>OZ024815.1:24797150-30739748 GCA_964017055.1 Chloromyia formosa | reverse complement strand
GGCCAGACATATTTCAAATGTAGACAATAAAAACGCTGTGAGCTCCCTAGCGAACGACGATCGACTTTGCTTTGCGTTCGCCTCGAAATTCCGCACTTATTTATAGCTGATGAAATGTGTTTGTAAGATACTTACCTGTTGTGTGTGTGTCGATTTCCCTCTAAAGTATGCATTTGTATGTGTGTTTCCCCGCCATATGTACCTATAAATATGTGCACAGACCCACGGCGAAAACACACTTCACCCGTAGCTCGAGCAGTCCGCATCGACATGCCGCCGAAAACTAGTGGAAAAGCAGCCAAAAAGGCAGGAAAAGCCCAGAAGAATATCTCGAAGGGAGATAAGAAAAAGAAGAAGAGGAGGAAGGAGAGCTACGCAATCTACATCTACAAAGTATTGAAGCAAGTCCATCCCGATACTGGTATTTCATCAAAGGCCATGAGTATCATGAACAGTTTTGTTAATGATATCTTCGAACGTATTGCTGCTGAAGCCTCCCGTTTGGCTCACTACAACAAGCGCTCGACCATCACCAGCCGGGAAATCCAAACAGCCGTCCGTCTTCTGCTCCCTGGAGAATTGGCTAAGCACGCCGTCAGTGAAGGTACTAAGGCCGTCACCAAGTACACAAGCTCCAAGTAAGGCGTTTGTGCTTGCACATTCGCTAGTGCTTGCATTTTGCCACCAACACAAAGGCCCTTTTCAGGGCCACCCAAATATCTACACAAAGAGTAATTTTCCTAAAAATATTTTCTTAGAAAAAAAATTCAATATGAGAAAATTGAATTGGGAAAAACGACGACAACTTGTACCCCAGCAAAAGAAAAATTCGACAGAATTTTTCGAACATTCCTGTTCCGCTAATATTAGGAGAATTTTCAAAATTCCTTCATTGCGGCATTTACGCTTAGGCTTAGGTAGTTAATTTCCACTTTAGGTGGTAAGAACCCATGCGGGGGATTGGCAGGTCCTAAAGCGGACTCGAGTTTTGTGAAAGTACTCCTCTCTAATCGAATAGAGAGAATTCTCATAATTTTTGCGAAACAGCCATGTTGCGAATTTTTTATTACTGTTATTATTACTATTTTTTTGGAGTTAGTGCTAAACACTCTTACTCCATTATCACTGTGGGTGAGTCCCATTCCGAGTCCAACACCATCGCAAATTTCATGAATTTCATGAAAAAGTATTTTAAGAAAATTCCATTTTACTCATTGGCATGTACATATTTGCGTGTGGCCCTGAAAAGGACCGTGGACCGTACAAGAAATTTCATGAAAAAAAGTATATCAACAAAATTGCATTTTACTCATTGGGATGTATTTGTGGTCCTGAAAAGGACCGTTTTGTTATTAAAAAAACGAAGAATTCTTCTTCATTTAAGCACGTTCACCACGAATACGACGAGCCAACTGAATGTCTTTTGGCATGATTGTGACACGCTTGGCATGGATTGCGCACAAATTGGTATCTTCAAACAATCCAACAAGGTAAGCTTCACTGGCTTCCTGCAGAGCCATAACTGCTGAACTCTGGAAACGCAAATCAGTTTTGAAATCTTGAGCGATTTCACGAACTAGCCGCTGGAATGGCAATTTGCGGATCAACAATTCAGTGCTCTTTTGGTAACGGCGAATTTCACGAAGAGCAACTGTTCCTGGGCGATAACGATGTGGCTTCTTAACACCTCCGGTAGCTGGTGCACTCTTACGTGCAGCCTTGGTTGCCAGCTGCTTGCGAGGCGCCTTGCCTCCGGTCGACTTACGTGCGGTTTGCTTGGTACGGGCCATTGTGACGATCTCGAGACTTCACGATCAAATGTAACGCTGCCGCGGAAACGCCGTCTATTTATTGGAAAACGCTCGTACACACACAATCAAACAATCAAACAATTTTTTTTTAAGTTGAATTATGCTGCAATTTTGTGTATGGTTCTAAACTATATTAAGTATAACATTTGCAAATGAAAATAAAGGTGAGTGTTGAAAAATAGTTTTTGCAGCTAAAATTGAGTTGAGTTCGACGTTAGGGCACGCTTCTCCGTACACGTATTGCGTACGGTGTAGCGGATGCAAATGTTGATGTGTGTGTGTAAGTGGAATCTATAAATTTGTGGATTTTTCGGTAGGGAAAGTCAGTTGGAAGCTGTCACTGAAGACGGTCGCATCGTCCCGCATTCGTAAATTCGCAAGAGTAAAATAATAAGATGACTGGTCGTGGTAAGGGAGGTAAAGGTCTTGGAAAAGGAGGAGCCAAGCGTCATCGTAAAGTTCTTCGTGATAACATCCAAGGTATCACAAAACCAGCAATCCGTCGTTTGGCCCGCCGTGGTGGTGTAAAACGTATTTCCGGATTGATCTACGAAGAAACTCGTGGAGTGTTGAAAGTGTTCCTGGAAAACGTTATCCGTGATGCTGTCACATACACCGAACACGCTAAGAGGAAGACAGTCACCGCCATGGATGTCGTCTATGCCTTGAAACGTCAAGGACGCACATTGTACGGTTTCGGAGGTTAAATTCAGCAGCCGTGTCAACAACGAAAGTACCAAACGGCCCTTTTCAGGGCCAAATGTTTAATAATCAAAGAGTAAAATATAAACACACAATGCTTCACAACTGTTTAGGAACAGTGTTCGATATTGTTGAGAAACAAACTGTCTGGCTACGCCTTAAGGTGACAGCCACACATGATCGCGCAGAACCACGACCACCGAACCATCAAATATCATAGAACGGTGGAAATGACCTTCATTGGAGAGTTCTCTCTATTGCATTTAGAGAGTTTTCGCTTTCTATGTGAAAATTCTCTGTCTCTCTCTAATAGAATGACCTTCATTGGAGAGTTCTCTCTATTGCATTTAGAGAGTTTTCGCTTTCTAGGTGAAAATTCTCTCTCTCTCTCTCTAATAAAATGACCTTCATTGGAGAGTTCTCTCTATTGCATTTAGAGAGTTTTCGCTTTCTAGGTGAAAATTCTCTCTCTCTCCCTCTAAAAAAAAAAAAAAAAAAAATAGGAAGAATTCTCCAATTAATGCCAAAATCCATGGAACATTATGGATTTGGCCGCTATAGGAATTTTTCAATTAATGCTAAATCCATAATGTTTCGTAGTTTGGAATGAAATTTTTAAATTGCAGAAATCTTGAAATCATCATTCAGTGTATGTAAATAAAGAAATATTTGTAATTTTACTCTTCATAGATATGAGTAGTGGTCCTGAAAAGGACCGTTTTGTGTGATATTTTGTTGTTAAAGGACTTAAGCCTTCTTTTCTGTCTTCTTCGGCAAGAGAACAGCTTGGATGTTGGGCAGAACACCACCTTGGGCGATGGTCACTCCAGACAGCAATTTGTTCAACTCCTCGTCGTTGCGGATGGCCAATTGCAAATGTCTTGGGATGATTCTGGTCTTCTTGTTGTCACGGGCAGCATTACCGGCCAACTCAAGGACTTCAGCAGCCAAGTACTCCATGACGGCAGCAAGGTATACTGGAGCGCCAGCACCAACACGTTCGGCATAGTTTCCCTTTTTCAAGAGACGATGGATACGGCCAACGGGGAATTGAAGACCGGCACGGTTCGATCGGGACTTTGCCTTTCCCTTAACTTTACCTCCTTTACCACGGCCAGACATATTTCAAATGTAGACAATAAAAACGCTGTGAGCTCCCTAGCGAACGACGATCGACTTTGCTTTGCGTTCGCCTCGAAATTCCGCACTTATTTATAGCTGATGAAATGTGTTTGTAAGATACTTACCTGTTGTGTGTGTGTCGATTTCCCTCTAAAGTATGCATTTGTATGTGTGTTTCCCCGCCATATGTACCTATAAATATGTGCACAGACCCACGGCGAAAACACACTTCACCCGTAGCTCGAGCAGTCCGCATCGACATGCCGCCGAAAACTAGTGGAAAAGCAGCCAAAAAGGCAGGAAAAGCCCAGAAGAATATCTCGAAGGGAGATAAGAAAAAGAAGAAGAGGAGGAAGGAGAGCTACGCAATCTACATCTACAAAGTATTGAAGCAAGTCCATCCCGATACTGGTATTTCATCAAAGGCCATGAGTATCATGAACAGTTTTGTTAATGATATCTTCGAACGTATTGCTGCTGAAGCCTCCCGTTTGGCTCACTACAACAAGCGCTCGACCATCACCAGCCGGGAAATCCAAACAGCCGTCCGTCTTCTGCTCCCTGGAGAATTGGCTAAGCACGCCGTCAGTGAAGGTACTAAGGCCGTCACCAAGTACACAAGCTCCAAGTAAGGCGTTTGTGCTTGCACATTCGCTAGTGCTTGCATTTTGCCACCAACACAAAGGCCCTTTTCAGGGCCACCCAAATATCTACACAAAGAGTAATTTTCCTAAAAATATTTTCTTAGAAAAAAAATTCAATATGAGAAAATTGAATTGGGAAAACGACGACAACTTGTACCCCAGCAAAAGAAAAATTCGACAGAATTTTTCGAACATTCCTGTTCCGCTAATATTAGGAGAATTTTCAAAATTCCTTCATTGCGGCATTTACGCTTAGGCTTAGGTAGTTAATTTCCACTTTAGGTGGTAAGAACCCATGCGGGGGATTGGCAGGTCCTAAAGCGGACTCGAGTTTTGTGAAAGTACTCCTCTCTAATCGAATAGAGAGAATTCTCATAATTTTTGCGAAACAGCCATGTTGCGAATTTTTTATTACTGTTATTATTACTATTTTTTTGGAGTTAGTGCTAAACACTCTTACTCCATTATCACTGTGGGTGAGTCCCATTCCGAGTCCAACACCATCGCAAATTTCATGAATTTCATGAAAAAGTATTTTAAGAAAATTCCATTTTACTCATTGGCATGTACATATTTGCGTGTGGCCCTGAAAAGGACCGTGGACCGTACAAGAAATTTCATGAAAAAAAGTATATCAACAAAATTGCATTTTACTCATTGGGATGTATTTGTGGTCCTGAAAAGGACCGTTTTGTTATTAAAAAAACGAAGAATTCTTCTTCATTTAAGCACGTTCACCACGAATACGACGAGCCAACTGAATGTCTTTTGGCATGATTGTGACACGCTTGGCATGGATTGCGCACAAATTGGTATCTTCAAACAATCCAACAAGGTAAGCTTCACTGGCTTCCTGCAGAGCCATAACTGCTGAACTCTGGAAACGCAAATCAGTTTTGAAATCTTGAGCGATTTCACGAACTAGCCGCTGGAATGGCAATTTGCGGATCAACAATTCAGTGCTCTTTTGGTAACGGCGAATTTCACGAAGAGCAACTGTTCCTGGGCGATAACGATGTGGCTTCTTAACACCTCCGGTAGCTGGTGCACTCTTACGTGCAGCCTTGGTTGCCAGCTGCTTGCGAGGCGCCTTGCCTCCGGTCGACTTACGTGCGGTTTGCTTGGTACGGGCCATTGTGACGATCTCGAGACTTCACGATCAAATGTAACGCTGCCGCGGAAACGCCGTCTATTTATTGGAAAACGCTCGTACACACACAATCAAACAATCAAACAATTTTTTTTTAAGTTGAATTATGCTGCAATTTTGTGTATGGTTCTAAACTATATTAAGTATAACATTTGCAAATGAAAATAAAGGTGAGTGTTGAAAAATAGTTTTTGCAGCTAAAATTGAGTTGAGTTCGACGTTAGGGCACGCTTCTCCGTACACGTATTGCGTACGGTGTAGCGGATGCAAATGTTGATGTGTGTGTGTAAGTGGAATCTATAAATTTGTGGATTTTTCGGTAGGGAAAGTCAGTTGGAAGCTGTCACTGAAGACGGTCGCATCGTCCCGCATTCGTAAATTCGCAAGAGTAAAATAATAAGATGACTGGTCGTGGTAAGGGAGGTAAAGGTCTTGGAAAAGGAGGAGCCAAGCGTCATCGTAAAGTTCTTCGTGATAACATCCAAGGTATCACAAAACCAGCAATCCGTCGTTTGGCCCGCCGTGGTGGTGTAAAACGTATTTCCGGATTGATCTACGAAGAAACTCGTGGAGTGTTGAAAGTGTTCCTGGAAAACGTTATCCGTGATGCTGTCACATACACCGAACACGCTAAGAGGAAGACAGTCACCGCCATGGATGTCGTCTATGCCTTGAAACGTCAAGGACGCACATTGTACGGTTTCGGAGGTTAAATTCAGCAGCCGTGTCAACAACGAAAGTACCAAACGGCCCTTTTCAGGGCCAAATGTTTAATAATCAAAGAGTAAAATATAAACACACAATGCTTCACAACTGTTTAGGAACAGTGTTCGATATTGTTGAGAAACAAACTGTCTGGCTACGCCTTAAGGTGACAGCCACACATGATCGCGCAGAACCACGACCACCGAACCATCAAATATCATAGAACGGTGGAAATGACCTTCATTGGAGAGTTCTCTCTATTGCATTTAGAGAGTTTTCGCTTTCTATGTGAAAATTCTCTGTCTCTCTCTAATAGAATGACCTTCATTGGAGAGTTCTCTCTATTGCATTTAGAGAGTTTTCGCTTTCTAGGTGAAAATTCTCTCTCTCTCTCTCTAATAAAATGACCTTCATTGGAGAGTTCTCTCTATTGCATTTAGAGAGTTTTCGCTTTCTAGGTGAAAATTCTCTCTCTCTCCCTCTAAAAAAAAAAAAAAAAAAAAATAGGAAGAATTCTCCAATTAATGCCAAAATCCATGGAACATTATGGATTTGGCCGCTATAGGAATTTTTCAATTAATGCTAAATCCATAATGTTTCGTAGTTTGGAATGAAATTTTTAAATTGCAGAAATCTTGAAATCATCATTCAGTGTATGTAAATAAAGAAATATTTGTAATTTTACTCTTCATAGATATGAGTAGTGGTCCTGAAAAGGACCGTTTTGTGTGATATTTTGTTGTTAAAGGACTTAAGCCTTCTTTTCTGTCTTCTTCGGCAAGAGAACAGCTTGGATGTTGGGCAGAACACCACCTTGGGCGATGGTCACTCCAGACAGCAATTTGTTCAACTCCTCGTCGTTGCGGATGGCCAATTGCAAATGTCTTGGGATGATTCTGGTCTTCTTGTTGTCACGGGCAGCATTACCGGCCAACTCAAGGACTTCAGCAGCCAAGTACTCCATGACGGCAGCAAGGTATACTGGAGCGCCAGCACCAACACGTTCGGCATAGTTTCCCTTTTTCAAGAGACGATGGATACGGCCAACGGGGAATTGAAGACCGGCACGGTTCGATCGGGACTTTGCCTTTCCCTTAACTTTACCTCCTTTACCACGGCCAGACATATTTCAAATGTAGACAATAAAAACGCTGTGAGCTCCCTAGCGAACGACGATCGACTTTGCTTTGCGTTCGCCTCGAAATTCCGCACTTATTTATAGCTGATGAAATGTGTTTGTAAGATACTTACCTGTTGTGTGTGTGTCGATTTCCCTCTAAAGTATGCATTTGTATGTGTGTTTCCCCGCCATATGTACCTATAAATATGTGCACAGACCCACGGCGAAAACACACTTCACCCGTAGCTCGAGCAGTCCGCATCGACATGCCGCCGAAAACTAGTGGAAAAGCAGCCAAAAAGGCAGGAAAAGCCCAGAAGAATATCTCGAAGGGAGATAAGAAAAAGAAGAAGAGGAGGAAGGAGAGCTACGCAATCTACATCTACAAAGTATTGAAGCAAGTCCATCCCGATACTGGTATTTCATCAAAGGCCATGAGTATCATGAACAGTTTTGTTAATGATATCTTCGAACGTATTGCTGCTGAAGCCTCCCGTTTGGCTCACTACAACAAGCGCTCGACCATCACCAGCCGGGAAATCCAAACAGCCGTCCGTCTTCTGCTCCCTGGAGAATTGGCTAAGCACGCCGTCAGTGAAGGTACTAAGGCCGTCACCAAGTACACAAGCTCCAAGTAAGGCGTTTGTGCTTGCACATTCGCTAGTGCTTGCATTTTGCCACCAACACAAAGGCCCTTTTCAGGGCCACCCAAATATCTACACAAAGAGTAATTTTCCTAAAAATATTTTCTTAGAAAAAAAATTCAATATGAGAAAATTGAATTGGGAAAACGACGACAACTTGTACCCCAGCAAAAGAAAAATTCGACAGAATTTTTCGAACATTCCTGTTCCGCTAATATTAGGAGAATTTTCAAAATTCCTTCATTGCGGCATTTACGCTTAGGCTTAGGTAGTTAATTTCCACTTTAGGTGGTAAGAACCCATGCGGGGGGATTGGCAGGTCCTAAAGCGGACTCGAGTTTTGTGAAAGTACTCCTCTCTAATCGAATAGAGAGAATTCTCATAATTTTTGCGAAACAGCCATGTTGCGAATTTTTTATTACTGTTATTATTACTATTTTTTTGGAGTTAGTGCTAAACACTCTTACTCCATTATCACTGTGGGTGAGTCCCATTCCGAGTCCAACACCATCGCAAATTTCATGAATTTCATGAAAAAGTATTTTAAGAAAATTCCATTTTACTCATTGGCATGTACATATTTGCGTGTGGCCCTGAAAAGGACCGTGGACCGTACAAGAAATTTCATGAAAAAAAGTATATCAACAAAATTGCATTTTACTCATTGGGATGTATTTGTGGTCCTGAAAAGGACCGTTTTGTTATTAAAAAAACGAAGAATTCTTCTTCATTTAAGCACGTTCACCACGAATACGACGAGCCAACTGAATGTCTTTTGGCATGATTGTGACACGCTTGGCATGGATTGCGCACAAATTGGTATCTTCAAACAATCCAACAAGGTAAGCTTCACTGGCTTCCTGCAGAGCCATAACTGCTGAACTCTGGAAACGCAAATCAGTTTTGAAATCTTGAGCGATTTCACGAACTAGCCGCTGGAATGGCAATTTGCGGATCAACAATTCAGTGCTCTTTTGGTAACGGCGAATTTCACGAAGAGCAACTGTTCCTGGGCGATAACGATGTGGCTTCTTAACACCTCCGGTAGCTGGTGCACTCTTACGTGCAGCCTTGGTTGCCAGCTGCTTGCGAGGCGCCTTGCCTCCGGTCGACTTACGTGCGGTTTGCTTGGTACGGGCCATTGTGACGATCTCGAGACTTCACGATCAAATGTAACGCTGCCGCGGAAACGCCGTCTATTTATTGGAAAACGCTCGTACACACACAATCAAACAATCAAACAATTTTTTTTTAAGTTGAATTATGCTGCAATTTTGTGTATGGTTCTAAACTATATTAAGTATAACATTTGCAAATGAAAATAAAGGTGAGTGTTGAAAAATAGTTTTTGCAGCTAAAATTGAGTTGAGTTCGACGTTAGGGCACGCTTCTCCGTACACGTATTGCGTACGGTGTAGCGGATGCAAATGTTGATGGTGTGTGTAAGTGGAATCTATAAATTTGTGGATTTTTCGGTAGGGAAAGTCAGTTGGAAGCTGTCACTGAAGACGGTCGCATCGTCCCGCATTCGTAAATTCGCAAGAGTAAAATAATAAGATGACTGGTCGTGGTAAGGGAGGTAAAGGTCTTGGAAAAGGAGGAGCCAAGCGTCATCGTAAAGTTCTTCGTGATAACATCCAAGGTATCACAAAACCAGCAATCCGTCGTTTGGCCCGCCGTGGTGGTGTAAAACGTATTTCCGGATTGATCTACGAAGAAACTCGTGGAGTGTTGAAAGTGTTCCTGGAAAACGTTATCCGTGATGCTGTCACATACACCGAACACGCTAAGAGGAAGACAGTCACCGCCATGGATGTCGTCTATGCCTTGAAACGTCAAGGACGCACATTGTACGGTTTCGGAGGTTAAATTCAGCAGCCGTGTCAACAACGAAAGTACCAAACGGCCCTTTTCAGGGCCAAATGTTTAATAATCAAAGAGTAAAATATAAACACACAATGCTTCACAACTGTTTAGGAACAGTGTTCGATATTGTTGAGAAACAAACTGTCTGGCTACGCCTTAAGGTGACAGCCACACATGATCGCGCAGAACCACGACCACCGAACCATCAAATATCATAGAACGGTGGAAATGACCTTCATTGGAGAGTTCTCTCTATTGCATTTAGAGAGTTTTCGCTTTCTATGTGAAAATTCTCTGTCTCTCTCTAATAGAATGACCTTCATTGGAGAGTTCTCTCTATTGCATTTAGAGAGTTTTCGCTTTCTAGGTGAAAATTCTCTCTCTCTCTCTCTAATAAAATGACCTTCATTGGAGAGTTCTCTCTATTGCATTTAGAGAGTTTTCGCTTTCTAGGTGAAAATTCTCTCTCTCTCCCTCTAAAAAAAAAAAAAAAAAAAATAGGAAGAATTCTCCAATTAATGCCAAAATCCATGGAACATTATGGATTTGGCCGCTATAGGAATTTTTCAATTAATGCTAAATCCATAATGTTTCGTAGTTTGGAATGAAATTTTTAAATTGCAGAAATCTTGAAATCATCATTCAGTGTATGTAAATAAAGAAATATTTGTAATTTTACTCTTCATAGATATGAGTAGTGGTCCTGAAAAGGACCGTTTTGTGTGATATTTTGTTGTTAAAGGACTTAAGCCTTCTTTTCTGTCTTCTTCGGCAAGAGAACAGCTTGGATGTTGGGCAGAACACCACCTTGGGCGATGGTCACTCCAGACAGCAATTTGTTCAACTCCTCGTCGTTGCGGATGGCCAATTGCAAATGTCTTGGGATGATTCTGGTCTTCTTGTTGTCACGGGCAGCATTACCGGCCAACTCAAGGACTTCAGCAGCCAAGTACTCCATGACGGCAGCAAGGTATACTGGAGCGCCAGCACCAACACGTTCGGCATAGTTTCCCTTTTTCAAGAGACGATGGATACGGCCAACGGGGAATTGAAGACCGGCACGGTTCGATCGGGACTTTGCCTTTCCCTTAACTTTACCTCCTTTACCACGGCCAGACATATTTCAAATGTAGACAATAAAAACGCTGTGAGCTCCCTAGCGAACGACGATCGACTTTGCTTTGCGTTCGCCTCGAAATTCCGCACTTATTTATAGCTGATGAAATGTGTTTGTAAGATACTTACCTGTTGTGTGTGTGTCGATTTCCCTCTAAAGTATGCATTTGTATGTGTGTTTCCCCGCCATATGTACCTATAAATATGTGCACAGACCCACGGCGAAAACACACTTCACCCGTAGCTCGAGCAGTCCGCATCGACATGCCGCCGAAAACTAGTGGAAAAGCAGCCAAAAAGGCAGGAAAAGCCCAGAAGAATATCTCGAAGGGAGATAAGAAAAAGAAGAAGAGGAGGAAGGAGAGCTACGCAATCTACATCTACAAAGTATTGAAGCAAGTCCATCCCGATACTGGTATTTCATCAAAGGCCATGAGTATCATGAACAGTTTTGTTAATGATATCTTCGAACGTATTGCTGCTGAAGCTCCCGTTTGGCTCACTACAACAAGCGCTCGACCATCACCAGCCGGGAATCCAAACAGCCGTCCGTCTTCTGCTCCCTGGAGAATTGGCTAAGCACGCCGTCAGTGAGGTACTAAGGCCGTCACCAAGTACACAAGCTCCAAGTAAGGCGTTTGTGCTTGCACATTCGCTAGTGCTTGCATTTTGCCACCAACACAAAGGCCCTTTTCAGGGCCACCCAAATATCTACACAAAGAGTAATTTTCCTAAAAATATTTTCTTAGAAAAAAAATTCAATATGAGAAAATTGAATTGGGAAAACGACGACAACTTGTACCCCAGCAAAAGAAAAATTCGACAGAATTTTTCGAACATTCCTGTTCGCTAATATTAGGAGAATTTTCAAATTCTTCATTGCGGCATTTACGCTTAGGCTTAGGTAGTTAATTTCCACTTTAGGTGGTAAGAACCCATGCGGGGGATTGGCAGGTCCTAAAGCGGACTCGAGTTTTGTGAAAGTACTCCTCTCTAATCGAATAGAGAGAATTCTCATAATTTTTGCGAAACAGCCATGTTGCGAATTTTTATTACTGTTATTATTACTATTTTTTTGGAGTTAGTGCTAAACACTCTTACTCCATTATCACTGTGGGTGAGTCCCATTCCGAGTCCAACACCATCGCAAATTTCATGAATTTCATGAAAAAGTATTTTAAGAAAATTCCATTTTACTCATTGGCATGTACATATTTGCGTGTGGCCCTGAAAAGGACCGTGGACCGTACAAGAAATTTCATGAAAAAAAGTATATCAACAAAATTGCATTTTACTCATTGGGATGTATTTGTGGTCCTGAAAAGGACCGTTTTGTTATTAAAAAACGAAGAATTCTTCTTCATTTAAGCACGTTCACCACGAATACGACGAGCCAACTGAATGTCTTTTGGCATGATTGTGACACGCTTGGCATGGATTGCGCACAAATTGGTATCTTCAAACAATCCAACAAGGTAAGCTTCACTGGCTTCCTGCAGAGCCATAACTGCTGAACTCTGGAAACGCAAATCAGTTTTGAAATCTTGAGCGATTTCACGAACTAGCCGCTGGAATGGCAATTTGCGGATCAACAATTCAGTGCTCTTTTGGTAACGGCGAATTTCACGAAGAGCAACTGTTCCTGGGCGATAACGATGTGGCTTCTTAACACCTCCGGTAGCTGGTGCACTCTTACGTGCAGCCTTGGTTGCCAGCTGCTTGCGAGGCGCCTTGCCTCCGGTCGACTTACGTGCGGTTTGCTTGGTACGGGCCATTGTGACGATCTCGAGACTTCACGATCAAATGTAACGCTGCCGCGGAAACGCCGTCTATTTATTGGAAAACGCTCGTACACACACAATCAAACAATCAAACAATTTTTTTTTAAGTTGAATTATGCTGCAATTTTGTGTATGGTTCTAAACTATATTAAGTATAACATTTGCAAATGAAAATAAAGGTGAGTGTTGAAAAATAGTTTTTGCAGCTAAAATTGAGTTGAGTTCGACGTTAGGGCACGCTTCTCCGTACACGTATTGCGTACGGTGTAGCGGATGCAAATGTTGATGTGTGTGTGTAAGTGGAATCTATAAATTTGTGGATTTTTCGGTAGGGAAAGTCAGTTGGAAGCTGTCACTGAAGACGGTCGCATCGTCCCGCATTCGTAAATTCGCAAGAGTAAAATAATAAGATGACTGGTCGTGGTAAGGGAGGTAAAGGTCTTGGAAAAGGAGGAGCCAAGCGTCATCGTAAAGTTCTTCGTGATAACATCCAAGGTATCACAAAACCAGCAATCCGTCGTTTGGCCCGCCGTGGTGGTGTAAAACGTATTTCCGGATTGATCTACGAAGAAACTCGTGGAGTGTTGAAAGTGTTCCTGGAAAACGTTATCCGTGATGCTGTCACATACACCGAACACGCTAAGAGGAAGACAGTCACCGCCATGGATGTCGTCTATGCCTTGAAACGTCAAGGACGCACATTGTACGGTTTCGGAGGTTAAATTCAGCAGCCGTGTCAACAACGAAAGTACCAAACGGCCCTTTTCAGGGCCAAATGTTTAATAATCAAAGAGTAAAATATAAACACACAATGCTTCACAACTGTTTAGGAACAGTGTTCGATATTGTTGAGAAACAAACTGTCTGGCTACGCCTTAAGGTGACAGCCACACATGATCGCGCAGAACCACGACCACCGAACCATCAAATATCATAGAACGGTGGAAATGACCTTCATTGGAGAGTTCTCTCTATTGCATTTAGAGAGTTTTCGCTTTCTATGTGAAAATTCTCTGTCTCTCTCTAATAGAATGACCTTCATTGGAGAGTTCTCTCTATTGCATTTAGAGAGTTTTCGCTTTCTAGGTGAAAATTCTCTCTCTCTCTCTCTAATAAAATGACCTTCATTGGAGAGTTCTCTCTATTGCATTTAGAGAGTTTTCGCTTTCTAGGTGAAAATTCTCTCTCTCTCCCTCTAAAAAAAAAAAAAAAAAAAATAGGAAGAATTCTCCAATTAATGCCAAAATCCATGGAACATTATGGATTTGGCCGCTATAGGAATTTTTCAATTAATGCTAAATCCATAATGTTTCGTAGTTTGGAATGAAATTTTTAAATTGCAGAAATCTTGAAATCATCATTCAGTGTATGTAAATAAAGAAATATTTGTAATTTTACTCTTCATAGATATGAGTAGTGGTCCTGAAAAGGACCGTTTTGTGTGATATTTTGTTGTTAAAGGACTTAAGCCTTCTTTTCTGTCTTCTTCGGCAAGAGAACAGCTTGGATGTTGGGCAGAACACCACCTTGGGCGATGGTCACTCCAGACAGCAATTTGTTCAACTCCTCGTCGTTGCGGATGGCCAATTGCAAATGTCTTGGGATGATTCTGGTCTTCTTGTTGTCACGGGCAGCATTACCGGCCAACTCAAGGACTTCAGCAGCCAAGTACTCCATGACGGCAGCAAGGTATACTGGAGCGCCAGCACCAACACGTTCGGCATAGTTTCCCTTTTTCAAGAGACGATGGATACGGCCAACGGGGAATTGAAGACCGGCACGGTTTCGATCGGGACTTTGCCTTTCCCTTAACTTTACCTCCTTTACCACGGCCAGACATATTTCAAATGTAGACAATAAAAACGCTGTGAGCTCCCTAGCGAACGACGATCGACTTTGCTTTGCGTTCGCCTCGAAATTCCGCACTTATTTATAGCTGATGAAATGTGTTTGTAAGATACTTACCTGTTGTGTGTGTGTCGATTTCCCTCTAAAGTATGCATTTGTATATGTGTTTCCCCGCCATATGTACCTATAAATATGTGCACAGACCCACGGCGAAAACACACTTCACCCGTAGCTCGAGCAGTCCGCATCGACATGCCGCCGAAAACTAGTGGAAAAGCAGCCAAAAAGGCAGGAAAAGCCCAGAAGAATATCTCGAAGGGAGATAAGAAAAAGAAGAAGAGGAGGAAGGAGAGCTACGCAATCTACATCTACAAAGTATTGAAGCAAGTCCATCCGATACTGGTATTTCATCAAAGGCCCATGAGTATCATGAACAGTTTTGTTAATGATATCTTCGAACGTATTGCTGCTGAAGCCTCCCGTTTGGCTCACTACAACAAGCGCTCGACCATCACAGCCGGGAAATCCAAACAGCCGTCCGTCTTCTGCTCCCTGGAGAATTGGCTAAGCACGCCGTCAGTGAAGGTACTAAGGCCGTCACCAAGTACACAAGCTCCAAGTAAGCCAAGTAAGGCGTTTGTGCTTGCACATTCGCTAGTGCTTGCATTTTGCCACCAACACAAAGGCCCTTTTCAGGGCCACCCAAATATCTACACAAAGAGTAATTTTCCTAAAAATATTTTCTTAGAAAAAAAATTCAATATGAGAAAATTGAATTGGGAAAACGACGACAACTTGTACCCCAGCAAAAGAAAAATTCGACAGAATTTTTCGAACATTCCTGTTCCGCTAATATTAGGAGAATTTTCAAAATTCCTTCATTGCGGCATTTACGCTTAGGCTTAGGTAGTTAATTTCCACTTTAGGTGGTAAGAACCCATGCGGGGGATTGGCAGGTCCTAAAGCGGACTCGAGTTTTGTGAAAGTACTCCTCTCTAATCGAATAGAGAGAATTCTCATAATTTTTGCGAAACAGCCATGTTGCGAATTTTTTATTACTGTTATTATTACTATTTTTTTGGAGTTAGTGCTAAACACTCTTACTCCATTATCACTGTGGGTGAGTCCCATTCCGAGTCCAACACCATCGCAAATTTCATGAATTTCATGAAAAAGTATTTTAAGAAAATTCCATTTTACTCATTGGCATGTACATATTTGCGTGTGGCCCTGAAAAGGACCGTGGACCGTACAAGAAATTTCATGAAAAAAAGTATATCAACAAAATTGCATTTTACTCATTGGGATGTATTTGTGGTCCTGAAAAGGACCGTTTTGTTATTAAAAAAACGAAGAATTCTTCTTCATTTAAGCACGTTCACCACGAATACGACGAGCCAACTGAATGTCTTTTGGCATGATTGTGACACGCTTGGCATGGATTGCGCACAAATTGGTATCTTCAAACAATCCAACAAGGTAAGCTTCACTGGCTTCCTGCAGAGCCATAACTGCTGAACTCTGGAAACGCAAATCAGTTTTGAAATCTTGAGCGATTTCACGAACTAGCCGCTGGAATGGCAATTTGCGGATCAACAATTCAGTGCTCTTTTGGTAACGGCGAATTTCACGAAGAGCAACTGTTCCTGGGCGATAACGATGTGGCTTCTTAACACCTCCGGTAGCTGGTGCACTCTTACGTGCAGCCTTGGTTGCCAGCTGCTTGCGAGGCGCCTTGCCTCCGGTCGACTTACGTGCGGTTTGCTTGGTACGGGCCATTGTGACGATCTCGAGACTTCACGATCAAATGTAACGCTGCCGCGGAAACGCCGTCTATTTATTGGAAAACGCTCGTACACACACAATCAAACAATCAAACAATTTTTTTTTAAGTTGAATTATGCTGCAATTTTGTGTATGGTTCTAAACTATATTAAGTATAACATTTGCAAATGAAAATAAAGGTGAGTGTTGAAAAATAGTTTTTGCAGCTAAAATTGAGTTGAGTTCGACGTTAGGGCACGCTTCTCCGTACACGTATTGCGTACGGTGTAGCGGATGCAAATGTTGATGTGTGTGTGTAAGTGGAATCTATAAATTTGTGGATTTTTCGGTAGGGAAAGTCAGTTGGAAGCTGTCACTGAAGACGGTCGCATCGTCCCGCATTCGTAAATTCGCAAGAGTAAAATAATAAGATGACTGGTCGTGGTAAGGGAGGTAAAGGTCTTGGAAAAGGAGGAGCCAAGCGTCATCGTAAAGTTCTTCGTGATAACATCCAAGGTATCACAAAACCAGCAATCCGTCGTTTGGCCCGCCGTGGTGGTGTAAAACGTATTTCCGGATTGATCTACGAAGAAACTCGTGGAGTGTTGAAAGTGTTCCTGGAAAACGTTATCCGTGATGCTGTCACATACACCGAACACGCTAAGAGGAAGACAGTCACCGCCATGGATGTCGTCTATGCCTTGAAACGTCAAGGACGCACATTGTACGGTTTCGGAGGTTAAATTCAGCAGCCGTGTCAACAACGAAAGTACCAAACGGCCCTTTTCAGGGCCAAATGTTTAATAATCAAAGAGTAAAATATAAACACACAATGCTTCACAACTGTTTAGGAACAGTGTTCGATATTGTTGAGAAACAAACTGTCTGGCTACGCCTTAAGGTGACAGCCACACATGATCGCGCAGAACCACGACCACCGAACCATCAAATATCATAGAACGGTGGAAATGACCTTCATTGGAGAGTTCTCTCTATTGCATTTAGAGAGTTTTCGCTTTCTATGTGAAAATTCTCTGTCTCTCTCTAATAGAATGACCTTCATTGGAGAGTTCTCTCTATTGCATTTAGAGAGTTTTCGCTTTCTAGGTGAAAATTCTCTCTCTCTCTCTCTAATAAAATGACCTTCATTGGAGAGTTCTCTCTATTGCATTTAGAGAGTTTTCGCTTTCTAGGTGAAAATTCTCTCTCTCTCCCTCTAAAAAAAAAAAAAAAAAAAAATAGGAAGAATTCTCCAATTAATGCCAAAATCCATGGAACATTATGGATTTGGCCGCTATAGGAATTTTTCAATTAATGCTAAATCCATAATGTTTCGTAGTTTGGAATGAAATTTTTAAATTGCAGAAATCTTGAAATCATCATTCAGTGTATGTAAATAAAGAAATATTTGTAATTTTACTCTTCATAGATATGAGTAGTGGTCCTGAAAAGGACCGTTTTGTGTGATATTTTGTTGTTAAAGGACTTAAGCCTTCTTTTCTGTCTTCTTCGGCAAGAGAACAGCTTGGATGTTGGGCAGAACACCACCTTGGGCGATGGTCACTCCAGACAGCAATTTGTTCAACTCCTCGTCGTTGCGGATGGCCAATTGCAAATGTCTTGGGATGATTCTGGTCTTCTTGTTGTCACGGGCAGCATTACCGGCCAACTCAAGGACTTCAGCAGCCAAGTACTCCATGACGGCAGCAAGGTATACTGGAGCGCCAGCACCAACACGTTCGGCATAGTTTCCCTTTTTCAAGAGACGATGGATACGGCCAACGGGGAATTGAAGACCGGCACGGTTCGATCGGGACTTTGCCTTTCCCTTAACTTTACCTCCTTTACCACGGCCAGACATATTTCAAATGTAGACAATAAAAACGCTGTGAGCTCCCTAGCGAACGACGATCGACTTTGCTTTGCGTTCGCCTCGAAATTCCGCACTTATTTATAGCTGATGAAATGTGTTTGTAAGATACTTACCTGTTGTGTGTGTGTCGATTTCCCTCTAAAGTATGCATTTGTATGTGTGTTTCCCCGCCATATGTACCTATAAATATGTGCACAGACCCACGGCGAAAACACACTTCACCCGTAGCTCGAGCAGTCCGCATCGACATGCCGCCGAAAACTAGTGGAAAAGCAGCCAAAAAGGCAGGAAAAGCCCAGAAGAATATCTCGAAGGGAGATAAGAAAAAGAAGAAGAGGAGGAAGGAGAGCTACGCAATCTACATCTACAAAGTATTGAAGCAAGTCCATCCCGATACTGGTATTTCATCAAAGGCCATGAGTATCATGAACAGTTTTGTTAATGATATCTTCGAACGTATTGCTGCTGAAGCCTCCCGTTTGGCTCACTACAACAAGCGCTCGACCATCACCAGCCGGGAAATCCAAACAGCCGTCCGTCTTCTGCTCCCTGGAGAATTGGCTAAGCACGCCGTCAGTGAAGGTACTAAGGCCGTCACCAAGTACACAAGCTCCAAGTAAGGCGTTTGTGCTTGCACATTCGCTAGTGCTTGCATTTTGCCACCAACACAAAGGCCCTTTTCAGGGCCACCCAAATATCTACACAAAGAGTAATTTTCCTAAAAATATTTTCTTAGAAAAAAAATTCAATATGAGAAAATTGAATTGGGAAAACGACGACAACTTGTACCCCAGCAAAAGAAAAATTCGACAGAATTTTTCGAACATTCCTGTTCCGCTAATATTAGGAGAATTTTCAAAATTCCTTCATTGCGGCATTTACGCTTAGGCTTAGGTAGTTAATTTCCACTTTAGGTGGTAAGAACCCATGCGGGGGATTGGCAGGTCCTAAAGCGGACTCGAGTTTTGTGAAAGTACTCCTCTCTAATCGAATAGAGAGAATTCTCATAATTTTTGCGAAACAGCCATGTTGCGAATTTTTTATTACTGTTATTATTACTATTTTTTTGGAGTTAGTGCTAAACACTCTTACTCCATTATCACTGTGGGTGAGTCCCATTCCGAGTCCAACACCATCGCAAATTTCATGAATTTCATGAAAAAGTATTTTAAGAAAATTCCATTTTACTCATTGGCATGTACATATTTGCGTGTGGCCCTGAAAAGGACCGTGGACCGTACAAGAAATTTCATGAAAAAAAGTATATCAACAAAATTGCATTTTACTCATTGGGATGTATTTGTGGTCCTGAAAAGGACCGTTTTGTTATTAAAAAAACGAAGAATTCTTCTTCATTTAAGCACGTTCACCACGAATACGACGAGCCAACTGAATGTCTTTTGGCATGATTGTGACACGCTTGGCATGGATTGCGCACAAATTGGTATCTTCAAACAATCCAACAAGGTAAGCTTCACTGGCTTCCTGCAGAGCCATAACTGCTGAACTCTGGAAACGCAAATCAGTTTTGAAATCTTGAGCGATTTCACGAACTAGCCGCTGGAATGGCAATTTGCGGATCAACAATTCAGTGCTCTTTTGGTAACGGCGAATTTCACGAAGAGCAACTGTTCCTGGGCGATAACGATGTGGCTTCTTAACACCTCCGGTAGCTGGTGCACTCTTACGTGCAGCCTTGGTTGCCAGCTGCTTGCGAGGCGCCTTGCCTCCGGTCGACTTACGTGCGGTTTGCTTGGTACGGGCCATTGTGACGATCTCGAGACTTCACGATCAAATGTAACGCTGCCGCGGAAACGCCGTCTATTTATTGGAAAACGCTCGTACACACACAATCAAACAATCAAACAATTTTTTTTTAAGTTGAATTATGCTGCAATTTTGTGTATGGTTCTAAACTATATTAAGTATAACATTTGCAAATGAAAATAAAGGTGAGTGTTGAAAAATAGTTTTTGCAGCTAAAATTGAGTTGAGTTCGACGTTAGGGCACGCTTCTCCGTACACGTATTGCGTACGGTGTAGCGGATGCAAATGTTGATGTGTGTGTGTAAGTGGAATCTATAAATTTGTGGATTTTTCGGTAGGGAAAGTCAGTTGGAAGCTGTCACTGAAGACGGTCGCATCGTCCCGCATTCGTAAATTCGCAAGAGTAAAATAATAAGATGACTGGTCGTGGTAAGGGAGGTAAAGGTCTTGGAAAAGGAGGAGCCAAGCGTCATCGTAAAGTTCTTCGTGATAACATCCAAGGTATCACAAAACCAGCAATCCGTCGTTTGGCCCGCCGTGGTGGTGTAAAACGTATTTCCGGATTGATCTACGAAGAAACTCGTGGAGTGTTGAAAGTGTTCCTGGAAAACGTTATCCGTGATGCTGTCACATACACCGAACACGCTAAGAGGAAGACAGTCACCGCCATGGATGTCGTCTATGCCTTGAAACGTCAAGGACGCACATTGTACGGTTTCGGAGGTTAAATTCAGCAGCCGTGTCAACAACGAAAGTACCAAACGGCCCTTTTCAGGGCCAAATGTTTAATAATCAAAGAGTAAAATATAAACACACAATGCTTCACAACTGTTTAGGAACAGTGTTCGATTGTCACGGCGCGGTATGGCCTCCGTCCGGAGAACCCTTAGGATAGGGTGGGTGGCATTAGGATAGGAGGGGTGGCATCAAAATAGGGCATCGATCACCGATCGCCGATGGACTCACCTGTATCCAATTCTGCTTATCTTAGGCGTTTCAGCTCTCAAGTACCACACGCAATTGTTTACGGCAACATCAAAACGGCACTACATTAATTGGTTCGCGGACGAAATACTCCCTGCAGGCACCTTAGTGGGATGTGCGGTGGGTCCTTGTCTCGACCGCTTTGAAGTCAGGAGTGGGACTTGTGGTGGTGTAAAATGCGTCGCCTACGAGTTGCGAATGCCAAACGAAAAACCAATGGGACCAAGGACGACTCTGCGAAGAAAGAGCACTGTGAGGACTTCCAGTCTGAAATGAACGTCTCGTACCCGGCCGCCACTCTTATCGAACGTATGCGAAATGCCAACAACTTTATCAGTACACGGTACGCTGTGTCACCGTCATAGCGCCCGTGACCAACAACGAATTTTAGCGATTACTGGACACAAATGAGCCAGTGATCAAGTGCATGTTTTTCTCGCGCTCACTACCTAATAAAAATCGAAAACGCTCCGCTAAAAGACCCGAATTCCGACCGACCGATAAAAACACCACGCAAAACACACGTACAGGATACAAAGACGTCAAAATAAATAACAACAACAGCTGTTTTCGATTGTTTACCATGGATGATATAGCAACATTCACAATGACGAGTTAACACGGGCTCAAGTTCAAGGACAGGTTATCGAACTTGGCCGTGACGACATGGATGGACCGCAAATTAGTTTAGCGGCATTTCACCGATCCACTGAAAAGATAAAAGGCCGATGAAATTAACGGCACACCCTCTTTTGTCCATTTAATTCCAAACGACAAGGTGGGTAGTTCGCTGTGGATGGGAAATTGCCGATTGGGAATTTCTTCGAAGACATTTTAGTAATGCCTCTTTTGTCCATTTAATTCCAAACGACAAGGTTGTGGCCCGCGGCGAAGAAGGAGCGAGGAAACAAACCCGAGGAAATTGTCAGAGTGACTTGGAGACGCTTGAGACAGTGAGGAACCGAACCCGAGGAAATTCCCAGAGTCTTGGAGACGTTCGAGTGGGACAGCAAGGAGACGAACCACGATCACAAGTCACGGCGAAGAAATTTAATTTGGTCGATTGGTAGAAGGCAGCAGAAGATCGCGGCGACGACGAATGCAGCAGAGGATTTTGACCGCGGACATTTTTAGGGTTGCGATAGGGAGTAGCGCCACCCCTCAAGGTTAGCCTAGTATTAAGATTAGTGATAAGTTCCTAGTGTAAGGTTTTGTTTTGGATACCGTGATCACGAGGAGTAGAGTAGAGCATAGTCATTAAGTTAAAAAAAAGAAATTGAATATAGATATCTAGTGTAATTTGAAAGCAGTGAGTTTTAGATTGCAAATTGTGTGAAGAGTGCTCCGGACGTAGAAATTTTCCGGGTAAGGAGTCGTACGCCACGAGTTCGCGCTTATCGTGGTACCTATTGGCTCTGTGGTTGTGGCTGGCAAATCCCAAGCGCGTGGCGCCCCACGGCCCCGCTCCGCGGCAAGCCGGCACCAGTCCAACCCCCAGGCGAGAAAATTAAGATCGTAATAAATTGGCGCCCAACGTTTTTCGGCCAACAAAATTTTTATACTACGATATTGCTTTCCGTTGAGCTCCACACGCAATCACTGATACTCACTCCTTAGGGATAAAATAGTTGGTGTGGTGAAATATTTGTTTAAATTTGGTACGTTGCTGTCGATTGTGGTAGTTAAGTGTTTTTAAAATGGCCAGCAAAATAAGAGTCAACGTCTTGAATAAAGACGAACTGGCATATGAGTTAGCGATTCGTGACCTCCCTGAGGGGAATGTCGACGAAATGAGAAAGACACTGCGGGCGGCACTGAGATCAGAAACTTCGGGCGACACATCACTGCTAGCAAAGCAGTACCCATTTAAGTTTAGTGAGGATGTGTCGGCCATAGAAACAAAGCTTCGGGAGATAAGAGATTTACTGTTGATATTTGGTGGCGATGAATCGTCAAGCGAGTTCATTAAGATTCAACAAAAAATAGATTTTGGTCTGCGGCGGGTGGAACGGATGCAGCCGGATGAAGACGTACCGGGGGAGACGTCTCAAACAAAACGGTTTCGGGGGTTGTTGATAGTAGCCCTAGGGGAATTGCTGGACAAAGCAACGGGCGGAGCGGAGAGTGACGACGAGGTGGAGGAAAGACCATCTTTTGTTGCTTCATCAGCCGTACCGTTAGAGGCTGTCTCGGAAAAGGGAGCCGATGTAAGAAAATGGGGGATTACATTTGATGGAGAGGCTCCCCATTCGGTAAATGGATTTTTGGAACGGCTGGAGGAGTTGAGGGAAGCCCGAGGAGTATCGAAACGCCAGTTGTTCAGATCGGTAGTCGAGCTGTTCAGCGGGAAGGCGCTGATCTGGTTCCGTGCCAACCGCGAGAGGGTTCGGACTTGGGAGGAGCTGGTAGAAGAACTGAGGGTGGAATTTCTACCAGCTGACTATGACGAACGCCTCTGGGAGGAAATTAAGGTGCGAACCCAAGGGCCCGATGAAAGTATTGGCGTGTACGTGGCGGTGATGGAAGGGTTGTTCCGGAGGTTGACGAGGAAGAGTACGGAAGCTGAAAAACTGAGAGTACTCCGAAGGAACATTTCGCCATTCTATCAGACCCAAATGAGTTTAATCAACGTCGAGACGGTGGCTGAGTTAATACGCGTAGGTCGCCTTCTCGAAAATACACGGGCGTCCGTCGAAGCCTTTACTCCTCCTGATCCACGACGGAAGGCTCTGGAACCAGATCTGGCGTATTCTGGGTCAGCTCCGAGAAAGATGGTGGCTTCGGTGCAGAGTGAGGCTGGTCCTCGTTGTTATAATTGTGAGGAGAGGGGCCACATTGCGAGAAAATGCCCTCAACCTAAAAAGTGTTATGGGTGTGGACGGGTTGGGGTGATCAAGTCATCATGCCCAAGGTGTAGGTCTGGTCATCGGGATAATGGTACACCAGAAGAAGGACGAAATGCGGGTTCGGGAAACGGGCCTCGTGCTCACTAAGCGGTCCAGCGAGCACGCAAAACCCCAATTTAGAGTCCGCAAATAACGATATAACGTATGTGCTTGAGACAGCGGTAGGAGACAATCGTCCGCATGTGAGGGTGGAGGTGTTCGGGACAACTTTGAAGGGACTATTGGACTCGGGGGCATCAACTACGATAGCGGGTAGAGCGGGATGGTCAATCTTACGGTCTTTGGGAGTGGAACTGAAGAAAGTAGAGGAGGACACAGTGAGGATGGCTAATAATGAGCGCTGTAGTATAGAAGGGAGTGTTTGTATACCAATCTCTCTTGGCGGTAGGACGCGATGGCTGAAAGTACTTGTTGTGAGTGCGTTGCCACATGAGCTGATACTTGGGGTGGATTTTATCAAGCAATTTGGATTGATCCTTGACTTGGGTAGGGAAAGTTGGGATTTTGGAGATTCACCCCGAGTGGAAGCAGTGCAACATATTCGCGCAAGAACCAAATTATCACCAGAAGAGGAGAGGGAGTTAGATGATTTGCTAAAGCGAGAACTGGAAGTACTGGGTGAGGGGATTGGCAGAACCACATTAGTAGAACATACTATAAAAACGACAGCTGCCCCCATTAAGCAGCGTTACTACCCAGTCTCGCCGGTGCTACAGAAAAATATCGACGAGGAGTTGGCAGAGATGTTGCGTCTAGAGATCATCGAACCCTCATCTAGTCCCTGGTCTTCTCCTATTTTGCTGGTAAAGAAGAAAGACGGGAAATATCGGTTTTGCGTCGACTTCAGGAAAGTGAACAGGGTGTCGGAGAAAGATGCATATCCGCTTCCATACGTGTCCGCTACACTCGACAAGCTGAGTTATGCCAAGTATCTGTCGTCCTTGGACATTAAGTCCGCGTATTGGCAAGTACCCATGGCGGAGGATTCAAAAAAATATACAGCTTTTACGGTGCCTGGAAGAGGGTTGTACCAATTCAAAAGGATGCCTTTTGGTCTACAAAACGCACCCGCTACGTGGCAGCGGCTAATAGATCAGGTCCTGGGAGCAGATTTGGAGCCCTACGTTTTCGTCTACCTCGACGATATAATAATTGTCACTCAAGATTTCCCGAAACATATCGAGATCTTAAAGGAGGTGTTTCGCCGATTACGCGAAGCTGGTTTGAGGGTCTCGAGGGAGAAGTGCGAGTTTTGCCGACCCGAACTGAAATATTTGGGATATGTGGTGAATGAGGATGGGTTGAACGCGGATCCGGAAAAGGTTGCCTGTATGGTAAACATTCCGAGACCGACCAATGTGAAGGGGGTGCGACAATTCTTGGGGATGGTGTCATGGTATCGGCGTTTTATACCGGATTTTTCCACTTTAGTGGCACCGCTGACGACCCTCCTCAAGAAAAATCGTAAGTTCCATTGGTCGGAGGAGTGTGAGTCGGCCTTTACACAAGCTAAAGTTAAGTTGTCCTCAGCTCCGATCTTGACGTGTCCGGATTACGATCGCCCATTTTTCATTCAGACGGATGCCTCGAATGTAGGTTTGGGGGCGGTATTAAGTCAGACGTATCCCGAGGGCGAAAAAGTAATCTGCTACTTGAGTAGATCGTTGAATAAAGCCGAGCAGAAGTACTCAACGACCGAGAAAGAGTGTTTGGCTGTTTTGTGGGCGGTTGAAAAACTAAGGCCTTACGTTGAAGGGACACATTTTAGCGTTATTACTGACCACCACTCCTTGGTTTGGCTCCACAATCTGAAGGACCCGAATGGGAGGTTGGCTAGATGGGCTGTGAAACTTCAACAGTTTGATTTTGTAATAGTACATCGTAAAGGAAAAGACCATCTCGTTCCCGATGCTCTTTCACGATCGGTACCCGTGGTAGAGTCGGCAGTAGTGGATCCTGAGATAGATGAATGGTATAGAGGGATGAGGCAAAAA
The DNA here is from genome assembly GCA_964017055.1 of Chloromyia formosa. Taxonomy (NCBI): domain Eukaryota; kingdom Metazoa; phylum Arthropoda; class Insecta; order Diptera; family Stratiomyidae; genus Chloromyia; species Chloromyia formosa. Next base: position 30,713,951 of record OZ024815.1, on the reverse strand, counting down.
GTTGAAAAGGATCCAGATAAATTCGGGGACTGGATGATTCACGATGGTGCGTTGTGGAAGCATGTTGCTTCCAAATATCCCGATCTATCAACCTCTGCGGAATGGAAACGAGTGGTAAATAAAAAAAAGAGGAGTGCCATTCTTCAACGTTGCCATGACGATGCGTTGGCGGGACACATGGGGGCGAAGCGAACTCTAGACAGAGTTGCGCAAAGCTTCTATTGGCCAAAAATGGCGGCTGATGTACGGCGGTACGTACGAAGCTGCAAGGTCTGTCAAACGATAAAAGTGGATCGTCAACTTCCCACCGGAAAAATGGTATCTAGAGCAGGGGAAGCGACTCAGCCATGGGAGATGCTGTGCATCGACCTAATTGGGCCACTTCCACGGACAACTAGGGGGCATAAATTTATATTGACGGTATTGGACTACTTTACCAAGTACCCTTTAGTGTACCCTTTGCGATCAGCTACGGGATCTGAGATCGCGCGTGTGTTAGAAGAGCATGTGTTCCTAATGTATGGAGTACCGAGATGGATAGTCAGTGATAATGGCGTACAATTTCGTAGCAAACCATATAAAACGCTGCTAGAGCAATATGGTTGTCAGGCAAAATTTACCGCATTGTACCATCCTCAGGCCAATCCTGCTGAACGCGTTAATCAGAATATTAAACGCATGTTGCGGTCGTATGTCACCGATAACCATCGCTTATGGGACAAGGACTTAGCCAAAATTGGATGTGCCCTCCGAACCTATTCTCACGAGGTGGCAGGAGTAAGTCCTTACTTCATAAATTTCGGAAGGGAGATGGTTACGCACTGGGAGTCGGTATCCGGCCCGAAGAATAACAGCGCGGACAAAGACCCAACGGCTAGAGCGACAAAGATTGCAGATATGAGACGTGAAATCGCGGAGAGGATGGTCAAAGCGGCCCAACAAAGTAAATGTCGGTACGATTTGCGCAGACGTATCGTTCCGATTCAAGTGGGAGATTTAGTATGGCGGAAGAACTACGTCCTTTCAGACGCGGCCAAATATTTCAGTGCTAAGTTGGCCCCGGAATATGTTGGTCCATTTGTTGTAGAGGAACAAGTGTCTAAATGGACATATCGGCTAGCAGATGAGAAAGGGAAGAACGCAGGAGTTTGGCATTCAGACGATCTGAAGCCATACGTCCCGTGAAATGAATTATGTTGTCCAGCTAAATGTTTATCGTGTCGTTTATATGTGATTAGAGATAAATAATACGTATCACCGGTGATGGTTTGCGTAGTAAGCAGATTGGAGAGAGTAAAAGTGAATGCGTGCAGCATTTTAGGATTTTATCGAACAAGTTAGTGGTTTTTCCTAAGGTTGGAAAACCCACTTAAAGTGGGGGAGGAAATGTCACGGCGCGGTATGGCCTCCGTCCGGAGAACCCTTAGGATAGGGTGGGTGGCATTAGGATAGGAGGGGTGGCATCAAAATAGGGCATCGATCACCGATCGCCGATGGACTCACCTGTATCCAATTCTGCTTATCTTAGGCGTTTCAGCTCTCAAGTACCACACGCAATTGTTTACGGCAACATCAAAACGGCACTACATTAATTGGTTCGCGGACGAAATACTCCCTGCAGGCACCTTAGTGGGATGTGCGGTGGGTCCTTGTCTCGACCGCTTTGAAGTCAGGAGTGGGACTTGTGGTGGTGTAAAATGCGTCGCCTACGAGTTGCGAATGCCAAACGAAAAACCAATGGGACCAAGGACGACTCTGCGAAGAAAGAGCACTGTGAGGACTTCCAGTCTGAAATGAACGTCTCGTACCCGGCCGCCACTCTTATCGAACGTATGCGAAATGCCAACAACTTTATCAGTACACGGTACGCTGTGTCACCGTCATAGCGCCCGTGACCAACAACGAATTTTAGCGATTACTGGACACAAATGAGCCAGTGATCAAGTGCATGTTTTTCTCGCGCTCACTACCTAATAAAAATCGAAAACGCTCCGCTAAAAGACCCGAATTCCGACCGACCGATAAAAACACCACGCAAAACACACGTACAGGATACAAAGACGTCAAAATAAATAACAACAACAGCTGTTTTCGATTGTTTACCATGGATGATATAGCAACATTCACAATGACGAGTTAACACGGGCTCAAGTTCAAGGACAGGTTATCGAACTTGGCCGTGACGACATGGATGGACCGCAAATTAGTTTAGCGGCATTTCACCGATCCACTGAAAAGATAAAAGGCCGATGAAATTAACGGCACACCCTCTTTTGTCCATTTAATTCCAAACGACAAGGTGGGTAGTTCGCTGTGGATGGGAAATTGCCGATTGGGAATTTCTTCGAAGACATTTTAGTAATGCCTCTTTTGTCCATTTAATTCCAAACGACAAGGTTGTGGCCCGCGGCGAAGAAGGAGCGAGGAAACAAACCCGAGGAAATTGTCAGAGTGACTTGGAGACGCTTGAGACAGTGAGGAACCGAACCCGAGGAAATTCCCAGAGTCTTGGAGACGTTCGAGTGGGACAGCAAGGAGACGAACCACGATCACAAGTCACGGCGAAGAAATTTAATTTGGTCGATTGGTAGAAGGCAGCAGAAGATCGCGGCGACGACGAATGCAGCAGAGGATTTTGACCGCGGACATTTTTAGGGTTGCGATAGGGAGTAGCGCCACCCCTCAAGGTTAGCCTAGTATTAAGATTAGTGATAAGTTCCTAGTGTAAGGTTTTGTTTTGGATACCGTGATCACGAGGAGTAGAGTAGAGCATAGTCATTAAGTTAAAAAAAAGAAATTGAATATAGATATCTAGTGTAATTTGAAAGCAGTGAGTTTTAGATTGCAAATTGTGTGAAGAGTGCTCCGGACGTAGAAATTTTCCGGGTAAGGAGTCGTACGCCACGAGTTCGCGCTTATCGTGGTACCTATTGGCTCTGTGGTTGTGGCTGGCAAATCCCAAGCGCGTGGCGCCCCACGGCCCCGCTCCGCGGCAAGCCGGCACCAGTCCAACCCCCAGGCGAGAAAATTAAGATCGTAATACGATATTGTTGAGAAACAAACTGTCTGGCTACGCCTTAAGGTGACAGCCACACATGATCGCGCAGAACCACGACCACCGAACCATCAAATATCATAGAACGGTGGAAATGACCTTCATTGGAGAGTTCTCTCTATTGCATTTAGAGAGTTTTCGCTTTCTATGTGAAAATTCTCTGTCTCTCTCTAATAGAATGACCTTCATTGGAGAGTTCTCTCTATTGCATTTAGAGAGTTTTCGCTTTCTAGGTGAAAATTCTCTCTCTCTCTCTCTAATAAAATGACCTTCATTGGAGAGTTCTCTCTATTGCATTTAGAGAGTTTTCGCTTTCTAGGTGAAAATTCTCTCTCTCTCCCTCTAAAAAAAAAAAAAAAAAAAAATAGGAAGAATTCTCCAATTAATGCCAAAATCCATGGAACATTATGGATTTGGCCGCTATAGGAATTTTTCAATTAATGCTAAATCCATAATGTTTCGTAGTTTGGAATGAAATTTTTAAATTGCAGAAATCTTGAAATCATCATTCAGTGTATGTAAATAAAGAAATATTTGTAATTTTACTCTTCATAGATATGAGTAGTGGTCCTGAAAAGGACCGTTTTGTGTGATATTTTGTTGTTAAAGGACTTAAGCCTTCTTTTCTGTCTTCTTCGGCAAGAGAACAGCTTGGATGTTGGGCAGAACACCACCTTGGGCGATGGTCACTCCAGACAGCAATTTGTTCAACTCCTCGTCGTTGCGGATGGCCAATTGCAAATGTCTTGGGATGATTCTGGTCTTCTTGTTGTCACGGGCAGCATTACCGGCCAACTCAAGGACTTCAGCAGCCAAGTACTCCATGACGGCAGCAAGGTATACTGGAGCGCCAGCACCAACACGTTCGGCATAGTTTCCCTTTTTCAAGAGACGATGGATACGGCCAACGGGGAATTGAAGACCGGCACGGTTCGATCGGGACTTTGCCTTTCCCTTAACTTTACCTCCTTTACCACGGCCAGACATATTTCAAATGTAGACAATAAAAACGCTGTGAGCTCCCTAGCGAACGACGATCGACTTTGCTTTGCGTTCGCCTCCAGAACTAAGGTTGCATGGAGTTAGTGAATAAACACTTTTACTCCCATCATAATTGTGGACTCTCATGAGTCCATCGCTATCATAGCTTTTTATGGATTATGATGCCCGATGCTGGTTTAGTTTATGATACTCCTTAGATGAGGATAAGTTTCTCTGCCTCCGGTGGAGAATTTCAAAGATTCCAAGGTTATGTTGTCATGTTCGTCAATTCTGTCAAAGAGCTTGAGTGCTCTGTCACGTATTATTTTGTCAATAGTGTCCAGTCTAAAGTCTCTGTGGATGTCCACATTGCGAACATACCAAGGAATTTTGAATATTCTTCTAAGGGCCAAATTTTGACATGTCTGAAGCTGTTTTATTTGAGTCTTGCAAGCTTGACTGAAAGCCAAGCTGCCGTAGAGTAATGTCGGAATTATCGTCTGTTTATAGAGTAAAAGTTTGTTTTTGGTGCTCAGTTTGTTCGAGTTAATGATTGGGTAAATGGATTGGAGGACTCCGTTGCAGGCGAGTCTTTTTTGTTGAAAGTGTAGTTTCCAAGTCAATTTTCTGTCCATAGTAAGTCCGAGAAACTTGGCAGCTTCCTGCCAGGGGATCTCTTGTTCGTCAACTGTTAGTAAGTCCGGGTCTTGTCTTGGTCGTCTCGTGACGAAAAGCGCCTGAGTCTTCTCCGCGTTGATTCTAATTTTCCATTTTCGGAAGTATTCCATGAGTATGTCAATGGATTCCTGGAGAATTTGTGTTATTCTGAGCTCATTTCTTGCAGTGTAGAAAATGCAAGTATCATCAGCGAACAGGGATATTTTCGCATTATTTGGCAGTTGAGGAATATCTGCGGTGTACAAAGTGTACAATAACGGGGAAAGGGGTGAACCTTGAGGGACTCCAGCCTCGATAGGTCTTTCCTGGGATATTTTTAAGTTAATTTTAACTTGAAAAGATCTGCCGTGTAAAAATGAGCCTATCAATTGAATGATAGGCAGCGGTATTCCGAGATCATGCAATTTGTAAATAAGTCCTGCATGCCAGACTTTATCAAAGGCCTTTGCTACGTCAAACATAACAAGGCCTGTTGATTTGCGATGATTTAACCCTGTTCTGATGTGTTGAACCACTCTTGCCAGCTGGAGTTCACAAGAGTGGTGTGGTCTGAAACCAAATTGCTCGTTTGGTAATAACTTCTTTTCCATTACGTGGTCGAACAGCCGAGAAAGCAGAATTCGTTCTGTTAATTTACTGACCACTGTGAGAAGACTAATAGGTCTCCAATTTTGAGGAAAAGTGTGATCCTTACCAGGTTTCGGTATCACAATAATTACCGCTTTTTTCCATGACTCTGGAAACCACCGAAGATGGAAAATAGCGTTGATTATTTCAACTAGCAAAATTAAAACATTCTCTGGGCATTTCCTCAGGTATATGTTGGAAATCGTATCCAACCCAGGCGCTTTTCTACAGTTAAGGGAGTTGACAAGACTCATCACCTCCGCCAAATCCACCTCTCGTATATCATCTTCCTGTGTAACCGCGGCCGAAAGTATCTCCCTCGCCGAAGACTCAATTCGGTCCTCTTCGTCCAAATCGTCTTGGGTGGACCGATTATCTTGGAATTGTAGTTCCAAGGTATCGGCGAACGCCTCTGCTTTACCCGTGTCATCGAATTTGAGGCCGTTAGGGCCATGTATGGGAGGAATGATTCTTTGAGTGTTTTTTCTGAAGAATTTGTTGATACGCCAAAAATTTTGATCTCCCGGATCCATGCTTTCTAGGAAATTCTCCCATTGCTCGTTCCTATGGTCGTTAGTTCGCACCTTTATCAGATTGTTAAGCCTATTCGTCATTTGTTTAAGGGCAGGGTCGCCGGTCTCCCTTGCCCTTCGCCGTATGCGATTCCTCCTCCTTATTAGCTCTTTAATACTCTGAGGGAGTTCGTAGGGATGTTTCACCCTTAACGGACTGGTTTTTGTATTAGCTTCTTTTGCTGATACAATCGTGGTGATAAGGTTTTCTACCGCTTCTTCTAGGTCCCTGGTATTTTCTATTGTTATTTGCGGGTCTACGGTGCTCAGGGTTTCGCGGAAACCTTTCCAATCTGTCTTTTTAATTGTGGGATCCGGGACTTCGATGATTAGATCTTCTAACAAGAATCGGACTGGCTTGTGATCAGACGATAGCTCGTCTATCACATCTATCCGCACCTGGAAATCCAGGGCTTTCGATAGCCCTATGTCGAGAGGGTAGCCATGTGTCGGGCCGAAATGTGTCGGTTCTCTAGGGATGTGAGTGCATATGTTGTTGTTGCTTGTGATGAACCTGACGAGTTGATTTCCGGAATGGTTGCTTCTCACGGCACCCCACGATCGGTGATATGCATTCAAATCCCCTCCGAGAAAAACCGTACCATCGAGGTTCAGAAGCGCCCGCAGGTCTTCTGAAAAATTTGTGGCTCTAGGTTTTAAGTAGGCCGAAATTAGCGTAATATCAAGAAAGGTCGTACACAATTTAATGCCGGTTGCCTCCGCACAACTAAGGGTAGGAATGTGTATAAGATGATGGTTCAAGCTCCTTTTAACTAAGATGGCTGTACCTCCTCCCCTGCCAGTCAATCTGTCATTTCTGAACACATTGTAGTTGGGGATTCGGAAGTTGTTTCCAGGTTTCAGGAATGTCTCTTGGATGAGAACTACATCAACTTGATACTCCTGTAAAAAGTTGATGAGTTCTCCCCTTTGTCTTTGGATGGAATTCGCATTCCATGAAACGATGGAAACACAATTACCAACCATCTTAGTTATTTTGGGGTGTTGGAGGGAGGCCAAGTGAGTTTTGAGCGGCAAATAGACCCTGGATCATATTTGCCATCATTGACTCCATCATCTGTCTACACTGAGCCTGCATCTGGGCAAAATATACAGCTGCTTGGCCATTGCTGGGGATTATGGTTGGGTTTATGGTTTGAGGGGCAATGGGTGAAGGTTGTGTGTTGGCATTGGCACGTGCAATAGTTGCATACGACCTCCTGACATTAACGGGATTACGTGGGCAGCCGCCGTAGCTGGCTGGGTGCTCACCCCCACAATTGATGCATTTCGGCTTTTCTGTGTCTTTTTTCGTGCATTTGGTGAAATGGTGGAGGCCATCGCATTTCACACATTTTGATTGGGCATGGCAGTTGCTGGCTGCATGACCGAATTGCTGGCAATTATGACACTGGGCCTGGCCAGTTCTTGCCTTTTGGGCTTCAATCTGTAGCCCAGAGAGGCCGCAGATGCCCGTGATGTTATAAATATGCTTCTCCGACTTGGGGAGAAGCACCTTCATCAACTTAGATGCACGATTGTCTCTCATTTTAAGGAAAAAACACTCGGTAGGGTGGAAACCCTGACTTACGAGGTCCTCCTTGACGTCTTCGGGGGAGATGCCCTCCAGACCGCGGATAATCACGTTGAGCTGTTTCTCCTCTGGAAGGAGATACGTATGATATTGGATCTTTCGTTCTGTGAAAAATCCCGTCAACTTCCTATGGTCGCTTACTGTAGACGGAACTATCTGGATGCCCAGATAGATCCGTTTAGCTGTCACATAATTGATGTTATGATGCTTTAGCTGACGGGCTAAAGCTGTCCACTGTTCAGGTTGTCTCAAAATGACTGGAACTACTTTAGACTCCTCCTGCTCGGGAGCCGAAGTGGCATCTGTGGGAGCAGAGGAAACTGCTGCCACTGGAACTGAGGTCTTGGGCTGGGTTTGGGGAATGGGTGCTTGTGACTTGGAGGTGGATACCTTTGTCACTGGGATTTTACCCTTTAAAACCGGAATTTTTCGGACGGTCGTCGGTTTTGGGGTGGGTTTCGGGGTGGGTTTTGAGGTGGGTTTCGGGGTAGGTTCTGGATGGGTTGTTGGTGTTGGGAGGGCGGGATAGTCGTCGTCCAAGTCAGACAATATGGAATGGTCCATATTGTCTTCCGTCTTGCTGTCCGAGTCTGAGTCGACCAGCGTTTTCGAGAGAGATGATGACGAGCCTGATGACGACAGAGCTATCCTTTTGCGTTTATTAGAAATTTTAGCGTTTTTAGAGCCTTGCTCTTTTCGCAAGGCCTTCATTTCAGTTAAGAGCTCTATATTCAGAGCTTTTTGCTCCTCAAGAGCGGCCTGAGTCGCCATCAGACTCCTCATCATCTCCGCGAGCTGATTGTTTAGGTCCTTCTGAGCCACCAAAAGCTCCGAAATTTGTCGGTCCTTGTCTAAATAGTCTAATTTATTGGTCATAGGTACAGAGGTTGCCCCCTGTACCGCTTGCTCAGACATGTCAAAATTTATCTCTACACCTCCTTCGGGTGAAGAAATTATCCCCTCCAAGGAAGTACCTAACTTAAACTTATTCTCGTGTATGGAACACTCACCGGTAGTTCTGGGCAATATTTTCGGGTCCTCGCCGTGCTGCACGCTTCTCATGTGCTTTTGTGATGCGCACTTCTTGCTTCTCACCAATATTTCGTACTAATCCACTCCACTTTAATTTAACACTCGCACTAGTTGACCGTTGCTAGGCAACGACAACAAATTGTTTGTTCGAGTAAACAAATCTGATTTTAATGTTTATTATCAATCACTATGGCAACCACTTTTCACTAATTCACTTGTCTCTGGATAATTAATTCGCGATGTCGATGTGATGTGCACTACTCGACTTCCTGGGATGGAATTGTGTTGCGTTCGCCTCGAAATTCCGCACTTATTTATAGCTGATGAAATGTGTTTGTAAGATACTTACCTGTTGTGTGTGTGTCGATTTCCCTCTAAAGTATGCATTTGTATGTGTGTTTCCCCGCCATATGTACCTATAAATATGTGCACAGACCCACGGCGAAAACACACTTCACCCGTAGCTCGAGCAGTCCGCATCGACATGCCGCCGAAAACTAGTGGAAAAGCAGCCAAAAAGGCAGGAAAAGCCCAGAAGAATATCTCGAAGGGAGATAAGAAAAAGAAGAAGAGGAGGAAGGAGAGCTACGCAATCTACATCTACAAAGTATTGAAGCAAGTCCATCCCGATACTGGTATTTCATCAAAGGCCATGAGTATCATGAACAGTTTTGTTAATGATATCTTCGAACGTATTGCTGCTGAAGCCTCCCGTTTGGCTCACTACAACAAGCGCTCGACCATCACCAGCCGGGAAATCCAAACAGCCGTCCGTCTTCTGCTCCCTGGAGAATTGGCTAAGCACGCCGTCAGTGAAGGTACTAAGGCCGTCACCAAGTACACAAGCTCCAAGTAAGGCGTTTGTGCTTGCACATTCGCTAGTGCTTGCATTTTGCCACCAACACAAAGGCCCTTTTCAGGGCCACCCAAATATCTACACAAAGAGTAATTTTCCTAAAAATATTTTCTTAGAAAAAAAATTCAATATGAGAAAATTGAATTGGGAAAACGACGACAACTTGTACCCCAGCAAAAGAAAAATTCGACAGAATTTTTCGAACATTCCTGTTCCGCTAATATTAGGAGAATTTTCAAAATTCCTTCATTGCGGCATTTACGCTTAGGCTTAGGTAGTTAATTTCCACTTTAGGTGGTAAGAACCCATGCGGGGGATTGGCAGGTCCTAAAGCGGACTCGAGTTTTGTGAAAGTACTCCTCTCTAATCGAATAGAGAGAATTCTCATAATTTTTGCGAAACAGCCATGTTGCGAATTTTTTATTACTGTTATTATTACTATTTTTTTGGAGTTAGTGCTAAACACTCTTACTCCATTATCACTGTGGGTGAGTCCCATTCCGAGTCCAACACCATCGCAAATTTCATGAATTTCATGAAAAAGTATTTTAAGAAAATTCCATTTTACTCATTGGCATGTACATATTTGCGTGTGGCCCTGAAAAGGACCGTGGACCGTACAAGAAATTTCATGAAAAAAAGTATATCAACAAAATTGCATTTTACTCATTGGGATGTATTTGTGGTCCTGAAAAGGACCGTTTTGTTATTAAAAAAACGAAGAATTCTTCTTCATTTAAGCACGTTCACCACGAATACGACGAGCCAACTGAATGTCTTTTGGCATGATTGTGACACGCTTGGCATGGATTGCGCACAAATTGGTATCTTCAAACAATCCAACAAGGTAAGCTTCACTGGCTTCCTGCAGAGCCATAACTGCTGAACTCTGGAAACGCAAATCAGTTTTGAAATCTTGAGCGATTTCACGAACTAGCCGCTGGAATGGCAATTTGCGGATCAACAATTCAGTGCTCTTTTGGTAACGGCGAATTTCACGAAGAGCAACTGTTCCTGGGCGATAACGATGTGGCTTCTTAACACCTCCGGTAGCTGGTGCACTCTTACGTGCAGCCTTGGTTGCCAGCTGCTTGCGAGGCGCCTTGCCTCCGGTCGACTTACGTGCGGTTTGCTTGGTACGGGCCATTGTGACGATCTCGAGACTTCACGATCAAATGTAACGCTGCCGCGGAAACGCCGTCTATTTATTGGAAAACGCTCGTACACACACAATCAAACAATCAAACAATTTTTTTTTAAGTTGAATTATGCTGCAATTTTGTGTATGGTTCTAAACTATATTAAGTATAACATTTGCAAATGAAAATAAAGGTGAGTGTTGAAAAATAGTTTTTGCAGCTAAAATTGAGTTGAGTTCGACGTTAGGGCACGCTTCTCCGTACACGTATTGCGTACGGTGTAGCGGATGCAAATGTTGATGTGTGTGTGTAAGTGGAATCTATAAATTTGTGGATTTTTCGGTAGGGAAAGTCAGTTGGAAGCTGTCACTGAAGACGGTCGCATCGTCCCGCATTCGTAAATTCGCAAGAGTAAAATAATAAGATGACTGGTCGTGGTAAGGGAGGTAAAGGTCTTGGAAAAGGAGGAGCCAAGCGTCATCGTAAAGTTCTTCGTGATAACATCCAAGGTATCACAAAACCAGCAATCCGTCGTTTGGCCCGCCGTGGTGGTGTAAAACGTATTTCCGGATTGATCTACGAAGAAACTCGTGGAGTGTTGAAAGTGTTCCTGGAAAACGTTATCCGTGATGCTGTCACATACACCGAACACGCTAAGAGGAAGACAGTCACCGCCATGGATGTCGTCTATGCCTTGAAACGTCAAGGACGCACATTGTACGGTTTCGGAGGTTAAATTCAGCAGCCGTGTCAACAACGAAAGTACCAAACGGCCCTTTTCAGGGCCAAATGTTTAATAATCAAAGAGTAAAATATAAACACACAATGCTTCACAACTGTTTAGGAACAGTGTTCGATATTGTTGAGAAACAAACTGTCTGGCTACGCCTTAAGGTGACAGCCACACATGATCGCGCAGAACCACGACCACCGAACCATCAAATATCATAGAACGGTGGAAATGACCTTCATTGGAGAGTTCTCTCTATTGCATTTAGAGAGTTTTCGCTTTCTATGTGAAAATTCTCTGTCTCTCTCTAATAGAATGACCTTCATTGGAGAGTTCTCTCTATTGCATTTAGAGAGTTTTCGCTTTCTAGGTGAAAATTCTCTCTCTCTCTCTCTAATAAAATGACCTTCATTGGAGAGTTCTCTCTATTGCATTTAGAGAGTTTTCGCTTTCTAGGTGAAAATTCTCTCTCTCTCCCTCTAAAAAAAAAAAAAAAAAAAAATAGGAAGAATTCTCCAATTAATGCCAAAATCCATGGAACATTATGGATTTGGCCGCTATAGGAATTTTTCAATTAATGCTAAATCCATAATGTTTCGTAGTTTGGAATGAAATTTTTAAATTGCAGAAATCTTGAAATCATCATTCAGTGTATGTAAATAAAGAAATATTTGTAATTTTACTCTTCATAGATATGAGTAGTGGTCCTGAAAAGGACCGTTTTGTGTGATATTTTGTTGTTAAAGGACTTAAGCCTTCTTTTCTGTCTTCTTCGGCAAGAGAACAGCTTGGATGTTGGGCAGAACACCACCTTGGGCGATGGTCACTCCAGACAGCAATTTGTTCAACTCCTCGTCGTTGCGGATGGCCAATTGCAAATGTCTTGGGATGATTCTGGTCTTCTTGTTGTCACGGGCAGCATTACCGGCCAACTCAAGGACTTCAGCAGCCAAGTACTCCATGACGGCAGCAAGGTATACTGGAGCGCCAGCACCAACACGTTCGGCATAGTTTCCCTTTTTCAAGAGACGATGGATACGGCCAACGGGGAATTGAAGACCGGCACGGTTCGATCGGGACTTTGCCTTTCCCTTAACTTTACCTCCTTTACCACGGCCAGACATATTTCAAATGTAGACAATAAAAACGCTGTGAGCTCCCTAGCGAACGACGATCGACTTTGCTTTGCGTTCGCCTCGAAATTCCGCACTTATTTATAGCTGATGAAATGTGTTTGTAAGATACTTACCTGTTGTGTGTGTGTCGATTTCCCTCTAAAGTATGCATTTGTATGTGTGTTTCCCCGCCATATGTACCTATAAATATGTGCACAGACCCACGGCGAAAACACACTTCACCCGTAGCTCGAGCAGTCCGCATCGACATGCCGCCGAAAACTAGTGGAAAAGCAGCCAAAAAGGCAGGAAAAGCCCAGAAGAATATCTCGAAGGGAGATAAGAAAAAGAAGAAGAGGAGGAAGGAGAGCTACGCAATCTACATCTACAAAGTATTGAAGCAAGTCCATCCCGATACTGGTATTTCATCAAAGGCCATGAGTATCATGAACAGTTTTGTTAATGATATCTTCGAACGTATTGCTGCTGAAGCCTCCCGTTTGGCTCACTACAACAAGCGCTCGACCATCACCAGCCGGGAAATCCAAACAGCCGTCCGTCTTCTGCTCCCTGGAGAATTGGCTAAGCACGCCGTCAGTGAAGGTACTAAGGCCGTCACCAAGTACACAAGCTCCAAGTAAGGCGTTTGTGCTTGCACATTCGCTAGTGCTTGCATTTTGCCACCAACACAAAGGCCCTTTTCAGGGCCACCCAAATATCTACACAAAGAGTAATTTTCCTAAAAATATTTTCTTAGAAAAAAAATTCAATATGAGAAAATTGAATTGGGAAAACGACGACAACTTGTACCCCAGCAAAAGAAAAATTCGACAGAATTTTTCGAACATTCCTGTTCCGCTAATATTAGGAGAATTTTCAAAATTCCTTCATTGCGGCATTTACGCTTAGGCTTAGGTAGTTAATTTCCACTTTAGGTGGTAAGAACCCATGCGGGGGATTGGCAGGTCCTAAAGCGGACTCGAGTTTTGTGAAAGTACTCCTCTCTAATCGAATAGAGAGAATTCTCATAATTTTTGCGAAACAGCCATGTTGCGAATTTTTTATTACTGTTATTATTACTATTTTTTTGGAGTTAGTGCTAAACACTCTTACTCCATTATCACTGTGGACTCTTACTCCATTATCACTGTGGGTGAGTCCCATTCCGATTCCAATTCCGAGTCCAACACCATCGCAAATTTCATGAATTTCATGAAAAAGTATTTTAAGAAAATTCCATTTTACTCATTGGCATGTACATATTTGCGTGTGGCCCTGAAAAGGACCGTGGACCGTACAAGAAATTTCATGAAAAAAAGTATATCAACAAAATTGCATTTTACTCATTGGGATGTATTTGTGGTCCTGAAAAGGACCGTTTTGTTATTAAAAAAACGAAGAATTCTTCTTCATTTAAGCACGTTCACCACGAATACGACGAGCCAACTGAATGTCTTTTGGCATGATTGTGACACGCTTGGCATGGATTGCGCACAAATTGGTATCTTCAAACAATCCAACAAGGTAAGCTTCACTGGCTTCCTGCAGAGCCATAACTGCTGAACTCTGGAAACGCAAATCAGTTTTGAAATCTTGAGCGATTTCACGAACTAGCCGCTGGAATGGCAATTTGCGGATCAACAATTCAGTGCTCTTTTGGTAACGGCGAATTTCACGAAGAGCAACTGTTCCTGGGCGATAACGATGTGGCTTCTTAACACCTCCGGTAGCTGGTGCACTCTTACGTGCAGCCTTGGTTGCCAGCTGCTTGCGAGGCGCCTTGCCTCCGGTCGACTTACGTGCGGTTTGCTTGGTACGGGCCATTGTGACGATCTCGAGACTTCACGATCAAATGTAAGGCTGCCGCGGAAAACGCCGTCTATTTATTGGAAAACGCTCGCACACACACAATCAAACAATCAAACAATCCAGCCGCTCTTGAATTTTTTTTTTAAGTTGAATTATGCTGTAATTTTGTGTATGGTTCTAAACTATATTAAGTATAACATTTGCAAATGAAAATAAAGGTGAATGTTGAAAAATAGTTTTTGCAGCTAAAATTGAGTTGAGTACGACGTTAGGGCACGCTTCTCCGTACACGTATTGCGTACGGTGTAGCGGATGCAAATGTTGATGTGTGCGTGTAAGTGGAATCTATAAATTTGTGGATTTTTCGGCAGGGAAAGTCAGTTCGAAGCTGTCACTGAAGACGTTCGCATCGTCCCGCATTCGTAAATTCGCAAGAGTAAAATAATAAGATGACTGGTCGCGGTAAGGGAGGTAAAGGTCTTGGAAAAGGAGGAGCCAAGCGTCATCGTAAAGTTCTTCGTGATAACATCCAAGGTATCACAAAACCAGCAATCCGTCGTTTGGCCCGCCGTGGTGGTGTGAAACGTATTTCCGGATTGATCTACGAAGAAACTCGTGGAGTGTTGAAAGTGTTCCTGGAAAACGTTATCCGTGATGCTGTCACATACACCGAACACGCTAAGAGGAAGACAGTCACCGCCATGGATGTCGTCTATGCCTTGAAACGTCAAGGACGCACATTGTACGGTTTCGGAGGTTAAATTCAGCAGCCGTGTCAACAACGAAAGTACCAAACGGCCCTTTTCAGGGCCAAATGTTTAATAATCAAAGAGTAAAATATAAACACACAATGCTTCACAACTGTTTAGGAACAGTGTTCGATATTGTTGAGAAACAAACTGTCTGGCTACGCCTTAAGGTGACAGCCACACATGATCGCGCAGAACCACGACCACCGAACCATCAAATATCATATAACGGTGGAAATGACCTTCATTGGAGAGTTCTCTCTATTGCATTTAGAGAGTTTTCGCTTTCTATGTGAAAATTCTCTGTCTCTCTCTAATAGAATGACCTTCATTGGAGAGTTCTCTCTATTGCATTTAGAGAGTTTTCGCTTTCTAGGTGAAAATTCTCTCTCTCTCTCTCTCTAATAAAATGACCTTCATTGGAGAGTTCTCTCTATTGCATTTAGAGAGTTTTCGCTTTCTAGGTGAAAATTCTCTCTCTCTCTCCCTCTAATAAAAAAAAAAATAGGAAGAATTCTCCAATTAATGCCAAAATCCATGGAACATTATGGATTTGGCCGCTATAGGAATTTTTCAATTAATGCCAAATCCATAATGTTTCGTAGTTTGGAATGAAATTTTTAAATTGCAGAAATCTTGAAATCATCAATCAGTGTATGTAAATAAAGAAATATTTGTAATTTTACTCTTCATAGATATGAGTAGTGGTCCTGAAAAGGACCGTTTTGTGTGATATTTTGTTGTTAAAGGACTTAAGCCTTCTTTTCTGTCTTCTTCGGCAAGAGAACAGCTTGGATGTTGGGCAGAACACCACCTTGGGCGATGGTCACTCCAGACAGCAATTTGTTCAACTCCTCGTCGTTGCGGATGGCCAATTGCAAATGTCTTGGGATGATTCTGGTCTTCTTGTTGTCACGGGCAGCATTACCGGCCAACTCAAGGACTTCAGCAGCCAAGTACTCCATGACGGCAGCAAGGTATACTGGAGCGCCAGCACCAACACGTTCGGCATAGTTTCCCTTTTTCAAGAGACGATGGATACGGCCAACGGGGAATTGAAGACCGGCACGGTTCGATCGGGACTTTGCCTTTCCCTTAACTTTACCTCCTTTACCACGGCCAGACATATTTCAAATGAGACGAATAAAAAACGCTGTGAGATCTCTATCGAACGACGATCGACTTTGCTTTGCGTTCGCCTCGAAATTCCGCACTTATTTATAGCTGATGAAATGTGTTTGTAAGATACTTACCTGTTGTGTGTGTGTCGATTTCCCTCTAAAGTATGCATTTGTATGTGTGTTTCCCCGCCATATGTACCTATAAATATGTGCACAGACCCACGGCGAAAACACACTTCACCCGTAGCTCGAGCAGTCCGCATCGACATGCCGCCGAAAACTAGTGGAAAAGCAGCCAAAAAGGCAGGAAAAGCCCAGAAGAATATCTCGAAGGGAGATAAGAAAAAGAAGAAGAGGAGGAAGGAGAGCTACGCAATCTACATCTACAAAGTATTGAAGCAAGTCCATCCCGATACTGGTATTTCATCAAAGGCCATGAGTATCATGAACAGTTTTGTTAATGATATCTTCGAACGTATCGCTGCTGAAGCCTCCCGTTTGGCTCACTACAACAAGCGCTCGACCATCACCAGCCGGGAAATCCAAACAGCCGTCCGTCTTCTGCTCCCTGGAGAATTGGCTAAGCACGCCGTCAGTGAAGGTACTAAGGCCGTCACCAAGTACACAAGCTCCAAGTAAGGCGTTTGTGCTTGCACATTCGCTAGTGCTTGCATTTTGCCACCAACACAAAGGCCCTTTTCAGGGCCACCCAAATATCTACACAAAGAGTAATTTTCCTAAAAATATTTTCTTAGAAAAAAAAAAAATTCAATATGAGAAAATTGAATTGTGAAAACGACGACAACTTGTACCCCAGCAAAAGAAAAATTCGACAGAATTTTTCGAACATTCCTGTTCCGCTAATATTAGGAGAATTTTCAAAATTCCTTCATTGCGGCATTTACGCTTCATTTCCACTTTAGGTGGTAAGAACCTAGAACCCATACGGGCGGGGGGATTGGCAGGTCCTAAAGCGGACTCGAGTTTTGTAAAAGTACTCCTCTCTAATCGAATAGAGAGAATTCTCATAATTTTTGTGAAACAGCCATGTTGCGAATTTTTTGTTACTATTTTTTTTTTTTTGAGTTAGTGCTAAACACTCTTACTCCATTATCACTGTGGGTGAGTCCCATTCCGATTCCAATTCCGAGTCCAACACCATCGCAAATTTCATGAATTTCATGAAAAAGTATTTTAAGAAAATTCCATTTTACTCATTGGCATGTACATATTTGCGTGTGGCCCTGAAAAGGACCGTGGACCGTACAAGAAATTTCATGAAAAAAAGTATATCAACAAAATTGCATTTTACTCATTGGGATGTATTTGTGGTCCTGAAAAGGACCGTTTTGTTATTAAAAAAACGAAGAATTCTTCTTCATTTAAGCACGTTCACCACGAATACGACGAGCCAACTGAATGTCTTTTGGCATGATTGTGACACGCTTGGCATGGATTGCGCACAAATTGGTATCTTCAAACAATCCAACAAGGTAAGCTTCACTGGCTTCCTGCAGAGCCATAACTGCTGAACTCTGGAAACGCAAATCAGTTTTGAAATCTTGAGCGATTTCACGAACTAGCCGCTGGAATGGCAATTTGCGGATCAACAATTCAGTGCTCTTTTGGTAACGGCGAATTTCACGAAGAGCAACTGTTCCTGGGCGATAACGATGTGGCTTCTTAACACCTCCGGTAGCTGGTGCACTCTTACGTGCAGCCTTGGTTGCCAGCTGCTTGCGAGGCGCCTTGCCTCCGGTCGACTTACGTGCGGTTTGCTTGGTACGGGCCATTGTGACGATCTCGAGACTTCACGATCAAATGTAAGGCTGCCGCGGAAAACGCCGTCTATTTATTGGAAAACGCTCGCACACACACAATCAAACAATCAAACAATCCAGCCGCTCTTGAATTTTTTTTTTAAGTTGAATTATGCTGTAATTTTGTGTATGGTTCTAAACTATATTAAGTATAACATTTGCAAATGAAAATAAAGGTGAATGTTGAAAAATAGTTTTTGCAGCTAAAATTGAGTTGAGTACGACGTTAGGGCACGCTTCTCCGTACACGTATTGCGTACGGTGTAGCGGATGCAAATGTTGATGTGTGCGTGTAAGTGGAATCTATAAATTTGTGGATTTTTCGGCAGGGAAAGTCAGTTCGAAGCTGTCACTGAAGACGTTCGCATCGTCCCGCATTCGTAAATTCGCAAGAGTAAAATAATAAGATGACTGGTCGCGGTAAGGGAGGTAAAGGTCTTGGAAAAGGAGGAGCCAAGCGTCATCGTAAAGTTCTTCGTGATAACATCCAAGGTATCACAAAACCAGCAATCCGTCGTTTGGCCCGCCGTGGTGGTGTGAAACGTATTTCCGGATTGATCTACGAAGAAACTCGTGGAGTGTTGAAAGTGTTCCTGGAAAACGTTATCCGTGATGCTGTCACATACACCGAACACGCTAAGAGGAAGACAGTCACCGCCATGGATGTCGTCTATGCCTTGAAACGTCAAGGACGCACATTGTACGGTTTCGGAGGTTAAATTCAGCAGCCGTGTCAACAACGAAAGTACCAAACGGCCCTTTTCAGGGCCAAATGTTTAATAATCAAAGAGTAAAATATAAACACACAATGCTTCACAACTGTTTAGGAACAGTGTTCGATATTGTTGAGAAACAAACTGTCTGGCTACGCCTTAAGGTGACAGCCACACATGATCGCGCAGAACCACGACCACCGAACCATCAAATATCATATAACGGTGGAAATGACCTTCATTGGAGAGTTCTCTCTATTGCATTTAGAGAGTTTTCGCTTTCTATGTGAAAATTCTCTGTCTCTCTCTAATAGAATGACCTTCATTGGAGAGTTCTCTCTATTGCATTTAGAGAGTTTTCGCTTTCTATTTTAGGTGAAAATTCTCTCTCTCTCTCTCTCTAATAAAATGACCTTCATTGGAGAGTTCTCTCTATTGCATTTAGAGAGTTTTCGCTTTCTAGGTGAAAATTCTCTCTCTCTCTCCCTCTAATAAAAAAAAAAATAGGAAGAATTCTCCAATTAATGCCAAAATCCATGGAACATTATGGATTTGGCCGCTATAGGAATTTTTCAATTAATGCCAAATCCATAATGTTTCGTAGTTTGGAATGAAATTTTTAAATTGCAGAAATCTTGAAATCATCAATCAGTGTATGTAAATAAAGAAATATTTGTAATTTTACTCTTCATAGATATGAGTAGTGGTCCTGAAAAGGACCGTTTTGTGTGATATTTTGTTGTTAAAGGACTTAAGCCTTCTTTTCTGTCTTCTTCGGCAAGAGAACAGCTTGGATGTTGGGCAGAACACCACCTTGGGCGATGGTCACTCCAGACAGCAATTTGTTCAACTCCTCGTCGTTGCGGATGGCCAATTGCCCGGAAATTGTGTTAAGCCGCTCGGAGTTGGTGTTAGAGACACCTTTACTCCTATTTTAGTGGTGGATATTGTACATATCCGACGGAGTTATTTTGGCTTGTTGACTATATTATGGCGTGTTACAGTTATGGAAGTATAGCTACTGCGGGTGGTCTCGCAGGTTGTGGTAGGGCCCCGTATTGCGGTTATGCGAGGATCTTAAGAATTCTAGTGCTATGTTAGGATGTTCGTCTATCATGTCAAAGAGCTTTAGAGCTCTGTCGCGTATGTAAATGTCAATGGTGTCTAGTTCGAAGTCCCTGTGAATGTCAACATTCCTAACATACCACGGAATTCTAAAGATTCTGCGGAGGACGATGTTTTGATATGCCTGAATCCTGTTCTTGTAAGTCTGTCCTGTCTGTCCGAATGCTGTGCTCCCATATAGCAATTTGGGTCTGATGATTTGTTTATAGACCAGAAGTTTATTTTTCAGGCTCAGTTTTCTGGATTTAGTGAGCGGCAGTAGTGAGTGGAGCGTTTTGTTGCACGCTACGATCTGGTTTGCTATATGGGGAGCCCAGGATAGTCTGTCGTCAAAGGTCAAGCCTAGGTATAGCACGGTCTGTTGCCATTCAATCTCTTCTCCGTTCACAGTCAGGTTCGGGGCGTTCCGATACTGTTGCCGTCTCCTAGAAACAAAAATCGCCTGAGTTTTCTCGGCATTGATCTTTATTTTCCACTTTAGGAAGTATTCCATAATCCTATCGATGGAAGTTTGCAGGTTTAGCGAGATGAGTTCTGCTTCTCTGGCAGTATGAAACAAACATGTATCATCTGCGAATAGTGCTGTATTTGCGCTGGGCAGCATCGGGAAATCAGCTGTGTACAGGTTGTAGAGCATCGGAGATAGAGGAGATCCTTGCGGAACTCCTGCTTCGATGGGTTTTTGGGAGGATAGGTGAGTCTCGATTTTGACTCGAAATGACCTGTCTTTCAGAAAGGAGCCGATCAGCTGTATGAATGGAAGCGGAAAGTCCATTTCATGCAGTTTTACTATCAGCCCTTCGTGCCATACTTTATCGAAGGCTTTAGCTATGTCAAACATAACTAAGCCTGTCGATTCGCGATTGTTCAACCCGTCTACGATGTATTGAACCACTCTAACTAGCTGGAGCTCAGTTGAGTGCTGGGGCCTGAATCCAAATTGTTCATCGGGGATTAGGTGGTGCTGTTCAACAAATTCGCGAATTCGTGTGAGCAGTATGGTTTCCGCTAATTTGCCTAGGCATGATAGTAGGCTGATCGGACGCCAGTTCTGAGGAAATGTAAGATCTTTCCCCAGTTTGGGGATGACCGTAATTGTGGCTGATTTCCAGGATTTTGGGTACCTCCTGAAGTGGAAAATAGCGTTCATAATGCTAACCAACTCCTCGAGGATGTTATCGGGGAGTTTTTGGATCATAGAGTTGGTTATACTGTCCAACCCAGGCGATTTGTGTGTCTTGAGAGAACAGACCAACAGCTTCAGTTCGCCGAAGTCTGTGGGCCTGATCTGTGTACAATTTTGGGAATTGGCAGCGAGCAGACGTCGTGCTGTCTGGCATATGTAGTGGTCGTGGTCCAGGTCCTCGTCGTCAAAGTTGTTCTCCCGAAACTGCAGCTCTAGGGTGTCGGCAAAGGCCTCCGCTTTGCCCTCTTTGCTATATTGTAGGCCATTGGGCCCATGTATGGCAGGAACTTGAATGCTAGTTTTGGATTTGAAATATTTCGTAACTCGCCAAAAGTCCACGCTCCCAGAACCCATGGACTGGAAGAACCCCTCCCATCTTTCGTTATGAAAGATTTTAATTTGACCACGAATGTCGTTGGTAAGCCGGTTCGCTAACTGTCTTAGGCTGGGATCACCCGTTCTCCGAGCCCTTTTCCGTACTTGGTTCTTTCTCCTAATGAGCCGTTTAATGTGTTGTGGGAGATCGTACGGATTAGTGGTCTTCATCGGGATTTGGAACGAGTGATCTTCTTTAGCCTGTAAGATCTTGCTGGTTAGCGTTACTATAGCCCCGTCGAGATCACCGGCTGTCATAAGACTAGGACCGGGGTCATCGGCGGTTAGAGCTTCCGTAAACGCTAACCAATCCGTTGTCTTTCTCATATGTAGTGGCTCGTCTACATAGATTTCTTCCAGTATGAAGAGAACCGGCTTGTGGTCGGAGGAGAGGTCTTCCAACACACTGATTCGCACATTGTGATCGAGGTTGAGGGACAACCCCAGATCAATGGTCGTGTTGCGGTGGTGATTGTAGTGTGTGGGTTCTGAGGGACAATGTAGCATGACGCCCTCGTCGGTGGTGAACCTAACGAGGTCAACCGAAACTTGGTTGCTCCTTGTGGCGCCCCAAAGCTGATGGTGAGCATTCAAGTCACCTGCCATAAATATCGGACCCTGCCTACCTATATCAAAGAGTGCCTTCATGTCGGCAGCCAGATTGAGCGTTCTAGGGGGGATATACACAGATACCACTGTGAATTCAAGAGTCGTCGTTTGCACTTTTATCGCAGTTGCTTCCAGTTTATGAAGGCTGGGGGTTGGCACTAGTTGGTGGGGGATGGATCTTTTGATGAGGATAGCCGTGCCTCCTCCTCGACGTACTGTCCTGTCATTCCTGTACGTGGAATAGTTGGGCATTTCGAAATCCATGCTGGGTTTCAGGAAAGACTCCTGAATCAGCACGATATCGATCTTCACGTCTATGAGCAGTTGCAGTAGTTCGTCTTTTTTATGGAATATTGAGTTGGCATTCCATGTGAGGATTGAGACATGGCTGGGAAGGGACATTATTTATGGGGAACGGTATGTTGTTGTTGAAGGTTGGGGAAGGCAGCAATCATACCCTGGAACATGTTCTCCATCATGTTCTTGAACATTGACTGGAACTGGGTTTGAACCGTGGCAAATAAGTCCGTGACTTGCTGAGTGTTGTGGGTTGCAGCTTGCGCTGGCAATTGCGCAGTCTTTTTGGCTTGGGCCACCTGTGCAAACGACCTCCTGACGTTCACCGGCGATCGTGGACATCCCCCATAGCTCGCAGGGTGCTGGCCCCCGCAGTTCACACACTTGGGTCTGTCGTCGGTCTTCTTTGCGCATTGCGAAAAGTGATGCGCCCCATCACATTTCACGCACCTGGGCGTCGCGTGGCAATTGCGCGCAGAATGACCGTAGTGTTGACAGTTATGGCATTGCGCAGGCCCGCTGCGCTCGTTCGGGGTCTCAATTTTGACTGTCAAATTGCAAAGTCCAGTGATGTCATAAATGTGCCTTTCTTCTTTCGGGAGCAAAACTTTGAAAAGTTTTGTGACCCCGAACCTCCCCTTAACCAGGAAAACCTCCATTGGATGGAATCCCTTTTCCAAAAGGTCCTCCTTGACCTCTTCCGCCTCTAAGCCGTGCAGGCCTCTGATGACCACACCGAGACACCTGTCCTCAGGCAGAATGTACGTGTGGTACTGGATTTTCCTCTCCGCGAGAAGCTTTGTCATTGCTCGGTGGTCCTTAATTGACTTGGGTGTAATTTGCACCCCCAAGTACACCCTCTTCGCCTCGCTGAACTGTATATTATGGTGCTTAAATATTTTAGTTAGCGAGGTCCACTGCGCTGTCTCACGGAGAATGATGGGTACCACTTTGGTACTGGTTTCAGGTGTCTCAGGTGTCTGGCCCGCTGGTGTTGTGGTCGGGACCTTCGGCGCTTCTGCAGCAGCCTGAGGTTTCGGCGGTTGTGGTAGGGGGATTTTGGCCTTTACTGGGGCCGGCTGTGCAATGGAAATGGTCTCTGGCTTGGGGAGGGGTGGGAAGTTGGGGTCTTCCGCACCTTCACCCTCCGAAGAAGCGCACGTGTCCATGTCGCTGTCTTGGCTTGCCGAGGAAGACGTGGCAACCCGCTGCCTCTTGCTTCCTGGCTTCTTGCCTTTAGTCTTGTCCGTCCTTTTGTCCGCCTTTTTGTCCGTCGGTTTTTCCGTCGGTTTTTCCGTCTGTTTGTCCGTGTCCTTGTCCCTTGTTAGTCTTCTGAGCAGGTCGGCGAGCTCCGCATTCTGCCTGCGTTGCTCGACCAACTCAGCCTGGGTCTGTTTTAGTTGGTCAATTATTGCCAGTAGGTTTTGATTTATGGCCTTTTGCTCGCGAAGATTCCTGTTGGCCTCCTCTAACTGGCGCGTCAACTCCTCCTTGTCAGGCCCCTCCTCCTCCTCCTCTTCCGAGCCTTCCTCCTCCCCCATATCCGTCTCCTCGTCCTGCCTCGGCGAGTCCGACATACCTAAAGTATCCCCTCCTCTAACCGCAATAGTTGCCCTAAATCGACCAAAGCCCGGGTAACACACAATATAGCCAACGTACCTTTTCTAGCTGCAATCCTGCGCACCAACACGTCTAGTAAACACTGCGCCGAGTGCACTGCTATACACGCACTTGTCACAACACAGAACTTCTCACGAAGGAGAACCCAATTCCAAATGTCTATTTCAAATATATATATATTTAAAATGAGACGAGAGAATAAAAACGCTGCGAGATCTCTATCGAACGACGATCGACTTTGCTTTGCGTTCGCCTCGAAATTCCGCACTTATTTATAGCTGATGAAATGTGTTTGTAAGATACTTACCTGTTGTGTGTGTGTGTCGATTTCCCTCTAAAGTATGCATTTGTATGTGTGTTTCCCCGCCATATGTACCTATAAATATGTGCACAGACCCACGGCGAAAACACACTTCACCCGTAGCTCGAGCAGTCCGCATCGACATGCCGCCGAAAACTAGTGGAAAAGCAGCCAAAAAGGCAGGAAAAGCCCAGAAGAATATCTCGAAGGGAGATAAGAAAAAGAAGAAGAGGAGGAAGGAGAGCTACGCAATCTACATCTACAAAGTATTGAAGCAAGTCCATCCCGATACTGGTATTTCATCAAAGGCCATGAGTATCATGAACAGTTTTGTTAATGATATCTTCGAACGTATTGCTGCTGAAGCCTCCCGTTTGGCTCACTACAACAAGCGCTCGACCATCACCAGCCGGGAAATCCAAACAGCCGTCCGTCTTCTGCTCCCTGGAGAATTGGCTAAGCACGCCGTCAGTGAAGGTACTAAGGCCGTCACCAAGTACACAAGCTCCAAGTAAGGCGTTTGTGCTTGCACATTCGCTAGTGCTTGCATTTTGCCACCAACACAAAGGCCCTTTTCAGGGCCACCCAAATATCTACACAAAGAGTAATTTTCCTAAAAATATTTTCTTAGAAAAAAAATTCAATATGAGAAAATTGGATTGGGGAAACGACGACAACTTGTACCCCAGCAAAAGAAAAATTCGACAGAATTTTTCGAACATTCCTGTTCCGCTAATATTAGGAGAATT
Organism: Chloromyia formosa; assembly: GCA_964017055.1. NCBI lineage: Eukaryota > Metazoa > Arthropoda > Insecta > Diptera > Stratiomyidae > Chloromyia > Chloromyia formosa. The sequence goes on along the minus strand of OZ024815.1, from coordinate 30,689,098 downwards.
TTCAAAATTCCTTCATTGCGGCATTTACCCTTAGGCTTAGGTAGTTAATTTCCACTTTCGGTGGTAAGAACCCATGCGGGGGATTGGCAGGTCCTAAAGCGGACTCGAGTTTTGTGAAAGTACTCCTCTCTAATCGAATAGAGAGAATTCTCATAATTTTTGCGAAACAGCCATGTTGCGAATTTTTTATTACTGTTATTATTACTATTTTTTTGGAGTTAGTGCTAAACACTCTTACTCCATTATCACTGTGGGTGAGTCCCATTCCGAGTCCAACACCATCGCAAATTTCATGAAAAAGTATTTTAAGAAAATTCCATTTTACTCATTGGCATGTACATATTTGCGTGTGACCCTGAAAAGGACCGTGGACCGTACAAGAAATTTCATGAAAAAAAGTATATCAACAAAATTGCATTTTACTCATTGGGATGTATTTGTGGTCCTGAAAAGGACCGTTTTGTTATTAAAAAAACGAAGAATTCTTCTTCATTTAAGCACGTTCACCACGAATACGACGAGCCAACTGAATGTCTTTTGGCATGATTGTGACACGCTTGGCATGGATTGCGCACAAATTGGTATCTTCAAACAATCCAACAAGGTAAGCTTCACTGGCTTCCTGCAGAGCCATAACTGCTGAACTCTGGAAACGCAAATCAGTTTTGAAATCTTGAGCGATTTCACGAACTAGCCGCTGGAATGGCAATTTGCGGATCAACAATTCAGTGCTCTTTTGGTAACGGCGAATTTCACGAAGAGCAACTGTTCCTGGGCGATAACGATGTGGCTTCTTAACACCTCCGGTAGCTGGTGCACTCTTACGTGCAGCCTTGGTTGCCAGCTGCTTGCGAGGCGCCTTGCCTCCGGTCGACTTACGTGCGGTTTGCTTGGTACGGGCCATTGTGACGATCTCGAGACTTCACGATCAAATGTAAGGCTGCCGCGGAAACGCCGTCTATTTATTGGAAAACGCTCGTACACACACAATCAAACAATCAAACAATCCATCCGCTCTTGAATTTTTTTTTAAGTTGAATTATGCTGTAATTTTGTGTATGGTTCTAAACTATATTAAGTATAACATTTGCCCGGAAATTGTGTTAAGCCGCTCGGAGTTGGTGTTAGAGACACCTTTACTCCTATTTTAGTGGTGGATATTGTACATATCCGACGGAGTTATTTTGGCTTGTTGACTATATTATGGCGTGTTACAGTTATGGAAGTATAGCTACTGCGGGTGGTCTCGCAGGTTGTGGTAGGGCCCCGTATTGCGGTTATGCGAGGATCTTAAGAATTCTAGTGCTATGTTAGGATGTTCGTCTATCATGTCAAAGAGCTTTAGAGCTCTGTCGCGTATGTAAATGTCAATGGTGTCTAGTTCGAAGTCCCTGTGAATGTCAACATTCCTAACATACCACGGAATTCTAAAGATTCTGCGGAGGACGATGTTTTGATATGCCTGAATCCTGTTCTTGTAAGTCTGTCCTGTCTGTCCGAATGCTGTGCTCCCATATAGCAATTTGGGTCTGATGATTTGTTTATAGACCAGAAGTTTATTTTTCAGGCTCAGTTTTCTGGATTTAGTGAGCGGCAGTAGTGAGTGGAGCGTTTTGTTGCACGCTACGATCTGGTTTGCTATATGGGGAGCCCAGGATAGTCTGTCGTCAAAGGTCAAGCCTAGGTATAGCACGGTCTGTTGCCATTCAATCTCTTCTCCGTTCACAGTCAGGTTCGGGGCGTTCCGATACTGTTGCCGTCTCCTAGAAACAAAAATCGCCTGAGTTTTCTCGGCATTGATCTTTATTTTCCACTTTAGGAAGTATTCCATAATCCTATCGATGGAAGTTTGCAGGTTTAGCGAGATGAGTTCTGCTTCTCTGGCAGTATGAAACAAACATGTATCATCTGCGAATAGTGCTGTATTTGCGCTGGGCAGCATCGGGAAATCAGCTGTGTACAGGTTGTAGAGCATCGGAGATAGAGGAGATCCTTGCGGAACTCCTGCTTCGATGGGTTTTTGGGAGGATAGGTGAGTCTCGATTTTGACTCGAAATGACCTGTCTTTCAGAAAGGAGCCGATCAGCTGTATGAATGGAAGCGGAAAGTCCATTTCATGCAGTTTTACTATCAGCCCTTCGTGCCATACTTTATCGAAGGCTTTAGCTATGTCAAACATAACTAAGCCTGTCGATTCGCGATTGTTCAACCCGTCTACGATGTATTGAACCACTCTAACTAGCTGGAGCTCAGTTGAGTGCTGGGGCCTGAATCCAAATTGTTCATCGGGGATTAGGTGGTGCTGTTCAACAAATTCGCGAATTCGTGTGAGCAGTATGGTTTCCGCTAATTTGCCTAGGCATGATAGTAGGCTGATCGGACGCCAGTTCTGAGGAAATGTAAGATCTTTCCCCAGTTTGGGGATGACCGTAATTGTGGCTGATTTCCAGGATTTTGGGTACCTCCTGAAGTGGAAAATAGCGTTCATAATGCTAACCAACTCCTCGAGGATGTTATCGGGGAGTTTTTGGATCATAGAGTTGGTTATACTGTCCAACCCAGGCGATTTGTGTGTCTTGAGAGAACAGACCAACAGCTTCAGTTCGCCGAAGTCTGTGGGCCTGATCTGTGTACAATTTTGGGAATTGGCAGCGAGCAGACGTCGTGCTGTCTGGCATATGTAGTGGTCGTGGTCCAGGTCCTCGTCGTCAAAGTTGTTCTCCCGAAACTGCAGCTCTAGGGTGTCGGCAAAGGCCTCCGCTTTGCCCTCTTTGCTATATTGTAGGCCATTGGGCCCATGTATGGCAGGAACTTGAATGCTAGTTTTGGATTTGAAATATTTCGTAACTCGCCAAAAGTCCACGCTCCCAGAACCCATGGACTGGAAGAACCCCTCCCATCTTTCGTTATGAAAGATTTTAATTTGACCACGAATGTCGTTGGTAAGCCGGTTCGCTAACTGTCTTAGGCTGGGATCACCCGTTCTCCGAGCCCTTTTCCGTACTTGGTTCTTTCTCCTAATGAGCCGTTTAATGTGTTGTGGGAGATCGTACGGATTAGTGGTCTTCATCGGGATTTGGAACGAGTGATCTTCTTTAGCCTGTAAGATCTTGCTGGTTAGCGTTACTATAGCCCCGTCGAGATCACCGGCTGTCATAAGACTAGGACCGGGGTCATCGGCGGTTAGAGCTTCCGTAAACGCTAACCAATCCGTTGTCTTTCTCATATGTAGTGGCTCGTCTACATAGATTTCTTCCAGTATGAAGAGAACCGGCTTGTGGTCGGAGGAGAGGTCTTCCAACACACTGATTCGCACATTGTGATCGAGGTTGAGGGACAACCCCAGATCAATGGTCGTGTTGCGGTGGTGATTGTAGTGTGTGGGTTCTGAGGGACAATGTAGCATGACGCCCTCGTCGGTGGTGAACCTAACGAGGTCAACCGAAACTTGGTTGCTCCTTGTGGCGCCCCAAAGCTGATGGTGAGCATTCAAGTCACCTGCCATAAATATCGGACCCTGCCTACCTATATCAAAGAGTGCCTTCATGTCGGCAGCCAGATTGAGCGTTCTAGGGGGGATATACACAGATACCACTGTGAATTCAAGAGTCGTCGTTTGCACTTTTATCGCAGTTGCTTCCAGTTTATGAAGGCTGGGGGTTGGCACTAGTTGGTGGGGGATGGATCTTTTGATGAGGATAGCCGTGCCTCCTCCTCGACGTACTGTCCTGTCATTCCTGTACGTGGAATAGTTGGGCATTTCGAAATCCATGCTGGGTTTCAGGAAAGACTCCTGAATCAGCACGATATCGATCTTCACGTCTATGAGCAGTTGCAGTAGTTCGTCTTTTTTATGGAATATTGAGTTGGCATTCCATGTGAGGATTGAGACATGGCTGGGAAGGGACATTATTTATGGGGAACGGTATGTTGTTGTTGAAGGTTGGGGAAGGCAGCAATCATACCCTGGAACATGTTCTCCATCATGTTCTTGAACATTGACTGGAACTGGGTTTGAACCGTGGCAAATAAGTCCGTGACTTGCTGAGTGTTGTGGGTTGCAGCTTGCGCTGGCAATTGCGCAGTCTTTTTGGCTTGGGCCACCTGTGCAAACGACCTCCTGACGTTCACCGGCGATCGTGGACATCCCCCATAGCTCGCAGGGTGCTGGCCCCCGCAGTTCACACACTTGGGTCTGTCGTCGGTCTTCTTTGCGCATTGCGAAAAGTGATGCGCCCCATCACATTTCACGCACCTGGGCGTCGCGTGGCAATTGCGCGCAGAATGACCGTAGTGTTGACAGTTATGGCATTGCGCAGGCCCGCTGCGCTCGTTCGGGGTCTCAATTTTGACTGTCAAATTGCAAAGTCCAGTGATGTCATAAATGTGCCTTTCTTCTTTCGGGAGCAAAACTTTGAAAAGTTTTGTGACCCCGAACCTCCCCTTAACCAGGAAAACCTCCATTGGATGGAATCCCTTTTCCAAAAGGTCCTCCTTGACCTCTTCCGCCTCTAAGCCGTGCAGGCCTCTGATGACCACACCGAGACACCTGTCCTCAGGCAGAATGTACGTGTGGTACTGGATTTTCCTCTCCGTGAGAAGCTTTGTCATTGCTCGGTGGTCCTTAATTGACTTGGGTGTAATTTGCACCCCCAAGTACACCCTCTTCGCCTCGCTGAACTGTATATTATGGTGCTTAAATATTTTAGTTAGCGAGGTCCACTGCGCTGTCTCACGGAGAATGATGGGTACCACTTTGGTACTGGTTTCAGGTGTCTCAGGTGTCTGGCCCGCTGGTGTTGTGGTCGGGACCTTCGGCGCTTCTGCAGCAGCCTGAGGTTTCGGCGGTTGTGGTAGGGGGATTTTGGCCTTTACTGGGGCCGGCTGTGCAATGGAAATGGTCTCTGGCTTGGGGAGGGGTGGGAAGTTGGGGTCTTCCGCACCTTCACCCTCCGAAGAAGCGCACGTGTCCATGTCGCTGTCTTGGCTTGCCGAGGAAGACGTGGCAACCCGCTGCCTCTTGCTTCCTGGCTTCTTGCCTTTAGTCTTGTCCGTCCTTTTGTCCGTCTTTTTGTCCGTCGGTTTTTCCGTCGGTTTTTCCGTCTGTTTGTCCGTGTCCTTGTCCCTTGTTAGTCTTCTGAGCAGGTCGGCGAGCTCCGCATTCTGCCTGCGTTGCTCGACCAACTCAGCCTGGGTCTGTTTTAGTTGGTCAATTATGGCCAGTAGGTTTTGATTTATGGCCTTTTGCTCGCGAAGATTCCTGTTGGCCTCCTCTAACTGGCGCGTCAACTCCTCCTTGTCAGGCCCCTCCTCCTCCTCCTCTTCCGAGCCTTCCTCCTCCCCCATGTCCGTCTCCTCGTCCTGCCTCGGCGAGTCCGACATACCTAAAGTATCCCCTCCTCTAACCGCAATAGTTGCCCTAAATCGACCAAAGCCCGGGTAACACACAATATAGCCAACGTACCTTTTCTAGCTGCAATCCTGCGCACTAACACGTCTAGTAAACACTGCGCCGAGTGCACTGCTACACACGCACTTGTCACAACACAGAACTTCTCACGAAGGAGAACCCAATTCCAAATGTCTATTTCAAATATATAATATTTCAAATGAGACGAATAAAAAACGCTGTGAGATCTCTATCGAACGACGATCGACTTTGCTTTGCGTTCGCCTCGAAATTCCGCACTTATTTATAGCTGATGAAATGTGTTTGTAAGATACTTACCTGTTGTGTGTGTGTCGATTTCCCTCTAAAGTATGCATTTGTATGTGTGTTTCCCCGCCATATGTACCTATAAATATGTGCACAGACCCACGGCGAAAACACACTTCACCCGTAGCTCGAGCAGTCCGCATCGACATGCCGCCGAAAACTAGTGGAAAAGCAGCCAAAAAGGCAGGAAAAGCCCAGAAGAATATCTCGAAGGGAGATAAGAAAAAGAAGAAGAGGAGGAAGGAGAGCTACGCAATCTACATCTACAAAGTATTGAAGCAAGTCCATCCCGATACTGGTATTTCATCAAAGGCCATGAGTATCATGAACAGTTTTGTTAATGATATCTTCGAACGTATCGCTGCTGAAGCCTCCCGTTTGGCTCACTACAACAAGCGCTCGACCATCACCAGCCGGGAAATCCAAACAGCCGTCCGTCTTCTGCTCCCTGGAGAATTGGCTAAGCACGCCGTCAGTGAAGGTACTAAGGCCGTCACCAAGTACACAAGCTCCAAGTAAGGCGTTTGTGCTTGCACATTCGCTAGTGCTTGCATTTTGCCACCAACACAAAGGCCCTTTTCAGGGCCACCCAAATATCTACACAAAGAGTAATTTTCCTAAAAATATTTTCTTAGAAAAAAAAAAAATTCAATATGAGAAAATTGAATTGTGAAAACGACGACAACTTGTACCCCAGCAAAAGAAAAATTCGACAGAATTTTTCGAACATTCCTGTTCCGCTAATATTAGGAGAATTTTCAAAATTCCTTCATTGCGGCATTTACGCTTCATTTCCACTTTAGGTGGTAAGAACCTAGAACCCATACGGGCGGGGGGATTGGCAGGTCCTAAAGCGGACTCGAGTTTTGTAAAAGTACTCCTCTCTAATCGAATAGAGAGAATTCTCATAATTTTTGTGAAACAGCCATGTTGCGAATTTTTTGTTACTATTTTTTTTTTTTTGAGTTAGTGCTAAACACTCTTACTCCATTATCACTGTGGGTGAGTCCCATTCCGATTCCAATTCCGAGTCCAACACCATCGCAAATTTCATGAATTTCATGAAAAAGTATTTTAAGAAAATTCCATTTTACTCATTGGCATGTACATATTTGCGTGTGGCCCTGAAAAGGACCGTGGACCGTACAAGAAATTTCATGAAAAAAAGTATATCAACAAAATTGCATTTTACTCATTGGGATGTATTTGTGGTCCTGAAAAGGACCGTTTTGTTATTAAAAAAACGAAGAATTCTTCTTCATTTAAGCACGTTCACCACGAATACGACGAGCCAACTGAATGTCTTTTGGCATGATTGTGACACGCTTGGCATGGATTGCGCACAAATTGGTATCTTCAAACAATCCAACAAGGTAAGCTTCACTGGCTTCCTGCAGAGCCATAACTGCTGAACTCTGGAAACGCAAATCAGTTTTGAAATCTTGAGCGATTTCACGAACTAGCCGCTGGAATGGCAATTTGCGGATCAACAATTCAGTGCTCTTTTGGTAACGGCGAATTTCACGAAGAGCAACTGTTCCTGGGCGATAACGATGTGGCTTCTTAACACCTCCGGTAGCTGGTGCACTCTTACGTGCAGCCTTGGTTGCCAGCTGCTTGCGAGGCGCCTTGCCTCCGGTCGACTTACGTGCGGTTTGCTTGGTACGGGCCATTGTGACGATCTCGAGACTTCACGATCAAATGTAAGGCTGCCGCGGAAACGCCGTCTATTTATTGGAAAACGCTCGTACACACACAATCAAACAATCAAACAATCCATCCGCTCTTGAATTTTTTTTTAAGTTGAATTATGCTGTAATTTTGTGTATGGTTCTAAACTATATTAAGTATAACATTTGCAAATGAAAATAAAGGTGAGTGTTGAAAAATAGTTTTTGCAGCTAAAATTGAGTTGAGTTCGACGTTAGGGCACGCTTCTCCGTACACGTATTGCGTACGGTGTAGCGGATGCAAGTGTTGATGTGTGTGTGTAAGTGGAATCTATAAATTTGTGGATTTTTCGGTAAGGAAAGTCAGTTGGAAGCTGTCACTGAAGACGGTCGCATCGTCCCGCATTCGTAAATTCGCAAGAGTAAAATAATAAGATGACTGGTCGTGGTAAGGGAGGTAAAGGTCTTGGAAAAGGAGGAGCCAAGCGTCATCGTAAAGTTCTTCGTGATAACATCCAAGGTATCACAAAACCAGCAATCCGTCGTTTGGCCCGCCGTGGTGGTGTAAAACGTATTTCCGGATTGATCTACGAAGAAACTCGTGGAGTGTTGAAAGTGTTCCTGGAAAACGTTATCCGTGATGCTGTCACATACACCGAACACGCTAAGAGGAAGACAGTCACCGCCATGGATGTCGTCTATGCCTTGAAACGTCAAGGACGCACATTGTACGGTTTCGGAGGTTAAATTCAGCAGCCGTGTCAACAACGAAAGTACCAAACGGCCCTTTTCAGGGCCAAATGTTTAATAATCAAAGAGTAAAATATAAACACACAATGCTTCACAACTGTTTAGGAACAGTGTTCGATATTGTTGAGTAACAAACAGTCTGGCTACGCCTTAAGGTGACAGCCACACATGATCGCGCAGAACCACGACCACCGAACCATCAAATATCATAGAACGGTGGAAATGACCTTCATTGGAGAGTTCTCTCTATTGCATTTAGAGAGTTTTCGCTTTCTATGTGAAAATTCTCTGTCTCTCTCTAATAGAATGACCTTCATTGGAGAGTTCTCTCTATTGCATTTAGAGAGTTTTCGCTTTCTAGGTGAAAATTCTCTCTCTCTCTCTCTAATAAAATGACCTTCATTGGAGAGTTCTCTCTATTGCATTTAGAGAGTTTTCGCTTTCTAGGTGAAAATTCTCTCTCTCTCTCCCTCTAATAAAAAAAAAAAATAGGAAGAATTCTCCAATTAATGCCAAAATCCATGGAACATTATGGATTTGGCCGCTATAGGAATTTTTCAATTAATGCCAAATCCATAATGTTTCGTAGTTTGGAATGAAATTTTTAAATTGCAGAAATCTTGAAATCATCAATCAGTGTATGTAAATAAAGAAATATTTGTAATTTTACTCTTCATAGATATGAGTAGTGGTCCTGAAAAGGACCGTTTTGTGTGATATTTTGTTGTTAAAGGACTTAAGCCTTCTTTTCTGTCTTCTTCGGCAAGAGAACAGCTTGGATGTTGGGCAGAACACCACCTTGGGCGATGGTCACTCCAGACAGCAATTTGTTCAACTCCTCGTCGTTGCGGATGGCCAATTGCAAATGTCTTGGGATGATTCTGGTCTTCTTGTTGTCACGGGCAGCATTACCGGCCAACTCAAGGACTTCAGCAGCCAAGTACTCCATGACGGCAGCAAGGTATACTGGAGCGCCAGCACCAACACGTTCGGCATAGTTTCCCTTTTTCAAGAGACGATGGATACGGCCAACGGGGAATTGAAGACCGGCACGGTTCGATCGGGACTTTGCCTTTCCCTTAACTTTACCTCCTTTACCACGGCCAGACATATTTCAAATGAGACGAAAAAAACGCTGTGAGATCTCTATCGAACGACGATCGACTTTGCTTTGCGTTCGCCTCGAAATTCCGCACTTATTTATAGCTGATGAAATGTGTTTGTAAGATACTTACCTGTTGTGTGTGTGTCGATTTCCCTCTAAAGTATGCATTTGTATGTGTGTTTCCCCGCCATATGTACCTATAAATATGTGCACAGACCCACGGCGAAAACACACTTCACCCGTAGCTCGAGCAGTCCGCATCGACATGCCGCCGAAAACTAGTGGAAAAGCAGCCAAAAAGGCAGGAAAAGCCCAGAAGAATATCTCGAAGGGAGATAAGAAAAAGAAGAAGAGGAGGAAGGAGAGCTACGCAATCTACATCTACAAAGTATTGAAGCAAGTCCATCCCGATACTGGTATTTCATCAAAGGCCATGAGTATCATGAACAGTTTTGTTAATGATATCTTCGAACGTATTGCTGCTGAAGCCTCCCGTTTGGCTCACTACAACAAGCGCTCGACCATCACCAGCCGGGAAATCCAAACAGCCGTCCGTCTTCTGCTCCCTGGAGAATTGGCTAAGCACGCCGTCAGTGAAGGTACTAAGGCCGTCACCAAGTACACAAGCTCCAAGTAAGGCGTTTGTGCTTGCACATTCGCTAGTGCTTGCATTTTGCCACCAACACAAAGGCCCTTTTCAGGGCCACCCAAATATCTACACAAAGAGTAATTTTCCTAAAAATATTTTCTTAGAAAAAAAAAAAATTCAATATGAGAAAATTGAATTGTGAAAACGACGACAACTTGTACCCCAGCAAAAGAAAAATTCGACAGAATTTTTCGAACATTCCTGTTCCGCTAATATTAGGAGAATTTTCAAAATTCCTTCATTGCGGCATTTACGCTTCATTTCCACTTTAGGTGGTAAGAACCTAGAACCCATACGGGCGGGGGGATTGGCAGGTCCTAAAGCGGACTCGAGTTTTGTAAAAGTACTCCTCTCTAATCGAATAGAGAGAATTCTCATAATTTTTGTGAAACAGCCATGTTGCGAATTTTTTGTTACTATTTTTTTTTTTTTGAGTTAGTGCTAAACACTCTTACTCCATTATCACTGTGGGTGAGTCCCATTCCGATTCCAATTCCGAGTCCAACACCATCGCAAATTTCATGAATTTCATGAAAAAGTATTTTAAGAAAATTCCATTTTACTCATTGGCATGTACATATTTGCGTGTGGCCCTGAAAAGGACCGTGGACCGTACAAGAAATTTCATGAAAAAAAGTATATCAACAAAATTGCATTTTACTCATTGGGATGTATTTGTGGTCCTGAAAAGGACCGTTTTGTTATTAAAAAAACGAAGAATTCTTCTTCATTTAAGCACGTTCACCACGAATACGACGAGCCAACTGAATGTCTTTTGGCATGATTGTGACACGCTTGGCATGGATTGCGCACAAATTGGTATCTTCAAACAATCCAACAAGGTAAGCTTCACTGGCTTCCTGCAGAGCCATAACTGCTGAACTCTGGAAACGCAAATCAGTTTTGAAATCTTGAGCGATTTCACGAACTAGCCGCTGGAATGGCAATTTGCGGATCAACAATTCAGTGCTCTTTTGGTAACGGCGAATTTCACGAAGAGCAACTGTTCCTGGGCGATAACGATGTGGCTTCTTAACACCTCCGGTAGCTGGTGCACTCTTACGTGCAGCCTTGGTTGCCAGCTGCTTGCGAGGCGCCTTGCCTCCGGTCGACTTACGTGCGGTTTGCTTGGTACGGGCCATTGTGACGATCTCGAGACTTCACGATCAAATGTAAGGCTGCCGCGGAAACGCCGTCTATTTATTGGAAAACGCTCGTACACACACAATCAAACAATCAAACAATCCATCCGCTCTTGAATTTTTTTTTAAGTTGAATTATGCTGTAATTTTGTGTATGGTTCTAAACTATATTAAGTATAACATTTGCAAATGAAAATAAAGGTGAGTGTTGAAAAATAGTTTTTGCAGCTAAAATTGAGTTGAGTTCGACGTTAGGGCACGCTTCTCCGTACACGTATTGCGTACGGTGTAGCGGATGCAAGTGTTGATGTGTGTGTGTAAGTGGAATCTATAAATTTGTGGATTTTTCGGTAAGGAAAGTCAGTTGGAAGCTGTCACTGAAGACGGTCGCATCGTCCCGCATTCGTAAATTCGCAAGAGTAAAATAATAAGATGACTGGTCGTGGTAAGGGAGGTAAAGGTCTTGGAAAAGGAGGAGCCAAGCGTCATCGTAAAGTTCTTCGTGATAACATCCAAGGTATCACAAAACCAGCAATCCGTCGTTTGGCCCGCCGTGGTGGTGTAAAACGTATTTCCGGATTGATCTACGAAGAAACTCGTGGAGTGTTGAAAGTGTTCCTGGAAAACGTTATCCGTGATGCTGTCACATACACCGAACACGCTAAGAGGAAGACAGTCACCGCCATGGATGTCGTCTATGCCTTGAAACGTCAAGGACGCACATTGTACGGTTTCGGAGGTTAAATTCAGCAGCCGTGTCAACAACGAAAGTACCAAACGGCCCTTTTCAGGGCCAAATGTTTAATAATCAAAGAGTAAAATATAAACACACAATGCTTCACAACTGTTTAGGAACAGTGTTCGATATTGTTGAGTAACAAACAGTCTGGCTACGCCTTAAGGTGACAGCCACACATGATCGCGCAGAACCACGACCACCGAACCATCAAATATCATAGAACGGTGGAAATGACCTTCATTGGAGAGTTCTCTCTATTGCATTTAGAGAGTTTTCGCTTTCTATGTGAAAATTCTCTGTCTCTCTCTAATAGAATGACCTTCATTGGAGAGTTCTCTCTATTGCATTTAGAGAGTTTTCGCTTTCTAGGTGAAAATTCTCTCTCTCTCTCTCTAATAAAATGACCTTCATTGGAGAGTTCTCTCTATTGCATTTAGAGAGTTTTCGCTTTCTAGGTGAAAATTCTCTCTCTCTCTCCCTCTAATAAAAAAAAAAAATAGGAAGAATTCTCCAATTAATGCCAAAATCCATGGAACATTATGGATTTGGCCGCTATAGGAATTTTTCAATTAATGCCAAATCCATAATGTTTCGTAGTTTGGAATGAAATTTTTAAATTGCAGAAATCTTGAAATCATCAATCAGTGTATGTAAATAAAGAAATATTTGTAATTTTACTCTTCATAGATATGAGTAGTGGTCCTGAAAAGGACCGTTTTGTGTGATATTTTGTTGTTAAAGGACTTAAGCCTTCTTTTCTGTCTTCTTCGGCAAGAGAACAGCTTGGATGTTGGGCAGAACACCACCTTGGGCGATGGTCACTCCAGACAGCAATTTGTTCAACTCCTCGTCGTTGCGGATGGCCAATTGCAAATGTCTTGGGATGATTCTGGTCTTCTTGTTGTCACGGGCAGCATTACCGGCCAACTCAAGGACTTCAGCAGCCAAGTACTCCATGACGGCAGCAAGGTATACTGGAGCGCCAGCACCAACACGTTCGGCATAGTTTCCCTTTTTCAAGAGACGATGGATACGGCCAACGGGGAATTGAAGACCGGCACGGTTCGATCGGGACTTTGCCTTTCCCTTAACTTTACCTCCTTTACCACGGCCAGACATATTTCAAATGAGACGAAAAAAACGCTGTGAGATCTCTATCGAACGACGATCGACTTTGCTTTGCGTTCGCCTCGAAATTCCGCACTTATTTATAGCTGATGAAATGTGTTTGTAAGATACTTACCTGTTGTGTGTGTGTCGATTTCCCTCTAAAGTATGCATTTGTATGTGTGTTTCCCCGCCATATGTACCTATAAATATGTGCACAGACCCACGGCGAAAACACACTTCACCCGTAGCTCGAGCAGTCCGCATCGACATGCCGCCGAAAACTAGTGGAAAAGCAGCCAAAAAGGCAGGAAAAGCCCAGAAGAATATCTCGAAGGGAGATAAGAAAAAGAAGAAGAGGAGGAAGGAGAGCTACGCAATCTACATCTACAAAGTATTGAAGCAAGTCCATCCCGATACTGGTATTTCATCAAAGGCCATGAGTATCATGAACAGTTTTGTTAATGATATCTTCGAACGTATTGCTGCTGAAGCCTCCCGTTTGGCTCACTACAACAAGCGCTCGACCATCACCAGCCGGGAAATCCAAACAGCCGTCCGTCTTCTGCTCCCTGGAGAATTGGCTAAGCACGCCGTCAGTGAAGGTACTAAGGCCGTCACCAAGTACACAAGCTCCAAGTAAGGCGTTTGTGCTTGCACATTCGCTAGTGCTTGCATTTTGCCACCAACACAAAGGCCCTTTTCAGGGCCACCCAAATATCTACACAAAGAGTAATTTTCCTAAAAATATTTTCTTAGAAAAAAAAAAAATTCAATATGAGAAAATTGAATTGTGAAAACGACGACAACTTGTACCCCAGCAAAAGAAAAATTCGACAGAATTTTTCGAACATTCCTGTTCCGCTAATATTAGGAGAATTTTCAAAATTCCTTCATTGCGGCATTTACGCTTCATTTCCACTTTAGGTGGTAAGAACCTAGAACCCATACGGGCGGGGGGATTGGCAGGTCCTAAAGCGGACTCGAGTTTTGTAAAAGTACTCCTCTCTAATCGAATAGAGAGAATTCTCATAATTTTTGTGAAACAGCCATGTTGCGAATTTTTTGTTACTATTTTTTTTTTTTTGAGTTAGTGCTAAACACTCTTACTCCATTATCACTGTGGGTGAGTCCCATTCCGATTCCAATTCCGAGTCCAACACCATCGCAAATTTCATGAATTTCATGAAAAAGTATTTTAAGAAAATTCCATTTTACTCATTGGCATGTACATATTTGCGTGTGGCCCTGAAAAGGACCGTGGACCGTACAAGAAATTTCATGAAAAAAAGTATATCAACAAAATTGCATTTTACTCATTGGGATGTATTTGTGGTCCTGAAAAGGACCGTTTTGTTATTAAAAAAACGAAGAATTCTTCTTCATTTAAGCACGTTCACCACGAATACGACGAGCCAACTGAATGTCTTTTGGCATGATTGTGACACGCTTGGCATGGATTGCGCACAAATTGGTATCTTCAAACAATCCAACAAGGTAAGCTTCACTGGCTTCCTGCAGAGCCATAACTGCTGAACTCTGGAAACGCAAATCAGTTTTGAAATCTTGAGCGATTTCACGAACTAGCCGCTGGAATGGCAATTTGCGGATCAACAATTCAGTGCTCTTTTGGTAACGGCGAATTTCACGAAGAGCAACTGTTCCTGGGCGATAACGATGTGGCTTCTTAACACCTCCGGTAGCTGGTGCACTCTTACGTGCAGCCTTGGTTGCCAGCTGCTTGCGAGGCGCCTTGCCTCCGGTCGACTTACGTGCGGTTTGCTTGGTACGGGCCATTGTGACGATCTCGAGACTTCACGATCAAATGTAAGGCTGCCGCGGAAACGCCGTCTATTTATTGGAAAACGCTCGTACACACACAATCAAACAATCAAACAATCCATCCGCTCTTGAATTTTTTTTTAAGTTGAATTATGCTGTAATTTTGTGTATGGTTCTAAACTATATTAAGTATAACATTTGCAAATGAAAATAAAGGTGAGTGTTGAAAAATAGTTTTTGCAGCTAAAATTGAGTTGAGTTCGACGTTAGGGCACGCTTCTCCGTACACGTATTGCGTACGGTGTAGCGGATGCAAGTGTTGATGTGTGTGTGTAAGTGGAATCTATAAATTTGTGGATTTTTCGGTAAGGAAAGTCAGTTGGAAGCTGTCACTGAAGACGGTCGCATCGTCCCGCATTCGTAAATTCGCAAGAGTAAAATAATAAGATGACTGGTCGTGGTAAGGGAGGTAAAGGTCTTGGAAAAGGAGGAGCCAAGCGTCATCGTAAAGTTCTTCGTGATAACATCCAAGGTATCACAAAACCAGCAATCCGTCGTTTGGCCCGCCGTGGTGGTGTAAAACGTATTTCCGGATTGATCTACGAAGAAACTCGTGGAGTGTTGAAAGTGTTCCTGGAAAACGTTATCCGTGATGCTGTCACATACACCGAACACGCTAAGAGGAAGACAGTCACCGCCATGGATGTCGTCTATGCCTTGAAACGTCAAGGACGCACATTGTACGGTTTCGGAGGTTAAATTCAGCAGCCGTGTCAACAACGAAAGTACCAAACGGCCCTTTTCAGGGCCAAATGTTTAATAATCAAAGAGTAAAATATAAACACACAATGCTTCACAACTGTTTAGGAACAGTGTTCGATATTGTTGAGTAACAAACAGTCTGGCTACGCCTTAAGGTGACAGCCACACATGATCGCGCAGAACCACGACCACCGAACCATCAAATATCATAGAACGGTGGAAATGACCTTCATTGGAGAGTTCTCTCTATTGCATTTAGAGAGTTTTCGCTTTCTATGTGAAAATTCTCTGTCTCTCTCTAATAGAATGACCTTCATTGGAGAGTTCTCTCTATTGCATTTAGAGAGTTTTCGCTTTCTAGGTGAAAATTCTCTCTCTCTCTCTCTAATAAAATGACCTTCATTGGAGAGTTCTCTCTATTGCATTTAGAGAGTTTTCGCTTTCTAGGTGAAAATTCTCTCTCTCTCTCCCTCTAATAAAAAAAAAAAATAGGAAGAATTCTCCAATTAATGCCAAAATCCATGGAACATTATGGATTTGGCCGCTATAGGAATTTTTCAATTAATGCCAAATCCATAATGTTTCGTAGTTTGGAATGAAATTTTTAAATTGCAGAAATCTTGAAATCATCAATCAGTGTATGTAAATAAAGAAATATTTGTAATTTTACTCTTCATAGATATGAGTAGTGGTCCTGAAAAGGACCGTTTTGTGTGATATTTTGTTGTTAAAGGACTTAAGCCTTCTTTTCTGTCTTCTTCGGCAAGAGAACAGCTTGGATGTTGGGCAGAACACCACCTTGGGCGATGGTCACTCCAGACAGCAATTTGTTCAACTCCTCGTCGTTGCGGATGGCCAATTGCAAATGTCTTGGGATGATTCTGGTCTTCTTGTTGTCACGGGCAGCATTACCGGCCAACTCAAGGACTTCAGCAGCCAAGTACTCCATGACGGCAGCAAGGTATACTGGAGCGCCAGCACCAACACGTTCGGCATAGTTTCCCTTTTTCAAGAGACGATGGATACGGCCAACGGGGAATTGAAGACCGGCACGGTTCGATCGGGACTTTGCCTTTCCCTTAACTTTACCTCCTTTACCACGGCCAGACATATTTCAAATGAGACGAAAAAAACGCTGTGAGATCTCTATCGAACGACGATCGACTTTGCTTTGCGTTCGCCTCGAAATTCCGCACTTATTTATAGCTGATGAAATGTGTTTGTAAGATACTTACCTGTTGTGTGTGTGTCGATTTCCCTCTAAAGTATGCATTTGTATGTGTGTTTCCCCGCCATATGTACCTATAAATATGTGCACAGACCCACGGCGAAAACACACTTCACCCGTAGCTCGAGCAGTCCGCATCGACATGCCGCCGAAAACTAGTGGAAAAGCAGCCAAAAAGGCAGGAAAAGCCCAGAAGAATATCTCGAAGGGAGATAAGAAAAAGAAGAAGAGGAGGAAGG
Source organism: Chloromyia formosa (assembly GCA_964017055.1). Classification (NCBI taxonomy): domain Eukaryota; kingdom Metazoa; phylum Arthropoda; class Insecta; order Diptera; family Stratiomyidae; genus Chloromyia; species Chloromyia formosa. Next base: position 30,672,209 of record OZ024815.1, on the reverse strand, counting down.
AGAGCTACGCAATCTACATCTACAAAGTATTGAAGCAAGTCCATCCCGATACTGGTATTTCATCAAAGGCCATGAGTATCATGAACAGTTTTGTTAATGATATCTTCGAACGTATTGCTGCTGAAGCCTCCCGTTTGGCTCACTACAACAAGCGCTCGACCATCACCAGCCGGGAAATCCAAACAGCCGTCCGTCTTCTGCTCCCTGGAGAATTGGCTAAGCACGCCGTCAGTGAAGGTACTAAGGCCGTCACCAAGTACACAAGCTCCAAGTAAGGCGTTTGTGCTTGCACATTCGCTAGTGCTTGCATTTTGCCACCAACACAAAGGCCCTTTTCAGGGCCACCCAAATATCTACACAAAGAGTAATTTTCCTAAAAATATTTTCTTAGAAAAAAAAAAAATTCAATATGAGAAAATTGAATTGTGAAAACGACGACAACTTGTACCCCAGCAAAAGAAAAATTCGACAGAATTTTTCGAACATTCCTGTTCCGCTAATATTAGGAGAATTTTCAAAATTCCTTCATTGCGGCATTTACGCTTCATTTCCACTTTAGGTGGTAAGAACCTAGAACCCATACGGGCGGGGGGATTGGCAGGTCCTAAAGCGGACTCGAGTTTTGTAAAAGTACTCCTCTCTAATCGAATAGAGAGAATTCTCATAATTTTTGTGAAACAGCCATGTTGCGAATTTTTTGTTACTATTTTTTTTTTTTTGAGTTAGTGCTAAACACTCTTACTCCATTATCACTGTGGGTGAGTCCCATTCCGATTCCAATTCCGAGTCCAACACCATCGCAAATTTCATGAATTTCATGAAAAAGTATTTTAAGAAAATTCCATTTTACTCATTGGCATGTACATATTTGCGTGTGGCCCTGAAAAGGACCGTGGACCGTACAAGAAATTTCATGAAAAAAAGTATATCAACAAAATTGCATTTTACTCATTGGGATGTATTTGTGGTCCTGAAAAGGACCGTTTTGTTATTAAAAAAACGAAGAATTCTTCTTCATTTAAGCACGTTCACCACGAATACGACGAGCCAACTGAATGTCTTTTGGCATGATTGTGACACGCTTGGCATGGATTGCGCACAAATTGGTATCTTCAAACAATCCAACAAGGTAAGCTTCACTGGCTTCCTGCAGAGCCATAACTGCTGAACTCTGGAAACGCAAATCAGTTTTGAAATCTTGAGCGATTTCACGAACTAGCCGCTGGAATGGCAATTTGCGGATCAACAATTCAGTGCTCTTTTGGTAACGGCGAATTTCACGAAGAGCAACTGTTCCTGGGCGATAACGATGTGGCTTCTTAACACCTCCGGTAGCTGGTGCACTCTTACGTGCAGCCTTGGTTGCCAGCTGCTTGCGAGGCGCCTTGCCTCCGGTCGACTTACGTGCGGTTTGCTTGGTACGGGCCATTGTGACGATCTCGAGACTTCACGATCAAATGTAAGGCTGCCGCGGAAACGCCGTCTATTTATTGGAAAACGCTCGTACACACACAATCAAACAATCAAACAATCCATCCGCTCTTGAATTTTTTTTTAAGTTGAATTATGCTGTAATTTTGTGTATGGTTCTAAACTATATTAAGTATAACATTTGCAAATGAAAATAAAGGTGAGTGTTGAAAAATAGTTTTTGCAGCTAAAATTGAGTTGAGTTCGACGTTAGGGCACGCTTCTCCGTACACGTATTGCGTACGGTGTAGCGGATGCAAGTGTTGATGTGTGTGTGTAAGTGGAATCTATAAATTTGTGGATTTTTCGGTAAGGAAAGTCAGTTGGAAGCTGTCACTGAAGACGGTCGCATCGTCCCGCATTCGTAAATTCGCAAGAGTAAAATAATAAGATGACTGGTCGTGGTAAGGGAGGTAAAGGTCTTGGAAAAGGAGGAGCCAAGCGTCATCGTAAAGTTCTTCGTGATAACATCCAAGGTATCACAAAACCAGCAATCCGTCGTTTGGCCCGCCGTGGTGGTGTAAAACGTATTTCCGGATTGATCTACGAAGAAACTCGTGGAGTGTTGAAAGTGTTCCTGGAAAACGTTATCCGTGATGCTGTCACATACACCGAACACGCTAAGAGGAAGACAGTCACCGCCATGGATGTCGTCTATGCCTTGAAACGTCAAGGACGCACATTGTACGGTTTCGGAGGTTAAATTCAGCAGCCGTGTCAACAACGAAAGTACCAAACGGCCCTTTTCAGGGCCAAATGTTTAATAATCAAAGAGTAAAATATAAACACACAATGCTTCACAACTGTTTAGGAACAGTGTTCGATATTGTTGAGTAACAAACAGTCTGGCTACGCCTTAAGGTGACAGCCACACATGATCGCGCAGAACCACGACCACCGAACCATCAAATATCATAGAACGGTGGAAATGACCTTCATTGGAGAGTTCTCTCTATTGCATTTAGAGAGTTTTCGCTTTCTATGTGAAAATTCTCTGTCTCTCTCTAATAGAATGACCTTCATTGGAGAGTTCTCTCTATTGCATTTAGAGAGTTTTCGCTTTCTAGGTGAAAATTCTCTCTCTCTCTCTCTAATAAAATGACCTTCATTGGAGAGTTCTCTCTATTGCATTTAGAGAGTTTTCGCTTTCTAGGTGAAAATTCTCTCTCTCTCTCCCTCTAATAAAAAAAAAAAATAGGAAGAATTCTCCAATTAATGCCAAAATCCATGGAACATTATGGATTTGGCCGCTATAGGAATTTTTCAATTAATGCCAAATCCATAATGTTTCGTAGTTTGGAATGAAATTTTTAAATTGCAGAAATCTTGAAATCATCAATCAGTGTATGTAAATAAAGAAATATTTGTAATTTTACTCTTCATAGATATGAGTAGTGGTCCTGAAAAGGACCGTTTTGTGTGATATTTTGTTGTTAAAGGACTTAAGCCTTCTTTTCTGTCTTCTTCGGCAAGAGAACAGCTTGGATGTTGGGCAGAACACCACCTTGGGCGATGGTCACTCCAGACAGCAATTTGTTCAACTCCTCGTCGTTGCGGATGGCCAATTGCAAATGTCTTGGGATGATTCTGGTCTTCTTGTTGTCACGGGCAGCATTACCGGCCAACTCAAGGACTTCAGCAGCCAAGTACTCCATGACGGCAGCAAGGTATACTGGAGCGCCAGCACCAACACGTTCGGCATAGTTTCCCTTTTTCAAGAGACGATGGATACGGCCAACGGGGAATTGAAGACCGGCACGGTTCGATCGGGACTTTGCCTTTCCCTTAACTTTACCTCCTTTACCACGGCCAGACATATTTCAAATGAGACGAAAAAAACGCTGTGAGATCTCTATCGAACGACGATCGACTTTGCTTTGCGTTCGCCTCGAAATTCCGCACTTATTTATAGCTGATGAAATGTGTTTGTAAGATACTTACCTGTTGTGTGTGTGTCGATTTCCCTCTAAAGTATGCATTTGTATGTGTGTTTCCCCGCCATATGTACCTATAAATATGTGCACAGACCCACGGCGAAAACACACTTCACCCGTAGCTCGAGCAGTCCGCATCGACATGCCGCCGAAAACTAGTGGAAAAGCAGCCAAAAAGGCAGGAAAAGCCCAGAAGAATATCTCGAAGGGAGATAAGAAAAAGAAGAAGAGGAGGAAGGAGAGCTACGCAATCTACATCTACAAAGTATTGAAGCAAGTCCATCCCGATACTGGTATTTCATCAAAGGCCATGAGTATCATGAACAGTTTTGTTAATGATATCTTCGAACGTATTGCTGCTGAAGCCTCCCGTTTGGCTCACTACAACAAGCGCTCGACCATCACCAGCCGGGAAATCCAAACAGCCGTCCGTCTTCTGCTCCCTGGAGAATTGGCTAAGCACGCCGTCAGTGAAGGTACTAAGGCCGTCACCAAGTACACAAGCTCCAAGTAAGGCGTTTGTGCTTGCACATTCGCTAGTGCTTGCATTTTGCCACCAACACAAAGGCCCTTTTCAGGGCCACCCAAATATCTACACAAAGAGTAATTTTCCTAAAAATATTTTCTTAGAAAAAAAAAAAATTCAATATGAGAAAATTGAATTGTGAAAACGACGACAACTTGTACCCCAGCAAAAGAAAAATTCGACAGAATTTTTCGAACATTCCTGTTCCGCTAATATTAGGAGAATTTTCAAAATTCCTTCATTGCGGCATTTACGCTTCATTTCCACTTTAGGTGGTAAGAACCTAGAACCCATACGGGCGGGGGGATTGGCAGGTCCTAAAGCGGACTCGAGTTTTGTAAAAGTACTCCTCTCTAATCGAATAGAGAGAATTCTCATAATTTTTGTGAAACAGCCATGTTGCGAATTTTTTGTTACTATTTTTTTTTTTTTGAGTTAGTGCTAAACACTCTTACTCCATTATCACTGTGGGTGAGTCCCATTCCGATTCCAATTCCGAGTCCAACACCATCGCAAATTTCATGAATTTCATGAAAAAGTATTTTAAGAAAATTCCATTTTACTCATTGGCATGTACATATTTGCGTGTGGCCCTGAAAAGGACCGTGGACCGTACAAGAAATTTCATGAAAAAAAGTATATCAACAAAATTGCATTTTACTCATTGGGATGTATTTGTGGTCCTGAAAAGGACCGTTTTGTTATTAAAAAAACGAAGAATTCTTCTTCATTTAAGCACGTTCACCACGAATACGACGAGCCAACTGAATGTCTTTTGGCATGATTGTGACACGCTTGGCATGGATTGCGCACAAATTGGTATCTTCAAACAATCCAACAAGGTAAGCTTCACTGGCTTCCTGCAGAGCCATAACTGCTGAACTCTGGAAACGCAAATCAGTTTTGAAATCTTGAGCGATTTCACGAACTAGCCGCTGGAATGGCAATTTGCGGATCAACAATTCAGTGCTCTTTTGGTAACGGCGAATTTCACGAAGAGCAACTGTTCCTGGGCGATAACGATGTGGCTTCTTAACACCTCCGGTAGCTGGTGCACTCTTACGTGCAGCCTTGGTTGCCAGCTGCTTGCGAGGCGCCTTGCCTCCGGTCGACTTACGTGCGGTTTGCTTGGTACGGGCCATTGTGACGATCTCGAGACTTCACGATCAAATGTAAGGCTGCCGCGGAAACGCCGTCTATTTATTGGAAAACGCTCGTACACACACAATCAAACAATCAAACAATCCATCCGCTCTTGAATTTTTTTTTAAGTTGAATTATGCTGTAATTTTGTGTATGGTTCTAAACTATATTAAGTATAACATTTGCAAATGAAAATAAAGGTGAGTGTTGAAAAATAGTTTTTGCAGCTAAAATTGAGTTGAGTTCGACGTTAGGGCACGCTTCTCCGTACACGTATTGCGTACGGTGTAGCGGATGCAAGTGTTGATGTGTGTGTGTAAGTGGAATCTATAAATTTGTGGATTTTTCGGTAAGGAAAGTCAGTTGGAAGCTGTCACTGAAGACGGTCGCATCGTCCCGCATTCGTAAATTCGCAAGAGTAAAATAATAAGATGACTGGTCGTGGTAAGGGAGGTAAAGGTCTTGGAAAAGGAGGAGCCAAGCGTCATCGTAAAGTTCTTCGTGATAACATCCAAGGTATCACAAAACCAGCAATCCGTCGTTTGGCCCGCCGTGGTGGTGTAAAACGTATTTCCGGATTGATCTACGAAGAAACTCGTGGAGTGTTGAAAGTGTTCCTGGAAAACGTTATCCGTGATGCTGTCACATACACCGAACACGCTAAGAGGAAGACAGTCACCGCCATGGATGTCGTCTATGCCTTGAAACGTCAAGGACGCACATTGTACGGTTTCGGAGGTTAAATTCAGCAGCCGTGTCAACAACGAAAGTACCAAACGGCCCTTTTCAGGGCCAAATGTTTAATAATCAAAGAGTAAAATATAAACACACAATGCTTCACAACTGTTTAGGAACAGTGTTCGATATTGTTGAGTAACAAACAGTCTGGCTACGCCTTAAGGTGACAGCCACACATGATCGCGCAGAACCACGACCACCGAACCATCAAATATCATAGAACGGTGGAAATGACCTTCATTGGAGAGTTCTCTCTATTGCATTTAGAGAGTTTTCGCTTTCTATGTGAAAATTCTCTGTCTCTCTCTAATAGAATGACCTTCATTGGAGAGTTCTCTCTATTGCATTTAGAGAGTTTTCGCTTTCTAGGTGAAAATTCTCTCTCTCTCTCTCTAATAAAATGACCTTCATTGGAGAGTTCTCTCTATTGCATTTAGAGAGTTTTCGCTTTCTAGGTGAAAATTCTCTCTCTCTCTCCCTCTAATAAAAAAAAAAAATAGGAAGAATTCTCCAATTAATGCCAAAATCCATGGAACATTATGGATTTGGCCGCTATAGGAATTTTTCAATTAATGCCAAATCCATAATGTTTCGTAGTTTGGAATGAAATTTTTAAATTGCAGAAATCTTGAAATCATCAATCAGTGTATGTAAATAAAGAAATATTTGTAATTTTACTCTTCATAGATATGAGTAGTGGTCCTGAAAAGGACCGTTTTGTGTGATATTTTGTTGTTAAAGGACTTAAGCCTTCTTTTCTGTCTTCTTCGGCAAGAGAACAGCTTGGATGTTGGGCAGAACACCACCTTGGGCGATGGTCACTCCAGACAGCAATTTGTTCAACTCCTCGTCGTTGCGGATGGCCAATTGCAAATGTCTTGGGATGATTCTGGTCTTCTTGTTGTCACGGGCAGCATTACCGGCCAACTCAAGGACTTCAGCAGCCAAGTACTCCATGACGGCAGCAAGGTATACTGGAGCGCCAGCACCAACACGTTCGGCATAGTTTCCCTTTTTCAAGAGACGATGGATACGGCCAACGGGGAATTGAAGACCGGCACGGTTCGATCGGGACTTTGCCTTTCCCTTAACTTTACCTCCTTTACCACGGCCAGACATATTTCAAATGAGACGAAAAAAACGCTGTGAGATCTCTATCGAACGACGATCGACTTTGCTTTGCGTTCGCCTCGAAATTCCGCACTTATTTATAGCTGATGAAATGTGTTTGTAAGATACTTACCTGTTGTGTGTGTGTCGATTTCCCTCTAAAGTATGCATTTGTATGTGTGTTTCCCCGCCATATGTACCTATAAATATGTGCACAGACCCACGGCGAAAACACACTTCACCCGTAGCTCGAGCAGTCCGCATCGACATGCCGCCGAAAACTAGTGGAAAAGCAGCCAAAAAGGCAGGAAAAGCCCAGAAGAATATCTCGAAGGGAGATAAGAAAAAGAAGAAGAGGAGGAAGGAGAGCTACGCAATCTACATCTACAAAGTATTGAAGCAAGTCCATCCCGATACTGGTATTTCATCAAAGGCCATGAGTATCATGAACAGTTTTGTTAATGATATCTTCGAACGTATTGCTGCTGAAGCCTCCCGTTTGGCTCACTACAACAAGCGCTCGACCATCACCAGCCGGGAAATCCAAACAGCCGTCCGTCTTCTGCTCCCTGGAGAATTGGCTAAGCACGCCGTCAGTGAAGGTACTAAGGCCGTCACCAAGTACACAAGCTCCAAGTAAGGCGTTTGTGCTTGCACATTCGCTAGTGCTTGCATTTTGCCACCAACACAAAGGCCCTTTTCAGGGCCACCCAAATATCTACACAAAGAGTAATTTTCCTAAAAATATTTTCTTAGAAAAAAAAAAAATTCAATATGAGAAAATTGAATTGTGAAAACGACGACAACTTGTACCCCAGCAAAAGAAAAATTCGACAGAATTTTTCGAACATTCCTGTTCCGCTAATATTAGGAGAATTTTCAAAATTCCTTCATTGCGGCATTTACGCTTCATTTCCACTTTAGGTGGTAAGAACCTAGAACCCATACGGGCGGGGGGATTGGCAGGTCCTAAAGCGGACTCGAGTTTTGTAAAAGTACTCCTCTCTAATCGAATAGAGAGAATTCTCATAATTTTTGTGAAACAGCCATGTTGCGAATTTTTTGTTACTATTTTTTTTTTTTTGAGTTAGTGCTAAACACTCTTACTCCATTATCACTGTGGGTGAGTCCCATTCCGATTCCAATTCCGAGTCCAACACCATCGCAAATTTCATGAATTTCATGAAAAAGTATTTTAAGAAAATTCCATTTTACTCATTGGCATGTACATATTTGCGTGTGGCCCTGAAAAGGACCGTGGACCGTACAAGAAATTTCATGAAAAAAAGTATATCAACAAAATTGCATTTTACTCATTGGGATGTATTTGTGGTCCTGAAAAGGACCGTTTTGTTATTAAAAAAACGAAGAATTCTTCTTCATTTAAGCACGTTCACCACGAATACGACGAGCCAACTGAATGTCTTTTGGCATGATTGTGACACGCTTGGCATGGATTGCGCACAAATTGGTATCTTCAAACAATCCAACAAGGTAAGCTTCACTGGCTTCCTGCAGAGCCATAACTGCTGAACTCTGGAAACGCAAATCAGTTTTGAAATCTTGAGCGATTTCACGAACTAGCCGCTGGAATGGCAATTTGCGGATCAACAATTCAGTGCTCTTTTGGTAACGGCGAATTTCACGAAGAGCAACTGTTCCTGGGCGATAACGATGTGGCTTCTTAACACCTCCGGTAGCTGGTGCACTCTTACGTGCAGCCTTGGTTGCCAGCTGCTTGCGAGGCGCCTTGCCTCCGGTCGACTTACGTGCGGTTTGCTTGGTACGGGCCATTGTGACGATCTCGAGACTTCACGATCAAATGTAAGGCTGCCGCGGAAACGCCGTCTATTTATTGGAAAACGCTCGTACACACACAATCAAACAATCAAACAATCCATCCGCTCTTGAATTTTTTTTTAAGTTGAATTATGCTGTAATTTTGTGTATGGTTCTAAACTATATTAAGTATAACATTTGCAAATGAAAATAAAGGTGAGTGTTGAAAAATAGTTTTTGCAGCTAAAATTGAGTTGAGTTCGACGTTAGGGCACGCTTCTCCGTACACGTATTGCGTACGGTGTAGCGGATGCAAGTGTTGATGTGTGTGTGTAAGTGGAATCTATAAATTTGTGGATTTTTCGGTAAGGAAAGTCAGTCGTGTGGTGACAACCGTCGAGTTCGGACGCGTTATCACATCGTCTGCTGTGCATTACAGTCGTAGCGACAGCGATAGTTTCTATCTGGAGTTGTTGGGCACGTCACAAAGGGTAATTTGCAAAGAGTAAACCACAAAGAGTAAAAGCCTCGCCCGACACTCCACTTTGGCTGCCGTTCTCACGGCAGCCAGATAGAACAACTATCAAATCGTGGCTGTCCTCGGAACAGGACATGTTCTGACCAGCTGCGGAGTGAAGAGGAAGAGTTTGAGCGAGGAGCGGACGAGGAGGTCGCATATTTTCCGGCGTGAGGCTGCCTGGAATTCGGGCAAACGTGGCGGGAGATATGTCGACGAGCGGAGCCAACGAGCTACGCATGGAAGCGGACGTTCGGTACGGACTCCGGAAAAGCAAGCGGACCGTCGGACCCGAGACGGAAGATATGGCAGACTCGAGCAGTGTGAGTCTACTAAAAAGCGAGAACGAGAAGCTGAGAGAGGAGATGAACGAGCTCAAGCGGATCAATCAGCGACTTGAGCTACAACTGGAGGATCTCCGAAAATTCACGGGCATGGTGACAACGGCGCAGCAAAACGAGCTGAGCGTAGTCGAGTCGAACCAGACCGGTTCGAAGTCATGGTCACCCCCGAGCCAGGGGCGGAGGATCGCAAGGACGGGAAATGCCGATTCGAGGACACGAAAGGTCGAGGCAAGGGCGCTTGTCGCCGGGACGAGTACGCTTGAATCAAGGACGCGAAATGTACAGCCGAGGGCGCATATCGCCGGGACGAGTACGGCGAAGATGCCGAGCAACAGGTTCGCTGCGCTGGAAATGCTGGACGAAGACGAAAACGAGAAAAACTTGACGGACCATTCTGGCGCTGAAGAGGGAGACGAGAATTCAACGCTGAATTTTTTCAACCTGGTGCAGAGGAAGCCGAGGAAGAAGAAGCCGAGGAAAGCGGTGGAAGCGAAATCGGTACAGGTGAGCCCTAACGTTTCAGCCAACCCTGCCCCTGTTTCTGCCCCAACTACCAGGAGGGAAAGAATTCCACCCATCAATGGGTATGGAATCAACATCCCCAAACTAATAAACCAGCTTCGTGCAAGAAGCATCAAAGTGGCCATAAAAAATAGAGGGACTGATAAGTGCCTAATTTTTTGTGAGAACGCTGCAGACCATCAACAAGTCTTTGGGCTATTGACCGAATGGAAAATGGCAGCCTCCACAAATTCACCTTCCAGCCTGAGAAGCAAGGCCCTACTTATCTGTGGGCTACACAGTGAATGCACGCCTGAGATCCTTTTTGAAGAAATCAAAAACGATCACCCTGAAATCAAGATCCGCTCGGTAGGTAATTTCCTATCGAGAAGTGACAAATTGCAAAAAAAAAGCAATCCCTCGTCACAAGTTAATTCCACTTCAGGGCTCTTCATAGCCACCTTCGATCCTGAGCAAGATTTGAGGGAAGTCAAGAGAATCAAATACCTGTTCTATCAACACATAAGATGGGAAAAGATTAAAAAAGTAGAGCAAGTTCAGTGCTATCAATGCCAAAATTTTGGGCACCTGGCAAAGAACTGCTCAATTCCGTTCCGCTGCATTCGCTGTGCGGAGAAACACGAGAAAGGGCATTGTAAGCTTGCCCCCTCGGAGCCAGCTAAATGCTGTAACTGCGGGCAAACAGGTCATCCAGCCAATTTTAGGGGCTGCCCGGCCTATACAAGCATGATCGAGAGGAAAAAAGCTGCCGCAAACAAGAAGGTAGTTAATACAAGCCAAAGCAAGGTGAAAGCTAACTTTGTAAGTAACAGCTTGAGATCGCCCAAGGTTTCCTTCGCTCAAGCGACCAAAGGAGTTAAGCCGACCGCCAGCGATCCCTTGGTCAACGACCAGCTAGAGTTGTTTACCAAATTCATGAATGAAACACAAAATGCCTCGTCAATAGAAGACAAGCAATTTGCTATTTTTAAATTCATCCTCAGCGTATGCAAGTAAATCTTACGACCTTCAACGCTTGTTCCTTGATTTCGCATGCGCAGAGAGACACTGCACAACTTCTTATTGACCGCATTGGTTCTGACCTTTTTCTAGTTACCGAAACGAAATTACGGCAAGCCCTGAACGTCAAGTTTCGTAACTACAAAGTTGTGAGGAATGATGTCAATAGTGGAACTGCCGTGCTCGTGAAAAAGAGCATACAATTCAACCCGTATTCTCTACCAGAGTTTAAACACTGCTCTGCAACAGCAGTTCTCTGCAAAACTTCGGATAATAAAAGGATCCTGATAGTTTCCTTTTACATCCGAGGTTACCCAAATTCTGCTGAGCTCAAGGCAGACCTCGACAAGCTGCTGGAAGTCCTACAACTCTTTGATAATGTCATTGTTGGGGGTGACTTCAACGCCAGACACCCAGATTGGGGTGATGGTGTCACCAACAATAATGGCAAACATCTCCAGGAATGGTTGAACGATTCCCCGCTGAATTCGTTCGTCCCCATTTCCCCTATGTCACCGACAAGACCTGCCAGCTCTTCTATCCTGGACTTCTTCTTAATATCACAAGACCTGAAAAACCTGTTGACCTCCTTCAGTTGTAAAACAACTACCGGAATGTCAGACCACTTCGCGGTTAGATTGGACCTGCATCTAAACGTGAATAGTCAGCTTTCCGAGGCACTTCCGGTTCTGGTCAGAAGCTTCTCGAGAACAGATTGGGACGCATTCTCGGCTGATCTAAACAGCTCAGTAAGAACGATGCAAGTTCCAGCGAATAGAAACCTATCTAAGCCGGAGATAGATGAGGTCATAGTTGAGCTTAACTCAAAAATTGAGGAAGTCTCCGAGAAACATTCCCATCGATCTGAACTCGGGAAGTATAGAATCAGCGCGCTACCACCTGACATCATTAAACATCTTAAAACTAGACAGCTTTGGCGGAAAATACTCAAGAGAATCTATCACTCTCACGGCAACCGAACCTCCTTGGCTTATAAGTCACTACTGTCACAGATCAACTGCTTAAGCACGTTGATTAGAGAAATGGTTGAGAATTTTCGCACCAAGCAGCTAGTCGAAAGACTAAATGATATCCGCCCTGGACCCGAAGCTTTCCGGCAAGTGAAGACTATATCTGGACAACTCAGCAGAAAAGACAATCCACTTAGATCAAATGGGGTTCTTGTCTATGATCACCTAGAAAAAGCTCAATTGTTTGCGGAGGGTTTCAGGCAACAATTAAACAACAAAAATAGTGGCGCTCCAAGGATACTTATAACAGCAGTGGAGAATAATATCAGCAGTTTCTCAATAGCAAACCCCTCGCCTATCACGATGTTCTCGGATATTAACAAAGCTAATAACCCAGCTGACTCAACTGAATTTGTACTACTAGCTCAGCTACGAGACATCATCTCCAGGCTAAACAACAAGAAGTCATGTGGAGTGGATGGTATCTCAAACTTCATGATCCGGAAGTTCCCAGCCAGAGTGTTGAATATCATATTAATAATATTCAACAACTCTTTCAACATTGGCTACTTTCCGGATTATTGGAAAGTTGCGAAGATCATACCGATCCACAAGAAAGGGGACTCACAAGACCAGAATAATTACCGACCAGTGTCCCTACTTCCAAATCTTGGCAAACTCTTCGAAAAGGCCTGGGTCTCAAAAATTCGGAACTTTACCGACAGTAATGAGATTATTCCAGATCACCAATTCGGATTCAGGGCCCTACATAGCACACAGCATGCTGCATCTTATCTACTCCACCAGATAGTAAAACCACTGAACGAAAGAAACTGTCCCACGGTCGTATGCGCTCTCGATCTGGAGAAAGCCTTCGACTCAGTTTGGACGAAAGGGCTTATACACAAGCTGATAAACCTAGGCTTCCCCCCCAGTCTGGTAAAAATAGCGATTAGCTTTTTCGAGAACAGGAAGTACTTCGTAAGTGTGAGCAACGCTTCTTCGGAACAGCATGAGATCACTTCTGGAGTCCCACAGGGATCGGTTTCAGGTCCGATCTTCTATAACATCTTCACCGCAGATATACCGGTCCCCCGGGACCCTTCACCAATCAAGATCATTCAATATGCGGATGACACGCTCATCTACGCATCAAGAATGAAACCTAAGACAGCAGCTCGGGAGATCAACGAGTATCTTGTTGGTCTATCTGCCTACTTCAAAAAATGGGGTATCAGAGTGAACGGAGACAAAACTCAAGTGACAGTTTTCGCAAGAAGTGGGATTTACCCGTACTCCAATGCAATCAAGTGGTTCTCTAAGTTTAAAATCAAAATCGGCAACGCAAGCGTGTCCCCTTCTCCCAGTTTGAAACACCTGGGTATTAATTTTAACCAGAACCTTAAGTTTAACCCCCACGTTAAACTTACCATTAAAAAAGCAATGATTGCCTATAGCGGCATCCGCAGCCTCCTAAAACGAGCAGTGGGCCTCTCCAGCAGAGTAAAAGTCATCCTCTACAAGACTTTAATTAGGCCCATCCTGACTTATGGAGCACCAACGTGGTTAACGTGCACTAAAACCGCCATGAAGCAGGCTGAAATATTCGAACGCAAGATACTCCGATACTGCATGGGCAACTTCTTTGACTGGAGGAGGAAAAGATACGTCAATAATAGCCGGCTGTACGCCAACACCAGGATGACTCCCCTCAGTCAGCATATACTCCAAATCACCAAGCGGTTCTTCACGAAAGCAAAAGAGCATAATAATGCCAGCATAAGAGAGATGTGCGAGATGGATACTCAGCGTATCGGAACGTTCATTCAGCCTGCAGCTATTTTAAATGATGCCAACCAGGACTTCTTTGAGGGTCTGTATTCGTATAGCGGAAGAGCAACCCACATGAGGTGTTAGGGATTGGCTGTGGCACGGGGTCTCACTTGTGTATTTCGTTTGTTTTCTCTTAGTTTTCTTTATTTCGTTTCAGGTTTTAGTTTTCCTTCCGTTCTTTTCTTTCTTTTCTTTCAGTTTTATTCTCCCTTTCGTTTCAGTCCAGTTTTTATTTATTATAAATTATGTTAGATTAAATAATCTTAATTAGTATAAGTAGTCTGTAAGAGATTTAAATAAAAATGCAAGACGCGGCCGGATGCAAGCCGCAATTGGCTTAAAATTTAAGCAGAGATGTATGAAAATTGTAATAGTCCCTTAAGATGTGTAAGATTCTCTAATATTAAAGAGTAGCTATACCATAGCGTGTAAGCCATAGATATAGGCAGGCCAAATATGTATAGCCGCCTCTCATATATATTAACATAAGTTAAAGATATGTATAGTCCATAAGTCAAAGATGTAACAAGAATTGTCATTCAAATTTATGTAAAAATAAAATATTTTGAATTTGAAATTTGAATTTGGTAAGGAAAGTCAGTTGGAAGCTGTCACTGAAGACGGTCGCATCGTCCCGCATTCGTAAATTCGCAAGAGTAAAATAATAAGATGACTGGTCGTGGTAAGGGAGGTAAAGGTCTTGGAAAAGGAGGAGCCAAGCGTCATCGTAAAGTTCTTCGTGATAACATCCAAGGTATCACAAAACCAGCAATCCGTCGTTTGGCCCGCCGTGGTGGTGTAAAACGTATTTCCGGATTGATCTACGAAGAAACTCGTGGAGTGTTGAAAGTGTTCCTGGAAAACGTTATCCGTGATGCTGTCACATACACCGAACACGCTAAGAGGAAGACAGTCACCGCCATGGATGTCGTCTATGCCTTGAAACGTCAAGGACGCACATTGTACGGTTTCGGAGGTTAAATTCAGCAGCCGTGTCAACAACGAAAGTACCAAACGGCCCTTTTCAGGGCCAAATGTTTAATAATCAAAGAGTAAAATATAAACACACAATGCTTCACAACTGTTTAGGAACAGTGTTCGATATTGTTGAGTAACAAACAGTCTGGCTACGCCTTAAGGTGACAGCCACACATGATCGCGCAGAACCACGACCACCGAACCATCAAATATCATAGAACGGTGGAAATGACCTTCATTGGAGAGTTCTCTCTATTGCATTTAGAGAGTTTTCGCTTTCTATGTGAAAATTCTCTGTCTCTCTCTAATAGAATGACCTTCATTGGAGAGTTCTCTCTATTGCATTTAGAGAGTTTTCGCTTTCTAGGTGAAAATTCTCTCTCTCTCTCTCTAATAAAATGACCTTCATTGGAGAGTTCTCTCTATTGCATTTAGAGAGTTTTCGCTTTCTAGGTGAAAATTCTCTCTCTCTCTCCCTCTAATAAAAAAAAAAAATAGGAAGAATTCTCCAATTAATGCCAAAATCCATGGAACATTATGGATTTGGCCGCTATAGGAATTTTTCAATTAATGCCAAATCCATAATGTTTCGTAGTTTGGAATGAAATTTTTAAATTGCAGAAATCTTGAAATCATCAATCAGTGTATGTAAATAAAGAAATATTTGTAATTTTACTCTTCATAGATATGAGTAGTGGTCCTGAAAAGGACCGTTTTGTGTGATATTTTGTTGTTAAAGGACTTAAGCCTTCTTTTCTGTCTTCTTCGGCAAGAGAACAGCTTGGATGTTGGGCAGAACACCACCTTGGGCGATGGTCACTCCAGACAGCAATTTGTTCAACTCCTCGTCGTTGCGGATGGCCAATTGCAAATGTCTTGGGATGATTCTGGTCTTCTTGTTGTCACGGGCAGCATTACCGGCCAACTCAAGGACTTCAGCAGCCAAGTACTCCATGACGGCAGCAAGGTATACTGGAGCGCCAGCACCAACACGTTCGGCATAGTTTCCCTTTTTCAAGAGACGATGGATACGGCCAACGGGGAATTGAAGACCGGCACGGTTCGATCGGGACTTTGCCTTTCCCTTAACTTTACCTCCTTTACCACGGCCAGACATATTTCAAATGAGACGAAAAAAACGCTGTGAGATCTCTATCGAACGACGATCGACTTTGCTTTGCGTTCGCCTCGAAATTCCGCACTTATTTATAGCTGATGAAATGTGTTTGTAAGATACTTACCTGTTGTGTGTGTGTCGATTTCCCTCTAAAGTATGCATTTGTATGTGTGTTTCCCCGCCATATGTACCTATAAATATGTGCACAGACCCACGGCGAAAACACACTTCACCCGTAGCTCGAGCAGTCCGCATCGACATGCCGCCGAAAACTAGTGGAAAAGCAGCCAAAAAGGCAGGAAAAGCCCAGAAGAATATCTCGAAGGGAGATAAGAAAAAGAAGAAGAGGAGGAAGGAGAGCTACGCAATCTACATCTACAAAGTATTGAAGCAAGTCCATCCCGATACTGGTATTTCATCAAAGGCCATGAGTATCATGAACAGTTTTGTTAATGATATCTTCGAACGTATTGCTGCTGAAGCCTCCCGTTTGGCTCACTACAACAAGCGCTCGACCATCACCAGCCGGGAAATCCAAACAGCCGTCCGTCTTCTGCTCCCTGGAGAATTGGCTAAGCACGCCGTCAGTGAAGGTACTAAGGCCGTCACCAAGTACACAAGCTCCAAGTAAGGCGTTTGTGCTTGCACATTCGCTAGTGCTTGCATTTTGCCACCAACACAAAGGCCCTTTTCAGGGCCACCCAAATATCTACACAAAGAGTAATTTTCCTAAAAATATTTTCTTAGAAAAAAAAAAAATTCAATATGAGAAAATTGAATTGTGAAAACGACGACAACTTGTACCCCAGCAAAAGAAAAATTCGACAGAATTTTTCGAACATTCCTGTTCCGCTAATATTAGGAGAATTTTCAAAATTCCTTCATTGCGGCATTTACGCTTCATTTCCACTTTAGGTGGTAAGAACCTAGAACCCATACGGGCGGGGGGATTGGCAGGTCCTAAAGCGGACTCGAGTTTTGTAAAAGTACTCCTCTCTAATCGAATAGAGAGAATTCTCATAATTTTTGTGAAACAGCCATGTTGCGAATTTTTTGTTACTATTTTTTTTTTTTTGAGTTAGTGCTAAACACTCTTACTCCATTATCACTGTGGGTGAGTCCCATTCCGATTCCAATTCCGAGTCCAACACCATCGCAAATTTCATGAATTTCATGAAAAAGTATTTTAAGAAAATTCCATTTTACTCATTGGCATGTACATATTTGCGTGTGGCCCTGAAAAGGACCGTGGACCGTACAAGAAATTTCATGAAAAAAAGTATATCAACAAAATTGCATTTTACTCATTGGGATGTATTTGTGGTCCTGAAAAGGACCGTTTTGTTATTAAAAAAACGAAGAATTCTTCTTCATTTAAGCACGTTCACCACGAATACGACGAGCCAACTGAATGTCTTTTGGCATGATTGTGACACGCTTGGCATGGATTGCGCACAAATTGGTATCTTCAAACAATCCAACAAGGTAAGCTTCACTGGCTTCCTGCAGAGCCATAACTGCTGAACTCTGGAAACGCAAATCAGTTTTGAAATCTTGAGCGATTTCACGAACTAGCCGCTGGAATGGCAATTTGCGGATCAACAATTCAGTGCTCTTTTGGTAACGGCGAATTTCACGAAGAGCAACTGTTCCTGGGCGATAACGATGTGGCTTCTTAACACCTCCGGTAGCTGGTGCACTCTTACGTGCAGCCTTGGTTGCCAGCTGCTTGCGAGGCGCCTTGCCTCCGGTCGACTTACGTGCGGTTTGCTTGGTACGGGCCATTGTGACGATCTCGAGACTTCACGATCAAATGTAAGGCTGCCGCGGAAACGCCGTCTATTTATTGGAAAACGCTCGTACACACACAATCAAACAATCAAACAATCCATCCGCTCTTGAATTTTTTTTTAAGTTGAATTATGCTGTAATTTTGTGTATGGTTCTAAACTATATTAAGTATAACATTTGCAAATGAAAATAAAGGTGAGTGTTGAAAAATAGTTTTTGCAGCTAAAATTGAGTTGAGTTCGACGTTAGGGCACGCTTCTCCGTACACGTATTGCGTACGGTGTAGCGGATGCAAGTGTTGATGTGTGTGTGTAAGTGGAATCTATAAATTTGTGGATTTTTCGGTAAGGAAAGTCAGTTGGAAGCTGTCACTGAAGACGGTCGCATCGTCCCGCATTCGTAAATTCGCAAGAGTAAAATAATAAGATGACTGGTCGTGGTAAGGGAGGTAAAGGTCTTGGAAAAGGAGGAGCCAAGCGTCATCGTAAAGTTCTTCGTGATAACATCCAAGGTATCACAAAACCAGCAATCCGTCGTTTGGCCCGCCGTGGTGGTGTAAAACGTATTTCCGGATTGATCTACGAAGAAACTCGTGGAGTGTTGAAAGTGTTCCTGGAAAACGTTATCCGTGATGCTGTCACATACACCGAACACGCTAAGAGGAAGACAGTCACCGCCATGGATGTCGTCTATGCCTTGAAACGTCAAGGACGCACATTGTACGGTTTCGGAGGTTAAATTCAGCAGCCGTGTCAACAACGAAAGTACCAAACGGCCCTTTTCAGGGCCAAATGTTTAATAATCAAAGAGTAAAATATAAACACACAATGCTTCACAACTGTTTAGGAACAGTGTTCGATATTGTTGAGTAACAAACAGTCTGGCTACGCCTTAAGGTGACAGCCACACATGATCGCGCAGAACCACGACCACCGAACCATCAAATATCATAGAACGGTGGAAATGACCTTCATTGGAGAGTTCTCTCTATTGCATTTAGAGAGTTTTCGCTTTCTATGTGAAAATTCTCTGTCTCTCTCTAATAGAATGACCTTCATTGGAGAGTTCTCTCTATTGCATTTAGAGAGTTTTCGCTTTCTAGGTGAAAATTCTCTCTCTCTCTCTCTAATAAAATGACCTTCATTGGAGAGTTCTCTCTATTGCATTTAGAGAGTTTTCGCTTTCTAGGTGAAAATTCTCTCTCTCTCTCCCTCTAATAAAAAAAAAAAATAGGAAGAATTCTCCAATTAATGCCAAAATCCATGGAACATTATGGATTTGGCCGCTATAGGAATTTTTCAATTAATGCCAAATCCATAATGTTTCGTAGTTTGGAATGAAATTTTTAAATTGCAGAAATCTTGAAATCATCAATCAGTGTATGTAAATAAAGAAATATTTGTAATTTTACTCTTCATAGATATGAGTAGTGGTCCTGAAAAGGACCGTTTTGTGTGATATTTTGTTGTTAAAGGACTTAAGCCTTCTTTTCTGTCTTCTTCGGCAAGAGAACAGCTTGGATGTTGGGCAGAACACCACCTTGGGCGATGGTCACTCCAGACAGCAATTTGTTCAACTCCTCGTCGTTGCGGATGGCCAATTGCAAATGTCTTGGGATGATTCTGGTCTTCTTGTTGTCACGGGCAGCATTACCGGCCAACTCAAGGACTTCAGCAGCCAAGTACTCCATGACGGCAGCAAGGTATACTGGAGCGCCAGCACCAACACGTTCGGCATAGTTTCCCTTTTTCAAGAGACGATGGATACGGCCAACGGGGAATTGAAGACCGGCACGGTTCGATCGGGACTTTGCCTTTCCCTTAACTTTACCTCCTTTACCACGGCCAGACATATTTCAAATGAGACGAAAAAAACGCTGTGAGATCTCTATCGAACGACGATCGACTTTGCTTTGCGTTCGCCTCGAAATTCCGCACTTATTTATAGCTGATGAAATGTGTTTGTAAGATACTTACCTGTTGTGTGTGTGTCGATTTCCCTCTAAAGTATGCATTTGTATGTGTGTTTCCCCGCCATATGTACCTATAAATATGTGCACAGACCCACGGCGAAAACACACTTCACCCGTAGCTCGAGCAGTCCGCATCGACATGCCGCCGAAAACTAGTGGAAAAGCAGCCAAAAAGGCAGGAAAAGCCCAGAAGAATATCTCGAAGGGAGATAAGAAAAAGAAGAAGAGGAGGAAGGAGAGCTACGCAATCTACATCTACAAAGTATTGAAGCAAGTCCATCCCGATACTGGTATTTCATCAAAGGCCATGAGTATCATGAACAGTTTTGTTAATGATATCTTCGAACGTATTGCTGCTGAAGCCTCCCGTTTGGCTCACTACAACAAGCGCTCGACCATCACCAGCCGGGAAATCCAAACAGCCGTCCGTCTTCTGCTCCCTGGAGAATTGGCTAAGCACGCCGTCAGTGAAGGTACTAAGGCCGTCACCAAGTACACAAGCTCCAAGTAAGGCGTTTGTGCTTGCACATTCGCTAGTGCTTGCATTTTGCCACCAACACAAAGGCCCTTTTCAGGGCCACCCAAATATCTACACAAAGAGTAATTTTCCTAAAAATATTTTCTTAGAAAAAAAAAAAATTCAATATGAGAAAATTGAATTGTGAAAACGACGACAACTTGTACCCCAGCAAAAGAAAAATTCGACAGAATTTTTCGAACATTCCTGTTCCGCTAATATTAGGAGAATTTTCAAAATTCCTTCATTGCGGCATTTACGCTTCATTTCCACTTTAGGTGGTAAGAACCTAGAACCCATACGGGCGGGGGGATTGGCAGGTCCTAAAGCGGACTCGAGTTTTGTAAAAGTACTCCTCTCTAATCGAATAGAGAGAATTCTCATAATTTTTGTGAAACAGCCATGTTGCGAATTTTTTGTTACTATTTTTTTTTTTTTGAGTTAGTGCTAAACACTCTTACTCCATTATCACTGTGGGTGAGTCCCATTCCGATTCCAATTCCGAGTCCAACACCATCGCAAATTTCATGAATTTCATGAAAAAGTATTTTAAGAAAATTCCATTTTACTCATTGGCATGTACATATTTGCGTGTGGCCCTGAAAAGGACCGTGGACCGTACAAGAAATTTCATGAAAAAAAGTATATCAACAAAATTGCATTTTACTCATTGGGATGTATTTGTGGTCCTGAAAAGGACCGTTTTGTTATTAAAAAAACGAAGAATTCTTCTTCATTTAAGCACGTTCACCACGAATACGACGAGCCAACTGAATGTCTTTTGGCATGATTGTGACACGCTTGGCATGGATTGCGCACAAATTGGTATCTTCAAACAATCCAACAAGGTAAGCTTCACTGGCTTCCTGCAGAGCCATAACTGCTGAACTCTGGAAACGCAAATCAGTTTTGAAATCTTGAGCGATTTCACGAACTAGCCGCTGGAATGGCAATTTGCGGATCAACAATTCAGTGCTCTTTTGGTAACGGCGAATTTCACGAAGAGCAACTGTTCCTGGGCGATAACGATGTGGCTTCTTAACACCTCCGGTAGCTGGTGCACTCTTACGTGCAGCCTTGGTTGCCAGCTGCTTGCGAGGCGCCTTGCCTCCGGTCGACTTACGTGCGGTTTGCTTGGTACGGGCCATTGTGACGATCTCGAGACTTCACGATCAAATGTAAGGCTGCCGCGGAAACGCCGTCTATTTATTGGAAAACGCTCGTACACACACAATCAAACAATCAAACAATCCATCCGCTCTTGAATTTTTTTTTAAGTTGAATTATGCTGTAATTTTGTGTATGGTTCTAAACTATATTAAGTATAACATTTGCAAATGAAAATAAAGGTGAGTGTTGAAAAATAGTTTTTGCAGCTAAAATTGAGTTGAGTTCGACGTTAGGGCACGCTTCTCCGTACACGTATTGCGTACGGTGTAGCGGATGCAAGTGTTGATGTGTGTGTGTAAGTGGAATCTATAAATTTGTGGATTTTTCGGTAAGGAAAGTCAGTTGGAAGCTGTCACTGAAGACGGTCGCATCGTCCCGCATTCGTAAATTCGCAAGAGTAAAATAATAAGATGACTGGTCGTGGTAAGGGAGGTAAAGGTCTTGGAAAAGGAGGAGCCAAGCGTCATCGTAAAGTTCTTCGTGATAACATCCAAGGTATCACAAAACCAGCAATCCGTCGTTTGGCCCGCCGTGGTGGTGTAAAACGTATTTCCGGATTGATCTACGAAGAAACTCGTGGAGTGTTGAAAGTGTTCCTGGAAAACGTTATCCGTGATGCTGTCACATACACCGAACACGCTAAGAGGAAGACAGTCACCGCCATGGATGTCGTCTATGCCTTGAAACGTCAAGGACGCACATTGTACGGTTTCGGAGGTTAAATTCAGCAGCCGTGTCAACAACGAAAGTACCAAACGGCCCTTTTCAGGGCCAAATGTTTAATAATCAAAGAGTAAAATATAAACACACAATGCTTCACAACTGTTTAGGAACAGTGTTCGATATTGTTGAGTAACAAACAGTCTGGCTACGCCTTAAGGTGACAGCCACACATGATCGCGCAGAACCACGACCACCGAACCATCAAATATCATAGAACGGTGGAAATGACCTTCATTGGAGAGTTCTCTCTATTGCATTTAGAGAGTTTTCGCTTTCTATGTGAAAATTCTCTGTCTCTCTCTAATAGAATGACCTTCATTGGAGAGTTCTCTCTATTGCATTTAGAGAGTTTTCGCTTTCTAGGTGAAAATTCTCTCTCTCTCTCTCTAATAAAATGACCTTCATTGGAGAGTTCTCTCTATTGCATTTAGAGAGTTTTCGCTTTCTAGGTGAAAATTCTCTCTCTCTCTCCCTCTAATAAAAAAAAAAAATAGGAAGAATTCTCCAATTAATGCCAAAATCCATGGAACATTATGGATTTGGCCGCTATAGGAATTTTTCAATTAATGCCAAATCCATAATGTTTCGTAGTTTGGAATGAAATTTTTAAATTGCAGAAATCTTGAAATCATCAATCAGTGTATGTAAATAAAGAAATATTTGTAATTTTACTCTTCATAGATATGAGTAGTGGTCCTGAAAAGGACCGTTTTGTGTGATATTTTGTTGTTAAAGGACTTAAGCCTTCTTTTCTGTCTTCTTCGGCAAGAGAACAGCTTGGATGTTGGGCAGAACACCACCTTGGGCGATGGTCACTCCAGACAGCAATTTGTTCAACTCCTCGTCGTTGCGGATGGCCAATTGCAAATGTCTTGGGATGATTCTGGTCTTCTTGTTGTCACGGGCAGCATTACCGGCCAACTCAAGGACTTCAGCAGCCAAGTACTCCATGACGGCAGCAAGGTATACTGGAGCGCCAGCACCAACACGTTCGGCATAGTTTCCCTTTTTCAAGAGACGATGGATACGGCCAACGGGGAATTGAAGACCGGCACGGTTCGATCGGGACTTTGCCTTTCCCTTAACTTTACCTCCTTTACCACGGCCAGACATATTTCAAATGAGACGAAAAAAACGCTGTGAGATCTCTATCGAACGACGATCGACTTTGCTTTGCGTTCGCCTCGAAATTCCGCACTTATTTATAGCTGATGAAATGTGTTTGTAAGATACTTACCTGTTGTGTGTGTGTCGATTTCCCTCTAAAGTATGCATTTGTATGTGTGTTTCCCCGCCATATGTACCTATAAATATGTGCACAGACCCACGGCGAAAACACACTTCACCCGTAGCTCGAGCAGTCCGCATCGACATGCCGCCGAAAACTAGTGGAAAAGCAGCCAAAAAGGCAGGAAAAGCCCAGAAGAATATCTCGAAGGGAGATAAGAAAAAGAAGAAGAGGAGGAAGGAGAGCTACGCAATCTACATCTACAAAGTATTGAAGCAAGTCCATCCCGATACTGGTATTTCATCAAAGGCCATGAGTATCATGAACAGTTTTGTTAATGATATCTTCGAACGTATTGCTGCTGAAGCCTCCCGTTTGGCTCACTACAACAAGCGCTCGACCATCACCAGCCGGGAAATCCAAACAGCCGTCCGTCTTCTGCTCCCTGGAGAATTGGCTAAGCACGCCGTCAGTGAAGGTACTAAGGCCGTCACCAAGTACACAAGCTCCAAGTAAGGCGTTTGTGCTTGCACATTCGCTAGTGCTTGCATTTTGCCACCAACACAAAGGCCCTTTTCAGGGCCACCCAAATATCTACACAAAGAGTAATTTTCCTAAAAATATTTTCTTAGAAAAAAAAAAAATTCAATATGAGAAAATTGAATTGTGAAAACGACGACAACTTGTACCCCAGCAAAAGAAAAATTCGACAGAATTTTTCGAACATTCCTGTTCCGCTAATATTAGGAGAATTTTCAAAATTCCTTCATTGCGGCATTTACGCTTCATTTCCACTTTAGGTGGTAAGAACCTAGAACCCATACGGGCGGGGGGATTGGCAGGTCCTAAAGCGGACTCGAGTTTTGTAAAAGTACTCCTCTCTAATCGAATAGAGAGAATTCTCATAATTTTTGTGAAACAGCCATGTTGCGAATTTTTTGTTACTATTTTTTTTTTTTTGAGTTAGTGCTAAACACTCTTACTCCATTATCACTGTGGGTGAGTCCCATTCCGATTCCAATTCCGAGTCCAACACCATCGCAAATTTCATGAATTTCATGAAAAAGTATTTTAAGAAAATTCCATTTTACTCATTGGCATGTACATATTTGCGTGTGGCCCTGAAAAGGACCGTGGACCGTACAAGAAATTTCATGAAAAAAAGTATATCAACAAAATTGCATTTTACTCATTGGGATGTATTTGTGGTCCTGAAAAGGACCGTTTTGTTATTAAAAAAACGAAGAATTCTTCTTCATTTAAGCACGTTCACCACGAATACGACGAGCCAACTGAATGTCTTTTGGCATGATTGTGACACGCTTGGCATGGATTGCGCACAAATTGGTATCTTCAAACAATCCAACAAGGTAAGCTTCACTGGCTTCCTGCAGAGCCATAACTGCTGAACTCTGGAAACGCAAATCAGTTTTGAAATCTTGAGCGATTTCACGAACTAGCCGCTGGAATGGCAATTTGCGGATCAACAATTCAGTGCTCTTTTGGTAACGGCGAATTTCACGAAGAGCAACTGTTCCTGGGCGATAACGATGTGGCTTCTTAACACCTCCGGTAGCTGGTGCACTCTTACGTGCAGGAACCGAGTATTCGCCTGTCACTGTGACTACCTGTTCCCGGAAAACAAAAATACTAGTTCCCAACAGTCACAGTCGGCAACTGAATTGATCAATCACTGTTGGTCACAGTCACTGTTGGTCACAGTCACTGCTGGTCACAGTCACTACTAGTCACTGCTAGTCACAGTCACTTCTAGTCACACTCACAGTCACTTCTAGTCACAGTCACTTCTAGTCACAGTCACTTCTAGTCACAGTCACTTCTAGTCACAGTGACTTCTGGTCACAGTGACTTTTGGTCACAGTCACTTCTAGTCACAGTCACTTCTAGTCACACTCACAGTCACTTCTAGTCACAGTGACTTCTGGTCACAGTGACTTTTGGTCACAGTCACTTCTAGTCACAGTGACTTCTGGTCACAGTGACTTTTGGTCACAGTCACTTCTAGTCACAGTGACTTCTGGTCACAGTGACTTTTGGTCACAGTCACTTCTAGTCACAGTGACTACTGGTCACAGTCACAGATGTGTATGGTCATCTCATACGTATCGTATTATGATTTTTTATGGTTGCATTGCAATAGGCTGATAGAGTGGCACTTGAAAGTAATCATATTTGTATGATTTCGAAGATTTTTGAATGTACGATTCTGGTATGAGGATTGAATGTACAATACAATAAATGCATAGAGTTGATTTTGGAGCAATATCACATGTATGAGTAGCGTAGATTCATGAGATATCGCCACGCGTATCATATTTTGTATGTAATACGTGCATTAACGCGACAGTTTATGAGATTTAAATAGTCAGGAACAGGAGCAGGAACTGGACCGGTAAGCAGGAACTGTTACTCGCCAGTCACAGTCACAGTTGGAACTGCTACTCAAAAATATCGGTACGGCCCATCCCTAACCTCCGGTAGCTGGTGCACTCTTACGTGCAGCCTTGGTTGCCAGCTGCTTGCGAGGCGCCTTGCCTCCGGTCGACTTACGTGCGGTTTGCTTGGTACGGGCCATTGTGACGATCTCGAGACTTCACGATCAAATGTAAGGCTGCCGCGGAAACGCCGTCTATTTATTGGAAAACGCTCGTACACACACAATCAAACAATCAAACAATCCATCCGCTCTTGAATTTTTTTTTAAGTTGAATTATGCTGTAATTTTGTGTATGGTTCTAAACTATATTAAGTATAACATTTGCAAATGAAAATAAAGGTGAGTGTTGAAAAATAGTTTTTGCAGCTAAAATTGAGTTGAGTTCGACGTTAGGGCACGCTTCTCCGTACACGTATTGCGTACGGTGTAGCGGATGCAAGTGTTGATGTGTGTGTGTAAGTGGAATCTATAAATTTGTGGATTTTTCGGTAAGGAAAGTCAGTTGGAAGCTGTCACTGAAGACGGTCGCATCGTCCCGCATTCGTAAATTCGCAAGAGTAAAATAATAAGATGACTGGTCGTGGTAAGGGAGGTAAAGGTCTTGGAAAAGGAGGAGCCAAGCGTCATCGTAAAGTTCTTCGTGATAACATCCAAGGTATCACAAAACCAGCAATCCGTCGTTTGGCCCGCCGTGGTGGTGTAAAACGTATTTCCGGATTGATCTACGAAGAAACTCGTGGAGTGTTGAAAGTGTTCCTGGAAAACGTTATCCGTGATGCTGTCACATACACCGAACACGCTAAGAGGAAGACAGTCACCGCCATGGATGTCGTCTATGCCTTGAAACGTCAAGGACGCACATTGTACGGTTTCGGAGGTTAAATTCAGCAGCCGTGTCAACAACGAAAGTACCAAACGGCCCTTTTCAGGGCCAAATGTTTAATAATCAAAGAGTAAAATATAAACACACAATGCTTCACAACTGTTTAGGAACAGTGTTCGATATTGTTGAGTAACAAACAGTCTGGCTACGCCTTAAGGTGACAGCCACACATGATCGCGCAGAACCACGACCACCGAACCATCAAATATCATAGAACGGTGGAAATGACCTTCATTGGAGAGTTCTCTCTATTGCATTTAGAGAGTTTTCGCTTTCTATGTGAAAATTCTCTGTCTCTCTCTAATAGAATGACCTTCATTGGAGAGTTCTCTCTATTGCATTTAGAGAGTTTTCGCTTTCTAGGTGAAAATTCTCTCTCTCTCTCTCTAATAAAATGACCTTCATTGGAGAGTTCTCTCTATTGCATTTAGAGAGTTTTCGCTTTCTAGGTGAAAATTCTCTCTCTCTCTCCCTCTAATAAAAAAAAAAAATAGGAAGAATTCTCCAATTAATGCCAAAATCCATGGAACATTATGGATTTGGCCGCTATAGGAATTTTTCAATTAATGCCAAATCCATAATGTTTCGTAGTTTGGAATGAAATTTTTAAATTGCAGAAATCTTGAAATCATCAATCAGTGTATGTAAATAAAGAAATATTTGTAATTTTACTCTTCATAGATATGAGTAGTGGTCCTGAAAAGGACCGTTTTGTGTGATATTTTGTTGTTAAAGGACTTAAGCCTTCTTTTCTGTCTTCTTCGGCAAGAGAACAGCTTGGATGTTGGGCAGAACACCACCTTGGGCGATGGTCACTCCAGACAGCAATTTGTTCAACTCCTCGTCGTTGCGGATGGCCAATTGCAAATGTCTTGGGATGATTCTGGTCTTCTTGTTGTCACGGGCAGCATTACCGGCCAACTCAAGGACTTCAGCAGCCAAGTACTCCATGACGGCAGCAAGGTATACTGGAGCGCCAGCACCAACACGTTCGGCATAGTTTCCCTTTTTCAAGAGACGATGGATACGGCCAACGGGGAATTGAAGACCGGCACGGTTCGATCGGGACTTTGCCTTTCCCTTAACTTTACCTCCTTTACCACGGCCAGACATATTTCAAATGAGACGAAAAAAACGCTGTGAGATCTCTATCGAACGACGATCGACTTTGCTTTGCGTTCGCCTCGAAATTCCGCACTTATTTATAGCTGATGAAATGTGTTTGTAAGATACTTACCTGTTGTGTGTGTGTCGATTTCCCTCTAAAGTATGCATTTGTATGTGTGTTTCCCCGCCATATGTACCTATAAATATGTGCACAGACCCACGGCGAAAACACACTTCACCCGTAGCTCGAGCAGTCCGCATCGACATGCCGCCGAAAACTAGTGGAAAAGCAGCCAAAAAGGCAGGAAAAGCCCAGAAGAATATCTCGAAGGGAGATAAGAAAAAGAAGAAGAGGAGGAAGGAGAGCTACGCAATCTACATCTACAAAGTATTGAAGCAAGTCCATCCCGATACTGGTATTTCATCAAAGGCCATGAGTATCATGAACAGTTTTGTTAATGATATCTTCGAACGTATTGCTGCTGAAGCCTCCCGTTTGGCTCACTACAACAAGCGCTCGACCATCACCAGCCGGGAAATCCAAACAGCCGTCCGTCTTCTGCTCCCTGGAGAATTGGCTAAGCACGCCGTCAGTGAAGGTACTAAGGCCGTCACCAAGTACACAAGCTCCAAGTAAGGCGTTTGTGCTTGCACATTCGCTAGTGCTTGCATTTTGCCACCAACACAAAGGCCCTTTTCAGGGCCACCCAAATATCTACACAAAGAGTAATTTTCCTAAAAATATTTTCTTAGAAAAAAAAAAAATTCAATATGAGAAAATTGAATTGTGAAAACGACGACAACTTGTACCCCAGCAAAAGAAAAATTCGACAGAATTTTTCGAACATTCCTGTTCCGCTAATATTAGGAGAATTTTCAAAATTCCTTCATTGCGGCATTTACGCTTCATTTCCACTTTAGGTGGTAAGAACCTAGAACCCATACGGGCGGGGGGATTGGCAGGTCCTAAAGCGGACTCGAGTTTTGTAAAAGTACTCCTCTCTAATCGAATAGAGAGAATTCTCATAATTTTTGTGAAACAGCCATGTTGCGAATTTTTTGTTACTATTTTTTTTTTTTTGAGTTAGTGCTAAACACTCTTACTCCATTATCACTGTGGGTGAGTCCCATTCCGATTCCAATTCCGAGTCCAACACCATCGCAAATTTCATGAATTTCATGAAAAAGTATTTTAAGAAAATTCCATTTTACTCATTGGCATGTACATATTTGCGTGTGGCCCTGAAAAGGACCGTGGACCGTACAAGAAATTTCATGAAAAAAAGTATATCAACAAAATTGCATTTTACTCATTGGGATGTATTTGTGGTCCTGAAAAGGACCGTTTTGTTATTAAAAAAACGAAGAATTCTTCTTCATTTAAGCACGTTCACCACGAATACGACGAGCCAACTGAATGTCTTTTGGCATGATTGTGACACGCTTGGCATGGATTGCGCACAAATTGGTATCTTCAAACAATCCAACAAGGTAAGCTTCACTGGCTTCCTGCAGAGCCATAACTGCTGAACTCTGGAAACGCAAATCAGTTTTGAAATCTTGAGCGATTTCACGAACTAGCCGCTGGAATGGCAATTTGCGGATCAACAATTCAGTGCTCTTTTGGTAACGGCGAATTTCACGAAGAGCAACTGTTCCTGGGCGATAACGATGTGGCTTCTTAACACCTCCGGTAGCTGGTGCACTCTTACGTGCAGCCTTGGTTGCCAGCTGCTTGCGAGGCGCCTTGCCTCCGGTCGACTTACGTGCGGTTTGCTTGGTACGGGCCATTGTGACGATCTCGAGACTTCACGATCAAATGTAAGGCTGCCGCGGAAACGCCGTCTATTTATTGGAAAACGCTCGTACACACACAATCAAACAATCAAACAATCCATCCGCTCTTGAATTTTTTTTTAAGTTGAATTATGCTGTAATTTTGTGTATGGTTCTAAACTATATTAAGTATAACATTTGCAAATGAAAATAAAGGTGAGTGTTGAAAAATAGTTTTTGCAGCTAAAATTGAGTTGAGTTCGACGTTAGGGCACGCTTCTCCGTACACGTATTGCGTACGGTGTAGCGGATGCAAGTGTTGATGTGTGTGTGTAAGTGGAATCTATAAATTTGTGGATTTTTCGGTAAGGAAAGTCAGTTGGAAGCTGTCACTGAAGACGGTCGCATCGTCCCGCATTCGTAAATTCGCAAGAGTAAAATAATAAGATGACTGGTCGTGGTAAGGGAGGTAAAGGTCTTGGAAAAGGAGGAGCCAAGCGTCATCGTAAAGTTCTTCGTGATAACATCCAAGGTATCACAAAACCAGCAATCCGTCGTTTGGCCCGCCGTGGTGGTGTAAAACGTATTTCCGGATTGATCTACGAAGAAACTCGTGGAGTGTTGAAAGTGTTCCTGGAAAACGTTATCCGTGATGCTGTCACATACACCGAACACGCTAAGAGGAAGACAGTCACCGCCATGGATGTCGTCTATGCCTTGAAACGTCAAGGACGCACATTGTACGGTTTCGGAGGTTAAATTCAGCAGCCGTGTCAACAACGAAAGTACCAAACGGCCCTTTTCAGGGCCAAATGTTTAATAATCAAAGAGTAAAATATAAACACACAATGCTTCACAACTGTTTAGGAACAGTGTTCGATATTGTTGAGTAACAAACAGTCTGGCTACGCCTTAAGGTGACAGCCACACATGATCGCGCAGAACCACGACCACCGAACCATCAAATATCATAGAACGGTGGAAATGACCTTCATTGGAGAGTTCTCTCTATTGCATTTAGAGAGTTTTCGCTTTCTATGTGAAAATTCTCTGTCTCTCTCTAATAGAATGACCTTCATTGGAGAGTTCTCTCTATTGCATTTAGAGAGTTTTCGCTTTCTAGGTGAAAATTCTCTCTCTCTCTCTCTAATAAAATGACCTTCATTGGAGAGTTCTCTCTATTGCATTTAGAGAGTTTTCGCTTTCTAGGTGAAAATTCTCTCTCTCTCTCCCTCTAATAAAAAAAAAAAATAGGAAGAATTCTCCAATTAATGCCAAAATCCATGGAACATTATGGATTTGGCCGCTATAGGAATTTTTCAATTAATGCCAAATCCATAATGTTTCGTAGTTTGGAATGAAATTTTTAAATTGCAGAAATCTTGAAATCATCAATCAGTGTATGTAAATAAAGAAATATTTGTAATTTTACTCTTCATAGATATGAGTAGTGGTCCTGAAAAGGACCGTTTTGTGTGATATTTTGTTGTTAAAGGACTTAAGCCTTCTTTTCTGTCTTCTTCGGCAAGAGAACAGCTTGGATGTTGGGCAGAACACCACCTTGGGCGATGGTCACTCCAGACAGCAATTTGTTCAACTCCTCGTCGTTGCGGATGGCCAATTGCAAATGTCTTGGGATGATTCTGGTCTTCTTGTTGTCACGGGCAGCATTACCGGCCAACTCAAGGACTTCAGCAGCCAAGTACTCCATGACGGCAGCAAGGTATACTGGAGCGCCAGCACCAACACGTTCGGCATAGTTTCCCTTTTTCAAGAGACGATGGATACGGCCAACGGGGAATTGAAGACCGGCACGGTTCGATCGGGACTTTGCCTTTCCCTTAACTTTACCTCCTTTACCACGGCCAGACATATTTCAAATGAGACGAAAAAAACGCTGTGAGATCTCTATCGAACGACGATCGACTTTGCTTTGCGTTCGCCTCGAAATTCCGCACTTATTTATAGCTGATGAAATGTGTTTGTAAGATACTTACCTGTTGTGTGTGTGTCGATTTCCCTCTAAAGTATGCATTTGTATGTGTGTTTCCCCGCCATATGTACCTATAAATATGTGCACAGACCCACGGCGAAAACACACTTCACCCGTAGCTCGAGCAGTCCGCATCGACATGCCGCCGAAAACTAGTGGAAAAGCAGCCAAAAAGGCAGGAAAAGCCCAGAAGAATATCTCGAAGGGAGATAAGAAAAAGAAGAAGAGGAGGAAGGAGAGCTACGCAATCTACATCTACAAAGTATTGAAGCAAGTCCATCCCGATACTGGTATTTCATCAAAGGCCATGAGTATCATGAACAGTTTTGTTAATGATATCTTCGAACGTATTGCTGCTGAAGCCTCCCGTTTGGCTCACTACAACAAGCGCTCGACCATCACCAGCCGGGAAATCCAAACAGCCGTCCGTCTTCTGCTCCCTGGAGAATTGGCTAAGCACGCCGTCAGTGAAGGTACTAAGGCCGTCACCAAGTACACAAGCTCCAAGTAAGGCGTTTGTGCTTGCACATTCGCTAGTGCTTGCATTTTGCCACCAACACAAAGGCCCTTTTCAGGGCCACCCAAATATCTACACAAAGAGTAATTTTCCTAAAAATATTTTCTTAGAAAAAAAAAAAATTCAATATGAGAAAATTGAATTGTGAAAACGACGACAACTTGTACCCCAGCAAAAGAAAAATTCGACAGAATTTTTCGAACATTCCTGTTCCGCTAATATTAGGAGAATTTTCAAAATTCCTTCATTGCGGCATTTACGCTTCATTTCCACTTTAGGTGGTAAGAACCTAGAACCCATACGGGCGGGGGGATTGGCAGGTCCTAAAGCGGACTCGAGTTTTGTAAAAGTACTCCTCTCTAATCGAATAGAGAGAATTCTCATAATTTTTGTGAAACAGCCATGTTGCGAATTTTTTGTTACTATTTTTTTTTTTTTGAGTTAGTGCTAAACACTCTTACTCCATTATCACTGTGGGTGAGTCCCATTCCGATTCCAATTCCGAGTCCAACACCATCGCAAATTTCATGAATTTCATGAAAAAGTATTTTAAGAAAATTCCATTTTACTCATTGGCATGTACATATTTGCGTGTGGCCCTGAAAAGGACCGTGGACCGTACAAGAAATTTCATGAAAAAAAGTATATCAACAAAATTGCATTTTACTCATTGGGATGTATTTGTGGTCCTGAAAAGGACCGTTTTGTTATTAAAAAAACGAAGAATTCTTCTTCATTTAAGCACGTTCACCACGAATACGACGAGCCAACTGAATGTCTTTTGGCATGATTGTGACACGCTTGGCATGGATTGCGCACAAATTGGTATCTTCAAACAATCCAACAAGGTAAGCTTCACTGGCTTCCTGCAGAGCCATAACTGCTGAACTCTGGAAACGCAAATCAGTTTTGAAATCTTGAGCGATTTCACGAACTAGCCGCTGGAATGGCAATTTGCGGATCAACAATTCAGTGCTCTTTTGGTAACGGCGAATTTCACGAAGAGCAACTGTTCCTGGGCGATAACGATGTGGCTTCTTAACACCTCCGGTAGCTGGTGCACTCTTACGTGCAGCCTTGGTTGCCAGCTGCTTGCGAGGCGCCTTGCCTCCGGTCGACTTACGTGCGGTTTGCTTGGTACGGGCCATTGTGACGATCTCGAGACTTCACGATCAAATGTAAGGCTGCCGCGGAAACGCCGTCTATTTATTGGAAAACGCTCGTACACACACAATCAAACAATCAAACAATCCATCCGCTCTTGAATTTTTTTTTAAGTTGAATTATGCTGTAATTTTGTGTATGGTTCTAAACTATATTAAGTATAACATTTGCAAATGAAAATAAAGGTGAGTGTTGAAAAATAGTTTTTGCAGCTAAAATTGAGTTGAGTTCGACGTTAGGGCACGCTTCTCCGTACACGTATTGCGTACGGTGTAGCGGATGCAAGTGTTGATGTGTGTGTGTAAGTGGAATCTATAAATTTGTGGATTTTTCGGTAAGGAAAGTCAGTTGGAAGCTGTCACTGAAGACGGTCGCATCGTCCCGCATTCGTAAATTCGCAAGAGTAAAATAATAAGATGACTGGTCGTGGTAAGGGAGGTAAAGGTCTTGGAAAAGGAGGAGCCAAGCGTCATCGTAAAGTTCTTCGTGATAACATCCAAGGTATCACAAAACCAGCAATCCGTCGTTTGGCCCGCCGTGGTGGTGTAAAACGTATTTCCGGATTGATCTACGAAGAAACTCGTGGAGTGTTGAAAGTGTTCCTGGAAAACGTTATCCGTGATGCTGTCACATACACCGAACACGCTAAGAGGAAGACAGTCACCGCCATGGATGTCGTCTATGCCTTGAAACGTCAAGGACGCACATTGTACGGTTTCGGAGGTTAAATTCAGCAGCCGTGTCAACAACGAAAGTACCAAACGGCCCTTTTCAGGGCCAAATGTTTAATAATCAAAGAGTAAAATATAAACACACAATGCTTCACAACTGTTTAGGAACAGTGTTCGATATTGTTGAGTAACAAACAGTCTGGCTACGCCTTAAGGTGACAGCCACACATGATCGCGCAGAACCACGACCACCGAACCATCAAATATCATAGAACGGTGGAAATGACCTTCATTGGAGAGTTCTCTCTATTGCATTTAGAGAGTTTTCGCTTTCTATGTGAAAATTCTCTGTCTCTCTCTAATAGAATGACCTTCATTGGAGAGTTCTCTCTATTGCATTTAGAGAGTTTTCGCTTTCTAGGTGAAAATTCTCTCTCTCTCTCTCTAATAAAATGACCTTCATTGGAGAGTTCTCTCTATTGCATTTAGAGAGTTTTCGCTTTCTAGGTGAAAATTCTCTCTCTCTCTCCCTCTAATAAAAAAAAAAAATAGGAAGAATTCTCCAATTAATGCCAAAATCCATGGAACATTATGGATTTGGCCGCTATAGGAATTTTTCAATTAATGCCAAATCCATAATGTTTCGTAGTTTGGAATGAAATTTTTAAATTGCAGAAATCTTGAAATCATCAATCAGTGTATGTAAATAAAGAAATATTTGTAATTTTACTCTTCATAGATATGAGTAGTGGTCCTGAAAAGGACCGTTTTGTGTGATATTTTGTTGTTAAAGGACTTAAGCCTTCTTTTCTGTCTTCTTCGGCAAGAGAACAGCTTGGATGTTGGGCAGAACACCACCTTGGGCGATGGTCACTCCAGACAGCAATTTGTTCAACTCCTCGTCGTTGCGGATGGCCAATTGCAAATGTCTTGGGATGATTCTGGTCTTCTTGTTGTCACGGGCAGCATTACCGGCCAACTCAAGGACTTCAGCAGCCAAGTACTCCATGACGGCAGCAAGGTATACTGGAGCGCCAGCACCAACACGTTCGGCATAGTTTCCCTTTTTCAAGAGACGATGGATACGGCCAACGGGGAATTGAAGACCGGCACGGTTCGATCGGGACTTTGCCTTTCCCTTAACTTTACCTCCTTTACCACGGCCAGACATATTTCAAATGAGACGAAAAAAACGCTGTGAGATCTCTATCGAACGACGATCGACTTTGCTTTGCGTTCGCCTCGAAATTCCGCACTTATTTATAGCTGATGAAATGTGTTTGTAAGATACTTACCTGTTGTGTGTGTGTCGATTTCCCTCTAAAGTATGCATTTGTATGTGTGTTTCCCCGCCATATGTACCTATAAATATGTGCACAGACCCACGGCGAAAACACACTTCACCCGTAGCTCGAGCAGTCCGCATCGACATGCCGCCGAAAACTAGTGGAAAAGCAGCCAAAAAGGCAGGAAAAGCCCAGAAGAATATCTCGAAGGGAGATAAGAAAAAGAAGAAGAGGAGGAAGGAGAGCTACGCAATCTACATCTACAAAGTATTGAAGCAAGTCCATCCCGATACTGGTATTTCATCAAAGGCCATGAGTATCATGAACAGTTTTGTTAATGATATCTTCGAACGTATTGCTGCTGAAGCCTCCCGTTTGGCTCACTACAACAAGCGCTCGACCATCACCAGCCGGGAAATCCAAACAGCCGTCCGTCTTCTGCTCCCTGGAGAATTGGCTAAGCACGCCGTCAGTGAAGGTACTAAGGCCGTCACCAAGTACACAAGCTCCAAGTAAGGCGTTTGTGCTTGCACATTCGCTAGTGCTTGCATTTTGCCACCAACACAAAGGCCCTTTTCAGGGCCACCCAAATATCTACACAAAGAGTAATTTTCCTAAAAATATTTTCTTAGAAAAAAAAAAAATTCAATATGAGAAAATTGAATTGTGAAAACGACGACAACTTGTACCCCAGCAAAAGAAAAATTCGACAGAATTTTTCGAACATTCCTGTTCCGCTAATATTAGGAGAATTTTCAAAATTCCTTCATTGCGGCATTTACGCTTCATTTCCACTTTAGGTGGTAAGAACCTAGAACCCATACGGGCGGGGGGATTGGCAGGTCCTAAAGCGGACTCGAGTTTTGTAAAAGTACTCCTCTCTAATCGAATAGAGAGAATTCTCATAATTTTTGTGAAACAGCCATGTTGCGAATTTTTTGTTACTATTTTTTTTTTTTTGAGTTAGTGCTAAACACTCTTACTCCATTATCACTGTGGGTGAGTCCCATTCCGATTCCAATTCCGAGTCCAACACCATCGCAAATTTCATGAATTTCATGAAAAAGTATTTTAAGAAAATTCCATTTTACTCATTGGCATGTACATATTTGCGTGTGGCCCTGAAAAGGACCGTGGACCGTACAAGAAATTTCATGAAAAAAAGTATATCAACAAAATTGCATTTTACTCATTGGGATGTATTTGTGGTCCTGAAAAGGACCGTTTTGTTATTAAAAAAACGAAGAATTCTTCTTCATTTAAGCACGTTCACCACGAATACGACGAGCCAACTGAATGTCTTTTGGCATGATTGTGACACGCTTGGCATGGATTGCGCACAAATTGGTATCTTCAAACAATCCAACAAGGTAAGCTTCACTGGCTTCCTGCAGAGCCATAACTGCTGAACTCTGGAAACGCAAATCAGTTTTGAAATCTTGAGCGATTTCACGAACTAGCCGCTGGAATGGCAATTTGCGGATCAACAATTCAGTGCTCTTTTGGTAACGGCGAATTTCACGAAGAGCAACTGTTCCTGGGCGATAACGATGTGGCTTCTTAACACCTCCGGTAGCTGGTGCACTCTTACGTGCAGCCTTGGTTGCCAGCTGCTTGCGAGGCGCCTTGCCTCCGGTCGACTTACGTGCGGTTTGCTTGGTACGGGCCATTGTGACGATCTCGAGACTTCACGATCAAATGTAAGGCTGCCGCGGAAACGCCGTCTATTTATTGGAAAACGCTCGTACACACACAATCAAACAATCAAACAATCCATCCGCTCTTGAATTTTTTTTTAAGTTGAATTATGCTGTAATTTTGTGTATGGTTCTAAACTATATTAAGTATAACATTTGCAAATGAAAATAAAGGTGAGTGTTGAAAAATAGTTTTTGCAGCTAAAATTGAGTTGAGTTCGACGTTAGGGCACGCTTCTCCGTACACGTATTGCGTACGGTGTAGCGGATGCAAGTGTTGATGTGTGTGTGTAAGTGGAATCTATAAATTTGTGGATTTTTCGGTAAGGAAAGTCAGTTGGAAGCTGTCACTGAAGACGGTCGCATCGTCCCGCATTCGTAAATTCGCAAGAGTAAAATAATAAGATGACTGGTCGTGGTAAGGGAGGTAAAGGTCTTGGAAAAGGAGGAGCCAAGCGTCATCGTAAAGTTCTTCGTGATAACATCCAAGGTATCACAAAACCAGCAATCCGTCGTTTGGCCCGCCGTGGTGGTGTAAAACGTATTTCCGGATTGATCTACGAAGAAACTCGTGGAGTGTTGAAAGTGTTCCTGGAAAACGTTATCCGTGATGCTGTCACATACACCGAACACGCTAAGAGGAAGACAGTCACCGCCATGGATGTCGTCTATGCCTTGAAACGTCAAGGACGCACATTGTACGGTTTCGGAGGTTAAATTCAGCAGCCGTGTCAACAACGAAAGTACCAAACGGCCCTTTTCAGGGCCAAATGTTTAATAATCAAAGAGTAAAATATAAACACACAATGCTTCACAACTGTTTAGGAACAGTGTTCGATATTGTTGAGTAACAAACAGTCTGGCTACGCCTTAAGGTGACAGCCACACATGATCGCGCAGAACCACGACCACCGAACCATCAAATATCATAGAACGGTGGAAATGACCTTCATTGGAGAGTTCTCTCTATTGCATTTAGAGAGTTTTCGCTTTCTATGTGAAAATTCTCTGTCTCTCTCTAATAGAATGACCTTCATTGGAGAGTTCTCTCTATTGCATTTAGAGAGTTTTCGCTTTCTAGGTGAAAATTCTCTCTCTCTCTCTCTAATAAAATGACCTTCATTGGAGAGTTCTCTCTATTGCATTTAGAGAGTTTTCGCTTTCTAGGTGAAAATTCTCTCTCTCTCTCCCTCTAATAAAAAAAAAAAATAGGAAGAATTCTCCAATTAATGCCAAAATCCATGGAACATTATGGATTTGGCCGCTATAGGAATTTTTCAATTAATGCCAAATCCATAATGTTTCGTAGTTTGGAATGAAATTTTTAAATTGCAGAAATCTTGAAATCATCAATCAGTGTATGTAAATAAAGAAATATTTGTAATTTTACTCTTCATAGATATGAGTAGTGGTCCTGAAAAGGACCGTTTTGTGTGATATTTTGTTGTTAAAGGACTTAAGCCTTCTTTTCTGTCTTCTTCGGCAAGAGAACAGCTTGGATGTTGGGCAGAACACCACCTTGGGCGATGGTCACTCCAGACAGCAATTTGTTCAACTCCTCGTCGTTGCGGATGGCCAATTGCAAATGTCTTGGGATGATTCTGGTCTTCTTGTTGTCACGGGCAGCATTACCGGCCAACTCAAGGACTTCAGCAGCCAAGTACTCCATGACGGCAGCAAGGTATACTGGAGCGCCAGCACCAACACGTTCGGCATAGTTTCCCTTTTTCAAGAGACGATGGATACGGCCAACGGGGAATTGAAGACCGGCACGGTTCGATCGGGACTTTGCCTTTCCCTTAACTTTACCTCCTTTACCACGGCCAGACATATTTCAAATGAGACGAAAAAAACGCTGTGAGATCTCTATCGAACGACGATCGACTTTGCTTTGCGTTCGCCTCGAAATTCCGCACTTATTTATAGCTGATGAAATGTGTTTGTAAGATACTTACCTGTTGTGTGTGTGTCGATTTCCCTCTAAAGTATGCATTTGTATGTGTGTTTCCCCGCCATATGTACCTATAAATATGTGCACAGACCCACGGCGAAAACACACTTCACCCGTAGCTCGAGCAGTCCGCATCGACATGCCGCCGAAAACTAGTGGAAAAGCAGCCAAAAAGGCAGGAAAAGCCCAGAAGAATATCTCGAAGGGAGATAAGAAAAAGAAGAAGAGGAGGAAGGAGAGCTACGCAATCTACATCTACAAAGTATTGAAGCAAGTCCATCCCGATACTGGTATTTCATCAAAGGCCATGAGTATCATGAACAGTTTTGTTAATGATATCTTCGAACGTATTGCTGCTGAAGCCTCCCGTTTGGCTCACTACAACAAGCGCTCGACCATCACCAGCCGGGAAATCCAAACAGCCGTCCGTCTTCTGCTCCCTGGAGAATTGGCTAAGCACGCCGTCAGTGAAGGTACTAAGGCCGTCACCAAGTACACAAGCTCCAAGTAAGGCGTTTGTGCTTGCACATTCGCTAGTGCTTGCATTTTGCCACCAACACAAAGGCCCTTTTCAGGGCCACCCAAATATCTACACAAAGAGTAATTTTCCTAAAAATATTTTCTTAGAAAAAAAAAAAATTCAATATGAGAAAATTGAATTGTGAAAACGACGACAACTTGTACCCCAGCAAAAGAAAAATTCGACAGAATTTTTCGAACATTCCTGTTCCGCTAATATTAGGAGAATTTTCAAAATTCCTTCATTGCGGCATTTACGCTTCATTTCCACTTTAGGTGGTAAGAACCTAGAACCCATACGGGCGGGGGGATTGGCAGGTCCTAAAGCGGACTCGAGTTTTGTAAAAGTACTCCTCTCTAATCGAATAGAGAGAATTCTCATAATTTTTGTGAAACAGCCATGTTGCGAATTTTTTGTTACTATTTTTTTTTTTTTGAGTTAGTGCTAAACACTCTTACTCCATTATCACTGTGGGTGAGTCCCATTCCGATTCCAATTCCGAGTCCAACACCATCGCAAATTTCATGAATTTCATGAAAAAGTATTTTAAGAAAATTCCATTTTACTCATTGGCATGTACATATTTGCGTGTGGCCCTGAAAAGGACCGTGGACCGTACAAGAAATTTCATGAAAAAAAGTATATCAACAAAATTGCATTTTACTCATTGGGATGTATTTGTGGTCCTGAAAAGGACCGTTTTGTTATTAAAAAAACGAAGAATTCTTCTTCATTTAAGCACGTTCACCACGAATACGACGAGCCAACTGAATGTCTTTTGGCATGATTGTGACACGCTTGGCATGGATTGCGCACAAATTGGTATCTTCAAACAATCCAACAAGGTAAGCTTCACTGGCTTCCTGCAGAGCCATAACTGCTGAACTCTGGAAACGCAAATCAGTTTTGAAATCTTGAGCGATTTCACGAACTAGCCGCTGGAATGGCAATTTGCGGATCAACAATTCAGTGCTCTTTTGCGCGGAAACGCCGTCTATTTATTGGAAAACGCTCGTACACACACAATCAAACAATCAAACAATCCATCCGCTCTTGAATTTTTTTTTAAGTTGAATTATGCTGTAATTTTGTGTATGGTTCTAAACTATATTAAGTATAACATTTGCAAATGAAAATAAAGGTGAGTGTTGAAAAATAGTTTTTGCAGCTAAAATTGAGTTGAGTTCGACGTTAGGGCACGCTTCTCCGTACACGTATTGCGTACGGTGTAGCGGATGCAAGTGTTGATGTGTGTGTGTAAGTGGAATCTATAAATTTGTGGATTTTTCGGTAAGGAAAGTCAGTTGGAAGCTGTCACTGAAGACGGTCGCATCGTCCCGCATTCGTAAATTCGCAAGAGTAAAATAATAAGATGACTGGTCGTGGTAAGGGAGGTAAAGGTCTTGGAAAAGGAGGAGCCAAGCGTCATCGTAAAGTTCTTCGTGATAACATCCAAGGTATCACAAAACCAGCAATCCGTCGTTTGGCCCGCCGTGGTGGTGTAAAACGTATTTCCGGATTGATCTACGAAGAAACTCGTGGAGTGTTGAAAGTGTTCCTGGAAAACGTTATCCGTGATGCTGTCACATACACCGAACACGCTAAGAGGAAGACAGTCACCGCCATGGATGTCGTCTATGCCTTGAAACGTCAAGGACGCACATTGTACGGTTTCGGAGGTTAAATTCAGCAGCCGTGTCAACAACGAAAGTACCAAACGGCCCTTTTCAGGGCCAAATGTTTAATAATCAAAGAGTAAAATATAAACACACAATGCTTCACAACTGTTTAGGAACAGTGTTCGATATTGTTGAGTAACAAACAGTCTGGCTACGCCTTAAGGTGACAGCCACACATGATCGCGCAGAACCACGACCACCGAACCATCAAATATCATAGAACGGTGGAAATGACCTTCATTGGAGAGTTCTCTCTATTGCATTTAGAGAGTTTTCGCTTTCTATGTGAAAATTCTCTGTCTCTCTCTAATAGAATGACCTTCATTGGAGAGTTCTCTCTATTGCATTTAGAGAGTTTTCGCTTTCTAGGTGAAAATTCTCTCTCTCTCTCTCTAATAAAATGACCTTCATTGGAGAGTTCTCTCTATTGCATTTAGAGAGTTTTCGCTTTCTAGGTGAAAATTCTCTCTCTCTCTCCCTCTAATAAAAAAAAAAAATAGGAAGAATTCTCCAATTAATGCCAAAATCCATGGAACATTATGGATTTGGCCGCTATAGGAATTTTTCAATTAATGCCAAATCCATAATGTTTCGTAGTTTGGAATGAAATTTTTAAATTGCAGAAATCTTGAAATCATCAATCAGTGTATGTAAATAAAGAAATATTTGTAATTTTACTCTTCATAGATATGAGTAGTGGT
The DNA here is from genome assembly GCA_964017055.1 of Chloromyia formosa. Classification (NCBI taxonomy): domain Eukaryota; kingdom Metazoa; phylum Arthropoda; class Insecta; order Diptera; family Stratiomyidae; genus Chloromyia; species Chloromyia formosa. Next base: position 30,630,424 of record OZ024815.1, on the reverse strand, counting down.
CCTGAAAAGGACCGTTTTGTGTGATATTTTGTTGTTAAAGGACTTAAGCCTTCTTTTCTGTCTTCTTCGGCAAGAGAACAGCTTGGATGTTGGGCAGAACACCACCTTGGGCGATGGTCACTCCAGACAGCAATTTGTTCAACTCCTCGTCGTTGCGGATGGCCAATTGCAAATGTCTTGGGATGATTCTGGTCTTCTTGTTGTCACGGGCAGCATTACCGGCCAACTCAAGGACTTCAGCAGCCAAGTACTCCATGACGGCAGCAAGGTATACTGGAGCGCCAGCACCAACACGTTCGGCATAGTTTCCCTTTTTCAAGAGACGATGGATACGGCCAACGGGGAATTGAAGACCGGCACGGTTCGATCGGGACTTTGCCTTTCCCTTAACTTTACCTCCTTTACCACGGCCAGACATATTTCAAATGAGACGAAAAAAACGCTGTGAGATCTCTATCGAACGACGATCGACTTTGCTTTGCGTTCGCCTCCAGAACTAAGGTTGCATGGAGTTAGTGAATAAACACTTTTACTCCCATCATAATTGTGGACTCTCATGAGTCCATCGCTATCATAGCTTTTTATGGATTATGATGCCCGATGCTAGTTTAGTTTATGATACTCCTTAGATGAGGATAAGTTTCTCTGCCTCCGGTGGAGAATTTCAAAGATTCCAAGGTTATGTTGTCATGTTCGTCAATTCTGTCAAAGAGCTTGAGTGCTCTGTCACGTATTATTTTGTCAATAGTGTCCAGTCTAAAGTCTCTGTGGATGTCCACATTGCGAACATACCAAGGAATTTTGAATATTCTTCTAAGGGCCAAATTTTGACATGTCTGAAGCTGTTTTATTTGAGTCTTGCAAGCTTGACTGAAAGCCAAGCTGCCGTAGAGTAATGTCGGAATTATCGTCTGTTTATAGAGTAAAAGTTTGTTTTTGGTGCTCAGTTTGTTCGAGTTAATGATTGGGTAAATGGATTGGAGGACTCCGTTGCAGGCGAGTCTTTTTTGTTGAAAGTGTAGTTTCCAAGTCAATTTTCTGTCCATAGTAAGTCCGAGAAACTTGGCAGCTTCCTGCCAGGGGATCTCTTGTTCGTCAACTGTTAGTAAGTCCGGGTCTTGTCTTGGTCGTCTCGTGACGAAAAGCGCCTGAGTCTTCTCCGCGTTGATTCTAATTTTCCATTTTCGGAAGTATTCCATGAGTATGTCAATGGATTCCTGGAGAATTTGTGTTATTCTGAGCTCATTTCTTGCAGTGTAGAAAATGCAAGTATCATCAGCGAACAGGGATATTTTCGCATTATTTGGCAGTTGAGGAATATCTGCGGTGTACAAAGTGTACAATAACGGGGAAAGTGGTGAGCCTTGAGGGACTCCAGCCTCGATAGGTCTTTCCTGGGATATTTTTAAGTTAATTTTAACTTGAAAAGATCTGCCGTGTAAAAATGAGCCTATCAATTGAATGATAGGCAGCGGTATTCCGAGATCATGCAATTTGTAAATAAGTCCTGCATGCCAGACTTTATCAAAGGCCTTTGCTACGTCAAACATAACAAGGCCTGTTGATTTGCGATGATTTAACCCTGTTCTGATGTGTTGAACCACTCTTGCCAGCTGGAGTTCACAAGAGTGGTGTGGTCTGAAACCAAATTGCTCGTTTGGTAATAACTTCTTTTCCATTACATGGTCGAACAGCCGAGAAAGCAGAATTCGTTCTGTTAATTTACTGACCACTGTGAGAAGACTAATAGGTCTCCAATTTTGAGGAAAAGTGTGATCCTTACCAGGTTTCGGTATCACAATAATTACCGCTTTTTTCCATGACTCTGGAAACCACCGAAGATGGAAAATGGCGTTGATTATTTCAACTAGCAAAATTAAAACATTCTCTGGGCATTTCCTCAGGTATATGTTGGAAATCGTATCCAACCCGGGCGCTTTTCTACAGTTAAGGGAGTTGACAAGACTCATCACCTCCGCCAAATCCACCTCTCGTATATCATCTTCCTGTGTAACCGCGGCCGAAAGTATCTCCCTCGCCGAAGACTCAATTCGGTCCTCTTCGTCCAAATCGTCTTGGGTGGACCGATTATCTTGGAATTGTAGTTCCAAGGTATCGGCGAACGCCTCTGCTTTACCCGTGTCATCGAATTTGAGGCCGTTAGGGCCATGTATGGGAGGAATGATTCTTTGAGTGTTTTTTCTGAAGAATTTGTTGATACGCCAAAAATTTTGATCTCCCGGATCCATGCTTTCTAGGAAATTCTCCCATTGCTCGTTCCTATGGTCGTTAGTTCGCACCTTTATCAGATTGTTAAGCCTATTCGTCATTTGTTTAAGGGCAGGGTCGCCGGTCTCCCTTGCCCTTCGCCGTATGCGATTCCTCCTCCTTATTAGCTCTTTAATACTCTGGGGGAGTTCGTAGGGATGTTTCACCCTTAACGGACTGGTTTTTGTATTAGCTTCTTTTGCTGATACAATCGTGGTGATAAGGTTTTCTACCGCTTCTTCTAGGTCCCTGGTATTTTCTATTGTTATTTGCGGGTCTACGGTGCTCAGGGTTTCGCGGAAACCTTTCCAATCTGTCTTTTTAATTGTTGGATCCGGGACTTCGATGATTAGATCTTCTAACAAGAATCGGACTGGCTTGTGATCAGACGATAGCTCGTCTATCACATCTATCCGCACCTGGAAATCCAGGGCTTTCGATAGCCCTATGTCGAGAGGGTAGCCATGTGTCGGGCCGAAATGTGTCGGTTCTCTAGGGATGTGAGTGCATATGTTGTTGTTGCTTGTGATGAACCTGACGAGTTGATTTCCGGAATGGTTGCTTCTCACTGCACCCCACGATCGGTGATATGCATTCAAATCCCCTCCGAGAAAAACCGTACCATCGAGGTTCAGAAGCGCCCGCAGGTCTTCTGAAAAATTTGTGGCTCTAGGTTTTAAGTAGGCCGAAATTAGCGTAATATCAAGAAAGGTCGTACACAATTTAATGCCGGTTGCCTCCGCACAACTAAGGGTAGGAATGTGTATAAGATGATGGTTCAAGCTCCTTTTAACTAAGATGGCTGTACCTCCTCCCCTGCCAGTCAATCTGTCATTTCTGAACACATTGTAGTTGGGGATTCGGAAGTTGTTTCCAGGTTTCAGGAATGTCTCTTGGATGAGAACTACATCAACTTGATACTCCTGTAAAAAGTTGATGAGTTCTCCCCTTTGTCTTTGGATGGAATTCGCATTCCATGAAACGATGGAAACACAATTACCAACCATCTTAGTTATTTTGGGGTGTTGGAGGGAGGCCAAGTGAGTTTTGAGCGGCAAATAGACCCTGGATCATATTTGCCATCATTGACTCCATCATCTGTCTACACTGAGCCTGCATCTGGGCAAAATATACAGCTGCTTGGCCATTGCTGGGGATTATGGTTGGGTTTATGGTTTGAGGGGCAATGGGTGAAGGTTGTGTGTTGGCATTGGCACGTGCAATAGTTGCATACGACCTCCTGACATTAACGGGATTACGTGGGCAGCCGCCGTAGCTGGCTGGGTGCTCACCCCCACAATTGATGCATTTCGGCTTTTCAGTGTCTTTTTTCGTGCATTTGGTGAAATGGTGGAGGCCATCGCATTTCACACATTTTGATTGGGCATGGCAGTTGCTGGCTGCATGACCGAATTGCTGGCAATTATGACACTGGGCCTGGCCAGTTCTTGCCTTTTGGGCTTCAATCTGTAGCCCAGAGAGGCCGCAGATGCCCGTGATGTTATAAATATGCTTCTCCGACTTGGGGAGAAGCACCTTCATCAACTTAGATGCACGATTGTCTCTCATTTTAAGGAAAAAACACTCGGTAGGGTGGAAACCCTGACTTACGAGGTCCTCCTTAACGTCTTCGGGGGAGATGCCCTCCAGACCGCGGATAATCACGTTGAGCTGTTTCTCCTCTGGAAGGAGATACGTATGATATTGGATCTTTCGTTCTGTGAAAAATCCCGTCAACTTCCTATGGTCGCTTACTGTAGACGGAACTATCTGGATGCCCAGATAGATCCGTTTAGCTGTCACATAATTGATGTTATGATGCTTTAGCTGACGGGCTAAAGCTGTCCACTGTTCAGGTTGTCTCAAAATGACTGGAACTACTTTAGACTCCTCCTGCTCGGGAGCCGAAGTGGCATCTGTGGGAGCAGAGGAAACTGCTGCCACTGGAACTGAGGTCTTGGGCTGGGTTTGGGGAATGGGTGCTTGTGACTTGGAGGTGGATACCTTTGTCACTGGGATTTTACCCTTTAAAACCGGAATTTTTCGGACGGTCGTCGGTTTTGGGGTGGGTTTCGGGGTGGGTTTTGAGGTGGGTTTCGGGGTAGGTTCTGGATGGGTTGTTGGTGTTGGGAGGGCGGGATAGTCGTCGTCCAAGTCAGACAATATGGAATGGTCCATATTGTCTTCCGTCTTGCTGTCCGAGTCTGAGTCGACCAGCGTTTTCGAGAGAGATGATGACGAGCCTGATGACGACAGAGCTATCCTTTTGCGTTTATTAGAAATTTTAGCGTTTTTAGAGCCTTGCTCTTTTCGCAAGGCCTTCATTTCAGTTAAGAGCTCTATATTCAGAGCTTTTTGCTCCTCAAGAGCGGCCTGAGTCGCCATCAGACTCCTCATCATCTCCGCGAGCTGATTGTTTAGGTCCTTCTGAGCCACCAAAAGCTCCGAAATTTGTCGGTCCTTGTCTAAATAGTCTAATTTATTGGTCATAGGTACAGAGGTTGCCCCCTGTACCGCTTGCTCAGACATGTCAAAATTTATCTCTACACCTCCTTCGGGTGAAGAAATTATCCCCTCCAAGGAAGTACCTAACTTAAACTTATTCTCGTGTATGGAACACTCACCGGTAGTTCTGGGCAATATTTTCGGGTCCTCGCCGTGCTGCACGCTTCTCATGTGCTTTTGTGATGCGCACTTCTTGCTTCTCACCAATATTTCGTACTAATCCACTCCACTTTAATTTAACACTCGCACTAGTTGACCGTTGCTAGGCAACGACAACAAATTGTTTGTTCGAGTAAACAAATCTGATTTTAATGTTTATTATCAATCACTATGGCAACCACTTTTCACTAATTCACTTGTCTCTGGATAATTAATTCGCGATGTCGATGTGATGTGCACTACTCGACTTCCTGGGATGGAATGTGTGCGCGTGCGTTCGCCTCGAAATTCCGCACTTATTTATAGCTGATGAAATGTGTTTGTAAGATACTTACCTGTTGTGTGTGTGTCGATTTCCCTCTAAAGTATGCATTTGTATGTGTGTTTCCCCGCCATATGTACCTATAAATATGTGCACAGACCCACGGCGAAAACACACTTCACCCGTAGCTCGAGCAGTCCGCATCGACATGCCGCCGAAAACTAGTGGAAAAGCAGCCAAAAAGGCAGGAAAAGCCCAGAAGAATATCTCGAAGGGAGATAAGAAAAAGAAGAAGAGGAGGAAGGAGAGCTACGCAATCTACATCTACAAAGTATTGAAGCAAGTCCATCCCGATACTGGTATTTCATCAAAGGCCATGAGTATCATGAACAGTTTTGTTAATGATATCTTCGAACGTATTGCTGCTGAAGCCTCCCGTTTGGCTCACTACAACAAGCGCTCGACCATCACCAGCCGGGAAATCCAAACAGCCGTCCGTCTTCTGCTCCCTGGAGAATTGGCTAAGCACGCCGTCAGTGAAGGTACTAAGGCCGTCACCAAGTACACAAGCTCCAAGTAAGGCGTTTGTGCTTGCACATTCGCTAGTGCTTGCATTTTGCCACCAACACAAAGGCCCTTTTCAGGGCCACCCAAATATCTACACAAAGAGTAATTTTCCTAAAAATATTTTCTTAGAAAAAAAAAAAATTCAATATGAGAAAATTGAATTGTGAAAACGACGACAACTTGTACCCCAGCAAAAGAAAAATTCGACAGAATTTTTCGAACATTCCTGTTCCGCTAATATTAGGAGAATTTTCAAAATTCCTTCATTGCGGCATTTACGCTTCATTTCCACTTTAGGTGGTAAGAACCTAGAACCCATACGGGCGGGGGGATTGGCAGGTCCTAAAGCGGACTCGAGTTTTGTAAAAGTACTCCTCTCTAATCGAATAGAGAGAATTCTCATAATTTTTGTGAAACAGCCATGTTGCGAATTTTTTGTTACTATTTTTTTTTTTTTGAGTTAGTGCTAAACACTCTTACTCCATTATCACTGTGGGTGAGTCCCATTCCGATTCCAATTCCGAGTCCAACACCATCGCAAATTTCATGAATTTCATGAAAAAGTATTTTAAGAAAATTCCATTTTACTCATTGGCATGTACATATTTGCGTGTGGCCCTGAAAAGGACCGTGGACCGTACAAGAAATTTCATGAAAAAAAGTATATCAACAAAATTGCATTTTACTCATTGGGATGTATTTGTGGTCCTGAAAAGGACCGTTTTGTTATTAAAAAAACGAAGAATTCTTCTTCATTTAAGCACGTTCACCACGAATACGACGAGCCAACTGAATGTCTTTTGGCATGATTGTGACACGCTTGGCATGGATTGCGCACAAATTGGTATCTTCAAACAATCCAACAAGGTAAGCTTCACTGGCTTCCTGCAGAGCCATAACTGCTGAACTCTGGAAACGCAAATCAGTTTTGAAATCTTGAGCGATTTCACGAACTAGCCGCTGGAATGGCAATTTGCGGATCAACAATTCAGTGCTCTTTTGGTAACGGCGAATTTCACGAAGAGCAACTGTTCCTGGGCGATAACGATGTGGCTTCTTAACACCTCCGGTAGCTGGTGCACTCTTACGTGCAGCCTTGGTTGCCAGCTGCTTGCGAGGCGCCTTGCCTCCGGTCGACTTACGTGCGGTTTGCTTGGTACGGGCCATTGTGACGATCTCGAGACTTCACGATCAAATGTAAGGCTGCCGCGGAAACGCCGTCTATTTATTGGAAAACGCTCGTACACACACAATCAAACAATCAAACAATCCATCCGCTCTTGAATTTTTTTTTAAGTTGAATTATGCTGTAATTTTGTGTATGGTTCTAAACTATATTAAGTATAACATTTGCAAATGAAAATAAAGGTGAGTGTTGAAAAATAGTTTTTGCAGCTAAAATTGAGTTGAGTTCGACGTTAGGGCACGCTTCTCCGTACACGTATTGCGTACGGTGTAGCGGATGCAAGTGTTGATGTGTGTGTGTAAGTGGAATCTATAAATTTGTGGATTTTTCGGTAAGGAAAGTCAGTTGGAAGCTGTCACTGAAGACGGTCGCATCGTCCCGCATTCGTAAATTCGCAAGAGTAAAATAATAAGATGACTGGTCGTGGTAAGGGAGGTAAAGGTCTTGGAAAAGGAGGAGCCAAGCGTCATCGTAAAGTTCTTCGTGATAACATCCAAGGTATCACAAAACCAGCAATCCGTCGTTTGGCCCGCCGTGGTGGTGTAAAACGTATTTCCGGATTGATCTACGAAGAAACTCGTGGAGTGTTGAAAGTGTTCCTGGAAAACGTTATCCGTGATGCTGTCACATACACCGAACACGCTAAGAGGAAGACAGTCACCGCCATGGATGTCGTCTATGCCTTGAAACGTCAAGGACGCACATTGTACGGTTTCGGAGGTTAAATTCAGCAGCCGTGTCAACAACGAAAGTACCAAACGGCCCTTTTCAGGGCCAAATGTTTAATAATCAAAGAGTAAAATATAAACACACAATGCTTCACAACTGTTTAGGAACAGTGTTCGATATTGTTGAGTAACAAACAGTCTGGCTACGCCTTAAGGTGACAGCCACACATGATCGCGCAGAACCACGACCACCGAACCATCAAATATCATAGAACGGTGGAAATGACCTTCATTGGAGAGTTCTCTCTATTGCATTTAGAGAGTTTTCGCTTTCTATGTGAAAATTCTCTGTCTCTCTCTAATAGAATGACCTTCATTGGAGAGTTCTCTCTATTGCATTTAGAGAGTTTTCGCTTTCTAGGTGAAAATTCTCTCTCTCTCTCTCTAATAAAATGACCTTCATTGGAGAGTTCTCTCTATTGCATTTAGAGAGTTTTCGCTTTCTAGGTGAAAATTCTCTCTCTCTCTCCCTCTAATAAAAAAAAAAAATAGGAAGAATTCTCCAATTAATGCCAAAATCCATGGAACATTATGGATTTGGCCGCTATAGGAATTTTTCAATTAATGCCAAATCCATAATGTTTCGTAGTTTGGAATGAAATTTTTAAATTGCAGAAATCTTGAAATCATCAATCAGTGTATGTAAATAAAGAAATATTTGTAATTTTACTCTTCATAGATATGAGTAGTGGTCCTGAAAAGGACCGTTTTGTGTGATATTTTGTTGTTAAAGGACTTAAGCCTTCTTTTCTGTCTTCTTCGGCAAGAGAACAGCTTGGATGTTGGGCAGAACACCACCTTGGGCGATGGTCACTCCAGACAGCAATTTGTTCAACTCCTCGTCGTTGCGGATGGCCAATTGCAAATGTCTTGGGATGATTCTGGTCTTCTTGTTGTCACGGGCAGCATTACCGGCCAACTCAAGGACTTCAGCAGCCAAGTACTCCATGACGGCAGCAAGGTATACTGGAGCGCCAGCACCAACACGTTCGGCATAGTTTCCCTTTTTCAAGAGACGATGGATACGGCCAACGGGGAATTGAAGACCGGCACGGTTCGATCGGGACTTTGCCTTTCCCTTAACTTTACCTCCTTTACCACGGCCAGACATATTTCAAATGAGACGAAAAAAACGCTGTGAGATCTCTATCGAACGACGATCGACTTTGCTTTGCGTTCGCCTCGAAATTCCGCACTTATTTATAGCTGATGAAATGTGTTTGTAAGATACTTACCTGTTGTGTGTGTGTCGATTTCCCTCTAAAGTATGCATTTGTATGTGTGTTTCCCCGCCATATGTACCTATAAATATGTGCACAGACCCACGGCGAAAACACACTTCACCCGTAGCTCGAGCAGTCCGCATCGACATGCCGCCGAAAACTAGTGGAAAAGCAGCCAAAAAGGCAGGAAAAGCCCAGAAGAATATCTCGAAGGGAGATAAGAAAAAGAAGAAGAGGAGGAAGGAGAGCTACGCAATCTACATCTACAAAGTATTGAAGCAAGTCCATCCCGATACTGGTATTTCATCAAAGGCCATGAGTATCATGAACAGTTTTGTTAATGATATCTTCGAACGTATTGCTGCTGAAGCCTCCCGTTTGGCTCACTACAACAAGCGCTCGACCATCACCAGCCGGGAAATCCAAACAGCCGTCCGTCTTCTGCTCCCTGGAGAATTGGCTAAGCACGCCGTCAGTGAAGGTACTAAGGCCGTCACCAAGTACACAAGCTCCAAGTAAGGCGTTTGTGCTTGCACATTCGCTAGTGCTTGCATTTTGCCACCAACACAAAGGCCCTTTTCAGGGCCACCCAAATATCTACACAAAGAGTAATTTTCCTAAAAATATTTTCTTAGAAAAAAAAAAAATTCAATATGAGAAAATTGAATTGTGAAAACGACGACAACTTGTACCCCAGCAAAAGAAAAATTCGACAGAATTTTTCGAACATTCCTGTTCCGCTAATATTAGGAGAATTTTCAAAATTCCTTCATTGCGGCATTTACGCTTCATTTCCACTTTAGGTGGTAAGAACCTAGAACCCATACGGGCGGGGGGATTGGCAGGTCCTAAAGCGGACTCGAGTTTTGTAAAAGTACTCCTCTCTAATCGAATAGAGAGAATTCTCATAATTTTTGTGAAACAGCCATGTTGCGAATTTTTTGTTACTATTTTTTTTTTTTTGAGTTAGTGCTAAACACTCTTACTCCATTATCACTGTGGGTGAGTCCCATTCCGATTCCAATTCCGAGTCCAACACCATCGCAAATTTCATGAATTTCATGAAAAAGTATTTTAAGAAAATTCCATTTTACTCATTGGCATGTACATATTTGCGTGTGGCCCTGAAAAGGACCGTGGACCGTACAAGAAATTTCATGAAAAAAAGTATATCAACAAAATTGCATTTTACTCATTGGGATGTATTTGTGGTCCTGAAAAGGACCGTTTTGTTATTAAAAAAACGAAGAATTCTTCTTCATTTAAGCACGTTCACCACGAATACGACGAGCCAACTGAATGTCTTTTGGCATGATTGTGACACGCTTGGCATGGATTGCGCACAAATTGGTATCTTCAAACAATCCAACAAGGTAAGCTTCACTGGCTTCCTGCAGAGCCATAACTGCTGAACTCTGGAAACGCAAATCAGTTTTGAAATCTTGAGCGATTTCACGAACTAGCCGCTGGAATGGCAATTTGCGGATCAACAATTCAGTGCTCTTTTGGTAACGGCGAATTTCACGAAGAGCAACTGTTCCTGGGCGATAACGATGTGGCTTCTTAACACCTCCGGTAGCTGGTGCACTCTTACGTGCAGCCTTGGTTGCCAGCTGCTTGCGAGGCGCCTTGCCTCCGGTCGACTTACGTGCGGTTTGCTTGGTACGGGCCATTGTGACGATCTCGAGACTTCACGATCAAATGTAAGGCTGCCGCGGAAACGCCGTCTATTTATTGGAAAACGCTCGTACACACACAATCAAACAATCAAACAATCCATCCGCTCTTGAATTTTTTTTTAAGTTGAATTATGCTGTAATTTTGTGTATGGTTCTAAACTATATTAAGTATAACATTTGCAAATGAAAATAAAGGTGAGTGTTGAAAAATAGTTTTTGCAGCTAAAATTGAGTTGAGTTCGACGTTAGGGCACGCTTCTCCGTACACGTATTGCGTACGGTGTAGCGGATGCAAGTGTTGATGTGTGTGTGTAAGTGGAATCTATAAATTTGTGGATTTTTCGGTAAGGAAAGTCAGTTGGAAGCTGTCACTGAAGACGGTCGCATCGTCCCGCATTCGTAAATTCGCAAGAGTAAAATAATAAGATGACTGGTCGTGGTAAGGGAGGTAAAGGTCTTGGAAAAGGAGGAGCCAAGCGTCATCGTAAAGTTCTTCGTGATAACATCCAAGGTATCACAAAACCAGCAATCCGTCGTTTGGCCCGCCGTGGTGGTGTAAAACGTATTTCCGGATTGATCTACGAAGAAACTCGTGGAGTGTTGAAAGTGTTCCTGGAAAACGTTATCCGTGATGCTGTCACATACACCGAACACGCTAAGAGGAAGACAGTCACCGCCATGGATGTCGTCTATGCCTTGAAACGTCAAGGACGCACATTGTACGGTTTCGGAGGTTAAATTCAGCAGCCGTGTCAACAACGAAAGTACCAAACGGCCCTTTTCAGGGCCAAATGTTTAATAATCAAAGAGTAAAATATAAACACACAATGCTTCACAACTGTTTAGGAACAGTGTTCGATATTGTTGAGTAACAAACAGTCTGGCTACGCCTTAAGGTGACAGCCACACATGATCGCGCAGAACCACGACCACCGAACCATCAAATATCATAGAACGGTGGAAATGACCTTCATTGGAGAGTTCTCTCTATTGCATTTAGAGAGTTTTCGCTTTCTATGTGAAAATTCTCTGTCTCTCTCTAATAGAATGACCTTCATTGGAGAGTTCTCTCTATTGCATTTAGAGAGTTTTCGCTTTCTAGGTGAAAATTCTCTCTCTCTCTCTCTAATAAAATGACCTTCATTGGAGAGTTCTCTCTATTGCATTTAGAGAGTTTTCGCTTTCTAGGTGAAAATTCTCTCTCTCTCTCCCTCTAATAAAAAAAAAAAATAGGAAGAATTCTCCAATTAATGCCAAAATCCATGGAACATTATGGATTTGGCCGCTATAGGAATTTTTCAATTAATGCCAAATCCATAATGTTTCGTAGTTTGGAATGAAATTTTTAAATTGCAGAAATCTTGAAATCATCAATCAGTGTATGTAAATAAAGAAATATTTGTAATTTTACTCTTCATAGATATGAGTAGTGGTCCTGAAAAGGACCGTTTTGTGTGATATTTTGTTGTTAAAGGACTTAAGCCTTCTTTTCTGTCTTCTTCGGCAAGAGAACAGCTTGGATGTTGGGCAGAACACCACCTTGGGCGATGGTCACTCCAGACAGCAATTTGTTCAACTCCTCGTCGTTGCGGATGGCCAATTGCAAATGTCTTGGGATGATTCTGGTCTTCTTGTTGTCACGGGCAGCATTACCGGCCAACTCAAGGACTTCAGCAGCCAAGTACTCCATGACGGCAGCAAGGTATACTGGAGCGCCAGCACCAACACGTTCGGCATAGTTTCCCTTTTTCAAGAGACGATGGATACGGCCAACGGGGAATTGAAGACCGGCACGGTTCGATCGGGACTTTGCCTTTCCCTTAACTTTACCTCCTTTACCACGGCCAGACATATTTCAAATGAGACGAAAAAAACGCTGTGAGATCTCTATCGAACGACGATCGACTTTGCTTTGCGTTCGCCTCGAAATTCCGCACTTATTTATAGCTGATGAAATGTGTTTGTAAGATACTTACCTGTTGTGTGTGTGTCGATTTCCCTCTAAAGTATGCATTTGTATGTGTGTTTCCCCGCCATATGTACCTATAAATATGTGCACAGACCCACGGCGAAAACACACTTCACCCGTAGCTCGAGCAGTCCGCATCGACATGCCGCCGAAAACTAGTGGAAAAGCAGCCAAAAAGGCAGGAAAAGCCCAGAAGAATATCTCGAAGGGAGATAAGAAAAAGAAGAAGAGGAGGAAGGAGAGCTACGCAATCTACATCTACAAAGTATTGAAGCAAGTCCATCCCGATACTGGTATTTCATCAAAGGCCATGAGTATCATGAACAGTTTTGTTAATGATATCTTCGAACGTATTGCTGCTGAAGCCTCCCGTTTGGCTCACTACAACAAGCGCTCGACCATCACCAGCCGGGAAATCCAAACAGCCGTCCGTCTTCTGCTCCCTGGAGAATTGGCTAAGCACGCCGTCAGTGAAGGTACTAAGGCCGTCACCAAGTACACAAGCTCCAAGTAAGGCGTTTGTGCTTGCACATTCGCTAGTGCTTGCATTTTGCCACCAACACAAAGGCCCTTTTCAGGGCCACCCAAATATCTACACAAAGAGTAATTTTCCTAAAAATATTTTCTTAGAAAAAAAAAAAATTCAATATGAGAAAATTGAATTGTGAAAACGACGACAACTTGTACCCCAGCAAAAGAAAAATTCGACAGAATTTTTCGAACATTCCTGTTCCGCTAATATTAGGAGAATTTTCAAAATTCCTTCATTGCGGCATTTACGCTTCATTTCCACTTTAGGTGGTAAGAACCTAGAACCCATACGGGCGGGGGGATTGGCAGGTCCTAAAGCGGACTCGAGTTTTGTAAAAGTACTCCTCTCTAATCGAATAGAGAGAATTCTCATAATTTTTGTGAAACAGCCATGTTGCGAATTTTTTGTTACTATTTTTTTTTTTTTGAGTTAGTGCTAAACACTCTTACTCCATTATCACTGTGGGTGAGTCCCATTCCGATTCCAATTCCGAGTCCAACACCATCGCAAATTTCATGAATTTCATGAAAAAGTATTTTAAGAAAATTCCATTTTACTCATTGGCATGTACATATTTGCGTGTGGCCCTGAAAAGGACCGTGGACCGTACAAGAAATTTCATGAAAAAAAGTATATCAACAAAATTGCATTTTACTCATTGGGATGTATTTGTGGTCCTGAAAAGGACCGTTTTGTTATTAAAAAAACGAAGAATTCTTCTTCATTTAAGCACGTTCACCACGAATACGACGAGCCAACTGAATGTCTTTTGGCATGATTGTGACACGCTTGGCATGGATTGCGCACAAATTGGTATCTTCAAACAATCCAACAAGGTAAGCTTCACTGGCTTCCTGCAGAGCCATAACTGCTGAACTCTGGAAACGCAAATCAGTTTTGAAATCTTGAGCGATTTCACGAACTAGCCGCTGGAATGGCAATTTGCGGATCAACAATTCAGTGCTCTTTTGGTAACGGCGAATTTCACGAAGAGCAACTGTTCCTGGGCGATAACGATGTGGCTTCTTAACACCTCCGGTAGCTGGTGCACTCTTACGTGCAGCCTTGGTTGCCAGCTGCTTGCGAGGCGCCTTGCCTCCGGTCGACTTACGTGCGGTTTGCTTGGTACGGGCCATTGTGACGATCTCGAGACTTCACGATCAAATGTAAGGCTGCCGCGGAAACGCCGTCTATTTATTGGAAAACGCTCGTACACACACAATCAAACAATCAAACAATCCATCCGCTCTTGAATTTTTTTTTAAGTTGAATTATGCTGTAATTTTGTGTATGGTTCTAAACTATATTAAGTATAACATTTGCAAATGAAAATAAAGGTGAGTGTTGAAAAATAGTTTTTGCAGCTAAAATTGAGTTGAGTTCGACGTTAGGGCACGCTTCTCCGTACACGTATTGCGTACGGTGTAGCGGATGCAAGTGTTGATGTGTGTGTGTAAGTGGAATCTATAAATTTGTGGATTTTTCGGTAAGGAAAGTCAGTCGTGTGGTGACAACCGTCGAGTTCGGACGCGTTATCACATCGTCTGCTGTGCATTACAGTCGTAGCGACAGCGATAGTTTCTATCTGGAGTTGTTGGGCACGTCACAAAGGGTAATTTGCAAAGAGTAAACCACAAAGAGTAAAAGCCTCGCCCGACACTCCACTTTGGCTGCCGTTCTCACGGCAGCCAGATAGAACAACTATCAAATCGTGGCTGTCCTCGGAACAGGACATGTTCTGACCAGCTGCGGAGTGAAGAGGAAGAGTTTGAGCGAGGAGCGGACGAGGAGGTCGCATATTTTCCGGCGTGAGGCTGCCTGGAATTCGGGCAAACGTGGCGGGAGATATGTCGACGAGCGGAGCCAACGAGCTACGCATGGAAGCGGACGTTCGGTACGGACTCCGGAAAAGCAAGCGGACCGTCGGACCCGAGACGGAAGATATGGCAGACTCGAGCAGTGTGAGTCTACTAAAAAGCGAGAACGAGAAGCTGAGAGAGGAGATGAACGAGCTCAAGCGGATCAATCAGCGACTTGAGCTACAACTGGAGGATCTCCGAAAATTCACGGGCATGGTGACAACGGCGCAGCAAAACGAGCTGAGCGTAGTCGAGTCGAACCAGACCGGTTCGAAGTCATGGTCACCCCCGAGCCAGGGGCGGAGGATCGCAAGGACGGGAAATGCCGATTCGAGGACACGAAAGGTCGAGGCAAGGGCGCTTGTCGCCGGGACGAGTACGCTTGAATCAAGGACGCGAAATGTACAGCCGAGGGCGCATATCGCCGGGACGAGTACGGCGAAGATGCCGAGCAACAGGTTCGCTGCGCTGGAAATGCTGGACGAAGACGAAAACGAGAAAAACTTGACGGACCATTCTGGCGCTGAAGAGGGAGACGAGAATTCAACGCTGAATTTTTTCAACCTGGTGCAGAGGAAGCCGAGGAAGAAGAAGCCGAGGAAAGCGGTGGAAGCGAAATCGGTACAGGTGAGCCCTAACGTTTCAGCCAACCCTGCCCCTGTTTCTGCCCCAACTACCAGGAGGGAAAGAATTCCACCCATCAATGGGTATGGAATCAACATCCCCAAACTAATAAACCAGCTTCGTGCAAGAAGCATCAAAGTGGCCATAAAAAATAGAGGGACTGATAAGTGCCTAATTTTTTGTGAGAACGCTGCAGACCATCAACAAGTCTTTGGGCTATTGACCGAATGGAAAATGGCAGCCTCCACAAATTCACCTTCCAGCCTGAGAAGCAAGGCCCTACTTATCTGTGGGCTACACAGTGAATGCACGCCTGAGATCCTTTTTGAAGAAATCAAAAACGATCACCCTGAAATCAAGATCCGCTCGGTAGGTAATTTCCTATCGAGAAGTGACAAATTGCAAAAAAAAAGCAATCCCTCGTCACAAGTTAATTCCACTTCAGGGCTCTTCATAGCCACCTTCGATCCTGAGCAAGATTTGAGGGAAGTCAAGAGAATCAAATACCTGTTCTATCAACACATAAGATGGGAAAAGATTAAAAAAGTAGAGCAAGTTCAGTGCTATCAATGCCAAAATTTTGGGCACCTGGCAAAGAACTGCTCAATTCCGTTCCGCTGCATTCGCTGTGCGGAGAAACACGAGAAAGGGCATTGTAAGCTTGCCCCCTCGGAGCCAGCTAAATGCTGTAACTGCGGGCAAACAGGTCATCCAGCCAATTTTAGGGGCTGCCCGGCCTATACAAGCATGATCGAGAGGAAAAAAGCTGCCGCAAACAAGAAGGTAGTTAATACAAGCCAAAGCAAGGTGAAAGCTAACTTTGTAAGTAACAGCTTGAGATCGCCCAAGGTTTCCTTCGCTCAAGCGACCAAAGGAGTTAAGCCGACCGCCAGCGATCCCTTGGTCAACGACCAGCTAGAGTTGTTTACCAAATTCATGAATGAAACACAAAATGCCTCGTCAATAGAAGACAAGCAATTTGCTATTTTTAAATTCATCCTCAGCGTATGCAAGTAAATCTTACGACCTTCAACGCTTGTTCCTTGATTTCGCATGCGCAGAGAGACACTGCACAACTTCTTATTGACCGCATTGGTTCTGACCTTTTTCTAGTTACCGAAACGAAATTACGGCAAGCCCTGAACGTCAAGTTTCGTAACTACAAAGTTGTGAGGAATGATGTCAATAGTGGAACTGCCGTGCTCGTGAAAAAGAGCATACAATTCAACCCGTATTCTCTACCAGAGTTTAAACACTGCTCTGCAACAGCAGTTCTCTGCAAAACTTCGGATAATAAAAGGATCCTGATAGTTTCCTTTTACATCCGAGGTTACCCAAATTCTGCTGAGCTCAAGGCAGACCTCGACAAGCTGCTGGAAGTCCTACAACTCTTTGATAATGTCATTGTTGGGGGTGACTTCAACGCCAGACACCCAGATTGGGGTGATGGTGTCACCAACAATAATGGCAAACATCTCCAGGAATGGTTGAACGATTCCCCGCTGAATTCGTTCGTCCCCATTTCCCCTATGTCACCGACAAGACCTGCCAGCTCTTCTATCCTGGACTTCTTCTTAATATCACAAGACCTGAAAAACCTGTTGACCTCCTTCAGTTGTAAAACAACTACCGGAATGTCAGACCACTTCGCGGTTAGATTGGACCTGCATCTAAACGTGAATAGTCAGCTTTCCGAGGCACTTCCGGTTCTGGTCAGAAGCTTCTCGAGAACAGATTGGGACGCATTCTCGGCTGATCTAAACAGCTCAGTAAGAACGATGCAAGTTCCAGCGAATAGAAACCTATCTAAGCCGGAGATAGATGAGGTCATAGTTGAGCTTAACTCAAAAATTGAGGAAGTCTCCGAGAAACATTCCCATCGATCTGAACTCGGGAAGTATAGAATCAGCGCGCTACCACCTGACATCATTAAACATCTTAAAACTAGACAGCTTTGGCGGAAAATACTCAAGAGAATCTATCACTCTCACGGCAACCGAACCTCCTTGGCTTATAAGTCACTACTGTCACAGATCAACTGCTTAAGCACGTTGATTAGAGAAATGGTTGAGAATTTTCGCACCAAGCAGCTAGTCGAAAGACTAAATGATATCCGCCCTGGACCCGAAGCTTTCCGGCAAGTGAAGACTATATCTGGACAACTCAGCAGAAAAGACAATCCACTTAGATCAAATGGGGTTCTTGTCTATGATCACCTAGAAAAAGCTCAATTGTTTGCGGAGGGTTTCAGGCAACAATTAAACAACAAAAATAGTGGCGCTCCAAGGATACTTATAACAGCAGTGGAGAATAATATCAGCAGTTTCTCAATAGCAAACCCCTCGCCTATCACGATGTTCTCGGATATTAACAAAGCTAATAACCCAGCTGACTCAACTGAATTTGTACTACTAGCTCAGCTACGAGACATCATCTCCAGGCTAAACAACAAGAAGTCATGTGGAGTGGATGGTATCTCAAACTTCATGATCCGGAAGTTCCCAGCCAGAGTGTTGAATATCATATTAATAATATTCAACAACTCTTTCAACATTGGCTACTTTCCGGATTATTGGAAAGTTGCGAAGATCATACCGATCCACAAGAAAGGGGACTCACAAGACCAGAATAATTACCGACCAGTGTCCCTACTTCCAAATCTTGGCAAACTCTTCGAAAAGGCCTGGGTCTCAAAAATTCGGAACTTTACCGACAGTAATGAGATTATTCCAGATCACCAATTCGGATTCAGGGCCCTACATAGCACACAGCATGCTGCATCTTATCTACTCCACCAGATAGTAAAACCACTGAACGAAAGAAACTGTCCCACGGTCGTATGCGCTCTCGATCTGGAGAAAGCCTTCGACTCAGTTTGGACGAAAGGGCTTATACACAAGCTGATAAACCTAGGCTTCCCCCCCAGTCTGGTAAAAATAGCGATTAGCTTTTTCGAGAACAGGAAGTACTTCGTAAGTGTGAGCAACGCTTCTTCGGAACAGCATGAGATCACTTCTGGAGTCCCACAGGGATCGGTTTCAGGTCCGATCTTCTATAACATCTTCACCGCAGATATACCGGTCCCCCGGGACCCTTCACCAATCAAGATCATTCAATATGCGGATGACACGCTCATCTACGCATCAAGAATGAAACCTAAGACAGCAGCTCGGGAGATCAACGAGTATCTTGTTGGTCTATCTGCCTACTTCAAAAAATGGGGTATCAGAGTGAACGGAGACAAAACTCAAGTGACAGTTTTCGCAAGAAGTGGGATTTACCCGTACTCCAATGCAATCAAGTGGTTCTCTAAGTTTAAAATCAAAATCGGCAACGCAAGCGTGTCCCCTTCTCCCAGTTTGAAACACCTGGGTATTAATTTTAACCAGAACCTTAAGTTTAACCCCCACGTTAAACTTACCATTAAAAAAGCAATGATTGCCTATAGCGGCATCCGCAGCCTCCTAAAACGAGCAGTGGGCCTCTCCAGCAGAGTAAAAGTCATCCTCTACAAGACTTTAATTAGGCCCATCCTGACTTATGGAGCACCAACGTGGTTAACGTGCACTAAAACCGCCATGAAGCAGGCTGAAATATTCGAACGCAAGATACTCCGATACTGCATGGGCAACTTCTTTGACTGGAGGAGGAAAAGATACGTCAATAATAGCCGGCTGTACGCCAACACCAGGATGACTCCCCTCAGTCAGCATATACTCCAAATCACCAAGCGGTTCTTCACGAAAGCAAAAGAGCATAATAATGCCAGCATAAGAGAGATGTGCGAGATGGATACTCAGCGTATCGGAACGTTCATTCAGCCTGCAGCTATTTTAAATGATGCCAACCAGGACTTCTTTGAGGGTCTGTATTCGTATAGCGGAAGAGCAACCCACATGAGGTGTTAGGGATTGGCTGTGGCACGGGGTCTCACTTGTGTATTTCGTTTGTTTTCTCTTAGTTTTCTTTATTTCGTTTCAGGTTTTAGTTTTCCTTCCGTTCTTTTCTTTCTTTTCTTTCAGTTTTATTCTCCCTTTCGTTTCAGTCCAGTTTTTATTTATTATAAATTATGTTAGATTAAATAATCTTAATTAGTATAAGTAGTCTGTAAGAGATTTAAATAAAAATGCAAGACGCGGCCGGATGCAAGCCGCAATTGGCTTAAAATTTAAGCAGAGATGTATGAAAATTGTAATAGTCCCTTAAGATGTGTAAGATTCTCTAATATTAAAGAGTAGCTATACCATAGCGTGTAAGCCATAGATATAGGCAGGCCAAATATGTATAGCCGCCTCTCATATATATTAACATAAGTTAAAGATATGTATAGTCCATAAGTCAAAGATGTAACAAGAATTGTCATTCAAATTTATGTAAAAATAAAATATTTTGAATTTGAAATTTGAATTTGGTAAGGAAAGTCAGTTGGAAGCTGTCACTGAAGACGGTCGCATCGTCCCGCATTCGTAAATTCGCAAGAGTAAAATAATAAGATGACTGGTCGTGGTAAGGGAGGTAAAGGTCTTGGAAAAGGAGGAGCCAAGCGTCATCGTAAAGTTCTTCGTGATAACATCCAAGGTATCACAAAACCAGCAATCCGTCGTTTGGCCCGCCGTGGTGGTGTAAAACGTATTTCCGGATTGATCTACGAAGAAACTCGTGGAGTGTTGAAAGTGTTCCTGGAAAACGTTATCCGTGATGCTGTCACATACACCGAACACGCTAAGAGGAAGACAGTCACCGCCATGGATGTCGTCTATGCCTTGAAACGTCAAGGACGCACATTGTACGGTTTCGGAGGTTAAATTCAGCAGCCGTGTCAACAACGAAAGTACCAAACGGCCCTTTTCAGGGCCAAATGTTTAATAATCAAAGAGTAAAATATAAACACACAATGCTTCACAACTGTTTAGGAACAGTGTTCGATATTGTTGAGTAACAAACAGTCTGGCTACGCCTTAAGGTGACAGCCACACATGATCGCGCAGAACCACGACCACCGAACCATCAAATATCATAGAACGGTGGAAATGACCTTCATTGGAGAGTTCTCTCTATTGCATTTAGAGAGTTTTCGCTTTCTATGTGAAAATTCTCTGTCTCTCTCTAATAGAATGACCTTCATTGGAGAGTTCTCTCTATTGCATTTAGAGAGTTTTCGCTTTCTAGGTGAAAATTCTCTCTCTCTCTCTCTAATAAAATGACCTTCATTGGAGAGTTCTCTCTATTGCATTTAGAGAGTTTTCGCTTTCTAGGTGAAAATTCTCTCTCTCTCTCCCTCTAATAAAAAAAAAAAATAGGAAGAATTCTCCAATTAATGCCAAAATCCATGGAACATTATGGATTTGGCCGCTATAGGAATTTTTCAATTAATGCCAAATCCATAATGTTTCGTAGTTTGGAATGAAATTTTTAAATTGCAGAAATCTTGAAATCATCAATCAGTGTATGTAAATAAAGAAATATTTGTAATTTTACTCTTCATAGATATGAGTAGTGGTCCTGAAAAGGACCGTTTTGTGTGATATTTTGTTGTTAAAGGACTTAAGCCTTCTTTTCTGTCTTCTTCGGCAAGAGAACAGCTTGGATGTTGGGCAGAACACCACCTTGGGCGATGGTCACTCCAGACAGCAATTTGTTCAACTCCTCGTCGTTGCGGATGGCCAATTGCAAATGTCTTGGGATGATTCTGGTCTTCTTGTTGTCACGGGCAGCATTACCGGCCAACTCAAGGACTTCAGCAGCCAAGTACTCCATGACGGCAGCAAGGTATACTGGAGCGCCAGCACCAACACGTTCGGCATAGTTTCCCTTTTTCAAGAGACGATGGATACGGCCAACGGGGAATTGAAGACCGGCACGGTTCGATCGGGACTTTGCCTTTCCCTTAACTTTACCTCCTTTACCACGGCCAGACATATTTCAAATGAGACGAAAAAAACGCTGTGAGATCTCTATCGAACGACGATCGACTTTGCTTTGCGTTCGCCTCGAAATTCCGCACTTATTTATAGCTGATGAAATGTGTTTGTAAGATACTTACCTGTTGTGTGTGTGTCGATTTCCCTCTAAAGTATGCATTTGTATGTGTGTTTCCCCGCCATATGTACCTATAAATATGTGCACAGACCCACGGCGAAAACACACTTCACCCGTAGCTCGAGCAGTCCGCATCGACATGCCGCCGAAAACTAGTGGAAAAGCAGCCAAAAAGGCAGGAAAAGCCCAGAAGAATATCTCGAAGGGAGATAAGAAAAAGAAGAAGAGGAGGAAGGAGAGCTACGCAATCTACATCTACAAAGTATTGAAGCAAGTCCATCCCGATACTGGTATTTCATCAAAGGCCATGAGTATCATGAACAGTTTTGTTAATGATATCTTCGAACGTATTGCTGCTGAAGCCTCCCGTTTGGCTCACTACAACAAGCGCTCGACCATCACCAGCCGGGAAATCCAAACAGCCGTCCGTCTTCTGCTCCCTGGAGAATTGGCTAAGCACGCCGTCAGTGAAGGTACTAAGGCCGTCACCAAGTACACAAGCTCCAAGTAAGGCGTTTGTGCTTGCACATTCGCTAGTGCTTGCATTTTGCCACCAACACAAAGGCCCTTTTCAGGGCCACCCAAATATCTACACAAAGAGTAATTTTCCTAAAAATATTTTCTTAGAAAAAAAAAAAATTCAATATGAGAAAATTGAATTGTGAAAACGACGACAACTTGTACCCCAGCAAAAGAAAAATTCGACAGAATTTTTCGAACATTCCTGTTCCGCTAATATTAGGAGAATTTTCAAAATTCCTTCATTGCGGCATTTACGCTTCATTTCCACTTTAGGTGGTAAGAACCTAGAACCCATACGGGCGGGGGGATTGGCAGGTCCTAAAGCGGACTCGAGTTTTGTAAAAGTACTCCTCTCTAATCGAATAGAGAGAATTCTCATAATTTTTGTGAAACAGCCATGTTGCGAATTTTTTGTTACTATTTTTTTTTTTTTGAGTTAGTGCTAAACACTCTTACTCCATTATCACTGTGGGTGAGTCCCATTCCGATTCCAATTCCGAGTCCAACACCATCGCAAATTTCATGAATTTCATGAAAAAGTATTTTAAGAAAATTCCATTTTACTCATTGGCATGTACATATTTGCGTGTGGCCCTGAAAAGGACCGTGGACCGTACAAGAAATTTCATGAAAAAAAGTATATCAACAAAATTGCATTTTACTCATTGGGATGTATTTGTGGTCCTGAAAAGGACCGTTTTGTTATTAAAAAAACGAAGAATTCTTCTTCATTTAAGCACGTTCACCACGAATACGACGAGCCAACTGAATGTCTTTTGGCATGATTGTGACACGCTTGGCATGGATTGCGCACAAATTGGTATCTTCAAACAATCCAACAAGGTAAGCTTCACTGGCTTCCTGCAGAGCCATAACTGCTGAACTCTGGAAACGCAAATCAGTTTTGAAATCTTGAGCGATTTCACGAACTAGCCGCTGGAATGGCAATTTGCGGATCAACAATTCAGTGCTCTTTTGGTAACGGCGAATTTCACGAAGAGCAACTGTTCCTGGGCGATAACGATGTGGCTTCTTAACACCTCCGGTAGCTGGTGCACTCTTACGTGCAGCCTTGGTTGCCAGCTGCTTGCGAGGCGCCTTGCCTCCGGTCGACTTACGTGCGGTTTGCTTGGTACGGGCCATTGTGACGATCTCGAGACTTCACGATCAAATGTAAGGCTGCCGCGGAAACGCCGTCTATTTATTGGAAAACGCTCGTACACACACAATCAAACAATCAAACAATCCATCCGCTCTTGAATTTTTTTTTAAGTTGAATTATGCTGTAATTTTGTGTATGGTTCTAAACTATATTAAGTATAACATTTGCAAATGAAAATAAAGGTGAGTGTTGAAAAATAGTTTTTGCAGCTAAAATTGAGTTGAGTTCGACGTTAGGGCACGCTTCTCCGTACACGTATTGCGTACGGTGTAGCGGATGCAAGTGTTGATGTGTGTGTGTAAGTGGAATCTATAAATTTGTGGATTTTTCGGTAAGGAAAGTCAGTTGGAAGCTGTCACTGAAGACGGTCGCATCGTCCCGCATTCGTAAATTCGCAAGAGTAAAATAATAAGATGACTGGTCGTGGTAAGGGAGGTAAAGGTCTTGGAAAAGGAGGAGCCAAGCGTCATCGTAAAGTTCTTCGTGATAACATCCAAGGTATCACAAAACCAGCAATCCGTCGTTTGGCCCGCCGTGGTGGTGTAAAACGTATTTCCGGATTGATCTACGAAGAAACTCGTGGAGTGTTGAAAGTGTTCCTGGAAAACGTTATCCGTGATGCTGTCACATACACCGAACACGCTAAGAGGAAGACAGTCACCGCCATGGATGTCGTCTATGCCTTGAAACGTCAAGGACGCACATTGTACGGTTTCGGAGGTTAAATTCAGCAGCCGTGTCAACAACGAAAGTACCAAACGGCCCTTTTCAGGGCCAAATGTTTAATAATCAAAGAGTAAAATATAAACACACAATGCTTCACAACTGTTTAGGAACAGTGTTCGATATTGTTGAGTAACAAACAGTCTGGCTACGCCTTAAGGTGACAGCCACACATGATCGCGCAGAACCACGACCACCGAACCATCAAATATCATAGAACGGTGGAAATGACCTTCATTGGAGAGTTCTCTCTATTGCATTTAGAGAGTTTTCGCTTTCTATGTGAAAATTCTCTGTCTCTCTCTAATAGAATGACCTTCATTGGAGAGTTCTCTCTATTGCATTTAGAGAGTTTTCGCTTTCTAGGTGAAAATTCTCTCTCTCTCTCTCTAATAAAATGACCTTCATTGGAGAGTTCTCTCTATTGCATTTAGAGAGTTTTCGCTTTCTAGGTGAAAATTCTCTCTCTCTCTCCCTCTAATAAAAAAAAAAAATAGGAAGAATTCTCCAATTAATGCCAAAATCCATGGAACATTATGGATTTGGCCGCTATAGGAATTTTTCAATTAATGCCAAATCCATAATGTTTCGTAGTTTGGAATGAAATTTTTAAATTGCAGAAATCTTGAAATCATCAATCAGTGTATGTAAATAAAGAAATATTTGTAATTTTACTCTTCATAGATATGAGTAGTGGTCCTGAAAAGGACCGTTTTGTGTGATATTTTGTTGTTAAAGGACTTAAGCCTTCTTTTCTGTCTTCTTCGGCAAGAGAACAGCTTGGATGTTGGGCAGAACACCACCTTGGGCGATGGTCACTCCAGACAGCAATTTGTTCAACTCCTCGTCGTTGCGGATGGCCAATTGCAAATGTCTTGGGATGATTCTGGTCTTCTTGTTGTCACGGGCAGCATTACCGGCCAACTCAAGGACTTCAGCAGCCAAGTACTCCATGACGGCAGCAAGGTATACTGGAGCGCCAGCACCAACACGTTCGGCATAGTTTCCCTTTTTCAAGAGACGATGGATACGGCCAACGGGGAATTGAAGACCGGCACGGTTCGATCGGGACTTTGCCTTTCCCTTAACTTTACCTCCTTTACCACGGCCAGACATATTTCAAATGAGACGAAAAAAACGCTGTGAGATCTCTATCGAACGACGATCGACTTTGCTTTGCGTTCGCCTGGGAACTATACGTTTGTGGAGCTAGTGATTAACACTCTTACTCCTATTGTCGTTGTGGGCACGTTGTGCCCATCTTAGTCTTACTGGGTGTTATTCAGACCTCGGTGTGCTCTTAATTTATTATATTTCTTAGGTCAGGGTAGACTTGTCTCCCACCTATAGAGAATCTTAAAGGATCCATGGTACTATTAGAATGTCCGTCAATTTTGTCGAAAATTTTGAGGGCTTTGTCCCTAATGTAAGTTTTAATAGGTTTAACCCGAAGGTCCCTATGTATTTCAGTATTTCTAATGTACCATGGAACATTAAAGATTCTCCGCAGAGCTAAGTTCTGGCAAATTTGTAGTTGTCTGATATTTGAATCGGAAGCTTGGCAGAAGGCCAAGCTTCCGTATAGTAATGTCGGCAGTATCGTCTGTTTGTAGATGAGTGATCTGTTCGTGTTGTTGAGTTTTTTGGAGTGTATGAGGGGGTGAATGTTTTGGATAACTCCATTGGTTTTTTGTCGACGTCGTCTTATGTGTTCTGTCCACGTCAGTGCTTTGTCAAAAGTCAGTCCCAGATAGATGGCAGTTTCCTGCCAGTCTATCTCCTGTCCGTCTACTGTCAGTGTGTCTGGCTCTTGTCTTGGACGTCTCGTGATAAAGATCGCCTGGGTTTTGTCCGCGTTCACTTGGATCTTCCATTTCTGGAAGTATTCCAGAAGTATGTCAATGGACTCCTGGAGTATTAAAGTAATGCTTTCTGCTAATCTTGCAGTATAGAAGATACATGTGTCGTCAGCAAACAGGGATGCATGCGCATTTCGAGGCATTTGTGGAAAGTCTGCAGTGTATAACGTATACAACATTGGGGAAAGTGGTGATCCCTGTGGGACTCCAGCTTCTATGGGTCTTTCCGCGGAAAGTGTAGAGTTAATTCTGACTCTAAAAGTTCTGCCTTCTAGGAACGAACCTATTAACTGAATAATAGGAAGCGGAATCTCGAAATCATGCAATTTGACGATAAGTCCTGCATGCCAGACTTTGTCAAAGGCTTTCGCTACGTCAAACATAACTAGGCCTGTTGACTTGCGCTGATTAAACCCTGTGCGGATGTGTTGAGTGACTCTTGCAAGCTGGAGCTCGCAAGAGTGTTCGGATCTAAAACCGTATTGTTCTTCTGGGATAACGTTCCTCTCGTTAGCCTGATCGAGCAGTCGACAAAGGAGGAGTCGCTCTGCTATTTTAGCGATCGAAGATAGGAGACTTATGGGTCTCCAATTTTGAGGAAATAAAAGATCCTTTCCAGGCTTAGGGATCATTATGATTACCGCTTTTTTCCATACATCTGGGTACGACCGGAGATGGAAGATCGCGTTAATTATGTCCGTGATTGTCGTCAGTATGTTGTCTGGTACGTGAGTAAGCCAAGTGTTGGCTATACTGTCCATCCCAGGCGATTTATTTTTGTTGAGGGAGCTAACGAGACTTCTGACCTCATCTAGGTCAGTCTGCCTAATATTTTCCGTTTCCCGAGTTTCGACTCTGGAAAGTATCTCTTCGGCTCTTTCATTGATCTCATCCTCCTCGTCCAAGTTGCCGTCGGGGGGTTCGTTTTCGCGGAACTGAAGTTCCATTGTGTCGGCGAAGGCCTCCGCCTTCCCCCAGTCATCATACTTCAAGCCGTTAGGGCCGTGTATTGGAGGAATAACTCTTTGGGTTTTGTTCTTGAAGTATTTGTTAATCCTCCAGAAGCTATTGTCTCCCGGTTCCATACTTTCTAGGAATTCTTCCCATTTTTCGTTACGATGTTCATCGATCCGCACCTTAATTAGATTGGTTAGCCTGCTTGTCATTTGGCGTAGACTAGGGTCGCCGGTTTGCCTAGCCCTTTTCCGTATTCGATTCCTCCTTATTATTAAGTCTTTAATAGTCTTCGGGAGTTCGTAGGGATTTTGCACCCTTAACGGAGATTGAGTCGTATGAGCCTCTTTTGCCACAAGTATCGTGGAAGTCAGGCTTTGTATCGCGTCTTCTAGGTCCCTGGTGTTTTCGATTTGTGTTTGCGGGTCTATTCTACTCAGGGTTTCGTAGTAACCTTTCCAATCTGTTGTCTTTTTCATTGGATCCGGGATGTCGATGAACATTTCTTCTATGAGGAATTGGACCGGCTTATGGTCCGACGATAACTCGTCTAACACATTTATCCGCACGTGGAAGTCCAGTGCTTTGGATAGCCCTATATCGAGAGGGTTGCCGTGTCTTGATCCGAAATGCGTCGGTTCTCTAGGGATATGAGTGCATATTAAGTTATTGTCTAAGATGAATCTGCTCAGTTCATTTCCGGCTTGATTGCTTCTCCTAGCACCCCACGAACGGTGATATGCATTCATATCCCCTCCGAGAAAGACCGTACCTTCGATTTCCAGGAGCGCCCGCAGGTCTCCTGAAAAATTCCTGTTTCCTGGCCGATTGTAGGCCGAAATTATCGTAACGTCAAGAAAAGTCGCTTGCACCTTGATGGCAGTAGCTTCGATACACTGAAGGTCTGGGAGTATTATTTGATGATGGCGGATATTACGTCGTATTAAAATGGCTGTACCTCCACCCCTTCCTATCATTCTATCACTACGGTATAGAATGTAGTTGGGTATTCGGAAGTGGTCTCCAGGTTTCAGAAAGGTCTCCTGGATGAGCATGATATCAACTTGATACTCTTGTAAAAAGTTGATCAGCTCACCTCTATGTCTGTGGATGGAATCGGCGTTCCATGAAACCACGGAGACACAGTGTGTAGCCATTTTAATTTTTGGGTTGGGTTGGGCTCGTAACCAGATTCTGGGCTGTGAACAGACCCTGAATCATGGTAGCCATCATCTGCTCCATCATATTTCGGCATTGGGCTTGCATTTGCCCGAAAAAGGCTTCTACCTGCCCGGAGCTAGGGATCATGGTTGGGATGGGTGAATGTTGGGCTGTTTTTGGTGGGGATGGGTTCGATGGAGGTATCGAAGCTCTTGCCGCCTGGGCAAACGATTTCCTGACATTCACAGGATTTCTGGGGCAGCCGCCGTAGCTGGCTGGGTGCTCACCACCACAGTTGGTGCATTTCGGCTTATCCTCGTTTTTCAGGGTGCAATTTTTGAAGTGGTGGAGGCCATCACACTTCACGCACCGCGGTTGGGCATGACACTTATTAGCGGCATGCCCGAATTGTTGGCAGTTGTGGCACTGGGCTTGGCCACTTTTTGACCTTTGGGCTTCTACCTTTATGCCGGAAAGGCCGCAGGTACCCGTAATATTATATATTTCAGTCTCGTTCCTTGGGAGGAGGACTTTGACCAATTTATTTCTTTGGATGTGTTTTAGTTTGAGGCGGAAGCACTCAACAGGGTGGAACCCTTGTGCTTCCAGGTCCTCTTTAATCTCGTCCGGAGAGATATCTTCCAGACCGCGTATAATTATGTTCAGGTGTTTCTCCTCCGGCAGGAGATACGTGTGATATTGGTATTTACGTTCGGTCAGAAAACTCGTTAGCTTCCTGTGGTCCGAGATCGTCTCGGGGACTATTTGGATGCCCAAATAGACCCTCTTGGCCGTCGTGTAGCGTATATTGTGCTGTTTTAGCAGACGACTGATTGTCGTCCACTTGTCTGGTTCCCTCAATATGATGGGAACCGGTTTGTCCTTCGTTGCGTCTTGCAACGGAGTTGGGTTGGTGGTCGGGGTAGGGATGGTGGCCTGAGCCGGTTTCGGGACTGTCGCAGTTGCGTGTGTCGTTGGAACCGCGGTGGGTTTCGGAATTTGCTTCCTGGGGGCAGATGTGGACTTCTGCGGTACCGGGATGTTGGTAGACGTGGATGGAGGGGGGAGGGCGGGGAACTCCTCTTCTCTGTCCGAGGAAGTCATGTTATCGTCAACGATCGTCTGTGCCTCAGCGGCCTCCTCGTTGTTGTCCGAGGAGGCATCTTTGTCTGCGTCGTTTTCAGTCTCGTCGTCTGTCGCGGCTATGGAGGAGCTGGACGATTTCTTCGCTTTCCTTTTGCGCTTTATCGGCACTGAAGCTTTCTGGTTGGACTTGTCGCGCAATTTTCTCTCTGTCTCTCGAGCTGATTGTAGCTCTTGAGACAGACGGTTGTTTTCGGACACTATTGCGTCCAGCTTCTCCATAAGCCTGGCGATCTGTTCGCTCAGTCGAGCGATTTGATCACTCATTTTCGTGTTAGCTGCACTGAGTGCAGCTATCTGTTCGTCTTTGTCATGTCTGAGGGGGGGGGTTACCCCCTGAACCCCTTTCCTACTCATTTGCCCTAACCAAACTCTGCTTTGGTGGAATAAAATCTAACCTGGCTAATAAATATATAAAAAGGCTATTTTCGTGCCTCGTGCACTCACCGGACGTATGTTCCGTATTCTTACGGTTCTTGACCGTTATCCTTGTTGTTTGCACGTGGCTGTGCACTTCCGTCTCTGCTAAAGGTGGTTGTCGGTTGATGCCTTCTCGCTCGCACTTTCACTGTACTTTGCACTTTTCACTAACTGCACTTTTCACTAACTCGCGTTGTGATGCTCGCACTTTGCCGGTCCGAGGTGGAATGTTTTGCGTTCGCCTCGAAATTCCGCACTTATTTATAGCTGATGAAATGTGTTTGTAAGATACTTACCTGTTGTGTGTGTGTCGATTTCCCTCTAAAGTATGCATTTGTATGTGTGTTTCCCCGCCATATGTACCTATAAATATGTGCACAGACCCACGGCGAAAACACACTTCACCCGTAGCTCGAGCAGTCCGCATCGACATGCCGCCGAAAACTAGTGGAAAAGCAGCCAAAAAGGCAGGAAAAGCCCAGAAGAATATCTCGAAGGGAGATAAGAAAAAGAAGAAGAGGAGGAAGGAGAGCTACGCAATCTACATCTACAAAGTATTGAAGCAAGTCCATCCCGATACTGGTATTTCATCAAAGGCCATGAGTATCATGAACAGTTTTGTTAATGATATCTTCGAACGTATTGCTGCTGAAGCCTCCCGTTTGGCTCACTACAACAAGCGCTCGACCATCACCAGCCGGGAAATCCAAACAGCCGTCCGTCTTCTGCTCCCTGGAGAATTGGCTAAGCACGCCGTCAGTGAAGGTACTAAGGCCGTCACCAAGTACACAAGCTCCAAGTAAGGCGTTTGTGCTTGCACATTCGCTAGTGCTTGCATTTTGCCACCAACACAAAGGCCCTTTTCAGGGCCACCCAAATATCTACACAAAGAGTAATTTTCCTAAAAATATTTTCTTAGAAAAAAAAAAAATTCAATATGAGAAAATTGAATTGTGAAAACGACGACAACTTGTACCCCAGCAAAAGAAAAATTCGACAGAATTTTTCGAACATTCCTGTTCCGCTAATATTAGGAGAATTTTCAAAATTCCTTCATTGCGGCATTTACGCTTCATTTCCACTTTAGGTGGTAAGAACCTAGAACCCATACGGGCGGGGGGATTGGCAGGTCCTAAAGCGGACTCGAGTTTTGTAAAAGTACTCCTCTCTAATCGAATAGAGAGAATTCTCATAATTTTTGTGAAACAGCCATGTTGCGAATTTTTTGTTACTATTTTTTTTTTTTTGAGTTAGTGCTAAACACTCTTACTCCATTATCACTGTGGGTGAGTCCCATTCCGATTCCAATTCCGAGTCCAACACCATCGCAAATTTCATGAATTTCATGAAAAAGTATTTTAAGAAAATTCCATTTTACTCATTGGCATGTACATATTTGCGTGTGGCCCTGAAAAGGACCGTGGACCGTACAAGAAATTTCATGAAAAAAAGTATATCAACAAAATTGCATTTTACTCATTGGGATGTATTTGTGGTCCTGAAAAGGACCGTTTTGTTATTAAAAAAACGAAGAATTCTTCTTCATTTAAGCACGTTCACCACGAATACGACGAGCCAACTGAATGTCTTTTGGCATGATTGTGACACGCTTGGCATGGATTGCGCACAAATTGGTATCTTCAAACAATCCAACAAGGTAAGCTTCACTGGCTTCCTGCAGAGCCATAACTGCTGAACTCTGGAAACGCAAATCAGTTTTGAAATCTTGAGCGATTTCACGAACTAGCCGCTGGAATGGCAATTTGCGGATCAACAATTCAGTGCTCTTTTGGTAACGGCGAATTTCACGAAGAGCAACTGTTCCTGGGCGATAACGATGTGGCTTCTTAACACCTCCGGTAGCTGGTGCACTCTTACGTGCAGCCTTGGTTGCCAGCTGCTTGCGAGGCGCCTTGCCTCCGGTCGACTTACGTGCGGTTTGCTTGGTACGGGCCATTGTGACGATCTCGAGACTTCACGATCAAATGTAAGGCTGCCGCGGAAACGCCGTCTATTTATTGGAAAACGCTCGTACACACACAATCAAACAATCAAACAATCCATCCGCTCTTGAATTTTTTTTTAAGTTGAATTATGCTGTAATTTTGTGTATGGTTCTAAACTATATTAAGTATAACATTTGCAAATGAAAATAAAGGTGAGTGTTGAAAAATAGTTTTTGCAGCTAAAATTGAGTTGAGTTCGACGTTAGGGCACGCTTCTCCGTACACGTATTGCGTACGGTGTAGCGGATGCAAGTGTTGATGTGTGTGTGTAAGTGGAATCTATAAATTTGTGGATTTTTCGGTAAGGAAAGTCAGTTGGAAGCTGTCACTGAAGACGGTCGCATCGTCCCGCATTCGTAAATTCGCAAGAGTAAAATAATAAGATGACTGGTCGTGGTAAGGGAGGTAAAGGTCTTGGAAAAGGAGGAGCCAAGCGTCATCGTAAAGTTCTTCGTGATAACATCCAAGGTATCACAAAACCAGCAATCCGTCGTTTGGCCCGCCGTGGTGGTGTAAAACGTATTTCCGGATTGATCTACGAAGAAACTCGTGGAGTGTTGAAAGTGTTCCTGGAAAACGTTATCCGTGATGCTGTCACATACACCGAACACGCTAAGAGGAAGACAGTCACCGCCATGGATGTCGTCTATGCCTTGAAACGTCAAGGACGCACATTGTACGGTTTCGGAGGTTAAATTCAGCAGCCGTGTCAACAACGAAAGTACCAAACGGCCCTTTTCAGGGCCAAATGTTTAATAATCAAAGAGTAAAATATAAACACACAATGCTTCACAACTGTTTAGGAACAGTGTTCGATATTGTTGAGTAACAAACAGTCTGGCTACGCCTTAAGGTGACAGCCACACATGATCGCGCAGAACCACGACCACCGAACCATCAAATATCATAGAACGGTGGAAATGACCTTCATTGGAGAGTTCTCTCTATTGCATTTAGAGAGTTTTCGCTTTCTATGTGAAAATTCTCTGTCTCTCTCTAATAGAATGACCTTCATTGGAGAGTTCTCTCTATTGCATTTAGAGAGTTTTCGCTTTCTAGGTGAAAATTCTCTCTCTCTCTCTCTAATAAAATGACCTTCATTGGAGAGTTCTCTCTATTGCATTTAGAGAGTTTTCGCTTTCTAGGTGAAAATTCTCTCTCTCTCTCCCTCTAATAAAAAAAAAAAATAGGAAGAATTCTCCAATTAATGCCAAAATCCATGGAACATTATGGATTTGGCCGCTATAGGAATTTTTCAATTAATGCCAAATCCATAATGTTTCGTAGTTTGGAATGAAATTTTTAAATTGCAGAAATCTTGAAATCATCAATCAGTGTATGTAAATAAAGAAATATTTGTAATTTTACTCTTCATAGATATGAGTAGTGGTCCTGAAAAGGACCGTTTTGTGTGATATTTTGTTGTTAAAGGACTTAAGCCTTCTTTTCTGTCTTCTTCGGCAAGAGAACAGCTTGGATGTTGGGCAGAACACCACCTTGGGCGATGGTCACTCCAGACAGCAATTTGTTCAACTCCTCGTCGTTGCGGATGGCCAATTGCAAATGTCTTGGGATGATTCTGGTCTTCTTGTTGTCACGGGCAGCATTACCGGCCAACTCAAGGACTTCAGCAGCCAAGTACTCCATGACGGCAGCAAGGTATACTGGAGCGCCAGCACCAACACGTTCGGCATAGTTTCCCTTTTTCAAGAGACGATGGATACGGCCAACGGGGAATTGAAGACCGGCACGGTTCGATCGGGACTTTGCCTTTCCCTTAACTTTACCTCCTTTACCACGGCCAGACATATTTCAAATGAGACGAAAAAAACGCTGTGAGATCTCTATCGAACGACGATCGACTTTGCTTTGCGTTCGCCTCGAAATTCCGCACTTATTTATAGCTGATGAAATGTGTTTGTAAGATACTTACCTGTTGTGTGTGTGTCGATTTCCCTCTAAAGTATGCATTTGTATGTGTGTTTCCCCGCCATATGTACCTATAAATATGTGCACAGACCCACGGCGAAAACACACTTCACCCGTAGCTCGAGCAGTCCGCATCGACATGCCGCCGAAAACTAGTGGAAAAGCAGCCAAAAAGGCAGGAAAAGCCCAGAAGAATATCTCGAAGGGAGATAAGAAAAAGAAGAAGAGGAGGAAGGAGAGCTACGCAATCTACATCTACAAAGTATTGAAGCAAGTCCATCCCGATACTGGTATTTCATCAAAGGCCATGAGTATCATGAACAGTTTTGTTAATGATATCTTCGAACGTATTGCTGCTGAAGCCTCCCGTTTGGCTCACTACAACAAGCGCTCGACCATCACCAGCCGGGAAATCCAAACAGCCGTCCGTCTTCTGCTCCCTGGAGAATTGGCTAAGCACGCCGTCAGTGAAGGTACTAAGGCCGTCACCAAGTACACAAGCTCCAAGTAAGGCGTTTGTGCTTGCACATTCGCTAGTGCTTGCATTTTGCCACCAACACAAAGGCCCTTTTCAGGGCCACCCAAATATCTACACAAAGAGTAATTTTCCTAAAAATATTTTCTTAGAAAAAAAAAAAATTCAATATGAGAAAATTGAATTGTGAAAACGACGACAACTTGTACCCCAGCAAAAGAAAAATTCGACAGAATTTTTCGAACATTCCTGTTCCGCTAATATTAGGAGAATTTTCAAAATTCCTTCATTGCGGCATTTACGCTTCATTTCCACTTTAGGTGGTAAGAACCTAGAACCCATACGGGCGGGGGGATTGGCAGGTCCTAAAGCGGACTCGAGTTTTGTAAAAGTACTCCTCTCTAATCGAATAGAGAGAATTCTCATAATTTTTGTGAAACAGCCATGTTGCGAATTTTTTGTTACTATTTTTTTTTTTTTGAGTTAGTGCTAAACACTCTTACTCCATTATCACTGTGGGTGAGTCCCATTCCGATTCCAATTCCGAGTCCAACACCATCGCAAATTTCATGAATTTCATGAAAAAGTATTTTAAGAAAATTCCATTTTACTCATTGGCATGTACATATTTGCGTGTGGCCCTGAAAAGGACCGTGGACCGTACAAGAAATTTCATGAAAAAAAGTATATCAACAAAATTGCATTTTACTCATTGGGATGTATTTGTGGTCCTGAAAAGGACCGTTTTGTTATTAAAAAAACGAAGAATTCTTCTTCATTTAAGCACGTTCACCACGAATACGACGAGCCAACTGAATGTCTTTTGGCATGATTGTGACACGCTTGGCATGGATTGCGCACAAATTGGTATCTTCAAACAATCCAACAAGGTAAGCTTCACTGGCTTCCTGCAGAGCCATAACTGCTGAACTCTGGAAACGCAAATCAGTTTTGAAATCTTGAGCGATTTCACGAACTAGCCGCTGGAATGGCAATTTGCGGATCAACAATTCAGTGCTCTTTTGGTAACGGCGAATTTCACGAAGAGCAACTGTTCCTGGGCGATAACGATGTGGCTTCTTAACACCTCCGGTAGCTGGTGCACTCTTACGTGCAGCCTTGGTTGCCAGCTGCTTGCGAGGCGCCTTGCCTCCGGTCGACTTACGTGCGGTTTGCTTGGTACGGGCCATTGTGACGATCTCGAGACTTCACGATCAAATGTAAGGCTGCCGCGGAAACGCCGTCTATTTATTGGAAAACGCTCGTACACACACAATCAAACAATCAAACAATCCATCCGCTCTTGAATTTTTTTTTAAGTTGAATTATGCTGTAATTTTGTGTATGGTTCTAAACTATATTAAGTATAACATTTGCAAATGAAAATAAAGGTGAGTGTTGAAAAATAGTTTTTGCAGCTAAAATTGAGTTGAGTTCGACGTTAGGGCACGCTTCTCCGTACACGTATTGCGTACGGTGTAGCGGATGCAAGTGTTGATGTGTGTGTGTAAGTGGAATCTATAAATTTGTGGATTTTTCGGTAAGGAAAGTCAGTTGGAAGCTGTCACTGAAGACGGTCGCATCGTCCCGCATTCGTAAATTCGCAAGAGTAAAATAATAAGATGACTGGTCGTGGTAAGGGAGGTAAAGGTCTTGGAAAAGGAGGAGCCAAGCGTCATCGTAAAGTTCTTCGTGATAACATCCAAGGTATCACAAAACCAGCAATCCGTCGTTTGGCCCGCCGTGGTGGTGTAAAACGTATTTCCGGATTGATCTACGAAGAAACTCGTGGAGTGTTGAAAGTGTTCCTGGAAAACGTTATCCGTGATGCTGTCACATACACCGAACACGCTAAGAGGAAGACAGTCACCGCCATGGATGTCGTCTATGCCTTGAAACGTCAAGGACGCACATTGTACGGTTTCGGAGGTTAAATTCAGCAGCCGTGTCAACAACGAAAGTACCAAACGGCCCTTTTCAGGGCCAAATGTTTAATAATCAAAGAGTAAAATATAAACACACAATGCTTCACAACTGTTTAGGAACAGTGTTCGATATTGTTGAGTAACAAACAGTCTGGCTACGCCTTAAGGTGACAGCCACACATGATCGCGCAGAACCACGACCACCGAACCATCAAATATCATAGAACGGTGGAAATGACCTTCATTGGAGAGTTCTCTCTATTGCATTTAGAGAGTTTTCGCTTTCTATGTGAAAATTCTCTGTCTCTCTCTAATAGAATGACCTTCATTGGAGAGTTCTCTCTATTGCATTTAGAGAGTTTTCGCTTTCTAGGTGAAAATTCTCTCTCTCTCTCTCTAATAAAATGACCTTCATTG
This sequence comes from Chloromyia formosa, assembly GCA_964017055.1. Lineage (NCBI taxonomy): Eukaryota > Metazoa > Arthropoda > Insecta > Diptera > Stratiomyidae > Chloromyia > Chloromyia formosa. The sequence goes on along the minus strand of OZ024815.1, from coordinate 30,594,128 downwards.
GAGAGTTCTCTCTATTGCATTTAGAGAGTTTTCGCTTTCTAGGTGAAAATTCTCTCTCTCTCTCCCTCTAATAAAAAAAAAAAATAGGAAGAATTCTCCAATTAATGCCAAAATCCATGGAACATTATGGATTTGGCCGCTATAGGAATTTTTCAATTAATGCCAAATCCATAATGTTCCATGGATTTTGGCATTAATTGGAGAATTCTTCCTATTTTTTTTTTTTATTAGAGGGAGAGAGAGAGAGAATTTTCACCTAGAAAGCGAAAACTCTCTAAATGCAATAGAGAGAACTCTCCAATGAAGGTCATTTTATTAGAGAGAGAGAGAGAGAATTTTCACCTAGAAAGCGAAAACTCTCTAAATGCAATAGAGAGAACTCTCCAATGAAGGTCATTCTATTAGAGAGAGACAGAGAATTTTCACATAGAAAGCGAAAACTCTCTAAATGCAATAGAGAGAACTCTCCAATGAAGGTCATTTCCACCGTTCTATGATATTTGATGGTTCGGTGGTCGTGGTTCTGCGCGATCATGTGTGGCTGTCACCTTAAGGCGTAGCCAGACTGTTTGTTACTCAACAATATCGAACACTGTTCCTAAACAGTTGTGAAGCATTGTGTGTTTATATTTTACTCTTTGATTATTAAACATTTGGCCCTGAAAAGGGCCGTTTGGTACTTTCGTTGTTGACACGGCTGCTGAATTTAACCTCCGAAACCGTACAATGTGCGTCCTTGACGTTTCAAGGCATAGACGACATCCATGGCGGTGACTGTCTTCCTCTTAGCGTGTTCGGTGTATGTGACAGCATCACGGATAACGTTTTCCAGGAACACTTTCAACACTCCACGAGTTTCTTCGTAGATCAATCCGGAAATACGTTTTACACCACCACGGCGGGCCAAACGACGGATTGCTGGTTTTGTGATACCTTGGATGTTATCACGAAGAACTTTACGATGACGCTTGGCTCCTCCTTTTCCAAGACCTTTACCTCCCTTACCACGACCAGTCATCTTATTATTTTACTCTTGCGAATTTACGAATGCGGGACGATGCGACCGTCTTCAGTGACAGCTTCCAACTGACTTTCCTTACCGAAAAATCCACAAATTTATAGATTCCACTTACACACACACATCAACACTTGCATCCGCTACACCGTACGCAATACGTGTACGGAGAAGCGTGCCCTAACGTCGAACTCAACTCAATTTTAGCTGCAAAAACTATTTTTCAACACTCACCTTTATTTTCATTTGCAAATGTTATACTTAATATAGTTTAGAACCATACACAAAATTACAGCATAATTCAACTTAAAAAAAAATTCAAGAGCGGATGGATTGTTTGATTGTTTGATTGTGTGTGTACGAGCGTTTTCCAATAAATAGACGGCGTTTCCGCGGCAGCCTTACATTTGATCGTGAAGTCTCGAGATCGTCACAATGGCCCGTACCAAGCAAACCGCACGTAAGTCGACCGGAGGCAAGGCGCCTCGCAAGCAGCTGGCAACCAAGGCTGCACGTAAGAGTGCACCAGCTACCGGAGGTGTTAAGAAGCCACATCGTTATCGCCCAGGAACAGTTGCTCTTCGTGAAATTCGCCGTTACCAAAAGAGCACTGAATTGTTGATCCGCAAATTGCCATTCCAGCGGCTAGTTCGTGAAATCGCTCAAGATTTCAAAACTGATTTGCGTTTCCAGAGTTCAGCAGTTATGGCTCTGCAGGAAGCCAGTGAAGCTTACCTTGTTGGATTGTTTGAAGATACCAATTTGTGCGCAATCCATGCCAAGCGTGTCACAATCATGCCAAAAGACATTCAGTTGGCTCGTCGTATTCGTGGTGAACGTGCTTAAATGAAGAAGAATTCTTCGTTTTTTTAATAACAAAACGGTCCTTTTCAGGACCACAAATACATCCCAATGAGTAAAATGCAATTTTGTTGATATACTTTTTTTCATGAAATTTCTTGTACGGTCCACGGTCCTTTTCAGGGCCACACGCAAATATGTACATGCCAATGAGTAAAATGGAATTTTCTTAAAATACTTTTTCATGAAATTCATGAAATTTGCGATGGTGTTGGACTCGGAATTGGAATCGGAATGGGACTCACCCACAGTGATAATGGAGTAAGAGTGTTTAGCACTAACTCAAAAAAAAAAAAATAGTAACAAAAAATTCGCAACATGGCTGTTTCACAAAAATTATGAGAATTCTCTCTATTCGATTAGAGAGGAGTACTTTTACAAAACTCGAGTCCGCTTTAGGACCTGCCAATCCCCCCGCCCGTATGGGTTCTAGGTTCTTACCACCTAAAGTGGAAATGAAGCGTAAATGCCGCAATGAAGGAATTTTGAAAATTCTCCTAATATTAGCGGAACAGGAATGTTCGAAAAATTCTGTCGAATTTTTCTTTTGCTGGGGTACAAGTTGTCGTCGTTTTCACAATTCAATTTTCTCATATTGAATTTTTTTTTTTTCTAAGAAAATATTTTTAGGAAAATTACTCTTTGTGTAGATATTTGGGTGGCCCTGAAAAGGGCCTTTGTGTTGGTGGCAAAATGCAAGCACTAGCGAATGTGCAAGCACAAACGCCTTACTTGGAGCTTGTGTACTTGGTGACGGCCTTAGTACCTTCACTGACGGCGTGCTTAGCCAATTCTCCAGGGAGCAGAAGACGGACGGCTGTTTGGATTTCCCGGCTGGTGATGGTCGAGCGCTTGTTGTAGTGAGCCAAACGGGAGGCTTCAGCAGCAATACGTTCGAAGATATCATTAACAAAACTGTTCATGATACTCATGGCCTTTGATGAAATACCAGTATCGGGATGGACTTGCTTCAATACTTTGTAGATGTAGATTGCGTAGCTCTCCTTCCTCCTCTTCTTCTTTTTCTTATCTCCCTTCGAGATATTCTTCTGGGCTTTTCCTGCCTTTTTGGCTGCTTTTCCACTAGTTTTCGGCGGCATGTCGATGCGGACTGCTCGAGCTACGGGTGAAGTGTGTTTTCGCCGTGGGTCTGTGCACATATTTATAGGTACATATGGCGGGGAAACACACATACAAATGCATACTTTAGAGGGAAATCGACACACACACAACAGGTAAGTATCTTACAAACACATTTCATCAGCTATAAATAAGTGCGGAATTTCGAGGCGAACGCAAAGCAAAGTCGATCGTCGTTCGATAGAGATCTCACAGCGTTTTTTTCGTCTCATTTGAAATATGTCTGGCCGTGGTAAAGGAGGTAAAGTTAAGGGAAAGGCAAAGTCCCGATCGAACCGTGCCGGTCTTCAATTCCCCGTTGGCCGTATCCATCGTCTCTTGAAAAAGGGAAACTATGCCGAACGTGTTGGTGCTGGCGCTCCAGTATACCTTGCTGCCGTCATGGAGTACTTGGCTGCTGAAGTCCTTGAGTTGGCCGGTAATGCTGCCCGTGACAACAAGAAGACCAGAATCATCCCAAGACATTTGCAATTGGCCATCCGCAACGACGAGGAGTTGAACAAATTGCTGTCTGGAGTGACCATCGCCCAAGGTGGTGTTCTGCCCAACATCCAAGCTGTTCTCTTGCCGAAGAAGACAGAAAAGAAGGCTTAAGTCCTTTAACAACAAAATATCACACAAAACGGTCCTTTTCAGGACCACTACTCATATCTATGAAGAGTAAAATTACAAATATTTCTTTATTTACATACACTGATTGATGATTTCAAGATTTCTGCAATTTAAAAATTTCATTCCAAACTACGAAACATTATGGATTTGGCATTAATTGAAAAATTCCTATAGCGGCCAAATCCATAATGTTCCATGGATTTTGGCATTAATTGGAGAATTCTTCCTATTTTTTTTTTTTATTAGAGGGAGAGAGAGAGAGAATTTTCACCTAGAAAGCGAAAACTCTCTAAATGCAATAGAGAGAACTCTCCAATGAAGGTCATTTTATTAGAGAGAGAGAGAGAGAATTTTCACCTAGAAAGCGAAAACTCTCTAAATGCAATAGAGAGAACTCTCCAATGAAGGTCATTCTATTAGAGAGAGACAGAGAATTTTCACATAGAAAGCGAAAACTCTCTAAATGCAATAGAGAGAACTCTCCAATGAAGGTCATTTCCACCGTTCTATGATATTTGATGGTTCGGTGGTCGTGGTTCTGCGCGATCATGTGTGGCTGTCACCTTAAGGCGTAGCCAGACTGTTTGTTACTCAACAATATCGAACACTGTTCCTAAACAGTTGTGAAGCATTGTGTGTTTATATTTTACTCTTTGATTATTAAACATTTGGCCCTGAAAAGGGCCGTTTGGTACTTTCGTTGTTGACACGGCTGCTGAATTTAACCTCCGAAACCGTACAATGTGCGTCCTTGACGTTTCAAGGCATAGACGACATCCATGGCGGTGACTGTCTTCCTCTTAGCGTGTTCGGTGTATGTGACAGCATCACGGATAACGTTTTCCAGGAACACTTTCAACACTCCACGAGTTTCTTCGTAGATCAATCCGGAAATACGTTTTACACCACCACGGCGGGCCAAACGACGGATTGCTGGTTTTGTGATACCTTGGATGTTATCACGAAGAACTTTACGATGACGCTTGGCTCCTCCTTTTCCAAGACCTTTACCTCCCTTACCACGACCAGTCATCTTATTATTTTACTCTTGCGAATTTACGAATGCGGGACGATGCGACCGTCTTCAGTGACAGCTTCCAACTGACTTTCCTTACCGAAAAATCCACAAATTTATAGATTCCACTTACACACACACATCAACACTTGCATCCGCTACACCGTACGCAATACGTGTACGGAGAAGCGTGCCCTAACGTCGAACTCAACTCAATTTTAGCTGCAAAAACTATTTTTCAACACTCACCTTTATTTTCATTTGCAAATGTTATACTTAATATAGTTTAGAACCATACACAAAATTACAGCATAATTCAACTTAAAAAAAAATTCAAGAGCGGATGGATTGTTTGATTGTTTGATTGTGTGTGTACGAGCGTTTTCCAATAAATAGACGGCGTTTCCGCGGCAGCCTTACATTTGATCGTGAAGTCTCGAGATCGTCACAATGGCCCGTACCAAGCAAACCGCACGTAAGTCGACCGGAGGCAAGGCGCCTCGCAAGCAGCTGGCAACCAAGGCTGCACGTAAGAGTGCACCAGCTACCGGAGGTGTTAAGAAGCCACATCGTTATCGCCCAGGAACAGTTGCTCTTCGTGAAATTCGCCGTTACCAAAAGAGCACTGAATTGTTGATCCGCAAATTGCCATTCCAGCGGCTAGTTCGTGAAATCGCTCAAGATTTCAAAACTGATTTGCGTTTCCAGAGTTCAGCAGTTATGGCTCTGCAGGAAGCCAGTGAAGCTTACCTTGTTGGATTGTTTGAAGATACCAATTTGTGCGCAATCCATGCCAAGCGTGTCACAATCATGCCAAAAGACATTCAGTTGGCTCGTCGTATTCGTGGTGAACGTGCTTAAATGAAGAAGAATTCTTCGTTTTTTTAATAACAAAACGGTCCTTTTCAGGACCACAAATACATCCCAATGAGTAAAATGCAATTTTGTTGATATACTTTTTTTCATGAAATTTCTTGTACGGTCCACGGTCCTTTTCAGGGCCACACGCAAATATGTACATGCCAATGAGTAAAATGGAATTTTCTTAAAATACTTTTTCATGAAATTCATGAAATTTGCGATGGTGTTGGACTCGGAATTGGAATCGGAATGGGACTCACCCACAGTGATAATGGAGTAAGAGTGTTTAGCACTAACTCAAAAAAAAAAAAATAGTAACAAAAAATTCGCAACATGGCTGTTTCACAAAAATTATGAGAATTCTCTCTATTCGATTAGAGAGGAGTACTTTTACAAAACTCGAGTCCGCTTTAGGACCTGCCAATCCCCCCGCCCGTATGGGTTCTAGGTTCTTACCACCTAAAGTGGAAATGAAGCGTAAATGCCGCAATGAAGGAATTTTGAAAATTCTCCTAATATTAGCGGAACAGGAATGTTCGAAAAATTCTGTCGAATTTTTCTTTTGCTGGGGTACAAGTTGTCGTCGTTTTCACAATTCAATTTTCTCATATTGAATTTTTTTTTTTTCTAAGAAAATATTTTTAGGAAAATTACTCTTTGTGTAGATATTTGGGTGGCCCTGAAAAGGGCCTTTGTGTTGGTGGCAAAATGCAAGCACTAGCGAATGTGCAAGCACAAACGCCTTACTTGGAGCTTGTGTACTTGGTGACGGCCTTAGTACCTTCACTGACGGCGTGCTTAGCCAATTCTCCAGGGAGCAGAAGACGGACGGCTGTTTGGATTTCCCGGCTGGTGATGGTCGAGCGCTTGTTGTAGTGAGCCAAACGGGAGGCTTCAGCAGCAATACGTTCGAAGATATCATTAACAAAACTGTTCATGATACTCATGGCCTTTGATGAAATACCAGTATCGGGATGGACTTGCTTCAATACTTTGTAGATGTAGATTGCGTAGCTCTCCTTCCTCCTCTTCTTCTTTTTCTTATCTCCCTTCGAGATATTCTTCTGGGCTTTTCCTGCCTTTTTGGCTGCTTTTCCACTAGTTTTCGGCGGCATGTCGATGCGGACTGCTCGAGCTACGGGTGAAGTGTGTTTTCGCCGTGGGTCTGTGCACATATTTATAGGTACATATGGCGGGGAAACACACATACAAATGCATACTTTAGAGGGAAATCGACACACACACAACAGGTAAGTATCTTACAAACACATTTCATCAGCTATAAATAAGTGCGGAATTTCGAGGCGAACGCAAAGCAAAGTCGATCGTCGTTCGATAGAGATCTCACAGCGTTTTTTTCGTCTCATTTGAAATATGTCTGGCCGTGGTAAAGGAGGTAAAGTTAAGGGAAAGGCAAAGTCCCGATCGAACCGTGCCGGTCTTCAATTCCCCGTTGGCCGTATCCATCGTCTCTTGAAAAAGGGAAACTATGCCGAACGTGTTGGTGCTGGCGCTCCAGTATACCTTGCTGCCGTCATGGAGTACTTGGCTGCTGAAGTCCTTGAGTTGGCCGGTAATGCTGCCCGTGACAACAAGAAGACCAGAATCATCCCAAGACATTTGCAATTGGCCATCCGCAACGACGAGGAGTTGAACAAATTGCTGTCTGGAGTGACCATCGCCCAAGGTGGTGTTCTGCCCAACATCCAAGCTGTTCTCTTGCCGAAGAAGACAGAAAAGAAGGCTTAAGTCCTTTAACAACAAAATATCACACAAAACGGTCCTTTTCAGGACCACTACTCATATCTATGAAGAGTAAAATTACAAATATTTCTTTATTTACATACACTGATTGATGATTTCAAGATTTCTGCAATTTAAAAATTTCATTCCAAACTACGAAACATTATGGATTTGGCATTAATTGAAAAATTCCTATAGCGGCCAAATCCATAATGTTCCATGGATTTTGGCATTAATTGGAGAATTCTTCCTATTTTTTTTTTTTATTAGAGGGAGAGAGAGAGAGAATTTTCACCTAGAAAGCGAAAACTCTCTAAATGCAATAGAGAGAACTCTCCAATGAAGGTCATTTTATTAGAGAGAGAGAGAGAGAATTTTCACCTAGAAAGCGAAAACTCTCTAAATGCAATAGAGAGAACTCTCCAATGAAGGTCATTCTATTAGAGAGAGACAGAGAATTTTCACATAGAAAGCGAAAACTCTCTAAATGCAATAGAGAGAACTCTCCAATGAAGGTCATTTCCACCGTTCTATGATATTTGATGGTTCGGTGGTCGTGGTTCTGCGCGATCATGTGTGGCTGTCACCTTAAGGCGTAGCCAGACTGTTTGTTACTCAACAATATCGAACACTGTTCCTAAACAGTTGTGAAGCATTGTGTGTTTATATTTTACTCTTTGATTATTAAACATTTGGCCCTGAAAAGGGCCGTTTGGTACTTTCGTTGTTGACACGGCTGCTGAATTTAACCTCCGAAACCGTACAATGTGCGTCCTTGACGTTTCAAGGCATAGACGACATCCATGGCGGTGACTGTCTTCCTCTTAGCGTGTTCGGTGTATGTGACAGCATCACGGATAACGTTTTCCAGGAACACTTTCAACACTCCACGAGTTTCTTCGTAGATCAATCCGGAAATACGTTTTACACCACCACGGCGGGCCAAACGACGGATTGCTGGTTTTGTGATACCTTGGATGTTATCACGAAGAACTTTACGATGACGCTTGGCTCCTCCTTTTCCAAGACCTTTACCTCCCTTACCACGACCAGTCATCTTATTATTTTACTCTTGCGAATTTACGAATGCGGGACGATGCGACCGTCTTCAGTGACAGCTTCCAACTGACTTTCCTTACCGAAAAATCCACAAATTTATAGATTCCACTTACACACACACATCAACACTTGCATCCGCTACACCGTACGCAATACGTGTACGGAGAAGCGTGCCCTAACGTCGAACTCAACTCAATTTTAGCTGCAAAAACTATTTTTCAACACTCACCTTTATTTTCATTTGCAAATGTTATACTTAATATAGTTTAGAACCATACACAAAATTACAGCATAATTCAACTTAAAAAAAAATTCAAGAGCGGATGGATTGTTTGATTGTTTGATTGTGTGTGTACGAGCGTTTTCCAATAAATAGACGGCGTTTCCGCGGCAGCCTTACATTACATTAAAAAGACACAGGTTCACATCGGACGGTCGTCGAGTACGGACGTGTTACGCACCTAGTCTTCCTTGGTTGACTACACAGTGTCTCAAGTCCTGCAAAGTCGCTCTAAACCAACCGTGGTGGTAGCGATCGCAACAGAGCTATACCTGGAGTCGTCGGGCCAGCGCTTTTCAGCGCCCTTACACAGAGAGTAAAATCCCACAAAGAGTAAAAATTCCCGCCCGACACTCAAATCTCTGGAGCGTTCTGCAGCCAAAATTGGTTGAGTGCAGGCAGGTATTCGGTCGACGACGGGGAAATACGCCCTCGTAAAGTGACCCGAATATCCTTTTCTTTTCCCGCCGGAAGCAAACATCGTACTGGGTTCAGCGTAGTAAGTGTCGGTTTTAAGTTGAAGTGAACGACAGACAATCGTAAACGTTCTCTTCGGATTTTCCCCGGCAACATAGTAGTGCGCCCAGTGTAGAAAGGGTACTAATTAGAGTTTAATGACTAACGGATGTGCGGACATTGACGGGGAAACACATCACGTCACCCCAAATTTACTTGGACAGTTCTAAGAAAATTCTGATCTCGTCCTGCCCCGCTTCGCTTTCCCCTGTGCGACATAACAAGAAGAAAACAACCGCCGTACCACTCCGAAAACAATGGCAGAGTTGTAAAGTGAGTGACCAGCCACGGTGTTTACCCAAACGCGCTAGTCCCACCCGATCATGGATATGCAGATTATCGGGGAACTAGTGGCAGCGGCTAAACGCGCGAAGGCGAAGGGGAAAGATCGCTCGTCGTCAGAGGAGAATGGCTCGTCGTCAGACTCAGACTCCTCCACGAAAAGCAACGACACCATCGTGACCGACCCTTCAGTGGCATCGAATGATGAGGAAGAAGGCCAACTAACCGCGAGAGTGGCTCAACTCGAGCATAGACTGGAGGAAATAATGGGAAAGCTGGACCGCCTCCTGTCGTTGGTAGTGCCCCCATCGGCCTCTTCCCATGAAACTGCGGCTCGTGCATCGGCAAGAGTCGGCAGAGATAAGCCTACCAACCGATCGACTTCCGCAACTCGTGCATCGGCAAGAGTTGACGGTGAATGTCCCCCCAATAGATCAACTTCTGCGACTCGTGCAACGGCAAGAGTCGGCAGCAACAAGACCTACAACCGGGCAACATCTGCGACTCGTGCAACGGCAAGAGTCGGCAGCGATAGACCCAACAATAGATCGATATCCGCGACTCGTGCAACGGCAAGAGTCGCCAGCGAAAAGCCCAACAGCCGATCAAGACCTGCGACTCGTGCAACGGCAAGAGTCGGCAGCGAAACGCTCAACAACGGAACAGCAGATGCGGCTAAACCAGCAACGGCAGCCACCAACAAAGCAGCGGCTAAACCCCCAGCAGCGACAGCACCCGCAAAAGCAGCGGCTAAGTCAACAGCAACGACCCCTAAACTGGGAGACACGGAGACTGAACAGCGGCCGATGGTCAAACACAACTCAGCAGAGGTAGTGCAAGCAGCAGAGCAACGGGCCAGTGGACCCGCAGTGGACTCCTTCAATATGGTGGTAAACAAAAAGAAGCTCCGTAGACTCCAGAGACGGAAGCAAGAAGTTAAGGTAGGTGAGCCAAGAAATGTTTCTAACCCCGCCGATATCCCTCCCATTACAAAAAAAAACGAGAAAGTCCCCCCAATAGTATGCCACGGGGCAGACATACCGGGCATACTCAGAAAAATAAGAACAATGGGCATTCAAGTTACAGCCAAATCTATAAATAGGTTCCGCACACACGTGAAGTGCAGCTCAGCTGAAGACCACGAAAGGGTCTTCAACCTTATTAAGAGTGAGAAGCTACACGCCACCACAAGAACTCCTCCCAGTAGGATGTTAAAGTCCCTAGTCTTAAAGGGGCTCGACATCGGCTGGGATCCGCAAGAAATCGTGGATGAATTGGTAGAAGCCCACCCCAACATCCAACTGGTAGGAGTCAGTCACTTCCTATCACGGAAAGACAGGGAAAACCATAAGAGGAACCCAATGGCGCCTCAAATATCCACCTCTGGACTATATCTGGTGAGGTTTCAACCCTCTCAAGATATCAGTGAGGTAAAAAAAATTAAATACTTGCTCTCTCAGCCGATCCTGTGGGAGCGTATACTGAACAGGGAAATTGTGCAATGCTACAATTGCCAAAATTTTGGCCACGTAGCTATAAACTGCACAATAGTTCCCCGCTGCGTCAAGTGCATGGAACTTCACCCCCTGGGGGAATGCATTAAAAAGAAAGAGGAAAAAGCTGACTGCTGCAACTGCGGCAACGTAGGCCACCCGGCCAACTATAGAGGCTGCCCAGCTTACAAGGACTGGCTATCCCGACAACAGCAGTCGGAGAAAAAATCTCCACAGAAAACCGCATCAACACACAAAGTCAAACAAATCACACCCAACCACAAAAATGTCCAAGGAAAGGCTGCTTCGAACCTTGTACAAAAGGGAACAACTTTCGCTCAAGCAGCTAATCCAGCTGGTCACAGAGAGGAGTCCCCAAAAATCCCCCTAAATGTAGACCAGCTCCTCCGATCAGTGCTGGCATCGTCGGCGCAAGCAGAAGTTAAGTTAGCTACAATAGCGACAATCCTCAACTCTGTTAATGGACATTAAGCTAGCAGCCTTCAATGCGAGGTCTCTGGTCTCACATGCGCAGAGAGCCACCGCTCAGGAGCTGATCGACTCTATACAAGCAGACATTTTCTTTATAACAGAGACTCACCTGAGTAGCCGCCATAAAGTTAAATTTACCAAGTACCATACAATCCGTAGTGACGCAAATGGTGGATCAGCTATCCTGATAAAAGACACCATAGAAAAAGAACCGTTCGATCTACCCCCCCTACAGGGCAGCTCTGCCGCAGCAGCCATTCTAAAGACCAACGACAACAGAAACATACTAATGGTTTCTCTGTACATCAGGAGCGATAGTAGGGCGGAGCAGTTGAGACATGATCTCACTATACTGAATAGTCTGCTAGATCAGTTCCAATTCATAATAGTTGCAGGTGATCTGAACAGTAGGCACACCTCATGGGGAGACACAGTCTGCAACGATAACGGAAGAATACTATACAAGTGGTTGACAGACTCTGCCATTCCAGTAGAGTATTCCCTTATCTCTCCCTTGACAGCAACCAGGATGGAAAGCTCTTCCATACTCGATTATTTCATGATCACGCATGACCTAATGCACTACATCGCAACCCCCCGCTGTAATACCATCCCAGGTATGTCAGATCACCTTGCAATAGTTATGAATATACACCTGGCATCCTTCGCCGAACTCGTAAGGTGCACACCCACCTCATTCCTGTCCTATAGGGACACGGACTGGGAGGAATTCAGAAGAGGTGTCAGGCGAGGTATCAGACCCACGGTGCTCCCTTCTGACCGGGACCTACAAAACTACGAAATCGATTCCCTAGTCGCGGTATTTAACAATGCTGTCAACTCAGCGATCGAGGAGAATACCACTCGGATCACCCCCTCCAGATTCAAATATGACCCTCTCCCCCCGGATATTGTCCTATTAATGAAGATAAGACAAATTAAGAGGCGCAAACTCAAAATCTGCTACCACAGATATGGAAACAGAGCTAACGGGGAATATCATGGCATAGTACAGGAAGTAAACCTCCTAAGCAAAATTATCACGAAAAGTGTCTCGAAATTTCGCAGCAATCGACTAGCTGAGCGGTTGGCTGAGGTAAGACCAGGGCCACAGATGTATAAGGAAATTAACACCCTCTCGGGTAAGTTTAACACCCCGGAGCTCAAGGTCACATCAAATGGTATCCTGGTCAACAACAGACAACGGCAACTGCAGATTTTCGCGGATAATTTTCAGAGGCAACTCAATAAACCTCCTCCCTGCAGTTCCTCAGAATCAGCGGCGCGAGCAGTTACAGAGATCAACAACTATGTTGACTCCAATAACACCAAAATATGCACATTCACCCCCCAAAACAGCTCAAAGAATCCTACGGACACCAACATACTGGTCAACCAAGAGATCGTTAAGACCTTCATCAGAAAACTGAACAACAAAAAATCCAGCGGTATAGACGGTATCCCCAACATCGTACTAAAGAACCTCCCTGGAGCCGCCATAGTCGCACTGGTTGTAATATTCAACAACTGCCTGAACAATGGATACTTTCCTGATGAATGGAAGATTGCTAAAATTGTCCCCATCCACAAAAAAGGGAAAAATCACGAAGCAACCAATTTTAGACCAATCTCCATGCTATCAAATGTAGGTAAGCTGTTTGAGAGAGTCTGGCTGACCCTCCTACAGCAGCATTGCGAAGAAGTTGGTATCATTCCCAACCACCAATTCGGATTCCGTGCAAGCCATGGAACCCAACATGCTCTTGTCCACCTTCATGACACAGTCTTAGCCAACCTGGAAAATGACAACACCCCAACGGTCGTATGTGCCTTAGACCTCGAAAAAGCATTCGATAGTGTATGGAATAAAGGACTGATATCCAAGCTGATTAACTACAACTTCCATCCCGCCATCATCAATATGGCCATCAGCTTCTTCGAAGATAGAAAGTTCAAAGTTGCAATTAACAGCGACTTGTCAGAAACATTCCCGGTCTCCTCAGGAGTCCCCCAGGGCTCAATTGTAGGACCACTGCTTTATAACATCTTTACTGCAGATATTCCGACCCCAACTGACCCACAAATGGGTATCATACAGTACGCGGATGACACCCTCATTTACGCTGCCCACACTAACCCACGGGTAGCAGCCAGACAAGTAACCGACTACCTAGACAGCCTACAACTATATATGCATAAGTGGGGTATTCGGCTTAACGAAGAAAAAACACAGATATGCGTCTTCCGAAATCCAGGGGAATATCCAGGCTATAGGAGGAGGAATAAAAAGGCAAATAGCATAACTGTCCGAATAGGCAACACCTCCGTCCGAGCCTCTGACTCACTGCTATACCTCGGGGTTCTCTTCAACAAGCTCCTGAAATTCAATCCACACGTTAAGTCTCGCATAGGGAAGGCATATGCCGCCTTCGACAAAATAAGGTTCCTTTTCTCAAGGTCAGTCGGACTGTCCAAAAGAGTCAAGGTTATAGCGTATAAAACCCTCATCCGTCCCATCCTATCCTATGCCTGCATGACTTGGCTCACCTGCTCGAAAACAGCTATGAATCTCGCGTCTCGTCTAGAACGTAAAATGCTACGATATTGCACGGGTCTACATCGGCGCCACTGGACCACTAATAAAAAATATTACAAGACAAAGGCCGTCTACGAAAAGGCAGGGTTAAGTACACTTGAGGAAAGGGTACTTGAGCTTGCGCAGCGGTTCTTTGATTCTACGGGCCAACACCCAAACGAGCATATCAAGACTATTCACGTCAATGCACTAGCTCGCAGCTACACGTCCTCAGAGCTGGAGAGGTGTCTTCGACCAAGCGACATGTTAAGACCATCAAACGCGACGGTGTTTAGTAACTTGTATAGGTACAGCGGACGAAAACACCGTCGTCACTAAACAGTTAAGAACAAATAAACCATAGAAGCTAAGATGTTAAGCTACTTTAGTTGATTATTGTTATTAGTTCTAATACTTAGTTTAAGTTTTAGTCATAAGAAAAAAAAAATAAAAATAAAAAAAAAAAAAATAAAACTGAGAGAAGCATTAGGATAAGCGGTCCTAGCACCAAGTCAATAGTACGATAAGAAAAAAAAAATGTAAACAAATGATAAAAAAAAAATATAAATAAGTATTTATATATGTTAAGTATTGAAACACGTCAATTTCAGAGAATGAACCCAAATTCAGAGAAGTTAAGGGCAGGCCAAATACGAATAGCCGCCCCTGTAATGCTAATAGCACATATGTTAGACCGTAAGATAAAGTTAAGAAAAATGTAAGGCTTAAAATTTGTACAATAAAAAACCTTTTAAAATTGAAATTGAAAATTGGCAGCCTTACATTTGATCGTGAAGTCTCGAGATCGTCACAATGGCCCGTACCAAGCAAACCGCACGTAAGTCGACCGGAGGCAAGGCGCCTCGCAAGCAGCTGGCAACCAAGGCTGCACGTAAGAGTGCACCAGCTACCGGAGGTGTTAAGAAGCCACATCGTTATCGCCCAGGAACAGTTGCTCTTCGTGAAATTCGCCGTTACCAAAAGAGCACTGAATTGTTGATCCGCAAATTGCCATTCCAGCGGCTAGTTCGTGAAATCGCTCAAGATTTCAAAACTGATTTGCGTTTCCAGAGTTCAGCAGTTATGGCTCTGCAGGAAGCCAGTGAAGCTTACCTTGTTGGATTGTTTGAAGATACCAATTTGTGCGCAATCCATGCCAAGCGTGTCACAATCATGCCAAAAGACATTCAGTTGGCTCGTCGTATTCGTGGTGAACGTGCTTAAATGAAGAAGAATTCTTCGTTTTTTTAATAACAAAACGGTCCTTTTCAGGACCACAAATACATCCCAATGAGTAAAATGCAATTTTGTTGATATACTTTTTTTCATGAAATTTCTTGTACGGTCCACGGTCCTTTTCAGGGCCACACGCAAATATGTACATGCCAATGAGTAAAATGGAATTTTCTTAAAATACTTTTTCATGAAATTCATGAAATTTGCGATGGTGTTGGACTCGGAATTGGAATCGGAATGGGACTCACCCACAGTGATAATGGAGTAAGAGTGTTTAGCACTAACTCAAAAAAAAAAAAATAGTAACAAAAAATTCGCAACATGGCTGTTTCACAAAAATTATGAGAATTCTCTCTATTCGATTAGAGAGGAGTACTTTTACAAAACTCGAGTCCGCTTTAGGACCTGCCAATCCCCCCGCCCGTATGGGTTCTAGGTTCTTACCACCTAAAGTGGAAATGAAGCGTAAATGCCGCAATGAAGGAATTTTGAAAATTCTCCTAATATTAGCGGAACAGGAATGTTCGAAAAATTCTGTCGAATTTTTCTTTTGCTGGGGTACAAGTTGTCGTCGTTTTCACAATTCAATTTTCTCATATTGAATTTTTTTTTTTTCTAAGAAAATATTTTTAGGAAAATTACTCTTTGTGTAGATATTTGGGTGGCCCTGAAAAGGGCCTTTGTGTTGGTGGCAAAATGCAAGCACTAGCGAATGTGCAAGCACAAACGCCTTACTTGGAGCTTGTGTACTTGGTGACGGCCTTAGTACCTTCACTGACGGCGTGCTTAGCCAATTCTCCAGGGAGCAGAAGACGGACGGCTGTTTGGATTTCCCGGCTGGTGATGGTCGAGCGCTTGTTGTAGTGAGCCAAACGGGAGGCTTCAGCAGCAATACGTTCGAAGATATCATTAACAAAACTGTTCATGATACTCATGGCCTTTGATGAAATACCAGTATCGGGATGGACTTGCTTCAATACTTTGTAGATGTAGATTGCGTAGCTCTCCTTCCTCCTCTTCTTCTTTTTCTTATCTCCCTTCGAGATATTCTTCTGGGCTTTTCCTGCCTTTTTGGCTGCTTTTCCACTAGTTTTCGGCGGCATGTCGATGCGGACTGCTCGAGCTACGGGTGAAGTGTGTTTTCGCCGTGGGTCTGTGCACATATTTATAGGTACATATGGCGGGGAAACACACATACAAATGCATACTTTAGAGGGAAATCGACACACACACAACAGGTAAGTATCTTACAAACACATTTCATCAGCTATAAATAAGTGCGGAATTTCGAGGCGAACGCAAAGCAAAGTCGATCGTCGTTCGATAGAGATCTCACAGCGTTTTTTTCGTCTCATTTGAAATATGTCTGGCCGTGGTAAAGGAGGTAAAGTTAAGGGAAAGGCAAAGTCCCGATCGAACCGTGCCGGTCTTCAATTCCCCGTTGGCCGTATCCATCGTCTCTTGAAAAAGGGAAACTATGCCGAACGTGTTGGTGCTGGCGCTCCAGTATACCTTGCTGCCGTCATGGAGTACTTGGCTGCTGAAGTCCTTGAGTTGGCCGGTAATGCTGCCCGTGACAACAAGAAGACCAGAATCATCCCAAGACATTTGCAATTGGCCATCCGCAACGACGAGGAGTTGAACAAATTGCTGTCTGGAGTGACCATCGCCCAAGGTGGTGTTCTGCCCAACATCCAAGCTGTTCTCTTGCCGAAGAAGACAGAAAAGAAGGCTTAAGTCCTTTAACAACAAAATATCACACAAAACGGTCCTTTTCAGGACCACTACTCATATCTATGAAGAGTAAAATTACAAATATTTCTTTATTTACATACACTGATTGATGATTTCAAGATTTCTGCAATTTAAAAATTTCATTCCAAACTACGAAACATTATGGATTTGGCATTAATTGAAAAATTCCTATAGCGGCCAAATCCATAATGTTCCATGGATTTTGGCATTAATTGGAGAATTCTTCCTATTTTTTTTTTTTATTAGAGGGAGAGAGAGAGAGAATTTTCACCTAGAAAGCGAAAACTCTCTAAATGCAATAGAGAGAACTCTCCAATGAAGGTCATTTTATTAGAGAGAGAGAGAGAGAATTTTCACCTAGAAAGCGAAAACTCTCTAAATGCAATAGAGAGAACTCTCCAATGAAGGTCATTCTATTAGAGAGAGACAGAGAATTTTCACATAGAAAGCGAAAACTCTCTAAATGCAATAGAGAGAACTCTCCAATGAAGGTCATTTCCACCGTTCTATGATATTTGATGGTTCGGTGGTCGTGGTTCTGCGCGATCATGTGTGGCTGTCACCTTAAGGCGTAGCCAGACTGTTTGTTACTCAACAATATCGAACACTGTTCCTAAACAGTTGTGAAGCATTGTGTGTTTATATTTTACTCTTTGATTATTAAACATTTGGCCCTGAAAAGGGCCGTTTGGTACTTTCGTTGTTGACACGGCTGCTGAATTTAACCTCCGAAACCGTACAATGTGCGTCCTTGACGTTTCAAGGCATAGACGACATCCATGGCGGTGACTGTCTTCCTCTTAGCGTGTTCGGTGTATGTGACAGCATCACGGATAACGTTTTCCAGGAACACTTTCAACACTCCACGAGTTTCTTCGTAGATCAATCCGGAAATACGTTTTACACCACCACGGCGGGCCAAACGACGGATTGCTGGTTTTGTGATACCTTGGATGTTATCACGAAGAACTTTACGATGACGCTTGGCTCCTCCTTTTCCAAGACCTTTACCTCCCTTACCACGACCAGTCATCTTATTATTTTACTCTTGCGAATTTACGAATGCGGGACGATGCGACCGTCTTCAGTGACAGCTTCCAACTGACTTTCCTTACCGAAAAATCCACAAATTTATAGATTCCACTTACACACACACATCAACACTTGCATCCGCTACACCGTACGCAATACGTGTACGGAGAAGCGTGCCCTAACGTCGAACTCAACTCAATTTTAGCTGCAAAAACTATTTTTCAACACTCACCTTTATTTTCATTTGCAAATGTTATACTTAATATAGTTTAGAACCATACACAAAATTACAGCATAATTCAACTTAAAAAAAAATTCAAGAGCGGATGGATTGTTTGATTGTTTGATTGTGTGTGTACGAGCGTTTTCCAATAAATAGACGGCGTTTCCGCGGCAGCCTTACATTTGATCGTGAAGTCTCGAGATCGTCACAATGGCCCGTACCAAGCAAACCGCACGTAAGTCGACCGGAGGCAAGGCGCCTCGCAAGCAGCTGGCAACCAAGGCTGCACGTAAGAGTGCACCAGCTACCGGAGGTGTTAAGAAGCCACATCGTTATCGCCCAGGAACAGTTGCTCTTCGTGAAATTCGCCGTTACCAAAAGAGCACTGAATTGTTGATCCGCAAATTGCCATTCCAGCGGCTAGTTCGTGAAATCGCTCAAGATTTCAAAACTGATTTGCGTTTCCAGAGTTCAGCAGTTATGGCTCTGCAGGAAGCCAGTGAAGCTTACCTTGTTGGATTGTTTGAAGATACCAATTTGTGCGCAATCCATGCCAAGCGTGTCACAATCATGCCAAAAGACATTCAGTTGGCTCGTCGTATTCGTGGTGAACGTGCTTAAATGAAGAAGAATTCTTCGTTTTTTTAATAACAAAACGGTCCTTTTCAGGACCACAAATACATCCCAATGAGTAAAATGCAATTTTGTTGATATACTTTTTTTCATGAAATTTCTTGTACGGTCCACGGTCCTTTTCAGGGCCACACGCAAATATGTACATGCCAATGAGTAAAATGGAATTTTCTTAAAATACTTTTTCATGAAATTCATGAAATTTGCGATGGTGTTGGACTCGGAATTGGAATCGGAATGGGACTCACCCACAGTGATAATGGAGTAAGAGTGTTTAGCACTAACTCAAAAAAAAAAAAATAGTAACAAAAAATTCGCAACATGGCTGTTTCACAAAAATTATGAGAATTCTCTCTATTCGATTAGAGAGGAGTACTTTTACAAAACTCGAGTCCGCTTTAGGACCTGCCAATCCCCCCGCCCGTATGGGTTCTAGGTTCTTACCACCTAAAGTGGAAATGAAGCGTAAATGCCGCAATGAAGGAATTTTGAAAATTCTCCTAATATTAGCGGAACAGGAATGTTCGAAAAATTCTGTCGAATTTTTCTTTTGCTGGGGTACAAGTTGTCGTCGTTTTCACAATTCAATTTTCTCATATTGAATTTTTTTTTTTTCTAAGAAAATATTTTTAGGAAAATTACTCTTTGTGTAGATATTTGGGTGGCCCTGAAAAGGGCCTTTGTGTTGGTGGCAAAATGCAAGCACTAGCGAATGTGCAAGCACAAACGCCTTACTTGGAGCTTGTGTACTTGGTGACGGCCTTAGTACCTTCACTGACGGCGTGCTTAGCCAATTCTCCAGGGAGCAGAAGACGGACGGCTGTTTGGATTTCCCGGCTGGTGATGGTCGAGCGCTTGTTGTAGTGAGCCAAACGGGAGGCTTCAGCAGCAATACGTTCGAAGATATCATTAACAAAACTGTTCATGATACTCATGGCCTTTGATGAAATACCAGTATCGGGATGGACTTGCTTCAATACTTTGTAGATGTAGATTGCGTAGCTCTCCTTCCTCCTCTTCTTCTTTTTCTTATCTCCCTTCGAGATATTCTTCTGGGCTTTTCCTGCCTTTTTGGCTGCTTTTCCACTAGTTTTCGGCGGCATGTCGATGCGGACTGCTCGAGCTACGGGTGAAGTGTGTTTTCGCCGTGGGTCTGTGCACATATTTATAGGTACATATGGCGGGGAAACACACATACAAATGCATACTTTAGAGGGAAATCGACACACACACAACAGGTAAGTATCTTACAAACACATTTCATCAGCTATAAATAAGTGCGGAATTTCGAGGCGAACGCAAAGCAAAGTCGATCGTCGTTCGATAGAGATCTCACAGCGTTTTTTTCGTCTCATTTGAAATATGTCTGGCCGTGGTAAAGGAGGTAAAGTTAAGGGAAAGGCAAAGTCCCGATCGAACCGTGCCGGTCTTCAATTCCCCGTTGGCCGTATCCATCGTCTCTTGAAAAAGGGAAACTATGCCGAACGTGTTGGTGCTGGCGCTCCAGTATACCTTGCTGCCGTCATGGAGTACTTGGCTGCTGAAGTCCTTGAGTTGGCCGGTAATGCTGCCCGTGACAACAAGAAGACCAGAATCATCCCAAGACATTTGCAATTGGCCATCCGCAACGACGAGGAGTTGAACAAATTGCTGTCTGGAGTGACCATCGCCCAAGGTGGTGTTCTGCCCAACATCCAAGCTGTTCTCTTGCCGAAGAAGACAGAAAAGAAGGCTTAAGTCCTTTAACAACAAAATATCACACAAAACGGTCCTTTTCAGGACCACTACTCATATCTATGAAGAGTAAAATTACAAATATTTCTTTATTTACATACACTGATTGATGATTTCAAGATTTCTGCAATTTAAAAATTTCATTCCAAACTACGAAACATTATGGATTTGGCATTAATTGAAAAATTCCTATAGCGGCCAAATCCATAATGTTCCATGGATTTTGGCATTAATTGGAGAATTCTTCCTATTTTTTTTTTTTATTAGAGGGAGAGAGAGAGAGAATTTTCACCTAGAAAGCGAAAACTCTCTAAATGCAATAGAGAGAACTCTCCAATGAAGGTCATTTTATTAGAGAGAGAGAGAGAGAATTTTCACCTAGAAAGCGAAAACTCTCTAAATGCAATAGAGAGAACTCTCCAATGAAGGTCATTCTATTAGAGAGAGACAGAGAATTTTCACATAGAAAGCGAAAACTCTCTAAATGCAATAGAGAGAACTCTCCAATGAAGGTCATTTCCACCGTTCTATGATATTTGATGGTTCGGTGGTCGTGGTTCTGCGCGATCATGTGTGGCTGTCACCTTAAGGCGTAGCCAGACTGTTTGTTACTCAACAATATCGAACACTGTTCCTAAACAGTTGTGAAGCATTGTGTGTTTATATTTTACTCTTTGATTATTAAACATTTGGCCCTGAAAAGGGCCGTTTGGTACTTTCGTTGTTGACACGGCTGCTGAATTTAACCTCCGAAACCGTACAATGTGCGTCCTTGACGTTTCAAGGCATAGACGACATCCATGGCGGTGACTGTCTTCCTCTTAGCGTGTTCGGTGTATGTGACAGCATCACGGATAACGTTTTCCAGGAACACTTTCAACACTCCACGAGTTTCTTCGTAGATCAATCCGGAAATACGTTTTACACCACCACGGCGGGCCAAACGACGGATTGCTGGTTTTGTGATACCTTGGATGTTATCACGAAGAACTTTACGATGACGCTTGGCTCCTCCTTTTCCAAGACCTTTACCTCCCTTACCACGACCAGTCATCTTATTATTTTACTCTTGCGAATTTACGAATGCGGGACGATGCGACCGTCTTCAGTGACAGCTTCCAACTGACTTTCCTTACCAAATTCAAATTTCAAATTCAAAATATTTTATTTTTACATAAATTTGAATGACAATTCTTGTTACATCTTTGACTTATGGACTATACATATCTTTAACTTATGTTAATATATATGAGAGGCGGCTATACATATTTGGCCTGCCTATATCTATGGCTTACACGCTATGGTATAGCTACTCTTTAATATTAGAGAATCTTACACATCTTAAGGGACTATTACAATTTTCATACATCTCTGCTTAAATTTTAAGCCAATTGCGGCTTGCATCCGGCCGCGTCTTGCATTTTTATTTAAATCTCTTACAGACTACTTATACTAATTAAGATTATTTAATCTAACATAATTTATAATAAATAAAAACTGGACTGAAACGAAAGGGAGAATAAAACTGAAAGAAAAGAAAGAAAAGAACGGAAGGAAAACTAAAACCTGAAACGAAATAAAGAAAACTAAGAGAAAACAAACGAAATACACAAGTGAGACCCCGTGCCACAGCCAATCCCTAACACCTCATGTGGGTTGCTCTTCCGCTATACGAATACAGACCCTCAAAGAAGTCCTGGTTGGCATCATTTAAAATAGCTGCAGGCTGAATGAACGTTCCGATACGCTGAGTATCCATCTCGCACATCTCTCTTATGCTGGCATTATTATGCTCTTTTGCTTTCGTGAAGAACCGCTTGGTGATTTGGAGTATATGCTGACTGAGGGGAGTCATCCTGGTGTTGGCGTACAGCCGGCTATTATTGACGTATCTTTTCCTCCTCCAGTCAAAGAAGTTGCCCATGCAGTATCGGAGTATCTTGCGTTCGAATATTTCAGCCTGCTTCATGGCGGTTTTAGTGCACGTTAACCACGTTGGTGCTCCATAAGTCAGGATGGGCCTAATTAAAGTCTTGTAGAGGATGACTTTTACTCTGCTGGAGAGGCCCACTGCTCGTTTTAGGAGGCTGCGGATGCCGCTATAGGCAATCATTGCTTTTTTAATGGTAAGTTTAACGTGGGGGTTAAACTTAAGGTTCTGGTTAAAATTAATACCCAGGTGTTTCAAACTGGGAGAAGGGGACACGCTTGCGTTGCCGATTTTGATTTTAAACTTAGAGAACCACTTGATTGCATTGGAGTACGGGTAAATCCCACTTCTTGCGAAAACTGTCACTTGAGTTTTGTCTCCGTTCACTCTGATACCCCATTTTTTGAAGTAGGCAGATAGACCAACAAGATACTCGTTGATCTCCCGAGCTGCTGTCTTAGGTTTCATTCTTGATGCGTAGATGAGCGTGTCATCCGCATATTGAATGATCTTGATTGGTGAAGGGTCCCGGGGGACCGGTATATCTGCGGTGAAGATGTTATAGAAGATCGGACCTGAAACCGATCCCTGTGGGACTCCAGAAGTGATCTCATGCTGTTCCGAAGAAGCGTTGCTCACACTTACGAAGTACTTCCTGTTCTCGAAAAAGCTAATCGCTATTTTTACCAGACTGGGGGGGAAGCCTAGGTTTATCAGCTTGTGTATAAGCCCTTTCGTCCAAACTGAGTCGAAGGCTTTCTCCAGATCGAGAGCGCATACGACCGTGGGACAGTTTCTTTCGTTCAGTGGTTTTACTATCTGGTGGAGTAGATAAGATGCAGCATGCTGTGTGCTATGTAGGGCCCTGAATCCGAATTGGTGATCTGGAATAATCTCATTACTGTCGGTAAAGTTCCGAATTTTTGAGACCCAGGCCTTTTCGAAGAGTTTGCCAAGATTTGGAAGTAGGGACACTGGTCGGTAATTATTCTGGTCTTGTGAGTCCCCTTTCTTGTGGATCGGTATGATCTTCGCAACTTTCCAATAATCCGGAAAATAGCCAATGTTGAAAGAGTTGTTGAATATTATTAATATGATATTCAACACTCTGGCTGGGAACTTCCGGATCATGAAGTTTGAGATACCATCCACTCCACATGACTTCTTGTTGTTTAGCCTGGAGATGATGTCTCGTAGCTGAGCTAGTAGTACAAATTCAGTTGAGTCAGCTGGGTTATTAGCTTTGTTAATATCCGAGAACATCGTGATAGGCGAGGGGTTTGCTATTGAGAAACTGCTGATATTATTCTCCACTGCTGTTATAAGTATCCTTGGAGCGCCACTATTTTTGTTGTTTAATTGTTGCCTGAAACCCTCCGCAAACAATTGAGCTTTTTCTAGGTGATCATAGACAAGAACCCCATTTGATCTAAGTGGATTGTCTTTTCTGCTGAGTTGTCCAGATATAGTCTTCACTTGCCGGAAAGCTTCGGGTCCAGGGCGGATATCATTTAGTCTTTCGACTAGCTGCTTGGTGCGAAAATTCTCAACCATTTCTCTAATCAACGTGCTTAAGCAGTTGATCTGTGACAGTAGTGACTTATAAGCCAAGGAGGTTCGGTTGCCGTGAGAGTGATAGATTCTCTTGAGTATTTTCCGCCAAAGCTGTCTAGTTTTAAGATGTTTAATGATGTCAGGTGGTAGCGCGCTGATTCTATACTTCCCGAGTTCAGATCGATGGGAATGTTTCTCGGAGACTTCCTCAATTTTTGAGTTAAGCTCAACTATGACCTCATCTATCTCCGGCTTAGATAGGTTTCTATTCGCTGGAACTTGCATCGTTCTTACTGAGCTGTTTAGATCAGCCGAGAATGCGTCCCAATCTGTTCTCGAGAAGCTTCTGACCAGAACCGGAAGTGCCTCGGAAAGCTGACTATTCACGTTTAGATGCAGGTCCAATCTAACCGCGAAGTGGTCTGACATTCCGGTAGTTGTTTTACAACTGAAGGAGGTCAACAGGTTTTTCAGGTCTTGTGATATTAAGAAGAAGTCCAGGATAGAAGAGCTGGCAGGTCTTGTCGGTGACATAGGGGAAATGGGGACGAACGAATTCAGCGGGGAATCGTTCAACCATTCCTGGAGATGTTTGCCATTATTGTTGGTGACACCATCACCCCAATCTGGGTGTCTGGCGTTGAAGTCACCCCCAACAATGACATTATCAAAGAGTTGTAGGACTTCCAGCAGCTTGTCGAGGTCTGCCTTGAGCTCAGCAGAATTTGGGTAACCTCGGATGTAAAAGGAAACTATCAGGATCCTTTTATTATCCGAAGTTTTGCAGAGAACTGCTGTTGCAGAGCAGTGTTTAAACTCTGGTAGAGAATACGGGTTGAATTGTATGCTCTTTTTCACGAGCACGGCAGTTCCACTATTGACATCATTCCTCACAACTTTGTAGTTACGAAACTTGACGTTCAGGGCTTGCCGTAATTTCGTTTCGGTAACTAGAAAAAGGTCAGAACCAATGCGGTCAATAAGAAGTTGTGCAGTGTCTCTCTGCGCATGCGAAATCAAGGAACAAGCGTTGAAGGTCGTAAGATTTACTTGCATACGCTGAGGATGAATTTAAAAATAGCAAATTGCTTGTCTTCTATTGACGAGGCATTTTGTGTTTCATTCATGAATTTGGTAAACAACTCTAGCTGGTCGTTGACCAAGGGATCGCTGGCGGTCGGCTTAACTCCTTTGGTCGCTTGAGCGAAGGAAACCTTGGGCGATCTCAAGCTGTTACTTACAAAGTTAGCTTTCACCTTGCTTTGGCTTGTATTAACTACCTTCTTGTTTGCGGCAGCTTTTTTCCTCTCGATCATGCTTGTATAGGCCGGGCAGCCCCTAAAATTGGCTGGATGACCTGTTTGCCCGCAGTTACAGCATTTAGCTGGCTCCGAGGGGGCAAGCTTACAATGCCCTTTCTCGTGTTTCTCCGCACAGCGAATGCAGCGGAACGGAATTGAGCAGTTCTTTGCCAGGTGCCCAAAATTTTGGCATTGATAGCACTGAACTTGCTCTACTTTTTTAATCTTTTCCCATCTTATGTGTTGATAGAACAGGTATTTGATTCTCTTGACTTCCCTCAAATCTTGCTCAGGATCGAAGGTGGCTATGAAGAGCCCTGAAGTGGAATTAACTTGTGACGAGGGATTGCTTTTTTTTTGCAATTTGTCACTTCTCGATAGGAAATTACCTACCGAGCGGATCTTGATTTCAGGGTGATCGTTTTTGATTTCTTCAAAAAGGATCTCAGGCGTGCATTCACTGTGTAGCCCACAGATAAGTAGGGCCTTGCTTCTCAGGCTGGAAGGTGAATTTGTGGAGGCTGCCATTTTCCATTCGGTCAATAGCCCAAAGACTTGTTGATGGTCTGCAGCGTTCTCACAAAAAATTAGGCACTTATCAGTCCCTCTATTTTTTATGGCCACTTTGATGCTTCTTGCACGAAGCTGGTTTATTAGTTTGGGGATGTTGATTCCATACCCATTGATGGGTGGAATTCTTTCCCTCCTGGTAGTTGGGGCAGAAACAGGGGCAGGGTTGGCTGAAACGTTAGGGCTCACCTGTACCGATTTCGCTTCCACCGCTTTCCTCGGCTTCTTCTTCCTCGGCTTCCTCTGCACCAGGTTGAAAAAATTCAGCGTTGAATTCTCGTCTCCCTCTTCAGCGCCAGAATGGTCCGTCAAGTTTTTCTCGTTTTCGTCTTCGTCCAGCATTTCCAGCGCAGCGAACCTGTTGCTCGGCATCTTCGCCGTACTCGTCCCGGCGATATGCGCCCTCGGCTGTACATTTCGCGTCCTTGATTCAAGCGTACTCGTCCCGGCGACAAGCGCCCTTGCCTCGACCTTTCGTGTCCTCGAATCGGCATTTCCCGTCCTTGCGATCCTCCGCCCCTGGCTCGGGGGTGACCATGACTTCGAACCGGTCTGGTTCGACTCGACTACGCTCAGCTCGTTTTGCTGCGCCGTTGTCACCATGCCCGTGAATTTTCGGAGATCCTCCAGTTGTAGCTCAAGTCGCTGATTGATCCGCTTGAGCTCGTTCATCTCCTCTCTCAGCTTCTCGTTCTCGCTTTTTAGTAGACTCACACTGCTCGAGTCTGCCATATCTTCCGTCTCGGGTCCGACGGTCCGCTTGCTTTTCCGGAGTCCGTACCGAACGTCCGCTTCCATGCGTAGCTCGTTGGCTCCGCTCGTCGACATATCTCCCGCCACGTTTGCCCGAATTCCAGGCAGCCTCACGCCGGAAAATATGCGACCTCCTCGTCCGCTCCTCGCTCAAACTCTTCCTCTTCACTCCGCAGCTGGTCAGAACATGTCCTGTTCCGAGGACAGCCACGATTTGATAGTTGTTCTATCTGGCTGCCGTGAGAACGGCAGCCAAAGTGGAGTGTCGGGCGAGGCTTTTACTCTTTGTGGTTTACTCTTTGCAAATTACCCTTTGTGACGTGCCCAACAACTCCAGATAGAAACTATCGCTGTCGCTACGACTGTAATGCACAGCAGACGATGTGATAACGCGTCCGAACTCGACGGTTGTCACCACACGACTGACTTTCCTTACCGAAAAATCCACAAATTTATAGATTCCACTTACACACACACATCAACACTTGCATCCGCTACACCGTACGCAATACGTGTACGGAGAAGCGTGCCCTAACGTCGAACTCAACTCAATTTTAGCTGCAAAAACTATTTTTCAACACTCACCTTTATTTTCATTTGCAAATGTTATACTTAATATAGTTTAGAACCATACACAAAATTACAGCATAATTCAACTTAAAAAAAAATTCAAGAGCGGATGGATTGTTTGATTGTTTGATTGTGTGTGTACGAGCGTTTTCCAATAAATAGACGGCGTTTCCGCGGCAGCCTTACATTTGATCGTGAAGTCTCGAGATCGTCACAATGGCCCGTACCAAGCAAACCGCACGTAAGTCGACCGGAGGCAAGGCGCCTCGCAAGCAGCTGGCAACCAAGGCTGCACGTAAGAGTGCACCAGCTACCGGAGGTGTTAAGAAGCCACATCGTTATCGCCCAGGAACAGTTGCTCTTCGTGAAATTCGCCGTTACCAAAAGAGCACTGAATTGTTGATCCGCAAATTGCCATTCCAGCGGCTAGTTCGTGAAATCGCTCAAGATTTCAAAACTGATTTGCGTTTCCAGAGTTCAGCAGTTATGGCTCTGCAGGAAGCCAGTGAAGCTTACCTTGTTGGATTGTTTGAAGATACCAATTTGTGCGCAATCCATGCCAAGCGTGTCACAATCATGCCAAAAGACATTCAGTTGGCTCGTCGTATTCGTGGTGAACGTGCTTAAATGAAGAAGAATTCTTCGTTTTTTTAATAACAAAACGGTCCTTTTCAGGACCACAAATACATCCCAATGAGTAAAATGCAATT
This sequence comes from Chloromyia formosa, assembly GCA_964017055.1. Classification (NCBI taxonomy): domain Eukaryota; kingdom Metazoa; phylum Arthropoda; class Insecta; order Diptera; family Stratiomyidae; genus Chloromyia; species Chloromyia formosa. Next base: position 30,566,183 of record OZ024815.1, on the reverse strand, counting down.
TTGTTGATATACTTTTTTTCATGAAATTTCTTGTACGGTCCACGGTCCTTTTCAGGGCCACACGCAAATATGTACATGCCAATGAGTAAAATGGAATTTTCTTAAAATACTTTTTCATGAAATTCATGAAATTTGCGATGGTGTTGGACTCGGAATTGGAATCGGAATGGGACTCACCCACAGTGATAATGGAGTAAGAGTGTTTAGCACTAACTCAAAAAAAAAAAAATAGTAACAAAAAATTCGCAACATGGCTGTTTCACAAAAATTATGAGAATTCTCTCTATTCGATTAGAGAGGAGTACTTTTACAAAACTCGAGTCCGCTTTAGGACCTGCCAATCCCCCCGCCCGTATGGGTTCTAGGTTCTTACCACCTAAAGTGGAAATGAAGCGTAAATGCCGCAATGAAGGAATTTTGAAAATTCTCCTAATATTAGCGGAACAGGAATGTTCGAAAAATTCTGTCGAATTTTTCTTTTGCTGGGGTACAAGTTGTCGTCGTTTTCACAATTCAATTTTCTCATATTGAATTTTTTTTTTTTCTAAGAAAATATTTTTAGGAAAATTACTCTTTGTGTAGATATTTGGGTGGCCCTGAAAAGGGCCTTTGTGTTGGTGGCAAAATGCAAGCACTAGCGAATGTGCAAGCACAAACGCCTTACTTGGAGCTTGTGTACTTGGTGACGGCCTTAGTACCTTCACTGACGGCGTGCTTAGCCAATTCTCCAGGGAGCAGAAGACGGACGGCTGTTTGGATTTCCCGGCTGGTGATGGTCGAGCGCTTGTTGTAGTGAGCCAAACGGGAGGCTTCAGCAGCAATACGTTCGAAGATATCATTAACAAAACTGTTCATGATACTCATGGCCTTTGATGAAATACCAGTATCGGGATGGACTTGCTTCAATACTTTGTAGATGTAGATTGCGTAGCTCTCCTTCCTCCTCTTCTTCTTTTTCTTATCTCCCTTCGAGATATTCTTCTGGGCTTTTCCTGCCTTTTTGGCTGCTTTTCCACTAGTTTTCGGCGGCATGTCGATGCGGACTGCTCGAGCTACGGGTGAAGTGTGTTTTCGCCGTGGGTCTGTGCACATATTTATAGGTACATATGGCGGGGAAACACACATACAAATGCATACTTTAGAGGGAAATCGACACACACACAACAGGTAAGTATCTTACAAACACATTTCATCAGCTATAAATAAGTGCGGAATTTCGAGGCGAACGCAAAGCAAAGTCGATCGTCGTTCGATAGAGATCTCACAGCGTTTTTTTCGTCTCATTTGAAATATGTCTGGCCGTGGTAAAGGAGGTAAAGTTAAGGGAAAGGCAAAGTCCCGATCGAACCGTGCCGGTCTTCAATTCCCCGTTGGCCGTATCCATCGTCTCTTGAAAAAGGGAAACTATGCCGAACGTGTTGGTGCTGGCGCTCCAGTATACCTTGCTGCCGTCATGGAGTACTTGGCTGCTGAAGTCCTTGAGTTGGCCGGTAATGCTGCCCGTGACAACAAGAAGACCAGAATCATCCCAAGACATTTGCAATTGGCCATCCGCAACGACGAGGAGTTGAACAAATTGCTGTCTGGAGTGACCATCGCCCAAGGTGGTGTTCTGCCCAACATCCAAGCTGTTCTCTTGCCGAAGAAGACAGAAAAGAAGGCTTAAGTCCTTTAACAACAAAATATCACACAAAACGGTCCTTTTCAGGACCACTACTCATATCTATGAAGAGTAAAATTACAAATATTTCTTTATTTACATACACTGATTGATGATTTCAAGATTTCTGCAATTTAAAAATTTCATTCCAAACTACGAAACATTATGGATTTGGCATTAATTGAAAAATTCCTATAGCGGCCAAATCCATAATGTTCCATGGATTTTGGCATTAATTGGAGAATTCTTCCTATTTTTTTTTTTTATTAGAGGGAGAGAGAGAGAGAATTTTCACCTAGAAAGCGAAAACTCTCTAAATGCAATAGAGAGAACTCTCCAATGAAGGTCATTTTATTAGAGAGAGAGAGAGAGAATTTTCACCTAGAAAGCGAAAACTCTCTAAATGCAATAGAGAGAACTCTCCAATGAAGGTCATTCTATTAGAGAGAGACAGAGAATTTTCACATAGAAAGCGAAAACTCTCTAAATGCAATAGAGAGAACTCTCCAATGAAGGTCATTTCCACCGTTCTATGATATTTGATGGTTCGGTGGTCGTGGTTCTGCGCGATCATGTGTGGCTGTCACCTTAAGGCGTAGCCAGACTGTTTGTTACTCAACAATATCGAACACTGTTCCTAAACAGTTGTGAAGCATTGTGTGTTTATATTTTACTCTTTGATTATTAAACATTTGGCCCTGAAAAGGGCCGTTTGGTACTTTCGTTGTTGACACGGCTGCTGAATTTAACCTCCGAAACCGTACAATGTGCGTCCTTGACGTTTCAAGGCATAGACGACATCCATGGCGGTGACTGTCTTCCTCTTAGCGTGTTCGGTGTATGTGACAGCATCACGGATAACGTTTTCCAGGAACACTTTCAACACTCCACGAGTTTCTTCGTAGATCAATCCGGAAATACGTTTTACACCACCACGGCGGGCCAAACGACGGATTGCTGGTTTTGTGATACCTTGGATGTTATCACGAAGAACTTTACGATGACGCTTGGCTCCTCCTTTTCCAAGACCTTTACCTCCCTTACCACGACCAGTCATCTTATTATTTTACTCTTGCGAATTTACGAATGCGGGACGATGCGACCGTCTTCAGTGACAGCTTCCAACTGACTTTCCTTACCAAATTCAAATTTCAAATTCAAAATATTTTATTTTTACATAAATTTGAATGACAATTCTTGTTACATCTTTGACTTATGGACTATACATATCTTTAACTTATGTTAATATATATGAGAGGCGGCTATACATATTTGGCCTGCCTATATCTATGGCTTACACGCTATGGTATAGCTACTCTTTAATATTAGAGAATCTTACACATCTTAAGGGACTATTACAATTTTCATACATCTCTGCTTAAATTTTAAGCCAATTGCGGCTTGCATCCGGCCGCGTCTTGCATTTTTATTTAAATCTCTTACAGACTACTTATACTAATTAAGATTATTTAATCTAACATAATTTATAATAAATAAAAACTGGACTGAAACGAAAGGGAGAATAAAACTGAAAGAAAAGAAAGAAAAGAACGGAAGGAAAACTAAAACCTGAAACGAAATAAAGAAAACTAAGAGAAAACAAACGAAATACACAAGTGAGACCCCGTGCCACAGCCAATCCCTAACACCTCATGTGGGTTGCTCTTCCGCTATACGAATACAGACCCTCAAAGAAGTCCTGGTTGGCATCATTTAAAATAGCTGCAGGCTGAATGAACGTTCCGATACGCTGAGTATCCATCTCGCACATCTCTCTTATGCTGGCATTATTATGCTCTTTTGCTTTCGTGAAGAACCGCTTGGTGATTTGGAGTATATGCTGACTGAGGGGAGTCATCCTGGTGTTGGCGTACAGCCGGCTATTATTGACGTATCTTTTCCTCCTCCAGTCAAAGAAGTTGCCCATGCAGTATCGGAGTATCTTGCGTTCGAATATTTCAGCCTGCTTCATGGCGGTTTTAGTGCACGTTAACCACGTTGGTGCTCCATAAGTCAGGATGGGCCTAATTAAAGTCTTGTAGAGGATGACTTTTACTCTGCTGGAGAGGCCCACTGCTCGTTTTAGGAGGCTGCGGATGCCGCTATAGGCAATCATTGCTTTTTTAATGGTAAGTTTAACGTGGGGGTTAAACTTAAGGTTCTGGTTAAAATTAATACCCAGGTGTTTCAAACTGGGAGAAGGGGACACGCTTGCGTTGCCGATTTTGATTTTAAACTTAGAGAACCACTTGATTGCATTGGAGTACGGGTAAATCCCACTTCTTGCGAAAACTGTCACTTGAGTTTTGTCTCCGTTCACTCTGATACCCCATTTTTTGAAGTAGGCAGATAGACCAACAAGATACTCGTTGATCTCCCGAGCTGCTGTCTTAGGTTTCATTCTTGATGCGTAGATGAGCGTGTCATCCGCATATTGAATGATCTTGATTGGTGAAGGGTCCCGGGGGACCGGTATATCTGCGGTGAAGATGTTATAGAAGATCGGACCTGAAACCGATCCCTGTGGGACTCCAGAAGTGATCTCATGCTGTTCCGAAGAAGCGTTGCTCACACTTACGAAGTACTTCCTGTTCTCGAAAAAGCTAATCGCTATTTTTACCAGACTGGGGGGGAAGCCTAGGTTTATCAGCTTGTGTATAAGCCCTTTCGTCCAAACTGAGTCGAAGGCTTTCTCCAGATCGAGAGCGCATACGACCGTGGGACAGTTTCTTTCGTTCAGTGGTTTTACTATCTGGTGGAGTAGATAAGATGCAGCATGCTGTGTGCTATGTAGGGCCCTGAATCCGAATTGGTGATCTGGAATAATCTCATTACTGTCGGTAAAGTTCCGAATTTTTGAGACCCAGGCCTTTTCGAAGAGTTTGCCAAGATTTGGAAGTAGGGACACTGGTCGGTAATTATTCTGGTCTTGTGAGTCCCCTTTCTTGTGGATCGGTATGATCTTCGCAACTTTCCAATAATCCGGAAAGTAGCCAATGTTGAAAGAGTTGTTGAATATTATTAATATGATATTCAACACTCTGGCTGGGAACTTCCGGATCATGAAGTTTGAGATACCATCCACTCCACATGACTTCTTGTTGTTTAGCCTGGAGATGATGTCTCGTAGCTGAGCTAGTAGTACAAATTCAGTTGAGTCAGCTGGGTTATTAGCTTTGTTAATATCCGAGAACATCGTGATAGGCGAGGGGTTTGCTATTGAGAAACTGCTGATATTATTCTCCACTGCTGTTATAAGTATCCTTGGAGCGCCACTATTTTTGTTGTTTAATTGTTGCCTGAAACCCTCCGCAAACAATTGAGCTTTTTCTAGGTGATCATAGACAAGAACCCCATTTGATCTAAGTGGATTGTCTTTTCTGCTGAGTTGTCCAGATATAGTCTTCACTTGCCGGAAAGCTTCGGGTCCAGGGCGGATATCATTTAGTCTTTCGACTAGCTGCTTGGTGCGAAAATTCTCAACCATTTCTCTAATCAACGTGCTTAAGCAGTTGATCTGTGACAGTAGTGACTTATAAGCCAAGGAGGTTCGGTTGCCGTGAGAGTGATAGATTCTCTTGAGTATTTTCCGCCAAAGCTGTCTAGTTTTAAGATGTTTAATGATGTCAGGTGGTAGCGCGCTGATTCTATACTTCCCGAGTTCAGATCGATGGGAATGTTTCTCGGAGACTTCCTCAATTTTTGAGTTAAGCTCAACTATGACCTCATCTATCTCCGGCTTAGATAGGTTTCTATTCGCTGGAACTTGCATCGTTCTTACTGAGCTGTTTAGATCAGCCGAGAATGCGTCCCAATCTGTTCTCGAGAAGCTTCTGACCAGAACCGGAAGTGCCTCGGAAAGCTGACTATTCACGTTTAGATGCAGGTCCAATCTAACCGCGAAGTGGTCTGACATTCCGGTAGTTGTTTTACAACTGAAGGAGGTCAACAGGTTTTTCAGGTCTTGTGATATTAAGAAGAAGTCCAGGATAGAAGAGCTGGCAGGTCTTGTCGGTGACATAGGGGAAATGGGGACGAACGAATTCAGCGGGGAATCGTTCAACCATTCCTGGAGATGTTTGCCATTATTGTTGGTGACACCATCACCCCAATCTGGGTGTCTGGCGTTGAAGTCACCCCCAACAATGACATTATCAAAGAGTTGTAGGACTTCCAGCAGCTTGTCGAGGTCTGCCTTGAGCTCAGCAGAATTTGGGTAACCTCGGATGTAAAAGGAAACTATCAGGATCCTTTTATTATCCGAAGTTTTGCAGAGAACTGCTGTTGCAGAGCAGTGTTTAAACTCTGGTAGAGAATACGGGTTGAATTGTATGCTCTTTTTCACGAGCACGGCAGTTCCACTATTGACATCATTCCTCACAACTTTGTAGTTACGAAACTTGACGTTCAGGGCTTGCCGTAATTTCGTTTCGGTAACTAGAAAAAGGTCAGAACCAATGCGGTCAATAAGAAGTTGTGCAGTGTCTCTCTGCGCATGCGAAATCAAGGAACAAGCGTTGAAGGTCGTAAGATTTACTTGCATACGCTGAGGATGAATTTAAAAATAGCAAATTGCTTGTCTTCTATTGACGAGGCATTTTGTGTTTCATTCATGAATTTGGTAAACAACTCTAGCTGGTCGTTGACCAAGGGATCGCTGGCGGTCGGCTTAACTCCTTTGGTCGCTTGAGCGAAGGAAACCTTGGGCGATCTCAAGCTGTTACTTACAAAGTTAGCTTTCACCTTGCTTTGGCTTGTATTAACTACCTTCTTGTTTGCGGCAGCTTTTTTCCTCTCGATCATGCTTGTATAGGCCGGGCAGCCCCTAAAATTGGCTGGATGACCTGTTTGCCCGCAGTTACAGCATTTAGCTGGCTCCGAGGGGGCAAGCTTACAATGCCCTTTCTCGTGTTTCTCCGCACAGCGAATGCAGCGGAACGGAATTGAGCAGTTCTTTGCCAGGTGCCCAAAATTTTGGCATTGATAGCACTGAACTTGCTCTACTTTTTTAATCTTTTCCCATCTTATGTGTTGATAGAACAGGTATTTGATTCTCTTGACTTCCCTCAAATCTTGCTCAGGATCGAAGGTGGCTATGAAGAGCCCTGAAGTGGAATTAACTTGTGACGAGGGATTGCTTTTTTTTTGCAATTTGTCACTTCTCGATAGGAAATTACCTACCGAGCGGATCTTGATTTCAGGGTGATCGTTTTTGATTTCTTCAAAAAGGATCTCAGGCGTGCATTCACTGTGTAGCCCACAGATAAGTAGGGCCTTGCTTCTCAGGCTGGAAGGTGAATTTGTGGAGGCTGCCATTTTCCATTCGGTCAATAGCCCAAAGACTTGTTGATGGTCTGCAGCGTTCTCACAAAAAATTAGGCACTTATCAGTCCCTCTATTTTTTATGGCCACTTTGATGCTTCTTGCACGAAGCTGGTTTATTAGTTTGGGGATGTTGATTCCATACCCATTGATGGGTGGAATTCTTTCCCTCCTGGTAGTTGGGGCAGAAACAGGGGCAGGGTTGGCTGAAACGTTAGGGCTCACCTGTACCGATTTCGCTTCCACCGCTTTCCTCGGCTTCTTCTTCCTCGGCTTCCTCTGCACCAGGTTGAAAAAATTCAGCGTTGAATTCTCGTCTCCCTCTTCAGCGCCAGAATGGTCCGTCAAGTTTTTCTCGTTTTCGTCTTCGTCCAGCATTTCCAGCGCAGCGAACCTGTTGCTCGGCATCTTCGCCGTACTCGTCCCGGCGATATGCGCCCTCGGCTGTACATTTCGCGTCCTTGATTCAAGCGTACTCGTCCCGGCGACAAGCGCCCTTGCCTCGACCTTTCGTGTCCTCGAATCGGCATTTCCCGTCCTTGCGATCCTCCGCCCCTGGCTCGGGGGTGACCATGACTTCGAACCGGTCTGGTTCGACTCGACTACGCTCAGCTCGTTTTGCTGCGCCGTTGTCACCATGCCCGTGAATTTTCGGAGATCCTCCAGTTGTAGCTCAAGTCGCTGATTGATCCGCTTGAGCTCGTTCATCTCCTCTCTCAGCTTCTCGTTCTCGCTTTTTAGTAGACTCACACTGCTCGAGTCTGCCATATCTTCCGTCTCGGGTCCGACGGTCCGCTTGCTTTTCCGGAGTCCGTACCGAACGTCCGCTTCCATGCGTAGCTCGTTGGCTCCGCTCGTCGACATATCTCCCGCCACGTTTGCCCGAATTCCAGGCAGCCTCACGCCGGAAAATATGCGACCTCCTCGTCCGCTCCTCGCTCAAACTCTTCCTCTTCACTCCGCAGCTGGTCAGAACATGTCCTGTTCCGAGGACAGCCACGATTTGATAGTTGTTCTATCTGGCTGCCGTGAGAACGGCAGCCAAAGTGGAGTGTCGGGCGAGGCTTTTACTCTTTGTGGTTTACTCTTTGCAAATTACCCTTTGTGACGTGCCCAACAACTCCAGATAGAAACTATCGCTGTCGCTACGACTGTAATGCACAGCAGACGATGTGATAACGCGTCCGAACTCGACGGTTGTCACCACACGACTGAAACGTCAAGGACGCACATTGTACGGTTTCGGAGGTTAAATTCAGCAGCCGTGTCAACAACGAAAGTACCAAACGGCCCTTTTCAGGGCCAAATGTTTAATAATCAAAGAGTAAAATATAAACACACAATGCTTCACAACTGTTTAGGAACAGTGTTCGATATTGTTGAGTAACAAACAGTCTGGCTACGCCTTAAGGTGACAGCCACACATGATCGCGCAGAACCACGACCACCGAACCATCAAATATCATAGAACGGTGGAAATGACCTTCATTGGAGAGTTCTCTCTATTGCATTTAGAGAGTTTTCGCTTTCTATGTGAAAATTCTCTGTCTCTCTCTAATAGAATGACCTTCATTGGAGAGTTCTCTCTATTGCATTTAGAGAGTTTTCGCTTTCTAGGTGAAAATTCTCTCTCTCTCTCTCTAATAAAATGACCTTCATTGGAGAGTTCTCTCTATTGCATTTAGAGAGTTTTCGCTTTCTAGGTGAAAATTCTCTCTCTCTCTCCCTCTAATAAAAAAAAAAAATAGGAAGAATTCTCCAATTAATGCCAAAATCCATGGAACATTATGGATTTGGCCGCTATAGGAATTTTTCAATTAATGCCAAATCCATAATGTTTCGTAGTTTGGAATGAAATTTTTAAATTGCAGAAATCTTGAAATCATCAATCAGTGTATGTAAATAAAGAAATATTTGTAATTTTACTCTTCATAGATATGAGTAGTGGTCCTGAAAAGGACCGTTTTGTGTGATATTTTGTTGTTAAAGGACTTAAGCCTTCTTTTCTGTCTTCTTCGGCAAGAGAACAGCTTGGATGTTGGGCAGAACACCACCTTGGGCGATGGTCACTCCAGACAGCAATTTGTTCAACTCCTCGTCGTTGCGGATGGCCAATTGCAAATGTCTTGGGATGATTCTGGTCTTCTTGTTGTCACGGGCAGCATTACCGGCCAACTCAAGGACTTCAGCAGCCAAGTACTCCATGACGGCAGCAAGGTATACTGGAGCGCCAGCACCAACACGTTCGGCATAGTTTCCCTTTTTCAAGAGACGATGGATACGGCCAACGGGGAATTGAAGACCGGCACGGTTCGATCGGGACTTTGCCTTTCCCTTAACTTTACCTCCTTTACCACGGCCAGACATATTTCAAATGAGACGAAAAAAACGCTGTGAGATCTCTATCGAACGACGATCGACTTTGCTTTGCGTTCGCCTCGAAATTCCGCACTTATTTATAGCTGATGAAATGTGTTTGTAAGATACTTACCTGTTGTGTGTGTGTCGATTTCCCTCTAAAGTATGCATTTGTATGTGTGTTTCCCCGCCATATGTACCTATAAATATGTGCACAGACCCACGGCGAAAACACACTTCACCCGTAGCTCGAGCAGTCCGCATCGACATGCCGCCGAAAACTAGTGGAAAAGCAGCCAAAAAGGCAGGAAAAGCCCAGAAGAATATCTCGAAGGGAGATAAGAAAAAGAAGAAGAGGAGGAAGGAGAGCTACGCAATCTACATCTACAAAGTATTGAAGCAAGTCCATCCCGATACTGGTATTTCATCAAAGGCCATGAGTATCATGAACAGTTTTGTTAATGATATCTTCGAACGTATTGCTGCTGAAGCCTCCCGTTTGGCTCACTACAACAAGCGCTCGACCATCACCAGCCGGGAAATCCAAACAGCCGTCCGTCTTCTGCTCCCTGGAGAATTGGCTAAGCACGCCGTCAGTGAAGGTACTAAGGCCGTCACCAAGTACACAAGCTCCAAGTAAGGCGTTTGTGCTTGCACATTCGCTAGTGCTTGCATTTTGCCACCAACACAAAGGCCCTTTTCAGGGCCACCCAAATATCTACACAAAGAGTAATTTTCCTAAAAATATTTTCTTAGAAAAAAAAAAAATTCAATATGAGAAAATTGAATTGTGAAAACGACGACAACTTGTACCCCAGCAAAAGAAAAATTCGACAGAATTTTTCGAACATTCCTGTTCCGCTAATATTAGGAGAATTTTCAAAATTCCTTCATTGCGGCATTTACGCTTCATTTCCACTTTAGGTGGTAAGAACCTAGAACCCATACGGGCGGGGGGATTGGCAGGTCCTAAAGCGGACTCGAGTTTTGTAAAAGTACTCCTCTCTAATCGAATAGAGAGAATTCTCATAATTTTTGTGAAACAGCCATGTTGCGAATTTTTTGTTACTATTTTTTTTTTTTTGAGTTAGTGCTAAACACTCTTACTCCATTATCACTGTGGGTGAGTCCCATTCCGATTCCAATTCCGAGTCCAACACCATCGCAAATTTCATGAATTTCATGAAAAAGTATTTTAAGAAAATTCCATTTTACTCATTGGCATGTACATATTTGCGTGTGGCCCTGAAAAGGACCGTGGACCGTACAAGAAATTTCATGAAAAAAAGTATATCAACAAAATTGCATTTTACTCATTGGGATGTATTTGTGGTCCTGAAAAGGACCGTTTTGTTATTAAAAAAACGAAGAATTCTTCTTCATTTAAGCACGTTCACCACGAATACGACGAGCCAACTGAATGTCTTTTGGCATGATTGTGACACGCTTGGCATGGATTGCGCACAAATTGGTATCTTCAAACAATCCAACAAGGTAAGCTTCACTGGCTTCCTGCAGAGCCATAACTGCTGAACTCTGGAAACGCAAATCAGTTTTGAAATCTTGAGCGATTTCACGAACTAGCCGCTGGAATGGCAATTTGCGGATCAACAATTCAGTGCTCTTTTGGTAACGGCGAATTTCACGAAGAGCAACTGTTCCTGGGCGATAACGATGTGGCTTCTTAACACCTCCGGTAGCTGGTGCACTCTTACGTGCAGCCTTGGTTGCCAGCTGCTTGCGAGGCGCCTTGCCTCCGGTCGACTTACGTGCGGTTTGCTTGGTACGGGCCATTGTGACGATCTCGAGACTTCACGATCAAATGTAAGGCTGCCGCGGAAACGCCGTCTATTTATTGGAAAACGCTCGTACACACACAATCAAACAATCAAACAATCCATCCGCTCTTGAATTTTTTTTTAAGTTGAATTATGCTGTAATTTTGTGTATGGTTCTAAACTATATTAAGTATAACATTTGCAAATGAAAATAAAGGTGAGTGTTGAAAAATAGTTTTTGCAGCTAAAATTGAGTTGAGTTCGACGTTAGGGCACGCTTCTCCGTACACGTATTGCGTACGGTGTAGCGGATGCAAGTGTTGATGTGTGTGTGTAAGTGGAATCTATAAATTTGTGGATTTTTCGGTAAGGAAAGTCAGTTGGAAGCTGTCACTGAAGACGGTCGCATCGTCCCGCATTCGTAAATTCGCAAGAGTAAAATAATAAGATGACTGGTCGTGGTAAGGGAGGTAAAGGTCTTGGAAAAGGAGGAGCCAAGCGTCATCGTAAAGTTCTTCGTGATAACATCCAAGGTATCACAAAACCAGCAATCCGTCGTTTGGCCCGCCGTGGTGGTGTAAAACGTATTTCCGGATTGATCTACGAAGAAACTCGTGGAGTGTTGAAAGTGTTCCTGGAAAACGTTATCCGTGATGCTGTCACATACACCGAACACGCTAAGAGGAAGACAGTCACCGCCATGGATGTCGTCTATGCCTTGAAACGTCAAGGACGCACATTGTACGGTTTCGGAGGTTAAATTCAGCAGCCGTGTCAACAACGAAAGTACCAAACGGCCCTTTTCAGGGCCAAATGTTTAATAATCAAAGAGTAAAATATAAACACACAATGCTTCACAACTGTTTAGGAACAGTGTTCGATATTGTTGAGTAACAAACAGTCTGGCTACGCCTTAAGGTGACAGCCACACATGATCGCGCAGAACCACGACCACCGAACCATCAAATATCATAGAACGGTGGAAATGACCTTCATTGGAGAGTTCTCTCTATTGCATTTAGAGAGTTTTCGCTTTCTATGTGAAAATTCTCTGTCTCTCTCTAATAGAATGACCTTCATTGGAGAGTTCTCTCTATTGCATTTAGAGAGTTTTCGCTTTCTAGGTGAAAATTCTCTCTCTCTCTCTCTAATAAAATGACCTTCATTGGAGAGTTCTCTCTATTGCATTTAGAGAGTTTTCGCTTTCTAGGTGAAAATTCTCTCTCTCTCTCCCTCTAATAAAAAAAAAAAATAGGAAGAATTCTCCAATTAATGCCAAAATCCATGGAACATTATGGATTTGGCCGCTATAGGAATTTTTCAATTAATGCCAAATCCATAATGTTTCGTAGTTTGGAATGAAATTTTTAAATTGCAGAAATCTTGAAATCATCAATCAGTGTATGTAAATAAAGAAATATTTGTAATTTTACTCTTCATAGATATGAGTAGTGGTCCTGAAAAGGACCGTTTTGTGTGATATTTTGTTGTTAAAGGACTTAAGCCTTCTTTTCTGTCTTCTTCGGCAAGAGAACAGCTTGGATGTTGGGCAGAACACCACCTTGGGCGATGGTCACTCCAGACAGCAATTTGTTCAACTCCTCGTCGTTGCGGATGGCCAATTGCAAATGTCTTGGGATGATTCTGGTCTTCTTGTTGTCACGGGCAGCATTACCGGCCAACTCAAGGACTTCAGCAGCCAAGTACTCCATGACGGCAGCAAGGTATACTGGAGCGCCAGCACCAACACGTTCGGCATAGTTTCCCTTTTTCAAGAGACGATGGATACGGCCAACGGGGAATTGAAGACCGGCACGGTTCGATCGGGACTTTGCCTTTCCCTTAACTTTACCTCCTTTACCACGGCCAGACATATTTCAAATGAGACGAAAAAAACGCTGTGAGATCTCTATCGAACGACGATCGACTTTGCTTTGCGTTCGCCTCGAAATTCCGCACTTATTTATAGCTGATGAAATGTGTTTGTAAGATACTTACCTGTTGTGTGTGTGTCGATTTCCCTCTAAAGTATGCATTTGTATGTGTGTTTCCCCGCCATATGTACCTATAAATATGTGCACAGACCCACGGCGAAAACACACTTCACCCGTAGCTCGAGCAGTCCGCATCGACATGCCGCCGAAAACTAGTGGAAAAGCAGCCAAAAAGGCAGGAAAAGCCCAGAAGAATATCTCGAAGGGAGATAAGAAAAAGAAGAAGAGGAGGAAGGAGAGCTACGCAATCTACATCTACAAAGTATTGAAGCAAGTCCATCCCGATACTGGTATTTCATCAAAGGCCATGAGTATCATGAACAGTTTTGTTAATGATATCTTCGAACGTATTGCTGCTGAAGCCTCCCGTTTGGCTCACTACAACAAGCGCTCGACCATCACCAGCCGGGAAATCCAAACAGCCGTCCGTCTTCTGCTCCCTGGAGAATTGGCTAAGCACGCCGTCAGTGAAGGTACTAAGGCCGTCACCAAGTACACAAGCTCCAAGTAAGGCGTTTGTGCTTGCACATTCGCTAGTGCTTGCATTTTGCCACCAACACAAAGGCCCTTTTCAGGGCCACCCAAATATCTACACAAAGAGTAATTTTCCTAAAAATATTTTCTTAGAAAAAAAAAAAATTCAATATGAGAAAATTGAATTGTGAAAACGACGACAACTTGTACCCCAGCAAAAGAAAAATTCGACAGAATTTTTCGAACATTCCTGTTCCGCTAATATTAGGAGAATTTTCAAAATTCCTTCATTGCGGCATTTACGCTTCATTTCCACTTTAGGTGGTAAGAACCTAGAACCCATACGGGCGGGGGGATTGGCAGGTCCTAAAGCGGACTCGAGTTTTGTAAAAGTACTCCTCTCTAATCGAATAGAGAGAATTCTCATAATTTTTGTGAAACAGCCATGTTGCGAATTTTTTGTTACTATTTTTTTTTTTTTGAGTTAGTGCTAAACACTCTTACTCCATTATCACTGTGGGTGAGTCCCATTCCGATTCCAATTCCGAGTCCAACACCATCGCAAATTTCATGAATTTCATGAAAAAGTATTTTAAGAAAATTCCATTTTACTCATTGGCATGTACATATTTGCGTGTGGCCCTGAAAAGGACCGTGGACCGTACAAGAAATTTCATGAAAAAAAGTATATCAACAAAATTGCATTTTACTCATTGGGATGTATTTGTGGTCCTGAAAAGGACCGTTTTGTTATTAAAAAAACGAAGAATTCTTCTTCATTTAAGCACGTTCACCACGAATACGACGAGCCAACTGAATGTCTTTTGGCATGATTGTGACACGCTTGGCATGGATTGCGCACAAATTGGTATCTTCAAACAATCCAACAAGGTAAGCTTCACTGGCTTCCTGCAGAGCCATAACTGCTGAACTCTGGAAACGCAAATCAGTTTTGAAATCTTGAGCGATTTCACGAACTAGCCGCTGGAATGGCAATTTGCGGATCAACAATTCAGTGCTCTTTTGGTAACGGCGAATTTCACGAAGAGCAACTGTTCCTGGGCGATAACGATGTGGCTTCTTAACACCTCCGGTAGCTGGTGCACTCTTACGTGCAGCCTTGGTTGCCAGCTGCTTGCGAGGCGCCTTGCCTCCGGTCGACTTACGTGCGGTTTGCTTGGTACGGGCCATTGTGACGATCTCGAGACTTCACGATCAAATGTAAGGCTGCCGCGGAAACGCCGTCTATTTATTGGAAAACGCTCGTACACACACAATCAAACAATCAAACAATCCATCCGCTCTTGAATTTTTTTTTAAGTTGAATTATGCTGTAATTTTGTGTATGGTTCTAAACTATATTAAGTATAACATTTGCAAATGAAAATAAAGGTGAGTGTTGAAAAATAGTTTTTGCAGCTAAAATTGAGTTGAGTTCGACGTTAGGGCACGCTTCTCCGTACACGTATTGCGTACGGTGTAGCGGATGCAAGTGTTGATGTGTGTGTGTAAGTGGAATCTATAAATTTGTGGATTTTTCGGTAAGGAAAGTCAGTTGGAAGCTGTCACTGAAGACGGTCGCATCGTCCCGCATTCGTAAATTCGCAAGAGTAAAATAATAAGATGACTGGTCGTGGTAAGGGAGGTAAAGGTCTTGGAAAAGGAGGAGCCAAGCGTCATCGTAAAGTTCTTCGTGATAACATCCAAGGTATCACAAAACCAGCAATCCGTCGTTTGGCCCGCCGTGGTGGTGTAAAACGTATTTCCGGATTGATCTACGAAGAAACTCGTGGAGTGTTGAAAGTGTTCCTGGAAAACGTTATCCGTGATGCTGTCACATACACCGAACACGCTAAGAGGAAGACAGTCACCGCCATGGATGTCGTCTATGCCTTGAAACGTCAAGGACGCACATTGTACGGTTTCGGAGGTTAAATTCAGCAGCCGTGTCAACAACGAAAGTACCAAACGGCCCTTTTCAGGGCCAAATGTTTAATAATCAAAGAGTAAAATATAAACACACAATGCTTCACAACTGTTTAGGAACAGTGTTCGATATTGTTGAGTAACAAACAGTCTGGCTACGCCTTAAGGTGACAGCCACACATGATCGCGCAGAACCACGACCACCGAACCATCAAATATCATAGAACGGTGGAAATGACCTTCATTGGAGAGTTCTCTCTATTGCATTTAGAGAGTTTTCGCTTTCTATGTGAAAATTCTCTGTCTCTCTCTAATAGAATGACCTTCATTGGAGAGTTCTCTCTATTGCATTTAGAGAGTTTTCGCTTTCTAGGTGAAAATTCTCTCTCTCTCTCTCTAATAAAATGACCTTCATTGGAGAGTTCTCTCTATTGCATTTAGAGAGTTTTCGCTTTCTAGGTGAAAATTCTCTCTCTCTCTCCCTCTAATAAAAAAAAAAAATAGGAAGAATTCTCCAATTAATGCCAAAATCCATGGAACATTATGGATTTGGCCGCTATAGGAATTTTTCAATTAATGCCAAATCCATAATGTTTCGTAGTTTGGAATGAAATTTTTAAATTGCAGAAATCTTGAAATCATCAATCAGTGTATGTAAATAAAGAAATATTTGTAATTTTACTCTTCATAGATATGAGTAGTGGTCCTGAAAAGGACCGTTTTGTGTGATATTTTGTTGTTAAAGGACTTAAGCCTTCTTTTCTGTCTTCTTCGGCAAGAGAACAGCTTGGATGTTGGGCAGAACACCACCTTGGGCGATGGTCACTCCAGACAGCAATTTGTTCAACTCCTCGTCGTTGCGGATGGCCAATTGCAAATGTCTTGGGATGATTCTGGTCTTCTTGTTGTCACGGGCAGCATTACCGGCCAACTCAAGGACTTCAGCAGCCAAGTACTCCATGACGGCAGCAAGGTATACTGGAGCGCCAGCACCAACACGTTCGGCATAGTTTCCCTTTTTCAAGAGACGATGGATACGGCCAACGGGGAATTGAAGACCGGCACGGTTCGATCGGGACTTTGCCTTTCCCTTAACTTTACCTCCTTTACCACGGCCAGACATATTTCAAATGAGACGAAAAAAACGCTGTGAGATCTCTATCGAACGACGATCGACTTTGCTTTGCGTTCGCCTCGAAATTCCGCACTTATTTATAGCTGATGAAATGTGTTTGTAAGATACTTACCTGTTGTGTGTGTGTCGATTTCCCTCTAAAGTATGCATTTGTATGTGTGTTTCCCCGCCATATGTACCTATAAATATGTGCACAGACCCACGGCGAAAACACACTTCACCCGTAGCTCGAGCAGTCCGCATCGACATGCCGCCGAAAACTAGTGGAAAAGCAGCCAAAAAGGCAGGAAAAGCCCAGAAGAATATCTCGAAGGGAGATAAGAAAAAGAAGAAGAGGAGGAAGGAGAGCTACGCAATCTACATCTACAAAGTATTGAAGCAAGTCCATCCCGATACTGGTATTTCATCAAAGGCCATGAGTATCATGAACAGTTTTGTTAATGATATCTTCGAACGTATTGCTGCTGAAGCCTCCCGTTTGGCTCACTACAACAAGCGCTCGACCATCACCAGCCGGGAAATCCAAACAGCCGTCCGTCTTCTGCTCCCTGGAGAATTGGCTAAGCACGCCGTCAGTGAAGGTACTAAGGCCGTCACCAAGTACACAAGCTCCAAGTAAGGCGTTTGTGCTTGCACATTCGCTAGTGCTTGCATTTTGCCACCAACACAAAGGCCCTTTTCAGGGCCACCCAAATATCTACACAAAGAGTAATTTTCCTAAAAATATTTTCTTAGAAAAAAAAAAAATTCAATATGAGAAAATTGAATTGTGAAAACGACGACAACTTGTACCCCAGCAAAAGAAAAATTCGACAGAATTTTTCGAACATTCCTGTTCCGCTAATATTAGGAGAATTTTCAAAATTCCTTCATTGCGGCATTTACGCTTCATTTCCACTTTAGGTGGTAAGAACCTAGAACCCATACGGGCGGGGGGATTGGCAGGTCCTAAAGCGGACTCGAGTTTTGTAAAAGTACTCCTCTCTAATCGAATAGAGAGAATTCTCATAATTTTTGTGAAACAGCCATGTTGCGAATTTTTTGTTACTATTTTTTTTTTTTTGAGTTAGTGCTAAACACTCTTACTCCATTATCACTGTGGGTGAGTCCCATTCCGATTCCAATTCCGAGTCCAACACCATCGCAAATTTCATGAATTTCATGAAAAAGTATTTTAAGAAAATTCCATTTTACTCATTGGCATGTACATATTTGCGTGTGGCCCTGAAAAGGACCGTGGACCGTACAAGAAATTTCATGAAAAAAAGTATATCAACAAAATTGCATTTTACTCATTGGGATGTATTTGTGGTCCTGAAAAGGACCGTTTTGTTATTAAAAAAACGAAGAATTCTTCTTCATTTAAGCACGTTCACCACGAATACGACGAGCCAACTGAATGTCTTTTGGCATGATTGTGACACGCTTGGCATGGATTGCGCACAAATTGGTATCTTCAAACAATCCAACAAGGTAAGCTTCACTGGCTTCCTGCAGAGCCATAACTGCTGAACTCTGGAAACGCAAATCAGTTTTGAAATCTTGAGCGATTTCACGAACTAGCCGCTGGAATGGCAATTTGCGGATCAACAATTCAGTGCTCTTTTGGTAACGGCGAAACAGTAACTTGCCTACAATATCTCAATGAATTGCAACACCTCTAAGTATTTGAAGACTGTTGTTAGGAGGTAGAAGAGAGAAAAAAAAGTGGCCGGGAAGTGCTTTTTGAACGCGAAATCGCGTTCAAAAAGCACTTCCCGGCCACTTTTTTTTCTCTCTTCTACCTCCGGATTCTGGTTCCCCCCGCCTTTCTTTCGTTTACACTCTTCTCCTCTTCTATTCCCCTTCCATCTTCCCTCCCTTTCGCCATGGTACTACTACTCTATTTATGTTCTCTCTCCTCCCTTCTTTTTCCAGCCGGATCCTCTCCGCGACATACTTCTTTCCGACCTGTGTGTATTCAGATCTCACCATTTTTATTTGCCAAGTCTACCCTGATCCTCCTGCTGAGCAATGAGCTACTCGTGTAGTGAACCTATTTTGGAAATTGTACTTATATCACATTCTGCATTTTTTATAATTGCGAATCATAACCAATCAAAATCATTCTTATTAAATCCCCCATATGAATACTAATTTTTTCGCCACCTATTCGCCACATTGAAGGCTCCCATATAGGATGTATCCAATATCAAAGACATTAACCAGCGGAAATTCGATGTTGGAATTCACAATTAAGTAATCCGGGGGTCGTGAGTTCAAATCCGCGGGAGCTCGCGTTTGTTGATTTGCCTTTTTTTACAACTCTGTTTATTTTTCCAGATATCCAATTTAATTTAGGGTTTTGGAGTAAAAACATTATTCTTATAAAGTTAAAGGTCGCCACACATGACTGCGCAGAACCACTACCGAACATCCATCGAACCATCAAATCTCATAGAACAGTGGTTATAGCTATGTAATTAAGGATTTTTGAATGTAGGCGAAGCGAATGTTTGAAAAGAAAGCAATGTGCTTGACTACTGTTAATGGCATTTTGAGTCCTATGATGAGAAAAAAGGATATTCTCTCTCTCTGCAATGAAGTGGAGTATGAGCAAGATGGGTGTTATTTGAATTGAGGTAATGGGGTAAATACTCTAGAGTATCTTTAATGGCATTTTCAGTTCTTTGGTATTGGAAAAGGTCAAGTGAAGTGATATCTGGGCAACATGGAGGTTATCTGACTGGGCACTGGGGGTCCTAAATCGAATGCATTAGACTAGTGTTAATTGCATTTTGAGTCCTTTGGTGTTGGAAAAGACATTCCTGGCAGTGAAGTGATATCTAGGCAAGATGGGTATCATTTGACCGGGGGTATTGATGCGAATGCATTATGACTATAATGGAATGAATTTTGAGTCCTTCGGTGATGAAAAAAGGACATTTTCGGGAATGACGTGATACCTAGGCATGATGGGTGTCATATGACGGGGGTGTTTAGGCGAATGAACTGGACTTCTGTTGAAGACATTTTGAGTCCTTTGGTGTGGAAAAAGACATTCTTGGCATTAAAGTTATTCTAAGTAAGATGGGTGTCCTATGGCTGGGGCTCTTGAGGCGAATGCACTAGACTACTGTGGAATACATTTTGAGTCCTTTGTTGATGGAAAAGGGACATTCTTCGCAATGAAGTGATATCTGGGCAAGATGGGTTTTTTTTATTGGGGATGTTGAAGCGAATGGACTAGACTACTGTTGATTGTATTTTGAGTCTTCTGTTAATGAAAAAAGGACATTTTTGGCTACGAGGTGATAGCTAGGCAAGATGCTTTAGACTATAATGGAAGGAATTTTGAATCCGTCGGTGATGAAAAAAGGACATTTTTTACAAGTAGTGTACACAGGCATGGTGAGTGTCCTATGGCTGAGGCTGTTGGGATTAATGTACTAGACTACTGTGGAAAACATTTTGAGTCCTTTGTTGATGAGGAAAGGACATTCTCGGCAATGAATTGGTATCTAGACAAGATGAGTTTTATATGATTGGTGGTGTTGAACTGAATGCACTATACCACTGCTGATTGCATTTTGAGTCCTTTGGCCAGTGAAAAGGACATTCTTTGCAATGAAGTGATTACTTGTTAATATGGGTGAGAGTATTGAGGCGAATTCATTAGATTACTGTGGCATTTTGAGTCCTTTCTTGATGAAAAAAACACTTTTGGTCATGAAGTGATACCTAGGCAAGATGCGTGTCGGATGACTAGCGGTGTTGGGGCGACTGCGCCTAAACTACTGTTGATTGCATTTTGAGTCCTTTTGTGAGGGAAAAAGGACATTCTTGGCAAGGAAGTTGGTAATATGGGTGTCACATTACTGGGGGTGTCAATTCGAATGCACTAGACTACTTTTGAATGTATTAGTGTGTGATTAATATCATTAAACTTCAATTCTTGTAGGTCTATTTCAATTTTCCCATATTGATCTCAGCTTACCATTGCCCATCGGGGAAATCATAATGCGTGCTGTCGATATACTCTTTTGAATGTTTATGTTTATGTGAGTTAAATAACTTTAGTGTTTTTGCTTGTCAATTCTCAACTTATCATAATATTCCGTGCTTCACAGTTTCGAAGATAGCTTCCAGCAGAGGGAGCGAATATATTAGCGGCACAAAATTATTTTTTTACTGTTCTCGAGCCTGAATTTTAAACGCTCACTTTTTGAGTGAAAACTTCCGCAACTGTCCTTTTATATAAAACCTGAATAAGTATTAAGCCATCCATCCATTAGAAGGACTATCTGATTAAATATTCGATGAATGTGTTCAACTGATTTATCAGAACATTAGTGATGATGTTCTTGTTGACCGAAACTTAAAAAAAATACATCGATGAGTTTAAGAGATCAAATTTACCTGGAATCTGACCAATTTTTTGTGGATGAGTAGCGAAGATAGGAATACTGCTTTTTCATTGCATAATCCGAAAGTATTTTAGTGACATGCAATTCTAACCCAAAAATTACTAATACTAACCTTTTATCTAGGTTCGAGTCTTCGGGTCACTGCTAATTCAAGCTTCTCGCTATGGATGTGCCCACTACCAGCGTTTCATTTGGCATAAACACGGTCCCACCGTCGGTCTCCTTGTTTCGTCCAAACGATGGACCAGCTCATCTGCTGCCTTTATCCGTCGCAGAAACAGTGACATTCATTCAGGCTTTTGCCGTGTGATTTGTAATTAGCAACGGGCCCGGCTCTAATACATATGCATATTCTGTTTTTGTAGATAGTGTCATTATAATGGTACCCTCTATAGTCATCACGACCGCTACATTTAAAAAATCCTTTAAGTAATGTTAAAAATGGTTTCGGCTTGTGTTTCGAGACTAACGGTAACAGGCGCCTACTCGATTGTTCATTTTGATTTAATTGACCAGAAATATGTTAACAATGTTTCTTTTCGTTCAAATTTTTAACTATTTTCCACTGCAAATGTTTACTAATATAGGATAGATCAAAATACCTTAAGGTAGCTTATGGTAACCTTGAGGTCGATTAAGATTGAAAAAGGTTTAGAGTTTTGTGTCTTGTGACTAACAATACCATGCACTTATTTTGATTACCCATTTCAGTTTCACTGACTTTATCAAATCATAACCACCCACATTGGACGCCAAATATTTGCGGGGTTTATCGACCATTTCCTACTGTAATTTCACTTTCGGTTTTTGTGTCTTGTGACTGATGTGATGACCTTAATTCAAATTGAGCTTTGTGGAGTTAAAGAGCAAATGTGAATTTTCCAGACATTGTTAAGATTTCTAAAGACTTCTGAAAGGAATCTTTCAAAGTAGTTGATCCCCCTTTATTTAAGCCACTGGTGCTTCACTTTATATACACTGCGTAACGTGCATAAAGAATTGACTGTTAAGCCCAACATACACCATCCGGAATTCCTGTCCGGAAAAACTGATGAGACCCGGCCTTCCGGTTTGCCTGAATATAGAATACACCATCCGGAATTCCTTCCAGAAGAACTGATCAGGCCCGGCCTTGAGGAATTCCGGATCGTGTATGGCTGTTTCAGGCCGCCTTGAGGCCGCCGGACAGGCCTTTGAGGCGGCCGGATGGATAATTGCAAATCGATCTTATCGCCATAGAATGAAAGTATCTATCTATTGGATTGAATTTTACATTCCATAGCCAAGCTTCAGATACATTCGTCTATTGAAATAAACTGCAGTGAAAATTCATTCTAGTCATGCGGCCGGACAGTTCGCCTTGAGGCGGCCGAACAGGCGGCCTGACTATCTATTGCATTGAATTTTATGGCGTTTTACTTTCCATAGCCAAGCTTCAGATACATTCGCCTATTGAAAAAAAACTGCAGTGAAAATTCATTCTAGCCACGCGGTCGGACAGTTCGCCTTGAGGCGGCCGGACAGGCCGCCGGACAGGCCTTTAAGGCGGCCGGATGGATAATTGCAAATTGATCTTATCGCCATAGAATGAAAGTATCTATCTATTGCATTGAGTTGAACTGTGAACATCACTACACTATCTTAACAAAAGCTATGCATATACACATATCCACTTCGCTCAATCCCGGAAACAATCGTTCATTAGCCGATTTTATTTCCGCGGGGTAGCAGCGGGATACATTGCAATAAACTCCACGCCGCCTGTTCGGCCACCTGACAAGAATGCATTTTTTCAGGAATTTATTTCAATAGACGAATGTATCTGAAACTTGACCATGGAAAGTAAAGTGTCGAGAAATTCAATGCAATAAATAGATACTTTCATTCTATGGCGATAAGATCAATTTGCAATTATCCATCCGGCCGCCTCAAAGGCCTGTCAGGCGGCCTGTCCAGCCGCGTGGCTAGAATGAATTTTTACTGCAGTTTTTTTCAATAGACGAATTTATCTGAAGCTTGGCTATGGAAAGTAGAACGCCATAAAATTCAATGCAATAGATAGATACTTTCATTCTATGGCGATAACATCAATTTGCAATTATCCATCCGGCCGCCTCAAAGGCCTTTCCGGCGGCCTGTCCGGCCGCCTCAAGGCGAACTGTCCGGCCGCGTGACTAGAATTAATTTTCACTGCAGTTTATTTCAATAGACGAACGTATCTGAAGCTTGGCTATGGAATGTAAAATTCAATCCAATAGATAGATACTTTCATTCTATGATAATAAGATCGATTGCCAATTGTCCATCCAACTCAAGGCGGTCTGCACATGCCATTGACGATCCGGAATTCCTCAAGGCCAGGCCTGAACATATGTGGTGGAGGCCTGGCGGGAACGATTTTCCTTCCGGCCGCCTGAAAGGCCAAAACGACCATACACGATCCGGAATTCCTCAAGGCCGGGCCTCATCAGTTTTTCCGGACAGGAATTCCGGATGGTGTATGTTCGCCTACGGCAAAGCCATTGTCTCATTGTCATTCCTCGCAACACATTTGTTCACATTATACTACAGCAAACGTAATGGGGCGGATCGTGTTGTAGCCCAGATGAACCTAGAAATTCGCATACAAAAAAAGAAAAAAAAACAAAAAAAAATTGCCGGTGCTATTCATTCTGAAATCCAATTATCACGCTGAAAGTGTGATAGCTCCCTTTTCTTTTATAAGCATATTTTATATATAAAAGAATGTCGTCTACGTATGTACAGATTTGCCGTCGTTATCCTTTATCCGATTTGCTTAAAATTTTTTGCAAACGGTTTCGTTACGCTCCACTTGAAACCTGAAATGAAAATTACCATGTGTCCGATTTGCCTGAATTTTTTTTGTTCTCTCTCTTTACGCTTAACTTGGATCCATATCCAGCTCAAACTCCACAAAAAGGGCGACCTGGTCAAAAAAGGACGACCTTCGTGCTAATATATCCAGTCGTTGCATGTACTTTATACATTTTCTCAATGCAATTTGTTGTGTGTGCCACTCTATATAAGGCAAAACACAATTCGACTTTGTTTGTGCCCAGTCACGCCTTCCTCACTGGTGTGATGCGCGAAGCGGAGGCGTCTGATGAGACGCGCGTCACACTAGCGATCGAAATCGGTGAGCACACAACACTTTTCACTTAAACTATAGGTCCTTCACGGACGACACCACAAAACAAACTCAAGTTCCTTCACGGACACCACTTGCAACAGAGGAAAAACCATGTCCCTCACGGACAATAACTTCAAAACTAAAACTATGTCCCGTACGGACAACCACTTCAACCAAAACTCGCAACATCAATGTCTCAGCAATTCGTGCCGGTTTATTATCAAAAGCATGCCCATACTTATATACCATTAACCCACGAGTTAAAAACATGGAAAGACTGACTTCTTTCTTCTTTTTATGAAGAAATGTTTTTCGCTCCACTTCAATTATCCTACATTCGATTTGTTTCAATTTTTTTCTGTTGTGCTCCTTTCTGATCAACGGGCATTCTTTTCTAGCCCAAATTCCCAAAAGAGGGCGACCTCTTGGGAAAAAGGACGACCTTCGTGCTAATATATCCAGTCGTTGCATGTACTTTATACATTTTTTCAATGCAATTTGTTGTGTCTGCCACTCTATATAAGGCAAAACACAATTCGACTTTGTTTGTGCCCGGTCACGCCTTCCTCACTGGTGTGATGCGCGAAGCGGAGGCGTCTGATGAGACGCGCGTCACACTAGCGATCGAAATCGGTGAGCACACAACACTTTTCACTTAAACTATAGGTCCTTCACGGACGACACCACAAAACAAACTCAAGTTCCTTCACGGACACCACTTGCAACAGAGGAAAAACCATGTCCCTCACGGACAATAACTTCAAAACTAAAACTATGTCCCGTACGGACAACCACTTCAACCAAAACTCGCAACATCAATGTCTCAGCAATTCGTGCCGGCTTATTATCAAAAGCATGCCCATACTTATATACCATTAACCCACGAGTTAAAAACAAGAAAAGACTGACTTCTTTCTTCTTTTTATGAAGAAATGTTTTTCGCTCCACTTCAATTATCCTACATTCGATTTGTTTCAAATTTTTTCTGTTGTGCTCCTTTCTGATCAACGGGCATTCTTTTCGAGCCCAAATTCCCAAAAGAGGGCGTCCTCTTGGGAAAAAGGACGACCTTCGTGCTAATATATCCAGTCGTTGCATGTACTTTATACATTTTCTCAATGCAATTTGTTGTGTCTGCCACTCTATATAAGGCAAAACACAATTCGACTTTGTTTGTGCCCGGTCACGCCTTCCTCACTGGTGTGATGCGCGAAGCGGAGGCGTCTGATGAGACGCGCGCCACACTAGCGATCGAAATCGGTGAGCACACAACACTTTTCACTTAAACTATAGGTCCTTCACGGACGACACCACAAAACAAACTCAAGTTCCTTCACGGACACCACTTGCAACAGAGGAAAAACCATGTCCCTCACGGACAATAACTTCAAAACTAAAACTATGTCCCGTACGGACAACCACTTCAACCAAAACTCGCAACATCAATGTCTCAGCAATTCGTGCCGGTTTATTATCAAAAGCATGCCCATATATACCATTAACCCACGAGTTAAAAACAAGGAAAGACTGACTTCTTTCTATAAATGTTTATTTACGACTTACAACTTACAATCTACTTAAATCTAATATTTTCTGATAGCAAAAAATACATACAACTACTTATCTGTTATGTCCTTTTTGAGGATCGTACACTCATATACGGTGACTTGACTTGATTTGTTCTTATTTTGTCTTTCAAACTTTAAGAAATAACATTTGTTATTTTTCCAAGGAGATCCTAGCGGTAGGCTGTGCGATAATATTTCGTTGGTTATAAATAGCATATCTCGACCCTCCTGAGTTTAAATTTGGTCTCCAAATTTTTTTCTAATTTATTAGATTATAGGTCATTAATACTGGATTTAATGTCTACTTTAATTCTCTGTTCCTTGCAGCATTTTATATATAAAACGATGATAACAATTACTACAAATATGTTCGTAGCAGTGCACATAACATTTAATCCTATATTAGTATACGGTTTTGGCAATATTTGCGTTATTTCAAATTTTTCAAATTTTGAATAATTTTATTTTGCAAAATTGGTAGTTCATGGGATGGCTTAATAAAATTTGAAGTTGTGATGAAAGACTTGTAATACGTTTCTATATTATTTAAAGTCACTTCACATTTTTCAAATTGTATTAGGAAACTATTATTTGATTTCAACGTATATTCTTTCGCATTACAAGTATGTTTCAATACATTATTGTTGTTTAAAATTAATAGTTTTACTTCTTTTAGCAGTCAATTTCAACAATTTACTATTTTCTTGAAGCCTGTACTACGCTTCTGTATCTTCGATTTCATTCATAAAATGCTTCATTTTGATTTGTTTTACCCAAAGATGAGAGCGTCCTGTTAATTCTTGAGTACCGAGGAAAGTGTGCTTCGGTGGTTTTCCTTTTATTCCACTAACAAATCGAAACCAATACGCAGTTACGCGATGTAGTCGATATAATGACAAATATTCTTCCAGAAAATATCTCTAGCCTCGATTTATTGTTCACTTTTAAGAAGGTCCTGGCCTTTTGCTTTCCAATCTCTTCTGTGCAATCAATTAGTTCTCCTCTTGGCCAATAACTTTTCGATCTCAGTAGCCAATTTGGCCCTGTTCACCATAAAGAGTTCTCGAGTTATGCGGCTAGTCGAAGTTCTCGTGATGCGGAATCCGCAGGGGTTTCTCCGAAGGGAACGTGATGCCACGTGTCGTGTTGGCCACAATCAAGGTCCAACGAGAACGATTACTCTTCACCCAAGCTAAGACAATCGGGGAATCTTGGCTAATAATACCGCCCCACATAGTAACACACTCCGGCGCAACTGCTCTCGCAGTAACGTAGCCAGAGACCCGAAATATTTTGAAGTCACCCACTCTCACTCTCTCGACCATACGTACAGACTGTAAGTTTGTTATGCAGATGCGGAAAATCTCCTGCCTAATAAGGTAAAGGCTTAAAAAATTTCATTGTTTTTTTTGTCTTATTACGATTTGCACCGCAACCCTATTCGCCAATATTTTTGCCAATTCCGAGTTCATTAAATAAATAAATTCCGTGCTTTATCGGGAAATAGATATCACCATCAACGATAACATCACGGAAATGCGGGCTATCGCCATCTATTCAGGCAATTTTGATATTGAAGTTTACAATATCTGTATTCTACCGTTATCCAGATGTCCCTCGGGTTACAATGTGAATATCAATCTTTACCTCACTGGTCAACACCGTCTCTTGCTTGGCGAATGCATTCCAATCTTAACAACGACACCATAGGTATCTCAATAGCGGAAAAACTTGAGTGACGACACTTCTACTTGTATCGCCAGCACCTGTTCCAGCTCTCCTGACATCGTGATTGCCAATGCAGGCCGCATAAATGAAGCTCACTGAGAGCCGGTCCTAACACTATCCTCGGACCATCTTCCAATCGTCATAAGGCTTGACAAACCGACAAATGTTATACCTGCGTAACTTTGCACTTTCGTCAAACACAACAAGGCTGACTGGAACTGCTTCACATCGTACAGCAATGCTAAATTTCTCACTCTGCCAACTCTAACCGACGTACGTAAGTTTGAATTCAACATGATGAAAGTCCTAAATAATGCGGCCGCAAACTTTATTCCTCCAGGAACGCCAGGTTAGCAGAGGAGAGAATATGACGGGTATCAGTTGACTTACAAGTCAACGTTTACAAATCGAATAAGGAATTAATTGCGTCAAGCACCTGGAAAAGTAAAATAAGATATATAATTCATGTCATATTTCACAGGGCGGCATAGGATTAGTATGCGGCACGCCGGCAGGAGTACTTGCTTGTTATATCCTCCTTCATCGCTAAAATGCCGTATCCAGCAGCACCCACGACGATAAGAAGCAGCAAAAAGAATTGGGTTCGCCTGGGAAATGCTTATTACTTATCTAAGTAGTCACCGCCGATTATCGACCCAATATTCTTCTTATTGAACTCCGCCCCTTCATCGCCGTCGAGTTCAATGAATGATTTGACAGGTTTCTTCCATCGTAATCGTAGTTTGTTGCGAGTTATTCCTACATTTCTCTCTCTCATCCTATACCCCACTCATTTTCTTTCCTTTATCTTTTATCTCTTCATTTATTCTTTTCCTAAACACTAACTTTCATAATTCTTCCTACTTTCCCAACATCAGACCTCTTTTACCTTCCTTTTCGTATTCAGAAAGAAAATGGCTGCGTTCTGGGAAACTTACAGGATCAGACAATTTCACAGTGAGTAACAGAGATATGAAGTATTGTATATTCGTAAGTTGAAGAGAGAGTGTCGCTTATCTGCGAGGATCTTTAGATGGGAAATATACTGGAAAAATTTGTTGGTTCGTTTCCCCAGCCTATGATTTCTAAACAAATACATCTACCGGCCTCTCTGTCTCTTTCGTTTTAGTGCAATTACTAAGAAACACGCCTAATAGCCCACATATACGATACAATCCGTCGTCAGTTCGATCTGACGATATTGTGATCGTCAAATCGATCGCACAGTTTATGTGACTATCGTTGACGATTTTTTTGACAGTTCCATTTAATTTCGATCGTCAGATATTTTGTGGCTATCCATCGTCAGATCGATCTGACGATGGGTCGTACCGTCTATGGCGGGTCTAACGAAAATTGGTTGGTTGTCATTCTGCTCTCTCGTGTGCGTCGAATGTGTGAATGTTTCAGTTAAATGCGTCTCTCTTTCACTTACGGATACACAATGCTTTGCCATGTCTGTTACTCACTGCCATTTCTTTAACCGGTCAGGCTTTCAGAACCGCGACCAATATCGTCTCATATCAGGCGGCTTTGCCTTATATCACTTCCACGAAGATATAATACTTTTCCCGAGGCTATGGATTTTCAGGCTCAACGTTGCATCCCTCTTGCAAACGTTGAGTTGGCTTGAGGTCGGAATGATTGGTGGCAAATTGAATGATGATCAAGAGGTGGACGAGGAGAGATGTTAGCGGAAAATTGCCAGGACAAGTCTGAACTTTGTTTGTGTATTATTCAGAGTTAAGGTAATTTTTTTTTGTGACGTTATGGAAGAGATTCGCTTGTTGAATTTTGGTGAAATTTTTGGGAGTCGATCATAATAGGCTTGGTCGGAACAAACCATATGTTTGGGAGAGTTGCGTTTCACTTTGAATGAAGAAAATATCCTGTTGAGGATTTCAATAAATATATTGTTACCACCTGGCAACACCCGTGGTACCAGCCGGCAACAATGATCACTGTCATCATCAGGAATACACCGTCAGTGTGTGTGTGCCATGGGGGACGGAGAAGACACACTGCGATTGCGTGGCGGGCGAGTCGTGGTTCCTTGTGAAACAGTATCTGATTGATTGTTGTGCAATATACGGGCGAATATTGGTTGGTGACGGGCGATAAAGGCGAAAATAAGCTTATTGTTCTGAAAAGTAGTGTTTTGGTGGAATTTCCAAAATTTGTTCAACAAATTACAAATGGGATTACCCAGCGCGTAGTGTCGGGCGATAGTGCAGTGCGGACGCGCCGTTCTTTTACGGTAAATTAGAACACAGTCGGGCGAGGAGTTGTTTTCGGTTGAATTGTGTCTTGACCGGCGGTGTGGCGTTGTGAATTTGATAAGCTGCTATAGTGGTGTTGGTGGCTGGATAGATTTGCAGGCATATTGTAGTGACAGGGGCGGACTTAGGCGAAAACTGTGTTTCAGTAAAGTGGCAAGTGCTGCATAATTAAAAAGACAGAGTGGGAGTCAGGAGAGTGGATGTTTTGTTGGTAAAGTCAGGGCCGGTGTTGGGCGAAGGTTGTGGTGCTAATTAGTGTGAACTATTAATTTGGTGATTGTGCAGGTGAAGCTTGTGTTGGTGTCGGGCGAAAAGTAGCACAAAGTTACAATGGCGGAAATGTGTGAAGAAGAGGAGCTCGACTACGACGGTGATGAAACGCTGAAAGGCAGTGACGGCGAGGAGGAAGGGAATTGTAATATATTCAAATAAAATACAGTAATGAAGTTGGTTACATATGTCAAATACAAAACTTGTAAATCTGGTAATACTGTAATATCACATCGGCCATATTGAATTGAGCCGCGTTGTAGTTAACCATTTGATTCTTGAAACATAGTAATAAATTACTTTAAAAGTAATTGTGTCTGCTCGTTTATTTATCGTGCATAGATAAAACCCCGTATATCACAGTGGCGACGAGGTAAAAACAACTGGATATTTTTTTATCGAGTTTCGTGTTCTACGAGCAATAAAGACCCGGTGATGGCTGCGAGCATGATGGGGCGCATCAGTGAATTCGAGGTGTCCACAGATTGGAATCTGTACAATTAACGCCTTGATCAATTTTTCGTCGCGAATTCTGACGCTGAAGACATAAAAGTTTCGGTTTTGATAACTGTGGTGGGCCAGACGGCTTACGCGACATTACTAAATTTGTGCGACCCAGTATTACCGTCGTCGAAAACGTATCAAGGATTAACAGATCTGTTGAAGGCTCGATATTCAAGGAAAGTTAGTGTTTTCCGAAAACGCATTATCTTCTATGAGTCGAGACAAAAGTCGGGTGAAAAAATCCACGACTGGTATTTAAGGTTAAAAACCTCGGCAAAGAATTGTGAATTTTGAAAGCAATTATACAACATTTTGCGCGACAGATTTGTTTGTGGCATCACAACTTCGAAAATAATTGACAGGCTTTGCGAAGAAACGACAAACAGAACAATGCAGCAGTTTTCGTAAATGGCAGTGGCAAAGGAAGCTTCGTTAGAGCAAGCATCTTCAGTGGATTATATATTAAGAATACGAAAAAACGTTAACAGAAGGTATATCTCTACTACTACCGGATCATATTATTTACTGCATACAACCAGCTGGGTAAAAAGGTTCATTGGTAACTTAAAAAAAAACACAAAACCGTCTTTTCGGAGAAATAACTCCTGAAGAAATATCTTGAACGAGTTACGGTGGCAGAAGCAAGTACAAAGAACGTGCTTTTAAATATCATAGAGAATCTATGGAGGTGCAATCGACCAGCATATATGGGACACTGAACTGTTTGAGATAATTCCACTCATAAAAAGTAAACAGAGAGACTTTTCCCCGCAACACCCGCTCAGTCCATATAATCGCACATAAGATGTCAAACTCACATTCCCCCCTCAAACTTCCCCTTTGTGAGCAGTAACATTTCATTTTGTCTCTCTACTCTGGAACACCCGCCCGATCTATATAGCCGAAACATGAAATGTCAAACTCACATACCCCTCCAACTTCCACCCTTGTACAGAATGGCCCCATTTCTCTCTTTATTTTTCATTTCCTCTTAATCTCTCTCTTCTGTGCTGATGTATGTATGTATGTAGATGTACACAATGCTGAAGTGCAAAGACCAAACAAAAACGGAAAAATTTGAAATCAGTATATAATGTTGGATAGCTCCGGTATAATACGAATCTGCGAGGAATTAACAACGCCGATCAAGTCATCGTAGAGAAAGAACCAATTCTCTTAGATGGAAAACACGCATAAGTTCAGTGAATCGTAGCACACTATCACAGGTGCTATAATCATCAAGGGAGACAATCACCCATAAACTAAAAGGGAAGTACTGGATTCCCGCTATACTCTCAACTATCAAGGGTTTTATTTTCATGTGCTGGTACTGCAAGAAGCACAAGGAGAAGCCAACTCAACGTAACTCTTATTTACATGCTTAACGATGTGGGCGACTCCGAAGATGTCCTGGGACGGAGCCTAAGGTACCATAGTAAAGGTCGGGCCGAGTCCTCTGGTTTCGTACAACCGACAGATCACTACCCATCAGATGCTCCTATCGATCTGTCGGTGGAAGCAGTACCACCAGAATATGGTTCACTACACATTGAGTAGTGACGCTTGTATTATGGCGATACGAAGATTTCTATCTCGGTGTGGCGATGTCAAAACTTTTTGGACCGATAATGGAACAAAATTTTGAGGTGCTAAAAACGTGCGAAAAACGCTTGACAACTGAAATGGCAAACAGAAAAATTAGGTGGAAGTTTATTCCACCGGTCTCGCCTCGTATGGGTGGTTGCTGGGAACATTTGAGGATTCTTGAAACGTGCCTTAGCTGTAATCAGGGATCGTCACCCTTCTGATGAAGTTTTGGCAACAGTATTCAAACGATATCTTAATTGGGCACTCATCATTCGTTCAAAGCCTGGACATATTCATATTCAATGATTAACCAATATCTTCTGGATTAGATGATTGATGGAGTATTTACCAATATTAATCGGAAGGAAGAAATTGACTGGGAATGGACGACTGAATCAAATCAGGAAATCGGGGAAGTTGTAATCATCAACGACCACCAATTACCCTGAGGGGAACGGCCAATTGGTATCATTGAAAATGTGCTGCCCGGACCAGATGGAATAGTGCCAATAGTAGAAGTAAGAACCCACGGACCCCAGCCGAAAGTATTATATGTATGTAAATGTAACAATGTCTTGATTATAGTCCTTTACACAATTGTTCAAATAAGAAAAAGATATTTTTATGACTCGTTAATAAAAAGTCAGCCAAGAAATGGGTGTTTTTTTTTTCATTTTATCCTTCTTTTCAAAATGGTTTACCTGCGTATTAAGTTGTACTTATTAATTCTCAATAATATTAATATTTTAGTATGTTGCGCAGGTTTATTTGTGAGTCTCGAAGTGGAGTTGTTGTAGAGATAACCCTCTGCTGTTGGCGAAGTCAATATTCGCGTTCGTTTCTCTTGGATCCTGATTAATTTCCATGCAGAAGAACTACGACTGATCTTCAATCCAGGCAAATCCAGGCCTGATATGGGATCTCGTCGGATCAAGAATCACTTCTAATTGGAATGCTTCATGTTTGACATTTGAAGTCTGCAATGAGTCCCACAAAATTAAAAAGTCCTACTAAATAGCTGAACCACAAAAATGAAACTCTTATTAAAAACATAAAAAGTCTTTTGATTTGTATTTTCTAGAAATCTACGAAACATTTAACAGTAACATAATTAAAGCTAAAAACAAGAACACAGCACAATTAAAGGGATGATTCGCCCCATTCGAGCGACACTCGACATTATCTAGCCTGATCAAATAACGCACTTGATCCGGATAGCGACAATCGGTTTCTGAAACAGAAAAATTAACAAGAGCATTAAAATCAATTTGTCAAATCGCAATAATCAATAAGTTCTAAACTGACCGACACACCGCATTTTTGAAGAATCCAGCTCGACGGTTAATGTAATTCCCGAGCACGTTCGCACATCATCACTTTGGCAGGGTCGACTAACATTGAATTGTATCACATCTGTGATTGTGGTACTTTGGCATTGTTTCGTTCCGCGTATCATACACACTGTGAAGCTTCCATAACCGACTCCATTGAATTGGATCCTTAATTCCGGTATATTATGAAGATATATTGGATTAATAAAATAGTTATTTGACTGATATGGGCTGACGTAGTCTTCGAACTCATTGCTTAAGGGGCCACCACTATACCCATCATCCCTTGATTTGATGTCATCACATGTAGGTACGATTATTTGCTGTGGTATTTGTCGTAGTGTTTTCTCCAATTCGGGAAGAAAAGTCTTTGGTTCGGGGTCGGATGAATCAATTATTGTGTATTGCTAAAAAAAAATATATATTATTAGAAGTAATTGACGTTCGTTCCTGTATACTATAGAGCAAATATGTTTATGCTTTATTCAATAGAATCAGCTCCATAGTTTCTCTATGAATTACTTCAAAAAGAAATTCAAATTGCACATTAGCCTTTTAAGGATAATGGATCTTGTTCTTTTCTCCGTTTCTACGTACATTAGCACAGTGTAGAACCTATACAGCAAAATGCCGAAACTAATTCAATTTTTTTCTATGATAGTTAAGGGGCTGCATTTGTTTTCAGAAAATCACTTTATGGAATATATAGGTAGAGAGCAAACACTAAAGCCTTCTTTAGTTTTCCAGAGAATTTGATTGATCCCGGATATCCATTGAATCAGGGCCGATAATGTGTTGCCTTTACGACCAAGCCCTATGCTTGGTTAACGATACTTACATTTGGCAAAACAAATGACGTTTGCGTTACATTGCGCGATAAATCCTGAAATGCCTGGTGATCGTTCGTAACGAATATGTAGTAGACATTTATGAACTGCTGCAATGATCCCGAAAACAACCACTGTGCATTTTTAAAGTCATCCTGAAAAATTTAATATAAGAAAATAAAAAAAATTATTTCGAAATAATTCGTTTTTTTTTATTATGATATTTACTTTTCTTTATATTACTTACATCAGTTATTTTCTGGCCTTGTGATATTACAAGGACCACTCGTGCCCTTTGGCTTATAGTTACATTGCCGGCCATTTCAGTTTCGTAGGCACTAAACATTTGAACGACTTTAGATAAACTTGTTGACAGCGAGAACGATGTTGGATCTACCAATGAGTTGTAAATATTGATTATTCATGAAATGACAAAAATATAGGAGCGTATTTACAATGTCCACTGAAATATCGAAGTTCTTGAAAGCCTCGCAATATGCTATTCGTTCTACTAATTAACACGTCACTGCTTCCTCCGTGAATAACCGAAATATACGAGCCAAATTTTGAGACATCGATAGACTCCGAAATTACTCTGAAATAAAAAAAAAGTATTGCGTTATTACTTAACCAATCAAGATCAACTTCTTCGATTTTCGGCTATTGACCACGTTTATATCGCGGAACTAACAGGCGTATTAACTAAGTCATATTAGTACAGTAGCAGTACCTGTTCATACTGAACAAAATTAATGATAAAACGAAATTGAATCAATAAATAGAACCTTACGTGATATCAAACAAAACGACCGACCTATGGGCGGTATTACTCGTATATTACTTCTCTGTGGCGACTTTAGGCAAACTTTACCAGTAAAACCCGGAGGGATGAGGGCTGATGAAATTAAGGCAAGTCTAAAAAGCTCACATCTATGGCGCATTGTCATACCCATGCATTTGTCAAGTGTTAACCAATATGCGGGCGCGAATTGGGAGTAATCAAAATGTCCAAGAGTTTTCAGATTTATTGCTGAAAATTGGTGACGGTACGTATCCGCACGAAGAAGTGAAGATTATTCTCCTAAATAATTGATGTTGTGTATTTAAAAAACGACCAGGCAGAACGGTGCCTCGGATCGAAAAAATTTTGTAGGAATAAACTAAAGAGCATTGAATTCAACGCTCAATACACTGCTCAAAGTTGAAATGCGGTTCA
The DNA here is from genome assembly GCA_964017055.1 of Chloromyia formosa. Taxonomy (NCBI): domain Eukaryota; kingdom Metazoa; phylum Arthropoda; class Insecta; order Diptera; family Stratiomyidae; genus Chloromyia; species Chloromyia formosa. The sequence continues at coordinate 30,530,669 of OZ024815.1, read as the reverse complement.
GTAGTATAGTCAAAATTGATAGTCAAAAAACGACAATTTGCAAGGCTTCGGAGAAAAATTACACTTTATCACTTTTCAATCTCACAGATCTTTGAAATGGATGCTGCAAATGGAAAAACTTATATGCACCAGTTGAAGATAATTTGATTTCAAGTCTAACGTGGCCAATATTTTTCAATTCGGCTCATTTCTAGAGTAGTTATGAGCGAAAATGCAAAACTGCCTAAACATAATTTCAATTATGTGTCCGGGTCTAAGCTCACGTGAACACACGGTAAATACACTACGGTTTGCCGATCGTGTTGGGAAGCTACTTGTCACGGACAACGTCCCATGTATTGAAATTTACTCAAGTTCTAAGCGGCCCATTAATCAGTATTTAAGGAGTCGAACTTCCATGATTTCAATTATGTGCCCAGGTCTAAGGTGAACACACTGTAAATACACTACGCTATGTCTATCGTGTTAGGAAGCTAGTTGTCACGGACAATTTAGATATGCGTGACGAGGAAGATATTGAATTAATGTAAAGTGACGATCACAGAAACAGTCAATTAAGTGAAAACGAATTGGCACATCTGAGATCACTGAGTAAACACGATATGTCCGATGAACTTTTCATCCAACATGCAGCAATATCTGACTTTCAATAAACCGGGAAAATTGTGGTGGGTAAGCATAGGCTCCTTAATTTATAATGCGTTTCTTACCGGAAATTCGTGATCAGTCCAATGTTACAAACTACGTTGACACCTTGATCGTCAATGCATATTAGAAACATGACGAAGAAATGTTGACAAAACTTACCGACTTAACAATGCATGTCGCGACACAATGGCCGCGTTATCGGAATCAAGAGCAGGAATTCCTGAACTGCCAGGAACTCTAGGTTTTCTCTACTATACCTTTGTCGTGTAGGGGCAATGGTGTATGTTGCTCGCGAAATCATATTTGAATCGGCAAAAGTATTCCACCAGTCTCTAAAGTTTTCTGACCAATAGATACTGTAATGAACCACCTGTAACGAGCCATATTATGGTCTGGTAGTGCTGCTCCCACCGGTAGATCGAAGCAGCACCTGATGAGTAGTGATCTGTTGGTGGTACGAAACCAGAGGCCGAGAGTCCCCCCGGACCCAGGTGCGACCGCGTGGGCGTCTAGTCCGTCCAACCATTCCATCCTTATCGACTATTTTTTCTTTATTCCCCTGTTTGTGTTGTCTTCCCCAGGCCCATGAATTTTTGTTAATACGTAAAGAACAGGGGCAACGCGCGGCGAAAACCCCGCCCACATCTCCCAAACTGAGCTACAGCAAGCATAGGCCGCTGCTCAGCTCGTTGAGGGGCCTTTTTCTTCGCCAGATGGCACGGCCCGACCTTCTTCCCCAGGCCCATGAATTTTTGTTAATACGTAAAGAACAGGGGCAACGAGCGGCGAAAACCCCGCCCACATCTCCCGAACTGAGCTACAGCAAGCATAGGCCGCTGCTTAGCTCGTTGAGGCGCCTTTTTCTTCGCCAGATGGCACGGCGCGACCTTCACGGTCGTTATGCTACCTAAGGCTCCGACCCCACAGGCATCTTCAGATGCCCACCAAACCGTCCGTTACAATACCTGGACAGCCTATGCACACACGCTTCTTTATGGGATGAAGAACTTTTTTAGGGAGGTCCCCATTTTTTGATACCGCCATGGGATCTCATGGTAGGGTGAGTATAGAAGGCCGTGGGTCCACTAACATCAGGATCCAAGAAGCGTGTATGAGGGTATCTGAGCCGCCCGACAATCATTCCCTCCTTATAGTCCTTTTTTTACTATGCACTTTATTCTGCCTATTTGTTTGTGTTCTTTCCCAGGCCTATGAATTTTCGTAATACGTAAGGGACAGGAGCTACGAGCGGCGAAATCCCCGTCCATGTCTCCCGAACTGAGCCGCAGCAAGCATAGGCCGCTGCTTAGCTCGTTGAGAGACCTATTGCCTCGTAAGATGGCACGGCCCTCCCCACAGGCATTTTCTGATACCCACCAAACCGTCCATTACAAATAGAATAGTGGGCGGTAGAATTCCGCCAAGAAAATCAGCTAATTTTGTCATAATTTGAGGTTTGAGATCCCTTCCACACATTATGGAATGGTAATTTAAACGACGTATGAAAAAATGGAAATACTTACCGGGTAGTTTAAACTTGGTTAATATGGTAATATGTGCATAAACTAAACCGTACACTAGTAACACAAATTTCCACTTACCCTATAAGCTTATGCGTTTTCATCTCATCTCTCGATCCATCTACAATCATTGTCAAATCGATATTGGCTCGTCGATAGTTTGTGGGAATGTTTTTACATTCAGGTAGCGCGTTCAACAAGACTTTAGCATGTACGAAAAATCGATCGACAGCAGTGTTGCATGCAGCATACAACAGATCATCGTCCACTCCGATTACAGGCGTCGAGAACTGCAGTACTCTCGCCAATTTGTATGTTTCTTCCTTAAGGACGCGGGTCGACATTCGCTCCATAATTCGCTTTCTTTCACAAGCACTATCTAAACTTTCGTCTATATTATGCCCGTCATAGTACGAATCATAATAAGGACTTCCATAGCTTGGAGAGCGTATGTTCGCACTTGATGCAGATTTATGGGGCGAATATTCTTCAGCATTGTCAATGTTTCCCGGATTGGGAGCCGGTCTCCGTGGCTTACTTATGTTTTCGATTGCTGTCGTTGGTACACCCCGTGAACTGTAAAACATTTCCAGGATTTGCGATAATCTAAGTGTTTGAACACGATCCACCCAGGATTTTATAGACATGGACAGATGATAGGCATCTATGCCGGCCAAAACCTCACTATCTGTGAGCTGCCATAAGTTATAGTGGTCGTTCACCAGGTATCGCGCTTTTGGAAAGTGCATATCATCCCAATAGCCAGCTAGACCAACGCTTACATTTTCACCATAGTACGGTGCTTGTTGCACGCATACTTCAGCCAAGTCACCTACTATTCCTGCCACGTAGTTATTGTTGATCTCCTTTACGCTATTGATAACTTGCTGCATTTTGTCATGTTCCATTTTCTTGTTACTATCTTTGTCAAGAACAGAGAATAGATCGCCTGCTTGAACTATTTGTGGCTGAAGACCAGCCGCTATTGCAGCAATCACAGTACCCGGGGAAAACGAACCATAGTCTGTAAGTAGCCGAAAATTTATGCAAAAGTGTGAGTTGTATTTTTATGTTAATATCATGTCGTACTTACTAAATGTCCTTACAACGCCCATCTCCTCGGGACAACTTGAAATATCACCAGGTATTATTAACACTTTTCCATTCGGGAATGTAGTAACTCTGTAAGATTCAATTCGGTCATATTCGCGTTGTCAAATTCTTAAGTACTGGCCACTTACTTATTTGTGATACATTGTACGCCTTGCCCATCACTACTCTTATTAAGATTCGGACTACACGTTCTAGTTTCGTCCCCACGTACAAAAGGTTCGACTGACGAACTGACTAGACGGTGGAATGTACACAACTCGAGAGGAGTTAAAACTTCGGTGAAATTAATCTGATTCGGCGTATCAGACACAAGGTTCAAAATCAGTTTGAATTTTGGCACCATTATGCCTTTCACCCCATAAGGAATGGTATAATCGCTTTCCTTCACACCCGGTGCCCGTTGAATTCCGTCAATCCGCAATTTATGCAGGATACTCACAACCAACATACGCATATCAATCGATGTAGGATATGCTTCCTCGACTTTACGTACTAATTCGAGAAGATTTTGCAAGGAATTAGTTGACCAGTGAGCGGTGTTATTACCTCGATAACAGTGGGTAAGGCTTTCGTAGATCTTGAGCGAGGAAGAAGGACCTGGAAAGAATTGGATATGATACATTTTGATGCGATTAGATGTTAAATTAATTATTATTGAAGTACACAAAGTGGTGCATATTAGTTAATACCACTGCAAATAAAGGACCCAGAATGTTTTTAAGCACATTTCAAGGCGCAATATTTTTAAGCACATTTGGAGCCGAAATAAACTAAAGTAGTCCCTATTCGCCTAAAGCAGAACGGATGAAAGAAGGCCAATATTTCTGTTTGTTCCGGGACTGTTACACCACTTAGAAAGATAAAAACTTACAGGAGGAAGGAGTTGCACAAGCATAGAAAAGGCATAATAAAGGAATTTCGATAGATTATCAAAACTGGCCAATAATAGTATCAGTCCCCGAGTTACGTAAGCATTTCGTTCCAAGTGTGTTTACGTAAGTCGGATTCATGAGATCGGTTGAAAATACATACATAGCAACATTGTTTTCGACGTCAAACAATTATGAAAACTTCGAATTCAACAATAGTTTATTTACAACATAAAAATACTTTTTCATCAAAACCAATTATAAAATTAGTGACTTTAAACTTAATGTTTAACTAAGGTTAGTCCGGATGGCGCAACGGTTAGCACATTCGCCTTCTATGCACTGAGCACCTGTTGGATTCCTACTGAATGCAGTAGTTTTTGATAAAAAAGGGGATTTATGTGTCGGACTATAAGCCCACACAGCTGTTAAATGAGTACACATTTACCTATGGGGTAAATAACTCGGTTGAGCGCGTTGTTGATCACACATTTCTGCACAAAACACACCGTCACGATCTGGAAAATGAGATGATGCTAACTCATTTCGACTGTTGCGCCAGTTATTTATTTAAGGTTTCTAAGGAAACATCATATATAAAACAACCTTTGAATGATGAAGATGTTAAACTTATTACGCGAAGAATAAAAATCACTTAACCTTAGGTTGGTTTGTGCGAAATAATGGGAGTCATGCATTCATAGAGTTTTACGTAAGTGCGGATTGACGTAAGTCGGGAACTAACTATATATTTCCTATAGTCCCAGTTAACACAACCCTGTTCCCCTTAAAAAATCAGTCAGAAATACTGGCGCGCTCGGTAGCCGCGAGGTCTCGGTCGCCACTCTATGAAGGTTTGCATTTGGAATCTAGTGTTATTAATGAGAGTAAAACCCTCTTTATTTGTTCAGTTGCGGAGCGGCTCTATATATGATCAAGCTATTTTTTCTCCTGAAAATTTTCAGAAACTCCACTCCAACGGGGTACCTAGATAAAGACAGCCCTGTATTACAAGAAATATTTGGAAGATATTGCTGCTGTCACTGAAGCGGTCATATCGAATCTTATAGTGCAAAGATAAATCGATATCTCAGCGGATACGGCTAAAATATGAGAGTGTAATTTACAAATATGGTCAGGCAAATTGTAAAGGTGTGGTTGGAAAAGGTGTGAAATATCCCTTCGAAATTCATCTGCAAATTAATAGTGGCAAAGATGGGTTAGGTGCCAAATCCACCAAAACCAAAATTCACCGATTCAAATCCACCAAAAAGAAAAATCCACCAATTCAAAATCTGTAAATCTTTGTGTGGAAAAGTACCAAAAGTACAATCCTTATATGGTCGATTTTTAGTTCCTAATAGCCGTCATACATTATCTGATCCGTCGCCCGATCGATGGATCGCCACAAAATGTCAGCTGATCAAAAATTATACGGAACTCTCAACAAAATCGTCAACGATAAGTGTATACACAGGCTGATCCATCGGCCGATATCGATATCGGGCGACGGATCGGCCGATCGATCGGTGTGTGTATGGCACGTTTAAAGCAGAAATTCGTTGATTGCCGATTCAGAGTCCATTTCCGTTCTAAGAACTAAAAATTCATCGTGTGTGCATCGTCAGAATAAACTAGGTGGATTTTGGAGTGGTGGATTTTAATTCGGTGGATTTTGAAGCGGTAGATTTTGATCGATGGATTTCTATTTGTGGATTTGAAAGGTGAATTTTGTACCTAACCCGTAAAGACTTACTTCAAGATCATCCCAGCATACAAAGTGAGCCGTAAGCGAGTCACTTGCAAATCGCTTTGGCGACCAATATCTTCATTAACGACTCACAGGTGATAACACTCTCACTCTAAATTTACATTTAATTCTCGGGTCACTAGCGAGTCGACAAACCTTCACCCTTAGCGAATACTACTGTTTGTGACGAATTTAATCATTTCATGCTAATAACGCCGCGCCAAATATAAGTAGGTAAGTTAAACTTAGGTTGCCTAGGACCTTACTATACTCCCTTGAATTATTTCAATGTGATGAAAATCAAGGCTAATTTCTATACAAAGCGCCCCAAACTAGCCTACTTTTTAGGGTTTTGTAGTAAAACAAAACCCTTATGAAATCGGTCATTGCGTCCGTCTGTCTGTCTGTCTGTCTGTCCATGAAATATCTCACGAACCGCTGAAGCTACATGCATGAAATTTGGTGAAAATATGTGGAAGTACTATAATTCTCTGGAGAAAGTGATGCATTGTAATAGGTCAACTTTAAGGGGGGGTCCCCATAGAGGGGAAATGAAGGTCGAATTTTTTTTTTCGTCTGGTATAGGCAAGTGGGGTATCGTAAGAAAGGTACCATCGAGTACATTCCATTTCTGTAATTTTTTTCAAATTTGAAGAAACGGGAAAAGAGGGAGAGGGGAAAATATATGGTCCGAGTTTGTCTCCCCCCCCTTGCATTTCGAGACCGTTACACTTAGAAATATGAAAATTTACAGAAAAGCGGCATTTCACTAACATAGAAAACTGAAAATAATAGAATTTCAAAATCTCATTAAAAAAGGTTAATAATAGTACATTTCTATTGTTGCAGTTAGCACACCCCTGCCCCCTTTAAGCACACCCGAGACCAAAAATATAGATGGCCAATGATAACCAACACCATAGGCAATAACGTCTCTAAGTTTCATTACAATCGTGTAATATTTAATAATAGTACATTCACTTAAAGTTAGGCATTTTTACACTATTCATACAAAAAATACACCTACCGGCTTCGAAGGTGCGAGTACTACTTGCATGTTGTTTTTCGTAGTGTGAATTGCAGTTATTGTTACGTATTATGGTTAATTACATTTACGAAAGGGTAAAGATTGGTAGGGGGCGATGTGTTGTAATTGGCCAACTATAACGAGCGGGGGAGGGGTGGGGCGAAATTAAGGTCAAATTTTGTTTATCGACTGGTATAGGCAAATCGGGTCCATGAAAAGCCCGAAGACTGTGAAATTGCGCAGAAAAGTGACAACATTTTCTGCATCAACTGTAACAAGACTGGCCATCCCGCGAGTTTTCGGGGCTGTCCTGTTGCTAAAAAAGCGGAGACCAATCGTAAGTCCTCGCAACAAAAGAAAGCCACTCAGAGGAGCATCATCACTAAGGAGCTACAAAGCAAAGTGCAAGCTGGCAAATCCTATGCCACAGTTACTCGTAGCGGTCCTGGCAGTAAGGTACCGACCAAACCCACCACACTTAGTGCTCAACCGAAGAGCAGCTCTGCGGTACCACTACCATTGTCTGGTAATAATATCGTATTTGAAGAGTGTAACCAGCTCTTTGGGTGCGACTTGTTCTCGCTGATGAGAGAGGTAGAGAAATTTGTTCCCCGCCTTAAATCACTAAAAACAGCTAACGAGAAAAGGCTAGCCTATATTGAGCTGGCCTTCAAACTCTGTGGGGGATATGGGTCGAATTAAAATCGCTGTCAATAGTTGCTCCTTCGTGCCTGTCTTTAAGAGGAACGCGATTCAGGAATTCTTGAATGATGAAGATCCGGAAATTTTGTTTTTGTCAGAGACCAAACTAAAAGCAAGACACAGTGTTCACCTGGATAAATACACAGTCCACCGCAATGATGTCTCTGAGGAAAGCACAAACCTCGGAACCGCAATCATCCACAAATCCGTAATCGCTACCAGACGTATCACTCTACCACCTCTATCCTGCTTGGAGGCACTAGGTATCTCCTGCCAAATTCATGGGGATACGTTAGCATTCATCGGTGTTTATGCTCATCATGGATTTAACTCAAATGACCTTATCAGGGATCTTGAACTCATCATTTCCCACACAGCCAGCTATGAATTTTTAATCCTAGGGGGTGATTTCAATGCTAGGCACCAAAGCTGGGGTAATGCAGTCCATAACGCCTATGGCTCCGCACTCAATACATGGCTAAATGACAACCACACTGAGCTTGAAGTTGTCGCTCCCTCAGAGCCCACCTTCCGTCGCTCGGGGTCATTTATTGATTTCTTTCTTGTATCTTCAAACCTGGCACATCGTCTTCCTATCTCTGGTTCTATCAAATGCAATGTGCACGACGCTGAGTCTGACCACATGCTTGTCCAACTCTTAATAGAAAGCAGAACGGACCTGCGATTTTTCACGGCAGACCCGGATTATTATATCCCATACAATAGGGTAAATTGGGAAGAGTTTTCTGATCATGTGGACAATAGGCTCAGCGACATTGTTCTTGACACAAACAGGAACCTAACAGCTACTGAGATCGATTCGGCTATTTCGCAAATCAATGCAGTTCTCCAACATTCCTTCTCTAATATCATGGTCCCGAAAACGACCAGGAACTATGCTTACCGAGACCTCCCGCAAGAAGTTTTAGACCTGCATAATAGGCGTAAGGTGCTCAGACGTCGCCTTTGCGCAGAATTTACCATCGCACCTTGAACTCTAACAACGATGAATATCGAAGGGTGTGTGGCATTGTCAAAGCCGTGAATATCCTTATTCTAGTTAAGACATGTGCTTATCGCAATAAATCCTTTGAAAACACCTTAATAGCCCTAAAACCTGGCACAAACATGTTCTCCGAAATAAATCGGATAACGCGAAGAAAAGGTCGTGTTCAAGAGTTTAAACTGGACCAGACAATGAGGCAACTGCAAATGCGGCAGCTGAGCATTTTTCTGGAACCTTCCAGGGAGAGAAACAGGGAAATGATGCGGAACTCGTTGTGGCTGTGAATGAAGCCATTGCGGAGTTTTCAAGCGAACACAGGGACTCCCAGCTAGTGGAATTCTCATCTAGGAACCCGGCTAATAGACCTCATGGTCACTCGTCCCTGGTGGGGACGCGAGAATTGATTGACCTAGCCACAAGCTTACCCCCAAAGAAATCTGCAGGAGAAGACCAGGTCTCTAACTTCATACTTAGGAAACTTCCCTATTCATTTTTCCTATTGCTCACCATCATCTTCAACAACTGTATCAGTTTGGGTTACTTTCCTAAGGCTTGGAAAAGGGCAAAAATCTTCCCTATTCCCAAAAAACCAGGAAACCTTGATATTAGATGTGCGAGGCCTATCTCGCTATTATCCAATATTGGGAAGCTCTTCGAAAGGGTTATTAACCAATCAGTGTTACGATTCACAACCAGCAGATCCATCATTCCAAATAGACAATTCGGATTTAAGAAAGGACACGCTACTGTAGATGCCCTGCAAATCTTTCAGACGCATGTGAACCAAAGCTTAGAACAATCAAAGCTAGTGGTCGCAAGCTTGATTGACATAGAGAAAGCCTTTGATTCTGTCTGGATCAAAGGTCTTATCTATAAGATGTTACAGTGGAGATTTCCCGCTCACATTATAAAAATTGTCCAGAGCTTCCTAACAGACAGATCTGCCATAGTCTCGATAAACGGGTCTACATCGGCAGCTTTTAGCATCGAATCTGGTGTCCCACAAGGATCTGTACTCGGTCCTGTTCTGTTCAACCTCTTCACGGCTGACATCCCGGGAGTGAGAGGTCGCCTATCCGAAAATTTTGGTGTGAATCTCTTTGCGGACGATTTAATAGCCTGGTGTTCCGACTTCAACCCGCGGTTCGCTGCTATACGTCTCCAAAGGTATATTGATAAACTGGTTAGGTACTACGCAAAATGGGGACTTAGGGTGAATCCTCAAAAAAGTGAATCCATAATCTTCCGCAGATGGGGGGGGGGGCGAGACGCACTCGTCAATATGAAGGCCTAACCAAAATCCCAATCAAGATCCTGGGTGAGACTATTCTCCCCTCTAAAAAAGTAAAATATCTGGGGATAATTCTCGACAGGTTCCTAAAATATGGTGACCACGCCAAGCATGCTCTTACTAAGGGCAGAATTGCTTTTTCCCTACTCTCCAGTCTCTTCAAGAGAAGAGCCCCTGTAAACAAAAGAGTTAAAACTCTCATCTATAGGCAGCTGATTCGACCTACTATCACGTATGGCATTCCCATCTGGAATAAAACTGCTAAGTCTCACCTCGATAGACTGGCCACACTTGAGAGAAAGGTACTCCGCGCAGCGACGGGTCTATATCGCCGAGCCGATAGAGACTTTTATTACTATAGAAATGAAGATGTATACCGCGAAGCGGATGTGCCGCCGCTGTCGGTACATATCCAAAATCTCACAGAAAATGCTCTGAGCAGATTGGCTCGCCACCCAAACCGGGAAGTTAGAGATTCTGTCCCTTGAAGATACAGTTATTTTCAAAGTCCCCCGAGACACAGTAATGTAGGAAATTGGTAATAGTTAAGCATTTTAACAACAAAATTAAAGTTTTTCATTTGAGTATATTCACAGGTTAAGTCATTTCTTCAACCAAGTATAATATTGTATTCCGGATTTAAGCATTTAGCACAATCCGTAGGTATCATTGTTCCATGTTTAGCAGCCCCCCTAGGTGGCTCTATATAACCTTAATAGTTCTTTTAAAAACCTATCCTAGGATCATCATCATCATCATGTAAATTTACCAATAAATACTTAAAGCTAACCTTAAACGCTATACAAAATATTCTTATATATTACCGATAGTAATACACATTTAATTCTTACGGCTATGCTTACTGCTAATGCCAGATTACAATGATTGGCTCGAGTTTTTTACTAAAAGTTAGAACATCTGGTGATGGTTAGGTGTTTATTTTTATTTATGCCAAAGGTGTGTGTTTTATTTATGTTTCATAGTTTTGTCTCGCAGACGAGTAGCCCGGTTGATGTGTGTTGCATCTTCGAAAAATTCATCGGTAGTCAGGTTGGGGTTTAGGGCCCTTTTAGGTGAGTGGAGACTTCCCACCCGTTCAGTCAGTCACCGATACTCGGCAGGCTTCAGGTTGGCGCCGTGATCTCCGTTTAGGCGAGCGGCGAGTTGCGCACCAGTTCGGCTGGGTGCCTGCGGCAGCGTTCCATGGCACGATCCGTGAGAAGTTGTATGTGTTGACGATGTGGTGGTAGGTCAGCTGCGTCGTGAAGAACTTCGTTGCGGTAGTAGTGGTAATTTCTTTCCGGTCTTCGGTATAGTCCAGTGCACGCCCGTAGTATCCGTCTTTCCAGCCGTTGCAGCCCGAACCAGTGAGTCTTCGGTGCGCTGTTACAGTGGAGTCCCGATTATGGGCCTTATCAATTGTCGATACATCAAGGTTTTTACCTTCTTGGTTACCGAGTTTCTGGAGCTGAAGAGAGAAGCAAGAACAACATAGGCAGTAGCTGCCTTGGTTAGGGTGCGCTTGGCCTGAACTGTGCTGTACGTGGAGTTAGTGTCATAAACACTCTTACTCCATTTTGTTAGTGGGCTCTATGAGCCCATCGCAATCATAGCTTTTTTATGTTTTTCGTACAACCCCGGTTGCGGCTCTCAGTTTATGACACTCCTAAGGTGAGGATAGGTCTCTCTACCTCCGGTGGAGAATTTCAAAATATCCAAGGTTGTATTGTCATGTTCGTCGATCTTGTCAAACAGTTTCAGTGCTTTGTCCCGTATTATTTTGTCAATTGTGTCGATGTTAAAGTCCCTATGTATGTCAACGTTCCGTACATACCATGGAATTTTGAATATTCTTCTTAGGACTAAATTTTGGCATATCTGGAGCTGCTTGATTTGGGACTTGCTAGCTTGACTAAAAGCCAAGCTGCCGTACAGTATTGATGGTAAAATTGTCATTTTGTACAGTAAAAGTCGGTTTTTCGTGCTCAGTTTTTCCGAGTTTATGATGGGGTAAAGGGAATGGAGGGCCCCGTTACAGGCGATCCTCTTTTGTTGGATGTGCAGTTGCCACGTCAACTTTTTGTCCATTGTCAGTCCGAGAAACTTGGCAGCTTCCTGCCAAGGAATCTCTTGTCCGTTTACTGTCAGTAAGTCCGGGTCTTGTCGTGGCCTCCTTGTTACGAAAAGCGCCTGAGTCTTATCGGCGTTTATAGCAATCTTCCATCTCCGAAAGTAGTCCATGAGTATGTTTATTGAATCCTGGAGAATTGAAGTTATTCTGAGCTCCATTCTTGTAAAATAGAATAGAATATACAAGTGTCATCAGCGAACAGGGATATTTGCACATTTGGTGGCAGTTGTGGGATGTCTGCAGTGTATAGAGTATACAATAGAGGAGAAAGTGGTGAGCCTTGAGGGACTCCAGCCCCGATAGGCCTCTCCTGAGAAAGTTCGAAGTTGATTCGAACTTGAAAGCTTCTGCCTTGTAAATACGAACCTATCAAATGAATGATAGGCAGCGGTAATCCGAGTTCATGCAATTTGAAGATTAGTCCTGCATGCCAGACTTTGTCAAAGGCCTTTGCTATGTCAAACATAACAAGACCTGTTGACTTGCGCTGATTTAGCCCCGTTCTGATGTGTTGGACCACTCTTGCGAGCTGGAGTTCGCAAGAGTGATTAGGTCTGAAACCAAATTGCTCTCTTGGTAATAGATTATTATCTATTACCTGGTCGAACAGACGAGAAAGGAGGATTCGTTCTGCTATCTTACTGACCACTGAGAGGAGACTTGTTGGTCTCCAATTTTGCGGGAATTTGCGATCCTTCCCAGGTTTCGGGATCACAACGATCACCGCTTTTTTCCATAACTCAGGAAACCAGCGAAGATGAAAGACCGCGTTGACAATATCAACGATTTTTTGTAAGACATTGTCTGGACAGTTTCTCAAACAAGAGTTTGAGATACCGTCCAGACCAGGCGCTTTTTTGCGTTTTAGGGCGCTGACGTGACTCTTCACCTCCGCAAGATCAACCTCCCGTATCTCTTCCTCATGTGCCGCAGTTGAGAGAAGTATCTCCCTAGCCGAGAACTCAATGAGATCCTCATTGTTTAAATCATCGTGAGCGGACCGATTCTCCTGGAATTGAAGTTCCAGGGTATCGGCAAAGACCTCCGCCTTGCCCTTGTCTTCGTATTGAAAGCCGTTAGGGCCGAGTATAGGAGGATAAAACCTGGCAGTATTTTTCCTGAAATCCTTGTTTATCCTCCAGAAGTTAGAGTCCCCGGGATCCATTTCACCAAGAAATTGTTCCCACATTTCATTTCTATGTTCATCGGTACGCACCTTTATTCGATTAGTGAGCCTATTTGCTATTTGTTTAAGGGCAGGGTCACCGGTATCCCTGGCCCTTTTCCGTATGCGATTCCTCCTCCTTATTAGTTCTTTAATACTCTGGGGGAGTTCGTAGGGATGTTTCGCCCTTAACGGACTGGTTTTTGTATTAGCTTCCTTTGCTAATACAATCGTGGATGTTAGGCTTTCTACCGCTTCTTCTAGGTCCGTGGTGTTTAGAATAGGTCTCTGCGGGTCTATGGTACCCAGGGTTTCGCGGAATCCTTTCCAATCGAATGTTTTCTTGGTGAGAACCGGGGCTTCGATGAATAACTCTTCTATTACGAATCGAACAGGCTTATGATCAGACGATAGCTCGTCTATCACATCTATCCGCACTTGGAAGTCAAGCGCCTTGGATAACCCTAAATCGAGAGGGTAGCCATTTATCGCGCCGAAGTGCGCCGGCTCTCTAGGGATGTGAGTGCATATATGGATGTTGTTTGTGATGAACCCGAAGAGATGTTTTCCGGCTTGGTTGCTTCTCACAGCACCCCACGATCGGTGATATGCATTCAGATCCCCTCCGAGAAAGACCGTTCCATCAAGGTTCAGAAGATCCCGCAAGTCTTCTGAAAAATCAGTGGCCCTAGGTTTGAAGTAGGCCGAAATCAACGTAATATCAATGAAAGGCGTACACACTTTGATGCCGGTTGTCTCTGCACACCGGAGGGTTGGGAGATCAATCAGATGATGACTTAAGCTTCGTTTGACTAAGATGGCTGTTCCTCCTCCCCTACCAGTCAATCTGTCATTTCTGAACAAATTGTAGTTGGGGATTCGGAAGTTGTTTCCAGGTTTCAGGAATGTCTCTTGTAAGAGTACTACATCAACTTCGTACTCTTGTAAGAAGTTGATGAGTTCTCCCCATTGCTTATGAATGGAATTGGCATTCCATGAAACGATGGAAACACAGTTAACATCCATCTTAGTTGTTTTTGGTGGTTGGGAGGCCAAACGAGTTCTGTGCGGCAAACAGACCTTGAATCATGTTTGCCATCATCGTTTCCATCATCTGACGACACTGCGCTTGCATCTGCTCAAAGCAGTTTGCTACCTGCGCAGAGTTGGGCACTGGGGTGGGATTAAAGGGTTGAGGGGCAGGGGTTTTTGGGGATGGTTGAGCATTGGCTCGTGCAGATTGTGCGTACGTCTTTCGGATATTAGTTGGGTTTTTGGGGCAGCCGCCGTAGCTAGCTGGGTGGTCACCCCCGCAGTTGATGCACTTCGGTTTTTCGTTTTTGTCTTTTGTGCATTTTGTGAAATGGTGGAGGCCATCACATTTCACGCACTTGGATTGGGCATGGCAATTGCTTGCTGCATGCCCGAACTGTTGGCAATTGTGGCATTGGGACTGGCCACTTTTTGGCTTCTGTGCTTCGATTTTTAATCCGGAGAGGCCGCAAATGCCCGTAATATTGAAAATGTGCTTCTCTGATTTAGGAAGAAGCACCTTTATTAATTTACTGGGGCGATTGTCCCTCATCCGGAGACGGAAGCACTCGCTTGGGTGGAAGCCCTGACAACTGAGGTCCTCCTTGACCTCCTCGGGGGAGATACCGTCCAAACCGCGGATTATTATGTTTAGCTGTTTATCTTCAGAAAGAAGATACGTATGATATTGTAACTTGCGGTCAGTGAAGAATCGCGTCAGCTTCCTGTAGTCGCTGATTGTGGAGGGAACTATCTGGATACCCAGATAGATCCGCTTGGCCGAGCTATAACATATGCTATTGTGTTTGAGTTGACGGGCAACTGCCGTCCATTGTTCTGGTTCCCGTAGAATCACGGGAACCACCTTATTTAGGTCGTCCTGTTCTGGAGCAGGAGTGGCGTCTATGGAGGGAGAGGGATTAGCTGCCACTGGGACGGGGTTCTTGGGCGGGGATTGAGTGGTAACCTTGGTTACCGGAATTTTTCCCTTCACCGGAATTTTAGTGATGATCGTCGGTTTTGGGGAAATTTTTGGTTGGGTAATTGTGGTCGGGTCAGGGAGCATCGAGAACTCGTCGTCTATGTCAGATGTTATGGAATGATCCATAACATCGTCCGTCTTGCTGTCAGTGTCAGAGTCTATAAGAGTCTTTGAGCTTGATGATGAGGAGCCGGATGGCGATAAAGCAAGTCTTTTGCGCTTATTGAGGCCTTTCGAGTTTTTGGAGCTTTGCTCCTTTCTGATCGCCTTCATCTCCTGAAGGAGTTCGATATTGAGAGCTTTTTGCTCTTCGAGGGCGGCTTGGGTTGCCATCAGACTTCTCATCATGTCTGCTAATTGGCTTGTTAGGTCTCTTTGAGCTTTAAGTAGCTCGTTAATTTGTCTGTCCTTTTCCATCATCATGTCTGACGGTACAGAGGTTACCCCCTGCACCTCCAGCTCAGACAGGCCAAAATCTGTCCTTACACATTCGGTAGAAAAATCTACACTCACCTTATTTATGCCTAACTTGAGGCTGTCTTCGTGTTTGGAACACTCACCGGTTGCGCTAATTCCCAATTTGGCGTTCGTTTTGGTGCGCAATTCTCGTTTCTCACAAGAAACACTTCACAACACTTTACTTGTTGCTAGGCAACATCAACAACTTCGGATTGTTTGTTGTTTTTAAAATTCGCACTTGTTGAGTCTGTTGCTATGCAACGTAAACAACTTTTGTTCGTTAATATTGTTCGATAATTGTTATTTTCACTGTTACTATGGTAACCACTCAGTTAAATTCACGAATATCACTAATTGTCGACGAATTCGCGGACGATGCGCACTGGTCGAGCTACTGGGATCGAATGGTGCGCTTGGCGTGGTTGCCAAACGCCAAGAAGCGGTCGAGGATTATCCCAGTGTTTCTTCCGGGCATCAAACGATGAGAAACTGGAAGAACGACACCAGTCCGTGGTTAAGTTCTCTCCATGAGAATCTGGAAGTACGACACCAGTCGTATTGTATTTCAAATTTTTGACGGTTATTTCCGAAATAGACGGTTAAATTTAATTTTTGTTCTACTGGTAGTGACAGTAAGTGCGAACTAGTGCCGAGAGAGACGGTTTGATTGTGCAAGTGAAATTAAAGTGTAATCAGTGTAAGTTACAGTGATTCATCCGAAATAAACGGCGAGAAAGTGAAGTTTGCGAGGAAGGCCAAACTCAATCAAATGTGCAAAAAGTTCAACATGGACCTTAAAGAGGAGTTCATTACCGAGCTCCTCGGTCTTGTCAAAGTGCAAGTTGAAGTGCCTTCGGAGGATAACGACGCGGACTACTAAACCGTGGACGAAGTTCCTGAATCCGGATCCGATCAGGAAAATGAAATGGATTTTGAAGCTGAAGCTGAAGGGGAAAACGAAGCTACTGCGGATATCGACAGGGGAACGAGACGTGTTACTGTTCAATTTGTCGAACCTGGGCGCCCGGATGTCTGGAAAAGCTTAAGTAGAAAAAAGAAATCTAGAAATAAGAAAATGAAAGTGAACACTCCTAAGGGCGAGGCCCATGGTAAGAAGAGGCCAGCCTCCTCCCCGTGCCCCTCACCCCCTATGATGCGTAAAGCAATCAAACCGCCGGCTGGCTTAAACCCCGAATACCCGCAGTTATATGAAGTGGTCAAGGAGTGTAGTGCTAACACACCTACACCCGTTCCTGCTCCTCCAATGAGGATTTTCAGGCCGACCACTCAGTCTACCGCTTCACCGGCCACCAAAAAACTAGAGAGGACTTCTCCAAAAACACAATCTACCGCTTCGTCGGCTACCAAAAATCGGAAAGAGCGCCTCCGATTATTTGCTACAACATTGACCTGAAAAATTTTCGGGCTAATGTTATTAAGGGCTGTCATGTCCTCAAACGCAGCCCACCATTATATGACATTAAAGTCAACAGTGCCACTCGCACCACGCTTCTACCAAAGAGGCGAGAAGATCATGAAATTCTTCTAATGAACTTAAAAGCTGCTCATGTTGGGTGTTACACGTACACCCCGGCTTCCCAGAAGAAAGTTACATTTCTTCTAAAAGACGTTTATCGCTCTTACGATGAAAATGACGTTCTCGAGGAACTGAGAACAATCTTCGGCGAAAAAGCCATTTCGGCTAAACGTTTTTCAACAGTTCGGTCTAGGAACGAAGGCAAATCTCTAGCCATGTTCTTTATACAGTTCGCTCCAAGCATTGACGCTAAAGACGTGATAAACGTAAAATATATTCTGAACCACTCAGTTAAATGGGAAAGGCTTCAGAAATCCAAAATTTCCCAGCGCTTCAAGTGTCAGAGGTTCGGTCACGTCTCGAGCAACTGCTGCTTGGATACGCGTTGCATTCGTTGCGATAAGAAACATGGTCCCGACGAATGTGCAATAAAGGAGAAGTCAGAGACAGAAAATATTTTCTGTGTTAACTGCAATGCTCCAGGACACCCAGCAAGCTACCGTGGTTGCCCGATTGCCCTAAAAGCGGCCCAAAATCAAAAAATCGCCCAACGTAAAGTTATTACTGACGCTCTCGCGAATAATATCCGTAATGGCGTTTCTTTTTCGACGGTTACTCGTGGTAAGACCGCCCCCGCGGCCCCGGCTAACCCAACAGTACCCAAACGGCAATCTAAGTCTGCCTCAGATTCTCCTCTGAGCAGTAAAAATATTATTTTTCAGGAATGCAACGATCTCTTTGGTTGCGACCTCTTTTCTCTGATGAAGGAAGTTGACAAATTCGTTCCTTACATCAAATTCCTGCAGTCTCCCAATGAAAAGAGACTCGCGTACATAGATCTTGCTTTCAGGTTGTGCGGTGGCCATGGGTGTCATTAAAATTGCTGCCCTAAATAGCTGCTCCTTCGTTCCAGGGTTCAAACGGAACGCTCTTCAGGAGTTTTTAAACACCGAAATTCCCGACATTCTGTTTCTCTCAGAAACTAGGCTGAAGACTAGACACAGTGTCCAAATGGATAACTATTCAGTATTTCGAAATGACGTGCCTGCTGTGAATGACGACGGACTTCTTGGGACTGCTGTACTGTACAGATCCTCCATAGCCGCAAGGCGCATTTGCTTATCTCCACTCAAATGCATCGAAGCAACTGGCATCTCTTGCCAAATCGAAGGCTACTCCCTCGCTTTCGTCGGGGTTTATGTTCACCATGGCTTCAGTGTTCAGGATCTCACTGACGATTTAAACTCTATAATTGCCAACACTGACAGTTATGAGTACCTAATCTTAGGCGGTGACTTTAACGCTAGGCACCAGAGTTGGGGTGACACCTCATCCAACACACTTGGAGACGCCCTGAACTCATAGCTTCTTAACAATTCCCCTGATCTTCTGGCTGCAGCTCCGCCGGAACCCACATTTAGACGCTCTGGTTCTTACCTGGACTTCTTTTTAGTCTCTTCCAACCTCGCTCATAGACTGCCCATATCTGGAACTGTAGACTGCCGTGCCCATGATGCCGAATCGGATCATATGCTTGTCCAACTTACCATCAAAAGCAGAACGGATCTGAGGTTTATGACTGCGGATCCGGAGTATTATATCCCCTATAAAAAGGTGGATTGGGATAGATTTTCTGCGGTCGTGGACCACAGGCTTGGCGAAATCGCTCTCGATAACAACAGGAATCTCTCTATTACTGAAATAGATGAGGCCATAGCGAAAATTAATGAGGTGCTACAACACTCCTTCTCAGAAATTATGGTGCCTCGTACGAGCAAGAACTATGCTTTTAGGGAGCTCCCTCAGGAGGTTATTGATCTGCACCGCAGGAGAAGAGTTCTCAGACGCTGCTTGAGCAGAATATATCATCGCACGCTTAACACCAGCAATGACGAATATCACAGGGTTAACTCCATTGTAAAAGCGGTCAATATTCTAATTTTAGTAAAGACTCGTGATTACAGAAACCGTTCCTTCGAGAATACACTCCGCGCGATTACACCCGGAGCAAACATGTTCTCTGAAATCAACAGAGTAACCCGCAGAAAGGGACGAGTTCAAGAATTCAAACTTGACGGTGTTGCTCTAGCTGATCGCTCCGCTACTGCTGTCGCAGCAGCGGAGCACTTCTCTGGTATCTTCCAGGGTGACAAACATGGAGATGACGAGACCTTTGTCGCCGAAGTCGATGAGAGCGTCCTTCAGTTTAACGATGAACATCAAACATCCTGTTTATTGGACTTCTCAACTGGGAACCCAGCTAGTAGACCTCGCGGTCACTTAAGTTTAGTGGGCACAGGTGAGTTAATCGACATGGCCGGTAGACTCCCCACCAAGAAATCCGCTGGCGAAGATGGTGTATCAAATTTCGCCCTCAAGAAACTCCCGATATTCTTCTTTATGCTACTTACCGTTTTATTCAATAGCTGCATGAATCTGAGCTATTTTCCGAAAATATGGAAAAAAGCCAAAATCTTTCCAATACCGAAAAAACCTGGTAATCAAGACATTAGGAGCGCGAGACCAATATCTCTTCTATCTAATGTAGGTAAACTATTCGAGAGAGTAATTCTCTGTTCAGTAAATAGGTTCATAGCCAGCAGAGGATTAATTCCTAACCGACAATTTGGTTTTAGGAAAGGGCACTCGACTATGGATGCCATGCAAGTGTTTATGGGCGACGTCGCCAGGAGCGTCGAGGAAACCAAACTTGTGGTTGCTTGCCTAATCGATGTCGAAAAGGCTTTTGACTCTGTATGGATCAAAGACCTTATTTATAAACTGATACAATGGAGATTCCCAGTCCACATCATCAAGATAATCCAAAGCTTTCTGTCCGACAGAACAGCAGTTGTTTCCGTCAATGGATCCCCTTCCCATGCCTTCAGGATCGACTCTGGGGTGCCACAGGGGTCTGTTCTTGGACCTATCCTATTCAACCTATTTACAGCTGATATACTCGAAATGAATGGAAGGCCACCTGAAAGACTCGGTGTAAATCTCTACGCCGACGACCTCATTGCCTGGTGCTCAGATTTCAACCCGCGAGTCGCTGCTCAACGCCTTCAAAAATACATCGACAAAATTGTCAATTACTATGCCAAATGGGGCCTAAAAATCAACCCCCAAAAAAGCGAGCTAATTATCTTCAGAAAACGTGGGTTGAGCCACATTCGCCGTTTTCAAAGATTAACGAAGATCTCACTTAACATTTTGGGGGAGAGAATCTCCCCCTCAGAGAAAGTGAAATACTTGGGTGTTGTATTTGACAGATTCCTCGGATTTGGAGACCATGCCAAACATGCCTCGTCTCTGGTCTTTTTA
Organism: Chloromyia formosa; assembly: GCA_964017055.1. Lineage (NCBI taxonomy): Eukaryota > Metazoa > Arthropoda > Insecta > Diptera > Stratiomyidae > Chloromyia > Chloromyia formosa. The sequence goes on along the minus strand of OZ024815.1, from coordinate 30,510,113 downwards.
ATAGAAGAGCCCCAGTCACCAAAAGGGTGAAATGCCTCATTTATAGGCAACTCATCCGCCCTACCGTAACCTATGGCCTCCCCATCTGGAAAAAGGCTGCAAAAAGCCATCTTAATAATCTCGGTATACTAGAGAGAAAGGTCCTCCGCAATGCCACTGGTCTTCACCGACGCGCCGAGAGCGACTTCCGGTACTACAGAAACGAAGAGGTCTATACTGAGGCGGATGTTGCCCCTCTGTCGGAACACATGCAGGAAATGTCGGACAAAATGTTGGGAAGACTGGCTTCCCACCCAAACCGGGTCGCAAGAAACTCGATTTTGTAGATTCACTTACCTATTGCTAAGTATCTAAACCGGTCCACTCACCGCCCTATGAGGCAATCACAAGTCGTCGTTCACATCATTGCATCATTTCGTAACAATTCTGTTAGTTATTGAACCCTTCTTAAATTAATTTATTTTAGTTTATGCTTGTAATCTGGATTTCAGCACATAGCACAATCCGTATGTACACACTCTAATTGTCAGCAGCTCCCTAGGTAGCTCTTTTATTTTATATATTTTCAGATACCCTAACCTAGGACCCCCCAACTTGAACTTGCTCCGGCGCCATTACAGAACAACCAGAAATGAGATGGTCAAATGTTTCCAACGGCGAACCGCACATTCGCCATCGATCGTCATCCACTCGTTGCTTGCATATATGCTTAAGATATGCACGGGTGAGGACCACGCCATCCTGAATGGCAACCATCGATCCTTCTATTTTGGCAAAGAGGTACTCTGCACGAAGCCACCTGTTGCCAAAGGCAACTCGCATGTTTACCATGCATTGCTTCCATTTCTTCTTCTCTTTGTCTTGACTTCACCAGACCCAAAGCAGCAAATGATTGATCTTTTAGGTTGAGTGGAGTTAAACAATCATCTGTCTTGCAGACAGCATCATGCAGAGCACTCGATGTTGCATTACCTCTGAAATAAGTGCGAAACGAGTTGACTTGCTGATGGTGATGATATAAGTTAGCAATGTCAACTAAACCTCTACCTCACGAGGTAGACACATTCCCTCCACTGATGATATATGATGTAGCATTCGGAATTTGGACATCAGAACACGTACCCCCCGTTCAATATCTGCCAAAGATGTGATAGACAATAAAGGTCGCCACCCATGGACGAGCACAACCACGACCAAACTTCCACCGAACCCTCAAATATCATAGAACGGTGGAAACGAGGAGATTTTTTTTCTATAGAGTTTGACATGGTTCGATGCATGCTCGCGACCAAAATGCTTGCCGTGGGTGGCGACCTTTAGGTTGACCGCACTTATTTTGGTGCTTCCCGATAAATTGGATTTTAACACCAATTTCAACCTGCACCAGAACTCGACCAACAGTCCCCCGTCTCAAGTCGTCAATACTGATCTGTTCACCTTGCAGAATTTCTAGATATTTGTAAAAGTCTGCTTCCGATATTGCACCTATGTGGATATCATCCAAGGTGAAACCGGGGTGCGGTGCGTGAACGCCTTTGCGGAAAGCACAGATTCGACATTTGTCCAACCCGAAGTCCATCCGAAAGTCACGACTGAAATTTTCAGTGATCCGCAGCAGATGTGAGATGTGCGTCGCTTATCGAGTACAGTTTGATTTTATCTAAGTACATCAAGTGAGTCAGCCCGAACTTGGAAAGCATCCCAAGAAGACCATGCTTTATCGAATAGCCGCACTTTTTAGCCGAATATGGTTCATGCAGAACCAGAGAGGACTCAAAGGGTCTCCTTGGAATATGCCTCTTCGGATGTGTACCGGTTGAGAGAGCAGATTGCCCTCGGTTGATGGCACTGAAAGTGTTGTCGGCAGCCTCGGCAAGGATATTGTTCTGCTCGAAGTGTGTATAGATCCTGTTAATGGGTGCAACGTACTTGCACAGTGCCGGCAAGCATGTCATTCACCTTGTTTCAACAGGGCTCTTCATTGTTTCCTGTTTGGGTAACAAATAGGTTACACCTGCTGTAAGGAATGGTGGAAAGTCCTCCTACTTATCACCGGATTAATCCGTTGTGCGAACTGACCACATATACTTGGGAAACGCTTATACCAGAAATTCTGTAATTTATCAGGACCAGGCCCTTTCCAATTTTTGGACCGCTTAATAACTTCGCTTACATCGGATCCAGTGACCTCAGCGAAAGTCATACCAGGCAAGATGGCATGGCGGATGTTTTCGGCAGTGATCCACTCATTTTGGGAGTATTAAGTAGAAGTTGGCCACCCTAGTACTGTTCCGCGTTTAGTCGCCGAGTAGTTATTAATGGGGCTGGCCTATTGTTCCTCGTTGATAGACTTGTAGAAGTTCCGGTGACTTTTGGTGAAAGCAGCATTCTGGACACGTTTGGAGAGGCTCGGCATGTATTGCCGGAGACAATTTGTGATGACTGTCAGCTTCTGTTTTAGTGTGTGGAGTACTTCCACCAAAGGAGTTCCGGAAGGAGTGGAATATTTGCGGAGAATCTTTTCCACTTTTTTTCCAACCGCCTACGGGTATTGTCAGCCACAGATTGAGTTAACCGGCCAATATCCTGTCGTAAAAAATCTCTCTTCCTTTCAAGACGAATCTTCAAGGCTGGGTTTTGTTATACCCTTCACGAAGGAAGAATTTCCGACCATATAGCTATATATATTCTTGGTCAGTATGACGAGATGAGTCGGTTAAGCTTTGTCCATCTGTATGTCTGTTCGTCTATTTCTATGCAAACTAGTCTCTCAGTTTAAAGGTATCGAGCTGAAATTTTGTACAAAGCCTTCTGTCTATTGCACGCTGTATATACAATATGTCGGAACAAACGGAATCGAACCACTGCGTCATATAACTGGCATGGCGGGTGGTTTCGGCAGTGATCCACTTAGTATGTTGGGAGTGTTAATATAAATTAGATATAGTAAAATAGAAGTTTTATTGATTTTATTTCAATTTTCTTATGAGATTTGCCTTGAGTAAATATGTAGCTTTGAAACGACTATGCAATGCATACGTAGATTGTGTACTCGTAAATACAATTTAAACATGTACTTGCATGTAAACACTCGAGTAATCTCGTGGGCATATTGGAATTTATTATTTTTCCTTGGATTATTAGTTTTTCTTATCGAGAATATGACTAAACCTTATCGCAAGAAGCACACTCATAATCAATTTGTCTTTCAAAGTTAATATTAGAACAATATGATTACCCTGAAGAACAACATACACATTGTCGTTACTTTTCGGCTCATTAAATATTAAACCTGATACGACTATACAATGTTTAAGGAACCTTTGACTGTTTCTAATAACTAACGCCCTGAGGGCGATTATTTGGTAAGTGAATGTTGCTACACAGAAAAAAGGCCCAAGTAGCGATTGTGTGCGCCATTTTCATGCCACATGCCTCGTAGAAGGAAAAAAACCAAAGTCGATCGTCGTTCGCTAGAGAGCTCACAGCGTTTTATCCTTCTCCGTGTACTCCGCACTTTTAAGAGCGGACCTTGCGAGTGATAATCGAAGCCATTTCCAGGAAGCGAGGGCCTTCGCCCCTTTCCGATTACGACGATTCGAAGAGGAAGCCAGACGAACCCCAGGTAGATAGTGACCGACAGGTAGATGATGACGACGCGGACGACATGTGCGGGGATGTGGTGGAGGGCTCGGAACGAGTTTCCGATCTCTTTGCCGCATACAACGCACTTGACGACCGTGACGACAACGAAGACGAAAGCCAAATGGACGCCGTCAACGACGACGACAACGATGACTCGAGCGAATCATCGGGCTATTCTCGCGCGACAACAAAGTCCGAGCGCATTGACCAGGTCGAGAAACGCCTGCGGTGCGCCCAGAAAGAATTGTCGACGATGAAATTAGCGCAGAAGAACTCGGAGACGCTGCTGCAAAAGGTGCTGAGCGAACTCAGCAGCCTGTCAGCGGCGGTTTCCGAGCTCAAAACGATGACGAACCAGAATGCAAATACGACGGCATCTGTTCCGAAGAAACCGAACCAGATGCAAACAACGACAACAAAAACGAACCCGGCGAAGACGAACACGCCCACGTAAACGAACACCCCGAAAGGAGGAAAGACAATTTCGACCCCGACTCCGAAAGCCTCAACGTCCACAGCAGCCGAAGAAGCAGAAGACGACAACGCCCCAGCCAACGAAGGACACCGAACAGCAAAACGACCAGCAATGGACGCTAGTCACAGGTAGGAAGAAGAAAATTCCCCCAATTATTCTAATGGAACCTGAAGCAGCCCTGCCCCCAATAATTGAATCGCTTGAAAAGCTCCCCAACTCCTATCTCCTCAAAAAACGAGGTGACTCTACCCACGTACTAGTGAACACGCGGGAAGAGTACGATCTTACCTGGAAAACACTGGTAGAAGGGAAGAAAAACTTCTTCACCTTCACCCCCAGGGACTCTCGGCCAATCAAAATGGTCATCAGAGGCCTACACGCCTACCACAAGCCCCAAGAGGTAGTCGCCGCCATGCGTGAAGCCGGTATCGAAGATACCCTTGAGGCCAAAAAGTATGAGACACGTCGATCCATCCGGCATGGCCGGGAACTCGGCCTCTGGCTCATAACTTTCCAGCCTGGCTTCAACACTGGCCGCCTCCAGGCAATCGACACGCTCATGAAGAGAACAATTACCTTCGAGCAGGTACGGAACCGAGACATTGCGCAGTGCAGGAACTGCCAGCGCCTCGGCCACGCAGCCACCAACTGCAACCTGCCGTATAGGTGTATCAAATGCACCATAGCCCACGCCCCAAGCAACTGCCCAAAAACGGCAGAGGACACACCCTCATGTGTCAACTGTGGCAAAAGCCACCCGGCCAACTACCGCAACTGCCAGACATTCGTCCGCCGCAGCAACCAAACCTCATCCCGCCCGACACCCAACCAGTCTCGACCGACACCAGCCAAGAGCTGACTCTTTTCCTAGATGACCACAGCCCAGATATCCTACTTCTAAACGAAACCCATCTAAAAGCAAAACACAGCCCCAAGTTCCCGGGATACAACTTCCTCCGGACAGATAGGATAGGCCCTGCGGGGGGAACAGGAATCCTGATAAAACAAAAATTTAAATGCAAGCAGAGCTTCATTTCTACTCCATCTCTTCACCACCTCGATGTAACATTCGCCCAAATTGAAACGGACAATGACATCATATGCTTTGCAGCCATATACGTCCAACAAGACAAACTAAGCAAAAGAGATATCACGACGATAAACTCCTCCCTCCGAAACCAGGCAGCCCAGCCAAACAAAAGGATTATCACAATAATAGGTGGCGACCTGAACGCCAGACACCCGACATGGTTTAGCCAATATCATAACACCAACGGCCAAAATCTGTACAGATGGTCCACTTCCAACGAAGCCTCCAACTACGATATATTCGCCTCCGCGGCACCCTCATTCGTAGGAGTCCGCGCTCAATCTCACTTAGACTACTTCATCACAAGTAGCAATTGCCCCATTGTTTTTAACCCAAACACGGCACCATACTTAGAAACCATACACGGCATATCAGACCATGACGCAATCAGTCTTAGAATAAGACTTGACAGCGGGCCCCTACGGCAACCGCCCACACTAGTCCCTGACTTCAAGCGAGCAAACTGGAGAGATCTGAATAGAGATCTCCAAACCTCACTTAACAATATTCCACAACCGGAATCATACCGAGTCACAAATTCGGAAATGGACCACTTTGTAACCCGATACACCGAAGCCGTCCAAGAAGTATGTGATAGACACATCCCACTTAGGCCCCTGAACTACAGGAACGCCATTACTCTCCCACCTGACGTGGAAAACAAAATCAGAGTCAAGCGGACCCTCAGAAGGAGACTAGCTAGGAACCGCTTCTCACCTGAGGCAGACCACATCAAACTCCAAATTAAAACGCTCACCTATGAGATCGACACTGGTATCAGGAGAGTATATACGACCAACACGGAAAACAAACTCAGGAACGTCTCCAGCCAAAAAGATGTTTTCCGTGAGATCAAGAACTCTGACCCCAATAGAGAGGCACACTCTCACACAGTCCAAATCGGACAAAATCAGAGCCCTTTGGAGAAAGCTAACATCTTAGCGACACAGTTCCGCAACTCCAACTCAATAGTGCCCATCTCGTCCGAGGACCCAGCATTCATGGAAGTAATCTCCCGGGTAGCCACACAAACCCGGACCCAGATGAACTAACCATGGCCCAACACACAAGCCCCTATTGTATCTCCGATACCAGCACCAGACCACCTATTGTACTTCAAACGACAGAGCCCATTCACCTCACATCTCCGCACACAATAGAAAAAATCATCAAAACAAGAAACAACAAAAAATCTTCGGGAGACGATGGCATCCCAAACACAATACTCAAGAAATGCAACAAAACAGTAAGCCCGTACCTCTCAAAACTATTCAACCACTGCATCCTAAATGCATACTTTCCAGCAGCGTGGAAGAAAGCAGAGATAGTCCCCATACTAAAGAAGGGCAAAAATACCACAGACCCCGGTAGCTATAGACCGATATCACTTCTGAACACTACAAGCAAAGTGCTCGAATGTGTCCTGAAAGAAAATATTATGGCCCATTGCGAGACGAACGAAATCCTCCCGGACTTCCAATTCGCCAACAGGCCCATGCACTCCGTGAACCATGCACTCCGTGAACCATGCACTCTTCGTGTTGAAAACGGACCTGGTGCACGAGCTCAATCGAGACACCCCCACAATAGCATACCTTTTAGACCTGGAAAAGGCATTTGACACGGTGTGGCAAGATGGCCTCATCTACAAAATGAAAATTATTTTCAAGTTTCACCCACAACTTTGCACCCTCTTGGCAAGTTACCTGGATAACAGATCCTCCATCCTAAAAGTCGAGTCAATCAAATCGGAACCATTCACAAGTTCATGCGGCATTCCTCAAGGCTCGGTCCTATCCGCACTTTTATTCTGCATTTACACTGCAGACGTCCCTAGGCCACAACCGCCAATCCGGATAATCCAATACGCCGACGACATAATCATTTACTCTCCATCCACCCGGATCCCAAGAGACACAGCCCTAATAAATGATTACATGGAAAAACTAGAAGACTATTTCCGGAAATGGAAACTAAGACCCAACCCCACAAAATGCGAGACAATAGGTTTCAAAGGCAATGCTAAGATCAGCAAACACAAGAGCAGGCAACTATCACACGTTGACATTAAGATTGATGGGACATCAATCCCAGTCAAAAAATCCGTTATCTACCTGAGAGCCACCCTCCAGAACAAGCTATCAACGGTTCAACACATTAATCAAGTGATCACCAAGACACGGAACGCCATCAGTTCCATCCACCACGTCATAAGGTACTATTTCCCTATGTCGCCAGACCTCAAACTTTGTTGCTACAAGCAACTCATCAGACCTGTGATTGGCCATGGCTTTGTCGCCTGATCAGACCTAAGCTCATTCCAAATGGAGCGTATCAGACTGATAGATCGCCACATCCTCCGAAACTGCCTCAGTTACAGCAGAAGACCTATCACACGACACTACCACAGTAATAATTCTCTCTACAATCGAGCACAAATACCAAGGATAGACTCCTTCCTAATCGCTCTTCTCATTAAATTCTTAGCTCAGTGCGAAACTCACCCGAACCCCCTAGTTCGAAACGCATTTAACATGACACCACCAAACACACTGGATCACCCATCCACACATGATTATCCACAGATCCCACTGCTCCTCCACCAGATCGATCAACTGATCGACCCTGAAGGAAAAATCACACTATACAATCAACGTAACGACCCACGTAACCCCTCTCTCATATACTCGACAGAGCAATGGCCTGTCAACCTCTAGGTTCAACTTAGTTGTAGGTATTTATTTATTTATTTAGTTATTAGTCCCCCCTCCCCCATAGCATTAGACACCCGAAACAGCGGTCCAGAATAATTGGAGGTTTTTTCTACTTTCCCCCACACACAGGTAAATCTCAACTTTATAACCATATAACGCTAACCACATTTTCTCGTTCCAGACTTTAAATCAAGATATAGCTTAGATATAATTTATAAATGAATTGTTAAGTTACACACATAAACCTTAGTTAAGTTACCCTAAGTAATGACATGTATATAAGATAGAGTTTTGAATAAATGCATTTATAGAAGGAAAAACCGTTGTTGTCGAAGTCGTATAAGTAAGTATGTCCATATTTTTTCATCCTGTTGGATCATCTAGAAGAAAGCGTCTATTGAAATTGTGTCTCATTCCTTATTTCATCCAATGATGAAAGTGAAAATTCACGAGCCAAAGTAGAAGAAATGCGTACCGCAAAGAAACCTACTCATGTCACATATATTGTATTTAGACTATGTTCGTCGGGGTGCATTCTCAGATCCATCCCATTGAGAAAGGGTATTAGCTGCCAAATTTCCAGGAGATATGGAATATGAAGTGAAGTGAAAAAAACACTACATAATTCTTGAAGTCAAGCCCTCGCCAGAGCCGGACAGGAAATGGATCAAAATGTCCTTCACCGCGTCAACATAGCATCGGAAATTGAACAATTTTGGTCAAATGTTATTTGAGTAGTTCATAATCATTGCATAGAACCAAAATACATTATTCTGGATCAAGTGTACGCGTTGCACTACCAACATGATATTCTATGTTCTGCTCTGAAGCAAAGGAACTCGGCTTAAGTTGTTAAGTATAGGCCCGTTTTCTCAATGTAATATCGTAGTAATAAAGTGCATGCTAGCACAATTTCATTTTCTCAATATCTATTTAATGTTTATCCGATTGAAAACGGTTAAAGAAACCTTATCTACCTTTTAAATTTTATTGGAAAGGGAAGCTTCAAAAGTCCTTCACCAAGCGAATATTTACTTAATATTTTAAATTTTAAAAAGTTTTCCAATGTTTACCCTCCCAATTATGCTACTAAGGGAGGAGGTAGGTGTTGTTTTGAATAGATCGAGCTCATTTTACAATAAAAGTTTCATTTGAAGCCAGCATGAAAAAAATAAGCTCTCTACGTCGGTTAAAGCTAAAAACATGAGAAGTAGGGTAATACCGGATACTTTACTTTGTTAGGTAAGTACTCATGTTTTTCAACTAATCGATCTCATTTTTACAAGTTAATATATGATATGGCTCTTTACAGTCAGCAAAGTTAAAGTTTTCCACGTTTATTCAATCCGGAATACTAGACACATTAATTAATTACCATGGCGCACGCAGAGCGAAATCCAAAAATAAAAAAATTCAATTTTTATTAAGGCCATTCGTCCATTAAGTACAAATATCTAGATATTTTCCAAGGGCGCAGTTGGTCGTAAAAACAGGGTTCCATTCTATGCATATCCTCTTTGAGTTGTGAAAGTATTTTCATTTTGGTTTTAGAACAGCTGGTCATAATATGATGATGATTTTATATCTAATTGATCGGTCTAAAGCAGACATTGGGTGACTTCTTTTCGACCGGAGTCCGTATATCGCAATGTAACTTTGGTCTAAATGCAGTCTTTTCGCTTTCTATTCTTCTAGTCTATTAGGCTTTTAGATCGCTCAGCTTGGCTTGGCTTTCGTAAAAGTTACTTTCATCAGTCAATTATCAAATTTATTCTAAAACAAAAACAAGCCAAACACCATGCCTCCAGTAGTATTTGCGATCAAAAAAAAATAAAAAACTAAATCGAATTTTTATAAAATATCACACCCCCATGACATCTTCAATTTACTAAATTTTCTATTTAAAACTCCATAGCTAAAAAAAAACAACAATATGCATACGAATCAACAATAGGGAAACTCGAAAATCCTGATATGTACATGTGTTTTTGGGCGCCGATTACGAATCCGAGGTTTGCCGCCAAACATTGAACTTTGAGACAAAATGTAAGCTCATTCAATAAAAAAGGTTAGCACCACTTTTCCGAATCATCAATAGTTTTCGAGATATTCTCACTTGAAAACAAGTCTTTATTTTTCACTCTTTAAATTTTAATCTTTTATTCCCTCAAAGAGACAAATCTTCATGTTCAGTTGTGTTTGGCCAAATATCGGAAAAATACATATCCTACGAGGGAAATGATAAGGAGTGAATTTATTTATAATTATTTACTATTTTTTTTTTTTAGAGCTAGATCATTTTAGACACAAAACCTTGTTTCGCCTTTCTCATGTTTTTGGGTTATAGCTCAAATTTCACCGAAAAGTTTTGGTGGCAAATCACAGATACATAACACGGGGGAACAGCATTTTGTTTATTTCGATTTGATATTCATTTCTAGCTAATTTTTGGTCGTAGAATCCGGAAATGCTAACCGTTTTTCTCCTATACGTCCAGTTTTTGAGATACAGGGGGCTCAAATTTTGGCCCCCATACAAACCGTCCACGTCCAAAGAAGGCGAAGGAGATACTTGATATACTGGCACTGGAACTTCAGGAGAATGAGCAACTGGTCTTTTCGCCGATTCTAAATTGGGATACTGTATCTTATTTTTGTTTTTATGTGTGTACCCTGTTGTTTTAGTACAACAAAAGTAACAATCACTTGTGTGGTTTGCGGGCTCTGGCCATATCATTGGCACACCAAATGGCAACTGAAGTCGTTCTGCTTTCGTCCAGGACCTCAAATGTGTGACACAGCACCTGCACACTTTATGAGGGACCCACCATTTATCCTGATTGCAAATTGGAGTTTTGAAGTAGGCAAGATATGCCTGGTGAACAAAGGGGCCTATTTTTGTCCTCTGACTTAGAAATGTATAACTGCCACATATATAGCAAAATGAGTCCGGAGCGTTGAGACACTTTCGACGAGGGATAGTAGAGGCTTCCATTACACAAGTTAAGAGCACAATAATAGAGTAATATACTGGAACAGAGGCTTTTAAATACATTTTTTTTTACATAAAAGAGCCTTAAAAATGGCCGAAGAATTTCAAAACTTTTAACAAACAATCCAGGTAGCGAGAAATTACTTTTTTTTATTGCTTTTAATTTTATTGTATACAGGTACTAGAAGGTCCTGCACAAGGATGCAGCCCCGTAGCTTTTAAAAAAAGTTGTTTTTTAAGGGGGCCTTTTGTAATTTTCCGTAAAATTAAAAAACAAACGATATCTCGAAAACCTGACGTATAGGGGAAAAACGGACTGCATTTTTGGAATCAGCGAGGCCGTTTTACTATAAATTAGGTGCAAAATTCAAAAAAACAGAAAAAAGTGTCAAAATTGTTCTCCCGTGAATCAGCAACTCCAAAAAACATATATGTTTCATGTATTTTCGTAAAAAAATCAAAACTACACCACAATTGGTTTTAGGCAAACTGCCTATTGACTGGACTATTAAGTATGTACCACTCTTTTAACCAACGTCGTCGACGCCGTTTTCTGCCTTTATTAGCAAAATATTAATTTCGACATGTTAAATCATCGATGGTCTGCTTCAAACTACTAGGTGTGGCACATAAATTCAGTTCTTTACAAAACAAATTTTTCTCAATACAATATTGGGCAGTATATTGTGTAACATATTGAGGAAAATTATATTTCTCAATATTTGGCGCATTTTTCTCAACAGTTCAGATCAGAGCAGAACAAAAACTGCAGGCGATACACTAACAAAATTGTTCTATACAGAGCAGGTTGTTAGTGTAATACGTGCGATTGTTGTTCTACTCTTGATCTGGAATGTTGGAAAAAACACACCTAACATTATGTTGCGCAATGCATTGACCGTCTAAAAGCCGCTTTAGCAATGTATGCCTAGTTTGTGCAAATAATTTTGATTGGAATAAAAATTATTTTAAAAATGTTGATATTTTCTTCTTTTAATTTTTTTCTATGGGCTTAGTACCTATAGTCATTTTTTATTTATTTATTTATTCATTGCACAGGCAAACGCCCTTTATAAATAATAATTAAGATACAATATTCATTCAACAACAATATAATACAAAATTCATAAAGAACGGTAAAAATATACGCAATATAAATGCCACTACTTCAGAGAGTTTTCTAATAAAGTCGAGTGTTAAGTTTAGATTTAATTATAGACGATGAAATATCGAAAAACTTCATTTTGTCGGTGATATTTCAGAATTTTAATCGAATTTTTTTTTTAACCCACGAGAGATATGCCAAACGATAGGTTATGGTTTCGTAATTAATTTAATAATATTAATTTGTTTAAGTTCAACTCTGACCGCAAGATCTACAATTAACAAAAAAGGCAAAAAAAATTGGTGCCGACCAAATTTCACTCATTTCTCGAAAGTTCCCCACTCAGTCGCAAAAATTAATCAATCAGCTGATTGATATGTCAAAAAAAATGCTACGAATTTCTTGGAGTGGTAATTGCAAATTAGCCGTGGATCTGCTCAGAAATTCCAATTCCAGCCATATTTTATGGCAAATTCTCTGCGCTAAAAATGTAAATTTTTATTTTTACGATTGAGTGGGAAATTTCCGAGAAATAATGAGTGCAATTTAGTCAGGTTACTTTTTTTTTTTAATTGAAGATCTTGGTCAGAGTTCAACTTAAACAAATTAACATATTAATTACGAAACCATAAACTATCGTTTGGCATATATCTCTTCGGTTTCAAGAAAATTTCCGAGGAGGAGTGTATTCAGTATCCACTGGGCCATTTCAATTCGATTTTTGTTATATGAAATAATTATAAGCTACAAAAATATCATGTCTCCAAATTATTACTAAAAAACTTTGTTGGCTGAAATATATGTCAATTATTTCTCAACCAGTCCAATATAAACTATGTACGTAAACAAACAACTCGATATGCAGACGGAAGATTAATTTTCCTTGCTCCATAATGGTGGTCACAGACGATCGAACCAAACGGTCACGAACCATTTATTCGACGTGTGTATTTTTCAACCAATCCTATACAAACTGCATATGTACGTAAGCAAACAACTCGATATGCAGACGGATGATTAATTTTCCTTGCCTCATAATGGTGGTCACAGACGATCGAACCAAACGGTCGCGAACCATTTGTTCGACGTGTGTATCGAGCTTTACATGCAATGTAGATCTAGCCTAGTGGACCATTCATCCGTTATACAATAATTATATTTGATGATTCATTTACAAAGATATGAAAACGCTACCAAAGTTCAATTAATACTATTTCTATAGGAAGCATAATATCCCATATAACAAAAAAAAAATTAAAAAAAAAGCAGCAGCAGCAAAGCTCGATGCAACGCTGCGTGCTAATAGCATACCTTCCTTTTTATATCAGTCATAGCATAGTTATCTAATTATTACACCTCAGCACAGTCTCAAGATAACCCACTCAAAAAGAAATGTTTGAGGTAAAATTTCATTGCAATTGCGAAAGACGTGCACAAAACATACATTAAAAACAAAAATAAACCAATTCGTAATATTACACTTACTATGGCTCATGTTCGAAGCGTGTGTTTCTTGTACCTAAAATGTATATGATAAGAATTTTATCTTATCATGATCGTGAATTTTGTAGGTTTGTATCAGAAGAAGAAGTATCGTTGTTATTATAGAACACGAAGCGAATAAGATAAAATAAAAAGATCCCGTCAAAGAAAACAAGGGCGTATTACATAATAGTTTCCGCAAACGGGAAAAACTTTCGAAATAAAGGAAACATTTTTGTTGTTGATTGGTGCATACTCGTACAGCACAGCATACTGAAAACCCCTAATACTTCAAACAAAATGCTGTAAAAATAAGGTCAATCGTCCCCCGATACAGCATTATAAAATAGAAACTTCTGGATTTTAATTTTAAAGTTTCGGTGTTTCATATCACCTCGCAGCTCAACATAGATAACAAATACATGCTCGTATGATATTTTTTTACTGTGGTAAAATCCTGTTAAAAACGTTGTATATTGATTTCATAATTTCAGACAAGAGAGGCCTTAAAATGTAAAAAAAAAAACTGAAAAAGCACTAGATACTACTCCTAGCAACTAAAATCTGAAAAATATTACACACGAAGAACTACTGCTAGCTTGAGTTGATGGTAAGTAACCTATGGACATTTTATGATTTGTTTTTAAATACTTCTGGGACGCTATTTGAATAGGAGAGCTCAATTTTGCCATTAAACATCCAACTTGTAGCATAACGGACGCGCAAGCTCATCCGCCCTGCAGTTACCCGCAACCCACTGAAGTGACAATCAGCGACAATCCGCAATTGTTTTCCATATGTAGTAAGAGCCAATTCAAGTCAACACACTGCAGCTTCACTGTCCGTACAAATAGTGATGCCTCTGGCAGTCCCCACGTGACTTCCCAAACAGGTATGAGCTTCCGAAATCGCCGAAACAACCGGCTGGAGGACGCTACAAAAGTCAAGAAAACTGAACGATAAATTAATTTATTTTCCTCCGAGTATATGCCAGCCCATCCCCGTCGTCCGTCTTATAGCTATCTGTGTAGATGACCATGGAGTCGGATATTACGGGTACATTATCTGCCCAAAGATTCCTAAAAAGAATTAGGCTGGGGCAGTTCCTATCTAAAACATAGTATTTCGGAGTGGTGTCGTCAATCTTCGCGAGGGAGAACCAGGTTGCGCAAAGCATATGTGATGATGCGCTTGCTACAGACCAGTTTCTCGAAGGCGTAGAACCGTGTTGGCCGCCAGTTGTTCGCTGAAAATATCCAGCCGGAGCAAATTGAGCAACATGTCCAGTCCAGCTGACAGATTGGTCCTAAACGCCCCTGTTGCGGCCAACGAAAGTAGTCTTCGCACCTTACCCATCAGGTTGGAATAGGCAGCTACTCCGAGTGCCGTCCACTACACGCTTATGCCAAACAGTAGTATAGGATGCGCTCAAAGCAGTATATATCCAATGTGCACCTGCAGGTCCCACTTTTTACTAATGGTCTTTTTACACGAGTAGAGTGCAATAATGGCCTTCTTCACCCGTTCCGCTTAGAAAATTCTTCATGCAAGACGAATCGCGTGGTGGAGTGATTGTGCGATGGAATTGGGACACTCTATATATGTATTAACCGTACCACACATCGTACAAGAAAATTCACAAGAAATTAATTTCTAGTTAATTAAATTACAGAATGTCGCTCGGTGGCCGTGATCGTTCGGTCACCGCTCTACGATACTAATCTAGAGCTCGGAGATCAAACCTCGGCGCGATCAAAAACTGCCTGTGAGTACTAATAGAACTCTCACAGTGCTCCGGGCTTGTCAGTATAAAGACGGCGCGGATAGGAGGTGCATGCTAGCAACTGCACTTCCGAAAAGTAGATATGCTATTGAAACGTCAACAAGGCATAGAAATGCTAGAGATGTTGACGCGCCAATGCCCCTGGAGGGGTCAAAGCAATTAGAGAGTGAAATTACAGATTATTAATTTCAGATGATTGTGACTCCCGTAGAACTAATATGTATGTATTTAGAAAATAGAAAATGGCAAGAAAAAATTTCAGCAGAAGAAAAAAGTGGTCTTTGGGAAAACCCAATGTAAACATTGTTCAATATCTCCGAAAAATTAGTTCTCAAATAAAACTCTTTAATTTAAAAAAAAAACACTTCAATCACAAAAAAAAATGCTTACAAAAAGCCAGCCTTCAGTATTATGTGCTGCTATAAGTGGTAAATTCAGAATGGATCAACCATTCTGCATTTACCACTTTGAAATTAGCTGTAAAACTAGTTCTGATTCCACTGTTCCTATGAGAGGTATATGAAATAGTGAGCCGATTTCACGCAAATTTAGGAATGAGGTTTGCCGGTAACTATGATCGAATAATGTGTAATTTGGTTAAGGTATCTTTAGCAACAAACAAGTTTTTCTCATAAATACACACTTTCGGACCGGTCATTCCTATGGCAGCTATATGACACAAAGGTCCGATTACGTTAGTACCGACATATACACGTGTTACTTATATTAGGTTAAGTTATTAACTCACCATTCACTTATATTAAATACCACACATATGTATGTCATTATATTAAAATTCTTTTACTCATACTCAATTGCCCCACAAGTGGGGCATAGTGCGTCAACTGTTCCATGTGGCCCAGTTGACGTTTCGTGGGCATAAACTAGTTTCGGAAAATGCGGTTGTCAGCTTGCAACTCCTAGATTTTCTCTAAAAAAATGAAAAAACCCATTTCTACCAGGTTTGCTTCCTGTTTCATATCATGATCAAGAGAGTCTATTTGTCCTGGCGCATACCTGTAGCAGGACCAAAATATGATACGTATAATAACCCAAAAAGGCTACGTACCAAATTTGGTTGAATTCGGACCACAGGAATTGATTGAGGAAACGATCTTTGGAAAGACTTAAGCGAGTAACTTTGATCTGAATATAACCGAATCCGATTACATCGTTATTCCAATCGATAACCAAAAATACGGTCCCTAATTCGTACTTAGGGTCACGCAATGTATTCGTCTCAACACACCCAGTCATACGATACCCATCTTGTCTATACATCTCTCTTCATCGCTGAAAAAAATCCTTTCATCCTGACGCACACCTGCAGCAGGACCAAAAAATCAACGTGGGCCCATTCTTCTCATATGGTGCAAGCTACTACTACGACCATTATAAATTAACCCATAAAACCTCAGCCGTGGCCAACTACCGAAATCTACTAGATACCATGATCATACAAATTCTTGATGATCTTTCATCTGAAAACCGAAAACTCCACGTATCACGGTATAAATCATCTGGACGCACAAAGTTACCTAATATCACTACCCGTTCTATCCTCCCGTTTCCAGATGTCATAATTTCCAAGGGAAAAGAAACGTGGCGTATCATTTAGCGTATCACCTCCCATTCCAGGTGCCACACGTTTACAGATGACAGAACGTGTGTGTATGGCCGGCTTCACTTCCGCAAACTTTCAAAAACTCGGACGGAGCACCTGTACCTGTTTTGCAGGAATATTCGGAGGACACTTTTTCTGTCTGTGAAGCGCTGCTTTTCGAAGGTACACCTTGCATTTCATCTGGAAAAGAACTATGTACATACATATATGTATATGTACATATTGAAGAACCCGAAAGTGAAGGGAAATCTTGTGTAGGCCAACTTTTTTGCCAGCAAAATGCAATGTGAAACGTCTCAGCAAGGACCGCAAAAATATGAGAGTTAAAAAATGGATTTGTTTGGAGAGGCGAGTTGTTTAAGTGATGTTGGAGAAGGTGAGGGATGTCCCGAAGAAAAATCAACTGCAAATTATGAGTCGCAAAGTTTTTCGCCAATAAAATCGGTCGATGGAAAGGTAATTTGAAGATGATTTCAACTGATATTAGACACAGCTTAACTGTAAATAGTTGGAAAAATTCTTAATAGCCTTTAGAACAAATAATTATTAATAAAATTGCATATGTATCTCAAAACTAAATTTTAAAATTCCTTCTTTAGTCCTAAATGCCCAATTCAACATTTTTGCAAACTAAAACTTAACTTTCTCGGGTCTGAAATTCAAAATTCTACACATCTGCTTAAAAACATTGTTAGGTACTTAAGGGTTATGTAAAAAAAATCAAGCTGGAAAGTAGCGAAAGGCATCAGCAACTCTGACTCGTCCCATGCATGAAATTTTTTATGTTTTATTTTTTTATTATTCGCAAAGATTAACCATAATAAAAATATTTAAAAAAAAAATCTTATCTTCATTTGTTGTATACGCTTTATGTACATAATTATCAATAAATTCGATAAGCCATAACCTGAGCTATTTCCGAAAGTGTTATCAGTTGGCTTTGTAATGAGTCATCATGTAAAATATATATGTATGTACAGGTATATTATTTGTCCCGCCCATGAATGCAGATTGTGAAAGTAGTGTTCTTATCAAAGTTGAGATCAACAACTTCCTACCTAATATTAACCTCCTCGACTCACTCTGGACATGTAAATGCAAAGCCTAAAAAAATTCAATTCAAAGTCAGAACTCACCTATTGCACTTCCTATCATGAAAACAATCAACATTATGGCAGGCAGCATCCTTTTCTCTTGCCAAAATTTGCCCCTTTTCTCTGTCATTTCGGAAGCCGCGCTGATTTCTTTTCAAGATGCGATCGTTGAGGTCAGTCGGCCAAATAGTCTCGGAATTCGAACGCCCCCTAAGTCGCTAGGCGGTGCGCCAACATAACGTTCTCGTATAATGTCTTTAACACCTTGCGTATCGGCGTTTGTGAAAATTTGCACAGCCCCCCTGATACGTGATTTGGGAACGATAAGAAATTGATCTTAAAATAAACCGTTACGCGTCACCACCGCCACTGAAGCTCATCTAGAACTCACTCGCGATCTGCGTCTTGTCTTTGTGGTTAGAATACGCCGCCGAATGAACTGCATTGGAAAAGCCTAAATGAATAAAAAAAATCGGCATGAGGGAAAAATACGCTTCCGACCGCCGAACACTTTGATTCACTCCCAACTAACATACATATATGTATTCACAAACACTGAGGATTATATGGTGCTTTTCTTAGCTTTCACAGAAAATAATGGAATCGCGTTGTTACGGAAAGATTCACTATCAGCAGTTTTTATATTAATTCGTTCAATTCTGTTGACTCAATTCGAACTAATGATGGTGCAACACTGCTTCATCATAACGACTATAGCCAAGACGTTGCGGATTTGTTGCATTTGGAAGGTATCCAAAAAAACGTCTATCATAAGATAAAAACGATATTCAAGGTGATCGCGAAAAATACGCGTATCTTTACTGGCTTCTGATTTCTTTTGTTTCCGATAGTCGTTGGCGCGACACTAACCGTCTGGGCTCACGCGGGTATGATACGTGTGTAATAACTAATAATAGTACATAAATGAAAAGTACGTGCAATCGGCGGTCTCACGATCAAAAATCAACAACCACCGGCTAATGAAAAGCTTCGAGCAGAATTGGAAAACAATTTTCTGAGTCATTTTGTCTAGATTGAGAGTCGACATGCGCGATAGCCTAGCCAGCTTCACACGATCACTCCCGGGTGTGATAAGCAGCGTCACACGGTCATTAGCGTTAAAGTCTGCTAGTGCGAGTATCTTTTATCTGCACGATTTCTTATCTATCGGACCGAACAGGCGAAACTCAGCCTATCGCTGTTTGGAGCTTCCATGGAGCGCGGATTTTTTTGTCTTCCCAATATCGTGGATGCCACCGATAAGACCGCCGAACACTTATCAATCACGTTCGCTGCGAAACTGTGCCTCCACAGAGTTCATTGTAAGCGCTGGGAAATCACAGTCCGATACTTTCAGATTCAGATATTGCGAGAAAATATGTACAAACAATTTTCAAAATTGATAATGAAATAGCATTGTGATTTGATTAATATACACGCACATGTTGAGCGATACAGATGAGTGACCACTAGTTCGGTAGCAATATCATTAAATTGTTGGAACGCGAAATGTAATCTGAGTATGAAGACTGTACGAGTAATCAGCTAGTTGAAATGTCGAGGCTTCTGAAAAATAGCTCATTGATCAACAGAACTCGGCAAATCAGTGAAAAACAAGTATAGATTAAAACTTATGGTCACATATGCCTTGTGTTGTTAGGCTCCTTACAATCCACGTACTTTACTTGGTAGGCGTTACAATTACGCATGATAAAATAAAAGGCATTTACATAATGCAAATAAAAAGAGACCGAAGCTTCGCTTTGATCCCGAGTCCGACACGTATATACCCTAGACCTGTGCAGACCTAGTGCTGACACCGAAACCTCAAATAGGCAATGGCCAGTTTGAGCAGAGGTTAATCGATAAAGCTACGATGAAGGGACGTTAGTAGGAAAGGTAGGCGCCATTTGAGACGAGTGAGCTCTTTTTACCACAAGTTTATAGAGGAGATATGATCTTGCCTATTCCTAAAATCAATTAACAAGTCCACACTTATTAACATTTGGCCAAAATTTCAAGCCGTTAGCTCCATTCTATGGAAAGTTACCATATACAATACAATATTTAAGATAACATTTGCAGTGGAGGTAGGCGTTCCTTTGGTCCTGTCATGCCCATTTTAATACCTATTGTACTAACTGGATCCTTTTGCAAACATTTGTCCAAAATTTCAAGTTGCTAGCTTCATTCTATCGAAAATTATCGCAAATTGAAAGTATAATATAATTTGTAGGGGAGGAAGGAGTTTGTTTGGATGTCGAATGTTGCCCATTTTCAATAACAACTAACTAGATCTTACTACCAACATGCGACCAAATTTTCAACTCGCTAGCTTCATTCTATCGTGTTAAAATATTAAATTTTTGTCCCGTACCATATAAAAAATATACTAATATATGGGGCGACCGGTAGCGTAGTGTGTTGAGGCATCAGTCTCATGTTTGACTACCGGCGTTTCGGGTTCGAATCCCGTCCACGACGACGTTCGTGGCCATGGATGTGCAGGAGGTGCATGC
This sequence comes from Chloromyia formosa, assembly GCA_964017055.1. NCBI lineage: Eukaryota > Metazoa > Arthropoda > Insecta > Diptera > Stratiomyidae > Chloromyia > Chloromyia formosa. Next base: position 30,489,591 of record OZ024815.1, on the reverse strand, counting down.
TGGCAACTGCATTCTCCGAAACCAGTTTATGCCAACGAAACGTCAACTGGGCCACATGGAACAGTTGACGCGCTATGCCCCACAAGGTTTTAGGACAATTGAGTAAACGAACTGCCCAGCTTACACTAAAAAATTATTCTTTAAGGAGCCAAATTAACAGTATAAGTTTTACCAACCTAAAAAAATTGTTTGCTAATAACTTTTTTTTGCAAGGGTGGGCAAACGAAACTTTTTCCTGGGCTAACGATAATCCGCGATGGGCAAACGAACTGCCCAATTTGCACTACAAAATCATCCTTTAAGGAGCCAAATTAAGGATATAAGTATTCCCAACCTAGGAAAATTTAGTCTGCTAATAACTTTTTTTGCAAGGGTGGGCAAACGAAACTTTTTCCTGGGCAAATCATGTTCTATCATGAGCAAAAGAACTGCCCAGCTTGCGACCACAAATTGTCCTTTAAGGAGCCAAAGTGTGGAAAGCGGCGCTCAAGTGGGATCAAAATACTTACTTTTTTTATAAAAAAAAAGTTGGAGGGATGGGCAAACGAAACTTTTTCCTAGGCAAACGATTATTCACGATGGGCAATCGAACTGAAGAGTTTGCACTACAAAATTATCATTTAAGGAGCCAAATTAAGGATATAAGTGTTTGCAGCCAGGAAAATTTAATTCTCTAATAACTTTTTTTGCGAGGGTGGACAAACGAAACTTTTCCCTGGGCAAACGATAATCCGCGATGGGCAAACGAACTGATGAGTTTGCACTTCAAAATTACCCTTTAAGGAGCCAAATTAAGGATATAAGAATTCGCAACCCAAAAAATTTAATTCTCTAATAACTTTTTTTTGCAAGGGTGGGCAAACGAAACTTTTTCCTGGGCAAACGATAATCCCCGCAATGGGCAAACGAACTGCCCAGCTTGCACTACAAAATTATTCTTTAAGCAGCCAAATTAATGATATGAATATTCCCAGCCTAAAAAAGTTTGTCTGCTGATAGCTTTTTCTGCAAGGATGGACATCCGAAAATCTTTACTAGGCAAACGAAGGCTTATAGTGGGCTGGGCAATTAAAATTAAATATCGTTTTGAGAGTGCATAATGTGGCGCCCAATGTGGGATAGAAAAAAAATATTTTTTGAATAAAAAAATTTGAAGGATGGGCAAACGAAAATTTTGGGTGGGTGGTTCTATGTTCTAAGGGGCAAACGAAAACTTTTCCTGAGCAAACGTGGACCTACTATGGGCAAACGAACTGCACAATTTAAATTTGAAAAATCGAATGTGACGGTGCCAACTTCACAGAGCTGGGCGATGCCGCTGCTGCCGGCAATAAAATTCCCGCATTATGACACGGCACGGCGCGAGCTGTCATGTACAAGTTTGCAAGAAAATCTATTTTCACAGGTCGTACGTGTCAAATCGATGTAAACGAGAATTTTGACTATAAGCGGCTAACAGCTAAACTCCGACATGGATGTCACTTTCAAAAAAAAGTTACGCACCTCTGAAATTTCACCTAAATTCGCAGCCACAATTTACCATAGACACAATCCTTATCAATTAACCGCAGTTGCATCCGGTACATCCATGGTTTGTTGACATTTCAATTCGTACGTCGTTGACCAGACGATCGCAGCTAATTCCACCGTCCGGTGTCTGCATATCGATCGGTTTTGTGCCTGTTTTTGGCCATTTTCGGTAGTCGTCCGCGAGTGTGTAATCAAATTCACAAAAACAGTTCATAGTCGTATAAATTTACGTCTTGGGTGTGTGTCAGTGCTGTGGTCAGTTCTTAAGAAGTGCCGTGCGTGAAACGCCTCCTCAACTGTTAGATACACTTCTGGTGAGTTGACTAAATCTAATTTTATTTCATTCGCGCCACAAAATAAATCTATGAATCCCAAAGAAGTCAAAAAGTGTCTTCCGCATAAACCGATCTATTAGCAGGAATTCGATTCTATCGCCACTTATGTTACTGTCACGTCTCGCTGGGAACTGATGTGTGTATTCGAAGCCCGTGCATGTCCCTTATTTCTGATTTAAGAGTTTCCGTTATCATTCTGTGCTGCTTTATGATTGGCATTCCCTTGAATTCGGCCGTCTGTACTGATATTTCAAACATTGCACCGCATCCTCCCGAGACATCTTCGACGCTTATCACAGTCGCCTGAAAAGGTAGCAAGGCGTCTAACGACAATTCACCAATGTTATGTCGGTGATAGTAATGTTTACCTTAGGAAATTTAGCTTTAAGCGAATCCACTAACTGACTTTCCGAGTACTTGACCGGGCGTCCCTGCTCACCAGCCCACACTCTTGACAAAAGCTGTGAAAAGTCTCCATATTGGCATAAAGTATTCACCGGAAAGAGTTCAATTTTTCGAGTATCTTACCGAAATAAACCGTCGGCCGTTCGGCTGAATTACACGCTTCAACATCTTTAATAGCTTAATCAGTAGTTTCACTCCAAGACGTTCAAGAGTAATGCTGCCGAGGACAACTTATTCAAACCAGAACCTCACTTTACTGATATAATTCTTCTGTTTAGATTTCTGATTGAGGTTATATTTTGAATATTGGGTTTTTTGCCTGTCGTCTGATTAGAAATTCTCTCGCATGCCTTGAGAATAACTGGGAAATATTGCGAATGGTTGTTGTATAAAGTATTGTATATTGGTGTTTAGCTATCGTACTTTGCCACCAGATGGTGGCTCGAGGGGTGAGGGAGCCGGCTGGAACACGACCGGGGAACATTCCTGTTTCGAAACAATAGGAGGATCTCTATAACAGTGTGTCCTGTCACCTGGCGGGTTTGTGTGCATATAAAAACCCTTATTGGTTCGTTTATAGGCTATTTTGGTATATTTGGTTTTGTATAGGATAAATAGGGGGTTTGTTGGTAGCAGCAAATGCTAAACTGTGCTACCGCCGCTGTATCCAGAGCGAGCGAAGCGAGCGTTTTTGTTTGTACGATACTTGAGAGTTGTGATTCCCTAAGGCGGCTGTTACACTATAAAAGTTCTTTTACAAATATCTTTGACGCACGATATTTTAAAACAACTTTTATGAATGATAAAATGGGGGGAAGGTATGCAAGCTTGTAAGAAAAGTACTTGAAACAAGCAACGTTCATGTCGCAAATCTTTTCTTAGGCGGCTATTACACTATGAAAGTTCTTTGAAAATATGTTTTATAAAAGATATTTGTTTCCCCGCCAAAAAAAACCTCTCAACCGCAAAAAGGACTGATATGAATACAATACCGCCAAAGTACTCGTAGCTTTGCGCCTCACTCTAGGGTTGGCATATTGAACGCTGACTGAATTAGTTAATTTCTTTCGACGCTGTTTGGCAGGGAGCTTCCATTAAACAAAATAAGTTGAACAATCTGAAGAAGAACAGTAGAAACTAGTCTATTAATCACTTCTGGCCTGAAGTGCATTTTTAGTCTTTTGTAAGGCGGGAGCTTTATAACGACATCCGGGCGAGAAGCCAATAATACTTGGCATAAGAGCTTACAGCATGATCCGCACGCAATTACTTATAATTTTATCAGAACGACATCGTTGTCATTATCACTGTCATTTTGTCGTTAAATCCGTTCGGCGGTGAGTCTTTAGGCTACGAAGCTCCCCGCCAATCAGCGTTGAAAGAAATGAACTAATTCAATCAGCGTTCAATATGCCAACCCTAGAATGAGGCGCGAAGCTACGAGTACTTTGGCGGTATATTCATATCAATCCTTTTTGCGGTTCAGAGGTTTTTCTTGCCGGGGAATTTTTTATAACAGAGTTGTTTTTGGGAGATCTCGTATACCATACGTATTCTAAGTATGTAAAATAGATTCACTCGTATTCTATACATGACTGATTTTCTCTACCTTCTTCAATGACTTTCAAGTACCCCATACAACCATGCACGCTATCTGTACACATATGTACATTAACTCGCTAAAATTGATGGCAAAAAGTTATGACTATTTTAATATTATAGTATTCCAGTCCAAGCTCACGGTGGTCTACTTGAAAATATTTTACCACGTCTCGAAACCGTTGTTCTGTTTCACGATACATTTTATTAGCCGCTCTATATGGCTGCGAAGGAGATGATGTAGCCGAAAGAGGAAGTATTAATTATTACAATGTCGATGAACGAGAAATTGTACAGAATGAATGGAAAGTTGTATTGAATGTTGTAGATGCGGAAGAACCGCTGAATACTCGGCAATTGAAATATGTATAGATACAGTCTCTTGTAGGATACAAACAAGTAATTTCCACAATCAAGATTACATTATAGTTGGGACGCTAAGCGACATAAATCGACGCCACCTTGCAAAATATGATAGAGAAATGCCGTTTGGTACGAATGTTGGTGGGGCCCAAACTTTCAATTTAAGAGATGGAGCCACCTTGGACCCCGCGGCAGAGCGGCTGTGCGGGCGAAAAACCGCGAAATTTGAGCCCTTTTTTTTAATATTCTCCTCGTAACTTCTAAACGGAGCATCGTATCGAAAAACTTAATAGTTTGTAAATTAAAGAGCGTCAAATTCTACATCCAATGCATTGCTCAAAGTTGAAATTTGGTTTAGTAGTATAATCAAAATCGATGGTCGAAAAACGTCACTTTTTGAGGCTTTGGAGAAAAATCACACTATATCGCTTTTCAAGCTCACATATCTCTGTAACGGATACTCCAAATGAAAAACCGTGCAAGTAAAAGTTGAAGATATTTTGATTTCCGGTTTAACGTGCTCAATACTTTTCAAATCGGTTCATTTTTAGTGTAGTTGTGAGTGAAAATGCTGGAATGCTTTCTTATCGATTCCAGCTTTAATAGCTCTATTTCGGTAAGTATAGTAGCTGAAGTTTTGTTTTAGTCTCAATTTACAGATAATTAAATCTTGTTCAAAAAGTCTTTGCTTGACAGCTTGGCTTCATAGTTTAGGTCATAGTTACGCTTTTTAGGGTTTTGTAGAAAAAATAAAACCCTTATGAAATCAGTCAGATGTCAGCCTGTTCAAAGAATATCTCGAAAAGAGCTGAAGCTACAGGTATGGAATTTGGTAGAAATATGAAGGATTACTACAATTTGTGTTATAAGGCTTTTCATTAGTGGCCAAATTGCAAGGAGGGACAGTTATTCGCCGCTTAAAGCACATATATGAAAATTTCCAGGATGACGGCATATAATTAGGATAGCGACATTAAATATCCAGGATGTTGATATCCTTAGGAAAAAGTTTAATAATAGTATATTTCGATAATTTGATTTGCTACTCTCTGCATATCCCGTAAGTGACCTTAAGAGAGAAGTAATAATGCCAATCCGTTAGCAACGGGTGCAGGTATCTTGTTATAGATACAATTTGCATGTACATACATAGTCATAATTAATCAACTAGTCAAGAATAAAAAACAATAAAAATTATTTTTGTCCGCTATTGCCACATTGTGCACCGTCGACTCAGTAAGCGGATAGATTTGAAACTGATTTGTTTTGTGTTTCGTGACAATGTGTTACAGTTATCAGAAGTGATAGCGCGTATGATAGATGCTGATTGTTATTTGGTGAGTTTGAGGTACACCTGAAAAGGGCATCCCTTCAAGCCATGAAATTTTGGCAGGCTGTGGAAACTCAGCAACATATTCCATCTCCTGGAGATTGGGGGTGGAAACTAGAAGTAGAACGTTGGCTCCCATTACGGATAACAGCGCCGGGTGCTGCAAGGGCATGTGCCACTCTTCATAATCTGGAAAAAATGTGAATATCTTTCGAACTAATGGTCGCATGGAAATGCGGTTAGTTTCATTCTACTCAAAATGATCAAATACATTAAGAGCTAAGTTAAAAGTGGCATAAACGCTTTTTATTTTTAACTTATTTAATACGTAAGCTTATTTACTTAATCACAAAATCTGGAAAAATGTGAATATCTTTTGATTTAATGATCGTATGGAATTGCGGTTGGTTTTATTCGACTCAGAATCACTAAATACATTAGGTATCAATCTAAAATGGGCAGAAAAGCTTTTTATTTTTAACTTATTTAATAAAGCAGCTTATCAAACTAATATCTTTTTTTATTTAAATGAGAATATCTTTTGAACTAATGATCGTATGGAATAGCGGTTGATTTCATTCGACTGAGAATGACCAAATACATTAGAAATCAACCTAAAAATGGAATGAAAGCCTTTCATTTTCAACTTTTTTAATAAAATAAATATTCAACAAAAAAAATAAAATCTGGAAAAATGTGAATAAGTTTTGAACTCACTGTTGTATGGAATTGACTTTAGTTCTATTCGACTCAAAATGATCAGATACATTAGGAAACAGCCTAAAATTGGCATCAAAGCTTTTTATTTTCAACTTATTTAATAAAGAAGCTTCCTTAACAAATCCAAAAATGTGGAAAAATGTGAATATCTTTTGAACTAATGGTCATATGGAACCACGGCTAAATTTATTCTACTCAGATTAACTAAATACATTAAGAACCAACCTAAAACTGGCATAAAAACCTTTTATTTTCAACTTACTTAACGAAAAAGCTCATTTAACTAATAAAACAATCTGGAAAAATGTAAATATCTTTTGAACTAATGGTCGCAAGGAATTGCGGTTGGTTTCATTCGACTCAAAATGATCAAATACATTAGGGACTATACTAAAACTGGCACAAAAGCTTTTTGTTTTCAACGTATTTAATAAAAAGGCTTATTTAATTAATAATAAAATCTGGAAAAAAGTGAATATCTTTTGAACTAATAGTCGGATGGAAAAGCGGTTGATTTCATTTGACCAAATACGCTAGAAACCAACCTAAAATGTCATATAAGTTGCTTGAACTTTGAAATTATGGAAGAAATTTAATCATTTAACTAACTAATTTTTTAATTAATTAAATTAGTCTGACAAAAAACTTAGCAAAACTTTTATAAACAAGGTTAAAGTATCTACGAATTAAGGCTAAACCAAAACTTTTAGCTGTTATATTTATCGAGATACAGCTATTAAGGCTCAAACCGCTAAAAAATCATTTTTGCATTTTCGCTCACAACTACACTAAAAACGAACCGATTTGAAAAGCATTGAGCACGTTAAACCGGAAATCAAAATATCTTCAACTTTTACTTGCACGGTTTTTCATTTGGAGTATCCGTTACAGAGATATGTGAGCTTGAAAAGCGATATAGTGTGATTTTTCTCCAAAGCCTCAAAAAGTGACGTTTTTCGACCATCGATTTTGATTATACTACTAAACCAAATTTCAACTTTGAGCAATGCATTGGATGTAGAATTTGACGCTCTTTAATTTACAACCTATTAAGTTTTTTGATCCGAGGCTCCGTTTAGAAGTTACGAGGAGAATATTAAAAAAAGGGCTCGAATTTCGCGGTTTTTCGCCCGCACAGCCGCTCTGCCGCGGGGTCCAAGGTGGCTCCATCTCTTAAAATGAATGTATAGGGACCACGAACAATCATACCAAATGGCATTTCTCTATCATATTTTGCAAGGTGAAATCGCTTAGCGTCCCAACTATTAGTTAGCTTTATTTATAACCAATGACCGGAGGCAGTTAATATTAAGTTCGCATTGAATCGCAGCTAAAATAGCGAAAACAAAACATTTTGTTTTGCAACTTCGGTTTCACAATTAAAAGTGTCCTTTTCGGTTGTTGGAAACAGTCATCGATATACAATCAAACCCCGACTTACGTAGGTATTTCGTTCCATGGAAATTGTTGTTCTAATGTGCATAGCAGCTTTATTATAGGGTGGATTCAGAATATACTGAGCAACTTCCGCTCAAGTGATCATGATCAAATGATGACCGAGGAAGAAATATTTTTTTTCACCGTAAACACTTTTCTTTTAATTCTGTCTAATTCTCTCCTCCTTGACTTTCGTATGAAGTGTGTGTGACAACAAAAGTCGCGTTCAGCAGGCACAGAGTGCTTAACCGACAAATTGCGGAACAGTTCACGAGCAGTTCGTGCTCTTCGATAACTTCTGAACCCATCCATAGTAAATTATAAAATTAATCAGTACTAAAAACATAAAGTGATCAGCTTATATGCATATTTGGATTGATATCGTAGCAACAACTTTACTAATAGGTGAAAGACGTATCTAACAACGTATCGACTGGCCCAAAATATGCTGAGGGTGAGGTGCTACTGGAAAACTCTCTTAGCACAAGTCGACTTCCGAGGCCCTCAATCCCTCAATGACATTCATGGCTCAGCTCTTACGAAGAAAATTGTCCCCTTAGGAAGGACTAGGACTATTCGTGTCAGCAGGGGAGCTCCGTGGTGGAATACCGAAATATTTCGCTTGAGAAAATGAACAAGACTATTGTTCAACAGAGCTAAGCGTAACATGAGGATTTATATCGTACCATACTGACTGACTACCAACAACAACAACAAAAAAGTTTAGGGCTGCCAAACACAGCAGCTGGGCGCATTTCTGCGCACAAAACACCTTAATAGCTACCAGACTCCATCCTGTTCTGGCCAAGGCTATAATTCAGTAAGCACACTTAAAAGAACGCATGGCAGCATCGCAGGAGACTCCGGTAGCACAGATACGCACTTCCACTTCCCAATTTGGACAACCAGTTTATGCCCCAGAGCCAGCCGGGCTAACTTCTGCAAAGAATATCTTTATAGATAAAAGTGGGGAACCATTGGTACATTCGTGCCCTACAACATCGACAAGCACGGACCTACTTTTCGAGCTCTTCTTCAAAAAGGGAAACAGTCACTGGTTCTATACCTCCTATGCGTTTGCCGCTTTGCTTTGGGCAACATTCCCAGGTCTTGGAGGTCAGTAAAAGTGGTATTCATTCAAAAACTTAGACCTATGGATGACCTAAAGTGCTATCCGCCAATCAGCCCAACATCTTTTATGCTAAAAGCATCAGCGCTCCTCATAGAAAAAGTTGTCGACAATCCCACCGCATTCTAAGCGAAACGAATACTTCTTTCCAGAAGGGTCATCACTCACTGGGGTTTAAGATACCACTGTCACAGCAAACGAGGTTGCCTTAAGGGAGGTGAAGTATCTCGTGCTCTGCTGCATCGTTGTGATTTGCAACATACGGATACGCGGACGACCTCGTTATCGTCAGGGGTAAATTTGAAGAAGTTCCACCCATCACGGAGAGCGTTCCACGTAGTTCAAGAATGGTGTGACACTAGCCCAGCGAAAACCGTTATTGTCCTATTTACGAAAAAAATGGAACTTAGGGTGGTGAAATGACCCACTCTATGTAACTTCACAGTGAAAATGGTAGACAACGTCAAGTAGCTGGGAGTTACACTTGACAGCAAGACACCCTGGCCGGATCAGCTTAGGGTAACATCCGAAAAGGCTATAAAGGCTCTGTATATTTGTAGGCAGTATGCAGGCATAACTTGGGGCACCAACCCCCGCTTTGACCTCTGGATCTACAAAGCGATTGTTCGGCTAATTAATTAGTATGCAGCAGTTGTTTGGTAGAATAAAGCGACCATCCCCTCGGCTGGTAGCGACAAATACAAACGTTCGCATGCCACACCATAGCGGGATCCATAAGCTCCTTTGATCTACCGCCATTGCCCAGTAATATCAAAGCAGAAGCGAAAATTATACTAACAATACTTAGAGCCTATAATACACAAGTGAGATTTAATCCAGAAAGAAAAACATCTTGCTGCTAAGTTATAGTACGCTAAGTATGCCATCTAACCATCTGTTCAGGGAGCTACGCTTTAAGCACTCCTTCCCGTCAACTGTGTGGTATAGAGAACAAGTGAACCAAGTCCCACAACTCTCCCCATTCCAACACAATACGAAAATCTTTGCCCAGGACACAACTATACCGGCTATATAGGCAAGCGGCTTTCATGGCGCTGACTAGTACGTCGATACGATCAAGGTTAATGAAGTCCTGCCAATATATCCTTAGTGCCGATGGAGCCCCAAATAACCTTACAATCTACTATGTAGATTGTAGACAATGAAAAAGACAAACTCACTAGACGAGCATCTAGTGTCCCTTACGTTGGCCCAAGTCATTTTTGTGGTCTACCAATCTGAATTGTCAAGAAGTAGATCAGGGGGTGGGAGCGGGAGAAACTCTACCTGGTCCAAAACAATCTAAATTGTTTACCGCTGTATAAATTCGTAGACGTACTTTTGATTTGCTCAAGTTGAGCAGGAAGAGGGTCAGAATTATTATCCTCATCTGCTCTTTAAATTTTACAAATAAAGATAAGCTTCAATAGTCCGACACCGCTTAATCGTTTTATCCAAAACAAATCTCACCTTGCTTGCGCAATCGCTATAAAAGTTTATCCGAAACACAAAAAAAAATCGCAACGCCTCGCAATCGCCATAGAGAAAGAAGGAAGGAAGGGAGATGAAACCACCATAAATTATAAATTCGCATGCGCGAGCTCTGCCATCAAATACATTTCTTAACTGCCCGTCCGTCGATAATAACCAAGAGAAAGAAAGAGACGACTTCCCCTCATTATCGATTATCGACCATACACAACACAACCGAGGTTAGAATTGAAGTTTGACAATTGTGCAAATGTCAAATAATGCAGCAGAGCCAGAAAAGCGAGAAAATTTTATGCTGGACCAGTGAAAGAGCGCTTAGCTGCTGAGCGCTGGCGTTTTAGGAACGTTTCATGTAATTTTTTTTTATTTTTTCCCTCTTCTCTGGATAAGAAAGCTAGTACACTCACCTGCCGGTTAGTATCTTCACTCAGTTAAGTTAGTTAAGTTAGTTCTGAGGCAATCGTTTAAAAGTTTATCCAAAACAAATACCCAACAGCGTGTCTCCGGCTGAAAGTTCAACCGGTGCAACCCAATACAATTTTAAGATATGTTCGTCAGATTCTTCGCTCGGATGAGAAAATGGAAATAATTATCGGGCAGTTTATCGCTGGAATAAGTTCATCTCCTTGTTAGCTATCGGGCAGTTTAACGAGACATTGAGAAATGGGCCTATATCACATATATTATATTATTTATACCACAGCTCACTCCCGTCTTCGAAATCCCACCAAAACTATTTAGTAATCGATGTGTCCGTCTGCGCGGGCTCTTAATGAAGATTCTTGTAGTCCGAACGAAAGCTAGTCATTATCCTTTATCGATATCATTTATTACTATTTCGTTTTCGATTGCATTCTTTGGATGACCATTTGTTCAACTGTTTCATTTTTGTTGATTTTCGTAAAATTTTATTTCGTTGACACTTTTTTTGCGATGCTGAAACCGGGACAAAAAATCGAATAACGGGACGTCACTTTAGACCAGTTTCACGCGGAACGTACAATACACGAGTTTTCCCCAAAAAGCATCGATGGCGAGGGAGCTTTGTAAGTGCGCCGATTGAAATAAAATCGCACATTCGTATATGGAAAACTTGCTTCCAATAATATTTTTTGCTAGAAACTCGTGTACCGTACGTGCCATGTGAAGCCGGCGTTATATTACGTTTACACTATACCCAGATTACTTCATCTGCGCCGGCTGATTTAATCTGCAACTGTCAAATACATACAATTTTGATTTGAGTATATAACTAACAAAGGAGTGGGTATATGCCTGCCAACCCATACAAATTGACAGCTTGAAAATGGGACGATCTTCTTATTGAAAAAGACGAGAGCTGGGAGAGTAAAGTTAACGGTTTTAAGATTGTCATTCTCCAGTTGTGCACAACGCTGTCAAGCACTTCGTGAAAATAGTGAATACAGTTTAATTCGCGAAAGTTTGGAGCCGGTTTTTGTGTGTAAAGAGCCGCGATTATGTAGAGAAGACACTAGTGAAATTTCCGGTAGGACAAATTGGTGCGGTAGTGAGTTGTGGTAAATTGAAATGCCTCGTCGGTGGCTGCAAAAATAACCAGCGTATCCCTAAGACGGGGGTGCCATTTTCTAGGTAAAACATTAAATATTTAGATATGATGTGCGCGTTACTTGTTTTTGTGAGTTTTCTGTCAGAAAACCGATATTAAAATGTTTGTTTTGGTTTCTGATTCCCCGCTGTATATAATGCTGTCAAATATCCGCGTCCTATTGGTGGTTGTCATTAATAGTCCCGTTCTTTCTCTCTCTCATGAAAAATTAAACGCGCTCTTCTCTCGGCCCATAAATTTTGCCTATGGGCCTCTCCAGTGTTATACATACTCAAATCAATTTTGAACTCACCACACCCAGATTACGCTGCAGATGAAGTAATCTGGGGATAGTGTAAACGTAATATTAGGGATAGCGTGCCTATTACAGCTACTATGCGAAGCCTTGTTTTGTTGACATATTGTAAGCATATAAATAAAATCGAATGAAGCGAGTTGTTAGAATACACTACTAAACACTACACTATTATGATAATACTGTAGACTATTCTAAACTCCTCTGGTTCATGTTAACCCCTTGTGGGGCATAGGGCATTAACCACGCCTACTTTCCACCTGGTCCTGTTCATCACCATCGCTCTCAGCTCACTCCACGACTTGCCTATTGACGCACCCTCTCTCTTAACTGATCTTCCCCAGGTGTTAATAGGTCGTCCAAACCGGCGACTTGCGTTGGTTCCCTGCGGATTCCAATCGAGGGCCTGTTGAGCAATGTTGTTCGGCCCTTTTCGGAAAGTGTGACCATTAGAAATGACATCCGGTCACCGTATGTGTAGGATGCGCCGTAGACACTGGTTCACAAAAGTTTTTATTCTAGTTGTTATCTTATTGGTCACCTTCCAAGCTGAACAGCCATATAGAAGCACCGATTTTACGGATACGTTACGTTCTAAACTCCGCTAGAGCTCAATTGCCCACAGGAGAGAATAATAACCTCAATGTTGAATCTCCTGTTCAAAATCAGATCTATCATAAATGCAACCATATTGTCCAAGTAAAGTACGTAAAAATTTATAATTTCAACGTCTAGATAAAAAATTACTCTGACCTTAAGAATTCAACTGGTCATTAGAATGAAATGATAATGAATACATTCAACTTCTCAAAGAAAATGCGTTTTATGATTAGTAGTAGTCACTTTACGCGTCACGGCAAATGATTTCTGAGTACATTATCTTCATTTCAGTCAAAAACAACAGCCTAAAGTACGTTATATTGAAAAGAAAGAAGAGAACGTTACGTGGTTTGATACATTTACAATCAGCACCAATGAGCCAAACGGACCATAAAGAGTAGTGACTAGGAACAACGTCTTCCGGTTTACACCACCTCCACTGAATAAAAGTAGAGCTGTGTCTTGTAATGAATCCACATTTAAGTAGGAACGCTGAAGAAAAAGTTAAAGATAAACCAGTTCAACTACTTTATTTCCATTCATTGTGTTGTAGAATTTTTGTATACTGGTATACACTAGATGAGTTAGGCGTTGCCGTGAAAATAATATGTTCGTGTTGTATTTCATAGGCCCATTTTGTCAATGTCTGGTTAAACTGCCAGTTAGCTATTCGGGACAATAAACTAATCCTTAGCGTATGCAACTACTGCCATGTTAATATACAGGTGAAACTGTAGAAAAGAACTCTCCTGCACAGATAGAAATTCTACCTTCGTTGCCTACATCATTCAGAATATGTGTATGAACTTAGGAAGTGGTAGTGCAGTGGTAGTACACACTACACTATCCACGTCCCGATGTTTATATTTAGAATTATATCAGTCGTCAGGCAGTGGTGTTCGCTAGATTCGCGTTTTTCTTTCGGGTTTTCCTTTTTTGGATAGTCTTTGTTTTGTTTTTTTTTTCTTGTTTTAATATTAGTTAAATTGCATCTAGTGATCAGAAACATCAATACGTCCGCGAAGAAAATGTGGCGTGTGGTGTTAGACTGCTAAAACACACTTTTTGGGACAATTGCAGCCAATTGGTCGAAGCCGCAACCGAACAGTTCACAAACTTTTTTAGCCAAAACTATTTTACGATTCGTTCAAAAATGGTGGGGTTGGTTGGTTGGGTTTTTCGCACTTTTGAAAAACATCTGTCTTTTGGTCGTACATTACACAACACATTTTCATCGTGCAGAAGTTTGTTTTCTCAGATCAATAGATGCAATTTAATTAATAAATAAACACCGAACGCGGAAAACGAGAACTAAACACGAAACGCACAAAAATCGGACTCGCCGCCATCAGTCGCCGACCACTGGATTCTTTTTCACAGACTCTATGACGAAACCGACGAAGGCAATAATGACATCATCCATAACTATAAATCAGCTGATATCCGGCCTGTATAATCTAGATAGCAGTGATGCAACGCTCAAAATATGATAATGCAGTAGAAAAATCAGCTGATTTTCATGGCTGAATTCTTCCGCCTGTTCTATTGTTTTCTACGTTTCTCAGCATTAGTTTTGCAGCTGAGTTGGTTTCAAATGCTCTTCCATTGAATTAATTTCCAAAACTTTGTTCTTTATGACTAGTTTAATCGTCTCATTTGAATGTGCAAACGTAAGCAGTTCTAATTATCATAATCTCAACAGTCCGTATTAGCTGTTTGGAATTATCGTCCGATCAAGTTTTAACTGGAGGATGGGTGGCGGTTAGCGTTTATCTATAGGGTAAACTTTAACCAGACATTTAGAAAAGGGCCCATAGTGAGGTAGATTTTGTTGTATGCATGGAGTACATCACCCTTATGACACGGACTGTACTAAGCTGGATCATAGTTTCGTACCGTCGAAGACAAGTTACAACAGAGCGAGCACTAGCAGAGTCTCGAACCATCTGGAACCTTTGACAACAGTTCACAATAGAAGGAGATCCAACAGAGTCTCGAACCATATAAATTGTTCTGTAGTAGGAGATCAGCTATATAAGGCCAGGGTCATCAAGAGCGAGTAAGTCAGTCGAAGTTAGTATCCGCTCGGAAGCGGAAACGGAAAGTTCAGTTTAAGTTCGGCTCGGGAACGGAAAGGAGTACAATCATTATCGAGACGCACCGGAAACGAATAGTTAGAGCTATTTAGTCATTGGTTGTTAGTTACGCGTGTTTATAGTCCGTTTAAGAATTTATCGGACAATAATTCCAAACAGCTGATACGTACTGCTGAGATTTTGACAGCTAGAACTGCTTACGTTTGCTTATTCAAATGAGACAATTAAACTGGTCACAAGCAACAGAGTTCTGGATATTCATGCGAAGGAAACGGATCTGCAACCAACTCAGCCGCAAAATAATGCTGAGAGATGGCACAGACGTAAAATAGAATTGAACAGGTGGCAGAACTCCGCCAAGAAAATCAGCTGACTTTCTACTGCATTAGCTGCGCTGTGGACTGCATTATCATATTTTGAGCGTTGTATGCACTAAGGTTAAATTTAGTGTCCCGGATAGCTAACTGGCAGTTTAACCGGACATTGAGAATGTGTTTAGTTCGTTTAGTAGTAGTTTTCCAAAAGCAAATTGTGGTGTAGTTTTGACTTTTTTCTAGTTATTCAATTGAAAGGCTAATAATGGAAACAACGGAATCGGACCACTACGTCATATAGCTACCGTAGGAACAACCAGTCCAAAAGTCTGTTTTTGCTAGAAACAGTTTTTTTTTTTAAGATTTCTTCACCAAATTACACATTATTCAATCGTATTTATTGCCAAACCACTTTCCCGAATTTGGTTGAAATTGGACTACTATATGATATACATAGCTGTCATAGGAACGACCATTAATTTTTTTTTTATTTCTAAATGTATCTCTGCCGATTTTCAAAGTAATGAAAATCTCTGTCGCCAAACCATGTACCCAAATTTGATTGAAATCGGCTCACTATTTCATATAAGTACCTCCCATAGGAACAGTGGAATCGCAACAAGCTTTACTGCTAATTTCGAAGCGGCAAATGCCGAATGGATCAAAACTATCACACAGGTACTTCTTTTTATATATGAGAAGTTACCGTTATAGAATTTAATGGACAAGCTTGTATTTTATTTTTGTATATATTTTGACTCTTGTCCCCAAAACCTTTATAAAAAATTGAACTGAAATCTGAAATCAACTGAACTCTATTGGCTACGTTTTTGTAATTTACTCGCCGGTTTTCTAACTTATTGAGAATATGTATGTACGAGTACATATTCCCGTTTCTACTATTGACTGCTATGATTTATCACTACATATATTTATCAACTGGATTAATTTTAATAATACAGGCATATACGAACTACAAACAGAGAAACTGCACTGGCTTTATTGCGTTGCGTCCATTTCAAGATAGCAAGCTACGAGTCTACAGCGCCATATTTCATTAGCGTTCTTAAGGGCTGTTTTCACAATGTTTCATTCGATTGAAGAGGATTTGAAACCAACTCAGCCGCAAATTAATGCTGAGAGACGGTACACACGTAGAATAGAATAGAACAGGCGGGAGAACTCCACCAAGAAAGTCAGCTGATTTTTCTACTGCATTATCATATTTTGCATATGCATATCTCTCTCAACTGCCCTAACCCCTTGTGGAGCATAGCGCGTCAACTGTTCCATGTGGCCCAGTTGACGTTTAGACAGCATAAACTGGTTTCGGATGCAGTTGCCACCATGCACCTCCTGCACATGCATGGCCACGAACGTCGTCGTGGACGGGATTCGAACCCGAAACGACGGTAGTGAAACATGAGACTGATGCCTCAACACACTGCGCTACCGGTCGCCCCAGGTGTAATTTAGTGTCCCGGATAGCTAACTGGCAGTTTAATCAGCCATTGAGAAAACGGGCCTAAGCCAAACAAACAAGAGCTTTATGTTTTTGTATTGGAGAAAATTTCCAATACATCTCGTGATGTGTATTATTATTTGTTTGCAAATAAAATTACCTATTTATATGACCTCGTATTTTTTCCATGTGTACACGTGTATAAAAAGTTGTTGTTAGACGACCCGAAGGTCTTGCTACATATTTAGGATGATTTATCACATTTTATTTTGTTCGGTAATGATCGATTAGACCTGCTAGTTGAAATTTTCTTTATAAATTAGGAAAGTATTAATTAGAAGTGCTAAAATATATAACTGGAGGCCAACGACGGATGACAATTTTAGCAGATGGGTAATTGATAAGTGATATCATTAACGAAAGGCGACCCAAATACGAAAAATTATAGTAGGATTTTCAATTTTCTTCTTGTACGCGCTACTTTAACAATTTATTCACAGGTTCTGAGTTATCAGCTGTGAGCTGTTCAGTTTGTGCTAATGGGTCACACCGTCCAGAAAGCGCAAAATGCATTGCTAAGTGGTTGTGCATCTTCTGAACGTACCCATTGTCAAGTTGCTTAGCTATTATATTACAAGTGTTAAGTTTTATTTCCACTGTGCCCCAATGGGAGAGGAATAAACAATCTAAATCGAATGTTTTATCTCACGAACGGTTGAAGCTACATAAATGAAATTTTGTGGGAATATGTAAAATTATTATAATTCGCCGGAGAAAGGGATGCATCGCAATAGGCTGACTTTAAGGGGAGGTTCCCACAGAGGAGAAATTAAGGTTAAACAGTTTTGTTCACCTGGTATAGACAAGTTGGGTATCATGAGAAAGATAACACCGAGTACATTCCATTTCTGGTATTTTCATCAAATTTGAAAAAAAGGGGAAAAGAACTAGAGGGGAAAATACGAGATCATAACTTGTCTCCCCCCCCCCCCTTGCATTTGGAGACCACTACACTTAGAAATATGAAAACTTACAGAAAGGTGGCTTCCAACTAGTACAGAAAACTAAAAATAACCGAAAATTTATATCTTGTCAAAATAGGTTAATAATAGTATATTTCTATAGTTACAGTTAGCACACCCCTGCATCCTTCAAACACATCCCAGGTCATAAATATTGATGGTCAACGATACACCATGGCAATAATATCTCTAAGTTTCGTAACAATCATGTAATATTTAATAATAGTATAATACGTTTATTTAAAGTTGGACATTTTGATACCATCCATACAAAAAATGCACATAACCGGCCTCTGCTACGTACTAGTACTACGAGTACTGCGTACTTAAATATTGTTTATTGTTTTTCATAGAGGGAATTGGAATTAACCATTTCTGAAAGATTAAAGATTGGTGGGATAGGTGTGGGAGGGGAAGATAGGCTGGTTGCTGCCTCTACTTTCTTTAATAATTCTAACAATTTTTTTTTATGCAAGCTTACAATTTGCAATATCGTCTTAACATGAATGGTTAAGCATCCTCAATAATAGAAGAGATCATCAGATCATCTGCTATTGGTATGGGACACTACAAAACCCTCGGAGTGCGGGCGCAGCCATCTATTTTCCGGTTTCATTTTGTGGTTGAGGTTGAAACTATTAACTAATGTCCTTTCCAATCATAATTACTATACAAATGCTTCCCTTGAATTTGTCAAGCACATTGATAATTACATTAACAATTTCCATAAATCAATAAAAAAAAAAATACGCACCAGGTAAACTTGATTAGATCCGCTATGATTGGAAAATTGACACAATCGAGAATATAAAATCGTTTTCGATTAATTCAAGGACAAGTGCCATTGTAGGCCTAATTGATTGAAAATTCGCCTTAGAATTATTGGCGGGTTACCATTGATTGTTTTATTGCGTACTAGATTCGTTTTTCTATGCACTCATGGCAGTATTTAATATTTTGGTATTTATTTTATTATTATTATCATTATCTGTTAGCAAATTGTTAAAAGTGATAAATATTCCAAAGTGTTTACAAACTTTGAATGATTACATACAAGTATGTATATACCTATACATATGGATTTATACTCAGGCAAATAAATATTCGAGGACACGTTTTTGCGATTAAGTTATTTACAATGAAAGTGTTTCTAGCGCGACGCTTCACAACATTAGTGTTTTTCACAAGGTCTTGTCTGTTCTGGTTTAGAAAAAATTCTGCGCATTTATCAAAATCAGTGTTGGCTCATCGTATCATGATAATTCTATTTTTAAATTGTAGAAACAATTAAATAACTCCTTTGCTAATTTATTTAATTAAAAGAATCCGAACGCAGGAGATGGTACGAAACGTCGACTTTTGAAATTTCGACTACCAAAGTCTCGGTTTAAGAAAATCTCGACTATAAAATATCTCGACCGATGAAAATATCGACAGAAAATAATCCCGGCTAATTTAAAATGAATTCAATGGTGAGGTGGAATTATTTAAATTTACATTAGGTGCGTTATTTTGAACAACGGGTTAGGGTAAGTTAACTCGTGGAGCAAAAAAACGGTCGAGGGCAGCCATCCAGCCAGCCATTTTAACCTTTTAAACGTCATGTCACGCCAATTAGAGTAGTCTGTCAAAATTGACCGTAGCGACAAGCAATTATGAATATAGCCGCTTAAATATTAGATAGTAGTGACGAGAAAACATAAAATGTGGCAATTACGAATGAATGATGTCGTCAAAACTTGCCACCAATTGTCAAATTAATGGCAAGCATACTTATAGGCGCGTTTTCTGGTACAATTGTACAATCTATCGAGTGCAGGTTAGCCACCCCACTGGTCCGTACAGGTTTAAGTTGTAGTTGTAATGCATGGAGATACCCTAACCTGCACTAGATAAATGCTCAAAAAACGACACCTATTTTTTTCCATCTCGAAAACGCGACATAATATCAGTTGAATTTATTGTCCTTTTGAAAGAAATAAAGTTAATTGGCAATTGGTCCTAAAGCCTGTTGTCATGACATTTGTTTTTTTCTCTAGTTTTTAGTAAAATGTAAATTATTATTAAATATTTATTACAAAATAAGCATAATACATATTTTATTAATACATTTTTTGAGATTTTAAATTGATTTTATGAAGAAATTTTTTGATATTTTTGTTGAAATTATGTTTTAAATTTATTTTATGGAGATATTCTTTGATATTTTTGTTGTAATATGTTTAGGATATCTTTATTTTGCTTTTTTTTGTAATTTCAATTGTTTTAGCAATTCTACCATTAAAATCTTTTTCATTTTCGCCAAAATATGTAAAAATTGAAATTTTTTGTGACACTTGGTTTCATTCTGTACACCAACTTAGCATGCGTCGCCAATCTGCGACAACCGCCGCGGTTTACAAATTTACATTGAATTTAAATGCAGTCTCGCCGCTCAACAACCCGCGGTTTGTTGAGCAGTTTGTTCCATTTAAATTCAATGTGAATTTACAAACAGTAGGTGACCCCGCAGCTTCTAAACGCGGCCTAATGCTTATTGCAGAATAATTACAATAACTGATTGCCAGTAGGACGCATATATTGTAGTAATTGCAATATGTAACAAGTTATGTTAGAAAACGAGATTTAATGTTCATTGAGATCTAAATATTATCGTATCCAATCCACGAAAGCATAACAGTAGATTTCTTAGTAAAGATAGATTTTTTTATTGATTTCCTAATACGTAGTTGTTTTTTAATGGGTGACAATGTCCAATGCTACGTGCTCCTCGAAGCGATTGTTGCAATGACCAGTTAGGAGCCGTGCACATAATACGTCACGCGCCTGAGGGGGTTCAGAGGTATTCACGATTTTTGACGAAGTGTGACATGGGGGAGGAAGCGATAGTGTGACGTCACATTATTTAAACTTACGTTTATTGTATTTCATCCAGATTTTATTTTGAATTCCAAGAGCATCCGCTCAGGGGAGATTGCGCTGTATGTACTTCTGCTTTTTCATGCGATCAGCGCTACCAGATCGAAAAAAGAACTCAGAAGTATGTTTTCCATTTACGTAATTCAGTGACTGCTGTACTTTTCCCCTGGACGAGCCCGAAAAGCTTTTACTTCTAATGTCCCTATTGATGGATTTCCTGTGAAAGCAAAATATGCCGATCCAGAGGTTCACACGATGAAGGTGGTACTCGGTGATGAAGCATGGTACTCAAGACAGGTTTGTAAGAGTCAAAAGGTAAGCTGGCAACCCAAAAGAAGCCACGAAGAATTACCACTTCTTACCATTTCTAATTGTAGCTTGTGGTCAGTCAGTCTTTGATCACAGTGAAGTGTAGTGTATAGTTTTGAGTCAAGTGATTGCATTTTTGGTGAGCGTAGTACGTATAGTTATTATAGTTGCCTGTATTATGCAGTAGTGTTTATTTACATTAGACTGGCATAGTACTGTTCCAGGGTGTTTGTGGAGTATTATTCGGTGCATGGCATAGGGGTTGTGTCCCTAACCATGGGTGCGTCTTATGCATGTTGTTCCGTGGTCCTTGGGAGTTGTATTCGGTGCATGGCATGCATAGACGTTGCGTCCCTAAGCACAGGTACGAAGACAAGGGCAAGGCGGAGGAAAATAGAGAGAGAAACTCCTCTCAACTGCGACATACGAGGAAGAGATACGGGAAGTTTATCTTGCGGAGGTGAAGAGTCACGTCGGCGCCCTAAATCGCAAAAAAGCGCCTGGTTTGGACGGTATCTCAAACTCTTGTTTAAGAAACTGTCCAGACAATGTCTTACAAACAATCGTTAACATTATCAACGCGGACTTTCATCTTCGCTGTTTTCCTGAGTCATGGAAAAAAGCGGTGATCGTTGTGATCCCGAAACCTGGGAAGGATCGCAAATTCCCGCAAAATTGGAGACCAATAAGTCTCCTCTCAGTGGTCAGTAAGATAACAGAACGAATCCTCCTTTCTCGTCTGTTCGACCAGGTAATAAATAATAATCTATTACCAAGAGAGCAATTTGGTTTCAGACCTAATCACTGCGAACTCCAGCTCGCAAGAGTGGTCCAACACATCAGAACGGGGCTAAATCAGCGCAAGTCAACAGGTCTTGTTATGTTTGACATAGCAAAGGCCTTTGACAAAGTCTGGCATGCAGGACTAATCTTCAAATTGCATGAACTCGGATTATCGCTGCCTATCATTCATTTGATAGGTTCGTATTTACAAGGCAGAAGCTTTCAAGTTCGAATTAACTCGGAGAGGCCTATTGGGGCTGGAGTCCCTCAAGGCTCACCACTTTCTCCTCTATTGTATACTCTATACACTGCAGACATCCCACAACTGCCACCAAATGTGCAAATATCCCTGTTCGCTGATGACATTTGTATTTTCTATTCTACAAGAATGGAGCTCAGAATAACTTAAATTCTCCGGAATTCAATAGACATACTCATGGACTACTTCCGGAGATGGAAGATTGCTATAAACGCCGAAAAGGCTCAGGCGCTTTTCGTAACAAGGAGGCCACGACAAGACCTGTACTTACTGACAGTAAACGGACAAGAGATTCCTTGGCAGGAAGCTGCCAGGCTTCTCGGACTGACAATGGACAAAAAGTTGACGTGGCAATTGCACATCCAACAAAAGAGGATCGCCTGTAACGGGGCACTCCATTCCCTTTACCCCATCATAAACTCCGAAAAACTGAGCATCAAAAAAAAGGATGTTACTCTAAAAAACGACTATTCTACCATCTATACTGTACGGCAGCTTGGCTTTTAGTCAAGCTAGCAAGTCCCAAATCAAGCAGCTCCAGATATGCTCAAAATCTAATCCTAAGAAAAATATTCAAAATTCCATGGTATGTACGGAACGTTGACATACATAGGGACTTGAAAATCGACACAATTGACAAAATAATACGGGACAAAGCACTGAAACTGTTTGACAAAATCAACGAACATGACAATACAACCTTGGAAATTTTGGAAATCTCCTACCGGAGGTAGAGAGACCTATCCTCACCTTAGGAGTGTCAGAAACTGAGAGCCGCAACCGGGGTTGTACCAGAAACATAAATAAGCAATGAATGCGATGTGATCATAGAGCCCCCTAATAAAAGGGAGTAGCAGCATGTTTAATACCGGATCGCGTCGCAGACGCGCCGAATTACACTTGACCTGTCGGGCGTCCCTCGTCGTGTGGGAATGCAGATGAGCAGATTTCGAATCGCAGACGACCCGTCTGGGGAGGCATTTGAATGAATTAATTTTTAGGATCTTACTATAAAAAAAAACACAATATTTACCAAATGTAATGAAAATTTACCATCTTTTTGTTTATTACTTATTTCATGTTCAAGAAACAGTTACCTGCAATTCCTTAAATAAATATTACATAAAGCTCCATACAAACATCATCTTGACTGATGAATAAATTATATTGTTCGTATACATATCGTGCGGATATTAAATTTGCATAATGCGCATGTTTCTCGAAGTATCTCATCTCCATGTACCAGATGATGCATTCAATTTCTTCGTAATTCGATTAGCGTTCGTTCGCTCAAGTCATTTCAAAATAAACATGTTTACTGAAGCTTGTAACAATTTTCTTTACACCAACACCAATAGCGACCATCTAGTGATTCAGTTTGATTCAATAGAAAGATTAACCTGGAAATTTTGTTTTCTGTTAGAAACACGCCATCAACCTGTTAAGATGAAATTCAGACTAACAAAATTTTTATTTCCGACACGCAAAATAACCAGGCAGATTTTGATTCACACTTGGCCATGCCGCTGTCGCGACGATTCAATATCTATTATATAGGATTAACAGGAATAGTCAAGTTATTTTTTAAGAATTGTTTGTTTTGTACTACAAAATAATAAATAAAATTTGATTTATCTTCAAATCAGAATATTTTAAACCTTTTAATCTTATAAACATACATTTGACACAAAATATCCATAATTCACAGTATAATGAGCAATTGTGGGGCTTTTGCTTTTCTTAACCTGTATAGGTTAGTGAAAAACACGCAATAGAACAACAATGCTATCCTATATGGATTAGCACTTAACCCAATAATTTATCGAGTGCAGATACAACCCTGGATAGCGCTAAAACTTTTATATAGGATGCATCTAGCGGTTGCGAGAAGCAGTTCGTTTGTTTCACGATGTTCCACTCTGTTTTCACCTCAATTAAATTCAATGGGATTCCTACACTTTTTCCAATTGGACAAGTGATTTTTGTTACATTATAATATATATATTGTATATTACATATTATTATATATATATTATGCGAGAAAATGATCAATTAGTTTTTAAGTTTTTTTTAGTTTTGAACCTCGGTCGCACACCCAGACCTAGGTCCAGTAGGTGCGATTCAAAAAAATGTCTATGTCCGGGTAGGTCCGCTGATCCGAATACTTCCGCTGATCCGAATACTTCCACTGATCCGCTGATCCAAATATGTAGTTCCAATGATCCGAGTAGATCCGCTGATCCGAATAGCTCCACTGATCTGGGTAGTTGCGCTGATCCGAATAGTTCCACCGATCCGCTGATCCGAATAGTTCCACTGATTCGCTGATCCGGGTAGGTCCACTAATCCGAATAGGTCGGCTGATCCGCCTAGTTCCGCAGATCCGGATAGTCCCCAGGTCTGAGTAGTTAGTTCCGCAGGCTGAGTAGGTCTGGTCTGGATAGGTCTGAAGATCTGGATAGAAGACTAGGAATAGGCAGACAATAGAAACATATAAGTTTGGAAAGAAAAGAACATATTACCAGGAGCAGGTCTGGGATTTGGGTGTGGGTTTTACAGGATACACAGATTTTGAAAGAATATAAGAATAGAAGGTTTCACTTCAATGTGGGACGTTTAATGGAGGAGTGGGATGGATAAGATAGAGAAAGAAGGGGAAACGCATTTTAAGTCTGTTGGTGAGGAAAAACGGACCTATCAGTTGAGTCCCCTCCCCCCCTTATACTTAAAACTTAATGTCTGTAGTTAAGATCTTCTCCAATGGCAATATACATATGTAGTTATATTAGTCGTGTAACCTACATATTTAAAGTTTCCAGAGCATGCTTGAAATTAGTTGTATTGGGTTCGCAGCTCACGTACATTGCTAGCAAAAGGATTTTCCTACTGTCCCGGGTTTTTCATAAAAGCCGCAGGTGCTGAGCAATGATTGAGGGTTGGCTAGAAAGAAGCAAAGCAATTGCTGAATTATAAAATCAACATGGGGAATCCATCCGCCACGACTGGCTGCATTCAACCTTTCAGATATACTCGTACTTGTACATTGCGCGCATATTTGTGTGAGCTACGATATACATATGTAATGTAATGTACTTGAATAGCAATATATTGCCACTTTTCAAATCCCCTTGGCACAAATTGTGCTCGGGACGTGACCTGAGCAAGGGCAATACTGCGGCAAATCTGTAAACAAATTGACGTCAGCGTGTTCAGAGTTATTTCAGGGCACTTTAAATTAGACGGGTGAAAACTTAGACACGGGATGTGTTGTAAATAAACATTACAATAGAATGCTGCCTTTCTTACATATTCTTTTGTCGGAATCATTTTTTTTTTATTCTGCCGCACTGCAGAACCGCTTAAGCAGTGAGACGAAAAAGAAGTCCCTTTCTCAATGGACAGTTGTGGGCCGGTGCGATTCCCACAATGGTTTAATCTATTGTACATTAAATTTGTTTTTGTATAGGGAACGTTAGATAGTCGTTAATTTGATTCTGAAAATTGTTAAACTCACTTGGGAATCCGAAGTGGTCGAGGTCCGACATCAAGTTAGTCTGCTGAGCCGCTATCCGAAACGAGTAGAAATATAGAATAAACAAAAATTCAGCGAGACCTCGATTCCGTGGAAGAATGCGGAGATGTCCTCTCAGATTTTTGTCAATACAATTGTAACATATAAAAATAAAGGCGAGTCCACTTACGCACGTGCCCCGATACCGCTCGAATCATCTATCTGAAAAGATTATTTTTAAAATAGTTGAGAAAATAAACTAAACTAGTCCACAACAAACTATTACTGGCGAACTACATAAAGATTCATGCTGACTGAATTACGTAATCATTCCAACTATGGCTTTTGAGGTGAAGACACCTCATCAATATAGTTCGTTACGGAGTGAATACTCCAATCCATGGGTGGACACCGCCCAAGAACACATTCTAGGAGAAATACACAACCCATCTCGGGTGGACCGGTCTCGTCCATATTGGCAATTCAGACCTGGACACCACAACCAGTCCGAGTGAAACAGTCCCCTCTGAACCATCCCCGGATGATAAACCGACCCATCACCGGGGACACTAGCTCAAGATGACTCACCGGAACTTACCCTGAGCAGTGCTATCCCACAATAACCATGCATACTCAGGATAACTAACCGGTCTTTTCGCAGGTGAAACCATCTGCCCTGAGCAGTGGTGTCTACATATAACCAAGCATACTCAGGATGATTCACCGGTCCTTTCCCAGGTGTAACCATCTGCCCTGAGCAGTGGGATCTACATACGACCAATCGCAGTTATAACCAAAGAATAGGGATTTAAAGAAGAATTGGAACTCAATACAAATAATTTTTAAGACAGGGATGCACTTACTCCAACGCACACAAACTTGCCCTGATGGGCTGAAAGCGATGGCTACAATAAGAAGGGAATGGCCTTTAGAGCGATAAGGACAAAACCAATTCCGAACAGCTGCTCAAAAGTGAAATTGGGACCAATCAGTTTTAGTTACGATTGTATAGGTAACGAGCTAGATAGGTTACGTATGTGTGCGTACATATTTTTGATTAGATTTCAGTGTATGCGTGCGATTTGACGGATATTTAGTATTGCCAGAATCGCAAAAAAAAAACAGAACGCACTTTTAGTATTACCCGATCGATCTGCAGTGATAGTCTTATCCCTTTTTGGTAAACGGAAACATATGACGCGGTGTGGATTGACGCAGGAATGTGGAACTCAATTTATATGCAACAAATCCAATAGGAACAACCATCGGCTTAGTGCTGAGTTCCATTTCTTGTTTAAATCTCTATTCTTTGGTGTAACCATGGTCTCACTAGGACAATAACAATACGAGTAGGCAAACGACATATAGCATACTAAGCACCATTTATATGCAAAATCACTAATTCAACACAAAATCTCATTAACCCAACAATAGGAACAATATCTGTTCGCCAAACACACAACATTGAAACAGATACAAAAACACAAGCACAACACTGTAAGGCTCACACTCGAATGAGAATACAATCTCAATTCTTCATGTGCTGACCCATATCCTAGACCAAAGGTATTTATTTGGTCCTATAAACGAAAAGGAACATAAACACTTCCTTTCAAGTGAAAATTAAAAAGCATATGTACATGAAAATGAAAACAGTTCGATCTTCAATAATTCATTTTTATACCCTAGTTCTTTATTCATATGTTATCTTTTACACAATCGACCCCACCGCTTCTTTGAGAGTCCTTGTTTAGGTATAGATATTCATATCTATTTATACCTGGATAAGGACTCTTTATCTTTAACAGATAAAAACCTGGCTAAAACAAATACAAACGCTCTTGAACTGCACTCCATTCTAAGCAGATAGAGCATACCTCAGGCCTTTAAAAAGTGGGAAAAAATATACATTCTCTTCATGCAAACATAAAGATATGTAAGTCTGTATTGTCAATTTGTTGCAATTGACGCGTTCTCTTGTATTTTACTTCGGTACAACATCCCATGTGGTTTAGTTAACGTTTCGTTTGTACGAGTATAAACTAGTTTCGGTGGATGCGTGTTGCTAGAATGCACCTTCTGTCCAATCAGCCCTATACCAACAAGTCCGGAAAGGTTGTGGCTTACTCTTACGCACCACACCACAAGGGGGGGGGGGGGGACATCCATGGCTATGGCGGGATTTGATGCAGGCGGAACTTGACGCAGGCGGGACACCAAACTGACGCCTCAACGCATTGAGTTTTCGGCCCCATACACATCATAAAAGAACACAAATGCATGCAATTTTTATCTTAAAGGAAGGAGGAAATGCCCGTTGTATTTCCTCCTTTATTCCAAATTGCATCAATTCCTCAATTTTATTCGACATAGAGACTTATGAAGGTTTTGATTTTTTAGCAAATTCCACGCCAAGCAATTTGGCTTGCCTCAATTAGCTGTTTATCAAACTACCTGCCACTTAGGTCTTTTTTCGATTAAGTCATCCGCAAACCTTTTTAATAATATTTAAGTCTATGAAGCACGAGGTTTATAGAATCCTAAATGTGGATTCTATGGGAGCAGGGTCCTGCTGCTTTAGTCATTTAAGTGCAACAAAAATATCATGCAATTATGAGATACTCGTATTATCAGTATCGTATGTTACGATTTTGTTATCATTTTTGTACATTTTGTCTGAACCATAATAGGAGCTACTTCCTAAAACATGGCACAGCTTTATCTGATGTAAGGTGTCAAAAACCGCAATTCCTTTCGTTGATTTCGGAAATATAATAGTTCCTGCGGATGAAATAGAAGTTAAATGCAATGGTCCGGTCAGACTGAACAAAAACATCTGTTGTCTCTATTCAAGTGGCCCGGAGTGCATGTGAATATTGTGCATTTGCCATTTTCGAATCCCCTTTTAGATTAATTTGTTTTTACTCTTGAATGTCCGGCTTTTGCTGAAAGTATATTAAGAAAATCGCTGCATCTATATACTATAATTTAAAAGTATCAATAATGCGGTAACTCCTTTTTTTAAATTTAACTCCTTTGTATTGGCGTACATACATACATATATGCTCATACTCGTTCACATAAATACCGAGTACGAGTACTTTTTACTACTGCCGCAAAACGTGAGCACTATACAGCTCACTCACGGCGACCGGGATAAAAAGTGGGCAGCACTACACCGGTATTTGTTTATAAACAACATCACTATGACTACATACGAGTATTTTCTACCCGATGTAATGAGTTCATACATACTATCTATACACGTACATATTGTTTCTTTTTATTCAATCCAATACATATCCATATGTACATAATACTTTCGGATTTAGTTTATATTTATAAGCTAAACTTTGTAAAGTATAGGGAATATTGTTTTTGTCACAACGAAAATATGTAACACATTAAAGGAGACTCCGTAGGTATAGCAATATAAATATATATGGAAATGATAATGATAAATGAACAAAACTAGGTCAGAAAAAAGAGCAAGAGAAGCATATACATATGATAGGACTGGTAAATTGGGGATGCAGACATGATTGATACAGTGTTACTTTCAGATGTTACAATGTGTTTTCTTTAACGTAGATAGTACTCATTTGAATGCACATATGTTTCAAGATAGGAATATGTATGTATGTACATAGATATTAATGAAATGTTTTAGTTTAGTATGATGATAGCTGATTGCTCTGAGTGCTACTTTGACGCCATAAGTTGTTTTTACACTATGTACGAGTATTGAGCTAGTGGCAAGTTTTTTTTTTTTAATTCTTTAATGTAACCGATTGATACATAATTTTAAATTGCCAGGTCGAAACTGTGAACAACTTCTATACGAAGTTTTCCTTCTCAAATTGTCAAGGTAAATGATAACGATAACTTCTCATACGATTAAGGTAAAAAGGAACTCCCACAAAGAAGTTTGTAATGAACCACCTCTAACGAACCATATTATGGTCTGGTAGTGCTGCTCCCACCAGCAGATCGAAGCAGCACCTGATGAGTAGTGATCTGTTGGTGGTACGAAACCAGAGGCCGAGGGTCCCATTACACCCGGACCCAGGTGCGACCGTGTGGGCGTCTGATCCGTCCGTCAACCATTCCATCCTTATCGACTATTTTTTTTTATTCCCCATTTTTACCTCCCCTGTTTGTGTTGTCTTCCCCAGGCCTATGAATTTTTGTTAATACGTAAAGGACATGCCACCTTAGGCTCCGTCCCCACGGGCATCTTCGGATGCCCACCAAACCGTCCATTACATAATTTAGCGCCCAACGTGGGGCTATGCCGTCTGACGAAGAAAAAGGCCCCTCAACGAGCTAAGCAGCGGCCTATGCTTGCTGTAGCTCAATAAATAAAAAAAAATAGTCGATAAGGATGGAATGGTTGACGGACGGATCAGACGCCCACACGGTCGCACCTGGGTCCGAGTGTAATGGGACCCTCGGCCTCTGGTTTCGTACCACCAACAGATCACTACTCATCAGGTGCTGCTTCGATCTGCTGGTGGGAGCAGCACTACCAGACCATAATATGGTTCGTTACAGGTGGTTCATTACAAATTGAAGGCCACCTATCACCTTGAAATGTCTTCAGAATAAATAATAAGAGTTTAGAAAACCACACTCAGAAAATCCACCCCATAAAATTTATATGAATTTATTAGTTTTTTAGTAGTTTTTACCGTAAAAATTGGTCAATGAGATTTGCGTAGTTATTTTGATAATTTACAAACCATAAATCTAATCGTACTCTTATCCCATTAGGTTAGTTGGCATATCCTATTAAATTAATAAGAAGGCACTATTGAATATATGTATTTATTATAAAATAAATGATCACGGTCGTCCCGCCTTTATTCCATTAGTTTTTATTTGGCGTGTTTTTTTTTGGAATCTATCGGGTGTAGGGTAGAATAACACAAACGCTACACCAACAACATTAACCTGGATAGCTTAGTAGGGTGGCTGTCCTACACCAGGTAACCCCTTAATAACTTCCACATGCACGACACGTGTGTTGTGTGGAATCTAATATGTTGATGTTGGCACGCTTTTGTTTTTGTCAATCAGTCAAATTCATTGGTAAACTAATATTACGTTTTGCTCTGATAGGCCCATGCCTATTATTAAATAATAAAATATATCTTCAATAGGATTACTAAAAATATCAATAGAATAAAATAAAAAGGAAAAAAAGATATGAATTTGTTGGGGATCGAACCCGCTACCCATTTGGATAGAGTTGCACTTGTAGCTGTCACTGATAAATAACTCGTTTGAATTATGTTTGTTAAGTTAAAGTGGCACGCCAAGTTTATAAACGTCCGCCGTCGCAATAAATAAACGATCCGATAATCAAACTTATATTTCATCCGAATTTGTAATTTATTTTCACCACGTATGAGGCGCACCACTTGACGTCAGTGTAGACAACTTCGGATTCGGAGTTTAACCTGGATGCTATCCTAGAGCGTTTTTTGCGCAACCAGGGCAGGGACCCTACACGATTACGCAAAAAAAACATGCCTATTAATATTTTATTATTTACTTGGTTGTAGCCGAGCAGACTTAAAGCTGGCGAGAAAAGCCACTTCTCTAATATATTCGTGGCAGGAGTCGAACCCGCAACTTCTCGGTTGGTAAGTCGACTCACTTTCCATCGAGCTATCGCAGTCACAGGAAATGTAAACTCTGAAGCAATCGTCAATCAGATTCCATAAATAATATGACATACTATAAAAACAATTATAATGAACTATTAAGCTAATGGGATACACTATGGTATTGATGGACATTCCCTTATTTAATATGACATACTATAAAATTAATGACGAACACTATTTAAACAATAAGATTCCCTATACATTATCGGCTAATAGTCAATTAGGTACATTCGATTCGTTTTGGTCTGGACCATGAATGAATAAAACGGCATGGATCTCAAAATCTAGCAGTAGGTAGTACTTACTAAAATATGAAGAAGACAACGTCAAAGTAATGTGAGTTGTCAATTACCCAGAACGAGCGAACCCTACAGCCGCAGGTTAAATCCTGTTGAATTGAATGAAATGCGTGTTCTGTGCACGTATCTTGTTTACGACGTGCGACATGTTATTTTTTCAAACATGCAACTCACTATTTAATACGTGTACAACACACGCATCTCTTTAAATTCCATGCCACCTATGACAGCCAATTAACGTTCGAGAACTGTCAGATAGATACCAGGGCAACAACTTTGTGGATGTAAAGGCACGACCCAGCAGCACAAATCCAACGAGAACCAACAACAGACCTGGATTAAAGACCGGTCTTCAAATTTGTATGAAGATCCAATGAGATCCGGGAGAATCGAATACGCCTATTATTTCAATGGGCCAAATCTTATTTATACTATAAAACTTATCTCAATTTTGCATGGGAACTTTGTCCTATTAAATTAATGGGACAGCTTTTTTCCGGGCCATTTTCTGAGTGACTAGATGAGCAAATTTACAGAACAAATATCACGCATGGGATAGGTAGGCTATCAAAGAAACGCTTGAATCGAAATCCTACGCCCAAAGCTAACTTTTGTTTCTTTTTTTTTAGAAGTTTACTGTATACTATTGTACATTAAACTTGAGTCATTAAATATAGAGTTTTTAGTTTCAATAATTTCTTGAATTCTAATTGAGTCACTAATTTTCCGATATATTGAAAGCATATAATGGGTGGTATGCATAAAGTGAGTCGAGTGGAGTAAAGCTGAGTTGACAGAATTCCACTCAATTTTCACTGTGGAGCGGAGAGTAGTTTTATGCATACAAATTTTTCACTCGATTCACCGAACATAGCAGACTCAGGAATGTCCTCAATAGACTTCACTCTTGAGTATATCCTCATTATTATGCACACCACCCAATATATTACTAATCACTCGCCATATGTATCAACTTCATAGATATTAATATTTCATAGGCGGGACTGTCCTAAAAAATCTCACATAAGTGAGAACCAGTGGAGTGAAGTTCAACTCGAAATCGACCACGCACCTAGTACAAATGTCCTCTGAATAGCTCAAGACACACACACTTCACATAAACCCGGAGAAACGCGGTCCACTTGTATTATATTCGAGTTGGAGTTCGATAGTGTATGGTGACACTTAGAAATACTTTTCAATCAAATTAATCATCTGTCTCGGCGAAATCACCAAAAAAAAGTGTTTTTTTTTTTCATTTAACCAGTATTCCATTTGTCACCGTTTGTTTACATTGCCAAATGATGTCTGTGACTTCCCATTATCTATTAACTATATTTACATCATGTTGCACACCCTGCACACCACACAATTTTGCAGTATGAGAGTCACTTTTTCGCAGTTTTTGCCTGTTCGTCATGTAACTGCGCCAGAAGCCAAGTATTTTATATTGATAATAAAACGTTCAGCTGTTTTTGTTATGAACACGTTTCAGATACACACATACGTATGTTATTGTGGATTTGGAAAGCTTTGACTGCTTCGTAATTTTTGTTTTGCTTTGAGTTCAACTCATTTCATGTCAATGATCTTTTGAAATACATACTTATGTGTTTTCAAAACAACAGTAAGAGTATTAATTTATTTTAGTGTTTGTTTTATTCGCCACTTATTCGTGAATATGCGGATTTTAATTCGTTGCCTACAATGAGCATTTAACTATTTTATATTATATATTTGTTTCG
This sequence comes from Chloromyia formosa, assembly GCA_964017055.1. Taxonomy (NCBI): domain Eukaryota; kingdom Metazoa; phylum Arthropoda; class Insecta; order Diptera; family Stratiomyidae; genus Chloromyia; species Chloromyia formosa. The sequence goes on along the minus strand of OZ024815.1, from coordinate 30,456,378 downwards.
GGCTATCAGTGAGCGAATTCAGATCTGGGAATTTGTTCGAAGGTTCTAGATTTGTGTATAAAAATGTCACGATTTTCGATGGAAAATCTTCCGCCTTATCCTTATCTTCCGGGTCCTGGAATGTAGAGTCGGTTGTCAGTATTGCATGGGACCAGTACCTCTTCGATTATTGAAAAACTTTATTATCGAGTCAATTGCATATAAATGTATGTTGTATCGGACAGTTTGGTGGACATCCGATGATCCCCCTGGGAATGGAGCCTAAGGTAGCATAATGACCGTGTATAGGAACTGCGATTCCTATTGATTAAGTACAATACGCACACAAACTGATAACAACACAATCATAAATGATAACAACGTGTATTTCAATCTATGATTTAAATCAGCGGAGCTGTGAAAACGCGTTGCGACTTGAGACTCCAACGACTTGGATGAAAGAGGACGAATTAATTAGTTGTATGGATTTGCTGTATGTGTTTTAGTACAAGGTGGCGTCGCTGTCGCTAAAGAGGTCCCACACGTGAAGGTGGGGCCGTGCCATCTGGCGAAGGAAAAGGGCCCTCTACGAGCTAAGCAGCGGCTTATGCTTGCTGTAGCTCAGTTTAGGAGACGTTGCCCCTGTCCTTTACGTATTAATAAAAATCATAGGCCTGGGGAAGACAACACAAACATGAGAGGCAAAAAGGGGGAAATAATAAAAAAAATGGGGGGGGGGGGGGGGGGGGGGGGGGATTATGGAATGGTTGGCGGACGGCTCAGATGCTCTCGCGCTCGCATCGGGGTCTGGGACCTTCGGCCTTTGGTTTCGTACCACTGACAGATCAGTACTCATCAGGTGTTGCCGTCGATCTGCCGGTGGAGGCAGCATTACCAGGATATGGTTCATTACAGGTGATTTATTACAATGTATATGTCGCAGGGTTTTAGCGGAATACGTCACATAAGGAATCGATGTGATTGATGTTCTACAGTATTTGCCGGGCAATTTTACAAAATGACGTATTTCGCCAAAAGCCTACGACACAGTGTCCCAATAAAGTCTTCGTACAGCAGCTAATTTTAACTTTATTACCTTAGAAAACTGATATGCACAGAAAAACTTAAAAAATAACTATAATCTACATTTATTTGTTTATCACCACTTTTAAATTTAACCAAAACACTAATCCATTTTATCAGTCAATACAAAAGTTACTATAAAAAAACAGAATGAAGTCGCTTACGAGTATTAAATCTCAATAAAGTCGTCGTATAATTAAGCCACGTGCTAAATGCACAACTTCGTTACTATGTACAATAGAAACCTTTACGGTACTTCACAAATATTTTATTTACATATATTTTGAAACACAATTGTAAAAATGTAAGTCGGCTTGTTTAAAAAAACGTCCAGTTGATATTTAAATATGGGGGGAAAGCATTTGTCATTGGAAGAGCGTAAGTGTATCCTAAATTTACCCGTAAAGGAATAAAAATAAATATATAAAATATTTGGCGGAAATAGTATAAATTAGGCCCCGCTCTACTATCCAGTCTTTCATCGCGCGTTCAAAATATGAAGGTCGCGTAAAGAATAAGCCGAAAGAGGAGATCGGGTGCAAATGAAACGTGGTTGCCACGGATCCGATCACTAGTGCCTCTCATTTTCGTACTGTTCTGCGCTTCACGCCATAAGCGCATATATATTTGAGAGTCTATAGGTTTATAACTCTCAGCATTGCAACCCTCACGACAGTTCCCCTCTGGATTTGTTCGAGGGTGGAGCTGCTTCATTTTTTCTCAAGCGAAAGTTTGAGAACCGGTGAAGTGCATCTTGTGTGCACATTGAAGTACTGTGTGGTGCTTCTCGAAGTGCCGTTGAGTCTTTCAGCGGTTCTTTGGATGCAAAGAGTAAAAAAACAGCCGATTTATTGGCTAAGAGTAGTATCAATCAGCCGATTTATTGGCTCAAAGAGTAAATAAATCAGCCGATTTATTGGCTCGTGAGTGGCGTAATGTCACAGGACGATCGTCCAGTGGCATCCGAAGCGCAGAAGAGGAGGCGCACTAGTGTGCCTTCCATAGGCATGGACCAGGAGGGTCTGGACTTGAAGGCGCTCCTCAGGGAGCAAATAAAAATGACGAACGAGCTCCGGAAGGAGATGAAAAAGCTCCGAAAGTCAGCGAAGGAGGACGCGGAGAAGATGAGGCTGCAGTATGCAGCAATCATCGAGGATCACCGGAAGGAACTGGCAGCAGCAAGGCGGCCAGCAGCGAAGGAGCAGCAGCAGCAGAAACCCATTGCTAAGACGCAGCAGCAGCAACCAGCAGCGGTACCGAGCTCATCCAATCGGTTCATTGGATTGGATGACGGCATCGACGAAGAAATGGAAACAACTGCAGATGAAGACCCAGCAATCAACGAGCAGCCAACGACGGAGGACTTATTCAACTTCGTCAAAGCGACCAAAAAGAAGAAGAAGAACGCAGTTTCAGCATGGAAGGCAAACGTAAGTACAGCCATTCCTACTAAAAGTGCTAGTGTAAGTGTCAGTGCTACCAAAACGAAATCCGGGAAAGTCGCGAAGGAAAAGGTGCCTCCAATCAGCGGGTATGAAGTGGAGGTATCCAAACTAGTTGCGGATTTTGGTTCCCAGGGAATCAAGATTACGATCCGTAACAAACCTAATGGGAAGTGCTTGATCTTCTGCGACAGCGTGGAAGATCACTGCAAAGTTTTTGACCACCTTCGTAGTGAAGGCTGTTACACCGTGTCCGCGGTCTTACGGCCGTCCGACCAACTCAGGGAGATGGGTCGTGGGCGCCACGTACTTTAAATTTCTTAGCCGCCAGTCTGGTTCTTTTCCGCGAAAAGTACGATTCGCGGAAGGGAATATTATTTAACTGGGACCACTGACACAGGTTGTCGGTAGCACACAAGGGAACAAATCCAAGGCGCGTTACAGTCGTTTTCACAATATTTATTCCGTACGAATCAAAGTATTATTAAACTTAAAAAAAAGCAAAGACGACCGGTCGTAGATTACGTTACGTTTCTTACTCGCTAACTATCCTATATACACACATATTTGAAAAATACTTAAGTCGGGTATCTTTTTGTCGCCTAATCATATAATTTGCCCCTTAAACTTTTCTTTTTTCCCGCAAACTGTACATACCATACAATATAAATTACAACACGTTGAATGTGTTTCTAATAAAGATAGGACCTCAGATTTAGCATTTATCAATAATAATCAGTAATATCAAAAGAAGTGTTAACACTTTTTTTTGTCACACAGCATTTCTCACAAGTTTCGTCATGTGTCAAGTGTAAAAAATCAATTCCATTATTACTTACCGCCTATAGCTATACATCCTACGTACATATATGTATGTATGTAAATGTACTCGTATATCGTATGCTCATTATTCATCACAGTAATGCTGACAAAACTTCAATATAAATTCATTGAAGTTAAACCATTTTCTTTACCTACGAGCACTCGTAAATATACCGTGGCGGACAAATAAATACGGACAGTAGGAAAATAAAACATGTTTTCTTTGCCATTTTTGTGCAAATGGTTGAGTGAAAACATAACTTATTAAATTCAATATACGAGTATATGTGCATGAGCTATTCGAAAAAGTTTATAATTGAGAAGTACGTTGTTTACTCTTCATTAGAGGTCAAAATCAATATTTTATGTTTTTCACCTTTTCGTACTTTATGGAAAATTAAATTAATATTACTATCATCAAAAAATTAATTAATTAAGTATGAAGTAGTAACAACTTTGAAGATTTCAAAAACTGTTCTTCCAATAATTTCTTGGGTCTCCTTTATTTTTAGCAAGGTTTTTATGCGATCGGGCATTGAGTCAACCAGACCTCATCCTATCTGGCCTACAATTCCTTCGTAGCAAACTTCCTCAATGATTTTGTCCAGTTCTGACAAAGTCCTAGGTCTTTTCTTCGAAATTTGGAGTTTCATGATGTGCCACAGGTTCTCAATGGGCTTTATATCAGGAATATTTCCCGCCCCAGTTCCATGACAAAATCCCTAATTTTGATAATGACCTGGAAAAACCAAAAGCGTAATGGACTATAACTTTTTATAAATCAATGATCAATGTTACAATAATGCTGAAAAAATATTACTTACTGATTTCGCACGGCAACAGGGAGCAGAGTCATCCTGAAATATCATGTTGTCAATGGGCGAAAAATGCTCTTCAATGGTAAGGGTCAAGTTTTCTTGGAGAATGTTCTGGTACATGACGGCAACAACTGATCCATCTATCAAGGCCAGGTGTCCAACTTAATGATGGGAGAAACAGTCCCAGACCATCTGGCTACTCCCTGCCTCACGTTACGTCTAATGCATTCATCGCTATAGTGTTCACCGATTCTTCGCTGATCCGATTTAGTTTATTTTCGACTAATCGGAAAAGATCACCTTCCTCCAATCGTCCATGATTCAAGTCCGGTGCTGTTTAGCACATTGTATACGTTTTTGGCGCAATTTTAGTATCAAGAGAGGTCTTTTGGCTGATTTTTGATCGCATAACCCGGCTTCCTGCAGACGTGACTGTACCGTTCGAGTGATCATTTCGGTTCCATCAGCTTGAAAAAAAACTCGTTCGGCATATTATCTGCAGTTTGCGTGCTCATCCATTTCAGGAGACGATCCATTGTAGTATGGGCACAAGCGCAGTGGGACTTTATTAGTACCCACAGGTAGTTTTTTTTTGTTCGCGCCGAGGATCTAACCTGCATTCTCTAGATCGTAGAGCGGTGACCGAACAAACACGATCGCTAAACGCGTCTCGTTTGGTGTGGTCTTTCTTATCCGCAGAGCCATATTCCCGCTACATTGATCCGGTTTTTGCAAAACTTGTTAAAACTCGCCGAATACTAGCTGAATCCCACTTTTAGGTCAATTTCGTGACGACTCAAGTTTTCAGCCCGTAACGTCAAACCGGCATTATCACACTCGGACATTTTTTTAAATCTAGCATTTTCTCACTTGGAAACCACGTATCCTTGAAACTATCACAAATGTACGCAAAATGGTAACTGTTGGATTATTACAAAAACTTATTCTCCTAATCAGATTTTACGTTAATGGATACTACGACGCTTTAAATTAATTGAAACTAACTGTCCGGATTCCTTTGTCCGCTGGTGTACTTCAATTCGATGAGAAGTTCGCACCATCTCAATCCATCAATAACGTGCTGCTACAAATACATCCCACCGCTCAAAAGATACGAGACCGCGCAATAACCCAACACACCCTACATACGAGTACGTATTTGATACAGGATGAATGTGTTTGTGTTGGATCCAACAAATACGAAAATAGCATCGTCACGCCAACAGTACTGTAGTCGACACGCTTCAGTATTTGGAATGTAGTCAACAGTATGTAGTAGTCTGCGATGGAAGACGACATAGCGTCGTTCGAGTTCAAGTCCCGCACGAGTTATCAGCAAGTATTAAAAGATTTTATCATAACGTTTCAAAGTTTGCCGGAATTATGGGATGCCGAGTTTCCTGACTATACTAACAAAGTGAAAAAAATAGCGGCATTGCAGAAACTACGGGATATTCTCAAGAGACTGAAACCCTATGCTACCATCGATGATGTTCGAAAGAAAATTAACACTTTACGTTCAAACTATCGTAAAGAGTTGCGGCGAATGGTTTCTTCAAACCAAAATGGTTGCCAGGAAGTTTATATGCCCAAATCATGGGTTTTTTACATGCTGCAGTTTTTGAATAAAAGCGGACAACCGACTACTGAGGTGAGTATTTTTTACATTCTTTTCCAAATAAAACCAAATACGAGTACATAGTCCTACATATAGAAATATGTACAAAGTTTTCATAATTCTTAGCGAAACCCGCCATCGGAATATTGGATGCAGGAGGAGGAGGAAAGAGACAGTATTGAAGAAGTTAGTTCGGAATCATTTCAATGCAACTTTCCGAGTACGAATTGTAAACCGGATGAGTTGATTATCAAGGAAGAGCCTAAAGAGGATGTGGGACAAGCACGCTCAGAATCATTTCCTGTAGCCTCAATTACACCCTCATTTCCTAAGAAAAGAAAAGTATCCTTCACAAATTCAGAAAAAAGTTGGGATAGAGCTTTTACAGCCACATCGCAGTTCGATGGGCAACCTATAACGTCGACTAATAGAGGGGGAGGGGCCAGTACAACAGCATTATATTGGACTGAAAAATTGGATAGGCTCGAGCCAGGACAAAGGATGTTTGCTGAAAAAGCGATCAACGATATATTATTTGAGGCTGAAATGGGCATGTTGCACAGACATTCTGTGCAAATTAATATAACAGATCGTAGTGAAATCCCGAAAATACCTAATCAACAGTAAACTTATGAAATCATTTATCTTTGACATTATTATATTCATTTAGCTATATGTAGATGTTTTTATAAGCCCGATTACATACTGTCGAACACGAACATGGTACAAGTGTCCTCTGAATGGCTCAAGACACAAACACACTTTACACAAACCTGAAGAAAATTGTCCACTTGTACCATGTTCGAGTTCGTGCTCGTGTTCGACCGTGTGTGGGCAGGGTAAGAAGTATATAAGTTTACTCATTTACACGAGTAGATATAACACAGAATGACGATTGTTCCTTCATGTGAATGTGATGTTTTTTTTTGTTGAGAAATAAAAGTCGAATAGAACTAATAAAAAAAATGTCTTTTTTTTTAATTGCCTATCTCACAAAAACGCAATATCTGGGAAACGACGCTAACTAGAACACACAAAGAAAAAGTTAATCACAGCTAATAATTCAGGAGTCGAATCATGAGTTCCGTGAACGGATTACTCGTCAGATTAAATGTATTCGTATTATGCGAAATCTAGTCAAAAATATGTTGCCAAATTGTGCACAAGGCAAAGCGACAGGTATGAGGAAGATTCAATAACGAAATTGAATACTGCTAGAGCGCCCATAAAAGAAGAAAATGTGGCGAAAAGTATATTAAACCACCTGTAATGAACTATATTCTGGTCTGATAGTGCTGCTTCTACCGGTAGATTGCAGCACGTGATGAGTAGTTATCTGTCGGTAGTACGAAACCAGAGGCCGAAGGTCCTATTACTCCCGAATCCCGATGCGAGCATGAGCATCATCTGCATCCGCCAACCATTCCATCCTTATAGCCCCATTTTTTAATTATTCCCCATTTTTGCCTCCCATCTTTGTGTTGCCTTCCCCGGGCCTACGAAATTTTATTAATACGTAAAGGACAGGGGCAACGAACGGCGAAAGCCCCGCCCACGTCTCCCCCCCCCCCCCAACTGAGCTACAGCGAGCATAAGCCGCTGCTTAGTTTGTTGAGGAGCCCTTTTCTTCGCCAAATGGCATGGTCCGACCTTCACGGTCATTACCCTACCTTAGGCTCCGCCCCCACGGGCATCTTCGGATCCCCGCTAAACCGTCCGTTACAAATTTTCCTGTGAAATTTAAATATTAAATTTGTAAAATTTTAAAGTTTTAGCCGATCTGAGATATCAGGCGAAGAAAAAGCTTTCCTTGAAAATGTATAACGGAGGAGAATATAATTGAGGAAAGTGGATTGGGGGTAGCTGTGGACCGTCACGTCAGATGTGAGATTTTTTGGTAGTGGTGAAGTATTGCCGCCCACGGACGCAGATTCCAGAATTGTCAGAAAGGACCGACCGACCGACCGACGATTCGGATAACGAAAATTTAATTGCAATGCCGAAGAAAAAAAAGAAAGTGGCAAATAAGGCAATAACCAGTATGGAAACGAAGATCGGTCGATTACTCGCATTTCAAGAACGTCCAAAAGTCGTTCTTGCAATACGAGTAATCGACTGAATAGACTTTTCCATTGATCGATCGTAGAATTTTTTATGTTGTCGTATTATTTCAACATTATCAAAATCTATGTGATATCCCTCTTCCAGAATATGGGATGCCACTGATGATCGAATCGTTGTTGTTGTTCCTCGTGTCGGGCGCCCGCTTACGTTATGTGATCATTGAATCATATTTTAATTAATCTTTTTGTTTGACCTATTTACCATTTGTCCCATTTTGGGCACGTGATCCTATAAATGCCACTCTTTTCCTTGGTAAGATTGTGATGCTTATATGCGTTTTCGGTTCGTTTGTGAGGTCATTTTGTTCGATCAATGTTGTAAGTTCATTTTTTCTACGTTATCGTCGTTTTCGGTGGATGAGTTTTTCGATGTCTTTGCTAGTATAGCCATTTTTTAGTGCTATGTCCATGTCCAGTATGTACTACTTTTCTGTCGCAAATCCTTCTTCTGTTAGTGGGTACGTAACCAGCCGGTGAACCATTGAATTACATATATGCTGCCGTTTTCTGTGACCTAGTGTGGTGGGAATGTGCTGGAATTGTCCTTTGTGTAGTGGTCTTTTTTCTATATATTTCGAAGTATGACCTTGAGATAGACTAACTGTGGGCATGAACAATTCCCAATAAGAACTTGTCTTCGATAATATTGTTCTGTATGGTTTTTTTTTGCCGCTTGTCCTGCTCTTTTCTGCTCTGTATCGTTTCGCCGCTTGTTGTTCTGTATGGTTTTTTTTGCCGCTTGTCCTGCTCTTTTCTGCTCTGTATCCTTTCGCCGCTTGTCTTGCTCAAGGGGAAATAAATCTTTGTAGATCGTCGTCGGACATATCCATTGTAAACTTTGCATATATCGTTGATAAATCTGCGAGCCTGGTTGGAAATACTCTATACACCAATCAGCTACCATATTCATGGCACTCGGAAACATTTTCACAACTTGTTGCTAACCTAATGAAAATCGTGACATCCGCCGTGACGGACAAATTTTCAGGATGACCCCCTGATAAAAATATTGATTCGAAGAGTCCGAAAAAGGATAAAAGGTTAACTAAGTGAAATTTTGCATCCAGACATTTTTGGGACCGTTTCACTCAATATTTTTCGACGCACACTCTTTTTTCGACTTTCTGACCATTAGTGTCAACATACATTGTCGAACTCCAACTCGAGCACGAACCTGGTACAAATGTCTTTTGAATAGCTCAAGACACGCACACACACTTCAAATAAACCTGAAGAAGACCGGTCTACTTGTACCATGTTCGAGTTGGAGTTCGACAGTGTATGGTGATATTTACGGATTAAACCTTAAAAAAAATCTTAGGGAATACAGGTGGTAACTCGAACACGTAGAAGGGAACAACAAAATTTAACTTTTCATCCCTTGCTCCGCTATAGTTACCTGGAATTATACCTGAAATAGGATCTACTAAACGTCGAATAACACCTCACATCTCCGATCAAAAGAATGTCGAGAATCTGTTGTACTGTTAAGGACCCTTCTGCTCATATTCTATTAACGTAAACTCGTTTTAAGACTCTCCAGCTACTACACATTAAACTATTTGCGTATTCCGAGCAAAATTTTAATTATGAGGACCGTTTTTTTTTTTCAAAATTCAACAATCGACTTTTTCTAAAATTTCCTGTAGGCAGTTATTTTTGGATATTTCAGGGGGAAAACATGTATTTCAGACGTTTAACCACTTTTGAAATAAACACATATGTAAAGCGAAGCCAGTTCAATAAAACTTGAAGGAATGATAAAGTTACTCGATTTGAAGTACGACAGTTTTTTTTTTCAAAATTAAAAAAATTACTAAAGTTGTTTCGTTTTGCAAAACCTGTTCATATTATTATGGTGTAAATCAAAACACACTTTCTTTACTATAATTTACTAATTTTACTTTCTGAAAACGTACCATAAATTCATTTTTGAGAGTAGAAAGACATATAACAATTCAAGTAACAGTACTGAAACAGTATTAACTCAAAAACTATACTCTGCTCCAAGCCGCACTGCAAAGTAGCAGTATTAATTCAAAGTGTATCTTCTGCTTCATCATAAATTTTTTCAATACTTTCAGAAGTATCCTCTGTATGTCCTTCCATAACTTGTGAGTAAAATTCGTTAGCGGTTTCAGGCACGGTGAAAAATTGCATAAGTTTCTTCACATCGTCTCTCTTTTGCGCTGACACCATATTTTTCTATGTACATATAACTTGAAATTCGTTGATGTTGTTACTTACTGATGGTACTTTAGATTTAAAAGGTGATACTTCAATTGAATTTCACCATAACTGATCCAAAATGATATACCCTAAGCGCAATCGCTTGGAGAAAACTGTAAACCTTAACAGTGCATAAATAAACAAAACTTAACAGGAAAATTCTCGCAACTTCATACGAACAGGCTTTTGGTGCGTTTGAAAAAAAAAACCTTGGCTTTTACTGTCGTTTGGAAAAGCACTACGAATTTAGAGGAAGTACGTCCTTTTCGAAGTTCGTCAAAACTTATTTATGGCTTTCATTTCGCAACATTTTTGAGAAAATTTTGACATACTCGTACATATCTCATTTTCACTTTCAATGGCGATTGTTGGCTCTTGAAAAAGCGGTCCTCATAAATTGACTGAATTGTTGAGAAAGCCTACACAATTGAAGGAAAACGCAACGATGGAATTGCATTCGTTGACAATACCAGTCTGACCAATTGAATATTACAATGAACCTCCAAATTAGAGTTTTTCAAGTGGTTAGTGGAGACCGGCTCATTGCTCATTTGTATTGGCCACATTGTGTGTTCGGTTTAACCGACTCGACGCAACATCAATGTATCTGACTCACAGGCTAAAATAGCACAGAATCCATTTAAGGTCAACAGGCCATTAACTTAACCAAAATCGGCTGTCTCGGTGTCTATTATGGGAACCGTCAAAACAATAAATTCTTAGCTGTTCTCAATATTTCTAGCAAGTATTGTTTACATATTAGAATATCTCTACAATTTTTTCAAGTACATACTTGGGGAAAATAACCGCAAAAAATAATTAGCAAATGTTTCTATAGGTAAGGTGATGATCATGCTAATGAGGCTACTAGACGGAAGCAAACAAACATGGTCTAATGCAAACCTCATACTAGCAAATTTTTGTTCAAATTTTAAGATCGAGTTGTTGTCTACTTATGAAGCATGAATACCCATGCCACGGCGAATATTTTCGCACCAACATTCGATCTTAACATTTTTGTTCGAAAATTTGCTAGTATGAGGTTTGCTTAGTGGCTATTGGGAAAAAAATCTAAGATATACTCGTGCGTAGTGCTCTAAGCCGAACAAAGAAGCAGTAAAATGGTAACATGTACGTGTATTTGGATTATGGTTCAATGTCCTTTCGCTTGCTATAATGAATTCAGAATAATTATTTACAAAATTAATACAAATAATAAAATGTGTACATCCGATCACTTTAAAAAAAAATATATAGTTCACCATTAATTCTGCATTTCTAAAACAGTAAGATATTAACAAACTCTACAAAATACATAGTAGTTTTACTACGAAACCTACTGGTTATTACCGAAGCCCGTTTTTTTATTAATTGCTTTATTTTTCTTAATTTTTGATTTTCTTTTTGTTCGGTTTTAACCGTTTTTTCAATCAGATCAGATCTGAAATAGCAGATCTTAAGAGAGCGTCGACCATTAGCGTTCTGAAGGAGGTGCAGAGCAAAAAATTCACCAGTCAACTGGATTCTTTTACAAATATGCTAGATTTATTTTATCGAAAGTTATCGCTTCTTCAAAGTATCATTTGGAGGTAGGAGCTGCTTTGTCGGATCTTGCCTATTTGCAACACAAACTAATTAGATCTCACTATCAACATTCTACCAAATTTACAACTCGGTAGTGTCATTCTATCGAAAATTATCGTAGTTAAGGAATATTTAATTTTTTGAAATTCGTAGGCGATGTTCCTTTGTTTTGATTATGCCCATCTTACTAAAACTGAAGCAGCTTCTCATCTGAAGGTTACATGACAAAAATCAGGTATCTACGTCAATTGGCCCAAGAGTTACAGATAAAAAACATGAAAAATAGGGTAGTACGGTGCTTTTTGTAAGAAAAGTACCGTTAGTTAGTGTAAGAAAAGTACCGTTAGTTTCCAAATGATCGATTTTATTTTTCCAGGAGAGTAGAAAATTACCCTCTCGAGCCATCAACCGAAGCTAGAGCTTTTCACGTTGATTCAATCGGAAGTTATAGATAAATTTAGTTATTGGACATATGTAGGGGAGATAGGCGTTCTCTTGATCGGATCATCCCCATTTTCAATACCAACCAACTAGATCATACTGCCAACATTTGGCCAAAATTTAAAGGCTCCAGCTTTATTCTATCGAAAGTTATCGTGCGAACGGACCCTGATCATTTATACACATACATTGCTATACCTCCGGAGCCTCCTTGAAGGTGTTACATACTTTCGTCGTAACAAAAACGATATACTCGTACACTATACTTATAAAGTCCAGGGTATAAACATAACCTAAGAATTGCAATAATTTGCAGAAATGATTTTAGCAACTTCTTAGTTTTCGGGGCCTGGGCTGGGGAAACCACTTTTCAGTCGGATTTTTGTCACTTTTCACTCACGTCACTCTAAAAGTCTAAAATTTGCAAAAATAAAATTTAATTTTTGTTTTGTTTTTATTAATTAATTTTTTTTTTATTTTTTTTTCTTATTATTTTTTATTTTTTTTTTTTTTTTTGTTATTTATACTGAATGTTTAGTATATTCGAGGGATGGAAAATTGAAATATTCGCAAATCCCATTGCGTGGGCTCCGCTCGCTTCGCTCCGCGCTTCAGGGATCGCAACCCTGGTTTTTTCACCCCGGGCCCCGGAAACTAAAAATATCCCCTTTTATTTCATATTTCGTGTAAAATCAAACTACAAGCTCGTGATCTAATAATAATTACAATAGTATTATTCAATATCCAACCGTTTGACTTTGTTCGGGTATACTATATATTCATCGAATCAAGCGATACTGTGTTCAAATTCTCATTTTTTCTCAGTTTCGGATAGCACTCCAATAAACCGTAGATCCAGAAATTCACTTTCAAGACAAAAAAATCGAACTTCAAAACGCGATGTTCTAACGCAGAAAAATGCCTTTTATCCATTTAATTAGGTCAACAGAATAAAATGGTTTTTATTTGATTTAATCACAATAAAACAGATATTTAGGTAATGATGAAAATGAGTGTTTTGTGTATGTGAAAATTTTATGAAAAATTGGATGCAATAGATAGATAGATAAAAATTTTCACTTCACAAAGCCAAAGTTGTGAGCAATTTATCCCATTTTACGGGATAAACTGCAGACTTTTTTTTATCAGCTGCGAAGAGCAGAGATCCACCTTACGTAGATTTTGTGTTCTACCTTGCGTAGTTTTAGTTATTGCGCTATTTGTTTTAGTAATGCAAGATCAGTTAGAATGCCTGTAGCAGCTCAAGACTTAAAGGAGTCGAGAATTAATATCCTAATATATTTTGGTTAATTTCTAAAACGCATGGTGAAACCCTGCACAGCAACTTTGGAGCATTATCCTACACGGTATGTTATATGACTCGACTCTGAAAATATCGCTATACATCGCTATGTACAAAGAAACGAATAAATCGACCTTTATTTCCCCCTCAATGGAGAATTAAATTTCGAATAAATACTAAATGACGAAATCCTAGATCCACATCTAGTTATTATTTATAATCAAAACTTTCCCATCTCTGTCCCATGTTTGCTCTTAATTTTCCACTTCCCGTTGAATGACCTGACACTGGCCACGTTTATGCCATGAAACTAAAAGGCGATTTAACTAAATCGTTTTAGTGCTAGTACTTGTTCGTGGTGTGTTTATACCGACCATACGAAGAGGTACTAAACATGAAAGATGTCAGCTGTTGGTTTGTGACTGCGGTGACATAGGTTAAGAAAATGTCAAGGGGCAGTAGCCTCCTAATAAAACGCGTTTCTACCGCTACAATCAAAGGATGAAACGAATGCAGAGTTTCAGGAAAGGATGAGGTATTTATATAACAAATAAAATATAATTTTCAACAACAACACCATTAGCGAAGACAGCAACACCACCTAGTCCCAATTTTTCAGTCCAGTTCTGCATAGCAAGTGGAGCTAAAATTGGTACCAAAATTAGCTAGTGCGACATGTTTATGTCGTCGTGAGTTAGCTCGAATTAGTTAATCCTCGAAGATAGTTCCACGGCATAAACAAGGCCACTGGTGATAATATTAGGAGTAAATATGAATAACCGCATCCATAACACCTTTTCCATATTCGGTCTGACAAAAACAGCTCAGAAAATACATAATGTATTGTGTTTACCCACAGTACCAATACACACCTGCTTTGTGTATTAAAAATCACAGTCCGGAATTTATTTGCTGAATAAAAAAAAACGAGAATGGCGATAAGGGTCATTAAAATACAGAAAAGCAATCAAAAATCGAATTCGTTGCGCGAATGGAATAATAAAAATTATGTGTTCGGTTCGATTTAAGTGCATAGCAAGAGCCTAGATGGTTGCTTTTTTTACTGTTCTGGATATATGATACTAATATTTACCAAAAATTGATAACTGGATAATATCTTATGCTAAGGAAAAACAAAATTTTATGCAGGCGTTTTCTTATGAATCATTATTGTATGTGTATCATTGTTTGTTTATGGTAAACCTTTGCAGTAATGCTTTAAAGTATGTGAAAATGAGAGAAGCTTCCCAGCGGGAACCAAAGGCAGAACTACCGCGGTAATACATCCAGAATCAATCAAAAGAAGCACAAAGGCAGCTGTCACAATATACGTTTCCTTGATGTTCGCATGGGAAGCTACGTGGAAGCAATGTGCAAGATCCGAATTACACAGTACTTCCACATAGCTTCCCAGGCGAACATCAAGGAAACGTATATTGTGACAGCATCAAGGAAGCGCACATCGTGATAGCTGCCTTTGTGCTTCTTTTGATTGATTCTGGATCAAAATGGAGCTAAAAGGTAGCTCTCACGGTGTTTGCTTCCTTGATGTTTACCTAGGAAGTTTTTCTAACAAAAAGTTACTTTTGGACCGCTCGTTTCTACATATGAGAGCTACATGATACATGGATGTGATTTCGAGAATTTGGTAAAGATATCTTAAGAAACAAAAATGTTTTTCTCGCGAAGGTACACTTTTGGAACGGTCGTTCCGAAGCAGCTATATGACGTAGTGGTCCGATTCCATTGGTTCCGACAAATATGCAGCGTGCAATAGAAAGAAGGCGTTGTACAATATTTCAGATCGATTGCTTTAAAACCGAGACTCTAGTTCATACAGAACTAGACAGACAGACGGACAAAGTTTAATTAACTCATCTTGTCATACTAACCAAGAATATTTATAATTTAGATGGACGGAGATGCTTCCTTCTATGCGTTGCAAACTTCATGACAAAGTTAATATACCCTGCTTCGTGAAGGGTATAAAAAATACTCTTACGCGTCATCGTGCTCGGCAATTGGCGACTGCTCCCAAGACTTTCCCAACAACGCACACTCTCCGGCTATTGATCGACGCCATGAGATTCTAGGAGACCCCATTGGTCGGCCTGAATTCTGGGGTTTCATTTTATTATGTGCCCTGCCATCCAGTTATCAGTTCGCAAAGTGTAACCTATCCTCTGCCATTTTCATCTGGATATCAATACAGTGCCAATATCTTTGCCAACAACACTACCTAGGTACGCGAATTCAGCCAACTTCACCACCGCAGCTAGGATTTTGTTGTAGAGGGGTCCAAAAATCTATAACAGATATTTTAGTAAAGGCGTCCTCAGATAAATAAATAAAATAAATAACTGGCGTAACAGTCCAATAGGATCCAGGTATCGAGATATGTAACTAAGCATCATAGAGGTGTGTGATCACGCGAGCTTTTTACCCCCAGCTGAGTGGGCTACCGCCTTCAGTAGGAATCGAACTAGGGGCCCAGTGAACAGAACGTGTACATGCTAACCGTTGCGCCACCCAGACTTCGATTGCTTGGTAGCGCTAAGGCGAAGGGCTATTGTAAGCAAAACATTGAAGTCCTTAAAACTTGCAGTGAAGAGAAGCCTCTCAGAAATGAGCCAACATATAACATGATGAAAGCCCCTAAAACAGCTAACTTGAAATCCATTTACAACCAGCAAACCTTTCTCACTTCAGAGTAAATACAATATGTACATCAAACATAATCTTAAGATGATCTCAGTGCGTAGCATCCTGGTCATGTTTCAAAGAATGGGCTTCTCACAAAACGGATATTTATGCTTGGTGCCTGGTCACCACGGCCTTTTCGGGACTCGGGAATGAACTGACTGATAAACTAGCCTAGACCGCCTCGAACACTCCTTTTAGTAGCCCGTAACCCTTCTGCTGGTTTTTACTATGTACCACTAGGAAACGGAGCGAACTAAGGCCACCGTTCCTTGGGAGAATCTCTCACTAAGTACTATTCATTTTAAGCAAGCTGAGTTGGATCTTCTGATCTGTTACAGCTGAACCGAAATAAGTTTAGAATTATCAGCAGATTTCTTCCCAGACACTCTTGTCTGAGACGCCATCTGTGAACAGTAGCTGTCATTACTGCCAAGGTGATGGTGAAACGCCAATGCATATTCTCTCTCTATTAATATGTGCATGGTACGCCTTGGCTTCTCTGAGCCGGAAAATATCGCATCGGCCCCACCTAATCTCCTGACTGTTAGATGATTTAATTGCTGTTATTGCCAGAATCGATACCATTTATTTGCTGCAATTTTGTGTTTCCTCTTCTTTTTGACTGTATTCACCATTACGACACGAGTTTGATCGACAGGATTAGTCCCGTTATAAGAACTAGACAAATTGACCTCTGTGCTTGCAGACCTCGCTCGCGTAATAAAATAAGGAATCCAGAAGCTGTTTTTTTTCTCTTAGTGAACCAGCTGATCTTGAGCTTTCGGAACCAGATTGATAGATTTCTGACTGAATGCGTGACGCCACAGATCAACTTGTGTCGTAAGTATAGAGACGACCATGACCGTTGGGTAGCGACAACTGGTGTCTTCGACTTCGTACGAATCCAATACATTTACTGTGAAACTGATTTGATTCTACGGTTGTGAAAAAATTATCTAAGATCATATATATAAGCTGTATCTTACTAATACTTATATTTATTATTGTAAAATCTTTTTGTACATATTGCTGAAGGATAAAATCCTTTTATAATGTTGTATTTTTATTCAGATTTAAAAAAATCGGAAGGAGGCTTGACCCCGTAGACGTCTCCTCTGGGTGCGACACAGACTGCCTGTCAATTAATATTCATGGGACGAGTTAGATTTCTTCTTTTTCCTTCCACATGCAGGCTAAGAACCATAGTCTCGTTGGTGTTTTTCTCAGCTCAACCGTGGTCGCCTCTCTCTCTCAAGATCTAAAGACATTACATGAATTTGTAAGAGTGTAGTCGAAATAAAATGAGAAGGTCTACGGAATTCCCCTGTGTCATCCGGACAGGCGTGCATGCCAAACACTAAGACAAATATTGTTGGTAAGAGGATGCACCGCTACCAAACTCGACTATGAATCTTATGCAAGCCATAGACGCACGCTTGCATTTTACAAGCCATAGACGCACGTACTAATCCGTGGGATTGGTCGGACGTCAACCACTGATACGCGAACCGTATTCATACAATTTTACTCGAGAAAAGTAGTCAAACAAGTCATTCTCTATCGCCGTGACGTGCTCCGCATAAGTGTACAGAGACAGCCCGCGCGACTACCTTTTCGTGTCGAGCTCGATGCTCAACAGAACGAACCCGACTCCGACCCAGACCCGACCCAACAACAATTTCAATATAGAGTCCGACCGGTATTTGAATAGGCGAATTGTTGTGAATGAACGATTACGGTGTGCGTCGAAATACAATATGAATTTTTCAATGCAGAATTTATAGGCACTCGGTCGGACTCTATATTGAAATTGTTGTTGGGTCGGGTCTGGGTCGGAGTAGGGTTCGTTGCCTTGAGCATCGAGCCCGACACCAACTCAGAGCCAACCCAAACAACAACTACAATATAGGGTCAGAAAAGGTAGTCGCGCGGGCTGTCTCTGTACACTTATGCGGAGCGCGTCGCGGCGATAGAGAATGACTTGTTTGACTACTTTTCTCGAGTAAAATTGTATGAATACGGTTCGCGTATCATTGGTTGACGTCCGACCAATCCGACGGATTAGTACGCGCGTCTATGGCTTGCAATAAAGTGCCTCAACATCCTACAATTGTGTGGAACTCTACACTTCGCGTCATTGTAGTAGGTCGCCTTAATAATGCCTGCGTTCACGTTTGCAACGTTGTAATTGCGGTAAGGTTTTTCTCTCCACTCAACCATCAACTCTTTACCCGAACGACTTGTTTTGTAGTTGTCATGTATTAAACAGCTGACAGCCGATTCGCTATTGAGTTTCAAACAAAACTTCAATTAAATTCGCGACGGTTTCAGGAAAAATGAAAAGCACTGCAAAATCGCCACAAATTTGTGTTTCTTCGGTGTAAATAAGCACATAAGACGCCATGTACAAATCAAGAACCCGAAAACGAAAATCCACACCATCTCACAGTCACATGCAATACGTCAACTAAGAAAAGAACTGTCAAATACGCTAATACCCCTTACCCCCCATTGAACGGAAATCAACCAGGAAAAATTTCTGGTTAATTTCCCCGATGTGTGGTAGATCAAACGCAAACTGGAACGGACCGTCCACGAGCAAAATCAGTCGAACTGTTTGCATTTGCGTTTAAAACGTTGCGCGACCTGAACCCACCCAATAGCGTGAAGCTTCATTCTGTATCTGCTGTGCAAACCTGCCCACATAAATTTCTGGTCCACACTGTCGAAAGCTTTCTCGAAATCAATGAAAAAGAAGTGACGATGGCAATTCTCAAGGTGTTAATGTGATGGACACAGGAGAATCCGAATCGAATGTCGTTTTGCTTTTCATTAATTATACTTTCTAAATGGTGCTGCACTTTTTCGATTAGTACTCCTAGAATACACCGCACCATTGGCCTTTACTTGGTATATTAATTTCACAGGTTGTGTAAAAGACAATATGGTTACCAAAAATACATAACCAGAATCGAAAAAAACCATCGGGCGTTATTAATCCAATGCCTGATGTAAATATTTGTATCATATTAGCTCCATTCCTCCATCCCGAAATACGTATCTACATATAAGAGTCAGTACCTTAGTCCGTTGAAGCGTCAGTTCACGTATTAAACGGCGCGCCGTTAAGTTGTTCGTGGATTTTGATCCGGAAACTGGTGGTCGTGATTCTATCGGGGATCGGATTCCTGGAGAAACGACAGCATTAACTTAGGACCACTACCGGCCGTCTTATCCAAGGATAACAATAAAGTGCTCAAAGTAAAAATACATTCCAAATTAAGGATTGATAAATATTTTGTGCAATAAATGTATTTCCTTTGTAAGAATGTATTCGTCCCAGTTATCTACATATTCCTAAATCCGCACTCAAAAAAGCGAACTAAAATGATTTAAAATTTATTGAAAATTTAGTTAACTCATACATCACTTCAATCCCCGGAAGGAAGTAGGGTTAATACATGTGGAACGGGTGTTTTCACAACAAAGAATTAACATTAAATCGACAATAACACGTTTCATCTTCTCATGGAAAAATTTCTTAATGCGCATCCTCTAGTCTTAAGTTGAAAAAAAGAAACGATAATTTGCAAATCGATAAAAGTCAAAAAAAGTAAACGTCAAACCCTTTAAGAGCTTCGTAGTATTCTGAGCTTGTCCAAGAACAACACAAGCAAAAGTAATATTGTAATAATAAACAATGAATCCGGAAAGTAGAAGACTTCGCCCGCAATCCGAGGGTTTTGTAGTGTCCCATGTCAATAGGAGATGATCTGTCCCACTGTTCATGTTAAGACGACATTGCAATTTGCAAGCTGGCATACAAAAGTATAAAAAAATAATTGTATGAATAATTATAGAAAGTATAGTCAGTGACCAGTCCCCCCCCCCCCCTCTCTTCTTCCTTTCAGAAATGGGTTATTAAATACATAACTCCAATTCGCTCTAAGAAAAACAGTAAACAATATGCAAGTATGTAGCACTCGCATCTATATACAATACATGAGGCCGGTAGTTTTATTGTCTGCCTTGCTGATTATCGTTGGCCATCAGTACTTTTGACCCTGGATGTGTTTGAGGTATGTAGGTGTGCTAACTGTAACTATAGAAATATACTGTTATTAACCAATTTTGAGAAGATATCCACATTCCATTATTTTTCATTTTCTATGCTAGTCGGAAGCCACTTTCCCAAAAATTTTGATCTCTTATTTCCTTCTCTCCACTGTTTCCTTTTCTTAAAATTGAAAGAAAATTAGAAAAATTGAATAAACTCAACGTTACCTTTCTCATGACACCCCACTGCCTATACCAGACGAGAAAAATGTTAACCTTCATTTCACCTCTACGACACATCGCTTTCTCCAGCGAATTATAAAATTTCTACATACATATTTTCACCGAATTTCATGTGGGTATGGACAGACCGAAATTTGACCGATTTTATAAGGGTTTTGTTTTTACTACGAAACTCCAGCCCAGCAATCAAAGCTCATTGCTCCGTGTCCTTGAAAGTTTTGCTCTTCGCAAAAATAAAAATGTAACTCAGCAACAAGATTGATTGTCTGAAATTCGGAGAACTTCTCGTTTCGTATTGAAGCGGAGCGTGTCCTGATAGCGAGGATACGATATGATGATGCTTTTGCAGATTTCAGTATTTGGGGTGACGGTTGCGAAGATATCATTCCAATATTCGCTCGAATGATAAACCCAATCTATAAAAATATGCAAGGAATACATATAAGTATGTACATATACCCAGCATGATCTGATTTGCAAAGGGACGAAACAATATTCCTTTTAATTCGGTTCTGCTTAAGACTTAATCTGGCAGACAACGGATCTTTTTCCGTCATAATTTACTTATTATAATTAGTGCCAATTTAGTACAGCGTTTCACTCCGAAAAAATACTAGGAAGTCGCGTTTTTCGAGAATCAAAGTTATGCACGTGACTTTCCATTACTATTGTGAATCAAAAATCTTTTGTGTGAGCTCCGCCCGCTATGCTCGCTCCTAACTCGTATCTTATACAAAATTTATAATTTTTCCGATATGGCAAATTATATTACGTGTCATGAATTTTTTAAATGCTCGTAAAATTGATTGTGTTTTTTTTTTGTAACAAACACGCCAATTACTGAATAAATTTAATTAAGGGATCACAACCCTCAGTATCGCACAAACATTTACGCTCGCTCTGCATCCAATAGCGTCAACCCACACAACTGTTAATTTGGATAATGTCACGTGCATAACTTTGATTCACGTAAAACACGACTTCCGGGTGTTTTTTTCGGAGTGGAAAGGCTGTACTAAATCAGCACTAAATACAAGTAACTTATAACTAAAAAAAAAGAAAAAAATCGGTTATCTGCCAACTTAAGTCTTAAGCTGGCAGATACCACCTTAACTTAAAAAAAATTGCTTATTTCTTTCGACTGTACGAAATTAGCACTAAATATAGTATAACGAGTACTTTGTGACTAAAAAAAATTATTGTCCTCCAGCTAATGTGGGAATTTCAATGCTGGCCGAAGCAAAAGCAGCAGCTGCTTTCAATGAGGCTTGGAAAGCAGAATAGCCAAGACACACCCGACGCCGCTGCTGCTGATGCTGCCGCTGCGATTGCTGCTGCCGGTAATGAAATTCTCGCGTAGCTCTTAAGCTTTCAAACACTACCGAAACTTTTAAAAATAATGTGTAATATTTTTTTTTCGGCTGTACGAAATTAGCTCTAAATAGGCCCACTTCTTTCAATTAAATAAGCTGATTTGGTCCGCCAGCTTAAATTAGCTGCTTTGTTCTGTGGCTGGAGCCTAGCCACCATGATTATGACGGAAGCTGCACGTGCGACCACAAAACACAATTTCGTACATACGGATATTTTCCACTTTAGATTCAAAGCACAAGGCGGTTGTTGGATAATTCTGGATTAATTTCCTGACATTTCACTATCCCAATATAAACTTTCAGCAACTGAAAACGTATCGAAAGCAAGCTGTATGGATAATGATGCCTCTCGAAAGAGCCAATAGAAGACGAAGATCATTTTTTGTCTCAAAAATGATTGTGAGTAATATGAAGCATTTTCTTAAAAAATCGGGAAAATTATCAACAGTATGGAATACTCGTACATCAAGATAAATAGATCTTTGTCTTGACGAAATATTGAAATATCCTTCAGCGGTTTACAGAATAAACGGAAATTGATTTTGTCTCCCGGAATTTCCTACCTGGAAAAATATTAAGTTGAGTAGAGAAAATTGTTGGAAAGGATACCTTGTGTTATTCTGTTGATTGTTTGGATTGGCAAAGGAGGGATGTTTTTTTCAGATTTGTATATACACCATGATGTGTGCCCGTTTGTAACCGTTTGTTAGTTAATTGCCTTGACCCCTCCAGGGGCATGGGCGCGTCATCATCTTTAACATTTCTTATTGACATTTCGGTAGCATAACTACTTTTCGAAAGTGCAGTTGCTAGCATGCACCTTCTATCCGTGCCGTTTTTATACTACTATATACAGGCTCGGAGCACTGTGGCAGTTCTATACCCACAAGCAGTTTTTGTTCGCGGCGAGATTTGAACCTCCGAGCTCTAGATGTATTGTAGTATCAAAGAGCGGTGACCGAACGACCACGGCCAACGAGCGCGACAAACCGTTTGTTGAAATGGAATAATTACCGCAATTCACTAATGTTATTGAAAAGACACAAGACAAATCACTTGTATCAAAGTGAAAACGGCACTTTGTTCCTTTCCCCCTTCCCACACCTACTAGGTTCGGAGATTTTTTTTAGAACGTTTACCTCCTGAATAGTCTAAACAAAACCCCAAAGTCAATTTTTGGGTTACCGACATTTTTGTTTCAACCCGTTGTTCATTGAACTAATAAACATCATTTACAGTCAACGGAATTTGGACAATAACAATACTATCCGCTGAATTATGCAGGAATTTCAGATTACGTCACATACGAGTGGACAAGCAGAAACAGCCAAAGAACTCGTTTTCACCTGTTGGCCGTAAGTGAATGTAAGAATTTCATTCCAGAATACTTATATACTCGTATTATACACATGTGTACAGTGCAGTATGCGAATAGCACATTCCTGAGCTAGTAAGGGTCATTGATGTTGTACCATGGATTGATGTAATGGCTGTAAAATAAACGTGCTAGCTACTCATTTACAGACCTAAATCTATAGTCCAGGCGTCGGGGGTTAGCCTACTCATCAGGTAGTTTTCATATCCCTAATTTCGTTCTGAAACCGATAAATGGCTTATTTCTTTTTTCCAATGAACACTTCCGGTTCAAATGATGTATGGCGTATATTGGTGCCCCTATCAACTCAGTATACTCAAGGCGCAGGCTGTGCAGCTCCTTCATCGACTGTGCATCCTCGACGTCCTCACCCCCAGCCTTCGTTTCACAGCTTCTTGTGAGACCGGATGGTCCTCTTCAACTATCTCGTCCTTTATTGCTTCCTGATTGCACCAAGATGGAACCAGTCATTAAATTAGTCCACTGAATGAATATATAACTTAACGACTTAATCGGACAGAGTATGTTGCTTCCTTCTGCATACTAAGTTTGAAGTTCAGGATAACGCCAAATATGTATACTTTACCAAAGGTGGAAGCATTACTGTGAATTCACTTTTATGATCTTTGCTTGATTTTTGGAATTGAACGATAGGTATCTCTCATACATATATCCATACTATACATCAAATTATAAGTTATAACATCAAACTATTCAAATGCTAAAGTAGGTCTCCTCTGTTACACTTAGATTTGCTTCTGTTTGAATGTTATCTCGATTGGTGTCTGTTAAGCAGAAACATTTCGTGCATCTGAAACAATGGAAGCTGTTAAACTACCAACTTTGCCCTAGATACTTACCATCGTTGTGCTCCATGCCAATATGCACATACGTACATTTATACAACTATACAAGACTTTATCTGTGTCTATTCTGTTTACTCGTATAGTGAAATCCGCCTTCAACCAGACGGAAATCCAATTGTTTTAAATTTTCTTGATGCGTTTTTGTTTTTGCACAGCACACACTCTTTTGATTAACTGGAAATTATGGCAACGACACTCAAACTAGATATAGATAGAATGAAACATAATCGACGCGGAGCTCTGAGTCACGTGTTGTTTCATGTATTAGCAAATGTGGTGCGCCTTTTCGCAAAAATTCTTGGAAGGGCTCAGGTAATTAAATTAATAATGTGATCCTGTCTAGAAATAGCGAAAACTTTTTGAAAGAAATTGATTCAATTAGTTTGATATAACACTAATATGCAATAAATGCAATTTGAGCGAACAAATGAAAAAAATTATGCAGAAAACAAATAGCCTAGTCATCAGGTAGTTTTCCTAAACAAATTGTGGTGTAGTTTTTATACCCTAGTTTTTTATATTTTTTGGGGTGCTGATTTGAATCTGGCGTTTGCTACCAATATTTTTTTGTGAAACTTGAGTTATAGCCAAAATATAACACACATTGACACATTGATTGACACGTTGTCACTACAAAGGGTCCCGCTCAAAACTACCATTGTATTTTATGCAGAAGTTCACGCTGTGTGCGTCAATAATTCTTACCGACAATTTGTTTTAACTGTCCTATCGACAAGCAATTTTATTATTATTATGCTCAAATTGTATGCCATATTTTATTGGACAACACGTTTAAATGAACGTCAGCAGAGTACATCCAAGGACCTCGAACAGTCCACATCGTTCGCGATTAAATCCCTTCAATAAACACAATGGGTGGTATGCATAATAATGAGGATATACTCTAGAGTGAAGTCTATTGAGGACATTCCTGAGTCTGCTATGTTCGGTGAATCGAGTGAAAAATTTGTATGCATAAAACTACTTTCCGCTCCACAGTGAAAATTGAGTGGAATTCTGTCAACTCAGCTTTACTCCACTCGACTCACTTTATGCATACCACCCAATTAGTGAAAGTGAAATCAGTATCTAAGTGACGATAAACAATAAAATTAACCAACTCACTATCAATAACAATGGCTAAGTTCATAACACACAGCGAATCGCAACATGCTGTGGCAACAGTATCGAAGAAGCTTTGCTACAGGCTGTTGTGTTCTGAACTGCACTCGCATCTAGTCATCCATCAATTGTCAAATTTCCAGTTCAAAACTGACTACTGAAGAAAAATCGTATGAATACGACAGCGGCAGTGTCATTTCAGGATTGTCATCATATGCTGGTCTTAGCCAGCGGAAAAATTTTTGTGATGGAGAAAATGACTTTTTTCACAGTACATATGTTGTGTCCATCAAAAACTCAGTGGACAGAGTTTATAAAATAAATTCGCAACAGTATGCCAACGGTTGGGTGTTATGAACTTAACTTGACACATAGATGGTCTTAATGTCGTGTGGAGTCTAATATATTGATGTTGGCACACTCACAGTTAAAAATTCTGGTCTATTATCAATGCTAATTCGGTTTACATATATGACGACACACACATTGTATTAGATTTTATTTTAATAAAATGAAAGTATTACAATTGCTTCCGTAAACTTTACTGGTTTAAATATTCAACTTTGCTGGCATTTTTTTTAATCAAATTGTTGGTTTAAAATTTAATCTACAGATATTATAATTTTTGAAAAAATATTAATTTTACTGCGGTTTTTTTAACCCCTCTAATGCCCGGTTCACATGATTCCAGTCCAGTAATCCAGTCCAGCAATCCAGTCCAGTGCTGGATTGGATCATATCGTCTACATGATTCCAGTCCAGTAGTCCGGCGAGTGTGTTGTTTATTCGGTAACTATAGTGACAATTGATTTCTGTACGAGCTGGAATGAAAAAGTAGACCGACAATCCAGTCACTGGACTGGATTACTAGACTGGATTGCTGGATTGAATTGCTGTCCAGTGCCGGTTCACATTATTCCAGTAGCAATCCAGCGCTGGACTGGATTACTGGACTGGATTGGTTACTGGAATAATGTGAACCGGGCATTAGTCTTTTCTCAATTCGTTTTTTTTTTTCAGTTTTCTAAACTTCCGAATCCTTTGTTATGCCCGGTTCACATTATTCCAGTAACCAATCCAGTCCAGTAATCCAGTCCAGCGCTGGATTGCTACTGGAATAATGTGAACCGGCACTGGACAGCAATCCAATCCAGTAATCCAGTCCAGCAATCCAGTCCAGTGAGTGGATTGTCGGTCTACTTTTTGATTCCAGCTCGCCCAGATATCATTGTCACTATAGTTACCGAGTCAACAACACACTCGTCGGACTACTGGACTGGAATCATGTAGACGATATGATCCAGTCCAGCACTGGACTGGATTGCTGGACTGGATTACTGGGCTGGAATAATGTGAACCGGGCATTAAGCCCATCGCATGTTAGCCAGCCAATCTTTAACTTTTTTCGCCGTGGTGCAGCATCGAACCTGTGAACTCTGTGTTGTAGAAATGCGACCACTCGGCCACGCAGCATAATATTTTGAGCTGACTGCGAGTAGTTATGCTGAGACCCAAAAAATAAGCTTTGTGGTGTTTAAATTTTAATTACACTTGGATTAGAAACTAATGCGAGAACAAAAAGACCACAGAAAGGTTTGAATTGTATTAGAATTTATTACAAATTTGGTTTAAAATAGAAGTAAACTTTGAAAGAGTTTTGACTGCAGAATTCAATATTAAAAATGCTGGTAGTCCAAGATCAGGTTTAAAAAAAAGTCCAACAACATTAATCAACATTAATTTCAAAGAGAGATTTTTAACTGTGCTTGTGTTTTTGCCAATCAGCCAAGTTCATTTGTAAACTAATATTACGTCTTGCTCTTAAATGTATCAGTAGAAAAAAATAAAAAGGAAAAAAGGTAATAATTTGCTGGGGATCGAACCCGCGTCCCATATGGATAGAGTTGCACTTGTAGCTGATAAATAACTCGTTTGAATGATGTTTGTTAAATTAGAGCGATCCGCCGAATTTATAAACGTCCGCCTTCGCAATAAATAAACGATCCGATAATAATCAAACTGATATTTCATTCGGATTTGTAATTTATTTTCTCCACATATAAGGCGCACCACTTGATATTAGGGTAGACAACTTGACGATTCGGAATTTAAACTGGATGCTACCTTAGAGCGTTTTTTTTTGCGCAACCAGGGCAGGGGCCCTGGGACACCCCCTTAATGCACTGTTAATGTGCTGTTAAAATATTGTTAATGTACTGTTAACATAAAAGGCGTGTTTCTTGGGAATTTATCGGATGTAGAGTAAAATAGCACACGCGTTACACCAACAACATTAACCTGGATAGCTTAGTAGGGTGGCTATCCTACACTCGATAACCCCTCAATAACTTCCACATGCATGACACATAGATGGCCTTAGTGTCGTGTGGAATCTAATATGTTGATGTTGGCACACTTGTGTTCTTGCCAATCAGTCAAGCTTATTGGTAAACTAATATTAGGCGTGTTTTTTTTTGCGTAACCGTGTAGGGTCCCTGCCTTGGTTGCGCAAAAAAAAAACGCTCTAGGGCAGCATCCAGGTTAAATTCCGAATCGTGAAGTTGTCTACACTGACGACGGTGCGTCTCATATGTGGTGGAAATAAATTACAAATTCGAATGAAATATCAGTTTGATTGTCGGATAGTTTAATTGCGACAGCGGACATTTGTAAACTTGGCGTACCGCTCTAACTTAACAAACATCATTCAAACGAGTTATTTATCAGTGACAGCTACAAGTGCAACTCTATCCAAATGGGTCGCGGGTTCGATCCCCAGCAGATTCTTATCTTTTTTTCCTTTTTTTTTGGTCCATTGATATTTTTAGTAATCCTATTGAAAATTTATTATTAAATAATAGGCATGGGCCCATTTGAGCAAGACGTAATATTAGTTTACCAATGAATTTGGCTGAGTGACAGAAACACAAGCGTGCCAACATCGACATATTACGTTCTACACGACACCAGAGCCATCTGTGTGTTATGCATGTGGAATTTATTGAGGGATAATAGCGTGTAGGGCAGCCACCCAAATAAGCTATCCCGGTTAATGTTGTTGGTGTAACGCGTGTGTTATTTTACCCTACACGCGATGAATTCCCAAAAAAACACGCCTATTATATGCCACCCAAAATAAAAACAAAACAGTTGCTTTTTACGTTCTATATGAGTTGTTGATCAGGGTTTAGAAAAGATAATAATTGATAAAAAAAAAAATCACTACCAAAACACCAACCTCGTTCCTGACTCAATGGGTATAATTAGAAAAGATATGCACCAAGCTCTTTTTTTTGCGAACGCAATCCCATTTTATTGGGTGAGTTCAGAACATACTGAGCAACTTCCGCTCAACTGATCATGATCAAATGATCACCGAGCAAGAAATATTTCTGCTTAGCGCTCACGCTCTTCTTCTTTCTCCTTGACTTTCATATAAAGATTGTGTGATAACAAGAGTGGCGTTCAGCAGGCGCAAATTGTAAAACCGACTAGTTGCGGAACTGCTCGCGAGCTGTTCCGATTGCTCGGTACCTCCTGAACCCAGCCATTACGATGATATAGCGAATTTATTTAGAAACAGGCAATACATTCAGTTGTTTACTCGTACTTCCTGGCCTCGTGAGTCACGGAATGGCTTTCCAGCGGAAATCATTTATTTTTATCAGGCAAAAGCGCCATAACTTTACAGGGGTACATATTCGGTCGAGAATGAGGATAAAACTTAACAAATGCAAGTCGAATTTTTTAAAAGCAAGTTTGACTTGTTCCAATTAGTTAATTGTATGAAAATATCTACAAAAGTATTTTTCTTTTTTCTGCAACTGTTCTTTATAAATCGATAGAATTTACTAAAGCGAAACGCAATTTTGCACGTCACTGAGCTAAACACGGTTATTTGGAAATGGGGAAATGAAACAAATAAAAGGTTTCAGTCGAAAACCGTCATTACATGAAATTGTTCACAGCAGTGTTGTATAGGTACATATACTTGTTACATCTTTTGCCGACCCGACGTCGCGTCTGCGTCGTTTCATGCAATGCCGGCAAATTGTGAATGTGTCTGTTAAAAATCGTCTCTCAGGCCTAAGGCCTAATTTGAGCATACCATGCATCTAGTGTTTCACCGGTCGCCGGCAAACAGTGTCGTCCGTTAGTTTAGTTAAATTGGGATGTGGATTTTATTATTTAAACGTGAAACTAATATACATATAAAAGCACTACATATATTATTTTACATCAGTGAAATGGAAACATTCTATAACGGATGTGAAACCTATTATGAAGAAAAAGGAAAAAGGCCGTATACCAGATCAGAAATTAATACTGTAAGTATATCCAGCCACGGGTAATGTCAATTCCGCGTAAATGTAATATTGTTGATATTTCTTACTTCCATAGATTGTAAATGAATTAATCGCTGCCAAGCAGAAATCGACAACAAAGACAAGGAGGGAGTATTTTTTATTAAAAAATTACGATTTTTTGGGTAACACGGAAGCAAAAATCCTCATCAAGAAGAGTGGCAAAATTCCTGAAGATTTCGAGCATGTCATTCCATATGAAGACTTATACGAAAAATTAAAAGAGATTCACTTGGCTACCGGTCATGGATCCAGAGACAAAATGTTGCATGCAATTGAAAAGAAGTGGAAAATCACTAGACCATGTATTGAAATTTTTTTAAAATCGTGTGAGATATGCCAAATGAAAAAGTCGAAATGCCTGAAAATGATTGCAAAACCGATAATAGCAGA
This sequence comes from Chloromyia formosa, assembly GCA_964017055.1. Taxonomy (NCBI): domain Eukaryota; kingdom Metazoa; phylum Arthropoda; class Insecta; order Diptera; family Stratiomyidae; genus Chloromyia; species Chloromyia formosa. The sequence continues at coordinate 30,426,441 of OZ024815.1, read as the reverse complement.
ACGCATTTTGTCACGCGGACTGGTTGATTTGATCGATTTGCAATCAACGCCAGATAAGGATTACAAGTGGTTACTCAATTTTCGGGACCATGCAAGAAAATTTATTTGCTTACGACCATTAAAATCAAAAAGAGCTAAAGAAGTTGCCGTGGAACTTGCAAAAATTTTCCTTAATTTTGGTGCTCCCGAAATTTTACAAAGCGATAACGGTAGAGAATTTTCTAATTCTGTTATTATAGAGTTGAAAAAAATTTGGCCAAATTTACATTTAATAAATGGTCGAACACGACATCCAGAAAGCCAAGAAAACGTTGAAGCGAACAACATGGACGTAGAAAATATGTTGAGAGCGTGGATGATTGACAATAAGACAACATCTTGGAGTTTTGGATGCTACTTTGTTCAGTGGCATAAAAACAATTCATTTCATTGTGCAATCGGAAGAACACCTCACGAGGCGCTATTCGGAAACCTCCCTAAAATGGGCTTGGCATCAACAAAAATCCCTACGCAGATTTTGTCTTGTATTGAAAACGAAGATGACTTCGAAAAACATATTGCCAATGGGAATGTTATCAAAACTGCATTTGCTGATAATATATCCCCTAAGGAGGTTCCTGATGATACACAGGAAGACGATCAAAGCATTCCGGAGTTCCTTGAAGCTACAAAAAATTACCAAGAAGGAAAATCGTCACCCAACATGACACTGACTAGCGAGGCTAATGAAATTTCACTTCACGACGAATCAGGTGAAAATCTCTACAACAATCAAAAAGAGTTTGCTTTATCGAAGGTGATATCTTGTACTATTTGTGGGTTAATAATATACGATAATCAAACTGCACAAACATGTAACTAGTGTCTAAGCGAAAATCGAATTGCTAAAAGTCAAAAGAACAGTTATGCTCGTATGAAACGATCAACCGAACAAATTCCGAGTACTTCAAAAAAGTTGGCAATGGATATTAGTATAGGTGATTGTGTTTTAATACCCGTGGACAAATTCGAAAATATAAGTATTGCCCATTTACCTAATCTTATTGGCGTGGTAACAGATTTTCAGAATGGTGCTTATCAAGTTGGAACACGAGCAGGCATTATAAAGCCATGGTTTTCTCGTACAGATATGCAGCTAGCGAATGAAGCTTTCTTGGATATTAAAGAAGTTGATAAAGATAAACTAATTTCATTAGGGGAAGCCTTTTGTGCAACTTAAATATTTGGAGGCCAAGAAGTTGTTCAAAGTCGCTGTTTGTGCAGAAAATCCCATATTAAATGCGGTTGAGAATGCCACAAAAGCTAACATTATTTAAATAAACATTAAGAAAAACAACAGTCAGAATTGAAATATGTATTATTATTGTTTCCTTATGTTTGTTTTCGTAATAAAAAGAGTTCCGTCAAAATAACAGTTTCAATTAGGAATTTTTTTTAGAATATTTAATGATTTAATTATATTAATTAGTAATTTTTATTTGAAAGTCAAAAACTTAATTAATAAAAATGTTTAGTCATGATTATTTAGTAATTAAATAATAGGCATGGAATTTTAGGGTTGAAAATAGAAAAGCTGTACTAAAGCACTCGTTTGGTTTGTACTGCCTAAAATGGAGTGGAGGGCCTACACTAGGCCCGTCCTCAAGTTTTCTTTAGCCTTACGAACATTTTTGTTTTAAGTTGTAACTTTATGGGAGTATATGAATGCTCGAGCGGCAACAATGGAAGTGGGTGTGGGGACGGTTGACCGTTGAATTTTATTCCGGACGGTCAAAATCCATGAGAAGCGCATATTTCACACTATACGACTAAAAACCGAAACGGCGTAAATCTGAAAGAGGAACATACCTAGTTGGTTTGTGGTGGTTTGCTTTTCTTGAATCGACTAGTCTTAAAGCGTACATTCTCTAACAGATTTATATCGGCTATGGTGAGTGGTGTCTCTAATAGCGTGTACTGGAGCTGACTACAGCATTGCTGTCATCGCGTGTAACGTTTACGTTTTCTGCTGTGAACTTGAATCCGAACATCTGGCTCAAAGTTAGCAATTCGCCTGGATTAAGAGCAGTCCCGAAATGACCGAAAAGGCAATAAAACCACAGCTGACATCGGTAATACTTGGTGCACCCGTCGGTCTAAACACACCAAGAACTTGTACTACCTCGAATACACCACAGTTAGTACTACGATTCTTACCACGGTCTAAACGTAGTCATTGGACTACCGTCCGTGCGATGCAAAAACGTATCCCATTCGTCTATAATTCTCCATAGGAATTATTGCATCCCATTCAGCAATAATTACCCTCTACTCATCTATGAGAAAGATTGAAGAATGCTCAGGACCGATTCATTGCAACGAAAGCTCTTTTCTGTGTGTGCATATAGGAGGTAAATAAGGAGGAGCGAGAAATTCTGTCCCGACTGCCTATCTATTTTTGACGCAAAATATAAATAGTGTTACGCGGGTTTTCCTCGGAGAATCCCGGAATCTTGGCTTATGCTTATAAACAAAGGCTTAGAAAGAAATTTCATTGCTCTCTACGAAATATCGGGTGAGTTTCTCATCAGTGGGTGGTAAATCCAAGCACAAGGTTCATAAATGTTCGTCTCGTGAGGAAGTAGCATACTTCGCAACATCTCGCATCTATAGTAATGAAGTTTTGAAAAATTGTGTGTTGTGAGCGATACAAGGAGAAACAATTGATTGCCGATGAATAAAATTGAAAACAGATAAATTTAATAAAATAGAATTCATTGAAATCATGCACGTCTGCCCTTACCCCGATAAATACGTCCGTCCGTCCACGTCTCCATGTATTTCGGCCTTAATAGTGTGATAATTTTTAAATAGGGAATAGAAGAGAATAGGGATATCAGATTTTTTTTCAATACCATTCAGATTTATTAGATTTACCATACATTTATTAAGATCTCCTAATCCAGATTTGCAACATGGTTTAAAACAAATCTCGTCTCAAACCTCGTATTTTCCCCCTGAATTTGTATTTCACCACATTTCCCCATAATGTTTGCAATATTTTCTAGTGAAAGAAAAAGGAGGGATCAGTTGTTTGTTATGAAATTCGTACCTGGAGACCACCACACCATAGTCTGCCTGTTCGCATGTAAGTGAATAACAGCCTAACTGCCAACTAAATCTTGGTAGTTAAAGGAGGAGAAAAAACGGATGGTATGCATGGATTTTATAATTTGAACATCTACATATCTAAATTTAGGTCTCTAGTGTGCATATGCTACAATATAAGCTGCAATAAAGTTTTGTTTTGTGTGTTCTATCTTGTGCTATTTTCCAGTTACCGTGTTTTCAGTAAAATTCAAATACCTGTAGCTTCTAGCATTACGTTTCCACTATACCAAAATTACTTCATCCCCGCCAGTTGATTTAATCTGAAACTGTCAAATACGCACAATTTTAAACTCACCACACCCAGATGAAGCAATCTGGCTATAGTGAGTACGTTTAGACCGTGCGAACTACTAGGAGGATTAACTAATACGAAGAAACTCACCGCGGTCTAAACGTACCAGATTAGTTAGTGCTACGACTAACTTTAACTCCATTTGCCATGCGGTACTGAGCTGACTACAGCTGTCATCGCGTGTAACGTTTGCGTTTTCTGCTGTGAACTTGAATCCGAACGTCCAGCTCAAAGTTAGCAATTCGCCTGGATTATGAGCAACCCCGAAATGACCGAAAAGACAATAAAACCGCAGCTGGCATCGGTAATACTTAATGCACCCGTCGGTCTAAACACACCAAGAACTTGTACTAACTCGAATACACCACAGTTAGCTCTACGATTCTTACCACGGTCTAAACCTAGTCAGTGTAAACGTAATATGAAGGTTTAAGGAATTGAAAAAAAAATTGTTAATATTCTTCACTTGGAATTGCATGGAGAGTTTGTGCGGAACTTACGGGAGACCTTGTATACCCTGCACCTTTCGATATAGGGTATTAATATAATATACAGGCCTGCGCTCAGCTGATTTTGACGACTAAATTACGCAATTATTTCCTTTGATGACGCCATCGTATCGACAATCCAGTGGTCGGCGGCTGATGGCGGCGAGTCCCCGGTATTTGTGCGTTCCGTGTTTAGTTTTCGTTTTCCGCGTTCAGTGTTTATTTGTTAGTAAAATTTCATCTAAGTGATCCGAGAAAACAAACACGTGCGCGATAAAAGTGTGTCGTGCGGTCAAAAGATGTATTTTGTCAAGTGTGAACTGTTCCACGATACTCTGCGACTGATCCCCGGGGCTGCGGCTTCGACCAAATTGCTGCAAGTGTCCAGAAAGTGTGTTTTTAGAGGACTAAAATGCCGTCTGACGCAATTCCAATTGTAAACATATGTCGTGCCGAGGAGATCGTCGTGTGCAGTCACTGCCTTGGCGAAGGAATTAATGACGTACACGTTCAGCTGAGCGCGGGCCTGTATATCTAGATGGCGTTGATAGAATGGATAGAATCAACGCCATCTAGATATACAGGCCTGCGCTCAGCTGATCGTGTACGTCATTAATTCCTTTGCCGAGGCAGTGAGACCGCACGATACACTTTCATCGCGCACATGTTTGTTTTCTCGGATCACTAGATGAAATTTAACTAACAAAGAAACCCTCAACGCGGAAAACGAAAACTAAACACGGAACGCACAAATACCGGGGACTCGCCGCCATCAGTCGCCGACCACTGGATTGTGGATACGATGACGTCATCGAAGGAAGTAATTGCATAATTTAGCCGTCAAAATCAGCTGAGCGCAGGCCTGTATATCTAGATGGCGTTGATAGAATAGTTTGAACACTTTCCATATTTTTTTCAGTCATTTCAAATTTTCGCTAATGACTTAGGCAAATTGCATTTTTTTTTCAAGCGTCGCGTCACGATCAAAGCAACCTTTTTCTTTACAAAAATTAAAAAAAAACATAAAACAGCATTCAGGTGGATGTTTTATGCTAAACAACTGGCTCGAGAAGCATACCACTCGGGCGAGATAATGACGGAAAGAAACCCAAACAGTCTACTGCTTGCATCTTTCTCCCATCTCGGACCGCCCGGTGACAACGCAACGCAGCGCGGCGTTTTCTTTTATTGTTCTGTGCCATCTCAACGAAACAAAGTGTACCTCCACTCATGGAGTAATGCCTCTCGCTGGTTTCACCGACCTTTCCATCTTTAATGGACTGGAGCTCAATTCAACTCCACTCTGGTACTTGCAAAAACAAATGACGGCCATATTGGATTTTGTTTTTGTTTATCAACAAAACATCTTGTCGTGTCAGCGGCATGGTTCCCATTTCCAAAGCCAAGCAGGGAAGTTCCCACCACCATCATCATCATCTGCAGAATGTATGGCGAGACATCGCGGAAAAAAGATACTCGTACGTCGCCACCAGTTCAACACTTGGAAAGATGTGCTTCATCTTCATATGTATTACATACAGATTCAATGGTGGGCTGTAGCATGTCGGTCCATGATCCCAAAAAGAAATTAAAAAAAAAGTTATTCTGAACGTTATGATTCCAGGGAAGGTTTTTTTTAGAATTTTTATGATGATGGATGACCATGAAATAAAAAAAGTAAAAGTACCGACCGAATTGCAACATGAATCTTCCCGATTGCATCATTATCATTTACATATTTCAAACCTAGTATACGTACGAGTACGAGCGCTTGGTGGATGATGCTGGTTACATTTACCATTCACCATGTCCTGCGAACTCTGGGTGGAAGCTAAACCCGCAGATAAAACATTCACAGAACAACCGATAAACATTTGATGTTTTCTTCTATGAAGCGGCAGTTGTATGATATTATTTTATTAAAAAGAGCTCTTTGGGACATACTTACATATGTATACGCGGGACAGATAGCCAATGAAAAGAAAACACGGCTAATTTTGCTGGAAAAAGCGGGTAGGGGGTTTTTTGGGTCGCGGATTGCGAATCTGAAGTCCACATGGCAAAAAAACCAAATGGAGGATCCAGAATGGCAACAGTTTTTTAATAAACACGGCCAATCTGTGAAGTCAGAATTTCCAAAATTTAAAAAAAAGAAGGAGTTTCTGAGTAGCAACCCTTTTTTCCTCAAAAAGCTAATCTTTCTGGAAAAAACTGACAGGGGGTTGTTTGTGTCGGACTCACAATGCCATCAACATACATACATACGCCTCATTACTGCCAGTCATTACTCCTACCAGTCCTTATGATACCCATCTGGCCTCACTTCATCGCCAAGAGTGTCATTTTTTTCTTAACATCGCATCTACCTACACAATGTATATGCAATCATATTCATTCATTCATGCAAGAAATGTATCCATCATCAGCCGAAATTTCCTTGATTCATTCGAAAAAGTTACTCTATAGCAAACTATCGGGCTATCGAAACTATCGGCCTATCGGAATTTTAGTCAGATAGTTATTCGATAGTTTTCTACTAGTTACTAGTTTTTAAAGCTATGGATAGTTTTTACTAGTAACTATTTTTTCACGACCCTTTTGGTTCTTGCGAAATTTATATTGTGGTGTTTAAAAATTTTGTGGTATTTCTATAATTGGGACGATTTTCTCAGAAGGTTTTGAGGAGAATTGTTTAGATATTAAAAATTTACGTTTGTTTGTGCAGAAGTTTGTACTTATGGACGTTGTAGTTTTCGTGGCTGACTTTTGGTTGGATGGGGTGGAATCACTATTGCCTCTTGTATTGGCTCGAGTGACGGCGGAAACGTTTTTGAGAGCGGGAAAGCGGAAAAGTTAGAGTCTGCCGTATCCTTCTCTTCAAAGGACAATGACATGTCTTCTTCGTCGCTATCATTCTTTTCTCCTGAACTAGAAGAAAAGGCTTCTTACGTTTAGACACCTTGTCCATCTTTTCCCTTCGACTTCGATTATCTGGAGTAGCTTAAGCAGATCAGCATTTTGTATGTGCTACTCTGAGCGCTCTGCCTGGGTTTGTTTTAGCTCATAAATTATGTCGTTTAAGCTCCTGTTTATTTCAATTTGTTGCAGGAGGTTGAAGGTATATGAAATTTAATATCTACAATACAACGGGTTAATTAGGACAGCGATAGATAATACTCACGCATTTGGATTGTTTCGCACCGCACCTCAGCGCTGATGGTATGCGTTTAGATCTCCTAATAGAATGGTCGGACTACTTTAGTCGCGATCGAAAAGTGCTCGAAGATCTGCTGTACTATTGGGTACTATTTATCCTAACCCCTACGTACGGAAAAAAGAATCTCCTCATTGCTACTGTTATTTTGACTTGGCTCGATGGTGGCTCGCTCGTCGCAGTTCAGCTGGAATTTCGTCAGCGCCCAGCGCTTTAATTCGTTTTAGTGACCGCAACGCAAGGTCAACTTCCTCTACTGTCGGGGGTTGTACCTATGGGTGGGCCTAAATCAACAATATCGTCAAGAGCTTCTTGTGTGGGGATGTTAGATGGTAGATTCAGAAGCTCTTGAAAATAAGAGGCCCATCGTTTGCTAATGCTATCGGTGTCGCTGATGATGTTTCCATCCTTGTCCTTACAGAGGGTAGTCCTGGGTTGATAGCCGCTCTTAATTGTATTTACTAGTTTGTACGCTTTGTCTGGTGTTCTTATTAGCTAAGTTTTCGTTAATATTCAGCAACTGCTCGTCGAAGTATTGACGTTTGTTACGCCTAATTATTATATTGAATATTCGCCGTAACTCATCATATTTTCCTCTTTTGGCTTCGTTTGCTCGTTGAATACATTGTCCATAGGCCTCGTTTTTCGCGTCAAGTAAATTTTTGCATTTTTCGTCGAACGAGTAATTTCGCGCTCGCCGTGCTTTATATCCCACGACCTTCTCTGGGACCTGGTCAATTTGGTTGACGGTATGTGCGGCTGGAGATTTTCAGATCTGCTTGTGAATGCGTCGATGCGGGAAACACGTAGAGCTTACGGCCAGCTTCCTGCTGCAGGCGATGTCGATAAGTCGCTGGCCGTTTTCCTTATAGTTTTCATGGAGGCTGTGGCCTCCAGTGGTCCCCTGGTGCCAACAAGCTAGTCTTTCTGAACTCAAGGTCTATGTGTAAACATCTAATCGCACTATGAATTGAAGCCCAATTGAAAATAGTGTGCGTGAATACTACTATTTTGACTTAACTTCCATTGGGCATGAACTACTTCTTCGCGGTACCGTTTTCTGTTTCCGGACATATTAAGTATCTGACCTCTTTTGCTCCATTGTCTAGGAGAGTGCGGATATTCCAGAAACCAATTTTTGTCAAAAGTCATACCCAAATATAAAATTAAATATTACATGATGAAAATTTAAAACTTGGCCGTAATAATTATTATTACTATAATTAAAAAAAGTCATTATATTTTCATTTACGCAAAAGCAACAAAAATTGTTGTATATAAAAAAAAAGAAAACTTTGATTCGGCGGGGAATCAACGCAGTTGCTTCAGATCCGTGCACCGGCAACACTCCCGATGGGCTATTTAGCTGCTGACAGAGTCTATTCCTTGTACACGTTTCGCAGTGTACATAAAGTGAGGCACGGAATGTTATATTCAGTTGAGAATTGCCATGTACATACTTACATAGTTGTGAAATTCACATGAACATACATTATGTGTACATTCAAAAGATCACTGCATACATTATAATTTGACCGATGGGCGATGGTTAGCTGAGATCAGTAGAGGATGAATGTACAACATTGACCTCAGACAGTAACTAATTCAATTTCGCATTATTCATTTTCCTTGATGCCGAAGTCACAAAATTGTCTGCGTTAAAAGAAAAACAAAAAAAAAGGAAAAAGTCGGCGGGACGGGAACTTTAACCCGGACCATATATTTACTAGCCCGGGTGCACTACCGACTCAGCTATGCTGCTTCTGACGAGAGCTGTTTCTTGTGCACGCTATGTGTAGTGAACATAACATGTTGCACTGAATACAAATTGAGAATTCACACACAATAATGCTGTTTACGCATTCCACAGATTCCACGGTTTTACACCAAACCGCTCCATAAAGACCGCCACACATGAACGCGCACAACAACGACCGAACTTCCATCGAGCCATCAAATACCATAGAACGGTGGAAATGAGGAGATTTTTTTCTATTGAGTTTGACGTGGTTCGATGCAGGCTCACGACCAAAATGCTTCCCGTGTATGTCGACCTTAAGATGCTTACATATGAAAAAATACTTTGGGAATTAGTTCGAGTGGAATATTTATTTTCAATGAGCTACTACAATTACAATATGAAATGGATAAGAAACTTATGATCGTTCTAGATAGAAGAAATCCTACCTCTATGCTGAAATGAAGCTGCCATAAAACAGAAATGACAATATTGTAAGGTTTTAATAATCTAAACTATTATGTATGTATATGTATGTATGTAGTATTTCATACAGCTTAATTTTTTGGTTGTGACTCGAGAAAGAATTTTAGCATCGCCCACGTAGTTAACCGGAAATTATTTAGATAACAAATGTGGGTATGTTATGTATACGCATAACATTATGTACATAGTACCTATAGGGAAGAAGTATGACTCGAGCAGAATTTTAATGTCGCAGCTGTGTTCGAAATTTCTAGGCACAAAACGACTACTTCTGTCTTCATCCCGATCAGCAACAAATTGTTTTCTTCCCTCAAAGACACTACGTGCCCGTCCTTCCAGGTACATACATATGTAGGTCTTCCCTGTGAACTTTTTCGATCGTTTTGTGTTTACACGCGAATTGCACAAAGAATATCCGTGAAGTGGAACCAGTTTCATCCCCTTAAATTTTTGCAGCCACTATCAATTTGTTTATATTGGCTCAAGAACAGTTTTCACGGGCTGGTAGCATGTTGCCGTGCCATTGTTTACATACATTGCGGCCCTGCCTGCGTTATAAATCGTCGTAACCTTGAACGTATCTGGCACGTACATGTTCCGAGTGCGCGCCGCCAGGCAAAAGGCGTCAATTGACACACAACAGACAACATACAGTCATCAAGCGGTGGCTGCACCACCACATTCGCAGAAAACGTGTGCTGCGGGCATTAACTTGCCAGCCCCCGCCATACCGCCCCGCGAGGCGGCTGATTGAAGTCTTGCAACAGATTTCAAGCGGCGAGAATCGCGCTAACGGTATCACGTTACTAAGAGAAATTCTTGCGAAATGGCTGGCATATGACTTCCACCCGGCCGCTAGTGTTTCCTACTCGCGGATTGTCGACACTGGATCCTGGGAGTTTGGCGGGTGACCTCCCTGCACACGGTCCAGAACTTTCCAACACAGGCTTGAATAGTGTTGTTTCAATTTTTCCCCACTGGCGGGAGTGTTTTGTTCCTTCCTGTTGATGAAAAGGTTTGGGTCGGCATTTCCGGGAATTTGTTTTGATGTTGAGTTCCCTAGGACGCACCCTCATCGATTTTCGTCTATTTCGGTTCTCTGAGATCTCATCTGCCCCTGCTGACGAATGCCTGTGAATGCGTGTGCTCAGCCTCTCGTAGTAAGATGAACGGTGCATTTTTATTTGCAGTCAGAGCTGTATGGGAAATTTGACTACGCCGCCGCAACAGCCGTGTTTTCTTTTTACGACAGCAGCGGAACGGCATATAAAGAAAGTGCGTTAGTGTGCGTTCGTCGTTGTGCTGTTTTGCCCTAATTTTATTTGGTTGCCTTTCTGTTGTGCCGCTTTTGTTTACATAAGCAGCGGTTCAAAACAGCAGCGTACGTCACCCGATACATTTCGCCACTGAACTGTTGAGGCCGCCTTGGATTGCAAGTCCACAATTTCTGTCTAACAAACAAATTTCATCATCCATGTGACTTGAAAACTGAAAGAAAAATTCTGGGTGTCGTAACCAGCGTAACCTGAACACGCCCATACACATTCTTAATACACAGACACTGCATATGTGTGTAAGCCGTGCCCGGGATGATTGTCCGTTTTCCATTCAAGAAGAAATCATACCAGCCCCGTATTGTGGGCTGCCAGATGAATCGAAATTTCCCATAGCATGCGCAATGTTTGTAAACACAGGGAGTGTTTTGAATCTTTGTGAATATGCCGGGTGAGTTGTGAAATCTCAGAAATTCGAGTGAACAACAACACGACTGCGACGGACGTAGTGATCTATTAGGCGAAAGACTAATTTTAGATAGACATTGAGGTCAGCGATTATCGGTGATTTTTTTCTTGTGCGTGATTCGAGTAAATATTCGTTAGATATGTATGTACATATTTTTTAATCAGTTATAATGTAGTATTAGATGGGTGCAAGCAAGTTGAAATTGCTTGATCACTCAAATGAGTTTTCTGATAAGACTGAGTTTTTGAATGGATTTTAAACACAAGATTTCAACGGGTGTCGCCGCAAAAATCATTTTATGTGCTCAGGCTTTTGTTGTTTCATATGCATTGTGTCCCGGACTCCTTGGCCAAAGTACGAAGTCTTCAACGTGCGGTTGAATTGATGGCCACATTGATGTTTTTCGTAAAATTGTTAAATGACGAATCAGATTACCCCAACGATCTGCGTTATCTCTGAATATGGAGGGAGTAGCCCCTACTCAGTGTTCTACTCCAACTCCATGGCTAACACATTCGCATTATTAATATAAATTAAATTCCAGGCGCAATCTACGAACCTATACTGGTACTATTTGGCCGTCATTGAAGAATGGCTCGTCGTCGACTTCCCCTAGGAGTCCTAGTTTACATTTCGCTTGGATAGAAGATAATTTTGGGTGATGCGAGTTGCTGGCATACACATCCTGTCCAATTAAGGCGACTAATTGGATAGGATGTGGACGCCAGCAACTACGGGAAGTCTGAAAAGGATGTGACTTATTCTTATGCTGGACATTCATGGACGGTCCAAAGCCAAATTTTCCCGGGTCGAAGTCAAATTTCCCAGTCAGATCCATACATCAACCGGGAAAATTTTGGCTTCGACCAGGGAAAATTTGGCTTCGGACCGTCCGTGAATGTCCAGCATAAGCATAAGCCATATCCGGGAAAATTTGGCTTTGGACCGTTCATGAATGTTCAGCATTACACCACATACATAGATTCATCTCTGGCCAGACGTTTTTCTGGAAGCAAGCTGAAACTCTTGCCGAATTCAGATTCTATTAAAAACGATCAGCTTAGATATCTTCGAACATCATGAACCCAAGTCAGGGTATTGTTAGCTGCCTTGACCCCTCCAGGGGCATGGGCAGGGTCGTTGAAAGAAAATCCGGCCCCGGGACTCAACTCGTGTAATAATACGATAGTGTTAAAAAATAAGAATAAAATTGCAGTTAACATTCAAAGGCTTCTGATTGCCAAGAACTAAGATATCACGATGAAGGAATTCAATTTTCGAAACAAAACTAGCATGTGAAAAGTATGAAATATGAGTATGAAAAACTCGCGAACCGCGAGTCCCTTATGGATTCCTGTCTAGGATGTGTAGGTGACCAGGAAACTGCAGGGTCCCGTCGGAAATTTTGATCGCTATCCGGGTAGGGAAAGGTACCTACCGGAAAAGTGGGGTCCGAAATTTTACGACTAGTGGCTGCCGATTTACAACGGTTTTCCATCGAACTAGTACATATTTTGCTCATTCACCACAGTCTCCATGCCGAGGATATCGCTTTTCCGGAGAATTCGCATTTTAAAAGGATTCACTTAACCTTTTTTTGATTTTTTGATTGGGACACTCTCAATTAAAAAGAAAATTATGAGAAAACTCAAATCAACAACTTCAGATTAAGCAAGGCTATCTACGAAGAGTAGTTACCAATTTAGTAGATTTTCCATCAAACAAATTAAGCGCCATACTTATTTCGTTAACTTTCATCGCTCTCCACTCCCAGCTCGTAGTTGGCGATGAGGTTTAAAAAACGAAACCCATCAGGTATTTGCCTTTATTTAAGTATATCAGCGATTTTGTGGCCTTTTAAAAGGTTTGGAAGACATTCTTGAACTGTTATTGAGTTTTCCGGGGAAGCTATCACTTTTTCGCAAATATGATACCAGGTAAAGCTTTCTACGATGAGCGTTTGTCGAGGTGCGACAAAAATGAATCAACAGAATGACCGCGATTCACGAGTTTTACATACTCTACTTTTCATGCATCTTTGCCTATGGGATTGTGAGGCTATTTTAGTGTGTTACGAAATATTTTTCAACGTCCAGCTCAACCGTCTGTTGTTCTTTCCCTCTTCCTCCTAGTCTCCTACAATCCCTAGAAAAGAATCCACTAAGAAACCGCGGTCCGCCAATTTTTCATATTCAACCACCTTCAGCTCCTAGTCTATTAGATGACTATCAGTAACAATGACAACGCCAAATGAAATTGCTTTGAAAATACTTACTCGTATATTATCGCAAAGATCAATTCCATATTGGTCTTTAGAGTGTCAGCCTTACTAATACATATAAGAAAAATCTACAATATGCAATCATCATCATCATCGTGGCGCGACAGCCCGACGTCGGGCCTTGGCCGCCTGGATCATTGTCCTCCAATTATCTCGGTCACGTGACCGCGTCCTCCAATTTTGGGAGCCCAGCAGCTGCGCGGCGTCCACACCTACTGAGCTCTCCCAACGAGATCTCGGTCGTCCTCGCAGTCTCGCTCCGTCGACTCGTTCTGCATTCATTACTCTCTTAGGCATGCGATCATCGTCCATTCTTTGTACATGCCCTGCCCATTGAAGTCGTTGTAGTTTGACGATTTTCGAGACTTGCAGCTCATCGTACATTTCATACAACTCATGGTTGTACCGGATGCGCCATCCATCTCGATCGCAAACAGCCCCGAAAATTCGCCGTAGAACCTTACGTTCGAAAGTGTCTAGTATGTTTTCGGAGGCTTGAGTTAGGGTCCATGCTTCGCAGCCATAGCATAGCACTGGTCGTATAATGGTTTTGTACACGCGGAGCTTCGTGTTTCTGTGCACATGTTTCGATTTCATTATGGGGAGAACCGAGAAAAAGTCTTATTAGCTAACTGTATCCGTCGCTTGATTTCGTCAGTTTCGTTGGCGTCCCTTGACAGGTTGCAACCCAGGTAAATGAAGTTGTTCACGAACTCGATGTTGAGGTCCCCCACATTGATGCTTGGTTGTGCAGGTGTCCTTGTCACCGATTGCATCATTATTTTAGTTTTACCCTCGTTAATATGTAATCCAACTTCCTTTGCAGCGGTATCGAGCGTATGCAGAAGTTCTTCTGCGTCAGCCAATCTTCGGGACATGATGTTGATGTCGTCGGCGTACGCTGCTAATTGTGTCGACTTGATGAGTAGCGTCTTGCTGTTGTCCAAATTCATAGCCCGAATAACGTATTCCAGTGCTAGGTTGAAGAGCGTCGGTGCCAGTCCATCGCCCTGTTTCAAACCAGTGCGTGTTTCAAATAGATCAGTAAGTCTATTCTGGATCCTGACTTGTGAGACGGAGTTGGTCATCGTCGTCTTTATCAGTCGCACTAATTTTGCTGGTATACCAAATTGCAGCATGATGTTGTACAGTACTCCACGATCGATACTGTCGTATGCCTGCTTGAAGTCGACAAAGATTTGGTATACGTTTACGTTGTATTCCCAGCACCTCTGGAGTATCAGTTTGACTGAGAAGAGCTGATCGGTTGTGGAGCGACCAGGTCTGAAACCGCTTTGATATTCGCCAATGACTCGTTCTGCGTACGGTTTTATTCTATTTTCCAGAATTTTCGTCAAAATTTTATAGGACGTACAAACTAGTGAGATGCCCCTGTAATTCTCACACCGCAGTTTATCTCCCTTTTTATGAATTGGACAGATGATGCTTCTGCGCCAATCGTCTGGGATCTCCTCGTTCTCCCATACTCGCAGGAGTAATTGATGTATGGCATCAACTAGACTCGTTCCACCGAATCTTAGCAGTTCAGCTGGAATCTCGTCAGCGCCCGGCGCTTTATTTCGTTTTAGTGACCGCAACGCGAGATCAACTTCCTCTACTGTCGGGGGTTGAATGGGTGGGCCTAGATCTACAATATCATCGAGAGCTTCCTGTGTGGGGATGTTAGATGGTCGGTTTAGAAGCTCTTCAAAATAAGAGGCCCATCGTTTGTTAATACCATCGGTGTCGCTGATGATGTTTCCATCCTTGTCCTTACAAAGGCTAGTCCTGGGTTGGTAGCCGTTCTTAATTGTATTTACTAGTTTGTACGCTTGTCTGGTGTTCCTATTAGCTAAGTTTTCGTTTATGTTCAGCAACTGCTCGTCAAAGTATTTACGTTTCTTACGTCTAATTATTCTATTCGATATTCGCCGTAGCTCGTCATATTTTTCTCTTCTGGCTCTGGTTCCTCGTTGAATCCATTGTCTGTAGGCCTCGTTTTTCGCGTCAAGTGAATTTTTGCATTCTTCGTCGAACCAGTCATTTCGCGCTCGCCGGGCTTTATATCCCACGACCTTCTCTGCGACATCCTTGATGGTACCCTTGAGTTCTTCCCAGAACCCATGGACGCCTGTGTTGCTGATGTTGTGTAGCATAGGTGATAGTTTTTCCTCAAGGGCGGTAGTATACGCCACCGCTGTAGCATCACTCAAGAGCTTATCAACCGCAAAAATCAATATGCAATAATTAAGAATAATATTGATTTCTTCAATTGCATATTGTAGTTAACATATGAAATATGTTATGATATAAAAATAATTTTTTATTATTTTAAATTTTTCTAAACCTTTTTATGGAATTTTCGAACTTACATGTCTTAAGGCCTCTATACACTTCACAGTGAACGAAAAAATGAAAAAAAAAATATTTTCTTGGAAAATATCTATGAAAAAGATTTTTTTACATACGGGGACTATAATGGAATAAATAAATAATTCGATAAACTACATTTTGAATATATTTTCACAATTTGATATTGAGATTTCGAATACACTTTTTTTTTAATTCACCGTATATTTCACCGTGAAAACAAAATTCATCGTGGAATGTACAGGGAATTTAAAAAATATATGAAATCTCAATATCAAATTGTGGGAATATATTCAAAATGTAGCTCATCAAATTCTTAATTTATTCCAATATAATCCCCGTATGTAAAAAAAAATCATAGATATTTGCCAAGAAATAATTTTTTTCATTTTCACGTTCACGGTGAATGTACAGAGTCCTTTACTATTTAGCGAATTTCGGATGTCGTACTACTTTGCCTTAACCCCTAGCGATACCGATACTGCGAACAGCAAATATTTTCTATTGACTAATCTACAACGTGAACAAAAATCAATACCGGAAAATGAATGCGTTTTGTCAAATGTAATGACAAGTTATCTATAAAAAGAATAAATGTGTAAATATAAATGAAAACTTACACTTAAAATTCAATCTGAAATCTTTTACTGTCTTAAATTGCGTTTGATTCTATACTTCCACTAACGTGAACACTCCCGCTAGTGTGACCGCGTCCGGTTTTATTCTGTTTACGTTATCGGGAGAGTGCTGTATTTTGTGCTGCTGAAATCGAGTCTGAGGTTTGCCAACAAAAAATCGCCTGGGAAATTAAGATATTGACCACAATAACGCCCCTTTTTGGTTTTTGATCCATATTTTTAAAAATATACAACCTATAGAATAAGTCAATAACATATTTTTTAAAGTACACTAAATTTTCTAAAATTTGATACTTACTTCAGCTCAGTACGTCTAGAACTTGCGGAGAAGCAGTTCTTCAAAATTTATTAAAAGTCCGAAAAGTTCGTCGCGCATAAATATCCTGTCAAATATTGTGAAAAGTGCTCATCCTATGTAGAAACTTATTTTAATAAAACTTGTAGATAATTTGATTATGTTTAATTTGATATACGAACGACTTTCGAACGATATATACGAGTACAGTAAGCCCCGCTTATTATGAATACGTTTGGACTGAGCAGAAGTGACAACAATAAACGGACTATGACATTAAGCGGATATTTATAAATTAGATAAAACTAAAAAAAAATAGTCGTTATACGAGAATTAATTAGATAGAAATACGTAAGTCATTTGTTTACTGTTATTTGTTATAACATTAAGTTAGTATGTAATACGTAAATAGGAAAGTTATTGTATAATACAGAAATTATGTGATGCTTTATTAGGAAAACACATCCAACTTGGATTGCTTTTTACCGTTTACACATAGCTTTTCCATAAATATTTCGTATTTCTAATGTAAACTGGAGTCGTCAAATCTAAACTGAACTAATCAACTTTCTTAAACTCTCTAAAGCGCCAAGTAGACGGTGTAACATGTATAAGAAACTTCTGAGTCGCGGATACTTATTACACAATGTGTTGCCTTGTTCTCGGTATTAAAGCCACCATGTCGCATGGAAATCCAAATTGTTTTGAAAAACAGTGGGCGGAGCGTAGCATGTAGCATCCCAGTCAGACAAGAATCGAAACTTGATCGATCCTGGATCGAAGATTGTCTACTAAAGAATCGATGACTTTATCGATGACACGTCGGAGACATTTGTATGGGCATGGCCGCTTTTGCGATACCGAAAATGAGGACAGGAATCGATTACGGTAGTCGATCTAGAATCGGTGACTGTAGTCAGTGTAGAATCAACAATATTTACTTCTTCTTCCTCCTGTGATCCAGATAAGGCTTTGTTGCTGATGTCACCGCTGTATTACAGAAGTCCACAGGTGGGGCTCCTATCCAGGATCGATGGCTAATCCCTAAGGATTGTATTGCCAAACAATATTTACAATTCGTCCAGAAACTAAAAGTGTCGTGAAATCTCTTTATACCCTAGACTTATAGTATAGGGTATATTGCTTTTTGTATTGATTTCACGGCACTTTTAATTTAACGGCGGAGTGTATCATAGGCTTATAGAAAAAAAAAACATATTCCGTATTTCATGCTATGGCAACATGCGTCGCCAAAGATACTTTCAAATGAATTTAAATTTCAGGCTAATTGATTACCAGAATCGATATATAATCGAAAACATTTGAATTTTTCCAGCTTCGAAGACAAACCGATGAATGAAATCGCTATAGGATCAAAGACTTTTCGATTCCACTGGAATCGGAGGCAAATGTCTTGCTGGGAGTAACATGTTACACTGTCTATTTGGCGCTTAGGGCTTCCACCACTTGACGATTGGTTGGTTTTTCAATGTCACCTCCAACCTCTTCAGATTCCAACTTTGTCGTTTCAAATAGATAAGGACCATTTTTTTCCAGGGCAGATACTTAAGGAGATATTTAGCGATGTTCACATTGGTCATTCACGAATTCCTGGTTTTTGTATTTTAAATTTTGCGTTGCCATTCGCCAAGTCATTAACAAACAAATCTTACTTACCTCAGATAGATTATAATATCATATATTGTAATATAATTGATATCATGAAATTTGATCTCTCTGATTTTCCTCGTGGGATCAATAACTACTTTTACCTCACTAAAACGAACATTCTTCACAAATTAACATTTTGCGTTTTTTGAAGAGCTTTTTTTGAGGAACTTTTGAACATACAAAGCTTACTTGGCGTGGGACTTTAGCAAATTTAGTGTGCTTTAAAAAATATAAGAATAACTTTTTTTGCGGGACGTATACTTTGGGAGATATTAAAAGTTGACAAATGTGCAAAAAAAGACTCAGACGAAAAAAAAGGAAAACACGAAATTAGTTTTTTTTTGTCTAAGAGGGTTAATGGTCAAATTTATTTGTTCACAAACCTCTGAATTGTTTTTAGCAACAGAAATACCACTAGAATAAAAAAAATCGAAATTATATTTATCTATTTATTAAAGAAGTTGTATAACAAAGCTAGTGTTGCATACTGCTTAAACTACCTAAACTAGCACTGCCAGCTTGGGCCTAAGGCTTGAACGTTAAATGTAATAAAATTCGGATGGTCAGATTTTTAACATATTAATTCATTAAGTATGTCGTCCAAAACTATAAAAATAGTTATATTAAAATGACCGCCCAAAGTTAAGCCAACAAACGTTATTTTTGCATATCCAAGTGATAAACTTTCTGATAAATATTTTCGTTCATACGCCCGATAAATTATCAAGCCAAAAAGAGTGGTACTCATCTCAATGCTCAAATTATGGCAAAGTCAGCTGATTTTCTTGGCGGAATTCACAGTCCACAATTATATGTATGTATTCAATATCTGTACCGTCTCTCCGCATATTCATATGCGACTGAGTTTGTTCGAAATTCTCTTCCATCGACTGAATTTCCAGGAACTCTGTTTTTTTATAGCCAATTTTCATTTGAATTTGCAAAAGTCAACAGTTCTAGCTGTCAAAAACTCAGCATACGGTATCAGGTGTTGAGTTTTCGTTTTAAATATACTTTTAACCAGATGTAAGGTGTTCGGATTTTGTTTTGGATAATCGATTTATCTTTTATCTTATAAAATTTAAAGGGTAGATAGGGAATCTTAGAGTTATTCAGCGGTACTTTCCGCACACACTGCACTCATTTGCCCTAATCCCTAGTGGGGCATAGCGCGTCAACTATTCCATGTAGCTTAGTTTCATTGAACATGTAAACCAGTTTCGGACGATGCACGTTGCCAGCATGCACCTCCTGCTTCCACCTACCTGCGACAAGTCGGTAGATGTTGTAGCTTATTATTACGGCCCGCACCACAGAGGGAAGACAACACAAACATGCCTGGCCACGAACGCCGTGGACGGGACTTGAACCTGTAGCGTCCGTAGTCAGAGTCAGACATGAGACTAATGCGTCTACGCAGTGAGCTACCGGTCGCCCCATGGAAAAATAGTTTTTTTTTTCACCCCGACCCCATTTTTTTGTGCACTGTTTTTTTCTGGCATTTTTCTGAACACAATTAAGACCTTCTCATATACATATCGCTTGTCTAGATTGATTACACTAAAAATAATTTATATTTTTACTGTACAGTTAAAGAACTATTTACACTCAACAGTGACGGCGCAGAGCCGTGACATTTTTAGATCCTCACGGCTATGCTTTTTGCTGGAGATGGGTATCGACCAACAAGTAATCGATTAATGAAATCGATTATAATTTTTTACGAATTAATCGA
Source organism: Chloromyia formosa (assembly GCA_964017055.1). Taxonomy (NCBI): domain Eukaryota; kingdom Metazoa; phylum Arthropoda; class Insecta; order Diptera; family Stratiomyidae; genus Chloromyia; species Chloromyia formosa. Next base: position 30,406,340 of record OZ024815.1, on the reverse strand, counting down.
TACACCGATTATTTGTGACTTGAAAAATCGATTAATCGATTAATAGACAATTTCAAAAAAGGTTGGGAAAAAATTAAAAACTGGGTACAATGAAAACAACGAACTCCAAGTAAAAAATAGTCCTTATTTATTCACATGAAAACGGAAGAAAGATCATCAAACAGAGAAATAATAATTACACCTACTGGAAGCAGTTGCCTGAAACGTTCCCAGTAGCTGCAAAAATAATAGTAATTATTGAGTTGTGAGAAGTATTGAGCTTATTTATTAATCCCAATACTTATCATGAACGTCCTTAAGGAATATAAGTGTATTGGTCCGCCGACATGGCCAGCCGGCTTCTCTGTTCCCTCAGAATTTGACCAGCTTCAGAGAAAAATTGTGGTAGATAGGTAAAAGTAGAATGAGAAAAGTAGTAGGTAAATACTATACACGACTGTTGTAAGTGATTTTTCGCAATGAAAGAAAAATATATCGCTCTTGAAATCTGAAGTCTCAGCCAAGAAAAAAGTTCAATAATCGTTATGAAATAATCGATTAATCGATTAAATCGACCCTAATGTAATCGATTAAATAAAAATCGATTATTCGACAAAATAATCGATTATTTCGATTAATCGATACCCATCCCTACTTTTTGCAACACTGCATTGCTACAGCACTGATGAAACACTGAGCATGATTCACACTCAACAGTCACGGCACAGTGCCGTGAACGGCACTTGTTTCCCCCGGCCGTGAACTCATAGTTTTTTCTATTCACACTTGAGGTCGATTCAGATACAACGTAACTGTTCCGTGATTCCACATCACATCTATGCGACGCAGGATCGTGACAATGCAAACAGTGCTCTCACTGGCACCGTGACGTATCAGGCAGATTTCTTTCCGAAGATATTTTTAGATTTTCACGGCCATGTTTTTTTTTCAAACTGTATATTGCACTGCTACAGCACGGATAAAACACTGTGCGAATAGAAATCACTGTGAGTTTACGGCCCTGTGCCGTCTTTGTCCTGTGTGAATCGACCTTAAAGAGCTACACACCGTGCACTTATTATCCGATTTTCGCGGAATAAATTTTGAGTAGAGTATTAGAGCACAATGTTAGCTGCTATTGGTCAACTACTATATGTATTTCAGTGTTCTAGCTCACGTAGTATTTTAGGTAATTATGCATATTAACTACTTTACCTTTGATTTCCTTGAAATTTTATTATGTTCAGTATGCTTAACAAAAGTATGTATACATGTTGATCGCGGAAAGCATATCTTCACATAGTTTTTTAATGTTGAAAATCTATGGAAATCTATGTATGTGGAGTTGAGGTGCTTATCTTCGATGACCTTGCAATTTTAGTATGTTGTACAGTTCAGCATGCTGTGTAAGAATATACATATGTATATACGAGTAGTATAACAAAAGTTCGGTAAGTGGCCCGAAAAAAAAAATATATTTTTTTTCCTCTTATTCTTAAGCTTTAACATATACATTTTTATGCGCTTCGCGAATGTTATAGTGTATGTTAACTTTGTCATGAAGTTTGCAACGCACGGAAAGAAGCACATCTCCGACCGTATAAACTATATATGTACATATATTCGTGGTTAGTATGGCGAGATGAGTCGATTAGGCCTTGTCTGTCTGTCTGAATCTCGCACTGCAAAGAATCTTTAAGGCCAGTGGCGGATCTAGAAATCAAGTTCGGAGTGGGCCCGACGTCATTTATTACCTGGAAAGCTAACGGAACGTCTACACTAATTCAACTTCAAGACCTCAAGAGGCAGTTATAAGGCTGCTTTGCTTACCACAGAACACATGGACTGAAATAGGGTCCGTTCCGTTGTCACCTCAGATTCATCACCCGACAATCCTAATCATTGAACCAGACAAAACTTCCAATCAAATTATGGAGTTTCCCACAATCAACATTAAATAAGTTACCCAGTTCAGTGAAAAAGTGGGACCCAGGATATGTCTTCCTCCTTCTTATAGCAGAGAAGAAAATACAAAATACATTCCTCCTTTCCCTCGTCACCGTGGCTTCTACAGCAGTCTTTCCAGGGGATGCGAAGCCTCATGGTATGCTCTCCAACTATGCTGCAGTTATGACTTCCACTGCAACTTTGATGTGTTGCAATGATGTTTACAATGGCTACGATTAAATATAGGCCACAGCGGCTTTGTTGAAAGTCATGTTTTATCATTGATCCATCCAGAATTGGGACCTGCTAATCGCTAGTTTAGAAGTAGCGATAGGTCTATAGATGTTCCGACGAATTTTTGAAGCTTCGCTTCTTTTCTTTGTACCTTGTAAGGTGAGCTTGTCCGCTCTACTGTCGCCAGCGAAACGACTGTGACCCAAAATACAATATAAGAAATGTTAAAGGGCGTCGGAAAACATTCTGCCACGGTCTTCGACGTAGTCAGACCAGGTTCGACAGGCTAAATGACACACGAGACAGGTTAGAGGTTCTGTAATTGTCATAACTGTGGCCTGGAAAACATTACAGTATTCAGGGAGACTGAAAGAGAGATTTATGTTAATCAGAGAAAACTCCGACACATAATCCTTGATCGGTTTTGTAGCCATCTGAATAGACTTCTATTGTATTAGGCAACAGAAACACCTTCTCATCCAATTGACTGCGTGATTATGAGGCTGTCAAAATGCTTGTTAAACGCATATTTGGGTCGAAGTTCGTAATGGACGGGTTGGTGGGCATCCGAAGATGCCCGTGGGGACGGAGCCTAAGATAACATAGTGACCGTGAAGGTCGGGCCGTGCCATCTGGCGAAATAAAGGTCGCTCAACGAGCTAAACAGCGGCCTATGCTTGCAGTAGCTCAGTTCGGAAGACGTGGGCCGCCGCTCGTTGCCCCAATCCTTTACTTATTAATAAAAATTCATCGGCCTTAGGAAGACAACACAAACAGGGAAAGCAAAAATGGGGGCGGTAAGTATGGAATGGAATGGCACTATGGATTTGACGGGGAAATTTCGGCTTCGACCAGGGAGAATTTAGATTTGAACCGTGCGTAAATGTCCAGTATAATAGTGCCTTGAGAATTTTAAGATTCTCTCACCCAGGTCTAAACAAGCTCTGTACAGACTTCCTAGAGCTCATCAAGCCCACAGCGACCATTTGAGTAAGTGTCAACCCCACTAGCTCCAAATGTGTACAGTTCTCGGCCATCCGGATTACAGAAGAAGATACCCTAAAAAGTGTTATTTCTGGGGACCAGCTGTATCCCGATCGGGTCTCTGAATGTTTTTGTTTCGTCTTATACATCACTATTGTAGATTTGAAATATGGTGTAAACATCCTGAATATTTTAATTAAATGTCCCAACCTGTTGTAAATTTCCCTAATCATTCTGAAAATATCCTTTTCCACCGCATAATTCCCTTCCACATCACCATCACAAATCGCTTGCTGGCAACACTCGCCGCTTGACCTCAAACCCCGTCTACACACATTTCGCGCATTACTCATCGCGCAACATCATCCCATGAACGGGTCGCCCGTACCCACCAATACATTCACGCACTCTTCTCAGACTTTTCATATCTATACTTTTCCACTAATGTAAACATTCGCTCTCTGTGTGTTTTGTTTACATACATTCCAATCATTGCATCTCACTCATGCCTTTGTATCCGACACGTCCCGCTAATGTGTTATGAATTAGTCAGAAAAGGTCTTTCTTCCTCAGTCGGCAAGAAACATTAGTAGCGGACGGTCGCGCCAACGCACGTACGCAATTTAAAGTGTTGTTCAGAAGTTTTTGGCTAGCCCCCCTCTCCTGAACACCATCTGCAACAACTACAAAACAAAAACAAACGTAGGCCAAATAGAAAAGAAAAACTTGTTGGGAAACAAAAACAAGATTACTCATCAATTCGTTTTCCCTGAAATTTAGTGTGAAAATATAAATAAGAATCTGGAGTTTTCGCGTTCGCGACATTGAATTTCTTATTTCGTTCGAAAACGTAAGCCGTAAACGGTAGTGTTTGCTTGGGTGTTCGTCCACCCCCCAAAAATTTAATCACGACACATCCCTTCGAAAAAGGAAAGTACCAAAAATTAATAAAAATAATTCGCGGAAAAGTTTGCCAATTTTTCGCACCCGGAAAAATCACTAATATAAGTGTGCCGATAATTTTGTGATAGAAATTTTCCCTACGTTGGAAAAGTTCGCGTAAAATAAGTTTCATTTGTTTCTAAAAGTAAATGTGCAGTTCACACACTAAACGGAATATACCTGAATAAGAATCGAGGGAGATTTCATTTGTGCCCAGTCCCAAGGAAAACCCGCAGAAGGAAATCTACCGATCGGGGAAAAATCAATTTTACAGCTTTAAAAATACGCCTTTTTCCGGAGAAATCCAGGATTTTCTCGTGAAATTTTAAATCAGATTTTTGTTCGGCCCTGGATGCGCGTAGAGGAAAAGTGCGAACATTCGTGCGTGTGTGTGTGTGGGAAAGACTGTAGTCGAGAAAATTCGCATCTAAAGTGAGTGTACACTAAAAACAAGAAAAGTACTACTACGCCTCGAGTATAGTGGAGCGAACGAGACAAACTCCACGGTTATTTAGCTGCAAATACGGTTTCATTGCACTGTTTGTAAAATCGATTGATGGGAGCCAGGCAAACATCGTGCGCGTTGTTGCCAAACGGAAAACTTGTGTGACGGACCGGTTTCATTCAAAACAGTGTCTCGCGGGGCATCAAGCAGACTGTTGTGTATAATAAAGTGTGCGCAAGATTCGAATTCGGGAACACCGTCGTCCTCTCTTCCGGACAGCACACAAGGGTCGATTCTAAATTACACACAGCGCACAAATCAACCCGAGAAAAATATACTTTACGAGGAAACCATAAAGCTGGACTTCACCGCCGAGAATAAATCGTTGTATCAACTCCCCACCGCCACGTTACCTCATATAATTGTTGCAAGTGAGAAAAATCAACACATCCTGTCGGCCAACACAAGAACAACTTCCCAGGAGTGCACCGGGCAACAAGTCGTCCCAAGAATGCCCAGCAAGCAGGCTAGCGATGTCCTCGCCGTGGAGGAGCTGGTACATGAAATCAAGGAAAATCTCCGACTCAAAGCCCGCCCATCACACAATCACGGTCGCAATTCGCGGCCATCTCCCTATCACATACCATGTCGTTCTTGGAGCGATCAACCGCTTACTGCCAACGGACCCGCCGTCGAAAAAACGAAAAAATCAAATCCGGAGAATGGTATCGACGATCCATACGAACTCCTCCAGGCACTGCTGAAAAGCAACAATTTAGTCAAAGAAGCCGTCCGCCGATTACAATTGAATATATCGCCCAAGCAAAGGTACAATTTCTATGACAGCGACGAGGAGTCAAGGTCACCGCTGTTTAAGTTGTGTCAGCTGGAATTGTAGACGGCATCTATCTATCATCCTCCAGGAGAAAAAAATACTGCGTACCAACTAAGTGAAAGAGCATGGGGTCGATAAAAACAAACCAGCAAGTACTTGAATGTCCTTTTTACTGAGGTATCTTGCTAATCAGGAAATAGAGCAGGTGTTCTGGCGTGTAATCGGTTCCATGTAAATGTAGAAACTAGAAAACCAGCAAGCAAACTACACAATTAAACCCCTCGACTGAATACATAACAAATAATGAAAAAGGAATGAAACAAAAACATAGAATGTGTTATTAATTATAAGTTTTTAAAGTATAGTTCGAGTTTGCTGTATTTGTCTTTTTGTTAAGACGTGATGGGGGCGGGAGTGTAAGAGAGTGCGAGGCTGCGAATGAAGAAAGAAAAACTTTGGATGTGAAGCTTACACCAAATGTAAATGCGCGGAAGGAAAGGATGTCAACACCGAAGTATCATGGGCTTTCCTCTGCAGTGTGGTTTTCATAGCAGTTTTAAACATGATCGTAGGGACAGTGTGCAACTCCACAATTATTTTGTCCCAAAAATTGCCAAAGTGAAAGAAAATCTGTTTCATTGTAATAAACAATTGTGATCAAAACGATAAACAACAGATCGATGGTTAAGTATTATAAGACAAACGGATTACGTTGCTGCTTCCATCTCCCAGCCAGCGATTTCATGTCCATTGAAGAAACATGTATATTTACTGCAGGACAGTAAACTGGATGCTGATATCTTCGATGCATCAGTGCGTTTCATCCACCATCATCATTGGCTTGTAACATCACAGCGTATCTGCGAATGAATTAAAAGTTCCTGCGCTTGAATCGGTTTGAACAACAACAACGGCCTCTCTTTTATTCCAAAACATTCATTCAGGGTTCAAAATCCGGACTCTCAGAGCACTTCTATTCCATGACCGTTCAAAGCTGCTAACCCTAAATGTGTACACATAACAAAAGATTTCCGTCTCCTTTAAAACAAAGTACGATTGTGTAGTACGAGTATATGAACTGATCTCATTCGTTGCGAATTAATAATAATTTTTATTTAATTTACAAAAGTTAAAATTAATAATAAAAAATAACAAGAAATCATTCAAATCATCTACACCATTAATAAAGTGACTTTTTACAATATAAAGGATAAATCTATGTACAACCATAATTAAAAACATAAAAGAAAACACAAATTTGTTCAATTGCTAAGTGAATGCAAAATAATTTGTTATGCAGACGAACAGTGGAAATCTAGCCCTCCTTATTTCAACGTGCGGAAAATCCAACAAATTGCTACAAAATTCAAAATATCGCTTATCAATTAAAAGTGGCTGGTATGCGTGTGTGATAATAATAAAAAATAAAACTAAATTAAATTTAATTGAAAAAAAAACCTAAAAATAATGGTAAATACTAGTGTGTGCTCATGAATCCTCAGTTCTACAAAAGCACCCGCGAATTTTGAAATACATAATGTAATTTTATCCTTTCGCGTGAATGTTTAATGAAAGTGGAATGCTATAGAAAAAACCCTGAAATAATGTGCTAATATGATTGAATTGTTTGAAAATGTGAGATATTCATTCGTGCACATTGTGCGCGATGTGTAAAACCAGTAACAAAAATAGATAAAAATTCCGACAACTAAAATCCATAGACCTACTAGCTGTAAAAAAACACTCATCGATAAACTTCTGTGACTCTGTTAATTTAGAAATTATAATTAAATCAACTAATATTTATCGATTAAATTCCAATTGTTTTCCCTTCCTCTTGATAATAAAATACAATAATAAAAATACAACCTCCTTAAAATGAGATTTTACGTAACAAATAAAACAGAACCAGGCATATCAAGGCACTTCCATCCCGCCCAACAGCAACAATAACAGAAAATAATGTGAAATATAAACGAATTAACTAAAATGTACAACTAAGCTAAACCGAAAACAAACATGGTTAGAAAGCAAAATAATAATAGAACTGCGAGCATTAAGAATTATACGGAAGAAAAAAGAAAACCACTAGTTAAAAAAAAAAACTGAAATAATTTCGAAGAGCTGTGAATATTAAAATTACATAAACGTTAAATATTAATTAAATTTAGTGACTAAACTATATCTAAAATAATAAACACAAGAAAAAATTTAGAATAAAATATTAACCTTACATCATCATTAAAACAATAATATGTATTTCATAATCGCATCAAACGCCTATGCATCCCATAATCTTGAAAATAGAGCTGTTAATTTCGCCGATTTTTGTGAAATAATAATGAAAAAATAACGTCAACACGGGCTGTACCTGCTTGGACTTGGTTATCATCATCATAGCGAATAAAGTGTGTCACGACTTGTCGTCATCACTGTCATCGCACCTACCCTACATCGTGAGCGCTTGCTGTAGCAGTCAACAATCAACAACAGTCAACAATCCATCAGCTGATAGTCGTCTCGCTCACTTAAGCAAATGGGCACGCTCATATGTAGTGATCTATTTAACTTTTTGATTGTCGAGCCTGGACGTAAATTATTATTTTTCAACAGACTACAGAAACTTTAAATAGTTAAAAAGTACCATGTACAAATGTTGGCATCCTAAAGATTGAAATTTTTATTAATAAACACTTTGTTACAAATTGAAGCATCGAAATTGTTTTTAATAGAAAAAGAGCTCATCGGAAATTTTCTTGTAGATCTTTTGAGCTACGTCGCATGGAGAGTTTTAAAGTGGCTCTCTAAAGAGAAATTCAAATTCGTTCGTTTTCATGGGAACAATATTAATCTCCTTAGATTCTGCGAATCATATTCTAATTATCTTTGTTTTATAAATACACATAGTGGAAAAAAATGAATTCAACAAACACACCCATTTAAGAGTAAAACAAGTTCGAGATTGCATTTCACTCATCTATAAACTACATAAATTTCGCACATTACCAGATAAATTATTTAACTCTTTCATTTTGTATAAATGCAAATATCGCACTCCATCGCCATCCCAACTAATCAGTACTCAATCATCAGTCTCTCAGCTGTTCAGCTACATTTTATAATTGACACGCACTTCATAAAGCCCCATTCACATGCTTTCCCGATTTTCTTGTCTTCAAGTTCCTTTGAATTTAGCGTTCCGTTTTCCCATTCTTTTATCCTATTTTGGTAAATATTATTTGGAATATTCGTGAATTGACGAATGCCAGTGAACTATCGTGGATATGTAAACATTAGTATTTGTTTTATTCTGTCTAAAAAAATTGATTTCTTCTTGGTCAATTTACACAAAAAAGGGAATATTTCGATTGTTTATAATTGATTTATTTAATTTACATTATTCATAATGTAATAAGTGATTTTGTAGTATAAATATTATTATTAATTTCGAATGAAAAATATAATGTAGAAGATGAATGCTTTATATAAATATATATTGAACAACAAAAAGAAAAGTAAATTTTAGTTATCTAAATGTCTTGTATTAGCAAAAACAGAAATTATTTTATTGCATATTATATTATTGATATATTCATTTCAAAAAAATGAATTTAAATATTTCTTGTTTTTATAACAAAACACAAAAAAATATAAATCTATGCATATGCATATGATACATATTATATAGGAATATTGCTAAAAGAAAAGCAAAAAATATACATATAGGAAATACTCTTAAGGTGAATAACAATGCATTGAAGGTTCAATGATTTGAAAATTCTATGAATAGAAGTTGGTGGAGAAAATCGAGAAAAAATTAAAGCAATTTTTTTTGTATAAAAATTAAACCATTTCTTTTAATTTCGTTGATGATTTTGTTTTCAGTTATCCACTCTGGATCTCTATATTTGTTTCGTCGAGCTCTGATGCCAACCTGATCCTGGTTTCGTATTTCTTTTTTGTTAGTCCTTCATTGGCAGTGTAAATTCAGTTTTTACGGGATCTCATTTTTTTAAGTGAAGCATTTAGTATGATACTAGAGTGCTACTGCTTATTACGCTATTATCACTAAATGAGTGAACTTCTTTCAAAATTATTCATTATTCACAGGATACACATAATATGTCATAACCTGAGCCAATAAAACACCGTAACTACTTCGAAGAATTTTTGCGAAAAAGGGAATAAACTAGTTTGGGCACCTTTTTTTTCTAGCACTGTATGTGCACAGCACATATATTAAAAGGAATTAGTATTTCCACTTGTTTTCCACCTATGAGCTTGGTACTAATGTCGCCTTGTCACTCTACATAAACGAATAATATTCCGTATTTTAACGCTCGCGTTACTCATTCGCGACCATATTCAGTTATACTCGTACTACATGTATGTTTTGCACACTACACATATGCCAGCTAATGAAGTCCCATATGTGATGATCGATTGAAATAACTAGAAGTTTTGAGCCTTGGTATGTTTGTTGGTTGGTGTCTGGAGTACATCAAATCCTAAAAATTCCTGGTTTGCGGGAACTGAGTTCTTTTTAGAAATCGAGGGGAGGCACAGATAGGGAATAAAAAAAATGGGGCGATAAGGATGGAATGGTTTGCGGGACGGCTCAGATGCCCTCGCGCTGACGTCGGGGTCCGGGTGTAATGGGGACACTCGGCCTCTGGTTTCGTACCACCGACAGATCACTACTCATCAGGTGTAGCAAGCCGGCAACCATTGTAGGAGGAAAAATATCAAAGAAAAAAAAAATATTACATCTATTATTCAGATGATCAACAGAGTTCACAGAATCACGACGATAGCAACACTGCATTCCTTGCAATTCAATCATGCTCTGGAAACTGTTGGGCATCTCAAATCTCTTCGGATTCTTAAGAACTTTCGGTATAACCATCCCTACATACCACCCATTCTCCACCCTCCACAACGTTTGGCGATATTTTTTATTATATTGGAACACTAGTAGGTTTCGTATTACGAAGAGCCAGTTATATTAAAATGGCGTCCTTTTAACATTTTGTTCACACTTTAACCCTCTTTCGCCGCGAAATTCATCCCGGAAGATTGTCAGACTTCTCATTATCTTATCCCTACATATATTACAAAGAACCGATCGTAAAAGTTTTAGTCGTCTTACTTATTATGACGTATCAAAATTCGTTGCTAGCTCCAAACAATGGTATTGTCGTAATAATATTTATTTCAATAGAGATCTGATGTCACGTCAATTAAACCAGTCCAAGATTACTGTTCTCAGGAAATGAAGTGTTATCCGTTTAAAACATAGATGCTGTAGTGTACACATATATGTTTAGTGCCCAACTATGAGAGATCATTTTTGATTGATCATCGCAATGATCGCTCCATAGAGCACGTAGCTATAGTACAAGTAGACTACATAAAAACAAGCTAGCCTTCGGCTAGGTTGCCAAAGGTATGATACCCTTCACGCGAAGCACTTGCCACTTTGAAATTAGTAGTATAACTTGTTCCGATTTCACTGTTCCTATGAGAGGTATATGAAATAGTGGGTCGATTTCAACCAAATTTATAAATGTGGTTTAGCAGTCAATATGATTAAATTACATATATGAAATTTCGTAAAGATATCTTCAGAAATAAAAAAGTTTTTCTAACGAAAACTTAATTTTGGAACGGTCGTTCCCGTGACAGCTATGCGATAGAGTAGTCTGATTTCAACCAAATTCGGAAATGTGATTTGACTAAAAATACTATTGATTAGTGTGAATTTGAAAAAGATATCTTTAGAAATAAAAAAGTTTTTCTCACTAAGACGAATTTTTGGACCAGTCGTTGCTATGACAGCTATATGAAGTAGTGGTCCGATTCTGTTCGTTTCGACATACAGCGTGCAATAGGAAGGAGGCTTTGTACAAAATTTTAGCTCGATAGCTTTAAAACTGACGGAAAAGAAAGGACATTTATTTTTGGTATTATAGCTTCCGCCAGAGTTTACCTTAAACAGATTAATATGTTAATAACGAATCCATTAGCTATCGTTTGGCATATCTCTCTCGGTTTCAAAAAAAATTCCGAGTGAAATCCTAAATTGATTACACTATAAGGTCATACTACGTTTACGTTGGACTCAAGATCGCGTGATTTCGACTATATCCCGAAAGTGTTGATACTACTAAGGATTTCATTTGGCAGTTAATAAATCATATTGGGATTTTGCGTCAACGGCTGTCATGATCCGATATTATTTGACATTTTATTTCACATTTTTAATTGTCGATTGTCTTTATTATTGGAAATTATGTGGCATTGGGAGTTTCGCACTTTTATATTAGCATGTAAGCCGTTGCCGTCTCACACCAGGATTTCAATCGCGATTTCAGAAGGATTTCATGGTGTCTTTGCTAACTATCATGATTTCGTTTGGCACTAAAATGTATGCGAAATCCGGAGGATTTTAAGGAGTTTCCCCGTCTTACAAGATTTCGAGTCCAGCGTAAACGTAGTATTAGTTATTTGTGACATACATACTTTGTTCCAAGCCTACTCAACCTCATGACGATGAGGCTAAACGTGTAGTAAAACCTGTTCCGATTTAACTCTTCCTATGAGAGCTGTATGAAATAGTGGGCCGATTTCAACCAAATTCAGAAGTGTGGTTTGGCGGTGAATATGATTGAATAATATGAAATTTGGTAGAGATACCTTCAGAAATAAAAAAAAGTCTTTCTAACAAAAATTTGCTTTTGGAACGGTCGTTCCTATGACAGCTATATGATAGATTAGTCCAATTTCAACCAAATCCGAAAAAGTGATTTGACGAAAGATACTATTACATAATATGAAATTTGAGACAGAAATCTTAAGAAATGAACAAATTTTTCTCACAAAGACGGATTTTTAGAGCGGTCATTCCTATGGAAGATATATGACGTAGTGGTCCGATTCCGTCCGTTCCAACATATATAAAGCGTAATAGAAAAAATACTACTTTGCCTTAACCCCTAGCGGGGCATAGCGCGTCAACTACTCCTGCGCGCCATCGTACTCTGTTCTGGGCAATGGGGCGCAACTCCCCAAAAGACTTACCCAGTACCTGACACTCCTTTGCCACAGATCGACGCCATGTGATTCGAGGACCCCCTCTTGGTCGGCCTTGGTTGGAAATGGGGTTCCATTTCATGGCATGCATAGCAATGCAGTTATCACTCTTCCGCAATGTGTGACCTATCCACTGCCATTTTCGCCTGCGTATCAATTCGTCGATTGGCATCTGACCCGTACGCCGACTTAGCTCTTCATTTGATATTGTTTCGGGCCAGAAAATTCTTAAAATTCGACGAAGACATGAGTTGACGAAAACTTGCAGCTTTCTGGTAACTCCTACGGAAACTTTCCATGTACTGCTCCCATACAAAAGCACTGATAGTACCAGGGAGCGAAACAGGCCCAGCTTGGTTTTAATGCTGAGATAACTGCCCTGCCAGATTTTGGACAGCATGCCGTATGCGCGTTTAGCCTGGTTGATACGACGAGCGATGTCCTGCTCCGTACCACCATTTTCGGCAACAATGCTACCCAGGTAGACGAAGTTGTCCACCTTCTCCACAGGCTGCCCATTAATATTGATGGCAACAGGTGTCGGATTTCTTTTTCGCAACGGCGGGCTAAGAACCTTGGTCTTGTTGGTATTAATCTTTAGCCCAACCTTGCTTGCCTCCCTCTCGAGATCTAACGCCATTGCGGACAGATCCATGATTTTGTGGGAGAGTAGGCATATGTCGTCAGCGTAGTCAAGATGTTGTAGATAAGATGTCAAAGTCCATTGAATTCCTCTGTCGAGTCCGGATAGGGCTGCATGCAACACATCGCCGATCACAATGAGGAATAGGATCCGTGAGAGGATGCACCCCTGCCGAACTCCACTGCGAATCTCAAAGTCCCCCGACACCTTACCTTTATGCAGAACGCGACATTTCGCGCCGTCATAGGTTGCCTTAATAATAGCCACAAGCTTCTCAGGGATGCCTCTCCTGCGCAAGGCCGCCCATATAGAATCCCGGTTCACACTATCGAAAGCCTTTTCGAAATCGATGAAAAGCAAGTGAAGCGGAGAATCGTATTCAGCGCATTGCTCGATGATGATTCGCAAGGTGTTAATGTGATCGACACAGGAGAATCCGGATCGAAAGCCAGCCTGCTCTTCATCAATTGTGCTTTCTAAGTGGGCCTTTAGTCTTTCCAGGACGATTTTAGCTATTATCTTGGCAACGGCAGGAAGCACACAAATGCCTCTCCAATTATTACAGTCTGTGAGGCTACTCTTCTTTGGAAGTTTGATGATCAAACCTTCCTTCCACTCAGTGGGAAAGGTCTCTGTATTCCACGCTTTATCAACAAGTGGGTGCAGCAAATCGGCAGTTACGCTTGGCGCTGCTTGATAAAGTTCGGCAGGGATGCCGTCAAGTCCGGCGGCCTTTCCTCGTTTTAGTGCAATAATTGCAGTGACTATTTCCTCTTTAGTCGGGGCAGTGGACCGTATACGCACATTTTGATGGTTAGCTAAATTATCTATATGAGGGGGAACTTCACCAGAGGTTACACGGTTCAAGACCGCGGCGAAGTGTTCTTTCCATCGCCTCATTTGATCTTCTTCCAAGATAAGTAGCTTTCCATCACTATCTTTCACCGGATGTTGGCAGGAGTTACGACCACCTGTAAACTCCTTGATGACACCGTATACGGCGTTTAAGTTGTTACTTCTAGCGGGTTCTTCTGCTGACGCTAAAAGAGAATTGGCGTACTCTTTTATCGCGTCGCACACTACGCTGAACTTCTCGAGCTTTCTGACGGTAAAGGAGTTCGATGCTGCTTCGATTGTCGTCTGCTGCTGCAGCCAAACGAACTTTCAGCTCCTTTCTTTCAACAATCCGCTGCCATGAAGCGTCGGACATCCAGGGCTTATTCCGGCAATCCGGGTTTGGGCCAAGGATGGTATTTGCGCTATCAATGTACGCATTTTTTATGGCATCCCAGTTTTCGTTTATGTCACTATCTGGGTGACTAGTTATCTCAGCCGCTTTTTGCGCAAGATGGTCGTTATATTGTTGTAAGACAGCTGGATTTTTTAGTCGAGCGGTGTTGAATTTGCGGGGCCTGGATCTTTCGTCGCTGGGGCGGCGCACGGCTGCAATACGCAATCGAACATTAGCGATCATAAGATAATGGTCTCTTCCCATCCCAATATCGGCACCCTTCTTGTTTCGCACGTCCAGGAGGCAACTCTTGAATCTTTTACTAATGGCAAAATGGTCGATCTGATTTTGTGTTCTGCGCCGATCAACAGAGGACCAACTGATTTTGTGGTGGTCCTTATGCTCAAACATAGTACCACCGATGAAGAGACTGTGAAAGTTGCAGAACTCTACAAATCTTTCACCGTTGTCATTACGATCACCAAGACCGTGTCTCCCCATCACATGTCTGAGCCCATAGTTATCAGCGCCAACTTTCGCATTCAAATCACCCATAACCATTATAATGTCACCTTTAGGTGTTCTGCTCTGAACGGCGTTTAGTTCTTCGTAGAAGGAGTCTTTTGCCAAGACATTGTCGGGTTCAGTAGGGGCATAACATTGTATTATTGAGATGTTCCTCATTTTGGTCCGGAACCTGGCGGTCAAGACCCTGTCAGAGACCGGTTCCCAGGATAAGAGACAGTTTCGCGCGGCTCTGGTTAAAAGGAGCCCCACACCTGACTCACGACGACTACCGGTAGCTTTACCGGAGTACAACATTACAGTGCTGCCCGTTGGAGAGATGAATTCTCCGCTGTTCCACCATCTTATCTCACTAACTCCTAAGATATTTAATTTGTACCTCAGAAATTCACTCTCTAATTGAAGAAATCGTGCGTTCTGGGGACCTTCTGATCCATTGTCCAGGAGAGTACGCACATTCCAGAATCCAATCTTTGTCATTGTACGATAGCTAAAAGTCGTAACCGTTGAGTCAGTCCTTATCCGAGGCATAGTTGACGTTTCGTTAGCATATAAAGATTTCGGATAGTGCAAGTTGCTGGCATACACATCCTGTCCTTTGATTGTCGGTTTTAACGACAGGCCCTCAAAGGGAAAGGCCGTGGTATTTTTTTTCACACCCCACACCACAGGGGTACCTCAACCAAATCATCGCACCGCCATCACTGGCGGCTTAACGTTGGTTGGCAATGGTCTGTGACCACTGCCGTTCCAGGGGGCGCCCACGCGGAGGACTATGGAAGAGGAGTTTTTGCTTTGTACAAAATTTCTGCTCGATAGCTTTAAAGCTGAGAGACTAGTTTGCATAAAAACAAACCATTCTCTAAACACTCAACAATTGTGTCTGTTCAACTTTTAAGTCGGAAATACACCCGTATTTGCCGACCATCAGCACACCTACCCAAGATCAGCAAACAAGTTGAACTATGCATTCTGGCTGGCATGAACCGCGAACTACTTGACTTAAACATAAAACCAACAGCCCAGTCGCATGCAATTATTAGAAGTGTTTTTTGAACAGGCAAGGCTCTAAAAAGGAGAGTACATTCGCGGCCATTTTGGTTCCATCGAATTGAGATGAGAGAGAGACAGCACTAATGTTGACAGCTGGGAGCTGTCATTTTTACATGCGTGTCACTCTCCATTGGATGGAACCAAAATGGCGTGGAGGATACCTTCCTTTTTAGTGCTCTAGTTTAGGCTATCTCCATACATTACAAAAACAACTTAAACCTGTACCTACCAGTGGGGTGGCAAATCTGAACTCGATAGATTGTACAATTGTACCAGTAAAACGCGGTATGTATGCTTGTCGTTAATTTGACAATTGGTTCGAAGTTCCGTCGACAGTTCATTCGTAATTCCCACATTTTTTTTTCTCGTCACTACTATCTTATAGCCGCCATACATTATCCGATCCGTCGTCCGATCGATCGGTCGATGGATCGCCACAAAATATCTGCCGATCTCCACTGCACACACACTGAGCGATTTTCTTGCGATGCGATAACGAATGACAATTCAAAAAATAGGTTATGATTCACTCCCAATCCAACCTAGATTCATTTTTGTTAACTATTTGGATGTGTGTGGTATTTTCGTATACCACATATTTGATATTTCAATTGCAGTGCCATTTAAATCATTAGAATCCTTGAAATTTCATCATTTAATAATTTGGTAATTTGACATTCACTTGCGATAATCACATACACTACCCAATCGATCGTCACCGATCGATCGCACGAAAATCGCACTAAAATATCGGCAGATCAAAATTGATCGCCCGATGGGCGCGATTTCCACATACACACGCCAATCCGTCGGCCGATATTGATTTCGGGCGACGGATCGGCCGATCGATCAGTACGTGTATGGCACGTTTAATATTTAGGCGGCGATATTATTAATTGCTTGTCGCTACGGTTAATTTTGAAAGCCAATCAGATTACTCTGATTGGCATAACATAACATTAAAGAGGTTAACCTGGATGACTGGGCTGCCCTCGATCGGTTTTTGTTCCACGAGATGACTTAACCTAACCCGTTGTTCAAAAAACGCACCTTATGCATACTGGCCTGCAACCCAAACCTCTTGAAATAAAACCAACTGTTCATCTAAGCATTGGTCGCGCTGCTGAAAGTGTCTAATATGAATCAGATGGGTCAGACTTTTTCGACTTCTCCTTCATTATGCTTTCCCCTCCGCTATAATATGTGCCGTCAACTGTAAATTTTTGGATCTGAAAAATATTCTCCACTGGATCTGAAAAGTATTCAGATCCAAAAATTGGGAATTGGGGCGACCGGTAGCGCACGCAGTGTGTTGAGGCATCAGTCTGATGTTTGACTACCGGCGTTTCGGGTTCGAATCCCGTCTACGACGAAGTTCGCGGCCATGGATGTGCAGGAGGTGCATGCTGGCAACTGCATTCTCCGAAACCAGTTTATGCCGACGAAACGTCAACTGGACCACATGGAACAGTTGACGCACTATGCCCCACAAGGGGTTAGGACAATTGAGAGAGAGAGAGACATATTTCACCGGAGGATAAGCATATGGAGGAGGAATAGGAAAAGTTAGATCCTGATCCATCATCGCTTCTTCTGTTCGAAGTAATGAAATAAGTTGGTAAATGTAAAGATCGGCACACACTTGCGTCCAAAATCCAAATTTCCCCCGGTCGAATCCAATATCCATACATCGACCGAGGAAAATTTGGATTTTGGACACGCGTGTGTGTCAAGCTTAAGAGTGTTTTTGCTTGGTTGGATTTTTATGGGCCATTAATGGTATGTTTTCGTTGTGGAATCCTTATAAGATTTTTTGAAAACCGCCATCCAAATACTCCGAAACTAATTGGAACAAACTGTGAAATTTTCATTCAGATCGGTCTAGTAGTTTAGGCGCCAGGTCCCGACATACAAGATATAGATATTTGTTATGGGTGTTCCTCAGTGCTTGCCATGAAGCTTGGCAGATTGGCAAGCAGTTACAAACATAAGAAAATTTTTAGTTAAAAATTTGGTTTTTTTTTTTCATAGAAGCAAAAAATAAAATTGATTAATTCGAAATATAAATTTTACTTTTGGCTCGTATTTGCTCAAATGGAGTATTTTTTTTTGAAAATTGTGGTAATTATAGCCGTTACTATCCTCTGCATCCTATCAATAACTTTGCCAATAAAGGCGCCACTCATGTTATCCCAAAATGACCCCCTATAATTCTCGAAAATTACTGAAATCAACTTACTGAGCTCTAATCCGTTTACCTTGTTGCACACATCCTATATGGGATTTAAGTTGGGGCTACGTACGGCAATAAATACGAGTAAAGGAATTTTTAGTAGAAAATGAAGGCATACCAGGTGGGTCACTTTAGGATTGACTACTATGATCGTATTTCCATCAGTTTTGTTCTGTATGAATGCCAAGACACAATGTGCAATAAATATTCAAGTGATAATACAAAAAAAAGATAAAAGCACAATAATTAAATGTTGAAGCACTAAATAAAGGGTGTTTTTCTTAAGCGTGATAGAACTTCCAACTGGTATAGACTGATATATACTATTTGTCGTAACCGCTAGTGGGGTATAGTGCGTCAACTATTCCTGTGTGGCTTAATTGACGTTCCGTTAGCATAAACTAGTTTCGGGCGATGCATGTTGCCAACATGCATTTCCTGCTAATTTACCTTCATACCTGCCACAATCCAGGAAAGGTTTAGACTATTGTTATGCCCTCACCACAGAGGGAAGACAACACAAGCATCCATAGCCACGGCGGGATTCGAACTCTTGAATAGTCGGTATGCCAAAACTTCAGACTGACGTCTCAACGCAGTGAACTACCGGTGTGGCTCGGCATCCCCTGAGTCCGATGATTACCCGTAAACTATCCAGACCTAAAATGCAATATTCAGTGCATTATCGGTGAGATAGATCTCTGTTTGCTCGAAAAATTGGCCCAAAATTAAACCGACAGGATTTGCTTCGTCAAAATGCCGCAGAGACATACGCCTGATAACGTGTTAAGAGCAAAATCGTATAAACCACTCTTCGAAATAATAAAAAAAATTATTCGAACAATGTTCCTGCCATCATTATTTAAGAAAGAAGTTATATCACCCCCAAAAACATCCTTTAAAATGTCTGTTATTAATGAGAAAAGAAATACTTAATTATTATTATAAAATACGAGTAGATCTGAAAAATCATAATTAAGAAAAGAAAGGATTAAAAAATATGTATTTAACAAAAATTAGCTAGGATTATTATTATTGAAAAAAAACTACACTTAATATAACATTGACAAAAAAGAGAATCTCAATGTGAATAGAACGTAACACGATAATAATTATGCGTAAATATCAATAATTGATAATATTCAAATGAAAAAGTCAGAAATTCAAATAGGATTTTACATTTGCTAATGAGTAAAAAAATAATAAGTTTGATCAATTTTTTATTTCACTTTTCTCGGTTTTAATTAAATATTTTCTATTTTTTTTAGTCAACTGCTATTTTGTCGGGCTCACCGGCATAATTGGTTTTTTTTCTTTTCTGCGGTTTTATTTTTGAATATGTATTGTATGTTATTTGTGTGATAATTTCGGGCTTTTCCATAGATATTTTTGACTATAAATCGATGTACCTAGATATTATACGAGTACATTATAATAAATAGTAGGATTAGAAGAACTTACGAAGGCATTTGCTTAAAGTCTTCTGCAACACGCTTAAATATTTAAAATATTGAGCAGGACTTCACTTATTACATATTTTACACAATATGTATTGAATTTTCAGTGGACGCGAGAAATAGAAGAAAGTGAATTCTAATTGTCTTTTGATTATGAAAATATTGAATTTTTGTTGTTAAAGACCTGTACTTTGCCGTCACTTGATCTTAAATTCCACCAGTACCCTTTTAATAAATATCAAAATTTAACTCATTATGTTCAATAAATGTTTGCGCTTCTACCACGATTATGAGTAGCTGATAAATTTTATCGTAAAATATCGTGCGAATATCTGCCTTGGAGAGCATTCTGGCGGTTCAGATATAGTTATTTGGACCGCGAAACTATCGAAAGAATCTTAGATTGTGTAGTGGACGGTTTGGTGGGCATTCGAAGATGCCCGTGGGGACGGAACCTAAGGTAGCATATTGACCGTGAAGGTCGGACCGTGCCATCAGCGGCCTATGCTTGCTGTAGCTCAGTTCTGGAGACATGGGCGGGGTTTTCGCCGCTCGTTGCCCCTGTCCCTTAGGTATTCGTAAAAATTCATAGGCCTGGGGTAAAACACAAATATGGGAGGCAAAAAGGGGAATAATAAAAAAAATGGGGGGATAAGGATGGAATGGTTGGCGAACGGCGCAAATGCCCTCGTGCTCGAATCGGGGTCTGGATGTAACGGGACCCTCGCCCTCTGGTTTCGTACCACCGACAGATCACTACTCATCAGGTGCCGCCTTCGATCTGCCGGTGGAAGCAGCACTACCAGGATATGCTCCATTGCAGGTGGTTTATTACGATTGATTAGATTAGAAATTTGTCGAGCGACATCTCTTCAAGTTGCATCTCGACTTGTGTAAGCTTCAGCTATTATTCAGTTTTTTGTTCCGCCAATTTATGACGTGCGGATATTTGTTTTATGTTTTGACATACAATTTTTTTAAGTTGCGTCGTATTCGAGTTTAGTCGATCAATTAAAATCAATTAAATAAACCTGAACCTTTTGACGACATTCAACCTAAAATTTATTGAATTCATAGAACAAGGGCCAACATTGTTCAACAAGCAAAATTAACATTCGATTCTGGTATTATTTATGTAAATATGTACAGTTCGTGATAATAATTAATTAGTTTTTTAAATGAGTTTAATTGGTAAAACTTCGGGCAAACCGACAGTTCTAGGTTTTTGAAAAAAGAGAAAAATAATAAGTTATAATAATAAGTCATCACTCGCAGGTAAATAATATTTTAATGAAAAGTAGAAACTTGGGTATATTCCTATTTTACCGGGCGGCGACGCATCGTGGTTCGCGCATTTAGAAAACCGTCTTTAGTACGTCCCCAAGCCAGCGACCAAATCGAGACGGTTTTCTAAACTGACTAAATGGTCACATACACGTATCAATTTCGTCCCGAGGTGTTTTTTAAGTGCATGGCAATCAACCCGTATTCAGGTAAAACTAGCTCATTCTGCATGACGATGCACCCACGGTGGATTTGTGGTTCCTAAAGCGGGCATTTCTTGAGTGTGGGTTCAGAGTCTAATTTCGCTTTAGGTGGTAAGAACCAAAAAACCCCACACGGTGAGTTTGTGGTCTCTAAAGCTAAAATCCGAATTCCTTAAGTGCGGCTTCAGAATTTATTTCTACTTTAGGCGGTGCGAACCTAGAACCTACAGACGGTTGATCTGCAGTCCCTGAAGCGGAAATTCCTGGAGTGTAGATTTAGATCATTTAGCTACTCCGTGTTTCTGTCTCGACCCCTCAAAGGCTTCTGACCATTTGGGCACTAGAAAGCCGATTCGATTTGATCACTGGCTTGGGGCGCACTGGACACTGTTTTCGAAATACGTCGATCAACTTGGAATGTTCCGAAAATTGTATACTTGAAATATATGGACGCCCTCTATTGGACTTTAACATGATTGGAGACACAAACAAACGTTTATTCGATTGGAGACTTTTTGAATTCACTTCTTTTCTTTTCCCTGTTGTACTCAATATATGTGTAGATGCAGATGTCCTGATATGACGGCATATTTTCTTTGATGAAAATAATGTTCGACTGACTGACTTACGTTTTAAGAAGTTTACTTATATACATGTATTTATATAATAAAATATTAAAATTGTAATCGTCACCTAGATGTAAACCTATTTCAAATTAAAATCATTATGGAAAAACAGAGACATTATTATACGTATTTTGCGTTCTTGATTGATTGAAAACAAATAAGATGATGAACTTGTTTTTGATAAAAAGATGGAGAAAATAAATAAAAACTAAAAAACATATTGATCAATTGTTGATTATTTCATAAAGTTTAACTCAATTGTATTGAAATCTAAATTGACTTAAATTTGTATTTGTGAAATATTAGTGCATGTGGGTTTCGTGAGAACTTAAGATTGGAAATTGATTTTTGTTACGTAATATTTCCGAAATTAAACTTGTTCAGCCTTTTGATTCATTCAAAATGTGTAATGCAGATGCGCATTTCATTCGAATCATTGCTGTAGAATGAGAATGGCTATTAGGGGTGCAGCCAGGGTCCGATAGGAGATATACATAATACGAGTATATTGGATGCATTTAAAAGCAAAATAAAAACAAAAGTATTTTTCTCAAAAATCTGACGTTTTTAATTGAAACAATATTTTTTTCAGGAAGGATTTTGGTTTTTGTAAATAATAAAAGTATTGCCCTTGTCGTGTGGGGCGTAAGAAAAATGCCACGGCCCTTCCCGACATGTCGTAGAAGGCGAAGGACGGGATAAGCATGTCAGCAACTTGCATTATCCGAAATCTCTTATACGCTAACGAAACATCAACCATGCTACGTATAAGGACTCGCTCACCAGTTACGACTTTTGGCTATTGTTCAATGACAAAGATTGGTTTCTGGAATGTGCGTACTCTCCTGAACAATAGATCAAAAGATCCCCACAACGATTTCTTCAATTAGCGAATTTCAGCGGTATAAATTAAACATCTTAGGAGTTAGTGAGATAAGATGGTGGAACAGCGCACAATTTATCTCACCAACGCGTAGCATTGTACTGTTGTACTCCGGTAAAACTACCAGTTGTGGTTGTGAGTCAGGTGTAGGGCCCATTTTAACCAGAGCCGCACGAAGCTGTCTCTTTTCCTGGGATCCGATTTCCGACAGAAACATAACCGCCAGGTTCCGGACCAAAATAAGAAACATTAGGAGGAGATCATTATCTTATGATCGCTAATATGTATTTGATTGCGAATAGCAGCCGTGCGTCGTGCCGTCCTAGTAAAAAAAACATCCAGGTGCACGCCGCAAATTCAATACTGTATGACTCAAAAACCCAGCTATTGTACAACAATATAACGACCTTCTTGCGCATAAAGCAGCTGTGATAAGTAGTCACCCAGGTATTGATTTGAACGAACACTGTGATGTCATCAAAAATGCATAGGTTCACAGTGCAGATACCATCCTTGACACTAAAAGAGGAATTCCTATGCTGCGTTTTGAGCCGTACGGCTAGATACGTATGACTAGCACCGCACGGCTAGATCCGCATGTCAAATTTTATGGAATTAATCAATAAGTAGCCACACTAATAACAACGACGAATCACCCATTATGTTCACGTACATATCAATTAAATTATGAATTTATAGTTTGAAAAATTGCCGTGACGTAAACAAACAACGCTACACAGCTACACTCGCAATCCTTTAAATTTCATATAATTTGACATGCGGTTTTAGTTGTGCGGCTATAGCCATACGGCTCTAAATGCAGCATAGGAATTACTCCTTTAAGTTGTGAGTTCTAAGGCCGCAACTGAGCTACTTGCGTTTGCGACTGTGAAAAAACTACCATTAACGAAGCACTATTCGTGTGTATTTTATGTGGAAGTACAGTCGAACAACTACAGCCTGCATTCCACGATCCCCTAAACTTTAAAATACACACGAATAGTACTCCGTTATGGTAGTTTCTTCCACAGTCGCAAACGCAAGAAGCTTAGTCGCTGCCTTAGGACTCACAACTTAACCCGGATTGCCGGCATAGCTCTTGGGTGTCCGACGCATCATGGCAGCGGATTTTTGAAAGGAAACAGCTTAAGTCTATAGCTATAGCGGCAGACAACAATCGAAGTGGTATAAAGCTCATTTACTGTAAGAAAGCTTGTGAAGTCCAGCGTAGTGTGCGACGCGATAAAAGAGGTTATGCAAACTCTCTACTGGGCTCGGCAGAAGAAGCCGCAAGAAGCAACAACTTAAACGCCGTAGACGGTGTCATCAAGGGTTTAAAGGTGGTTGTATCTCCTATTAACATCCGGTGAAGGACAGTGATGGAAATCTATTTATGCCAGATAAAGAACAGATGAGGCTTTGGAAAGGACATTTCGCAACGGTTTTGAACCGTGTAACTTCTGGCGAAGTTCCCTTTCATGTAGGCAATTTAGCTGGCCATCAAAATGCGCGTATTTGGTCAACTAAAGAGAATTTTTACTGCAATTATTGCACTGAAACCAGGTAAGGCAGCCGGACTCGACGGCATTCCTGCCGAACTTTACCAAGCAGCGCCAAGCGTAACTGCCGAACTGCTGCACCCACTTGTTGATAAAGCGTTGAACACAGAGTGGAAGGAAGGTTTGATGCTTAAACTCCAAAAACAAAGAGCAGGCAAAGAATAGAGATTATTACTAACAAGAAATGGGACTCCATACGAATTAAGAGTGCCTGCTTAGTAGTTGCATATGTGTTGGATTCCATCAGTACACGAAGAGGTAATGCGGAATAGCAAGTATGTTACTCATACGATGAAACGTACTAGGCGGTTGGCATTTGAAGAGCTTTTTAAAATGTTGCCGTCCGTATCCCTCTAAAGGCAACTTTCATTTGATTATTTGCGTATCAATTGGCAATGCGCTTTTGCTTAAATCGTATGAAGTGCCACCCCCCTGGAGCAGGTATCGGGGGACTCTGAGATCAGGAGTGGACATCGGTAGGTGTGCAAGTTCTCACTGATCATATTCCTCATAGTATTTGGCGATGTAGTCCGGATGGCGCAACGGTTAGCACGTTCGCCTTCAACGCACTGGGCCTCGGTTCGATTCCGGGGATTTACGTGTCGGACTATGAGCCCACTCAGCTGTTAAATGAGTACCCATTATGGGGTAAATAACTCGGTTGAGCATGTTGCTGATCACATACCTCTGCACAAAAGCCGTCACGATCTAGAAAATGAGATGATGCTAACTCATCTCGAGGCCGTGGCTCAAATTGGACTGTTGCGCCAGTTATTTTTATTTATTTTATTTGGCGATGTGTTGCATGCAGCCCTATTCGAACCAGACAGAGGAATTCGATAGACCTTAACATCCTATCTGGAAAATCTTGACTACGCTAACGACATACGCCTACTCTCCCACAAAATCATGGATTAAATGCAATTGCGTTAAATCTCGAGAGGGAGGCGACCACGGTTAGGCTAAAGATTAACACCAACAAGACCAAGGTTCTTAGCCCACTGCTGCGAAAAAGAAAATCCAACTCGTCCAATTGCCATCAGTATCAATGGACAGCTGTACGTCTACGTAGCATTGTTGCCGAAAATGATGATACGGACCAGGACATTGCTCAACGTATCAGCCAGACTAAATGCGTATTCCGCATGCTTTCAAAAATCCGGCAATGCAATTATCTGCATATCCCATATTGATCAGAGGACAAATAATCTTGGCAGTTTTACATTTTTTTCTTTGCTCTGCGATACTTTATTTTAATTTTGCTTTTGTTAAGTAATTATGAACTTTCCAAGGAACACCTACATAAAATTTCATTTTGTAATAATATAAATTAAAGAAGTTATTTTAATTTCATTCCAATTTTTATACTATAGGTCTAGACTTTAAAAAGTACATATACTACTTTGCCTTAACCCCTAGCGGGGCATAGCGCGTCAACTACTCCTGCGCGCCATCGTACTCTGTTCTGGGCAATGGGGCGCAACTCCTCAAAAGACTTACCCAGTGCCTGACACTCTTTTACCACAGATCGACGCCATGTGATTCGAGGACCCCCTCTTGGTCGGCCTTGGTTAGAAATGGGGTTCCATTTCATGGTATGCAAAGCAATGCAGTTATCACTCTTCCGCAATGTGTGACCTATCCACTGCCATTTTCGCCTGCCTATCAATTCGTCGATTGGCATCTGACCCGTACGCCGACTTAGCTCTTCATTTGATATTGTTTCGGGCCAGAAAATTCTTAAAATTCGACGAAGACATGAGTTGACGAAAACTTGCAGCTTTCTGGTAACTCCTACGGAAACTTTCCATGTACTGCTCCCATACAAAAGCACTGACAGTACCAGGGAGCAAAACAGGCCCAGCTTGGTCTTGATGCTGAAATAACTGCTCTGCCAGATTTTGTAGTACATGTAGTACATATAGGGTATATTGTTTTTTGTCACAACGAAAATATGTAACACCTTAAAGGAGGCTCCGTAGGTATGGCAAAATGTAGGGTCAGGGTCGCCTCCTGAATCGATTTAGCCATGTCTGTCCATCTGTCTGTCTGTCTGTCCGTTCGCACGATAAGTTTCAATAGAATGAAGCTGTCGGCTTGAAGTTTTGGTGAAATATTTGTAGTAGGATCTATAATAGTTAGTAGGTACATGTTTAAAAACACATGATCGGACCAAAGAAATGCCTGCCTCCCTTGCAAATGTAATCTCAAATATACGATACCTTTTCATAGAATGGAGCTAGTGACTTGAAAATTTAGTAAATTGTTTGTAGTGTTGGTTAGTTAGTTGAATTTAAAAATCCGACCAAATTAACGTATTTATTTAATTAAATGAACGGTACTTCCCCTATATGGTGTTGCAAATGTGTAATTTTGGTATCACCACTAGGTCTGTATAGGTCTAGCTAGAGCTAGAGTGTATAGAGAACGCTTCGATTCGTCTTTGTGATTTGCTTTGTGTAAAAAATTATGACTCCGGTTGTACGAGTATATACATATGTATGTGCAAACACATATGCAACTAATACTCGTAGGCAGCTACAAATTTTGTTCTCCCTATTTTTTGACAAGGATCTAAGCCTTTTAAAGTATTGACTAATTGCCCGATCGTGATGGTTATGGAGGTCTTCTTCTTATGAATAGTAATTGAGGCATTTTTTTTTATCACTTTTAATGTTATTCCTTATCCCAACAATAACCTCTCCCATAACCTCGGACGACGAGAGCTAGCACTTGACCGTGAAACCCGGTACTATAAAACCATAAATTGGTAAGTCCCTTTCCAATATGCTTCAGGTGATGAGCGCTTGATGACCTGCCAAGTTGTCGCGTTATGGTCGTTCGGACCAACCATACCTGGTAAGGGGGACAAATGTTGGCGAGAAACAACAGTGTCTGTGTATTCGGGTATGCAATTGTGCAAATACTACTACATACCCACTCCTAAGTGAATTAACTAACTTGCTGGTTTGCCGTATGAGTCAGACCCGCCATAGACAGTGCGATCCCTCGTCAGATCGACCTGACAATCTTCCGGTTGGTTGGGAATGTAACCTGGTAGCTGTTGAGTTTGTTCCTGAGGGCTGGCGTCAATGTTTTTTTGTTGAAAAAGTTCCAACAGTATTTCGTCCGCACTTAAGGACTTCTTTCGATTACGATCCGATTACCCATTTGAACTTGTCGTGAGTGAAATTGCTCTCCCGGCTTTTCAACCAGATGGACAAGCTCTATGTAGCCCACCACCGTTAGCGTGCTGGATAATGCAGTTACAATTAGATAAATTTAGCTTCAACGCTAAGAAATATAAATGTATACGGAATATTTGATCATATAGCAAATTTTCCACGTTTCATTAGATTAGATTAGATCGCCATTTAGATACAGCACATAAAACAAACGTGCCAAAAATGAGCCCGATAAGAATTCTGCGATGCCATGGCGCCATAATATTATTAATTTTTCCGCATAAAGAACACTCAACACAATGTACAATAGTATGATAAGATAACACACAATGACTAACAGCATTTGCACTAGGAAACAGTTGTTTAAAAAACCCAGTTCTGTCTCAATAACAACACACAGAAAATAATAATAATAATAATACATATTACGCATAGGGAGAATATGAATGCCATTGGGAATGTCGCGATAGTGTTCGTAGTAAACAAAATTAAAAAACACGTTTTCCGGTTTTTTTACGCCCACTGTCGCTATGCGTTGTAAAATATTTTGCGGCTTATGTGTGATAGTCATTCCAAAATGCTTGCTATTCGCGCAGTATGGCCTGTACCAAATGGTATAGATTACATACATACATACTTAGGCCCGTTTTCTCAATGTCCAGTTAAAATTTAAACTCGAGATAAAATTTGTTGTTGTTGTTGTTTTCCCTGTAAAATTTGACAGATGGGTACGTTCAATGTCTGTTTAACTGGAGTTTAAATTTTAATCAGACATTGAGAAAACCGGCCTTAGTTGATGATATAGTAGTCTGTACTCTGTACAAATAGTCTTACCGTTATTTTGTAGGATTTATAAAAGTCAATTTTCATCAAGATTACGAGGTTTGACAGCGAATGTTTATTGAATACGATACATACATATGTATATGTACCTGAGAGTATGGAACATGTATTGAAGAGAGGCTGTCATCACACACACTCCATACGTGTTTTGGATTTATAATGGCTTTATTACGCCCCACACCACAGGGGGAAGACAACACAAACATCCATGGCCACGAACGCCATGGACGCCGTCAATATATTTTAGTTTATCGACACTAGTGAAATTCTACTTTCACACAATGTCGTGTGTGAACGGAAGTCGTAAGTGATGCGAAGCTTTTTCAGTTGACAGATGTCAGTGGGGAGCCGGCTGCTATTGGAATCTAGCAGTATTGGTAAAGCGTTTAAAAGGTTACAGCTATATAGTGGCAAAAGTATCTAAGCCTAATAACTCCGTAACGGAAAAAGTTAGCTAGACCAAACTTGTCCAGTAGGTAGACGTCAATAAAAGCTAGCCTATTATTGAACTTCAGCAAACATTTATCATTCGATTAAAAAGTTACAGCTGTATAACGGTATAATTTTATAAACAAAATGTCTATATAACGGAAGAAACTAGCTCGGCGAAACCTATCCAGTTGGTGGAAGTTAAAGAGGGCTGGGCTTCTACCTAATTTCAGAAAAATGCATTAAACAGTTCAAAAGTTACATTAATTGGTGGGCTATCATCAGGACTGGGCTCTTATTTACTTTGAGCAACGTCAATGAGTCAGTTCCAGAGTTACAGCTATATATGTAACTGCAAAATTTTAAGAAAACAATTAATTTATAACGGCAAAAGCTAGTTAAGCGAAACATGTACAGTTGGTGAAAGTTAGTGACGAATAGCTTCCGGTGGAGTGTGTAATGAACCATATTATGGTCTGGTAGTGCTGCTCCCACCGGCAGATCGAAGCAGCACCTGATGAATAGTGATCTGTTGGTGGTACGAAACCAGAGGCCGAGGGTCCCATTACACCCGGACCCAGATTCGACCGCTTGGGCGTCTGATCCGTCCGCCAACCATTCCATCCTTATCGACTATTTTTTTTTCATTCCCTATTTTTACCTCCCCTGTTTGTGTTGTCTTTCCCAGGCCTATGAATTTTTGTTAATACGTAAAGGACAGGGGCAACGAGCGGCGCAAACCCCGCCCACATCTCCAGAACTGAGCTACAGCAAGCATAGGCCGCTGCTTAGCTCGTTGAGGAGCCTTTTTCTTCGCTAGATGGCACGGCCCGACCTTCACGGTCACTATGCTACCTTAGGCTCTGTCCCCACGGGCATCTTCGGATGCCCACCAAACCGTCCATTACACAAGTTACCACTTATTTTAAGTTTCATTTGTAGGCGAGGTAGGGGTTCCTTGGGTCAGATCTTGTCCATCATTGCCACCAACCAATTAGATCATGCTATGAACATTTAAGCGAAATATCTAGCTTCATTCTAGGGGAAGTAGGTGTTTGGTTGGTCGAATTTTACGTATTTTCAATATCAGCCAGCAATCTACCAAAGCTAAAACTTTTCATGTTTATTAAATCGGGAGTTATAGATACATTTAATTGTTTTACATATGTAGGGGAGGTAGGCGTTCTCTTGGCCTGATCATGCCCATTTTCAATACCAACAGTATGATCTAGTTATACTGCCAACATTTGACCAACATTTCAAGGCTCTAGCTTCATTTTATCGAAAGTTATCGTACGAACGGACAGACAGACAGACGTAGCTAAATCGAATCTGGAGGTGACCCTGATCATTTATAAATATACATTGCTATACCTCCGGAGCTTCCTTTAAGGTGTTACATATTTTCGTCGTGACAAAAACAACATATCCTATACTATAAGTCTAGGGTATAAATATTAAAAGAAAAAAGGGAAAAAAAGAGGAAGAGAAAGGAAAAAAAACTGCCATATACATATATATATATATATATATATGAATCTGAATTATAAATTAAAATAAGAAACTAGATTATAGACATACTGTTTTTTTTCAAAAATGTGTATATTTAAACTGCTAATACTATTGATTATCGCTGGTGTTATAGACTTTGCCTGCCAACCGTCTCGACGTGAGTTTGGGCATCGTTTTAGGGGGACCCAAACATCGCGGGACAAAAGCAAAAACAAATCAATCAGTTACAAAACGAGCGATGATCCTCGGTTAAATACAAATTCGTTTAATGTCATTTTTTCTACAAAAAAAAAACTGTATCATCCATCTTACAATACTTGTAAGATGGATGATAAACCAACCAACGCCGGACACCTTGTATAGTGTACTCGTATATGTATATATGTATACATAATAGAAAAATGACACTTCTTATATCACTTTCAGTTTCTAATTAGGAATTTCCAAAAACGTTCACCTTGCTCATTTTCAAACATAATTCCTTTTGCTTCTGGTTCAAATATAGGTCTTGAAAGTTTCAACGACGAAAAGGAACGTTTGTGCCAAACCACTGGATTACCGCAAACAATTTTCCTAAGCACGTAGACACTGAAGAATGGCGATCTTTTTTTCATGTGGAATAAAATCAAAAATAGATCAGGGAAAGTGCGTTAATGTTTTCTCTGTCTAGATCTAGCAATCCGCTGTTTGTCGAAACCGAGCCAAAGACATTTTCTACCACTCGCATACATGAAGTGCGTTTTTTGTACAGAGCAGAGTAGAGCAGGATAAGCGGCAAAGAAAACGCTGTAGAGCAGACCAGAGTAGCGAAGATGATAATGGGGCATGTCTTTGCTGGGAGTGTGTCTTGGTTTAGTTAGCATTCAAACGTCAACTCAAATTTCAGGAGGAAACTTAAATCCGTAGTCAGATACAATCGGACAAATTTTCTTTAGGCAGCACAATCACTTTGTATGGTTTGTATTCGATTACACATAGTGAACATTTTATTGACACGAAATTAATTTAATGTGCTTCTCCAAACTGTGAACTGCCCGATAACTCCAACACATGTGCCGCCTGGATTTCAAAACGTGGAAATACTAACGAAGCAGCATTCTTGTACTAACCTTCTATTCAGAGCAGCTCAGATTAAATTGTTAGTGTAATTGTGTGGTGTTAACCTGCTCTGCTCTGCATGTCTGTAAAAAAACGCGCCTATTAGTTGCAATTTTTTCAACAGTCCTGATCAGAGCAGAATAACAATTGCATGCGTTACACTAACAAAATTTTTCTACATAGAGATAGTTTTTAGTGTAATCCGTGCAGTTCCCGTTCTGTGCTTGATCTGAACTGCCAAAAAACGCAACTATTGTTGAATTAATAACAGATTTATTAATGCAACAATAGTTGAGTGAGTCAGTCACAAAAACGTTGAGTATTTCCTGATCGCAATCTTACTCCCACCTGAGCTGACGGGATTGGGGCATGGCGCCAGCTTTTTGAATTGGCTGTGGTTTATGGCTGTCGGTTGGAATTCTCACACTGCTTCATACTTTCTTGCCAAATGTACGCAAATAATTAGGTATGAAACGTAAATCCTAGCAGACGACATTTTTATGTCTCGTGAATAGTTTTAGAAATTGCGCACAGGCATTCAATACATTTCTGACCTACACTGACATGTGTGCGTGCGAAATGTGATATCTGAAGGTATTCAATCCTCACACAAATGTGAAAAAAAAGCGCTTTTTTTTCCAATAACATGTTCATTTTTTCAAAACAACGTAAGCCGAAACTACATATAGGCCAGTAAAATTAAATTTTATTAATAATAATTATGGAAAGATCTGGAAATAGCTTTAATCCCTCCCTTCTATAGATACTGAATATATGGAAACTGAGTTTACACGGTCGTAGAAGGTGAGCTTAACTTTTGAAGGGCGAAAATCCGAGAAATTTTAGTCCTTTTTATAATATTATCATTATAACTCCTAAACGGTGCCTCGGGTCGGAAAAACTTGCCTGAGTAAATTAATGACCGGGCTTTCTACGGGCTATTTTCTATTTTTAGGGTAAAACCCGTGACAGACGATCGTCGTTAAACATGTTTACGTTCGAACTGTCAAAGAATCGAATGTGAGAAAAGAGAATTTGCAGAACAAAAACACCTTCTAACACACTCCAGACGGTCGACACCAGTAATGGGACTCGCTTCTTGGTGCTTCCGAAACATCACGGTTTTTTGACATCTTCGTCTCTGTTCCATGAGGTATTTGATGTTATCTAGAGTTTGCATTGGGCCCCTCCTAAAGTTTACAGAAAGAAATTATAAAGTTGAAAATAATCTTCGTGATATGTACCCTAAAATAAATTCAGTGCTTTTATTCAAAGTGTATCAGCAGTAAAAATTGGTAAGCTTCGTGTACTCGTGAACTCTGACCTCGGAGCCAAGCACCGAGTATTGACAAATTGCATTGAAAATCATCAACAACAAGATACCTTCTCTGCCTCTTACACGGCCAACATGAATTCATGAGCATTTGAGTTGTTGCCACAAAAGATGGGACATGGGAACGACTTAAACGCTCATGAATTCATGTTGGCCATGTAAGACCTGCCATAGACGGTGCGATCCATCGTCAGATCGATCTGACGATGGATCTCCACAAAATATCTGACGATTGAAATCATACGGAACTGTCAAAAAAATCGTCAACGATAGTCCCACACACTGTGCGATTGATCTGACGATCACAATATCGTCAGATCGATCTGACGAAAAGGTATCTATTTTTGTTGATGCTTTTCAATGCAATTTTTCAATATTCGGTGCTTGGCTCAGCGTTCACGTGCATTAAATATACAATGTTAGATTGGTATATGTACAATGTTAGATTCGATGATTTTAACATTGATGCTAGTTTCCATTGGCGTTAAGTGTAAGCTTCCTTAAGCCATGCATTTCCCAATGCACCAATGTAGCGTTCTACAAATGTCCTCTTAATATAATAAAATTTACAGCACGTATTGCAGGTTAACAATGCAAGGCAATAACCTCCTGTTCCAATTCGTTATCTGAACATTACCCCGATGCTCTGTTGCTTAGCCACACATCACACAATTATTGCAAGCTCAGATGAATTATGGCGCGTTCAATGATTAGATATTTACTTTGCGATAAAACCGAGTTAACTCGAGTTTCATACGTATAGAAAATTAAATCGCCGTTCTTTCTCTACAATTGTTTATAGTGGAAAGTTCAAGTGTATTTTTGCGGCTCCAATTAAACTTTAATTTGATCACTTTTTATTGTCAGAAATGTAAATTTATATCTGAAAACAACTCTACAGCAGTTAGATTAAATCTAGTTTTTTTTGCTCATTTACAGAATAAATAAAGATGTCATCGTTCCGAATGGGTCCGAGCACTTTGGCTGTGCCAATGTCTCTATTTAAAAACAATCGTCAACGTCTTATTGGGGAATTGCAAAAGAATCCGAAACTTGATGAAAGGGCCTACATTTTGCTGGAAGGCGGGAAGGATATCAGTTTGTATGATACTGATGTGGATTACTTGTTTAGGCAGGTAAGTGTTAAGAGTAACGACAAGATAATAGCTATGGTGTGCCACAAAGCTCTCTTTTAAGTTCAGTCAAAGAGGATTAATATTCTACAATACAAGAGCGATCACTCCATAGAACTTGCGCCTCTGCCAGAAGATTTGCATGCATAGACAAATTGTATAGACATACACAAGAAAGCTCCATACAACTTTAGCCTCCACCGGTAGATTTGTATGTATTGATTCTCTTGTGTATCTATACTGTGTAGTCTATACTATTTGTCAATACATACAAATCTACTGGCAGAGGGGAAAGTTCGATGGAGTGATCGCTCTTGTAGAATGTTCTCTAAAATTCATATGGCGGGTGACTAATAAATCGAAGTCTTTCTTTCCAATTGCTTAGCTCCTTGCGCTGTAAGGTGTGTTCGATTCAAACGAATCACAGAACTTTAAAATTATGTTGTGGATCCTCGTTCTTCATTTTTAACCCATTGCTTGCCACAGTGCTATGACACTACAAAATTATTATTGTATTTTACGAGTAAACTATGATTTATACATATTTTGTATTTACACATAATCGTAAAGTATCCCTTCATACAATGAAATTTTTCAATACAAAATTTATGGAAAAAAAAAACCAAAAACGTGTTGGTCCAATTTTGATTTTTCAAATAAATAAATATGTACCACAATCGAAACATAATCTGGATTTCAGGTGATAACTTATTTCCAATATTACCATCACCGTGGCGCAACAGCCCGACGTCTTGCTCATTGCCCTCCAATTATCTCGGTCGCGTGACCACGTCCTCTGATCTTGGAAGGCCAGTAGTTGCCCGGCGTCAGCATATACTGAGCTCTCTTGGCAAATGTGGATGTCCAACGTAAACACGATTTTTCGGTAAATGCGTGCAGTGTGATGTCCCCGTATCGGACGCATTGTTCGAAAATCAGAATGACTTGATTGTGTCCGCATTATGCTGTTTTTACACGCTCGACCGTCCAGCCGGCAGTACGTCCATTAGACCGCGCATTAGACTGTCTATTAGACTGTCCATTAGACCACGCTTTAGACCGTCTACTAGACCGCGCATTAAACCATCCATTAGACCGCATGTATCAAAGCAGATGATTATAATGATTTATCATTATGATAAATCAAATCACCATCTTTTTCGTATCTCAAATAGTTTTCGAGATAATCTCAACTCAAGAAAACTATTTTTTTATGGTCTACAAAGTGAGAAATCTTGTTTTTGTGAATTTTGTTTATCATATATAACAAAAAGTACCAAGAGGAAAATTATAGGAAATGATTTTGTTGATAATTTCATGCGTGGTGCAATCTTTTGCGTGGAGGGATATGGTAAAGCAATTTTCTTTAATTCATTCCATGGTTCGGCGATTTTGAGTAGGACATTGATCTTTGAATGAAATGTGTAGGGAGGGGGTAGCTTGATATAATTTTCCCCCAAAAAATCAAAATTACTCTATTTAAAATTAAATTAAACCCAGTAATGATACAAATTACCTACTTTCTAGGAATCATACTTCAACTATTTATTTGGTGCCACAGAGCCAGGGTGCTATGGAGCCATCAACGTCAAATCAGGTCATACAATTCTCTTCGTACCCCATTTATTAGAAGAGTATGCTGTATGGATGGGACGTCTCCATACGGTGGAGGACTTCAAAGTAAAGTACGAGGTGGATGAAGTTATCTTTGCTGACGAGGTAAGATTTTTCCTAATTAGGTGCATTCTTTCCCAGCCAACATAAAATGCATGAGTGATTGATAAATAATGTCTGACTCGTAAGATATATATGCCTGAGTGATACATCACGTTTTTGAACAAACTATGTCTGACGATGTCCCCCTATATCAGACATTGTCCCCCTATATATGCCTTTCGCCCTTATTACGCAAAATATATTTATAATGTATCACTCGTGATGAATAAGAAATGTCTTTTATATAAAGACAATAAATGAATGATGGATAATGCAATTTTAAAGCATTATGCATCATGATAATTAATATATGATGCGTGATACCTTTTTTAAACATTACGCTTCATATATTTTGAATATATCGCTGATCGTTAAACAGTAATATGTGAGACATGATGTATATAAAAAGCATTATTCATCAGACTTACATAAGGTATGATGCATAGCATATAGAAAATGATTCAAATATGTAGAGTGCGAAATTTTCCCGTTTTTACTACGTTTTTTGGCATAAGGTATAAAATGACAAAAAATGGTATTTGGGCATATTCGGCCTATTCGATTCGCCCGGATCTCATGGACCTTCATACAAAATGGCAGACCGGGGTGAAACGAATACGCCTATTATGTTTGTCACTGCAAAAATGTAACACCTAAAGGACACTCCGTAGGTATAGCAAAGTATGTATGGAAATGGGCAGGGAGTTGAATAAGCGATGTGTCTGTCCGTTAACAGGATAACTCTCGACAGAAAGTAGCTAGCGACTTTACTCCCAATTGGGTGTGAATGGACAACTGAAATTTGTGTGCACGACTATCCAGGGCCTTTTTAATATCCCTCTTAAAAATTCTGCCGGATCGGCTAAAAATTAAGGATTCACACATGACAAAATTTTAGAAATAAAAAGGTTTCATGGTATTTTTCGCTTAGTTTGAGGTTTTTTATTTCTTAGTAGTTAAATATGTATAATAAAAATAGTTAGGTATCCTATGGGTATAGTGGTTAGTAGAATATAATAAAAATACTAATAAAAACTTAAATATTAAAAACTATATGGCAGAAACTTAAAAAAATAATAATAATAATATATATTTTATATTTTCGATTTTAATTGGTTGTTTTTTCTCGCTGCCGGTTATTCGAAGAATGGACTATGGCATGAGACAGTTTGATAAAATAAAATAAATAAATAACTGGCGCAACAGTCCAATTTGAACCACGGCCTCGAGATGAGTTAGCATCATCTCATTTTCTAGATCGTGACGGTTTTTTTTTTTGTGCAGAGGTATGTGATCAGCAATACGCTCAACCGAGTTATTTACCCCATAATGGGTACTCATTTAACAGCTGAGTGGGCTCATAGTCCGACACGTAAATCCCCGGAATCGAACCGGGGCCCAGTGCGTTGATAATTTTCTTCATTTATGCTTCGTATTCTGGCATTCCACAGTCAGGATGCTTACATGAATCTGCAAATTATAACAAAAACAATCAAAGTAATTATATATTGTTTAGAAATATTGAAATAGAGAATTTTTTATTCATATACTTACTGAAAACTGATGCAAAAACACGTTTGTAAGACTTTAACGGTTTTTGTCCTTTTTCGCCATCCCAGTTGAACTTTAGGATAAGCTTATCGATCATAAGCTTATGGGAACTTAAACTTAAAAACTTAATTTTTTTTTACCGCAACGGGGGATTCAAACCACGACCCTTTGATTTGTAGAAATGCAGTCGCGCGAAATCTCACGGCTGCAGAGCGCACTTATTGCCTGCCCAAAAATTAATATTGTAATAACGTTTTACCAGCAATCATACATTTGAAATTCCACCCTTACTCCTTTTTGGAAATGAAATCACACCTCCTAAACTACTCATATTTGTCGAATGAAAAAGACCTTCTAAGACCCGCCATACACTGCAATCCGTAAAATTGCACCAAAAATCGGCAGATAAAATTTGATCGTCAGATCAGTGAAATCGTCAACGATAGTCACATACGATCAAAATATCGTCAGATGGATCTGACGACGGATTGCATCGTATATGGGGGCTCCCCATCTCCCCAGTAGAACCTTTTATTATTACTGGTGGGATTATACTGGTAGATAATTAATATCAAACACTTACCTTCAATATTTACAAAATTCACCGCACAAAAACTAATATTTTCACTAAATCAAATGAACGGCACTGAACACTAGCAAACACTACATGAAAACAAAAAAAATTAACGTGCCGTCATCTAGTCCTCATGCGTAGTTTTGTATACAAATCAAATAAATTCTAATGCTATAAACACTTCAAGAAAGAAAATGCTCCAATAAAAAACACTCAAAAGCACGTTTTTTCTTCGCCGTCATCAGAAAATCAAGTGGTCGTAAGAACCTTGAAAAGATTATTGTAGCTGTAAACACAACAGGAGAAAATGCTCTAAAACAGCACCCATAAATGCACTCCATATCCAAAAGTGCGTTATGTCTTCGCCGTCAGCAGACCATCATGTGTTTGTAATGCAAAAAACCTTCAAAAGAATCAACTTGTTTCCATGTTTACTGAATGTAGGCTATAAGATTACGACGCATTGGTTTGTAATGCATTTATAATACATTACTATGTCTTACGCCTGACGATACATGACGTGATTGCTGGCTGGGTTTGTACTCCCATCTGTCAGGTTAGGGCGTCGGGAAAACAAATTGTGGTGGAGAATTGAGTGAACTGAAGAGCATAAAATTCTGCGTCGAATGAGATATTTAAGCGTCAAATTTGGTCCAGTGCTTAAGCCGCAATCTACAGTCGAAAAACGTAGAATTTTTATATTAAACCACTAAGCTTGGAGAATTTAAAATAGAGGGAATTTGAGAATAAAAAGTATTTGTCCCGTTGAACCGCTTGAACTGCAAACGAACGTATTTTGAGTAGCCCGGTGCGTTACCGAGCTGAGCTACAGACGCATACTAAATTGATGTTAAGAATGAAACCAAGTGTTACCAAAATTCCAATTTTCACTGAAAAAATAATTGCATTTGCACTTTGCAAGAACATAAAATGCATTATTTAAGTTGTATTGGTAGCGTTCATAAAACGCTATCGCTGAGTCAGCACTAAGACGCGATTAGTCCTGCATGGTTATTTGTAGTAGAAACGACTTTGCTGAACTAAGCGCTGACACTAAGCGCTAGCACTTTTAATCAGCATAAATTTTTTTTCGCTTTTCTGGCTCAGCGCTTTATTTGACATTCGCGAAATTGTCAAACTTCGATTCTAACCTCGGTTGTGTTGTGTATGGTCGATGGTCACGTAATTGTTAAACCTTATTGTGG
Organism: Chloromyia formosa; assembly: GCA_964017055.1. Taxonomy (NCBI): domain Eukaryota; kingdom Metazoa; phylum Arthropoda; class Insecta; order Diptera; family Stratiomyidae; genus Chloromyia; species Chloromyia formosa. The sequence goes on along the minus strand of OZ024815.1, from coordinate 30,367,606 downwards.
GAAAGAATGTTGTTACAACACAAGATATGGGTGTCACCTGGGACTGATCAAAGCAAGAAATTTCGAGTTTCCTGTCTAATGCGAAACTGAATATGGCATTCGGCAAATGAGACAGGCGGTATACCGTTTCTAAAACCTGAAAGTAATCACAATGTGCTGGTCAGCAACTGTGAAGCGCTGACTCAGCGATTTTTTTATGAACGCAGCCATTGTTACTTTTGTAAAAGTGGCTATTTCAGTAGATATTTCATGTTTTGATAAAGTGTCACATAGTGTTAATGAAGTTTTGTTGCCAGCGTCTATGATTGCTATTACATATGATGTTTTAATAGATGACTGGCAGTGACCAGTGAGAAACGAAGGCAGAGCTGCCTCCGCTCTGCTTCCAGAATCAAAGATGGGGCAACTGGTGCGCGAGGAAAATTGTCGAGTAGTGTGAAAGTGTTCCTCACCCGAAACTAATCTCACTCGAGGATATCACGGTGTCAAGGTGCGTTTAGATTTAGCCAAACCACTCGCGCAACTGGTTCGTGAGGGAAAATGACGCGTAGTGTAAATGTGTTCCTCACTCGAAACTAATCTCGCGCGAGAAACTCGCGGTGTGACGCACCCGGTGGCTCGCTGCGAGTTCCTCGCGCACAACTACATGAGACTCAGTCTCCGATTTTGCCTAATGTTTACGTTGCGCGAGTATGTTTCAGGTGAGGATGGAAGCGTTGATTTATGATTTGGTTGATTATTTATGTTGCCCACTCCAGAATTGCAACCCTGTTTTCATGGGGAAATACTCGTCCGTCGTAAGTTTGGGTCGCTGATTCCGAATCTGAAGTTGAAAAAAGAAATGGGGGTGCCCACCCCAGAATAGCAGTAGTACAATAGTTGCGCGCAACGTTGCGTGCAGTTCGAACGGGTAGGGCGAAACTGGCCTCGGGTGAGTTTTAGGTGAGTTTCCTCGCGAAATAGTTGCGCGACTGGTTTCGCTAAATCTAAACGCGCCTTTATGTAGTTATGCGCGAGGAACTCATAGCGAGCCACCGTGTGCGTCACACCGCGATTGGTTTCTTCAATTCCAACTCTAATACTGGACGCTTGATGAGTCTCCCCTCAGTCAATTACGCAAAAGTGCTATGTGAAAACAAGTTCCACCGCTTAACACACTGCCCTAGACAGAACAATATTATCATTCTATCGCCAGTTAATACGCGTACTTACAATAAGGACTCACATAAGGACATGTCACGTTAAAAATAAATAAGGCGGCATAGACAGCATGCTTCTACTCCACACGTTCCACGTTGATGTCTCGTTTTCCCGTTGGGTGACAGCAGAAATCGTTTGAGCTTTACAGCTAAAATAATTGAGTTCCAGCACGTGTGTCACCATGGAAATCGCATTGAGAAGCTTTCATTTTATTCTATTGTAGATTAACTTGTATGGTTCATCTAGGACATAAGGCTTAAACGTCTTCTGCTGTTACTCGTCTCGTCACCCAATTATAGACGCTGACGCAATCCTTTCACTATAAAACACTTCACCAACACTATAAGACAACAAACTACCAATGTTAAACAGCCACTTTTGCAAAATTAAATTAAATCTGGTATTCCAACATGACAAAATGTCAACAAAAACAGCTGTTCAATATAAAATTCACACCATCCACAAAAGCATTTCGCTTAGCTAGGACACCATTTCAATTGAGTTTGGAATGAATCGACATTATTTTTATCGCTAGATAAGTGAGAAAATAATGTCGATGAACTGGAGATAAGTGAGAAAACGGAGGTAAGTGAGAGTTATTTTCATCGTGTGTCTCAAGTACTAGCTTCCACTGATCTGACCATTTAATTATGTACCAAACTATAATACCAAACCGGCGGGAATTTAGCTTGGCAAATTTGAATCATTTTTTTTACGAATTTATTACAATATGCAATTTAATATTCTTTAAACTAAAAAATATTACAACGTTTTTATTTTTATTTATTTTATATAAAATTTAATTTAAATTGAATGAAAAATACAGGTAAAAAGTTTTTATAATATTAAAAGAAAGAATTTTAAATTTATAAGAGCATATTTTACAATTTTCAGAGCATATTTTAGGCTGCTAAAATAATTTTTGGAGTATTTTGGTTACCCTATATATGATTAATTCATTTTTATAATATAGAAATACAATTTCTCTGCATGCACATTTTTATTTTGTACATTAAAATTTGCACATTCATTTCAGATTTCAAAACACTTCGAAAAGTTGAATCCGTCACTTTTGCTGACATTGGTAAGTACAACAATTACGTGCACTTTTGTTTACTTAATTTCTTAAAAGTTTTTATTGCAAACACGCTCTATTGACATTGTGTTGTCGTTGAACGAGGTATTAGGTGATAGAAATGACGCCTTTATGGGGACCTCAGCAGTACAACATTGTAGGTCAATGTAAAGACGCTCGCTCATTCAGACAATTAACTACGACGTTTCAGCTCTCAGCAATTTATTTTCATACGTACTCGTACATGCGAGTATCTATAATTAGACTATCAATTTACTAGTTATTAGTAAGGAGATTGCCCTTGAAATGTGATTAATATCGTGTTGATACCATTCAAATTTGATAGTTATGTGGAGTGGTTTCTGTGTTGTTTTGAAGCGGTGTTATCACCACAACACAACACTCTCTTGTGTTTATTATTTATTATTACATATGTACATACTTATACATACGTAAATTCTGTTTAATGGCGCGTGGAAAATTTCGAAAACATGCCTGTGAGAATCAAAACACATACAAAAATGTTGTGCGGAAAAGTATAACTGTTGACTATAGAGCCATAAAGTTGTCATAAAACAGATTGTACATAGGTAGATATATGTAAAGAAGTGTATTTATAAAGATTTTCCTTTGTGTTATTAGGCGCATTTCTTTGTACGTACATTGTACACACTACACAATAAAAAATTGATCTGGATAGAGTTCTGGAGCAGAAATACTACATATATTTATTCTGTTAATATTTTTCATAGTGGAATAGTTAGATGGCACTGGTGGCATTATGCCAATTAATGCATCAATAATTGTTTATTTTCGTAATTGCAAGGAATAGTTCACACATGCGCTAATTCTACTACCTCAATATTTGTCAAAATATATTTTCATCCAGAATAAACTTAGGTTTCAGTTTACTGTCGATTTTTGTATTGCTTCGTGACATATTGGGAGCAGCTGATTGCACGGTTCACGCTTTTGATACCTCTTGTTCTGGATGTGGTCTCTATCGTATCTTTGTTATTCTACTATTTTCTGCTTTGCTCTGGACCAAAGAAAGGTGGCTATTATTTACGGGTTCTAGCATGTTTGTACCTGTTTTGCTTATACCTTGAGATTACTTATGTATATGCACATACATACGAGTACATACATTTCTACAAAATTAAGATGAATCAAGTAAATTCTTACTCTGTAAGAACTGCTGATGACATTGCCTTTCCAATTCCAAGAACGCGTACGAATCCTATAATGCAGTCAGTCAACTTATGTAATAGTCTACTGGAGAATATAACAAGTATTGTAAATTCTTCTGTCTTACAAATCAATGCCGAAAACTAATATTTAAGATTCTTCAACATTTTAATATGTACTCGTATAATATATATTTGTCATTTATACGTCTGTAATATTTATTAATCAACACTAGGGGAACATCGAAATCGAATTTATGGATAATATCCCCTTTACAAATAACCACTTGTCTGGGAGTTACTGTTTATTTAGTGTTTATTGGATATTGTTAACCAGTGCGAGTAGTATATCATTGATTTAAACTATTCAACAAATAATTAAAGTTTTTCCGTTCTTTGTGGATTTGTTTTATCTCAATAAAGGCCCATGCAACGTCAATATATTTAATGATTAAAATGCATATACGAATACAAACACATATAAGGACCGTTTTCTCAATGTCCTGTGAAACTGTCTGTTGCCTAACAGGGATTTACTTATCAAAAGGAGAAAAGTTCTCGGCCTGACAATGAAAGACTGCGATTTTCAGTTCAAAATGATTTTATTTTTCTACATAATCTCCCTTGACTTCAACACACTTGGTCCAGCGTTTCTGCGACACCAGTATTCCTTACCGGAAGTGAGAGTCTGGAAGGCTGTGAAAATATTCATCTACGGCCCTCTCACTCTCTCACTTCTTCGCTGAATGCGAAGAAACAAATATCTTCAAGTTTGGGAACAGATGGAAGACTGAGGATGCCGAAACAAGAGAATAGGGGGGATGGTCGACCAAATCATACCCCAAATCGCGCAGTTTTCCCATCGCCAACGCATACTTGTGTACAGGTGCGTTGTCCTGGTGAAAGATGATTTTTTTCTTCTTCAAGCCAGGCCGTTTCTCGCGAATTTTGGCATCCAGCTGGTCAAGAAGTTTAAAGTAATATTCGCCTGTTATTGTTCTGCCTTTTTCAAGATAATCAATTAACAGTATCTCTTTCGCATCCCAAAACACGCTGGCCATGACCTTTCCGGCAGATGCGAGCGACCTCGCTTTCTTTGGCGCTGAACCACCGGCTTCCACCCACTGCTGTGTTGTTTCTGGCGTATAGTGGTGGACCCAAGTCTCATCCGTGGTGACAAATCGCCGCACAAAATCGGTCGGATCCCGATTAAATCGGTGCAAAGATTGCTGCGAAAATCGTGTGTGCATTTGCTTTTGATCGGCATTCAGCAAATGCGGCACCCATCTTGCGCAGAGGTTTCGCATCTCCAATTCTTTGTGCAAGATGTTTCGCACCCTTTCTTCCGATATCCCCACAGCCTCAGCAATTTCACTCAATTTCCTTCGCCTATCGTCTAATACGATATCATGCACTTTTTCGATGGTTTCCGGTGTGGTTGCGGTTTTTGGCCGTCCTTCACGTGGGTCGTCTTCGAGGGGCGTGTGACCACGTTTAAATTCAGCTGCCCATTTTTTAACGGTTGATATCGAAGGAGCAGAGCCCCCGTAAGTTAAGTCCCTCGTTAACTTCGGATGAATTTCCTTAGGGGTTAATCCATCCAAACGAAAAATTTTATGACTGCACGATATTCAAGTTTCTCCATTTTAACGAAAAACACGTAAGACGTCTACTGCAAAAATTCGTATCCGTATAAACTAACTACTTGAAACTAAACTAACTACAAGTTGAAACTTGTCAGCCTAATGACACGTGCACTCAGGTAGGAAACATTAACTTTTGCTGATTGTAATGGTATTTTTGTGTCAGGCTGAGACCTTTCCACCTTACTCTCGTACAACGCTCAAAATACGACAATGCAGTTCAAAACTAAGGGGAGAAATTCCCTATATCCCTACATGTAATTCGAATCGAATCGAATTGCTTTCGAACGGACGAAAATGGCACCATGTAACTGGAAAACCAATTTCTCAATCTCAAAAATCTTCGAGGATTTGCTTCAAATGAAAAATTTCGTTCGAATACTCGATGATTATTGAAAAAGAAAAGCTAGTTTTCGAGTTACATGATACCATTTTCATCCTTTCGAAAGCAATTCGATTCGAATCGAATTACATGATAGGGCCCCAGGAAATTCATTCGATAGAAGAGGTTTTGAAACCAACTCAGCCGCAAATTAATGCTGAGAGATGGTACAGACATAGAATAGAATAGAACAGGTGGTAGAATTTCGCCAAGAAAATCAGCTGATTTTTCTACTGCATTATCATATTTTGAGCGTTGCATATGCTATGCATATGCTGGCAGTTTAACCAGACATTGTGAGAACGGCCTTGTCTTTTGAGTTGATAATTTTAGTAGAACAAGGTCATATTAGTAAATATAGGAAAAATGTTGAACTTCAATCTTAAGTAGAAATACTCATGAGACTCGCAGGCTGGATGATAACTTGTGTCTGCATGATATTATTTCAATACCACGCAGGTTTGTAAAAAAAACTGATGATAGTATTCCTATTCTTCTTGCTTGGTATTATCCAAATCCCGTCTAGGCTAAAAGAGTCTTTGAAGATAAAAACATTTTTTGTTGTCCTAATTGAAAAAAAATGCGTCAGTCGCATGTGTTTCAATCAACCCAAATACAAAGATCAAACTTAAATGCCCCGAAATATCAAGTCGTATACATAACTTTCATAAACCGAGGCCCAGATACTCAAAATAACAGCATGTATTGTAGTATAACGCCTTTTAATTATGAACCTTTTAAAGTCACGATGTTATTTCTATCATTGACTTCATTGAAAACTTTGACTTGATTCATTAGGCTCAGTTGTATCTTGTGCTTGAAATTACAATATGTTCTATCTGTAGTAGGTGGCAAAACTGAAACTTAACTCGAAATTGGAAATGAGTTTTCTCCGATGATAGGAAATACCAAGTTTATGGACGATATGGTAATTGTAAAAATTGTAAATTGTACTGTATACATTTTCATGCCACCAACGTCCCCATGACTTCTCTAGTTAGTAAATAGACTGGCTTTTTGGAATTTTAGCCCTGTCATCTTTCTTTCTAGGTTGTCCGGATGGCGCAACGGTGAGCACATTCGCCTTCAACGCACTGGGCCCCGGTTCGATTCCTACTGAATTCGGCAGTTTTCCATAAGAAAGGGGATTTACGTATCGGACTATGAGCCCACTCAGTTGTTAAATGAGTACCCGTTTATGGGGTAAATAACTCGGTTGAGCGTGTAGCTGTTGCGCCAGTTATTTTTTATTTTATCTTTCTCTCTCTCTGTTATTCGCCCTACGAGACTATTACTAGGTATTACATCACGTTTAACTCAATATATCCCAGTTCTCCACCTAATGCAGCATAAGTGCCACTAGATATTCTGGATTGATGACGCTATGAAGCATTTCTTCTAGCAAAGCGCTTTCCGGCAAATCTCGAGCAGTGGAAAAGCGTATGCCTCCCGTCTTCCAGTACGCCCACACAATTTGGGCATTCGGAGGTGTAGTATTGGCAACGCTGCCATTAGAATTACAATATGTAGCATTGACAACACTTCCTTTGGAATTACGATATTTGAATAAAGCAGTTGTTATCTAGACAGCATAGAGTGCGTTTCTTTGGAATATTACAGGAGGACTTATCCAGTCCGAATCTACGAAGAACTCTCTATATTCTCCTTGTCCTGTGGGGAATTGAGAATTTTCAGTGGATCACTACCTGAATTTGGGGCGGTCGTTGGTTCAGCGAGGCGTCAGTCTGATACCGGTTAGTCACGGGTTCGAGTCCCGTCCACGTCGTGGCCATGGATTTTTGTGTTGTCTTCCCGCTGTGGTGTGGGGCATAACATTAAGCCACTTGTCACAGGTATGCTGCTAAATGGGCAGGTATGCGGCTAAATGGGCAGGAGGTGCGCGCTAGCAACATGCATCGTCCAAAACCAGTTTATGCTGACGAAATGTCAACTAAGCCACATTTGGGAATAGTAGACGCTCTGTGCCCAACTAGGCGTTAGGGAATAGTAGAAGTAGTACCTGTATCTATGGGATTGGTGTATGAGTTCCTTATTTGATTCGTCCCATTGACTCACTGTCACTTTGCCATTGAGACCTCTCTCCCGCTCCGTTTTGGTTCCACTAGTTGTCTGACTTTATAATGTCGCTCTATTTCATCATCAAGGATATCCACTGGAATAATAACCAGACCGAAGCGTATATACCCTAGACTTGTACCGACCTAGTGGTGATACCAAAAGTACCAATTGGCAACGACCATATGCATTAAAAGTGAGTTTCCTATATGGGCAGTTTATAGGGGTGGTTGGCGATAATTCAGAAGAATCTTGACCATTCTCAAAATCAACTAACTAACCCACGCTGCAAATATTTGTCGAATTTTTCAAGTCGCTAGCTTCATTTTATCGAAAGTTATTGCTTATTTGAAGTCTCACTTGTAGGGGAGATAGAGGTTTCCTTTGTTGGATCTTGTGCATTTTCAACAACAACCAACTACATCCTAGTACAAACATTTGACCAAAAGTTAAAGTCACTAGCTTCATTTTGTCGAAAGTTATCGCTTACTTGAAGCTTCATTTGTAGGAGAAGTAGGGGTTTCGTCGAATTTTACGTATTTTCAATATTAGCCAACTGGATCCTACTACAAACATTTGACCGATTCCAGGTCACTATCTCCATTTTATCGAAAGTTATCTATTATTTTAAGTTTCATTTGTGGGGGAGGTAAGGGTTTTTTGGGTCGGATCTAGCTCATCTTTTAAACCAACTAACTAAATCTCACTTGAAACATTTGACCAAAATTTCAAGTTCCTAGCTTCATTTTATCAAAAGTTATTGCTTATTTATTGCTGAGGCTCATCGAATGCTCTCAGATACTTACGGTGAGATTGCTCTGAGTGACAGAACATGTCGTGAGTGGTTTCAACGTTTTAAAAGTGGCGATTTCAATGTCGAGGACAAGCATGGTGATGGGAGAGAAAAAATTTTCAGAGACGACGAATTAGAAGCACTGCTCGATGAAGATTCGTGCCAAACGCAAGAAGAATTAGCTGAATCTCTGGGAGTGGCACCTATCGTTTTTTTGCACAAAAGCTCGGGATAGCTACCCTTGATACTGCTGCAAAAGAACCCGCCTTGGGATTCATAGTGAGATTAGAATAATTTACAAAATATCACAACTATCATATTTTATGCGAGGTAAAATGTATATTTAGAGTACATAGAGAGATCAGTAAAGGACAATGGGCAAAAATGTATGGGGCTTTGTCCAAATTTCCATCACTAATTAAATAGTCCACCACTAAACATGTAGATAATTTCAGTATGACAACGAGAAAAAATACACTAACTGAAAAAAAAATGCAGAGCAAAAAAAATGTTTTGTTTCCCTAATATTAAAAAAAACGGTTGACCTTAGCGGGAAATTTTCTGAGATCAAATGAAAGACATTGAGCAGTTCAATAAAAAAGGTTAGCGCCAGTTTTTTCGTATCTTCAAAAGTTTTCGAGATATTCTTCCTTAAAAAAGACTATTTTTCATGCTTTTTAATTTTTGTTTTTTTTTTTTTTACCTTGGACGGTCATATAGTCCCATACATGCTGCTTGTTCGTGAGTTCGTTTTTCCGAGCAATTCCCGTGTTCTGATCTTAACCGAAATTAGTGTGAAGGTTTCTTTCATGGATCTGGGCACAAATTGGGGACCGCAATTTTGATCATCGACTGGGCTAGTGGCATATTCTGTTGTGCTCAAATCAGAGTTACTCGTCTTTTTCTGTTTAACTGATTTAATGAAGAAAAAATCAGTTATTCGACCCTCCCTCGGTAACGAGTTTCGACCCCGGAGTTGGTTTTCTTTACGTTTCATGACCCCAGGAATCGATTAGTACCATCAGATTTTTTTAGTGTCATTTATATACGTAATATATATATATATCCGCAAAATGTTGTGGACACGATAACAGTCGAACTGGAGTCGTAAGCGCAGTTAAACTTTTCCAGTTGATAGATGCCAGTGGGGAGCCGGCTGCTATTGAAATCCAGCAGTATCGATAAAGTGGTTAAAAAGTTACAGCTACATAACGGCAAAAGTATCTAAGCCTAATAACTCCATAACGGAAAAGGCTGGTTGCACCAAACTTCTCCACTAGGTAGAGTCATAAGAACTAGCCTATTATTGAATTTCAGCAAACATCCATCAAGCGGTTAAAAAGTTACAGCTACAGTTACATAACGGCATAATTTTATAGGCAAAATAACTACATAACGGAAGTAGCTAGCGTGGCAAAACCTATCTAGTTGGTGGATGTTAAGTAGGACTGAGCTCCTACCTAATTTCAGAAAAATTCATCAAACGGTTTAAAAGTTACAGCTATATAACGGCTAAATTTTTTAAGCAAAATTACTCTATAACCCAAGAAACTAGCTGAGTGAAACTTTTCTATTTGGTGGGTGATCATCAAGACTGGGCTTTTATTTATTTTCAGAAACATCAATGAATCAGTTCCAGAGTTACAGCTATATAACAGCAAAATGTTGAGAACACAATTAATTTATAACAGAACAATATACCCTATACTAAAAGGGTATAAAAAGCTAGTTGAGTGAAACTTGTCCCATTGGTAAAAGTTAGTGACGAGTAGCTTCCGGCGGAGTTTCAGAAAAATCCACGGTACAGTCGAAAGGTTATGGCAGTATAACAGTAAAAAGTAATAAGTAACTATTTACATACACGAAATGTATTTAGTTGATGAAGCTTAAAATGAAACCGGAGATAAATTCATACAATAAAATCAATTGAACAGTTAAAGTTTTATCATCTGAAAATATCGCTCGCATATCGAAATATGTACATAATTCTGCAGCTGCACTTGGTACTAATAAATAACTGCAATTAAGTATCCCACATATATCATAATTGCACATAAACTTATAAATGATCCCGAATTAGCCCATGTCAAAAATCAGTTCATCTGGCTTCACTGCGCCAGGTGTCTTTTTTAGGGTTTTGTAGTAAAACAAAACCCTTATGAAATCGGTCATGCGTCCGTCTGTCTGTCTGTCTGTCTGTCTGTCCATGAAATATCTCACGAACCGCTGAAGCTACATGCATGAAATTTGGTGAAAATATGTGGAAGTACTATAATTCTCTGGAGAAAGTGATGCGTCGTAATAGGTCAACTTTAAGGGGGGGTCCCCATAGAGGGGAAATGAAGGTCGAAATTTTTTTTTCGTCTGGTATAGGCAAGTGGGGTATCGTAAGAAAGGTACCGTCGAGTACATTCCATTTCTGGAATTTTTTTCAAATTTGAAGAAACGGGAAAAGAGGGAGAGGGGAAAATATGTGGTCCGAGTTTGTCCCCCCCCCCTTGCATTTCGAGACCGTTACACTTAGAAATATGAAAATTTACAGAAAAGCGGCATTTCACTAACATAAAAAACTAAAAATAATAGAATTTCAAAATCGCATCAAAAAAGGTTAATAATAGTACATTTCTATTGTTGCAGTTAGCACACCCCTGCACCCTTTAGGCACACCCGAGACCAAAAATAGTGATGGCCAATGATAACCAACACCATAGGCAATAACGTCTCTAAGTTTCATTACAATCGTGTAATATTTAATAATAGTACATTCACTTAAAATTAGGCATTTTTACACTATTCATACAAAAAATACACCTACCGGCTTCGAAGGTGCGAGTACTACTTGCATGTTGTTTTTCGTAGTGCAAATTGCAGTTATTGTTACATATTATGGTTAATTACATTTATGAAAAGGTAAAGATTGGTAGGGGGCGATGTGTTGTAATTGGCCAACTATAACGAGCGGGGGAGGGGGTGGGGCGAAATTAAGGTCAAATTTTGTTTATCGACTGGTATAGGCAAGTCGGGTGTTGTGAGAAAGGTAATGTTGAGTACATTTTATTTTTGGCATTTACTTTAAATTTGTAGAAAGGGGAACAGTGAGGGAGGAGAAAATATTAGATCGTAATTTGTCCCCCCTTGCATTTCGGGACCGTTACACTTAGAAAAATGAAAACTTTCAGGAAGGTGGGTTCCGAATAGCATATAAAACGGAAAATAATGGAATTTGTATATCTCCTCAAAATAGGTTAATAATAGTTTATTTCCATAGTTACTGTTAGCGCACCCTTACATCCCTTAAACACGTCCGAGATAAAAAGTACAGATGGCCAAGGATAACCAACATCAATATGTTCTAAGTTTCATTACAATCGCCTAATATGAATGGGCATGTAAGATACTATATGATGGGTCAGACATTTTTATTATGTTTTTTTTTTATCCATCTAAGTGGTGCCAAGAGAAGCAAGGTGCCGATACTTGCGTACAAATATAAGTGCTTGCTACAAAACCCTCGGATTGCGGGCGTAGCCCTCTATATTCCGGTTTCATTTATTACTTTTTCTTGTTAGTGTATTTTTTTTCGACGTCATAGTATATTTAGTGCACAATTCAGATATATAGGTCTTATCAGTGGTGAAAATTTGGACCAGGTTTACCCATTGTCCTTTCACTTGTTTTGTTTAAGAAGCGCGTTGTCGTTTTATACAAACCGCTTGTGAAATCGCGCCATCTAAATACCTGAGATTTACTCGTATGTACGAATACATACCCGGGTCATATAAAAAAGATTGTTAACTTTCAAGATGGCGGATGCCCGTGAAATTATGTGAAGTAGGTGAGGCTTGGCTTCGTTTAGGTGCAAGTATGAAAAAAACATAGCTATCGGCATTCAGCTACTTATACGCCATGCCGGTTATGTGATGGCCACATAAAAAGTGTAAACAACAACAATGGTAGGAAACTTGAGAATGAATTCCAAGCCGACTACGCGACGTGGTGTTTCTGCCGTCATGATCATGAATGCAACGTTGCGAAAAAGAAGTTGCTCAAAACAACATTTGAAGAGTATAACAAAATGATCTACGTAGAAGAAAAATACTCGTAAATGTACTGGCTTGGGTAGACAGCCATATAGCATTTATATTCGTATGTACCTACGTAATGTACAAACAAAATAAATAATAATAAAAAAAAGTTTTGCGTCAGCTGCATGAATTTACCAGGTAGGCAGACTATTGACTGGATGTATACTACGTCAAACCTACACTTCTGCTCTTTTTAGGCTGATTGCGGCCAAGTGTGTCTGAGTGTATTCGCCAAGATAATGAAGCGACGCGGCGTGAAAGTCAGCGCACTGACCCTCGCTAAACACTATTCACTCACCTGGAATAATTGTGAATGTCTCGCGAAGATTTTCTGCTCTTACCTTTCGAGTTTGTTCGTTTGTTTGGGAACAATGCAAATTGTGTTTTTGTTTTATTCACGGAGCAGTGATTCGAAAATGCATCGTCAACGTGTAATATGATTTATGACTGGCGTCTTCGTGACAACTTTCCGCGGAGGACATTCAAGCAGAACTGAATCTCATCGCGGGTTCTCAATTAACCTGAAATAACACTTTGCATTTTTCTAGAGGAAGAGCAATCCCGTAAAAAAACGCATTGTCGTATAAGAAGAGGAGCCTATATTTACACATTGCTTTTTTCTGCTTGTGAAAGAAATAAAACGCTCTCCGTGAGGATATCAATGGTTTTATTTTTGTGGCAATATTGTAGGTAAAAGTCGGAAGGTCGATACAATTTCACCCTCTTGATAATGAAGTGTGAGACACACAGACTTTTCCTACTAAGAAAGAAAGGATAGATCGTCAAACTTCCAAAAAGGGCAACAGATTGCAATATTTGGAGAGACATTTACGTTTTTTCGGCAGTTGTTAAAATTATAGCTAAATTGTCCTGGATAGACTAAAGGACCGCTTAAGGTCGCCCACAACCACGACCGAACTTCCATCGAACCATCAATTCCATAGAACCTGGGGAAAAAATCTCTTCATTTTCACCGTTCTCTGAAATTGATGGTTCGATGGAAGTTCGGTTGTGGTTGTGTGCGATTATGTGTGGCAACCATAAGAAAGAAGAAGAAAAGAAAGGAGAAGAAAGTATAATTAATGAGGAGCAGGCCGGCTTTCTTTGGATTGTCTTTAGTTGATCACATTAATACCTCGCGAATTATCACTGATTTCGGGAAGGCGTTGGACTGTATGAACCCCGGTAATCTATATAGGGCAACTTTACTCAGGACTGGCATCTCTGAGAAACTTATAACTATTATTAATTACACATCTTGCCTAATAGTAAATTATTTAATCAAAAAAGCAAATATGTTATGTACTAAAAAGAAAACAAGCTAATTTAATCTATGAAATATGAATGTAAACAGGCTATCTAATATCCTTGACATAGAAACCCATCTGGATTCCCTTGGTAAGTTTCCATTATGCAAATACATATTTATATATATTTGTACATGTATTCAAACAGATTTGTTTACTTGAATAAACTTGAGATTGTTGTCATTCTTCGCTATAATGATAGTGCACATTCTCTTCGGTTTTCACGGGTTTTCTTCCTCAGACCGTTTTGATATTTTTTTATTTTCACTTAGTCATCACGTCCGTCTTCGTCTTCATAGTAAACACAATAATATGTAACAACAACAACAATTAAACGACTTTGGCAACGTTAGAAGGCAAAATTTGTTGTTACAATAGAAAGCTCTTTTCTGAGCAACAAGTAAACAAAAAGATTTTCGTAGTGATAACAAGAGCTTGAAGGCGATCATGTTTCACTGTCTAATGAAATTATACTCTCAACCAATCATCAATAGTAACAAAATTGATCAATTATCAATTTTAAAAACACAACAAAGAACAAGTGTGGTAATTTTCTTCCTAGTTCCTCAATTTTTATTAGTCATTTTGAAATGAGAAAAAATTGCAGCCATCCATTGTATACAATGGCGCTTTCTGCTGTTGCCATAATTCGTCTTATCTCCAGTTTCGAGGTAAACATATTGAATTGCGACAGACTTATTTTTTATTTATATAAATAAGTGTGCCCTCAAAGCAAAATTGTATATGCGGTGTCAAAAAGAACTACAAACTAGGGTATAAAAAGAATTCAACCATAGGTGTATTTTTATACCCTAGACTTTTAGTATAGGGTATATTGTTTTTGTCACGACGGAAATATGTAACACCTTAAAGGAGGCTCCGGAGGTATAGCAATGTATATATATAAATGATCAGGGTCACCTCCTGATTCGATTAAGCCATGTCTGTCTGTCTGTCTGTCCGTCTGTCTGTCCGTTCGCACGATAACTTTCGATAGGATGAAGCTAGAGCCTTGAAATTTTGGTCAGATGTTGGAAGTATGATCTAGTTGGTTGGTATTGAAAATGGGCATGATCAGGCCAAGTGAACACCTACCTCCCCTGCATATGTAAAATAATTAAATGTATTTATATTTTAACTCCCGATTAAATAAACATGAAAACCTCTAGCTTTGGTAGATTGCTCGTGATGATAATCTTATACTCCCCTGGAAAAATAAAATCGATCAGTTGAAAACTAACGGTAATTTTCTTACAAAGAGCCCCGTACTACCCTACTTTTCAGGTTTTTTGTCCATAACTCTTGAACCAATTGACGTAGACATCTGATTTTTAGCATGTAACCCTGGGGTGAGAAGCTGCTTAGGTTTTGGGAAGTTAGGCATAATCAGATCAAAGGAACGCCTACCTCCCCTACAAAATTCAAAAAATTAAATATTATTTTAATTACGATAACTTTCGATAGAATGACACTAGCAAGTTGAAAATTTGGTAGAATGTTGGTAGTAAGGTCTTATTAGTTAGCACTGAAAATGGGCAAGATCCGACCTAAGGAACCCCTACCTCCCTTTCAAATGAAACTTCGAATAAGCAATTACTTTTGATACAATGAAGCCAGCCGCTTGAAATTTTTGTCAAATGTTTTAAGTGAGATTGAGTTAGTTGGTATTAAAGACGGGTTAGATCCGACCTAAGGAACCCCTACCTCCCCTAGAGATGATACTTAAAACAAGCGATAGCTTACGACAAAATAAAGCTAGCGACTTGAAATTTTGCTCAAATGTTTGTAGTAGGATCCTGTCGGCTAATATTGAAAATGCGTAAAATCCGACCAACGAAACCCCTACTTCCCCTACAAACGGAACTTCAAATAAGCGATATATGTCGATAGAGTGAAGCTACAGACTTAAAATTTTGTTTGTATGTTTGTAGGGTGATTTAATTGGTTGGTGGCAATGATGGGCAAGATCCGACCCAAGGAACCCTTACCTCCCCTACAAGTGAGACTTCAAATAAGCAATAACTTTCGATGGAATGAAACTAGCGACTTGAAAAATTCAACAAATATTTGTAGAATGGGTTAGTTAATTCATTTTGAGAATGGTCAAGATCTCCCTGAATGAGTGCCAACCTCCCCTATAAATTGGCTATATAGGAAACTCACTTTTAATGCATGGTCGTTGCCAATTATTACTTTTGGTGTCACCACTAGGTCTGTACAAGTCCAGGGTATATATGCCTCGGACTCCGGGCCGAAGCTTTGCTTCGGCCTGGTTTTTTGTACAACGGGTTAGGGTAGGGTAACTCGTGGAGCAAGAAAGTCATCGAGGGCAATCCAGGTTTAACTTTTTATACCCTAGACTTTTAGTATAGGGTATATTGTTTTTGTCACGACGGAAATATGTAACACCTTAAAGGAGGCTCCGGAGGTATAGCAATGTATATATATAAATGATCAGGGTCACCTCCTGATTCGATTTAGCCATGTCTGTCTGTCTGTCTGTCTGTCTGTCTGTCTGTCTGTCTGTCCGTCTGTCCGTCTGTCTGTCCGTTCGCACGATAACTTTCGATAGAATGAAGCTAGAGCCTTGAAATTTTGGTCAGATGTTGGAAGTATGATCTAGTTGGTTGGTATTGAAAATGGGCATGATCAGGCCAAGAGAACGCCTACCTCCCCTACATATGTAAAATAATTAAATGTATTTATAACTCCCGATTAAATAAACATTAAAAGCTCTAGCTTTGGTAGATTGCTCGTGAGGGTAATCTTATACTCCTCTGGAAAAATAAAATCGATCAGTTGAAAACTAACGGTAATTTTCTTACAAAGAGCCCCGTACTACCCTACTTTTCAGGTTTTTTGTTCATAACTCTTGAACAAATTGACGTAGACATCTGATTTTTGGCATGTAACCCTGAAGTGAGAAGCTGCTTTGGTTTTAGTAAGTTGGACATAATCAGATCAAAGGAACGCCTACCTCCCCTACAAAATTTAAAAAATTAAATATTACTTTAATTACGATAACTTTCGATAGAATAACACTAGCGAGTTGAAAATTTGGCAGAAATTTGTTGGTAGAAGTATCCTGTTAGTTGGTATTGAAAATGAGCAAGATCCGACCCAAGGAACCCCTACCTCCCCTACAAATGAAACTTAAAATAAGCGATAACGTTTGATTGAATGAAGCCAGCGACTTGAAATTTTGGTCGAATATTTGAAGTGAGATTTAGTTAGTTGGCATTAAGGATGGGTTAGATCCGACCTAAGGAACCCCTACCTCCCCTAGAAATGAAATTTTAAATAAGCGATAACTTACGACAAAATAAAGCTAGCGACTTGGAATTTTGGTCAAATGTTTGTAGTAGGATCCAGTTACAGAATACTGAAAATACGTAAAATCCGACCAATGAAACCCCTGCTTCCCCTATAAATGAAACTTCAAATAAGCAATAACTTTCGATAGAGTGAAGCTAGCGACTTGAAAAATTCGAGGAATATTTGTAGAATGGGTTAGTTAATTGATTTTTAGAATGGACGAGATCCTCATGAATGTGTGCCAACCTCCCCTATAAACTGGCCATATAGGAAACTCACTTTTAATGCATATGGTCGTTGCCATTTGGTACTTTTGGTATCACCACTAGGTCTGTACAAGTCTAGGGTATATACGCTTCGGACTCCGGGCCGAAGCGAAGCTTCGGCCTGGTTAAATGTCATGTTGTCTACCCTGATTGGCTTTAAAACTGGCAGTTACTTTGAATTCGTTCGTTTCTCTTCATGTAACAAGCAATTATGAATACTGCCGCCTAAATTACGAATGAACTGTACGAATTGATTAATGTATCATCGTCGGAACTTGACATGTCAAATTAATGGCAAAAAAACAAACTTTTGTATAAAAAGTTGAATGAAATTTTGCTTAATGAGTTGAAAAACATAACCTCACCGAACACGTAATATTTTTGACAGTACTCGCACATACGTTGTCGACGACCAAAAATCGTGTCGCAAGCGCGTCTAAGCACAACAACGTTTCACTGACGCTGACGCCTGTTGACAATAAAGCTAGACACAACGTCATGTGTCGTATATTTTTGAACGACCGATGCGATGATAACGAAAATAATATACCCTACACGTAATAAGGTCTAGGGCATAAAAGTCCAAAGTTTGAAAACAGGCAATACTTTTTAACTGTTTTCCATTATAGACCTTAATGTCTGCTGGAAGTTTACTGCATTTTTTCAATAATTTTAATGATAATGAAGTAATCATAATTATTTTTTGCGCCATAATTTTAACAGATGTAGTCTAACGTTAACCCAGCATAAAAACATGCCAATTACATTTTACTGAGAGCATCGACGTATGTCTAATCTAAAGTTTCGCCCTTTCATTAAAAATTTTTCAGACCAACGAGTTTTGTTCATGCTTGCTCCAATTGCTCCACGTGCCGCAATTTTAGCTGTTTCGTTCATACGAGTATATTGTGGATTGGGGAAGAATCGTGTCATCGAACCATTGAACTTTCGCTCATTCTTCTCCAAAAGTGTTGCGACGTCAACATTCTACTTGCTTCGTGCAGAAACCGTACATCTGGAATACAAATCAACGTACGAAACGAATGTATAGGTCTGGGAGATGTAAATTATGTTTATGTATGTACATATAGTAGAGGAATGGTTACTTACAGAAAGCAGCCAGACATCATAGGCAGTATTCAGTGCATACAACCCATCACCCAATAACCCCATATGCATTATATTGCATATGCATAATTACACAAGCCGGAATTTCTGGGGATACAATTTTAAAGTGCTCGCCGCAGGCGAACGTTTGGATACGTTCCAAGCGAATTTTGGAGCAAATACTCGTATAAATGTTATGGGAAAAGTTTAAAAGTGCCGACGTCAAGTTCGTTATTTTAGTTAGAGGAGTTTTTAAAAGGAATTTATGTTGAAGTATACTAGTCATATGTACTTGCATTTGAATTTAGATTTTACTTGCGTCGAAGGAATATTTGGAGAAGTAGGAATCCCCCAGTTTTTGTGTGGTGGTGAGATAATATAAATAGAATATTTCTACGAACAACTAAACGCCCGCGTCGTCCAGAGCGGAACACCTAAGGGTGACATTGTAATGGTTATGGGGAATTTGATCAGAATGGGCTCAAACATGTGGTGGGGCGACACGGTCTTGAGGATCGTAACGACAAAGGTGAAAGATTTGTAGAGTTCTGCAACTTTGACAATCTCCTCATGTTTGAGCATAAGGAGCACCACAAAATTAGTTGGTCCTCTGTTGATCGGCACAGATCACAAAATCGGATCGACTGTTTTGCCATTGCCTCCCGGACGTGCGAAATAAGAATGGCGCCGATATTGGGATGAAAAGAGACCCTAATGTTCACTGGCCTGTGCAGCTGTGTGCCGTCCTACACTCAGAAAATAGCCCCGTAAAAATGCTTGGTATATATCCCATTAATTTAATAGAACAAAATTTCCATACAAAACTTAGATAAATTTTATAGTACAAATAGGATCTGGCCCATAGAAATGATCTGATCGAGAACATTAGCCGAAAATGCATAGGAAGCCTTTTTGTTTAAATAGTGTCCGTCATTAATTCTATAGTATGTCATATCAAATAAAGGGATGCGCATCAATAGCATAGTGTATCCCATTGGTTCAATAGTTCATTATAATTGTTTTTATAGTATGCCATATTATTTATGGAATCTGATTGACGACTGCTTCACAGTTTACATTTCCTGTGACTGCGATAGATCGATGTAAAGTGAGTCGAGGGTTCGAGTCCTGCCACGATCATATTCGAAAAGCGGCTTTTCTCTCCAGCCTCAAGTTGGCTTGACTACAACGAAGTACAGTGATTTAATAAAAATTAATGGAATAAAGGCGGGACAACCGTGATATTTTTTTAATAATAAATATATTCAATAATGTCTTCTTATTATTTTAATAGAATATGCCTGCTATTTTAATGGGCCAAGAGTACCATCAGATTTATGGTTTGTAAATTATTAAAATAACCACACAAATCTCATGGACCAATTTTAATGGTAAAAACTATTAAAAAACTTTTTAATTCATATTATTTCAATGGTTTCCATTTTCTGAGTGAGCTACGAAAGATCGAGGCGCCGCAACACTGCTCGACTAAAAAATCCAGCTGTCTTATAACAACCATCTTGCGCAAAAAACAGCTGAGATAACTAGTCACTCAGAGGGTGACCTAAACGAAAACTGGGATACAAAAAAATGCGGACATTGACAGCGTAGATACCATCCTTGGCACAAAACAGCACTACCGGAAAAAGCTCTGGATGTCCGACACTTCATGGCAGCGGATTGTTGAAACAAAGAGGGTTTGTTCGGTTCGTTTGGCTGCACCATCAGACGACAATGGAAGTAGCATCGAACTCCTTTACCGTCAGAAAGCTCGAGAAGTTCAGCATAGTGAGCGGCGCGATAAAAGAGATTATGCGAATTCTCTTCTAGCCTCAGCAGAAGCAGCCGCAAGAAGCAAAAACTTAAATGTCGTATAAGGTGTCATGAGGAAGTTTACAGGTGGTCGTAACTCATGCCAACATTCGGATTAAGATTAAATCGGGCGGTTGAAAGAACACTTCGCCGCGGTCTTACACCGTGTAGCTTCTGGCGAGGTTCTCCCTCATAGATAATTTAGCGAAACATCAAAATGTGCGTATACGGTCCACTGCCCCGACTAAAGAGGAATTAGTCGCAGCAATTGCTTATTAAGGCAATCTATATCGGCGCGAACTATCGCGTTCTGCATAAAGGTAATGTGTCGGGGGACTTTGAGATTCGGCAGGGGTGCATTCTCTTACCGATCCTATTCCTCATAGTGATCGGCGATGTGTTGCATGCAGCCATATCCCGACTAGACAGAAGAATGCAATGGACTTTAACATCTTTTCTAGAACATCTTGACTATGCTGACGACATATGCTGTCTTTTGGTTTAGTTAGCATTCAAACGTCAATCCTTAGTACATATAAGGCGGGTTCTTTTGCAGCTGTGTATACATACACATGTGTAATTGTGTGGTGCTATTCCACTCTACTCTGCTATTAAAAAAACGCTCTTAGTATATATATACATACATACATATCTATCGAGGAAAATATACAATTTTCTCTCCTACATGTTTGTCACTTTAAATTTTCTGTCAGGAAAATTCAACGACAACTCTGTCATTCTATCATTGTGGGTCATTGACATTAGCGTTATCTAAGTATATATTAATATATTTCATTAGAGCTTCTTCTTGTGCCCAGTATGCGTTTTGGTCGAGTGTCATCCACCATTGCGCTCAGTTTCAGCGCTTATAGTTCAGGGCAAGCGTTTCTAGGAGAAATCGCCATGCAGCACTAATCGCGTCTTAGTGCTGACGCAGCGATGGCGTTTCATGAACGCAGCCAATAAGTTGTTCTCGGTCTCATTACCATTTAGCTGTCACACGCTTTAATTTAAATAATCGCCGCTCTCACATTGCTAAAACTGCAATACCTGGAAACTACGGAAAGGAGAACGCTTTAATCAATAAAAACAAAATCTCTAATACACACTCTACTGTATAATAGCTGAATCTTATTCTGTAAAGGGGTAGTATGTTGTGCAAGGAATATATAACATCCTAAATTTTCTTTCAAAAATTTAATTTATATTTCATTTTGATCAAAAAGTGTTAGGATAATTTCATTCTTCTTCTAATTTTATTCTTATTCGTCGGTTAACAAGGAAGATAGAACTTTCAGCTGATTGGTACAAGGAATTAAACACTTCCAGGTTGTTCATTAATTGATTGTGGCAACCATCGGAAATTATTTGGGTTTTAAGTACTTTGGGATCACAATTGCATTGCAGTGTTTAGTTTCGCCAGTCAACGTCCAACTTACAGCATACGCATATATGTAGCTGTAATTTACATCTTTACCCCTAGTCGACACTCGTATACAAAGTCGCGCGACTGCCTATAAAAGAATCGGGGATGCTGTATGTAGACAGTCGCCAACAATTCGGAAATTCCGGAGACTGGAAAATAAACTTACGCTGCTTCGCGCCTACATACCTTGGGCACTTAATCGTTCCCGCATTTTGTAAAAGCGCATGACGCTATTCCTTTCTTTACTTACACGGATTTAAGTTTCCAATCCTTTGTCACTTGATATTTCTCCGTCAGACAAGGATTTATCACAAATAAACCAAGTAGTGGGTCACACATTAATATTATTTATTATGGGCCATTTTCACAATATCTGTTTAAAGTTTATCCTATATAGGGCCGTTTTCACAATGTCTAGTTAAAGTTTATCCTTAACGGCACTCATCTGGCAGTTAATTTATCGGAGAATAATTCCAAACAGCTGATATGGGCTTTTGAAATTCTGACAGCTACAACTGTTTACGTTTGCACATTCAAACGAGACAATTAAACTGGTCATGAAGAACAAAGTTCTGGAAATTCATTCGATGGAAGAGGATTTAAAACGAACTCAGCCACAAATTGTGGAACTTGTATACTTATGTGAAGGAAGAGTTACCACCTATTTGTCGGACTATGGGCCATTTTCATAATGTCTAGTTAAAGTTTATCCTACAGATAAATGCTAAACAGCACTGATCTTCAGTTAAGAATTTATCGGACAATAATTCCAAACAGCTGATACGGGCTGCTGAGATTTTGACAGCTAGAACTGTTTACGTTTGCACATTCAAATAAGACAATTAAACTAGAGTTTTGGAAATACATTCGAAGGAAGAGGATTTGAAACCAACTCAGCCCCAATATAATGAGAGATGGCAGAGACGTAGAATAGAATAAAACAGGCGGCAGAATTCCGCCTAAAATATCAGCTGATTTTCTACTGCATTAGCTGGACTTTGGACTGCATTATCATATTTTGAGCGTTGCATACGCTAAGGTTAAATTTAGTGTCCCGCATAGCTAACAGGCAGTTTAACGAGACATTGAGAAAACGGGCCTACACAAAGTAAGAATAGATTTATGCGAATGGTTTGGGAGAAAGTTTGAATTTGTTCAAATTCGTTATTGCAGGCACCAACTGCAGCAAATTTATGTTAGATTCAAATTATGCTCAATTATCCGCCCAATATAGGCAAAACGTTACTAGATAGTACCAGTTTTGTTCTGCAGAAATAAAAAGATTTAAACAATAAGATGAAGTCGTCTTCTGCAACTCGTAGAACAACTTTCAGTACCCCGTAGCGAGAGCCTATAATGCTCGAACTCCATTAAATTCACCTTGAACTTCCCTCCGTCCTAAACGCGAAACTCAGAACGTGTGAAGCTCTACCACGTCTCTCTCACTACATTGTGCTGGGAAAACACTTATTTTAATGGAACATTCCCACTAAAACAGCCATCATTTGCATAATAAACCATAACAACGTATATGCCTAAACGTAGTCAGTCAAATAGCAACTACCGGCCCGACCGTCCCCGTCATACCGACCCCGACAGTCAATATTTAGTTTGTTTTGCAAAACGTGCCCGACCCCAAAATTGCAAAAATCATCTGATTACATGGACACCGGCGTGTACGAGTATCGTGAGTTGACCGCCATATAAAAATATAAACAGAAACCTAGAGCCAGGCAACGGCTCACACGATTGGGCTAGTGGTACGCTCGTTTTAGCTTCAACCGGAACGTGAAACGCACAACAACAAAAATAAAAATAATAACAAAAACAAATATAGACCGAATGTACTACATATATACACACAAGCTAGCTCCATTCGTAATAAACGCCAGCGAACTTTGAACACCAACGGCGTGATACGAAAGCGATTTCTGTTGCTAAGCGCTAAAATAGAGTTTGGGGGACTGAGGCTGAGGCTCAAATGAATTTGGCATGTGCAAAAATTCTGGTGGTCGGGTTTCAAGTCTTATCTGCAGCCAGTGGTTTGTTACCATGAAGAAGATGGGGACGGATATGTACACTGAGGTTGACGATGCGATTTTAGTCCAAATTTATGGCACAAAGTGGATAGTGGCAATTTAATTTGCACGCTATTCTACAACATGATAATTAAAATTTCATACTTAACCTTTAATAGGATTAGCTAAGTATTTTGTAAATTTGGCACACCTTAAAATTATTCAAAATATCGAATCTGTATCAATGCACACAAGGATCAATTCTGCGGTTAAAATAAAAGGCCCAAGAAAGAACATAGTTCTGGAAATTAATTCGATGGAAGAGGCTTTGAAACAAACTCAGCCGCAAATTAAATCTGAGAGACAAAATAGAACAGGCGGCAGACTTCCGCCAAGAAAATCAGCTGATTTTCTGTATTGGCTGATTTTCTTAGTGGCAAATTTCCGCCTGTTCTATTTCACGTCTATACCATCTCTCAGCATTCATTTGCGGCTGAGTTCGTTTCAAATCCTCTTCCATCGACTTAATTTCCAAAACTCTGTTCTTTGTAACCAGTTTAATTGTCTCATTTAAATGTAGAGAAGTAAGCTGTCAAAATCTCAGCAGCTCGCATCAGCTGTTTGGAATTATAGTCCGATAAATTTTTAACTGCGGAATGGGTGGCGTTAGCGTTTATCTATAGAATAAACTTTAACCAGACCTTGAGAAAACGTCCCTATGATTGAATACAATCATCTTTGATACTTATTTTCATGCATTAAGGCTTCACTAGCAGATAACAACAATAATTTCCTCAAATTATAGAAAAATTTTGCATTTGCATAATAAATAAGAGACTTGCGAGTGGTGCTGATGATGTAGGCCAGTCAGCATTTTATTGACAGAAAATGGACTGTATTATCGATATAAACTATATAAGTGAACTGCAGTGCTCACAGCGATTTCCAAATATTTCAACTAATTTCAACCTACGAATTCACCTTAAGAACTGGTTTCATACACGCATACACCAATTATTCATTCAGCACAACCCAGTACATTTGTTGAACGCGTACAATTGATCCAGAATGAAAAAAATTGCTATAATTCGCTCAGAAAGATTTGGAACCACTGACACCCATTTCAATTTCTCGCTTTATCACCTTGCATTAATGTTTGTTTTATTTCTGTTTATAAACATTGGCCGGCATTTTTGTATTGTGTAGCGACTCGACGATTAAGGCCGGGGGCGGATCCAACTCTAACGGACTCGCAAAGTTCTGGAATTTATCAATTGGAGCGGGGCCAATTTCATGTTGTCCAGTTTATAAACAAACGAACGCAGACGTCAGAGAAAGTTTATATGTATTTTATGATACAGCTGTGTACGTCTACATGTCGCCAACGTCACGAGATCCCCTTATCGATTCAGAAATTCCGCTGGCAATTGATAAGCGAAGTATTGTAGAAGTGTGTAGAACGTACAGTACATACACTAAGATGAATTTACGTAACTCAGACACTACGCCAAATATGCGTCCCGTGATTACGACTTAGCGTATTCTACGGATACTACACTCACTAGATAATTAGCACTTTAAAATGTATGATTCCAATTTAGCGTAGCCATCAGTTAACAACATGAAAAAAGCTTTACATTACTCTGAAATAAGTCACAAGTGAGGTATGTAAAATACATATGTACATACTATACCAATACCACATGCTGCGCTCAAGATGAAAATTTAGTCAGATTTTCTTCACTAGACTTTCTGCTGATGCAATATAGTGAATTTCTTGACACCTATGTACTAGAAAATTTTAGCACAAATTTTCGTACAAAAATTTCAAGATAATTTTTTTTATTTTTTTACAAAACTCTTTGAGTGTGAGGATAATCTTTGTACAAAAAATGGGTTTAGTTAAGGGGGAAACCACATTAGGAAGTAAAAAAAAAAAACTATTTAGTTTAACAATCCAGGAATACGCTACCAAAACTTCAAAGCGAAATTCTCATTCGTTTAAATTTTATGAACATAGAACCGAGCGCTCATCGGAAATATGTAGTCTACAGGTTTTTCTCAAAGTGACTTTTTTCACATTTGCGGGAAGTCTAACTCAAAAAGTAATGAACCGTTCATTATGAAAATTGAAAGTATGATTCTTGTTAAAATTACGAAAAACATGAACCAACTTTTGGGATGATATAATATTTTTAAGGGTGTTTTTTTTTGCATAATTAGTGAACAATTGGAGAACTCTAGTTACGGCCTTCAGCGGACATCAGTGCGTATTTTTGCCTTAAATTATTCAACAAAATTCACAAAAGTTTTTCGAAATATGAATAAAATGATGTCGAAATTTGATTATCCAATCAAATGTATGCAAACACATGAAAATTGGGACACGTTTTTTTCGAATTACTGAAGGGACAAGCTAAATAGTTTGAATTAAAAAAAAATCGAATTATCGAAGTTCGATTTAGCGAGAGGCCATCCCATCGCTCTGCCGCAACGTCCGGAGGCTTGCTGACTACAGTAGAACAAAAAGACTACCCATCTTGGACGGCTGCAATACAATGGGGATGACGAAGTACAAATGATGCCAGAGGAAGAGGAGTTCCGTAACAAAAGTCTGAACTTTGCGGTTTACGGAAAACAACAACATCAATAGTAAAACGTACCGATATGAGTAGAAACAGTACAGGCCCTGAGGGCCTCTAAGTGAGGGCCTGGCCCTCACTTACAGACTGCAACAAAAGAATCAGAACCGCTAATAAACGCAGCTGGAATATACCGAGACTTCAGTTTACTGTCGAGTTTTATATTGCTGCGTGTCATACTTGGAGCAGCTAATTGCACGGTGCACGCTTTTGACACTTCTTGTCCTGGATGTGTTCTTCCTCGTTTCTTTGTTGTTTTATTATCTGCCCTGGGCCGAAGAAACACGGCTATTGTAAGTATACTGTGGATTAAGCAAAATCAATTTTATACTTCTTAATTCTAAACGTCATAAGCTTAAAAAAACTACTAATCCATAAAATGTATCATTCGATATTTTTTTTTACATTACATACATACATATATCGAAAATATACTAGAGAATGAAAACAGCTATGCCTATGATTTCTAATTAAAAAAAACGTGAACATTCTATTGATGTCAACACCAAACCCTAATGCACATGTTAACATAATGTTTAACCTAAAACAGCAAGTTTTTGTTCTTCATAGAAAATATTCCCTGAAACGTAGATGTGCTAATCACCTACCCAAACATCCGATATTAAATAAATTCGAAATAACAACAAACGTTCATATGGAAACCAACAAAATATTCAGACTATTGCGGAAATATTAAAAATAGCCATAAAATATTCTTCCGTCGATTTCCCTACAAGATAAGTACGTAAATATTTTGGATTTAGCAGTAGACGCGGAAACGTTGGGAAGGTCATCGGTCGTAGAATGTGTATTTGTTAATTATTTCTTTCTGGCCACATCATCAGGTTGTTCATTGGTTCTTCAAGAATTTCACAACTCATCCGCGAAAAATGATGAGAGAAAATAAAATAAAAATTTTAACACCTTTACATTAAAAAGAGTTAGAGTTATTGATAAATATACAAAATAATTCATATTTTCAAATGTCTTATATACTATATATTGTGGTGTTCGCGAACAAAATCACTGTGAATTTTCGTCTTTTGTCTTTTTATGTAAAAGAAAAAGAAAATATTTTCTAAAGGTGATCTACGATATTGATCGTTGTTTAAATAGTAGATGAAACGAATTTGATGTATGAGATGCGGGTATTATATGTATACATAATTTCATTGGCAAAAATTCCAATTTCATTGGCAAAAAGTCCTCCGCGTGGGTGCTCCCTGAAACGGCAGTGGTCACTGACCATTAAAATCTTAATACATATCTGGAAATCTACGCTATCAAGAAAACTCAAATATAAAGTAAATCTCAGCTAATATGTACTATACTTTGCTCTAATCCAAAAATTATTTTGTAAAAATCAGACAAACGGTTTAAATAATTTTTATTATGACCAAATCGTGTCAACGTCATTTCATCATATTTTTTTATTTTCTGGCAGTTGTAGCCCTTTGAATGTAGGATGTTGTGCGTTTCAACATTGAGCACTACGCCGATTTCACATTACTAAAAACGCAGTAACTGGAAAACTATGCAAGCTCGATATCTCAAATAAAAACTTAATCTCAGCTAATACGAGTACTTCACCCTTATTTTTTAAAATTCCTCCCATAAAAATCAGAGCAGTATTTATTTTACTGGTTGATATGGAATGCAATTTGCATTTTTTCTATCTTGTCTTTTTACCCGTTTTCTAAGAATTTTTTTTAAACATAACGTACAAGTTTTGTTTCAAAAATCAAATCTCTTTTTTTTCCTCAGATCAAATTATACTAATATCATTCCATTCTAATTTGTTACTTTCTGTCAGCTGTGGATGTAAAATATGAATAAAAATCGTTTAAGTCGAAAATTCACACTTCGTCCATACTGCCTGGAGTCTCCTTATAAAGCAGTTGCTTCAAATGACCCCACAAAAAGTAGTCAAGCGGATTCAGATCAGGATATCTTGTAGGCTATCACACAGGCCCCTAACTTGCTATCCAGTGTTCCTGATATTCGTGGTTTAAGAGGGTCGTAATCTCCCGTAAATTATGCGTAGGTGCACTATCATGTTGGAACCACATACCGGTTCTGGTGTTAAGTGGTATGCCCTCCAATAAATCCTGGCAGCACATCCTCCAAAAATGATTTTTACAGTTGGCATGTTAAACAATTTCGTAGAGTTTGGGGTCCAATAAATTGATTCCCAATAATACCCGCCCAAGCGTTGACACTCCATCAAATGGTGGGTGGTCGACTTCCCGCACTATATGGCGATTGTTTTGGTAGTTGAAAATCCCCTCTTGAAGAAACACTCGTCCGTAAGTAAGATTTCGTTTGTGAAGTTCGGATTTCGTCGAATTTGCTGTTGCAGCCATTCACAGAAATTTACTCGCACTGCATAGTTATGCGGATGAATCTTTTACGCCCTTGTGAAAAAGTAAGCATGTAGATTTAAGCTCCGAATGATTTTCTGTACTGTCGACTTTGTAAGGCCCAATTCTCGACTTATATCCCTTAAGCCCGTCACAGACGATCCAGAATTCATCTGTGCAGAACTGATCAGGCATGGCCTTGAGGAATTCCGGACCGTGTATGCCGAAATTTGGCTGGTTCAAGCGGCCTCAAGACGCTCGGATACACAATTGAAAATGGATCTGGAAAAACTGACCGCATTGCATTTTTGGAGGAGTTTATTTCAATGTACATACCAATTATCATGTCATTCAGAGTAAAAGTTGGATTGGAAAGCCAGTCACGTCTGCCTTCCATAAACATTAAGAAAATGTACAGATTCGTTCATTGTTGATTATTCAGATACGAGTATTTTGTTTCTGAAATTACGCACCTAAATTATATTAGAAATTACTTACGTGCACACATCTATGAGCACGTCTAGTCAATTGAGTGCATCCGGCCACTTGAGAGCCGATCTGGATCAGTTTTTCCGGAGCGGAATTCGGTATCCTCTGTGGTGAAAGCCATATTCAGGCAATCTGGAAGGCTAGGCCTGAACAGTTTTTCAGGAGAGGGATTCCTGATCGTCTATGGCAGGCCTTACGCTACCTGTCGAATTACAATATATATATATGAGCACTGTACTGAAGACCTAAGGCATCCCACTCGGGTAAGTTGCCCCGTTTCTTGTCCTAGGATCTCTAGCCTACGAGAAATTTTCGGATCGGGATGTCTAAGATTAGGGAATCCTTTGCTATATTCAGCAGCAGCTCCACTACTGCTACCATCGCATGCCCCGAGAGCCAAAATCATATTGAAATATTCGCTCGATGAATACATTTTACGGTCAAAATAGAATTCGCTATGTGCAATTAATATTTTTATACCCTTCACGGATATGATAGGATATATTAACTTTGTCATGAAGTTTGCAACCATAGAGAATACCTATGGAGGAGCAATCCGCATATATTCAACACTAAACTACTTGAAGCAATTCCAGTCGTAAAAAGTAAACAGAGAGACACACGCCCTCCACTGCACAACACCCGCGCAGTCTATATAAAAGCACGCAAGATGTCATCCCCTCTCCTACTTTTCCAGTTGGAACAATAACATTCCAGTCTGTCTCTCTGCCGCGGAACACCCGCTCGGTCCATATAGAGCAAAAGAGATGTCAAATTTCCATCCCCCTTCCTACTTCCTCACTTGTGCCGAATTACTTCGTTTCTCTCGCTCTTTTTCATTTCCTCTTATACTCTCTCTTCAAAGTTTGCAACGCACCGAAGGAAGCATCTCCGACCATATAAACTATATATATTCTTGGTCAGTATGATGAAACGAGTCGATTAAGCTTTGTCCGTCTGTCTGTCTGGTTCTATGTAAACTAGTCCCTCAGTTTTAAAGCTATCGAGCTGAAATTTTGTACAAAGTCTTTTTTCTATTGCACGCTGAAAATATATCGCAACTAACGAAATCGAACAACTACGTCATATATCTGCCATAGGAACGACCGGTCAAAAAATTCGTCTTTGTGAGAAAAACTTTTTCATTCCTAAAGATATCTTTCTCAAATTTTGCACGAAGCCTTCTTTCTTTTACACGCTGTAAATATGGCGGAACTAACGAAGTCGAACCACTACGTCATATAGCTGCCATAGGAACGACCGGTCTTTGTGAGAAAAACTTTTTTATTTCTGAAGATATCTTTTTCAAATTTCACACTAATCACCTCCACTATCCGAACCCTCTATTATCCGATCTCGCAAAGTTGAAATTTTTTTTTCGATTATCCGAACCACCTCTGGGATCAATTAGTTCGGATAATCGAGGTTCTACTCTATATCTATTGTATTTATACATAACCTTTTTTTAAATTGTTCATCATAACACTTCAACTTTTCATACAACTCATTCACAAATAATATTATATTCATTCATAACACTTCAAGTTATAAATGAAACCGGAATATAGAGGGCTACGCCTGCAATCCGAGGGTTTTGCAACAAGCGCTTGTTTCGGTATGTAAATATCGACTCCTCGCTCCGATGGATAAAAACACCATAATTAAACTATCTTACCCATGGTCTCTCACCTCTCAAAGTAATAATTTTAAAACGGGAAGCTGTATTGTAACTGTAGATAGATATGTGTGTATACGAGATGAACTATCCTACTCTTTGAGATGCTTAACCATTCAGATATTTAACCAATTTTATAAGAGATTTATTTTGAATACAAAACTCTAAAAAAAAATTATTGTTAGAATCACCGCCCGCAAAAAATCTTCACCCTTTCGAAAATGTTTAACTAAATAACTGCAATTCGTACTACGAAAAATAATATGCAAGTAGGTAGGTAGTGCTTGCACCTGTACAAAAGCCGGTAGGTGTATTTTTTGTATGGACAGTGTCAAAATGCCTAAATTTGAATGAATGTGTTATACTATTATTAAATATTACGTGATTACAACGAAACTTGAAGATATTATTGCATATGGTGTTTACTATCGTCAATACTTTTGACCTGGGATGTGTTTAAAGAGCGCAGGGGTGTGCTAACTGGAAACGAGAAAAATTTACTTTTATTAACCTTTTTTGATGAGATATGAAAATGATATTACTTTTAGTTTTCTATGCTAGTGAAATGCCGCTTTCCTGTAAATTGTCAGTCTCGAAATCAACGGGGGGGGGGGGGGGGGGGGCAAACTCTGATCAGATATTTTCCCCTCTCTCTTTTCTCCCTGCTTCAAATTTGACGAAAATGAAATGTACTCGACGGTATCTTTCTTCCGATACCCCACTTGCCTATACCAAACGAAAAAAACAATTCGACCTTCATTTCCCGTCTACGGGGGAGCCTCTCCCCCTTAATGTTGGCCTATTACGACGCATCGCTTTCTCCAGAGAATTATAATACTTCTACATATTTCCACCAAATTTCATACATGTAGCTTCAGCGGTTCGTGATATATTTCATGGACAGACGGACGCTTGACCGACTTCATAAGGGTTTTGTTTTTACAACAAAACCCTAAACCCTAACCTTAAACCCTAAATACAATTATAACATGGTCAGTGTTCACTGATAATAAATGAAAGTTAAAAATTATTCCTTAAACCGCGTTCCCGTGGAGCGACAAAAATCAGACGACAAAAGTCCGTCGATAAAAATAAAACCGTGTTTCTTCACACGTGTTAACAAAGTCTTTCGACATTTGTAAAACCCAAGCACGCGTATATTGGATCCTAAGCATAACTCTCACAATCACATCATCTCATTTGGTTTAAAATCAGGTCACTGACCGAAAAAATCATGTCATATCGGACTGGTCAGAGTCGAGCGACGAAGTATAGATCGGGATAATACTTTGCTGTTCGATTGAAATATTTTTAACACTGTTGAAAGTTTCATGAATTTAATGGAGAAAATTTCAACTTTTATGGCCCCGGCAGCGTCTTGAATTTATTTTTTCTTGATTTTATGCACGGCATGTACATTAGTATCGGAGGAAGCAGATAATAATATAAAACCAAAGGCCCCAAGGGAATGACTGCAAAAAAAGTAAAAATAGAAATTAGCTGGTTGATATCGGTATTTTTGTCACATACTAATCGTCGAATTTCCTCTTTGTACATACATACTTTATATCTTTAATTCATACAACTACTCTGAAAGAAAATAAAAAACACTTGTGTAATTGCACAGAGTCACTGAACGGATAAGTATGTGATGTAGACATACTTGTAGCTGCTTATGAGGCGTTAGTGAGTGCTCTGTGACGAGATACCCTTATACATTTTCATATTTCCTCAGTTTTTAGGCTTTTCTCATCCACACACATCAACATTCATATTTCATACATATAGTCGCCAGAATGCTGTACCCTTTGAAGATAACACCTCTTTCGAACGTTGAAGATGTCACAATGTGTCTTATCATGGCAGTCATGAATAAAAGAGGTTTTAACTTATTGAATAAAATTTGAAGTTTTTATGGTAGAGACTAGCAAAAAAATATTGCAGTTTTAAGTGTCATTGCGGCAATCCTTTGGAAACAAGCCAAGTAACAAATCAGGCGGAAATTTAGCTTGGTCGTCAACTACTATAGGATATGCTTAGTGTTCCTAAAGCTGGAGTTTATAACCTGTGATGATTTGCAAACTGAAATTGACTTATTTAACGAAAGCATTAAAATATGTGTATATGTATGTTATACACATAAAAATTTGTTATGTGATTTACAATGTCAGTATATTTAATTAAAAAATCCACTTTTAGCATTTTTGTATGTTAGTCTGTTTATCAGTTTGTTTGAACATGCATCACTTGCAAAATACTGATCCGCATCGAATGAGTTTTCGTGAAAACCTAGGTCTTACTTCGGAATAAGATATATGCTTTGTTTCATCGAAACCTTTAAGCCAATCAAAAGATAGGAGATAAATCAAAAACAAAGTATTAGGAAATTCGAAAAATTACTCTAATTGCTTAATCTGTGTTCTTGGCAGAGTCGAAAAAACTGTCGTGTCAGCAAAGAATTGAGGGTAAGGACAGGGGAAATTAACTACATATTAACACCTGTCAGTCAAAATCGACAATTCCACACTATAATTATTTACAAAAGGGACTGTAGGGGGACTCATGCTCACGTCGTAAACGTCGTATTTGTGGTAAAGTTGTAAACTTCTGTAATTTGTCTATGGGGATGACAGAAGTTTACAACGAATATAATGTTTACGATATTTACGACAGTGAGCGTGAATCCCCCTTATGACTATATTTATTCATAGTAAATTTAAGGGACAACCCCCAGAATCGCACAAACATGAACGCTCGCAAATGTCGAAGTTTTCGGGCAGTTTACAGTTTAGGAAGCACAGAGAATTCATTTCCTATCTATAAAATGTTCGTTTTGTGTAATTATATAGAATGGTAAAAATGCCTAAGGGAAATTTGTCCGACTGTATAAGTACTAAGGATTTAAGTTTCCTCTTCAAATTTGAGTTGACGTTTGAGTGCTTAACTAAACCAAGACATATTCCCAGCAAAGACATGCCCTGTTTTCGTCTTCGCTACTCTGATCTCTCTCTCTCTCTCTCTCAATTGCCCTAACCCCTTGTGGGGCATAGCGCATCATGTGGCCCAGTTAACGTTTCGTCGGCATAAACTGGTTTCGGAGAATGCAGTTGCCAGCATGCACCTCCTGCACATCCATTGCCACGACCGTCGTCGTGGACGGGATTCGAACTCGAAACGCCGGTAGTCAAACATGAGACTGATGCCTCAACACACTGTACTACCGGTCGCCCCAATTGCTCTATAGCTTTTTTTGTCGCTTATCTTACTCTACTCTGCTCCGTACAAAAAGCGAACCTAATATAGAGAGATTCTCCTATTATTTGCGAAACAGTAATGTTCCGATCTTTGATATCAAGTTTATAAGCGACCATGTAGATATTTTTTTTCGGATATACATATTTCATATTTTTAATCTCGCGAATACAATCAAAAATATTGAAAAACTAAATTGACGCCAGGGGACCATTGTACTTTGACACCCAACCAGGTCGTTGGCCCGAAACGTTTTCTTACTGCGCTTAATCTTAACCTGAATTACACTAGACCGGAGTACAAAGCAACGAGCCTTTTGTAGGTCATCAACATCAATTTGGAGCAAAACATGTTTTTATTTATGTTTTCAAATAGTATATCTCAGCTGTATATCTGAATGCTTTCAGTTGTTTTGTTTGAGCGTCTGATATTCATCATTTCATTAGATGAGGCGTAGTCCAAGGTAATGACAGTTAGCATGTCTTCGGTAATATAATTTCGCAGGGAAAAATGGCATGTTGTACATGCATATTAACATGGTGGTCTAGTAAAAAAATATGCCATATTATCGTACACAGAGTAAATTATATATTAGCATGAATGGGATATTCAAAATATACATATGTACCAACGAGTATTTGCTTTTCGCCTAAATTGAAAATGAGATTGTCTTATGAATATTCTTTAGAACAGTTTAGAGTTATAAATTAAGCACAGGTAGACTGTCATTAGCATAAAGTTGAAAACATTCGTTAATAATACCTACACATTATGGCTCCACAAATACGTTTAGAACATTGAAATAATGAAATATTTGTCTCTATAGCGACTGACCTTACCAGTTCTAATCTCATGAGATACTAGGGTATAAAAATTTAAAGTGTGTATTGTTTTCAAATGGATAGTAGAAATTCAAACTGATTACAAATATAAAAAACATGTGTCAATTCTTAATCAAAATATTTTGGTACGACATAATATGTATGTAATTGCGCGGTAGAAAAACCAAGCCAAGACATTCTAAGTTTAGCCGACGCCTTTTTTATCTGGTTTTATACTCAGAAAAATTGTCAATAAATTAGAATATGTATTTCAACTGTGATGATAATGATGCCCGCGAATACTTTACGTAAATGTAGACGTAGTAAAAGAAAAAAGAAGTATCTCGACATCTATTCTTTATTGCACAATTGTATAGAAACCATACTCGTGTCGTAGATGCATATGTACAACTCTAAAATAAGATTAAATAAAAGTAGATACATACATATGTACTCGTATGTTATGCGTAAATATCCGTGTATCTGAAACGTGAGTCACGTGGCCAAACGATTTGTTACGTATTATCAATGGTCGCAGGTCTGCAAGCCTGATTTTTTTCAACACCGGTTAAAGAAATGACAGTGAGCAAAAAAAAAAACAGTAGCAAAGCATTGTGCCAAAGATGTAAAAAAGGACATGTTTGGAACATAGCTCCGAAATACTTGTGAAAACCACAACAAAAAGTGGGTAAATTCCGTCGGTCATTAATTGTCAATGGCTAGCAAAAAGTGGGTAGCTAAATGTCACATATTGAAAGATTTTCCGATTTTAATCTCGACTGATTGAAATTTGAATTTTTCTTGTAATAAAGTGCCATTTAAATGCAATTTGTCGTGTAAATTACGCGAAACCGTGTCCAAAAATGGTATTCATTAGCTGAACCACCTATTTCCCTCTCAAGATCTTGTCAGATAGGTGACACTATCTCTTCTACTTATAACTTATACTTATACATTACTTCACATCTCTGTTACTCACTGTCAAATTGTCTGATCCTATCAAGTTTGCCAAAACGCAGCCAATAAAGGCCAGTCGTGAGGTGCTGATATGGGCTGTTCTGAAGCAAGTCTGATTTCACTGAAATTTGACACGTGGCTTCCTTGGGTTATTATAAATACCATACGGTGATATTCTAGTCCTGTTGCAAGTGTGCGTCGGGATAAAAGGACCTTCTTGACATTAAAGTGATATTTAGGCAAGATGGGTATCATATGACACGGTTTGTTGAGGCGAATGCACTAGACTACTGTTAAGGTAATTTTGAATTCTTTGGTTAGGAAAAATGATATTCTGATGAATTAGCGCTCATGGCATTTTGTGTCCTTTGGCGAGGAAAAAGGACATTTTTGGCAATGAAGTGATATATGTATAGGCAAGATAGGTATTATATGACTGGGGGCGTTGAGGCGAATGCAGTAGACTACTGCTGATGGCATTTTAATACTTCGGCGAGGAAAAGGGATATTCTTGGCATTGAAGTGATATATATATATAGGCAAGATGAGTTATCATATGACTGGAGGTGTTGAGGCGAATGCATTAGACTACTGCTGAGTCCTTTGGTGAGGGAAAAAGGACAGGTATCTGTAGCTCAATAGACATTGTATATGTTGCTCAATAGATGCTATATGTTCGTCTGTAGATACTGTATCTGTTGCTCAGTAGATGCTTTATTTGTTGGTCAATAGATACTGTATCTGTTGCTGAATAAGTACTGTATTGGTTGCTCCATGAATACTGTATCTGTTCTTTGTATATACTGTTTGCTGGCTCACGCGCTTTTCTTTCACGCCACTTTCTTACACCTACTACTACTATTACTACTACTGCTACTACTACTACACCTACTTCATCTCAGTAAATTTTTGTACACATTTTTGAACAAAAACTTAAATATTAGACCAGAACAGAGGTGTTTTGTGTTTCGAACAAACATCAGAGCTTTAACTTTTGTTCAAAAATTTGAACAAAAATTTACTAAAGCTGCTTTCCCACGAGGCGACATTTGTTGAAAGACATAAGTCGAGCAACAAAATCTCCCCGTGGGAATAGCACTTTCAACAGTGTTGAAAGACTGCAGTCGAACGACAGAGTTTTGTCCCAGTCTATACTTTGACGCTCGACTCTGAGTATGCCGATATGATATGATTTTCATTGAATGAAATTCGTCCAATGACGTGATTTTAAGCCAATGAGGTGGTATGGCTACGACTGATAGTTTTAATAGTGTGTGGGTATGTTTTGTGTATTTATATGAGAAATACATGCGTGTGTCATGTAAATGTTGACAGACTTTTGTTGACACGTGTGAAAAAACACGAGTTTATGTCCCATTCGAGTTTTGTCGACGAACCTTTGTCGCCTGACTTTTATGGCTCCATGGGAACGCGGCTTTACGCATATTTCAGAATAAAATTCTGAACCACCGTTGAAAATGGGCTGAATTAATTTAAAGTAAATTTTAAACGTAGCGACCCCAATTCGAGAGAGTGATGGGTAAATTACATTGCCGGTAGAACTAATCGCAGCAGCAGAGGCATCAAGTGTGTCTTGGCCAAAATGCTTTGCGAGCCACATTGAAATCAACGACTATGGCAGCACGAAATGCCATAACTACTACATTTATACCGCGAGGCTATGTTTCAGTACTCGTATTAACTAATCTCAGCTAGGTTAGGTACAGGGGCTTCCGTGATGTATCACAGCACACTTAGACCAACATTGGGTCCATTGTGGTACCACCGCTATCACCTTCGCTTCAACCTACGTGTCAAACCAGCCTGTGCTGGCGATATAACAATTGAGCCGTGTGGCGGTCATATCCTTAAGGTCATCCAGATCGTAAAAGACCCATGAGCACAGAAACTTTCTTCTCCTACCAACCAAGGCTGGGCAATGACAGAGAGGATGTAGAACACTCTCCTCCTCCACATCGCCACATCTCCTATAGAAGTCGTGGTGAGGAAGATCCAACAGAGGGTAATATTGAAGAAGCCAGCCATTTCTGCGAGCGCTAAGCAATAGTTCTCTGTAGTTTTAGAGGTCGTCAAGACGGATTCGAGTGAGCGAATCGCCGCCTGACTATCTGTATAAATAGTTATGTCCCTCACAGTAATGAAGTGACTGTCTAGCCAGGACAGAGCTTCCAAGATAGCCGAAACCTCTGCCTGTAAGATCTCAGCTAACTCACCACGATGTAAAAATATCGAATTAGTTGATTGGAGTAGCTCTTAGCTCCACTTGCGATGCGGTACTGGACTAAACAAATTGGATTAGGTTTGCGCTTCAGTTGTTGACGGTTGTTTTTGTCGGTGTTTATGTTTTGTTGGAGCTAGAGGTATAAAAGCAAGAAGTTACTGGCTCTTTACATTTCTGAAATTCTCCTTAAACCAATTGATAAACCAAGATGTGACATTTGCCATATTTAGTAGTTAGTACCGGTCGGTATAAACACTCCACGAATTAAAACTAAATCTAATATGATTTGATTAATACTCCTTTTTGTTCCACGGTATAAACGTGCCCATCGTCTTCCGCCAATACGTAAATTGCGATTTTTCTATTATCTATTATTTTGCAAAAAAAATGGGTTGTTGTGAATGAATCCTTCATAATTTTTAACAACAAAACAAAGCTTTCGTTCGACGCTTTGCATTTAAGAAATTTTGTACGAAAAAGCAGATCTGCGGATGCTGCTGCCACCCCAATGTAATTCGCTAAGGGGAATACGCGCATTCTAACTTCACAGGTAAGCGCCACTTTTGCTGCGATTGCTTCCGCCGGCAATGTAATTTCCGCATAAGTAGCAGTTGTTCTTTGATGTAAGCTTTATAGAGTGTAGACAATGACCATTTTTTTCGGAACTCAAGATCATTACCTCCCACAAAAAGTCCATCCTTCACAGAAAATGGCCCCGTTAAAAAGCATGGTATATGTACCATTAAATTTAATAGAACAATGTTTCCGTACAAAACTGAGATAAGTTTTATAGTTTAAATAGGATTTGGCCCATTGAAATAATGTGATCGAAACCATTAGCCGGTATTGCTTAGGAAATCTTATTAATTAAATAGTGATCGCAATTAATTTTGTAGTATGGCATATTAAATAAGGAGGAATGCGCTTCAATTGTATAGCGGTTTAATAATTCCTTATAACTATTTTTATAGTATGTCATATTATTTCTGGAATCTGACTGACGATTGCTTCCGAGTTTACATTTCCTTTGACTGCGATAACTCGATGGGAAGAGAGTCGACTTACCAGCCGAGAAGTCGCGGTTTCGACTCGAACATATTCGAAAAGTAGCTTTTCTCGCCAGCCTCAAGTCGGCTCAGCTACAACTAAGCATATTTTTTATATTTTAGTAAATATATTCAATAGTGTCTTCTTATCAATTTAATAGAATATGCCTATTAACATAATGGGGCAAAAGTGTAATCAGTTTTATGGTTTGTAAATTATTAAAAGAACCAAATAAATCCCATTTTAATGGTAGAAACTATTAAAAAACTATTTCATTCATATTAATTTAATGGTGTAAATTTTCTGAGTGTACGGCAATTTCAGCAATTCCGGTGAAAACCGTGTCTTGAAAAGCACCCACTGCCGTAACATTTGACCAAAGACGAAATGGCGGGCGTACCCTCCCTTAAGAAAATAAATAACTGGTGCAACAGTCCAATTTTAGACCATGGCCTCGAGATGAGCTAGTATCATCTCATTTACTAGATCTTGACGGTGTGTTTTGCGCAGAGGTGTATAATCCTGATCATCAACACGCTCAACCGAGTATATACCCTCATTTAACACCTGGGTGGGCTCATAGTCCGACACGTAAATCCACCCCATTTGGGATAAAAAAAACTCGGTTGAGCGTGTTGCTGATCGCACACCTCTACACAAAACACATTGTCACAATCTAGTAAATGAGATGATGCTAACTCATCGCGAAGCCTTAGTCCAAAATTGAATTGTTACGCCAGTTATTATTTTTTTTTTGTAATTACTACTCCTTGTCAACCCCTTATCATTATTAATTTTATCAATAGAGGCAACGTAGTTATAATTAGTATGTACTCAAATTGCATGCAACTCAATCATGCAACCTTGTTCTTATCAATTCAATAAAAACCCCAAAATCGGCAGTGTGTTTATTGTTAGATTTAGTGATTAAACAACAGTGATTCACGGTTTTTTAATGAAATGTGTAATGAAATGGGAGCTGGCCATATCATTTTCCGACTAAACAAAGTCCAAATAATAAGGTATCGAAAACAATTTTGATCCCAATGTGCCATACATGCTCGTACATTGTTTAATATTGTTGATGGCATATTCGCATGAATGTGGTATGCGTCATATGTAGTATGTCCGTATGACACAGTAGATACAGATATGGTGTAAATTTTCATCAAAACAAGAGTTTGGTTGGTTGTTTAATATATTACAGTATAAGTAAATACATATGTATATTCAGAGTTTTCGGTTGAATTTCACCAGAAATGGGAAATTAAGCAATGAAAAGATAAATAGGAAAAAACCCAAAACGAAAATTGAAAATGTGAATTCATTAAAAGTATTCTCTGTATTTGATGAATCAATAGTAGATTACCCTGTCCCAGATGACTTAAACCATTTGATATATGTACAAGGCACTGCGCGTCAACTGTTCCATATGACCCAGTTGATGTTTTGTTGGAATAAACTAGTTTCGGAGAATGCAGTCGCCAGCACACACCTCCTGCTCCCCAGTTTATCCACCAACCTGCGAAAAGTCGGGAGATGCTGCGGCTTATTATTATGCCCCGCGCCACAGGCAGGGCCGCCGAGAGGAAATCCGGGCCCGGGGGACAACGATTCCGGGCCCCCGTACTAAAGTATTAGAATAAAAAAAATAGAATAGGTTCCATATTTCTTGGGATTTCATTCATCTTGGGGCCCCATACAGCTCTAGCTGAGCCCCATACATATCGAGCGGCTTCATTCATCTTGAGATTTCATAGATCTTGGGGCCTCTTACATCTCTAGTTGGCCCAATACATCTTGGGGGTCCCATATATCTTAGTATTCCATACATTTTGAGGGACCATACAACTCTAGGTGGGCCCCATACATCTTGGGGCCCCATATATCCAGGGGCCGACACATCTTATGGCCCATATTTTTGAAACTCCATATGGGCCCCCAGATAGCATGTTAACGGTTGAAAACGCTAGAATGCCGCGGTCATGACTTATATTGAAACACATTATGTAAATCATTTTACAAGAATTTTTTTTTAACATTTTGCACTTAGAAAAATGAGTTCACCGTTTTTAAGAAAATGTTCGTCAATTGCGATCCATCGTCAGATCGATCTGACACAAAATATCTGACGATCGAAATTATATGGAAATGTCAAAAAAATCGTCAACGATAGTCAAGTCACATACACTGTGCGATCGATCTGACGATCACAATATCGTCAGATCGATCTGACGACGGATTGCATCGTATATGTGGGCTATTAGCTGACGTTTCATTGGCATATACCACTTTTGGACAATGGACGTTGCCAGCATGCACCTCCTGCTCCCAGTTAGCCGCCTACTTGCGACAAGTCGGGTGATGTTGTGGCTTATTATTACGTCCCACACCACAGGGGGGGCAACATAAACTACCATTGCCACGAACCCTGTGGACGGGACTTAAACCCGTAGCGACCACGACCATAGCCAGACATGTGACTAACGCACGCTACTGGCCGCTCACTTGTAATACACATGAATTTGCTCAGCTGTCTATAATACTGAATTAGTGATGTTCAAGTATCAAGTGATGAGCTCGTAAATGATTTTCATTAAAACAGCGCGTTTCCATAACGAGATCTTTATTTTTCCTTTTCGAATACAATTGTTTCGAGAGACACTTGCTCTCTTCCTCAGTTCGTGGTGCTGACTACTCAACGATGGCTAAACTACATCCTTAAATAACTAATACTATTATGATCCTACCTTACACAACTTTTTAAAAAACTAATTAAGAGCAATAAATCCTTACACGACCTTACATCACTAATTAGGGCTATATCCTAATACATTTTATCTAACTTACCTAACCTAACATTTCATATTTTTTATTTTGGGAAATTTCCTTTAGGTTTTCCCTGATTAACGACCTTTAATAATTTAGATGGGCAATTTCCATCATCGTGGTTCAACAAACGTCTTTTCGGTATCCTACTGATCTCGAGACTTTCCGCTGCGTCGAGTTTGTAGGGTTGTCGGACTGCTCGTAATATTTCGACGTCGTCAAAAACGATCGAGTGTCCCGATTCGACCAAATGCCTCGCAACCATAGACTTAACATGTCGTATGGGATTCTTTCGTCCTAGTTCCGCGTCTTTCTTGTGCTCCTCGAATCTCGTAGTGATTAGGCGTCGGGTTTGTCCTATGTATACCATCTCACAGTCCTTACAATTGATCTTGTAGATTCCGCTTCTCTCTGTTTTTCTCAGGTGGTCCTTCGCAATTCGCACGTTTTTGACGACGTCGAAATATTACGAGCAGTCCGACAACCCTACAAACTCGACGCAGCGGAAAGTCTCGAGATCAGTAGGATACCGAAAAGACGTTTGTTGAACCACGATGATGGAAATTGCCCATCTAAATTATTAAAGGTCGTTAATCAGGGAAAACCTAAAGGAAATTTCCCAAAATAAAAAATATGAAATGTTAGGTTAGGTAAGTTAGATAAAATGTATTAGGATACAGCCCTAATTAGTGATGTAAGGTCGTGTAAGGATTTATTGCTCTTAATTAGTTTTTTAAAAAGTTGTGTAAGATAGGATCATAATAGTATTAGTATTTAAGGATGTAGTTTAGCCATCGTTGAGTAGTCAGCACAACGAACTGAGGAAGAGAGCAAGTGTCTCTCGAAACAATTGTATTCGAAAAGGAAAAATAAAGATCTCGTTATGGAAACGCGCTGTTTTAATGAAAATAAGTTTCAACGGGAAAACTACCGACAACAGAAGTTTGACTCGTAAATGAATTCTCATGACATTTGTCCAATTGTTACACAACATTAAATTTGGAATACTTGTCTATGAATGAATCACGCATTAGCCAGATTATGCAAATGGATAAATATAAATACATACTATCAAAAATTTCGATATCCCACACAACAATATCAAATATTAACACTCAACGAAATCTATCATTTCCATCTAGGATTTAACATTGCCTACAGTGGCCAGAAAACATTAGGCAGTTTAGAATGAAAATTTGGCATAATATTTATACATTTTTCAAGTCTGTACAGCAGATACACGCGTTTCTTTCTTGTTCTACAATTCAAACTGTCCTTGAGTATAAAGAAAACATTAGTTCAACGCTCCTAGGCCATTACCATTCTGTTTAGCAGTTGGCCTCATTAAAGCTAATTCGCTAATTCTTACCAAAAAGTAGAACTGAATGGCTGTAGTCTGTATCTGCACATGTACACAATGTGGATGTATCCGTATCAGATACGGTACAGCTCAGTGTATAGTTCTCAAGCTGGTCACATTATCGTCCATATAAAGGAAACGCTACTATACTTTAATACAGTAAGGGGTTCAGTGGTCTTTTTTGAGGTATCGACCATTTCCATAATAAAACAGTTCATGGCAGTAACGCTATATACAGGGCAAAGAGGAAACGTGGTTCTCCGCTGCACGGAAAAACATGGAATCATGGATATGGTTTTGGGATGAGCTGAAAGTAAAGAATTTGCTGGTATATCTACAACTGCGTGTTTCAAATGGGCGAAGATAAAAGTACTTACTGATGTACTTAGATTTCGATTTTTGCATAAAAAGACAATAATAATTATACTGAGTGTCCAGAAATTGACATATAAACACACTGCCATGAGATTACTTATGCAATTTCCGGCAAAAATAGACAGATATTTACATTTTGTTGTTGTTGAAAACTGCCTATCTCAAATTACTTAAAATATAAATATCTCTGCAAAACTAAGGTAGCTAGAATACTCAAATAAAAACCTAATCATAGCTTAGACATTGCTCACCAGTGATCAGTGATCGCCAATAATTACACTAGGTGTGTTTTGAACATTTGCACGTTAGGGTATCTCCATGCATTACAACAAAAACTTAAACCTGTGCCGGCCAGTGGGGTGGCTAACCTGAACTTTATAGATTGTACAATTTTACCAGAAAAACGAGCCTATAAGTATGCTTCTCATCAATTTGACATTGGTGCGAAGCTTTGACGACACTTCATTCGTAATTTCAACATTTTATATTTTCTCGCCACTACTATCTAATATTTAGGCCACATTCATAATTGCTTATCGCTATAGTCAATTTTGAAAGCCAATCAGACAATTCTGATTGGCATGACATGACATTTAAAAGGTTAACTTGGATGGGTGCCCTCGATCGTTTTTTTTTTGCTCCACGAGTTAACTTACCCTAACCCGTTGTTAAAAAAACGCTCCTAATATAATAACATTTTTCCTTCTACATACCACTGTAGTCCGGATGGCGCAACGGTTAGCACGGTCGCCTTCTATGCACTGGGCCCCGGTTTGATTCCTACTGAATGCAGTAGTCTTTGATAAAAAAGGGGATTTCGTGTCGAACTATGAGCCCACTCAGCTGTGAAATGAGTACCGATTTGGGGTAAATAACTTGGTTAAGCATGTTGCCGATCACACACCTCTAAACGAAACACA
The DNA here is from genome assembly GCA_964017055.1 of Chloromyia formosa. Lineage (NCBI taxonomy): Eukaryota > Metazoa > Arthropoda > Insecta > Diptera > Stratiomyidae > Chloromyia > Chloromyia formosa. Next base: position 30,322,945 of record OZ024815.1, on the reverse strand, counting down.
CCGATTTAGTAAGTGAGATTATGTTAATTCATCTGGAGGCCTTGGTCCAAAATTGGACTGTTGAGCGCCAGTTATTTGTTTATTTATTTTATACAACTTAGTCATCTACATTATGGTACATATATATGTATACTACAAACTTCGAAAAAAGCTCTAATGACTGGCATAAAAAAAATCGTATTCTCAAATTCAATGATATCACAGATCAGCCAAATAGGCCTCAATGAGATTTTACAGAAATTTACAGCCTGCAACCGGCCTCTTGTTACTGCCATCATCATCCGCTGTCGAATGACTATTTTTTTTTCTGGAATAAACAAATTGAATTTCTGGTTATTGTTGATGATGAGAGATGTTTTTTCTTCCAAATGGCTTAACATTTAAGTGAATCAACAAAAACAAGTAGCAATAACCCAAAGTGAAAGTGGGTGGCATCCAACATTTATCACTAAATAACTAAAAGGGAAAAAATGCTAAATTCCTGTCAGCTGCTACGAATATCCAAGTGCGTGGAGTCCAATATTTCTGTTTGGTATTTTAATTTGTTATATTTTTCATTGGAATTTGTTTGTATGTTGTGCATGGATCCAAATTAGTGTAACTTAAAACGAAACGATGCGTGTTTGTCGTTTGCACAACATATTATGCAAATATCAGTACAGTACAGAGACTTATTGTAATGCATTTTGGTTGGATGGTTACGTGATGAAAATTCCATTGAATGCGGATTTAATGAAACGCAGTGCCTGTAAAGGTTACTGGAGAGCTTTGATCTGAAGATACATATCTAACGGCTGAACCAAATTAGTAAAACTCTATCCTCTTAAATCCAACAAATTTGAAGTAGCCTATATCTCCCAGGAAATGAATGCTAATTTGGGGGGTCTAGGTAGAAATGTCGGTACCACAAAAATGAACTAAGGGGTTTTTGGTTTTACTAGTTATGAGGTAAACATAGTAAAAGTCCCCTAACCTACGAGGTGTCGAAAAGGGAGGGTGGGTGAAGAAGGTGCCAGTTTTCGGGTTTTCGCAAATATCTCGAAAACCGTTTGCCGTAGCGAACTATGACTTATCACAAAATTAAAGAACACTAAATTCTCGATAATAGCGTCTTACATAATTTTGTTTTTCGATAAGGAGGTGGGTAGTATGCGGCAATCGCAGACTTTGGTTCAACTTAGTCTCAAATTATTCAGTTTTTAGTTATTGTGGTAGCAACAACGCCTACTGGCAGCCCTTGGCCATTACTGGTGAACGGGTCGCTCCGGTGCTTAGAACCGGCTGAAAGTATTGATCCTACGAGAAAATGGAGTAAACCCCTTTTTGTTGGAATTTAGCATTTTTCCTTGAATAAATAATTATGGAGTTCTAGGCAAAATAGAGCCAGTTGCTAATCGCTTTATCTACCTCATCGTATAGAATTTTTAGTATGATATGTATTGTGTAGGCAATTTTTAACTGGGAATATTTCAGCGTTTATTTTCTGCCCTTATGTCCACTTCTTTCGAGACTAGCTTTTGCCGCTTGCTCGGTAACTATCCGTGCTACTGATGTCCTAAATAACTCAAATTAAAGCTAATCAATTTATCTAGAAACCAATCTGATGACTTATCTTGGGAGATAAATACTTTGTTTTTTTTTTTTTTGAATACAATACCGAAATAACAATTTTTAGTCTTTGGAGGAAAATTTTCCAAATTTGGAGCTGTGATTTTTATATACCATATTTTAGAAAATATATTGCTTTTCGAAAGTTGCACAAAACACTTTTCTGTAGGATACATACTTCAGAAGGTATTGAGAGATCATTGCGTTGTTTTGCGCGGTAGGCTAAATTTAAGCTAATTGGTTTTCTCCATTTCCTGTCTTAACTGTTAATCTTACGGATGTTGTTTGTATCTCAAATTAAAGATAATTTAACAGCCTATTAGATTCCGGACAAGCTTTTTCGTAGGATGAATACTTTTTTCGATATATCACAATATGCGTCACCAAAGCGGATAATTTTCCATTACCCAGGCTGCCAAGGCCCGACGTCAGGCTGTCGCGCCACGATGATGATGATGAAAACGGATAATTTTCGCTTTTCGGGAAATATTTTCAACGCTCGAAGAGCTTTGCTTAAGAAAGGCTTACACGTACGATAAGCTTTATATATAAAATTTTAGGAAATTTAGTAATCTTTTAAAAAGTATTGTAGTAGCCGACTTTCCAGCAGGACACATGCCTTAGGAGTTATTAAGCGATGGTTACATTTGTGTTTCGTAAAGTCCATTTAGCCAATTGGGTTTCTCCTTTTTCTAAGTAATTATCATATTTACGTTCATCTGACTTATCAAACTAAAGCTTGTTTAGTTATGAAAAAATTCGATCCTCTTTCTTTGCCTCGTGCGATTAGTATTTTACCCGTTATTTGATATTTATTTTTTGAAGAAACAAACAAGCACTTGGCAAAAACTGATTTTCAAGTGAGGTGAAAACTATTTAAGATACGGAAATGTGACTTGAACGATTTTTATACCTTTTTTGATGTTCTTCAATTTTGTCTCAGCAAATTTTTTTTTTTGTTAGGATTAATAGTTGCCGAGATACAGCTTAAAAGAAAACTCTTAACTTCTATTACCTCCCGCACAACAGCGAGGTCCCGATGCGTGCTAACAACATGCATGCTAAGTTTCAAAATTTCTTGAAATCCACTCGTCAGTTGGGGTATAATAATGGTAATACGGAATCTGAATTTTTTTTTTATAAATAGTTATAACTTGCCACCTGTTAGGCGGCTATTACACTATAAAAGTTCTTTTACAAATATCTTTTATGAAAGATATTTTCAAAGGACTTTTATAGTGTAATAGCTGCCTGAGAAAAGATTTGCAACATGAACGTTGCTTGTTTCAAGTACCTTTCTTACAAGCTTGCACTCCTTCCCCCTTAGGCGGCTAATATCATTCATAAAAGTTCTTTTAAAATATCGTACTTCAAAGATATTTGTAAAAGAGCTTTTATTGTGTAATAGCCGCCTTAGATACAATACAATACAAGATACAACAATGAATTTTATTATCTACAACTTTTTCTTTGACAACTTTTTTGTCCAATAAAAAAAATAATAGGAAAAAGGCTTAAAAAACGTCATTTTTTTTAATTACTAACTTCAAAAAGCATTTATCTCTTAAATTATAAAAGATACAAAATAATGATATCAAACAATCTTCTAAGAAATTTAGTGCTCTTTAATTTTGTAATATGACTTCTTTTTTTTCTACGATGAACGACTTCCAAGATATATGCGAAAAACTTAAAAATTGGACCTCCCCCCTCTCTCTCTCTCCCTTTTCCACTCCTCGTAGGCCCGGGGACTTTTAGTACGTTAGTACGTTTACCTGCTAACTAGTCTAACAAAAACCCACGACTTATACTAACAGCATTCTTACACTTTTGTGGTTGTCTTGCACACGGATAGCTGCTAAGATGCAAGACCTGATGAGTGCTTCTATCTGCACGAAACCACTAAGCTTGGAAAAAATAAAAACAGAGGGAGTTTGAGAATAAAAAGTATTTGGTTCCGTTGCGGGGCTTGAACGGCAGACGACCGTGTTTCGCGTAGCAAAAAAGGCCCGGAGCGGAACCGAGCTAAGCTATAGGTGCATACTAAGTTGGTGTGCAGAATGAAACCAAGTGTCACAAAAATTCCAATAATACTAGTTGATAACGATAAATCTCATTTGATAAACTTCAGATGAATAGTACGTATGTATATGCATAATTCCATTTGATAATTGCTAGAAAAGTTTGCAAAGCACTGCTCCGTGAAATTCATTTAAACAAACAACCAAAAAGATTCATGAATATGAATATCATTTGAAACCCAGCTTGTGAAATTTTCCTTGAGAGAGTTAGTGTGTTGTGAACGATATGTCTTACTGTAATGACTCAGGTCACAATCACAACAACAACAAAAAAACATTCACAAGAACCACAATTTGCCGGAAAAAATGCATTCACGGGCGGCTGGTAGCTTAATGTATTGAGGCGTCAGTTTGATGTCTCAGCATAGCGGTTATTCACGGGTTCGAGTCCCGTCCACGTGTAGTGGCCATGGATGTGTGTACTGTCTTCTCCCTGTGGTGTTGGACAAACAATAAGCCACGACCTTTCCCGACTTGGCGCAGGTATGCGGCTAAATGGGCATGAAGTACATGCTAGCAACATCCATCGTCCGAAACTAATTTATGTAAAGAAACGTCAACTAAGTCACACACAACAGTAGTTGACGACCTATGACCCATTAAGGGTTAGGACAAATAGTAGTAGTAAGAATGATGCAAGGAACTCCGGCATGCAAAAATCTTACCGTGGAGAGAGAAGGTGGCAGATACTTGTTGTACATAATGACATCTTTCTCTACTTGATTTACGGAACAGGAAAACATAGCGTTGATTTCATTGGGATGGATTTTATAATTACTACATAGATTAACATTATGTTCACACTAGAGAACAAATCACTTGATCTGGCCAGAACACTTGATGTAAAACTGCCAGATACTCACAAATGCGACGATTAAATCAATTATTCTGCCAGACCATGTGGTTAAGTCGTATAATGTGAGCTTGATGTGACGTTACAATTCGAACAAATTCGTTTCAAGAAGAAATCGAACACTTTTTTCTTTAGCATTCAGTTGTATTATCGCTAAAAAAAAATTAGTAATTTAACTCACATATTAATTATAAATTTTGTATATGTATGTACATTTTTTTTCAGAATTATCTATTAAGCACATGATAACCCTATGAAATGCCATATCGTAGTAATCGAATATTATAATTGCTGTGATTCTTTAGTCCGAAAAAGCTAAACTACTATACAGAATAAAACAGAAAAAAGGGGGGAAAATGGAGTAGGTATTTTCCTGGTGCGGGGTTTGTCTTGGGTTAGTAAACCTTCAAGAGAAAACTTAAATTCTAATATATCCTCAATGCAAATCCAACCTAACAAATGTTATTTGGGCAGCAGAATCATTTTGTTGGTTTGGTTTTTCATTAAATTACACAAAATCAACATTTTATTATTTATTTAGGAAATATACTGTATCATCGATCTAAACTGCATTACTCGCAACGAATTTCGAATATTCTAATTTAAAACATCGCCTTAAAGACAAATTTCTTAGCTGAAAGCTTTATCGAGTACAATGTTGTTAGTGTAACTAATGCGTACAGTTGTTCCAGAACAGTGAGCAAAGAAACGTGGCTAACAAATATTAAAAACTAATAATCTGCAAAATAAAGCTATTGCCTACTCTATTCGTTTTTAAACTTATAAGTTACGATTGTCATGACATATTTAATTATAAAAATTATTAACAAATTACACAAGAAAAGTTACCTTGAGACAGTCATAATTGATCCATGAGTAATTCATTCATTCACTACAAACATTTTACATTTACTCAAGTAACCTTCGAATGAGTCTTGAAATGTTATTTTTGCCGAAAGAAACATGAAACATTCATTGACTGAAGCTATTATTCTTGTTTTTGTTTTGACGTTGTTTGGAGGAAATGAACATGACTAAATGGCTGCCGCCAGGGGAGCTACATAATAAGAGATAATTGCAACATAGTTTTGAATTACCGCTAGACTTTAGTAATTAGATTTCACGCTCAATATTGCGAAAAATAATAAACAGAACATATGCTCATGTGTTTAAGGCGGTATTTATCTGTATTTATGCCCAAGCGAATCGCGTCGCGCGACGCGACTGGCAGTCGTTTGAAATCGCAGCTAGCGATTTGTCGCTGATAATATGTATTAAGGTGCTATAACATTAGCATATATATTTGGCCAATAGAGTTACTTAAAATATGAAACTAATTGTTTTTATGAAAAATACACGACATGCTGCCATTTAAATTTGTACGACACTTACGTTGGGAATATATTTCTCAAGATTGTCATGCAATTTTCATCAAAACATTTTGCTTCATATTTTATATGACACCATTGGTCAAATACATATATATGATAATATAGGGTTTTTCAATAGGGACGACGCATTTTGTTTTTGACATTTCTCGAATATGGAGGAAGTTGGCTTCACAATTCTTTCACATTTTGAAACGTCTGTCTATGTCATTTAATCATGAAGAGATACACGCTTCAACAACGTTTGCGAATTATTCAACTTTTTTATCAAAGTTCACGTTCTATCGCGACTACGTTGCGTGCGCTTACGGCAATTTTCGGTCGACGAAACCATCCAACAAGACGGACTATTGAACGTTTGGCGCAAAAATTCGAAACAACTTATGCATTGTATAGTGTCCCAGTGCGACAATGTCGATTACACGCCGATCGCAGGCGTTGAACATCAATGTGACCAGTATGTGGCGAACTTTGTGGAAGAACTTGGCTCTTCGCCCATATAAGATTGCGTTGACTCAAGAACTGAAGCCAACCGACCATTTTAAGCGTCGCACATTCGCTGGGCTCTGGACCAGATGCAAGCTGACGACGACTTTCACAAGAAAATCATATTATCGGATGAACTCACTTCTGGCTCAATGGTTTTGTAAACAAGCAAAATTTTCGCATTTGGTCGAGTGAGCAGCCTGAAGTGATGCACGAGACTTTATCCGAAAAATTAACTGTTTGGTGCGGTTTTCATGCCGGCGGCATCATTGGCCAATTTTTCTTTTTTGATGAAAACGGCGCGCCAATAACCGTCAACGGCGATCGCTACAGGGCCATGATATCGGAGTATTTTTGGCACCAGCTCGACGCTATGGACTTGGACGATATATGGTTCCAACAGGACGGCGCAACGTGCCATACAGCGTAAGACACAATAGAATTATTGATGACCAAGTTCGGCGAGCGAGTTATCTCACTCAACGGTCCTCGCGAATGGCCGCCTCGTTCGAGCGATTTAACCCCTTTGAATTTTTTCTTTGGGGTTACGTTAGATCGCTGGTCTATGCCAATAAGCCAGCAACGTTAGAAGAGCTGCAGGCCAACATCGAACGCGAAATTCCTGGTATTTCGGCCGATTTTTGTGCTCGAGTCATGGAAAATTGGGTCCAGCATATTCACTCGTGCCAGCGCTTCCGCGGCGGACATTTGAATAATTAATGGCATCGATTGTACTTTCATTTGAAATAAAAATCATTTCCATAATTATCCCACAAGTCTTTTAATTGAATAAACAAAATGCGTTGCTCTTAATAAAAAACCCTATACATCTTCGTATTGTGATCACCGCCTATTTTACCTATTCTTTAAAACTGATTTTGACTAATCGATTGGTTTGTCTCTTAGAATATAGAGCCATGGAATGAGCTTATCCTGTATGTCTCTGGCGCCAACATCTGGCGAATAAGTCGACAGCCAGCCTACTCGGTTGTTGTTTGATATTGACATATGTTGACTGTTCTGTCGAATTGTGCATAAACAAACGTCAATTCTTGTCAATATTTAAATTTCATAATTACTAAACGGTCTACTGAGTTAGCTGACTGTCGACCACATGTCGACTTAGTACCCAGATTTTGGAGCCACTGTTTCTATGGAGACATACAGGACAAGCTCATTCCATGGCTATATATTCAAAGGTTTGTCTCTACACTAGAGGGGGAAGGTACACTACATTTCGAATAATTGAATGATTGCCATCATTTCATTTGCAAAAAAAGAGTTTGTTTTATCGAGTATAAACAACCACCTGAAAATTTGGACATGTTTTTCGATTTACTAAAGGGACAAGCTAACTAGTTCAAATTATAAAAAAAAAATCGAATTATCGAAGTTCGAATTAACGAGAGGCGACTGTATAAACTTTCTGTACATTAGCCAACATGTTGATACAAATGAGTGAGTTCAGAAGAAAACGAAACACGTCTCCACTGCCTTCAACTCCATTCAATTTCAAGCGCAGATTTCATATAGTATAATGAAGAGGTTCTTTTATTCATGGTTCATATGTATTTGCATTGCTGAATTGGCTTGCTGAATTAAATACTGCTGAACGCATGGAATATAACAGAACAGACGTATCCTTTCTCCATATTACATATATAGGTACATACATATCAAAATAAACTCACGATTTGCATCCAAAATGAAATAGGAGCCGGGTTTGTGTTCGTCAGTCTTACTTGCATTATTCATATCCAAAAATATTCTTTCCCGAAATAGTTCAATCGATTTCGTATCAGTCCAACTGAATTGAACACAAAGAATCATTATTATTCCCTTCCTCGAGAAATTATTCCGAAGAGTGCTTAAGGTATGCATAGTCGTATTTGGCTATGGGTCATCCACCTACGCTCTCCTAATAACCAGTTTGTTACTTTTCCGTTATAGGTCATAGAACGATTACTATTTTCGATTCTTCCTAGCAATTTTCCGTTAAGTGCTGTCCACTAAAGAGTGTGTAGCTCCTATTCCCATTGCCTTTTATGGTATTGTTCGAATCGAGTGAATACTGTCGCATAAGTACTAGAAAGTCTGCTTCGGCCGCTACCGTCATCACCTAAACACCCAGCTATTCGGGACAGGACAGATTGAGCTCATATCAGTCTCTCTTGAGAGCAAAATGCAGCTGGTCTGGCGATGCGATGAAAAACTTGCAAGCGCGCAATTGCCATTGTTGAATGCAACGGCGAGTGGAATATACTCATAGATATGTATGTACATATACGTACAATGGAGTCAAGGACAACGTTGTTTGTATTTTGGGACGTTGACGCCACAGCATCTTGTGGTTTGGCGCACTTTGAAATCCACAACAATTGGTAGCAAAGTGGTGAGGGCTTCTTGGGCATATCACTTTTTCTTGTTCAGCGTTGTTAAAATTGTGGCGATGCATTGTGTGATTAAGGAGTGCGTGGACTTTTAATTGATTAGAATGTTGTCAGTAGTAATGCGACCCACAGATGCACGTACTAATCCACCGGATTGGTCGGGCATCAACCACTGATACGCGAGCCATATTCATCCAATTTACACTCCAGCAAAGTAGTCAAACAAGTCATTCACTACCGCCGCCACAACAATAACTACAATATATAGTTGGAACGATATTTCGATAGACGAATTATTGTGATGAACGATTACGATCTGTGTCAAGATGGCACAGTCTGCTTGTTGACGAATTTTTCAATGCAGAATTTATTTGCACGATATTATGTACATATACATGCATATATAAAAAATGTTATATACATAAGTCTCGTTGTTATTGACATTGGGTACATCTTCATCGTCTCGGCAATCAAAGTTGCACAGGTGCAAGTACAATTACAACCTGCAGGAAAATGGGAATTATACAATTATACTAATAATCGTTTGAATATAATTTGGAAAATGATTGAGTTAATGTGCTATATAGTACATTGCACTGTACAACTTTGATCGCGGAGACGGTGAAGATGTACCCAATCTCAATAACAACGAGACTTCGCATTCAGAAAAAGAAATTGTTTCAAAACTATTTCTGGTCAGGATCTAATTCGGTTACACATGTTCCATGAAATATCGTTTTTTGGGTTTAGGATATTTTCCCGGTCACTTTGGCGAATCATGACTCTCAGCACTGCCAACTAGATATACAGGCCAGCTTTTAGCTGATCAAAATGGTCAATGCCTTCATTTTAGGGGTCGGAATGCGTGCTGTCAAATAGTGGTCACTAGTTGGTAATCGATGGCGGTGGTACGGTTTCGTGCGTTTCATGTTTAGTTTTTTTTAATTGCTTTTCGAATAATATGCAACCAATATGTAATACATATTGGTTGCGTATTATTCGAAAGGGCGCATTGCATTGCTGTTGCACTCAGGGCGAGCGCAGCGAGCGTTAATATTTGTGCGATACTGAGCGTCCTGATCCCTTAAGCGCGGAGCGAGCGTAGCGAGTGGAGCCCACATGTTGTTTCACAATAGTAGCCCACACAAGAGACTGTTGATTCACAACAGTTAAGGAAAATCTACAAATTTTGACATAAAAAATATAAGGGAAGAAATGCGCGCCCAATATGAAAATTATACAGTTTTCAAAATAAAACTATAGTCTGTGCTGCTATCAATTTGATCCATTCTGCATTTACCACTTTGAAATTAGCAGTAAAATGACAAAATTAATATACCCTATCACATCCGCGAAGAGTATAAACAAATATGAAGGAGGCGTTTCCGCGACCAGTAAGTATGTATTCTTGATCAGCATGGCCCCAAGAACGAGATATGTCATCGGTGACGTGCCCCTTTTTTTGAACAATTACCGAAAATTCTCCACGGAGAGAAATTTCATCTGTCAAAGTAGTACACAGCTGATGGCGAAGTGAAATGTTGCTCTCCACCGAAGTTCGCGACCGTTTTCACCGATGGAAAGATGTTGCGAATTCGTATGGATTTCACAGCACTTTTCATTCCACGACGATCTGTGCGCCAGGCTTTAGTGTTTACTATGTGATACGCGAAAAAAATGTGCTGTCCAGTAGACGGCCAAAACACATATTTTTCAAAAGTACGAAAGAAACGAAGTGTAGTACCACTAGATTTTTTATACAAAAATTGCCAATGTCATCAGTTGTGAGCTGTTCAGTTTGTCATGCTTTGAGATAATGCCGTTTAGAAAAAAAATCACTTTCCGGTTCAGTTTTTAAACATATATTCTTGGATATGTTTTTCTGAACGCGGTTAATATTTGACATTTGTTTTTTTTTTTTCTAAGATTGTTCTCTTATAGTTCCTAACAAAGTTGCATGAAAATACATACAAAAAAAAGGAAACTATATTATACTTTGGTGCAGCAGAGCACTTCATTTCCGATACCGTTTACGGGATGATGATAATAAGTTGGGAGCCAGTATCACACTCACCCCGCCTTTACTCTTTTAATTTTTATCAAATTAATATGTCTTCCGCAGCACATCCTCGTGGCAAGAATCGAATTTTCGAGCTCTTGCTTGGTAAACACTCTACGACCGAGCTTTCGCGGCCACACGAGAATATAGAGAAAAAGAAAATACTAATATACTATTTTTAAAGAAATATTTAATTTAAAATTAATAATAGCGTTCCGACTAATCTGATGGCATTTTTTTTTTTTCAGAGTGGATTGAACACTGATAGTGGATTGCAAGCAAAACCTGCATCGTTTGATGGAATTGAAAAGTGAGTACTGCTTCGAATAAATACTCGTACATATACAGGGTGTCCGAATATTGCCGGATAAACGCACAGCCACGTGATTCTCCATACAATTTCCAATAAAAAATATATAGGAACATTTTTTTGGAATTCTTAGCCCTTTAGCTGCCACAGGCATTTACGTTTTTCTTGAAAATTCCCCTCCACACAAGACTAAAAATTCAATATCTATGGGAAACTTAAATAAAATGATAATCGCAGCCAATAGTTTTAGCCCTTTGGATTAAAAAAAAAGCCTTCGTAGGAAATTTTTTCTACTTTATTTTGTTCTAACACTATTTATCGCTGGGAGTGATAGTTACAGAGATATAGCGAAAAAAGACTCCCCTTTAATCCCTCCCCGGGATAGCCCACCGCCACGATCGACTTTTAATTGGTGCAAACCAACAATCGTGCCAAATTTCTAAACTTCTTGAATTTTTCCTTCGATCACCAAATATTGGCGTTCGTCACTTGGAATATGTAAATTAGGAATGTACCAAAATTTCTAAAACTGTTTATAGTAAATTTAGTTATTCAATAAAATTGATGCGGCACCGAATGTTAAGTGTGAGTTAATTGCCATCTTCATTTGTCTCAGGAATTTAGTTGTAACCGAAATGCATATTTTGAATGACGTCAGCATAGCTGTTAAAAATTTCCCATAAACATCACGCCCTCTGGATATCATTCTTCTAACATGTATATTGATTTTCTTATTTCAGGTTCGTTCAAGATGTGGATATTTTGTTCCCAGTTATCGCAGAGTGGTAAGTGAATTTCCGATACTTTTAGTTGAACAACTCTACTTTCAATTTCTTCAAATTGATTTTCTAAAAGCGCGTTGACATCATCAAACTACGGTTTGACAAACCACCTACTTGAACGTGTCAACCCCTGTCAAACTGGTTTGATGTCTTGTGCTTCTGTCAAACCGTAGTTGGATGGTGCTCAACTTTTCATCAAATGCTAGTTTGTCAAACCGTAGTTTGATCATGTCAACGCGCTTTAAACTCCATAAGTAAAAAATTTCGGGGCCATCCGAAATAATGCGTACGCACCTGCCAGCTTTTATTCGGTGCTGCGTTATTGGCATGTTTGTAAAAATAATATTTGTAGGTGAGGTAGACGTACCTTTTGTCGAATCGTTCCCATTTCCGGTAATACCCAACTTGATGTTAGTAGGAATATCTTACCAAATTTTATCGGGAGTTATCGTGCAGTTTTCCCTTGTGAATAGATCAATATCAATATACCATACACTGTTTCATGGTCTAGGGAGTATAATAAACCATTTTACGGTCTAGGGTAAAATATATCACTTTGTAGGGAATTTTATGTGCTTTGATTCTGCCTTGGGGCATTTTTTGTAGAATCCATAGTTTCCAAAATAATCTAGGTAAACTGAAAAAGGACCTTTGACCTCCTCTCCCCTACACTTCCGAACAACCTATCATCGGGGACTTTTGAGCACATATTTAGGGGACTGTCCCCAACAATTATGCCCAATTTAAAAACTACACAATCCTTTTTTTATATTACGTTTACACTATCCCCAGATTACTTCATCTGCAGCGTAATCTGGGTGTGGTGAGTTCAAAATTGTATGTATTTGACAGTCGCAGATTATCTCAGCTGGCGCAGATGAAGTAATCTGGGGATAGTGTAAACGTAATATAACAATGATAATTGATGATGATTTTTTACAATGATAAATGATTCACGATTTCATGAGATCCTGCGTCATGGAACGCCAATTGCAAAATCTAAAGGTCGTCACACATGATTGCGCAGAACCACGAACTTCCATCGAACCATCAAATATCATTCAACGGTGGAAATGAGGAGATTTTTTCTATGGAGTTTGACGTGGCTCGGTGCATGCTAATGCGGGAATTTCATTGTCGGCAGCAGCAAAAGCAGCAGCGGCGTCGCCTTTGTCTTGGCTAATATTACGTTTATATTACGTTTACACTATCCCCAGATTACTTCATCTGCGCCAGCTGAGATAATCTGCGACTGTCAAATACATACAATTTTGAACTCACCACACCCAGATTATATTACGTTTACACTATCCCCAAATTACTTCATCTGCGCCGGCTGATTTAATCTGCAACTGTCAAATACATACAATTTTAAACTCACCACACCCAGATTAAGCCGCAGATGAAGTAATCTGGGGATAGTGTAAACGTAATATTACGCTACAGATGAAGTAATCTGGGGATAGTGTAAACGTAATATTACACTATCCCCAGATTACTTCATCTGCGCCAGCTGAGATAATCTGCGACTGTCAAATACATACAATTTTGAACTCACCACACCCAAATTATATTACGTTTATATTACGTTTACACTATCCTCAGATTACTTAATCTGCGCCGGCTGACTTCATCTGCAACTGTCATATACATACAATTATAAACTCACCACACCCAGATTACGCTGCAGATGAAGTAATCTGGGGATAGTGTAAACGTAATATTACACTATCCTCAGATTACTTCATCTGCAGCGCAATCTGGGTGTGGTGAGTTCAAAATTGTATGTATTTGACAGTCGCAGATTATCTCAGCTGGCGCAGATGAAGTAATCTGGGGATAGTGTAAACGTAATATTAAACTCACCACACCCAGATTAAGCAGCAGATGAAGTAATCTGGGGATAGTGTAAACGTAATATAACGGCATTCTGGGGAAACTTTTGAAATGTCAGAAAGAAAAAACGAGATTTTATGCATTAAGGTCTCGAACGGAAGCTTCGTTTTGTTAACAATTTGGAAACATCTTCGACATTCACAACAACTCATTTTTTATCCAAAACAAATTTCGAGCAAATTGATCCAAATCTGTCCCAATGCCTATCAAAAATTCTATGAAATCTAATTTGCTTGGCTGTGAATTAACTCTGAATTTGATAGTTGGCTTCAGTGGCCACGTTTAGACCGTGGAACTAAAAGGCGATTTAACTAAATCATTTTAGTGTTAGTACTTGTTGGTGGAGTGTTTATACCGACCATACGGAGAGAGATACCTCTTCTTCTTCTTTCTCCGTTGACAGGACATACATTTTACAGATATACATTTTACGACAGAAAAAGACTTTTTCCTGCCCGTGATCACGCACTGCTTTCCTGAAATTGCAAACAAAGCAAACGCCGAACAGAAAAAAACGACAACAAAGGAAACGTCAACCATCGAGTCAACATTAGCGATGACAGCGACATAGTCCCAATTTTTTTAGCCCAGTTCCGCATCGCAAGTAGAGATAAGCCAAGTCCAAAACTAACTAAATCGATACGTTTATATCGTCGAGAGTTAGATCGATTTAGTTAGATCTCGAAGATAGTCCCGCGGTCTAAACGTAGTGAGTATCGCACAAACATAAAAGCTTGCCTCACTTGCTGTGGGTGCAACGGCGGCAATCCGAATCAATTATTTGCATACTTGCACACATTCGGTCTCATCAGCACGTAATGTGCATGCGTGCACTATTTCCGTATGCACTATTTCATGGTGCCTAAAATTACCATCCAAGTAACAAACCATTCTCCACACGTGGAGATTTCGTGCCGCTCTCCTTCTATCAGCTGACTGTCATCGTTGATAAGCTTGTCTAATTTGACAGTTCTCATAGTGGAGTGGTTGTTTCATAACCAATGCAGAATGTTTTTCGCCCCGATAGTTTTTTCGTAAAATTATGTCGCGATGTATTCTCCGCCGTGTTCAAACATCTGTTCTTAATTACGTGGTGCCCAGTGTCCCACGTGGCGCGGTTCGTCACCGTGGCACGAATGGAGGCGACAGCAGCCAACCAGGCGGCGGTCGTAAGTCCACTTTGGGGCACACTTCAATTCTCGTACAGCAGGGGAGCGATATTCAAGAGCTCCCGGCAATTTTTCGTAAGCTCAAGAAGGATGAATTTCCTACCGTTTTAACGGCCAGCTTGGACTCCGGGCCGGAGCTCGCGCAGGCCATGCAGACCTCCACGAAGCCCCAGGAAATTATCGAACACTTGGACAACTGTCTCACGTCGACCGGAATTCTCAGTATTATCAACAAAATTCCGGATAAAGACTTGTGTCCGGAAATAGCGGCGCATGCCTTCGATCGACTCATCCGCAATGAATCGCTTATCGGTCTAAAGAACCTCGAGAGCAGCAGCGCCGTGTTCGACAAAATTGTCAGTTGCATACTAAAGAATGGCGACCCCAAGATGCTGTTGGACTTTATGGAGGTGTTGAAGACGTTCCTGGATCTGCAGAGGACCGTGCATCGATTCTGCGATGAGCTTCTTTTGCGAAACTCCGATGGTATCCTCACCATCGTGGAAATCTGCGAGTGCATCGAACGATTCGTGGATTGCAAGCAGCAGGAAGCGGCTGAAAAGTTCTGGACCGGGATTTCGGACAGCGAGAAATTGATCGACGACAAAAACATAAAATTCATCTACAACGTACTACCGAAGTTGAAGGTTAGTCGCAGGTTAGTGCTGGGCGTGCTTGAGCGACAAATTCCCCATTTGTGGTGGAACCTGTCATCGGAAGCGGTGTCAGAGTGTCTTGTGGCGTTAACAACGTGCAACAGTTCCCCCTTCCGGACGACGAATGCCTTCTCCCGCTGGCTTAATACCAATATCCATGCCGTGAACGAGACTCAGCTGGAGACGATTACTGACTGTTTCACCGCCTTGGAATTCTCGAACAATCAAATAGAAAAGGCGCTCGAACGTTATGTAAAGGCGAAGGGAATTCGAATAAAGTCGCAAACATTGTTGGCAAGTATCCTTGTTCACTGTGTTAAGTTCCGTATTCGCAACCACCACATCCTGAACGGCTGCAGCGAGTACATCATTGCAAATGTGGACCGACTTGATCCGACACTTGCTAAGTACATGATCGAACCCTTTGGTTACTTCGTTTACCAGCCCGTGAGCAGCAAAAAGTTGTGGCAATCGGTGGAGACCTATCTAAGCGACAACTTTTCGAAAATACTTCCAAAGGACCTCATCGAAATCTTCCTTAGCTGCTGCTACATCGAAATGTTTCCGCTGAACTTTGTGTCGTCCATCTTTAACCCAAACTTCTTGGACCTTATGCACACCACCACGCCCACTCAGAGCCTGGCCAAAGTTCGGAGCGATTTAAAGTTGTTGGACGCGTCGTTGACGCTTGAGTGTCAAACGTATACAGGACCCCTGCTCCCACGAGACCATTCGGCGAAATCAATCTGGCAGGATGGAAGAATCAAGCGAATCATCAATGGGATCGTCGAGCATCTAGAAGAGTTGGCCGGTGGCTACGAAAACCTCACCACGGGGGTAATAATCGGCAAGCTGCCCGTCAATTCCCTTTACGTGATTGACGCGCTAATACACCCGCCTGGAATTGGTAATTTTTGGTCGTACAGTGTGAAGAGCGATCGTAACGTGTACGTGGCGGTGCTTGTGCACTTGCCTGAGTATTTCGACTCGACCGGAGAGTATTTAGTGGGGCCGCAGGCGATGAGAATACGCCACATACGCCGACTTGGGATCAAGGTGGCCACGCTCAATTACGAGAAGCTGCTGAAGCTGAGAATACACCCGAAAATGCTGAAAGCCTATCTAGTCGATAGACTGAAAAATGCTTTAATGGCTCTACCCCATGAGGCGAACGGACAAAATTTTGTTTAGATTTAAGAATCGAGTTTAGCAATAAAAGAGCTATTTTTATTTAAATATACACTCTTGTTTTATCATTCAAATAGACTATTACCATATCAAGACTTTTTTTAAATCTTAATTTTTGTGATATATTATGCCAAATATCGGGAAAAATACTCATCCCACGAGGAAAATGAAATTATTCTAGAAGAAAAACTCGTTTGTTGACTTATCCTTAAGACGGGATTCTTTTTCATTAGTAAATGCGCATTTCGGACACCAGTTGTGTCCTTCACTACATTCAACTATTTTCCTCGACACGATGACTGAACACCGACACACACTTGCGTCCAAAATCCAATTTTTTCCGCGTCCAATCCAAAATTACCCCGGTCGATGTATGGACTCAACACGGAAATTTTGGATTCGCCCGGGGGAAATTTGAATTTTGGACGCTTGGACGCAAGTGTGTGTCGGGCCTTACACCTATATACTCTATATCTTAACAGCCTTAATGACTTCATTACGTTACGTTAATTTCACAACTCTAATTACCATTAAATGACATTCACAATAGTTTGGAGAACAAAGAGAAAATAGAAAAGTCAAGCGAAAACAATAAACCACATGTATGTAGATTTATGATGGAAAAACCCTTTCATTTTCTGGGTGTTTCCATCGCCAGTAGTTTAAGCAGCCCCGATTGTAGATTTCCGATGTCATGGTTCAGCCTTTGGTTTTCCGGTTCCCTTAGAATGGCCAGGCTTCCTACTGCATCCAGGTCCCTGCTGCCTGTACCCTTTTTGATGATTTCCACGTCGTCCCATTTTATATTGTGCCCCTTTCCTGCTGCTTTCGCTAGCATAGATTTTAACCACGCAGGGTCCTTGTTTTCTTAAACTACTTTCCGTCTATTTCATGTGTTCCCCCCATTGTATGAAGACTAGCCGCTTCGTTTGCCCCACGTACGTATTGTTCACATTCCGGACATGAGACCTTGTACACCGCTTAGTTCATGTTTCAGTTTCCTGTCCTTCGTGGACTCCAGTTTGTACTTGAGCTGTTGCCTCCAGCTTGATGAGACAATGTCCATATCCCTCATTATCCGCTTCAATTTCCCCAATACGTGCGAATGTGTGACCCCTATCCTTCTCCTGGGTTCTTCCTTGTTGCGTTGCAGGGTTGCCAATCGTTGTTCTTCCAGCTTTCTGCTTTTCTTGCGGACGAGACTTGATATTGCCCTTCATTCGTATCCATTCTTCAAGCACGTGTCGAGGATATACCTCTTTTCCCTTTCGAATCGCTCCGTGCTCAGTGAAACCGTGAAAAATCGATGGATCATCGAGTGGAACGGGCCATCTTCTGGGAGTACAAGTTATTGAAGCTCGATATTATCGTTCTTCGTGTGTTTGTTGGTTTCCTGAAGATGTCGAAATCGATGGAGCTCCTGTTTCTTATGATTTTCAAGTCCTGGAATGGCAGTTCTCCATGTTCCTCCAACTCCATCGTAAACTTGATGTTGCGGTGGACCGTATTCAGGTTGAAGAGAATTTTCTCTCTATCCTCATTGTTGATGATAGCCAATACGTCGTCCACATATCTCACCCAGAATTTTGGCAGTGATTCCCTCGGCTTCAGTTCTTCCTCTATTCTGTTCATAAAGATTTCACTAATGAACGGAGAGAGTGGGTTACCCGTGGCAACCGCCTGGTTCCCTTAAAGAATCTGCCCCGGTACGTGAAGTATCATAGTTCCCCGTTATGCATAATTTTGCCAGTCTCATGAGAAAATTGACTTCCCTCCTCCAAGGCGTAGATGTGGGATCCTTTTCGAGTAGCCATTCCTCCAGGTTTCCTTGACCGGGATGCTTGGCAACAGGGCTTTACCGTCGAAAGAGACGACCCGTTCATCGGACGAGATTGGACCCACGGTCTTCAGTTTGTCGATTAGGTTGTCCCTGTTCTTAAGAGTTACACGAGCACGAGCTACTAAATCGTTAAACCTTTCGAGGAGCCATTGGGCGATGTACGTACGAAAAAAAAAATTTATATGATGATAGTTCGATGAAAGTTCGGTCGTGGTTGTGCACGATCATGTCTGGCGATCTTTACCTTAATTGACCACTTCGCTGGCGTGTAAATTGTATGCATATTACGTATGGTTTGCGTGTATGTTTGATGGCAGATCAATCCGAGCGATTGGTACGTACATCTGTGGGGCGTATAAAAGGTATCTCCGTACGTCTAGGCTTTTCCGAGAAATAACTCTTCAAAAATTGTTAAATATTCCCCGAAAAGTAATGATTTTTTCGATTTCTTAACCCTTCGGAGAATTATGGCTGCAACAACGAAATATGTGGATGAAATTTCACATCCTAAAAATGTGGTTAAGAATTACATGAGGAAACGAGTGTTGTCAAATATTTGATGAACTTCCATATTGACTTCGAAAGGTTTTTCCAGCACTTGTTTTACTACAAGTAGCTGGTCACTTGTGGGTCGTTCAGGTTGAAATCCCTCCCCTATATTCACCGACTATTTCTTCGACGTATTGTTATTTTTTTTTAAAGTGAGCAATGAAATATCTGGATAATTGTCGCAGTCCACTATGTCCCCACATTACTCTTCGATCCCACTGTTTTGACATAGTGTTTTCCTAGAAAATGTGGCAGTGATTGTGTAGATTGAGTTTTTTGGTGAACAGTTCTAATCGTAGTAGATCGTCAATATATCGATGTCGTTTTGTTATTACTTATTACTTTGCGTCTCGGTGGCGTTTTCGTTCCACTCAATACGTACAATTTTCGTGTGTATTATCGTCGCCGTGGTTCAAACGTATCCGTGGCTGTACTTGAGATTTTTATACAATATTGGTTTTATGGAGACGAATTGTTGGCCCATCGCTCTAATGTCTGTCTTATCGTTTCTGCAGTTTCGATTGTAAAGAATCACAATCCATATTTCAATAACATGGATATTAGCGCAAACTGGAAAAGGTAAATAACATCTTTACATTAAGACGTGGACGGGTGGACGTATTTATTTTTGTGAATTATCACGGGGTCAGGGACAGACGTGCATGATTTCAGTTGAACTCATTTGTTTTCAATTTCATTCAACGGCAATCAATTGTTTCCCCTTGGATCGCTCACGAAACAAAATTTTTCAAAAGTTCATTATATTTATAGATGCGGGACGTTGCGAAGTATGCTGCTTCCTCACAAGGCGAACATTTCAGAGCATTGTGCTTGCGTTTACCACCTACTGATGAGAAACCCACTGTTGTTCATGGGGAAAAAGATCTTTGCAAATCATCGTCGTACATTTCCAGTAAATCTATGCATACATCGTGTTCGTCGACTTTTCGCGAAGAGCAATGAAATGTGTGGAATTTGCATAATTTGAGATAAAGTTCATACGTTGTGTGTGCAAAATTGACTGCGATGAGAATAATTGATCAAAAAGATGATCATCGCCGGCTAGCACGAGGTATTAGGTATTCGGTTTACACAAATTGCAAACTCAATTTTGTAAAGCCAATACAAAAATGTCGGTTAATACGAATTTTATTGCCATAAGAAGTTTTCGTGTTTCGAGAAGTTTTGTTAATGCTTTTAGAGTTGCAATCTCCCCTTTACAATACCTAGAGATGTTAATTTACGAACCGGAAAACCGGAATAACGTGAAGTAAGGGAAGTTTTCGTCCAGGAGGAACTCCGAAAAAGTAAGGCTGTTAGGTTAATGTTACTTTTTCGGAGTACCTTTCACTGGACGAAAACGTGTAATTCACCCGACGTAGAAGAGCAGGAAAGAGAAAACCAAGAAGAGGAAGAACACGCGATCGAGAAAATGACAAAAAAAGTCCATTTAAAATAAGTCATCCGGAACAAAATAGCTGGCTGCTAAGTTGCAATATGCTCAGCATGTCATCTGGCTACCTGGTCAGAGAGCTACGCTTCAAGAACTCCTTCCGATCAACTGTTAGGGATAGAGAACGGGGACCTACAATTTTCTCTTTTCCAACAAAATAAAATAGCTCACGGATGGCTCCAAAATAGATGGGGGATGCGTGCGAGCATTGTTCGCCGGGGATACAGAATTCTCATACCAATGGGAAATTTCCCACTGTCATCCAAGCGGAAGTTGCCGCCGTCGAGTTATGTGCGCGAATCTGCAGGGCTAGCTAAAAGCTTCACAAACAGAATCATAGGAATCTACACTGACAGACATATATCATGACACTTACTAGTACATCGGTTACCTTAAGGCTAGTCAAGTCTTGTCAAGATACCTTTAATATCATTGAAGCCTTAAATAACCTGACAATCTACTGGGTCCCTGGGCACCCTGACATTGTCGGCAATGAACAAGCAGACGAGCTTGCCAGACGGGCATCTACATTGGCCCAAATCCTTTTTGAGGCATACCAATCTACCTTGCCAGGAAGAAGTCCACATTAAACCATTTGAAACTGAATGCAGTATGTGTCGAATATTCGAATTCGGATAACACGAACCCAATTCGTGTTACGTGTTACGAATTTGGATAACACGTATTTATTTAACACGAACTGAGTATTTCTTTCACCTCTCGAGTTCGTCTTAACGAGGGATTACTGTATTAGTTAAGGCTAATGTGTAAGATTAATAAGGTTTAAAATAATCGATGTAAAATAATTTAGTGTCAATTGTATCGTTCTTTTTTCGAATCTGTGCACTTTCATTTCTCTTAAATGCCAAAATTTTACATCTGAACCGATGCGACTTAAACTACGATGTGTGGCTTCTATTGTTAACTCATGCCTTTTAACCCACATTCATGTTTTAACCCATCCACTTTGTTGAATACAACGTATTTTCGCTATCAATAGAAAATAGAAAGCGTTAAGATCGCCACACATGATCGCGCAGTGAGCACTGGATTAGAGACCGAGCGAAGCATGCTCTCGCAGCTAATTATTATATACATAGTGGTAAAAAAAAATTGGCTCCTTTCATCAAAGATATTCGATTCCCATCTCCGTTGTATGAAAACGTGGTCTCTCCTGTTGTTGTACTAGCAACGCCTTTTGGCGTTGAAGAGTTTTGGCAGCTCTTGGCCGTCATTGAAGGACGGGTCGCTCCGGTCCGTAGAACCGGCTGCCTCTTCTTGTTCCTGCTATAGAAAGACTGTCGTTGCTATCGCCGTGAAGGGCTGTGTCCCTCAGTTGTTCCAGATGATTCTTCTAGTGCCCGACCTGATATTAAAGTCTATCATTACTATTTTAACTCTTTGACCCCTTATTTTCTATGTCTTAAAGAGTTTTTCTGTGGTGTTGCAGAATTCCTTCATCTTTGCCTTCAGTCGGCGGACATTTATTAGTTTTGTTTTGCAGAATTTTGCTTCAACACACACACAAATTCAATTGATTGTACATACTTTAACTGTAAACTTGGTTTTTCTTTCTTTTTCTATAAAATAGCCGTGTTATTAAGAGCCAACAGGAAGCCGAGGTACTTCGCTATGTAGCCAAAGTGTCCTCCGATGCCCATAAGAAGGTCATGCAAAAAATCAAGTAAGGTCATCACTTACATTAAGAACTTAATTTTTAACTAGGTTTTCATTTCAGGCCCGGCATGAGCGAATTCGAATGTGAGAGTCATTTCTTACATCATTGCTACTCGGTGGGGGGATGTCGCCACGTCTCCTACACCTGTATCTGTGGAAGCGGCGTTAATTCGGCTATTCTGCATTATGGTCATGCGGGCGCACCAAACGATCGTGTTCTGAAAGACGGCGACATGTGCCTTTTCGACATGGGTGCAAACTATTGCGGATATGCTGCTGATATTACATGCAGCTTCCCTGCTAACGGAAAGTTCACCGAAGATCAAAAGTTCATTTATAATGCGGTGTTGGCGGCCAGAAATGCGGTTTTGGAAGCTGCCAAACCGGGAGTGTCTTGGGTAGAAATGCATTCGTTGGCGAACAAAGTTATGCTGGGAAAGTTGTTGGAGGGAGGCATGCTCAAAGGTAAGGTAACTGGGTGTGCGGTTTTTGGTATTGGTTGGGGCGTCTATTCAGAGATTTCATTGTAAATCGGGCAATACTTTTTGTCTATCAAAGATGTAGCTAGCACACTAGAGCCGAAACTTACTGAAATAGTGGGAATTTTGCAGGCACAAACCCGAAAAAGATAAACATAGATTCTGGAACCTACAATTCAATTAGTTTATATTATTTATGAAAAGTATTTAAATACAGTTGAGACTCGATAACTCGAACTTGAAGGGAAGAAGGGTTTACTTGGAGTTATCGGGATTTCGAGGTATTAAGATTTCGAGTTGTTTTAAAAATAAATTGGAGATATCGAGTTTATTCAATGTGTTGTTGAAAACCGAGATTGATCCAAAGAGCGATAAGTTCACCATGTCAAATTTAAACGCTATGTTACCCTCAAACCGAGTTGCCATCCGGAGTTAGTTCCGAAACAAGCAATTGACCAACCTCCACCTCTACTACTTCTTGAATCATCTGGGAGAAGAAGAAGTAGTCACCGAGAGTTGACCTTCCTCTGCTTGCTAGCGCCCCGCATTTTCAGAGCAGATGAAAGTTAGTTTCCTGTAAAAATCGCTGTATGAGAGCCGGAGCTCAAAATTAAACTCTCTAGCTGTCGTAGTTTCCGAGTTACAGCCAATTGAAAAAAATGCAAGTTTCGACCCCCTAGCTGCTCTAGTTTAGGAGATATTCGCGTTTTTATATTTGGCACTCGAGAGGTGACTTTGCCTTAAAATTTTCATGGTTTTTTGCAGTTTTGGCCCCGAGTCGAATTTTCCATTATTGGAGTAAGATACAAACTGCATTTTAAGGCAAAATTCAACTCTCTAGCTGCCGTAGTTTTTGAGTTAGAGCCATTTGAAAAAGTGCAAGTTTTGATCCTCTAGTTTAGGAAATATTCGCGTGCCCAGTGATCATACCCACCACCATTCGGATCTGTTGTTTCGGCAAGGACAGCAGTTTTGTGGCGCAACTGATATCCAATCTGGGCCACATAAGCTTAGCTATAAGACACGTAATCGGCAACGGTCCACCTTAAGTTGGTTTGTTGATGCGTTTCATCTATTGCTCCCCCTCTAGCAGCCCTGCAAAGCCACAATGGGCTGGAATCCAGCACAGCACAATGTTGAAAAAAGCACGTCCGGCGCTCACTTATGGTTTTTGACTTGCACCAGCCAATTATCTCTTTCGTTGTTGTGATGTGAAGTCCCAATCAAGCGTAGATTTCTGCGTGATTGGAGTCCAGCTGCCACACCACTAGCAGCTCTGAAACCGTCTGTGAAAATCTAAAGATCGTTGTGTGACCTATACTAAAGTCTCTCCACCGACCTGTCTCCCGAATTTTAATGGCTGAGTTCATCGCCGTTTGTGTCCTTAGAATGTTCCCCGGAAGCAGGGCAAGCACCACATCAAAACCCGCGGATAGAGTAGTCCGGAGAGCTCCGCTGGTTGCCACGTAGGCGGCTCTCTGCACCTTAGCAATTTGCAATGTGCTACAGTCCGCAGGGCAAGACACCATACCACTACCCTCTACAGCTTTATAGGACGCAGTGCTGATACGTAAAGTCAATGCAGAATTGCAGAACTTTAGGTTGTAGACCCCATGTGTTATCAATAGTCTTCTTACAGCAGTACAAACCGTTAGCATTGTTCTCGGAAATGCTGAGTCGAAACTTCGACTTATGGAGTCCCCGTATCAAGCATTTCGACTTATGGAGTCCCCGTATCAAGCATTTCGACTTATGGAGTCTCATCGGTTTTCGAATGAAAAATTTCATTTCCAGTTATAAATTTGGACTTTTAGAGTCACTCGTCTGAAAGTTTCGACTTATAGAGCCTCAAAGGTTCACGGAAGATAAATTTCGCTCCGGGTTACGGAGTTTTCTACTTGAGTTAACGAAATGGGAAATGGTGTTATATTCGAATTAAGAAGTATTACGAGTTAAAGAGTTTCGAGCTACCGAGTTTCGACTCTAGTTGATTAATTAGTACTTATGTATTATTTATTTACTACAAATTTAATTGAATTATGAGTTTCGAAAAGTGCTTATCTTCATTCGTACAGACCGTTTCTCTTATAGGAGGCGCTGTCTGAAAACATTTTGATGTTCTGAACGCCAATGTATTTTTTCTCCAGATTTTGTTTACCCAGCCCGTCAGGCAAACATTTGATGTATCGTAAGCCCTTATTGATATTCATGATTCAAGTACATTTCAAATATAGAAAGAAATCGCATTTAAAAGACGCATAGACAGTCATACGGTTGGTTGTCAACTACATTTACTACACCATGTACACGTCAAACTCTATTCAATTTGCAAATCGTCTTTATTGACTTTTTGGCCCATCCCATATATAAAATAGACGGCTCCAAACCATGCTGTTCGTCCGGTTGTACATTCGGTCGGGTATTTTCTTACATCACTATAACTGTTAAAGTATAGTGAATTTCGGTTTACGAAATTACATACATATGTATTATTTTGCATGGACAGTTTCGGTATGCCTTATTTCGTGGTTTCCCCCTGTGGTTTCCTCACAGTCGGGTTGTCATAACATAAAAGGCGACTATTTTGACAGGGCGTGTTTGCCAGCAGCATCATTCGAAACCTGTTATATGCTAACGAAACGTTGTTGTTGTAGTAGCAACGCCTACTGGCGTTGAACGAGTTTAGGGGCCCTTGGCCCTTCGATTAGGAGTAGTTAATGCACTATGCCCCAAAAGTAATTAAGGTAAATAGTAGTTATTTTGTGGTGCCATCATACACCACCTGCTATAGGAACAACGGGATCGGAACAAGTTTTACCAGAAATTTTCAGTTTTAACACTTTCCTTCCATTCTTTTAGGCAACGTCGACGATATGTTTGAAGCGGGCCTTGCTGCAATTTTCCAACCCCACGGTCTCGGCCATTTAATTGGCTTAGATGTCCACGATGTTGGTGGCTATTTGGATGGACAACCCTCGCGTCCAACCCACCCGGGTCTAAACAAACTGCGCTTTGCCCGAATTCTTCAGGCTGGAATGTACGTTACCGTCGAGCCGGGATGCTACTTTATAGAATGTTTGATGAATAAAGCTTTGGCTGATCCCAATTTAAGTAAGTTCATCAATAAAGTCGTGTTCCAACGTTTCCGCAATTTCGGAGGTGTTCGCATCGAGGACGATGTATTGATCACGGAGAATGGAAATGAAAATTTTGCTGTTGTCCCACGGACGTAAGTGAACTTATTTGGATTTTGTATTTTAAGACGATTTATTAATTTCATTATTTTTTTTCTAGTGTTAAGGAAATCGAAGCTTGGATGGCATCCTAAACTATTGTATTTTTGACCATATCAACTTTCATTTTTTTCTTTGTTTTTTTTTCATCAGTTTAAAGATCTTATCAAAGGATTTAAAGGAGCAACGTAATAATACACATATTATTATATACATATGATATAATAATACATGAACACATGATTATAATCAAATAGCAAAAAATAAAGGCAAATAACATGCTATTCTTTTAGGGTTTCTTATTTTTCTCGTTTTCATTAAGTAGCATCCGATTTATAGAGTTCACCAAATCCTCAACATTCTTTCGGGTTGTTGAGTAATCATTTGTCTTTCGCTCTTCCTCGACGACTTCTTGTAGAGTTTTATTTTCGCGCATAAGATCAGTTAGGCGTTCCTCCAAATGCGATATTTGACGATATGTTTCATTGCTCCGGAGATGTTCCTGAAATTAGATAATATGAATTTAACTGACGGTAACTGATTTAATTCTCCGCTTCACCTTGATTTCTTGGTTGCGCTCCTTAGCTTCTATGACAACATCCTCGGTAACACGTTTCTTCTTTTTCATTTCTTCCAATTTCGTTGTAAGTTCACTCATATTTTCCGCAGCTTCAGCTCGCAAGGCCTAAAAAAAACAGCTGAATAGTATGGCGTATAGTAAGTAAGGGTTAATTAATTAAGAAAGCGTCCGCAATTCTAAAATTAGCAACACCGTATATACATATAAAAATCAACCTAAAAAACCTGTATCCTGTTTTAACTTCAACTTCTTTTTTGAGTAATCTTTAGTTTTGTTCTCCACTTTTACTGGTAGTTATTGGTTCTATTTCCCCTATAGGAAAGATAAACTCTCAACAAAGAGAAGATAATTTAATGTCGAAATATTTTTATACACATCTCATCTATTTATTCATCAGCGGCAATAGCGCCGGAACAGGTATAGTTTCCCCCTCACTATTTGGGTTGGGTGGCAAATTATGTTTTGTTGAAAATTAAGAAAATCATTATTTATTGTTTTTTTTATATACACTCCCGACCACTTGAATAGGGACGCTTCAAGAATGGTTTTATTCAAAATCTCCTGTAGCTAAGGACATAGAGCCCAACCTAGTATCCGTTTTGAAAAGTTGCTTTGTTGTTGAAACTTTTTGAGAAAAATTTGGGAGCTTTGATAAATAACAGTTATATTTCGTTAACATTTTGTTGATGCACTAATAATTGCCGTTCAAAATTGGCCACTTGAATAGGGACATTAGTAAAATTCTCCTTTTACATTGAAAAACGAACACACATAGCATGCATATTTTTTCTTAATAATAAGTACTTCCTCCTTAATTGAAAATTGCATCAACATTTTTAGTCGAGTTGGATACGTATAAAGATTTTACGTAATTTAGCGAAAGGTCACCCAAAGCGCCTTGGTTGGCCTCAATTAGCTGTTTTTTTTTATCAAACTGCATGCTTCCTTTGTCTTTTTTTTTCGAAAAAAGTAACCGTTAAATATTTTTTATAATATATAAGTTGGGGGCATACGGGGGTCATGGCATAAAATCCATATTATGAGCTTAGGTACACAATTTTATCGGTCAGGCTGTGTGAATGGGAGCAGAATCTTGCTGCTATATTCATCTAAGTAGACCAAAAATATTCAGGATTTTAATTAATTGATGACTAACATGACGGTATTAGTCTAAGTGTCACCATACACTGTCGAACTCGAGCACGAACCTGGTACAAATGTCCTCTGAATAGCTCAAGACACACACACACACTTCACATAAACGTGAAGAAAACCGGTCCACTTGTGCCATGTTCGAACTCGAGTTCGACAGTGGTCCCGTTTATACCGTGGTACTAAAAGACGATTTAACTAAATCGTTTTAATGCTAGTACTTGTTCGTGGTGTGTTTATACCGACCATATGGAAAGGTACTAAATATGAAAGACATCAGATGTTGGTTTGTGACTTCGGTGACTTTGGTTTAGAAAATGTCAAGAGCCAATAGCCTACTAATAAAAACGCGTTAATACCGCTACAATCAAAGGATGAAATGAATGTAGAGTTTCAGGAAAGGATGAGGTGATTAGTTAACATATAAAATATAATTTTCACCAACAACATTAGCGAAGACAGCAACACTATCTAGTCCCAATTTTCAGTCCAGTTCTGCATGGCAAGTGGAGTTAAAATTAGTACTAAAACTAGCTAATACATGTTTATATCATCGTGAATTAGCTCGAATTAGTTAACACTCGAAGATAGTTCCGCGGCATAAACGAGGCCAGTGTGTATGGTGACACTTAGATCACACTGCAAAAATCTGCACCTATGCATTTGTTTTTTGAAGAGATGTATCTCAAATGAAACATCATTAAGAACGTAATAAAGTAAAATTGGATTGCCTAGCGAAATCAAGCCGCAACCATCCATAATTAACGTATTGGCATAAACTAGTTTCGGAGAATGCAGTTGCCAGCATGCACCTCCTGCTCCCCCATTTAGCCGCCTACTCGCGACAAGGGGAGAAGACAACACAAACATCCATGGCCACGAACGTCGTCGTGGACGGGATTCGAACCCGAAACGCCGGTAGTCAGACATGAGACTGATGCCTCAACGCACTGAGCTACCAATCGCCCCTAATACTGCAGTTCTTCTTGCATCGAGGGGTTTTGGCAGCTCTTGGCCGTTGAAAAACGGGTCGTTCCGGTATGAAGAACCGGCTGCCGGAGGAACGATTTTGTATCTAGTGGCGCTTGTCTGTCAAAAAAAAAACTCCACAAATAGGGGCTGCAAGCATTCAAATAATTTTATTATTATATATTTTAGTTTCCCTGCTCAGAAGAAATAATAAAAATGTTTTTAAGATGTTTTTTATTCACATAATAAGGGAATATAAACTTACAACGTTCTCATCTAAAAGCAACAAAATAAGAAAACTTGAATGTCGTTAAATTATTTGAATGCTGGCAACCCCTATTGCGGAAATTTTTGACAGCAAGGATATTCTCTTTCAAATGATGCTTTCAATGGGGTTGGTGAACAGGATTTTATTTTGATGCAATATTCAAAATGAAATCCTGTCCACCAGCACGTGCTCTTCCAGTAACATGAAGGTTTAGCACTTCGCTGACGTATTGCTGAGCTGTCAAATTAGCTTAGGGCCGCCACACATGATTGCGCAGAACCACTACTGAACTTCCATCGAGCCATCAAATTTCATAGAACGGTGGAAATGGGGAGATTTTTTTCTATTGAATTTAACGTGTTTCGATGCATGCTCGCAACCACAATGGTTGTCGTGTGTGGCGATGGCGACCTTTAGCGATCACAACACGCCCCACATCATAATGGATCCACCGCCAAAATGTGATGTGGGTTGAAGATAACATTTCTCAAGCCAAACTTTTTTTCCACACAAGCAACATGTTGATTCACCAGAGAAGAATACTCTCCCCCAATGCATCATACTCCGATTGCGGTGGTTCCTGGGGAACATTCCTGTTTCGCAAAAAATATGAGAATTCTCTCTATTCGATTAGACAGAACTTTCGCAAAACTCGAGAAATTTCCACTTTAGGACCTGCAAATCCCTCCTCATGGGTTCTAGGCTCTTAACACCTAAAGCGGAGGTGAACAACCTAAAGCGGAAATCCCGCAATTAAGGAAGGACCTAAAATCTAAAGATCCTGT
This sequence comes from Chloromyia formosa, assembly GCA_964017055.1. Classification (NCBI taxonomy): domain Eukaryota; kingdom Metazoa; phylum Arthropoda; class Insecta; order Diptera; family Stratiomyidae; genus Chloromyia; species Chloromyia formosa. The sequence goes on along the minus strand of OZ024815.1, from coordinate 30,293,094 downwards.
CAAATACAGTGACACCCTCTCTTCCCCTTACGGATACATCTCTGTTACACACTGTCATTTACTAGATTAGCCAAAACGCAGCATATAATGATCATAAAAGTTCAGACGGAAACGGGTAAAATATTTGAATCCGAATTTCATTAAAATTTTAAGTATTATTTTTTATCAGACAAAGGAAGTATAAAGGTTTCATTCACGCATGTTTGAAAAATTGCTCTGTATCTTTGTCCTTCATTCTTACTGATGTTATTTAAAACAAAAATCATTTTTTTTCCTGTTTTCTAATAATTTTTCGAGCACTACACGACTTTTTTCTATTGCATCGTTTTTTATCGCCCCAAGGGCTCATTAACTAGAATGCAAGAGTACTCACCTTCATCACTAAGGCATGCCATCGGCTAAAATATCAACTTACGTTAAGGTTATTGTATTTCGGAATTTCACTCAGAAGTTCGGCTTCTTCTTCATTCAGCTGTTTTAGTTGGGCAGTAGTTCTCTTCTCCAAAATTTGCAGCTGCTTCAACTGAATGCTCAGCTTCTTGTATTCCTTCAGCAGACCATCCTGACTATTCAAATCATTTTTCTCCGTTATTTCATCAATACCCTTGCTCCTTGCTAACGAACGCATGTTAATACCCTGTAGAGTAATTTGTTCAATAGCGTATGCGATTTGGTTTTTAAGCAACTCCAAATCTAGAAAAAATAAAAATAAACAATATGTTAAAACCAAATGTTGGTAGCACTAACTCTTTCGTTCAATCCCGACATGTTGCGGAAAAGTCTCTAAAAAGGCTGTCATAGTCTCGTCACGTCGCTTGAGTTCCTTGTATTTCGCGTGGCGCTCAGAGTTGCCTTCCTCGAGATCCTGGAACATTTTGAACAAAGATCACATTTTAGTAAGTTTTATTTTATTGACTGATTTTTTTTTATTATTATCTACCTGTTCAACTAGTTGTAAAAGTTCCTTCTTCTCATTTAGTTGATCTTCGACAATCTTCATCTGGTGACCAATACTAATTAGCGACTGATTATTCATTCGAACTTCTTTGATCAATTTATCTCTTTCCTGTTCCGGTGTCAATTTATTTTCCTCCTCCTCGACAAGGGCGTTGTGTTTCTCGGTCAATTCTTTGAGCTTCAACTTCAATCGGGCCGCCTCCAGGCGCATTTGGGATGACATAACTATAGTATTGAGTCGTTCCTTTTGTCCAGTCAAACTGTCCATTTGGTTGTGCATTTCGACGCTTTGATTCTTTAGATCCTCTGCCAGCGATTGCAGTTGGCGGTATCTGGCCTGTTCTTCCAAAGGAAGCGACAGTATCATATCGTTGATTTTGTTTTTTTCAATTTCGATCTCTTGTTCAAGCTGTTTATTGCGCTCATCCTTAATCTGACGCTCGCTGAAAAGGTGCTCCAATTGATTTTGGGTCACCTCGTTCTTTTCACGGAGCGCGGTCGCTTCTTTTTGTAAGTGCTGACGGGTGAGTCCTGAGCTAAAACTGTCTAGGGCGATATTCATGTCCGTTAGCTGTGCTTGAAGGTCGGTGAGCTCCTTAGCGGCCTCTTTGACCTTTTGGTCGTAGATGCGTTTTGCCGAACGCTCACGATCCATGGTTTGCTTTTCTTTAATAAGTTTCAATGTTTCCTGGTTAAAAAGCGTACATCAATTAAAAAATTTTTTTGGTAGGCAAGCATGACATAAAAATTATATTAGATATTACTCCAAAAGGAATTTATTCATTTCCAACATCAATTTATTCGCAAAAATGAACCATTTCATTTTTTTCTTCAATTTATTATCGCTATTTTTATACCCTTCACGAAGTAGGGTGCATTATTGTTATTATTATTATTATAGAACTTTGCAACGCACAGAAGGGAGCATCTCCAACCATATAAAGCATATACAATATATTCTTGGTCAGTATAACAAAAGAGGTGATTGAGCTTGCTGTCCGCCTGGTTCTATGCAAACTACTCTCTCAATTTTGAAGCTATCGAGCTGAAATTTTGCACAAAGCCTTCCTTTTATTGCACGGTGTATATATGTCGGAACCAATGGAATCGGACCACTACGTCAAATAGCTATCATGGGAACGACCGGTTCAAAAGTGGTTTTCTTTCTAAAGATGTCTTTACTAAATTTCATATTATTCAATTGTATCTACTGCCAAACCACAAATACAAATGCAGAATGGATCAAAATTATCGTAAGGGTGACTATTGAAAATCATGAAGCGTGAAAGGTATCATACCTTCGGCAAGCAAGTCGAACGCTAGCTATATATATTCTTGATCAGTATGATGAGACGAGTCGATTAAGCTTTGCCCGTCTTTCCGTCTGGTTCTATGCAAACTGGTCCCTCAGTTTTAAAGCTATCGAGCCGAAATTTTGTGCAAAGCCTTCTTCGACCGGTCCAAAAATTCGTCTTCGTGAGAAAAACTTTTTTGTTTCTACAGGTATCTTTCTCAAATTGAGTATTGAGTATTCCTAGGAACGACTCATCCAAAAAATTCGTCATAGTGAGAAAAACTTTTCTATTTCTAAAGATATTGTTTTCAAATTTCACATTAATCAGTCAAATCACATTCCTGAATTTCGTTGAAATCGGACTATTCTAGCATATAGCTGTCATAGGAACGACTGTTCCAAAAGCAAGTTTTTGTTAGAAAATTTTTTTATTTCTGAAGATATCTTTAGCAAATTTCATACTATTCAATCATATTGACTGCCAAACTATGATATGTTCATAAATTTGGTTGAAATCGGCTCACTATTTCATATTTCACTATTTCATATTATCATACCTTCGGTAAGCTAGCCGAAGTTTTTGATTAAAATGATCAACGATTTATTTTCTAAACACAATACAGCACCTGTGTAATTTCGTTGATTTTCGCCTGCAGAACTGCTTGCCAGTATCTCTTATCCTTGACCATTCGCATTCCACCGGCGGTACCCAATCGTGCTTGACTTGTTGGTAGTCCACTGAGTCCATGTTGTGTTATTGGACGTTCAGCCATCATGGAGCCTGCATAGCCAAGAGCTGTACCGATCCGGTGACTACTTAGCGATGCCGTTGCTGTTGCAAGACGTGTGTCTGTTCCCACGGGAGTTGTGGACGGTGGCCTTGTAACACCAAAGCCTCGAATCGTCCCTGTGACCGGCCGACCAGCCGATGGTAGAGCCGGCACACCACCACTCATGTCGGATCGTAATCCTCGTCGTGACACAGGTCGTTGAGATTGTGGATTTGTCTCGTCCATCTTTTTACAAAAACTACACAAATATAAACCTAATAACAGCTTGAATCCTTTTGCAAGAATACCAATTATCCCGCGGCTATAATTCGTGTTTGGCCAAATACAGTGTTTGGCCAACTATCTCCATAGAAACACATGTTCTATGTACGTTACGTGTACATAATCGTAATACAATTGAGTTGCTTGGTGTAGTATCTTGATTTGCGCACTGAGTAGTTGAATAAAATTTCATAAGCTTGAGAGGTTGTAATTTATCTATTGTGGCTGCGTCTTGGCGAACCTGGTAGGATCAGAAAGCCACTGAGAAACAGATGTAAAGTATTGTAATGTTTGACCGAAGCCGGATTCGTTAGATATTCTTATGCTGGATAATGAAAACACTTCGATTGAAAAACACATACACACACTTTAATTGTTGTTGTCAATTTCCTTGACCCCTCCAGGGGTATGGGTGCGTCAACATCTCTAGCATTTCTATGCCTTGTTGACGTTTCGATAGCATATATACTTTTCGGAAGTGCAGTTGCTAGCATGCACTTCCCATCCGCGCCGTCTTTATACTGGCAAGCTCGGAGCACTGTGAGAATTCTATTAGTACTCACAGGCAGTTTTGATCGCGTCGAAATTTGAACTCCGAGCTCTAGATACATAAGTATCGTAGAGCGGTGACCGAACGACCACGGCCACCGAGCGCGATCTTTATTTAATAAACCAACTATATACACGCTTGACTAACAACCAATGACTAACTAGCTGTAACTATTCATTTCCGGCGGGTTTGGACAACGATTGTACTCCTTTCCATTTCAGCTCCTACTGGACTTCAAATGAATGAAAGTACAGTGTGTCATAAGAGTGGCGTACTCCATGCATATTACACTGCCTCCTCCTTAAACCTGTGCGTCCCGAACAGAAGTCGCTATGACGCCGCTCATACGGTGCCATTCAATCCAAATGCACGATGTTCATTTTCACGTTTGGCCTCCAACGCTTCGGAGCGCAACGCACCACATCATCTAGGATCTCTAGGCAGTCAACAAACTCGTTCGATTTCCTCAGTTCTGCCGAAACCACGAGCACATCCGTTTTCTCTAATGAGTGTTGTTCAACGATGCAAGGCCACCATCGCCACCATCGCTGAAACCAACCGAGCGAGCCCCCAAGCTGCATTCCATGCTTATGCGACCAACACTCCACCGAGGTTGTCCCATAGAGAATAAATATGGAGGAGCAATCCGCATATACTCAACACTAAACTACAATACTTGAAGCAATTCCAGTCGTAAGAAGTAAAGAGAGAGACACACGCCCTCCACTGCGCAACACCCGCGCAGTCCATATAAAAGTACAGGAAGCACGTAAGATGTCATCCCCTCTCCTACTTTTCCAATTGGAACAATAACATTCCAGTCTGTCTCTCTGCCGCGGAACACCCGCCCGGTCCATATAGAGCAAAAGAGATGTCAAATTTCCATCCCCCTTCCTACTTCCTCACTTGTGCCGAATTGCTTCGTTTCTCTCGCTCTTTTTCATTTCCTCATATACTCTCTCTTCAAAGGGTTGTCCTTGCATCAGGCCATGTGCGCCTATCTTAATAGACAGGCCTCCGCTCAGCTGTTCGTGTACGTCATTAATTCCTTTGCCAATGCAGTGACTGCATACGACGATGTCCCTGGCACGACATATGTTTACAATTGGAATTGCGTCAGACGGCATTTTAGTCCTCTAAAAACACACTTTCTGGACACTTGCAGCAATTTGGCCGAAGCCGCAGCCTCGGGGATCAGGCGCAGAGTATCGTGGAACAGTTCACACTTGACAAAATACAACTTTTGACCGCACGACACACTTTCATTGTGCACGTGTTTGGTTTCTCGGATCACTAGATGAAAGTTTACTAACAAATAAACACTGAACGCGGAAAACGAAAACTAAACACGGAACGTACAAATACCGGGGACTCGCCGCCATCAGTCGCCGACAATTGGATTGTGGATACGACGAAGTCATCGAAGGAAATGTATAGTATACCTATAGTATGTAACTTATGGACTCGGTCCTCGCGATCGATAAAAAAAAACGATTTTACAATATCAATGACGTTTATTCGGTCGCAATACAAATTCAACTGAACAGATACAATTTTACTATTGACTTAAATATATTTAATTTTGCTTACTAAGCTGCGCGTGTACAATTTTCCCTAAATGCTGTTGTTCATCACCTGTTTGGAATTATTGCTAGATTATCATATTTCATGAGAAATTGTGATAGAGAAAAAACTGCAGCGCTATCGGTTTACCGGAAACGAGAACATTGAAAATGTAATACCGAAGCAATGTGAAGTTAAGCGGACATGGTAACCAATATGAAGTCGATATGAGGTTAATGGGGTGTGATAACTCTTCCCTCCTTAAATAAATCTGTGTCCCACAGATTCAGTCCTGAACGAAGGGAGGTCTTACAGGATCCGGGTAAGTATAGGCTATGTTGGTCGGAAATTTTGCAGAAAAATGTTTTGAATATAATACGAAAAATATCGAAGCAAGGATTGCTAGTAGGAAAATGATAAACAAATCCGACGCGATTGACGTGGTACTCCAAATAGAAAAGTATTCTAATTTTTCAACGTTTTCCAAGTGTAGTTTGTGTAAATATTCTTAGGTAGTGGGAATGACTTCAGAAGTGGATGGGATGTTTTTTAGGTGGGATTTGTGTATGCGTTTTCCGGTTGTCGTTGTGATTGTGACGCGATTATCTTTGGAAACAGTTTCTTTTCCGAAGAGGGGTTTGGTTTTAGATTTGATTTGCGTATTTTTCCTGAACACTATATCACCAGGGTTGTACTGCTTAGGCTTAGATCTTTTAGCGTTGTGCGTGTCCAATTGCACCTTTTGTTTACGCAAAATTTCCGCTTTTAGGTCTTCGTGTAATTTCCTTTTGAAATTCATTAAATTCTGGTAGTTAATTCGCTGGGTTCTACCGAAAAAGATATCTGATGGCTTGCATTTAGTGACAGAGTGTATTGTGTTATTGTATTTGTCCACAGAGATGTTAACAATTTCTTTGAGAGTAAGGGACGGGTTTTCTTTTTGAATGCACCTAATGATTTCCAGGATAGTAGAATGTGCACGTTCGATAGCGCCGTTCACTTCGCTTTTCTGTGGCGGTGCCAGGTACACTCGAATACCTAATCCTTCGATGAAATTTGGGATTGTTGGACTAACGAAGCTACCTTCATTGTCCGAGACAAGTATCTTCGGAATAGTAAAGTAGTGTAGGAGCTTTGCGATTTTGTCTCGCAAGTGGAAAGCAGATCGGTTCTTGATGCGGAAGTATTTGACAAATTTGCTAAATTTGTCGACACAAGTCAAGAATTTTTCCCCGCTAATTGTGGATATGTCCATATGTAGTATCTCAGTCGGGTACTGGGGAATGGGTGTCTCTTGGAGTTCGGGTTTCTCAGGATGCCGGTCGTACTTGCAAGTATTGCATATCTCATATTTCGTGGCATACCTTTTAATGAGCTTGCTCATTGATGGGAAGTAGTACCTTTCGAGAATCTGTTCCCGATTCTCCTTGCTATTCCGATGGGCTCTACGGTGCTCATCCTGTATGATTTTAAGTTTGTTGTTGTCGTTGGAAATGTCTTGCACAACCCTTTGGGTGATGCGGATTTTAAAGTTTAGGAAATACTCCTTATAAATCTCCTGAAGCAGTTGTATAAAGACTTCCGGGATTTTTAAGCCATTGATAACGTTTGGGTTGAGGTATTCCCTAAGAGCTCGAATTAAGCTTGGTTTGTCTATTTTGCCTAATCGGATGTAGTACCTATGATAGTTCGGGTGGGGTTCTTCGTGACCTGTTACGTTCTTGCCTTCGGAGAATATCAGTTGCCTTCTAAAAACATTTATGGGGGCCTCGGTACATGGGATTAAGTCACTAGCATCCTCGTCTGCGCTGTGGGCCGTTCCCGAGTCACTCGAAAGTGCGTTCACTTCCAAAGGTAGTCTGGAAAGAGCGTCAGCAACGACGTTTGTCCTGCCGGGCTTATAGATGAGTTCGTAGTTGAACTCTTCTATTCGTGATTTCCACCTTTTTAGCTTGGCGTTATGGTTTTTGTTTCCCAAGGCGAAGGTAAGTGGCTGGTGGTCCGTGAGGATTTTTACCTTTTTTGCCCCATACAAATAATCCCTTAACTTGTCAAGAGCCCAAACAATGGCTAGCAGCTCTTTTTCACCCGTGGCGTAATTTTCCTCTGTTTTATTTAAAGATCTGGATATATATGCTATTGGTCTATCCTTCCCCATATCCCCTTGGGACAAGACGGCACCGATTGCATGATTGGACGCGTCCGTAGTTAGTAGAAACGGCTTAACGAAGTCAGGAAATGTTAATACTTCAGTAGATGTGAGGTGTTTCTTCAGGTTTTCGAAAGCTTCGATTTCGAGTTTTCCCATTTCAATCTTCCTTTTTTTAGATTGGTTCGCTTTCACTTGAGCATTATCCCCTCGTGTTAGCTGCGTTAAAGGCCTTGCAATCTTGGCAAAGTCCCTCACGAATCTTCGATAATAAGACGCTAGGCCAAGAAATGCCTTCAGATCCTTAAGGTTGTCGGGCTGTTTAATTTTTTGAATGGCTGCTATTTTTTTTGGGTCAGGAAGAATCCCTTCCTGAGAGATTATATAACCCAGGAAGTCGACTTGGGTTTTAAAGAACTTTGATTTCTCCATATTTATCTTAAAATTAGCTTTTTCTAGTTGCGCAAATACGGTTCGCAGATTCTGTAGATGCTCGTCTTCCGTTTTGCCAAGGATGATAATATCATCGATATAGGCAAAACAGATCTTGCCGATGAATGGCCTTAGAACATCGTCGATTATGCGCTGAAAGATAGCCGGCGCATTTTTAAGACCGAAGGGAAGCCTGGTGAATTCGTATTTTCCATTTGCAGTTGAAAATGCGGTCTTAGGGATATCGGTCTCTTTCATCCGAATTTGATGGAATCCGGATGTGAGGTCGATGGTGGTGAAATATTTGGAATCGCCTAAACTTGCTAGAGTGTTCGTTATGTCCGGTATGGGATAAGTGTCAGATACCGTTACCGCATTCAATCTTTTGAAGTCTACGACCACCCGATATTGTTTTTCGCCTGACGCATTCGCTTTCTTGGGTACTACCCAGAGGGGCGAATTGTATGGGCTTTTTGAGGGACGGATGATTCCGTCCTGAAGCATTTTTGTGATTTGGGCTTCGACTTCAGCTCGAAGATTGACTGGGTACGGGTACGATTTGGTGTAAATTGGGTCTGAAGTAGTTGTTTTTATCTCGGCTCTGACGTTGGTTTCGATTATCTCGTTGTTATTAACACAACCAAAGATTTCTGGAAATTCGTTCAGAACAGCATGTAGTTTGGCATTGAGGTCATTACTTAAGTGGTCACATTTTATGTCAATAGCGTTTATTTGCCTTGACACTTTGGATTTTAATGGAATTTCTATATTCGGATAAATTTTAAGAATCTTGTGTTTCCTGTCTATAACTGCTTCTAAATTTTTCAACGTGTCGTCGCCTATTATTCCGTCGAACCAGGTAAGTCCGGGTAAGACGTAGAAATCGAGTATAGTGTTATTTCCCAAATTTTTAAAAAATGAACCTCTAATTTTCAATTTTATTACGATGTTCCCTGCCGCAGAATGAATTTTGAAAGGTCTCGTCAAAGGTTTTGCCCCCTGTGAATTATTTGTTGATATGAAATTTTTATTTGCCCCAGTGTCGATGAGAAATTTGAGGATTTGCCCGTTCTTTGACCTATACTCTATGTATGGTACGCTGGATAGGCGTCCATCATAAAATTTACATCGAGGTTATCCTCCAAGGTTTTGAGGCCATCCTCATCATTAGACTCAACTGGCTGTTCATCGTAAGTCTCGTGTTCCTCAATTAAGTCGTCTTTAGGATATTCCGTGTTCTCCTCAGAGGTCTGAAGGTTGAATAGCCTTTGCGATTTTCTAGGGTATTGGATTGAATTATTGGGGCGTTTGTGGTTTGGAAGGTGGGATGGTCTGTTTTGATAATCGATTTGTCGAGTCTGGATAGTCCTGTCTACGTCCATTGGTACTGCGGGTTTGGGTTGGGCGGGTCTGGGTGGTGGATTGTCATAAGAGACTCAGACTCGGTCCTCGCGATCGATAAAAAAAAACGATTTTACAATATCAATGACGTTTATTCGGTCGCAATACAAATTCAACTGAACAGATACAATTTTACTATTGACTTAAATATATTTAATTTTGCTTACTAAGCTGCGCGTGTACAATTTTCCCTAAATGCTGTTGTTCATCACCTGTTTGGAATTATTGCTAGATTATCATATTTCATGAGAAATTGTGATAGAGAAAAAACTGCAGCGCTATCGGTTTACCGGAAACGAGAACATTGAAAATGTAATACCGAAGCAATGTGAAGTTAAGCGGACATGGTAACCAATATGAAGTCGATATGAGGTTAATGGGGTGTGATAACTTGTATAGTCTCGAACCATCGATGACAAGTCCCAATGGTTGCGTTTTAGAAAACTTGATAGGATCAGACAATTTGACAGTGAGTAACAGAGATGTGAAACATTGTATATCCGTTAGTTGAAGAGAGATTGTCGCTTATCTGACAGGATCTTTAGAGGAGAAATAGACCGGAAAATTCATTGGTTCGTTTCCCCAGCCCATGATTTCTAAACAAATCCATCTACCGGCCTCTCTGTCTCTTTTGCTCTAGTACAATTACTAAGAAACAGGCGTAACGAAAATTGGTTGGTTGTTATTCTGCTTTAGAGATTCGTATGTAGATGCTTTGGCATGATTCGTGTGCGCCGAATGTGTGACTGTCTCCGTTAAATGCGTCTCCCTTGCTCACTGTCATTTCCTTAACCGGTCAGGCTTTCAGAACCGCGACCAATAGAACGAGCACTAGGAATCGTTAACTATTCAATAAACGCTTTCGGAGCCAGGGTCATCAAGAGCGAGGAAGTCAGTCGGAAGTCAAAAGTCATAGAGTCGTTATCCGCACGGAAACGGAAAGCAGTTGAAGTGTCGTTATCGAGATCCTGCGGAAATGAATAGTTAGAGCTAGTTAAACGTGCCATACACCCAGCGATCGATTGGCCGATCCGTCGCCCGACATCTGAATATCAGAATACTTTCAGATCCTGAGGGAACCTTTTTCAGATCCGAAAATTGATAGTTGTCTGTACACATTTTACCGGAGGGGAAAGCATATGGACGAGAATCCGAGAAATGCAAAATCCTGATCTGCTCGCATAACCCCCCCCCCCCCCCCCCCCCCCCCCCAATACTAACGGAGCAGCATTGTTGCAATAAGCTTCTATCCCGAGAATAAAAATAAATAACTGGCGCAACAGTCGAATTTGAACCATGGCCTCGAGACGAGTTAGCATCATCTCATTTTCTAGATCGTGACGGTCTTGTGCAGAGGTGTGCGATCAGCAACACGCTCAACCGAGTTATTTACCCCATAAATGGGTACTCATTGAACACCTGAGTGGGCTCACAGTTCGACACGTAAATCCCCCTTTTTATCGAAAACTACCGGATTCAGTAGGAATCGAACCGGGGCGGGGCCCAGTGCGTAGAAGGCGAACGTGCTAATCGTTGCGCCATCCGGACTACTATCCCGAGAAGCTCAGATCAAATTGTAAGTGTAATTGTGTGGTGTTTACCTGCTCTGCGTGGCTGTTGAAAAAACGCGCCCAATGGATGTTTTTGAAATTTGTTTAATCTCTCCGATTTGATTTTTCGGATAAATGCAAATGTGACTGGTGCAACTCCCCTAAATTCACTTTTTCCATTGATGGTTTGAGTCTTCTCTTATCAGAGCTCAAGATAGCGTCCCACAAAAAAAAAAGCAATCAAGTTAAGACTTTCCACATTTTCACTCAACCTTTTGGTAAATTCCCACTCAAACTATTCTTCCATTTTGCTTTTGCACTCTGCAGACCTCCACAGTCCACCACCGGCGTGCACGAATATACGCGGTTGCCTATAGCAGTGACAATGGCAACCCTCTCGCTATAGTCAGCGTCCACCATACACGACCAGAAAGCGGAAAGCCGATAGTCTACCAGCAGTCGTTGAAGAGTTTTCGTCCAAGTGGGTAGGTAGTCTGTTCGGTAGTGTCTTGGTTTTTTTCCCGTTTTGGAGCCGGCGAATTTTTCGTTTTTATTTTGAGCCGCGACGCGTCCGGGAAACCAAACAAAAGTGAAAATCCGCGGTAGAGTATCGCGCGACATTTAGTGAAAATGCAAGTGGAGTAACTAAGTGGCGTGGTGTCATTTACCGTGATTTCTTGCGGCCTTCGGTGTCGGAGAATTGAAACGTCCGCTTATCGGGTTGCGTTTGCAAGTGATTCGACACGACGGTTAGTGCAGGTGGTGTAGTTCGAGAACGAATGCGACTGTTGGTGTGGTGATTTGCATAGTTGACCACTGTCCGTGCTGGACCGCCCAAAAAGGCGCCAATTTGTGCAAATTCAGCCCGTACAAGTGCAGTTGTGGTTCGCGGAAATGTGCAACGGTTCCGAATGCGAACGTGCACTCGATTTTTTCCGGGAGAAAAGTGAAGACTAGCAAAAAAATCGTTTGCAAAAAAACAGCAATAACAGCATCAAAACAACGAAGTTTTGAACAGACCGTCGAGTTACTGTGCAACTTGTCGAGGGGAAGGGACCGCTGTAAGGCGAGTAAAAAGAGGTGAGCATTGAAGAGGAAACCGGTTCTGTTTCTTTTCGGAAATCAATCCACGTATGTATGTACTAACCAAATGAATTTACAATTAGGCTTCGACGGGGCAGGTGGTGTGAAGTGAGCAGATTGATTATTTTGTTCGATCAGCGGTTAGAATCACAAACCAAACCAAACTGTTCAAATGTTTTGAATGCCAAAGTTCCTTTTCCAAATTGGGACGCCAATTGATTAGTCCGGTGTTTCCCTAGCACCCAGGAAAACTAGACACAAATACGGTGACTGAAAAAAAAACTTAGTTTGAACTAAATATGATTGTGCCATAGTTTCGTTGGAGCCTGGTGTATGCAGGGTGTCCCGTAGTGACTGCACACGGGCAGTGCCACATGATTCCTCATGCAATTTCCAACAAAAAATAATAAGGGACATTTTGCCGAAATCTTAACCCTTTAGTTGCTACAGGCATTTACATTAAAAAAAAATGCTTAACTCGCGTTACTAAAAACACCATATCTAAAAAAAAACTGAAGCTAGAACACTCAAATATAATTTGTAACACAGCTAAAGCGATCCTTACACCGACGCGAGAAAAATCGCAACGACAAAATCCGCGACGCGTTCGCTACAGAGAAGTTCGTGGCGATTTCTAGATCTTCACACCGGGCGATAAAAAATCGCACCGGAAAAAAAATTATTCAGTGTTCCTTGTGTATTTTGTTGTGCAACTTGGTCTGCAGCGAATTTTGACGCCACACCGCCACGGTAAAATTCGCAATAGGAAACGTGACCATGGACTCCTAAGAGGAAGAAGCTGTTTTGCTTGTAGCAGTGGCTGAGGATGTAGAAAGGCAAAGGTAAATTTAATTCCCTTAATAATGGATGACGGAACGTTTAGAAACGCAGTCAGATAAAATTCTGCCTTCTTAGGGAAAGAAGATTATGGGTGGGTGCCCGGCAGAAGTTTCAATGCAGCCGTTACTTATTGATTTTCTAGGAAAAGCGGGAGATTGCAATAAAAAATAAGAATTGGTATGTACTAACTTACTACATTTTGCTCCAAGCTCGTCGTCAATATCTTTCCAGATTTTATCTTTTTTCGTATTTTTTTTTTATGATCTCGATCAGTTTTTCGATATTGCTAGCCATATTGAATAAACGACTACTTGTGACATAAACAAGAAGGTAAACACGAAAATGAAATCGAAAACTGCTGACCAGCATATTGTGATTATTTTCTTGTCTTGGAAACGGCATGACGTCTCTCTCATTTGTCAAATGCCATGTTTAGTTTGACATTTGACAGAAAACTCAAAATGTCTTGCTTTGGTGAGTCCCAGCTGACACAAGATATGCTAACAACTTTCTTTCCCACAATAATGTTTAAGAATTACATTAAAACACGACCATCGACCATACACAACACAAACGAGGTTAGAATCGAAGTTTGACAATTGTCGCTGAGCCTGGAAAACGAGAAAGTTTTATGCTGAATAAAAGTGCAAGCGCTTAGCTCAGCGCAAGCGTTTCTACGACATATTCCATGCAGCACTATGTAATCGCTTAGTGCTGACTCAGTGATGGCGTTTTATGGAAATTCTAGTAGTTGCGGGCATTCAAATGTAGGAGGACAGGGTTTTTCCCTGTATCGGAATCTCACTTTTTGCACAAATTACCGCATAAACATGCAATAATGTCCGTAGCCATTGAATATCCTTGGCTCATTAGTGTTTACCTAAGTAAGATTAAGAGATTCATGTGCGCTGAATTAATTTAATTACGTTTTATTGATCTGATAAAAAGTTTAGGGTATGAATCAATAAACATGGCATATAAATGCGCTCGCAGGATCACTATATCCTTATATTGCGCCAGCATTGGTCAGATTATTCGCTAGTAGAACAACGAGTCAAATTTTTATGGTAAAATGTATTCCGCCAGCGAATACTTTGATATGGTTGTAGTCCTTGGAGCATGTGATAATAATAGTGGTCGATCGGCTGCTGAATATGGACGAAATTTTGCGAACCAAAGACATCCGGATCCAAACGTGTTTCGAAGGTTAGATTCGGATACGACGAGACGAGAGATACAGGACATCTGCCCGTCAGCCGAAGGTGTGACAGGGGGACTAACATTTGGACCACCATGGTACATTTGCCGTAACTGTCATGCCCTAGGAAGTGCGACCTTTACCTCCGCGTGGTGACGGGCGGAAGCAGGCTGTTGGCAAAATCTTATCTGTGCCATCAGCGCTGACTAAACTTGGTCGGGCGGGGAGCGGTATCTCCCTTATAAACATACCCTAAATCCAAGGTGGAACAGCATACGCCGAGGGATGCATGGTCAAGAGGTTGCTTGGCCGCTAGTATGCGAACTCTGGATACCTGTCGACCTCCAGTTTTAAACCAGACTTCTGACGGCAGACCGGGTGATGCCGTCGGTGACTGTTTTTCCCGGATATTCATGGGCTTCTATGAATAATAAAAAAAGAAAAACAAAACAAACCAGAGTGTGATGCAACTCCAAATGCATCAAACACAGTTTCCTCTGAGCTGCCTACTAGCTCACTGCTCGACGGAGCCTCCAGGCCCGTTGTTGAGACTGTCGATGGACTGAACGTTAAGCGATACAGTCCCTCTGAATCGTCCTTGGACTTCTTTAGCCCGAGGAACCTCAGCGGCTCTCACCGAAAGGAGCGTCAACAAAAGGGGGACGGAGGCAACAGTTCCCGACAGGGCAAGCAAAAGTGCCTTGTCCAACGCTCGCTATCCTCGCAGGACCATGAGCGCCATTAAGGTGCTTCAAGCGAACCTGCACCACGCAATAGGAGCATCGGCCACTGTGTGCAGGTTATTCGCCGATAAACAGGCCACCATTGCGCTTATTCAAGAGCCATGGGTGGCCCGTGGCCGAATTTGCGGTCTAAACACAACAACTGGTAAGTTGATATATGACAGGTTAGCGGGTTGTCCGCGTGCGGCGCTTCTGATCGACAAATGCGTCAACTACTTGCCACTAACCAATTTTATTTCTAGAGATCTAGCTGCAGCATTGGTGGAGGTATCCACGCTCAACGGTCGTCAGAAAGTGGTAGTTGCGTCTGCCTACTTCCCATCTGACAATGTTGAGATTCCACCACTCGAGGTCCAGCAGCTCGTTGACTTCTGTCGACGTACAAACCGGCATTATGTGATCGGTTGCGATGCAAACGCACACCACACGGTGTGGGGTAGCAGCGACATCAACGACAGAGGTAAGCGCCTTCTTGACTATCTTATGTGTAAACATATGAATGTCCTGAACAGGGGGTGCAAACCTACCTTTGTCACTGCGGCAAGGGCAGAGGTACTCGACATCACCCTTGCTAGCGGTTTCTTCTCCAGGTTCATTGCGAACTGGCACGTGTCGGACGAAGTGTCTCTTTCAGATCATAGACACATCAGATTTGACATCCTAGGACAATCCGACATTCGCTCGGATACTTTTTGTCCAAGGAAAACTAACTGGATTAAATTCCGTGAACTAGTTAGCTCCAAAGCGGAACTACTGGTCAGCCCCATAAGCACTACAGGGGAAATTGAGATTGCAGCTGAGGAGCTCAATGAAATTTTAACTTCCTCCTACAGAGATAGTACCGTTTCACGTTCGGTGGAGTCGGGGCGAAAAGTACCCTGGTGGAACGAGGAATTGGCCCGCAAGCGATCTAAAGTTAGGAGGATGTTCAACAAAGCCAAGCGCTTCAATAGGTGGGATGAGTACAGAACTGCTCTCACCGAGTACAACAAACTCATTAGGCATTCCAAACGAGAATGCTGGAAAAGACATTGTGAAAGCATTCAGTCGCTACCGGAAGCGGCGCGCCTTCACAAAGCCCTTTCCAAAGACTCAGCTAACGGCGTCGGCCTTCTATTGAGACCAGACAGTTCGTATACTGAAGGTCCAGAAGAAACATTAAAGTTGCTTCTTCAGACCCATTTCCCTGGGTCCGTACTGTCTGATGGTGACCCCTGCCCAACTGCGAGGCCCCAACGGGTTCCCGTAAGCCGGGCTCGCAGTTTATCGGGGGTCATCTTTGACATGGACAATGTAAAATGGGCGATAGAATCCTTTGAGCCATTTAAAGCTCCCGGTGTAGACGGCATCTTCCCCGCTCTGTTACAAAACAGCTTGGAGATCATAATAACTCCGCTAATCGAACTTTTTAGGGCAAGTTTCACCCTAGGGTACATACCACAACCTTGGAGGAAAGTTAATGTGGTCTTCATACCCAAAGCGGGCAATAAGCCGGAACATATGCCCAAATCCTATAGACCGATTAGCCTTACTTCCTTCTTCCTTAAAACCATGGAAAAGTTGCTTGATTTGCATATCAGGCACAAGATGGAACTGTCAATCCCCCTACATCGTATGCAATTCGCGTACACGAAGGGTAAGTCAACAGTAACCGCCTTGCATAGCCTTGTCAGTACAATCGAAAAGTCCCTCAGTGAAAAGGAAATCGCGTTGTGCGCGTTTCTTGACATTGAGGGGGCTTTCGATAATACTGGCTATGAGTGCATTTCCAGAGCACTGGAACTCAGAGACATCCCGCCCGCTACCATTGCATGGATAGACGCCATGCTCCGTGGACGGGATATTTACTCAACTCTAGGCAGTACATCCATTTGCGTGAATGCCGTAAAGGGTTGTCCACAAGGTGGCGTTCTGTCACCCCTTTTGTGGTCCCTTGTCGTAGACGAACTGATTTCCATGCTTAATGAGCGCGGTTATCTCACTATCGGATACGCGGATGATTTAACTATCATAGTCAGGGGCAAATTCGAATCTACCATCACTGAGGTGATGACGTCGGCCCTTGACATAGTTCTACGCTGGTGTGTGGCTGTGGGCTTACATGTAAACCCACAGAAAACTGTCGTTGTGCCGTTCACACGAAAACGAAATATAACCTTGGATCCAATTTCGTTAGGCGGCACGACCTTAGATTATTCCACTGAAGTTAAATGCCTCGGGGTAACTCTAGACTCGAAACTCACCTGGAATACTCACATAGATAATGTACTTGGAAAAGCCACACGCACAATGTGGGCTTGCAGAAGTTTCTTTGGACGGACATGGGGGCTCACCCCAAAGATAATTGAGTGGTTATACACCATGCTGGTGCGGCCTATGGTGACCTACGCAGCGCTTGTGTGGTGGCCGAAAACTCAGCAATCTTCTGTCTTACTGAAGTGCAATAAGCTTCAACGCCTTGCCTGCCTTGGCATCACTGGAGCTATGCGCACTTGTCCTACGCCAGCCCTGGAGGCGATTATTGGACTTACTCCGTTGCATATATTCATTCAAGAATCAGCAGCTCTAAATGCTCTTAGACTTCGTCTAACTTCCGACGTGCGTAGTGAAGAAAGCGGTCACATGAGCATTCTGAATCAAATTCCTGACGTGCAGATCTGCTTGAGATCAGATTACATGATCACGGAGGTTTGCTTCGGCAGAAAATATTCAGCCCTCATCCCTAACCGCTCTGAATGGGTAAATGGCACACCCTGTCCAGACCCTAGATGTATCAAGTGGTTCACCGATGGGTCTAAAACAGAACAGGGTGTTGGTGCAGGTGTCTTTGGACCCAACACCAGGATTTCGATCGCAATGGGAATCTCGCCCAGCGTTTTTCAAGCTGAGATCCACGCCATTGAGGTCTGCGCCAGGGTAATCTTGGAAACTGGACTTCGCGGCGCTCACATTGCTATCTACTCAGACAGCCAAGCAGCTATAAAAGCGCTCTCCTCATATAAGGTCTCTTCAAAACTGGTGAAGGAGTGTTACAATCTCCTTCAACTGTTGGCAACCAATAACCAAGTCTTCTTGTGTTGGGTGCCTGGCCACCAGGGCATTGAGGGGAACGAGGCTGCGGATGAACTTGCTAGACAAGGATCATCCAGTCGTTTTCATGGACCTGAGCCTTACTGTGGCTTTGGACTGGCCTCGGCCAAACTGCGGATCACTGATTGGTTTGCACGATTGCGTCAACAGTACTGGAATAACCTTCCAGGGCTTCGTCAATCAAAGGAGCTGATAATGCCCTTCAGTCACAAGGGTACTACTCGAATGAGTAGAACCCACCTAAGACTCCTAGTGGGGTACTTATCTGGCCATCACTTGGTCAGATATCACCTGAACAAGATGGGTCTGTCAAGCGAGACTGAATGCCGTCTTTGTCTGGAGGACGTGGAAACGACCAAGCACATTTTGTGCGAATGTCCCGCCATCGCGCGTTTTAGGATGTCACTCCTCGGGCAAGCTACTATCAGCACTGCAGAATTCAGGTTGATTCCTGCTAAAGACTTACTGCCCTTTATTAGAAGGGTGGACGGTCTTTTGGATTAAGGAGCTACGGCACAATAGATCTTTATGGTCGCAGTGCCTTCCTGCTGGGAAAGTAGCTCGAATCTTTATATCTATCTATCTATCTACAGGACATCTGACACCAAGTCGTCTAACCCATCGAGGCTTGCGGCCTTCGTTAACGAATGCCACGAGTGAGAAGTGGGAGTCGCCTTATTGGACCATATATTATGCCAAATGGATTAACGGGCGGGGACTATAAGTCATTTCTGGAGGAAGTGCTGCCGAATTTTTTGGACGATGTAACACTGCATATGCGAAGGAATATGTGGTTTCAGCAAAATGGTCTCCTCCGCATAACTTAAGGGCGGTCACGAATAATAAACAAATAAACAATGAATTTCGCGATCGCTGGATAGGCCGCTGTGGGCCTGTGAGAAGGCTTGTTCGATCTCCGGATTTAAATCCTCTGGATTATTTTCTGTGGGGCCATTTAAAGGATAAAGAGACTCCAAACAGTTTAGATGAAGTTTGAGGGAAAAATTAATGATGTATTTTACTATATGTGCTAATATAACAAGAGGAATGTTGGGAAAAGCTACACGAGCTTTACGAAAAGAACCAGATATTGTATAAGAAAGGAAGGTGCACATTTTGAACATTTATTATTATATAAAATTAAATAAATAGAAGAAAAATGTAAAAATTAATTCATCTTTCATTTCATTCAAAATTATTCACTATTATCATGGGGGCTAGGCATATTGATATCATTTTATCAAAGAAAATGTGTCTTTTCGATTTAAACATTTTTCATTCATAAAATCACAACACCCAAAAATCATAGGTAGGAATGATCTAAGTACCAAAAAGGCAAAGAAAAAGAAAAAAAGGAAAAATAAACAAAAAATTGGAATTTATTGATGTACAACTCAAAAACTTTATTTTTGATTTTTGTGGGATAAATTTTTAATTGAAGTCCAAAATAATAGCTTAGATTTGGTGTTTAATTAACAAATCTAGCTTGCGTAGTTTTTGAGTTATTGCGTATGGAGTAATGAAATATCGACACAGTTCAATGTACCAATCAAGGAAAAAACCCCGTCTTCCTACATTTAAACGACCGCAACTACTAGAATTTTAGAATTTAGGATAAAACAATGTTAACGGGATTTGCTTACTACGGAATAAAGAAGTTTTTCTGATGTAAGACGAAACATTAGGGGGATTCATGCTCAGGTCGTAAAGTTGTGAACTTCTGGCACTTTACTATAGAGATGACAGAAGTTTACGACGAATACGACATATACAATATTATGTATGCAAAAATTTAAGTAGTGTTCAAAAATAATTTAAAAAAGAAATTGACTTTAAAGTGCTATAACAATTAAACCCTTCGTCTGATTTCAATGAAATCTGTTTGATATAATAGAGGGAAGTAATCGCTGTGTTACAAATTTATGTGTGTTAGCCTCGGCAAACTTTTTAATTACCAGGAAAACTAAATAGTTTAGTCAGAAAAATAGAACACACGGCGGCGGCTTATGAAACCGCGCACACAGCAAACTAAACTATTTAGTAATTGCTGTGTGCGCGGTTTCATAAAACACCGTTCTATTTTTCTGATTAAACCATTTAGTTTTTCTGCGAACTAAAAAGTTTGCCGCGGGCACGAGCTCTAAATCGTATTGGGTGCGTTCCAGAAAATATTGTGATTCCGATACTTATCCATTTCTCCTTCTCCGATTCGTGATTTTTCTGCTGAACGACATGGTTCCCATGCCGCCATGAATATATTTCACACAACTATACGCCAATTAATGAGGGATATTTATATGATACTTTTAAACAATTAAGCATTCTCTCAAAGTATCTATAAAACAGTGTCGACACGGTCCAAAAGGGAAACGCAACCATTAATAGCTCTTTTAATTTACTAGCTTAGAGGAGTGCCTATAAAGTGGACGTTTTAGTTGTATTCTGTATTATCCGAGTTTTCGATTATTCGAGTTGGGAAGAAGCGGTAGTCTACTGTATATTGAAAATGTCACGCCGTCCATTAAAATAATTTTTGTTTTGCGATTTTAGTGGCGAGTTCTTTTGTTAATTGTCTGTCCGGCTTCGAAGAGTATCAGGCGTCTCACGGTGTCAAGGATCAAGTGACTGGCGTCTGGTTTGATCTTGCAGTATCAGTCTTTTTGTCTTTGGAGACAATCTACATATATGTGACAGAATTGGGATTGCATTATGTGTGTATTGTTGCTTCGGGCTTCAATTCTATCTTTTATTGGAACACTTGAAAATGAAATTTGTTTAAATAACATCCAGTTAGTAAATAAACCATTACCCTAGACAATAAGACTTTCTAGATAGAAATGTCGGTACGATATGGGTTTTTGCTTGGACTAGTTAGAAGGTAAACAATAAAAGTCCCCGGACCAACGAGGTGTGGAAAAGAGGGGGGTGGGACAAAGAAGTTGCCATTTTTCAGTTTGTCATATATTTCGGCAGTCGCTCACCGTAGAAAAAATAAAGTTAATAGCACGAAATTCCCTATATGATTGTTATATATAATTATTTTATATATATTTTAAAGTTTAAGAGATATACATATATGTATGCTTTTTAAAGTCGGCAATTTAAAAAACAATATTTTTTTTTGTTGCTTTTTTTTCACGCTTTTTCCTTTTATCTTTTTTTATCAATTATTGGACCAAAAAGTTGTAATAGAAAAAGTTGTACAAGGTGGCGCAAAAGAAACGAAGGGGGTTGAATAGTCTATAATTCCTTTATTTTTGAATCAATCGAATTTCTTTTTTTTTTTTGTTAGTACACTTCATAAATGGGGAATTTTGTTAAATTAAATGTGAAAAGAAAATCGCGTAAGTGGCGCCCATTCTCAGCTTTACATAGTCGCGCTCTTTCTAAAACATTTTCCATGAATTTTTTCAAGATTTCAGGAGGTATCGCTAAAATTTGTTCTCGAATATTATTTTTTAATCGGAGTATGTGTATGGCGTATGAATAAGACACAGACCATACCCAACTAAATAATATTCGAGAAGAAATTCGAGGGATATCGCCTGAAATCTTGAAAAAATCATGAAAACGTCGCAATTTGCCAAGCTGAGAATGGGCACCACTTACGCGATTTTTTTTCACGTTTAAATTAACAAGATTCCCCATTTATGAAGTGTACTAAAAAAAAAAGAAATTCGATTGATTCAAAAATAAAGGAATTATAGACTATTCAAACCCCTTCGTTTCTTTTGCGCCACCCTGTAGATAGATACTTACCACAAAATGAGCATAAATTCATTGTTGTGTCTTAAACAGGTGGCAAGTTATAACCATTTATACAATTTTCTCCAGATTCCGTATTGCCATGTCCAGTTATTATACTAAGGCCCGTTTTCCCAACGTCTGGTTAACGCTAATCGGGAGTTTAATTTATCGAATCGATAAATTAAAACGGCTGATACGAATTCGTTAGGTAGAATTTTTAACGTTTGTACATTGAAATGAGCTAATAATTGATTAATTAACCCATTTGAATTTATAAACCTAAAAAACTCTATCTGACAAATTCATATTAGCTGTTTTAGTTTATCGATTCCTGGCCAAAAGTCGAAAATATAAAGTATGACAAACTTCTCTCAAATCGGCTATTTCTGATACTAAACTAACGGCTGCATCATGCTCTTTCCCTCATGCCTCACACTCATCACCCGCCTTCACGCGAGGGGCCGGAAAGCCGAAATTTTATTCGTATTAATTTGTACTCGCTTAATTAATTTTTGGTGCAAATTTCATAATTTTTTTCAGTTGGTTTTCAGTGCAGTTAAAAAAGAACAATTATGGATATGGAGGTGTGTACTTTAAATAAATTTTTTTTTTTCATATTATTACTACTTAACTACAAAAAATACGAATTTCTTTGGAGAAAAAAATAAACGAAACTGTTTTTGTACATGTTCCGCTCCGGGACGTGCCGAGTTAGCATGCCAAGATGAAAATTTAGTTTAATATTCCCTTCAAATTACCATAAAAAAATTGATTCCCTCTTCTTCCCCCATTTCTTTTCCCACATGTTTGAACTTAAGTATTGTATTTTCGCATTTTTAGCCGTTCCTATATATTCAAATAATTGTTCCGGGCACTTCCCGTTGTCTTTTCTCAACCAAATCTGTTAGGTGGATTTCTTGGGTAGCTCTTAGTACAGCCTTTTGGATTTTCGACTTATCTAACGGTACTTATTTGTTTTAAAATCAGAAAGTTTCTCACCTAAGTCTTTTCTAAGAAAGTTTGTTCCTTTCCTCCGGGCATTTACCGTGGTCCGATTTCGACCAAATTTGGTACATAGCTTGATTGCGTGATTCTAAGCATAAGCCGATGACGTTTTGGTGGTGCTGCTGGTGGGCGTGAGGACAACAGGACCTTCTTGGGTATGAAGTCAAACGGACACAAAACCTTGCCAACAGCCTGATTATGAGTGATGTGATCAATACACTGGAGTACTGTTGAAGGCATTTTGAGTCCTTCGGTCGAGACAAAAGGACCTTCTTGGGTATGAAGTGAAACCCAGCCAATATGGGTATTTTCTTAATGGGTGGGGATGATGAGACCAATGCCCTTAAATATTGTTGAAGGTATTTTGAGCCGTATGTACAGGACAAAAGGACCTTCTTGAGCAAGAAGTAAAATTTAGGCAATATGATAGGTATATTTTGAATCGGGTCGATAAAGTTGACGCACTGCTGTGCATTTCGATGACTAATTTTGAATTATAGTTTTTATTTACATTTATATTTGTTTTTTATTTGTTTTATAAATTATTATTAAAATACATTCTGAAAATACCTTAAATTGCATATTCGAAGAATTAATATTGCTATCGGCTTGTTTCTCCTATCACAATGTAAGGTCGATGATACCGATCAAACCGCATATTCTTACAGGAAACAAAAGTGTCCATCAGAATATAACGATTGCTAATGCCAACGAGTTACATATATTCCTATTTCACCATTTGACGCATCGTGGTTCACGTCTTGACTAAAAGTTGCTTTACCGACATAGCGAGCGAAGCGGGCATTCTAGGGCTATATACTGAGGGTTGCCACCCCTTAAGCCGCGGAGCGGAGTCCACGCAAGGGAGTACTGAATCATCTCATTTTAGAACCCACTAGTTAAAGACGCGAACCACTATGAGTCGCCCGGTGAACTAAGAACGTTCCGTCAACGACGCTTAGTAGCATAAAATTACAGAGTTGTCGTTCGTGGAAATTCCTGATGGAGAATTCGAATTGTCATGTGACAAATATTTTAAGGACAAAATATTTGACAATCCGAATAAACCATCAGAATAAGTCATCATTACAACATCGTTATAAAAACAGTTTCCTGTAAATCGTGTAGTTTGGAAATGTTGGCACAACTGATGTGGGGAGTCCTCTGAAAAAAACAAATGCTCGGCACAGGTAAAATGAAAAAGGATCATGGAACGCTGCTACACGTAGCTATGTGCAAATACCTTCACAACTACGTGCTTTATAGTAGAAAAGCTGGTTTATAGGGGTAAAAGTCGCTTTTTGCGGCGCGTTATAGGAATCGACTTTGTATAAATGCGTGTTGTAAGAGACTCTACTGTAGTCGTATGTGGGCCCCGTACGCTTAATACTATTTAGACGTAGCTATGTACATATGTAATCGTATATTGGTATTCATGAAAACCATTCTTAACTCTTGACGTATCCTCCATTGGACAATATAACTTGTAGATACGTGAGCCATCCCCGCTCTATCCCCGTCCGCGTTTCACTCAAAAAATTTTTTCTACCGGCTCCAACAATTAATTTCCTAGCATCCAGACGCAATTGAAAATTAATTGAAAGTCCAGTAGCGTTGCATTGACCGACACGAAATGGCTGCGTCTGAGCCTTTCCAATGTCTTCAAAAAAAAAGTCCACCGTTCTCCGTAGAATTGTAAGGTGTGTCTTACTAACATGGTGCGGTCTTGTTACTATGTACTACAAGATACAAGACGGTATATCTTCACGTTTCAAGTACCGATCATCCTGTGGAAAGCAGCGGCTGGCGGCAGGGTGTACTGCATTTGGTGGATGATCATTGTTGAAGCCAGTTCACCAGTCGATTGTCTATGTAGCCTTGAGGACGTTCTTCAACACAAGTTTCTTTAAAGATGCGAATCTGAAATTATTAGGTTCTTTTTTTGCGTGTCTAGATCAACATATTGGAGTGTATGCTATTTTGAGGCATTGTCGCGACACGATCCACCCTTTCCCTGAAGTTTAGTATACGGAATGGAAAGATTCTGTACAGAATGCCAAGCAATGCGAATATGAATACGCAAGGCAAACGGGTTCATTTGAAAGTCAGATTGTTGCTTGTTGGGAAATAAAATATAATTACATTAAGCAATTATGAATGTAATCCAAACGAGATTGTAGGTGTTTATGTATGTACATATGTGCTCGTATATCCGGCAATCAAGAACTTGACATGTTGCGGGTATTAAGTTGGAAATATAGTCGGAATTACTGGCGGTTAGACAAACGTGGTATGTCGTGGGTTAGCTTAGGAAATGTCTCAGGATTGAACTTAGTTTAGAACATAATAGCGTGTTTCCCTAACTTGATTGTTTAATTCGTTTAATTAGATCGGATGGTCAGTTTAGTGCTATCGAGAATAATTTGAAATCTTAGATAATGTGGAAAGACATTTCAGATGAAGGATGTGCATTTTGACTGAAAACCCGGTTCTATAACCTCTTACCTTGTTGTCATATTGAATTGGCTGTACTGATAGATATGGACTAATACACAGCTATTGGTTAACCAAATGTTGGTAGACTCTCGGACCTGAGCTAAGCATCAAAGCCTATACAGAGTGATCCAAAAGTGCCGAACATCGTTGGTATCTGTTTTCCTTGGTAGTTGGGTGTTAAAAAAACTCAATATTTTGACATGAGCTCAGGAATCTCTCTTCATTTATTTCGTCAGCGTTTAATAAGCGAGATCAGCGCCCTCGTGATGTCTAGAATAAAATTTGTTTTCGGTCTTTCGAGGGTAAGGTGAAAAGTTCTCGGCATGACAATGAAAGACTGCGATTTTCAGTTAAAAAATTATTTAATTTTTCTACAAAATCTCCCTTGACTTCAACACACTTGGTCCAGCGTTTCTGCAACATCAGTATTCCTTCCCAAAAGTGAGAGTCTGGAAGGCTGTGGAAATATTCATCTACGGCCTTCTCAAATTCTTCATTAAATGCGAAGCGCTTCCCAGAATCAAATTTATTCAAGTTTGAGAACAGATGGAAGTCTGAGGGTGCCAAATCAGGAGAATAGAGGGGATGCTCGAGCAAATCGTACCCCAAATCCCGCAGTTTTCCCATCGCCAACGCACACTTGTGTACAGGTGCGATGTGCTGGTGAAAGATGATTTTTTTCTTCTTCAAGTCAGGCCTCTTCTCGCGAATTATGGCATCCAGCTGGTCAAGAAGTTTGGAGTAATATTCGCCTGTTATTGTTCTGCTTTTTTCAAGGTAACCAATTAACAGGATCCCTTTCGCATCCCAAAACAAGCTGGCCATGACCTCTCCGGCAGACGGTGGACCCAAGTCTCATCCATGGCGACCAATCGCCGTACAAAATCGATCTTGATCCCGATTGAATCGGTGCAAAGATTGCTGCGAAAATCATTTGCGCATTTCCTTTTGATTGCATTCAGCAAATGCGGCACCCATCTTGCGCAGGGCTTTCGCATCTCTTAATTGTTTGTGCAAGATGTGTCGCACCCTTTCTTCGGATATTTCCACAGCCTCAGCAGTATAACTCACTTTAATTCGCCTATCGTCCAACACGATATCATGCACTTTTTCGATAGTTTCCGGTGTGGTTGCGGTTTTTGGCCGTCCTTCACGTGGGTCGTCTTCGAGGGACGTGTGACCACGTTTAAATTCAGCTGCCCATTTTTTAAACATCGAAGGAGCAGAGTCCCCGTAAACTTTTGTTAACTTCGAAAGAATTTCCTTATGGGTTAATCTATCCAAAACGAAGAATTTTATGACTGCACGATATTCAAGTTTCTCAATTTTACCGAGAAACACATAAGACGTCTGCTGCAAAAATTCGTGCAAACAAACTACGTGAGAGAACAAGCTGAAACTTGTCATACGAACTAATGACACGTGCACCCAGGCAGGAAACATAATTTTTGCTGATTGTAACGGTACTTCTGTGTCAGGCCGAGAACTTTTAACCTTGCCCTCGTAGACCAAGTTTTTGTTGATCAAGGGTGTGCGTCCTTTTGGGGATTTTAGTTAGTACTGGCCGTTGATTGCCGGTTGTCGCAGTACCGCGATTCTTAATATGGCGACTAGAATAGGTCGGAGTCTAGCAATACAAACTGCTACTTTTCTTCTTTTATTTAAATGCACGCCAAGAAAAGTGTCTCTAGCTTTAAAAAAAAACTCATTTTCATAATCCTAATTGTAAAATAACATATAATTTGCAATAACCCATAAAAATTCTGATTTACAAATCGAATCGTAACATTCTTAGCTGAATGTAAACAAATTCCATTCTTCCATAACTTTAAAAAGAAAAGAATCATACGTCGGCTGAATAATGACGTGAGTAGGAGGTTCAATTGAAGAACGACCCCATTCTATTTGCAATCATCTGGCTTTATTCGACGCTATCCAATGCTCAAGCTAGACGATGGGAAAAGAAAACCAGATGTAGTGTGATTGTCTATTTTGATTAATACGAAACCCATTGACTTCGCTGAGATCAACTTACAGGCTCATCACTCGACTATCCAAAGGAGCTATCCGCAGTTAATTAGTGTATAGTGTTCTATATATCTGCAAGAACATTAATCAAAACGTGAACTCTAACGGAGGGTTTTTACTTGACTTTCCTCTAGTTTGATTCTCATTTACTATTTTTACTAGTCCAAGGCAAAGCAAACGCACAGTACAGATACAGCAAGAGGAAACATAAATTGAGCTGAATTTCCAGTAAAAATTCTTCTTTTGATTGGACTTGCTCTGAGTTAATTGTAACGAATTTATTTAAGACAAAGCGGTCTTTGACCCGCGCCGTCTTGTATGTTAAATTTTCAGTAGCTGTTCCGATGCAACTAAATGTGTGCATATTGCTGAATGTTTTAGCATGAAGAAAGAGGTAGCTAGCACCTAAGATACCATGCAATGTTCTTGTATAACGAAATCATTACTACAACGCGATACACCACTCTTCGTTGAGAAAGTTGAAAATCGCATGTAGACTTGAAGATGTCGTCTGATATTTTTACAATTTATTTTTAGAATCAATTTATTTATAATAGTACGTAGGAGATATTAAAAGTCGGCTGCTTTTTATATTGTAGGCATTCCAATGTCTATGACGGCTAGTAGCCGTAGCCAGTGGATTTGCAAGAAAATGATCTGGACGTTGTAAACATTTGAGAATTAGCTTCTGCCTTCAATTAAAATGTATAACCGTATTGTCTAAGAAAATATTAACGGTTTTTGTTTTTATTGTCAAGATCAGCTATTGAATTTGTTTGATTATGGTATTGGCATCCAAGAGTTGGAGCTGATCAACCGCGCCGGGAGATTCCGATTTCATCGGGTTACGCATCGTGGTTCGTGCATAAGTTAATAGTTGCCTTACCGCTGTAGCGTAGTACAGAGCGAGCGACGCGAGCGTTCTAGGGCGTTATAATGAGGTTTGCAACTCCTTAAACCACGAAAGGGGAATACGAAATCATCTCAATGTAAAACCCCCTATTGGTCAAAGACGCGAACCACTTTGTGTTACCTGCTCAACAAACCTCCTCCGACAACGGAATGGATATTAGGTGTCCCAAGTTATCCGTGAATATTAGGCAGCACCATCACACGAAGAAAAGGTCCTTCAGCAATAGTAGCTTAGTTCGGGAGAAGTGAGCGCT
The DNA here is from genome assembly GCA_964017055.1 of Chloromyia formosa. Taxonomy (NCBI): domain Eukaryota; kingdom Metazoa; phylum Arthropoda; class Insecta; order Diptera; family Stratiomyidae; genus Chloromyia; species Chloromyia formosa. Next base: position 30,264,750 of record OZ024815.1, on the reverse strand, counting down.
TTTCGCCGTTCGATGCTTCTGCGATTAATATATTACAAGTATCACTGGCCTAAGGAATGTAAACCCAAACAAAGGATGATAAAGCTGGGCAATATGCATATGTACATATACCGTGAGTCATCGTGAGAGTGAGCCACCTTATATTAAAAAGAGCATTAACTAAAAATTGATTGAAAATCCATTCAGATTGCTTTTATATAAATTTATTGTCTGAACCTACAAGTCTTTTATTTCAGTATGTTTTACAATTATTTTTTTCCGGTTAGTATACAAAAACGGATAAAAACTTTAAAGTTCAAAAATATACCTTACAGTAAAAATGGGCCACTTAAACAAAAATAAAAAGCATAGATTAATACTTATTTGGCCCTCCTTTTGCAGAAATTACTACTTGCAACCGTCTAGGCGTTGACTCCAACACGTTTGATTTATGTGGAAAGAATTGAACGCCATTTCGCTTGTAATACAGTAGATCGTTTTTTGAGAAATGCTGTGTTCCCACGAATTTGATTATGACGGGTCCACGAATGTTCAATTATTTTGAAGTCCGGAGACTGTGATGGTACTTCTAGGACATTGGGGTAAATAAATAAGAGCCATTCGCGCGCAACTTACGATTTGTGTTTGGGATCGTTATTCAGGTAAAGGAAAAGGTCATCTTAGATCCACAATTTCTCCACACTTGGCTTGACATTGACGTTAGCTCAACTTCATTCTGGCTTGTGCTCGCGTCTGAACTCGTACCGGTCCCGCATTGATAGTGACATCTAAAACTCCTGCCCAGCATGTGGCCTCGCGCCACACAATGTTGAGCACATCTTAAAGTGTCCAGCAGCCTTCACGCGGTTAATTCCTATTGCGCTGTGGGAGAACTCCATCGAGGCAGGTGTAACTGAAGTGCTCAGAATCAGTCCCAAGTGAAGTGAATTGAACTGAAAAATCATCATCATCGTGGCGCGACAGCCCGACGTCGGGCCTTGGCCGCCTGGATCATTGTCCTCCAATTATCTCGGTCACGTGACCGCGTCCTCCAATTTTGGGAGCCCAGCAGCTGCGCGGCGTCCACACCTACTGAGCTCTCCCAACGAGATCTCGGTCGTCCTCGCAGTCTCGCTCCGTCGACTTGTTCTGCATTCATTACTCTCTTAGGCATGCGATCATCGTCCATTCTTTGTACATGCCCTGCCCATTGAAGTCGTTGTAGTTTGACGATTTTCGAGACTTGCAGCTCATCGTACATTTCATACAACTCATGGTTGTACCGGATGCGCCATCCATCTCGATCGCAAACAGCCCCGGAAATTCGCCGTAGAACCTTACGTTCGAAAGTGTCTAGCATGTTTTCGGAGGCTTGAGTTAGGGTCCATGCTTCGCAGCCATAGCATAGCACTGGTCGTATAATGGTTTTGTACACGCGGAGCTTCGTGTTTCTGTGCACATGTTTCGATTTCATTATGGGGAGAACCGAGAAAAAAGTCTTATTAGCTAACTGTATCCGTCGCTTGATTTCGTCACTTTCGTTGGCGTCCCTTGACAGGTTGCAACCCAGGTAGATGAAGTTGTTCACGAACTCGATGTTGAGGTCCCCCACGTTGATGCTCGGTTGTGCAGGTGTCCTTGTCACCGATTGCATCATTATTTTAGTTTTACCCTCGTTAATACGTAATCCAACTTCCTTTGCAGCGGTATTGAGCGTATGCAGAAGTTCTTCTGCGTCAGCCAATCTTCGGGACATGATGTTGATGTCGTCGGCGTACGCTGCTAATTGTGTCGATTTGATGAGTAGCGTCTTGCTGTTGTCCATATTCATGGCCCGAATAACGTATTCCAGTGCTAGGTTGAAGAGCGTCGGTGCCAGTCCATCGCCCTGTTTCAAACCAGTGCGTGTTTCAAATAGATCAGTAAGTCTATTTTGGATCCTGACTTGTGAGACGGAGTTGGTCATCGTCATCTTTGTCAGTCGCACTAATTTTGCTGATATACCAAATTGCAGCATGATGTTGTACAGTACTCCACGATCGATACTGTCGTATGCCTGCTTGAAGTCGACAAAGATTTGGTATACGTTTACGTTGTATTCCCAGCACCTCTGGAGTATCAGTTTGACTGAGAAGAGCTGATCGGTTGTGGAGCGACCAGGTCTGAAACCGCTTTGATATTCGCCAATGACTCGTTCTGCGTACGGTTTTATTCTATTTTCCAGAATTTTCGTCAAAATTTTATAGGACGTACAAACTAGTGAGATGCCCCTGTAATTCTCACACCGCAATTTATCTCCCTTTTTATGAATTGGACAGATGATGCTTCGGCGCCAATCGTCTGGGATCTCCTCGTTCTCCCATACTCGCAGGAGTAATTGATGTATGGAATCAACTAGACTCGTTCCACCGAATCTTAGCAGTTCAGCTGGGATCTCGTCAGCGCCCGGCGCTTTATTTCGTTTTAGTGACCGCAACGCGAGATCAACTTCCTCTACTGTCGGGGGTTGAATGGGTGGGCCTAGATCAACAATATCATCGAGAGCTTCCTGTGTGGGGATGTTAGATGGTCGGTTTAGAAGCTCTTCAAAATAAGAGACCCATCGTTTGTTAATACCATCGGTGTCGCTGATGATGTTTCCATCCTTGTCCTTACAAAGGCTAGTCCTGGGTTGGTAGCCGTTCTTAATTGTATTTACTAAAATAGTTTGTACGCTTGTCTGGTGTTCCTATTAGCTAAGTTTTCGTTTATGTTCAGCAACTGCTCGTCAAAGTATTTACGTTTCTTACGTCTAATTATTCTATTCGATATTCACCGTAGCTCGTCATATTTTTCTCTTCTGGCTCTGGTTCCTCGTTGAATCCATTGTCTGTAGGCCTCGTTTTTCGCGTCAAGTGAATTTTTGCATTCTTCGTCGAACCAGTCATTTCGCGCTCGCCGGGCTTTATATCCCACGACCTTCTCTGCGACATCCTTGATGGTACCCTTGAGTTCTTCCCAGAACCCATGGACGCCTGTGTTGCTGATGTTGTGTAGCATAGGTGATAGTTTTTCCTCAAGGGCGGTAGTATACGCCACCGCTGTAGCATCACTCAAGAGCTTATCAACCGCAAAGATTTTGGGAGGGCTGATTCTTGACTGGTGCACTGAGGAGATTCTACATCTGTAGGTCGTCTTCACCAAGTGATGATCTGAGTCGCAGTTTGCTCCTCGATAGGAGCGGACATCCATGACACTAGACGCCCATCTCCTGCAAATGAGGACGTGGTCAATTTAGTTGACGGTATGTGCGTCTGGAGACTTCCAGGTCTGCTTGTGAATGCGTCGATGCGGGAAACACGTAGAGCTTACGACTAGATTCCTGCTGCAGGCGAAGTCGATAAGTCGCTGGCCGTTATCGTTACATTCTTCATGGAGGCTGTGGCCTCCAGAGGTCCCCCGATGCCAACTTTCATTCCCGACTTTCGCGTTAAAGTCTCCCAGCAGTAATTTGACGTCGTTTGTTGGAAGTGAGTCGAAGAGAGTTTCAAGGCGGGCGTAGAACTCGTCTTTTACTGCGTCTTCTTTAACTTCAGTGGGGGCATGCACATTGATGAGCCAGAGATTGAAGAATCGAGTCTTGATGCGAATCGCACACAGCCGTTCATTTATGGGTTTGAAGTCAGTAATATGCGGTTTGAGGTGATTGTCCACTATAAATGCTACTCCAAACTCCTTGCGGCCCGATGGTTTGCCACTTGTAAAAATTGTGTGCGATTTCTTGTCATTAATCTCGCTGCCAAGCCAATTTGTTTCCTGGACTGCAGTAATGCTCAGTTTGTACTTTTCGACCTGTTGAAGGAGGGCCTTCTCGGCCCCCGGTTTGTTCAGGGAGCGTACATTCCAGGATCCGAAAGAATAATCCTTTATTCGTTTGCGTAGTCGTCGTTGTTGATCCATCCAATCCGAGGCTTTTGTTCCAGGTTTCTTGACATGGAGTGGTTTTTACAAGGATGAGTTGTCAGCACGTCGCTTAACCCCATTCAGGGGATGGCCTCGGAGATAGCTGCTTCAGATGGTTTAATAAACGTGCTGGAGCCCACACAACTATGTAGCAGGTCCAACTACGCAAGTCATTCCATCCTACTAGACCTGAGACGCTTAGGTGTTTGTCAGCCATTCAGGCTACAGGTATCTGCTTTTTCCAAACTGTCTTATCGCTAAGACATTGGCCGTCAGCGAATTGATACACTGCCGTTACCAAAATAGCAATCTAATAAATGGCGGAGAAAATAAATGTAAACTTCAAATGTCTTACAATTTAACATTTCTTTTGCGTATCTATTGAGTGTAGGGTAGGGGAACGAACACGCATTACACAAACAACAAGTCGTTTGTTGTTTATGTAAAAAAATCATCGCTTGGGGCGAAACACGTAGTGTTCAATGCTTCCAAAACCCAAAGCTGTCTTATTAGTACTCCTATTACCAATAAAGTATCTGCTCCACACACCTCACAATGAACGCAATGAAATGTCTGGGCTTCCTGAATAGATGCAAAAAATATTTCACGCCATTTGATTTAGCGCTAATATACAAGAGTCACATAAGACCGAGACTCGAATATAATTGCCATTTATGGGCCGGTGCGGGTCTCACTGCACTGTCGGCATTGGACAGAGTTCAACGAAAAGCTTTCAGACTTATTGGTGATGATGATGACGATATAACTTCCCGGATAGAACCACTTCAGCACAGACGTGACGTTGGTTGTCTATCACTTTTTTATCGATACTTCAACCGCCGCTGCTCTGCTGAAATAAGTAGTTTAATTGTCGATGTTGCATTTTCTGTACGCAACACCAGGCAGTCAAATCGAAACTAGTGTCAGTCGAACCGTAAAATTTTATGACTCTTTCGTATGCAGAACAACTCGAATGTTGAACTCTTTACCATCATTTGTTTTCCCCTGCAGTTACGACCTGCAGAAATTTAAACAAAATGTCCACCGTAATTTAATTTCGTCTAATCCAGCGCAACCCATCTCTCCCCTCTTACCTTAATTTCCTCACCTACTAAAGCTATGCTATTGCATTAAAGGGTATTCCCTAAGCTTTGGTGTTAACATAAAAAAAATACGTGTTTGTTACTCTAATACTCTCTCGGTAGATACGTAAAAGAACGCACCTATTGCTCTCGATAATTCTCGATGAACAGCTGTTGAAAAAAAACTTGTTCTTAAGATGAATATTATTTAGGTTGAAATATTCGAAAATCGCTGCGAGCAATGCAGTTTATTTATACAGTTTAGAGCCCGCGCACACGGCTAACTTTTTAGTTCGCAGGAAAACTAAATAGTTAAGTCAGACTAAACTATTTAGTTATCGCTGTAGGCGCGGTCTCATAAACCACCGTGTGTTCTATTTATCTGACTAAACTATTTAGTTTTTCTGCAGACTAAAAAGTTTGCCCGATGCGATCTGTAATCGACACAGGAGAATCAGGATCGAACACCAGCCTTTGTCAATTTTGCTTCCCAAGTGAGCCTTTAGTCTTTCCAGGACAATTTTAGCTATTATTTTGGCAACAGCAGGAAGCACACAAATGCCTCTCTAATTATTACAGTCTGTAAGGCTACCCTTCTTCGATCAAACCCTCCTTCCACTCAGTAGGAAAGGGACCTGTATTCCACGCTTTATCAACAAGTGGGTGCAGCAACTCGGCGGTTACGCATGGCTTGATAAAGTTCGGAAGGGATACCGTCGAAACTGGCGGCCTTTCCTCGTTTTAGCAATAATTGCAGTGACTTTTTCCTCTTTAGTGGGGGCAGCGGACCGTATACTACTCAATTACTCTAACCCTTGTGGGGCATAGCGCGTCAACTGTTCCATGTGGCCCAGTTGACGTTCCGTAGGCATAGACTGGTTTCGGAGAATGCAGTTGCCAGCATACACCTCCTGCACACCCATGGCCACGAACGTCGTCGTGGACGGGATTCGAACCCGAAACGCCGGTAGTCAAACATGAGACTGATGCCTCAACACACTGCGCTACCGGTCGCCCCATTTTGATTGTTAACTAAATTGAAGGGGAACTTCATCATAGATTACACGGTTGAAGACCGCGACGAAGTGTTTTCTGCACCGCCTTATTTGATCTTCCTCGAAGATAAGTAGCTTTCGATCTGTGTGCCCTCTTAGGTTGATCATACAGTTTATTTCCTGTGAATAAAATGTTGATTTTGTGTAATAACATGGAGTAACATGGAATAGTAAACAAATAATAGCTGCGTTTTTTTGGCAGTCCAGATCAAGTGCAGAACAACAATCGCACGCATTACACTAACAACCAGCTCTATCCAGAACAATTTTGTTAGTGTAACGTATGCAATTGTTCTTCTGTTCTGATCTGGACTGTTGATAATTCTGCCGCCCAAATAAAATTTGTTCACTCAGATTTGCATTAAGGATATATTAGAATTTAAGTTATCTCTTGAAATTTAAGTTGAGGTTCGAAGCCTTTCAGTTGCGCTTTTAAGTCCCTTAAATTTAAAATATAGGTAGAGTCTGTACATTATTCACTAGCAAGTAGTAACACAGAAGTATTCAATGCTCTGGGGTTCACGTGGTGTTAAAAATAAAACGTAGTAGAATAAAATGACTTATATCAAATACAATGATGCATCAAGCAATAAATCTTCATTGAATATGAATCGAACATTTAAATTTACCGGCAAGGCTGATATACCGATATAGCCGCGTGACAAAAGTGTAATTGATCGATCAATTGTTCTAAAAGAAAATTATATGGGAATTAGATACATATGTATTTCGTTCTTGTGTACTGTTTGTTATTAGAAGAGATTTTGCATGACACTTTCTATAAATATTATATCGTCGGGTTACTGCAAACAAAATAAAGCTTACATTTTTCTAGTTTTGAGATAATTGAGTGTGCAGTTTTCAAATCAAATTAAAATTCAGTTAGTTAAGGAAATCTTCCAATTAACCCTCGAAGGATCGCGCGGCGTGCATTTGTACTCCACTCGCCTTTAAAAAATCATGACACTGGTCACACATATGGGAGGGGGTTGGGGTCTGGTGTAGCTGATTTTTTAGGCGCTATGCTTATATAGTAGAAATTTTGATTTAAACCGTTATTCGGTTTTCAAGTTATTTCGAGTTTGTCGGTCGAAAGTCTTCATGGAGTAAATTTTTTTTTCAAGTATTCTTAGAGAAAATACATATTTATTTTGGTTGGTAATTAATGGAAGGTTATGGGAATGTTTTATTCTTCAATTAATAACACTGAATTTGCCTTCTAGTACAATTTTCATTTATTTTAAAACTGCACTCAGAAATCACATCTCTATTCTTGAACGATAGAATCAAGACTACTATTAGCAATTACAATATATAATGTACAAGTCTAAAATACAAAAACTATAAGAGGTCAATACTCTGGACCTAAGATGTTCTTTTAATGCGTTCTTTACTTCTATTTTCTAACGCGTATTCTTTTAGTTGCTTGCCATTTAATCACAACGAATCATAAATATAAATACTTGAACCATTTTTAAATTAATTAAAGACGATAAGAACTAAAATGTCAGCATAAGAAAAGATTGATTTTTGTATTGATATTGACTTAGAAATCCAACAATTTTAGCAACATTGGAATTGTATTTTTTTTTTCACTTTTCTAGAACTTATATAATTGCAATAAAAGTTCAATAGAGGTCATCTTTTTCGTTTTTAATTTTTTTTTAAATATTTACCATTATTTTTTTTTAATTTTAATTATTTACTATTTTAATTCATAAATATAATTAACTTATTTCCAAGCCTAACTTCATAAAAATAGGTCATTCAGTAAAATACAACTATGATTTTTTCTCAAGGAGTGAAAAATTTCAAGAATTATAAGTAATACTTGTTGGAGTACAATTGTACTCCGCGCGACTGTGTTACAAAATTCGCGCTACCGATAAAGGATTAGCTTCAATATGATTCAAATTCAAAATTAACTTAACTCATTGATAGGGAACGGAATAGTTTTAAGAAAAAAAAATATATTGCGAAAACATGTTTATTTTTTCACTGTCCCTTTCTATTTACTAATACAATTTATAAAGAACAACGATATCAGCAGAAGGCTAACAGCTATATTCCTCCCAGGCTTGTTATTTCGATGCATTTCAAAAACCTCATGAATATCGAAGCCCGTGAGTTTGTTAAACCAAGCAACTACTGCAACCAAATTATTTTCATTTATTTTTTGAATAGCCTTATCAAAAATGACATCAGCAGTTTTAACCCCACAAAGATAGTTTGCGTAAAATTGACTTATTTGTAAACGAAATATTGCTCTCTCTTTAATATCGTGAACTACGAGCTGTGCGTATCAGACATCCCAGTCGTCATTCAGAGCTCTCACTAGACCCACGTATCGCTAGGGCAAGTTTCACTGACTTGGAAATATCACCCCCTAATATTTGAGTAAAAATGGCGCATGACTATCTTTTAAGTAACTTTCGAGACAACGCAAGGGGGAACCGAAAATTAGATTACAACCAAATTTTGTTTTTTAGTATCTAAGACTCCAGAAGACATCCCAGAAGAGCCATAAGGAAAAAAGCGTACAAGTCAAGTGTATCGTGCAGTAAATGGGGAATTGGAACCATACTGTGGTCTGAGCCACCTCAGCCAAAATGGTTATTAAAGAATAGTCTGAGGAGTTGAGGCAGCTATAATGGCATGATATAACGCCCTTCAAGTACAATAATGCTACTCGAATGAGTAGAGCCGATCCAAGGGTTCGTGTGGGATACTTATTGGGCCATCACTGGGTTAGATATCACCTAAATAAAATGGTCCTATCTAGCGAAACTGAATATCGTCTGTGTATGGAGGAAGATGAAACCACTACGCACATGTGCGAAAGCCCGGCAATCGCGCGGGGTAGGTTTAAGTTTCGGGGACAGGCCACGGTGAGCCCTGCAGTTATCATCAGGAAAGCTCTCGCAAAAGACATAATGGCTGCGCTCCTAAAACGCCAGCGCTGAGTCAGCACTAAAAAGCGATTAGTGCTGCATGGCAATTCGTCGTAGGAACGCTGCGCTGAACTAAGCGCTTGCACTTTTAGTCAGCATAAAATTTTCCCGCTTTTCTGGCTCAGCGCAATATTTTGACATTTGCGACAATTGTCAAACTTCGATTCTAACCTCGGTTGTGTTGTGTATGGTCGATGGTCGTGTTTTAAACGTAATTGGTAAACTTTATTTTGGAAAGAAAGTTGTTACCACTTGTGTGTCACCTGGGACTCATCAAAGCAAGAAATTTAGAGTTTTCTGTCAAATGCCATTTGACAAATGAGACAGACGGTATACCGTTTCTAAAACACGAAAATAATCACAATGTGCTGTTCAGCAACTGTGAAGTGCTGGTTCAGCAATTTTTTTAGGAACGCAGCCAATGCCATACGTAAAAATGGTGGAAAGTCTTTTGCAATAATATGGGTTATGGCGCAATAGACCTCTCCATAGTCGTAGTGCCCAGTGCCGGATGGGTAAAAAGGCCCCAACTTGCATTAATAAATAATAATAAGTAAATGGGAAACATCATATGTAAGGATCACAACATTGACATGTGTCAAAATGTTCAAAACTTAATTTAAAAAAAGCCGACTGTCTCTCTCTCAATTGCCCTAACCTCTTGTGGGACATAGCGCGTCAACTGTTCCATGTGGCCCAGTTGACGTTTCGACGGCATAAACTGGTTTCGGAGAATGCAGTTGCCAGTATGCACCTCCTGCACATCTATGGCCACGAACGTCGTCGTGGACGGGATTCGAAGCCGAAACGACCCCCCAAATACATATATAGAAGTTCAAATTACTCAAATGGCCTTTTTTTCATAAAAAGTCTATTTATGGGTGCGTTTTTTTTTCTTAATAGCCATGCAGAGCAGAGCAATTTAACTCCACACAATTACACTAACAATTTGATTTGAGCTGCTCTGGACAAAAGTTTATTGCAAGAATGCTGCTCCGTAAGTATTGAAATGCAGGCGGCGCAGGTGTCGAAGCTTTCGGGCAGTTTACAGTTTGGGAAGCGCATAAAATTAATTTCCTCTCAATAAAATGTGAGAATTACGAGTTTCCTCTTGAAATTTAAGTTGACGTTTGAATGCTAACTAAATCAAGACACACTTCGAGCAAAGACATGCCCCGTTTTCCTGTTCGCTACTCTAATCTCCTTTCGATCGTTTTTTTTTTTTGCCGCTTATCTTGCTCTACTCTGCTCTGCACAACAAAAAACGCACCTTATATATTTTACATATATGTATTTAATTAATTTTTGGAGATGTTTATATGTTACACTGGGAGCACAACATTGACATGTCGCACATGTATTTCTAAGGTGACACAAGTCAAAAAATACCATTTCGAGAAAAATGCAATTATTAGTGAGTTCAACGAAAAACAATGACATAACCAATCATTCGCGCTAGATTTGTAGGCACTAAATAGTTACTAAAAGTTAGTTAAAATTAATATTGCATATTTTGAAGCCAAGCCTTGACGCGTCCTTTTTAAGATGTAACGATTTTGTTGTTCACTGAGCTGAGATAGGAGTGAATTATTTTGAGTTGTCTACTTTTGGTATTCAACTGTTAGTATTGATACACAAGTGTCATCTGACGAGTTATATTCAAAGCTAATTTGATACACTTTTGAAATGTGATGAAGGATTGTTTATGGTGGCCTTAACTAAAAAATGGCAATTTTTGAGTTGTCTCACTTTAGAAATACTATACATGTGCGATGTGTCAAAACTATTAAAAACTGGTTTAAAAAATTACGACTGATTAGTACATATGCAATGAAGTCTTATGTACTTTGTATATAAGCCCAAATGACTTTTTTTTATGAAAAAAGTTGTGTGTTTAATTGTTTTTAGGAGATGTTTATTAATATGGTTTGTTATTTTTTTTTTTCTTTTTATGTGATTGCCAAGACTTTAGGGGATTACCCCTTCATGCAAGCATAGCCTTGGCGGGAAGGAAATTAAGGTAAGGGATTGGGGGGCAGTTGAGTGGGTAGGAGGTGCCGGTGCACATTCCGCTTAAACTTTTGCAAGTCATAGTTATTAGAGAATACAGTAGATGGAAGGCTGTTCCACATTCTTATTGAGCGTGTTAAAAAGGAGTCAAAGAATTTAACTGTGCGACAGGACCTGGTCTCAAGAGTATGAGGGTGAGCACGACTGGCAAGCCGGGTGCTACGCGTAGGAACAGCAAGACCAAGGAGTAAATCACTAATTTTATATTAGAGCAACATCGGTGGTTTGTAGTAGCGATAAAGTAAGGTTAAGCAACCAACGTTACGCCTGTGCTCGAGGGAATCAAAACGAGAAGTAATAGAGTGATCACCAATAATTTTAAAAGCCTTCTGTTGAACTTTATCCAGCATGGACAACATAGTGCAACCTGCACCCCCCCAAATATGGGAATTGTACTCCAGCCTTATGTGGCTTTTGTATATTTGCGCCAAGTCAGATGGTGAGAAATATTTTTTGCAGCGATTAAGGAAACCTAGATATTTTAACGCATTTTTGGCAATGCCAAAGATATGTTCAGTCCATTTGAGTTTGCTGGAAATGTTCGTACCTAGAATGTTTAAAGAAGGTAAACTCGGAATACTCACGCCATCTATGATAATATTCTGGAAGCAGGTGGAGCATATAATTTATTGGAGATCAAACAGCATTGCGTTTTGGAAGTATTAAATTCAACACGATTAGCTTTACCCCATTCAATGATTTTTAGAAATGTCGTGATTCAACGATTCCAACATGCGGTCTCTGTTGATTGTAGATGCATTCCCGCGAGATTCAGCCACAGAGTTAAAAGAATATGTGAAATCGAGGGTGCTATCGTCGGCAAAGCTGTGGATCGGATTGGACGTTATACTTAAAAGGTCGTTGATAAAAATAAGGAAAAGAGTTGGGGACAGGACAGTCCCCTGAGGTACCCCGGCGCTAATTAGATGGACATTTGATTTAACACCGTCAAGTACAACAGTGATTAAGCGGTCATGGAGAAAACTTTCGATCCACCTAATTTATGCAGGATCAAGGCCAAAAGCAAAAAGCTTGGATAAAAGTATCGGATGCCAAACCCTGTCAAAAGCCTTTGAAGTATCCAGAGCAACAACATTAGCTTCCCCAAAATTGTGGAGACAATGATTCCATCGCTCAGTGAGGAAAGTCATTAGGTCCCCGGTGGAGCGGGCGGAACGAAAACCGTACTGTCTGTAATTGATGAGATTATTTGAATCGACATATTTTATTAACTGGGCGTTTATATCTATATAATAAATTTGAGTACGTACAGAAATACTTTAATTTTTGTTTTCTTGACGTAGCTTAAAAAACGATATCCACTCAATTCTTCCATATTTATAATAGATAATATAAAATAATAATATTAATATTTCATGCGTCAATATATTTTACGTATGCATACCCAAATATGACTATCTTTCTAGGGTTAAACAACACTTTTTTCTAACTACATACATACATACAATACATAAATATCTAATGTTTATTTTTTCATTTTATTTTTAGTATAATCTGCAACACTAATCAATTTTGAAAGCCGCCAAAAAATCGACCGATAAAGTGACCTTATCAACCACATCCATACGAGTATTTCGCCTGGTTGCTACCACTTTTCTTTTCGAAAGTATTGTGGATTTCGCCTTAGGGTCCGGTGGAAATATATTTTTTGTGAATAGCGGAAAAATAAAAAAATTAAATTAAAAATTGATTTGGTCGGTACGGGTACGTGGAAAATGTAAACAGCCGGTCTAGGGAGGTGACGTGTCTACAGCGAAAGGAACTAAAACGAGAAAGTTGTCCAATTTGCATTGTGTGCTCCGCAACGCCTTCAATACAGTGATTTCTTTTTCAGTTCATTGTTGCATAAAATGTGGAAATAGTAGAAAAGGAAATGCTATCAGTTTTTCGTCGTCTGGACGGTTGATCGCATTTATTGTCTCTTCCCATGAAAAAATATCAAGTGGGTGCTAGCGGTGTTTGTTGCTTGTTGTCTTCCCATTGGTGAAAACTGAAGTTTCCGTAAAAGTGTATTAATTGAACGGTGCAGTTAATAAAGTGAGTAAATTAAAGAGTTGATTAAAAAGTTAGTGCGAAATGAACGGAGTCACTGCAATGGATGAGAATGGAGAGGAGGTGAAGAGTCCCATACGACGGCTTGGATCAACGCGAAAACTCTTGGTTTTTAACAGTAAGTTTTTTTTTATTCACTATTTTGAATTATAAGTGTGAACATAATGATAATTTGTAAGGAACTAAAATTGCAAGTAGAACATTAGCCACAAAGTTAAAATTAGCAAATTAAGTTTTCTACTCATTCAATCTCCATACCCTGTTCCTATTATTGGAATATCCGCAAAATATTATGAAAGTACATATGTACTATGATCTGGCCACATAATTATGGCATGTTTATGTTGCGGAAAATGCATCAACCCCACCAATTTTCATCAGTGAGAATTTCGAATACATAGGATGCATTTCATTGAGGAGCTAATGCCTTTAAAATGAAAAGGGGACTAAGCGAATTAGGGAAAGGAGATTTGACTACTACTATTTGCGTCAAATGTTTAATTAATGCAATACATTTTTAATCGAATATTTGTCAATATGTAATAACATCAATTTTTATTGTATCTTATCAACCATTCTATTTCAAATGTCAGACACGTCAAATTGTTTGACTTGGTAGTGGGAGCTAAAGTGTAAACAAAATTCATTTGATGGAAAATTTGAATATGAAACTAATACGTTTAGAATATAGCTCTAAAGGTGCATTTAGATTTATCGAAACCGCTCGCGAAACCGTTGGGCAAGGAAACTCACCCCAAATTTACCCGTGGCCAGTCTGACAGTTTCGGGTGAGGAACACGTTCACACTAGGCGGAATATATTTCGCGAGTGCTTTCGCTAAATCTAAACGCACCTATAGACACATATGAAAAAGTGAGGCAAATTGCGTGGGTTTTTAATTTACAGTGCCTAGTAGAAATCGACCGCTAAATGTCAAAGGTTCAAAGGTTTTGCAGTTTTAATCTCTACTAATTGAAATTTAAATTTTTCCTGTGTCATTTAAATGCAATTTTTCGTGTAAATTACGCGGCACCGTGCCCCGAAAATTTATTCATTAGCCGAACAAGTAAGTAAAAGTTCCTCCTAAATATTTTATTTATGTTTTGGTATTTGTTCGACAAAAACTTTTATGCATATGACGGTGTTGGTTTTATTTGTGAACTGTCAATATATATACAACTTTGCTTCTGCCGTTTTTTCCTGGCGGGAATTAAAATCTTAATTGTCAAAAAGTATTTACAGATGTATTATTCAAAGTATTGACCATCGCTAGCGACAACTTTCGCCCATCTCTCCGCCAACTTTCGGATTCATCTCGGAAAAAGGAGGCGTCTTTCGACGCGATCCATGATTGAATCCATTCTTCGACTTCCTCGTACGAGCGAAAATTCTGATCAGCCAGGCCGTGCGCCATGGAACGAAACAGATGATAGTCGGAAGGGGCGATGTCTGGTGAGTACGACGGGTGGGGCAAGATTTCCAATTTCAGGGTTTCCAAGTATGTCTTGACCACTTTTGCGACGTGTGGCCGAGCATTTTCATGCTGGAGGATGACTTTGTCATGCCTCTCTTGGTACTGTGGTCGTTTTTCCTTTAATGCTCGACTTAAACGCATCAATTGCGTTCGGTACCGATCTTCTGTGATAGTTTCATTCGGTTTCAGTAGCTCGTAGTATATCACACCGAGCTGGTCCCACCAAATGCAACGTATAACCTTGGCGCCGTGAATATTCGGTTTTGCTGTCGACGTTGAGGCATGTCCGGGCATTTCCCATGACTTTCTGCACTTGGGATTATCGTAACGGACCCATTTTTCGTCGCCGGTTACGATGCGATGTAGAAATCCCTTCCGATTCTGCCTTTGAAGCAGTTGTTCGCATGCAAATAATCGCCCTACAATATCTCTCGGTTTTAACTCGTACGGAACCCAATTTCCTTGTTTCTGAATCATGCCCATGGCCTTGAGGCGAGCTGGCGAGCTGGTTTGCTGAGTCACTCCCGGTGATTCAGCTAATTCTTCTTGCGTTTGGCACGAATCTTCATCGAGCAGTGCTTTCAATTCGTCGTCTTTGAAAATTTTTTCTCTCCCACCATCATGCTTGTCCTCGACATTGAAATCGCCACTTTTAAAACGTTGATACCACTCACGACATGTTCTGTCACTCAGAGCAACCTCACCGAAAAGATACATTTTGAATCGCGAATCTTATTAAAAATGCGAACAACTTTTACTAGTACGGGGATGTCGATAGGTTCGCAGACGTCCAAACTCACTTTGCGACACTTTTGAACTACGTATTTTGACCAGCCCTCACCGATGCAGCCGTCTGTCGGAAAACGGTGGAAGCAAAGTTGTACACCTAATATGATGCGACCAGTCAGTAAAGAAATATTGTAGTATAGTGTAGTATATTCCTAAGTCGAGGATAGACTTCTCTCCTCCTGTAGAGTATCTCAGGATTTCCCTGGTATCATTAGAGTGTTGTCTATTTTGTCAAAAAGCTTTAAAGCTTTGTCTCGTATGTATTTTCGGATTGTGCCAACCCGAAGGTCCTTGTGTATATCGTCATTTCTAATGTACCATGGGATCTTGTAGTTTCTTTATGTTCGTTATGGAAGCTTGGCAGAATGCCACTGCAGCTCTTGCAGTGTATCTGTCAGATTGTCTGGTTCTTGGTTGGGTCGTCTCGTTTCGTCTCTAATAAATTAAATTCAATGAGTCACCAATATTAACCATTTGATTTTATGAAAATGTTCCTGACGAAAACCATGCCTTATTCGTTTCGCACAGATGAGGAACATCATTTATTTATTATATAACGTGGGGCTCACTGTGCTTTTTATTATCAATTTAGCTGGAAGAAAATGCCAGTTTTTATTGTCATCTAGACAAACGGTTAGGGTCAAATTAAATCCCTGCTAACGGACGGACGGGATCTACATTGTAGTTCGTTGGAGGTGGTGCGTTGATTGAATTCAATTCACTTGTTGGACTTGCTGGTGACGATAGCGTCAGGCTTTCCCATGACCTCTGTTGTCTTTATGACGGTGGTGGTGGATGCCCTAAAATATGGGACCATTCCCATTATCACAACTACACTACGGTGTAAAGATATTTGGTCATGCATGCAGCATGAACAATTTAATGTTAAACCAGGGGATGATGCGTTGCGGATATCACCACCGGATATACTTATTTTCCTTTTAATTACAACTGCGGTCGGGAAAGATTTATTTTTACAGTGGATTTCGTAAAGTGAAAGGGGAAACTGCAATTCTATAAGAAGCAAAAATTTAATCTCAAAGTTTAATCGCAAAATGTCTATGTCCTATTATGGTGCTGGAAATAAGCGCCTACTGAATTATTCATGATGTTAATTTTGCGCAACAGTTAAAGTTGGAGTGGAGATGGGCACTTGTATTGAATTTGGCTGTTTTAAAGGTTAATTTGCGTTAAGAATATCGGGAAATAACAGATATTAACTCGAAAGTTTCTAACAATTTTAATGAGTTGACACAAACAAATAATAACGCGAAATATCTAATTGTGCAACATGAACCTCCTCTTCAAAAGGTGAAGCAAACGGAAAGATTTCGGACGCCAAAATGCTGTTTGTGCTGTCTATCGCTTTTGAACGAGCGGGTAAGTCCACTTAAGTTCACGTGCCATTATCAATTAGAGGGTATACTGATGATATTCGATTTTTTCAGCAACGTCTTTGGCACGGCCCTTATACTACATATTCAACAGCGCCGCTTGCGCTAAGAGTCAACGTTTCAGTATCTATGTATCTATCCTATCTGTAATCGTCATATAAATCTTCAATTAAAATTAAATTCAAACATTTAAACCGTTCCCATCTTAAGATTATTTTATTTGGCACAAAAGATCCATGAATTGACAGCATCATGCGAGCAAATTATAATCATTGAACGAGGAATCTCAAGTCCTGATATAACCATTGTAGCTGAGTCCTGAGCCGATACTCACAGAGCGAAAGCCACGTTCTCGCAAACGAGTCATTGGCGGTATGAAATACAGGATCAAATGGTGGATGCACACGCAAATCGTGTGTGCCGTTGCGACAGTTCCAGCATTAGCTGACAAAATTCGACAAAGCAGGGAGGTCCCCCCCCCCCCCTCTTGTGCTCGTACCGCCATCTTGGAAAAACTATCACTTTTATCAGTTTTTTACCTATACATAACTCCGTTCTAGTCCATTTTAACTCAAAATATGTTAAGTCCATTTTTGTAGAGCACATTTCCTACAAATTTAATCTCAGAAGTTTTTTTCTACAACCAAAAGCAACGGAACTAATCTAATTTGAAAAACACTTTTTGTCAATTGCTGTTCCTTTGTTCTCATGAGGTGGAAAAATCACATTTTTTATGTATTTCATCGAATAACGGGTTAAATGTTAGTCGCACGAAGAAAATGATTAGAATCAATTTCTTTTAAACTAAATAAGCTTTAATTTGAGTTAAGTCAGATGCCCGTAGGTATGATATACGTAGTTACGTAGAAAAGGGAATAAATCCCATTTTTTTAAAATACGTGATTTTCTCCTATTCCTAGGTAACATTCATACCTACGGGCTTCTGACTTATCTCAAATTAAAAATTCAGAACTACCGCACCTTTTGCACGCGTATTCCCCTTATCTAGTCTCTATTTGCTGGGTTATGGGCAGTTCCTGGCGCGATTTATTAAAAGCACCGTTCGATTTATCAAGTTTGCAGCCGTATTTATAGCTTCAGCTCAAAACCCATTTGTTTAATTTCATATCGAAAAGCAATCACAATGCCTTTCGCAAAAACGAATTGGAAAACCTTGAATTTTGCAAACGGTAAATTAGTCAAGCTGTTAATTTGATAATCTGTTAATAGACAAGCTGTTAACTGTTGCCAATTTAACAAACTCTTTGTGAACCCGAATGTGCTGCTACAACTGTTGTACTGCAACATACTCACAGAGCGAAAGCCACGTTCTCGCAAACGAGTCATTGGCGGTATGAAATACAGGATCAAATGGTGGATGCACACGCAAATCGTGTGTGCCGTTGCGACAGTTCCAGCATTAGCTGACAAAATTCGACAAAGCAGGGAGGTCCCCCCCCCCCCCCCCCCTCTTGTGCTCGTACCGCCATCTTGGAAAAACTATCACTTTTATCAGTTTTTTACCTATACATAACTCCGTTCTAGTCCATTTTAACTCAAAATATGTTAAGTCCATTTTTGTAGAGCACATTTCCTACAAATTTAATCTCAGAAGTTTTTTTCTACAACCAAAAGCAACGGAACTAATCTAATTTGAAAAACACTTTTTGTCAATTGCTGTTCCTTTGTTCTCATGAGGTGGAAAAATCACATTTTTTATGTATTTCATCGAATAACGGGTTAAATGTTAGTCGCACGAAGAAAATGATTAGAATCAATTTCTTTTAAACTAAATAAGCTTTAATTTGAGTTAAGTCAGATGCCCGTAGGTATGATATACGTAGTTACGTAGAAAAGGGAATAAATCCCATTTTTTTAAAATACGTGATTTTCTCCTATTCCTAGGTAACATTCATACCTACGGGCTTCTGACTTATCTCAAATTAAAAATTCAGAACTACCGCACCTTTTGCACGCGTATTCCCCTTATCTAGTCTCTATTTGCTGGGTTATGGGCAGTTCCTGGCGCGATTTATTAAAAGCACCGTTCGATTTATCAAGTTTGCAGCCGTATTTATAGCTTCAGCTCAAAACCCATTTGTTTAATTTCATATCGAAAAGCAATCACAATGCCTTTCGCAAAAACGAATTGGAAAACCTTGAATTTTGCAAACGGTAAATTAGTCAAGCTGTTAATTTGATAATCTGTTAATAGACAAGCTGTTAACTGTTGCCAATTTAACAAACTCTTTGTGAACCCGAATGTGCTGCTACAACTGTTGTACTGCAACATACTCACAGAGCGAAAGCCACGTTCTCGCAAACGAGTCATTGGCGGTATGAAATACAGGATCAAATGGTGGATGCACACGCAAATCGTGTGTGCCGTTGCGACAGTTCCAGCATTAGCTGACAAAATTCGACAAAGCAGGGAGGTCCCCCCCCCCCCCCCCCCCTCTTGTGCTCGTACCGCCATCTTGGAAAAACTATCACTTTTATCAGTTTTTTACCTATACATAACTCCGTTCTAGTCCATTTTAACTCAAAATATGTTAAGTCCATTTTTGTAGAGCACATTTCCTACAAATTTAATCTCAGAAGTTTTTTTCTACAACCAAAAGCAACGGAACTAATCTAATTTGAAAAACACTTTTTGTCAATTGCTGTTCCTTTGTTCTCATGAGGTGGAAAAATCACATTTTTTATGTATTTCATCGAATAACGGGTTAAATGTTAGTCGCACGAAGAAAATGATTAGAATCAATTTCTTTTAAACTAAATAAGCTTTAATTTGAGTTAAGTCAGATGCCCGTAGGTATGATATACGTAGTTACGTAGAAAAGGGAATAAATCCCATTTTTTTAAAATACGTGATTTTCTCCTATTCCTAGGTAACATTCATACCTACGGGCTTCTGACTTATCTCAAATTAAAAATTCAGAACTACCGCACCTTTTGCACGCGTATTCCCCTTATCTAGTCTCTATTTGCTGGGTTATGGGCAGTTCCTGGCGCGATTTATTAAAAGCACCGTTCGATTTATCAAGTTTGCAGCCGTATTTATAGCTTCAGCTCAAAACCCATTTGTTTAATTTCATATCGAAAAGCAATCACAATGCCTTTCGCAAAAACGAATTGGAAAACCTTGAATTTTGCAAACGGTAAATTAGTCAAGCTGTTAATTTGATAATCTGTTAATAGACAAGCTGTTAACTGTTGCCAATTTAACAAACTCTTTGTGAACCCGAATGTGCTGCTACAACTGTTGTACTGCAATGTAATCATATCACATCACTGAATTCTGAATTTTATATAAGCACCTGTATTACGCTTATATATTTTCTACTATGTACTCCAATTTTAATGTTCATTGTACATCCCCGCCAGTCCTGCTCAGATTAATCGACCGGTATTGAAGTCTCATAATTTTTTAAGATATTTTAACAATTACTACTACTCAGTGAGACCCAACGACGAGAACTCAATGGAGTGTTTCATTGCTAATTTTACTATGAAGCATAACAAGTTAGTTGGAAAGCATTTCAAATAAACGACTCATTAAACAAAGCTTCTTTCACCGTTCATTGTTCTATAAATACGCTCACAAGCAAGAAATTTTACGCCCAAAAAGCACTAACTTATGAAAGAAACTATTTTTAAGTCCCTCACATGGGATAAACAATTGTCGCTATATCTACTGAAGCTGTAAACATGGAAAACATTTTGCTGAGTAATGAGCAGTTTTCATTTAACTTTTGAAGCCGTATTGCACATTTAACATTTTGACCTGTTTATTTTTTTTTTTTGCCTCGATTCGGACCCTGTTCAGTGTAGTGAGCGCACGTTATTCTGCATTCTTCACTTGATTTTACGACTATGCTATACTGTGCAATTTTCACGGTCATTTAAAGACTAACAAGCGCAACAAAAGAGCTTGAAACAATACTCACAGTACACATATTAGTACATAGTATGTACGTACATTATTTAGATTGGTTAGTTTTTTCTTGGTGATTTCATGGTGAAGCGTAAAGCCACTGTAGAACTAAAGCGGTGTTTCTTTGCTTTTGGAATAGAACAATTTACCCACATTACACTTACAACATTCTGGTGCAGAAAACTTGTTCTGTTCTTTTCAGGTTGAACTATTCGGAACTCGTTGCAGGCAATGCAGTTTACTTATGTAGACCAACCATATAGTTTATTTGCTGTAAATCTTGATTTTGTGTAACTAAATTACATACTGTTTGCCGTAAACCCTTGTGTGGCACAGCGCGTCAACTACATACTCCTAATAAGCCTAGTTTATGATGCATGTTGCTCGCATACACATCCATCCATTTAGTCACAACAACAAGCCTGGAAATAATTATTCTTACGCTTGCACCATAGGAGGAATTACATGGAATAACAAAAACAAAATGATTCTACTGTCCAAAAAAAACTTCTTAGGTTTTTTTGTCTACTGGAACTTGATTTGACGTTTAAAAGCTAAGTAACTAACAAGACACACCCTGAACCAAAGAAATTCTCTATTCCCCCTAAATCCCACTTTCGCTGTTCTGTTTTCTTCAAAGAAACACGGCTAATGATTGGCATAAATACGTTTTCTGAACTCATGGAAATGCATTGAGAAAAACAGTAGAACCTCTCAAACCCGACCACCATGGGACCGAAGCGGCGTCGGGTTTAGAAGAGGCATTGGAGTTTTAAAGAAAAACGACTCTACTTCATGTGTATAATACATTATTATGTTTTTTTTATTTCAAACAAAAAAGAAACTGTTATTTTACTTTGCTTTAAATTTAATTTCCGGTTGTGGGCTGCGTATTCCCTCAATTTTTTCAACCAAATGATGTCTATCACCTTAGCTGAATCTTGTCGTTCGACGTACTTAAGCAGTGTTTCTCAACTGCCGTAGAATGGCTAACTTAAGAAGTCTCGTCGTCAGAATCAGAGTTAGTAGTGGTTGCAGCGGTTGGCGATTCTTGAGCTCTTCTAAAAGCGCATTCCAAAATTGCTTCCTCGTCCAAGTCACCATATGGATCGTCGTCTGTAGTGAACCACTCTTGAATATCAGACTGATCCACTATTTCAGCACTTTGCAGAGTTTTGATTTCATTCATTAGCGGCCAAATATCAGGGTCAGCATCCATCTCGATATCGTCTTCTTCGACATCAGGACAAATTTACCTCCACGATTTGGAGTAAAGTGGTGGCGTTAATCTCATCCCAAGTACGTGCTACTATGTAAATTACATATATCTTTGATATTAAGGGATTTCGTTGCTTCAATTAATCCATCTTGTGGCTTCCGCTTGCGTTACTACATGGAACTATGGTCAACCTCTCATTGACCATAACCACTCACATCTTTCTCCTGCCTTGAAGCAAGAGTTTTCAATGGGAACATTTTGTAGTTAAGACCCGTTTCATCGATATTGTAGAGCTGCTCGGAGTAAGTTCATTTTCTCTAACAATGTCTGAAAATTTGTATACCCTTCACGGATGTGATAGGGTATATTAACTTTGTCATGAAGTTTGCAACGCACAGAAGGAAGCATCTCCGACCATACAAACTAAATATATTCTTGTTGACAAGGTGATTTGTAGACAGCTTTTCTTCAGAGATGGTAATTTAGTGGATTCCGTGCATTTTCTTTCCACTTTTCCAGCCAACCTTCACCAGCTGAGAATGGCTCCCAAGGTCTTAATTATTCGTGGAAAAACAATGCTTTCTCTTTGATTAAAGGGCCTGTTAAAGGAGTTCCCTTTTGTCTCTCCTGGTTATACCAGATCCAAACCTACAGACATTAATAACATATGTTCGTAAGCAAAACAAATTTTATGAACTTCTACTGTTGAAGAACTCACCGCTTCCAACCTTGGTGTTTTAATAGTTTTTCGCACTTTAGGACCGATTTCCAAATCCAATCCAAATTGAAACCGAAGCCGAATGTAGTTTTACACGATTAAAAAAAAATTGATCACAAAGTTGCAGAGCATAAAATTTGCTATAATTTTGTGGTGCTAAGTTTTTTCCTAGAACTAGTATCTTAATAGTTACGTGCAATCAAAGTTGAGCATTTTTTGTAAGAACTATACTTTTTTGATAGTTTTATCGAGTTTGTGTGTTCTATCAGAATAGCTGATATCGCAAAGCATTTAACGTTTATGTTGTGTCACCGCCATACAGAGCAAGAAGTATACGCTCTCCTGCCTCAGAAATAACTGCCAGAAATGGTGTAATGATTTCTGAAGATACGAGTATTTGCGAATTCATGCAGTGTTTGTTATCAAATCAACTACAAAACTTGGTTTTACCAAACTCAAACGGGGAGGACGTGGAGTTGTACCCACCCAGAACGTGAAGAACAAGCAGATTTTGAAATGCTGAGTACTGTTAGGTTGCTGTGGAAAATAAATTGTCTGCAGAATCTCTTCTTCCAGGTTTTCGGAAGTAAAAAGGGAGATATTGAGCCAAAGATCATGAGAACAAGCAAATCAACGTCCTCCCCGATGATCTTCACAGCATCATACTCTGCAGCAAGTTATTGCAGATGTTTCAATAACCATATCAGCATCTTCAACTGCTTGCTTCACATTTACATTGTTTTGATTGAGTATGTTCTTCTTTTTATACTGGCTCCAAGTAGTGTTTTAAAGCCTCTTTCTTTCACAACAGCAACATCACCACTCTCACTACCATTACATAAAAAACACGAAGGATATGAATATGAAGCCATCACTTATGTTGTACAATATACGAATAACTAGAAAAAAATTGCACCAATCCACACGTGTAACTCCAAACAAATTACTAAACGACTAAAATTAAATGACCGGCATACTGGCCGCGTGATTCATTTTTAAGGAAAAATGTGAAACTTTGGCAGCGTCTAAGGTAATAGTTTTACGGAAAAACGAAAGTTGTAGAAAATTCGATAATCTATGGCCCGTTTTCTCAATGTCCAGTTAAAATTTAAACTCGAGATAATATTTATTGTTGTTGTTGGTTTGCCTGTAAAATTTGACAGATGGGTACGTTCAATGTCTGTTTAACTGGAGTTTAAATTTTAATCAGACATTGAGAAAACGGGCCTAAAACTTTCTAATACATCGTTTTTCCTCTAGGATGCGCAATTAAAAAGATATGTGTAATAAACTAAAAAATGTCCCTAAATTCGTCGGTTTTTGGGGTGCAACAGGGAATACACCTTTCGCGAGGTAAGGTCACCTTTTTAGATTCTATTCCCCGGAGTATAAATAGATTATTGATTATTATGTATTACAATTTTCATTAATCAGCTATTTTTACCGACTAGTAGAAAGTCAAACAACTGTGCTGAGTATGACTACATATATAGTACACCTCACACCTCAAAGAGGCTAGCAGTAGAAGTGAAATCCTATGGTCAGACTGAGTGAAAATGAGATGAGAATGACGAGTCTTCTCCCAATTTAATTAATCATAACCTTAACAAATCATTTCATCCGATTTTTCATTCATGAAGCATTGCGTACCACCGGGGTGTACAAAACAATTCATATCAGTTGAGTTTACGTGCAACTTGAATAAGAACGCCATCAGCAGTATTACTGTTAGAACTATACATGGTAAAGGTCAAGCACAGATATTTATGTTAGATTAAACTGCGCTAATTATAATTGTGAGCCAGCCACCCAAGTGAGAACTATCACATCACGTATTTTATCTTTGAATACTTATATAGTATGTACTCTAGTAATCTGACGGAACATCATCAAATCACACATGACCCCAATGACGCGTGTACTCAATGTACGAATGGAGTTAGAAAGTGATAAGTCCAACCGAGATAATATTGTCAGCCTTGAAAACTGCGTTGCAATATTTAGGATGCTGCTAAAACTAAAACGGTTAGGTGTTCCATTTTGAATTATGTATCTTTAAATCCGTTTAGCTTAGCGTGAATGGCTTGCAATGTCAGGCCTAGAAGCATGGCATGAAACTAAGGCGAAACTCACACGGGGATACTCAAATCTCCAAACAACTGGGAAGTTAATATACACATTCGTGAAGGGTATTAAAAGAACGGACGCAACTTTTTCCGTATCTTCAATAGTTTTCGCGATATCCATATCTTTTGAAATATGTACCTTCGGCAAGCTAGTCGAAGGCTAGCTTGTTAACCAATCTGGATGACCTAATAGAGGTATGTGTTGGTCGTTTCATCGCTTCAGGCTAGTTTTACGATTGAGTCTTGGCTTCCTGAATCTAGGGTGCGTACTAGACGTTACGCCTAGTACGTACTGCGATTCTTTGAATAAATTATTTTGCGTCTCGTCAGAATCTCGCCTGCCTCGACTCATTGTCTCCGTGAATTTTGTATGTAATACAATATTTTCTGCATCTTGCAATGGGTCGAGGCAGGCGAGATTCTGGCGAGATCCCAATGCGTAGGCGTAACGGACCCCATAATGGTCTATGTTTTCTTTATTTCCTAAGGCGGCCCATTTGGCTTAATCTAACTTATCCTCTTGACAACGTGTCAATGAACATGTTTCTATTTTGTAAATAACATTATATTCGCTACTTGTAAAAATGATAAATAAATCAGAAAAGATGAAAAGTTATAGCGAAGGAGTGACTGATTAATGGATAAACCTACACCTGTCATGTTGATTTGAAACAACCAGTATACGAGTATTTTGTCTTCTACTAAAAATTTTCCCAAATATGTCGGATGCTGAATCTGACAGGTTTAAAAAGTGGTCGTGGTGGAAAATATTAGAACACGTCCAACCATGTAGCTCCATCATTGAGATATTTCAAAAATTTGCCAAGTACACTCTGTCAGTAATTTATCTCTGATGTTTGAAATTTGTCCCTAAAATTATTATTAATTCCTCTGGCGGATGATTGAGTATAATGTATTACAGAATTGTTGACGCGCTACATATTATTGAGTATTTATCGTTTTGTGGTTATTGAACATGAAAGTAGATGAATAGCAACAAGTGTTTAGATGCGTCAAGTAATTATGGTTGTCTTTGAATACAAAATAAAAGATGTTTTATTCGGAATAATTTCATAAAAAGTGTTATTATTTAAGATACATAGGTTACAGGTTTCGCTGGCGTTACATGTCATATACCATTTACAATTTTCATACAGGATGCTCCAATTAAAACAAAAAAAAAACAATGATGTTTGTTGAACTGCTACCAAAATATATTACCTTTGATATGTATATTTTGACCGGTTGAATAAAGAATTTGAATAAAAAATTACGATATTTAAGTTTAATCGTATAGCAAACGAGGAGGGCAAAAGACCTCTTCCATAGTCCTCCCTGTGGGCGCCCTCTGGAATGGCCTAACCAAGCCAGCCAAGTTTTGCGCTGCAAAACATTTGGTGGAGGCACATAACGATGATCATCCTGAATGGCCAATAACACCAGTGCGTCTCAGGAAGTAGGCGAAGGGCAGAGCTGCAACATAGTTGTGAGAACACCA
The DNA here is from genome assembly GCA_964017055.1 of Chloromyia formosa. NCBI lineage: Eukaryota > Metazoa > Arthropoda > Insecta > Diptera > Stratiomyidae > Chloromyia > Chloromyia formosa. The sequence continues at coordinate 30,238,443 of OZ024815.1, read as the reverse complement.
ACACGTCACACCCAGCTGAAAGATCATCAAAAGATCAAGAGATCAAAGAGGTCAAAAACACCATTGGAGAGCTACCTCTGCGCTATATAAAAAATAGCTCCCGGCGACTCTTAGGACACCTAAGGAAGCAACCCTTCCCCCAGGACTGGGTATGTGGGCTTGTAAACTGCGTACCTGAAATCAATTTGCACTCGAAACATTAAACGAACCTCGGATACCACGGACTGATTCACCGGCAACAACTTTTGGCTACAAACAACGGACCACGATCGGTTTTCGGAACGTTGACAAGTCGTGGAGTGAGCTGAAAGCGATGGCAATGAACAGGACGAGGTGGAAAGTAGGCGCGGTTAATGCCCTGTGCCCCACAAGGGGTTAACAGGACCCAGAGAGAGTATAGCAAACGCATACGGGTTAAATGTAATCATTCCATTGTAGCCTGGCTCAATGGATAATACGGTTTGGGTTATATTCGTTTTGTGGTAGGGAAGGTACACTAGACGAAGTACCCGAAGCGAAGTCGGATACTTCGGCTAGTTCTCTATAAAATTATCCCCAACTTTTGCATACAAAATGTTTAGTTTAAACAAACACATAAAGGCCCGTCTTCTCAATGCCCGGTTAAACTGATCATTAACTAACGTGAAGATGAGTTGATCCAAGCTATAAATTACCCATTACATGTTCTCATTCGCGGGTTAAATTACCAAACCATAAAGTGTAAAACGTCTCAGACTGCAAATTATGGCAAAATCAGCTGATTTTCTTGGCGGAATTCTACCGTCCACAATTCTATTTTGCATCAGTGCGGTCTCTCAGCATATTCAATTGCGGCTGAGTTTGTTACAAGTTCTCTTCTATCGAATGAATTTCCAGAAACTCTGTTCTTTATGGCCAGTTTCACTGTTTTCATTTGAATTTGCAAAAGTGAATAGTTCCTGCTCTCAAAATTTCAGCATCCGGTATCAGGTGTTGATTTTCTGTTTTGGATAAACTTTCAACCAGAAGCCAGTGGTTTGCTTTTGTTGTGGATAAGAGATTAATCGAAGGCTAGGGGGCGGTTAGCGTTTATCCGATTACTAACGCTAAACAGATATTGAGAAAATTGTGCTAAATGGCAGTTTATTGTTAAGATAAATTTTAATCGGACATTATGCAACCGGCCCAAAATGTTACAACCCGTCAAAGTCGAAAAGAAAATCGATTTTCGAATCAGTTTCTTGCAAATAAGTCAATAACGGTGCATTTCTGTGAAAATTATTAAAAGAGTGATTTTGTAGTTCAATCGACTCCCTACAATCTACAAACGATTATCCAGGATTATCAAGAGAATGTGTACATATCGGGCTGAAAATGAACATTTCACCCGTATCTACAAACTAAACGCGCTCATAGCGACACATGTTGCATAATAGTAGAGATAAAATTCCCGAAAAGCAATTGTAGAGCAAAAATGCTCATAAAAGTCCTGATTTGTCCGTATTTTTTCTGAGATAAATCAGTTCTGGTTTATCGAATCAGGATACATTTTTTTTTTAATTGTAGGAAATCAAATGAACTGTAAATCACTTTTGAAATATTTGGCGCAGAAATGCACCATTATTGACTTATTCGCAAAAACCTGAATCGAAATCGAATTTTTCAACTTTGGCACGTTGTAACATTTTACGTGTTTGTTTAAACTAAACACTTTGTATGTAAAACTTGAAGATAATTTTATAACGAATAATAAGATCTTTTTATTATTTTTAATTATGCGACTAACGTAGGCGGAGATAAAAGCAAAAAAAAAACACCCATAAGTACCGTTAGAAATTTTTTAGGTGATGCAAATTTGAATTTACGCTTTCAGCTAAGCCTCTATCGATTTCTAAAATAATCTCAGAGAGTTTCTGGCATGCACTCTGAAGCCACTTTTCACGACGTACCGACTGGGGTATCTCATTAAACCATAAAATTTCGAAGAAATCACTTAGACGAAACAAGGAATACAATAATTTAATTTTACACTGAAATTAATTTGATATTCACTAGAAGAGTGTATAATAAATAGGCCCTGACAGCACATCACGAACATTTTAATCTCGAAAGAGTGGCGTTGACGGGTACGGTGGTGATAGGATTGTTATTGCCGCCGACATAAAATTTTATTCGAAGTGTCCTTACAATTTTCATGTTGAACATTAATAAACATTAAAAGAATCTCAGAAACAGATGCTCTGACTTATGGAAAATGAAAAGGTTCTCCATAGCATGTTAACTTTGCGGCCATTACCGGCGGACAACAACGATGGCGTTATGAAAGACGACACTTGACCAATATTCATAAATGGTACACGCTCTTAAGAGTTGCTCTTGAAATGAACAATGCCTGCAGAACAAAGATACTTCACCAATAAAGATACATACATACTACTATAGTTGTATTCACTTAGTGGAAGTACATAATTGTTTCATCGATGTTCCGAGATTGAGCTGAAATATTCTGTGTATCTTGTGAAGGACGTATATACAGATATTGATTTTTTTGGGTTGATGGGTTCAATTACAGTACAGTCGCGATAATTTCAACCTGCAATAATTGCAACTAAATAAATTATACATTATATACTCTGTAATTTCAATTCACTGTTATCCTGACTTTTCCATAATATCAATTTCGCAAGGGAGAGATTGCGAATCAACAAAATGAAAATATCATTGAGGTACCAAAATGATAAAAAAAATTTGGTGTTGTCTTAAAGTGGGCTATGCAAAATTAAATTTCTATTGACAAAATTGAGACACTTCAAGAACTGCGGAGCACGGCCTTAAATAGGTGCTCACAATGCACTTTTAAGCAACCTAAAATCAGCGATTTCATTCAAACATGAATTGAATTAAATTTTATAAACATGTACCTATATATATTTTATAATGTACACATTATTTGAGCTCAATTAAATGTTTAAATAATTAATTTATATGATAAGTGTTTTGATAATTTCACCATCCCGATAGTTTCAACCAAGCTTGTTTTTATTAGTTGAAATTATCGCGATTGTACTGTATGTATTTTATTGTATTGATAATTTCGGTTAATGAGACATTCTAAGATTTTATAAAAAAAATTATTGCATTTTATAAGTTATGCCAATTTATATTCGCGGCTTGCCGCAAAAGAAGAGTAATGAGCACGTATTACGTAAACAAAAAGTGATAAAACCGCATTTTCTTTTGCTGCAAATCGCAAGTATAAATTGACACTTAGGCAGCCAAAAAAAACGAGGAAATTACGATCGATAGCTGATTTTGGTCAGCATTAACCAGCACCGAAACGAGAACAAAAACAGACGATGTGATGACTTTCTTCGCCACCTCTTCAAAAAATACCACCCCAACCTACCGGCAAACGTACTTGACCCTGCTTATATACCAAAAGGTCGGATGTACGAGTATCTAAAAATAGGCAGGGGGGATTGTATTGAAGCAATCGATATGGTTTTCTTCTCATGTCGGCTAAATCACTTCAGTGTCTAAAAATAATTCGCTTTTAATGCAACACGGATAATACTGAGTCGCATTTTCTTTGTTCTTAACTGAAACGGATAAGGGCAGGGGCTGAATTGTGAATCATTGATCCATTCGAAAATATCCTGAAATATAATAGCAAGAGTTTCGACCAGGCCATGTTTTGAATAAGTCTGTTTTTAATGGACCTACTTCTTTCATAATGTTTAGTTTTGAGATTAATGCGTATTCTGCACTTTTCGTGTGCTCATTGAACATATTACATAGAGTGCACCTTTACCGTCGTTTCCACTTTTGTACAATGATGGCCGATCTGCACCAGACTCATACACCCCAGGTATCGTAATCGATTTAGCACCGCATGATATTACCGTAAACCCAACCACACATCCATGTAGGGTTGGTAGGTTTGCATGTCAACATCAACAGACAGGCAAAATTGTTCAAACTACAACGTAACGAGTACGAAGACAACACATATGAAAATACGAGTAGTATACATGTGGAAAAAAGGATGTTACACGAAAATCCACAATATGGGGAGTGCTCTTTGCAAATTAATTCATCCATGCGACCGTGAAAATAGTCAGGCCACGATTCCACAGTTTCCATTAGCCAGCATATAGCTGACCAACGTTGAATTTTCGTCCCTCGCATGTCATAATTTGTAACACGTTCCTTCCCTTCGCGTATTAAATTTTCCAAATGGAATAAAAGGTGTTCCACGCGCTTTATCACGTACATGAAACGCGAGCATTCTTCTCAGAAATGGTTGTTAAGTATATTACATCTATAAGCGTATATGACAAGAATTACTTATTAGTTAATGAGTATAGTGCATTTCTAATTAAATTAAGAATTAATTATTAATAATTAATCCTAAGAAATTAGTAGGATCTTTTTGTTTAGTATTTTGAAAACGGTTAACCCTAGTGGAAAACATTCTGAGGCAAAATAAAAGATCACCAGTAAGTTCATAAAAAAAATGTTTCAATAATTTTTTCCGTATATGGAGTACTTCTCGAGATAACCTTTAGCAATAAACTGGAAAACAACAAAAAATGACTATTTGTTTTTTCTTGACAATATTTCGAAAACGGTTAACCGTATCGTAAAACGTTCTAAGACAAAATTAAAGATCACAAGAAAATTCAGAAAAACGTTTTTTTTTTGTCGTAAGTATCTCAAATAGTTTTTGAGATAATTCTATAAATAATAGAGAGTACATATTATATTTGCAGAAATTGAGGTCCAAGATTTTCCAATAGCGGAGTGGAGAACAAATATGGCCATTGACTGATGATTGGAAAAATCTTTGAATGCAATTTCAGACAAATACACCAGTCTTTAAATTATTGTACATAATCTCGAAAACTATTTCAAACAGAAAAAGAAACCCACTCAAACCAACTTTTGACAGAATGTCAGTACCCGTGATAGTACTCGTATCATTTGGTCAGTTAATTTTCATTTTTTACCTGACCTATTACGCGCACAGCGTTCGTGCGCGCACGATTGCTCATATGTATACGAGGCTTAATAGGCGGTCTAATGGACAATCTAATGCGCGGTCTAATAGATAGTCTAATGCGTGGTCTAATGGACGGTCTAATACGCGGTCTAATGGACGGTCTAATGCGTGGTCTAACGCGGCCAGTTGGTCTAGTGTGTAAAAATGGCGTTAACCGTCAGAATAAAGCTAGGTAGATACATACATATTCATGGAGATTTGTTGTTATCCCACATGCATGTTATTACGTTAACTTTGATAAGACGCACAATGAAATATCAAATGAAACCCTGAAATGTACGGTGACGACCATAATAACAATGGACATTTTCGTCCACACTCAAGATAATAATTTTAATTAGGCATTGTGTGTATTATAGTGGAGGGGGAGGCAAGTAGACAGATGCATGATAAACGTGGATATGGATGAGCCTTGAGTCTAGTGTGGTGTGATGAATGAGGACGATGAAGGAGTGCTGTGATTAATAACACTGCAGTCATCTATCAGACAACAACAATGAAAATGTATGAAGACTTTTATGCATAAAAATGTATTGGTGTTGTTATTAATTGCCTTGATCCCTCCAGGGGCATAGGCGCGTTAACATCTCTTGCATTTGTATGTCTTGTTGACATTTCGATAGGATATCTACTTTTCGGACGCGAAATTGCTAGCATGCACCTATTATTCCCGCCGTCTTTATACCGACAAGCTCAGAGCGGAGTGAGAGTTTTATTAGTACCCACAGGCAGTTTTTGTTCACGCCGCGGATTGAACCTCCATTCTCTAGATACTAGAGCGGTGACCGAACGAAAATGGCCACCGAGCGCGTCATTTTAAAATTGAGTACAATTGTAATTATCTAATTACACCTACTAAATTTCCATGATACCTAACGTGACATAGACGAAAATAATAGAGTTAGCATTTTTAATAGCCAATTCTATATAGTGTGAATGAGCAAAATAATTATTATGCGTAAATGGCATTCTATCTACACATTCTTTCGTAACGTTTTCGATGAAAATGTTTTATGGCGATGAATTATTGAAATATTCCGAAAGGCATGGAACGTGACAGCTAATTGTATTGTCCAGATCCAGACGCTCTAAATATGGGCATCATTGAGTGGCGTCGAATAACCATAACCGTGTTTCTTTGTACCAGAACATTGCAGAACAAAATAAGCAGCAAAGAAACGATACAGAAAAGAATAGCGAAAGGGGAATTTAGGTAAGTATTAAGTATTTTCATGGTTCACTGTCTTAGGTTAGTTAGCCCTCAAACTTCAACTCAAATTCCAAGAGAGGATTTTGAATGCTAAGTTATCCTCAGTGCAAATGGAATCTAACAGTTTTTATTTGTGTAGCAGAATCATTTAGTTTGTTTGCCATTCCATTTAATTACATAAATTGTCTGCTGTTAATTGCCTTCACCCCTCCAGGGACATAGGCGCGTTAACATGCATAACCTATGCCTTGTTGACGTTTCGATAGAATATTTGTACACTTCGCGAATATGATTAGGTGTATTAACTTTTTCATGAAGTTTGTAACGCACAAAAGGAAGCATCTCCGACCATATAAACGATATATATTCTTGGTCAGTATGACGAGATGAGTCGATTGAGCTTTGTCTGTCTGATTCTATTCAAAGTAGTCTCTCATTTTTAAAGCTATCGAGCTATCCCATAGGAACAGTGAAATCGGAACCAACTTCACTGCCTAAATTCAAAGCGGGAAATGCAGAATGGATCAAAATTGTCGCACACGGTCTATTTTTTTTATTAGAAGTTAGCGTTGTAGGAAAAATGGAACGCATCGCATGAAGGGTATCATACCTTCGGCAAGCTTGTTTTTTTTTTCGGATGGTACAGTTGATAGCATGCATCTCCTATCCGAGGTGTCTTTTACTGAAGGAGCGCAGTGGGAGTTCTAGTAGTGTCCGCAGGCAGTTTTTATTTGACGTGCCGAGGATTAAACCTATGTTTCTGTAGATGTAGAATCGTAGAGAGACGACCGTTAACTCACGGCTACCGAGCGCGTCATAAATTGTATGATCGATCTAAATGCTATGCAGTTGCCCCCTCAACCTAAAAATTCGCCTTTCTGAATAAGTTTCATGCATCCATCTGTTCATTGAGAATTGTCGAAAAAAATGTCGTTAATGTGACGTATGTTAGTTGTCCTATTATGTACCTACGCAAGAAAAAAACGGCTATTGTTATACACATTCATGGATGGAATATTTTCTTCGTAATGATTGTTCCTATTAGGGTAGGGATAAAAATGAATAGGTAGAACATCTGTAATTTCTAAATTCAATTTGATTTGACATTTATAATTTGCTTTGTAAAATAATACGCAAGTTTATCTTAAATGGCTGCTTTTATACATTTATTGAGAAATCTAAGGGTGTGTTTATGGAGGAGCTGCGATAACCGATTAGAGCGTCACTGGGAACATTGCTTGGGTTTGATTAAAAGAGACAGCTTCTACATAAACCGTCGCTGGGAACATTCCTTTGGTTTGATCAAAAAAGGCAGCTCGTACATAAACCATTCTCATCGTTTTGCTAGTAGTACTCAGTATCGGTACTCAAATCCCGGGATGCCGGTACTTAGTACCGGTGCTGAAAAAACCGGCTCATGGTTGAAAATACCGGTACTAAAAAAACCGGGATACCGATTCTCTTAGTTTTTTGTACCGGTACTGAAAAAAATGGTACCAAACCGGGATCCCGGTATTAGGAACAGGTTTAGGTTCAATGCTTACTTTTGATGTAATAGCATCAAGTTTGTTTTTAATATTTTTCAAAGAGTGATATTATCCCACCACTTAAAATCTAAACTTTATCTGAGACAAAATCCATTTCATGTCAAATACATGCTTTTACCCTGTATGGGTCAGATACATGATTTTTTTTACACAAAGGCTCGGGCTAACTACCCTTGACCTGGATAGGTGCAAAAGAACGCGCCTTATGTATATGTACTTGTAATATTGCAAAATGCGCGCAAATTTGTACATGCTATCCGTGAGCGAACTTGTTCCTCTTCCAGGTTTTTTTTTTGCCATTTTTCAAGCAACTACATACATATATATCGCACGTAAGTGGTTCGCATATCAAATTAAAGATAATCGAATTATCTACAAATTTATTTTTAATAGGTTTCTTCATACAGTTCGAATTCGTGTTCAATACAACAGAAAGTACAAAAGTACTGCCAAATTCTACACCTCAAAAGCCCAGGTTCCTGGAGTATGTCTAAAACTCACAATATGCAGCTATGTAGCTTCTATTGATGATTCAAAAAACACTAAAAATGTCTTGACAATCAATAGCTCCGTTCGATTCATTCGTACAAGATCCCGGTCGATTCATTTGAACAAGATCAATTCTCATATAAAACTACTGACCGGCCTTTAAACCAGGTCTCGTGTGGGATCACATCTGGATCAGAGTTGAAAATGAATTGGTTGAACGTTAACTTTACGTTTCTATACTGAGCCCGCAATTCGTACCGAAGCGGCAAATTATCTGTATTGCGGCTGTTCGAATTCGGTTGTGACTGATTCAGGCCGTTCGATGCATTCCTGATCTGTGTCTGCTTGTCTCGAACACGGCTAATGATATCATTGCTAATTCCAACGCATGTTTTCCTCATGCTCATATGCCGACAATTATTATCGAATGCATTGCCTTTCCTATTAAATTTCATAACCTTGACGAGGAGACACTTGAAGAGCAGCAAAAAAATTGGTCACGATGTCATGCAAAGTCTTTTGCAATCATCGAGCATCTCAGATATCAAATATTGTATTCTTGGGGTACATTGTCGCCTCGTCACCGATGCCGCCTCGTAGTCGTCGAGCTTCTCCTGAATAATAATGCAGTGCACTCGATTCTCTGCCTCCATTGCGGCATCTGAGTACATACATGGATTTATGGCTGCAGCTCATACACATTACGTTACATCACATTGCACAAGTGCATATTGCATTGCCATTTTCCTGTTGTTTTTCTTTTCCCACAATTATCGCAAACTTTATGCTCGGCGCGATGATGCTATTGACTTTTTTTTGCTCTTTGCTGGAATTAAGCGTTGCTTGACGTTCTTTATTACAGAATTCAATTTCACTACACCATTGAACATGGTATCTCCTTTTTGGGGTTATTTTTTTCCTGTTATGCGGAAGGAATGTGTTGTGGGAAAAGGTGGTTATTCCAAAGAATTTCGTTATTATATGGGGAGGTGAGGCATGTGGGTTCTAATCTTGGCGTACGTATGTTTCTGCACATTTGTTTGTTACATTATTTTTGATTTGTAAACATCTTATGGCGCGGTACTGTGTAAAACCGTGAAATCTGTGGATCTGTATCGTCCGCTAACCATTCCATCCGTTTCGCATCCCACGTTTGTGTTGTCTTCCCTAGGCCTATGAATTTTTGTTAATACCTGAAGGACAGGAGCAACGAGCGGCAAAACCCCTCTTACGTCTCCCGAACTGAGCTACAACAAGCATAGGCCGCTGCTTAGCTCGTTGAGCTCTTCGCCAGATGGCACGGCCCGACGTCAATATGCTATCTTAGGCTCCGTCCCCACGGACATCTTAGGATGCCTACCAACCCTTCCGTTACAAAACTTTTATTTCGGCATGTTTATGTTTCATGTTAGTTTAACTAAATTTTATGATTTGGTTTTGCACAATTCACAATTTTTATTGTACAATTTTGCACATTTTCAAGTTTTTATTGCACGTTTTTGAACTTTCCCTCTCTATCAATTGCCCTAAACCCTTGTGGGGCATAGTGCGTTTGCAGTATACGTTACATTGAATTAGTAAACCGTTATCATATCACAATAGACCTTCGGGTTTTCGTGCTTGGTGGCCCTCGGTCAACCTCCCTCTTGTTCAGAAAATTGCTATTTTAATTTAAAACAATTCCGAATAAACTTCGCAAAATGCATTTCCTAGTCCCGCGTTCCATGATTTAAATTTCTATTATAAATAAGATGACAAATTTGTAAAATATTTCACATTTATTTTCATTTCAGGTAAGTCTGCTTTGTATTCTACAAAACTGCAAAAAGTAAAATGCTCGAAATGACTTTTTGGGAGCAGGTATCCAACCAACTTCAAATTGGTCGGCACCAAAAGAAAAAGAGTGTAGGTATGGTTATAAATTAAAAAATTCGCACACAAGTATAATAGGGGAGAAAACGGCACTGAATCATTGAGATCCAGACATAGCACATCAACTACTCCTGCTCACCATTGCTGTCATTGGGATTGGGGCATGTTCAGCAATGCAGCTATCACTCTTCCGAAGTGTGTGACCTATCCACAGCCATTTTAGCCTTCGTATCAATTCGTCGATTGGCATCTGACCTGTACGCCGAATCAGCTCTTCATTTGATATTGTTTCAGGCCAGAAAATTCTTAAAGTTCGACGGAGAGATGAGTTGATGAAAATTTGCAGCTTTTTGGTAACCTTAACGGAAATTTTGTGCTGCTCCAATACAAGAGCACAGACAGTACCAGGGAACGAAACAAGCCCAGCTTGATTTAATACTAAGATAACTACATTGCCAGATTTTTGACAGTATGCCGAATACGCATTTAGCCTAGACGAGCGATATCCTTCCTGTTCCATACGACCATTTTCGGCAACAGTGCTGCCTAGGTAGACAAATTCGCCTATCTTTTCCACAAGCTGTCCATTGTTACTGATAGGAAGAGGGACCAACTGATTTCGTGACAGGCCTTATGCGCAAATATGATACCACCGATGAATTTGCAGAACTCTATAAATCTTTCACCACATCACATGCCTGAGACCGTTGTTATCAGCATCCACTTTCGCATCTTGTTGGTGTAGTCTCAAATCTGATGTCAAGACTAAGCCTGCTGAAGAAGCTTAATCGCACTGATGAAGTTACTCAAAAGCTTAAGCGGAGTCGAAGCTGTAGTTGCTGAGTTTCATGTCGACTTTTGCATTGCTTCGTGACAAATTTTTGACATTTCTTGTTCTAGTATTGTTCTGTATAGTTTCTCCGATACTTGGTTGTCCTGCATAAAAAAACGTAGCTATTGATGAACCAAAAGATAGTTGCTTGGGTCAAGATCTTTTGAATCAATCAATGAATTTGATTCCCAATTCGTGAATTAAAGCTATATACGTCTACCTAGGTGTGAGCCGGCGTGTTATTTTGATGAATCAAGATTTGTTCCTTTTTTGTTTTGTAAATGGAGACGTTTCTCAATTTATCCAAAGTGCGGTATTCTTCGTTCTTCGGTTATCGCTTGATCCAGATCCTTTTCCATGTAATAAACGAGCAACGTGTCCTTGCTGCCACGAAAAAAAACAGTCTTTCATGTGCTTTCCGAACAGGTGCACCGCTTCGACTTCTCGGAACACTAATCAGTTTTTTGTCATGTTGATGATTCCCAATTCGTGAATTAAAGCTATATACGTCTACCTAGGTGTGAGCCGGCGTGTTATTTTGATGAATCAAGATTTGTTCCTTTTTTGTTTTGTAAATGGAGACGTTTCTCAATTTATCCAAAGTGCGGTATTCTTCGTTCTTCGGTTATCGCTTGATCCAGATCCTTTTCCATGTAATAAACGAGCAACGTGTCCTTGCTGCCACGAAAAAAAACAGTCTTTCATGTGCTTTCCGAACAGGTGCACCGCTTCGACTTCTCGGAACACTAATCAGTTTTTTGTCATGTTGATGATTCCCAATTCGTGAATTAAAGCTATATACGTCTACCTAGGTGTGAGCCGGCGTGTTATTTTGATGAATCAAGATTTGTTCCTTTTTTGTTTTGTAAATGGAGACGTTTCTCAATTTATCCAAAGTGCGGTATTCTTCGTTCTTCGGTTATCGCTTGATCCAGATCCTTTTCCATGTAATAAACGAGCAACGTGTCCTTGCTGCCATGAAAAAAAAACAGTCTTTCATGTGCTTTCCGAACAGGTGCACCGCTTCGACTTCTCGGAACACTAATCAGTTTTTTGTCATGTTTTTGCCATATTTTCATGTTAAAAATGTTCAATAAGAGCTCGCGCCCACAGCAACAGTTCGCAGAAAACCGCGCACACAGCAGACTTAAACTATTTAGTAATCGCTGTGTGCCCCGTCTCATAAAACACGGTGTGTTCTATTTTTCTGACTAAACTATTTAGTTTTTCTGCGAACTAAAAAGTTTGCCGTGGGCACGAGCGCTAATATGTACTTTTCAGACACAAAAAATCTAGCAGCATAGAATAAATATGTATATTACATTCATGTTCCATACTAACATGTATTGAAGAGAGGAGAGGCTATCATCACACACAATCCATATGTGTTTCGTACACATTTTTTTTCATAGCTCACCTTCTTCTTTCCCTCATTTGTCAAATTAACTGACTAAAAGATGCAATTTGTGTCGCCTTTTTGCAATATTTTTTTCATTGCCTACTTTCTCAATCAGTTGGTGCTCCTTCGGTTGCGGCATGATTGAAAATCGCAACAAATCATTTTACAGCCGACGGAAAATTTTTGTGGTATGTGTAATATGTCTCAGTGTGTAAACGAGTACCATAAATCTTGGCTTATTTCCGTTTTTTATATAATCTTCATATTCTCAGTTACCTACTCGATTCGCATAGAATTATGGCATGAATATGACAAATTTGCCAGTGCTTCTTATTCCAGCTTAAGGTGAGTTGTGCTACTTTGTTTTGATATTAGTCAATTACCTTTTATATTAATTAATAAAATTGATTAGTGTTTCTGTTAAATTAAAGATCAATGACCATCAGAAAAATGTACATTATCCTTTTTTAGGTTACCCTTTACACATTGGGTTTTTAAGTCAATAACGTTAAAATCCGCTGCTGTACGGAGACTTTATTGGTGTGGTAGTGTACTATTGTTCTTAAGCGCCTAATATTCAAACTTTTAATCCCTTTGGCCTCATTTGACATATTTAACAAATTATGAATCTTTATCACTTCGAAAGAAAATATGGATTGATTTCGGAGAAAGTTTTTTACATCATATGGTCGTAAAAAATGATGACACCGCCAAGTTGTGTTTTCCACATATCCGTCAATCAGTTAATAACCCATAACACTTGTCGATGTATTGAATTTCATTTTTCAATATCCCGCCAAGTACTTGCGTCGTTAATTCTTTTGATGGATATTTCGGATCGGTTGACACACCACCAGATTACCCTCGCCCCACATTGTTGTCCATCCAGCCAAGGGAACTAATTCGATATCCATGTTAATGTTTGTGTATCAGTCCACCTACATCTGGAATCCCTAAGCCAACACACCCTTTTTAAATGAGTAGCGTGAACCTAATGACATGGTATGGGTCGGGATCGGGACCATTTTTGTCAATTCTTTTAATTATTAATTATGTCTGTGGTGGGTTTTTATGATTATGTGGTTGCTGGCTGTTTGGTCTTATGGTCGCGTTGTCATGAAAACCCGAAGATTATTATTATTTTGATAGCGTCACAAAAGGTTTGTCCCGAAATAAAGATAGCTCCGACAAAATTATGGCGTGGTATGATAAACATGTGTGGTTAAGCGGAGCCATTAAAGGTCACATGTTTTTTTTGAGGAGTTTATTATGAGATTTATTTTTTATTGAAGGGAATAAGCCGAGAAAATAGACAAAATAAAAAATACATAAATCATAATGTGCCTTTAATAATTGTCCAACTATTTGCCAATGTAATAAAAATTATACTCGTACTTCCCTAGTACTGCTCTATAAATAATTTTATTTCGAATAGTTCTCAACTATGTACTAACTATGAATAAGTACGGCACGTTTGTATGTACACTCAACGTTTTCCCGTTGCCAATGGAATTTAATTTATGGATCTCATAACAAATCATTTTTTTTGTAACACCACTACTATTTGCACCATTTCTATCAAAGGAGTCCAAAATTTGGCTGAATTTATTTCTCGTAGAGTAAATTCCAAAAATTTCAAATGGTTGGCTGATTTGTTCAAAACGGTACCCATATGGCGTCGACGGGTGTTTTTGAAATAATAAACAATGAAAATCGAGGTAAATATTTTGGTCGGATATTATTGTGCTGGCAAAAATAGCATTTGCAATATTTGACATAAAGTAGGTCACACAATTGGCAAACATGGAGAGAAAGAATTGAAAAGTGGACAAAGTTGTAACCTTCCATTGCAGTCCATGTATGTAACAGTCCCGACCACAAGGCTCTATCGAGTATTAGGTTAAGTTCAGTACACAGTTTGAAGTTGGATAAAGAAATATGTAACTATGGTTGGATGTGCGTATACAAATACAACTTTCGTGAGTCTCGTATAAGTACCATTCCGATAAGCACTTAACCTGGTGACGAAAACATTCAGGAGGAATGGTCTGAATCGGAATCCATAATACTCGTACAATACAACGAATACAACCATCGACTTGCCATTGTCTGCGAAATTACGAAACTAGCAATGGGCTCCTATTCTTACGTTTGCTTAACACTTTATTCAAGGTTAGACCATGGGATTTGGAGAATGAAAGTCATGTTTCTGGATTCAGGGTTGCTGTTTGCGAGGTAAGACTATCGGTGAAATGAAACGGATTTGAGCCTAGGTTTCAAAGGAAATTTTCTTATCCGACGTTGGTCAGACATACACCTCCCAAACAAGTGAAACTCTCTCTTACCTGGAGATTTCCCTATATATATGTTGAAGTTATAGTCTGAGGAGGGACATTTTATTGTGCTTATCAACATAAGTTCATACATACTTCAAAATACAACCGGTTTCATTCAAATTCACAACAGATTGAATATCAGTGTTGTTGGTCTAAGCGCTAAGATCCACGACACATTTGTACTAATGTATGATAACTTCAGTAAGAGAGGTAACACTTTCCAACCACCCATCTCTTTCCCATTGATAGATGCAGAGATTGCAGGAAGCCCTTCGGAATCTCCAGCATTGTATGAAATGTATGTAGTCTACCGTGCCTCCTGCTTTAATATGTTGTCATTGCTTCCCGACTGACTTCATTTATATAGGCTTGAAATACCCGATCAGTTGTCGGCTGGGACAATGTTATAAAGTAGAACGTTCATTGGTTGCATTGTGCCATTCGTTACAATTTCCATTGTTTCCAGCGGACATTGAAAAGCATTTCATCCTCGAAGAGATCATTCGTTCAATTCACGAAATGGTTAATCTGAAGTTCCCTAGTACACGAGTCAGGTTCAATCCACAAACTATCGCAGTTCACCAGTTTATTTTATGGACATAACGCCAACCGTTAGACTGATACATAGATGTTGGTTCCTGCGTGTCAATTTGATGTACATATGTTAATGTAAGAGCTTATGCACACTACAGGAGATTTGGATAAATCTCGAGATTTAGACAAATCTACCCCCAAATCTTCTAGATTTACCATACATTTACTAAGATTTCCTAATCTAGATTTGGATCAGATTTTAAACAAATCTCGTATTTTCCCCTGAATTTGTGTTTCACTAAATTTCGCCACAATGTATGTAATATTTTCTAGTAATTAAATCCACAGCGTATGCAGACGATATTAACATCATGTCTCGCAGGCTGGCCTACGCCGAAGAACATCTGCAAAATCTTGATACGGCTGAAGCGAAGTCGGACTACGAATCAACGAAAACAAAACTAAAATAATGCTCCAATCAAGAAAGAGGACGCCACCGAGCATTGCCATCGGGGATCTGACCATTGATTACGTAAAATACTTCGATTACCTGTAAGCAAGCTATCACACGACGCCAGTGAAACGGACGAAATCAAACGACGGATACAACTAGCGAATAAGGCAAATTTCTCGATTCTTCCCATAATAAAATATAAACACGTGCACAGGATAACGAAGCTCCGCGTCTACAAAACGATTATCCGAGCTGTGCTGTGATACCGTTGCAAACATGGATCTTGACCCAAGCCTCCGAAAACCTATTGAACATTTTCGAACGGAGGATCCTTCGACGAATATTTGGAGCAGTTCAGGATCGAAATGGTTGGTGAATCCGGTACAACCATGAGTTTTGTACAGTTTTTACGATGAGCTGGAGGTTTCGAATATCATCAAACTGCAACGGTTACAATGGGCAGGACACGTACATCGCATGGACGAAAGTCGAGTCTCCAAGAAAATTCTCGAAACGAAACTAAAATTAAATTTCATAGAGCAAATAGAAAAATGAGAAATGAAGTTGAATTGAATTATTTGCATACCCATCAATATGGCCCAAATTATTTGCACACACTATTCACTTCTCTAGAAAATTAACGTAATCTGGTTGTTTCTATCAATAATGAAACTGGGACAGATGTAGGGCAACAGTTAGCATTAGATTTCATTGTGATAAACAAGTTAGTGACAGTGAAAATGCTTCGAAACGCTGAACTCTCAATGGAAAAGCAGGCGGTAATCATCGATGAGCTAATAACGGTATTTCCGCTAAATAAATTGACAAATAATTTAACTGTCACAGGCGAAGTGTTTAATACGAGGTAAAAAATAAAATCAAGTTTGCAGTGTCAAAATGCAGGAGGAAGAGGTCGAAAGAGGGCAACAATTGAAAAGGAAGATACTGCAATAGGTCAGTCTATGCAACGAAATAGTAGATTAAAAATAATATAGCCAAGAACAGAAATAACAGAAAATACAAGACTACAGTTCGGAGGAAACTGTCAGAGGCAGGAATAAAAGCATGCGTCACCCAGAAATAGTCGTCTCCAAAAAATCGGGAATTTCGCTTGCAATTTGCATTGGAGCACACAAATAAACCGGTCTATTTTTAGAGACAAATTTAATAATAGGCGCGTTCTTTTGTAGTTATCCAGCCAGGTCAAGGGTAGGTAACTCGAGCTTTTGTGCAAAAATAAAAACAATGTATCTCACCATTGCCATCTAAAAATACAGGCCTCCGCTTAGCTGATCGTGGTGAATTCGACTTCTATTTTGACGTCAATTTTACGTCATTAATTCCTTGCCAAGGCAGTGACCGCACACGACAATGTCCCCGGCACGACATATGTACATACATATGTTTACAA
The DNA here is from genome assembly GCA_964017055.1 of Chloromyia formosa. Lineage (NCBI taxonomy): Eukaryota > Metazoa > Arthropoda > Insecta > Diptera > Stratiomyidae > Chloromyia > Chloromyia formosa. Next base: position 30,221,318 of record OZ024815.1, on the reverse strand, counting down.
TTGAAAGATCAGGATCGGCCCTCAATAAATTACTGGGTTAAGCACTAACCTATAGTGTGTGCTCGTAGGTGGGGAATTTCACCTAAAGCGACACACTGGATTTACACAATGATGATAAGACCTATTCTAGCCTATGCATCAGTGGTATGGTGGCCAAAAGCCATGCAGAATACCACAAAGCAGAAGCTAGATGGGGTACAAAGGATAGCTTGCGTAAGCATATGTGGTGCAATGCGCACCACACTAACGCGAGCAATGGAGGCATTGCTGGGACTGCCGCCATTGGACTTATTTATAAAGAAAACGGCGGCGCTTTCGGCAATACGCATGGAAAGGGATGCCATGTGGCATCGCTTTGGAACTAGCAGCGGTCATAAGAGCATCCTAGACATTATTCATGATGAGGTCAGGGAGACTCTAATGCCGGTAGAAGGCATGAGTAGACGTAGGGTAGTTGAAAGACTACACAAGACTCACATTGCAGATGGAAACATACATAATGAGTGTATGTACAATGACATCAGCATTTTTACTGATGGCTCTTTAATGGACGGTAAAGCGGGGGCGGGGGTTTACTCTGAAGAGCTAAACCTAGCATGTGCGCTTAGTCTAGGAGAGTATGTGTCCGTATACCAGGCAGAAATGCTTGGCTTGTTGCATGCGTTGGACCACTTGCTTGAAGGTCAGGTGCGGGGGAAGAAAATCCTTATTGCACTGGACAACCAATCGGTGATCAGACGCATGCAGCAGACGAACATAAACTCTAAACTGGTACTAGAGTGTGTCCGGAAGCTCAACACGTGTGCCTCAGAAAATGAGGTTACGCTGATGTGGGTAAAAGGACACATAGGTACAACAGGAAATGAGGCGGCGGATGCCCTAGCAAAACAGGGATCTGCGGCAACTTTCATTGGCCCAGAACCCAGAGTTGCTCTGGGGAACGGCATGATTGGAGCGAAGGTTGGGAAGTGGATGGACTCCATGCATCAACAAAGATGGCAGGAGCTAGTCACTTGCAAACAAGCTCGGAATGCAATAACCAGCCCTTTAGGCAGGGAAGCGAGAAAGGCACTTAGTTATAAACGGAGTACCCTAAGCTGGATAACTGCCTTGGTCACAGGGCATGGTAATTTTAAGGCTCATCTGGCCAAGATGAAAATCGGGGAAGATGACGTTTGCAGGCTATGCCTGGAGGAGGCCGAGACGGCAGCACACATTGTGTGCGAATGTCCAGCACTGGCTAGCACGAGGTTGAGGATCACTGGCAGGCACACGATAAGTGTAGAAGCCATGAGTGAACTCAGCTTCAAACAAATGCTAGCAATAACACGGGACTCAGTGATGAAGAAAGAGGTCGACAATTATCAGTCGACATCTGGAAGCCACTGATGACCGGGAGGGGGCGAAAAGGGACCCAAACGTAAGTGGTCTGCTTCGGCTATCCCCCATAGTATATAATAAAGAACCTATATAGGGTAGCATTGTCGTTGTATTGCGTGTTATTTCACTAACCTATACACTATACAGGTTAAGAATTGCAAAAGAACGCGCCTAATAATAAAGTATTAACTTCAATCCAGTTTTTATTAGACTGCAATCCAGATTTGATTGGACTGCTCTACCTGATGTAGTTTTTGAGTTATTTCGCCTATTGTAATTTGCGGTCGGCATTTTTTTAAGCTTGAAATACATGTAGCAGCCTAAGAGCTTAGAAATCGGAAAAAAGTCTGAATAAATTTAGCTAAGAGACTATGCCATCGAATTGTGCTACACCATGTTTACCTCTACTTCTTCTTCTAATCTAATCTATTCAAAGAACGAACTTTTTGCCAAGAACTACATCAATAGGATTTTCACTCATACTCAATCTCCGGCGAATTCACCAAAAATTATCAATGAGTACGGCGAATGTGTAATTGTGTGAGCGGATTCATTCACTGAGTCATTCCGAAGCAACGTAAGTACACGCATGGTTACGGGTCTGCAAACGTTAAGTTCAGACCAAGCGCACGCATGGCGATATGTGTGTGCAGATTTTGTGGCATGACTTAGCAGCCGCTCAAACCATAGATTAAGATACGAAGAGAGTCGTAGTTTTTTCGCCGTTGCAGCTTGATATTTGGATTCTCTTAATATGAATGGAGATAATTTCTAGCTTGTGCTCGGTATCACTCTAAAACTTGCAAATTTGTAAAAAAAAATATATTTTTCATGATTTTTAATGAACTAGCTTCATCTAGGGTTATCGTTTCGCTCACAACATTGACAGCAATTTCGGTTCTTTCACGGTCATTCACTCTAGGGAGGGGGGCTTTGGAAGCGCAATTATTCATTCCAGTAATCCCGAAAACCATTGGTTTGACCTTAGTCCGGCTGTCATTTTCGACATTTTTTTGCACTCTCATTCACCTTCGGGTTGTATTTCGTGTCAACCTATTTTGGATCATAACAAATATGTTTATGAAATTTTCATGGAAATCGGTCGAGTCGTTTGAAAGAAAGTAGATAGAAGATAGATACATTGATAAATAGGTAGACAGATCTAATATATTGATAGGTAAATAGTTTCCACGGATTGTCCGTAAATTTCGTAAACCGAGATAACGCCGGCCTCTTTAGTATGGTTAGACTGGCCACACACCGCCGAACTCGAACATGGTACAAGTATTCTCCGAATGGCTCAAGGCATACACACACACACCTCACACAAATCTGGAAAAATTTGTCATTGTACCAGGTTCGTGTTGAGTTTGGATTCGATAGTGTGTGGCCGGTCTTAAATTGGATTTTACTGTATGTTACCCATCTTACTATCATCTCCGTTTTCCCAAATATACTCGTGTCAAATTTCGTTATCTGAAATGACGCCACGCCGCCCTCTTGGTTCGCTTAGGCTGAGCGCACGTTGATCGCGTTCGCGTGTTGTCAAACGGATTGAATCTTTGTTAGAATGACACTGCGTCAGTTTACCAAATACTCGGGCATCATCGTATCAAAAAATTGGGTTGATTGTTGTCCTTTGCAATAGATAATTATGGAAGAAATGAGCGACGAATCAAACGACCGGACAGTATAAGACATACATATGTAAGTACATATGTATATCAGCACACATTTCTTTGCTAATTGCTCGTTTAAATACATAACAGTTAACAGAATTGGCGAAACGAAAATCACTGAGGCCCGTTTTCTCAATGTCCGGTTAAACTGCCAGTTAGCTACCCGGGACACTAAATTTAACCTTAGCGCATGCAACGCTCAAAATATCATAATGCAGTCCACAGCGCAGCTAATGCAGTAGAAAGTCAGCTGATTCTCTTGGCGGAATTCTGCCACCTGTTCAATTCTATTCTACGCCTGTGCCACCTCTCAGCATTATTTTGAGGCTGAATTGGTTTCAGATCCGTTTTTTTCGAATGAATATCCAGAACTCTGTTCCTTGTGACCAGTTTAATTGTCTCATTTGAATGTGCGAACGTAAACAGTTCTAGCTGTCAAAATCTCAGCAGTACGTATCAGCTGTTTGGAATTATTGTCCGATAAATTCTTAACCGGAGGATGAGCGCCGGTTAGCGTTTATCTTTAGGATAAGATTTAACCAGACATCGAGAAAACGACCCTGAATCTTTGTCAAACTGACGGAGTGTCGTTCTAGCAAAGATTCAACCCGTTTGAGAGAAAACAACGGGAACGCGATCAACGTGCGCTTAGCCTTAATCGGGATTTTACTGTATGTTGTAACATTTTGGAGTCGCGAACCACCTTATTGTCCTCCCCGGTCTCCAAAAGTACTTATGAAAAATCAAGTTTTCTGAAATGTCGCCGCCTGTTTGGTTCGATTAATCGGTGGTTTACTGCATGTGGTATCATTTTGGAGTCAAGTAAGGTTTACTTTCCTTCCCGGCCTCCCGAAAGTGCTCATTAAAAATTTCGTTATCCAAAATGACGCCGTACCCTTAGGTTCGGTTAAACAGGTATAACGGGCGGTTAAGTGGGCGGGCCCGTGTGAACGGAGCCTAAGGTAGCATAATGACCGTGAAGGTCGGGCCGTTCCATTTCGCGAAGAAGAAAGCTCCTCATCGAGCTAAGCAGCGGCCCATGCTTGCTGTAGCTCAGTTCGGGAGACGTGGGCGGGGTTTTCGCCGCTCGTTGCCCCTGTCCTTTAAGGGGACTACAGACCTTCAGTTTAACTGCGCAGATATCTGTGCTAATATCTGTGGAAAAATCTGCGCAGTTATCTGAACTGAAGGTGTGTAGGCTACATTCGATTTTCGCTAAATTAGTTCCGATATTTTGTACAGTTCTATCAGTTTTGTCGAAGTGTTCACATCGTACGTGGCTGAGCAAGTATCTTTTTAGTGTTCCCGACTATTCTATATTTCCTGCGTTGTTGGTGTTTTACTGCGATCTATCGTATCTTTTATGGTATCTTTCTGTGCTGGACTTACTGATGAACGATGCGCTGGGTTTTGGTGGATGTGGATGAATGTATGAAAGAGGGGAATGTACTAGAGAACAGGGTGGCCATTCTGAGATGGGCAACCCCAATTTTTTTTTCTTTTTTGACTTCAGATTCGGAATCAGCGACCCAAAATTACCTTATAGTTCGAACCAGCCCGATCGGACGAGTATTTCCCCATGAAAACAGGGGGGTCAGGGTGCATAGCCAGAAAAAAAAAATGCTGGATGCAGATATGCTAGCACGAAACGGCTGCAGGTACATGTACAAAGAGTGAAACGGGCAACCTAGGGCTATATGCGGGGGCTCGCAACGCCCTATTTCCCCATGAAAACAGGGTGGTCATTCTGGGGTGGGCAACCCAAAATTTTATTTTTATTTTTTCACATCAGATTCGGAATCAGCGACGCAAAATTACTTTGTAGTTCGAGCCAGCCCGATCGGACGAGTATTTCTCCATGAAAACAGGGTGATCATTCTGAGGTGGGCAACCCAAAATTTTTTTTTTCTTTTTTGACTTCAGATTCGGAATCAGCGACCCAAAATTACTGTATAGTTCGAACCAGCCCGATCGGACAAGTATTTCCCGATGAAAACAGGGTATCCATTTTGGGGTAGGCAACCCCAAATTTTTTTCTTCTTTTTTGACTTCGGATTCGGAATCAAAATTATCTTCACTTGAAACATACTCGCACAACGTTCACATTATAGTGAAACTACACATATACGAACATGACCGCGAGTGCCACTCGCGTAAAAGCACGTATCAAGTCTGCTACAGACAATGGCCGATCGCCATGGTTCGAACTACAAGGTAATTTTCAGTCGCTGATTCCGAATCTGAAGTAAAAAAGAAAAGAAAAATTTGGGGTTGCCCAACCCAGAATTACCACCCTGTTCTCTAGTATTTTACATTCCCCTCTTTCATACATTCGCCTACAAAAATTCCGCATTTCACAGCCACACAAATCGCAAACCCGAAAAAAAGATACATTGCCAAAGAAAAGATACATTTCTACACAATTGGCCGTCCTCAATCATCCTCTCACCCAAAACGAAACATTCACATATCAGTACGAGAGCGAAATCTCTGTACAAACTAGTGGTTTCATGGTCATTGTGAAATTTAGTAGAAAACTGATAAAACTGAACGATAAACTGTGTAATCTGCGCAGATTATCGTTGCAAAACAGGGTCCGAATGCACAGATCTCAGATCTGCGTAAAAATCTGCCAAAACTGTGCAGTTCACACCGATTATCGTTCAGACATGATGTCACACGCGATAAACTGAGCGATAAACTGAAGGTGTGTAGTCCCACTTACGTATTAATAAAAATGCATAGGTTTGGGGAAGACAACACAAACAGGGGAGGTAAAAATGGGGAATGATTAAAAATGGGTCGAAAAGGATGGAATGGTTGGCGGACGGTGCAGATCCCCCCCCCCCCCATCCGTTTTGTCGAAATATAGTATGTATTAGGAAACTACTCGGAATCAATTAATTTCTTCTATCACAGTTGCATTTGATAGATGCTTGCTCTTGATGTAATAGAATGAAGTTTTTTTTTTCAATATTTTTCAACGAGTGGGATTATTCTACCACTTAAAATCCAAACTTTATCTGAGACAAAAGTCGATTTCATGTCAAATACATACTTTTACCCTGTACGGGCCAGATACGACTTTTTTTTTGCACAAAAGCTCGGTTCAACTATCCTTGACCTGGGTAGCTTCAAAAGAATGCGCCTTATATAAACTAGAAAAATCCATCTGCAATTAATTTCTGTGACTGAATTGAAGTTTTACTGTAAAACGAGCAATTCGACATACCCGAATTTACTTAATTTCTATTCAGTTGTAATTTTTTATTTGCTCTGTCCTCACTCCCCTTAAAATTCCCCCAAAATTCATCAACATTTCTCTTATAAAAGTACATGCCAAAGAGAAATTCTTCGTGCTCTTTATTATTTACACATTTCAGTACTCATGCATTGACTATGAAAGATATCTCTCACGGTCCATATATCTTGCACCACATCTTCCTATCTGAGCTCGGTAGTTGAATTCGCCGCGATTGCATCTCACTCGCTGAGTATCTGTGTGCGAGACGAGAGCATTGTCGGATTCTTTCGGTTGTCGTGTTCGTGTGCATCTTTTCGGGGTCGCGCGGTTTTATCTGACGATGAGAGCTGTGTGAACACATGCCTGTTTGCATAGTGTTTGACTCCCCTCGTTCCGCTGCCACCTTACACTTCCAACAATCACCAGCTGGTGGCGCTCCCCCGCTATGTCTTTCGGCTTCGGCTACTACGAAAATTTCGAACTCATTTGCCGCTTTTGTTGCGCCGCTCCGGCTAAGAAACATGGCGTCGTGATGTGTTGTGTCCGCTGATCGTCGTGAGATTGTGAAGACGCGTCTCGAATTCGTCTGCATTGTTACTCGTGTGACATCAAAAACATTTGTCGCCTTTTCCGCTCATTTTCCAACCAGAAAGACTAAATGAAAATTGTCTCGACGATAGCGTTTCGCTGTGTCTCGAGCACTGGTTGGCATCCATTGTGCGGTTTTCCCCTGTGACGTCTTGAATTTTCCATCTGCACAATTTTCGGCGTGGTCGTCATTAACCGTGACAAGGTTCCGTTGTCGCGAAAATCTATTTTCCTAAAAGAAAATTTCGCGCGAGTGAAAAGTGTTCGGTGTGGATTGGCTGATAGTGTAGTAGGATTGGGTGTGTGCGAATTTTCCGTTTCGATTGGAAAGTCTAACGATAGACGGACGACAGTTTTAATTTCCTCGGAAAAGTGAGAATTCTTAGTGACATGTGATAGTGCCAAAGTTTTTCTAGGCATTGAATTTTCAATCCATTGAGGAGCGTTCAACGGAGTGTAGTGAAGCAGAATTTTCATCGATGTCAGCCGGAAAATTTGGTCAGCGATCCGACGAGAAAATTCACATCAAAGTGGCAATATTCGTACCAATTGTAAGCTTTGTTTCTACACTTGACACGAAACATCCGGGAAATGAGATTTTCTCAAGATGTTTGTTTTCTTTTGGTCTGCTTTTTGTGCTAGAAGTCGAGGGTGCGTCAAGGTTTTTTTTTTTAGAAAAAATGGAATACTTGAAAAGCGTCATTGATTTGTCTGATAGTGTGAAAAGTCTAAGGTGTTGGGAATGGGTATCGACAGTCCACAGATGGGTGTTGTTCCTGGCTCCTCATTAGCCCTTCCACCCCACAGAACTCGATTTTGGGTGGTTTCATAGTTTGCCCTTGATGGTCAATTATCATTTGTTGCGTCATTTCGTGTGGCCGTCTCGACGCAACATTTTCCGGGGTCGGTTTGCGATCCGTGCATCATCAAACCAGGGGTTCTCTGCTATACTCTACGAACATTTGTTTATAAATAGAAAATTCTAATTGAGTTTTGTCACGTTTGATAAAAGTGTGACCAAATACTTGGTGGCCTCCTGTGACTCTTACACAAAGGCATGAGGAGACGCGATTGTCAGCAGTGTTTTTGCAGCCACGTAATGCGCCCAAATATGTTATGCCCTTCCCTGAAGGAGTTTTTCTTTTCAACTAGAACTGTCACGCAAAAAGCAACATAAGGGAAATGGATTGCGTTACATGAAGAAATTTCTCTCGAATTTCCGCCTCCATTTGAAATAAATGAATGAATGTTGTGGCAGTGATGATGATGATGGCAGAGTCAGGAGTACGAAATACGTTACTAGACACGTTCAGAGCGCAAGACATCAATCCTAAGAATTTCCAAGAAAGGACATTGTTCAAAATCGAAGATGAATGTTTTGGATTGAATCCTCGACCGCTGCTGAATAATTAGCCGCCTGCCAGCGGCAACTGAATTTGCTTCCTACTGACGGCTTTGTTGTTGTTGGGAACGTCACCACCTAATTTATTATTTCAACGCACAGAAATCAACGCAAGATAAATTACATTAGCCCACAGACACAGCTGTCCTGTTCCTCATGCTTTTATCATCTCGTAGAAATTGCAGAACGAATGCGTGCGACATCCCTTGGGGGGGATTGTTTTATCGATTACACCAATTTACTGGCAACATCGTAGTCGTTGCAAAAGAAAAGTGCATCGATAGCATTTTTTTTCATTAGGGCAAACTCTAAGGAAGAGGAAGTACGTAGTAGATGTCAATCATCTACTGCGTGCTTCCTCTTCATAAATATCATAAATAGAAGGAAACAAACATTTTTTTTTTTAATGTTCAGCATAATACTAGCCGCGTTTCTTTGTCCCAGAACAGTACACGAAAGTATAGGGAAAGGGGCAATTGGGGGGGAAATGGAGTATGTATGTATTTCCTTGGATCAGGGTGTGTCTCGAGTTAGTGGAAAATTTTGCGGTACTTTTTTTTTTGTGTACTTACTATGTTTTTTGGGGTGCTGAACACGAATCCGGGGTCCACCAACAAAAAATCGGCTGAGATTTTTTTTTATTGCCAAAAATAACGTTTTTTTGTTAACAAAACTATTTTTATTGTTTTGAGAAAGATTTTTTTTTTGTAAATGGTATCTAAGGTTTGCCAACAAATAATTTTGACGAAGGAATCCTTTTTAGACGGCAATAACGAAAAAGAAGCGATATTGGGTCAATATTTCATTTTTCCAGCCGATTTTTTGTGGACAAACGTTTGGGTTCTGCACCCCAAAATACATTAAGGTGCATACACAAAAAACGAAAGTACGGTGCAAAAATTTCCATCTCAAAACCCTAGGCTCCTGAAGTATGTGGTGTCCTCAATTTACGTTGTTCTATTGCATCTCCATAGTTGCCAAACTTGAAATGCTTCATTTAAGTTCCACCATATACTGCAGGCTTGTAACTTTGCAGCGGGATCAGGTCTTCAATTTTCAATAATTATAAAAATGACATTTTCTATTGTAAATTAAAGTATTCTCCTTTCCGTTCCGAATCGGAAATGGGGTGCAGAGTGTAGTAAAGCTCTTAATTTCCGATATTGTTTTTTTTTTTACAAGAAGCTGGGAACTGTAAGGTGACATGATGAGTATCACGTGCGTTACGCCTTTACTTTTTTATGTTACAATAATTTCTAACAAATCAATGTAATCATTCAGAGCTGAATCGACTGTAGGCCGGTCAGAAAAACAACTCTTTGAATATGTTCGTGGCAGGAATCAAACCTGCGCGACCTCTCGCTAGGTTAATCTTCATACATTTGCAATTTTCTATCGTAAATGTACGTATTTTGTCCTGAATTTACAACAACTTATTAACTATTAGGTTTATGCTATCCCTCACCTTTTCAATACGACGCACAGTGCCATTAAGCAAAATTCGAAAAATTGACGTTTTTTTCCTAGTTTTGAAGTATGGATTCTATTTTTGAAGGAACCCATTGGAGCACGTAGAAAACACATATCTTTTAAAGTTTCTGTTGAAATTGCTGGTCCTCCAAAGTTATATGTTCCAGATAGACTGAGTACCAGGCTTTCAGTCTAGTGCAAACCTCACACTGGAAAAATTTTGTTTAAATTTTTGAACTGCTGTTGTGCGTTTTCGTATTGCGTGTGGGTATCAATACGAAAACGGACACCGACAGCTAGATCTTCGGTAGCGGCACACATCATGGAAGAAAATCCCATGATGGGATTCCACATCTGTGAATACATATTGCGACAAGCCAGGAAAATTTCCACACTGGACCCTTGGGAATTCTTGGAAATCCTACTATTGGGAAAGAATAGGACTCTCAACATCGACGAAGGCAATTGGCCTTCGCGACTAATTCGAGCCGTCAGTAAAATAATAAATGAAACCGGAAAGTAGAGAGCTTCGCCCGCAATCCGGGGGTTTTGTAGTGTCCGATGCCAACCGATGCCAATAGGGGATGAACTGTCCTACTCTTGGAGGTGCTTAATCATTCATGACATTGCAAATTGTAAGCGTGCAAAAAAATATATGAAAACATAAATTGTATGAATAATTATGGAAAGTAGAGTCAGCGACCAGACTGTGCCTCGCTCCTCTTCTTCTCCCACGAGTCTTCATCCTTTCAGAAATGATTAAATTCATAACTCCAATTCACTCTACGAAAAACAATATGCAAGTATGTAGCACTCGTGCCTACATGAGGCCGGTAGGGTATTGCCTATATTACTTTGCCTTAACCCCTAGTGGGGCGTGGCGCGACAACCACTCCTACACGTCATCTGTTCTGGGTGCTAGAACGCAACTCCAGAAACGACTTACCCAGCACTATCGTTGGACATCAGTACTTTTAACCTCGAATGTGTTTAAGGAATGCAGTTTTTATATTTCTAAGTGTAAGGGTCTGGAAATGCAAGGGGGGTGGGACAAATATGGTCTCATATTTTCCCCTTTTCTTCCAAATTTGAAAAAAAAAAATGCTAAAAATGGAATGTACTCGATGGTTCCTTTTTCGTGATACCCCACTTGCCTATACCAGACAATTTTGTTATCGTCATTACTCCTCTATGGGGACACCCCCTCATCTCGGCTCCTTACCATAAACTTCTGTTTGGTTTGCCGAGCCGTACTTATGAAATCAAGACTTGTCACCTGTGACAATTTTATGGAAAGCGCTATTTTTCCCTTCTTCAAATTTTTTAAGAAAATGTGGCAAAACGCGCGCATGTCTCTTTTTGGGTGTCAGTCAAATTCATGGTACCCACCGGGTAGATTTCTTGGTGTATCCCAAGTTGTCATTTAAGATTCGTGATGCAGCAGCATTCAAGCCTAAAACATCAACAATCAAATTGTTGTATTAGTCTTGGATCTGCGTCAATTTTTGCACATCACGAGAGCAATATTTTTGTCGTCGGTAGCAGATTTTATGCGACATTCACGAGACTTATCCTCTACAGAAAAATGGAATCGCTTATACCACTTGAAAACATTGACTAGAGATGTTTTATTCACTTCATATGCAATTTAACATTCATCAAATATTTCTATTGGCTCCAAATGCCGTCGAAATTTAGAGAGTATAACAAATAGAATTTCTTCCAGTGGCCTCGGTGACTCTGCCGGCCTTCCTTCTCCAATTTTACGTTTTCTCGCCTCGATTTTTCACAATAATTTTGAAAATTGGGATGAAACTTGCTGAAACCATAAGCTTTCGACTACAATTTTTTAATTTGCAGTGACCTCAGTGCATAGAGGCGTCACGTCAGTCTCATATCTGACTACGGTCGTTTCCATCAGATTGTAATTGATAGGTTTGGCAAAATTGATTCAAATCACTTCGCTTAAATTTTTCGTTTTGCTCAACAATGAACATTTAATAAAATTGTTGTATGTATTATGTATGTACCAATTTAAATATTTCTAGAAATTGCAGCCAATTCTTTCGTAATTTCAGCCTCAGAAAACACCTGGAGAAATCTAATCCTTTACTCAATCTGTTATTTGCATACAACCAACCCACCGCAAAAATACCTGATAAAGTCACAAACCTTGTTCTCGTTTTCATTATCTTTTTTTTTCTTGTTGCATATTTCGCAAAAGTCGTCGACAAATATTTACACGAAATAAACACAAAATTAGTTTGTTGATAATTATTAATGAAACAGAGAGAAAAAAACAAGGTCTTCGACTTATAGGCTGCTTCAAACTCCATGTAACCACGGGCAAATCCAGCAAAACACAGTTCATTTGCCTCCATTACCGGTAGAGATTCTGTATCTCAAATGTTCTGGCAACATTTATGATATCCTGCCTGCTAATTAGCGCGAGTCGATGAATTGATAAGTGTTAATGACAACGGGATTTTGTCATAGTTCAAAGATATACGTATATCGGTGAAACTCTCAAAACGAGAAGGAGAAGCTTACCTCTTTATGGGATAATAAGTCGGGATAGTCCCAAAAGAACGACGTCAAAAGGCCTATGAGTCAGATAAATTGGCAGAAAATAGTCATAGACCACTCATAATAGATGATACACCCGTCATCGTACGATTAGAACAATCCTAACGATTAATGGTCTGATCTGGGTCGTATAATAATCCGAGATAAGGGTACAAATATGTATATGTACAACGAACAAGCGCATTGAAAGCGTTCCATGGATTATTATGTATGGATTCTTGCTAAAAGGAAGGTATGAGTATCACAGTTTGATTATATCGTACTTTGATGATGACCGAGAAATCTACTGTACTGAATGTACTGACGTCGGACGCAAAACGAGAAAGTTCTTGGTCCGATGCATCCGTCCTTCGACAATGATCTCTACCGGACAAAACATACAGTACAATGGAAACAAAACAATACACGCTGCACGCGCTTAAATAGTTGAGCTAGAGTTCCAGTATAAGTGCTACTATAGTGTTCATCTATTGGGTCCATGTCTTTTCGTTTATCTTTTATGTGGCTATTTATAGTTCTACTCTGCCTTTTCAGTCGTTTCCCACATGATACTGCTGCTTTGTTTACCACTATTACAACAATAGTTTTGGATGATGTAGTGTAGATGCTATCTAGTGAAGCTTGCAAGAATAGTAAGAGCCGATGCACATGGACGTCAAAAGTAATTCGGGACGGCGCGTCACTTTCAATCCTTTCTCCTTGATACCTAAAGGCGTTTCAGTGCACATGGCGTGATGGAAAGCAACGTCATACAACCCTCATACTAGCAAATTTTTGTACTAAAATTTTAAGATCGAGTTATATTGATGCACTTTTATGAAGTGTGAATACCTATCCAACGGTGATTATTTTCGTACCAACACTTGTTCTTGAAATTTTTGTTCAAAAATGTACAAAAATTAGGTTTGCTTTAGTTTGTATTATAATAGCTTATATTAACCGGGCCACACACTGTCGAGCACGAGCTCGAACTTTGTGTGAAGTGTCTTAAGCCATTCGGAGGAAATTTTAAAGCATCGCTTGAGGAAAAGTAATCCTCAAGCAAATAGCTTAAGAAACTTCACACAAATCTGAAGAAAATGGTCCACTGTGATTGTTTTCGCGCACCAAGTTCGAGTGTATGTGCCCGTGCTTAATCAAAACTTATGTGCGAACGCAGCATCACATGTGCACTGCCGTATTTTCAACTCTGTACTAAAGAAACGCAGGAGATAGAAAATGCACGGATATGGGCAGGAACCAGCGGCAGCCAGGATACCTATTAAGATAGGCCAAGTGATGCCGCTATCGGCGTTCCTTGTGCATTGCTCCATTATTCCCAATGTGTTTTTCCTATCTGATTGAAAGTGACATGGAATTCCACATTTTTTCCAATAGGAAAAGCGATTTATGTATGTCGAATTATTAGGAAACTACTCGGAATCAATTAGTTTCTTCTATCACAGTTGCATTTGATAGGTTCAATGCCTACTCTTGATGTAATAGAATGAAGTTTGTTTTTAATATTTTTCAAAGAGTGGAATTATCTTATCACTTAAAATCAAAACTTTATCTGAGACAAAATCCATTGCAAATCAAATACATGCTCTTACCCTGTATGGGTCAGCTACATCGTTTTTTTTTTGCACAAAAGCTGGGTGTACCCTTGACCTGCATAGCTGCAAAAGAACGCGGGTTAATTATTTTTATTTCAAATGAAAGTACAATCGATGTCATTAATTATGGAATGCGTTATCGTTCAAATGCCCGCCGCGGAAGTGCTGGCACGAATGAATACGCTGGACCCAATTTTCCATGACTCGAGCACACAAATCTGTAACGGACGGTCTGGTGGGCATCCGGAGATGCCCCTGTGGGGACGGAGCCTTAGGTAGCATAATGACCGTAAAGATCGGGCCGTGCCATCTGGCGAAGCAAAAAGGCCCCTCAACGAGCTAAGCAGCGGCCTATGCTTGTTGTAGCTCAGTTCGGGAGATGTGGGCGGGGTTTTCGCCGCTCGTTGCCCCTGTCCTTTACGTACTAACAAAAAATCATAGGCCCGGGGAAGACAACACAGACAGGGGAGGTAAAAATAGGGAATAAAAAAAAATAGTCGATAAGGATGGAATGGTTGGCGGACGGAGCAGACGCCCACGCGATCGCACCTGGCTCCAGGTGGAATGGGACCCTCGGCCTCTGGCTTCGTACCACTAACAGATCACTACTCATCAGGTGCTGCTTGGATCTGCCGGTGGGAGCAGCACTACCAGACCATAATATGGTTCATTACAGGTCGTTCATCACAAATCGGCCGAAATATGTACCAGGAATTTCGCGTTCGATGTTGGCCTGCAGCTCTTTTAACGTTGCTGGCTTATTGGCATAGACCAGCGATTTAATGTTACCCCAAAGTCCAAAGCTGGCAACTGTAAGCTCCGAAACTAGTTTCTGCTAACGGAACATCAACTGCGCCACGTGGAACAGTTGACGCGCTATGTAATAATAAGTAATAATCAATTAATCATCTCCAGGGGGACAGTTTATCTCCTATTGCCATCGGCGAAGCCCTCTACTTTCCGACTTCATTCTTTCTATCAATTTTTCCATATTCTTCGCAATACAAAGTGATGAGTTCGTTGATGTTTGCTGTTACAATCTCAAAAAGCGCTCATTCAGATAGTAGTATGGCTGCTGTTGAATGAGTTCGACTGAGTGCACTGCTAACCGTTCCGCAGTTCTATGCCGCTACTTGCCAAACAAAAGACCTGTCCAAAAATGAAAATTGCTGCTAACCTACATTTCTTGCAGCACCAGCGATGGTCTAAACATAAATAAACAAGATGTCGACATTGTTGCACCAAATTCAAATATCAAGCATTTCATCTTTTTTGCCCGCTGTTTCTCGGCTACATACCTTTCGTTTGGCTTTGTATCTTTGGGAATTTTCATTCAGCATCGATGTTGTTTATTTGCGTGGCCCGCTTTGGCTATATAGACGTGATTTTTGTTTCAATCTGTACATCGGTGAATATTTCCAAGTTGAGACGCTTTGTTTAGCATGCCTCTGCTCCTATTTTTGGGCATGACTCCGTGAGCGTGAATACACCAGTATGAACTATCTATTATTTCGTTTGTCTCACAACAGTACGATTGGCTATTCAATTAGTTGCATATGTTTGCAGCACCTTTTTGTGTAAAACTACCTATACATTGTGATACTTGTACGTTTCTTGCATGGTGGCTTGGATTCAACATGTATTGTGGGTAATTTTCGTATCCCCAAGCGCAGTATTAGAAAAATTGATAGTAAGTACTAGTACTACTAGATAATTTTCCTTTGACTCGAAACAACAAAAAGTCGTTAAAGTGTGTAATATGAAAGTACATATGTACATACGGTGATGCCTGAGTTCATTGCTAAATGCGAGACTATTGCCATTGAAATTGATTGTTGTACACATACTATACATATGTACATTTTCATTTTAAATGGCATTTTTGTTCGTATAAAGAAACAAACGTTTCTACTTGTTACGTAGTTTTAGAAAAATAAGCGCTTTTCTAAAACTTTTTTCTTGTTTTCTGTAGCCCCACAATGAGCCAGAACTTGGTTTCGGTAACATTTGTAGCAACCACCTCCTCTTTTTTTTTAGGTGTTAGATTGGAAACTCTTACCTCCATATACAAGTCCTGCATGTAGCATTATTCGGAAGACGACAACATCGAATAATTGAAATAGCTGGCCCTTTACTTTAATTTAATTTCACCAAAATCGAGAATTAGCTATCTTTGATTTAATTTCACCGAAATCGAGAATCAGCTATCATCCACACTAGTACTGAATAATTTGCTACAATAAAACCCATGAAGTTTTGTAAATCTCGACAAATCTCGACTAATTTAAAATGAATTGAATTGTGAGGTGTAATAAACCATCTCAAAAGCGACAATGTTAATTGACTTTATTTCTCTTTTGAAAAAGAAATACGGTAAATTGACATTTCCTAATTCCTGAGGGTTAGGATCCCTTAAGAAATTGACTTTATTTCTCTTTTGAAAAAGAAATACGGTAAATTGGCATTTCCTAATTCCTGAGGGTTAGGATCCCTTAAGAGCGTAGTCCAGACAGGAGACTGTTGCAGCCAGAGCGAGCGAAGCGAGCATAAATATTTGTGCGATGCTGAGGGTTGCGATCCCTTAAGCGCGGAGCGAGCGAAGTCCATACGAGACTGTTGATTCACAATAGTCTTGTGTGCGCGTGTATTTGGAAGATTTAAGAGAAAAATATGAACATTGCGAAATCAAAATGTAACTACCTATGTACAATCGATAAATTAATTAATTTTTTGATTCACTGTCGATATTTTAAATATCGAGATTTTGATAAGTCGATATTTTCACCTGTCTAGATTATGATGCAGTCGTGATATTTACGGTCGATATTTCGAGATCGAGATTTTGTTAATCGAGATTTTAAATGTCGACGTTTCGTACCCAACCCATTTTTATCGTTCCTTCCATTTTAGCCCACATATAAAATCGCCCGAGAGTAACTTGAAAACCTTAGAAAACGTCGCATGCCTTGAACCTTGGCTTTTGACTGCGTATATACTTTCCAATAATAATATTATCGTAACAACTAAAGGCTCCTTGAACACGAAATTTCTTCTTGACAAGTATTTTACATATTTCGAAATTAAACAAACAGCAATAGTCGGTAGAATTACTATCCATTCTTAAATGTACATTCTCGGATTTTATGGAGCATAGCGGTTTGAATTGCCCATTAATTCCATTTAACATGATCCAGTCGCCTACGCTGCACTTGACTAATAGCATGTGTATGACGTGCTCGTTTAAACAGAACTGGTGTTCAAGATCATACGTAAATCTCAATGTCGACTGCCTGGTTGTGACGTTAACAAAAGTGGACACGAGCGGCGAGTGTATTGTATTGCATTTTGCAGTTATTTTTATCGGCATTGTATTTTGCTAAAGCATAGATTACATTGAGCGAGTTTACTTGCTATAAGCCGACGAATTTACAGCTTCTAGATTGATTGGCCATCAGGAGGAAGAAATTCCTGGGCTCCTGGTTTTACTGTGGCTTGGAGGACCTCAAGGATATGAGCTTGATAGAGCTCGATCGCTACATTGCCAGCACAGGCTGGTTCGGGACCTACGTTTCCTTTGGCGAGGTGAAACGTTATTGGTGGTATCACAACGGACCCATAAGTGGTCTAAGTGTGCTGTGTTGCATCATGGTCTTAACCTAACCTAACCTACAGCTGATAGTAAACTCGCTCAATGTAATCATATTTATCAGATGATTACATTGGGCGAGTTTATTAGCAGCTAATAAATTCGCCAGCTCGCTCAATGTAATTGATGCTTTAGCCTCTTTAAATTTTATATGAAGTTTAGATCATGGAATCTATCAACGGACAAGATTGGACAAGTTGTGGTATTGGTAAAACTACTTTTATTTACCTATATACCTGTGGAAACAGAGCTATTTCAAATACCCTGGGCAAATGCAATCCCTGATTTAATCTGGATCAAAACTGTTCCGACTGCCATATTTAACGCCCATGCGCATTCCTCGAATAGTTCCGTCATTTCACCAAACAAATGTTGTGCACATATAACATAGTCGCGGACAATGAAATTTGGACAGTATAAAAGAAGAACATTTAATTTTTTTATGATTATGATTTTTATTTGTATGAAAATATAACTTATTAAATTAAGTGTATATGTGCATCAGCTAAAGGGCACAATTGAAGTACACGGCTTACTGTTTTTAGAAAATATGCCAATCTTGGAGTACAGTGCTGACAATGCCCCGTGTCTCTTTTTCGTTACTTGTAACTTCTTAATATGCCAGAGGTTTTCGATGGGGTTGAGCTCAGGACTGTTTCCGGGCCAGTTTAATGACAAAGTCCCTTTTTATATATTATGTAAATACATGCATATCTATTATTATATATTATTATATGTATATATGATATGTATATATTTAGAAATCAGTGATCAATTCAACAGTAATTCTGAAAAAAATATTACTTATCAAATTTACATGGTGGCAAGAGATGAGGTTGTCGATGCACAAAAAGTGATCTTAATTGTACGCAGGGCATTCTGCCTAACCCGTTCACTTTTGATTTATCCGAGAAAATCACCTTCCTCCAATGCAGCGTCGTCCAAGCCTGGTGCTGTTTAGCCCATTGGATTCGTTTTAGGGGTATTTTTATGGCCAAGGGAAATTGTAATGGACATGTTGGCATCCGAAGATGCTTGTGTTGACGAAGCCTAAGGTAGCGTAATGACCGTGAAGGTTGGGCCATGCCATCTGTCGAAGGAAAAGGCCCCTCAACGAGCTAAGCAGCGGCTTATGCTTGATGTAGGTCAGTTCGGGAGAAGTGGGCAGGGTTCTCACTGCTCGTTGTGCCTGTCCTTTACGTATTAATAAAAATTCATAGATCTGGGGCAAACAACACAAACATGGCAGGCAAAAATGGGGAATAAAAAATGGGGCGATGAGGTTGGAATGGTTGGCGGACGTCTCAGATGCTCTGGCGCTCGCACCGGGGTCCGGGTGTAATGGGACCCTCGGCCTCTGGTTTCGTACCACCAACAGATCAGTACCCATCAGGTGCTGCTTTCGATCTGTCGGTGGGAGCAGCACCACCAGACCAGAATATGGCTCACATTACCAAGTGTTTTGGCTTATTTCTGAACATAAAAATCGGCCTCCTGCAGATGACGCACAGTTCGAGTTGTAATTCGGTATCATCTGCTGAAACAAACTTGCGTGGAAATTCTCCACAATTTGAATCGGTTCTGCAGTACACTCATCTGTCTAGGAGATCATTTGGAGTGGTCTTTTTTACCCGATCGTCTTACTACAAAAAAATCTTTCCGCAATTTCAGTCTCTCAGATACTAACATGCATGAAAACCAATAGTGCTGTTTTCCATGATCGGTTTTCCTAGCTAGCGGTTGACGGTTTTCCTATGTACATATTTTGTTATTGCGCAACAACAAAATACATAGGAAAGCAGTAAAACTGCTAGCTAGAAAAACCGCTCAAGGAAATCGGCATTAATTGTCCCGATTTCTTTGTACGTTACTGTTCGTCGAATCCGGGTATCATATTTTTGATAAAAATAGTTTTATCTAACCTGAAGATGTTTCTCTTTGTTGGAACAACACTCATCTCGCTTATACCCTGAATAGATACTGATTCGACGAAAATTCAACACTTTTAGCACTATAAGTGAGTATATCATCGGGTAAAGTTTACCCTCTATTATAGTTGAACTTAAACATTTGTTAAAACTCGATGACAGTGAGTCGTCTACCACATGCTTCATACAGTGTATAGTACTTTGAGGTGCAGATATTGAAGCTGCTGGCGATAATGATCATCATAATAATCCTCTGATGATACCAATGATTTGATGGTTGATTCAAGCCGAGTATGATAAGTTTGTGGGCAATGATCCTCCAACTCGTGCGTACGATGATTTTAATCCAGATGTATATTTCTTTTCCATATATATTCGTATAAATATTATTATTATATATGAATAATTGTAAAAGTATTGTAGCTGTCTGAAAAAAAAAATTATTCGAAAGTACTTTTGCGTATAATTAATGGCACGGAGATGACTTGTTCGAATTATTTGTGTAGCTATGGGATCAGCTGTACACAATGAAATTGCGTTGTACTTTTGAAAACGGGTTTAATTAGACTATTAGTCATCAAAGGCTAGTTTTTACTGGATTTCGTTTTCATTTAGATTACTAATCATCCAACATAGAGGGGACAACTGTTGAGAAAAGTGAAGTCAAGCCTCGGATATAATCAGATTCACTAAAAGGTATACTTAAAAGAAACAGGGAATATTTCTTTGGAACCTGGAATATTGAACAATGAACAAAACAGGTGGTGTTAAAACTGGTTAGCAGCCAGCTAAGACTCGGAGTGAAAATTCCAAAGCGCCACGGACCGCCAGTCGCACACAATCTACCTAGAAATCCGAAAGGAATGAAAGAGTTCGAAGTAGAATATGTGATAGAAGAAACCCTGAAGTCTCACGTCATTGACAGGAAGTTAATAACATTCGCATAAGGTTATTACAGCTTTTTTAAAATCTGGCTTATTGACGCACATACACTTACTGAATATAAAGAGGAAGAAATTAAAGAAAACTTCGACAAGACTCTGCAAAGTCTCTTTGACTCCCTGCCCTCAAATGACGTTAAAATATTAATGGGTCGGTGGTGATGATTAAAGTCGGTATCGAAAAGACCCACAGCCGAACAACCCGCACAGTCCTCAGGACGAGCTCAACGACAACGGTCAACGCCTTGTTTACTTCACCAGCAGTAGCGACCTAGTTATCAGCGCATTCGTTCTCTGATCATCGTTATCTTCAATTTAGCTTGGACGAGCAACCTAACAGTAAACCAGTAATTGTAAATCGGAAAAGAACTGACTGGTGTAAGTACAGGGAGTGTTTTATGCATACATTACCCCCGCTACCTTGTCAGCCAAGCAACACGCAGGAGTTGAATGCAATGGTGGAGACTCTGACGGGAGTCTTCATGAAATCTGCTGATAGATCATGCCCTGCTAGTAGACAAAGAGGCAGGACTAAACCGGCGTGGTGGAGTGCTCAGCTTAGTGAGCTTAGGGCCACATGCCGAAGGTGCTTCAATAGGGCTAAATTTTCTAAACAAAGCTCAGACTGGGCAATCTACAAGGGTCAACTCAGCCTTTATAAAAAAGAACTGAGAAGAGCCAAGCGTAGTTCGTGGAGATCATTCTGCGAAAGCATCGATAGCTCCAGCGATACCTCTAGACGTCGGAAGATTCTGTCGACAAACCCAATAACACCTTGTTATCTCTTAAAAGATGACGGCACTTGGACATCCTCAAGTCAAGAGACGATCGAAGTCCTTTTAGACATACATTTTCCGGATAGCTCTTCTGTGGTCTCGCTGGAAACTGTTTCTACAATTAATGTGGCGCCATGCGACTCCGCGTCACTTTTTTCGAAAGAAAAGATCGAATGGGCCATAACCAGCTTTGACTCCTTCAAGTCTGCTGGCCCTGATCGTATAATTCCTGCGGACCTACAGCACGTGCTGGACGTAGTATACCCTTGGCTTGACTCGATTTTTAAAGCCTGTCTTGAATTAATCTACATTCCTCGAATCTGGAGGGAGGTTAAAGTAGTCTTTATCCCGAAAGCGGGTAAAAGCTCTCACGCGAGTCCGAAAGACCTTAGGCCCATCAGCCTATCATCGACTTTGCTGAAAGTATTGGAACGTTTGATTGACATACACTTGCGGAGCACTATTCCAGCGGATCTTCTATCTACCTCCCAGCACGCTTACTGGAAGGGTAGATCCGTAGATACTGCCCTGCATTCTCTGGTGGGTCTCATCGAAAAGTCTCTTGCCTGCAAAGAGTACACGCTTGTGGCCTTCCTTGATATTGAGGGTGCCTTTAACAACGTGAAACCTGAGGCCATCACAGATGCCCTCTCAAACCTTCGGGGGGATGACTCGCTCTGCAGGCTAATATACATGATGCTTACATCACGAATTATCTCCACTAGTCTGGGCACATCATCTGCACGTAGACACGTGAACAGAGGTACTCCTCAGGGTGGTGTTCTTTCTCCCCTTCTCTGGAACTTGGCGGTCAACGGACTGCTTTTGGAACTGGAAGGAATGGGATGCAAAGTTATTGCTTATGCGGACGACATTGCTATTGCCATCTCGGGTAAATTTCCCTGTGTGCTTAGTGGTATAATGCAGAACGCCCTCTCCATCTTGGCGAACTGGGCTAGCAAGGTTGGTGTCAAAGTAAATCCGCTTAAAACGGAACTTGTCCTCTTTACTAGGAGAAACAGCCTACCTTCATTCGAGCTACCATTGATGGAAGGCGCAAGGCTTGTGCTCACTGATAAAGCCAAATTCCTTGGTCTCATCCTGGATAGGAAACTTTCTTGGAAGCTGAACATTCAGGAGCGTGTTAAAAAGGCAACTGTTGCACTATACTCGTGCAAGAGGGCTATAGGGAAGAAGTGGGGCTTACAACCGAAGGTTGTATACTGGCTCTACTTATCGGTTTTGCGTCCTATTCTACTGCATGGGGTTGTCGTCTGGTGGACGGCACTTAGGATTTTAGCTTACAGAACCCTACTGGAGAAGGTCCAAAGATTGGCATGTATTGCCATCACGGGGGCTCTGAGGACTACACCGACCGCTGCCTTGGGCGTAATGTTGAATTTGCTTCCCTTGGACATTTTTGCAGAGCAGATGGCGGCGAGCACGGCTGTTCGCCTTCGCGAAACCGGTTATTGGGCCGCGTCAACCATTGGTCACTCGTCTGTATTGAGGAACTTTGATATTCCCGAAGTGACGGACTATACCTCCCCGAAATACTTGTTCGAAAGGGGTTTTACTAGCTTGATCCCCTCCAGGACTGACTGGTCAGCTGACGCTATTCAGGAATCAGATGCTATTAGCATTTTTACTGATGGCTCTAAGACTGACGATGGAGTGGGGGCTGGCGTATACTCGGAATGGATGGGTTTTAATTTATCGTTCCGTCTCCCGGACTTTTGTAGCGTTTTTCAGGCGGAAATTACAGCAATATCTGAAGCTCTAGCCTGTTTGGCGCAAAACGTCACATCTGCTGGGAACGTTGTGATCTACACGGATAGCCAACCGGCGATCAAATCGCTTAGCTCTGCTTTGGTCAAGTCGAAGACAGTACTGAATTGTCGCAATTCCCTCTTAGAGATGGGTAGACTTTTCAACATTTCCGTGTGCTGGGTGCCTGGCCATAGTGGCTATCCTGGCAACTGTAGGGCCGACGAACTAGCTCGGGCGGGCTCGACTGATGAGGCCAGCGGGTTGTTGCGTAGTACTAGCATGCCCCTAGCTGCTTGTAAACTGGCTATTAAAGATGCGGCATATGATAGGGCTAGCACCAGATGGAGCAATGGTAATACCTGTCATGTGGCTAGACAGATGTGGCCCAAACTGGATCCCAAGCGATCCTCTGGGCTGCTAATGTTAAACAGAAATCAGCTGAGAACTGTCATAGGAGTTTTAACCGGACACTGCCTAATTGGGGAGCATGCTAGAAGACTTCGTCTTCCCCACAATGACTTCTGCAGGAGCTGTGGGGACGAAGAGGAGGAGGAAACTATGTCTCACCTTCTATGTACCTGTCCCGCCCTTGCAAATTTTAGGAAGGACCTTTTTGGCTCCTACTTTTTCACCGATCTGGATGACCTGAAAGAGGTTAGTGTGGGTCGGCTTCATCGATTCATTGTGTGCTCTGGCTGGTTTGACGAGTGAGTTGGTCTCAGGTTTCTGAGTCTTAGGGGTATCACAACGGATCCAGTGGTGGTCTATGTGTGCTTTTTGCGTTATCTTTAAGCAGCCCTTTCAACCTAACCTAACCTAACCTATCAGCACAACTTTCCCACATCAAGACATCCATAAAATATCCTGGATGTCCCCCGATCTCCGCACCGTCAATTAAATAGATCACGTCCTCATGCAACATCAAATTTTAAATGTTCTCTGTCTTGCGTATATCCCTTAGGCCCGTTTTCTCAATGTCTGTGCTACCTCTCAGCATTATTTTGCGGCTGAGTTAGTTTCAGATCCCTTTTTCTTCGAATGAATATCCAGAATTATATTTCTTGTGACCAGTTTAATTGTCTCATTTGAATGTGCAAACGTAAACAGTTCTAGCTGTTAAAATCTCAGCAGCCCGTAAAAGCTGTTTGGAGTTATTGGCCCGTTTTCTCAATGTCCGGTTAGACTGCCAGTTAGCTATCCGGGACACTAAATTTAATCTTAGTGCATGCAACGCTCAAAATATGATAATTCAGTCCACAGCGCAGCTAATGCAATAGAAAGTCAGCTGATTTTCTTGGCGGAACTCTGCCACCTGTTCAATTCCATTCTACGTCTGTGCCACCTCTCGGCAGCTGAGTTGGTTTCAGATCCATTTCCTTCGAATGAATATCCAGAACTCTGTTCCTTGTGACCAGTTTAATTGTCTCATTTGAATGTGCAAACGTAAACAGTTTTAGCTGTCAAAATCTTAGCAGTGCGTATCAGCTGTTTGGAATTATTGTCCAATAAATTCTTAACCGGAGGATGAGCGCCGGTTAGCGTTTATCTACAGGATGACATTTAACCAGACATTGGGAAAACCTTAGTCCGATAAATTCTTAACCGGAAGATGAGTGCCTTTTAGCGTTTATCTACAGGATAAGATTTAACTAGACATTGAGAAAACGGCCCTTAGTATGAAAGTGAATCATTTGTTCCTGGAAATCATACTTCTGATTCTGATTTCATGTCCTCATAAACTAATCTCGCGTCGGTACGCCTTTTCCGATAAATATGATGACGAAAAATCTAACGAAAATCAACTAAATTGATTAAATATTGCCACATTTCGCCATCTAATTGAATCTCATTAACGCCGCCTTTCAAATACGCTAGATTCCGATAAATAGATAAATCGTTTTATGCTGTACACATATTCAAATCAATTTATCTCGAGTAAATATTGAATAATAATAGTGGCTCTAACAAACAAAACAAGCAAACGTACTTGACGCATTGTTGTTGTATTTGTGGTGTTATCGGGAAACAGCTGGCATTGTCGAATGCATTGAATTTCATCTTTCTTCGTCTCACTCTCATTATCTAATCCTTAACTGTGTCATTATCATGATAAGGAATTTATCGGGCGTTCCCAGTACACCAAGTATCAATTTCGCTGCTATTGAGTGGAAAACATTATGTTTCCAAAACCGCAAATGATGGAGTCATTGAGTCGCGATATCGTGTGCGGCGTTGTATAAGGTATAATAGCGAAAAATGTCGTGCGTTTAGTACATAAATGTACACATACTCGTCCGTCATGATCGGTTTTGAATAATAATTGCTCATTGATTATTAATTGTTGTCATTCAATTAACGGGGATATTATTGCCTTAAGATTATGCTCCCTTGCTTGTCATTTTAACTCAAACTCAAGTAAGCTAATTCGTCGCCTTCGATCGAATATCGTAGTGGGATCTTGTATTGTACTATGTTTGCAAAGTGTTCACAATGCGTGGTGGCTCTACAGTGTATTTATGTGATCATATTCGATTGATCGGGAATTGATAGACATGGCGTATGGTGGCCGGAAGTGAAAATATGAATATGTGCAGACACTGTACCTATACATACGTGCTGTGAAGTGTCCAATTGATAGTGGTACTAATTAGGAAAACAGCTGGGGTCTCTGCAAAAGCTGCATTATTTCATATGTATATTGATCGTTGCTTATTGATGACCATGAAGTAGGCCATTCTGATCAAAGGATCGGAAGACGGATGTTGGCTATTTTGGGTGATGATTTGCGAGTGGCAGCCAGTAGGTCAAAAATTATAATTCTCATATGTAGTATGTTTATGCCACTAACGAACAATTGGCTTAGGTCCAATTTATACACGCATTTTTTTAAGAAATGCGTATTTTTAACGCGTTTCTCTTGCGTGAAGTAACGCGTGTGTAAATAACAATTGCGTTGCGTTTTTACAATGCAAGTGTAGCAACGCTTGCGTTTTTTCCACCGCAAGAATTCGTTTTTCATCGCAAGCGTCCATTTTTATTCTTTTGCGTTAAAAAGAACGCATAAATAAATTGGGCCTTATCCTTACGCAAAGCCCTGTACATTTACGTCGGAATTTTTTGTTAAGGGAACTTTTGTTGTTCTAATTTAGGGCTTTTTAATTTCAGTGCACTTTTATATTAATTTATGTTTACTCTTATACTTTGTACACACCTAAACATATTTGAGAATAATCAGACAATTGCAATAACAGAAAACACCATGCGGGAGACGGATTTGTTGTTACATATGTTTTGCATTTGCTTGCGTTGTTGTTTTTGTGGCAATGTCAGAATTCTGCTACATGTGTGTGTCATAGATTCTGACTCTCGGTATTGCTGTTGTTTTCCTCTGAGTCCAGGTGTTAGGCGAGTAGGAGCTGCAGGACAGTTGAAGATGTGCTCAACATCATGCAGAGTGAAACCACAGGCTGGACAGGAGCTCTGAGCACCACCCTGAGCGCAATTGAGCCAAGGTAGTCCTGGTCGCTCTAGGTAGTCGAATTTCTTCTGAAGGTACGGCGGGTAGTTGCGTATTAAGTACTCTGTTTGGTTTGAGGTCCGGTATCGAAGAAAGCACTTCTCCTGTGTGCAGTGTTGATACATATCGCGGTGCTGGGGTCTTGTCCATAAGATTGTGGTTTAGATGGTCGGTCCGATAATAGTCAACTAAATACTGCTTAGTGAGAAGAGTGTTGTGATTTCTTAAGGGTAGCGTTCTGCTTTCCTGGTGCAGGTGATCAGATAATGACATCAGGTGGCAGCCAGTTACAGTCCGAAGAGCAGCATTCTGACAGGACTGCATGTTTTTCCATTTGGGTGTCGCTCAGGTTCTCAGACCAGATATTGGTCACAGATATCCCGATTGATTTATATGTCGCTAGTAGGGTCTCCTTATCTCTCCCCCAGGAACTGCCAGCTAAGGCTTTGAGGATTTTGTTCCTGCTTCTCATCTAGTCACTAGTGGTTGACGCATGGGCCGGTGAGCCATATCATTTTTTTTGTGACTATGAATTGTTTATACAAATGTACCGACAATCTCTAAACCTTCGCCACACCTCTAGAGGTATATGTTGAAACTACAGTTATGAGCAAAAAGCAGAAACTGATGCGGAAATAACATAACTGGCAGCTGAAATTGCAGCGGCGCTCATATCTCAAGTTAGAATTAACTACAAACTTATATTTTCCCCTTGCAAATTACATTGGGCGACAACAGCGGCAGCAGATCTGATTTTTCGTACAAAATTCTAAAATGCTGCTCTAGTGGCATGATCTAGCGGTATACTGGGGAATCTTTTCAAATGTTCGAAAGAACAGACTTGCATTAACGCGTCGAACGAAATTATGGTTTTGTTGTTAAAATTTATAAAATATTTTTATTGTTACCAACAACTCGTTTTTTGCCAAAAAAATACGAATAATCACAATGTACGTGTTGGTGGAAGAAGATATGACGTTTCGTGCTGACTTATACTCGTAGTCTGCTTTTAATTGTTTCGAAATGCAGATCGCTGCGATTGCTTCTACCGGCAATCTAATTTGCGCATGACTCACTTCGTCAGAGCTATGAAAGCTTTGACCCACATTTGTATACTAAAACCGTTCAATGTGTACGCTATTTAATTCCAAGATTAATGAATCAATAACGGAAAATTATGCCTGCGGTAATCCAGCAGTCATTCCGTACATATAGTCTATAGTCTGAACAGATAGATTAGAACTTTCTTCTTCTTCTGGGGGTTCCTACCTTTGAATATTGTGAATATTGACACACTTTGGCGGCTTTCAAACGGAACGCACGATACACGAGATTCTAGCAGAAAGCACAAGTGGCGAGCGAGCTTTTTATGTGCGACAATTAATTTAAAATTGCATTCGTGTAGAAAGCTCGCTTGCCACTAGTGCATTCTGCTAGAATTTCGTGTATCGTGCGATCCGCAAGAAAGTCGACTATGGAGATAATAGCTCAATAATCACTTACAAGTTTGGACACTATAACTTTTACTAGTTCGAAGTAGTTGTTAATTTTGAAAACAACGAACTTACTGACATAAAGAAGTTGAACATAAACGCGGGTTTTACACAGAACACGATACATTAGATTGTAGCAGAAAGCACCAGTGGCGAATAAGCTTCCTATACGAGTTCAATTTTAAATTAATCGTTGCACATACAAAGCTCGCTAGCCACTGGTGCTTTCTGCTAGAATCTCGAGTATCGTGCGTTCCGCGTGAAAGCCGCCTAAGTACAAGAGGAGAAAAATGGTCTGTAAAAAATCAGGTCTCATTTGTATCTTGGCTTGAAACTGATGTATACACCCAAATGACCTGTCGGCTTTATGCTATCTAGTGACTGAAGCAACGACGATAGTTGTTTTTCGTGTTGACGTTCGCAAACTTTGAATGTGGCGCTATTATTATTTTTGTTATTTTATGCAATCACAAGACCAAATTGTTTTGATTCATCCTCAGATCACGTACAGCCGGCGCGGCGCTCATAGGTTGTGAATTGGCCAGCAATGGTCTCGACACGTAACGGGTTGAAGATGCATATGTACACGAATTTTATTATTTTATTTGCTTTTTAAAGTTCTCTGTACGTCTTCATTTTCCGCTTCAGCCATCTACCATGATTTATAGTAAGCCTTCCTATACTCCTATAGTATATAATTTCGTATGCCAACTTCTATTAACAAAGTACAGTGTTTATCGCGTATACTGTTTTTAATAGACGCCATACAAGATTGCAACTCTGCTCGATCTAAACTACGTGTTTGTATAATAAAACGTACTTTTTGTGCTATTTAACCCCGGATTTCGCCCTCCATAGTCCGGCCTATACTTTCAAGAGAAAGAACGTCATAAGGTGTTTCATCCATATACCTAGACCAGAAACAATATAGCGCCGGTCTTCGTGCAGTGTTGTGAAGTGAAATGTTGCAAAATCTTCTAAATCCGTTCCTCGTTTTTGTATGGTGTTGTACTTTAGAGCGTAATGAAAATTACAAGTGTTGAAATCGTTGGATTTCATAATTTCATTTTTGAGTCTATCGCATATAACATACATCATGGTGTGCTAATTACTATACGAGTATGATTACTAGAACTTGGAACAAAAAAAATATAATATACACTCCCGGGCACTGGAATAGGGACAGCCGCTTCAAGAATTGTGTTATCTACAGTACGTAAAGTCAGACAGTTAAACTTAGTTCTCCGTTATGGAAGGTTACTTTCTTGCTCATACTTTCTGAAAAAACTTGGGAGCTTTGATTAATAACAGTTGTATTTCGTTAATAGTGTGTTAATGCACTAATAAATTTTATGTTCAAAATTGGGCCACTTGAATAGGGACACTAGCAAAATTTAGGTTTTACACCAAAAGTATAGTATGATTTTTTTTTCTTCTTAATAATGAGTACTTCCTCCTATATTGAAAACTGCGCATTTTTTTTATAGTGTCTTGATTTAGTTAGAACTCAAATGTCAACTCAAATTTCAATAGAAAACTTAAATCCTTAGTACATATACCTACAATCGGACAAATTTTCTTTAGAAAGCAAAATTATTTTGTATGTTTACTATTCCATATAATTACACAAATCACACATTTTACTGACAGGAAATGTAACTGCCCGAAAACTTCGACGCCTGCACCGTCTGCATTTCAAAACGCTAACTACTTAACCGAGCAGAATTTTTGCACTGACGTTTTATCCAGAGCAGATCAGATTAAATTGTTAGTGTAATTGTGTGGTCTTAACCTGCTCTGCTCTATACGGATCTTGAAAAAAACGCGCCTAAAATACACCAAATTCCCTGAAGAAATTCGACTACATACGATTTGGTAAAAAAGTAAAAAGAGATACACATGCCCCCTACACTACACCGGAACACTCGCGCGACCAGTATAGTCACTATTTAAAATGTCACTCATCTTCGCCTCATACTTCGCCCTTGTGCCAAATTTCATTTCCTTTTGTCCCTCTACCACCGAAAGCCCGTCCGGTCCATGTAGTCACCATTTAAAGTTTCAAACTCTCTCGCTCCATTTTGTTTCCTTGTCTCTCATATCTCTGTAAATAGAAAACCGACAACGAAAAAAATAAATTTATATCAGAGAAGATAATCATGGTAAATATTTTTTAGTCTAATGCTTCAGACTAAAAAATATTTACCATGATTATCTTCTCTGATATAAATTTATATTTACATATACATATATATTTTTATATATTAGATACACAGATGAATGTAATATGGAAGCCTGGAGAAAAATATTAATTTTGATTCCTTTTTTTATAAGGTATTAATTTATCTGGACTCTGCGTTTGCGATAGGTATATTCTGTAGGTCTTTTGATATTATAGGCTATTATCAATAATTGATAATAAAATATTTACAATACAATACAATTATTGTATTGAGGCTGGTCTAACGTTAATTTTGCACAAGAATGTTCAGGCTGGAAAATCGCCTGACAATGTGAAGATAAGTTTAATCGATCCAAAACACTTACTTCTAACGACATTGATTCGTTTTTTTATTTCCAATCGGTTATTATTAATGATTGATTCATCGTGCATTTTATCACGAAAAATAACTAAAATCGAGTAGCCCATCATCTTTTTTGCATACCAGGTTTGATTGGCTACTGCATTTGAACAATGCAAGTGTATTAATTATATCATACCCGTCTTTTTAACTTTTCAATAATTTAGAGATGCACAAAAGTATAATATTTACTATCAGCCTTTGTATCCCCACGATTATAGCTTTCGATATAATCCTCGCATCCAGTCGTCTGGGTCTAGCTTAGATATCGCGTCATCTACTATTGCAACTCAGTAAGTTTTCCGCTGTCCATAGGCTCCAGCCAATGCCTTTTCGGCCTGTCAGATGTTCTTTCACCTCTGTATATCTTATATTGTCAATATAAAACAGAATATTTAAAAATAACTTAAAAAGCAATAAAGAAACCCTTAAATTATCTACTTGCGTGTATATATACAAGATGGCCCGCGATGAAATCGGCATAGGGCTAGGGTATATTCTACACTCTGTTAGAGGAACAACACCGTCCGAATGGTTTCTCTATCTTTTACCGTTACAGAGTTATCGCATTTTTTGTTGTTCTTGTCAAAAAGCTAGATTTTCTGTGGAAAACTCGTAAGTTGCCAGCCTCTGGGTTATTGAAATCTGAAATTGACCCCATTTTCTGAAACTACGTAAACTTTCGACCTCCATCGTTGCGAAATTCATCACTTCCGATATACAATCGTTCCAATTTTGAAAAAATTTCCAAATCAACTTTTCACGGAAAAATCAAACCTATATTTCATTATTACGGTACTTTGAACTGAGATGTCGGTAAAATCTACAACAGTTGCTCCAATGTTATGTTAGTACTTAGACTTGAAAATTTGCGAATATTATGTATTAAAGGAAAAAAACGTGGTCTGGAGATGGAACAAATTGACTTGAACCTTGCCTTAACGGGAAATCAAATCGACACTCGAATGATTACATGAAGAGGGTTTATTTTAGGAAAGTAAGAAGAAAGCTACTTCTTTGGTGAATTAAAAACAAAAACATTAGTAAAATTTAAAAATTAAAAATCGCGCCTTGGAGGCCGTGGTCGTTCGGTCATCGCTCTACGATACTAATCTAGAGCTCGGAGTTCAAATCTCGGCGCGATCAAAAACTATCTGTGGGTACTAATAAAACCCTCACAATGGTCCGAGCTTGTCAGTATAAAGACGGCGCGGATAGGAGGTGCATGCTAGCAACTGTATTTCCGAAAAGTACTCGTAGATATGTTATCCAAACGTCAACGAAGCATATTAATGCCCATGCCCCTGTGTTTCCTCCAATTAACAAAAAAAGCACAAACAACATCTTTTACCGGTAGATGAAATTGCTTTAAGGATTTCTTCTCGATTTTCCTTCATATCGTTGCACGCTGTTTGGATTTTTTGCAGTAGATACTCCCGGGAGACGATCGGTTGGCTATAAACTGCGTTTTTCAGATTACCCCATACATAAAAATGTAGAGGCGTAAGGTCGGGACTTCTCGGAGGCCATGCTACTGGACCGTATCGTCCAATCCACTTTTCTCCGAATTCATCATCCAAAAATCTGGTAACTATTCTCCCGCTTTGAGCCGGGCATCCGTCCATCTGCCACCAAAGGTCCATTCCTTGGGCAATATGAAAATTGTTTAGTATTGTTGGCGCTACTTGATTTTGCAGTATTTGATGGCAAGCAGATGAATTTAGTCGATGAGGAAGAATAATTGGATCTAGGAGTTCATCGCCAACTACACCTATCTAGACTTTTACGCTGAACTCGTGTTGGAAGCGAGAAGTGCGAATTGCATTGGAATTTTCCTGAGCCCGATAGTGGTTGTTTCGCTTATTAAAAACACCACTGCGCGTAAACGTAGCCTCATCAGTCCATTGAAGTTTCCTTGAGAAATAACGATCGGCCGCTTTTCTGAAACCACCTACAGAAGGTAACCTTCTTCTTGCAATATGTTGGAAGTAAATTCTGTACTTCCATGATACGGGTAGGTACGGGTAGCGATGGTCGGAATGAAGAGTTTGCTGTATTATCCGCGGGATATCCAGCTGAAATGCGGCCCTTCTTGTACTCGAGCTAGGATTGTCACCAAATACCTCAAGGATCTCTTCCTCCCTTCTAATTCCGATAGGCCAGCTACATTCTTTGTCATTGCCGTTTTGTGTTCCTTCTGTGTCTGCAAGGATCCGATTTGTACTCTCAAACGTATTGTCTGGAAGTATTCTTTGTGGGAAACGTCGGCTGTATTCTCGAACCGCCTCGTGCCCGTTCCTCCCGGCAACACGATACAAGAATACCATATCGGCGTACTCTCTATCCGTATGTTGGTAAGGTATCGCTATCAACTATACCAAAAAAATGAAGGATGAAAAAAGTTTAACAAGTCAATTATTGTAATAATAATACCTGAGAAATTTCCTTTGAATCGTGTACTATCCGTATACTCACACGTAATATTCGAAAATTTTCAAATCTAAGTAAGTACTTAACATTTACATATATGTATGTATGCCAGTCGAAAGCTAAAACATTAGGGCAACTTTTGTAGATTTTGCAAACATCTAAGTTCAAAGTAGCGTAATGAAATATAGGTTTTCAAAGTTGAAACGTTTGTATATCGGAAGTTACGATGAATTTCGTAACGATGGAGGTGTCATTTTATAGGACATTTTACGTAGTCTCAGAAAATGGGGTCAAGTTTAGATTTAACCAGGCCCGGAGTCCGAAACGTATATACCCTAGACTTGTACAGACCTAGTGGTGATACCAAAAGTACCAATTGGCAACGACCACATGCATTAAGAATGGGTCTCCTATATGGCCAGTTCATAGGGGAGGTTGGCACTCATTCAGTAGGATCTTGACCATTCTCAACATCAATTAACTAACTAACCCATTCTACAAATATTTGTCGAATTTTTCAAGTCGCTAGCTTCATTCTATCGAAAGTTATTGCTTATTTGAAATTTCACTTGTAGGGGAGGTAGGGGTTCCTTGGGTCGGATCTTGCCCATCAATGCCACCAACTAATTAGATCACCCTACAAACATTTAAACAAAATTTCAAGTCTCTAGTTTCACTCTATCGAAAGTTATCGCTTATTTGAAGTTTCATTTGTAGGGGAAGTAGGGGTTTCGTTGGTCGGATTTTACGTATTTTCAATATTAGCCAACTGGACCCTACTGCAAACATTTGACCAAAATTTCAAGTCGCTAGCTTAATTTTGTCGTATGTTATCGCTTATTTTAAGTTTCCTTTCTAGGGGAGGTAAGGGTTCCTTAGGTCAAATCTTACCCATATTTAATGCCAACTAACTCAATCTCACTTCAAATATTTGACCAAAATTTCAAGTCACTGGTTTCATTCTATCAAAAGTTATCGCTTATTTGATGTTTCATTTGTAGGGGAGGTGGGGGTTCCTTTTGTCGGATCTTGCTCATATTCAATACCAACTAAGTAGGTCTTACTAGCAACATTCCACCAAATTTTTAACTCGGTAGTATCATTCTATCTAAAGTTATCGTAATTAAAGGAAAATTTAATTTTTTGAAATTTGTAGGGGAGGTAGGTGTTCCTTTGGTCTGATTATGCCCAACTTACAGAATCTTAAGCAGCTTCTTTCCTCAGGGTTACATGCTAAAAATCAGGTGTCTACGTCAATTGGTTCAAGAGTTATAGACAAAAAACCTGAAAAGTAGGGTAGTACGGGGCTCTTTGTAAGAAAATTACCATTAGTTTTCAACTGATCGATTTTATTTTCCCAGGAGAGTATAAGAATATCCTCACTAGTAATACACCAAAGCTAGAGCTTTTCATGATTTTTTAATCGGGAGTTATAGATACATTTAAATATTTTACATATGTAGGGGAGGTAGGCGTTCTCTTGACCTGATCATGCCCAATTTCAACACCATCCAACTAGATCATACTACCAACATTTGATCAAAATTTCAAGGCTCTAGCTTTATTCTATCGAAAGTTATCGTGCGAACGGACAGACAGACGGACTGACAGACAGACAGACAGACATGGCTAAATCGAATCAGGAGGTGACCCTGATCATTTATATATATACATTACTATACCTCCGGAGCCTCCTTTAAGGTGTTATATATTTTCGTCGTGACAAAAACAATATACCCTATACTATAAGTCTAGGGTATAATAACCCAGAGGCTGGCAAAGAACAAGAACAACAAAAAATTCGATAACTCTGTAACGGTAAAAGATAGAGGGACCGTTGGGGCGGCGTTCTTCCTCTAACAGAGTGTAGAAAATCGACAAACTGTATTCAATAGGAATCGAACCGGGGCCCAGTGCCTAGAAGGCGAACATGCTTACCGTTGCGCCATCCGGTGCTGAATTATACGAAGTTCATTAAAACATAACTGACTTTTTACAAGAGCAGTACTCCAGGGCACGACTATTACGTAGATCATTGTCTCCGAATGAAAACCATTATACAGCGCTCGCAATCCATTAAACACATAAAAATCAACTGTCGATAACGATAATCATGAAAACTTTTAATTTTAGTGATTAATTTTCTTTCTTTCATCAACTTCAATTAGTGCCAATCATAAATCACGTCATAACAACCATGCTTGTCCGCCCATTGTGATGCGTTATTATTAAATACCTTCCATTTTGCTGTTGAACCACAATGGGTTTGGATACAAATCTAGAGATTTTGTTCTTATGTATCGTTTACGCAGGAACATTTTCGCGGGTATTTATAGAAAAAAAAACAATAACAAACACGACGCGCCCTCGAAAGATTGCATGCATGCCGTGTTTGTTGTTATTGTATTTTCCGAAATGCATCTGAATATGTTCATGTGTAAACGAAGCATTATAGTTCATCCATTCTTGAACATATTCGGGAATATTTAGGAAAATACAATAATAAACGCGACGCGCTCTCGAAAGTCCGCGCGCATCGTATTTGTTGTTATTGTATTGTCCTTAATGTTCTCGTATATATTCAGGTGTGGACGAATGGAAATATGAGCAAAAACTGGACCATGTATTTGTCGGATGAGCATTTCAGTCGCTATATCACATGGGACACGCAATTACAGTTGTATCGGACCCTTTTTTCAAGCATCTGTCCCACGTGGTAAAAACTCGGACAAATTTGTGCAATTACATGAATCTCTTCGGCATGAAAACTTGAGTGATAATTGCCATTTTTATTGCTCGTAAACGGAGTGGGGGGGTGGTTCTAAAAGCAATTATCAACGGAGGTGCAGAGTTGTAATATATACCATGGGTTGGTGCCAGGGCAATTTAAAGAATTATTGAATAAATTTTTTATTATGCTGTAAAAGTTTGTACTATATGGTTTTAAGTGTGCTGTTTAAACGCAGTTACTTAGGCAGGATGAGTTCAATTTGGCCTGTTACTTAAACTCATTACGAAATATTTTTCTATCGATTGCTCTATAGGCACATTTCATTTCGAACAGTCATTCATGACATATTTTCCCTTCATCGCCGTAGATCAATAGTCCATTACATGTGGTGAAGTGGTACTCGATAAACATTCTTTTGAAGAGTTAAGCCAACATTAAGCCCATTTTGTAACGAACTTACCACCGCAATAATAGAGTCATCATGAACGTTCCTTTTTTCTGGGTACGCACTTTTTTCAGCTAATGTTCTCTTTTCTTTGATTCCAAATTCTTCTTACTGGATCATTGGGTCCTTATAGATATGTTAGAAGACAACTAAACAAGCCATAGTGTCGAGTTTTTTCGTCGTTTGTTGTTAACTTTTTGTTGATTGCTGCTACATGCTACTATTGCTACCCTCTACTTCATCTTGACACATTCAAGAGCGATCAACCATATTAGAGTTAATAAGACCAACGCATAATTAAGTTCGTATTAACGATGAATTTCATCGCCACTTCTCCTGAGTTTGGAATTGGATTTGTGTGGAGACAAATGACTAGGGGGTTAGCTGCGTTAACAAATCGTTGTGCTGGAATTAAGTTGTTTTATTCAGAGTTCATAGTGAAGTCAGTAAGTCGTGTTTCAGGAAAGAACTAACCTTAGTTTTTCGAACGAAATCTCATACAAAAACAGTCAGAAATTGCGTTCGCACGAAAAAAATTTGCTACTTTGGTACTAACATATTTCGCACGAAACCGCACACACAGAAAAAATTCTCCACACCGCTCTGAGCAATTTCCACGCGAAAACAAATCCTTCGCATTTTATTTCGCTTGGAAACTGGTCATCACCACGGTGATTATTATGAGTGAGAAGCGGAAATTTAATTGCCGTGTGGAGCACCGCGGATATGTGTTGTGAGAAAGTCCACCCCTCCTCACTTTTTGGAGAAATAAGTGCAACATTTTCACACGAAAAGGTTAGTCCAGTACTAACATGGAAAACATTCCAGTTCATTATTGACTTAGTGCTCTATAGATTGCTTGGTGAGTTCAGTTGAACTGCTTAATATATTGGGTTGGCAACTAAGTACTTTCGGTTTTGTAGTATAAAATAAAACATTTTTTTTTTTAACAAAGAATAGTTTTTACTCAATGACCTTTTGCCATCTTTCTTTCAGCTGCATGATTCCGCGCTCATAAAATTTCTGGTCCTTATCAGCAAAAAGTTCATCTTCATTTGTGAAAGCTTTACCATTCAAAAAATTCTGCAAACTTCGAAATAAATAGTAATCAGATGGTGCCAGATCAGGGCTGTATGGGGGATATGGCATCACTTCCCAGCCATAGTTTCCCAAGAGTTGCCAAAGATGTGTGAGGCCTTGCATTATCATGGTGGAACACTACACCTTTCCGATTTGACAATTCTGGCCGTTTTTCTTTGATTGCTTCATCCAGTTTCATTAGTTGTTGACAGTAAACATCAGAATTGATCGTTCGGTTCCTTGAAAGCAGCTCAAAAAACACAACACCTTTGTAATCCCACCAAACTGACAGCATGATCTTTTTTGGATGCAATTCAGCTTTCGATGTGGTTTGTGCTGGTTCATCGTGTTTGCTCCATGATCGTTTTCGAACTTTGTTACTGTACAGGACCCATTTTTCATCACCAGTGATGATTCTTTTTAAGAAAGGGTCGGTTTCATTTCGTTTAAGGTGCATATCGCAACAGTTGATTCTTTGTGTTAAATGAATTTCTTTCAATTCGTGAGGTACCCAAATATCAAGCTTCTCAACTAGCCCAAGACATTTTAAATGTTTTTCAATTGTTGTGTGCGATACATGTAGCCTCTTCGCAACCTCTCGAACAGTTATATGACGATCCTCTTCAATTATGACTTTGATTTGGTCATCATCAACTTCAGTAGGCCGACCAGAACGTTGCTCATCTTTGAGGGAAAAATCTCCAGAACGGAATTTCTTATACCAATTCTGACACGTGCGCTCTGTTAAGCAATCAGCACCATAAACTTCACATATCTCTTTGTGAGCAGCAGCAGCTTTCTTTCCTTTACGGAAATAAAAAAGTAAAATATGCCGAAAATGTTCGCTTCTGCACTCCATTTAAAATTAACCCGCAACTAATAGCTTTAATAAAAATCACGCACTACTTGCTTCTAAAGTTACGTCAATGTGACAAGTATCACGTGACAAACGGCAAAGTACAGCACTAACATATGTTATACAAAAAATAAAGCAACGCTATCTATCAATGAAAAGCGAAAGTACTTAGTTGCCAACCCAATAGATGCACATTTGAATGGAATGGCAAGATTGAAGGTTTAAACTTTCGTGCTAAATTAGAGTATAAAGATTTGATGACCGACTAAGTGCCGTTTTCCATGGACGTTGGCGCTTTTCCTATGTATTTTGTTGTTTCGTAACAGTATACATACATAGGAAAAGCACCAATAACTAACTAAAAACCGCCCATGGAAAACGGCACTTAGTCGGTCATCAGATCTTTACACTCTAATTTGGCACGAAAATTTAAATTACAAATCTGTATTTTTTTGTTCGTACCACATATGGTGCGATGCGCATCAGTACTACTTACACCTATGGTAAACTTTTAATTTGATCATTTTATCACTCAAAAAGTTTATTTAGCAAATTTAGTGGATTACGATTATTTGCTGAGTTGACTTTTTCAAGATGAAATTTAGAAATCAGCAAATCCGATATTCTTTTTCTATGATAATTTCTTATCCCGATCGAGTTCATTATTAATTCCAACGCGCATCACTAGCCCAATTATCTTTATCTTGCATAAATATAACTCTCGTCGCACATTTGAAAAACATTTGAGATCGAGTTGTAGCAAAAACTTTTTCTCATATTATACAGGGTGTCCCGATTCAGATGGTGAATACTTTAATGGTGGGTAGAATTGTCCGTTAGAGAGTTATAATCACCGTTACTTCAAAGATACAACTGTTAAAACTTCGCATATTTCCAAAGCTAAGTTATTGAAATTTATATGCCTGCGAAAGCTAACATAATGCGGCAACTTTTGTCAATTTGGCAGTTTTTCAGTTCAAAGTATCGTTGTAAAATAATCATTTGAACTTCCGATGGAAATTGATTTTGAAATTTCTTTAAAGTTTGAGCAGTTGTATCTTTGTAACGAAGTAACGGTGATTTTCGTAGCCGAAAAAACCTGTTTTATACGAAATTTAATGGAGTTTCAGAAAGTGTGATAAAATCTCGGATTAATTGATTGGGTGAATGGCAAATTTTGATTTTGCTCGGCAAGTCCAGCTTTTTGCAAAATTTACAAAAAAAAATGTTATAACTCTGTAACGGCTAAAGACAGTGTCCACGTCTGAACAATTCTATCTACCATTAAAATATTTACCATCTGTAACACTCTGCAACGGACGATTTGGTGGGCGTCCGAAGATGTCCGTGGGGACGGAGCCTAAGGTAGCATAATGACCGTGAAGGTCGGGCACTGCCATCTGACAAAGAAAAAGGCCCGTCCTCAATGAGCTAAGCAGCGAGCTATGCTTGCTCTATCTCAGTTCGGGAGACATAGGCGGGGTTTTCGCCGCTCGTTGCCCCTGTTCTTTACGTAATAATAAAAATTCATAGGCCTGGGGAAGACAACCCAAACATGGGAGACCAAAATAGGGAATAATAAAAAAATGGGGCGATAAGGATGGAATGGTTGGCGGACGAAGATGCTCGCATCGGGGTCCGGGTGTAATGGGACCCTCGGTCTCTGGTTTCATATCACCGACAGATCACTACTCATCAGGTGCTGCCTTCATTCTGCCGGTGGAAGCAGCATGCGAATTAATCCGCATATGTAAATTTTAGGACGAATTGATGATAATTCACTTTTACTTTTTATGCATACTACGTATTTAACTTTTACTCACGATTTACAATGCTTATGCTTTTCAATCAAATTGCGAGTCATGCAATATTTATAATGACGGCGATAATGATAGCTTTAGCTATATCGACCGGAGGAGGACTATAACTACTATTCAGGTTTTTGTTATGCGTTATACCTCGTAACAAATCCACAAGACAGGTGAATTAAACAATAAGAAGTCTTAACAAGACGCTAAGATCCAAGACGACTTTTATTTGAGCGTTTTGTACGAGATAAACCGGTTCCATTGTGATCGGAATCTGTGATGATGCTGTTTCTGCAGCAACAGTTGATATGCGTTAGTTGAGTCCAATCACCTCATGATGTTGCGTTTTTCTTATTGTCTTACTTTTTCTCTGAGATTTCAATATCTTGATACAGATGATATACTCTTACTTGGGTTGAGTTGCCATTGTCAACTATCCTGATTATGATTTTGATATATATTACTTGGGTTGAGTTGTCATTGTCAACTATCATGATTATGATTCTGCCAATGTTTTGTAAACCTTGGAAATAACGGTAGATGGAGCTGATGCAAAATCCGTCACCGAATGGCGTTAAGAATCATCGAAGTAAGCCAAATTTGGTTGAAATCAAACCACGGGAAATGCCCGGAGGAATGAGCTTTCTTAGAACTGACTTAAGCCTAGTACGCACTGCGATTCTTTGAATAGATTTTTATGCATCACGACTGAATCTCGCCTGCCTCAACTCATTGTCGCCGTGAATTTGGTATGTATTTTCTGCATCTTGAGTCCAGCCAGGCGAGATTTTAGCGAGACACAGAAGAATCTATTCAAGAGTCGCAGTGCATACTAGGCGTTAGGGAGACACTTATTTGAACGCAATATGAAATTCCGTTAGTTTAGTTTATAGTTTTAGGGTCACCCAAAGAAGCTACACACTAAAATTGGTTGAGATTGGGAGAATAGATAGGTAACGTTAGACCGTTTATCATCCAGGAGCGCAGTAATCAAAAATGGAAAAACCATATCTATCTTCTGGAATAAAGTTATTCCCTATTTTCGAGACATCCATTTGCTAAGTGCACCCAAGCTGTCTTGTTTTCGCCTCTTATTCGTTCTTTTTTTATCGCATTTCCGTTTCTGTTTGCAGATTTTCCAATCAGGACAGATGTTACTGTGCGCTGCCGGCAATTTCTAAAAATTATACCTATTTCCTTTAACTGACAACAACTCTACTGCATTGATTCATGTCATCTTAACTTTACCATGTTGTTCCTGTCCCGTATTGCTGGCGGGCATTTGCGTCGAATCCTGAACTCGAGTTTCCAGCTGCAATTGTTGCAGTTTAATGCTGCACAGTTCAGACTATGTATGGTACAACAAGAACTGATTGTGAGAAAGTAAAAGTTTTTGAATGCATCACACATAATTGGCCATTGCGTCCATGCTATTCAATCACGAATGGCATAAAAGTAAACTAATTTAAAATGCGAAAATGTTGCAAGAAATTCAGTTAATTTGTTACTGGAAAAATATCTTTCTTCTGTATATTAGCGAATAGTTCAATTAACTCTGCGAGTTTGAAAGAACAAAGCAGATAAAAACGCGTGAGTCAATCAATATAATGGAACATTGTACATACATATGTATTTTACACTTGAAGCTATAGTTACAAATGTTACAAATCGTTTTCAGTATGTTTTTTTTTGTAGTTAATGAAGTCAGAAAAAATAAATGCTGCAGATATACTCTAATGAAAAATCAATTGAAATTGCTAGGAAATCTCAGTGGAAAGTTATGTGCGAAATTAAATTTAATATGGGTACATTAATGAGGTAGCAATCACAGTGTATGTGTTTCTTATTAGTTTTATTGCCATAATGAATTTAAATCGGTGGATACAAAAATTATAAGAAGATTGTGAAGTAGCTGGATGTGTTGTCAATCTTATTTTGGTTAACAGTTTGAAATCTTCTACACCAGTGTTGGAAAAATATTTAAATTTTCTAATAAAAACATTTATCATTAGCACGTGCTGCTCAATCGTGTAACTTGCTATACTGATTAGGCATGAGTGTCTGATTTAGCAGACGCCACCAAAACAACATGGCCGGCACAGCCTGTAAACATTGACCCGCAATTATAAGAAAACCCTTTATTTTTTCATTCATAAAGGTTCATCATCATCGTGGCGCGACAGCCCGACGTCGGGCCTTGGCCGCCTGGATATAATAATCATAAAGGCTCATACGTCCGACATTCATAAAGGGCATGGGTACACTATTATTGATACAGTTTTCATGTATTTACTAGGTAAAAAAATACCATCACTCCGGTTTAATGGGGTGCATAGTCTTATGATAAAAATACAAAATCATCTTCTAACTTGGGCCGCCAAATATACGAGTATTTGCAGTGTTTTCTCCTATTTGGTTTTCATTCTTTCTGCTAGGAGTCGGCACATTCTGGCCTTTAATTCTCTCTTTTTAAGGGAATTGTAATCGTTCCAAAGCTGAAAATGATCAACTACATATGTATATATTTCATCATACGTTTGCATGACAAATTTCTATACATAATTTAAAATTCTCACAGTTCAAGACTCAGAGTTTATCTAGAATCATGGTGATTTTCAATTTGTACCAATTAGCCGGACATTCATCCAGAGAGTGAAAACTGTGTTATTTAGTTTACGTATTTTTCATGGGAATCATCTTTTTGGATTCCCGCAAATCAATCTTTTTTTTTCTTCAGGTTAAACATAATGAAAAGAAGATGTGTAATTTTTCCCCCATTAGCGTTTTATCATTTCTCTCTTTTTCTAAAAAGCTTTTTTTTTTTCAAAAAGTATTTAAACTTTGCCAAAGCCATGATTCACTTAAAAAGACACGACTGAATTTTTCTTCCGTTTAACAAATTGGTAAATACTGTTTGTATATTTTACTGACACTATTTTCCACAATGTCGGTCCAATTTAATTTTGGGAACAAGTTCTGGCGATAAATACTCGTAGTTCGCAGTTATTCATCATTTTTAAAATCGACATTTTTCAAAAAGTCGGCTGTCCATCTGTCGAATACGCTAACGATAAAGACGTTGGAAAGTGCTTTTTGATTTCTGACGTTAATATTCATGTGTATATATTTTATCTGAGTGTATCAGCTTTCGAATGCATATTCAGATGAATAGCATGAGCGGTGAGAATAATGAAATCCCTTCGACACAAATAACATTTTGTGGTAACTTCTGCATAATGTTTGCATGCACGTTGGATATGTGATGATTGATCAACGATTGAAGATACTCTGTAAAATATTCTATGCAAATTCTATAGTGTTTCTGCAAATGAAACGTTGTCGATGGAGTTAAGACCTGAAGTTCATTGACTTGTTATGGATTTGATTTGCATGCTCTACGACAAGCATTATTTGACGAAGAACGTGTTGAGATTAATTAATTTGAATGCGAAACGATTACATGAGAATTTATAAGTATGTAATTATATCGTCCACTTAATCATTTAATTTGATGATATTTACTAATAATTGTAGTGCACCAACTTATAAAATCCGATTGTAATCAGGGCTCTAAACATGAGTGACATTTTCAGAGAGTTCAGTAATATAAACCAGATCGGGGTTTGCCATTTGCCAATTTAGAAGTATACTACACATCTTTGGTCAAAGTTGACATAAACAACTTCATACCTGTACTACAAAATGAAACCGCAATTTATAGTTTTTCTTTATTGACTACACTTTCGTGGTAGATAGA
Organism: Chloromyia formosa; assembly: GCA_964017055.1. Classification (NCBI taxonomy): domain Eukaryota; kingdom Metazoa; phylum Arthropoda; class Insecta; order Diptera; family Stratiomyidae; genus Chloromyia; species Chloromyia formosa. The sequence goes on along the minus strand of OZ024815.1, from coordinate 30,177,614 downwards.
TTCGTAGAGCGTGGAACTATCAAGCAAGAGTTCGGCGGTTCGGACCTGTCATCGGGCATATTTGGTCTGCTCTTTTTGATGAGACTTCTGTCGACCCACCGTAGTGAATGAGAAAATTCCATCTTTTTCCAATAGGAATTTAGCTTGCATAATCCCTCGAATAAAATCGAAAGCTCCCAAGTAGAATCACGTAATTTCTACATTTTTCATATTTGGCCTACAACTTAATAATGAGACTTTTTTTAGAGATGGCAACACCGATAAACCAATGGTAGTCCATCTTTGACATACATACCATTTGAAGTTTGTATTCATAAGCTGTCAATGTCAGTATAAACATTTCGTGTTGATTGTTGACAACGTATTTTACCGGACCATGGAAAGTTTCGAAAATTCACGAAAAAAACAACATTTGCGGGAAGTTTTACTTGGACATTATTTTGCTAAGAAGACTGCAGCTCAGAGTCATAAATTGCTCGTGGAAGTTTACGGTGACGATGCTTTTTCGCGTGCACAGTGTTTTCGGTGGTTTCATCGGTTCAAAAATGATAATTTCGACATTACCGACGAAGAGCGACCTGGCCAGCCAAAAAAGTTTGAAGACGAAGAATTGACGAAATTACTCGAAGAAGATTCGTGCCAAACTCAAAAAGAGTTGGCAATTTCGTTGGAAGTGACTCAGCAAGCCATATCGAAGCGGTTAAAATCACTGGGAATGATCCAAAAGCAAGGCCACTGGGTTCCGTACGAGTTGAAGCCAAGAGATGTTGAGAGGCGCTTTTGCATGTGCGAACAACTGCTTCAAAGGCAAAGACGGAAGGGTTTTTTGCATCGTATTGTGACCGGCGATGAAAAGTGGATTCATTATGATAACCCAAAGCGAAAGAAATCATGGGGACCGCCCGGGCACCAATCAACATCGACCGCGAAGCCAAATATTCATGGTTCCAAGCTTATGCTCTGCATTTGGTGGGACCAGATCGGTGTTCTTTATTATGAGCTGCTAAAACCGAATGAAACCATTGACGGGCAGCGCTATCGACTGCAATTGATGCGTTTGAGTCGAGCATTGCGTGAAAAACGGCAACAATTTGCTGAAAGGCACGACAAAATAATTCTTCAGCATGACAATGCTCGCCCTCATGTTGCGCAAGTCGTGAAAACGTACCTGGAAACAACCAAATGGGAAGTGCTACCCCACCCGCCGTATAGCCCTGACATTGCTCCATCCGATTACTATTCGTTCGCTTCGATGACTCATGCGTTGGCTGATCAGCACTTCACTTCATATGAGGATACTAAGAACTGGCTCGATTCATGGATAGCCTCGAAACCCCAAGATTTTTTTCGCGACGGAATTCGTAGACTTCCCGAAAGATGGGAGAAAGTTATCGCTGCTGATGGCCAATATTTTGAATAATTTAGTTATATGAATAAATCTATGAATAAATGCCCAAAATTCCAAAAAAAGTCTCATTATTAAGTTGTAGACTAAATACATCATGTCTAAGTGAAAGTACTATCTGCACTTACCTCATGAAGCCATCAATTTTCAATATTTTTTATGTTTTCCATTATCATTGCAATAAAGCTAGCAGTTTAATGTATCCACCAACACTCGGTAGCGTTGGGAATTCCGCGTACTCTAGCGTAACTGCCACAATCCATTCGTAGTATGTATAAGAAAATTATGAATCCTAAGCAGGAGTAGCTCACTCATCAATTTGCCTTACTGCATAGCACGTGTGTCTTGTTGTCAGTATTTGAACAGAATGTAATTGCAGAAAGTTGGTGTACTTTCTCATTTGATAGTATACGGGAAAATTTATCTAGGCTTTTTACGGGACAACCTTTACATTTAGCTGTGCATTCATAATGCGCTTTACTAGTCAATGGCATGGAAATGGCCAAAGGCCATACGAGTTCGGGAAAATGCAGTAAAATTTTGATTTATGACACACTATGGCTATCTATGGCGCTTTAGTATTCGTTAATATGGCGTAGACGTGTTTAAATTTAAAAGGATTGAACAACTGAATGATGTAGTGAACATCCGTTCGTATAGTAATTTTTATGGACGATCTCCGGCGATTTCCCCTGGAAGTGAAACTTTATTATCGTAAAATCCGCACCTTGCGTTTCCATATTGATTATGATGTTAATGGCCCGAGAAACGGCTTCTTGCACAAAGAGAACCTCAATGTATCATTCAAGCCGTCTATCTTATAGCAACGATTCTTTTACAGATATTCTACTAAACTTCTATTGTTCTTCAAAATGCAGTTGATCAACGGAATGCACAAAAGGGAAGTTGGTTTGGTAGCTACAAATGAAAGTTTTGAAACATTAAAGATGGATTGGATGTAACGTAAAAATAGTGTGCAGTGTCTAGTTACTAAGAGACTGTCGTCCGCCTAACTGTTGGTAGAATTGACATAGGAAGAAAGGAAGTTGCGAAGAAAGAATTCGTAAGAAGTTCTTACGAAAGGGATAAATTTTTTTTGGAAAGCGCTTATTCGAAAACAACGACGAAAATGTTTCAGTGTATTATTCAACAACGAAATGGTTGGATACATGCTCCCAGTCCTGATATGCGAGATGTCTTTCCAGGTAAATTTGTAATTATCTTTATTATCTTATTTGCTTTACTTATTTATTATCTTTTTTGCCATAATTAATAATTACATATACATACGAGTATAAAATTTCCTATTCAAGTGCGTTTTTCAAGTCAAAAAATAAATTCCCGCAATAAGTGGATAAATTACCAGATAAAATAAATAAACTTCTGAATGAAATAAATTTCCAGATCAAATGAATAAATTTCCGTGTGAAATAAATAAATTTCCATCTTTAATAAATAGGCTTCCTGTTCAAATAACTACTTTCCGTACTTTTAAAATGATTTGAAATCTACTTGCTACTGGTGGAAATTTATTTGGTTCGGAGATTTATTTATTTCTTCCGGATTTTTTTTTACTTGCGTCCGAATATTATTCGTTAAATTTAGAAATTTATTTGCAATTAAATTTTTCGTATTGGACCGGTAAGTGCTAAATACTGTCCACAGTCATCTCCTTTTCACAGGAGTCTTCAGTGGCCTCTTCGTTGTTATCCGGTCGGTCTTGTCTGATGATGTAGATATGGAGGAACTGGACGACGTTTTCGCTTTGCGCTTACGCTTGCTAAGCGTGGCCTTTTGTTTGCTAGTCTTTTCGCGCGTAGGTTTGTTATCACGAGCTCAGCATTGAGAACACTTTTTATTTTCGGCAATAATTCGGTCCAGTTTCTCCATCGGAGAAAGCTGAGAGAACTGAGCTACTTGGTCTCTTAGTTTACTGTTTGCTGCACTGTGTGCTGCTATTACGGCGTCCTTGTCCGTTGCAGGGGTTGCCTCCTGCGCTCTTTCGGAACTCATGTCGCCAAAAACTCGCTCCTCTTAGAGGAAGTTTGATTTCCCCCCACCCGGAATATATCACTAAATCTATCTTCGTGTTTGAAAACTCACCGAGTGTAGTACATAGCACTGCGTTTGCACAACACTCGTACTGGCACTGCCGATGTTTTCACTTCGACGGATCCAAACGAACTGATGTGTTTTCTCCTTAGACGTAATTTATTAGCAATTAGCTGATATATTTCTTATTTTAGCTGCTTATCAGTATTAACAACGTTAACAGGAATAGCAGCTAACCGAAGTGGGCCCACTGGTTTTAGCGCAAATAGAAAGATCATAAACTGTATTTAACCAATATGAAATACAGGTTTATTTCGAGTGTATGTTTATACAATAGCATTTCCAGGTCAACAAGATGAGCTTTCAAATTTTTTTTTTGTTCAGTAACTTTTTCATTAACTAAACCTTACCCCCCTCCAGGGGCATGGGCGCGTCAACATCTCTAGCATTTCTATGCCTTGTTGACGTTTCAATAGCATATCTACTTTTCGGAAGTGCAGTTGCTAGCATGCAGCTCCTATCCGCGCCGTCTTTATACTGACAAGCTCGGAGCACTGTGAGAGTTCTATTAGTACTCACAGGCAGTTTTTTGATCGCGCCGAGATTTGATCTCCGAGCTCTAGATTAGTATCGTAGAGCGGTGACCGAACGATCACGGCCACCGAGCGCGACAAAATATATTTACTTATAGTATGATTAATTTTATAGCAGAAAACAGTAAGGTCTATCAATTGACTGCCATCTCCCAAGCAGTTTTTTTCTAATCTGATTGTCGAAAGAGCTTTCTCGATGATAAGTAATCGGACTCGACTTTTAATACATTGAATTCAATGCTGAGATTAACTAAAATCCTGTTATAACAATTATGAAATAGTTTTCGTGTAAACGAATGAATATTAATAAATAATCCCGCTAGTAAGTAATCTTGCATCCAGAGATGATATTTCTTTTCAATTTCTTTTCAAATAGCAACCACAGTGTGAAAACTCGTTAGTGAAACGAGTTTTTTTTAAATAATAGCAAGAAAATGCCATTTACGTTGTTAGCTTGAAGACAAGGAAAGCATTCATCTATACCTTTTACTTGCAGGAATTCTTTTGCGTTCTATTTTCTTTTCCAGATTTCATATGTTATCCGTATTCTGATACACAACATACTGTGTGTGTGTACATTCCCTCTAAAACGTTTCTGGTTTAGCCTTGAACGAAATTGTCACACAAAGTGCATAGAAACTTGGAAGGAAGTTTGACAACTATGTCAAGGATTCGATTTTTCACGAGTGTTTCCATTTATAGCTAAATGAAAAATGGTTGTCTTGAATAGACTTCCACGATTAGTTAAAGAAATATTTTATATAGAGTTATTTGTAAGCGAGTGTACATAGAGATGGCTATTGAAAATGTTCCGCAGTGTTTTTGATAGATCTAAAATAAATTACTGTCAGTACTTCTATTGATTGAAGAGAACGAGAAATACTGGATTAATTTATGCTATTAATATATACAAGTAAAATGTACGACTGTTATCTTCTTACATCTATGTACATCGTATAATCGATAATTAACAATTTTTCTTTTTTTTTTCAGGTAAGTGCAAATGGAATTATCTAACGAATAAGCTGTAAGATAACTACAAATAAATTCTGCGTATTTCTGACAAATACTGCAATTCGGAATAATTTATAATATGCATTTATTTATTATCAAAAGAATTCTGTTTCAAAAATCAGGAAAAAGTTTTAGACACTTCAAGAAGAATTAATGAAAATTGTAAAGCAGGAAAAAATTATTTGAATGTGTATTAAATTAAAATTAAAGAATACTCACTTTGGTTACAAATCATGCCTTACAAAGCATTCGAGCCACAGCCACTATTCAAGCCAAACAATACTTCACAACTCCAGACTTGTTGACATAAATCCATAAAAAAATGACAGTGATAAAAGCTGCGAATCTAACATCAAAGTGCTACCCTAACTCTATAATCTAAAATTGAATAAGTATCGCCCTTTGAAGTTTGTAACTTTAATAAAGCCAGCTTAAAGGTTCGGATTATTTTACAATAACTTAATCTAGGCTAAGCATCGCCTTATCGACATCCAACTTCCTCATGCACCTGTGAGAAAATGAGTACGTGAGTAAGGAAGAGCAGCAAGAAAAATGCAAAGCCATTCACCAACATAAACCCCCCTTCTATAGTTTCTACTCAAGAATTCGATTTAGATTTTATAGTGCGTAGGGTAACAGTTACAACGCGCCCATGAAGTACACTTCTATGAGGCTCACCCGAACCAAGTCTACTGCCCACTCTGCGGAAATAATGCAACATAATTTCATTGCAGAGTGGGTTGAAAACATTAATGGGAAGTTTCATGAAACAAATTAAGTTATGTCGGTTGTCGAAAAGTGTATAAACACGCTCTTAGAATCGTCTAAGCCGACGGTTAATTGTATTTGGCTTACCTCCTGAACTCATAATTATATAACATTCTGGTATACACAGGCATTCAGTATTTGCACAGAATACCTGCTCTATCCTGTGTTTCCGACAGAATTCTCCAGCCATAAAGTAGATAGAAGTGTTTCATTCTATTAGGGTCAAGCATACGCTGTAGTATGTACTCTGTAGCGTTACCCGCTAGGATAGACTACTAGTCTCAGTCTGTAGTAGCATAGTATGTACTCTTGAGAGCGGAGCGTACTTTGTTTAAGAAGAAAATTACATTTGCCAATATCAAAGAACCAACGTGGGGTAATGTATTTTAGAGCCTATCATAGTTCATTTGTACAAGTCCAAACAAGAAAACTTGTTTATGGCCTTTTAATACAAATATTATAATATGTACGGTGGAATGACAATCACTTTATATGGCTGACGAATGTCGCTCATGCTTTCGCTCTGATGAATTGTAATTGGTGTCAATTTGTACTTTTCTACACATTCGATTTATTAGCAGTCAGTCACCGGATTTTGATGCTGTTTGTTGATACCAATATTAAAAGGATGAAAATCGTATTTGCGACTACGGGTTTATGATTGGAGAATTCAAGAAAACAGGATTACATTATTTAAAGCTATTTCAGTTAAGTTTTCTAAAAAAATGTCTTTGCTTTGCTGTCACTGTCGGCCGGCCTATTCGGTAGATAAATTACAACTGTAATAATTGTGATTTAACGGTAGCTCCTCCCAGTTTAATTACCGTGCCTTAGCTGGTATTTCACGGAAGGCACTTTTGTATACTTTTGCGATACGCTTGCAATCGACTATCATCTCTTAAGGCCGTACCACACTACTCATGACTCGCCGAGTCACGGGCAAAAATTCGCTAAGTGGCGAGCACTTTGTATACGCCCAACAACACTACTCGCAACTTTGGCAGTCCCGACTAAGTTCCAATAAAATGGGGCAAGCTGCTTGCATCTCTCCCATCTAGCGCTTCTTCAACTGGGGAAAAGTTTTATCAGCTACAATAGAATTAAAATTGGTGTACATCGAGCACTCAGAAAATGTCGGGATTCACAACTCGGCAATTGCTCGTTGTTTGGCGATTAATCGCAATACCCGCAGCCTATGGATATCACGAATATTTGCGCGGAAATCGTTGCGATTTAAATAAATTGATGCACGAAAAGGCGCTCATCTGACTCAAAGTAGGGATGTCAAAGTTTTTAAAAGTACCGGTTTCCGGTGTACCGGCTATTTTTTTTTATTTAACCTTCATAGGACCGACCTCGAAAAGTTACATTAAAGACCAAGTGGGGTGTAAATGCACCCCAACTTTTTTGTATTATATAAAGGACAACTATTTTGGACAAAACATTTTAATCCTATATTTTGCAATATAATCTACAGATAAAACTGAAATTAAGAAACCAATATCCGTAGTGCAAAAATAACTATCACACTTATTACAAACGGTTCTGATTTTAGTATAATTTACATTCAGGTACTGATTTTACCGAACACTTCACGATTACCTGTACCATAACGATCAAAATTAACGATAACTCGTTACATTATGTAGCAATTTATCTCAACTTTTTTGTACGATATAAGAAGTATATTTAAAAAACATATCTCAGAGGAAATTTAATAGGATTTTTTTTTTTCAGAAAATGTCCTAAGAAATATAAGTCTGGGGTGCAGCTGCACCCCGCTCGGACTTATGAAGGTCGAAAACATCGTCCGTTTTTTTTTTCAGACAAAAAGTATCGGTTAGTCCGAAAACTGGATCATTAAAAAAAATCATGTAACCTGTGTACAGGGAAGTAAAAAAAAAAAACAGAAAAATTACATTGTTTTTTTTATTATTAAGGGATCGTGCACACGGCAAACTTTTTAGTTCGCAGAAAAACTAAATAGTTTAGTTAGAAAAATAAAACACACGGCGGCTTATGAGACCGCGCACACAGCAGACTAAACTATTTAGTAATCACTGTGTGCGCGGTCTCATAAAGCATATTATTACCCACAATCTGGTTTATTGTTCGCGCCGTGGATCGAACCTCCATTCATAGATAAATCCACTTGACAATTTTGTTAATTTGTCGAAAAAAGGATAGCTTCGAAAATGTTTGGTAGTGCATTTCAATCCAGGGCAGAACACTAAAAATTGGAATTGCAATGGTTATGGGAGATTTGATTGCTAAAGTGGGTGCTGATATGTAACTATGGACTCAGGCATGTGATGAGGAGACACGGTCTTGGTGATCATAATGACAACGGTCAAAGATTTGTAGTGTTCCGTATCTTTCACAGTCTCTTCATCGGTGGTATCATGTTTGATTCGCACAAAACACAAAATCAGGTCGATCACTTTGCCATTAGTAAAAGATTCAGAAGTTGGACGCTGGAAATAAGAAGGACGCATATATTGGGTTGGGAAGAGATTATCTTATGATCGCTAATATTCAATTCTGAATAGCAGCCGTGCACCATCCTAGTGACGAAAGATCCAGTCGCCGCAGGTTCAACACCACCCGACTTAAAAATCCAGCTGTCGTACAATACTACAATGATCATCTTGTTCAGAAAGCAGCTGAGATAAGTAGTCACACAGGTAGTGATTTGAACGAACACTGGGACGCCATAAATAAGCCTTGGATGTCCGACGCATCATGGCAGCGGATTGTTGAAACGAAACAGCTGAATGCACGTTTAGCTGCAGCATCAGGCAACAATGGAAGTAGGATCGAGCTCCTTGACCGTCAGAAAGCTCGTGAAGTCCAGCGTAGTAGAACACATTCGTAGTAGTAGAACACATCCGATGAAGGATATTGATGGAAAGCAATTTATGTCAGGTAAAAAACGTAGGCAGTGAAAAGAGCATATCAGAATTTTGAATCGTCTATCTTCTGGCGAAGTTCTCCTCATGTAGACAATTTCACTGGCCATCAAAATGCGCGTATACGTTCAACCGCCCGGACTAAAGAGGATATAGTCGGTGCTATTATTGGACTGAAACGAGGTTAGGCCGCCAAACTCTACGTAATTCCTTTCAAACTTGATTAAGCAGCGCCAAGCAACTGCCGAGATGCACCCACTTGTTGATGAAGTGTGAGAGACTGAGACCTTTCCCACTGAATGGAAGGAGGGCTTGATAGTAAAACTTACTAAAAAGAGTTAACCTTACAGATTGCAATAATTAAAGAGGCATTTGCTTGCTTTCTTCTGTTGGCAATAGCTAAAATTGTCTTATTCCTCATAGCGATTGGCGATATGTTGCATGCAGCCCTATCCGCACGACACAGACGAATTCGATGGACCCTTACATCTTATCTGCAACATCTTGACTACATATGCCCACTGTCACGATATCCTGGATCTAAGCGAAATGGCTTAAGATCTCGAGAGGGAGGCGAGTACGGTTGGGCTAAAGATTAACACCAACAAGGCCAAGGTTTTAAGCCCGCCGCGCCGTTGCGAATAAGAAGAAATCTGACTCGTCTTATAGCCATCAGTATTAATGCACGAGCTTGTGAAGAAGGTGGACGAATTCGTCTGCCTAGGTAGCATTGTTGCGGAAAATGGCGGTACGGAGAAGGACATCGCTCGTCATATAAACTAAGCAAAATGCACTTTTGGCGTGCTGTGCCATGAAATGGGACCCCATTCCCAATGAAGGCCGACCAAGGGGTTGTCCTAGCAACTCATGGCGCCGATCTGTGGTGGATGAATGTGCGTCGCTATGTAAATCGTGGAAGCATATGCGTCCCATTGCCCAGAACTGAGTTCGGTGGTGCGCAAAAGTAGTTGAAACGCTATGCGCCACTAGGGGTTAAGGTAAAGTAGTAGACAATCGATTAACGACTTTCACGGTACGAGGGCAAAATGTACAACTGCCGTGAGGATTAAAATATATTTTCAGATATTCAGTATATCCTTGTTTATTTGTAAAATACATATCCTTTTGCTAGTTTATATTCGCTGCAACAATTGCACATATTACCACAAACTCTTATGCGAAAAATATAAAACATATCACGTACAAACGAACGAGTCTCGTTGCAAGTAAAATTAACCTCAAAGAAGTGGTTGACCAAACAATAAAGAATGGCTTCTTCAATCTGCCAATGTTAGATACGGGCACTTGAAAAATACTTCGGAATGGTAATAAAAATACGATAAAAGAGTTACTACTACTTCGTTACTGCCACTACACTGTCATGCACTCATCCACCCCAAAATACCACATTCACCCCGACATCCATTTCCGAAGGGATTGATTTGTACGTTAGTATGATGACATACACCCATTCAGTGGTGGCTGTATCATCAGTAGTCTTATAGGCGTCGTCTGAACTTTTTACTCCGAACCTCGTTGGCGGAACAAAAATGGAATGACATTTGAAAGGATTCGGTACTGATGAGCGAACGAAATCGAAGAAGGAACAAGGGGAATATCTTTTTGAAACCTTTGTTGTACTTTTTCAATGTCTTGACTGAGTGGCAAGGCTGGTTCTGTAAATTACAATACTATTGTGTAATTGTATGTCCTGCCCATACAGGCTAGTGATGAAGAAGGAGTAACATTATCTTGCTGCGAATGCATTAAGAATCTCAGCAAAAAGAGGGTCCATAAATTTTACTTTATGCCTTTTCTTGTTTGAGGAAAGTTGCGCTTAGGAAAGAAGTTGACTTCGATGCTTGCCTATTCTAACTCGAATTTTTGCGATTTAAGTTGATTTATTTTTATTGTGGCTACGAAATTGCCGAGTGGTTACATTTAGTATCGTTTATTTTAGCATAATAGACACATTTTTCTTCTCTATTATTGGCCGCGGCGTTTCTTGCGTTTCTTCGAGTGAACTGATTCGGATTTAGCGTGATAGAGATGTAACTAGTTAGACATTCGTGAGAGAGTAGCGGCATCTGGTCCCATCTCTATAATTTTGGAAGCGGAATTGGCTGGAAAAATGTCCAGTGCGTTCATCACATCTTTATTCAAGATGAGAGCGAGAATTGCCTGGATTATTTTTGGGGATGATGGTCTTCGGCCTGACGCATATCGCTCCCAACCCACGCACAACCCACGGCCAACTCAGAACGGCCCCACGAGTTGTTCTGTCACCGCATATTGAAGCCAACACAACTCAGCCGTTATCGCATATCTTTCAACGCAGCCAACAACAACTTTGAACAGCTGATTTCATCTCCTATATGTTTCCAAATTTCGTATTTCAATTTTGTTCGTATGTAATCCGGCGTCCGGTACAAAACTGGATTTTTTTCCATCAAAGAAATTAATTTTTCGTTATCGAACTTCTCTTGTCACGAAACGTAAACAAAATGATAGGTGCGACGGTTTTCCCACGCACACGAAACTGACCGACGAGGACAAACAATCCCATGGGTGACGTCTGCGTGGGATAGCTGTGGACTAAGTTCAATATGTGGTAGTATATGGGCAACAGTGAAACACAAAATGACCCACGTGTGGCTTAGGTCTGGGTTGTGCGTGGGCTGGGACCAATATCCGCCAGCCCTTAAAGGAACCCCTTTCCCAGCTGACACTGTTATTAAATTATGGTTGAATCAGTAGAAAAATATTCAAATGATACCTATTTGGATTCAATATTATTCACGGTATTTGATTTTTTATACCCTAGACTTTTAGTATAGGGTATATTGTTTTTGTCACCACGGAAATATGTAACACCTTAAAGGAGCCTCCGGAGGTATAGCAATGTATATATATAAATGATCAGGGTCACCTACTGATTCGATTTAGCCATGTCTCTCTGTCTGTCTGTCCGTCCGTCTGTCTGTCCGTTGGCACGATAACTTTCGATAGAATGAAGCTAGAGCCTTGAAATTTTGGTCAGATGTTGGAAGTATGATCTTGCTGGTTGGTATTGAAAATGGGCATGATCAGGCCGGAAGAACGCCTACCTCCCCTACATATGTAAAATAATTAAATGTATTTTTAACTCCCGATTAAATAAACATGAAAAGCTTTAGCTTTGGTAGATTGCTTGTGAGGGTAGTCTTATACTCCCCTGGAATTAAATCGATCAGTTGAAAACTAACGGTAATTTTCTTACAAAGAGCCCCGTACTACCCTACTTTTCAGGTTTTTTGTCCATAACTCTTAAACCAATTGGCATAGATAGCTGATTTTTGCCATGTGACCCTGAGGTGAAAAGTTGCTTCAGTTCTAGTAAGTTGGGCGTAATCAAATCAAAGGAACGCCTACCTCCCCTACAAATTTCAAAAAACTAAATATTACTTTTATTACAATAACTTTCGATAGAATGACACTAGCAAGTTGAAAATTTATTAGAATGTTGCTAGTAAGATCTACTTGGCTGGTATTGAAAATCGGCAAGATCCGACACAAGTAACCCCTACCTCCCCTACAAATGGAACATCAAATAAGCGACAACTTTTGATAAAATGAAGCCAGCGGCTTGAAATTTTGGTCAAATGTTTGAAATGAGATTAAATTAGCTGGTGTTAAAGATGGGTTAGATCTGACCTAAGGAACGCCTACCTCCCCTACAAATGAAACTTAAAATAAGCGATAACTTACTACCAAATAAAGCTAGCGACTTGAAATTTTGGTCAAATGTTTGTAGTAAGATCCAGTTGGCTAATATTGAAAATACGTAAATTCCGACCAACGAAACCCCTACCTCCCCTACAAATGAAACGTCAAAGAAGCGATAACTTTCGATAGTGAAGCTAGAGACTTGAAATTTTGTTTAAATGTTTGTAGGGTGATCTAATTAGTTGGTGCCAATAATGGGCAAGATCCAACCCAAGGACCCCTACCTCCCCTACAAATGAAACTATAAATAAGTTATAAGTTTCGGTAAAATTAAGCTAGCGACTTGAAATTTTTAGTTGTAATTAAAAATGCGCAAGCTTCGACAAAAGAAACCTCTACCTCCCCTACAAGTGAGACTTCAAATAAGCAATAACTTTCGATGGAATGAAGCTAGCGACTTGAAAAATTCGGCAAATATTTGTAGAATGGGTTAGTTAGTTGATTTTGAGAATGATCAAGATCCCTCTGAATGAGTGCCAACCTTCCCTATAAGCTGGCCATATAAGAAACTCACTTTTAATGCATATAGTCGTTGCCTATTGGTACTTTTGTTATCATCACTAGGTCTGTACAAGTCTAGGGTATATACGCTTCGGACTCCGGGCCGGTTTTTATTTCAATGAAATTTAATAGGAAATTAATTTCTTGAAAACAAAGACTCAACTTAAAAAATGCTAAATATTGGAATTGCGCTTTAGATGATTATAATCACGAGCATCGCCCAATTTTAGTAAATATGTATATATGTATGTATGTACCATGTTATACGTGGAGCAAATTGCGTTGTACTGCCTTCGTTAGCTTTTATCAGATAAAGTCTCCATGACCTACGCTAACTTCAATATTTTCAAGAAACGTTCACAAAATTAGAGAATCATAATATCATGTGACACTTTGTTGGAGCCGAATGCCTTCTTATTTATATGTTACTATTACTACGACCCTTTGAGGTGAGTGTTGCATTGGAAGTCCGTTAATACCGTTGGCATAGAACGTATCTGACACGAATGTCACTGAAATAACCAGTGCCAAAGATGAGACGAAGGGTAATAACATTAAATAACCTTTTAGCCTCGGAGGCGATAAAAGGATTTTTATGTAAGCCATTGCTTTTCGTCCGGGGCTTGTTGAAGTTATTGCCAATTTGGCAACTGGCCGACAGCAGATATATCTTCATTTGCGATAGGAAAGCATGTGGAACGTTAAGAGTAACTGCAACGATCGCCACAAGCTGTGCCAGTAGCATTCGTAACTGACAGGGGTTGGGACGCCATACTCGTTTCACACCACTTGGGCTTTAACGACATGTTCGACATAAATTCTCTTGGTTCCTATACATGGTATGCATTTGTAGCCAAAAACCATTCTATGGTTGCATACAATTTTTTTCTCACTGCCAGATTTTTCACTGATAAACGAAAGCCCTCATTGGCTACTTCCAAGGCAGCGTTTAGAAGGCGCGATTTCACAAGCGGTTTGGGCAACGGCGCACCGCTGCGTATAAAGGCATACAGCGGCAGCCGCGGTTTGTATATTTACACCGCAACTGCAGATCTCGACGCTCCACAAACCGCAGCCGCAGGTTGAGTAGCACGTCGAGCGGTTTATATAGTACATCAACCGCTCTACAAAACGCGGCGACTGCCGCTGCGGTATACAAATACATGGTCAATTTATATCTTTGTATGTTTATTTTCCAATTTAAAAATGAATAAACATAAGGGACAGTGTCCGTGAAAGATACAAAATGGACCCAACTATTATTTATGCCTACGCATATTGGCCATAAAGAAAAGACAGTTGTTGGGGCGTACATCCAATAAAATCACCAGGTGATTTAGAGAGTGGATATAGAAGTCATCTTCAATTTAGGCCCGGTCGGTACTCAGATTTCCGTACCGGTTTTCAATTTTCCTTAGTGCCGGTATTGCAAGCGGTTTCCCGGTATTTTCGGTACTCGGTTTTTTTTTACTCGGCGTTTTACCCGGTTTTTTTTTTTAATATGAGTCATTTGTTTCAGAATCTCAAGTTTTTGATATTGGTATAGTTGAATTTTGGTGATATTTGATTACATAATCGGAAATGAGTTATAAAAACGCCAGCAAATACAACAGATACCAGGGTGGGTTTCTTTGCGCTATGCGCCCCCCCCCCCCCCCCCCTCGGTTTTGCTTAATGAAGCTCATGGTGCTGGTTTTGGTACTCTTGTTAGGGAGCATTGTCTGAACGAAGGTCAGGGATACCCTGCAAGGAGGACTGCTTTCTCTCTTTCTCAAAAATTCACTTGTCAATTGACTTCTTTAAAATCTGAAAGTATCGGTCTGCAAGGTGTGATTTTGCGGATAACACTGCTAGTGCCATATTTGGTAAATTTACTGGTATTTTTAGTAAGATATTGTAGAATGCGCTCTCACAACAAGCCATTTGGGTTATTGGGTAAATGTTAATCCGAACAAAACAGAGCTTGTTCTCTTCACAAGTATAGGCTATGGTTCCAGTTCCAGTTGAACCTAGTTTTTGCTAATATGGCGAAATTTCGTAGTAGCAATTTTACTTATACTAGATGTCTGTTGAACTGCTCCGAGTACAGAGACTAACCGTAGCTTACAGGGAAGGTACAAAGATTGGACTTTGTTGTTTTTGTGGTACTCTTAGAACTACTCATTTTGCTGGTTTGAAAATGCTGTTTAGCCTGCTACGTTTTGATATTTGGTTAATAGGTGACCGCAAATCATTCGACTCCATGATACCGGTGAGTGGTTTCCTTCAGGCTCTGGATACGCTGCTATTCTGAGCAACCGATATATTACGGTAACAACTGATTGTTGACTCGAACACGAACCTGGTACAAATGTCCTCTGACACACACACATATTTCATATAAACGTGAAGAAAACCGATCCACTTGTACCATGTTCGAGATCGAGTTCGACAGTGTGTGATGACACCTATATTTCAATTCCTTGTGAAGAGTACGACAGCTGACTTGGCGTACTGCCTCGAAGGTCGCTGTCACCACACCATGTTTGTACTATGTACAATATGTTAAGAGCTGATTTGAGGAAATACATATGTTCGACTTTTCCAAACTTTCCCCTAACAGCTATCACTTAGTCATTAGCATATCTTGTGTGGAATATCCCATGCCGGTAAGTTTCCACTCTATAATGCATCGCAGTAGATAGCACGCCTTCTTGTGGGCAGCCTCGCTCCTTCAGCTAAATTCCACATTTTTCTGACTGGAAAAACGTTTTTCGTTTAAATATTAGGAAATTATTCGAAGTCAAAGTTCATTCTATCACAGTTGCGCTTGATGAGCTTAATGCTTGCTCTTGATATACTTATTAGAATGAAGTTTATTTCTAATATTTTTTTTAAAACATTGAGACTAGACAATTACCTATAATCTAAATTTTAGCTGAGACGGAATCCATATCCATATCAAATGCATGCTCCTGAATTGTATAGGTCAGCTATATCGTTTTTTTTTTGCTCAATAAGTGCGCCTAAACTAGGCTTGACCCGGATAATTGCAAAAGAATGCGCCTAATGAGGCTAATGAGAGGTCCGCCCAAATCAGTGATGTACTAATGTTCATCTCTCATAGGGCTAGGAAAAATTTTCAACGTTTATCGATACTTTTATGTTTGCTTTTTTTCATTAATTTTTGTGGAAATTTAATAGGTTTGAAGCAAAATAAAAATCAATATGAGCAATCGGGAAAAACATCAATAGATGTGTGAAAACATCGATGTTTCCGATGTTCAGTTAGACTTTGGCATTGTGTGTAAAGAAGAAAAAGGACACCTGACTTGACGCAGTGAAGCCAGAGAAACTGATTTTTCATGTGGGCTAACTTGGGATTGTTTCTGAGTTTATTTAAAATAAAGATAAGGGGTGGGGGATACTTAACTTCAGTTTTTAGTACCAGGTGTAAGGAACTACAGAGTTATGTATATCGATATTTCGGAGATAATTTCAAACGTTGAAACTTTTTAACTGTTTGATAGATCTTGCTAAATGAATTTATCTCAGCTTCATTTTAAGCTTCGTCAACTAGATTTCTTTCGCATAGCTAGATTTTTGTTTCGAAGAGATATTTTACTTACTCATTCTCATTTGTCCTAACCTCTAGTGAGGCATAGCGCGTCAACTATTCCATGTTGTTTAGTTGACGTTTCGTTGCCATAAACTAGTTTCGTACGATGCACGTTCCATTTAGCCGCCTACCTACGGCCAGTCAGGGGTTTTGTGGACTATTTTTTCGCGCCATCGATGTTTTATATGCAATTTTCCGCTATTATCCTTACATAGACATTTTTATACCCTAAACTTAAGGGTATATTGTTTTTGTCACGACGAAAATATGTAACACCTTAAAGGAGGCTCCGGAGGTATAGCAATGTATATATATGTATATAAATAATTTAGCCATGTCTGTCTGTCTGTCCGTTCGCACGATAACTTTCGCTAGAATGAAGCTGGAGCCTTGAAATTTTGGTCAAATGTTGGCAGTATGATCTAGTTGGTTGATATTGAAAATGGGTATTATCAGGCCAAGAGAACGCCTACCTCCCTTTCATATGTAAAATATTTAAATGTATCAATAATTCCCGACTAAATAAACATGAAAAGCTCTAGCTTTGGCAGATTGCTCACGAGGGTAATCTTATACTCTCCTGAAAAAATTAAATCGATCAGTTGAAAACTAACGGTAATTTTCTTACAAAGAACCCCGTATTACCCTACTTTTCAGGTTTTTTGTCTATAACTCTTGAACCAATTGACGTAGACACCTGATTTTTGGCAAGTAACCCTGAGGTGAGAAGCTGCTTGAGTTTTAGTAAGTTGGCCATAATCAGATCAAAGGAACGCCTACCTCCCCTACAAATTTCAAAATATTAAATATTCCCTTAAATACGATAACTTTCGCTAGAATGACACTAGCAAGTCGAAAACTTAGTAACCATTTCGCATCGCCAAGGGGTTATCCCGCTCCATGTACAAAAAGGTCCATTTCGCCTCGCCATTTCGCCTCGCCTAAATGCTTTCACCGATACTCTTGTGCACTCCTTCTTTCACCTCTACTCTCGCGGTATATTGTTCAAACTTCAATATCATATTCGTGCTAATAAGAATCCATAACAACATCCATGCCTAATACGCAGACGCGCCGAATAGCAATCGACCCGTGTTCGGTGTATGGCGTCCCTCATCGTGCCGGAATGCAGACGAGCAGAATTCGAATCGCAAACGAGCAGAATTCGAATCGCAGACGAGCCGAATATCAATTGATCCGTGTGCGGAGGGACGCAAGGGACTATAATCAGCGCGTAGCTCGGCGTTCCAGAAAAAGTTTGTACTTTGCATTCAGTCAAGTCAGCTCTACGTACATATAGTTAATCCGCTTGCTATAAATACCGCACGCCCATAGAGTTTTCATTGATATGCTAATCTAGATTTCATTAATCACTTCGTCGGCTGACTTGGTTATAACTTTCAATGGATTTTTTTTTGAAACTCACCTTTCGACTTACTCGTACAAAAGTACCTATAATTTGTCATCGAGCTCATGAAATTAAATTACATATGTATGTATTCAAGCCGGCGACAACGCATTACAACGCATTTTTTTGTCGGTGCTTTGTTAAGTAAAGGTTTCCGATAGAGAAAAACAAAACAGCAAATTTTTAAAAGACGCCTTCATAATAATACATACAGAAGATGATCCAAGCAGATTAAGGTCTAATATTGGAGCTCGTCGAATGATGGGGGGTTGGTGCTTTCGCTAAAATTATATTTTACTATGGTATTCATATCACATTCCAGTTGGAATGTTTGACATTTGAAATTTATATTGTTCGACTCACTCATGATCTAGATCCGGCAGAATGGAACGCACCCAAAGACATCTTATTTTGATTTGAGACCGTGACAATGTTTAGTTGTAAAATATACTCATTCTTCCTTGGGCTTTGAAATGGGAGTCGACATGTCGTGGGTCTGTCGGAGGAAATTCCACCCATCAACATGCACCATCTAAAAATAACAACCGAAATTGATTTACGCTGTCAAAAACTGAGAATTTATTTCCGTTTTCCAAATATGTTGTTGTTGTATGGACTTGGAATTTCTGTTTTTATTTTTCACAGGATACTTGCTTGCTGGGATTAGATAAATGGACTGGATTTGAACGTGTGAATCGTCATGTTTCCAAATAAGTTTTATAATGATTTTAGGATGATATTGTTAACACGCAAGCCATCGAACTGTAGTACCAATTAACTTCCCATTCAGCAAATACAATGCACTCACTGCTACAAGTCTATTAAAATCAGACGTATGATGGCATGATTAACGTGAATTGCTCGATAAATCAATTATTTTTTTTTCTAGTCAGTATGTAGAACCCATTGCCAACACTGACTTGTGGCTTCGTAAAGGCGATGAAAGAGCTTAACTCGCTTGTTGGATGCAAATGCAATAGCGCAACAATCGTGTTTGGTGCTGAACGCAGTATCTTCCTACAAATTCATTTGTCTAGCACTCTTCCGACTGATTCATACGAACACTAGACAAGGCGACCCGATGCCATTAAAAATGTTATAATTAACATCAATACATTTGTGTATAGACATTTGGATACTCTTGACGAGTGATGCATGTTTTCGTTTATGAAATTAATTAATTTTCCGGCATTTTGATTTTTTCCAAATGAGACTAGTTGAATTTAAATGCGAAGGAGTCCGTTGTTTTGTTTAAATGCTGATATATAATGTCAAAATTAAAGCTTGCGGATAAAATCAGGGACTAAAAGGCGGTATTTAGTATTTCCTTCGGGATAAAAGACGTTCAACGAGCTTCATGAAAAAGTCATAGTGGATTTTTCTATAGAGTTTGTCCAGCAGGAAGGTTCTTTTAACATGGAAATGTTAGTGGGAGGCTTTCAATCAAATTCTGTAAAGTTTTCGGGTCAGTTTGGAGGGTAGGATAGTCGAATGCGGAGGAAGGAAGGAGGAGAAATAAGAGAAGGATTCTGGTCTGGACTGGACTGGACCAGGGACAAAGGACATAACGGATTAAAAATGAAATCAAAGGCACATTTGCTCTAGGTTGCGTATCTTTTGACTTCGAGCATGTTAGAAACTTTCAACTTCTTTTTCCTTTTGAGTATTGTTTTTTCCTTTCTTTTTGCATGCTACTTCCGGTTTCCTCGACTAAATATTGGATGCATGTGACTAATATAGCCTTTAAGGCTTGTTGTTGCCTTTCGGACCGGCTCACAGTGTCTTAAAAACGGGTAAACTGATTTAAATGAAAGTACAAATAATAAACAATATGTTTTCTAAAGTAGCGTTCTCACGGAGCGACTTTTGTTGAAAAACAAAAGTCACGCAACAAAAATCTAATGAATCGCCTTGTGGGAACAGCACTTTCAACAGTGTTGAAAAATTTTTCAGTCGAACAACAAAGTACATATTACTCTCTTCAAACTTCAGTTGTTCGACTGTGGACAACCGCTTCAACAAAGCATGCCATCTTGTTCGCTCAGTCTGTGTTTGTTTTACATGTGGTGGCCGATGGTGCCATTTGAAATTGTCATTCTCTTTCAGTGGCGTGTGTTCTCTTTGAAAGTGGTTGTGCCGACATTTAGAAGTAATTTTATTTATAGTATTATTTGTAAATGCTCCGAATCGGCACCATTATATCCTTTTCACTTGCATTTCGCGGGCGGTGTAACTGTCATTTTGAGTAATGCGTGAACTAACGACTTTAGTTGAAACGTGTTGTTGAACGACTTATGTAGAAACGTGAGAACAAAATCTGTTTTTTGTCACATTCAACTTTTGTCGTCGAACTTTTGTGGTTCAACACCGTGAGAACGCTGCTTTAGCTATAACTAAATTTCAACTTGATCAGATGATGTGCTTAGGGCCGTTTTCACAATGTCTTGGTGAAGTTTATTTATAAACGATAAGCAGCGCTCATCCTCCAGTTAAAAATTTATTGGACGATAATTCCAAACAGCTGATACGGGCTGCACGAAAGGGTTAGTACCAGCCTTTAACGCCTCCAATCGAATTGTTGCTTTAAAATGTGGATACTTTCAGCTGTGAAATTTATTTGAAACTTAAAAATTTATGAATTCCAATATTTTGTATAACACGTGGATATACTTTTTTCGCCATTGGTTTCACGTGAAAAGGAAATGGATATGTTATTTATGTATACATACATACATATGTATGTCTGAATATTCCAACACATTTTAGACCAATAGCGAAGTTTCATTGGCGTTCAAAAAATACTGGGAATTTATGAGATTATACGCATTTATCAAACCAAAGGATAGAGTAATCCTTACTTCTTACACTGCGTTCGTTCATTGAATAAAAATATAGGTACATACTTTGTTACATTGAAAATCCTGAGATATGGTAAGCCTCGAATTTTGTCCTCCCCTCCATTAATTTCGAAAGAGAATATGTACGTTTGTTCCTTTAAATACCATGCCACAAGAGAAAATGTTTTTTTTTTTGTTAATTACTTCCATCGCGTCTCTGTCGATTGCTTTCACCACGGAACTACCAGCACTCAGTTCGAGTTGTTGATTCGCAAGTAATGCAAGTTGAATTCGTATTCGACTTTAATGTGGGGGAGTCCTTTGACTTCAGGCGTAGAATGTACGTTGTATCTTTCTTACTCATATCTGATGGGAGCTATTCTGGGTGGGCAAGTTTGCTTCGTCACATCATGATGACTCATACTGGGCCATCCCCCGTCATATCCGTTCCACATGTCATGTGTGCTGCATGTGCATATAATGAGGGTGAAATTCATTCATTAGAAGTTGTAAAGTACAACAACCGCACGAGTATGCTGTGGCTCAGCTGCTATTGTTTTCTGTTTTTGATGAAAATAGTTTCGACATATTTTAGATTAGCGTTGAGTGATAACGGTTGAGCAAGACGTTTAAATACTAGGGTGTACGTGCAATGAACAATGATTTCCTGCGGAATCAAATTCAAGTTAGTACTTTATATGTATCGATGTAAGAGTAAATATAAAAATATTTGCCCACACTCTGGATGAGGATCCTGCTTCGATGTTTTCTTTTATCGATGTTTCTCTTTCGGCGATTTAGCATCGAGTTCTCTACCAAACGATTAGTCGTAGCTTGGAAATTATAGGGACATAACATTAAAATAAACGTACCTTTAATTTTTTGCGTGTCGTTTATCTGACCATTTGAACAAATTTTTGACTATCATGAACCACCAATATTTAAGTTATATCCATATACTAACATTTCTGTCTAGACCCTGTAACAGACGGTTTGGTGGGCATTCAAAGATGCCCGTGGGGACGGAGCCTAAGGTAGCATAATAACCGTGAAGATCGGGCTGTGTCATCAAAGAAAAAGGCCCCTCAACGAGCTAAGCGGTGGCCTATGCTTGCTGTAGCTCAGTTCGGGAGAAGTGGGCGGGGTTTTCGCCACTCGTTGCCCCTGTTCTTTACGTATTAATAAAAATTCATGGGTCTAGGGAAGACAACACAAACGGGAAGTTAAAATGGGGGATAAAAAAAATGGGGCGAACTTGCCCTCGCGCTCGCATCGGTTTCCAGGTGTAATGGGATGCTCGGCCTCTGGTTTCGTACCACCGACAGATCATTACTCATCAGGTGTTGCCATCGATCTGCCGGTGGAAGCAGCACTACCAGACCAGAATATGGTTCATTACAACCGGTTGTGATAACTCGTTGACTGAACTAGTAGTTACAAACGCGTTTATGTATCATTTCATTTTGCTGTCGCTAATTTCTATTAGATGCAAGGTTTTATTTTTACCCAATACTTTTTAACAAATTGTATTTTCAACGTTATTTTAAAACTCTTTCCCATTTTTTTTTCAGATATTCGTCTACAACTTAATGAACAGCTACGATGTTTAGATGTTCGCATGGAATCACAAGTATCTCTGATACAAGAACTACAAGATTTTTTTCGAAGGCGTGCTGAACTTGAAATTGACTATAGTAAAAGTCTAGATAAGCTAGCGAAAACATTACAATTACGACATAAAGAACAAAAACAAAAGTAAGTACGAGTTATTGGATTTTTAATTATCCGCATGTATTTAATTTAGGAACTAAAGAAGGTTATTTAGTAGTACGAGTATTGACTTGATTTGAAAGCAAGTCTTTACAACTTTAATGCCTATATAGCCATTACAATAAAAACTGTGTCCAGCATTTTACAAAATAGTTTTCTTTTGTTTGATTTTTTTTCAGACGGGAACAGTGGCCATTATTTTCATCATACGCATGTTGGCAGACACTTGTCAATCAGACAAAATCATTATCAAAGGATCATGCAGTTCTCTCGGAAATCTATTCAGTACATTTGGTGGCTCGTCTTCAAACAGTTATTGAAGATGTTCAACGAATATATAAACGAGTAAGTTGTTTTTAATGTGTAGAATATACTCCTATCAATGAAATTTTCTTCTTAATCCTTTTGATGTATTACATTTGTACGTTATTCCGTATCATCTTCTCTTTAATTATTCCAGTGTCGAGAAATATGCTATGAAACACACGAAGAAATACTTAGAGTACTGCAAGAACTTCACACTACCACAAAAACGTATCATAGTTATCAGGTGAGTTATATATTGTACTACTATTTGCCCTAACCCCTAGTGGGGCATAGCGCGTCAACTATTCCCATATGGCTAAGTTGACATTTCGTTTCGCATAAACTGGTTTCGGACGTTGCATGTTGCTAGCATGCACATCCTGCCCATTTAGCCGCATATCTGCGACAAGTTGTGAAAGGCAGTGACTTATTGTTACGCCCCACACCACAGGGAAAACATAACACGGATATCCATAGCCACGAACGCCGTGAACGGGACTTGAACCTGTAACGACCGTAGTCAGACATGAGACTGATGCCTCTACGCTCTGAGCTACCGGTCTTTATACTATTTAAGTTAAAGTGCTAGCAAAATATATTACCTATGAAGTACAATACGTTGAATAAAGAATTTGAATGAAAAATAACGATATTTCAAATTAATGGTAAAGAAGCCGCATACGGGATAAACTTAATCATTCTATTGTAGTCTGACTCAATGGATAATACGGTTTGGGTTATATTCACTGTGTGATAGGTAAGGTATCCGGCGTAGTCGGGTACACTCTGTGTGATAGATGAACTTTATCTACTCCCACGCATCACATCATATATTATCAACTTTATTCACTTATATTTAGTTTTAGAGCCCGTTCTCACGGCAAACTTTTTAGTTCGCGGAAAAACTAAATAGTTTAGTCAGAAAAATAGAACATACGGTGTTTTATGAGACCGCGCACACAGCGATTACTAAATAGTTTAGTTTGCTGTGTGTGCGGTTTCATAAACCACCGTGCGTTTTGTTTTTCTGACTAAACTATTTAATTTTCCTGGGAATTAAAAAGTTTGCCGTTTGCGCGTGCTCTTAATGCCGCACATAATAGCAGGGTCTTCGCAAGTTGGTAGTTATCAATATCATAAACCCATCATTTCCTTTCTGAACAATGGAGACGATGAGTGCAAAATGTAAAGACTTGGGTAACTGTCAAATTATTGTAATATTTATTGTTTAAAAATAATTATTAGATAGATAGATAGTATTATTTGATTTATTAATTATATAATATACCCAATTTCACTTTTGGCGCGAACGCTTTTGCACGTTGTGCATTGATTTGAAGAATATCAGATTTTAAAGAACTACTGACTTGGAAATATATATAGATTGGTTAACTATTTTCTTTCGTAGAAAACAAAATAATTTATTGTCAATGTACAAATATACATATAAAATGTGTACTTAATTAACGTACATATCAGGTATTCCAAAATATTGTCTATTTACCAAATTCTCTTCCACGGTGCTTGCCATAATATTTTCACCAAACGAACTACACAAAAACACAACATAAAAAAACATCAAGTTCTGAACTCGAGCGTTTTAATGTAAATATTTTTAACTCCAAAATAAACACTTAATCCGGGAATTTAGTAGAACGCGGCGCGATAAAATGGAATTTTGCTGTCAGCAATATTTAAAAGCTTTTTAAAACCATCTTAATTGGTGAAATTGCTTGTTTCTTATTCGCATTACTCGAGAATGTGGTCGACTTGAATAAAAATAAAAACGCACAATAGTAAATTCTGTGCCATAGAAAATGTGCCAAATGAAAATGCTCTTTTAGTTTATTCATCACTTCCACTTGTTAGAAACAGCCGGGCCCTGTTGAACAGATGTTTCGAAAATGATATTATTGTTTGCATTAAAATGTTAGAAAGATTTAATTTCCAATGATACACTGTCGGCGTCGCCTAGTGTTGGCGTTTTTTTGGAGGTATTTGACACACCGCAAAACATACGAAACGAAATGTCAAATCCCATACAAAATGAATTCATTTCGTCGACGAAAATTTTCGTTTTGCTCTATGGTATTGTGTTCATAAGTGGAATTGGGTGACATTCCTAGTATCCACTAGATGGCACTCCTAGTATCCAATAGATGGCACTCCTAGTATCCAATAGATGTCACTGTTTTGCCGTGAATTCAGTACACGTGAAACAAGAGCGGAAAGTTTGACGTTCTGATATTTGGCAATCTATGAATGCGAATCCTAGATGTATTGTTTTGGGCGGAAAACTATGTTTTTATGTAATGTAACGTAATTCAAATGTATAATGTCGAGAAATAAACCAAATGTTTAGTGTCAACGTCAACATATGTTTGTGACGTCTACAAAACATCTGGCCTATTACAGTGATGGTTTCGAACAGCGAACTAGATTTCGATGGCGCACTTTTCATTGGATTTCGTTCTGCGCAACACAATACCAGGCATCAGACCGAAAAGAACGCCACGACTCTGCGATGAGCGAACTTAAACAGCTACAATACGGGTACTTCGCGGCCGTGGGGCGAATTGCGGACTCTGTACACATTTAGATGGAGGTGAAATAATTTGACGTTCAACCAATTTCATCATCATCATCGTGGGCGACAGCCCGACGTCGGGCTTGGCCGCCTGGATCCGAGGCTTTTGTTCCAGGTTTCTTGACATGGAGTGGTTTTTACAAGGACGAGTTGTCAGCACATCGTGTAACCCCATTCAGGGGATGGCCTCGGAAGATAGCTGCTTCAGATGGTTTAATAAACGTGCTGGAGTTCACACAACTATGTTGCTGGTCCAACTACGCAAGTCATTCCATCCTACTAAACCTGAGACGCTTAGGTGTTGGTCAGCCATTCAGGCTACAGCTGTCTGCCTTTTTCCAAATGTCTTATCGCTAAGACTTGGCCGTCAGCGGTTTGAAACACTGCCGTTACCAGGGGGCGCCTACGAGGAGGACTATGGAAAAGGTCTTTTGCCCCCCAATTTGCTTTCAACTTTGATTCGATGAAATCCCATACGAGACCTGGATAAGAACCCTTGATGGGGACACTAGAATCAAACTGTCTGTCATAGATACGATAGAGTGTATTATCACTCTATCGTCCTTAGCATTGTAGTTTATGTAATTATTTTATTTATTATTGTCATGCTATTCCATTCATATTTTACATTGAATAATTGACACTCTGAGATTCACATCCTATTTTGATGCTTTCTTTTTCAGACTGAATGTAAAGCGGCCGAAACAAAACTTCGTACCGCCGAAAGCCAACGATTAAAATTACAACAATCAATTCCAAAGGACAAACTAGAACGTAGCAAAAAATACAGACTGACTGAAAAAGAAGTGCTCAAAGTACGTACAAGCTTACATAATTCCACGTTCGCCCATACAAACAATACATTTTTTAATTGAATATTTTCCTTTCAACTTTCAGAGGAAGAATAAATACACGGACGCAAGACTGAAGGCTCTTAAAGCCAAAAATGAATATCAGTTGTGTTTGGAGGCATCCAATACAACTATACACAAATATTTTGTAGAGGATTTAAGTGATTTAATTGATGTAAGTACGCACGATTGTATACGAAATGATGTAAATTTATTATTTGCGAGAATTAATTCAATTAGATGTACAATCCGGTCGTGCCTGTTAGAAGGCCAATTGAAATTCGCTGCTTGACAGTCGTAGTTTCAAGGGCTCGTTTCGTAAGAGTTTTTACATTTTGACGTATTTTTTGCCTCGTCTTCTTTGTCAGCTAATTGTTCGGTTAAGAGGATATGCCTTTCGTAAGAAATTCATCTCGAATTCTGAGCTATGTATTAGCACTTCTTACTGGAAAAAGTTCGTTAGCCCATCTTCCATCATTGCTATTTGATTCAAATAAAAAATTGTGCCTCAGTTCCAAGAGCAAGATAAGTGACAAGCAACTACATACTAACTAAACTGCACGTATTCAAAAAATCAAATGGTTAATCTGCACATAATTTAATTTCATCGAAAACGAACCCCCATCATATGCCCTTACTTGGAAAATGTTGCAGCGCGTTCAATTGGTATACGAGCCTTATCAGTATGTTTTTGTTTCCAGACTTGGTATGTTGATGTTAGGGAATTTCACGCTTTAAGAACTGGGTCATATTTTATCCAGTTATTTTCATTTAAGATTTCCTTCCTATACCACACAAATTGTGGTGGCAATATCAATTTCTTAATCAAAACCATTTGACGCAGTCCGTTTCCAATTGCATTAAATTGCTCCCATAGTGAAGAATGCAGCTTGAAATGAAACTGAAACAGTCAAGGCGGTGGAATTGCAAATGACCGTGAGTAATTGAAGACTTTGGAATGGGGTTCGTTGAATTGATAATTTTTAGAGGGTGTCCTCGTTTTAAGAAGATTCATCAAATCTTCGGATCACATCCATGTAAAGTATCGCCTTGCAAACTGCATAATTCGATTTTGGAATTTAAGGTGTTGTGGTTGGAGCAACACTGCTGGCGTTAAAGGGGTTTGATTGGAGCAACACTGCTGGCGTTAAAGGGGTTTGACAGCCCTTGCTGATGAACGTTACGTTGTTGTTGTGCTAGCGATGCTTCAAATACTGCAATTCTTCTTGCATCGAGGGGGTTTGGCAGCTCTTGGCCGTTGAAAAACGGGTCGTTCCGGTACGAAGAACCGGCTGCCGCAGGAACGAACAGGTCGTTGCGTAGAACCGGCTGCCGTGGCAGACCATTTTACGGGGTGTAATGTGTAATAAGCTTGATGTGGTCACGCTCACGATTTTTATCAATTCGGTGTTATCATTCGCAGCTGCGTCATCTGGAATCCGGTACAAATAGCAAATCAAATATTACTGGCGCGAGGTTTGAACCGTCAGCGTATTGCTTGGCACGTGAACTCTATTACGGCGCTGATTTATCTCAATAAATGGTTGATCATCGTGGCGCTCTGGATCATTATCCAATCATCTAATCTAATTATCTCGGTCAAGTGTCCGAATCCTCCAATTTTGGAATTTTTCGGTTTTCATTATTGGGAGGACCAAGAAAAAAGTCTTATTTTCTAGCTGTATCCGTCGCTTGATTTCGTCAGTTTCGCTGGGGTCATTTGACTTGTTGCTACCCAGGTGTGTGAAGTCGTCTACGAATTCGACGCTAAAGTTCCCGACACTGATGTTCGGTTGTGCTGATGTGCATCTTCTTGATTGCTTCCTTATTTTTGTTTCGTCCTCGTTAATGCGTAGTCCAACTTCTTTTGCAGTCGTGTAAAGATTATGCAGAAGTTCTTCTCCGATGTGCAGGTTTCGGAACATGGTGTTGATATCATCTGTCAATTGTGTCGACTTGATGGTTAGTGTGCCACTGGTGCCAGTCCACCGCCTTGCTTCAATCCAGTACGTGTTTAAAAAAGATCAGTAAACCTGTTTTGGATCCTGACCTGTGATTTGGTCATCGTCATCTTTGTAAGTAGTCCTTTAACGGTATACCAAATTGCAGCATGATACTATACAGTACACTACGACCGATATTGTCGTAGTCTAGCTTAAAGTCGATAAAAATTTGGTACACATAAACTTTGTATTCCCAACACTTTTCCAAGATTTGCTTGAAAAAAAAAGCTTTGTAGATCGGCCAGGTCTAAAGCCGTCTTGATATTCCCCAATGATTCGTTCAGCGTTCGGTTCTATTCTATTTTCTAGAATTTTGGTCATTATTTTGTAGGACGTAGAGACTAGTGAAATACTCTGTAATTCTCGCACCGCAATTTATCTCCCTTTTTGTGAATGGGACAGATGATGCTCCTGCGTCAATCTTTTGGGATCACCTCGTCCTTCCAGATTCGCAGAAGCAGTTGATGTATGGCATTTAATAGACCCGTTCCACCGGATTTTAGCAGTTTAGCTGGAATCTCCTCTGTGTTTTATTTGGTTTGAGTGACTTCAGGGCGAGATCAATTTCTACTGTCGGGGGTTGTGTATTACCTTGATCGATCGTATCGTCATCGATTGGGGCTTCCTGTATTGGGACGTTAAATGTTAGATACGGATAAATGGTTGATATTTTTCGGTATTCGGGATCTTTTTTTGGGGGTTACTATCTCATCAGTTGTTTTGTGTATGTATTAACTAACAAATTAATTTAATTAATCAGTTCATTGGTTTTTACATACAGTTGACAGTTTTGATCTACTGGGCTTTGGTTACGGATATTTGGTGATCTAAGACTTTTGCCACAAGAAAATCTTTCGCGAGTTATAATATCACATATTAGTTGGGAAGCCAGAAACGTTTTCTTACGTTAAAAGTAACATGGCTGGTACTTTCATGATGGTTCTTTGTCTGCAAGTCTCCGAGGGTAGGTTTGGCAGCTGTAGAGGGTTGAAGTTTGCAAAAAACGTTAAAAGCACATCATTTTAACAAGGTTGCCGCATTGTACTTTGTTATGAAAGATCCTAATGTTCGAAGATGTTATTTACTGTCTATTTTTGAAGTCGGGTTCAGGGAAGAATATACCGAAAGTGTTTCGTATTCACGAACATTTTCGGTATATTCTTCCCTGAACCCCAACTTTTTTCAACTTTCGGTAGAATCTAAAAAAGGAAACTACTTAAAATGAGCTTTTTTTGTTTTTGCTTTTTTTTTAAACTTTGTAAATAGTTAATCCTAGCGATTCATATAAAAACGAATTGAAAACACCGGTATTTGAGTTTACAGAATAATGTTTAATTTGTATGCATTTCGGGAAGCCTTCCGCCCATCTTCAGCAATATGACTCAATAGGCCTAATAGGTCTAGTTGACGTTTCTTTAGTATATTTTTTTTTCGTATGATACATGTGCTGGCATACACATCCTGTCCATTTAGTCGCCTTCTACGGCAAGCTAGGACAGGCTGTGTCTATTTTTACGCCCCATACCACACGAGTTATATCCTGCTTTTTAATTTAATTCTTGTTTATATGTATCCAAGCCCACTTTCAGTGTTCAGTGCTTTATTTGTTGTTAGGCTTTGAAAGTCATATCAAAAATTATGTTCAACAGTTTTCGCACATGTCTTCAAACCACATCCTTACTACAATTGGCCCCATCTCTCTCCATCCAGTGCATGGATTTAGGTTTTTGCTCGATGGTTTCCCGAGCGATTTTGATGCATGTCACGGCGGATCAGGGACGCTGTCGGGCTGTTCAGCAAAATTCGGAAAGTCTATCGCACACAATTCAATCGATGGACAGTCGAGCCGATAAGCAGAAATTCTTGGAGCAGCATAGTGCAGCGTTTATGATTCCAAAGCGTATTGAATTCCAAGGACCACCAACCGAAGATCCCATCGAACCGGAATTGCAAAAGGCTCTACACACCGAAATGGAACAACGATTGCAATTGCTCGGCGTTCGACTAAACAATCTTCGAGCCGAATCGGAAGAAATCTGGAAAACTCTAGAGACAGCCGAAAAGAATTTATTGGAGCACTTGAGTACGAAAGACTTTGATACGAGCGGACAGTTTGGCGACGTAACATTCGTTCAAGCCAAACCAATTGAAGCAGGAACAACGAAATTAAAGGCCGAGAAGCAAGAAATTGAGGAATTTTATTTAACAGTATGTTTTTAAACAGGAAAGGAAGTTGGAGAGATTATTTCATACAGCTTTAAATATAATTTTAGAAAATCCGAGAATACATTCTTGGCACCTCCAGAATAGCCCGCCTCGATGCCAAAGCTGAACTTATACGTAATGCATTGGAGAAAGATGCTGCGATCTCATGTGGTCCTGTAGTGAAATCAAGTATACCGAAAAGAAAGCGTATTGGGCGAATGAATCCGTCGGGTCAACCGAAACTTTTCGGAGGTTCGTTGGAAGAATACTTGGAGGCAACGGCTGAGGAAATACCATTGATAATGCGTTCATGTATACGAGTAATAAATTTGTATGGTAAGTAAGAGAATGCATAATAATACAGATAATCTAAGCATGTAATCATTTCAATTTCTCCTTATTGTTTGGCTTCAGGTTTACATCATCAGGGTATATTCCGTGTGTCTGGGTCGCAAGTGGAAATATCAAACTTCCGCGAAGGATTCGAACGCGGCGATGATCCGCTCGCTGACACGACCGATGCATCGGATATTAATTCTGTAGCGGGTGTACTCAAATTGTACTTGAGAGAACTGAGAGAACCACTATTCCCAATAATCTATTTCGAACAGTTTATATCATTAGCTAGTATGTTATTAATTATTCGAACTAGGCCAACATTCATTAAACGATTTAATTTTGTTTTTCTTGCAGAATTAGAGTCCAAACGTGAAAGTGTGTTGGGTATTAAGAACTTTTTACAGCGTCTTCCACGTTCTGTGCTAATTGTGTTACGATATTTGTTTGCATTTTTGAACCAGTAAGTATTTTAAATTTCGTATACATAATTTATTTAATCTGTGGTTCATGTGGTTCACAAAGATAGTGATGGAAAACTACTTATCTTGGAAAAAGATCAAATGAGGCGGTGAAAAGAACACTTCGCCGCGGTCTTGAACCGTGTAACCTCTGGTGAAGTTCCCCCTCATATAGATAATTTAGCTAACCATCAAAATGTGCGTATACGGTCCACTGCCCCGACTAAAGAGGAAATAGTCACTGCAATTATTGCACTAAAACGCGGAATGGCTGCCGGACTTGACGGCATCCCTGCCGAACTTTATCAAGCAGCGCCAAGCGTAACGGCCGATTTGCTGCACCCACTTGTTGATAAAGCGTGGAATACAGAGACCTTTCCCACTGAGTGGAAGGAAGGTTTGATCATCAAACTTCCAAAGAAGGGTAGCCTCACAGACTGTAATAATTGGAGAGGCATTTGTGTGCTTCCTGCCGTTGCCAAGATAATAGCTAAAATCGTCCTGGAAAGACTAAAGGCCCACTTAGAAAGCACAATTGATGAAGAGCAGGCTGGCTTTCGATCCGGATTTTCCTGTGTCGATCACATTACCACCTTGCGAATCATCATCGAGCAATGCGCTGAATACGATTCTCCGCTTCACTTGCTTTTCATCGATTTCGAAAAGGCTTTCGATAGTGTGAACCGGGATTCTATATGGGCGGCCTTGTGCAGGAGAGGCATCCCTGAGAAGCTTGTGGCTATTATTAAGGCAACCTATGACGGCGCGAAATGTGGCGTTTTGCATAAAGGTATGGTGTCGGGGAACTTTGAGATTCGCAGTGGAGTTCGGCAGGGGTGCATCCTCTCGCCGATCCTATTCCTCATAGTGATCGGCGACGTGTTGCATACAGCCCTATCCGGAATCGACAGAGGAATTCAATGGACTTTGACATCTTATCTACAACATCTTGACTACGCTGACGACATATGCCTACTCTCCCACAAAATCATGGATCTGTCCGCAATGGCGTTAGATCTCGAGAGGCAGGCAAGCAAGGTTGGGCTAAAGATTAATACCAACAAGACCAAGGTTCTTAGCCCGCCGTTGCGAAAAAGAAATCCGACACCTATTGCCATCAATATTAATGGGCAGCCTGTGGAGAAGGTGGACAACTTCGTCTACCTAGGTAGCATTGTTGCCGAAAATGGTGGTACGGAGCAGGACATCGCTCGTCGTATCAACCAGGCTAAACGCGCATACGGCATGCTGTCCAAAATCTGGCAGAGTAGTTATCTCAGCATCAAGACCAAGCTGGGCCTGTTTCGCTCCCTGGTATAATCAGTGCTTTTGTATGGGAGCAGTACATGGAAAGTTTCCGTAGGAGTTACCAGAAAACTGCAAGTTTTCGTCAACTCATGTCTTCGTCGAATTTTAAGAATTTGGCTCGAAACAATATCAAATGAAGAGCTAAGTCGGCGTACGGGTCAGATGCCAATCGACGAATTGATACGCAGGCGAAAATGGCAGTGGATAGGTCACACATTGCGGAAGAGTGATAACTGCATTGCTTTGCATGCCATGAAGTGGAACCCCATTTCCAACCAAGGCCGACCAAGAGGGGGTCCTCGAATCACATGGCGTCGATCTGTGGCAAAGGAGTGTCAGGTACTGGGTAAGTCTTTTGGGGAGTTGCGTCCCATTGCCCAGAACAGAGTACGATGGCGCGCAGGAGTAGTTGACGCGCTATGCCCCGCTAGGGGTTAAGGCAAAGTAGTAGTAGTAGTATGTATGCGGAAACAAGGGTGCATCGGGTATCCAGTCCAGAAAATCTATCCTTTACGAATACACATATCGGACCTGCCAATTTATTAAGAGGAGTAGTTGTCGGACCGTTTTTTAGATGATCTGCGTTGTTAGCTAGAGACAATAATAATAGAATATTTAAAAAGCCCCAATAAATGTCCTCACAGGATAAAATGTTGGAAAATCAATATTAATGAAGCTAAATCAACGTAAGTCATATTACCGACAAGGACTCGCTCACCAGTCATTCTAAACAGAATCGAATACCACCAGAGAAACAAATGAACAAACTGGACTCTGTAATACTGCATTGCATTTGTTGTTCTAATTTGCCCAAATAAACGTGATTGATTTACCACCGGCGAAGGTCAAAAAACTGTCATACGGAAAATATATGCTACCAGTTTTGGCATTTCTTTGTTAGGCACACGGAACACGTATATGCGATCGCGTAATTTTCGCCCGTGTAGCTTAAACACGATTACTGTTTACATGTAAGTCGAGTAAGCGCATTTATGCTTCGGTACCCGCCGTCGCGTCGTCTAAAATGTTACGAGCTGTCGTGTACCCGTTTGCTATTTGCTCGGGACGGGTATCGTAAATTTGTCACGGGCGACGCTTTTACGCGTCTCGTGTATCAGAAGTTTTATTTGATGAAATGATAATAATAATCTAGAAGTCGAATATTGTATAAGTTATGAGGATTATTCATAAAATATAAACTTCTCTCCAGGCGGGATCACACGAATGACAATATCAACCATTAATCGGTCGGCCGTTCTCAGAAAAGTCGATTGGAAGATAATTACTTCCACACAAGTGTTTTATATATAGCTTTCAGTGACAATTACTGTAATATAATTTCCTCATCCAGTAGATAGCCCATTTTGCCACTCGCATAAATGTCTACAATAAGCTGTTCGATCTTATTCAGATTATAGATTCATGGTCGGGCTGACTGGAAGTTCTGGATGCGGTAATGTGATAGATTTTTTTTTGTTAATTACTAATTGTAAATGTGTCGGTTTTACGTTATTCATCTTTGCTTGTTACTAGTTCAATTGAATAGAATCTATAATTTATAACGAGCTTTGTTTTCTTAAAACTTTTGCAAGATTAAGTCGCTTTATAACTTGTAATATACTTAGTTAGCATCGTGGAGTGACGACCGAGCGCGTCCATAACGCGTAATATGCTTTTATTGAATATTGTCCACTGCTCTAAATATTCTCCGCCTGAATTGTATAATACATAATGTAATCTTTAATACATCTTTTTTTTTGTAATTTTCATATTTCGAATAGAATCAGAATGATAATCAGTATCTTATTTAAAAATTAAATTTACTTTTAGTTTTTCGATATCTCTTAATTAATTGTTAAAATGTTGCCTTTTGTGCGTGTGTACAAGAAGGCTGGGTTGGATTCTCAAAAACATACAATGGATGTTTTTTTATATTAATGATTTTATCCCGTTCCCATTAATGAAGCGATTTCGGGTATTCGGTGTCGAATTTCGTGTCCATCCCGCACATCGACAAAAACTGAGACGTTTAAAATAGAGCGAACCAGACGAACAAAATACCCACATACATATATCATGTCGATTTGAACGCAGGATTAGGTCAATGACACTTGCAGGGCTTACATGCTACTACAACAGGTCAAAGGTGTATCTTAAATAATATGAATCTCATTCAACAAAAATTTAAACCAAATCAAGTGAAGTGTTTACTTTCAAGATTGTTTTTTTTATTGCGAATGTAACCTTTTTTTTCACTCTGACGACTGCTAATTCTGACTAGTATGCTTTAAATTGGGAAAATATTCTCAGAAATATAAAAGCTATTCTTGAAAACGGGATATTTCGGTGGATTGAAAATGTTTATACATACACATTATTCATATCTTGTTTGTTTATAAATATTACAATCCATCTAGCCTAATTTGCCTTTAATCGTCTTGTACGGTATTATAATTTACTGAAATAATTTCTTTCAGTCTGTCCGAATATGCTGATGAGAATATGATGGATGCTTACAATTTAGCAATTTGTTTTGGTCCCACGTTGATGCCCGCCCCCGAAGATAAGGATCAAGTTCAGTATCAGAATCAAATCAATGAAATCATCAAAAATATGATTCAATATCATGAAGAACTTTTCCCAAAGGATTTGGGTGGCATTCAATACGAAAAATATATCTCTGACATTGATATGTAAGTTTTTCTAATTTAAAACTATCTTTTTCCGTCCACTGGAAGCAATAACATTGATTTAATAATATTGACTCTCCTGTAGTGATGTGGGCGATTCACCAACCGACCAAGTTACAGAGGATCCTGATTCCGAAGTATACCCCTCCGAAGATGGTAAGTTGGACTTATATATCCTATTCAGTTTTTATATATACATGTTTAAAAATGATTTTGACTCGCAATATACTATATTTCGACGCAGAATGCGACTGTGAATATTGTTATCATTCTCCTGAGGTTTTCTACAGTATGCCTAATTCAGTGGAGTCGCTGCTTGATGAATAGTACTAAATATTTTATTTGAATTAATAATTTTGTTTATTGTTATCTTTTCATTATTTGTTATCCTTTTGTTGTTTGTTGCAATTTCATTTTGTATCTTTTTGATTTGTATAAAAGTTGATGATATAGCAAAGATAAATGAAATTGGTGGATATTTTAGCGCGTAATGGGTGGAGGTTTTTCCAATTGATTGATATTAAAGGCAATAAAACATAAATTTCTAAAAAAATAACAAATGATTCTTTTCCTTACTAACTTTCTAATCCTTTCATAGAAACTTTTAATATAACTAATATAATATAACTAACCAACTCCTACTAATTGCAATAATGCATGGTCAATTTGGTTAAGTACAATATTGTGAGATAGGTAAAAAATCATTGTGATTGGCTTTTAACAACTCCTTGTGATGTCTCTTTTCATCGGTTATCTTCATTCAATGGAGTTCTCACATAACTGTAAGAGCAACATGTTTTGACATACAGGTTCTCTTTCATGCATAGGATTCATAACGCCCAGTACGCACTCGATTCTTTTGCGTCTCATCTGCCTCGACTCATTGTTGTTGTTGAATTATGTATGTATTTTCTGCATCTTGTAATGAGTCGCGGCAGTCGAGATTGTGGCAATATGCAAACGAATCTATTTAACAGTCGCAGTGCGTATTAGGCGTAACACATCCGGTATTCATATTCCAAGCATTATGAATATGCAGTTTGCTTCTCTAAGTAGACCACATAAGATTGATTGATTGATTAATTTTCTTTTTGTTCCGTGATGTTTGGGTCACCCAAAAACGATGCGCAAACTCTCGTCGACACGGTTGGCAGGCAAAGTCTATAACATCGGCAAATAGTATTACATATTTAAGTCTGTAATTTAATATCTAATATTTTTTTTATTTATTAATTCAAAAATGGCAATGTATTTTTTTCATGGGCCTTTTTTCCCCTCTATTTCCTGCTCTTATTTCCTGCCTTTATTTCTTTCCTTTATTTCTTTCCTTTATTTCTTTCCTTTATTTCCTTCCTTTTTTTCCTTCCTTTTTTTTCCTTCCTTTTTTCCTTCCTTTTTTCCTTCCTTTTTTCCTTCCTTTTTTCCTTCCTTTTTTCCTTCCTTTTTTCCTTCTTTTTTCCTTCCTTTTTTCCTTCCTTTTTTCCTTCCTTTTTTCCTTCCTTTTTTCCTTCCTTTTTTCCTTCCTTTTCTCCTTCCTTTTTTCCTTCCTTTTTTCCTTCCTTTTTTCCTTCCTTTTTTCCTTCCTTTTTTCCTTCCTTTTTTCCTTCCTTTTTTCCTTCCCTTTTTCCTTCCTTTTTTCCTTCCTTTTTTCCTTCCTTTTTTCCTTCCTTTTTTCCTTCCTTTTTTCCTTCCTTTTTTCCTTCCTTTTTTCCTTCCTTTTTTCCTTCCTTTTTTCCTTCCTTTTTTCCTTCCTTTTTTCCTTCCTTTTTTCCTTCCTTTTTTCCTTCCTTTTTTCCTTTTTTTCTTCTTTTCCTTCCTTTTTTCCTTTTTTTTCTTCTTTTCCTTTTTTTTCTTCTTTTCCTTTTTTTTCTTCTTTTCCTTTTTTTTCTTCTTTTCCTTTTTTTTCTTCTTTTCCTTTTTTTTCTTCTTTTCCTTTTTTTTCTTCTTTTCCTTTTTTTTCTTCTTTTCCTTTTTTTT
The DNA here is from genome assembly GCA_964017055.1 of Chloromyia formosa. Taxonomy (NCBI): domain Eukaryota; kingdom Metazoa; phylum Arthropoda; class Insecta; order Diptera; family Stratiomyidae; genus Chloromyia; species Chloromyia formosa. Next base: position 30,140,270 of record OZ024815.1, on the reverse strand, counting down.
CTTCTTTTCCTTTTTTTTCTTCTTTCCTTTTTTTTCTTCTTTCCTTTTTTTTCTTCTTTCCTTTTTTTTCTTCTTTCCTTTTTTTTCTTCTTTCCTTTTTTTTCTTCTTTCCTTTTTTTTCTTCTTTCCTTTTTTTTCTTCTTTCTTTTTTTTCTTCTTTCCTTTTTTTTCTTCTTTCCTTTTTTTTCTTCTTTCCTTTTTTTTCTTCTTTCCTTTTTTTTCTTCTTTCCTTTTTTTTCTTCTTTCCTTTTTTTTCTTCTTTCCTTTTTTTTCTTCTTTCCTTTTTTTTCTTCTTTCCTTTTTTTTCTTCTTTCCTTTTTTTTCTTCTTTCCTTTTTTTTCTTCTTTCCTTTTTTTTCTTCTTTCCTTTTTTTTCTTCTTTCCTTTTTTTTCTTCTTTCCTTTTTTTTTTCTTCTTTCCTTTTTTTTTTTCTTTCCTTTTTTTTTTTCTTCTTTCCTTTTTTTTTTTCTTCTTTCCTTTTTTTTCTTCTTTCCTTTTTTTTCTTCTTTCTTTTTTTTTTTCTTCTTTCCTTTTTTTTCTTCTTTCCTTTTTTTTCTTCTTTCCTTTTTTTTCTTCTTTCCTTTTTTTTCTTCTTTCCTTTTTTTTCTTCTTTCCTTTTTTTTCTTCTTTCCTTTTTTTTCTTCTTTCCTTTTTTTTCTTCTTTCCTTTTTTTTCTTCTTTCCTTTTTTTCTTCTTTCCTTTTTTTTCTTCTTTCCTTTTTTTTCTTCTTTCTTTTTTTTTCTTCTTTCCTTTTTTTTTCTTCTTTCCTTTTTTTTCTTCTTTCCTTTTTTTTCTTCTTTCCTTTTTTCTTCTTTCCTTTTTTTTCTTCTTTCCTTTTTTTTCTTCTTTCCTTTTTTTTCTTCTTTCCTTTTTTTTCTTCTTTCCTTTTTTTTCTTCTTTCCTTTTTTTTCTTCTTTCCTTTTTTTTCTTCTTTCCTTTTTTCTTCCTCTTTTCCTTTTTTTTTTCTTCTTTTCCTTTTTTTTTTCTTCTTTTCCTTTTTTTTCTTCTTTCCCTTTTTTTTCTTCTTTCCTTTTTTTTCTTCTTTCCTTTTTTTTCTTCTTTCCTTTTTTTTCTTCTTTCCTTTTTTTTCTTCTTTCCTTTTTTTTCTTCTTTCCTTTTTTTTCTTCTTTCCTTTTTTTCTTCTTCTTTTCCTTTTTTTTTCTTCTTTTCCTTTTTTTTTCTTCTTTCCCTTTTTTTTTCTTCTTTTCCTTTTTTTTTTCTTCTTTTCCTTTTTTTTTTCTTCTTTCCCTTTTTTTTTTCTTCTTTTTCCTTTTTTTTCTTCCTTTCCTTTTTTTCTTCCTTTCCTTTTTTCTCCCTTTCCTTTTTTTCTTCCTTTCCTTTTTTGGTTCCTTTCCTTTTTTGGTTCCTTTCCTTTTTTTCTTCCTTTCCTTTTTTCTTCCTTTCCTTTTTTCTCCCTTTCCTTTTTTCTCCCTTTCCTTTTTTTTCTTCCTTTCCTTTTTTCTTCCTTTCCTTTTTTCTTCCTTTCCTTTTTTTCTTCCTTTCCTTTTTTTCTTCCTTTCCTTTTTTTCTCCTTTCCTTTTTTTCTTCCTCCGTGGTATAGGAATAAAAAACCGAAATCATCTTAAGTGATGCTATATTAGTACTTGTATTTAGACAATTGGTTCTTAAGCTCTAACCTCAAGTGATGAAAAAGTGTAAGATGTTAATTAAAAGCAAAAGAGATGTTAAGTTATTTTCATAATTTCGGTTATTTTGATGAGAATTATCATCTACAAATTTCTGTTGATTGAACTCTTTCAAATTGGCACAGTGATTCTTTTTACTGTGGTGACACGAAAGCTCTGACTTCCCCCATAGAGGAGAACTGAAGATATTTTTTTGTCTGGTATTAGCAAGTGAGGTATCATGTGAATAGTAACGCCGACTACATTCAATATTTGATATTTATTCAAGTTTGAAGAAAAGTGAACAGAGGTTGAAGGGAAAAATATGCTATAATCTGGGTAACCTTCTTGTTTTTCGCGACCGTTTGACTTCAAAATATGAAAACTAGCATAGAAAATGAGAATAATTGAATTTTGATATATTTTTTAAATTGGTAAATTTAGTGTAGTATATTTCTATAAGTTAGCACACCCCTGCAAGCTTTAAAAACACCCGAGGAAATACTAATGATCAATTAACACCATAGACGACCATCTTTTCAAGTTACACAACAATAACATAATACATGCTTAATAATAATACACTCATTTAAAGTTAGGCATCTTGACACTATCCATATCCATTCTTTTTACTCAGTATCGATTAAAGCTAAGGTCACAAAATATTGCAGATTCAGACGACTCTGAATTACAGTTAATTTATTAGAGTATTGCTAACCATTTTCGAAAGGGTGAAGACTGTTTGGCGCGGTCATTCTATGTCTAATTATTCATACAATTTGCTTTCTTCTTTGATGGAAATGAATTGCTAAGCTTGTCTAGGAGTAGAACAGTTCATCTCAAGAAATACCCTCGTATTGCGAATGCAGCGATATTTTTAGAAACATTTTAGAAAACAAATTTGGATTCTGATTCGTGAAACATGCTTTCTCTCTCGTTCGAAAAGAGTCAAGCCAACAATTTCACAGTAGATTGTTCACGCCGCCGTTCAGAATGCCCTAAATGCTTGACGAACCGTGTGGGTTTTTCGGCACCTTCTGAATGTATCTAACGACACACTAGACCTGGTGTCCCGTGTGGGTACTGAATGAAAATATATCTCAGACTGTCGGACCACAACCTCACTCCAAAATCCGGAAAATCGAAAAAGAAAACGATATGTACTTAACTCATATGTCCAAAATAATCCTTTCGACTAAGGAAAAAAAGTCCTTCCATCCAAAACGCAAAACGATGTCCCAGCGAAATCCGCAAAATATATTCCATTATCTCCTTCGCCATAAAAAACACACAGGAAACTTCAGCAAAAATGCCGGCCATTATTCGTCGGGACGATGAAATCATCAAAAAAATCCAAGTGGAAGAAGCAAAAGAAAATTCATAAAAAAAATGTCTCGAATGGACGACGACAACGGGAACAAAAGTGATAAAGCAAAATCCAAGATGTAAAGATCTTTTCAAAATTTCACTCCGTCGTTGTCGACATCTGAACAACAACTCCACAATTTTTTTCTTTCTTTCATCCGGCAATCGGAAGATCTATTTATTCATCATCGTCTTAATTTCCTCTCATTGGAAATTGAGTTCTAGAGCAAGGAACAGATGCAACGTTGCTTAGTCCCAAAATCAGCTACAAAAACTAATAAGGTCATCAAATATACCTAATCATTGTTACCCATCGAGTCCTCTGGTACCGTCACTTAGTTGTATTTCCGTCTTGGAATATTGAATAAGTTACTCTGGCACACGTTTTTTACTGAAAAAAAAACGGAATGTTTTCCCAGCAACACCACAAGTGCTAATTTATTGTGGTAATTGATTTCCTGAAGAAGGATAACAGAAAAACGTACATCGGATCACCTTTTATCTGCAGATCTGAATCTTTTCCAGGACTATATTAAATTAGGCTATCATTTGTAAATTTCTGTTGTTGGGTTTCCCATCTTGCAAAAAATGTTATAAACATAAACTTCTTGTTTATTTGTTTCCACAAATTTCAGACGATGTTTTATCAGACTTATTTAATTAAAATACCGGATACGATGGATTCTTTTAAAGTACAACCGAAAACCTAAAATAAAATATACTAAAACTAATGACGTACGTACAGATCAATTAATCATATCTGTTGCTTCATGTGCAAACTGTGTTTGTCGTATATCGCAAGCTCTTTGGGAAAGCAGTTCGAGTGGTATATACTCAAACTCATGTGATTAGCCTGCAATGTACTCGTATTTATAACATAAAAGAAATGTGATGTCTACTACTCGTATAATGTAAATGTTAAATATGTGTTAGCTTAGTATATTGAAAGAGTTGCGGGTGTTTTTGGTCGTAGTTCTAAGAGTATAACCCATATGTTTAAACCCCAGCCACTCACTATATAATACTCAATTGCACTATGGTTGTAGTAATCCTATAGGTATAAAAATGCCCTTAACAATATATATCCGTGCATATTCTACCCGTGATCAACACTTTATAATGACGCATTTTGTACAGGCATAAATACTCTTTTTACTGGATGAATCAATCATAAATATACAAATTAACATTTCATTAAATTTGCTTGTAAAATAAAATACAACCAAATACGTTTGCAACGAAGTGCGTTAGTGCGAACACAAATCCTTTTTATAAATACTAAACAACTTTACGGACAAGTACAGTTATAAATCGATGGCTTTTGTGATATATTTGTTATTGGTTTGTTGCTAAACTCATCTGTTGCCTTTCTTATTTTTCTTTATATAGAATCTGATACCGTGGAAGCAACAGCACAATTTGATTTTAATGCTCGATCTGATCGTGAATTATCTTTAAGAAAGGGTGACACGGTTGTGTTAAGGAAGCAGGTAAACGATGCCAGTGAACAATTGTCAATATGTTTTCTTTAATACGATTATTTTGTGAATTGACCACAGGTGTCAACCGATTGGTGGCAAGGAACAGTAAATGGCAAAGATGGATTGGTACCCGACAAATATATCTCATTAAAAATTAAGTGAGTAAATGTCATATTTCTATTTTTTGAACGTCAGCCCTTAGTTTGTCTTTTGTTAACTCGAATGAAATATTATTTGATTAGATACCTTTGCAGTTTGCTCGTATTTACTTAAACTTCTCAATTCTATCACAGAGATGAAGATCGCGACAAAACCAGTGAACATTTGAAATCATCTAGCTCGGAAGAGTCTGTACGTAAACGGCGACCAAGCGGTAATATGTCTATGAACAGTCAGCTTTCAATTTTCGGTCAGCAACAATCCGTCGTTGAAGATCAAGCATTGAAGCATCAGCAGCATCTTGCACAACAACTGCATCAAGCCCAAATACAACAACAACAGCCGCAGCACCAACAACAACAATCGGTGCACCTATCATCAACCGAATCTCACTTGCAACATCAGCAACACATACATCAGTTGCTTAACGAAAAGATCGACTCAATCGCCAGTAATAATAAAATAATCGGCAGTGGTGGTGGTGGCAGCACCAATGATGATTGTGATTTCCACTACGATACAGTCGATAATGTTAAGGATAAATACAACTATCACGATCAGCCTCATTCATTTGAAAATTCCATGGATTTCCTTGAGGAGATGAATCATTTCCAATATGAGGTACTTGAAACAACTGTTTGAGCTCAACTATTTTTTTTTTTAATTTGTGTAGTCTGTTTGGTTAATCTTTTTCAGAGTTTGTTTAGTTGCGTTTTTGTTTTTTATATTTTTCTGGCAAGTGCATTTTTTTTTTGTATGAAATTGATGGGTTTCATGGTCATAGCAAACGCCACCGTATTACAAATTTACGTAATTCGTGGAGAAACTATATTAGGGTCTTTAGCGTTCGATCGTTTAAACTCATCCTATCCTATAACATACGCTTTCTATGCAAAAATGAACTTTGACAGTTCCTAAAACTTTATTACAATCTTATTCGTATTGCTGTTGGAAATTTTTGAAAATCTTTCGTAAATTAGTGATCCATCGATTTTAGTTTCGCAATTTCTTCTATCTAGGCGATTAAAAAGAAGAATTTATTTAAATAGCTTGATTGCTAAGAAATGTAATTTTCGCGATACAGTAATTACCAATTACACCTTCTTGCTTTATACCGATATTCTTGGTATATATTTCAATAAATACATGAAAATGAAATTATCTTACACGGAACAAAACCATCTTATTGGTCTATGATCGTGTCTAGGAAACAAAACGCTTTATTTTCTTATCATGATGAGAGATAGCATGTGTGCATTTAATTTGAAGAGTGTCCTGAGCCTTTTACTTTCGCTTTTCTTCATCTGTTTTCAATTTGATTTTTTTTATTAATAAATCTCTTTTTCTCTCTTTATTTCTGATCTTCTTTTTATAGAAATAGACAGTGAGTTTTAGATAGATTGATAGTAAAATAGAATTATACATATAATGTTATTTTAAGTTAAAAAATTATAAAAGAAAATTCATCAATAGATTTGAATTTGTCAAACATATTTTTAAGTTGGAAGAAATCATATGATTTCCAAAAGAAACGATTTTCGTATAATTTAGCATGTGATTAAGCTGTCGTTTACTTATTTTCTTTAAGATATCTATGTTAGAGTGTGAACGACGTATGTGTGTCTCGAACAAAGAGTAGTATTTCAACATTTATATATACTCGTATATATACTAAAAACAAATATACGCACGCAGATAATAATTTTTTATCATAACAAAGATAGAGAGGGAGAGAGAAAAGTATTTGAATAAAATTACAGTATTGTAAAAAAAGGATTTGGTGATTATTGTCGAGAGACAATTTACATTAAAAACACATATTTAAATAAATGACTTATGTGGCTCGTTGGCATGCTCCATGTTTGCTGTATGCGGTATGGTTATGGTTTTCAGGTGAAAGACCACATTGATAAGCGGAACTTGGTACGCTATTGCTGATTAGTTTAGGTAGGGAAACAACTTACTATTTTAAAAATATTTTAATTTTATAATTTTTGTTTGTGCTGAAATGTTTTTTTTTGTTTTGAGAGATAGCTATTTTATCTGACCTCCATATCGATGATAATAGTATTTCGCATTGATTTGAAATCTACGAAAAACTAAAAACAAAATCTGCAATCAAATCAATCCAAACATCTGAGATTTCCATGTTGTTTGCTGCCGTGCCGTTTATGAAAACTGAGTTTCGTGGCGCGAAGGTTTGCAGATCTCATATAATCTATTTTATCTTTCAAAAACTAACTGTCATACGTCATCAGAATCGGCCAAATTTTTGCTGAGTATAGCACAGATCGAATTGACGATCTATCGACTTTTAACATTGTCTTTCTATATACAATAGAACAGTCATTCTGGATACTGAATACCTTGCTACTCGAAAATATATGACGTAGTGGTCCGATGCCGTTGGCTCCCACATATTTACAGCGTGCAATAGAAGGCTTTGTACAAAATTTCAGCTAGATAGCTTTAAAAACTGATGGAGTAGTTTGCATAGAACAGACAGACAGACGGACAAAACTTAATCGACTCGTCTCATCATACTGACCAAGAATATGTGGTCGGAGATGCTTCCTTCTGTGCGTTGCAAACTTCATGACAAAGTTAATATAGTCTATCACATCCGTGAAGGGTATAACAATGTATTAGAAAAATGTAGACTATTAAATTTGCTTTAACTTTTGTATACAAAATTGTCAATCTATTATCTTAAGAGTTTACGCACTATCAAATTTGCACATTTTACCTAAAAAATTAGTCATGCCGCCACACAGTGGATAGTGCTAGTATACATCATCCTTCCGAATTTCAAATTTTTTTTCCATTTTATTCTATATATTGTTCTCTTTTGAAAACATATTTCACTTAACATAAAAATGTATGAATTATTTTTTTATAGCGCAGTTCTTAGAACAGTAAAATAAAGTAAATTTGGGGGTTTATAGAAATTATTAGGGAAAGATTTGAAAATACACCCAGTGCCAAAAAAATCGCCGCATTCACATTTTTTAATTCGTTTGTTCCAAGACAAGTTTGAGTGGAAGACTAGATAGAATAATTCTTGTATTTGCATTCTTTAGAGTCTTGTCATTTCATTTATTTAATAATTTCTTCCGAATATTTTCAGCTGATTTTTTCTTACCATTATAACGATTTAACGACTATTTGCGGGTTAGAAATAACTTTTTAAATATCATCGCACTGTTGATTCGTTGCAGGCCACTACTCGCGCTATTTCTCGATTTGACATTTTACTCACTTCTTTTAGCGCCACAATTCTCGCCTTTTGTTCAATACTCAATTTCTTGGTATTGGGCATGTTTTTAAACTTTACCCACTAGAACTTCAAAACCAAATGAGGACCATAATAATATTGACAGAGCTATTTATACCCACTCTACAAAATACTATTGAACATACCATAACGATTTATAGGAAGGTAATTAAGGACTCATTGCGACTTTCCAAGAATTTCAAAAGTGCGGCGATTTTTTTTTTCACTGGGTGTAATTGTAATCTTCTGTAAGTCCTAAACACACACATGGAAACGGTTGCAAAAGGTACGCTTAACTTTTGTAAGGCCAAAATCTGAGACATTTGAGCTCTTTTTTAACAATTTGACTCGCTACAGGCATTTTATGCTTTGCAAAATCGCCGACCTTACTTTAATAAAAACGTATTAACCCAAAAATTACACCAGGTTGAACATTGCAGTAAAGACTGAATTGCAGCTAATATCCTACCCTAAAAATAGAAAATAGCCCATAGAAATCAGATAAATTGTTTACTCTAGATATAGCTCCGAAAAAAAACGTTGGCAACGACCATATCGATGGTGAAGGTACCCAACCTCCTATGTCAAAAATTGCATTTTTGCAGTCAATTTACACAGGAGGTTGTAAAAGTTATAAAACACAACATTGACATATAGTAGAGGGTTCTGATGTTGCTGCTTCTATCGGGTTCTCATTGAAAACGACAACATAGACGGTTGATCAATTGATGTATAAATATTTTAAAAACATAAATCCCATAAATTGACATAGGAGGTTGTGAATCTTCTCCATCGATATGCATAAAAAGTGAGTTTCCTACTTCCTACTATTCCATAAAAAGTTTCATCGTTCATCCATTCGGATTTTGTATACGTATATTTGAACTAACTTAGTTCAAATCAACTAACGTTCATAGGGGAGGTCGGGGCCCATTCAGTAGGATCTTGTCCATTCTCAAAATCAACTAACCGAATATTTTCCAAATTTTTCAGGTCGCTAGTATCATTGTATCGAAAGTTATCGTTTACTTGAAGTTTCATTTGTAGGGTAGGTAGGGGTTTCATGGGTCGCATCTTGCCCATTTTCAGTTCCAACCAACTACATCCTACTGCCAATATTTGACCAAAATTTCAAGTCTCTAGCTTTATTCTATCGAAAGTTATCGTGCGAACGGACAGACAGACGAACAGGCAGACATGGCTGAATCGATTCAGGAAGACCCTGATTATTTACCATATATATAAACATACCTACGGAGGCTCCTTTAAGGTATTACATATTTTCGTCGAACCAAAAACAATATACCCTATACTTTATAAAGTCTTGGGTATAAAAATAGGGTTCTTAATCAAGATTTTGCTGTTTATTTGATTTTTCTCTAGTTTTCACCTACAAATTATATTAATTTTATGAGAAAGAAAGAATCCCTGTTTGTGTTAACTTTATATAATGCTAATTTTAAATTTCGGACAATTACCGCCCTTAAATTTAAAAAAATACACTTGTAGACAAATTTTATTCTATTTTCAAAAGTTTTATATCAAATAAACTATTTATCTGATTTCAACAGGCTATTTTGTATTTTTAACTGCGATCCAGCCTACTGCAGTGTTCTATCTGGTGTAGCTTTTGAGTTATTGCGTTTTTAATTAAGTAAGGTCGGCGATTTTGCAAAGCATAAAATGTCTGTGCCTAGACAAATTGTTAAAAAAGAGCTCAAATTTCTCAAATTTTTACTTCTCAAAAGTTAAGCTTCTGCGACCGTGCAAACTCAGTTCCCATGTATGTATGTATTTAGGACCCACAGAAGAGATTTAAATTATTACTAAATATTTTCCTAATAATTCCGATAAATTTTCTTTCTTCTACTGGTCTTACACTGCACTATAAAAAGGTAATTCATACATTTTTGAGTTTGTTTTCGGAAGATAACAATGTATAAAAGAAAATATAAAATTAGGAAGTAACTGGCACTTTCCACTGTGTGGCAGAATAATTTATTTTTAAGGAAAATAACGCGTAACTGTTAAGATAATTTACGGATTTTCAGAAACACTTTGCATACAAAAGTTATGGAAAATTTAATACTCTACATTTTTCTAACACACTGTTTTTCTTTAAGTGTCACCATACACTGTCGAACTCGAGCACGAACCTAGTACAAGTGGACCGGTTTTCTTCACACCTATGTGAAGTGTATGTGTGTGTCAGAGGAAATTTGTACCAGGTTCGTGCTCGAGTTCGAGTTCGACAGTATATGGTGATGACACTAAGATGTATTATTAAAATGACATGGGCAATAAACTAAAAAAATGCCGGAAATTCTTCGGTTTTTGGGGTACCACAGGAAATGCATATGGAGCAGGAGATCAAAAACTTGAATTTTGAAACTGGACCGATCCATATAACAAAAAATTAGAACTACTGAATTTTGAATCTAGACCGATCCATATAACATATCAAAAAATTAGAACTACTGAACTTTTCGCAAGCTAAGGTCACCTATTTAGACTCTATTCCCCGGACTACTTTTAATATATGTATCCGTATACAAATATGTTTATGGAAATTTTTGATTCAGATTTTTAAGTGAATGCAGTAAGTTACCGTTTGATGTATTGGGGCATAGCCTTGTCTAATTAGCCGCATACCTACGACAAGCCGGGGAAAGGTTGTGGCTTCATTTTACTCCAATCATGGCCACGGCGCGATACAAAGCATTGACTATTGACAATTTCGGTATGTGTTAGTTTATGGTGTCATTATTTACGAGTACATGCAATAGAAACAATGGGATCGGTACAAGTTTTACTGCTCAGTCCAATGTTTTAAACGCAGATTGAATCGAATTTGCCGGACACGTTCATCGCCACACGATTCCTCACGTAATTCTAAGTAAACCATTGAAAAGTTACTTTTCGATTTCTTAATCTTTTAGCTGCTCTAGACATTTTAAATAAAAAAAACTTGGCCATCCACACTACTAAAAATGCAATAACTGGAAAACTACACAACCTCGAAAACTGTAATAAATATTTAATCATAATACTTTAAAGTCTCTGCACACTTCATCGTGAATGTGAAAATGAAAAAAAATGTTTTCTTGGAAAATATCTGTGAAAATGATTTTTTGCATAGGGGGATTATATTGGAATAAATGGAAGATTTGAGAAACTATTGTACATTTTGAATACATTTTCACAATTTTATGCCCGGTTCACATTATTCCAGTCCAGTAATCCAGTCCAGCAATCAGGTCCAGTGCTGGACTGGATCATATCGTCTACATGATTCCAGTCCAATAGTCCGGCGAGTGTGTTGTTGATTCGGTAACTATAGTGACAATGATTTCTGGGCTTAGAACATAGAGGCATGGAATGAGCTTGTCCTGTATGTCTCCATAGAAACAGTGGCTCCAAAATCTGGGTACTAAGTCGACATGTGGTCGACAGTTTGCTAACTCAGTAGACCGTTTATTAATTATAAAAATCTAAATATTGACAAGAATTGACATTTGTTTGTACAAAATTCGACAGTGCGGTGAACATTATGTCAATACGGAAACGCCAACTGAGTAGGCTGACTGTCGATATTCTGACAAGAATTGACCTTTATTCATGCACAATTCGACAGAACAGTCAACATATGTCAATATCAAACAACAACCGAGTAGACTGGGTGTCGACTTATTCGCCAAATGTTGGAGCCAGAGATATACAGGACAAGCTCATTCCATGCCTCTATGTTCTAAGTTTCTGGGCGAGCTGGAATGAAAAAGTAGACCGACAATCCAGTCACTGGACTGGATTGCTGTCCAGTGCCGGTTCACATTATTCCAGTAGCAATCCAACGCTGGACTGGATTACTGGACTGGATTGGTTACTGGAATAATGTGAACCTGGCATTACATTGAGATTTCAAATACTTTTTTTTGAATTCTCCGTACATTCCACGATGTGTTTTTTTTTTCAAAAAGTATATGAAATCTTGATGTAAAATTGTGAAAATATATTTAAAATGTAGTTTATCGAACTCTCCAATTATTCCAATATAATCTCTGCACATTGGAAGTCATTTTCATAGATATTTTTCATTTTTTTTTTGTTTTTCACGATCACGGTGAAGTGTACAGAGCTCTCAAATTTATCACGTGATAAATATACATTATCAGTGATTGGGGCATTGTCACGGTGAGAAGCTGAGTATGTAAATTGAAGAAAAACCATTACTTTTTCTTAAAAACCAATTGGTAATAAATAATTTTTATACTCTGCCGTTAACGACCCAAGGTCCGTCTACGTGGGGCTTGTATTCTTGACATGATTCTAAGAACTGAGTATAGGATACTGGGTAGGGGGTCTACTGATGTTATTTTATCAGCATATTTGGATTATTTAGAACGAAAAAACTATTCAACATATTTTCTATTTTATATATACAAGTGTAAAGGCAAACAATTGTGAATAATCAATCGTATAAGTGCATAGTGTCTGAATTTCTTGACTAGGCGACTGAAAGGAAAGAAACAAAATAAAATAGAGTCAAAAAATGTGTTCTACTTCTTGAAACAAAATTGTGTTTGTCAAAGAAAAGGTGAGAAATTATTTATTTTGTGTTATGCACTATGTCTTCTTGTTTCCCCAAGTCTATTTACTAAATTACTATGACTAAGCTGTTTGAAATTCGTCCAAATTCAATAGTTTTACCCAGTACTAACTACACTATCCTAACATTTTTTGGCTCTATTAATGACTAATCAAGAATAGTTTGTATGTTCGAGTATTGGTAAACGGGGGTATTTTGGTATATGTTTGTATCAATCTTAATTATTTATTCGTGTTTGGGATTGTCTTTAATTTAGCTTTTAATCTAATGTGGTTATTTGCATGTATGTACAATACTTTGTAAATAAAATTGTTTTATTTTTTTTTTATTTGTATAGAATGTACTTAAAATTAATTTATTTTGTTATTTAATTTATTTTGTTATTTTAATTTTAATGCATTGGACTCAATTATTTATGTATTAAGTCACTAGGTGTTAATATCCTCATTTTGAATTCTGATTCATTCGAAATTTCTGGGCGAAACCCGAGTGTTCTCGAAGCTCGGACAAACGATGTGGAGAAACTATTTTTTTGATATTAGTCAATATAAAGCTGCGTTTTTTCAGCAAGTTCAGATCAGAGCAGAACAATTGCACGCATTACACTAACAAAATTGTTCTGGATAAAGCTGGTAGTTAGTGTAATGTGTGCGATTGTTGTTCGGCACTTGACCTGGACTGCCAAAAAAACGCAGCTAATAATAATTATACTGTTATGTTTTCCTAGCCTGCGTTCCACTAATATTCCATTGTTCGAAAATAAAAGTACCTTCGGTTAACTATTCACTATTCAATTTGCCGAATTATTTCACAATGATTTCCGCAATAATACACCGCTCCACGAATTCACATTGAGTTGACTGATTAAAGGTCCATATACGTTTGACTTGACTGTGACTTGGTGTCATGGCTTTTGCGATCTTGTCTTCATGATTTATCCAGGTGGTTCAGGTCTCGATTTATCCGAAAAGTTCAGGTAGAACTGCTAGAAAGTTCTTGTCCCGACGGCACTATTACGTGGATAGAAGCTTCGGTACGGTTCGAGACACGCACCATGTATATTACAATACGATAAATGTGGACGCGGTAGCTCGATAGGTAGAGCGTCGAATTATCAAGCGATAGGTCGCAGGTTCGATTCCTGTTACGAACATACTCGAAGAGTTGCTTTTCTTGCCGGCGTCCAGTCGGCTCTGTTGTAAATGATTTGATAAAAATTAATGGAGTAAACGCGGGAAGTACTAATACTTGTCACCTTCTAATTAACATCTTCTCTAAAAACAGTATCGAAAATAAAGTGCTCTACTACACTTCATACTCTATGTTCCGATTCGGAACGGAAAGAGGAGTACTTAAATTCATATTACTGTTATTATTGTCAATTGCCAGAATGTTATCGAATATATAGTAAAATAGACCGCGTTTTGAAGTCAGGAAAAATCGACTTTACCATGAAATTACACGAGAGTTTCTGGGTTTGAATGTCGTACAAAACCAGTATTTAATTAAAATAAAATTGAACGTGAAAATTGAAGCGGTCGTATCTTTGAATTTAATTTCGCGTCCAGGAAAGTATCGAAGTACGGAATTTTATTCATCATGATCATCGTGGATCGACCCAACGGTCCAACCGGTTTTTTACTAGTTGCAGAAAATTGAGCTAAATTTTAGTTTCGATGATCCAGAAATGAAAGCACCGGCCATCGCACCAAAATTGTTGGGGTCATTCTTATGCATATATTTTTTTCATGCAATTATTGTATAATCGACAAATATTTCGAATAGTTTCTCCACTTAATAAATCGAAAGCCAGGGGCAATAGAACCGGTTTCATACATATAACTAAAACCCAAATAACTGCTAAACTTAGCGGATAAAAATACAAAATATGACTCAGTTAAGTGAAAAATTAGGTTTACCCTATTGAAATTTTGAATAGCTGCGTTTTTCTTTGTACAGAGCAGAGTAGAGCAGGATAAGCCGCAAAAGAAGGCTATAAAGCAGATTAGAGTAGCGAAGACGAAAACGGGGCATGTTTTTGCTGAGAGTGTGCCTTGGTTTAGTTTAGCATACAAAAGTCAACTCAAATTTCCAGAGGAAATTTAAATCCTTAGTACAGATACAATCGGATAAATTTTCTTTAGGCAGCAGAATCATTTTGCATGTTTACTATTCCATATAATTACACAAAACGAACATTTTATAGACAGGAAATGAATTTTTAGTGCTTCCCAAACTGTAAATTGCCTAATACGCCTAGTACGCGCAGGAACTCTTGAATATATTCTTTTGTGTCTCGCCAGAATCTCGCCTGCCTCGATTCATTGCAAGATGCATAAAATACATACGAAATTCACGACAACAATGGGTCGAGGCTGGCGAGATGCTTTAGTTATAAGTGGTGTTTCAACAAAAATCAAGGATCATTCAACTACATAGCACTCACATTTTAAATTCGGTATTACATTTTAGTTCTTTGGATCTTTTTTGTGGTTATTTGTCGTTTTTCAACCATTTATTTATCATTCTCTATATAATAGAGCTGGTATTGGGTTTCCATTAGAACAGGCTTTCTAATAATCTCGCTTTCAATTCACATATATAACAATTTGTTTGATTTCATATGATTTTGTACATCGAAAATATTGATATTTATAATATTTATTATTATTTTGTTGTCGTATATCACTTTACATGAAATTCTAACATAAAAATACTTTTATGGCACTGAATTGTGAGTAAATCGTTTATATTTCTCTCTGTCCTGCCAGTCAAAAAAGCAACAACCATCTGAACCCATCTATGCTGAACCAACTAAACACACCCATTCGGCGACTGTCACCATCACAGCTGCTCCACCTACCAAAGCACCATTGCATTTCGACGAATACGACGGAGTAGTGCTTCGTGGCGGTGAAATGGGTAGTGGATCGAGCAAAACAGATCAATCCAACAATAATCGGCGATCGGAAACTATAAAAACTGTTATGTCCGAAGATAGTGGTGGTGGGCCACAATCAGCTGAAATGAATCGTCACTCGGACGGTGATCTGTTTCGTGATAATGGCAGCATTGGCAGTGGCGGAAGTGAACAAATTTCAGCTGATAATGTAACATCACCCACGCGAAAATATCATACGAAAAGTTTTAGCTTGTCCGAGAATCGAATTGGTGTGAGCTCAAATCTGTTTCAACAGAATCGCAATCTGTGGGAGAAACGAGCAGAAGGCAATTTACAGCAACAACAGCAGCAAGGTCTGACGCAGTCAAGAATTTTAGAAAGAAAGCGAGTGGCACCTGATCTTGTAATGGATCTACCATTGTCAGCGAATAAGGACAATACACTGAGAAGTTCGAGGGATTCATTAGATACAGAGGTGAGTTTATTGTTGCGATCTTGACAACTGTATGATTAGGGAGTTTTTTCTTGGAATATAATGCCAGGAAAAATAGAAAATGTAATCCGAAAATGTACTTTAGGAAACAGTGTGCAAAAGTTGACAGGTTGGTTCTTCTTATTATAGTTGGGGAGGTGGTGGCCGTTTGGTTACGTTATAAGTACCAAGGCTAGAATTTTCACGACCGTTTCTTTCTAATGCACTAATACGAAAATGGGAAGTATGGCTAGCCTCCGAGGGTGGGTTTGCCGGTCATAGAGGGTTAAAATTTGCAAAAAAAAAAAAATTAAAATTTCATTCATAAAGCACACTGGCGCGAAAAAAATCGCAGCGACAAAATTCGCGGCGTACTCGCGACGGAAATTCGTGGCGATTTTTAGATGTTCACATCGAGGCGACAGAAAATCGCCGCGGAAAAAATCGCATTCAGTATTCGTTGTGTATTTTGTTGTGTACCTGAGTCTGCAGCGAATTTTGACGCCACACCGCCACGGCAAAATTCACAATCGGAAACATTAGCATGATTTCCTAAGAGGAACAAACTGTTTTGCTTGTAGCAGTGGCTAAGGATGAAGAAAGGCAAATGTAAATTGAATTCCTTTAACAATGGATAACGCCGTCAGGAAAAATTCTGCCTGCTTAGAGAAAGAAGACTATGCGTGTATGGCATAAGTTTCAATGCACCCGTTGCTTACTGCTTTGCTCGGAAAAAGCGGGAGCTTGAAATAAAAAATAATAATTGGTACTTACTACATTTTGCTCCAAGCTCGTCGGCAATATCTTTCCAGATTTTATCTTTTTTCGTATGTTTTTTTATATTTTTTTTTCTCATGATCTCAATCAGTTTTTCGATATCGCTAGCCATATCGAATAAACAACTACTTGTGAAGTAAACAAGAACGTATCGACGAAAATCAAATCACACTCAGCGATTTTTTGTCGTCGTGACAAAATCGTTGCACAAAGTGGCGAAATTTCGCGTCGGTGTGGGCACCTTCGTACAATGCTGTGGTCAGATTTTTGTCGCGGCGAAAATTTACGTCGCGAATCCGCTGGGAGATTTTTTGTCGCGCCGGTGTGAGGATCGCTTAATTCATTAATAAATCAAAAAAAAACAAGGAGATGAATTTTCCTAACGGAGTATCGAGGGTGTATGAAATATCTCTATCTGTAATATCCAGTTATTGGGCGGGAAAGAATTTAATGATGCATACGCTGACGTCAGTAGTAAATTTCCAAATTGTATTTGGTCTTCCTTGGCTAAGAAGATTACAACCAAATTTTGGCAAGTTATCTTAAAAAAATAAACAACTGGTGCAACAGTCCAAATTGAACCATGGTCTCGAGATGAGTTAGCATCATCTCATTTTCTAGATCGTGACGGTCTTGTGCAGAGGTCTGTGATCAGCAACACGCTCAACCGAGTTATTTACCCCATAAATGGGTACTCATTTAACAGCTAAGTGGGCTCATAGTCCGACACGTAAATCCCCCTTTTTTTATTGAAAACTACCGCATTCCGTAGGAATCGAACCGGGCAAGTTATCTTACGCTTATTTTGAATGAATCGTATTTGATTTCCTATCAAGATTCACCTCAATGACAGGTAATCCACATATTTTCTTATCTTCACAGGTAATAGCATCAGAAGAATTAACTTCCGCCGATCGTTTTGCATCACAGAACCAGTCCACTCTGAAGAAAAACGAACGTTTCTCTTCGATCGAAACATTCACCGATAAAAAGGAAGTCAAACTTGACACCAAAACCATTGAAAAGCCCAAGGCCGAAGTGAAACCGCAAGAAATTCCAGCCGTTCGGTGCGACACAAAAGACGACAAGTTCGATGAAAAACGATCCGTGCTCGAAGAAGTGCTCCATATCGAAGAAGATTTGTCCAAGGATCATCTGGCCCCGGTTGCGGTAACATCCAAGGAGTGCACTAAAAGTCCCATCCCGGTGCGTAATACACAAAAATTCGTAACACAATTTGCTGATCTGAAACTGACTGGAGGCTGTTTGACTCAGCCGGAAATGACTGTGACCACAAACACTCAAACGACCGCCAGCGGTGGTGCGAATTCGATAAAAATGTTGGATCAAACGCCACAGTTAACGTCGTTCAAGCCTCAAGTTCGTGTCAAGCCACAAGTTTTGAAGAAACCATTCGGTCGACCTCCGACTACACCAGAAATGTCACGACGTGTCGGCGGCGGAGCAAGTAGTAGTAGTAGCTCACAAGAATAGGCATAAGAAATTTGGAATATATTTGGAGAAGATCAATATTTTTTAAAGTCCTATTTTTATCTATGTGTTTAGTTTTAGATTTTTTCTTTTTCGAATTTATCAATGCAAATACATAGTTGCTTCCAGTGAGGATAACTCATTTTATTGAAACTTTTAAAATTGCTATTACGATAAGAAAGCAATCTATTCAGTTAACATGGATTGCATTTGTGTTCCACATCTCTATTTAACGAATTCATAAGAAAATTGCATGAAGATTTGTGTACATGATTTTATCAATTTTCGGTCATTGTTTCAAGACTGTTAATATTTCTGTTGCAGCTTCCGATGCAAACAGAATCTGTTCTTGTTTAGGAGAGTACTTTACAGTGCTATGAAGTCGAAGTGTGTCATGCTATCATAATCCCTAACAGTATACAAAAATATATTTTACTTTAATTATAATTTAAGCACCATTCGACTATATTAGTTACGTACATATTTTGGATAAGTAGTATGGTACTTTTTACTTTTATGATTATAACATTATCAACTGAACCGTATACAAATAAACACTTTAATTTTATAAAACTATAAATTTTTCTCTACACTACGATTTTGCTCCTACAACACTACAATTTGAATGTGGCCCTAGTGGGGTCCTGAAGATTGGCACGTGACATCCTATAGGGTGTTTATACTTTCGCTGATCTTTCAAGACATCACTGAAAGAAACGTTAATAGTATTGTATAATTTTACAGTTCTAGCATTTATTTTTGTTTTCTGTTTGCAATGGGAATGAATAACATTAGAAACACATGAACGAAAAAAAAATAATAACAAAGAAACTGTGAAAGGAAATACGTATATTTTTATACAGATGCATTTTATGAACATTTAAAATTTATAATTGATAAGAAGTGGTAGAAGAAAAGCCATTATATTCGGTAAAGAGAGCTAGGTAAGAGGGGTAGTTTTTAAATTATCAAGGGAGGGTAGGAGATTAAAAAAAAACCTTTTTCGTTCACTAACACTATCCTAGTAGATATTCTTGAAACCAATCATTCAAAATATCTAATATACTAGTTTTCAGTTTAGGATTTCGTAATTACTATCAGCTGATTTGAACCTAGAATATATCAGGATACGAGATTGATATTTATGACATGTTCAGTTTTCTCTAAGCAAGTTGAGGAGCAAAAGTTTTGTCTCTGAAATAGTTCAACATATTAACAATTTTTGAACATTCAAATGTCACTTGATAGAATTTGAACAATCCAATTAATTTTGCGGAGCCGGTAACTCTGTGCGATGTCGTGCCGTTTCCATGGTTGTTTGTGTTGTCTTCCCCCTACGATGTGGGGCGTAAGAATAAGCCACAACCTTTCGCGACTTGTCGCAGAATGCGGTTAAATGGGCGGGAGGTGTATGCTCACAACATGCATCATCCGAAATTATATGCTAACGAAACGTCAACTAAGTTTGTTAGGAGTAGTTGCCGCTCTATGCTAGTGTAACCAGTTTAACTTAAGCCCTTTAGAGTGAAAATAGAATTCACAATTATGGATTTCGCGTTTGGATCACTAGCTCTGAATCTGTTCGAGCTGGTGCAATCAAGTGGGTTTGCAGCAAAGTCTGGGACATATAGTGCTATAGCTTCGATGATGCTAACTAACTGGCTTATGTTGGTTAGCACATTATTTATTTTTTTAGTTTTTCTGCTCATATCTAATTAATCAATCGATCCTACCAGACTTTTTGTATCACAATCATAATAAGCATCTATAAAAAATGTTATAGCCACTTTTTTCACTCATAATTTTCGTGATAATCCTACCCGACAAAGACATGTTTCCATTATTTCTCTTTTGTTCATGCAAAGTGAAAAAATATTTATACTCGTGATGTATTTTCCCAAATATCTGAAAAATACGCATCCCACGAGACGTTAGCGTTAATTTGAGATAAGTGAGAAAGCCGTTGGAATAATAAATTTGTCAATAAGGCGCGGTGCACACTCGAGAAACCAATTTCATGAAACTAGTTTCATAAAACTTGAAACTAAGTTTCGTGAAACCATTTGATATAAAACGTATTGGAAGGAGCACACTGGTTTCTTGTAACTGTAGTTTCAAGAAACTAGTTTCACGCAACTAATAAGATTAGTTTCATGCGGTTGCTTGTTTGACAATGTTTGTTGTTATTTTTTTATTTATTATCATTTCAGTTTCATTATCTAGCTAGACTGTCCGTCAGAGGACATGATGAAACTGTAGAAAAATGGTTTCCTCTTTGTGCATCAAAACATGAAACTAGTTTCATAAAACCAGTTTCTTGACATTAGTTTTATGAAACTGGTCTCTCAAGTGTGTACCCCGCCTAAATGTCATTAAAACGAATAATTTTCTCTTTTCAAATAATAATTTCGGAGTTTTTTAGAGTTTTAATTGTTTTGCGGTGTGTAGTAAGGAAAACAATAAAAAATCTATGAAATGACATTTTCTTTACTACCGCTGCTTATTGCTTCAATTGTGTTACTCGCCTTAGATTACGACTTTTATTCGAATTAACACGGCTAAGACGCGACGTAATAAAAAAGACCAGCTTGAAAACCCAAAGCAGTTACGTTGTACGTATACGGGATTGTAAAAGATAACAAGGCGATATAAGGACAACAGTGATAATATTCTTAACTTTTGTTGTCACTCTTACGGTGAAATGGCTAATTTACTCTCAATAATATGTGGTTCTGTAAGCAGAAAGACAGTTCATTACCTAGCTTAAATAAAAATAAACAAGGCTGGCAAACACAACTTGCACTTTTCTCAACAGAGTCATCCGTAAGGAGGATCCTTTATTTTATTGTGCATCCGGCCGACTGAAGGCCAATCCGGCCGCCTTCAGGCCGCCTGAACCGACCAAATTTCGACATAAACGATCCAGAATTCCTCAAGGCCAGGCCTAATTAATTTTCCCGGAGAGGAAGTCCGGAACGTCTGTGGTGAAGACCAGGGGCCCTATCATGTTTCAAGTATTGTAGTACAAATGAATTTGTCATATAAAAAGTCATAATAGCGTTGTTTAAACGTTTGTCAAACGGTAAATTCACGTTTTTTTTTGTTTTAAAACCATATGGTTATAAACAGTCAAAACCTGACTTCTTTGTAATCATATGGCTATAAACCAAGCAAAAAAGGTAAATTTACCGTTTGACAAACGTTTAAACGACACTATTATGACTTTTCATATGACAAATTCAGTGCTGCTTGAGATAGTTCGATTCGAATCGAATTGCTTTCGTAAGGATGCAAATGGTGGTACTATTTGTGATCTCGAAAACGAATTTACCAATTTTCAAAAATCATCGAGGATTCGCTTCGAATGAAAAATTTCGTTTCGAATACTACATGATCATTGAAATGGGGAAAATCTTTTCCGAGTTATTGGGTGTACAACTTTGCTTCCGCCGTTTTCCGACAAACGTCTGCATCGGTGAGGGCTGGTCAAAATACGTACTTACAAATACGTAAATAGTTTAAAAGTGTCACAAAGTGAGTGTGGACGTCTGTGAACGTATCGTGCATGATATAATTTTTATACTTTCGAAAGCAATTCGGTTCGAAGCGAATTACATGATAGTGCACCAGGCCTGATCAGAATTTGCATTCGACCGCCTAGAGGCCGCCTGAACCGGCCAAATTTCGACATACAAGATCCGGAATTCCTCAAGGCCTGATCAGTTTTTCCGCAGAGAATTTCCGGATCGGAAAAGAAATGACCGTATTTTATTTCTACTCGTACAACGAGGCAAGGACTAACATGGTGTATTTCGTATGGATTCCGTTCTGGATTGGATGCAGTAACCAGTAAGTAATGCTTGTTCCATTGCTGTGATTACTGCGTTATTTATCTCAATACATCAAATGCTGTACATGTGTAGTAGTCGAATTGAACGATCGCATCCATGGAAATTATTGAGCATATAAGGGGACGGTTGCACGATCGTGCGGATGCAATCGGTGATTTTTGTGGGCCTTAGGGACGTCACCAAGCAGCGTAGTTGGTCTACTAATATTCACAAGAAGGGGAACCTAGAAGTGTACATATCA
Organism: Chloromyia formosa; assembly: GCA_964017055.1. Classification (NCBI taxonomy): domain Eukaryota; kingdom Metazoa; phylum Arthropoda; class Insecta; order Diptera; family Stratiomyidae; genus Chloromyia; species Chloromyia formosa. The sequence continues at coordinate 30,118,027 of OZ024815.1, read as the reverse complement.
CTCCTGTTATATACCACGGATACGGATGCGAGCCATGAACCTACACTGGGGCATCGTAGAAGATGGTTGGGTTGCGAAAACAACGGTGGGCTACGCTCGTAGAATGAATGGAGTAAAACTGAATACCCACGAAGGTATTCAAGGGAGTAGATCATCTATCAGACTATCCGAAACCAAATTCCGTCCGTATTCCTAAAAATAAGAGGAAGGACATACCAAGGTCCAATCTATGACGGGAAACGTATGTCCCATTTCAAACTGAAGTTGGTCTCCGCTTAGTGCACTATTCGTAAGTCTGCTTTCACAGGATCAGTGACCCACCGAATCATCGATCTATAGACTCAAGGTGCGAAAATATACTAAATAGTACTATAATATAAATATGATTCAGTAACGAATGTACATGAATTGCAGAAAAGGTACCGTCTGAACAACAATAGCGTTAAATTTTTAGCCAAATATTAACAATATAAATACTTTTTACTAAACCTATTCCATAAATAACAGCCCACATCAATTAAATTGATTAAATTGACTCAAAACTCATTGACATGTCGCGTCGTACGCATTTGAACTATCATCTTATAATCGATGTATGTCTATACATAATTCAAAATATCATACCATTCATAACTTCATACAGGATAATCAGTACATATTCTAGATAACCTTTATTACGAACCAAGTAAATTCTGAAAAATATACGAGTACTTACATATGTAGCAAAATCAAAACAAAAATTACCAAATAGAACAAACAAATACAAAATTAAAAGGTGAGATAAAATAAAATTAAAGCTTACAAAATAATCTTAATCAACTGAAAATAATAATAAAAATAAAATACATATACCTATACACATACATATAGGAAATAAAGATCGATATGCTTATGAGTATACTGAAGTATCTGTCGAGTGATATCAAAAGTAAATCATCAGTGTACTTCAAATCTTTCATGCATAACTCCTATGTTTAATTTTATGAAGCTTTTTATATAGTTACTAAGTTCATTTCATTGTAAATGTTAAAATTTAATTTATAGAATTTCGTCAAAGCTCGCATTACGTTAACTAGTGTATGAAGTATTTACAGGAATTATTTATACACCTTTATAGTACATATAAATCTAACCTAGTAGTCAGTTGTCACACCGCATGCGTTTCTCCTACCCATATTGTTGGGCTTCGAATCAAATATCGAATCAATAAACGCCAATACACGCGTTAGTTTCACCTAGTCTTGAATCACAAGTGAATCGACCTCCGGGATTAATGAAAATGAAACATTCCAATTGGATGTTGATATTAATACGGAATAGTATAGATTTAACAAAACCAACCCCTTTGATCCGATGAGATCTAATATCCGAGCTAAATCTCTCTGGATGAAAAATCAGTCCGTCGATTTATGTAGAAATTGATCCAAAATTGGGTAAAACGAACGCGCCTAATGTCAAACTGGATCATTGTGTGACATGAGTCTTATTTAACGCAGAGTTGATCGAACGTTGATCCACGAAAAATTGTCACCCGGAAATCCAACCTTGCCGGTCAACTATTTTTTTTTTCTGTTTTTCTCTTAAAGTACGATTAACACTCAACATTGATGGCACTGTGCCGTGATCCGTTCGGGACTCCACCGACCGTGAACTCACAGCGATTTCTATTCACACTGACAAGTCTTTCATCGGTGCTGTAGCAGTGCAGTGTTGAAAAAATACACAGTTTGAAAAAAACATGACCGTGAAAAACTAAAAATATCGTCGGATAGAAATTTGCCTGATACGGTACGGTGCCGGTAAGAGCACTGTTTGCACTATTACGGTCATGCGTCGAGCAGATGTGAATAGGCCCCTTAAAAATTCATAGAAGAATCTTTTCGACCTCGTCGTTGGAATCACGGTTCGGTCACGGCACTGTGCCGTCACTGTCGTGTGTGAATCAACTTTAAAGCGTCCCGTGGAGACTACCCAAGTATAAAACACTGAAAATACCAAAACTATAACTGTCATTCCAGATGTCAGCTAGTCGGACCTCCTGAAACTTCAAATTGGTTAAATCTTCGGAAAACGCTTGAATCAACATCCTTTCCGAATTCAACCACCGGATGAATTAAGGACATGTATACACGTGTCTCTATTAAAAAACTATGGCTTTCGGTATTAATTTAGCTAATTCTTCACGAATGCTTCATTAGTCTATTCTTGTTGTGGATAGATACAACAAAAGTAGTAGTACTACACTTTTTTTTCATAACTCCAGTAATTCGGAATATATTTAGGTAACCTGAGGACTCGTCGCAATTCGCTCAATTTAATATTTAACAATAAAATTGTTTATACTCTTAAAAGTTATTATATTTTAATTATCATTCAAATGAATATAATTTGGTGCTAATGCTTCAAACACACAAACTGTAACTACTTCAATGAAATGCAGCTAATCAACTCTAAAATTTAATCCGTATTATATATGTATTGTTGAACTGGCTACCAATCTAGCACAGCATACATTTTACATATTTTGAAAATATATTTGATTTGAATTTTAGATAGAGGTTAGTAAATAGTTTAAGTATCAACTGAATTAGATAGATTTTTTTTCTTATCATGATACGAGTATATTTGGAATACGTGAGATAAAATGTTGAAAGAAAACCCAAAAAAATATACAATAGGTATCCGATTTTAGGAACATATTATTGTCTAAAATTTATATTATGTAGAGTAAAAATATATTTTTAATGGATATATTTACTAAATAGATGGTAGATGGGAAATCCAATCACTATGATTTACTAAAATGAAAATTTAGTCCTTATGTGATACATACATAATAAAATATAATCAATATAAAATAAAGGTGTTTCGAATTTTGTTTTATTACAATAAATTATTCTAGGTTGGAGTGAATTTCATATTATTTTCTGCCTACTCTCAAAGTTTTTATCATGAATTTCGAATCACTCTTCAGTTCGACCAAATATTAAAGAAAAGCTATAAAAAAATAAAGTATACAAGTTAATCAATCATTTTATATTTTAAAAGTGCATGTCTACTTAGTTCTTATTCACAATTTTTTTTTAAATTGCATCCTTAGGTGGTGATCGTTATTCGCGATATACTGCCAAACAACTCTTCTTCGTAATAGACTGCACCCTTGTAGTCACACCAAATGCTAAGCAACACTTTCTTTTTCCGCCTTTGCAACGGTTGTGGATGATTCTCCGGGCGAGCACCACGATTTTTCCGCTTGATGTTCTTGTAAACAACCCAAAAAAATGGTTCTAACGAATGCAATTTCAGTAGAAATTCGGTTTAACATGGACAACTCATGAGGTACCCACACGTCGGACTTTTTTACGACTCCAAGCTGCTTTAGTCGTTTTGCGACGGTTGAATGATCAATGTGAGCCTTTTTGCGATCTCGCGAGTTGTCATATGCCGATCGGTTTTGATGAGGTCCAAGATTACATCGTTTTCAACGGTGACAGGGCGACCAGTGCGGGGAGAGTCGTTTAAATCCGTATTTCTGGAACGGAAGTGAGAAAACCACCTCTCACTAATGGCTTCCTCGCCGTACACAGCGCATATCTCTCGTTTGTCGTCCGTCGCCTTTTTCACACCTTTGTTGTACAAGAACAAAAAAAAACGTGTCTCATATGGACCTTTCTCTCTAATCTTCTAATCAGTTTTTTACCTATAAAACAAATTAGATTAAACTAAAAGATTTGATGAAGTTTACGTAAACTCAATAACCTTTTAACCTGTGAATAACGATGTAAATAGTACATACAGTGTTGTAGTACATACAGTGTTGCCAGGCATACGAAATTTTTTAATGCAAATAAACCGCAGAACTTTGTCCACAACCCAATACTTCAATTTTAGTGTAAAGCCACTAATTTGATAGTGATGGATCAGCCAACGCAGCGATACATCAGGAGGAGGTTTTGCTCTGAATCCAGTTCACGTCTTCACGTTTAAATTTGCCATTCAAAATCTTTCATCTAGGATTCACTACGCTCACAATTTTATACTTATTTCGTTCGTTTTAGCATTTTAGCGGTCATTCACCCCGGGGGATGGGGTTTGGAAGCGCCACCATTCACCATTTATCTCAGTGACTTTTGTATACTGAGAAAAAAGGAAGATTAAGTATATTCTTTTTACCAAACTATCGTACGTGGTTAATGTTTGTAGCGATTATCACGTTTCTACGGATTATCCCTAAATTTCGTAAACCGAGGTGATACCGACCTCTTTAATACGGTTGAAATAGATTTTACTGTGTTTAAAAACATGCAGTCGCTAACCAACTTTCATCCTTGCCTTTCCAATTATACTCGAACGACCTTATTTTCCTCCCCGTCCTCCCGAAGTACATACTTTGAAAAATTTCATTATCCAAAATTACACCGGACTCTTGCGTTCCGTTAAACGGAGTTGTATTGTATGGTGGTTGCGAACTCAAACAACTCTCTAAACCTTTTCAGCGATGTGGTGACCTTGAGCACAAATCGGAGACCACAATTTTCGACTAGACTAACGGTACATTCTGTTGTGTTCAAACCAGAGTTACTCGTCTAAAGCTCGACACACAAGCATTTTGGTAGCGAGCATGCATCGAACCACGTCAAAATCAAGAGAACACTAGAAATGAGATTTCTTTTCTACTAACTTTGACGTGGTTCGATGCATGCTCGCGACCAAAATGCTTATCGTGTATGTCGAGCTTTCGTTTTTTTGAGATCGCTCCTCCAGGCATTTCCCGTGGTCGGATTTCAACCAAATTTGGTACGTAGCTTCTTTGGGTTATTATAAATACCACACAGTAATATTTTGGTACTGCTGCGAGTGTGCGTCAGGACAAAAGGATTCTCATGATCATGAAATGAAACAGAAACTAAACCTGGTAGATATGAGTCTCTCCTGATACGGGGTGATGGGACCAATGCACTGGAGTACTGTTGAAGGTATTTTGAGTCCTTTGGTGTGGAAAAAAGGACATTCTTGACAATGAGGTGATATCTAGACAAGATGGGCATTATATAACTGGAAATGTTATGGCGAATTGACTAGACTACTGTTGAAGGCATTTTCAGTCTTTTGCTGAGGAAAATATGGAATTCTTGGTAAAGTGATAAAAAGTGATCTAAGCAAGATGGGTATCAGATGATCCTGGTTCATGAGGCGAATGCAGTAGACTATTGCCGATAGTGCTTTGAGTCCTTTGGTCAGGACAACATTTTTCAAAGCAAATGTTGACTATATTTCTAATTATTCATACACTCTCGTTTTTGAAAATTAAGCTTGCAATTTCGTTTTAACATAAATTATGAAGCATCGCTAGGAGTAGGACAGTTCAACTCCTATTGGCATCGGACGCTACAAAACCCTCGTTTTGCGGGTGAAGCCCTCTACTTTCCGGCATCATTATATGTATAGATAGATTTTTGGAATAAATTTACGCACATAATAAAGGTAAATGATCATGCTATTACTCTCCTTAATTCTGCAATGTAAATTTACTATTTTTATAGAAGGAAATAACGGGTCCTATCATGTAGTTCGATTCTAATCGAATTGCTTTCGAAAGGATGAAAATGGAACCATGTAACTCGAAAGCTAATTTCTCCATTTTAATAATTTTCAAGTATTCGATACGAAATTTCCCACTTGCACGAATACTCGATGGTTTTTTTAATTGGGGAAATTCGTTTTCCAGTTGCCTGGTACCATTTTCATCCGTTCGAAAACAATTCGAATCGAAACGAAATAAATGATAAGGCCCAAGGCTTCCCGTAAGGGTAATATTTGTTAAAGTGTAGTAAGGGGTTCGCGCAGTAATTAAGAGTTGCCAACTACACCATTCATTTGAGCAACCATTCATCATGATTAGTTATACTTAAAGTGTTAGTACAAAAAAAAAATATTTCGTGTTTTAATTATATTTTGTTAAAAAAAATTAAAAGTATCACATTAAATACATTTTTCATCTGTATGTTATAAGTATAGGTACACTATGTTTTCTTACAATTTATTTTCCTCCGCTTTAGGCAACCATCTCGTCGCACCGCTCTAAACGTTTTCCTTTCGTTTCCGGCAAAAAGAAGTAAATAACAACGGCACTTACAAAAGTTACTCCCGATGATATCCACATAACACCATAGAGTCCTATGCCCACCATTAGAATAGGGTAAAGCTTAACCGCAAAAAAAGCGACTATGCTTAAAACGCTCAGACAAAAAGCGAGACATGCAGATTTGACCTGATTGCGAATACACAATTGAAATACATATTTGTAAAAAAAATCATAATTTATGTTTAATACCTTTTGCGGAATTACTTCAGTCATCACAACGAACGGTAGGGGAATTATTCCAAACGATCCCAGTAGTATGGAAAAGGATAAGCTTGTTACTGCCGTCCAACTGAGGTGACTCAAATCTTCGAAACGGTTGAAATATGAGAACAGCGACAGACCCAGATATCCCAGTGTCACTCCAGTACACGAGACTATCAGAAGGATCCTTCTTCCCACAGAATCGACCAGGATCACTGCTATGAAAGTTCCGAATAATTGAACCGCACCGACGATAACAGTGCATGTGTTCGGGTCCATTGTTGAACCGGACATTTGAAATACTGTCGATGTGTATAATGTGATGGCATAAAGTCCGCTAAATTGGTTCATAATTACAAGTCCAACACCAATGGCTAGTCCTTTGATTACAGGTGGTTCCACTGTAAAAAAAAGAATAGTGCAGATAATTTCGTTAGTCTGATATTTACTCGTGTCTCGCATCCCCCGTGTGAACACAAAAACATAACACGGATCTATTACTATCACTTACAAAAGTCTCTTAATATAATATTCGAGTTTTCCGCCCCTTTGCCTCCTTCTACAGTACTCTTAAGGTTCGTAAAGTACTCATTGAATTCCTGCAACTCATCCTTTGTCGCATTTTTCAAATTTCTATAAAATTTTAGTGATTCTTCAGCTTTCTCGTACTGTTTCTTCTTCATCAGATATTGTGGTGTGTCGGGCAGTCGAAATAGTGGAAAGACACAAATTGCCGCCAAAACAACTAATACACGAGGAAATACTTCGTAACCTAAATATCCCAGGATATATCCCGAGAGCATTCCGCCATTTATTGAACAAATGAATGTTGAACCAAGTATTCCGCGAATCCTAAAACAAACAGACAGTTTATTATTCCACAGTATGGAATTATACTAGAGAGACTCTGTTACATTTCGTTTAAAAAATGTTTGTAAATCCGAGTAAACTCCATTAAAAGTCACTCACTTGTTATCAGCTATATCAGCTATGAATGTTGGAACTACTACGTATACAATTCCACCGGCTAATCCGCTTATTAATCGAGCTATGTACAAATGCCATACAAGATTTCCAAATATATATAAAAAATATATTATCTGCAAATCGGAAAATAAAAATTATTATGTACGAGTATGTCGAGAAATTTTGAGTACTCACAACATGAGGCACCAGAGCCAATAGTAGTGTGTTTTTGCGGCCGATCAGATCCATTATAATCCCGGACAATAAATTCCCCGATAATCCTCCTATACATACCAAGGAACCGAGCCACGAGGCCTCTTCCACTGAAACTGGTCCAGTCAACAGAGGTGATTTGTCAGATTGAAGTTCAGAAATCGCCGTTGCTGACCATGAATTGGCATTTCCATGAGAAAAAGCAAATATATTGACTGGAAAGAAAATATCGATTAAGTTGATCCTCACTTAGCAATTTGTTCGCCTTTTTAGGAGTAATTGTAAAAGTATATTCCTTTCTTTTACTATTTTGAAAATCGCTAACCCTAGCTTAAAGCTCGGGGACAAACTGAAAGATTATGAAAAAATGTATAAAAATGTTTTCAGGACTTTTCTGTATCTTAAAAAGTTTTCGAGATAATTATTTAGAAAAAGCTATTGTTTATGGTTCATTTTTTTGCTGTTTGAGTACTATTTGCATATCGTTTTTCGTTGTATTTCTTTTTTCCTTCTTACTCAGTATCGATTAAAGCTTCTTACGAATCTGAATTGCAGTTATTTATTCAGCCATTTTTGCAAGGGGCAACTTTTTAGTTTCCGGGGCCCCGGCTGGGGAAATCACTTTTCACTCTGATTTTTGTCACTTTTCACTCGCGTCACTCTAAATATCAAGAATTTGCAAAAAAAAAAATTTTTTATTTTTATTTTTAATTTTTGTTTTAAGTTTTAATTTTTTTTTATTTTTAATTTTTTTTTCATAATTTATACTGAGTGTTTGGAATATTGAAGGCATGGAAAACTTAAATATTCGCAAATCCCCTTGCGTGGGCTCCGCTCGCTCCGCGCTTAAGGGATCGCCACCCTCAGTATCGCACAAACATGAACGCTCGCTTCGCTCGCTCTGCGTGCAACAACGTTTTGATCAGTTTTAAACACACCAAACACTCAGTATAAATCATTAGAACAAGAAAATAAGGAAAAAAATTAAAAAATTAAGATTAAAATAAAAAAAAAAAAAATAAAAAAAAGTTAAAAATTAAAATTTTTTTTCTTGCAAATTTGAGAGTCTTAGGGTGACGCGAGTGATAAGTGACAAAAAATCCGAGTGAAAAACAATTTTTTCACCCCGGGCCCGGGAAACTAAAAATATCCCGAAAATAGAGTGTGTTTTTGCTTGGAGTGTGTCTTGGTTTAGTTGGCATTCAAACGCCAACTCTAATTTGAAGAGAAAACTCAAATCCTCAGTACAGATACAATCTGATAAATTTCCTTTGCACAGCAAAATTATTTTGTATATTTACTGTTGCATATAATAACACAAATCCATTTTATTGTCAAGAAATGAGTTCCATGTGATTCAGCTAATTCGAATATTTCAACCTTAGGAATTCGCCTTCAGAACAAAAATCCTGCACCAGCTGCTCGTCGAGAGTTATTTAGAGTTATCGAGAACAATGTTGTTAGTGTAAAGCGTGCAATAGTTGTTCTGCTCTGATCTGGACTGTTGAATAAAACGCGGTTATTATTTTCATCATAATGCGACTTATAGTGCGTGTAATTAGAATTTCACTGGCGTTACAGTATTTCATTTTTACATAAAAAAATCAATCAATACCAATTGAACCCAGTGAATACCTATCAGAAATTGGACTAGTACGAGTATTACATACATATATTGTACATAGTTTAACCAAAATCAAATAAGCAACCGAAACATTAGCCTTTCTCACCTGCAGCCACAGCCAATATTTGAAACTTATACTTTCTGAAAAAATCACTGTCGACTTTTGAAAAAAACATTTTTATAAAGCACTATAGAAATGTCTGATTTGGAAAATTCAAGTCTGTAGCAATAGGCACTATACTCGTAATTCAAATAAAACCAAAATCTATCCGTATTTCATGGTTACCATTCAATTCTGAAATCACTTCAAACTCTGAAAAACAGATATGTAAACTTCTCTTATAAAATGCATGGTCATCAGTAATCTCCATGATCTTCAAAGGTAAGCAAATGAATTGTGTGAATTTGTAAATAATTGTCAAGATTAGATATCAAAAGATACATGCTATGTACGCCAGACGGCGTCTAAAGTATCTAAAGTGCAATGAACATCAAAATAGGTTGAAATATTCCTGTGATTTATTTGACAAAACAAGCGAGCCAGCAAAAATTGTATATTGCTAATATATACTCGTATGTATAGTATAGTATAGTAGCAGGTACAAAAGACACGCGTGTACTAAAATGACGTTATCTACGTTAATACAATGAATTTAGTCCTTTTCCGTCTTTCTTTCATTTTTGTCTCCATCATCTTCTTTTTTTTCATTATTTATGTGGAGACCAACGAGTTTTGAAACATCGAGCACAATTTCGTCAAAAACAAAGCTTTCTTTTTGCAAAATTAACATTTTTCTAATGATCTGACGCGAAGCGTGAAGGGTATCATACCTTTGTTGTGTTTTGTGGTAGATTTGCCACTTTGATATTAGTAAAATAGTAAAACTTGTTCAGATTTCACTGTTCCTATAAGAGGTATTTGAAATAGTAGGCCGATTTCAACCTAATTTAGGAACGTGGCTTACCAGTCAATATGATTGAATAATATGAAATTTCGTAAAGATATCTTCAGAAATAAAAAAGATTTTCTGACAAAAACTTGCTTTTGGAACGGTCGTTCCTATGACAGCTATATGATAGAGCAGTCCGATTTCAACTAAATTTGGGAAAGTTATTTCACTAAAGATAGTATTGATTATTGTGAAATTTGAAAAAGATATCTTGAGAAATAAAAAAGTTTTTCTCACAAAGACGAATTTTCGGACCGTTCGTTCCTATGGCAGCTATATGACGTAGTGGTCCGATTGCGTTGGTTCCGACAAATTTTCAGCGTGCAATAGGAAGAAGGCCTTGCCTTCAGCTCGATAGCTAAAAAAAAACTGAGGGACTAGTTTGCATAGAACCGGACAGACAGACAGATGGACAAAGCTTAATGGACTCGTCCCATCATACTGACCAAGAATATACGAGTATATAGTTTATATGGTCGGATATGCTTCCTTCTGTGCGTTGCAAACTTCATGACAAAATTAATATACCCTATCACATCCGTGAAAAATATAAAAGAAAATTCTTACAAAACTTACTATTGAACCGCTCGTCTCTATGATAGATACATATATGCTACAGTATTCCGCTGATCAATTTGTTTTTTTTCGTTGCCCATGAAATCAATTTGCATAAGAACTTGTAGTCTTGGTCGAGAAGTGGATGAAGTGGGCCCACTTGATGGTATATCTTACCTTAAACGTTGGCATGAATCTACCCTCGTTAACAACTCTTTTTGCTCCGAAGGATATCATTTGGAAGCAAGCTTTGTACTTCCTACTTTTTGGAGGAAATGTTTTGATAGGGGATCTCGTCTAAAATATTTGGAAACCACTAATGGTAACTCTATTATTGAGGGCAGTTGAACTTTTCCATTTGGGCAGCACATTCTGGGCGTTCCTTTTGCAAATTTTAGAACGTGGCAGACGAGAATATACACACTTGTTCCATCTTCCCAATTGAACGCTTGGATGAACGTTGTAATCCAAATTTTTGTCATATTGGAATGCAGCCATCACCAAATCTTTCCGTTGATTTAATTTCGCAATTGATTCAGCATTTCTTGCAGCAGCCATTCTTATTCTTGCTCCCTTAGTTGCATGCTTAGGGTACCTGTGGTGTTTCAGCAATTCAAGCGAACACTTCTGTCCTGCTGATTCTGCCCTCATCCTTCTCGGGCTGGCACATCTTCGTTCCTTTACTCGTACCATTAATTTTAAATTTTATGTATTTTTTGGAGTGTCATCATACGTGACCACATATAATCAGTATGCACGCATCGTCAGTTATATATAAATGAAACGCTCATTATTAAATAAGCCATCAATATATAAAAACATTCGGATACTCGGGTGATAAAGACTTTTGGTCGCTCGTCAAAGCAGTGGTATGGGTGCAACAGTATCTTGTGCAGGCTCCGCTCGCTCTGCGCTCAAGGGATCACAACTCTCAGGCCGGCCGCATCTTGGACGTAGGCAGGGCAGCCCAGCGCAGCGCGCACATGGCATTGTTGTTGTAAAATCAGATTTTGACAATTGTTACAACAACAATGCCATGTACGCGCTGCGCTGTGCTGCCCTGCCTACGTCCAAGATGCGGCCGGCCTCAGTATCGCACAAACATAAACGCGCGCTCTGCTTGCAACAACCATGCAAACAGCTAAAGATTTGCAAAAGTCAAGTAATGGGTAAGTTCATAATATACAGCGGAATCGCAACACGCTCTGCCAGCAGTGTCGAAACAGCTTTGCAGCGGCTTGTTGTATTATGAACAACAATCGCATCTAGTCATTCATCAGTTATCAAATTTCACAGCGAAAAATTGACTACTGTTAAAAAATTCGTATGAATCTGACAGTGCGGGTGTTATTTCCGAAATGTCAACAAATGCTGGTCCCAGTCAGCGGAGAAATTTTTGTGATAGAGAAAATTACATATGGCACAGTATGTTGTGTCCATTAAAGACTCAGTGGAGAGAATTTGTAAAACAGAAACAAAAACAGTAGGCCAACTGCTGTGTGTTATGAACTTAGCCATTGGCTGAGTTTTTGATTGACAAACATGCTGTGCCAAATGCTATTTTCTCCATCACAAAAATGTCTCCGCTGGCTGGAACCCCCTAGGAACTGTACGTTGGTGGAGCTAGTGGTTCTCACTTTTACTCCAATTTTCTCTGTGGACTCGGTGAGCCTATAGTCAGTCTTTACAAAGTTTGCTTAGGCCTCGGTGTGCACTAGTGTATTATTGTTCTTAAGTGCGGGTAAACCTGTCTTCCTGCCATAGAGAATTTCAAAGGTCCCAGAGTATTGTTAGGCTGGCTGGAACCAGCATATGTTGACATTTTATACCCCACATCCACGGAGCGATCCGTCGCCCGATCGATCGGCCGATGGATCGCCACAAAATATCAGCTGATTAAAATTATATGAAACTGTCAAAACAGTCGTCAACGATAAGCGCATAATGTTCATAATATCCGTATAACAAGGTGCTGCGATACTGTTTCAATACTGCTAGCACAGCGTGTTGCAATTCCGCTTTGTTTTATGAATTTAGCCAATGTTAACCGACGTTATTTCATTTTCAAAGCGAAATAACGTCAATTGACATTAAAGCACTTGACGTTATTAAAGCCCCCATAAACGATGCAATCCATCGTCAGATCGATCTGACGATATTTTGATCGTCAGATCGATTGCACAGTGTATGTGACTATCGTTGGCGATTTTTTGACAGTTCCATATAATTTCGATCGTCAGATATTTTGTGGCGATCCATCGTCGATCTGACGAACTTTTGAATTATTGCGTTTATAGTAATGTGAGGTCGGCGATTTTTTAAAGTGTTAAACGCCGGTAGCAGCGAACCTTATACTTACTGTATGTTCGTTCTTTTGTCCGGCCACTTGCTCTACGAACTTAACCAAAGTAGGGTGGTCCTAAGTATAGTCCGGTAACAACAGGATTTTCAGCTAAACCAACTGTCGCATTTCCTTGTAACCAGTACAGAAACACACATAACATAACACTAACAACATTCTTCACGATAGTTGTAACGGACGGTCTGGTGGGCATCCGGAGATGCCCGTGGGGACGGAGCCTAAGGTTGCATTAGGACCGTGAAGGTCGGGCAGTGCCATCTACGAAAAAATGGGCCCCGCAACGAGCTAGCAGCGGCCTATGCTTGCTGTAGCTCAGTTCGAGAGATGTGGGCGGGGTTTTCGCCGCTCGATGCCCCTGTCCTTTACGTATTAAAAAAAATGCATAGGCCTGGGGAAGACAACACAAACAGGGGAGGTAAAAATGGGGAATGAAAAAAAATTGTCGATAAGGATGGAATGGTTGGCGGACGGATCAGACGCCCAGGCGGTCGAATCTGGGTCCGGGTGTAGTGACCTCTGGTTTCGTACCACCAACAGATCACTACTCATCAGGTGCTGCTTCGATCAGCCGGTGGGAGCAGCACTACCAGACCATAATATGGTTCATTACAGGTGGTTCATTACATAGTGCTGGATGGAGAACTGGTGCAAGAAACTTGTTCTTTAATAGCCCCCATATACGATGCAATCCGTCGTCAGATCGATCGGACGATATTATGATCGTCAGATCGATCGCACAGTGTATGCGATTATCGTTGAAGATTTTTTTGACAGTTCCATATAATTTCGATCGTCGGATATTTTGTGGCGATCCCTCGTCAGATCGATCTGACGATGGATCGCAGTCTATGGCGGGTCTAAGCGACTTTTCAGGTCGAAATATTGGGAATTGCGGTATACTATTACCTATTTTTCTTGTAAACAAAATGATCATTTTGTGTAATTACTTACTTTGAAAAATGATTCTGCTACCCAAAAAAAATTACTACAATGCATTTTTACTGCAGATTATAATTCAATTTTTCTCTTGACATTTGAGTTCAGGTTTTAAGACAAATCAATTCAGGACACTCCCTGACCCAGGAAAATATTCCATTTTCCCCTAAATTCATCTTTTATTGTTCTGTTCTGTATCATCCCACTCCTCCTTATTCTGTTCTATACTGTTCTGGTAACAAAAAAATAGCGAAATATTTCTGGGAAAAGTTACCGCTTTGTCCTGTGTTCAAATCAAGAAATTTTTCGTTTAAGTTTTTCTGAAGAAGTTCGTTCGTTAGCTTTAGATATTTCACGTGGTCCACTTTCAGCCAAATTCGATAAGTAGCTTCCTTGGGTGATTCTCAGCAACCGGTGACAGTTCAGTAGCACCAAAACTACTACAGGTGCGCATTATAGGAGGTGCATGCTGATAACGAGTTTATGCTAACGAAACGTCAACTGGGCCACATGGAACAGTTGACGCGCTATGTTCCACAAGGAGTTTGGGCAATTGAAGAGTAGTAGTAGGTGCGCATCAGGACAACATATAGTAACAGAAAACAGAAACCAAACCTAACAAATATGGATATATTCTGAATCGGGGTACACTGACGTATAATACGAGTACTATCGACGGCATTCTGAGCGCTTTGGCCAGGACAATAGGATCTTCTTGGGCTTGTAGTGAAATGGAAGCCAACCTTGAAATTAAGGGTATTTTCTTAAACGAGGTGATGGGACAAATCACCTGGATATAAGGGACATATAAAATCTCAAAGGATTTAATGGGCATAAAGGACATACAAATCATAAAGATATAAAGGACGTAAAAATACAATGGACACGAAGCATATAAAGGAAATGAAATTTTGAAATTTATTTCAAAGGAACAAAGACTTTGCCCTTTGAGGAGACATTTTTCAATCTCCCGCAGCTTGAAAGCAATTCGATCATGTACATGGGTCGGGCCGATAAACATCGCTATCACTACTTTTTGTTTCATTTCTTACCTTTATACCTTTGGCCGAAGGCTAGCTTGTTCTTTTTTAATTTTCTCAAAATTTGTAGTTTCTTTTCTAAATTTGGATTTTTTAGCTTCTTAGAAATTAATTTCACTGTTTTTTTTTGTTTCCTCAAAAATTGTTGGGTTTCCAAGTTTTTCTGCAAATTCGCGGTTTCTATCTTGTGATAGCGGGTGCGGCACTAAGTTGCTATTTTGCTGCGCGGTTGTTTTATTTAGCTCATTGTGTTGTTTTTTGATTGGCGTTTTTTTCAACTTGTTGCAATCGACGGCCTAACTGCCCGAAATTACGAAGAACATAACTGAAAATGCTTGTCCGGTAATTTCGAGTATTCTAAAATCTTAAAGTTGTTAAGGAAAAATGTTAGTTCAATATTCATGTTGGTGGTTTCTCAGTTCCCAAAATAGCTAAGACGCTTGGCTTCGTCTTTCGCAAAGATAAATCAATCAACGATAGTAAAACTAATTCACAACCAATACTTCAATTAGATTCAAAACGAAACAAAAGAAGCAACCTTTTAAAAATATATATATTCAATTCCTTATTACTAATGATATGTATGTATGTATAGGTACATAATTATCTTACAGTAGTTTAGATACATTGCCGTTTACTCCTTTTGAATTTTCGCTTCAAACATCGCCAGAATCGACTCAATACTTTTGCCTTTTGTTTCAGGAACAAACAACAATACAAAAATTGTGCCAGCAAAGCAGAATGTCGCAAAAATAAACAAGCAGCCGTGTAACTGTAATACAGCCGATAAGACGGGAAGATACTACAAAAAAAAGAGGAAAAATAAATAATCTCATATCTTTTAATTGGTTTTCACATACAAATTTAATCAGCCGGTGGGGCCTGCCCCGACGCATGCTGGGAGGTCAGCCACGAGACATGCTATGAGAAATGCTTCTATTAGAAATTTGAAAACTACTTCCATGCATGGATTTCAATGAAAATTTTGATAGAAGGCACGCCACGTGGCTGGCTTCTCTGCTGATTGTCCTTGTGTGTAAAAACCACTTTAGTTGTTAATACCTTGACCATAAGGAACGCGAAAATCCACAGCGCTCCCATACAAAGTGAAACTACAAAACTTCGAATTTTCGGCGGAGTTATTTCCGACAGTACTAGAAACGGTAAAGTCAAAATACCCCAACTGGCAATGAATATTACAAATGAGAAGCTGGCAATAGGAATCCACTTCATGTTTTCGACATTGTAGCCAATAATTTTCAAGTAATTGTACACACCCAGACTAATATGTCCGCAGCCAGTTCCGAAAGCCGATATTGAAAGAAGTAACTGCAAAAAGTGAGCAAATTGTAGTTTTACAAGAGAACTTAAACATATGCTTCTCTTTACCCGTCGTCCAGCACGTTCTACAAGCAACGTGGAAACATATGATCCTGCAAGTTGAATGATTCCCACAATTATAGCTGACATATTGGGGCTGAGTGATGATCCAGATTCTTCAAATATCGTTGCGGTGTAATTGATCATGGCGAAGCACCCACATAATTGATTCAGGGCCATCAAACCAAGTCCGATGAACATTACGTGTCTTGCGACCGGTGTATCTAAATACAAAATATATAATAATTTATCAAAATATGTACATAAAAGGTAATTTGATTGTGGGAAAGGAATGATGTTAATAATGTTATTATTTCTTAACTTATAATTTTGCATACGTACTTAAATCACTCCAACTAAACGAAGTGTCCTCCATATTTTTCTTATCTTCAACGTATTCGTATTTAAGCTTCACCAATTCCGTTTTAAAACATTCTGGTGGTGGAGAGACCTTTCTTAAGTTTCTATAATATCGTAAGGATTTTTCGGCTTCCTGAAAAGAAAAAATTACAACAAAAATTGTGAATGGACTTCGTAAAGAATGGTCTTTAACACTAATAGACTTTTGAAATTTCCGTTTCCTGTCATTTAAGTTTCATGTCCGATTCATATCAGCTTCATTTCATCATGAAAATAGGTTTCCTTCATTCCAGTTTCCTATCCGTTTTATAAATATTAACAAGGGATCTGATTCTTATCAGCTTCCTTTACGAAGACCCTAAGCAGATATGAAACGGATAGGAATATGACACGAAGCAAGTCCTACGTAGATAAGAAACTGATAGTATTATATACTACTACTAATATGATCATCTAAAAAGCGTTTATATACGTATGAAGTTTATTGCCGCATTGCGGGTGAGGTTTTTTTTCGCAGTGGAACATGTAAACAAAAAGCGACACCACGACTCATCTTTGGACCCACCAATCACCACTATCAATAAGGAATTACTGAAATACAATTACAATAACTGGTTACACACAGGAATACAGACTGGATTTACGCCTTCCTGAGCCCATTTTATCCCTAGGGAGTGAACTGGAAAATGACGCTTACGCTTACTGCAGTGGCGTAACTATATCAAAAAATATTGTGTACGGCGGCAACAAGGGGGCCCCAAAGTCTAACTCAGTGGCGGATCTAGAAATCAAGTTTGGAGGAGACACGGCTTTTTTTAATATATGAAAAGCTGCAGTTAGGCTGCGAATAGATGCATGTACGTAGAAATTCTTTGATAATAATATTCATGCTCATGCTCGATGTTCACTACCTAACCAAACTATTGTTGGTCACATAAAATCATGCCACTTTTATGGGAACATGTGAAAAACTCTGTTAAATCTGCACAATCCTATTAGTGATGTGGTTTGGTGCGA
Source organism: Chloromyia formosa (assembly GCA_964017055.1). NCBI lineage: Eukaryota > Metazoa > Arthropoda > Insecta > Diptera > Stratiomyidae > Chloromyia > Chloromyia formosa. The sequence continues at coordinate 30,100,278 of OZ024815.1, read as the reverse complement.
TCAAAATATGATTCGGTTCGGTAGTAAATGTCAATCTTTCGACTCAAGAGACCTTTGGTGAACATATAAGCACTTGTACATATGCATATTCGTTTGAAGCGAAGGTTTCCCGATTCACTAGCAATCCGCGAAATAAGATTCACAGTGAACTTATATTTCGAACGAAAATTTTGTCATCGTCGAATCGATACTGAAATCACTAGCAAAGATATTGTGCGCAGAAGTGACTTACTATTGAATCGTATCGGCTTGGTATGCTAGATTCCTATGCTTTTTTGCTAGTTTACTTTAGTCGTTCAGTGCAATTAGTTTGTTAGAACTTGTGACTATTCGTAAGTTAATAGAGTAGCTTAGTGAAACTAATTCGATCGTAGAAGAATCATTGATTGATTTTAATTTTTGAATTGACCTATGACACGAAAAAAATTTTCAAAACTCAGTCCAGAAGAATGATCCCTTCTAACTAACTACTAACTTAACTACTAAATTAGACATTTTTTTTGTAGTATTTTACTTTTACCCTTATTATTCGTATTTTTGCTATTTGCCATGAACGAAAAATAAATTTTTGGCAGTTTTTCTGTTTTGCTTTTCAACTGCTGCTGCTTGGCCCTGCCTCGGGGGCCACTATGGCTTGGGTGCCTGTGTTTCATGGAACGCACCGAATACCGTTAGGTACGCCACTGGCTTACCGCTGTGATACGAGCAGGTAGTGAAAGTTGAGCTCCCCTAAGCGCGGAGCGAATTCAGCGAGCGGAGCTCGTTAAAAAAATTCTTATTTTCCTCCATTTCTATTGCTAAACAATCATAACTAGTCGTCGAATGAGCGGTTCCTTATTTGTACATTTGAAATACATATCAAAATATGAAAAAATGTAAGGGCCCCACAATTTAGGAGATTATTCATCAGCTTAAAGAGACTGGTAGCTTCGCGCGTCAGTTTGACGTATGCCGGTTTTTTGGCGGGCTCGAACCCCGCCGCGCCGTGGTCAGGAATGTTTGTGTTGTCTTGTAGCGTAATAATAAGCCACAGTCATTTCCGACTAATCTCAAAATGCGGCTAAATGTTCAGGAGGTGTGTGCTAGCAACAAGCATCGTCCAAAAGCAGTCGGTCGACTAAGTTGCTTAGGAGTAGTTCACACGATAATGCCCCACTAGGGATTAGGGCAGACGCCTCCGATCATATATTAAATATTTTGGAAATTATTAATTTTTTGGGGGCAAAATTCATTCAATAAAGCAAAATTGAAATAATTATATTTGGAAAAGGAAGAAAATGGAAAATATACAATATGGAAAATAAAATATATAGAAAAAGGAAAACGTCAATAGTGGAAAATACGGAAAAAATTTAAATATGTAAAATTCAAATAATGGAATAGAGCGATAATAGAGAATATGAAAAATGGAAATACGAAAAGTGTGCAATTTTTGTTTTTAAGCGACTTCAAATTAAAAATTACTTACGGCTAATTCAATTGATCTGGCGGGTTACTTAACCAGAAACACTACATTTGTATGAATATGACAATTTCAAATGCAATGATCAGGCCAGATCAAGTGAATTAAGCAATTTTCACAAAAAATGTCAATGCTAACCTGCTCCTTTTGGGATTTCATCAAATAGATCGGTGATTCGGGAAGGAATACAAAAAGTACAAGAAATATGAAAATGAGAGCGACGAATAAATAGGGACTAGTGTTGTAACTCATATAATTTCCCGTTACAAATGCAAACAACATTCCAATATTGGTCGAAAGCACCAAACATGACCCAAGAGAACCACGGATTCTGGAAGAAATGGAGCATGTAAAACAAATCAGGATTAAGTATTTTCCTAAAACAATTACCGATCTTCCGATATTTCCGTAACGTAGACAGGAACTAAAATAAAAACTCCTCCACCTGATAGTCCTCCAAGAAACCGAGCGATACTCAAATAGATAGCGTTTTTTGCTATAATTGTGAGGATGAGACTGATCTGGAAAATAAATTTAAAAAACTCCAGAGAACAGGTCAATTTTAATTTAGAAAATGAACTTCTTACCAAGAAGGGAATTACGCAAATTATCATAGATAGTTTCCGTCCCAGTTTATCTGCCATCCAGCCAAAAATTAGATTTCCGCAAAATCCACCGATGCATAAAATAGCACCAACCCAAGACATTTCAATTGTCGACATTGGTCCTGTTTCTAGTGGTGATTCTGGCGATTGAAAGAGTACAAAGGCTGCTGATGGCCATCCTATAAATGCGCCATAGCACATGGATAGAATGTTCACTGTAATAGGAAACAACAGTTAAATGGTAATAGTCGTATACAAGTGGTAGAATCCGATTACTAGTGCCCCTTTTAGATTGGTTTCTGGAAGTCCTTATATAAATTCAACTCGATTGGATTGACATTAGGGAGATTCATGCTCACGTCGTAAACGTCGTATTTGTCGTAAAGTTGCAAACTTCTGTCATTTTACTGTGGAAATTACAGAAGTTTACGACTAATACGACGTTTACGACATTTACGACAGGGAGCGTGAATACCCCTAATAATTTTTTTTAAATCTAAACGCCCATAATTTCTTCTGGAGGTATAGGCTGCGTTCCTAAGACGCCAGCGCTGAGTCAGCACCTAGAAGCGATTAGTGCTAGATGGTGAATTGTCGTCGAAATCCTTGCGCTGAGCTAAGTGCTAAGGCTAAGCGCTTTCACTTTTAGTCAGCATATAATTTTCTCGCTTTTCCGGCTCAGCGCAATATTTGACATTTGCGACAATTGTCAAATTTCGATTCCAGCCTTGTTGTTTGTTGTTAAAACTTATTGTGGGAAAGAAAGTTGTTACCGTATCTTGTGTGTCACCTGGGACTCATCAAAGAAATTTCGAGTTTTCTGTCATATGCCAAACTGAACATGGCATTTGACAAATGAGCCGAATGCCGCTTCGAAAACAAGGAAATAATCACAATGAGCTGGTCAGCAATTGTGAAGCGCCGACTCGGCGATTTTTTTAGGAACGCAGCCATACTGTCAGTTTCGTTTAATCATTCGCAACGCAGAGCCGCTACGTAACGACTATTACACCCCTCCAGAGCACGCTATCTGAAATACCTCCTGAATACACTCGCTCCATTGGGCTGTTACGCAGCTGGTATTAATTCTTCGGGGCGTAAATTTTCTGTGCTCCCTTGGAGCCCACTACATTAATTTGACAGTTCACAGCTGGTACATGCGTCTTCAGTTTTTACTGTTTCAATCAATCGAAAAATGTGAAAGAGTGCCGTGAACCAAAACATAAGGGCGATGCACGCTCCCTGTCGTATATGTCGTAAACGTTGTATACGTCGTAAACTTGTGTCATCTCCATAGTAAAAATGACATCGTAAACGTCATATTTGTCGTAAAGTCGTGGGAATGAAAGAAGTTTCCGACGAATACGACATAAACGACAGCGAGCATGAATCCCTAATGGTACTGATCATTTAACGTATACAAACTTATACTACAGTCAAACCAGCAGGTATTAAGTTTAGCAAACGTGAGTATTTTTTGTAATTTATTGCAATAATGCAAATTAATATTTTTTGAACTAAAAACTATGATCATTATTTTCATTTATGTAAAATTTAACTTAAACTTTTTGGAAAAAAAATTGTATTCTATTTTTTATATTAAATGAAAGAATTTTATATTTAGAAGAGCATACTTTTTAATTTTTAAGGGCATATTTTTTTATTTTAAGAGCTTATTTTAAACGTCTAAAATTATATTTTTTAAAACATATTTGGCAGGCCTAATGATAAGTTATATCTTCTAATAATGGCCACATTCAAATTGGTGAGAAACAATATGATGGGGTGACAAGAGTTTGACACTTATCCGCGAAACATTTTAGTTCCCTAAAATTAGGCGGTTTCTATTGAAATGTGGTGTCTTTATAGGGTTCTTTTGCTAAAAAATCAGCAATACCCTGTTGAAGTTTCGATAGCATATAAATTTCGGATGGAGCAGTTGTCCGCATACACCTCCTATCAGTACAGCCGTCTTTAACTAACGAGCTTGGAACTACGTGGGAGTTCTAATAGTAACCACAGGTATTTTATTATTTTATTACCGCACCGGGGAAACGAACCCCTGATTATATAGAGGCAACATCGTAGAGTGGCAACCGAGACCTCACTGCTACCGAGCCCGCTATAGATATTTGGCGATAAATAAAAACCTTTTGCGTTGAAGAGATTTGGGAGTGGAACACTCGATAGATACGCAAAAGAACGCGCCTTTAGATTATTAGATTTTTTTGTTATTTTTAATTTAATATCATGTATGTATTTTTAGAGAAAAAGGATACATTCGACAATTTAAACGCAGAAATAGATAGAAACTAACCGCATAGTGTTGCGTAGCACTGATATTTTGAACTGTTTCCTGCCATTTTTCGTTTATTATGGAAGACGAAACAATTAATTACGAGTATATTCGACTTAAATTAAGAACTATCACTTTATGGCTATCATTTTTTGAAAGAATATTTTGTTTGGATCACAATCTAAAAGTCACTGTATGAGATCGTCAGTCTTGACTCTTATTTATTAGCTTCTAGTACACGCTCGCAGACTGTTAGATTTATGGATGATTTATCTTTGTAGAAGAATATACTCGTAAATACAATACATATATATATATAAATATTAAATAACCATCCATGGTTAGGTTATTAAATATACTTGAGTACGTATTCTATTCTCCAATTAAAATGCCGTCACGGAAAAATATGACTTAAAAGATACTGTCACAGATATAAAAATGGACAATACTATCGCTGAATCCTTTGCTTTGTGTAAACGACATCTAGAGATTCCAAAATATGAATTTACATAGTTTCAAATTGGCGGCGGGGGGGCAAAGACCTTTTCCATAGTCCTCCGCGTGGGCGCCCCCTGGTAACGGCAGTGTATCAATTCGCTGACGGCCAACGTCATAGCGATAAGACAGTTTGGAAAAGGCAGATAGCTGTAGCCTGAATGGCTGACGAACACCTAAGCGTCTCAGGTCTAGTAGGATGGAATGACTTGCGTAGTTGGACCTGCTACATAGTTGTGTGGGCTCCAGCACGTTTATTAAACCATCTGAAGCAGCTATCTCCGAGGCCATCCCCTGAATGGGGTTAAGCGACGTGCTGACAACTCGTCCTTGTAAAAACCACTCCATGTCAAGAAACCTGGAACAAAAGCCTCGGATTGGACGGATCAACAACGACGACCACGCAAACGAATAAAGGATTATTCTTTCGGATCCTGGAATGTACGCTCCCTGAACAAACCGGGGGCCGAGAAGGCCCTCCTTCAACAGGTCGAAAAGTACAAACTGAGCATTACTGCAGTCCAGGAAACAAATTGGCTTGGCAGCGAGATTAATGACAAGAAATCGCACACAATTTTTACAAGTGGCAAACCATCGGGCCGCAAGGAGTTTGGAGTAGCATTTATAGTGAACAATCACCTCAAACCGCATATTACTGACTTCAAACCCATAAATGAACGGCTGTGTGCGATTCGCATCAAGACTCGATTCTTCAATCTCTGGCTCATCAATGTGCATGCCCCCACTGAAGTTAAAGAAGACGCAGTAAAAGACGAGTTCTACGCCCGCCTTGAAACTCTCTTCGACTCACTTCCAACAAACGACGTCAAATTGCTGCTGGGAGACTTTAACGCGAAAGTCGGGAATGAAAGTTGGCATCGGGGGACCTCTGGAGGCCACAGCCTCCATGAAGAATGTAACGATAACGGCCAGCGACTTACCGACTTCGCCTGCAGCAGGAATCTAGTCGTAAGCTCTACGTGTTTCCCGCATCGACGCATTCACAAGCAGACCTGGAAGTCTCCAGACGCACATACCGTCAACCAAATTGACCACGTCCTCATTTGCAGGAGATGGGCGTCTAGTGTCATGGATGTCCGCTCCTATCGAGGAGCAAACTGCGACTCAGATCATCACTTGGTGAAGACGACCTTCAGATGTAGAATTTCCTCAGTGCACCAGTCAAGAATCAGCCCTCCCAAAATCTTTGCGGTTGATAAGCTCTTGAATGATGCTACAGCGGTGGCGTATACTACCGCCCTTGAGGAAAAACTATCACCTATGGTACACAACATCAGCAACACATGCGTCCATGGGTTCTGGGAAGAACTCAAGGGTACCATCAAGGATGTCGCAGAGAAGGTCGTGGGATATAAAGCCCGGCGAGCGCGAAATGACTGGTTCGACGAAGAATGCAAAAATTCACTTGACGCGAAAAACGAGGCCTACAGACAATGGATTCAACGAGGAACCAGAGCCAGAAGAGAAAAATATGACGAGCTACGGCGAATATCGAATAGAATATTTAGACGTAAGAAACGTAAATACTTTGACGAGCAGTTGCTGAACATAAACGAAAACTTAGCTAATAGGAACACCAGACAAGCGTACAAACTAGTAAATACAATTAAGAACGGCTACCAACCCAGGACTAGCCTTTGTAAGGACAAGGATGGAAACATCATCAGCGACACCGATGGTATTAACAAACGATGGGCCTCTTATTTTGAAGAGCTTCTAAACCGACCATCTAACATCCCCACACAGGAAGCTCTCGACGATATTGTTGATCTAGGCCCACCCATTCAACCCCCGACAGTAGAGGAAGTTGATCTCGCGTTGCGGTCACTAAAACGAAATAAAGCGCCGGGCGCTGACGAGATTCCAGCTGAACTGCTAAGATTCGGTGGAACGAGTCTAGTTGATGCCATACATCAATTACTCCTGCGAGTATGGGAGAACGAGGAGATCCCAGACGATTGGCGCAGAAGCATCATCTGTCCAATTCATAAAAAGGGAGATAAACTGCGGTTTGAGAATTACAGGGGTATCTCACTAGTTTGTACGTCCTATAAAATTTTGACGAAAATTCTGGAAAATAGAATAAAACCGTACGTAGAACGAGTCATTGGCGAATATCAAAGCGGTTTCAGACCTGGTCGCTCCACAACCGATCAGCTCTTCTCAGTCAAACTGATACTCCAGAGGTGCTGGGAATACAACGTAAACGTATACCAAATCTTTGTCGACTTCAAGCAGGCATACGACAGTATCGATCGTGGAGTACTGTACAACATCATATATACAATTTGGTATACCGGCAAAATTAGTGCGACTGACAAAGATGACGATGACCAACTCCGTCTCACAAGTCAGGATCCAGAATAGACTTACTGATCTATTTGAAACACGCACTGGTTTGAAACAGGGACTGGCACCGACGCTCTTCAACCTAGCACTGGAATACGTTATTCGGGCCATGAATATGAACAACAGCAAGACGCTACTCATCAAGTCGACACAATTAGCAGCGTACGCCGACGACATCAACATCATGTCCCGAAGATTGACTGACGCAGAAGAACTTCTGCATACGCTCGATACCGCTGCAAAGGAAGTTGGATTACGTATTAACGAGGGTAAAACTAAAATAATGATGCAATCGGTGACAAGGACACCTGCACAACCGAGCATCAATGTGGGGGACCTCAACATCGAGTTCGTGAACAACTTCTTTTTCTACCTGGGTTGCAACCTGTCAAGGGACGCCAACGAAACTGACGAAATCAAGCGACGGATACAGTTAGCTAATAAGACTTTTTTCTCGGTTCTCCCCATAATGAAATCGAAACATGTGCACAGAAACACGAAGCTCCGCGTGTACAAAACCATTATACGACCAGTGCTATGCTATGGCTGCGAAGCATGGACCCTAACTCAAGCCTCCGAAAACATGCTAGACACTTTCGAACGTAAGATTCTACGGCGAATTTTCGGGGCTGTTTGCGATCGAGATGGATGGCGAATCCGGTACAACCATGAGTTGTATGAAATGTACGATGAGCTGCAAGTCTCGAAAACCGTCAAACTACAACGACTTCAATGATCTCGTTGGGAGAGCTCAGTAGGTGTGGACGCCGCACAGCTGCTGGTCTCCCAAAATTGGAGGACGCGGTCACGTGACCGAGATAATTGGAGGACAATGATCCAGGCGGCCAAGGCCCGACGTCGGGCTGTCGCGCCACGATGATGATGATGAAATTGGCGGCGGGAAATCTTTGTGGAGTGGTCGGAGAAGGCTTTTAAGAAAAAATTGTTCGATAAAACCAGATAACTTACTAGTTCATTGTCAAAAAATATGATGCAGAAATTAACCAAAACTTGGTCTACTTGGGAGGCATTCTCTACTCTACAATTAATAGGCGCGTTTTTTAACAGCTATGCAGAGCAGATCAGGTTAGCACCATACAAATAACAACTTGATCTGAGTCGCTCTGGATAGAAGGTTAGTGCAGGATCTGTACTCTGTTAAGTAACTCTGCGTTTTGTAATGCAGGCGGCGCAGGCGTCGAAGTTTTCGGGCAATGCACTTCAGTTATACAGTTTGGGAAGAACATAGAATTCATTTCCTGTCAATAAAATGTCGATTTTGTGTAATTATATGGAATAATAAACACAACACCTGCGCCGCCTGTATTTCAAATCGCAGAACTATTTGACAGAGTAGAATTCCTGTCTTAACCTTCTATCCAGACCAAGTCAGATCAAGTTGTTAGTGCAATTGTATGGTGTTAACTTGCTCTGCTCCGCATGGCTGTTAAAAAAAACAAAACGCGCCTATTCTTTATTTGGACGCGCGAGTTCATCATAGTTAACCTAAAATGAAAAAATATGTAGTAAATAAGTAAAATTGATAAGATTATTAAAAAGATCTCATGAAGTTAATAAAATCACAACGTCAAAAAAAAAAAAAACTTTGAATAAATTCATTGGTGGGAGTCGAACTCAGAATTTCTGTGTTAAAGTCTCCGATATGAAAATTAAAGCGACTGCTGTAGGTCGGTGGATAAAGACATGACCATTTCAAAAAAACACAACCGAGCTAGTCTTTGTGAACTCGCGGTCCTTGTGTAAACATCTCATCGGATTATGAATCGACGCCAAATTAAAAATACTGTACGTGAATATTACTATTTTGAACTATAAATCGTATTCTCGATTTTTCAAAATCATAAAATTTGTTCTACGCTTCGAGAAAAATCGTATTTAAAGTTGAAAATGGCATCCCTAGTCAGCTCAGATCAATATGGGAAAATTAATATACATACAAGGACTCAAGATTGACCTCAGACAGTAAAAAATTCAATTTTACTTGACCATAATTAAAGTTTCATTATCATTTATGTAAAAGCCAGAAAATAGTCTTGTAAAAAAAAGAAAAAGAGAAATGCAAAAATTCGGTGCGACGGGAACTTGAATCCGGACCATATGTTCACAAGCCCGACGCGGTACCGGCTCAGCTACGCAGCTTCTGACGGGACTTCTTCCTTGTGCAAGCTATGTAGTATACAAAAATGAAGCAATGAATATGCATTCCACAGATTCCACGCTTTTACACCGTATCGCGCCCTAAAGGCCCGTTCCCATTGAGCGATTTTTGTTGAGAAAGACTAGTCGGGACACAAAAAGCTCACGAATCGCTCCGTGGGAACAGCGCTTTCAACAGTATGTTGAAAGACACTTTAGTCGAAAGACAAAATATTGTCCCGGTCAATATTTTGTCTCTCGACTGGTATGGCGTGCGCTTCCGTGTGGTGTTCGGTCGATCGTTTTCATTTTGCATATGGCGGCGCCCATCATGTTCCGTGATCTGTCAACAAAAGTCAATGCAAACAAGTACAATATCTGAAAATTGTATCGCTTGAAGTGATCTGTGTTGAGTGTTTTTTCTTTGAATTTTCGTGGCGCCGCGTCGCGCGGGGTATTTAATATAGTTTCGAGGAAGTGTCGTCGGTCCCAAACGTGAGTGTGTTCGTAGTGATGTCATGTTATGTGGGCTTGCGAATTCGATGCAAGACTTTTGTTTACACATGTGAACAACAACGAGTTTTTCTCCCATGCAATTTTTGTGTCTCGCCTAGTCTCTTTCAACAATAATTACTCAATGGGAACGCGGCCTAAGATGCTTACGCAAAAAAGCGAAAGAAAACTGTTGCCGACGTCCGCCATCGAACTTTTGACCAACTGCTTACTAGTCCCACTGGCTAACCACCAACCCACGAAGCTTATGTTAAATTTCTTTCGCGATGCGCCACGATGTGAAGGTAGGCAACTTCCTGTGTCAAAAATGGAATTTTTGCAGTCATTTTACAAAGGAGGTTGTAGAAGTTATAAAACACAACATTGACATAGAGGGTTTGGATGTTGCTGCTTCTATCGGTTTTCACTGAAAATAATAAAATAGGTGGTTGAGCAATTGATGTATAAATATTTTAAAAACACTTTAGAAAAAGAGAAAAACAAAAATCCCAAAAAATTACATAGGAGGTTGTGAATCTTCACCATCGATATACAAATCTATGAGAGTAGTCAGCATCACTAGCAGACGATCAAACCTGTCGTTTTTACTCATTGTGTATCCACAAACCCCACACTCGTTCCCTGTTATGATCGGAGAATATTTTTCCCAATTTCACGTTGCATCGTTACTCTCGTAAATTGCACATTGCGAAAATCGCCATGAAAACTGAAACAAGTCGTACTCAAATGGCAATAACTCAGAAACTAAACAAAATATAGCAAATCTGTAAGAAGTCAGTCACACAGAAGGTTATGACAATATTGCAATGCTGCCAATCGCTCGTCGCTACGACGATCCATCGACTGGAAATTTAAAAAAAAATGCGTTATTTTTTGATCAGACCTCGTATTAGAAGATATACATACTCGTAGGAATAGAATTTTACATACCGGATAATTCAGATTATTCCATCTAGTTCCATTAAAACAACAATTGAATTTCCATCAATAAAACTATCTTTTATTTCCTCTCTTTTCATTACTTTCTACAATCATTCTTAAAATCCTAAAAAATACGCTGTTGCTTAACTGTAAACAAAATATAACTAACATGTTTAATATTATTGTAATACATACATTAGTAAATAATTTTTAAATTTTTTTTTTAATTTTTACCTCTTTTTAGTATCACAAGACATGATAAGAAATTTAAACCAAACATGTGCCCTTAAAATACAATATATACAATAGAAACATTTATATATGTACGTATGCAGTATCTTACATAATACATTCACAATCTTCTTATCTTACCTAATAAATTATATAATAATTCATTTCTTTATCTTCAAGTTTTTGTAGAAAAAATTCACTATAATATTTCAAAGAATTTTACTATAAAAATTATATCTTTACTAGAGAAATATAAATCTTTAGCTACATTGTTCATTTTTGCTATAGTTCTCGCAAAATGCTAGGATTCAATTAGCAGTTTAGTCTAGACTAGTGCGTTTTTTCGAGATATTCCCCCTTTTACGCCAATGAATCATTCTATAGATGCCTCTCAAATTCTGGAGCGGAATTGTGGGTGGTAGAAGAAGCCCTTTGGACCTGAATTATAAGCAATAGATCACTTAATGTACTTTCAGTCTGAAACGACAAGGAATAGATTTGCACTTTCGATTAGATATTTTAAATTTTTACATCGAATATTTTTAATGGAATTACTGAATCATTCAGGCATAAGAATAAATTATGTATAGTGGATGGTAGCTATGAGCAAATGAATGTGTGGCTGGGAGTTATTTTAGCCAGGACTAGGTTATATAAATGGTGGAATAGGCACATGACAAACAGGAAATCGAACGTGGTGGCCGAAAAGTTTAATCAGGCGACAATACTTATAATGGCTTAATGGAAAATAAGTCACATAGAAGAGAAAGGTCTTAATCATAGTTGATAGTTTAGGTTGGCAATGGCAATGCAATCGATTCAATTCACTCACCGAGACTTAAACTTAGGTTAAAATTAACAAATTATTCAATTAAATTGAGATGCTCGTTTGTTTTCTAAATAAATTTTTTAAGCAAATATAGATTAATAGCTAGAGAAAACAAAATTCCGTTCTAGTTGCCCAAAGAGAAATTAAATAAATTTAAAGTTGAACAATTTGCTTGTTACTTAAAAATGGAATTCGGTTACACTTAATTTACAATTTGATAATAATAACATCACTATGGATAATCTATTTTTTGCACTCTTTGAAATTATAGTGAATTTTTTCGTTATCTTATTCATTCAAACAATTAACAAAAATCATAAAATGTAAATGCAAATTTATGAAAATAATGTGTCCACGTACTTTACTTATAATACTGTAAAACATATAAATGCAATATTGGCCAAAACGATGGATTGATTTATGTTCTTATAAAAGTATTTGTTAGTTACAATATAAATATCATATATTGTAATTTATTTATTAAACGGACAAAAAGTCATTTTTACATATTAAGAATTCAAATGAATAGATCAGCAGCCGTTCATATAGTTTCATACATTTTCATTCGAAAAAGGTGCCGGTCGAAACGTTTTTTTTTATATCTTTTTTTTTATGTGTAAGTCATTTTTTTACCTCGACTACTAATAGAAAATGAATTACAGTGTTCCAAAATGCATCATGGGCTAACAGGCATGCATGTCCGAAAATTGGCTTTTGATTTTGCAAAATCAAATAACCTGAAGTGTCCAAGTAGCTGAAATAGTCAGCTGGAAATGACTGGCTGTCAGGTTTTCGCAAAAGGAACCCAGGATTGAGCTTGCGGATTCGGATAAGATTGCGGTAAACGAGTTTTTCTAAAATCTCGAAAAAGTTTCGGAAAAACAAAAATTTACCGCTGATCGCATACTTAATTTTGATGAATCTGTAGTTTCGACAGTCATGACCACTCCGAAACTATTAGCCAACTGTACACAGTGACAAATTGGACAACTTGTTTCTGCTGAAAGAGGCGAACTAGTTACCTTCGGAGCTATTGCCACAGTGAATGGCAATACATTGCCGCCGCTGTTTATTTTTCCGAGGGTTCACTATAAAAGCCATTTTATCGAAGGTGCTCTGGAAGATCTTTTGGTGTTGCCACAGAAAGCGGACGGATTAACGCATCGATTTTTTTTAAGCATATGAAGAAATTTGGAATTTGCTTCAACGAACAACCAATTTTATTGCTTTGTGACAATCATGAAAGCCACGTATCCTTAGATGCAATAAATTATGCTCGCGATAATTGGATTGTGTAAGTACCTTTCATTTCCACCCTATACAACGCACCGGCTTCAACCATTGGATGTAGGAGTGTTTGGTATTTTAAATCGAAGCTAAAGGTATCTTTTAACGATTGGTATGTGACGAATCCGAGAAAAGCCTTGAATTTCTACAACATTCCAAAATTGACAAAACATGCTTATTTCGAATCTTTCACGTCGAAAAATATTACCAGCGCTTTTGCAAAAAAAAAGGGATCTGGCTGTTTAATAAATTACCATTCGCCTATTCAAATTTATGCATCGGAGCCTAAACCCGCTTCAGGAATTGAAGCCAACATTAATACTATTGTCCAATCTCAATTTTCTATATCGGAGATTCTATGCCCACCTGTACAATTGCAAGAAAAATTAATGCGATTACCTACCGTTGCACCAGAGATGATTCGACCGTTTCCAAGAATTCAAAGGAAGGAGAAAGAAAAGTTAGACAGCATGGAAAATAAATAAAAGAAATATAAATTGAGAAAAAAAAGAATGTCGAAAGCTGGGGAAATAAAACGCACCCTAAATTTATCTGCTAGTTCCAGTCATAAGAAAATCAAAAAGAATAAGAAGACTGAAGATACCGGTAGGAATAGCGAAGATATTAATCCAAGCACAGGTGCAAATACAAGCACTGGATTACTTGATAATGAAGTGAAAAATGTGCCCATTTGTATAGAACTACACAATATAAACGACATATAAAATTTAAGGAATACAAGACTAACTTATTGTAGGGGGATTCACGCTCAGTGTCGTAAACGTCGTATTTGTCGTAAACTTCTGTCATCCCCATAGTAAAATGACAGAAGTTTACAACTTTACGACAAATACGACATTTACAATTTGAGCATGAATCCCCCTTCTATAGTGGGGAAATTTAACGAAAATTAAAATATATTGTAGCAACACGAAATATAGAGTCTCAATTCTAAGAAAAAAGCCAGTGTCATGGAATTTTGTGTCTCTTATATAAAGGATGAAAGCTCCATTTATATTTTAACAAATTCATTCCATCCCAGGAGCCCGACACAGTGCACATCGTTCGCGATTAGTTCTCTGTGGTGTGAATAAAACAAACAAGTGACAATATTAGTGAAAGTGTCTCCATGGTGACGGTGTTTGCAAAAAATAACAATACCACAAACGTTAATATCTCAAACAAGACTTTGTTGACGTTGCCTAGCAACGAGAGAAGTGTTTCCTGTGAGAAACTAGAAGTGTGCACCAAAACGAACTCTAAATTGGGAATTAGCGCAACCGGTGAGTGTTCAATACACGAAGACAGCCTCAAAGACAGGCATAAATAAGGTTAGTATAGATTTTTCTGGCGAAGATGGTAAGGTAGATTTTGGCATGTCTGAGCTGGAGGTACAGGGGGTAACTTCTATACCGCCAGACATAATGATGGAGAAAGATCGACAAATCAACGAACTACTAAAGGCTCAAAAAGACCTGACTAACCAACTAGCAGACATGATGAGAAGTCTGATGGCGACTCAAGCCGCTCTCGAAAAGCAAAAAGCTCTAAATATTGGAATCCTTCAGGAGATGAAGGCAATGAGAGAGGAGCTCCACAAAATCTAAAGGCCCGAATAAACGGAAAAGACTTGCTCCATCGTCATCCGGCTCCTCATCATCGAATTCCAAAACGCTAGTCGACTCTGACTCGGACAGTAAGACGGACGATGTTATGGATCATTCTATAACATCTGACCTAGACGACGAGTTTCCGATCCTCCCTGACCCAATCCCAATAACCCAACCAAGAATTTCCCCAAAACCCACCACGAATCCCGCCCCAAAACCGATGGTCATCCCTAAAATTCCGGTTAAGGGAAAAATCCCGATAACTAAGGTTACTATCCAATCCAGTACCCAATCCCAGCCCAAGAACCCCGACCCAGTGGCAGTAAATCCCTCTGCTTCCAGAGACGCCACTCCTGCTCCAGAACAGGACGATTCAAATAAGGTGGTTCATGTGATTCTACGGGAACCAGAACAATGGACGGCAGTTGCCCGGCAACTTAAACATAACAACATCTGCTATAGCTCGGCCAAGCGGAATATCTGTGTATCCAGATAGTTCCCTCTACACTGACCGCAAGATTCAGTATCATACCTATCTTCTTCCTGAAGATAAACAACTTAACGTAATAATCCGCGGTTTGGAGGGTATCTCCCCCGAGGAGGTCAAGGAGGACCTCATTTGTCAGGGCTTCCACCCAAGCGAGTGCTTCCGTCTCCGGAAGCCATGCCCAATCCAAGTGCGTGAAATGTGTTGGCCTCCACCATTTCACAAAATGCACAAAAGAAATAAGCGAAAAACCGAAGTGCATCAACTGCAGGGGCGAGCATCCAGCTAGCTGCGGCGGCTTCCCCAGAAACCCAACTAATGTCCGAAAGACGTACGCACAACCGGATCAATGTATTTCTATTTTAAGAATCCTAAAACACGACAACATAAAATTCGTTGAGGCAAGGAGGGTATACCTGGGTATTCAGATTACTCCTGAAACCAAAGATGATCATAGAACCATAACAAAAATGTTTTCTGAGAGGAAAATATTTTACAATATCACACTTATCTTCTACCAGAAGAAAAGTGCCTTGGAGTCGTGGCTAGGGATCTGGAAGACATAGCCCCAGAGACTATAAAAGAAGACTTAAAGGATAAAGGGTTTCACCCAATGGAAGTTTTTAGAATTAAGACCAAACACAGACTGTGAAAACTGACAATAATTCTACTTCCCTAGAATGAGTGGCATATCTATGACATAACAGGCCTTTGTAACTTGAGGGTGAAGATTGAAGCGGAACAGCAGCGTGGTGGTAGACCACAGTGCCATAATTGCCAGCTAGTTATGCCGGGTGTCCTCGGTCACCCTTAAATATGCGAAGATCCTTCGCGCAAGTCTCAAAGGAGGCGAGTCCAATACCAAAAATAGACACAGTAGTCTCTTTCCAGGAGCAAATGACTCAGCTAATGAGCAATATGCAAATACAGTTTTCTTTAATGATGAAAAATATGATGAAAAATATGTTTAAGGGAATGTTTACTATTATTCCCTCTTCCAATCAAATAACTAATATTTAAATTAAATTTAAATTTTCCCAGGGCATATTTCAATCCTTTCATGGAACGGAAATTCCATTGTTCATAAAAAAGAGGAACTAGTTCTCTTATTAAAAGATATAAAAATCGATATAATACTTGTTCAGGAAACATTTCTAAAGCCCGATATGGAATTCCAAATTCCAAACTATGCCATTTACAGAAACGATAGAACTTCGGGGAAAGGCGGGGGTACAGCAGTTTTGATAAAACGACACATTCCACATCAATGCATTCTTATTCCGGATTCGGTGAATCTGGAAACCACAATGATAAAAGTTGAATTGGGTTCAATAAATATTTTGATAGGTTCAATTTATATCCCTTGTCGTTCGATAAATGTCGCAAGAGATTTGCAGACTTTATTTGAAATAGACCATAATGGCTCGATATTTTTGAGCGGAGATATGAACGCTCATCACCTTTATTGGGGAGCAGCAAGAAGGAATGATATTGGGCTTCCATCCCAGGAGCTCGAGAAGTCCACATCGCGAATTAATTCTCCGTAATTAAAACCAGTGACAAGTGAATTAGTGCAAAGTGGTTGCTATAGTGACGGTGATTACTAACAATAAACAATATCATCATCATCTTTGTTTACTCGAACAAACAATTTGTTGTCGTTGCCTAGCAACTGTCAACTAGTGCGAGTTTTTAATTAAAGTGGAGTGTTTTCGTATGTAATATCGGTGAGAAGCGAGAAGTGCGCAATCAAGAAAAACATATGAGAAGCGTGCAGCACGGCGAGGATCCTGAAAAATTGCCCAGAACTACCGGTGAGTGTTCCAAACACGAGAATAGATTTAAGTTAGGTACTTCCTTGGAGGGGATAATTTCTTCTGCCGAAGGAGGTGTAGAACTAAATATTGACATGTCTGAGCAAGTGGTACAGGGGGCAACCTCTGTACCTATGAACAATAGAATGGACTATTTGGACAAGGACCGACAAATTACGGAACTTTTGGTGGCTCAAAAGGACCTTAACAATCAGCTCGCGGATATGATGAGGAGTCTGATGGCGACTCAGGCCGCTCTTGAGGAGCAGAAAGCTATGAATATAGAGCTCCTAACCGAAATGAAGGCCTTGCGCGACATTCCACCTCGGACCGGCAAAGTGCGAGCATCACAACGCGAGTATAGTGAAAAGTGCAAAGTGCAGTGAAAGTGCGAGCGAGAAGGCATCAACCAACAACCACTTGTAGCAGAGACGGAAGTGCACAGCCACGTGCAAACAACAAAGATAACGGTCAAGAACCGTAAGAATACGGAACATACGTCCGGTGAGTGCACGAGGCACGAAAATAGCCTTTTTATATATTTGTTAGCCAGGTTAGATTGTATTTCACCAAAGCAGAGTTTGGTTAGGGCAAATGAGTAGGAAAGGGGTTCAGGGGGTAACCCCCCCCCCCCCCCCCCCCCCCTCAGACAAGACAAAGACGGACAGATAGCTGCACTCAGTGCAGCTAACTCGAAAATGAGTGATCAAATCGCTCGACTGAGCGAACAGATCGCCAGGCTAATGGAGAAGCTGGACGCAATTGTGTCCGAAAACAACCGTCTGTCTCAAGAGCTACAATCAGCTCGAGAGACAGAGAGAAAATTGCGCGATAGGTCCAACCAGAAAGCTTCAGTGCCGATAAAGCGCAAAAGGAAAGCGAAGAAATCGTCCAGCTCCTCCATAGCCGCGACAGACGACGAGACAGAAAACGACGCAGACAAAGATGCCTCCTCGGACAACAACGAGGAGGCCGCTGAGGCACAGACGATCATAGACGATAACATGACTTCCTCGGACAGAGAAGAGGAGTTCCCCGCCCTCCCCCCTCCATCCACGACTACCAACATCCCGGTACCGCAGAAGTCCACATCTGCCCCCAGGAAGCAAATTCCGAAACCCACTGCGGTTCCAACGACACACGCAACAGCGACAGTCCCGAAACCGGCCCAGGCCACCATCCCTCCCCCGACCACCAACCCAGCTCCGTTGCAAGACACAACGAATGACAAACCGGTTCCCATCATATTGAGGGAACCAGACAAGTGGACGACAATCAGTCGTCTGCTAAAACAACACAACATACGCTACACGACGGCCAAGAGGGTCTATTTGGGCATCCAAATAGTCCCCGAGACGATCTCGGACCACCGGAAGCTAACGAGTTTTCTGACCGATCGGAAATACCAGTATCACACGTATCTCCTGCCGGAGGAGAAACATCTGGAAGATATCTCTCCGGACGAGATTAAAGAGGACCTGGAAGCACAAGGGTTCCACCCTGTTGAGTGCTTCCGCCTCAAACTTAAACACATCCCAAGAAATAAATTGATCAAAGTCCTCCTCCCAAGGAACGAGACTGAAATATACAATATTACGGGTATCTGCGGCCTTTCCGGCATAAAGGTAGAAGCCCAAAGGTCAAAAAGTGGCCAAGCCCAGTGCCACAACTGCCAACAATTCGGGCATGCCGCTAATAAGTGTCATGCCCAACCGCGGTGCGTGAAGTGTGATGGCCTCCACCACTTTAAAAATTGCACTCTGAAAAACGAGGATAAGCCGAAATGCACCAACTGTGGTGGTGAGCACCCAGCCAGCTACGGCGGCTGCCCCAGAAATCCTGTGAATGTCAGGAAATCGTTTGCCCAGGCGGCAAGAGCTTCGATACCTCCATCGAACCCATCCCCACCAAAAACAGCCCAACATTCACCCATCCCAACCATGATCCCTAGCTCCAGGCAGGTAGAAGCCTTTTTCGGGCAGATGCAAGCCCAATGCCGAAATATGATGGAGCAGATGATGGCTACCATGATTCAGGGTCTGTTCACAGCCCAGAATCTGGTTACGAGCCCAACCCAACCCAAAAATTAAAATGGCTACACACTGTGTCTCCGTGGTTTCATGGAACGCCGATTCCATCCACAGACATAGAGGTGAGCTGATCAACTTTTTACAAGAGTATCAAGTTGATATCATGCTCATCCAGGAGACCTTTCTGAAACCTGGAGACCACTTCCGAATACCCAACTACATTCTATACCGTAGTGATAGAATGATAGGAAGGGGAGGAGGTACAGCCATTTTAATACGACGTAATATCCGCCATCATCAAATAATACTCCCAGACCTTCAGTGTATCGAAGCTACTGCCATCAAGGTGCAAGCGACTTTTCTTGACGTTACGATAATTTCGGCCTACAATCGGCCAGGAAACAGGAATTTTTCAGGAGACCTGCGGGCGCTCCTGGAAATCGAAGGTACGGTCTTTCTCGGAGGGGATATGAATGCATACCACCGTTCGTGGGGTGCTAGGAGAAGCAATCAAGCCGGAAATGAACTGAGCAGATTCATCTTAGACAATAACTTAATATACACTCATATCCCTAGAGAACCGACGCATTTCGGATCAAGACACGGCAACCCTCTCGATATAGGGCTATCCAAAGCACTGGACTTCCATGTGTGTTAGACGAGTTATCGTCGGACCATAAGCCGGTCCAATTCCTCATAGAAGAAATGTTCATCGACATCCCGGATCCAATGAAAAAGACAACAGATTGGAAAGGTTACTACGAAACCCTGAGTAGAATAGACCCGCAAACACAAATCGAAAACACCAGGGACCTAGAAGACGCGATACAAAGCCTGACTTCCACGATACTTGTGGCAAAAGAGGCTCATACGACTCAATCTCCGTTAAGGGTGCAAAATCCCTACGAACTCCCGAAGACTATTAAAGACTTAATAATAAGGAGGAATCGAATACGGAAAAGGGCTAGGCAAACCGGCGACCCTAGTCTACGCCAAATGACAAGCAGGCTAACCAATCTAATTAAGATGCGGATCGATGAACATAGTAATGAAAAATGGGAAGAATTCCTAGAAAGTATGGAACCGGGAGACAATGGCTTCTGGAGGATTAACAAATACTTCAAGAACAAAACCCAAAGAGTTATTCCTCCAATACACGGCCCTAACGGCTTGAAGTATGATGACTGGGGGAAGGCGGAGGCCTTCGCCGACACAATGGAACTTCAGTTCCGCGAGAACGAACCCCCCGACGGCAACTTGGACGAGGAGGATGAGATCAATGAAAGAGCCGAAGAGATACTTTCCAGAGTCGAAACTCGGGAAACGGAAAATATTAGGCAGACTGACCTAGATGAGGTCAGAAGTCTCGTTAGCTCCCTCAACAAAAATAAATCGCCTGGGATGGACAGTATCGCCAACACTTGGCTTACTCACGTACCAGACAACATACTGACGACAATCACGGACATAATTAACGCGATCTTCCATCTCCGGTCGTACCCAGATGTATGGAAAAAAGCGGTAATCATAATGATCCCTAAGCCTGGAAAGGATCTTTTATTTCCTCAAAATTGGAGACCCATAAGTCTCCTATCTTCGATCGCTAAAATAGCAGAGCGACTCCTCCTTTGTCGACTGCTCGATCAGGCTAACGAGAGGAACGTTATCCCAGAAGAACAATACGGTTTTAGGTTCGAACACTCTTGCGAGCTCCAGCTAGCAAGAGTCACTCAACACATCCGCACAGGGTTTAATCAGCGCAAGTCAACAGGCCTAGTTATGTTTGACGTAGCGAAAGCCTTTGACAAAGTCTGGCATGCAGGACTTATCGTCAAATTGCATGATTTCGAGATTCCGCTTCCTATTATTCAGTTAATAGGTTCGTTCCTAGAAGGCAGAACTTTTAGAGTCAGAATTAACTCTACACTTTCCTCGGAAAGACCCATAGAAGCTGGAGTCCCACAGGGATCACAACTTTCCCCAATCTTGTATACGTTATACACTGCAGACTTTCCACAAATGCCTCGAAATGCGCATGCATCCCTGTTTGCTGACGACACATGTATCTTCTATAATGCAAGATTAGCAGAAAGCATTACTTTAATACTCCAGGAGTCCACTGACATACTTCTGGAATACTTCCAGAAATGGAAGATCCAAGTGAACGCGGACAAAACCCAGGCGATCTTTATCACGAGACGTCCAAGACAAGAGCCAGACACTGGCAGGAAACTGCCATCTATCTGGGACTGACTTTTGACAAATCACTGACGTGGACAGAACACATAAGACGCCGTCGACAAAAAACCAATGGAGTTATCCAAAACATTTACCCTCTCATACACTCCAAAAAACTCAACAACATGAACAGATCACTAATCTACAAACAAACGATACTGCCGACATTACTATACGGAAGCTTGGCCTTCTGCCAAGCTTCCGATTCAAACATTAGACAACTACAAATTTGCCAGAACTTAGCTCTGCGGAGAATCTTTAATGTTCCATGGTACATTAGAAATACTGAAATACATAGGGACCTTCGGGTTAATCCTATTAAAACATACATTAGGGACAAAGCCCTCAAAATTTTCGACAAAATTGACGGACATTCTAATAGTACCTTGGATCCTTTAAGATTCTCTATAGGTGGGAGACACGTCTACCCTGACCTAAGAAATATAATAAATTAAGAGCACACCGAGGTCTGAATAACACTCAGTAAGACTAAGATGGGCACAACGTGCCCACAACGACAATAGGAGTAAGAGTGTTAATCACTAGCTCCACAAACGTATAGTTCCCAGGGAAGGCCTTGCGCAAAGAGCAAGGCTCTAAAAACTCAAAGCTTACGAATAAACGTAAAAGGATGGCTCTGTCGTCATCAGGCTCATCATCATCTCACTCGAAAACGCTGGTCGACTCAGACGATGACTATCCCGCCCACCCAACACCAATAACCCAACCAGAACCTACCCCGAAACCCACCCCAAAACCGACGACCGTCCGAAAAATTCCGGTTTTAAAGGGTAAAATCCCAGTGACGAAGGTATCCACCTCCAAGTCACAAGCACCTATTCCCCAAACCCAGCCCAGGACCCCAGATCCAGTGGTAGTAGTTTCCTCTGCTCCCACAGATGCCACTTCGGCTCCCGAGCAGGAAGAGTCTAAAGTGGTTCCAGTCATTTTGAGACAACCAGAACAGTGGACGGCTTTAGCCCGTCAGCTAAAGCATCACAACATTAAATATGTGACAGCTAAACGGATCTATCTGGGTATCCAGATAGTTCCGTCTACAGTAAGCGATCATAGGAAGTTGACGGGATTTTTCACTGAACGAAAGATCCAGTATCATACGTATCTCCTTCCAGAGGAGAAACAGCTCAACGTGATTATCCGCGGTCTGGAGGGCATCTCCCCCGAAGACGTCAAGGAGGACCTCGTAAGTCAGGGTTTCCACCCTACCGAGTGTTTTTTCCTTAAAATAAGGGACAACCGTGCATCTAAGTTGATGAAGGTGCTTCTCCCCAAATCGGAGAAGCATATTTATAACATCACGGGCATCTGTGGCCTCTCCGGGCTACAGATTGAAGCCCAAAAGGCAAGAACTGGCCAGGCCCAGTGTCATAATTGCCAGCAATTCGGTCATGCAGCCAGCAACTGCCATGCCCAATCAAAATGTGTGAAATGCGATGGCCTCCACCATTTCACCAAATGCACGAAAAAAGACACAGAAAAGCCGAAATGCATCAATTGTGGGGGTGAGCATCCAGCCAGCTACGGAGGCTGCCCACGTAATCCCGTTAATGTCAGGAGGTCGTATGCAACTATTGCACGTGCCAATGCCAACACACAATCTTCACCCATTGCCCCTCAAACCATAAACCCAACCATAGTCCCCAGCAATGGCCAAGCAGCTGTATATTTTGCCTAGATGCAGGCTCAGTGTAGACAGATGATGGAGTCAATGATGGCAAATATGATCCAGGGTCTATTTGCCGCTCAAAACTCACTTGGCCTCCCTCCAACACCCCAAAATAACTAAGATGGTTGGTAATTGTGTTTCCATCGTTTCATGGAATGCGAATTCCATCCAAAGACAAAGGGGAGAACTCATCAACTTTTTACAGGAGTATCAAGTTGATGTAATAGTTCTCATCCCAGAGACATTCCTGAAACCTGGAAACAACTTCCGAATCCCCAACTACAATGTGTTCAGAAATGACAGATTGACTGGCAGGGGAGGAGGTACAGCCATCTTAGTTAAAAGGAGCTTGAACCATCATCTTATACACATTCCTACCCTTAGTTGTGCGGAGGCAACCGGCATAAAATTGTGTACGACCTTTCTTGATATTACGCTAATTTCGGCCTACTTAAAACCTAGAGCCACGGATTTTTCAGAAGACCTGCGGGCGCTTCTGAACCTCGATGGTACGGTTTTTCTCGGAGGGGATTTGAATGCATATCACCGATCGTGGGGTGCTGTGAGAAGCAACAATGCTGGAAATCAACTCGTCAGGTTCATCACAAGCAACAACAACTTATGCACTCACATCCCTAGAAAACCGACACATTTCGGCCAGAGACGTGGCTACCCTCTCGACATAGGGCTATCGAAAGCCCTGGATTTCCAGGTGCGGATAGATGTGATAGACGAGCTATCGTCTGATCACAAGCCAGTCCGATTCTTGTTAGAAGATCTATTCATCGAAGTCCCGGATCCCACAATTAAAAAGACAGATTGGAAAGGTTTCCGCGAAACCCTGAGCAAATAACAATAGAAAATACCAGGGACCTAGAAGAAGCGGTAGAAAACCTTATCACCACGATTGTGTCAGCAAAAGAAGCTAATACAAAAACCAGTCCGTTAAGGGTGGAACATCCCTACGAACTCCCTCAGAGTATTAAAGAGCTAATAAGGAGGAGGAATCGCATACGGCGAAGGGCAAGGGAGACCGGCGACCCTGCCCTTAAACAAATGACGAATAGGCTTACCAATCTGATAAAGGTGCGAACTAACGAGCATAGGAACGAGCAATGGGAGAATTTCCTAGAAAGCATGGATCCGGGAGATCAAAATTTTTGGCGTATCAGCAAATTCTTCAGAAAAAACACTCAAAGAATCATTCCTCCCATACATGGCCCTAACGGCCTCAAATTCGATGACACGGGTAAAGCAGAGGCGTTCGCCGATACCTTGGAACTACAATTCCAAGATAATCGGTCCACCCAAGACGATTTGGACGAAGAGGGCCGAATTGAGTCTTCGGCGAGGGAGATACTTTCGGCCGCAGTTTCACAGGAAGAAGATATACGAGAGGTGGATTTGGCGGAGGTGATGAGTCTAGTCAACTCCCTTAACTGTAGAAAAGCGCCCGGGTTGGATACGATTTCCAACATATACCTGAGAAAATGCCCAGAGAATGTTTTAATTTTGCTAGTTGAAATAATCAACGCTATTTTCCATCTTCGGTGGTTTCCAGAGTCATGGAAAAAAGCGGTAATTATTGTGATACCGAAACCTGGTAAGGATCACACTTTTCCTCAAAATTGGAGACCTATTAGTCTTCTCACAGTGGTCAGTAAATTAACAGAACGAATTCTGCTTTCTTGGCTGTTCGACCATGTAATGGAAAAGAAGTTATTACCATACGAGCAATTTGGTTTCAGACCACTCCACTCTTGCGAACTCCTGCTGGCAAGAGTGGTTCAACACATAAGAATAGGGTTAAATCATCGCAAATCAACAGGCCTTGTTATGTTTGACGTAGCAAAGGCCTTTGATAAAATTCTGGCATGCAGGACTTATTTACAAATTGCATGATCTCGGAATACCGCTGCCTATCATTCAATTGATAGGCTCATTTTTACACGGCAGATCTTTTCAAGTTAAAATTAACTTAAAAATATCCCAGGAAAGACCTATCGAGGCTGGAGTCCCTCAAGGTTCACCACTTTCCCCGTTATTGTACACTTTGTACACCGCAGATATTCCTCAACTGCCAAATAATGCGAAAATATCCCTGTTCGCTGATGATACTTGCATTTTCTACACTGCAAGAAATGAGCTCAGAACACAAATTCTTCAGGAAACCATTGACATACTCATGGAATACTTCCGAAAATGGAAAATTAGAATCAACGCGGAGAAGACTCAGGCGCTTTTCGTCACGAGACGACCAAGACAAGACCCGGACTTACTAACAGTTGACGAACAAGAGATCCCCTGGCAGGAAGCTGCCAAGTTTCTCGGACTTACTATGGACAGAAAATTGACTTGGAAACTACACATTCAACAAAAAAGACTCGCCTGCAACGGAGTCCTCCAATCCATTTACCAAATCATTAACTCGAACAAACTGAGCACCAAAAACAAACTTTTACTTTATAAACAGACGATAATCCCGATATTACTCTACGGCAGCTTGGCTTTCAGTCAAGCTTGCAAGACGCAAATAAAACAGCTTCAGACATGTCAAAATTTGGCCCTTAGAAGAATATTCAAAATTCCTTGGTATGTTCGCAATGTGGACATCCACAGAGACTTTAGACTGGACACTATTGACAAACTAATACGTGACAGAGCACTCAAGCTCTTTGACAGAATTGACGAACATGACAACATAACCTTGGAATCTTTGAAATTCTCCACCGGAGGCAGAGAAACTTATCCTCATCTAAGGAGTATCATAAACTAAATCAGCATCGGGCATCATAATCCATAAAAAGCTATGATAGCGATGGACTCATGAGAGAAGGAGTCTGCCGAGAGACGCGAAAGCGAGCACATCGCTGCTGGTACAACGTACAAAGTAAATTCGGTACGTCGCAAATTGGGTCAATCGCTTTGGTTTTTGGCCACGCCCACCAATTGCATTTTGACTTTCCGTATGCGGGAACTATAATAGTTAAAAATTCAGTGCATGCATTTGAGACATTCCATCCCAGGAGCCCGTCCAGTACACATCGTTCGCGTAAAGTTCTGTGTTCTGTGAATAACAAACAAGTGACAATACCTGTGAAAGTGTTTCCATGGTGACCGTGATTAACAAATAACAATACCACAAACGTTGCAAACACTAATTTGTTGACGTTGCCTAGCAACGATCAAACAGTGATAAAATTGTGTGGAGTGGAGTGTTTGACAACCTAAAAGCTGTGAGAAGCAAGAAGTACGCAAAGCGGATTTTATCAACACGGCAACTAAATTGCCAATTAGAAATACCGGTGAGTGTTCCAAACACGAAGACAGCCTCAAGTTAGGCATAAATAAGGTGAGTGTAGATTTTTCTACCGAAGGTGTAAGGACAGATTTTGGCATGTCTGAGCTG
Organism: Chloromyia formosa; assembly: GCA_964017055.1. NCBI lineage: Eukaryota > Metazoa > Arthropoda > Insecta > Diptera > Stratiomyidae > Chloromyia > Chloromyia formosa. Next base: position 30,073,837 of record OZ024815.1, on the reverse strand, counting down.
GAGGTGCAGGGGGTAACCTCTGTACCGTCAGACATGATGTTAGAAAAAGACAAACAAATTAACGAGCTACTTAAAGCTCAAAGAGAACTTACAAGCCAATTAGCGGACATGATGAGAAGTCTGATGGCGACTCAAGCCGCCCTCGAAGAGCAAAAAGCTCTCAATATTGAACTGCTTCAGGAGATGAAGGCGATCAGAAAGGAGCAAAGCTCCAAAAACTCAAAAGGCCCCAATAAGCGCAAAAGACTTGCTTTATCGCCATCCGGCTCCTCATCATCAAGCTCAAAGACTATCATAGACTCTGACACTGACAGCAAGACGGACGATGTTATGGATCATTCCATAACATCTGACAGAGACGACGAGTTCCCGATGCTCCCTGACCCGACCACCATTACCCAACAAAAATTTTCCCCAAAACCTACCACGAATCCCGCCCCAAAACCGACGATCATCACTAAAATTCCGGTGAAGGGAAAAATCCCGGTAACCAAGGTTACCACTCAATCCCCACCCAAGAACCCCGTCCCAGTGGCAGCTAATCCCTCTCCCTCCATAGACGCCACTCCTGCTCCAGAACAGGACGACCTAAATAAGGTGGTTCCCGTAATTCTACGGGAACCAGAACAATGGACGGCAGTTGCCCGTCAACTCAAACACAATAACATATGTTATAGCTCGGCCAAGCGGATCTATCTGGGTATCCAGATAGTTCCCTCCACAATCAGCGACTACAGGAAGTTGACGCGGTTCTTCACTGACCGCAAGTTACAATATCATACGTATCTTCTTCCTGAAGATAAACAGCTAAACATAATAATCCGCGGTTTGGAGGGTATCTCCCCCGAGGAGGTCAAGGAGGACCTCAGTTGTCAGGGCTTCCACCCAAGCGAGTGCTTCCGTCTCCGGATGAGGGACAATCGCCCCAGTAAATTGATAAAGGTGCTTCTTCCTAAATCAGAGAAGCACATTTTCAATATTACGGGCATTTGCGGCCTCTCCGGATTAAAAATCGAAGCACAGAATCCAAAAAGTGGCCAGTCCCAATGCCACAATTGCCAACAGTTCGGGCATGCAGCAAGCAATAGCCATGCCCAATCCAAGTGCGTGAAATGTGATGGCCTCCACCATTTCACAAAATGCACAAAAGACAAAAGCGAAAAACCGAAGTGCATCAACTGCGGGGGTGAGCACCCAGCTAGCTACGGCGGCTGCCCCAAAAACCCAACTAATATCCGAAAGACTTACGCAAAATCTGCACGAGCCAATGCTCAACCATCCCCAAAAACCCCTGCCCCTCAACCCTTTAATCCCACCCCAGTGCCCAACTCTGCGCAGGTAGCAAACTGCTTTGCGCAGATGCAAGCGCAGTGTCGTCAGATGATGGAAACGATGATGGCAAACATGATTCAAGGTCTGTTTGCCGCACAGAACTCGTTTGGCCTCCCAACCACCAAAAACAACTAAGATGGATGTTAACTGTGTTTCCATCGTTTCATGGAATGCCAATTCCATTCATAAGCAATGGGGAGAACTCATCAACTTCTTACAAGAGTACGAAGTTGATGTAGTACTCTTACAAGAGACATTCCTGAAACCTGGAAACAACTTCCGAATCCCCAACTACAATTTGTTCAGAAATGACAGATTGACTGGTAGGGGAGGAGGAACAGCCATCTTAGTCAAACGAAGCTTAAGTCATCATCTGATTGATCTCCCAACCCTCCGGTGTGCAGAGGCAACCGGCATCAAAGTGTGAACGCCTTTCATTGATATTACGTTGATTTCGGCCTACTTCAAACCTAGTGCCACTGACTTTTCAGAAGACTTGCGGGATCTTCTGAACCTTGATGGAACTGTCTTTCTCGGAGGGGATCTGAATGCATATCACCGATCGTGGGGTGCTGTGAGAAGCAACCAAGCCGGAAAACATCTCTTCGGGTTCATCACAAACAACATCCATATATGCACTCACATCCCTAGAGAGCCGACGCACTTCGGCCCGATAAATGGCTACCCTCTCGATATAGGGTTATCCAAGGCGCTTGACTTCCAAGTGCGAATAGATGTGATAGACGAGTTATCGTCTGATCATAAGCCTGTTCGATTCGTAATTGAAGAGTTATTCATCGAAGCCCCGGTTCTCACCAAGAAAACATTCGATTGGAAAGGATTCCGCGAAACCCTGGGTACCATAGACCCGCAGAGACCTATTCTAAACACCACGGACCTAGAAGAAGCGGTAGAAAGCCTAACATCCACGATTGTATTAGCAAAGGAAGCTAATACAAAAACCAGTCCGTTAAGGGCGAACTCCCCCAGAGTATTAAAGAACTAATAAGGAGGAGGAATCGCATACGGAAAAGGGCCAGGGAAACCGGCGACCCTGCCCTTAAACAAATAGCAAATAGGCTCACTAATCGAATAAAGGTGCGTACCGATGAACATAGAAATGAAATGTGGGAACAATTTCTTGGTGAAATGGATCCCGGGGACTCTAACTTCTGGAGGATAAACAAGTATTTCAGGAAAAATACTGCCAGGTTTTATCCTCCTATACTCGGCCCTAACGGCTTTCTATACGAAGACAAGGGCAAGGCGGAGGTCTTTGCCGATACCCTGGAACTTCAATTCCAGGAGAATCGGTCCGCCCAAGATGATTTAAACAATGAGGATCTCATTGAGTTCTCGGCTAGGGACATACTTCTCTCAACTGCGGCACATGAGGAAGAGATACGGGAGGTTGATCTTGCGGAGGTGAAGAGTCACGTCGGCGCCCTAAAACGCAAAAAAGCGCCTGGTCTGGACGGTATCTCAAACTCTTGTTTGAGAAACTGTCCAGACAATGTCTTACAAAAAATCGTTGATATTGTCAACGGTCTTTCATCTTCGCTGGTTTCCTGAGTTATGGAAAAAATCGGTGATCGTTGTGATCCCGAAACCTGGGAAGGATCGCAAATTCCCGCAAAATTGGAGACCAATAAGTCTCCTCTCAGTGGTCAGTAAGATAGCAGAACGAATCCTCCTTTCTCGTCTGTTCGACCAGGTAATAGATAATAATCTATTACCAAGAGAGCAATTTGGTTTCAGACCTAATCACTCTTGCGAACTCCAGCTCGCAAGAGTGGTCCAACACATCAGAACGGGGCTAAATCAGCGCAAGTCAACAGGTCTTGTTATGTTTGACATAGCAAAGGCCTTTGACAAAGTCTGGCATGCAGGACTAATCTTCAAATTGCATGAACTCGGATTACCGCTGCCTATCATTCATTTGATAGGCTCGTATTTACAAGGCAGAAGCTTTCAAGTTCGAATCAACTTCGAACTTTCTCAGGAGAGGCCTATCGGGGCTGGAGTCCCTCAAGGCTCACCACTTTCTCCTCTATTGTATACTCTATACACAACTGCCACCAAATGTGCAAATATCCCTGTTCGCTGATGACACTTGTATATTCTATTCTACAAGAATGGAGCTCAGAATAACTTCAATTCTCCAGGATTCAATAAACATACTCATGGACTACTTTCGGAGATGGAAGATTGCTATAAACGCCGATAAGACTCAGGCGCTTTTCGTAACAAGGAGGCCACGACAAGACCCGGACTTACTGACAGTAAACGGACAAGAGATTCCTTGGCAGGAAGCTGCCAAGTTTCAAGGACTGACAATGGACAAAAAGTTGACGTGGCAACTGCACATCCAACAAAAGAGGATCGCCTGTTACGGGGCCCTCCATTCCCTTTACCCCATCATAAACTCGGAAAAACTGAGCACGAAAAACCGACTTTTACTGTACAAAATGACAATTCTACCATCAATACTGTACGGCAGCTTGGCTTTTAGTCAAGCTAGCAAGTCCCAAATCAAGCAGCTCCAGATATGCCAAAATTTAGTCCTAAGAAGAATTTTCAAAATTCCATGGTATGTACGGAACGTTGACTTACATAGGGACTTTAACATCGACACAATTGACAAAATAATACGGGACAAAGCACTGAAACTGTTTGACAAGATCGACGAACATGACAATACAACCTTGGATATTTTGAAGTTCTCCACCGGAGGTAGAGAGACCTATCCTCACCTTAGGAGTGTCATAAACTGAAAGCCGCAGCCGGGGTTGTACGAAAAACATAAAAAAGCTATGATTGCGATGGGCTCATAGAGCCCACTAACAAAATGGAGTAAGAGTGTTTATGACACTAACTCCACGTACAGCACAGTTCAGGTCATGCATTTGAAGATTGGGATTGGGGCCACGCCCCCTAAATCCGTTATTTGGCTCATGAAGTAATAAACAGTTATTCGCGTACAGTCTGAAGTGTAATAAGTAAGTGCGTAATAATCAATTTGAATAAGACATTGTAGTCACGCGCAAATAAAATTACTGTGTGTGGTTGACATGGGCCATGCCCTTCAAACCAGTTATTGTGTATTGAGAAATAAAAATGTGATAAGAATAAAAACTTGGTACAGGCTCTTGAAGATTGAGATTGGGGTCACGCCCCTCAAATCCGTTATTTGACGCATGAAGTGATAAACAGTTAATAGCGTACGGTCTGAATTGTTCAGTGCGTAATAAACAATTTGAATAAGGAATCGTAGTCACGCGCAAATAAAACTATTGTGTGTGGTCGGTATGGGCTTGGGCTATGCCCTTCAAACCTGATATTGTGTCTTGAGAAATAAAAGTGTGATGAGAAATAAATGTGAGAAAAACAATCAATCACGTAAAGCTGGAATTTCGATAGTTTCGACCACATCCGTCAATCCCGTTATCGAACTCTGGGATTTTTAGTGTGTGATCAGTATGGATATGGAAGTAGTAAAGGCGTTGGTCCTGGCGGCCAAAAATGCGCCTTCACCAGGGAAGAAAAGAAAGAAAGAAGATAATGATGAGGAGGAAGAAGAAGAAGCCGACACGGAGTCAGTCTCTGAGTCCATCAAGAGTGATGAAACTATTACATCAATGGAATCATCTAAACGCAAAGAAGAAGAAGCATCAAAAGAAGCAATGTTAGTCTTGTGCAAACGAGTTTCTGAAATGGAAACCAAACTGGAGATCATAATGAATAGGCTGGATAGCTTTCTGTCAGTCGCTGCGTCAGCCGCCGCATCACCACTTGCGATGCCTGGCTCAATTGATGATAAAGTAGTATCAGCGTCTTTCTACGAGTTTGAGAAACAACAGAGAATGGCCGCATCACCACATGCGGTGCAACATCAGCAGCAAAACAGCGCATCACGACATGCGGTGTATCAACAATTAATAATGCCTCAGCATGAAAAACAAAGCACTGCCGCCGCATCACCACATGCGGTGCAACATTTAAATTTAGGATCTGCCACCGCATCACCACATGCAGTGCAACATTTAAACTTAGGACCTGCCGCATTACCACATGCGGTACAGCACCAGCAGCAAAATAACGTATCACCACATGCGGTGCATCAACGATCAGCAAAGTCGCAGCTTGCAGAACAAAGAACTGCCGCATTGCCACTTGCGGCTTATCATATTAATTTTAAAAATAAAAAAACAGTGAAAGTTTCAAATCCCCATGTATTAGAATCAACATCTTTGGTTTCGGATATGGAGCAATATTTAATTGAACCGGTATTTGATATTGGCGAGGCAGTGGAAACGTTTAATCTAGTAACTTCTAAGAAGAAGCGTCGCAGAAGCGAGCTTGCATCTGGCGTTAAATCAGGTGAGCCAAGAATTCCTTCCACTTCCACTCCCCCCCTCAGATAGTAACTAAAAAACAAAAGGTTCCGGCAATTGTCTGCTATAACACAGACATTCCGAACCTAATCAAAGAACTAAAAAGCCTGAATATTACAGTGACGGCAAAAAATATAAATAGGGAAAAATCCCAATTATATTGTGAATCGGTTGAAGACCACGAAAAGGTGTTCAGCCATTTAAGAACAAAAGAATTAAATGCTACAACCAAAACCCCACAAAGTAAAAGGTTGAAAGCCCTTATAATCAGAGGTCTGCATTATTCGACAGAACCGCAAGATATCGTAGACGACATCTCCGAAAGGTATCCTAATATTCTTGTAATAGGAGCCACGCACTTCCTTAGCCGTATGGACAAGGAGGAAAATAGAAAGAGACCTAACCAGGAAAAGCAGTCCCACTCTGGCTTATTCCTTGTTAAATTTCAACCCTCGCAAATACTATCGGACGTATACAAAATAAATGCAGTATGCGGTCAAAGAGTTTCTTGGGAAAAAATCATTAATCGTGACGTTGTACAATGCTACAATTGCCAAAATTTTGGACATGTGGTTGTGAATTGTACAATTATTCATAGATGCGTCCAGTGTGACGAACTCCATCTACCAGGCAAATGTAGCAATAATGCGGGGGGAAAACCCAAATGCTGCAACTGCGGAAGATCCGGGCATCCGGCCAGCTACAAGGGCTGTCCAGCCTACTTAGAGTTGCAAACAAGGCTTAAACAAAGTCTGCTCCAAAAAAAGAAAAATCGTAGCACTGGACGTTCAGCCCTATCAAATAGGGTCAAAAAGAAAATAACAGAAACTAGGCCTCAGACTAATTTTGTCCAATCGCAGACATCATCTGCGTCTATAGCGCGTGGTGATGCGCCTGTCAGTACCACCCACACAGCACCGGTACAACACAATAATATGAGCCAGTCAATTGACGAATTACTGAGAGCAGTAATTTCGTCAAATGCAAAAGCAGACACGAAGGTGGCTACTATTGCCACTCTGTTAAGATATAACTATGGAGCTTAAGATGGCTACAATTAACGCGAGATCGCTTGTCTTGCACGCCCAAAGATCTACAGCGCAATTATTGATTGACAATATAAAAGCAGAAGTATTTTTTTTCACGGAAACAAAATTAAATCCAAGACATTGTCTTAAATTTCCTTGTTACAACATGATAAGGAACGACAAAAATAGTAGAACAATACTTTTATTAAAGGACACACTAGTATATGAACAGGTAGAAATTCCTCTTTTATACTGTTCTGCTTCAGCAGCATATATAAAATCCAGGGATAACAGAAAAATACTGCTTGTATCCTTATATGTTAGACCAAAGATAAGCAAACCGCACTATAAACACGATCTGGAGATCCTTAACGGTCTGCACGACCGATATAATTACATAATTATTGCCGGGGACCTCAACTCCAGGCATACTATGTGGGGAGACACAACTAATAATTCCACTGGAGATACATTATACAAATGGTTGAACGACTCAACCCCCCAGTGGAATATTCAATAATTTCTCCTTTTTCGCCTACAAGACCAGTCAAGTCAGTTCATCCATTCTGGATTACTTCATGCTTTCGCATGACCTGGAAAATATAGCAATAACCCCGAATTGTGAAACAATTCCGGGTATGTCGGATCACTTTGTGGTTTTAATGACATTAAAAACAAGCTCCTTCGCTGAACTGCTAGAGCGTCCTCCAACAACTTTTCGTTCCTATAAGGACATTGACTGGATGGAATTTGCAAACAGCATCCAAATCAATTTAAGATCATCAGAACTCCCTAAGTCTAGAAATCTGTCAAACACAGAGATTGACGGTCTAATCTCACTTGTGACTGAAGCCATAAACAAGGCGTTGGAAAAACATACAACTAGTGTCACCATCTCCAGACGAAAGCATTACGCACTTCCGCCTGAAATAGTATTAATGATGAAGATTCGCCAAATCAAGAGAAGGAAGCTGAAGAGGCTATTTCACAGATTTGGAAATAGAACTAGTGATGAATACCTTAGAATACTTAGCATAGTCAATTTGTTAAGCAAAATAATTTTCAAAAGCGTAGAAATCTTTCGAAGTAAACAACTTAAAGAAAGATTGAATAAAATAAGGCCAGGCCCTGATATGTATCGGGAAATTAATTCCCTTTCGGGTAAATATAATAATTGGCAGGAGTTAAAACTCAATAATAATAATCAAGAGGTAAATAACAGGCAGGAGCAATTGCAACTTCTTACAAAAGTTTTTGAAAAACCGCTAAATATCCCTCATCCTACCAGAACGGCTGAAGCTGAGCTTGTGAAATTTGAGGTCACTAGATTCAAAGCAGACAACCCAGTAACTCTCTGCAACTTCAACCAAGAAAACCAATCACACCGTCCAAGTGATTCATCTATTTTCGTCAATAAAGACACTCTTAATTTTTTTATTAAGACACTCAATAACAAGAAAACTTTCGGATTAGACAAAATCCCCAATATCGCTCTGAAAAGGCTTCCAGGAGTAGCGATAACACTACTTTTAATAATTTTCAATAACTGTATAAATAATGGATACTTTCCAAGCAGTTGGAAAATAGCCAAAGTAATCCCTGTACACAAGAAGGGAAAGAGTAATGAGGCTTGTAATTTTCGGCCCATTTCCATATCGAATATCGGAAAACTATTCGAAAAGGTCTGGCTGACTCTTATAACAGCTTATTGTGATGAAGCAACTATTATTCCAAACCATCAGTTTGGGTTTAGAGCAAACCATGGCACCCAGCATGCATTAGCATACCTGCAGGATTCTGTTCTGGAAAATTTAGAAAATGGTAATACATCAACCCTCATATGCGCTCTGGACCTAGAAAAGGCCTTTGACTGCGTATGGTCTCAGGGACTGATATATAAGCTGATCCAATTTGGTTTCTCAGCACCAGTAATAAGCCTGGCAATTAGTTTTTTCGAAGATAGAAAATTCTATCTTTCAATAGGGAATGATAATTCAGATCAGTTACCAGTTACCTCAGGAGTCCCACAAGGGTCCATCACTGGGCCGGTATTTTATAACATTTTTACGGCTGACATGCCAACACACATAAATAATGAAGTCAAAATTGCACAATATGCTGACGATACATTAATTTTTGCTGCTCACTTTAGTCCACTAACAGCAGCCAAAATGGTGAATAGATACATTAAAAAGCTAGAAAAATACCTACTCTGTTGGGGTATTAGAATTAATGCCGACAAAACACAAGTATGTGTCTTGCGGGATCCTCTGAAATATTATGGATATAAATCCGTCAAACGAAGAGCTGAGAGGCTCGTCATTAAAATTGGTAACAAAAACGTCAGAGCTAAAGACTACCTAAAATATCTTGGTGTCTTATTACACAAGGAACTACGATTCAATCCTCACGTGAGGGAAGTAGTGAAGAAAGCATACATAAATTTTAGAAAAATTCGTTTTCTTTTCATGAAAAGAGGTGGGCTTTCACAACGAGTGAAAATAATTCTTTATAAAACCCTGATCCGTCCTATTATAACATACGCATCCCCACCCTGGCTCACATGTTCTAAGACTGCATTTCGGAGCGCTGAAGTCCTGGAAAGGAAAATCTTAAGGCATTGCACCGGTAAATTTAGAAAATTTTGGACAGTTGAAAAAAAATATTTCAGCATCAGAGAGCTCTATAGCCTTACCAATATCGAACCTTTGGCAGACAGAGTAGTGGACCTCACGAAAAGGTTCTTCGAGAGTTTAGAAAATCACTCGAATAGCCTTGTGAGTTTGATTCATGAAAATGCCATGAATAGAAACACCTTAGCTAGATGTCTGAGACCGAGTGATATAATAAAAACATCAAAGCTTCCGATATACAGAGATTTTTATAAGTACAGAGGGCTACAATTCCGCAGATATTGAAAATAAATATAAATAATCTTGGAATAATGGAATGTTCAGTTTTTGTTAAAACTTTGTTAGTGTCTAATTGTAAATATTATAAAAAAAAACTAAGTTAAGATTATAGGTATAAGCAAACCTGAAACAATAAACAAAATTTTTGTTAGTAATAGATATTAATATAATGTATAAATATACAAATCAAGAGAAATGTGAGCTCCACAGTAAAAATAAAATAAATTGTTTAAATAAGATCTGGCTGGCCAAATAAATATAGCCGCCTCAATAAAATTACGAATAAGTATTATTAATGTAACTACAATAAAAACACGAAATTTGTTAATTGTAAAGGCTTTCAAATGAATAATAAAAACCTTTCGTATTTAAAAAACTTTTGTTTGATGGACTCATGAGAGTCCACAATTATGATGGGAGTAAAAGTGTTTATTCACTAACTCCAAATAACCTTAGTTAAGAACGACACCAGTCCCTGGTTAAGTTCTTCCTATGAGAAGCTGGAAGTACGACACAGTCGTATTCCCAATCATAACGGTTTTTCCGATAGAGACGGTTTATTTCCGCTGTGCAATTAAGTGAATAATAGTGCTAAAAGTGCCGATAAAGACGGTTTGTTCAAGTGTGACCCCTTATCAAAGTGACAATTAAAATGGCGTCCTCTGAAAATTCGGTAGTAACCGAAATCAACGAGGAGAAGGCAAAATTTGCGAGAAAGGCTAAGGCCAGACTCAGCAAAATTTGCAAGAAATTTAACATGGACTTAAAAGAAGAGTGTATTGCCGAGCTACTCGGCCTAGTTAAAGTGCAAGTGCAAGTGCCTGCTGACGACGACGACGAAAACTATGAAACCGTTGAAGAAAATACGGAATCTGAGCATGAGGACGAGATGGACCTAGAGATCTCGCTAGAAAATGATGACATCAACAACGATGCGAATTGCATTGCCGCTCCCGTGGAAACTGCCGACTCTGGACCTGCTGACGAAAGCTGGAAAACTGTAAGTAGTAAAAAACGTAAAGTTAAGAAAGTGTCAGTGAATCCTTCTGAGACGTCGAATCACGGCATGAAGAGACCAGCCTCCTCCTCCCCGTGTCCCTCACCCCCAGTGATACGCAAGACGAACAAGCCGCCTCCGAGTATTAACCCGGAGTATCTGGAGTTGTTCCGTGTGGTCAAGGAGTGTAGTGCCAACACTCCGAAATCCGCTCCTGCCCCTCCAATGAGGGTATTCAGGCCGGCCACCCAATCTACGGCCACACCGGCCGCAAAAAAACCGGAGAGAGCACCTCCGATCATCTGTTACAACTTGAACCTGAAAAAGTTCAGGGACACCATCGCAGAAAGTAGTCGTGTTTTGAAAAACTTCAGAGTACCGGTGTTTGACATAAAAGTCAACAGCAGCTCCCGGACAACTTTACTCCCCAAAGCGCTGGAAGATCATGAAGTTCTACTCATGCACCTGAAACCTGCTAAAGTAGGCTGCTTCACCTACACGCCTGCTTCGCAGAAAAAAGTGACGTTTCTTCTCAAGGATGTTCATTGTTCTTATGATGAGAACGATGTCCTTGAAGAACTCAAGACTTTTTTCGGTGAGAGAGTGCTTTCTGCAAAGCGATTCTCTACAGTGCGTTCTAGGAACAATGGCAAAACTCTTGGCATGTTCCTAATACAGTTTGTCCCCGACATCGCCTCCAAAGATGTCGTTTCTGTAAACTATATGCTCAACCACAGAGTACAATGAGAGAAGCTTCAGAAGGATAAGATCTCCCAATGCTTCAAGTGTCAACGCTTCGGACACGTTTCAGCAAACTGTCTCCTTCCAGACAGATGTGTTCGCTGTGGCAAAAGCCACGAAAAGCCCGAAGACTGTGAAATTGCGCAGAAAAGTGATAACATTTTCTGCATTAACTGTAACAAGACTGGTCATCCCGCGAGTTTTCGGGGCTGTCCTGTTGCTAAAAAAGCGGAGACCAATCGCAAGTCCTCGCAACAAAAGAAAGCCACTCAGAGGAGCATCATCACTAAGGAGCTACAAAGCAAAGTGCAAGCTGGCAAATCCTATGCCACAGCTACTCGTAGTGGTCCTGGCAGTAAGGCACCGACCAAACCCACCACAGTTAATGCTCAACCAAAGAGCAGCCTTCAAGTACCACTACCATTGTCTGGTAATAATATCGTATTTGAAGAGTGTAACCAGCTCTTTGGGTGTGACTTGTTCTCGCTGATGAGAGAGGTGGAGAAATTTGTTCCCCGCCTTAAATCGCTAAAAACAGCTAACGAGAAAAGGCTAGCCTATATTGAGCTGGCCTTCAAACTCTGTAGGGGATGTGGGTCGAATTAAAATCGCTGCCCTTAATAGTTGCTCCTTCGTGCCTGTCTTTAAGAGGAACGCGATTCAGGAATTCTTGAATGATGAAAGATCCGGAAATTTTGTTTTTGTCAGAGACCAAACTAAAAGCAAGACACAGTGTTTACCTGGATAAATACACAGTCCACCGCAATGATGTCTCTGAGGAAAGCACAAACCTCGGAACCGCAATCATCCACAAATCCGTAATCGCTACCAGACGTATCACTCTACCACCTCTATCCTGCTTGGAGGCACAAGGTATCTCCTGCCAAATTCATGGGGATACGTTAGCATTCATCGGTGTTTATGCTCACCATGGATCTAACTCAAATGACTTTATCAGGGATCTTGAACTCATTATTTCCCACACAGCCAGCTATGAATTTTTGATCCTAGGGGGTGATTTCAATGCTAGGCACCAAAGCTGGGGTGATGCAGTCCATAACGCCTATGGCTCCGCACTCAATACATGGCTAAATGCCAACCACACTGAGCTTGAAGTTGTCGCTCCCTCAGAGCCCACCTTCCGTCGCTCGGGGTCAATAATTGATTTCTTCCTTGTATCTTCAAACCTGGCACATCGTCTCCCTATCTCAGGTTCTATCAAATGCAATGTGCACGACGCTGAGTCTGACCACATGCTTGTCCAACTCTTAATAGAAAGCAGAACGGACCTGCGATTTTTCACGGCAGACCCGGATTATTATATCCCATATAATAGGGTAAATTGGGAAGAGTTTTCTGATCATGTGGACAGTAGGCTCAGCGACATTGTTCTTGACACAAACAGGAACCTAACAGCTACTGAGATCGATTCGGCTATTTCGCAAATTAATGTAGTTCTCCAACATTCCTTCTCTAATATCATGGTCCCGAAAACGACCAGGAATTATGCTTACCGAGACCTCCCGCAAGAAGTTCTAGACCTGCATAATAGGCGTAGGGTGCTCAGACGTCGCTTGCGCAGAATTTACCATCGCACCTTGAACTCTAACAACGATGAATATCGCAGGGTGTGTGGCATTGTCAAAGCCGTGAATATCCTTATTCTAGTTAAGACATGTGCTTATCGCAATAAATCCTTTGAAAACACCTTAATAGCCCTAAAACCTGGCACAAACATGTTCTCCGAAATAAATCGGATAACGCGAAGAAAAGGTCGTGTTCAAGAGTTTAAACTGGACGGCGCTTGCTTGCAACTGCAAATGCGGCAGCTGAGCATTTTTCTGGAACCTTCCAGGGAGAGAAACAGGGAAATGATGCGGAGCTCGTTGTGGCTGTGAATGAAGCCATTGCGGAGTTTTCAAGCGAACACAGGGACTCCCAACTAGTGGAATTCTCATCTAGGAACCCGGCTAATAGACCTCATAGACCCCCCCCCCCCCAAAGAAATCTGCAGGAGAAGACCAGGTCTCCAACTTCATCCTTAGAAAACTTCCCTATTCATTTTTCCTATTGCTCACCATCATCTTCAACAACTGTATCAGTTTGGGTTACTTTCCTAAGGCTTGGAAAAGGGCAAAAATCTTCCCTATTCCCAAAAAACCAGGAAACCTTGATATTAGATGTGCGAGGCCTATCTCGCTATTATCCAATATTGGGAAGCTCTTCGAAAGGGTTATTAACCAATCAGTGTTACGATTCACAACCAGCAGATCCATCATTCCAAATAGACAATTCGGATTTAAGAAAGGACACGCCACTGTGGATGCCCTGCAAATCTTTCAGACGCATGTGACCCAAAGCTTAGAGCAATCAAAGCTCGTGGCCGCATGCTTGATTGACCGAGAAAGCCTTTGATTCTGTCTGGATCAAAGGTCTTATCTATAAGATGCTGCAGTGGAGATTTCCCGCTCACATCATAAAAATTGTCCAGAGCTTCCTAACAGACAGATCTGCCATAGTCTCGGTAAACGGGTCTACATCGGCAGCTTTTAGCATCGAATCTGGTGTCCCACAAGGATCTGTACTCGGTCCTGTTCTGTTCAACCTCTTCACGGCTGACATCCCGGGAGTGAGAGGTCGCCTATCCGAAAATTTTGGTGTGAATCTCTTTGCGGACGATTTGATAGCCTGGTGTTCCGACTTCAACCCGCGGTTCGCTGCTATACATATCCAAAGGTATATTGATAAACTGGTTAGGTACTACACAAAATGGGGACTTAGGGTGAATCCTCAAAAAAGTGAATCCATAATCTTCCGCAGATGGGGGGCGAGACGCACTCGTCAATATGAAGGCCTAAGCAAAATCCCAATTAAGATCCTAGGTGAGATTATTCTCCCCTCTAAAAAAAGTAAAATATCTGGGGATTATTCTCGACAGGTTCCTAAAATATGGTGACCACGCCAAGCATGCTCTTACTAAGGGCAGAATTGCTTTTTCCCTACTCTCCAGTCTCTTCAAGAGAAGAGCCCCTGTAAACAAAAGAGTTAAAACTCTTATCTATAGGCAGCTGATTCGACCTACTATCACGCATAGCATTCCCATCTGGAATAAAACTGCTAAGTCTCACCTCGATAGACTGGCCACACTAGAGAGAAAGGTACTTCGCGCAGCGACGGGTCTATATCGCCGAGCCGATAGAGACTATTATTACCACAGAAATGAAGATGTATACCACGAAGCGGATGTGCCGCCGCTGTCGGTACATATCCAAAATCTCACAGATAATGCTCTGAGCAGATTGGCTCGTCACCCAAACCGAGAAGTTAGAGATTCTGTCCCATGAAGATACAGTTATTTTCCTAGTCCCCCGAGACACAGTAATGTAGGAAATTGGTAATAGTTAAGCATTTTAACAACAAAATTTACAGTTTTTCATTTGAGTATATTCACAGGTTATGTCATTTCTTCAACCAAGTATAATATTGTATTCCGGATTTTAGCATTTAGTACAATCCGTAGGTATCATTGTTCCATGTTTAGCAGCCCCCCTAGGTGGCTCTATATAACCTTAATAGTTCTTTTAAAAACCTATCCTAGGATCATCATCATCAAACATTATACTTGGTAGTCGTCGAAAGAGACAGACTGTGGTGGTGTGCGGACGTGTTTCGCTTTTGCTCCGCCCAGTAGTAGCTGTATTAGTGCGTGTTTCTTAGGGGCATCAAACGATGAGAAACCGGAAGAACGACACCAGTGCGTGATTAAGTTCTCTCCATGAGAATCTGGAAGTACGACACCAAAACGTATTTCAAATTTTTGACGGTTATTTCCGAAATAGACGGTTAAATTTAATTTTTGTTCTACTGGTAGTGACAGTAAGTGCGGCACTAGGCCGAGAGAGACGGTTTGATTGTGCAAGTGAAATTAAAGTGTAATTAGTGTAATTTACAGGGATTCATAATGGACACCCCTGAAATGGTAGTAGCCGAAATAAACGGCGAGAAAGTGAAGTTTGCGAGGAAGGCCAAACTCAATCAAATGTGCAAAAAGTTCAACATGGACCTTAAAGAGGAGTTCATTGCCGAGCTCCTCGGTCTTGTCAAAGTGCAAGTTGAAGTGCCTTCGGAGGATGACGACGCGGACTACGAAACCGTGGACGAAGTTCCTGAATCCGGATCCGATCAGGAAAATGAAATGGATTTCGAAGCTGAAGCGGAAAACGAAGCTACTGCGGATATCGACAGCGGAACGAGACGTGTTACTGTCCAATTTGTCGAACCTGGGTGCCCGGATGTCTGGAAAACCGTAAGTAGGAAAAAGAAATCTAGAAAAAAGAAAGTGAACACTCCTAAAAGCGAGGCCCATGGTAAGAAGAGGCCAGCCTCCTCCCCGTGCCCCCTATGATGCGTAAAGCAATCAAACCGCCGGCCGGCAGGCTTAAACCCCGAATACCCGCAGTTGTATGAAGTGGTCAAGGAGTGTAGTGCTAACACACCTACACCCGTTCCTGCCCCTCCAATGAGGATTTTCAGGCAAATGAAAATGATGTTCTCGAGGAACTGAAAACAATCTTCGGCGAAAAAGCCATTTCGGCTAAACGCTTTTCAACAGTTCGGTCTAGGAACGAAGGCAAATCTCTAGCCATGTTCCTCATACAGTTCGCTCCAAGCATTGACGCTAGAGACGTGATAAACGTAAAATACATTCTGAACCACTCCGTTAAATGGGAAAGGCTTCAGAAATCCAAAATTTCCCAGTGCTTCAAGTGCCAGAGGTTCGGTCATGTCTCGAGCAACTGCTGCTTGGATACGCGTTGCGTTCGTTGCGATAAGAAACATGATCCCGACGAATGTGCAATAAAGGAGAAGTCAGAGACAGAAAATATTTTCTGTGTTAACTGCAATGCTCCTGGACACCCAGCAAGTTACCGTGGTTGCCCGATTGCCCTAAAAGCTGAGGCAAATCGCAAAGCGGCCCAAAATCAAAAAATCGCCCAACGCAAAGTTATCAATGACGCTCTCGCGAATAATGTCCGTAACGGCGTTTCTTTTTCGGCGTTTACTCGTGGTAAGACCGCCCCGCGGCCCCGGCTAACCCAACAGTACCCAAGCCGCAATCTAAGCCTGCCTCAGATTCTCCTCTGAGCAGTAAAAATATTATTTTTCAGGAATGCAACGATCTCTTTGGTTGCGACCTCTTTTCTCTGATGAAGGAAGTTGACAAATTCGTTCCTTACATCAAATCCCTGCAGTCTCTCAACGAAAAGAGACTCACGTACATAGATCTTGCTTTTAGGTTGTGTGGTGGCCATGGGTGTCATTAAAATTGCTGCCCTAAATAGCTGCTCCTTTGTTCCGGTGTACAAACGGAATGCACTTCAGGAGTTTCTAAACACCGAAATTCCCGAAATTCTGTTTCTCTCAGAAACTAGGCTGAATACTAGACACAGTGTCCAAATGGATAATTATACAGTATTTTGAAATGACGTGCCTGCTGTGAACGACGACGGTCTTGTTGGGACTGCCGTACTGTACAGATCCTATATAGCCGCAAGGCGCATTTGCTTATCTTCACTCAAATGCATCGAAGCAACTGGCATCTCTTGTCAAATCGAAGACTACTCCCTTGCTTTCGTCGGGGTTTATGTTCACCATGACTTCAGTGTTCAGGATCTCACTGACGATTTAAACTCTATAATTGCCAACACTGTCAGTTATGAGTACTTAATCTTAGGCGGTGACTTTAACGCTAGGCACCAAAGTTGGGGTGACACCTCATCCAACACACTTGGAGACGCCCTGAACTCATGGCTTCTTAACAATTCCCCTGATCTTGCGGCTGTAACTCCGCATTTAGACGCTCTGGTTCTTACCTGGACTTCTTTTTAGTCTCTTCCAACCTCGCTTATAGACTGCCCATATCTTGAACTGTAGACTGCCGTGCCCATGATGCCGAATCGGATCATATGCTTGTCCAACTTACCATCAAAAGCAGAACGGATCTGAGGTTTATGACTGCTGATCCGGAGTATTATATCCCCTATAAAAAGGTGGATTGGGATAGATTTTCTGCGGTCGTGGACCACAGGCTTGGCGAAATCGCTCTCGATAACAACAGGAATCTCTCTATTACTGAAATAGACGAGGCCATAGCGAAAATTAATGAGGTGCTACAACACTCCTTCTCAGAAATTATGGTGCCTCGTACGAGCAAGAACTATGCTTTTAGGGAGCTCCCTCAGGAGGTTATTGATCTGCACCGCAGGAGAAGAGTTCTCAGACGCCGCCTGAGCAGAATATATCATCGCACGCTTAACACCAGCAATGACGAGTATCACAGGGTTAACTCCATTGTAAAAGCGGTCAATATTTTAATTTTAGTAAAGACTCGTGATTACAGAAACCGTTCCTTCGAGAATACACTCCGCGCCATTACACCCGGCGCAAACATGTTCTCTGAAATCAACAGAGTAACCCGCAGAAAGGGACGAGTTCAAGAATTCAAACTTGACGGTGTTGCTCTAGTTGATCGCTCCGCTACTGCTGTTGCAGCGGCTGAGCACTTCTCTGGTATCTTCCAGGGCGACAAACATGGAGATGACGAGACCTTTGTCGCCGAAGTCGATGAGAGCGTCCTTCAATTTAACGGTGAACACCAAACTTCCTGTTTATTGGACTTCTCAACTGGGAACCCAGCTAGTAGACCTCGCGGTCACTTAAGTTTAGTGGGCACAGGTGAGTTAATCGACATGGCCAGTAGGCTCCCCTCCAAAAAATCCGCTGGTGAAGATGGTGTATCAAATTTTGCCCTCAAGAAACTCCCGATATCCTTCTTTATGCTACTTACCGTTTTATTCAATAACTGCATGAATCTGGGCTATTTTCCGAAAATATGGAAAAGAGCCAAAATCTTTCCAATACCGAAAAAACCTGGTAATCAAGACATTAGGAGCGCGAGACCAATATCTCTTCTATCCAATATTCGAGAGAGTAATTCTCTGTTCAGTAAATAGGTTCATAGCCAGCAGAGGATTAATTCCTAACCGACAATTTGGTTTTAGGAAAGGGCACTCGACTATGGATGCCATGCAAGTGTTTATGGGCGACGTCGCCAGGAGCGTGGAGGAAACTAAACTTGTGGTTGCTTGCCTAATCGATGTCGAAAAGGCTTTTGACTCCGTATGGATCAAAGGCCTTATTTATAAACTGATACAGTGGAGATTCCCAGTCCACATCATCAAGATAATTCAAAGCTTTCTGTCCGACAGAACAGCAGTTGTTTCCGTCAATGGTTCCCCTTCCCATGCCTTCAGGATCGACTCTGGGGTGCCACAGGGGTCTGTTCTTGGACCTATTCTATTCAACCTATTTACAGCTGATATACCCGAAATGAATGGAATGGCCACCTGAAAGACTCGGTGTAAATCTCTACGCCGAGGACCTCATTGCCTGGTGCTCAGATTTCAACCCGCTGCTCAACGCCTTCAAAAATACATCGACAAAATTGTCAATTACTATGCCAAATGGGGCCTAAAAATCAACCCCCAAAAAAGCGAGCTAATTATCTTCAGAAAACGTGGGTTGAGCCACATTCGCCGTTTTCAAAGATTAACGAAAATCTCACTTAACATCTTGGGGGAGAGAATCTCCCCCTCAGAGAAAGTGAAATACTTGGGTGTTGTATTTGACAGATTCCTCGGATTTGGAGACCATGCCAAACATGCACTTATGAAGGGGAGATTAGCTTTCTCCCTCGTCTCTGGTCTTTTTAATAGAAGAGCCCCAGTAACCAAAAGGGTGAAATGCCTCATTTATAGGCAACTCCGCCCTACCGTAACCGTAACCGTAACATCTGGAAAAAGGCTGCGAATCTCGGTATACTAGAGAGAAAGGTCCTCCGCTATGCCACTGGTCTTCCCCGGCGCGCCGAGAGCGACTTCCGGTACTACAGAAACGAAGAGGTCTATGCTGAGGCGGATGTTGCCCCTCTGTCGGAACACATGCAGGAACTGTCGGACAAAATGTTGGGAAGACTGGCTTCCCACCCAAACCGGGTCGTAAGAAATTCTATTTTGTAGATTTACTTACCTATTGCAAAGTATCTAAACCGGCCCACTCACCGCCCTATGAGGCAACCACAAGTCGTCGTTCACATCATTGCATCTTTTCGTAACAATTCTGTTAGTTATTGAACCCTTCTTAAATTTATTTAGTTTATGCTTGTAGCAGCTCCCTAGGTAGCTTTTATTTTATATACCTATATTTTCAGATACCCTAACCTAGGACCCCCCAACTTGAACTTGGTAGTCGTCATTCCATCCCAGGAGCTCGAGCAGTTCACATCGCGATTTAATTCTCCGTAATTAAAAACAAGTGAATTAGTGTAAAGTGGTTGCTATAGTGACGGTGATTACTAACAATATTATCATCTTTGTTTACTCAATCAAATAATTTGTTGTCGTTGCCTAGCAACGGTCTCGGTCAACTAGTGCGAGTTTTCAATTAAAGTGGAGTGGTTTCGTTCGTACAATCGGTGAGAAGCGAGAAGTGCGCTATCAGAAAAACACATGAGAAGCGTGCAGCACGGCGAAGATCCAGAAAAATTACCCAGAACTACCGGTGAGTGTTCCAAACACGAGAACAGATTTAAGTTAGGTACTTCCTTGGAAAGGATAATTTCTTCTGCTGAAGGAGGTGTTGAACCAAAAAGTGACATGTCTGAGCAAGTGGTACAGGGGGCGACCTCTGTACCTATGAACAACAGAAGTGACTACATGGACAAGGACCGACAAATTACGGAACTTTTGGTGGCTCAAAAGAACCTTAATAAGCAGCTCGCGGATATGATGGGGAGTCTGATGGCGACTCAAGCCGCTCTTGAGGAGCAGAAAGCTCTGAACATAGAGCTCCTAAAAGAAATGAAGGAATTGCGCAAAGAGCAAGGCACTAAAAGCTCCAAAAGCTCAAATAAACGTAAAAGGATGGCTCTTTCGTCATCAGGCTCATCATCATCTCTTTCAAAAACGCTGATCGACTCAGACTCGGACAGCAAGACGGAAGACAATATGGACCATTCCATATTGTCTGACTTGGACGATGACTATCCCGCCCTCCCAGTCCCAACACCAACTACCCAACCAAAATCTACCCCGAAACCCGCCCCAAAAACCGATGACCATCCGAAAAATTCCGGTTCTAAAGGGTAAAATCCCAGTGACGAAGGTATCCACTCCCAAGTCACAAGCACCTACACCCTAAACCCAGCCCAAGACCCCAGATCCAGTGGTAGTAGTTTCCTCTGCCCCCACAGATGTCACTTTGGCTCCCGAGCAGGAGGAGTCTAAAGTGGTTCCAGTCATACTGAGACAACCCGAACAGTGGACGGCTTTAGCCCGTCAGCTAAAGCATCACAATATTAACTATGTGACAGCTAAACGGATCTATCTGGGCATCCAGATAGTACCGTCTACAGTTAGCGATCACAGGAGGTTGACGGGATTTTTCACTGAACGAAAGATCCAGTACCATACATATCTCCTTCCAGAGGAGAAACAGCTTAACGTGATTATCCGCGGTCTGGAGGGCATCTCCCCCGAAGACGTCAAGGAGGACCTCGTTAGTCAGGGTTTCCATCCTACCGAGTGTTTTTTCCTTAAAATGAGGGACAACCGTGCATCTAAGTTGATGAAGGTGCTTTTCCCCAAGTCGGAGAAGCACATTTATAACATCACGGGCATCTGTGGCCTCTCTGGGCTACAGATTGAAGCCCAAAAGGCAAGAACTGCCCAGGCCCAGTGTTATAATTGCCAGAAATTCGGTCATGCAGCCAGCAACTGCCATGCCCAATCAAAATGTGTGAAATGCGATGGCCTCCACCATTTCACCAAATGCACGAAAAAAGACACAGAAAAGCCGAAATGCATCAATTGTGGGGGTGAGCACCCAGTTAGCTACGGCGGCTGCCCACGTAATCCCGTTAATGTCAGGAGGTCGAATGCAACTATTGCACGAGCCAATGCCAACACACAACCTTCACCCATTGCCCCTCAAACCATAAACCCAACCATAATCCCCAGCAATGGCCAAGCAGCTGTATATTTTGCCCCGATGCAGGCTCAGTGTAGACAGATGATGGAGTCAATGATGGCAAATATGATCCAGGGTCTATTTGCCGCTCAAAACTCACTTGGCCTCCCTCCAACACCCCAAAATAACTAAGATGGTTGGTAATTGTGTTTCCATCGTTTCATGGAATGCGAATTCCATCCAAAGACAAAGGGGAGAACTCATCAACTTTTTACAGGAGTATCAAGTTGATGTACTTCTCATCCAAGAGACATTCCTGAAACCTGGAAACAACTTCCGAATCCCCAACTACAATCTCTTCAGAAATGACAGATTGACTGGCAGGGGAAGAGGTACAGCCATCTTAGTTAAAAGGAGCTTGAACCATCATCTTATACACATTCCTACCCTTAGTTGTGCGGAGGCAACCGGCATTAAATTGTATACGACCTTTCTTGATATTACGCTAATTTCGGCCTACTTAAACCCTAGAGCCACGGATTTTTCAGAAGACCTGCGGGCGCTTCTGAACCTCGATGGTACGGTTTTTCTCGGAGGGGATTTGAATGCATATCACCGATCGTGGGGTGCTGTGAGAAGCAACCATGCTGGAAATCAACTCGTCAGGTTCATCACAAGCAACAACAACATATGCACTCACATCCCTAGAGAACCAACACATTTCGGCCCGAGACATGGCTACCCTCTCGACATAGGGACTACATTCTATACCGTTGTGATAGAATGATAGGAAGGGGAGGAAGTACAGCCATTTTAATACGACGCAACATCAGCCATCATCAAATAATACTTTCAAACCTTCAATGTATAGAAGCTACTGTTATCAAGGTGCAAACGACTTTTCTTGACGTTACGATAATTTCGGCCTACAATCGGCCAAGAAACAGGAATTTTTCAGGAGACCTGCGGGCGCTCCTGGAAATTGATGGTACGGTCTTTCTCGGAGGGGATATGAATGCATATCACCGTTCGTGGGGTGCTGGGAGAAGCAATCAAGCCGAACATGAACTGAGCAGATTCATCTCAAACAATAATTTAATATGAACTCATATCCCTAGAGAACCGACGCATTTCGGATCAAGACACGGCAACCCTCTCGATATAGGGCTATCCAAAGCACTGGACTTCCATGTGCGGATAATCCACGATACTTGTGGCGAAAGAGTCAAATACGACTCAATCTCCGTTAAGGGTGAAAAATCCCTACGATCTCCCGAAGACTTAAAGACATAATAACAAGGAGGAATCGAATACGGAAAAGGGCTAGGCAAACCGGCGACCCTAGTCTGCGCCAAATGACAAGCAGGCTAACCAATCTAATTTAGGTGCGGATCGATGGACATCGTAACAAAAAATTGGAAGAGTTTCTAAAAAGTATGGAACCGGGAGACAATAGCTTCTGGAGGATTAACGAATACTTCAAAAGCAAATCTCAAAGAGTTATTCTTCCAATACACGGCCCCAACGGCTTGAAGTATGATGACAGGGGGAAGGCGGAGGCCTTCGCCGATACAATGGAACTTCAGTTTCGTGAAAACGAACCCCCCGACGGCAACTTGGACGAGGAGGATCAGATTAATGATAGAGCCGAAGAGATACTTTCCAGAGTCGATACTCGGGAAACGGAAACAATTAGGCAGGCTGACCTAGATGAGGTCAGAAGTCTCGTCAGCTCCCTCAACAAAAAGAAATTGCCTGGGATGGACACTATAGCCAACATTTGGCTTACTCACGTACCAGACAATATACTGACGACAATCACGGACATAATTAACGCGATCTTCCTTCTTCGGTGTTATCCGGAAGTATGGAAAAAAGCGGTAATCACAATGTCCCTAAGCCTGGAAAGGATCACACATTTCCTCAAAATTGGAGACCTATAAGTCTCCTATCTTCGTTCGCAAAGATAGCAGAACGACTCCTCCTTTGTCGACTGCTCGATCAGGCTAACGAGAGGAACGTTATCCCAGAAGAGCAATACGGATTTACATCCGACCACTCTTACGAGCTCCAGCTAGCAAGAGTTACCCAACACATCCGCACAGGGTTATGTTTGACGTAGCGAAAACCTTTGACAAAGTCTGGCATGCAGGACTTATCGTCAAATTGCATGATTTCGAGATTCCGCTTCCTATTATTCAGTTAATAGGTTCGTTTCTAGAAGGCAGAACTTTCAGAGTCAGAGTTAACTCTACACTTTCCTCGGAAAGACCCATAGAAGCTGGAGTCCCACAGGGATCACCACTTTCCCCAATCTTGTATACGTTATACATTGCAGATTTCCCGCAAATGCCTCCAAATGCGCATTCATCACTGTATGCTGACGACACATCCCAGTCGGACAAGAATCGATACTGGACCGGTCCTGGATCGATGACTGTCTACTAAGGAATCGATGACTTTATCGGAGACACGTCGGAGATATTTGTATGGGCATGGCCGCTTTTGCGATACCGAAAATGAGGACAGGAATCGATCCGGAATCGATGACGGTAGTCGATGGAGAATCGATGACTGGAGTCGACGTAGAATCGATACTGGGATCGAATTGGGATCGATGACTGTAGTCAACGTGGAATTGAATCCGGATCGATGACTGGAATCGATTCCGGACCGATGACTGTAGCCAACAAGGAATCGACACAGATCGAATTCGGATCGATGGCTGTATAAATGGGTTGAATCTAGCCTGATATACAATTCGTCCAGAAACTAAAAGTGTCGTGATTGATTTCACGGCAATTTTAATTTAACGGAGGATTGTATTCATGGCTTACAAAAAAAACATACATATTCCTTTATTCCATATTTCATATATGACAACATGAGTCGCCAAATGCCAGATACTTTCAAATGAATTCAAATTTCAGGCTAACTCGATACATAATTGAAAACATTAGAATTTGTCCAGCTTCGGAGACAAACCGATGAATGGAACCGGTAAGGAATCGAAGACTTTGCGATTCCACTGGAATCGGAGACAAATGTCCGACTGGGATGTCTCTTCTACACTGCAAGACAAGCAGAAAGAGTTACTTCAATACTCCAGGAGTCCATTGACATACTTCTGGAATACTTCCGAAAATGGAAGATCCAAGTGAACGCGGACAAAACCCAGACGATCTTCATCACGAGACGTCGAAACCAAGAGCCAGACACACTGACAGTAGACGGACAGGAGATAGACTGACAGGAGACTGCCATCTATCTGGGACTGACTTTTGACAAAGCCCTGACATGGAAGCGACCAACGGAGTTATCCAAAACATATTCACACTCATAAACTCCAGAAGTCTCAACAACAAAAATAGGTCGCTCATTTACAAACAGACGATACTGCCGACACTACAGTCAAGCTTCCAATACAAACATAGGACAACTGCAAATTAGCCAAAATTTAGCTCTGCGGAAAATCTTTAAAGTTCCATGGTACATTAGAAATACTGACATGCATAGGGACTTTCGGGTTAACCCGATAAAAACTTATATTAGGGACAAAGCCCTGAAACTGTTCGACAAAATTGACGGACATCCTAATAGTACCTTGGAACCTTTGAGATTCTCTTTATGTGCGAGACAAGTCTACCCTGACCTAAGAAGTATAACAAATTAAGAGCACACCGAGGTCTGAATAAAACCCAGTAAGACTATGATGGGCACAACGTGCCCACAGCGATAAAAGGAGTAAGAGTGTTTAACACTAACTCCACTCGCGTATAGTTCCTTGGTAGTCGCAGTCTAATCAAATGATCGGACTGTGATTAAACTAGCTGATCGTGTTGCCTCGTCAATAGATAAAGGCAACACCTGAAGAGTGTGTCCATTGACGACGAAACCAGTTTAGTCAAGAGTCCGCTTTAATAGCGACTAAAGGAGCATACCTAAACAGTGGCCTCTGCTTCACTCGATTTCATTCTAAAATTTGATTCCGTTCAGTTCGGATTTCTCGCACAAGCGCCGTGGCTGTCAGGTTCTTCTAGCTCATGGATTTTGGTCGAGTTGAACATCCAAATTGGATCGCGGAGCCATCAACTTGAACCCCCGACACTACGATTTTTGGCTCGGGCCGGGATCATTTTGAGTTTTGGCTACGTATGTGTGTCCACCTCAAGAATATGAAAACTTTATTTTTTTTATTATACTTTTTTACCGCGTTTATTGTTGTTATTAATTATCGCAAATAAAGCTAGGGATCCGTTGAGTCAGCAGAATACAACGTATAAAAGACACGAGCCTCACATTGAAGAAGAGACTTCTTACAGAAACTTCGTCTCCTCGCGATCCGTTCAATTAATTTGTAATGGCTTGCGTCACATAAATTAAGAAGGAAACGTCAGAGCTGGCAGCTGGCAAATTCGACTACTTGTTAGTTTTTGAATTTTTGGTCTAAAACTGACAGAAAGTCTATTGAATTTATAGCCATGGAATGAGCTTGTTCTGTATGTTTCCATAGAAACAGTGGCTCCAATATCTGGGTACTAAGTCGACAAGTGGTCGACTCAGTAGACCATTTTAGTGATTATGAATGACAGTTAAGAGTTGACAGGAATTGACAGTACGGACGGGATGTACATAAATAAACGAAAAAAATGTGGTGCATTGATTGATTAGAGTGAAAAGTATAAATTTTCAGGCAGCCGGCTTTTTAGTTTTGTTTGTGGCGCAGCGAAATTGGGGGAAGATGAAAATTCTACACCAGCAGAGAGATGGAAACCTGCAAATAAATTATATCCAGAAACGACAATTTATGTGCTAATTACCATTTATTTTTCAAGGTACCCAAAAGATAGAAATGAGCTGAATGTGTGGCTTAATTGTTTTAATATAAGCTAGGTGACAATCTTAATATTTACTACGAACCTCTTATAAAGTATCTCTCGTGCAATTACCCATCAATAAATTTGGTTGAAGGAACAACACCATTTTTTAATTGGCGGGACCTCCAGATTAGAAAAAATCGAATGCAGCGAAGTGTCTGCTGCATAATCGAATTTATTGTTGTTATTTGTTGTTGTTTAAATGATCGGCAATGTTGTTATTAAAACAACACAATTAGACGTAACAGTCAACATATATGTCAATATCGAACAAACTGAGTAGGCTGCCTGTCGACTTATTCCCCAAATGTTGGAGCACTTTTAAATGGTCGAAGCACGGTCCATTGCTAAATGGTCTAAGAGAAAGTCTAACCACATGTACATATTCCTGCCAAACGCCATGAATGCAGCTTCGTGAGGCATTCCATGGACAGACGAACTTGATCGATTTTGTAACAGTTTTAGTTTAGTTTACATGCGGCATTACGCATTCATACGAGTATTGCATGCTGCGCGACAAAGAATGTAATATTATCCTTCTTGTTTCTATTGACTTCGATGGCAGTTATCTGCTGCCAATGCATTAGCCATTTTTCCATACATATTTTGTGTATACGTTACAGCATCGAAAACAAAAAAAAAATCACACATGCGATTAAATTGTCCTTTGGTTTGTCGTGGCTCTCAATCTTTGTTAAGCTGCTGTTTAATCACTATCAATTGGTTAAATAGCTGTTAAACTAAACGTTCGTTCGAATGTATTGTGCAACAGGCTAAACAAAGATTCTAGTTTAAACAACGTTTTACTGATTCTCCGTTTAAACTGTTTCACTGTTCACCCGGCCCTAAGAAGGTTTGAAGCGATCATGACAAATATCACTATGGCAACAATAAAAATGAACAAATAAATTTATTTATTGTGGAGCGAACTGACAGCTGACACTTGATATGTCCTGTCAGATCGAGCAGCAACACACATAAGCAAATTAAAAATTTCATAGAATAGTCGTGGTTCTGGAAGCCTGATTTTTTACCACTGGTTAAGTAAATGACAGTTTAGCAACGGAGATGGCAAAGCATTGGGTGCGTTCCAGCGAGCGGATCAGGATTTGATATTTCTCCAATTCTCTTCCATATGCTTTCACCTCCGGAAAAATTTGTACAGACAACTGCAAGTTTTCGAATCGGAAAATGTTCCCCTGCAGATTTGAAAAGTAAGAAAGAGGGTCATGTAAGAATGCAGCGTTGCCAGATTCACCTACAGTAGAGGATCAAGTTCAGGAGGAGAGTGATGCGGAAAAGTCGACAGGAATTCGATCTTCTGCACGATCGAATAAAGGCATTGC
The DNA here is from genome assembly GCA_964017055.1 of Chloromyia formosa. Lineage (NCBI taxonomy): Eukaryota > Metazoa > Arthropoda > Insecta > Diptera > Stratiomyidae > Chloromyia > Chloromyia formosa. Next base: position 30,046,184 of record OZ024815.1, on the reverse strand, counting down.
TGCACCCAAGCGCCCTATTGACGAGATTTATATTATCAGCGATATGATGGAACGACGGTGAGCCACGAACGAGAACACTGGTTGCGGCTATACTCAATTGCCCTAACCCCTTGTGGGGCATAGCGCCGCGTCAACTGTTCCATGTGGCCCAGTTGACGTGAACCCGAAACGCCGGTAGTCAAACATGAGACTGTTGCCTCAACACACTGCGCTACCGGTCGCCCCCCAAAGAAAATTGAGTCACATGAACGTAATGGAACTTGGGAATCAGTGGATTTGTCCGAGTTACGGCAACACCTACATGGTATCACAGCTGGCAGAAGACAGACTTTCTCAACCGATCATTAACCCAGCGATATTCCACATTTGCCTGTGGAACTTTGCACTTTCACTTTTAAGCAATAATTCAATATATTGTAAAATTGTACTAATTGTAATTTAGACCCCAGTCGTTGTAATATCATATCCAATAAATCGTTGTAAGCTAATTGCTGTTCTTTTTTTTTGATCACCGGTCTTCTGAATACCATAATTGGCGCAGTCGTGCAGAGCCGAACCTACCTAGCAGTCCGAAATCCGATAAATTACTCGTATTATTGTTTCGCGACGGTCTATCGTGAAAAAGTGTCGTAAGTGTTAGGAAGTGTATGGTACAGATCAAATTCCCTAACCTTATTAGACGACAAACTCGACTGATATTTGGAACAATTCTGCGAAGGATTATCGCGAACAATTTTGTGTGTAGTGTATAAACAGACCGAATCATCTGTACCGAAGAGAAAGCAGTTGAACGACTGACGGCGGATACGAAAATCAAGGAATATGATCTCGAGTATCCTGGTATTAATAATGTAAGTTGGATATTTCCTTTCTTCTACCCAGAACTCCATCCACTGTCTATACTATAATATTTATACCATTTTACACATTAATTAAAATACTCCTTATAGTAAAAAGGAACATTATAGTTAGGAAAGTGCCAATGAAATTTCCAAAAATTAAATAAATGTTATCTTCAAATTGTTGTATCATTTTACATAAAAAGTGTACTGCATTCACTAAAATGACCTCAAACGGTAGCACTAGTCGTTACCCCACAGGATATCCTGAATTCGTTACGAATCCCAGACATATTTAAAGACCTACCTAAAGTCGACGGTAACCCAAGATTACTGTTTGAATTTATTAACAATGTCGAGGAAGTTCTCTCACTCGTTTCCATGACAGATGGTATGCCCTACGGAAAACTACTGTTACGAGCAGTTAGAAATAAAATTGAGGAACCAGCGAATGAAGTGCTAAATGAGTATGGAAATCCTCTTGACTGGAACCTAATCGAAGAGAACCTTACCCTTCATTACTCCGACAAGCGTAATGAAACTTCGCTTATCAGGAACCGGCACGATCTGAAGCAAGCAAATAAATCCGTTAAAGGGTTCTATAGCCAAATCATTGAGATCCTCGCAACCATGACAAACCACATCCAAATCCAGGAACGTGATCCAAACGTAGTGAAAGCTAAAACGGAATTATACACTGAAATGTGCCTGAACGCATTCCTTTCCGGATTGAAAGAACCTCTAGGTTCAATCATCAGAGCAACTAAACCAAACAAACTGGCTACTGCATTCGCTTATTGTATCAAGGAGCAGAATATTGCGTACTCAAGGTATGATAACTCTGTACCCAGGCTTACACCCATGGCTAAACCAAACAATTACCCTAACCAACAATACGCTATTAACCCCCCACTTAATAATAGAACTCCAATCTTTCAACGGAACATGACCATGTCAAGATTTCAAACGCCACCCGCAATGTTAAATCCATCGTTCCAATCATGGGGCCGATCTAAACCCCAATACCCAAATTCTACAAATCTAGTACCATTCGCTAACCCCCAGACAGTTGTACAATCCCCAACTATGAATAACCCCTTCCAATATTTTCAAAAACTGGACAGTTATTACGAAAATGAATTTGGAAACGAAACTGAGACACAGAACGAATACACCAACCAACAATATTGTCGACTTCCTAGAATTCAACCAACCGGGTGAAAACACATTTTTAATAATATTCAAATTCCACAAATATTTCGACGGTAAAACGGCGATTAGCCGAAAATGGATTTTTAAGGCCAAGAGAGGCACAAGTGGCGAAATACAGCGCTACAAGGCGAGATATGTCGCGCAAGGTTTTTCCTAAAAATACGGTGAAGATTATGACGAGTTGCTTGCACCGGTGGTCATACATACGACATTTCGGAAGTTAACACCGTCAGCAATTCAACAACATCGTCAGCACATTCGCCCACACCGTCTTCACGTGCACAGCTGCCTGTAATCCAACACCATCCGGCACCTGCATATTCGCTGATTCGGCAATCATTCGATTATAAAATGTTACTTATGATTCGAGAACGCTATTTCGCTAACTCGACAATCTTTCATTATAAAATGTTACTTCCGAATTGTAAAGTTTTAGTTTCGAGTTGGATTTCAATATATACGTATTATAACGTTTGAAGCTCTTGTTTTAATTCCTTGAAACTCATAAATTGGACATTACTGCCAGTAGCTGCAAAGCGTAAGATGTTTGTTTACCACTTGGATGGAAGATTATCCCAGACTATTTACATGAAGCAGCCGAGAGGGTTTTGAGTTTCGAGATGGCAGAAAAGTTTGCCTTTGAGAAAGAGCATATACGGACTAACACAGGCGGCACGCTCATGGAACACGGTGCTTCACAACGAGTTGGAGAACAATGGGTTTAAACAGAGTTAACAGAGTTATAATTATCCATGTGTAAGCTGAAGCAAATAAACATCCAGAAGAGTTTTGGATTTCAAAGTATATTAAGAGTTTTGGATTTCAAAGTACATTATATTATCGATTAGATTTTCTCATAAACATGTCAAGCTAGCATTCTTCCCCGAACGAAGTAGACTAAACAAATTTATCGTAATACTGAGATGGAATGGACTCGGCTCAAGTGGGTCATTAAAAGAAAACTGATTATAGAAACCATTTTGTTATGTTAGCAGTCCGACCATTCTGGGAACAATTCTATGCGAAGATTGGGCATTCATTGTATAACGCTGAACGAGAATAAACGTATTAACTTTATAACGAAAGACGAATTCTGTTATTATTTGATTTTGTGCAAAGGAAATTTGAGTGATCTTACAATTCAGAAGTGGGATAAAGAACAAAAAGTGTAGTGTTGTGGCCATTGAAAAGACAGTAAGTGCAAATTGATCTTCACGAGTGCGAAATGGGACGTAGTACAGATTCGCGATCTTCCTCGAGGAAGCACGAAAGTGCTAGGTCTACGACGACCGCCGTGTAAAGGAAAGAAGTCGGGATTTGGAGAAGGAGCGGGAAACGGACAATCACCGAGAAGGTGGAAAATCGGGACGAAACGTTCGTCACCGATCATTGTCGGCCAAACCAAGGAACACCTCCAGAAGCAGACAAAGTTGTCGGGGTACGGAAGAGGATGACGACTTACATATTCATTATGATCGTATGGCATGCATAATCCAGACTTTTATGGCGAGGAATGGAGACATCCAGAATAAAAAGACGGTTAAATACGATGTCAAAAGTGACTGTATACCGGAATATCATCCAGATTAGCTGTATCTGAGTGCAAGCAAATGGCTTGGCAAAATCGATCAAATTGGTGACATCAACGGCTGGGATGAGAAAGCAAAAATTCATATATTGTATGCAGAATCGACTCGCTGGATTGGCTAGAACATGGTACTCGAATATCAGCAGCTATGACAAAACATGGGAAGAGTGGAAGAAATTAATTGTAACGTCGTTCCCAGAACATCATGATTTTGCTGCAACTCTGAAAAAACTTGTAGCCAGAACAAAGGAGCCTAATGAAAGCATGACTGAGTATTATTTTGCTAAGATGAATCTTATTCAAGCTTGTAAAATAAGTGGTAAAGATGCGGTATCATGTTTGATTGATGGCATCCAAAATGTAACCATTCAAACTGGTGCTCGAGCTGGCAGATACAGTTCACCTGAGGAGCTATATAGCGAATTCTTGTCAGGTATTACCATCACTGAAAAGTGACCCGCAGAAAACGCAAATATGCAAGATAGGAGGAACCTTAAAATACCGAAGTTCAGTGAAAATAAAATGCCACGAGAAAGGACATATTTTTGCAAAATGCACGAAACCAAAGTTAGAGTGTAAAAATTGTAATCGGCTTGGGCACGATGCCAAAAACTGTTTGAAAGCCAAAACTGTGAAGTATGTGAGTGATGGAAAGAAAGGGAAAGATGGGTGACTGTTACTACATGGATTGTGAAATCAATGGGAACATCTGTCGTGGATATATTGAGACAGGATGTAGTGTAGTTCTAGTGCGGCAAAAAGAAGCTGAAGAATTTGGACTAAAAATAGAACCGTGTTCATTAAAAGTTTGTGGATATGGGGGTGGTACGTCCTCGGTGATTGGAAAAGTGCAGATATCGTTGAAAGTGGATTTGGCTGAAGCAGTGATAGAAGCGCTAGTTGTACCAAATTTGTTGCAAGTGTCAGAGTAAAAAGGTAAGCTGGCAACCCAGTGCCAAAAGAAGCCAAGAAGTATTACCACTTCTTGGCACTTCTAATTGTAGCCTGTGGTCAGTCAGTTTCTGATCACAGTGAAGTGTAGTGTGGTGTGTCGAGTGCTGGCATTTTTGGTGAGTGTAGTACGTAGTTATTAGTTGCTTGTATTGTATAGTAGTGTTTATTTGTAGTAGATGGACGCAGTGCTGGTCCAGGGTGTTTGTGGAGCTGTATTCGGTGCATGGCTTAGGCGTTGCGTCCCTAACCACGGGTGCGTCTTATGCATGCTGTTCCGTGCTCATTGGGAGTTGTATTCGGTGCATGGCATAGGCGTTGTGTCCCTAACCATGGGTGCGTCTTATGCATGCTGTTCCGCTCTCCCTGGGAGTTGTACTCGGTGCATGGCATAGTCGTTGGGTCCCTAACCATGGGTGCGACTTATGCATGCTGTTCCGTACTCCTTAATCAAACTGTGCCATGTGTTGGCCGCCCTTGGTGCACTATTTCCTTGCCTGCCCACTTGTAGTTTGCATCTGTGTGTGCGTATGAAACTCACTAAGCCTGTTGCTTATACAATCCTTAAAATATCTTTTCAGCACCATGTGAGGGAGAAGGAGAGGAGGAGCGTGCCGGCTGATCCATCGAATATAATTCCTATTGTTTATTATTGAATAAATAATACAATCCACGGAACCAATCATGTTATTATTTGGATTTTACTTCCAGCCCTGTTCTGACAACTCAGAAGTCGGATCAGAAAGTCGGATCACTCACGACATCTCTCTCCTTTCCGCATGGTGCTGCTTACAATCTTTACGTCGTCATTATCCGTTTGATTTGTCCACACCCATACAACTTAACCAAGATACATTTTCGCCTTCGCATTTGACTGGGCTCTTAATTTGTATCTTGTATCTTTTTGCTTGCTTTATCCTGGCACATAACATACGTAGTCACAACCACCCATAATCTAAAAATAAACATAACGTCGCGCTTGGCCTGTGGTCCTGCAACAGGCATAGTAGAAAAAAAAAAGAGAACAGAACTGGAAACAATTAGTTTGTGGAGAACTGTGTTTCAGTGGTGGTGTCCTTTCGTACTGTCTTGTTGTTTGATTTGTGTTCGATAAGATAATTTGATAAACTATGGCATCAAACGAGTGGCGCGTTACAAATGTTAATCGCAAAGACTGCGAATATTCGGGAAGTGACGATAGTGCGAATATGCCAGGATTATTTGGAAGTGGTGTTACAACGGAAGTTAGTGCGTTGACTGAATTAGTCGGGAAGTTAGTGTCGACTGTTGAGCTCTTAGCCGGGAGAAATCACAATATTCCGATGAACGCGAATGTCATTCCTCCGTTCGATCCCAGCAAAAGGAATGACTGTATTTCACGATGGTTGCATAAGGTGAATGAACTGAAGACCGTTTACGGTTGGTCTGAATTATCCACTATTCACCAAGCAACGGGCAAACTCCAAGGGTTGGCGGCTACGTGGTATCATAGTTTGCCCTCCCTGCAATTTACCTGGGATGAGTGGCAGGAAAAATTGCAAAAAGCATTTCCTGAAGAAGGTGACCATGCAGAGCAACTACAGAGTATGCTAAATCGACGGAAGCGGTCTGATGAAAGTATGCTGACATACTTTTACGAAAAGCTGGCAATGCTCAACACTTGCGAGATTCATGGTCGTAAAGCAGAGCAGTGCATCATCGCTGGAATTTCGGATACAGCAGTGAAGGCGGCAGCAAAAGTTGGAAATTATGAGGAGCCTGACGATCTCCTGCGATACCTAAAAACTATCACCGAAAGTGACATGACGAAATATGCAAGGGAGTCTCGACGTTCAGAGTACGTATCATCAAATCTAAAGCGGAAAATGGATTCAGGGCGTTCGGAATACACCGCACCAACGAGTTACAATCGACGAATCGAAACGAATCGCAATCTAAAATGCTTTCGGTGCGGCAGTCGGGATCATGTATTGTCACAATGTCCAAAACGTAACTTTTCCTCAACTCGAAACGAACACGGAAGATATGGAGGTGACCAGCAACCAAAGAAAATCATGTTTATTCAAAAGGAAAAACCAGGTATGAAATATTTGACGGACGCAGTAGTTGGCAAAATTAGTGTCAGAGCATTTGTAGATCTAGGGGGCACATATTAACACAATGCGTGAGGACACTTTTCTAAAATTAAAATGCAATCTCAATACAGAAAAGAGCTTCATTCGAGGTTTTGGTGGTGGAGAAGTAGAAACATTAGGAAAAGTAGAGAACATTAAAATAGCAATTGACCAAGCAGAAGGCTTTACTGATTTTTCGGTTGTACCTAATGATAAGCAAGATATCGAAATCATCATCGGACAACCATTTACGGAGCAGGAACACATTAAAATAGTAAAAAATAATGCGTCCCTGAGAATATTGGGAAACAATTTTAATGTATTACCACAATTCGATTCTCTTCCTCCCGTTACGATTCCTATCTGGGCTAAAGAAGCCATAATAATACCCCCAAAGCATTCTGTTAATGTTCCCTGTAAAGTCAAATATGATGGTGACATTTATGTAAATACAAGTATTCGTTGGAAAGAAAACAATGAGCATATTTTACCCAGATGCATTTTAACCGTCAATAGTAAAAAAGAGTGTCAAATTCCGGTCATTAATACGTCAGACAGGGATCTAGTAATCACTCCCAAACATGTACTGGCCAGAGGAATGCCGTGTAATGCTTCTCAGAATACTTTTAAGCCTGTCTCATCGAATCCTCAATTCGAATCTATTTCCTTTAACATTAATGAGGAACTAAATGAAAGCCAAAAAGAATCCTTATTGCAGCTATTAACAAAATATCGTGAATGCTTTGCAACGAACATATCAAAAATTGGGTGTACAACAGCAGTAGAAATGAAAATAGACCTAATAGACGACACTCCGGTCTCCTACAGGCCTTATCGTTCAACACCTGAAAACAAAAAGAAGGTTACGGAAATTATAGACGATTTGTTAGCCAATGACATCATTCGCGAGTCAGCATCTCCTTTCTCATCACCGGTGTTGTTGGTGAAAAAGAAAAATGGACAAGATCGTCTGTGCATCGACTACCGAAAATTGAACGCCAAAATTAAGCCAGATCGATTTCCACTCCCGCGAATAGATGATCAAATTGATCAACTGCAAGGATACAAGTATTTTACCAGTATCGATATGTACTCCGGATACTACCAAATACCAGTAGAAGAAAATTCAAAACCTAAAACAGCTTTTGTCACACACGACGGGCAATTCGAGTTCAATCGGATGCCATTTGGAATAAGTACAGCTCCAAGCGTATTCCAGCGGATGGTGAATAAAATATTAGGACCACTGAAAGGGACAATAGCCTTAGCGTATTTAGACGATCTTTTGATACCGTCATCAACTTTTGAAGAAGGATTACAACGTTTGGAAACTATATTGAAAGTACTATCGGAAAATAATATCACCTTGAATCCTTCAAAATGTTCCTTTTTCCAAACAGAAATCACTTTTCTTGGTTTTGAAGTTAGTGAAGAGGGAATCAAACCTGGTGAATTAAAAATAAAATCCGTAAAGGATTTCCCGACGCCAACAAATGTCCATCAAGTTCGACAGTTTTTAGGATTAACGGGATATTTTCGCCAATTTGTCCAAAATTATGCAGTGATCTCGAAACCTTTAACGGAACTGATGAAAAAGAATGGACAGTGGAAATGGGGTGTAGAGCAAGAAGCAGCGTTCGCTAAATTGAAGGACCTCCTAATTCACCGGCCGTTGTTGGCAATATACGATCCCAAAGCAGAAACAGAGGTACATACCGATGCAAGTCAGTTTGGAGTGGCAGGGATTTTACTACAAAAACGTAACAATAAGTTGCAACCCGTTGCCTATTATAGCCGGCAGACGACAGATGCCGAGCAAAAATATCATTCCTACGAACTTGAAACGTTAGCCGTAGTAGAAGCTCTCAAAAAGTTCCGAGTTTACTTATTGGATTTAGACTTCAAGGTTATTACGGATTGTAGTGCAGTAAAATCCGCATCAAATAAGAGAGATCTTAACCCTCGAATTGCTAGATGGTGGCTACTGCTTCAGGAATTTACGTTCACAGTTGAACATAGAGCCGGATTAAAAATGCAGCATGTGGATGCACTAAGCCGTAATGCCGTAGAAATAGAATCACCATTGCATGAGAATGAGCACGCAGTCTTCCACATGATAGAGAACTGTCCAATAAGTCTACGAATTGAAGAAGCGGATTGGGTTCTAGCAAGTCAGTTAAGCGACACAAAAGTCAAAACAATATATGAAATTTTGCAAAAGAAACCCGCAACAGAATATGAGCGCAACATCCATAAGGACTATACACTGGAAGAAGGACGCATATATCGTATGACAAAAACAGGGAGGCAATGGTTGGTACCACAAGCCATCAGAAATCAAGTCGTGAGAGCTGCACATGATAATTCTGGGCACTTTTCAGTGGAGAAAACATTGAATAAACTTTGCGAAACTTACTGGTTCTCACACATGCGCGAATATGTTACGAAATATATTAAAAGTTGTATTCCTTGTATGTACCATAAGAAACCAACGGGAAAACAGGAAGGATTATTGCACCCTATAGAAAAAGGTTCAGTCCCATTTCACACGGTGCATATGGATCACCTTGGACCATTCAATAGAAGTAGTAGCGGAAAAAAACATTTGATCGTTGCGGTTGACAGCTTTACAAAATACACCTTGTTGCAGGCTGTGAAGGATACTAAAACGCAACCGGTCTTAAAGTTCATGGACTCGATTATTCAAACATTTGGCGTACCAAATCGGATTATCACAGATAAAGGGACCAGTTATACATCTCAGGCTTTTCGTCGATATTGCGAATCCAAAGGAATACAACATATACAAACAGCAGTGTCCACTCCGCGCGCCAACGGCCAGGTGGAAAGGTTCAACAATACTGCGTTGACAGCTTTGGCAAAATCAACATTGAACGACAAACATTGGGATAAAGAAGTCTTCAATGTTCAATTCTCCATCAACAACACTATCCACAGCGTAACAAGAAAGACTCCTAGCGAGCTGATGTTTGGATTCCGCCCGAGAGCAGCCGCAGATTCGCAATTGACAATTGCAGTTCAACCAAACAGACCCGTCATATCCGATTTGAATGCAGAAAGAAACGAAGTCTCAAAACGGATACGAAATAGCCAGTCAAAAGAAAAACTACGTTTCGACAAAAAAAGAAAATTACCCCATCAATATGCAGTCGGAAACATTGTCCTAGTAAGGAAAAACGTATCTACGGAGGGAGGACAAAGTAGAAAATTAATACCTAACTACAAAGGACCGTTTCAAATTAAGCGGGTGCTACCGAATGACCGATATGTGGTTAGCGAATTGGAAGGATCAAGAAGAAGCCGAGGAGCGAAGTACCAAAATGTTGAAGCAGCAGATAAGCTAAAGTTATGGAATAGCCCCATTAACGAGGAAGAGTCTGAACCGGACGAACATAGCGATGGGAATAGTGAGCAATGAACGAGGACGTTCAAAAGGTCAGGATGGTCGAGCTGTCAGAGTAAAAAGGTAAGCTGGCAACCCAGTGCCAAAAGAAGCCAAGAAGTATTACCACTTCTTGGCACTTCTAATTGTAGCCTGTGGTCAGTCAGTTTCTGATCACAGTGAAGTGTAGTGTGGTGTGTCGAGTGCTGGCATTTTTGGTGAGTGTAGTACGTAGTTATTAGTTGCTTGTATTGTATAGTAGTGTTTATTTGTAGTAGATGGACGCAGTGCTGGTCCAGGGTGTTTGTGGAGCTGTATTCGGTGCATGGCTTAGGCGTTGCGTCCCTAACCACGGGTGCGTCTTATGCATGCTGTTCCGTGCTCATTGGGAGTTGTATTCGGTGCATGGCATAGGCGTTGTGTCCCTAACCATGGGTGCGTCTTATGCATGCTGTTCCGCTCTCCCTGGGAGTTGTACTCGGTGCATGGCATAGTCGTTGGGTCCCTAACCATGGGTGCGACTTATGCATGCTGTTCCGTACTCCTTAATCAAACTGTGCCATGTGTTGGCCGCCCTTGGTGCACTATTTCCTTGCCTGCCCACTTGTAGTTTGCATCTGTGTGTGCGTATGAAACTCACTAAGCCTGTTGCTTATACAATCCTTAAAATATCTTTTCAGCACCATGTGAGGGAGAAGGAGAGGAGGAGCGTGCCGGCTGATCCATCGAATATAATTCCTATTGTTTATTATTGAATAAATAATACAATCCACGGAACCAATCATGTTATTATTTGGATTTTACTTCCAGCCCTGTTCTGACACAAGATATTCCAATAATAATTGGACAGACATTTTTGAACAATGATTGTGTATCTTTTGTGGTGACTGATCACATGGTTCGCATTTTCAATGGAGAAGATGTAAGAATGCCAGAAATCGAAAGTCTTCCGCCAGCAAAAGTTGCATTATGGGCGAAAAATTCGACTGTGCTGCCTGGTAATAGCATTGGATTTATTGAAGTATGCAGTAAATATGAAGGAGAAGTTTACGTGGAATTACAAAATAGACCCCTACCATATAATGAATATTGGTACGGAATATTGTCGATGAGCTTAGGCAAAATGAGATAATAAGAGATTCGAACTCACCATTTGCAAGTCCAATTTTATTAGTCAAAAAGAAAAATGGAGATTACCGTATGTGCGTTGATTATCGTAAGTTGAATGCAAATACAATAAAAGATAAATATCCGATTCCCAGGATAGCCGACCAAATGGAAAAGCTACAGGGTTGTTCACATTTTACAAGTCTTGATTTATCGAACGGATATTATCAAATACCAATGGGTGATAGTTCGATTCAGAAAACTGCTTTTGTTACACCTGATGGGCATTATGAATATTTACGCATGCCTTTTGGGTTGACAAATGCTCCAGCGGTTTTTCAACGCACGATAAATGCTGCATTAGGGCCACTTCGTTTTAATACGGCCCTAGCGCATATGGATGATATACTTGTACCTTCGGAGAGTGCCGATAAAGGACTTGAAGACCTCGAAAAGGTGTTGAAATGTTTACAAGAGGCAAATTTAACTCTAAAATTAGAGAAGTGTTTCTTTCTCAAAAAGAGAGTCAATTACCTGGGGTATCGAATAAGTCATGAAGGTGTTAAGCCCGGACCAGACAAAATTGCAGCTGTTGTGCAGTTTCCCAGACCTGAAAGCATACATAACGTGCGACAATTTTTGGGTTTGGCAATTTATTTTCGGAAGTTTATAAAGAATTTTTCGATAAAAGCATTGCCGTTAACATCTTTACTTAAAAAGAATGAAAAATTTCATTGGGAACAAAAACAAGAGGATGCATTCACTAATTTAAAAAGGGAATTGTCCCAACGACCGCTCTTAGCATTATACAGTCATAATGCTGAAACTGAATTACACACTGATGCTTCGCAAAGAGGCTTAGCTGGTGTTTTGTTGCAAAGACAAGCGAGCAAGCAAAGGCACATTCCATCCCAGGAAGTCGAGTAGTGCACATCACATCGACATCGCGAATTAATTATCCAGAGACAAGTGAATTAGTGAAAAGTGGTTGCCATAGTGATTGATAATAAACATTAAAATCAGATTTGTTTACTCGAACAAACAATTTGTTGTCGTTGCCTAGCAACGGTCAACTAGTGCGAGTGTTAAATTAAAGTGGAGTGGATTAGTACGAAATATTGGTGAGAAGCAAGAAGTGCGCATCACAAAAGCACATGAGAAGCGTGCAGCACGGCGAGGACCCGAAAATATTGCCCAGAACTACCGGTGAGTGTTCCATACACGAGAATAAGTTTAAGTTAGGTACTTCCTTGGAGGGGATAATTTCTTCACCCGAAGGAGGTGTAGACTTAAATTTTGACATGTCTGAGCAAGCGGTACAGGGGGCAACCTCTGTACCTATGACCAATAAATTAGACTATTTAGACAAGGACCGACAAATTACGGAGCTTTTGGTGGCTCAGAAGGACCTAAACAATCAGCTCGCGGAGATGATGAGGAGTCTGATGGCGACTCAGGCCGCTCTTGAGGAGCAAAAAGCTCTGAATATAGAGCTCCTAACTGAAATGAAGGCCTTGCGAAAAGAGCAAGGCTCTAAAAACGCTAAAATTTCTAATAAACGCAAAAGGATAGCTCTGTCGTCATCAGGCTCATCATCATCTCTCTCGAAAACGCTGGTCGACTCAGACTCGGACAGCAAGACGGAAGACAATATGGACCATTCCATATTGTCTGACTTGGACGACGACTATCCCGCCCTCCCAACACCAACAACCCAACCAGAACCTACCCCGAAACCCACCTCAAAACCCACCCCGAAACCCACCCCAAAACCGACGACCGTCCGAAAAATTCCGGTTTTAAAGGGTAAAATCCCAGTGACAAAGGTATCCACCTCCAAGTCACAAGCACCCATTCCCCAAACCCAGCCCAAGACCTCAGTTCCAGTGGCAGCAGTTTCCTCTGCTCCCACAGATGCCACTTCGGCTCCCGAGCAGGAGGAGTCTAAAGTGGTTCCAGTCATTTTGAGACAACCTGAACAGTGGACAGCTTTAGCCCGTCAGCTAAAGCATCATAACATCAATTATGTGACAGCTAAACGGATCTATCTGGGCATCCAGATAGTTCCGTCTACAGTAAGCGACCATAGGAAGTTGACGGGATTTTTCACAGAACGAAAGATCCAATATCATACGTATCTCCTTCCAGAGGAGAAACAGCTCAACGTGATTATCCGCGGTCTGGAGGGCATCTCCCCCGAAGACGTCAAGGAGGACCTCGTAAGTCAGGGTTTCCACCCTACCGAGTGTTTTTTCCTTAAAATGAGAGACAATCGTGCATCTAAGTTGATGAAGGTGCTTCTCCCCAAGTCGGAGAAGCATATTTATAACATCACGGGCATCTGCGGCCTCTCTGGGCTACAGATTGAAGCCCAAAAGGCAAGAACTGGCCAGGCCCAGTGTCATAATTGCCAGCAATTCGGTCATGCAGCCAGCAACTGCCATGCCCAATCAAAATGTGTGAAATGCGATGGCCTCCACCATTTCACCAAATGCACGAAAAAAGACACAGAAAAGCCGAAATGCATCAATTGTGGGGGTGAGCACCCAGCCAGCTACGGCGGCTGCCCACGTAATCCCGTTAATGTCAGGAGGTCGTATGCAACTATTGCACGTGCCAATGCCAACACACAACCTTCACCCATTGCCCCTCAAACCATAAACCCAACCATAATCCCCAGCAATGGCCAAGCAGCTGTATATTTTGCCCAGATGCAGGCTCAGTGTAGACAGATGATGGAATCAATGATGGCAAATATGATCCAGGGTCTATTTGCCGCTCAAAACTCACTTGGCCTCCCTCCAACACCCCAAAATAACTAAGATGGTTGGTAATTGTGTTTCCATCGTTTCATGGAATGCGAATTCCATCCAAAGACAAAGGGGAGAACTCATCAACTTTTTACAGGAGTATCAAGTTGATGTAGTTCTCATCCAAGAGACATTCCTGAAACCTGGAAACAACTTCCGAATCCCCAACTACAATGTGTTCAGAAATGACAGATTGACTGGCAGGGGAGGAGGTACAGCCATCTTAGTTAAAAGGAGCTTGAACCATCATCTTATACACATTCCTACCCTTAGTTGTGCGGAGGCAACCGGCATTAAATTGAGTACGACCTTTCTTGATATTACGCTAATTTCGGCCTACTTAAAACCTAGAGCCATAAATTTTTCAGAAGACCTGCGGGCGCTTCTGAACCTCGATGGTACGGTTTTTCTCGGAGGGGATTTGAATGCATATCACCGATCGTGGGGTGCCGTGAGAAGCAACCATTCCGGAAATCAACTCGTCAGGTTCATCACAAGCAACAACAACATATGCACTCACATCCCTAGAGAACCGACACATTTCGGCCCGACACATGGCTACCCTCTCGACATAGGGCTATCGAAAGCCCTGGATTTCCAGGTGCGGATAGATGTGATAGACGAGCTATCGTCTGATCACAAGCCAGTCCGATTCTTGTTAGAAGATCTAATCATCGAAGTCCCGGATCCCACAATTAAAAAGACAGATTGGAAAGGTTTCCGCGAAACCCTGAGCACCGTAGACCCGCAAATAACAATAGAAAATACCAGGGACCTAGAAGAAGCGGTAGAAAACCTTATCACCACGATTGTATCAGCAAAAGAAGCTAATACAAAAACCAGTCCGTTAAGGGTGAAACATCCCTACGAACTCCCTCAGAGTATTAAAGAGCTAATAAGGAGGAGGAATCGCATACGGCGAAGGGCAAGGGAGACCGGCGACCCTGCCCTTAAACAAATGACGAATAGGCTTAACAATCTGATAAAGGTGCGAACTAACGACCATAGGAACGAGCAATGGGAGAATTTCCTAGAAAGCATGGATCCGGGAGATCAAAATTTTTGGCGTATCAACAAATTCTTCAGAAAAAACACTCAAAGAATCATTCCTCCCATACATGGCCCTAACGGCCTCAAATTCGATGACACGGGTAAAGCAGAGGCGTTCGCCGATACCTTGGAACTACAATTCCAAGATAATCGGTCCACCCAAGACGATTTGGACGAAGAGGACCGAATTGAGTCTTCGGCGAGGGAGATACTTTCGGCCGCGGTTACACAGGAAGATGATATACGAGAGGTGGATTTGGCGGAGGTGATGAGTCTTGTCAACTCCCTTAACTGTAGAAAAGCGCCCGGGTTGGATACGATTTCCAACATATACCTGAGGAAATGCCCAGAGAATGTTTTAATTTTGCTAGTTGAAATAATCAACGCTATTTTCCATCTTCGGTGGTTTCCAGAGTCATGGAAAAAAGCGGTAATTATTGTGATACCGAAACCTGGTAAGGATCACACTTTTCCTCAAAATTGGAGACCTATTAGTCTTCTCACAGTGGTCAGTAAATTAACAGAACGAATTCTGCTTTCTCGGCTGTTCGACCATGTAATGGAAAAGAAGTTATTACCAAACGAGCAATTTGGTTTCAGACCACACCACTCTTGTGAACTCCAGCTGGCAAGAGTGGTTCAACACATCAGAACAGGGTTAAATCATCGCAAATCAACAGGCCTTGTTATGTTTGACGTAGCAAAGGCCTTTGATAAAGTCTGGCATGCAGGACTTATTTACAAATTGCATGATCTCGGAATACCGCTGCCTATCATTCAATTGATAGGCTCATTTTTACACGGCAGATCTTTTCAAGTTAAAATTAACTTCAAAATATCCCAGGAAAGACCTATCGAGGCTGGAGTCCCTCAAGGTTCACCACTTTCCCCGTTATTGTACACTTTGTACACCGCAGATATTCCTCAACTGCCAAATAATGCGAAAATATCCCTGTTCGCTGATGATACTTGCATTTTCTACACTGCAAGAAATGAGCTCAGAATAACACAAATTCTCCAGGAATCCATTGACATACTCATGGAATACTTCCGAAAATGGAAAATTAGAATCAACGCGGAGAAGACTCAGGCGCTTTTCGTCACGAGACGACCAAGACAAGACCCGGACTTACTAACAGTTGACGAACAAGAGATCCCCTGGCAGGAAGCTGCCAAGTTTCTCGGACTTACTATGGACAGAAAATTGACTTGGAAACTACACTTTCAACAAAAAAGACTCGCCTGCAACGGAGTCCTCCAATCCATTTACCCAATCATTAACTCGAACAAACTGAGCACCAAAAACAAACTTTTACTCTATAAACAGACGATAATTCCGACATTACTCTACGGCAGCTTGGCTTTCAGTCAAGCTTGCAAGACTCAAATAAAACAGCTTCAGACATGTCAAAATTTGGCCCTTAGAAGAATATTCAAAATTCCTTGGTATGTTCGCAATGTGGACATCCACAGAGACTTTAGACTGGACACTATTGACAAAA
This sequence comes from Chloromyia formosa, assembly GCA_964017055.1. Lineage (NCBI taxonomy): Eukaryota > Metazoa > Arthropoda > Insecta > Diptera > Stratiomyidae > Chloromyia > Chloromyia formosa. The sequence continues at coordinate 30,029,608 of OZ024815.1, read as the reverse complement.
TAATACGTGACAGAGCACTCAAGCTCTTTGACAGAATTGACGAACATGACAACATAACCTTGGAATCTTTGAAATTCTCCACCGGAGGCAGAGAAACTTATCCTCATCTAAGGAGTATCATAAACTAAATCAGCATCGGGTATCATAATCCATAAAAAGCTATGATAGCGATGGACTCATGAGAGTCCACAATTATGATGGGAGTAAAAGTGTTTATTCACTAACTCCATGCAACCTTAGTTCTGGAAAGACAAGCGAGTGGGTGTATGAAACCTGTTGTCTATTTTAGTAGGAAAACATCAAAAGAAGAAGAAAAATACCACTCTTTCGAATTGGAAACTTTAGCAGTCGTATATTCTCTAAAGCATTTTCGGCCGTATTTGATTGGAATAGAATTCAAAGTTGTTACCGATTGTAACGCGATCAGGACTGCCTTAACGAAAAAGGACTTGGTACCACGAATAGGCCGATGGTGGCTCACTATACAGGAACATACTTTTGAGATAGTCTATCGAGCAGGTAAACGTTTGCCCCATGTTGATGCCTTAAGCCGTAATCCTGTGAACCAAACCCAAGAAGAGCGGATACTTGCAATAGATATAACAGACGATTGGATATTGGCAGCACAACTAAAGGATGATTATTGCAGAGGAATAATAGAAGTTTTAGGAAAGAAACCGGAAAGAAAGGACGATGAAAGACGGAAATTCACTCTAAAGAATCAAAGATTATATCGCAATACAGAAAAAGGTAGAAAATGGGTAGTTCCTAAAAGTACTAGGAAAGAAGTAACGATGTGTCATCATGATCATATAGGGCACTTTTCATTAGACAAGACTATTGAGAACATAAACAAAAAGTATTGGTTTGCGTATATGAGAAGGTTTGTTAAAAATTATATAGCCAGATGTTTGGGTTGTATATACAACAAAGTTCCAGGAGGAAAAGTTCCCGGATACTTACATGTGATAGAAAAAGTAAGTGAACCGATGCATACGTTGCATGTGGATCATTTAGGTCCATTTGTGAAAAGTTCGCAAGGGAATATGTATTTGATCGTAGCAGTAGATGGATTTACGAAATTCGTCTTTCTGAAAGCAGTTACTAGCACAAAAGTTAGTGCGGTTATCAAAATATTTGATGAGATTATAAACACTTTTGGTGTTCCACGTCGCATAGTAAGCGATAGAGGCAGTTGTTTCACAAGCGAAAAGTTTGCTGAATACTGCAAATTGTTAGGCATAAAGCATGTCTTAAATACAACGGCTACCCCTAGAGATAATGGACAGGTGGAGCGTTATAATCGCACCATCCTTAATGCAATAGCCGCATCCAACGAGGATGAAACCAAATGGGACAAGGTCCTAAGCTCCATACGTTGGGGTTTGAATGTGACTTCAAATAAGACAACGGGAAAGTCCCCCTATGAGTTATTGATGGGATATGTTCCCCGCAGTCCCAATGATACTTTTTTGTCAAATGAAGTTTGTGAGGAAGCCCCTCTAGATATAGACAAAGTTAGGAATGAAGCCAACTGGGCAGAGAAACAGAAAATGCAAAAGAAGTATTTTGATGGACGGAGAACAAAACCGATCACGTATGAAGTAGGTGATTTTGTAGTTGTTAAGAGGCCAAAGGGGTCTAATTATGGGGCTAGTAGAAAGTTACTTCCTAAATATAGTGGACCATACGCGGTGAAAAGGATTCTAGACAAAGACCGTTATATAATAGAAGATTTGCCAGGATCAACTAGATCAAAAAAGAAATATAAAGGTATTTTTTCTTTAGATAAAATCAAATCATACAAGGTCGAAGATTATGACGAAGAAGAAAATAGCGATGAAGAAGAGGATACTGAAAAAAAGTCGAACAATTGACAAAATGCATCAACAGTAACATCGAGCCATGAGGACGTGTCTACGAGTAGCGTGGCCGAACTGTAAGCTGAAGCAAATAAACATCCAGAAAAGTTTTGGATTTCAAAGTATATTAAGAGTTTTGGATTTCAAAGTACATTATATTATGAATTAGATTTTCTCATAAACATGTCAAGCTAGCATTCTTCCCCGAACGAAGTAGACTAAACAAATTTATCGTAATAATGAGATGGAATGCACTCGGTTCAAGTGGGTCATTAAAAGAAAACTGATTATAGAAACCATTTTTTTTATGTTAGCAGTCCGACCATTCTGGGAAGAATTCTATGCGAAGATTGGGCATTCATTGTATAACGCTGAACGAGAATAAACCTATTAACTTTATAACGAAAGACGGATTCTGTTATTATTTGATTTTGTGCAAAGGAAATTTGAGTGATCTTACACATGTTTGTATACGAAGGAAGTAAACAGCAAATATGTACTATTATCTAATCGTATATGTTGATGACATCATTGTAGCATGCTCAACAGCGGAACATTTGACAGCTATTGAAACCATATTGAAAGTGCACTTTGAGATGAAAAATTTGGGTCATATACAGCATTACTTGGGCGTGCAGATCGAAAAGAACGACGTAGGGGATTACTCCTTGTGTCAATCAGCGTACATTATGCAAGTTGCGACGGAATTTGGATTGAAGGATGCCAAAAGAGCAAATACACCGATGGATGTTAGATATGATATGATAAATCAAGCCAATCTAACTTACTTGAAAACAACTCTTAGTACGGGAGATTAATTGATCGACTACTCTATGTTGAGATAAACACGAGACCTAACATTTCGGCAAGTGTGAGCATTTGGAACAAAAGGTAGCGAAGCCAAGCGAAGGAGATTGGAATCAGCTCAAACGTGTTGTAAGATATCTCAAATCAATAGCGACAATGAAGTTAATGCTTAGCAACAAAGAATCAGTTGATACATCATTGAACGGTTACGCAGATGCTACGTGGGCAGGAGGCCAAGGCCCGACGTCGGGCTGTCGCGCCACGATGATGATGATGACGTGGGCAGACGACAAAACAGAACATCGTCGCATCATCGTCGTGTGAAGCAGAGAATATATCGATATCCGAAGTCGCGAAGGAAGCGAAGTGGTTACGATAACTCTTGATGGAAATGCAGGAAGAAATTGTTTCGCCTACTATTGTCTTTGAAGATAACTAAAGCTAAGAGATAGTAAAATTTCATGTAAAACTAAACATATAGGACTTATATAAAAATTGATTCGGGATCTTATTAGTAAAAATATTATCGACTGCAAATATTTCCCCACAGAACTAATGATAGCTGATATGTTAACAAAGGCGCTATTGCCAATCAAACATATATTATTTAGAGAAAAATGTAATATTGTGTAAACGAGGAGGAGTGTTGGATTCATACTATTACATATATCGAGGTACCTTTACATAGTACATTATTATCATTTTTATCTGTCATATGTTTATTCTTTTGTAGTCTCACTCCGAACAAAGAAGTTGATCTCAGTAATAAAATTAAAGTGCCCGAAATACTAATTTTGTTTCCTATTCTTCGCTTCCAACAGAACATGCCTCCTGTGTACGCCCTTCAAAATATTAACAATAATTATCGAACGACTAAAAACAAATGCAGACACAAGTATCGACGAATACCAAGGAGGCGTAAGAACCGGTCGATCTACTACGAACCAAATTTTCTTAGCAAAATAAGTAATCGAGAAATGTGGGAATATAACATCGACGTCTTTCAACTGTTTGTGGACTTCCGTTAAGCCTATGCTGATATTGATTGTAACGTCTTGTATAATGTACTACTCAAGTTTGAAGTCCCACCAAAAGTGATCCGATTAATAAGAGCTACTATGGAAAATACCGAATACCAGCTATGGATACAAAACGGGCTGACACATAGCTTCTGAATAGAGTCAGGCCTGAAACGGGAAGATGGGCTCGCACCCATGCTCTTCAACCTGGCTCTAGAGTATGTCGTCCGAAACTGAACGTAGACACGAGAGGCTCGCTTCTAATAAAATCTTAACGTAAATACGGCCTGTACCGCTCTATTAGTGCGAAACGTGGACCTTAGCACAAGCGTTAGGAAAACTGATATTTGAACATTTGAAAATATTTGGATCCGGCGATCCGGATATGGCGAATCCGATACAACAATAGGCTGTATGATCTATTTGACAATCTATGCGCCTTGAAATTCGTCAATTTTCGGAAACTGGAATAGACAGGCCTTGTCCAATGAATGCACGATGGCAGAGTTCTGAAACGAGTGCCAAAGGGACCATCTCAAGGAAAAGAAAAGACACAGAAGATCCTGGTGCTCAACCAGGACCACCAAAGAGTTGAAAATTTAACTGAAGTAAATTAGATTTTTTGGTACCTATTTTCAGAAACATGTACATATTATATTTAATAAAATACATATATTTGTTTTTTTTTTTTTCAATTGTCCTTCAGGGTCAAAATTGATAAAAATTTAAAAAAAGGGCAAAAATTAACAGTATTCTCGATTTTTGACATAGTCACGTTCGGCTCCCGATGTCGAAAACTTGCATTATTCACTGGGCCGACATTATAAATAACTCTGCAAATAGTTACACATACCTGTTTTGATGTAAGGTACTCCCAATACTAGCGATAAATTTCCTAGACTACATACTTAATTAGTAAATATTCTCACAATAGAACTTATCAAAAGTAATGCGAAATCAACGTAGCGGAAAATAGTACTTGAACTCGGATAAAATTCATGAAATCTTCAATGAATATCATTTATGTCGACCACTGCGGAGACGACGAAAACGAATTTTCACATTTAAACTTATTGCCTTAAAATTTAACTTAAAAAATGTCAGTGGAATTGGCTTTCTTAATTTGAAACAAATAAAAAAATGAACCATCCTATATCGATAAAAAAATCATACTGTCTCACTGTTATGTTAAAAATTAAACAAGACTCTCAAACCGCCGCGGTTTGTTCAGCGGCAAGATTGCCTTTAAATACAATGTAAATTTGTAAACTGCGATGGCTGCCGCTGTTTCCCTTTATGTGCGCTGTCCAAAACGGTTGTTAAACCGCAGCTTATAAACGGCGCCTTATTCTACAATACTTTTAAAATGTTTCTCGTGTTGACCAATATTGCAACACGAACATAATTTAACCCGATTCCTTAACATATAGCAAACTTATTAAATACGTGCTTCAGCTACGCAATAGCTCCGTTACTGCTCTCTATAACTCCGTATGCATAGCATTGAACTTATCACTGTTCTGTTCGTGTTGTACAATTTTCTCGCAAACAACGCTTACCTTTTTAAGTAGATCTATAGCGGTTTGTAGTACCACTTGCCATTTACGCATTTCAGTTTCATGTAATGCCTCTTGCTGCTTTAATAATTCAATCCAATCTTCGTGATTCTTAGGAAGATCTCTATAGATAGTGGAGGAGGAAAAAACATTATAATATACATAAAACACTGAATAGAAAAACACTTACTTAAGAGTCGACAAATCGGGAAAGTGTGCAATTGCATCATCACCAAAATCTTTCGATTCTAAATTCCGTAGCTTATATAGTAGTATCACATTTAGGAAAATTAATGCTGCCAATAATACAATGACAAACCACGAAATCAACTTATATTTGCTCGACGATTCCGCGTATGCTGCATCTGGACTAGGAAGTTTCTGTTTAGCGATATCAGCTTTTAAAGCAGGTATAGCGGTGACTTCTTCAACGGGACGTGGCAATGTTCCAGCGCCTTTATTTTTATCTTTATTTTAATGTTTGAAGTAAATGCTTTCCAAAAATTAGTATACGAACCTCGCCTTGGTCGTCGTCCTTTTCCTTTTGCCGGTGGTATACAATATTCACTCTGCAAAGCACGCAATAATGCCGTGTAGAAATCTTCAAGACCAGCCCATGTATTTTTCTCGATAAAACCTTTAACAACGCCCCATATTGATTTCTTATATTTTACCTGGCAATGTACGGATAGCATGGTGTGATCGTCAACCGTTCTGCAAACGGAGTGTCAATGAAGTTCCAACGCAAAGGATCATGAATAATTATTGAAAACCTACTTGACAAGACAGTAGTGCATCAGCACGCTAAAACTATCGGCATATGGAATTCCAGCGTTAACACTATTTACATCTATTGAATATAATTGACCGGGCTGGCTACATTCCCGCATCACTTGAGTTTCCGTCACCTACCAAGATTGCAATTTTTATAGAATCTCAAGAATGAATTGGATTTTCAAAAATCTTACATGCGATGTCTTTGGTCCAACATGTGCCAACAATGCCACCGTCACATTTACGATCCTTGTTTTTAGGCCGTCTTCGCCAATCACCCAATTCCCGTGCACCATATTAGTTGATTTACGACTTGCGTGAAAGTCCACTAAAAATTTTGACTTTGAAAACAGTAAATTGAATAATGTGTCAACATTTATTGGCAAAATCGTGTGCACCATCTGTCGCCCTTCATGCATGGAAGTACATTCTGCCGTGCTAATAAATCTAAAAAAATCAATGACAAGATAACGGTTAGTCCAAAAAGTCGAAACTTCTACTACAATATAAACTGATACTCACGGAATGCTTTTATCTTCTTCGGAATCGCTGGAGTTGGATGTATCCGTTGGCAAACTTTCAGTCGTTTTGATTATATTTTCATCTTTATTTCGGGGATTTTTCGAACCTTTTCGTTTACTCTCTTGATTTCTTTCTTTCAATTTTTCATCACTGGAATTTTTCGGGGATAGTTCCCGTTTCGAACTGTCACCAGGACTTGCCATATTGCCGCCGCTACTACTCAACTTATTGTCTGTTGAATTTTGATCTTCCGAACTACCGGCTGATTTATTTTTTGAATCCGATACTAGACCGGCTTGTTGTTCGTCGTCTTTCAAATATGGATCAATATAATCTTCGTCGTCACTTGTAAGACCCAATTCATCACCATAGCAGTTGTGTACCTGGGGAAGTTGTTACATTAGTAACTTTAAAAAAAGCCTCTAATTACTAACCCATTGCCACATTTCCTGCGGTTGCATTTGTTTGTCCATCAACGCATTCTGCCATACTCGAAATAACATTAAAAATGCCTTGTCACGAGTGGTAAACGATGTTAAGAAATGCTTTTCCGATTTTGTTGATACTAAAATTGCATTGGGTATAACGCGAGCCGTTTTCTCCTTTGTAATACTTTCAACGTCTTTCCATTTTATACACAGACAAGTTTCCCATCTAAATATGTTTGCATAGAAGCATAGATAGTTTTGTGAAACATATAGTCGTCCATGTACTAGAATATCCTTTTGTAGTGCACACGAATAATCTGCAAAAGGAAAATAATACGGAAAATGTCTTAAATTTTAGTTCTATAGTTATTTTCGGATAATTGTTAACACAAAGCGATTTTTACATATTTTATCATAATTTAATCCCCTACAATAAACATTGAATCTAGAGTTGGCAAAATTTGAGCCAGAGCACACGTGTATTTACCATTTATTGATTCAATAATGTTCAACAATCGGAAGATACTCATCACTCATTTTTAGAATTATCCTCGTTCCGTAGTGTCACATCCGCTAGTAGTCAACATTATCAAAGTGGAAAAAGTGAGCGAAAGAGGCACGAAGACGCGTGCAATGGACGGTCGCTGTCATTCGTAGCCTCTTATTTCCGCACTGCTTGTTGGCGCTTGTGTCGCGGGACCACGCAGCCCCTAAATTACGCTTACAGTGGACGACCGCGCTCACGCTTGACAAGATATTTTTAATTTTTTTCGAAAAGATTCGAGGATATCACCTCTTCGTAAGACCTTCACGGATCTTTCTGATGAATCAATTTTTGCAAGATATCGTGATTTAATTTTATTTACATATTAAAATAAGAAAAATGAGACTAAATAAGTAATACATATTGCTTAACATTGGCCATAAACGCTAGACAAGCGATCATGCTCTCAACCTTAAAAAAATCTCTAACACAACTATATACATAACATAAAAAACACTGTCTAGATTATATTGACTTACCTACTACCAGACGCTCATCATCAGGCACTTCTTTGAACAATTTCTTGAAATCTTCGGATCGGGATTTGTACGACGGGTATAAAACATTATACCACGATTTCTTTTTAGCACGTTCGGATATTTTCGATGCAACCTTTGGCTTTTCCCCATCAATTTGAGATGCGGTTTTAGTAAAATCGCCGGAATTCTGCTGAGAGCTGCTATCACTAGATTTGCTTACGGAATCCTAATAAGCAGAAAAAAGACATATCCATGTACATACGTATGAAATCAATGAAACCTTACATACAAAAAGCGCCTACCTCAGCATTGTCACTTTTCTCTGCATTTATTGATAACGAACTTTGCGACGGGCTCTTTACATGATGTGCTTCATTTTTCACTCCTAACTTTGGGCTACTTCGTGGACTGGCGCTAGGGCTGGGAGTTTTTCGACCGGCTGTCGGGGAAGGTCGCAATATGTTCGATGTATTTGATACGGAAGAACTACTGCTACCTCCATAGTCGTCAACAGCTCCATTCAATCCATTGTCTGATGACTTTTTCCTATAATAAACCAAAATTCAAAGCATGGATAATTTTACGTTATCAGTTTCTATGAAATTGTATTTAGTTAAAGCAAGTGGTTCAAAACTCACCCGTCCGCATCTTCTTGATTTTGATCATTATCTTCAATACTGCCCTCAGTTTCTTTACTCCTACACAACACAAGCCAATAAATGTAGCAAACGACACAATTCGGAATGTCATGCAAGCGATAAATAAATGAAAAAAAAAATATGTTAAAGATTTTTCAAAAATAAAATTGAAAGAATGAGAGTAAATTAAACATCAGGATAAAATACAAAGATTCAAATGTTCACCAAATATCTAATTGGTAAATAAACGAACTTCCAATCCCAATCACAAGGCAATTGATTCGAGAGTGAGGATGTAGGAAAAACAGTGAAAATATATCGTAAAATAATGACAGAAAATGTTCTTCCTTGAAAATTTGAACAACACACAAATTTCAACAAACAAAAGTTCCGGACCACCTGCACACGGTAAATGATATCTTATCGCAACGAATTTTCCATCTAGTGTACTAACCAACTAACTTTGCCAATCTTAGAGAACTTGTAGCGTTATGCTAGATTATCAGTGAATGACAGAATACAGTTTATGGCGACCGTTTCAGCATACGAGTACATAGATAACACCTGCAAGGTCTAAGACGTATTGATCAGCTGTAGTGGAGGTTAGTATTGCATTAAAGTTAAGTGTGCTCTCAGACGATAACCGACTGGGGGATATTTATAGTTTCCGGGGCCCGGGGTGAAAAATCACTTTTCACTCGGATTTTTTGCCACTTATCGCTCGCGTCACCCTAAGACTCTAAAATTTGCAAAAAAAAAATTTTTTTTTATTTTTTTTTTTTCCTTTTGTTTTAATGATTTAAGTTTATGCATTCCTAGAAAACTGCGTGAACATCGCTCTTTTTTTCGTGTTTTGCTTATAACTTCAAAACTATCGACAGTTCGACAAAATGTCATACTAAAAAAAATAAGCTGTATTAAATTTCCAATAAATAGCCCCTATGAGGTTTACCGTCAGACGAACGATTTAGGCACTAGAGGGCGTTGAAATCTGAGAAAAAAATAAATAAATATTGGCTAAAAAACATGTTTTTTGCTTATTACTCGGAAACTGCGCAATTTTTTTTACAACATTGTCGCTTAAAACGGAAGTATGTACATTAAATTTCATATAAATTAGAATTTCCAGAGCTTTCGCCAGATTGAACGGCTTAGATGCTAGAGCGCATTTACGTTGAGTTTTTAAACAAATCAAAAGATTCGACTTTCTAAACAAGTCCATATACATATGTAATACTGAAGAACCGACCCCTTTCCCAATAAATATTTAAAAAAGAAGACCCAACTCTTCAAGTCATAAATAAAAAAAAAAAATATCAAATCAAATATATTTCAAAAGAAAATAACCAATGTAATTCAAGTTGTCAGGACTCTACACTGGGAGCAACTCATGTAAAAATATCATTTGCATACTCAAATTTATTTTGATAGTAATGGAAGGTCTGGGCTGCTTCTCTTTCTTACAGGATGTGAAATGTTATATACAATACATAGATACTACAGGCTGCTCATTTTGAATCGGTGGTTTATCGTTAAAAACCTCTTCATCATCATCGGCGTAATACTCTTGGGTATTTTCGCAGGTTTCTTTGCAAGTTTGGCTTAATTTTGAGCAGTGCATGCCAGCCCTCCTACAGCCGCTATTACCTTTGCAGTCCATCTTGCATTTGCAAGAAATTCCCTGAAAGAGTTTGATAGGTGCAGAATCATGAAATGTGGTAATTGGCATCGGTCCGTTTTTCCACCCAAACATTTCTGTTTTTTTTTCTGTACCCAGCCACTGCTGAACTTGATGGTCAACTCTAAGAGAATGCTATCGGGCTGCTGATTGAGTAGGTGGTAGTGCAGCAATATTAGGCGTCGCCTGATAAGCTCATTTGATGTACAGCTTGAATCTCAACTTATTCAGTCTCTTATCGCGCTCGGTGCCGTGGTCGTTCGATCGCCGCTCTACGGTACTAATCTAGAGCTCGGAGTTCAAATCTCGGCGCGATCAAAAACTACCTGTGAGTACTAATAGAACTCTCACAGTGCTCCGAGCTTGTCAGTATAAAGACGGATAAGAGGTGCATGTTAGCAACTGCACTTCCGAAAAAGTAGATATGCTATCGAAACGTCAACAAGGCATAGAAATGCTAGAGACGTTGACGCGCCCATGCCCCAAGGCAATTAACATGGTTTCACCAATTCATACAAAAAAAGGAGAAATTGCTGACCTGCACTGACTAACTTCTCTATATTTTCTGCATGGTCTGTAAACATCTGGATTATAGGTTCTAAATCAGGGTTCTTCTTTAATGTCTTTACAAACTTAAGCTTGCCTTGATTGTAAAGAGGTGACGTTGTAGCACAACCACTCATGGCGTATAAAAACAGTATGGTTTATGGCTAGAGTTTCGTCAACTGAACTTGGTGGATGGTACAGTTGAAGAAATCTTTTTTTTCCCTGGCTTCAAAAAGTACACGTTCGGCGGCATGCACACTCCTACCATGATGGCCAGAAGGTCTATATCCTCTCCAACAACTTTCACTCTATCATAACGAGATGCCAGGCTATTGGCTGTAACTACTATAAGCCTATCTACGTCTTCCGTTGATTGTTTACAAACAATACTGGCCTCATTTAAAAATAAAAATAAATAACTGGCGCAACAGTTCAATTTTGGACCAAGGTGTCGAGATGAGTTGGCATAATTTCACTTACTAGATCGTGATGTTGTGTTTTTGTGTAGAGATGTGTGATCAGCAACACGCTCAACCGAGCTATTTACCCGAAATGGATACTCATTTAACAGCTAAGTGGGCTCATAGTCTGACACGTAAATAATATACCTTTTTTTTACCGAAGACTACTGCATTCAGTAGGAATCAAACCGGGACCCAGTGCATAGGAGGCCTCATTTAGTTTAGACATAATCATGGAAATTAGCCGGCTTTTATTTCTCGAATTGGCAAGCAAGTTTTCGTGACTTACGGTCGGCACTATTGTTTCGCTGCAAATTACATACTTCGATTGATATTTTTTTGCCAGATCTTCTCAAGCGCTCTATATTTTATTCATCAAAAACTACGACTGCAGTTGATTTGTACTTATTAAGTATGTACATGCAAATGTTTGCCCCTTTGGCCTCACTACAAGGTGTAATAAAAACCCCCATCTACGAATATACAAGTGTCGCTAATGCTAATGTCGACAGTGTAGTACGTTAGTATGTGTACAGCATTTTCTTATATAATGCCATTTTCCTGATTGCGAAATTTTATCGTTTCAAAATCGATTTTTCAAACAACAAAAACAAATAAATGTAGGTTTCATAACAATCATCAAACCTAGAAGCGTCCAATACCTATAAATTGGCCAATGTGTTTGGTTTTGTATAGCGTTTGTTTTTGATTTTAGTTTTCGAATTATATACTATAAATTTTGTTACGTCGTCGTGGATGGGATTCTAACCCGAAACGCCGGTAGTCAAACATGAGACTGATGCCTCAACACACTGCGCTACCGGTCGCCCCGGGTATATTAACTGATTGGTTACTGCCTTTGCCTATTTTTAGTATTTATCCTCAAAGCTTATCTAAATTATGAAAATAATGCGCTACAAAACCAATACGGAAATTTAAAAAAAAAATGTGTAAATGAATTGGATTCCAAATCGAAAAACACTTGTTCATATTCGACAAAGCTTACGGGATCCCTACATTTGGACCTTTGCCTTCATAACTGTTATGCAGCGAATAGCTCAAAAGAGTTAATGCCCAATCTAGGCCCATTGCGAATAAAGGTTTGCAACTTTTGAACTAATGAAGAATTTTTTAAAACTAAGAGTGGTAAAGTTTTACTTCGATAATATCAGTGTCGGTGGGAAGAATTTTTTTAGATAGATGATTTAAACTGATATAAGACACACTGTAGAAAGTTTGTAAAAAAAAAATTAATAGTTTCAAAAGCCAGCATTAAGCCTATCAAATGCAACTGTGATAGAAGAAACTAATTCATTCCGAATACATAGTTTCTTTATATTTAAGCGACAACCAGTTTTCGAATCAGAAAAATATGGAATCAAATTGCGGTGGAATGAGGCGAAAACGTAGTGGAACGAACGAACTTCTAGGAGCAATCGCTAGATGTAAATAAGTAAATAAGTGTAAAGAGTGTAAAACTTTATGTTCCATCGAGGTCAGGATCTGCCCCCGCTAAGTTACCAGGGCAGCACATTAACCCATATAGGTTAATGTTGTATATATATATGCTAATGTTGTTGTTGTAGAATGTGTTATTTAGCTAACCTGTGTAGGTTAAGATTCGCAAAAGAATGCGTCTAATGAAATTAAATGTGTAACACAAAAAAAATGTATCGTATTTTGTAAAAGCCCTCTTTTAGTGTAAAATGCTCATTTCAACATTCTCGCAGCCTATTTTAACTGCCTAAAACTTAACTCTCCCTAGTTCTAAATGTCCAATTTAAAACTTTTTTAGCCGTTTTAGGTGCGTAAAATTGAACACTGAAGTCTAGTGATGATATCTGGACAGTGCAATAACCCCCTTGGGAGTCTTTACTTAACGTCAAAAGCGGTCGTCAACACCGACGGAAGTTTTATTTTATTTTTTTTATTTTTTATACCCTTCACGAATGTGACAGGGTATATTAAGTTTGTCATGAAGTTTGCAACGCACAGAATGAAGTATCTCCGACCATATAAACTAGTTATATTCGTGGTCAGTATGACGAGGTAAGTCGATTAAACTTTTGTCCTTCTGTCTATCTGGTTCTACGCAAATTAGTCTCTCAGTTTTGAAGCTATTGAACTGAAATTTCACACAAAGCTTTCTTTCTATTGCACGCTGTATACACTCGTCACCAGAATAGGTTCAACGTTTGTGCAAAAGTAAAATAGCTCTACCTCTGTAACCAACCGGACGATTTCAATGAAATGAATTTTTATCGATAGCCCAAGATAACAACATCTGAAAAATAGTAAGTAATGAAGTAAAATAGTTTGGGATTTAAAGCACACATTATAATTTATTTATATATTTTTTTCTAAAAAACATAACAAAAAGCTATTTTTTTTTGTCACCAGAATAAGTTCATACACAAAATAGTATAAAAATTCATATCTAAAGCAAAAATTCAAGCTTACATTGGTTGTAACATAAAAGTTATTAGTTTTAAAATACTTTAATAGTGCGTACTACCTCCTTGGTTCAAAATGACTTCGTAAAACCGGTCTGGCAATGAAGCATAATAATTTCCAATATCTCGAAGGGAGATTTGAGCCCACGCCCTTTTAATGGCTTCCTTTAGGGTCTCAGTATCTTCGTACTATCTCCCCACTTCATACACCCTCCGTGATAAAAGTCCCCACATATTTTCTATAATATTAAGATCAGGAGAGTATGGCGGCCATTCAAGCAATTTGACATTTTGACCCTTGATCCACGATTTTACCTCTCTCGTAGTATGAATGGGGGCATTATCATGTTGGAACGTCCATGTAATTGGTCCAAAAATATTCGAGAAGTGTGGAAATGCCTTTTCCAATACCGATTTGTAAGCGTTCGCGTTCATTTTGGGAGTTAAAAATTGTAATTCACAAAATGAAATGGTTCCCCATACCATTACACCGCCTGCACAGCTGTGATGACGACTTAAATAGCTTTCAGGCGTTCTTATATGGTGGAAATAAAAGCTATATCCATCAGGGGTCCGTCGAGGTTGAACTTTTTTTCGTCGGAAAAGACGATGGTGTGCCACTCCTTATTCCAGGTCATATGCTCTCTGTAAGCGGTGCTTTTTTAGTTTTAGTCTTTTTAAGTTGCAAGTGTTGCGTATTACACGTGTTACAGTTGATAGGTTCGCTTTAACACCGCTTTTTTCCCTGATCTTCGATGCAGAATGGCGAGAATTTGACGCAGCTCGGACAATATGTCTTCTGTGTGTTGCTGTTGTTGCTGAATAATGACATCCTTTCATATTTTTTTTCGTAATTTGCACCTTTTCGGATAAAATTGCTCACTACATTTTGACTTCAAACAATTTTTCTGGCAATTTCTCGCTGATTTAGGCCACATTCGAGGTAACCTATTATTTGAGCCTTTTCTAAGTCATCCAGTTGTTTGCCGCGACCCATTTTGCACTAAAATCACTGTACACTACCGGAATTGTTAAAAATAAAAGATTTCACACTGTTTGATAGCAACTGCACATCGCAAATTAAATGAATTACCGTTGAACCTATTCTGATGACCCAAAAAAGTGTAGTGTTTTGAGTGAACAAAACAATCGAAGCAAGATTTAACATAGGTACAGTCACAGAAATGTCCTCATTTTTGTAGTATCAAGTCTAAACAAAAGAAAGTTTAAAACATCCAACAAAAATAACATGTACATGTTATACTTTTTGAGATATGAGAGAAAACGTAAATGAAAATTCTTGAACCTATTCTGGTGACGAGCAGTGTATATGTCGGAACCAATGAAATCGCACCACTACGTCATAGAAATGACCGGTCCAAAAGTCTGTCGTTGTGAAAAACATTTTTATTTCTAAAGATATCTTTCTCAAATTTCGTATTAATCAAAAGTATCTTTCGTCAAACCACATTTCCGAATTTGGTTGAAATAAGACTACTTTATCATATACATAGCTGTCATAGGAATGACCGTTCCAAAAACAAGTTTTTTGTTAGAAAAACTTTATTTCTGAAGATATCTTTATCAAATTTCATATTATTCAATCATTATTATTACCGCCAAACCACATTTCCGAATTTGGTTGAAATCGGCTCACTATTTCAATTACCTCCCATAAGAACACTGGAATTCGAACAAGTTTTACTACTAATTTCAAAGTGGCAAATGCACCATAAATCAAAGTCAAGGTACGATACCCTTCACGCTTCGCTTGTTTTGAATAAAAGTTTACTACAAACCATCGAAAAGCAAGGAAACATTGTCAATAGTAAAAAATACAATAGCAATATTCACGATCCTGCCATCCACACAGTAAGATGCCAGGTGTTTACAACTTTACGACAAATACGACGTTTACGACGTTAGGGTGGATAGCCTTAATGATTTTCACTGTGGACTTGCGTATTTGCAAATTTGTTTACATAGGCTTTAATAGAGTTAGGCCCTAACCAGATTGAACGCAGAATGCAGCAGCAGCGGCAGAAGCAACAACAACAACACGTAGATCTGTCGCGATGACACAGCGGCGATGACAGATCTACCTGTTGTTGTTGTTGTTGCTTCTGCCGCTGCTGCTGCATTCTGCGTTCAATCTGGTTAGGGCCTTAGGTAGCGTTTAATAGGCGCGGTTTCACAAGCGGTTTAAGCCGCGGCGCATCGCTGTGTACAAAGGCAAAAAGCGGCAGCCGCGGTTTTCAAATACATAGTTTTAAATGGAAGCTCGCCACTCAACTTGCCGCGGTGGCAGTTGCCATGGTTGTTTATTTACTTTTTACTATCCAAATTAATGCCTGCTACAGATAATGGCCCATCGCGATGGTGACTTTGATGGCCGCCATCACACCAAATGTCAATTCGAATATTTTCAAATGTTGGCCGTCCACACAATACTACTTTGCCTTAACCCCTAGCGGGGCATAGCGCGTCAACTACTCCTGCGCGCCATCGTACTCTGTTCTGGGCAATGGGGCGCAACTCCCCAAAAGGCTTACCCAGTGCCTGACACTCCTTTGCCACAGATCGACGCCATGTGATTCGAGGACCCCCTCTTGGTCGGCCTTGGTTGGAAATGGGGTTCCATTTCATGGCATGCATAGCAATGCAGTTATCACTCTTCCGCAATGTGTGACCTATCCACTGCCATTTTCGCCTGCGTATCAATTCGTCGATTGGCATCTGACCCGTACGCCGACTTAGCTCTTCATTTGATATTGTTTCGGGCCAGAAAATTCTTAAAATTCGACGAAGACATGAGTTGACGAAAACTTGCAGCTTTCTGGTAACTCCTACGGAAACTTTCCATGTACTGCTCCCATACAAAAGCACTGATAGTACCAGGGAGCGAAACAGGCCCAGCTTGGTCTTAATGCTGAGATAACTGCCCTGCCAGATTTTGGACAGCATGCCGTATGCGCGTTTAGCCTGGTTGATACGACGAGCGATGTCCTGCTCCGTACCACCATTTTCGGCAACAATGCTACCCAGGTAGACGAAGTTGTCCACCTTCTCCACAGGCTGCCCATTAATATTGATGGCAATAGGTGTCGGATTTCTTTTTCGCAACGGCGGGCTAAGAACCTTAGTCTTGTTGGTATTAATCTTTAGCCCAACCTTGCTTGCCTCCCTCTCGAGATCTAACGCCATTGCGGACAGATCCATGATTTTGTGGGAGAGTAGGCATATGTCGTCAGCGTAGTCAAGATGTTGTAGATAAGATGTCAAAGTCCATTGAATTCCTCTGTCGAGTCCGGATAGGGCTGCATGCAACACATCGCCGATCACAATGAGGAATAGGATCGGTGAGAGGATGCACCCCTGCCGAACTCCACTGCGAATCTCAAAGTCCCCCGACACCTTACCTTTATGCAGAACGCGACATTTCGCGCCGTCATAGGTTGCCTTAATAATAGCCACAAGCTTCTCAGGGATGCCTCTCCTGCGCAAGGCCGCCCATATAGAATCCCGGTTCACACTATCGAAAGCCTTTTCGAAATCGATGAAAAGCAAGTGAAGCGGAGAATCGTATTCAGCGCATTGCTCGATGATGATTCGCAAGGTGTTAATGTGATCGACACAGGAGAATCCGGATCGAAAGCCAGCCTGCTCTTCATCAATTGTGCTTTCTAAGTGGGCCTTTAGTCTTTCCAGGACGATTTTAGCTATTATCTTGGCAACGGCAGGAAGCACACATATGCCTCTCCAATTATTACAGTCTGTGAGGCTACCCTTCTTTGGAAGTTTGATGATCAAACCTTCCTTCCACTCAGTGGGAAAGGTCTCTGTATTCCACGCTTTATCAACAAGTGGGTGCAGCAAATCGGCAGTTACGCTTGGCGCTGCTTGATAAAGTTCGGCAGGGATGCCGTCAAGTCCGGCGGCCTTTCCTCGTTTTAGTGCAATAATTGCAGTGACTATTTCCTCTTTAGTCGGGGCAGTGGACCGTATACGCACATTTTGATGGTTAGCTAAATTATCTATATGAGGGGGAACTTCACCAGAGGTTACACGGTTCAAGACCGCGGCGAAGTGTTCTTTCCACCGCCTCATTTGATCTTCTTCCAAGATAAGTAGCTTTCCATCACTATCTTTCACCGGATGTTGGCAGGAGTTACGACCACCTGTAAACTCCTTGATGACACCGTATACGGCATTTAAGTTGTTACTTCTTGCGGCTTCTTCTGCTGACGCTAAAAGAGAATTGGCATAAACTCTTTTATCGCGTCGCACACTACGCTGAACTTCTCGAGCTTTCTGACGGTAAAGGAGTTCGATGCTGCTTCGATTGTCGTCTGATGCTGCAGCCAAACGAACTTTCAGCTCCTTTCTTTCAACAATCCGCTGCCATGAAGCGTCGGACATCCAGGGCTTATTCCGGCAATCCGGGTTTGGGCCAAGGATGGTATTTGCGCTATCAATGTACGCATTTTTTATGGCATCCCAGTTTTCGTTTATGTCACTATCTGGGTGACTAGTTATCTCAGCCGCTTTTTGCGCAAGATGGTCATTATATTGTTGTAAGACAGCTGGATTTTTTAGTCGAGCGGTGTTGAATTTGCGGGGCCTGGATCTTTCGTCGCTGGGGCGGCGCACGGCTGCAATACGCAATCGAACATTAGCGATCATAAGATAATGGTCTCTTCCCATCCCAATATCGGCACCCTTCTTGTTTCGCACGTCCAGGAGGCAACTCTTGAATCTTTTACTAATGGCAAAATGGTCGATCTGATTTTGTGTTGTGCGCCGATCAACAGAGGACCAACTGATTTTGTGGTGGTCCTTATGCTCAAACATAGTACCACCGATGAAGAGACTGTGAAAGTTGCAGAACTCTACAAATCTTTCACCGTTGTCATTACGATCACCAAGACCGTGTCTCCCCATCACATGTCTGAGCCCATAGTTATCAGCGCCAACTTTCGCATTCAAATCACCCATAACCATTATAATGTCACCTTTAGGTGTTCTGCTCTGAACGGCGTTTAGTTCTTCGTAGAAGGAGTCTTTTGCCATGACATTGTCGGGTTCAGTAGGGGCATAACATTGTATTATTGAGATGTTCCTCATTTTGGTCCGGAACCTGGCGGTCAAGACCCTGTCAGAGACCGGTTCCCAGGATAAGAGACAGTTTCGCGCGGCTCTGGTTAAAAGGAGCCCCACACCTGACTCACGACGACTACCGGTAGCTTTACCGGAGTACAACATTACAGTGCTGCCCGTTGGAGAGATGAATTCACCGCTGTTCCACCATCTTATCTCACTAACTCCTAAGATATTTAATTTGTACCTCAGAAATTCACTCTCTAATTGAAGAAATCGTGCGTTCTGGGGACCTTCTGATCCGTTGTCCAGGAGAGTACGCACATTCCAGAATCCAATCTTTGTCATTGTACGATAGCCAAAAGTCGTAACCGTTGAGTCAGTCCTTATCCCAGGCATAGTTGACGTTTCGTTAGCATATAAAGATTTCGGATAGTGCAAGTTGCTGGCATACACATCCTGTCCTTTGATTGTCGGTTTTAACGACAGGCCCTCAAAGGGAAAGGCCGTGGTATTTTTTTCACACCCCACACCACAGGGGTACCTCAACCAAATCATCGCACCGCCATCACTGGCGGCTTGACGTTGGTTGGCAATGGTCTGTGACCACCGCCGTTCCAGGGCGCGCCCACGCGGAGGACTATGGAAGAGGAGTTTTTGCCATTGAAATTGAAAGCTGTGCGCTGTGCGTCACGGCAGCTATAATCAAACGGATCGCGTACGACAGAAGGTCGATGAGAGCAGCATTGCGATATGTGTAGTGGTCTGTCAACTTAAATCAGTTGTTCAAAGTTGGAGGAAAATGGCTCTCGAAGCCATTTGTGGCCATTCGATGGCCCATCGCTGTTGGCAGAAATGACGGTTACGCGGTATTGGCCACTGAACGCCATCCGCCCGTCCACACAGTGGCGATGGCCCCGAATGGCCGGGGCTGGGCCATTGTCTGTAGCAGGCATAAGAATGAAAAGACTGCCATTTGAATAGGAAAGAGTGTCCATAACGCAAAATGGACCCAATTTATATATGTATTTACGTATCATCCAATAAACCTAGTAAGAAAGTATAAATTTTTATGGGCTGTTATGAGGTGAGAGCAGCAAATGCTCATCTGGAAATAATTTGCGTACATGCGGAGAACAGCATTGAACTGGCAGTCGTAATGTTTTACTAGACTAAAATTGTAATTGTATTTTATCTCATCACATTTATTAGTAAGACCTTCCATATTAGAGATTGTGCATATGAAAGGCATTAGGTATAATACTGTCAGGTTCTAAAACAACACTGATTTGAAGCGACTCCGTTAGGTCTTGTGACAAGCGTTGATGATGACTCATGAGAAATACAATTAAGCCTTTCTCCATTAACAGACCAACCACCGCAAAGATCCTCAAACCACTCGACAAACAAACAAAAATCATTCAATTGAAAAGCCCGAGAAAACCTAAATAGAACACTATGTAATCCAGCAAGTCTCGACTCTTCCTCACAATGGACGTAATTACTTCACATGTTCACTTACCAAAACTTTTATCTCAAGCATATCCTATTTAAACAATATTTTACCAGCAACAAATTTTAAAATCAAATACAAACTTCTCAAAATGAAATGCAAAAATTCAAGATAAGGTAGCAGTAGAAGAATATGGTCATACTTTCCGTCCTATTGAAGTTTCCAGCAGATCATCCGACGTACCCTATTAAATAGAATAATAACTGAAAAATTAACAGCTATAAAATAAACAGACAGTAGGGAAAAATCAAGAGACAAAACTATTTTTTTACGAGAAAGTAACTACAAAGTACAATAATAGTCATACAGAAACTTTTCTACATACAAAATATTATGTATTAGCTGCTGTTGTGTATTTAAAAGGGAAATGTTTGTGGTCTAGTTTTCATATTGCAGTCTGTCCCTGAAACTATTTCTTTTCGTTATTCACATACGAGAACATATAAGAAAATACTCATATTTGAAACTATGTATGTCTAGTCTACATATATACAAACAAATTCACACATTCAAATCTGCAAGTGGCGTGGTTCTTTCTAGTTATGGCATTTAAAGTGTATAATCGTAATGTTTGTTATATGTCAGCGGCGCGTACCTGGCAGGCAAGAGTTATCAATGTTTTGTATTGCAAGGCCTCCCTTTGCCAATAGTCGCAGAGTGATTGTAAACAAATTTAATCGATTCAACAAAGGTGCGTTCACACGTGGCAAATATTTGGCAAAAAATGACAAATATTTCGCAAAAAAAAGGCAAATATTTATCTATTTCTCGCCATGTGAACAAGCGACAAAACTGCTTTGCCAAATTAATCTCTTCGGACAAATATTTCTTGAAAAATTTGGACGAATATTTGCGACGTGTGAACGCACTTTTTAGCATTTATATTTGCCGCAAAACAAATAGCGAGAACCAAAAATAGGTTAACCGGCTAAACCCTAATACAAATATTCAAGAAAATGATAGCTGGAATGGACGACGAGTGCATGCCTAAGAAAATATTCAATGGATGACGCGTCGGCGAAGCAAGGCTGTGAGGAAAACCGAGGGCTCGTTGGAAAGGCTCAGTAGTTGAGGACGCCGACCGAACAACTGCTGGGCGTCCAAATTGGAGGACGCGGTCACTTGACCGAGTTAATTGGAGGACGATGATCCAGTCGGCCAGGGCCTGACGTCGGGCTGGTGCGCCACGATGATGAAATCTATGTGTTGTGTCTCCTTACATATATAAAAATGCGTAGATTGTTGTTGGGGGCAATTGGCATGTATAGTATTAATTATTTTACATCTGTGGGGGAGGTAGGTGTTCCAGTGGCCGGCTCATGCCCATTTTTAATACCAACCAACTAGATCCAATCCAACTACATACATTTGACCAAAATTTCAAGTCGCTAACTTCATTCGGCAGTGAGTGGTCGCTGGCCATTGCTAACCAAGTCAAGCCGCCAGTAATGGCGGTGCAATGATTTAGAAGGTAAACCTCCTCTAATGTGGGAATGTCTGTGGGACGTAAGAATAATACAACGGCCTTTTCCTTTGATGGCCTCTCGTAGAAACCGACAAACAAAGGATAGGATGTGTATGTCAGCAACTTGCACTATCCGAAATCTTTTATATGCTTAACGAAACGTCAACTATGCCTCGGATAAGGACTGGCTCAACGGTTACGACTTTTGGCTATGGTTTAATAACAAAGATTGGATCCTGGAATGTGCGTACTCTCCTGGACAATGGATAAGAAGGTCCCCAGAAAGCACGATTTCTCCAATAAGGGAGTGAACTTCTGTAGTATAAATTAAACATCTTAGGAGTTAGTGAGATAAGATGGTGGAACAGCGGTGAATTTATCTCTCCAACGGGTAGCACTGTAATGTTGTACTCCGGTATAGCTACCGGTAGTGGTTGTGAGTCAGGTGTGGGGCTCCTTTTAACCAGAGCCCCGCGAAACTGTCTCTTGTCCTGGGATCCCGTCTCCGACAGAATCATGACCGTCAGGTTCCGGACCAAAATGAAGAACATTACAATAATGCAATGTTATGCTCCAACTGAACCCGACAATGTCTTGGCGAAAGTCTCCTTCTACGAACAACGCCGTTCAGAGCAAGACACCTAAACGAGCGATTATAATGGTTATGGGGAATTCGAACGAAAAAGTTGACGCTGATAACTATAGGCCCAGATATATGATGGGGAGACACGGTCTTGGTGATCGTAATTACAACGGTGGAAGATTTGTAAAGTTCTGCAACTTTCACAGATTCTTCATCGGTGGTACTATGTTTGAGCATGAGAACCACCACAAAATCAGATCGACCACTTTGCCATTAGTAAAAGATTCAAGAGTTACCTCCTGGACGTGCGAAGTAAGGAGTGTGCCGAAATTGGGATGGGAAGAGACCATCTTATGATCGCTAATGTTCGATTGCGTATTGCAGCAGTGCACCGTCCTAGCGACGAAAGATCCAGGTGCCGCAAATTCAATACCGCTCGATTTAAAAATCCAGTTGTCTTACAGCAATACAATGATCATCTTGCGCAAAAAGTAGCTGAGATAACTAGTATCTGGATGACTAGTTATCTCAGCTGCTTTTTGCGCAAGATGGTCGTTGTACTGAGACATAAATGAAAATTGGGATCCCATAAAAAAATACGTACATTCATAGCGCATATGCCATCCTTGGCACAAACACGGATTGCCGGAATAAGCCCTGGATGTTCGACGCTCCATGGCAGCGGATTGTTGGAAGAAAAGAACTAAAGGTTCGTGTGGTTGCAGCATCAGACGACAATCGAAGCAGTATCGAACTCCTTTACCGTCAGAAAGCTCGGGAAGTTCAGCGTAGTGCGACACGATAAAAGAGTATCTGCGAATTCTCTTCTAGCCTCAGCAGAAGAAGCCGCAAAAAGTAAGTAATTAAAACTTTGCGAATCATCTCTCGAGCAACGCGTTCAGTACGATTCTCCACTTCACTTGCTTTTCATCGATTTCGAAAAGGCTTTCGATAGTGTCAACTGGGATTCTCTCCTTGCGCAGGAGAGGCATCCCTGAAAAGCTTGTGGCTATAATTAAGGCAACTTATGACAGCGCGAAATGTCGTGTTCTGCATAAAGGTAGGGTGTCGGGGGACTTTGAGATTCGCAGGGGTGCGTCCTCTCACCGATCCTATTCCTCATAGTGATCGGTGATGTTTTGCGTACAGATCTATTCGGACTAGACAGAGGACTTTAACATCTTATCTACAACAGCTTGACTACGTTGACGACATATGCCTACTCTCCCACAAAACCATGAATCTGTCGGCAATGGCGTTATATCTTCAGAGAGAGTCAAGCAAGGTTGGGCTAAAGATTAATACCAACAAGACCAAGGTTCTTAGCCCGCCATTGTGTAAAAGAAATCCTACACATATTGCTATCAATATTAATGGGCAGTCTGTGGAGAAGGTGGACAACTTCGTCTACTTGGGTAGCATTGTTGCACGGAGCAGAACATCGCTCGTCGTATCAACCAGGCTAAATGCGCATCCGGCATGCTGTCCAAAAACTGGCAGAGCAGCTATCTCAGCATCAGTGGCGGATATAGAAATTGAGTTTGGAGGGGGCTTGTCTTTGCGTGTTACCTGGAGAGGGTATATCCACACTTGTTCAGCTTTCGGTCCTCAAGAGGCATGCGTCTGTTGAAAGCGTAGACGCGTCCCTTATTGGAGGGAAGCAAGCAATAATTAACGTACAAAACCACGTTAAGGTTAGGTTTAAGGGCTGCTGTGCTTACCACAGCATACATAGACTGCAATAGCATTCGTTTCGTTACCCCAGGGACTCATCACCTGATAATCCTATTCATTGAACCAGACAGAGCTTCCAATAAAAACAATGGAGTTTGCTACCATCAACATTAGCTAAGTCATTCAATTCAGTGAGGAAGTGGGATCCCTGAAATGTCTTCCTGCTTCTTGCCAGAGCAGAACAAATGAAGGGATGTTCCTCATAGGATACTCTCCAACTATACACTGCCCAGCGATGACTGATATGTTGCCGTTTCAGTGAACAGTAAACAGTAGTATAGCGGAGCGACTAGAATTCAATCCGTGCCGACGAATTTCTAGAACAAATTACTATGCGGCACTAAGCGCTTATCAGCACTTGCGTCTTAGGAACGCAGCCAATATCTCGAGGTCATATCATATGACACCCCAGCCAGGTCAGATCAGACTGTCAAAATCTTGCCAACATTTGACTAGATAGAGGAGTGGGTTGCCGTTGCCGGAGTATTTGGGTTGCTCAGAAGAGCAGCGTGGCCAGAGCCGCAAGTAAACTACTGATCAGTGTTATGGAGTCCAATAACCGTATTTGCTGCCATTTATTCACCAAAAATGTCAAATGTCATGCAGCATGTCCAAAAGGGTAGTCCTAAGGGCACCACAAAAAGCAGCACAGTCCATTTTTTTCTCCCACCTCCACCACCTCTGTTTTGTTCGGATTAGTCTTTACCCACAGTTATCATTCATTTTTAGTACTGTCTGCGCTTTTGTATGGGAGCAGTACACGGATGGTCTTCAGACGAAATAAATTTGTTTCGACCTTAGTTTAACAGGTAGTCCGGATGGCGCAACGGTTAGCACGTTCGCCTTCAACGCACTGGGCCCCCGTTCGATTCCTACTAAATGCGATAGTTTTCGATTCAAAATGGGATTTACGTGTCGGACTATGAGCCCAATCAGCTGTTAAATGATTTATAAGGTAAATAACTCGGTTGAGCGTGTTGCTGATCACACACCTCTGCACAAGACTGTCACGATCTAGAAAATGAGATGATGCTAACTCATCTCGAGGCCATGGTTCAAATTGGACTGTTGCGCCAGTTATTTATTTATTTTACAGGCAAGAAAACACAAAGAATTCGCCATTTTGTTTCGAGAAATAAGCTTGGAGCTAAGCTTTTATACTTGAGCAATAAGATGCTTGAGCTAGTTTCATAATAGCCGACCATACACACACGTTCTATCATCTGCAAACGTGTGACACCTGGATTGCCCAATGATTCGGCCTGGTTGTGTTAAATCGCCTTTGTGAATAAGTTTCGATGCAAAACCAATTTTCTGATATGAAGTACGTCGATATGGTGTTCGTCTATGAAACTGCTCGAGGAAACGGGCTTTAAGCAGTTCGGGAATACAGTTGGCGGTTTCCACAGCAACAACTTCCGAATAGACGCACCTTTGAACGAACGTTTCGTATGTTGTGCTGTATGTTAATGCTTCGTTTAAACAGGACAAGTACAAACAAACAAACAGTACAAAGACAAACAAAAATTTTAACTTTAAAAATAATTAAAGCATTTGACTCATTTTTACCAAACGAATTTTATATTTAGAGCAACGCAGCCAGTGTGCGTTAATCATTTTATTTGAGTGTTCTAATTAGCGTAATATCCGAGATATTGAATTTATACCCTTGCGAGGCGGGGAATTTTCAAGAAAAATGTAAATGTCTGTGGCGGCTAAAGGGTTAAAATGTCGGGAAAGTGTTCCTTAATATTTTTACTGAAAATTGTATGGGGAATCATGTGGCAGTGCGTTTATCCGGCGATTCCCGGCACCCTGTATATTAATACGCTAGCACCAAAGTAAATACTGTATACATATTTGATAGCGGATTTATTGTTTTTTCTTTCTTTCTGCAATCGCGCCAACAAGGCATAAATAATATGGTCAAAGCCACAGAAGAATTAGATAAAGTACCCGGCGAAGTCGGGTACGTTGTCTAACACAAACACTTAGACGTCCCGGCGTTCCGTTGCATAGATTTGAAATGAAAGCAGACTGAAAGTGTTTTGTTGCATGTCAAAATACATTTGCCGAGAGGTGTAAGTTCCTATTTAGTTTCACCAAAATCCATGAAACGATTTAGAAGTTACAGTTATCCAATAGCAATTTTCTTTAAGCAAAATAACTCTGTAAGGGAAAGAGCTAACTGGGCGAAACTTATTCAATTTGTGGATGCTATCGAAGAATAGGTTCCGGTGGAATTTCAGCAAAATCCACAGGACAGTTAAAGAGTTACGGTTATATAACAACGACATAACAAGAAGCCGTAAGTAAAATATCTAGCTAAACGAAATTAATTTAGTTCATGAAGCTTAAGATGCAGCTGGAGATAAATTCATATAGCAATCTAATTCGAAAATATCGCCTAAATATTGATATACATGACTCTATAGATTTTACACCTGATACTAACAAATGTTAAGTATCCCATCCCATATGTTAATTTTACATACTCGTAAACTTGGAAATTATCCGAAATTAGGCTAGGTTAGGTTAGAGTGCTGCCATGGTAACCACGACACACATCGACCACGTCTGGGTCCTTTGTGATACCTCATCCTATGCGCCGAACCAGCCTGAACATACGATAAAACGTTAGAGCTGGCTAATATCAACGTTTGCCTAAGTCCCCTAGCTTGGTAAAGAAGTATGCTCCAAGAGTTGACCTTCTCTTACTCACTAAGCTCGGACATCCAAAGAGAAAATGGAATATACTCTCCTCGTTCCCACAGTTTCTGCAGAAATCGTTATATGGAAGCGGAAGCCTTCTGGCGTGCTCCCCGATTGGACAATGTCCAATGACAACGCCCTCGACAGCGCCAATAATTTTCCTCTTCAGCATTAGCAACCTAGTAGAGCGGTGGAAATTCAACCTTGACCACATCATCATCACGTACTGCCATTAAGCCATCTTTAGTTCGCCTTGCTGATCCCAACCAGCCTAATGGCATGCTTGCATGAGTCCATGCATGGTTATACCAATATTGAGTTGATTCCCTGGTACAATTTCCGTTATCCCCCGTCGAGCCAGCTCATCAGCTCTACAATTTCCGATAAAGCCACTATGGCCCGGAATCTAACACAGGGTGTTAAAGAATTTTCCCATTTCGAAGAGACAGGCGCGACAATCCATCGTCGCTGTTGAAGTGCTAAGTACGGATTCAAGGGATCTAACCGCAGCTTGGCTATCCGTGAAAATAGTAATGTCTCTCGTGGTTATGACATGGCGTCCCATCCAGGTCAAAACATCCCGAATCGCTACGAGGTCCGCCTGGAGAACACTACAATAAGAAGGAAGTCGAAGCGATAGGTTTAAAAGAGGCCCATTGGCATGAACGCCAGCTCCTACTCCAGAATCAGTATTGGAACCATTAGTGTAGAAGTGCATCGAGTCCGGGGATGAAGGAAGATCATTTTTCCATTTCGCTCGTGATGGTTACCAGCTTGTAAAGTTTTTACCAAACAAATATTTAGGCGTAGTATAATCCGTCGTTAAAGGGATATCTCGACTGTTTAGAACCCTCGAGTGCCCAGTATTTAATGTCTTCCACTGACCTGTCTACGAAGGCCGACAGCCGTACATGCAGCCATCTGTTCAGCGAGAATATCTAAGGGAAGAAGACGGAGTATAATATCTAAGGCATCGGACGGGGTCGCTCTGATTGCCACACTAGTGAATCTCTCCCCATCAAATTGCTGTTAGTCCCGATGCTCCGAGCAAGTCAGTTTCATCCCATCCATCTCATAAGGCTCTACAGGTGGTATTCTCGTGAAAAGGATAATCTTCGTTTTGTTTGGATTCAGCCCAACGTTACAATTTTTTGCCCAGTTTATTAACAGAGAGAGGGCGTTCTGTCGTACCTCACTAAGAGTAGTAGGAAACTTACCTAAGATTGCAATAGCAATGTAATCCGCACAGGCAATAACCTTCCATCCCAGTACCTCTAGGTCCAGGAGCAGCCTGTTGACCGCGATGTGCCATAGAAGTGGTGAAAGGACACACCCCTGCGGAGTACCCCTATCAACACACCTACGTACAGAGGAAGCACCTAGCTCTGAACAAATAATCTTAGATGTTAACGTCAGGTTAATAAATTTGCAGAGTGAGTCATCTACTCCCATACAAGATATGGGCGACCGGTAGCGCAGTGTGTTGAGGCATCAGTCTCATGTTTAACTACCGGCGTTTCGGGTTCGAATCCCGTCCACGACGACGTTCGTGGCCATGGATGTGCAGGAGGTGCATGCTGGCAACTGTATTCTCCGAAACCAGTTTATGCCAACGAAACGTCAACTGGGCCACATGGAACAGTTGACGCGCTATGCCCCACAAGGGGTTAGGGCAATTGAGTAGTAGTATCAGTGATTACATTAGGTTTCACGTTGTTAAAAGCGCCTTCGATATCCAGAAAAGCGACCACAACGTACCCCTTATAACTTAGTGCTTTTTCAATATAGCCCATGATGGAGTGCAGGGCTGTGTCTACAGATCTTCCCTTCCTGTCAGTATGTTTTCAGTTCGATAAAAGGGGCGCGGGGGAATGCTACCCCGTCCAGGACAAGCTAATGGGACTAAGATCGTTTGGGCGTGCGTGCGAGGACCTTCTCGTTTTTGGAATGAAGACCAAATGAATGTCGCGCTCGGTGGCCGTGGTCCTTCGGTCACCGCTCTACGATACTAATCTAGAGGTCGGAGTTCAAATCTCGGCGCGATCAAAAACTGCCTGTGGGTTTAGTACCCACAGTAGAACTCTCACAGTGCTCCGAGCTTATCAGTATAAAGACGGCGCGGATAGGAGGTGCTATATATCTCCAGGAACAGTACCGTCTGGCCCAGCCAATTTAAACAGTTCAAAGCTGGAAAAAGTCCAGAAAATCTTCTCCATTGGTAGAATAGATGAGGAGTCACATGGAGGTATGTGCAGGCCAGCCTGTGGTCAATTTCATTTTCCGGTGAGCTGCCTGGAAAGTGTGTGTCTATCAGGGTGTCAATCGTCTCTTTGCTTGAGGAATTCCACGAACCATTAAGGTTCATTAAGTATCCCAATTAGCGCACATCAAAAATCAGTTCCTCAGGCTTCACTGAGCCAGGTGTGTTCTTAACTACACCCTTGGTACAATTTCGTACCGCCCATACGGGTGCTATTGGGGGTGGGGCCCATTGGACGGCCGATAGCTCAGTAGGCAGAGGAGTCAGTCTAATGTCTCGCCACATCGACCGTTTCTAGTTGGAGTCCCGTCCACGTCGCGTCGCGTTGTGGCCATGGGTATTTGTGTTGTCTTCCCCCTGTGATGTGGGGGCGTAACAATAAGCCACAACATTTCCCGACTTGTCGCAGGAAGGCGACTAAATGGGCAGGAGGTACATGCTAGCAACATGTATCGTCCGAACCAGATGCCAAGGAAACATCAACTGAGCCACATGGAACAGTTGATGCGCTGAGCCCCAGTAGGGCTTAGGGCAAATAGTATTTTATATGCGGCTATAATTCTCAATTTTCGCCTACCAATGTACCCATCCAAAGTAGGCATCCGGGCTTTTGGGATATTTTTAGTTTCCGGGGCCCGGGGTGAAAAAATCACTTTTCACTCGGATTTTTTGTCATTTATCGCTGGCGTCACCCTAAGACTCGCAAATTTGCAAAAAAAAAAAATTTTTTTTGCAAATATTTCAATTTTCCATGCCTCCAATATTCCAAACACTCAGTATAAATTATGAAAAAAATAAATTAAAAATAAAAAAAATAAAACTTAAAACTTAAAACAAAAATTAAAAATAAAAATTAAAAATTTTTTTTTTTTGCAAATTCTTGACTTTTAGAGCGACGCGAGTGAAAAGTGACAAAAATCCGAGTCAAAAGTGCTTTCCCCAGCCGGGGTCCCGGAAACTAAAAGGTTGCCCTGATGAACACAACAAATGCAATTTTCTCCTTCCCAAACAGTTTTTCGCTGACTGGGACCAGCATAACAGTTCAGAAATGCCACCCACGCTGCCGTATTCATGTTTTTGTTTGTCAGTAGTCAGTTTTGCGCTGTGAAATTTGACAATTGATGGATGACTACACTGCTGTTCAGAATGCAACAAGCCACTCCATCCAAAGCTGCTGTGTATTATGAACTTAGCCATTGTTACGCCTCCAAAAACTATCAAACTACATATGTACATAATTCGAGTTGTTTTTTTTTTACTCTTATCAGCTGTAAGCAGTCGCCCAGTCTTTTCTAATTGAGTTCACTAATCCAAGCGGTACCGCGGACAACTTAATTTACAACCCTGTTATCAATATACAAATCTGAAGGCTTCCCGTGTGCAAAGCCAAGATAAACAATAACGGCGATATTGGAGGGCAAATTACAAACTGAGGCCTGGCTAGAAGCCAGTCATCGCTTGCTTACACTTCGTCCACTGAAACAATAATTCTCTATTGACTACACTATGCCAGTGCAACATCCTCAATTTACGAAATT
Organism: Chloromyia formosa; assembly: GCA_964017055.1. Lineage (NCBI taxonomy): Eukaryota > Metazoa > Arthropoda > Insecta > Diptera > Stratiomyidae > Chloromyia > Chloromyia formosa. The sequence continues at coordinate 29,998,939 of OZ024815.1, read as the reverse complement.
ACATAATTTCATTAAAACAGAAAAGGCTTTCGTAAAAATGCAAACTAAGTATGTGTGTGGGAAATAATTGGAGCGAAATGTGCTCCAATTGCATATTGAATTTTTATGCGATTCCGCAGTGTCCGATGTCTTTGGCCACGTTTAGACCGTAGAACTAAAAGGCGATTTAACTAAATCATTTTAGTGTTAGTACTTGTTGGTGGAGTGTTTATACCGACCATACGGAGAGGTACTTCTTCTTCTTCTTTCTCCGTTGACAGCACAGATAAATTTTACAGATATAAATTTTACGGCAGAAAAAGACTTTCTCCTGCCCGTGATCACGCACAGCTTTCCTGAAATTGCAAACAAAGCAAACGCCGAACAAAAAAAAAACGACAACAAAGGAAACGTCAACCACCGAGTCAACATTAGCGATGACAGCGACATAGCCCCAATTTTTTTAGTCCAGTTCCGCATCGCAAGTAGAGATAAGCTAAGTCCAAAACTAACTAAATCGATACGTTTATATCGTCGATAGTTAGATCGATTTAGTTAGATCTCGAAGATAGTCCCGCGGTCTAAACGTAGTGTTTGTCACGTTGCAGCGTGTGGTTCGAGCGAAATCGAAGTAAAGTGTGTTTGTAGACTACGCACAGGCAATAAATAATTTAGCGAAGAGCGCACATCAAAACCACAAAGCGAATAAACGAAACAAACGGACAGAATGCATTCTGCACTACGCCATCCGTATCAAACAACTTTTTTCGACTATACAACTTCAACGAGCACTCAACAAACAAAAATGATTTTGTTTTTGCTACGATGGCAAAATCAACTCAACACTTACATTAAGGACGAATTTCGCTTGTTTTGTTGCTGGTCACTCATATCATATCGCCGCCAAAGCGACCGGATTTAATTAAACATCTACACAAGGGGATGAAACAAGGAACCGGAGAGCAAATTGGCAGTGCCCGGGCTCCGCAATTTATCAAGCACTGAACGGTGTTGTTTGATGCAGGGACGTATTATGCCTTGTGGCGACAGGAAGAAAAGACGATCTAGAATTAGGGTGCTGTTAGCAAACACTGCACAAACGCCGAAAGCCGTTGGGCAGAAGTTTTGCGCGTCAGCGAATCCGCGTCAATCGTATTGGTCAATTCAACGATGCCGAGCGCATTAAAAACGAACGTACCAGGGCAATTTTTCCGCACCAGCTGCAGAATACCGCGAACGACACACGACCGGACAAAATGTACACAAAAAAAATGTTCAAGTCAAGTCGACTGCGGTAGAAACTTTGATTTTGACAGTCGGAATTGCGAATCGGTTTGGTGGGGAAGAAAATTAGCATACGTACCGGTTGAGATAAGAAACTGGTCTTACTGGATGGCGTACCGAAATAAAGCATAGCGAAAATATGCAAGCGAATTAAACATAGAGAATAACTATGGAGGAGCAATCCGCATATACTCAACACTAAACTACTTAAAGCAATTCCAGTCGTAAAAAGTAAACAGAGAGACTCACGCCCTCCACTGCGCAACACCCGCGCAGTCTATACAAAAGCACAGGAAGCACGTAAGATGTCATCCCCTCTCCTACGTTTCCAACTGGAACAATAACATTCCAGTCTGACTCTCTGCCGCGGAACACCCGCCCGGTCCATATAGAGCAGAAGAGATGTCAAATTTCCATCCCCCTTCCTACTTCCTCACTTGTGCCGAATTGCTTCATTTCTCTCGCTCTGTTTCATTTCCTCATATACTCTCTCTTCAAAGGAATTAAAGCAACGCCATCTGGATATACTGGCCTCCGCTCAGCTTATTTTGACGGTTAAATTATGCAACTATTTCCTTTGATGACGCTATCGTATCCACAATCCAGTGGTCGGCGACTGATGACGGCGAGTCCCCAGTATTTGTGCGTTCCGTGTTTAGTTTTCGTTTTCCGCGTTCAGTGTTTATATGTTAGTAAAATGTCATCTGGTGATCCGGAACACGGATGACGTACACGAACAGCTGAGCGGAACCCTGTCTATTAAGATAGCAATGATTAAAGCATTCCAACGCCATCTAGATAGCTCAGCTGATCGTGTACGTCATAATTTCCTTCGCCAAGGCAGTGACTGGACACGACGATTTCCCCGGCACGACATATGTTTATAATTGGAATTACGTCAGATGGCATTTTAGTCCTCTAAAAACACATTTTCTGGACACTTGCAGCAATTTGGTCGAAGCCGCAGCCCCGGGGATCAGTCGCAGAGTATCGTGGAACAGTTCACACTTGACAAAATACATTTTTTGACCGTACGACACACTTTCATCGCACACGTAATGACGTCAAAATAGAAGTTTCGATCAGCTGAGCGGAGGCCTTTTGTAATTAAGATGGCAATAGGCCTATTCGATTCGCTCGGATCCCGTTGGATCTTCATACAAATTTGCAGACCGCCAAATGTTAATACGTGTTGTGCGTGTTTCACTGCGCAGACGCGAATATGTCAACCAAAAGGCCGGTCGCATCTCGGACGTAGGCAGGGCAGCGCAGCGCTGCGCGCACATGGCATTGTTGTTGTAAAATCAGATTTTGACAATTGTTACAACAACAATGCCAAGTGCGCGCTGCGCTGCCCTACGTCCAAGATGCGGCCGTCCGGCCTTACTCGATATTCAAATTTTTACCCCCACTCTATGCCTGTTTCCTATCTGTTCAATATATATCTATGTACAAAATACATGTTTTACCGGTTCGATCAGCTGTGCTTGACATTGAACGTATTAGCACCATCTCGTCTTCGACTCTTGGCAGCCCTGCCTAACTGTCCTTTCCATCAATTTTAAAACAAAAACTACCGTTTTGTCATCCATTATATCCTGAGTCCTGAAAACATTCGAGTGCTGTAAAATACTTTTTTCCTCTATTTCTTTGCTATTTCATATTAAGTACAAGTATCAGTGTGTTTTATTTTTATCCGTGTATACAAATTGGGTTAACGACCCATACAATTTTTGTAACTCGTAATATATTGTAGATTTAGTCCGTTGCTGTGATTTTCTCGCGTTTATTTCACCTACGCAAGACTGATTAGACTTTAGATAACCAAGACGAAGAAAGCAAATTCACGACGAACGAACGGTGTGGAGGAAAATGTCACAGTTTAATTATTTGAACGAAATCAATAGCATGCTAACAATGGACGGCGAAATAACTCGTGGTCCGGCGCCGCGATGGCAAAAGAAGTTAGACGCGTCGACGGCCAACATGAGCGCGAGCACGTCGCGGTCGAAATTGTCCGTTTCTTCATATAATAACAGTTGCAGTTCGTTTATCGCACTCGCCAGCAAGACACCGAGCAAAAATCATGGCGACGGAGGACGGGGTAAGAAAACTCCTGGTAAGTTCCCAGCCAGTTAAAAGTTGAGTGAGTTTGCTATTCTGTTAACCCTGGGGATTATGGTTTTTGCAGGAAGGAAGTCACCTACACCAAACAAACAGCCTAAAACACCAGGCGGCGACCGGTTCATCCCAAATCGTGCTGCGTCCAATTTCGATATGGCAAACTATCTGGTAAGTGTTATGATTTGATATATTCTGGGTAAGATCTGGTCTTTAGGCCGAGTTTATCCAAACTACGTGAGTCGCCGCGGCTTACAAGTTTCTATTGAATTTAAGTGCAATCTCGCCGCTCAACAAACCGGGTTTATTCGAGCGGTTTGTCCCATTTGAATTCAATGTAAATTTGTGAACCGCAAGTGCTTCCTCAACTTCTAAACTCGGCCCAACATTTCCTCTACCTGTGCATCGTGAGCAATGTATTAGCTTGGTTGACGCTACAGGTTGTCGCTCTTCACAGTATTATAGTCCGGGAGCCCATGAAAAAAAAATCTGTTCATTTTAATAGGGCTGAAATTTGTTTGATCGACAGTAAATTCCAAAATTAAGCGCTCGCCGCCCGGTTTAAGATTCTCGCCGCATGCCATCGAATGGAGAAAAAATATTATGAAAAAATGTTTTCGATGAGTGAAATTGTATTCTTTCAAACTGCACCAAATTTTGATATGCGAGTGGCGGACTAGGTAGAATTTGGGTGACTTAAAATGTATCTCGTTGCCAAAGTCGACTTAAATGGATCCGAAATGGCGTTAACTTTTTTTTCTTCAAAATATATCAAATAATACTGCTTAGCATTTTAACGAGACCTGTGGTTCATTTCTATATACACTAATGTGGCTGGCTTAAACTCTTGAACCGTGTTGAAAAGTGACTTAAAACTGTCCAAAGTCACTGCTCCAAGCTGCCAGTGGATTTGACCTTGGAGCAAATCATCAATGCTGATGCTGCTAGGACGCTTTGTAGAACGTTTTTAGGATATTTAAATAATAAACTTTTCCACTTCCAATTCTTTCGTCCACACCATGGATTGCTCTTCAGGAGCTAGCTGCCTTAATCCATGGGGGAAGCAGCTCGACCAAGTCAGGACGAAACCAAGTGACAGAGGAAGAATTAACTTTAAGCCGATTATTTTTGTGTGGTAGTGGAGACCGAGTTTGAGTTATTTTTGACTTAGACTCGCAATGACCCACTCCACTTTTATTCTTAACAACTATGATATGCGCTTATGCGTGAATAAACAGTGACATTTCATGTAAAGGAAGGAACTAACGTCCGTTTTTCGTGCGAAATCTCATACAAAAACTTTCAAAAATCTGGCTCGCACGAAAATACTCGCTCTTCTCGGTACTCAGTTCTTCGAACGAAAATCCCAAACACATACACAGACCTCCAGGGGCATGAGCGCGTCAACATCTCTAGTATTTATAGGCCTTGTTTCGATAGCATATCTACTTTTCGGAAGTGCAGTTGCTAGCATGCACCTCATATCCACGCTGTCTTTATACTGACAAGCTCGGAGCATTGTGAGAGTTTTATTAGTACCGGCAGGCAGTTTTTGATCGCGCCGAAATTTGAACTCCGAGCTCTAGATTAGTATCGTAGGGTGATGATCGAACGACCACGGCCACCGAGCGCAAGAGTATTGTACTTTGTTTTAAATGGTACAATTTTCATTTTTTTAAAGTAATTCGTTCCAAATTGAAATTATAGCGAAAGTTTTGGAAATCATTTTAATCCCTTCTATAGATTCTAAATACATGGAAAAACTGAGTTTGCACGCTCGTAGAAGGTGAGCTTAACTTTTGGATGACGAAAATTGCGAAAACCCGAGAAATTTGAGCACTTTTTAAATATTGGTGGCATTATGATTGTACATAAAATCAATTCAAGAATGAATTTTAACTCAAACGTTGAATGAAAATATATTGAGTCAAAAAGTGTGGAGTCGGTAACACGAAGTTTTGAACTGATGGACCTGGGTAAGGCTGAATTTCATGCATTTTTACCACCTTCCGGGTTCGAATCCCCTCCATGACGACGTTCGTGGCCATGGATATTTATTTTGTCTTCCCCCTGTGGTGCGGGGCGTAATAATAAGCCACAGCATCTCCTGACTTGTCACAGATAGGCGGCTAAATGAGGGAGCAGGAGGCGCATGCTGTCAACTGCATTCTCCGCAACTAGTTTATGCCAACGAAACATCAACTGGACCACATGGAACAGTTGACGCGGTATGCCCACAAGGGGTTAGGGCAATTGAGTAGTACTTTTAGCCCCGTCCCATAAATTTATATAATGGAGGGGCATATGCATAGTCCATAGAGGAGTTTTGACTTAATCTAACGGTACTTTTTTGTTTCAAAATCGGAAAATTTCTCGTCTAAGTCTAAGGTATATTTCCCCTACTTCGGGCATTTCTCGTGAGTTTCAACCAAATTTGATACATACCTTGATTGCGAGGGCGTTCCGGTGCTGCTATTGGTGGGCGTGAGGACAACAGGACCTTCTTGGGCATGGAGTCAAACACCAAAATAAAAATAAAAAAAATATTTGTTATATCCGGGTGGCGCAACGGTTAGCACGTTCGCCTTCTACGCACTGGGCCCCGGTTCGATTCCTACTGAATTTGGTATTTTTCGATAAAAAAGGGATTTACGTATCGGACTATGAGCCCACTCAGCTGTTAAATGAGTACCCATTTATGGGGTAAATAACTCGGTTGAGCGTGTTGCTGATCACACACCTCTGCACAGGACATATCGTCACGATCTAGAAAATGAGATGATGCTAACTCATCTTGAGACCATGGCTCAAATTGGGCTGTTGTGCCAGTTATTTATTTATTTTTATTTTCTGAATCGGGGTGATGAAAACAATGCCTTGGAGTAAGATTGAAGGCATTTTGAGTCCTTGGTCAGGACAGCAAAGGACTATCTTGGGCATGAAGTGAAACCTAGCCAATAATTCGGGGTGATGAGACCAATGCACTGGAGGCACTTGAAGGCATTTTGAGTCATTTGGTCGGGCCAAAAGGAGCTTTTCGGACATGAAGTGAAAACTAGTCAATAGTGATATTTTCTGAATTGGGGTGATGGAACCAATCCCCTGGAATACTGTTGAAGGCATTTTGAGCCCTTTGGTCAGGAAAAACAGCATATTCTTGGGCATGAATTGACACAGAAACCACCAGCCCGTGTCCGCCAGCTTGGTAGAACTAACGGGCTTTACCGGTGAAAAGGAGAGATGTTTAATTGTACCTTTACTACTGTAGTCGAAGGCTAGCTTGTTTTTAATTCGCAATTCGCAACAATTTTGGGAGTATCACCTTTGCTACGGTTTCTTCGGATTTTATAAATTAGACATTTCAAATATGAATTTACGCATATGACTCTATGATACATCGTTTATCTCCCATTGTAGATTCGTCAAGAATCTAAACCCGATTCAGAAGAAAACGAAGAAAATGAGGATGCAAACAAGCCACCAAACAGTGCATCAAAAGCGGAAAGACAACGATTTATCTCAGAATCCTTACAAGTGGGTGATCTCAAGAATCAACGCGTTCTTTGCTATCAAAAGAAGGCCCCTTCTGCGCCGGAGTCCCATCAAAATCCACTTCGTGTCGTCTATTCGGTTCAAACACCAATGTCAATGAAAAACGGCGCCCGATACATTCCAAATTGTTCAGATAGGATTTTGGATGCACCGGACATTATCAACGATTATTGTAAGTATACTCAAATCGTAACATACTTGTATATGAATGACCTACAATTTTATAAATTTCTCACTGGTTCCTTTACTGACCGGTTATGATGTTAGTTACTTGACTCCCTGAGCTAATGAAACAATCTGTTGTTTTTTCCTACGACGTTTCGCCTTTATTTCTATTATGGCATCGTCAGGTTTATTTTACAACAAGAATGATAATTTACATTGGCATAAAAAAATGACTATACAACAGTCCAAATTGGGATCAAGGTCTCGATATGAGTTAGCATCACCTCAATCATTAGGTTGTGACGTTGTGTTTTGTGCAGAGGTGTGTGATCAGCAGCACGCTCAAACCGAGTTATTTACCCCAAATGGGTACTCATTTAACAACTGAGTGGGCTCATTGTCCGATACGTAAATGCCCTTTTTTATCGAAGACTACTGCATTCAGTAGGAATCGAACCGGAGCCCAGGGCAAAGAAGGCGAACATGCTAACCGTTGCGCCATTTGTACTATATAAGTCTATTTATAATTTAACGCATTAACTCAACATAAACAATTGTTTAGAATAACAACAAGATATAGAAATTTAAGTAAGTAACCAAATAAATAAATAATACGTTGAATTATAAATGTAAATTATCATTCTAGTTGTAAAATAAACCTGAAGATGCCATAATAAAAATAAAGGCGAAACGTCGTAGGAAAAAACAAACAACAGATTGTTTCATTAGTTGGGAGTTGAGCAATTAACACCACAACTGACCTACAATTGTGTTTATTGCATCTACGTAGATCTGAATCTAATGGACTGGAGTGCCGATAATATAGTAACAGTGGCCTTAGGGAACTCTGTATACCTGTGGAATGCTGCATCAGGCAACATTGAGCAACTGGTAGAGTACGAGGAAGGTGATCACGCCTGCTCATTGGCATGGATCCAAGAAGGTCATATTTTAGCATTGGGTAACAACAATGGCAGCGTCGAACTATGGGACTGTTCGAAAATGAAACGCCTACGAATAATGGAAGGACATACAGCCCGTGTTGGTTCATTGGCGTGGAATTCTTATGTGGTTACGTCAGGAAGCCGTGACGGGAACATCATTCATCATGACGTTCGACAACGAGAACATGTTGTCGGCACCTTAAGCGGACATACTCAAGAAGTATGTGGACTCAAGTGGTCGACCGATGGTAAGTATTTGGCAAGTGGCGGCAACGATAATTTGGTGAACATTTGGGCAGCGGGTGCAAACAGTCTTGGAACAAATACGGATCCCGTATACGTTCTCAATGAGCACCAAGCCGCGGTTCGAGCGCTAGCGTGGTGCCCGTGGCAACCAAACATTCTGGCAACAGGCGGTGGCACTGCAGACCGTTGCATTAAATTCTGGAATATGAACAATGGAACTCTGCTCAATTCTGTAGACTCGAAATCACAAGTATGCGCCCTGTTGTGGTCCAAGAACTACAAAGAACTTATATCCGCTCATGGCTATGCTAATAATCAATTGACAATATGGAAGTATCCATCGATGGTGCGACAAGCCGAACTAACGGGACACACATCGCGGGTTCTACAAATTGCAATGTCACCGGATGGTAGCACTGTTATAAGCGCCGGTGCTGACGAAACATTACGATTGTGGAATTGCTTTGCGCCCGATCCGAATCAAGCTAAGAAAGAGAAAGTCGCTGCGTCGAAGGTCAAACCAAGCGTTTTCAAGCAGAGTATTCGTTAAATTCATGTGGTCGCGTGACTTTTGTTGAGTGGCCGTAATACGCTGCTTCCTTTTTTGCTCTAACGATTTATTTAAGTATTGATAAAATGCATGTATTTTTGTAGCATGTTTTTACTGTTAAGCGTACATCTATAATATATGTATTTTAGGCGAAAATATTCTGATTTGTAACTGTATTTAAGAGAATAAAGATATTTTTTGCATTTTGTTTCTATTAAATTGTTGAATTTCGAATCAAACAATTAAGTTTAAATAAATGGCCTGTTGAAGTGGTAGTTTCAGTTGCATTTCATCTTCCCTATGTCTAATAAAACGGGGACAAATATTCAACTGGAAGAAAAGCGAAATAAAGTTGAAATAATCACATAAACACAATCGAGCTTTATTTAAATCTCATTTAGTTTCATATCAGTGTCATTATACCCTTTGGTTTTCCGTAGGTTTGATTTACTTAGTATGTACACTTACAATTTCAAGCGGCAAAATCGTATGTAGGAGATGATGCTGTGAATGTGAAGGTTTCTTTATATGGATCGCACCGGCAGACCAGCTATGATAAATTGATACATACTTTCGGCAATAATTAATGTGATGATTTTCTTTTTTAGTAAAAATAAAACCCTTGTATCTATCAAAAATGACCGGTCTGTCCGTTTTTGATTGTCTGTCCATAGAATGCCTTTCGAACGGTTGAAGCTGCACACACATTCTAGTGTGTCACCCTATTAGAACGGTTAATTTTCAACAAATGTTTATTGTGGGCCTTATGTTTAATGGATGCCCCTATTTAGAAGATGCTTAATTGTATCTGGTTTCAATCTGAGTACATTCCAATATTTGCTATTTTTTCTAGTTTGAAGAAAAGAGAAGAGAGTGAGGGGTAAATATGAGATCATAATTTGTCCCACCTCGTATTTCGATACCGTTAAACTTGGAAATATCAAACTTACAAAAAGGTGGCATTCGACTGGTATAGAAAACGAAAAATATGGAGTTTTGGTATTTTTTCAAAATTGGTTAATAACAGTATATTTCTATAGCTGCAGTTAGCACACTAGTTTATCCCTTAAACATATCCGAGATCAAAAATATTATGGCTAATTAACACTATAGGCAATAGGATTCATGTTCACATCGTATTTGTTATAAAGTTGTAAACTTCTGTCATTTTTCTATGGAGATGACAGAAGTTTTCGACTAATACGATATTTACGACACTGAGCGTGACGCCCCCTAATCTTTTCAAGTTTCGTAAAACTCCCCCGGGGGGTGTTGTATCTATAGAGGGCGCGATCTCAGGTGGCGGATAGAGGAATGCTCAATAGATATATCGGATAGGTGGGAAATAGAATACCACCCATGGACCAAACGTAAAAAAAAATTAATCATAAACTGGTACCCAGCCAGCGTGAAGGTGAGCGTCTGTTATTCATGTTAGAAGTGGCTCCATTCAAACCTGCCATAGGTATAAAATGGTATCCCATATAGAAGATAAGAACTTCGTGAAAACACGAAACATATCCAGCAGAAGAGCAGGGATGTTTGAGTGTTGGAGGAAGCCGGGGCCTCCGGCGGGGGCCAACCCTCTAAACAAGTCGTCAGCGGTAAACGGGTGTACAGGCGTGCGCCGAACAAATCAAAGGAGCCCGACTGCCACGATTGCATCCACACGAACCGGTAGGACGCATACTGCTCCAGCACTATCGAGGAGCCCCCCTTCACCTCTGGCTGATTTTTCGCCTAGTATCCAGCAGACGATGCATTGTAAAGATGCAAGTTGCCTTTGGGAGCCATTTGCCGATCTTCACCTGACGAACAGGTGGCTTCGTGCAGAGTACCTCTGCCGATGATGCATATGAAGAACGCATTGTGTTCTTCAGTATAACCATTTATACGCTCGAATATGTCCGTGATGTGAATTTTATTCCCTTTTGCGAGAATGGAGCAGTCATCGGCATAGGAGATAATTTCGATTCACTCGGCTAGTCTCGGGAGTCTAGGTAGATAAAGGTTGAATAAGGAGGGAAATAGAACTCCTTGTAGTACACCTTGTTTGATCCACCTAATTTTCGATTTCTTGTTCCTGAATTCTGTGTAGGATGACCTGCCCGCAAGATACGAGCAATTGACAGTCTATTTGGTTACTTGCGTTGGAGGCGATGAACAGTTTAAGTCAGGCAGAAATGCTGAGTGGCTGACTGTCGAAGGCTTTCGACAGGTCAACTGCCACCAAAATAGTTCTGTGACATGGACGAGGTTGATTGAGGTCATTGTGGATGCGAGATGTAATGGCATCCAGGGCCGTCGTCGTACTGTGCATCCTTCGGAAGCCATGCTGGTGGTCTGCTAGGCAGGCGTTGGCCACAAGAACAAGGTGGATTAGTGCTTCGAGCGTTTTGGCTACTGATGATATAGTGTGATGGGACTATAGGATTCGCCGAGTGTCGTTTTTTGCCAGATTTCACAATTGAGATCACTCTCTCTCTCTCTCATCAACGATATGATGGATAGATTAAATGTAGCCATGATGTACTTCGAGGTTTTTGAGTACTGTCATTGAGATTCGATCAGGTCTCATGGCTTTCGAGTTCACCAACCACTTCGTCCATGGTGTTACGGTTGTGGATCCTCTTACGGATTATGCGCTTAAGTCTGTCTGGCGGTGGATGTGCAATAAATTGTTTATTGAAACGATTTGCAGTGCTAATTGAATTGTATCCGAGCTGCACGACATTCCCTTTCTCTTTGGTGGATAAAAAAGGACACGGACTATCGGTCATAAGTAGTTTGCTCACTCCCGTAGGTAATGTATACAGTTATTCAAATGAGCACACCTTTTTAACCTCCTGTCTTCAGTTACTTGTCTATGAATTTCGCAGTTCATTTCGTGAATTCTGGGATCATTTGGGTTTACGCTGCTAATGCTCTCTCTCATCCAACCTGGCGGCTGAGCTAGCAAAGTTGGTTTCGGAATACGTCCTGCAGGAATGAATTTCGCAGCCGCTTTATTTCGGACTTTCCTGATGTTTGATTCGGCCTTGCAAACGTCGGCAGGGCGAGAAATTTAGCATCGGTATATTCGGTGAAGACATTCCAGTCAGCCTTATTGTGCTTCAAGAAAGTGCGATGTTCGGGAGATACGATGTTTGTCGGTTTGTTAAGCCTTATTACGATTGGCGAATGGTCTGATGACAGTGTAAGGACCGGCTCCCATTGAGCTTCATTCATGAGGCTAGCACCGGCAATCGTGATATCTGGAGTCTTTTTTTACTCAGTATCGATTAGAGCTAAGGTTAAGAAATATTTCAGGATTCGGATTAATCTGATTCGTAGTTATTCAATTGATTATTGGTACCCTTTCTTTTCGAAAAAGTGAATGTTTTCCTGCGATGGGATTCTAACTAGAATTTTAATTTTTTTTTATGAGAATGCGAGCTTCCGTCTTAGGATGGTTTTACGGATACACGCTAGACTAACAAACTACCCGCGTTAGACCGCCTATTATACCACGCATTAGACCACTTATTAGACCACACCTCAGACAAGCCATTAGACATCGCATCAGCTATAATTATACCATATACCTTAATAAGGACTGTACCATATTTAGGCATAGGGTATGATACAAAATTGTTTTTTGTTTCGTAATTCAAGGTGCGTTTAGTGTACTGTAATCATAGGCGCACGCAATGTACATATAATACATAAATGATCGGGGTCACCTCCTGATTCAATCCTACGCGGCGTGTGGTAACGCGCACTACATCGCTACTTTAATCTTTAGCGGAATGACAGCCAACCAACAGTGTAACGAAATACAAACAAACAACGATGATTCCTTGTTTTTATTACTTTATTCATCACACCAAAATCGTATTTTTCGATTGAAACGATCGAATTGAGTCAATACGCAAACGTAGAATTGCACACACAAAATTTGCTTATATGCATATCAAAACCCTTAATAAACTTGTGCTCACGTGTACGTTTTTTTTATAAATATTGAAGTCAAACATTAAAATTCAATAAATTAATTTTCAAGTTTTCCTAAAATAGCATTAAAATCTATTTTTAAATGTTGTTGGATGTTGATTGTATCGCGTGCGTAGTGTAACATTCTGTTTTCCATCTTTTCCAGGTGGAAGGAGTATACCTTCACCACTGCTTGCCCCATGCAACATATCGGCTTTTTTCAATGCATTGATATTCGCTTCAGTGACGTCAATGATTCGCGGATTTTTTCTATATTTATACCACCAGTATTCGAATACAAGCGTTATGCATGCTAATCCGATTCCCACAAATATTACGATAAATACACCGCCAATGTTTTGAATTGAAATACCGTCTGATTGATCCTCGGGCTTTTCACATTTCACTTCGTCGTTCTTCCACCATTTCTCTTTCAGCTTCTCCAATTCGCGCTTGTTCAGAAGCATTAATATACTGAAAAGAAAAAAAAGAAAAATAAATAGAAAGAATGATATGGTTGTGTTTAGAATGAGTGATGGATATTTTTTTCAATAAAAAAAATACATATTCAAGGTTTTGTACGGGGTAGGCAATGAGCGACTGAACGAAGTAAAACAGGGTTCGCACTTGTCGTGAGATCAATTTGATCACGGAAAATAAGGTGTGGTTAGTTTAAATTTGACAGTTTCAGATCGAACTGGTCAGATCTAGCTCAGATCGAGTACATTGACCGCAAGTGTGACCCTATTATAAAACAATGGCGTAACTTTTCCATCGCTTCACTGTTTCTTATGTGTGAAAAATAATATCTAGGGATAATCATGTTTGGACCATTAGAACACATTATTCATAACGCAATTTAAGAACTTGGAAAACCCCGCGGTACGCTCCGAGCTCAACTGTCTTTCCTGCATTATATTTTTATTTCTATGGGAATCGAACTACGTACCATCTGCTCATATATATCAGCAACTAAGCTGACTACATCATTGCGTCCATCTTGCATCTTGTATTTGTATTTATAATCCAAACTCCGTAGGTATCGCAATATATATGGAAATGATCAGGGTCACCTTCTGAATTAATTTAGCTGTGTCTGTCTGTTTGTCCGTCTGTCCATTAGCACGATAACTTTCGATAGAACGAAGCAGCGACACGAAATTTTAGGCAAATGTTTGCAGTGGCATCTAGTTGGTTAGTATAGGCATGATCTGACCAATGTAACGCCTCCTACCTTCCCTACATATGTAAAATAATTAAATGTATCTGTAACACTCGATCGAATAAATGTCAAAAGCTCTAACTTTGGTAGATGAGTCGAGAGGGTCACCTTATCCCTCCTGTAAAAATGAAATCGATCAGTTGGAAACTAACGGTACTTTTCTTTTAAAGAACCCAGTATTACCCTACTTTTCACGTTTTTGTCTATAACTCTTGACCAATTGACATAGAGAGCTGATTTTTTGCGCGTAAAGTTCAGATGAGCAGCTACTATACTTTTAGTAAGACATAATCAAACCAAAGAAACGCCTACCTCCCCTACGAATGACTAAATATGAAATATTTCTTTAACTGCGATAACTTATAGTGTGGCTTATAGTTATTTCCTTCTGGGAATGAGTAAGATCATATCTCCCCTATAAAGTTGTTATAAGAAGAGCTCACCCGTCTTAAAATGGCGCCTACCTTCCCTACAAAGGTTCCTTCATCGCAGCTTAATCGGCTAAATTCTGTTCAAACTGTTCATAAAAGAAACACACTTTTACTGCATATGGCTGTTGCCTATTTGAAGTTTTGGTCTGCACAGCTCTAGGGTATATACGCTTCGGATTCGCAACAGAAGCAAAGCTTCGGATTCATTGCATCACCATCATTGTGGCGCAACAGCCCGACGTCGCCTATCGATTATTGATGCTATCCGTATTGCTGTTGATGTTTCTATCCTTGCCCTTACAGAGGCTATACCTGGGTTGATAGCCGTTCCTAATTGTATTTACTAATCTATACGCTTGTCTGGTGTTTCCATTAGCTTGGTTTTCATTAATGCTCAGCAACGGCTCGCCAAAGCATTTCCGTTTCTTATATCTAATTATCCTATCCGATATTCGCGATAGCTCGTCATATTTTTCCTTTTTTTTTGCCGTTTCGCGCTCGACGGCTTTGTATCCACGATTTTCTCTTCGACTTCTTTGATGGAACCTTTAAGTTCTTCGCAGAACCCGTGTAAACCTGTGTTGCTGGTGTCGTGTAGCATGGGTGATAGTTTTTCCGCAAGGGCGACTGTATTTGCTCAAGAGAATCGCACACAACCTTTCATTAATAGGTTTGAAGTCAATAACGTGCGGCTGGAGCTGCTTGTTTGTTCACTATGAATGCAACTCCAAACTCACTGTGACCCGATGGTTTGCCGGTATGTGAATTCATGTCGTTTATCTCGCTGCCAATCCAATTTGTTTCCTGGACTGCAGTGATTGTAATTCTCGACCTATTGAACGAGGGCCTTCACGGCCCCGGTTTCGGTTTTTTAAGGGAGCGTACATTACAGGATCCGAAAGAATAATCCGTTAAACGTTTGCGTGGTCGTCGTTGTGGATCCGTCCAATTCAAGGCTTTTGCTCCAGCTTTCTTGACATGGAGTTGTTTTTACAGACGGGTTGTCAGCCCATCGCTGCACCCCATAATACAAGGAAGACAAGATATCGCCTTGCGCAAGCCGGTTCTCTGAATACCTACGTCACACGCTCATACAATTGTATGAGTACTTAGTTTTTGGCTTTTATCTCTGTAACTATTAATCCTACCGAAAAACTTTCTGAGGCGAAATTGAAGATCACAAAAATATACATAAAAAACAACAACTTTTTTCTATCTTAAATAGTTTTCGAGATAATCTCATTCAATTCATTTCTCTCTCTATCACGATATAAACAAAAAAGGAAACAAATTCGCTTCTCATGTTATTTGAGAAGCGAATTTGTTTCCTTTTTTGTTTATATCGTGATAGAGAGCACAAGCAGAGCCAACACAAGAGCATTGCATTGCACCCCTCACGACAGTATCGCTTCGCTTGTTAAGAGTGCAGCACGCCCACGATGCAACGGTCTCTTGTGTGGGCTCTGCTTGATATGTTATTTGAGAAGCGAACTTGTTTCCTTTTTTGCTTATATCGTGATAGAGAGAGCCCACACAAGAGACCGCTGCAACGTGTGTGTGCTGCTCCATCAACAAGCGAAGCGATACTGTCGTGAGGGCTACAATACTGAGAATTATGAACCACCAGTCTCTTAAATATATATGCGCTTATGACGTGATGCGCAGAACGATACTAAAATGAGACGCGGGATGGCGATATCTGGTTTTTCTTGTATCATGGCTAAACCCTATGCAGAGGTAGCCTCTGTGATAGCTGCTTCCGGTGGTTCATAACGTGCCAGAGTTCACACAACTATGATGCAGGTCTGACTACGTAATTTATGACACCCTACTGATCTAAGACGCTTAGGTGTGACTCAACCATTCTGGCTACAGCTATCCTTTTTGTTACATAAGGCGTGTTTTTTTTTGTACGGTGGTCCAGGTTAATTTGGGGTTATCCAGGTTAACTTACACACATTACACAAACAACATACCTTCGTTGTTTGTGTAATGTGTGTAAGTTAACCCGGATAACCCCCAATTAACCTCCACCGGAGTACAAAAAAACACGCCTATATTTATTTCAATTCAATACACATTTAAAAAAAATCAATTTCAGTACATTTATTTAAAATGAAAGAGTTGTACGAGTATTTATGCATACGGATACTACCCGTACTCTCCATTTAAATGTGTCTTTTTAAAAAGCGAAATCTTTCGCATATAACTCATTCATACGATAAAAAGAGGGGGCGAGTATGGTAACGTGAAATTGATTGCCATTTTTTATGGTTAGCACTACAGTGTCTAAATAGCAAAAACATCAATGTTAAAAAAATGACAAATCACTACCGTTAGAAATTCAAAACCTCGCATCTATTTTAAAGTTTTAAGTATACCTTCTTTCACGGATTTATGAAAATGCCTTCAACACAAAAACTAAAAGCATCTGTCGCAATATCATTTTGAAACCCCAAATGCTTAAATTCTTTATATTGCGCAGATATTTTCAAAATGTAAATATAACTTTCTAAACCACTTTCAACGATGATATACATATATCTAAATATAATACGGAAGTATTCAAGTGGAAACAATTTTAGCAGTTCAATGGCGTCAGTGCAACTCGTGTCGCCATAAATAATTAATTTTCAAATAAAATAAATTTAACAATACAAAATATTTTAATTCTAAACATATAAATAGCGATTTTTGAAATGCATATGCTTTGTTTAAAAATTTTGAATGACATCCTTCCGTGGCCTAATGTTACACCTACGAATACTTTTGATTTTGGGAAATGCGTCTACAAACTAAAAATAGTTTGTTTACATCTATCTTTTCTAAACAACAAACATGTATTGAACAATTTAAATGACACTTTCACTTTAAATAAAGTAAAACACCATCGCAAAGAAATTATATTATTTAATATATGTGCACACAAAAGCAAACAAACGTTTATATATGTATATACATATACCTTCTAAACATAATAGTCACCATAGGAATGATTTTTAAGTTTTTTGGTATACAAATACTGATAAAAAAAGTTTTCTATTTACTCTTTATAGTGCGCAAGCTTTCAAAAGCCGAAAAAAATACCACAATGTTTTCAAATGCTCAGTATCAGTTTCTTCTTTGTGGTGTTAGTGATCTTTAATTTTAATCTTTTGTTTTTGTTTTTTTTTTTGCTGGAACTTGTGTGTACCCACAACTTTTACGGAAAAATAAATAGAATATCGTTGAGTTTGAGTGCAAGCAAGGTAAGAATTTGATTGCATATAACAAAAGTATATGTTTCTTTTTATGAAATACTCCTATGTCAATTAGACTAGTAAAAATAAATAAATAACAATACATATGAAATCGTATATTATATAATATATTTCATTAACATCTGCGAATAGAAATATGGGGCCATGGTACGGTCGGTACCTTAGCGCGAATAAACAAAAAGAATACGAGTAAACGTATTCTTCAAAATCGTCATCCTAGAAAGTTGTCAATCCGTACAAATCGGAAAATGAATATGCAGTTGGATGATTGATGTCTCTCCCGGGCGCCGTATTTTGAAAACCGTATTCAGTCCCCAATCTGGGGACGAAATCAATACGTGTTTCTAGTTGTCAAATGCCCGTAAAAAACGAATTGATCTCGTCAAGTTGTGACGACGAAACAAAGACGCTTCTCAAGTGCATTTGTAGTCTAAAATGGCTGTAAACTGTATCGATCTCGTCCATTTAACTCGACAAAACATTTGTCATATAAAATGGTATATAAGCAAATGTAAGACCGTCTTCAATACGTCCGCTGTTGCACAAAGAGCGAGCGAAGCTCTTCATACTGACAGTAGTGGCCCACTAAAACCGGTTAACATGTTCAAAGTACACTTTGTCAAAGTCTAACTTGACAAGAATATCTTTCATGGCGAATTTTTGATCAACAGTTGACACGTTAGGGAACGTCGACATAATACGTCACGCGATTTTTGACAATTTCCCTCTTGTCACACATCCCCATTCCCTTCATTTTGACAAATGTGCCTTGAGTGCCGTACTGGTAAGGCGTGACGTTTGTCGTTTGTGTGAACCTCTGGGTCGATCTATTCCGCCTTGATATAAGAAACCCATCAATAGGGGCATTCGACGTATAAGCTTTTTGGGCTCGTCCACAGGAAAAACACTCTCTCTCTGGATCCGTCAACCCCTTGTGGGGCATAGGGCATTAACCATGCCGACTTTTCACCTCGTCCTGTTCGCCGCCATCGCCTTCAACTGTCCCCACGATTTGCCTAATGACTTACCCTCGACCACAACTGATCTTCTCCAGGTGTTTCTATGTCGTCCAACGCGGCGACTTGCATCGGTTCCCTGTGGGTTCCAATCGAGGGCCTGTTTAGCAATGTTTTCCGGCTCCTTTCGGAGTGTGTGACCTATCCATTGCCACTTTCGCCTTTTTATAGAGGTGCCTATCCTGTCCTGTAATGAACAGGTCGTCGTTAGAAATGACCTCCGGCCAGCGTAATGTGCAGGATGCGCCGTAGACACTGGTTCACGAAAGTTTGCAATCTAGTTGTTATCTCCCTGGTCACCTTCCAAGTTGAACAGCCATAAAGAAGCACAGATTTTACATTGGTTTCGAAGATCCTGAGTTTGGTACATCTGGAGATGTTGTTGTTTTGCCAGAAAGGAGTTAAACTGAAAAAAGCTGCCCGAGCCTTATTGATGCGAGACTCTACATCAGCATCCGCTCCACCATCTGCTGTAACTACGCTTCCGAGGTAGCAAAAATTGTCCACTTTTTCCACCGTCTGCCCCGAAACACAAATTTCGCTCTGTCTTCCTGGATCCAAGCTCAAGTACTTAGTTTTGGCAGCATTGATTTTAAGCCCCGCATTGCCACTTTCGCGGTGCAGGGCATCCGTCATTTGAACTAGATGATCCGATATATTTGAGAGAAGACAAATATCGTCAGCGTAATCCAGGTGTTCAAGGTATTCAAACAGGTTCCATCTGATACCTTTGCTCTGGTGTTCATGAAGCGCACTGCAGAGTACGTCGTTAATAGCAATCAAAAACAATATAGGAGACAAAATGCAGCCCTGTATCACTCCGCTATGTACCTCGAAGGGATCTGAAAGCTTACCCTTGTGTAAGACGTGACATTGGGCTCCGCTATAGGACTCCTTGATGATGGATAAGATTTTTTTGGTATACCTCTCCTATGTAAAGCCTTCCAGATGTATTCCCGGTCAACGCTGTCAAACGCCTTCTCGAAATCGATGAACATGAGATGTAATGGGGATCTCCACTCTGCGGATTGTTCAATAATAATTCGGAGGGTGTTGAAAAGGAAAAACACTGCACTCAATGAATTATGTAAATGGCAAACATACTTCTGAGTTCTCCTTTCTGATCTTGTGGTGCCGATCGGATAAGAACATAGAAGTACAAACAGTGAAATCTCCCGTTAGCGGACACTCTCGGGTACAAATTGCTTGTCACCAATGTGGGGTGGTGTCCGATAAGGGAGATTTCACTGTATTATACGTTTTCAATTTAACACACGCAAAACCCTTATAAATATTATTATTATAGCGGAAAGGCTAGATATAATCTGGATGAAAGACATAAATTCAAATAACGTGACGTCACACTATCGGTAGACGCCCTCTTTCTCCATTTCACACTACGTCACAAATCGTGAAACTCCCTCCTCCCCCCAGGCGCGTGACGTATTATATTCAAGGCCCCTTCCATACCATTTTGACACATGCAAAAATGCCGGATTTAGCATTTCCAGGGAGTTCACATCAAAACGTATTGTAAAGACCAGCACAAATTAAATAAAAGTTGATCAAAATAACGTCAACCTACTGTCGTCGTATGTTTGTCAGAGTGTACTTTGAACGTATCAACTGGCCTTCAAGCGCAGAGCTCGGGTAGCGAGTGGAGCCCACAAAAAAGGGCAAAGCCATATAAATGGTCAAGTTCCTGAAAACCTGAAAATAATCAGGAACCTGATTTAGATTTAGTGAGTGACAGTGCGGAACAGAAATGGTTAAGCTTTGTGTATTACGGATACAAGAGTGAAAGAGAGACGCATTATCTAAACCCGACTCGTGTCGAAGCTGTAATTAACCATATTCTGGTCTAGTAGTGTTGCTTCCACTGGCAGATCGATGGCAGCACCTAATAAGTAATGATCTGTCGGTGGTACGAAACAAGAGGCCGAGGGTCCCATTACACCCGGACTCTGATGCGAACGCGAGGGCATCTGCGCCGTCCGCCAACCATTTTTTATTATTCCCTATTTTTGTCTCTAATGTTTGTGTTGTCTTCCTCAGGCCTATATAGTCATTTTTATAAATTAAGGTAAATTTTTAACAATTAGTAAATTTTTTGAATAATTTTCAATTAGTTTCTTTTATCATATAGTTGCATTTAACTAGCTTAATGCTTGCTCTTGATGTATTAGAATCAAATTTACTTCCAATTTTTTTTTTTTTAACACTAAGATTAGACGATCATCTCTTTAATTAAAACTTTATTTAAGACAAAATCCATGTCTTATCTCTTAGTTGCATTTAACTAGCTTAATGCTTGCTCTTGATGTATTAGAATGAAATTTACTTCTAATATTTTGTTTTATTTTTTTAACACTAAGATTAGACAATAACCTCCTTAATTCAAACTTTATTTAAGACAAAATCCATGTCTTATCAAATTCATTGTCCTACCCTACATCGATCAGCTATATGGTTTTATTGCGCAATTTCTTCGCCTAATATACTTGACCCGGATAGTTGCAAAAAAAGCACCTATAAAGGCTGAAATACATGTAGACGGACGGGCGGACCAACGGACGGACGCACAGCAAAATTTCGATTCATCATCTTTTTGATCAATTAGTCTTATTCGCAGTCAATTTTGTACACACAACGTTTGAACTTTTTCTCAAATTATGCAAATTGCATAACATCTCCCTTGCAACCATTTGTACAATAGAAAGAAGCTGGCTAGTGCTTGCAAACAAAAGCATACAAATTTCATTGCTCTCCGTTAGAGTCGACGAAGACGATGTATGATGCATAACTTATACCGGATATGTACGACGATGATCTCCGAAGATCTATTTCCCCTTGAGCAACAACAGTGAGTTTCTCATCAGTGGGTGGTAAATGCAAGCAAAGCGCTTAAATGTTCGCCTCGTGAGGAAGTAGCATTATTATTATATATTCTGGGGGATAGCCGAAGCAGGCCACTAACGTTTGGGTCCCTTTTCGCCCCCTCCCGGTCATCAGTGGCTTCCAGATGTCGACTGATAATTGTCGACCTCTTTCTTCATCACTGAGTCCCGTGTTATTGCTAGCATTTGTTTGAAGCTGAGTTCACTCATCACTTATCGTGTGCCTGCCTGTGATCCTCAACCTCGTGCTAGCCAGTGCTGGACATTCGCACACAATGTGTGCTGCCGTCTCGGCCTCCTCCAGGCATAGCCTGCAAACGTCATCTTCCCCGATTTTCATCTTGGCCAGATGAGCCTTAAAATTACCATGCCCTGTGACCAAGGCAGTTATCCAGCTTAGGGTACTCCGTTTATAACTAAGTACCTTTCTCGCTTCCCTGCCTAAAGGGCTGGTCATTGCATTCCGAGCTTGTTTGCAAGTGATGAAGTAGCATACTTCGCAGCGTCCCGCATCTTTAAACATAATGAAGTTTTGAGAAATTGATTACCGTTGAATGAAATTGAAAACAAATGAGTTCAATTGAAATCATGCACGTCTGCGGCTGACCCCGTGATAATTACCAAAAGCAAATACGTCCGCCCGTCCACGTCTACAAGTATTTTGGTCTTAATAGAGATATTTTCCTATTAAGTACATATTTGCGAAATGGGAATGTTCCAAAAGTGCTGAATTGTTCTCCGAAGTATGTATTCTCAAATGAGATGGCCGTGAATAAAAATGTACACTAAATTCGGCGACTTGTGTGATAAAAACGACATTGGCGACCAACAACAAAGTAGATGGTTGTGGCGCGAGAGCATGCGGTTCATGCAGCCAATGTGAATTAAGCCTCAGGCCTGCATATACATATGTATATATATATGTATAATATTTCAAAAATAAGCACTTAACAACTCGCAAGAAGTATATGAGTACAATCTTCAATTATGTACTACATACTTCTCAAAGATGTGAATTATCGGAACAATGACCAATTATTATTTAATTAATATATCCCAGTATCCCACGATTTGTATGTATCAGTACTATTGTACTGAACTGTTCTATACTGTCTACTGTGTATGTGTGCATTTAGTTTGTCTACCCCCAAAATTGCACAGAATCGTTTAATATTAATTGGATGACAATTTTTTTGATTGAATTACTAGATAAATGTAGATTTCTAACAGGTGGTATATTTTTTGTGGTGCTGATAAGATTTTACCGCTTATGTGGGATAATTGGTTTTCTAATTTTAAATTTGGCAACTGGATCGTATAGAGTATATTTTTAACTGACGAATTCGGAAGGAATGCAAAATCCTCAAATTAAAAGCCCATGTAATGTAGAATTGTGCGTGTGTATGTTTGATATCCTATATACACTCCGGGCCACTTGAATAATTACAACCGGCTACGAGATTTACTTTACTTAAAATCTAACTGAAACACTGTTCGGAGAGAAGAACTTACGCAATTATTAATTTAACTAGTGTCCCTATTTAAGTGGCCCAATTCTGAACGTGGAATTTAACGGCGCATAAATTTACAGTTATTGAAACACAACTGTTTGTTAACCAAAGCTCTCTCACTTACTTCGAAAAAAGTGTAAGCAATAATGTGATTTTTCATAAAGGAAACAAGTTTTGCAATTTGAGCTAAATCACTGGAGATTTTGAGTAAAATATATCTCGTAGCGGTTGTCATTCATGTAGCACGGAATAGATTAATATTTATCCCAGTAAACAATAAGATTCCGAATTATATTTTAAAGGTAAATACCGTCAACTAGATATCATAAATGATATCTTATTATGATCGCAAAAGATAAGAATTCTGTACGAAATGTTCAGTCAGAGTGATATTTTGCTTGCGATAAAAATAAGATAAGGGAAAATTATCCTAATGTTCTTTAAAAGTACATCCAAAAGATATCTTTTCAAGGATAATATTAAGATCAAATAATAAACTGAAAAAATTGTATTCCAATTTTTAATTGAATATTGTGTTCAACTGGGTGCACTCCCGCTCCTTCTTATAGTCAGGCATCCAAATCATCTTTTTCTTAATGTAAATAAACCGACCGTCATCAGTAGGTTTCGAATCAGGGTCTCGATGCTTAGAAGGTCAACATACAAACCCTTGCGCTATCCACACTACACTATATTCTACATGAAAGAAATAATTGCCAATTTATGTATTTTGATCGCGTATTCCTATACAAATTTATTTTATTTCTATCCTGGAAAAATCATATTGTATGGAGTAGTACTGACACTAATGAACGAGGTGAGATACTGTTCGATTACATCATTTCGACAAATTTACTCATTTGCTATATGGGGTGTGAGCCCACTTTCATTACCAAAAACAGGAAGGAAGTCCTTGACATTTTCCTCGTATCAGAGGATGTTCAACACTTGCTGCGGGGTTGGAAGGTGTCATCGAATCATTCCTTCTCTGATCACCGCTATCTCCAATTTAGTGTTGAGGAACATCCAATGAAGTGCCCAGTAATTCTAAATAGGAGCAGAACTAACTGGGCTATGTACGGGGAAACCTTTCTTTCTATTACCAACTCTTCCATGGCAATCAACAAGAGTTGGGTGCGATGGTGGTGGTCCTTACGGATGCAGCATTAAATAAAGCTAGGAATAAAGCGTGCCCCGCCCGTAGGCCAAATGGAAATAAGAAGCCAGAGTGGTGGAGTGTGCTAATACATGAATCAATACAGAGCTACTTGCAGGAAAGCTTTTAACAAAGCCAAGACATCGGAAAGCGAATCGGATTGGAGTACCTACAAAAAACACCAAAGAAGGTTTAAGTAAGAAGAAAGAAGGTTTAAGAAGGAGCGATGTTCTTGGAAACTGTTTTGCGAAGGCATCGATAAATTCAAGCGATGCTCCCAGGCTTCGAAAAGTACTGGCCTTAATCCATCCATTCCCAGGTACCTCACGAAGCCTGATGGATCGTGGACATCCTCTAGTGAGGAGACTTTTGGCATTATGTTAGATACCCAGTTCACGGAAAACTCACCGGTGAATCCGCATCTTGGGAACACACAGGAATGTATCTCAGGTCCGTGTAATTCTTCAGCAATTCTAACTAGAGAGAAAATTCTCTGGACTTTCCCTAGTTTTGAGCCGTTTAAGTCTGCTGGACGTGACAGCATTATTCCAGCGGATATACAGCACCTCTAGATCGTAACTATTTTCAAGGCTTGCTTGTATTTAGTCTATATCCCTAAACAACGCTCAGAGGTCACAGTGGGTTTTTATTCCTAAAGCGGGTAGGAGTTCGCATCCACGTCCAAATGACCTAAGACGTATCAGTCTGCCCTCGACTCTACTGAAAATGTTAGAAAGCCTTATTAAATATAAACTTAAGGTACAGCATTCTTACGCCACTTCTATCAAAAGCGCAGCATGCCTACTGGAAGGGTCGGAGGACACTCCACTGCGATCTATCGTGATCTTTTCGAGAAAGTTTTAAGGAGTACACATTAATCGATTCTTGGACATTGAGGGTTCCTTTAATAACGTTAAACCTGAGTCAATTGTCGATGCACTATCGGGACTGGGAGTTGATGACTCATGTAAATTAGTCTACTTGATATTAATATCAACGTAATCAGTACTGAACTAGGTACATCATCCGTACGAAGATGTGTTAATAGGGGTACTCCGCAGGAAGGAGTTCTTCATCGGTATAGTTGTCTGGTAGAATGCACTTAGCACAGCTACTAACAGCAACTTGTTGGGAAAAGTGCAAAGGACAGCTAATGTGGCAATCTGCGGGGCTCTCAGAACGACTCCCTCTGATGCCATGAAAATGATGCTCAACTTGATCCCCCTAGATATTTTTAGCGAGCTGATGGCTGCAGGTACAGCCGTCCGTATTCGCGAAACAGGTCTGTGGCTGACTCTAAGTGTCACCATACACTGTCGAACTCGAGCACGGACCTGGTAGAAATGTCCTCTGACACACACATACACTTCACATAGGTGTGAGGAAAACCGGTCCACTTGTACTAGGTTCGTGTTCGAGTTCGACAGTGTATGGTGACACTAAAGAGATATCCTTGCAAATGCAGACTAAGTTTTACCAAAACTTATACTCGTATGTTCACAAAGTGCTTCAAAAGTATAATTTCATCAGAACAGAATGGAATGAAGACTTTCTTCCGATAACATACGTTACACATCTACACAGATGGGTGTGAGACCGACAGTGGTGTAGGAGCTGGCGTTCACTCTGACAGTTTAAGTCTAAATTTATTGCTACGACTACCTGACCTGTAGCGTTATACAAGCGGAATTGGTAACTATTTGGGAAGTCCTGGTCTGGCTGGGGCGTCATCGTCATGTTGTATCTGTTAGAAACATTATTATTTTAACAGACTGCCAAGCCGTGATTAAGGCCCTGGAATCCGTACTTATCACCTCAAGAATGATGCTGGAAGCTGGAGAGCCGTGAATCTCTCATGTAGATGGGTGATTTCTTTGATATTGTTCTGTGTTGGATTCCAGGTCATAGTGGTTTCGTTGGCAACTCGCGAGCTGACGAACTTGCTAGAAAAGGGACAGCTAAAGAAGAAGTCATATGTACTCTCTGCAAAGTTGAAGTACTTATCGATGCATGTAAGCATGCAAGACTAACACGATATGGATTAGCGGCATCACTTGTTATAAAACAAAGCTGATATGGCCAAGGCTGGCAATGAGCTGTTCTGCCAAACTATTGTTGCAGAAAAGGCATCATATTGGTGCGGTCATGGGCGTCATCACTGGGCATTGTCCAACTGGGGAACACGCCAGGAGGCTTCGACTTCCGTATAACAACTACTGTACTCGTAGAAGCTGTGGGGATGCAGAAAAGGAGGAGACTACATTCCACTTTCTCTGTAAATGTTCGGCCTGCAAAGTATGAAGAGGTCAACTTTTTGAGCCTACTACTTTGCCGAGCTCGGGGACTTGCAGGACTTTGATGTTTACCAGCTCCGAAGTTTTGTTGTGAGCTCAGGATGGTTCGAGACTTAAAGTGGGTCGAG
Organism: Chloromyia formosa; assembly: GCA_964017055.1. Classification (NCBI taxonomy): domain Eukaryota; kingdom Metazoa; phylum Arthropoda; class Insecta; order Diptera; family Stratiomyidae; genus Chloromyia; species Chloromyia formosa. The sequence continues at coordinate 29,972,211 of OZ024815.1, read as the reverse complement.
ACAACACATCCCGTTGGGTATCACAACGGACCCAGATGTGGTCTATGTGTGCTGTGGTTATTCATGGCAGCGCTTTAACCTAACCTATCCTGGAATAAATAATTTTTAGAGAATGTTCTCTGATTTATCTCGCAATTCTATTACAATGAAGACATCTAATTATTGTCCCCAGAAAAATTTCTTTTTGAACTCTTTAAAATGATATTTTTATTGTATCTTTTATGATATGGTTGGCGATAATTTGTGAATATTAGAATATTTTCAATTAGAATATCTCCAAACATGTTCATTGGGATACAATCTACAAATATACATTGAACGTTTTGTCATTCTTAACGAAGCAACAAGTTCATAAATTTGTTGACAATGACAATTACAGGATGTCCCGCTTCAGATGGTAAATACCATAATGGTAGATACGAGTAGTGCCGTTCATTTGTGGAAAATTGACATCAAAGTGGACACTCTGTCTTTAAACGTTACAGAGTTAATGCAATTTTGGTAAATTGTGTCGAAACCGGAAAAAATGCCTTTTAATCCCCTTTATCCTACACTTTCGGACCCTCTATCTATGTATGGGGATTTTGAGCATATATTCACAGGACATCAATAGGGCCAAATTTCGAAACTACATGATATTTTCCTATTTTCCATTCGTGTCGTGGACTACCTGTTGAGTCAGGATTACCTCCAGACCATGTTTTTTTTCCTTTAATGCGTATTATTCGGAATTTTGAAATCCAAATGTATCAAAGAAATATACCGTTGGAAAACCAACACATAAGGACAACTTTTGTCGAATTCGCAGATCTATCAGTTCAAAGTACCGTTGTAAAATTATCATTTGAATTTTCGATGAAAAATTGATTTTGAAATTTCTTTAAAGTTTGAACAGTTGTAGCATTGAAGTAACGGTGAATTTCGCACCGTTTTATATAAAATTTTATGTAGTTTCAGAAAGTGTGGTAAAATCTCGGATTAAATGATTGGGAGAGTGCCAAATTTTGATTTTGATCGGCGAGTCAAGCTTTTTGACACATTTTACAAAACAAAAACGCGTTCTGTAACGTAAACAGAGTGTCCACTTTAGTGTCAATTTCGCACAAATGAATGGTACTATCTATCATTAAAGTATTTACCATCTGAAGCGGGACACTCTATATAATTTTCCGAAAAAAGTGCATTATCAATTTTCTTTTATTTACACATCTCGCTAAATGCGATAATTTATTTGGCAACCATTCATAACATTTCCTACACAGAACATGTGACAATTCTAAACTGTCTCCGCCAGTCAAGATACGAAGTTTACCTATACAGCTTATTATTCCGTTCAAACTTCAAAGACGTAGCTATGGCTCACTAGATAGATACACGAGATTCCAGTTTTTTTTTATTGACCGACATTTGATTAACGTATTTTTATATTCTTCACAAACTAGGGTATAATAACATTCTCATGAAGCGTGCAATGCACAGAAGGCAGCATCTCCGACCATATAAACTATATAAATTCTTGGTCAGTATGACGAGATGAGCTGATTAAGCTTTGTCCGTCTATCCGTCTGGTTATATGCATAATTTTCTCAGTTTTAAAGCTATCGAGCTGAAAGTGTACAAAGCCTTCTTTCAATTGCACGCTGTATATGTCGAATCCAACGGAATCATGCGTCATATAGCCGCCTAAAGTTCGCCACACACGTCAACCGTTTTGGTCGCGAGCATGCATCGAACCACGTCAAACTCAAAAGAAAAAAAAATCTCATTTCCACCGTTCTATGATATTTGATGGTTCGATGGAAGTTCGGTCGTGGTTCTGCGCGATCATGTGTTTAGGAACGGCCGATCCAAATAGCTTATGTTTGTGGATAGTTAAAGATATCTTAACCAAATTAAATATTTTTCAATGGTATCTATCGCTAAACTACATTCCCGAAATTGTTTTAAATTTTATCATAAGATCGCCACACAGAACCGTGACCAAACTTCCATCGAACCATCAAATTTCATAGAACGGTAGAAATGAGGAGAATTTTTTTAATGAGTTTGACGTTCAATGCGTGCTCGCGACCGAAATGGTTGTCGTGTGTGGCGACCTATAGGAACGACCGGTCCAAAAGTAAGTTTTTGTTAGAAAAACTTTCTTATTTCTAAAGGTAGGTTTACCGAATTTCACATTAATTGATCATATTTACCGCCAAACGACATTCCTATGTCGGCCCACTATTTCACATACCTCTCATAGGAACCATGGAATCGGAAGAAGTTTTACTGCTAATTTCAAGTGGTAAATCCAGAATGGATCAAATTTATAGCAACACAGACTATTGAAGACGTGATACCGAAGGGTATCATAAATTCGCCAACTAGCCGAAGACTAACTTGTTTTATTTTGCTTGCAATACACTCTTCCGGTCAATATCTTTTTATACCCTTCACGGATGTGATAGGGTATATTAACTTTGTCATGAAGTTTGCAACGCACAGAAGGAAGCGTCTCCTAAAAAACTATATATGTATGTATATTCTTGGTCAGTATGATGAGACGAGTCGATTAAGCTTTGTCCGTCTGTCTGTCTGTTTCTATGCAAACTAGTCCCTCAGTTTTAAAGCTATCAAGCTGGAATTTTGTACAAAGCCTTCTTTCTATTGCATGCTGTATATATATCGGAACCAACGGAATCGGACCACTACGTCATATAATATAGCTACCATAGGAACGACCGGTCCAAAAATTCGTTTTTGTGAGAAAATTTTTTTATTTCTAAAGATATCGTTCTCAAATTTTACACTAATCAATAGTATCCTTAGCCAAAATACATACCTAAATTTGGTTGAAATCGGACTACTACGTCATATAGCTGTCATAGGAACGACCGGTCCAAAAATTCGTCTTTGTGAAAAATACTTTTTTATTTCTAAAGATATCATTTTCAAATTTCACACTCATCAGTAATATCTTTAGTCAAATCACATTTCTGAATTTGGTTGAAATTGGACCACTACGTCATATAGCTTCCATAGGAACGACCGGTCCGAAAATTCGTCTATGTGGGAATAACTTTTTCATTTCTATAGATATTATTTTCAAATTTCACATTAATCAATAGTATCTTTAGTGAAATCACATTCCCGAATTTGGTTGAAATCGGACTACTCTATCATATAGCTGTCATAGAAACGACCGTTCCAAAAGCAAGTTTTTATCAGAAAAACTTTTTTATTTCTGAAGATATCTTTATGAAATTGCATATTACTCAATCATATTGACTCCTAAGCCACGTTCCTAAATTTGGTTGAAATCGGCCCACTATTTCATATGCCTCTTATAGGAACAGTGAAATCGGAACAAGTTTTACTACTAATTTCATAGTGGCAAATGTACCACAAAACACAACGAAGGTATGATACTCTTCACGCGAAGAGAATCATACCTTCGGCTAGCTTGTTTTTTAACGCAAACTCCGACCACTATAATTGAAGAGGCTGAAAACGACTTTTCCATCCAAAAAATTCTGCATTAGGAGAGCTATTCGTATTCAAACGCTTTTGAATGCGAATAGTTCTCCTAGTGCTGAATTCTGGATGGATTAGTCGTTTTTAGACCCTCCGACCACTAGGCCTGTTCCTAATACCGGGATCCCGGTTTGGTATCGGTACTAAAAACTAGGAGTACCGGCATCCCGTTTTTTTTAGTACCGATATTGAATACCCGGATCCCGGGATTTGAGTACTGGTATTTTCAACCGGTTTTTTCAGTACCGGTACTGAGTACCGGAATCCCGGAATTTGAGTACCTGTTCTTTTCGGTATCTGTTTTTTCAGTACCGGGATCCCGGGATTTGAGTAACTGTTCGTTTCAGTACCTGTTCTTTTCAGTACCGGGATCCTGGGATTTGAGTACATGTTCTTTTCAGTATACTTGTTCTTTTCAGTACCTGATATTCAAATACCCGGGATTCCATAAAAGAAGACTCGTTCATTGCTGGACCGGCTTCAGGTTTTAACATAAAAAATGTTTATAGAGTCGTGCATTGTATGATTTTTCAGATACACATCGTACGTATGTACATAGATACATATATGTACATTGTACATACATAATTGATTTTTATGAATGAATAAGTTTTGTTAGGATTGAGATAAAGCTGAGAGTATGTATTGTAGTGGGAGTAGGATGATTGGGCATGATATGAATATGTCTATGCACGTATGTATGTACATAATATAATAATATATATATATATAGGGTTTTTCATTAAGAGCGACGCATTTTGTTTTTTCAATTAAAAAACTTGTGGGTAATTTATGGAAATGATTTTTATTTCAAGTGAAAGTACGATCGATGCCATTAATTATGGAATACGATATCGTTGAAATGTCCGCCTCGGAAGCGCTGGCACGAGTGAATACGCTGGACCCAATTTTTCATGACTCGAGCACACAAATCAGCCGAAATACCAGGAATTTCGCGTTAGATGTTGGCCTGCAGCTTTTCTAGCGTTGCTGCCTTATTGGCATAGACCAGCAATTCAATGCAACCCTAAGGAAAAAGTCCAAAGGGGTTAAATCGCACGAACGAGGACCGTTGCGTGAGATAACTCGCTAACTGTGCATCAAGGCTTATTAATTAAGAATGTTGTTAATAGAGGGAAAACACAATCTTTCTCTACCTAAATTGTAAAATAATTATATCGTAATAATTTCTACCTGTGACATAATGTTGGACAGTTCAGTACCATCGTTAAAGTCGCATATTAAATATGGCATTGTTATTTTCAGATAATTTTTATTATTTAAATAAGTGTATTCCTTGGAAGCAACATACTCCCTTCATCAGTACTTAGCTACTATATTAAGTACTGATGAAGGGAGTATGTTGCTTCCCGAAATACGTATCTACAGATACTTAATAAAATTTATAGTAGAAGAAGCTACCTGTCTTTTCAATTATTTAGACAACTACAAGTATCGGAAACAGTTTCATAACTCTAGACTGTCAAGGAAAATATTTAAGAGAGAGTCATTAGGATATAGTGCAGTAATTAATATTTGATTTGTTTCATTTTTAAGTATTAAATTCATAGAATTAACTTCATTCAAGGTAAAAATTCATTATGTTGTAACTAATTCCTTCTTTGAAGTATACAACTAATCCATCGCATTTATTAAGTTTGTTAATTTTAGTATTAGAGGTGTCGTATATGTCGTATTCGTCGTAAACCTCTGTCATCTCCATAGTAAAATGACAGAAGTTTACAACTTAACTGCAAATACGACGTTTACGACGTGAGCATGAATTGAATATTGTCTTGTGATAGCCATGTCCCAGTCAGAATTCTAATTTCAAAATCTACTCTAATCACAGATAACAGCAGGCATAATTCATTAATGTTTTTTGTACAGTAGTAGCACACTATCCAGCAACTTATTTTCTTTGTTAATCACATGAGCTTTATCGCCATTGAAGTTTCAGAAAGGATATTCATAAGATCCGCAAATGGGCATAATATGTGTTTACACCACACTCTACCTACATTGTTTGGAATTTGCTTCTCTAATCATATGATACGATAGAACTTGCCACAGGAGAAGAAAAAACTGATACGATACAATTCGTAGCGCTAATTATAACGAGAAGTTCCAACATCAGCAGTCGGAAACTAAAAGCGAAAACATGTTTATTTTGTATGACTGGAAGTAGATTTTATGTAACAGAAACGGAGCGAGCGTCATCAGAAAATACACGGGTATACTCGTACATAGTACAAAAGATATAACATTCATCACTCTCGTTAGCCGGTCGCTTTGCGGCTTCGTGTAGCTTGTGTGCCACCGACATTCCACGCTTGGGGTCTCCTCCATAGCGCGCGTGTTGCAAGCAATTGCCAGGCCGGTATCTGGCGCAGAACTGACTTGATTCTGTCAGAGTGCGCCTAGTTGCTGTCACGACAAGATACTCGCGAAAAAGTCGCGCGACTTTCATCATAATTTCAGCGACTTTCGTCTAGTATTAACGGTTTGAAAACGGGCCCTATAGTTCGCTAACTATTTGAATTGAAGTTCCCGCGCAATATTGGCGACGGCTAGTATGAGAATAGACGAAGAGAAGCTAATCGACGAAGTTAAGAAACGGCGTCCCTTGTGGGATCCACGCTTGAAGTCCTTTCAGAGTCGTGAATTAAAATGGAAACTATGGAATGAAGTGGCGGAATGCATGGAAATTAGTAGTAAGTGATAAGTTTACGTTATGAACATTGAAAATGTATTTTAAAATTTCGTGCGACACAATCCGTAATGCTATTGCCGTAGTGTAGTCAATGTGCGTGGGCGACGCATGGCATTTTCTGCTCCTCATATCCTGTTTTATGACAGAAAAATATTTGTGATTCATCCCTTTGACACGACGGTCCCTACTACTTCATTCACCACTACAACACAATCCCCTGCAACCATACGAATGTTTACTGTTTCTAGGTCAGTGGCCTTGTTTCATTAGCATGCAGAGGACAATCCCAGACACCACACTGCACATGCTAGCAAGCACATGTGTCACTGGACAATGTGCGACGCCACGTCGTCATCATTAATGCATTATTCTTTATCTGGTTTCTTTGAAAATGAAGCAAGTGAAGGCCAAAGAAACACGATTTCCTTTTCTCCCATGGAACACGTTCACGTACAACACACCCCTCACTGCGGTGCAGCGGCACATTCGCCTTGTCGCTCTGGCTCACAGTAGCACTGAAAAGCTTTTCGCCGGCGAGATAAGGAAAGCTCCCTTTATTTTGGCGTCGGCAGTGGTTTACAACTTTATCTTATGCGAATGTTTTAAAATGCAAAATTGAGCAGTGAAACAGAAAAAAGCAGTGTGGGTGACGGAAATATTGGGTAACACAATTTTTCCTTGTGACATCGAGTCAGATGGCTTTCGGGTCAAAAAATCGGTGGATCGACAAAATGTTAAGGTCAATATTCACTACCGAACCACACCGGTCCATTTCCCTTTCATAGGATGGTGTGACAAATTCTCCTAATTAACCTATTTTTCCGCAAGTTTATAAAATGATTTTGTACGGGTCAATAGTAAATGTCGACCTTAAAGGTCGCCGCACATGATCGGGCAGAACTACGACTGATCTTCTATCTCGCGCAGCTGATCGCAGCGAGATCTGCCCTCGTTCTTAACGTCATAGATGCCTTTGTGTGCGTGTTTGCCGAAGCAGCCAGTGGTTCGTGACTGATGGCGTCGAGCCCGGTTTTCGTGTATTTCGTGTCTAGTTCTCGTTTCCGCGTTCAGTATTAATTCAGTGTTTATCTACTAGTCAAATTGCATCTACATATATAGGTATAGTTATCCGAGAGAACAATTTGTGCGCGAAGAAAATGTGTGTAATAGTATTTGCAGTGGTAGTACCACTGCCTATTCTTTAGGTGGATGTTTTTGATCAACGGCTTAGGACTCGTGGAGCAAAAAAAAAACGATCGAGGGCAGCCATCCAGGTTAACCTTTTAAATGTCATGTCATATCAATCGGGGTAGTCTAATTGGCTTTCAAAATTGACCGTAGCGACAAGCAATTATGGATATAGCCGCCTAAATATTAGATAGTAGCATTGCAATCTTAATATACAGGCCTCCGTTCAGCAGATCGCGGCGAATGTCTGCCTTCGTCGTTGACGTAATAATTGTACAATCTTTCGAGTTCAGGTTATCCACCCCACTGGCCCGTACAGGTTTAAGTTGTTGTAATGCACGGAGATACCCTAACTTGCACCAGATAAATGTTAAAAACACACCTTTTATACAAATATTCCCAATGATGTAGCCATAACGAAGGCAGAGTTTTTATATGTGCGGCCGAGTTGTTTTCTAATATACATTCCAGCCCGTATGCGTGCGACCGAATTCCCGAGCCACAAAATATGTAGTTGCAGTTTCAAGTTGCACATGTATTTAGAAAAATAATAGAAGTTATAACCTTTCCAAATCTACATTTTTTTTATTTAACGTACAAATACACGTATTTCAAAAGCAACTTACTCAGTACAATGGTACAATGGAGTAACCACTGTACTGAAGAGAGTATGCTCTCAAAATACGTGCATCTGCATATTAAATAAATAAATTGTAGTTTTAGAGAAGTTACAACTTCTATTATTTTTTAGAACAAACTACAGACACCAGACAATATGCAGTATATGCTCGTATATGTATTTTGTTGTTGTCTACAGACTGCAAGAAATCGGATCAACAGTGATCCATCAAAATGTGTGAAGTGGCCTTCGCGGTAATGGAAAAGCGTTGTTTGGAGTAGTTAGATAACTTTATAACATTGAAAGCCGAAGTGAGTAGATTGTGAAAAGTGAAAGTTTAATAAGTGTCATTCAGATTGATTCAGATTCAGAATTCAACTTGTTTAAAACTCTAGTTGGAATTCAGTTGCACTGTGTGGTTGCATCGCAAACTGGTTTGCAACTCAAGTTTCCAACGAATTGCATCATGTACGGAAGTTGAATGTTGAACATCGAAATTGGGCACTCAATTTCAACTAAAGCGTCCCAATGTACTTAAAACTTATTTAGGCGGTTATTGCACTATAAAAATTATTTTACAAAAATCTTTTATGAACGATATTTTAAAAGAACTTTTATGAATGATATTAGCCGCCTAAGTAAACCCATACACTGTCGAACTCGAACACGAACCTGGTACAAATGTCCACTAAATAGCTCAAGACACACACACACACACTTAACATAAACGTGAAGAAAACCGGTCCACTTGTACCATGTTCGAGATCGAGTTCGACAGTGTATGGTGACACTAAGGCGCAAGGTGCGGAAGATTGTAAGGAAAGTACTTTAAACAAACAATATTCATGTCGCAAATCTTTTCTTAGGCGGCTATTACACCATAAAAGTGACCCCTAGGGAGGCATGAGTGCGCCAACAAGTAGCATATAAATTTTCGATGGTGCAGTAACTAGCATACACCTTCTATCCACATAGCCCTCTTTTACTGACAAGCTTGGAACACTTTGGAAATTCTGAACAGTATGAACGTGACGGCTACCGAGCGCGAGGCCAGCACAAAACTTTAAGATTTAGTCCAGCACGGCTTTAATGCATTCGGTCAACTGTAATTCCATCATACCAATCTTTCTCAATGATTTGGTCTAGTTCTGAAAAAGTCCTCGGTCTATTCTTCACTCTCTATAACTTCGTGATGTGCCAGAGGTTTTCGATGAAATTCACGGGGTTTTGGTACTTTACGGCTTTCACCGTTCTATCTATGAAGGCCAGTTATCCAACACCATCATACGAAAAACGCGCCGGCGCGGCGGTTCTTCTAATGCACCCGTCGCTCACCTGTTCTTGACCGCAGGTAGGAAATTTGTGAAGAGGATCGATCGCTTTTGATTCAGCCGAAAAGAATCGATTCTGTACACTCATCGATTTTAATAGGTGGTCCTCCTTTGGAGCCGGATTTCCGCTCTGTCGAGCCCAATCAAAATGCAAAAGAATTCGTTGATGGAAGACGGCTGAATCCCAATTCAATTTGATTGAAATCGCATACCTCCCATAAGAATAATGAAATCGGAACAAGTTTTATTACTCAGCCCACAGTGGCAAATGCAGGATGGTTTGTACCACGCGAACCATCATGCAATTCTAAGAACAAAAAAATGCCTTATCCTTTAATAGCTAGGCATTTTTATTAAAAAGTCGTCCATCTCTCAATACTAATACAAAAACTACAAAAAGGATAATATTGCACAATCGAAGCACAATTATTAGCTCTTTTCTCGGCCTTAAATTTATTCCGTAAAACTATAATAAATTGTTTACTAGATATAGATCTGTTAAGTGAACATTTTTTGTCATTTCATCTTTTTTTCTTCGAATTTTCAAAAATTTAATGTGTTTTATTGCAATCCAATCACATTGCCATCCTTTTATCCGAACTACTCAATTTCCGGCAGTTACAGTGCAGCTCCAGCTGATCCATGAAGTAGTAGCAACACAACACTGTTCATTTTAGGCCACTCTCAAGCAATGTTGTCATGGCGCTTAATTGTTCATGTATTGTATATTTAAATTATGTATGTACATACAATACATTTATAGTTTTTGCAGCAATCATGCAACGAAACACCCTTCGCAAAAATACGTCATCCCGTTGACATGCGTTGACTTTTTAATGTTCAACATAATGCCACAATACTTTTGCATGTTTTTAAGATCAAAATATTTGGATTTTAGCCAGAAAAAAAAAGCTTCCAGCTTATTAGATTATTCTTGTGTATTTCGTTCTTTATATACATACATATTTCTCTTTGCATTTTGATTGAACGCCTAATGGATATTTTATTTATATCAATTCTGGTTCTACCTGTTCATGTTAGCCACAAATAAAAAAAAAATTTTTTTATTAAAGCAGAATTTTACATTGAATAACTCGTGTCATTATACTAGTTAAAGCAATATCGAAATTGAAATATGTACATAGTTGAAATAGTGAAAAGTATTTGAATATTCGTTGATTTTTTTAGCATATTAATAGCATAGAAACCACAGACCGTTCAGAATTGGAATTTAATGGTATTACTCGTATTTATTTTTCCATCAATTGCCTGTTTCCATGGGCCATTTTTTTAGCTAGCTGTTGGCGGCAGCAGTTCGTCAGTTTACTGTTTTCTATGGGCGTTTCGCAACCGCTTGATAAATACACACATTTAATCCTATATGTATATGTTTTAACCGCTCGTTCGCCAACCGCCAATAGCTAACTGGAAAACCGCCCATGAAAAATGGCACTATAATTGCGGCTGATATTAATAGGTACCACTAAGGGAATCTATTTCGAATCTCGAACACGTTATATTCATATCAATGAAATTAATAATTCCCATATCTTCATGTGTTAATTAATTCTAACATTAAGCGGTTCGTTGTCCCATTTTGCCCGCATTATGATATAACAAGTCTTTTTCCTATCTTTATTTTATTTTTGCTGTTGAACTTTTTTTACTTCTTGATAATCAGTCGCAAAATGAAAGATAACTGTTATCAATAGGTGCGTTCGTTTCGTTTCGAGCTGGATCACTTTTCATAAAAAAAACGACTGACTGGTTTTAATTATTCTGGATGTACATATGTATGTGCCTATAGTCGAAGAAACAAAATTCGGCCCTCTTTGTTTCCTCCTTCCGATCGATATTTTTTTTGTGACAAAATGAGTTTTGCGCTTTTCGACCTTCCACAGATTACAAAAAAAAATAAACCTAAACAAAAAAAAAATTATTTTTTCTAGATCAAGCGTTTTATTGGATATTTTTATCGTACTAGTAGTAGATTTGTCTACTGATGTGCTTCTTATGTTCACAACTAATATGTCACACACAGAAGCAAATTAACAAATATGTCCCCATCTTCACCCTCATCTGTATCCTCATATTCTCATTATCAAATATCCTTATCCGCATCCTCGAACTTTAAACAATTTTTTATATACATCCTCATCCGCTTATTCCTTACATCCCTAGTTTCAATCCAGGCGGATCCAGGCCTTGGACTAATATGGGATCTCGTCGCAATAGGGATTGGTGACTTTGCTAAACATATACTATGGCCACGTTTATACCGTCGAACTAAAAGAAGTATTAACTAGATCATATTATATTTAGTTCTAATTTGTGGAGTGATTAAACCGATCGGTACTAAATATGGCAAATGCCAGATGTTGGCATATGACTTGGGTTCGAAGAGAATTTTAGATATGTAAAGAGCCAGTAGCTTCTTGTGAAAAGCGTTTTTTTACCGCCGACTCCAGCAAAACATTTAGTACGAAAGGACCAAGTATTTGAAAAATTTTTTATTAATCAGAATGTTATCACTGACAAAAACAACCGTCAACAACGGAATCACAAACCTAATCCAAATTTTTTAGCTGAGCACCGCATCGCAAGTGCAGCTAAGAGTTAGTCCAATCAACTTATATATACTATATATGATATGTTTACATCGTGGTGAGTTAGCTGGGATTAGTTAGTACTGAAACATAGTCCCGCTGTATAAACGTAGTGTTTCATATTTTGTACTTCTCCGTATGGTCGGTATAAACACACCGCAAACCAATACTAACACTAAAACGACTTAGTTAAATCGCTTTTTAGTTCCACGATATAAACGTGGCCTATGATATTTATATCACTTGCCAAATGTTTGGAACATTTGGAATGGAAAGATTAATGTTTGAAATGCATGGCGCTTATGATCTGGATCTAGTTGAATCGAACGTGCCTAATGGTTTTTAAGAAATGGTAATGCACTAAAACATGTGTGCGAACGATAAGTGACACAATAGTCAATCAAAAAATCAAAGATTATAACTTTTTTTTGTAACCATTGATTTAGTTGTCACGTGATACTATTGATAAAGCTACTGATTTAGAATCGTAACCAAGTTGTCGAAAATACCGCCGATATTTGTAACATAATACTCGTAGAACCTTGCGTTGCCCTTCACATCCATGAGTAATATCATGAGCATGAGTATTACCGTCATAAACAGAAATACAGTAGGCCTCGCTTATTGTGATCACGTTTGGACTGAACAGAAGTGATAACAATAAACGGACGATAACATTAGGCGAAAACGACAAAAAAATCATGAAATTCGACCCCAAATTGAATAAAATATTCAAGAAAATAGTCGTTATGTACATTCAGAATTAATTAAATAGAAATACAGACATCATTTATTTACTGTTGTTTGTTATTATTATTACATTAAGTTAGCATGTAATAAGTAAATAGGAAAGTTATTGTAATGCAGAAATTATGTGATGCTTTATTTGGAAAACTCATTCACCTTGGATTGCTTTTTACCATTTACATATAGCTTCTCTATTCTCGGTATCAAAGCGACCATGTCGCATGGAAATCTATTTTTGAAGCCAGTGGACGGAGCGTAACATGTAGCATGTAACATGTAACACCGTCTATTTGGAGCTGGGGCTTCCAAAATTAGACGATTGGTAGGTGGTTCTTCAACGTCACCTCCAAATTCTTCAGCATCCAACTTTAAATCTTCCAAATGATTGCATGCCTGTTTATCCTTAGTGTGATCATCCCTTGTCGAACACGATGGAACATGGTACATTTCTCTTCAGATTTATGAAGTGTGTGTGTCTTGAGCAATTCGGAGGACACTTGTACCATATTCGTGTTTGAGTTCGAGTTTCTGTTCGACAGTGTAAGGCCACGCTAAGCGTGAGAAGTCTGTGCAAGTTCTTCGTGAGTTGGGACCACTGCACTGCAATTGAAACAGATCACTAAGAAATCGAAACAGAATGTAAGAGCAAGCTTATCATTGATTGTGAAGTTACATACTCGTATTGCTCTTCACACTTCAATTTGAGTGCAATATTCTCTCAATTCCCTTCACTAAATTGTTCGTGCAGTCCTAACAAAACGGATAAGAATGCAGCAGGCAGCAGCAGATTTACTATATTGACTGCGAAACTAAAAGAGCAATGGGCGCCAAATTATCTAAGAAAAAAACACAACATACAGGTGTGATATTAACGCAATTATTTGCCCGAATATTGTTTTGTTTTTTAGTTTTAGTTAAAGTTTTTGAGCTCTAGCGAGTTGATAACATTAAGCGGAATATCGATTACAATTAGCGATACATTTAGTATGACTGGTTTGGTTTTCCAATTTTGATAACAATAAACGATAACATTAACCGCGATCATAATAAGTGGGGTCCACTGTATTTATAACAAAACATGTTTGCCTACAAAACTCGTTCATGTGTGTATGCGAATAGCAGTACTCGTACTATTCTCTTTTAATGATTTATTTACGAAAAAAACGATACTATTTGACCGGCGACGCATACTACTTCGCGCCTTTGACCAATAGTGGATTTTAAATTGAGATGATTTCGGGAGAGTTCACGGCTGGCAACAGCATTCTCTGAAACTACAATAGTTTATGCCAACAAAACGTCAACTGGGCCACATGGAACAGTTGACGCGCTATTCCCCACAAGGGGTTTGGGCAAGTAGTAATAGTACTATTATACCGCCCTAGAACGCTCGCTTCGCTCTATACGCTACAGCGGTAAATCCACTATTAGTCAAGACGCGAAATAGGAATCTACCCAGCAACATAATAACAGGCTCTTTCAGAGCATTTTAAAAGAAATGAGAACACATCATCATGACAATCCTGGACCCCAATATAGAATTCGTAGATAACTTCAGACACCTGGGTAGTAGCAACCTGTCAAAAAGGACGCCAGGGAGAGCAAATAAGACCTGTTTTTTGGCTCGGTGAAAAGTAATTCGGCCGCTTAGAAAATAAAAGGTGCTCGGCAACTACCGCGTAAGCGGTGTGCCTAACGATTCCCCATATAATTCCGAGCAAAAGCTATAAGCAAACCTTTTACAGAATTCTTAACCCTTTAGCTGCTACAAGCTTTTCATTTCTTGTAAAAATTATCTATGTTAAATTACTAAAACACAATACCTGAAAAATTACGCTAGCTAGAACAATCAAATAAAAAGTTAATAACAGCGAATACTCTAATATTTAAAATTTTCCGTAAAAATCAAACTAACGTTTAAATTGTTATAGCTCCTTAAAATCAAAACTTTTGTTTTGCAAAAAAAATTCCATCACTTTTTTCTCGAATTTTATCTACCTCGTAAACATCAGAGGAAACTTTTGTTGGTTGTACCTCTATGAAATGCAAATTTTTGTTTTTATTTTTTTAAATCTTGCCGTTATAATTTTTTTCTAGAATTTTCGAATACATAACGTTGAATTTTATTTCGAAAATTGAATATCTATTTTCCCATAGTCAAATCGTATCATTCCACCCTAATTTCCAGCCACTTTTTAGTTTCCAGGGCCCGGGTTGGGGAAACCACTTTTCACTCGGTTTTTTGTCACTTTTCACTCACGTCATTCTAAAAGTCTAGAATTTGAAAAAAAAAATTGATTTTTTTTAAGCTTTTCTACAATTTCAATATTTTCGTGATTTAGGTATACTGAACGTTTGGTATATTGGAGGCATGAAAAATTGGAATATTCGTAAATCCCCTTGCGTGGGTTCCGCTCGCTACGCTCGCTCCGCGCTTAAGGGATCGCAACCCTCAGTATTTTTTCACCCCGGGCCCCGGAAACTAAAAATATCCCAAATTTTGTTCAAAAATTGATTTTTATTTTCAAAAAATTAAATTTTTCCATTTTTACCATTAATATTTCCAAATATTGGGTAAAGTATTCATCCGAGAAAGAAATAGGAACACCGACAGCTCGGTAGGAAAGCTGTTGAGTAGGGATGCGACATCGATGTATTTTTAAAAACATTGGCTCGATTTTTGAAACGGGAACTATGCGATTTTTCCCGTTATTCATGAAATGCCTTGGCCCGTTGCACTCGGAAAATGATAAAGTCAAACTTTATCTTGTGCATAGTGCTGCAAATAAGTCCTAATGGCTGCCGATGTTTGACAACTGCTTACACTAGAAACACTAGGCGCGTTTTTCTTTAACAGCCGTGAAGAGCAGAGCAGGTTAAGACCACACAAATACACTAACAATTTGATCTGACCTGCTATGGATACAAGGTTAGTGTAAGAATTCTACTCTGTTAAGTAGTCTGCATTTTAAAATGCAGGCGACACAGGTGTCGAAGTTTGCGGGCAGTTTACAGTTTGGGTAGCACATAAAATTCATTTCCTGTCAACAAAATGTTGGTTTTGTAATTATATGGTAGTAAACCTACAAAATTGCTGCCTAAAAGAAATTTGTCCGATTGTATCTGTGCTAAGGATTTATGTTTCCTCTTGAAATTTCAGTTGACGTTTTAATGCTAAACTAAGCCAAGACACACTCCCAGCAAAGACATGCCCCGTTTTTGTGTTCGCTACTCTAATCTGCTCTATAGCGTTTTTATACCCTTCACGAATGTGATAGAGTATATAAACTTTGTGATGAAGTTTGCAACGCACAGAAGAAAGCATCTCCGGCCATATAAACTATATATATTCTTGGTCAGTATGAGGAGATGAGTCGATTAAGCTTTGTCCGTCTGTCTGTCTGATCGTCTGTTTCTATGCAAACTAATCTCTCAGTTTTAAAGCTATTGAACTGAATTATTACAAACACAAATCCTTCTTTCTATTGCACGCTGTATATATGTATGTCGAAACCAACGGAATCGGACCGCTGCGCCATATGGCTGCCATAGGAACAACCGGTCCAAAAGTCTGTGTTTGTGAGAAAAACCTTTTTTTTGTTTCTAGACATATCTTAACCAAATTTCATATTTTTCAATAGTATCTATTGTTAAACTATTGTACATTCCTGAAATTGGTTGAAATTGGAGTACTATAATATATCATACATGTACATAGCTGTCATAGAGACGATCGTTCCAAAAGTAAGTTTTTGTCAGAAAAACTTTAATCGATCATAGCTACCGCCAAACCTCATTCCTAAATTTGAGTGAAATCGGTGCACTATTTTTTATACCTTCATAGAAACACCGGATTCGGAACAAGTTTTACTGCTAATTTCAAAGTGGTAAATGCAGAATTGTTGATGCATTCTGCATTTACCATTTATAGCAACCCAGACTACTTAAGGTGCTATGTTATGTTAATTGCCTTGACCCCTCGAGGGGCATGGGCGCGTTAACATCTCTAGCATTTCTATACCTTGTTGACGTTTCGTAGTATATCTACTTTTCGGAAGTGCGGTTGCTAGCATGCACCTCCTATCCAAGCCGTCTTTACGACAAGTTCGGAGCACTGTGAGAGTTCTATTAGTACTCACAGGCAGTTTTTTGATCGCGACGAGATTTGATCTCCGAGCTCTAGATTAGTATCGTAGAAAGGTGAACGACCATTGCCACCGAGCGCAATATACCTTTTTGTCGCTTATCCTGCTCTACTCTGCTCTGTACAAAAAAAAACCAACTAATTTGTTTCAAAATTATTATATATGTTTCAACGTTCAAATATGAAAACTACATACCCAAACGTGCCATAAAAAAAAACTATTCCAAAACCATATGCTCAAAGATTGATAAATGAGCCATCTAACACTAACACAGACTCAGTCGCCAGTGACTCCATTGATATATTTATCGTTAAAGAAAAATCAAAATGTCGACGTTTTCATATTTGGTTGGACATCAATGTTTTCATATCGATGTTTTGAAACGTCAGGCGCGTTCTTTTGCATATCTATCGCACAAACAACAAGTGGCTTGTTGTTTGTGTAATGCGTGTTTGTTACCCTACACTACGCTAATAGATACGCAAAAGAACGCATCTTTCGATGTTTTTCTGTCGATGTCACTCACATCACTCCACTGGCGCTGAGTAATTGTGGTTGCGGTCATTGTACCGAAACAATTGAGGGGAAAATGATCTACTCCACCATGGTGTTGGGTCGCCAAGCCAACACACAACGTTGGGCTTTCGAGCCCCAATTCTGACAAACTCACCTCGATAAGTACGAGTATATTAGCAAAGAAGTAAGGAAAAAAGTTTACAAGTTCAAATGAAGGTCAACGAAACACTCAAATGCAGGACATACCTATATAGATATGAATTTTATTATTCTATATAGTCTTTGACAAGGAACTTAGCTGTTTGATTTGAGTCCTGTCCTCTGTATGATTGACAAAACTGCTGGCCGCAGCGAATCCTGATTAGACGTTTATAAATTATTATAGGAACACCAAATGGGGAGAATATTTCACTTTCACTTGTTATTATGCACACTGATACTTTACATTTTGAATTTGCATTTAAATAACCACTAAACAGTTCCTATGATATCAGCTAAAACAATAAGCAGGTAATAAATATTCCTTTCGTGAATGATTTTAAACATCTAAAAATGATTTGCGACATTATGAAAAGTCATAGTCATGTCAACGCTCAGTTGCACTATAGAATTATTGAATGTGAAATCATGAAATCAAATTTTGCGACCCTGGTTTTGTGTCGACTCGGAATTTCGAAAAAAAAACTAGAGTATAAAAATACTCCAAGGAACGATATTCATCGAACGAGTTGATTAGTATTACTGTTTATGAATAAAATTGCAGCTAGGTGTGTACGTCGTATAGTATCTGCCAAACGAAACAAGCGACTTTTAAATGTACGTGTATTTGCAGCGACAAAATCGCGTATAGATGCTACTTTTAGCATCTGCCTATGTTTACAGGTTTGATTGTAGGATGCAATTTCCAGTACCTGGTATATTTCGACATATGTAGATAACGTTGGTATATACTGGTATTTATTTATCTTCAGAAATAAAGATGTAAGATTCGGGTAAACTGGTACAATTAGGGAAAAAATTAAACTTTGATCAGATGCAAATAATGCCTGCGTTCACGTTTTTGAGCGTTGCGGTTATTCAGCAATTGAAAAGCATGTAAACGGAAAAAATCACTGATTTTTCCATTTACATGCATTTCAATTGCTGAATAACCGCAACGCTCAAGAACGTGAACGCAGGCAATGATTACATATTTCGGTTTAGCTAATTACTGGATATACATACTATACATATGGATTTCTGTTTAGAAACTGTTTTATACCGTTTGTTTGAAAGTTGCATAAGTCACTTTATTTGCAAATCAAGATATGTACATACTCGTATTTACCGGTTTGTATGTTTTTTTTTTAGTTTAAAAATACATGTAGATGGTAACTTTCTAGAAAATTTATTTGTATTTGTTATCTAGGGATGGTAAATTCTTTCTTCTTTCCTGTACAAACTGACCATATAGGAAACATTGTCTTTCTGTATACCGTTGCTTTGTAGTTTTAGTATCACTATCCATGATTTGAACTTTGGTCGTTAATCTTTTTTTTTGTGGATTACTGTAACTCCGACCACCGCGAGTCACCCAAATTGACAATAAAATATTTTTTCTGGTTAGTATGTCTGCGTTATGATCACTGGTTTAAAATCTCGATGACGGCCTTTTTTTTGCAAAAAGGTGTTTGAACCCGATAAAATACTAAAAACTGATACCTCGCTCATCAGGCAACCAATCAGATGGTCTAGAAATTGAAATGATGTTTCATAATATAGACGCCCTGGCCCATTGGACTGTAGTGTATGTTATTTATTTTATAATAATTATTCCACCTTTGTGTCAATTAATTTAATAAATGCGCTATTTTGTAATACATGCATTAACATCTCTTCCTATTTTTCGCCCACAGGAGACACGGCCCAGAAGAAATTCAAAAATATGAAAGATATTTTCCGTCGTGAATTGAGACGTAACACTGCCGGTGGTAAACAAAGAACCGATTCGGTAAACTCATCAAATTCATCAGAAATGGACACCGTCAGTACGACCAGCTCGAAATGGCGTCACTTCGACGATATGGCATTTCTAAAGGATTGTCTCGACGTACGTCCGCCTCGTGCTCAGAAAGTGACTAAGGAAGACAGCAGCACAGATCTGGATAATTTCGATTCCGAACTTTCGGATTCCATAACCGACACCTTTGCGACTCTGGATGATCTTAATAACGATACATTTCTAGCACAAATGTCGACAAACCAGACAACTATTCCAGTTTTCAATTATCCACCGAAGCGAAAATTGTCGATGCATTCCGTTCCGGAATCGAAAAAATTCAAATCGATTGACTTGGAAAGTCTAGCACAGATTCTAAATACTGAAACGGAGAAGAACTACCAGGATGATGATTATAGTTTCTTGATAAGTTTCTATCCGTATATAAAAAGGATGCCGGAATTGTCGAAACTCCAATTTAGAGTTCGTATGCAAGAGTTGCTCTACAATACGATGGCAGAAATTGAAGCAGCCAATTCGTTGAATAATGCATTGCAGGTTCAAATTTCGTATGCTAGTCCTGGCGATATTAGTGATAAGACATTAAATTGAATGTTGTTGAACATATAAAACCGATTTTGAGCTACATATTCAATCTATTCTATTCTTCTCCTACACTGAAGCAAGGAATAATACTTTTGAAAGTCGTGAGTGTATTTTTTTTTAGAATTGTGGAAGAACATCGTCCCATCGACTAGATATCGACAGTCGAGTAATCGTTGCATTCAACATACATATTTCACAATGGTCGCAGTATTTTATAATCAATGTTTTTTTTTTTGACAAACACTTACTATTAAGGTGCCTTTGTATATAGTTATACACGGCAAATAAAATAAATATACATACATGTAATATTTTATGAGATTATACATTTACAAAATCGTTGTTGATAGTGGCCATATATGAGACTTGTATTTTTGTCAGATAAATGTATTTTTCGGATGAACACAAAATTTAAATCCATTTAAAGATAAAGTATTTGAAATATTAGAAAATTTTTAGATTAAAAGATATTTTTTAGAAACAAACTCAGTAACAACATTGCATTTAGATCGAGTAGGTAAAATATAGAGCATTTATTACATGCAGTAGTTTTGTCTTGTTAGGTGGCCATAGAGTTGTGATTACGATTTTATGGAAATTAAGATACTGAACTTACGTTTGAATCTAGAAACTCAAATTTCATCAGTAGCCAATTCTCGCTTCGAGTGTTTAAACCCTAAATGTCTGAATAAAAAATAAATGTCCCGGATAAAAACTTATAAAAAAGATACAGATTTCGCTAGTGAGCAATGATGATACATTAAAAATGCATTAATTTAATATTTTTTTTTTGTTAATAGACAATTATTATACATCTCGCTTATCTCAAGTTATAAAGCTTACGTAGTTAACAGCAATTTCGTTCTTACGGTCTCTATCGTGACGATAGTTCGCCACTAGCGATCAAGCGACCAGCACGGAGCAAAATGGCAACCCCATTTTCATGAGAAATACGCGTCCAATCTGGCTGACTCGAACTACAAGATAATTTCGGGTCGCTGATTCCGCGTCTGAAGTTTAAAAAAATGGGGTTACCCACCCAAGAAGGGCAGCACTGTTTTCATGGGAAATGCTTCGTTACAAAGAATGTCCTTTTTTCTTCACCAGAAGACTCAAAATGCAACATCAGTCTGTCTAGTGCATTCACTTCATGTATGTACATACAAAAGCCCTGCATCTCACAGGCACAAAGACGCCACCGCGCTCAATCATCATTGCGTCAATACACTACATTTAATTTCCACAAATCGCAAACGGCGTGCTCAATCATCATCAAACTGTAACCGCTTCTACGATCGTCGCCTGCGATCGATGCACAGCCGCATCTAGCAATTTCACCGCTACACAGTGGATCGAGCGTGTACATCAAATTTCCGAATTT
This sequence comes from Chloromyia formosa, assembly GCA_964017055.1. Taxonomy (NCBI): domain Eukaryota; kingdom Metazoa; phylum Arthropoda; class Insecta; order Diptera; family Stratiomyidae; genus Chloromyia; species Chloromyia formosa. The sequence goes on along the minus strand of OZ024815.1, from coordinate 29,950,865 downwards.
CATCAATTTCCTTCTATTTATTTGCTATATTATTTTGAAACATACTTTACCTAACTCAAAAATGTATGAATAAATTTCTTAAAATGATTTTTTTAGGGGAGTGGTTTTAATAAAAACGAAAACAAAATTTGTGTATTTTATAATTATATAGAATATATAAAAATAATGATGAAATTCGGAAATTTGATGGATTAGCTCGATCCACCATGGCGGCAAGATTCATTTTTAGGAAAAATTTGCAAATTTGATAGCGCGTAATTCCTTAGATTATAATTTGACGGAGAAACATTTACGAAAGTTATAGACAATTTGGTATATGTATTCCTATTTCACCGGGCGACGCATCGTGGTTCGCGCCTTGGCTAATAGTGACTTTACCGCTGTAGCGTATAGGGCAATCGAAGCGAGCGTTCTAGGGCTGTATATTGAGGGTGGCAACCCCTTCAGTCGAGGAGCCCACGCAAGCGGAGTTCGAAATTATCTCAATTGAAAACCAACTATTAGTCAAAAACGCCAACTACTATGGGTCGCCCGGTGAACTAGGAATGTTCCGAAAATGTTATTCTCTCCAACTTTCTAATACATTGTTTCTCTTAATGAGGCATTATTATTATGTGCAATAAACTGAAAAATGGCCGATCGACCTACATAACATAAAATATCAAAAAATTAAAGCTACTGAACCTTTGGTACCTTTTCAGACTCTATGCCCTGGACTAAGTGTCACTATCTTCAGAATCCACACTTTTATGGCCGCATATAGAGAGTATCAATGTAAATTATTATTACAATAGTTAAAAACAAAACCAACTAGTACTGAACCATCTATTTTTACTATTTTTCTCAAAGAATTGTATCTAACAACTTTACCTTGCATATAATGCTCAATATGGTTCTTATTCGATTTTATAATTAAGTTAATTTTATGATAATCACATGTACTCTATCCCTAGTCAATAATAAGATAATTTAAAATATTTACATAGAATAACTAATGTTTACATAAGAATAAAATTGTATACATAAAGTGTACTTACGCATTGTTAAATTGATCCTTTAGCGGCGATCCTTGTTGTACTGCAATGGCATACGGTTTACGTGAAAATTCCTCTCCCACTGTTTGTAAATCACAATTAGTCATGGTAAGATAACGAATGTCGGTAGCATCGCCCAAAAATGCAAAGCCAGTTGCCGTGGTTGAATTTCGTACACGCTCAACAGCTTCATCCAGGGTTGCTGGCAATCCAGCTTCTTGCATTGCTTGCCACATTTTCGTATATTTATCACTGACCGGATAATCCCAAACTGCCAGTTTTGATCGTTCTAATGGCGTCAGTGAATCGTTCAATGATAAATCTTTCCAAATTTCATAGAATCGTTGTTCAATATCGGCCATTCGTTGAAAATATGTCATAGCAGATGATCCGTTCAGCGGGGCATAAAGAATTTTATACTGTTTGGCTAGATCATCTAAGGATTCTACGGGCGTGTCCAAACGTGAAACTGTCAAAAAAGCAGCCAAATTAGCGGTGTACGAAGCGATGATAATGAATCTGAAAGTTGAAATGAAAGTGGTGATTAGATAGCATTCAGAGCCTCCTATGTACTCTTTCCGATTTTTTTTCAAAATGAGCTTGTTCGCAAAAACGGACATGGCTAAATCGACCCATTTCGTCAAGAATATATATGCCTTAGGCTTTTAGCGAAATTGGTCATTTCGGGAAATCGCCCGGCAAAAACTGTGAAACTGTAAACACATCGTTTGCCGGCGGTATTCCATGCAGAGTCGGAAAAGACGGTAACATTGCACTACGAGTATAAGCCGGTAGTTTGCGAAAATATTGTTCATCCAGTTGTTATTACTTGATCAAAACTAGAATAAAAAGAATATTATGATGATGTATGTAAGGTATGTTTGCACTGCCCAAAGCGGAAATTCCCGCTTTAGGTAGTACAAACCTACCTTGCATACATCACACCTGGTGGCAACAAATATTACACTAAATGGCGAAAGTGCTTAAATTAGGCATTAAGTGCAGTGGTAGTTTTATTCACAATATGCCGGGATTTCCTGAAATGACGACAGTATACAATGTAATCAAATAAATGCATTGTTTGCCGGGCAGTTCGTGAAATGGCGGATTTCACAAAAAGCCTAAGACATATATACATACTTTATATATTGTAGGTGGAGATCTTTCATTCTGTGCGTCGCAAACAATATGACCAAAGTAATAAGACCGATTACGACAATTTTGAGCCATTTCTTTTTTAATTGAAAGTTCGTCCCTTTTTTGATTGCAAAACTACGCGTGAAATTTAACCGAAAAAAAAACAACATTCTGGATCCCCCGTTTTTTTTGCCATTTGGACTTCAGATTCGCAATTAGCGACCCAAAAAAACCTACCTGCTTTTTCAGGAAGATTGTCCGAATTTTTGAAAACAAAAAGGTTGCCGTTCAGAAACTCCTTTATTTTTTTATTTTTTGCAATTATGACTTAAGATTCGCAATCAGCGACCCAAACGCACCGGAGCGACCCGTTCATCAGTAACGGTCAAGGGCTGTCAAACCCCTTCAACGCCAGTAGGTGTTGCTACTACAACAACAACCCCCTAATAGTGGCTCGCACGGCAGCCGGTTCTATGCACCGGAGTGGCCTGTTCATTATCAACGGCCATTTCCTATTGCGCCCCTCAATCCGTCGTAGCTACTTCAAGCCGGGAAAAAAATGCCAGAAATGGAAAGTGCTAATTATCCCCTTTAATATAATAACCAACATGCCTATAGTCGATGAAATAAACTTTGACTTCCTTTTTTTTAATCCTTTTTAGATCCTTTTGAATATTTTTTGTTTTTTTTTTTTTGCAAAATCAGTTTTCGATCGCTACGGATTAAAAAACAAAAAAAGGCGTGTCCTACTTAATTTTTTCCAGCAAGATAACATAAATTTCTATAAAAGGCCGTCCGTGAGAATGATTGTTCCCACGAACAGCTCGTGAGAATAAACTTCAGTCATAAGAATGGTTACGATCATGAGATAATTCCAACGCTATCTATTTAGATGATGATGAGAATAATTCCCATGCGAATGCATGAAAACGGAAAATTTTCATGAGAATTAATTCTCACTGCTATTTAGATGATTCTCGAGAATGAAATCAGTCTCATGATGCCATTCTCATGAGAATGTCTATCTAGATCTTTCAACGTAGAAATCTATGTTGAAGCAAATGTTGAAATGCGACATTTTACAAAATATTCGAGACTGTTAAGGTTACTGATTTGAAAACTTTCAGAAAAATTGCACTTCACGAGCATAAGAACGTTAAATAGACAGGATCTCTATACACTTAATAATTGTCTATGTGATATTTGTAAAAGTCCGAATCAAAATTGCTTATCTGAGGTATACTACTACTACTACTCCTACTACAACCCAATCAACTCAATACAACAAAAACTTACCCAAACAACCACCATGTTGCTGCAACAAGACGTCCTGATAAATTTTTTGGTGCCTCTCCGCCTCCCTGTGGCGTCAATGATGTCATACAAAACCATAAACACTCTTTCAAATTGAATTCTCGTTTCTCATCATCATCCTTGTACTTTTCGCGATTATTTTGATAACTGTACGGACTGTATCGATCAAACACCCACATTAAAAAGCTAGTGAAAAAATACGCTGCCAAAATGCACAGCCATACATTTGTTTCCAAGACGGTTAAAAATTTGAATAGAGAGCTCGGCGAACTTGGCAATTGCATCATAATTGTTATACCCACTAGATCGTAGTATGGTACAGTAAAGTCAATCACTGTCTCACGTTCAGCCATCACAGACATTGAACCCAACCCGATGTCGGCTTGTTTATCCATTAGTTTGCGTACAACACCATTCCATTCGCCTTTCTCATCCATATTGCCGAATTTTTTGTCCTCCACTTCCACAATTTCATAGTCGAAATTGCAACTTTCCGCGATGGCATCCAAAAGGTCTATGCAGTAACCTTTGAATCCTTTAGGTGAGCTCTTGTCTATCATGATGAATGGAGGTTGCTAAATAATGTAAATGAAAACAATTTGTTTTGAAAATATCTGTAAATATGAATGTTTATTACAGGGTAAGGCTAATCTTGCTTCAACCCAGTGTGGTGAAAAATAAATTCATGGACATGAGCCGAAAAGAACGCATGACAGATGACATAAATTTCTGAAACCAGAATGTTGTATTATGCTGTTAATAAACTTCAGGCCAAACAGTTTTTAACAAATAATTGACATATGTACATAAAACAGTAATAACGTAAAATTGAAGCATGTCATCATTAAATCCTTCCATTATACTAGTATACTTTAAATAATTGCCCACGGTAAAAAATTATAATTTGCACTTGTTCAAAAATTGGCAATTATGCCGATTAACTACTTCACCTCCAATTTTCCTGAAATTTTAGTATCATCATCATCGTGGCGCGACAGCCCGACGTCGGGCCTTGGCCGCCTGGAAATTTTAGTATAGTGTGCGGAAAAAGTAACTGGTACGAACACGTTTCCTGTTGTTGCACCTCTGCTATGCGCTTTTGCAATTCCTCCTCCCACCTAATTTCATAGCAAACAATCCTCTCTTGAATAACAACAACACACAGCTTTACCGAGTTTTAGGGTCCGTTATTTAAGATTAACAGATAAAGATAGCATCCAAATTAGTAATTGGGACAAATTAATTTTCATAGTGATTGTGCGTGATCGGGCACTTTCTTTACTAAATTTAGAACTTAAACATTTCTTAGAGTTGAAGTAAGTAAGCTTTGCTAGGACGAGCCCTGGAATACAACTTTCATATCTATAAATATGGTAGACATGCCTAGTTTTGCCCATCTAACAGAGGAAGAGTGGTGCCAAATCCTAGGATTGTCCATACGAATAATTGTTGAAAGGCTTAACACAAAAGAGGAATACCATTTATACCTCATTACAAGATCCCCAAAACTTTCGAAGAGTGTTGCGTTCGGATCGTCCGCCGTCGATTGAAGCAAGTGATATCCAGAGAATAAAAAAATTAGCAACCAAAAACATCAACAGCGTATCCTGAAATTTCGTATGAAAAAAGGCTCGCCATACCAGAATTATTTCCAGTTCAACAGAGTTCCCTTTGATAGCACCAGCTATAAGTCGCGACGCTGCACAGTGGGGAAGTGCTTTATTTGATTGCGAAACTAAAACCAAATAAGGTATTGACTGCGCAACCACCTCCACCTGCCATATCTCCAAATGAATCCCGGCTCCCAAGAGCAAACAGAACTACGTTAGCTCAACTTCGTTCTAGTTGGTGCTCGCGTTTGAACTCATACCTGTCGCATCGACAGTGACATCGAAAACTCTTGCCCAGCATGTGACCTCGGTCCACACGAATACCCTTTGCAGAACCTAAATTTTTGGCAGGAAGAATGGCGTAATATTATCTTTAGCAACGAACAGAAATTTAATTTGGATGGCCCCGATGTTTACCAGTACTATTATCGAGACACAAGAAGCCCGAGGCAAGTCGAGAAATGTTCACGGTGGCTCGTTAATGGTTTAGGGCGCTTTTGACTTAGATGTAAAGGCCCCAATCTGCTTTGCATCTCATCAGATAAATGCAGAATATTAGATGGATCTCTTGGACAGCGTTTTGATCGACTTTCGAGATTAGTGATGGGGTGATTCGTAGATTTCCAACAAGACAATGCCCCAATTCATGTTGCAAGAAAATGAAGGAATATTGACGTGTTGAAGTGGCCAGCTCGTCATCCCGATCTAAAGCCAATGGAAAACCTTTGGGCTATTCTTTCACAAAAGGTTTATGCCAGCGGAAGGCAGTATGATACCTTAAGGACACAGAAGAATCCATTATCATGGAGTCATAATAATAGGCATATGCGTGTTACATAATTTAATATCCTCAATCAATATTTTGATTTTTTTTTTCAAGTGTCATTTGATTGTTGTTTTAATTAATAATATAATAATAATTAATAATAATAATTAATTTTAAGGCTCTAAGTCTTAGGACTTAGCCACTTTACTTGACGTATTTTCCCTTCAAGTAGCTGTGCTCTGTAGCACCCCTATCCTTCATATAGAGTAGATTATCCTTTTAGAGTCAATTCAACAAGGCAATCCTGGTGCGTGTTGTGTTTGTCTTTTGTGGTTTGTCTTTTGATTACCATTTCTATGGATAATACCTCCCGTCCACTACGCAACGCAAAAACATATCCATGTTAAGAAAAATCTATTTGCAATAAAACACTTACCACAACTGTATAGACCCTATAAACCGTGGCTGCTGTGAAATTGTATAAAACCGGACCACTTTGTACATACAACTGATTATCCAGTCCAGTTGGCCAGTATGCGACCGTCTTTGTACTAACAGAAGCCGATTCTCGAATGGACACTACAGTAAGTTCCATTTCAAATCGCATGAAACTAAATCCATTGAAAGGTGCATTTGGATTAGACACCAATTCAAAGTTGCCATAACTGGTTGGCTCCGTTACCTAATAAGAATCATATGATTTAGATACAATTAAAAATTACACGATTGGACTGGTCCTACCCCTACAAAGTACGATCTCAGATCCAATTTGCGTTCGGGAGTATTATTACCATCATAATCATCACAGCTTAGATACTCCATATTTTTTGGCCACGCTCCAACTTGTAACATTTCTCTGGAAAAGTTAGATGTTCAATAATAGAACGGTAAAATCGTTAAGTTTTGGAATAAATTATATAAGAATAAATTATATCTCCAATAAAAGAGACTTTATGGTTATTTAAATTTTGGATGAATTGAAATTTGCCATTCCAGACTCAACTTGCAGTCCCGCAATTGAGCACGATAATTATTGCTGTCCATCTGCTTTCTATTGCACGTCCTTGAAAGTTAAAATGTCAAAATTCGTATATTCTTCTAACGATGAAAACGAAAATCGCAATCATATAAAATAATTATTTCGCGACTCAGAAAGAAAGGTACGCTTTTTCTTTATGCCACCCAACTCGCCGCTGAAGCGGATTTTTTTTAACAATGGGCAGAACGTTTCCTAGTAAAATTATGTTCGAATAAAGACTACATTAAAGATCAGATGACGACGCGACGTGTGGAATAACATGCAGTACTACAAGTTGGGTCCTAAGTGACTTATTTTAAGGCAAAACGAAATGTCAAATTCATCAAAAGTTTACAGATCATAAATGTACAATGCATATTATTTCACGAATTACTTGATGGCCAAAAATGTCCTTAGTGACAAATCAAAATAGAATGCTGACAAAGCTTCAGGTTGCTCCTTCAGATTGTAGGTCGTCTTTAATAGACCAAGGCGATCAAGATTACGTGGATCAGCCCGCGGTCGCACAAACATGATCGTTGCATTATCACAATTACAGGCTACCTCTCCCTCAGAATGAGTTATAGTATGCCAGGCAAAATTTCGTTTGAAATATTCGGGCTTGGCCGATTCTAGAATAACAACAATAGGATCGGTTTAACCGCCGCACAAACAAATAATTTTCAGTTTTTTGAGATTTCTTACCAAGTACGGCTTTAATGGACTGCAAAGTGCCCAATATAAAGAAATTATTAATGTCCAGATTACGAAGCTTCTCAATTTGCTGCTCTCGTTCACCATCCTTTGCTATGGCCGTGATCACATGTCGTGTTGGTATGTTTTGAAGTAAAGATTTGTATTTGTGATCCATCACTGCAATATTAGTAATAGTGATATATGTATGTAATATATATCATATATTATTTAGGAGAATGAATATAAATGTTATAGAGTTCACTCACCGAATGAATCATCGTAGAGAATTGCAGCATTGGTTATGTTCATGTGTATAACTATACCCCTTACAAGTTCTGGAATCATATCGCTGGGAGGCATTACCTAGACGTGAGGTAAAATGAACATACATATCAAACTTATATAATTCAGTCCGGTCCTAATGCGTCCTTACTTGTAGAAGATAATTTTTTTTGTCGTCATTTATTTCCCGCCATTGTCTCAAATCTCCATCCTGACCGTATGAAGCACTGATTGTAGGCAAACCAAGAGCCGATGTGAAGGACTTCACTGTTTCAGAGGCTACACCGCTTTTGGTAAAATCCAAAACTACGTGTGGCGGCTGGTTAGCATTCACTGCATCTGTATATTTAGTGCATACTGAAAAAAAAAAATATTTTAATATTGAATCCCGAATAGGAATATATAGTAGGAATAGTTTTTTTTTTTTCAAAATGATAATTTTTAAAATTAATTTTGTGACTTTGAAGTGCACTACAAATTTCACCCATCAAAGGAAATTTATTAATTTTTTTTTTTTTCACAGGGATGATGGGATCCGTGTGGCTAAGGCGCTTTCTTCATAGTGTCAGTGAAATCCAAAGCTGTTATCATCATTTCCCTGAGAGGAAAAAGGGAAAGGGTTAGGTAACCACATTTAATAAAACAAGTTATAAACATAAACTCAATAATGTGTTTAATCTTTTGTTGAGCCTACCTTACTGTCAACTATGTACATTACAAATTCATTTCCAGCATTTGAAAAAAGGTGATCCTCAAGCGAATGGCTCAAAAGACTTCACACAAATCTAAAGAAAATGTCCACTGTGACCAAGTTCGTATTCGAGCTCGAGTATGTGTGGGCTGGCTTAATAAGATCTTATTTGCAGACGCAGCGTCACATGTGCACCGCCATATTCTCGACTGTGTACTAGTGAAACGCTGGAGATGCAGATTAAAGGCAGCATCTGACGAGTGATCTGCCGGTGTACGAAACCAGATTCGGAGCCTTTGGCGTCTTGGCCGCAAACGGAGGAAGGCTCAATCCAAGCAAGTGGCAAGATATCCATGTAGCGTCCTCTCTCTCACCCTTTCACATTGGGCTTACCTCAGAATTCAGGAGAACAACGTAATCCTTTTCGTCTTGAACATGATTCGTACCTTCGCCTTATAGTGTGGTGTATAAAAGATACGTTAGCTGGCACCAGGTGCCCAGTCCAAGTACGTTGCTTGGCGGGTTAATATCTGATCCTGTTGCTTACACCGGCAGACCGAAGGCAGCACGTGATGAGTGATCTGCCGGTGTACGAAACCAGATTCGGTGGTCTTCGGCGTATTGGCCGCAAACGGAGAAAGGGTCAATCCAAGCAAGTATCTGAATATTCATGTTGCTTCCTCTCTCTTTCTCATTGAATGGGTTTACCTGAGCATTCCGGAAAATAACGTAATCGTTTTCGTTTTGAACATTGAACGGTTTAAAAGTAGACTGAGCGTGGAGCTGTCAAAAAGTGGGCTGATTCCACTGAACTAAAACCCTGTTGTTGTATTGAAAGTTTTGGAATGAACCGTCCATATTCGTTATCTACCGCTCTTTGTGTCTGAATAAAATGAATTATTTCCATTGCAGTGATGACGTGTGCATATACAGGGTGTTCGGAAATTTGACGCATAAACGCACTGACACGTGATTGTGTGTGTCAAGGAACATTTTTTTAGAATTCTTAAACCTTTAGCTGCTACATGCATTTCCTTTTTATTCTAAATTGTCTACCTCAAGGATGTTATTGTTAATTTCCTTGACCCCTCTACGGCATGGGCGCGTCAATATCTCTTGTATTTCTATTCGTTGTTGACGATTCGATAGCAAATCTACTTTTCGGACGTGCAGTTGCTGGCATGCACCTCCTACCCCCGCCGTCTTTATACTAACAAGCTCGGAGCGTAGTGGAAGTTCTATTAGTGCCCACAGACAGTTTTCTTTTTTGTTCGTGCCGAGGATCGAACCTCCATTCTCTAGATCCTAGAGCAGCGACCGAACGAACACGATCACCGAGCGCGTCAAGGATTACATTACTAAACACACAATATCTGGGAAACTACGGTAGCTACAACCCTCAAATTGAAGAACCAAAAGTCAATCGCAGCTAATAGTTCGCTCTCAAATAAAAAAAAAAATATTTGGTTGAAATCAGACAGACGGTTTAATTGTTATAAATTGTTATAAATATAAATTAGTCAAAATTTTTGTTTAGCTTCGAACAAAATTTTTCCATCACCGTTTCCTTGAATTTTTACATACGTATATTACTTGTCTTGTCTTAAAAATTAATTTATTTTATTATAGTCAAATCGTGTTAATGTCATTTCATCCTATTTTTTAATTTCTGGTAGTTATAGCCCTTTGAACGTAGGAAACAGGCTTTGTTGTGCGTTGCAATTCTAGCATTAAGCTGATTTTAAATTATTTAAAAAAAACTACGCGAGCTAATATAGAACGATCATTTTCTCTTTCAATGGCATTGCCACATCGAATTTATTTAAAAGTTATCGGTTTGCCAATATTATTAATTGTATATGTAGTGAAAATCATGAAAATTAAAATAATAATATATATAATAGTAGTCCGGTTAGCGCTTTCATCTTCTGTGCACCAGGCCCGTGTTTCAGTTTTACTGAAGGCAGTAGTCTTTTTGATAAAAAGCAATTTACGTGTCGGACTATGATCCCACTCAATGAAATGAGTATACCCATTCGGGAAAAATACCTAGATTGAGCGTGTTGTTGATCACATACCTTTAAGTATACCGAGACTATTATGTTGCATAGAGTTGTTTTCACAATGTCGGGTTAAAGTTTATCTTATATAGGTCCGTTTTCTCAATGTCTGGTTAAACTGTCAGTTAGCTATTCGGGACACTAAATTAAACCTTAGCGTATGCGACGCTCAAAATATGATACTGCAGTAGAATGCTCAGCTAATGCAGTCGAAAATCAGCCGATTTTCTTGGCAGAATTCTGCTGCCTGTTCTATTCTATTCTACGTCTGTACCGTCTCTCAGTATTAATTTGCGGCTGAGTTGGTTTCAAATCCTCTTCCATCGAATGAATTTCATGTGCTCCTATGCTTTGTGACTAGTTTAATTGTCTCACTTGAATGTGCATACGTAAACAGTTTTAGCTGTCAAAATCTCAGCCACCCGTATTAGTTGCTTGGAATTATCGTCCGATAAATTTTTAACTGGAAGTTGGGTTGCCGTTTTGCGTTTATTTACAGGATAAATTTTAACCAGACATTGTGAAAATGACCCATAGTGTAATTGTGTAGTCTTAACCTGCTCTGCTCCGCATGGCTGTTAAAAAAAACCGCCTAATATAACATAATTGACCATGGCGAATAATCTAATTAAATAGCAAGTGACATAACGCCATAATTTATCAACTATCCGATAAAAGAATAGTCAAATATTATTCTCCCTTAAGCTTCTATTACACGGGACGCGTATATCGCGTAATTTTCACCCGTAAAAATGATTACTGTATAGTACACGTAAGTCGGCTAAGCGCATTTATGCTTCGGTACCCGTCGTCGTCTAAAATGGCTGCGTTCCTGCGAACGAATCAGGTTTTAACATTTCTCGAATTCTCCTCCATATGCTTTCCCCTCCGGTAAAATTTGTACGGACAACTCTAGGGGAACATTTTCATGACAATTGTCCATACGAAATGTTAGAAAAGGACATTTTTATTGACGCGGGAATAATGTACACGTCGCTGTGTTTAAACAAGGTGTTCTTACGGTTCGACAGCATCAACTGTTCCATGTGTCCCAGTTGCAGTTTCGTTGGTATAAACTGGTTTCGAGGAATTCAGTTGCCAGCATGCACTTTAGATTCATCGACTTGCCAACGGCAGATGAGTAGCTGTCGGGACCCGTCGTCTGCTAACAAGTTACGCGTTGGCGTAAACCCGTTTGCTGTTTACACGGGACGGGTATCGTAAATTTGACGCGCCCGACGGGGTTACGCGTTACGTGTGTTAGAACCTTTATGCTGCGTTTTGCTAGGCACCACTCTGCGTGGATCGCAGGCGACGATCAAAAAAATTCATACAAATGGTGCCCCGTGCTCTATGGCTTGATCGCTAATTTCGAACAATATGCGACGATCTTGTGTCTAGCAAAACGCATCCTAAGTCTATTCAAGAAAAACATTGACAATTTTTCTGAAGCTTAGGTGCCTGCGTCTTTATCGATTTGTTATAAAAAATACGTCTTTACCCGAACTTGGTTACAAATATAATAAAACCAAAACAACGGGTCCGGGTCAATTACCTGCTTCCAATAATCCCTTTGAATCTGTACGATTGCCTTCGACCGATGTGAGTTGTACTGATGCACCATAGACGGGATTTTTGCGTAAAAAGGATATGACTACATCAACGGCTTTAGTCGCTACATCGTTATCCACTTCGTTGATGAGCACTGCAATTAGAAATTACAAAAAGTATATAAGCATATTATGCATGTTTTGCTTCAAGTTAACATATTTACGGAACATATTGCTGAAATTTTAGGTGAAATTGACAAGTTTACGAATCAAATCAATAATCATGTGAACATATTTTCGAGCCAAATAAACACTTTTGTGAAGAAATGAAATGTATTTTTTGAAAGATATTAAACATTTTACGAATCAAAATAATAAGTCTTTCAATCAAAATACAATTTTTGTTCTTTCTCAAAAAATTACACTTGGTTCAAACATCTATTTACTTAGTTGGGAAGTCTGTTAATTCGATTCGAAAAATGTGAATTTCATTAGGAAACTTAGAGCTTGAGGGAAAAGGTCGCTTATTGCACATATGGCCAGTATCACGCTCGCCTTGGCTTTATTTCACTAATTTTATCAAATTAATGGATATTTTCGCAGACGGTTGGAAACGTTTGAAAAGTACCAATTAAAATATGCCAGGAGAAGGATTTAAACCGCCAATTTTTTGCTCGACGATATATCCCTTTACTTTATGAAATATCTAGAATTTAGTATTAAAACACACTTACAGACATTGATATTTTGCGAAGTCTGTCCAAAAATGACAAGAACCTTATAAAAGACCACAAAACCGAATAGCAATATCATTTTGCGTTCTTTTATCCAAAAGTAACCAAGTTTTTAATTTAACACAAAAGTCTGATCAAGAACTTTATCCCGAATTTTCTTTTCATATTAACCGGCCACGTATCCTATTCTATACTAAATCAATTTCAAAATTGGTAAAGCTTAGTCAAGTCAATTATACCTCCTTCCTAGGTAATAGTTTGTTATTGAACACATATCACCAAGGAGATGACCGATGGAGTGTAGGAAAAAACGCTTTGTTAATTGCGGCTCTAATGTAATGGACTTCGTGTCAACAAATAGCCAACATTCCTTCGAAAATGATAACAAAGTGGATATGTTGTGGCACATATGAGTATAATTTATAGTTATATTGATTTTGTGGGAAAGATTGTCCTTTCGATTATGAGGTTTTATTTAGTTGTTGAGAAAAATGAATATGTATGGGGTACTATACATACTAGGCATGTTTTTTTTGCGAATTTTAACTTATATAGGTTACAGAAACTAGGCGCTTTACAACAACAATATAAACCTATGTGGGTTAACGCTCTGCCCTGGTGATTTATTTAGTGTAAATTTACACTCGATGCATCAAAAGCCATAGGCTACATCTAGCGGTTGCGCCTAGAAGTTCGTTCGTTCCACCCTGTTTTTGCCTCATTTTTCTGCAATTGGGTTCCATACATTTCTGATTGGAGCAATGGCTTTCTTTGAAATATTAGAAAAGCATTCGGAGTCAATTGGTTTATTTTATCTTTATCACAGTTGCATTTGGCGAACTTGCTCTTGATATATTCGAATGAAGTTCACTTCTAATATAAAATATATGTATATTTTTTTCCCAGTTTACAGTCAAGAGTCAGCTTATAAAGTGACTAAGGAGCATGTCCAAATAATGGCCTCTGTTCCACTCAATGAGATTCTAAATCACTAGAGATATTTGCAATATTTTGATGCCAGACAATTATGCTGAATATTTGAGACCCACGGAAAAATCAAGTTTTTTGTACTCATTACTACAGCCGAGTTTATCCAAAGCCGCCGCGGTTTACAAATTTACGTTGAATTTAAATGCAATCTCGCCGCGAGCGATTTATTCCATTTAAATTCAATGTAAATTTGTAAATCGCAGGTGCTCCCGCAGTCTAAATTCGGCCTAACAATAGCTTCCATTAACCAATTCCGAAAGACCTTCCCAAATAATTTTCAGACTACTCAATAAAAACTTTCATATTAACACCAGCATCTCCTTAATCTAAACAAATGTATTTTACACATATTTTCCCTGCGTCAATTTTAATTTGGTATTTTTAAATTTCAACAAAAAATACCAGAAAATAAATCCCTGCGCTAATAAAATATTAACACAAATACAATATCATTCTCCCAACGACAGAAATACACGCATTTTATAAGTGTGCACCTACAAAATAGTATCACCACAACCAAATCAACTGGTGTTTGCGTGTTTCCGACACCGGAAATAAAAATATGTAATTAGGTGAGAAGGGATTGATTGTTCAATGTTTGCTGGGCGGTAAATTTTGTCTTTTTCTATAAATTCGAAGGTCGTACACTTGAGGTGTTTTGGGTCGTGTTAAGAAGCTGCGGGAGTCGCCGCGCTTTGCAAATTTAAAGAATAAATAACTGGCGCAACAGTCCAATTTGAACCATGGCCTCGAGATGAGTTATCTCATTTTCTAGATCGTGATGGTCTTGTGCAGAGGTGTGTGATCAGCAACACGCTCAACCGAGTTATTTACTCCATAAGTGGGTACTCATTTAACAGCTGAGTGGGCTGATAGTCCGACACGTAAATCCCCTTTTGATCGAAAACTACCGCATTCAGTAGGAATCGAACCGGGCCTAGTGCGTAGAAGGCGAACGTGCTAACCGTTGCGCCATCCGGACTACCTTTACAAATTACAAATTTACATTGAATTTAAATGGAACAAACCGCGGCGGCAGTCGTCGCGGTGTGTTGATCGGCGTGATTGAATTTAAATTCTATGGAAATTAGTAAGCCGCAGCGGTTACCGCGGCGGCTGCCGCAGTTTGCAATAAACTCGGCCTTTGCATAACATTAAGGCCGTACCACACTACTCGTGACTCAGTGAATTACTAGCAAAAGCTCTCTCCGAAGTACTCCAAAATACCGATCTGCTTAGCTCAGACGTGTAGATTTTCCCGTGCATTGATATATCGAGAAGGAAAAATATACACCAGCTAGAACTAAAATGTAGGCATTCGCCGAGGAAACGCCACACGCAATGGCTACTAACCAAGTACCGAGTAATTCTATCCAACCACACTACTCGGCGATCGGCCAGCACCTTCGAACAGAAAAGCGTTTTTTTTTCAGGGCAACATTTGGAATCACAACGAGTTCCGAGCAAATACAAATAATATCCATACGCTGCGGTTATTGCGAATAATGCCGGGCTGTGATTCCCGCTATTTATGTAGTGGCGGATCTAAAAGTCGAGTTCGGAGCGGACCCGACTTTGTGGAGTGCCCAGTTCTCCAGGTAACAAAGTAGGTCGGCTAGGTTCACATTTGTTGAACTTTCGGTCTTCCAGAGGCATGCGTCTATTGAAAGCGCGGAACATTCTTTATTGTAAAGTACAAAACCATTAAGGCCGGCCGCTGTGCTTACCACAGTACACACAGACTGCAATAGTGCTCATTCTGGTACCACCAGGGGACTCCTCAACCGGTAATCACAATTATTGAACTAGATAGAACTTCCTATAAAATGAAGAAGTTTCCCACCGCCAACATAAGCTTAGCCATTCAGTTCAGTTCGGAAGTGGGATCCAAGAAATATATTTCGCCTCCTTGCCAGAGTAGGATAGGTGCTGCGAACATAAGAAAAACCGTCCTCGTCACCGCAGCTTTTACAGTACATAGTTGTTACATTGGGTGCGAATATTTGGATTGTTAGTGGTTGTAGAATAGCATCAAAAGGAAGCCACTTACCAGTGCCATGAAGTCGAATGATCGTATTTTCGGCCGTCAATTCACCAAAATTTCAAGAAGTATCTGGTTAGGCAGCAAACAGCATGTTCAAAGCAAAAGAAGTAGTTGTCCTAAGAGCACCACATAAAGCAATGCAGCCCCATTGATACTATATCATGGGTAAAACATTTTACTTATGGTGTTTTTATCCATCAGAGTGGTACCAAGAAGAGCGATATTTACAAGCGCTTGCGACAAAACCCTCGGATTGCGGGCGTAGCACTCTATATTCCGTTTTGATTATAAATCGTTTCGAGTGTTTCCCCCGATTTTTTTTTTCAAATTTTGGGGGATTGTTCATCTTTTTGCTTCGCTTCGGGGCCCGGGTGCAATGAGACCCTCGGCCTCTGGTTTCGTACCACGGATAAATCACTACTCATCAGGTGCTGCCTTCGATCTGCCGTACCAGCATAACCAGACCAGAATATGGTTCATTACAGGGCAGCTTCTAATACGAGGCCTGCAAAGTAGTAGAAACTGAGGAGAGTGTGCCACGAAAAGGAAAAAAAACGAACTGGGTACCTGAGCTAGCTAGCCGTTGTAGAGGAGAAAAACAGCAAACAGAAAAGAAAAAAAACTCCATCTCCTATCATCCAGATGGTCAACAGATTACCGAAAATCCTGAGACCAGTAGAGGCGCAACACTGCATTCCTTACCGGTATTCACTCATCAACTCTGTAAGCTGCTGCAATGTAGCTCAGTTCAGGAGAAGTAGGCGGAATTTTTGCTGCTCGTTTCCCCTGTCGTTTACGTATTAATGCAAATTCATAGGCCTGGAGAAAACAACACAAACAGGGGGGGGGGGGGGCAAAATGGGGAATAATAAAAAAATGGGGCGATATGGATGGTTGGCGGATGGTGCAGGTGACCCCGCACTCGAATCGGGGTCCGGGTGAGACCCTCGGCCTCTGGTTTCGTGCCACCAAAAGATCAGTACTCATCAGATGCTTCTTTCGATCTGCCGGTGGAAGCAGCACAACCAGACCAGAACATGGTTCATTACAACTGTCAGATTTTGCTGGTCCCAGCCAACGGAGAAATTTTTATGATAGAAAAATGACATTTGGCACCGAATTTTGTGTCCATCAGAAACTCAGTGAAGTGAATTCATAGAACAAATTGGCAACAGTATGCCAACCGTTGTGTGTTATGAACTTAGCCATTATTTTTATAATTTTATGTGCGCTCATATGATATAAAATATATACATTGTATACATTGTATGTTTATCATTTTGTAAATATTTATTCTTTTATTTATTGTATTTTATTATTATTTTTATTAAGGAGGCGTCAACGTAAATATTCGGGAAGCTAGCCGAAGACTTTTGCTTATACTTGTTCCCAATACCGAAAAGAGCACATCAGAAGACCCTTTAGTAACAAAAACAATAAAATTTATTAGTTAAAACTGGCTAAATATTTATTCAATCTATATTTTATAAAATTACATTTCTATTAATTTTGTATAAACTTTAATTGTCGGTACGGCGCTTATTGGATGGCTATAAACAAAAAATTTATTAATTTCATGGCGTCGCAGCACCATCGCTTCTTTCATCATGTCTAGTACTATTATAACGTTTCAGTTTCAATCCGAAACTGTCTACTACATATTGCCAATACTTTTTACGTATAACATCATGTTCTTGTATCATTCCACCGCACAATTCGATGACTTTATTAGCAAACGCTTGCCGATTCTCTGCATTTGGCTCATTAAGACATTTCTCCTGGTAAAGATCAATTAGGAAGGCTATTAAGTAGGGTGACCGCACATTGTTTGTGTAGAGCTCTTCGCAGAAAGCCAAAACCTGCAGAAAAATATTTATTATTAAAATAAAATAAATAAATATTTATTATTATTATGACCAAACAGAGTCTAGAAAATAGCCCAAGTCAACAGTTAAAGGTTAAAAATAACGACATTAAGGCTAATTCTCTTCAATAAATTCATAAAATTTAACATTCGTATAAGTTGTTATACCTATATATAGGGTTTTCATGAAGGACGCTCCAACTTTAAATTTAAATAAAACAAGTTGTGTATAAGATATAATTTTTCCTTTTATGTGAAAGAGTATTCGATTACCTTAGGTATTAAATACAATATTGGCTAAACGGCCGCTCTGGTACACGTAGCGCCATCTTATTGGAACCACATGTCCTTCAGATCTATAGGTTGCAATTTCAATCACCACTATGACGCTAGATATGCGGGTAGTCCGGATAGTGCAACGGTTTGTATGTTCGTCTAATATGCACTGGGCACCTGGTTCGAGTATTACTGACGGCAATAGTTTTTTATTTTACCGGGCGACGCTGTAGCATATTGAGCGAACGAAGCGAGCGTTCTAGAGCATTAGACTGAGGGTAGCAAACCATTTAGCAGCGGATCCCACGCAATTTGAAACCCAGTATCTCAATTCTCCCACTCATCTCAATTTGAAACCCACTGTTGGTCAAGGACGCGGACCACAATGCGTCGCGTCGCGCGGTCAACTAGGAAGGCTCCGGGTAAATAACTCGGTTAAGTGTATTGTCTCTATGTAGATCCTTAAATATCATGAAAAGGAGATGTACCCCAGATGACAAGTGCCAATATTTGGTGATCGAAGGAAAAAATACAAGAAGTTTTGAAAATTGGCGCGATTGTTGGTTAATACCAGGAGTACATTGTACTAAAAGTTCCCGCCAGTGAGGGGGATCACAGGGGAGATTTTTGTGTTTTTTTTACCTATATGGTAATCATCACACCGACGCGGAAAAAAATCACAGCGGAAAAATAACATTTACCTACCTTCTCTAATAAGAAATCACTGTTCGTTGTACATTTTAGTATTCCTTATTGGTTCACATATTTAAGAGAATAAATAAATAGTCCCTTCGGAAACAACAACAAAATGACATGCGAACAAGAAGACAGGACGTCAAGGCGAAAAAAACTTGGTGGTCTGCAGCGAATTTTGACGCCACGGAAAAATTTGCGTCAGTGTGAGCATCCTTATAAAACGCCGCGGATTCGCCGTGCAAATTTTTTCGCGTCGGGCTGATGATCACTTATCTCTATAAATATCCCTCCCAGCGATAAATGAGGTAAAAACAGAATAAAGTAGAAAACATTTTCTACAGTAAAGGTCCTATTCATTTTTGTCGTATGATTAATACTAAAAATTCCCGAAGCTGGGAGGTAAGGTATTGAAGGGAGAGATAGAGAGACGTTTGAATGATTTTAAAAGTTTCTTTTCTGAAAATAAAGCAGGCAAAATAAAGCATAAATTTTCTACAAAAAAATCTACACTAATACTTTTAGCGTGGACAATATGTCAAAATTTTACGAAAATCGTAATTTATTTTTAACAATTTTAGTTTAATTTTAAACATAATTAATGCAAAGCAAACAACATGTAAATTCAAGTGGATAATGGACATTGCCATTCATAGTAAACAGTCAACTTTATACTATTAATAACGTTATGCTTTATCCGCTACTGAAAGCAGCAGAGATGGAAAAGATACAACAAATCAGTGGGTACCTACCGAAAAACGAGAAGGAAGCGAAGCGACCGTTGTTTCTGCATCCCGGAACAATTCTAGGTTTTCGGTATATTGTACGCGCTATAACATTGCAAGTACTGACCCAACGACGAAAATTAATAAGATTTTTATTATGAAATTTTGTCTGCTTTATTTTAATCCTAGACAATTTTTGTCTAGAATTAATAGTTATGGAGTTTTAAGCAGGAAAAGAGCCAGACGCAAAACAGTTCCCCACCGCTAATCCACCCTCATCATCCAGGATTTGTGCTATGATATCCTCTATGAAACAACAGACAGCTTTGGTTTTGTCGATATCTCAATTTAAAGCCAATCGAATTACATGCCTACAAACTGATCTCATGTCTTATCTCGTGAAATGAGTACTTTGTGGTGTTTTATATCGGATACTACACCAAAATGGAAATTTTTAATCTTTGGGGGAAAATTTTCCATTTTTTTAAGAGCTAATTCTTGGAAAATTGTTCGTCCATCGAGATGAATTTTGTACTAAATTCTAGGAATTCTACTCAAAATTACGGTTTTCAAGCGAAATAAAGTGCAAAGTAATTGTTTTCGCGTGAAAATTGCTCATAATGATGTGGAGACTTTTTTCTTCAAATGAATTTTTTTTTCTTTTTGGACTTCAGATTCGGAACCAGCGACCCAAAATCACCTTAAGTTCGAACCAGCCCGACCAGACGAGTATTTCTCATGAGAACAGCCAGGTCCGACAAGTGCTTCCCATCAAAACCATCCTCACCCGAAACATACTCGCGCAACGTATCAACGTAACACCATTGGGCGAAATCAGAGATTGAGTCTCATGTAGTTGCGCACGAGGAACTCACAAAGAGCCACTGGTTGTGTCACACCGCGAGTTCCTCTCGCGAGATTATTTTCGGGTAAGGAACACGTTCACAAAATGCGCAATTTAAACGCACCTTTAGGAGTTATTAAGCGATGTTTACATTTGTTTCGATAAGCCCATTTTTTTAAGAAGTTTTCTTTTTTTTCTAAGTAAATATTACCAACCAACAATTGTGCCAAATTTGACTCGTCACTTGGAGTAATGATGCTAACTCATCTAGAGGCCTTGGTCCATCAAGTGGACAGTTGCACCAGTTATATCTTTAAATTTAGGCCACAAAAAATTGGCTATCGGTGACAGTTAATGGTGGTGTCAGCTGCTTCATTTTGGAAGAAGCACGGAATGATCCCGACGGACCAAAATCCACACCAAATAGAGATATTTTCTATATGCATTTGCAACTGATTGGTTTCATGTGGATTGTTATACCCCAGATGCGACAATTTTACTTATTTTGTGCGTTCAGAAGGAACTGAGCAACTTCCGCTCAGCGAACATGTTCAGAACGAGCGGGTTCAGAAGTGACTGAGCAACTTCTGCTCGGGTGATCATGATCAAATTTCACCGAGCAAGAAATATTTCTGCTCACTGATCAGTGCTCAGTGCTCAGGTTCTTCTTCTTCTTTTTCAACCTCACGCTCATGTTGCGAGTTTCCGAGTTTTGACAGTTATCAAATTGGTTGTTGTGTTTTCGCCGTTTTCGGCTTCTAGTTCTTTGGTTTTCGGGTGCTTTTGAATTTGTTATCTCGTTGTTCGTGATTTTTGTAATGGACAGCGTGGGATTCATGTATTTTCCACTTTTTGGTACTTGACGTCTAAAATTGTCATCGTCAGCTTTCAGCTGGTCGATTTGTCAGCTGGTGAAGTAGCGTTCAGCAGGTGCAGACTCCAAACCGAGCAGCTCCGGAGCTGCTCGCGAGCGGTTTCTGCTCTTTTGCCACCTTCTGAACGCATTCATTGACATAGCCATTCATCCAAAAATGGTCGTTGCTGGAGACGATTTTCCGGTCGAAATCGGGGTCCACTTCTAACTGCTCCAGCAGCCAAAAACAGTACTGTAACATTCCATTAATTACTAATAAACCTCCAAATTTTACAGTTGCAACGTCGCTTAACAAAAAGCGACAAGATCAAGGCTTGGGAAAGAAATTATAAATATGCATTATCCCTTCAAGCTGTTCCGGCTGGTAAAGATGGCTCATACATGCGCAATGCTTGGTGGTCTAATATACGGAAGTTATCAGTGGCAAGTGTTTTAATTTGTCGTCTTATTTGCTTAGGGTTAATTTAGACATTTGTCGATAAAGTGACTGATAGGTGATCCTAACGGCCTTTGAGATGCTTGAGTATCATATCATTAATATTATGTAGCTATCAAATACATATTTCTGTTTGTTTTTTTTTAAGGGGAAATTTGACAATGCCAGGAAGATTGGCACAAGCACAAGTAAAGTTCCCGAAGAGAAATTCACGGAAGTGGACGAAACCGTCAAAGACATTATTGGCCAAGATTCTCCGGTCGTAGGGTGGATCGCAGTTACAGAATCAATGGAGAATCAAAACGATATTTCCGAGCTGGATCAATTTCAAAGAGAATTCCAAAAAGAAGTTCCAAAAGAAGAAGAAGAATGGGCTCAACCCGATGTGACCGGCAAGCAGCCGCCGGGAAAGGGTTGAGGTTCATCTTCTCGGTCATGCTGTTGTTGATCTACAGTTATATTACGAGTATTATCACCTATCTCATCTTCATTCCAATTCAAATGTAGATCTTCTTCTGCTTCTCTACTAATATTACATAGAGCCATTCAACGCTCGACAATGTTAGCAGCAAATATGTGTCCCACTCTAAGCTTGTTTAATCGAGGGAATTTTTCTTTTAAAATTCCCAAGGCAGATTCTATTATGCGCCTTTTACTTTTGTGCCGTCTCTTGTAAATTCTTTCTGCTTCATGTCCGGGATCATCTCGAAGCGATAGCATAAGCCACTTTTTTAGACCGTAGCCTGAATCACCAAGCAGAACATAATTCTGAAACAGTCCTTGCTCCATTCGTTCATAAAGACAGCTGTTTCGAAGCACACGATTATCATGTACGCTGCCTGGCGATTTTGGTTGACATAAAAAAAAATTCGCCATGATAGCCACAAACGAACATGCAGTTTAACGAGTGGTTACCATTACGGTCGACAAAAGCAGCCTCATATGGCGTGGTGGTGCATCGATCTTTACCAACGAGCCATCGATTTCTCCAATCACCCGGGGAAAACGTGTGATTTCAAAAAAGTTCACAACCTCTTGTTCTTGATTTTGTGGCCATGGTATCACACGAGGAAACAGGCGGACACTGATAGCTGCGACAAACCCTTTTCACAGTGCGGCACACTGTGGTTTTGTGCACACCATGCATGTCTGCAATGGTGTGGTATTGTGCTCCACTGCCTAGCCAGTGCAAAGTAATATATACTTGCTGATGAATACTCAATGCACTACTTCTCCTTGACCGATGAATGAGAGATGCTATTTCATCAACTATAAACTGCATTTTGTTACGGGACATACGGAACCTCTTCCTAAATTCAAAATCACTTAAGAAGTCGTAGTTTATTCTTGGTTTATAAACTTTTCGGCGGCGGAGGTTCTGGGGTTTTTGGATATCATCTTCTTCAGAAGAAAAATTGAAAAGCAAGTCTTCCAACATCTTGACACTGACTAATAACTAAATTTACAAGAGAAAATACGCTAATAGAAATAATATTAGTGTTTACTGTCACCTCGGTATTTCTGAATATATTCTAGGCGATTGTGCAACGTAAGCTAATAGTATTAGCTAATAATATTGCCTATTTCGCTAATATTATTACTACTAATCTTTTCAGATTGTGCAACAGAAATTACAAGTTATTAGTGGTTTTACTAATAATATTAGTTAATATAATATTGTGCAATAGGGCCCAGCACTGTTCTACTCAGTCCGTTCCGACGATCTTTTTATCAAATCAGGTCTTACAATGTACATCAAGGTAAAACTATAACCTTCTGTTTTAATTACACGAATTAAAATGTATGTTTGCAATTCAAATGCGTTACTAGAAAAAAGATCATGCATTTCCATCTCGGGCATGAAATTTTGTTTATCTATTATTTTTGATTTATCAGATTGTTGACAATAATTCGTTTTCATGCGACAGCTTAAAATCACTCAAACGTACGTGCATTTGACCATGTTCTAAGTCTAAGATAACACTGTTTTCATATGACGAGAACTCAACGCGATTCTTATCACGTTTTTAAAATTAAACATTGAAAAAAGTAATCATCTTTTGTTTCTTGGTATGAGTATAAGATACTTACTTCTTCATACTGTCCAGGTGTTGCTCCGCCATCTTGCAATATTCCACCCAAGAAATTCCATACGCTTTCATTATTTTTAATTAGACGAATTCGTGTAGTGGCATATTGAATTTCACGCTGAATTACTTCCGGAGTAAATCCAAAATGTTTCAGTACGAAAAATCGTTGATTCCATGCTGAATTGTTTCGAACATCATCAGAAATAAGGCGATCTACATATTCTAGTTCGCTGTCATAAAGGCTGAAAATATTTAATGAAATAAAAAGCGAGGTTAATAAATTGCAAAGAAGACATATATTTCCGTAGGACAAAAAAGGTTGTCCTTTGAACTTCATCAACAACTGTTGTTAATAAGTTTTACTTGACTTTCAGCTCATGGAGTAAAGTGACTGAAAGTGCTTTAAAAAAGTCTTCAAAGTTAATGCTGGAATCTGTTGAAATGTTGACCATAATATAAATAGAAGTAGAGCTGTACTGAAACTATTTTTTCATTCTGTATTATTATTCTATATTCTTAATATTGTATAGAATAATAGAATCAATAAAAACCCTAAATCTGACGTCTAATGTATTTCCAACGATTATTTATCAACTCATAGTCATAACATCCTCTAGAGATAAACTGTAACAGGCTACGACTTATTAACATTCAGACCAGCAATACCGATTTGCACCAACTGTTTTACGTTGCACTTTACACTGCCAATTAACGTGAAAAATAATCTTTTAATTCGACCGCACTGCCATTACCGAGGATCAAAAGCAATATTCTTGAGGATCTGTACTTCACGTATCCGTCGTGTTGTTTTTCTTTTTTAAGTTGCGACGTAGTCGCTTCATCGAACAGGGACGAAAATGGAATAGTTAGCTTGTGTAATGAACCACCTGTAATGAACCATATTATGGTCTGGAAGTGCTGCTCCCACCGGTAGATCGAAGCAGCACCTGATGAGTAGTGATCTGTTGGTGGTACGAAACCAGAGGCCGAGGGTCCCATTACACCCGGACCCAGATTCGACCGCGTGGGCGTCTGATCCGTCCGCAAACCATTCTATCCTTATCGACTATTTTTTTTCATTCCCCATTTTTACCTCCCCTGTTTGTGTTGTCTTCCCCAGGCCTATGAATTTTTGTTAATACGTAAAGGACAGGGGCAAGAGCGGCGAAAACCCCGCCCACGTCTCCCGAACTGAGCTACAGCAAGCATAGGCCGCTGCTTAGCTCGTTGAGGAGCCTTTTTCTTCGCCAGATGGCACGGCCCGACCTTCATGGTCACTATGCTACCTTAGTCTCTGTCCCCACGGGCATCTTCGGATGCCCACCAAACCGTCCATTACACTTGTTAATAAATGAATAAGACAAGCTAGCTGGAGGATATTAAACAATTATAAAATATCAACAAAAGGGTTAAGAAATCGAAAAATGCGTTAATTTATATTATTAATATTAATATATTGCTTAGAATTTGATGACGAATCCACTGTTCCTATCGTAGGTATATGAAATAGTAGACCGATTTCCACTAAATAAGGAAATATGGATTGCAGCCGATGGGTAGAACGTGGAGTCCACAAGCGAGAAGTCGCAGTATCGCTACCTGTCACCAATATTTTCTATTGTAGCTATATATATAGCAGTCCGATTCCAGTGGTCCCGACGTAGGTATATCCAACTTTATACAGAAAGAAGGATTTGTGCAAAGTTTAAGCTCGATAGCTTTAATATTGAGAAAGTAGTTTACACTGGCAGACTTGAATCCTTGAATCGACTCATCATCGTAATGCTGAGCACGAATATAAAGAAGAAGCACAGATCGTAATTTTTTCACCACCACACAAATTGTAATTAAGAGCCATAATTCGAAATAAATTAAGTGAACATTCATCTAAAAATGAATCATTCTTAGCATTAGAATCTAAGAACATTGATCGGAACACGCGGCTTCAACGGATCGAATATTTGCCAAATTTCAGTGTCTGTCCGTTTTTGCATGATTTACCAGGGGCCCGATTCCGCAAGAGTGAGTTTTTAGGTGCGCAGTCAAAACTCACTGAAAAAATTCACTGAGAATATCAGTGCGCACTGATGCAATTCAGCAAAAGCTAGTGAATTTTTATGTGCTGAATGAATTTTTCAAACAAACGTCACACATAATAGTGAGTGTGTAATTTTCCCGATTGTTGAAAACATCATAAAAATGGGTGACGTTAATGCAGTTTTATTGAGACAACGTATTAGGAAATAAAAACTTCTCACCTTCACTATGAATTTTTAAATTTTTGTCCCTAAATTCAACACGAAGCTCCGTCCTTCATCATTTCTGCTTTGAAAAATAATACTCCACTTACGTATGCAGAAATTAACAATTTAATACATAATTTATAAAAAAAAAAATATATTTTGCACTTACCAAATAAAAATATATTCGCACGGTGCGCACTGAAAAAATTCACTCTTGCGGAATCCGGGCCCTGCACCAGTCACATTGCATGGTTTACCGCAAAAAAAAAAACATTTATCACTAAACAAGTTCAGGCAACGTAGCCGGCCATGAAACCTCGTAAATTCATGGGGTTAGTAGAGGCGAGGTCCATGTCACTTGAATCTGAGCGCGGTGTGCCTATGAGCCGCTTGTTGCCGTTTCATTATACTTGTTTGATTTTAATTATTTAGCTTAATGCCGTGGGATTTTTGACTGTTCTTTGAACCGAGCACGAGAGTTTTGTTTGTAATGGTTTGGGACAACGATATAACAAAACCCCGCGGACATCTACCGATACTGGCGCTTCCGGATCTTCACGGTAATTTCGGCAAACCATGACTCTGTCCCCATAAAAACTCCGATAGTTCTAAAGTCTTGCTTATTAAAGAATGTAACGTTAATATGTCTTGCACTTACTTGAACGTTTTTATGGCCCACTGACGATGTTGCCACGCATGGTAGTTCTTCGCGTCCATACTGAGTACACTTGCCGTGAGCCTCAATTCATCGGACGGGTCGTTCATCCACTCGACAATGACCCGCCTGTGATGCCACACTTGGTAGTTCTTGGGATTATCGAAAATAACATCGTCAATGTACTGAAGCTCGACATGCAAGTCGCAACCCAGCTCCTTCAAAATATCTCTCCTGTAAAAACCAGAATAATCGATACATTAGAAGCTTGACGATAATATTGCTCCACGTACACTAACCGATATTGCCACACGGTGTAATTTGCAGCATTCAGACGAAGGGCATCACGCGTCAACTCCAAGGCTCGGAGCGACTTCTCAGACGACGCAAGAATGGCACGAAAGTAGTCGTAGACATCTTTGACTGAGGGAAGTCATTTCAATTTAGTTAAATCATATTTCTACCTTGAGATTGAGATTAGATGTATGTATGTACTTACACTTTGCACTGTATGCTATGTGGACGACCGGATTTTCGCCATCGTCCTGTTCAATGGGCGTCACATCAGCCCACTCGCTACGATGACTGTATGGAGCCCAGTCGGTGGGAAGCTCTTCATCGGAACTATTGTCGCTCATTTTCCACGGGCTTTGCTATGAGACTGTTGATTCTTTACGATATAATCGCGCGCACGGTCAACGATGAAATCACGATTCCATCCAAATGATAAAAAACGTCAAGTTTTCAGCATGTTTTGACTGCTTGACGTACGTACATGACATTTTCAGATGATTTGGAAGGACATCTGGCGTTGACTAGTGACCCGATTAGGTGTTGTTTTTAACTCAGAGGAACTTCTGGAGTGGCCCATAGCATAGAGAGTACCTATGGAGGTGCAATCCGCATATACTCAACACTAAACTATTTGAAGCAATTCCAGTCGTAAAAAGTAAGCAGAGAGACACACGCCCTCCACTGCGCAACACCCGCGCAGTCTATATAAAAGCACAGGAAGCACGTAAGATGTCATCTCCTCTCCTACTTTTCCAATTGGAACAATAACATTCCAGTCTGTCTCTCTGCCGCGGAACACCCGCCCGATCCATATAGAGCAAAAGAGATGTCAAATTTCCATCCCCCTTCCTACTTCCTCACTTGTGCCGAATTGCTTCGTTTCTCTCGCTCTTTTTCATTTCCTCATATACACTCTCTTCAAAGGGCCCATAGGCTCAATTTATGGGACGAGAGAAGAGCGCGTTTAATTTTTCATGGGAGAGAGAAAGAACGGGACTATTAATGCCAACCACCAATAGGACGCGGATATTTGACAGCTATATATACAGTGGGGAGTCAGAAACGAAAACAAACATTTTAATATCGATTTTCTGACAGAAAACTCACAAAAATAAATAACGCGCACATCACATTTAAATATTTAATGTTTTACCTATAAACAGACACCCCCGTCTTAAGTAGCGTTTACACTTGCCAGTAGACCGTGCAAGTACGTACATTTTACAGGCATTGCAAGTGCCCTGCAAGTAACTTGCAAGCTGTCACTTGAATATGTGTAAACACCCGTGCCTGTGAACTGCCAGGCCAGTAAACCCGCACGGCGCCTTGCAAGTAGCTGGCCTCCCGGGCCAATTGATTTCCTACAGGCATTCCAGTAGACTTGCGAACATATGTTTGCTGTTTGCTGTTTGGTACGCCAAAAAACGATCAAAGATCAATGTCGCCTGCAACTGAATGTCGCAATGGTAAATACGTGATAATTAAATTGACACTCAAGAAAAAATCCCAGCCAACTTGCAACTCGAATTGTGTGTGTAAACACCTACTGGCACACGTTATGCAAGCAGCTACACGCAAGGCACTTGTCGACAAGTCTACAGGCATGCCGGTGCACTGGCAAATGTAAACTAGCCATTAGGGATACGCTGGTTATTTTTGCAGTCACCGACGAGGCTTTTCAATTTACCTCAACTCACTACCGCCACCAATTTGTCCTTCCGGAAATTTCACTAGTGTCTTCTCTACATAATCGCGGCTCTTTACACACAAAAACCGGCTCCAAACTTTCGCGAATTCAACCGTATTTACTTTTTGCCACTTTTTGTACAAAGCGTTTGACAGCCATATGCACAACACGTGAAATGACGATCATAAAACCGTTAACCTTACTCTCCCAGCTCTCGTCTTTTTCAAGAAGAAGATCGTCCCATTTTCAAGCTGTCAATTTGTATGGCTTGACAGGCATATACCCACTTATATATTCAAATGTTTTTTAGCATTGATTAGTGGAGGTTAGGTTATCTCAACGCCATCTAGATAAAGAGGCCTCAACTCAGCTGTTTTTGACAGCTAAATTACGCAATTATTTCCTTCAATGACGCCATCGTATCCACAATTCAGTGGTCGGCGACCGGTGCTGGCGAGTTTTCGGTATTTGTGCGTTCCGTGTTTAGTTTTCGTTTTCCGCGTTCAGTGTTTATTTGTTAGTAAAATTTTATCTAGTGATACGGGCAAACAAACACGTGTGGGATGAAAGTGTGTCGTGCGGTTGAAGGATGTATTTTGTCAAGTGTGAACTGTTCCACGATGCTCTGCGACTGATCCCCGGGGCTGCGGCTTCGACCAAATTGCTGCAAGTGTCCAGAAAGTGTGTTTTTAGAGGACCAAAAAGCCGTTTGGCGCAATTCCAATTGTAAACACATGTCGTGCCGGGAACATCATCGTGTGCAGTCACTGCCTTGGCATGACCTTGGCGAAGGAAATAATGACGTAACGATCAGCTGAGCGCAGGCCTGTCTATCTAGATGGCATTGGGTTGACACGTTCAAGTAGGTGGTTTGTCAAACCGTAGTTTGATCGTGTCAACGCGCTTTTACGTTTACACTATAGACAGATTACTTCATTTGCAGCGTAATATGGGTGTGGTGAGTTTAAAATTGTATGTATTTGACAGTTTCAGGATAAATAATCCGGCGCAGATAAAGAAATCTGGGTGTAGTGTAAAGGCGCGTTGACATGATCAAACTACTACTAATATTACGTTTACACCACACCCAAAGTATTATAGTATATCCATGCAGATGTGTTTCTCTGAAAATTTATCAGGTGCAGGTTAGGGTATCCCCATGCATTACAACAACAACTTAAACCTGTACGGGACATTGGGGTGACCTGAACTGAATACTGATATATTCGTTAATTTTACAAGTGAAAACCAAGTTCCGGCGATGATACATTAATCAATTCATATTCTTCATAATTTGTACCCCACATACACGGAAATAAAACGTGCCATACACATACCGATCGATCGGCCGATCCGTCACCCGATATCGATATCGGCCGATGGATCGGCCTGTGTATGCGCTTATCGTTGACGATTTTTGTGACAGCTCCCTATAATTTTTGATCAGCTGATATTTTGTGGTGATCCATTAGCCGATCGATCGGACGACGGATCGGATAATGTATGGCGGCTATTATATGGAACTGTTAAAAAAAAATCGTCAACGATATACGCATCCACAGGCCGATCGTCGGCCGATATCGATATCGGGCGACGGATCAGCCGATCGATCGCTGTGTGCAGTGCCACTGCCTTGGTAAGGCGGAAATGACGTCAAATTGACCTCAAAATAGAAGTTTCGATCAGCTGAGCGGTGGCCTGTCTATTAAGATGGCAATGCCTCACCTCGACCTGATAGATGTCCACCCTTTGTACAAAAAAAAAACCGAACCTTTTTGCAAAGAGGATTAATATTCTACAAGAGTGATCACTCCATAGAACTTGTGCCTCTGTCAGTAGATTTGTATGTATTGACAAATTGTATAGACTACACGAGAAAGCTCACTCCCACAGAGACATATAGAAGGAGATGAAACCCCCATTCACTGTGCACAAAATTCTGGACGTATTTCCACCACATACAAACTAGTAAGAAGTAAACAGAGAGACAGACGCCCTCCACTGCGCAACACCCGCGCAGTCTATACAGAAGCACATAAAGCAAATGAAATGTCATCCCCTCTCCTACTTCTCCTATTGGAATAATAACATTCCAGTCTGCCTCTCTGCCGCGGAACACACGCCCGGTCCATATAGAAGCAAAAGAGATGTCAAATTTCCATCCCCCTTTCTTCTTCCTCACTTGTGCCGAATTGCTTCGTTTCTCTCGCTCTTTTTCATTCGTCAACTAAGTTATCCACTAACGAGTAGGGTCAACTTAGGACGGGATGACGCGTCAGAACCGGGGTTCTGCGCCGCCAACGCGATTTCCTCCTATTCCTCCTTCCCGAGGAGGTACGCCAGGCGTTTGGATGCGAACGTCGTGAAATGAGTTGTCACGGCCTTGACGTCATTGGCCAGCGCACATTACTACAGTGTGGAGACACTAGCAACCCGTGCTGGCCGACTCGATGGCCCCGTTTCGTGGATCATTTCGCGACGTAAAACTTCTTCTTCTTCTTCTTGGGGTGAGGCTCCTATCCAGGATCGATGGCTGATCCCTAAGGTCGCAACGTTAAGCAAAGTTGTCAAATCCGCTTTCAGCTGCAAAAGATAAACATAAGATTATAATAATGTGCGGATAGTTACTTATGGTGGCATCAATTGCGAATGACGAAAGTAAAAATACGCCAATACGCCAAATACGCCTAAGAAGGAAATGCAATACATACCAGCTCCAGTTCTCCTTCCAGATCAAGCCGGTGGCGTTGAAAAATGGGACAACCACATCTCTCCGGATAAACAAAATGATATTAAATGGACAAACGGGTTTCGCTATTTTTACCCCAATGAAAAAACTCCTTAAAGTAAATCTGCATGTCACAGAATACAGCAACAGCTGCTGATGCAAATATCCATTCATTACCATTTCATGTATATACTAACACTAGTGGTTGTATGTATGTATGGATGATATGAAAATGACCAAATTTAAATGAATGTACCATATGGTTCAAAAAGTCTCGGGAATTTTGGTGGGATGGCGTCACCACTCTCAAAACGATATCATTTTTCAGAAGTGCCAACTTCTTAATGAAGAATGTCAAATGTTCATGACATTTCATTTAGTAGTTTGGAAGCTATCGCTGTATGAGTGACGCTACTTTTGGTATTTCGTAAGCAATGGAAAAAACGGAATTTCGCATTTTGATAAAACATTGCTTTGTGATCGGAAAAACCGAGAAGCAAACATTGGAATGGCTCCAAAAACATCACAGCACATCTGCTCCGTCCAAAACAACTGTTTACAGATGGTTTGCTGAATTTAAAATGGGTCGTACGAGCACCAGCGATGCACCACGTTCGGGCCGGCCAAATGAGGCTACCACTCCAGAAAACATCAAGAAAATCCATCTGATCGTTTTGGAAGACCGCAATGAAGTTGTCGATCGGCAGTATTTTGAATATTTTGGATGAGCATTTGGAAATGAAAAAGCTGTGCGCGCGATGGGTGCCGCGGTTATTGACAATTGATCAAAAGCAACATCGTGTCGGTGACTCGGAGGCCAATTTGGAGCTGTTTTGGCTTAATCCGTCGATTCGTCACAGTGGATGAAACATGGATCCACCACTACACACCGGAGTCCAATAAACAGTCGGCAACATGCTTACAACCGGGTGAGAGCCATCAGAAACGCCCAAAAACTCAAACGTCGGCTGGGAAGGTGAAGGCCAGCATATTTTAGGATGCACATGGCTTAATTCTCATCGACTATCTTGAGAAAGGCAGAACCATCACGGGCGGCTATTACGTAGCGTTATTGGACCGTTTGAACAATGAAATGAATACAAAACGGCCGCTGTTTCACCACGACAATGCACCGGCTCATTCATCGCTCAAAGCAATGGCAAAATTGAGCGAGTTGCGATACGAATTGCTGCCCCTCCCCAAATAAGGAGGTCGAGTTCGAAACTGATGCCTATTTTGAAGAATAAAATCGATTTGTATCAAAAAGTTTGTGTTTTCATCATTTTTCCCGGGACTTTTTGAACCATGTAGTACTACTATTAAATACATTTTATGTGATTATTACGTAACTTAAGGGGTGCGGGGGTGTGGTAACTGCAACTATAGAAATGTACTGCTATTAACCTTTCTGATGAGATTTCAAAATTCTATCATTTTTGCTTTTCTACGCTAGTGAAATGCCGCTTTTCTGTAAATTTTCTAATTTCTAAGTATAACCAAAGAGGATTGATATTCTACAAGAGCTATCACTCCATACAACTTTCCACTCTGCCACTTGAACTCAGACAATTAAGCAGCTGTTGGTCGGATGAAACTTGATCCCGCCGACTTTAAAGCTAGACCCTAGACCATCTGGGCTGTTCAAAAGAGTCGCAGTGCTTGTGGCCCCCGCCCCTCTCTCTTATCTTGTAAAGACCAGGGACCACTGTTAATACATACATATGTATGCGCGTATTTGTATGCAGTCTATAACAAACAATTTATTTGTGAGCATCTTTTATAGTCACACGAAATCGAGATGCAATGACGGCAACCCACTAGTTTTCAACGGCAGCCAGTAAATCTTTCGCCATTGTCGTACAAAATTCCTTCTCAACTGGTATTTTGCGGATCCTTATGCAGGGTGGGCCATCTAGTGGTTTCTTTTAAATCATAGGTTATTATGACAGTGAAAGCTGTTTCCCGCTCGAAATGTTGACAGAAAGTCAGTATCATACCTGTCTCTTTGGTGGAAACCCGGCATAACAACGTTTATTATCATGTGAAAAAATGGAATCCATCATTGATCGGAGTTGGCTGTGCTGCACATATCGTTCACAGTGCATTGAAATCCGCCTGCGATGCATTGCCGATTGATGTGATTGACAGGAAGACCTGTGGCCAACTATGCTGCTCCTGTGTGTTCTCAGAACCTATTTGACACCGTGGAGCTTCAAACGGAATTAGCATGTAACATACACACTGCAACTGTGACCATTCGCTACAACAGCTATACACGGTTCCTGCGGCGGCCGGTTAGAGCTCGCGCCCACGGCAAACTTTTCAGTTCGCAGAAAAACTGACTAGTTTAATCAGAAAAATAGGAAACACGGCGGCTTATGAGACCGCGCACACAGTAATAGCTCTGTGCGCGGTCTCATAAAACACAGTGTGTTCTACTTTTCTGACTAAACTATTCAGTTTTTCTTCGAACTGAAAAGTTTGCCGTGGGCACGAGCACTTAAATGCCCAATTAGCCAATACAGCAACGCGAACTCATAATAGAAGTCGTGCCGGTCGCATTGCTAATAACTGAATACGATGACGCACATCATTAGTTGTCGCGCTATGCCCCACGCCCCACTAGGAGCATAACCGCGAACACAAGGAAAATACAACTATCGGAAATCCCACTCACTTTTAAATTATAATTTTCCCGTAAAAATGCGCACAAAAAATATTCAATTTTCTCAACGGTTTTAAATGAGTCGGTTTTTAACCCGGTTTTTTTCTTTAACGCGAAATTCACAAACACGACACCGCGCTGCACGACTGCTTGAAATTTCAGTCGAGATACACAGCATCAAATGGGCGGATTCACACTCATCGCTCAGATACGATCGACTATGCTTGGCTATTGTGCATGGCTGCGTCGGAGCTGAAAATGTAGCTAATCTGAATATCGCCTAGGCACAGGCCTACACACAGGGGCCACTTTACTTACCTGTTATTCTCGGATTTTCACGCCGAACAGCTTTCGGTTAAAGCGGGCGCTGGAGACTGTCGTCGTTGTGGGGGTTTTTCCCTGGCCACTTTTCACTTCACCGGGAACTTCACACAGCGCCAATCACAAATCGGAAATTTTCGCAATTTTCCGCAACAATTTCAAAATCTTCACACACAGCGATTCCCGCACGATTTACACCAAAATTACACCGGCACACGCACGGCGCACGATCGGAAATTGCCGTGAAAAGCGCATTAAAGTCGGACACTTGATTGGGAATCTGTTCCCAGCACACTTAACTCGTCTTTTCCAACTTTCAGGAAAAACTCGCACAGATTACCAACAGACCCGCGCTCCTCAACTTTCCACAAATGAAAAGACCCTTTTTGGCGCGAAAGCTAGATGCTAGAACATACTACAATAGAATCGTCAAGTTCGTTAAAAACAATTGCATCGCGTCTGCAGCAGTGTGCGTGTGGGCCACCGGCTTAATCTGGAATTTCCTTAGGCGATGCCACCATATAGGCAAAGAGACCTAATAACGGGGTAGATTTAAACGGTACTTACCCAGTTTTTGTTTTTATATATTCCTTTTCGCACCTGTCTTTCGCGCACGACACACAAAACAACAAACACCAAAACACTGTGATTGGCTACGTTAATTTCACTTAAGAGTTCGAATTTTCGCATTTTCCCGAATGAAACCGAAACAAAGTCTTCATTCACGGCACTCATAATAAAAATAATAAGAAACGGAAACGAAAAATTGCGATGGCGGACGTTCCGCTTGCGGATTACTTCCGGGCGGATCGATCAGATTACGATTCTGATTGCACTGTCGGCACCGAGATTTGACGCAAAAACTAAAACCAATGTACCGACCGGCGGGGATCACTTCCAAAGTCCTGCACTTGGAAGTGCTTTGCCGTCGGCGGCAAGTTCGTTAACTTGTAACAGTGTTCTTTGTAAGGGACTAGTATGTGGTGTGAAACAGTATTTACATAGCTTTGCTTTGCCGTCGGCGGCAAGTTCGAACGGTTAAGTTCGTTACGACGAAGATTCTGCATCATTGACACAGTGACACACTCTTTGGGTGGTCTTTGACCGACAAGAGGCATGCTACATGTTGCCTGTTACAGTGTAAGGGAACACCCGTCTTTGTAAAGCGCGGCATACACTATCAACATTGTTGTCAACCTTGTCGACAACTTGCAATGTTGACGACCATGTTGGCCGTCTGTGGGCATGTTGAAGTTGGAATTTTTGGTTGATGTTGGAGTTGGATGTTTTTAAAATAAGTTGAAAACATGCTGATGTTGGCAACTATGTTGTGATGTGTGTGGAACGGTTGACAACATGGATGTAAACATCAGTTGCGAATTTGCCTTGCGCAGTTAACTTGTGTGATTGTGTGGTTGGTTTCCGTTTTCCAAGTTTTTTATTATTTTGTATACATGGCTTGTATACCAAATATCCCTATTTGGGAGGAGTTTTTCCAAATTTTAAGTGAGCTGCCAGAACTGTAGAAGGTGAAATCGGAGATTTATAAAGATCGCAACAAAAAACACTGGACACGCTTTCGATACCATTCCTTTGTCCAAATGTTTCTTTTTCTTTTAGGACGCACATCATCTTCACACAACTCGTTCCACAGAAACAAACTTATCAAATCCTCACTTGGCTCACTCATTTTTCAAACACCAAACACAATATCAAACCTTTCTACCACGAGTACTACAATAGAAGTGATGTTTGCAAACTTAATAGAAAGTGCCCACACACTGTGTACGACAAAGTTGACAACAAGGTTGACAACAATGTTGATAGTGTATGCCGCGCTTAAGGGACTAGTATGTATAGTAGTATACGCAACGGTTAACGCTAACGGCCCGCGGTTCGATTCCTACCGAATGCTGTAGTCTTTGATAAAAAGCCTACAATATATTTGTAAATACGTTAGCGCACTTTAGCGATTTGTAAGCGTTTCTGCAACATCAGTATTCCTTCCCGGAAGTGACAGTCTGTAAAGCTTCTTCGCTAAAAAAAGGGATTTACGTTTCGGCCAATGAGCCCATTGAGCTGTTAAATGAGTACCCATTTGGGGTGAATAACTCGGTTAAGCGTGTTGCTGATCACACATATCTACACAAAACACGCCGTCACGATCTAGTAAATGAGATGGTGCTAACTAATTTCGAGGCCTACGGTCGGTCGTACTTCAATACCCGTATTTCCATGTTATTACCAATCTTTAATTAAAATTAATAGTTTTCATTTTGCAAAATTGTTCAGTTTTTGTATTTGCAATGCTACGAATGTTTTTTTTACAATTAAGCATCCAATCATATCCATGAGAAGTAACAACGAAAAGCGAAAAAGTATAGACAATCCAACCTACGTAGGCAATCGGCAATGGCAATGGTGGCGGCGACACGGTTTCATAGATACTTTGCGAAAACGGTACGATACCGATACCAGAATCTTTGTGAATCTTTGACCAGCAAGAGGCATGTGACAGCGGAAAAATCCAAATTCAATCCATTCGATTTGACCAAGATTTGGCCACACAAGGACTTCCCATTGATACCCGTGGGCAAAATGGTTTTGGATCGTAATCCAAGCAACTATTTCGCCAGTCGAAATATCACGTTAGCGGTGATGTATATCGTCATAGTAGCGGCGAATCTGAGGATAATTTCTCGCAAGCCACCGACTTCTGGAACAATGTGCTCAATGCTGACAATATGTGTGAATTGAGTAGCAGTGGGGGAAATCGTCGTCGTTTGTGGCTACGTAAGAGAACCCACCTGACAATATGTGTGAATTGAGTAGCAGTGGGGGAAATCGTCGTCGTTTGTGGCTACGTAAGAGAACCCACCTGACAATATGTGTGAATTGAGTAGCAGTGGGGGAAATCGTCGTCGTTTGTGGCTACGTAAGAGAACCCACCTGACAATATGTGTGAATTGAGTAGCAGTGGGGGAAATCGTCGTCGTTTGTGGCTACGTAAGAGAACCCACCTGACAATATGTGTGAATTGAGTAGCAGTGGGGGAAATCGTCGTCGTTTGTGGCTACCTAAGAGAACCCACCAGACAATATGTGTGAATTGAGTAGCAGTGGGGGACCCGCTCTTTTTCATTTCCTCTGATTGTCTCTTCAAAGCCCACTCCATACAACTTTAGCCTCCGCCGGTAGATTTTGTATGCATTGAATCTCTTGGGTATCTCTATACTGTGTAGTTTATACTATATATTTGTCAATACATACCTACTGGCAGAGGGGAAAGTTCTATGGAGTGATCGCTCTTGTCGAATCTCAATCCTCTTTGCTTTTTGTGAGTACAGTTTGAGAAGCAAACTTCCCCTAATTCGGGAAGTTTTGTTTACAAACAGCTGTTCAGTCAGAGTGACAGACAATTCGGGCCGGCATTTTCGCATGTGTTCGTTTGGAGAACGTTTATTCTTTTGGGGAGTTTTCCAAATTTTCGTTTAAATGTCGAACGACAAGCGCACTATATACGTTGGAGGATTGGCGGACGAAGTTGAAGAGAAGCTGCTCAACGATGCATTCATTCCATTCGGTGATATTGCGGACATCCAAATGCCTGTGGACTATGAAACCCAAAAGCATCGAGGATTTGCATTTGTCGAGTATGAGGTGGCAGAGGATGCTGCCGCGGCTATTGATAACATGGTAATTGTTAATGACAAGAAAACATTCGGATATGTCCGCCTTCGATTTAGTGACGGTTGTAATATGTTAATCTACACAAAAAATCGTATCTCGCTGTTTTTTTTGTGGAAAAACATGTTTAAGGGGTAAAACACCATCGGAGTTGACCCCTTGCTGTTTCACACATGGCATATACCGTATTAAAAAAATAATTCTCTATCAAGAGTAGAAAAGTTATTCATATATTAATTTTCATTTGCAATAATGAACATAAATTCAAGTATTAGATCACCACTATGAGGGACCAACGTCGGTGGTGAATTTTATCCCCTGAAAATGTTTTTCCGCAAAAAAAGAAAGAAAAATTACTAGTCTCCTCATTTTTATGTAGATTAACACATATTACAACCGCTACTAAACCTTAGGCGGACACCTCCGAATGTTTCCTTGTAAGTAAACTAAATGTTCTATACAACCAATTTGTGTTTTTGAATAAATAGCAATAGTCAGGGCAAACTCGGCGCAGTAGTGACATTGGAGCGAGGAACGAAGTATGTAAGCTTATCCCTCCTGAAAGTGCTTGCGCCCAAATATCTGATTGGCCTTACTATAGTTGGGATGCTAAGCGTTTAATCCTTGCTAAACTACGTAACAAATTGACTCATCCAAATTCTGTCACTTAAATGATGACACTCCGACCCGTATTGCCGGTAAATGTTGCAGCTCTACTGACATCTCGATTGCTAGTGCCGGCCTTATTAACAAAACTCATTGGGAACCTGTCCTCACGCTGTTCTTCGACCATTTGCCGATCATCATCAGATTCGAAAGGCCTTCCAGTCTACTTCCTGCAGAGCACCGCACTTTCATGAACTTTAATAAAGCTGACTGGGACTGCTTTAGAAGCCACACCAATGCACCTTTAGAAGTGCGAATTGACCTTTAGGCGAGTACTGATCAAAGCGGCTGCTAAATGTATTTTTGCAGGACGAATACCTACGCTTAGGCCTAACTTCCCCGCATCAGCAGCCTGATTAGCCGACGAGAGAGACCGCAGCGATCCAAGAATTAGAGACCTGAACATCCAGATCAACATGCAAGCAACTAAACACAAACGCTCAAAATGGAGTGCCCATCTTAGCAGCAGCTGTTTTAAATCCGGAGTTTCCAAGCACTGGTCAACAGTCAGAGCCTTCACTAATCCATCGAATAACAAAGAGCACGTTTCCATCGAAGTCGACAACAAAGCGGTTAGTGAACCCATCCAATGCGCACACTATTCCAACAGGAAGTTTGTCGGTCATCTGCCTCCTGACAAACTTATGCGCTTGAGTACGTCCTAGGATCCACAACCTTACTATTGACAAGACGCTACAATTTACTCCCGATCAAATAGTCCAGATAGCGCAATGGTTAGCATGTTCGCCTTCTATGCACTGGGCCCCGGTTCGATTCCTACTGAATGCGGTAGTCTTCGATAAAAAAGGGGATTTACGCGTTGGACTATACGAGGCCACTCAGCTGTTAAATGAGTACTCATTGGACTGTTGCACCAGTTATTTATTTTTAAGTTGCGGCAACTATCAAAAAAGCAAAAGGCTCAAAAGTTTTACGACCGGATGGCATCTCGTGTTGATGCTAAAGAATCTGGACGTGCCGGGCATAGATTATCTAACGACCACAATCAATCTTTCACTCTCGTCGTTAGTTGTTCGCGAGATATGGACTGCGAGGGTGATACTCACACTCAAACCTGGGAAGAAAGCAGCACGTGGTGAATCATATCGCCCTATTTCTCTACTTTCACCTGTCGCAAAGACGCTTGAAGCGCTACTCTTGCCACTGCCCACGTCTCATACTCAGCTCGCCAACCATCAACATGGCTTTAGGAGTGTGCACAGCATTACGACGGCCTTAGATGTAATCACATCTCAAATCCATAATGGCTTTAATCAGTCTCGTCCATGTCAAAGAACGATGGCTTGTCAAAAGTCTTTGACATCGCCATAGTCACTTGGCTCTTCTTTCAGATATCTGTTGTGCATCTCTTCCTGCGCATGTTAAAAAATGGATCGCTAACTATTTAGTTGGTCGTCAATTATTTACTGAGTGAGAGAGAGAGAGAGCACAAGAAATCAAAACTAAGGAGGATTAAACATGATGTCCCGCAGGGGAGAGTCTTCTCACCAACAGGGTAGGTGAATATCTACCTATTAGGACTCTCTACATAACCAGGAGGACTCCCAAATCATCACCTATATCTCTCTCTCAATTGCCCTTACCCCTTGTGGGGCATATATACTTTTTTTTATTTTAATAGGGCTAAGAAGCAAAATAAAAACCAAAAGGAACTATTACAAAAAAAAACCCTCAGGCTTTAGTAATGTGTGTGAAGAAAAAGAAAAATATGTAAAACCAAATTGATAAAATGGCGAAAACATCGGTGTTTCTCTATTAGATTTTGGTATGACGAAGAAGCAAAATAAATATTTTTTTTTATTAGTAAATATAAAACGTAAAATTAATTATAATTAATATAGAGAAGAATTGAACTTAAACCATTTTATCAAAATATTTGAAATAAGGAAAAACAATCTAAAATATTCTAAACCACACAACTTCTTGTTGACACTTTGCAGAAAACTTCTCTCCTGAATGGGAACTTTTTTTATTCGTTACCATGTTCCCAATCGCGGAGAACACTCTCTCTGATGGGATTGATGTAGCCATATTTGATAAATATTTAATGGGAAGTTTCATTAGTGCAGAATTTTCAAAGATGTACTCTTTCGTCCATGCATTAAAGGGGTTTTCATTTAGTCGTGCAACTGGACTTTTTAAGTACCAAAGCCAGTTCAACCGGCATTTGTGATGTGTCAGTATAATCAACAAAACTTGTTCTTAGCTATTGGCATAAATATCGATGTTTTTACCATTTTTCCATATTGATTACATTTTGCAACTTCCCTACACCAAAGTTTAGGGGAACAACGCAAACACTGTTGTTTTTGAACGTTGATCGGTAAAATCATTGTTCGAAACATTTCTAGTTCACCTGGCGACTCATAGTGGCGTCTTTGACTTATAGTGGGTTTCAAGTTGAGATGATTTCGCGCTCCCCTTGTGTGGGCTCCGCGGCTTAAGGGGTTACAACCCTTAGTATACCGCTCCAGGACGCTCGATTTGCTCGTTTTATACGCCACAACTGGAAAGCCGCTATTAGCCAAGGCGCGAACCACTATGCTTCGCCCGATCAAGTAGGAATGTTCAAAAATCTCAAATGGCGTTCTAAGCCGGACATACACCATCCGGAATTTCTGTCCGAAAAAAAAACTGATGAGGCCTCGACTTCCGGATTGCCTGAGTATAGCATGCATCATACGCCATCCAGAATTCCTGTCTGGAAAAAGTGATCATGCTGATTGAGAGCGGAGTTGGGACGCAGTAGCATAGTGTGCGAGATACGCTCGGAACTCCTGAATGCGGATTGCTGCGGAATGTTGCGTGTCTGCTAATTTGCCATTGCCAGCCTTAAGATGTATTAGTGTCACGATACACTGTCGAACTCGAACATGAACCTGGTACAAATATCCTCTGGCACATACATACACTTCACATACGTGTGAAGAAAACCGGTCCACTTGTACTAGGTTCGTGTTCGAGCTCGACAGTGTATGGTGACACTTGCTTAGCGATAGTTTCGTAGAGCGACTGACAGAGGTAGAGGAGAGGTGAGATTCTACTTACGTATTTCGTAACGTTTGTAGACGCCGTGGTTAGTGATGGAAAGTTTATGTATGTTGTCACAGCTCCTCTTTTGACACTAGTATAAAATTGCATCGCTCTCAAACGAATTTTTGTTTAAACAAAAGTAATGCACTAAGTGTGGGATTTTATGAAATACTTGGCATGATGATAAAGCTAGCTCAAAGATATCAAACGAATTCGGTAAAAAAAAATAAGCTTGTAAACTTTCCTAGAATTTTGACATTTTATTAGCTTGAAAGTCGAACGATATTAGCCAAAAAACCTCAAGTTTCTATACGAGTACCCTATACCATTAATGTAATAATCCACATAATAAATATCTTTTCAACTCCGCAGAATGATTCGGAATTATGCGGTAGAACAATACGTGTTAATCTAGCGAAACCCGTGAGAGTGAAGGAGGGCAGTATTAAACCCGTTTGGGCCGATGACGAGTGGCTACAGAAACATGCGGGCGCAACGCTCGATCAAAAGGATAAAGAAGAAAATGATAAAAGTACAAAGGTATAAATAATCTTGTTTTTGTTTATAAAAGTATGCAATAAAAAAAATCTAATAGGACACTGAATCTGCACCGGTTACAATTTCAAAACCTGAAAAACGAAATCCTCAAGTATATTTCGACATCCGTATTGGTGGTAGTGATATTGGTCGAATTGTAATGTTATTGCGCGCAGACGTTGTACCAAAAACAGCAGAAAACTTCCGAAGTCTTTGTACACATGAACAAGGATATGGATATAAAGGCAGTACGTTCCACCGTGTTATACCTGATTTTGTAAGTACACATGTACATAGTTTGGATATATTTCGAATATTTATAATTATATATCTATATACATTCTCGTAAATGGTAAATGCTATGTTTTTATTTCATTTGTATGAAACTATAGATGTGCCAAGGTGGCGATTTTACTAATAATAACGGAACTGGTGGCAAATCAATTTATGGTAAAAAATTTGCTGACGAAAATTTTACATTAAAACACAATGGATTTGGCACATTGTCGATGGCCAATTCAGGACCAAACACCAATGGATCGCAGTTTTTCATATGTACAACCAAGTGAGTATCTAAATTTTTCAGTTGATCCAAATGCGAATTTCGAAAAAATGCCATCTCCTATGGAAATAGATGAGACATTTTCAAAATTCACGATTCAAATTTATTCATTACTCGTACTATATTATTAAATACGATTATTGTTAATCTTAATACCATATTTAAAAGCAGGTAAATTATCACTATGCACCACTAATTGATACATTTCTTTCAGAACTGATTGGTTGGACGGGAAACATGTTGTTTTTGGTCATGTTATTAGCGGAGCTGATGTTGTGCGAAAAATGGAACGTTGCGGTACAAAGAGCGGTGCACCTACACAAAAAGTGGTAATTTATTCATGTGGAGAATTGAAATAAAAATCGTTTTTATCTGCACATGTTGCTTTTTCTTACCGCTTTCAATAAATAGTGTTTTTTTGCTGATGTAATGTAATGTAGTGGAGATCAACAAGGTGTAATTAAAATTGAACTTAAAAATTTATAAAGTCAAATTGTAACTAATGCATATTGTACAAACATGCCAAAACAAAAGTTTAAAGATTCTTTTATAGAACAAAATGAACTGTGA
Organism: Chloromyia formosa; assembly: GCA_964017055.1. Classification (NCBI taxonomy): domain Eukaryota; kingdom Metazoa; phylum Arthropoda; class Insecta; order Diptera; family Stratiomyidae; genus Chloromyia; species Chloromyia formosa. The sequence goes on along the minus strand of OZ024815.1, from coordinate 29,907,469 downwards.
AGCAGATGGAGTGGAGCTAACGACTGGTTTTACTGTTGCATCGCACTCGAAAATGTTAAACTTAAATGCACTAACTACAAAAGGTCCTCCTCGTGGGTGCCCCCTGATGATAGTGTTCTTTAAGCACTGCTAACCAAGTCTTGCCGGCGACGGTTGTTGAAGCAAAGTAGAATTCAAGTGTGTGTGTATCATAAAAATTGTGTGTTCGCGTCTGTTTCCTCAGAAGCAAGTTAAAGGAACGCAGCCGCTTCGATGGGGTCGGTCGGTGCTACTGGGCATGGGAAGATGTGCTCAGCGTCGTGAGGTGTATACAATTGCATGCCGGGCAGGTGTTCAGGATGCCGCGGTCGATTTGAGACAAGTACGAGTCGAGGGGTGAGCACTAGCCTGAACGAAGTTTAGCTAATGTTATACTTGATGTTCTAGATGGTCTGCGTTCGTCCGCAGATATGTTTGGTTTTTGTGCCGAGAGTACAAGATGGGTTTGAGATGCGATATTGACAAGAGTTCTTTCTCTCTATGCAGCCTGGCAATAGCAAATTTGTAGTTGGCGTTATCAAAGAGAATCTTTGAACTTTCCTCTCGAGGTCCCTCAGGTCGCGCCTGATGTGTTGTGACGGTGGGGTTTTGTCCATAATATTGAAACTTGGTTGATTACTTCGATAACAACCAACTAAATATTGCTTCGAAAGAAGGTTGTTGTGGTTTGTTATGGGGAGAGTTTTTGCTTCCTGGTGGAGATAATCTTTGTGTTACATCAGGAGACAGCCTGTGATTGTGCGAATGGCCGCATTCAGACAGAACTGAATGTTTTTCCAATTTGTGTCATTCATGTTTTGGTTCACACAGGGGCCGCATAATTAACCACAGATCTGCCAATTGCTTTGTAGGTGACTAGCAGAGTTTCCTTGTCCTCACCTCAGGAACATCCTGTCACAGCTTTAAGGACTTTGTTCCTGCCTCTCATTCTGTTAAAAACTGTTGATGTATGGGCTGAGGAAGTAGCCATGTTATCAAAAATATCGCCGAAGATTTTTCGATGGCTTGTGATGAGTATTAGTGGATCGTCTACTATGATGTCCAGCTGCATCTCTCTTTACTCAATTGCCCTAACCCCTTGTGGGGCATAGCGCGTCAACTGTTCCATGTGGCCCAGTTTATCCTGCCTACCGTGTTTGTGTAATTTTTTCGCCGAGCCGACCTTTATGAACTAAAATAATAAGTGAACGTGTCAGATCGCCCGAAAAGTGCCGCAAAACAAATGTTTGTTTTGGCTAGGCCACCATTCATGTTTTTTTTTATGAAAAAAGTGTTCGTACAACTACAGTGTAATGAACCACCTGCAATGAACCATAGTAGTGGTAGTGCTGCTTCCACCGGCAGATCTATGGCAGCACCTGATGAGTAAGGATCTGTCGGTGATACGAAACCAGAGGCCGAGGGTCCCATTACACCTGGACCTCAATACGAGCGCGAGGGCAAGCGAGCCATCGCCCAACCATTTCATCCTTATCGCCTCATTTTTTTTATTCCCCATTTTTACCTCCCTTGTTTGTGTTGTCTTCCCCAGGCCTATGAATTTTTGTTAATACGTAAAGGACAGGGGCAACGAGCGGCGAAAACCCCGCCCACGTCTCCCGAACTGAGCTACAGCAAGCATAGGCCGCTGCTTAGCTCGTTGAGGGGCCTTTTTCTTCGTCAGATGGCACGGCCCGACCTTCACGGTCATTATGCTACCTTAGGCTCCGTCCCCACGGGCATCTTCGGATGCCCGCCAAACCGTCCGTTACATATTTTGCGCCCAACGTGGGGCCCATTTCTGGTCAATAACAGGACTAAAAAGGACCTCATCGGATTTCTTTTTAGTCCTTCCACCGTTATGCATCCCCACAAGCACAGTAAGGCTACTTGCTCTAAGTCTTAGGACTTAGCCATCTTTACTTCACGTATTTTCCCTTCAAGTAGCTGTGCTTTCCTCTGTAGCACCCCCATCCTTCCTATAGAGTAGTTTTTCCTTTTAGATTCAGTAACAAAGGCAGTCCTGGCTTTGTGTTTGTCTTTTGTGGTTTAGCCACGTATTTAAGGCCTCCATAAATGCTTCGAATTGCCGGCATTTGGAGCTTCTTCGGTGAACGGACGAAGCGCGGAGGAGCCCTGGATACCTTTTTGTTTGCCAGGATTGTCCTTCTAAGTAACTTAAAAAATTATTTATTTACATAGTATTGCATTTTTCTATTATTCATCTGCTCAGCAGCTTACAGAGTTTATGAGTGAATTACGGCAAGGAATGCAGTGTTGCGCCTCTGCTGGCCTCAGAGTTCTTTGTAACCTGTTGATCATCTGAATGGTCGGGAAATGTAGTATTTTTTTTGCTTTGCTAATTTTTCCCCTCTACAATGGTTGTCGGCTGATTATGGTACCCAGCTCGCTTTTGTTTTGTTTTTTTTTCTATTTTTAGCAGCACACTTTGTCCTCAGCTTCTTCTTCTTGGCAGGCCTCGAAGTAGAAGCTGCCCTGTAATGAACCACCTGCAATGAACCATATTATGGTCTGGTAGTGCTGCTTCCACCGGCAGATCTATGGCAGCACCTGATGAGTAAGGATCTGTCGGTGGTACGAAACCAGAGGCCGAGGGTCCCATTACACCTGGACCTCAATACGAGCGCGAGGGCAAGCGAGCCATCGCCCAACTATTTCATCCTTATCGCCTCATTTTTTTTATTCCCCATTTTTACCTCCCTTGTTTGTGTTGTCTTCCCCAGGCCTATGAATTTTTGTTAATACATAAAGGACAGGGGCAACGAGCGGCGAAAACCCCGCCCACGTCTCCCGAACTGAGCTACAGCAAGCATAGGCCGCTGCTTAGCTCGTTGAGGGGCCTTTTTCTTCGCCAGATGGCACGGCCCGACCTTCACGGTCATTATGCTACCTTAGGCTCCGCCCCCACGGGCATCTTCGGATGCTCACCAAACCGTCCGTTACAACAGCTAGCAACCGACGATCCCCTAAACTTCAAAATATACACGAATAGTGCTCCATTATGATTTCTTTCCACAGTCGCGAACAATTGTCGCTCCGAAGCGCATAGCAAGACACCTTTATTAAGCTTGGCTGGATAGGGTATAAGCCTAATTTATATCATCGGTGATCATATCGCCAACCAGATTTTTGACTTATCTGAACAAACGATAAGACCAAATCCCCCAAGAAAAAATGCATCCATTAAAGCGAAAAACCAATAAAAATTTTTTATTCGTCTCTACTAATTTTCTGTAATTCGGGTGCTGCTTACGATTTCGTTTTCTTCACTTAAAATGATATTTTCATTGTTTTTGTTTTTCTTTTTCAATTCACTTCCACAAATTTTTATTCTATACTTTTTTTGTTTGTTTTTATTTATAAATATATATATTTTATTTTCGTTTTAGTACTTTTTCTGAATGCAATCTCGACAGAGAAAAAATGAAAATAATATAATAATAATTAAACACTCAAAAATTAAACGTCGTATTCTTAGGGCAAAGTATATCTGACATAAGGGACCTCTATATCATTTCCATCCTCATCATTGCAACAAATTTCGAATACAAGCGATCGTTCGTGTGATTCAATGGGCTTCTTGGAGACACGTCGCACAACTTCGGTCATGTTCAATGGCATTCGCTCGGCGCATTTGGCCTTTGACATGAAGAACGAGTAGAGCATGACGACACCTTGCGATAGCATGGTAATTTTCAGATTGTGCTCATTCTTGAAATAGTCAAGGAATTCGCTTAGCGTCATCTCGCCTTGAACTTCGAAACGATCCCACAATGTCCACTCCTTGCCGTAGAATGTTTGCTTTTCGGGCTGAAGTGGTTCCGAGAAGGCCATGAACGGTAGAGCGAGATTGATGAAACCGTTCTTGTAGTATTCTAATGATTTCAAGCTAGAAATAGAGAAACCAATTTTATAAGTTAGATAGCACAAGTAATACTTAATGTTGTCAAGTGCTCACCCTAGCGCCAATTTAATGACTTCCAAAACAGCAAAACCGGATACAACTGATGTTGCAGTGGCAATAGCCGGAATAATTTTGCCAGCAATTAATTTAGACTTGTGTCGATCGGCTGGCGTAATTTTATAATTGGCAGCACGTGCATTCGACGATGCAACGATGAAATCCATGTGCAAATTTGTATCGTCATCCTTTTCGAATTCTAACGGTCTGATTCGCACATCGAGTTTTCCCAATGAAGCCAGCTCCGTTAGGATTTTATTAACGCGATCTTGATCGACTTCTTCGTTTTGATTATCGAATGCGTTGTTATTAGCCCCAGCGCCTTCAGTTACTTCGATTTTAACGCCCGATTTTGGAACAAAAGTCGGCACCTGTGAACACGTTCAATTAGTCATTGTAGCAAAACGTTAACCGCCGCTATGCATACCTTTACTGTTGATACTATTTCAGCTATCTTCTGTCGATCTCGTAACTGTGGAATTCCGTAGACTTCAGCTTTAAGATTCGCTGCCGCATAAACATAGTCTAAATGTAATGGGTCATTAACGTCAAATGTTAATGGTTCGGGACATCGTTTAGGTCCTGACCAGAACGGTTGTCCACTTGAAGTCAATTGGTCCGGAGGGAAATTGTAGAGAAGCTGTTTAATTTGATTGGCATACTGTTCTTCCCAGTGATTACGTGCCCATTTGACACAATCGGTAATGTCTTTTGGTTTGTCGTCAATGAGAGCAGTCTGTAGAATGACGCAGATTTCGTTAGCATGCAAATTTGAAAGAAACAATCGAATCTCGCATCAACTCACCTTTACAGACTCCAATATCTCCAAAGGTTGCACGCCGGGCAACTTTAAAATTCTTTCTATGAATGTTGGATCTGAAATATACTGCGATGCATTCTCGGCGTGTTGTACGAAAACGCCCTCGAATACATCGCGAGCCCATTGCAGAGTGTGTTCAATAGCATTGGGGAAATTCTTCAACGTACAAATAGGAATACTCTTTTCTGGTGGATCTTGTGATGAACTGTAGCTTTCCGTCATGAAAGGAATAATCACCTGTATATTACCCATTGTTCCTAAAGTACCAGAATCAATAAGGGGTATCCTATTGAATACACATTTACGATCCATATATATGCGCGCATCGACATTATCCAAAGCATTTGCTACACCGTCCAATTTGCCGAAAAATTCTTCCGTGAAAACTCTCTCAGTCTCAACGCCGACACGAAGTTCGTAACCGGTCACGTTCACTTCATCGTTCATACGCTTGATTGCAGCGGCAGCCGTTGCAGCCTTGGGCTTTTGAACATCATGTGGCCGGAACAAGAATTGACGATTGAGATTCGATTTTTCAATAAGATCCATATCGGTTATGATGATTTCCCCATTTCCGGCACCGATACCAACCATAGCGAAATTCTTAAGCAATTCACAGCCAATAGCGCCGGCACCCACTATGAAGTACCTGATGAAACCAAGCATATAAATTAGAGGTAAACTTATATCTAAAAGCGCGCCGGGCAGAGTATGTTATGCATACCTCAAGTTTCCAAGTTTCTCTTGGAATTGCTTGCCGAAAATAGCGATCTGAGCGTCGTATCGACTGCCAATTGGCTGGCAATCTTCTTCAGCAACATTTTCTGGGATTGCTTCCACAGCATCGAAATATAAGAATTGATAAATTGGCGAAAATTTACCGCTGCACGCTTTCAGAACCTCTTGAGCAACCACCCCACCAATGCTAGCGTCTATTGGACTAAAATCTCCGCAGCAAGTCTATCACGAAAAAAAAGTCGGGTTAAATTTAACTGTAACGTGAATTAAAATGTTAATCTAAACATACCTTGGCGAACTTCTTTACAAGATCTTCCTTAATATCTGAATCGATTTTCTTTGTCAATTCTAACACTTTTATGGCATCCTCTTCATTCCATGGTCGCGGATCACGTCCTTCAGTCGCAATAAATTCATGAAGAGCCGAGAAGGCTGCATGTAAAGTTGATGGATGATCCAGCTTCCCGTAATCGGAAGCCAGAAATTCGGGATATTTTTCAGCGACTTCGTATGATTTGAAGCTGACTGTCTTAGGCATTTTCACCTGTGTAACAATGCCACCTCGAACATATTCACTGAAATTGGATGTGTCACCAATACTGAAGGTGTATGGTCCGAGCACTTTGATTTTGATCGGATCGCATCCATTCAGTTCGGTCATCCCTTGCACCTGAAGTGAGACAATAATTTCACGTATAAATATATTGAAAATTAAATTATCAGGAGGATACATACCTCAGAAAATGTAACGTAATCACCATCTTCAAATCCGTGACGAGTTTCATCGAGACAAGTTACAATACTCTCGCTGTCTCGAGTTATGCCGGCAATCATTGTCGTTACTGGTTGAGCCCCATTTGCATCGTAAACTGTGAAGCTTTCGCCAAAATCACAGAATACTTTCGCGAACACTCCACGTGCTTCGGATAGAATGATGGCTTTTCCATTCTCATGTGCAAACTTGGCGACTCGTCGTTGTTCCTCGAGTGGGGATGCCGTTAGGACGATAACACTGAATTTCATGAGAAAATCGTCGGTCAAATCACCCGTATAGGCAGATGTACGCACATAGCTGTTGAGCTCCGATAGTTGGGGGCATGATACTTCAGCGCGATTTTTTCCAACATCCGCTTTGGTCAGGTAGAATTGGGATGAAAGATCTCTGATCTGAAAGACGAAAAACAAATTTTTATTCTAACAACATCGGCTTTGGTCAGGTAAAATTGGGATGAAAGACCTCTGATCTGAAAGACGAAAATCAAAATTTTGATTCTAAACGGCGAAAACTGCCACGTAACGCAAACCTCATTTTGGCAAATTTTTTCACAAAAACTGAAAGCTCTGGTGTTTGTGCGCACAAACACCAGAGCTATTAGTTTTTGTGAAAAAATTTGCTAATGTGAAGTGTAAACCTCGAGTATCTGAAAAATTTTGAATATGGATATTGACCCTTTATCTACAAGCAGCAGCATTTTATTCAACTTATATTGATGTGGATCGTTCACAGTTTACACTGTTGTTGGTTCTCTTCCAATTCATTCGCAAAAGTGATGTGATGCATAATTTGTAAACATTCGTACCATGCTTCCACAGCAGATATTTGATATTAAATTCATCGAGCGTCATTTTGACAGTTGTTGTGCAGTAGCAGCGAGTCTGACGTTGAAGGGGTTTGGCAGCTCTTGGCAGTTGCTGATGCAACGGGTCGCTCTGGTGCGTAGAAACGGCTGCCGCAAGAACGTCATTATTGGCAGTGAGATCATTTGGTTGAGGTAAACATGATAACTTAAAAGAGAAACAAAGGTCCCTTATTATAAAATATATTTATTTTCGCAAATACGTATTTCGGTAGTTACTTACTCTCTTCTTCAGTGCTTTTTGTTTCTAAAGATATCATGGCTAACAATCGGTCTTATTGCGAAAATAAACATATTTTGTAGTAAGGAACTTTTGTTTCTCTTTTAAGTTATCAGTTAATAACAACTACAAACAACGGTAAAGGCCGGGCCACATATTTCATGCGCCCATCCGATCATACTCCGCTCATACAGTCGGACGAGTGTATGAGAGGGAAATGACATGGGATTTCAGATGCGTTAGTTCACACATTTCCGACACCCGACCAATCATACTCCCACCAGACTCCGATCCAGTATCCGATCATGCTCCGATTGTGTAGACTATTCGTTTTTCGACTGCATGATGTGTCGATCGATGCGTATTTGTGCATTTCTCCTTGTGTTTCAGTTTCGTATGGGACTGTTTTGCACTTTCGATTGCATTTTTGGTTTGAGCTTTGAATGGCGAGCGAGCATTGTATCAAGATAGAGCCGCAAATCTGAGTGGAGTCGGATATGTGTGTTCACCGCTTTCCGATCACGCACCGATCCGATTTTTGGGGCAAAATCGGATGGGTGCATGAAATATGTGGCCCGGCCTTAATTCAACATAAGCGATGAGGTAAACATGATTTTTGCGCTTGATTGGGCGATTCACACCGAAGCGTCTTGCAGGTAAGTTCGTTCCTACGGCAGCCGACTCTACACACCGAAGCAACCCGTTCATCAGAACGGCCAAGACCTGCCACCCCCTCCCCTTCAACGCCTGAAGGAAAGTATGCTAATACACACACATACTCAAACTCGACGCGTTGCTACAACAGATAAGCAGGGTTGCACCAATAACGTAGTAAGGCCTGCAACATAGTTGTATGAACTCAGGCATGCCTGAGGCAACTATCATCGAGGCAGCCCTGAACAGAGTTGGACGATGGGCCGACATAATCGACAACCCATCACCATAAAAACCACACATAAATCTAGAAAAAAAGCCTGCAATTAGACGGATCTACAACGACAACCACGCAAACGGTTAATTGATTATTCTTCTTTCGGATCCTGAAGGAGGTTAACTGCAAGAAATCACATTCGCGGTAAACTAAATCAAGGAGTTGCATTCATCGTGAACAAACGCCTCAAACTGCTCTTTATTGACTTCAAACCCATCAATGAAAGGTAGTGTGCGATTCTGTCTGGAGACATTGTTTGACTCACTTCCAACAAACTACTGGGAGATTTTTAAGCGAAAGTTGGGTTCGAGAGTTGATATCCGGGAACCACAGGAGGATACAGCCTCCATGATGAATGCAATGATAATCATTGCAACGACTATTTCGCTTCGTATGCAGTAAAAATCTTTTCGTAAGCTTAACATGTTTTCGATGTCGAAGCACCCATAAAAAAACCTGGAAATCTCCGGATACACGCACCAAAGACTTGGACTTACATGGATTTATCGAATATTCACCAGTGACAAATAACAATAAAAATAGACGAAAGAATTATTCCATGAAATTTTCCGATAAAAGCCGGTTGACATGTTCAAAGTACACTTTGCCAAAGTATGACTTGGAAAGAATATCTACCATTGTGAATTACCACTTTGCCACTTGCAAAAAACGCTGGATTTAGCATTTCTAGGGAATTCACACCAAAAAACACATTATTCAAACCACCATAAATTAAATAAAACCCACCAACACCTCACTATTTCCCGCTCCAACAACTTTTTTTCTGTGAACTTATCGATTTACAATGAATTTTTTGATGGAAAGTTGACCAGCATCCTACTTTGCTTTGATGGGGACGCTAGAGACTTCAAAGCACTTTAAAAGGGGGTTGACAAGTTCAAAGTAACCTCAAAGTATGTTGTCAACGTACTTTGCCAAACTGTACTTTGAACGTGTCAACCGGCCTTAATGCACTATTTACTGCAAAGTGATCTTGGGTGAATCTGCGGTCACCCAGCACCGGTTGCTCCTGACAGAATTTATTTTGAAAGGAGGAACAAGACCGCAAGAAATCCCCAAGCCAGTCGAGAAAATCAAGTGGCATAATCTCAACAACGAAAGCTTTGAATCTGTCGTAACTCCATTCATTGCTAAAATGGAGGATTGGCTTCAACACAACACCAACTGCGACGAGCAAAGTCCAACACAAATGTGGAATGCTTTGGAGGAGATGTTAGTAGGTGAGGCTGAAAAGACACTGGGAGTTTCGAAAGGCCCACTCCACACGAACAAGGAGACATGGTGGTGGAATACCGAAACAAAAGAAGCAGTGCTGGCCAAATCGAACGCATTCAAGGCTTGGACAACATGCAGGACAAGCAGTGAAGCCGAGAAGGTTCAACTTCGGGAGAAATACGATAGATGCAGAAAGGAAGTAAAGCGAAAGGTGGCTCAAGCAAAGGCGATTGCAGCAGAGAAGTTCTACCAAGAACTAGAAGATCAGGCTGCGGATAAGAGACCGTCATTGCAAGAGAAACCTAAAGACAATGCCAGGTTATATAAGGTCGCAGCCCAAAGGAGAAGAAACGCTCGAGAGATTCAGGCGCCAAAGTACGTGGAAGACTCACAAGGAGTGCTACTGGTTGAAGACTCAGCAATCTGTAGCCGAATGCGTGAGTACTTCGAAGAACTTTTGAACGAAGAATTTCCGCGAGAAGCTTTTCAAACTGCGGAGCCAAACACCACTGATATCGCTGATTTTTCAGTGGAGGAGGCGATGAAGGCAATGATGCAGATGAAACGTGGAAAGGCAGCCGGACCGGACAAAATACCCTTGGAATTTTGGTTGAAGATGAATCATGTCGGGCTTAGATGGCTCACTATTCTTTTCAACAAAATTAAAAGGGGGCAACCGATGCCAGACGCTTTCAGGAAGAGCTTTCTTCTCCCGTTTTATAAGAACAAGGGTGACTCACGCAAGCTCAACAACTATAGGGCAATCAAGTTAACATCTCACACATTGAAGACTTACGAGCGAGTTGTCTGCAATCGACTGAAAGAGATTGTACGGTTGGATGACAATCAATGCGGCTTTGTGGAGGGTCGGTCCACAGTCGATGCTATCCAGTGCATGCGTGTTACGATGGAAAAGCACCGTGATGCACGGACGGACTTGCACTTTGTGTTCATCGATTTGGAAAAAGCCTGCGATAGAGTTCCTCGTGATCTGATATGGGTGGCCCTAAGAGCACTTAAGGTCCCTGAGGCATATGTAAAGATGATGCAAGACATGTATGATGGGGCAACTACTAAAGTTAGATGCACAGCTGGTGAGTCTGAACAATTTCCGGTTAAAGTCGGAGTTCACCAAGGCAGTGTATTGAGTCCCTTGCTCTTCAACATCATCATGTTCTATTTATTAACACTCATCTCTGATGGCCTGGAAATATCCCTTCTTTTCGCCGATGACGTTGTTCTGGGTAGCAAAGACATCGCTGCTTTGCAGGCTGCACTGACCAAGTGGTGTAAGATACTGGAGGATCATGGACTGAGGATCAGCATAGCAAAGACTGAGTACCTTTGCTGTCCTTTCTCAGATCCAGAGAGACCGATACCAGATATCTACATTAAAGGAGAGCAGCAAGGTTCAAATACCTGGGTTCGATGATCAACAAGGAAGCTAACTGCGATGACGACATCAAACATCGCACCAGTGTAGGTTGGATGAAGTGGCAAGAAAACTCTGGAGTCTTCTGCGACAAGAAGATATCACGAAAGCTTAAAGGCAAGTTGTACAAAACGGTCATACGTCCCGCACTCATGTATGGATCTGAATGCTGGACTATGTATAAGACATACGAGAGTAAAATGACTGCGACCGAAAAGAAAATGCTACGGATGTCAGCCGGTGTGACCAAAAAGGATCGCATCAAAAGTACCTACATCCGAGGCAGCTTGTTTGTCGAGCAACCGATCACCGAAAAGCTCGAAGATCGTCGTATGGATTGGTATTGCCATGTTATAAGGCGTCCACATGAGAACCCAGTTATGAAGACAATATCAATGAACGTTCCATTTGCTGGACCCAAACTCCGAGGCAGACGGAAACACACGTGGATCGATCAAATGAAGAAGCAACAACAACGCATAAATCTCGGCGATGAAACGATCGAAGACCGAGCTGCCTGCAGAAGGAAGCTGAGATTATACCGCCACCACGGGCAGAGCAACGCGAAGCCGCAGAGTGGTATGAAATGGCAAGGAAGAAGAAGACTGGCCGAAAGGAAGCTGTTTGTAAAATCACTTCGTCTTGCTAGACACAACTCTGCGTCGATCGCAGGCGACAAAAAAACACAAATCGTGTGCCTAGCAAGACGATGTACAGAGAGGATTTTGTGTGCGGTTGTTGTCTCGGTGCTGGCGAACGGAGAGTCATCATTAGCATAACTATGGCTGCGTTATTAAAACGGGCCATATACGTTCAGTTTTACCTTGAGGTATACTTGCACAGGTACAACTGAACAGGTCTGAACGCCTGTGGAGCGAGACAACACACACTAGACCTGCACAGGCATACCAGGGCATAACATAAACTATGGCGAAGGTGGTCATCCGAAATAATCCATATGGATACTTCCGTTTTGAACCGATAGCATAGAGAAACGATACAAAGAGCTGGAGCTAAGTACAAAATAATATTAAGAGCAGGATGCAGATAATCTCACGCACACAAACAAGCCTCACCACTCTAGAAGCAACGGCTACAATTTAAAATAAACCGACCTTTAGAGTGATAAGGACAACAAACAAGCCTCACCACTCTAGAAGCAACGGCTACAATTTAAAGTAAACCGACCTTTAGAGTGATAAGGACAACAACACCTCAAATTAGCTGTGTCTGTTGATTAAAAATCCGAAGGCTTCTCAGCTGCCATTGTATGCGTGACATGGTTTATCAATTTTATATGTGTGAGTTACCATTTTCGGCCTTACACAATTGCATGATGACGACGAGTTCATCGTTGTGGGCGTGGCTTGTGGCAAGTGCATGAATGAAACGTCTGTGATGAAAAAACGATTTATTTCAAAAAATTTAAAAACACCCTATAGCACCTTCACCACTTGAGAAAAAATCATTTTACATCATAATTCATATGCCATAAATCTATATCACACTAAATCATAGACCACATAGCATGTTTTTTTCTTTCCGGACATCCTAAAATGCAACCATAAAGATTCAGTTTCTGATATTTCACCACACTTTTCATTCATGCACTTGCCATAAGCCACGCCCACAACAATGAACACGTCGTGAACATCGCTCAATTTCGCATGGTTCCCCTTACCCGACGAGCGCACGGTCAACGTCATTTCTCACTTTATCAGCCATCATGTACATTTGCCAGAGAGAAATGCGAACCGCTTTTCGTGGACAGCCGTTGGCATCCGATCTCATTGATAATGCTTCCAATACGAAATGGGTTGATGATAACACAAATTCTTTGTTATGGGATTTCAGATACTTTTTCAATGTTTATTATGTATCTAATCTAATCATACATAAGCCACATTAGCTATTCATTCAATATGCACCTTGTCCTAACCCATATTTCGTTAACCAGCTATTATGTATATACGAAACTTCGTCAATATAATTTTACAAATTTTCGTGGTAGCATCAACCAATTTCGTACTGATAAGGGCATAGTATTATATTGTAAATTGCCATCCGTTGGCATGCGACGTTCACTCCGATTTTATAGACCCGTGTCGCCAGGCACAATGGACGTGGATATAAGACCCCCATAGACAATGCAATTCATCGTTAGACGACGACATCGTCGGATTAATCTAACGATGGATAGCCACAAAGTACTCGTATCTGACGACTAGAATTGTATGGAACTGTAAAAGAAATCGTCAACGATAAGTACATACACTGTGCAATCAATGTGACGATCACAAATATGACCGATCTGACGACGGATCGCATCATATATGGGGGGCCTTACTTTTCACTTTTTTCGTATGCATTGTGTATCGACTAGTGAACACAATACACACGCAAGTGAAATACTATAAGCAAACTTTGCTTAATTTATACTAACTCCCAACTCTGTCTATTGTTCCTCTATGGACACAGCGGCAATGACAGATCTACCTGTTGTTGTTGTTGAAGCTGCCGCTTTTAAGCAACCCGTTCGATTCATTCTGGATTTTTGTTCGATTGTATCGAACGGGACCATTTTTGCAAAAACCTCGCCTCCATCATTTCACCTGACTTGACTCCCATCTTTCTGGACGCTATTTCTGTAGACAGAACTTAATCCAACCGAAGAATGGGCTAGTGTAAAAATTTAGATCATTTTATTTTTTTCACAGAGATGAAGAGGATCAGTGTGACTAAGGCGCTATTTTCACAATGCCAGTGAAAACCAAAGCTGTTGCTATAATTTCTCTGGGAGGGTAAATGAAGATGAGGAAGGTAGGTAAGGTAAGCATGCAAAAAAAAAAAAAAAAAAGAAAATCAATAGATACGACAAATGGAACCAAGATTGGATTTTTTGAGGTGTTTAACAGATACATGGACCCCATACATATTGTTTGGGAAAGACATTAGTTGGCGCCAAAGACACAGACATAATATACAACTTTAAAAACGTTAAATTTAACACTTGTTTTGCATCCCAGAGAGTGTAGAAACACTAGTGTTAAGGAAACGTCGTCGGTAGTATGTACAAAGAAAAAGTTACAAAATTATCTCTGCATCGATGACCAACAATCACAAGCACGGCTAATCAAGAGAATTTCATCACAGAAAAGTTTCACGAATGCTCCCGCTTGTTGACTGACTCAGACTGAATCATCGAATGAGATAGTGAAAAACGACTTCCACTTATTTCAAAATGACCCATTTCAGATGAGCAACGGAAATTCAGGAATGAAGTTAACAAACCCACAAAAACGCCGGTTAATTAGAATTTTATTGTCCACCGTGACAGCGCACGCATCTTCGAGTTGTGCCCGCCATGATTTCGTAGCCGGTCGCGTATACCCATGGCCAACTTGAAAAGTTGCGACCGCCTGCCACGATACTGCCAGGACAATTTTCCTATTCACTCTGTCACCCACGGGAAACAAACTTTTCACCGGACAAGTGGAAAGTTCTCCATCGAATTGAGGTTTCGATTTTCTATTTTTAGTCACTTAGCGGGAGGGCGGACAAGTGTGGGATCACACTTCGGATGGAAATGTTGGGATTAAGAATTAATGAAAACAAGACACTCCATTCACTGACGCACTCACTCATAATTACACCTAATTGCTGCGGGTGACTCACGGGCCGTTGCAGGCGAGCCGCGACTTTCTCCTTTGTTACGAAAACAAGTCATGAAAAATTGAAAATCATTTTTATCGATCTTTACACGGGGCTCCTAACCTAAAACGCGGTTCGAACTGGCACAGGCAGTGGTAACGGTACTTCTAGCACTTGGGGTCACTTACACAGGAGGCACAACTGAAAAGGAGCGCCCCGGGAACCCGAATATGAAAATTTCAGTGACGATTGGGCGAAAAAGACAAAAGAAACACTCACCGAGCAAAGCGCTTTGTCATGCAAAGTGATTGACTTGACACCTCCGAGAATGATATTTTTCGCAATTTCGACGCCGAGTCCTCCCAGGCCGGACACCAGGACGTCCGAGTTGGCCATACGACGCATAGCATCGTGGCCCAATACGTAAAGTTGGCGCGAATATAGCGATTCATCAATTTCAGCGGCAGCGTTTTCTCCAGAACTATTGTTCGCGGTGGCGGCCATTGTTATTGTTTCTGACGCGGTGGCGGCTGACGACGAGCTCAGACCTGACGTCCTCGGGCTATTGGTAACACTGTTGGTGGCGGCGGCCGATGCTCCCCCTTTAGCTTTTGTCGGCGAGCACAGCGAACACGACGAGCCCGGGCTGGAAGAGGACAGCTGTACAGTCGCGTTTGAATTCGCAGAGTTGGGGCTGGGGGCGCTGGTTGGTGTTCCGGCGACTCCTGGGGCCGAAGTGGAGGCTACTCCCTGCGACGGCGGCTTGCACTGACAACGCTTTTGAGGTTGGGGCTGCTGCGACTGTTCCTTGTCAGCGACTTCGGCTCCCTGCGGCGACGTTGTCGAAGTCAGCTTCCGCTTCTTAGAGGCTGGCGGCTCAACGGACTGATCAATGATTTCAGCACTAGACATCGGGGGCACAAAAAACCAACAGAATTGTTCGCGTCGGCAATATGTCTACTATACGCTTGGGCCCTTCAATTTCGCAGCGAACAGTGGACGCGTTTTGTGCAAACCAAACGAAACCGGTACACGAGTTGCACGTTCAAAGCGTCCTCGGCAATGGTCAATCAATTCAACTACGCGGCGGCCACGACCACGACGGCGGCGTTCCACGAAATGAATTCCTTTCGATCGCTCATTCGAAATTGGCAACTGGCGGTGATTCGCGCTGGCTCTTAGCTGCTGCGTCTCGCTCCTTCTGGCACACTGTGTTACGGAGCAGTTGCCGTTTTCGCAAACGCACAAAAAAGACGGCTCACAAAAACTGGCCCTGCGAGCTCCGATCCACGACACGACGATGTCGGTGTTTTGTTTTTTTTTTCTCAAATCCTTTTTGCGTTACCTCGCACTGAGCACAGAATCACACTAGTCGCTACAACAGAATTTTCACACAATTCACACGCACGAGTGTTTTCTTTTTTTGTCTACTCCACACGGTGCACAGCTACCAAAGCCGATTTACGCGAAAAATAGTAAATCTTCTCGCACGTCGTCGAAAATCAAGCGGCACGACACTAACACGAGACAAGCGGAGGAGCTACGGGTAATTTGGGAAATTGCTTCTGACTCTGAACAGCCAAACCGGGCAACGGGCGAACGGCGAAAAAGTGAGGTTCCCTCGTTGACGGTCTACTCGGCTGGGTGTAAATGAAATGGCAAATACCGGCTGTGCGCAAATCCGCCTGCGACTCGAACGAGATGGAATGATGAATTCGCCTGTTTCTGAAATTTTGAAATGTGCTCGCCAAATGAACCGCAAACTGGAAGTCAGCGAACCGGTTTGACATGAGGCGCTGCCAAGCTAGAGGAACTCATGTCAATTTTGTTGAAGTTCTTGGAAAGCGTAGTATATTTTTGGTGGAAGTACGTTGAATTTGCCGGCTAAGTGTTGATGCAGAGTGACCGTGACTGATTTATACAGCGGAAAAACGAGTCTCAAAGTACTACCATTAGTGGAAATGGGTGTGTTCAGAAGTTATCAAGCATCTTGTGCTCAGGTGAATATGATCAAATGATCAGCGGTCAAGAAATATTTTCGCTCACGGTCTTCTTCTTCTTGACTTTCACATAAAGTGTGTGACAACGAGAGTGGCGTTCAGCCATTGCCATCTCAATATACAGGTCGCGATCAGCGGACCCGAGGCCTGTATATTAAGATGGCAATGGTTCAGCAAGCACAGAATGCGTACCTGAATGGTTGAAGAACCGCTCGCGAGCCTGTTGTGATTTCGGGTAATTTCTGAACGCACCCAATAATTCGCCGTGTGTATACTTTAAAGATAGCCATCTTAACATGCAGGTACTGCCATCTTAATGTACAGCATTGCCATCTTAATATACATGCCTTCGCTCAGCTGATCGCGGCGAATGTCTGCCTTTGCCTTTGCCTGCATTCATGTGAAAAATTTTCGCTACAGAACGCTACATTCCCTCCACTACACATTTGAGGAGACGCTACCTGTCAACATTTCTTTCGTGATTGAACCGCTACATATGAAATGTCTGACAAACAGGTGACAACGCAAATATTTGACAATTGCCAATTTTCCATCGCAAAACATTTCTTTGGCACATCACGAAACAAGGAAATATCAAATCGAAGACGAGAAGACAGTGAATTTACATAGACGGGGATTCTATTTGCGCTTTTGATGTACACAAACGTCACAACACACATACCAGCTGCGAATTGTCAAATGTAGCGCTACATGCCCAGAGAGCGTAAGAAATTTCTGCTACCAAGGGGAAGTAACCGCTCCGGAGCGGATGGAAGGAGCGGTTGCAATCACGACCGGGAGGGGTTGTAGCGCTACGGAGCGCTCCGTAGCGCTCCGTAGCGATCCGGATAAAACGAGCGTGGTGAATGCACTCTTTGATCACAATTTTACGCCATTTACGAAATTTGTGCAAACAACTCAATTTTCGGATTTGAAAATGTTCTCCTTCGGCTTTGAAGAGAGAATCAGAGAAAATGGAAAAGAGCGAGAGAAACGAAGTAATTCGGCACAAGTGAAGAAGTAGGAAGGGGGATGGAAATTTGACATCTCTTTTGCTTCTATATGGACCGCATAGAGAATACCTATGGAGGAGCAATCCGCATATACTCAACACTAAACTATTTGAAGCAATTCCAGTCGTAAAAAGTAAACAGAGAGACACACGTCCTCCACTGCGCAACACCCGCGCGGTCTATATAAAAGCACAGGAAGCACGTAAGATGTCATCCCCTCTCCTACTTTTCCAATTGGAACAATAACATTCCAGTCTGTCTCTCTGCCGCGGAACACCCGCCCGGTCCATATAGAGCAAAAGAGATGTCAAATTTCCATCCCCCTTCCTACTTCCTCACTTGTGCCGAATTGCTTCGTTTCTCTCGCTCTTTTTCATTTCCTCATATACTCTCTCTTCAAAGATGGACCGGGCGGGTGTTCCGCGGCAGAGAGACAGACTGGAATGTTACTGTCCCAATAGGAGAAGTAGGAGAAGGGATGACATCTCATGGGCTTCCTGTGCTTTTGTATATACTGCGCGGGTGTTGCGCAGTGGAGGGCGTGTCTCTCTGTGTACATTTTACTAGTTCGTATGTGGTGGAATTACGTCCAGAATTTAGTGTACAGTAAATGGTGCTTTCATCTCCTTCTATATGTCTCTCTGTGTCCTTCGGATATGAAAAGTATTCTGATCCGGAGAGGAACATTTTCAGATACAAATATTAACTGTTGTCAAGAGAGAGAGAGAGAGTACATACTTTTCCGGAGAGGAATATGCACTACGTTTATATCGCGGGACTATCTTCGAGATCTAACTAAATCGATCTAACTCTCGACCATTTAAACGTATCGGTTTAGTTAGTTTTAGTTTTGGCTTATCTCTACTTGCGATGCGGAACTGGGCTAAAAAAATTGGGACTATGTCGTTGTCATCGCTAATGTTGACGCTGTGGTTGACGTTTCCTTTGTTGTGGTTTCCTTTGTTGTGTTTTTTTTTGTTCGGCGTTTGTTTCGTTTGCAATTTCAGGAAAGCAGTGCGTGATCACGGGCAAGAAAAAGTCTTTTTCTGTCGTAAAATTTATATCTGTTGAATTTATCTGTGCTGTCAACGGAGAAAGAAGAAAGTACCTCTCCGTATGACCCGCCATAGACGGTGCGATGCATCGTCAAATCGATCTGACGATGGATCGCCACAAATATCTGACGATCGAAATTATATGGAACTGTCAAAAAAATCGTCAACGATAGTCACATACACTGTGCGATCGATCTGACGATCACAAATATCGTCAGATCGATCTGACGACGGATTGCATCGTATATGAGGGCTATATGATCGGTATAAACACTCCACCAACAAGTACTAACACTAAAACAATTTAGTTAAATCGCCTTTTAGATCCAAGGTATAAACGTATGGACCGGGCGGCTGTCCCGCGGTAGAGAGCCACAATGGAATGTTCTTGCTCACTGAGGAGAAGCATGAGGGGGAATGTGAGTTTGACGTCAGATGTGTGTTCAATATGGTCTGAGCGGGTGTTGCGGGGAACAGGGCGTGTATCTCTCTGTTTACTTTTTACGAGTGGAATAACAAGTTTAGTGTTGGGTAACTGCGGATTGCTCCTCCATAAATTTTCTATGATTCCCATGCAAAATGACTGATCGGTCCAAATCTCTCATGGGATCACATCGGATCTGATACGAAAGTGGATTGGTTGAATTGATTAAATAGTATAAGCAATTTGTAATCTGAGCGCAAAGGGACGCACTTTCCTTCTTATCTCATGTATTTATATTCGTAATGCCGAATGTCATATGCCAAATACGTATATTTTGTACGTGAAAATGGGAAGAATAAGGAGAGAAAAACACATTGATAACCTCATACAGTGTTTAGACTATTTGTTTATTAATTAGTGTTAAACGGCAACTGTCTTTATATAATCATGCAAAATTCCTGCCATAAAGTGAAATAAATTGTAGAATACAAACCAAGTTAAAAATATTACTTACAAATTACATATTAAAATAAATAAATAAAAATAACGATATTAATTCAGTTTAATTCTATTCAATAAACGCTTACATAACCTTAAAAGATAAACGAACAAATTTACCAAGTAAATTAATTATGATTTTCTTTAATTCATCCTTATTTGTGTTAAAAAAAATCACCACCACCAGTTGACATTATTTTACATTTCAACCAAGTTCTAATTATTAAATGCAAGACATAGCAATACTGCATTGAGAAAACCAACGCCGGCGGTGGAAAAAACCAACGCCTGCTGTGAAAAAAAAGCAACGCTGCGTTGAAAAAATCAACGCCGGCGGCGAAAAAAAATAGCGATATCGGTGGAAAATATACAATGCAATTGAATTTACACAAGCGTTATTCTTCACACAAGAGAAAGCGTTAAAAATACGCATTTCTATTGCGTTAAAAAAAAACGCGTGAAAGCCGGAAAGATTAAATTCAAATTTGCACCACCTGAAAGAAATACTTTTTTTTCTGTTGTTTTTGTTTTTTTTTCTTTTATCTCCGCCCACGCTAGTTGCATAATTAAAATTAAAAAATCCAATTATTCGTTAGAAAATCAACTTTCGCATACAAAAGTTTAGTTCAGACCAGCACGTAAAATGTTACAACGCGCCAAAGTTGAAAAAATCGATTTTCGAATCAGTTTTTTTGCGAATAAAGCCTAGTTTAGAGTTTCCATGCGAAAAAAAAAATCCTATGCAAAAATATTTGTATGCAAATTTGTTTGAGGTGAATATAATTTGTTTTGCATGGTACTTTTGCACATGCGAAAAACTGCATCGGCCATCGGCTTGTCATTTTCTCACTATTTCTGTTTCTGACGCTTCGCCAAACTCAAATTCACTGCACAATGGAGCGCTAGCGCATCACCCGCAGCCGACGCTGGCGCCACTGACAAGTCACAACTGCACAATTTTACAGAAAACTCAGTATGTATGATTATGATGAACTTGTAGATGTTGAACGGAACTGTCAAATTGCTTTTGCATGCAAAACAATAGCCCGGCAATTGTTTTGCATGCAAAACATATTTGTGGTGAACACCAATTTTTTTTGGTATGGCTGGTTTATATTCACCTCAAAGAAATTTTGCATGCAAAAATGTTTTTCAGAATTTTGCATGCAAAAAAAGTGTTTTTTTAATTTTGAAGCTTCCAGTTTCTTTTATTAACGCAAACGAAATATTATTTGCGTTTGTTAGGCCAAGACACACATTTTCTCTTTGATAATATGAAAAAACAATGAGCAGAATCGGTAAAAAATGGTTTTGAAATTTTTCATTTTTTTTTCGCATGGGAACTCTAAACTAGGCTTAAGTCAATAATAAAATTTTCCATGCATAATGTACTTGTCATAAACATAAAGTCTCTACTTTACTATAATCAAATTGTGTTAGTACTATTTTATCTTATTTTTGGACGCTATAGCCCTTTGAATATTGGAAAACAGGCTTTTTAGTGCGTTGCAACATCGAATATTACGCCGATTTCACATTGCTAAAAACGCAAAAACTCGAGAACTACGCAAACAATAACTCCCAAATAATGTCCTGATCTCAGCTAATATTTTACCCTTACTCTTAAAATAAATCTTATTAAAATCAGAGCGACAGTTTAGTGTGTGTAACTCCATGAAACGAAAATGTTTGTTTTAATTTTTTAAATCTTAGATTTTTATAATTTTTTCTTGAATTTTCGTTTGCACAATGTACAAGTTTTAT
Source organism: Chloromyia formosa (assembly GCA_964017055.1). Lineage (NCBI taxonomy): Eukaryota > Metazoa > Arthropoda > Insecta > Diptera > Stratiomyidae > Chloromyia > Chloromyia formosa. The sequence continues at coordinate 29,886,050 of OZ024815.1, read as the reverse complement.
TTTAAAAATCCAATCTCTATTTTCTTTTGGTCAAATCGTACTAAGATCATTCCACCCTAGTTTCTTAATTTCTGGCAGTTATGGACCTATGAATGAAAATTACTTAAGGGGACATGAGAACTTGCAAATTCCCATTGAAAACTACACAACTTCAACATCCCTTTTCTCTGCCCGCACTTAATATTTTTGTTCTATTTTGGTCGACATTAATTTGGTAGAAAATTTTAATCGTGAGATTTTTTTTTTAAATAAAGAACAAAAATTTTTTTTTTTTTTATATTTTCAAACACAGATTACTCAGAGACCAGTAAATATTTTTAATTTTTCTTTGATCAGATTATAGATATTACATTTACAAATAAAACAAAAAAATTAACTCGATCCGTTTAGCCGTTTCTGAGAAAAAGTACATTGAACATTCAAGTTTACAGGAGGGCGCGTCAAAGTCAGGCTACTGCGTACTGCTCATTCTTTTTCTTACTTGTTTTCCTTCTTGAATAATGTACTTATACGCAACCTGGAATTATGATGGATGGATGAAAATGTTCAGAAAAAATTAAACTATTTAAATCATAAAAAAAAACGAAAAATCGTTTTTTTTTTATTTTCAAGTGCTCATGTCCCCTTAAGTCGAAAATTCATCTTACCTGTGGCAGCCAAAGGGTTAAGAATTCAATAAATATTCCTTAATATTTTTTACTGGAAATGGCATGGAGAATCACGTGGCTGTGCGTTTATCCGACAATATCCGGACACCCTGTATAGTTGGATCTAAATATGCGTTAAGAAAGTAGATCATGTTTGTCTTGTTTGTCTAGTCGGAATTTTAAAAGAAATTTCAAAAAAATGTCAGAAGCATCAATTAATTAACTAAATTAAATAAAAGATTACGTCAAAGTAGCTTCTACGAATTTCAGGGTCACTTATATTTAATATTGTCTGAATATGGAAATAATTAATATTTTCAAAAGACATGAGGTTTATAGGCAATATGCTTTATGGTCGCCACACACGATCGCGTACAACCACGACCGAATTTCCATCGAAACAACAATTTCATAGCATGTGTGGAATTTTTTTTCTCATTTCCACTGTTCGATGAAATTAATGGTATCGGTCGTGAGTGTGGCCGGACGTGTGTGGCGACCACTAGGAATTTGTGTTGCATTGTCCCTATTAAGCTGGTGTGAGGTTTATAGAATGGGTTTCATAGAACAGACATTATACTCTAATTTGCTTCTAACTAGTGAAAAATACAACGATTTGAGTCAGAAGAATTTCAGATGATTAAACCCAATGCTGGCCACACATGATCGATCATAACCACGACCGAACTATAATCGAACCACACATTTCATAAAATGGTGGGAATGGGGAAAATTTTTTTCCACACGTTCTATGAAATTGATGGTTCGATCGTATGGTGACCATAACATTCGACGGGCTTGTTCAAAAATGTCTTTAATGTGTTGATTAAAATTCAAAAAAGTGTCGAATAGTATTGTATTTCAAGATCTTGTATTGTGTTTACTTGAATAGGTGGAAAATTATCCATAGCATAAATATAGTGAAAGTTTGTCCTACATCTATTAAATATAAAAAATTGACATTTGTGCAAGCCGATACTAAAAAAAAATTCCATTATGCTAGCGATAAAAAAGTTACAAATGTTGGTGAAAAATAAAATTAATTTTTATTTGCGTATTTAATCCCAACACTTGTAAAATTTTAAATTGCTTTCAATACATAATACAAAAATAGCTTCTTAAACATCCTAAATTTCCAGTTGGCTTGATTTTTCCCGTCCATCATACTATCATACTATCATGCTAAAACATATTTGGAAAATATAAAAAAAGTTTGTTAAAGAATTTTATTGCTATTTTGTTTTTTTAACAATAGGCACGTTCTTGTGTACTCCGTTGTGGGTTAATTCAGGTTAACAAGTTAACCAGGATTAACCTAGGGAACTCACCGGATAAATAAACCTACACCGGATAGATATGTCAGCAGATGTCACTTTTATCGCTAAATGGTGAATTGATTATGAACAACTAGAAATTTTCGTAGTTTAGTTTGATTTTTGTTATCAAGATTATTAGATATCTATCTATGTTTCATATTTTCAATCTCGCGAACACAATCAACAGTGATGAAAAAATTAATTGACGCCGGGTGTTTATTGCACTTTGACACGACACTTAACCGAAGAGTTGACTCAGAACGTTTTTTTTTGCACGGGGCTTGGCCTTAACCTACACTGGAGTACAAAAGAACGGGCCTAATATTTTTTAAGTTAAAACGAGTATGCACAATGTAACTCACTCGGGCATGTACTCGTATAATGGGCTTTTATTATTTTGACTGTGCTGATCGACAATTATTTTCCTATTACTGTTTGAGTCTCCGCTTGATGACCGACTTATGTTTTGACGAGTTAAATTAATTGCCATGTTGAGAATATTCTCACCTATACGCCGCTTGTCCATTTCACGTTGAATCGATTCTGGAATTTTTGTATTATTTGAAGATACGCGGTCATCTACTGGCTCAGTCTGAAATAATAAAATAATTAAGGTATTAATAATAAATGTAATAGCTTATACACACAATTGCCCCGCCTACAACTAACAATTTCTAGCCATTGCCACTGTCTAGATCTAGATTCTAGAAGACACCCGGATAACGTGGGGTGGCTATCCTGGCTGGCAGCAGTAGTTGCGGCCATCATGGTGACTAATAAAATGGGTCATTGTGTGTAGCAGCTATAAAATAAAAATCAAACATTTTTATTCAAATTCAATAATAACTTACGGGCGAAATAGATTTAGGACTGATATGATTGTTATCCTGCATTGGATTTGTCCAAATTTCCGAACTTCCATCTGTCGAAGCCGTTGTAGAAATTGCAGGACGAGCTGAGATTAAAGGCGACCTGACACACACTCTGTAAGAAATTTGATATGTTATATTAGCAATATTTCAAATTTCACTGTGTACGAGTATCTTCCGTTAAATATGTATATATACTCGTCTAGACTCCAACTAAGGATATTAACAGAGGTCCTAAAGGTATGTCGCTCTAAAGAAAAACAGCTCCTTATGAAATAAAGTGAGCAGAGACTAAAGCCTATTTTATACACTAACAAGTCACCATAAAAATCACTCGTACAAGCTCCAATTTGGCAAAGTGAATTGCTATTATTAGTTCGCCGCGTGGGGGCGGGTGGATTTTTCCCTTCCTTGCGATGATCGCTTCTAATCGCGAGGCATCGCTTGGTTCAGTATCGCATCGCAGTCAGTGTAAATACCGGCTTATGTGTATATTTTAAGTTTAACGGAAACTTCAAAGTGAAACTGGATTTCGAGATATGTAGAAGTACTAAGTATGGTGAATACAACATCAGTGAGGATTGTTTAACCAGAAATTCTCAGTTCCCATAAGATAATTTATGGAATAGCTCTTAAATACACATACGCAGCTTCTCGAAAGAAAGTATGACGGTAGTTTTCGGCTAGTGTAGTGGCATCCAAAATACATTTAAAAATGTTCACTAGGTAGAAATTTAGCATTGTTTTAATTTAAAACATAATATAAATTTTAATAAAGAGTAAATTTCAATAACAGCTACAACATTAATTCAAGCACATAGAGTGAACGTGTATCGCCAATTACCACATGAAAAATAAACGAAAATATTTATTAAAAAATTATTTATTATATATTTTTATCTTAATTTAACATAGACGTACATTCTAAAATAAATTGCTACGATATTCTACATAACAATAAATCATTAAAATTCCATAATCACATTTTTCGGGAATTCATGTAATGTTACTTATTGCAAGTTTCTCATTAGGTTTCTAAATAAGCGTTTTTATCGCCGTAGGCTTTCGGCGTTTTTTTTTGTGCGACAGGTGTGATTTTAATTGTGCTTTTATCTGTGCCGAGCTATCTGATCCATCATGTGATTTTTGATTCGGATTGTGGCGCTCTAAAATGATAACAATTATGAACAATTTTGCCGAATTAGAAGATGATTATAGAGTGTAGAAATTTTGAGTGTTTCAAAGTGAAAATTTACGTATACATAATGAGTTATGAGTGCGGACGCACATAATTTTAGATCTGTTTTTTTTTTCGAAATTAATTGATAAAAATTGCTGCATACTCAAAAATTATAAACTGCTTCAGTTTTCACCTTTTTTGCAGCCGTCGAACCGTAACAATGTTAATATCATAATTTCCAAATTGTCCAATGCCTGGGTCATATGTACTTCAGTAAAGAGTCGATTACAAGCAAGCCCGAATAGATCTGGATATTTAATTGAGCCGAGCCAAATACAAGAAACCCAAGCCCACTCAATAAGAACTCATAAATCCGTAATTGCTTTTTTACTCTATTTAAACTACTCCCAACTCACAACGTGGGTAAAAGGCGCTTTTGTTGGTTTGCGTCTCAAATGTGATCAATGCATGAACTTGCGGTGGAAACATTACCTTTGAAGCAATTCTAAACTAACGCCCGTTTCACATTGTCCGGTTCCCCCGGACCGGCTAAGTGTCATCGGCGACTTTTTTTTAGAGGAGTTGAAGAAGAAGAGCATAACATAACTCCTCTAAAAAAATTACCGGTCCGGTTTTAGCCGGACAATGTGAAACGGGCGTAAGAGTTAGCCGCCAATATCAACTGAAGCTGCCCAACATTATTCAATTAGGACCTCCATTATTCATTGGGCATAATAACAGCTTTGATTCTTATCTGCATTCTATCCATAATGTTACTAATGACGTCAACAGGCATATTATGGTATCTTTAGGATGAGCGCATGTTGATCGCGTTTGCGTGTTCTATGTCAAACAGATTGAATTGCTAGAATGACACTCCGTCAGTTTACCAAATACTCGGGCATCATCGTGTCAAAAAATTGGATTGATTGTTGTTGACCGGACAGTAGAAGATCAGCACACATTTCTCACATACTCGTTTAAATACACAAGAGTTAACACAATTGGCGAAACGAAAACCGCCGAGTCTTTGTCAAACTGACGAAGTGTCATTCTAGCGAAGGTTCAACCCGTTTGACAGAAAACACGCGAACGCGACACGCGAACATGATCAACCCGCTCAGCCTTAGGGTGTACATACATACCTGAACATTTTTGGAAAGATTTAAGCAAATGCAACAACGAACACGACATGTGAATGAATTCTTGAGACCACCTCGTGTTTGTTGTTATTTCATTAACATGAATGATTCCAAATGTGTTTAGGTGTGTATCAAGTGTTAGATAATGACTTCCTTTACCTCTTGAAATTTGTTGAAGTCAACTTCCTGACCTCTAATATTACTCTTTACCTTAGTATGTGGACACTGCGCAGGTTACTCAAATATGAGCAAGGTCATTATCAGTAAAAAATGAATGTACTATACATCAGGTAGGTCACTTCCAGAGTTAACTAGTAATGGAATTTCTGAAGGGACTGGGTAATATTCGAGATCGTTAAAAAAAAAAAAGAAATTCATACAACATTTATTTTAATTCAAACACAAAATTGTACTTGTTACCAAATTTGTCCAACTCTCGACTTTATTGGATGTCTTGAAAGTGGTTATAGCCTAGAGGCCTAGATCCTAGACCTTATCAAGGAATACGTATAGGGTACATTGTTTTTATTGTTGTAAATATGTAACACCGTAAAGGAGGCTCCCTCTGAGGGTAAAGCAATATGTATGAGTATAAATGGTCAGAATCAACTCATTTTATTTGTCGGTTTTTATATTGGGAATGGCGTTCTATTTCATAGTATGTCCAGCAATGTAGTTATCATACCCGTCCGCAATATGTGTATCAGTTCGTCGTCAGCTTTTCCTTGGGCTCATTCATATCGGTGAGCGGATAGGTTGTACTCGTGACTCGTACTCGGGCGAGAATGTGAACGCGCACCTCGCCCATGCTGCTTGCCTCGGGCACGCTCGCCTCGTCCACTTGGCGAGAATGTAAACATGAACATGAGAAGAGACACTCGGGCTTTCTTGTGCTCGTGGATCACGGTGGCTCGCCTCCGGAGTGAAGTCGGACAAGGTGAGGCAAGGAACAACGAGCACAGGGCGAGCACCATGTTTACATTGCCTATGCGTTCAGAAGTTACTGCTCGCGAGCAGCTCCGGAACTTGTCGGTTATGCAGTCTGTGCCTGCTGAACGCCACTCTCGTTGTCACACACACTTCATACGAAAGTCAAGCAGAAAGAAGAAGAAAAGTGCGAGCGGTGAGCAGAAATTTTTCCTGCTCAGTGATCAATTGATCATGATCAGTTGAGCGGAAGTTGCTCAGTATCTTCTGAACCCACACATTCTCGTATCTCACCCTCGTGCTACTTCGCGAGAATGTAAATAGGCTATACGCAATTCTAGGAAACGTGCACCTATTATTTTTTGACCGAAGTAAACACGTGACTATTATTTTGAAATTTGAATAGGTTCACCTACAAAAAGTTAATTCCACGTAAAGGATAATTACTAATAAAAAGTCTTTTGTTCTAAAATATTGGCTCAAGTTAGGTTTGCTGTTGTACATTATATAAATTCAAATTCACAATTTATTATTTAAGTTATTTACAAAAATGTCGATAATTATGCAAATTAACAACTTCACCTCCGACGTACAGGAAATTTTAGTATGTTTTAGAGTTCGTATGCTGAACAAGAATATATGTATACATATTGGGTGCGGAAAGCATACATATCTTCACATAGTTTTCGAGCTTGGAAAAACTGGGAAATTGAAACAATGCATCATTATCATTTTCATTGAACGAAGTTGTCTAATAGAGATATACATACATTTTCAACATTAAAAAACTATTTGAAGAAATGGTTTTCGGCTCAACATTCTTGATCAGCATCATCAGAGCAGCATACTAAAATTTCAGGAAAATCGAAGGTGAAGTAGTTAATCTTCATAATTACCAAAATGAATATTTTGGGGTGTAAATTCGAAAGGGTTAACTTTCACAATATGTTGGAACATTACGGATTTACGATTTCGAAGAGAATTCTCTGTATCACATTTAGGCAATTTTCACAACACTCAAGGGATCTCTGCTTTAGGAGCCACAAATCACTCGTGCGAAAATGTTGCACTTACATCTCCCACGAAACAGTGACAGTATAAACTTGCATGCAGCTCACACCGTGGCGCTCTACACGACACGAGAACTTCCCTTTTACAGATTTTCAAGTGAAATAAAGTGTAAAGTAATTGTTTTCGTGTGAAAATTGGTCATAATGATGTGGGGACTTTTTTTCGAATGAAATATGTTTGTACTGAGAGAGCGAACATTTTCCGTACGAATGAAACTTATGACAGTTTTTGTATGCGATTTCGCATGAAAAACTGATCTTAGTACCTAGATTAAAGCGGAATTGCATTTCAAAGCCACACTCAATGAACATATCTTCGGCTTGAATCCTTACTTTAATCACTCTGGTAAATTGAAAGCTGCGTTATTCTGCTGGAAAATAAAAATTGGCCTAATGGAACTTTTATCTGCATTAACCATAACATTTCACAGATGTTCAGCAATCTTGCAGCACTTGTTCGACCATTTAGAAAAGCATTATGCTTAGGATCAAATATACGCGAGTTATCTTTCATAGCAACATGCGGGAAAATCCCCTTATTTTTCCGCATGTTCCTATGAAAGGGAAAATCGCGCGACTAATTCGCGTATATTGAATCCTAAGCATTAGGTGTCCTTCCAGTTAAAGAGAAGGCTGTCTAAACCAACACCCTCTGAATCTTATTTTCGCAAATCACGTCAAAAGTATTGTAAGTCATCTAGAGTAGCCATACGCGCTATGCCCCACTAGGGGTTAGGGTAAATTGTATCTAGACCACACAGCTGCTTCACTTGTAGCATGAAGCGACTACCAACCGAAATTCAAAAACTTAATAACCCCAATCAGAGTTTAGATCCGACTGATTATACAGTCCAATCCATTTTCTTAAATGTTTAATTTTTATCACCATTTAAACTTATCAGATCAGTGTGATGTGAACATATCCAAATGTCCGCCTTTGGAATGCACTATATCACTACATATAGCCTCAACTAAATTGATCCAATTATGTAATAAATGCAATTACATAGAATTCAATGCTAAATACCGCTACTAAAGTAATTTATTGATGGATGCTTCATTTAATTCAATCTCGAGTTAAACATCTTCACTTTCGGTTAGTAAGGGTGGTAAATAACGATTACTGGGAGCCCTATTTTATTTCCGCCACTGTATTCTTGTAACCATTACTGAGGTAGTAGAATCAGTGAATTTAATTTGTTGGCTATTTCTTGCAGTTACGGAAATAAATATATGCATACGCGAAATTTGTCGGCACTAATAAGCCATTAATGGATAATTTCGGCTGAATCCGAAAGTGGCCATGCATGTCTAAAATTCGATTCGCATTCAATGTTCAATTTCGTTTAAAAACGTGAGTATGTAAAATACATGGCTATTTTCGCTTTTCGTCGCATACCTTATTTCGCTTTGAAATTGTGCATAGACTACAAAAAAGTGCTGGATGCAGATATGCTAGGATGAAATGGATGCAGGTATTTATAGAAGAAGGGAAACGGGCGAACTAGGGCTGTATACGGGCGTTAGCAATTCTCTAGGGGTGGAGCTAGCCCAGCTCGTTTCAAACCGAAATTGTCCATGCACACATTGTGCCATACTGCGGGTTGTGAGTCAACAGTCCCTTGTGCGGGCTTCGCTCGCTCTCATTTGTCAAATGCTATGTTCAGTTTGGCATTTGAAAGAAAACTCGAAATTTCTTGCTTTTTGAGTCCCAGGTGACACACAAGATACGGTAACAATTTTCTTACCCACAATAAGGTTTATCAATTACGTTAAAAACACGATTATCAACCATACACAACCCAACCGAGGTTAGAATCGAAGTTTGACAATTGTCGTAAATGTCAAATATTGCGCTGAGCCAGAAAAGCGAGAAAATGCTGACCAAAAGTGAAATCGCTTAGCCTTAGCGCTTAGCTCAGCGCAAAGATTTCTACGACAAATCACCATGCAGCACTAATCGCTTCTAGGTGCCGGCGTTTTAGGAATGCAGCCATTAACAAAGCCGGATTTCTGCTCCAGCTCTGCCCAGAACGCTGGGTTGCACAAAACATCTATATACAATAGTTTTGGTAGTACATACAATCAAATTAAATTTAAGCAAGAAAAAATAAACTAAAGTCAATTTTTTAAGTTGCTGCGATCGAAGACTCTAGCTCATTTTGCTACACAAAATACAGGGTCAAATTTTGTTTCATCGACCTTCGGGTGTCATTTCACAGGAGATAGCAAAGAATAGAGATTGTTAACAAGAAGTGCGACTCCATACGAATTAAGAGTACTTGCCTACGAGTATGTGTTGGATTCCATCAGTACACGAAGGGGTAATGCCCAATAACAAGCATGTTACTCATACGATGAAACGTACTAGGCAGTTGTCATTTGAAGAGCTTTTTAAAGTGCTGGCGTCCCCTATCCCTCTAAAGGCGACTTTCATTTGATTATTTGCGTTTCAATTGGCACTGCGCTTTTGCTTAAATCGTATGAACTTCCACCTCTAGTAGTAGTTCGTTTACGGAGATAGTGAGTACATTCCATTTCTGGTATGGAGATAGTGAGTACATTCCATTTCTGGTATTTTTTCCCCAGTTTGTAGTAGCTACGACAGAGAGAAGTGTGAAATAGCAAAAAAAAAAATGCTAAGTGCCTTAGGTTAATTTTTTCTAGCTGGAGCGTTTTTTTTTTCATATTTTTATTGTGCTATGCTGCGAATCAAGATTTCACAACTGCATGAAAAATTAGGAAGAATTGCATCAAGATTTTGTTACATTTCATGTAGTATGAACAGCTCATATACTGTTTGTAGCATGTAATGTAACAATTTCACCACTTACAAATTGACATCTTCCAGCTTCTTAAGAAGTCGTTCATTTTCTCGACAAACCACTTCGTGATCGTGTAGAACCACCTCTCTTGTTGTGAACAATTCCGAATTCTCATGCCTCAGTGCCTTGTTTTCTACCATATACAGTTTCACCAATTCTGCTAACTCCGACGCCTCCAACTCTGTCAATCGTTCCAAATCGATTTTAGGTGCTTCCGGAATCGGCGATCGATCATGATTCGAGTTGGTGAGTGCTTTGAGCGCGAGTTTTTCATTTTGCAAATTTAGGGCGGATTTCAAATGTTCGTTTTCGATGTGGAGGACGTTTATATCGCGCTTCAAACTTAGTATCAGCGCCTCCCTAGGATCCATAATAATAATTGGCTTTGTTCGTATCCGTTTAGCTCGCGATGCATATCTGAGTGTGTTCAGAGTTTCGGCGTAGTTGGAGTATGATGGAGAAACACACGCTATCTATAAATGACTAGAATATGTTATGTGTCCAGAGAAGTAGCGAATCCAGAAGCTTACCATCAACGTCACCCCATTCCCTGCAAGACTGTCGGCCAAGAGTTTGGTAAGTTGACTGTCCCGATACGGAATATGTCCTAAACGTTTCTTAGTATCGCTAAGGGATGCAATGCAATATCCTGTAAATGGTAATTGGAAAAATGAGCGTGACCTTGACTGTCACCGAAAAGCAAAACATATCATGGAGAATGGAAAATAGAAAACAGGGCATGGGACACGGTATAGATTTATATTGAACAGATAGGAAATAGGCACAGAGTGGGGGTAAAAATTTGAATATCGAGTTATGGTTGACATATTCGCGTCTGCGCAGTGAAACACGCACAACACGTATTAACATTTGGCCTAGGGGCCCGAAGAGCGAAGGGCCAAATGCTTCGTAAATGTCAAAATTGTGGCTGAGTGACCGATGGCGTCACGATATTTACCGAACGTATAGCGACCGCGTGCAAACGGGTAGCAGTGCGCATGCGCGAGTTGGTTGGAAAATAACCTGAAGTACAGAGTGAGGATAATATTATTACAGATCTGTTCAATGTTTATCTATGGGACACGGGGTGGGACATTCGTAAGCCAATTAAAAAATAGCAAAAAAAAATCAATGGAGGGACTTGCTCAACAACTGACACAGGCAGGGAATTAAGTGAAGTCCAATACATATTCATACGCTATTTTAGGCTCTCCTTAAAAATATTCCATTTTAACAAATTCGAATAAATATAGCATACCAAGAACCATCAAACTTTTATTGATGTTATTTGCTTCTTCAAGGGTTGTTCCTTCGCTCATCGTTTTCTTGGTCATTTCACTACCGGCGAGATCAACAAAATGGATTTTTCCCTGTTTCGATAAGAAGACACCACCTTCTGCTTGTTGTTCAGATGTTATATAGACTGTCAGCATTGTGTGTGATCTTGATGAATGATCATTCATTTGATGTGACCCGACCGATCGATTTCGCATTCCTGAATGGGTATGGTAATATATTAAAAGCAAGTAAAAAGGGAAAAACTTCTTGTTCTAGCTTTAATTCCATGACTTTTTTTAATCATATGGACCTTGCCACACATCTATTTCAAGATTTTATTACCTTCTAAAAATTTAAAATTCAAGGAGCTATTTACCCCCAATTAATCGACAATAAATATTTCAATAGCCGAAATGAAACTTACCTTCCTCAAGAACTGCTAGCAAGTCATCCAATTCTTCGCAATCGACTGTAAATAGATTTTCAACGTAAAAACCTCTTGACTTTTTTGACCATCGCACGGAAAGCGGCTTACGAGCTGATCCTGGGTTCAATAAATCTATGACCTGCATCAAATAAAAAATTCAGATGAATACCGCAAACTTACATTTTTCGTATTTGCTCTATATCAATTCAAATTGGGTAAGCAAATGGCAACTCATTAAGAATTCCATGCAAGCACAATCCTCCCCATTTTAGCTAAATACAGTAGTCTCACGACCGACCGAAAAATCAATAGCCATTAAAGTCTTTGAATTTACAAATAACTATAAATTGCAAAATATTGTACTATACAGTATGCTGTCTACGAGTATTGTATACGACAATGAGTGCATTCACGACGCTCGTTTTACCCGGATCGCTACGGAGCGCTCCGTAGCGCTGCTACCCCTCCCGCTCGTGATTGCAATCGCTCCTTCCATCCGCTCCGGAGCGGTTACTTCCCCTTGGTAGCATAAATTTTTTACGCTCTCTGGGCATGTAGCCGCTACATTTGACAATTCGCAGCTGGTATGTGCGTTGTGACGTTTGTGTACATCAAAAGCGCAAATAGAATCCCCGTCTATGTAAATTCACTGTCTTCTTGTCGTTTGATTTCATATTTCCATGATGTGATGAAGAAATGTTTTGCAATGGAAAATTGGTGAACGAAAGTTGTGTAGCGGTTTAATCACGAAAGAAATGTTGACAGGTAGCGTCTCCTCAAATGTGTAGTGGAGGGGATGTAGCGTTCCGTAGCGAAAATTTTTCACGTGAATGCAGCCAATAATTCATGATGAAATAAATTGTAAATTTGACATTGGAAAGCTTTCTGTACCAGATTTTCCCTGAATGAAAATCAAATTCGAAAATGTTTTTCAATAAAAACCTTCGAAGAAACTATAATATTGGGTGGGTTCAGAAGTTACCGAAGAGCACGAACTGCTCGCGACCAGTTCCGCGGCTTGTTGGTTATGCAGTCTGTGCCTGTGAACGCGACTTTCGTTGTCATCCACACTTCATCCGAAAGTCAAGGAAACGGGAGAAGAAGAAAAGTGTGATCGGAGGGAAGAAATATTTCTTGCTCGGTGATCATTTGATCATAATCACTTGAGCGGAAGTTGCTCAGTATCTTCTGAACCCACCCAATAATATGATAGTGAGGATTGGAACAAATGAAAATTTGACAAAACTAAAGAACTAAATGAAGAAACATAACATAAGATACAGGTTAGGCTTAATTTACATTGGCCGCATGAACGGGACGAACCGCATGCTCACGCGCCACAACCATCTACTTTGTTGTTGCTCGCCAATGTGGTTTGCTCATGCGACTCATCCGTTTCATGCGGCAATGGAAATTGAGCCTTACTTAAAAAAAAGTGTGTTGCTATCCAAACAATCCAGAACAATACACAGCGCTCACCTTTTCGTTGTAAATCTCCAAAAATGAAGCTTTCAATATGAAATGCATATCCTTTTGTTCTTTTAAGCGTTGGAAGAGGTATACAAATGAACGGAAGATCAATCCATGGCGATCGTCTTTTGGATTAGGCTTGCCACAAAACTATAATTAGCATATTAATCCAGAAAAAACAAGTTGATCACTAAAAATGTGTAAGTATATATTTTATAATACGAACCAATCCAGGAGGACCTGTGAGCGTATGAGTTTTTCCTGACCCTGTTTGTCCGTAACAGAATGCTGTGCAACTGAAACCCTCTATGGCCATTTCAATAAGTCGTTTAATACCCGAGTATTGTACAATATCGTCCTGAGTTGCTCCCGGCTCGAATACAACATTATATGTGAAAAGTTTTATATTTGGCCCTCCACTGTTTCCCAAAGCTTTCCCTTCGCACTGTGAATAGAAAAAATCGCATTATTTACTATCAATTTAACATGTGTATGATTAGAATAGGGACAATAAAAAAACGATAAAGTGCGGTCGTATACAAACAAATATCACGCTTTAAGAAGGCAGTGCATCTATAAATTGTCACATCGTTATAGAAGAACTCTTCCTTTACAGCTATTAGACAGACCCCGAAAAAATGCTTACTTTGTTCAACAAAAATGACACATTTTTGTTGAACAAACTAAGCGTTTTTTGGAAAATAGGAAATATTCAATCCGTTTGACAGAAAACACGCGCCCAATGTGCGCCCGGCATGACAGGTGATGATTTGTCCAACAAGCAGATTTGCGTCTTTGCTGAAAAAGTGTCAACCCCGTTAACGGAAAACAGGCGAACGCGAACAAATTTGCGGGCGTCCTTAGAGTCGTTTTCATGGTTTGGTTTTGTAGCTAGCTGTTAGCCCTAGCAGTTGGTCGATTAAAAAAAACACATAAGATTATCATTGATGTATTTTTGGACCGGTTGATTGCAGTCGCCCACCCAAGCAGTCGGCGGAAACCGATAACACCCGCCATTGAATTAGTGCACCCGCCACCATCGACTGTTGGCGGTTGAAGTTTAACCTTGAAGTATGCATTCAAGCGTAATCTTCTCCAGGAGAATGAAAAACTTGTTCTTTTCAGATTGAAAACTAAATAATGCAATACTTTTTCCTCAAACCCCATAGTGGGTCAAGTATTCCCATGAGGCTTAGTTACGTTTCGCTAACATAAATTGATTTCGGACGATGCAAGTTGCTAGCATGCGCCTCCTGCACATTTAGACATTTACCTGTGATAAGTTGCGAGAGGCTATGGGCCACACCACAAGGGGAAGACAACACAAGCATCCATAGGCTAAACTGATTTTTTCAGAGTTGCAAATGCAAGTCGCTCAATAAAATTGAAAGGTGGTGAGTGGTTTTCAGCATAGTTCATTTGAAAAATTTCCGGTCTTTTTAGGCTTAGCGCACGTTGTTCGCGTTCGAGTGTCGGGTGTTTTCTGTCAAACACGTTGAATCTTTGCAAGAATGACACTCCGTCAGTTTGACAAAGATTCGGCGGTTTCGTTTCACCAATTGTGTTAACTCTTGTGTATTTATACGAGCAATTAGGTAAGAAAGAAAGTGTGTGCTGATATACTCGTATGTCTTATACTGTCCGATCGTTTGTTTCGTCGCTTATTTCTTGCCTAATTATCTGTTGTGAGGGACAACAATCAACTCAATTTTTTAAATGATACCCTAGCATTTTTTATACTGACGAAGTGTCATTCCAGCACAGATTCAATCCGTTTGACATAAAACACGCGAACGTGACAGGCGAACGCGACCAACGTGCGCTCAGCCTTAAGGTAAACCCAATTTTGGTGTCAAACAAAAATATTTCTCGATAACTCTAAACATTTAGTTAAACGTTTCTCCCAACTTTTCAAAAATACTGGTACGCGTTTTTCACATCGATGTTTGACTTACAATTTTCCTCTGAGAAGTTGTTTTCCAAATTTGGAAACAGAAAAAGTAAGCGCGGCCGTGCACTCGAAGCGTATTTGAGCGGTAACGAGCTTTCGCGACACAAGCGTCAACAAGCGGCAATGCGCGCTAGATCCAAAGTTGAACATGCATCCATTACAAGCGTATTTGAGCGAAGCGGTTACGAGCATCTACGTGCGCCACGCGACTTGATGCTAGATCCAAAAAATTTGGATTTACCGCTCATAGCCGCACGTTGCTTCGAGGAATATATGCGAAAGAAGCTTTGTGCCGATTGATTTTGTGTGCAATGGAAGAGATATAGTCAAGCAAACTGAAACGCGGAAACGCCGGCAATGGACAATCCCTGTCGCTCGTGGCCGCTTATTAAGCGAAAGCTTGTTTACGCCTATGCCGCGGGAGTACGTAGCCGCTCCAATATGCTTGTAGTGGACGACCGGGCCTAGCACTTAATTTTCTAATAGCCGAACCTTCCTGTAAACTCTTGCACTCATTAATCTAATATCTCACAAGCCTTAGCAATCTCCTTAATAGACAATCTACACCATTACAGTTTGATGCACTAAATCGATAATTTCGTCAATTCAAACAGTTTTTGGACGACCAAAACGTTTATTCTCCAAAATGCTGGTACAGAAACTCCCGGAAACTTTTCAAACGCTTGGCTTTCGTAGGTTAGGTACATAACATACTCGTATAAATATCAAGACGACTTCGTCGTCGTGCTATTCCTTTCTGATGCCATTATAATAAAACGCCTGATTCCTTTTTAGGATTATTAATTATTTACGAATACACTTTATGACGATTATGTATACGAATATGCATCTAAGTGTCACCTTACACTGTCGAACTCGATCTCGAACATGGTACAAGTGGACCGGTTTTCTTCACGTTTATGTGAAGTGTGTGTGTGTCTTCAGCTATTCAGAGGAGATTTGTACCAGATTCGCGTTCGAGTTCGACAGTGTACGGTGACACTAACTGAAAATTCCCTTACTCACACATATTTAAAATGCTACGAAAGATTCCTAAAAATAAGCTTCGTGTTACGTTAGTTTCGAAAGCCTTTAACATTTAATTTTCCCTTTTTAAAGGTCATCAGATTATGAAGAGCTCAAAGTCAAGGACATGATAGAATTCCTAGCACATATTGCCACTACTACTACTTTATATATCCTGTGACAGTGCAAATGTTCTAACAAATTTCCATTTTACTTACCATTATTTGTCCATTGCCGGGAAATTGTAAAACCATTCCGTGTCCTCCTTTTTTCTCCTTCTCATTCAAGGGGCGAACACGAACCACAACGTTAACATTATCCTCGGGGGTGGATGGTTCACTGCCTGCAGAACGTGTCGCAATAATTTCCAATGTATCTGCACTACCAATCCTGCGTTTCAATGTTTGTGATAAAAAAAAGTTAACAAGCGAATCACTTAGATAAATTTATAAATAAATTTAATTTAAATTTATGGCGTCACTACTCTTTGTGCATAGTGTGCACCCCAGACTTGTAGATTTTTCATTATTATAGATGAAAGGAGCGATGTCGCGTAGGGAAAATAATGTACGAGTAATTACACTTTTAACATTTTTGCAAATATTTTTTGCCCTTTTTTCACGAGTAAGCGTTAAAATTTATTGAGTGTTTTACTATAGGTAATTTGGGGCATAGCGCGTCATCTACTCCTGCACGCCATCGTTCTCGGTTCTGGGTAATGGGACACATCTGTCCCCACAACTTACCCACAGCAGACTCTCCTTCGCCACAGATGGGCGCCATAAGTCTCTAGGACGACCCCTTTGTCGGCTTTCATTGGGATTGGGGTCCCATTTCATGGCATGCCCGCAGTAATGCAGCTATCACTCTTCCGCAATTTTGACGTCAAAATAGAAGTTTCGACCAGCTGAGCGGAGGCCTGTCTATTAAGATGGCAATGGCTGGTCCCATACAACACCACACACAGTATTAGGGAGCGAAACAGGCCCAGCTTGGTCTTAACTCTGAAATAACTGCTCTGCCAGGGTTTCGGCAGTATGCCGTGTTGAAACCACAAGCACTGCGACCACGAGTCTCTGCGTGATATTGGAAACGACAGATGCTTTGAACAGGTAATTGACGCGTGACATTTGAGCCTCCGCAATATTGTCGCGCCACGATACTTTTCACAGGCATTTGGTGTGAAGAAGCGCAATACGATATTATTGGGACTCTCACGACATTGGCCATGGGCGAGACTAAGAAGGTTTAAAAAGGCGGTTGACGTGGGGCAACGTGAAACGATGTCGTTGAAGCAGTCACAATATTGAGACGCCACAATTAAAAATTCTTCTCTACAGTGGTTTCATGGTGAGTCTTATCATCCCCGGCCTTAGTGTTTAAGTCTTCCATTAGTACCTATATATTTATATCGTTTGAGTCCAGCAAAGCTCTTTTGGCACTGCCTCTGCGGTCACTTCAGCCTTCTCCCCACAGACCCCTTCGAGAATCGTCAACGCCCTTTATTAAACAGTTAGGTCAATCCATTTCGTACCTAGAAATTTTGATATTGAATAGTTGTTATATGTATTATAGGGCGGCGGCTAGCTCAGTGCGTAAAGGCGTCAGTCTGATGTCTCAAGCTACCCGTCAGTTACGGGTTCGAGTCCTGTCCACGTCGTAGCCCCGGATGTTTGTTCCCCCCCCCCTGTGGTGTGGGCAGGAGGTACCTGCTAGCAACATGCATCGCCCGAAACCAGTTTATACTAATGAAACGTCAACTAAGCCACGAGGGAATAGTTGACACGCTATACCCCGCTACTGGTTAGGGTAAATAGTAGTAGTAGTATAGGTATTAGATGCGTTTGTTTCGTTGTGGTCTGGCTCATACAAAACGACTAACCGGGTTTTGATCCAATCAGATCCAGTGGTGAAATGGGATTTTTTTCGGATAAAGGGGGTCGGTGCTAAATGTATATACATATGTTTGACATTTGAAATCCATGGCTTTCCATTCACTCATGATCCGGACCAAAACGAAGCGAACGCGACTATTATTACTATTACCTAAATTGTGCATGCATGCCCTATTTCCGTATGCACATGGTGCCGTATAACAAATCGTTTTAATGGAAACCAAACCTTGATATGACATACTAACAATCAATAAATTTTAGGAGTTTCCTTCGTATAATCCTGAGCACTTAAGGGTCAGTACAGTAACAATCAATAGATGCGTTCTTTTCGTACTGAGCAGAGTAGAGCAGGGCAAGCGGAAATAAAACGCTAAAGAGTAAATCAGAGTAGCGACGACGAAAACGGGGCATGTTTTTGCTGAGAGTGTGTCTTGGTTTAGTTCAGCATTCAAACGTCAACTGAAATTTCAATAGGAAACTTAAATCCTTAGTACAGATACAATCGGATAACTTTCCTTTAGGCAGCAGAATCATTTTGTATGTTTACTATTCCATATAATTATACAAAACGAACATTTTATTGACAGGAAATGAATTTTATGTGTTTCCCAAACTGTAAACTGCTCGAAAGCTTCCACATCTACGACGTCTGAATTTCAAAACGTTGAAATACCAACGGAGATGCATTCTTGTACTAACCATCTTTCAGAGCAGCTCAGATCAAATTGTTAGTGTAATTGTGTGGTATTAACCTGCTCTGCTCTGAATGGCTGTTAAAAAACGCGCCTAATGAAGAACACCCTGAGCAACGATATTTAAATAGGTTATAACTAGGAGTTGTATGCCAACAAGGTCACATAAGCCGAATAGAAGTACTATAGTTGACGCGCTTTTATTAGGGCAAATACATACAAACTTATTTTTGGGATTGGGATCCAAGCTGTAATTTAAGTAATGCGACGAAATTGGCATATTGTTAACTTCCAACCAAATCAATTTTATACATTTTTCTACTTATAGGAAAAGTAGTAAAAGTAATAGAAAGTGTCTGTTTTCGTAGTTTTTCCAATGGTGGCCATTGAACTAATTTCAGTTAATTGCTTGACCGCAAGTAGAAGACGCTATGCACGCGACAAGAAAGACAGTTAACATCAAACAATTTTACTTGTGACAATTGCGTTAATAGTAAACAGAACCCATTGAGTGGCCATAATTAATTTGTTTGTCCACTGAAATGAATAATCGTTTCGTCCTCAGAGACAGTGACAGACATGCCTCCGTGAGTATTCTTAGTGTTAATCGATGGGCTGATTGAAGATAATGAGTTTTGAACCCTCTATTACGGGCACTGTGTTGTAAATGTTGTGTCCTCCATCTTACATCGTGACATGACCAAAATTACGAAATCCTAGACATATTTTTCGTATCGATTTCAACACTTTGAAGGGATGAGAATATTGTTAAGTACATACTATTGGTACGGATACTATACTCTAGTCACCATTGCACATGAAAACGTATTATAAAAGAAATTGAACCTTCAAACGAAATTCCTTTTGAAGGGTGTTACTCAATTGCTGTAACCCCTTGTGGGGCATAGCGCGTCAACTGTTCCATGTGGCCCAGTTGACGTTTCGTTGGCATAAATTGGTTTCAGAGAATGCAGTTGCCAGCATGCACCTCCTGCACATCCATGGCCACGAACGTCGTCGTGGACGGGACTCGAACCCGAAACGCCGGATCAAAAACGTTGAAACATGTTTTTTTGCTATAACTCGCGATAACTCGTTTACTGTTGCGTTTGCAAATTCGACTTGGAAATCATTTAGAAGGTATTTTTTTTTTTTTTTTTTTTTCGAGCTAAATTTACGCCTACGACCTTTTGCGTATGATCTATTGCTTTCGAGATATCGAACTAGCAAGCAAAGTAAAGAAGCACTAATTCTATTTTTTTGCTTTTTATAAAACAAAACCCTTATGAAATCGGCCAAATGTCTGTCCGTCTGTTCATAGAATATCTTACGAACGGCTGAAGCTACATACATGAAATTTTGTAGGAATATGTAGAATTATTACCTATATAATTCGCCGGAGAAAGAGATGCGTTGTAATAGGCTAACTTTAAGGGGAGGTCCCCATAGAGGGGAAATGAAGGTCAAAACAAATTTTCATCTGGTGTGGGCAAGTGGGGTATCATAAGAAAGGTACCGCCGAGTACATTCCATTTTTGGTATTTTTACCAAATTTGAAGTAAGGAGAAAAGAGGGAGAGGGAAAAATATGTGATCATAATTTGTCCCATTCGCATTTCCAGACCGTTACACTTAGAAATATGAAAACTTACGGAAAAGTTTTATTTTACTGGCATAGAAAACTAAAAATAACAGAATTTTAATATCTTCTAAAAATAGGTTAATAATAGTACATTTCTATATTTGCAGTTAGGACACCCCTGCATCCCACAAATACATCCGAGGTTAAAAATAGCAATGGTCAACGATAACAAACACCATAGGCAATAATATTTTCAAGTTTCACCACAATCACATAATATTTAATAATGGTACATTCATTTAAAGTACATACACCTACCGGCCTCATGCATATATGTAAGTGCGAGTACTACAATACTTGCATGTTTGTATTCGTAGTACGAATTTCGTGAGAAAGGTAATGTTGAGTACATTCCATTTTTGGTATATTCTTTAACTTGAAGAAAGCAGAACAAGGGAATTGGCATGTAAGATGTTTTTATCCATCTGAGTGGTGCCAAGAAGAGCCAGGAACCGATATTCATATAAGCGCTTGCTACAAAACCCTCGAATTGCGGGCGTAGCCCTCTATATTTCGGTTTCATTTTTGAGTGTTCTAGTTAGCGTGGTTTCCGAGATATTGAACTTATAGTCATTCGAGGCGGGGAAATTTCAAGAAAATAAATGCCTGTGGCAGCTAAAGGGTTAAGAATTCGGAATAGTGTTCCTATATTCCATTAATTAATTTAATTCAGTTTCAATATTTTTTACTGGAAATTGTATCGAGAATTGCGTGGCAGTGTGTTTATCCGGCAGTTTCCGGACACCCTGTATATAGTACTATAGACACATGCTGTCTCTATGGCTGCATTCAGGTAGCAGGCCGCGCTACGTATCAAAAGTTCATTTGACCCTATTTATTTATCATAGTTGTTAGACTGTATTTTTGCCACTTTTTTTCAATAAATTTAATATACAATTTTGCTGAAAATCCTCTTTGATCCATTATCGTGTTTTAAATATATGTCCTTTCAATTCGTAATTATGCTTCATTCCATGATATTTGGTGAAACTAATAAAAAACTTATATAGGATTATTTACAGAAAATTTATGTAACTCAACCAAAACAATGAAAATTTCAACCGTGTGGTATAAAATACATAATGCTAAACCACAAGTATCAGGAGTTAGACCGCGCCTGACGTCATCGGGAGTTCAATACGCAGCCATTCTATGGTAATAAATTTATTCATACTACTTGCTGACTACTTAGACGACAATTAATTAGTTTTAGGAATACGAAAAAAAATCAGTCATCCCACTAATGTTTATTTACCATATGGGACTGGGGGACATTTGCTCCCTACATTTATGGAACGAATTTCGTGTGAATTACACGCGAGATCGTCTACTCTGATTATACGATTTGTGCATTGGATTAACCCGAAATTTGAGTTTAGCTAAGAATTTGAGCGTGCATAAGTTAACTGATTTATTTTCTAAAATTTTCGTCCCAAATTGCATAAAATCTTATTTTGTAAGCAATTACTAATAAGCCTGAATTTCTTAATTTTAAATACTGTCGCTAGACACGTGCCACATGGAAAAGTACCTTCTAATTTTCATAATCGTGATTCTAAATATGTTGTATAGGGTACCTATTAATTACAATTTTTACTAGGATTTTTCTTTTCTTTCCATCGTATCGGGTTTCTTCATTTAAATATAATTATGCATATAATACACGCACTAATCTCTATGTTACATTGACCCCGGATTTGAAGTGAAGTGTATTCGTTTACGCTGTCATAAATTATGTCGATATATAGACAATCAACTTCTTTACAGCAGTTTCATCAACCGTCAAGTAAGTAAGGTAACTATAATGCTAATCTTTTGTAGTGAAAATTTCAAATTCAACTTGAACAGAACCCACATTAAGGTCGCCACCCATGAACGAGCACAACCACGACCAAACTTTCATCGAACCATCAATTTCACAGAACGTGTGGAAAAAAAATTCCCCCTATTTCCACCGTTCTATGATATTTGATGGTTCGATGGAAGTTTGGTCGTGGTTGTGCTCGTTCATGGGTAGCGACCTTGAATTGATACCAGTTCGTGGTGTGTTCATACCCGGCTGTAGATATGATAGATGTCAGTTCTTGATTTGTCACTTTGGTTCCGAAGTGTTTTATTAATCGCAAAAAATCTCTATGATTAAAAACCTACCCCAAAGTATAGTAGTATAGAAAAATAAAATCAAAACGATCACAAAATCCCGATAAGACGCCAACATTCGCGATAACAGCTCGTTTATAGGTTATAGCCCCATTTAGCTCAAACTAGTTAGCCCAGTCCATCAGAGATATATAGAAGGAGATGAAACCACCATATACACTAAATTCTGGACGTAATTCCACCAGATACGAACTAGTAAAAAGTAAACAGAGAGACACACGCCCCCCACTGCGCATCACCCGCTCAGTCCATATTGGTCCTTATAGAAGCACATGAGATGTCAAACTCACATTCCTCCCTCATACTTCTCCTTTGTGAACAATAACATTCTATTTCGTCCCTCTACCCCGGAACACCCGCCCGGTCCATATAGCCGACACATGAGATGTGAAACTCCCATTCTGCTTCCTACTTCCACACTTGTGACGAATAAGTTAATTTCTCTCGCTCTTTTTCATTTCCTTCTAACTCTCTTCTCTGTGGCTCAGTCGGACAGATGGACGAGTTAAATTGGTTTGAGTTCTAACTTATCCGATACGTTTATACCGTGATGACTTTTGGGTCGTGTTAATAGCTAAAGGTCACCACACATGAACGAGCACAACCACAACCGAACTTCCATCGAACCATCAATTTCATAGAACGTGTGGAAAAAAAAATCTCCCTATTTCCATCGTTCTATGATATTTGATGGTTTGATAGAAGTTTGGTCGTGGTTGCGCTCGTTCATGTGTGGCGACCTAAGTCGTGCCTAAAGATGGGCCCTTAGAACATAGAGCCATGGAATGAGCTTGTCCTGTATGTCTCGGGCTCCAACATTTGGCGAATAAGTCGACAGCCAGCCTACTCGGTTGTTGTTTGATATTGACATATGTTGACTGTTCTGTCGAATTGTGCATGAATAAAGGACAATTCTTGTCAGATTATCGACAGTCAGCCTACTCAGTTGGCGTTTCGGTAGCGACATAATGTTGACCGCACTGTCGAATTGTGCATAAACAAACGCCAATTCTTGTCAATATTTAAATTTCATAATTACTAACCGGTCTACTAAGTTAGCTAACTGTCGACCACATATCGACTTAGTACCCAGATTTTGGAGCCACTGTTTCTATGGAGACATACAGGACAAGCTCATTCCATGCCTCTATGTTCTACACAGTTAAAAATCCTGGTCTATTATCAATGCTAATTGGGGTTACATATATGACGACACCAAAATTGTATTAGATTTTAATAAAATGAAAGTATTACAATTGCTTCCGTAAACTTCACTGGTTTAAATATTAAACTTTTCTGGCATTATTTTTTTAATCAAACTGTTGGTTTAAAATTTAATCTATAGATATTATAATCTATGAAAAAATATTAATTTTACTGCGTTTTTTTAACTCCTCTAAGTTTTATCTCCATTATTTTTTTTTTCAATTTTCTAAACTTCCAAATCCTTTATTAAGCCCATCGCAGGTTAGCCAGCTAATCTTTAACTTTTTTCGCCATGGCGCAGCATCGAACCTGTGAACTCCGTGTTGTAGAGTTGCGACCTAGACCACTCGGCCACGCAGCATAATATTTTGAGCTGACTGCGAGTAGTTATAGTGAGACTTGAGACTCAAAAAATATACTTTGTGGGGTTTACCTTTTAATTAAACTTAGATTAGAAACTAATGCGAGAACAAAAAGAACACAAAAAGGTTTGAATTGTATTAGAATTTAGTACAAATTGGTTTAAAATAGAAGTAAACTTTGAATTGTATTAGAATTTATTACAAATTTGGTTTAAAATAGAAGTAAACTTTGAAAGGGTTTAGATTATAGAATTAAAATTATTAAAAATGGTGGTAGTCCAAGACCAGGTTTAAAAAAATACCGAGATTTTTAACTGTGTAAGGATGGGCCTGATGTATGTTTGTATGGGTATGAAATAAATTTAAATTCATGGTGATCATTGTTGAGAAGAATGGCCAAAAATTTCTTAAAATGTTAGTTACAAACTAACCGTGTATTGAGATCCCTTGCCACATTTCATAAAGAATTCTTTAAACTTAAAATATATTTTCTCATTCACTGAGAAATCCGAGAAATAATGAGTTTAAAGTTTGTCAGGCTCAATTTTTTGACAGTTTTCATAAATTTTCACCGTCAGAGATGAGCTTAAACAATTCGATATGTTAATCACAAAACCATAGGCTGTCAATTGCAGGATGATTTCCAGAGAAATTTAAAATTCAACCACTTGGAAGCTTTAAAAATCGAGTTTCATTTATTGAGTTTGGAAAGAACCGACCTAATATTACGGTTACACTACAGCCAGATTCCTTCATCTCCGGCTTAATCTGGGTGTGGTGAGTTTAAAATTGTATGTATTTGACATTTGGCGCAGATGAAGTATTTTGCGTATGTTGTAAACATAATATAAATCATTCTCAATTGTTCAACCTCAATTAATACTGGTAAATAACTGGCTCAACAGTCCAACTCGAGATGGGTTAGCACCATTTCATTTTCTAGATCGTAACAGTATGTTTTGTGCAGAGGTGTGTGATCAACAACACGCTCAACCGAGTTATTAACCCCATAAATAGGTACTCATTTAACGACTGAGTGGGCTCATAGTACCACACGTAAATCCCTTTTTTTATCGAAAACTACTGCATTCAGTAGGAATCGAACCGGGGCCCAGCACATACAAAGAACCTCAAATATAGGGGTTTCATAATTTGCAGAGTATACGAACCCAAAATAGTGTCAAAGTTATATTTTAATAATAATAATTAAGAAAGATAGCGTAGAAAGAAAAAGGTATGAAGCAAGAGAAGTGGAACTATACATATACTACTAATAAATAATGTTTCATTTTGTCACTTAAATATATTTACTTTAAAAGAAAACTATAATCAATCAGCTGACAGTGTGCTTGTGCTGCGATTTGCCTTTACCACTAACATGAAAATTTGTTTAATGGATTGAGATGGAGGAGCAAAGGTCATAATCGATTTGTTAATATTACTTTGCCGAAGACTAGACAGCCGAGCCTATGCATGTCATTATTAGACACGTTGTTTTGTATGTAGTAATACCAATTTTGTGTACCTAGTGAGAAATTTCCTCCTTTACATTCCTACTGGTGTCGATAGTCAATACTTAAGACAATCCTTGAAACATACAAATCATAAGCCATTTTGAAGATACTAGTGCATGTGTTGTCTGATAAGAATCATAGTAATAATTCATGGAAAAAAGCCTCTTAACCTCAACTGTCTCCGGTGTAAAGCAATTTTCATAGTGAACACATATGTACTTGGATTGCGTGCCCTAGCGAACATAATGCATATCTGAATGTGGACTATAATTTCAAGAATAAACTGTGAACTTGAAAACAGAGGTTTTTTGACACATTTGTCTGGAGGGGGAAGTTCAAGTACTATATCCATTGTTCGTATTGACATTCTTGTTGACTAGTACGTACATATATAGACAGAGACACCAACATTGAATTGACTATGCAATTAATTTGTTAACTATGTACATATATCCAGGGCCGTGGAGAATCCGGGCACGAGGATACAGCGATTCCGGCAGGATCAGTCAAAGGCTAGGGCGAACCAGGCGACGACATTGGAAGTGCGCCGAAGAGGGCGCCAAGAGGAAAGCAGGTTTTGAGAGTGAATTTTGGCAATTTAGAACTGAATGTAATATAATTCCATTTAGCTATAAATACTTTGCGATTTATCCTATCTATTGTGATTCTCACAGTTCAATTTACGCGCGGGAACGGGAACATTCAACTTCGAGTCTTGAGCTTCATTCTCAAGTAAGAGTGATTTATCGACGATACCAGAACCAATCGAACAAAAGGGGCGCTTGAAAAATTACTCTCACAGTCGCTTTTCTGCAAGCGATATCGATATTAGCTCGCAGCGAGACCGCTTGGGCAAAAGTGACGCTTAGAAAATCAATCTCACAACCGCCTTTGTCCAAGTATTTGTTTGTATTGAATTTTACTAAAAGCATTCTGGCATTTGGCATTGGTTTTCTAACTTCCAACTGTCTTTAACCTTTTCTGCCGTGTCGGGGAATCGAACCTATGAACTCAGTATTGTAAAGTTGCGAGCTGTTGGCACACAGCATGATATTTTGAGCTCACAGTAAATAGTTGTGCTGAGACTTGAGACTTTTCCCATTGAATCGAGCTGATTTTTGAAAAACGTCCTCAGGGGACCGACAAAAATGTTCTAACCAAATTCTAACACGTCAGAGTCTCCCAGGGCCCGAACTACAGAGGGTTGAAAAACGCAAAAAGCGAAATCGTTGTGTCGTGCAAACAGTGTTTCTTGGCCGTTTTTCGTGTTTCTTTTCATGGCAGACAAGTACGCCGAAGGCAGAAAACCTTTTCCATAGTCCTCCTTGAGAGCGTCCCCTGGTAACGGCAGCGGATCAAACCGCTGATGGCCAAGTCTTAGCGATAAGACAGTTTAGAAAAGGCAGATAGCTGTAGCCTGAATGTTAATTGCCTTGACCCCTCCGGGGCATGAGCGCGTCAGCATACCCAGCATTTCTATGCCTTGTTGACGTTTCGACATTATATCCACTTTTCGGAAGTGCAGTTGATAGCATGCACTTACTATCCGCGCCGTCACCGCCACTGAGTTCAATATCAACACCTAAGGGTCTCAGGCTTAGTAGGATGGAATAGTTTTTGTAGTTGGACCTGCAATATAGATGCAGTGATTTGTGTAGTGGACTCCAGCACGTTTATTAAACCATCTAAAGAAGCAATTTTCGAGGCCACACTCTGAATGGGGTTAAGCGGTGTGCTGACAACTCGTCCTTGTAAAACCAATCCACAGTCCGCCCCTGGGTCGGACACTACACCAGAACAACTCCCCTCTCAGGCCTCTATATATCAAGCTTCTTTTGTATTACTCCAGGGGGAGTGGTTACACTACCTGTAGGTAAACGGTTTATAGAGAGAGGTGTATCCTGGCAACTCCATTCTCCGAAACTAGTTTATGGCAACGGAACGTCAGCTGGGCCACAGTTGACGCGCTATGCCCAAGAGGTTAGGACAATTGAGTATGAGACTTAACCTCTATCCAGTTTTATCGATGCCGAAAACTAAAGGTGTTTCCGAAAAATTGCCGATATACTATAATATAATAATATACAAAACAAGCGACTTGTTGTTTTAGTAGTGCGAGTTCGTTACCCTACCCTACACTCCATACATATGCAAAAGAACGCTCCTATTGTTTACCGATAATTCCCTTACACATAGTATGATCAACCAAGAACTTCAATCAATGAACTTTTAATATGTTTGCCGATTGAGTATTGTTTACATTGTAAGAAATTTAATACGATTGCCAATACAAAAGATTGATGGATTCAAGGAACAATGTTAATAATAATAGTACTCAATTAGTGTATGGAGGAAGAGAGCAAGTTACTTCCGAAATATATATTGGTATACCAAATATAGACCTGCTGGCACCAATTAGAAAAAGTTATAGCAGATAAAAATAAAAGAGTTGCCCTTGTCGACTCTTCTGACATGGATTTGTCGTATCGCTGGGGGTCATCCCAAATGACGATGTCACGATTTTCACCCGGCTAGCAGAAGTGGAAACAAGCCAAAAGTTTCCAAATGCCATGAATGTGGTGGCTGAACGGTATATAGAAGGCGCAAGAGTTTTCGTGTAAACGGGAGTCCTCGTGGCAATCAGCCTCAAGAACAATGAAAATCTCACCTTCTTAAGCTGGCTGAGCAAAAGTAGTAGACTTAATCGAAAGAATGTACTAAACTCAGGCCTATTTAGTACCAATTTAGTTCAGTCGACAGCTTAAGACTTAAGCATGCAGACTACTGTAAAATAATGTAATATTTTTTTTGCAACTGTACGAAATCAACACAAAGTTGGTCCGAATTTAGTACACTTCTTTCAATTATTATTTTCGCTCTGTCAGCTTAAATTTGCTAAAAATTTATCGAATTGAATTTTAATTTTTTTACCCAATCATACTTCAACATGTGGCTCAGTTGCTAGCATGCACCTCGTGCCCATTTAGCCGCAAACCAGCGACAAGCTTGGCAAGGTTGTTAATTATCGTTACGTCCTAAACCACAGTGGTAAGACAACACAAACATTCATGACCAAACCGGGATTCGAACCCATGGCTAACCGGTAGCATGAGACATCAGATTGACGCCTCAACGCACTGAGCTACCGCCATTGGCAAAGGGTAATAATGTGAAGTTGATTGTTGATTAGCATTTCTATGGAGACCGAAAAACATATCCATGTTAACGAAATATGGAAAGTTTATTCTACTATCTTTTTTGGATAAAGTAAATTTAAAATTTTTGGATAGTATGACGAAAATACTAGACACGCATATCCTTCCTATCATTCCAGTCATATTGTGGCATATGTCAGGCTTTAATATGAACACTAAATTGACCTTCATTGTATACTATAAATATTTTAAAAGGCGTAAGCCATAGCAGTTCATGATCAAATTTCGGCTGTTCTCTAAGGTCTTCAACACCTGAACTGAAATACACACTTTAGAATTCAAATAACAAACCTACGCACGAGTACATTCAGAGTTAATTGTTCGCTTCTTATAAATATGACCAATAGGTCATTTTCATGGAAAGCGGTCCTATAGTACAATAAAATGAGATTTGAGCCAGAAAAAAATAACCTATGGCCATTTTTTTTTTGTTATTTGTGGTGGTTGAATAGTCTAAAACTCAGTTTGCTACAAAAAATATTGATCGAAAGGTTTCGAAAAGGACGAAAATATTGTCAAATTTTGTTTTATCAACTATAGGCATGTTGGGTGTTATATCAAAGAGGAAATGTGGGCTTTCCATTTCCGGTATTTTTATATTTTTATATAATTTCTCTAATTTAAAGTAAAGTAACAACCACAATGCAGTCAGGGGGGAAATAGGCGAAAATTGTTTAGAAACTACATAGCACGACATGCATGAACTATCGGCAAATATCACACGATTAATATGGCGTCATCTAACATACTCGCACTTATACGAGTAGTCGTTACTATGTACTCATTTGCCCCCCTAGTGGGGAAAAGCGCGTCAACTATCCCATGTGGCTTAGCTGACGTGTCGTTGGCATAAACCAGTTTCGGACGATGCACGTTGCCAGCATGCACCTCCTACTCCCATTTAGCTGCCTACCTGCGACAAGTCAGGAGATGTTGTGGCTTTTTATATCCTGTACCACAGAGTGAAGACAACACAAACATCCATTGCCACGAACGCTATGGACGGGACTTTGACGCATCACTGAATCCGATAAATTCCGTTACGTTGAAGACGTAACCACCGTAGTCAGATACGAGACTGACGCCTCTACGCACTGAGCTACCGGTCGCCTCATAAGCTATAGTCGATGAAACAAAGAGAATCCTTTATCCCCTAAGTACCCCTTTCGCTATTGAGCTCTGTTCGGTATGGTTTCTTTGTTGCTTATTTTGTTCTGTAATGTTCTGGTATAAAGAAACGCAACTATAGTCTATTAATGAACGCAATGGGAGCGTTTCTTGACACTCTGATCGAGAACAATTGCCCGCATTACACTAACAAATTGTCTTCTATAGTTCTCGATGAGAGTTTGTAATGAACCATATTATGGTCTGGTCTCTACTCTCTACTCCCACCGGCATCTGATGAGTAGTGATCTGTTGGTGGTACGAAACCAGAGGCCGAGGGTCCCATTACACCGGGACCCAGATTCGAGCGCTTGGGCGTCTGATCTGTCCGCCAACCATTCCATCCGTATCGACTATTTTTTTCATTCCCCATTTTTACCTCCCTTGTTTGTGTTGTCTTCCCCAGGCCTATGAATTTTTGTTAATACGTAAAGGACAGGGGCAACGAGCGGCGAAAACCCCGCCCACGTCTCCCGAACTGAGCTACAGCAAGCATAGGCCGCTGCTTAGCTCGTTGAGGAGTCTTTTTCTTCGCCAGGTGGCACTGCCCGACCTTCACGGTAACCATGCAACCTTAGGCTCCGTCCCCACGGGCTTCTCCGGATGCCCGCCAAACCGTCCGTTACAAGTTCTGGTGCTGGAATCTTGTTCCGATAAGAGTTCATGATTGAAGAGTCGTCATAATGAATTATCTACGCCATGATAATTCATTATGACGATTTCCGCATCAGCACTTATTTAGTTTTTGTAGTTGAAAGGTATAGTGCACACATACGCTGATTCGACTACCTCAGTTATATTTGCCAAATATATTTGCATCCAGAATATACCGGGGTTTAACTTTACTATCGATTTTTGTTTTGCTTATCGTGACATATTGGGAACAGCTGATTCCACGATCAACGCCTTTGACACTTCTTGTTCTGGAACTGTTCTGCATAGTTTCTTTGGTTGTTCTGTATAGTCCTATCTAAAGCGCAAAGAAACGCAGCTAATGTACATATTTCCACAGAATGAAATTAAGTCGGATGGAAATTTCCAAATCCACTCTAAATCTATTTACATACATACATATTTACACATGTATGTAGAATCATTTGTAGAGTAATTAGTGTCTGAAATCATTACAATTGCAATGTATCGGGAGTTAAGTTTGATGCAACAATGTACGGATATGTATGTATATTCTGGGTTAACATAATGCCTAATTTTAACTTTAAATTTAATACACAAGAGATTTTCGTCGATGTTTTCCACGCCTATAGCAATACTAAATGAAAAGCGTTGATTTTTCCTAAGACGGGATTCTTTTTTATTTATTTGTAAATGCGCATTTCCGACACCAGAGGTGTCCTTCTTCAGTGCAATTCAACAACAGAGTTGAATTGTACTGAAGAAGGACACAACTGGTGTCCGAAATGCGCATTGTTGTTGAATTGTACTGAAGAAGGACACAATTGGTGTCCGAAATGCGCATTTACAAATAAATAAAAAAGAATCCCGTCTTAGGAAAAATCAACGCTTTTCATTTAGTATTTTAAATTTAAGTGTAATTACTGAGGGAAACGTATAGGTCATTATCTTTTCAAGTTGTTAATGTTAACATAATTATTTTGGTACTGCATGGCAGAAATTCCACAACTTCGAGTTTGAATTAGCTACTATCGCCTATATCAGGAATTCTCAATCTTTCTGCCATCGCGACCTCTTAGAAAAAAAATCGGACGCGACCCGGTCGGACAATAGATTTAAAATACGGAAAAAGTGGTGATAACATTTTTTATGCATTTCTTCATGGTCTTTCTATTTGTCATATTTTTCTAGATGAAAACATAATTTCAAAAATAAAACCCTCGCTTTTTCGTGATTTTTCCAAGATTCCGTTAATTCCCAATTTGTTGGGAGTTTTAGTGTAAGGGGCAGTGCACATAATACGTCACGCACCTGGGAAAAGGAGAGGTTTCACAATTTGTGACGAGGTGTTGCATAGGTGAGGGAGGGGTTCTACCGATAGTGTGACGTCACGTGATTTGAATTTATGTCCCTTCTTCGCATCCAGATTTTATTTTCCGTCTGTACTAGTCTAGTCTTCCCACTATAATATTAATATACATATCTATAAGATTTTTTCGTTTGTTAAATTGAAATATAATACAGTGAAATCTCCTATAAGGTGTGCCCTCCTAGGCGGTGACTGAGCGACTTGGGCTTGCTACTGTGACAAAAAAACTATCATAATGGAGCAATGTATTTTTAAAGTTTTAGGGGATTGCCGAATGCAGGTTGTAGTTGTACTACTGTACTTTCATAAAAATACGCATGAATAGTGCGCCGTTATGATAGTTTTTTTTTTTGACAGTTGAAAATGCAAGTCGCTCAGTCACTCCTTTAACAGGAATTTCTCATTATATTAGCGACAAACAATTTGGACCCGAGAGTGTCCGCTAAAGAGGATTTCACTGTATGTACTTCTGTTTTCTTATCTGATCGGCGCCACCAGATTGGAAATGGGAAGTATGTTTTTTATTTACATACAATAGGCGTGTCATTAGCTTTTCGGGCTAAAGTCGATAAACTATAAGGCGTGTTTTTTTGTACTGCGGTGCAGGCTAATTAGGGGTTATCCGGGTTAACTAACACACATTACATAAACAACATACTCTTGTTGTTTGTCTAATGTGTGTTAGTTAACCCGGATAACCCCTAATTAGCCTGCACCGCAGTACAAAAAAAAACACGCCTTATAATTCATCGACTTTAGCCCGAAAAGCTGATGGATTTCCTGTCGAGGCGGAATATGTCGATCCAGAGGTTCATACAACTCGCCGCCTGGCCAGTATGGTATTAAAGGCACATTCGTCAATATCAAGGGAATGTCTCTAATCGGCAACATTGAAGAGTGGTGCCATCCCCCATGAACCATGGACTGAAATGGGCATCCCTAATAGTGATACTTCATTTAAAATAGTATTCGCTAGATTCCAACTGTTTAAAATGGATATAGAATTATTTGAACATGCTTGAGTAAGTTTGATTTAAATTTTTATCATGAAGGAATTGAAAAGTGAGTGAGGAGGTGCGGGGCTTAGAGTTTGTGAATGATGTAATTACAAAAAATTTGGTAATTAGTTCGAGTAGAAACTTTAATTTGACTGGACTATAATATTGTGTAACTATAACATAATCCGAGCTTACGGAAAGTACTCAGTTGCCCTAACCCCTTGTGGGGCATAGCGCGTCAACTGTTCCATCTGGCCCAGTTGACGTTTCGTTGGCATAAATTGGTTTCAGAGAATGCAGTTGCCAGCATGCACCTCCTGCACATGCACATCCATGGCCACGAACGTTGTCGTGGACGGGATTCGAACCCGAAACGCCGGTAGTCAAACATGAGACTGGTGCCTCAACACACTGCGCTACCGGTCGCCCGGAAAGTGCTCTGAATTGTTTAATACCGTTCACAAGGGCTTAGTCAAAATAGTTTTATTCTTATCCCCAAACATTTTAATTTTCAGGGAACAATAAACACACCAAAGTCCTAAGAAAATGACTAACTAACTAAACTGTCAAATTGTGAGCGTAACGAACCCCATATTTTACAGGTAGTACAATCCTTACTAAGTTTCATATTAACTATTCAATCGTATCCGCCAAAATACATTTCCAAAATTGGCCTATTATTCACTGTTCTTCTGGAAGATATTTGAAGCACATCCCATCGAAATCGGAACAAGCTTTACTGCTAATTTTAGTGTGGCAATTTGAGGGCGACCGGTAGCACAGTGTATTGAGGCATCAGTCTCATGTTTGACTACCGGCGTTTCGGGTTCGAATCCCGTCCAGGACGACGTGGTGAATTTGGCATTTCCTTGATCACTTTCATGTTCATTCGCTTACACTTCCTGTGAAACGTGATAAATTGCATTACACGATGAAATATTTTATTCACGATGTATTGAACGGGGAATTGAAAATAATATATGAAATCTCAAAACAAAACTGTGAAAATAGTTTCAAACGGTAGTTTATTGAATTCTTCATTGTTTCAAATACATTTCCCGAACGTAGGAATTCATTTTCATACATATTTTTCTAAAAAATCTTTTTTTCATTTTCACGTTCACGGTGAAGTGTACAGAGTGCTTTAGACAAAACAAAGGACAACGAAAGTCCTTTTATTAATTTACATAAAATTATAAATTAGTTAGATAGTAAGTAAAGTTAGAAGTAAGAAGAACGGACAAAATTAAGTTAATTGGACACCTGTAATAATAATAATAAATATGAAAAGAGAAGAAATATGTAGGTATACAAAACAAAACAAATCTGACCATCAAAATGTAATGTTCCATATGTATGACTTATCTGTTGTAAAAAACACCTGAAGACGCCGTAAAGCGAAACGTCGCTAAATCAATAAACTTTGTAAAATTTAGCTGGATGCGTGAGTAATTTAAATATAGGATACATTACAGGAATCAGCTAGAAATCATAAAATAAAATATTTAAAAATTCATCTGTATCCAATTACACGCCAATTTCACTACGTATTTGGATGGTGCAAGTTTAAAAATATATAAATTTTTGTTTTAATTTAAGTAAATTCTTCTTAACTTTCCACCCTTTTCCAACACTACTTACGTTTAATTTGAAATAGTATTTTCATCTAAAAAAAAATTAACTTACTCATGGCCCCGGGATCTGATCAGAACTGGTGCATTTTTCTCCTGCGTTTTCGAACGCTCTGTGCTTTGCACTAAACGCTTACTGGGACTTGGCTTTCGAGAACTATTATTGAAACTACGTGAACGCGCTAAAGGCTTCGTGGGCTTAACGGGCGTAGGTGTTTTTTTGCCGCCCTTATTTGAAATGTTATTGATTGCCGTCGGTACACTGGTTGCTCTCGTCACCATTGTTTTAAAACTTTTTCATAACTTACTCTACTACTACAACTCTAAACCACTTTGTGAAACCTTTCCGTTTCCGAATGGACACGAAAACACCAGATCGAACTCACTTAATCCAAACATATTTCCATTGAGAAAAAAAAACTGACTTGCGTTATATTAACCGATGTACAAGAAATCAATTAAGAAAACATCAAGAATATTTCCTGTAATAATAATAAATAGTTAATTAGTTACTAAAAGTGAAAACAGTCCTGACGCCTAGCTCTCGTACACAATCGTCACTCAACTAAGCCAAGTTCAGGCGTCTACATGGTTTTTATTATGGTCACTTTTCATCCTGTCCTCCATCCATATTTCGCGGTCACCCACACTGTAATTTGAATAGGCGGTATTCCCCGCGCACGTAAAGTCCTTTCTCGTGTTGTCCGCCCAATGTGGGGTGGGCGACACGTATATGGAAATTTTTGCTTGACCACATGGCTTCAAAGAAGTAGTTAATGGAAAAAATTGATTCATGCGCAAATAGGATACATGTAGTGTAAGAAAGGAAGTACGTTGTGGTAATTACAGCGAAAAACTGAATGGACTCCAGCCTGCAGACCTTCAACTTTCCAATTCAAATGAGTAACTCCATGGTTTCAACGGAAAGCTTTCGAACTAACTATGAGAGCAGAGATAAGGATGAATGAGAATGGTGGTGGTTACAATTTGGAAAATTTGTGCTAACAATCAGTTAATTCGAACATTTTCCAATCATCGACCAATTTATTGACAAAATTAAGTAATAAAGATTTTATTATCTTTCAGAGCAATCAACAAAAAGTGGTTTGGCATTAAATCATAATAAAAGGTGTGAATTGTACTATATGAATATGAAGGTTTTTAGCAGCTGGAAAAAAAAATAAGCGTAAGATCTATTAATTAAGTTCTTTTACACCATTAATCCCGCTCAGTCGAAAATTGCAGAATACAGCGCTAATCAGGTGCAACTTTCTCCTTTCTCACGGTTGAAAATACTCCACTTATATAAAAAAAATTGTTTTAGTATTATCAAGGGTGTTTCAATAGTAAGTGTGGTACTTTGTTATCGATTAAAATCAGCATTGTCGACCCTTTTCCTCCATATTTTGTGTCATTGTCATCGTGACAGTATAGGATTTTAGTTATGGCTCGCTACATGAAAGAACAACGCATTGAAATTTCGGCGATCCGATAAGTCAAACTGATATTTTCATCCGAATTTGTAATTTATTTTCACCACTTGTGTGGTGATTTTAGATCGAGATAATCTGGGTGCGTAATCTGCTGCAGATGAAGCTACGCCAGATGAAGTAATCTGCTGTTTAATCTGGCCCAGATTAAATGATCTGCCCGCAGATCAAGTAATCAGGGTATAGTGTAAACGTAATATAACGCAAATGTTTAACTTTCATAGGCCCGAGCGGGGTGCAGCTTCACCCCAGAGTTACATTTCTTAGGATATCTTCTAAAAAAAATGCCTATTAAATTTCCCCTGAGATATGTTTCTTAAATATACTTCTTATATCGTACAAAATAAAATAGTTGAAATAAATTGCTTCATACTGTAATGAATTATCGTTAATTATGTTCGTTGTGTACAGGTAATCTTAAAGTTATCGGTACAATCAGTACCTGAATATAGATTATACCAAAATCAGAACCGTTTGTAATAAATGTGATAGTTATTTTTGCACTGCGGATACCACGGTTTCTTAATTTCAGCTTTGTCTCTAGATTGTTTTTCAAAATATAGTATTAAAATGTTTTATACAAAATATTTGTTGTCCTTTATATAATACAAAAAAGTAGGGGTCCATTTACACCCCACGTAATATTTCGAGGTCGGTCCTATGAAAGTTAAAATGATTACCGTTCTGGTCAATATACAGTTAATAACGGTGGGCTATTGATTCAAAAACTTGAAAGAACATTTTATTTCGTGTTGTGGTGCATTATTGCTCAATTGTGGCTTTTAATTGCTCCACTGTCTGTTGTCGGTTTTTTTGGTGTAGACTATCTTTAACGTAACCCCGTACTTATTTCTGTGACACCCTGTGTTTTTGCATATTTTGCTATGAAGAATTTACCCATATGCAATTTTTGAAATTCTCTTCAATACTTGTGCCCAAGTTTGATGAAATCTGGCTGTTCTTTGCCATTGCTGCGCCGCATATTGCGGTATGAAGTACAAAAAAGAATCAACTGGTCGATAGACACGTCGCCGGTACCACAACGGAAGAGTTTTAATATTCAGACCTAAATAGCGGTGCCGTGCCATATGAAAATGATTTTAATATAAGGGGCCAAGTTCAGTTCGAGTTGTACAAAAGTCGTCTCTTTACATTAAAAATTCTACGAGAAATAGGTGTTCAAATGTTGGTAAATTTCCCCCCAAAGATTACAAAGCTTCATTTTGGTGTACCAGTTCAAAAGTCTAATGAAGAACTCAGTAAGCGTACAGGACAGATGCCAATCGATGAACTGATACGCCATTGAAAATGGCAGTGGAAAGGTCCTATTTTGCGTAAGGGTGATATTAGCTGCATATTACAAGTATTCATTAGATTTCGGAAAATTTCCATACAAAACGACTGGTCGGTTTTGATCCAGGTCTCGCGTGGGATCACATCTGGATCAGAGTTAGAAGTAAATTGGTTGAATATTAAATTTGTCTCCACCATTTGCCCCTATAATTTTCTATACTGATGGCGGTACTGTGATGGCTGTTGAAGATGGCTCGTCGCAGACCCGTTCGTTCTTTTCACCTGAGACCTTTTTAAATGATTCGAAAAGGCTATTACAAATGTAAACATGTCATGGAATGGAACCCTATTCCATATGCATATCGCCCGATTAATTTATTGAGCAACATCTACAGTATCTATTGATCAACAGATTCAGCATATATCGAGCAACACATACAGCATCTACTGAGCAACAGATGCAGCATCTACTGATCAACAGATACAGTACCTACTGACCAACAGATACAGTATCTACAAAGAACAGATACAGTACCAACTGACCAACAGATATGGTATCTACAAAAAACAGATACAGTATCTACTGAGCGACAGATACAACATATATTGCACAGCAGACACAGTATATACTGAGCAGCAAATTCATTATCTATTGACTAAAAGAAACGACACCTACTGAGTAACAGATAAAGTATCTATTGAGAAACAGATAGATACAGAGACTTGAAATGCCTTCAACAGTAGTGTATTACATTTGTCTCAACACTGAACAAACAACATGCATCGGACTGTATTCCCGTCTAATATAATTTTATATGGGACGGACCAAAAACAACTTTTCTCCCCATTACACAAAAGTGTGGACGTATGTACGTACCTATCATTCTAGGCTACATTGAATGTATTCGTTCACAAAACCACAATTCCACATTTGTAATTAAAATATTTGCATATTACTTGCAGTTTATTCACTTTAACTAAAATCAAAAAATACATACAATATACGTGACTTACGAACGACTTTATTTCATTCGTCTATATAAAGGGTTTAGATAGAATTCCAAACAATATAAATTAAACTTCGCTTTCCTGTGATTATTGCTTTCATCCATAAATTTCATCATCAAATTGGCTTCCCAATGAAAAACAAAAACAAGTCAAAAGCCATAACCGCGGCCGAAAAACCAATACCTGATATCTAGTAATCACTGCAATAAAGATAATGCTTTCAACAAAAATGTCTCATAAATAAAACAACAACAATATGCATACGAATCAACAATACGCATATTATTACCAAATGACAACAAACAGATGAAGAGTAATTTTCTGTTTAAGGGTCCATGGGCAAATATGTATCTTTTCAGCAACCCATCTTTCTTCATGCCTTCCATGTGTGTCGGGAACGAAATTTACTCGGAAGTTGTAGGTATACTAGTTCAAATGCTCAAGAATACAGCAGAATGCTCGGCCGAATGGTCAATGATTGGCTCAATGTTTACGTGTAAACGCAGCATAAGGTTCGCTACGCTCACCATTTTGGCAATTTCAAACATTTTGTCAAGGTCACTAGCTCTGGGGGATTGGCCTTGGAAGGGCCAGTGTGTTTACTGGTGACTTCAAGGCTCACCATGAACTCTGGCACTCACATCTTATCAGCGACGCCAGAGGTATCATTGCAGAACAACTTGACGTTTCATATTTCTGTACATTGAATGACGACACGCTCACCCGTATTTCCGGCACCTATTTCAGCTCTCCAGACATCACGATTGCCAGTGCTAGCCTCATAAATGAAACTCAATGGGAGCCGGCCAACTCCCACCGACGTACGTAAGGCCGAATCCAATATCAGGAAAGTCCTTAATAAAGCTGCTGCGAAATTTATTCCTGCAGGACGCATTCCGAAAATTCGGCCCAACTTTCCTACCTCAGCCGCCAGACTGGCAGACGAGAGAGACAACATCAGGAGCACAAACAGACGATCCCAGAATTTACGAAATAAACTGTGAAATTGAAAGACAAGTAGCGGAACAAAAGTGGTTGAAATGGAGTACGCACCTGAATGAATGCAACCTGAGCACAGGTATAAGCAAACTATGGTCGACAGTCCGTGCCCTCTCTAATCCACCGAAACAGAAAGGGAATGTCGCCATCCAGTTCAGAGACAATATTCAATCACCAACCCTGCCCACTGCCCAAGTCGCTTTAATAGACAGTTTATTGAACAACCTCCACCAGGCAGACAAAAGCGCATAATCCGCAGGAGGATCCATAACCGAATTGCAGACAACATACCTGTCTTCACCGCGGACGAAGTGGCTGCAGCAATCAGGAAAGCGAACAATTCGAAAGCGTTGGGACCTGATGGAATCTCAATGGCAATGCTTAAACACCTCGACGCACCAGCTATCGAATACCTCACGGCTACACTCAATCTATCCATCACATCACTGATCGTTCCGGAACTCTGGAAGAAAGGGAGAATAATCCCAATCCTGAAACCTGGGAAAAAGCGACACTAGGCGAGTCCTATCGTCCCATCACACTTCTATCACCACCTGCCAAAACGCTCGAATCCACCCTGTTCTTGAGGCCCACATCCAGATTGCAAACCACCAGTACGGTTTCAGAAGGATGTATAGTACGACGACGGCCCTGGATGTCATTACAACTCGCATCCACAACGGCCTCAACCAACCTCGTCCATGTCACAGAACAATTCTGGTGGCACTTGAACTGTCGAAAACCTTCGACACAGTCAGCCACTCAGCACTTCTGTCCGACCTATACAATGCATCTCTCCCAACGCATACTACAAAATGGATTGCCAACTATCTCGCGAGCAGGCAGTCCTACACCGAATTCAAGAACAAGAAGCCAAAGCTAAGGAAGATCAAACAAGGTGTGCCACAAAGAGGAGTTTTGTCTCCCTTCTTGTTCAACCTTTACCTATCTGGAATTCCAACTCCACCTGAAGGAATCGAAATTTTCTCCTATGCCGACGACTGCTCCATTCTGGCAACAGGGAACAACATCACGGAAATGTGCGAGCGAGTAAATGATTACCAGGAAGAGCTTAACTCCTTCTTCACGGGCAAGAATTTAATCGTATCAGCGTCTAAATACTCGGCAACCTTATTCACCGCCTGGATGAAAGAAGTCAAGATGCAACTTGGGATCTCAATTGGCAATCAACTTATTCCGACCGTGAACCATCCTAAAATTCTAGGAGTAACCCTGGACAGCATGGCCACGTCATCCCCCCATGCTTCAACAGTGTGTAACAGGATGCGCGGAAGGAATAAAATCCTTAAAGCCTTGGCCGGTAGCACCTAGGGCAAGGATAAAGAGACCCTACTGGTCACTTACTGTTACTATACAAAGCAGTCGGAAGGTCAGTAGCCAACTATGCGGCTCCAGTGTGGTCACAGAATCTCTGTGACACACAATGGAATAACATCCAGGCTTGCCAAAACGCCGCTCTCCGTACTGTGACTGGCTGTCTCCTGATGTCACCCCAGGACCATCTACATCAGGAAACAAGGATGATGCCTCTAAGGGACCACAACAAGCTTCTTGCGAAATAATACCTGGTGGGTTGTTACCGAAGGGAGCAACTCCGACCTCATGGAGAAGACGCCGCCACCAAGCCATGTCAGGCGCGATTTAAGGGACCTTGAAAGAGACGTCCAGTGGTACAAAAGGTTTCCCTTTGACAACAACGCATACAGATCAGCCATTGCAGCAATACACCACGAGGAGGTACAAGCATCAATCGCAGGACTAGGTCCAAATAAAGTTCACTCGACACAACGACCAGCCATTTCTCCCGATGAGAGAATACCTCCGAGAGCAGCGAGGACGACACTTGCCCAACTTCGGTCGGGCTGGTGTTCGCGTCTTAATTCCTACCTATCTCGCATTGACCGGGATGTCACGAACACATGCCCCGCCTGCAACGGTACACCTCACGATGTGGACCACATTTCCAATTGCCCAGCTGCACCCACACACCTGACCCCCAGGTCGCTGTGGGAGAACCACGTAGAGGCAGCTATTTTCCTGTCACTTAACAGCGAGGAAGACGAAGAACAACACAACATGTAACACACAACGAACTTCTGACCATTGCTACAACAACCATTTACATTTTGAGCGAATATAACCGAAATTAAAAACAGAGTGTATATCTTTATAGTTTTTATATTGTAGTTATCAATATTTTAGAATCGTTACATACTACAACTCTTTAATTGCAACTAAACATAATCGTAATACAATATCTGATGTTGCGATACAAGTTTTGTTCCACTAACTGGAAGATATAATAAGCGTAATGTCTTGTAATTTTATATAGAACTATATATGTATTTATTTTTATTTTTTTGCAATATTTATCATATAATAATTAGTAATTACAATTTAATTTTCAATATATTTACAGTATTTATTCACATTTTTTCTAAGTTTTTAATTCACAATAATTCACAATAAAGTTCAAAAGTTCTCCAAAGTGAACAATCGAACTGATGAAGCTATTGCTAAATAGATTTTCTTTCCATATTTGACACTCTAAATTTATAAGCATTAGAGACAATTTGAACGTGTCTAGATTGTAAGTAGCTGATGAGACTGGTTTTCTGAAGAGGGAGCAACCGTGTAATATTCAGAGAAGAATTTAAGGAAAGGAGACCCGCTCTCTATAAAATTGACTTCAAGAAAAAAACATTAGTCTGTGATCCCTCACCTCTATCTGGGAGGCTGATCCAAAGATGACCGCCGTGCCCTAATACGCGTTCGATAGGGGCTTCTGGGCCGAAAATTCAAAAGCATACTTGAACTTTTCACGTCGTTCCCATTTGTGCGGCTTCGGTTGAGTGCAGGATACGACATTCAGGACAGAACCACTTACCCAGTGGCGGAACCAGTATTCCGACACATTCAAAGTGGAACCATTCAATCATACAATCGTCCCCGTCGCAAGCTATCATTTCCGAGACTTCATCGTACGGACATCGACAATAGCAATATACGCTCTCTCCTTCACGCGGAGGTCTAGCTCCAGCCGGCGGTCGAATCGGATAGCGAATATTGTTGCGTCGAAAATATTCTATTCGTGCTAAATCTGGATTTGGCAACAATGCTGGTGGAATGCGTTTGGCTTCGATCGATACTGATGGTTTGCTGGCTGAAGCGATTGATGGTGCAGGCGCTGGTTGATGTTGTGGTGATGGTTGGTGTAAGTGCTGGGGATTTGGAGGTGGCAGCTTGGGATTTGGTGGCGGAGGCGGCAGCGCTTGATGACTTGACTGTTGTTTCGAATTGGTATTTGATCGTTTGCCCTTCTTGCTGGCAGGAGTCGAAATGGTCAAACGTGTGCCGTCATCGCTGCTGCTGTCGCTATCATCAAAGCTGCGATTAGGTGAGATGTACTGGGGCGGTCGTATATGGTGCACCGGAACCGGTGGAACACGAATGGGTTGTACTATTGGTGGTTTGTGTAATGCGATTTCAACACTCGTTGACTTTTTAGATGATACAGCTGAGGGTCGGATAATAATTGGCGGTATACGGGGACTAGGAGTGTCAAATTTGAGCTGTGGACTATTTGTTGCCGTTGATTTTTTCACATGAACAGCGGGAGACTTATGACTGCGCTGGGTGGAAGATTTCGATGACGGCGCCGGCAAGTCTTCCTTTCGCCATGTCAGATTCGGAGGTGGTGTAGGTTTGAAAGCATTTTGTCCCGAAAGTGGAAAACCTGTCGGTCCTAGCATGTCATCATCACTCGAATATCCGTAAAATTTATTGGGACGCCTTCTGCGCTTGGACCTTTTTAAAGGCCCATCTGCGTCCGAGCTACTGCCCGTGCTTAGCCGATTCATAGGTGTAATAGGTGCCGGCATTATAGAGGATGGTGTACCAGCTGAAGATTGCTGAATTGGTAGGGCCGTGAAAGATGATCTGCTATCATCTTCAGCCAAACTGCTGGCCTCCAAATTAAACGGTACCTCTGGTACAATTACTGGTTCCGGTACGAATGGAGTCGATGCTTGAACCGGTGGCAGACCAAATGTGGGAGCCGGCGGAGGAGTACCAAGTTTGAACTCGGGTAAAATGCTACTTTTAGGCGTTTTCTTATCACGTTTCTTCTTCTTGACTTTGACTTTCTTCTCCTTTACCGTCTCCTCGGGAATCGATGGGGTCGACGGGCGGCTGTTCTCCACAATATCAAAGTTATGTGATGGACTTAAGCTTGTTTGCATTAAAAGTTGCTTACGCTTCTCTGCTAATAGTTGATTAGCCAATTTCTGAGGATGTTCATCGTAGAAGTCCTCATCAGTTTCGGATTCGTTTGTTTCAAGATCCGATTCAAGGATAATTGAATCGGGGTCGGTCGTTTCCTGACCTCTGGCGTCCGTTGTAACAACATCAACTATATCAGATGCGTTAGTCTTTGGCGAGGTCGACTGTTGCTCTTCAACCACCTTCTCATCCGATTTGGAACTATTCTTCTTCACTTCTTTGGCAGCTCGTCGTGCCGCTGTCCGACGCTTACCTTCCGACGAAGAACTTTCACTGTCTG
Source organism: Chloromyia formosa (assembly GCA_964017055.1). Classification (NCBI taxonomy): domain Eukaryota; kingdom Metazoa; phylum Arthropoda; class Insecta; order Diptera; family Stratiomyidae; genus Chloromyia; species Chloromyia formosa. Next base: position 29,842,067 of record OZ024815.1, on the reverse strand, counting down.
AAGTGGAGCTGGAATCGCTCGAGCTACCACTGGAACTGCTACAACTACAATTCGAGCCACATGAACAACTGGAGTCCGAACTACTGCTCGAACCACTCGAAGAAGAGTCGCTATCATCGGTTCGTGTTAATTTACGGGGCGATTTTTGTTTTTTCTTCGGTGTGGAATGTTCGAGTGCCTTGGGTTCGTCTCCCTTGATTTCCGTCAAATCGTCTTTACTCGCAGATTTAGTTAATTTCGAAATCGGTTTGAACATCATACAATAGTCATGATCCGATTGTAGAACATGCAATATAGACGGCGGAGGCGCGTCGTCATTATCATCGTCCGAATCGTTGTCCACCGTATTTGCATGTTGACTCGCTTGAAATGTTTTGAAATTTTCCCAAATGTCCATGATTTGGGTACCGGCACTATCAGTCGGATTTTCTTCCATTTCCGGTTCGGAGGGCGGTGACAAAACCACTGGTGGTACAGGTGTGGTCAACTTTTCCGATTTCGATTTTTCACCGTCCGATTCCTCGCTACTGTCGCTCTCGGATAAATTGGGTGCTGGCAAGTCCATCAAATCATCTTCTACATTATCTTTACCACGTTTCGATCGTTTTCGCTTTTTCTTGCTCTGATCTGGACTCGGGGTTTCCTTTGGTTCACCTTCTTCGTTCTTCTCCACATTGCTCTCGTCCCCTTTTTTTTGCTCATTCTCCAATTCCACTTGGGATCCGTCCGTATATTTCTGCTCTGACTCGTCCTTTTCTTCTTCCTTTTGGACTTCTGGATGAGGGGTAGGTGGTTCATTGTGACGGGCAGTATGCTTCAATAGAAGTTTTCGCGAAATAAACTTTTGATCACAATCGTCTTCCGGACAAGGATACGGCGCATCACCTGAATGCAACCTTTTATGGACTTTGAGAGCCATGGCTTTGGAAAATGTCAAGTTGCACACTTCACACACAAAAGATGTGGGCGGAATACAGAAATGATATACGTGGGGCCATCGTTTTTGCAAACATCGCTTGCAGAGAACACTTTCAGTGCCATGTTTCCAGAAAAGGTGTTTTGTTATGTCCGGTTTGTTCCGATATGCGATTCCGCAACGGTAACAAAGATGATGCAGTTTATGCTTCCACACGTGACTGGATAGTCTGTAAAAAAAATTAAAGAAAACAATGACAAGTGATATGTAGTTTGAATTTATTTGAAATGGTTATTTCGAAAAAGAAGTAACTCAATTTTTTTTCGAAATCGTTCTTTATACCCTTTTTTACTAACCCTAATGCGCGTCTTTTGAGTTCACAAACCATCAATTTACTCCTCTTTTAACGGACTAAAATGGAAGTTAAATTTTCGCTTATTTCATAAAGGGGATCTGGGATATACCCCCTTTTCAAAAAACAAATATGCATAGCAATAAATGTTTTCTCCTTCCGTCTTCATTTTTTTATTCCCTTCACGAACGTGATAGGATATATTAACTTTGTCATGAAGTTTGCAACGCACAGAAGGAAGGATCTCCGACCATATAAGCTATATACATATATTCTTGGTCACTATGATGAGGTGAGTCAATTAAGCGTTGTCCGTCTGTCAGTCGTTCTATGCTAGTCTAGTCTCTCAGTTTTGAAGCTATCGAGCTGAAACTTTGTACAAGCCTTCTTTTCATTGCACGCTGTATATATATATTCGAATCGGACCACTACGTCTTTTCAAGTCTTTGTGAGAAAAACTTCTTTATTTCTATATCTTTCTCAAATGTCATATTAGGCGCGTTCTTTTGCTTTTCTTAACCTGTATAGGTTAGTGAAATAACACGCAATACTACAACAATGCTACCCTATATGGGTTAGCGTTTAACCCAGTAATTTATCGAGTGCAGGTTCAACCCCGGATAGCGCACAAGTAAAGCTTGTATTTATGTAGGACGCATCTAGCAGTTATGCTGTCAAGGGTGATACCGAGCATTTTTTGGTGGTTGTGGGAATAGTTTGACCATCTACCGCAATATCCAGTTGTAGCTTCACTTCCTTGTTCCAGGTGGTAAAAAAGAGTAGCAGAAGACTTCGACGCTGGCAAAGTAAGATTCTTGCTAAAGAAGAAGTTGTTGAGTTTTTCATTTATCATTTATCTGCTTGCGCATTTGGGTGATTTCATTGCAAGTTTCCGAAATCGAACAGTCCTCAGCGTAACTGACAATTTCAAGTCCGTCAGGTGTCGTCAGGAGTCCTGGCATATATAGATTAAATAGGGTGGGAGATAAGACTCCTCCTTATGGGACACCCTGTTTAATTTTCCTTAGTTTAGATTTCCCATTTCTAAACTCTGTGTAGGACTGTCTTCCGGCAAGGTAATTGGCATCCACTTGATTATTCCCGACGAAAGAGATGTCAGACAGGAGAAACGAGTGGCTGAGTGTCAAATACCTTTGACAAGTCTAAAGCCACTGAAACAGTTCGTTGACAAGGACGTGCTTGATTAAGGCCATTGTGTAATCTTGATTTGATAGCATCCAAAGCCGTAGTTGTGCTGTGCATTCTTCTAAGGCCATGTTGATGATCGGCTAATTGAATGTGGGTCGCAATTATAGGGGGGACTAGCGCTTCAAGAGTCTTGGCCACAGAAGACAATAGTGTAATGGGACGGTATGATTCGATTTTTGATTTTTTTCCCTGGTTTTAAAATAGGGATCACCCTTCCTTTCTTCCAAGACTCTGGGATGATAGACGATGAAGAGGTTGGTCGTGATCGCTAAATTGTCAATTGCTGGCGTGTCAAGATGATTAAGCATGACCATCGAGATACCATCTGGTCCAAGAGCCTTGGAACTCTTTGCCCTTTTAATAGCTGTGGCAACTTCTTCGGATGAAAATTGAAAAGGCTAGTCAACTGAACGGTTACGAATGCTCCTGGTGATAATGCGCTTAAGTCTATCAGATGCCGGATGTTCGATAAACTGTTTGTTGAAGCTGTTTGCGCATTTCTTAGGGATCATTAACAGTGATGTTGCCAAACTGGATTGCGACATGCCTTTTATGTTTAGTTGGGTAAGGGCTCTAACCGTCGACCAGAGCTTATTAACGCCAGTTGTTAAATTGCAATTTTCAAGGTGAGAGTTCCATTTCCTTTTCCGATGAACTGCTACTTGGCTATAAATATCGAGGTTTAATTTATTGATACCGAGGATCAACCGGGTATGGGCAAACCGTCAATTTCAATAGTGGGTCCGTTATAGTCTGGGGAGGTATAAGTGCAGACGCACGTACAGAGCTAGCAATTGTTGAAGGCCATCTAATTTCAGTCGATATATTGAAGAGATCCTTGAAGAACATGTCCTACCTTACGTGGAATTCATCGGCGGCGAGGAATTCCTTTGAATGCACAATAACGCCCAACCTTACACGGCACGATGAGTAGATGGTTACATTTCGGAGGTCGGAATTTTAAAACTGGAGTGGCCAGCAAGAAGCCCAGACATAAATCTTACACATGTCTGGGACATGCTCAAAACAAAAAATAAACTCCAGTTTCAACCCTCCACAGGTTCCCAGGTTGCCACCTGGGAAGAAATTTCCCAAGCGGACATAAAAAACATTATCCACAATATGCCCGCCATGTAGGCAGTCATCAGGGCCAAAGGTGGAAACACCTTATATTAATTTTATGTTATTTTAAATGTCTGAATTTTTAAGATTCTTACAAAAATGTAACTTTTATTGTTTACTGGGATATTAACTAATTTAATTTTAATAAATCAGCAGCCTTGTTTTTGTTAATTCGTAAGTTTTATTTTAGATTCGAGTAGTCACTAAGTTTTCAGAAAAAAAAACAGACTTTAATATTTTATTTTGACAATAAACGAAAAAACCAGCTAGGATCAATATTATCTTCTTACCCAACATACACACATTCCAGAAATCTCTTCACCAAACGAGAGCCAAAAATTATAACCTCTAAAATAGTCATAATTGGTAGCGTCTGGTTAACTCATGTACATCTTACAATAGAAAGGAATAAAAAAAAAATACCAACCTGCTTTGATCGAAACAATCCTCCAGACATACATCGCATGCATAATGTTTCTTTCGGAAATGCACCATAAGTCGAAATGCCGATGGCAAATTGTCAATATCACACAAACAGCATCGAAATTTTATGTCAAATATCACACATTTGTTCGCCATTCCGGGACACATGTGACACAAAATTTCGCTGTAACTGAAGAAATTCGAACGACACATAAAGCATAAAATGGCATTTTTTAGATGCATCTTTCGATTGTGTAAATATAGTTCCTTGTGTACTCTTGTCTCGAAACGACACTGAAAGCATTCGAACATTTTTTCGTATGGTTTCATATTCTCCTTATCGTTGCTGCAGTAGGTTTCTAAATTGAAGAATATGTTCTCCAAATCGGGAAGAAAACTTCGCAGTTTCTGGACGATTGTAGAGGGCAGAAGCTCTTCGGCCGTAATACTATCGACGGTTGCCGAAAAACGATGTTGAGTGATTAAATGAATTGCAAAACTGTGACCGTTTACAGCGATACGTCGAGCATGATTGCAGTAGAGACAGATTCGATAGGACGTCTGCAAGCAAATCCGCATAAAGGCGATCATATCGATTCTGTCCAGAGGTTGGTCCAGCAACAGTTCTAAAAGAGGGACATCTTCGTTTGCTTCCACAATAGCGTCCGACGGCTGATCCGTGGATGGTTTATTGTCGTCTGCTTCTTCCGTTGCTGGTGTCTTGCATTCTTCAGTCATTTCATCTTTCACTTCTGATTTAGGAGACGCGACCGGAGAAGAAAGTTCTTGCTTTGAAGGTTCCACAAATGGTGGAACACGTTTTTTCTCTTCTTCTGTGTCTGCTGGATTTTCAGTAGATACGGATTTGTTGTCTTCACAGGAACTTTGTTTCCTCTCCTCTTCATCATTGTTTTGAATATTCGGCACTGTCTTGCCTGGCATATCCTCTTCAATATCCATATCAGACCCCTCGGATGGTTCTTCATTTTCTTGATCATTTTCCTGTTCTTCATTTTCTGACTGGATGCCTTCGTTGTCTTCACTCTCGGTGGACGATTGCTCCGATTCCAGGGGAGTTTGAAACTCTTTCGGAATTTTTATTGTAAATTTCGGAAACTTGGGAACTAGCAAAGGCTTCGACTCAATTGGTGTGTCTTGTAAAGGAGATGTCTCGCAGCTTTTTATTGAATCGTTGAGCACTTTTTCTGGCGAACTAACCGATTTGAACGTGAGTTCTGACGTTGTATTGGACTGCGATGTAGAAGTTTCCAGTGATTGATTGAGTTTGTTCGAGTCTTCCAACGTCTGATTGAATTCGATAGCCAAATTCTCAGTTTTATTGCTTGCCGGCGGACTATACACAGGAGGCATTGCATTGCTGATTTGATGTTCGTTGTTTTCATTGTTATTCAGTCGTACAATATTTTCGTGTTCAAGTTTATCAAAACTATTGCCATTCCCGAAAGCTTCAGTCGGATGCGTACTTCCGCAACCATTGATAATGGCCGGAGATAGTTTGTTTTCTTGCTGTATAGCTCGACTGTCACCGTCTGTAATAATTCTCCTTAATATCGAATTATCTTCATTGTGTGTATCTGCAGATCCGTTGAGTATTGGTTCAATCATCTTTTGCGGTGCAGGTATATATACGTTTGATTCTTTATCCGGGACCTTATTTTTCCGTTTCGCATGATGGTCTTTGTGTTTCAATCGCCCCGAATGAATGCCTGCCTTACAATTCGGCGTATGTCGTCCTTTTTGGTAGCAAAGAGGACAGGGCTGCTGATGATCTGAACATTTATGATCCGAAAATTCTTCGTGCTCAGTGAAGAGATGTTCACAGACACAGCACATTAAATAACAAGTGTCACGGGATGATCTTAATAATTTTTCTTGGCACTCGAAATGATTCTGTTCCAAGTCGTGTTTCATTTCAAGATGAAGTGTGAGTCGTTCTGCGCTCGGAAACATTCCAATACAATACAGACATATGTGTCGTTTATGCACTTCGCGCATGTGCAAAAAGAGATTCCAATTTTCGTAGTACGTTCCGCAAGCCGAGCAAAGAAACACCCTCTTTTTCGCTTTAGCCGTCGTATTTGTACAAATGTTAACACTTTCCGTCTGTTTTTGTTTCTCTTCAGGCGATGTCTCCGTCTTATTTATATTTTCGATGGATTTACTACTTGACAGCCGACTATTGCGATTCTCCGTGTGTTGCGTATTATTCTTTGTGTCTGCTAAGTTTGTCAAACTTCGCTGCTTGTCTTTGAACAGACAAATTTTCTGATGATCACGGAGTTGTGTGATGTTTTCAAAATTCGAACTGGAACATTTAAAGCATTTGATTGGTATCGTACTGGGCTTCAACCTGAAGTAGTGACCATAATCACGAAGAGGACCTGGCCCTTGCGGCAATACCGGAATCAACGGCATGGTCCGATCATCATTTTCCAGTTGACTTTTAAAAGTTTCTAACGATTGATTTTCGGTTAAACAGAGCGATTTTATTGGGTGTCGCCGTTTCTGTGGCAGATAGGGTCTTGTCATTTCATGTAAGCTGAACTTCCGCTTAAGCCCGCGGTTCTGTCTCTGTAAAATAGACAGGTCGCCATTGCTTGGCTGTGGTATTGGTTCATCCGCTTCCAAGGAATGTTTGCGACTAGCTGACTGCCTGTGTTCTATTCTATCATCATGTCCATCTTTAGAAATGTCATCTTGATGGTCAATTATAAGATTTCGTGGTGAAGAAGATGCTGACGGCGTTGTGGGAGTTGACTCGTCATCACTGGGAAATATGTGCTGTGGCATACTATGATCGCCATTTGCTTTGTCATAATTTGTTGATAAGTCCATTGGCTTTTGTTCATAATTTAAGACACTTTGTGATAGACGACTGTCGTTTCCAGTTGGTGGCTTCAATATTCCGTCAAACGTGTCCATTTTGTCTAAAAAGAAAATCATAGTAAACATTTGAACCCGTTGAAATAAAATGTACCTGAGAATTTAAGAATATCATCATAAGACATTACAAACAAAGAACGTCTCAGTTAAAGGAGAAACAAATCTACTGTACTCAAATTATCTAACGAGGACCTGGCGCAAACAGTATATAATAGTATCAAAACTGAGGGAATGTGGAACGAGTTGGAACGGTAAATTCATCACAACCGATCAGAATTGATTGAATTGAAACAAACGGAGCCTCACAAATGGGATCAACATCTGAATTCTGTTTGATTAAATGCAATAAAAATACTAAAAACTTAGAGCATACTCGATCCAAGTCGGAGGACCCTGGCCTCCGGAAAGACGAGAAAAAAAGGGAAGTCATATCTAAACTTTCTTGAATGATTCGAAAAATAGTCCAGTACTATCAGTGAATACCAGCAAGGTAGTAAGGCCAACGTGGTTTTAATGTGGATAGTACATACATTCTCCATTTTCAGGGACTGGATAAATTTCTAACCAGGATGGAGAGAGAAGTTGCTGTTGAAGAAAATACGGTAATCTCGCAATTGCAGAACATACATCTTCACTGAACCTGAGATGAATTACTACACTTAACGATAAAACGATAAACCGCGAAACTAAAATACTATTTAGTCGAGTGTATGCGAGCGTCAATATAAAACCGCGGACATTCCAGCTGAGATCGATAGTTGTCCCAACGGCTACTCAACCTGTGGCCGTGTATTATTGGCCATAGAGTCACCAGAAGTAAACTTACGACCTTGACAGTCCCACTAACCGGGCATTGTCCCTAACTTTAGATAAGGAAGAAGTAAGGCCCGATGCTAGTTTGCCCTCCCATAAGTGTCATGATACATTGTCGAACTCGAACCTAGTACATGTGCACCGGTTTTCTTCACATCTATGTGAAATGTGTGTGTGTGTGCCAGAGGACATTTGTACCAGGTTCGAGTTCGACAATGTATGGTGACACTAAAGTAATAATACTCAATTACCCTAACTCATTGTCTTCCATGTGGCCCAGTTGACGTTTCGTTGGCATAAACTAGTTTCGGAGAATGTAGTTGCCAGCATGCACCATCTGCTCCCGTATTTAGCTGCCTACCTGCGACAAGTCGGGAGATGCGGTGGCTTATTATTACGCCCCGCATCACAGGGGGAAGACAACACAAACGGGATTCGAATCCGAAACACCGGTAGTCAGACATGAGACTGATGCCTCTACGCACTGAGCTATCGGTCCCCGGTGCGTGAATAAAAGCTGCCTGTGGATATTATTAGAACTCTCACAGCGCTCCAAGCTCGTCAGTAAAAGACGGCTTGGATAGGAGGTGCATGATAGCAACTGCACCATCCGAAATTTACCTGCCATCGAAACGACAACAAGGCATAGTAATGTAAGATATATTGACGCGCCCATGCTCCTGGAGGGGTCAAGGTAAAATAACAACTACAATACTTATTGATGGGGAGGTAGTACAATACTCCATACTGATTGACAAACTGCTCTAAAGCCATATGTTGAAATGACTAAAATCACCAAATCGTATTATTTTTTATCGTTGCTAAATTAATTATATCATTATAACCTTTGTATTGTAGAGAGGGCGTACTAACTTTTTATGAAGTTTGCATCGCATAGTAGGAAACATCTCCGGTTGTTGGCGCGCCGTTTTCATCAAAAAAGAAAACTGGCCGAATGACGCCGCCGGCATGAAAACCGCACCAAACAGTTGATTTTTTCGGATAAAGTTGTGTCTCGTGCATCACTTCAGCTTGCATCTGGTCCAGAGCCCAAATAGCGAATGTGCGACGCTTAAAATGGTCGGTTGGCTTTAGTTCTTGAGTCAACGCAATCTTATACGGGCGGAAAGCCAAATCCTTCCGCAAAATTCGCCACAAACTCGTCACACTGATGTTCAATGCCTGCGATCGGCGTGGAATCGACATCCTTGACTCCTCACGCACTTTCTCGAACAGCCATGATATTTTCTTCACTTCGAGCATTACGTTGTCGCACCGGCACTGGGACATTATGCAATGCACAAGTTGTTTCGAATTTTTCCACCAAACGTTCAATAGTCCGTCTTATTGGACGATTTCGTCGACCGAAAATTGGCGTAAGCGCACGCACCGTAGTCGCGATAAAGTTGACTAATTTGCAAACGTTGTTGTAGCGTGTATCTCTCCACGATTAAATGGCATAGACTGACGTTTCAAAATGTGAAAGAATTGCGAAGCCAAAGCATCGCGAATAATATGCGACGATCGTGTGTCTATCAAAACGCACCTTTTGCCATAATTTTCATTATAGTATTGCTGCACAAAATGACATTGGCCGCAAACTGAGGAAAACACTCAACGAACTTCTAGTGTAAGGGAATGTTGCCCCTCCCAGTCATGGTTGTCTCAATGTCGTGTAGGCGTCTGAGGCGTCTGCTCAAAATGGAGCCCAAACTTCTAATTATGACAATATACCAGAGTTGGAAATAATATTGCTCAAACCATTTTTTTCGAAGTAATTAGAATACCAAAGTTTTATTGGCTCAGTAGGCTAGTAAAATTAAATTTTATTAATAATAATTAGGGAAAGATCTGGAAATAATTGTAATCCCTTCTATAAATACTGAATACATGGAAACTGAGTTTGCACGGTCGTAGAAGATGAGCTTAACTTTTGGTGGGCGAAAATCCGAGAAATTTAAGCCCTTTTTTTAATATTATCCTTATAACTCATAAATAGTGCCACGGATCGAAAAAACTTGCACGTGCAAATTAAAGACCGTTGAATTCTGCCCTCAATGCACTGCTCAAAGTTGAAATTCGGTTCAGTAGCGTAGTCAAAATCGCTAGTCAAAAAGCGACAATTTTCGAGGCTTCGGAGAAAAATCACACTTTATCACTTTTCAAGCTCACAAATCTCCGCAACGGATGCTCCAAATGTAAAAGCTTATTTGTAAAAGTTGAGCATAATTTAATTGTAAGCCTAATCTGGCCAATATTTTTCAATTCGGGCCATTTCTAGAGTAGTTATGAGCAAAAATTCAAAAATGCCTGCTCATCGATTTATGCCTTAAAAACGCAGAGCTTTTAAGAAATAAATCGATGAGCAGGCATTTTTGAATATTTCTCATAACTACTCTAAAAATTGCGCGAACTGAAACATATTGGCCACGTTAGGCTTACAATAAAATTATCCTTAACTTTCACAAATAAGCTTTTCCATTTGGAGCATCCGTTGCAAAGATCTGTGAGCTTGAAAAGTGATAAAGGGCAACTTTTTAGATTCCGGGGCCCCGGCTGGGGAAATCACTTTTCACTCGGATTTCTGTCACTTTTCATTCGCGTCACTCTAAAGGCTCGGGCACACTATATGGCAAGATGCTATATATTTGCTGCCATACATATGGCATGGTGTTCACACTGACAAAAATATATGGCAATTTTTGGTATGGCAGCTTCGTTGCCATACGCGAATGTGCCAGATATATGGTAGCAAATATAGCGAGTGTTCACACTGTATGGAACTTTTTGTATGGTACCATACGAATGGCAAACGTTTAGTCACTTCTACGATGTCGACACAAGCAGGCATGGCCGCTGGTGTTTTGGTGCTATTAAAGTTAAGACAGAAAAGAAGAAAGAAGCATCAAAGTGAAATGATAAAGGAGCGAATTTTATTGAGAACATGGATAGCTCAACGCGATACGGAAGGTTTCCTTTCAACTTTATTGCGAGAATTGCGATCAGAAGACAACGCGGTTTACCGGAATTTCGTTCGCATGTCACCGATTGACGTCGACTATCTTTTGGATCTTGTCTCACCTTTGATAACAAAAAAAAAATCACAAAAAAAACACAAATGAGTGAAACAGTTTCTGCAAGTGAACGGTTAACATTGACGCTGAGATTCTTGGCAACCGGTGAGTGTTCTTGATATTGGTTTTGAGATAAGAGAGTCAAATTTCAAACATGTTTTTGCGTAGGTGATAGCTACGCAAGTTTAAGTGTGCTATTCAGGATACCGACGAACACAATTTTGCTCGTTATGCCTGAGGTGTGCAGTAGTGTTTACAATATATTGAAAGCCGACTATTTAAAGGTATTTATACTTTTTCGCACTCGATAACGTTCAAAAGGCGAGTGATTTTAACAAAGGGCAAAGACAATTACACAGTAAAATGCAACGTTAAATTTTTTGCGCGTAGAGAGTACACAATATTCGTATTGTCCCCTTCAACTACGAATAATACGCGGTAACGGCAACCGTTACATGCACTCAGTTTTCGAAATTTTGATAAACAAACTCATGCAAACTAACCTTTTCTTCTAAAAGCAAGTGCCATATGCTTTCTATATGACGGACATGCTTATCATATAAAATGATATGGCACATTGGTGCCAGATATCTGGCAAGAGGTGTTCACACTGTATGGCAACATCCATATGGCGCGATATGGCATGAAGCTGCCAGATAAAATTTTTTTCGTATGGCAGTACCTAGTCTAGCAATAAATACTGTTACAAACTTTTTGAAGCACTGATCAATAAAAGAGGTGTTATATGTTAAGAAATCATTGTTTATTTATTAAATGCATTGTCAACAACGGAAATTGCAACAAGTTTTTCGAAGTGATTGCCTTTTGCCTTTACACAAGCCTTTAATCGAGCTGGCCACTTATCTATGGAAGCACGCACGACTTCAATCGGAAAGTTGGCGACTGCATATGTAAGTGGGACTACACACCTTCAGTTTATCGCTCAGTTTATCGCGTGTGACATCATGTCTGAACGATAATCTGTGTGAACTGCACAGTTTTGGCAGATTTTTACGCAGATCTGAGATCTGTGCATTCGGACCCTGTTTTGCAACGATAATCTGCGCAGATTACACAGTTTATCGTTCAGTTTTATCAGTTTTCTACTAAATTTCACAATGACCATGAAACCACTAGTTTGTACAGAGATTTCGCTCTCGTACTGATATGTGAATGTTTCGTTTTGGGTGAGAGGATGATTGAGGACGGCCAATTGTGTAGAAATGTATCTTTTCTTGGGCAATGTATCTTTTTTTTGCAATGTATTTTTTTTCGGGTTTGCGATTTGTGTGGCTGTGAAATGCGGAATTTTTGTAGGCGAATGTATGAAAGAGGGGAATGTACTAGAGAACGGGGTGGTCATTCTGGGTTGGGCAACCCCAAATTTTTCTTTTCTTTTTTGACTTCAGATTCGGAATCAGCGACCCAAAATTACCTTGTAGTTCGAGCCAGCCCGATCGGACGAGTATTTCTCCATAAAAACAGGGTGATCATTCTGAGGTGGGCAACCCAAACAAAATTTTTCTTTTTTGACTTCAGATTCGGAATCAGTGATCCAAAATTACCTTAGAGTTCGAACCAGCCCGATCGGACGAATATTTCCCCACGAAAACAGGGTGTCTATTCTGGGGTGGGCAACCCCAATTTTTTTTTTTTTTTTACTTCAGATTCGGAATCAGCGACTGAAAATTACCTTGTAGTTCGAACCATGGCGATCGGCCATTGTCTGTAGCAGACTTGATACGTGCTTTTACGCGAGTGGCACTCGCGGTCATGTTCGTATATGTGTAGTTTTACTATAATGTGAACGTTGTGCGAGTATGTTTCAAGTGAAGATAATTTTGATTCCGAATCCGAAGTCAAAAAAGATGAAAAAAATTTGGGGTTGCCTACCCCAGAATGGACACCCTGTTTTCATGGAGAAATACTCGTCCGATCGGGCTGGCTCGAACTACAAAGTAATTTTGGGTCGCTGATTCCGAATCTGATGTGAAAAAATAAAAATAAAATTTTGGGTTGCTCACCCCAGAATGATCACCCTGTTTTCATGGGGAAATAGGGCGTTGCGAGCCCCCGCATGTAGCCCTAGGTTGCCCGTTTCACTCTTTGTACATGTACCTGCAGCCGTTTCGTGCTAGCATATCTGCATCCAGCATTTTTTTTTCTGGCTATGCACCCTACAAGGTGATTTTGGGTCGCTGATTCCGAATCTGAAGTCAAAAAAGAAAAAAAAATTGGGGTTGCCCATCTCAGAATGGCCACCCTGTTCTCTACTACATTCCCCTCTTTCATACATTCATCCACATCCACCAAAACCCAGCGCATCGTTCATCAGTAAGTCCAGCACAGAAAGATACCATAAAAGATACGATAGATCGCAGTAAAACACCAACAACACAGGAAATATAGAATAGTCGGGAACACTAAAAAGATACTTGCTCAGCCACGTACGATGTGAACACTTCGACAAAACTGATAGAACTGTACAAAATATCGGAACTAATTTAGCGAAAATCGAATGTAGCCTACACACCTTCAGTTCAGATAACTGCGCAGATTTTTCCACAGATATTAGCACAGATATCTGCGCAGTTAAACTGAAGGTCTGTAGTCCCCTTAAGAGACTTCTTTAAGGATTCGATATTAGAATGTCTTTTAGAGCACGTCATTTGCTCTAAGACAGACCATAATTCGTAATCCATCGGATTCAGGTCTGGGCTAGAGGAAGGCCAATCTTCAGCTTTAATAAAATCTGTAACATTTTCTTCAAGCCATTTTTGGGTTGACTTCGCCTTATGACCTGGTGCAGAATCTTGCTGGAAACTCCAAGGCTGATTTTTGAATAAGACGTGTTGAGAGGTTTCACTACACTTTCAAGGACACTTTCTTGATAAATTTTGGCAGACGTTTTGACGCCCTTCTCACAAAAATGCAACTTTGTCACCCCGTTGTAGCTAACACCCCACCAAACCATTACTGAGGCTGGATGATGACCTCTTTGAACCTTTCGGGCAACTTGAGAAGCTTCTCTGGCACTGCGAGCATAAACCCTATCGTTTTGTTTATTAAATGTTTCTTCGACAGTAAAATTTTTTTCGTCCGTAAACAAAATTTTACGGTGTTCTTGGTTTGCGTACCGGCAAAGTAATCGTTTTGATTTTTCCACTCTATTTTTTTTTTAACGAATCTGTTAGTAAATGCCCGGTAGATCTACGATAAGCACCCAACCCCAAGTCACTTTTGATGATACGTGAAATTGTTCTTTGGGGTATTTTCATCTCACGCGATAAAATTTTTTGTTTCCGAAGAGGATTACGGCGAATTCTCTCGCGCACGGCTTTAACCGCTTGATGTGTTCGAGTAGTTCGCGGACGGCCACTTCTTTCACGGTCACTTACTCCAGACGTATCATTAAATCTTTCAATAGCCCGATATACAAACATTCGGCTTATACCAAGGGTATGCAGAGTCTTAAAAACATCACTTGGTTGCATTCCTACTTTATGAAGTGCAATCACAGCAATTCTATTTTCTTTGTCACCCCAATCCATGTTCACTACAATAAAAATTAAACTCAAATGATGACAAATGCATCAAGCACAAGCGTACTATAGCGATTAGCTCAATTTTTAAGAAATGCAATATAACGGTTCCTTTCTGCAGGGTTGCCAAACCTTGTAACAATATTTATGGCTAGACTAGGTACATATGGAAGGTGTTCACACGGGTATGGCAATCATATGGCAGCAAATATATGACGACTTGCCATATAGTGTGAACCGCGCTTAAAAGTCAAGAATTTGCAAAAAAAAAAACAAAATTTTTTTTTTTAATTTTTTTTTTTCATGATTTATACTGAATTTTTGGTATTTTGGAATCATGGAAAATTTAAATATTGCGTGGGCTCCGCTCGCTCCGCGCTTAAGGGATCGCAACCCTCAGTATCGCACAAATATGAATGCTCGCTTCGCTCGCCATAAACATAAACGCTCGCTTCGCTCGCTCTCTTTAAAACACACCAAACATTCAGTATAAATCAATAGAACAAAAAATAAGGAAATAAATTAAAAAATTAAGATTAAAAATAAAAAAAAAGTTAAAAAATTTTTTTTTTGCAAATTTGAGTTTTAAGGGGACGCGAGCGATAAATGACAAAAAATCCGAGTGAAAAGTGATTTTTTCACCCCGGGCCTCGGAAACTAAAAATATCCCAGATAAAGATATGTATGTACCTAGTCTAGCCATAAATATTGTTACAAGGTTTGGCAACCCTGCAGAAAGGAACCGTTATATTGCATTTCTTAAAAATTGAGCTAATCGCTATAGTACGCTTGTGCTTGATGCATTTGTCATCATTTGAGTTTAATTTTTAGTGTAGTGAACATGGATTGGGGTGACAAAAAAATAGAATTGCTGTGATTGCACTTCATAAAGTAGGAATGCAACCAAGTGATATTTTTAAGACTCTGCATACCCTTGGTATAAGCCGAATGTTTGTATATCGGGCTATTGAAAGATTTAATGATACGTCTGGAGTAAGTGACCGTGAAAGAAGTGGCCGTCCGCGAACGACTCGAACACCTCAAGCGGTTAAAGCCGTGCGCGAGAGAATTCGCCGTAATCCTCTTCTGAAACAAAAAATTTTATCGCGTGAGATGAAAATACCCCAAAGAACAATTTCACGTATCATCAAAAGTGACTTGGGGTTGGGTGCTTATCGTAGATCTACCGGGCATTGACTAACAGATTCGTTAAAAAAAAAATAGAGTGGAAAAATCAAAACGATTACTTTGCCGGTACGCAAACCAAGAACACCGTAAAATTTTGTTTACGGACGAAAAAAATTTTACTGTCGAAGAAACATTTAATAAACAAAACGATAGGGTTTATGCTCGCAGTGCCAGAGAAGCTTCTCAAGTTGCCCAAAAGGTTCAAAGAGGTCATCATCCAGCCTCAGTAATGGTTTGGTGGGGTGTTAGCTACAACGGGGTGACAAAGTTGCATTTTTGTGAGAAGGGCGTCAAAACGTCTGCCAAAATTTATCAAGAAAGTGTCCTTGAAAGTGTAGTGAAACCTCTCAACACGTCTTATTCAAAAATCAGCCTTGGAGTTTCCAGCAAGATTCTGCACCAGGTCATAAGGCGAAGTCAACCCAAAAATGGCTTGAAGAAAATGTTCCAGATTTTATTAAAGCTGAAGATTGGCCTTCCTCTAGCCCAGACCTGAATCCGCTGGATTACGAATTATGGTCTGTCTTAGAGCAAATCACGTGCTCTAAAAGACATTCTAATATCGAATCCTTAAACAAGTCTCTTACACATGCCAACTTTCCGATTGAAGTCGTGCGTGCTTCCATAGATAAGTGGCCAGCTCGATTAAAGGCTTGTGTAAAGGCAATCACTTCGAATAACTTGTTGCAATTTCCGTTGTTGACAATGCATTTAATAAATAAACAATGATTTCTTAACATATAACACCTCGTTTATTGAACAGTGCTTCAAAAAGTTTGTAACAGTATTTATGGCTAGACTAGGTACATATATACGAAGAGATGTCATTAGGTAGTAATTAGTACTTTGTGTTAATTGCGTTGACCCCTCCAGGGGCATTGGCGCGTCAACATCTCTAGCATTTCTGTCTTGTTGACGTTTCAATAGCATATCTACTTTTCGGAAGTGCCGTTGCCAGCATGCACCTCCTATCCGCGCCGCCTTTATACTGACAAGCTCGGAGCACTGTGGGAGTTCTATTAGTACTCACAAGCAGTTTTTGATCGCGCCGAGATTTGAACTCCGAGCTCTAGATTAGTATCGTAGAGCTGTGACCGAACGACCACGGCCATCGAGCGCCGGTATTTAAATATATTTTATACTCACTACCTTTTTAACATGTCAAAAAGTACTGATTACTTGATTTGATATAATTGAAAAAAAAAGTACACATTACATTTTAAAAAGTAATATGACATGCTCTGTATTTTCCTAAATGTTTCCGGATTTGTTCATGTGTATACGAAGCATAACACAACATAAAATAATGTGTGTGAATTGAAATGTTGCAGCTGCAGGTGCTTCGCCGCGCCGTACTGCAAAAAAGCCGAAGTCAAAAGGTTCTCTTTTGAGAAGTGGACATATTCAAATAGCTTTATAATTTTTGCTATTCAAAAACCTACTCGTAGAATCAAGAAACTGAAGGTGGGAAATGGTAAATAAAAAGTCAACTTCATTGGCAAAATTTAATGTTTTCGCGCACTAGACGAGGCGGGAAACACGTGCACGGACTTTTGACAGATGTATCTTTTGCATGTCGGATGACAGGAGCAACTGCCTTCACGAAGAGCACGTGTTTACGCGCCAAAAATGAATTTACTCGCCGCCAAGACGTTTCTATAAACATATAAAAACTGCCTCCACATAGTTACAAAATAACAATTTAACAGAGCGAATAAAATGTTAGAGGGCGAGGCGAAATGACTGCCAACGAGGTTCCAAACTCTTGTGAGCAATAAACCATAGTAAAACTCACCCTTCGAATTACGTGCTAACATTAAGTTTGGAGGAATTGAAGAAAATAACAAAGAGCGAACCAATTGGATGGAAAGTTCGCAACACAAAGCGCACTAGTTCGGCCACCATGATACCGCAAAAATGCCATGAGACTACGCCGCAAGCCAAATGAACCGCGAGATTGACTCTTACCCGTTCGTTCGTCTTGTTCACTCCTCAAAAATTACGAATTCCAGGCGGCTTGGCCGGTGCTTGAATTTGAACGCCTTTTTCGCTGCGCTGTGCAGTTGGTATGTTATGTGCCCGAGTCGCAATGGCGTCGTCATCGAAGTCGTCTGCTAGGTGTCCGTGTTGTACTCAGCTTCGCTCAGCTATTCCACAAATACCGGCCGTCACACACTACGTAACTCTAAATCCGTTTTTCTTTATTTCCACCAAAACCCTTGCACTGCTCGCTTCTACACGTTTCCAGAACAAATGATTTCACTTTATAACGCAATCGTTCCGGCCGGACTGCAGGGAAAAACTGGGCCCCGGCATCAACCAAAAGGTGGCTGTCGGTCGCCTTCCTGCACATAAACTTCACTGCGGCAAAACGATTTTCCGCAGCGCGCACGGCCCGTTGTCCAAACGTTTCACAAATGCACAACCTTTAATTGCTTCGTCACCAGACTATCCGTAAAATATCGAACACTTCGTCCCAATGAAATTGCCGATTTTTTCGCAAGGATATGAGCACGTACGCGAACAGATTTGACGATTTTATTTCCCGTCTTCCACGCTCTGCAAAATAGAAGCGGCCATTTTAGATCGGTCGCGTCAGTGGGTGCCAAATGCTGCGAATGAAAATCACGCGGGACGGCGATTTGAATAATTTGAATGAAAAACATAAAAATTGAATTTTGTTTGAAATGGAGGCTGAAAGGAAAATTGAATCTCTTGTTAGTAAAAATATCCGGACAATTTATTCATTTCAACGTTGAGAAAATTGAAATGCTAGAAAAAGCTTGTTGTAAATTTTTGGATGGGTTCAGAAGGCACAACCGTTCCGGAACGATGACGCAAATTTCCCCTTTTCGGTTTCACCGGGTAGATATATTGGGTGGTATGCATAATAATGAGGATATAGCCTGCATTCATGTGAAAAATTTTCGCTACAGAACGCTACATCCCCTCCACTACACATTTGAGGAGACGCTACCTGTCAACATTTCTTTCGTGATTGAACCGCTACATATGAAATGTCTGACAAACAGGTGACAACGCCAATATTTGACAATTGCCAATTTTCCATCGCAAAACATTTCTTTGGCACATCACGAAACAAGGAAATATCAAATCGAAGACGAGAAGACAGTGAATTTACGTAGACGGGGATTCAATTTGCGCTTTTGACGTACACAAACGTCACAACACACATACCAGCTGCGAATTGTCAAATGTAGCGCTACATGCCCAGAGAGCGTAAAAAATTTCTGCTACCAAGGGGAAGTAACCGCTCCGGAGCGGATGGAAGGAGCGGTTGCAATCACGACCGGGAGGGGTTGTAGCGTTACGGAGCGCTCCGTAGCGCTCCGTAGCGATCCGGATAAAACGAGCGTGGTGAATGCAACGTGTCAACCCCATGTCAAGCTGGTATGAAGTCTTGTGCTCCTGTCAAACCGTAGTTGGACGGTGCTCAACTTTTCATCAAATGCTGATTTTTCAAACCGTAGTTTGATCATGTCAACGCGCTTTTAAACAGAAGCGTGTGCTGTATACGTATTAAACTGTGAATTGCATGTTTGAAAAATTAACATATCGTAAACAATATACGTGCACAGAACACGCATTTCATTCAATTCAATAGGATTTAACCTGCGGCTATACGCTTCGCTCGTTCTGGGTAATTGACAACAATTGTCAAAATCTGATTTTACAACAACAATGTCTGTACGCGCTGCGCTGTGCTGCCCTGCCTACGTCCAAGATGCGGCCGGCCTTATGCACGAACCAGATTGAACGCATTATGCAGCAGCAGCGTCGACAGCGAAATGTCGAATTAGGAAGCATGCAATTCCCTTAAGCAAGCTAGATTGAACGCAGCGGCAGCGACAGCGGCGAAGGCTGATCTGCCTGTTGTTGTTGCTGCTGCTGCTGCTGCAGCTCTCTGCATTCATTCTGGTTCGGGTATTAAGATGGCACTGAAAACAGTCTAGAAATTTTTTTTACAGTTGATAATACAAGTTGTTCAGAAGGCGCAAAATGAATTACTGAATGGTTTCGCTACCGTTCTGCATCAGTGGGCATCGTCTGAACCTATCCATGTACGGTGTATGCAGTGGATATAAAATGGTTTGAGTAGAGGAACTAACGCTGTCTACGCTGAAAAACCGACTTTCCACGAGAGGTCGCGTAGTAAAGTAAGATGAAAGTTTGAATCTATAACGAAAATACAGTTGACGGTTAGGAAACGAAATGCGTACCGTATTAAATAAAAATGTAGGCGAAACGTCATTATGGATTTAGCCTTAATGGGAGAATTCTCTCTATTGCATTTAGAGCGAATGCTTAATTGCGGCATTCCCGCTATAGGTAGTCCATTTCCGCTTTAGGTCGGCAAGAACCTGGAACCCACACAGGGAAATATGTAGGTCCTAAAGCGGAAATTTCTCGAGTTTTGTGAAAATTCTCTCTAATCAAATAAAAAGAATTCTCCAATTAATGCCAGCCCGACGTCGGGCTTTGGCCGCCTGGATCGTTGTCCTCCAATTATCTCGGTCACGTGACCGCGTCCTCCAATCTAGGAGGCCCAGTAGCCAGGGCCGTCGAGAGGAAATCCGGGCCCGGCGTGGAACAACTTTTGGCCCATGTACTGAATGTCCCATATTTGTCGACGATTTCAAATTCTTTTAACTGTATATTTTTTAAGATTTTTTTAAACTTTATTTTTCATGTATAATTAAAAATAATACCCCCTGCTTAAATAATGACAGTCTCAATTTGCGAAAAAGGAGCACTTCTAGAAAATTTCCATTCACTGGCTCTATTGCTCTGTAACATTGCCTCTGCTGAATTGTTTGGGGCTTATTCCTGTACATATTGCTTCTCAAATAATCCCAAACAAATAAGTCGGTTTTCATCCAATCAATATTCTGTAGAAGATACCCTGCTAACAATACCGTCTCTCATCAGCTGATGAAATATTTAATGAAAGTAATTGATAAATTCATCATGATATCATCAGTTAAGTAGCTGATGACTTTTCTACAGTTTTCACCGAAATATCCAACGAGGGTTTTGGTAGCTCGATGAGTAAAAAGTTGATCTCTAGAGCGGTGGCGGGTTCAAGTTCTGCCACGAGCAAAATGTTTTTTTATCTGTCACAGGATGAGCAATTAGAATAATATAATATAACTATTTACCAGTCCACTCGACGCCGCTCCGAGACCTGGCCCTCATATCTGCACCGATCGCAGATTACTGGTGCTACTATCTTTGTAATCGGACCAAGTCGAGCGCGGCCCGAGTAGTGACCGGACTCGCACCGGGACAAATCGAAAATTTAACACGGAAAGGCGGAAATTTAAAATTGTTATATAAAACATATATAAAATTGTAATATCGAAGTTTTCATGGTAAATTAGAAGAATTATTCTTGCTCCATTCTTGAACAATGTTTGATTCGAATGTTTTTTTTTACAAAACTGACTTTTTTCTTTCCATATTTCAAATTTCCAGGCCCCTTTAAAATCACGGGCCCGCGGCATTTCGCCCCTTCTGCACCCCCCTCTCGACGGCCCTGCCAGTAGCTGCTCGGCGTCCACATATACTGAGCTCTCCCAACGAGATCTCGGTCGTCTAGGCAGTCCCGCTCCGTCTACTCGTTTTGCATTCATTACTCTCTTTGGCATGCGATCATCGTCCATTCGTTGTACATGCCCTGCCCATTGAAGTCGTTGTAGTTTGACGATTTTTGAAACTTCCAGGTCATCGTACACTTCATACAATTCATGGTTGTACGGATGCGCCATCCATCTCGATCGCAAACAGCCTCGAAAATTCGCCGTAGATCCTTACGTCCAAATGTGTCTAGCATGTTTCCGGAAGCTTGAGTTAGGGTCCATGCTTCGCAGCCATAGCATAGCGCTGGTCGTATGATAGTTTTGTACACGTGGAGCTTCGTGTTTCTGTGCACATGCTTCGATTTCATTATGGGGAGAACCGAGAAAAAGGTCTAATTAGCTAACTGTACGTCGCTTGATTTCGCCAGTTTCGTTGGCGTCCCTTGATAGGTTGCAACCCAAGTATATGAAGTCGTTCACGAGCTCGATGTTGAGGTCGTCCACATTGATGCTCGGTTGTGCAGGTGTCCTTACCGTCGATTGTATCATTATTTTAGTTTTACCCTCGTTGATACGTTGATATGCAGAAGTTCTTCTGCGTCGGCCAATCTTCGGAACAAGATGTTGATGTCGTCGGCGTACGCTACTAGTTGTGTTGACTTGAAGACCCAGCCAACAATCACGTCATGTATCGTCAGGCGTAAGACATAGTAATGTATTATAAATGCATTACAAACCCATGCGTCGTAATCATAGAGCCTACATTCAGTAAACATGGAAACAAGTTGATTCTTTTGAAGGTTTTTTGCATTACAAACACATGATGGTCTGCTGACGGCGAAGACATAACGCACTTTTGGATATGGAGTGCATTTATGGGTGCTGTTTTAGAGCATTTTCTCCTGTTGTGTTTACAGCTACAATAATCTTTCCAAGGTTCTTACGAGCACTTGATTTTCTGATGACGGCGAAGAAATAACGTACTTTTGAGTGTTTTTTATTGGATCATTATCTTTCTTGAAGTGTTTATAGCATTAGAATTTATTTGATTTGTATACAAAACCACGCATGAGGACTAGATGACGGCACGTTAATTTTTTTTTGTTTTCATTTAGTGTTTGCTAGTGTTCAGTGCCGTTCAATTGATTTAGTGAAAATATTAGTTTTTGTGCAGTGAATTTTGTAAATATTGAAGGTAAGTGTTTGATATTAATTATCTACCAGTATAATCCCACCAGGAATAATAAGAGGTCCTACTGGGGAGGTGGGGAGCCCCCATATACGATGCAATCCGTCGTCAGATCCATCCGACGATATTTTGATCGTATGAGACTATCGTTGACGATTTCACTGATCTGACGATCAAATTTTATCTGCCGATTTTTGGTGAAATTTTACGAATTGCAGTGTATGGCGGGTCTTAGAAGTTCTTTTTCATTCGACAAATATGAGTAGTTTAGGAGGTGTGATTTCATTTCCAAAATGGAGTTAGGGTGGAATTTCAAATGTATGATTGCTGGTAAAACGTTATAACAATATTAATTTTTGGGCAGGCAATAAGTGCGCTCTGCAGCCGTGAGATTTCGCGCGACTGCATTTCTACAAATCAAAGGGTCGTGGTTTGAATCCCCCGTTGCGGTAAAAAAAATTTAAGTTTTTAAGTTTAAGTTCCCATAAGCTTATGATCGATAAGCTTATCCTAAAGTTCAACTGGGATGGCGAAAAAGGACAAAAACCGTTAAAGTCTTACAAACGTGTTTTTGCATCAGTTTTCAGTAAGTATATGAATAAAAAATTCTCTATTTCAATATTTCTAAACAATATATAATTACTTTGATTGTTTTTGTCATAATTTGCAGATTCATGTAAGCATCCTGACTGTGGAATGCCGGAATACGAAGCAGAAATGAAGAAAATTATCAAACTGTCTCATGCCATAGTCCATTCTTCGAATAACCGGCAGCGAGAAAAAACAACCAATTAAAATCGAAAATATATATATTATTATTATTATAATTTTTTTAAGTTTCTGCCATATAGTTTTTAATATTTAATTTTTTATTAGTATTTTTATTATATTCTACTAACCAATATACCCACAGGATACCTAACTATTATTATTATACATATTTAACTACTAAGAAATAAAAAACCTCAAACTAAGCGAAAAATACCATGAAACCTTTTTATTTCTAAAATATTGTCATGTGTGAATCCTTAATTTTTAGCCGATCCGGCAGAATTTTTAAGAGGGATATTAAAAAGGCCCTGGATAGTCGTGCACACAAATTTCAGTTGTCCATTCACACCCAATTGGGAGTAAAGTCGCTAGCTACTTTCTGTCGAGAGTTATCCTGTTAACGGACAGACACATCGCTTATTCAACTCCCTGCCCATTTCCATACATACTTTGCTATACCTACGGAGTGTCCTTTAGGTGTTGCATTTTTCGCAGTGACAAACACAATAGGCGTATTCGTTTTACCCCGGTCTTTGACCGGTCTGCCATTTTGTATCAAGGTCCATGAGATCCGGGCGAATCGAATAGGCCTAATATGCCCAAATACCATTTTTTGTCATTTTATACCTTATGCCAAAAAACGTAGTAAAAACGGGAAAATTTCGCACTCTACATATGTTATTCATTTTCTATATGCTATGCATGATACCTTTATGTTAGTCTGATGATTAATGCATTTTATATACATCATGTCTCACATATTACTGTTTAATGATCAGCGATATATTCAAAATGTATGAAGCGTAATGTTTAAAAAAGGTATCACGCATCATATATTAATTATCATGATGCATAATGCTTTAAAATTGCATTATCCATCATTCATTTATTGTCTTTATATAAAAGACATTTCTTATTCATCACGAGTGATACATTATAAATATATTTTGCGTAATAAGGGCGAAAGGCATATATAGGGGGACAATGTCTGATATAGGGGGACATCGTCAGACATAGTTTGTTCAAAAACGTGATGTATCACTCAGGCATATATATCTTACGAGTCAGACATTATTTATCAATCACTCATGCATTTTATGTTGGCTGGGGAGTAGCGTCTTGCTGTTGTCCATATTCACAGCCCGAATAGCGTATTCCAGTGCTAGGTTGAAGAGCGTCGGTGCCAGACCATCGCCCTATTTCAGGCCAGTGCGTGTTTCAAATAGATCAGTAAGTCTATTATGGATCCTGACTTGTGAGGCGGAGTTGGTCATCGTCATCTTTGTCAGTCGCACTAATTTGGCCGGTATACCAAATTGCAGCATGATGTTGTACAGTACTCCACGATCGATACTGTCGTATGCCTGCTTGAAGTCAACAAAGATTTGGTATACGTTTACGTTGTATTCCCCGCACTTCTGGAGTATCAGTTTGACCGCCAAGAGCTGATCGGTTGTGGGGCGACCAGGTCTGAGGCCGCTTTGATATTTTTGTTGCACTAAAATCGAAGAAATCCCCCTATTTTTCCATATGTTAAGGTCGCCACACAAGATTGCGCAGAACCACGACCGAACTTCCATCGGACCAGCAAGTACTCGTATCATAGAGCGGTGGAAATGAACAGATTTTTCTATTGAATTTGGCGTGGTTCGATGCATGCTCGCGACCAAATTGTTTGTCGCGTGAAATGACGAAATGGTCGGCAACTAAATGGTTGTCGTGCGTGACTTAACCAGCGAATGTCATTCTGACTGAACGAAATAAATAAAACCGTTACATATCAGTCGTTGCTTTTTTTTGTATGGAAATATCATACACCTTTAATTCAATAAATACCATAGTTTGGGTTGGCCTAGCTAAACAAAATTGATGATAGGATATCGTATTTATTGACATTGGTTGTTCTTATTGCGTTAAGGTAAAGGCACACATATAATATAAATAAATAACTGGCGCAACAGTCTAACGGACTAAAAGCTCAATTTAAATTTATCATATTCCAACAAGTAAATATCCTTTGTGGCAAAAAGAATGATTGAAATCATCAGAGTTTACATTAAGAACGCAGAAGATGAAGCGGTAGAATTCCTTTCTTCCGGCAAGGAAGTACGAAAGTTGAGAAAGAAAAAACTGAGATTTATTGCTGAAAAATATCTTTATTTATCAATTCATTCGATAAGTGTATTTACACAATTTCAAGTAACAAAACTATCCTAATCCATATTTTACCAATAGCAAACATTGACTATTGTAGAAAAAATTAAATTATTCAAGTTGTAATTGTTTCCATAAGCCAATTCATTTGGCAATGTAACGATCCAGGTCGGTCCAATTGCACGAATAGTCAATTTGAAGCAGTCCTTTCTTGCTTAGCCCAAATCGATGTGGTTTATAGAAGGAGGATTTTCCAGATCGGTATGTGGACGAAGCGTATAACGGGATATTCTCCGAAAGACAATCGTAACATTCGGATAGACTACAGTAATTGTTCTCCGACATGGGAATGCAGTAGTCGTAAGAAGGCGGAGCCGGGAACTCTAGCTGTGGAGGTGGTTTCGGCAGCACCATACGTCGTTTTCCCGATACGGCACCGAATCCCGGTGTATGAAGACGCAGTGCTGCTGATGATCCGCTATCACAGTAGGAGCTTCGACTGTCTGGCGATGATCTAGACTCGAATCCTGAAAGGAAATAAAAAAGGTGGAAATTAAATTAACGCGAATTGTTTAGTTTCGTTTTGAAACTCTTTCACGCTGCAAGTGTCGTTAAGAGTTTGTGTTTCGTTTGCGGGAAATCTCTGGATACGGGTAATATAGTGAAGGTGAAGAAAAGAGGCATCCGCACATTAATTACGATATGCATTGATCATATCCTCTTACTTCACGCCTACACGGGATATGAAACGAATTCGGCAATTTTCAGATCCGGAAAGAGGAAACTCATTTCTACTTTGAAAAATAATGATATTCTCTTAAAATTGCTAGGAGTTTTCAAGACGGAAAACGCAGACCTCAATACTATATCCTCTACTGCAAAGAATATTGTGTATGTGGAAATTGCACCGATCGGCCGATCAATTTTTATCTGTATATTTTAGTGCAATTTCCGTTCGATCCGTCGGTCTGACGATCGATTGAATGGGTATGTGATTATCGCAAGTGAATGTCAAATTACCAAATTATTAAATGATTAAATATGAAGGATTCTAATGATTTAAATGGCTCTGCAATTGAAATATACAAAATTTAGTATACGAAAATACCACATAAATCCAAATAGTTAACAAAAATTAATCTAGGTTGTAAAGAAAGTGCATCATAACCTATTTTTTAATTGTCATTTGTTATCGCATCGCACGAAAATCGTACAGTGAGTGTGCAGCGGAGATCGGCAGATATTTCGTGGCGATCCATCGGCCGATCGATCGGACGACAGATCGCATAGTGTATGGCGCTCATAGAGTAAACATTTGATTATGGCAATTGTAATGGACGGTTTGGTAGGCATCCGAAGATGCCCTTGAAGACGGAGCCTAAGGTTGCATGGTGACTGTGAAGGTCGGGCAATCTAGCGAAGAAATAGGCCCCTCAACGAGCTAAGAAGCAGGCTATGCTTCCTGTAGCTCAGTTCAGGAGACGTTAGCGGGGTTTTCGCCGCTCGTTGCCTGTCCTTTTCGTATAAACAAAAATGCATAGACCTGGGGAAGATAACACAAACAGGGGAGGTCAAAATGGGGAATAAAAAAATCAGGCGGTAAGTATGGAATGGTTGGCAGGCGGCTCACTTGCCCTCGCGCTCGCATCGGGGTCCAGGTTTAATGGGACCTTCGGCCTCTGGTTTTTTTTACCACCGACAGATCATTACTCATCAGGTGCTGCCATCGATCTGCCGGTGGAAGCTGCACCACCAGACCATAATATGGCTCATTACACAATCTATATGCATTTGTAAGAATTCGAATCATACACACAATACGCATTAATAAACGAAGAGGGCACAAACAGTACGAATGCAATATTGTGCGAATATATCGAATGTATTGGATAGTAAGAGATAGCAATTAATGTAATGCAAATATTGGGCACCAGACCATGATTATACTGTTTAAATTAGCTGTCAAAAAAATAAATTTCCTTTCAAATATTTACACCTTTGACACCCGGTGCACGCGAATGATCATTCCCATTCAAATGATAATTCATTTCATGATCGATCATTCGAACATCTTCCAAATGATAATTCGCGAATTACAAGTGGCAGAGCAAACGTAATTCTTTCTTTGTGTCTGCTATCCGACGTGTGTCCAAGGTATTACATCTCCTAATTGTCATTCGACAATTTTCAAAACATAGTTGTCAAACATACAAACAAAAAATGATAAATTGTCCACTTATACATTGACAAAGTGAAGAATAGCTGTCACCTTACTTTGAGGTTGCATAGGTGTCAATACTTTTGGACACTAATAGTTATCCTTTTCTAACTAACGCAATTAAGTGATTTAATATGCACATTGTATGGTTGACCTTTTTATACGTGTAATTTATGGCCTCTACCAATTTTTCTTTTTTGTTCTATTTTTTTTTGTTCTAATTTTGTCTGCTTAAGATTAGTGGGAAGTGGTTGGTATTGCCTAAAGCGAAAATTTTGTACAAGATTTCCCAGAGTAGATTACCTCAAACGGAAACCCACTCTGGATATATGCTTGTACTGCCTAAAGGCAGGTACTAACCTTTTGATGCGAAAATACTGCACTTATCTCTCCCAGGAAAAAGTGACAGCGTAAACTTGCACACAGCACATTCCGCGGCGCTTTATACGACACTTGAACTTCCCTTCATACTCAAAAAAGACTGTTTTTCAAGCGAAATAAAGTGCAAACCAATGCGAACGAAACTTTTGGCAGTTTTTGTATGAGACGTCGCACGAAAAGCCGACCTTAGTACTTTGCTTAAAGCGGAAATGCCCTTTGAGTTTCCCAGAGTGAATTTCCTTGGGTTATTACTGCCAGTTCACTGGCATAGCCGATTGCTTGATGACCTCGAGGGCAGAGCGCTAGTCTTTAGAGCGTTAATGCGTATTGAGGTGCTCTTCAGCATTGAGTAGATTCTGGGTCGGCGCAGGATGGCTTACATCCACGCGATATACACGTTGTACACCTAAGTTCAAGGGCTCTAATTATACTGTCCTAGCATGTGTTATTGAAAGCATCCTCAATACATATCAAGGAAAATGTACAGACACAGAGCAATTTCTTCGCCAATTAGGCTTTTTTTTCTCAATCGTACGAGTGTTAACCTTATTTTCCTTAGATGTTCTACGATCTCTTCATAGCTGTTGCCTGTTTTTTAATAGCACCATGGTATTTATTTCACCCAGGCACACGAGAGGCTCGCGGGTTTTGTTAAACGGATGTGCTAACGAAACTTAAAAATTATATCCCATTTGAAGCACAAACCGAATGCCACTGGAGTCCTGATTTTAATCCAACGATAGATCTCCATTCATGACTTGCTGCATTCATTGATAGGACCCGCAATAGCTGTTCTCCAAACGAACACGGTTTTTGGATACAAGGTTTAAAAGGAAGGCTAGCTAGCGCATGTTCATCCAAAGTTACTTGCGTACCTATTCCAAATGAAATAAGTATTTCTATGGTTCAAAAATTAATCACCTCCAAATGAACTGTAGACGGGCTCCTCATCCGAAATCCTCTCATACGAGTATTTTGTGTTATAAAATGTCCTCTCCTCCAAACCGGCACAACATGCCGGACATTCAGCAGGTGGATTGATATTGCGTGTTGACATATAATGGAAAGCGGATGGCATAGGTTCTCCGGCAGGACTCGGGGTCGATATCTCTGGGGATGTGTTAATTTGCCTGAATATAAAAATAAAGAAAAAAAAAACCGAAAATGTGTACTTGGAAAAAGGACTAAGGACTATGCAATAGTACAGAATACTAACTTGCGAACGTAGTCATAATTCTCTAAATCCCATGGATCAATATAATAGCGCTGAGATGGATACAATGAGCCGTAGAGAAGTTCATTCTCCACATCATTTGGTGTATGATAGATGGGATCCTTAGATCTTGTGCGAGATCCATCGCGACGATATTTTGGCCTGTGACGCATTTTTTACCTGTAATAGAAGAATTAAATTTTAAATATTAATTGTAAATGCTAGATACCGTTGAGGCATGATTCACTACAGCTTTAGTTTTTTTTTAATATGACAGTGTCAAAGCTATAAGGGATTTAATTTTGTTGCTATTGCACCGCGTTCGCCAAACATACATGCAGTGGCGGATCCTGAAATCAAGTTTGGAGAGGGGCACGATTTTTCTCTTGATTCTCCACGATCCTATGAAGGGAACGTAGTTCGATGTTTTCACCCGAGAAACCTTCACCCTTGACGAATCTATAGGGTTTTGGGTTTTTAGGGCGACATAATTTCTTTTGTAAATAGTATAGTAATGTAATATGCATGGAGTACGTCACTCTTATGACATATACTGTACTAAGCTCTATCAGAGTCTCGAAGCATCTAAAACCTTCGTTAACAAGTCACAATAGAACAAGCTCTTTCGGAGTCTCGAACCATTTAAATTGTTCTGGAATCAGAGATCAGCTATAAGCCAGATGTCACCAAGAGCGGGAAGTAGTAGTAGTCGAAAGCTCGATCATTATAGATATCCGCCGAAAACGAATATGTAGTAAGCCGTTGGCTGTCAGTTACGTGTGTATATAGTAGTTCATTTATTAAATAAAGTGTGTGTGTTTTTTAATCGAAGTGTTTTCATTATTCAGCAGAATAATATCTTACGAACCCGGCTCAAAGATATAAAAAATAAGAGGATTGGAACATAGCTCATAAATACATGTGAAAACAACAACAAAAAGTGGGCCAATTCAATTGTCGGTGCCTTGTAAAAAGTGGGTAGCTAAATGTCAAATATATTGACAAATTTTCCGATTTTCATCTCGACTGATTGAAACTCCAATTTTTCTTGTAATAGAGAGCCATTTAAATGCAATTTGTCGTGTAAATTATGCGAAACCGTGTCCAAAAAGATATTCATTAGCTGAAATGAAAAGTTGCCTCCAAAATTTTGTATGTTCCATTCCTGATATTCTCAAGCTAGTATGTATACCCGGCTTCGGTCGAACATTACAATTGGTGTCAGACGGTAGCCGAGGGAGTCGAAAAATTAACGTGCTAAAACATCAGGAGTCGTCAAGACTGAATCGGCCGTGAAAAATCTGAAGGCACCAGTTTTCGACGGTCAAACGTCCTGGAGCATATATAGGTACACGACACAGCTCGAGGCCGTTGCAGTAGCGAACGGCTGAGCAGACAGCTCACTATCGGTTGTCTGCTCTAATTTTGGCATTGCAACGACCTGCGGCGGAAATATTGCAAGCCCATTCCGGCCTCACAGCATAGTTCGTTTCACAGTTGGCGAAAGCATTAGGTGTTCGGTATGGAGATGACCACATGAAACAAATCTATCGGTTACAACTCCGAAACCGTATACAGAAACCAGGAGAGACTCTACAGCAACTGGCCCAGGATATCGAACGGCTGGCTCTCCTGTTGTATCCGACTTCCGATCTGAAACATCGAAACGAGATTGCAGTAGAAGTGTTTACAACTGCGCTATAAGATCGAGAGTTACAGCAGACATTGCGGCTTGCTGATAAAAGGACGATTAGAGATGCGCTCGCCTGCAGCTTAACTTTCGAAACCGCAAAAAACGAGCCCGTAGTTGTGTTCGTGTTCGCGGAGTGGTCGATGAGGTGTAAGCGAGTCAACATATCGGATAAATCGATTTGCACGGGTTCTGTCAAATGCTATAACTGGATCAAAGAGGACCATGTTCAAAGAAATTGCAAAAAACCAAGAAAACCGTGGACGATCTGCTGCAAATGCGCTGAAAAGGATGGAGCATCGAGTCCGCTCGTGGAAACAATGCCCCAGAACTACCATCACCGTCTCGTGAGTGCACCTGAGAGACAACGCTCTGTGTTTGTCCGGTTTGATTGGTAACAAACAGTGCATCGTCACAATTGATACGAGCGCAAATCAGTCCTGAGACTAGACATCGTGAAATGAGCACATTTCAAGAACTACGGGAAATCTGTGCTAGGAACAGAGACTGAAGCAACGATAGCAGTACATGGTGAGATCATAGATAAACATACTACAACTGAACTTGGGTCAAAGCACACTGAAATGGCGCAACGTGGAGATCGTCCGATAAGAAAATACCGTTCATTTCATAGCAATGCTGACGCTTTGTTGCGCCGTCCATGCCCAGTGATATGCAAGCACTGAAGCCGCTTAGAGGAGACGGAAGCTGCAAATGTGCGAATTTTGACTATGCTGCCCGTGGAAGGATGGAGTTCAGCGGAAACCCGGAAAGTCCAGCTAATCGATGAAGACACCGGTTCGATTCTTGTCCGGAAGAAAACTGGAGAGAAGCCCAGTTGGAGCAAGATGTCAGCACAAGGGCTATAGGGCGCAGTTGAATTCTCTTCATACTGAGAATGGTCTGCTGAAACGAAAGTGGAAATCAGCAGATGGATCATCAGTCGCGCTCGGTGGCCGTGGTCGTTCGGTCACAGCCCTACAATACTAATCTAGAGCTCGGAGTTCAAATCTCGGCGCGATCAAAAACTGCCTGTGAGATGTTGACGCGCCCATGCCTCTAGAGGGGTCCAGGCATTAACAACAACAATAATGCAGCAGATACTTCCACGGAACGTGACATTTAGCTACCCAGATTTTACTAGGCACTGACATTAATTACCCACTGAATTATCCCACTTTTTGCTGTTGTTTCGACATGTGCTTATGAGCTATGCTCAATGCTGCTTTTTTTATATCTTTGAGTGAGGTCTTCAAAGTGTAGAAACACTACCCATATGGGAAGAGCAGATCTGAGTCGAATGAATGTTGAAACCACGGAAAACACTCTGTGTGAAAGTAAGCAAATCGATCTTACAGAGAAAAAGGAAGTATGTAGTTTTAAAATATGCAAGTATGTATATCGATTAGCGACTATATATATGACTGTTCCAATTACACAGCAATTCAACTACATCCTCTTTTAAAAAGTAAGAGGAAATGCATCTTTTCTATAATTCCAATAATCTTGAAATTATAATTTTAAAAGAAGATTCAGTAATAGCATAATTGGTCTTAAAAACCGTCTACCACTTTTACCTAATTACATTCTCATCAGGGTCTAGCAAGTGGCAATTGGTGCTACTTTCTAGCGCTCAGGGTTATTCACTCTATTCATTTCATCCATTCTATCTTAAGTTTTTTTGCTGTTAACTTACGCATAGAAAATTTTTGAATTGAACACAGATTCCATCAATTTTTATGTTGTGTGTCTTGGTACTCTATCATTATCTGAAGCGAACTATGTAAGCAATAGATACTTTGCATTTCGCTACATGCCGAGGACACGGCCGGCGTACTACATTTACACATGCAATGTGTTCCATTTGGAAAAGTACGTTAAGTATCTGCTTAATTAATTCTTATCCGCTCAATTTACCAGAAGAACCCACTCAGCATTTTATTAAAAGAAAATCGTGAAAAATCGATCGTGAGAAAATTTCATGCCAATTTGAGCACACAATCAACAACCGGCATACGGGTAAGTAGATACACACATAGATAACCAGAAGCAGGAGCGCAAAAAAACGTCCACTGCAACTCGATCTCGGGCAAGAAACTCTTTCAAGGTGAATTTAACATTTTCATTTTGTGCAAGAAAAGACAATAACATGATTGGGCTTACGTGATATTACTTACATTAAGTACTAGTGTTTCCCAGAGAGCTAATAGTAGGTGGATTCATAAGTTCAACAAAATGATACACTGCTCGCTCGTTATGCAGTCTGTGCTTGCTGAACGTTTCGTTGTCACACATTTTATATGAAAATCAAGGAGAAATAGGAAGAAGGGCGTGAGCGGTGAACAGAAATATTTCTCGGTCGGTCCTCGGCGATCATTTGACCATGTTCACCTGGTAACTTCTGAACCCACCCATTGTGGGTTGAACCGTTGAACGAACGGATGCATCACACAATACAACAATGGTCCAAACCCAACCACAAGCTTCAGGTTTTCTACGCTGGGTGACATGTGGAGAATTTCATGTCAGAATGCGTCTTTCTGGCTTCTGACGGACACATTTCGTATTGTTTGCCAATTCAAATTTGCTTGGATTCTATGCTTATAGGAATTTCCTTAATTTTCTCCACTTGGCTGGATTAACTCATTGTTTTTCTTGTGGGAGCCATTTTTTGCAACCATGCCTTTCTTCTACTGACTCTGTATAAATATGGCCAGGAGATTTCATTATTATTCACGCTAATTGAGGCATTAAATTGCGTTCCGATCACACGTAACAATGAAATGATAAAATCCGTCTAATTTCGGTGGAGTCAATTTTTCTCTTGTATTCAGTGAGACTAATTATAATTGAAACAAACTTAGGTAAGTCAACTTCCCGGGGAAATGTTGCACCCATGTGACTTCTTATTTTAATAATAATGGATAGGTGCCTTACCAGTTTCGAATCATCAACATACAATGAGCGTACAACAGATTGTCTGAAGAAAACTTAAAGAAACGAAATGCTACTGTGTAAATGATTTTCATTCAATTAGTCATAATTGAGATGAAACGTGCAGATTTTACGCAAGCAAAGGTGAACTTTCCATTCGCTTATGTTTGTTTCGCTGTTCAGCCTGTTTCCGATGAGTAAAATGCTTTCGATAGTGCTCATTCGTCATGTCATCTTTTCAAGTGAATAATTAATTGGTTTTGATGGAAGCGTTAGGCACAAATAAATTGATGTACTTAAAAAACTGAAATTAATAAACGTACTCCAACTTTTTAAGGTCACACTTTCCAAGAATATACGTCTTTACACATTTACTAATACATATTTGAAGTCTTTCGACATTAGCTATACGATGTCACTATACGCGAAAGCGCCCTCATTAAATATACCTATATTGAGATAAATTAATGTTTCATCCAAGCTTTTGGAGATGGGATGCTTTTTTAGGCCGTTCCATATATTTATATAATGGACCGCGAACCGGTATATAGTCCGATTTATGTTATTTGTCCGGGTGCTTTTCGTGGTCAGATCCCAACCGAATTTGGTAAGTAGCATCCTTGGATGACCCTAAACACCACTCTCTGGCGACTTTTTGGATTATCAACCAAAATAACGGAACTTTGAATTGTCACGTTCTTCGCCTGCGTCTTTTCTATGAAAGTTCATTCCTCCGGGCATTTTCCTCTGTTCGATTTCAAGAAAATTTACTGTGTAGCTTCCATAGGTGGTTCAAAGCTCCATGGTGCTTTTTCATCAAATATAGGTACCATTTACATAATAAGTTTGATGACCATTTGTAAGAATTATAAATTCTCGCGATGACTTATTGACGTTATCCTCTTTCTCGGTAGTTTCTTCATAATATGAACCGAATATGCGATACTGCCTCGTCCAAACTTGTCGCAACACCTTCGCAGGAGAGCGCAAAGCTACCGCCATCGCATTTTCTCCTAAATACGATATTAAATCAAAGGTTTCGACGTCCTCTTTTCGAAAAACGAATCTTGCCCCGTCCACACTTGCCGGAAGTGAGCTGCAGGAGCGTGCAAGCCTTAGGTTTCAGGTCGACGAACGTTTACTCTAAATGCGGTGTCAAATCACAATACCTTTACGTCGTCTTTCCGAAAAAATAGTCCTGTTTCGCGAAAGTGGGTCAAATTTAAAATAAGTTTGTTCGTACGCTCCAATTACAATTATTTTACTCTCCTGCCAGCCACTTCCGGCAAGCTATCGCGACGCAGGGTTGGTTTTTTGGAAAAAGGACATCAATCTTTGCGCACTCTTGCCACCTATTTTCGGCAAGTTTAGACGAGAGAGGTTTCCCGAAAAGAGGATGCCAAGACCTTGATTTAGCGCAACCATAAACGTGATATAGTCTGGATAGTGCAACGGTTAGCACGTTCGCCTTATACGCACTGGGCCCCGGTTCGATTCCTACTAAATGCGGTATTTTTCGATGAAAAAGAGGATGTACGTGTCGGACTATGAGCCCACTAAGCTGTTAAATGAGTGCCCATTTATGGGGTAAATAACTCGGTTGAGCGTGTTGCTGATCACACACCTCTGCACAACACATACCGTCACAATCTAGAAAATGAGATAATGCTAACTCATCTCGAAGCCATGGTTCAAATTGGACTGTTGCGCCAGTTAATATATTTATTTTTATTTTTACAATCACTTTTGCACTCTCCTGTCGGGATGTTGCGGAAAGTTTGGAAGAGGCAAGATCACAAATTTGGAAGCCCTACACGCACAGCCCTCCACACTTTTATGCAATTTTGATTAAAAACATTGGCAGGGTTGTAGGACTCGTAACTCGGGGCACTGCTCAATTGAAGAGCTCGCCTGGAAGCTCCATCTTCCTCATCACGACTTCTGCAGGAGTTGTGGAGATGTGAATGGGGAGGAGAGCGTTCTCTACCTTCTCTGTCATTGTCCGGCCTTGGCTGACAGAAAAATGAAATTTTCGTCTTCTACGATTTGGATAACATAAGGAATATGACTGCAACACAGCTCAATCGTTACATCGCCAGCACGGGCTGATTTGATATGTAGGTAGGTTCCAATGAAGGTGAGGTGAGGTCCAAGTGTGCTGTGATGCATCATGGTTGCCCTTGCACCTAACTGTAAGTTTTTCGTGAACATTTTCGTTAGAACATTAAAAAGAATAGTTGGAAGTCCCTAAAACTACGTTTCAAATTCTTATATTATACGTCGTTAATATAAGTGAGCGACGGTGTTAATATAATAGGGCTACAATGCACTGAAATTGAATGTTAATATAAGCGAGCGTTAACATAAGTGAGTATCAATAAAGTAAGCTTGTACTGTGTTTTGAGCCGTTTAGCAGTACAACAGAACGCCTCTCTGGGCATGACGTGAAATTGGAACTAAACCTATTAAATATGGGTGTTTTCGGAATCGGGGTGATAAGGCCAATCCTCTGGATATAAGAAACACATAGGATTAAAAACACCTCACGGATTCAAATTTATTTAAAAGGTACATTTGCTTTAGGATGCGCCACAGACTTACTTCTTCGGGCTTTGTTTTAAATCTAGATAAATTTGTAGATATCTTAAAAATTTGATTATGTGTATTTGCACGGGACAGGCCTAAAGTAAAGATGAACATCGAAAGATGTTTGCATAGAAACAGACGGACAGACAGGCGGACAAGGCTAAATTAACTCATCTCATCTTGCTTTACTGACCAAGAATATAAGAGTACATATATCGTCTGTCGGCAAAAATAGTGACATAACCCAAAAATTTCATTTTTTTAGAAAATAGTGCCATAAAAATACAGATTTTGGGGTTTATAAAAACCACTGCAGGAGAATACCGCCATATCGTTTATTGCGCCAATATTCATTGTGTAAGGCCGGCCGGTCCGCATATAACCTAATTGCAGCATGATGTTATACAGTACAGCACGATCGATACTGCCGTAAACTTGCTTAAAATCAACAAAGATTTGGTACATGTCGACGTTGTATTCCCTGCACTTTTCCGGGATCTGCCTGACCGTGAAAAGCTGATCGGTTGTCGATCGGCCAGGTCTGAAACCGCCTTGATACTTCGTTCATCGTAAGGCTTTATTATCCAGATTTATCGTCAGTATTTTGTAGGAAGTACAGACTAGTGAGATGCCTCTGTAATTCTCACATCGCCATATATCTCCCTTATTGTGGATGGTACAAATCATGCTCCTGCACCAATCTTCTGGGATAACCTCGACCTCCTAGATTCGCTGAAGTAGCTGATGTATTGCATAGACCCGTTCCACCAGATGGCAACAGTTCGGCTGGAATCTCGTATGCGCCCGAGGTTTTATTTGGTTTGAGTGACTGCAAGGCGAGATCAACTTCTGTGTCCTCCTGTAGTTCCCCGATACCAACTGTCGTTCTTAACTTTCGCATTGAAATCGCCGAGCAGTATTTTGACGTCGTTTGTTGGAAGTGAATCGAACAGTGTCTCCAGATGGTCGTAAACTAGTCTTTCACTGCTTCTTCCTTCACTTCAGTGGGGGTGTCCACGTTGATGAGCCAGAGTTTGAAAAATTGAGTCTTAATACAAATCGCACACAACCTTTCATTGATGGGTTTGAAGGCAATAACGTGCAGTTCGAGGTGATTGTTCACAATGAACGCAACTCCAAACTCCTTGTGTACAGATGGTTTACCGCTTTTGAAAACTGTGTACGATTTCTTGTCGTTGATCTTGCTGCCGAGCCAATTTATTTCCTGGACTGTAGTGATGGTCAGTTTGTATTTCTCGACCTGTTGTAAGAGGGCCCTTTCGGCTCCCGGTTTGTCTAGGGAGCGTACATTCCAGAATCCGAAAGAATAGTTCGTTAAAAGTTTGCGTGATCGTCGTTGTTGATCAAGGGTTTATCCAGGTTTCTTAGCATGGAGTAATTTTTTAATTATTAATTATTTATTACTAGTTAAATTCTTTCTAAAAAATAATTAAATACTATTTACTACTTTTTTTCAATAAGAGTAATTGTAATTCAAAAGTAATAATTACTTTTTCATCACCTGGTCCCGCCATCGCGCGTTTTAGGATGTCACTCATCGGGCAGGCTACTATCAGCACTGCAGACTTCAGGTTGATTCCCGCTAAAAACTTACTGCCCTTTATTATTGTAGAAAGGTGGACGGTCTTTTGGATTAATGGGCTACGGCACAATAGATCTTTTATGGTTGCAGTGCCTTCCTGCTTGGACAGTAGCTCGACTATTTTATCTTATCTTATTACTTTTTATAGATAATGTAAAGTAATTAATTAGTACTCGTATTTATTAAAACAGAATTTTGGAGTAAGTAAAATCAATACATATAAAAATATTCAATATCTTTTCGTAAATAACGCAAAGTATTAATTATTATTTATTAAATCCGATTTACAACAGTAATTGAATTTTAAATAATTATTACTTTTCAGAAGGTAATTTAACCATACTCTGGGTTGGGACAGGCTTCGGCCGAATTTTTAAGTCAATTAACATAGAACAAAAAAAAGTAACATACAGAGTACTGATGGGTGCAAAAACTTTTTTTTTGTGTGAAGACGCAAAAGGTCTGACCATTTCCACTGAGTCATTAATAAAGTGTGACCGTTGTATTCCACTCTCAACTCTATGCATTTAGTGCGGGGAACGATATGCTACTGGAGAAAAATAAAAACTTAATTGAAAATGCATTCGTTCCACCAAATAGACACGGTCAATCATTTGGGCGATACTATCATTTCAGAGCACGTAATCGAGGTAGATGGAAAGTACGTGTACTATGAAAAAAGTAATAACAAAGATGATCCATTGTTTTCCTCGCCTAGGCCAGTAAAACTTACCAACTTTGTCTAACTTCACACACAATCTCTTTCACTCCTAATGCATGTAGAAAAGCAGACTAGATTATAATTTTGCCTGGATATACATAAATTGTAAATTTGAACTGTATTTTATGGGACGTTGCTATCGTTAAGCCAGTTTTATGATTCAGTTATAAATATGCATATGTGCCAGGCATTAGATTTTGCATATGTCTATATGGCGAAAGCGAGCCACTTTAAGAAACAGCGTTGCACCACTTTAAACTTGAATTTATATAATAAGAGACGTTTACATTCCAACATGTACCTACAAGAAGTAGCGCATAATATATCCAGGTCTACCTATGCCTATATGTTTCCTTGTAGGGCTTGTTGGCATAAAAACTGCATGCAACATAGTGCACAGCAGGTTGCACTGGAAAACTTAGCTAGCAGCGCTTTAATACATACGATAACATAATAAGGCCAATGAATTGGAAAATTAGTAACCACTTATATAATGGTAAATGCAACACAAACAACCGTAAATTTATAGCAAGGTAAAATAATTATTAAACTGGTTGCCTCCAGTTGTCTTCTTTTCGTTTAATTTGCAGCGAAGCTCCATGCAATTTGCAGTGTTTTCAATTTCACTTTTAAGGCAAACATTTGCTCGGTCAGTTGGGTACACTTGAATGTATTGCAGAGGCATTATTGTTTCTGTTTGCAAGACATAATCAAGTTAGCAGTTTTTTTTTCAGATATCAAGAAAAATTCGCCTTTAGCTATAGATTGAATACTGGAACGAGTAGAGCTGATTGCTTAACAATGGCCTTCATTTTTGGAATAATTATTATTTGTTCCGAATACGAGAGCCAGTTCAACTAGTACTCGTAGTAAGTCAATAATAATGAATTGGTCAGTTTTGAAAATGGAGGAAAAATCTTGGGTATACGTATTATCCAAATATTATATGTATACAATACATACACGTTTTCAAGCCAGAAGTAGACTATTAGATTGACTCTTTCATCATTCGTCGGAGAATCATCCTTTCAATGATTATCATAATTATTTTGCAGTGTGCTGTCACTTGACTTCCCTTTAACCGGTAGGACTAAGTTGGAAACAACATATAGCCAACTTAAAGGGTTTTTAACTTTGCTACCTATCGGTATCCTCAGTTGGTATAAACTTGTTTTTCAACTACTTTTTATACCCGACAACGGATCTCCTTCTGCTTCTAACATCGTTGGAAAAACGTATGTCATCAACGCATTTCGCAACACCTCAAGTTACCAAATAACATGTTTATCTGAATGCAACACAAACTCATACATAAAGTTATACCGTACCGACAGCATATTTCGTCTTATATGGACATTAGCCGTATCATCATTTTATTACAAAATCAGACCACAAACATTCATTTAATAGCAAATTAAGGCACTTTATAAAATTTCAAGGAAATTATAATTATTTTAGCAGTATGCACATATTTAGCTATTGTTTTTTTTTATTTCTTTTTGTGTTAATGTTTGTTGTTATTTTTCTCAGTGTCCATTATGTTTTTCTTTCGGTGTACTATAACTGAATGGATCGACACGGTACGTAACATTAATATTTGGATTACAATAATAAGCCCCAATTGCTTCAGCATTCATTTAAGCATTTAGAAGGTTATTTTTCAGATGATTTACTGCGAATTTCGTAGATACGTTTCGCTTTTACCCACTGTTTTCATTTTTTTCGAGTTATTTTACGGATTTACGCTGTTTTTGTCGGGTGCAATGATACTTGAAATGTATAGGTATATGCCTGTATTGCGTTAATGCTCTCAATAGCCACTAACTCACCCTATATTTTTTCAAATTTTTAATTTTTTGAATTCTGGGGAGAAGTTAACAATAAAAAAAAAAGCAATTTTTCCTACTGCGGAGAACCAATCAAGTAATTGATTTATGATTGGTGATCTTACAAAATGAATTTATTGCAAAATGGTGAGACCATGTGCTACTTTTTCTTGCAGTGTTCGTCTTCAATCAGATATAAGTAGATAGATGGTCAGGTGAAATTAAGGAAATAGAATGTTAGGGTTTTGATTATCTGATTCGCCATATCAATGTTTTTCTGCTGTAAATTATCAATTTATAATTATTGGGTCAGTAGAATAAATGTTACTGAAAGTTTTGTATATGTTCACGTTGTCTTTTAATCGCTTTAAGACACCATTTGTATTAAAATGTACATTTTGGATCTGATATGGCGTTATACAGTAATCAAGGACGGAATCGCAGATTTTAACTAATGTGCATTATACATACCGTGTGTGTATTTTGTTAAGTTTATATCTTTACGATATAAATCAAAAATTTCAGCAATAATCTTAAAATTAAATTACAAATTAAATTTGTTTTAATTTCTCAAGCCGATGTTAACTATAAGATACGTAATTTCTACTATAATTTGCATATTTCCTGGTTCCACAATCTACATGAAATTATTCGTAACACTTTATGGTGTAAAAGAAATATGTACGCGTATGATCACAGTGTAAGAAGATATCTGTCTCAATTGCCCTAACCCCTTGCCCTTGTAGGGCATAGCGCGTCAACTGTTCCATGTGGCCCAGTTGACGTTTCGGGATATTTTTAGTTTCCGGAGCCCGGGGTGAAAAAATCACTTTTCACTCGGATTTTTTTTTGTCATTTATCGCTCGCGTCACCCTAAGACTCGCAAATTTGCAAAAAAAAAAACATTTTTTTTTTAATTTTAAATTTTTTTTAACTTTCAATCTTAATTTTTTATTTTATTTTTCCTTATTTTTTTGTTCTAATGATTTATACTGAATGTTTGGTGTGTTTAAAACTGATCAAAACGCTGTTGCACGCAGAGCGAGCGTTCATGTTTGTGCAATTCTGAGGGTTGCGATCCCTTAAGCGCGGAGCGAGCGGAGCCCACGCAAGGGGATTTGCGAATATTTAAATTTTTCATGCCTCCAATATTCCAAACATTCAGTATAAATTATGAAAAAAAAATAAAAACAAAAAAAAAACTTAAAAAACAAAAAAAAAATTTCTTTTTTTTTTTGAAAATTCTTGACTTTTAGAGTGACGTGAGTGAAAAGTGACAAAAATCCGAGTGAAAAGTGATTTCCCCAGCCGGGGCCCGGAAACTAAAAGGTTGCCCCAAAAATGGTTATCATCGACCTGTACCTCTCGCCGGCGACGGTTATGGCGCCGACAGTTTCATTTTGAATCAAGTACGGCTCAATGACACTGTCTGAAATCTACACCAAATATTAAATTTTTCTGAATGCATTTGCAACTGATGGTCTCATGCGAATTATTATTTGCCGAACTGCGACAATTTTGTTTACTCACATAGCCATTCATCGAAAAGTGGGCCTCGTTGTTGAAGACAATTTTCATTCACTCCCAACTGCTCCAGAACCCAACAACAACGTAACTTTCCATGATGATTTGCCCATAAATAATTATACTATAACCTGAAAATATTGTTTTTCACAACTAAGAATAAACTTAATGTTTATTAAAACATCGAAGTTTGTGAAGTATTGCTCCAGTAGCATATTAACATTTCATTTGAATTTATTTTCCGGATCATAGTACAATACAATAGGGTTTCAAATTTCATTTTCCTACTGGAAGAATTTAAAATTAAAATATGAAAGTTCTTCTTCCAACATATGAAAGAGTTCTGTGTTTTCTATAATTCTGATTTAGAATGACAGACTAGAATTTATAAAGAGCATGAACTTTCTCTAGTTGTACACTATCTAAAATTGATGAATCTGTTATATATTAGAAAGTCATCCTCATGGAACCATAGAATAAAAGATCTGAATTTGTTGGACTGGCAAACACGGAAATAAACAAAAGCATGGCCGCATTACGATAGAGTTTGCCTTTCCAAACAAAGGAACATACAAGTATTATCTGCTCGCGCTCGGCCTATTTTATCAATTGCCCAGTTTTTATTTTGTTATCAATGACTGATTTTGAATAATGGCTTACTGCTACTACTATTCGTATTTTTGAATAAACTACCTAGTAAATAACAATATTAGTCGTGTTGCTTTGTAACTATAATAGAACAGAATAGCAGTAAAGATACGACACGACGCGCAAGGAAAATTTGGAAATATTTAGTATTTCTTCGTTTCAGGGTGTTAGTTGGCCGTGAAACTTCAACTCAAATGTTAAGAGAAAACTTAAATTCTAATACATTCATATTAAAAAATACAATCTAATTTTTTTATTTTGTTTCTGTTTTTTTTCATGTAGTAAAATACAACATTTTATTTACAGGAAATAAACTGTATGATCGGCCTAAACTGCTCAAAGAAACTGCAATGCTTGCAGCGAATTCCGAATATTTCAACCTTAAAAGTCGCCTACAGAACAAGTTTCTTGCACCAGCTGCCCATCAAAAATTATCGGTGCCAATAATGCAAGTGTAATGCGTGTGTTTATCCTGTTGTACAAAGAAACGCTCCTATTGTTATTATGCTGCCAGTTGATTGTCGATTTATGTATGTTCCTCTTCCACAGCTATTTTTTCTTTGGCCTATTTTACTCGTTGGAATATAGAATATATAGTTTCTGAAAATATGCAGACCTTTTAAAATACAGTCTCTGTTTTTATGCATAAAGAACTTCATCTTTCAAAAAATCCGGAAAATCTGGTTCGACATGTGAAATAAAATTTATTTTACAGATTTATCTTATCTTGTTTCCTTATTTTTGGTAAGCTTAACATTTAAATTGATCGCTGTTTATAAAAATTGATATGTTATTTTATATATTTCGGTTATACATATTATTTAACGTGACATTACTACATACATGCCTTAACCCCTAGAGGGGCATAGCGCATCCAAAAACGATAATAAAATAGTTGTGTACATCAATCTGTCCAAAAAAGTGTTCGTTCGCAGTTATTGAAAGAAATATATATGTATATGAAAGTTGGTATACACAAACAAAAAATCGGTATAGCACTGAATATTTTGGCTGTGGCGACAATAAAAAATTAGCGAATTCGAATAGAGGCAACTATGAAGTTGAGTATTACACCGGATGTCCCCAAAAATGTATACACTGTATAACGGGTCATAACTTTTTGATTTGGCACTTTTTTTTCATAGTGTTATTAACTGGAAAAAAAATAGTGGATCAAGATTGACATTTTCAGAAAGAAAATTTATTTTTAAATGCTTTTGGGAATATGAAAATATAGCAGACGTACAAAAGACTATATCGCAGGGGGTTTCAGGCAAATCCACCATCGCGGCTTACAATTAATTGGATAAAAGATGAGTTTGAAACGAATGGAACTGTTCAGGATGTTCATAGGTAACGTTCCGGAAGACCGAAAATGTTTACGAGCTTCACCAGCCAAGGAATAGTACTCGAAAGTTATTGTGGAATATCGAGAAAATCTGTAAGATAATCAAGTCTTAAGGTTGGTATCAGCGAATCGAATATCCATGGCATTTTACTGCAAGAATATGTTTTGCCACGCATTCGGGAGGACTTTGGTGAAGATGACGAATGTTATTTCAACAGGACGGAGCACCTCCATGCTATCATCGTGATGTAAGAGCATTTCCTGATGAGAATCTTCCAAACAGATGGCTTAGACGAAGAGGTCCCACAGAATACTCTGCCCGTTCCCCAGACGGGTGTTAGTACTTATATTTTTCTAGCGGCGGTACCTTAAAGATAAAGTCTACGCCAGAAAACTGACAACAGTGGAACAATTAAAAGCCATAGTTGAGCAATACTACAATACCAAATGAAAAGTTTGTTCAAGTTTGTGAATCAATAGCCCACCCTTATAAACAGGGAATTGACCAGAACGGTAATCATTTTGAACATTTCCGTTAGGAGAAAAAATTATTCATTTTACGAAGATAATTTTTCAACTTTGGCTATTTTTACACGCTAAACCATCGTGCGGTTAGATTAGGCCACGTATCAGGGCAGCTACTTGATTATAATGATTTATCATTATAAAAATCTAATAGCTGCTCTGATACTAATGCACGGCATAGTGGACGGTCTAATGCGCGGTCTAATAGACGGTCTAATGCGTGGTCTAATGGACGGTCTAATACGCGGTCTAATGCGTGGTCTAACGCGAGTATTTGGTCTAGCGTCTAAAAACAGCCTAAAATATGAATGAAGTTATGGAGATTTAAACAGTGTATACATTTTTTGGGACAACCAGTATGTATGATATTATATTACATTAGCTATTGTTGTTTGGCTC
Source organism: Chloromyia formosa (assembly GCA_964017055.1). Lineage (NCBI taxonomy): Eukaryota > Metazoa > Arthropoda > Insecta > Diptera > Stratiomyidae > Chloromyia > Chloromyia formosa. The sequence continues at coordinate 29,797,194 of OZ024815.1, read as the reverse complement.
CCGAAGGCGATCAGGTACAACTTTCATTGAACTGCCAAGTCAATCTGCACCCGCCGCTTCGGCTATGTTCGTAACGCAATTGCAACAGCGGATGAACAAAATGTGTTCCGGGCAATTTTGGAGAACTATACGCTTTCTGGTTTTTAGGTGCATACCTCTCTCGCACTACTAGTATTTGAAAATTTTCTATCTAGCCTGCCACAGCTCTATAGGATCTTTCCAGATGGGTACGTAATACTATTAAGAATCAACAAATTGAAAAATATACTATGCACGTTTACATCTGCAAATTGTAGATAAAACGTTAAGAAAATTGAAATATAAATTTTTTTTTGTATAGCACGTATTTTAGTCCATGCCTAATTGAGCTAGTTCAATCACCTCGCTCTAATCTTTTCCGTATTACTTAATGTCGTTGGACAATTTGTAATTTTGGTTCGATAGTCGATAATTCGTAACAGGTTTTTTTTGGTAGATTTCATGCAGCTTCCAATTTTGTAGTTTGAATGAAATTAACATATGTGTTAATAACAATAAGTGTGAATGCATCGCTCGCGACCATTCGAATTTATTTAAAATAGTTTTACTATAGATTTTCGGTTGAAGATATAGTATGATACAATGATCCGTAAATTTTTGTTTTATTAAATTGATTTTAATCAAGCATTGCTTTACTGTTTACATAGTAAGGTCTAAGAATATTGAAAGTGCTAAGAAGCTCTATTACCACAACGGTACAAAAAGGTTAAATAAAATCGAAAAGACTGTCCTTGCATTTTGTACGAGAGAATATATTCTATGCATTATTATGTTGCGAAAAACATATATGATAATGATCATCGAAATGTTACAAATATGTAACTTAAAAATAATGAAAACTTGTGTTGTGAATCTTCATTAACGACGACAACATACAAAAAACATCAGTTTGTAAATTTAGGTCAATTGCATCATCAACACTGAATCCTAAATTATTTGAATTGATTATTTAATTTTAATATTTTTTTTTTCTTACAAGAAACTTGCATAACTGAGAGATGTGTATCATGGTTAACCATTTCATGCATTCAGGAACATGTTCAGCAATTTTTTTTGAATATTGAGAAACATGGAGCAATCATCGGTACATGCTTAATTTGTATGTACTCTGATTGAATTTTTTCTAGTATAATAAATCTCCAAAAAATAACCCTGTTGTAAAAATCACCCGCTTAGAACAAAATCCTTAGCCACTGAAAGCGTTGAAATGTAACGGTATGCTCAACACTTTGCGCCTCGGTTTTGTATATGCAAATTGATCCCGGCTTAAAATCGTTAATTTCATTAAACTCTGTTTAACGGGTTGCTTTTAAAAATGGATTCGGGACGAAGACGCAAAATCACTTGGCATCAGCTCACGAAGCTCACCGCTAAACAGAGTTTAATGAAATTAACGATTTTAAGTAGGGTTCAATATGCACATCCAAAACCGAGGCATAAAACGCCGAACTTACTCTTTTGGTGGGTTTATATGCATATTAATCCGGATTATTTTTACAACGGGTGGTTTTTGAGAGATATCACAACTTTTTGCACTGATGATTTTATAGTTCACGTAAACGATCTTAATTTAAAAATAAATAAATAACTGGCGCAACAGTCCAATTTGAACCATGGCCTCGAGGTGAGTTAGCATCAACTCATTTTCTAGATCGTGACGCTATATCTTGTGTATAGGTGTGTGATCAGCAACACGCTCAACCGAGTTATTTACCCCATAAATGGGCACTCATTTAACAGCTGATTGAGCTCATAGTCCGACACGTAAATACCCTTTTTTTATCGAAAAGTACCGCATTCAATTGGAATCGAACTGGGACCTAGTGCGTAGAAGGCGAACGTGCTAACCGTCGCGCCATCCGGACTACTATCTTAATCTAGTTTCTAATATTTCTAATCACTTTAATCTTTAACTATTGTATTATGATTAACGACACTCATTCCGTCGAAACACTGATCTTTTGACGACGATTTCCAAAATGACAAAGCCACAAACCAACTCCGATGTAGTGTAAATTCGAAGAGCCATCGAACTACCATCGACTACGTTATTTATGAACGAGTCAACAAAATAAGGGAAAGAGTCGACACAGCGACATAGCTGATGGCTCGTTCAATTTAAGAATAACACACTGTGTCATCCGACATAAATATCGTTTATTTTAACTCTGAACCCGAACGAATACTAGGTAACGCATACACAACCCTAGCTCATTCCAATTTTTTGTTTATGGAAAACTATTTCAAAATCTCGGCTTAAGAAAATATCGACAGTAAAATTTCGACAATCTCGACTAATTTAAAATGAATTCAATGCTGAAGGTATCTCAGAAGCGACAATGTCAATTGACTTTATTTCCCTTTTAAAAAAGACACTATGTCGTTTTTCCCCGCTTTAGTAGTGCGGTCCCATTGAACTAATTTTTCGCTACTGTATATGGACTTACTGGAAACTTTCACTTTAGAACGACCGTTCTAGGTCTATAGCCTGAGGATTCGGATCGCTTTAAGAGCGAGGCAAGCGGAGCCCACAACAGAGACTGTCTATTCACAATAGTCTCTTGTGTGTATTCACTCAAATTGCCCTAACCCCCTGTGGGCTTCGCGTGAAGGGTGTCATACCTTCGGTAAGCTAGCTTAGGCTAGTTTGTTTTATAAGAATTCAGTTAATTCCGAGTTGTGCACAAGAATTTGGTATTTTGTTCGACTTCAACCCACTATAGTTAAAGGCTTTGATATTCACCTGTATACCGTGCAATTAACTCAAGAATTAAAGTCCAACGACTATCCTCAGTGTCACACATTCGTGAACAGCCTTTTAAATCATAACTCGTATCATTGATCGGATTGAGCTTCGATCGGATTGAGCTTTAGATTTCCGGATTACATAGCAGATTAGCAAAGTGTAATCGAATCTACTTCAAAAATAATAATCGCTAAAAAAAAGCGTAGGAGGATAATTTCGAAAATGGAATTTAACAGATCGATCCTTGAAAAAAAAGGCACTATTATTGGAATGTAGTTCTAAATATAATTTTCATGTGGTCTTTCACGTAAACTTGAAAATTCATCCACTTTCGTATACTGTCCATTATTCGGATATTTACTTATGTTATAACCGCAATTCAATATTGGAACGCCCCAATGGACTCATATTCTATTTTTACGAGAGGCGGCCAGTTACCTCCAAACCTGGATCAAATTAAATAAAATAATAAATTCTTACAGCTCTCAAATTTCATCTTAGAATAAATCCATTTGACATGAATGTAGGTAGCGAAAACTAATCCAGCATCACCAAATTCGAAAAATCTCCATAAAATTTATGTCTAAAACTTGTCTACAATTCATTAATATTAAAATCCAATCGGGTCCAAGTCTCCGTTGCTGCAATACTAACGTAGCCCAAGACTATAGCACATGCAATACATAAAAACGACACTTCAACCTAAATGCAAAAATTAACCGGGTCCCAAATGTTGTAGAATTTTTACCTTTCAAAAAGTACAGCTATTCCAATTTGTGTCTAATACCAGTCCGTCGTTGTAGGTAATAATGAATAGTGCGGCAAATATCGTTGGTAAGTACTTGTACTTGGCTTCACCTGGACGTATACGACTCTTAACGGTAATCAAAACTTCTTGAAAAGTCACTAGACTATGCCTTCACTCCAGGTCTATATTTGCACCTTAAGCGCTTGGCGCGATAATCAAGTTGGTGTATAAATGGACACTTGCTTGAAGCTCTGTCAACATGTAAACATGGAAAACAGACGTGAAACACACTAAAAACACACCACCAGCAACAACAATAACACCTTCAAACGGTGCTTGTGCAAGAAGAACACCTGAACAACACCTGAAAATGCTGTTACACGCACAGGATTCCTTGTTGAATCGATACGTATATAGAATGTAACTAACTACGTTTAACGCTTAAATCGTTTATCGGTCAGCACACGGTTTGAGTTCCGAGAGCGATTAAGAACCGCGACACAACGACACACCAGAAACCACAACGTGCTAAGTACACTCGACCAAAGTCTTAGGATTCTTAGCCACTTCGCAGTAACGCAGCACTGCGATAATGCTAGCCGATGGGTTTCAAGAAGCAGACTGCTGGATGAATTCCAAAAAATCGCGAACGAGCCGATTGGTGTGACGCGATCACAAAATGTGATTCCCACTTTCAACGTGCGGTCTACCATCGAAGAACTGACTACGACCAACGAGTATCGGTCGGTACCATTATTTTGTTTCAAAAGATGCATATGCCAATGAAAATTTAATTCATTTGCCTTTTAATATAATGTGTTGCCTGGATGATTGCTTTGTTATTACTTAATGGGAATATTCTACCATTGTTTTGCATTACTGATCTTAAGTATGTTGCGTCGGTATCTTCATGCTCGCCACAAATCTGTAAATGCCTCATCAACTGTGGCCGGATGACCTACCTGTTCTTTTGGGCTAGACTTAAAATTTCAACCAAATTTTCGAATAGTCAACTGCATACAAATTGCTAAATTTACAGAAATTCTGAAAATAAATTTTATGGGAATCATTATGCGTTCAGAGTGAAATTTAGACTTTATTTTAATGAGATGAAAATGTAATGTATTATAATTAATTGAAATGAGAGATGACGTAAAACAAAAACAATAAATGCACAAGACCTCTTCAGTTCGATACGAAGGCGGGGCCAGCAATGGTGAAGGACAGTAGTGGTGCAAACTACTCCGATTGCTCTCAAATAAGTCAGACTTCAATGCTAAGTACATATGCATGTAGAGAAAACGGCCGAAGAACACTCTACACACCTCATCATCATCATCGTGGCACGACAGCCAATTATCTCGGTCACGTGACCGCGTCCTTCAATCTTGGAAGCCCAGGGCAACCTTTTAGTTTCCGGGGCCCCGGCTGGGGAAATCACTTTTCACTCGGATTTTTGTCACTTTTCACTCATGTCACTCTATAAGTCAAGAATTTGCAAAAAAAAATTTTTTTTTTTAATTTAGTTTTTAATTTCTGTTTTAATTTTTTTTTTTTGTATTTACCAATTATTTTTTTATAGTTTATACCGAATGTTTGGTATATTGTAGGCATGGAAAATTGAAATATTCGCAAATCCTCTTGCGTGGGCTCCGCTCGCTCCGCGCTTAAAGGATCGCAACCCTCAGTATCGTACAAGCATGAACACTCGCTTCCCTCACTCTGCGTGCAACAGCGTTTTGATCAGTTTTAAACACACCAAACACTCAGTATAAATCATTAGAACAAAAAAATAAGGAAAAAAAAAATAAAAATTTAGATTAAAAATAAAATAAATTAACAAAAAATTAAAAATTAAAATAAATTTTTTTTTTGCAAATTTGAGAGCATTAGGGTGACGCGAGTGATAAGTGACAAAAAATCCGAGTGAAAGATCATTTTTTCACCCCGGGCCCCGGAAACTAAAAATATCCCGAACCCACAGGGAACCAACGCAAGTCGCGGTGTTGGACGACCTAGTAACACGTGGAGAAGATCAGTTGAGAGAGAGGGTGCCTCAATAGGCAAGTCGTGGAGTGAGCTGAAAGCGATGGCGATGATGAGGCGATGACGAGGTGGAAAGTGGGCGTGGTTAATGCCCTATGCCTCAGAAGGGATTAACAGGAACCGTCGCCGTATGGAAGTATGGCAGATTGATATGATTCCAGAATTTTTCGTAGTTTCATTTGATTTTTGATATCAAGTTAATGAGTAAACGTATCGTAGATATTTTTTCCGTATAAGTCCCTTATTTCCATTCTTGCCAACACAATTAAAAGTGATGAAAAACTAAATTGGCGCCAGAGGAGTCAATTGCACTTTGACACTTAACCGAGTAGTTGACCCGGAAATTTTTTTCACGCCGCTTAACCTTCACCCGAATTAAACTGCACTGTAATACAAATGAACGCACCTAATATTCGCCAAATCATTTGCCTGGGTTGGATTACCATCATCATCCGAACATATACATTTTTTTTATTAACATTCATATCTCATGATTTTCATTTATTTACATGCTCGTAAATGTATCGTTGATGATTTTTAGGTGACTGCACTCTCGGTTCGACTTTATTTGAGTCGGGTGTGATGTTTTGAAAAGCTGCGCAATTTGTTCCAAAACTCGATATTGCTAAAGCATGACGCGCGGATATCACGCTCCAGAGGTGGATGGACGTGTTGGCGTAAACGGCTGGACACACTCGAATGCATTCATACGTTTGTACGTAGAAATTAAATTTGTGTAACGAAATCTACATCAATGCGAGGAAAATCAAGTTCATTGCCTAGTGAATGCATTCAAGTCTTTTGTTTTGATATACATTCGCCTGGTGGGCAATTTGATATTAATACATATGTATATGCGTAAACGCAATGTAAACAAGTGAAAGTGACTTCGGTGTAATCCGATAGTCCGGGCGATTATTAAAGTATCTTAAAATAAAAATTGCCGGAACGGTTTCCTTTAGTGTTTTGCGAACCACAATAAGCTTAATGACGCAAGACGCGCGTAATGCGTGCACATAATGGGGTACGACTAAACGATAGTAGGTAGTATCATATGTCTGGCATTAAACATCAAAACGAATGAAAAAAAGATTGACTTGAAATTAATCTTTTCATTGATTTTTTTATGATTGCGATCTAAGCGCCAGGGGCAATAAATAAAAGACTTTTGGAGCGATCCATCCAATCGTGAAAAAAACCGCATCAAACCATTGACAGGTACATCAACCTCTTCAAAATATATCAGTTATAGAATCACAATAAACTTAAACTCACTCTTTGTTATAATACTCAAAATAAGCGATCATGTGCATCAAACTACTGACGTTCTGTTTGAAGACGCCAAAGGCATGCCAAATGGTCATTAAAACCTCGAAAATTACGGGATGACACTGCATGAAGTGAATCTAAAGATTTCTAGCTACTGACCTCTCTTAGTTGTATAGTATTGCGGGGTGTTGACTACGTCTTTAACCGGCGGCCTTACCGTTAATTCGAGATAATGTCACAATGCACCCAGTATAACAATAGTCATTAGAAAATTAGTAACTACATATTACAATGATGTGGAAGATGAATATGAACAGAATATTTGGTGAACAATGTTAGCTCTTCTTGGAACGGAATTTAACAGCACAATGTAATGTTACGGTAGCTTTTTATTGTTGTATTGTATGATTGATAGGATGATTTTAAATGAAGTTATTGATTGGAATTATAAGCACATAATCTTTTAATGTCTGTTGATATGGGTATGTTGGAAATAATATTACAGTCGGACCTCGATAACTTAACAACTTATAGAGGTTTTCGAGTTAGCGAGGTTATGGACAAATAAATATGAGTTATAGAGGACAAAGCTCAAGCCTGAATGTTAATTACCCAGCATACCAAGCGGACCGCCAGTGAATTACCAGCGAGTCACTTTGGCGAGCAAAACCTTCGCTAGCGAATTCACTAACGACTCGCCGGTAATACCTTTCTCGTTCGAAATTGACATTCGAGGCGAATATTCTTTTTCGAACCACCAGCGAGTCACCCTGAGCGAATATATAACCAGTCTATATATTCGCTGAAGCGAAGGTTTCTCGACTCGTCAGTGATCCGGGAAAAAAGGTCGCCGCGAAAGTAAATTTCGAACGATAGAGTTATTACCTGCGAGTCTTTGGTGAAGGTTTTAGCGAAGGTTTTCTTCGCCAAAGTGACTCGCTGGATATTTACTGGAGATTCGGTAATTAATAAATAATATTGTACTTATACCTACGATAAACTGAATCAATAATTTGATTATGAATTTTTCCACACTTAATCACTTCACTGCTTTTTATTTCACCGTTTAATTTAAACTCTTTGAATGAAGAATTACAAGTGTTTCCTTAGCTAGCGCGGAACCGAAACATTTTCCGCTATGAGCGAATAAAACTTTCACTTTCAGCGAAGGTTTTCGATACATAGTGTCGTTTGTTTTGCCGTTTCAAAAAATCCTCGCGTACCATCGCTCTTAGTGCGATCCAAGCGAAGAATTTTTATTAAAAAGAACATAAAACATACGCATATTGAAAACCTTCGCTTATATTCACTTTGATGGCTCTATAGCGAGTCGCATACCCTCGCTTGGTGGTATGCTGGGTTGTAGAGAGGCCCAGCATACCACCAAGCGAATAATAGCGAATCTTTTTTATTCACTTATTGCGAAGAAAAGCGAACCAACGCAGGATTTTCATTAAAGCGAGGGTATGCGACTCGCTATAGAGCCATCAAAGTGGATATAAGCGAAGGTTTTCAATATGCGTATGTTTTATGTTCTTTTTAATAAAAATTCTTCGCTTGGATCTCACTAAGAGCGAAGGTACGCGAAGATTTTTTGAAACGGCAAAACAAACACACTATGTATCGAAAACCTTCGCTGAAAGTGAATGTATTCGCTTATAGCGGGAAATGTTTCGGTTCCGCGCTAGCTAAGAAAACACTTGCAATTCTGCATTCAAAGAGTTTAAATTAAACGGTGAAATAAAATGCAGTGAAGTGATTAAGTGTGGAAGAATTCATAATCAAATTATTGATTCAGTTTATCGTAGGTGTAAGTACAATATTATATATATTAATTATATCATAGCATAGATATAGATTCCCGCTTAACATTGTATTCCCCCTCCCCCCAAGATTTTCCCCATTAATTTCCAAATGATCCGATATTCTGCCAACCGAATCTCCAGTAAATATCCAGCGAGTCACTTTGGAGAAGAAAACCTTCGCTAAAACCTTCACCAAAGACTCGCAGGTAATAACTCTATCGTTCGAAATTTACTTTCGCGGCGACCTTTTTTCCCGGATCACTGACGAGTCGAGAAACCTTCGCTTCAGCGAATATATAGACTGGTTATATATTCGCTCAGGGTGACTCGCTGGTGGTTCGAAAAAGAATATTCGCCTCGAATGTCAATTTCGAACGAGAAAGGTATTACCGGCGAGTCGTTAGTGAATTCGCTAGCGAAGGTTTTGCTCGCCAAAGTGACTCGCTGGTAATTCACTGGCGGTCCGCTTGGTATGCTGGGGGGCGAATATAAAAAGTAAACTACTACATACATACAACATATCGAATTCATAATGCACCGAACGAACGAAATAAAATTTTTAAATGAAGATAGCAAACTAGAATCATACAACGGTTCTAGAGTTGATACAGTACAGAACTTTTTTTTGCAGTGCAGTTTTTGTAAGAAATCAAATATCAGTTGAGAGGTTTTGGGTTAGGAAAGGTGATGGCGTGCCTATTTTAGGGTCAGATACGTGCATAAGAATAGGGTTTATCAGTAGTATTCATTCTGTTCAAAAACGGATATTCGAAAATATAACAGAAAAATGGCCAACTGTATTTGAGGGATTAGAAAATTCTAGCGAATGGGTCTAAAATATAGTTATAGTGGAAAAATCGAACAAACAAATAAGAATTTCTATTGATCTAAAGTATCTTAATCTAGCTGTGCAAGAAAATTTCCACGAAATATAATACATTTGAGCAACTTAAAAGTAAATTTACAAATACATTTTTTTTTCAGTATTTGACATGATAGAAGGATATTATCAGGTAAAGATAGATGTTGAATCAAGAAGAGTGTGTACTTTTTGTACATCATTCGGTTTCTACGCATTCAAATGATTTCCGTTTGGGTTAAAAATTGCACCTGTTCCTCCATCGTACCTTCATCGGCTAGCTTCTGTGGAAACTGACCACATAGGAAACACACTTTTAATGTATATATAATATATAATATCTTAGTACAATAAATTCTTTGCAAAACGAAAACATTAATACATTTTAAATTATTCATAACGACCTGCGCACATTTTTCAACATTAAGTCATCTTCTCAAGGAGTGTTACGTTGCATTGTTTACATTGTTCGCCCTCTTCATAGATGGTGAACAATACGAGCCGGTCTATATTATTTTTGGTGCCACAGGTGGGAATTGTACAAGGTCCGTTGACTTTTCGCCACGGTAATTAGCTTTTCTAATTGAAATGCTTCAGTTGTTGTTACGAATTTAACCTCAACAGCCTTCAGATGCTCATCAACCGATTGCATATTATTACTACAATGGGTAGCGTGGAAGTCCGATTGAAATGAGACAATCTGCCGACGACGACCGTGATGTGTATAGTCGCGTTTTCTTTTGTAAGAAATTAGTTTGATGAATTTTAAGCATATGCTGTACTCGCATATGTCTATACTATGGCCAAGATTGGCATCAAAGTCCGAAGGCGTTGAATTACTCAATTATCCAATAATGCATACATATGGATTGACAATGAGGCTCTTCTGCCTCGGCTTCTTTTACCAATATTTGCTTATTTATGATGAACTTGAAGCGGACGCGAAACATCAACAGCGCGACATCCTTGATGAATGGCTTGCTAAGAAACTCAATAGAGGAGACGACTGGGTGTTATAACAATATTTGACCTGGAAACATCTTCAGTTTAATCAAAGATGGGAATATGCAATGTGTGTGGTAACAATTATGAATTAACGCAAGTTGATTTACTGCAGTGGCAGGTAAGCAGAGTTATTACTCGTATGTTCAGCGTAATAAAGCAAATGATATGTTGTAGGAAGTGTGATTCGAATGAAATTTATTTGATATTTTAAAGAGTAAACACTTTTTGAAAGCCTGTACTTTTTTAGAGATAATTTAATGATTGACATTTAATAGTTCGCCTGGTGATCGTTTTTTTGATTAATTTTTTTGCATTAAGATCATTCGAAGATTGTTTTATTGTTTCATCTCTTGTTATAAGGTCGCAGTTGCTTTAAATCCTACGTGGGACTGAAATGCATTAACTCCGTTTCTTACTTAGGAGACAATGTTCAAGGAGACTTGAGGCTTTTCAAAGGTATTTGCAAGCATTTCTCAATTTTGATTTAGTTTACCGGTGAATGAAATGTACCACTTTTTTCAAATATGTATGCCTAATAAGTTTTAAACAGAACAATTTGAGACCAAGTAGAGTTTTCTAGTATTAGGCTTAGTGCACGTTGATCGAATTCGGATGTTTTATGTTAAACGGATTAAATCTTTGCTAGAATGACACTCCGTAAGTTTAACAAATGCTCGGGCATCATCCTCCACTTGCATGATCAGCCACATTCGTAGCTCCATCATATCCTTTGCTTACAAGTATAGGCATATTAAGATCCAGCTCTTCACAATGGTGGAAAAAAAGTTTGTCAGACTCTCAGAAGACTGGTAAGTGATTAGAATAAAACCGACGAGGTCCGCACGAAGTACAAGAGTTTGTGAATCCCTTATTCCGACGTACACAGTGAAAGCTATTCGTTGCCCGAAACATCCACTGTTTCATTAGCGAGAATACGAGTACTTAACCCTTAACACCACTCGTGGGGGAGTTGGGTCTTCCACCACGCACATTTTCGGACGTGTCATAAATGTATTGAATGTGACGCGTTCGAACCTACGTGTATTCTCAGTACTGCCAGAGAGCTCGCGGTGAGTGGAAGTGTGTCGGACTGCTGCTTGTAGTTTACAAGGTACGAGTCGCTATGGGACCTGGTCCCCCACGAGTGTAATCTCGTAAGTAATATTTATTTTTTAATTTACAGTTGTTCGTCGTTTTTTAGATTACTGTTGCATCATGACTAACGAGCAAAAAATACTTGTTTTGTTTTAAGTTTATATTTGCATTATTTGTGACCTTTGAACTTTGTACTAAAAATGTAATGTTGAATAGTTTCTTTTTTTATTGTAGATTATGTTTCAAATGTCACTTTTATATTTTAAATTTGAATAAAATTATTTTCCTACATTTATAATATGTCTTTGATTTATTTTATAAAAGGAAATGTTATAATTTATACAATTAAACACCTTAAAAATCGCATAGGTATTTGCACGGGGGACCTAGTTCCCCATGAATGTACTTGTGTAGGCTGGAAAAAGCGAGTGGCGCTAGGGGTTAACCATTTCGAGTAGTTCACTATGGCTGCGTTCAGAAGGAACTGAGCCACTTCCGCTTAAGTGAACATGTTGAAAACGAGCGGATTCAGAAGTAACCGAGCAACTTCTGCTCGGGTGAACATGATCAAATTCAATGTCATTTCACCGAGCAAGAAATATTTCTGATCATCGCTCAGTGCTCAGGTTCTTCTTCTTCTTTTTCCTCCTCACGCTCATGCTTCGAAATTCGACTTTTGGCAGTTGTCAAGTTGTGTTTTCGTATGCTTTTGATTTTGTTTTGTTTTGTTGCCTCGTTTTTCGTAATGCACAGCGTCCGAAAATTCGCCCGCGAATGTGGACGGGGTGGTTCATCGGTAGATTGTAGTCCGCAAAGTGGTAAGTTAGTTTTTTATGGTCCTAAAGATGAAGGTGGGTAGCTTTCTGCAGGGAACGTAAACAAAACCGGCCCCTTTTTAAAAGTTTTGCGGCGGACCATACATGTCGTCTAAAATTGTCATCGTCAGCGTCAACTGTCAGCTGGTCGATTTGTCAAAAAATTGTCAGCTGGTTAAGTAGCGTTCAGCAGGTGCAGACTCCCTAACCGAGCAGCTGCGGAACCGCTCGCGAGCGGTTTCTGTACTTTGCCACCTTCTGAGCCCACCCAATGTCAATATTTTTTCCAGTGAAAAGATCAGAGCATGCATGGAGGACTTCGTTCTGTAGGTATATCTCCGTTTTTTTTTTTAATTTTTCATCTCCAGCATCGATTTTAATTCGCAAAAGAGCTCGAAATTGTTCCTCTTTTCTTTCATGTCACATTAAGGATAAAGTACCGCTATCATGATCACCTCGTAAAGATAATATTAACCAAATTAAATGAGTAATGTTAAGGCGTCTTAACTTAATTGAAGCGACCGGTAGCTTAGTGCTAAAGGTGTGAGTTCCAAAAGGCCGCGACTGTGAAAAAAACTATTATAACGGAGCACTATTCGCGTGTATTTTAAAGTCTGGGAGATCGTCGAATGCAGGCTGTAGTTGTACGACTGTGTTTCCACATAAAATACACACGAATAGTGCTCCGTTAAGATAGTTTTTTTCCACAGTCGCAAACGCAAGTCGCTCAGTCGCGGTCTTGGAACTCACACCTTTAGAGGTGGCAGTCTAATGTCTGATTACGGTCGTTGCGGGTTTAAGTGCCATGGATGTTGTCTTCCTCCTGTGGTGCGGGGCGTAATAATAGCCGTTTTCGATTCACTCGGTCTAATATTCAGACTGAATCGAACGCCACGAATCTGCGACGAGCGAACTTAAACAGCCACCATACAAACACTTCGACGTGAGGGACTCAGTATACATTTAGATAGGGGCGAAACAAATTGACGTTCAACCAATTCACTTTCAACTTAGATCCGATGTGATCCCATACGAGACCTGGATTTGTCGTTTTGGATGAATATGGATCTGAGACCGGGTGAAACGAAAACGGCTAATAAGTCACAACATCTCCCGACTTGTCGCAGCTAGGCGGCTAAATGGGAGCCGGAGGTGCATACTGGTATCGTACATCGGCCGAAATTGGTTTCTGTCAACGAAACGTCATCTAAGCCACATGGAATAGTTGACACGCTAATCCCCACTAGGGTTAGGGGGCAAATGAGTAAATACGAGTAACTTAATAAATTAAAATAATTTTTTTCGTGTGAATATTGACAAAAACAACATACACAAACTGTAGAAATTCGATTTATTTGTTTTGTATTTTTCACCGCTGCGCATAAAGTCATAAATTGAAATCTAATCAATTCGAATAGTCTGATATTATACAACGTTTTAAGAAGCGTATCGAAGGTAAGAAAAATTATGAAATTACAATATCAGCTGTTACGAGTACGTATGCTTTTATGTGCTATAAATGTGTATAAGTATATGGAATTATTGATCAATCATCAATGATCAATCGTCATTAATTCAACATAATTGTTTTTATTACCAAAAAGAAACTTAAATAAGAAACAAAGATGTTCAACAAATACAAATGCTCGTACACCTTAAATTGATTAATTTTCATGCATCATTCGTTTTCGTTTGAGCAATTGTGTTCCTTTTCAGTGCCCAGTTTGATGGATCCGTCAGTGAAATATCAATGTATGTATATACAAGCTTTTTTACCTTTCGAACAGGGAATACGAGTAGTGATTGTCTAATCAAGACTATGTACGCAGGATGTGCTGTGCACATTATTCTAAAATAGGAGTTATTTTAGTATCAAGTACGAGTACTTTAATAACTGTACAGTCGGAGCCAACGCTGAAGTACACAGATACAGCCAATTATCATGTAGACGAGAAACAATAATTGTATACATATATTGGATAGCGATGGATGAGAAAAAAGACTCATCTCATCCGTGCCTAATGAAAATATATGGAATTAACTTTCATCGGAAAGGGCGTAGCAAATCTAAAATTTATCGGAAATAAAATGAATTTTTCTCGCTTATTATGATTAAGGAGCTTGCAGCTTCAGCTCTGTTTTTCATACTTTTGGGTATTCGTATTATATTTTAATTTTCAACTTTTGTAATTTTTTTTTGTCATTTTTGGTGTACGTCTTTACCATATTTTGCGAATATTTGCATATACTCAGTTTCACTTATTCCACTAAACGTGGAGTTAGTTTCAATTTTGGGTCTACACTTCTTCCCCCAAACAGTAATTTAAAACTCTAGCTAGAATCATAATGAAAATGGCGAAAAAGTATAAAAACGATTGGGTTGAATATTTGGGGCGAATATCTGAACAGTGAATGGCAAAAAAGCATACTATTGTAGCTATTCCCTACTATGCTAGTAGCGTTGGAAATTTATCTGGGCCCTATCATGTAATTCGTTTTGAATCGAATTGCTTTCAAAAGGATGAAATTTATATCATGTAACTCGAAAATGAATTTCCCAGTTTCAAAAATCATCGAGTAATTGCTTCGAATGAAAAATTTCGTATCGAATATTCCATGATCATTGAAATGGAGGAAATCGTTTTCATGTTACATGATATCATTTTTATCCTTTCGAAAGCAAATCGATTCTAATCGAATTAAATGACAGGGCCCCTGGTATAGCGAGGAAGCGGTGGGCATTCTCCGTTGATGAAAACATTAATGATCAACTGCTTTTCCTTAACCCCTAGTGGGGCACAGCGTGCCAGCCACTCCCCCACGCCACCGTACTCTGTTCTGGGCAATGGGGCGCAACTCCCCAAACAGATTACCCAGCGCCTTACACTCTTTTGCCACAGATCGACGCCATGTGATTTCAGGATCCCTCTTGGTCGGCCTTGGTTGGAAATGGGTTTCCAATTACATGGCTTGTAGAGCAATGCAGTTATCATCATTCTGTATGTGACCTATCCACTGGTATTTTCGTCGATTGGAATATGACCTGTACGCCGACTTAGCTCGTCATTTGATATTGTTTCGGGCCGGAAAATTCTTAGAATTCGATGAAGACATAAGTTGACGAAAACTTTCCATGTACTGCTCCCATACAAAAGCACAGACAGTTCCAGGGAGCGAAACAGGCCCAGCTTGGTCTTGATGCTGAGATAACTGTTCTGCCAGATATTGGACAGCATACCGTATGCGCAATTAGCCTCCCGGCCAAGAGAACACCTACCTCCCCTACATATATTAGAATAATAAAATGTATCTGTAAATGTAGCTTTGGTAGGTGGCTCAAGAAGGTCAGTTTATACTCTCCTGGAAAAATAAAATCGATCAATTGGAAACTAACGCTACTTTTCTTACAAAGAGCCCCGTGCTACACTACTTTTCAGGCTTTTTGTCTATAACTCTTGAACCAATTTACGCAGACACCTGATTTTTGGCATATAGCCTTCAGATGAGATGCTGCTTCAGTTTTGGTAAGATGGACATAATCAGACTAAAGGAACGCCTACCTTCCCTACAAATTTCAAAAAATGAAATATTCCTTGAACTACGACACTTCCGATAGAATGACAGTAGCGAGTTGAAAATTTGGTAGAATGTTGGTAGTAAGGTTTAGTTAGTTGGTATTGAAAACAGGCAAGGTCCGACAAAAGCAGCTCCTACAACTACATGACCTTGATACGGATGCAAAAGGGGTTTTTTGTCCTCGTTGATTCATAACCCAATCAACGAGGACAAAACGAAAATAATGTTGCAATCACGGACTAGGACGGCAGCACAAACGAACATCACCATCGGGGATCACAACATCGAGTTTCTAGAGGACTTAAAATACCTTCAAATCTATCAAATGAAGCCAGCGAAACGGACGGAATCAAACAACGGGCACTGTGAGCAAGATATTTTTCTCGGTTCTTCCAATATTCAAATCGAAGCATATGCTCAGAAAAATGAAGCTTCGTATCTATCAAACGATCATACGACCTATGCTGTGTTTTGGCTTCAAAACTGGGACTCTGACCCAAGTCTCCGAAAATGTGCTAAACACTTTCGGACGGAAGATTCTTCGACGAATAATCGTAGTGGTTCGTGACTGAAATGGATAGCGAATCCAATACAACCATGAGTTGCACAGGTTTTACGATGAGCTGGATGTGTCGAAAAACATCAAATTACAACGACTACAATGGGCAGGACACGTACATGGACGGCAGCCGAGTGCCTAAGTTAGTTTTGAAAGGTAGCATCAGCCGAACAAAGCCGAGAGGAAGACTGAGAGCTCGGTGGGAAGGCTCAGTTGATGTGGACGTAGAATAACTACTGGGTTTTCGAAATTGGAGAAAGCGGTCATTGGACCAAGACAATTGGAGGAAAATTACCCAGACGGCCAAGGACCGACGAGGGCGGCCGTTGTGCCACAATGATGATGACAAGTTTTGTTACTTAACTGGCCTGATCTGCTCGGTTACAAAAAAAAAAATACCGCTAACTATATGTGTTCAGGTACAATAGACGAAATATTGATATGGATTCCAATAGAGAAGAAACTACAAATTTACTAATTATCTATACTTTCGAATATATATTTTCTATTGTTCATATTGTACATTCATTAATGTAATATTTTATATACATGCATATCGCTTTTTCCAACAATCATACGAATATTGCTAGTTCTACTATACTTATATGAGATATATAATGGATATGTTAAAAAAAAATAATTGTCACGTAAGAAATCATTTATTTCACGATGAGAATCGGCAATAATGAAATTTTTAGGTGTATGTGAAATCTTCGTTTTCAAATCGACATAGTTCAAGTCACTTTAAGTAGATCTTTACATTTACGAAAATATTCTTAATCATATGTAAACATTTTTTTTAACATTTAATAGTTTTTAATTATGTTAACGAATATAGATAAACATAAAAATAAATTGAGTTAGTCTAGCTTTGTGGCTTTCTTAACCTACGAATATTTTTCGAATTGGCATTGTTTTGTTAAATTTGTTTGAAAAAATAAATATGTACGAGTATGTATTTCGCATCAGTTAATGAGAATAAATGAGACCGAAAAGCAGGTAAGGGAATATTAATACATAATGCTAACGGTTTTATCATCATTGTCATATTATTAATCAACTATGTATATTGATTGGTTCTGTGAATATAAAAATAATGAAAATATCTTGCTTATCTGTGATATTAAAAAAAAAGAAAAAACTGTTTCAACGTGTCAATTTAAATTCGTTTTTCTCTATTTATATGTACATAAACAATATTTTATGGGGAAGTAATACAGATACCAAACGGGAGATTATTCATTGCTATAAACTTGGCGTTGGGAAATACACTGGTTGTTTATACCGCCGGTTCCAGAAGCACAGATGCAGCTAATTCAACACTCCATCCAGTTTTAAGCAGAGCCTGTTCACATTGCGGTCGTGATGCAAGACCGAGCCTGGAATTGAGAATATTTGTAAGATGCGTTACAATAAAATGAATACGTAATATGTATGAACGATTTAGTTTTAATTGTTCAGGGTTGTTTCAGAAGAGGAGAAAGAGACGAAGAGTTATATTCTTTAGAAGAGAGGTTGAAAAAACATTAGTCCATTAAAGCCTGTTGACCTTGAAAGCAACAGTCACAAAAGAAACTAACCAAAACTTGGGGTAAAAAATTTGCGGCCTGGATCGCCTGGAGGGGTAAATAACTCGGTTGAGTGTGTTGCTGATCATACACCTCTGCACAAGACCGTCACGATCTAGAAAATGAGATGATGCTAACTCATCTCGAGGCCATGGTTCAAATTGGACTGTTGCGCCAGTTATTTATTTTTATCGCCTGGAGGCTACTTTTGTCCACTGATACGTCATCACTCTTCACTGCTTTAGATGTGTCAATGGGAACAGGACTACCCGTTCTTGAATTGAATATTTTCTCGCTTTATTCGATGAAGAAAGTTGCACCAAATTAAATCCTCAACCTAATCTGGAGAATACGATGGGTACGGAGACAATTTGGAGCCCAATTCGTGCAATTTGCCCATCGTAACCAAAAACTTTTGGCAGCGCTGTATTCCCTTGGTAAAAGGGCACTTCTTTTCTTCTTCATATGGGGCCGTTTTTTTTTCCATTTTCTGCATTTAAACGTTCCAACAATGGTATGTATTGTAATATTGGCTATCAACTACCTTGAAAAGGAAAAAAAAACATCAACAGCGAATATTACATACCGTTATTATATCATCCCAAAATACGGAAGCCATAACTTTTCCGGCCGACTGTTGCGTCTTTGGTTAGATTAAAGGGCCATGATTATTCACAGCAGACCATATCTGCGTACGTGTGTTACCACAGGGTATGCATAATCCCGGCCATCCTTTGTTTCGAACCAGCCTAAACGCACAACGTTGTATCATATGTAGCTGATAAACATCAACGTTAACCAAGTCCCATGTTTCTTTCCTGCGGCAGCTGGTTCTTCGTACCGAACGACCCGTTTTACGACAAGTGCCCAACCCCTTTAATGTGAGAAGGAAGAAAATGTGTGTGTGTCATATTTTTCGAGACTGGTATTTATGCGAATTGGGAGCATTACATATCGGCGCTACTGTTCTCAATTCCCTAGATTTACTGCGTTTGCAATAGGCTACTTCACCGCAATTCCATCTCTGTGAAACTGTTGTGATGAATTTGAAAAACTGTTCTGGTCTGTCTCATCATAAATTATGGAGTCCTTTCTTCACTGCGAACCTGTGAAAAAATAAGGACCAGCAATCATCTTCTATGTCCCAAACGCCCAGTACGGCGCTGCCTACTAACACAGCGGGCTCGCAGATATCACCAGTAACACCTTTGAACAACATCACCAATCATCAAAGACCATCATCGCAATTCAACTTAACTCCAGCTCCGGCGGTTGCAAACATCAATATACTTTCGTTAGTGCAGAACTAACTGCATTCATGGAGAGACACCATATCCTAATAGGAGCCATTCAGGAAACAAAACTTAGTGCCAATTCGACCCTCAACTCACACGGTGAGTGACAGATTCATGAATGTAGGGTGAGGACTTGCGCTTATTATCCACGGCTCTGTACAATACCGTGATATATCCCACTAAGGACAATGTGCTCGAGATACGGGCGATTGCGGTTCAGTCAGGAAACATACAGATTAAAGTTTTCAATATCTATGTTCCTCCTGTCTCCAGTTGCCCCTCTGGTTACAAAACTATTATTAGTCCCGTCTTAACAATACCGCTTTATACTTGGTAATTTCAACGCCCATCATAACTTGTGGTACTCAAACCTCGACAACGACTCCTGAGGGATATATATAGCGGAGCAATTAGACTTAATAGACTTCTGCCCTCTGAACGAAGATCTTGTTTTAGCTCTCCAGACACATCTATAATAGGTGCTGGCCTAATCGTTGCCCAATGGGAAGTCGTTCTAACTCTTTCTTCTAACCATCTCCCCATCATTAATAGACATAACCGACCAACCTCCGTACAACATTCCGAACGCAGAACCTTCCTGAACCACCACAAAGCAGATTGGACAAGCCTCAGGAATTTCACTAAAGCGGCTTTTACTGTCCTACCAACACCTTCAGCCTTGTACGCGTGGCTGAGAAGAAATTTAGAAAAGTCATCATAAAAGATGCAAACAAATTTATTCCGGCTGGGCAAATTCCACATTTGGACGACCAAAGTGTTCAAATATGATTGAGTCTGTATGGCCGCATTTGAAATCAGCATACCACCGACTAATAGTTGTTTGAGTACTGACAACTTTTGAGTACTGACAACTATTTTCAAGCCATTGCCGGGCTTGGACCGTATTTTTTCCATAAAAATGCAATGTTTTATCAACACACGGAACTCAGTTTTTATCCATTAGTCGTGTCACGAAATAGTGACACATATCCTTTGGAGGTTGGTACTAACCAAAGATGGTATGGATATGTAATTAGAGGCGTCATCTGTTATACACGGTGTCCTGCGTTAGGTGGACACTACTGATAGGGGTTATATCATAAGGCGCGTTTTTTGCAAGATCCATCTAGAGCAGAGCAGATTAAGACCACACAAATACACTAACAATTTGATCTGAGTTTCTCTCGATAGAACGTTAGTGCAGGATTTCTACTCTGTTAAATAGTTCTACATTTGAAATGTAGGCGGCGCAGGAGGTGGAAGTTTTTGGACAGTCTACAGTTTGGGAAGCATATAAGTTCATTTGCTTTCAATAAAATGTCCGTTTTGTGTAATTATTTGGAATAGTAAACATACAAAATAATTTTGCTGCCTAAAGGAAATTTGTCCGATTGTATATGTATGTACTAAGGATTTAAGTTTTCTATTGAAATTCTGGTTGACATTTGAATTCTAACTAAACCAAGACACACTCCCAGCAAAGACAAAAACTTACTCCGTTAAATTGCTCTGGATCGTTTTTTTCGTCGCTTAACCCGCTCTGCTCTCTACGAAAAAAGCGCCTATAGTTTGAGGAATAATGGCACCAATTAAATTTGCATATCTTTAACCGTTATAAATATACAACTGTTTTGTTTTGACGACAATCAAAAACCGTGACCTGCCACACAAAATCCAAATTTTCCATTTCCTCAATCATCGAACCAGTGATTTGACGTCACTTTCTAAAACTACATAAAATTTAATATAAAATAACTTTCCTTCGATTGCCTGCAACCGACACAACGCTCTTAAAAAACATTCAAGGATCGATTTTTGGACCATTTCAATTGAATGGAGACGAGACGGCAGCACACATTGTGTGCGAATGTCCAGCACTGGCTAGCGCGAGGTTGAGGATAACAGGCAAGCACACGATAAGTGTGGAAGCCATGAGTGAACTCAGCCTTAAGCAAATGCTAGCAATAACACGGGACTCGGTGATGAAGAAAGAGGTCGACAACTATCAGTCGACATCTGGCCACTGATGAGCGGGAGGGGGCGAAAAGGGACCCAAACGTTAGTGGTCTGCTTCGGCTATCCCCCAGAATATAATAATACATAATAATGGAAACTCAATCGGCTAAAGCATTCTGTTTTTAGACTCGCGCGTTGTGCGCTAGTTTTAGATGCAAAATCATGTCATCGATTATCAATTCATAATTAAACCGAATTATCTTCACGCTGAATTGCAAGAATACTTAATTTACCAGTCGATTAAGATCCTAAGCAATTCCTCATCAAACATTTAATAAATTGAAATACATAAGAAAACCAGGAGTCCGAAGCGTATATACCCTAGACTTGTACAAACCTAGTGGAGATACCAAAAGTACCAATTGGCAACGACCATAAGCATTAAGAATGGGTCTCCTATATGGCCAGTTCATAGTAGAGGTTGGCACTCATTCCTTATGCCTGCTACAGATAATGGCCCATCGCGATGGTGACTTTGATGGCCGCCATCACACACCAAATGTCAATTCGAATATTTTCGAATGTCGTCCGTCCACATAATGGTCTTCGATGGGCCATTGAAATTGAAACCTGTGCTCTGTGCGTCACGGCAGCTATAATTAAACGGATCGCGTACGACAGAAGGTCGATGATAGTAGCATTGCGGTCTGAGTAGTGGCCTGTCAACTTAAATCAGCTGCTCAAAGTTGTGTACGCGATGGGCCATCGCGTGGAGGAAAATGGCTTTCGAAGCCATTTGTGGCCATCCGATGACTCATCACTGTTGACAGAAATGACGCGGCATTGGCCACTGAACGCCATCCGCCCGTCCACACAGTGGCGATGGCCCCGAATGGCCAGGGCTGGGCCATTGTCTGTAGCAGCCATTAGGATCTTGACGATTCTCAAAATCAATTAACTAACTAACCCATTCTACAAATATTTGTTGAATTTTTCAAGTCGCTAGCTTCATTCTATCGGAAGGTATTGCTTATTTGAAGTTTCACTTGTAGGGGAGGTAAGGGTTCCTTAGGTCAGATCTTGCTCATCATTGCCACCAACCAATTAGATCACCCTACAACCATTTAAACAAAATTTCAAGTCTCTAACTTCACTCTATCGAAAGTTATCGCTTATTTGAAGTTTCATTTGTAGGGGAGGTGGGGGTTCCTTTGATCGGATCTTGCCCATATTCAATACCAACTAAGTAGGTCTTACTAGCAACATTCCACCAAATTTTTAACTCGGTAGTATCATTCTATCGAAAGTTATCGTAATTAAAGGAATATTTAATTTTTTTTTAAATTTGTAGGGGAGGTAGGTGTTTCTTTGATCTGATTATGCCCAACTTACAGAGCCTTGAGCAGCTTCTTCCCTCAAGGTTACATGCCAAAAATTAAATGTCTACGTCAATTGGTTCAAGAGTTATAGACAAAAAACCTGAAAAGTAGGGTAGTACGGGGCTCTTTGTAAGAAAATAACCGTTCGTTTTCAACTGATCGATTTTATTTTGCCAGGATAGTATAAGATTACTCTCATTAGCAATATATCAAAGCTAGAGCTTTTCATGATTTTTTAATCGGGAGTTATAGATACATTTAATTATTTTACATATGTAGGGGAGGTAGGCGTTCTCTTGGCCTGATCACGCCCAATTTCAATACCATCCAACTAGATTATACTACCAACATTTGACTAAAATTTCAAGGCTCTAGCTTGATTCTATCGAAAGTTATCGTGCGAACGGACAGACAGACGGACAGACAGACAGACAGACAGACAGACAGACATGGCTAAATCGAATCAGGAGGTGACCCTGATCATTTGTATATATACATTGCTATACCTCCGGAGCCTCCTTTAAGGTGTTACATATTTTCGTCGTGACAAAAACAATATACCCTATACTATAAGTCTAGGGTATAAAAATCATCATGTTGGCAAAACCAATTTACGATGAACGTCTTAATGGATAAAATAATTGTTGCATTTGTTTTTATTTCAATATATGCAAATTTAGCTGACCAAAATGAATATTTAAATTCTACTAAATGCATACGTGTACCTCGTACATTTGCTTCGTTATTTCCTAAAGTCCATTAGTTTTCGCTAGTGGTTTTAAGGAATTAAACAGAAAGCCCGCCGCTTCAATATCTTTTGTTTAACCTTTTTTCAAATAATCGTAAGCTGCAAGCTGACTTCAAGTTCATCTTAATATTTCTACATTTTGAAGTTTTTTAGTCAAAACGTATGAATATGACTACAGAGAAAGCAAAAGCCGATGATGCAAATTTCAAATTACAATGTAATTGATGACTCTTTAAATTTTGATTAGACTACTAAAAAAACGTAAGTGGTTTTCAGACTGAAATGCAATTACGTTGATGATATCTAATGCCTACTTCGTATTATGTATGTGTTTTATGAATTTTACTTTATATTTTGCGGTAAATGTGTTACAGCAAAAAACAAGCACATTTACGCTATTTCACATTTTAGCAGTATCAAAGTAGTACAATAACGCTTTCATTTTTCCGATCGACATTGGAACTCATAAAAATTAGCAGTAAGCGATCGCATCACATAATATTAATAAACTTATCATTTCATTAATGCATTCCATCGTTTTGTATGCAACAGACATTGGAATTCTGTTTGGTTGCATTGCATACCATATTTCGAAATGCGCGTAGTTCAATTTGTGTAAATTATTCTTCAAATACGAATGAAGTTGCAAGAAAACCTGTCGCAATTAGTTGAGTTTTATTACCATACTGATTATGCAACAACTGAAAGGAAATAGAAAATACAACGGGGAGAGCCAGATTGCTTTTTCGGAACATTTCTAGTTTACCGGGCGATACATAGTGGTTCGCGCCTGAACAATAGTGGGTTTTTAATTGAGATCATTTCGGATTCCCTTTGAGTGGGCTCCGATCGCTACCCGAGCTCCGCGGCTATGGAGATGCAACCCTCAGTATGCAGTCCTAGAACGCTCGCTCTACAGGATGTACCGTTCCTGATGGTATACACTTTAATGGTAGATAGTTGTGTTTATTTAAGGAAAATTAACATATGGACACTCTTTCTTTAACTGTTACAGAGTTATAGCATTTTTTGCAAATTGTGTCAAAAAGCTTGATTTGTCGAGCAAAATAAAAATTGTCCACTCCTTCATCGTATAATCCGAGATTTGATTTACTTTCTAAAACTACATAAAATTTCATATAAATAGACTTTTACCCGGTCAAAGATCACCGTTACTTCAAAGATAAAACTGTTGAGACTTGAGAAAGAAATTTCAAAATCGATTTTCATCGAAAATTCAAAAGACAATATTGTAACGGTACTTTGAGCTGACAAATTTGAAAAGTCGATAAAAGTTACCCTATTATGTTAGCTTTCGAACGGTATATTATTGTCAAGGACTTAGATTTGAAAATTTGCGAATGTTATGTATTAAAGGAGAAAAACATGAATATAGTCCACGCTACGAATGAAAAATAGAAAAAAAAATCATGTTTTTGAATTTTTGTACAATTGATTTGGAGAGTCCCCTGAATATATGCTCCAAAGGCCCCGTTGATAGCGGGTCCGCATGTGTAGGATAAAGAGTGTTTAAGTTTATTTTCTCCGTTTTTTTTTTTTATTATTTCGGTTTTTAGGACTTTGTACAATAGTACTCGTAAAAACAAATCCCATATGAAATTGGTCATGCATCCGTTTGTCTGTCCATGAAATATCTCACGAACCGTCGAAGCTTCATGCATGAAATTTGGTGGAAATATGTAGAAGTACTATAATTCTCTGGAGAAAGCGATGCGTCGTAATAGGTCAACTTTAAGGGGGGAGGTCCCTATAGAGGGGAAATAAAGGTCGAGGTTTTTTTTTCGTTTGGTATAGGCAAGTGGGGAATCGTAAGAAACGTACCGTCGAGTACATTCCATTTTTGGAATTTTCTTCAAATTTGAAGAAACGAGAAAAGAGGGAGAGGGGAAAATATGTGATCCGAGTTTGTCCCCCTTGCATTTCGAGACCGTTATATTGTACTTAGAAATATGAAAACTTACAGAAAAGCGGCATTTCACTAGCATAGAAAACTAAAAATAATAGAATTTTGAAATCTCATAAAAAAGTTTATAATAGTACATTTCTATAGTTGCAGTTAACACACCCCTGCACCCCTCAAGCACACCCGAGGTCAAAAATATTGATGGCCAATGATAACCAACATCATAGGCAATAATATCTTTCAATTTCATTACAATATCGAACTCGAGCACGAACCTAGTATCAGTGGACCGGTTTTCTTCACATCTATGTCAAGTGTGTGTCAGAGGACATTTGTACCAGGTTCGTGTTCGAGTTCGACAGTGTGTGGTGATGGTGACGCTAATATTTAATAATAGTACACTCATTTAAAGTAATGCATTTGCGAGTACCACTTGCATGTTGCTTTTCGTAGTGGGAATTGCAGTTATTTAATGAACCAATTTTTGAAGGGTAAAGATTGGTTGCGATGATTCTAACAATAATTATTCAAACAATTTCTTCTTTAGGGCTTTGTGTCTTAAATCTTACAAAATCGGTCAAATGTCTGTTTGTCCGTCTGTCCATAAAATATCCCACGAACGGCTGAAGCTACACACATCAAATTCGGTGAGAATGTGTAGAAACCCTATAATTCGCTGGAGAAAGCGATGTGTTGTAATTGGCCAACTGTAAGGCGGGGTCCACATAGAGGAGAAATTAAGGTCAATTTTTTTTATCCACTGGTGGGATGTCGTTTTGCCGTCGACGTTGAGGCATGTCCGGGCATTCCCCATGACTTTCTGCGCTTGGGATTATCGTAGCGGACCCATTTTTCGTCGCCAATTACGATGCGATGTAGAAATCCCTTCCGATTCTGCCTTTGAAGCAGTTGTCCGCATGCAAATAATCGCCGTTCAATATCTCTCGGTTTTAACTCGTACGGAACCCAATTTCCTTGTTTCTGAATCATGCCCATGGCCTTGAGGGGTTTCGAGATGGCTTGCTGAGTCACTCCCAGTGATTTAGCTAATTCTTCTTGCATTTGGCACGAATCTTCATCGAGCAGTGCTTCCAATTCGTCGTCTTTGAAAATTGTTTCTCTCCCACCCACCACCATGCTTGTCCTCGACATTGAAATCGCCACTTTTAAAACGTTCAAACCACTCACGACATGTTCTGTCACTCAGAGCAACCTCACCGTAAGTATCTGAGAGCATTCGATGAGCCTCAGCTGTAGTTTTTTTTCAAATGGAAGCAGAAGACCAAAACTTCCTGCAAATGACGAGAACTTGAATCGAAAACAGACATTTTGAATCGCGAATCTTATTAAAAATGCGAACAACTTTTACTAACGCGGTGATGTCGATACGTTCACAGACGTCCAAACTCATTTCGTGACACTTTTGAACTACGTACTTTGACCAGCCCTCACCGATGCAGCTGTCTGTCGGAAAACAGCGGAAGCAATATTGTACACCTAATATTTTAACCATTTTAGGCTCAAATTGTCCCAAATTTAATTGACTTTAAAAAAGTACTTTTTGGCGAGAACTCAATGCCTACTAAAATAGATAAAACCAAACAAAAGGATTTCAAGGACTCCCGGCCCACCGCCGAAGTAGAAAACTTAGATTCATAATAAAACCATAGCCATTACAAGCTATTACAAGATATCAAATCAGTACTACCCCATTTGATGCGAGATAACCCACCTTTCAGCCGACAGTTTTACTGGGCCATACGACCAGTAGCGCAGTGTGTTGAGGCATCAGTCTCATGTTTGACTACCGGCGTTTCGGGTTCGAGTCCCGTCCACGGCGATGTTCGTGGCCATGGATGTGCAGGAGATGCATGCTGGCAACTGCATTCTCAGAAACCAGTTTACGCCGTCGAAACGTCAACTTAGCCACATGGAACAGTTGACGCGCTATGCCCCACAAGGGGTTAGGGCAATTGAGAGAAATACGAGTATATGCTGAATGGGCTATCAGAATTCAAGAAGGATCTTATTCCAATGATGCTTGGCTTCATCTAATCTTACGAAGTCTACCATCCATGATATTGGACGAATTCTTCACCGACATATAAATTGTCACAAAAAACCCAAGATTTCACATGAACCTCTCCAAGTCGTGTGTACATCTTAATTCGGATTTATCAAAAAACTAATTTGTCGTTTTACGAAGTTCTTCATTTTTTCATGGTACAATACATTGCCACCTTGCTGTTGAGTAATTGGGTTTTCATGACACCTATATATGTATGTGTGTGTGTAAAATGGTAAGTACATGCAGACTAGTGAGTCCTTGTACTTTTTTGTAAATAAATATAAATAAAAATGGGGAGTCTGTTCAGCCTGAAGCTATAAAAAAAATCCGCCATTTCATCAAACATAAATTTTGCGTCTCCAAAAAAAACTCTGGATACTTACCTCAACAACTGCTCTATCTTATAATAACGTACTGCCATATTATGATCCCAATCAGCCGCACTCAATGCCACTCTGGCATCAGCTTCACTAACCGACGAACCGAGATCCTTAATCAGAGCATCAATCTTACTATTCTGAAAGTCGGCGGAAAAAATACTAGTATTGCCATAAATATTTGACTGGTGTTGCTGTTGTGTCTGTTGATAGAGATGCTTTTCGAGACGTCTTTGAATTTGCTGGGCAGACAGCTGAGGTGGCGCCAACGGTGCCGGTCGATGAGGTCGAAGATAATCGTCAGCCGACACTTCATCATATATCACAGGTTGTACGGATTGTGTCGATGAGTAAATTTGATTATTGCTAGTTTGCAATGCGGCGGCAGGCACTTGGGCATAGAATGATGCTGGCGTCGGTGGCACCGTGTCATAATAGCAACTTGCAGCACTTGTACTACTGTACTCGGCCTTACTCGGTGTCACAGAGTATAAATTTTTCTGATAGCTTGTGGATGCATTCGGTGGTTTGTTTGCCACCGCGATATAATTATGATTTTTCTGAGGTGATGTGGAAGAGTTCATGTAAACGTTTTCGTTGATATTTTGTGATGTTGTATAGTTGTCGCGAGCCACTGTTTCGTACCATATTTGATTTATTACTGAATTAGTGTCATTTTGTGACACATTATTTTGCTTAGGAGACACAGAAGTACTAGGGAAATCTCCAGTAGCATATCGCGACCTTTCTGCGTTCGAGATTGACGTTGTGCTCTGATACCGGTGGTCATTGTTGTTCACTTTTTGTGTCATGAATGATGCAGTCGAACTTGGTGATGTATTTAGTGATTTCAACATATTGTCCTGTGTGAGTATCGCGGACATGGAATTATCTTTTTGGACGTCATTTTTTGAGTAATGCAGTCCAGTATTGACGTTCAAATTCGAAGCGGACGAGTCGCTTTTATACATATCTTTTTCCAATTCGGCGATAAATGATTCATCCAACTTACGTTCCGAGCCGGTGGCCGAATCGTTCAACGACAGTGCACTCAAATTCACTGTCATGGAATCGTTCAATGCTTCGAGCTCATCGTTTATTCGATCTGATAGGTTTGATGAATTGGCCATTGAGGCCGATTGTAAATTTGTTGACAGTATATCGTTCGTTATCTTTGATTGATTTTCATATGACGCATACAAACTGGTCGTTGAATAGTGATCACTCATAGTTTGCTCATAGTTCAAACATTTCTTAGCACTCATCGAGGGTGACTGTTGTTGAGTTTCAT
This sequence comes from Chloromyia formosa, assembly GCA_964017055.1. Taxonomy (NCBI): domain Eukaryota; kingdom Metazoa; phylum Arthropoda; class Insecta; order Diptera; family Stratiomyidae; genus Chloromyia; species Chloromyia formosa. Next base: position 29,768,026 of record OZ024815.1, on the reverse strand, counting down.
AACATGCATTGAATTTTTGCTTAGAAATTGCGCCCTTATTGGAAGAATTTGACGTATCCATGTTCATGTTTTCTTTCTTATAGAGTCCGTTGCAGAGGCTTGCTAGGTTCTGGTGTTGTAACGCGTCCGATGTTAAATTTACATTGCCATAGTGATTTGTGGGCTGATACAGACTCGTGCCATTTGCTGAGCCATTCACGGTAGACGTGTCGAACGGATCAGTACTATCTGTGTTTCTATTCGCGGTATGTAGTGGGCTAGAAGTGGCTGATAATTGGCTAAATTCGATAGTGTTTGAATATGTGGGTGGCATTTGATAAGGCGGTGGTTCGGTTCTTGTTGCTACCGCACTGATAGAATTTAACGTTGTATCGACAATCTCCCCCTCTGTGGGTATTTCAATTGGCTCATCCAATATACACATGTTGCCATTATTTGTTTTAGCTGGTCCCCGATTTTGTGGCTCACAGTCATTTCCATCCGGCGATAAGTCGATGAGTACACCTTCCTGACTACCATGATTATTGTTGATTTTCGGTTGCGGTGGTCTATTCGGTTTAACACGACCGTTTTCCCCCCTCTCATTTATTAGTTTGTTATATGCGAATTGTTTCACTGCATTGCTTTTACGCTCTTTAACTTGATAGGAGGCGCATTTTCGTCGCCGATCTAACGCTTTGCTATCAAGTGTGTTGCCTAAGATGAGAATAATTCTCTAAACATTGGTTCAAATAAGAAACTGACTCAAGTGGCCTACCTCTAAGCTCTGCGTTTCCTTCCAAATATGCCCGATCTATCGATCCTGGACTTCCCCAAGAAGGTCCGAACGGACTTCCATGTCCGGTATGGCGAAAAGAGTCTTGTACTGGTCGACTTATGTCTGCGTTGTTTTTAACCTTCTCCAAAACGTGGCTGCAATTAAGTAGAAACGTGATTAGATTCGATTGGGATTTAGATTATCTGTGACAGGGACAATACCTTGGAAATACTCCAATATCGAATGACCGCTGATTCTGGCCTTTGATGAAGGTCAATTCGGGCCTTCCATCAATAATAGCAATTAGATCGTTGCATTCAATGGACAACCGAGTGGGCTCGTTATAAGCCGTAGCGGCTCTGACCAAAGGCGGAGCTACTCCTCCTAAAAATTCCCTGAAAGAAGGCAAGTTCTGATTATTAAAAAAAACTCACCGACATAAGAGACAAGTCTTACTTAATCGCAGCAAATGTTGGCCTTTCGGATGGCGTCTTATCCCAACACTGCAACATCAGTTGATAAACATCGGGCGGGCATGCATCCGGGTGATGTAAACGTTCTCCTTCTCTATCGATTTTTCGTAAGATCTGCGAGCCGTTCAATCCAATCCACGGATCTTCGCCGAACGTGAACATCTCCCAAAGTGTTACCGCGAACATCCACGTGTCGGAAGCGTGACTGAACTGACGATATCGCAACGATTCCGGGGCGCACCACGGAAACGGCACTTTCTTATGCTCCGTCATAACGTAACAGTCCTCCTGTTGCGGAAGAGCTCGCATAAGACCAAAATCGCCAATTTTGATTTTATTTCCCGACGCCAAGAGAACATTTCGACAGGCAAGATCACGATGCAGGAAGCGCTTACTCTCTAAATATGCCATTCCCGTTGCAATTTGTACTGACCAATTCCATATTGTCGGTAGTGGAGTCGTACGCAATTGTTTGCGCAAAGTATCGAGCAACGATCCTCTTTCGGCCAATTCAGTGATCATCATCATTGGTTGTGATAATACGACGCCGTAAAGACGGACAAGATTCGGATGATCAAGCGCATGCATGGCTTGAACTTCTCGAAAGAAGTCTTCGATAATCCCGGGCTGAGTAAGATTGTCAGCCTTTAACACCTTCACCGCAACCGGGCGCATACGATTTGCAGGAGTGTTCCATTCACCTCGTCGGACAACACCAAACGATCCGTCGCCCAACTTCACACCTAGCGTCACATCCTTTTCGTGAATCAAACATGTCAGGGAGGTGAATGTGTTATTCTCGTTTGTGGTATTCGTGGATTTTTTGCTGGGTTGCTTGCCGCCACCAATTAATTTGGAAAGTATATTCTTGCGCCACTGTTGCGTTTTCTTTTTTCGTACTGCTTCTAATAGTCTTCTAACGGCCGGCTTCCCTAAACCGATACGCTCTAAATCGTCCGAGTGGACATAGTCGAAGTGTGCTAATCGTGTAACTTGAAGCTCATCGCGAATACGCGTGAGAAACTGATCCAGTTGGACATCTTTGAGAAGGTCTTCGAGCCACTCGGTGTCTGGGTCATTCATTTTGATTGGTTGCTGAAAGGGAGAAAAAAAACGATTATTAGATAAAGAGGACGGAAGACAAATTAGTTAGATTAACATGAATATGTTTTGTCGGACAGTAATGTGGGCGCAAAGTTGAGTGGAGGGATAGGAAACAGTGCAGCCATATCCACATATCCTGCAAGAGAGTACCCATTTCCCGCTTAAAACCCGCGAACATTTGAAAATGTTTCTAATCGTGAAGAACAGTTTTTGCCAGACATATGGGGAGTAGACAACGTTACCTCAACCGTCTACGAGTACAATACGGGCGCACACCATACAATATATCAGTTAGTCTACCCTTTTTCGGCGTTCTTCAGTACGGTACTATTTGGATACGGTCCAGATAATACGTTGGCGATATCTTCCTTAAGAAATATTTATCGCTTTTCATTGCTTAGGAGATATCCTCTAGGCGAAAGAATTGCCATACGAATTCAATTCGCAAATATATCGCCAAGACGATATATCGCCATTTATCCTCCTACTTGTAAGATCACGATATCAATTTCTCGATTTTATCTTCTAGGCGACAAATTCACAATAAATACAAAACGGCGATTGTACACTCTCATTGTTTTGAGTCTAGACATTGCAACAGTTGGCACGTTTGACCTGGAAACATGGGAACGTGGCTCAAATCCTACTAATATTCAGGGCCATTGTAAAAAGACATTTTGCCGCCACCGCTCGAACTCTCCACTCATCGGGCTACCACAGCTCTCGTTGAGTAGTTTCGTAAAAAATATAAAAAGGTTATCAGCGACTTACTGATGGCGTCCTGATAAGTTTATTAATTACTTTCGTGGGCACATGCCCACTTGTTGTACAAGTATGTCAAAGCGTGCATACGACAAACTTCAATGGGTTGATCAAATATTGTATAATATACGATCGCGATTTCCGGATATAATGATTTGTTGGAAACTGACTTATTTATTTCAGATTATTTTAGAAGCTAAATGTACAGAAATAAGCCCCAAACAATTTAGCAGCCAACAGTTGTTGATTCCCGGGCCTGGATTTTCTTTGGTAATATCAGTCGTAAAAAAGGCTAAAATATAAACTATGAGCGTCAAAGAATATCGAAGACATAAAAGATACAGATTAAATTAATCTAATAATAAAAGAAATACAACGGTGGAATTTTTATTTTTATTGTAGTTGACTCTCATCGCCAAAAATTCTTCTGGAAGTATCGCCTACGTTAATCATTTTCTCCCGAAGGGGATGACTTCCTCGATAAAAAGCGATATCGCTGACGATAAATTTGTCTTCGAAGAGGAAACACACTCTTATCGCGGAAGATTGAAATTGTTTGCTGGGAGAGAGTCAGAGTACAATACATGGAATTCCCGCTCCGGCGGCAAGTAGTTACTCAGCTACATGTTCAAGTCCCGCAGGCCGCAGCATGTCGCGGGAGAGCCGCTTATATGCCAGCACTGATAGGAAATCATGAGAAAGGGTAGATTTCGAAAAGGGAAGAAAGGATGATGCAATAGATTCACGAAAATTGAATTTTACAATAAATAATTTCATGCACCAAGCGTGGGTTAGCTGGTCTGGCCATGCCGGGACAAAAAAGATTGAACGTGTGACGTGAAACATAAAACTTAAGTCATGTTATCTTGGAAAGCCAATTATGATAAATAAAACAGACAAAATTAATGGCATCGTTACGTAATGCCATTCATTGATAAATTTGATTTATTGTGTTGAGAATTGGATAGGATTGTGGATGGATTAAGGGGGTAGAAACTGGAAGTAGTGTGGTCGAATAAAGGGACAAAGAAGTGAAAACAAATACAAAACAAAAAATAATAACAGTAACGGTAATTTGACGAAATGGCACTGAAATAAGGCCAAAGGTCAAGGGATATGTGCCAGACGATAAACGTCATAAAACTGATGACACGGACAGTGGACGGAGTTGCAGCTTATTTGGAGGGATCTTGTGTTGATTTTTATTTTCATCCATAGCCTCAAATTATGCAATTTTAAGGAGAGCCATAAAAATAATTGACGAATATCAGGTGCGATATCAGTATGTGGTGCGTTCCATTACGAATCAGCTATCCATAGTAAAACATGCTTGAAAAATACATTAAGTTTGACAATATTACTTCAAGTAGGCATATAACACCGAGGAGGCAGCAAGGCAATTAAGGAAACACTATCTGATTGACTCGAGGAGTTGATATGTGATTGGAAGCGACGGTTTCCAGAAGACATCCCGGAGCTTATGTACAAGATGACGAGTAAGCAGTGTATATTTCGCCCCAACATTTGGTCGAATCGCATCGGGCCCGTGTTTTTTAGTGGCGATAATACTACAAATGTTTCCTAAGAAATTTCATTTGGCGTTGCTATTGTTCCTGATAGTCATATAATAGACTGGGAGCTGACGGTGGTTGGGATGAAAAATTAGCGGACTGCGGTTTCTTAGTGGATTCTTTTTTTTTGGCTGTAGGAGACTAGGAAAGTGCACGGTGCTGGCTGAAAATCGTGGTCGTTATCCTGGCAGGGGAAGGAAAGAACAACAGGTGGTTAAGCTGGACAATTTACGAATATCACTCGGAGCTGGACAACTGGTAGTCGTAGAAATTTTTACTTAATCTCAAATTCTTCAAATTTTACTCTGTACAATTTTGCTTAGTATACATATTTGCGAAAAAGTTATGGTTTTAACGGAAACTCCGATTAAAGTCCTAACACACTGAAATAGGCTTACAATCCATCCAATCATCCATCTTCAGGTAATGTAGGTGTGGGAGGGTAGGAAAATGCTGGGTGCCCTCCAGAAAAGTGTTTAAATTCAGGAGGGAGATAAGAGGTAGGATGGGAGGCCCGACACAAGAAGGAAATCAATCGATACTTGACGTTTGTCAAGTATCGATCATGGTAGAAATCTCTACCTAGTATCATACTTGCGAAAAAGTGATACGTTTCCCCGGAAAACTCAATAAAAGGTCAAAAATCGCAACCACACCGGAAACCATCGAAAAAGTGCATGATATCGTGTTGGACGATAGGCGAATGAAAGTGAGTGATATTGCTGAGGCTGTGGGGATATCGGAGGAAAGGGTGCGAAACATCTTGCACAAAGAATTAGAGATGCGAAAGCTCTGCGCAAGATGAGCGCTACATTTGCTGAATGCCGATCAGAAGCAAATGCGCAAACGATTTTCGCAGCAACCTTTGTACCGATTCAATCCGACTGATTTTGTCCGGCGATTTGTCACCATGGATGAGACTTGGGTCCACCGCTACATGCCAGAAACGAAACAGCAGTCGAAGTAGTGGGTGGAAGCCGGTGGTTCAGCGACAAAGAAAGCGGAGTCGATCGCTTCTGCCGGGAAGGTCATGGCCAGCGTGTTTCGGAATGCGAAAGGGATACTCAATTGCCCTAACCCCTTGTGGGGCATAGCGCGTCAACTGTTCCAACTGTTCCATGTGTACCCAGTTGACGTTTCGTTGACATAAACTGGTTTCGGAGAATGCAGTTGCCAGCATGCACCTCCTGCACATCCATGGCCACGAACATCGTCGTGGACGGGATTCGAACCCGAAACGCCGGTAGTCAAACATGAGACTGATGCCTCCACACACTGCGCTACCGGTCGCGGATCCTGTTAATTGATTACATCGAAAAAGGCAGAACAATATCAGGCGAATATTACTCCAACTTCTTGAACAGCTGGATGCCAAAATTTGCGAGAAGTGGCCTGGCTTGAAGAAGAAAAAAAATCATCTTTGACCAAGACGACACATTTGTACACAAGTTTGCGTTGGCGATAGGAAAACTGCGGGATTTTGGATACGATTTGCTCGACCATCACCCCTATTTTCCTGATTTGGCACCGCTAGACTTCAATCTGTTCATAAACTTGGAGAAAATTGTTTCTGGGAAGCGCTTTGCATCCAATGAAGAAGTTGAGAGGGCCGTATGATGAATATTTTCACAGCCTCCCAGACTCTCACTTCCACAAACGAATACTGATGTTGCAGAAACGCCGGACCAAGTGTGTTGAAGTCAAGGGAGATTATGTAGAAAAATAAAATCATGTTTTAACTGAAAATTGCAGTCTTTCATTGTCAGGCCGAGAACTTTTCACCTTACCCTCGCAAGATTCTTTTTTTAAACCTCATCGCCTACTATGTGCTGGAAAAGCGATGTCCTGGGAGTTAATATTTTATTGGGAAATTCAATGAATTTGTAATAAACATATACATTTTTTTAAGCTGAATGTTAATGCAAAAGATATTTATTGAAAATTGCTTTAACTTTCCGAATTCTTTCAAACACGAAGAAAATGCGAGCAATTACTTGCATCATTATTATGCCATATTATGGGGCCCCACAAAAGTTGAGTCCCGGGTTCCGATTTCTCTCGGCACTGCACAGACAGTACCAGTGAGTGCAACAGGACAAAGCTTAGTATTAAAATAAATAACTGGCGCAACAGTCCAATTTGAACCACGGCCTCGAGATGAGTTAGCATCATCTCATTTTTCTAGATCGTGACGGTTTTTGTGCAGAGGTATGTGATCAGCAACACGCTCAACCGAGTTATTTACCCCATAATGGGTACTCATTTAACAGCTGAGTGGGCTCATAGTCCGACACGTAAATCCCCGGAATCGAACCGGGGCCCAGTGCGTTGAAGGCCAACGTGCTAACCGTTGCGCCATCCGGACTACTTAGTATTAATGCTGAGAAAACTGCTTTGCCAGATTTTGGACACCATGCCGAATGCACATTTGACCACCACCATTTTCGACAACAATGCTACCCAGATAGACGAAATTATCCACCTTTTCTACACTACCACTATTACTGCCACACGCCTGTGACAAGTCAGGAAAGTTTCTGGCTTATTGTTACGCCCCACACCACAGGGAGAAGATAACACAAACATCCATGGCCACGACGTGGATGGGCCTCGAACCCGTAACTGGCCACTGGCCGGTAGCGTGAGACATCAGACTGACGTCTCAATGCACTGAGCTCCCGTCCGCTTCCTTCTCTACAGGCTGCCCATTAATATTGTTGGCTGGCAATAGGTGTTGCGAGTTTCTCTTTGGCAACGGCGGGCTAAGAAGCTTAGTTTTGTTAGTGTTAATCTTCAGTTCAACCTTGGGCACTTAGTTTATCATTTAGTAGAAAGTTCCGTAAAACTTACAATTTAAAACGTATAGTTAAAATTAGTACATATTCTAAAAAACCATAGATACCATATTATACAGATTTTTAATCACACTATGTATCCTGAAATTGGTATTTTTTTCTTCTCTACCTAATTAAAGCTTTTGTATACCTTTTTCTTTACCACCAAAAGTAGAATACAAATGAGTTACACTCACACGTGACCGGCATTCCAAACCCTAATCGTCCACTCTGTACAATCGGAATAGATAAATTCTTTTAATTCGATTAGATAACGTAAATGCTATTTGGCGATGTCTATATGGAGTACGGGTACATACTGCTTACACGCGGACAATTGACCTTGGCCGCCGTTTATTAATAAATTTTCATTCATAACTTCAAACAATCTATAGAAGCGTAGATAAATGCAAGAGAGGCACATAAGATAGACAGTACAATACCATACTATGTACATACGAGATACGAGTACGTGTAAAAAACCAATCGTTACTAATATTAACCGATGCATAAATCACAAGCCAAGAGATAATAAAACGACTTAAATGGTTCAGATTTCCCACACATGAAGCCAAAGCCGTAGTGAGTGACCCACAATAAACTTCAATGGATTTGCTGTTTTTTGCTCAACCGTTAATTGGAAGGCGATATGAATTCGGTTATTAACCCTCATCTGATTCTCAACAAAAAAAACTTACATTGTCTTCCCTCGCGCCTAGATATCTACGCACCAAGAATTTTCATTTTACGAGTATGTACAATAAAACCAAATATGTACGAACGAGTATGTCTAGGAAACTGAATTTCTTATTTTAAATTAGTTTGTCGTCGATACATAGTACGCGAACGTTTCGATTATGCTTGGCTTTATTCATTATGATTCTTTTTAACGAAAGTAACAAATGATTTTATGCATTTTTCGAATTTTTCTTCCAAACAATTACAACGACTAGATCTGCCTTTCGACACTTTTTGAATGTTCCGCTTGAATTCAGTATGTGAGCCTTCCAGCCCAGGAAATTTATGCTCATTTGGGGGGTCGGCTCCACAAAAATGAGCTATGGCGTTTTGTTTGGACTAGTTAGGAGGTAAACATACTAAGAGTCCCGGAACCTACGAGGTGTGGAAAGGGGGGGTAAACGAAGAAAAGGTAATTTTTTGGTTTTTCGCATATATCTCGAAAACCGTCCATCGTAGCTAAAAAAAAATGTGTGACAAAATTAAAGACCACTAAATTCCCTAAAATAGTGTCTCACTTCATTTTTTTTCGTAAGAAATATGTATAAGCTTATCAAAATCGAAAAAAAAAAAAATTTTTGTCCAACGTTTTTTTTACCATTCAGTGCACCCAAAAAGTTGCCAAGGAAAAAATTGTAGACAATAAAATTTGTCATAAAATGAGTACACTAAATAGTTTTGTATATTGAACTGATCAAAAGTTAAACCAATCTGAAAATTTGAAATTTAAATTACTACCTCTCCTTAAGTGTCACCATACACTGTGGAACTCGAACATGGTACAAGTGGACCGGTTGAAGTGTATGTGTCTTGAGCTATTCAGAGGACATTTGTATCAGGTTCGAGTTCGACGGTGTATACTAACGCCTGATGGAGCATAGCGCTTCAACTACCCCTGCGTGCCATCGTACTGTGTTCTGGGCAATGGGGAGCAACTGCCCAAACGGCTTACCCAGCGACTACACTCTTTTGCCACAGATCGGGTGATTTTAAGTCCCCCTCTTGGTCGGCCTTGGTTGGAAATGGAGTTCCATTTCGTGGCATGCAAAGCAATGTAGTTATCACTCTTCCGCAATGTGTGTCCTATCCACTGCCATTTTCGACTGCTGTCAATTTGTCGATTGGCATTTGACCCGTACGCCGACTTACCTCTTCATTTGATATTGTTTCGGGCCAGAAAAATTCTTAGAATTCAACGAAGACATGAGTTGACGAAAATTTGCAGCTTTCTGGTAACTCTTACGGAAACTTTCCATGTGCTGCTCCCATACAAAGGCACAGATAGTACCAGGGAAGGAAAAGCGAGAGAGGAAACAGGCCCAGCTTGGTCTTCATGCTGAGATAACTGCTCTGCCAGATTTTGGACAACATGCCGTATGCGAATTTAGCCTGGTTAATACAACGCGCGATGTCCTGCTCCATACAACCACGAAGTTGTCCACCTTATCCACAGGCTGCCATTAAATTACAAATCCTTCAATTGGATGAAGCAGATATGTTCATTGAACACAGCTGTCATTAAGTAACGCGTTAATTTTTTGACAAACGTCAAATATAAATCGACTAGACGTTAACGTAAGTGTGGCCATTCCTATTACCGCTTAGTTTACGGTATGATTTTTTAGGCTTTAATTATTGTGTTAATGGGCATTAAGCATTAACGCAGGTGTGACTCAAGCATTACAGTGAACTGTTAAGTTACTTTTATTTTAGCTTTAGCTAAGCATCATCGTCGTAGTGTTGAGTAAGAGGGGAACAAATTAATTATGTTTGAAAAATATAATCGAGGTTAGTTTCAAGCGCAGCGAGCACTAGATGTCTCTCTCTCTCTCTCTCTCAATTGCCCTAACCCTTGTGGGGCATAGCGCGTCAACTGTTCCATGTGGCCCAGCTGACGTTTTGTCGGCATAAACTGGTTTCGGAGAATGTAGTTGCCAGCATGCACATCCATTGCCACCAACGTCGTCGTGGACGGGATTCGAACTCGAAACGCTGGTAGTCAAACATGAGACTCTCTCTCTCTCTCTAATTGCCTTGACCCCTCCAGGGGCATGGGCGCGTCAACATCTTTAGCATTTCCATGCCTTGTTGACGTTTCAATAGCATATCTACTTTTCGGAAGTGCAGTTGCTAGTATTGATCGCGTTTTTATTTTTGTCATGGCAAGCCGAAATGTCATCTCCTGAGAATGTGCAGTTGATGATATATTGGTAAGAATTGCCGTTTAATGTGTTTGACTGATTGGTGGTGGTTCGTGAAGTCGTCTCGTGAGAATGTGCCCTAGACGACGAGCCAGGCAGTGCGGTTGGCGGGATCCCAGATTATTTTGTAAGAGCCAGGCCCGTAGCGATTTACCGGTTAGGCTGGGTGGAGTCAATGGTTTGATTGGCGGGATCCCAGATCGCTATGTAAGGTCGAGGCGTAAATGATTTACCGGTTAGGCTGGGGGAGTCAATGTTGTGATACACTGGCCAATTAGTATGCCTGATCTAACCCAGATCACTCTGTAAGAGCTGTGCCCGTTGAGATATACCGGTTACGCTGGGGGAGTCAGTGGTTTGATTGGCGGGATTCCAGACGGTTGCAGGCTCGGTCCACCAACGGCACACACCCGATCCAGCCTCCTACGTAAATACATATCCATATGCTGGTATATGCCCTTGTTTAGTTCAATAAATGGCCATTATCAAAAAAAAACCTTGTATATTTTCCTGACCATATATTGCTATGGTCTTACAATCGCAACCCTCAGTATCGCATGTTTATTCTTTTTTTGCAAATTTGAGTCTTAGGGTGACGCAAGCGATAAGTGACAAAAAATCCGAGCGAAAAGTGATTCCGGGCCCCGGAAACTCAAAATATCCCAATCGGCTATCGTCCACAGAATTTCTTCCGGAAAACTGCATAGGAATCGTTATGCATACTCCACCCGTAGAAAAAAATCTTCCAACAGACAATCAACGAGCACAGGCAGAGACCCCAATAGCCGGTCAAGTAGATCCAAGCGACTGCAAAAATCTCACCAAAGGCAAAAGATAACTCGACCAGTAATCACTTCTCAGATTACCCAATTGGATAACGTTCCGTTGTACCGAAATCATAGCAGGCGGACAGTTGGATGTACGGATTCAAGAAAGCTGGATCATCGACTTGTTGGAAACGTATCTCCAGTACCCGGGGACGATTGCTAATTTCTGTAAAAATGAAAAGTCGGGCGAATGCGTTTCACACAAGTGAGCATACATCGATGAGCGATGATCTCCACGAATTCTAGCGTTGCCTCCAGCACAACTGTTGCTGCGAATGGCGTTCTCTATAATACCAGCGACCACAGAGTGTGAGTACATACTATGGTCTCGCCTGAAACACATACTTCGCACGCATTTTGATTTTCCAGCCATAAGTACATGGAGCTGAATTGTTGCCTGTTGCTGTTATTTTTGCCCGAATTTGTCCTCGAGAAGGCAACGGCGAGCTAATGAATTGCGTAACTTCGCCTATTCATGCACGACCAGCCAAACGAAACAACAAGTGGACGGGGGGACGAATGACTCTAGAGACGACTGCTAATCCGGAATTTGGAATATTAATTTAATCAACCTGCAGTGATTGTTCTACAATTTGTGGAAATCCACTTACAACCGACGGCTGAATCATGATTCGTAAATGCTTGGCTTAAGAGACTCAGTTTACAATGTGTACGCTTTCTTGGAATCCCGTGAATAAATATTTTGTTTGTTGTTAAATGTGGAGAAAATTCTCTAGGAACGATGCATGAATGTCGTACTAAAGCCTTATCTGTAGAACAGGAACTCTCAGCGATAATGGTAGCTGAGTTGGTAGTCTTATTAGTCTGGTCTACATATAAAATGAGCAGATGTACAGCGTATTTACATGTGAACTAACGCTGCCTTTCACCTGTGACTTAATGCGTCCGATTGCATAAAATCCACCAAAACACGGACTGGATCCCACTCCGACTGCAGTCACCGAAACTTGATCTGCGATTTTATGCAAGCGGAAGTGGAGATTTTCTTGGCAACCTTCGTCCGGCCGCACATGCACCGTGGTCTGTATCTCAACGATGACAAAAAAAATCCCCGGGGCAGATGTGCAAATTCGCAATGAATGAAGATCGTGTGCAGGAGGCTCCGCGACCACTGGAAGCGGCTGGCATGGGCAACAGGGCACTGGGCCGCCGTCCGTGACTGCACCAACTCTACCGAACCAGGTTTTGCCTCAAGGCATTCGCTACAGCGAACGAACAAGTAAAAAACAAAGTAAACAAGTGACTGGGGCACTTACAAGAAAACGAATGTGTAGACGGACGGGCACAATTTCAACTCAGCGCAGTGGGTGTCTCAGCTCGACAAGGATATGCACATTTTTTTTTCACTTGTCCACTGGCACACGACACTTTAATCCCACACAATAACCACGGGATGAACGTCTACAACCGATAATACATTAGATTCAAGCGATAAAACCGAAATTGCACTAGCGAAAAACTCCCTGCGAGCGAACGACCGAGGCCCGACGACAAACAACACAAGTTAGCACTGAACTGGATCTTATTTCATGGCTGCTAATTGGCATATGAAATGTCAAACGGACACCAGCCGAGCGCATAATGTTGACAAGAGATGGCACCCCAAGCGATTGAATGACTGGAAAATAATTTTGGGGCAAATTAAGTTTTTAATTATAAATTCAGTCTACTAAAATCTTTAGCCAATCTCCGGCTGATATTGCCAGTTTAACCGTTTAACCCGTAGCTTTTTGCGTAATAGTTCCTTCCCGTTCAATAGGAATAAATAAAAACCAATACCCGTACTGCTTTTTCATCATTCCATCTGGCATCACCAATTCAATGGAACGATACATTCCATGACATTCGCTTCCAGTCGCGCTCGACATCAGCTTGAAATTTGAATAGCTGCCGTTGCTTCTTCATTGTGCCGTTGTATGTTACTGTTTGTTTGTCCGCACAGGGTTTTCTGTGATTTCCAATTCAATTGTTTCAATATTATTTTCTCCGCGATCGGATAGTCCGTCCCGCGTGTAATTTTGTCCGGAGTTTTGAAGTTTTCTTAAGCGCGGTGTTAGTTTTTTTTGTGTCTTTGCGTAGTGTGTGAGTTGGCTATTCGATAGGCGAAATGGAGGAAATACTGAAGGAGGTGGACAAACTGTTCGAATCGGCATACGATGTAGGCAAAAAGTGGGAAGAAGATTTCGAGGTAATTGTTTGGTAGTTTTTCAGTAAATGAGGAAAATGCAAGGGCTGAATTGAGGACGCTTTGAATCGGCTGTGATGTTCAAAGCGCAGTGAGATTGAGCGCGCCTGTTTGGTGTGCGTGTGGCTATGCCACCCGGCCATTGTAGCCTCTAAACTTTTTGTCTTTGGCTTTCAAGTATGTGTCTAAAATTGAGTTAATCAATAAAAAGTTAATACAAGTAATCCCTCGTTAAGACGAACTCGACGGGGGAAGAAAATACTCAGTTCGTGTTAAATAAATACGTGTTATCCAATCTCGTTCAACACGAATTGAATTCGTGTTATCCGAATTCGAATATTTAACACATACTGCATTCAGTTTTAAATAAAGTGTATTTCTACAAGCCAGATTGGTATGTCTCAAAAAGAATTTGGGCCAATGTAGGGAGCTACAGATGCCCGTCTGGGAAGCTCGTTTGCTTGTTCATTGCCTACAATGTCAGGGTGCCCAGAAACCCAGTTGATTCTGAGGTTTTTGAGACTCCAATGATGTTAAAGATATCCTGACAAGACTTCTTGACCGGTATACTAGTCAGCGCCAAGAAAGACGTCTCTTGACTATCTGTGAAGATCCCTATGTTTCTGTTAATGAATTTCTCAATGGCGGCAACAACAAAACAGTAGAAAAGTTTCCCATAGGGATAAAAATTCTGTGTCCTGGGCGAACAATGCTCGCACCCTTCTCTTGCCCATTTTGGAGCCACCCGTGAGCCGGGATATTTTTAGTTTCCGGGGCCCCCGGGGTGAAAAAATCACTTTTCACTCGGATTTATTGTCACTTGTCGCTCGCGTCACCCAGACCCGCCATAGACGGTGCCATCCATCGTCAGATCGGTCTGACGATGGATCGCCACAAAATACAATATATGACGATCGAAATTATGTATATGGAACTGTCAAAAAAATCGTCAACGATAGGCACATACACTGTGTGATCGATCTGACGATCACAATATCGTCAGATCGATCTGACGACGGATTGCATTGTATATGGGGGCTATAAGACTCTCAAATTTGCAAAAAAAAATATTTTTTTGTTTAATTTTAATGTTTTTTTTTTATACCCTAGACTTTTAGTATAGGGTATATTGTTTTTGTCACGACAGAAATATGTAACACCTTAAAGGAGGCTCCGGAGGTAAAATAATAAATAAATAACTGGCGCAACAGTCCAATTTGAACCACGGCCTCGAGATGAGTTAGCATCATCTCATTTTCTAGATCGTGACGGTTTTTTTGTGCAGAGGTATGTGATCAGCAACACGCTCAACCGAGTTATTTACCCCATAATGGGTACTCATTTAACAGCTGAGTGGGCTCATAGTCCGACACGTAAATCCCCGGAATCGAACCGGGGCCCAGTGCGTTGAAGGCGAACGTGCTAACCGTTGCGCCATCCGGACTACTCCGGAGGTATAACAATGTATATATATAAATGATCAGGATCAGCTCCTGATTCGATTAAGCCATGTCTGTCTGTCTGTCTGTATGTCTGTCCGTCCGTCTGTATCTATAACTCCCGATTAAATAAACATTAAAAGCTCTAGCTTTAGTAGATTGCTCGTGAGGATAATCTTCTACTCTCCTGAAAAAATCAAATCAATCAGTGGAAAACGAACGGTAATTTCCTTACAAAGAGCCCCGTACTACCCTACTTTTCGGGTTTTTTGTCTATAACTCTTGAACCAATTGACGTAGACACCTTATTTTTGGATTGTAACCCTGGGGTAAGAAAATGCTTAAGTTCTAGTAAGTTGGGCATAATCGGATAAAAGGAACGCCTACCTCCCCTACAAATTTCAAAAAATTAAATATTTTTTTAATTACGATAACTTTCGATAGAATGACACCAGCAACTTGAAATTTTGGTAGGATCTACTTGGTTGATATTGAAAATGGGTTAGATCCGACCTAAGAAACCCCTACCTCCCCTACAAATGAAACTTAAAATAAGCAATAGCTTACGACAAAATAATGCTAGCGACTTAAAATTTTGGTTAAATGGATCCAGGATCCAGTTGGCTAATATTGAAAATATGTAAAATCCGACCAACGAAACCCCTACTTCCCCTACAAATAAAAATTCTAATAAGCGATAACTTTCGATGGAGTGAAGCTAAAGACTTGAAATTTTGGTCAAATGTTTGTAGCAAGATCTTATTTGTTTGTGGCAATGATGAGCAAGATCCGACCCAAGGAACTTCTACCTCCCCAACAAGTGAAAATTCAAATAAGCGATAACTTTCGATAGAGTGAAGCTAGAGGCTTGGAATTTTGTTTAAATGTTTAAAGCATGATCTTATTTGTTGGTGGCAATAATGAGCAAGATCTGATCCAAGGAACCCCTACCTCCCCTACAAGTGAAACTTCAAATAAGCAATAACTTTCGATAGAATGAAGCTAGCGACTTGAAAAATTCGACAAATATTTGTAGAATGGGTTAGTTAATTGATTTTGATAATAGTCAAGATCCTCCTAAATGATTGCTGCAACCTCCCCTATAAACTGGCCATATGGGAAACTCACTTTTAATGTATATGGTCGATACCAATTGGTACTTTTGGTATCACCACTAGGTCTGTACAAGTCTAGGGTATATACGCTTCGGTTATTTTTAATCTTAATCTTAATTTTTTATTTTTTTTTTCCTTATTTGGGATATTTTTAGTTTCCGGGGCCCCCGGGGTGAAAAAATCAATTTTCACTCGGATTTTTTTTTATCTTAATTTTTTAATTTGTTTCCTTATTTTTCTGTTTTAATGATTTATACTGAATGTTTGGTATGTGCAAAACTGATCAAAGAGCTGTTGCACGCAGAGCGAGCGACTGAGGGTTGCGATCCCTTAAGCGCGGAGCGAGCGGAGCCCACGCAAAGGGATTTGAAAATATTTAAATTTTCCATGCCTCCGATATTCCAAACAATCTGTATAAATTATGAAAAAAATAAAAATAAAAAAATAAAACTTGAAACAAAAATTTAAAAAACAAATTTAAAAAAATTTTTTTTTTTAATTCTTGACTTTTAGAGTGACGCGAGTGAAAAGTTACAAAAATACGAGTGATAAGTGACAAAAATCCGAGTTAAAAGTGATTTCCCCAGCTGGGGTTTCGGAAACTAAAAGGTTGCCCTTCCACCGATGTATCCCCACAAGCCAATTAAGGCTACTTGCTCTAAGTCTTAGGACTGTAGCTCAGTTCGGCGGGGTTTTCGCCGCTTGTTGCCCCTGTCCTTTACGTAGTAATAAAAATTCATAGGCCTGGGAAAACAAACAGAGGAAGCAAAAAAGGGGAGTACTAAAAAAATTGAGCGATAATTATGGAATGGTTGGCGGACGAAGCAGATACGCCACCTTTTGCAAATGAGGACGTGGTCAATTTAGTTGACGGTACGTGCGTCTGGAGATTTCCAAGTCTGTTTGTGAATGCGTCGATGCGGAAAGCATGTGGAGCTTACGATAAGATTCCTACTGCAGGCGAAGCCGATTAATCGTTGACCGTTATCATTGTATTGCTCATGGAGGTTATGTCCTTCAGTGGTTCCCCGATGCCAACTTTCGTTTCCAACTTTCGCATTAAAACCTCCTACGAGTATTAATAATTTTGTACTTTCTTTTCAACTTTTTAAAAATTACAGGCATTCAAGAAAACTATAAACAACATTGCTTTAGGCAAAAAGGAAACCAGTTCAACACCACAACAGAAGAAAAAAGCCAAACGGCTGAGTATCATTGTAGATGATGAAGGTAAAATTCTACCAAGGTTCTTCTCTACGGTTTACCTTTAAGTTGATTTAAATTTCAGATAGCGAAACTAGCACACATGAGTTGAAAGTATCTAAAGTAAATGAAGTTCTGGTCAAGACTGAAACTATCGAAACTAGCATGGTCCGCCCACCACGAATGGCAAAATCGAAAGTAGCTTCATTTGTAAGTGATTATACATATTGGACGTAAACGTCAAAATAGTTACACTATTCCTATTCTATTTTGTAGAAAGAGCCATCGCTAGCAGGAAAGCTCAGAAGACCCTCTAATCTCAGCGAAACGCTGTCCATGACGCAAATTGGCAATACTACACAAACTCCTGAAAATAGCGAAAAGGAGTCAAATCAAATTGAACCAACGACCGAGAAGCAGTTATCAACAAATAACAACTCGTCCAAACGATCAATTGAAGAAGCCGTCATTCCGGAAGACGAGAAGAATAATTCCGTAGATTCGGCTAAAAAAGTAAAGGTTTTGCTGATGAGTCGTTCGTTTGCTTGCATGTTCAGTGTTTGAAACTTGGAACGATTATTAAGTCTTACTTTTTCTTCCGTTTTTTTTTCTTGTTCAGGTTGATGAGTCCCTCCTTATTGTTTCAAACGGTGATGTACCCGTACTTGAAATCTCGGATGGCGACGTTGACAAATTGATGCCACCACCAGCTGAAATCCCGAAGAAAAGTAAGTTTTGTGTTGTAGTTTCATGTATCTTACGAATGAGGTGACTTTCTATTTTTCTTTCTCTTAGAAAATACCCGGAAAGGAAAAACATCCGATTCTCCCGAAAAAGCATCAACCCGATCGTCTCGCTTACGAATAAAACAAGAAAAAATAAGTCTGGACCAGGCATCCGCATCTGTCAAAGATAAAGCCGATGAAAGAGAAAGTTCGAAATCCACTGTAAGTAGTGTTATCTTTGTCCATATTTAGCTCTTTTCCTCAATATTCAGTTTTTTTTTTGAATAGGAAATTCCGGAAGAAATGAAGCAAGAAAAATCGGAGGACGTTCCCAATATCAAACAAAACAAGGGAGGAAAGAAGACTAAAAAACCATATAAATGTATGCCCATAAAGGAAGAGCGTCAGTCGTCTAAGAAAGAAGAAGAACCGCAAAAAGCTGCATCTAATGAAACTCGTCAGACACGGAACAAGACCAAACAGACAAGCATGGAATCTGTCTATGAAGATGCTGTGACTGATAATGGGACAAAATCAATTGTTCCCGAACAACAAGATACCACCTACTATGTTCCGCCCAAGACTCGATCGTCGAAAGAACTGCCACCTGATAACACATTTGTGTCGGCCAAGGATACTCCAGTGGCTGAAACCAATGCCACTTTCGTATCGACCACCGATGGTGGTGGTGGTGGTATACTGCCTGAAAGCAATGCCACTTTTGTCGCTTCAAGTTGCCCACAACAGACATTCGTCATGGAAAAAGACAATGCTTCCGATCAAACGCAAGTAATATCTACTGCAAAACCGACGTCTTCCGTGGATACAACATTCTCGGTTAACAATGAAACATTCCAAGCCCCAGCGTCTGAAAAACCACAACAACATTATGAGATGAATGTTATGCGAAGCAGCATTATGACGGAAGAGGATTCGGCAGAAGAATGTCTTGAGCCACCGCCTCTCCCGCAATCGCTGTTGAAAGCGAATCACAAGAAAGAGTTGTTCAAGTAAGTATACGATTAGGAGGAAATTATTGCTTTGTTGTCCATTTTCCTGATGTTTTTTAAATAAATAACAGTCCTTGTATTCAAAGTCCAGTAAAGAAGAAAGTCGAAGCTTTCGAGAAGCATGCAACGGCCATGGCTAGTCCAGCGGCTCAACGTCAAACGAGAAATAAAGCAAAATTGAAGGAAAATAAGGATCCTGAGGTGAGTTCTATTTTTAGAACGATGAAATTGGGTTAAATAATTTTGTTGTGGGATTTCTTATCACATTTGTGGAAAAATTTATGAATGTGTAATTTCCTCGTAAGTCTGCAGCTTCATGGCGGAGCATTTGGGATCTGTTTTTATTTGTAGGGATGCCGGCTTGCATAAGAGTCGCAGGTAATTGGTAAACAGTTCCGTTAAAAATACAAACTAGCAGTTGTTCGTCGCTGCGGCATCGCAATTTCCGTCTGAATACAGAGAATTTACTACATGCTTAAAAAAATCCATTGCATGCCTTTTTCTTCCGTTGGTCGATCTTTGTTTAATCTGAATTCACGAGACTTAAAGGATCATTTAAGTTGAGTGGAGTAAAATCAAAGACATCATCATGCAGAGGACCGTAGTTTGGTGGAAGGAATAAAAACAATGCGAATCACATTTGTTCCGCGGATAACTTTGAATTGAAGATTCTGTTACACGTACCTGTCATTCAATATTGTCCACGGAAATGTAGATAACGGTACTATCTCGAATGTAGTGTAGAACGCAGTTCATTATTTTGGCTGGTATTTTGAGTCAACAGTTCGACGTCGGGGCTTGGCCGTCTGAGTATGTTAATTGCGTTGACCCCTCCAGGGGCATGGGCGCGTCAACATCTCTAGCATTTCTATGTTGACGTTTCGATAGCATATCTACTTTTTGGAAGTGCAGTTGCGAACATGCATCTCCTATCCGCGCCGTCTTTATATTGACAAGCTCGGAGCAGTGAAATTTCTATTAATACCCATAGGCAGTTTTTGCGCGCGCCGAGATTTGAACTCGGATCTCTAGATAAGTATCGTAGAGCGGTGACCGAACGGCCACGGCCACCGAGCGCGACGCAGAAGCTAATCGCGTTTATTTTTTGTTGGGGTGTATGGTGAAAATTATCTCTAAATGTGATAGAGAGAATTCTCTTATTATTAGGAATGCTTCCCGTATTTATTGTCAAAGCTTGGAACGCTGCAGGAGTTCTAATAGTACCTACAAGTAGTTTTTGTTGTATTAACCCACTGGGGAAATTAACCCCTGAAGTCTAGATTCAAGTATCGTAGAGTGGCGACCGAGACCTTACAGCTACCGAGAACGTTATTGAAGTCTGCCTCCGAAATGACACCTACATAATATGTATTATGTGGATATCATTCATTGGGTGAAACCAATCTTTCTAGCATAGGTCTTGTTTTTGACTCAAGCCAAAAACCTTATCATGTGTGATCACTGATCAGCAACACGTTCACCTGAGTTATTTACCCCATAAATGGGTATTATAGTCCAACACGTAAGTCCCCTTTTTTTATCGAAAACTACCGCATTCTGTAGGAATCGAACCGGGACCCAGTGCGTAGAAGGCAAACTGGCGCCATCCGGACTTCAGTAATCATTGTTTATTTCATATGTTTCAACAAAAGTCTATTTCCAAATTGGTTAGAAGAGGATTCGCCTTCACCCAATGTGTCTTGGTTGCATCCTCGCTATATTTCACCAAAGACGCAATTGTGTTAATTGTGTGGTTAACTAACAATTGATGCAAGAGGCATGCGAGACATTCGTTACTGTGAAAGTGGTGAAGCTAAAGTCAACGAGGGGCACATGCAATATTTATTCGTACCAACCCGGCATACTGCCTTGATTCACCCAAGTATTGGCACACATTTCCTTCTCACGATTGAAATTTATATTTTATTCGCATCTGAAGTCATTCGTATTATTTTAATCAAAAATTTCGCATGCCATTTTTTATATTTATAGTCTCTGGGTAGTAAACTGGTTACACCTACGCTATTGTTGAAACGAGATCTCTCTAAATTACTCACCCCTCAGCTACATGTAAGTTAAATTTATATTAAAAATAGTGACAAGATACTTCCTTGGCCTGCCTGATTAGTGTACTCCTCGAAATCATGCTTCTCTTTCCATATTTCCTCCTAAAAAGACTCGTCTTCCTTTAAAAACCTGTAATCCTGCCTTCTCTTTCGTATTTTTGATATTCTGCAAGAAATTCGTTACAATTCCTTACCATTCGCAGGCAAATGTCACACCGAACAACGCCATTCCGAGCAACATTAAAAAATATGCAAATAGCACCTCCAAACTATCCCAAATGCAGAAAACCGTCACCAAATCCACGTCGAGCCTTAGCAAAACGCCATCATTGTCTCGCGACAACAGTACTGAAGATCTCAAGCGGGCTGGAGCATACGGTAATAAATTGCAGGTAAGCTTCAATATTGTTCTCTTGTACTCGTATAATTCCTTCTTTTAACAATTTCCCATTTTGGCTTTTAATAGCAAATAGCCGATGAAAGGAAGAAGAAACGCGAACAAAAGCAACAACAAGCCGCCCTCACACGTGAAGCAAAGGAACAGGAACGCCTTGATAAGGTGAAGAAGACAATGCAAGAGAAGGAGGAGAAACGACGCAAGGCACAAATGCAGCAACTCGAGATGAAGAAACAATTGGATGATATGAATCGAAATCTCAAGATGCAAGAGGAAGAGACCCAGAAGAAGTTCAAACAAATGGAATATGAAGTAGGCGAAACTGCGCGTAAGGAACGTGAACGATTGGATAATTTGAAGATACAGAAGGCTAAGGATGAACTTCAACATAAACTTCTGGAGAATCAACGGCTAGAACAAGAAAAGAAAGCAGCGAAGAAGGCCAAGGAGGGCTTGAAGTATGATTTCGATCAATTGAATAGCGGTGACTCGACAGATGAGGAGGGCAAATCAACCTCAAAGAGGCCGCCACCACCAATTTGGAGTAAATGTTAGTTATTTTCTATTATGCACACATTAGATAACCAGATGAAGGTATAACAATTAATGTTTTTTTTTTCATGTAGCATCCATTCGACAAATGATTATCGATCGTCAGTCAGAGCTTCCCAACAAAGTTGTTGACAGCTTGTTCTCCGTTCAGCCAATGACACCCGATCTCCGTGAGATTTTCCCAGCTATTGACCCTCGATACTTGAAACGAAACTCGAGTGTGTACTGGAACACGCCGCCAAGATATTCACAATTGCCCAAGTATTAAATTAATGTCGAAGAATGCGCAATATTTAGGTAGAAGTGGCTGGCTATTTTTAATTTTTTTTTTATCGCCAACTTTAAAATATGTAGTATGTTTTTACAGTCTTTTGCTCATCTTAATTAATTGCTCATCTTCATAGATTTTTAAAATTGTGTTTATGTTAAATAGTGATAATTTAAGCTATTAAGGAAATGTTTAAAATAAACGAATAAAAAATAAATGAAGCGCAGAGGTAATGATAATCTCGACCCAATTGGCCGGATTTTATTTGCGACAGGTGCAACCTTAAGTTACCGTGTTCTGAAAAATAAGTGCGTCCCAAATTTACATTTGTTCAGCTTGCAAAATGTAAAAATTCGAAAAAAAAAAGCATTGAACAAAAATGGCAAATATCATATTTCTGAGCACTATAGCCGTATGATAGCTGACTCAATGATTTTGATGTGGACCAAATGTAGTTTCAATAGCAAGGCTCCGCCACCAGGTAACAGTCGGTGTTACTGCGATACTGAATGTGAATAATTGACCATTCAGCTAAAAGTTTGGTACGTTCAAACTCCTAACAATTTTATTTGTTCGTGTTTGTAGTTTGCTGTGATATTAACTGTGTGTTCATGAACGCTCGCGATCAATTTGCATCAGCACACTCGGAACATTCCTGTTTCGCGAAAATTAGGAGAATTCTCTCTAAAGCAATTGTGAATTGCTATCCAGACCAGTGGCCCAGTTGACGTTTCGTCGGCATAAACTGGTTTCGGAGAATGCAGTTGCCAGCATGCATCTCCTGCACATTCATGGCCATGAACGTCGTCGTGGATGGGATTCGAACCCGAAACGCCGGTTGTCAAACATGAGACTGATGCCTCAACACACTGAGCTATCGGTCGGCCACCCTGCCAATATGCTTCCTGTTTAATGAGAGCAATGAGGCAGAGCGATTAGGATCTATCCTGGGCCGACCGGTAGCGCAGTGTGTTTCACTCGAAACATTAAACGAGCTTCGGATACCACGGACTGATTCACCGGCAACGACTTTTGGCTACAAACAACGGACCACGATCGGTTTTTGGAACGTTCGAACGATGTGGGGCGAGTTCAGTAGTGCAAGGCTCACTGAAGTCGAACGGGAAATGACCGTATATAACATCTCTATATTAGAACTGAGCGATCAACTTTATCGCCAAGCTCCCAAACAGTGTCTGAGAGTGAAAACATTACCTCCAAGGTAAGGATGCACGCCGATCTTTAATCGATTGGAAGCCCATTTCCGACCGTGTCATTACAGCCAGATTCAAATCCAGGGTAAGAAACATCGCAATAATTGAGTGCTACTCCCCGATTGAACTAGCGGATAAATTAGCTAAAGGTCGCCACCCATTGACGAGCACAACCACGACCAAACTTCCATCGAACCATCAAATATCATAGGACGTGTGGAAAAAAAATTCCCCCTACTTCCACCGTTCTATGATATTTGATGGTTCGATGGAAGTTTGATCGTGGTTGTGCTCGTCAATAGGTGGCGACCTTAAGGACGCCTTCTATCACCAACTCGGCGACACCTTCGGCAAGGCTTCCAAAGGTGAGATAAAAATTATTATGGGGTATTTCCATGTCAAAGTCGGGTCTAACAACCTTGGCCTGGAACACCGAATGGGTAATCATGGTTTAGGCAACTGGAACAAAAGTGTCGAGATGTTCGTGGAGTTTTGCAACTCTCGTCATCGGCGGTACCCTGTTCAAGCACAAACGATGCCTTTTAACAACCTGGATCTCTCCGGATGGCAGAACGAAAAGCCAGATTGACCATACCATATTTCCAAGATATGGAGGAATTGCCTCTTGGTCGTTAGGGTCGAAGCGGGGTGGTGATATTGGCAGCGATCACCAACTTGTTGTCGCAAATGCGCTTACCAACGGCCGCAAAATGCAAGAATTCTGCCACGTTTTAATGTGCAAAAACTTAAAGATACAATATTCCACCGTCTTGCACGAAAGAGCTAATGCACCATTACCTTATGAGACTCCTACAATTGATGATAGATGGAAGGTTGTTAAGGACTTATTTATTTCGTGTGGCGAAACTTTTGCGGGCAGATTGGAGCGCAGTAGAAGACCATTCATCAGTGACTCTATATGGTCTCTAACCTCGGCATGCAAGAGAGTCAAAGATCAACTTTGAGCTGAATACCGTTCTCTTCAGAAAGGTGTCCAAAGAAGCGTAAGACGGGAAAAAACGCAACAACATCAATACATTAGCGGAGACGGCAGGGGAAGCGGTTTAAAGGTGACAGTGCAACTGAACATCCCGTGAAAGATAAAGATGGGTCCCTACTAGTCACTGATGAACACCAATTGCGACGGTGGAGAGAGCACTTCATTGGGGTCCTCAACAACACTTTTGGACCTTCGAACTTATCTTCACTAGAAGCAAAAAATATTCCGCAAATATCCAGAGTTCATACCAGCCCACCATCTAAGCCTGAAGTATTGTAATTGTGGCTACTAAATCGATGGAAGCGAGTAAAGCCTCGAGGATAGATGGAATTCCGGTGAAACTTCCTATGGCGGATTTCAACGGTACTGCGCATATTCTTCTCCCCCTTATCCATGAGTGTTGGGAAACCAAAACTCTCCCTAAAGAACAGAAGAAGGGCGTCATTATTAACATCCCGAAGCAAGGTAACCTGAAGGTTTGTAATAATTGGCGTGGGATTTGCCTCCTCCGCAGTCTCCAAAATGATGACAAAAATAGCCTTAAACCGGATCAAGCATACAGTTGACCGCACACTGAACGATGAACAGGGTAGTTTTCGCGAGGGGTTTTCATGTAGCGACCACATCAACACTCTCCGAATTATTATTCAACAATCCACAGAGTGGAGATCCCCATTATATCTCATGCTTATCGATTTCGAGAATGCGTTTGACAGCGTTGACTGGGAATACATTTGGAGGGCTTTACGTAGGAGAGGTATTCCAGACAAAATTATATCCACCATCAAAGAGTTCTATAGGGGAGCCCAATGTCACCTCTTACATAAGGGTAAGCTTTCAGATCCCTTTGAGGTACATAGCGGAGTGAGGCAAGGTTGCATTTTGTCACCTATATTGGTTTTGATAGCCATTGACGGCGTACTCTGCAGCGTGCTTTATGAACACCAGCGCAAAAGTATCAGATGGAAGCGACCACGAAATTTATGTCTCGGGGCAGACGGTGGAAAAGGTGGATAATTTTTGTTACCTCGGAAGTGTAAAACAAAGAAGACGCAGCTTTCCCAAACTACAATTTTTTTATTTATATTGTATATATATATTTCGGGAGCGACTTACTCCCTTCTTCAGTACAAAAGCTAAGAGTAGTAGTAGATTTTCGAAACCAATGTAAAATTGGTGCTGTTAAAGTTGGAAGGTGACCACGGCGATAACAACTAGTTCGTAAACTTTCGTGAACGAGTGTATACGGAGCCGGAAAACATTGCTAAACAGGCCCTCGATTGGAACCCACAGGGAACCGTGGGTCGCCGCGTTGAACGACCTAGAAACACCTGAAGGAGATCAGTTGAAGTCGAGGGTAACTTAATAGGCAAATCGTGGAGTCAGTTGGAGGCGATGGTGGCATACAGGACGAGATAAAAAAAACAGCGTGGTTAATACCCTATGCCCCACAAGGGGTTAACAGGAAACAGACGACCAGAGAGAGAGAGAGCATGAAAAAGTGTAGTTTTGGTGCTTATGCTTTACATTTAAAAATATTTCTTTTGTAATTTTTATACCCTTCCCAAATGTACAATAAGAGGCAATATTAACTTTGTCATGAAGTTTGCAACGCACAGAAGGAAGCATCTCCGACCATATAAACTATATAATAGTATTCTTGGTCCGTATGACATGACATGAGTTGATTAAGGTTTCTTTGTCCGTCTGTCTGCTTCTATGCAAGCTAGTTTTTTTCAGTTTTGAGGCTATCAAGCTGAAATTTTCTACAAAGCCTTCTTTCTACTGCACGCTGAACCAACGGAATCGGACCACTACGTCATATAGCTGCCGTAGGAACGACTGGTCCAAAAGTCTGTTCTTGTGAGAAAAAGGTGTTTGTTACTAAAGCAATCTTTACCAAATTTCATATTAGTCAATCATATTTACTACCAAACCACATTCCAAAATTTAGTTGAAATCCGCCCACTATTTCAAATACATTTTTAGTTTTAGTTTTACTGCTAATTTCAAAGTGGCAAATGCAGAATGGTTCAAAATTACCGCAACACGATCTTGAGAAGGCTAGCTTGTTTGCTGTGGGGTATAAAATCCCACATACACGGATGGATCGCCACAAAATATCAGCTGTTAAAAATTATATGGAACTGTAAAAAAAATCGTCAACGATAATCGCATACACAGGCCGAACCATCGGTCGAAATTGATATCGGGCGACGGATCGGCCGATCGATCGCTGTGTGTATGGCATGTTTTAGAATTGCATGAGCGAGAGAGACACCTTGTATAAATCCATATATAGAAACTTGGCACTCATAAAGACCATATACAGTGCCACATGTGTATGCATTTCAAATTGAATTGATAGTATGCTAATTACAGTCTGATAAGGTTTATTGTGAAAGTGAAGTCTTAGTTCTATTAAATTCACTGAAAGCGACTAAATAGTTTCGAATGAGTCAGTTGTTTTGAAACTATTACAGAGTCAGTAAATTATTTGCAATCAACTTAAACTTAAATTGTATCCAAGTTATTTTTGAAAATCCAAAATTATACTACCTATATATACGAGTCGCAGAGAGTGTTTGTTTTTTTTTACTCGATAAATGGAAGAAGTTAATAATGAAGGTCTCAAGGGAATACCAGAAAGTGGAGATAGCGTTGTAGTCGTTGAGCTTTTTCGTCCGTCCAATGGTCCTTCCCGACTTAATGAAAAAACGGCGGTGAGAGCATTATTAGATAAATGTGTATTATCACATACTAAACTAAATTTTGGACTGAGCAGAAGTGATAACAATAAACGGACGATAACATGAAGCGAAAATGACCAAAAATCATGAAATTCCTCGCAAATTAGATAAAATATTTGAGCAAATAATCGTTACACTAGAATTATTAATTAAATAGAAATGCATAACTCATTTATTTACTGTTATTTGTTATTATTACATTAGGTTAGTAGGTTTTATTTTTTATAAATTTTTCAAATTTATAATGTAAACTTATAAAACTCCTTTTCTTAAACTTCCTTAAATGCTAAATAGACGGTGTAACATGTATACGAAACTTTTGCGTGGCGGACATATGTTACACCTGCAGCTTTGTTATCGGTATCAATGCCACCATGCCGCATGGAAGTCCATTTTTTTTTAAACCAGTGGGCGGAGTGTATCATGTAGCATGTAACATGTTACGCTGTTACAATTTGACAATTTTTGGTGGCGTTCTAACAAATCGGAGCAGAATGCAGCAGCAGATTTACTATACATATTGACTGTGTAAAAAAAGCAATCGGCGCCAAATTATGTTAGAGCAGAACACAACGTTCAGGTCTAATATTAACACAATTATTTGATCGAATATTTCTTTTTTCTCAGTTTTAGTTCAAGTTTTTGAGCTCTAGCATAGACGAGTTGATAACATTATCCGGAATATCTGGTTTGGTTATCAAATTTTGATAACAATTAACGGTTGATATTATTAACCGCGATCACAATAAGCGGGGTCCACTACATATAAAATTGTAGGTGATAATAGTAGCCCAGGAATATAGTACCTAACATTAGGCGAAAAACAAGCTGAATTATTTTGTTAACTCTTCTAGTAGTGTCCCAACCAACCCCTTAAAATTGCCAATTGAAAACAATGACATAAAGCTTTTTACTATATAGGGGTCGAAAGAGAGTGAAATTATTAAAATGACGTTTTCGCGATTTTCGCAAAAATCATCAATTTTTCGGACCAAATAAGTAGCTTGTAAAATTTAATACAAAAGTTATCTAATAACGTTTATTCGAAAAACCAAATCCTTACCGAGAAAATCGCGAGTTAACGTCAGTGCCATTAGTTCCGGTAAAAAATGCACTCCTTTCTACGGCACCACGGAGGTAGACTATCGGCGCGTTTTTTTTAATGGGTCCCCGTTAGGTCTAATCTAAATGAAACTTTAATTAACTGTTGTGCTACTGTATATATTGATGATTGTAAAAGTTATTGATCGTGATTAAGAAAAGAATATACCAGCATAAAAGAGGAAAAGTTAATCTGATTCTTCCTTAAACGTTTCCTGTTATTTAAAAGTTTCATCAGTGTTTTGGAGTGTTTGGATTTACTGTAAGGATCTTCTTAAGTCTGGCAGCCTCTGCACATCCCTATATCTATTTGAAATAAGGAAGAAGTTATATCACTCCCATCCAGTTATAGCACGCAGAAATGGAATGTGATTTTTACAATTCTTGGATGGATTTTTTCACTCGACGACGATTCGACTTTGGTAGAAGAGTGAAGAGAACCGAAAAAAATTCTATTCTTTCTACGCCAATATATTATGAATTGGTGGTCGCGCTCGGTGGCCGTGGTCGTTCGGTCACTGCTCTACGATATTAATCTAGAGCTCGGAGTTCAAATCTCGGCGAGACCAAAAACTGCCTGTGGGTATTAATAGAACTCTCACAGTGCTCCGAGCTTGTCAGTATAAAGACGGTGCGGATAGGAGGTGCATACTAGCAACTGCTTTTCCGAAAAGTAGATGTGCTATCGAAACGTCAACAAAGCATAGAAATGCTAGAGATATTGACGCGCCCATGCCCCTGGAGGGGTCAAGGCAATTAACAAAATATTATGGCTTAGAAAAAATCGATTTTGTGTTGGTTCTATCAGGACGATTATCAATGTTGACTCGAGTGAGAAAATCTATCCAAATCGAGTTTCCGATTATGAAAGGTGATCGGCTAGAATGGGAATTATGTACTACTATAAAAGGTATTAGAAATTTCATGAGCCTTGGAATGACTATTTTCGTAACTGACGTTAATGATGTTCGTGTCATTAAAAAAACTATGCTTGTATGACTGATAAATGTAATAAATCAAAATATTTTATTTCAAAGAGGTACGACTTCCACTAGAAACCTCGATGGTTACTTCCAATGTCTAGCAATTATTATTATTTGTTTAATTTAATTTTTTTTTTAATTTTTTATGATAATATCTAATAATCTAATAGGGATCAATGTTTGAAAATCCTGCTCCAGCCGATATTGAGAAGAAGTGGTCCCGAAATATAGACTTTCTATTTGTATGCACCGGGTTTTGTGCTGGCTTAAGTAACTTTTGGCGATTGCCGTCAATAGCAATACGATATGGGGGAGGCAGTTTTCTTATTGCCTACTTCGTTTCCCTTGTTATCCTTGGGCTTCCAATGCTTTATTTAGAAGTAGTGCTGGGACAATTTGTGAGCCGATCAGGTGCCCAGATTTTCGACTGTGCTCCGATTATGCGTGGTAAGTAAAAATAATATTTTTATATGCAATTTTAAAGTAAACATGTTGTTTTCTTCTTAGGTTTGGGATATGTTCAAATGATTCTTGCCGTAATTGTTGCAAGTTATTATTCGAGTGTAGCGTCTATTGCAGGGAAATACTTAATAGCAACATTTGGCTATAAGCTTCCATGGATTGACGACACTATTAAAAACATATCGGACAAAAATGAGATATCGGCCCGTATTTATTACAGGTAAATGTTTATGAATCTAATTATATGGTTGAAATGAAGAAATTTTTGAAAAAAAAAAGAGTGTAAGGTTTTCGAATCGTGACAAGATTATAGCCGTGTTCGATTCACACGAAAGAAGATCCATTCCCATACAAAACGACTGACGGTCGTTGATCCAGCTCCCGTACGGGATCACGTCGGATCAAAGTTAAAAGTAAATTGGTTGAACGGCAACTTGTTTCTCGCCAATAGATTTGTATACTGAAGTCGCAGTTCGCCCCCAGTTTCTCCGTGAATCTGTATGTTGGCTGTTTGAATTCGCTCGTCGAGGATCCGTGGTGTTCGATTCACTCTGGATCCCTGTCCGCTTGTATCGAACACGGCTATTATAGTCACCCATGTCACAAAGCGAATCACATTCAAAGCAGAGACAAAACCCAGGGCTGCTTTTTAATGTATATGTATTTGAAAAATGCTGCCTCTTCTCTGACGATCAAGAAGAATATTGAGGAACAATTTTTTTTAAAGGCTTACCTTCTCACTTTTTGACTAGGAGCTGACGGAAATTGTGGTCGTTATCCTAGGAGAGGGAGCGTAGGCGAAATATGTATGTACGGCGCTTGACTTGCATGCTGAAAAAACGGCTATAAATCAGCAACCACTCATTGTAGAAAAAACTCTAATTGGCCTTAAATTGTTCAGATATTACGTAATTTTATATAAGACGTTGTTGTTGTACTTGATCAAAGTTGAAAAATGCTTACCAATCCCTTTAAAAGGCCTCTACTACCCTTGCAATTACACAGGTATACCAGGGTTATACCAAAGTAATTGCAGGTGAAAATGTTTCACTGTTTTCATTTTTTAAACATTATCGCTAATTATCCTTGGCTGGAAAAGCAGTGCCCTGGGAGTGGAGAGCGATGAAGTTTGGCCTTAATTTGTCTGATGAAAACCGGCTGTAAATGAGTAGCCACTCATTGTAGATAGATCTGCTTGGTTTTAGTCCTCCGCAATTTTTTAATAAAATATTTGAAAAGTATTCTCATGGTCGTAACCTTTCTCATGACCGAAGTTTATTCTCGCCAGCTGTTGGTGAGAACAATCAATCATTAATGGACGGTCTTTTATGGAAGTTTATGTTCTTTTGCTGGAAAAAATTAAGTAGGATACTTTTTTTTTGTTTTTTAATCTGTAGCGATCGAAAACTGATTTAAAAAAAATAATCAAATGAGTCCAAAAAGGATTAAAAAAAAGGAGTCGAAGTTTATTTCATTGACTATAGGCATGTTAGGTGTTATATTACCATAAAGGGGATAATTAGCATTTTCCATTTCTGGCATTTTTTACCGATTCGAATTAGCTACGATGGATTGAGGGGAAATAGAAAAAAAAAACAAATATTAAAAAAAAACTTGCATGAAATATCGTTCAACATTAAACAATGGATATTATGAAACAAAATTCTGTGTTCCCCAGAATGATAACAATTATTTTTTTAAATCACGGCCAATCTTGCCGGAAAAACTATTAGGGGGTTGTTGTTGTTGTAATAGCAACGACTACTGGCGTTGAGGAGGTTTGGCAGCTCTTGGCCGTTGATGATGAACGGGTCACTCCGGTGCATAGAACTGGTTGCCATGGAGCCGACTATTGGGGATCGTTTGGGTCACTGATTGCGAATCTTACGTCATAATTGCAAAAAATCCCAATGAAAACCGGGTAGCAATTCTGGGTTGGGCATTTTTTTTTCTTTTTTGACTTCAAATTCAAAATCTAAGAACCAAAAATTACCTTATAGCTCGAACCAGCCCGATTGGACGGGTATTTCTCCATGAAAACAGGGTTGCCATTTTTGGGTGAGAGAAGCCTATTTTTTAACTTCAGATTCAGAATCATCGAACCAAAACTACCTTACCGTTCGAACCAGCACCAGGGGGGTGGCACTTCATACGATTTAACCAAAAGCGCATTGCCAATTGATACGCAAATAATCAAATGAAAGTTGCCTTTAGAGGGATAGGGACGGCAACATTTTGAAAAGCTCTTCAAATGCCAACTGCCTAGTACGTTTCATCGTGTGAGTAACATACTTGCTATTCCGCGTTACCCCTTCGTGTACTGATGGAATCCAACACATATGAAACTACTAGTCAGGCACTCTTAATTCGTATAGAGTCCCATTTCTTGTTCGCAATAATCTCTATTCTTTGCCACCACAATCAGACAAATATTTCCCCATGAAAACAGCCAGGTCGGACGAGTGCTTCCCATCAAAATCATCCTCACCTGAAGCATGCTCGCGCAACGTTCACATTAGGCGAAATCGGAGACTGAGTCTTATGTATAGGTAGTTGCGCACGAGGATCCCACAGCAAGCGGGTGCGTTGGGGTTGGCCCCTGGTGTACAGAATCCTAAACACAAAAAAATATCACTATCATTCATGGGAGGGAAATCAAGGAATTAAAAAAAAAAATTGTTTGAGTCCACTACAGGACCGTAAAGCCCCAAGGCGTTGCAGCAGGGGCAAAAATCACTACACTGCCTCAGAGAGTCACAGTGTGCTTCGAATTTGCAAAAATTGAAATTGAAACACTAGCAACCCCTAAAAACGACTTTGATTCAACTCAAAACCCCACTTTCACTCAACAAAATAACACATCATGTTAAGTTTAAAAAGCAAAAAAAAAAAAAAAAATAAATAAAAACAAATAACAAAAAAATCCCCAAGAAGTCACCGTGTACTTTAAATTCGCGAAAAACTGCAATTTGGAGCACCTAAAAACCCCTTCGGTTCAACTTTTACTCGACAAAATAACACGTCCTGTTAAGTTGTAATGAACCATATTCTGGTCTGGTAGTGCTACTTCACCCGGGAGATCGAAGGCAGGACTTGATGAGTACTGATCTGTCGGTGGTACGAAACCAGAGGCCGAAGGTCCCATTACACCCGGTCCTCGATGCGAGCACGAGGGTATTTGAGCCGTCAGCAAAACATTCCATTCTTATCGCGCCATTTTTTATTATTCCCCATTTTTTCCTCCCCTGTTTGTGTTGTTTTCCCCAGGCCTATAAATGTTTACTAACACGTAAAGGACAGAGGCAACGAGCGGCGAAAACCCCGCCCACGTTGCTTGAACTGAGCTACAGCAAGCATAGCCCGCTGCTTAGCTCGTTGAGGGGCCTTTTTCTTCGCCATGTCTATCCTACTCCGTTTCATGACGTCCTCCAGTTCTTCGGTCTTTCCCGTCAGGGATCCGACATTCCGACCTGCAACCCTCAGCTTCTCTGCAGTGTACCTGCGCTCGCCCCCGGAAACCGAGCTCTAGCACGAACAATGCTCGCACTGGGATCACTCAACTACGCATCAGAAATAGTGTCCGGCGGGATTGTGCTTCTAGCGTGTTCTACCATAAGTCCATAAGGCTTTACATCCATTCTTTTACACCTATGGAGAAAGGTGGAGTTGGATGGCACTAGCGTGTGGAAAATAAAGGAGAATATACACTTTCCATACAAACCGTGGCCGTTTTCACAATAACGTTACTATGACACCCATATAAACATATTTGGCCGTGCGGATACTAAAAATATGAAACATTTGCAACATTACACAGAATACTGTTGGATAAATTCGGTTTGAGGGATTATTCTATTGAATAATAGAAAATAATAGATAATAGAGAATATGACCTTTGTAGTAGAATTAACCCGAGGATTACACACTGGGGTCACTATAGAATCGAGCATTTTTATACCCTAGACTTTATAAGTACAGGGTTTATTGTTTTTTTTCACAACGAAAATATGTAACACCTTAAAGAAGGCTCCGGAGGTATGGCAATGTATAAATATATAATATCAGGGTCACCTCCTGATTCGATTTAGCCATGTCACTCTGTCTGTCTGTATGTCCGTTCGGATGATAACTTTCAAATGAAACTTAAAATAAGCGATAACTTCCGATGAAACTAGTGACCTGGAATTGTGGTCAAATGGTTGTAGTTGGGTAAAGTTGATTGATATTGAAAGTACGTTAAGTCCGACCAGCGAAACCCCTACTTCCCCTACAAATAAAACTTCAAATAAGCGAAAACTCTCGATAAAATGAAGCTAGTGACTTTGGTCAAATGTTTGTACTAGGACCTTGTTGGTTGTTATTGAAAATGTGCAAGGTCCGACAAAAATGATACAAAGTATCTACACTGCACGCAGATACATCGGAACATGGATATGTCTTTGGCTACCGACTGCGTGGAACCTGTTGTGTTGAGGATATCGACGTAAGTTTTATAAAGATCCCAGTATAGTTATACTGGATGAAATCATTCGACAAAACACGTCCCACGCTTTCGGTAGGCATAAGACATATACATGTACCGATGTATCTGCATGCAGTGTAGATACTTTGTATCATTTTCAAGACATTCCGTCCCGTATAGTGTACAGGAGAATACAAATTAACCCAACCGTTGCCCCGTGTGTGGATCAAGCGATCATACACTCTACATATTGTATATGCGCCTGTGCTTCGTTAGTACGTAAATCAGCCATCGATCGCGTCAAGCCGCAGTTTAGTTAAACACACTTACTATTAGATACTTAGATAGTACTCGTCTAAGTCCAAAGACGGTAAGCGCGACACCAAAATTTTATTGCATTAACGTTTACGTTATCCGCACTGCACAAACTGCATCATTTGCACTATTCTCCTCACTAAATCAGAATTGTGCACTGTTAGTTGATATATCATCGATCGTGATAGTACGCGGTATGCGCGATACAAGTACGGTCGTAAGTTCATTACATCTCACGGGAAAACACGTTTGTGACCTTGGTGACACTGATTTCAGTCGGCTGGATGGGATTGGCCATCACAAGAAAGGGGTGGATCTGCCGCAGAAGTGTAGTCCAAGGTCCGTGGAGCAAGGATCTCTTTCGCACGGTCGCCGATGACGAAGCAACACCCATCCATTGAACTTCTTCGACTCAACCGTCTCTTCATGCGTGCATACGAGTTTGTGTGTATGTGTGTGTGCGTGTGTGAAGTTGAAGCTATTTCCCGACCTACCCCAACGATTTTCTTATTGAGTCAGGTTAGTGACGTAATTGATGAAAACAAAAAGATTGGTGTGAAGGCGAAGCCATAGCGCTGTGCACGAGTGAGGGAGACAGGTTGTCTGGATGTGGCTGGTGTTGTGAGCAGATTTGAATCACGAGGGGATGGCAGTTGAATGATGTTGACTTGCGTTATGGGTGCCTGGTTGTTTAGTCAGTTCATGACGCGATGTTTTTCGATTTTCGTGAGTTCCCTTTGATGACTGACTCGGATTGACTGAGGATCGGCCACTACATTCATATAACTCGGAAAAATTTGCAATGGGCTTGTTTCCTCTTCTGACCCCCGAGTAGAAAAACAGACATTTCGTGTGACGGACAGATTTTTAGGATGACCCCCAGCTATAAGACATATCCATGTCAAAAACCTCTACCTCCCGTACAAGCGACTCTTCAAATAAGCGATAACTTTCGATAGAATGCAGCTAGTGACTTCGACAAATATTTGTAGTGTGGGCTAGATAGTGTATTTTGAGAGTGGTGAAGATCCTTCTGAATGAGCGCCAACCTCCCCTATAAACTAGTCATACAGAAAACTCACTTATAATATGGTCGTTGTCAATTGATACTTTTGGTATCACCACTAGGTGTGTACAAGTCTAGGGGATATACGTTTCGGACTTTCGGTTTTTCATAGTTTTGGTTGTTAATAATTATCGTAAGTTGTTTACTTGCCTTTGTAATTTAGGTTGCTTTGTGCAAACGTTAACCCTCGAATTACACACGGTCCCTAACGACCCCAGCAATTTCTTTCTGTTATTATTTTTCAAAATAATTATCGTAAAGTGTGTTGCTGCCATTGTAATTTAGGTAGCTCTGTACCAGAGTCAACCCTCAGATTGCACACTGGGGTTCCTGAAGGTCCCAGCAGTTTTTTTTTTTAATATTTCTGTTTTGCAAAAATCAGGAGAATTCTCTCAATTCGATTCTTCTGTCTAGTCCAAATAGGGCTGCATGTAACTCTGGTTACAATGACGAATAAGATCGGTGAAAGGATGTACCTTTGTCGAACTGCACTCCCAATCTCAAAGTCCTCAGACACCTGACATTTATGCAGAGCGCGACATGCCTCTCCTGCGCAAAGCCATCCGTATAGAATCTCGGTTCACACCAGGAAAGGCTTCTTAATCAATGAAAAGCAAGTAATGCAGAGAATCATACTCAACGCATTGCTCGGAGATGTTTCGTTAGGTGTTGATGTGGTCGACTCAGGAGAATCCATATCGAAACCCAGCCTGCTCTTCATCAATAGGCGCGTTCTTTTGCTTTTCTCAACCTGTATAGGTTAGTGAAATAACACGCAATACAACAACAATGCTACCCTATATATTGTAGATTGGCGCTTAGTCCAGTGATTTATGGAGAGGAGATCCTGACCTGGATAGCGCACAAGTTAAGCTTTGATTTAGGACGCATCTAGCGGTTGGTAGAAGAAGTTCGCTCATTCCACGATGTCCACTCTATTTTCACCTCAGTTGACTTCAATTAGAATCAATCGAATTCCACACTTTTTCAAATTGGAATAGTCATTTTTGTCGAAATATTAGGAAACTACTCGGAATCAATTAGTTTCATCTAGCACAGTTGCGTTTGATAGGTTCAATGCTTGCTCTTGATGCAATAGAATGAAGTCTATTTTTAATATTTTTCAAAGAGTGGAATTATGCTACCACTTAAAATCCAAACTTTCTCT
The DNA here is from genome assembly GCA_964017055.1 of Chloromyia formosa. Lineage (NCBI taxonomy): Eukaryota > Metazoa > Arthropoda > Insecta > Diptera > Stratiomyidae > Chloromyia > Chloromyia formosa. Next base: position 29,731,257 of record OZ024815.1, on the reverse strand, counting down.
GAGATCAAATCCATTTCATGTCAAATACATGCTGTATGAGTCAGATACATCGTTTTTATTTGCACAAAAGCTCGGGTTAACTATCCTTGACCTGGATAGCTGCAAAAGAAATTGCTTCCTAAATTAACTTTTAGTCTTTTGATGTCAATTTTAGCTACTATCTTGACAACTGCAGGAAGCACGTGCTTTTCAAATTATTGTCTGCAAGACCACCATTTTTCGGAGATTCAATGATCAATCCTTCCTTCCACTCAGTGGGAAAGGTGTCTGTGTTCCACGCTATATCAACAATTTCAGTGCAGCAGCTCGGCAGTTATGCTTGTCGCTGCTTAATAAAGTTCGGCAAGAATACCGTCGAGTCCGTCGGCCTTTCCTAGTTTTAGTGCAATAATTACAGAGGTAATTTTCTCTTTAGTCCGTGCAGTTGACCGTATACGAGCATTTTGTTTATTTAAATTATCTACATGAGAGGGAACTTCACCAGAAGTTACACGGTTCAAGACAGTGACGAAGTGTTCCTTCCTTCGCCTCATCTGACGTTCCTCTGAGATACTTAAGTAGTTTTTCATTACTATCCTTTACCGGGTGTTGGCGGGAGTTACAACCACAAACTCCTTGATAACACCTTATACGCTCCTTGCGGCAGGACGAAATCGTTGTAAAGGATTGGCGCGGGAGCTTATCTGCCCCATAAGCAAGAAGAGGGATAAGCTTCGGTGTGAAAACTATAGAGGCATCTCACTAGTCTGTCCGTCCTATAAAATACTGTAGAAAGTTCTGGAAAACAGAATCAATTGGAGAGTGTAAAGGTGGCCTGGTGGAGGCCTGGTCGATCAACAAACAAAAGAAGTTGAACTACGAATAAACAAGGGCAAAACGAAAATAATGATGCAATCAAGGACTAGGACGCCACCACAATCAAACATTACCATCGGGGATCTCAACATTAAAAATAAATAACTGTCGCAACAGTCCAATCTCCAAGGCCTCCAGATGAGTTAGCATCGCCTCATTTTCTAGATCATGACGGTGTGTCTTGTGTGGACGTGTGGAATCAGCAACACACTCAACCAAGCTATTTACCCAATAAATGGGTACTCATTTAACAGCTGAGTGGGCTCATAGTCCGACACGTAAGTCCCATTTTTTATCGAAAACTACTGCATTCAGTAAGAATCGAGCCGGAGCGCAGTGCATTAAAAACAATCGGAATTTTCATAAGGCAAAGGGATTTGTAACTTGCAAATAAAAAATATGCAATGAGATCTAAGGAAGAAAGCTTGCTTGAAGTAGACAGCTTATATTCATATTATATTATTTAGACGTGTTCTACCTCGAAGATAACTAAGTTATTAAGTTCCAAAATGTCTGAAACTGGAAGCTTGATTATCAGAAACCTAGCAAGAAGGGTTTGGTCAGTGGATGTGTAGCTAAGTGAGAGGCTTGGAAATGCAACCACATTGGTCAATTGACTCACTATCAACACGTAACATACAACTTCAGTTTTATTTGCCACGACGCGAGGAGCCGCACTAATACCCTCGAATATTTGGAAACGCATTTAACTAATCAGATCGGCTAGTGCTGCTGTGATATACCTATAATTCAACTAGTTTGCCTTATATCCCAGTAGGATACAGCGCGTCAACTTCTCTAATTAGCCATCGAATTTGCCATCAGGCAATAAGTCTAATCTCGTTCCATGACACACCCAACAACGCACGCTTGTCGGCCACCGATCGGTGATTCAAGGACGTTCCAAACGTCGACATAAATTGTGTAGTTGAGTTCATTGGCGTTTCATTTCATAACACTTCCAGTATAGTAGTTATGGCCCTTACGCAATGTAAGCCACTGCCATTTTCGCGTGCATATCAAAACTCTGATTGTCAATCATCTGGCCTGTACGCCGATTCAGCACTTCATTTTTTAATATTGTTCTAGGCCAGAAAATTTTTAAAATTCGACAAAGACAAGAGTCGGCGAAATATTGTACCTCACTAGTATTATTTACGGAAAGTTTTCATGTTCTGCTCCCTTGCAATAACACAGACAACCCCAGGGAGCGAAATAGGCCCATTTTGGTCTTAACGACGAGCTTCTTTGGAAATATGTACTGCCACCTAGGTAGTCGAATTTATCCACAGGCTGTCCATAATACCAATGGGCCGGATTTTTAGTTGGCAGCACAACCACCTTGGTTTTGTTGGCGTTAATATTTCACAATAGGGGTAGGGGACTCCTTCTCGAGATTTGAAGCCATTCCGTTCAGATCTATGATTTTGTCAGAGAGCAAGCATACGTCGTCCGCGTAGTCAAGATGTTGCAGATAAGATGTATTCATTTCTACTACGTTATCTGGATATAGTTGTTGTTGTTAATTGCCTTGATCCCTTCAGGGGCATGGGCGCGTCAACATTTCCAGCATTTCCATGGCTTGATGACGTTTCGATCAACTGCAATTGCTAGCATGCACCTCCTATCCGCGCCTTCTTTACACTGACAAGCTCGGAGCACAGTGAGAATTCTATTAGTACCCACAGGCAGTTTCGATCGCGCCGAGATTTGAACTCCGAGCTCTAGATTAGTATCGTAGAGCGGTGACCGAACGACCACGGACACCGAACGCGATTGAAATTGGATTGGAGAGGGGATACCCTGGACGACAGCCACTTCCAGTCTAAAAGTCCCCCTAGACTTTATATACACCTTCAATAGACATAAGCTTCATAGGGATCCCTCCAGAGCCGCTCATATAGATTTTCGATCCACACCGCCGAAAGCCTTTTGGAAATCCGTGAAAAGCTGCCGGTTTGCTGAGCTGTGAGATTGTATTTAAAAACCGCGGAGGCTGCCGGTTGTTTGCCTTTATAGACAGCGGGTGCCGCTGCTCAAACAGCTTGTTAAACTGCTCAAACAGCTTGTTAATAGTCACAAAGTTTTTAGGGATGCCTCCATAGCTGCTTACATATGTACATAGATTCCTGATCAACACTGCCGAAAGTCTTCTCGAAATCCATGAAAAGCAAGTGAAGTGAGATTGATACTCGACGCATTACCCGATGACAATTTGCAAGGTATTCCGTGATGCTGCTTAAAGGCTTGTTTTCCAAGCCTTGCTAGGTGCTTATAACAAGGGACTCGGTCATATGATGGGAAGAAACGGCCTTGGTGATAGTAATGACAATGGTGAAAGATTTGTAGAGTTCGGCAACTTTCACGGTCTCTTCTTCGGTGGGATTATACTTGAGCATACAGACTGCCACAAAATCACCTCAGATCAACAGAGGGCCAGTTGATCGGCACAGAATACAAAATGAGGACGACCACTTTGCCACTAGTAAAAGATACAAAAGTTGCTTTTTGGACGTGCGAAATAAGAGGGGCGCTGATATTGGGATGGGAAGAGACCATTCTCTTATGATCGCTAATTTCGATTACGTATGGCTGCCGTGCGCCGTCCTAGCGACGAAAGATCCAGGGGTCGCAAATTCTACACCGACCGACTAAAAAATCTAGCTGTCTTTCAACAACACAAGGACCGCCTTGCGCAGAAAAGCAGCTTAGATAGCTAGTCTCATCAAAAATATGTATATCGGCAGCGCAGATATCATCGTCGGGATAAACCCGGATTGCCGGCATAGGCCTTGGATGTTCGACGTATCATGATAGCGGATTGTTGAAAGCAAGCGAATGAAGGTAGGTTTAGCTCAAAAATCAAACGGCAATCGAGGTAGCATCGAGTTCCTTTATCGTCAGGAAGCTCGATAAGTTCAACGTATTGTGCGATGCGATAAAAGAGGGTATACTAACTCTCTCGTCTCGGCAGAAGAAGCCGCAAGAAACAACAACTTCAAGGACGTATACGGTGTCATTAAGGAGTTTAAATATGGTCGTGACTCCTAGCAACATCCAATGTAGGATAGTGATGGAAAGCTACTTATCTTATGGGATAATCAGATGAGGCGGTGAAAAGAACATTTCCCCACGTAATAGCCTTACAGACTGTAATAATTGAAAAAGCATTTGCGTGCTTCCTGCCTTTGCCAAAATAATAGCTAAAATTGTCCTGGAAGACAAAACAATCACTTATAAAGCACAATTGATGAAGAACAAGCCGACTTTCGATCCGATCGATTCATTAGCACCTTGCGTCCTGGAATGCACCGAGTGCGATTCTCAGCTTCACTCGCTTTTCATTGATTTCGAGAAGACTTTCGATAGTGTAGACCGCGATTATATATGGGCGGCTTTGCACAGGGGATAGGCATCCCTGAGAAACTTGTGGCTATTATTAAGTCGACCTATGATAGCGCATAATGTCGCATTATACATAAAGGTAAGTTGTCGAGGAACTTTGCGATTCAGAGTGGAGTTCGGCAGAGGTGCTTTCTCTCACCTATTCCTTGTAGTGATTGGCGGGTGTAGCATGCAGCCCTATCCGGACCACACAGAGGAATTCGATACACCTTTACATATTGTTTGCAACATCTTGATTACGCTACCGACATATTGCTACTCTCTAACAAAATCAGACCTAAACTTTATGGCTTTAGATATCGAGAGACGAGCAAGGTTGGGCTAAAGATGGGCATCAACAAAACCAAAGTTCTTAGCCCACCGTTACGAAAAAGAAATCCTATTCCTTTTGATATTAAAGTCAATTGACAGTCTGTCCAGACTGGACAAGTTCGTCTGCCAAGGAGGCATTGTTGCCGAAAATGGTGGTACGAAGCAGGACATCGCTCGTCCTAACTTGCCTAAATGTGCATTCGGCACGCTTACCAAATCTGGCAAAGCAATTGTCTTAGTATTAACACCAAACTGGGCTTGTTACGCTCTTTGGTACTCTCTGTGCTGTTGTATGGGAGTAGCACACAGCTATTTCCGTAAGAGTTACCAACAAACTGCAAGATCCAGTCAACTCATCTCTTCGTCGCATTTTAAAAATTTTTTTCTGCCCCGAAAAAATATTAAATGAAGAGCTGAGTCGGCGTACGGGTCACTCGTCAATCGACGAATTGATACGCAAGTGAAAACGGCAGTGGATAGGTCACACATTGCGGAAGGGTGACAACTGCATTGCTAGACATGCTTTAAAATCGGACCCCATTCCCAGTGACGTCCGACCAATGGGGCGTCCGAAAGTCTCATGGCGCTGATCTGTGGCGAAAGTCTGTGCGTCGCTGGGTAAGTCATGGGAGAAGATGCGTCCCATTGGCCAGAACAGAGTTCATTGTTGCACAGGAGTAGTTGACGCGCTAAACCCCACTAGGTGTTAAAGTAAACTAGTAACGTGCTGAATTTTAATTTTCGGGCGAACAAATTGCAATTTCAGGGAGGAACCGAAACTGCAAACAGGGTAATTAACAAAACACTTTGTTATTAGCTGTTAACGCACTAGAACTGACATTCCGCAACGTGATTGCATTTTTGCAGAAAAACACAAATCTCGACGGAACATTTGGTTTTCACAGGTGCGTGTTCCTTTCCTTGTGTGAAATTCTCTCCCCGCTGTGAATGTGAATCAAACCTTTATGAATATTTCCTTGTTGTCGCACGATTTAGCCTTGATGGTATTATATTACGGCATTTAGGTGTTTGTTTATTGCGGCTTATTTTGACGTTTCAAGAGAAAAATTTGCATAGTGTTCGTTTGTTCACTATCCGTGTTACTACTAATCTCGTTGCTTTCAAATGGTTGTTTTTTTTGCTCAACGAAGGCTCAAGAAATACGTGCACACAAAACCATCTATACAACAAGCCTGAAACCAGGGTTTCAGTTCAGTGAACCGGCCTACTATTTGACGGCTGTTACCCAAACCCGTGCACATGTTCGGTGTCATATTTTTCTCTATCTGACATTTCTTCTTATCAACGTTTTATTCTGAATTTAATATTTCTCTTCTCATCACTGCTTTGCTTCACTTTCCTCGCTTAAGGCTGGTATTAACCTCTTCGTGCGAAAATGTTACACTCATCTCTCCCACGAAAAAGTGACAGTGTAGAGTTGCCGACAGCACATTACCGCGGCGCTTTACACGACACATGATTTTCCCTTCTACTCCAAGGACCGGTTTTCAAGCGAAATAAAGAACAAAGTAATTTTTTTCGCGTGAAAATTTCTCCTAATAATGTCTCTTTGAATGATGTATGTTAGCACTGACAGAGCGAAAATCTTTCGTGGGAACACAACTTTTGACAGTTTTTGTAAGTGACTTCGCGCGAAAAACTGATCTTAGAACCTTTATCAGTGATTTGCTTGGCTTGGTTTTTTTGCTTCGCTTTAATTCCCTCGTTTGTCACTGCTTCAGCTTCTTTGCTTATCACTGTTTCACTTTTCTCACTTATTCCAGCTTCCATTCTCACTTATTCCAGCTTCCATTTGCTGTCCTTGCTTATCACCCCTTCGATTCGCTTTGGTTGTCTCTCTTATTACTACTTATTCCAGCTTCCATTTGCTGTCCTTGCTTATCACCCCTTCGATTCGCTTTGGTTGTCTCTCTTATTACTACTTGGTTTCCACCAATCATTTCCCCAAGTTTCGGTTCGCTTTGCATCTATCGCTCACCGTTGCTTCGTCTTTTTATACCCTAGACTTTTAGTATAGGGTATATTGTTTTTGTCACGACGGAAATATGTAACACCTTAAAGGAGGCTCCGGAGGTATAATGATCAGGGTCACCTCCTGATTCGATTAAGCCATGTCTGTCTGTCTGTCTGTCTGTCCGTCTGTCTGTCTGTCTGTCTGTCTGTCCGTCTGTCTGTCCGTTCGCACGATAACTTTCGATAAAATGAAGCTAGAGTCTTGAAATTTTGGTCAAATGCTGGAAGTGTAATCTAGTTGGATGGTATTGAAAATGGGCATGATCAAGTCAAGAGAACGCCTACCTCCCCTACATATGTAAAATACTTAAATGTATCTCTAACTCCCGACTAAATAAATATGAAAAGCTCTAGCTTTGGTAGATTACTCGTGAGGGTAATCTTACAAACTCCTGGGAAAATAAAACCGATCAGTTGAAAACTAACGGTAATTTTCTTACAAAGAGCCCCGTACTACCCTACTTTTCGGGTTTTTTGTCTATAACTCTTGAACCAATTGACGTAGACGCCTGATTTTTGGCATGTAACCCTGGGGTGAGAAGATGCTTGAGTTCTAGTAAGTTGGGCATAATCGGATCAAAGGAACGCCTACCTCCCCTACAAATTTAAAAAAATTCAATATTCCTTTAATTACGATAACTTTCGACAGAATGACACTAGCGAGTTGAAAATTTGACAAAATGTTGTTAGTAGGATCTACTTGGTTGGTATTGAAAATGGGTAAGATCCGACTCAAGCAACCCCTACCTCCCCTACAAATGAAACTTCAAATAAGCGATAACTTTTGATAGAATGATACTACCGAGTTAAACATTTGGTGGAATGTTGCTAGTAGGACCTACGTAGTTGGTGTTGAATATGGGCAAGATCCAACCCAAGGAACCCCTACTTCCCCTACAAACGAAACTTTAAATAAGCGATAAATTTCAATAGAGTGAAGTTAGAGACTTGAAATTTTGTTTAAATGGTTGTAGGGTGATCTAATTGGTTGGTGGCAATGATGAGCAAGATCCGACCTAAGGAACCCTTACCTCCTCTGCAAGTGAAACTTCAAATAAGCAATACCTTCCGATAGAATGAAGCTAGCGACTTGAAAAATTCGACAAATATTGTAGAATGGGTTAGTTAGTTAATTGATTTTGAGAATGTTCAAGATCCTAATGAATGAGTGCCAACCTCTCTGATGAACTGGCCATATAGGAGACCCATTCTTAATGCATATGGTCGTTGCCAATTGGTACTTTTGGTATCTCCACTAGGTCTGTACAAGTCTAGGGTATATACGCTTCGGCCTGGTTTTACTTACACTTGCTTCCTTTTTCCTGCTCGCTTATCACTGCTTCGCTTCCCAAGTCTTGGCTTCGCTTCCCTATCACAGTTCTGCTTCAGCGCTTAGCAGCGCTTTGCTTCGATGATCAGTTTTCGCTTATTACTGCTTCGTTTCGCTTCGCTTTCCTTCATTATCACAGCTTATGACTCCTTCGCTTCAATTTCTACGTTTAACACTGCTTCGCTTTCTTCTTTATCAGTGCTTCGCTCCATCTTCACTGCATCGTCTCGCCTCGCTTTGCTTTCTTTGTTTATCTTACGCTTATTGACTTTTCTGCCTCATCTAACGCTTACTCGTGCTTAACAGTAGCTTATCACTTGTTAATAATTCGCTTTGAATAAAGTTATTTACACGCCATGCCTCAGGTTACAAGTTGATGATGTAATAAACATCAGGTTAGGGCAGTTGATTGACCTTCGATCAAAAATTAAAAAAAAACACGCATTTTTCTGCGCTTCTACTTACTCTGTAAGTTGTGGGCATTTATATAGGAGGCCCCAGCACTTTCTCACGCATTTTGAGGGGTTATTACTGGATTTTCTCCATCAATTTGTCTGTCCTTCATTCGCTGATGATTTTTTTTCTCAGCCTTGGCCACCAAAGGTTGAAATGGCATCTTTTAGAGCAGTTTCTCCTCTTTAAGCTGGTATCCGCACCTTTAGTGGCCAAGCCTGAGAAAGTTTACGGTTTTGATTTCGCTGCAGCACTTTTCCGTGCATTCTGCGTGGTTTTTGCTGGATTTTTTTTTCTCCGCCATTTTTACTCTTTTTCATTCGCTGATGATTTTTTTTCTCAGCCTTGGCCACCAAAGGTGGAAATGGCATCTTTTACAGCAGTTTCTCCTCTTTAAGCTGGTATCCACACCTTTGGTGGCCAAGCCTGAGAAAGTTTACGGGTTTGATTTCGCTGCAGTACTTTTCCGTGAATTCTGCGTGGTTTTTGCTGGATTTTTTTTCTCCGCCATTTTTACTCTTTTTCATTCGCTGATGACTTTTTTTCTCAGCCTTGGCCACCAAAGGTGGAAATGGCATCTTTTAGAGCAGTTTCTCCTCTTTAAGCTGGTATCCGCACCTTTGGTGGCCAAGCCTGAGAAAGTTTACGGTTTTGATTTCGCTGCAGCACTTTTCCGTGCATTCTGCGTGGTTTTTGCTGGATTTTTTTTCTCCGCCATTTTTACTCTTTTTCATTCGCTGATGATTTTTTTTCTCAGCCTTGGCCACCAAAGGTGGAAATGGCATCTTTTAGAGCAGTTTCTCCTCTTTAAGCTGGTATCCGCACCTTTGGTGGCCAAGCCTGAGAAAGTTTACGGTTTTGATTTCGCTGCAGCACTTTTCCGTGCATTCTGCGTGGTTTTTGCTGGATTTTTTTTTCTCCGCCATTTTTACTCTTTTTCATTCGCTGATGACTTTTTTTCTCAGCCTTGGCCACCAAAGGTGGAAATGGCATCTTTTAGACCAGTTTCTCCTCTTTAAGCTGGTATCCGCACCTTTGGTGGCCAAGCCTGAGAAAGTTTACGGTTTTGATTTCGCTGCAGCACTTTTCCGTGCATTCTGCGTGGTTTTTGCTGGATTTTTTTTCTCCGCCATTTTTACTCTTTTTCATTCGCTGATGATTTTTTTTCTCAGCCTTGGCCACCAAAGGTGGAAATGGCATCTTTTAGAGCAGTTTCTCCTCTTTAAGCTGGTATCCACACCTTTGGTGGCCAAGCCTGAGAAAGTTTACGGTTTTGATTTCGCTGCAGCACTTTTCCGTGCATTCTGCGTGGTTTTTGCTGGATTTTTTTTCTCCGCCATTTTTACTCTTTTTCATTCGCTGATGACTTCTTTTCTCAGCCTTGGCCACCAAAGGTGGAAATGGCATCTTTTAGACCAGTTTCTCCTCTTTAAGCTGGTATCCGCACCTTTGGTGGCCAAGCCTGAGAAAGTTTACGGTTTTGATTTCGCTGCAGCACTTTTCCGTGCATTCTGCGTGGTTTTTGCTGGATTTTTTTTCTCCGCCATTTTTACTCTTTTTCATTCGCTTATGATTTTTTATCTCAGGCTTGGCCGCCAAAAGTGGAAATGTCATATTTTAGAGTAGCTTCTCCTCTTTATAGTAGTATTCCAATTTTTGATGACCAAGCCTGAAAAATTTACGGCCACGATTTGAATAGAAAGTGTATATTCTTCTTTGAATTTACTTTCCTTTGATATCCAGCGGTGGTCTCCAGACTCACACACACTGACCTGTGGGAGGTCCTAAAGATGTTGAACAGTGCCTCTGGCTCAGTTGGTGTTGTTGTTGCCTGCACGTGAACGGTCCTATTAGTCACCCCCTACGATCAAGGTAGGACTCACCTAGGGGTGCATATTCTAAATCCGTCACCCCACGGGCTTTTGACATAATTGTCAAATTTTACAATAATCCACGATCATATGTGGATTGACCATATCTAAACATCAAAATCATAGCGCGGCGACATTCTCACAAGAGAACGTTAATATGAGGATGTCTAAATACGTACGAATGAATAAGAATATTCTTAAGAAATTTGTTCTCATCATATTCTCATGAGATTGAGAATAGCCGTGCTTGTAAATAGGTCTGAGAACTATTCTCATGGATGACGTAATCCAAAAAGCATTTTCATGAGAATGTCTATTGAGACCTTAACTTAAAATACGCTGAGTTGTTTCACATAGGTGGATGACCCAGTCACCAAAATCAGCCCCATCTTGGTTTTTGGAGAGCCCCAACTTTTGAGCTCTTGTTATTTGCGGTATTTATCGGCATCTACTGGAAGGTCCCCGACGACTTTCATAAGCCTTTTAGACTATGAAGGCCCACATACCGAATAAATTGTTTACTAAAACTGTTTTAGAGGTTTTATTTAACATTTCCTTATTTTTACCCAAACTTCCTTCCATTTGATTAAACAAAATAATAAACATATTTTTTATTCTGCTTCACTTCAGGAACAACGTTATTGCAGATATTCCAAAGAACTCATCGATGCTTCAATTGTTTTCATTCAATGAGGAACTCATTATTTACCTGGTAATATGTTGGGTATTAGTTTGTTTAATAGCAGTTAAAGGTACAATGTACGAGAATTCCTGTCTTTTTTCGACCTTAACACTTCATATTATTGTAGGTCTTCGTGCGATGAGTCAATTGGGTTGTTTTCTTTTATTCGCGTCAGTTGCCGTTTTAATTGCATTTTTTGCTCAAATTGTTGTTATGCCCGGCGCTGCGGACGGTTTTCGGAATTGTCTTAAACCAAATTGGAGAGAATTTATAAATTTTGAGGTAAGTTTTAAGACATGATGATATTTGTTCATTATGTTATATATGTAATATTTTACAAATTTTCATTTATTTCTCTATAGATTTGGTATGACGCATTGATTCAAGTGTTTTTTTCCTTGGGAATTTGTTTCGGACCAATTACGACATATGCCTCATTCAACAAGTTTTCATATAATATGTTTTTGTAAGTTAGATATATGCTTAACATACTTGATTTGGTTTTGTTCTCTCAGCGAAAGAAATAAGGGAACATTCCTGTTTCGCAAAAATTAGGAGAATCCCATCTATAAGTATTCTAAGGCCCGTTTAACTGCCCATAAGCAGGGATTTATTTATCAAAAACTATAAGAGCTTACATAATACAATTATGTTGATCTTAAAGTCTTAAGCACTAGCTACATAGGCCTTAGGCTTAAATAAATAAAATAAATAACTGGCGCAACAGTCCAATTTGAACCACGGCCTCGAGATGAGTTAGCATCATCTCATTTTCTAGATCGTGACGGTTTTTTGTGCAGAGGTATGTGATCAGCAACACGCTCAACCGAGTTATTTACCCCATAATGGGTACTCATTTAACAGCTGAGTGGGCTCATAGTCCGACACGTAAATCCCCGGAATCGAACCGGGGCCCAGTGCGTTGAAGGCGAACGTGCTAACCGTTGCGCCATCCGGACTACTTAGGCTTAAACTAAACAATAAACAACACCCAAAACACGATAATGCAGCTCAAAAATAAGGGGGGAAAATCTCCATATTTTGTTTAGGTTTCGGCTTTTGATAAATAAGGCCCTGTTAGCTAACAGGCAGTTTAACAGGACATTGAGAAAACGGACCTTAATATTCTTAATATCTACATTTAACATATATACGAGTATATGTAAAAGGTCCGGTAAATTTACTCGCATTTTCATATTTTTTTATAGAGATATCCTATTAACGATCGGCGTTAACTGTTTATTGGTTTTTTGTATTACCTGTACATTTTTTGCAATCCTGGGAAATATCACGTCCACTTCCTTGAGTCTCGATCAACCTACCTTGAATTGGTTTGTGTATTACTCTGAAATGATTGCTAGGCTGGAATACAGTCCACAGGTAATTTGAATAATAACCAATTATAAAGCAATAGCTTTAACGTAAACGTATCAACTTTCCAAAAAATATTTACACAAACAACAATCCATTTTTTTATTATTATTATTAATCAAACATTTCGATATTTACCTTTCAGATAACCTCTGTATTGATATTTGCGTTAATGTTTTTAATGAGCATTGTCAGTATTTCAGCATTTACCTTTTTCACTGTAAAGATGCTGCGCAACGAATTTCTTATCAAGAATGAATCGAGAGTGGTTCTATCTATAGTATGCGTGATGTTCTTATTAGGATGGTTCTATTTAACCCCCATTGGTCAATATGTCGTTATCCTTTTGGATCAATACGTAATTCCATATACAATTGGATTGAATGCTTTGTTGGAATTTTTCACATTTGCTTGGATTTATGGTAAGTGAAATAATCCCATTGCACACAATTCCTTTAAAGTATATGATAATCATGTTAACTAATTATAACAATAATTTTCGAATTTAATGGTTAAACGGTTGGAAGGATGATTATATTTTAGAATGGTTAATTGCATTTATTACAAGGGCAAATCACAAAGCGGGGGCAAGAGTCTTCTTCCATAGTCTTCCGCGCGGGCGCCCCTGGAACGGCTAATCAAACCAATCAAGTTTTGCAAAGCACAACATTTGATTGAGGCAATTAGATAGCTGTAGCCTGATCGGCTGAGTAACACCTAAGCGTCTCAGGTCATCAGGGTGGAATGAATACAACATATGTAGTTGTGTGAACTCTGGCACGTTATGAACCAGCTAAAGCAGCTATCACCGAAGCCACCCCTGGATAGGGTTTACCGATGGACCGATAACTTATCCTTGTAAAAAATACTCAATGTCAAGAAACCTGGAACAAAAGCCTCGAATTGGACGGATCATCAACGATGACCACGCAAACGTTTAACGGATTATCCTTTCGGATCCTGGAATGTACGCTCCCAGAACAAACCGGGCGCCGTTAAGGCCCTCCTTCAACAGGCCAAGAATTACAAACTGAGCATCACTGCAGTCCAGAAAACAAATTGGATTGGCAGCGAGATAGCTGACAAGAATTTGCACATATATTTCAAAAGTGGCAAACTGTCGAGTCACAAGGAGTTTAAAGTTGCATTCATAGTGAGCAAGCAGCTTAAGCCGCATGTTTTGGACTTCAAACCTATTAACGAAATGTTGTGCGATTCGCATTAAGACTCGTTTTTTGAACCTCTGGCTCATCAACTGCACGCCCCGATTGAAGTTAAGAAAGATGCAGTGAAGGGCAAATTTTCTGCCCGCTCTAGACACTGTTCGACTCACTTCAAACAAACAACGCCAAAAAAATACTGCTGGGAGATTATAATGCGAAAGTTGGAAACGAAAGTTGGCATCGTTAACAACTGGAGGACATAGCCTCCATGAGGAATGCAATGATAATGGTCAAAGACAAATCGACTTCGCCTACAGAAAGAATCTTATCGTAAGCTCCACATGCTTTCCACATCGACGCATTCACAAAAAGACTTGGAAATCTCCAGATGCACGTATACCGTCAACCAAATTGACCACGTCCTCATCTGCAAAAGGGCATCCAGGGTATTGGATGTCCGATACTATCGAGGAGAAAACTGCGATTCATGCCATCACTTGGCAAAGACAACCTATCAGTGTAGAATTTCTTCAGTGCACCAATCGAGAATCAGCCCTCCCAGAATCTTTGCGGTTGACAAACTCTTGAGCGATGCTACGGTCGGCCCATGCAAATACAATAGCCCTTGAGGAAAAACTATTACCTATACTACACGACATCAGCAACACAGGTATCCACGAGTTCTGGGAAGAACTTAAAGGTACCAAGGTATCAAGGATGTCGCAGGGAAGATCGTGGGATACAAAGCCCGTCGAGTGCGAAATGGCTGGTTTGACGAAGAATGCAGAAAATCAAAATCAGAAAATCGATGCAAAGAAAGAAGCCTACATACAATATATTCAACGTGCAACTAGAGCCAAAAAAGATAAATTTGACGAGTTACGACGAATATCGGATAGAATAATTAGACGAAAGAAACGGGAATACTTTGATGAGCAGTTGCTAAACATTAATGAAAACCTAGCTAATAGAAAGACCAGACAAGCGTATAGAGACTAGTAAATACAATTATGAACGGCTATCAACCTAGGACTAGCCTCTGTAAGGATAAAGATGGAAACATCATCAATGACACTGCTAGCATCAATTAGCGATGGGCTTCTTATTTTGAAGAGCTTCAGAATTCAATACCTAATGTCCCCGTACAAGAAGCCCAAATCGATGGCGTTATTATTGATCATGGCTCCACTACACAACCTCCGACAGATACACCAACTATTTTACTTCTGCGAATCTGGGAGGACAATGTGATCCCAGACGATTGGCGCAGGAGCATCTTCGGTGTAGGATTACTGGGGCATTTCACTAGTCTGTACGTCCGACAAAATATTGATAAAAATTCTGGAGAATAGAATAAAACCGTACGCGGAACGAATCATTGGCGAGCATAAAGGCGGTTTCAGAGCTGGTCGCTCCACAATCAATCAGCTTTTTATGGTTAAGATGATCCTGCATACAATGTTGACGTGTACCAAATCTTTGTCCACTTTAAGCAAACATACGACAGTATCGATCTTGGTCTACTGTACAACATCATGCTGCAATTTGATATACCAGCAAAACTAGTACGACTAACAAAGATGACAATGACCAACTCCGTTTCCCAGGTCAGGATCCAGAAGAGGTTGAATGATCCTTTTAAAACACGTACTGATTTGAAGCAGGGCGATTAGACTGGCACCAACGCTCTTCAACCTAGCACTTGCATACGCGATTCGAGTAATGGGTACGGACACCAGCGGAATCCTACTCATCAGGTCGACACAATTCATAGCGTACGCAGACGACATCAACATTATGTCCCTAAAACTGACCGACGCAGAAGAACTTCTACATACTCTTGACACCGCTGCATTAGAATTTGAACTAGGCATCAACAAGGACAAAACAAAAATAATGATGCAATCAAGAACCGGGACGCTAGCACAATCGAACGTCAACGACTTCACATACCTGGGTATCCACCTGTCAAAGGACGCCAACGAAACTGATGAAATTAAGCGGCGGATACAGCTAGCAAATAAGGCTTTCTTCTCGTTCCTCCCCATAATGAAATGGAAGAATGTGTACAGAAACACGAAGCTCCGCCTATACAAAACCAACATACGACCAGTGCAATGATATGGCTACGAAACCTGGATCCTAACCCAAACCTACGAAAACATGCTAAGTACATTCAAACGGAAAGTCCTTCGGCGAACTTTCGGAGCAGTTTGCGACCGAGATGGATGGCGCATCCGGTACAACCATGAGTTGTATGAACTATAAGATGAGCTGAAAGTTTCAAGAATCGTCAAACTACAACGTCTTTAATGGGCAGGGCATGTACAACGAATGAACGATGTTGGCATGCCTAAACAAGTAATGAACGAACAACGAGTCGACGGAGCGAAACTGCGAGGAAGACCGAAAGCTCGTTGGGATAGTTCAGAATATGATACATACACGATTCAGAATTCCTCAAGGCCAGGTCTGATCAATTTTTCCGGAGTGGAATTCCGGATCGTCTATAGCGGCCTTTATATTTATCACATTTCCTTATTAATTTTAGCAATAAATTTCGGATCAAGATGATAATTATCTCATTTCGAACAGGTGTGAAGAGAATTTGCGACGACATCGAATTCATGTTTGGCTTTAGAACGAGATTTATATGGCGGATAGTTTGGTGTTCGGCGCCTTTTATCATAACTGCACTTTTTGTTTATCATTTGATATATGGTGCTTTTCATTTGGACCTATCATCGTCGAATGCGAATTCACTATCAACTGTGGGCTATTGTAAGTATGGTTTTATGCAAATTTTTTATTTATAAAAAGTGAAAAACTGTCTAGACTTATGTATTCAAGGTCCCCGCGACCGGCGAGGCGAACGGTAGTTCAGTGCGTAGAGCCATCAGTCTCATGTCTGGTTACCGGCGTTTCGGGTTCGAATTCCGTTCACGACGAAGTTCGTGGCCGTGAATGTTTGTGTTGTCTTCCGCCTGTGGTGCGGGACATAATAATAAGCCACAACATCTCCCGACTTGTCGCTGGTAGGCGGCTAAATGAGGGAGCAGGATGCGCATGTTGGCAACTGCAGTGTCCAAAACTAGTTTATGCCAACGAAACGTCAACTGGGCCACATGGAGCAGTTGACGCGATATGCCCCACAAGTGGTTAGGGTAATTGAGTGAGGTTCCTGGAAAGTGCAGGTGCGAATTATTTTTCAGTGAAAATTGCAAGTGTGTATTTTGTTGACTTGGTTTCATTCTGCATACTAACTTAGCATGCGTCTGCAGCTAAGCTTGGCATCGCGACGTGCATTTTTGTTGCTACTCGAAACACTGTCGGTTGAGGTTCGATCCCCTCACGGGACAAATAGGTTTCTACTCTCGAATTGCCTCTATTTAATTTCTCAAAGCTTAGAGGTTTCTGGTATCTGGATTTGTTATGAACAGAATTAGCTGTAAACACGGTTAATATTATGCCGCTTTACTACCTTTGCTTTCGGTGTATGTCTATCATGTTCAATCGGAGTGCATTCTGGAAACCAACGACATCGGACATATCCGACTTTAGTGCATACCACTCGATACTTGGCACTAAGTGTCGTCGGTTATTTGCATAAAAAATTGACCAAAGTTTCCGTCCTCGTCTCGTCTTTGCAACTCCAACAGGGTTTTCTTATTGCTACTGACCAGTGCCCCCCTCGCGCGTGACCACGGAACTTTGTCTCGTCAGCTGATCGATCCAGGGACTCAAAGGAAATAGATTATGAGAAGAATAGTTCAAAAAAGGCGAGTCACATTACGTGGATGTTCTAGAGGGGAGCAAAGCCATAAAAGAGGCGGACGGACACGTTGGGTGACTACTCGCATTACATATGGGTAATCTTTCCAACAGTTGTTTTTTTCTAACAGTTACAGGTTGGGGATTCTTGTGTCTTGCCTTATTTGCAATCGGCATATGGATCACGTATATTGTGACGAAACAACCAAAACAGCTACCCATTAATGTACGTATAAATCATAAACTAGTAATTTTGTATTTAATATTTTTACATTTATTTTTAAGCGATGGACATTGGCATCGAGACCTTTATCAAGCTGGGGACCAGCCGAAATGTCGTTACTTTTAAATTATAGATACTTCATTTTAAAAAAGGGCAATTCATGTATTTGAGTATGTTTGATAATTTTTTTCTGGAAAAGTATTTTAATAAAATCTTACAGTTAAAGAAAAATCTAAATCGAAACGGAGTTTTCAAATGCGTAATTTCTGATCCCACCATAAGGTTACCCGCGTGTCGCATTCGTGTGTTTTCTGTCAACATGTTTATCTTTGGTTTGTTCAGCAAAGGCGCGAGTGTATTGGTTTAACGAATACCTGCCTGTTCTGTTATCCTATCAACTAGTTATGTTAATTGTTGTTCAAACTATTAATTTGTAAAAAAATATTGTGACAAAGCAAATAACTGAACAGTAGTAATCAGAACCCATTTCTCAGCAAATTATTTGTTTTGTGATATAATAATATGTCGATCAAAAATCTAATATATTTTTTTTAGTCATCGAAAATAGGTCATCTTTTGCCTGACTTATTTTCGTTAGCAGTTAATTTGCGATGAAAAATAAATCAGAATATCATTGCTTATTAGAGAACTTATTTATGAGAAACATTTTTTTTCGAAGTTTTAACGAAAAATAAAATATGATTAAGAGTTCAAACCTAATGCCTGAGCTAAATATTACTAGCCAACGGAAAAGTTTGTAAAAATGTGCGAAATATAAAAGAAACGGTTGTGGGTGCTTAATATTCAACGAAATTAACAACTTCAGTTATGTCTGTTTTCTATAGTTTTTCATTGTTCACCAATAAATATGATGGTTAAATTAAATTGCAGAATTCCCACCTTTTCATAATACATTCGCTATTTAAGTGATACAAGTAGCATCTGGTGTCATAGCTATCTGGAGGATTTGATATAAACTTGTGACATTCAAAAAAATAAAAATTCTTTCAATAGTCCAGTGGATAAAAATAGATTAATTTAGATTTTCATTAATTGATTAATTGCTAATCATCGTCAATATTACGAAATCATTTATAATTGCCTGAAATTAATATATGCTATTATATTTAAAGGGATGTTGCTTCGAGGACACATTTTAAACCTTACAATAACCATTCAAAGGAATTAAAGTCATGAAACACTTGAACAATTGCTCAATTGATAATTTATGTCAACATACGTTGAATATATTTTATCAATCGTCTGTATTTTTCTAGGTGTGGTCCATTCCATAACAATACACCCAAAAAAATCAATCATTTAGACAATATTGCTCACAATATCGAACAAAACCCATTAATACACCGACCAAAAAGCAACAATAATTCTCTAAGTCGGTCAAGTTCGCTTAACTGATAACACCTTCAACAATTATTTATCGACTAATTAATTTCTCGTTTCAGTTCGATTTCCAATCAAATTTTTGTTTTCTTACGTAGTTAAGTCGCATCACTTTTGGTGACAAATTTCCAAAACAAATATTTTTCCGAACAAAGTCAATAATTGAAATACTCGTAAGTCAAATTCTTTTAACATTTTGGATCGTAAAAAAAAAATTTATGTTAACATGAATATGTAAAAGTTAAGATAACTTTTCCGGATGCTACGGTAGATTTTTCAAGAATTTTGATTTTAGCAAACTTATCAAGGTTGATTGTTTGTTGATAAGATGCTATTAGTTGTTGGGTAATCCAATAAATTTAACGTTGGCAAGTGTTGATATCAAATAGACCAGTCGTAAAATGAGCGGACCGCAAGAGTGGAATTGTTTAAATAATTCCAATTAAAATGAACTTCCTTGTGAAGTTGGAGGCTATATTATTAGATAAATATACGGGTTGGATTGTACTGGACGTTTCATCGGGAAAATTCTCATAACGAATAAAAAATAAGCCTTTCTCTTCACCAGATTCACGAACAATATTTCAAATACTGGAATACTGACCTATCATAATTTACATTATTTCATATTATTTAGACACTGCCACTACTGGCTGGCTAGAGTTAGTGCAAGGAGAAGGTTTCGCATCGTTAAGAAAAAAAAACATATTTCTTTTTTTCAAATATCTTTTGTATACTTACAAATATAATACATAGCAAAGATAAAACAAAATCGCTTGTTAATAAAAAATTATAATAATACATATATACATACTACTTAATTGCCCTAACCCCTTGTGGGGCATAGCGCGTCAACTGTTCCATATGGCCCAGCTGACGTTTCGTTGACATAAACTGGTTTCGGGGAATGCAGTTGCTAGCATGCACCTCCTGCACATCCATGGCCACGAACGTCGTCGTGGACGGGATTCGAACTCGAAACGCCGGTAGTCAGACATGAGACACACTGCGCTACCGGTCGAGTATACGTACGAGGATGTAATCAAATACATATATATTTATAGAATTATTTAGGCAACGCATCTAGGTAGTTAGCTCATAGGACTCCGAAATGTGATAGATTACATTTAGAAGTCTTTCGACCTAATTTTTAAAGAAAAATCCCAATTGTGTTTCTCTCTTCGCTCTTTCAAAAAGGCACACGGAGAGCAGAATTTGGGCATACGATCTTCAAATCAGACACCTGACAGGATAAGCAACGCCTACCTCCATACAAAGGTTTCTTTCCTGTAGCACAATAAATGTTCGAGGTTATTAATTATTGGGGGCCGGTAACTCAGTTCGATGCGTTCGTCTGCGACTTCGGGAATTTGAATCCCGCCGTAACTGTGAGTGTTTATGCTGTCTTCCCCTTGTGGTGTGGGGCGTGAGAGTAAGCCACAACCTTTTCCGATTTATCGCAGATATGTGGCTAAATGGGCAGGAGGTGCATGCTAGTAACCTCGTTCGAAACTAGTTTATGCTAACGAAGCGTCAACTAAGCTTCATGTGGATAGCTGACGCGCTATCCGCAGGCCAAATAGTATAAGTATTAGAATAAGGTCGGTTGACACGTTCAAAGTACACTCTGACAAAGCAAGTTGACAACCTACTCTGAAGTTATTTTTAACGTGTCAACCCCTTTTCAAAGTGAGTTGAAGTCTTGTTCATCTCATCAAATCGAAGTAGGACGGTGATCAACTTTCCATCAAAATTTGATGGTAGCGAAGTGTCATAACTAAGAAAAGTTCACAGAAAACAACGACGATTTTGTATGTGGAAAAGTGGTAAGAGATGTGAAAGTGTTGATCAAAAATTCACAATGATGGATAGATAGATAGATATAAAGATTCGAGCTACTTTCCCAGCAGGAAGGCACTGCGACCATAAAGATCTATTGTGCCGTAGCTCATTAATCCAAAAGACCGTCCACCCTTCTAATAAAGGGCAGTAAGTCTTTAGCAGGAATCAACCTGAATTCTGCAGTGCTGATAGTAGCTTGCCCGAGGAGTGACATCCTAAAACGCGCGATGGCGGGACATTCGCACAAAATGTGCTTGGTCGTTGACAATGATGGATACCCTTGTCCAATTAAACTTTGAGCGAGCGTATGTGTGAACCGACTTATTACCGAAATAATTAGGCTACGAAGCTGAAACTAATATATCGCTGGTAAAAGTGTGGTAACTGCAAAAAAGCATATTTTACAGAATGGAGAAAACTATTTATTTTAATGTTCGAAGCTTTATAGACTATTTTAGTAGTAGACATTTTTAATGTATCTTCGAAATGACAGGCATTTTAACATTTGCGCTCATTGAGAACAAGTATCTAATGCCCGGTTCACATTATTCCAGTCCAGTAATCCAGTCCAGCTATCCAGTCCAGTGCTGGACTGGATCATATCGTCTACATGATTCCAGTCCAGTAGTCTGGCGAGTGTGTTGTTGATTCGGTAACTATAGTAACAATGATTTCTGGGCGAGCTGGAATCAAAAAGTAGACCGACAATCCAGTCACTGGACTGGATTGCTGGACTGGATTGCTGGATTGAATTGCTGTCCAGTGCCGGTTCACATTATTCCAGTAGCAGTCCAGCGCTGGACTGGATAACTGGACTGGATTGGTTACTGGAATAATGTGAACCGGGCATTATGAAATATTCGATAAGCGTCATCAACATCATCAGAAGGTAATCTTGTATCTATGTTTGAGTCTTCAGAATCTAGTTGAGCTAACCCAAGCTTCTCGCAATGGATGAGTCCACAACCAGCGTCTCATTCGGCATAAACACCATCACACTCTTGGTCCCCTAATTTCGTTCACACAATGGTTCAACTCATCAGTTGCTGTCTTGATCCATTGGGGAATCAGTGACATTCATTCAGACACTTATCATGTGATTAGTAACTAGTAGCCGGTCTAGCTCTAATATATACGCGGACTGTGTATTTAAAGAGGGTGTCATAGGGGGCTCAAAATCTCTTTCATATTTCAACAATATGCTATATTTAGAGTTTTGCTATATTTTTAGTTTTGATACTACATTATCATATTTTGAGCGTTGCATACCCTAAGGTTTTAATTTAGTGTCCCGGGTAGCTAACTGGAAGTTTAACGAGACATTGAGAAAATGGGCCTATGTCGATCAGACAGTTTATTTCTTGCCAATAAAATGTAAGTATAGTGTTCGACGCCATAAAACTCTCCAATGGTTTCCGCCGAAGAAGCCCCAAGAAGTAACAACTTAAACGCCGTATACGGTATCAAAAATGAGTTTAAATATGGTCTTAACTCCTATCAACATCTAATGAAGGACAGTGATGAAAAGCTACTACTACTACGAACCGGGGCCCAGTGCGTATAAGGCGAACGTGCTAACCGTTGCGCCATTCGGACTACAAGTGGGACGGTGGGAAAAGCATTTCGCCACGATTTTGAATCGTCTAACTTCTGCCGAAGTTCCCCATCATGTAGACAATTTAGCTGACCATCAAAATGCGCGTATACGGTCAACTGCCCCGACTAAAGAGGAAGTTGTAGCTGCAATTAATGCACTGAAACAAGGTAAGGCCGCCGGACTCGACAGCATTCCTGCCGAACTTTATCAAGCTGCGTCAAGCGTAACTACCGAGTTGCTGCACCCACTTGTTGATAAAGCTTGGAACACAGAGACCTTTCCTAGTGAGTGGAAGGAAGCCTTGATAGTCAAACTTCCAAAAAAAGGCAGTGGAGTTCAGCAGGGGTGCATCTTGTCACCGATTCTGTTCCTCCTAGTGATTTGCGATGTGTTGCACGCCGCCCTATCCGGACCACACGGAGGAATTCGATGAACTATAAAATCCCATCTGCAACATCTTGAGTACGCTAACGACATGTGCGCAACAAGATCATAGATCTAAACGCAATGGCCTTAGATCTTGAGAGGGAGGCGAGCACGGAAGGGCTAAAGATTAAGTTTTTGGCCCGTCATTGCGAAAAACAAGAATTTCAACCCATCCAATTGCCATCAGTATCAATGGACTGGACAGCTTGTGGAAAATATGGACCAATTCGTCTACCTAGGTAGCACAGTTGCCAAAAAAAGTGGTAAGGAGCAGGACATCGCTCGTCGTATCAACCAGGCTGAATACGCATTCGGCATGCTGTCTAAAATCTGGCAATGTGGTTATTCCAGTATTAACACCAAGCTGGGCTTGTTTCGTTCCCTAGAACTGTCTGCGCTGTGGTATAGGAGCAGCACATGGAAAGTTTTTGTAAAGGTTTCCAGAAAGCAAGTTTCGATAACTCGTGTCTTCGTCGAATTTTAAGAATTGGCTAGCCCGAAACAATATCAAATGGAGAACTGTGTCGGCGTAGAGGATGGATGTCAATCAACGAACTAATACGCAGACGAAAATGGCAGTGGACAGGTGAGACATGGCGGACGGAAGGGTAATAAATGCATTGCTGGACATGCCATAAAATGGGATCCCATCCCCAGTGAAGGACGACCAAGAGGTTGTCTTAGAAAATCGTGACGCCGATCTATGGCGAAAGAGTGTGAGTTTCTGGGTAAGCCGTGGGAGCAGATGCGTCCCATTACGTAGAACCGATTACGATGGCGTGCAGGAGTAGCCGATGCGCTACGCCACACTAGGGGTTAAGGCAAAGTAGTAGTAGTAGTTACTATTCTCTTGAAATATAAGTTTCGGTTTGAAGGCTAGCTAACTAAACCAAGACACATACCCAACCAAGGAGATACTCCATTTTCAATGGCCACGTTTATGCCGTGGAACTAAAAGGCGATTTAACTAAATCGTTTTAGTGCTAGTACTTGTTCGTGGTGTGTTTGTTTATACCGACCATACGAAGAGGTAGTAAACATGAAAGATGTCAACTGTTGGTTTGTGACTGCGGTGACATTGTTAAGAAAATGTCAAAGGGCTCCTCCTAATAAAAACGCGTTTCTCCGCTACAATCAAAGGATGAAACGAATGCAGTTTCAGGAAAGGATGAGGTATTTATATAACAAATAAAATATAATTTTCAACAACAACACCATTAGCGAAGACAGCAACGCCACCTAGTCCCAATTTTTCAGTCCAGTTCTGCATAGCAAGTGGAGCTAAAATTAGTACCAAAACTAACTAGTGCGACATGTTTATGTCGTTGTGAGTTAGCTCGAATTAGTTAATCTTCGAAGATAGTTCCGCGGCATAAACAAGGCCATTGTTGGGCTAATTACATTTTCGGCAGAAGTAATCGCAGCATCGGCTGTGTCTTGGGTAATCAATTTTTAGCGAGCCACATTGAAAGCAGCAGCACGAAAAGCCATTTGGACTTCCGTCAATAAATTGTAAATTGCAGTTTTTCACATAAGTTTTGCCTGATCAGCTGATCAGAGTGTTTGATCTCACAGAGCAGTGGCTCCTAAATTAATTACCCTGTTGAAATTAGAGAGTCCATACGGTAATTTGTTTTAGTCCTTTTTTGCGACCAAATGAAGTTGAAGATTTTCTGTTAAGCTACATACTCGTATTTATTACATAATGGATCAAAGGCAACTCATACTCCAGTTTACTAGAATAACACAAAATTTAAATATATTATATACTATATATTGTACGTATATCCACCTTTTAACTTGGGAATATTGCCAAATAATATAATAGTAATTGGGACAATACGCTACGGGTCGCTCCAGTTTAATCTTTCGTCGTTGAATGCATTCCGATAACAACATCACTTGTTCTCTCCCATTGTTTACATGTGTATGGAAAATATTTTTTATTCAATTACAGTAGAGGGCTCTTCTTTCGGAAGCTTGAAAATTGATAAGAGACACCTTTAATTTCGAGCCTCATTTATTCGGATACGATGACCGCGTTTGTGTTTCAGAGAGTATAGTCAAAGATTAGACATTAGAAAGATACCGCACTTCATACAAATTAATGCCGTGCCAAATACAATAGTACAGATTTCACAAGAGTTATCACTTCATAGAACTTCCGCCTCTGCCAGGAGATTTGTATGTTATTGACAAATTGTATAAACATAGTATAAACAACACAGTATAGATACACAAGAGAATCAATACATACAATACAAATCTACCGCCGAAGGCGGAGTCAGCTTTCTTGTGAAGTCTATACAATTTGTCAATACATACAAATCTCCTGGCAGAGGGGAAAGTTATATGGAGTTATAACTCTTGTAGAATTATCAATCCTCTTTGGCTGTGCCTAGTAGTTGCAAATGTGGTGGTTACCGTAGTGCGAACACAAAGGCTCAATTTACATTGCCGCATGAACCGGATGAGTAGCATTAACAAACCACATTGGCGACCAACAACAAAATAGACGGTTGTGGCAAAGATTAGGGATTATTGCTAACAAGAAATCGGACTCTATACGAATTAAGAGTGCGTGCCTAGTAGTTGCATATGTGGATTCCATCAGTACACGAAGGGGTAATGCGGAATAGCAAGTATGTTACTCATACGATGAGACGTACTAGGCAGTTGGCATTTGAAGAGCTTTTTAAAATGTGCCGTCCCTATCCCTCTAAAGGCAACTTTCATTCGATTTTTTGCGTATCAATTTGCACTGCGCTTTGCTTAAATCGTATGAAGTGCCACCCCCCCCCCCCCCCCCCTGGTTGTTGTTGCGCGAGAGCATGCGGTTCATGCAGTATTGACCAAAGGGGTAATACCAAAGAGGATTGATATTCTATAAGAGCTATCACTCCATAGAACTTTCCCCTCTGCCAGAAGATTTGTATGTATTGACAAATTGTATAGACTACACAGTATAGATACACAAGAGAATCAATACATACACAAGAAAGCTGACTCCGCCTCCGTCGGTAGATTTGTATGTATTGATTCTCTTGTGTATCTATACTGTGTAGTTTATACTATTTCTCAATACATACAAATCTTCTGGCAGAGAGGAAAGTTCTATGGAGTGATAGCTCTTCAGAATATCAATCCTCTTTGGTAATACCAACCGAAAGCGTGTTGCTCTTACTTTTATAATGAAACGTAATAAGCCGTTGTTATTACTGAAGTGTGCCTTCACTCTCTAAAGGCGTCGAATTAGCATGGCACCGCGAGGTTTGTTTGTGAACGTTAATTTGATGATGATGATTTTGTATGAAGTGCAGTCTCTTCGTTATGTCTAATCTTTGGTATAGTCGCATTTATTTGGCCTATCTGATTATTTGTAGCCGCATATCAGCTCCGACTAGTATATACGACGCTACGTCTGCAATCTTTTATGTTTTTATTTTTAGAACTTTCTTCGTTGTTGTCCCTAGTCTAGGAAGATATCGATTTTATGAATTTTTTGTGTACATATGGATGTACATATATTTCTTTTATGATGAATGATGACTAGTTTCTCTTCCTGGGGGAGTACATACTAGTATTAACGGCTTCACTGTAAATATTACACAAAGTGGCAAGTGAAGAATGTTATGAAAATACGACTTACTGTTAGTGTCATCCAATATTTTTAACATAAACAATTAAGAATAATTGATAGTAATACAATGGGGTTAACTTTCAATAGCGCACGCTATAGTGGACACATTGAAACGAATAACCAAATGGAAGCATAATAAGTGTACTCGTATGTCAATGTGATAATGAAATATGAAACAATACATACATATGTACTGTAATCATTTGTCAAAAATTGGAATCTATGTATATATGTACATACTCGAATAAGCCTGGGATCATATGAGCGTACAAAACAAAGATGTTACGGATATTGTTTAGCAGATGAGGTATGAGGATGAGGATAAAATAGTATTTGGACTTGAGGATGCGGATGCAAAATAGCCATGCAGTGCCTAGAGCGAGCGAAGCGAGCGTTCATATTTTAGCGATACTGTGGGTTGTGATCCCTTAACCGCGGAGACCACACAAGAGACAGATGTAGATGTAGAGTGAGCATTTATATTTGTGCGATACCGAGGGTTGTGATCCCTTAAGCGCGGAGCGAGCGAAGCATACACAAGGGACTGTTGATTCAGAACCCACAGTATAATTCAAAGTGTGCATGGATAATTTCGGTTTGGAACGAGCTGGGCTAGGTCCGCCCCTAGGGGGCTGCGACTCCCCGTACATAGCCCTAGGTCGCTCGTTTCATTCCTTCCATATATACCATTTCGTCCTAGCATACCTGGATCCACTTTTTTTTCGTCTATGCAAAATTTCGGTTTCAAATCGAAATAAGGTATGCGAAGTAAAGCGAAAAAAGCCATGTATGTACGTATACTTTCGTTTTTAAACGAAACTGAATAATAAATGTGAATCGAAAGTGGCCATGCATGGTCACTCTGGTACACAGTAAAATATTACCTGAGGGGAATTGAAAATTCAGTGTGCCATTTATCTCTTTTTTCGTTGTAAATGGAATACTTTTTGTGCGGATAATATTTTTACACCTATTAGTAAATTTAAAAATATCCCGAATGGATTAAATATTGTGCATCAAAACGGTGGGAACAAATTGTTCATACGCGAATATATATAGTATGTACATTTTTATTCCAATCGAAAAAAAAGTTCGGACAATAACCAATGCCACAACTGAATTTGAACCCTTGAATGGAAGGATGATCACATTGGACTGACGCCTCAACGCACTAAGCTACCGACTCACAGATAGGCAGATAAATGCTTTAAGACAAGAAATAGAGCTAATATGATATAAATATTTATATCACGCCTTGGATTAACAACTCCGGTTCGGGTTTTCTCGATTCTGGTTATATATTTGACTAACCATATTGTGTTGTTCACCACCGGTGAAATAAATACACCAAGTAAAGGCATTACATTTTAGCGCTGGTTGTTGAAGGACCTCCAGTTTGATTCGCGAATGAAAATCGTAATTTTTTGTTACTTTATCAAACCAATATATTTCAAGCTAAGTTCATCTTCAGGGTTTACTACATGATTAAAAATTACAATTTTCTTAATAAATAAAATATAAATAGATGTATACCTTAAATTTGAAATTTTCAAACACAATTGTACAACAAAAAAGCAAACGTCAAAAATTTTAATGTAAACAAGGAAATCACAATAGTTAGAGCTAGTACATGTAGAAAAAATACCACAGAGCAATGGCGTAGCAAATTATTCGAAACTCATTTTTTATTAAATTAAAATATATATCCGAGTAGTGTTTTTTGTCAGTTTTTTCGTTACAAACGGCAATAAGACACGAAAATAACGTTTGTAACGTAGAACTAAAAAAAAAATACTAAGCATATTTTAATTTAATAAAAATGGGTTTCGAATAATTTGTTGCGCCATCGCTCTGTGATATTTTTTTTACATGTACTAGCTCTAACTATTGTGATTTTCTGGTTTACATTTAAATTAAAATGAAAAATATCCGATACACATCACACATGAAGATGCGGATATTTGACAATTGAAAAATCATGATTATAAAGATGAGGATGTTTATTTAGATGAGGATAATCCGTATCTGCGGAAGAAGAGGCCGATATCCGTTACATCACTAGTACAAAGTACGTCCATTGCATCCATTAAATTGATTTCACTGGGAGACTTCGTAAAAATCGACGCACGTCGTAAAAGATAAACTTTTCCAACAACGGACGTCAAAATCAGCTAAATCTAAGGCTAGGCGAATGTTAAGACGCCGGTTTATGAGGTGACGCAGCATGAGATTATGTAAAGCAAAGGAATAAATCTAAAGGCAAAAATTTCAACATGAGGTAAAGCAGTTTTTTCGTTTCTTGCTTCTATCATAAAATCTGCATCACCGACATTCACCTCGCCTAAAAGCGCGTTGACATGATCAAACTACGGTTTGACAAACTAGCATTTGGTGAAAAGTTAAGCACCGTCCAACTACGGTTTGACAGAAGCACAAGACATCAAAACAGTTTGACAAGGGGTTCACACGTTCAAGTAGGTGGTTTGTCAAACCGTAGTTTGATCATGTCAACGCGCTTTAAGCAACTATTTCTGGTTTGAAGGTTGTCAATAATGCAGCATTGGACGTACATTCTTCATGTACGTCCGTGTACAAAACAGCGTCCGTTGCAACGTACACTTTGTATGGTCGTGTGGCCTTGGGCTAAATGTTAAGTTGTGGGTATATTGACATCATGGTTTCTTGGATATATACTAGTATTATAAAAAAAGACAGAATCATTTTATAAAATAGGGTTAACTTTAAAATGAATCATGCAGCATAGCATACGTAAGTATATCATGCGGAAATTACATTGCCGGCAGAAGCAATCGCAGCGGTGACAGCAATAGCAGTGGCGCTCAGATGTCAAGTTAGAATATGTGTACATATTCACTTTAACCGAATTATCTGCTTTTTCGTGCAAAATTCTAAAATAGTGCTGGGGAAACAGTACAAAGACGGCGCGGCTAGCAACTGCACGTCCGAAAAGTAGATGTACTATCGAAACGTCAACAAGGCATAGAAATGCAAGAGATGCTGACGCGCTCATACCCCTGGAGTAGCCTAGGTAATTAGCAACAATATTTTTATCTTTTTTAACATAAAACTCGCTAATTAACTGCAAACCTGTGCAATCATGAAAAAAGTTGCTAATTTTGTCAATATGAGTGAAACTTTGTACAGTAGTAACATTTGCCTTGAAAATCGAATTTATGAAACTGACGAGCAAAGTTAGATTCACAGACACTGAGTTCGAGTCAACTCATCATCTTGGTTTTTTTTCAGTATGAATATGATTTTGCTTTTTGGTTTGGAAGCGGGGATTTGATAGTAACAATCCCTAGAAAACTGATAATCAATTTCGTGTTCCATTTCTCGGCCACGCTTCCTTCTTCCGACAAAAAGTCTTGGCATGATTTTAAACGATACGCACATTTACAGGGAGCTTGCGGCGACCGGGGGGGTCGGTAGCTTAGTATGAGATCTCAGGCTGATGTCTCATCATACCGGTTATTCACGGGTTCGAATCTCGTCGTAACCATGGATGTTTGTATTGTCTTTCCCTTTGGCGCTGTACACCACAATAAGCCACAACCGTTCCCTACTTGTCCCAGGTATGCGGCTATGTGAGCAGGATGTACATGCTAGCCATAAACTTTATAAAATACTTAGACTGCGCTCATACGTTTTTAGAAATGTCAGGACATCTGATTAGACATTAATGGTCTAAATAGTATCTGTGATCTGACAGCTAGATAAGTGGTCCAAGTTGTGATTGCAGTAAGGCAATACTATCTTGTTTAATATGTCAGTTGAATATTTCAAAAGTTGACAACTGAAATGTCGGAATTGACAGTGACTAATACACCAACTTATTAATTTTTAGTCTAAAACTGACAGAAATGTCAACCAACTTATTACTTATTAATTTTGAATTCAAAACTGACAGAAAGTTCAACCACATGTTCAGGCCTCTTTTCCCATGGAATAGTATAGGGCAAGCGCTATAAGGTTTATGTTTTATATGCATCGTTCGAAACCAGTTTACTCTAATGTCAACTAAACTCCACATGGGAATAGAGAATACTATATCCTCCACTAGGTGTTTAGGGCAAATTGTAGTTACGGGAAGCATGCATAAGTGTAAATGTACATAGTTTGTAATAGAAAAGTTAGAGATTTGTCACGCGATTAATCGGAGAGGAACAGGTTGACCTGTTTTAAGTCAAGAAGATTCTCTTATTAGGAGATGGAGAGATAAATATCCATCTAATTCATACTCTTTAATGGGTTTAGAACTAAAATTAGAAATCAAATCAAGGCGGGAGATTTCAGACTTCTGCAGCCACGTGTAAGGTGCGTTCAGGTACCCTTCAAGCTTTTCAAGACCATGAAATTGTTTTCAACTTAGGAGTTCGACCAGATTCAGTGGAGTAAAAACACTGGACTATTTCACCTGTACCCACAGGTTTAACTCATTAAGGCCCGTTTTCTCAATGTCCGGTTAAACTGCCAGTTAGCTATCCGGGTCACTAAATTTAACCTTAGCGCATGCAACGCTCTAAATATGATAATGCAGTCTACAGCGCAGCTATTGCAGTAGAAAGTCAGCTGATTTTCTTGGCGGTTTTCTGCCACCTGTTCAATTCTATTCTACGTCTGTGCCACCTCTCAGCATTATTTTGCGGCTGAGATGGTTTCAGATCCGTTTCCTTCGAATGAATATCCAGAACTCTGTTGGTTGCGACCAGTTTAATTGTCTCATTTGAATAAGCAAACGTAAATAGTTCTAGCTGTCAAAATCTCAGAAGTACGTATCAGCTGTTTGGAAAATTGAATCTGATCCAAATGGATCGAACGGGGCTAATATGATTCTTGTATAGTGTATATATTTCCTAGTGTTAAAGTCAAGCTTAACGTAAATAATGATTCGAAATGCATATACTACTAAACAAAATTCATTTACAAATGTTGTTGCTGCTTGATTAGCAGCTTCAGACGAACCGAGAATACCCTAGACCTAATGATATACAACCTAGATCCGGGTTAGACCCAGTGATGACACTACTTTAAGGTGTTACATATTTTCGACGGAACAATCTATCTATCTATATCTTGATAAGGTCCAGGGTATAAAAAGCGCGAGTGAACCTCTGTATTTTGAAAAATGTAGATCAAACGTTGAATATAGGAATTCATAAAAATACAAATAATGGTCAGTATTCAGTTTTCATACAATTTTCACAATTCTTTGTTGATAAGCATGTTTTTAGCCATGACACATTGGTAAAGTTTTGTTTATTATGCAACGAAGGGTCGAATAAACTAACACCTCGTTATTTCACAACATTTATTTGAAATTGAATTTGAACTGGATATTAGATCCGTGGTGTTAATGTGCCAACTACATTGTACACGAATAAACATTTTGCTGTCGCTATAGGCATTATTTGCGTCAAAAAAAATTGTTTAGATTTGGTAAATCATGAAATAAAAATTATTATCGTAGGCCTTAAATGTATGGTTCACTTTGAAAAGATAAAATGAAAAGTGTAAAGGTGAGAAGTTTTTCAAGCTGTGGAGCCAGACACTACTGATATCGCTGATTTTCCAGAGGAGGAGGTGATGAAGGCAATTGTGCAGACGAAACCGGGAAGGCAGTCGGACCGGACAAAATACACTTGGTATTTTGGTTGAAGATGAATCATGTCGGGCTAAGATGGCTCACTGTTCTTTTCAACAAAATTAAAAGAGGGGGACCGATACCTGACGCTTTCAGGAAAAGCTTCCTTCTCCCGTTTTATAAGAACAAGGGTAACTCACGCAAGCTCAACAACTAAAGGGCAGTCAAGTTAACATCTCACACATTGAGGACTTACGAGCGAGTTGTCTGCAATGAATTGAAAGAGATTGTACGGTTGGATGACAAACTAATGCGGGCGATATTCAGATTAGCTACATTTTCAGCTCCGACGCAGCCACGCACAATAGCCAAGCATAGTCGATCGTATCGCATGCTGAGCGATCAGTGTGAATCCGATCCGATCCGACCGAAGATACACCTACCTCCCAAACAAATATTATTTTTGTAAAAATATCCAATATTGTAATATAAATAAATATAAATATATAAATAAATATAATATATATAAATATAAATGTATAATAAAATATAAATATCCAATATGATGCTAACTCATCTCGAGGCCATTGTTCAAATTGGACTGTTGCGCCAGTTATTTTTTTTTTAATTTTATCCAATATTGGTACTTACAGAGTCCTATTGTGAAACTTAGTCCAATCGGTTAAAAAACTAGGCTGCTTTCCTATGAATATGGCCTTTGTAAGTAAATTTTAAATGAAAACTATAAAGTTGGGTTTGGGTCCTTTCTCCTACACTTTTGGACCCACTATAAACGGGGACTTTAAAGCATATATTCTGAGGACTTCCACCAATAGTTGTGTGAAATGTCAGCCCTACACTATTTAGAACTCATTTTTGTCGAAATATTCGACGAAAACTGGAAAAAGGGGCATTTGGTCCCCTCTCCTCTACACTTCCGAAATACTTACCAGTGAGGCATTTGGAGCATATATTTAGAGGATATATTTAGAGGACTGTCCCCAGTAATTGTGAAAACTTTCAAAACGTCACGATTTTTTTCCTAATCACGCTTTTGCGGCGTTCGTAGCCCTGACTATAACGCAAGCCCACATTCGGATTGGACACAAATCGCCAACGAAACTGAAGCAAATCGAAAAATCATCGAAAGCTCTTCAGAATTGGATTGGATGCAAATTGTAAATAAATCTGAGCGAAATCGGATCTGAATCGGAACGTATTGTCTAACAACACCTTTAAAACATAAGCACCAGATCACTGTACTCTTGCTTCGAAAGCTATTGGAGAATTTTTGGGAAATCTCCAAAAATTACATAGTAAGTTTTGTTTTCATTCTGCACACCAACTTAGTATGCGTCTGCAGCTTAGCTCGGTAACGCACCGGGCATTTTTTGCTACTCGAAACACGGTCTTTTTTATTTTCAAATTCTCTCTGTTAAATTTCTCCAAACTTAGTGGTTTCGCACGGATAGAAGCCCTCATAAGGTCTTGCATCTTTGCCGCTATCCGTGTGCAAGACGACCACGAAAGCATGATAATTCTGTTAGTAAAGCCGTAAAGGTGTGATCTTAACTTGAAAACTCGACCGTAGAGGTCTAGATGGCGTGAAGCAATTATATTAACTCACTAGAGGGGGTGGAGAGAGGGTGAGAAGCGGAGATATTTGTTCCCTGGCAATTTTACTTTATGCATTCAATGTTATTGCAATGTGCAAGTGCGAATTATTTCAGTGATACCCATAGCTTTACCGAAGAACAACATTGCAGTGCTACGCGTTTGATAGATTATATTCTCCATTTGCTTCATTTGTATCGCTGAAATTCATTCTCTAATCGAAGAAATCGTGAACGATGGCCAAAAGTCGTAAACGGGGAGTCAATCCCAATCTGAAGCATAGTTGACGTTTCGTTAGCGTATAAACGACTTTGGATGATGCAAGTAAGTTGCTCGCATATATGTATGTGCGTCCTGTCTTTCTTAGTCGCCTTCTACGACATGGCAGGAAAGCCATGACATTATTCTTACGCCCCACATCACACAAGGGAACATATTTACAAATAGCTAAAGTAAATTTTCTTGTCATACACAAATTCAATTATTCAATTCAAAATTCGTTATCAATTATCTCCCAATAGGGATCTCATCCACGTTTGCCATTTCTCGACTCGTCATAGCGAGGTTCGTGGTATTGTACATCTTCAACCTTCAACCAGTTTTTAGCGACATGGCGCTAATATATTTGAATGCCGGAATGTACAATATACACACTTAAAAATTGTCTGGTAAATTTTAATAATAAAAATGGTAATGCATATGATTCCACGCCATGTGACTATTTCTAAATCAATCCTTATGATTAAAAATGTGGGTAATACAAGTTTTAATACATTTTGTTTGTATTGAATTTTAATACAAGCATTGTATTGGAGTACATACACGGTTAAACCAAATGTTGGGGCGTATTTTAATCTTTTTGGCACGAGTTTTCTAAACTCCTAAACTCGTTTGGTAAGCCAATCGCAGGTTAGCTAACCTGTCTTGTTTCTTCAACTTTTTCGTGTCGGGGAATCGAGCCTATAAACTCAGTATTGTAGAGTCCAACTCTACAATACTGAGTTGAGACCGCAAGGCCACATAGAATAATATTTTGAGCTCACAACAAATAGTTGTGCTGAGGCTAGAGGCTAAAAAATAGTCATTGCAAGGTTTACGTTTTTATTAGAAATGAATGCGTTAAGTTTCAGTAAAAATATATTAATTTTTAGTCCAGAAGATTAAACATTGGGGAAATATTATATAATTGATTTCATTTTAATCAGTATTTAATTACAATACAAAGCAAACTTTTCAAATGATTAAATTCTAGCTTTTTTGTATTGGTTTATTCAAACTTTCGGATTAGAAAAAACTCCAAAATTTTTAACCGTGTACTTTCAAGTTGGTCACCTATTGATGACTTAGGGCAACTTCCACATGGTGAATTCAAGAGTCCCCCAATACTTTTAGCAAAGAGCCACTAAAAGCACAGACTTAAATCAGAGCTTTAACCAGGATGGGTCCGTGGGTCGCTCACTGGATCATTTGCTCATTGACTCACCGATGAATGTCTTCAAACATGTGTTCTAATAGATGTTTTCACATCTCCTTTTTTGTGTCATCAAGACAATTTTTTGCTAAAATCAAGGTAGACGGCAAGTACAATATATCTAAACAGTTCAATCCAAAGGCGTCGAAATAACAGAAAATTTTTAGTACATCCTGGAAACAAATACAACATTTGTTATCTTTTAATATGATTAAGAGGTAGCATCCACAGCAAACTTTTTAGTTCGCAGAAAAACTAAATAGTTTAGTCAGAAAAAAAGAACACACGGCGGTTTATGAGACCTCGCACACAGCAAACTAAACTATTTAGTAATCACAGTGTGTGCGGTTTCATAAAACACCATGTGTTCTATTTATATGACTAAACTATTTAGTTTATGTACGAACTAAAAAGTTTGCTGTTGGCACGAGCTCTTAAGTGAATTCCTCGACAATTTCGAAATTATTTTCACTCGTTCAAATAATTTTTCGATTAGTATTTAAAATAATAATATAAATAATATAAATCAAAGCGGTAATTAAGTTCTAGTCCGTTTTCTGGTTAAATTTTTTAGTTGGTTGACATTACTCCAATTGCCCTCACCCCTTGTGGGGCAGAGCGCGTCATGTGGCCCAGTTGATGTTTTGGAGAATGCAGTTGCAAGCATGCACCTCCTGTTCCTCAATTTAGCAGCCACAAGTAAGGAGATATTTATTTGGTTGCTTAATGTTCACTGGTTTTCATCGATATTAAAAGATGTTCAATTATTCACTAATCCAGCTTTTGTATTTTGTTTAAGATTTTAAACAATGACCAACAGAAAATTCTAGTCTACTTTAATGTCATAATTTTATTAATTTTATTTTATTTTATTTATACCTGTATTACAAGTAGTTACAATAACACCTAAAAAATAATAAGCCCTGATGATGGTCTAGTATCGAAACGTTGGCGATAATTACAAAATACACAAGCTGCATTAGTGAATAATTGAGCATCTTTTAATATACAAGTCAAGAGACGCTGTGGCTAATTATTATTACCCCCAGAAAACACAAACATCTATAGCCAAGAACGTCACCGTGGACGGGATTCGAAACCGAAACGCTGGTAAACAGACATGAGGATGATGCCTTTACGCACTAAGCTACCGGCCCCCCCCCCCCCCACACACACACACTTTTTTAGTATTTTATATCTAAGATCGGGCCGGGGGTCGCGTGTGATTTTTTCTCTCCAAGGAGGTCGCGGCGGTTAGAAAGATTGAGAACCCCTGCATTAGTCGATATGAGCCGGCGAGTCGATTAGTTATAGCGATAGAATTTGGATATTCGACTTGTTCAAAATTTACGAGCCAGAAGTCGATTGCCATGCTGCTTGTGCGCGAAATCGGAGCTAAACTTAGTCAAATTTTGTTTGTTGTGTGCATCAGCAATGATTAGGGTTTTTGCATGTAAGTCTGCTCCCTGGATAACAACACATCGATGGATTCTCTTCGGAACAGATTGAAGGTTTGATGTGGCATCTTCAAGAAGCTTACTGAAAAATTAAATCAATGCCCGAATTGGAGCATGGCTCCAACGAGGGTCACCAGAACAGAATGTTCCGCAGCTTTGGGATGAATCCAACGCTTTAAGCTTAATTTTTCAGTCTACACTATACATCGACTTTTACTGATGCCAAGGTATTTATGCAAAAATTTTGGCAAATTAAATGGGATAAGTCAAAAATGATTTCGTCATCGAACTTGACTTTTAAAATGACGTCTGGCTCGCGATGGCTCGGCTTCACAGTGTGTATGTAACGGACGTTTTGGTGGGCTTCCAAAGATGCCCGGGGGATGGAGCCTTAGAGCGCGTTGACATGATCAAACTACGATTTGACAAACTAGCTTTTGATGAAAAGTTGAGCACCGTCCAACTAGGGTTTGACAGAAGCACAAGACATCAAACCAGTTTGACAAGGGGTTGACACGTTCAAATAGGTGGTTTGTCAAACCGTAGTTTGATCGTGTCAACGCGCTCTTAGGTAGCATAATTACCGTGAAGGTCGGGCCATGCCATCTGGTGAAGAAAAAGGCCTCTCAACGAGCTAAGCAAGCCTATGCTTGCTGCAGTTCAGTTCGGGAAACGTGGGTGGGGTTTTCGCAGCTTGTTGCCCCTGTCCTTTACGTATTAATAAAAATGCATAGGCAATATGAACGGAAACGTAAAAATGGGTGTAGTGGTCACCTTTAAATTAAGGGAAGTATACGGACGTATGTATATGGACATTTTAATGTACAAAACGTAATAATATAATATTATAATTTTCTGCATCATGTTCATTAAATTTTGCGAGTCACTGTACCCGTATCAACTAGGATAGCGGGTCCAGTGATAGCTTATAAGAAATGATCAAGATGCAGGAAAACATGAAAACTGGTTTTGGCTACTGAGAAAGGGAACTGATAACGTAGGCGGCAGGTAGAACATTGATAACGAGACCGAGCAGAGGATTGTGATCCGTTTAGTGGAGTCTTGTGTTAGCTGTGGAAAGAATCGGACGAAAAAAGTGGGACCGAGCCGTTGAAATTCATGGGAAGAAGCCACCCAGATTCAACAGAAGACGGGGAGTTTTTTATTTCACGAGTGGAAAGTAGGAGTCCGTCGCGAAGTTGTGTGTTTAAATTGATTAATCCGCGGTTTAGATAGTGGTCGGTTTGTGTGGGATTTTCTTTCGCCGTTTGGAGAATTCGAACACGAGATCGGACGGACGGATTGGGGAGACGCGATTGGGGGTCGATTGTGGTGGCGGACGGAACAGGGCAATTTCGACGCGCGAATAGTCCAATAAATCCTCAAAGAGTAAAATAAAAACCCATATATTTATTAATATATACACATATGGACAATTTCCGCGTCGCCCCGGTCCGTTAACCGCAATTGACTCGTCACCACCACGTGGCTATCGCCCCACCACATCGTCGTGGGAGCCGCAGATAGGTGTTTCGCCATCAGGGAAGCACCCCAGGTAAGGCTGTATCGTTCAAATAGGTTATGACTTGCTGTCACAAAGGCCACAAAAAGGGGAGGTACGTGCGAAGAGTCTGGATCCGATTCTCGTGTAAACTTGCGAGTCGTATGTCTTCTGTGTAGTGTCCATGAGACGAAGACGGTGAAACGGTTGTGTTCAGTCGCGAAATCGTTCCCACGTTCTAAACAGTGTTCCTACAGAGTATCTACTGTGTTCAGTGTATTCCAATTGGGGAAAAATTAGAGTCTTCACCACGAACAGGATAATTGAGCTCCTGGCTCCTTTGAAAATAGGCCGGCCTTAGTCTGGTCCCAGTCAGCGGAGAGATTTTTTTGTGAAGAGGGTGACCTTTGGCGCAGCAGGTTGTGTCCATGGGAAGCTCAGTGGAGGGAATGCATAAAGCAAATGCCCAACAGTAGGTCAATCGTTGTGTGTCATGAACCTAGCCATTGAACAACGGTTCTGACGTCAACACAGTTGAGTAATTGTTGCCCAACACTTAATTTTGAACATTAAGATTGGTTTCATACAAAATTATTCGCTTCATCGTAGTTTTCGTTTCGAAAATTTCCTTATTCCTAATTTTTGGACTGCATTAGACAAAATGCAAAATCAATAGAAAATGTATATTACGCATGTATGTGTTAGGTGACTCAATTTGTGGCAATTGTTAAATGCGCATAGTACCTCGTAGCATTCTTTCGTTCATTTAAGCCAACAACATTATACGTATATGTAATACGAAAAAAAAAGAGGAATGAACCACTCTAATCGATAAAATATGCGTTGAAATTTAGCAAAAGAAAAGAAGCAAGATTATAAAAATATGAATGATAT
Organism: Chloromyia formosa; assembly: GCA_964017055.1. NCBI lineage: Eukaryota > Metazoa > Arthropoda > Insecta > Diptera > Stratiomyidae > Chloromyia > Chloromyia formosa. Next base: position 29,692,339 of record OZ024815.1, on the reverse strand, counting down.
ATAAATCTTACATTGTAATACAAAGGCAACCACGATCTCTTCAAACTCTTTATATATACATATATAATACGATACATTTACATAAATACACATATTTTTTTTATTTCTCAAAAAAAAATACAGTAGATATTAGTTAATCAATTACAACAAATGTGTCCAGGATATTAGCAAAAAGAAAATCTTAAATTTTTCATTTCGACGGGGATAATCTACGACTCGAGTTTCCATTCGAAATTGCATTTTCTCTTATTTTCTTTCGTCTTATTGTCATTTTTTTTGCTCTTTTTCAAACATAATTGAATCAATAAGAGAACGAGAGCTCGAAGAAGCAGATGAAAGAATGGAAGGAATTAGGTAATTTTATTTTATCTAGAAACGAAAATTCCCATAGAAAATGTCTCTTTACAATAATAATTGAGAAAGTTATGCATTACATTTTTATATATATATACATACATATATATGTAAAAGAATGAAACACAAAACAGACATCCACATTTAGATACATTTACGTTTCACTTATGTACACTTATAAGTGTTCGAATTATAAGTTTGTAGAGTGTATTCTTTTCTCTTTCTAGATTGTAATATAAAACAAATATTTAAATATAAATTGTAAAGAAATCAAAAAAAAAAAAAAAAATATATATATATATATATAGATAGATTTAAATCTAAAACAAAAAAAAAAAAAATTATATTTCTTTGAATAACCAAGAGGTGCACCTAGAACATGGATTCTTTCTCGGTGCAACTTCTTTAGAATAAAACAATGAAGGGCTAAGGTCCCAATTCTCCTCCTCTCCCTCCGCTCTCTCACGGTAAACTTTGAAAAATATTGGGGGTTTTCCAATAAATCATGGCGCCTGAAAACCCAACGGTAGGGCGGGTCAAGACGCGCCGGACCCATTACATCAGGGGTCCATTGTGAGCCGTTCACCATCGTAAGGCTCGTTTGACCTGGAGGGGGAAAGGATCGGTCCTGATTGGACGGTTTCCCTCCGTAATATTTTCTGTTGGCCTTGATGCCACATTATCTAGATTGGCTGATGCAGCCCCTTTTCCCTGCACGGGACTTAGTTGTTTTGAGTCTTAGGGAGTTTGGTGCATAGGCACCCCAATTAGGTTTTCTCGTTTTTCTTTGGTTTGTGTATCGCGGGTGTTAGCTTATTTTGAATTTTGGACATCGGGCAGACGTGCGATTTTGTTCTTGTATGTATATGGAGGAGGCCGATGACTGCCGTGGATTACCCACCCCGCTACTCCCGATAGCTGAGCTGGTCTGCCAGCGCACGTCACGGGTGGTCATCGGAGAGTGGTTCTTCGACACGTGTTGTCCTTAGGCCTTTACGGCCATCCCAACCCTCGTCCTCCGGTCTCCATTACTATAAATGGCGCCCAACGTGGGGCCCAAAAATCTTGGTGCTTTCGTCCTTGGACGAAGAGGACCCAACTCCACCTCGGGTTCTCACATTGAGGTAGCCCCACCACACCGGTCCTTAAACTTTCGGAGTGCGTTAGCACTGCCAATCTTTGAGATAGCTTCACGCTTCATTTTTCTTTTGCCCAGGCAGACCGTAGGACTGGTGTTCCTTCCCCTCCACATCCCTTTAAAGTAGTATTTCCCTTTCCCTGACAAGCCCTGATCTGCTTGTGTTGTTATTTGAGGTTTTGCTACCTCGTGAGGTATGTTCTCCTTATTCTTGAGAGCAGAGGATAAATTGATGTTCCTTTCGATTATCCTACTGGGAATTTAGGAAGAATCAGCCTCACCTTTTTATCGCAGACCAGGGTCTTACAGTAGGCCTTGCATGGTTGGTGTGACTAGTCTCCTCTAACGTCTCTTGACAGGAGGAAAGCGACGCTAAGCCACTTCCCAACGAGGACGATTGGCTCCCGGATCTCGGCCATCGTATGGCAGGTCGAGCGGGAAACGCACAACGTAAGTGGTCAAAGGCCATGAGCGTTGCAAGGCCATCGTATGGTTGAGTGGAAGGCTGACCACGAGGGAAGGTGAGCCGAATCGAACGCAGCGGCAAGTGGTTAGTACAAGCACCTCCTAGAGTCAGCGAGGAGGTGAGGTCGGCTAACCGTGTAGGGCAGTTATGCTTTAACTTTTCTTCTTTCTTAGTCTGACTCACCATCTCGTCCAGCTTTGACTTACGACTTATGGAGATATTGAATTGCGAGTAGTGGGCAATGGTGCCAGCTACGCGACGTATCTCCTGCGGTTGTTGATGATACGTTGGCCGGGGGAAGTGAGTCAGCTAAGTAGTTTTCTTTTGCGCCCCATTTATACCTCCATGAAGGACAGATCCTTCGAACTTCCAGGTCATTCAACAATTTTATAATATGTTTAATTGTCGGTTAAAAAGAGAGAGAGAGACGGGAGAGGAAGAAAATTTCATTCGTATCAGTGAATAAATTTTGATTATTGCGGTTTGCTCATAATATACATATCTAATGCGTAAATGTTTCCAATGCTGTTGGAATAAGACTATCGATAGATTAGCTACAACCTACCTACATAACTTTTGATTTTTCATATACTTAGAAGCGTTATTGGATTCTTGATGCATTAAGTACATATACATATGGTAATTTTGACTTTCATATTAGTATTAATAATAATCTACGTTACTTTTTTTTACTTTGCTTGGTTGTTCGTATTTGCGCCAGCTTATTTACTTGCGTATAACTACTCGGAGTTGTCTTGTTGCGCTAATACAGGACAACTTATTCGTCGTATTTTTTTTTCTCTTAGAATAATACCCATATACTTTACCCTAGCGGCGCATGGATTGCCAGCCGATTTATTCTGATTTTCCACCCGAATTCGACATTTCGCTGTGTATATATACTGTCAGCATTTACTTATACTATTTTCGATTTACTACACGACATTTCCCACAACTGGTCATCCTTTGTATGCCACGTGCCCGTACAACTTGAATTGCACTCGTTGTACGTACTATACCTGCCCTTATATTTTTTTTTCTTTTTTGAGACTTTACGAATCGTCTTCGTTAAGTCAGGATGCCTTTAGAACACAGTCCAGAGCCTCAACCCCGGGGAAACTTAACGGAGGAGGAAGATGTAGGTCCATGCACAGTCTGTGGGGCTAACATGCGGTCTAACGAAGACTTGGTACGCACACCGTGCAGCCACCATTTTCATCAGGCATGTCTTATGAGTTGGTTGAAGGATAGCGAAACCTGTCCCAACTGTAGGGGACGCGTATTACCGGAGCAGTTGGTGCCTCGATTTCCATCTTCTCCTTCCAATCTGGCGACGAACGCAACACAATCCTCTGGTACGCGGTATCGTCGTCCTCGCTCTCCACTGCCATCAAGGGGAGCTATTGCAAGGACCATGAACAGACCGGTTACGCGGTCACAAACGCAAAACAGGCAGAGAGACCAGGCGGGTCTGCCTGTCCGTCAGACTAACCACAACATGTCACATGGTTCTGATAGAACAGCTGAGAAATCGTTAGAAGACGACCTAATCGACAGACTCTTACCACGACTACAGTCGATGATCATATCGGCTGTACAAGGACAGAATGGCGAAGCGAGGTCTGTGCCAAACTCACCTGTACCAAACCACAGCTCGCGTCACTATCCGGAATTAGGAACTCACACAACTAGTCCGCCGCGGGTCCCCGTTCCTTTTCAGGATCAGCACATGCGTCGTTCTAACATTGGTCTCTCACCGCAGCAAGGCCCATTACCCCAATATGCTCAAGAGCCGTCGGTAAGACCAGATCCGAGCAACAGAGGTCATAACTTCAACTTTCCGCCTCCAATACCTCAAACGCGTCAGCCCGATCCAGCCGTTAATCAACGACCGCCTTACCGATCTCCGGAGAAGGTGGCGCAGATACTAGCGTCATGGAATTTAAAGTTTAGCGGAGAAAACGCCAACATCACCGTGGATTCTTTCTTGTATAAGGTGGAAGTTCTCACGCGACAAACGTTGGATGGAGATTTCCTGGCGCTAGTAAACTGCTTCCATGTTCTCTTGGTAGGTAAGGCGTACGATTGGTTTTGGCGGTACCACCGCTCGTCGTACGGGTCTCTAAACTGGATCGCTCTTCAAGGATCACTGCGGGATCAATTCCGAGATCGGTTAACCGATCTCGACATCCTGAAGATGATCCGAAATCGTAGTCAAAGAAGTAACGAGTCTTTTGATGTCTTTTACGACAGCATCTTGAAGCTCACGGACCGGTTGCGTAATCCTATTTGTGAAATGGACCTTTTGGATATTCTACGTAGCAATTTACGCCCTGATCACCGTCGAGAGTTGGTGCACCACGACATTCGTTCAATCCACGAGCTTCAAACCTTCGTCCGTCGATCGGAAAATTTAGAGGACGAACTGAATCGTGCTCGTCCACCTCGGCCATTTGCGCGTCCTCATGTATCCGAGATGCAATATTACGAATCAAATGCCGAATATGACGATGGTGATGATGCACCGCAAACAGACCATAACGACGTCCCTGTTGTGGCAGAGTTATCCCCACTTTTTATCTGCTGGAATTGCAGGCAGAAAGGCCATCGACATGATGCTTGCAAAAGTGAACGACGCACTTTTTGTTTCGGCTGTGGAGCGGAAAATGTCATCAAGCCGCAATGTCCAAAATGCAGCACACAAAAAAACGACCTGACGAGGATGCGCAACACCCAGACATCCTCGAAGGGGACACAGTGCAACCCGATGCCTTAAGCCGCTGCCTGCATTCCAAAGAACCACCTGTTTCGGCATGCGATGCCGCATCAGCTTCGACATTTTCGAAGGATTTCTCAGTGCAAACTGACCTGCCCGTTTCTCCTACATTATTGTTGTCACCGGATTCGTCTTTATCACCTGCCACGACACTCTTACGGGAGTTTACCACACCTGCCTTGTCTTCTGTACCCAATGGGTCATCACCATCTGACCCACCCTCTCTTGTTCTTGGAGACACCCCTGTTCTAGATTCATCCGTTCATGACGCGGTAACACCTTCACCTACGTCTATAACACCAGTACGCATTATGGCCTCGCGGACGATCCAACCCGACACGTCAGGAACTTACTTACGAGTAGAACACACAACCCCTGGCACAGCGTCACCTCTTTCAAAACACTTCAAGCCTTACCATGTACGCCTGCAAGAATATGAGCTTGCACGCAGGCGCATTTTTGACCTCGAAGAAGTGGCGGTTAGCAAGCCAAAACCGAAAAGGTCCACTCTTCGTTTGCGGCGGTTTTGGAAGATGGTGAAGGATTCGCGTCGCCAATACTGTTCTGCCCTCCTGGGGGATCGTCCTGCGGACGACTTCAGGCCATATGCGAAGGTTCGAATGTTTGATGAGGAGGTGGTTGGCCTAATTGATACTGGAGCCTCTGTATCCTGCATGTCGGCAGATTTTGCCCGAAAGTTTGTGCAGGACAACAAACACCCGTGGAAACGTTTCAAGATGTCTATCAACACGGCAGATGGTACTCCACACTGTACGTTAGGTCAAGCCACCTGCTCGTTAACCTTTAGAGGTCAGACCAACATCATGACCTTCCTCATCATCCCTACATTGAGTCAGAACCTTTACTTAGGTGTCGATTTCGTTCGGACTTTTCACCTAGCGTCCGACCTTTTCTCTGCGGTGAGTCTAGTGAGTACTCCCCCTTGCGTGAATGAGCTACCGGAGGTAGACAAAACCAAACATCTGTTGTCACCCAAACAAGATGCTATCCTCAAGGCAATCATCTCCAATTTCCCATCCTTCTCTAAGGAAGGACTTGGGCGAACATCCCTGATCAAGCACAATATTGACGTAGGCAATAATAAGCCGATTAAGCAGCGTCATTTTGCTGTTTCGCCAGCGGTTGAAAAACTGCTCTTCGCGGAGCTGGATCGGATGTTGGAGATGGGTGTCATCGAGGAGTCGCAAAGTAGTTGGGCGTCGCCCGTAACAGTGGTTGTCCGGCCTGGAAAGGTACGTATGTGCCTTGACGCACGCAAAGTTAATAGCGTCACCGTAAAGGATGCATACCCTTTGCCCCTCATCGACGGAATCCTCAGTAGGCTGCCTAAAGCTGAATTCATTAGCAGCCTGGATTTGAAAGACGCCTTTTGGCAAATTCCGCTCGATGAGGAGTCGCGTGCTAAAACGGCATTTACGGTTCCGGGACGACCACTGTACCAATTTGTGACGATGCCGTTTGGGTTGTGCAATGCTCCTCAAACAATGCAACGATTGATGGATAAAGTCATTCCAGCAGACCTTCGCCATCAGGTCTTCGTGTATTTGGACGACTTGCTGGTAGTATCCACCACGTTTGAGGAGCATTGTAGCATACTCCGAAGGGTAGCCCAGGCTCTACGCGATGCTGGACTCACTCTCAATGTTGAGAAAAGTCACTTTCTTATGAAGGAAGTGAAATACTTGGGCCATATAATAGGCCATGGGACTTTGATGACTGATCCAGACAAAGTGGCTGCGATTGAAAACTTTCCGCTTCCAAAATCGGTAAGACAGCTTCGACGCTTTTTGGGAGTGTGCGGCTGGTACCGGCGCTTTGTACCAAATTTTTCTGCCGAGACTGCTCCGTTGACTGATATGTTGCGGAAAGGTCGTTCATTTTTGTGGACAGCTGAGGCTCGACACGCATTTCAGGCGCTGAAGAAGAGTCTTTCCTCTGCCCCCGTTCTACACAGCCCGGACTTTTCCCGTCCCTTCTCCATACAATGTGACGCAAGTCAGGACGGGATCGGTGCGGTGCTTGTTCAGGTTACGGACGCGGGTGAAGAGGCCCCTATAGCGTTTATGTCCCAAAAGTTAACGACCGCACAACGCAATTATACAGTTACGGAGCAGGAATGCCTTGCTGCAGTGACGGCGATACAAAAGTTCCGGCCTTACGTGGAAGGTCTGGAATTCGAGGTCGTCACTGACCACGCCTCCCTCAAGTGGCTGATGAGCTTACGAGATCTGCACGGTCGACTGGCTCGTTGGGCACTAAAGCTGCAGGGCTTTAAGTTTTCAATCAGGCATCGCAAAGGTAGCGACCATGTAGTGCCCGATGCCTTGTCACGAGTTCACGAGGGCGATGTCGCTGAGATCTCGATGCAGGATGACACCTCCCTGGCCATCGATCTCAGCTCACCACATTTCCAGTCTTCCGATTATCGCGCGTTGATCGCGAAAATTCAGGAAGACCAAAACCTACTTCCAGATCTCCGAGTAATCGACGGATTTGTCTACAGGCGCTGCGAATACGCGAGCGGTGACAAGATCCAGGAGGAGATGTCGTGGAAGCTTTGGGTGCCAGTAGAATTAACTGAAGAGGTGATCCGGAAGGCACATGACCATCCACTGTGTTCGCATGGTGGATTTGGTAAGACGTTGCATAGACTCCGGATCCTGTTCTACTGGCCCAAAATGAATCGACAGGTTCGGGACTTTGTGTCGCAGTGTGAAACATGTAAGACGACCAAAGCACCCAATCAGCCCTTCGGCCACCTATGGGAGTTCCTCCTATTCCCGACCGCGTATTCCAGCGGTTGTACGTCGATTTCATAGGTCCTTATCCGCGCTCCAAGACTGGAAATGTGGGAGCCATAGTCGTCTTGGACAGCTTATCAAAGTTTCCCTTTATTGAGCCCGTAAAGAAGTTTACAGCCAATGTCATTGCCGATTTTCTAGAACAGAGGGTGTTTCATGTCTTTGGGGTCCCCGAGACCGTCGTTTCTGACAACGGGGTGCAATTCAAGTCAGCTCTTTTTAACACCTTGTTGGAGCGTTATGGCGTGAAGCATTTTTACACCGCCTTGTACTCACCGCAAGCCAACGCGTCAGAACGCGTAAACCGGTCACTAGTAGCTGCCATCCGAGCATATGTTAAGCCAGACCAGAAGGATTGGGACGCTAACATATCAAAGATCAACTGCGCGTTACGATCGGCATTTCATTCGGCGATAGGATACTCACCTTACTTTTCACTTTTCGGCCAAACTATGCTACTACATGGAAATTCGTACCAGCTACTTCGGAACTCCAAAATGTTGGGTGATCCCTCGGGGGCAGTAGCGCCCGATGTGAAGTTGGATCTGATTCGCGATCAGATCCAAAAGAATTTGCAGAGGGCTGGGGAAACGAATGCCCGACATTATAATTTGCGTACTAGGCCAGCGAAATTTAAAGTCGGTGAGGTGATATTCTATCGCAATTTTGCACAAAGTAGTGCTGCCGATCATTTTAACGCGAAGTTAGGTCCCAAGTTCCTCAAAGGTCGAATCCTGGCTCCGGTTGGCAGTGCCTGTTACACGGTGGCTGACATGACTGGCAAAAAGGTGGGAATGTTTCACTCCAAGGATATTCGTTCCTAAAGAGACATCGTTGGTTGACTAGCGACATAAGATACTATTCAGCTGAACCTTCGCTACAACCAGTGTCGCGAAGATTCACCTGCGTTGTAGTGGTCACCTTTAAATTAAGGGAAGTATACGGACGTATGTATATGGACATTTTAATGTACAAAACGTAATAATATAATATTATAATTTTCTGCATCATGTTCATTAAATTTTGCGAGTCACTGTACCCGTATCAACTAGGATAGCGGGTCCAGTGATAGCTTATAAGAAATGATCAAGATGCAGGAAAACATGAAAACTGGTTTTGGCTACTGAGAAAGGGAACTGATAACGTAGGCGGCAGGTAGAACATTGATAACGAGACCGAGCAGAGGATTGTGATCCGTTTAGTGGAGTCTTGTGTTAGCTGTGGAAAGAATCGGACGAAAAAAGTGGGACCGAGCCGTTGAAATTCATGGGAAGAAGCCACCCAGATTCAACAGAAGACGGGGAGTTTTTTATTTCACGAGTGGAAAGTAGGAGTCCGTCGCGAAGTTGTGTGTTTAAATTGATTAATCCGCGGTTTAGATAGTGGTCGGTTTGTGTGGGATTTTCTTTCGCCGTTTGGAGAATTCGAACACGAGATCGGACGGACGGATTGGGGAGACGCGATTGGGGGTCGATTGTGGTGGCGGACGGAACAGGGCAATTTCGACGCGCGAATAGTCCAATAAATCCTCAAAGAGTAAAATAAAAACCCATATATTTATTAATATATACACATATGGACAATTTCCGCGTCGCCCCGGTCCGTTAACCGCAATTGACTCGTCACCACCACGTGGCTATCGCCCCACCACATCGTCGTGGGAGCCGCAGATAGGTGTTTCGCCATCAGGGAAGCACCCCAGGTAAGGCTGTATCGTTCAAATAGGTTATGACTTGCTGTCACAAAGGCCACAAAAAGGGGAGGTACGTGCGAAGAGTCTGGATCCGATTCTCGTGTAAACTTGCGAGTCGTATGTCTTCTGTGTAGTGTCCATGAGACGAAGACGGTGAAACGGTTGTGTTCAGTCGCGAAATCGTTCCCACGTTCTAAACAGTGTTCCTACAGAGTATCTACTGTGTTCAGTGTATTCCAATTGGGGAAAAATTAGAGTCTTCACCACGAACAGGATAATTGAGCTCCTGGCTCCTTTGAAAATAGGCCGGCCTTAGTCTGGTCCCAGTCAGCGGAGAGATTTTTTTGTGAAGAGGGTGACCTTTGGCGCAGCAGGTTGTGTCCATGGGAAGCTCAGTGGAGGGAATGCATAAAGCAAATGCCCAACAGTAGGTCAATCGTTGTGTGTCATGAACCTAGCCATTGAACAACGGTTCTGACGTCAACACAGTTGAGTAATTGTTGCCCAACACTTAATTTTGAACATTAAGATTGGTTTCATACAAAATTATTCGCTTCATCGTAGTTTTCGTTTCGAAAATTTCCTTATTCCTAATTTTTGGACTGCATTAGACAAAATGCAAAATCAATAGAAAATGTATATTACGCATGTATGTGTTAGGTGACTCAATTTGTGGCAATTGTTAAATGCGCATAGTACCTCGTAGCATTCTTTCGTTCATTTAAGCCAACAACATTATACGTATATGTAATACGAAAAAAAAAGAGGAATGAACCACTCTAATCGATAAAATATGCGTTGAAATTTAGCAAAAGAAAAGAAGCAAGATTATAAAAATATGAATGATATATAAATCTTACATTGTAATACAAAGGCAACCACGATCTCTTCAAACTCTTTATATATACATATATAATACGATACATTTACATAAATACACATATTTTTTTTATTTCTCAAAAAAAAATACAGTAGATATTAGTTAATCAATTACAACAAATGTGTCCAGGATATTAGCAAAAAGAAAATCTTAAATTTTTCATTTCGACGGGGATAATCTACGACTCGAGTTTCCATTCGAAATTGCATTTTCTCTTATTTTCTTTCGTCTTATTGTCATTTTTTTTGCTCTTTTTCAAACATAATTGAATCAATAAGAGAACGAGAGCTCGAAGAAGCAGATGAAAGAATGGAAGGAATTAGGTAATTTTATTTTATCTAGAAACGAAAATTCCCATAGAAAATGTCTCTTTACAATAATAATTGAGAAAGTTATGCATTACATTTTTATATATATATACATACATATATATGTAAAAGAATGAAACACAAAACAGACATCCACATTTAGATACATTTACGTTTCACTTATGTACACTTATAAGTGTTCGAATTATAAGTTTGTAGAGTGTATTCTTTTCTCTTTCTAGATTGTAATATAAAACAAATATTTAAATATAAATTGTAAAGAAATCAAAAAAAAAAAAAAAAATATATATATATATATATAGATAGATTTAAATCTAAAACAAAAAAAAAAAAAATTATATTTCTTTGAATAACCAAGAGGTGCACCTAGAACATGGATTCTTTCTCGGTGCAACTTCTTTAGAATAAAACAATGAAGGGCTAAGGTCCCAATTCTCCTCCTCTCCCTCCGCTCTCTCACGGTAAACTTTGAAAAATATTGGGGGTTTTCCAATAAATCATGGCGCCTGAAAACCCAACGGTAGGGCGGGTCAAGACGCGCCGGACCCATTACATCAGGGGTCCATTGTGAGCCGTTCACCATCGTAAGGCTCGTTTGACCTGGAGGGGGAAAGGATCGGTCCTGATTGGACGGTTTCCCTCCGTAATATTTTCTGTTGGCCTTGATGCCACATTATCTAGATTGGCTGATGCAGCCCCTTTTCCCTGCACGGGACTTAGTTGTTTTGAGTCTTAGGGAGTTTGGTGCATAGGCACCCCAATTAGGTTTTCTCGTTTTTCTTTGGTTTGTGTATCGCGGGTGTTAGCTTATTTTGAATTTTGGACATCGGGCAGACGTGCGATTTTGTTCTTGTATGTATATGGAGGAGGCCGATGACTGCCGTGGATTACCCACCCCGCTACTCCCGATAGCTGAGCTGGTCTGCCAGCGCACGTCACGGGTGGTCATCGGAGAGTGGTTCTTCGACACGTGTTGTCCTTAGGCCTTTACGGCCATCCCAACCCTCGTCCTCCGGTCTCCATTACTATATGGGGAATAAAAAAAATTAGGTTATAAGGATGGAATGGTTGGCGGACAGTTCAGTATCCCTCGCGCTCGCATTGGGGTCCAGTTGTAATGGGACCCTCGGCCTCTGATTTCGTACCACCGAAAGATCATGACTCATCAGGTGCTGCCATCGATCTGCCGTTGGGAGAAGTACAACCAGACCGCAATATGGTTCATTATAGGGCAGCTTCTACTTCGAGGCCTGCAAAGAAGTAGAAGCTGAGGACAGAGTGTGCTGCAAAAAGGAAAAAAATGAGCTGGGTTTCTGAGCTAGCCCACAACCATAGTAGAGGTGAAAAATAACAAAGAGAAAAGATAAACAAGCTCGCCTTCGGCTAGCTTGCCGAAGGTATGATACCCTTTATGCGGAGCATTGTGACTTATGGTGCATTTTCCACTTAGAAATTAGTAGTAAAACTTGTTCCGATTTCACTGTTCTTATGAAAGGTATATGAAGTAGTGGGCCAATTTCAACCAAATTCTTGAATGTGATTTGACTAAATACTATTACTTGGTGGGCTTCCGAAGATGCCCGAGGGGAGGGAGCCTTAGGTAGCATAATGACCGTGAAGGTTGGGCCGTGCCATCTGGCGAAAAAAAGCCCCCCTCCCCCAACGAGCTAAGCAGCGGCCTATGCTTGCTGCAGTCTGGGAGACTTGGGCAGGGTTTTCGCCGCTCGTGGCCCCTGTCCTTTACGTATTAATAAAAATTCATAGGGCTGGGGAAGACAGCACAAACATGAGAGGGAAAAATGGGGTATACAATAAAATGAAACGATAAGGATGGAATGGTTAGCGGACGGTTCAGTTTCCCCCACGCTCGCATCGGGGCCCAGGTGTAACGGAACCCTCGGCCTCTGGTTTCGTACAACCTACAGATCATCCTAGGACCTACCCATCAGTTGCTGCCACCGATCTTTCGGTGAAAGCAGCACAACCAGACCGCAATATGGTTCATTACTTGTGACCCCGAAATTTGGATCGCGATCATTCGGAGCACGTCCATTTGATCCGCGTCCAAATCGACGCAAGTGTGCGCCCACCTTAACACTACGTACTATAAATAATACAGTGCAATACAATTAGTATCTCCTCCATACGAAGTAACTACGTACAAATGAATATATGTATGTACATTAATACGAGTACGTATAGACGCAATGGTTCAATAGAAATATGTAGATTCTTTGCGTGGATATTGGAAGTCATTTGATAAGAGTTATCGACACTCTACTAAGCATGGAACCACATGCACATGGTTGTTATCGTTTCTCGTTCTCTCTGTGGACAGATTTCCGAATATTTTCTGGCCGAGATACTACTTTACTTTTTTTCGTGGCTCCGTTGTCGGTTTTTTTTTAGATCTAAGAGAGTTTTGATTCGTATTTCGATTTTAAGAGTACAGGTTTTCATATAAAATCGGCTATCAGACCGTTTCGAAATTTAGTATAAATAAAGCTGAGTTCTGATTCGATTGGGCGGGAGAGTTTGTTGTAACGTGTTCTTCACTGGAATTGATCCAGATATTTTTATCATCGTTTTCGTGTTTTAAAGATTAAATTCATTTTCGTATTTTGTTGATATCACACAGATTGATTATTTATTATGTGTGTTCGGGAGTGAGGTTTCCATTTTTATATAAAGCCAGCGCAACCTAAACAATAATATTTATAATAATAAAATCTAAGTGCAATAGTGTACTAGTGATGAGTAAAAATTTACACAATTTGATGGTCAATTGTAAATCGAGAATAGTGAAAAGTTGCATCCCTTATAGAGATTTCTCTAAAGCCAGAAAGAAAACTATTAATACATTTGTGTTGACTGATAATAATCGGGAATATTAAGTAGTAAGTGGATTCTTCTTTTAATTATCGTACATTAACGCACCTACACTGTGATAATGATTTATATTGATAACCAAACACAAGCCAATACTATTTGACTCGATTCCTTGCTAGCTTCTTTTAAACGTTATAATTCGTTGGCGATGGACTACCGTCCTGTCCTAAGATTAACTGACAGAATGTAGAATAGAATAGCTTATGCATATTTGTCTAAAGCAAACCTCAGACTAGTAGTAAATTTTTCAAGAAAAGCTTTAATATTTCAGATTTGTGTACAGTCTGGGGATAACCATTGCACAAAGAGGTGTTTATGGTTAATATTTTTGGATAGACTTCCAGGACCGTCGAGAGAAAATCTGATACAGAATGTCCAGTACTTCCTGTCGAGTTCAAATGCTTATAACTTGTTTGTAAGATTTTTTTTTATTGCATAATTAAAAATAATATCCCTTGCCTAAAAGATAAAAGTGTGAGCTTTGCAAAAAGGAGCACTTGACGCTGATTATCTTGGGGCTGCTTTGATTCCGTTTTTTTTTTAAACAATGCCTTTCAGCTGAGGAATTTTTTGGGGCTTACTTCTTCACATTTTGCCTCTCAAAGAGTAATACCAAATGATTATGTCAGTTTCCATCAAATCATTAAATAATTTGTCTAAAATAATAATTTCCCCCACAAGTAATCCTTGCAGTAAGCGTTGTACCTCCATCTTCTTGAACCACATCTGATCTACGACATTAAGTTTTATCGTATATACACTTTGACAGCCCCTATTGTTTTTAGTTCATTTGTTGGTTATATTCTGTGGAAGATACCCTGCTAACCATAAACCATCGCATCAGTCAACCCCCTTTTTCGAGGTTGAGTAGCTTGGGAAAAATAATTATCGGAAGATTTCTGTAGGCATATACATGCCCACTTGTTTCACTTATGAACGTTTGCTGAATTCGCCCTCTTTGAAAATATATACATGACCACTAATAGCGTGCCAGAAGAGAATTATTGATAAATTTATTAGGCCGTTGCTGATGAAATATTTAATTGTTAAAATAATCAATTAGCTGATTAGTTTTTTTTACATTTATCACCGAAGTAGTCATCGAGGGCTTTGCTATTTGCTCACTTATCTTCTAAAGAAGCTCTTCAAGCTCGATGAGTAGAGAGTTTGTCGTGTTTGTACAAAATTTGCTAGTCTAATGTTTGCTTAACAATGAAGACGATCTAGTATTTTAACTAATTTTTGAAATACAAATCTGTGAATTTGGGATGTATACTGAAAATACATATTAAAAAGCCCGAAGCGTATATACCCTAGACTTGTACAAACCTATTGGTGATACCAAAAGTGCATTAAAAGTGAGTTTCTTATATGGCCAGTTTATAGGGGAGGTTGGCACTCATTCAGAAGGATCTTGACCATTCTCAAAATCAATTATCTAACTCACACTACAGATATTTGTCGAATTTTTCAACTCACTAGCTTCATTCTATCGAAAGTTATTGCTTATTTGAAGTCTCACTTGTAGGGAAGGTAGAGGTTTCTTTTGTAGAATCTTGCGCATTTGCAAAAACTACCAACTAGATCGCAGTACAAACATTTGATTAAAATTTGAAGTCACTAGCTTCATTTTATCGAAAATTATCGCCTATTTGAAGTTTCATTTGTAGGGGACGTAGGTTATATTATTTGTAAATTCGCAAGATCCGACAATAGAAACCTCTACCTCCCTCACAAGTGAGACTTCAAATAAGCAATAACTTTAGATAGAATAAAGCTAGCGACTTGAAAAATTTGACAAATATTTGTACGAGTATAATGGGTTAGTTAATTGATTTTGAGAATGGTCAACATCTTTCTGAATGAGTGCCAACCTCCCCTATATACTGGTCATATAGGAAACTCACTTTTAATGCAAATGGTCGTTTCGTTGCTAATTGGTAAGTACTTTTAGTATCACCACTAGGTCTGTATAAGTCTAGGGCATATATGCTTCGGATTATACCTAATACCTACCGACTGTATCGTTTTACAAACATTTGGCGAAATTTTTACGTCGCTAGCTTCATTCTATCGAAAGTTATCGCACATTTAAAGTATCATTTGTAGGGGAGGAAGGGCAGGTAGGGGTTTCTTTGGTCGGATCTTGCCCATTTTCGATGCCAACTAACTAGATCCACCAACATCCGACAGAATTTTCAAGTTCATTCTCTCGAAACTTTTGTAGTTAAAGGAATATTTGATTTTTCGAGATTTTTAGGCGATGTAGGCGTTCTTTTGGTTTGATTATGCTCATCTTACTAAAACTGAAGAGCTTCTCATTTCAAGTTTACATGCCAAAAATCAGCTCTCTACGTCAATTTGTTAAAGACTTATTGACAAAGAACGTGAAAAGTAGGGCAATGCAGGGCTCTCTAGTTATCTACCAAAGTACGTTTATTCAATCGGGAGCTATAGATACATTCAATTATTTTAAATATGTAGGGGAGGTAGCTGCTCTCTTAACCGGATCACGCTCATTCAATACCAACCAACTAGATCATACTACGAATATTCGACCAATATTTCAAGCCTCTAGCTTGATTCTATCGAACGGACAGACAGACAAACGAACCGACACACATGGCTAAATCGAATCGGAGGTTCCTTTAAGGCGTTACATATTTTCAATATCAATACATATTTCCGTCGTGGCAAAAAAAATATACCCTATACCTTATAAGATCTTCGGTGTAAAAATGGAGACATGTAGGACTAGTTGTAGGGATTGATCCCCCTAATCTATGCAACTAAAAGAAACAGGTTACATCGTCAAAGAATTAAGGGGATGGTTGTAAGGGAGGGGAATTTAAGATTAATATTTTTGTCGTCATCGGGTATAGGTATGTGAAGTGTGTCACGCTTCGTCCAGTACACAAAGTACCGTTAAAAACGGGCTTGCAAAATGTAAAACACACCCATCTGGAACGCGGGAGTGTCCCGCCCGCCGAAGAAAAACAAAGGAATCGAAAAAAGCGAAAATCGATAATGCGACCAAGACTATGTTTACGCGACACAACAAGTACGATTTTCAGACCTCTGTAGCTCGGGCCTCTGTGGGTCGTGGGTCATTTTTACAAGCCATTTTAGGAAGTGTATCAAATTTGAAGTCGATACGATGAAAAACACCAGAGATATAACAGTTTGGAAATCCAATTTTTCCTTGAAATCGTTTTTCTCTGTGTTTCCGTTGTTCTTTGGCATGACAGGGCTACAGCTTCGTAGCGAGCATATCGAAATCTGATTTCTTTTCTCACGGATTGGCTCTATAGAAAAGGTGTCCATAGGCTATCATTTGCTCTGATCCGTGCAGTAGAAAAAAGATACATCCAAAAATTTATGATTTCATAGAGTTTCTTGCTTAAGTCTTCTCAAATATTTCAGTGAATAGATTCTTCTAGACATCTACCGTGGTCTGATTTCGACCAAATTTGGTACGTAATTTCCTTGGCTTACTATAAGTACCTCACGATATTTGGTCCAGGACAACAGGACATTGAAATGAAACAGAAACCAAACGTGGTAGATATGGGTATCTCCTGATTTATTGTGATGAAACTAAACCAGTGGGGTACTGTTAATCTGGTGGCATTTTGAGCACTTGGGGAGGAATAAAGGACATTCTTGGCCTGAAAGTGATACCTAGACAAGATGGGTGTCATATGGCTGGGAGTGTTGAGGCGAATGCATTAGACTACTTCTGATGGCATTTTGAGTCCTTTGGAGGGGAAAAAGGATATTATTTTTTTTAAGGAAGTAATATCTAGGCAAGATGGATCGCATATGACTGGGAGTTACGAGGCAAAGGTACGAAGCTACCCTTGATGGCAATTATAGTTCTTTGGTCAGGAAAACAGCACCTTCTTGTCCATGAATTGAAATAGAAAGCAAACCTAGCAAATATCGGTAATTTTTGGATCGGGGTGATGATACCAACGCTCTAGATGTAAGTGACACATATGAAATAAAGGACTGAACGGACGTTAAGAACCGAAAGATATAATGTCCTCGAATGCAATTAAAAGTCATGTCAAATGCACATTAACAAAAGAAGGCGCAATTAAAGAATTATTTCTTTGAGGACAACTTTTTTGAATGCAAATCATAGACAACTTGAAAGCAAATGGATTAAAATGAAATGGGTTTGCCAGTCCCATGCTTAAAGTCATCGGCACATTCATCGCTCTTTTTGTGTCATTTGGACCCAGCCCGACACTTATTCTGATCTTCCAACTTTACTTCAAGTTTGAGTAAACTGGAGTTTGGCGTGGTAATGTAAAACTATGGTTCGGACGTTTCTAAGCCCACAGATTTGTAAAACTTATAGAGAAGAAAATGTTTAAGCAAAAGGCTTCAGTTTTAGGATTCGAGTCCCGGTTTTGTAAAAATGGAAGCTGGAAATCTGTTAAATTTGGTATTAATTGCACCAAATTGTTTCGGGTGTTGTTCTATGTATTTAAAACCTTCACGTTGGTAGTCAATAGTACATAATAATAAATTTTATAAGCATTCTAAAGCAGTTTTTAAATTCATATCCGGATTCTTCCTCCATAAAATGCAAAAACATGTGGTATGGCCCAAAAACAACCCTATTGTAAGAAGTTTCCCGCCACAAAAAAAAAAAATTCAGCAAGAAAAAGGAAGTACTCGAAAGTACTCGCAGTTTTGCACCTCGCTCTAAGTTATGCATATTGAACTGAACACTGATTAAATTAGGTAATTTCTTTTAACGCTGCTTGGCGGGGAGCTTGCTTAAAATAAAAACAGATAAGTTGGACAATCTGAACAACGTGGAAAGATTTTATTGAACCTTTCAATTCTTTCAATTAAGTTAATTTAACAAAATGTGCTCAATGGAACGGAAAATTCTATTGAATAAAGCGAAGAACGGAGTAGAAAATATCAGCTGCGTTTTTTTTGTGCAGTGGAGATCAAGTGCAGAGCAACAATCATACGCATTACACTAACAACCCGCTCAATCCAGAGCAATTTTGTAAGTGTGACGCGTGCAATTCATGTTCTGCTCTAAACTGCACTGCTCACACAATAAGGCTATTATCCATTGATCACTTCTGGCCTGAAGTGCATTTTTAGTTTTTTGTTAAGAGATCCGGGTGAGAAGACAGTACTTGTCATCAGAGCTTAAGTTCACAAAGTTCCCCGCCAATCAGCGTTAAAAGAAATTAGCTAATTTAATCAGGGTTCAATATGCATACCCTAGAGCGAGGCGTAAAGCTAAGAGTACTTTGGCGGAATTGTGTTCATATCAATCCTTTTTGCGGCTGATGAGGTTTTTTTGGCGGGGAATTTTTTACAACAGGATTGTTTTTGGGCCATGTACTTTACTTTTTGCATTGAGGGGGTTCGAAGAACCGTTTTTATTTCTAATCTAAACTAACCACACTGAAGTGGTTAAAAACTTTGAATACATATATATCTCAGCGTTATGCCCGAACCAGATTGATCGCAGAATGCAGCAGTAGCGGCAGCGAAATATCAAATTTAGAAAGAATGCATTTCGCTTATGTGACCTAGATTGAACGCAGCGGCAGCGACAGCGGCGATTTGGATGCTGTTATTGTTGCTGCTGCCGCTGCTTTCATTCTGGTTCCGGTATTAGACTTTTAGGATTGATTTTAACTTGGCAGACGTATTGTCCATGATGTTGTTTCTCATTCCTTGCAGGCTCGCATAGCGCTGTTACCTGAAAATAACTGTAGTGTGTATGCTATTATTAGTCTTATTTAAGAAGATATCCGTATTAGCTGCCTTTCGCTTCTTTATGTCGCGTTTCCAGGAATCATTTCCATCTAATAGGCTACGTCAAAAAACAAAATTGTCACATTTTGGCTCTGAAAAACCTGAAGTAACCGTCAAACAACCTATCCATCCATAACAAACGGCCGTACGTTGGGAATTTTGAGCTTGCTGCATAATTTTTGAAGGCGAGGCCGGTAGCACCGTTATTTTGTTAATTAAAGGAATAAAGGTTTTCAAGCACTGTCGCGATGGCCATTTATCGGGTACTGTGTTCTGTACTTAATTCGAAAATCTGTATGTACTTTATATTAAAATTAAGACATTTCCGTTTTTTTTTTAAATAAACTGCATTTTCATCAAATTTAAATTGAAACCTTTTATAGGAAAGCCGCACCTAAATGAGTAGGTGGTATAAAATTCAGAACAATTGTTGGCTTAGTTTTTATTTTTAAATGCGTACGTCGCGATACTTATTATAGCGTCAGAAAAAAAGAAATATGTATGATATGCACAGCATCATATGGAGCGGTGCACTAATGCCCGACCCAGAATGAACGCAGAATGCAGCGGCAGCCGAAATGTCAAGTTCCCTTAAGCGACCTAGATTGAACGCAGCGGCAGCCGCGAAAGCAGATCTACATGCTGTTGTTATTGTCGCTGCCGCTCCTGCTGCTTTCTGGGTTGAATTTGGTTCAAGCATAACAGGCCGCTGCGACTCCCAACACAGTTCATTCAGCAGGCCGAATTTTGCAGCAAATGCTGGTAATGTCGTTGATTTGTGAGAATGTTGATTTTGTGTATTTTAATTACATTGAATAACAAAAACAAAATGATTCTATGAGGATATATTTTTAGATTTTAAACTTGCTCTTGACATTCGAGTTGAGGTCTGAAGGCTATCTAATCCAAAACCACATACTTAACCAAGGAAACACTTTATGTTAGCCTATTTTACATTTTTTTTTCTGTTATATTCTGTATAGTTTATGCTGGTATTCTGTTCTGGTTTGTTCGGTCGAAGGAAAAAAATTGCGATTATTATAAATTTTCCATTAATATCTCTACTTTAAAAATAAACTACTTCGCTTTTATTAATTAAATAATAAAATACGAATACGAGTAGAATCTACATACCTGTTTTGTCAATACACTCACAATATTCACCGACAATCACTTGTCGATTTTAAAGAAAAATACACTTCGTACATAGCTTATTCAATAATAGGCGCGCTTTTTCAACAGTTTAGATCAGAGCAGAACGAAAATTGTTCGCGTTACACTAACAAAATTGTTCTATACAGAGCAGATTGTTAGTGTAATGTGTGCGATTGTTGTTCTGCTCTTGATCTATACTGCTGAAAAAACGCGCCTAATGATCACTTAGATCTTAGATAATGTATCATCTTTTACATTCTTAAAGAGCGTATATTTTCTTTTCTTTTTTGTGTTGAATCATTTGTTTAATCAAACCTTGGATGCTTCTAGCCTGCATTCATACAATTTGAACCAGTAATATGTGCTTGTATGGATTAAGATACATTTCTTTCTCGGATTAACATAATTACAACGGGGCGTCCATTGAACTTTTCAGCTATCGTTCAAATTATCTAATGATTGTCGGTTGATGGATACATACTCGAACTTTATTAATAATACCTAGTAGTTACCTTAAAAAGACAGTGCACAATAGAAACATTGGCTGAATCATCGTCGCTATACAAATGCTATCTACAGATAAGACAGTCTGAGGAAAGAATTCTCATAGACAATATATTTTTTTAAGAAATGGGACAGCGCCTAACTACAATGTTCATATGACGCCTTAAGATTACTCGGTTAATTTGGTTATCATTGTTCACGAAATTGAAATGAAATTCGCATGATTGTAACCTTTAAGCAATTATAACCAAATTAATCGAGTAATCTTAAGGCGCCCTATGTCCATTGTAGTTAGGTTTAAAGAGGATGGTGATAGTGAAAGTTTTAAGAAATTTTTTTTGGGTACATATTTAAAGGGCTACAGGCATGATAGATTCACAAATTTCCAATACATATATACGAGTACATAGACTATATTAAATGAAAAATTTTCATGCCATGATTGATTTTGAGCTGCCTCTTCAATGGATGCGAGGAAAAAGTGGTCGTTTGTGGTCGTTTGTGGTCGTTTATATATGTATATTGCTGCCAAATGCATTGTCATTTCATAATTTTTAGAACGAGTTTTAAGATGACCTATTTATACAGTGAGAGCAGTGCACGCCGTGGACAATTTATACATTTATCGTTTCCAATCCAACTCCCATTTCGATGGACAAGATAGAAGAAAGCTAGGGCTTGTAGTGTTAGCGACATTCCAGAGTAAACAGAGAGATAGTCAGCCTAGGGCGTGTCGTAGCGGTAAATATTTTCAAAATGGTAGAATTAAATTTCACCCTACTAGTTGGGATGATAGGCGAGTTAACCTTCCAAAATATGATAGAGAAATGCCGTTTGGTATGACTGTTGGTGGTCCCCATACATTCATTTTAAGAGATCACCATTAAAAAAAAATTCAACAATGTCCCAAATCATTTACATACCAAATATCAAACATTTGAAGTAACGCTAATTAATGCAACCAGTGTTGTAACAATTTGACTGGCCATAGGCATCTTAAGCTTCGTATACATAACATATTCGCGCACGAATGCTCATATGTGTACGGTAGGAGCATGCATGCGCGCACAATTCTATCCACACGAACACGATCCATCGCTAGTGGATCTCCGTGCGCGCACAATTTTGTGCGTGCAATTTGGTCTGGACGAGATTCTGTGTGCGCACAGCATTCGTGTCCGCAAATATCACGTACACATATGAGCTTTCGTGCGCGCTCAGCATTCGTCAAAACCCGTCAAATCAGTAGCACTAAACTCAATCGAGCACGTGTCGTTACTCAGCTACTCGTATATGTGCATACTGACATTAACGATACGGAAGCATTTATATTTATAATTAAATTGGCATGTATTTGTGATATGATTAAATGCAAGATAAATATTGTAGCATTTGATAGTTTCAGGTAATAACTAAGTGACCTTGAATAATAAAGAGCGAATAAATTCATTGATTGGTTCTCATTTAGAAACAATAAACAATCACAACACAATATGTTGACATCATTTTTATAAAAAAAAAATGATTGTTAACAAATAGCGCTCATTCACAAAAGATATTTGTCTCATTGATAATACATACGTTCTTTTTTATAAGCAATTAATTTTAGTACAAAAAATAATTCGTATCACTGATAGCAGATTAGAACAATACTCGTGTACTTTATTGATTATTTCTTAGTAATTAAAATAGTTGATTTTTATTTATACACATACACACCACCATGCGGATATGGGAAATAAAACTAAAATTAAAAAAATTACAGAAAAAAAAGAAAAATTGGATTAGCTAAATGCCTTATTGGAAAGCATAACGGCCGCATCAACTCAGGTCGATCAATGCGTAGAGGCACCAAACCTATGTCTGACTACCGACGTTTCGGGTTCGAATCCCTTCCAAGACGGCGTTCGTCGTCATGGATGTTTGTGTTGTCTTCCCCCTGTGTAAGGGTTGGTATCGTAAATCGAAACCCAACTCTACGGAAAAATTAAAGAAAAAAAAACCTTACAGAACACTGAAAGGAGCGTACAATTTACAAATTAGGAGAATCTGTATCGAATCGGTTATCAGCTCGAAAATCAGAATGTGTTAATATAATAAATGTGCAAATACACCCCAGAGCTAATTCGAAAGAACACAATTTCCATGTTTTCTGAATTTGTTATCTGGGTTATTCAGTAACTTAATAAAATGAATTCATCTACTATGATTTATGTTTGAACCGACCATACTCGTATAATGTTATCTTGATGTTTTTTTTTAATTTTTTTGTCGATCATTATCATCATCATCGTGGCACGACAGCCCGACGTCGGGCCTTGGCCGCCTGATTTTTGTCGATCAAAGGCATTAAATTCGCCATGGGGGTGCAATTGCACCGCACTCGCTATACAGATGCAGGAAAAAACGCACTATTCCCAAAAAAAAAACAAATATAAAATAGTATGTTTCTTTATTCGCTTTTGATTCACCGGATCTCAGACCATTTTCATACAAAACGACAGACCGCTTTTAATCCAGGTCTCGTATGGGATCTCATCGGATCAAAGTTGAAAGTCAATGGGTTGAACGTCAACTTATTTCGCCTTATCTAAATGTGTATTGAGTCGACAATTCGACGGCGAAGTATCTGTATGCTGCACAGTTAAAAATCTCGGTATTTTTTTTAAACCTGGTCTTGGACTACCACCATTTTTAATAATTTTAATTCTATAATCTAAACCCTTCCAAAGTTTACTTCTATTTTAAACCAAATTCGTAATAAATTCTAATACAATTCAAAGTTTACTTCCATTTTAAAACAATTTGTAATAAATTCTAATACAATTCAAACCTTTTTGTGTTCTTTTTGTTCTCGCATTATTTTCTAATCTAAGTTTAATTAAAAGGTAAACCCCACAAAGTATATTTTTTGAGTCTCAAGTCTCACTATAACTACTCGCAGTCAGCTCAAAGTATTATGCTGCGTGGCCGAGTGGTCTAGGTCGCAACTCTACAACACGGAGTTCACAGGTTCGATGCTGCGTCATGGCGAAAAAAGTTAAAGATTAGCTGGCTAGCCTGCGATGGGCTTAATAAAGGATTTGGAAGTTTAGAAAATTGAAAAAAAAAATAATGGAGAAAAAACTTAGAGGAGTTAAAAAAACGCAGTAAAATTAATATTTTTTCATAGATTATAATATCTGTAGATTAAATTTTAAACCAACAATTTGATTAAAAAAATAATGCCAGAAAAGTTTAATATTTAAACCAGTGAAGTTTACGGAAGCAATTGTAATACTTTCAATTTATTAAAATCTAATACAATTTTGGTGTCGCCATATATGTAACCCCAATTAGCATTGATAATAGACCAGGATTTTTAACTGTGTGGCTGTTTAAGATCGCTCGTCGCGGATCCGTGCCGATCTTTCCGATCTGAGACTGAAATCAAGTAAAACGAACGCAGCTTTTATTTACTAAAGAATAGTAATATTAATAATATAATATAAAAATAGCACTAACAATAGCTAAGTCTTTTAGGGCGTTGAAGGCATTTGATCTCTTATATCTATCTTACAATAAAGAATTCGTGTTATCATCAACCAATTTTGTACAGGATGAAGGGAAACCATTATGAATGGCACGAACTCAAAGAAACACGACGAACGGTGCCATCCGTCATCGTATTTCCTACTCCGCCATGTAAACTGACCATAGAAACACGACGGACGCAAACAGGTTTTCTCGGGGGCATCCGTTGGCATGCTATTACGAGACTCTTTCCTCTGATTATTGAATCTACATCCCTCAGGCCCCATATAATTAGCACTTTTCCTTGTATTCGCAAGCAAATTTTGAGCCCGGGGCGGAGATTGAATATGGAGCTGTCATATATCCATCTGACACCAAATGTAGGTTCGTTGGGCTACAGGCAAATCGTCCAGTATTAGGACGATCACAGGGTGAAAGCAGATGCCGAGCTGAATGATGTTTACAGTGTAAACACTCAGCGAAGAGAAACATTTATGTCAAACGTGTTCGTGGAGCTTTCTCTCCGAGATCATATTCGTAATTGTCCGGTGCATTCGTTTCATTTCACTGTATGGCATGAATCCCTTCATATATAGAAAATCACCGGACAATTGCGAATATGATCTTGAGCTTTAGCAATAGCATGGGGCAAGAATGGGGCTGAGTGTTCACAATGGCTGTGTTTCTACGAGCGGATTAGGATTTGACATTTCTCGATTTCTCCTCCATATTCTTTCCCCTCCGGGAAAATAGGTGAATTTCATTGACGGCATAAGCAAAGCAGCGGCACAGCAGCATCGTCGGTGACTTGGTTAAGTGTGCCATTGACGGCATAAGCAAAGCAGCGGCACAGCAGCATCGTCGGTGACTTGGTTAAGTGTGCTATGTGCGGACAACTGTCAATATGTGGATCTGAAAATGTTCTCTTCGGATCACAATACTTTTCAGATCGGTGGGACGAGGTAGTGGAGGACTTTGACATCACGATTTTCGATGGAAAATGGACTGCGGTGTCGGTGCGTTTCTGAATCACTGAATATACCGGAGAGTTATCGCCTCCCGGACTATGCCAGCATTGTCCAGGCGGAAACGCTTGCATTGAAAGCAGCGTAGGTCGGACGGACCGAATATGGTAGCTACTTTTTGTGTTATTGTTCTATACCTGGCAATGCTTCTATCACTTTCACCAATAAAACTAATTTATTGGTACTTATTATAATATTTATTTCGATTAATTTCTCAGCATAGGAACAAAGCAGAATTGTCAAATAATTGTAACAACGAAAAAGTGAAAAATAAATATTTAAAGCCGTCTATTGTTAGCTATTAATATTTTTCCATTGTATAAGTGCAACAATAGATTTAAACAATGTTTCCTTTTTTGAAATGATGATTTTATTACGATCACTGTCAATGTTAGTAGTACAATGTCAATACCAGTTTTAAAATAAACATAAGATTATCTTTTATGATACCAATATCAACACTGCTGTTGTATAATGATTACCGATTCAATTCCAATGTTATCAGTATTATTTTAATACTGTCAAAGAAAATTTGAATATTCTAATATGGAGCATTGCATGAATTACAGTTAATTTAATTAATTTGGGGAACGGTAGCTCAGTGCGTAGAGGCATCAGTTTCATGTCTGACTACCGGCGTTTCTGGTTCGAATAATGTCCACAGCGACGTTCGTGGCCATGGATATTTGTGTTGTCTTGGTGGTCCTGTGGTGCGGGGCGTAATAATAAGCCCCAGCATCTTCCGACTTGTCGCAGGTGGCAACTGCATTCTCCGAAACTAATTTAACCGAACTTTAACTCCACAAGAGGTTACGGCAATTGAGTAGTAGTGGTATGTCACTTACTCACGAGACGAGTTTAACAGATATTGCAGTTTTTTTCCTCATATCCTGCTCATATGTAGTGGCTTTCGATTCGACGACACATAGATCCTTTTTGTGTAAAAAGTGCTGGAAATTGATTTCTCCACTACCAATCGTCTTTCTCGCAGAGAGAGTGGTTTTAAATAGATCATATCATGCTCTGCCTACCATTGAAAGAAAAGGAGTAGCCCCTTATGAGTGCCGTGTTCTGGTCACTGAGGTATTATGAAGAGCATAAAAATTAGTAATTTTATCTCGCTGCACCAAGCAAAATGTCGTAAGTGACAAAGAGAGGTACGTTTTTTATAAGCCGAGCGTTACTATTTTTTTCGATATTTGCTTACATTTTTAATATTTCAGTAATAAATTCTACGAGTATATTGTAATTTTATTTATTTTCACTTCTCTTATTTCATTTCAGGACTCTGCTAGTCAGTGGCTTAAAATGGTGAGCGGCGGAGGTGAAACCATTGCCTTCAAACCAAACGATCCATTGGTTAGGCATATGCTCAAGGTAAGAGCCGAGCATGCCGAACAACAGGGAAAGGATTATTCACATGTTTTTAGGTTGGTAAACTTTCACTGAAGAATCTAAGTCAATCAACTGCGACACAAATTTCTTTTTTTTTTTTTGTTTTAGATCCAAGTCGATTTGTGATCTCATAAGATTATCATGTATTATCCTTGGCATAGAGCTAACTTATGCTGCCGAAACGGCTTTCGTTTCGCCACTTCTGCTTCAAATTGGAGTTGAACATCAACACATGACCATGGTATGGTCACTAGCGCCAGTACTTGGGTTCTTCTTTGCACCACTGTTGGGATCAATTAGTGATCGATGTCGGATGAAGTTGGGTAGACGCCGTCCTATGATCATCTTACTCTGTTTGGGAATCTTTTTCGGTCTCATCTTTATTCCGTATGGAAGACAGATTGGCACTTGGTTGGGCGATAGCAAAGATATATTAATTTTGAATGCAATGGATACCTCAAATGGTACTTTGGCGAATGTAACTTCAACAGAATCACCATCAGATGTCACTGCAACTTCGGGTAGTCATGTATTTGCCATCATTTTCATAATTTTGGGAACTATTCTCATCGACTTTGACGTTAACACGGCACAGACTCCATGTCGCGCCTACATTTTGGATGTATCGATTCCGAGTAAGTTAATTTAGTTCATTGAAGAAGGTATAAATATGGATCAAGTACATATAAATAAATAGAAAGTCTCGTCAAGAGTAAAATTTAATTATAGTGCGAACACTTCTTGCCCTTCCCTACTTAGATCACCTTTCCATTTGGTTTTCAAAGCAAGTTTATTTGTTGCATTGAAGTCCATAGTACCTTTCAGTCACCTGGTTCTTGGTTTAAAGCAAACTTTAGATAATGATTAATTATAGTAGTATTTACACTATATAGAAGTATTTATACTGTATAGTTTATCATTAAACACAATTTATATCTTTTGTTCTACACTTAGTTGACATTTATATGCCGTACATAATTTAACAAGTATTTTAATAAGTAACTTTTTTCTTACCTTTTTAGCTGATCACGCTAAGGTCCTAAGCAGTTTCACGGTAATGGCCGGGCTGGGAGGAACACTCGGCTATGCATTGGGCGGAATTAATTGGGAGGCTACTTCAATTGGTAATTTACTATAATTTATAAAATTGAATTGATATAAATACTTATATTATCACAATAATTAATTTTTAGGTACTCTACTTGGTGGAAATGTACAAACAGTATTTACAATAGTTACAATATTTTTTTTGATATGTTCACTTGTTACATCGACCAGTTTCCGTGAAATCCCATTACCTTTGATGGAGAAAGACCCATTGTTGAGACCGTTGACAGCAGCCGCGATTAAAAAGGAGCTTCAGAAACGAAACAATGGAATCGCTTCTCCAGATGTAAGTTTTCTATATTATTCATTTGAATTGAAATAGGGAAGCACGACCAACCACTTGAAACATGAAAATCGAAGCTTATAATGTTAAGAAAAACATTGCTAAGAAAAACAGCAATCAATCAGTGTACAAACCATCTTAAGTGCGAGTAGGAAAAACTCGTACTATAATAACTGTAAACAAACTGTAAGAATATAGATAACTTATATAGACATCTGGACTAAGTCATACCTAAAGTGTAGTCCTGCTGGCCCAACAGTTAGCACGTTCGTCTTCCTTCCATTCGATTCCTACTGAATGCAGTCTTCGAAAAAAGGGTATTTACGTGTGATGAATACCCAGTTGGGGTAAATATCTCGGTTGAGCGTGTTGCTGATCACACACATCTGTACAAAAACACTCCGTCACGATCTAGTAAATGAGATTATGCTAACTCATATCGAGGCCTTGGTTCAAATTTGAACTGTTGTGCCAGCTATTTATTTATTTATTTATGCAAAAGACATTCGATGGTGTTCCTGTGGACGGAGCTTAATTGACCGTGAAGGTCCGGCATTGACTGTCGATGGCAAAGGCTACTCAGTGAGATCAGCGGCACGATCTTTTTGTCGCTCAGCTCAGAAATATGAGCAAGTTGTTGCGTTTGCCTAATCATGGACGCAACATTGAATGTAAGAAGCTACGAGTATATTTGAAAATGTCAGTTCAAAGTACCGTTGTAAAAATATCATTTGAATTTTCGACGACAAATCGATTTTGATAGTATGAACAGTTGTATCTTTGTAGTAACGGTGAATTTCGAAACCGGGGAATTTTATATGTTTTTATAAAATTTTATGTGGTTTCAGAAAGTGCGTTCCAACCTCGGATTAAACGATTGGGAGAGTGAAAAATTTGGATTTTGTTCGGAGAGTCAAGTTTTTTGACACAATTTACTAAAAATGCTATAACTCTGTATCGGTTAAAAACAGAGTGTCCACTTTCATGTCAATTTTCCACAAATTAACTGTACTATCTACAATTAAAGTATTTACCATCTGAAGCGGGGCACCCTGTACATGCTTTTTACTTTTATTTAAGTGGTTCATTTTGACTTCACATGTTGGACAATAAATGTACATAAAAATAGTTTAATCTGAACAATTCTTCAAAACAGAGGTTATTTTCGAATTTAATGACAGACCAGTCTGCTTCGCATCAAATAAGCCCGCAAGTGTTTCGGACTCTGATCTTCCGTACTATTTGAGTTACTACTTATTAAAATAGAATCGGATATATATATATATGATCCATATTTGGGAGCTCCACTGAAATCCCAAAGATCTTGGTGATCCTAACTTTCTCATTTTAAAACACAAAAAGTACCGTTAGATAACTTTTTGTGTTTTAAAATTAGAAAGTTTCTCGCCTAAGTTCGAAGAAAGGTGGTCGGGCTCATAGATTGTCAGGTATCTGAATTGCTTTTTTCTGAATGTCCCTAAACATTTTTTAGACCCGATTATCATTCCTACCTGGAGTAGCTTCCTGTACTATATTGTGGATTATTTACTACAAAATTCGTCGATAATATTAGGTGTGTTTTATTCAAAAAGCCAGATCAGAGCAGAACAACTGGTTCGAAAGAAAAGATATAGTATATATTTGAGTAGCGAAGAGGAAAATGGAGTGTGTCTTTGCTTGGAGTGTGTCTTGGTTTAGTTGGCATTCAAAGGTCAACACAAATTTGAAAAGAAAACTTAAATCCTTAGTACAGATACAATCTGACAAATTTCCTTTAGGCCAGCAAAATCATTTTGTTATTGCATATAATTACACAAAATCAACATTTTATTGTTAGAAAATGAATTCCATGTCTTTCCCAAACTACCTATATATAAGATAACTGCATTGCCTGCAGCGAATATTTCAACCTTACGAGAGTTATCGGGAACAATGTTGTTAGTGTAATACGTGCAAGAGTTGTTCTGCTTTGATCTAGACTGTTGAATAAAACGCAGCAATTATCTGTTACTCGAATTGAAATGTTTATTCAAAATCTCACAGATATTCGCCCTCCATCATGAATCTGAAAAGCCTTCCCTAGAGAGTCAGGTGGCTCTTGCTTCCGAAGATTTCACGATAGCCGGCTCGATACCGTACCTCCCGGAAAAGCAACTTGAAAATGGTCATATTGAAGAAGAAGAAGATGATGAAGAGAAGCCAATAAGCCTGAGAGAATATATGGTCAGTGTGGTGAAAATGCCTAAAGCCATGCGCATCCTCTGCCTAACAAATTTACTATGCTGGATGGCTGATGTTTGCTATTGCCTGTACTTCACCGATTTTGTCGGTGAAACAGTATTTCACGGTTCGCCAACGGTATGTATTGATTGATATCAAGATGGATGAAAATATATCTTAAAAATAAAATCACTTCTATGTACCCGTTAGGCTCCACCTAATTCCGAAAAAGCTATGCTGTACGAAGAAGGTGTACGTTTTGGATGTTGGGGTCTGGCTATTTATGCCTTCTCATGTGCTGTATACTCTTCCCTTATTGAGAAGTTAATTAAACTTCTTAAGTAAGTTTTTGTCATTTCTTTGGTTTACCCGGGTTTCATGGCGGGAAATTGGATGAATGCATAATAAAAATCTTGACGTTCTTATTTCAGTACTCGAATCGTGTATACTTGTGGCATTTTGATATTCTCTATTGGTATGGCTACACTAGCCATATGGCCAACAAAACCTGGAGTTTTAATATTTAGCGCGGCTGCGGGTGTGATTTATGCTACGATGTTTACACTGCCATATATTTTGGTTGCCGAATATCATTCACAAGGATGCGTAAGTTTTCAATTTTATTTTTTATCAATCAAAATATGAACTCAAGATTGTAGACATTAATTACGTAGTTCTTAAAAATAATATTTGAGAAATATTAATGCAATATCATTTTTTGTTTTTAGTTCAAAGTTAAACATGGTCAACAAGTGGAACAAACTCGGCCACGAGGATTAGGCACTGATATTGCGATAATAAGTAGTATGGCGTTCGTTGCACAGCTGATAGTGTCCTTAGGTATTGGTTCTATCATCTCTTTGCTAGAGTCAACTGCAGCTGTTTTATATACAGCCTCGACACTAAGTGTGTTGGCCGCTATATGTTCATTGAAATGTTTATATTTATCGTAAAATATATAGGAAAACCATGTCGGTTTGCATACGAAGACTTGATGCTCATGTACTTACATAAGAGAGTATTATCACTTTAGTGTATAGTTTATAATTTAAATATTTTGTTGATTTTTTTATAAATATGAGATAATATATATTGAAAAAGATAAAAAAAATGTATTTCGAATTTTATTTATCTCTCATTTTAAATTGTAGTCACTGTAGTACTGTATTAATACCACATACCAGAATTCCCTTCTAGTTCGGAATTCTAATATGAACAATATAGCATATTACCAAGATTTGGATCTAGATTCTAGATAGACGATTTCCTTTTTTAAGAAAGCGTTCTCAATCGGTTAGCTTTTTAATATTTATACAAACTGTTTCCTGGCATTATTTACGCCAAAATAAAAGCAGGAATTTTTCATCCGTTGTTGACTGCTATTGATAACGACGAGTTTATGTTATATGTATCTAGACTTGCAGAAAATAGAGAAGAACTACAAGGTTTTTCCTTTCTTTTACTCTGATAAGTAAAATAGACCCAGGATCAATACAAAAGACTCAATTATGTTTTAATTTTGTAGAACATCAAACCAAATTTTTATTCGGCTTGTTCTCATATAGATTAGGTGTTTCGCTATGGCAGGATAGCGAAATTCTAAGAGAAAAGTAGAAAGAAAAAGCTCGATATTTTCACTGCCGTAAACAGAAATTAGTTGAAAATATCGCTCAACCGCAAGAAAAGTGAGACAACTCAAAGTTAAATAATAATGTATAATAATGTATTTTACGTTAATATAACTTAAACAGAGATGATGCTAACTCATCTCGAGGCCGTGGTTCAAATTGGACTGTTGCGCCAGTTATTTATTTTTATAACTAACACAAACATCAGTAACAGGTGAGGTTTACGAACCTGTCGTGTCTGCTGAAGCACACTTAGAAAATGAAATCGGTCACAACCTGGAGCTCATTACTTTATAGAATTTTGAAAGATTGTAAACACAAATACAAACAATACGTACAGTATTATAAGGCGCGATCTTTTGCAATTCTAGACCTGTATAGGTCAGTGAAATAATACGTAATACAAGATCAATGCTACCCTATATAGGTTAACGCTTAACTTGATAATTTATCGAGGGCTAATCCTGACCTCGATAGCACACAAGTAAAGCTTTTATTTAGGGCTCATCTACCGGTTGCTAGAAGAAGTCCGTGCGTTCACCTAATTCACCACAATCAAATTCAATGGGATTCCACATTTTTTCTAATTGGAAAAGCGATTTTTGTCGAAATATTAGGAAACTACTCGGAATCAATTAGTTTCTTCTATCACATTTGCATTTGATAGGTTCAATGCTTGCGCTTGATGTAATACAATGAAATTTGTTTTTAATATTTTTCAAAAAGTGGAATTATCTTACCACTTAAAATCCAAACTTTATCTGAAACAAAATCCACTTGAAATCAAATACATGTTCTTACCCTGTATGGGTCAGCTGCATCGTTTTTTTGCACAAAAGCTCGGGGTAACTACCCTTGACCTGGATAGCTGCAAAGGAACGCGCCTATAGGAGCGTTATTTTGCAGCTATCCAGGTCAAGCGTAGTTAACTCTAACTACTTGTGCGCTATCCAGGTCAGAATCGGCACTCGATAAAAGAAAGAAGAAAAAGAAAATAACGTTCCTTACGGCACCACGTTGGGTTAGCACGTTCGCCTTCTACGCACTGGGCTCCGGTTCGATTCCTACTGAATGCGTTAGTTTTCGATAAAAAAAAGGGGATTTACGTGTCGGACTATGAGCCCACTCAGCTGTTAAATGAGTACCCATTTATGGGGTAAATAACTCGGTTGAGCTAATGCTGATCACACACCTCTGCACAAAACCGTCACGATCTAGAAAATGAGGTGATGCTAACTCATCTTGAGGCCATGGTTCAAATTGGACTATTGCGCCAGCTATTTATTTTTTTTATTTAATCGTGCTTCTGCTTCTATTTTCGGAATACTCCCTAACCCACAAAATAACTTGTTTCGTCTGCTGATAAGAGGAACCAACTCCTCAGGCGAAGGCCAGGATAACGAACTTGATGTTGCTTCGCTATAGCTACTACCTACAAAGTAGCAGTTATGGATGCGAATCATAACAAGTGAAAAGTTCCCTTGGATTTTTTTTTCGTATATTCTGGAACTGCAGCTTCAATAAATAACGTCTTGCTGAGCAAGGCTTTGACGGTTGCCCTTCAAAGCCAGATAATAAGAGGTAATAAGAGTAGAACAAAAATGAGTTGACTACATAGCTATTCTAAGTTTTATTGTTTCCATTCAGTTTTTAATCTACATTTAAATGAATTCGATAGCTACTTAATTTGAACATAAATAACTCTTATTAAATTATATTGCTGTGAAATGAAAAATCCAATTACTGTATAAAGAGTAAATCTCTTTATCTTTTTGTGCTTTGTGATCTACCAGAATTTTTAACAATAGAATGAAATGAATTGTGTTTACATGGAATCCTATAGGATTAAAATATATTTTAATTACATTAGAACAACATATAACTAATAAGCTCACATGATATTGAATTAAAATGCAAGTAATCGCAATAAAAAGCTCACAAGTCGTGGTAGAGTTATTATTATTGGAATCATTTGCATAAATAATTATACATAACACAATTAGGAATTATAAATGCAGATATGTTACTGAGGTAAAGCTCCAATTAAACATTTATTAACAATAGTTCACTTTGAATATGTATGAGCCTGGGAACTTAGGGGAATCTTGCGAAGTATTTAAATGCTCAAATTATAAATAAATTTACATAGTAAAAAGGTAAGAGAGCTGATTTATTTCATTTACTTAAAACATAGACCTGCATTCATACTGAACGATCCGTCTGCCGATATTGTGATCGCCCTATGGATCGCACCGTGTCCTCTTTTGCGTCTATTTTAGACAAACTCCATAATAATTTCGGCCGAACGTAATATTCTGATATTAGTTCCGCTTCCAAAAGCAACGTTTAAATCTCCTTTCATGGGAAATAAATCGCATAAAAGCTAGCTGCTTTTATGCGATTGTGTAAATGGCGGGAAGTTTTTCTGTTTTGCTTATTCACAAAGCACAGACAATGTTTTCTGCAATCCATGTCGTTATTTCCCACGAAGGCATCGGAGAAAGAAGTCACCAAAGTACAGGGAAAATTCCTAACTATTTGTTCTTGATACTGGCGTAAGGCAAAGGAAGAGTTTCAAAAACCACATCACCATCATCGTGGCGCAACAGCTTGACGTCGGACTCTGGCCGCCTGGATCGATGTCCTCCTCGGTCTCGTGACCGCGTCTTCCAATCTTGAAAGCCAAGTAGTTGCTCGACGTCAGCATATACTGAGCTTTCCCAACGAGCTCCCGGTCTTCCTAGCAGTCTCACTCCGTCGACTGAGACATAGACAGCGATTATCATTAATATATCGATTAATGCTTCTTCTGTTACCGATTTCTTTTTAAAAATCAATTAAAACCCGTTTTTTTTTTAATTTACCGTCAACTATCTTAAGACGCGTACACATGATTTTAGGTGACTTTTAACCCCGTGTAAGAAAGATCAAAAGAACATATTTGCAAAATTCAGCTTTTTATCTTTTATTCCGAGGTTTAGCCATTTCCAAGTCTTATTTTCCTAGATTAAAGCATCCCTCAAACCAACGCGATTTATTCGCAGCGGATTCGCAAAATTTGTTTACATGGCGTCTTATGGAGTTATTCAAACCAAGGCAACACGAATTCGCGGCGACAGCGATTTTGCAGCGATTTTTATTTTTCCGTAAATCATTCGCGTTACTATGGCTACTGATTTGAATTTCATAGATGTCATTGAAGTTATTTTTATTTTTCAGTAAAACATTCGCATTACTATGGCCCGTTTTCTCAATGTCTGATTAAAATTTAAACTTCAGTTAAACAGACATTGAACGTACCCAGAAATCTGTCAAATTTGACAGGGAAAACAACAACAACAAATTTTATCTCGAGATTAAATTTTAAGTGGACATTGAGAAAACGGGCCTATGGCTGCTACTCGTACGGATTTGATGGAGTTCATTGAAATTTGGTTCGAATTGCAATAGCGAATAAATCGCGTCGGTGTGATCATAGTCCCGAATCAGCAGCGAATAATCCGACGCGATTTATTCGCGCCGAATTCGCGTGAGTTTGAGGGGTGCTCTATAGACATAAACTTAAAACACCACCGCCAACTTTATCAGTACCTAATTTAGCTCAATAAGTTATTTGAGAAAGATAACCAAGATAAATTACTTATACACTTTAGAAATTCGCTTCAATAATAAATTAATATAGGAGTTTTCTTCCTAGTTTTAAAAATCGCAACATGTTCTACGAATAACCTGAAAATATGAAAATCTAAATCTAAAATAAATCTTTCCTCTAATCTTATTAATATAAGCATTGTTTGATTAAAGATATTTTGAATAATAATGAAACACAAATATTTTTCGACATTTGTCTAGAAAAGTTATGTCTCTCACTAGGATATTTCGTGATTACATTGATAATTATGTAGGTACCATTTATTTAAACACATGATATAGTTTGGAGACTTTTATATACAATATAAACAAATACAGAAAAGCCTCGATAATCCGAACTCCTAGTAATTCGTTGATCGCAGTTGTCTGGACGAGACTATTTCTATTTTCCCCAATGTCTACGTATAAGGTTTACGTAGTTTCCATGCCTAAATGAATCAACGGCCGCGTTCCTGAAAAATGAGGAAAAATCACTGATTCGAATTCAATATGACAGAAATGTAAATTATTGTGTATACGTGAGTGAGAAAGAAAGAGAGACAAAGAGAGCATTTGGCGTTATTTGATCCTGAATCATATGGCCTTCTGCTGAGGAAATTGACCGGATAAAATTATGATTTGTTTTCTCATGATCTGTAAAGGTCAAATAATTAAATGTATCGAAAACGGGCATAGTTATGATTTTATTGCCCAACACAAACAGAGTTTTTGGGTAATCAATAAAATTTACTTATTAATATACCGGCCGGAAAACACCGTAATCATGACGATCTTTGTACTGAATTTGTCTGGAATATCGAGGCCTTACTGTTTATCAAGTAAGTGCTTATCGCATATTATCCGTATTTGGATTGTTGATAAAGTTAAGACACTATTACAATTAGCTAATTACCTGTTTTTGTGCATATAGATGAAAGGTCACTGAGTTATTTATTTGATTTTTGACAATAGAGATAAATATTTAAAGGAAAATTTTGATGATCTTAGTAGTTTCAATTTAGTGGAATAAAATAAAACATTCCAGTTGCCCCCTCAATATTTTGGTTGGGTGGCAAATATAAGTACGTTTCGTTTAAAGAACATCCTTATTTATTGTTTTTTTTAACGTACTTATGGTTGTACAATATATTAAAATATCATCCTAAAGGTTTCCATTCTATTTCCTGTCTGGTTAACAGGCATTTATTAGCTTTTGATTCACCGAATCTCAGACCATTTTCATACAAAACGACAGACCAATTCTAATATAGGTTTCGTATGGGATCGGATCAAAGATAAAAGTTAGTTAGGACGTCATATTTCGCCTTTATCTAAACGTATGTATACTGAGTACGCAATTCGTCCCCACGATGGCGAAGTATCTGTATGGTGGCTGTTTAAGTTGTGTCGTTCTTTTCACCCGTGTTCGATCTGGCATCGAAATCCAAGCGAAATGAATGCGGCTATTATCTTACGGTGAAATCAAATTGCGTCTTCTACTGAAAACCGTTCACTGTTCCTCTCCTCTCTCTTTGCTGCAATCAAGATGGTCAGTATTTTACTTCATGCATATAAAGGGATCGTGCCGACAGAAAATTATTAAAAAAAACAAGTCCGAAGCGTATATGCCCTAGTGGTGATACCAAAAGCACCAATTGGCAACGACCTTATGCATTAAAAGTGAGTTTCCTATATGCCCAGTTTATAGGGGAGGTTGGCACTCATTCAGGAGGATCTTGGCCATTCTAAAAATCAATTAACTAACCCATTCAACAAATATTTGTGGAATTTTCCGCTAGCCTCATTCTATCGAAAGTTATTGCTTATTTGAAGTCTCACTTGTAGGGGAGGTAGAGGTTTCGTTTGGTGAATTCTGCGCATTTTTAATAACAACCAACTAGATCCCAGTTGTAGTCCGGATGGCGCAACGGTTAGCACGTTCGCCTTCAACGCACTGGGCCCCGGTTCGATTCCGGGGATTTACGTGTCGGACTAAGAGCTCACTCAGCTGTTAAATGAGTACCCATTATGGGGTAAATAACTCGGTTGAGCGTGTTGCTGATCACATACCTCTGCACAAAAACCGTCACGATCTAGAAAATGAGATGATGCTAACTCATCTCGAGGCCATGGTTCAAATTGGACTGTTGCGCCAGTTATTTATTTTATTTAACTAGATCCCAGTACAAATATTTTACCAAAATTTCAAGTCACTAGCTTAATTTTATCGAAAGTTATCGCTTATTTGAAGATTAACTTTTAGGGGTGGTAGAGGTTCCTTGGATCGGATCTTGCCCATCATTGCCACCAACCAATTAGATCACCCTACAAACATTTAAAAAAATGTCAGGTCTCTAGCTTCACTCTATCGAAAGTTATCGCTTATTTGAAGTTTCATTTGTAGGGGAAGCAGGGGTTTCATTACTCGGATTTTACGTATTTTCAGTATTAGCCAACTGGATCCTACTACAAACATTTGGCCAAAATATCAAGTCGCCAGCTTTATTTTGTCGTAAGTTATCGCTTATTTAAAATTTCATTTCTAGGGAAGGTAGGGGTTTCTTAGGTCGGATCTAACCCATCTTTAATGTCAACTAACTCAATTTCACTTCAAACATTTGACCAAAATTTCAAGTCACTGGCTTCATTCTATCAAAAGTTATCGCTTATTTGAAGTTTAATTTGTAGGGGAGGTATGAGCTCCTAGGGTCGGATCTTGCCCATTTTCAATGCCAACTAACTAGATTTTACTACCAACGTTCTGCCAAATTTTCAACTCGCTAGTGTCATTCTATCGAAAGTTATCGTGATTAAAGTCATATTTTTTTTTAATTTTGTAGGGGAGGTAGGCGTTCCTTTGATCTGATTATGCCCAACTTACTAAAACCCAAACAGCTTCTTACTTCTCACATGCTAAAAACCAGCTGTCTACATCAATTGGTTCAAGAGTTATGGACAAAAAACCTTAAAAGTAGGGTAGTACGGGGCTCTTTGTAAGCAAATTACCGTTAGTTTTCAACTGATCGATTTTATTTCTCCAGGGGAGTATAAGGTTACCCTTAAGAGCAATCTTCCAAAGCTAAAGGTTTTCATGTTTATTTAATCGGGAGTTGTAAATACATACATATAATTATTTTACATATGTAGGGGAGGCCTGATCATGCCCATTTTCAATACCAACCAACTAGATCATACTTCCAATATTTGACCAAAATTTCAAGGCTCTAGCTTCATGCTATCGAAAGTTATCGTGCGAACGGATAGACAGACGGACGGACAGACGGACAGACAGACATGGCTAAATCGAATCAGGAGGTGACCCTGATCATTTATATATATAGACATTGCTATACCTCCGGAGCCTCCTTTAAGGTGTTATATATTTCCGTCGTGACAAAAACAATATAGGGTATAAAAGTCTAGGGTATAAAAATGTTGGAACACTAGAATAGATGCGACATTAATAAAATCACTAGTCAATAAATAAAAAATAGATTGTAAAGAACTAAAAACTGCTCGGTGCCACAAACAAAAATTTAGTGAGCATCCCTGATCTAAAATTTGGAAGTATATAAATATTTATATATTTTCCATTAGTGCCCACAGTATGCTAACGAGTACATACATTTTTCTCGAAATTTTCCAGTAAAAACTCGAACAAAACTAACTTTCTCATCGGTTTCCTTTTTCTCCTGAGTGGAAAATTCTACCCAAACTTTTGCAATCAAATAAAAACAAACGCAGTAAGTCGTTCGCATTATGTATTATTGTTACTGACTTTCATTTTGTAAATATTACGCTAGTGAGAATCTAATATTTACACTGATGGAACAGCAAAAATATAAGTCACCCATACTATAGGTACATTGTCATTTGCCACATCATCATCTTGTTTCATATGAATATAAAATGTACGTTATCAAAAAAGTAATTTATGTTTAAATTTAAGTGAATGGTATGGTCCAAGCAAATGTTACATATGCGGTTAGAAGTAAATGAATTATAATATTTACCACTTTGACATACTTATACAAGAAGAAGAATCATACGACAATCGAAATTATATGTGCATATAAGGTTTTCAATAGCGACGATGCATTTTGTTTTTGACATTTCTAGAGTAGGAGTGAAGTTGGCTTCGCAATTTTTTGACATTTTGAAACGTCAGTCTATGCCATTTAATCATGGAGAGATACACACTTCAAAAACGTTTGCAAATTATTAAACTTTTTTATCAAAGTTCACGTTCTATCGCAACACAAGCATGCGGAGCTTACGATAAGTATCCTACTGCAGGTAAAGTCGACCGTTATCGTTGCATACCTCATGGAGGCTATGCCCTTCAGTGGTTCCCAGATGCCAACTTCCGTTTCCCACTTTCGTATTAAAATCTCCCAGCAATATTTTGACGTCGTCAATTGGAAGTGGCTCGAACAGTGTCTGCGGGCGGGTACAAAATTTGCCTTTCACTGGATCTTTCTTAACTTCAGCCGGGACGTGGACATTGATGAGCCAGACTTTGAAAAAACAAACCAGTCTTAATGCGAATCGCACACAACATTTGATTAGTAGGTTTGAAGTCAATCACGTGCGGCTTGAGCTGCGTGCTCAGTATAAATGTAACTCCAAACTACTTGTGACAAGACGAATGGCAGCTTTTGGAAATTGTGTGCGAATTCTTGTCGTCTATCTCGCTGCCAATCCAATTTGTTTCCTGAACTGCAGTGATGCTCAAATTGAATTTCTCGACCTGTTGAAGGAGGGCCTTCACGGGGCGCGGTTTGTTCAGGGAGCGTACATTCCGGGATCCGAAAGAATAATCAGTTAATGATCCGTCCAATCCGAGGCTTTTGTTCCAGGTTTTATGACACGGAGTATTTTGTACAAAGATGGGTTGTCGGCCCATCAAAACATTAAACCCAGGAAAAACACTGATTCCACCAACAATTTAATACCTGCTACAGACAACGAGCCATGACAGGCAATTGGAGCCATTGTCATCGTTATTCTACACGTAGAGCGGTTAGTGGCAATAGCGTTTGGCAGAAAATTGCTTTGAAAGCCATCATGAGCCAATTGCTGGCAGCCATCATCGCCACAAACCGCTGTCTGCCCAGATTCGCTATAGCAACTGACAGCGATAGGCCGTTGTCCGTAGCAGGCATAACATGGAAAAGCAAAATACTGAGTAGTTGATGTTGCTGGTGTTCGCATATTTTCATGGCTAATCTCCGAACTCTGTTATCACCAAAGATACATTGATACTGGTGTGCTTGTTGGTAAACTTGAAAATCATTTTGATCACAATGGACTGACTACATGTCGGG
Source organism: Chloromyia formosa (assembly GCA_964017055.1). Classification (NCBI taxonomy): domain Eukaryota; kingdom Metazoa; phylum Arthropoda; class Insecta; order Diptera; family Stratiomyidae; genus Chloromyia; species Chloromyia formosa. Next base: position 29,651,406 of record OZ024815.1, on the reverse strand, counting down.
CAGTCGCGATTACGCTGTTTACCGAGAATCAACAGAATTTGAACATACCCAAGTACATATATGATCAACAGGCATTGTGTTCGATCATTTCATACTTGGTAACTACCGAGGAACGTTCATTATACTGAATATTTACGCATTCTGCAATCTTCAGCCTTCGGGACAAACGGATACGCATTTCTCATACCAGTAATTTTCGGGTATAATTTCAAGTTTTCTAAATCGCTAATGTGCTCCCTAGAAGTTGCCTGTCATAGTGTCCTGTGGTGTCCTTAGTGGTGAATTTTTAGTGAAGGGGTGAATACGCTTTCCATTCGAGTGGTGGGGTTTAGCGGAAGCAAGTGTGTGAACAAAACTTTAGTTATGAGAAAAGATTGTTCAAACCTAACCATCTGTTGTGTTACGTTGAATTTGAAGAAGTTAAGGATTCAGTTTTTATTTACGAAATTGACTAAGAGAAAATCGAGACTGTCGCAGAAATCGAATTGTGTGGAGTTTGACACGTGAATTGGGCTTTCGAGTCGATATTGTTTCTCTGCTTGCATTTTCTAATAAGGGTAAGTCTGTTCTTGTGTTTCTTCATATAGGAATACTTGTGTGTGCAGGTTCTCTGACTATGTTTACTGATTAAAGTAACGACGACCGCCTTTACTTTTCAAAATTACGACTCTTTGTTTTACAATACGTTGTATTGCAGGTCATGCTATTATACTTTGTATTCAAATTAAGTTGATTATTTTTATTATGGATTCAAGACTTTTTGTGCAGTTGTTGCATTCATTACTTTCAGTTTAAAGTGATTTTGTTTAAGAACATTTTTTTCCAGATTCTTTTTGTACACATGACTATTTCAATAACAAGATCGAATAGTATAGTAACATGCATAAATGTAGTTACATGCGGTGCTGCTATTGTAACGTACTCTGACTATGTGAAGCAGTATTTAAATTAAGGGTCAGAGGGCTAAACGACTTTCTGTAATAAAAACAGATTATGTATTTATAAGATCATACGATGTGCGAAATTTTCTAGTGATAATTTGTGCTTTTTGTTAACGAGATGTTTATTTAATTTTACTTACAAATATTACTTTACTATATGTAATTAGTGCGATTTAAAAAAAAAATCCGTATAGTCACGATGATAATCTGTGTAGTTATGAAAGTGGAGTCGATTCTTACTGTGTTGCGAACTTAGAGAATTCTTAGTAAGGAGCTAAAAGAAGAAATCACGAGTTTTAAAAAAGTCGCCAATTCAGGGTAATATAAGTGAAAAAACTTATGGGCCAAATGGAATCCTTATATTAAAAACGAGTCATCTAAAATTTACTAATTTACGGTTGAGGCTTGCCACAGACGATCGAATCAAACCGTTCATGACCACCACCAAACCACGTCAATTTCACAGAACACTGAAAATGAGGTAATTTTTTCCGCACGTTCTATGAAATTGACGTGGTTCGGTGGTGATCACGATCATTATTTTAATATTGTCCTGTTGGGAAGTGGGGTATCATAAGAAAGGTACCGTTAAGTACATTGCATTTTCGGCATCTTCTTCAAGAAGAAAGGAGAAAAGAGGGAGAGGCAAAATATGAGATCATCCAAAATATGACCCATCCACCCAATGGCATAGCTAGCTTAGAAAACTAAAAATTATGGAATTTTGATGAGTGCTTTTCATCGATTACGAGAAGGCTTTCGATAGTGTGAACCGGGATTCTATATGGGCAGCCTTGCGTTGGAGAGGTATCCCTGAGAAGCTTGAGCTCACCGATCCTATTCCTCATAGTGATCGGCGATGTGTTGTATGCAGCCCTGTCGGGACTAGACAGAGGAATTCAATGTATGCTATGCTATGCTCCACTAAGAGTTAGGGCAAATCAATATGCTTACTTTTCCGTATTGTTGAATATACTTAGTCCGGAGCAAAAGCAGCCAACTGTGCTTGGTAATAGAACGCTTAGCATACAGTCTGACCTCCGAAGTTAGGGAGATTATAATCCCTCCCTCCAGTCAACTGTGTAGACCGATAACGAAGAGTGCGGTCCTACATTTCCGTCTATCCCAACACAACTTTAAAACAGTTGAGAGCTACGCTGCTGGCATTATTAGTTCAGGACAATAAATCCTTATCTCAATTTCACAACAGTATTTCAGGAGAAGTTTGCGCACGATTGGGTCTTACCGGAGGCTATATCAACCGGAGCCCAGCAATCTTTACTGACAGCCAAGAGACCATCAAGGTCCTGTCTGGTACAACTGTGAATTCAAAGCTGATGGACCCTTGTCAGGATATCATTCATAGTGTAGGATCTTCTAAAAATATTACACTTCACTTGCTCCATGGGTATGATGGCATCGAAAACAAAGAACGAGCAAACAAGTTTGCCAGACAGGCCGCCGCTGCCTGCTTCATCAGCTCAAGCCCTTTCTAAAGATACTAACTTCTCGTCAAACAAATCAGGTACTGGGAGCGAGAGAGAGACAGCTGCTTCGCTGTGAGAGACTGATAAAGGCCAAATTACTCATGGGGGAGTGGTTTTAGTGTATGTTGAGCGAATGAATGGCTCTAGAAAATTGCCAGAATTATACTTCAATAGAATTTTAATTCTCTTTCACATCGAATATTACGAAAAATGTTTTGTCTTACGTAAAATACGAAAAGGAAAATCAACTAATAAATTAATTAAATTTATTGAGTTTGATACTTTTATAGCAGTTGCACGTTGTTATTTTGAAGGAAAATATACTGATAGAGAAAAAATATTTTTTGCCATTAAACATAATAAATAAAAAAAAAGTGGAGTCTGCAAAATTTCTATCTCTCAAAGTGTAGTACAGTAGAGAAACGTGTTTTTCCCAATTAACGATAATGAATTTTCATAGAAACTTTTTATTGGGCCATGTTAGGCTGATATTCAGATAAAAAATGAAGTACAAGACAAAATCATTTGTCATTTCAATAAGACTACCCCTTTAGAGAATTGTTCTTATTTCAAATCAATATAAATTCCGTTGACCATTAAACATTCATGAATTCAATTATTATGTCTTCTTCTGATATACAATAGTAACCATGCCATCACAAAAATCTTCGAAACTCAGTATGTATGTATGTATATGCTATTACATACATTTGTATTATGTACATTTTCATGCATGTAACTGCCTATTTGATTTGAACCCGATTAATTGCGTCATTAGGGTTTGCTTTGTCAAATAAAACAGATGGTCTTTTAGACGATAGAGGGTGTAATGAACCATATTATGGTCTGGTAGTGCTGCTCCCACCAGCAGATCGAGGCAGCACCTGATGAGTAGTGATCTGTTGGTGGTACGAAACCATCGGCTGAGGGTCCCATTACACCCGGACCCAGGTGCGACCGTGTGGCGTCTGATCCGTCCGTCAACCATTCCATTCGTATCGACTATTTTTTTTAATTCCCCATTTTTACCTCCCCTGTTTGTGTTGTCTTCCCCAGGCCTATGAATTTTTGTTAATACGTAAAGGACAGGGGCAACGAGCGGCGAAAACCCCGCCCACATCTCCCGAACTGAGCTACAGCAAGCATAGGCCGCTGCTTAGCTCGTTGAGGGGCCTTTTTCTTCGCCAGATGGCACGGCCCGACCTTCACGGTCAATTATGCTACCTTAGGCTCCGTCCCCACGGGCATCTTGGGATGCCCACCAAACCGTCCGTTACAAGGGTTAAAGTTTGTAAAAATTAAAATTACGGTATTTTAACAAGTTTGCCACTTTGTATTGTATTATAAAAGATACTAAATATCCAGGATATTTTTTATTTTCTTTGTCTGTAGTGTAGTGCAGAGAAAATGATATCGAAAGTCCTCGTGAATAAGAAGTGAACTTTTGGCAGAATCTCGGAAAAAGTTTAAATAAGGGCTTTTAAAGTTTTTTTTAAATATTTTGCAAACGGTTAACCACAGCGTTTAACATTGTGAGGCAATTCTATTAGTAGAAGCCGTGGAGGCGCGATTTTTACTTGAAAACTCGACCGTGGAGGTCTAAAAGAATTCTCATACTTTCGTGGTCGTCTTGCACACGGATAGATGCAAAGATGCAAGACCTGATGAGTGCTTCTATACGTACAAAACCACTGATCTTGGAGAAATTGAATAGAGGGAATTTGAGAATAAAAAGTTTTTGTCGCGCTGAGGAGCTTGAACCTCAAACGACCGTGTTTCGAGTAGCAAGAAAATGCCCGGTGCGTTGCCGAGCTAAGCTATAGACGCATACTGAGTTGGTGTGCAGAATGAAACCGAGTTTCAACAGAATTCCAATTTCACTGAACAATACAATTCGCACTTGCACATTGCAAGAGCATTGAACACATATTATTGTTTGCTTTGGACAACATTTCGAAAACGGTTAACCATGTCGAAAAACGTTCTAAGACAAAACTTAAGACCACAAGGAAATTCATAAAAAATTATACATATAACCACTTTTTCTCGTATCTGAAAATGTTTTTGCGGTAACATCATTTAAAGAGTGATTTATTTATCAGAAATCCCATAGTGAAAGATTCTTCTAATCAACAGTCAACGGCCATATAATGTGTCCCGCTACGCAATGCTCTGCTAAATATACCACTCTTGAAATGATGTTATCTCGAAAACTATTTCAGATAAGTTTTTCATCATCTTGCGGTGTTTAATTTTGTCTTAAAACGTTTTTCGATACGGTTAACCGTCTCCGAAATATTGTTCAAAAACCAACAAAAATGTTATTTTTTTTCCGAACGTTTGCCGAAGGTTATGTTGAAAACTACAATATTTCAGATACGCAAAAAAAAAAATTTGTTTATTTTTTATGGATTTTGTTGTGATTTTTCATTTGGTCTTGGATTTTTTTCGCTATGATTAACCGTTTTCGAAATATTTTCAGAAATCCCAAAAAAAATTTTACCGTTCTTTCTAGTGATTATCTAAAAAAAATGTTTCTTATACGAAAAAAAAAAATTAAGCACCTTAAGTTGTATACTATTGGTCACATAAGCGCGTCAACTACTCATAACAGGTTTCGGATGATCCAGGTTGTTAGGTTACGATATTTTGTACTTCATTAAAAGAAAATTAAGTTACCATTAGCGGCTCTATGGTTTTGCCCGGTTTTATTTAACAAGATTACTTAAGTAAGGTGGTAATGCATATTTCCAAACCTGTGTCGTTTTCAATTTCATTATTGTTACTTCTGTTGTCTTTTGACATTTCTCTCGGTGCCAAATAAGTTATAAACTATCCAATTTCGGTCTTTGCCCGGCATTTTTATAGTGTGTATTAACATTTTTCAAGTTCATACTCAAAAACCGCCAGGGGTCATGTCTGTGTCGGGGAATCTGTATAAAATGTAAAGCCAATATAATATGTAGTTGATGTACATACAAATAAAATTTTAATTTTAAAATTTTCCATATGCATACACTAAAATGGATACTCCTAGGTATCAGGTGACTATGTGTATACGAAATATCTTAGGAGATATGAATGTTAGCAGTTATTGGGATTTTTTCCGCATCTTGCCAAAATGCCGCAAAGATATCGTCGTATTTTGACAAGTACATATTTGCACATTTTGTTTCCATCCAAATATGAAATTCAATTTGAAATGTTAGCACAAATTATGGTGTTAGTTTGCAGCTTGAATGAATTTATTCTTAACACTATACGTTGCGGGTGAATTCAAGGTATAATAACATCAGTCAATATTTTTTATAATATAACAAATATATTGTATGCATATAAGAACACGTTCATTTGGGTTAGAAGAAAGTGTATATTTCCCCGAAATTTTTATTTATTTTTGTATCTTAGTAACAAATCTACGTGTAATCGCCCATATTCGATTATTCTCTACAGAGGAACTTGTAGTTGAAGTGGTACAATCCCCACATTTTAGAGCAAAAATACAAACAGCCGATGGTAACTTTTCCAGCCTGCCATCCTATCGTTGACTTGTTTCCCTCGATGAGCTAACAACACATACATGTATGTATCCTGAAACTGAAGTCAAACCTTAAGGCGATTGGAAGTTAACAAAAGACAATCGAAGCGTCGTCGTCGTTGCATATTTAGGCCGATTCCTCACTTGTCGGTACGGTAGCGGTGCGGGATCGGCATGCTCGGTATTGGCGGTACCGAAATCTATATTTCAATGAGTGTTTCCTGATTGGCTCGGTATTCGCGGATGCGGGGAGGGACTGAGCCAATCAGGAAACACTCATTGAAATATAGGCGCTCGGTACCGCGTATACCGAGCATGCCGATCCCGCACCGCTACCGTACCGACAAGTGAGGAAACGGCCTTAGGCGAGTGAGTGTTTCCTTATTGGCTCGGCTCGGCTCGGCGAATACCGAGCCAATCAGGAAATACTAATTAAAATAAAGGTGCTCAGTAAGCTTTCCGTACCGCGTATACCGAGCATGCCTATCCCGCACCGCTACCGTACCGACAAGTGAAGAAACGGCCTTAGGCGAGTGAGTGTTTCCTTATTGGCTCGGCTCGGCTCGGCTCGGCGAATACCGAGCCAATCAGGAAATACTAATTAAAATAAAGGTGCTCAGTAAGCTTTCCGTACCGCGTATACCGAGCATGCCTATCCCGCACCGCTACCGTACCGACAAGTGAAGAAACGGCCTAAGGGCCTTTCCTCACTTGTCGGTACGGTAGCGGCGCGGGACTGTACGCTCTGTATACCGAAACGATTCCGCATTGCTTTCATTTACGCACGAGACGTATATTTTCGGCATTTATTGTTCAGTATCGCTCACGTCCTGCCATGTTTCAAATTTTTTGCGCAACGTAATCTCTGTTAATACCGAGCGGCCACTGGATGTTCATCCCGCGATGGGGTAAAATGAAATGATCCCTCCCCGCATCCGCGAATACCAAGCCAATCAGGAAAGACTCATTGAAATAAAGGCGCTCGGTAAGCTTTCGGTACCGTGTATACCGAGCATACCGATCCCGCACCGCTACCGTACCGACAAGTGAGGGAACGGCCTTAGAATGACAAAGAAAAAGAATATTTGTAACATACATGTATGCATAGAAGATACATATATGTACATATGTATATGATACAATTACCGCATTTAGCTAAAGCAAAAGACTCAGTAAACAACGAAAAAGCTTATTTAATATGTATATTTATTTAAATTACTTGCAGAGCGATAACGTTGGCATCATGCACAATAAATATAACGTTGGGTATGTGATATGACTATAATTATTATTTTTTTGCGCACATCTTAAAAATCCACCTGCAGTCTTTTTTATTTATTGCATTTCTCTGCATTATCTCTTCCAATTATGTCATTATTCCAAGAGAACCTTGAACTGTTCAATTATTAAATTTCATTAAGGCAACGGAAAGAATAGGTGTATAGTCCAGGCTAGGAAGTCCGAAAAAGCTTGATTAGAAAAAAAATTGTGTAGTGTTAAAATTTGGTACAAATGTTGGGGATAGTCCCGTGAATATGTGCTCAAAAGTCCCGTATTAAAAATGGTCCAAAAGAGTAGGAGAGAGGGGGTGTGTAGGTCCTTTTTTCAGTTTTCCTTGATTAGTTTGGAGGAAGATGTAGTGAAAAACGAATTTTATGCCTGTCTGGAGACAATGTTTTTACCCATTTTCAATAAACGGCGTCAAAATACTGCTGGAAGATTTTAATTCGAAATTTGGAAAAGAAAGTTGGCATCGGGGAACGACTGGAGGACAGAGCCTCCATGTTCCATGAGGAATGCAGTGATAAAGGTCAACGATTAAACGATCGTAGGAATCTTGTCGTAAGCTGTACATGTTTTCTGCATCAACGCATTCACAAACAAACTTGGAAATCTCCAGACGCACGTACCGTCAACCACATTGACCACGTCCTCTCTGCAAAAGGGGGGCGTCCATTGTATTGCATGTCCGATCCTATCGAGGAGCAAACTGCAATTCAGACCATCACTTGGTGAATACAACCTATCGGTGTAGAATTTCTCCAGTGCACCAATTGAAAATCAGCCCTCCAAAAATGTTCGCGGTTGACATATACAGTCGCCTTTGAGGAAAAACTATCACCTATGCTACACGACATCAGCAACACAGGTGTACACAGGTTCTGGGAAGAACTTAAAGGTACCATCAAGGAAGTCGCAGAGAAGGTCGTGGGGTATAAAGCCCGTCGAGCGCGAAACGGCTGGTTTGACGAAGAACGCAGTAAATCACTCGACGCAAAGAACGACCCTTACAGACAATATACCCAGCGTGCGACTGGAGCCAGACAAAAAAAAAATATGACCAGATTCCAGCTGAGCTGCTAAAATCCTGTGGAACGGGTCTATTAAATGCCATACACCAACTACTTCTGCGAATCTGGGAGGACGAGGTGGTCCCAGACGATTGGCGCAGGAGGATCATCTGTCCCATCCACAAAAAGGGAAATAATTTGCAGTGTGAGAATTATACCTATAGAGGCATTTCACTAGTCTGTACGGCCTACACAACATTGACGAAAATTCTAGAGAATAGAGTAAAACTGTACGCCCAAGGAGTCATTGGCGTACACAACGAATCAGCTTTTTACAGTTAAGCTAAGCTAAGCTAAAGTGCTGGGAATACAACGTTGACGTGTACCAAATCATTATTGACTTTAAGGAAGCATATGACAGTATCGATCGTGGTGTGCTGTGGGCATTAATGTAAGGGACCTTACATACCTGGGTAGCAACCTGTCAATAAGACTTTTCTCGGTCCTCCCTATAATGAAATCGAAGCATGTGCACAGAAACACGAACCTCCGCTTGTAGAAAACCATAATCTGACCAGTGCTATGCGATGGCAGCAAAACTTGAATCCTAACCCAAGTCTCCGAAAACATGCTAAACACATACGAACAGAAAGTCCTTCGACGAATTTTCGGAGCAGTTTACGACTGAGACTGATGGCGCATTCGGTACAACCTTAAGTTGTATGAATTGTACGATGAGGTGGATGTTTCGAAAATCATCCAACTTCAACTTCTTCAATGGGCAGTGCATGTTCAACGAATGAACGATGTTAGCATGCCTAAACAAGTAATGAACGTTTGACCAGTCGACGAAGCGAGACTGCGAGGAAAACCGAGAGCTCTTTGGAAGAGCACAGTATATGCTGACGCCCAGAAGCTACTGGGTTTCCAAGATTGGAGGACGAGGGCAACGATCCAGGCGGCCAGAGCCCAACGTCGGGCTGTTACGCCATGATTATCATGTATACCTATAGTATGTAAATCCCGAACTCCTGAATTCCAAAAAATGTAATTTTTTTTTTGTAAACGCAACAAATAATGTCACAATTTTCATTTTCGGAACGTCGAACACTTTGAAGCCGATTTTTTATCAATGAACGCTCAGATATTCAACAACGTTATCACTATACATATTTTCAACCGCTTATGACGTATAAATCTTTTAAACGTTAGATTATACGTCAGCTGCAAATTTTCAAGTGTACAAAAGTTACGTCTTTTTATACCCTAGACGGTATAGTATATAAAGTATAGGGTATATAGTTTTTGTCACAACAAAAATTTGTAACACCTAAAGCTTCGTATACATCTGAGTATATTTGTATATACATTTGTACGTATATGCTGCTTATATGCTCAAATAAGTAAGGTAGAAGCATGAGTGCGCGCACATTTTTATCCGCACGAATACGATCCATCGCTAGTGGATCTCTGTGCGCGAACAACTTTTGTGCTTACAATTTAGTCTGGACGAGATCTCATCGACATTTCATTTGGGCGAGATTTCTATCGGAATAGGTCGCGTGCAGTGTTAATGTGAAATTGTAGTCATGGAATGGGGAAATGAAACAGATTTGGAACTTATATAGGTAGACCCATATGAAAAACACCCAATCTTATGGAATCCAAAGCATCCCTTACATTTTTTCAGGAATGAAAAAGTGGATGTTTAGGATGCAATTGCCACAACTGAAGCGGATATATGCACGCAAGACTAGAAGACAAAAATTGCACACGTATTCATTTGAGCAATATGCGCACGCGAGTTCCGTGCACGCACAGTGTTCGTGCGCGCAAATATGCTCAGATGTATACGGAGCTTTAAAAGAGGCTTCACAATTCTTTCACATTTTGAAACGTCAGTCTATGCCATTTAATCACGGAGAGATACAAGTTTCAAGGACTTTTACAAATTCAACTTTTTTTTATCAAAGTTCATGTTCTATCGCGACGACGTTGTGCGTGCTTACGCCAATTTTCGGTCGACGAAACCGTCCAACAAGACGAACTATTAAACGTTTGGTGGAAAAATTCCAAACAACTTGTGCATTGCATAAAGTCCCAGTGCCTGTGCGACAACGTAATGCTCGAAGTGAAGAAAATATCGTGGCCGTTCGAGAGAGTGTGCGTGAGTGTCAAGGATGTCGATTCCACGCCAATCGTCGACGTTGAACATCAGTGTGACCAGTTTGTGGCGAATTTTGCCTAAGGATTTGGCTCTCCGCCCGTATAAGATTGCGTTGACTCAAGAACTGAAGGCAACCGACCATTTTAAGCGTCGTACATTCGCTAATTCAGCTCTGGACCAGATGCAAGCTGACGACGACTTTCACAAGAAAATCATCTTTTCGGATGAAGCCCAATTCTGGCTCTATGGTTTTGTCAACAAGCAAAATTGTCGCATTTGGTCGAGTGAGCAGCCGGAAACGATATACGAGACACAACTATCCGAACAAATTAACTATTTGGTGCGGTTTTCATGCCGGCCGGCGGCGTCATCAGCTCATTTTTCTTTTTTGATGAAAACGGTGCGCCAACAACCGTGAACGGTGACCGCTACAGGGTCATAATGTCGGAGTATTTTTGGGACCAGCTCGACGGTATGGACTTGGACGGTATGTGGTTCCAACAGGACGGCGCAATGTGCTAACAGCGTACGACACAATCGAATTATTGAAAATTAAATTTGGCGTTCGAGTTATCTCACGCAACGGTCCTCGCGAATGGCCGCTTCGTTCGTGCGATTTAACCCCTTTGACTTTTTTCTTTGGGGTTACATTAAATCTCTGGTCTATGCCAATAAGCCAGCAACAGTCGAAGAGCTGCAGGCCAACATCGAACGCGAAATTCATGTTATTTCGGCCGCTTTGTGTGCTAGAGTCATGGAAAATTCGGTCCAGCGTATTCACTCGTGCCAGCACCTCCGCGGCGGACATTTAAACGATATCGTATTCCATTTTTATACATAAAATCATTTCCATAAATAATCCACAAGTTTTTTAATTGAAAAAAAAAAAAAAAATCGTCGCTCTTAATGAAAACCGTATATGTATAATATTATAAAATATATAAATGAGCAAGGTTACCTCCCGACTCGATTTAGCCCTATCTGTCCATCTGTCTGTCCGTTCGCACGATAACTTCCGATAGAATAGAGATAGAGGCTTGAAACCTGGTTAAATGTTCGTAGTATAATCTACTTGGTTGGTATTGAAAATGGGCATGATCCCTGGAAGGGAACGCCAACCTCCCCTACATATGTAAAATAATTAAATCTATCTGTAACTCCTGATTAAATAAACGTGGGAAGCATTAACTTTGCTACATGACTCGGCAGGGTCATATCACACTTATATAAAAATGAGATCGATCAGTTAATAACTTACGGTACTTTTCTTACACTGAGCCCCGTCTTACCCTACTTTTCAGGTTTTTTGTCTATAACTGAACCAATGGACGAAAAGAGCGGATTTTCGACATGTAAGCTTCAGATGGTTTGCTGATTCAGTTTTAGTAACTGGACATAATCAAACCAAAAGAACGCCCACCTCCCCTACAAATGCCCAAAAATTAAATATTCCCTTAACTACAGTAACTTTCGATCGATACAAGCTAGCGAGTTGAAAATTTGGTCGGATGGTGTAGTAACATCTAGTTAGTTGGTATTGCTTGCCTACCAACCTCCCCTACAATTGAAATGTTTGTAAAAAGAACTAGTTGTTAGGTACTGAAAATGGGCATGATCGAACCAAAGAAATGCCTACCTACCCTACAAACGTCATCTCAAATATACGATAGCGGAGCTAGCGATTTGCTAATTTTGGTCGAATGTCTATAGTGTGGTTTAGTTAGTTGATTTTTTTTAATAGGCAATCTCCTTTATAGAGGATTTAAGTAGAAGGCGTTACTAATATTTGCACTAACCCTATTGGGCATTGTGAGTCAACTATTCCCATGAAGCTTAGTTGACGTTTCGTTAGCGTAAACTGGTTTCGGACAATGCATATTGCAAGCATGTACCTCCTGCCCATTTAGCCGAATACCTGCGACAAGTCGTGAAAGGTTGTGGCTTCCCACAGGGTAAGACAACACAAATATCCATGGCCATGACGACGTGGACGGGACTAGCATCCGTGACTAACCGGTATACTGAGGCATCGGACTGACGCCTCAACGCACTTAGCTACCGGCCGGCCCAATGGCTTTTCAGGAGAATAATTCGCGGAGAAAATGTTTATTACTTTGAACACAAGAATTCAATTCTAAAGTTTAATCGTAAAATCAACTTCCCGACTCTAAAACCCAAAACATTTTTTTTTTAATTAAATGCATAATAATCAAATCTGCACGACGAGAAACCATTCAAAAAATTAATCTTACAAATACATATATTCAATCACCCTATTAAATAGTGAATTCAAAATAATTGCATTGTATTGTGTATAAAAACTTTGAGATAAGCCTACAAATTCGTATCAGCTTCTCATTTTTTTGTAACTACAAACTTGTAACTCACTGGAACCTGATTAAAACTGTTAACCGAATTGTTGACATGCACCTCATGACAATACCAGTTGCCACTGTGTAATGAATAAGGCTGGACAATATCGCGTGATTGTTATAAATTTTGTAAGATACAATATTTTGTGTAGATTTATTACTAATTTAAAAACATGAAGTGATCCACAATGGTTAAGTTTCGGAGTAGAATATATTGGTGTCTTATCAACAGGTAAAATGTAATTATGTCAAAAATTTGAGTGACTTATGAGTGAGATGTGAAATCAATATATTTTGCAAGCGCTGAATTAACAAGATATCCGATCGGTTATGAGTCATCTTAGTGCACATTTTAATGAATAAATCCTATCCGCTACTCTCATCTTTTATCGTTGAAAAGGCAGTATATCAGTTCTGTCGTGGGTGCAATTACTAGAGCCTTATTGTAAAACATACTAGGAGGCGTCGACTTCATTTTATTGGTTTCTGCAGAAGCTGTGGAAACGTCGATGAAGACTAAAGTTCTTTTCACCACCTCTTCTCTTGTTCGGTTTTGACAGGAAAGAGGAGATCAATTCTCGGCTCATATTTTTTTCTCAGAATTGAAAGGGCTGCGCTGCTAATATCGGTTGCCTCCTTCGCTTTATCACCAGCCCAGATTTTTCCTATGAAGAGAGTGAAAGTAGGATATGAAATTGTTCTGGGGAAATGAGATGGAATTGGGGAATGTGATTTTGACAGGTTGGTTGGGGACTATATGGACCGGGCGGGTGGTCCGGGCTTGAGGGCGCATGTCTCTCTGTTTACTTTTTAGCAGACGGAATGAGGTGGAATTGCTTCAGGGAATTTATGAGTGGATGTTGTTGTTGCTGTAGTAGCAATTAGAATTCAAGGGTGTGTCATACAATTTGCATGTTCGGTTCTGAACGAAGCCTAAACGAAGTTGAGCGAGTGTAGTCCTCGGCGCTCTTGGTAATCTGGGTTCGTCTGGAGAAATGTCTGGTGGTTGAGCCGAGTGTACAGGATTGGGTTTAAGGTCCGTTATCGACGTAAGAGGTTCCTTTCTATGCAGCGTAGCAATATCAGATCTATAGTCTGTTTGTCCATTAGATTAAAATTTGGGTGGTCACCTCTATAACAACAACAAGATATTGCTAGGCCAGCAGATTTTTGTGGCTTCTTAGGGTCTTTGTTTCCTGGTGGAGATGGTCTTGGTGTGACATCAGTAGACAGCCTGTAACGGTGCGAAAGGCCGTATTCTGACATGACGGAAAGTGCTTCCAATATGTGTCACATATGTTCTGTGTCCATAGGGGCCGCATAATTAGCCACAGATCTACCGATTGCCTTGTAGGTTACCAATAGGGTTCCCTTATCTTTACCCTAGGAACTTCCTGCTAAAGATTTTAGGACTTTGTTTCTGCCTTTCGTTTTCTTGCATACTGTTGAAGCATGGGCTTCGGAGGTGACCATATGCTGTCAAGAGTAGCGCCGAGGATTTTTGGGTGGTTAATGGTGGGTAAAAGTCGACCGTCTACTGTAATATCTAGCTGCATTTTTACTACCTTGGTCCAGGTGGTGAATAGATTTGAGGTAGGCTTCGGAGCTGACAACTTCAGGTCTTTGCCGTCGAAGAAGGTGTTGAGATCATGAAGATAGCTGTTTATTCGTTCGCTCATTTGGGTGATCTTATTCCCTGTTGCTAGATTTCTTCAAGTGGAGTGGGGAGTGGGAGGTAGAGATTAAACAATGTTGGCGATAGTAAACCTCCTTGCGGGATATCCTGCTTAATCCTTCTGAGTTTAGATTTACCGTCTGTAAATTCAGTTTAAGACTGCCGACCAGCAAGATAATTTGCGATCCATTCCACTGCTTGTACTGGGAGCGATGTACTGTAGATGTCAGACAGAAGTTGAGAGTGGTTGACAGTATCGAATGCCTTCGATAAGTCAAGCGCCACCAGGATGGTTCTGTGACATGGTCGAGCCTGGTTGAAACCGTTGTGGATATTAGATGGTACGGCATCCAGTACCGTCGTAGTACTGTGCATTTTTCTGAAGCCATGTTGGTTGTCAGCCAGTTGGGTGTGAGGATAAAGTAAAGCTTCAAGTGTTTTGGCAACAGGTGACAATAATGTGATTGAACGGTATGACGCGCTTTGCGTAAGTTTCTTCTCGGGCTTCAGTATGGGAACCACCTTTCCTTTTTTCCAAACTTGAGGAATGACGGACGAAGAGATGGAGTGGTTGATAGTCGCTGTCAAGTAGTCGATTGCTGGTGAGTCGAGGTTTTTTGGCATGGCCATTGAAATACCATCTGGTCCCATGGCTTTGGAGCTCTTAGCTTTCTTTATTGCGGTGGCTACATTGGTTGGTGAGAATCAAAGCGTATGATCTATGGAGAAGTTGCGGATTGTTCTACGAACTTTGCGTTTTAGTCTATCAGGTGGCGGATGTTCAATAAATTGTTTATTGAAGAGACTAGCACACTGTGTGTAATCGTTTGTTGTAGTGTTACCAAATTGAATGGCAACTTTCTCTTTTTGCTTCGATGGAATGATAAAGGCTCTTAAAGTGGACCAGAGCTTACTTATGCCGGCTGTTAAGTTGCAATTGCTTATATGTTCACCCCTTTTTTGTCTGCTATGCTCAGCTACCTGCTTTTGTATCTCAAGGTTTAAATTCTTGATCCTAGGATCATCCGGGTTAGTGCTGCGCATGCGGTCGTGTTTATCTACCAGTCGTGCTGCTGAGGTGGGGAAATTATGCCATACTCTAGGGATCCGTCCAAAAGGTATAAACTTAGCCGCCGGTTTCTTAATGATTTGTCTTAGTTTCACTTCGGCTACACGTACGTCCGTGGGTGTTGGTAGGGCAAGAAAGGCCGCATTGGTGTACTCTTTGAAGCCGTCCCAGTTGGCTGTGATGGCTTGGCTTGGCTTGTGATTTAAGAAAATTTGACGGCCTGTATTAAGCACATCATACGGTCATACATACATATACTTTCCTTCTTCCTTGAAGAGGTTTTGGCAGCTCTTGGCCATTGAATAACGGGTCGCTCCGGTATGTAGAACCGGCTGCCGCAGGAATGGTTATAAGTGAATAAAACCCTGTAGTATCACACAGTTGCATTGCAACCAGAAAACCTACCTACCTACCTAATTTACAATGAATTTAACTTGCCTTCGAGTTCGTCTCTTGTGCAAAGGCTGCAGAATTAAGGAGTGGGAGCGAAGCGTGTTTCATTTTTTCTAAGCACTTTACATTCTCCAAATTCTTAAATCGCTGTCGAGAGTGGAGCTAGTCTGCTATGGGAAGATAGAAACCAAAGTGTATTTCCAATACTTCTCACTTCTCTTCTTTAAAATAGTATTATCATCGCTCGTGTCGCTGCGATAGAATCTCATTGTATTGTGTTGTGCAATCTAGGCAATACAGCTACCTTCTGATGAAGGGGGTGATAAAGCGATGCTCTGCAGCGTTTTTGAAGGTATTTTAAGTCCTTTGGCCATAAAAAGGATCTTCTTGGCAATTAAGTAAAATCTAGGCAATATGGGTATCATATGAATCGGGGTGATGAGGCGAATGCTCTGGAGTGGTGAGGGTGATGAATCGCCATCTTCATTGATGAGACTACTTTGCCTTAACCCCTAGCGGGGCATAGCGCGTCAACTACTCCCGCGCGCCATCGTACTCTGTTCTGGGCAATGGGCCGCAACTCCCCAAAAGACTTACCCAGTGCCTGACACTCCTTTGCCACAGATCGACGCCATGTGATTCGAGGACCCCCTCTTGGTCGGCCTTGGTTGGAAATGGGGTTCCATTTCATGGCATGCATAGCAATGCAGTTATCACTCTTCCGCAATGTGTGACCTATCCACTGCCATTTTCGCCTGCGTATCAATTCGTCGATTGGCATCTGACCCGTACGCCGACTTAGCTCTTCATTTGATATTGTTTCGGGCCAGAAAATTCTTAAAATTCGACGAAGACATGAGTTGACGAAAACTTGCAGCTTTCTGGTAACTCCTACGGAAACTTTCCATGTACTGCTCCCATACAAAAGCACTGATAGTACCAGGGAGCGAAACAGGCCCAGCTTGGTCTTAATGCTGAGATAACTGCCCTGCCAGATTTTGGTCAGCATGCCGTATGCGCGTTTAGCCTGGTTGATACGACGAGCGATGTCCTGCTCCGTACCACCATTTTCGGCAACAATGCTACCCAGGTAGACGAAGTTGTCCACCTTCTCCACAGGCTGCCCATTAATATTGATGGCAATAGGTGTCGGATTTCTTTTTCGCAACGGCGGGCTAAGAACCTTGGTCTTGTTGGTATTAATCTTTAGCCCAACCTTGCTTGCCTCCCTCTCGAGATCTAACGCCATTGCGGACAGATCCATGATTTTGTGGGAGAGTAGGCATATGTCGTCAGCGTAGTCAAGATGTTGTAGATAAGATGTCAAAGTCCATTGAATTCCTCTGTCGAGTCCGGATAGGGCTGCATGCAACACATCGCCGATCACAATGAGGAATAGGATCGGTGAGAGGATGCACCCCTGCCGAACTCCACTGCGAATCTCAAAGTCCCCCGACACCTTACCTTTATGCAGAACGCGACATTTCGCGCCGTCATAGGTTGCCTTAATAATAGCCACAAGCTTCTCAGGGATGCCTCTCCTGCGCAAGGCCGCCCATATAGAATCCCGGTTCACACTATCGAAAGCCTTTTCGAAATCGATGAAAAGCAAGTGAAGCGGAGAATCGTATTCAGCGCATTGCTCGATGATGATTCGCAAGGTGTTAATGTGATCGACACAGGGGAATCCGGATCGAAAGCCAGCCTGCTCTTCATCAATTGTGCTTTCTAAGTGGGCCTTTAGTCTTTCCAGGACGATTTTAGCTATTATCTTGGCAACGGCAGGAAGCACACATATGCCTCTCCAATTATTACAGTCTGTGAGGCTACCCTTCTTTGGAAGTTTGATGATCAAACCTTCCATCCACTCAGTGGGAAAGGTCTCTATATTCCACGCTTTATCAACAAGTGGGTGCAGCAAATCGGCAGTTACGCTTGGCGCTGCTTGATAAAGTTCGGCAGGGATGCCGTCAAGTCCGGCGGCCTTTCCTCGTTTTAGTGCAATAATTGCAGTGACTATTTCCTCTTTAGTCGGGGCAGTGGACCGTATACGCACATTTTGATGGTTAGCTAAATTATCTATATGAGGGGGAACTTCACCAGAGGTTACACGGTTCAAGACCGCGGCGAAGTGTTCTTTCCACCGCCTCATTTGATCTTCTTCCAAGATAAGTAGCTTTCCATCACTATCTTTCACCGGATGTTGGCAGGAGTTACGACCACCTGTAAACTCCTTGATGACACCGTATACGGCATTTAAGTTGTTACTTCTTGCGGCTTCTTCTGCTGACGCTAAAAGAGAATTGGCATAAACTCTTTTATCGCGTCGCACACTACGCTGAACTTCTCGAGCTTTCTGACGGTAAAGGAGTTCGATGCTGCTTCGATTGTCGTCTGATGCTGCAGCCAAACGAACTTTCAGCTCCTTTCTTTCAACAATCCGCTGCCATGAAGCGTCGGACATCCAGGGCTTATTCCGGCAATCCGGGTTTGGGCCAAGGATGGTATTTGCGCTATCAATGTACGCATTTTTTATGGCGGTGTTGAATTTGCGGGGCCTGGATCTTTCGTCGCTGGGGCGGCGCACGGCTGCAATACGCAATCGAACATTAGCGATCATAAGATAATGGTCTCTTCCCATCCCAATATCGGCACCCTTCTTGTTTCGCACGTCCAGGAGGCAACTCTTGAATCTTTTACTAATGGCAAAATGGTCGATCTGATTTTGTGTTCGGCGCCGATCAACAGAGGACCAACTGATTTTGTGGTGGTCCTTATGCTCAAACATAGTACCACCGATGAAGAGACTGTGAAAGTTGCAGAACTCTACAAATCTTTCACCGTTGTCATTACGATCACCAAGACCGTGTCTCCCCATCACATGTCTGAGCCCATAGTTATCAGCGCCAACTTTCGCATTCAAATCACCCACAACCATTATAATGTCACCTTTAGGTGTTCTGCTCTGAACGGCGTTTAGTTCTTCGTAGAAGGAGTCTTTTGCCAAGACATTGTCGGGTTCAGTAGGGGCATAACATTGTATTATTGAGATGTTCCTCATTTTGGTCCGGAACCTGGCGGTCAAGACCCTGTCAGAGACAGGTTCCCAGGATAAGAGACAGTTTCGCGCGGCTCTGGTTAAAAGGAGCCCCACACCTGACTCACGACGACTACCGGTAGCTTTACCGGAGTACAACATTACAGTGCTGCCCGTTGGAGAGATGAATTCTCCGCTGTTCCACCATCTTATCTCACTAACTCCTAAGATATTTAATTTGTACCTCAGAAATTCACTCTCTAATTGAAGAAATCGTGCGTTCTGGGGACCTTCTGATCCATTGTCCAGGAGAGTACGCACATTCCAGAATCCAATCTTTGTCATTGTACGATAGCCAAAAGTCGTAACCGTTGAGTCAGTCCTTATCCGAGGCATAGTTGACGTTTCGTTAGCATATAAAGATTTCGGATAGTGCAAGTTGCTGGCATACACATCCTGTCCTTTGATTGTCGGTTTTAACGACAGGCCCTCAAAGGGAAAGGCCGTGGTATTTTTTTCACACCCCACACCACAGGGGTACCTCAACCAAATCATCGCACCGCCATCACTGGCGGCTTGACGTTGGTTGGCAATGGTCTGTGACCACCGCCGTTCCAGGGGGCGCCCACGCGGAGGACTATGGAAGAGGAGTTTTTGCCCCCCAGCCTTAAAACATTTTCTAAAAGTTACACTTTTATCGCGCGGTTGTCTTAGCGCGCATTTTTTTTTTTTTTTAATTTTCTTGTTATTCTCATTTCATTTTGCAGGTTTTTCCGAAAGATCATCAAAATGGTGTCAGAACCAATCAATTCACAGGGTATAGATATGAATCACCCCATTGTGACGGATATGCTACAGATACGAGAAAAACATGCAAGAAATCAGAGGGATGATTACTCACACGTTTTTAGGTAAGCAGACTGAGCATTTTTTTATAAATGATTTCCAAATTCAATTATTTCTTTTAGACCAAAATCCCGTCTGGATTTGATTCGACTATCATGCATAACGGTGGCCATTGAATTAGCATACTCAGCCGAGACAGCATTTGTTTCTCCGATCTTGCTCCAAACTGGCGTTGATCATAAACATATGACCATGATATGGGGTCTTTCGCCACTTCTGGGATTTTTCATTTCTCCAATTTTGGGATCGTTGAGTGATCGGTGCGGTTTAAAACTGGGTCGAAGACGGCCATTGGTAATTGCACTTTCAACCGGAATCATGTTAGGGCTTGTCCTGGTTCCGTACGGAAAAACCTTAGGAACGCTGTTGGGCGATAAAGGCTTTGCCCTTTCTTCGACGAACTCAACGTTAACATATTCGGCAGTGGCGACACCAATTGTAGAGTCGGGCATTTCGAAGCACTTATTCGGATTTCTTATAAGCATTTTAGGAACAATTATATTGGACTTTAATGCTGATTCTTGTCAGACACCGGCCAGGGCATATATATTGGATGTCTGCATACCAGGTAAGTTTTGCTAGTTTTCTAGTAAGTTGCACGTACTGACTTTATATTTTTTTTTCTGAATATTCAAGGTGATCACGTCAGAGCCATGAGTACATTTTCGTTGATGGCAGGAGTAGGAGGAACCTTTGGTTATGCCCTTGGCGCGATTGATTGGACTTCAACTCAAATTGGTAAGCGCCTTTTGATGGCTTTTACCATGGCCTTAAATGGAAACTTTTAGATTACTAGCGACTCATCCATAATCATAGAGAGCGTTTTTCACAACCGTCGAGTGATCACTTAAGAAACGGTTAGCTGATCGGCTCAACGGAACTATTTGTAAAAAAAAATGCAGTCTTTCTACTGTGGTATCCTACAGCTAGCTCAAAGCTCTGCATCATCTCCATTTTTCGAGCCATCGGCTGGAGGGGGCTGTATATTTCCCTCGCGTCGGAGAATATCGCGCACCGGATTATAGACTGGAGAGTGTCGTTGGAGCACCCATTCTCGGATTACCGACACCTTCAGTTCAGGCTGAACGCCCTATTGAGAGTCAGCTGACGATCATTCAGCGTTCAGCTGACACGAGCTGGAGGACATGACTAACTCTCTCACAGGTGCCATAAATGTGGCGGTCTCTGCATCATGTTCCATAAGCACGCATCAAGGTAAGAAAAAACCAGCCTGGTGGAGTCCAAAAATCTCTGAACTTAGAGCTGCGCGTAGGAAGGGTTTCAACAAGGCTAAGGCTTCCAGGCTAGAGTCAGATTGGAAATCGGGTAAGGAGCACCCGAGATGCTTCAAGAAAGAGCTAAAAGTATCTAAACGCAGCTCGTGGAGTTTTTCCGAACAGACAGAAGGTCATTGCGAGCAAGATACTGTTGTGTCTTCTTGATACGTATTTTCCTGGCAGCTCGACTGCTGCCTCATCTGAGGTATCCTATATGTGTCACCCGACGCCCTGTGACAGCGCATCTATTCTCTCTCGAGAGAAGATTATGTGGGCGATATCTAGCTTCGAACCTTTTAAGTCTGTTGGACCAGATGGTATCATCCCGGCAGACTTACAGCAATGTTCGGATACTTTATAGTTAGAATCCTGAAGGGCTGCCTGGAGTTAGTCTATTTTCCTCGCTGCTGGATTATCCCGAAAGCGGGTAGAAGTTCGCATGCACGCCTGAATGACCTCAGACCTATTAGTCTATCCCCAATATTATGGAAATTACTAGAGAGACTAATCGATGTTCATCTACGAAATACCATATCGGCACGCTCCTTATCTACGGCGCAGCAGGCATACTGAAAGGGTAGATAAGTAGATACGGCACTGCACTCCTGGGTTTGTTTCATTGAGCAATCTCTGGAGGACTACTACTCTGGACTACACGATGGTAGTTTTCCTAGATATTGAGGGCGTTTTCAACAATCGGCTGTCCTTTTTTTGTGATTAGGATATTTCTCCAATATTGTCCTGCACTGGTCACAGTGGCTTTTGCGGCAACTACCAAGCTAATGAGCTTGCCCGACAGAGAACGATAAACTAGGGACTAGCCGAAAGCTAGCTTGTTTCTAGGTAAGTTAAGTAGAAAATGTGGTTTATCAAAGTGATCTACTTAATTTGAAGTTAGAGAATATGTTGATCGGAGCATGTTTCTGCTGAATTTAAAGAAGGCGGTACTGCAAATAATACGGTACTTTTTTATATCACATATTAAAATATATAACCTTGTAACTGTAGTGTACCATTATAATACAATAGAATCACGTATATAAAGATCGAAGTTATGATATAGTTTAAGGGCAGCACGTCCAAATATTTTGTAATCATAAAAAATTTAGCAGTTTTAGCAAAAAAAAAAAATCCATGGGGACATTGATAAATTGTACATTGATTGATAAAAATGTACAAATATTGCTCTATGGAACCTCATAGTCGCTGCAAAATAAAACATATACATATGTAATGCCCACCTCACATTAGCAAATTTTTGTAAAAACATTTGAGCAAAAATTTGAAGCTCTAGCGTTTGTGCGAAAACATTGGACCAAAATAGAAGCGTTTGCGGTTAATATTTTATTTTGTTTTGTTTTTTGCTCAAAAATTGCACAAAAATTTGCTAATGTGAGGTAAGTGTAATATTGTAGATTTTAGTAATAAATTTCAGATGACTTCTATTTCAATATTTTCCTAAAAGTATGCAAGAATCTGTGGTTTTAGATTTTCATTTACAGGCCCCTAACGGTAGGCCTCTTACCACAGTAATGAGAAAAAATATTTGGGAAACCGTGTTGTTATTTTTTGTTCATTTGTATGTAGTTAACAAAAAATGTGTAAATTATTATCAAATATGTATAGTATACAAGTATACATAACATTACTTCTTACTTGTAAATGATGCGATTAATAGCAAATAATAATGATAGTGAAATCTTTTATACCCTTAGTGTATATATTTTCTATTTCTGCGAATATTGATTTTGTCTTTAACATTAATTTTCAGGTACATTCCTTGGTGGTAATTATCAGACAGTTTTTGTTATTGTTCTACTAGTATTTATCGCTTGTCTTCTAATAACTGTGACGAGCTTTCGCGAAATTCCATTGGATTTAATTGAAAGCGATGAACTTTTACGGCCATTGTCAGAGGCCGATATTCGCAAGGAAATGGAAAAGAGAAAGAATAAGCTTATCTACTACATCAAAGAGGTACGTATGGTCACTTTATACCACTACGCCACTGCCATCTGGAATTACACAGGCCAGTTTTTCACGTCATGAGAAAACAGTCAATTGGAATGTGACAACCACTAACATCTTATTGCTTCCCGCTCTAATCACATTTTTCTGTGATGACCCTTCGCTTCAATGAAATCTTTGACACAAAGTTGAGCTGCAATCGTTCATTGTTTCCGGTGCTATGCTATGTTACAGATGTACTGAATTCTGTTCCTGTTCCTAATTCTGGTGTATGCGAAATCACGGCTTAATTCAGGAAAATGTTTAAAACTTATTAACGAGGCTAGTTGACATTTTCTGACAAAAAAGAAAAAAATTATTGACACGCTAGAGAATTGACAAAGTTATCTTAATTTTATTTTAAATTGCAATTTTGTGAATAATCGGCCATTTCTTGTAGTTTTGAATCAACTTAACACTTGTCCGTTGTCGGATGCTGATTTTAACTGTAAACACCCTGCCCCAAGAAGGCCTTTATACTCAAGATGGCGGTGGTTATACATTATTACATATACCTATTTAATATTTTGATTGAATTTCACTTTTATCCTCATACACCAGGCAACTTCGATGGAACTAAAATTGACAACAATGGATATCACACATGGTGAAAAAGTCATATATATAAAGGAGAATTTAAATAATAATATTATTAATAACAATAACATCATTAAAGACAGCATTTGTAATGGATCCAAAAATATTACCTTGAAAATAGCCAATGACAAACCGGCTGAAAAGAAGATCACAATGAGAACTTATCTAAAGAGTATTTTTTTAATGCCAAAATCGATACGAATTTTATGTTTGACAAATTTATTGTGTCATATGTCACATCTTTCGTATTGCTTGTACTTTACGGACTTTGTTGGAGAGGCTGTGTTCGGTGGGGATCCTTCAGTAAGTACATATTCATTTTTGATTGTATTGTAAATGTTATTCAAGAAACAATTGGATTATTTTAAGAGGACAATTTTATTTATTTGGTATTTACAGAACTCTACTTGCCATTAATTAAATTTTTAATTAATTTTTGTTTATGAATTATCTTTGTTCTTGAAATTAGATTGCAGACACGCTAGTTGTTAATTTGACATGTTATAAGTTTGCAAATAAGAAATTATAGTTCCTCCGCCTTTTTTTGCTAATTGTCAACTCGATTCTTCTTTTCTCTTAGCCAATTTGTTCGCATTTTGCATTTGTAACACCACATTTATGGAATGTAAATCAGATGTAATTTATTATTTCTTTCTTTTTTTTTAATTCCAGGCCCCGATTGGTAGCCCGAAAGAAATACTCTACAACGAAGGTGTCCGATTTGGATGTTGGGGTCTTACAGTCTATGCCATTTCGTGCTCGATTTATTCGATGTCTTTTGAAAAGTTAATATCATGGTCCAACACCAAAACTGTCTATGTTGGTGGTATTCTAAGTTTTTCAATAGCTATGCTCATCCTAGGAATATGGCCAACAAAAATTGGAGTTTTGGTATTCAGCATGACAAGCGGTATTATCTATTGCACTTTGTTCACCGTGCCTTTTGTATTGATCGCCAAATATCATTCGCAAGGATCTGTAAGTACAATAGATTAGTACAAATATATTAGCCTGCCTGATAAATAATGTCTTGTGTATTCATATTTCTCTTATAGTTTCGAATGAGTTCTGAAGAGAACGTTCCGTTGCAACAAACTCGAGGATTGGCGACAGATATAGCAATAATCACCAGCATGGTCTTTATTGGTCAATTGGTTATTTCCCTTAGTATGGGATCGTTGATAACATGGCTGGGCTCTACCAGCGCCACATTATATACGGCTAGTGGAACTGGATTGCTGGCAGCTATATCTGCTTTAAGCGTACTGTACTTAGACTAAGTTTAATGTGATACTGTACTCTAACGTGTATGATCGATATTCGTCTTAATTATTATAATTAATATAAGAAAATCGAAGTTAATAAAAA
The DNA here is from genome assembly GCA_964017055.1 of Chloromyia formosa. NCBI lineage: Eukaryota > Metazoa > Arthropoda > Insecta > Diptera > Stratiomyidae > Chloromyia > Chloromyia formosa. Next base: position 29,626,281 of record OZ024815.1, on the reverse strand, counting down.
ATTTATTATTTACTTAATAGTCGCGTTTCTTTGTAACATACACAAATACACAGCAAAGAAACCAACAGAAGAGTTCCCAAATAGCGAATACTCGTAGGAAGAGTCAAAAGCGTGGACAGTGGAATGAGCTGTTCCCAATATGTCGTAAAGCAATCCAAAAATCAACATTAAGTTCAAGTCCCTGGAATATTCAACGATGTGTGTCTTGTAGTGTACATAGATTCTATTGCTCTTTACCGAAGTATATTATCTTTAGCATTTGTTGGCTGATTTGTAAAGCACAGCTCGACAAACCCGAAGACGGACACACAGTTCGACCGGAAAATCCGCAATTTGAATATGGTTGAAGCTTACCTGTTTGTCCGGATCGTCGTCCTGCTCCTTCTTGGAGGCGTCCTGGGTTAGAACTAACTGGGCTCTAAATGCCGCGCAGTCCTCTCGTCATCGATGGACATTTCCTGAACACCACCTGAATCTTCTGACTTACATTTCCTTTCGCCGGCACCCCCGCTACTTGGGTGTTAATCGTACGAAACTCACCCAACATAATACAAAAAAAAAAATCATTTTAACGAAAACGAATGTCTAGATAATGAAATGAAGTGGCCACGTTTAATCGTGGATCTAAAAGCAATTATAACACCCTATTTGCACCCTATTCTTCAATATATTATCTAGATTTTTTAAAAATCTTCAAATTAACGCGCATATGTTCGACAGGGTCGTGCTGTGGTCACCATATAAGTTCCGCAATGGTAACGGAAACCTGTATGAAATAGACAGGAACAGGAACTGGACCGATAAGCAGTAACTGTTACTTGCCAGTAACAGTAACAGTTGGAACTGTTACCGAAAAAGAACGGGTATTGCCCATCCCTACTTCTAATTGTTAATGTCCACTTCACCGTCAAATGCCAAAGTGGCATTTCGCATGACATGGGTGCGATGTTGCCATTTTTTCGGGTAGTGTTCGGAAAATGTACTTGTTTTCACCCACGGAAGCAGCGCCATCTAGATATACTGAACTGAACTGAGTTGCCCTCACTCAGGTGCCAAAGCCTTCGTGATTCTAATGGGAAACGAAATTAATTCATTACAAGGCCTTGGTTAGTTCACGCTCTAGTTAAATTTCAGTGGTTTCCGAAATACTTATACAAACTGTTACGTGAATTTTAAAGACCAGCAGCCCTATTCTAGCTCCCGCTATCGTTACAACGCTTAACATTGATAAAACTAAAATGCTATTTCGTTAAATTTCTATTCTGGATTTCGATTTGATAAAAATCTCTACGGTAATTTTTTTTGTAGACAAAAAGTGGAAATGTTTACGTGAGTCTGCAGATGTGTTCGACATTTCGAATTAAAGATTTGTTGAAATTTTTCGATTAACAAAACAAACATGTTCAGAATATTTTTGTTGAAATCAACCCATACACGAAAGGAAGGGTGAAAAGTTTCGGTCTATCTAAAATGTTATGATTCTTAGTGGCTTTGCGATTCCTTCCCCAAGTAACTTTCATTGGTAGTTATTTTGTCATGGTGTTCAATGTTATTTTTATTTCAAATGTAGGAGGTTATCAGCTTTCGGTTGGGTAAGATCTGTTACTAAACGTCTCCCAAGCTGTTGCGTCGGTGAAGTTGGTATTAAATTTCCATCCACGTGCGAAGAAATTTAAATATCCAAGAAAAGGTGTGTTTCCTAATTCAGTTTATAAAAACATACTTTAGTTACTAACTTTTTCTTTCCAAAGGTATTATGAGAAGTTCCGCTTTCCTGGCATTATGGGAGCAATTGATGAAAAACATGTTAAAATAAGAGTACTGCTGAAAAATATTGAACATTTGTATGTGTGCAATAAAGGAGGGAATTATACACACAGCAAAACAACTAAAGGGTCCCTTAAAAAAAACACCGAGTTCTTCCGGTTAAGACCACATCTGGGTCCGTTGTGATATCCAACAGGATATGTTGTCCGACCCACTTTAAGCCTGGAACCAGCCTGAGCTCACAACAAAACGTCGTAGCTGACAAACATCAATGTCCTGCAAGTCTCCTAGCTCAGCAAAGTAGTAGGCTCCAAGAATTGACCTCCCCATACTTTGCAAGCCCGGACATTCACAGAGAAAATGGAATGTAGTCTCCTCCTCTTATTCATCCCCACAGCTACGACAGTAGTCGTTATACGGAAGCCGAAGCCTCCTGTCGTGCCCACTGTTGGACAATACCCAGTGATGACACCCACAATCGCACAAATAGGATGCTTTCCACGACGATAACTCATAGCCAACCCAACAACAACTACAATATAGAGCCCGACCGGTATTTCGATAGACGAATAATTGTGATGAGCGATTACGGTGTGTGCCAAAACACAACATAGTTTGGTTATTGACGAATTTTCCAATACAGAATTTTTTTTGCACGTTATTATATATGTATGTACATGCATGCATATCAATGTTATATAATTCTTGTTGTTATTTAGATTGGGTACACCTTCACCGATTCCGCGATCAAAGTTGCACACATGCAAGTACAATTACAACCTGCAGGAAAATGGAAATTATGCAATTATACTGTTATAATAATCGTGGGAATATACTTTGGGAAATGATTGAGTTAATGTGGTTTGGAAACTTGTAAATACATTTTATAAATCGTGCTATAAATGGTACGTGTCTTAAATGGATCCTATATTGTGTATGATCCACTATACATTATATTACCTATAAATTAGCTGCTCTTTTTTCCGAAGTCGAAATACGAGATACGAAATGTAGTAGGAGACGTAATATTCGATACCGTTGTACGGGATGGAGAGGTGAACGGTCAGTATCATGCCTACCTTCTTCTTTCTCTCGCTTGTCAAATTAACTGACTGAAAGTTGAAATTTGTGTCGGCCTTTTACAATATTTTTTTTCATTACCTATTTTCTCCTATCAGCTGGTGCTCTCTTGATTGCGGTATGATTGAAATTATTTGACAGCCGAGGGAACATTTTTGTGGTGTGTGTAATATGTCAGTGTGTAAAAGGGTACCAAAAAACTTGGCTTATTTCCGTCCTTTATATAAGCTTCATATTCTCGGTATACAACAACAACCGTATGAATGATGAACTTAGAGGACTCGGAGTAATTCGTAAAAATTTTATTTTATTTAAGTAGTAACGGAACCTACTTGAAACAGAAACTTTGAGAATTACTTCGAGTAAGTTCGAACCCTATTTTTGCGAAAATTAACTGCGGGGCTAGGTACAAGATTTTTATTTAAATAGCAACTGTAGGCAAGGGCAAGGACACATGTGGCTTTGTTTTCCTCTTGGATCAAGATTGGCGAACTTTTATTTCTGAATAAACTAAAATAAATTAAAATTGTATAACTGCCAAATCAAACGATTTCTAGCGTTAATACCTAATGTTTAAAGGATTTACATATATACATACATATATTGTACATACATATATGAGGGCATACCAACAGATAAAAAATTAATTCTTAAATATTCTTGAAATTTCAACTTCAGAAATCTGCTTGCAAAGGGTTACAATTAATTAATAATGTTTCCCATAAAAGCCTCCTACGCACTTGTTCTGAAAAATTGTTTTGGTGTTAGAATTTCAAGTTAAACATCCAACACACGAGGTTTAGGCGTTCCGCCGGCCCTGCTTGACACAAACCCGGATTACCGGAAAAAGCCCTGGATGTCCGGCGCTTCATGGCAGCGATTGTTGAAAGAAAAGAGCTGAAGGTTCGTTTGGCTGCAGCATAAGATGACAATCGAAGCAGCATCGAACTCCTTTACCGTCAAAAATCTCGAGAAGTTCTGCGTAGTGTGCGACGCAATAAGAAAGTTTATGCTAATTCTCTCCTATAGCTTCAGCAGAAGAAGCCGCAAGAAATAACAACCTAGACGACGTATACGGTGTCATTAAGGAGTTTACAGGTGGTCGTAATTTCTGCCAGCATCTGTGTAAAGGATAGTGATGGAAAGCTGCTTATTTTAAAGGAAGATCAAAAGAGGCGGTGGAAAGAGCACTTCGCCGCAGTCTTGAAACGTGTAACCTCCGTTGAAGCTCCCCCTCATAATTTAGCTAATCATCAAAATTTTCGTATACAGTCCACTGCTCCGACTAAAGAGGAAATAGTCGCTGCAATTATTGCACTAGAACGAGGAAAGGTCGCCGGACTCGACGACGCCGAACTATATCAAGCAGCGCCAAGCTTAACTGATGATCTGCTGCACCCATTTGTTGATAAAACGTGGAAAAAGAGTGCAAGGCGCTGGGTAAATTATTTAGGGAGTTGCACCCCATTGTCTAAAACAGAGTACGATGGCGCGCAGGACAAGTTGACGCGCTATGACCCCTAGGGGTTTCAGCAAAGTAGTAGTAGGGTGGGATCACAACTTTCAGTATCGCACAAATATGAACACTCACTTCGCTCGCTCTGGGCGCAACGCGTGCCGAAACTCAGTTTGGTATTTGCTGCTATACACAAACCCAAATCTATCCTATATAACCCGAAAAGCCTAGACATAAACCTAGATGGCGGGGCACAATAAAGGAAGATTATCCTATTATTTTCGAAAAGAGAATGTTCCAATTTTCGTTATAAAGTTTATTATTGGTAAACGTATTAAAGATATTTTTACGGATATGTTTCATATTTTTAATCTCGCAAACACAATCATAAATGATTAAAAAATAAATTGACGACAGGGGTCCGTAGCACCAAGTAGTTGTGCCGGACGGTTTTTTTTTAACGGCGCTTAACCATAACCGACACGGAAGTACAATTTTACATATAGCCCTTTATTTTGGTAGTTCCTGTTTTATAAATAGTAAAACTCGCAACGAAACTCGTAAACTTACTTGATTGTCATCAATCGACTCAATAAGCTACACCATCAACCAAACAAAACAAAAAACATTTATGTACAACAAAAAGCCGTCTTAATGGCGAAACATACGTATATTTAATAAAATTGCCAAGTTTCCGCACTGGCTCTTTCAGTTAGGCGGAACACTTTGACGCGATCGGTAAGATACTTGGAAGACACAGTGCAAAGGATCGATAGATTAGTATCTATAGATTGGATACCTCGGGTGATAGCCGTAGTCATATTTTGATTGAATAACACTAAATAATTTCGAATTAAATGATTTCGCATTAATATTAACACGTAATCGTGGAAGTTTTTATTAGCTTAGAAAAATGTGAATTTGTGTGAAGCGATGAAGACAATAGGTTCCTAATTTAGTGCTACTACCCAAAGTGAAAACGTGTACATTCGAGTATTACTTACTGGTTCAGTTAGTGCATCTTTTTAAGTATTTCAATACTTTTACTATACAATAATGCAATGCGAGTAAGACTGACCTGACCCATAAATACCTGTTTAAAATTTTCCATTGAAAGACGTGTAATACAAGATAAAGGTCGCGTTCTTCTAACGTCTTGCCTAACATTATTCAGTGGCTATACAAACAAGGCTGTTCGTCGTTAATTCTCAACAAGATCACATTAACATCACGGTAAGCGAACACCAGACCGCACTTTTTATTTTGTGCACATATTTTTGCGCAACATGCAGTGATGACTGTTTGAATGAGATACCTGTATCGGTGGTGCCAGTTTGGCTTCCACAATAAAAGAGTTAGTGCAGAAGTTATCGCGGTTCAAGTTTGTGTTGTGGAGTTGTTATAAGTACAACTGCCGTGCTTTTTTCGTTGCTATTTGTTAGTTGATGAGAGGAAATTATCCGAACTATTGATAAAATAAAAATATTTGATTGAAGTTGGAACAAGTAAAAAGCATTTGAAGGTCATTCGATAGTGTAGTGTAAATACACGTACATACCTGGAAGGTATCTGAATTACAATCTTTAAACATGTTTGGTGCGGAATTTTGAGGTGTATATTAATTCTAGTCTGAAACCATTTTAATAGTATTGTTTTCGTGATAAATGCTCAATTTACACATTGAGCCCACCCTAACGAAAAGAAAATCGGTTCTTAGATATTCGTTTGAATTTTCTTTGAATAACTTTCACCAAGGTTCTGGTTGATATAAGATTGACAGTTAACATTTTACATATTCAATAGTAAATTTGAAAACGCTTAAGATAAATATAAAAATGAAACCGGAAAGTAGAGGGCTTCGCCCGCAATCCGAAGATTTTGTAGTGTCCCATGTCCATGGCAGATGAACTGTCCTACTCTTGGAAATGCTAAGCTATCCATGATAACACGACATTGCAAATTGCAAGCTTGCATCAAAACAGAAATTGTGTGAATAATTATAGAAATTAGAGTCAACGACCAGCCTACCCCCTCCTCTCCCACTAATCTTTACCCTTTCAAAAATGGTTAATTAATACACAACTCCAATTCAGTCTACAATAAACACTATGCAGATATGAAGTACTCGCACCTATACAAGCATACATGAGACCGGTAGGCGCATTTTTTATTTGGATAGTGTCAAAATGCCCAACTTTAAATAAATGTACTATTATTAAATATTACGTGATTGATACAAAACATCAAAGAAGATTATTGCCTATGGTGTTGATTATCGTTGGCCATCAGTATTTTTTACCTCTGACGTGTTTGAGAGCGTGATAACTGTTACTAATAAAAAAAAACAGTGAAACTCGGATATAACGAACTTCCAATGGATTCGCGAAAATGTTTATTATATCCGCGGTTCGCTACAACCGATCAACTGAATATCAAACATATTAAAACAAAATATTATAAAATACTTTTCAGCATTTACTTTCTTCTCATCAAAAGAAACTTTACAAGATATAGTATGAATTCAAGTTTTTATGCGAGTAATTTTAAATACGTAATTTCAAATTTATACGAAAAAACCTGTTATGTGCTTTTGTGTATATATATTTCTTTAACATTTCATCGCTTATTAAACCCCAATTGAACAACTGCATTCATCAAATGTTCCTTTGTAGATATAATGACTCTGCGTGTACTTTTTTATCGTCTTAAGCTTGACACACATCTCGAACCAAATGGCTCTCGATAATCACCGAATCATATCAATTTCCATAGAACGGTGGGAGTGAGCAGAATTGTTTTCCGCACGTTCTATTACGTGTTTGGTTCGATCGTCTGTGGCGGGGCATCTTACAATTAAACTAGCAAATGCTCTCCTTCTCTTCCCCACAACTCCAGAAGTCATTAAAATGAGGTCGTAGCCTCCTAGCATGTTCACCGATAAAGAAGCGCCTAGTAACGGAGCCGACTACAATGTCGATCTGGTATTTAGTTCATCATCAACAGCAACAGCCCGACGTCAGTCCTTGGCTGCTTGGATCCTTATCCTCCAATTATCTCGGTCATGTGACCGCGTCCTCCAATCTCGGAAGCCCAGTAGTTGCGCGGCGGCCGCATCTACTGAGCTTTCCCAACGAGCTCTCGTTCATCGTCGCAATCTCTCTCCGTCGACTCGTCGCGTCGTGCGTTCATTACATCCACTGGCATGCGATCGATCATTGTTCATTCATTCTACATGCCCTGCCCATTGAAGTCGTTGTAGTTTGAAAGATCTTCGAAACTTCCAGCTCATCGTACGGTTCATACAACTCATGGTGGTTCCGGATCTTGGAATAGGGAGACCAGGAAGTAGACAAAGGGAAAATTTTGGTAACCATTCGCTTAGATGTGGTTGTTACACGACCACTATCACATCTTTCCAGTGGCGTTTGCGTTTTATGCAACTTCTCTCAAGAGGTCACCCACACATTGCACTTTCAAGGCTGCGCTACTGAATCAAAACTAAGCAGCTGATAACCCAAGTGTTCAGATTTTAATTACCCGCGGACCACGAACAAAAACACTTACTTACCGGGGAATATCTTTGTTCTAAAAGCATTTCAGCTACGTAGAGCGACGATGCACTTAATAGCGATACAAAATCAGGACACTTACCTGTGAAATGAAACTCCACTTTTCCTGGAAATCCATCTGTTGTGGCAATGTTCCATAGCACACTCCATTTTCCAAAATTAATGGGATTAGTAGCTTGTCTCACTTAAAATAGGCCACTAAGTGAACACATAAACAACACTTTACAGTTCTTGATGTAATTTTCACAAAACTAATAGAGTTTTCACTTGAAAAAATGTAATTTTTCACTGCAATCTCGTGTTCAGCACAAAATGACCGGCGAGAAATGTCATCCCACGAAATCGAAACTAAGAACAGCTGATCGCAGCTAAAAAAAGGAAAACAACAGTTTGGTTACTTTCACAGACAGTCACGTATAGCTTTTGTCTCTATCCTTCTCTTGTATATCAATGTTCCGGATGCGCCATCCATCTCGATCGCAAACAGCCCCCAAAAATTCGCCGCAGAACCTTAGGTTCGAATGTGTCTAGCATGTTTCCGGAGGCCTGAGTTAGGGTTCATGTTTCGCAGCCACAGCATAGCACTGGTCGTATAATGGTTTGTACACGCGGAGCTTCGTGTTTCTGTGCACATGCTTCGATTTCATTATGGGGAGAACCGAGAAAAAAATATTCGCTTATTAGCTAGTTATATTCGTCGCTTGATTTGGTCAGTCTCGTTGGCGTCCCTTGATGAGTTGCAACCCAGGTATATGAAGTCGCTCACGAACTCGATGTTGAGGTCACCCACATTAATGCTCGATTGTGCTGGCGTCCTTGTCCTCGATTGCATCATTATTTTATTTTTACCCTCGTTGATACGTAGTCCAACTTCTTTTGCAGCGGTGTCAAGCGTATGCAGAAGTTCTTCTGTGTCCGCCAATCTTCGGGACATGATGTTGATGTCGTCGGCGTACGCTGCTTATTGTGTCGACTTGATGAGTAGCGTCTTGCTGTTGACCACATTTATAGCCCGAATAACGTATTCCAGTGCTAGGTTGAAGAGCGTCGGCGCCAGTCCATCGCCCTGCTTCAGACCAGTGCGTGTTTCAAATATGTAGATCAGTAAGTCTATTATGGATCCTGACCTGTGAGCCGGAGTTGGTCATCTTCATCTTTGTCAGCGCACTAATTTTGCTGGTATACCAAATTACAGCATGATATTGTACAGCACTCCACGATCGATACTGTCGTATGCCTGCTTGAAGTCGCCAAGATTTGGTGTACGTCTACGTTGAACTTCCAGCACTTCTGAAATATCAGTTTGACCGCAAAGAGCTGAACAGTTCTGGAGCGACCAGGTCCGAAACCGTTTTGATATTCGCCAATGATTCGTTCTGCATACGGTTTTATTCTATTTTCCAGAATTTTCATCAATATTTTATAGGCCGTACAGACTAGTGATATGCCCCTGTAATTTTCAAACCGCAGTTGATCTCCCTTTTTGCGAATTGAACAGATGGTGCTTCTGCGCCGATCGTCTGGGATCACCTCTTCCTCCCATATTCGTAGGAGTAATTGATGTATTAGACCAGACCCGTTCTATCGAATGTTAGCAGTTCAGCTGGAATCTCGTCAGCGCCCGCCGCTTTATTTTGTTTTAGTGACCAAAACGCCAGATCAACTTCCTCTACTGTCGGGGTTTGTATGAGTGAGCCTAGATCAACAATATCGTCAAGAGCTTCTTGAGAGGAGATATTCGATGTTAGATTTAGAAACTCTTCAAAATGAGAAACCCATCGTTGGTTAATGCTATCAATGTCGCTCATGATGTTTCCATCCTTGTCCTTACAAAGGCTAGTCCTGGGTTGATAGCCATTCTTAATTGTATTTACTAGTTTGTACGGTTGTCTGGTGTTCCTATTAGATAAGCTGGACACTGCACTATTCAGGTAACCGAAACGATAGATGGAGTTATAGTACCCCCCCCCCCCCCGCTGCGCTTCTTCATGTTCGATTAGCACTATCCGTAAACGCAAATCTCACATCCTTCAAAATAGGAGGCAATACTGGAGGAATGCTTCATTTCCTTGTAAATAGGACAATATTATATACATATATACCCCGAAACTTTCCAGCGATGGCGATACAAATTAATCTAGGTTCAATTGAAAATCGAGGAATCCTTAAAGTCATGGAAGTGGTACCTTATAGCCGAGTGTTATCGTTATAGCCGGATTTGCTATAACCGAACACAAATGTATGCATATTTTAGGATTTGAAACCGGACTTAAGAATTCGTTCTCTATAACCCAATCTTTGTTATAGCCGGTGATCGTTACAGCCGAGTTTCACTGTATACATTTATTAACCTATTTTGAGAAGATATCCAAATTCCATTATTTTTCATTTTCTATGCTAGTCGGAAGCCACCTTCCTGTAAGTTTTCATATTTATAAATGCAACGGTCTCGGTTTCTGTTCCACTTTCTTTAAATTTAAACAAAGTGCCAAAAACGGCACTCGGCGTTAGCTTTCTCATGATACCCCACTTGCCTATACCAGGCGATAAAAAAATGTTGTCCTTCATTTCCCATATTTGACCGATTTTATAAGGGTTTTGCTTTTGACAAATCCCTAAAAAAATCGAACCTTACCTTTGTTCTGAAATATTTAAAACTTAACTAATGATATAATTAATTATTAACTAATTAAAATTAATGATATAAGTAATATACAATAAGCCGAGAAAGAAACTAAGGTAGCGGTAGCAGTTCCGCCTTCAAAGCTTCTTTCTTATTTCTTACCAAAGAAAAACCAGTTAAAATCATATGCATAACCTATATTTGCATATGTATTATGGTATTGAAATCGTGCTTCTATTGTGTATGTAAATAATTAAATGTTTATAAATGAGTCACAATTCGAATTTTATTGAAAACGTGCACATTTGAAGAAAACAAATATGGTGATAAAGCAGCTCAAATAAAGCAAAGATTGCAATACTTTAAAATTTACTTAGATTCATGTTTTTAGTAATTAGTACTCGTATTAGTAGTATGAGGTCTAAATTGAACTGGTATTATTTATTCGTTGATTCCACTTTAGTTGTATAATGTGAATATGTCCTTCTATAGGATTTTTCAACAAACTCCATTGTACGTGACATATTACGTTATATTCAAAGAACTAATAAAGTTATAAGAAAAACAGTTGATAGCTCGCAACATTAGGTATTGAACCCGGGACCCCATCCGATACATACCCATTCGGCTAGGAATATATAACGGATTGAACCACTTCAGCACAGACGTTGTTTATCACTTTTTTATTGATACTTCAACCACGGCTGCTCTGTTGAAATAAGCAGTCTAATTGCCGATGTTACGAGTACATCTCCTGTATGCAACACCATTCAGTCAAGTCACGCCAACCATCTTACCATCGAAACTAGTGTCAGTTGAATCGCAAAATTTTACGACTCTTTCGTACGCAGAACAACTCTAATGTGAAACTTTTCACTATCGTATGTTTTCCACTGCAGTTACGACCTGCAGAAATTTAAACAAAACGCTCACCGTCATTTAATTTCGTCTAATCCAGCTCAACCCATCCCTTAATTTACCTTAATTTTCCTCACCTACTAAAGCTGTGCTATTGCATTACAGGGTATGCCCTAAGCTTTGGTCTTAACATAAAAAAGAAAAATGTAAGATGGGCGTAATACTCGACGTTTCAACGAGCAAAAAAGACTGTTTCAAAGGGTTGAAACTGCTAGAAATAATGGAATTAGGAAATTATGATGAAATGATTTTAACGCGACTTGATCATAATAAAATAAAGAATTAATATTGAAACAGGACAAGTACATTTATGTAGGCAAAATTCGAAAAATAGGGTGATGCATTTTAAATATTAGAAAAAAGTATTAGCTGTTATTAACTTTTTATTTGAGTATTCTAGCTCAACTACGCTAGCTGCTAGATATTGTTTTTCAGTAACGTAAGATAGGCAATTTTCAAAAAAAAAATGTAAATGTCGTTAGCAACTGAAGGGTTAAGAATTCGAAAAAGTGTTCCTAAATCTATTTTGCTGGGAATGTATAGGGAATCACGTTGCAGTTCCCTTGGTTTTTCGAAATCTTGTATAAACAGGGTTCTTTAGCTTGTGTTGATCATGAAGTGTTCAAAATTTCTTCAAGTTCGGATTTTTTATCTAAAAACATACATACAGACGAACTTTCTACTATAATACTGTAAATAAATATATGTTAGTATACAAAAAATAACCTCGCATCCATCCGATAAGTCACTGGAAATTCCATTAAAAAAACCATTCAACCGATTAAAAACATGAGATAACTCCATTAGGAAAAAAATATTAACTAATTCATAGTAGTCACGTACAAAAAAGTAAAATTTCTTAAAAAATTCACGTTCAGTCGAAGAAATGTTATAACTTTTTAGCAGTTCAATAGCAACTATGCATAGTAATCAAACTAAATGGGAACCACCCTGAACTGAAATTCTTTAGTCATAAAAATGGGAATCACCCTGAACTGAAATTCTTGAAAACCGACAATTCACTAAACACAAGGATAACATATCTTTAAAATGGCTTTAAAACTTATTCTTATAGTTTATAATTAAGAAATACATGCATATTCTCATATATATTTATTTGTTAAACGAAATAATTGGCATGGATTGGCATAGAGGTCGTGCATTTATGATAATATACTTCTTACAATCATTCCATGGCGTAATGGCTACTTCGTGTAGAATAGAAACGGAAATCAGTTACTTGCAGAACTAAATATTTAAAGCTGAATTTAGACACATATTAGCCACGAGACGTGCTGCGGAACCAGCCATGCGGCCTATTACGAGACCAGTTACAAGACTTGTTGATTAGTAAGTTGTGAGAAAAACGAATAGCTGTTTTGATAGCAGGCTTCACAAATGCCTCGCGTCTGGTTTCTTGTGTTTAAACACCACTTAATGTACTATGTATTTAGAATAAGCTATATACCGCCTGCTATCGACTCATAGGACGCTTTTGCAATATCCGATTTTAGCCGTACGGCGTACGATTTGTTTCCATGTTTTTAGTTCGATTGGTTAATTGCCTTGACCCCTCCAGGGGCATCGGCGCGTTAACATCTCTTGCATCATCATCATCGTCGTGGCGCGACAGCCCGACGTCGGGCCTTGGCCGCCTGGCATCTCTTGCATGCTTATGCCTTAAATTACGTTTCGACAGCATATTTACTTTTCGGACGTACAGTTGCTAGCACGCACCAACTATCCGCGCCGTCTTTATACTGACAAGTTGGGAAAGTGGTCGGAGTTCTATAGACTATTTTTGTTTGCATCGAGGATCGAAACTCCATTCTCTAGGGTCTAGGTCATGGAGCGTTGATTGAACTCGGCGACCGATCGCGTTGTAGTCTTGGTACTTATCCAATTGAACTAATTTTTACAGGGCAGCCGAGCGTTGTAGGGTCCTAGGCAAACTTCACCCGAATTTGACCTGCTTACTCTTATGCAGTTGAGTTTTATTGGTATGTTTGCAAAAATAATATTTGCAGGGGAGGTAGGCGTACCTTTAGTTAGATCATGCCAATTTGGAGTACCAATAAATTAGATCTTAATAAGAATATTTGACCAATTTTTTATGTCGCCACCTGTATTCTATCAGGAGTTATCGTGCCGTTTTTCCTTGTGAGGAAACCGATAGACCCTATAGGATTTTATGGTATAGAGTATAATATACCATTTTATTGTCTAGGATATAATACATCATTTTGTAGGAAATTTGATGTACTTTCATTCGGCCTTAGCATTTTTTTCTGTAGAATACTTAATTTTCAAAATAATCAAGGAAAACTGAATACAGGACTTTTAGCCCTTTTGGAGCATATATTCAAGGTACTGTCCCCAACTATTGTGCCAAATATCAAAACTACACGATTTTTTTTCCTAATAAGCTTTTTCGGACAAATAATGTAATATAAACAATACGAGTATGTATGGTGGTTGAACGTATTATTTTCTTGTGGTTCTCCTAATTCGAAAGTGTATTGAGCAAAAAAAAAACTTAAAATATTTATATTGATCGTGTTTTAGAGAAATCTCTAATTCCGAATCAGCGTGACAGAAATGTAAAATCTTGTGTGTCCTGACTGAGAGAGGGAGTCAAGCACTTTATTATGCCACTGATGCGAGTCGATCACTTTCACCCAATATGTTCTTGTATAGTTTTATCGAACCAGTTGTTCTGCTCTGATCTGGACTGTTGAATAAAATGCAGCAATTGTGTTGGCTGCAAAATGAAACGAAATGTCAAATCCCATACAAAATGTACTTTCATGTCGTCGACGAAAATTTTCGTTCCGCTCTTTGGTATTGTGTTCATAAGCAGAACTGGAGATGACATTCTTAATATCCAATAGATGGCAGTGTTTTTGCGGCGAATTCAATTTCGCGACTTTACAAGCTGCAGTACACTGCGAACAAGAGCGAAAAGTTTGACGTTCTGATATTTGGCAGGCTATGCGTCTGATTGCGAATCTCAGATGTATTGTGTTGGCAGAAAACTATGTTTTTATGTAATGTAACGTAACTCAAATGTCTAATGTCGCGTAATAAACCAAATGTTTAGTGTCAACGTCAACATATGTTTGTAGCGTCTACCAAACAGCTGGCTTATTACAGTGACAACTGGTGTCGAACAGCGGAATTTATTTCGCTAGCGCGAAATAGATTTCGATAGTGCGCTTTTCGTTGCATTTTGTTTCGCGCAACGCAGTACCAGGCATTAAGGCGAGCTCCGAATACTTCGAAAACGTTGAGTTCGCCGCAAGCAATGCAGTTCACTTAAACAGTTTGAGTAGCTCATAAAGTTTATTTCCTGTTAATAAAATGTCGATTTTATGTAATAATAGAATAGGAAACAAACAAAATGAGTCTGCTGATCAAATAAAATTTGTGAAATTGTATTTGCACTATGGATGTAGTATTAGGATTTAAGTTAAGCTAACTAAACCAAGACACAACTTGAACTAAGGAAATTATGTTATGTTCTGCATCTTTTTTTTCTGTTCTAATCTGTTCTCCTCTGCTCTGGATCGAAAAAAACGCGCCTAATAATTGTTTATCGAAACATTCCCACATCACACGGTATTACATTGTTAATCGGTTTTATATCTTTTTTTAATTAGCTCGGGTACTCCTAGAATATTATGAATCTATTATACGTAAATGTGGTATGTAACGAGACGATGCTTAAGTTCATTGTCTAGTTTCCAGTATGTACAGGTTGTCCCGCGTTGGGTAGACAATATTGATAGGGCGGATAGTACAGTTTGTTTTTGAAAATGAAATCCGAGCTAGTTTTCGAGGTCTATGTGTAAACATCACATCGCATTATGAATCGACGCTTAGCTGGAAATACTGTGTGACTACTACCATTTTGCTAACTATTCCGACCTGTCATCGTTTTCTGTTTACGGTTATATTACATATTTCAACCCAGGGACGCTCTAATCCATTGTCTTGGAGAGTTCGCATATTCCAGAGACCAATCTTTGCAATTAAACGATATCCAAAGTCACAACTGATTATAAATTATATTATAAGTTGATGAATATGTAATTTGAAAAAATGAACACGCTGAAAACAGTCACTCGAGGAAGATCCCTTGATTAGTATATCTGCTCTCGACCCTGATCTACACTACCCGTTCTGTTTTGGAGAGAAATTGCGAGATACAGACATAATTCATCAAGATGAAAGAAAAAACAAGCATTCACCTCACGACTGCCAGTATCACGTCATTGCGGAAAATGTCCTTTCGGCCTCACTTAAAATACCATCAACAGTAGCCTAGTGCATTCGCCTCATGATAGTAAGCCATCAACATCCAGCAAATTTCACCTAGCCATCATTATTCAACCATTATTATAGAATACAAAATGAATGCATATCACACATTTAACTGCATATCTATTTTCATCACCCTTTTCTCCGCAATACCCACCATCAAGCACACTATACCACATCAATTACATACCCCACTACTCTACCTTACACATAAATTGAATGTCTCTTTCTCGTACATACCAGCGAATCTCCTTTAGAACAACGTCGCTTTTCTGGTCGCTTTTTATATTAATCGCCTCCCAATATACGTTTCTATGTTGAAAATAAGTAAAATAAACCAGACCGCACCGGACATGTTCTATAGTCCACCACGCTACCAATGTACAATATTATGGCTACGCAGCTCATAACGAAGACTATTATTTGTGCATACTCCGTACCGAGCGAAAAGATGTTTACACATCAAAAATAGTACCAAAGGATTTTGTATATCTTTAACCATTACGGGGTTATCGCTCTTTTTGCAAATATCATTGAAAAGTTTGACTTGCCAAACAAAATCATAATTTGCCACTTTCCCAATCATTAACCTCTCTTTCTGAAGCTATGATACATAAAATTTCAATAAACGGTTGCCAAATTCACGTTAGAAATCTTAAAATCGATTTAGCATTGAAAATTCGAATGAATATTTTACAACGGTACTTTAAACTGACAATTTTGACAAAAGTTACCCCCATGTATTGGCTTTCTTACAGTGAATTTCTTTGATACATTTAAGTTTGAAAATTTTCAAACAATACGAACCAAAGGAAAAAAAAACATGGTCTGGAGATAAACAAATTTACTTTAACTTTGCCTTAACAGCAAAATGACATTTTCATAATCTTCTAAGTTTATTTTAAAAATTAAACATTCCACTTTTCCAGTAAATTTATTCTAAGGTATACATATAATAAATCTGTCAATTTTTCGTGTCTGTACATTCGAAATATTTGGGGAAAAAGTTATCTGGGGTATAGTTGTCAGTAGCAAAATACATAAAGATGGTTGGATGGATGCACGGGCATCACATGAAAATCGCTAATTCGATTAAAGTACAGTTTTTGAAACAAATAATGCTGAAATTTTAGTAACATTTAGTTGTTATTTCATTGCAATTGATTCTACCGTTAAAAAAAATCCAAATTTTAATGCATTCAATATATCATTATTATCATCAAAGGCATTCATATATTGTGGGAAGTCTACAGTTCTTGCCACGGAACGGCAATTTCATTTGAATATGCAAAAAAAGTATAAAATTCACCACTCACTTCATTAGCTTTAGCGCAAAACTCCACCGATTTGTGTTTAACGACTCATGTGAAATAATGAAAAATATCTGTAACTCCCGATTGAATGAATCTGAATCCAATGCAACACCCACCTCTCCTATCTATGGCTCGAACCCCGATGTTATTTAGACGCGAACCAATTTCTAAACTCAAGCCGGTTTTTATCGGTTTCAAAGCGAAATAACGCATGCGAAAAAAGTAAACTAAAATAGCCACATACGCACTTTTGTTCTAAATCGAAATTGTACAATACATTAAGAAACAAACGAAGTAGTCCATGCATACCCATTTTCGGTTTCAATCCGAAATTGTCCATATAAATGACTTATTCCTGAATGGTTTATTACATGGTGCTCAGATAGCCATTTGTGGAGATGATGCCTACCAGCAATAGGCTCATAATGGCTATCAAAGCAATTTTCTGCCAAGCGCGATCGCCACTACCACTATCTGCGTAGATTGGCCATGGCTTCCAATTGCCAGTCATGGCCCATTGTATGTACTTCTGTAGCGTACATAAAAGCGTTGAATACCATTCTTTTTTTACAATATATTACGTAACGTGACGAAGTAACGTCAACAACATATGCACTCAAATATCAAAAAAACATGACTTCATGAAAGGTAGTTAACCCCAACGCCCACAAATGTTTATACAGGTACATATAAATACTAAATTAGTGAATTTTTGTTTTGTTTATTTTCTCTGTATTATTGCATTCTCTTTTTTTATCGTTGCTGAGTATTATTTATATATTATACATATTTGTATACATTTTAAGTTGGTTGTTAAAGGCAAATTGTATAAATATGTATTTGTTAACATTTTGTAAAATTACTTTAGTGAATATACCTACAGAGAATGTTGCAAATGCAGGAAACTCAGTAGTCAGATACAACAAAGATAGAAAATGCAAATTTTTAGGAAGGATTAACGGAACCAATGTTCAGTTTTTGGGGCGACCGGTAGCGCAGTGTGTGAGGCATCAGTCTCATGTGTGACTACCGGCGTTTCGGATTCGAATCCCGTCCACGACGACGTTCGTGGCCATCGATGTGCAGGAGGTGCATGCTGGCAACTGCATTCTCCGAAACCAGTTTATGCCAACGAAACGTCAACTGGGCCACATGGAACAGTTGACGCGCTATGCCCCGCATGGGGTTAGGGCAATTGAGTAAAGAATATTTATTCAATTATTAAATGGCATCACTTTTTAATTTCTCAACTTCAATTTTATTCGACATATTTGTTATCAGCTTTAATAGGTGATTGAAGCGTAAGTCGTCACCGTGCGTTGTCAGAGTGTACTTTGAACGTGTTAGGGGGGGGGGATTCATTTAGTTTTTAAATTATAGCGACTTACGACCTAGTCGAGCGCATTTTTTATTTGGTCCTTTTTGCTCACCATCTATTCCAAGGGAATCTCTTTTTCTAGCCGCCAACATGCTTTTTCCCATCTCACAAAACTATGAACGAAGTCAGAAAAGTCAAGCACCACCTCCGAACAGAGCTATCTACGATTAGCAGTTGTCGAATTATGGTTGATTCCTTAAGGTGTGAGTTCCAAGGCCATAATGAAGAACTATTCGTGCGTATTTTAAAGTTTAGGAGATCGTCGAATGCAGGCTGTAGCTGTACGACTGTACTTCCACATAAAATACACACGAATAGCACTCCGTTATGATAGTTTTTTCTTCACAGTCGCAAACGCAAGTCGCTAAGTTGCTGCCTTGGAACTTACACGGCATTCGACGATCCTCTCAACTTCAAAAGACACACGAATAGTGCTCCATTATGATCGTTTTTTTTACATTCATAAACGCAAATCGCTCAGTCGCGGTCTTGGAAGTCACACCTTAAAGCGTGTTCAATGTTACCCTCTCCCAAACTACCCTGACGACATTATCTGTCGGAACTTTAGGATAGGATAGGATGTGCATGCCAGCACTATCGGAAATCTACTATCGAAACCTCAACAAGGCATACCTATGCAGGCGTTGTTGACGCGCCCATTACCCTGGAGGGGTGAAGGTAATTAACACACTATTTACTTTCCTTTTTTTTTGCAATACCGTCAAAACAAGAATTAAAATAGAAACCCCGGTTCCCGATTTTCGCATACCCACCTTTAGGACTATAAGGGATTTTGAGACTTGAGGAAATTGCGAACAATTTCAACTTTGAAACATGTAGAAAATGTTCAAGTCCATTATACGAGTATCATTGTTTTGAAAAAACACTGACCTAGTCAAACAAAATATGAATTAACTCGTATTAGATAACATCTGGAACTATCTACGGAAGTCTGAAGTCTGCACAAATGGCATAACACTTTGTGACGTACGAAGTACTGAATCTTTAACATTTAAAATATTAATGACCCACCGTAATACATACATATGATTATGAATGAGTTTTGTATAGCTATAAACAATTTCACGAGTGAAAGTATGTGCGTACTAACACAATTAACAATATCAAACGGGATAATGAGTACTTTACATTTCTGGTACATATTTTTACCGAATTCAAAGTAGCTGCGACGAAGTCAGGGGCAAAATAGGCGAAACAAATGCCAGAAATTGCATTTCACTACAATGCATGTAGATTTAATGTAATATGGTTCAATATTAAACTTGGCATAAATATTGTCCAGGCGGCCAAGGCCCGATTTCGGGCTGTCGCGCCACGATTATGATGATAAATATTGTCTAGAATATCGTTTATTATGTGAATATGCGAATTTTCTAAAAGCAACTTAATACTAGCATAATATAGCATTAAATTCTATAATTTCAGTTATTACCCGCCAGCGCTTCCTTTTTTATGCCTAGGAGAGTTGTATAACTGCCACATGATAAATAACATCATGGACAATATCCATAAATACCTGAAATGTAAAGTACTCATTACAGGCTCTGATATGACACCCAACATGCCTATAGTCGAAGAAACAAAATTTATACTCATTTGCCCTAACCCCTAGTGGGGCATAGCGCGGTAACTTTTCCATGTCGCTTAGCTAACGTTTCATTGGCATAAACCAATTTCAGGCGATGCACGTTGCCAGCATACACCTCCTGCTCCCATTTAGCCGCCTACCTGCGACAAATCGGGAGATGTTGTGGCTTATTATTACACCCCGCACCACAGCGGGAAGACAACACAAACATCCAAGGACACGAACGCCGTGGACAGGACTCGAACCCGTAACGACCGTAGTCAGACGTGAGATTGACGAATCTACGCACTGAGCTACCGGTCGCCGTTTCGGAACCATCCGATCAATATTTTTTGTAGCAAAATTTTTTTTCTGCTTGAAATCTTATTTCACCGTACTATAAATGTAGTATAAATAACTCTTTGATTAAAAAAATCTGATTACTTTTTCCTAGAATATAGTTATTTGAAAGATTATAAAAGATAATAATTGCTGTATTATAACAGCCTATTTTGTGGTTGAACAATAGGGGATTGTAAATCAACAGGAAATCGGTTCGGTTTTGTCACCAAAACTCCTCAGAAACTCTGAGGAAAAATCCATACCAAAGTTGTCAGCTTATTAAGATTTATGTAGGTCTGACTTTTTGTATGTGGTCCACATCAATTTGTTAGACATTAGACAATCACCTTTAATCCAAACTTTATTTGAAACAAAATGCATGAATCTACCTCATATGAGTCAGCTACATCGTTTTTGTGCTCAATCACTTCGTCTAAATAACACTTGACCCTCATTGTTGTAAAAAGAATTAACCTAACAAAGTTAAAGTAGAAATGAACGGAACACTTTGCACTCTAACCGAAAAGTGCTTAACCAATGTTGTTTTAAATATGAAATAGTTGATTTCGTGTTACTATCATTAAAAGTTTAAAATTCGCAACCCGTTTGTCTCCATTCACGTGTTGCACTGGCTGTCGGTATCGTAGTTGTTTCGTCACTACTAACTTACCTTGAATTTTCATTTTTCCTATATACCGTTTACCTTTATCCACCAGCATTTTCATGGCCGAATCTGAGCTTGAATAAGAGTGAAAATAATGCAGTGGCGGTAGCAGCAATCATAGATACTCGCAGTTGTATTATATTGTAGATGCTTGTACAGTAGAATCCCGCTAATCCGACGGCCGCTAATGCAATTCACGATCGATCCTCTCGCCCCTTTGTGCACTTCGCTTGTCTCAAGATCCATCACGCCTTTTTCAAAATCGAAAGCTGGTGATCTTCTAATGCCCAAGAAATTGCTAGAAAACGCAGCCAGAGCCCGAGAGACGAAATTATGTAAACAAAAATAACAAAATTCTACAAAAACTATTTTTTTAATGTACTACAAATTATATAGTATGTATGCACACAAATATTCTTTTTTTTTGCAAAACACAATTTTCTTAATACTCCGGCTAATCCGGGTTTTAGCCGTTTCCCTACGCTTTGATTTCAAGAGGGTCGGATTACGATGTTTTACTGTATTACACTACGTAATTTTAGGAGATATGTAAAGTGGCTAGAGGAAATGAGTTATATCACTCGATAGCAGGTTTTGTAGTGTAATTTGCTTTTTTTTCGTTTTTGGGTGCTGATAAGAATGTGAGGTTTGTCATTAGAAATATTCGTTAGAATTTGAGTTATAGCTCTTCATCTCTGTCACACTGGTCGAAATTTTAATGTTTTAATGTTTGTATTACAGTTTCGTCCGTCGTCTTTTCAGGAGCGACCTTAATCCATCGGTGAGGTAGCTCGACCAGGTCAGTGGGTACAACGACCACACTATACAGGGTGTCCCACTTTAAGATTGCCATAGGAATAGGGCATCTTTCACTCTCTGTTTGTGGAAAAATGCTGCCCAAGTGAAGCCTCTATCTTTCACCGTTACAGAGCTATTAAATTTTTCACAATTCTTGTCAAAAAGTCTGACCTTCTATAGAAAACTCCAATTTACCGGTCTAAGGCTAATTGAATCCATAAAAACAGTATTGATTCAGAAACTACACAAAATACCCGTTAGAATGATACCTCAACGGGTTCGAAATTCATTCCACCGCCCGTAATACAAAAGTTTAAATTTTAGAAAAAATTCGTTATCAACTTTTGGTGGAAAATTTGAACCCACATTTTATAACGGGGCTTTGCGCTAAAAGCTCTACAAAATCTCCAAAAGATGACGCAATTTCTTACCTTTCGAATGACATAAATATCTACGACTTAGATTTGAAAATTTTCGAATATTAAATTTTAAAGGAAGAAAAACATGGTCTGAAAATCGAACAAATCAATTTTATTTTGACTTAATACATACGTATAAATCAAGCAAAAGTGATTCGTGAATTTTGTTCCGGCATTTATTTTATTTCGAAACAACTTATCGTATTTTTGGGGAAACTGGAGGAAGTCAAAACCGTAATACCTCATAACGTAATCGGAGTTACAAGGGAGGAAGGAATCCTGGAGGTGTTCACAGAAAATCCTGGCTTGAGCACAAGAAGGGCCACACTTCAGCTAGATTAACCCTGTATGACAATTCATCGAACTCTTCATGCAGACAATCGTTATCCTTACCACATCATGGAAAAGCAGGATCTACTCCCAACAGACAGTGAGAAGAGGATGACTTTCTATAGGTGGTTCCAGGAGCGAATTTCTTCAGATCCGAATTTCTCCACGCAAATCCTATGGACCGATGAGGCTACCTTCAGATTCAGACGAAGTGGTGTATTCAATAAGAGGAACAACCACGCACTTCTCGATTCCAATATGAGTTCAGCATGAATGTCTGAATAGTTGTAGTAGACGTTGAGCTGCTTGATCCTATCATTCTTCCTCATCGACTGAATTCAGTTGCCTTTCGCGAAATCTTACAAAATGAAGTAGCTCCTAAAATACTGGACAATATGCCTACTCATATTACTAAACAAGCGGACCTTTAGTGGCAGATGGACGGATGCCAGCCCACAACGGCTCAATTGTTACAGAGTTTTAAACCGAGAATTCGGAGAAAAGTGGATTGGTCGATATGGCCCAGTTGCATGGCCTCCAAGAAGTCCAGATCTAACACCTCTGGATTTTTTTTATAGCCAACCGATCACCTCCCGAGATTATCTGCTGCAAGGAATTCATGCTGCGTGCCATGAATTAAAGGAAAAACGCGAACAAGTTCTCAGAGCAATTTCTTCAATAAGCAGAAGATGCCGTTTGTGCATAAACCACGAAGGAGGCCATTTTCAGCAGTTCCTTTAGATCGATTTAACTAGTTATTGTTTTGATTTTTCTTTAAATTCTATGGATAAATTTTGTTTGTACGTTAATATTAATTTTTTAATTCAAAATTGAAGCTGCTACTGGTGTTTTTCACTAATAAGAAGACTTGTAAGGTCAAGAGTCAAGTGAATTTGTTAGATTTTCTGACCATGTTTTTCTTCCTTTAAGGTCTAATATCCGAACATTTTTACTATCTCGGGCAGTGGAATAAATTTCGAACCCGTTGAGGTATCATGTTTTTATGGATTCAATTAGCCATATGCGCGTAAATCGGAGTTTCTCTAGAAGGTCAGACTTTTTGACGAGAATTGGGAAAAATGTAATAGTTAGCTCTGTTACGGCAAAAGATAGTTGTTAATAAGACGGATTTTGTTGCAAACCGACGGTGGGACATAACAGTTTCGTTAAGTTGATTTTCGTCAAGTGTATCTTGTTATCTGTTTTTGATACATATGTAGTATCTAATAGTTGTGGTATTGCTATCCATTTTTCGCCTTTCAATTGTGTGCCGATACTGTGAGATTTAACACAAGCATGATAGATTTTGTTTAAATCGCATGAAGTGAATCCTCTAGTAGTACAATAGTTACTTTATGTCTGGGTCATATGGATGGTGGTATTTTTCCAATTGTTTCGATCCACCGCGTCCTCCAGTTTCGGAAGCCCAGCAGTTGTAGGGCATCCGCATTGATTGAGCTTTCCCACCGGGCTCTCGGTCATTCTCTCAGCTGTGTTCCGCTAATACGTCCTTAAAGTACGCGCTTAGGCATTTGGCTGTCGTATATACGTTGTATACATATAACCTACCCATTGTAGTCGTTTTAGAGCCCGCGCAGACGGCAAACTTTTTAGTTCGCAGAAAAACTAAATAGTTTAGTCAGAAAAATAGAACCCATGGTGTTTTATAAGATAACGCACACAGCGATTACTAAGTAGTTTAGTTTGTTGTGTACGCGGTCTCATAAACCACCGTGTGTTCTATTTTTCTAAATAAACTATGTACATATTTTGTTTTTCTGCGAACTAAAAAGTTTGCCGTCTGCGCGGGCTCTTAGTTTGATGATTTCCGAAACTTCCAACTGGTCATAACAGTTGTACAACTCATGGTCGTGCCGCACTCGCCATCCATAATACATTTCGTTCGCAAACTGCCCCGGAAATTCGTCGAAGTATTTTTCTTTCGACGGTTTTCAGACTGTTTTCGGTGGCTTGGGTCAGTGTACACGTTTTGCAGGCATTGCATAGTACGGGTCGTACAATAGTTTTGTAGAAACCGAGCTGCTTCGTTAGAACAAAGTTCAAGGAAAAAATCGGTAAAATCATGTACTCATCCACCTACTCATGTCTAACAGTAGTTAAACGGTGAATTACCTAAGATGAGTTATTTATGATTTACTAATATAGCATATAACCAAATACAAGTGTACTACATTTCCTCATTTAATATTCCAGACATGCTTGTTATTTTATAAAGTTTGACCTAATGAGATATTGTATTTTACGATCTCCGTAGAAAACGTGATTGTTTTATCTATTCATAGCCTCTATAGTGATTAATAGCGTAATTTAAAATTGGGAATCACATTTTCATGGATAACCCTGCCACACACTATCTAACACGGACATTGTACAAGTGGATCGATTTTCTTCAGATTTGTGTGAAGTTTATATGTGTGGCTTGAGCTATTCGGAGGACACTTGTACCTTGTTCGTGTTCTGCAGTCTGTAGCCACCCTAAAAGGGGAAAACAACAGATATCTATGTAAAATAAAATTGTGACCGGGTTTTTTTTTCAATGCCGTGGCCTTGTTGGAAACAGACTTGAACTAGTTACAGATACGGCGGCAAGATTTCAGTTCTCATCGTTTGAAAGCAGTTTAGATCAAAAGGATTCGGTTCAACCAAACTATGAAGGTAATGGTGCAAATACTAATTTTGCGGGAAGGGTTAAAAAACATGATTTTTTTTTGTCTAGTCTACTACCAGTAATTTATTACAAAATTCATGCCACGAGGTACAATTGCACCCCACGCCACCTATGTCCTTGTTTTTGTATCAGATTCCCAACAAAAACAAAACAGGATCCATCAATATGTATAATCGAGTCAAAGGTAGTTTTCATGTTTTCAATTTAATTTAATTTTTTTTTATTTAGGTTAATATGCTACACATGAAATCAACTACAACAGCATTAGGGTCGAAATATGGGAATTTTCGCCTTCAAAAATTCTCCATATCAAACTCATATACACATTCTCGTTGAGTAACACACGATTAACTTAAACTTGTTAGACATAATAGGTCTCATGAAAAAAAAATGAGTATTTACTCAGCTCAAATTTGAGTATTTTTGAGTACACTGGTATGATAAAACTATGTACTGAGTTTTGCTATGCGGATAGTCGCTTGCTTTCCAGATATCCAGTAAAAGTACTGCGATTAACAAGAAAGCGCAAAATCGCCCGACATGGGTTTGTCATGAACCAGCGGTATTGAAGCATGAGGTATTGGAAGAGAGTTAATTTTTTGCCTGTGTGTAGAGTCGGGAGAAGAGGAAACGAACGTTTGTACCCTGTGTTCTTCAACCTGCATCACATTTTGGCAGTGGTTCCATTATAGTGTGGGGCGCCATTTCCTTAAATGATAAAAGTGAATTAGTTGTGTTGCTCCATCAACGAAGTGCTTAGCTTTTGATACAAGCATAGGTACATCAAACGTAGTGCGTGAATTCCTGATTGCCAAAAATATAGACCTTCTGCATTGGGCAGCATTGCAGTCCATATTTAAATTCCATAGAATATTTAGCTGGTCCTACCTGCTGGAACAACGCATGAGGAACCGTTCAAACCCTCCTCAGAAACTTACGAGAGTTGGAACAAGCCATGAAAGACGAGTGCACGAGAAAAGGAGGATATTATGCCTCTCATAATAAGCATACCTAAGCCAATTCAAGCTGTTATTTGAGTTCATGGTGGCAATATGCCCTACAACAATACAACATTAAAAAACATAAATAAAAAATCATAAAATATTGCCGGATAGTCGTTTTCTTAAGAGTTTTTAAAAATTTTATGAAATATACCGTTATGTTAAAAATTAATTTTTAAAAATGTTTTATACTTTCTACCCTGCCTGTAATTATTTCGAAAACTACCATTTTGGCTTCCTTATTCTTTTCAGCGGAAAGCGGAATTTTCTAAGTGGCCCTTTAATTGTTTTGCTGTATGTAGTACTGATTCCCCTCAATCTTAAGACCACTATATGGTTGAATATACCTCATACATTTATCACGATGTTTGCCTGCTTTATGATATCTTTAGACAATTATAGGTAGTGCTAATGTTGGGGCGACCGGTAGCGCAATGTGTTGAGGCATCAGTCTCATGTTTGACTACCGGCGTTTCGGGTTCGAATCCCGTCCACGACGACGTTCGTGGCCATGGATGTGCAGGAGGTGCATGCTGGCAACTGCATTCTCCGAAACAATTTATGCCAACGAAACGTCAACTGGGCCACATGGAACAGTTGACGCGCTATGCCCCACAAGGGGTTAGGGCAATTGAGTAATGTTTATATAATTAACTAAAAATATCGTACTCGTATATAATATGCTCGTATTTTTACATTTACCCATATAATATCTTGTGATTATGGGAATGGCGACGTATAAATCAGAAAACCAGATTCAACGAAACGATAAATTGTTTGTAAATTACTGCATAGATCGAAAATATAATCTTTTATTCGTTGTTGTAAGTTTTTCGCATACTTTAATATGTGTATGATGAGAAGGGGGAGGGGTTCATGTACGCAGTTGTATTACGGGAAAAATAGTGGTCTGCTGCTTAATACTCACTTACATATTACCGATCGAGTAGTATACAGTTCATTAGACAAATGTCTGCCTTCAGACTCAAGACGCGAGCTGCATCGTATCGTCTTCGTCGATAAAATCCGCCCATCGCTTTTATGGTTGACAACAGGTCTTCAACTTCGTTTTAAATTTTTGAAACTGCTAGACATCGGACTGAGTTTTGACTTGAAAACGTTTCACACCTCTGGCCTTAGCCCAAACGATGGTTATTTCTATCCGTTATTTCCGATAATTTTTAGGCGCTTACGCGCTTATCAGGCCGCCTTAGCAACGAACATGGAACACATAGAACAAGCACTCAGTACATTAATTTTTGTGAAGCGGGATGCAAATAGTCAGCCCCACAAAAGTTTACCCATTTTTGACAGGAACCTAAACGGGAAAATGCATTGGGTAAATAAGGACAGCATCACTTCATAATCAGCAGCTCAAATGACAAAGCTTCCCACGTTTTTAAATGTATTGGTAGCCTGAGAGAAAACAGCCCTCGTTTATATTTGTACTGGTATGACTTTTACTCGCAATTGCAATGGTGTGTGTACTATTTTCATGCATTTCGGGTTCGACTTCCTTTTCAGACTCACGGGATCATATGAAGAGGTATCTGTCTATTTTCCGCAATTCTCTCGCAAAGCGATTGTGTACGGATAATGAAATTTAACACATTGACAATTACGGGAATAGATAACAACCTTTGGGCATCTTGTACTGAGTGCCAGTTCTAGTCTCGATGTTCGTTGGCCTTAGTCCAAGAAACCAGACAAAAGCAACCTTGATGTTTGCAACATTTTTTATGGATTTTGGCTTCTGCCTCGTTTCAAAAACATAATTAATTCATTGTATCCCTTATCTTTCCCAAGTTTGACGTGTTGTTCGAATTCCGGTTAAATATTTTATTTATTAGTAATACGTATATTTTTCTATTTATTACGTAGCAGTGCGATTAATCTGAACAATTGCTGGGCTTTCGAAATTGGAAACTGGAGGAAAACGATCCAGACGGTCAAGGCCTGATATCAGGGTGTAGCTCCGCCATGATGATGAGAACATTTGGAAATATCGATATCAAGTTGTAATTTTAATGAATTGACTGCCTTCTGGATTTAAATCTTCTGCTTTCGGTAAAAGTAGGCATAACTAATTCGCTTAAGAAACTCGGCTTTCATTTCCCAAACAAAATATGAAAGTACGGAACCAATTTTTCGGGTGACGACCGACAACCACCATACCACGTGTATGGTGCTTAACATGCCGTCGCCCTTAGAAATCACAAGTGCGACTACACGTTTAAATGATATTAAGAATAGTTTCCCCTCAAAGGGGGCCCAAAAATTGTGTTTCCAGGTTTCGAAGACTAAGTGGACGTTCACACTGCGTGCGATGCCGAGCCGAGCCGAGCCGGGTCGAGCGATGCGATGTGGTGGGTGTTCACATTGCACGCCGTGCGATGCCGAGCCGAACGATGGCTTGCGATGCAAAGATGATCCGAGCGATGGCTTGCGATGCAAAGATGATCCGGGATGTTCACTGCACGCAATGATGGAGAGTAGAGACCAATTTAGTTCAAGGAATAGAATCTGTTCGACATCATGTCGTTTGTGCTTGACCCAGTAAATTTATTTCTGTTTGAAAACAGTGCTCTAAAAATGGAAGGGCGTCGCCATTGGGTGCATCCCATTAATGAAGAAAGGCCCAGTGTTAGTGAATTTCATCATCTCTTCCGCGACCTCAGACGAGAGGTTCCACAAGCGGATTGAGCAGCGGCGCACCGCTGTGTATAAACGCAAAAGGCGGCAGCCGCGGCGGCTTTAGGACGATGAATGTATAAATCGCTCGACTCGCCGTTGCGGCCACCGCCGCGGTTTGTGGAGCGGCGAGTTTGCATTTGAATTCGTGTAAGAGCCGGCACACATGGACGTCCAAATGACGCCGGACGCCTCGTCACTTAAGCTCCTCCCTCTTTGATACCTATCTGCATTTCAATTCACATGATGCGATAGGACACAGCGTCACTGTGTATTATATAAGCCGGACCACATAATAGCGAACCTGAATTTACAATTTATGTCATTTTTAGTTTTAAATAAACTGTTTTTTGGCCATAACTTCTAAAATATAAGGAATATCGCATTTTTAACAGCATTTCACCCCCCTTACAAACCCCCGTCCGAGCTGAGAGCTCCCTCCCCACCAATTTTTTTTTTCAAAATTAATTGTCAATTGTAGTAGTCACGATCAACGATTAACAATTAATTAATTGGCACTTAAAAGTGATCCTCAAGCGAATGGTTTAAGAAACATCATACAAATCAGACATTGTGACCGTGTCCGTGTTCCGGGTTCGAATGTATGTTGGCCGGCTTATTAAAAATTGATATGCGGACGCGTGAAGTGACGCAGATAGAAGCAGAAACCAACGTCTTCCCAGATAGCTATCGCGGCGGTAAAATGCTATAGCTATCAGTTTGAGCTGGGCTGGATCCAATGAAAAGTTTCATCGTTCATCCATTCGAATTTTGGATATTTACATTTGAACTAACGTTTATAGCGAAGGTTGCCGTTCATTCAATAGGGTCATGCCCATTCTCAAAATCAACTAACCAACCCACACTATAAATATTTGTCGTATTTTGCAAGTCGCTAGCATCATTGTATCGAAATTTATCGCTCATTTGAAGTTTCATTTGTAGGGGACGTAGGGGTTGCTTGGGACGGAGCTTGGCCATTTCCAATACTCGTACCAACCAACTAAATCTAAATCCAAATATTTGAACCAAATTTCAAGTCGCTAGCTTCATTCTATCGAAAGTTATCGCTCATTTGAAATTTCATCTGTAGGGGTTCCTTCGGTCGGATCTTGCCCATATTCAATACCAAGCAACTAGATCATGCTACAAATATTTGACCAAAATTTCAAGTTTCTAACTTCATTCTATCGAAAGTTATCGTGCAAACGGACAGACAGACAGACAGATATGGCTAAATCGAATCAGGAGATGACCCTCATAATTTCCATGTATACACTGCCACACCGCCTCGTCTAAAAGTCTAGGGTATAAAAGCAGACATACATGCATTTTTTTCAGTGTGATCTTACATCAAATATTACTTTACAGCTCGTACTTGCACCATACTGGCTCCAAAAAGCTTCACATCGCAATGCATCGCAAAGCCCATAAACTCCATCGCAAAGCCCATTAAATTCCATCGCAAAAAATCAGCAGCCGGTACTCGCACGAAAAAGCAAAGAAGTTTGTGAAAACATCGGGCCATCGCTCGGCTCATCATTGCATCGCGCGCAGTGTGTACACTCAAAGCGTGATTCCATTTAAAATTGAAGACTTTCCATTTTCTTGCTTTAAAAGCTTGTAATCGCATTGCATCGCTCGACCCGGCTCGGCTCGGCATCGCACGCAGTGTGAACATCCACTAATGCGTCTTATCAGACGCCTCCGCATCGTACCTGGCATCAGTGTGAGAGGCGTGACCCTGAAACGATCAAGTCGATGTTTTGTCTTAGTGTCACCATGCTGTCGAAATCGAACACGAACCTAGTACAAATGTCGTTTGACACACATACACACTCCACATAAACGTGAAGAACACCGGTTTACTTGTACCATGTTCGAGATCGAGATCGAGTTCGACAGTGTATGGTGACACTTATATAGGCTGGCAAACACAATATGGGTACGACCTTTCGCATCACGAGTGGAATATTAACGCAGACAAAATGCAAGTTTGTCTCTTTAGGAATCTATCCAGATTTTCCTGTTCACGAGCTTTAGTCAATAAAGCAAAAAAAAGTTGTCATCACTGTAGGCAACACGCCAGTCCACCCTGAAATATCTAGGGGTCTTATTTAACAAGTTCCTCCAGTTCAACCCCCATGTCCACGAAACAGTGAAGAGAGCTTATAATAACTTTAATAAAATCCGGTACCTCTTTTCAAGATCAGTGAAATTGTCGAGGAAGGTAAATGCAATCATGTGCAAATCCTTCATCCGCCCTATTCTTATATATGCCTCACTAATTTGGCTCACCTGCTCCAAAACAGCAGTTAAGCGAACACAGATTTTTGAAAGAAAAGTTCTACGCTTTTGTATCCAAAAGCGCCGGTGCTGTTGGACTCCTCAAAAATATATTTCAATAAGAGTGTAAAATATTGCAGACAGAGTTGTCAAACTTACTCGGCGATTCTATCAAAAGCCAAGCAGACGCCGCGAAATTCCGTACCCGTGTAACGTTTGCCGGCCTATATAAGGCAAAACAACATGGACTTGACCGTTCCCGGTCACGCCTCTCACACTGGTACGAGCTACGATGCGGAACCGTCTAATGCGCTGAACTGCACCGCAGGCGTCACATTTACAAAATTGTTCTGGATTGTGCCGATTGTTAGTCTAATGCTTACGATTGTTGTTCTGCACTTGATCTTCTCTGCGAAAAAAAAGGCAGCTAATATTTTATACTCTGTTCTTTGTTTTAACCAATTCCATTTTCCGTTTTATTATTTATTATTGCACATTTTGGTTAACTGATTTAATGTTTCAATTCAATAAAAACATTCCATGTTCTTCAGCTCCCCGCCAAACAGCGTTAAAAAAAATGTATTAATTTAATCAAGGTTCAATATGCATACCCTAGGGCGAGGCGCAAAGCTACGAGTACTTTGGCAGAATTATGATCCTTTCAATCCTCTTTGCGGCTGATGAGTTTTTTTTCTTTTACGGGAAACTTTTTACAACAGGGTTGTTTTTGGGTCATATCACATTCCAAAACTGCTTTAGAATGCTCATAAAATTTATTGTTATGTAGTTAATAGTACAGTACTAACGTGTAGGATTTTAATATACATGTACATAGAACAAGATTCTCAACTTCATTTTTTACAGAGCTGGGACTCGAAACCTGAAACTGAATTTTTATGCTTAGCTTACACAGTTTTTTCTCTCCGTTTTATTATTTATTATTGCACATTTTGGTTAACTGATTTAATCTTTCAATTCAATAAAAACATTCCATGTTCTTCAGCTCCCCGCCAAACAGCGTTAAAAAAAATGAACTAATTTAATCAAGGTTCAATATGCATACCCTAGGGCGAGGCGCAAAGCTACGAGTACTTTGGCAGAATTATTGTTGTTATTGTTGTTATTGTTATGTAGTTGATAGTACAGTGCTAACGTGTAGGATTTTAATATACATGTACATAGAACATGATTCTCAACTTCATTTTTTTCAGAGCTGGGACTCGAAACCTGAAACTGAAGTTTTATGCTTACACAGTTTTTACTCTGTAAGTTTTACCGATCTGTCACCCGGAGTCATATGCCCAGATATCACTTCTTTGCCAAAAATATCCTTTTTCCCTCTCCAAAGGACTCATAATGCCAAAAGTAGTCTAATGCATTTTCCTCAAAACTCCCAGCCATATGACACCCATCTTGCCTAGGTATCACTTTCAAGAATGTCATTTGTTCCTCCGCAAGGGCTCAACATATCATCAGTCCCGACCTAAGGACTCACAATTCGGGTAACAGTACTCCACTGGTTCTAAATGCAAACACCAATATTATAGATCAAAACTTTTAATAATTTTGTTCTCGCTAACATTTTTGTTTTCGTCAAATTCACAGAAGTGTAAAGAATTTGATTGGCAAGATTAATCGATTACTTTTGGTATCATAATAAAGGGATATATTTAAAAAATAGAAACAATGGAAATATAACTGATTGCCGATATTCCGAAATACATATAAACATATGTACATGTAGATCGAACGAAATCAATGATTGACCTAATTGAATACTAAAGAGGCTTTTAAACTTTATGTCAGTCCAGTTATCACACCTACCGACACGTTTGCTAACGATCCTGCCGTCAAGTCCGCTATCAAACCTGCAGTCAGACCTGCAATCATAAAACCGGTAGCTGGTCTGATTGCAGGCCTTACCGCAAGATTGAGAGCACGCCTGGTGGGAGGTTTTGTAGCCGGACTGGCAATACATCTAAAAACCAGTTACGAGTATTATGGCCGGAACCGTGACATTGATTGAATTATGACAATAACATTTTTAAGAGAACATCTGACTTTACCAGATCACAATCTTTAAACATAGATGTACTTTTGATTAACAACTTTTTTTTTTCATTTTATTTTTAGATAAAAAATGGAAGTATGGGATAATAAAGCATTCGAAGGCGATGATCCTGGACAACCGCCGCCATCACCAAATAATAATTCGGGGACACTTACTCAATCAGCAGACATTAGCGACAATTTTGTAAGTAACTACCTTGGCATCATGTGGACCACAACCTCAACTGTCCTTTCAGAGTGCTCCAAAAGAAGCACAGAAGAAGGAGCGTGATCTATGGGGTAACGAAATTGAGTTTCTTTTATCCTGCATTGCAATGTCCGTAGGACTGGGCAACGTCTGGAGATTTCCATTCACTGCACTGGAGAATGGCGGTGGAGCATTTGTTATTCCATACCTGATAGTATTATTCTTAGTTGGTAAGCCTATTTATTACCTGGAAATGTTGATCGGGCAGTTTTCCAGTCGAGGATCTGTGAAAGTGTTTGATTTGTGTCCAGCGATGAGAGGTATGTTAAATAACTTATTGGTTCTACATTCTCATTAACTTAGTTTACTGGATTTTTTTCATTTTTCTCCAACTCTACCTGCACGAGTATTTGTCCTAAGGAACATCTGCATGCCTAAATGTATTCATTTTTGTTTCGATTGTCTAGGAATTGGCATTGGCCAAGTAATATCGATAGCTGTTGTCACAACATATTATGCGTCCTTAATGGGTCTCACAGTTCACTATTTGTTCGCATCCTTTACCAAAGTCTTGCCATGGAGTACTTGCCAGGAAGAATGGGGATCTCAATGTATTGCTTCAGATGATAAAAATATTACATATAGTAATGTCACTCAGAAAGTGTCTTCGGCTGAAATGTATTTTTTGTAAGTTTAGCTTGATTAAAATTGTATTGTTGGTGGAGGTACAATGTTCCGAATTTTCGCGGTGATGGGTTGATGAAATATTTTGACATTAAATATCTTTTATTTGTGGGTAATATAGAACAGACATAAAGCATGAAGACATCGGACCCTATTTTTCATTGAAGCATCAAAGCAAATCTATTTATTTATAGGCTAAGAAATGTTGTGTGGGAATTTTGTAACGGGCACTCCTCTCAAACCACTGAACAGATTTTAATTTATTAAAATCTTATAATTAGTTTAGGTGTAATCTGCGAAAAGTTTTGCGAGTTTTCGTAATCTCCAAGCTTGATCCCGTGGTGGGAAGAAAAATGTGGAAAGAAGTTTCGCTGTTCGATTCATGTATCCGCTGTGGGATTTGGAACCTGGTACCATAAAGTCCGGTTTATACTATATTTTCTGGTGATCACTCTGTGTAAGAAAACAAAGGCGTTTTAAGCTTCGGTTCGGTTCATATATTTGGTGAAACCGAATTGTTATAGCAAGTCCTTTCCTGGTGACATAGAGTTTGCTTTATGACGAACTGCATTGGAGAAATATTTTCTATCTTTCTATTCAGCTATATTTATAGGTATAGCTGTCTAGAAAAGATCACATGAAATAAATAGTTGCCCGAAAATTTTGTTTTATATATTAATAGGCTAACAAATTTTGTGACGGGAACTCCTCCCAAACTACTGAACCGATTTTAATGATTTTTACACCATTAGAAAGGTATTGTTTCAGAGATGGGCCCAAACTTAGTGCAATTCGCGAAAAACTAATGCGAGTTTTCGAACCTTCAGCGTTCTTTTTATAGGTATAGCCCATGATGCAACATGATGACATGTTGTTGAATCACGTGTACATATATGGATAAGATACACATGAAATGACATAGATACAGATGATCATGAACGCCGAACTGAAAAGCAGCGTTAGAGAAATAGTTTGTATCTTTCTTTGAAAAGCAGAATTAGAGAAATAAAAATGTAAGGAGGAGAGGCTGCTGTCTTTAGATTGAATGAACTAGCATAGACATGGATGGCAATTGCCATCGTGTATCTACGCGCATGGAAGTTAGTGGCGACGGCATTTAGTTGAAAATGGCTTTGAAACCCATTATGAGCCAATTAAGGGCTTTGTTGCATAAAGGAGCTAGCTCCATTTTTGTAAATTTTTTGGGTTATCGCAAAAAAATGTATGAAAACTCCCTGCACAATATTTTTTTGAGTGAAAATATGATAGTGATATGCGGGACAAGTGAACAAATTTATAAAATTTTGAGCTCGATTTTCCAGACGATTTCGAAAATCTGCCAAAAAATTTTACAGAAATGGAGCTATCTCCTTTTTGCAGCAAACTCCTAAATTGCAGCCATCATCGCTACAAACCGCTATCTGTCCAGATTCACGATATCAACTGACAGCGATGGGCAGCAGGCATTATATGTGTGTGGATAGACAAATCACCCGGTGAAGCCGGTTATTTTACTACTATTACTATACTACTATAATTGACCCGGCGTGAAATTTACGCTAAACTAACTGTGGACTATTAGTGGCTTGTTATTTGTAAAAGGATGAAAGTTTCTTCTGTCCTTTTGCACAAATTATGTTAAGATAAAAAATCAAAGACTAGATCCGCCTACAATCTCTTTTCGCACTGTTAAAATGTACATGACATTTCTCTTTCGGTAGTTTTTAAAACATGTTCATTTTACATAGGAACAACTTGCTGTGTAATCCCCGACTGCAGTTGCCGTATTAAAATGTAGTGTAAATAAAAAATAAATAACTGACACAACAGTCCAATTTGAACCATGGACTCGAGATGAGTTAGCATCATCTCATTTTATAGATCGTGACGCTATGTCTTGTGCAGAGGTGTGTGATCAGCAACACGCTCAACCAAGTTATTTACCCCATAAATGGGTACTCA
Source organism: Chloromyia formosa (assembly GCA_964017055.1). Lineage (NCBI taxonomy): Eukaryota > Metazoa > Arthropoda > Insecta > Diptera > Stratiomyidae > Chloromyia > Chloromyia formosa. Next base: position 29,590,146 of record OZ024815.1, on the reverse strand, counting down.
TTTAACAGCCGAGTGCGCTCATAGTCTGACACGTAAATCCCCTTTTTAATCGACAACTACCGCATTCAGTAGGAATCGAACCGGGGCCCAGCGCGTAGAAGGCAAACGTGCTAACCGTTTCGCCATCCGGACTACAAAATTTAGTATACGATTCTTCTACTTATATGTGAAGCAATACTTACTCTCTTTGTTTCCAACGAGTCTCATTTGCCTTCCGAAGGTCAGTTTATTAGCTAATAATGTTGATACCAGTTATTTGATTGAAAATACTACGAAGTGCTCCATCACCTTGACAATCATATTTTATGTAGTGGATATCCATTTAGTACCAATAAATGAACTCCATGCTTATACTCGTAACAATTTAAATAATAAGTTGACAGTTCATTGACGCTGAAAGGGCAGGCAATTGAAGTGCCCACTTCCCAATTCAATTTAAATTGATAGTTCTCAATCAAAACATCTACAAGAAATAAATAATCAATGAAATTTAGAATCACTTAAAGAAATCTGATTCAATAGTTGGCAATGTTGCATAGTATGAAGCAAGAGGCTTTTTGGTAGCAGCTATTAATTTTATTTGCATTCATTTGAATTAATGATTAGCGTCCTAGATATGCATTATTATAACATTGCTGTAAGATTGTCTTTTATGAGTAATGACATATGTCGAAAATTATTGATTGGGTTGGGGGTATGCATGAAGCATATTTAAAGTAATGTGTTAATTTGTCTGTTTATGTATGCATTACGTCCACAGCCTGGTAGCTCGATAAATAGATCGCCGATTTACCAAGCAAGAGGTCTCAGGTTCGATTCCTTCCACGAACATATTCAAATAGTTAATTTTCTCACCAGCCGCCAGTCGACTTAGCTGTAAATGAGTATTTTGAAGAGCTTCTGAACCTACCATCTAACATCCCCACACAAGAAGCTCTTGACGATATTGTTGATCTAGGCCCACCCATACAACCCCCGAGAGTAGAGGAAGTTGATCTCGCGATGCGGTCACTAAAACGAAATAAAACGCCGGGCGCTGACGGGATTCCAGCTGAACTGCTAAAATTCAGTGGAACGGGTCTAGTTAATGCAACACATTAATTACACCTGCGAGTATGGGAGGACGAGATTATCCCAGAAGATTGGCGCAGAAGCATCATCACTCCAATTCACAAAAAGGGAGATAAATTGCGGTGTGAGAATTACAGGGGCATATCACTAGTTTGTACGTCCTATAAAATTTTGACGAAAATTCTGGAAAATAGAATAAAACCGTACGCAGAACGAATCATTGCCCAATATCAAAGCGGTTTCAGACCTGGTCGCTCCACAACCAACCACTGAAACAGGGCGATGGACTGGGACCGACGCGACGCTCTTCAACCTGGCACTGGAATACGCTATTCGGGCTATGAATATTGTAACGGACGGTTTGGTGGGCACCCGAAGATGCCCGTGGGGACGGAGCCTAAGGTAGCTTAATTGGCCGTGAAGGTCGGGCTGTGCCATCTGGCGAAGAAAAAGGCTCCTCAACGAGCTAAGCAGCGGCCTATGCTTGCTGTAGCTTCAGTGGGCGGGGTTTTCGCCGTTCGTTGCCCCTGTCCTTTACGTATTAACAAAAATTCATAGGCCTGAGAAAAACAACACAAACAAGTGAGGTAACAATGGGGAATGATAAAAAACTGAAGCGATAAAGATGGAATGGTTGGCGGACGGCGCAGATTTCCTTGCGTTCGCATCAGGGTCCAGGCGTAATGGGACGCTCGGGTTCTGGTTTCATACCACCGACAGATCCTTACTCATCAGGTGCTGCCATAGATCTGCCGGTGGAAGCAGCACTACCAGACCAGAATATGGTTCATTACAATATGCACAACAGCAAGACGCTACTCATCAAGTCGATTCGCTTCTCAAATAAGTAACATACAAATCAAGCAGAGCCCACACAAGAGACTGCTGTATCATCCGCGTGCTGCATCCTCAACCAGCGAAGCGATACTGTCGTGAGGATTGCAACGCAATGCTCTTGTGCTAGCTCTGCTTAATATGTTTTTTTTTTTTCAATTTCGTGTGAATGAATGAATTGAATGAGATTATCTCGAAAACTATTTAAAATAGAAAAACGTTGTTCAGACATTTTTAATGTATATTTTTCTGATCTTCGATTTCGCCTGAGAAAGTTTTTTGGTAGGATTAATAGTTACAAAGATAAAAGCCGAAAACTAAGTATTCATACAATTGAACGAGCGAATGACGTACATTGGTATTCAGAGAACCGGCTTGCGCAAGGCCATATCTTGTCTTCCCACAGATAGTTTTTTTTCGCACGCAGGATCGAATCTCCATTCTCTAGAGCGTAGAGCGGTGACCGAATGAACGAATAGGATCGCCTGTTTTGAGGAAACACAAACGGTTCACCGCCTCCAAACGCATAGAGAATAATGGTGCCTGACTTGCGATTTATCCAGTTTTCTAGATGCAATACTTTCTTTTCCAAGAAACAGAGTGGTGAGCACTAGAAAAACAGACGAATTGACAAGACGAATTGACAAGACGAATTGTACTTTTAGTTATTTTCACTTGATTTTTGGGCACGAACAGCACTTATAGGTATTTTCACTATGTAAATTTATGGCCATACGATATTTTTTTCACTAGATTATCAGTAGGAAATTTTCACTAGATTATCTCCATTTTACTGGAAAAAAGATTTGCTGTGTGGATATTTTCTTTCTATTTATATATTTTTTTTTTAAATTAATATAATGCATTCAACCGTCTCTATACTAACAATACTAACTGTTTTATACTTTAGAGAGATGATGCCCCCGAATGATCACTCAAAGAATTATTAATTCATGGCAATGACTTAATAATTCGAATATTTGAATAATCATTTGCGAGGACAGACATAGAATCAAATTATAATTTGAATGAAAATGATCACTCGGATGCATCGCCTGCCTAAGATATTAGATTCTATGCGTCCTATAAAGTCTATTAAAATTATAAAAATTGGTTATATTTTTTTAATTAAAGCTGGCGGCATATTAGATCGCGTTCGCGTGTCTCGTTCGACTGTAGTATCTATAGTATAATGAAATTTAATTTGGCTATGGTAAAACAAATAACTGGAAAAGAAATGTGTGGCAAAAAGATTGACTGAAGAATATATAGATGTGTATTAGCAGCAGATATTTCTTACCAAATTATTTGTTTTAGCGCGCAATATTCAATAAAGTTTGTCGATACGGTAACAGCCGAGAATTTTTCAAACTGATAGAGTTGCGTTTTTCCTGAACAAAGCCAAGCGTTTTTATTGAACGAAGTACAAACAAAGTAAAGTGAAAGTAAGAAAATACGCGAACGCAATTCAATATGCCCAATTATATGTATTCATTAATTTAATTACGACAATATATTTATTTTTGTACTAAGGTATAGGTTTTGGGCAAATGTCAATGGTGTGTATACTTCTAACATACTATGCAGATATAAATGCTCTCATCGGCCATTATATGCTCGAATCGTTTCAATCGCCAATACCATGGGCTAAGTGCTATCCGGATTGGACGAATTGTATCGATTCTGATGGTCAGAAAAGTTATAACAAATCATTAATAGTGGATGTTAACATTGGCGATAATTCATCAGTTTTCTCTGTCATCCAGCACACTAGCTCAGAACTATACTTTGTGTAAGTTTGTTTTTTAAATAATTTTAAAGGCTTTCTTTGTGAAGGAGCTTCAAAATATACATACAATATACAATATGTACATAGTTAGACGTCGTCAATGAGATTTGAAGTGAAAAGAATCTTAAATATAAAAGTTTTAACGAATTTCAATCGCATAGAAGTGAATAGACAATAAATCTCTTATTGCAAATATCTTTTTTTTGTACAGAAAAGAAGTTCTTAAAGAAGTGGACTCCATCGATGAAGGCATCGGTGTGCCTAACTGGAAGCTTGTGCTGTGCTTGATTGGATCCTGGGTAGTAGTTTATTTGGTGCTTATTCGTGGTATTAGAAGCTCCGGGAAGGCTTCCTATTTCTTGGCTATTTTCCCATACGTCGTGCTTGTCATTTTATTAATACGTGCCGTAACCTTGCCTGGATCATTAAATGGCATTATTTATTTCATTAAGCCGCAATGGGGAAAGATTTTCGATCCTAAGGTAAATGCATTTAAAACCATAATAATAAAAATTTAAATTTTTAATTGTACCGTTTACTCTTTTTACAGGTGTGGTATGCTGCTGTTACTCAAGTATTTTTCTCATTATCCGTTTGTTTTGGAAATATCATTATGTATTCATCATACAATAAGTTCGATCACGACGTGTATAAGTAAGTATAATTTGTTATTGTATTTTATTAATTTTAATATACAAATTAATCTTTAAGCACTAGTTACTAACTAGTGCTTAGAGACTCATTTGTATAGACCACAGGCTAAAAAAGTAATTTTAAATGTTCCTTTATGTTCATTACTAGGTCAAGCCTTTTTGTTGTGGGGTCTTGAATATCAATATGAATGAAACCGGAATATAGAGGGCTACGTCGCAATCCGAGATTTTGTAGTTTTGTAGCGCTTATTTTGGTATGTAAATATCGGCTCACCGCTCTTCTTGGTACCACTCAGATGGATAAAAATACCATAATTCAAATGTCTTACCCATGCTATAGTATCCTACATGCTAATTCATAAAGAGACTCGTGTTTCACCTCTCAAAGTAATAATTTAAAAACAGGAAGCTGTAGTGTAGATAGACATGTATGTATACGTGATGAACTGTCCTACTCTTTGAGATGCTTAACCAGTCATGTTAACACGATATTGGAAATGCAATTTGCTTGCATTAAAAAAAAATTGTATGAATAATTACGGAAATTAGAGTCAGCAACCAGCCTACTCCCCCATACAACCAATCTAGCCTTTCAGGAATGGTTAAACTACAATTCGCTCTACGAAAAACAATATGCAAGTATGTAGTACTCCCACCTATACATATATGAGGCCGGCAGGTGCATTTTTTGTATAGGATGGTGCCATAATGCCCAACTTTAAATGAATGTATTATTATTAAATACTCGTATTACATAATTGTTACGCAACAGGGAAACATTATTTCCTATGGCTGATTATCGTTGGCTATCAGTACTTTTGACCTCGGATGTGTTTACGGGATGCAGAGATGTGCTAACTGTAAACTAAAAAAATATACTTTTATTAACCTATTTTTGGAAGATAGCCAAATTCGATTGTTTTCCATTTTCTATGCTAGTCGCAAGCCACTTTCCTACAAGTTTTCATATTTCTAGTGTAACGGTCTCGAAATGCAAGAGGGTGGGATGAATTACGATCTCATATTTTCTCCTCTCCCGTTTCTTCAAATTTAAAGAAAACGTGGAATGTACTCAACTTTACTCTCCTCACGACCCCCACTTGCCTGTACCAGTCGATAGCAAAATTGTACTTTTTACCTTACCTTACCTTATGCGGACATAATTGGCCAACATTAAGGGGTGACTTAAAGTTGGCTAGTATCGCTTTCTCCATCGATTTATAGCATTTCTCTACACATTCTCACCGTATTTTCTGTAGATTCAGCCGTTCGTGAGATATTCTATGGACAGACGGACAGACAGACATTTTACCGTTTTTATAAGAGTTTTATTTTTAATTCAAAACCCTAAGAAAATAAATTTTTTGAATAATTTGTCTAGAATCACCGCCTGCCTCATAACTGCTAATCGCACTACGAAAAACAACATGCAAGTAAAATAGTATAGTTGGGACGGTAAGCGATTTGACCTTGCAAAATATGATAGAGAAATGCCGTTTGGTATGATTGTTGGTGGTCCGCATACATTCATTCATTTGGAGCCCGCGGCAGAGTGGCTGTGCGGGCGAAACACTGTAAAATTTGAGCCCTTTTTTATATTTTCCTCTTAATTTGTAAACGGTGCCTCCGATCGAAAAACTTAATAGGGTTTAAATTAAAGAGCGTCAAATTCTACATCCAATACATTGCTCCAAGCTGGAATTCAGTTTAGTAGTACAATATATAGTAGTCAAAACAAAACCGATAGTCCAAAAACGTCACCTTTCCAGGCTTTGGAGGAAATTCACACTATATCGTTTTTCAAGCTCACATATCTCTGAAACCGATGCTACAAATGAAAAAAAAAAACCATTAAACAAAAGTTGAAGATATTTCTATTAGGAATATTAGAAAAAGGGGTCAAATTTTCCGGTTTTTCGCCTGCACAGCCGCTCTCCCGCGAGCTCCAAGGTGGCTCCATCTCTTAAAATGAAAGTACGGGCCCCACCAACATTCGTACTAAACGACATCTCTCTATCATATTTTGCAAGGTGGCGTCCATTTATGTCGCTTACCGTCCCAACGGTATGATTGTTGTACTCGCACCTATGTATAGGGCCGGTAGAGCCACCGCTAACAAAAGGTTACTCATAGTATCCTTCTATGTTAGAGGCTCACCTAGAGCTGAAGCAATCAGCGGATCTTAATCAGTATCTACCCTCGCTTCACGCATGTGATTATTGGAGGGGACTTTAGTGCCAGATATCCTGATTGAGGGGACTTTAAAATCAACTCGAACGGGAAAACTCTTAGTAAATGGTTAGAGGATTACTTCCCCAACATATACTCTGTTATTTCACCTTAGATCCCCAGCTCATCCGTCTTAGTTTTCTTTATGATATCAGACGACATAAAGAATGTCGTTTGTTGTTAACTACCTTGATCCCTCCAGGGGCATGGGCGCGTCAACATCTCTAGCATTACTATGTCTTGTTGACGTTTCGATAGCATCTCTACTGTTGAGAAGTGCAGTTGCTAGTATGCACCTCCTATGCGCGCCGCCTTTATACTGAAAATCTCGGAGCACTGTGAGAGTTCTATTAGTAGCCACAGGCAGTTTTTGGTGGCGCCCAGATTTGAACTCCGAGCTCTAAATTAGTATCGTTGAGGGGTGACCGAACGACCACGGCCACCGAGCACGACCTATCTTCCTACCATAACTGAGATGTCGGACCACTTTGCTGTAAAGTTGGAACTTAGCTTATATTAACGCCGTCTGCATAACCTCAATTTATTCAAACAACTTTTGTTCTAATTATTTCCAGAGACGCCACCATTGTCACCCTACTGGATACCGGAACTTCCCTACTAGCCGGATTCACGATTTTCGGGATTCTTGGTCATCTGGCTCACGAAATTGGCAGCGAAGATGTTGGATCTGTCGTCAAGGGTGGAACTGGATTGGCTTTCATCTCCTATCCCGATGCTATTGCTAAATTTCAATTCTTGCCGCAAGTGTTCTCCGTGCTCTTTTTCCTAATGCTTTTCGTTTTGGGCGTTGGCAGTAACATTGCAATGACATCATGTGTAATGACTTCAATTCGGGACAACTTCCCAAAAGTAAAAAACTGGCATGCAGCCCTTGGAATCGCTATATTCAGCGTAATTATTGGATTAGTGTATGTGACACCGGTAAGTGGCGTGGCTAATTAAACATTTGAATTTTAGCTTTACGAATAAAATAACTGTTTTCACAATCGAAATTTTATTCGGCAGATAAAAAAAACGAAATCATCTCAATTTAAAACCCACTATTAGTAAAAGACGCTAACCACTATGCGTCGCCCGGTGAAGTAGGAATGTTCCCAACCCTGAATTTTGGCAACAATTTTTAGCTGTAGCCAAAAAACACGAAAAACAATTTTTTTGCTTATACCTCAACAAATATAAATTCCAGCGAAAAACTTTCTGACACAATATGAAAGAATACGAAAAATAAATACAAAGTACTATGAGTTTTTTCTACGTATATTAAATAGGTTTTGAGACAATTGTAAGAGCTCTTTACACTTTATCGTGAATGTGAAAATGAAAATAAATATTTTTCACGATGAACACCTACGTGAAAAGCTATTCTGTCAACGCAAGGTGAAAATTCATTCCCCGTTCACAGTTCCGTCTACAGTTTTCAACAAAAGACATTTCTAATCAGTTTGCATTGAAACGTCACTTTTCACAGTGTACTGATTTTCAGAATGCAAATGCAATTCGAACGCGAACAGCATCGTGGAAAGAATATCGTGGTGAAATTGGTATTTCCTTGTTCACTTTCATGTTCATTCATTTACACTTGCTGCGAAACGAGATGAATTCCATTCCACGATGAAATATTTTTTTCACGATGTATTGAACGGGGAATTGAAACAAAAAATATATGAAATCTCAAAACAAGACTGTGAAAATATTTTCAAACTGTACATAGTTTATTGAATTCTTCATTCTTTCAAATACACTTCCCGAACGTAGAAAATACATATTTTTCTAAAAAACCTTTTTTCATTTTCACGTTCACGATGAAGTGTACCATTTGCTATTTTATTCTCACAAAGTAAAAAAATTCTCATTTTGTATTTACTACTTTGCCTTAACCCCTAGCGGGGCATAGCGCGTCAACTACTCCTGCGCGCCATCGTACTCTGTTCTGGGCAATGGGGCGCAACTCCCCAAAAGACTTACCCAGTACCTGACACTCCTTTGCCACAGATCGACGCCATGTGATTCGGGGACCCCCTCTTGGTCGGCCTTGGTTGGAAATGGGGTTCCATTTCATGGCATGCAAAGCAATGCAGTTATCACTCTTCCGCAATGTGTGACCTATCCACTGCCATTTTTGCCTGCGTATCAATTCGTCGATTGGCATCTGACCCGTACGCCGACTTAGCTCTTCATTTGATATTGTTTCGGGCCAGAAAATTCTTAAAATTCGACGAAGACATGAGTTGACGAAAACTTGCAGCTTTCTGGTAACTCCTACGGAAACTTTCCATGTACTGCTCCCATTCAAAAGCACTGAAAGTACCAGGGAGCGAAACAGGCCCAGCTTGGTCTTGATGCTGAGATAACTGCTCTGCCAGATTTTGGACAGCATGCCGTATGCGCGTTTAGCCTGGTTGATACGACGAGCGATGTCCTGCTCCGTACCACCATTTTCGGCAACAATGCTACCCAGGTAGACGAAGTTGTCCACCTTCTCCACAGGCTGCCCATTAATATTGATGGCAATAGGTGTCGGATTTCTTTTTCGCAACGGCGGGCTAAGAACCTTGGTCTTGTTGGTATTAATCTTTAGCCCAACCTTGCTTGCCTCCCTCTCGAGATCTAACGCCATTGCGGACAGATCCATGATTTTGTGGGAGAGTAGGCATATGTCGTCAGCGTAGTCAAGATGTTGTAGATAAGATGTCAAAGTCCATTGAATTCCTCTGTCGAGTCCGGATAGGGATGCATGCAACACATCGCCGATCACTATGAGGAATAGGATCGGTGAGAGGATGCACCCCTGCCGAACTCCACTGCGAATCTCAAAGTCCCCCGACACCTTACCTTTATGCAGAACGCGACATTTCGCGCCGTCATAGGTTGCCTTAATAATAGCCACAAGCTTCTCAGGGATGCCTCTCCTGCGCAAGGCCGCCCAGATAGAATCCCGGTTCACACTATCGAAAGCCTTTTCGAAATCGATGAAAAGCAAGTGAAGCGGAGAATCGTATTCAGCGCATTGCTCGATGATGATTCGCAAGGTGTTAATGTGATCGACACAGGAGAATCCGGATCGAAAGCCAGCCTGCTCTTCATCAATTGTGCTTTCTAAGTGGGCCTTTAGTCTTTCCAGGACGATTTTGGCTATTATCTTGGCAACGGCAGGAAGCACACAAATGCCTCTCCAATTATTACAGTCTGTGAGGCTACCCTTCTTTGGAAGTTTGATGATCAAACCTTCCTTCCACTCAGTGGGAAAGGTCTCTGTATTCCACGCTTTATCAACAAGTGGATGCAGCAAATCGGCAGTTACGCTTGGCGCTGCTTGATAAAGTTCGGCAGGGATGCCGTCAAGCCCGGCGGCCTTTCCTCGTTTTAGTGCAATAATTGCAGTGACTATTTCCTCTTTAGTCGGGGCAGTGGACCGCACATTTTGATGGTTAGCTAAATTATCTATATGAGGGGGAACTTCACCAGAGGTTACACGGTTCAAGACCGCGGCGAAGTGTTCTTTCCACCGCCTCATTTGATCTTCTTCCAAGATAAGTAAAAAGAGAATTGGCATAAACTCTTTTATCGCGTCGCACACTACGCTGAACTTCTCGAGCTTTCTGACGGTAAAGGAGTTCGATGCTGCTTCGATTGTCGTCTGATGCTGCAGCCAAACGAACTTTCAGCTCTTTTCTTTCAACAATCCGCTGCCATGAAGCGTCGGACATCCAGGGCTTATTCCGGCAATCCGGGTTTGGACCAAGGATGGTATTTGCGCTATCAATGTACGCATTTTTTATGGCATCCCAGTTTTCGTTTATGTCACTATCTGGGTGACTAGTTATCTCAGCCGCTTTTTGCGCAAGATGGTCATTATATTGTTGTAAGACAGCTGGATTTTTTAGTCGAGCGGTGTTGAATTTGCGGGGCCTGGATCTTTCGTCGCTGGGGCGGCGCACGGCTGCAATACGCAATCGAACATTAGCGATCATAAGATAATGGTCTCTTCCCATCCCAATATCGGCACCCTTCTTGTTTCGCACGTCCAGGAGGCAACTCTTGAATCTTTTACTAATGGCAAAATGGTCGATCTGATTTTGTGTTCTGCGCCGATCAACAGAGGACCAACTGATTTTGTGGTGGTCCTTATGCTCAAACATAGTACCACCGATGAAGAGACTGTGAAAGTTGCAGAACCCTACAAATCTTTCACCGTTGTCATTACGATCACCAAGACCGTGTCTCCCCATCACATGTCTGAGCCCATAGTTATCAGCGCCAACTTTCGCATTCAAATCACCCATAACCATTACAATGTCACCTTTAGGTGTTCTGCTCTGAACGGCGTTTAGTTCTTCGTAGAAGGAGTCTTTTGCCAAGACATTGTCGGGTTCAGTAGGGGCATAACATTGTATTATTGAGATGTTCCTCATTTTGGTCCGGAACCTGGCGGTCAAGACCCTGTCAGAGACCGGTTCCCAGGATAAGAGACAGTTTCGCGCGGCTCTGGTTAAAAGGAGCCCCACACCTGACTCACGGCGACTACCGGTAGCTTTACCGGAGTACAACATTACAGTGCTGCCCGTTGGAGAGATGAATTCTCCGCTGTTCCACCATCTTATCTCACTAACTCCTAAGATATTTAATTTGTACCTCAGAAATTCACTCTCTAATTGAAGAAATCGTGCGTTCTGGGGACCTTCTGATCCATTGTCCAGGAGAGTACGCACATTCCAGAATCCAATCTTTGTCATTGTACGATAGCTAAAAGTCGTAACCGTTGAGTCAGTCCTTATCCGAGGCATAGTTGACGTTTCGTTAGCATATAAAGATTTCGGATAGTGCAAGTTGCTGGCATACACATCCTGTCCTTTGATTGTCGGTTTTAACGACAGGCCCTCAAAGGGAAAGGCCGTGGTATTTTTTTTCACACCCCACACCACAGGGGTACCTCAACCAAATCATCGCACCGCCATCACTGGCGGCTTGACGTTGGTTGGCAATGGTCAGTGACCACTGCCGTTCCAGGGGGCGCCCACGCGGAGGACTATGGAAGAGGAATTTTTGCCCCCCTACTGCCGCTCTTGAGGCACTACTCGTCCTTCCCCCGCTCCCATCTAAAAGCGGAGGCTAAACTAGCAGTAGCTAGGCTTAAACCTAATCTCTTAAATTGAACTTAAAGGAGGACAAATGGCTAATTGAAGACAATGAGCTGAGTATACCATACCATTCAACTACATAACAAGGGAGTTACACTTCAACCGACTCCTCTCTACCAAGATTTGGAATAGAAAGGAATGGAATATGAGGCATTCGTCACTTCCTCCTTCCTCCTTCCTGTTAGACCGTTTACTGATCGCTCCAAAATTGATGAGGGTACGAGGACCCCTCTACAAAATTATATATTCCCATGGAGAAGCTCCCAAAGGTCTTCCAAGCCGTATTTCATGAAATTCCGATTTGTGCCAACGCATGAAGGTTGGTGCAGTAGAAGAAACATTGCCATGCTCACAGACTGTCAAGCTGCTGTCAAGAATCTCAATAAACCCTTGCTGTTGCCAGTACTTGACTGCTACGGGGTTTTGAAGAGACTCAATTCCTTTAATAAAGTCACCATATACTGGGTCCCTGACCAAGTAGAATCTTGGGGAACGAGTTGGCTAGGAAAGCATCTGCAGCTTCATTCATTGGCACAAAGCCCTTTTGTGGTATCCCACTATACAGGGGGAGTATTATCATTTTGTGGATGTGAGTAGAAGCTGGGTAGAATAATGCGAAAATTCTTTTATTTCTCAATTAATAGAGAATAATATTCACTTTCCAGCAATGATAAAATATTTATTATATGATGATGACGTTTCGCATTATACATATATGCATTATCAAGTCTTTACATTTATTAAGATAATATATTTAAAAAAAAACTGTTTATAAAAATTAAAATAATTATTTTGATGGTAGTTGAATATATAATATACATTTATCACTATTTACCATAAAAATAATTATTTTAATTTTTATAAACAGTTTTTTATAAAATATATTATCTTAATAAATGTAAAAAGACTTAATAATGCATATATAATGCGAAACGTTGTCATCATCATATAATAAATATTTTATTATTGCTGGAAAGTGAATATTATTTTTTATTACTTGAATAAATATACCAGTGATCATCTCTCAACTTGTATCTTATTTCTCATTTATTTTAATTTATGTTTACAGTATTACCAAAGAGGATTGATATTCTACAAGAGCGATCACTCCATAGAACTTTCCCCTCTGCCAGTAGATTTGTATGTATTGACAAATAGTATAGACTACACAGTAAAGATACACAAGAGAATCAATACATACAAATCTACCAACGGAGGCTAAAGTTGTATGGAGTGAGCTTTCTTGTGTAGTATATACAATTTGTCAATACATACAAATCTTCCGGCAGAGGCGAAAGTTCTATGGAGTGATTGCTCTTGTAGAATATCAATCCTCTTTGGTATTACTCAAAATGCACGTTTTACTGTAGTAAAGTGCCTAATTCTTAGTAAAGTAATAAAATAATGATAACACTTCCGTCAATATTGTTTTTTTTATATACTCGTAGATATATATTTTATACAGAAATAATATAAATATTTATTTTAACTTTCAATATTTCCTCTTAACAATTTCAGGGTGGTCAATACATTCTTAACCTGGTTGACTACTTTGGAGCTTCTGTGATTGCCCTAGTATTAGCTATTGCTGAGCTTTTTACACTCAGTTGGATATATGGTGTGCGAAGGATTTGCAAGGATACGGAATTCATGATCGGTCGGAATCCAGGCTTGTACTGGAGAATATGTTGGGGCTTCATAACCCCTTTCTTGATGGCAATTATTCTTATTTACACGTTCGTATCATATGAACCATTGGAATACAAAGGACAAACATACCCTAGCTGGTGTTATGGTAGGGAGCTCCCTGATTTATTTTTGATTAAAACTTAACATTTAATGTGTATATAATCTTATTTTAGCTCTTGGTTGGTGTATATCTGCCTTCGGCGTTTTGCAACTGCCAATCTGGGCAGCTGTTGCGATCATTAAGGAACCAGGGACTTGTCTGTCGGAAAAAGTGTATGGTGCTTTCCAACCCCGAAAGAAATGGGGCCCTGCCGATCCGGCCACATTTGAACGCTATAAGAAATTATTAAACGATGATGATGAAGAATATAAAAATGCGGGATTGATGAAAAAAATGTGGCTGAATGTTTTCGGATAGTGTTTGATAAATGTTAATTTATTTTTTCTTTTACGTGTACAGTGCTGTATGTTAATTTTAAGTAGATCTAATTTTGAGCGAATAAACACTTTCAGAAGTCTGTTGCTTTTTTTTCCTTCATGTTGTTTCTAATTGGCAAAGTTCGAATAAGAAAGATGCTAATAAAAACGAAAGCCGTATTCAAGAAAGTTTTTCTGAAAGCAGTATTATAGTAGAGACAAGTTCAACAAATTATTGCCCTACATACTGTCGCATTACTCAAAACGAAAGTTAAATTCAATTGCAATTCAATTTATTCCAACTTACCCATACACTACTATGTACACATTAATAAACATTACTTAAAAACTAATAATAGGTGCACCTTTTTTAACTACGGGTTGGGATAAGTTAACTCGTGGAGCAAAAAAAACGATCAGATTGGATATAGCAATAGCATATAGCATTTCAATATGAAAGTGCGAAATTCTCAATACCAAATCGATGACGGTTGACAATTCAAAATATAAACTAAAATGTCAAATAATAACGCATCCATGCCCGCCGTTGACATATCGCAATGAAATTTATATCACTGTCAAATGAAATCTAATCTACTCAGCGTCAGCTAAACATGTTCGAGATGTCGGAGTCAGGTGTTCGAAGGGATTTCCAGTCCAGCGTAAATGTAGTATTATTCCCATAATTGGAAATATATTAATACACTTTTAAATTGTCAAACACTATTCTTTATTATCGCCAAACTTCGAAGCTAACCTTGAATTATCCATGTCCATAGATCAATCTATCCCAAAGCCAAAATTTATACCTGACTAGAATCTCTAGTAATCTCTTTTATTATTACTCTACACACAAAGATATAAAACACTATCAGGGTCGTAAATTTTTCATTATCAGCATAACGTTTTACTTTAATACTACCTGAGAATCGAAAGGTTTATAAACAGTGTTCTTTGAAATTAGACAAGATTCTGCTTGATAAAAATTAGAATAAAGTTACATGCAAAAAATCGGATTAATCATTCGTGAGTACGGATTAGGTACGGACGTTGACTTCTACTCGTAGTTTCATTTTATCCTTTCTTTGTGCTGCTGCAGAAATTTCTTCCCTGGAGTTTGTTTAGAAATATATTCACTAAATGTTAGATTGGGAATAGTGAAGTGTTCAAATTATCAATTTATTTATTTCATTACTTTTTAATCTAGTTAAATAGTGAAAAGTAAAGTGAAAGAAGACAAGTGTTTTCTGAATAGGTGCATCTGCAATGTAAATAAATTGTGTTAACTCAAACAAACATTGCGCAGCTTATTTTCTTCGAAAAGTGAATATTTAAAAGGGATCGATCCTGGTTCGATTTTCGTTTTTAATTTTATGTTCCCTTTCTCGATTTCTGAAACTCGAATACCCCCAAAACAAAAACATCCTTAGTTGAGAAAAATTAATTCAAACTCATTCACTGCTATACACGAAAAATAAATCGAAAAAATAAGTTTTTTATACTTATTTTATTTATAAAATTCAACATGTTGGAAGGTCTTCAATATACATACATATAAAATAATTATCCTAACCTGACACATTTAACTTATAGTTAGTATAACAGTCGACAAGTTTACACTTCACGGTACCATAAAAAAGCACCTATAATTTATAAATTAGTTACAATTTTCAAAATATTACATCGCCCAAAACACTTCCGGTGGAAATTTCAGTTGCGAGGTTGCACTCTTCTACTAACGATTTGCTGGTACGTTGCATGTTTATCTGTAAATGGATACTCTCGTATAGTGAGAAGGCTTTAGGGTCCCATTATACCTCCATTGCTCGTTTTAATAGCCCAGTCCAATCCTTTGAAATGCAAATAATTCATCTAATACTACATTTAAACTGGGCCCTAATCTCGTAAAATGGAATATCGACGAAATCTTCTTCAAAACTGAGAGCTGTTTACAAAACGCTGGAGCTGGTCGATGCTAACATCTTTAGGTCGTTACAGGCTCCTAAGAGCACCCAAAATGGCTAGTTCTAGTTCATTCGCTCTGCAGCTACCGTCAAAGCCACTATGGTTCGAACGCCCTAGGAGCGGAGCTAGCCCAACTCATTCCAAACCGAAATTATCCATGAACGGGTTGTGAATTAACAGTCGTTTGTGCGGGCTCCGCTCGCTACGCTCGCTCCGCGCTTAAGGGATCACAACCCTCAGTATCGCACAAACATGAACGCTCGCTCTGGGTATAACAATCTCTTGTGTGGTTTCCGCTCGCTACTCATATACGCTGAGCGATCGTTTAAGTCTAAAAATCAGTTTTTTATTAAATATTTTGTATTGCGTAAAAGTACAAGGCGGGCTATCTAGTGGTTTCTTTTTAAATCATAGGTTATTTTGACAGTGAAAGCTGTTTCCCGCTCGAAATCTTGAAAGAAAGTCTGTGTCATACCTCCGCAGAACGAAATGAATAGCTTTAAACTTGAACAACGTTGGGAAATATTGAAAACTTATTTCCAAAGTGAGTGCTATGTAGTCCAAACAGTGCGTTTTTTGAAAAGAAGTTTTGGTCGAAATGAAGCACCCACCGCGCCTGCTGTACGCAAGTTTGTGCAAAAAGTTCGTGAGACTGGCAACACTCATGGTCCCCGTCGTCGTACGGTGCGCACAGACCAGAATGTGGCTGCTGTAGCCGAGAGTGTGAGACTCACTCCACGAACATCAACTCGCCATCGATCTCAATATACTTAATTTACCAACGCAGCCTCGGTAGGTGTTAATAATGAAATATTTTAAATGAGAAATGAAAGCCAAGCTCAAGTTTTTATGTTGTACTTTCTTCGGAAAACTTGTACAGCTCTCCCCAACATTCCTCGTGTAATGTTATCAGAAACATCCTTAATTTTGGAACACATATTAAAAAAAAAAAATTAAATAAAAAAAATCGTCGTTAATTTTTCATTCGTGGTAATTAATTATTAACCCCAAAGCTACGTTGTAAAATTACGTACTTTCATGCAATATGATTTTTTTAATAAAAAAATGTGAATTTTCGACCTTCATTCAAAGGCCCGCAACCACCAGAAGCTAAGAAATTAGGATGGAATAATCTAAGCACGATTTAACCATAGGAAAATAGAGATTCGATTTTTGAAATAAAACTTGCACATCATGTATACGAAAATTTCGGAAAAAGTGATCAAAGGGATAGATTATAAAATAAATTGCATTTTATAGAGGTATAACCAACAAACTATTCTTTTGATTTTTATGGGATAAATTTTTAAAATAAGGGTAAGGTATTATTTGTAATTTAGTAGTTTTCCAATTATTCCATTTTTAGTAACGTAAAATCGGCGTAGTGAACGACGTTCTAACAATCAAAAAAGTCTATTTTCCCACATTCAAAGGCTATAACTGCCAGAAATTAAAAAAAATAAGATGAAATGTTAACACGATTTGATCATAATACAATAGAGAATTGTTTTATCAAACAGGACAACGTATGCGAAAATTAAAAAAAATGGTAGTGGTCGAAGAAACTGTTATTTTCGGAGCAAAACAAAAACGTTTATTTTACAAATTCATAACAATTAAATGGTCGGTTTGATTTCCATTAAATAAATATTGTATTTTAAAGAAACGTATTGGCTACGTTAACGCTTTATTTGAGCATTCTAGCTAGCGTAGTTTTTTAGATATTGTGTTTTTAGTAATGTGAGGTAGACAATTTTCATAAAAAAAATGTAAATGCCTCAGCTAAAGGAATACAAATTTTGGAAAATGTTCCTTAATATTTTTTACTGGAAATTACGTGGGAAATCACGTGGCGGTACATTTATGCGCCAATTTTTAAACGCCGTGTATGTATTTTATATGAACCCCAAACTCCAGAAATTATTTATAAGAGCATATATAGTATGATCTATACAGTACATGCAATATTTTGAACTGCCATCTGGTCCGGATGACGCAACGGTTGGCACCCTGTTCGAAACTTACTGACTGAAGTAGTTTTCTCGATAAAAGGGGGTTTACATGTCAGATTGTGAGCCCACTTAGCTGTTGAATGAGTACCCATTTGAGGTAAATGACTCGGTTGAGCGTGTTGGTTATCACACACCTCTACTAAAGGACAAAAGACACCGTCACGATCTACACACAATCACGATGCTAACTCATTTCGAGGCCTTGGTTCAAAATTGGACTGTTTTGTCAGTTTTTTTTTAGAAGCCATAAAATATTTGCACAATTTTTCGTTCATATAATTTTGAACAAAAATTTCCAATAGTCGGGAAAAACTCTGTTCAAATTTTAGAACAAAAATTTCCGTTCAAAAATTTGTCCATATTGTTGAGGACATGTATATTCGGTGAAACACACAGAAACTCGTATGTACTTTCATAAAATGTGCTTCCTTTATCCTTCCTAAAAACTGGGAAATTGTCTTGTATCATGCACATAATGTCCATATGTTACATTATGATAATTGAAAACAGAAAGAAGTGGTAGAGATGCATGTGGATTTCAAAAAGAGTTTTATGACGAGGTGTCGGATGTCACTCACGCGGTCATTGTACAAATTTGTACAAATGTCCTTTCTGAAATGCGCTATTTAATTTCCTAAATACCAAACTCATTTTCGGCGCCCCTGCTAATGGTGCCCGGGATGATCGACCCCCCCCCCCCCCCCCCCCGAAGAGTGTGCTATATAAAAAATATCACTCGAATTTCTCATTTCCCAAATAGATATACTAGATTCAATCCGCCGCACTGTGCAATAAAGATGGATAACGAATTTGTCAGTAAATATTCGTTATCTGAGAAAAACAAAAACAGTTTTCGCTTGAAACCCAATAAAATTTCTTCATATCTTAGCAATTCAATATAATCACATACAAGTTCTTCTACCTATCAAACTGAATCTTATTTTCAGTTTATAGCTCATTGTCAGCTAAGCAGAAAGATCTGAATTGCATTGTTTGTTTGTTGAGTATGTTTTTCGCTATTTTTTTTATTTTTTATTTAATTTTTCCAATTTGAAAATTTGTACGTTTTTAATAGTTCGATTTTCCTTGATTGTCGACTGATTTCCTTCTTGCAGATATATAGTACATACAATGAATGGACATACAAATAAAGGATATGAAGGTGATTATCCAGAACAAATGAATGGTTCTCCTAAAAATGGCGAAATTTCTCCAGAAGATAGTCCGGAACAACTGGTGAGTTATTTTCCTATGTGTGGTTTAATCAGTCACATGACTGACATATTGAAGCTTTCGCATCACGTTTCGATATATTGGTAATTTCGAGCAGAAAGTGACTATTATTTAAAAATATATCGAGCCTAAGCCCACCCTATCAATCCTTAAAATTCAACGTGACCGTAAACTACAATGCTTGCCTGTACTTATGCGAAAAGGCGTTAAAAATACCCTATAAGGTATATAAAGAACACAACAAGTGAACAACAAATTTTCAAGTGATTAATCTTATCTTGTCGAAGATCCACTGAATTTGCATATTAAAAACAAGTGTTGCTACGGAGTTGACATATATAAGTTGCACCGTACACTGTCGAACTACAACTCGAACTTGAACACAAACTTGGTGCAAATGCCGTGTGAACAGCTCAAGACACACACACACACACTTAACATAAATCCGAAGAAAACCGGTCCACTTGTATCAAGTTCGAGTTCGAGTTCAAGTTGAACTACAACGGCCTTAGTGTCACCATACACTGTCGATCTCGAACTCGAACCTGGTACAAATGTCCTCTGACACACACACACACTTCACATATGTAGGTGTGAAGAAAATCGGTCTACTTGTACTAGGTTCGTGTTCGAGTTCGACAGTGTATGGTGACACTTATGACGGTATAAGACCCCGCATTTAATTTGGTAATGATTGCTCATGATGTTGTTAAATATTAATGGATCTCTTGTGTTAATTTAAATAATTTTTCTTAAGACCTTTAAAATATTTTTCAGTGAAATTTGAATTTTTGTGACACTTAATTTTTTCATTCTGCACACCAACTACTCAGTATGCGTCTGTAGCTTAGCTCGACAACGTACCGAGCTTTTTTTGCTACTCGAAGCACGGTCGTTTGAGGTTCAACCCCAAGCCCCTCAGCAGGACAAATACTTTTTATTCCCATATTCCCTCTGTATAATTTAGTGGTTTCGTACGGATAGAAGCACTCATCAGGTCTTGCATCTTTGCAGCTATCCGTGTGCAAGACGACCACAAAAGTGTGAGAATTCTGTCAGTATAAGCCGTGGACGCGTGGTTTGTACTAGAAAACTCGACCGTGGACGTCTAGATAGTGTGAAGCACTATATTAACTCACTAGAGGGGATGGAGAGAGGGTGAGAAGTGGAGATATTTGTTCCCTGGCAATTTTACTACATGTATTCAATGTTTTTGCAATGTGCAAGTGCGAATCATATTTTTCAGTGAAATTAGAGTTTTTGTGACACTTGGCTTCATTCTGCACACCAACTCAATATGCGTCTGTAGATTAGCTCGGCAAGGCACCGATCATTTTTTTTTTAATTTGTCGTTTAAAATATGTGAATCTAACTTCTAGCTGTCATAAAAATTTTCAAGGTTGAAAAAATGGTTGTTCGTACTTCATTCTGAAGAATTTTGAAGTTGTATTCAAAATCAAAATTTATTCCGATTTCTATTCACTTTTCGAACACTGGACGAACTTTTCTTTTTTTTACATCATTTTAAATTTTCCACTAGTTTTATTAGTACAGTTAAATACATCTGAATATGTATGTATGTAAAATATTTCGTTTTGATAAGGAAAATTCACGAAACCAGCTAGCCTTTCTGATTCGAGGTCTACATATGTGTAAATATCTCATCGAGTTATGAATCGACGCCAAATTGAAAATATGTACTTTGCGTGAATATTACTATTTTGACTTAACTCCCATTACCGTGAATTACTCCGCCGCGCCGTGATATCGTTTTCTGTTTCTTGTTATATTAGTGTCACCATACACTGTCGAAATGAACACGAACCTGTTACAAATGTCCTCTGAATAGCTGAAGCAC
Organism: Chloromyia formosa; assembly: GCA_964017055.1. Taxonomy (NCBI): domain Eukaryota; kingdom Metazoa; phylum Arthropoda; class Insecta; order Diptera; family Stratiomyidae; genus Chloromyia; species Chloromyia formosa. Next base: position 29,569,237 of record OZ024815.1, on the reverse strand, counting down.
CCACACACTTCACTTAAACGTGAAGAAAACCGGTCCACTTATACCATGTTCGAGTTCGCGTTCGACAGTGTATGGTGATACTTACTCATGTGACTCCAGAGACCTTCTGATCTGAAATTCCAAACAGGTTTGATTAGAGATTAGTTTGCATGATATTCAAGTTGGTCTTAAGCTTAGGTAGATTAGGGTTTTATTAGAATTCGTAGTTTTTAGTATAAATTATGAAATATAGATAATAGCGGTACCTAATACTAAAATCGTGTGATTACGGTGAATTTGGCTGGGTAGGGGAAACATTTTCGATACGTAGATGGAGACGGATGCGGAACCGCCAGATAGATTGTAGGGGGACTAAAAGGAGTTTGAGTAACCGGAGCAGAGAAAACACACCAAAGTGGCGAATGAGGCTGGAAATACAATATACATGCTAAGTTATTTGGCGAATATCAAAGAAATGGATGGTAATGGAGAATTGGCACAAAAATACCTGTATAAGAGGGACTACATACCTTCAGTTTATCGCTCAGTTTATCACGTGTGACATCATGTCTGAACGATAATCCGTGTGAACTGCGCAGTTTTGGCAGATTTTTACGCAGATCTGAGATCTATGCATTCAGACCCTAGTTTGCAACGATAATCTGCGCAGATTACACAGTTTATCGTTCAGTTTTATCCGTTTTCGAAAATTTCACCATAACCACCGGTACCGCACAGAGCACAGTCAGTTTTTACGATGTGCACACTTCGCCAAAACTGATAGAACTGAAGAAAATATCGGAACTAATTTAGCGAAAATTTAATGTAGCCTACACACCTTCAGTTCAGATAACTGCACAGATCTGTCGGATTTTGCAATGACATGAAGTTGGCTGCGATTTTTAAGTATCAAATTGCCACCAGGCGGCGCTAGTGATATAGCATATTGAAGTTGGCTTATGGTGTCATTTTGGTTTTGCACTTCATGGTGATGCGTGAAAAAAAAAGAAAAAGAACATGGAAGCGAGTTAAAAACGGCTACTTTTCCTTTACGAATTTAATCTAGAGCACAACGCAACGGAAGCAACGAGGAATATCAACAGGGCATTTGGACTTGATACGGTTAACGAACGAACCAATCAGCAGTGATTCGAAAAATTTCGATCCGGAGATATGAAACTTCGAAATGAGCAACGTGGAAACCCAGGACCATCGATCGATTACGACGAGCTACGTGCATTAGTGGAGTCTGACCACCCCCAAATGGGATCTTGGGCGTGCACCATTCGGCAGTTTGCCGCCACTTGCTACAACTTGGAAAAGTGAAAAAGCTTGACAAGTGGGTTCCGCATGCTCTTACCGAGCAAAACATGGCGTGTCGAATGGAGATTTCTAGTCCTCTTCTCCCCCGCAACAGAAACGAACCGTACTTGAACCGAATTGTGACCTGCGATGAAAAGTGGATACTATGCGACAATCGTCGCCGATCGGCCCAATGGCTAGATGCCGATGAGGCTCCAAGACACATGCCGAAACTGGCGAAAGCAATGCTGTGAATACTGCGCTCAATTGGGCGAAATGCATCAGAAATTTACAGTTCATCGACCTAGGCTAGCCAATAGGATTGGAGTTATATTGCTTCATGACAACGCACGACCTCATGTATCGAGAACAACGATCCAAAAATTGAACGAGTTTCGCTATGCGACTCTTCCTCATCCGCCATATTCACTAGACCTCTCGCCAACAAATTCATCATCATCGTGGCGCGACAGCCCGACGTCGGGCCTTGGCCGCCTGGATCATTGTCCTCCAATTATCTTGGTCACGTGACCACGTCCTCCAATTTTGGGAGCCCAGCAGCTGCGCGGCGTCCACACCTACTGAGCTCTCCCAACGAGATCTCGGTCGTCCAACAAATTACCATTTCTTTAATTTGGATCACTTTTTGGCAGGAAAACAGTTTAACAATGAAGAAGCTGTCAAAAATGCCTTCGAGGAGTTTCTTCGAACCAGAAACTTGGACTTCTAAGAAACAGGAATAAATGCGCTTGTATCTCGTTGGGAAAAGTGTTTCGCATCCGTTGGTACCTACCTACATATATATCGATTAATAAATTATCTTTATAAAAAGTTACAGCTTTTCAAAAATTTACTACTGAATCCAACATTTCATCTGCAACCTTATATCTTTTATGATGTTCTTGTGTAAAAGTTTGTTAATATTAATATTGAGAGTACAGGAATACAAGATGTAGTTGTAGATATTTTTATGTTCGTACTATTATAATTATTGTTTGTGTTGGTGTTCTGTGATGTGTTGTTGTTAAATATGGTGTTGTTATGATTATTACGTTCTTCTTGACTGATTCTATATTTGCTTTTATTTATGCTAAGGCAGTTATTGTTTCTGGGGAATTTCTTTAATTTAAGACTGGTGAAATTTTGACAGCTACAACTGTTTACGTTTGCACATTCAACTGAGACAATTAGAGAGTTCCGTCAAGAAAATCAGCTGCTTTTTCTACCGCATTATCATACTTTGAGCATTGGATACGTTTAGGCTTGGTTTACTCTGCCAGATAGTTAACGGCAGTTTAACCAGACATAGAGAAAACGGCCCATACTCTAATTTCAAGTTCATCGGAGGTTAGAACCTTAAAAAATCAATGTGAATTCCAACATTAAAAAGCTATGTGAAGGAGTTAGGTACAACATCCATCAAAATCAAAATCCGCCGATTCAAAATCCACCAATCCAAAATTCACCGATTCAAAATACACTAGTTCAAGATCCACCAGTTCAAAATTCAGTTCAAATTTAATAAAGTCTTGTATGGAAAAGTACCTCACACGATGGGTTTTTCGTTCCTAAAACGGAAATTCCTTGAGTGTGGGTTCAGAGTCCATTTTCGCTTTAGGTACTAAAAATCTATCGTGTGTGCATCGTCAGAATAAACCAGGTGGATTTTGAACTGGTGGATTTTGAGTCGGTTAATTTAGAACTGGTGGAAATCGGTGGATTTTGATTTGTGGATTTCGAATTGACGGATGTTGTACCTAAATCATGTGAAGATATTCTCTATACACCCAACATGTGTATACATATTATATATTCTTGTTCAGCATAATTAACTCTATAACATACTAAAATTTCAAGGAAATCCGAGGTGAAGTAGTTAATATGCATAATTACCGAAAATTGTCCACTTGTACCGTGTTCGAATTCGTGTTCGATAGTGTGTCGTCGAAGTAATACACACTTTGGATTGTACCAAAACTATTGTATTTCTTGTTAACATTTTATTTCTAGTCAACAAGTAGTGCCACTAAAACCCAAAACCGCGATGTTTGGGGGAAAGACATCGAATTCCTGATGTCGTGCATTGCAATGTCGGTGGGCTTGGGAAATGTGTGGCGTTTTCCATTCACAGCTCTGGAGAATGGCGGTGGTGCGTTTGTGATACCATACTTGATAGTACTATTCCTAGTGGGTAAACCTCTTTATTATTTGGAAATGCTGATTGGTCAATTCTCCAGCCGCGGGTCGATAAAAGTCTACGATTTTTGCCCGGCAATGAGGGGTGAGTAGAAAGAATTTTAGCTCATGCTTACTACTGAAACCTTCAAAAACCTTATGCATTTTGTTTTTGTAGGAATTGGCGTCGGTCAATTTGTTTCAACAGCATGGCTGACCACATACTACGCCTCTCTCATGTGTCTGACTCTTTACTACTTTTTCGCATCGTTCACATCGGATTTACCCTGGAGTACATGTCGAGAAGAGTGGGGTCCTGATTGCATATCGTCGGGTGTGATCGGGGTGAGCATAGCGCGAAATGCAAGTCAAAAATATACTTCGGCAGAATTGTATTTTTTGTAAGTTAGTTTTATGCTTTACCTTCAAAATACACTAAGGCCGAGCTTCTCAATGCATGAGTAAAGTGAAGTGAAAAGCGATTAGCGGTTACCATAATTTAATTTTCAGTGTGTATCAAGTTTCCATTTATATGAGCGTAAAGCGCTAACCGCTGTTAAACGTTTTACGAAACGAACAACTCGAACATCTAAGATCTGACAGCTGACGGGCGTAATCCACTTTCCCATTTTATTGACGTTGTTCTTAAATGCACAGAACAACAGCTGATTCAACTATAGCGTTGTCATTCTTTCACCTGACGATCTAACCGGCGTACGCGGAAAGCAGTTTAATCGGACATTGAGAAACCGGGCCTCAGTGTACGAAAAAAATGTGGCTCAAAACGGCTCATAAATATGTAGTACGGCTCGTTCTTCCACTGAAACCCTTTGATACGAGTGCATCGAAACAATGAGCAAACTTTTTCTGATAATGAATGCTTTATTTATTTTAACACACCAGGAAGGAAGTTCTAAAAGAAGTTAGCAGCATTGCCGATGGTATCGGTATTCCAGACTGGAAACTCTACCTATGCTTGCTTGCTTCGTGGATTGTCGTGTACTTATTACTCATCCGCGGTATAAAAAGCTCAGGGAAAGCTTCATACTTCCTCGCTATTTTCCCGTATGTTGTCATGATTGTGCTGTTGGTGAGAGCTGCAACATTACCCGGAGCAGTAGATGGAATCATTTATTTTATAAAACCAAACTGGGAAAAAATCCTTGAACCTAAGGTAATTTCTAATGGTCTCTGAAAGAATTATAACTTCTCTAACAAAATCATTTTGTTCACTAGGTATGGTACGCTGCTGTAACTCAAATGTTCTTTTCATTGGCTGTCAGTTTCGGTAATATAGTCACGTATGCTTCATACAATCGATTTACTCATAATGTGTACAGGTAAGTGCAAAGTTTCTACAATATATTAGATTACCATTGGGGGATACAGGAGGCATACACTCCTCGGCATATGTACGAGTATTCTGACATGCAACAAAGTACAATACTTTCATTCTGTTTTCATTTCAAATCTATGCAACGAAAAATTCCGAAAAAAATTGTGAAAAAGGCAAAATATATTTTATTAAAATAAAAAATAAATCACACATTTCAAATGAAACCTTAAGCGGCCATTCTACAGTCCAACAATTGGACACGTTGTAATAAACCACCTGTAATGAACCATATCCTGGAAGCGCGGCTTCCACCGGCAGATCAATGGCAGCAATAGATGAGTAATGGTCTATCGGTGATACGAAACCAGATACCAAGGGTCCCATTACACCTGGACCCCGATGCGAACGCGAGGGCATTTGAGCCGTCCACCAACCATTCTATCCTTATCACTTCATTTTTTTTTATTCTCAATTTTTACCTCCCCTGTTTGTGTTGTCTTCCCCAGGCCTATGAATTTTTGTTAATACGTAACGGACAGGGGCAACGAGCGGCGAAAACCCCGCCAACGTCTCCCGCGAGCATAGGCCGCTGCGCAGCTCGTTGAGGTACCTTTTTCTTCGCTAGATGGCACGGCTCGACCTTCACGGTCATTATGCCATGTTCACACGGGCATCTTTGGATGCCGACCAAACCGTCCGTTCCAACGTTTGAAAATCAAATTTATTTGATATCAAATTGGTTGCCATGATACAATGCGTTTTCATGTGATTATTTTCAAACTTTTCATCAAAAAATTATTGCTATTACAATATTAGTCAAATAAATTTGACACAAAGACTAGTCAAATATTTGACTGTATAATGACTGCTTACAATGTTATAAATTTAGATTTTAAATTTCAAGATGGAATGGTGGATGTGCAGAACTGGGAAGATACGCAGGTTTTGAAAGAACAGAAGATCAGTGCTGGGTAGGTTTGTAGGTCTCACTAGGTATAAAAGTCTGGGTAGAGAGGCAGGTTCGGAAAGAACAAAAGATCAGAGGTAGGTTTCCAGGTTTTGGAACAACAGAATATCAGAATTATTGTAGTTCTGCAGGTCCGCGTAGATTATATATTTCATTTAATAGTCAAGAAATTATTGATTGATTTTTTGTAGGAAATTTACGTTCAATCTTGCTGGAGAAAACTGGTAGGGGGTTTTTGGATCGCAGATCGCGATTCTGTAGCCAAAGTTGCAAAAAACAAAATGGGGAAATCCAAAATGGCCAACACTATTTTTAAAACGAAACCAGTATGGATTTTTGGGTCGCTTATTGCGAATCTGAAGTCGAAATAGCAAAATACAAAATGGGGCATCCAGAACTGCGACCCAATTTTTCATAAACACGGCCAATCTTGCTGGAAGAAACTATTAGTGGATGTTTACACTGCGTGCGATGCCGAGCCGGGTCGAGCGATGCAATGAGGTGGGTGTTCACATTGCACGCCGTGCGACGCCGAGCCGAACGATGGCTTGCGATGCAAAGATGATCCGAGCGATGGCTTGCGATGCAAAGATGATCCGGGATGTACACTGCACGCAGTTATGGAGAGTAGAGACCAATTTAGTTCAAGGAATAGAATCTGTTCGACATCATGTCGTTTGTGCTTGACCCAGTAAATTTATTTCTGTTTGAAAACAGTGCTCTAAAAATGGAAGGGCGTCGCCATTGGGTGCATCCCATTAATGAAGAAAGGCCCAGTGTTAGTGAATTTCATCATCTGTTCCGCGACCTCAGACGAGAGGTTCCACAAGCGGATTGAGCAGCGGCGCACCGCTGTGTATAAACGCAAAAGGCGGCAGCCGCGGCGGCTTTAGGACGATGAATGTATAAACCGCTCGACTCACCGTTGCGGCCACCGCCGCGGTTTGTGGGGCGGCGAGATTGCATTTGAATTCAAACCGCTTGTGAAACTACGCCTTCTAAACGCGACCTTATTACGGTGATAATAACCTTTCATTTGAGCCATACTGAATCAAAACCGGAGTCCAAAGCGTATATACCCTAGACTTGTACAGACCTAGTAGTGATACCAAAACTTCCAACTGGCAACGGCTATATGCATTAAAAGTTAATTTCCCATATGGTCAGTTTGAGCTGTGGTGGGTGTGGATCCAATGAAAAGTTTCATCCTTCATTTATTCGAATTTTGGATATTTACATTTGAACTAACGTTTACAGTAAAGGTTGCCGTTCATTCAATAGGATCTTGCCCATTCTCAAAATCAACTAACCAACCCACACTATAAATATTTGTCGCATTTTGCAAGTCGCTAGCATCATTGTATCGAAAGTTATCGCTCATTTTGAAATTTCATCTGTAGGGGTTCCTTCGGTCGGATCTTGCCCATTTTCAATACCAACCAACAAGATCATGCTGCAAACATTTGACCGAAATTTCAAGTTTCTAACTTCATTCTATCGAAAGTTATCGTGCAAACGGACAGACAGACAGACAGATATGGCTAAATCGAATCAGGAGATGACCCTCATAATTTCCATGTATACACTGCCACACCGCCGCGCCTAAAAGTCTAGGGTATAAAAGCAGACATACATGCATTTTTTCCAGTGTGATCTTACATAAAATATTACTTTACAGCTCGTACTTGCACCATACTGGCTCCAAAAAGCTTCACATCGCAAAGCATCGCAAAGCCCATAAACTCCATCGCAAAGCCCATTAAATTCCATCGCAAAAAATCAGCAGCCGGTACTCGCACGAAAAAGCAAAGAAGTTTGTGAAAACATCGGGCCATCGCTCGGCTCATCATTGCATCGCGCGCAGTGTGTACACTCAAAGCGTGATTCCATTTAAAATTGAAGACTTTCCATTTTCTTGCTTTAAAAGCTTGTAATCGCATTGCATCGCTCGACCCGGCTCGGCTCGGCATCGCACGCAGTGTGAACATCCACTTAGGGGGTTCTTTGTGTCACTGATCGCGAATCTGAAATTAAATTCGCAAAAAAAATCGAGAACAAAATGGAGATCCTGCAAGGCAGCACTTTTTTAAGGACCTTCAATTAAAAAAATAAGTCGCTAATCGCGAATCTGAAGTCATTGTAAAAAGCAAAATGTGGCATCCTTAACGGCAACACTTTTTTCATTAACACGGCTAATCTTTCTTTTGTCTATGCAAACTTTCGGCTCAACCGAAACGAAAGTGCGCATATGCATTATTTCGAACGGACACTTGCGGTATGGACTTTTTCGATGCTTAAAAAATGAAGCTTGAATCGACGTAGAGAGAGAGCTGATCTTTGGCATACGGACTTCAAATAAGACTGTGATTTAGATGTAGTACGAGTACAAGGAGCTCGCTCCAAAAAAAAATAGGTTGTATCATCAGGTCAGGTCCAGAATATTCTCGCTTCGCGGTATTAGCTTGTTATGAGAAATTTACTCAAAAGCATTTGCTAGACCCACGAAAATGGTGGTGTGTTATCTGAATTGATTACAGGTATGCATTCTGTACATAGGCAGAAACGATTACACATATAGAAACATCGATTATGGCACTCTCTGTATCACTTCCGGCTCTTAATCCATTCTGTTGTTGGGATTAGATATATTGGTTTCTGATATATTATGATCCAGCGGTACTTTGAGGCATATCTCAAGTAATTTTGAGATAGGAGGGTGAGTAAAATATGGCCACTCTGTGATTGTTTGTATATTTATATCCTCTAAAGTTATAAGCTTATCTGCATGTAATGTATTGTTTTACTCGTTGAATATTACATTCAAATTATGAAATTACAGTGAAATTAAAATTCAATGACAATTGCAAGAAATCAAATAAAATAAGTCTAAAAATTCGAAGAAATTTGTTTTAACTCCTTCTGGGACAAAGCTAATCTGACCGTTTTTTTTTTTTCTTAAAACAAAGCAGGATCTTCATACTTTTGCCAGATAAAGTCGTTAAATAACATGTAATGAACTTACCCACTCATGCAGCAACGCCTACATGAAGTTAATAATGTGCTCTACTCCTGTAAGAAGGTCATTCCAGCCGCAAATGTTATACTGGCTTAGAGGGGACGATTTAACCTTGTAAATATGATAGAGAGATACCGTTTGGCACGAATGTTGATGGGACCCATACATTTACTTAAAGAGATGGAGGCATTTTGGACCCCGCAGCAGAGCGGCTGTGCGGACGAAAATCCGAGAAATTTGAGATCTTTTTTAGTATTTTCCTTATAAAATCTGAACGGTGTTTCGGATCGAAAAATTTTATAGGGTGTAAATTAAAAAGCGTCGAACTATGCGTCCAACACACTGTTGAAAGTCAAAATTCCCAATATGTCTATCTTGGCAAGTAAAACAGATAGAAGCTTCGTTGTAGTCCCAAATTGTAGATATTGTACTCTTGTTTAAAAAAACGTTGCCAAGTTTTTTGTGCGAGTAATTAAGGAGATATTTTGAAAAAAAAAAAAATGGGACAGGTAGAACAATTAAGTGATTTTTCAAGATTGCACTGCAAAATCGCCGACCTTACCTTAAAAACACAACTCAAAAACTACACCAGGTAGAATATTGCAATAAAGGCTGAATCTCCACTAAAATCCTGAAAATGGAAAATAGCCCAAAGAAATCAGATACTAAATACAAATATTGAAAATAAAAGAATTGTGCGCGCACTGCGAAAGTGTGTGGTTTTTTTTTGTTTTAATTAAAGAGCTATAATTGTTCGAAATTCAAAAATAAGGATTACGTAAAGTTTGCACAAATCGTATACAACAAAACAGGGATTTTTATTTATAATAAAATTAATATATGTAGAAAATTCAGATAAAAAAACAAGATTTCGATTGTGCACACATGAAGCGATGACTAGGCAAGATGGGTATCATACAAATGGTGGTCATGATTTGAATGCACGAGACTATTGTTGATTGCATTTTGAGTCCTTTGGTGTACAAAAATGGACATTCCTGGCAGTGAAGTGATTGATAGGTAAGATGGGTAGCATATGACTGGGGATATAGAGGCGAATGCAGTAGACTCTCCTCTACTCTTGATGGTATTTATCTCCTGAATCGGGGCGATAAGGACAACATTTTTTAATTTGCTTTGACAGCAAATGGATTCAAATTAAAATGTAATTGCATGGGACGGGCCTAAAGTGCCAATGAACCATCGTTCTTTTTGTGTAATTTAGAGTATGTAGCCTACTGTCACAGACACATTAATTAGTAACTTATAGTAGAGTCTTAAATAACACTATAAAATAATAACAATTTAAATTAAATTGTTTTTTTTTAAGGGATGCTACAATTGTCACGCTCTTGGATACTGCAACATCTCTTCTTGCTGGCTTTACAATATTCGGAATATTAGGTCATCTTGCGTATACAGTTGAAAGTGATGACGTAGGCACTGTTGTGAAAGGTGGTACCGGACTGGCATTCATCTCATATCCCGATGCTATTGCCAAATTCCAGAGTGTGCCTCAACTTTTCTCCGTACTGTTTTTCTTTATGCTGTTCGTTCTGGGAATCGGAAGCTTAATAGCGATGACCTCTTGTCTAATGACCGGAATTCGAGATTACTTTCCAAATGTTCGAAATTGGCAAGCCGCCCTTGGAATTGCTGTGCCAAGCGTACTCATTGGATTAATTTATGTCACTCCGGTAAGTATTCGAAAATTCACTATCCACTAGTAAAATGTCAGATTCGATGCAGGCAAAATACTGCTTGGCTCCAAAAAGTGTTAGTGACAAGGTTGACGATGAACGACTTTTTAGCGTTACGCGAAGCTGTCGAGTTTACATGAAAAAGTACAATAATTTAGGTTCATCTGAATGAGAGGTACATATACGAAAGAATATTGCACCATCGCACAGTGCCACAAAATGAAAAAAAATCGAAAAATACTATTTTTAGGGTAATTTCTCATTTAAAGGACACATTAGAGCTTATAAAAATTTTTTTTGTCGTGTTTGAACTGACTTATCCCAAATTAAAGCTTATTTAGTTATGACAAAATCGATCCTAATAATTTTCCTATGGGAATAGTATTTTAACCACTCTGTGATAAAATACACAACAAAACCGATGATTTCTCTACTTCGTGCAAACAAACAAACAATTAACTAGAAGTGTTTTCCAAGCGAGATTATCTCGAAAACTATTTAATATTACGTTTCCACTATACTGAGATTACTTCATCTGCTGCTTAATCTGGGTGTGGTGAGTTTAGAATTGTATGTATTTGACAGTTGCAGATTAAAACAGCCGGCGCAGATGAAGTAATCTGGGGATAGTGTAAACGTAATATTAGATACGGAGAAAGTTGTTATAACATTATTTATGTATTTACGTTTCTGTCATTTTTAATTTATTCTCACAAAGTTTTTTTCGTAGGATTGATAAGGTTCGGAGAAATAACAAAAAAATAGTTAACTTAATCTTAACGTCCTCTTTGCGAGAAGCCAATTCCGCCTCGTGAAAGCTCGCCGGATGTGGGTGGCAAGAGCGTGCGAAGTTGACGTTTCAGGTCGCGCACAACCCGCACTGCCTTGTGAAAGCATGCCGGAAGTGAGAGGCAGGAGCGGGCAAAGGTGGCGTTTCAGGTCGACGAACAACCCTCATCGAGGTTTGCGCTTAAAAAGGTGTCAAATCAAAGATATTGATGACCTCTTTTCAAACACAAATTCTGCTTCGCGAAAGTTTGCTGGAAGTCAAAGGCAGAAGCGGGCAAAGATGATGTTTCAGGTTGTCGAACAACCCTCATCGAGATTTGCGTTACATAATAAATTAATATAATAATAATAATTAATTAATTAATAATTAAATCAAAGGTATTGATGTCCTCTTTCCGAAAAGCCAATCCTGTCTTACGAAAACTTGCCTGAAGTGGGTGGCAGGAGCGATCAAAGGTAACTTTCCGGTCGATGAACAATCCCCATCTAGGTTTGCGCTGAATAAGGTGTGCAATCAAAGGTTTTGATGTTCTCGTTCAAAAAAAAACAAAGCCGCGCATATGTCCCGGTTCACACTGTGGAAAGCCTTCTCGAAGTCAACCAAAAGCCAGTTAAGCAGAAAATCGTACTCAACGCATTGGTCGATGATGATTCACATGTTGATGTGATCGACACAGGGGAATGCGCATCGAAAGCCGGCCTGCTTTGCATCAAACGTGCTTTCTTAGTGCTTTTTTAGTCTTTCCAGGACAATCCTAGGTATTATTGTGGCAACAGAAATGCCTCTCCAATTACTGCAGTCTGTAAGGCTGTTCTTTTTTTGGAAGTTTAATGACCAATACTTCTTTCCGATCAGTGGGAAGGATTTCTGTCCCAGTTCGGCAGGAATACTCTCGAATCCGGTGGCGTTACCTCGTTTTAGTGCAATAAGCGTAGCGACAATTTGCTCTTTAGTCGGGGGCTTGAACGTATACGAATTTTTAGATGGTTAACTAAATTATATTTATGGCCTTGGACTTGGCCAGAAGTTACACAATTCAAAATCGTGGCGAAATGCTCTTTCCACCGCATCCTGAAATCTTAGGACCGAACAGCGCGACATTTGAATCGTTCCCATCTCTTGCATTTATTAATTATAGTAGTAATTAATTATAGAAGTCTTTATTGTAGTAGTAGTTAACAGGATTTCATTATAATAAAAGAGAGAATTCGTTTTTGAAACGGGACAAGTACAATAAGTATGCGAAAAATTAAGAAAAGTAATATGAGATCAACAATTTACAAAAAAAAAAAAATATAAATGCCTTCAGCAGCTGCTTTCCCACAATGCTATACGATACGATATTTTCTCTGATGAGCTCCACTGGCAAAGGAGCTTTGTACGTGCGACGATTGACTTCAAATTTCACATTCGTATGAAAGCTCGCTCGCTACTGGAGCTCATACGAAAAAATATCATATCTTATAGCGTCGTGTGAAAGCACCCTATATTTGTTGTTGATGAACGGGGCGTAGAGCGGGTTTCGTTGCCAATCCGACACAAATAAGGGAGTTATTATGCAGTTGTTGTTGTTCCAGAATCAGTAGCTGAGGAAAAATCAAGTTGCAATGATGACAATAATTTTCATTTATCGATAGATATACAATTAACGGATACTTACAATTATGCATTAAACATTTTTTCTGCATACAGTTTCCCAATGGATTTAAGGAATTCCCTCGTCGGGTCAAGGCATTTGTTGGCTCGACACTCTTTCCGAAACATGTGTTTTGCCAAGTACCCGGAAAAATCTTTTTTTTTAGGCCGTACTTCCGTATAGCATGCTTAACATGTCTCCGCTCACTCTCAATGGTGTTCTTGTGGACTCGTTTCTGGGTCCACGAAAAAAAATCAAGTGGTTCACCGTCAGGTGCCCGAAACCCTTGTCCTCTAGACAGTTATAGGCCTGCAAATTGATTTTTTTTTATGGTGAATATACTATACATTTGCCAATGTAATACTTACTCTCCAATAATCAGAGTATATGGTAGTCCCAGGCTCGATGTTTTCTTTGATGACCGCTAGCAATATTGCCTTATCCCGCCTGGCGACAGGCACAAAAAAGCAGCGGCCGTTGTCCCTCTGGACTCCACCAAATACCCATTGGCCCTCAATGGATCTCCCACGATGGTGTTTCTAGTGGCCTAATTTTGACCCGCCAATCTCGGCGATTTTACCTGGTCCTAAATGAAAAATTATTTAAAGTACATATAAAATTAAATTAATTATTAGATTACCGCCAATTTTCGCTGATTGGTTCAGTACGGTTTCCGAAACAATCTTTAACAATTTATGGCCCCATGTTGTTCCCGTCGCATTCTTTATGCAGGCTTCGTTATTAATAATTTCTAATGAAACATTATGTATCCAAAGGTGCATAAGCAAAGCAACTTTTTGCAGATTTAAGTATTGTCCTTCGAAAACCGTCTCGTTTCGAATGCTTTGCCTATGAATATTACTGACGTATTATTTTGTAATTCCAAAGAAATTAAGTTTCACTTACGAAAACTGGCAGAACTCTGGCAGCTCCGTCGATTTTGAACGAACATCACCATTCTAAGCCGTCCTTTGCCGATTCTTTGGGGCAGAGCAACATCGTCGAGTAGAATTTGGGGCAGCCTACTTCTAATGACAGCAGTCCCCATACCTGCAGCTGTCTTACCCTACTCAGATAAGGCGGACTGTCCAAATCGCCTTTCAAGAATAGGGTCCACAAAAAATGTATATTGATATTCTCTGCAAAAAAAAACGAAGCATAGCGAATTTAGAGTTTAACTTCAGGTGCGTTCTTGTGCATCCTACTCTACACAACGTGGACCCTGTGTGTTTCCGCAATGCAATACGCACCAGCCTCATTGAAGGTGCATTATGGGAATAAAGTCAATCGTATGATGATACTCGCAACGACCTAAAGATGCCCAGTCGATTGCGGCGTCTCAATGCAAAAAGATTAAAAAAAAAAATGATACAAAGTATCTACACTGCATGCAGATACATCGGAACATGGATATGTCTTTGGCTACCGACTGCGTGGAACCTGTTGTGTTGAAGATATCGACGTAAGTTTTATAAAGATCCCAGTATAGTTATACTGGATGAATTCATTCGACAAAACACGTCCCACGCTTTCGGTAGGCATAAGATGTACCGATGTATCTGCATGCAGTGTAGATACTTTGTATCATTTTCAAGACATACCGTCCCGCATAGTGTACAGGAGAATACAAATTAACCCAACCGTTGCCCCGTGTGTGGATCAAGCGATCATACACTCTACATATTTATATGCGCGTGTGCTTCGTTAGTACGTCAATCCGCGATCGATCGCGTCAAGCCGCGGTCTAGCTAAACACACTTACTATTAGATACTTAGATAGTACTCGTCTAAGTCTAAAGACGGTAAGCGCGACAACACAATTTTATTGCATTAACGTTTACGTTATCCGCGCTGCACAAACTGCATCATCTGCACTATTCTCCTCGCTAAATCAGAATTGTGCACTGTTAGTTGATATATCATCGATCGTGATAGTACGCGGTATGCGCGATACAAGTACGGTCGTAAGTTCCTTACATCCACGGGAAAAACACGTTGGTGACCTTGGTGACACTGATTTCAGTCGGCTGGATGGGATTGGCCATCACAAGAAAGGGGTGGATCCGCCGCTGAAGTGTAGTCCAAGGTCCGTGGAGCAAGCATCTTTTTCGCACTGTCGCCGATGACGAAGCAACGCCCATCCATTGAACTTCTTCGACTCAACCGTCTCTCCATTGCCTGCATACGAGTGTGTGTGTATGTGTGTGTGAAGTTGAAGCTATTTCCCGACCTACCCCAACGATTTTCTTACTGAGTCAGGTTAGTGACTAATTGATGAAAACAAAAAGATTGCTGTGAAGGAGGAGCCATAGCGCTGTGCACGAGTGAGGGAGACAGGCTGTCTGGATGTGGCTGGTGTTCTGAGCAGATTTGAATCACGAGGGGATGGCAGTTGAATGATGTTGACTTGTTTTATGGGTGCCTGGTTGTTTAGTCAGTTCATGATGCGAAGTTTTTCGATTTTCGTGAGTTCCCTTTGATGACTGACTCGGATTGACTGAGGATCGGCCACTACATTCATATAACTCGGAAAAATTTTCAATGGGCTTGTTTCTTCTGACCCCCGAGTAGAAAAACAGACATTTCGTGTGACGGACAGATTTTTAGGATGACCCCCAGCTATAAGACATATCCATGTCAAAATGACGCGTAAACACGGTACTTGAATGTATATAGAATGATATACACGGCCGGTGTTCTTGAAAACAGGTTTCTTACAACGATTGCTTGCATCAGCCTTAATCAATTGTGTCAATTTCGCGCAATTGAGTTCAAATTGAACTAGGTAGAAAACTGAATCCGGATGACAATATTTAAGCTAATGCGTGAAAAATATAAATATATGTACATCCGTATATATTGCATGTGACTTCAGTCAGGCGAATGCCATTTAATTTATTTTTTATGTTATATGGTAGGGAGGTTTCGATAAAGATTTAACATTTTGATAACAGTAGATGGAAGAGGGAGTTGAGATGCCTTTTGATGCATGTAAGCATAGCATGTTTGTAGTAGGATCTCAGTGGTTGAAATTGAATGGACAGGATCGAACCAAAAGAACTCCTACCAGCCCTACAGGCTCTTCATTATAGCTTCATCGGCTTGCTTCTGTTGAACTGGAAAATAGACTTTTAATGCATCTGACTGTTGCCTGTTTGAAGTTTTGGTGTCACCACACGCGCTCGGTGGCCGTGGTCGTCCGGCACCGCTCTAACGATCTAGAGTACGGCGGTTCGATCCTCGGCACGGATAACTGCCTGCGGGTTCTAAAAGAATTCCCACAGCGCTCCTAGCTTGTCAGTACAAAGACGATGTGCCAAACTGGGTTGCCGCCGTGAGAGAGACGATTCCGCACTTTTCTTATTCATAGTAAATATTACAAAAAACAATTACAGACTTGCGAATCAGCAGCATCTTGTGGCCGCTCCGTTCACTACGCCAGCTACGCGATTAAAATGTCGCTACATTAAAAAGCAGCGCAAGTATTTCTGCTACGAGTGCAACCTCGGCAACCCAGTTTGGCATTTGCCTTGTTAGTGCCTGTTCCCCATCTGTACACATTTGGAAATATCTACCCTATACAAAACCCCATCATCTATATCTTGGCTAGATATTAGATGAGTTCCTTTTGTAGGTCAGAGCAGAAGAAGCAGCAAAGAAAACTTTGCAGAGCAGAGTAGGAAAGCTCTTATTGGAAATTTTTCATGCCAACATTTATGCCAGCCACACACTACGTCGTAGGCAAATATAATCTGATCTGATTCTGATTTGATCAGAATTTTTCGGTGACCTGAAACGTTACGTTCGCCCGCTCCTGCCTCCCACTTCCGGCAAACTTTCGTGAGGTAGGAAAAAGGACATCAAGACCTTTTATTTGACATCGTCTTCAGCGCAAACCCCCATGAGGGTTGTTCGTCAATCGGAAACGTCGCCTTTGCCCGTTCCTGTCTCCCACTTTCGGCAACCTTTCGCGAGGCAAGATTGGTTTTTCGGAAAGAGGACATCAAGTCCTTTGATTTGACACCACATTTAACAGAAAATGCGATGAACGTTGTTCGTCGACGTGAAACATACCCTTTGGGCCATCCTGCCACCCACTTCGGGCACGTTTGGACGAGGCAGAGTGGCATATTCGGTCGCTCTGCCTACGCCTCTACACTTTTATGTATATTTTATTAGAAACCGCCATGAGAGTTGTGCGACCCATTTTTTTCACATTACCTTAATTCAAAAAGGGCCGTTTTCTCAATGACTGAATAAATAAATCGGAAAAATTTTCTGATTTGATTCCCCTGTTCATGTTTTACATGCAGTCTGCATCTGAAAATGAATTGAGTTGAAAGCAACTTGCAAGGTTTTTCCAGAATGCACTCAATGCTATTCCGGATTAAAAGAACAAACTTGAACCAGTTAACTGAATACAAAATATGCATAGAGCTTTCTTCCTACAATAGGCGCATTTTTTTCGTGCAGAGCAGAGCAGGTTAAGCGACGAGAAAAACGATCCAGAGCAATTTAACGGAGCAAGTTTTTGTCTTTGCTAAAAAACTATCATAACGGAGCACTATTCGTATGTATTTTAAAGTTTAGGAGATCATCGAAAGCAGGCTGTAGTTGCACGAGTGTATTTGATAGTTTTTTTCACAGTCGCAAACGCAAGTCGTTCAGTCGCGGCCTTGGAACTCACACCTAAAGACTACTCTGTAGACTACTTTAATTCCCATCAGTTATCTATATAAATCTGACATTTTATCAGCAATATCCCTTGTATATACAATTTACAGGGAGGACAATTTATGCTTAACTGGATTGACTACTACGGCGCCTCATTTGTCATATACATCATGTCCATTGGTGAGCTAATTGCATTAAGCTGGATATACGGCGTCCGCAGGATCTGCAAAGATGCAGAGTTTATGAATGGTATAAAACTTGGCTTGTACTGGCGAATATGCTGGGCAATTGTCGCTCCAGGTCTTATGTTAGCGATATTGATATATACATTTACGTCATATCAGCCATTGCAGTATAAAGGAGAAGACTATCCTACATGGTCATATGGTAAGGATTTTGCATATCATATACACACAGTAAAACAATTGAAAACCCACTTTAAAGAACGCCGAATCCTTCCGGTTAGTTCGAATAAAGAAGCCGAAACTTGAAGTTGTTGGTATTTGTACAGAGAGATCGAAACGTACCACACATTTTAAAATTGTAGTTTTCAACATCACAGAAAATTTGGCTACATAGAACTAAGCGTGCCAAAATCACTTGTTTTGTTTTTTTTGTCGTCATTTCCGATACCTATGTTAGTCTTTACTGGCCCATTGTGTAGTTTTTCTTTGAAGTTTACTATTGGTTAGCAAGTAGTGGATCCTGGATGAAAGACATTTCAAGAAATTTGAAGTCTGCAGGACTGCGATTAAAGGAAGGACAAGGATCACGAATAGTGAGCCATTGGCTTGGAGTGAGACATTCTGCCATTTAAAGAGTTTTGGAAAGATTTCGGGACGAGAACAGGGGAAGCCAATCGCACCACCACCAGCGAGGACCGATTTATACGCTTAAAAGCCCTCAGGAATCGTCGAAACATACCTTCACGGCACGGCACGGCACTAAGTCACCTCAGACACGCCGCAGGAATCGTTATTTCCAAACAAACCGTGCGTAATCGTTTGAGGGAAGTGGCCTGTTTTCCAGATATCCGGTAAAAGTACCGCGAAAGCACAAATTGCCCGACATCGATTTGCCAGGAACCACTGCCATTGGAGCATGAGGCATTGTATGGTAGAATTTTCTTCTTTGATGATTCAAGATTTTGCCTGTGTGAGAATTATAGTCGAGCTAGAGTCTGGAGAAGAGCAAATGAACGTTTCCTACCCTGTACCCTTCAATCCACATCACCTTTTGGTGGGGGCGCTATTTCCTTAAATGACAAAAGCGATTTAGTTCCGATCGCCAATGGCAACTTAACAGTTCAGCGATACATCAACAAAGTGCTAAACTGTCACGGTACTGGAGAAGCACGTCCTGGTGAATAGAATTTCGTTTCGATGCACCTTCATACTGCAAACATAGTGCATTAATTCCTCACTGCCGATAAGTTCGACCTTCTTCACTGGCCAGCGTGCAGCCCAGATTTAAATCTCATAGAACTTTTATGGGACCAGCTGAGGCAACGCATCTGGACTCGTTCCAACCCTCCTGAAACTTACGAGAGCTGGAACAAACCCTGAAGGATGCATGCAAATTTCTCAGGAGCATATCAGGGTCGTCTCATAATAAGCATGCCTAAGCGAATTCAAGCCGTTATTCGAACTCATGGTGGCAATACAGGCTACTGAGCAGTCGATGAATCAGAATAAAACATTAAAATATAAAAAAAAAAATCAGGAAATATTGCTGAATATTGTTTTTTTAAGAGTTCGCAAAATTTGTATGAAATGTACTGTTATGTTAGAAATTAAGAAGAAGAAATGTTTTATAGGTTTTACCTTCCCTACCGATATATCGGAAACGGCCGTCTGGGCTTCCTTATTCTTTTCAGTAGGAACAAATTTGTACTTTTTTTAAGTGGCCCTTTAACAATTGTTTTGCTGTGTATTTCTGTACGTTTGCGAAAACTGAATGGTATGTATACTCTTTTTATTACAGCTATCGGATGGTGTATAGCAGCATTCGGAGTAATTCAGGTGCCTCTCTGGGCATGGGTTGCTATAATCAAGCAACCTGGTAGCAGTTTACTCCAAAAAATTCGTGGCGCGTTCCAGCCTAAAGAAAAATGGGGTCCAAACGATACAGCAACCCGTGAAACATATAAGAAAAGCATGATTGACGATGACGATGAGACTGAATTTCAAAAGGCCGGATTTTTAAGAAGAATTTGGCTCAATATATTTGGATAGGTTTAGAGAGGTTAACTTATTTCTAGAAAATAAAAATTGAAATTTTTATAAAAAAAAAACAAAGCATTACATTCATTCTACAATAAAAAAGTGTTGTATTCTTAAAGCCTTTGAAAGTTAAACCTGGCTCTATGATCAGTCTAGTGAGCGTAGCCCGGACGTAGTAACATCCCTAGTCCACCGGCCGAAGCATAGTGGTTCGCGTCTTTGACCAATAGTGGGTTTTTAATAACCCCTCTTGTGAGGCCACCGCTTCGCTCTAGAACAAATGATTTTTATCTTGCAGTTTTGCAGAAAGATTATCCTACGATATGTTTGACCGCAATAAAAATAATGAGGCACTTTTTGTAAGTAACTATCATATTTTTCGACGAGATCGTTATGAAAACTCAACTAGACGAGGGGGTGGTATTTTGATTGCTGTCAAGGCAATGATCAGGATCACCTCCTGATTCGATTAAGCCATGTCTGTCTGTCCGTTCGCACGACAACTTTCGATAGAATGAAGCTAGAGCCTTGAAATTTTGAACAAATGTTGACATGTTGTTGTTTTTGGTATCATCTAGTTGGTTGGTCCTGAAAATGGGCATGATCAGGCCAAAAAAAACGCCTACCTGCCCTACATATGTAAAATAATTAAATTTATCTATAACTCCTGATTAAATAAACATGGAAAGGTCTAGTTTTGGTAAATTGCTCGTTAGGGTAACCTTATACTCTCCTGGAAAATAAAATCGATCAGTTGAAAACTAACGGTAATTCTCTTACAAAGAGCCCCGTTCTACCCTACTTTTCAAGTTTTTTGTCTGTAACTCTTGAACCAATTGACATAGACACCTGATTTTTGGCATGTAACCCTGAGGTGAGAAGTTGCTTGAGTTCAAGTAAGTTGGGCATAATCAGATCAAAGGGACCCCTATCTCCCCTACAAATTTCAAAAAATTAAATATTCCTTTAACTACGATAACTTTTGATAGAATGACACTAGCGAGTTGAAACTTTGGTCGAATGTTGCCAGTAAGATCTAGTTGGTTGGTATTGAAAATAGGCAAGGTCCGACTCAAGGAACCCCTACCTCCCCTACAAATGAAACTTAAAATAAGCGATAACTTACGATAAAACAAAGCTAGCGACTTGAAATTTTGTTTAAATGTTTGTAGTAGGATTCAGCTGGCTGATGTTGAAAATACGTAAAATCCGACGAACGAAACCCCTACTTCCCCTACAAATGAAATTTCAAATAAGCGATAACTTCCGATAAAATGAAGCCAGAGACTTGAAATTTTGCTTAAATGTTCGAAGCATGATCTAATTGGTTGGTGACAATGATGGGCAAGATCCTACCCAAGGAACACCTACCTCCCCTATAAATGAAACTTCAAATAAGCAATAACTTTCGACAAAATGAAGCAAATGACTCGAAAGTTTGGTCAAAGGTTTGTACTGAGATATAGTTGGTTGTCATTGAAAATGCACAAGATCCGACAAAGGAAACCTCTAGCTCCCCTACAAGTGCGACTTCAAATAAGCGATAACTTTCGATAGAATGAAGCTAGCGATTTGAAAAATTCGACAAATTTTTATAGAATGGGCTAGTTAATTGATTTTGAGGATTTTGAGAATGGTAAAGATCCTCCTGAATGAGTGCCAACCTCCCCTATAAACTAGCCATAGAGGAAACTCACTTTTATTGTTGTTGCCAATTGGTACTTTTGGTATCACCACTAGGTCTGTGAAAGTCTAGGGTATATACGCTTCGGTCTGGTTTTTCTAACAGATTGTCTTTCTGTCATGGATTTGATGCAAATTAATCTGGTTGGGTAGAATTCTAGATATAGTGTCTGTGAGTACTAACTTAAATGCTTCCGTAAATAGAGTAAATAACTAACCCACTTTGGCCGAATTCTTTTAGATTTTATATTTTATGATTACATTCAAGAAGAGTTGGTTGTCACTCCTAGTAGAAATTTTCCAACAAAGCTTATTTATTTTTTAGATTGTGCAAAGAGTATGAATTATTGAACAAATATCTCTATAAATATTATTGTATTATACATATATCGAGCGGAACAACATGAAGAATGATGTTACAGCTTTTTGGAACTTTATAAATAGTAAAAGCAAGAATACAGGTATGCCGAAAAATTTAAAATTCAATGGTAATTCTTATATTAATTCTATTATTAATTAAATCGCTCGATTCTACTGCGACTTAACCTGAAATTACACTGCGTTTTCCTGCAGGAAAAGGAAATAAACGTTCACAATACCAGTGACCAGTTTAATTGTGTCAATTGAATGTGCAAAAAATTTTCAAGTAAAATTGGAAGATTTTTGATTGTTTGAGAGTAATTTCAAATATGTTTGTTCATTTCAATGGAATGGGACTAACCGCCATTCGATTACATGATCGGTTCAAGAGATATTAAGATATATTTTGTGATTAATCATGCCATTTTCTTCAGTTCTTCTTAAGTTTTGAGTTTAATGATTAAATAACAGTTTTAAGATAATTCCTAATGTATGATATTTGGTAATTCCGAATCAAATGAAACTTGCGATTTGTACAAATCGCAAGCTGGTACCATCATTATCTCAAAAGATGACTTTTTTTTAAGTAAATAAGCTATTTTGGCTAATAAGATCAAAAATTGAAGCTCATATCACGGTTTGAAGGTGATTCCTAATGTATTTATTCATTCTGGTTCGAATAAAGTGAATAATATTCCTCAATAAGTTCGAGGTTCAAAGCTTTTATTGTAGTTTTTTGGTGTTCCCTTCTGTATTTTATCTCATTAGATTGGGAATGACTCAGTCTAATGAGATAAACCGCAATTAAACTTTTTCATTAATCAAAAAAGATTAATCTTTTTCCGATTTTTTATTAAACTATCAAATAAGCTATTTCATTAAATAAGTTCAAATTAAAAAGCTTATCTGGCATGTTTACGGTAATTACCAATGCATTTGGTCATTATAAATCGAACAAAACCGTAATGCGATACGATTATTAGCTCAAAAGATACAAGGGTAAGGTGAAAAGTTCTTGGCCTGACATCTACGGCCCTCTCAACTTCTTCATTGGATACGAAGCGCTTTCCAAAAACAAATTTCTTCAAGTTTGGGCGCAGATGGAAGTCTGAGCGTGCCAAATCAGGAGAATAGGGGAGATGGTCGAGCAAATCATACCCCAAATTCCGCAGTTTTTCCATCGCCAACGCACACTTGTGTACAGGTGCGATGTCCTGGTGAATGCCAGATGCCCCGCAAGGGGTTAGGGCAAATGAGTGAGATGTTTCGCACCCTTTCTTCCGATACCCCCACAGCCTCAGCAATGTCACTCACTTTCATTCGCCTATCGTCCAACACGAGCGGATTTTATTTTATAACGCAAAATTCATAGGCTAGGTTCGTCGACATAACGAACATAAAAAAAAAACAAAGATAAGTGATAAAAATTATTAGTATAATTGATTTAGTATGACACCAAAATTAATTGATAAAATTCTAGAATATAAGACATAATAGTAAAGGCACCATGAGATGCTTTTTGGTTGGGAAAAAAAAAATCATGAAAGACCTTCGTCAGATAATAACTCGACATCATCAGTTGTTTATATTTCAACAATCATAACTTTTATTATTGTCATCCAATAACCGAACACTTAGGCCCGTATTCATAGTCGTCCCTTAAATATTCCTTAGCTTAAGTTAAGTTTTCCCTTCAGTATTTCTTAAGTTTTTTTTGTATTCATAGTCGACCCTCAAATTTTATTTAACTTAAGTTTTTTTTAAGGGTTAAATCGTCCCTTAAGAAATACTTAAGTGTATACAATGTCCCATACAGACGGTGATCTCATACAAATTGAATCATAATAAACCAGACGAATCTCTATAGGGATAAAATTTCCATGTACACAATGATGAAATTTTCAATTTGATCAAGTCAACGACCGGTCCAAAAATTCGTCTTTGTGAGAAAAACTTTTTTATTTCTAAAGATATCATCTTCAAATTTCACACTCATCAATAGTATCTTTAGTCAAATCACATTCTTGAATTTGGTTGAAATTGAACCACTACGTCATATAGCTGCCATAGGAACGACTGGTCCGAAAATTCGTCTTTGTGGGAATAACTTTTTTATTTCTATAGATATTGTTTTTAAATTTCACATTAATCAGTAGTAGTATCTAGTGAAATTACATTCCCGAATTTGGTTGAAATCGGACTACTCTATCATATAGCTGTCATAGGAACGACCGTTCCAAAAGCAAGTTTTTGTCAGAAAAACTTTTTAATTTCTGAAGATATCTTTATGAAATTGCACATTACTCAATTATATTAACTGCTAAGCCAAGTTCCTAAATTTGGTTGAAATCGGCTCACTATTTCATATACCTCTTATAGGAACAGTGAAATCGGAACAAGTTTTACTACTAATTTCAAAGTGGCAAATGTACCACAAAACACGACGAAGGTATCGTACCTTCGTGAAGGGTATCGTACCTTCGGCAAGCTAGCCGAAGGCTAGTTTTTTTTTTCTTTTATTTAGAAAAATTACTTGTTGAATTGAATTTTCATTACTTTAAAGAAAATGACCTGCATGCTGCCTGTAGCGTAGAATCGTAAAGCTATCAGGGTGCGCGCAAGAGCAGATAGTGGTAAACCCCGCTGCGATGTTGGAACTGAGACATCACAAAGGGGCATTATTTTATGCTACACCTAGAAAACAATCATTGGATGAATAATTTAATAATGGAAAGGTCCTTTATATTTTACAAGCGATGTGACAACTGAAAATGAACAATCTTGCTGCAAACTGGCTGTCTGTTAATTCAAAAAACGGTGCCTCTTCGTTGCCCCGTTTGTATGTTTTTATCAATCTCACGTTAAACGAATGACGTTCGACATAATCAAAAAAATTCCTCTTCAGAAGAGGTGTCGTCAAACAACATTTTCGGACTTTATTTATTTATTATTTCACGAATATGTAATATAAATCGAAACGAATGTGCACTGCCAGCAAAGATACACTGATTAGGTGTGAGAGTTTTGCATAAAAAAGGTTACTCAAGCTAAAAAAATTACTTAAGTGCGGTCTTTGCCAACCTTAAATTTTCCTAAGATATTACTGAAGTTTAGCCCTTAATTCTGTCTATGAATACAAAAAACCTTAACTTAAACTTAACTATGATACGATAAGTTTTACTTAAGGGAACCCTTAAGTAAAACTTAAGGGAGGACTATGAATACGGCCCTAAGATATTACTTAAGTTTACCCCTTAATTCTGTCTATGAATACAAAAAACCTTAACTTAAACTTAACTTTAGTTTTCCCTTAAGTAAAACTTAAGGGACGACTCTGAATGCAAAATCGGCCCTTAAGGGTACTTTAAGTTAAGATTTTTGCTGAGGGAGGACTATGAATACGGCCCTTAATAAATAAAACCAAATAATCATAATATACCGAAAATTAAATAAGAACATACATATGTGCTACTATTAAATATATATTGTAGTATATATGTATGTACATATATGGTGCACATATGAGAGATTATATGACTGGATTCAAACAAAAATCTAAAAATATAACATTACAAAAAAAATAAACATAACAATATGAATTCAGACATTAGGCTTCTTCCTCGATCTGAAGTTACTTAGTATGAGAAGCTGAGCCTATCATTTTTTCTTTCCCTCTCCCTCCCTTTAATGTGAATTGGTTACTCTTGGGGGTAACAACATGCGCCCGAATTCCCTAGGCAGGGGGAGTAAAGACGCGCCGAGCCCATACCATCTAGGACCCGTAGCTTGAGCCTTCATCACCTTAAGGCTTTGTACCTCAGAGGGAAAACGCACTCTTTTAATTGAACAGAATTCCCGTCTCATTTATATCTTTGGCCCTGTGCCAGTTAGTAGTTTGACTGATGTTAATCGCCTTGACCCCTCCAAGGCATGGGTGCGTGAACATCTCTAGCATTTCTATGCCTTGTTGACGTTTCGATAGCACATCTATTTTTCGGAAGTGCAGTTGCTAGCATGCATCTCCTATCCGCGCCGTCTTTATACTGATAAGCTCGGAGCACTGTGGGTGTGGGAGTTCTATTAGTACCCAGTTTTTGATCGCACCGAGATTTGAACTCCGAGCTCTAAATTATTATCGTAGAGCGGTGACCGAACGACCACGGCCCCTTCACGGATCTTTGTATCGATTTCGTATTTCGTCGTCCCCATTAGGTTTTTCTTTTATCTGTATCTTTCGGCGGTAGTTTTTCACTTTTTCTTTGATAACCGGGAAGACGTGCAAGCCCCTCTTTGTACGTAAATGGAGGAGGTCGATGACTGCCGTGTTATATTCACCCCACTACTCCCGACAGCTGTGCTGGTCTGCCAACGCATGTCATGGGTGGTCATCGGAGAGTCAACAAGCCTTCGCAGCTATTCTAACACTCGTCCTCCGGTGTCTATTACTTACTACAAGTGCCAGATTACAGTGATTCCTATGCGAAAATAAAAGATCGATTGAACAATTCGGATACCAAAGATAAGCAACTTATTTTTGAACTGTAGCGAATTAGACTCTATACGGCCTTAGGCATGAGTGAGTGTTGTACAACGAACTGAGTGCTATTTGGCCTTATGTCTTATATCTGTGAGCAAATCATTTGGCATATTTTGTCGCTAGCTGTAGGTGTATGATTTGACCAAAATATTCAGTACCTAAGATCAGAGCAAAACTGAGTACCCGTTATAAAAGGTTATTTTGTTGCTCATCCTTTTTGAGAAAAATTTGGATGCTTTGAATAATCGCAGATATATCTCATTAACACTGTGTTAATGCACTAATAAATTTTAGTTTCAAAATTGGGCCACTTGAATAGGGACACTAGTAAAATTCCGATTTTACACCAAAAACAGGTCACAGATAATATGTATTTTTTAATAATGAGTACTTCCTTCTTCATTCGAAACTGCGTGAAAAATTGGATTCGATATGGATACGTATAAGGATTTTACGTAATTTAGCGAAAAGTCCTGAGTCTCGAGGGAATGGGAGTCGGGTCATATTCAAATTCACATTTTGAGCCTGGATACACTTTTCTATTAGTCGCAATGAATGAATGAGAGCATAATCTTGCTGCTTTATCAATTTAAGTGGCCCAAAAACACTTTGGATTTATAGAAAAAGTATTTTCCGTATCGTATAGTACGATTTGTTGTCATTTTGTACCTAGGACAAAAAGCATGACGCAATTTTCTCTTCTGTGAGGACCCGCTAAAAGTGATTTTGGAAATGGTGATTTCTTTGAATGAAAAAGAAATGAACTTCAATTGCCCGGACGGACATAAGTACTATATCCGGGATCAGCCAAAGGAATTACGGTTTCCGATGAGTCCTCCTAGAAGAGAAAGTTCCGTCGTCCTCTGGATGGCTTTGTCCTAGGTCCAGCGTACAAAATGGCAACAAAATCGGCAAACCGCAGGCCGCTGGATGTCGACTCCTGATATGGGTGGTATAATTGCGGTAGCTAACGCCGGGATGAAAACCGAATCTTAGAATAAGTTCTGTCATGGATAAATATTAAGCGCCAAATCCAAAAATTATCCTACCGCTGAAATCGTTCGCGTAACCCTTAGTGGTCACAGAGTCAAACAAGAGGTGACACCATAACAAAGAGGAAAGGGAAAGGTTAGAGAAAGAGAAAATTAGGGCCAACACCCGATGGAGATGGGTGTATGAGGGATGTGGGGTATCATATCCAAGGGGACGTCCGAGTACATTTAATGTAGGAATCCTTTTCGAATTTAACTCAAGTCTATGTTGCGGATAGATAGGTAGGTTTCCATTGAAAAGTATATACTCGTAAATAAATTACAGATCTCAAACAAACTCATTAATCTCCAATTAATCTAATCAACATCTTCTTCTTCCTTGCTCTTTCATACCACTCCGCGGCTTCGCGTTGCTCTGCCTGTGGTGTTGGCACTTCGCCCATTCTAATCAACATCATTCGGACGGTTTTCGGCCCGAAATCTTATCATGGGAAAAACCTTGTACAATATATCAACATCCATACCTACGTTATATTTGCCTATCCCAAAGCCAAAGCTGAGGAATATTTTTGTCAATGTTATTGGTCTTGGGGGGAGATTCGTCTTGACTTTAATTATAATTCTCTAGACGCTAATAAAATAAAACATTATCTGGATTGTAAATTTTATATTAGATGAGTTCGTTTCACCCGGTCTTGGAGCGTGAGTAGATCGAACGCAATGGATTTCAAATATCAAACATAAAAGATTTCAATACTACATTTAGGCTGCGCGCACGTTCGCACACGTTCGCGTGTCGCGTTCACGTGTTTCACTCAAACGGTTTGAGTCTATGGTTTGCAACCAAAGACGCGAATCTGTCAATATGACAAATACTACTATTGTCGTATCAACAAATTGGGTTCATTATTGTGCTTTAAAACGGATAATTAGGTAAGAATTGAGTGGCAAAACAAACGACTGGAGAATAGTAGGATGCACATAAGCACATATTTCATACTAAATTATTGGCGTTAACACACAATAATGAACCCAATTCGGTGATACGACAACAGCCGAGCATTTGTCGAATTGACAGATTTGCATCTTTGGTTGCAAACCATAGACTCAAACCGTTTGACATAAAAAACGTGAACGCGACACGCGAACGTGTGCCAACGTGCGCGCAGCCTTACAATAAACTCACAATCCACTTAAACATACATTCATACATTTTAATTGCCAAAACAAAATGTCAATAGTTAGCAAGGATTCATTAAAACTTTTCACCGCTATTAATGATGCTACCTTCCAATCCAACATTCCAACCTGAATATTCCAAATTTCCAATGACAAGAAAAAAATTATTCCCAGGGTTAATGTTGACGACAGTATGCGAATTAAAATTTAAATACGAACTCTGCCAGCACTTCAATCGCTTCGGATAGGTGCACGGAGGCATATTTTTGCAAATTTTGTAATGTTAAGAGCCCGCGCAGACGGCAAACTTTTTAGTTCGCAGAAAAACTAAATAGTTTAGTCAGAAAAATAGAACCGCGCACACAGCACACTAAACTATTTAGTAATTGCTGTGTACGGGGTCTCATAAAACAGTTGCCGTCTACGCGAGCTCTTATATGCATAGCCGCTTTCGATTCAAACAAAACTCACATCATTTTCATACAAAACGACAGACCGGTTTAAACCCGGGTCTCAATGAGATCTCATTACAGCAAAGTTGAAAGCAAATTGGTTGAACACCAACTTCTTTCGCCTCCATCTAAATGTATACTGAGTTTGCAATTCTTCCCCACGACGGCGAAGTATATGTATTGTGGCTGTTTAGGTTCGCTCGTCACAGAGCCGTGGTGTTCTTTTCGGTCTGTGAAGCCGGGCTAATGAATTGAAAGCGGCTAATGATTGTGCTATAATTGAAAAATAAATAAATGCTGTGTCCTTTTGTTCAACCCATAACTACAAGACGCCTGGGTTCATCGCCATTTACTAAATGCACATTTCGTCGAGGTAAAAGCTCAATTTAATATTTCAACTGTCATACGATATTTAGTTATAACCAGTAAAGTTCCATCATCGGCAACTGTAGGGCTGATGAATTGGCGCGCCAAGGAATTACAGACGTAGTTTCTTAGAGACTTCGCTGTATCGGTAAGCTCATTGCATCATCCATTAAAATCGGCTGCGACTGAAAGGGCCAACTTGAGGTGGATTAATTGAAACACCTGCCTTCTAACAAGGCAGATAAGACCCAGGTTGTCGCTGAGATGACAATACATATATTGGAACTGTAATGACACCCACATTACATGTCATTTTCTGGTCGAAGAGCATGCAAGACTCTGTAATGCACCATATTCTGGTCTGGTTGTGCTGCTCCCACCGGCAGATCTATGGCAGCACCTGATGAGTAAGGATCTGTCGGTGGTACGAAACCAGAGACCGCGGGTCCCATTACACCTGGACCCCAATGCGAGCGCGAAGGCAAGTGAGCCACCCGCCAACCATTCCATCCTAATCGCCTCATTTTTTTTTATTCCCCATTTTTACCTCCCTTGTTTGTGTCGTCTTCCCCAGCCCTATGAATTTTTGTTAATACGTAAAGGACAGTGGCAACGAGCGGCGAAAACCCCGCCCAAGTCTCCCGAACTGAGCTACAGCAAGCATAGGTCGCTGCTTAGCTCGTTTTTCTACACCAGATGGTACGGCCCGACCTTCACGGTCATTATGCTACCTAAGGCTCCGTCTCCACGGGCATCTCCGGATGCCCACCAAACCGTCCGTTATAACTCAGGCTACATTTTAATTACTTCTGCAGAAGTCAGTCAGTCAGTCGATTTGTATGGAAATTGATGCAAGATCGGGTGAAACAAACGCACCTATTATCAAGATACCGGTTCCTCTAATTATAATGCTACCTGTGAATCTATAGTTCATATATCAAGATTTGTTTTTTTTTTTTTTAGTTAAATAGCATGCTACTTTATAAAGCTGCGAAGAGTCGGTTTGTTCATTCATACGAGTATTTATTTTACAAACTGGGTCTGTTATACGTAACTCCTAATTTAATTTTGTCCTTTTTGTGGTTTAGACTGTACATTGGATTTCAAAAAATTTCTCTTCAAAAGTTTTGGTTTAAAATGGATTCACTAAATACTATATTGAAAATAGTGAAGTGTTATTTCCAGCAGTGATTGTAGTAGTATAAAGTAAAATAAAAATAAAACAAAATCTAACCAAATAGTGCTTAAGTGCATCTTCAATATAAAGTTTGTTGAATAAAAGAAATATTGCAACTTATTGCCGTCGAAAAGTGAATCTCTGCGATATAGCCAACGATTCAATCTCTTTTTATTAATTTTTTTTTGTTTCTGGATTCCTGAGACTCAAAGGTAATCAAACAAAAACATACCCTCGGTTACATGTATAGGGCTACTCTGATCCAGATCAAAGGGTGGTCAGTAGTTTTGTATGAAAATTGATCTTTGTTCGGGTGAATCGAATGGGGTTAATGTGAAGGTCGACCAAAACGCCATGTATTGCGTTCCCCAAATACATACATACTAAGTTAAACCCGCTACGCACCGCAAAAAGATGTAAAATGGAATTATCATTAAATATTCGCTCTCTGTCCGGTCAAATGATTTAACTTCTAGTAGTATATGAGCCTAATATAAGCAATTCGATATCATAGCACGAAAAATGCTATTTTTAGTTTACAACTTATTGTTAAGCAGCAACATCTCAATTGCATTGTTTAATGCAGTAAATTGACGCATTGAATTGTACTGTACATTCTTTTTTTAATTTGAAGTTTTTGTTACGATAGATAAATGTTAATTGCCTTGCCGCACGGGCGCGTCAACATTTCTAGCATTTATAGGTATATGCCTTGTTGACGTTTCGATATCATATCTACTTTTCGGAAGTGCAGTTATTAGCATGCACCTCCTATCCGCGCCGTCTTTATACTGACAAGCTCGGAGCACTGTGACAGTTCTATTAGTACCCACAGGGCACAGGCAGTTTTTGATCCCGCCGAGATTTGAACTCCAAGCTCTAGATTAGTATCATAGAGTGGTGACCGAACGACCACGGCCACCGAGCACGATAATGAGATAATGATACAATAGATATAATGTTTATTAATATTTAAATGTTGCAAATACAGTAGTTTAATTTTTTTTTGTAGTTAGATTTTCTTTGATCGCGATTCTTTTCTTTTAGATCTACAATGAACGGGCATATAAATAAAGGATATCAAGATGGTGATCCAGAGCAAATGAAGGGTTTTCCAAAAAATGGCGAAATCTCAACAACAGATAATCCGGAACTGGTGAGTTTTTTCCTTTGGGTGATTTAATTAGTCAGAAATATCGCAAATCGTGAGTGAATGGCGCTTGCGTTTTAAAAATATGTACATATATCAAACTATGCCCATCAATTCGTAAAAGCTCAACGTGACCGTAACATAAAGTTTACACTTGCAGCCAAAACACTTGATATGGCCAGATCAATTCAATTGGAACTGTCATACCCATACACATATGAGTCTTTTCACAATGTCTGGTTAAAGTTTATCCTATAGATAAACCCTAAACGGCATCTAACCTCCACTAACCTCCAGTTAAAAATTTATCGGCCGATGATTCCAAACAACTGATACGGGCTGCTGAGGTTTTGACAGCTAGAACTGTTTTCGTTTGCACATTCAAATGAGACAATTAAACTAGTCACAAAGAGTTCTGGAAATTGATTCGATGGAAGAGGATTTGAAACCAACTCACTCAATTGCCCTAACCCCTTGTGGGGCATAGCGCGTCAACTGTTCCATGTGGCCCAGTTGACGTTTCGTTGGCATAAATTGGTTTCAGAGAATGCAGTTGCCAGCATGCACCTCCTGCACATCCATGGCCACGAACGTCGTCGTGGACAAATGAATGCTGACAGACGGTACAGACATAGAATAAAACAGGCTTCAGAATTCCACCAAGAAAATCAGCTGATTTTTCTACTGCATTTTCATATTTTGAGTTTTGCATACGCAAAGGTTTAATTAAGTGTCCTGGATAGCTAACTGGCAATTTAACCAGACATTGAGAAAACGGGCCCCAGATCATCAAAATGCACCAACTACAACTAAAATGTAAGCATGCGCCGAGGAGACGTCATGCCCAGACGCAACGGCTACTCGCCAAGTACTCTGACTTTCCATCTCGTCCTGTTCACCGCCATCGCTTCCAGTTCACTCCACGACTTGTCTATTGAGGCACCCTCTCTCTCAACTGATCTTCTCCAGGTGTTTCTAGGTCGTCCAACGGCGCCTTGCGTTGGTTCCCTGCGTTGGATCCCTTCGCTTCGACCTGACGTCTAAGCCTTTGTTTGTCAGACCCAACCTTGGCATTGAGATCACCTATGATAATTTTTATGTCACCTTTGGGAGCTTTGTCGAAGGCGTCGCCAAGTCGGCATCCTTAGCTGATTGATCTGCTGGTTCAGTCGGGGCGTAGCACTGAATTATAGTGATGTTTCTTACCCTGGATTTGAATTTGGCTTTAATGATACGGTCGGAAATGGGCTTCTAATCGATTTGATTTTAGCTGATGCAAATTTTTCCCGGTCGATGACGCAATGGACGCGAGAGGTGGTAGGGGCTCGCAATTTGACTAGCATATTTACTCGGAACTCACCAATTTGCGAGTAGTGTGACTGGACCTACTGAAAGATACTTGCTACTTGGCGAGCTTTTGCGGTACTGTCATAAGATTCCATAAGTAATTACTTTGATGCGCTTGGTAGCCGTGTGGTCTTGGTCGCCTATAATACGAGTAGGCGCGTTGTTATGTACTCTAGTGTAGTTAATTTGGCTTAACACGCAATTACAACAATGCGTAAACCTGAATTAACCTGGATAGCTATACGGGCTAATAAACCTGCTCTCGATAGATATGTCAAAATATGGCGCTCGCATCGCTAAATGGCGAGTTTATTATGGAAAATTCGAAATTTTGTAGTTTAAGTTAATTATTTAGTAAACATATTGTAGATATTTTTCCGGATATGATCCATAAAATTAAAAATCTTGCGAGCACAGTCAAAAATGTTGGAAAACTAAATTGACACCAGGGGTTAAAGTAGTTAACCCGGACCGTTTTATTGAACGCCGCTTAACCGTCACCCGAATTAAGCTGCACTGGAATACAAAAGAACGCGCCTAATGTAGTTTTATGAAATATTTGTAAATATTCGTTAGTGACAATTTTACTTTTAGTCAACAGATAGCAGTGCACCGAAAACCCAAGAGCGCGATGTTTGGGGAAAAGACATTGAATTCCTGATGTCATGCATTGCAACATCGGTGGGCTTGGGAAATGTATGGCGTTTTCCATTCACAGCTCTGGAGAATGGTGGTGGTGCCTTTGTGATACCATACTTGATAGTACTATTCCTAGTAGGCAAACCTCTCTATTATCTGGAGATGCTTATTGGTCAATTCTCTAGCCGGGGATCGGTGAAATTATACGATTTTTGTCCCGCTATGAGGGGTGAGTAAATGTCTTGTTAGTGCTTATGCCTGGTAAACAGTTCGAGTGAAATTCACTGCTGAATATTTTTTATCGTTAAAAATGCGCGCAGGTTTGAAATTTTTGTGTGGATTTGACAGCACTTTCCACTTCACCGAGAGCTGTATACCAGGTTTTAATATTGTTTTTTTTTAAACCTAATGTATTTTGTTTCGTAGGAATCGGCGTCGGTCAATTTATCTCAACAGCATGGGTAACGACATACTATGCCTCTCTCATGTGTCTGACACTCTACTACTTATTTGCATCGTTTGCATCGGATTTACCCTGGAGTACGTGTCGAGAAGAATGGGGCACTGATTGCATATCGTCCGCTGTGATAGAAGCGAGTATACCGCGAAATGCAAGTCAAAAATATACTTCGGCAGAATTGTATTTTTTGTAAGTTAGGCTTGCTTTATCTTTCTGATACACTTAAGGGAAGTCGACGTTTAGGACAAACCAGAAATGCATTTCTCTTTTTTTTTATTATTTATTAAAACTAAAACTTTTACTGAATATAATGACACCAAGCCTACATTTTTATGACAACGGGAAATGCTATAAATTAATTTTTGAAGATATCGATCGCACTTGTTTTTCTATGGACCGTAAAACGAAAATAACTTCTCATGAAAAATTGTATTTTTACTTTTTAATGTTATTTTCTCTCAAAAACTCAAAAACTACTAAGCGAAATGATTGATTTTTATTACATAAATAATAGAAGTAAAACAGGGTTCTCTCGGGAGCTATTTGAAAAAAAAATGTCAATAGAGCTATAAAAATATTTAAACTTAAAACAGTGTATGAAAATTTTAAAATATCTTAATAGTATATAGGTATATAATATAAAAAAAATACTAAATTATATTATGTATTCGGTTCTTGAGAAAAAGGTACAGGCAAATCGCATCGATTTATGGATATTAAGCAACCTTTATCAGACCATTTATTGTTAATTTATAGCAAATTGTGAAAAGTAGCCTAAACACGATAACTATATTATGAATATTTGATCTTTATTTTGCGAGAAATCAAGGAAAGAGGATGTCCTTCAAAATGCGCTCTAGAAAACGTCGACTCTCCTAAAGGTACATACAATATATGGATTCAAAAGGGTTAAGGCTCATAAATAGTAGACTCATTTTTTCCAGTGGTACTGGAACTACTGATAACTACACAAGTGCATCCGAACAATGACTAAAATTTTACTGGTAATGAGTGCGTTCAGTAGAAAACGAAACAAGTTTTGATTGCTTTCATTTCATTCCCATTCAATTTCAGGTGCAGATTCTGTATAAACCATGAAGAGGAGAAATGAATCACTTTTTTTTCGATTAATTTCCCCTACTTCTGATTCATATGGATCTCAACTGCTGAATTCAACATGTTGAACTTTCTGAACACAGCCAATGAATGCTATTTATTTTTTTAACTCATCAGGAAGGAGGTTTTGAAAGAAGTCAGCACTATTGCCGATGGTATTGGCATTCCAGACTGGAAACTACTCCTATGCTTACTTTTATCGTGGATTGTCGTGTACTTATTGCTCATTCGCGGTATAAAAAGTTCAGGAAAGGCTTCATACTTCCTCGCGATTTTCCCGTATGTTATCATGATTGTATTGTTGGTGAGAGCTGCAACATTACCCGGAGCGGTAGATGGAATCATTTATTTTATAAAGCCAGATTGGGATAAAATCCTTGAGCCTAAGGTAATTTCTATTTTATTTATTCGTTGAAGAATTATGACTTATCTAACGAGATCATTTTATATTAGGTGTGGTATGCAGCTGTTACTCAAATGTTCTTCTCTTTGGCTGTGAGTTTTGGTAATATAGTCACGTATGCATCATATAATAGATTCAATCATGACGTGTACAGGTAAGTGCAACATTATCCTATTAAATGATCATGGGTGGATGATTATAATAGTATATACTATAGTAGTACATGCGAAAAAAAAAGTTTGCGGGAAATCAGCCTGAGCAGCTCATGATATTTGGAGGATAGTACTTCAAGTCTTCAAGTAATAGGGGAAAACAGAAGCCTTTGTCACTACGTTGTGGTGCCAATATACAGTCATACAAAAAAGTATTCGTACACACGTCGTATCGTGCTTTACTGTCCTGCAACAGTTAAAAGAGCTACATTTTTTTAACAAAAAATGTCTCTAACTCTTTTAGCAACACTACTTTCTTATATTAACTTAAAAAAAGTACTCTTTTCTGATCGTGTCAACAGAAAAGTGAGAAACAGTTATGCAATTCCCGAGAATTGAATCAAAAAAGTATTCGTACAGCAGCAATGCAGAAAGAATAATGCCGTTATTCCGTTGCCGATGGCGATCATTCGTATTGGGATCAGTTTTGTGATAATTATCAAGTATTTATCAATTGTTGTTAAGCAAATTTGTAGTGGATTTCCATTAAATTCTTTATTATGGGACGAAAAGGTAAAGAAACGACAGAAGGAGAAAGGAGAATTATCCTTTCCTTGCACAATCAATGCAAATCATTGCGTGAAATCAGCGTTATTGTTCGGAGACCACGTTCAAACGTTCAAAGCATCATTGATAGATATTGTGCCACGGAAAGTCTTACGAATCAACCAAGATCAAGACGACCAAGATTATTAACGGCCAAAGATGAACGCAGTATATGTAGAAAAGTGCGACAAAATCCGAAAATTACAGCTTCAGCGATTGCGGCAGAGGTAGCGGAAAAAGATAAAATAGACGTTTCTGGAGAAACAATCAGAAATGTGCTCAGCCGTGCCGGTTACAACTCTCGAATCGCTAGAAGAAAATATTACATAAGCGAAAAATAGGAAGGATTGATTAGAATTCGCCAAAACGATGCGAAATCATGGAATAGACTTCTGGGAAAATGTTAAATTTACTCTAATCAGCAAATATAACTTTTCCCAGAAGTCTATTCCATGATTTCGCATCGTTTTGGCGAATTCTAATCGATCCTTCCTATTTTTTTCGCTTATGTAATATTTTCTTCTAGCGATTCGAGAGTTGTAACCGGCACGGCTGAGCACATTTCTGATTGTTTCTCCAGAAACGTCTATTTTATCTTTTTCCGCTACCTCTGCCGCAATCGCTGAAGCTGTAATTTTCGGATTTTGTCGCACTTTTCTACATATACTGCGTTCATCTTTGGCCGTTAATAATCTTGGTCGTCTTGATCTTGGTTGATTCGTAAGACTTTCCGTGGCACAATATCTATCAATGATGCTTTGAACGTTTGAACGTGGTCTCCGAACAATAACGCTGATTTCACGCAATGATTTGCATTGATTGTGCAAGGAAAGGATAATTCTCCTTTCTCCTTCTGTCGTTTCTTTACCTTTTCGTCCCATAATAAAGAATTTAATGGAAATCCACTACAAATTTGCTTAACAACAATTGATAAATACTTGATAATTATCACAAGACTGATCCCAATACGAATAATCGCCATCGGCAACGGAATAACGGCATTATTCTTTCTGCATTGCTGCTGTACGAATACTTTTTTGATTCAATTCTCGGGAATTGCATAACTGTTTTTCACTTTTCTGTTGACACGATCAGAAAAGAGTACTTTTTTTAAGTTAATATAAGAAAGTAGTGTTGCTATTTTAAAAGAGTTAGAGACATTTTTTGTTAAAAAAATGTAGCTCTTTTAACTGTTACAGGACAGTAAAGCACGATACGACGTGTGTACGAATACTTTTTTGTATGACTGTAAAGAAATGCGATATGATATGATTTTTTTCACGATCCATGGAAAGTCTTTGCCGTAGTGTAGGGAGGAGAATGTCGCGTATTGGGCGATGATGTCTGACCCGACAATGGCTTTAGCAACGACATTGGTGATCAATGCCACACAGTATTTGCA
The DNA here is from genome assembly GCA_964017055.1 of Chloromyia formosa. Lineage (NCBI taxonomy): Eukaryota > Metazoa > Arthropoda > Insecta > Diptera > Stratiomyidae > Chloromyia > Chloromyia formosa. The sequence continues at coordinate 29,531,419 of OZ024815.1, read as the reverse complement.
CCAAAATCCTGGCCATAATTATTTAATGCAATTAATCGTGTGAAAATACATAAATAAACAATTTGAAGTATTTTCAAAATGAATTTTAATAATAAATTATAAAATAAAGAAAAAATAAATACATAAATATAAATAAAAATTATAATAGTAGTAGTAGTATATTGCTGGATTCCGCTTCTTGACCAAGGTGCTATTGACATGTGCAAATGGCTCGAAATGTCTTCGACAGTATTCCAGGCCATTGGTGCAATGGTCTCATCATCCTCATTCAGAAAATACCCATAACCCTATACCCTGAGTTTCACTTTATGCCCAAGAGATTCTTTTGACCTGACCAAAGGACTCAAAATTGTCTTCAACAGTACTCCAGTGCATTGGTCTCATCACTCCTACTCAGGGAATACCCATGATGGCTAGGGTTGGTGTCCGTTTGACTTCATGGCCAAGAAGGCCCTATTGTCCTCACGCCCACCAGCAGCAACACCAAAACGTCATAGCTTGATGCTTAGAATCATGCAAGCCAGCTATGTACCAAATTTGGTAGAAATCAGACCACGGCAAATACCCGGAGAAGAGGAGCAAACTTTCTTAGAAAAGGCTTAGGCGAGAAACTTTCTATTTTAAAACAAAAAAAGTACCGTTGGATAATTCGAAAATCCAAAAAGTCGTTACCGAGCTGTGCCCGTAGTTAATAGTAATAATCGTAAAAAATATTTCGATAACTCCGGCCACACACTGTCCAACACAAACATGAACACGTACATGGTACAAGTGTCTTCTGAATGGTTCACACACAAATCTGGAGAAAATTATCCACTTGTACCATGTTTGTGTTTCAGTTCGTGTTCGATAGTGTGAGGCTGGAGTAACTTCAATTAAGATAAAATATGCTTCCTATTAAAGAACACACCTCCATCCTCCATATCCACAATAGTTAATTTTTAACTGCACTGCACATTAAAAATTGTTCCAATTCCAAAGTTTCTATGAGAGTTATATCGAAATCGATATATTTCAACCAAATTTAGGAATGTGGGTGGCTTGGCGGTTATCGAACATATATTGATTAAAATGTAATTTGGTAAAGACATCCTTAGAAACTTACTTTTAGACCAATCGTTCCTATGACAGCTACATTTATGATATAGTAGTCTAATTTCAACCAAATTCGGGAATATGGTTCGGCGATATATATCATTGCAAAATATGAAATTTGATAAAGATATCTTTAGAAACAAAACCCGGTCGCTCCTATGGCAGCTATATGACGTTAACTCCCGATTCCGTTGGTTCAGATATAGTACAGTAGAACCCCTCTTAACCTTTCTCGGATCAACTAGTCCTCGGATTAACCGGCCTATCCCATGGAACAGAGTTTTTCTCTTTTTCAGCGTATAATAAATGGCCATTGATTGTTTGACGAGCTTTTACTCGAGAGTTCCTGGGAAATGAAACGCGGACTGATGCGACGTTTAGGTGTGAAATGTCTAAGTGTTGTAGCTTGGAAAACGCAGAGGGGAAGGAGCTCGCGAGTTTGATTCCTCTCTTACTTCCAAGTCTATTTTTCTTTGAATCTATTACAAACGGGTTCCTTGTTTCCTTTTTCTTCGTCTCTTGCTTTTTCGGAGCCTTCGTTTATGCATGTAATACATACAGACACAATATTTTATTTACTTGTTTATATTACGTTTACACTATCCCCAGATTACTTCATCTGCGCCAGGTGAGATAATCTGCGACTGCCAAATACATACAATTTTGAACTCACCACACCCAGATTACGCTGCAGATGAAGTAATCTGGGGATAGTGTAAACGTAATATTATACATAATACCTTATGAAATATGTACTATGATGGAATATGCAGGTTAGTCCGATTTTTCACGGGAAACTCGGATGAACCGGGTAACCGGCTAGGGTCGCGGTCCCGACCAGACCGAATTAGAGGGGTTCTACTGTATATGTACACAGCGCAGCGTGTAATAGAAGGCTTCGTACAAAATCTCAGCTCCAGTCTAGTGTTAGAAAAAGCCGTGGTGGTGGTGAAGTGGTGTTTACCATACTTTATGTTTTCGACCTTTGGTCAGGTTTTGGTGCAAATACTCCACTGTGCAACGTGAAGAGGGGGCTTAAAACAAGATGACCGAGCATTGTGATTAAAAAAAAGGAAATATTTATGGATTCAAATTCAAAGTAAAGTGCTTCCCCTAAATTGCCCACGTTTAATGTTTAAATAAGAGTAATTAATTAATAACTTAAATTACTTTCTTTCCACTTTATTACTTTATAATCACTTGACAGTTTATACGTATAATCAATAATAATCATCAATAATCACTTAACAGTTTATCACTTAACACTTTATTCAATTCTTGTGTTTCTTTTAAGAGATGCAACAATTGTCACACTCCTGGATACTGCAACATCTCTTCTTGCTGGCTTTACCATTTTCGGAATATTAGGTCATCTTGCGTATATAGTGGAAAGTGAGGATGTAGGCACCGTTGTAAAAGGTGGAACCGGACTAGCGTTCATCTCATATCCCGATGCTATTTCCAAATTCGAGAGTGTGCCACAACTTTTCTCCGTACTTTTCTTCCTTATGCTATTCATTCTGGGAGTCGGAAGCGCAATTGGGATGACTTCTAGTCTGATGACCGGAATTAGAGATTACTTCCCAAAATTTCGAAATTGGCTTGTCGCCCTTGGAATTGTTGTTTTGTGCATACTCGTTGGAATCATTTATGTAACCCCGGTGAGTATTCTCAACGTCACTATCGTCAAGACATATTGTGTCAGTTTCGACGCAGGGAAAATTTTACAAGAAAAGGCTATCATGCTATAAACGAAAATATATAACAAATTTTTGGGATTTGCTTCGAAATTAATGCAGTGTGTGTTTGCTTGGGAGTGTTCGTCGCGAACGGGTCCCACGCAAATAAAGCAAACAGTCTTGTACTCGTACTACATTTCGTTGCGTCACGCTGGGTGGCCGTGGTCGTTCGGTCACCGCTCTACGATACTAATCTAGAGCTCGGAATTCAAATATCGGCGCGGGCGTGGATACTAATAGAACTCTCACAGTGCTCCGAGCTTGTCAATATAAAGACGGCGTGGATAGGAGGTGCATGCTAGCAACTGCACTTCGGAAAAGTAGATATGCTATCGAAACGTCAACAAGGCATAAGCCCGTTTTCTCAATGTCTGGTTAAACTGCCAGTTTAATACTAAATTTAACCGTAGCGCATGCAATGCTCAAAATATGATAATGCAATCCACAGCGCAGCTAATGCGGAAGAAAGTCAGCTGATTTTATTGGCGGAATTCTGCCACCTGTTCAATCCTATTCTACGTCACCTCTCAGCATTATTTTGGGGCTGAGTTGCTTTCAGATCCGTTTCCTTCGAATGAATATCCAGAACTCTGTTCCTTGTAACCGGTTTAATAGTCTCATTTGAAACGTAAACAGTTCTAACTGTCAAAATCTCAGCAGCCCGTATCAGCTGTTTGGAATTATTGCCCGATAAATTCTTAACCGGAAGATGAGTGCCGTTTAGCGTTTATCTACAGGATAAGATTTAACCAGACATTAAGAAAACGGCTCATAGAAATGCTAAAGATGTTACCGCGCCCATGCCCCTGGAGGGGTCAAGGCAATCAACACACCCCATGTTCTGATTCGGAATGGAAAGGGGAATACTATACTACTATTTTACTATCAACTTATGTGTTACGAGTTTATATACACTGCAGGAGATTTTGATAATTCTAGAGATTTAATCAAATCTACCCTCAAATCTCCTAGATTTACCATACATTTGTTAAGATTTCCTAATCTAGATTTGAAACAAGATTTAAAACAAATCTCGTCTTATAGCCGCCATACATTATCCGATCCGTCGTCCGATCGATCGGCCGATGGATCGCCACAAAATATCTGCCGATCTCCACTGCACACACACTGAGCGATTTTCGTGCGATGCGATAACGAATGACAATTCAAAAAATAGGTTATGATTCACTCCCAATCCAACCTAGATTCATTTTCGTTAACTATTTGGATGTGTGTGGTATTTTCGTATACCACATATTTGATATTTCAATTGCAGTGCCATTTAAATCATAAGAATCCTTGAAATTTCATAATTTAATAATTTGGTAATTTGACATTCACTTGCGATAATCACATACACTATCCAATCGTCACCGATCGATCGCACGAAGATCGCACAAAAATATCGGCAGATCAAAATTGATCGGCCGATCGGTGCGATTTCCACATACACAGGCCGACCCATCGGCCGATATCGATTTCGGGCGACGGATCGGCCGATCGATCGGTGTGTGTATGGCACGTTTTATATTAAATTTCGTATTTTCCATTGAATTTGCGTTTCACCACATTTCACCACAATGGGTGGGTTCAGAAGGTGGCAAAGATCAGAAACCGCTCGCGATCAGTTCCGGAACTACTCGGTTAGGGAGTCTGCACCTCCTGAACGCTACTTCACCAGCTGAAATTTTTTTGACAAATCGACCAGCTGACGATGACAATTTTAGACGCCATGTATGGTCCACCGCAAAACTTTTAAAAAGGAGCCGGTTTCATTTACGTCCCCTGCAGAAAGCTACCCACCTTCATCTTTAAGAACATAAAAAACTAACTTACCACTTTGCGGACTACAATCTACCGATGAACAACCCTGTCCACATCCGCGGGCGAACAAAACAAAATCAAAAGCATGCGAAAACACAACAAACACAACTTGACAACTGTCAAAAGTCGAATGTCGCAACATGAGCGTGGAGAGGAAAAAGAAGAGCCTGAGCACTGAGAAACGTCAGAAATATTTCTTGCCCGGTGAAATGACATTTAATTTGATCATGTTCACCCGAGCAGAAGTTGCTCGGTCACTTCTGAATCCGCTCGTTTTCATCATGTTCACTTGAGCGGAAGTTTCTCAGTTCCTTCTGAACGCAGCCATGACTGCGTTTTTGCGAACGATTTGACATGACAACGACAATTCGATTGTTTGATTCAAACGTTTGACGGTTTGGCCGAGTTGTCAATTGATAAATTGAATTGAAATTAATTATCCAGGCGATGCCGGAAGAAGTTTTGCTGCCGCCATGGTGATAATGGGCGCGGTCCTGGAAGCCTGCTGATATGGATCTGACTTTTCTGTTTTCTCCTCTATGTGCTTCCCCCTCCAGTAAATTTAGTACAGACAACTGTCAATTTTTGGATCTGAGAAATATTCCCACAGACGGCATACACGGCCGTCTTGTCAAAAAAGATCTGTCAAGTTTTTAGTTTCAAAATGGAAAATTTAATTATTGCGGAATTATTGGATGATTTCGGTGATATCCAAATTGTAAATAGTGTGCAAAGCATACTAAATATAGTGCGCGTTGCCATGGATAACAACATGACAAACGATTGGAGTTTGTTGTACGGGATTGAGCGCGAAAACCGACCCAGAAATGCAAATTATTTCGAACAAATAGTTCCCCGATACGACGACTTCCTATTCAAGGAGCAGGTTTGTAGGCTAAAGGCGCAGCAAACTACCACTAAACACTTCGCAACACGTCCTGCACGCTGGCTAACGGATTACTGGCTATGTTGCTTTGGTGACCAAGGCGCCGGTGACATCTGAGAACTGTCAAAATTTCTGATTTTAGAAATTGACCGGAAAAATATTCAGATCCAGAGGAGGAATTGTCAGATCCAAAACTGACAGTTGTCTGTATTAAATTTACCGGAGGGGAAATGGAGGTGAATTTGAGAAATGTCAAACCCTGATCCGCTCGCAGGAACGCAGCCGATGCGAACGTTCAACGCTTGACATTTAAACAAGGAACTATTCTTGAGGGGACACTTTGAGACCACTGTATAAACTATCTTAATTTCATCAATTTACTATATAATATGCATGAAAATCTAACATTTCCGCAGTATATTTCCATAGTACATCCTTATTTCTATACAATCTACAGGGAGGACAATTCATGCTTAATTGGGTTGACTACTACGGTGCCTCATTTGTCATATACATCATGGCAATTGGTGAACAAAACAAAATCAAAAGCATGCGAAAACACAACAAACACAACTTGACAACTGTCAAAAGTCGAATGTCGCAACATGAGCGTGGAGAGGAAAAAGAAGAGCCTGAGCACTGAGAAACGTCAGAAATATTTCTTGCCCGGTGAAATGACATTTAATTTGATCATGTTCACCCGAGCAGAAGTTGCTCGGTCACTTCTGAATCCGCTCGTTTTCATCATGTTCACTTGAGCGGAAGTTTCTCAGTTCCTTCTGAACGCAGCCATGACTGCGTTTTTGCGAACGATTTGACATGACAACGACAATTCGATTGTTTGATTCAAACGTTTGACGGTTTGGCCGAGTTGTCAATTGATAAATTGAATTGAAATTAATTATCCAGGCGATGCCGGAAGAAGTTTTGCTGCCGCCATGGTGATAATGGGCGCGGTCCTGGAAGCCTGCTGATATGGATCTGACTTTTCTGTTTTCTCCTCTATGTGCTTCCCCCTCCAGTAAATTTAGTACAGACAACTGTCAATTTTTGGATCTGAGAAATATTCCCACAGACGGCATACACGGCCGTCTTGTCAAAAAAGATCTGTCAAGTTTTTAGTTTCAAAATGGAAAATTTAATTATTGCGGAATTATTGGATGATTTCGGTGATATCCAAATTGTAAATAGTGTGCAAAGCATACTAAATATAGTGCGCGTTGCCATGGATAACAACATGACAAACGATTGGAGTTTGTTGGACGGGATTGAGCGCGAAAACCGACCCAGAAATGCAAATTATTTCGAACAAATAGTTCCCCGATACGACGACTTCCTATTCAAGGAGCAGGTTTGTAGGCTAAAGGCGCAGCAAACTACCACTAAACACTTCGCAACACGTCCTGCACGCTGGCTAACGGATTACTGGCTATGTTGCTTTGGTGACCAAGGCGCCGGTGACATCTGAGAACTGTCAAAATTTCTGATTTTAGAAATTGACCGGAAAAATATTCAGATCCAGAGGAGGAATTGTCAGATCCAAAACTGACAGTTGTCTGTATTAAATTTACCGGAGGGGAAAGCAAATGGAGGTGAATTTGAGAAATGTCAAACCCTGATCCGCTCGCAGGAACGCAGCCGATGCGAACGTTCAACGCTTGACATTTAAACAAGGAACTATTCTTGAGGGGACACTTTGAGACCACTGTATAAACTATCTTAATTTCATCAATTTACTATATAATATGCATGAAAATCTAACATTTCCGCAGTATATTTCCATAGTACATCCTTATTTCTATACAATCTACAGGGAGGACAATTCATGCTTAATTGGGTTGACTACTACGGTGCCTCATTTGTCATATACATCATGGCAATTGGTGAGCTAATTTCATTAGGTTGGATATATGGCGTCCGTAGGATCTGCAAAGATACAGAATTTATGAATGGCCGAAAACTTGGTTTGTATTGGCGAATATGCTGGGCCATTGTCACTCCAGGTTTTATGTTAGCCATTCTTATATATACGTTTACGTCATACCAACCGTTGCAATATAAAGGACAGGACTATCCTACATGGTCATATGGTGAGGATTTTTACTTATTTTGTCACGCATTGGATAGTTTAAGCACATTGGAGAAGACTATAGAGTATGTAATTTTTACCATAGCTATCGGATGGTGCATATCAGCATTTGGAATACTTCAGATACCACTCTGGGCATGGATTGCTATAGCCAAGCAACCTGGTAGCAGTCTACTTCAAAAAATTCGGGGTGCGTTTCAGCCTACACCAAAATGGGGCCCAAATGATACAGCAACCCGTGAGATCTATACGAAATCCATGATGGATGATGATGAAATTGAATTTCAAAAGGCCGGTTTCTTAAGAAGAATATGGCTCAATGTCTTCGGGTAAGTTCTGAAAGGTTGAACTTTTATTTTAAGGAAATAAAAATTAATATTTTTATAAAACAAAGTTTGCGTGTATTATTTATTTTTATACCCTAGATAGAAAAGGTATATACAATATATAGGTACATTGTTTTTGTCACGACGAAAATATGTAACACCTTCGTAGGTATGGTAATCTACAATATATATATAAATGATGAGGGTCACCTCCTGATTCGATTTCGGATGATAAACTTCTGAGCGATGCCATGGCGGTGGCGTATACTGCCGCCCTTGGGAAAGACTATCACGTATGCTACACAACATCAGCAACACAGGCGTCCATGGGTTCTGGGAAAAACTCAAGGGTACCATCATAGAGGTCGCAGAGAAGGTCATGGAATATAAAGCCCGGCGAGCGCGAAATGACTAGTTCGACGAAGAATGCAAAAATTCACTTGACGCGAAGAACGAGGCCTACAGACAATGGATTCAACGAGCAACCAGAACCAAAAGAGAAAAATATGACGAGCTACGGCGAATATCGAATAGAATTAGACGTAAGAAACGTAAATACTTTCACGAGCAGTTGCTGAATATTAACGAAAACTTAGCTAATAGGAACACCAGACAAGCGTACAAACTAGTAAATACAATTAAGAAAGGCTATCAACCCAGTACAGTTCCCTTTGACAACAATGCATACCGATCAGCCATCGCAGCAATACCTCACGAGGAGGTACAAACATCAATCGCAGGACTAGGTCCAAATAGAATTCTCTCGATACAACCACCAGCCCATTTCTCCCGATGAGAGAATACTTTCCGAGAGCAGCGAGGACGACACTTGCCCAACTTCGGTCGGGCTGGTGTTCGCGTCTTACCTCCTACCTATGTCGCATTGACCGGGATGTCACGAACACATGCCCTGCCTGCAATGGTACACCTCATGATGTGGACCACATTTTCAACTGCACCCACACACCTGACCCCCAGGCCGCTGTGAGAGAACCCCGTAGAGGCAGCTATCTTCCTGTCGCTTATCACCGAGGAACAATAAGAACATATGTAACACACTCACACAACAAACTTCTAACCATTGCTACAACAACAATCCAGTACTAGTCTCTGTAAGGACAAGGATGGAAACATCATCAGCGACACCGATAGCATTAACAAACTATGGGCCTCTTATTTTGAAGAGCTTCTGAGTCTGGGAATTTGTGGGAATTGTGTGTGTGTTGAGCCATTCAGAGGGCACTTGTACCATGTTCGAGTCCGCGTTCGACAATGTGTGACCTGGGCAACCATACTAAAGAGGCCGGTGTCATCTCGGTTTACGAAATTTACGGAAACTACCTATTATCTTTATCTAACCGAGATTAGTACCAAAACCATTAGTTTTTGGGGTCGCTGAGATGCATGACAGCATTCCCAAAGCCCCTCCTCCACTCCAACTTCCTTCTTCCATCGGGACTGAAATAAATAATAATAAAATAAAATGTTCAAAATGACATAAATTAGTGTCGATTTAATAGTTTCGAGGTCGCTAAAATGTATGGTGACACTCCCAAAAATACAAGGAAGTTAAAAATGATGATACGATCACAGGGACGAAGTAGCACCGGTTCGAGAAGGATGTCGTGTTGGAAGTGTTCGCTATAGAATTGTTAAAACACCGCAGGTACGGTGAAGCTCGCAGCTAAGGGGGCCAAGAATAAGAATGGCTGCTGCGAGAAACGCTGCATCAATTGCGAGATCAAATGAACGGAGTGATTTATTGATGGCTGCATTCCAATATGACGGAAATTTGAATTATGGCGTCCATCCAAGCGTTTCAATTTCTAAGATGGAAAAAGTGTGTATACACTGCCACGCTTTAAAATTTGGAAAAGGAACACCCAGAATGTGCTGTCCAAACGGGAAAGTTCCAACTGCCCCCAATTAAGCGCTTTCAGAATATTTTGGACAAGATCCCCTATTAAAATATCTCCTCCAAATTTCAGGAAATAAAAAACTTGCTTCCAAATGACGTTTGGAGCAAAAGGAGTTGCAACGAGGGTGGATTCATGCCAACGTTTGAAGTACAGGGTCTGATATACCATCAAGTGGGCTCACTTCTTCCACTCGCCGACCAAGACTACAATTCCTTGCAAATTTATTTCACGGGCAACGAAGAATATAGCAAGTGGATCAACGTTTGCAACAGATTCCTGGACTGTGACTGATCTCCAAAGACATTTAAAAGCGAAAAATGCATTGGTACGTCTATTCCGAACTACATACTTCGGATCGAGTGGGAACGGAGAAATAAATTCACATAAGCGCCTATATGATACGAAATAAACCCGGAGGTAAATGAGACTACAAAAAAATGGGATGATTGGCGGCACTCCCAAAGTCCACTCCCCCGGGGTGAATGACCGTGGGAGAATGTTCAAAATGAAATTAGTGTCAATGTTGTGAGTGGAGCGAACTCTAAAGAGCGAGCGAAGGTAGTTTTAAATAAAAGGGGTTCCCCTTTGTGCATGTTATACAACGCGGTGGAGAGTACCAAACGAAACTTATAGAAATGCATCCTTGGCGCATAACGTGACCTTATAAGGCGAAATATTCTGCCTAGGGTCATATTTCGATCAAAGTGACGCGAAAGGCGATATAGAAAACTTGAGCAAGGATCAAGAACCATATCTCGAGGCAAAATGCAGCAGTACAAAGTCAAAGCATCCTTTGCGCAATCAGTTCAAAGGAGTCGCGGATTTTTCAAAAAGTTCGCAAACTATTGTCAATCAACAGGACAAGAACGTAGCAGTGGAAAGGTTTTATAGGACGTTAAAAGGACCATCCTTGAAAGGTTTTCAGATGACCTCGAAAACATGTTGGGTAAATATGTACCTACATTCATCGAATTTGCAAGAAAAGAGCCTCGAATGTTTTTATAATCCCATCGTCGAAAAGGGTTACCGTTCAAGTTACTACACAACTAAAAAGATTCCACAAACTGCACACGATCTTGCTGTACATGGACAGAACAAAATATTAAAAGTACAGATTGTAATACGGCCGTCTCAAATAATTGTATTTACCTTTCCATTTAAAGTCATAAATGCATGTATGTACTTATGATATAAAAAAAGTGTTTGTGTAATTCATGTAATTACCAACGTTAACTCAAATGCTCTCCAGCACTTTGATCTACTATCCAGTACAGTTGGCCTGACATTGGTTTTACCATTCCCGCTGGCAATTCTTCTTTATCGACCAGTATTCTCTGTAAAGAAACCATTTTTTCATACACACAATATATGCTAAGATAATTATGACTATGTATGACTGTGTAATTTCCTAACCTTTAACATATCCGCTTTACCACCTCCCGTCATTGCAAATATGCAACACCTGGCATTATTAATTAATGGATATGTCATGGTTACACGTTCGGGAGGTGGTTTTGGTGAATCCGAAATTGGAGCAATCAACATTTTCGATTCCTTCAACAATGCATGGCTGGGAAATAATGAACATGTATGTCCATCGGGTCCCATTCCCAACAACAAAACATCGAAACTGGGATCATCTGTACCAAATATTTCAAAAATTTTCTTTTGATAGTCGTTGGCACAATCAAGCAGCGGAAGTTCTGAATTGATTGTAACGAATTGGGATTCACTGAGTGGTGTATGCGGCAATAAGAGTTCTTTGTATGCACCAAAGGTTGAATCCGGACTATTTACTGCTACGTATCTTTCATCACAGAAAAACAATTGCCATTTGGACCAGTCTGTAGAGATCTTTGGAAGTCCAGTTGCTAGATAATTGACCAATGATCCACCTTGAAGTAAAAATGAGTAAAAAAAAATATTAATATTATTAGCGAAATAATTTTCGAAAGAAGTTGCGGTGTCTCAAACCCTTTGCTATATGGAAAATCGAATCAATCAAATCTGTTCCGTTTTCATTCAATAAACCGACATTTTTATTAAGTTAAATTTAGAGGCAAAACTGGACTGATTTATGTATGTATATTTTCCACATGATGCATCTGTGAGCGTTACATCGTGATAGATAGTGGAGAAGAGCTGTTACGAAAACCTAAATCGCCACGGTGTGAAGGAAGCTTGTTGTGAACTTGTTCGCATTCAAGGCGGTCCCGGAGGTCTCTTTATGTGCCTCCTCTTCGGAAAAAAATATACAGGCCTACTCAATTGCCCTAACCCCTTGTGGGGCATAGCGCGTCAACTGTTCCATGTGGCCCAGTTGACGTTTCACGGCATAAACTGGTGTCGGAGAATGCAGTTGCCAGCATGCACCTCTTGCACATCCATGGCCACGAACGTCGTCGCGGACGGGATTCGAACCCGAAACGCCGGTAGTCAAACATGAGACTGATGCCTCAACACACTGCGCTACCGGTCGCCCCATGGGATCTCCGGAACGTGGCTGATAGAAAATTGTTCAACTTTGGTGACTGCCCAGTCTGCCGCATCATAATCAAGAAGCGACTCTAAATACCTGTGTGTGTGGTATCGAGAATTCAGTCTTCTCGGCCATGTTCTCCGGTCGACATTCATCATCATAATCATCGTGGCGCGACAGCCCGACGTCGGACCTTGGCCGCCTGCCCGTTGTCCTCTAATTATCTCGGTCACGTGACCGCGTCCTCCAATCTTGGAAGCCCAGTAGCTGTTCGGCGTCCACATATACTGAGCTCTCCCAACGAGATCTCGGTCGTCTAGGCAGTCTCGCTCCGTCGACTCGTTTCGCATGCATTACTCTCTTTGGCAAGCGATCATCGTCTATTCGCTGTACATGCCCTGCCCATTGAAGTCGTTATAGTCTAACGATTTTCGAAACTTCCAACTTATCGTACAGTTCATACAACTCATGGTTGTACCGGATGCACCATCCGTTTGGGTCGCAAACAGCCCGAAAATTAATGTTATAGTTAGCATGTTTTCGGAGGCTTGAGTAAGTGTCCATGCTTCGCAGCCATAGCATAGCACTGTGCGTATAATGGTTTTGTACACGCTTCGTGTTTCTGTACACGTGCTTCGATTTCATTATGGGGAGAACCGAGAAAGAAGTCTTATTAGCTAACTACATCCATCGCTTGATTTCATCAGTTTCGTCCCTTGACAAGTTGCAACCCAGGTAAATGAAGTTGTTCACGAACTCGATGTTGAGGTCCCCCACATTGATGCTCGGTTGTTCAGGTGTCCTTGTCGTCGATTGCATCATTATTTTAGTTTTACCTTCGTTGATACGTAGTCCAACTTCTTTTGCAGCGGTATCGAGCGTATGCAGAAGTTCTTCTGCGTCGGCCAATCTTCGGGACATGATGTTATATCGTCGGCGTACGCTGCTAATTGTGTCGACTTGATGAGGCCGAATACCGTATTCCAGTGCTAGGTTGAAGAGCGTCGGTGCCATTCCATCACCCTGTTTCAGACCAGTGCGTGTTTGCGGTCGACATTACCGAATATTATATAATGCACGAGTTAGAACCTCCTTTGAGAGAGCTTGGGATCATTTTAACGTTTCAGTCATACATATTCAACTGTCTACTCACAACCAGCCCTTAATCCATAGAGAAATTTAATATTACCTGACAAGCCAACGCGAAAAGTACCTCTTGATTCAATAGCACTTCTAGCTGCATCTTCGACCTTTGCCGCCAAGGCCCGGATAACTTCCTCCTCATTTTCTAATTTGATAATTTCCATTTTAATAACAACAAAAACTTGCGGATCCGAACTGTTTTCCACACATGAAAGTCACAAATTGACACTTGTTGCACGATGCACGCTATCGGCTTTGCGTTTGCAATTTGTAATCTCCGAGTCTCGTACGGAAACTTCATTATCGACATTTAAGCTTTTTGTAATTCTCTTCTGGATGTGTCTCAACTTGGAAAAGTTAATGTGGACTTTAAGTTCGAGGTTATTAGTGCCTGCATTCCACAGATGGATGCATTCATAATTGGTAGCGCTAACAGAATTCCCCCATTGTACTGTATCGTTGCTGAGAAATTGGAGCGCTTCGGTAAGTTGAGGATTTATGGAATGCAAGCATAATCAAAGATTAAACATTAGAAACTCCATACAAATTAACGCAAGTGGCTAGTAGTATTGTAGTATTATAATGTGTTGGTTCCAAAACCATCTACATACAGTTGATTTCAAAATCTCTTCCTTCGAATGAATTTCGAGAACTCTGTTCTTTGTGACTAGTTGAATTGCCTCATATGAATATGGAAACATAGCCTGCATTCATGTGAAAAATTTTCGCTACGGAACGCTACATCCCCTCTACTACACATTTGAGGAGACGCTACCTGTCAACATTTCTTTCGTGATTGAACCGCTACATATGAAATGTCTGACAAACAGGTGACACCGCAAATATTTGACAATTGCCAATTTTCCATCGCAAAACATTTCTTTGGCACATCACGAAACAAGGAAATATCAAATCAAAGACGAGAAGACAGTGAATTTACATAGACGGGAATTCTATTTGCGCTTTTGATGTACACAAACGTCACAACGCACATACCAGCTGCGAATTGTCAAATGTAGCGCTACATGCCCAGAGAGCGTAAAAAATTTCTGCTACCAAGGGGAAGTAACGGCTCCAGAGCGGATGGAAGGAGCGGTTGCAATCACGACCGGGAGGGGTTGTAGCACTACGGAGCGCTCCGTAGCGCTCCGTAGCGATCCGGATAAAACGAGCGTCGTGAATGCACTCATTATCAGTGTAATGTGAAACTTTTTCATTATTTTTCATTATTATTAAAGTTAAAATATGTAAGTATATATAGCAATTCATTAGTGCTGTTTTTAATCGTACGTACGAGTTGTTGTTGTTGTAGCAATGGTCGGAATTCTGTATGCTTGGTTACATGCCTGCGAATTCGTCTTCATCCCCGGTGTTGAGGGATAGAAAGTTAGCTGCTTCTATTGGGTTCTCCTCTCCCACAGCGATCTATGAGTCAGGTGCTTGGGTGCAGCTGGGCAGTTAAAGATGTGGTTTACGCCGTGAGGGGCTCCATTACATGCAGGACAGATGTTTGGGACGTCCTGGTCGATGCGGGATAGGTAGGAGTTCAGTCGTGAACACCAGCCTGACCGAAGTTGGGCGAGTGTCGTTCTCGTAGCTCTCGGAAGTCTTTCCTCTTCTGGAGATATCATTGGCGGTATGGACAAGAGAATTGGATTCGAACCTAAATCTGCGATTGACTGATGAACTTCCTCCCGATGTACCGCTGCGGTGGCAAACCTGTGTGCGCCACTCTATCAAAGGGTACCCTTTTGTACCTCTGGACATCCCTTTCTAGGTCCCTCAGGTCGTGCCTGACATGTCTGGGCGGCGGCGTCTTTTCCATGAGGTGTGAGTTTGGATGATCACTTCGGTAGCAACCCACCAGGTATTGCTTGGCAAGAAGCTGGTTGTGGTCCCTTAAAGGCATCATTCTGGTTTCCTGATGTAAATGGTCCTGGGGTGACATCAGGAGACAGCCAGTAACAGTACGCAGAGCGACGTTTTGGCACGTTTGAATCTTTTTCCACTGTGCGTCACAGAGATTCTGCGACCACACAGGAGCCGCATAGTTGGCCACTGATCTTCCGACTGCTTTATATGTGACCAGTAGAGTTTCCTTATCCTTGCCCCAGGTACTACCGGCCAGGGCTTTGAGGATTTTATTCCTACTATGCATCCTGTCGCACACAGATGAGGCATGGGGTGATGATGTGGCCATGCTGTCCAGCGCGACAGGAATAGGAATAGGATGATTCCCGATCGAGATTTCAAGCTGCATCTTGACCTCCTTCGTCCAGGTGGTAAATAGGGTTGCCGAGGATTTAGGCGCTGAGACGGTAAGGTTCTTGCTTATGAAGAACGAGTTAAGTTCTTCAAGATAACCGTTAATGTTTTCGCACATATCCGCTATGTCGTTCCCTGTTGCCAGAATGGAGCAGTCGTCAGCGTAGGAGATGATGTCGATCCCTTCAGGTGGTATTGGGAGTCTTGATAGATATAGATTAAACAAGGTAGGAGATAGAACTCCTCCTTGAGGTACACCTTGTTTAATCTTCCTAAGTTTTGATTTGCTGCTCCTGAATTCTGTATAGGATTGCCTGCCAGCGAGATAATTGGTAATCCATTTCACTATTTGCGTCGGAAGCGATGAACGGTTGATGTCAGACAAAAGCGCTGAATGGCTGACAGTGTCGAAGGCCTTCGACAGATCAAGCGCCACCAATATTGTTCTATGACATGGACGAGCCTGGTTGAGACCATTATGGATTCGGGATGTAATGGCATTCAAGGCCGTGGTCGTACTGTGTATGCTTCGGAAGCCATGTTGGTGATCAGCGAGCTGGATGTGGGCCGTAAGAACAGGGTGGATTAGTGCTTCAAGCGTTTTGGCAACTGTTAACAGTAGAGTTATTGGACGATAGGAATCGCCGAGTGTCGCTTTCTTCCCAGGTTTCAATATTGGGATGACTCTCCCTTTTTTCCAGATTTTCGGAACGATCAGCGAGGGGATGGATAGATTATAAGTAGCCGTAAGATAATTGATGGCTGGCAGATCGAGTTGTCTGAGCATAGTCATTGAAATGCCATCTGGCCCCAATGCTTTCGAGTTGTTCACCCTCCTTATAACTGCAACTACCTCGTCCGTGGTGAAAACAGGTATGCTGACTGTGATTCGGTTGTGAATCTTGCTACGAATTTTGCGCTTAAGTCTGTCTGCTGCGGGGTGTTAAATAAATTGTTTATTGAAACGACTTGCGCAGTGGGCAGGGTCACTTGTTGAGTTTTCATCGAACTGAATGGCGACGTTCCCTTTCTGTTTTGGTGGATTGGAAAGGGCACCGACTGTCGACCATAACTTGCTCAACCCTGTGGTTAGATTGCAGTTATTCAGATGGGTGCTCCATTTTGACCTCCTGTGTTCGGCTACTTGCCTATGGATCTGGCAGTTCATCTCGTGAATTCTGGGGTCCGGGTTTACGCTTCTGATGCTGTCTCTCTCGTCTGCCAGTCTGGCGGCAGTGGCTGGGAAGTTGGGCCGAATTTTCGGAATTCGTCCTGCAGGAATGAACTTCGCAGCCGCTTTGTTCAGGACTTTCCTTATGTTGGATTCGGCTATACGAACGTCGGTTGGCGTTGGCAGCGCGAGGAATTTTGCGTTGGTATAGGAGGTGAAACCGTTCCAGTCAGCCTTATTGTGGTTGACAAACGTGCGATGTTCGGCAGATATGATGTTTGTCGGTTTGTCAAGCCTAACACTAGCAATCGTGATGTCTGGAGAACTGGAACATGTACCGGCGATGCGAGTGGGGATGTCGTCATTTAGGGTACAGAAATTGGAGGCATCAAGCTGTTCAGCTATTGAGATTCCTCTGGCGTCGTTGTTGAGGTTGGAATGCCAGAGTTCATGGTGAGCATTAAAGTCACCGAGTGAAATAGAAGTGTGAATTTTTTAAGGAGCGTTTGATAAAAGTCCATATCGGCCAAAAGGATAAAGATTTAAGTCTCTTCAAAACAGTGAAAGAAAATTTTTGGAAATAACCGTTATTGCGACAATTGTTAGCGACAACATATGGGCGAGATGACGATAGATTACGTGCTCCCTATAACATTTCCTTATTGATTGCGAAATCCGGAAAGCCACACACCGTTGGCGAAATACTCATTTTACCTTTTGCAAGTGAGGTAATGTGCACTGTGCTGCATAAACCAGCTTACGATATCATATAAAGAATTCTATCGAGTAATAATGCAATACAAAGAAGGATTGATGATGGCTCAGTAGGTAGAAAATTCTCTATGCGAATACTTAAAAACATCAGATTTTTCTGATGAGTCGACATTGCCAGGAAACGATGATTTACGAGTACTTCTAGCTTAGGTAACAATTATCGAAAAAGAACAAATTCGCCAAAAAAATTTATTTGCCAAATATTTAGAAACATACTCTAAAGGGGAGACTAGATTTAGTGAATTAAAAAAAAATTTACTTAAAAGCTGTATCCTTAATAATATTCTCTCCGTGGTTATGGAAGGAAGATATCGAGGCTTACTTAAAACAAGCTTTACTTAATGTTTTATCTGTACATTTTATAATACAACTTTAATACTTAGTCGCCAAAAACCTTAGTGAACGAATGCACTGAATGAGAGATTATTCGCTCAACTCAGAAAATGATAAAGATTAGAGTCGGTTGTTACTTAATACAGAAGTTGGTTAGTTATCCAAAAGTGCATGTTTGGATCGATTTTATGCTCAATTTGATTTAGTATTGAAATTCCTGCAAGGTAAAAGTAATGATTTGAGGCTCAATTTAATTAATTCAAAAATGGACATAGCTTGCATAACTGACTATTTGTAAAATTTAAATGTTAATAGGTGATCAATTAAATTTAATCAAAACGGGAAGCATCAATTCTGCATTTGTTGTGAAGCTTTTTCTTTTCAAACAAAATTTGGAGAGAGGAGAATGCTCTCAGTTCCAAAATCCATTAAAATTACTAGAACGGGATGATGATTTCCTGGCTTATTGTCAATACTTAACGGCACTTCATTCTGACTTGAGAAAAAAATTTAAGACATTCTTCAATTGGTTATTCCCGACTGGGTTTTCAACCCATTTGCAAGTAATCGAATCCAATTCAGAAGAATCTGTATTAATACAAGAGCAACTTACTGAAATATCAACAAATGAGGAGCTAAAGCTAATATTTTAGAAAGAATATCAAAAATTCTGGTTACAAAAACAGATTTCAATTGTATATCCTGCATCATGGGCAACTGTACAGAGGCATTTGTTTGCTTCCCCGTCTTCTTATTTAGTTGAATGTAACTTAAGTGCAGTTATGAGCCTCATCGCATTAAAACAGATACCGTTTGCAAACGAGTGCTCGTTGAGACTTACGACTGTTGCTGACAAATATGAACCCAGGGTATTAGACATCACCTTTCGAATAAAAAAGGTTCGATCTGACATTTTCGGACACCGGTGCTAGACCACAAAAATCGGTACTTTCAAATTGGTCGGCCGAGCACTTCTGCCAGGATGGTGCTCGGCCAACCGGGGTTTTTCGCATGAGAACAAGTTTGTCTTTCGAATAGAAAAGGTTCGATTCCACAGTTCGGACACCGCATTTAGGCCCCTTAATTTCCTAGATAATTAAGTTAATTGTGTATTAATGGTCAAATTTTGCTCCGGCCGACCAGCGATTTTTAATTCAACATTATTATGTGCTTGTTTTTATAATACCAAATCCAGACAGTTCGGACACCACACATTTACGACAGTCGCCTCTTGGACTATTAGTAGTAACGTGCAAATAGTAACAATCTTCAGGTCTCCTTGCAAGACAACCATGAATGTGTGAGAATTCTTTAAAACTCAACCGTGGAGGTCTGGATGGTGTGAAGCAGGTTATCAACTCACTAGGTGAGAAGTGGAGATATTTGTCTCTGGCAATATAGACATCCCGACTGGATACTTGAATATTATAAATTCAATGCAAAACCTCGGCTTGAAAAATCCTATCCAACATAAACAAATCAACTTGAAATGAATTTGTTTCGCATCTCTACGTCCAAAACGATTGTTTCAAGGAAGACAACACATTGAATTTCGCAAATAGAGCACAGTAGGTTTTCGCCTCCAACAAAACGAGGAGCAGAGCACTTCAACAATTTGCTCATCTCTCTTTCAGAAATCGAAGTATGAATGGGAAAATGTGTCCATCTGGTATTTCACACGGTGCATGGATTCGTGTTCACTTAACACTACGGAACAATTGCTACCCTCATACTTATTGTCGTTTTCTGCTATATGATGGCGAGGGTTACCATGGCGGCATTGAGTTAACTTCTTTTTAACCAAGAGCTTTCATGATTGATGCAGTTTTTGTCCGATCACTTGACAAAGCTTTAAGGCCGAGTTTAGAAGTTGCGGGAGCACCTGCGGTTCACAAATTTACATAGCATTTAAATTCAATGTAAACTTACAAACCGCGGCGGCTGCCGCAGTTTGGATAAACTCGGTCTAATGCTGTTTTTACACGCATTAGACCGTCTATTCGACCGCGCATTAGACCGTCCAATAGACTGCCCGTTAGGCCACGTATCAGAGCAGCAACTTGATTATAATGATTTATCATTATAAAAATCAAATAGCTGCTCTGATACGTGGTCTAATGTGCGGTCTAATGGACGGTCTATTGGGCGGTCTAATGCGGGGTCTAATAGACGTTCTAATGCGTCTAATGGACGGTCTAATACGCGATCTAATGGACGGTCTAATTCGTGGTCTAACTATCCGCGTTAGTTGGTCTAGCGTGTAAAAACAACATAAGTGTAGTCGAAATCAAAGTTGCTGTAAGAATTACTCTGCTTAGGACCATTTTCTCAATGTCTGGTTAAAGTTTATCCAATAGATAAACGCCACCCATCCCACAGTTAAAAATTTATCGGTCGATAATTCCAGATAGCTGAGCTGCTGAAATTTTGACAGCTAGAACTGTTTACGTTTTCACTTTTAAATGAGACAATTAAACTGGTCATAAAGAACAGAGTTCTGAAAATTCATTCGATGGAAGAAGATTTGAAACCAACTCAGAAGAAAATTAATGCTGATAGACGGTACAGACGTACAATAGAACAGGCAGCAGAACTCCGCAAAGAAAATTCGCTGATTTTTTTACCGCATTATCATATTTTGAGTGTTTTTTTCCCTTAGGCGGCTATTACACTATAAAAGTTCTTTTACAAATATCTTTGAAGCACGATATTTTAAAAGAGCTTTTATGAATGATATTAGCCGCCTAAGGGGGAAGGAGTGCAAGCTTGTAAGAAAAGTACTTGAAACAAGCAACATTCATGTCGCAAATCTTTTCTCAGGCGGCTATTACACTATAAAAGTCCTTTGAAAATGTCTTTTATAAAAGATATTTGTAAAAGAACTTTTATAGTGTAATAGCCGCCTTAGGTTTAATTAAGTGTCCCAGATAGCTAACTAATAGTTTAACCAGACATTGAGTAAACGGCCATAAGTAATTTAGATTAAGTGTATGATTTGACATCATCAACTGACTAAAGAATATACGAAAAAAAACCATAGTCGAAAACTATTGATTTTCAACTAACTTACATAACTTTCAGTTGGAAAGTCTAAATAACATGGGGCGTTTTAAACCATTCATTCATTAAAAGGACATACCAAACATTTAAACGTCTCGTCAAAATAATGGATGTATGAGTGTTCACCAATTATACGAGTATCTTCATTGGGACAAACTGTGAGAGATGCACACTACAGCTCCAGACAAAACCTAGGCAATGGAAGCAACTCATCGAAATATTAAGCCTGGGAGTAATAAAGCTGTCAGCTGCCTTGGAAATTGCTGTCTTTTATTAATTGTACTAAATGGAAAGTGAGATCCAAATATTTTATTACTTCATGGTTACACCATGGTTTACATAATTTAGCCTCCATTGGATATCACTGACCCTTTCTGTTTAGGACAATTACTATAGGACAGCGATATCCAAAGGAGACTCTCAGTTGCATCACTTCCAGGCTTGTTATTTCGATGAACAATGCTCGTTTTCTTCTTCCGGCACGGGTCTCGGCTGTCAAATGTTACTGATCGGCTGTCATCGTCTCATATAACATTAAACTTATCCGTTTAGTTTACCTACACAACATTCCGTCAATAGCAAAACTGCATTCGAGCCAACCCTTAATTTATCAATACCTCCCACCTAATGTAAGTTCAAACTTCAAATTCCAAATACAATTGAATATTGTGGCCATTTTTCGAAAACGTAGACCACCGAATTTGAATAAATTCGTCCTTTGATTCAGTTTGTCCATGTAATCTTTTAATGTGTTTTCAAATCGGTGGTATGTTAATCGGCAACTCCACTCTGTGTGCGCTATTACAGGCTGCTTCCATTGCTAAATTCTACGTTGGGTGACTCAAGCACAACGTGTGGAAGAGCGTTCAGGGCATTTTAATCTTTTTGAAAAACAGGACCAGCTGCGACTCAAAGCTTTCGAATTATTGGGAAATGGCATTTTTCCCATGAAGACAAACACTTTGTCTCGGCGAAAGTTGTTTTGCTTGGAACATTTACTCAAACCCCCGACGGCCATACTATCGGTCTACTCATTCTAAAAATCACCCGCATCCCCCTTTTCGGTGAGCCGAGTATGTTACTATGAACCAGGCGATTTTTTCCTGCTTCTTGTGTCCTGATACCGATGATGGTCGGGAGAGTTGGAATATCAGGACTCGAGGTCCGGGTAACCTACCTCCGTCTCCAACTTTGCGGGAGGGAATCTTGAACATTGTAAAGTGTGATAACATAATGGATGGGAAATATTTCACTTGCACAAACTTCCGACAGATTTACCTTGTGCTCCTTGTGCGATAGAATGTTGGCGACGATACCGACACATGAGGAAATCCCTTCATGGAAGTTTTCTTGTCGTTTGGCCGTGTTAATACACATTTGTGCTTTGTTGCGTACAGAGTTTGAGGACTCGAATGGAATAGGATAATTGCATGGTGCCAACTAATTCCTGGGAACTTTCGAGACGTTTACAAATGACTACTTTTACGACCATTTAAAAACAAGTTATGCGGAATGTGAATATAAATTGTATTAGATTATTAGGAAAATGTCCCAAGTGACGTTCTCTAGCTCCGCTATCTAGACTTTGAAACACTAGGAGAGCTCAATAATCAGAATGCAGAGTTACACACATCTGCAGCATGCAGATTGCCAATCTGCTATATTCCTGCACAGTGTCAATAAGCACATTAGGTAAACTCAGCTCAGCACAATATATATATGTATGGCTATAATCTACTTATATCTATGTCTATCATCATCATCGTGGCGCGACAGCCCGACGTCGGGCCTTGGCCGCCTGGATCATTGTCCTCCAATTATCTCGGTCACGTGACCGCGTCCTCCAATTTTGGGAGCCCAGCAGCTGCGCGGCGTCCACACCTACTGAGCTCTCCCAACGAGATCTCGGTCGTCCTCGCAGTCTCGCTCCGTCGACTCGTTCTGCATTCATTACTCTCTTAGGCATGCGATCATCGTCCATTCTTTGTACATGCCCTGCCCATTGAAGTCGTTGTAGTTTGACGATTTTCGAGACTTGCAGCTCATCGTACATTTCATACAACTCATCGTTGTACCGGATGCGCCATCCATCTCGATCGCAAACAGCCCCGAAAATTCGCCGTAGAACCTTACGTTCGAAAGTGTCTAGCATGTTTTCGGAGGCTTGAGTTAGGGTCCATGCTTCGCAGCCATAGCATAGCACTGGTCGTATAATGATTTTGTACACGCGGAGCTTCGTGTTTCTGTGCACATGCTTCGATTTCATTATGGGGAGAACCGAGAAAAAAGTCTTATTAAAATAGCTAACTGTATCCGTCGCTTGATTTCGTCAGTTTCGTTGGCGTCCCTTGACAGGTTGCAACCCAGGTAGATGAAGTTGTTCACGAACTCGATGTTGAGGTCCCCCACGTTGATGCTCGGTTGTGCAGGTGTCCTTGTCACCGATTGCATCATTATTTTAGTTTTACCCTCGTTAATACGTAATCCAACTTCCTTTGCAGCGGTATCGAGCGTATGCAGAAGTTCTTCTGCGTCAGCCAATCTTCGGGACATGATGTTGATGTCGTCGGCGTACGCTGCTAATTGTGTCGACTTGATGAGTAGCGTCTTGCTGTTGTCCATATTCATGGCCCGAATAACGTGTTCCAGTGCTAGGTTGAAGAGCGTCGGTGCCAGTCCATCGCCCTGTTTCAAACCAGTGCGTGTTTCAAATAGATCAGTAAGTCTATTCTGGATCCTGACTTGTGAGACGGAGTTGGTCATCGTCATCTTTGTCAGTCGCACTAATTTTGCTGGTATACCAAATTGCAGCATGATGTTGTACAGTACTCCACGATCGATACTGTCGTATGCCTGCTTGAAGTCGACAAAGATTTGGTATACGTTTACGTTGTATTCCCAGCACCTCTGGAGTATCAGTTTGACTGAGAAGAGCTGATCGGTTGTGGAGCGACCAGGTCTGAAACCGCTTTGATATTCGCCAATGACTCGTTCTGCGTACGGTTTTATTCTATTTTCCAGAATTTTCGTCAAAATTTTATAGGACGTACAAACTAGTGAGATGCCCCTGTAATTCTCACACCGCAATTTATCTCCCTTTTTATGAATAGGACAGATGATGCTTCTGCGCCAATCGTCTGGGATCTCCTCGTTCTCCCATACTCGCAGGAGTAATTGATGTATGGCATCAACTAGACTCGTTCCACCGAATCTTAGCAGTTCAGCTGGGATCTCGTCAGCGCCCGGCGCTTTATTTCGTTTTAGTGACCGCAACGCGAAATCAACTTCCTCTACTGTCGGGGGTTGAATGGGTGGGCCTAGATCAACAATATCATCGAGAGCTTCCTGTGTGGGGATGTTAGATATATTTTATATAATAACATATACATATAACAACATATAACATATACATATACATACATATATATAATAAATCTACAAATTTTTCGTATCTGCACATTTGAAATATTTGGGAAAAGAAAGTTATTTGGGGTATAATTGTCAATAATAAAATACATTAAGATGGATTTTTAAAATTTTTGTTTTTTGTTTGTCTGTTCGGGCATCATATGAAAATCGCTAATCCGAATGAAATACAAGGTTTTGCGAAAAATAATTCTTAATTTGCAGTAACATTTAGTTTTCATTTCATTGTACTCGGTTTCGCCGATCAATAGATATCCGAATTTTAAAGTATTCAAAATACCATTATCATCGTCAAGGCCATTCATATGTACATTGTTGAAAGTCTAAAGTTCACCTTCATTTGGATATGCAGAAATGTAAAATTCACCACTTACCTCATTAGCTTTAGCGCAAAACTCCACCGATTTGTGTTTAACGACTAATGTGAAATACTGAAAAGTATCTGTAACTCCCGATCGAATGAATCTGAATAGCTGGCAACTTGAAATTTTGGTCAAATGTTTGTAGTAGGATCTTATTGGTTGTAATTGAAAATGGGCTGTATCCGACCAATGGAACACCTACCTCCCCTATCTATGCGAAAGAATAAAAAGTATCTAACCCCTGATTCTCGGTCTTGAACAGCAATTTCGATGAAATATGCAAAACAAATGTAACCTCACCTCACACCTCATTAGCTTAGCGTAGAATTTCACCGATTTGTGTTCTCTAATTCGACTCATGTGGTGGAAGATCGGTTCACACAAACTTTTGTTAATCTTTTTCACCATAAGGTGAATATGTTTATGGTCATAATTAAAAACGATCAGAGAGCACAACCTGCGGAAACATTTGAAAGCTTATTCCGGGATTTCATTGCCGGCAAAAGCATAGCAGCATTATATCAAATGTGTCTTGGGTAATGTGCTTTCTCACACCAACCGCACATGAACAAAATTTTGAATAAAAACCCTCTACTTCTTTTGCTGATTTGCGAAATATTAGGCGTGTTTTTTTGGGAATTTATCGCGTGTAGGGTAAAATAAAACACGCGTTACACCAACAACATTAAACGGGATAGCTTAGTTGGGTGGCTGCCCTACACGCTATAACCCCTCAATAAATTGCACATGCATTACACACAGATGGCTCTGGCGTCGTGTAGAACGTAATATGTCGATGTTAGCAGGCTTGTGTTTCTCTCACTCAGCCAAATTTTATTGGTAAGCTAATATTACGTATTGCTCTGGTGGGCCCATGCCTATTATTAAATAGTACATTTTCAATAGGATCACTACAAATATCAGTAGAACAAAATCAAAAGGAAAAAAAAAAGATAAGAATTTGCTTGGGATCGAACCAGCGACCCATCTGGATAGAGTTGCACTTGTGGGTGTCACTGATAAATAACTCGTTTAAACGATGTTTGTTAATTTAGAGTGGTACGCCGAGTTTAGAAACGTCCGCCGCACAGTGTTTCAAAGTCGAGTAAAAAGTGGCGAAATATCAAGGAGGTGTTGGATTCGACTGAAAATTCGTGTACGGGGGTTTTTAAGGGTGCTGATAATGAATCTGGAAACCAAATTTCAAAATTCAAAATAACGGATATCTTTTCCAGGAAAATAGTCAAATTCAATTTAAAATAAATAAATACATACATAGCAAAGATTTCGAGTAGCTTAATTCAATTTATTATTATAAATATACAGTACAAGATACTTAAGGACAGATGTCATGACAATTCATTTATTAGGACTCGTCGGTAAAGATAGTTTTAGCGATTCAGTAAGTCGATACGCTCGAATCATTATTATCAGCACATGGAGAACCATCGGAAGACATCAACATTTTTATTGCTTCATGCGATAAGCTTTTGTTTCTTTTGGGTGCTATTTTCCTTGCGCTAGACACAACAGGATCTGAAGATACCATTAGCCAGTGAAACACGTCCTCCATAGTTTTTTCGCGTGATGATGTTATTTAATTTTTTCTCACCGTAATAGTAATAGCTGTATTTAGCCAACCTGCATTACTTTTATAAAATTTTTCAGTTGTTCTTTTATCCAATTGCCATTTTGATATTATTCTGCTCACAAGCCTTTTTAATGAGGGTTGCTCATTTGGGTGAATTTCGAAGGGAAATCCAGTCTTTGAAAGCAATTTGTTTTCCACATTTGCAAGTATCTCATTCGCAGTTAATTGCAAGTCGCCCTTAATCATCTGGAAAAACTCCTTTCGAGTACATACTACTTGCCCGGTATCTGATCCTTCATATTTGAAAGTCAAATAATGTAAATAAAACATAAAAATAATAAATTTATAAAATTAATACGAACTTCCTTTTGGGTTGATTGCAATTGCCAGAGGCAGATAGGGGCAGCTGATTTTCAAAACATTCGATAGAAAACAATATTACCTAGCTACCCCATTCGGAAAAAAAGCTGCCGAAGCCCGCCCGAAAAGTATAATCCTACTATACGACACATTTAATTGAAACCCGAATATAAAAAACGTCAATGTTCAAACATTTTTTTTCGTACGGGTAAAAAAAGGCACAGAGAAAGTAACATATATTTAAGTTCTACATACCTTTAGCAATACCCTCCATCACGCCGCATAAAAATCGGGCACACCAATACCAAATTATTCAATTTAAAAAACTATCAAATTTTCGACCGACTGCAATTGCCGTATTTTCTTCCGATAGCGTCAACTTTGAAGCTATACACTAGAGCCGTTACACGACTTACGAGTCCGGCCTTTTGGCAAAGAGTGCGGCAAACCCTCCACTTCAATATTGTATGGATATTAACACAATACAAAAATATCAATTTTTTGGATTTTGTCACAGTTTTCTGGATTCTGAAACACTGTGCGCCGTCGCAATAAATAAGCGATCAATCAAACTAAAATTTCATTCGAATTTTTGAGGCGCATATGAGGCGCACCACTTGACATCAGTGTAGACAACTTGATGATTCGGAACCTGGTCGATCGATCGGACGACGGATCGGATAATGTATGGCGGCTATCAGGCACGCAGCCAATATTTGGGTATCCGCAAAATAGTAAAGTTATGACTGGAGTTTTGCCTTATGCCTTTTCTTTTTCGCCAATATAAAAAATAACAAGGTGTGTTTTGTGTCTTCCACGGATACTCTCTTCTATCCAAATAAGTGTTTGTTTTTCATTCTTAAATTGAATAGTAAACAAAACCTGCAGCGAGCTTCCATTTAAAAATATGTATTTGTAAGCCGCTATATGTATGCCTTTATAGACAGCCGCTGCTCAAACCACAAACAAATGTAAAGCATGTTCCAAATAATTTCTCCAACATTTTACAAGGATTCTCTTTCAAATTTATTTATACAAAATATTTCGACCTTTAGATGCCAATCGACCTGCTACCTAACTATACACTTGATGAAAACAAAGAACATTTTAATTAAACGAAATTACAACGCAAAACTATGAAAATCTTTTCGTTTATGCTGTCCCAGCCGAAACTTACGATGATGATGACAGTGCAGTGGTGTTCACGTAAAGACCGTAAATTACACTCCCGCTGGCCAGGACTTCAATCGAATCTGCTCATGACATATCTTATTTCTGCTAGGATATGACCATGCCTGGGCTGTTCTTGCTGCTGTTTCATATTCGATTTAGGCCAGACAGAAACCACTAATTCACAAAACTCACCATGGTCTCAGGAGGAGATGAAAAAGATCCCATTGTAAAACGATGCCAGGAACGGAGATGACAGCCTTTTGGAAATATGAACATGGGACATGCCAAAAACTGAATCCTTTCAGGTACGGAATGATAGTATATGAACATTTAGGTAGCTTTGATGAATATATATTCTTGATAAAACGATAACTTAGTTTCGAATGTAAATTATTTATTCTATCCGTACCGCTTGAATTAATGGTAGTACATAATTGAAAATAGATCAAACAATATATGGATTAGCACAATGAAAAATAACAGTAAACAAGCTAGCCCCATCCCCCATGATATACATACTTCACGGTTATTTAAATAACAAGCTAGTCGAATACGGATATTTATCACAGTATAGCAGACAAAGTTATTCCGATTCCACTGTTTCTATGGGAAGAATACGAAACAGTGCGCCGCTTGCAACCAAACTTTGAAATGCGATTTTGTGGTAAAAATTATTAATAGTCTTCAAAATTGGTAAAGATATCTTTAGAAACAAACACGTTTTTCTAACAACGCTCCAATCGCATCTATGTAAATAAGTTGATTTATAATATACTCGTATTTGAAGTTATTTCATTGAACAAAATATGATAACAACATCGCATGCCGGAAAGAATAGTGGCAGAACTCAAAAATATCATATTTTACAGGAGGTAAAATGAAATTCGGAAAATTTTTTGTCAAAAAAAAAAAAAAAAACGTTCAAATTTAAATAAAAATTTTTTTTTTTTTAATTTTAACAAGCATTTAAAGGGGAAACCACATTAGTAGGCTCATTTCCACAGTTTTTTTTTGGGATTTTTTTTTGGGTGGGAAGAATTAAAATGTTGATATCATTTTACTCATATTTCGATAAGCTTTTGTGAATTTTTTTGAATAATTTAAGCCAAAAATAACAAAGTTACGCACTGATGTCCACTGAAGGCCGTAACTTGAGTTCTCCAATTGCGGGACGTGTACCGATTCCAATTTTTATCCGAAATCAAAAAGGTTTTAATTTTACACTATTAACTTATTTTCTAAGAATATGAACCTCAATGCAGGTGAAAATAATGCAAATTAAAAATTTGGCAGGAATTGGAAAAAAAATTTCAATTTTCACCATTTTTTTCACTACTTATGCAAAAAAAAACACCCTTAAAAATATGATATCATCCCAAATGTTCATATGGCTCATACTCTTCGTAATTTTATCAACAAAGGAGATCATTATGAAAATTGAAAGTATACTCAATTGCCCTAACCCTTTTTGGGGCATAGCGCGTCAACTGTTCCATGTGGCCCAGTTGACGTTTCGTTGGCATAAATTGGTTTCAGAGAATGCAGTTGCCACCTCCTGCACATCCATGGCCACGAACGTCGTGGTGGACGGGATTCGAACCCGAAACGCCGGTAGTCAAACATGAGACTGAGGCCTCAACACACTGCGCTACCGGTCGTTATCTTATTACAGGTAATGGAACATTTTACTGAATATCAAATATACCGTACTTAGTCTTTTTCACTTTTTACTTTATTATTCCTAACGCGTTCCGCTCTTTCGAGCATCATCAGAGGAATGCAAATTACAATTATGAAAACTATATATAAAGAAGAAACATTCTTCATCATCATCGCGGCGCGACAGCCCGACGTCGGGCTTAAGCCGCCTGGATCGTTGTCCTCCAATTATCTCGGTCACGTGACTGCGTCCTCCAATCTTGGAAGCCTAGTAGCTGCTCGGCGTTCACATATACTGAGCTCCCACAACGAGATCTCGGTCGTCTAGGCAGTTTCGTTTCGTCAACTCGATTTGCATTCATCACCCTCTTTGGCATGCGGTCGTCGTCCATTCGTTGGACATGCCCTGCCCATTGAAGTCGTTGTAGTTTGACGATTTTCGAAACTTCCAGCTTATCGTACAGTTCATACAACTCATGGTTGTACCGGATGCGCCATCCATCTCGATCGCAAACAGCGAACAGCCCCGAAAATTTGCCGTAGAACCTTACGTTCAAATGTGCCTAGCATGTTTCCGGAGGCTTGAGTTAGGGTCCATGCTTCGCACCCACAGCATAGCACTGGTCGTATAATGGTTTTGTACACGCGGAGCTTCGTGTTTGTATCCGAATCCGTCGCTTGATTTCGTCAGTTTCGTTGGCGTCTCTTGACAAGTTGGAACCCAGGTATATGAAGTTGTTCACGAACTTGATGTTGAGGTCCCCCACATTGATGCTCGGTTGTGCAGGTGTCCTTGTCGTCGAATGTATCATTATTTTAGTTCTACCTTCGTTGATACGTAGTCCAACTTCTTTTGCAGCGGTATCGAGCGTATGCAGAAGTTCTTCTGCGTCGGCCAATCTTCAGGACATGATGTTGATGTCGTCGGCGTACGTTGCTAATTGTGTCAACTTGATGAGTAGCGTCTTGCTGTCCATATTCATAGCCTGAATAGCGTATTCCAGTGCTAGGTTGAAGAGCATCGGTGCCAGTCCATCGCCCTGTTTCAGACCAGTGCGTGTTTCAAACAGATCAGTAAGTCTATTCGGGATCCTGACTTGTGAGACGGAGTTGGTCATCGTCATCCTTGTTAGTCGCACTAATTTGGCCGGTATATTGTACTAAATTGCAGCATGTTGTTGTACAGTACTCCACGATCGATACTTTCGTATGCTTGCTTGAAGTCGACAAAGATTTGGTATACGCTAACGTTGTATTCCCAGAAATTCAGGAGTATCAGTTTGACTGTATTAAGCTGATCGGTTGTGGAGCGACCAGGTCTGAAACCGCTTTGATATTCGTCAATGATTCGTTCTGCGTACGGTTTTATTCTACTTTCCAGAATTTTCGTTAAAATTTTATAGGACGTACAAACTAGTGATATGCCCCTGTAGTTCTCACACCGCAGTTTATCTCCCTTTTTGTGAATTGAACAGATGATGCTTCTGCGCCAATCGTCTGGGATCTCTTCGTCCTCCCATATTCGCAAAGAAGAAACACGATGAAAACAATATTACAAAAAAACGAAAAACAAAAATAAGCTCCTTATTACCTGATTACTACCTGAAAAGAAAAAAGAAGGCGAAACAGGATCATAAAATGTAATAATAATGGAATTGTTAAGAAATGGATGTGTAATTAAGGTTTAGAGTGTTTGGAGCGGTTAAGGTCTGTCTGGTCGTTCAAGAGAATCCATGTAAACGGTTGGTTTTATTGATCTCTAGAGCTTCCAGGAGATCGAGTTTTTTCCCTTTGGAGCAGGAATGAAGAATACGAGGCTCGAATTTTTCTTAACAATTCCATTTTTAATACATTTTATGATCCTGTTTCGCCTCCTTTTTTCTTTTCAAGTATTAATTAGGTAATAAGGAGCTTATTTTTTTATATATATATGAAGGTATGTATATTGGTTTCATTGTGTAACATAATGTTTCTTCTTTATATATATAGCTTTCATAATAGTAATTTGCAGTCTTCTGATGATGCTCGAAAGGACGAAACGCATTAGGCAGAATAAAGTAAAAAGTGAAAAAGACTAAGTACGGTATATTTTTTCTTTTGGCTCAAAATGAATTTCCACAAAGTTGATAAGTCGTCGATCGAGTCGAATATCATACAGTTTATATTTTATGTTACAAAAATAAACTTTGCAATTTTTTGGGAGTTGCTTTACTACGGTGGAAATGTATGCTAGCTACGACTTTTTGCATTAATGTATTTGTCCTGCTTCAAAAATTAATTCTCTATTTTATTCTAATCATCACGTTAACATCCTTTTATCCCAATTTCCTAATTTTAAGCAGATACAGCCCTTTGAATGTTGGAAACAGATTTTATGCATTACCCAAAACGCATTAACTTGAAAACTTCGTTCAGCTAGAGCTCTCAAATAAATACTCATCATCATCATCGTGGTGCTACAGTCCGACATCGGGCCTTCGCCGTCTGAACCATTGTCCTCCTATCTCAGTCAAGTGACTGCGTCCTCCAATTTCGCGAGCCCAGCTGTTGTTCGGCGTCAGCATCCACTGAGTCTTCCCAACGAGCTCTGGGTCGTTCTCGCGGTCTTTCTCTGTTAATGCATCTTTAACATTCGTTTAGGCATGTGGTTATCGTTCATTTTTTGCACATGCCCTGCTAATTGAAAACGTTGTAGTTTGATGACTCTCGAAACTTGCAGCTCATCGTACAGTCCGTACAACTCATGGGTCCACCGGACCAGTCCGATCACGAGAGCGTCAAAACTCTGATACACACACATAAACCAGACAATAAACAAATTCCACAATTAAAGCATATCTGCAATTTAAAATGGACTATTGCAACGGATCTATTGTGCAGTACAGCTTGGCTTCGAGGAAGTCAAATATCACCGAAAACCGGCGCGAAGTGGCTCCACCGCTAAGACTTCCCTTCTCGGCAGTCGTGCAAAAACCCAACTCCGATCAAAAAGGCCAGTCACTTGGGTCCGGCAAAAATGACTAATGTCACGTTTTTTGAACGTGTAATCGTCAATTTTAAAA
Organism: Chloromyia formosa; assembly: GCA_964017055.1. Lineage (NCBI taxonomy): Eukaryota > Metazoa > Arthropoda > Insecta > Diptera > Stratiomyidae > Chloromyia > Chloromyia formosa. The sequence goes on along the minus strand of OZ024815.1, from coordinate 29,498,683 downwards.
ATCAATTACAATAGTTTTTCACAAACACACTTATTTTGAAAAAGATATATATTATAATATTTGCGAAAAATACTCGACGAAAAAATTGACGGCACGCGTCGAAGTTGATTCATTACAAAAATCGACAAAGATTTGGTACACGTCGACTTTGTATTCCCGGCACTTTTCCAGGATTTACTTGACAGTAAAAAGCTGACCGGTTGTTGATCGGCCAGTTCTTTTCTCTAATTTCCAGAATTTTCGCCAGTGCTTTGTAAGATGTACAGACTAGTGAGATGCCTCTGTAATCCACGCACCGCAATATATTCTTTATATTGTCAATGGATTGACATGAATACTTTCCTCTTAGGCTCTTGTTAGGGGGCGCAAAGGTACGAACTGAAATCATGGGAATATCCTATTCTTTGAGGATATCAAAATCCTGTATACCGACGATAAGTCACAAATTATAGCAATTCTTGATAATACTACTAAATTGCATGCATGTACCCATTCACAAGGTATTCTCGGCGCGGACGAACAGATATTTTACTGATTTGTTTTTTCTACAATACCCTTAAAATCTATTGGCGGCTGTTTAACGAAAAAGTATCCTTACATTATTTCCTTAAAGTAACGAGACGTACATTAAACACTCATGAATTTTAGGATTATGACATCGGAAAACTGCGTTGTTATGATGAAAATAAGACAATGAATGCGTTTTAAGACAAGACATTTTTTAGTCTAAAACTTTGAACAAAAACAAACGTCTTCTAGACAAACACCTACCAATCTCAATATGTCATTATCCTTCGAATGCACCCATACCACCAAACTCTCTTTATAAATCAGCCAATTAATTAAGGTGTTAAATACAAGAGCCTTCAACGTAAAACGCCCATTAAGCATTTATCTAAACTCCACATTTATTTTGTGTTCATATCCGTCGATAACTTTTCAGGATAACCTTTTCGTCACGGCAGTCGAACAGGACGAAATTTCGGATTTATGAATTGCACCCCAAAAGCAGAAATGGGAGGTATGGTGACTAGCAGGCAAGTAGTTGCTTTCAAGCTATGCGATAAGCATCTGTTGGTGATTTCAAAGGACTTTGACGACAACTTTGTGACTGGTGCCTGAAACCGCAGGATAAAGACGTGTACTTGTACTCGTAGCAGAGCTGATATGCATGCCTGGTACTGTTGAAGAAGCAGTTTGGTGCTGTATAGCAGGAGTGGCAAGAGCTGTGCACATAACAAGTGTCAATTGCACAAATTTAGCGTATATCCTCAAACGACTTTTGTTGATGGCACTCAACGCTGTCAGTATCAGAAATAAAGTAAAACCACAAAAAGGATTCGTACTATATTATGTTAACGAGTGTTCATTCGGGACTCACCATTTAACTTGGTTAACTTACCTATTTTTCGTCAAAAATTGTAATTTTGAGGTAAATGAATGCGTATAGACAGCCTGAATATTTACTGGTATGCATCTACTAGAGGTCATTTCAAATACATATTTAGTAGAGGCAGGGCCGTCGAGAGGGGGTGCTGAAGGGCCGAATCGCCCCGGGCCCGTGTTTTTTTTGGGGGGCCCGGATATTAGAAAAATTGGAAATAAAATAAAAATAAATAACTGGCGCAACAGTCCAATTTGAACCACGGCCTCGAGATGAGTTAGCATCATCTCATTTTCTAGATCGTGACGGTTTTTTGTGCAGAGGTATGTAATCAGCAACACGCTCAGCCGGGTTATTTACCCCATAATGGGTACTCATTTAACAGCTGAGTGGGCTCATAGTCCGACACGTAAATTCCCGGAATCGAACCGGGGCCCAGTGCGTTGAAGGCGAACGTGCTAACCGTTGCGCCATACGGACTACAATAAAATAAAAAAATCATTTTTATAATAACACATTTTATACATTAACTACAATATGCAATTGACGAAATCAAAATTAATCTTAATGAATATGTATTGTACATTTTTCCTATATTAGTATTGTTTTATTCACTCTATAGACCGGTCAATTCCATGACCGTGGCAATAATACAAGTGTTTCAAAGCAATTTCATTTGGCGTTGCCATTGTTCCTGATAGTCATTTAATAGACTAGGAGCTGCAGATGGCTGAGTATGAAAAATTAGCGGACCACGGGTCCCGGCTGGAAATTGGGGTCGTTATCCTGGGGAGGGGAGGAATAGAACAACAGGCTATTATGCTGGACGTCTAAAATGTTTCCTAACACACTAAAATAAATTGAATTTATTATTCATATTTCTCACAGTTTATCAAATGAATAAAAGATTAGAATTTGTTCCTTATACTGCGAGTGAATTTTTTACTATTGCAAACAATTGTTTCGGCAGCCACGTCCTGCCTTCTTCAGTTCTAGCTCTAATTTAGAGCTAGCTAGCTCTAATTTGTTTAATCTAATTGTTCCTTATACTGCGAGTGTATTTTTTACTATTTCAAACAATTGTTGCGGCAGCCACGTGCTGCCTTCTTCAGTGCTAGCTTTAATTTAGAGCCACCCACACCACAGGGGGAAGGTTTACCTCAACCAAATCATCGCACCGCCATCACTGGCGGCTTGACGTTGGTTAGCAATGGTCAGTGACCACTGCCGTTCCATGGGGCGCCCACGCGGAGGACTATGGAAGAGGTGTTTTTGCCCCCCCCCCCCCCCTTATATTTAACTTAGTTTTTAGTGAAAAGCATTTTAATCAATAGACTTTGTATCATCCTCTAGCTTCCATTATTTTTTGAAACCGTTTTGGGACGGAATCCACCAGGGATTTGAGGAGTCTGTTGTGCTATTGTTCCTGATAGTTGGTATATAAGAGATGACGGTGGTTGATTATGAAAAATTAGCGGACCGCGGTTTGTTAGTGGATTCTTTTCTAGGGATTGTAGGAGACTAGGAAAGTGCAGAGTGCCAGTAAAAGTTGAAAAAATTCTTCCAAACCTTTTAAAAAAATATAATAAAATAAAAGATAAATTTCATTTTTTAAGCCTCATCGCCAACTACGAGCTGGAAAAGCCCTGGGAGTTAATATTTTATCGGAAAATTGTATGAATTGAATTGAATGAATTCGTAAACATATAAAGCTGAACTTTTAATGCAAAAATATTTATTGACAATTGCATGAACTTTCCGAATTCTTTCAAACACGAGAAAAAAATGCATGCTATAATGTCGATCGTTATTATGTCATATTATGGGGCCCCATAAAAGTTGAGTCCCGGCCCCGGATTTTCTCTCGACGGCCCTGAGTAGAGGCAGGTGTTTGAAAGCACCTGCTGAGTCATTTAAGATAATGCTTACTCGTAATAGTAATTTGTATAAATCTTATAAAACTCTGTCAGCCTTTAACATTTTCTTGCTCTTAGCGGCAATTTACATATTTATCGTACCAACTCCAATTAAGGCATTTCCCTAAATACTCATAAATCGAAATATCGCTGACGAAATATTTTCTATCGGAGTGATAATTCAGAATTTGCATTGCATAACAAATAATATGAACTTTCTACAAATTTCAATTTAACAGTTTCTTAACTGTTTAGCTACACACATTTAACGCCCGACCATTTTTCGCATCCAGCATCAAAGATATATACGTAGATCCTAACGGCTGCAAAGCATTCTTATCTCTGTATTTGCTTGCGAGACCTCTTATTCCTAGGAGTATGTTCGAAAGCATCTCTTGCTTATATTATGCTGAAGCATGCTTTATCTCGAATTGCAGTGTCAGACATTTTCCAATTATCTGTAGCGGCATGATTTCGTGAACATACTATAAGTCTTCGTGTTTCGAAGACTCCTATGGAAGAATGCAGAGATAGATCAACTGCGATACTTTTCGTTTGATTAAAATATCTGACATTCTCACGCTATCCGTATAAGTAAGTGAGGAAGGCAAATTTGAAACGTAATCTGCAGAAAAAGGATTCATTGTCCTTCTTGCCCAATAACAAGCTATTCATATTAAGGTAAAGCAAGTAACTTGGCCATTATTTCGATACTTCCAACTGCTTAGTACACCATCTTGAAAAACGGAGAAAATGGTAAGAAGAAAAACTGAACTACAGTGAAATTGAAAGGATGCGTGCAAATTGAATGTTCGTTCCCCAGTGCTCAATTCTTGGCAAATGTGTGTGCATAGGATTCAGTTGGCGAAGTGCGATTACCTTTCCAGCAATGTAGGAGCATAAAAGTATCGTCTCTACTGATGTCGTTCGTCAGATTGAGTGTAATTTTGATAATGTCACTGTCAATATTTGAAGTTCAAATTAGATTTTTGAAAAGAGTTGAGGATTGAGTTTAAGAGAAATATTTATTTTAAGTACGTAAGATAATTCTCCTTTCAGTGAATGTCGTCAATGTCGTATGAAATATGAGTATGGTGAAGTTTTCAATAGCAACCAAGTCGGAATATCATTTCCAGAGCTCTAAATGTAAACTTGTGAATTCGAGCCTTCTGTAAAGCGCGAGTTACTAGGAGTAAGAACTAATAGACAAGGGACGTTTTGGCGTTTCTTTTTATACAGACTCTAAATGGTTTTCTAGGAGTAGTAAATCAAAACTCTGATCAGATTGGTCGGTTTGATCTCATATTTTTATAGAAATACCTACATATCTGTGTGTTAATTGCCTTGACTCCTCTAGAAGCATGGGCACGTCAACATCTCTTATAATTCTATGCCCTATTGGCATTTCAATAGCATATCTACTTTTCGGACGTACAGTTAGTAGCAGGCACCTCCTATCCGCGCCGTGCTTATACTGACTAGCTCGAAGCGTAGTGGGAGTTTTATTAGTACCCACAGGCAGTTTTTGTTCGCGGAGAGGATCAAAACTCCATTCTCTTGATCAGGGGGCGGCAAACTTTTTCAGCAAATGGCTAGCTTTGTAAAATTTCAGAGTAGGCGGGCCAAATAGCAAAAGCAAAGTGTAACTAAAGGTCTGAAGTGTAACTGAAGCTTACCAATTTTTCTGCCAAATGGGCTCTGGAATATGTATAATAACTGTGACTGCAGCTGACTGACTGACGAAATTTTTTTCCATATGTTTTTTATTTGTAAAGACTTTCCGCAAGGTCAGTAGTAAATGCTCATTTCAAAAGTCATTATTTTTTCAAGATACCTAAAACTTTACTGATCTCAAAACACATTAATATAAATATTATGTTTCCACTGCTGAGCCATAGAAATGAAATGAAAAAAAGCTGCTTTTTTTTTGTGCAGAGCAGGTTAAGCGGTAAAAAAAACTATCAAGAGCAAATTAGGGTAGCGAACATGCAAACGGGGCATGCTTTTGCTTTGAGTGTGGCTTGGTTTAGTTAGAATTCAAATGTCAAATTTCAAGAGAGAACTTTAATCCTTAGTACAAATACAATCGGACAAATTTCCTTTAGGCAGTAAAATTATTTTTTATGTTTACTATTCCAAATAATTACACAAAACGAACATTTTGTTGATAGGAAATGAATTTTATGTGCTTCCCAAACTGTAAACTGTTTGAAAACTTGGACACCTGCACCGCCTGCATTTCAAAACGCAGTCTACTTAACGGAGCAGCATTCTTGCACTGACGTTTTATCCAGAGCAGCTAAGATCAAATTGTTAGTGTAATTGTGTGCTCTTAACCTGCTCTGCTCTGTATGAAAAAACGCGCCTATTATATGATAGGGCAACTCAGGATATTGAGCTCTGATTTCTAGGAAAAATTGCCAAAACTGGATACGGTCAGGTCCACAAGAAGGAATAAAATTGACCTTTGACAAAACAGGATCGATAAAACGTGACAAATTGAGGAGACTTACTTGGAAATGTACTCGTACTTATCTGTTGTTGCTCCTTGCAGACTATTCAATGGAGTTAATTGCTAAGTCGCATCAAACGCGTAGTCACGGCTTGATGCAAAAAAAAACGTTGAATCGATTTGCGATTGGATTTCCATTGCAATGCTTGCGTGAACGGCTAGTGCAGATGAGCTTGAACTTGATTTCTTCGATTAAATTAGGGTGACAAGACGTCGCGTTTACGGGGATATGTTTTCGTTTTTTACGTGTCTGCTTCCGTGTCCTCTTTTTGAGAAAAACATCTAAAATGGCCTCTTTTCCAACAAATAGCTAAATGCTAAAAAAATTTTCGTAATTTTTTTTACACTGCAATCTCAGATAATTTATGTTTCATTCTAAGCGATAAAGAAAGACAGAACTCTACCATTCGAATTTTTATACGAATCGCGCTGACAACGAATCCGATTCCTGCTAATGATTTTGTTGTAGCCTAGAAAAGTGGGTTGAAATATATTCAAAATGATAAATGATTTGTTGCACTGGCGACGCAACATCTCCAGCGGCTTATACTACATGTTGGATGCTGAATTAAGGATTTGAGCTCTCCAATTTCCCAAAGTACTTAAACACATATTTCAAAATACTTTAAAACTGGCCGAAATCGCCATGATGTCCCAGCACTCGGTACCGAAGTATTAAATGTTTACTTAAAGAAAGTAATGTAATATCGGTTATCAAAATCACAAACTAAATGATATCAACGTAAACACATTTGGCGATAATCTAATTTAAAATATCCTTTTCCTAATGGTATCAATACCTTATACGAGACAAGCAGGTAAAGTTCAAGAATGATTCGCACGGCCTGGATCAGTGACGAGCGAATTCAAACAGCCACCATACGTACAGATAATTCGCCGTGTGTGGACGAATTGCGGGCTCAGTATAGAAAGATACTCGTATATGGGCGATTTACCGAAAAAAGTTGACGTTCAATCAATTCATTTTAAACTCTGATCCAAATGTGATCCACACGAGATCTGATCCGAATGAACGAACGAGTCTAATATTGCCTAATATCTCATAATAGATTAAATACAATAAATTTAGTACTGTTCGGAAAGTTATCTTTCTGGATACAATAATGTTATACATCCTTATTACAATAGGGGTACGAGTAATATCCCTTACTGTAACTTAATCCTTGAACATCATTGTTGAAAAATTAATTAAAAAGGATTTCCATGCATGTGCATATTCGACTCAATTCGATCTCCTGCGGCCTCCTAAAAACTAATGCGTGTCCTTTGTCCGGGCAATAGACTTCCCCTGCCTTAGTAGAACAACTTATAAATGCATTTTCCAGCCAAAAAGGTTTCATCTCGTACTATATGCTACAGACGAATATACGAATGAAGGTGTTGGACATAGCCTGCAGGATTCTAGTTTAACCCTAATTGGCTATTTGCTTTCGGTATTTGTTCATGGCTGGCTTATTTTCGAAGCTTTTAGCAAAGGTTAACACAAAAACATTGCTCGGTAGCGTCTATAATATGCCCGCTAGTTAATTACGAAACTGTCAAACGCAAAAGTATTCAAAATGAGGATTCCTTGAAAGAGATTTTAATTAAAACCTTGAACTGGAGGCACTGCAAGTACTAGAAGCACCGCCGGGAGCTTTATGTCGAGTAGTTAATAGCAAATTCAAATTGCGTAGAGCGATAGCCGGGCGTTAGCACTATTTAGTGATATTGGAGCTGATTAGAGAACTCTCTGTTGTTGTTGTGCAACCAGCACTGCGCCCCGGGGGGGACAACATTTGCACATGGCACTTGTTTGATATTTTCAAAGCATCGACGCTTTGGTATGCTATTGACGGTTAATAATGAATGCCAGTAGTAAATTAGATTTTCAAATTTCGGTCGATTTGTGTGAAAGCTGCAATGTAAATTTACATTTGAACGGCACATTGCACGGTGAATGTGATGGCTTTTCACCAAAGGACATTATCAAAATTTGCAGGGAATTCAACAACGACCCGGTGGCAATTCATAATAATTAAGTTGGCGTACGTTGAATAATAGCATGGAAACATTAAAATGTATTTAGTGGCATTCAATAATATCATGAAGTATTAAATGTTTTGGGGCGAAAGTTAGCGCAGTGTGTTGAGGCATCAGTCTCATGTTTGACTACCGGCGTTTCGGGTTCGAATCCCGTCCACGACGACATTCGTGGCCATGGATGTGCAGGAGATGCATGCTGGCAACTGCATTCTCCGAAACCAGTTTATGCCGAGAAACGTCAACTGGGCTACCTGGAACTGTTGACGCGCTATGCCCCACAAGGGGTTAGGGCAATTGATAGATAGATAGATTAAATGTTTACTTTAAGAATAAATAACTGGCGCAACAGTCCAGTTTGAACCATGGCCTCGACATGAGTAAGCATCATCTCATTTTCTAAATCGTGACGGTCTTGTACAGAGGTGTGTGATCAGTAACAAGCTCAACCGGGTTATTTACCCCATAAATGGGTACTCATTTAACAGCTGAGTGGGCTCATAGTCCGACACGTAAATCCCCTTTTTTATCGAAAACTACCGCATTCAGTAGGAATCGAAACGAGGCCCAGTGCGTAGAAGGCGAATGTGCTAACCATTGCGCCATCCGGACTACGAAGAAAGTAATGTATTATCTGTTGTTAAAAATCACAAACTAAATGATATCAACGTAAACACTTTTGGCCATAAAATCTAATTTAAAATATCCTAATCCTAATGATATCAATACCTTGTTCGAGACAAGCAGGCAAAGTTCAAGAATGACGGCCTGGATCAGTGACGAGCGAATTCAAACAGCCACCATACCGATAATTCGCCGTGTGGGGACGAATTGCGGGCTCAGCATAGAAAGATACTCGTTTATGGGCGATTTACCGAAAAAAAGTTGACGTTCAACCAATTCACTTTCAACTCTGATCCAGATGTGATTCATACGAGATCTGATCCGAATCATTAAACGTTTCTAGTATTACCTACTTACTATACTATCTCATAACAGATAAAATCAAAATTTCACTTAATAGCGTTCGGAAAGATATCTTCCTGAAGACAATAATGTTATGTGTATATCCTTATTGCAATGGAAATGCGATATGAATGAGATGACATTTTGTATTTTTTTTTTTATATTATTAAGATAACTTTCTATAGAAATACTCGGTCGAAATAAATTGTCAATTATTACATTCATAAAGTGCACGTAATATTTAGATTATATGTGTTTAATGCAGTCGAATATTGTTCAACATACAAATGTTCAGTATACAATAGACTGCCTGGTCGTGCTGCTTACACAATGGGATCAAAGGCAGCACCTGAGGAGTGATCCATTGTGTGACGAAACCAGCACACTCTGGGAGGGATGGCCTTTAGTGCCGAATAAAATGGTGGTAGTGGGCTCTTCCTTAGCGAGAATGAATGCTACGAGACCGTGCAGTGCAAAAATAGAATTGTAAAGACGGCAGAATTCCGCTAAGAACAACAGCTGATTTTTCTACAGCGTCGTCATATATCGAAAGTTCCAACGCTTTGCATACTCTTAGGCCCATTTTTTCAATGTCCTGTTAAACTGCCTGTTAGCTAACAGGGCATAATTTATCACAAGCCTGAACCTAAACCATATTCAACACCCAAAATACGACAAAATATGGGGATTTTCCCCCGTTATTTTTGAACTGCATTATCTTATTTTGGGTGTTGTACTATATATGGTTTGGGCCGACCGGTAGCTCAGTGCGTAGATGCATCAGTTTCGGGTTCGAATCCCGTCCACGACGACGTTCGTGGCTATGAATGTTTGTGTAGTTTCCCCCATCCCGTGGCGCGGGCGGTAGGCGGCTAAATGAGTGAGCAGAAGGCGCATGCTGGTAACAGCATTATCTGAAACTAGTATATGCCAACGAAACGTCAACTACATATATGAACAGTTGACGCGCTATGCCCCACAAGGGGTTACGGCAAGTGAATAGTTACCGTTTGATAAATAAGTCCCTTTTAGCTAACAGGCAGTTTAACAGGACATTGAGAAACAAGGCCTTGGGCTTGGTGATTTCAGTTTATCGCTTCGATAGATTAATGTCCCGGTTAATTAATCGGCAGTTTAATTAGACATTAAGAAACCGGCCTTTAGTATTACATACGTGAGATGATGCTAACTCATCTCGAGGCCATGGTTCAAATTGGACTGTTGCGCCAGTTATTTATCTTATTTTATTTCATATACCTCTCACAGGAACAGTGGAATCAGAACAAGTTTTATTGCTAATTTCAAAGAGGTAAATATTGGTACTGAAGGGTATCATACCTTCGGCATGTTAGCTTCTTATGTATATTTTAATTCTTCCATGAAGTATTGAATATTTATAGGTAATCTACAAAGTCTAAATACCATTTTGTGTGCCATAGAATAATCTAAGTCGTTTTGTATATAACAGGGTGTATTTGACGGTTTTCTACAATATAAACCAAAAATTCAATTTCACCACTTCTCTTTCGATTCAACTGCACGTCTAAAAACGGTAGCAATGAATTCTTTTCGATTTCAATTGTGAAATTGATTGTTAGACATCGAGTATTTAGATGTGTTAGAACGTCATCAATGTTTTCTGTTTCTACAACCGCTAAGATGTCATGCACATACCTGTACCATTTTCTTGGGATTGAGCCATTCTGTTTCAAGTTCATCTCAAAATGACACATACAGAAGTTTGCTAGGAATGGAGACAATGCGTTATTCGTTATTTTATAAACAAATTTTTTTTATTGGCAAATGTTCTGATCAATACACAATTTAATTAAATTAAAATATAGTTTTCTCTTCTTTTCATAAGGCTCATGTAACAAAGCAAATCCTTGAGGATGCGAAGGGTTTCTGAGATCGGGATGTTCGGAAACAAAGATTCCACATCAAAAGGTACTAAAACTTCATTTTCTTCTATCTTCAAGTTTTTTAAATTGTCACACAAATCGTAGCAATTTTCTATGTTTAGACCCTCTTGTTTTGGGTACTGTTTGAATATTTATATATTCGAAATTTTATGTACAATTCGGCCTTGGGACATTTTTTGTAGGATCCTTAGTTTTTCAAATAATAAAGGAAAACTGGAAAAAATGACCTTTCTTTGACCCACTCTCCAATACACTTCTAAACCCTCTATCATCGGGCACTTTTGAGCACATATTCAGGGGACTGCCTTCTACAATTGTGCCAAATTTCAACTACACGATTTATTTTCCTATTTTTCATTCTTAGCCTGGACAATTGTGTAGCCCATACGCATTGAAATTTCAATTATTAAGGGGACTGTAGCAAGTTCAAAAATGAAGACCGCAAGCAAATTTCTTGGTTTTGTTTTTAGTCACCGAATAATTAAAAAAGCGAATTCTTGAACTACATATTTTTATTACAAGATTTGCAGCTCCTATTAATGTGGAATATTAAAAAAAAATAAGAAAGTTGTGTACCATTAGAGCAGTGAGTTTCGTAGGTATTCTTTTCACATGCACACATTGCCACCTTTTTCATCGTACGTAAGTAATATGTTTCTATCATAGCCGCATATCCGTACATTTTAAATACCATCTAAATATACTCTACTAAAGTCACGTTCTGCCTGCAGAAACTTAAATCCACATTAGGTACAACTTCCTAGGTAGCACAGGTGTCCCAGAAATGGATTGTATGGTAAGATGGTACTAACATCTTCTAATGGGTTGATGCTAATGTCATTGTTTAAGGTCTACTTCCACGTCCTACTAGCATGGGAGAAGTACTTCTAGGAGCATAAAACACGCTTTGATGAAATAGGTACAAACACATTTCTTCTGGATAGCAACAAAATAGTGAACATGGTATTCTTGATATTCCGAAAAGTTAAGTATTCTTTAATTTTCTATTGTTCTTTTCCAGATGCCAGAAAATCAGATATCTTCTAAGACAACAGGGGTTTATCGATTGTACAGCGCCCTGTAGATATTAATTGGGAGAAGACTAACTTGATTGCTTCGTTCAGAAAATAAGTCAATATAGACTTTCAAATAATAAAAAATCAGAGCTAGTCTTTCTGAACTCGACTTCTATTATGTAAACATCCCATCGCGTTATGAAATGACGCCAAATTGAAAATACGGTTTTTGTGCTATTTACATTTGAATGTACAATATATTCATTGTAAGCCTTAATAAATTTGCACAATTTTCCGCAAAAGGGAGTGATTGGCGTGGATCACTGTGTAGAGAGCAAGTCTTACTGATCGAGTGGTCGTTGATTCGAAACCTGCCTGGAACGGCTTTTTTTCAGCGTGTTCATTTTATTTTAAACATTCATCAACTAGTATTTTAATTTATATTCGGTTATGGCTTTTAGCTATCGTTTGTTTTCTAGTTGTTTCTAGAATATGCGTACTCTACGTAATATGCCCGGAAACACAAGATCCGTGCACCGGCAGTGTTTTCCATGGGCTATGTAGCTTCTGACGGACGCTATTGCCTATGCACCTTGCGCAGTAAATACTTATAATGTAAAGCACGGAGTATTATGAAGTTGATTTCCACGCACACACACTAAAGTTGTAGAATTCACATAAAAATAAATAAATAAATGGCGCAACAGTCCAACTTGAACTAAGGCCTCGAGATGAGTTAGCATCATCTCATGTTCTAGATCGTGACGGTATGTCCTGTGCAGAGGTGTGTGATCAGCAACACACTCAACCGAATTATTTACCCCATAAATGGGTACTCATTTAACAGCTGAGTGGGCTCATAGTCCGGCACGTAAATTCCCCTTTTTTTATCGAAAGCTACCGCATTCAGTAGGAATCGAACCGGGGCCCAGTGCGCAGAAGGCGAACGTCTAACTGTTGCACCATCCGGACTATGTAGAATTCACATGAACACATAATTTCCCCGATGGGCGATGATTAGCTAAGATTAATATGAGAAAATAAATTTACAAGAACTCAAGATTGACCTCAGACAATATCAAATACAATTTTACATGGCCATAATTAAAATTGCATTATTGATTTTCATTTATGCAAAAGCCACAAAATGTTCCATGTAAAAAAAAAATAAAAACAAAATACGCGAAAGTTTGGTGCGACGGGACTTGAACCCGGGCCATATGTTTATTTGCCCGGGTCCTCTACCGACTCAGCTATGCAGCTTCTGACGAGACTTGTTCCTTGTGCACACTATGCAGTGTACATAAAATGCACTAAATTCAACTTGAGAATTCACACACACTAATGCTTTTTACGCATTCCACAGAAACCACGGTTTTACACCGTACCGCGCCATATGATGCTTACACGTCAAAAATTCGAATTTTATTTTAGGATAACCCGAAAATCTATTCAAAATCCCTTAGTAAATGTTTAAATTTTGCATTCCATATTTCAGAATTTCCATCCCTAATACCGTTATTTATTACATTCTACTTCAATACCGAGAAATGTTAATTTTTCTGATCAAATGGCCAGCAAGTACCCTCCAATATGACACTACAATAAACATTCATGTCCGCATATTCAAACAGCTTTCAGATCGATTAGCAATAAAAGATGTGACGAAATATATTCAAAAATGGCCAGGCACAGATGCAAAGTATGCTTAAGATGAAGTCAATAAATAACCGCAATAGAAATCGGCCATACTTACTAGCTGCCCGCATTTGCAATAGAAATAACCGAAATAACCATAACAGTAAGCGAAAACGGAGTCTGAGAAAAGAAATGTTCGCGGTCTGTGTAACTTTGGCGGTCATAATTTTATGCGAATGCGGTAGTTGTCACAGTAGACGTAGAACAAATCCAAGCAGGCAGAATGGAAAGTATCGGTGCTCCTAGGATATGTTTGTCCATCTTTCTCTGACATGCTAAAATCTATGTTATCCAATCACGGCCGGAATTCATAACAGCACTTGACAAACTTCTATGAAATAAAAAACATTAATTTCGGTCCAAGTCCGTCATTAAAACTCTACCGATACCATTTCGATATTTACTATTGTAGTATCCTTTATTCAAAATCGGTACTCGACTAGAAACCATCAGGCGACTGTGGCAAACCGATGGATTCGAATTCGTTCTTTTGGACGATAGCGTATTAAAAACAATTCGAAAAATTCAATATGTCGAAGCCCCAATTATAAAGAGCCATCACGTGCACCTGGTCCTTTCGAAACCACCACGTAAAGCGTCTGCAATTACTTGAATGTTCCATCTGTGGCCCCATGCGAAAACCGTTTACCAACAGCGGGCGTTAAGGATGAGTGCGCGAGAGGCAACATTGCGGCACCCGCGTGCCTTTGCCTCCACCCGCCTTGAACATTATTCTCGACAGGGCTCTATGGCTTGGGAAAAAAAACGCACACACCAGAAAGTCCTGTACAGAAATCTATAACAATAAATTTGGATTATTCCATCCCGAAGGATATTAAGGGCGATATGACAAATTTATCGTCGGCTTGGATTGCCGCGTCGAGCAAACGAAAGAGGCAAGGCGAATGAATCGCAAAGTTGCCATAATTTCAGGACACTTCTGTTACTTTTAGGATCTGAAATACCACAGCTCTCCCCGAAAACCAAATCCTTATATGTACTCTATTTGCGGATCCGACTTTTTTTATCCCATTGCTGGAGGGAAATGGATATAGCTGGTTGTTGTAGAGACGGACATAAAGAAGAGCTGTTAAAAAGATTTTCAAAATTAGAGAGCAATTAAAAGGGAACAAAGCAGATATGGGATGAGGATGAGATAATGTTACATGGATTATAGTCATTAACAAAACGCTGATGAGTACCACATTGCCAAAGCTCGTTCCCAAAGCAAGGAATGCAATGAATTTGTGAGACGATAATAATTGAGGTGAAATTCTGGACACCGAACGACGAAGAATATGAGTTCGTTACGTCGTAAAGTTGACTGCATTGAAAGTGCAGAAGTCCACTCAAATATTCAGGCAATGAGACCTGGCCCCGCAGGAAAGCTCCATCAACGATAGCCATTAACATATGTATTTTTCGTCTCCATAAAACCAGTTCTTCAAACTCCGCGTGCAATCTGCAATCATCATCATCATAGTTGCACTATGGCCCGACTTCGGGCTGTCTGGATCGTCTTTCTCCAATTGTCTCGGTCCAAAGACCCCGTCCTCCAATTTCGGGAGCACAGCAGTTTTACGGCATCTGCATTGACTTAGAATGAACCATATTCTGGTCTGGTTGTGCTGCTTCCACCGGCAGATCGATGGCAGCACCTGATAAGTAATGATCTGTCGGTGATACGAAACCAGAGTTCTAGGGTCCTATTACATCCGAACCAAATTGCAAAAAATTTCAGCTTGATAGCTTCAAAAATGAGAGACTAGTGTGCATAGAACCAGACAGACAGACGGACAAAGCTTAATCGGCTCATCTCGTCTTAACGAGAATATAGACTGCTCGAAGAAAAAAGTTGCTCAAACTATTTTATTCACTTTTTCGCAAAAATTCTTCGAAGTTGTTAGAGTTACGGTGTTTTATTAGCTCAGGTTACAACAAATTATGTGTATCATGTCTATAAATAGTGAAAAGTTTTGAAAGAAGTTCACTTAGTTGGTGATAATAGCGTAATAAGCAGGAAACTGCAGTTTGGGTGAAAAAATAGGAAAAAGTTGGTGCGACAAACGAAACCAATATTTTGGATTTGGCGCGAGACAATCGAACTACTTGCAAAAGAAGTGAAATACTGGATGTTCCTCAGTGTAATGTGCAATAATACTCGAAGAAGTTTCGGGAAATGGGTCCCACTGTCGAACTCGATCTCGAACTTGGTACAAATGTCCTCTGAATAGCTCCAGACACACGCACCCCTTTCACATAAACGTGAAACCGGTGCACTTGTACCATGTTCGAGTTTGAGTTCGACAGTGAATAGTGACACTTAGAAAGGCTTTAAACGATCAGAAAAAAAAACTAACCTTTTTGTAGATCGCTTCTTACCATTACAAAGCCATCCGAACTGGTTGAAAACTTCATGTGACTTTAGAAACGATCTAGTTCTAGCAACGTGTAGCAAATCTCATCCAGTTTGTTGAGAAAAAATCATGTAAAACTGGCTTAGACCTGCCATAGACGGTGCGATCCATCGTCAGATCGATCTGACGATGAATCGCCACAAAATATCTGACGATCGAAATTATATGGAAATGTCAAAAAAATCGTCACATAACTGTGCGATCGATCTGACGATCGCAATATCGTCAGATCGGTCTGACGACGGATTGCATCGTATATGGGGGCTATTACGTGCATTGGAACCGCTCATAAGCCAGACTTTCCGTTGAAAAATCAGACTAAAATGTTTGAAATGGACCCAGGAGCATGCCATATGAACTCAGAAGATTTGGAACATTGCCATCTTTTGTGTGTCCATGTTTAAGCAACATGTTGGCGACCGATGAATATGCGTGCGGCGGAAACCCCGAGCAACGCTCAGCGGTAAAAGCCTTCGAAGATTCCCCCCGAAATTTGAAGGGTTTAAGGTGTGGGGAAACGGAAAGTTTGGCTTACCGACTGGCTTTCACGTACTTACTCCTAAGCCAGCTTTCGCAAGCCTTTTCCTCATCAAAATTATTGAGATTTGCACAAACTAGATCGTTCCAAAGGCCAGATGAAGTTCTGAATCAGTTCGGATGGCTTTGTAACGGTAAGAATGGGGTCAACTGGCGTTGTTTTTTATTGATCGCTCAAAGCCTTTCGTCGAATCGGTGGGGCCCATTTCCCGGAACTCCTTCGAGTACCATTTCACTGCGCAACATCCATTATTTCACTTATTTTATAAATATTTCGATTTTCTTGCGCCAAAATAACTTTTTCCTATTTTTTCACCCAAACTGCGCTTTTCTGCTTATTACGCTATTATCAATAAATGACCTTCTTTCAAAACTTTTCACTATTCCTAGGCAGGATACCACATACTTTGTTATAACCTGAGCCAATAAAACAGTATCACTCTAACTACTTCGATGAATTATTACGAAAAAGTGAATAAAATAGTTTTGAGGATTTTTTTTTCTTCAAGCACTGTATGTATATAGGTAGTTTATACATATTGTAATGTTTCCTCTGATGAGCGAAACCAGGTTCGTTAGATATTCTTGTGCTGAATAATGAACATACTTCGATTGAAAAACACACACTTTATTTACAACACTAACTACACACGCGTACTAACAACCAACGTCAAACTAGCTCGAACTATCTGTCAACGGCAGATAACGATTATCTCCTTTCCGCTTTATAGCGATCCGACTGCGACTGAGTGTCGAGTCTTACTACTTCTTACTTCCTCGGTGACATCTGCCTTTAATAGTTGGAATTGTTTCGAGAAGGTTCCAGAATCCAGATGGCTCTAGAATCAGCTTGTACTTGTCATGGATGGATCGAGACTATGGTAGAGCTTAGTACAGTGTGTGTCGTAAGAGATACCTAGTCCGTACACGCAACACTGCCTTCTCCTTAGACCTGTTCGTCCCGAACAGAAGTCACCATGATGCCGCTCACGCGGTACCATCCTTTCCAGATGCATGGTCTTCATTTTCACTGTTGGCCTCCAACGTTTCGGAACGCGACGCATCACATCATCCAGCCAGGCAGCAATCTCATCCGGTTCCTTCCAGGTCTGTCGAACCCACGAGCACATTTGTTTTCTCCGATGAGCGCTGCACAACCATGCGAAGCCACCGTCGCTGACACCAATCGAGCGAGCTTTCAAGTTGAACTTCCTTACGCGATCAACACTCCATCGGGGTCGTCCTTGCATCAGACCATGTACGCCATCCAACCGGCGTCCGAAGTCGGCGACCGACGTTGATTGCTCCACACACGAACCATTCCGTGGGGTTGGAATGCTCTGCGACACCTCCGTAGTCGGACATCGCAATGCCACATTGACAGCTGTAGTACGCCCGTTGCTGCTGCCGACCATCACCACAGTGGCCCCAAACTGCGTGCTGGACGCTTCCACGTCGTCGAGAACTGGTTCCGTTGAAACCTTCGCGGACAGTTCGGCCCTAACGAATCCCGACGTTTCCACACGTTCCAGACCGTTTTTCGAGTTTCCGACCTTCTCGAATTCATCACACACGTTTTCGATCTGGGTGCCCACCCGCATCCATTTAAACTTCATGGAGTCTCTACGAAGCTTACAACCGTTAGACTTCCAGACTCCCGCAGACCGCTCCTCCAATTGTCACTTCAAACTGTTGTCCTTCTGCGGTTGGAACTGTGTTGTCACTCTCTGCGGTGACTCCTCCAACCTCACCAACTGCTCGGTCAACTTTTCCGATTGTTCGGCCATCTTTGTTGTCGGTTCATTCAACGGTGCTGTCGACTCCTCGAAATTCGCTGGCCGCTCGTTCATCTGTGTTGTCATTTCATTCGGCAACTTCTCCGTGCTCGCTGACTGTTCGCTATCGGTCCGGCTACTCACTACCGCAGCGGCCTGGAGCTGTGTCCTGCATATACCCCAGGACGTTTGTCCATCGAAAGCAGACGCCACCAGATTTTCGACGGCTGACTCGGCCTTTACGACTCCTGATGTTTCGACGCGCTCCGGTTCGCTCCTCAGTCTTTCGACCCCCTCGAAACCGGCATCCAAATAACTGATGACGAATTGACAGGAAAAAAATTCTGGTTCGTTTTTTCAGCTCATGATTTCTAAACAAATACATTGAGAAACCAAGAAACCGGTTCTCTCTTTCACTCTCTGTTTCTATTTAGTATGGGAGTAGCTACAATAAAAATAGGTCGGTATCCATTCTGCTCTCGAGATACTTATGCAGATGCTTCAATCTGACTCATATTCTGGCAAACTTCGAGTCCAACATTTTCAATGAACCATCTGTAATGAACCATATCCTGGTAGAGCTGCTTTCAGCGGCAGATCAAAGGCAGCACCTGATGAGTACTGAAGGCCTCATTGCACCTGGACTACGCTGTAAACGCGAAGGCATCTGCGCCGTCTGCCAACCATTCCATCCCTACCGCCCCATTTTTTTATTATTCCGCATTTTTGCCTCCAATGTTTGTGTTGTCTTCCCCAGACATATGAATTTTTATTAATACATAAAGGACAGGGGCAACAAGCGGCGAAAACCCCGCCTACGTCTCCTGAACTGAGCTACAGCAAGCACAGACCGCTGCTTAGCTCGGCGAGGGGCCCTCTTCTTCGCTAGATGGCATGGCCCGACCTTCACGTTCATTATGCTACTTTAGGCTCCGTCCCCATGGGCACGGGCCCACCAAACCGTCCATTACACATTCCGGTTCGAAATGTTTCAACATAATTGTGATGAAGCTACACCACAATTTTAAAAATGAAACAAATTTCCATTCTCTGTTTTTATTTATTATCTTTAACAAAGTGTAGAAAATAAAATGTTTTCCCTCTATTACAGCCATCAAATAAACCAGATGTATTCAATTTCATGTCCTTAAAATAATATCCACGAATACAATGCAACTTAATCAGTCCTTGAATAACATAAAATCAATAATATGGATAAATATGACACAATGACTGTTATTCATATTATCTTAATATTTCGGGAAATCGGAATTATTTTCATAAATAATACTATACTTTTAACAAGAAAATTTTACGAGCTACATATCTGAAATTTGTGCAAAAATTTATCGAATCTGGTGCATTTACTACATTAAAATATGTTTCCTTGTTTCAAATCTATTTATCTGCGTTTGTTTTTTATTTTGAAAATGTATTGTACCTATAGCCTATGGGTAGAGCTACTCATATCAATTAATGGTTGATTTAATATTTGTGTGCATTTAAATTTATTAGCAAAATATAAATAACGACTGGTTAAAAACATATCAACATGTCAGCGATATGTGTTCATTGTTCAACTCAACGTGATACTTCTTTGGAGAGAAAGATTTAAACGAAAATATAAAATAATCATACTATGAAAATATATAAGCTGTTTTAAATTGCGACTTGAAAATGAAGAGAGAATTCTAAATACTAGTGTCTATGTATTGCACATTTTTTGAGGGTATTTGACTATGCGCGACTTTACTATGTAGAGCAGGATCAGAAATTGTGTGACTCATAATAAAATATAACATGGAAAGTCTCATAAATTGGAACTTGGAAAAGAGAAATAGATACTTCCAATAAATGAAATTTAAAAATTATTGAAATTATTTTAGACTTTTATTTTTTATAAGTATAAAACGATGGAAACTTATTATTCCTGGACTTTCGGCAACAACGGACAGTTCCTTGAGGACTTCATAGTGTGGAATGCTTTTTTTAAATTCTGAGTCTCGCACTATCAAAAAAAGGGAGGAGACCTTTTCCATCCAGTGTTCCTGAATAGACTTCCTCTATCTGTTCTTATCTGATTAAAACCGTCAGTATGAATTGAGCATATTAAATTATCATAGCTGACGCAATATGACGCGGTGACGCTCATTTCAAGACAGTCCACACAACTAAGGCTCATATTTTCATTGCGTTTCGTTACGACATTCTTTAGATTGAAGCTGATCTGAAGTCCTCTAGATTCGTCCGGGAATCACACAAACATGGTTATTTACGAGAGATAGTATTATTAACTCATTTATTTTTCAGTGCCACAAAGGTAAAACTAATTTCGATGGAATTGTTTATAAGAAAAAAAAAGAGTATAAGCCCGGCCATGCACTGTTTAACACGAACTTGAACTAACACTCGGCACTAGTAACAACAGTGTGTGGCTGGGCTAGAAGGGCGATTGCAATTTTTAGTCCTTTCTACATTTATGTATACCAAGAATAGCAAAAAAAGCTATTGAATACAATTGATTGAATTAGGAGAACTATTTATTTAAATTAACCTGGAAATAACTGGTAAAAATGATCTGGTGAAACCAGTTAACAAATTATTACTACCAAAGGTTTTCTCAAAAGAGCCACAGACACGTTTATATCTTAAAACAAAAAATGATAGCGACTGTTAAATTTCTTGAATCAAATGAAACTTAATTTCTTTATTCCTTATAAACATGCAACATAGAACACAAAAAAAAGATCATATCTTCGATAACATTTTTTTTTGTCTCTTTAATTAAATTGAGCTTCAGTGACTTTCGGTTTTAGAGACTGTGATTGACTCCATATTGTTTTATGTTTTGAAACTTACTAACTAAACTTCATTCTTAAACGTCTAGAAATAGAATTTATGTATATATATTAATTAGATACCATTTAATAATATTTCATAGTTTCCGTATTTACTATTTTATAATAATTTATGTAATATTTTTAAGGTATATAAATTGACTAGCACATGTACTTCTTTTTTGGTTTCATCATACGAATACGTCATTTTGTACCGCCTCCGGAATTTATGCCGTTCGTTACAACATTAGGCGGTTGTGTTGCTCCAACAATTTGTGGCGATTGCGATTGTGTTGGTGGTGATCGGGCAATTTGTGCACGAACTGCTTGTGATGGATGTTTGGCGGGACCTTCGGTGCGAACATTACCACAAATCTGTAATGAAAGAAAAGGGAAAAAAAGATAAATTTTCTTTCTTTTTAGGGGTTTGTAGTAAAACCAAAACCCTTATAAAATCGGCCAAATATCTGTTTGTCTGTCCGTCCGTCCGTAAAGTATTTCACAAACCGAATACGTGCATGAAATTTGGTGAATATATTAAAATTATAATTTGCCGGAGAAATAGAAGCGTCACACCTTTACGTCAACCTTAATGTAGGGGGAGCGGGGCATAGAGGGAAAATGAAAGTAAAACTAGGGAATAAAAAATCGTCCGGTGTAGGCAAGTGGGATATCATATGCACGGTAACGCTGAGTTCATTCCATTTTTGGCAATTTCTCCAAATTTTAAGAAAACGGAACTAAGAGAGGTGGGAAAATATGAGATCATAATTTGCTGGCGAGTAAGGGGCTGACCAGATAGCTCCGTTCCGACTCCGTTTCGTCGATCCGTCTATCAAATTTGTATGAAATCTCATTCACAAAACCTTAGTAACGGAACGGAGCTATCTGGTCAGCCCTTTATTTAAATCTAATATATAAAAGTGACGATTACTTTTACCCATTTGTCGTGCAAAAACTTTTAAACCACTGGGGAAATTTTCGTCAAATTTTACAGGAGTATATTTGGCGAGCTGGAATAGATAGTTAGGTGATTCTCGACCTCACACTGTTAAACCCCGTTTAACTGGACCCAAGGGTGCGGCGTCATTTTGCATAACGAAATTTTCCATAAGTATTTTCGGGAGGCCGAGGATGATAATAAGGTGGTTCCCGACTCCAAAATTATACCCCGATGAACAGAACCAAAGAGGGCGGTGACATTTCAGAAAACGAATTTTTTCACAAGTACTTTCGGGAGACCGAGGAGGAAAATAAGGTGGTTCGGGAATGCAAAATATTACAACATACAGTAAAACCCCGATTTACCGGACCAAGAGGGCGGCATGGCGTCATTTCGGATAACAAAATGTAATACGAGTATATTTGGGAAGGCAAGCATGGAAGTAAGATGGTTAGCGACTGCATAATGTTTTTACATGCAGTAAAATCCAAGTCCGGCCACACACTATCGAACACGAACATGGTACAAGTGGACAAATTTCTTCAGATTTGTGTGAATTGTGTGTGTATTGAGCCATTCAGAGGACACTTGTACCATATTCGAGTTCGTGTTCGACAATGTGTGCCAGGGCTAACCATACTAAAGAGGCCGACGTCATCTCGGTTTACGAAATTTACGGACAATCTGTGGAAACTACCTATTATCTTTATCTGACCGAGATTAGTATCAAAACCATTAGTTTTTGGGGTCGCTGCGATGAATGATAGCATTCCCAAAGCCTCCACTCCTACTCCCTCCTTCCCCCGGGAAAGAGTGAGAGGGAATGAAATGTCCAAAATGACATAAAGTAGTGTCGATTTAATAGTTTCGAAATCATCAAAATGTATGGTGACACTGCCAAAAATACACAAAAGTTAAAAATTATGGACGAAATGGCACCGGTGCGAGAAGGATGAGGGCAGCCAGGTGGGCAGAATCAGCAGAAAAACGTCAGCGGCGTGTTGGAAGTGTTCGCTGTAGAATTGTTGATACACCGCAGGTTCGCGAAGCTCACAACTAAGGGGGCAAGAATAAGAATGGCTGCTGCGAGAAATGTTGAATCAATTGGGAGATCAAATCAGATTTGGTGATGACAAAAATTTAGATTGCAGGGTCCATACAAGCATTTCAAATTGGAAGATGAGAAACGTGTGTATACAGATACACTGCCACAACAAACAAACAACACAGTGAGCGAAGGAGATATTTATCGGTAAATTGGTGATTAGGAATTATGCCGGAATTTCATTGCCGGCAGAAGCGAAGCAGCGGCAGCAACAGCAGCATCGCCTGTGCCTTCGGTAAGTGAGCTTTCTTACACCTAGCTCGCACCTAGGAAATTCTCATTAAGCTTTTTGTTCCGTAAATCTCCTAGGTGCAGGCCTGGTGTAAGAAAGCACACTTACCCAAGACACAGTCGATGCTGCTGCTGCTTTGCTTCTGCCGGCAGTAAAAATCCGGCATTAGATTTATTTCGAATATTATAGTCTAGGAGCCCACTGCAAAAAAGCCTTCGTCATTTGTAACTAGCTGGAAGAATTTACACAGACACTTCGTACAAGCCTCTATACGAAACCGACAGTCAGCCCAACAATTAGCGGTTTCATATTGGGGTAATTAATTATCACGTGTGTTAGTTAATTTTCGGGTGTAATCTTCGTCATAATGTAACCGAATGGAATTTATACCAGTTGCTAAACATTGTACGAAGATTACGAAAACGTACGTTAGCATACTCCTGCCCGGTTCCGTGACCCGTGTTGACCGTCTGGGCCAGCCATCCATGCCTTCACACGTAGCCATTACACCTCTGCATTTCATCGGAAGGGTACGACCATGTCAAATATTAGAAAAGAAATTTTTCCACAAAATATTTTCCTCCCTTTCCGACAGACAGCTCGTTTTCGAATGCAGTCAGCTATTTCAGCTCGTGCTCGTGAGCTTAGCTATTGATAGCTATCACGTACAAACAAAATCAAAGTGACGGTTGTAAACGGTCGATGCTGTGCAATTTTTTGACATGGGTATGTCTTATAGCTGGGGGTCATCCTAAAAATCTGTCCGTCACACGAAATGTCTGTTTTTCTACTCGGGGGTCAGAAGAAGAAACAAGCCCATTGAAAATTTTTCCGAGTTCTATGAATGTAGTGGCCGATCCTCAGTCAATCCGAGTCAGTCATCAAAGGGAACTCACGAAAATCGAAAAACTTCGCATCATGAACTGACTAAACAACCAGGCACCCATAAAACAAGTCCACATCATTCAACTGCCATCCCCTCGTGATTCAAATCTACTCACAACACCAGCCACATCCAGACAACCTGTCTCCCTCACTCGTGCACAGCGCTATGGCTCCTCCTTCACAGCCATCTTTTTGTTTTCATCAATTAGTCACTAACCTGACTCAGTAAGAAAATCGTTGGGGTAGGTCGGGAAATAGCTTCAACTTCACACACACACACACATACACACACACTCGTATGCAGGCAATGGAGAGACGGTTGAGTCGAAGAAGTTCAATGGATGGGCGTTGATTCGTCATCGGCGACAGTGCGAAAGAGATGCTTGCTCCACGGACCTTGGACTACACTTCCGCGGCGGATCCACCCCTTTCTTGTGATGGCCAATCCCATCCAGCCGACTGAAATCAGTGTCACCAAGGTCACCAACGTGTTTTTCCCGTGGATGTAAGGAACTTACGACCGTACTTGTATCGCGCATACCGCGTACTATCACGATCGATGATATATCAACTAACAGTGCACAATTCTGATTTAGTGAGGAGAATAGTGCAGATGATGCAGTTTGTGCAGCGCGGATAACGTAAACGTTAATGCAATAAAATTGTGTTGTCGCGCTTACCGTCTTTAGACTTAGACGAGTACTATCTAAGTACCTAATAGTAAGTGTGTTTAGCTAGACCGCGGCTTGACGCGATCGATCGCGGATTGACGTACTAACGAAGCACAGGCGCATATAAATATGCAGAGTGTATGATCGCTTGATCCACACACGGGGCAACGGTTGGGTTAATTTGTATTCTCCTGTACACTATGCGGGACGGTATGTCTTGAAAATGATACAAAGTATCTACACTGCATGCAGATACATCGGTACATCTTATGCCTACCGAAAGCGTGGGACGTGTTTTGTCGAATGAATTCATCCAGTATAACTATACTGGGATCTTTATAAAACTTACGTCGATATCTTCAACACAACAGGTTCCACGCAGTCGGTAGCCAAAGACATATCCATGTTCCGATGTATCTGCATGCAGTGTAGATACTTTGTATCATTTTTTTGTTAAGAATTGTTTTATGCAGTTACAGTTCACATCAAAACGAATTGGGAAAAATTGATACCAAAGAGTGGCTGCGTTCCTAAAACGCCAGCGGTAGTCAGCACAAAGAAGCGATTAGTGCTGCATGGCAATTCGTCGTAGAAACGCTGCGCTTGCACTTTTAGTCAGCATAAAATATTCTCGCTTTTCTGGATCAGCGTAATATTTGACATTTGCGACAATTGTCAAACTTCGATTCTAACCTCTGTTGTGTTTTATATGGTCGATGGAACGTAATTGTTAAACCTTATTGTGGGAAAGAAAGTTGTTTCCATATCTTGTGTGTCACCTGGGACTTATCAAACCAAGAAATTTCGAGTTTTCTGTCAAATGCCAAACTGAACATGGCATTTGACAAACGAGACAGACGGTATGCCGTTTCCAAAACAAAAATAATCACAATGTGCTGGTCAGCAACTTGTAATGAGCCACCTGTCATGAGCCATATTCTGGTCTGGTAGTGTTACTCCCACCGGCAGATCGAAACAGCACCTGATGAGTAGTGATCTGTTGGTGGTACGAAACCAGAGGCCGAGGGTCCCATTACACCCGGACCCAGGTGCGACCGCGTGGGCGTGTGATCCGTCCGCCAACCATTCCATCCTTATCGACTATTTTTTTTGTATTCCCCATTTTTACCTCCCCGTTTTGTGTTGCCTTCCCCAGGGCTATGAATTTTTGCTAATACGTAAAGGACAGGGGCAACAAGCGGCGAGAACCCCGCCCACATCTCCCGAACAGAGTTACAGCAAGCATAGGCCGCTGCTTAGCTCGTTGAGGGGCCTTTTTCTTCGCCAGGTGGCACGGCCCGACCTTCACGGTCATTATGCTACCTAAGGCATCTCCGGATGCCCACCAAACCGTCCGTTACAAATTGTCAAGCGCTGAATCAGCGATTTTTTTTTGCAATGCAGCCAGTGTTTGTACGTGAAGAATATTTGCGTGGAAAGTGAAATACCGACGCAAATCTGAGTGTAGTCAATCGAGATGGCGGTTGTTGTTGCTTTAATGACTATGGACGTTCCAAAACACTTAGGATCTATAGCCAGCTATAAGCTGACTCTGACAGTAGTCAGATTTGACTACAGCTCTGACTATAGCTGTGTTATGGAGCACGGTCCATGTATATAAGAAAAAAGCCAGTTCGACAGTAGGCAAATTTGCTCTATTTAGCTCGGAAACAGAATCTGTGATATGATTTTAAATATCGATGGATTCTGTTTTTCGTAAAAAAAATATATATTTTATATATATATTTTTAATTTTAATTTTTTTTTCTCTTATGTCCACACATATATAAATGAATATTTTTTATTAAAATATTAATAGCTCACCTGATGGTGATGTTCCCAATCCTTGTGTTGACAGAATGCTCCGCAATATCGTGCCAAATTGCATCCTGAACATGTTTCATTTGCTTTTCTGCCACAATTCCAACACGCCTGCCAATGAAAAGTAACAGATATTTTGTCGATTAGGCGGATGTATCGTTTCAAAACTCTTCACTACATTTCTGGCAATATAAAATTTAACAATTGTACGATAATCATTCTAAACATATGTTCTGTACACAAACAGCCGAACTTCTGGTCAATTAAATCTCGACAACAAAAATAAGAAAACGAACCTAGAAATGCTCCTTACTTACATTTTGTCCGGCCGATAATGATGGGGATTTACTTTCAACGTCATTTTCGGTCGTAGCATGTTTACTCATATCAGCAAAGAATTTTTCCATTTTCAAACGTTCCTGGGCCATTGTTTCGGCAGCACGATTTTCGGCAGCTGCTACAGCTCTTTGAATTTCAATAACAGCCTGTCGTTTCACCTAAGGACGAAGAGACATATTGTATGGGTCATGAAAATGGGATGAACACTTGTGTCTGAGAGACGACAATGTACTACAATTTTGGATGTTGGGCCCAATATGTTCTCTTTTTTAGTTTTAAATATTACCTGATTCACAGCATCCTCTGCATTACGCTTTAATTCGGCTACCTTCTCTTCCGTTTGTCGTCGAATATCTGTAACAGCCGTTTCTGAGTAATTGGGTTGGGGATCGACTCCCCGTTGTTGCAGTATGGTAATGGCTCGTTTTGTTTTATCAACCATAGCCGATATGCAATTGAGCATTGTATGAATGTTCTTCCATTCTTCCTCACCGCCCATCCGATTACTGACTCGTTGCGAATCTGAACATCTACTACTCCCGGGATCTCGCTCGTCCCGATGATTTGACTGTGAAAGGATAGGATTCAAAATTGCTATGGTTAACATTAAAATTCGTGACTCGCTTACTATGCACTTATATCTATATTAACAGTTCGAAAGGATAAAATAGGTAAATTAGTTTGTCGTACACGTATTTCAAAAGTGGCACAATTCAAATACATAATCATGTTTTGAGAAAATAGCCTCTTTGCCCGATCAAGTAGTCAGCTTCCAAATGAGTACAATGAAAAAAAAATGTTCCTTTCCCGCGCTGAACACGAAGTTTAATACTTAATACATTTTTAGTGTTTAACGCAGGACTGTTTAACAAATTCTTGAAAAGTGATTTGATAGAAATGAAAAATTGGTGTTTTCAGAAAATGACCACTTTTGCTGAATGAAATGGGGCAGCCTTCAAACAAAGAGACTGACAAAAGTTGCTCTTTTGTGGTCCGGATTTGAAGATAATTTAACACACTTGTGGTATTTGGTGCAGGTATGTTTAGTTAGTTCATGAATGGTGATATTTATAACTCGAAAATGAAAATTTTTGAGTTGTGTCACTTTTAAAATGCGCGTGCGTTGTGTTAACTTGAATTGAACATAACACCATATGGTAATATGTATTATGTGTAATCGAACCTAAATTAATAGATTTGCAAATCCCGAAACCCATGCACACCAACCGTTTTTCTTCCGCCACCAAGATTAAGTGTTGTATATGTACATTTTTTTCCCTAGAACGTACCGCGTAGAGTGTGGTGAAATATGAAAAGCATATATTCAGGCGAAAAAATAACATTTTAACTAGATTTGTTTTAAATCGCGGTCGAGATCTAAATTAATAAATGTTTGGTAAATCTTGAAAATTTAGTAGATTTGCTTAAATCTCGCGATTTATCCAAATCTCCTGTAGTGTACAAGATATATAAGAGCACCCAAAGTTTTAGATTTAATGAGAATAAATTCTCGCTGACCTATCGCCAACGTTACGACGTGAAAAATGTTAAGCGTACGGTATCCATAGAGCCCTTGATTTATTCAGGGGTCAATACACGCTAATATCCACTAATCATATATCATGCTTACGATTTCCTTGTAAATAATTGAACCCTTAGCAATTACCTTATCTAATAGCACACCAAATCCTCCTTCGCTTTGATTGCCGACGCTTCCTTGATATTCGAACAATGATGGTTGACTGCTGAACAAATGGCTAGAGTTCATGAGGGCCGTATGACTGTGCAATCTTTTTGCAGGCGGGTAGATATAATCATTCCAATCGTTCACAACATTGTGCTGATCCACAAGACTATCGGACGGACGTCTCTTGAACACTAATCCATTTCCATTTACGCTATTATTTGTCGTTGTTGCTGCTGCCGATGTCGTGGAACCGTCAATTGGAAGAAAAATTTCTGCCTGATCTGATGAACCGTGGGAAAATTCAAGAACGCTATTTTCATTGCCCGTAGCATACTGAAGGGTACTCTATACAGGAGAAACAATAACAAGAATGAAGGACTGAATATTTAAAAGGCGTATACATTTTCGCTCAATGAAGTGTTTCAATTATGAATAGAGAAGTCGGAATGAGGAAAATGCGTTTGTTTGGAGCAAAAGGAATCGGCAGTTTTAATAAATCTATGACATTTCATTAAATCTAGAATACTTTACTAAAATTACGATGCTTTATAATACACTATACTAACAGATAACCAAATTTCAATCCAACGGAATTTATAAATCCTCTTCCATAGTACCCCTCGTGGGCGCCCCTTCGAACGACAGTGGTCGCTGACCATTGCTAACCAAGTCAAGCAACATTTTCCCTGTGGTGTGGGGCGTAACAATAATATAACGACCATCTTGTGCAAAAAGTAGTTGAGATAATTAGTCACTCTACATTGATAGCGCAGATACCATGCTTGCCACAAACCCGGATTGCCGGAATAAGCCGCGGATGTCCGACGCTGCATGGCAGCGGATTGTTGAAAGAAAAGAACTGGTTCGTTTGGCTTCAGCATCAGACGACAATCGAAGCAGCATCGAACTCCTTTACCGTCAGAAAACTCGGGAAGTTCAGCGTAGTGTGCGACGCGATAAAAGAGTTTATGCGAATTTTCTTCTAGCATCATCAAGGGATTTACAGGTGGTCGTAACTCCTGCAAATATCTGGTGAAGGATAGTGAGGGAAAGCTAGTTATGCTGGAGGAAGATTAAATGAGGCAGTGCAAAGAATACTTCACCACGGTCTAGAGCCGTGTAACCTCTGGTGAAGTTTCCCCTCATATATTGTAGATAATTAAGCTAACCATCAGAATGTGCGTATACGGTCCACTGCCCCGACTAAAGAGGAATTAAATAAATAACTGGCGCAACAGTCCAATTTGAACCACGGCCTCGAGATGAGTTAGCATCATCTCATTTTCTAGATCGTGACGGTTTTTGTGCAGAGGTATGTGATCAGCAACACGCTCAACCGAGTTATTTACCCCATAATGGGTACTCATTTAACAGCTGAGTGGGCTCATAGTCCGACACGTAAATCCCCGGAATCGAACCGGGGCCCAGTGCGTTGAAGGCGAACGTGCTAACCGTTGCGCCATCCGGACTAAGAGGAATTAGTCGGTGCAATTATTGCACTAAAACGAGGAAATACTGCCACACTCGACAGTATCCCTGCCAAACTTTATCAAGCAGCGCCAAGCGTAACTGCCGATTTGCTACACCCACTTGTTAATTAAGTTTGGAATACAGATACCTTTCCCACTGAGAGGGTTTGAACATCAAACTTCCGAAGAAGGGTAGCCAGACTGTAATAATTAGAGAGCCATTTGTGTGCTTCCTGCTGTTGCCAAGATAATAGCTAAAATCGCCCTAGAAAGACTAAAGGCTCACTTAGAAAGCACAATTGATTAGGAGCAGGCTGGCTTTCGATCAAGATTCTGCTTTGTCGATCATATTCATCTTGCGAATCATCATCGAGCAATGTGCTGAGCATCCGCATCACTTGCTTTTCATCGATCTCGAAAAGGCTTTCGATAGTGTGAACCGGGATTCTATTTGGGCGGTCTTGCGCAGGAGAAGCATCCCTGAGAAGCTTGTGGCTTTTATTAAGGCAACCTATAACGGCGTGAAACGTTGCGTTCTGCATAGAGGTAAGGTGTCGGGGAACTTTGAGATTCGCAGTGGAGTTCGGCAGGGGTGCATCCTCTCACCGATCCTATTCCTCATAGTGATCTGCGATGTGTTGTTATTAACTTGCTAATTGCCTTGACCCCTCCAGGAGCATGGGCGCGTCAACATCTCCAGCACTTCTATGACTTGTTGACGTTTCGATAGCATATCTACTTTTCGGAAGTGTAGTTGCTAGCATGCACCTCCTATCCGCGTCGCCTTTATACTGACAAGTTTGAAGCACTGTGAAAGTTCGATTAGCACCCACGGGCAATTTTTGATCACGCCGAGATTTGAACTCCAACCTCTAGATTAGTATCGTAGAGCGGTGACCAAAAGACCACGGCACATCTTGACTACGCTGACGACATATGCCCACTCTGCCACAAAATCATGGATCTGTCCGCTCGGTGCCGTGGTCGTTCGATCACTATTGCTCCCCTTGGTGAGAGTCGTTCTAGTAACTATTGCCTTCCCTGGTAATAAGCTGGTCTGAAAATATGTCGCTAGTTTCGGAAGAACCTAGGTTTTAATCTAATTGAGGGCTGGAGGTTATGAACTTCTTCTATTCCCCCATTATTCGAACATCCAACTGGACAAGGGTGCCCTGATAATAATCTGAGTAATAATCCCGAAGAACGAGAGAATGGTTGTTTCTAGTTTCTTTTTAAAATAATAACAATTAAAATGCCTACAGCGGTTAAAGTGTCAAAATGTCTCAAAATTTGTTAATATTTTTTGCTCAAAACTTCACGACAATTCGTGTGGTTAAGACTGTGTGTGCCAGTTTTGGTCTATTCTGTATTTGCCACTTTGAAATTAACAGTAAAGCTTGTTCCGACTCTACTTCCAATAGAAGATAATATGGAATAGTGGACCGGATTCAACCAAATTTAGAGACACCAGCTACATACCATCGTAAAGATGGGGACCAACATTACAGTATGTCTGTTGGATCTCGGTAAAAAAAAAAATACTTTTACAAAAAAAAAAAAAAAAACATGTCCATCGGGGAATATAATCCACAGGTTCAGTACACCTGATCCTTAAATTCAAACCTAAACATAAAGTTCCCTTTTTCTATTCACATTTAATCAATTTCCCTTCGAACTGTGTGCACGTTGCTCATGTTCCATGCTATTCTAATTGCTTACAATCTCGTTAGAATTCTTTTATTTTTTTATTTTCTCGGCAAATACTGCTAACGACACTATGGGAAAATACGCTTGTCGTACCTACTTAATTATCATCATCATGAATACTAGATGTGTTCCTTCCCGTATAGTCGCCACGTCTACCTTCAGTAAAAGTATGCTCATTGGGGCTCGTACTGCACACTCCACTTGATCCTTGTGAAATGCCAAGCGGTACGAAGTGTTTCACTGCAGAACTCTTTGATGTTGGAAAAGCACGAAGACGTCCAGGAGTGTCAGATGTGAATGTTCACATTGCTATCATTCAAAAGGGTAAGAATGGAAATCTGGACAGGTGTTTTCCGTATAATTAATTGTAAATAAGTGTCGTTTAGAAGCAACGAGTAGAACTTTCATGGATAGAATGGTTATAGAACGCCGTCGGTCTACTCCGCTGGCCTATGATTTTGTGAATGGGTTTAGAAGTGGGGAAATCTGGATAGGATCAGAACAGGACTACGATAATAGAAAAATATACATATTTACTTACCTGGTTTGTAGCTCTCGCTAAACTCGCTATTTCACGTTGTAATAATGGAATATGAGTTTTCATAAATGGAATGATATTTGGCCTTAGTGGGTAGACGGTCAACTCTTGAAGTGCTGTACGGAATTCATCAATTGATATGCCACCACTCTGCAATTACAGGAAGAGAATAGACAATTATAAACATAAATTAATTAATATCCATGTTCAGAATAACTGTTGAATAATGACAGATAGGTGGAAAGGTCCTCGATGACTTACATAACCGGTCCAACATTATATTTATACGGAAAATCTAAAGAAGCCTAATTCCAATCATACATTCCATTTGATGGAACGGTAATTGCATGCAACTATTTTGATAGGACGTATTCAAATAAATTATAAAGTACACACATTACACTTACACATGCGAGTATGGGGAGCGCAGTCACCGAATATAATTTGTATCTTCAAAATATATATTTTAAAGTTATTACCAGCACATTGACATTTGACTGCTTCCATGTTGCAAAAGTTCGTTTTATTTGGTAATTCCAGGTGCATCACTTTGGGTAGTATGTATTCAAATCAAACTACATACAACTACTCCAATATGATACACTGAAGGCAAAGTGTACTTGAAGACCAAACAAAATGTCGTGGGTATTTGCAGACATTGACCGACTTCATCAGGATATATAATAAGAATATTATTTATATGATGCTTAAAATCATACCAAAAGAAAGACAACAAATAATGACTCCTTCGAAAAATGAAACAAACTCTTTCTGGAGGGAAGGGACGGGGAGTGATAATCGATAATGAAAAACACCGATGTGGCCGTGTCAGAACACAGTCAAGTTTCCAACATTATGTTAGCACGTTATATTTGCCATTCAAATCCAGGGATGGCGCCATTTTTCTGCAACCAGGATGAGGGGAGAAATCAATGATAATAAATAATAAAGTAAGACCAGCAACATGCGAAGTCGAAATAAAACCTTCCTCGTTAATTAGAAGATATAAAAACGATATTTCTTATCATTTGGATCTGGATAAATTTCCATTCGAAATGACTGGCCGGTCTGTGATCCAGTCAGAATCAGGGGCCCTATCAAGTAACTCGAATCGAAAGTATGAAAATGGTACCATGAAACTCGGAAACGAATCTCCCAATTAAAAAATCATCGCGTATTCGCTTCGAATGAAAAATTTCGCATAGAATACTTGATGATTATTGAAATGGAGAAATTCGTTTTCGAATTACATGGTACAATTTTCATCCATTAGAAAGCAATTCGATTCGAACCGAATAACATGATAGAGCCCCATGTGTGATATGGGATCTCGTCCGATCAACATTTGAAATTTATGTATATCGTTCAATTTATTTATGAGGAGTCTGGGGTTTTGAGATGGAAAGTTTTACAGTACTCATTTTTTGTACAAATTAATCTTTTTTGTGCTCCTTTATGTATTTTGGGGTGCCGAATACATTCCGAGGTTTGCCAACAAAAATTTGGCTGGCAAATTATAATATTGACCAGAATATCGCCCCTTTTTTGGGTTTTACCTATATTTCCAAAAGGACACATCCCATGGAATAAGTCAAAAACACATTTTTTGAAGTACACTAAATTTGCTAAAATTTGATACCAAATCTAGCTCAGTACGTTCAGAACTAACCCAGAAGCAGCTCTTCAAAGTTTGTTAAAAAGTCAAAAATATTGATCACGCTCATATCTGTCCAAATATCGCCAAAGTACTCATTCTATGCAGAAGCTTATTAAAAATACATATATTTGTAGATAAATTCGATTATCTTTAATTTGATACAATTTGCAATATACAGGGTGTCCCCCGTTGAGTGGGCAATACTGAAGGGGTTATTCCACAGTTTGTTCGAGGAAAAATGGTACCAATAGAATTGGCATATCTTTAACCGTTACCGAGATATTACTGTTTTTGTGCTTTTCATCAAAAACCGTAACCTACCAAACAAAATTAAAATTTGCCACTTCCCCAATCATCAAATCTGGGATTTGACATCACTTTTTAAAAATACATAAAATTTCATATAATACAGCTTTTTCCTCGATTGCGAAATTTACCGTTACTTCAAAGATACAACTATCCAAACTTTGAAGAAAATTCAAACTTGGTTTTTCATAGAAAATTCAAAAGATAATATTGTAACGGTACTTTAAAGTGACAATTCTGCAAAGTTGACAAAAATTGCCCCATTATGTTAGCTTTCGAATGGTATGTAAAGATTAGGGACTTAGATTTGAATATTTGCAAATGTTTCACATTTAAGCGGAGAACACATATACGCGATCGCGATGGCGATGACGATCACAATTGCGTTCGCGATCGCGATCACAGGAGGAAGCGAACACACCATGCTGCAATCGCGATCTCAATCGCAAGGAAAATTTTTTTTTTTTATTTATTTTTTTTTCGCATTGTTATAGTCATGATATGCCAATTCAAACAAAACATTTTCAATTCATTTTTCCGTGAGATCAGCCATTTTTATACGCGCGATCTGCGATAATTTCAACCAGTTGCGTTTGATCGCAGATCGCCGACTACCCCGCGATCGAACGCTGCAAATGTCCACTCTATCGCTAACAGATCGCGACAAGTATGTGCTGCTTAACTTACTAACGTAGGACGCGTTTGATCGCCATCGCGAACGCAATCGCCATCTCGATCGCGTATATGTGTTCTCCGCTTAAAGAGGACAAAAACGTGGTCTTGATGTAGAGCAAATTGAGTATTTACTACATCGATCTTACATTACTAGAAATGCAATAACTGCAAAACCATGCTAGCTAGAATAGTCAAATAAAAATACAAACGGAACTAATGCTTTGTTTTAATATTTAAAACTTGTTGCGTAAAAAATAATTAATAGTTAATTAATGATTAAAAGCGAAAATTTTAAAAATCAAAACAACAATACATCTAGGGTCTGGACAGGGTGTGCCATTTACCCATTCAGAGCGGTTAGGGTTGAGGGCTGAATATTTTCTGCCGAAGCAAACCTCCGTGATCATGTAATCTGATCTCAAGCAGATCTGCACATCAGGAATTTGATTCAGAATGCTCATGTGACCGCTTTCTTCACTACGCACGTCGGAAGTTAAACGAACTATTGAACTATTATAAATTGATAATATTGATACTTGTTTAAGTACTAATAAAGGTATTTTACTAGTTGCATTTTCTATATAAGTACATACGTAGTAAGCAATGTTTACGAGGTTTATCCCAAAGTTCAGTTTTGATTTGTGATTTTCTCCGTAAGTATTAATCCTACAGAATCCCCAGTTATATCAGTTTAAAGGTTATTAAAATATCTATAAACTTGATTTCCACGACTTTCGATGAGTATTAACAAACTGACAGGCATCACACTTATGTCGAATCATAGATAATTTGGTTATTAGCAAATTTCATCCGCATGACTTAAACTTTCCCTGATATTGACAAAAAACATCACTAAAACGAATACATATTTTTCGCCCAAGAAAACATTTCCCATTTTTAAAGTGCTTTTTGAAAGCTTCTGCACATACAAAGTTTTTTTTTTAGTATGAAACTTATCAAATTAGTGTGCTTTAAAAAGGTAGTAGTGACTTTTTCTTTACGACATACTGTTTGGGGAAATATTAAACAAAAACCGAAAAATGTACAAAACAAAACCAGAAAAATGTCACTTCGTTTTTTTTGGTCTAAAAAGGGTTTCTTCGTCCAAATGTTTGATGGCAAAACTCAGATTCGTATTTGCCACCCCACATACCATTAAATTAAAAAAAAAATGTTTTTTTTTTCAAAACAATAAAAGTATTTTAGTTATGTTAAAATAACCGTCCAAATGTTAACAACAAAAAAGTTATTTTTGTCAATAAAAACAATTTCTGGGTCAAATTTTTGTTGGGAAAACCAAGGAAAAAAACACCACAAAACAAACCACAAGGAGTCGGCTAGTGCGCGCAAGCAAAACCCTTCAAACATAATTATTAATTTTTGTAAAATTTTGTTTGGTGACTGATTAAAGGGGAAGGAAATGAAGTTGAAAGGTCCAGCTTTCGAGTGAAAGTAGTCTATAGCTTAGTCCTCGTATCCTCTTACCTAGTAGTTCATCATCAGTAAACTGATGACGAGTATCTGTACTGCATGCAGATACATCGGTACATGGATATGATTCAAGGGGACCGAGTGCGTGGAACATGGATATGATTTAAGGGGACGGAGTTCGTGGAACATATTTTGTCGAATGATTTCATCCGATATAATTAACGATACTGGCATCTTGATAAAACCTACGGCGATACCTTCGACGAAACACGTTCCACGCATTCGACAGCCATAAGGCATATCCATGTACCGATGTATCTGCATGCAGTGTAGATATTCGTCATCAGTTTACTGCTGACGAACTACAAGGTAGGACTATTTCAATTCAAGTTCAACCTTGGGGGCTCAGTTCGCAAGTTCTAGGCTTTACCCGTAATACGGATCTTCTGTCACTTCGGCAATCGGCTTTTTTTGGTCGATTTCATATACGGTGTACGCAATTTCACCAAAAAGCACCGTGTGAAACCGGCCTTAGGCTACTTCCGCGTAGGCACACTACGATTTAGTTAACATCGTACAGCTTATCAAAGTTAATGTGTCTGATTTGATCAAACAAGCTCGTGTGGACTTTGATCATGCTAATTTAATTCCATAATCTTTCTTCGCATAAATTCACATTAATTACCCATCACAGTTCAACATTACTCTAAATATCTTATTCATCTCGTACGACGAAGTGCAAATTCCACCTCCAAAATTGCACAAACATTTAATACTCACCGCTAACGATAAGACCAACGCTCGAGTTCTATCATTAATTTCGGGATGCGAGTCCTGTGTGATTTGCACGAGAGATCCGAGAAATTTTCGAACTTTAACCAGTGCCCGGGATTGTTCGAGTAGTGGCGTAAGGGTGGAGGCGGCGACAGGTGGCGGTGTTGTTGTGGCACCATTAACTACAGGCGACGAGCTTGCATTACGATTTGGTCGTGGCGGCGCCAGACTGCTATGATGAATTTGCGGCGACATTGGTGACCTCGGGGCAACAGCTCGTGCACTTTCGGGTGAATCAGGTGTGCGACAATTATCCTTACCATTACCTGAAAATATGCAAATCGTAAAACATATCTTCAGATATTCGTATATTTGTTGGGAACCGATGTGTAGGCTAAGGGTGAACATAGTTTGTGATGGAAATAAGGACGAGCGACTCTAAGGACTCTGAGAGCATATCATATTTCAAATATTCATACGATTCTGCAGTGTTTGGCACATTTGAAACATTTGATGAACTACATACATCCTCTCTTCTTCTTCCAATGAAACACTCGGTATCATTCTCAGACCACTATGTGGTGGCTCCACCTTCGTGCTCCATTTGATACATATCGTATCCAGATGTCGAATTTCACATATTACATATACAATAGAAATAGGGACCACGCCGACATGTATGACCCATGCAAACAAGCGTTGAAATGAGCATAAATGATGGGAACTTGCACAAGATGCTTCCAAAGGTTTTCTGTTCAAATGAATATAAAGCCTGTGTACAGAACAAGGCCGCACTGAATTCATAGGAGCCATTACGTACAAGTGTATATACGGGCGATATTCAAACCGAACACACCTACCCATACTTACGAGTATATCCTTTCATCCTTTTGCAAACAGATACCGAAAATTCTACCCGGCTTTATTGTAAACGGAAGCTTACGGCTGTACTTATAGTAGGTATAGAGAGTCGGTTTCTACCTCACGGAAGACAAAAGCGAGTGATGGGAACATGTGCACCTTGTGGCAGGCCTCGTCAGCTATTTACTTAGAAAATCGATTGTTTAACTATTGCCGACGATTGGAGAATTTTGAGGGTTCTTGCAATGAACATTTTGATGATAATTCCATCTGAAAATCCACAGATGCGCTTGACAAAAGTTTTGTGTACATATTTTACAAATGAGTATCCCATATTTTTCTCCCGTTTTCCAATAAAAGTGGGAGATGTAGAGATGAGGATTGTAACATTCTACACGATAAAAAATCTTGGTATACCAACCTTTTTTTAGGGCAACCTTCCAATATTTTTTTTATTAAATAACCAAAACTGGACCGGTAAAAATTTGAATCACTCACTGGTTGTATTAGGGGCAAAAATGCTACCAAAACCCACCAAACCGCCGCTAGACACTGCGTGTGTGCTGGAACGAATAATTTTTAGCAGATTGGCTGCTATCGTAGAGAAAAACCGAGTCCTGTCGAACCGACAGTTTGGTTTTCGAGGAGCGCCCTCCAAGGCCGATGCGATCATGACAGTGACAGACTTAGGGATGCAGGCGCTGCACGATGGAAAATGTTGCCTGAATGTGACAATGGATTTGACAGCCATTGCTTTCAATTCGGCAAACTAGAAATACATCAACTTGTCTTTGCAGAGGATAGCTGTGCCTGACTACATGGCACGACTAATACAGAGCTACCTTTCTTATAGATTTCTGCTGTACGAAACCAGCAAAGGACCAAGAGAGTACAATATAACAGCAGGCATTCCACAAGGACACCTACTCGGCCCTTTGCCGTGAAACATCATGTACAACGACATATTGGATTTGCCAGTGCCTAAAGAAGTAACGATAGTCAGATTCGCAGATGACATAGCTGTGGTCGTGTCGGTCAATGATCCGCATACCCTGAATTGTACGGCACCGATGAAATCACGAGTATTAAGTTGTGGTTGAAAAAAGTAGGACTGGAGCTAGCTGAGCAAAAAACGGAAGCCGTTCTTATCAGTAATCGTAGAAAAAGAAACACTCTGAGGATCAGAGTCGGAAGCATTATCATCATTTCAAAGCCAGCAGTTAGGTATCAGAGGGGAGGGGGGACGATTGACGCGATGCTGACATTCAGAGGGCACTTCAAGTATGTAGGTATGTAAGAAGGCGGCAAATGCTACTGTGGCTTTGGCAAGAATAATGCCAAATGTGGGAGGACCACGACCAGTTGCCTGTCAAAAATCTTTTATCAAATATCTTTGACAAAAAACTGTTGATGGTATCGCCTAATGAATGCGGCAGCGGTATTTTGGGAAGTACTGGCGTTAGCTTTAAACACCGTGATAACTCCACG
This sequence comes from Chloromyia formosa, assembly GCA_964017055.1. Lineage (NCBI taxonomy): Eukaryota > Metazoa > Arthropoda > Insecta > Diptera > Stratiomyidae > Chloromyia > Chloromyia formosa. Next base: position 29,459,071 of record OZ024815.1, on the reverse strand, counting down.
ATTTTTGCGGTTGGGCAAGGCTAATAAACACATGCAGAATGTGTGTCGTGCTCGGTGGCAGTGATCGTTCGATCACCGCTCTACGATACTAATGTACAGCTCGGAGATCAAATCTCGGCGCGATCAAAAACTGCCTGTGAATACTTATAGAACTCTCACAGTCCTCCGAGCTTGTCAGTATAAAGATGACGCGGATATGAGGTGCATGCTAGCAACTGTACTTCCGAAGAAGTAGATATGCTATTGAAACGTCAACAAGGCATGGAAATGCTAGAGATGTTGACGCGCCCATGCCCCTGGAGGGATCAAGGCAATTAGAGAGAGAGAGAATGTGTGGGACGTAAGATTAATGCAACGGCCTTTCTCGGCATGTCGTAGAAAGTGACTGAAAAGGACAGGATGTGTATGCCAGCATCTTGCACTATCCGAAAACTGTATATGCTAACGAAACATCAACTCTGCCCCGAATAAGGACTGACTCAACGGTTAGGACTTTTGGCTATCGTTCAATAACAAAGATTGGTTTCTGGAATGTGCGCACTTCTTAGGCAACGGATCAGGTCTCCCGATCGCACGATTTCTTCAAATGGAGAGCGAATTTAAGCGGGATAAATTAAACATCTTAGGATTTAGTAAGTTAAGATGGTAGAACAGCGAAGAATTTCTTCTCCGACGCATAGCACTGTAATGTTGTGTTCTAGTAAGTCCCTGAATACTTTAACATCAGCAACATTTGGATTCTATACAGGGGTCTTCAGGAACTTCATTTTCCCTTGCATGAACAGTATTGACATTGTATCGCAGCCGCGGGAATCCGAATAATTGGATAGATGATAAAAAACGCTAGCCATATTGGATAGGTCCAGGAGATGCACATGCACACTGATGCGGAACTGTAGCGAAACTGATGAATAATGCATTTTGAGCCTTCTGATCAAGATGAAGCGTCAGCTGTGAAATTTTTGGTTAGACTGTTTTTGAATAAATCCCAGAATACAGTAATGTGAGGCATTATAATCAATTCAAAAATGAGAAAGAAAAAAACAATTAGTATATGTAGCAATGAGAACTATTAAGGACAAAATTAGCAGTGTAAAGGAAGTAAGAACTAAAGTAAGAACTAATAAAGAAAAAGTATAAATGGAAAAAGAAACAAACATAGGAGAATTAAAGCGATACATGTTTATAAAAAGAAAATTAAACAAAGCAAATTAATTAATTTAGTTGTAAAAGAAAGTTAAATGTCCACTAACGCAACCGTTTGAAAAAGGATCTTTTTATTAGAATAAAACGAGGTAGGTAAAGGACCAAACTCCAGTATGTCATAATTATACATAATTCGGAGAAGGGTGAATCCTTACAAAGAGAAAGACCGATCAATTTTCGGTGACGAAGCGGTACCGAAATGTTAACAGAAAAAGAATGAATGTAAATAATAGAATAAAAAATAACTATCCGTTTACCATTTATTCCCTATACATACACCCAAATCCAAGGTCGACCACATTTAATATTCCACAAGAATATCTTTTCAATCATCCGGCACGTTTCATCTCCATTCTCCAATACTGAACGGATCAAATCAACAGGATATTTCTTTTTTGTAGTCAATGGCCCCGTGAGAATGTTGGCTCAAAAACATTCAGTATGGAAATCAATCCAATGTCGACCGTACTTCCCCTTTAAACGTTTTTCAATGTAAAAGACAGGCATCTGGCAGCGATTCACTGGCAAACAGCAGCAGCTTGGTTTTCGTATTAACGCTCTACATACATTATATGTATACTAGCATACACGTATACCCATAGAGGAGTGGAGAATTTCGCTCCAAGGATTTCCGCTGTGGCCGTGGAAAACCAAAAAACAATAATAACAGAACAACAGCAACAACAATAGGTGGGAGGGAAAGCGCTACGTCGGTATAGCAAAGCACGAGGAAAATCAAATGAAAATACGTGAACCTAACGACCTACAAGTGCTTTTCTGTTCTTGACTGGCGAATTGTCTGCATTTGACGGAACTTTTCGAATTTCTACCGGTTTTGCTACTCTTCAAAACCATCTATAAGGGTTTGGGGGAGGGGGAAGTTGTACATGCCATGCAATGAGAATTAAGGAATATGCCACGGAACTAGCTGTCGTCTACCTACTTCCTTTTGAACGCTTTGATTGTAATCACCTGTATATGTCGTATTGGGCTTTCGGATAGGGGTCTGACGGAATGCTTGTAAATCAAAGGAAATGTTTATGCGGGCACTTACTCGTCATTTTGAAATTTGAAAATGAGTTGAAGAGGTGCATATTTTATGGATGGTGGAGTGGTTGAAAAATATCCTTTTCATAACAACTGCAAGGAAAAGATAAATATGCCGTTCGCTTTGGGGAGATGTATGGCTAGGTGTAGTTTAACTATCGTCAGTTTTATCGATGAAATGTCAAATGCTAAAAGAATGTTTTTTTTGAATCTCTTTCTTTTACTTTCGAAATCTCTCGAACAGCCGTAAGCACTTCTTACTACTTATCCTATGGTGGAGGTTCGAAAAGTAAAAAAAGGGGTCAGGCGGACATTGCTAAATCAACTCAACTCAAATTAAAAAAAAATTGCTGGTACAATAGTAGAGTTTTGGAAGAAGGCCTCGAGATGAGTTAGCATCATCTCATTTACTAGATCGTGGAATCGAACAGGGGCCCAGTACATAGAATGTGAACGTGCTAACCGTTGCGCCATCTGGACTACATACTGTGTACTTATATATATGGTACTTTGTATGGTCAGAAATGCCTCCTACTATGAGTTACAAACTTCATTACAAGTTGATATATCCTCTTCTGGATATGGATGTATAAACAATATATAGATTTACAATCACACACATACCTTTTGACCGTCGACCATTAATTGCCGAATCGTAGATTTCTTTATCCGGAATTTCTTCTTTTATTATCGTTTTGCCATCCAATGCCATCTGCCAAAAAAATTAAATATACATTGCATTAAAAATCTGTTCACATTTGGAAATTTGCGGAAAAAGTAATAAATATCTAAAATCATGTAGTGATCACAATAATTTCTGTAATGATCTGTAGGTTAGGTTAGGTTATATGGGCTGCCGTGGGGATGCACGGCACACTTAGACCCGGAGTTGGGTCCATTGTGTTACCACAAGGGACAGTGGAGGGAGTAATGTAATGATCTGTAACCAAACACTCAACAGTTGACCGCGTTTTATTGTTGAGGAGTAATAGAGGATGCAAACTTATGCCACGTTATTTGTACCCCTAATAATATACATCCTACGCATTTGTGCTATTAATAAATTATAGTTTTTCGCTTTCGAGGAAATTTGGTAATATATCATCGGCTAACTCATTGGTGAAAGCTTCGATGATATTTGCACAGTTTTCATCGGGACCGACTCAGTTAACTACTAGTCGCTGTCGATGATATTATGGTAGAATATCATCAGCTACCCAACTCATTGGTAAATGCTTCATCAACTGTGGTAGGTCGATCGCTAGTGAGTCGATCCCTCAATCCAGAGGAAGAAAAACGATTTAGCCGACCAAGGTACGATGACGGGCTGCATAATAATGATGTTAATTACCTTAGACTTGACAACATTACTAACATAGCAATGTCTTGTTGACGTTTTGGTAGCATGTAAATTTCGGATGGTGCAGTTGCTAACATACACCTCCTATTCGTATATCCGTCTTTTGCTGACAAGTTTGGAACGCCGTGGAAATTCTAATAGTACCCGTAGTTTTTTTTATCAACGCGCCGAGGAATTGAATCCTTGATCTCTAGATGAAGCATCGTAGAGTGGCGGCCGAAACCTCATCGCTACCGAGCGCGTATACTAATGATGATAGTTAAGAACTCATAAGTGAAATTAGACGCTCGGCTAGAACAATAATAATAATGGCTTTAACGCAGGATAACTCATCGAGCCCTAATGAAACGACTAGCAGGCACATTTTGTTCATATCAAAATATTGCTAGTAATTGTATCAAGCATTTACGGTTGCGGTATCATTTGTACTTACTAAGCACATTCCTTGGGTGACAAGTTTGCTACCAAACGATTGCAAAAAAAATTACCACGCATTTCTGGTCAATTAGTTTACATCCTGACAGGATTCTCTCTCTTATTAGAAATGCAGAGAAAAGGGTTTATCAAACGAACCAGCGAAATTTCTATAAATTTGGTTTTGTGTAAATATAGTATGTTATCAACTGGCGTCATTGTAACATTTGAAACAAACACTAAAATCTCAAATTACTCAACACACGTTCATTGAGATGTCACGAGGACAACAAACTGTCGAACTTAATTTCGGAAAAATCAGAAGATACGTTGAGGAAATAATTCGAGCACAATACTCGTATCAGGCCTCCCGATACACTTTTCAATGAGAAATATTTTTAGGAGGGTAACGAAACAATATTTTTGATATGTACTTCTGACTTTTGAAAGGAAACATATGGTTTCGTCTAACTGTAAGTATTATCGAATATAATATGGACGCAATGGTGTAACATCAGCTCTAATGTGAACAGTGAGCACCACTTAAAAGTGGCATGTTCCTTTTCATGTTGTTCCATAAACATCAAACAGAATAAAGTTGTACATACCTTGTCAACGGGTGTACTAATTACTCAGCTCACCTAACCGCTTCATATCATTTAAAAGACGTACACACGTATCTACGTAGATACGTGTGTACGTCTTTTAAGTCTTTAAGTTTGTAGTACGTTCAAACTTTTGACCGATAGATGTTGTAAAAAAAGGATTGAATATTTGCCAACAATGTTGTCAGCTTGAGTTCGGTATGTTTATATGGTTGCCATTATTGTGTCTGAAACTTCGAGAGTTCTTAATTTTTCGCAACACTTCCTGCAAAACAAACATCCGCCGCTTCAGAGCCTCATGTTTCCAATCACTCGACACTTAGCCACCATTCACATGTGGAGCACACACTACACTGGTTGAGTGAGTGGCATATCTTTGAATCTTAGAGATTCATGTATACGAATGAATTTTCTAATTTCAGATGAGGAAGCTAACAGCATGCTGGGATTCCGGTATTAAATCCAGACTTTAATATCTATAATTACAGGAAGGCATGGAACAGCTTGGAACAGTGTGGTCTTAACCCTTCCACAGTATTCGTATTATAGATACATATAAGATACAATTCATACTTTGACGAAAGGCCAAAAAGCAATAGAGACCATCACCTGCTCGGCTTCTGGTTAACCATGCATACTCAGGTCAAATGATTATTGTTCTATTTTCTTTCATATTACAGAAAAACAATGGAAATTACTAACAAGTACGGCAAAATCGAAAAATTTTAGAAGTTGAGCCAAATTTGACGTTCACTCATTCTCGACGCGGTCGATCCATCACTAATTCAAATAGAGCGAAGAATAGACTGAGTGAGTGGGCTAGTGTACGAATTGAATTGTGTTACTGAAGAAGGGCGGAATGCTGCCCGAAATGCATTCATGATAAATCTTTTGTTGCAAACTCAATTTGCGGTGTTTAATTAGTTTTTATATTTATAAAATAATAATAATTCTTTGCGTCTTCATGTTTTCTCTATTTGCAGATCACGACGATCTACGAAGAATTGCGAGGCGCCCCTGAACACCTTGTCTAAAACAAAAACGAATTTTGTCGCGAAAGTGCCTAAAAAATAAGATTCACACCGTTGGGGATATACACCGATACACCAACCAGTAGCGAAGCACACACATGCAGTCCAGCGCTACCAGATCCTTTGCCCTGTAAATCCGTATATTGGAAATAACTACTACTCAATTGCCCGAACCCCTAACTGTTCCATGTGGCCCAGTTGACGTTTCGTTGGCATAAACTGGTTTCGAAGAATGCAGTTGCCAGCATGCACATCCATGGCCACGAACGTCGTCGTGGACGGGATTCGCACCCGAAACGCCGGCAGTCAAACATGAGACTGATGCCTCAACACACTACGCTACCGGTCGCCCCGATATTGGAAATAAGAGGGGAGAGGAAACATTCAAAATTCCGTATGAACTGGAAACTCCAAAATTCCGTATGGACTAGAGATTCTCTTTGCTCAAGTACGGTACCAGATATACGAACGACTATCTCCAGTCAGACAAGAATCTAAAGTGGGTCGAGTCTAGATCGAAGACTAACTACTAGGGAATCGATGAAACATCGGAGTCATTTGTAAGGTCTTAGCCGCTTTCGCGATACGGAAAATGAAAAAATGACCGATTCAAAATTGATAACTGGAGTCAATGTAGAATCGATGACTGTAGTTTATAAAGAATTGATGACAATTGTCAAATTGGAGATAAATCGAATAGAAGAGAATAGAATAGAATCGCTATTGGATCGAAAACTTTTCAATCCCTTTGGGAATCAGAGACAAATGCCTTACTGGGTCACTATCTTGCTGTGTGCTGTCTGACTTAAGTTTGACTCCTCTCCATAAAATTACACGGTGCGCATGTTGGATCTCTGTGTATACTATCAACTGACGTAGACGAGTAACCAGTTTATAACAAACGGATTCAAGACAGACGGAGGAGTCGAAGCTGGCATGTTTTACGACAGGTTAAATTCGAGCCTTTCTTTCCATCTACCTGTTCACTATAGTATTTTACAGGTGGAGGTCACGGCGATTTTGGAAGTTCAAACCTTCTTGACGCGTTCGGTGGCCGTGTTTGTTCGGTCGGACTCGTTAAAAACAAAATATTAAAGGAAATGAAATTTATACGGCAATAGAAACGCTCGTTACATGTTCCAAACCAAGTAAGCCTCTTCGGACCATCAATTTTTTACGCATGGCGTATAACATATCACGAGCGTTACTATAGCGACTTGTTATAAATAAACGATCTCAATTCATTTAATTTTTAACTAAAATTGGTATATTTTCACTTTATTTCATGCAAGATAGAAGAGAAAAGCAAGACAGCTTCGAAAATTATCACTGAACTAACTGCTCACACTGCACTGAACTGACATTTGATGAGAAATCTTGTTCTTGATCCTGTTGTTCGAGCGGGGTTTTTCCGTATAATTCCGAATGATCCGTAAATTCCGTATATTTTCGAGGCAGGGTGAAAATCCGTATAAATACGGAAAAATCCGTATATCTAGCAGCCCTGATGCAGTCGCGTGTCGCACTTATTTGTACCCTCATGGCAAGTATGCGCCTGACTTACAATCATATGCAATCATATTGTCGCGTGCACATGGAACTTTTCCATACGAAAGCAGGCATGCTACACCCTAACCAAAAAAAAAATCCGTGGTAAAAATTCAAGGGTTAAACGATCATACCATGGAACAATCCACATTCGTGCTATAATCGTCACTTTTCAAATTCCAAAGAGCGACACGTGCGTTATGTCCATCAAAAAATCATTTCACGCTTCTGCCACAAAAGTACAAGATCTGGTCATAGACCATAGATAGATAGATAGAACACCACCAGCCGGTCATCCTCTTAACGAAAACATCCTATTTATTCGCCACCACTTAAAGCAATTCACCGTCCGTAATTTGAACGATAATAATTATGCTTCTGGAAAGTGTTTCGCCGCATGGTGCATAACGCGTTGGTTTGCGCAAAATATTCAGCAAACAACTTTCAAAGTGTGTTTTTCGTCAATGTCAGGCCCGGTCGCTTCTGCCCCCTTAAAGTGCGTTGTGTCGTATGTTTCTCATCAATGTGCTAGATGCAAGACACTTTGGGAATTTCTTCGCACTATACGAGCCATAGAGACACGTTGATTTTATACAAATCACCGTCAACATATTTTCTATCGTCCTGAAAGACGAGGAAACGGAAAAAGGAAGGAAGTTTTAGAGTTTCGAAAAGTTAGACATTTTGGTTGATTGTTTTCAAGCTAAAGGGGCTTTCAAAGAAGTTGACAGTTGCTAAATTTCCCAAATCTTGGATAGATGTCTAGCAGGAACTGGCCATGATAAGCTGATGTGTCAGTCCGGAGACGTTCGTCTAGGTCGTCTATATTTTACTGCTAGGTCTAAGTCGGAAGTTACTCTGGCAGAGTGTATTTTCGTCATCATCATCGTGACGCTACAGTCAGAAGTCGGGCCATGGCGGTCTGGATCAATTTCCTCCAATTATCTCCGTCAAGTGACCGTGTCCTCCAATTTTCGGAAGTTGTTCGGCGTCAGCATCTACTGAGCCTTCCCAACGATTCTCGAAACTTCCAGCTCATCGTACAGATCGTACAGCTCATAGTTGTACACCATATGCCATCCACTTCGGTAATAAACAATTCTAAAAATTCGCCGAAGGACTTTTCGTTTAAATGTGTTAGCATCTTTCCGGAGGCTTGAGTTAGGGTGTAGGTTTCGCAGCCATAGCATAGCACAGGTCTTATACCTTTGACACACATTGTGCCCGAATCATCATTTCACGAATTATGAATTGCTGGCAATGAAAAATTGGACATACACACTTTACTGTGAACGTCATTCCAACCGTCATTGCGAAATCGGCGTAGCACTGATTTTTTCGAATAAATATTGTTTATTTCGGTTAGCAACGAATATATCGCTTAGCAACGAGTGAATATTTTTCCTACTCTATGACAATTTGTCGGATAGGTGGCACTGCATACACAAAGAAGGAGTTACGTTTACTATGCCAATTGGAATTCGCGAATTATCATTCGGACGATGTTCGAATGATCATTCGCAAGACGCGCATGAAATCTAATTATCATTCGAATGGGAATGATCATTCGAGTGCGTCGTCTGTCTAAGGTATTATGATACTCGTAATTTGTGTTCGCGAAGGTTAGAATTTCTGTGCGCACGCTTCGATTTCATTATTGGAACGACCGAGAAAAAGGCTTACTCGCTAGCTGTATCTGTTGCTGCCGTCTTTTGACAGGTTGCTTACCCTGGTATGTGAAGTTGTCTACGAACTCGAAGCTGAGGTCCCCGATGTTGAAGTCGGTTGTGCTGAAGTCCTTCTTCTTGATTGCAGCTTTATTTTCATTTTATTGTCATTAATACATAGTCCAACTTCTCTTGCAGCTGTATCAAGATTATATAGTAGTTATTCAGCGGCAAGAAAGTTTTGAGACATGACGTTAATGTCGTTGGCGTACTTTATCAATTGTCTCTGGTGTCTACATTCATCTTCCGGATAGCATATTCAAGTGCCAGGTTAAAGAGTGTCGGAGCCAGTTCACCGCCTTGATTCAGACAGTCAGTACGTATTTCAAAGAGATCAGTCAGCCCGTTTTCGATGCTGACCTGTTGTTGTTTACAGCCATCTAGTAAAATTAGAGCTTTTCGCGTTTAATCAGTCGGGAGATACATTTAATTATTTAACATAATGCTCTATTGATCGGATCATGCTCATTTTCAAAAACCAACCAAGTAGCTAGCTTCATTTTTCGTGCGAATGAACAAATAGATAAACTGACGGACATGGCTAAATCAATTAAGTAAGTTACTCTAATCATTTACAATATTTCTATATTTACGGAGTCTCCTTTAAGGTGTTACATATTTTCTTTATCACAAAAACAACACACCCTATATCTTTATAAGGTCTAGGGTACCTTTCTAAGGTTTAGGCTAGGATATAACTATATATTTATAAGGTCTAGTCTAGGGTATAAAGACAACTTTTACTGGTCCTTTTAGACTCTCCTTTAAATCTCCTCATAATATTTCTTTCAACCCCCATTTTACTCATCCCTCCAACAATTCCCGAAACGCACACACTGTACACCCAGTGTTCTAAAAGCATTCTCAATTCCAATCCGGAACCACCATCAGCCTCATTTTGGCAAATAGGAAAACCATTCAGACCTGTCAACTGCAAAGATGGGAAACAGGAGTGTTCTTCTAAGTTATTCGGCGAGCCCAAGGAGAAAATTGTTTCTCAGCTAGGACGGAAAAACAGCCGGGACCAACTGTAGTCCGACCAGAAACCACCACCGTTCACGGTCGATCCCTGAGGCCCCAAAGTCATGCTATCACACGCGAAATGAAGAAAACCAAATAGTGCGCGGGTAGAGAACATTCAAAATTGAACATCACTTCAAGCTGTCAGAAAAACTCGTGAAAAACTGAAATGAACGCAGATGTTGACGCTCTGTGTCTGACATGTGACACAAATGGTTTTCTTTCCACATACACACGCCGTGTGTACATACAATTTCGATTGGTCCTTAATGATGATGCCAGCAAGCTGCCAGGATGCCTGGCATTCTATGGCAGCTTCGTCGACAACACTCGATATAACATGTGTAATGCCATTGCAGATGGCACCGCAATGCCATAAGTCCGTTCGGTACTAGTATCAGTACTAAACCCTTTATTGGAACCGACGAACGGTGGATGGAAGTCAGATTGGGAGCATGCATTTTTCATCCATGTTTGTCGAACACGCCATGAGACATTCCGTATGTCGGGCTTTTAACAATTTTCAGTTGCTATAATTTCAGGAAAACACATCATCGCTCAAATTGTGTATGTACGAGTATACCATTGGGAGGAAGTGTTGAATTTTGAAAAGATACGAATTCAGCAATGGCCTGCAAGGATTTTTCACTTTTCATGCAGCCAAATGTATGATTCGAAAAAATTCACTAGATCCACATGATCAGCATTTGGTCAGCATCTATCTAGCGCCGGCCGGTACCCAGCTGTCTCTGCACCACACAATATTCGGCACATTTGCATCTGCTGAATACAATTTTCAATCCAAGCCACATGTTGTACATCCTGCACTAAATGAAAAATGTGAAAACAAATTGAATTTACTTAGGTATAGTACATTACATACTTGCTAAAAAAAATGCCGAAAGTGTTTTGCAATAAAAGCTGTTTTGTGATGCGATTTTATTAGTGCCTGTTGGAAGCCATGCGGTCTTGGGAGTCAATATAGCGAACATTTTCTACGTAATTCACCTGATTTAAATGTAAACAAGATGTCGTTAAGGAATTTGTTGGGGGCCGTCTTTATGGGTGGACTTGGACTATTACAAAAGTGTCTGGAATGTTCCCATGAAAACACTTTTTCTTTAGAAATTTAGCATTTGACTATATATCGACTTTCCGAGGTTTCAATGGTATTAAAACCTCGGAAAGTCGATCTTCTTTTCCTCAACAGTACTTTCCCGTAACCCTTCCTTTCTGCAGTCGTTCCTTCCACAACCGATCTTTTCCGTAACCGTTCTTTTCGGAGAATGTTTTCTTCTTCTCTTCACTGAAAGGGCTCATTAAGTTTGTCATGAAGTTTGCAACGCACAGAAGAAAGCTCTCTCTCTCTGACCATAATAAAGTATATATTGTCGTCTTAATACAGAAAGGGCGTAACAAGCACTTTTTATACCCTAGACTTATAGTATAGGGTATATTGTTTTTGTCACGACGAAAATATGTATGTAACACTTTAAAGGAGGCTCCGGAGGTATAGCAATGTACTATATATATATAAATGATCAGGGTCACCTCCTGATTCGATTTAGCCATGTCTGTCTGTCTGTCTGTCTGTATGTCTGTCTGTCTGTCTGTCTGTCTGTCTGTCTGTCTGTCTGTATGTCTGTCTGTCTGTCGGTCTGTCTGTCTGTCTGTCCGTCTGTCTGTCCGTTCGCACGATAACTTTCGACAGAGTGAAGCTAGAGCCCTGAAATTTTGGTCAAATTTGGCAGTATGATCTACTTGGTTGGTATTGAAAATAGGCATGATCAGGTCAAGAGAACACCTGCCTCCCCTACATATGCAAAAACAAATTTATTTATTACTGATTAAATAAACATGAAGAGCTCTAACTTTGGTAGATTGCTCGTGAGGGTAATCTTATACTCTCCCGAAAAAATAAAATCGATCAGTTGAAAACTAACGGTAATTTTCTTACAAAGAGCCCCGTACTACCCTACTTTTCAGGTTTTTTGTCTTTAACTCCTGAACCAATCAGATCAAAGTAACGCCTACCTCCCCTACAAAATTCAAAAAATTAAATATTCCTTTAATTACGATAACTTTCGATAGAATGATACTACCGAGTTAAAAGTTTGGTAGAATGTTGCTAGTAAGATCTAATTAGTTAGTATTGAAAATGGGCAAGATCCGATCCGAGGAACCCCTACCTCCCCTACAAATGAAACTTCAAACAAGCGATAACTTTTAATAAAATGAAGCCAGCGACTTGAAATTTACGCCAAATGTTTGAAGTAAGATTGAGTTAGTTGGTATTAAAGATGGGTAAGGTACCTCTACCTCCCCTACAAGTGAGACTTCCAATAAGCAATAACTTTCGATAGAATGAATGAATGATAGAAAAATTCAACAGATATTTGTAGAATGGGTTAGTTAATTGATTTTGAGAATGGTCAAGATCCTCCTGAATGAGTGCCAACCTCCCCTATAAACTGGCCATATAGGAAACTCACTTTTAATGCATAGGGTCGTTGCCAATTCTTACTTTTGGTATCACCACTAGGTCTATACAAGTCTAGAGTATATACGCTTCAGACTTTGAGTTGATTTCTTGTCTTTTCGAATAGATTACTCTTAAAGTACGACACCCTTGAGAATTTGTATAAGCTATAGAAAAAGCCAACCGATTTAGAATAAATATAAATTTTTAAGGAGGTTGTATAGGTATTTTAAGAGTGACCTATCAAAATTCATGAAAAGCTTGACTTCGATCAAAATGTTAGTTATACCAAATAGAGTGATCACTCCATCGAATTTTCGCCGCTGTCAGTAGATTTGTATGTATTGACCAATAGTACAACTGAAAGGGAAGATGCTGCAATATGTGGCTCCATGCAACGCCGGTAGTCAAACTTGAGACTGATGCCTCAACACACAGCGCTACCGGTAGTCCATGCTATTCTTTGTTCCACTAAAAATTCCTTCCAGCCGGATAAAAATTAGCCGGTCCGGGGGAAATCAGACAATGTGAAACGGGCGTTAGGCTTAATTTATATTGGCCGCATGAACCGGATGAGCCGTATGCTCTCGCACCACATCTAGCTCCTTTTTTTTGTTGGTCGCCAATGTGTTCATATGTTTAAAGCTGAACATATTCACGGACGGTCCAAAGCCAAATTTTTTCCTGGTCGAAGCCAAATTTCCCTGTCAAATCCATACATCGACCGGGGAAATTTCGGCCTCGACCAGAGAAAATTTGGGCTTGGATCGTCCGTGAATGTCCAGCTTAAGAAAGGCGCGCAAACGATTTTCGAGGAAAGTTAGACTGAACATGTGATGATTTTATGATTCTGATGATTTATGATTTAGATATGCATATACAAATTCAGTGAAGTTTAGCATGGTATGGGGCTCGCGAATGTATACAATTATTTTATGCTGTGTATTCGCAATGACAATTTAAATTAATTTGGAATTTCATCCGTTACTATTACCCGATGGGAGCTTGGCGAACTGCTCGGCAGAGTCTGAATGCGTATATAGAGCACTATTTGTATCTTTTTGATGGTCGCCTACGATCGACGCAGAGTAGTGCCTAGCAAAACGCACCTTTAAGGTGGACACTCATTTGCGCCCAAAAACCATATTTCGGGGTCACACAGACGTAATTTTAAAAGTCAAGTTCGATGACGAACTCATTTTCATTTATTCATTAAATTTCACGCATCGACAATTGGATTGCAAAAATCTTGACTGAACACCCTGGCGGCCAGCCAACATGCAAAACGACTTCTTTGTTTGCTATTTAACAGTGGCAAAGCAAAGATTGTCAATAGTAAGCTTGATACTATTTATTAAATCAGTTCATTGTCCAGTCTGGCACAGAAGAACCGAGTACTTCGGTACTTCCTCAGCCGTAGTATTATATACTAGAAAGAGGTCTGACGATAGTAAGCAATGTAAAAGATTGTTGTCCAAAGAATTTGGATTGATGCTCTAGCGACCGTTGTAGTTGCGTAGCCTTTATGATAGAAGCTGTTACTGCGACAAAATAAACTAGACCACCAAAAAGGTTTTGCGTTTTTCCGTAACTGCTGTGACTGGAGCATTTGTTTTGTAATCAAAGTCTTCTAATTTTTGATCGCTGATATGTCGTTATCAAAAATTAGCAGGCTTTATTCATCAGCAATTTTTACTGCAGTACCCGACCTTGTACTATCGTATGAGTCATTCTGTTTGACATTTTCGCTTTCTTCCACGTAAAACGGGCGTCAACACAATAAAATCAAATTACCACAATTAAGGACCATAAATCCCAATCAATACATCTTACAAATTAGTAGTTGGCTCGGAAATTTTCACCTGTAAATTACAAACCATTTTTTTTCCTCTTCATCGACGAACGATTACCCTGAATAATTGATGGAAACAACGTCAATTCATATGCATACCTTTCAACCATGATAGCTGGCAATTACTAATGAATGTTAGCGGAGATTTCTATTTATTTATCGTATTCGAGGAGAGAGAGGCTATCTACCGTTGCCTACTCCCTAAGAACCACAGTCATTCAACCAATACTATGCTGATTCACCCCATTCTGCCGTTGTCGATATCAGAAAGGTAGTAGACAAGGTGTCTAAACAATTTTCTGATTTATGACGCTCATTAGCAATCCTGCATTTAGCCTAAGGTTTCATAGGTATCGTGGGAACTGATGCTTCTGTTACTTATAGCGTACACCATACACTGCTAACTCTACCCCAATCCATTTCTTCCTCGTCTAGTGCTATCAAATACGAGTAAATACTAGTGGCTGTTCGTGAGTCGGAAGACCAAGAAACGGCAAGGAGTGTTATTGAACAATGTGTCTATGGGCTGGGGAGCTAATTTAAAGCGAATCTACCTTAAGCTACATAGGACAGTTTAGGAATGGTTGTAGTTTTCTGTCTGTTCACAGTAATTACCACATTTTGACTACCGTGTGACATTGCCTAGCCGGCCCCATATGGTAATTACATGAAAATTGGTGCTAGCATTGGGGACCGAGGTATCATTAGAGACAACCGCCGTATGTACAGTTTAGGTATTTTAACGATTTAAAGTTGTTTGGTGTACTTAGATTACTGCACATGAATTGGTTAGATCCAAATTACCCGGAAAGTTTTAACTTGTACATATTCGCTAAACTGTTTGCAAACTACGAGTATACTGGCAATTTTGAAGTGAAATCCTAGTTAATATTTTAGGCGAATTAAAGTAGAATACCTGTAGAATGGTTAAATAGTTGACAAGAAGATTCAAGGTTGAGACATGATTTTTTTTATTTTATTTAAAATTGCTATTTTCACTACGTTCGTCTTCAGAATGATCTTCGGTTGGCTCCTTTCTGTTTTTTTAATCGAAATTGGAGAGTGTATTCGATTATTCAACATGGTGATCCTTCGGCATGATTTCTATGAAAGCCACACATGACCAAGCTCATTCAGCGCGACATTCATCATCATCATCGTCGTGGCGCGACAGCCCGACGTCGGGCCTTGTTCAGGGAGCGTACATTCCAGGATCCGAAAGAATAATCCTTTATTCGTTTGCGTGGTCGTCGTTGTTGATCCGTCCAATCCGAGGCTTTTGTTCCAGGTTTCTTGACATGGAGTGGTTTTTACAAGGACGAGTTGTCAGCACGTCGCTTAACCCCATTCGGGGGATGGCCTCGGAGATAGCTGCTTCAGATGGTTTAATAAACGTGCTGGAGCCCACACAACTATGTAGCAGGTCCAACTACGCAAGTCATTCCATCCTACTAGACCTGAGACGCTTAGGTGTTTGTCAGCCATTCAGGCTACAGCTATCTGCCTTTTCCAAACTGTCTTATCGCTAAGACATTGGCCGTCAGCGAATTGATACACTGCCGTTACCAGGGGGCGCCCACGTGGAGGACTATGGAAAAGGTCTTTGCCCCCCCAGCGCGACATTCAGTCTGCCATTTAAACGAACCGGAAAACTGAAATTGAAAAAATTGTGATCTATCTACTTAGGTATGCCAACCACTAGGTTCATATTGACTTCGACTTTTTACAATTAATTATAATCAAATTCCGTCCCATTATAAAATCATTCCCAATGACGCCTGCAGACATTTCACCACAAATTTTCACCTCCTACATGTTTCGGACAGGAAACAGCCCGTAGCTGAAAAGTGTACACTAAATCGTCCCAAGAAATCATTTTTCTCATCTCTTCTTCTTTGCCGTCGAAACATGTTCATGTCCTTAATATTACAAATAGCTGTTCTGTCATTTCAAAACAACAGCACAAGGAACATAACACGTTTCTTTGTGTAGGCATTCGCCCGCAAGCAACAAAATGAAAACTATAAATGAAAGACTGATGTTGAAAATACGAGATTTCATGTGCAGCTCACAAATAACATTTGCCATTCTGTGCCGTACCATGGCAGGACCAAGTCAAAACAAAATCCATGTCAAAAGAGGGGGCGCGGCGTGGCGAGACGGTGAGGCGGCCTACAGAGAGAGCGACTCGGCCGCCATCATTCCTTATATCCTTACGGAGGTAGCTCCGCAACAGAAATTCAGAAATCCAAAAACATATTGGTGAAGGTAATAACAGAAATGTCATGTGCACAGATGGACTTTTTAAGAGGTAACGTACAAAAAGACGGAGGCAAACGAACGACGAACAAACATCGGGGGCTGTGTACAGGATCATGAGAAGTTCGGGATAGGGATGTTATAAAGACGCCATGCTGGAAGCAAAAGTACAACGACAAGACACATGCTGGCATACGCAGAACGATGAATCTATACAGACTGCAATGGGAAAATTGAAATATGTCGCCGACGATGACATTGGCTTTTTAAGAGGGTCGACTACTACGGAAAGAGCATGGCAATTGGAAAGGGCAGTGTCAAGCAGTCATACTTACTCCGAACAATAAATAGGCTGAGAAATAATGTTGTCAATGAAAAATCAAGTAGGAAGCCCAATTCTTGAAACAAATAATTCCAGTCAGATTCTTGGCATACGATTAAAATTCGGCTTCAATTCCTGCGCACACTGTTCAGTTGACCTGCCTCTACTTGAAATTGCCCCCAGTCTAAGGAATGAAAAAGGGAAATTATCAAAATGAGCTACGGAGATACACGGACGGTACATGACATGAAAAAAAAAGTTTGCTTTTGATTTCGGTTGGCAGGAAACAAAATACAAATGTATGTATTGTATGAATTCATGAATTAAAAAATAGTTGGAGAGGAGTACGGACCTCTCGGATTTGATACACCAATGAAATTCAGAAACCAAACGAAATAGAATATTATCAGAGCAAATGGTCAATTTAAAATCTATAATCGTCTAGTTCTCCCATTTCGGTGTAAGGACAAAACTCCCAAGAGTCCAGATTTGTGTGTTCAGAATGTGCATTCTGTACATGAAGAGGGACAGGCTTTCAAAAACATTCTTTTGTTGGGAAACATCCTGTATGCAGTCAATGTACAATTTAGACAATTTTTAGTAGGCCTGACAAATGGGCGACCGGTAGCGCAGTGCGTAGAGGCATCAGTCTCATGTCTGACTATTGGCGTTTCGGGTTCGAAGCTTGTCCACAACGACGTTCGTGGCCATGGATGTTTGTGTTGTCTCCCCCATGTAGTGCGGGGCGTAATAATAACCCACAGCATCTCCCGGTTTGTCGCAGGTACGCGGCTAAATGGGGGAGCAGGTGCATGCTGGCAACTGCATTCTCCGAAACTAGTTTAAGTCAACGAAATGTCAACTGAGCCACTTGAAACAGTTGACGCACTATGCTCCACAAGGGGTTAGGCCAATTGAGTAAGTATAGTTGGATACGCTTTACCCCCCCCCCCCCCCAAACAAATCTCACAAAACAATAAAGTTAATTATGTGGATTTTCAGTTATAATTGGTTCCTAGTGGTCTAGGAATGTTAAGATGTGGGTGCGTATCCCTTAAAGATGAGCGTACAAACATTTTTTACCGAAATTCATCAAATTTTGAAGCTATGAAAACCAAAATTTTGTACGATATGGTTCCCTAAATTCATTCAGTTGGACTCTTTATTAAACCAAAGCACTCCATATTTATAAAATTACGTATTTTCCATTTTCCGTATTTTCAAAATTCTGTATTTTTTAAATTTTACTTATTTTCCATTTTCAGGTAAAACTGCGTCAGTTTACATTGCAATGCAATACACTGTGGAATTACTACTGTCGTTAAAAATTATGAGTGAGGGTGTGGGGTTTTAAACCTATTTGCTCGCGCAGTTTCACAAATTCACTTTTATGCTTTAAAATTTCGTCCGAATGACTCAAAATACTTCACACAAATTTCGATTTCGTGTTCGACATTGTGTGGCCCAACTTATATAATACAGAGTAACGCTGCGTCCTATCACATCATTGATTTGAAACGCAGATAGCTATCAAAGAGGGAGAAGCTGAAGTGACGCGGCGTCCAGCGTCATTTGGACGCGCATGTGCAGCGGCACTAAGGTTGCAACTTTGGCTATATGATGCCCTATAAGCGATAAGCACTACAGCGACATAGCTACTAAGCGGGTGAGCGGGATTTGTGTAAACGTTTTAAAACTCATTTGCCCTGCACCAGTCACTAACAAGTCACAAACGTCTTTAAAAAATTGCCAGAAGATCAGACAACTTTGAAAGCTCAGCGTATCGCTTATACGCGCGGGGCATAGATAACGGAGGCATTTAAAATTATCATAATTACAAACATGTATCTGAATATCTTTAATAAGGAAACAAGATCAAGGCAGGGTGCGGAATTGGCATGTTCCCCACGAATGCCCATTAGGTTTCATCTTGATGTATAGTAAGTGCATCAGAGCCTAAAATAAGACCAATTCCTAGAAAATTAACGGCTCAAACTATACAAAAATCTTGAAAGACTAACCGCGATTGATAGAATAGTTTCAGGATGGCAAAGTCTAAACGGCCTTGTAAATGATGAAACAAGTGCAATATCGCCTCCCTCCTCTAGTACGGACAAAATATTACCGAAGTAAATTCGCTCTGGGGAACCTTTCCGAGGAATAGATATTTTCTGCATTACATGAGACGGTGAATCAGGGACTGGGAGCAAATTTTCCAGAAACAACCGAACCTTAGAGGAGGCCAGCAGATCTGTGCGTTCAGGCGTCAGTCTTATGTATCATCATATTCACGGATTCCAATCTGCCGTAGTGATGTTTCATGTATCGCGCTCGGTGGCCGTAGTCGTTCAGTCACCGCTCTACGATACTAATCTAAAGCTCGGAGTTCAAATCTCGGCGCGATCAAAAACTGCCTGTGGGTCCTAATAGAACTTTCACAGTGCTCCGAGCTTATTAGTATAAAGACGGCGCGGATAGGAGGTGCATGCTAGCAACTGCACTTCCGAATTGTAGATATGCTATCGAAACGCCATCAAAGCATAGAAATGCTAGAGATGTTGACGCGCCCATGCCCCTGGAGTGGTCAAGGCAATTAACATCCTGTGGTGTGGGACGTACGAGTAAGCCACAACCTTTCCCGACTTGTCAGAAGCATCCGGCTCAATGGACAATTCTAGCAACAGACATCCTCCGAACCCAGTTTATGCTGACGGAATGTCAATTAAAGGCTGATGAAAATAATTAACACGATCTGCGTAATTAGGGGTTTAGCCGTTTATTTGCAAGAATTTGCCACCATAAAACCCAGTGGCGTGGCGTCCATGGAAGCAAGGGAAGCATTGCTTCCCTTATATTTGGCGATTGGTGGAAAATTTTCTAAATAATTTTTTCTGAATCGCGCAAAAAAGTCGCGAAAAAAACTCTTCGGCACAGTCTATGTAAATAAAAGTTCCAAAGAAACTAATCGCGAATATCTTACACAGCCGAATTGGTAACACCACGAAAACCACCACACCACACCAAGAAGAAGACACATGGAAGCATATCAAAATTTGCATCTATGAGCGTTTATTTTTTTCCCCAGTAAACCTACTGTGTCGCGATAAAAAAAAATTCACGTACACGGTAGGTTGGAAGCACTCAGGAATTTGCTTCCAAGTTCCTCTCACATGTAGTAGAGGAAATTCTTGCCTGCAGCGGAGCTGCTGGCGCATGGACGCTGGGGAACTTTTCTTCCCATTTCCTCTTTGTTCGTATTTTCTTGTGGACTGAAAATATTTGCTGTGTTGCAATGCGTATGTGATGTGCTATATGAGTTCCACAAGGGTTACCAGAGTAGGATAGGAATTGAATTGTGGAAAAAGTTTCGATTTGAAATATAATGGCTTCATGGTTAAAAATTATTATTGGTAAATTCGAGAAGAAGTGATTTCGCATAGAATTATTAGTGTATACGAGTATTAGTAAGAGACGAACTCAATTATAGGGATATTTATGCATATTTCAATAACTTATATCTAATCGAAAACCATTTAACGGAAAATTCCAAGAAAAAATAAGTGGGAGATGGTAATACTGCCTCAAGTCATTGACGTCACAAGGAATTGAATGAGCCGTTAAATTTAAAACTGATTTGCTCTAGTGTAGTGCTTTAGTGTAGTGCGATTTGTGTGCTTTTTGTTGGTGAAAAGGTGAAGGGGTTTTTTAATCGGTCTAGGTGCTTATAATTGCTTATAGTGTTTTGATTTGTTTTTAAAGTAGCATGGATCAATATTGTGTTGTTGATGATCTTTTTCGATTGTCTTTTGGATTTCGATCTTTCGCAGAAAAAAAAGACATTATCGAAAAGGGTCGACCGAAACCGATTTTGGAAATTGTTTCTAAAACAAAAAGATGTACTAGGCATTTTACTGCTAAGATTTATGAAGATACGGAATGGATTACCGGTTGTAAGACCAAGCAAAAATTATTTTGTTGGCCATGCTTGTTATTTTCAAATGATTCAAGTGTTTGGCGAACTACCGGGTTTTGTGACTTAAATAATTTACATAAAGCTGTGGACAGGCATGGTACGAAAAGCGTTGATCATTTAAAGTCAGTACTTCTTCTTTCCAAGTTCGGTTCCGGTCCTAGAATTGAAGAATTATTAAGTAGCCAACATAGATCTTCAATAATATTGCACAATGAGAAAGTTTCGAAAAATCGAGATATACTAAAAATGCTAATTGACGTTGTGTGCCATTTAGGATGTCAAGAACAGGCATTTCGTGGTCACAATGAAAATGTGAATTCTTGCAATAGGGGAAATTACGTTGAACTTTTAAATCTTTTAGCTAAATATAATCCGGACTTGCGAGCTCACTTGGAGCAAGCGACTGTTTTTTCCGGAATATCAAATTATATTCAAAACGATCTCATTAGTAGCATTTCTAAAATTTTATTAAAACAGATTTATAATGAAATTCAGCAAACTAAATTTATAGCAATAATATTAGATGAAACAACCGATGTTTCATGTCGTTCTCAACTCTCAACAACCTTTCGTTACATTACTCCTTCCGGTGAGGTTAAAGAAACTTTCATAACTTTTACAGATATTTCTGATGATCAGACTGCGTCGCGTTTATTTGACCATGTTTTAGATGTTGTTCAAAAATTCAATTGCGGTAACAAACTTATTTGTCAAAGCTATGACGGGGCTTCGGTAATGTCTGGTAAAATAACTGGATTACAAACACGTGTAAAGGATGTGTATAAAAACGCAATATATATTCATTGCTTCGCTCATCGGTTAAATTTAGTTTTATCTAAATCATGCGATAAAATACGCGAATGTCGAATTTTTTTTCAATCTATTACTTGTTTTTCAACATTTTTTAATCATTCAACAAAGAGAACAGTTGCACTAGATTTATTCCTCAAAAAAAGGCTTCCAAAATTAGCTCCAACACGTTGGACTTTTAATGGTCGATTAGTTTTAACCATTTTTGATAATTTAGATCAATTAAAAGAACTCTTTGAATATATCATTGAAAATGAGAGTGGAAAGTGGGATGGCGAGACCGTTAATAGCGCAAGGGGACTTCTTGTTTTACTTACAGATTTTCAGTTTGTTTTCCTGCTCAATGTTTTTTCTAAAAATTTTCCACAAACCGACGTACTTTTCGATATATTTCAAAGTAAACAAACTGATATAATGTACTGCATTCAAAAAATTACAGATTTTGAAAATCAACTTCAATCGTTAAGAAATAGTTTCACGGAAATTTGGACCCAAACCACATCTATTTGCGAAACTCCACAACGCCGGAAAAAAGCCAGGTGCCTTGTTGACAGTAATGAAAATGTTGAACTATTCTTTACACGTATTTATGTCGAAATTATAGATAATATTACCGCAGAAATAAATTCAAGATTTTCATCCTTAGCAAGTTTCACATTTTTAAACCTATTAGATTCTTCTAAATTTAACCAATATTTGAAAACATTTCCGGACAATCTTTTACTAAATTTAACTAAAACTTATGCTGATATATTTGACCATATTTCATTAAAGACTGAACTCATTGTGCTTTATTCTGATTCTGATTTGCAGGGAAAATCTTTTCAAGGTATTTTTAACTATTTCATTAATAACAAATTAAAAGATAGCTTCACACAATTTTATAAATTAATATGTTTAGTTTTAACATTACCAGTAACCAGTGCGTCCGCAGAGCGCAGTTTTTCTTGCTTAAAAAGGATTAAAACGTATCTTAGAAATTGTACAGGCGAACAACGGCTTAGCGACTTGGCAATAATGTCAATTGAAAAGGTTTTCCTTAGATCATGTTTGTGTGAGCAAAGTTTTTATACAGATATTATAGATGAATTCGCAAAAAAAGAAAGACGAATAGAATTAATTTACAAATAATAGTATGTACGGATCTTATTATTTATTTTGACTTGTAATATATTTATTGCCCAATTATTATTATTTTATTTTACTCACTAACTGTGATTTTTTAAATAGTAAATAGTTGAATTATTTTTAATTTTTATTGTATTGTTATTGTTTTTATTATTCAAATTTTGATTCGCTGAACATGATTACTTTCTTTATGAGTGTATGGATATTTATTTTGCAATTTTTTTGCTATTGTTGTTATTGTTATAGTAGTTCTAATAATTCGAATATGCTTTATTTATATACTTATAGTTACAGCTTTGCTTTTTTGATAAGTCTACCAACATATAATTTTTACAATTATTTATTTAAAAGTAAATTATTATATATTGGTAGCATGGGAATTAAAATGCTGATAAAATACAATATACCTACTCTCACGTCCCCGTTCGTGATTCCTGGGTGCTTTTATATTAGAAATGTTAAAAGTAGCTAACGAGAGGGGTTCAATTAATACGCAGTAAATTTGTGGAAAGCATAATAATAGTATATTTTTAATACCAATTGCTTCCCCTAGTTGAATTATCACGCCACGCCACTGATAAAACCCCTTTACGGGTCAGTCTATCAACTGAATAGCTTATAGCTTAGCAGCTTCACTAATACGAATAAGCTTGATCATTAGACATCATCTAAATATTCAGAACAAAGATATCATAGGCCAGTTAGTCGCTGATTGTGAAGTCATCTACCTTGAAAATTAATGATACATACGTCATAGTCTCAAATTAGATATTGACAGATTGTTAATTTATTCATTGGACTTTAAATATTTCATTCATCGCGGACCTTACCGGTTCTAATTTTTTCGTTTGGATGTTTAGCTACCCTTTGACCTATCCTAGAACAATCCGTGATTATTCATTTAGAATACAAAAAAGTAACATCAACTGAAACGTATAACAACCAAGCACTCTATCGGCTGCAAACGACATGTTGCCTGATATATTCAACTGTAAGCTTGAGGATATGTTCAACCCATCTTATTTTCGAATTTCGCTTCCAAATTATTTCATTGATAATTTTTAACAAATGTTTTTAAAAGGTGAAAACCTTATTTTCCCGAACACTAAATCACTTAGTGAGAACTACATATGGAAATTCAGAATATTATTTTAAAATCGAAACATAAAAACTCCATTCCAACTCTTTCTTTTTTGAAAAAGTTATACTCCATCTTCCAGCATTGCAGACTAATGTCCATCGGTCTATTAAATTTTCTTTTCTTCGGGAAAAATACACGAATAGTCAAATTTTTTCACGGCCTATATCCATTCTGCCAGTGGCAGACAAGTGTTCTAATTCCCAAGCGATTTCCGGAATATCCCTAAATGTCAGAAGATACTGAAAATGGGGCAATAAAGAGCATGTGGGGGAGGCGTCGAAATTAAGGCAAAAAAGAAAAACAAATCCAACTTGAGAAAGGACACAAATTTTACTTGCTTAGTTTAGAACTGCAAGAAAAAAATACACGGCTTATAGAATGTTTACAATTTTTTTTTATACTATGGTCAATAACTAAAAGTATATCATTACAATCAGCAATTGGCAAACTCTCTTATAACAGATTGTTCTTCATCCGTTCCCTGTTGACGATAACAAAAACAAGATCACAATGTCCTTTGAATGCGGCGAGCAGTTAAAATGAACCTGCTGGTGAGTACCATGTTGTGGTTGCCGTTCATTGTGGTAACGTCGACGCCGGCTCGGCTGATGTCCTTTCGTGGACTACTTATCGCGCGTTCAACTACAGGCTGTGTTCTCGCTTCAACCCCCAAACACCAAAACATAAGCAGCCAAGCCAGTCGGGGCTGTGCTGTCTTTACCTCTCAAACCGCCTGAAGTCTGAAACACATTGTGCTATGTAACGAGCACATTCTACGTCCTTCGTCCGGACTTGGGAAAGTGTAAGGCGGCGAGCAAAAACGCTTTCGAATGGGATGATTATGCAAGGCCATCAACAACACCTGCTTTTAATTGAATTCGGCTTTGACACGTGCCACCCTTGGTGCCATGTGCATTTTACATCCTTGTGCAGATTGAACGAACAAAAATGCCCGAGCACATGGCGACGCTTTACTGAAAGTTGAAAACTACACCAAGGCTATATAACAACGATATTTCTAAACTGAAGATTAATTGAGAGAAGTGCTTCGGATGGCAGTTTTCTGGCAAGGGCAGTTTTCTCGTAAGGACTGTTTCTTTCCTTTTTTGATTCGAAAAGACGAGAGAGCACGGCGAAAAAGTGCCAAGGATGACGGATATGTGTCTTTTTTTTGTTCTCCTTATTCCTGTAAGTTTGGCTTTGGGGAACCAGGTGCAATATGGTTCGACCGTTTCAGCCACATTTCTGCTTTCTAATCCTCTCGCTTGTTCACCGGAATAAATCGGGAGGGGGTCGCACTAGTAACGATAGTGTCAACAATTGCTCAGCTGAATATCGAGCAGCGAATGCAATGTTCCATTTTGTTATCCTTCCGCCAGCTGCCACAACTAAATTTCGTATTTACACGCCGGGCTGCAGCTACTTTAGTGATAGTATACGGTCATGAGCAAAAGGGTTGCTGTGCTGATTGTTTGTGAACAAATAAAAGGGATTTGTTGAATTAAATTATGGAAGGTAGTATCATGAATTCTGGTTTTGTCAGGGACGTTCCTGATAGGTTAGCGTCTGAGTGCTAGTTAGGTATGTATCCTTTTCGTTTAATCAATTCATAGTCCCCCACATTTGTCCAGATGAACCACAAATTTTCAATTTTAATCAATCACGCACGAACTGTTCCAAAGAATAATCCCTTTGTGTTCATAGCTGCGGTGTTTAAATAAATTAAATAATAAAAAAGTTGAAATTGAAAAACGCAATATTTCGCAGCAATGTCCAGTTTAGTCTGCGGTGCTTCTTGCTTTGTTGCAACCTATTACGAATGTTATTTCAAAAGCAATAAGTCGCGTATGATCTAAGATCAGCTTTTCGTGCGAAATCTCATACAAAAACTCTCAAAAGTTGCGTTCGTATGAAAATTTTTCGCTCTATCAGTACTAATATATTCTATTCGAAGAAAAAAAGTCTCCACACCATTTTGAGCCAATGACTTGACAATGACAACAATGACTTTGCACTTTATTTCGGTTGAAAACCAGTCTTTTGAGCAGAAGGGACATTCACGTATCGTGTAGAACGCCGCGGTAATGTGCTGAGCCATTTTCACGCGAAAACAATTAATTTATACTTTATTTCGGTTGAAAACCGGTCTTCTGAGCAGAAGGGAAGTTCACGTGTCATGTAGAACGCCGTGGTAATGTGCTGTGTGCAATTCTACACTGCCACTTTTTCATGGGAGAGATAAGTGCGACATTTTCGCACGACGAGGTTACTAGGAGACCTCTATAAATAGGAAATATGAGTAAAAAAAAGTTTTTTCATGGGTGTAAGCATGTAAAGCTTCGTATACATATGAGCACTCGTGCACGCACGAACGCCGTGCTGTGCGCACACGAGTGCTCATGTGTACGTGATATTTGTACACACGAACGCCCGTGCGCGCACGAATGCTGTGGGCACACGAATGCTCAAATGTGTACGTGATATTTGCGAACACGAACGCTGTGCGGGCACAGAATCTCGTCCAGACCAAATTGCACGCACGAAGTTGTGCGCGCACGGAGATCCACTAGCGATGGATCGTGTTCGTCCGGATAAAATTGAGCGCGCAGGCATGCTCCTACCGTACACATATGAGCACTCGTGCACGCAGAGCGTTCGTGCGCCCACTTTATTTGACGTCCGCGGTAGCTAAATGGGTAAAGCGCCGATTTGCCCAGCGAGACGTCCAGGAGTTACGCACGCATCGTTCATAAAACACACAAATAGAACAAAGTTAAGATAAGGATGCATCGAGCCATGTCTAGATGTTAATTGCCTTGACCCCTCTAGGGGCATGAGCACGTCAACATCTCTAGCATTCCTATGCCTTGTTGACATTTCGATAGCATATCTACTTTTCGGAAGTGCAGTTGCTAGCATGCACCTCCTATCCGCACCGTCTTTATACTGGCAAGCTCGGAGCACTGTGAGAGTTCTATCAGTACCCACAGGCAGTTTTTGATAGCGCCGAGTTTTGAACTCCGAGCTCTAGATTCGTATCGTAGAGCGGTGACCGAACGATCAACGCCACCGAGCGCGACAACCTTGTACCGAAGCACAATAGATCCCTTACACTTTGTATAGTATAATAAATAACAGCCGCTTTCGAATCCCCGGATCTCAGACCATTTTCATACAAAACGACAAATCGGTTTTAATCCAAGTCTCGTATGGGATCTCATCGGATCAAATCAAAGTTCAAAGTCAATTGGTTGAACGTCAATTTATTTCGCCTCTATCTAAATGTAGACTGAGTTCGCAATTCGCCACACGACGGGGAAGTATCTGTATGGTGGCTGCTTAAGTTCGCTCGGCGCAAATCCAACTACAATCATGCCGTAAAAGCGGTCACAGAAATGAAGTGCCCTACCACACTTCGTACCCCATCTTCCGCTTAGGGGAGCTAAAATACATAAGTGAAATTGTTTTTGAGAGAAAATTAAAGATCATAAAACGAACCCTAAGTAAGCGACGTAACTAAATAATTTTCGATTTTCTTGCATCATAGTAATGATTGATTATTATTAATGGGATTAGTTGGGATTGGGGGATATCGCATCGAGATATGTCCGTGCTTATATTAATTTTGTACCGATCGAACATCATCATCATCATCGTGGCGCGACAGCCCGACGTCGGGCCTTGGCCGCCTGGATCATTGTCCTCCAATTATCTCGGTCACGTGACCGCGTCCTCCAATTTTGGGAGCCCAGCAGCTGCGCGGCGTCCACACCTACTGATGATGTTGATGTCGTCGGCGTAC
Source organism: Chloromyia formosa (assembly GCA_964017055.1). Lineage (NCBI taxonomy): Eukaryota > Metazoa > Arthropoda > Insecta > Diptera > Stratiomyidae > Chloromyia > Chloromyia formosa. Next base: position 29,431,347 of record OZ024815.1, on the reverse strand, counting down.
GCTGCTAATTGTGTCGACTTGATGAGTAGCGTCTTGCTGTTGTCCATATTCATGGCCCGAATAACGTATTCCAGTGCTAGGTTGAAGAGCGTCGGTGCCAGTCCATCGCCCTGTTTCAAACCAGTGCGTGTTTCAAATAGATCAGTAAGTCTATTCTGGATCCTGACTTGTGAGACGGAGTTGGTCATCGTCATCTTTGTCAGTCGCACTAATTTTGCTGGTATACCAAATTGCAGCATGATGTTGTACAGTACTCCACGATCGATACTGTCGTATGCCTGCTTGAAGTCGACAAAGATTTGGTATACGTTTACGTTGTATTCCCAGCACCTCTGGAGTATCAGTTTGACTGAGAAGAGCTGATCGGTTGTGGAGCGACCAGGTCTGAAACCGCTTTGATATTCGCCAATGACTCGTTCTGCGTACGGTTTTATTCTATTTTCCAGAATTTTCGTCAAAATTTTATAGGACGTACAAACTAGTGAGATGCCCCTGTAATTCTCACACCGCAGTTTATCTCCCTTTTTATGAATTGGACAGATGATGCTTCTGCGCCAATCGTCTGGGATCTCCTCGTTCTCCCATATTCGCAGGAGTAATTGATGTATGGCATCAACTAGACTCGTTCCACCGAATCTTAGCAGTTCAGCTGGAATCTCGTCAGCGCCCGGCGCTTTATTTCGTTTTAGTGACCGCAACGCGAGATCAACTTCCTCTACTGTCGGGGGTTGAATGGGTGGACCTAGATCAACAATATCGTCGAGAGCTTCCTGTGTGGGGATGTTAGATGGTCGGTTTAGAAGCTCTTCAAAATAAGAGGCCCATCGTTTGTTAATACCATCGGTGTCGCTGATGATGTTTCCATCCTTGTCCTTACAAAGGCTAGTCCTGGGTTGGTAGCCGTTCTTAATTGTATTTACTAGTTTGTACGCTTGTCTGGTGTTCCTATTAGCTAAGTTTTCGTTTATGTTCAGCAACTGCTCGTCAAAGTATTTACGTTTCTTACGTCTAATTATTCTATTCGATATTCGCCGTAGCTCGTCATATTTTTCTCTTCTGGCTCTGGTTCCTCGTTGAATCCATTGTCTGTAGGCCTCGTTTTTCGCGTCAAGTGAATTTTTGCATTCTTCGTCGAACCAGTCATTTCGCGCTCGCCGGGCTTTATATCCCACGACCTTCTCTGCGACATCCTTGATGGTACCCTTGAGTTCTTCCCAGAACCCATGGACGCCTGTGTTGCTGATGTTGTGTAGCATAGGTGATAGTTTTTCCTCAAGGGCGGTAGTATACGCCACCGCTGTAGCATCACTCAAGAGCTTATCAACCGCAAAGATTTTGGGAGGGCTGATTCTTGACTGGTGCACTGAGGAAATTCTACATCTGTAGGTCGTCTTCACCAAGTGATGATCTGAGTCGCAGTTTGCTCCTCGATAGGAGCGGACATCCATGACACTAGACGCCCATCTCCTGCAAATGAGGACGTGGTCAATTTGGTTGACGGTATGTGCGTCTGGAGACTTCCAGGTCTGCTTGTGAATGCGTCGATGCGGGAAACACGTAGAGCTTACGACTAGATTCCTGCTGCAGGCGAAGTCGATAAGTCGCTGGCCGTTATCGTTACATTCTTCATGGAGGCTGTGGCCTCCAGAGGTCCCCCGATGCCAACTTTCATTCCCGACTTTCGCGTTAAAGTCTCCCAGCAGCAGTTTGACGTCGTTTGTTGGAAGTGAGTCGAAGAAAGTTTCAAGGCGGGCGTAAAACTCGTCTTTTACTGCGTCTTCTTTAACTTCAGTGGGGGCATGCACATTGATGAGCCAAAGATTGAAGAATCGAGTCTTGATGCGAATCGCACACAGCCGTTCATTTATGGGTTTGAAGTCAGTAATATGCGGTTTGAGGTGATTGTTCACTATAAATGCTACTCCAAACTCCTTGCGGCCCGATGGTTTGCCACTTGTAAAAATTGTGTGCGATTTCTTGTCATTAATCTCGCTGCCAAGCCAATTTGTTTCCTGGACTGCAGTAATGCTCAGTTTGTACTTTTCGACCTGTTGAAGGAGGGCCTTCTCAGCCCCCGGTTTGTTCAGGGAGCGTACATTCCAGGATCCGAAAGAATAATCCTTTATTCGTTTGCGTGGTCGTCGTTGTTGATCCGTCCAATCCGAGGCTTTTGTTCCAGGTTTCTTGACATGGAGTGGTTTTTACAAGGACGAGTTGTCAGCACGTCGCTTAACCCCATTCAGGGGATGGCCTCGGAGATAGCTGCTTCAGATGGTTTAATAAACGTGCTGGGGCCCACACAACTATGTAGCAGGTCCAACTACGCAAGTCATTCCATCCTACTAGACCTGAGACGCTTAGGTGTTCGTCAGCCATTCAGGCTACAGCTATCTGCCTTTTCCAAACTGTCTTATCGCTAAGACATTGGCCGTCAGCGAATTGATACACTGCCGTTACCAGGGGGCGCCCACGCGGAGGACTATGGAAAAGGTCTTTGCCCCCCCCCTTACCGATCGAACATGCCAGAGATAAAGTTATACGAACACGACTTCATATACCTTGGCGCGAATACCGCGGAAGATGGCGACGTAACTCTCGAGACCAAACGACGGATCCATCTCGCAAACGCAGTTTTTCCACTACTGACGACCAACTGCATCCACAGAATAGCGAAGCTCCAAGTCTAAAAAATTACAATCCGACCGGTATTATGCCATGGTTGTTAGACTTACTACAAAGAATGGACGATGATCGCATGCCTAAGAGAGTAATGAATGCAGAACGAGTCGACGGAGCGAGACTGCGAGGACGACTGAGATCTCGTTGGGAGAGCTCAGTAGGTGTGGACGCCGCGCAGCTGCTGGGCTCCCAAAATTGGAGGACGCGGTCACGTGACCGAGATAATTGGAGGACAACGATACAGGCGGCCAAGGCCCGACGTCGGGCTGTCGCGCCACGATGATGATGATGATGTTAAAATAGACTTGGACCCTCACTCGGGCAAACATGATAAACGAAGGGTCCTTCGACGAATCTTTGGAGCGACGCGCCATGGAGATCAATGGTCAAGAAAGTATAACAATTAGCTGTACGAGTTGTTTGACGAACCACAGGTCACCATATTTGTGAAAATTCGAAAAGTGCAGTGGTCAGGTCATTATGCAAAGAATGGTCGAATCTCCAAAAAGGCCTTTCTTGGCACAGGCAAAGGTGGGAGAGTGCGTCGCAGAGCTTAGAAGCGCTGGGAGGACTCAGTGCGAGAAGACAGTTGGAAGTGCGGGATTATAAACAGCGATGTGAAGAACGAGACGATTGGAGGCGACGAGTTTCGGATGCCATATCCCAACGGGATGACATGGCTAATAAGAAAGTATATTAATTTTGTGTATTATGAAAGGATGGTTTTTGTTGGGATTTAGGAAGTTGAATTGTATTTGTTATTTTTTTGGGTTTTAGCAGCAACCTGTTAAGGCCATAATTGATTAGTTACTAAAAAGTAACAGATACGCTAATAAGAATCTATCTCCAGTCTACATCTGGCCCTTCTACAAGAAATATTATTTTACACCAATATACCTTATGTAACAACTGACAACTTTCTAGTTACATTGCCGAGCACCATCTGCCAAATTGTCGACTATACAAGCACTAGCACGTAAAAAATTAAATTAAACCTTCACTGCACCTGCTTCAGATGATGAATCACATACACTTATCCTTGAATCACTTTGGGGGTATTCGAGGTCGATGACAAATTCTTAATCAGTGCGCAAATCTTCCCAAAATGCATGAATTTATTTATAATCTTCACAAACTGACATAACATTTTTTTTCTACTTTTAATTATCAGTACTATTTCGGGTTACCAAACTGCACAGTTGTTGGAATTACGTAAGTAATCGTTATTTGAATTAGGACTTTTCGAATTCGACTTCTTTTCTTTTAGCCATTCCATCATTCAAAAGTTGCCAATCGACATTAAATTACCCCGCTAAATGGACGTCCGTGTGTCAAGTGCAAAAGGGCTAAATATATAGAAATGAGAAATATCCTTTGAAAGATATTGAACAACAGAATACACAGGCACACAAACATTATAGCGTAAAGCCAACTGTCGGAAATTGAATGAATTGCGACAGCTGGTACCTTCCAATGTTCTCAACACCTGCGACCACGTCGATGACGAAGGATGCCTGCACAGTGCACACACTACAAAAAGATAGGGGTTGAAACAGTATGTACGGTATGAAGTAGGCCGATTTGTAAAAGGATTCCATACCGAATAAAAGTACATATGTATGTCCATGGAGTTCTTGTTATAAGCGTTTGCATATGTTCTCTGTAAATAGGAATATAAATAAATTTTGCGATTGATTTGCAAAAAAAAAGTTTGTCCCTTGCTGTTTGATATTAACGTATGTTGTCGAATACACTGTACACTGACTTAAATATGAAACAATAAGCGAAGTACGCGCGAAATCTATGTTTATCGTAATGCATGCTGACGCATATTTTTTTTTATAGTGGACATCAAACGCACCAAGTTAGGTCCGGTGCTGCAATATATTGAACGTCTTTTGAAAAATTATTATATGAAGTATGCAACCTCATATTAAGCACGTTAATGTAAACGGATGTACTCGTATACTTAATGCGGCCCGCAGGCCACATCTCGCCCGATTTTGGTTTTTATCGGCCGAGATATTCGACATGAAGCAATTTTGACAAATCAATTTATGTAAATATGTAGTAGGTAATTTTTTGAATAAATTTTCAATTAAGTAATTTACTTGCTTTTACATAATTCGCACTGGGAATGCTACACTGGAGATTCCCCAGAATAATCACATCAAGTACGTTATCAATAAAGTCAAACGTGGTGGGCCTATAGGAATCTCTTGGAGTGGGGATTTACTCCAAAAATTGCTGAGTGTTTGTATCCGATGCTGGACTAATGGTACTGCAATGATATGCCTTGTTGCCGTTTCGATAGCATATATTTTTCGAATGGTATAGTTGCTAGCAATTACCTCATATCCAGCATGGAACAACTACAGGCGAAGATATTTTATTCGCTTCACAGTAGTCATTGGTAGGGCTGTTCCGGTACAACGGTTTAAATCGGTCTTTTGCTAGCACCGAGCATGAGATTCAGAAGCAACCGGTTCCAAACAAAAAAAAACGACTCATGATTTAAAAAAAACGAGTTAAGAACTCCTTCATTAAAAACCGACTCGCTAAAACCAACCGACTACACATTAAAAAACTGGCTCATAGTTAAAATAAGAGGGCAAAAAAAACCGAGTTAAAAACCAACCCATCCAAAATTGACTCGTTAAAACCGACCGGTTTTAAGGTGCGTTTTGCTAGACACACGATCGTGGCATATTGTTCGCGATTAGCGATCAGCCCATAGAGCACAAAGTACTATTTGTATGCATCTTTTTCATCGCCGCTTGCGATCGATGCAGAATTGTGCCTAGCAAAACGCACCTTTAAGGAGTCGGCTTTTTAATAAGTACTGGAGTACTCGGTCGGTTTTAGATGAATCGATTTTTCATTGAGTCGGTGTTTAACTAGATAGTTGTTTTATTTGGTAACCATAAGCTGTTTTTTTAATGATACGTTTCACCACTAGCAAACCGGTTTTCACAAAAAAACTAACACCGGTGTTGAAATCTTAGGACCGAACAGGTCTAGTCATCGGAGAGATTTTTTCTTCACCTTTGGTGACCTCCAGCCCTTATCGTCAATTCTCACCCTTATCCCACGGCGCACGTCCTTTACAGTGCGTAAATTTTTTCTGAGGAGGAGTTTATGCTTGACCACTTTCAAAAAAAAAAAAAAAATATTGACGAAAATGCTATTGCCAAAAATATCGCTGAAGATATCTTTCCTGAAGTGAAGTAGAAGAGGATAATTTTTTTTGGATAAAAATGGACTAAGCCAAACGACATTTGCATATTTCAAAATCCATTACACAGCGTAACTGATGAGCTTTAGACCTTCAATTGACAATAGATCCACACCGGTTTCACTTCGAATTTACTATGTGGCCCGCTGAGCTTAACATTTCAACGATCTGGCCCTTTTCCGGAAAAAGTTTGCCGATCACAGATGTAGATGCTCGACTCAACACGTCCAATTTAAAGCTGGTTCCACACGGTCAGCCTTTAAGTCGATAGCCGGTTATTCGGTCAATCCCAGCTCACCATGAGTACAGAGTTAAATCAATGCTATCACACGGATGAGTCCCTGAGTCGTCAAGATGCACAGTGTCGCAAAATGGATAAAAATCGAAAAACCTCAAGATTTTTTTGTTTTAATTGAGTTTGAAAGTATTATATCCCTTGAAGAACACATTAGAGCTTCCGAAAAATGTATTTCTAAGTTGGTGTTTGTTTCTTTTGTTAATAATATTATGGGTCAAAGTCAACAAATTGGAAACTTTGGCAATGTGATGTATTAGTTGCCATTTGCCTCTTGGTCGTAATACAAGTGCTGGTTAATCAAAGTTCCATTTTTCGGTTAGATGGGATTGTACGAGTAGACTTTTAGTTTAAGACAAAAAAGCATTAAAATATATAAAAAGTATTAAATAAATAACATAAACTAATTCGAAAAATAAACTTAAGCTACATATTTATACTTTCATTTGATCTAGGGTTAGTTCGCCTTTAGCTGCCTTTTTGAGGATAAAATCGCAATAAATACGACAATTATTATATTGTCAGACCTCCAAAAAGTGACAATTATAGCAAAGTTATAATAAGTCTAATATTTTGATAGAATAAGTTCCAGTCTTATAGTAAAACTAGAAAAAAGAAAAGAAAAATAAAAACAATATGTTAATAAACTCAAAAAATTAAAATAATTCCAAAGGATTTCTGAGGAAATATAAAAAGAAAACCAATGCAAAATGTTTCGGAAGGTCAGCAGTTCTTTTAAAATACGTATATGTGCATTTTAAAAGAACTTCCATTTACAATACTACCTGCTTTGTTTTAGTTACCGTTTTAGACGTAATAATCATTTTTCGGGAAAAAAAATCAGTTTCATTCCGCGAGGTTAATGTATGTTTCTAGACATACAAAAAGTTACAATTCAAGCAAACTTATGGCCAACTTAGTATATTTTGATAACATGTTTGCCATACTTACAGTCTAGGACAAAAAATAATGATAATGATAATTAAATAAATTAAAGAAAAGTAAATTAATTCTAAGATACAATTGAAGCAAGCATAAAAAACAATGTACAATGTTCCAGTTAGTCGATAATATCTTTAAGGTAAATACTTATAGTAATATTTACTGGCCCTACAATTCTCTCTTGAGCGAAATTTCAATTTGATGACTCAAATTCTCGTTAATTACACCCGTAAATGTGAAGATCTATGGGGAATATTCGCAAAAGTTTATCATGGCCTATGTCTTCGAAACGCGTGATCGTAGCAAGTTGAAATTTAAGAAGTGAAGTGAGTTTAAGAGTAAGTTCACCAACTGTTTTATATACGTACTAAGTTTCACAGAAATCGGATTTGCTCCGCTCCCAAAGTGTTTAATTAAGCCCACTGTGGTTCCTAAGTCCATTTGATCAGGTTGATATTTATTCATAGCCAAGGCAATCAACTGTTGATTATTTATACCAACTTTCATTCAAATCGGTCCACCTACTTTCAAAATATAAAATTAAGTACACTCTTACTTTTAATATTCGGCACAATATTGACTATATCTCCGAAATACGTCATTGAATCAATTTGAAATTTACATATAAATACGATAACAAACTACTTAATAGTTGTACCAAATTTCATTCGAATCTGTTTACCCGTTCCCGAGATACTGATTTTTGTCCACTTTTTCATACATTTCGCGACACTGTGAGTCGGCTCAATCACTTCATTTGTCTATTCGTCGCAATGGTCCCAAGCTTAGGTTTGTACGTAGCGTTATAAAACAAATTTTCAGCAAAACTTTATTTTTGGCAAAATATATCTAACCTAACCTAAGGTATTCCTAGAGCTTAGAAGATAAACCCTTTGATGCAAAAGCACAACCCTGGCGATTGTGTAACTACTATAAGGTAAGGGAGAAACAGTGCCCCCCCAATACGCATACAATGCGCTTCGAAATTAGTAGTAAAGTCTGTTCCGTTTTCACTTTTCCTTTCGCTTGGTGGTGCCTATTTCGAGAAACTTCTTCAAATACCATGCCACAGTGCGCTGAGAAATACCTAGTCTTTCACGTATTTCGCGAAAAGTTAGATTTTCTCGCGCCAAGACCCACAGACGGAAGAACAAACGAAGTGAAACTTGTTCAGTTCGTAGATGTCAACATCATCCATCAAGCAGAAAAGCTATATATCGGCAAATTTTATTAGCAAAACAACTCCATAATGAGAAAAGGCAGCTGGTGGAAACTTGTCCAGTAAGTCGACGTTAATGACATTAAGGAAGCTTATAAAGTTATTACTACTCAATAGCCCTAACCCCTTGCAGGCCATAGCGTAGCGCGTCAACTGTTCCATGTGGCCCACTTGACGCTTCATTGGCATAAACTAGTTTCGGAGAATGCAGTTGATAGCATTCAATGCAACTCCTGCTCCCCCATTTAGCCGCCTACCTGCGACAAGTCGGAAGATTCTGAGGTTTTTTACTACGCCACAGGAAGGAAGACAACACAAACATCCACGAACGTCGCCCTGGACGGAATTCGAACCCGAAACGCCGGTGAGATTGATGCCTCTATCCACTAAGCTACATATATAACGGCAAAATTTTGGAATAAAAATACCTCTATAATGGAGAAAGCTGGCTCGCTAAGGCTTGTCTAATTGCGCTAGTCATTTCAGTGACTACTACCAGGTTTCTTGTTAATTTCTACAAAATTCATTAAACAGTTAAACACATTAAGTTACAGTTTGTAAGCAAAATAACTATAACGGAAAAAGCTACTTGGGCGAAACTTATCCAATTGGTTTGGTAGATGTTCACTGGACATTAAAAGTTACATCTATATAACAGGAAAAAGTTGAAAGCAAAATTAATTTTGGAAGAAAAGATTCAGCTACGCTAAATTAATATAGTTAACGGATCATAAGATGAAGCTGCAGATAAATTCAAAGCAAATGAATCAGTCAATCGAACAGTTAAACAGTTTCAGAATTTAAAAATATTTACGTATGTATTGTATATCCAACATATTGAAATACATAACTCTGCAGCTTTTTGCATTCGATCCCATATCTTAACTATAGGTGCGTTCTTTTTGTACAGAGCAGATTAGAGCAGGACAAGCGGTAAAAAAAACGCTACAGACCAGATCAGAATAGTAGCAGATAAGAAGACGAGGACGGGGTATCCTAGCAAAAAGCCTGGATGCCTATATAAGGCGGAAAGGGAAAATTATAGCACCAGCATGGGCGGTACGAAATTGTATGAACAGAGGGTAGCTAAAAAAGGACAATAAGGCAGTTGCGGATCCAGAGAGGTCATGGGGGCCCGGGCCACCCCCAAAAATGTTTATTATATAGGACTTGGTCTTACAATATTCGAGGAAATACTTAATACTTACTTTATAAAAATGACAGAATACCAGAAACACCCGACCAGGATTTTGGTTTTCGCTCTATGCGTTCCTCTTTGACTTTGTTAAATAAAGCTCATGGTAGTGGTATTAGTACACTTGTCTGGAAGCATTGAACAAAGATTTGTGAGCAGGAATACCCGGATGGCGCAACGGTTAGCACGTTCGCCTTCAACGCACTGGGCCCCGGTTCGATTCCGGGGATTTACGTGTCGGACTATGAGCCCACTCAGCTGTTAAATGAGTACCCATTATGGGGTAAATAACTCGGTTGAGCGTGTTGCTGATCACATACCTCTGCACAAAAACCGTCACGATCTAGAAAATGAGATGATGCTAACTCATCTCGAGGCCGTGGTTCAAATTGGACTGTTGCGCCAGTTATTTATTTATTATTAATACCCTGAAAGGAGTTCTCTCTTCCTTTCTCGGGAACGCAGTTGTCAATGGACTGCTTTAAAATAAGAAAGTGTCGATCTGCAAGGTATGCTTGTGTTGATGACATTGCTAATGCCATATCTGGAACATTTCCTGGTATTCTTAGTGAAGTATGATAGAATGTCCTCTCAAACCAAACCATTTGGGATGATAACTATGTGGAAAATGTTAATCCAAACAAAAAGGAGCTTGTTCTCTCCACAAGTATAGGACGCTTCCAACTTCGAGCCTCCAGTGTTGCAGGGGACGAGCCTTTTGCTAATATGGCAAAATTTCTTTGGAGCTGCTATATTTATTCTTGGGGTAGCTATCTGGAGGACTGGTCCGAGTCCAGAGACTAGCCGCAGCTTCTGAGAAAGGTACAAATATTAGCCTATGGTGCTTTTTGTGGTGCTCTTAAAACTACTTCTTCCATTGCTTTGAACGTGCTGTTTAACCTGCTACTTCTTGATATTAACTACCAAATTTGCATGAAGTGGATGACCTAGCTAATGTTGATAGTGGGGAACTCCACCGTTTTATTGGGAGTTCTGCCTGGTTCAATGATTTTGATTGTCGGGTGACCTGGAGGTAACAGAGCGAATCCTATTGCAGTCCATGTGTTCTGTGGTAAGCCCAGCAACCCTATATCTAACCTAATATTAGTTCAAGGTCTTGTATTTTATGTTCATTACTGCATGCCCCTTTCCACTAAAGAATGTGTCTGCAATTTCAACAGAGCGAAAATTGAATATTTGCCAACAAAGAGTTGTTTACAAATGGAGTGACAGAACTTGTCAAGAGTGAACTGCCAAACCTCTAGGAATCGTTGAAGGGTTAGTCGGATCGGAAAGAATTCGTGATACTTTTCACCTTCTTAAAGATTCTGGCATCGGTCTGAAATTGTAGCGTTTCCGCAAAGTACATATCTATGAAACCGTGTCGACACGGTCCAAAATAGAAACTCACCCATTCATAACATAATCGAGTTGTTAACAGCATAAATAACAATTATGTTCCACAGCAGTAGAATGACAGTAGCAAGTGGTCGTATTAAATTTGAGGTTATTGTTTATGTTTACTACTAGCTCCATCGTAAGTGGTTATCGCGAATAAGTTGGTTAATTTTAGCCATTTCGAACGAAAATCGAGAATCGTCAAATAAGTGTTAATCCATTCAATATGGTAGAACACGACACTTTTTGCTTCTTTTTTTCAGTTCGGCTTGAACACTCCTCAAATATGCAAAATACGCAGTATAAAATTTTGTATAATAATTCCAAATGCAAGGATTCGTGAAGATATTGCGTTTTTTGATTGCAAAACTTAGCAAACAAAATATGCATTTGCATACAAATCCGGTCTTTAATTATAACCAAATCATTAACATAATATATTGTACTTTCCCATGAAACCAACCTGACGAAGAGTCAGAATTCTTTTAATGTACTCAGTAGTTCCCGGGCTGTTATCCAATAACTTTTCAAGCAACTGGTAATGCCTTCTTTGTACCAATTAATAGTTACAACATAAACAGTTTCTTCGTTCTACTTGCTTTTTACAAATACCGTACGTATCAAAATAAACAATAAAAGTCCGAAATTATAACAGAAGATTGCAAAATATGAAAATATTCACAAAAAGTGATAGCAAGCAATCAAACGACTAGAATATGTGTGTGGAGTCACCAGTGCAGAAAAGACACCCCTTCGGGACTCTAGCACACTCCTGAATACGAAAGAGATAGAAAAAGGTGTTATCCTGCTAAACACTACCCACGTAGACTGTGACGCTCATGTTTTCTTAACATTAGTTACTAATCATTGACCCTACAATACCAAATGTTTCTATTCATTTGGTATTTTAGGGTCAATGTTACAATACCAAATGGGAGGAGTTAAGCAAAAAAAAATCCTTCAGCCATAACTTTTTAAAGTTAGCTTTTTTTTTGTAACAGTTACTCCATATTTAGTGCACAATTCAGATATAAAGGTTTTATCAGTGATGGAAATTTCGACCAGGTTTGCCAATTGTCCTTTCTAATTTTTTATTATAAATTCGCCATTTAGCGATGCAGGCGAAATCTGTTGACATACATATCCACCCAATGTAGGTTTATTAACCCGTAGGTTTTTCCAACTGGAGTACAAAAGAACGCACCTCCTTTAAAACAAATTTCATTTTTTAATCACATGATGAAGAACACATTACAACTTCCAATAACTTCACGATTTTTACCCCACTTCTTGCCACGTGTACAGGTTAGTTCTAAGCCTTTCTTTTTTCTTTAAATTCTCCTAGAACATTATTTAGTTAAACTGCAACAAATTAACAATGTCTTTAAAGAAAATTTTCTTCAGTTAAAGAAAACTACCCTATACTCTACTCACCATCATGAAATTGTCAAGTTCCGCCCGGAGCTATTCTGGAACGCAGCCAATGTTCTGTATCCGAAAGGTGGAATTTGTACGAACTTAGCGACACCACATTCAAAGATCGTTACGCGCACTTGAGGAAATCAGGACACTCTTTTCACCCACTTCCCAAAGTAAAACATGCAAAGGTCACTCACAACCGCACACACAGCACTAGCGGCCTGGACTGTTATCAAGGAACAAGGACCATTCAAAAGTTCAACCTGTGTCCTTTCCTTAGTATGTACACTATATCTCAAGAATGCACAACAACGAAACTCGTCCTACAGAATTTATATGACAAGGCGCTGAAGTTTACTCACGCGTATTTTGATAAAACCAACAAACACTAAACGACCACACCGAACACTTTCTTATCTCGTCCTTATCAGCACCGGACCATTAAACTGAAAACGTGGGTCGACCGATATGGAGGGACCCTAAAAATCCACAACCGAACTGTATCAAGCCTTAACTTGGAATGAATGCCAGCGCAAAAACGAAGAACTCACAACTGCTGTGGCACAACTGGCTGAGGACATTAGAGCACCACACGGCACACAGTTATGAAAACGAGGAAAATGTCTGTGCGTTCCCGTCTACGTCACGACCAGAAGGAAACTCGTCGGAGAGGTGCGCAGATCAAGTTTTTCCGACACTTTCCCATTTTCCGTTCAACCGATTGAACGAACTAGATCCAGCGATTCAATTTCACGAGTGACTCGCCTAAACGCCATGTGATAAACAAAACTCGGAGTGTTGCGCTGCTGCTGGCCACCAACTGCTGGAGCCATTTAAAATGTTGTTGCATTTTATAAAGGTGTACGAGTTGCCGCTGTGGTTTTCATGGATTTTTTTTAACTTTGAAAATGTTTATAGGGAAACTAATTGCGTTAAATTGATGCACACTATATAGATGAATTTCTGGTAAAAAACGTCGTCAGTAGGGGTGGAAAGATTCAGGCATGGGCGCCGGCAATGGCAGTGACGTAGCCAGGGGAGGGGTCCAGGGGGTCCGGACAGTTTTCTCTGTTTAATAATTTTGTTTTTATTAGTTCGGTATAGCCTTTGGTATCTTGAATATCAACACTCCTGGCCTGCAATTTATTTCTTTATTTATTTATATTATTATTATTGGTTTTTGGCTCTATTTTAGTCGTACAGCGTGAAGGAAAGCTTCTACAGGGATATACATTTGGCCCGTGAGAATTGCACCATTGAATCTTGTGTTTAAACCAGGCTCATGAGAAAGAAAACTCCATGTTAACCAGCCCTCAATCCCCCGGTCCCCGGATTATGGGAATTCGTGCAAAATTAACCCCAACCATAATGGTCGTCAAGATGCTGTCAAAACTTAGGGCCGGTTGACACGATCCAAGTAATCTTGAATCAAACGTACTTGGAAGTTACTTGGATCGTGTGATAAGTTCATCCGAGTTCATATTGACAAAGAGGAGACCTTCAACTTGAGTAGGATGGTGGTCAACTTTACTTGTATCCAAGTAGCACATGGACGTGACCGAATGACGTTTGTTGGTTTATTGGAGCCAAATATCAGTTGCATGTGTACGTTTGCCGTCTGTCTAGATGTCAGTCGACTTCAGAATTTGTGTGGCGTCTACTTGGAAGTCAACCCACTTGGTTCACGTATCAATCATGTAAACTAACTTAGGCTAAGTCGACTTGAACAAAAGTATTCAACCCAATTAGTAATCCAAATGGGCTTGGATTGTGTCAATTTTTTATACTAACTATTGTATAATGACTTTAAGACGTAGACGGTTGAAATATTTGAATTTGAATTAACAACATACAACGCTGATGATTTGCACGGGACGGGACAGTACAATCCGAGGCTTCACGAATAAATAGATTCTAAATTGATTCCCCTCTATCGTGGACCATTTAGCTGAATGAGACTATTTCGTCATATCGACATTGATTATTTGCCTATTTTAAGACGTCGACTTTTTAAGCTGGGGCTATTGGGCCGTTCAGTTCGTGGACCCATCATCAGTCAATTTAGTTGAAGTATAAGATATATGATAACTGTTATTTCCTTCAAGAATGGAACCGTTTATTCAGAGAATACCATCACAAAAAGTTCCCACAACAAGTCAATACGACAGTCAATGAAAAACATATGAAAGTTTTATAATTTAATGGACTCAAAAGTAAACCATACTTACCTCATATTTCTTTCTCAATATCTAATTACAGAAGTGAATAAGGCTTTCCAGGCGGAAAATACAAATGCATTACAGTTACTGAATGACTTAAATTGCCTTTTGAACATTTATTTGCAAATTTTGATATGAACTCAAATAAAATGAGGAAATCCACAAATTGTCTTTCAAAGAATTTACAATGAGTTCCACATCATTCAATTTTGGCGTTCGTTTAATCAATCTTGTTAGTATGTAACTAATCAAAATGTACTTGAAGAAGTCAAAGAAAAACGCAAATAGTTCCTTGCAATTTTATGTGAACAATTACAAAGAAGAGTAAAAAAATTGTTAGATGTATTATAACATAGGAAGCATTTTGAAGCAAAATTATAAAACCTCCTATAAAAATTATAGGATAGGAAGATTATATGATTTACCTTAGCAGGACCCTAATATTACGTTTAAACTACAACCAGATTACTTACATACGACTTATATCTGCGCCAGATGATTTAATCTGAAACTGTCAAACACATACAATTTTAAACTCCCCGCACCCAGATTACGCTACAGATAAAGTAATATGGCTATAGTGTAATCGTTATGTGGGGGGCAAAGACCTTTTCCATAGTCCTCCGCGTGGGCGCCCCCTGGTAACGGCAGTGTATCAATTCGCTGACGGCCAATGTCTTAGCGATAAGACAGTTTGGAAAAGGCAGATAGCTGTAGCCTGAATGGCTGACGAACACCTAAGCGTCTCAGGTTTAGTAGGATGGAATGACTTGCGTAGTTGGACCTGCTACATAGTTGTGTGGGCTCCAGCACGTTTATGAAACCATCTGAAGCAGCTATCTCCGAGGCCATCCCCTGAATGGGGTTAAGCGACGTGCTGACAACTCGTCCTTGTAAAAACCACTCCATGTCAAGAAACCTGGAACAAAAGCCTCGGATTGGATGGATTGATCCAGGCGGCCAAGGCCCGACGTCGGGCTGTCGCGCCACGATGATGATGATGTAATCGTTATATAAGGCAGCATTTGGAAACGGCGGTTTGAAAAACGGCTTACCAGCTACACATCGTTGTTCATCATAGCAAACAACGGCAGCCGCCACGGTTTACAAGTTTACTTTGTATTTAAAGGCAATCCTGCCGCTCTGAACGCTGCGGTGGTACCAATGTGCCGCTGTTCAAACTGCTTATGAAATCACGTCATCTAAATGCTGACTAATGGGGCATATTACTTCCAGTATTATATTCCTTCAGGATTAAGGTGATTTCGCACGTCGCAAATATCTGGTCTTTTTTCTCTTCAGGAAATACTCATATTTCTCCAAAGGAATTAATTTGGCAAAGCCGTTTCATCGCATGTTCACATGGCAGTGAATATAGAAAAGCAAAGTTTCTTTTCTCCATGT
The DNA here is from genome assembly GCA_964017055.1 of Chloromyia formosa. Lineage (NCBI taxonomy): Eukaryota > Metazoa > Arthropoda > Insecta > Diptera > Stratiomyidae > Chloromyia > Chloromyia formosa. The sequence continues at coordinate 29,415,342 of OZ024815.1, read as the reverse complement.
ATTTCCCATATAGTCTTCATGATAAATAGTTGAAAATATAACAAAAAACAAATTAGTTGCTAAAATAGTTGTGACTTTCAAATACAACAAAATTTGTAGCGAATATTTGCCTGTTATTTGCCAAATATTATCGCGTGTGAACACTCCTTTAGTTAACGTTCTGTTAGAATAAATTGGTTTTGAACAATGCATGTCGCTTGTATGCACCTCCTGTCACTTAGCCACAAACCTGTGATAAGTCGTAACACCGCATGCCGCGAAAAAATAATATGAAGAGGCATCAATGCACTGGGTCACCGGCCTTAATTAAAACAATTGAAATACTCAGTGGACACTGAATGGCAATTCAAGCACAACTCAAATTCAACTCATAGGTGTCTTCAAGGTCGTGGGAGAAGCTCGGTACATTGATGCGTCAGTCAAATGCCTGTTCTGTAGTTCTGTAGTTGTTGTCTAGTTCTAAGCCTTGCGAGTGGCTGAGCCACTCCGAGCATTACCTCAGTTGTGGTTTATTAATGTTGTATTGTCTTCATCTTTCAAATATGTTTAATTAATTGAATTAATTGAAAATCAATAGCAAATACCAAATGCAATTTCGTAAATGACATTATTAATCAATATAACCAATAATATTGAAATTAAAAATAATTTCGACCCCATGGCAAACGCGACTGTTTGAATAACAGTAAAATGGACCAGTTTCACCGTTCCCAGTATAATAAAATGATTTATTAATGTAATTGTCATATATAACTTGCATTATTATGTATTTATCAAATATAACTCAATGTGATAATTTAAACTGGCAATACATTAGCCATTCGATTGATGTACATTTATAGCCTCACCTGTGCACTATTGTTAACAGCGGTGGCACCAGGAACAAAGCACTGCGTTGCCAAAGGAGAAGAAAGAAAAAGTAGTTATTGTGATTTGACACGCCGTAAGTGCAATTAATTATTACCTGTTGTATATTTTATATCAAACAGGCTTTGTTTTAACTTAAATTCTAGTTTTTCTTCTTATTCAACTAGTGAAATGTTTTATAAAACGTTGAAGATTGAGATAAACAGTTTTTCGTCCCTCCTGTAAAATGAGCCCTTTGTCAGTTACGAAGTTGCACACTTTTCCAGCGATATTTGTCTTCATATTTCACCAATGGTCCTGGTCCATGAATTCCAATTCATTTAGAAAGATAACAGAACGGTAACCCAGCCCTCGATGTGGGGGAAAATTAACGAAACATACAAATAACAACTGCAATTTCCACAGCCCCATTGATGTGTACCATCGACCAGAATTTTCTATCTGCAGCGTGTAAGTACATGTGCGAACTTCACAGTTCACATATGCAAAATTAATGTTACCAGCTGGCTGCCACATGTTCCCACGAGTAGTGGGCGGCTATAGAAAAAAAGAAGCGGCACGGCGCTTCGCATCCTCCAGCAGCTGACGCCGACATCTGATGCCAAACAGACAAGAAAACAGGAAAAATGCCGGCTTGGCAGTGAAGGTTGCACCGATGGACCGCTTCTGGACCTTGCCGCTATCGACATCGCATTCCCGTTCCATCCAGTTGTGAATGAAGAGCGGTGTGTTGTGTGCTGGCACATAGCATCGGAGCCACGGTCACCCCGTCATCACAACCCACTCGCCATGTTTCAGACTTGCAATGTGCGATGCTGCATGCCGGCTGATAACAGCAGATTATTAGAATGCCTTGCGAGGTTTATACGTGAAGGTGTGCGCGCGGCATTAGTTGCATGTCGCTGATAAGGAGCATAAACCTGTTCCCAGGATGAGCGCTCAATGCTTGTGTGTCCGTATCCGTTGATTAGCTGACAGGCAGTGATAATCTGAAGAGGATAAAGTCCCCAGGTGAATGGCTGACAGCGAAGATAACACTTTCAATTAGGTGGGAGCTTAGAGCGGTTCATTTTTTTTAAACAAAGAGCTATTATGGGAAAATATGTATGTACGTTGATGTGCATAAATCTGAGAAACAAATATAAAAAAAACATCAATTAAGATATGTACTGTATGTATGTTATCATTAAAAAAAGCTGCGGTTCACAAACTATTTGTACATAGATAAACCCTCAAATAAAAGCAACTACAAAACATCAGCAAATACTTTGCAATGCAAGAACTATGCACCGAAAGTAATTATGTACTTAAAAACACAATCGACATAGGCCAGTAAAATTAAGCCAATTTTGGGGCTTTTTAATAATAATTAGGGAAAGATCTGGAAATAATTTTAATCCCTTCTATAGATACTGAATACATGGAAACTGAGTTTGCACGGTCGTAGAAGATGAGCTTAACTTTTGGTGGGTGAAAATCCGCGAAATTTGAGCCCTTTTTTTAATATTATTCGTATAACTCCTAAACGGTGCCTCGGGTTGAAAAAACTAGCAGAAGTAAATCAAAGACCGTTGAATTCTGCGTACAATGCACTGCTCAAAGTTGAAATTCTGTTCAGTAACGTAAGCAAAATCGATAGTCAAAAAATGGCAATTTTCGAGGCTTCGGAGAATAATCATACTGTATCACTTTTCAAGCTCACAGATCTTTGCAACGGAAGCTCTAAATGAAAAGACTTCTGCGTAAAAGTTGGGGATAATTTGATTGTAAGCCTAACGTGGCCAATATTTTTCAATTCCACCCATTTTTAGAGTAGTTTTGAGCAAAAATTCAAAAATGCCTGCTCATCGATTTATGCCTTTAAAGCTCTATCTCGGTAAGTATAACAGCTTGAAGTTTTATTTTAGTCTCAAAATGTAGATAAATTACTCTAGTTTAATAAAATTTTACAAGATTTCTTGTAAGACAAATTTAAGAGCTACTAAAAAGAAACAGGGCAAGCCAAACAATTTGGCACATTATCAACATGGTGGCGGGGTCCGCGGTGGTGGGGGAAAATAGAAAACTCCAATTTTTAAACAATGTACCAACTCAAACAATATATTAAAAATCGAAACCACCCTAATTAAAGCAACCAATGTTATAACATTTTGACTGACCAAAGTAATTTAACCTTTGCAAAATCACCGACTTTTTTTTAAATCAAAATGCAATTACTCAAAAACTATACCCGTTAGTACATTCTCGTAAAAACTGAATCGTAGGTAATATCCCACCCTAAAAATAGAAAATAGCCCGCACAAATTAGATGCTTTGTTTACTAGATATAGCTCGAAAAAATAAGTAAGATATGTAGCCCACGATCAACATTTTGCTGTTTTATCTTATTTTTCTCGAAGAGAACCTGTATATTATATTAGTTTTATTAAAAATAAAAACTTCCTGTTTGGTTGTTAACGATTTGTGTTAACATCATATCATACTAGTTTTTAAATTTCGGGTCATTTACAGCCCTTTAATTTAAAAAAATAATTTGTTCACACTTTTTTTATTTTATTTTCCAAGGCCATATCTAATAAACCGGTTATCTGATTTCTACAGGCTATTTTCTGTTTTTATGGTAGGATAATACCTGCGATTCACTCTTTACTAGAATATACTAGCGGGTATAGTTTTTGAGTTAGTACCTTTTGATTTAAAAAAAGTCGGTGATTTTGCAAAGGTTAAATTACTTTCGTCAGTCAAATTGTTATAACACTGGTTGCTTTAATTAAGGTAGTTTCGATTTTTGAAATATTGTTTGAGCTGGTACATTGTTTAAAAATTCTAGTTTTCTATTTCCCCCACAACACCACGGACGCCGCCACCATGTTGAAAATGTGCCTAATTGTCTGGCTTGTCCTGTTTCTTTTTAGTATCTCTTAAATTTGTCTTACAAGAAATCTTGTAAAACTTTATTAAACTAGAGTAATTTATCTAAAATTCGAGATTAAAATAAAACTTCTAGCTGTTAGATCTACCGAGATAGAGCTTTTAAGGCATAAATCGATGAGCAGGCATTTTTGAATTTTTGCTCAAAGCTACTCTAAAAATCGCCCGAATTGAAAAATACAGGCCACTTTAGGCTAACAATCAAATTATCCATAACTTTTACAGATAAGCTTTTCCATTTGGAGCTTTCGTTGCAAAGATCTGTGAGCTTGAAAAGTGATACAGTATGATTATTCTCCGAAGCCTCGAAAATTGTCATTTTTTGACTATCGATTTTGCCTACGTTACTGAACCGAATTTCAACTTTGAGCAGTGCATTAAACGCAGAATTCAACGGTCTTTAATTTACTCCTGTTAGTTTTTTTTCGATCGGAGGCACCGTTTAGGATTTATAAGAATAATATTAAAAACACGGCTCAAATTTCTCGAATTTTCGTCCTCCATAAGTTAAGCTCACTTTCCACGACCATGCAAACTCAGTTTCCATGTATTCAGTATCTATAGAAGGGATTAAAATTATTTCCAGATCTTTCCCTAATTATTATTAATAATATTTTATTTTACTGGCCTAATAAGGCAACAGTTGCAAAATAAAAACAATTTAAAAAAAAAAACTATCAAAGTTGCAGGAAAAAGTGCGTTTTCCTGCTGTTGCACTTACGATTTGATAGTAGGCGCGTTCTTATGCGAATCTTAACAAGCAAAGCAGCGGCCTATACCTGCTGCAGCTCAATTCATGAGACGTGGGCGGGGTTTTCACCGATCGTTCCACTGTCCTTTACGTATTAATAAATTCATAGGCCTGGGGCAGACAACACAAACATGGGAGCCATAAATGGCGAAAAAAGGGGCGATAAGGATAGAATGCTTGGCGGACGGGGCAGATACCCTCGCGCACGCATCGGGGTCCAGGTGTAATGGGACTCTCGGCCTCTGGTTTCGTGCCACCGACAGATCACCTATCACCAGGTGCTGCCATCGATCTGCCGGTGGAAGCAGCACTACCAGAATGTGGTCCATTACAGGTGGTTCATTACAATTAGTAAATTATGTACGTTAAATCTAGGAGATTTATCGCTCGTGCCCACGGCAGACTTTTTAGTTCGCAGAAAAACTAAATATTTTAATCAGAAAAATAGAATGCACGGTGTCTTATGAGACCGCGCACACAGCCATTACTAAATAGTTTAGTTTGCTTGGGTTAGGATCCAGGTTTAGCAGCCATGGCATAGTACTTGTCGTATTATAGGTGTGTTTTTTCAACATCTACTAGGTGTAGGTTAGGGTATCTTCATGCATTACAACAACAGCTTAAGGTGCGTTTTGCTAAACACACGATCGTTGCATACTATTCGCGGTTAGCAATCAAGCCATAGAGCACCGAGCACTATTTCTATGTATCTTTTTGATCGTCATCTGCGATCGACTCAGAGTAGTGCCTAGCAGAAGGCACCTTTAAACCTGGGTCGGCCATATGTTGCGAACCAGGACTGTCTCCATCGAGCCGCCGTCACTGCAACAAAATAAATATGTTTGACCAGAATGCTAATGGGCTCGGTGTTTTTTGACCCGGCTAGGCGGAATGGCGTGGGTTTTGAATCAGCAAAATTTAGTCTTTGCAAAGCCTCCTTAAACATACAAACACAAAGGGAAGAAAAAAGGAAAGGTAAGGAGTGTGTCCATCTTTCGATGTACAAAAAAAAACGACCTTATTGGTATGCTTGTCGTTAATTTGACAATTGTTCCCAATCCCCAACGATGAGACATTAATCAATTCGTACAGTCCATTCGTAATTTAATTTATATTAACATGAACAGAACCGAAAGAATTCTGCAAGCAACTGTCAATTTTGAAAGCGAATCAGGGATGACAATATGACATTTAAAAATTTAACCTGGATAGCTGCCCTTAGTTTGTTTAATAAAGGCAACTGCAAACAAGAACATACAAAAAACTTCATGCAGTGTTATTATATTCTTAATAAGGACATCTCTACTCTACAGAATGACGAAGAAGAAGTGAACCTTACATAAGTGTATATTTTTTGGAATCCGATTAAAACTATTCCGCTTAAGTATTGTATTGTATTGTACTTAGATTCAGTTGAACTCAACATCAACCACACCAAACCCTTGCTTTGATTCGGAGTCCAAAACGTATATATCCTAGACTTGTAGAGATCTAGTGGTGATATCAAAAGTTCCAATTGGCAACGACCATTATGTATTAAAAGTGAGTTCCCTGAATGGCCAGTTTGAGTTAGGCTGTGTGTAGATCCAACGAGAATTTTCATCGTTCATCCACTCGGATGTTATATGCATGTATGTTTGAACTATTATTTATAGGGGAGGTTGGCGTGCATTCACTAGGATCTTGCCCATTCTCAAAATCAACCAACTAGATCCTACTCCAAACATTTGGCCAAAATTTCAAGTCGCTAGCTTCATTCTATCGAAAGTTATCGCTTATTTGAAGTTTCATTAGTAGGGGAGGTAGAGGTTTCTTGAATCGGCTCTTTCCCATTTCCAATACCAACCAACTAGATCCTACTACGAGTACAAACATTTTCAATACCAACCAAACTACAGACAGACGGACAGACGGACAGACAGACAGACATGGCTAAATCGAAATAGGAGCTGAACCTGATGATTTCTACATTATATTGACATTGCTATACCTAACGTGTTACATACATATTTTCGTCGTGACAAAAACAATATACCCTATACTTTATAAAGTCTAGGGTATAAAAACAATTCCATTAATCCAATTTTTAGAGTAATTTCATATAAATTCGACTTTTAATTTATCCTAATTATAAAAAACCCCAAGCCATTCACCAGATTCAGCATGTACATAGACTTTCTTTGCAACAATTTTATGATTCCTGTAGTTTTATGATGGTGTTGATTAGAAGTTAAATCAGCACAAACGTTAACTCAATTTTAATTTTTCTTATTTATATTTTAGCAAAATAAATCCAACTGATTTGTGTATACACCACCGCCAACCAAATGCAACCACATGGCACAATTAAATTCGCTAGAGAAAAGAAAGAGTTATAGAAATGCCTAAGGAGCGCGGCCAGCAAATGGGCTAAAATTAGATTGGCCAGCAATGTGTGGAAATAAGGAACAGAAGCGCAGCAGTCCCTGAATTTTGGGGATCTGGTTTTTATCTTAGATCATTTTCCTGATCAAAACGGAAGATGAGGCAAAATTTCATAGCGCGTTTACCGCATCATCATCACCAGTAGCAGTATCCAACATCAACAGAACATCCTCCGCATCTTCATTGCCGCGAGTCATTACATGTATCACCAGCACATATGGAAATTCTTTGTTTGCAAACATTTGGTATGCAGGTGTTTTTGCCGCAATTGAATAGCTCGCGGCTGTTGTGATCCAAACAGATATGGAGTGGAAAGTGTGGATGGAGCTCAATAGAAGGTCCCAAGAAGGAAGTCGCACATTTCAATCGACACCACATGTTATAATGTGTATCGCAGCTGTACAAATACTTGGTCCCACAGAAGCTGTGTATCAGGTTGGTGATGTACCATCAGAATACAAATATGACACAGAATCTTAATAGATGATATTAATTTGCATCTTCTGGATGAAATAAAATATGCAGTAAATAGGTACTCAACTTACTTTACTCTAAGCGCCTGGGGTTTTGAGATGGAAAGTTTTGAAGTACTTTTGATTTTTGTGTACCTTTATGTATTTTAGGGTACTGAACACAAATATTTTTTGTTAGCCAAACTATCTCCGTTTTTTGGGTATATCCTCTACTATAGTGAGAGTTTTGATTTAAACCGTTATTCGGTTCTCGAGCTACTTAGAGTTTGTCAGTCGAAACTCTTCTTGGAGTACATTTTTTTGTCAAGAATTGCTAGAGAAAATACATTTTTATCTTTAGAAGGTCGGTGTTTTTTTTTTCATTTTAGGACTAATTTAATAATAAATTAATTAATAAAAGTTCAAAAACGGTTATTATTTCTTTTTCAGTGAAAATGGAACTTTTATGGCACTTGGTTTCATTCCGCACAGCGACTTAGTACGCGTCTGTAGCTTAGCTCGGCAACGCAATGGGCATTTTTTTTTGGTACTCGAAGACGCATACTAAGTTGGTGTGCAGGATGAAGCCAAGTGTCACAAAAATTCCAATTTCACTGAGAATATAATTCGCACTTGCCCATTGCAAGAACATTGAATACGTATAGATTATTTTCTTGGTCCGTAATTTTATTTATTTATTTTTCATATTTATTATTTTAATTTATAAAATTAACTTGTTTCCAAACCTAACTCCTATCAAACCCATTAAAATATGTCATGAAATCAACGACAATCGTTATTTCACCTAATCAAGTCAAAAATTTGAAGAATTATAAGTATTGTAGAACATGGTGGAGTAAACTTGTACTCCGTGCGACTTTCCTTGCTTCAAGAATCGCGCGAGTGATAGAGGGTTAATGTATCTGCATGATAATCCAAACTCGGTAATTTCGACAAAACCAACAAATTCTGAAAAAAATATTGAGATCACAAATATTGAGAAAAAGTCGGTCTTAAAGAGCCCTAGACGATCAAGTCGCTTTATCAAAATCAAGCGTCAATCGATTGAATCAAGCGTGATTGACCGTCAAAGGAGCGTTTTGACGCTTGAGCATGGCGTTGACGGTGATTGATAGAAAGTTTGATTGAATCAAGCCAATTTTGATCAAGCATTGCGTAAATCGCTCGATAATTGCTGAACAAGTTTACATTATGGGGAGTTCCAGAGTCTGGGGAGCAATGACGCACATGAATTTCAGGTCTTCCAAATCCATGCCAGAAGCTAGGTACCTCAATGTGATAGAAAGTTTCTGAGTTGAAGGAATCGCTTCACGCATATTTGTATTTGCTGAACAAGTTTACATTATGGGGAGTTCCAGAGTCTGGGGAGCAATGACGCACATTTCAGGTCTTCCAAATCCATGCCAGAAGCTAGGTACCTCAATGTGATAGAAAGTTTCTGAGTTGCAGGAATCGCTTCACGCATATTTGTATCCTTCTTCTCTATTTTCTCTATTTTCAGTAAAAAATCAAAATTCTTTTGGTTTTCTATATAATTTCTAATGAAGTTCCTGTAATCTTCTGGTTCCGTAACGCGGAGAATGTTGAGTAAATGTTCATGAGTGAAACGGTTTCCCACTTTATACCACTCCTTGGACCAGCGTCGTTTCCTCTTAACTTATTTTTTTCCGCTTGAGGGCAACCAATATATATATCAGTTGCAGTGGTCCCTACTAAAGAAGAAACTTGGAAAGGCTTCTCACGCTTAGTGTGGCCACGCACTGTCGAGCAGGAGCTCGACTCACTCACGAATATGGTACAATACAAGTGTCTTACGAATGGTTTAAGACATACACACACACTTCACAAATCTGAAGAGAATGCACCATGTTCGTGTTCGACTCTCTGTGGTACAGTCAGTGACAAAGAGACATGCGGCGATTTAGAAAATTTAAAGTTGGAGTCTGAAGAGGTTGGAGGTGACATTGAAAAGCAACTACCAATCGTCAAATGTTGGAAGCCCTAAGCAATCCAAGTTGGATGAGTTTTCTAAAAAAAAGCATCACATAATTTCTGCATTACACAATAATTTTCCTATTTACGTATTACGAGTACATACTAACTTAATGTAATAATAACACGTAACACTAAATAAATGAGTTATGTACGGATACTACTATCGAATTAATTCTGATGTAACGACTATTTGTTTGAATATTTTATCTAATTTGAGAGAAATTTCATGATTTTTGGTCGTTTTCGCTTAATGTTATCGTCTGTTTATTGTTATCACTTCTGGTCAGTCCAAACGTGATCACAAGAAGCGGGGCCACTGTATTTTTCCATTAAACCGGAAACTGCGATTTCTAGCAAAATTCTTTCATTCCAGTCTTTGAACATATATTAGTTATCCATGTCCAGGCGACCGAATCCTTCCTATTTCCGTCAACAGATTTGGGCTCTGCTCTCTGCATGTTCATCGACATTTTCCATTCGCATGTGCGAATATGTACGACGACCCTTCCGATAACCTCACACTAAGATCGACACGCGGACACGGTATCAGTGTGTCTATCAAAAAGTTTAGATAATAGAACAAACATGCAAATTCATCAAGAGCTAGGATAAAAACGGAGCGTTTTAGGTTGATATGTCAGGTGCACCTTCTGGATCAGTTCAACTTTCCACGCATTTCCCTGACAGCTTTGAATGATGTTCAATTTTTTGCCGACTTCCTACAATAGAATATTCTTGAATTTGATGTATTTCATTGCTATTGGACGTCGTGTCTCTGATTTTCTATTTTGTCTGTTTCTCGAAGTGTACGTCTATTTATGGCTGTTGGTAAAACACAACAGAGGGGTGTTTAAAATTTGTCACCGGAGCAGCGTTGTTTCCTTTTCATTCTTAAACCAAAAACTGATCGGATTTCCGCGCGAACGAGCTAGTACTACATATTCCACCTTTCATTTCATTTCAAACTTCTTCGACACACTAATGTAGCTTTGGTAAATGCTCCTTCTTGGAATACTATAGAACCCATATGCTTTCGCTTTTGCCCTAAAATACGTTAGAGGAGCGCTCTGAAACCTTGAATACGTAATTATGAAACTGTCAGACGCAAGGCTTTTTGGTATGATTAAGTAAAATCCGTTTTAGTCATTGAATTGCGATGCGAAATTAATTGCTGCTTCGGTGCACCTATTCAACACTCACCTCCTGGCGGTGGCCACAATCATTCTGCCGTTCGGCATCAGGCCTGTGCATGTGACACATGTTATGGAAATCTCATTGCAGCGAGCCTGGCGCCTGATATCCATAGGGATGATACACATATTCTCATTCAAATGTTGGTGGCATTTTTGAAACTGTGACAGCAATAGCAGCTCTCTTTTGAGTGTTTTTATCGTATTAAAAACATGAAAAGGAAAAAAGTGGTATTAACTCAAAATTCCAGGATTCTCGTCAATTTGCTAAGGACACTTGTGATGAATGGACGAGAGGAGATCCTGGCAATCCGACAATTTATGACGCACATTTCAACCTACCTAATAACGAGACGCATCCCATGGATATTTATCGAGATCCCAATGGCTTGCCGAATCAAACGATGCATGGTCGCTTTCTAACTAGTCCGGAACTAGTTTTGCTATAAATTTAAATTTATTGAGGACATTATTGAAATAGTTGGTGTTCATAAATCTCCTGCAACTGGCCTTCTAACATCATATTCAATGGCTTATTTGCAGCTTAAACAATTGTTTGAACTGTTATCGAAAGTCGGATGCCAAAAATTCCCAGCTATACATATGTAGATATCGGCCAGGATATCAGGGATATGAATGTATGCGTTCATTAATGGGATCGGCCAGCGGGAATGGACCATGTTGTGTGAAGGCAACAATTCCACGATATTGCAATTAATCTCCATAAACGATTACATCGAATACGTTTTGTGGTCGGAACCAATTCGTGTTGGGAGCTAACCCTTTCGAAAAACGACCATGTCGCCTTTCTAGGAACATGTTGCGCTAATTAGTTGTAGGCAAGGATATGCTAAAAAAAAAAATTATGAAAAAAAATTGCAGGCGACCATTAGAACATAAAAGACATTCAGAAAACAATGGAAGGGTTTGTTAAAGTGGTAGTTGCTTCGTGTTTTTGTAGAATAGAATGCTGTTTTTAGTGGTTTCTGGTAAAGGTGCAAGCTATTGGTATTTTGCGGTTTTCGTTAAACATGTAACGGTGAAATTTCAATTTTTGATAAATTAATAGAACGCATTTTATGGTATGGCAAGCAACGGGAATGGGTGAATTGGGATATTTAAAACACTTTTTCGATGTAAAATTATCTTCACATTATATAGTATTTTTTCCCACTGCCTAAATAATTTCCTTATTTTAGGGTCATCCAATTCATGGATTAGAAAGTACAACCCTACCATTTGGTAGGTCTTAATCCAAATCTGATAATTGTGTGGCATATTCAGCACTTATGATTGACTAATGCCTTGTTCAAAACCAAATCGTATTAATATTTACCATAATTAATTAATTTCTGGCAGTTACAGACCTGTAAACCCACTATAAGTATTAAACTTTTTTGATTTGATTTGATTTTTAAGATAAATTTTAAACATTAGAAAAAATTAATGAGTGCGATTGAGTGTTCTCTCTTAGGTAGTATTTTTTTTGCGGTGGATTACATGAAGGATCGCTTAGTGAAGAGTTTATGCGGCATTTTTCGGATACCAAGTAGTATAGTAATCAAGTTAATATGTAATTCACCTTTGAAGAACTACTCCTACTAACCAAGGAAGTGGCGGCAAAGAATACAAGCATGCTCGTATGAGATAATGCAACGCCAGACACACCTTGTGGGGAAGTACAACGACAAACGAAAGAGGTGAGTCGCTTTTTGCATATATCCTAGATAATAACATTTTAGTGTGTAACAGGGGAAGTACTCTAACCTTCATGCTCCTAAGAACGGACAATTTCCGGGGTTGGGAGAAGGTTCTGGATGTCACTTCGGTCACTAACAGTGTAAACTTTAGAGTTAAGGACTGGAAAGTATCCAGTCTGAAGTCTTTCTCGGATCACAGCTGGATTCTCTATGTGCTGGATCTCAAAGTAAGGCAGCCGAAGCCGTTTAAGAATTCCAGAAGAACTAACTGGAAGAAATTTAGGCAGGTTATTTCCCCAAAATTATCTAGCTAGTACAAACAACTTAAGAATGGGGACAGCAAAGGAGCTTCAGGCCAAGGTTGTGACCTTCGAGAAGGCTTCGGACTCAGCGTACAAAACCTCTTTCCCTGATAAGTATAGCAAGAAGACCCTGCCCTCATGGTGGAACGAAGACCTGACTTGTCTTAGGAAATTTACAAGAGATATTTTTAATACTTGCAATAAGCACAAGTATTGGCAACCCTGTAAAGATTGTCTAAATACAAATATACAAAAAGGCTATCAAATCAGCCAAAAGAGACTCTTGGAGGGATTATTGTAAGTGAAGTGAAGACACGAGCTGTCATCATCATCAAGAGCCCCAACTGTCCATCTTTCATCAAGAAGTCGGAAGTTAGTTGGCCCAAATCCACTAGTGAAACACATGAACACCTTATGACGACACTTTTCCCAAGCAGTGAGGATCATTGCTCCGATACTGGCATGTCAAGTGAGCAGCCAGTGTCGTGGGATGAAATTGCGTCGATTATCACTGCCCAAAGAGTTGGCGTGGGCCATTTATAGCATTCCACCTTTTAAGTCACCGGGCCTTACTGGTATACTTGCTCCAGCAAGCAGAGGACATATAGTGATTCAATGGTTGGTAGTCATTTTTAGGGGCTTTATTTCGCTGAACTATGTACGTCTCCATGTCATGGAACCAAGTCCGCGTGACCTTTATCCCCAAGGCGGGAGAACGCGGTCACGATTCCGCGAAAGACTTTCGACCCATCAGCCTCACCTCTTGTGCCTTGAAGGTGTTGGAACAAATCTTGGAAAACCATATACGACAACTTTTGCCGAAATTACCAATATCAGTACACCAGGCATGTTGGCACCTCAAGGGTAAGTCGACCGAAACGGCTATCCACGAGGTAGTATGCACAATTGAATATGACTTAAACTACTAACAACACAACAACACATGTTGGCGGCTATCATAGATATTGAAGGCGCTTTCAATAATGTCAAGACTGGGGCTATAATGGAAGCTCTCATCGAGTTAGGAGTGGAGGCCCATTTCAGCAGATAGATTGTAGCCAAGCTGAGTACCAGGATGATCCAGTCTGAGCGAAAGTCAGATTACTAAATATGTGCGCAGAAGGACGCCACATGGTGGTGTGATCTCCTGCGAGAACATCGCTTTACGGACTTTGGCTGCAACAAGAGTGAAGGCGTGAAGCTTAACAGACCTAGAATATGTTAATGCGAGACAACTCCGCGGCTTTCTCTAATTTTCCATTTTTTTAGCTCGACTCATGCCAACTAGGGACAAATATACGCCGATTACATCGGTCATCGTTACCGTTAATTCCGAGCCTATGTTGTAAAATAATCAAGGAGTCAGAAAGTGTGGAGGTTTGTCAAGCTCCTTACAAGCGCCATTAAGGTCCTTCTGGAATACAAAGTGAGCATTTGTCACCCTGTGGTCTACAACGAAACATTATTAGTCATAGTAGTCGCATGCGCATCAATCGGCGATTTGGTGGCGAGAGTATCCGCCCCCAAATTTATGGGTTTCAGAGAGCTGATCATCCGATCAATCTAACTGATATGTAGGCGAGATTGGTGGCCAAAACTTTTTTGGTAGAAGAAGAACTTATTCGAAACCCTAGGTAAGAAGAAAGTTAAACCTAACGAAGGGATGCAGCTAGTGGGACGAGTGCATCATTTCGCTCATAGAGCACAACCTGCTCATTCCACCCTCCTCCTTTTCCTTCTAGTGAGGGCTCAAAGCAATCTCTTGACAATCTTTTCCGAAATCATTTCTCGAGTATTTAGTGCAAGATGATCGCCTATTTACAGAAATAATACAGATTTAAAATTTATCCGTTATAATATTTTTTTTTTTACAAATACCCCTCATCTGCATACTGAGGATATGGAGAGTGGTGAAGAAGATCGCATAGCATATCATATATTTTTCTTAAACCTTTGGGGCAACCGGTAGCGCAGCGTGTTGAGGCATCAGTCTCATTTTTGACTACCGGCGTTTCGGGTTCGAGTCCGGTCCACGACAACGTTCGTGGCCATGGATGTGCAGGAGTTGTATGCTGGCAACTGCATTCTCTGAAACCAATTTATGCCAACGAAACGTCAACTGGGCCACATGGAACAGTTGACGCGCTATGCCCCACAAGGGGTTAGGGCAATTGAGTATTGAACTTCACTGTTACAAACTACTGGAGAAGGAAATTCCTTTGCCTTTCCTTTGACAACAACGGCTATGACAGCGAGCTCTTTTTCCTGACGAATTTGTGTAGAGACAGAGCCCGAAGATGAAGTTCTCCTTAATTGGATGATTGCACAGCACATTAATCGAAAATCTGTATAATCACCAATTCCAATGGCGCACTCTACTACTACTCATTTGTCCTAACCCCTAGTGGAGCATAGCGTGTCAACTATTCCATAAGATGCGGCTTAACAGACGTTTCGTTGGCATAAACCAGTTTCGGACGATGCACGTTGCCAGCATGCAAATCTTGGTCCCATTTAGCCGCCTACTTGCGATAAGTCGAGAAATGTTACGGCATATTATTATGCCCCGCAAGGGTGAAGAAAGCACAAACATCCATGGCCATGAACGCCTGCATGCACTGAGCTACCGGCCGCCTGTAATGAACCATATTCTGGCCTTGTAGTGCTGCTTCCACCGCCAGATCGATGGCAGCACCTGATGAGTAATGAACCATCGGTGGTCCGAAACCAGAGGCCGAGGGTCCCATTACAACTAGACCCCGATACGAGTGCGAGGGCAAGTGTGCCGTCCGCCAACCATTCCATGCTTAAATAAAATAAATAACTGGCGCAACAGTCCAATTTGAACCATGGCCTCGAGATGAGTTAGCATCATCTCATTTTCTAGATCGTGACGGTTTTTGTGCAGAGGTATGTGATCAGCAACACGCTCAACCGAGTTATTTACCCCATAATGGGTACTCATTTAACAGCTGAGTGGGCTCATAGTCCGACACGTAAATCCACGGAATCGAACCGGGGCCCAGTGCGTTGAACCGTTGCGCCATCCGGACTACCGGATGCTTATCTCTTCATTTTTTTATTCCCCATTTTGCCCATTGCCCTGTTTGTGTTGTTTTCTCCAGGCCTATGAATTTTTATTAATACGTCAAGGACAGCGGCAACGAGCGGCGAAAACCCCGCCCATGTCACCCGAACTAATCTATAGCAAGCATAGGCCGTTGCTTAGCACGTTGAAGCACCTTTTTCTTCGCCAGATGGCACGGGCCGACCTTGACGGTTATTATGCTACCTAAGGCTCCGTCCCCACGGGCTTCTTCGGATGCCCACCAAACCGCCCATTACACGCCCTAATGGCGCATTCTGCAGCGGAGTGTTACAAAAAAAACAAAGCAAATTCAGCAATTTCAAGCTAGAACCAGCCTATTACGACAGTCCAAATCCGCTGAAACTTGGAGAATTAAAGCAGAATCTGATGGCTGATGCCACTTGCATTTCGGCCTTAACAGAGAAGCTGTTATTGGATCTAAATTTGGTTATTATTGATGAGGAACATCAGCAGTCCACAACATTATTTACCATGTCTATAAAGGACACCTTAATTTGAACAAGGTTCATCGGAGGCCCGTGCGTGCCTTCTGGGAGTATGAGTATATTTCGTTCTGGAAAATATGTCGGTTCATCTTTTATATTTGCAAATGCCACAATTAGATTCAAATAACAATTATCATGGCTGAGTATCAACGGTTGATAATCTACTCATTAAGATTGCAGACCGTTGTAGAAAAAGACAGTTTCATATGTCTTATCGAACCACAACCAACTTCCGGACTGTAACTTCAATTCCTTTGTTTGCTCTCCTTCCATAAACGAATGCCATGCATACATAGCATGGTCTCCTGCAGACAATTTGACTTTGATTTTGTGCCACCGTCCATTCAACGTTGTCATCCTATATTTATTGTGACAATGTTGTCCGCGGTTTATTTTTTCCCATCATTACAGTGTTTTAACAGCCCCTTTTCGTCAATCAAATAATTTCAAACAAAAACAATTTTAACTATCCAAGAGTCCCCATTGCCAGAAATATAAACAATCCACCCGCTTACATTTGACTGATTATATCCCTCGTGAAATTACATTTAATCACGAACCGAGTGTTACGATTCTGTGAAGAAAACTTTCAAATTGAATCCTTCATTAATAAAACTTGTATGTGCTCCGATACTTGGAGTCACCAGTCTCACTGAACCATTGGCGAAGTCGGGCTGCCCTTCTTCGCATTGTGTTTCTGATATTTTTAATTAGGTCAACGTTTTGGGCGCCTTTTGCTTTCTGAAATTCCACTAACGCCACCATTTTGGACTTTTCAGCATGAGCCGGGCATATGCTTGATAATGAATCGGGCTAGGCAAAAAAGAATGGGAAAATATCCTTAACAGTCGGTGACAGCCTGAAAAGTTGTCGTTAATCAAAATTTATCAACACATAAAACTTCTTCGCACACTCATTGGAAAGGCTCATTCCGGCAGCTCGCTAATTAAAGTGAGAATGGATACTGATGGGTGGTGGCTGTACATACATTGTTGATAGTCAGAGTAGGGAGTGAGGAGACTGGAACAAGTGGTGTCGTCTGTGTAGACGGGAGGATGTAGTTGGTGGTATACATATTCATTCCTCTCAAGGATGCTGGCAAATTCAACTAATTGTTTGATCAAACAAGCATTAATTTTTTAAAGTAGCCAGAAAACAAACCTAAAAATATCGAGAAATATTCCGTTGTTGCCCATTGCGGCAACCCCTTGCTTCCTTGATGTCCTGGTAGCCTCAATCATCTTATGGGAACCCGGCATCATGCAGGACCATGAAAACATCGTCATTGACGGTGCCACTGTTCTTATGTATAGTACATGATTTCTGGTAGCAGCTGATAGATTCAGGCTATGCATGGTAGAAAAGCGGTCGGAGCACACCAAAAGTTACCCACTTCCAATTAACCCCATTCTTCCGAGAACTTTCGGTTCGGAACACAACATGCAGTTTAGTGCGGGGATTGTATCAGCTTGGAATGACAGCCCCCCACCCATACTTCGCAGCCTTCATTCATGTTATGCTCGCGTTACTCCGGTGTGAATGGGCACATCTGGAGGATTATTGGGTGTAGGGTAGTTATGGAAGGCGCTTTATGAATGAGTAGGGTAAACTGGCACTTTACAGAGCGGATATATTGCGTTGGATGGAAAGTGAATTGAAAATGACGATTTATTTTCGGATTCATTTGGGCGCTAAAGGACTGTCGACCGACAGGGTTCAATTGTTTGGAATTGTTTTGGAAAGTGCATAGGCCGTCTTCGGTCAAAGCTCATTTTCTATAAGACATTATGTATATTTTGATATATGATTGATTGGTATCATCCGAAAATATGATCTGTACGGAAATACGAGCCATCTGGTATCAACGCACGTTATTCCAGTCCAGTAGTCCAGTCCAGCGATCCAGTCCAGTGCTGGACTGGATCATATCGTCTACATGATTCCAGTCCAGTAGTCTGGCGAGTGTGTTGTTGATTCGGTAACTATAGTAACAATGATTTCTGGGCGAGCTGGAATCAAAAAGTAGACCGACAATCCAGTCACTGGACTGGATTGCTGGACTGGATTGCTGGATTGAATTGCTGTCCAGTGCCGGTTCACATTATTCCAGTAGCAGTCCAGCGCTGGACTGGATTACTGGACTGGATTGGTTACTGGAATAATGTGAACCGGGCATTATGTATATTTTGGTATCATCCGAAAATATGATCTGCACGGAAATATGAGCCATCTGATATCAACGCACGTGCTGTTCTTCAGTTTAACTTCAATTAGAAATGACGCTAGAGGTTCCTTTAGAGAATCAGTCTCCAATTTTGGTATGTATAATACATCTATCCAAAAATGACAAAAAAAAACCCACAAAATATGAGTCCGCCAATATTAATATCCAATATCAGCATTTCTGATTCTTCTCCCATCTTCAAAAACCTTTCAACAAGCTGATGACTATCGCTTGTACCGCGCGATAATTTTGTAATTTAAGGTGTGAGCTCCAACGCCGCGACTGAGCGATTTGCGTTTGCGACTGTGAAAAAAAACTATCATAACAGAGCACTATTCTTGTGTAATTTAAAGTTTAGGGGATTGTCGAATGCAGGCCGTAGTTTCAATTTTCAATTTAATTACTCACGAATAGTGCTCCGTTATAATAGTGTTTTTCACAGTCGCAAACGCAAGTCGCTCAGTCGCTGCCTTGGAACACACACCATTAGTACAAACGTATCGTCTGTCGCCGCGATCAAGACTGAATTGCTGATGCTGCGACAGATCGCCTCGTGTGTGACAGGGGTGATGCAATGTTGCGTAATACAACCATATCACCGTGTCCCGACGATCACATACCGCTGCCCGCCGCGGCATATCGCATTCTGTGTGCCAGAGACTTTATAGGGGACAACTACTGCTGTTGACGTTGTTGTTGTTAACGTTGCAAGCTGTATGGCATTTGCACTTACACTATAATCGCTGACAAAGATGAGGGTCACTCGACGCCGAGGGAGTTTAAACAAGTCACTGCCTCTCATTGGAGAGACACACAATGGATTTTTTCATATATTCTTTTTAGGTATCACATTAATGGGTTTAACCCCCGCATTCGCAGATTGAACAGTATATTTACTCTGTGCGTCTACGATCCCTTAGTTAAGGTTGTGTTCGATGTTTGTTTGGACCGGTGGATCCGGACTCCTCCGACGACACGTGAAATCAGCGCCATCTAGATATACAGGCCTCAACTCAGCTGGTTTTGACGGCTAAATTACGCAATTATTTCCTTTAATGACGCCATCGTATCCACAATCCAGTGGTCGGTGACTGGTGCTGGCGAGTCCCCGGTATTTGTGCGTTCCGTGTTTAGTTTTCGTTTTCCGCGTTCAGTGTTTATTTGTTAGTAAAATTTCATCTAGTGATGGGGGAAAACAAACACGTACGCGATGAAAGTGTGTCGTACGGTCAAAGGATGTATTTTGTCAAGTGTGTACTGTTGCACGATGCTCTGCGACTGATCCCCGGGGCTGCGGCTTCGACCAAATTGCTGCAAGTGTCCAGAAAGTGTGTTTTTAGAGGACTAAAATGCCGCCCGACGCAATTCCAATTGTAAACATATGTCGTGCCGGGGACATAGTCGTGTGCAGTTGCTGCTTTGGCAGTGAATTAGTGACGTGAAATTGACGTCACAAATGAAGTCTAATTCACCACGATCAGCTGAGTGGAGGCCTGTCTATCTAGATGGCGTTGGTGAAAGTCCACCCCACGAAAAGAAAATCCCGCTTTTAACTCAAAACAAGATATTTCGTCACGGCGATGACGTTGCCGATCTTACGGCTTCTACGGGTCCGTAAAAACTTTTCCCCGGGAGTCAAGCAGCTGATACCGCGCTACGGCGCGCGGCGGTTGAAAGTCGACCCCTCGGTTTTGACAAATGCCGACAATGAAGCGCCGATGTGCACCGGACAACGGGTGAAAGTGGACTCCCGAACGATCGTTCCCCCAACAAATTTCTCGTCAATCAAGTTTTATGCAACGAAATTCTCCGTACACATAAAACTCGATATGGATGATTGTGCGAAGAACGAATATTGCTTCCCGCTTGTCTATTATATCCAAAGGCGAGGTCGATGACATCCGATCAAACAGTACATTCTTAAAGGACACATAGGTGTTCCATCAGAATATACTGTTTGCAAATGTCAACGACTCGCAGTTAGATATAATGGCAGAGTTGTCGTTCTTGCAAAATTCCTGATGAAGAATTCGAATTCATCATCATCATCGTGGCGCGACAGCCCGACGTCGGGCCTTGGCCGCCTGGATCATTGTCCTCCAATTATCTCGGTCACGTGACCGCGTCCTCCAATTTTGGGAGCCCAGCAGCTGCGCGGCGTCCACACCTACTGAGCTCTCCCAACGAGATCTCGGTCGTCCTCGCAGTCTCGCTCCGTCGACTCATTCTGCATTCATTACTCTCTTAGGCATGCGATCATCGTCCATTCTTTGTACATGCCCTGCCCATTGAAGTCGTTGTAGTTTGACGATTTTCGAGACTTGCAGCTCATCGTACATTTCATACAACTCATGGTTGTACCGGATGCGCCATCCATCTCGATCGCAAACACCCCCGAAAATTCGCCGTAGAACCTTACGTTCAAATGTGTCTAGCATGTTTTCGGAGGCTTGAGTTAGGGTCCATGCTTCGCAGCCATAGCATAGCACTGGTCGTATAATGGTTTTGTACACGCGGAGCTTCGTGTTTCTGTGCACATGTTTCGATTTCATTATGGGGAGAACCGAGAAAAAAGTCTTATTAGCTAACTGTATCCGTCGCTTGATTTCGTCAGTTTCGTTGGCGTCCCTTGACAGGTTGCAATCCAGGTAGATGAAGTTGTTCACGAACTCGATGTTGAGGTCCCCCACGTTGATGCTCGGTTGTGCAGGTGTCCTTGTCACCGATTGCATCATTATTTTAGTTTTCCCCTCGTTAATACGTAATCCAACTTCCTTTGCAGCGGTATCGAGCGTATGCAGAAGTTCTTCTGCGTCAGCCAATCTTCGGGACATGATGTTGATGTCGTCGGCGTACGCTGCTAATTGTGTCGACTTGATGAGTAGCGTCTTGCTGTTGTCCATATTCATGGCCCGAATAACGTATTCCAGTGCTAGGTTGAAGAGCGTCGGTGCCAGTCCATCGCCCTGTTTCAAACCAGTGCGTGTTTCAAATAGATCAGTAAGTCTATTCTGGATCCTGACTTGTGAGACGGAGTTGGTCATCGTCATCTTTGTCAGTCGCACTAATTTTGCCGGTATACCAAATTGCAGCATGATGTTGTACAGTACTCCACGATCGATACTGTCGTATGCCTGCTTGAAGTCGACAAAGATTTGGTATACGTTTACGTTGTATTCCCAGCACCTCTGGAGTATCAGTTTGACTGAGAAGAGCTGATCGGTTGTGGAGCGACCAGGTCTGAAACCGCTTTGATATTCGCCAATGACTCGTTCTGCGTACGGTTTTATTCTATTTTCCAGAATTTTCGTCAAAATTTTATAGGACGTACAAACTAGTGAGATGCCCCTGTAATTCTCACACCGCAATTTATCTCCCTTTTTATGGATTGGACAGATGATGCTTCTGCGCCAATCGTCTGGGATCTCCTCGTTCTCCCATACTCGTAGGAGTAATTGATGTATGGCATCAACTAGACTCGTTCCACCGAATCTTAGCAGTTCAGCTGGGATCTCGTCAGCGCCCGGCGCTTTATTTCGTTTTAGTGACCGCAACGCGAGACCAACTTCCTCTACTGTCGGGGGTTGAATGGGTGGGCCTAGATCAACAATATCATCGAGAGCTTCCTGTGCGGGGATGTTAGATGGTCGGTTTAGAAGCTCTTCAAAATAAGAGGCCCATCGTTTGTTAATACCATCGGTGTCGCTGATGATGTTTCCATCCTTGTCCTTACAAAGGCTAGTCCTGGGTTGGTAGCCGTTCTTGATTGTATTTACTAGTTTGTACGCTTGTCTGGTGTTCCTATTAGCTAAGTTTTCGTTTATGTTCAGCAACTGCTCGTCAAAGTATTTACGTTTCTTACGTCTAATTATTCTATTCGATATTCGCCGTAGCTCGTCATATTTTTCTCTTCTGGCTCTGGTTCTTCGTTGAATCCATTGTCTGTAGGCCTCGTTTTTCGCGTCAAGTGAATTTTTGCATTCTTCGTCGAACCAGTCATTTCGCGCTCGCCGGGCTTTATATCCCACGACCTTCTCTGCGACATCCTTGATGGTACCCTTGAGTTCTTCCCAGAACCCATGGACGCCTGTGTTGCTGATGTTGTGTAGCATAGGTGATAGTTTTTCCTCAAGGGCGGTAGTATACGCCACCGCTGTAGCATCACTCAAGAGCTTATCAACCGCAAAGATTTTGGGAGGGCTGATTCTTGACTGGTGCACTGAGGAGATTCTACATCTGTAGGTCGTCTTCACCAAGTGATGATCTGAGTCGCAGTTTGCTCCTCGATAGGAGCGGACATCCATGACACTAGACGCCCATCTCCTGCAAATGAGGACGTGGTCAATTTGGTTGACGGTATGTGCGTCTGGAGACTTCCAGGTCTGCTTGTGAATGCGTCGATGCGGGAAACACGTAGAGCTTACGACTAGATTCCTGCTGCAGGCGAAGTCGATAAGTCGCTGGCCGTTATCGTTACATTCTTCATGGAGGCTGTGGCCTCCAGAGGTCCCCCGATGCCAACTTTCATTCCCGACTTTCGCGTTAAAGTCTCCCAGCAGCAATTTGACGTCGTTTGTTGGAAGTGAGTCGAAGAGAGTTTCAAGGCGGGCGTAGAACTCGTCTTTTACTGCGTCTTCTTTAACTTCAGTGGGGGCATGCACATTGATGAGCCAGAGATTGAAGAATCGAGTCTTGATGCGAATCGCACACAGCCGTTCATTTATGGGTTTGAAGTCAGTAATATGCGGTTTGAGGTGATTGTCCACTATAAATGCTACTCCAAACTCCTTGCGGCCCGATGGTTTGCCACTTGTAAAAATTGTGTGCGATTTCTTGTCATTAATCTCGCTGCCAAGCCAATTTGTTTCCTGGACTGCAGTAATGCTCAGTTTGTACTTTTCGACCTGTTGAAGTAGGGCCTTCTCGGCCCCCGGTTTGTTCAGGGAGCGTACATTCCAGGATCCGAAAGAATAATCCTTTATTCGTTTGCGTGGTCGTCGTTGTTGATCCGTCCAATCCGAGGCTTTTGTTCCAGATTTCTTGACATGGAGTGGTTTTTACAAGGACGAGTTGTCAGCACGTCGCTTAACCCCATTCGGGGGATGGCCTCGGAGATAGCTGCTTCAGATGGTTTAATAAACGTGCTGGAGCCCACACAACTATGTAGCAGGTCCAACTACGCAAGTCATTCCATCCTACTAGACCTGAGACGCTTAGGTGTTTGTCAGCCATTCAGGCTACAGCTATCTGCCTTTTCCAAACTGTCTTATCGCTAAGACATTGGCCGTCAGCGAATTGATACACTGCCGTTACCAGGGGGCCCCCACGCGGAGGACTATGGAAAAGGTCTTTGCCCCCCAATTCGAATTGTTATGTGACAAAAATTTTAAGAAAAATACATATTTGACAATTAACAATCCGAATAGACCATCAAAAAAGTCATTCATTACACATATTTATTTCATACGTATTCTGTAGGGTGACCAGATAACAACAATAGGAAACGAAATTTGAATAAAACAACAACGGTGTGAGATATCAAATCGATTCTGGCTTTACTTTGAAGCTACATTCATGCCATTACGTATGGAATAGCATGTCATTCAAATGGCCGCCTTGGCTTCGCTAGCAGTGCTTGAAGCGGCCCAATATTTGATGACTCGGTCCAATAACTGCGGCGTTATTCCGGCAATAGCGTCTCGAATGTAGGCCTCAAGCTCGTCCAAAGTGGTTGGCTTGTAATCGTAGACTAAGAACTTGACGTAGCCCCACAGAAAATAATCGAGGAGTGTCAAGTCCCATGATCGCGGCGACCGATCGATGAAGGCTGCCGTCAGATGACCCAGTCGCCAAATTTTTCCTTCACAACTTCGAGCGTTGCCTCGCTTGTATGGCATGTAGTCCGTCTTGTTAGAACCACAGCTCGGATATATCGATTGTAACCATTGACGGTAACGGTGTCTCCTTCCTCATTTCGAAAGAAATAAGGTCCGATGATGCCGCCATGCCATAAACCGCAACAGACAGTTAGTCTTTGTGGATGCAATGATGCTTGGGATTTTGCTCGCTCCAATAACGGCAATTTTGCTTGTTGGCATAGCTGCTGAGCCTAAAATGGGCCTCGTCCATGAAGAGGATTTTTTGGCTAAAAACTGGATTGTCGGCCAATATTTGCAGCGCCCAGTTAGCGAGCTCACGGCGTTGTCTATGGTCATCCGGCTTCAATTCTTGCGTCAGCATGATCTTATACGGATGTAGGCCCAAATTCAACCGTAAAATATGCCGGGTTAACTCTCTGACGATGCCCAATTCAGCTGATCGGCGCCGAATCGACTTTTTTGGATCTTCATCGACATTACCCGCTACGGCAGCTATGTTTTCTCTACTTCGCACCAATCTCTGTCTGGTTGGTGGCTTCAGGTCTAAAATAGTGTACTCATGCTCAAACTTTTCCACGGTGAGACAAATTGCCTGCTCACAAAAAATCAATTGTAAAATAGCGTTGAGAATGAAAAAAAGTTGATGTGGACAAAAATGTATATCTCAAGAACGGGTCAACCGATTTTAATGAAACTTGAAACTTACGAGTATAATAAACTTAATAACCAAAATAATAGATAAAGAAATAAATAAAAACAAACTACTAACTAATGAAGCTTGCTTTATTCATATTAATTTCAAAAATTACCGGAACACAACCGAATTCGATAACACCATGAATAAAAATTACCCAGTATTCAGCCACACATAAAAGAGCGGGAAAATATAATATTTCAAATAAACTTAATAAACTCAACTTAATGACACAAATTGATTTAGTACAATTTTGCAAACATAAACAATTGTTTAGAATAAGAACAAGATGTACATATAAATTTTTAAGTAAGTAAACAAATAAATGTATGTTAAATTATAGATAGACTTATTTGTAAAATAAACCCGAAGATACTCGTACCATAATAGACATAAAGGCGAAACGTCGTAGGAGAAAAATAAATAACAGACTGTTTTATTAGCTGGGAGTTGAGTAATTAACATCATAACCGAGTATAATAAACAGTCGATGTGAGAATTTCAACTCGATCAGTTGATGCACTTAGGAGATACAGTCAATCGAGTAACAGATATTTGGAGGAAGTGGACTCAATTAAATGCCTTGGGAGTCGATCGGAGCGAAACCGATTTCGTGATATTAAGTACACATTATAAAACAGTTGATGAAATTATAAATTGAAATATAAATATTCAACTTATTCCGATCACTCATATCGACAACTAGACTATCTTGAAATATTGAAATTTCCCCACAGACACGCAAATTTATGGGTGCAATCCAGGAGAATTTTCAAAAACTGTAATTTCGCCCAAGACAGAGTTCTAGGGCAAAGCTGGCTGTCTTTCGACAAAATTTATAGAAGAGAAGAGAAAATGACAGTGAGTAACATAAGAAGAAGAGATAGTGTTGCTGTATCTGACATGATGTTTAGGGGAGAAATTGACCGGAAAAAATGCTAAATTGTTTCCCCAGATTACAATTTCTAAACAAATACATCCATCCACCATTCAGCCTCTTTCTCTCTAGTACAAACACTAAGGGATAGGCATAACGAAAATTGGCCAGTTGTCATTCTGCTCTAGGGATTCGTATGTAAATGTTTCGACAGGAGAAGGGTCCCTATAATACGTCCCTCTTTTACGAGTACTTACGGATACACATTAGTATCTTTAGCCTTGTCTTAAGGTCGGCATACACGATAAGCCTTTTGGTCGCGAGCATGCATCGAACCACGTCAAAGTCAATAGAACAGTGGAAATGAGGAGATATTTTTTCTATTGACTTTGACCTGGTTCGATGTATGTTCACGACCAAAATACTTGTCGTGTATGTTGACCTTTAGATCGAAAAACGTTACCGGCTTACCGTGATTCAGCCATGTTACTTTTGAAGTAAATGGGGCCGTTTTTAGGCCACTTTAACCCCACCTAGCTTGTCAGTAAAATACGGCTGGCTCGGATAGGAGGTGCATGCTAGCAATTTCGCCATTCGAAAATTTATATGCAATCGAAACATCAACAAGGCATACTAATGCAAGAGATGTTGACGCGCCCATGCCCATGGAGTAGTCAAGGAAATTAGGAATCCCGTCTGGCATTCACTTTCCACCCTCCAAAATGTCCGACGATTTTTTTTTATTGCCTTGGAACATAAGTATTTTTCATATTCCAAAGCGGCAGCCTTGTTGAAATGACATAATTTTAACGATTTTTAGCACACTTTATCCCTCTACAGTCACCGAATCTACACTCGAAGGATTCTTCTTCACTTATTCCATTCCCACATCAAGCTAGGTACTAAGATCAGCTTTTCGCGGGAAATCTCATAAATAAACTGTCAAAAGTTTCTTTCGCACAAAAAAATTTCGTACTCTCAGTACTAACATATTTCATCCGAAAAAAAAGTCTCCACATAATTATGAGCAATTTTCACGCGGTCTTTTGAGTAGAAGGGAAAATCAAGTGTCATGACGAACGCCGCAGTAATGTGCTGTGTGCAAATCTACACTGTCACTTTTTCTTGAGAGATAAGTGCAACGTTTTCGCACGAAGAGATTAGTACCAGCCTTTGCATAGAACCAATCGTGAAATTTCTACGTGCTGGTAAAAGCTCTAAGCGCTAATTGGTTGCTTGCTCTCAATTATTAAGTTCATAAAACATTTCACATCTGAGATTTCGTCGCTTGTTTCTATTGACATAACTCCAACGGAGTGTGAAGAGTCGTAACCGCAAAGAAGGGCCAGTCAAACTGGAAAACTGAGATAGGTTTTCATATGGTAGAAGATGCTTTGTAGAGTTTTATGTGCGCTGTGTGAAATCTGATAAAACCGATATGGGCAGGTACTGGTCTACTGTGAAGAACACTTGAAGAAGACGAAGAAGAGTTATTTGCATCTGTGTTAAGTCCATAGTAGCGAATCAGGAGAGGCATATAAAATCATTTGTTTATTAGGCAGGTAGCGATCATTAGTAAACTCGACAAAAAGATTCAGTTTTTCATTTAGAAGAAAGGAGGCATCTCAGATGTTTTAGGTAACAAAAATATTTATATATTCAAAGATTTTATAAAGAATGAGGCACATTTTTAGCGCGGGTGTTTTTTTATAATGCAAATAATATTTGAACAATTTTCAAACGGAACACCTTCTTATGCCAGACAATATTTGAATACATTTAAAGAAAAAATTGACCTACAAAAAATTTGCTTTTCAGGAAAACGCACGTGCCATGAGATTCCCAGTAGAAATTGCCCTAATAGTTATTATGTAAATCACCCCTCCTTTTTTTATCAATGCGAATATACAATAGGCGTGTTTTTTTGTACTGCGGTGCAGGTTAATTGGGGGCTATCCGGGTTAACTTACACACATTACACAAACAACTAGGGTATGTTGTTTGTGTAATGTGTGTAAGTTAACCCGGATAGCCCCCAATTAACCCTCACCGCAGTACAAAAAAAAACACACCTAATATCTTCTGCAAGTCTCTTCCTTGGCTCATACTGCTGCATCTCTACATCATGAACTGGGGCTTCAGAGTGCATGTCAGGGTTGATTTTTTTAGAACATTTCTAAAACCCGAATTCAATAAGCTTAATTGCCGTCTCTCAATGTCCGGTTAAACTACCGGGACATTATGAAAGTTAAATTACTAAGCCTAAAGGTCGCCACTCACGGCAACCATTTTGGTGGCGAGCATGCATCGAACCACGCCGAACTCAGTAGAAAAAAAATCTCCTAATTGCCACCATTCTATGATATTTTATAGTTCGATGGAAGTTCGGTAGTGGTTCTGCGCGATCATGTTTGGCGACTTTAAGGATATGCAATGCGTCGCAACTCTCAAAATATTACAACGCCTTAAAAAAAAAACAGCTGTTTTTTCTTGGCGGAATCTTGTCGTTAATACACACTCATTGATTTTGACGAGGCTCGATGGTGGCCCGTGATCAAAATCGTTTTCGTGTATGGCGACTTTTAAGCTCGACATACACGACAAGTATTTTGGTCGCGAGTATGCATCGAACCTCGTCAAAACCAATAGAACAGTGGCAGATTTTTTTCTATTCTGCTTTTACGTGATTCGATGCATGCTCGCGACGAAGATGCTTGTCGTTTGTGTCGAGCTTAAGACTTAAGCTGGCAGACGACCGAAAAATATTTTATATTTTTTTCGTGAAAAATTACTTGTTGTGTTTAGTGCTAATTTAGTACAGCCTTCCCACTCCGAAAAAAAAAACACTCGGAAGTCGCGTTTTTTGGCAAATCAAAATTATTATGCACGTGATGTTATGGCAATTGTATCGACTGTCGCTATGCAGGACGAGCGAAGGGATACTGAGGTTTATGATCCCTTAAGTATGGAACGAGCGTAGCTGACACAAGAGACTTGATTCACGATAGTAATGGGTAGTTACGTGAAAACTGATTCGCGAAAAACACGACTACCGAGTGTTTCTTCGAAATGGGAAAGCTGTACTAAAATCAGTTTCCATTCAATCAATCTCACATTTGTGGAGTTTAACTCAATTTCTCATTGGGACAAACCATCTGATACTCGTACTATGCACACGTCTGTGCAGTGTAATATAGACCAATATTGACACAACTGTCGTTTGCAGGTCGCAGCTGTACAATTTCAATTGCATGCAGTGTATACAACTATACTCAGGTGTTTGAAGCAGATGCCTTGACCTCATCATCTCATGGATGTGCGGCTGAATCGAAAAATTGGCGGCAGGTGAAAAGCTAGGGGTATCTCATACGTACGCAGTTGATGCAAATATGTACATACGGATGTATAGGTACACAGATTGTAAGGTGTTACGCAAGGAGTGCGATGATTTTTTTAGGTATCTATTTGAAGGCAGATGCACGCCGCAGCATATAAATGAAAATGATCAAAAAAGGATCAAGTGAAATGGATAATGGTGGTTGAGTAAGTTTTTTTTTATTTTTTATTATCTAGGGGACTTCTTGAAGATTTCGAGTTATTGTTAATTGCCTTGACCCTCCAGGGGGTGTTTTTCGAAAACCGTGTTCAACGTTCCCAATCCAGTGACCAAACAGATACGTTTTATAGTGTCTAAGTGGCCAAAAACCCGTAACGATCTCGTCCCATCTGAGGAGCTTATTTCTGCTTTAACCTTTTCGTGCGAAAATGTAGCACTTATCTCTCCCACGAAAACAGTGTAAACTTGCACAGAGCACATTACCGCGGCACTTCATACGACACGTGAACTTCTCTTCTACTCAAACGACCGGTTTTCAAGCGAAATAAAGTGCAAAGTAACTGTTTTCGCGTGGATATGAATACGAAATTTTTTTTAGTACCTGGAGTAGTTTTCAGGATAACATCATTTCAAGGTGGCATGTTTGTCAGAAATTTCAGTCAAAGATTTTTGTTGTCAACAGTCAACGGCAATTTCATTTCATTTGGTCGTCTCAGAACTTTTTTCGTTGTGATTAACCGTTTTCCAAATATTTCCAAAAATTGAAAAAAGTTTTTTTTTTTTAACCAGATCGAAGCTTCGCTATGGCCTGGAGTCCAAAGCGTATATAACCTAGACTTGTACAGACCTAGTGGTGATACTAAAATTGCTAATTGGCAACGACCATTTGCATTAAAAGTGAGTTTCCTATATGACCAGTTTATAGGGGAGGTTGGCACTCATTCAGAAGGATGTTGACCGTTCTCAAAATCAATTATCTAGGGGTAGGGGTTCCTTGGGTCGGATGTGGCCCATCTTTAATACCAACTAACTCAATCTTACTTTAAATATTTGACCAAATTTCAAGTTGCTGGCTTCATTCTATGAAAAGTTAAAACTTATTTGAAGTTTCATTTGTAGGGGAGGTAGGGGTTCCTTGGGTCGGATCCTGCTAATTTTCAAAAAGATCTTACTGACAACATTCTAACAAATTTTCAACCTGCTAGTGTCATTCTATCGAAAGTTATCGTAATTAAAGGAATATTTAAATTTTTGAAATTTGTAAGGGAGGTAGGCGTTCTGATGATGCGCATCTTACTAAAACTTAAGCCCCTTTTCATCTGAAGGTTACGTGCCAAAAATCAGGTGTCTACGTCAATTGGTTCAAGAGTTATAGACAAAAAACCTGAAAAGTTAGGGTAGTACGGGGCTCTTTGTAAGAAAATTACCGTTAGTTTTCAACTGATCGATTTTATTTTTCCAGAAAAGTATAAGATTTTCCTCACGAGCAATCTACCAAAACTAAAGCTTTTTATGTTTATTTAATCGGGAGTTGTAAATACATGTAAGTGTTTTACATATGTAGGGGAGGTTGGCGTTCTTTTAGTTTGATCATGCCCATTTTCAATACCATCCAACTAGATCATACTGCCAACATTTAACCCAAATTTCAAAGCTCTAGCTTCATTCTATCGAAAGTTATCGTGCGAACAGACTGACAGACAGACAGACAGACGGACAGACAGACAGACAGACATACATGGCTAAATCGAATCAGGAGGTGACCCTGATAATTTATATATATATATTGCTATACCTCCGGAGCTTCCTTTACATTTACATACATACTTTACATACATACATATTTTCGTCGTGACAAAAACAATATACCCTATACTATAAATCTAGGGTATAACCAGAAGGTCCTTCTTAATAGTTTTTTCGAGACTCCGTCGGTAGTTCACTTATTATTCACTAGCACTTATAATAATATAGTATAATCTTCATTGAAGCCCACTTCCAAAGTAGAAAATGTGTTGCTTTAAATAGTAATTGCAAAATGAATGAACCATTCTGCATTTCATCATCATCGTGGCGCGACAGCCCGACGTCGGGCCTTGGCCGCCTGGAAACAATCCGAGGCTTTTGTTCCAGGTTTCTTGACATGGAGTGGTTTTTACAAGGACGAGTTGTCAGCACGTCGCTTAACCCCATTCAGGGGATGGCCTCGGAGATAGCTGCTTCAGATGGTTTAATAAACGTGCTGGAGCCCACACAACTATGTAGCAGGTCCAACTACGCAAGTCATTCCATCCTACTAGACCTGAGACGCTTAGGTGTTCGTCAGCCATTCAGGCTACAGCTATCTGCCTTTTCCAAACTGTCTTATCGCTAAGACATTGGCCGTCAGCGAATTGATATACTGCCGTTACCAGGGGGCGCCCACGCGGAGGACTATGGAAAAGGTCTTTGCTCCCCATTCTGCATTTACCACTTTGAAATTAGCAGTAAAACTTGTTCCAATTCCACTGTTCCTATGAGAGGTATATGAAATAGTAGGCCGATTTCACCCAAATTTAGGAATGTGGTTTAGCGGTAACTATGATCGATTAATATGAAATTTGGTAAATATATCTTTAGAAAAAAAATTTCTGACAAAAACTTACTTTTAGACCGATCGTTCCTATAACAGCAATATGATATAAAAGTCCAGTTCAAACCAATTTCGGGAAGGTAGTTTGGCAATAGATACTATAGACAAATATCAAATTTGGTTAAGATGTCTTTATAAACAAACAAGTATTTCTCAAAATATAGACTTTTCGAACGGTCGTTCCTATGGCAGCTATATGACGCAGTGGTCCGATTCCGTTGGTTCCGACATATATACAGCGTGCAATAGAAAGGAGGCTTTGTAAAAAATTCAACCTCGATAGCTTTAAAGCTGAGAAACTAGTTTGCATAGAAACAGAAGGACAGACAGACAGACGGAAAAAGCTCAATCGACTTTTCTCAACATACTGACCAAGAATATTATATAGCTTGTATGGTCGGAGACTGTGCAAACTTCATGACAAAGCTATTATACCCCATCACATTCGTGAAGGGTATAACAATGTCTTGAAACATTAGTATCTTTCATTTTACCAAAATTCAAACTTGTTTAAATATCGTCATTTTAACGTTTTTTGCAAACTTTAACCCTCTACCGCCGCCAAACCCACCTTCAGAGACTTGCTAGACTTTCAATTTTCGTATTCCTGCAGTAATCTCTATTTTTCGTGCGAAATTCCATACAAAAACTGTCAAAAATCCGGTTCGCACGGAAATTTTCGCTTTTCCCGGTACTCAGTTCTTCGCACGAAAATCCCATACTCAAACAAAAGTTTCCACACCGCTGTGGGCAATTTCCACGCGAAAACAATTACTTTGCACTTAATTTCGTATGAAAACCGATCATTACGGTGGTGATCGCTCTCTTTTGAGTGAGAATGGGAAATTCAAGTGTCGTGTAGAGTGGCGCGGATATGTACTGTGTGGAAGCTTCCACTGTCACTTTTTCATGGGAGAGATAATAGCAACATTTTTTAACGAAGAGGTTGGTACCAGCCTTAAGCCGGTTTTCAAGCGAAATAAACTGCAAGCAATTTTTTTCGCGTGAAAATTGCTCAGAATGATGTGTAGACTTTTTTCTTCGAATGAAATATGTTAGTAGTGACATAATTGACCTTTGGTGTACTTGAGATTAAATACATATATCTAAAAAACATAATAGTAAGAACTTATGAAAACATAAGAACATTATGTACAGCTCCGACAAGAAATACTCGCTTAAATCGGCTTAATGTTCCTATACCCTTCTGTCGAAAGACTCAAACACAGTGGCGTAACTATAGGGTGGCAGGGCTGGCAAAATGCCACGGGCCCCGACCTGATGGGGGCCCCGGTCCGAGAGGCCGCGAGCTCAGAAGTTACTTAACATTTTTAACAAAACTTAGTAAAAATTACAAATTTTACATAAGTACTTAAAATTAATTAAAGATAGACACAACTAAAGACCATATACAAATTCAAATAAATTATTAAGATTTAAACGGATTCAAAAGAAAAGGATTTCGATCAATTTTAGAACGCATCCATTGGTTGTTTCATTTGGTGACACAAACTAGTGATGCTCGGAAAATTTCCGCGTTTTGGTAAACAAGGAAGTACTTCTTTTCGTGGTGCTGGCGGGCTAGCGACGCAGTATGTTAGGGGAATCTCGGAAGGGGGGGGAGTATTCAACTTCGATAACATTAAAAACATTGAACCCTACTAGATTGAGAGCTATTTTTGCTTTAAAAGTTCGGTTTGTTGAAATTCAAAAAGCGCTAATGAAAACAATTCTGTTAAGTTGCAAATCAGATGAAAGAAATGAAGCTCTTTCACTCAAGAAGAAGATCGAGAGCTACAATTTTATTATGTTATTGGTTTCCCATTGCAAAATTCTACAATCTATTGATGCAGCCTCTGAAGCACTTTAGTCTAAAGCCATCGATCTTTCAAATGCCTTAAAACGTGAAAGGTGAAACGTCATTTTGACGAATTTTGCAAAGATGAGCGTCACCAAGATCCGGAAAGTTTGTTCAAAGTAAACATATTTTATCGAGTATTGGACATGATTATTAATCAACTGAAATGGCGTTTCCTTCCAATGAATGAAATTGTCTCCAATTTCTGTGTTTTGCAGCCTGCAACTTTTCAAAATTTAAATGACACCGAACTATTAAAAAAGCTCTAGAATTTGTTGATATAAATATATAAAAAAGACATATCTGAATCTTTTGCCAGGGAAATTCTCAGTTTTCGGTCCACCTTTAGAGACGAAATAGAAAAGTTTTCGTGTATTAGAGAACTTGCTGATTTATTAATAATAAAAGAATCATTTTATATCGTGCAGCTTTCCTGACGTATATTATGTACTGCATTAATGTTGTTTGTTACTATTCCTGTGACTATAACTAGTGCTGAAAGATCATTTTCGAAACTAAAATTAATAAAAACCTATTTAAGAAACTCTATGGGACAAGACAGGCTACGTAACTTGGCTTTTCTGTCTATTGAAAATTCTATGGCCCGATCTTTAAACTTTGATGATGTTATTGATACTTTTGCGGAACAGAAAGCTCGGAGAAAAGAATTTTATTAATAAATACCTTGTTAATATTGAATTATTATTTCATTAAAATTATGTAAATTATGTAATACCTATGCTTTTGATAATAAAATTTATTAGATATTAAACTAAAATGCACACAATATTATTGTAGTAATACTGCTGAGTAACTACTTAAGTGATTCATTAAAATTAAATTACAACGTGACGATTTTTACTGGGAGGGCCCCATTCAATGAATTTGCCACGGGCCTCAGATGGTATAGTTACGCCACTGCTCAAACACAAAGATATATTGTATAACTTCTATCGGTCCGAGAGCTTACAATATTATACCGGAATATATTAAACAATCTCAGTCCCTACTCGAATTCAAACTAAAAATTAAAAAAATGGCTTCATAGTTTAAGTGTAGATGATCTAAAGGTTTTATTTCCGTTCAATTAATCGGTTAAAGTTTTGTTAATTAGTAAATTTCTTCATTAAGTCAAACAAACAATAACACTAAGGTATCCTACTAATTAAATTTCTAACACATCACTGCCAACAAAATGAATGTTATAATGCTCCTCACTCAAGCTTATGGCTTATCAGGAGCTTCACATATTGTACAAATTTGAAATATTGCTGTAAAATACAATATTATGTGAAATTGAACTAAATAAATAAAAAAAAGAAATAAAATTATAATTCAAATGGAAGAATACTCGTTTATCAAACTAGAACAGTTGAAAGTTGAAACACTCCAAATAATTTCTTTCGATTCCAATATTTGGAGAGCTACCGACTGGTTCGGTTGCGGTATAAAACTGTAGGTACCAAGATAAGTTTTTCGTGCGAAATCTCATACAAAAACTGTTAAAAGTTGCTTTCGCCCGAAAAATTTTTGCTCTCTCGGTACTAACATTCATATTTCTTTCGAAGAAAAAATCTCCACATTATTATGAGTAATTTTCACGCGAAAAGAATTACTTTGCACTTGATTTCGCTCGAAACCCCGTCTTTTGAATAGAAGGGAAGTTCACGTGTCGTGGAGCCGCGGTAAAGTGCTGTGTGCAAGTCTACACTGTCACTTTTTCGTGGGAGAGATAATTGCAATATTTTTGGCACGAAGAGGTTAGTACTAGACAGTTTTTGTATGAGATTTCGCACGAAAAACTTATCTTAGTACCTAGTTTTATACCGTAACCGAATCAGTCGGTAGCTCCCAAAATATTGGAATAGAAAGAAATTATTTGGAGTGTTTCAACTTTTAACTGTTCTTGTTTGACATATTTTTCCTTCATTTGAATTATCCTTTCAACTCTTCAACGCCCAGTATATACGAGTATTTATGAAATATCAACTCCAATCTACGCAATCCATCTGAATTAGAGCCTATCTGGTTGAACGACGACGCGATATCCTGTAAATCTTCAGATGTACATATGTACGTGTGCAAAGGATAGCGACGAGAGATGGGGTAATGCGAGGACTCCCATCATGTTGCCGACGAGTCTGATTCATGATTTTTATTAACTTCCATCATTCGCGTGTTTGTTGTGGCTAATCCAAGGACGTGGCTTATCTATTTATGCAGGCTCAGTCATTCTCAAGCCCGGAATTATCCATTCCATTTAGATTCAAAGTTGGGACGGAGTGTGTTCGATGCGATACTGTCAGAATAGAGTTGGAACTCGGATAATTGGGGTCTGCGAATGTATACACAACTTTTCTGTTTGATTTTCCCATTACATTTGGCGAGCAGAGTGAAGGCAATTCAATAGCCTTCTGTACAACGACGAGTGTTGCCGAATTGAATGGAGTTTACTTATAATAGAAGTCAGTATGTAACCTGCATTTGAACCTTCTACCTTTTCCAAACCTACTACAGTTGATCTGTACTTCAGTTTGTAGGGAGTGTTAAAAGTAATCGCAGAATCGCTTTTGACCGGCTGTTTTAAATTCAGTAATACTTCCTAGACAATCCACAACCCTGGCGTTTGTTTGTTCATAGACTGGTTAGGGCCGAAAAACTGAAATGTTAACTGAAACACAATCTGGCATGTCCTTCGTGAATGTTGCTGAGGTTGGCGATAAGAAATTTCGTATGAGTTCTGAAAGCTCGTCCTTGTTTAGTGCACGATAATAGCGTGGTCGAATGATGGAAAATGGTTTGGAGGAGGACTGCGAATCAGGAGTGTTGATATTGACATAAAATAATATGGTTATGTTTATATGCGGTCTATTTGAGTTAATGATTTTCGCGGAACTTACATTAACTCGGAGCTAAAAATTTGAAAGTGGTACGAGTACAATTGATGCGCCATGATTGCGAGAAGTTGAGAAGTTCTCTAGTTAGCACCTATACCATTTACGGGGGATATATGTGAAATATCGAAAAATGTTTATTAAAGCCGTGTATAATACTTTTAATTCAAATTAAAAGTATATCTTCACATTTATTACTTGCTGATTTATGTACGGAATGCGGATGAAAGTACTACGATATTTTGAAATTAACTTTTTTGAAGGTAAGTTTATTCCAGAGAAGAGAAAGAAATAAGGAAATGAAATTACCCGACAGAAACGAAACAAATTTTCGGTAGCGTTGTTTTGGCCTGGTTCTTCTACTGTATGGACCAGGCGGGTGTTCCGGCGAAATGAGATGAAATTGGGGAATGGGAGTTTGACAGGTTGGTTCGGGACTATATGGACCGCGCAGGTGTTCCAGGGTAGAGGGCGCGTGTCTCTCTGTTTACTTTTCAGTAGACGGAATGAGGTAAAATTGCTTCAAGGAATTTAGTGTACATGGATTGTGATTATCCTTCCTTATCTCTGTCTTCTCGTGGTTCGCGTTTTAGCTAATAGTGGCGTTATAGCTGTAGCGAATAGAGCTTTCTTATGCTGTGTGCTGAGAGTAGCAGAGTCCATGCAAGGGGACTGCGAAATCATTTTAATTTAAAACCCACTGTTGATCAAAGAGCTCTCCCATAGTCCTCTACGTGGGCGCTATTCAAATGGTATTACTCCGAAGCTAATCAAATTTTTGTCAAAGCAAAACATTTGGTTGAGGCAATAAGTTAGTTGTCGCCTGATTGGCTGAGTTTCCTGCGCTTAGGTGTAACTCAGTCAATTATCATCATCGTGGCGCGACAGCTCGACGTCGGGCCTTGCCCGCCTAGATCATTGTCCTCCAATTATTTCGGTCACGTGACCGCGTCCTCCAATCTTGGAAGCCCAGTAGTTGCGTGGCGTCCGCATATACTGAGCTCTCCCAATGAGCTCTCGGTAGAAAGCACGCATTCCCTTGAGTGAACTACATTGGGGCAGCGGCAGCAGCATCGGCAGACCTGCTTTTTCATCCAAAATTCTAAAATGCTACTTTAATGGCGGGATCTATCGGCATACTGGGGAAACTTTTGAAATGTCAGAAAGAAAAAACGAAATTTTATGCATTATGCGGGAGTTTCATTTCCGGCAGCATCAGCAGCAGCATCGCCTGTGTCTTGGCTAATTAGAATGCACGCATTCGCCTTGAGTGAATTACATTGGAGCAGCATCGGCAGCGCTGCTTTTTTAGCCAAATTTCTAAAATGTGTGGCGACCATGTCCGTTGACATTACTCACCGCTATCTGCGCTGACATCGCCTGAGGGAGAAACATCTGGCCGAGACGCCGTTGCTTCGCGTGAAGGGTACCATACCTTCGTTGTGACTTATGGTGCATTTGCCACTTTGAAATTAGTAGTAAAACGATTTCACTGTTCCTATGAGAGGTATCTGAAATAGTGAGTCAATTTCAACCAAATTTAAGGGCGTGATTTGACAGTGTCCATTCTGGTTTGGCCTGCTTGTGCTTGGACATTTGGGGGGTTGACATTAACCGCCGCTATCTGCGCTGGCATCGCTTGAGGGAGAAACAACTGGAAAGTGGAAACCCGACTGACAGAGTCAGTCGAGGTCGAGACGCCATTCCGTCAACTTGTCAATAACATCTTCGCAATAAATGCCATTGTTGTTAGTTTTAATACCGCGTGTTTTTATTGTTTTCATTAGCGACGTTTGACAGGCTGCCTGCCGTCAAATATTTTCGCTATAAATGCTGCTTTGGTGGCGGGATCTATCGGCATACTAGGGAAACTTTTGAAATATCAGAAAGAAAAACAAGCTAGCTTGCCGAAGGTATGATCATACCTTCATGCCTTCGTTGTGACTTATGCTGCATTTGCCACATTGAAATTAGTAGTAAAACTTGTTCCGATTTCACTATATGAAATAGTAAGCCAATTTCAACCAAATTTAAGGACGTGATTTGGCAGTTAATGCGATGGAATGATGTGAAATTTGGTAAAGATATCTTCAGAAATAAAAAAGTTTTCCTAACAAAAACCTGCTTTTGGAACGGTCGTTTCTATGACAGCTATATGATAGAGTAGTCCAATTTCAACCAAATTCAGAAATGTGGTTTAACTTGTCAGTCTATTGATTAGTGATAAATTTGAAAAAGATAGCAGTAGAAATAACAAAGTTTTTCTCATAAAGACTATTTTTTAAACCGGTCGTTCCTATGGCAGCTATATGACGTACTGGTCCGATTCCATTGGTTCCGACATATTTTTAGCGTGCAATAGAAAGAAGGCTTTGTACATTTCAGCTCGATAGCTTTAAAACTGAGGGACTAGTTTACATAGATCCCGACAGACAGACGGACAGACGGACAAAGCTTAATCGACTCGTCTCATCATACCGACCAAGTATATATAGTTCATATGGTCAGAGATGCTTCCTTCTGTGCGTTGCAAACTTCATGACAAAGTTAATATACCCTATCACATCCGTGATGCAGATCGGTATATGGATATGTCTTATGTCTACCTAATGCGTGAAACATATTTTATAGAAGATATCGAAGTAAATTTTATCCAGATTAGTATAATGAATGGAATCATTCGAAAGAACATGTTCCACGCATCCATGTACCGACTATCTGCACACAATGAAGATACTCGTCATCAGTTTACTGATGATGAACTACTATACAAGAGGATACGAGAACTAAGGCCGAACTTAGAAGCTGCGGGAGCACCTGCTGTTTACAAATTTACATTTAATTTAAATGGAACAAACCGCGGTGGCAGCCGCCGCAGGACCCGCGTGGTTTATTAGCGGCGAGATTGCATTGCATTCAATGTAAATTTGTAAACCGCGGCGGCTCCCACAGTGCCTAAGCTGTGGACTACTTTCATCCTAAAGCAGGAGCTTTCAATTTCATTCAACGGCAATCAATTGTTTCCCCTTCGATCACTCACTAAACAAAATTTTTCAAAAGTTCATTCATTGCGAAGTAGGCAGTTTCCTCACGAGGCGAACATTTCAGAGCTTTGTGATTGCATTTACCATGATGGCTGCTGAGAAACTCAAGTTTATGTGGACAATTTGAGATAAAGCTACAGAGATATATTGAAGGAGATGAAACCACCATATACTGTACAGTAAATTTTGGACGTTATTCCACCACATACGAACTAGAATAAAATAAACAGAGAGACACACGCCCTCCACCGCCCAACACCCACGCAGACCATATAGAAGCACAGGAAGCACATGAGATGTCATCCCCTCTCATACGTCTCCTTTGTGAATAACATTCCATTTATTCTCTCTGCCGCGGAACACCCGCCTGGTCCACATGGAAGCACATGAGATGTGAAATTCCCATACCCCTTCCTACTTCCACACTTGTGCCGAATTACTTCATTTCCCTCACTCTTTTTCATTTCCTTCTAATTGTCCCTTCTGTGGATAAAGCTGAAACGTCGTGCTGCGAATAAGAATTTTCTCATTACACCAGAGAAGAGACAGAAAGAAGGAAATTAAATTACCCGAGAGAAACGAAGCAATTGTTTGGCAGCTTGGTTTGCTTTACCCTATAGACCGGCGGGTGTTCCGGAGAAATGAAATGGAATTGGGGAATGTGAGTTTGACAGGTTGGTTCGGGACTATATAGACCGGGCGGGTGTTTCGGGGTAGAGGGCGCGTGTCTCTCTGTTTGACTTTTCATCAGACGGAATGAGTTGGAATTGCTTCAGGGAATTTAGTGTAAAAAAAATGGCACAACAGTCCATTTTGAACTGTGGCCTCGAGATGAGTTAGTATCATCTCATTTTCTAGATCGTGATGGTATGTCTTGTGAAGAGGTGTGTGATCAGCAACACGCTCAACTGAGTTATTTACCCCATAAATGGGTAATCATTTTAACAGCTGAGTGAGCAGGAGTCGAATTTTTCGGGCTGTTTACAGTTTGGGAAGCACACCAGATTCATTTCCTGTCAGAAAAATGTTCGTTTTGTGTAATTTTATGGAATAGTAAACTTAGAAAATCATTGCGCTGCCTAAAGGAAATTTGGCTTAAAAAGCAGCGCTGCCGCGGCTGCGGCTCCAATGCAATTCGCCCAAGGCCATTC
The DNA here is from genome assembly GCA_964017055.1 of Chloromyia formosa. NCBI lineage: Eukaryota > Metazoa > Arthropoda > Insecta > Diptera > Stratiomyidae > Chloromyia > Chloromyia formosa. Next base: position 29,374,525 of record OZ024815.1, on the reverse strand, counting down.
TAATTAGCAAGACACAGGCCATGTCGCTGCTTCTGCTTTTGCTGCTGTCGACAATGAAATTCCCGCATAATAAGAGCAAACATTCAAACATACTTTTTTATATTAAAGATAAGTAAACAAATATTCAAACGTAATATTTATCTAATGCATTTACTTTTTGGTTTTAAGTACCTTGCGTTTAAGGTACTTAAAACCAAAAAGTACGAAAAAAACAAAATATTTTCATATATGTACTCTGGGAATTAAGCTCATGTCTAGTAGACAAGACACAAAAATTTCGGAGCTCACGAAAAGCACGACAAAGACACCCACCTCTAATGCAGTTCGGAGAACTTTATCATAGACATCAATCATTCTAGTGAAAATATTAACCGTTCTCGCTTTCGAAATTTGAATTTGTGGGTGACTTGTACTTTCCTTCTGCAATTTACTTTCAATGGTCGCGGTCCTGAAAGCCGATCCAAATCTGGATATCGAAATAACTTTTTCGATTTCTGCTCCATATGCTTGCCCCTCTTGTAAAATATGTGTCACCAACTGCCAATTTTTGGATCTGAATAGTTTTCAGATCCGGAGGGGAATATTTAAAGATCCAAAAATTGATAGTTGACGGCAAATATTTTACCGGGGGAAATTATATAGAGGAGAAATCGAAATTTGGATCGTCTTTCAGGCCCGCGACTTAATTCGTACTTTTCAAAATTTCGCTTTTTTTTTATTCATAGAAATACTGTATCAGTACTGTGAATTGTTCTTGCTTCGGCAGAACAAGTACTAAAATTGGAACGACACAGAAAAAATTACCATGGTCCCTGCGCAAGTATGACAACTGTAATCTTCACTAACCGGCCGGTAAACAAAGTGAGGGACGCGAGCGGTCGACCTCTTGAAATTTCGCGATTTTCACGTGTAAAAAGTGAGTTTAGTGTAGCGATTTTAAGTGCAATTGAAAGTAGTGCTTGTTAGTGGCATGTTAAAGTGAAAAAAAAAATGCAACGTGCCATGAATTACCGACCAAAGTAAACTGCTCGAAAGTACGCGAGTCATTAGTGTGGTTATGAAAGTGCGGAACGATAAATTTCGCATTTTTCATTAATTTTCCGGCAATTTGGCTAATAAGAATGGTGCAGCACTATCATGGGACTAATCCTCGGGCTGGTGAATTCAGCGGAAACTCCCGAAAGCTCCCCAAAAAGTAACTGTAAAGTGGTTGTCAAATGATAACGTTCCAGGTTTTTTCCGGCCTTTTCATTGGAATTCATAGAGTAAGTATAGGTTTTTTTGTTGTGCAAATATTGACCACGAGATTTTGTCGAGCCGGACGAAAGTTTCACCGCAAGGCATCTAGTCCTGTCAACGAGTTCAAGACCCGAATTTTCGAGGGCGTCAATCCACTAAAATATTAACACAAAAATAAACTTATACTTACCTCATGAATTCCGATGAAAAGGTGTAATGAATGACTTTTCTGATGGTCTATTCGGACTGTTAATTGGCAAATATTTTTCTTAAAATCTTTGCCACATAACAATTCGAATTTTCCATCAGGATTTTTTCACACACTGCGGGTCGTCGACATTTGCAAACAATATATTCTAATAGGACATCTATGTGCCCTTTTAAAATGTATTGTTTGATCGGATGTCATCGACCTCGCTTTGTGATGTGATAGATAAGGGGGTAGCGATATTCCTTCTCGCTCCGACATCCAGGTCGAGTTTTCTGCAAACGGAGAATTCCGTTGCATGGAACTCGATTGGTGAGAAATTTTAGCCGATTCTGTGCTGAATCGAGGGTCGCGACCTTACGAGAGGGAGATAACTCGGGAGTCCACTTGTTGTTGTTGTGGTAGCGATGCTCCGAATACTGCAGTTCTTCTTGCATCAAGGGGGTTTGGCAGCTCTTGGCCGTTGAAAAACGGATCGTTCCGGTACGAAGAACCGGCTACCGCAGGAACGGACTTTCACCCGTCATCGAGTGAGAATCGACGCGATCGCCCAGACAGGGTCCATTGTCATCCATCATAGCCGTCAGATTGCCAACGTCATCGCCGGGACGTGCCATTTGTGTTTTTTAGCGCCCACAGACGGGTAATTTTCGTTTGGAGGGCTAGGGGATATTTTTAGTTTCCGGGGCCCGCGGTGAAAAAATCACTTTTCACTCGGATTTTTTGTCATTTATCGCTCGCGTCACAATAAGACTCGCAAATTTGCAACAACAAAAAATTTAATTTTATTTTTTTTTTAAATTTTTTTTTTATTTTTTTTTTGTTCTAATGATTTAAACTGAATGTTCGGTATATTTAAAACTGATCAAAACGCTGTTGCACGCAGAGCGAGCGAAGCGAGTGTTCGTGTTTGTGCGATACTGAGGGTTGCGATCCAAAACGCGGAGCGCACGCAAGAGGATTTGAAAATATTGATATTTACCATGCCTCCAATATTCCAAACATTCAGTATAAATTATGAAAAAAAAATTAAAACTTAAAAAAACAAAATAAAACAAAAATTAAAAAATTTTTTTTTTGCCAAATCCTAACGTTTAGAGTGGCGCGAGTGAAAACTGAAAAAAATCCGAGTGAAAAGTGATTTCCCCAGCCGGGGCCCCGGGAACTAAAAGGTTGCCACTAGTTTTGTTACGTTCCTACGGCAGCTGGTCCTACGCACCGGAGCACACCGTTAATCAACAAGGGCGAAGAGCTGCCAGCCAAGCCCCCTTCGACGCCAGAAGGCTACTATAACAATAGCAACTAGTTTTGTTATCTACTTCTTTAATAAATAATTAAACTCGTTCCAGTCCGTTTGCATCATGCAATGGACCGTTTACAATTAAAATCAAAAACGGCTATATCAGTATAAAATCTACATATTTATTCAACAACAACAAATTCACAAAATAGATTATTTTCACCCAAAACAATTTTTACCGTTAAAATATCACTGATATTAATTCCGATTAGCTCTGTCTAAAATGGACTGCCTACAATATGTAGAAATATCTAAACAATAACTTAAAGTCCAGCTCGTCCTTCCATAATGGCATTATAATCCTTTTCGGTGAATCGTCGATAGACGCCCTTATCCAGATAATAAATAGGATCCTTAACTTTGATATCAAATCCCTCAGTTTGTAAATCTCGCTTCTTCAATTTAAACGTACCGGTCATGGGCAGTTCGGGAAGAACACGAACGAAAAGTGGTCGCGCATACGGCGGCAAACTGCCGCGAATTCCAATCGAAAATGTTTCCATATCGATGGAATTGTCAGCATCGACAATTGCAGCCATACCGGCTTTGCCTTCCACGTGGGGAATCTGAAATTGAACGGGTTAATTTTTTTTTATTTTTTTGACATTTTTCAATCAAGATACGATTATGGTTATTACCTCAACACCATATACGACTGAATCCTTTAAAGCAAGGACGTTACTAATGACTGCTTCTACCTCGGAAGTAGAAACGTTCTCTCCTCGCCAACGGAAAGTATCGCCGGTTCTATCTTTGAAGTAAAAGTATCCAAGAATGTCTCTTACCAAGATGTCGCCCGAGTTAAAATACATATCACCTTTTTTGAAAACATTTCGGATAATCTTCTTCTCCGAAGCTTTCTATGAAACGATAGAGTTTAGAAAATTAAATATTTGCATTTTTATGTTATATGCAGTTAAAAAATATGTATAGAAAATTGCAATATACCGAAATAAAAATTTGAGTTGAAAATTCACACAATACCATTTCTCGACAAATTTCTTCCGCTCCCACGGCAGCCGGTTCTACGCACTGGAGCGACCCGTTCATTAGAAACGGCCAAGGGCTGCCAAACCCTTTCAACGCAAGCAGGCGTTGCCACAAAAAAAATCTTCTTTATTGATTAAGATAGTCTCCTTCAAGAGCGATACTAGACCAGTCGGTTGATCATGAATCGGGACTTCACAGTGGATGCCAGGCACTGTCTGACATTTTTTAGAAATAGATAATTAAATTAAAATTTACATCACCTGTAAAATTTTCTAACGGTACTTATGGTTTTTTTTTTGTCTTTTTTTATTTTTTGCTTCTATATCAGCCCACGTTATTCGAATAATCAAAACTAAATAAATACTTAATTATTCGTTATAAAATTATCTTCAGCTTTTGTATAGAGATTGTTTAATTTAAGCCCCCATTTTGCAAGCTGCGGAATTCCGTTGCGTTCTGCGGAATAGACTACTTTCAGCCTTGTTTTCCAGGCTGCAGGATACCACTGCGTTTTCCGGGATAAACTGCCTCGATAGCAGTTTATTGTGAACTTACATTTTGTCTTACAACGTTTTTGCTACGGGTAACCGTTTTCGAAATATTGTCCAAAAAACCAACAAAAACAGTTATTCTTTGTTGTTTTTTTAGTTTTAGCGGAAGGTTATCTCGAAAACTTCAGATACGAAAAAAATTATTTAAACATTTTTTATGGATTTTGTTGTGATCTTTTCATAAATAAGATCTGCCGTTTTGGTGAACGAGAGAGAGGGAGATTTAATCTTTTTATCGTTCAAAATGGGAATTTTACAGCAACTAGAAGGTGCCAAACAGCAAAGTTACTTTAAAAGGCTGAAAGTACGAGGGGTCGCCAAGTCCTACGATATGCTCAGGCATATACAAAAGAAACTGATGTGGAGTCAGCATACTTAAGGAATATAGCGCCGAAGCTGATGTCTTAGAAACCCTTGTCAACAACCAACTTATGAACTATCTTGATTCACACCATCTTATCAGCGATCGATAATACGGTTTCCGTTCTTCACACTTCACCGGAGATTTAACGACATATCTTACCGAAAGATGGAATCGATGTTTTCATCAATTTGGTGAAACTAAAATCATTACCCTCGACATTTCGAAAGCTTTTGACAGAGTTTGGCATCCGGCTCTTTTAGCTAAACTCCAGGCTTTTGGTCTGGACCCAAAATTAGTTGTATAAACCATACAACCAAGTTTTCTCCACGGCCGTTCGCTTCGAGTCGTGCTCGACGGAGTTAAATCCGTCAAGGTACCGTCCAATCACCAACACTTTTTCTTCTGTTCATCGACGATCTTTTAAGTGTGGCATCAAACCCTATCTACAGTTTTGCAGATGACAGCACCCTTGATTCTATTTATACTCTTAACTCTACAGCTGTCTCCTGCCAAAATGCTACATCTTTCAACCGAGATCGCATATCTGACTCACTAAATAGAGATATCTCAAAAATTATTGCGTGGGGGAAGCGAATCGAGTTGTTGTTGTTGTAGCAATGGTCAGAAGTTCGTTGTGTGAGTGTGTTACATGTTGTGTTGTTCTTCGTCTTCCTCGGTGTTGAGTGATAGGAAGGTAGCTGCCTCTACGGGGTTCTCCCACAGTGATCTGGGGGTCAGGTGTGTGGGTGCAGCTGGGCATCTGAAAATGTGGTCTACATCATGAGGTGTACCATTGCAGGCGGGGCATGTGTTCGTAACATCCCGATCAATGCGAGACAGGTAGGAGTTTAGACGCGAACACCAACCCGACCTAATTTGGCAAGTGTCGTTCTCGTTGCTCTCGGAAGCGTTCTCTCGTCTGGAGAGATGGCTGGTGGTTGTGTCGAGAGGACTTTGTTTGGACCTAGTCTTGCAATTAATGCTTGTACTTCCTGGTGGTGTATTGCTGCGATGGCAAGCGAATCGAGTAGAGTTTAATGCCTCCAAAACTCAATTTTAATAAACGACGTGCTCCATCCATCGCCAAACCCATTCTTGTCGATGGTGTCAGCATTACTGATTCACCCACATTGAACATACTAGGTATAAACATCTCTAGTAAACTAAATTGGTCCGACCACATCGTGAACATTGCAAAAAATGCAATGAAGTGTCTGGGTTTCATGAATCGCTGAAAAAGACAAAGTTCAACGGAAAGCCTTCAAGCTTATTGGCGATGAATCCATAACTTTTCATATAGAGCCGCTTGAACACCGGCGAAATATCGGTTGTTTGTCTCTTTTTTATCGCTACTACAACCGCCGTTGTTCTGCCGAAATATCCATTCTTATTCCTGAGCTTGCTCTTCCTTTGCGTAACACCCGGCTAGCCTGCCGTGCCCATCCTCATTTTCTCGAACTCTGTAGTAGTCGCACCGTTAAATTCTATGATTCATTTGTATCCAGAACAACACGAATGTGGAACAACCTACCATTTTTTGTTTTCCCCTGCAGTTATGAAATTTAAACGTAACGTACACCGGTACCTCATTCGAACTCATATCCCCTAAGCCTTAGCGTAAACATAAAAAAAAAGCACCCTGATCAAATGATGTTACTGCAACAACGTGACTAAATGTCAAAATACAGATCAGACAAACCTTTTTTTTTAACTTACCTTATCTGCATATCCGCTAAAAGCACTGGAACTAATTCTCGGATTGATTTTCCCTATAAAAACACCCGGTTCTCCCGGCTTACAGGCTATACATCTGCCGTTTGAATCTCTAATTGGTTCATCTGAATCCTCTTCGCATTTAATAAGCGTAACTGGATATAGTTTGCGTGCTGCAAGAGGAACGAATCCGATAGCTCCGATTTGACTATCGAAATTGGCTGAAAAGAAAAGAAAGAAAATAATAAAACACAGATTAGAAATATGTATCTCGTACAACATCGTAAACTGACCGGAAATCATTCTTACCTAAATTAGAATTACCCTCTGTCGCACCATAGAGCTCCCCAATTTTCGGAATATTGAATCGGGACACGAATTGTGGCCAAATTTGCGGTCGAAGGCCATTTCCAAACATTAGGCGAATTTTATGCTCCCTATCGACGGCCTTATGTGGAACGGCCAACAAATATCGACATAACTCTCCAATATACTGGGCAGTTGTACAATTGTATTTAATACAGTCTGTCCAGAAATTGGACGCGGAGAATTTTTTCCTCATCGCCATTGTACATCCCCGTAACAAAACGTTGCCGACTCCCAGCATACCGCCAGCTGTATGATAGATAGGCAGCGGGTTATAGATCACGTCACTTTCGCGAATATCTAGCATATCCCCTGAGCCCATGCACATGAACATGTATCTGCAATTAAATATTATTGATTAAAAAAATGTCAGGTCTAAAATAAAAGAATTCTAATAATCGTTTAACATTCGATTCAAATATAACACACGGTGTTTTATGAGACCGCGCACACAGCGATTACTAAATAGTTTAGTTTAGATTGGACTAACTTTTCGCTCCACTTGCGATGCGGTACTGGACTGAAAAATTGGGACTGGATGGATGTTGACGTTTTCGTTGTTAGCGTTTGTTTTGTTAGAGTCGGCGGTATAAAAGCGCTTTTATCAAGAAGCTACTGGCTCGTGACATTTCTAAAATACTCTTCAAACAGAAGTGACAAACCAACATCTGACATTCGCCATATTTAGTACTGGCCGGTATAACCACACCACGAACTGGTATTAGCCCTAATTCGTTCCTGCGGCAGCCGATTCTTCGCACCGGAACGACCCGTTTTTCAACGGCCAAGAGCTGCCTAGCCCCCTCGATGCAAGAAGAACTACATCATTCGAAGCATCGCTATCACAACAACAACATTGACCCTAATACAATCTAGTTAATACTTCTCTTAGTTTAACGATATAAACGTGGCCATTGACATCTCCTAATGTTGTTTCGCCGACTTCGAGGGTTCGAATCTCAGCGTAGCCATAGCTGTTTGTGTTGTCTTCCCCCTGTGGTGTGGGGCGTAAGAGTAAGTCACAACCTATTCCGACTTGTCGCAGGTATGTGGCTAAATGGGCAATAGGTGCATGAGCAAAATGTATCGTCCGAAACTAGTTTATTCTAACGAAACGTCAAATAACCCACATGGGAAAAGTTGACGCGCTATGCCCTCCACACTATGGACAAAGAGGATTGATAATTCTACAAGAGCGATCACTTCATAGAACTTTCCCCTCTGCCAAGAGATTTGTATGTATTGACAAATTGTACAGACTTCACAAGAAAGCTTCCTCCTCTTGTGTATCTATACTGTGTAGTTTATACTATGTTTATACAATTTGTCAATACATACAAATCTCCTGGCAGAGGCGAAATTTCTATGGAGTGATAACTCTTGTGGAATCTATACTATTTGCTATGGGTTAAGGCAAATAGTAAAGTATACTACCCTCGGTTGTAAGCGCCATTTCTTGTACACAGCCTTCATGCACGAGTATAGTGCAACAGTTGCCTTTTTTTACCGTTCCTGACTGTTCAACTTTCAGGATAGTTTCTTATCCAGAATGAGACCAAGGAACTTGGCGTTATTAATGAGTACAACCTTGTATGTACTAACCAATTGCCTTAACCCCTCCAGCAAATTTCGGATGGTGCAATTGCTAGCATACACCTTATATCCGTATAGAAGTTATTAAGTGTGGCGACCGAGACCTCATCGCTACTGGACGCCCACAACCCTGTGGTTAGAATAGAATTAAAGTACAATAGTTCAATAAACCGAATTGTCACAGCACTATCAAATAACAGTCCATATTTGACAATTTGGGAAAACTTTTCCTTATCTTCCCTCAAGAATATTGATTTGAAATAAGTTATATTATTCTGCAAACCATGCACAATATTCACCCACACTAGAAACAACATACAAAGCTTATTCCATTTGATGGCCTAAATGGGAACGTCAGCAAATTGCATGATTGTTATTAGTTACTTAACTCATGTAAGTTCATACAGCTAATAAAAAAATGAATAGGTGATACAACAAATGTTGATTAGTAAAAGTATCTTTAGAGCAAAACATTGTGGAATTAATGTTGTCTTGCTCTCTCTACTACGGCCACCTGATTTTCCCTCCAAACTAGATAAGAGCGAATGGTGTGTCAGTATTCAATATTAATATGACGTAATGTAGCTTTCCTATAAAAGCTTTCCAATTTAGATATAACGATAAAACTAAAAAGATAAACTAAAGCGCACTAGCTCGATAGCATAGTTCCTTCCAGCACAATCTAAAGCACTTAATTTACGCTTTACGCTTACAATGATATTCATAAGTGCAGTTCCGTTGAAATATCGTGAATATTTTATACGTATTGTATAGAGTGCTTACCGCAAATGTGTAATAACAGCTGCTTTAGGTAGACCTGTTGTTCCCGACGTGTAAATATAAACCATCTTATCTTTTGTTTTTCCGGCTAGAATATCATCTGTGACATCACTAGTGTCATGCTGACTTAGGTCGGAGGAAAAATCGATGGCACCTAGGGCAAATTAAAAAAAGAAGCGTTAAGAAACATAAACGATATTTTTTAAATTGTGGATACCTTCAAGAAGTGGAAATTTCGAGCTATCACGCTGGTGTTGGTCGAAGAACTGATATACCGGAATGTCTGATATTTTGTCTCGATTTCTGATTTCCTTGAAAGCTAAACGGAAAAGATTACTAATTTCTAACGTTTTTGTTTCAATAAAAAATCAATAATAACCAATAATTTATGCTTAATGACAACAAGGGAAATGTTTAATAGAGTCCATCTAATTTGAATAGCTTTGATGGCGTCTCCCCGGAAAATTATATTATTACTTACCATCAGTTAATTCAGTACCAAGAATAACAGCCTTCGAATCAGCCACCTTGATTGAATGCTCCAACGGTTCTTTCATTAAATTAGAATTAATCAGTGCCGTCGTAACGCCTATTTTCGATAGTCCCAGCCATATTGCTGGATATTCGGGACGTGTTTCCATTAGCAACGAAATCGTATCGCCCCGCTTGAATCCTTCCGATTTAAAATAGGATGCAACGGAATTACTTAAATCCTCCACATCCTGGAATGTTAATTTCCGATCATCCATCATGAAAGCTATTTTGCCACGATGTCGTGAAACAATTTCGCGGAAAAGTTTAGGGACAGTTTTCTTTCCTCGCTCCCATTTAATTAGTTTGTATTGTAGTCCTATAAATCTTACTGCAGCGCTAGAAATAGTCAATATATTTAATTTAATTTCGAGTAAATTTTCAGGTTTTACAAAATAAAATCCGACTTATAAAAAGCGACTTACGTTAAATCCCTGCGAAATGTGACTGTTATGGCATAAACATATGTCGGCCGTTCGCCCGTTAATAAAAATACACATATACCTACGACTAGAGACAGAGGTAGTGGATAATTCCAAAAGATTAAGGCTAAGCTTAGACCGGCTAGTATTGTGCCTAACAAGGTGGCAAACCGTTGTTTTTTATTAAGTTCTAATAACATTGTGATTGGTTTGATATGTTTCTAGTTCCTCAGAACCATTTGGAATCTGAAAAGAGAAAGAATAATTTTAAAACGAATTTAACAAATTAAATGCAGAGTTTAATATTAATTAAGAATATTAATTTTTTCTTTAATATTATTAAATTAAATTTTTTTAAATTTAAAAACGTTTCAACAACGTTCGCAAACATTTTTTGGAACATTCCTGATTCGCAACAATAAAGAGGATTCACTCTATCGGGTTAGAGGGAATGAGCCAATCTAGACGAGGCAGTAATTTACTTCCTCAGATCGCATGCCAACGGATGTCCACGAAAAGCTGTTTGTGTCTCTCTCTGGTAAATGTGTATGAGATTTCACAGAGAAGGACGCAAATACCTAATTATGACGACGGATCCAACAGTCCGAGCGCTCGTCGGGTGAGGAGAACCATACGAAACTGTGCGATAATCACTACGACGCCATGATTGTGGGCGTGGCTTGCGGCAAGTGCATAAATGAAAAGTGTGTGATGAAAAAATTGAAATTGGTAACGACTATATGCATTAAAATTGAGTTTCCTATATGGTCAGTTTGAATTGTGTGTGTGGATCCAATGAGAAGTTGCATCGTTCATACATTCGGATGTTATACAGGGTTACTGGTAACTCGACAAGGAATACGTCGATATACATACATATGCAGGGTTACTGATAACTCGACGTATGCCTTGTGTCGCGTTATAATAGAGTCAAAATGCAACAAAATAAAGCCAGAAATGTTCTACCGATTTTCAGTGGTTACTGGTGATATATGATATGATATAGTACTCCAATGTCAACCATTTCGGGGAAGTGGTTTGGCAATAGATACGATTGAATAATGTGAAATTTGGTAAAGATATCTGCAGGAACAAAAAAGTTTTTCTAACAAAAACAGACTTTTGAACCAGTCGTAGCTATCTCAGCTATATGACATAGTAGTCCGATTCGATCCGTTTGTTCCGACATGTATACAGCGAGCAATAGAAAGATGACTTAGTACAAAATTTAAGCTTGATAGCATTAAAAATGAGAGTCTAGCTTGCATAGAAACAGACGGACAAAGTTTAACGGAAATAAGTCCCAGAATACAGTAATGTGAGGCATTAATAAAACTAAAAAGGATGAAAAAATCAATCAATTAAAAAGTGAGAAGGAGAAAGTTAGTACTATATATGTAAGAATGAGAACTATTAGGAACAAAATGAGCAGTGTAAAGGAAGAAAGTACTTAAGTAAGAACTAATAAAAAAAATTAAAAAAAAAAGTATAAATAGAAGAAGAAACAAAAATAGGGAACAAATTAAAAGGGTATATGCTTACAAACAAAAAATTAAACTGAGCAAATTAATTAATTTAATTGTAAAAAAAGTTAAATGTCCACTAACGCGACCCCTTGAAGAAGGATCTTTTTAAAAGAGTAAAACGAGGTGAGTAAAGGACCAAGCTCCAATCTGTCATAATTATACATAATTCGGAGAATTGGTAAATTCTTATAAACAGAAAGATCAGCGGTAGGAGGACAGCACCTGTACGTGTAAAGTGAAGCGGTTTTCTAAAAACAATGTCTTTGGAAAGAGAAGAACATAATAATTGACGACATAACTTATATCAAAAGCATTTGTCAAGAAAATTCTTCTCTTTCGCAAAGACATAATCTGAAGAAAGCTAAGGCGTTCAGGGTAGGGTAAGTATAAGCAAGTTTGAACTTAAAAAATATGGCCCGGGTGAACTTACTTTGCATGGATTCTAAAGCATCCGAGGCAGTCAAAGTAGAGGGGGACCAAACAACTGAGGCGTATTCTAGAATGCTACGTACAGTAGCAGCGCAATACAAAACCAGCTAATTTAGAAGCTTTATTAAGCTTGATAGAGAAGAAATGGTCAGAGAAGCAAAGTTTAGGGTCGAAAACAACACCAAGATCATTGGACGAAGAGACAACTGCAAGAAAGAGTGAGTTAATATGATATGTAAACCAAAAAGGGAAAGATTTCAAAGAGTATATCATGACAGAACATTTAAAAATATTAAGGGGTAAATCATTAGAACTGCACCAAGAGGATAAGATATCAAGGTCAGATTGGAGAGCTAAGCATTGCCCCTGTGCTGGAAAATCTAGCTAGTATTGCTAACTTAGCTTTGTATACGACTATTATTCTCTCGCGTCCTGGCTGAAGGCAAGCATGTCACTCACTAGAGTGTCTCTGGAAAATACTAAATACTACTAATACTATTAGAATAACTGGTAAGCTTTGTGCTTTCTAAATAGTACTACTGATCATGAAGGCTCATTTCCATTCTTTCTCAGTTTACTTAAATTTGCCTGATTGAGCTCATTCTGCAAATAGTACCTACGTACCCGATTGATGCAGCCCAATCAAACTTGTTTAATCTACCTTCTCCTGTCAGGTGCTGAGATTTAGTAAGGCCTGCGCACGGAAGCGACAGTTTTCTAACTGCCCATAACTGCTCACCAACATCGCAACTTGAAGACATGAATAAATTTACCTTCCCACGTCCGGTACTGCGATTTGGTTAAGCCCGCGCACGAAAACGATAGTTCTCCAATTCAGCCCCCGGATTGCCCGCTACTGCACATCAGCACCGCGACTTGAAACTATATGCATCTAAACCACTACCGAAGCTTAGCGACCTACTTCACCTTGCCAAAAGCAAAGAAATCCAAATTCACATAAGGCGCGTTCTTTTGCGTATCTATCGAGCGTATTGTAGGTAGGGATGTTCGATACCTACATAAGTATCGATACTGGAATCGATACCGGTACCGCGATGTCAGTATCAATATCATCTAATTATCGAAAGAAAAATATCGGAACCTCTAGATATCGATACTACTACTATTTTTATATTAGTACATAGCATACTAACACTAGTATAGTACATACCTACCTACCATTTTTGTTCAAACTCTGTCTGCTGTAACTTTAGTTTTACGCATGTTAGCTTAATCATGAAAAAAGCACACACATTTTATTATTACATGCCTGTAATATATTATTTCCAAGACAAGAAACAATTGAAAACCCACAAACAAAAATTTATTTGTATTAAGGTTAGGTTAGGTACAAAGGCTGCCGTATTAGCTACAGCACACATGAACCGCTATAGGGTCCGTTGTGATACCTCAATGGAATCCTCACCATACCATTCTACTCGTTGAACCAGCCAGTGCTGATAATGAAACGATGGAGTTTACCAACATCAACATTTGCCAAGTCATCCAGTTCAAAAAAGAACTGGGATCCAAGAAATTTCTTTCTTCTTCTAGCAAGAGCAGGACAGGAACAGAGGAAATGAAAAATGCATTCCTCCTCGTCCTCATCATCGCAGCTTCTACAGAAGTCATTGTAAGGGAGGCGGAGCCTCCTTGCATGTTCTCCTAGTATACAATGCCCAGTGATGACTCCCACCACAGTTCTGATGTGTTGCCTATTCAGCGAAAGCAATTTGGCGGATCGCCTAGGATCCAATCTAGGCCACAGTGGCTTTGTTAAAAGGCATGTGTTGCCATTCAACCACCTTAAGTTAGTTCTGTTAGCCGCTTCGGTTTTCAGAGCTAGTTTACAAGCAGCCATAGGCATATAGATTGACCGACGAGCCAGTGCAGCCTCACCTGCTGCGCCCTGCCTAGCGAGCTCATCCGCCCTACAGTTACCCGCGAAACCACTGTGACCCGGAATCCAGCATAAGAAAATATTAAAGAAGTCACTCATCCTCGTAAGTGAAGAGCGACATTCCGACACGGTCTTTGACGTAGTCAAGCCCGGTTCGAGAGACTTAATTACAGCTTGGCTGTCAGTAAACACTATTATGTCTCTAACTGATACTGCGTGACACCCCAGCCAAGCCATTGCTTCGGTAATCGCCAAAGCTTCGGCCTGAAGCACACTACAGTAAATAGGGAGACTAAAGGAAAGGCTGATGTGAAGTCCAGCAGAGAACACACCAGCTCCTACTCCCTCCTCCGTTTTGGATCCGTCTGTATATATTTCAATTGCGTTGGGTAGCGGAATTGCATTCTCCTCCCATTGATTGCGTGATGGTATCAGGCTGAAAAAAATTTTCTCAACCATGCATACAGGAGTAGTGTAGTCAGTTATTGCCGGAATGTCAAAGCTGTTCAGAATGGCAGCATGTCCAATATCTGAAGTAAACCATTGACCAGTATCGCGAAGCCGGATAGCCGTGCACCCGGCCATCTGTTCGGCAAAAATGTCAAGTGGAAGCAGATTGAGCAGCATGCTAAGAGCAGCAGAAGGCGTAGTTCTAAGAGCTCCACAAATAGCAATGCTGGCCAATCTTTGCACCTTTCCTAACAGGCAACGGTTAGCCTCTATACTCAGAGCAGTCCACCAGACCACCACACCAAACATTAGTATAGGTCGCAAAACAGCCACATAGAGCCAATGCAGCACTTTTGGTTGCAGGCCCCAATTTTTTCCTATGGCTCTTTTGCAGGAGTAGAGCGCGACTGTGGCTTTATTCACCCTCTCCTGTATATTAGGTTTCCATGATAACTTCTTATCTAGAATAAGTCCCAAAAATTTCGCCCTGTCTACAAAAACAAGGCTCGTACCATGTAGAATAGGAGGCACAACTGGAGGTATATTATACCTCCTTGTAAAAAGAACAAGCTCCGTTTTAAACGGATTTATCTTTAGCCCACAGTTATCGGCCCAATTTGTTAATAGTGAGAGAGCGTTTTGCAACACCTCACTAAGTACACTTGGAAATTTTCCTGATACAGCAATAGCAATGTCATCCGCATAAGCAACCACCTTGCAACCCAGCCCTTCCAGGTCCAATAACAGTCTATTGACCACTAAATTCCAGAGAAGGGGAGAGAGCACCCCGCCTATTTGTATTAAACAAATAAAAGAATTTACAAAAGTGGGTTTGCTGCAAGTAGAAGGTAGTTCCATTTTGAAAATCAAAATGAAACTTTTTGGGAAATTGCAAAAAAAACGTTCGAAAAATCGCTGCACAATATATTTTTGAGTGAAAATATGATCATGATATGCAGGACAAGTGAACAAATTTAAAAATTTAGAAATTTTGCAGTTTTGCTCGATTTCGACTTTTCAGACAGTTTTAAAAATCTACCAAACAAAATTTGACAGAAATGGGGCTTGCAGCAAACCACTGTTGTTTGCCCAAAAATGATAATTTGGAGAGTCTTTCAGACAGCAGCCTGTTTCTTATTTAATTTAAAATTTCTCCTGGCTTAGAGAACATTCTTTCTGCTGACACTGAAGTTGCTACAATTGTCAGATACATACTTCTAACATAAGCCAAATGGTTGGGGAAAACATTTTTCATGTCGTTCCAGGTTCGCAGAGTGTTTGACTTTAATGGCGTGAAAGGATTCCTTAAATACAGCGTAAGCTCATCTTCAGGTTTACTCGATTCCCCAAAGGTAATTTTTCTTCTTTTTTTTCATATGCAGTTCCCGTATTTTTGTTTTTAATCAGAGCCACGGACTTTCGCGCCACGATGATGATGAACCAGAACCACAGCTTGAAGTCTGACTATCAGCAGCAGAATCATCGGATCCACCATTCCACCCCGCCTGGATAACACATTTTATTTTGTGAATAGCAGACCCATTCATAATTTCTGAAATTTATATTCTTAAACCGCGGATCAAGTAAAAAATACTCAATTTGCTAAAAGCGCTTATCTAGCTCGTTGAGCTCGCCATTGCAGCTTTCTGCTAGAATCTCGCGTATTGTGTTGTGTGTCCTGTGTGAAAGCAGCCAGACCTTAAACCTCAAACTCAGAACAATGAAAAATAGCGACCTAAAAAATTAACCGCGAAACCACCACGTTTTAAAATTATTATTATTATTCTTTAGTTCATTTATAAATACATACATGTGTATATTTTTTTATTAGTGTCTACAAAAAGAATACATAATTATTTTTTGGAATTTATCGACACCGATACTGGCTTGAAAGTATCGATACCATATATGTATGTACATAGTATCGTCACTAAAAGTATCGAGTACCGATACATCGCTACTTTTAGTGGCGATACTATGTATATGGTACCGATACTTTCAGGCCACTATCGGTATCGATCGATGCAAAGTATCGAATACCGATACCTCGCTCCCATGGTAGCCGGTTCTACGCACCGGAGCGACCCGTTCATCAACAACGGCCAAGGGCTGCCAAATCCCCTCAACACCAGTAAGCGTTGCTACAACAGTAACAGTACCGATACCTGTGGTATCGGAAGAAAAGTATCGATGGTGATGAAGTATCGGTAGTATCGGAACGTCCCTAATTGTAAGGTTACAAATAAGCATTACACAAACAACAAGAAACTTGTTGTTTATGTAATGCGTGTTCGTTACCCTACCCTAAACTCGATAGATATTCAAAAGAACGCGCCTATAATAAACGACACCGCTCAAGATGCAACACTACAATACTAAACAGTTTTGAATTACACCACGATCGTTCTGTCTTCAGTGTCTCACTGAATACTCGACAGTCGTCCCAATTCTCAGGTACGAAGCGGCGTAGCTAAGGGGGGGGGGGGGGGGGCGAAGGGGGCCGTTGCCCCGGGCGCAACGGCTGGAGGGGCGCCAAAACGCTTTCCACGAACTAACTTTCTCTTCCCTCCGTTTGAATATTAATTCATACTGAAGTTTTGCCCCGGGCGCCAAATACTTTAGCTACGCCACTAACGATCCGTGGTTCGTGGTTCCTATCAACACATCTCCATATGCGGAACACATGTATCCTGCGAGTTTCACATTTGATACAACTATCTGCCCTAATGGCAGACAGTCCTATTTTCCAGAATTTGAATTTGTCACGCGGTTACATCCTCATACACGCATGATCTTCAAATGTTGAACACTTCGTCGTTATCAAATCTACCGCGCTTCCGAGGAGTACTCAACAGCCATATGTTGACACTCAGGAAGATCTAAGACGAGCAAACAACCCATATCTGAACTTTTATATGCAACTTCATTACAATCTTCCACTTTAGCAAGCTTATTAGAATTTCTGTACATCTGTATAAAAGCACTACAGCTATATTGGATGTCAATATAAACAAACGTATTAAGCTCACATGGCAAGGGTACTATTGAGGAGTGCCGCAGCTAGAGAGATAAGCAGACCCACTGATCGCAACGCACTCACCACTCACTATCAAATCTCTTATCAACTCAAAGTCCACCGGCCCGTATCAGTCAAGAAGTCAACAGTCAATCGAGGGGATTGGTTCCAACAAGCGAAGTGTGTCCAGTCCAGAAACTGTGGAGGAGTTTGACTTTTGACCGTTTGCTTTCATTTCGGGCAATATCATTCCATAACTTCAATCTTGCCTCGCCACAATTTCAACGAACAGCTCAATACGAATCCATCAAAGACTTTTGTACTTTGAACTTAGTGGACTCACATTTTCCTCAATATAAGTATTTCAGACGCACCGGTTGCGAATGCGATTGATGTCATTCGAATTGTTAAGGAGGGTAAGGTAACCAACCTTATGTCGCAGTGACATTGAAAAGTTCAACCCAAAAGAGCAAGTTAGTATGCTAATTACACATTTTCCGATTACGTATAGTATGCATTGATATCCAAACAACCGCAAAACACTCAATAGCAATTTTAGCGCCGATTGATGGTTACTCACTCTGAGTATTACGCATGCCCATAGGGTCAGCAGATCAGCACATACAATGAATGATCTGCGCTTGACCACCCCTATATCTATTGATAATTGACATTGTCGTACGAATTTGGTATTGAAATTATGTACGAAAACTCCAAAATGAATGCTGAGCTGTGTTGGTACTTACTTGCAGTTTGTAGCAAGCGACAGAGGGGCTAGCAGAAACAAAAGGAACTGTGAAACAAAGTATACAATTAGCGTCACTAAACCACTTGGCGTAATTTGTAAACAAACAGGTGGTGGTGGTTAAACACGCCCGCGGAAAACACACGCGATTCACGAACTCATCGGAATTAAAGAAAAGAATTTCAAACAATAGAAACAATTTTCTTGATGAAAGTTCAGGAACGAAACTCGCTTACTACACCAACGTCGAAGCAACACTCGGCACACAGAAATTTTTTCAAATGAAATGAGCGTGTACAGTGGAACCCACTATCTATCCGCCTTCCCACCGTAGTCAAAACTCTGAATGACTCGCGCTCGAAAGCTCTCCTCGATAATTACAAAATGTGAGCATTCGCGCGCCACGAAAACTTATCTTTGGTTGCGACATTCCTATTTCTACCCAGTAAAAATACAAAATATCGTGGATTTATGTGATGTGTGCGAGATAGATGGGCTTCGGGGAAGTAGATTTTGTGTGAACAGTATGTTCTAGGCGGCTATAGCACTAGGGGGATTCATGCTCACATCGTAAACGTCGTATTTGTCGTAAAGTTGTAAACTTCTGTCATTTTACTATGGGGATGACAGAAGTTTACGACGAATACGACATTTACGACACTGAGCGTGAATCCCCCTATTATAAAAGTTCTTTTACAATATCTTTAATGAACGATATTTTAAAATATTTAACTTTTAGGCGAAATTCTCATTCAAGACAAGTACTCGCAACGTGCTTAAATATAAGTCGAGATACACAGCATCAAATGGGCGGCTTCGTATTCAGCTGCTTCGATTCTGACACGATCGACACCGTCGGCAGGTAGAATTTTACCAGCAAATGGTAATGTATCGACCGGGGGACACCATGGTTTCAATACATTTTCTCTTTCTCGATAGCGGAGTGCAGTGTGAGTGCGATTTTCAAGATGCACGTGCAATTTTTGCATTTTGCACTTCCAATCTGAAGCGCCAAATTTTATCGGCGGCTTATTCATGCTAAATGTAAAATACAAGTGGCCTGAAAATATGAAAAATTAAATGATGATGTATCATAGTAGGTTCTTAACTATCTAAAGCGAAAATTTATTCTATTGTATATACAATTGTGGCACTGGATTTTCTCAGACAAAAGTTCCAACTTTAAAGGTAAAAATCTCCTAAATGGTTATGAATTAGCGGAAAAGGACTCCAGATTCGTTCATTTCAGACCAAATTCGATTGAAACCCATCATTAAAATTTGGCGCCTCAGATATGGAAGTCGCCCCTTAGATATGCATTGATTTCAATCAATCTTCAAATAGACAGTACAATACATACATAATGTTTGAAATTACAATAATAAAACGAATTCATGCTTATGAATTCAGTAAAAAAAACCAGGTCGAAGCGAAGCGTATATACCCTAGACTTGTACAGACCTAGTGGTGATACCAAAAGTACAAATTGGCAATGACCATATGCATTAAAAGTGACTTTCCTATATGGCCAGTTTATAGGGGAGGTTGGCGATCATTCAGAAGGATTTTGACCATTCTCAAAATCAACTAACTAACCCACACTACAAATATTTGTCGAATTTTGTAGGTCGCTAGCTTCATTCTATCGAAATAACAACCAACTAGGTCCTACTACAAATATTTTACCAAAATTTCAAATCACTAGCATCATTTTATCGAAAGTTATCTTTTATTTTAAGTTTCATTTGTAGGGGAGGTAGGGGTTCCTTCGATTGGATCTTGCTCATTTTCAATACCCAACTAGATCTTACTACCAACATTCTACCAAATTTTCAACTCGCTATTGTCATTCTATCAATAGTTATCGTAATTAATAAATATTTTTTTTTTTTTTTAATTTGTAGGGGAGGTAGGTGTTCCTCTGATCTGATTATGCCCAACTTACTAAAACCCAAGCAGCTTCTCTCCTGAGGGTTACATGCCAAAAATCAGGTGTATAGGTCAATTGGTTCAAGAGTTATAGACAAAAAACGTGAAAAGTAGGGTAGTACGGGGCTCTTTGTAAGAAAACTACATTAGTTTTCAACGGATCGATTTGATTTTTCCAGGAGAGTATAAGATCACCCTCACGAGAAATTTACCAAAGGTTGAGCTTTTCATGTTTATTAAATCGGGAGTTATAGATAAATTTAGTTATTTTACATATGTAGGAGAGGTCGGTGTTCTCTTGGCTTGATTATGGCACCTGTTAGTTAACAAGCAATTTAACAGGATGCTGAGAAAGCGGGCCTAAGGGTTGCAATCTCTTAAACCGCGGAGCTCGCGTAGAGAGCGGAACCCGCGCAAGGGGAGTGCGAAATGATGAAGATGCAAACCACTGTGTGTCGCCCGGTAAAATAGGAATATTCCACTGTGGCGATTCTGCCTACTTCAGGATAATTCTCCATCTCATACTGATCAAATGATAAGCAACACAATTGTGCTTTCTGGCTATAAAGAAATTAGACCAGCACCATATTCACCAGATATAGGGCCGGATTTTTTTTTTAATAGCAGTCAGGATATTATGGCGAAATTCACATTCATGACAAGAACTCGCAACGGGCGGATTCACATTCAATTGCTCCGATTCTGACACGATCGACCCGCAGGTAAAATTTTGCCAGCAAATGCTGAAAATGTTGCATCGACCGAGGGTCACTATCATTTCAATACATTTTCTCTTTCTCGATACCGAGGTGGAGTGTGGGTGCGGCTTTCAAGATGCACGTGCAATTTTTGCATATATTGTGTACAAAAGGTAAAATAACAAGCTAGCCTTCGGCTACCTTGCCGAAGGTGTGATATCCTTCACGCTTCGCGTGAAGGGTATCAAACCTTCTTTGCAATTTATGGTGCATTTGCCACTTTGAAATTGGTAGTAACACTTGGTCCGATTTCACTGTTCCTATGAGAGGTATATGAAATAGTGGGCCGATTCCAACAAAATTTAGCAATGTGGTTCGGCAGTCAATATAGTTAAATAATATGAAATTTGGTGAAGATACCTTCAGAAATAAGAAAGTTTTTCTAACAAAAACTTGCTTTTGTAACGGTCGTTTATATGACAGCTATATGATAGAGTAGTTCAAATTCAACCAAATTCGGGAATATGATTTGACTAAAAACACTATTGATTAGTGTGAAATTTGAAAAAGATAACTTTAGAAATAAAAAAGTTTTTCTTACAAAAACCAATTTTTGGACCGGTCGTTCCTATGGCAGCTATATGACGTAGTGGTCCGATTCCATTGGTTCCGACATATATATAGCGTGCAATAGAAAGAAGGCTTTGTACAAAATTTCAGCGCGATAGCTTTAAAACTGAGGGACTAGTTTGCATAGAAACAGACAGACAGACGGACAGACAGACAGACGGACAAAGCTTAATCGACTCGTCTCATCATACTGACCAAGAATATATATACTTTATATAGTCGGAGATGCTTCCTTCTGTGCGTTGCAAACTTCATGACAAAGTTAATATACCCTATCACATCCGTGAAGGGTATAAAAAGGAAAAGAGATCTGTTCTCGATGGTTTTTTTTACCGCGTATACTGCTTTACTCTGCACTGTACACTGCAGCAACAATCGCAGCGGCAACAACAGCAGCAGCGTGTAATGAATCACCTGTGGTGAATCATATTATGGTATGGTACTGCTGCTCCCACCGACAGATCGATGGCAGCACCTGATGAGTCGGTGGTACCAAATCAGAGGCCGAGGCTCACATTACACCTGAACCCCGATGCGAGCGCGAGGGCAAGTGAGCCATCCGGCAACCATTCCATTCTTATCGCTTCATTTTTTTTTATTCCCCATTTTTACCTCCCTTGTTTGTGTTGTCTTTCCCAGGCCTGTGATTTTTTGTTAATACGTAAAGGACAGGGGCAACGAGCAGCTAAAACCCCGCCCACGTCTCCCGAGCTGAGCTACAGCAGGCGTAGGTCGCTGCTCGTTGAGGGACCTTGTTTCTTCGCTAGATGGCACGACCCGACCTTCACGGTTAGATGCTATCTTAGACTCCGCCCCCACGGGCATCTTTGGATGCCCATCAAACCGTCCGTTACAAGCGGAATCGGCTGTGTCTTGGCTATTCTTCCAAGCCTCATGGAAAGCAGCAACTATGGAAGCACGAAATGCCATATCGTCTTCCGCCAATACGTTAATTTCGATTTTTCTCATTGTTTTGCATAAAAAATGAGTTGTTTGAGTTGTTGTGAACGTCGAAAATGTTTTATAATTTTTAACAACTATACGAAGCTTTCGTTCGATACCTTGATCTTTATGTCATTTTAAAAGTTTCCCCAACATCATGTTTCAGAATAATCATGGCGTAAGAATGGGATACTTTATTAATCGAACCGAACTAAATTGGACATTCGTCAAATACATAGAATTTTCACAACTCACCACACCCAAATCGAGCTCAAATCGAGTGATTTGTCTGCCGTGTAAACATGAACTTACGGTTAGGCTGAGCGCACGATGGCTCACGTTCGCGTGTCGCGTTCACGTGTTTTATATCAAACGGTTCAAGTCTATGGTTTGCAACCAAAGACGCGAATCCTTCAATTCGACAAATGCTCGGCTGTTGTCGTTCCTTATTGTGCTTTAAAACGGATAATTAGGTAAGAATTGAGTGACAAAACAAACGACTGGAGAGTAGTAGGATGAGTATAAATAATGCAAATTATTAGCGTTAACACACAGTAATGAACCCAATTTGTTGATATGACAACAGTCGAATATTTGTCAAATTAACAGATTCGCGTCTTTCGTTACAAGCCATAGACTCAAACCGTTTGACATAAAACATGTGAATGCGACACGCGAACGTGACTCAAACCGTTTGACATAAAACACGCGAACGTGAGCCGACGTGCGCTCAGTCAAAAGCTTCGTATACATATGAGCATCCGTGTGCGAACGAACGCTGTGCGCGCACGAATGATCATATGTGTACGAGATATTTCCCCGCACGAACGCTGTGCGAAGCTTTAAAGCTTCGTATACATATGAACCATATGAGAATCTCGTCCAGACCAAATTGCACGCACAAATTTGTGCGCGCACGGAGATCCACTAGCGATGGATCGTATTCGTGCGGATGAAATTGTGCGCGCACGCATGCTCCTACCGTACACATATGAGCATTCGTGCGCGCACGATTGCTCATATGTATACGAGGCTTTAGACTTACATGGTTAGGTTTATGTTTCACTAGCCGTACAATACAGTGTATACTAAATAAAATATTTGAATAAAACAGAAAGTATTGAAACTTTCGAGAACATTCTGAAACATTCGACAAATTCTACGAAATTCTGAAATATTTGAGAAGTTTCTCGACAGTTCCAAAACTTTCTAGAACATTCTGTATGTTCGTACATCTTTGACACCCACCAGTACACTTCGCTTCCCAGTAAATGAGTCTATTCTAAAACATTCTGGAACATTTTCGGCCTTCTCATAAGAAACCATTGTGTTAAGAACAGTTTTTCATCAACCACTCCCACCAACGCATAGATACTGCTCTGCTACCCAACTCTCTTATTATCAATACGAGACCAATCTACCACAATAACCGCGAGCGAAGGCAGTTAATATTTGTGGAGAAAAGCCGGTGTTTACAATTGTACCTTTGACTTCTCTATTATGTTTATTGGTATAATAATAAATATATTTTCGGAATGTAACACTATTTTTAAGAGGACTACGAAAATTTAAAACGGTAAGTTCTTTCCACGCCGTTAGACTATACATATGTATTGTCAAATTTCGACAAATTCGACACATATGCGACAATTTACAGCTTAAATAAGCACTTTAAAATTAATAAACGTGCTCCTGTTTTATCCACGCCACTGATCTTTTTTTATTTTCACTCAAAAGCTGTTCAGAACTTGAGTGATGACTCTGAGTGAAATTTTAAAACAACTCGAATTCATTCATTTATTTTCGAACAGAGCTTTTAACATATTGAATGTGAACATGTATGTTTCTCATGTTTCTGCAAGAGAACATAGTATGAGCTTTCTCAAGCATTATCGAGCATTATTTGTATTTTGTATTCTTTTTTATTACATGTGTTACTTTTTTGACGATATATCAAATCTTTAATGCTTACACTAGATTAGTGAATTTTCATGTCACGTTACCCCAACCATTGCCCTAATTCACATAATAATCACCTTTAAAAAAATCTAGAACCATATTCAAATTTCACTGTAAATATTTCTCCTACCAAAGTGTACATACTCTGTTGTTAGTAACATTGTGCCATTTAAAGAGTTTTGCTATTCTTCAACATTTGCTTGCGATGGTACTTTTGTACCTGCAGTAAATTCGATGAATTGGCAAAACAATTAATCAGCTCAACTCGTTTGGAAAATACTTATCAGCAAGTAATTATTGTGATTATAATTCTATTAGTGTCACGTTACTCAGCATGCTTTATTCGCCAGTCCAACGCTCAAAATATGCTATGAACTTGAACAAAATTTTGTGGGTATGTATGTATTAAAATGTTCTCCGATTGGTCTAAATGATTTTCATTGAAAAGAGAATGGCATTGTTCATTTGGTTTAATTTCACTTGTACATAATTTTATGGGACGCATTAAGTGACTATTAGCTAAATTGATTGCAACAAGTGTCGTCCAGGGAACACACAGATATTTTTAAGTGAAACTATGTATGTAAATATACGGTAGGCGACACTACTGGGAGTAAGCCATTACCGGACTAATAATGATTAGTCCGGTAATGGCGTAGATTGATGGAGTAAGAAAAATATTGCAGTTTTTTTTTCAAATTTGTTTTTTGTATTTTGGGCTCTGAATCCGAATTTTAACTTTGCCACCTCGAAAAAATGATGCGTTCCGAGAAAACTGCCCGAAACTCCTATTGTATCATTTCTTTGCCTATAACTTCGAAAATCCTAACTTCTGAAAAAAGTCTAAAGTACAAAACTAAAGTATATCGAATTCTCTACAAAAATCCATATATGATTTTTACGTCAGATGGATGGTTAGGGTACTAGAGGGCGTTCAAATGTGGCGAAAATAATAAAAAAAAAACAGTCAAAAATACAATTTTTCGCTCGCAACTCGAAACCAATATTATAAAATTTCGGATCCTAGGAGAAATCTCACAACCAGGAAAGTGTCATTATATTTGAAATTGTTAGGTTCAGAAAATAGGAATCAAATATTGGTTTCAAAGGTCAGCACAGACACAATATCGATTTTTGTCGAAAAGTTCTTCTGTCCTCGTTCTTTGAAGTTAGTGCGAAAAAAGGAGATGGTAAGCAGAGTGTATAACCCTTCATCACTGCTGTTCAAAAGCCCGACGTCAGTCATTGGCCGTCTGAATTCGCTTTCCTTCAATGGTCTCGGTTCAATGACTGCATCCTCCAATTTATAGGAAAACCAGTGGTTATTCGACATTCACATAAACTGAGACGCCCGCCGACCTCTAGGTCTCCCTCTCAGCCTTGATGAGGTTGATGTTTTTTTTCCAAAGTCCGGTTAGGCATCTTGTCCATTGCAATCGTTGCAGTCTGTTGATTCTCGATACTTGCAGTTCGTTGTAAAGGTTTAACAACTCGTGGTTGTATCGGATTAGCCATCCATTTCGGTCAGAAACTGCTCCGTATATTCACCGAACGACCTTCTGCTTGAATAGGTTCAGCATATTTTCGGATACTTGGATCAGCATCTCCGTCATGCGGCTATATCATATTACATGTCATAGAAGAGCTTCGTTTTTTCCGATAATAAAATCGAAGCAATACTTACACACCAGGGATAGTATCTTAATTGGTACCTTGGTACCTTGGTCTTTGACAGGCTGAATCTATCTAGGAATACGATCTTAAGGTTCCCGATAGTGATGCTCAGTTGCATTGGCGCAATTTCTTGATTGTAGCATTACGTGCGTTTTTTTAACAACGGGTTAGGGTAAGTTAAATCGTGCAGCAAAAATACGATCGAGAGCAGCCATCCACGTTAACATTTTAATGTAATGACCGTGGTGTAAGTAATTATGAATATGGCCGCCTAAATATTAGATAGTAGTGACGAGAAACTATAAAATGTGGAAATTACGAATGAACTGTTGTTGGAAGCTGGCACCAATTGCCAAATTAAGGAAGGTCTCAGTCGAAAAAAAAATGACAATATTTTTTAGCTTAAAAAATTCTCCATGTCATTCTGCTCATGTTGGCAAAAAATAGTGAAAATATCTCAATTATAAAAAATATTTTCTTGAACAACTCATCTGACTAGAAACAGCGAATTTCCGCTTCGAGGTATCGTAGTGTAGGCAAAAGAAATTTACACAACACGCTCAATTGCCCTAACCCCTTGTGGGGCATAGCGCGTCAACTGTTGCATGTGGCGCAGTTGACGTTTTTCGGCATAAACTGATTTCGGAGAATGCAGTTGCCAGCATGCACCTCCTGCACATCCATGGCCACGAACGTCGTCGTGGACGGGATTCGAACCCGAAACGCCGATAGTCAAACATGAGACTGATGCCTCAACACACTGCGCTACCGGTCGCCCCAAAAGAAGTTTACACAACACAGTAGGTTGGAATTTGATAAAACACTAGTAAGAAGGTTTTAAAAGATCGCACCGATCAATTAGATATCATTCCTGGTCTCAACGATAACCCAAGTATCGATTTTAGACTGAAATACGTCATGAAACGTCATCCGTTAGAAAAAGTGATCTTCTGAAAAATCACGTTTTTTCCTCTTCAATGTACCTTTTTTGGGCATCTATCAATCCTACGAAGATAAAATTTGTATGAACCGTTCTTGAATAATATCTCAAGGTTCTAACGTTTTATATTTAAAAAATTCCTATTAAAAGATTGGGAAAAAAATTTCAAAGGGTTGTGAAAACGGGTTAAATTTTACGACACCAATAATTTCACGTCAAAAAAAAAAAAAAAAAATAGATCTGAATAATTAAAACGACAAAATGTTTGGTATTCTTTGCTTTATACATAGAAAAAAGGAAAAATTTAACAAGTTTTAGTAGTTTTTGTAAAAAGGTACACTAACTAGATGAATCTCGGTTAGGGAAAAATGAGGCATTCAATGGTTGTAATTTCGTTAATGCTGGCTCGAATTTAATAATTCTCAGATTGTTTACAAGAAAAAACAATTACAAAACAAATCAAACAAAAAAAAAAGTTTTTTTTTTTTTTTCTTGTAATCCTTGGTGTATGCGTATATTAAATAAAACAATTTGGAGTCATAACTCCATAACAAAAAACATCTATGTAGAGTCTTCGTTTTTTGATTTTAAATGTAATTATTAAAAATAAACAAAAAAGGCTTGAAAATGCTACAAGAGTAGCGAAACGTCGCCGAAATCTTTAATGTATCATCATTCAATTAATTTAAAAAAACTCTTGGAAAAGTGGAAACTGTTTTATTTAAAAAAAAAGTTAATTGAGCTAGCCTAAATACTTTCGGAGTTATGATGTAACAAAAAATAAAAGGATTATCTTCCGATTTTTCGACTAAGACCCCCCTTAACGACAAGCATACATAGAGGCGCGTTTTGCTTGTACAATTGTGCAATCTATTGAGTTCAGGTTACCTACCCCACTGGCCTGTACAGGCTTAAGTCGGTTTTGGTTTGTCTTCGTTGATGAATAGTTTCACTTCTTTAGCAGTCATGTTAAAGTTATGTAGCTTTTCAGCAGCAGGTGATGATGGTAAGTACAGACTAAAAATTTGTTTTAAGTCAAAAAAAAACATCACATTTTCAATTTCAAATAGCATGACAATTGCCTGGTTGTGAAATTTCTCCTAGGCACTAAAATAATAACGCTTTAAATTCGATTTTTCATGACAAAAATAAAAGCAGATTTTATTACAGTCATCCAATCTAGAAGTTTCAAATTCTCCGAAGGGGGCATCCATGTATTAGCTTTCGAATATTATTTCATGTTATAATCAAAAAATTGTATCTTTTAACTGTTTTTGACATTTTCTTCAAAATTGAACACCTTAACCACCCATTTGACCAAAATAGCACGTATAATTTTTTTTTGTAGGGAATTCGATGTATTGTAGTTTATTTTTGTTTTTATCACTTTTTTTCCGAAAGTTAGTATTTTTGATGTTTTAGGGAAATGAAACCGGAAAATAGAGGGCTTCGCCCGCAATCCGGGGGTTTTGTAGTGTTCCATGCCAATAGGGGATGATCTGACCTACTATTCGAGATGCTTAACCATTAACCCACTCCTATCCGCTCTACGAAAAACAATAAACAATATTCAAATATGTAGTACGAGTACTAGTATGTAGCAGAGGCCGGTTATGTGCATCTTTTGTATGGATGATATAAAATGTCCAAATTTAAATTAATGTACTATTATTAAATATTACGTGATTGCCACGAAACTTAGAGTTGTTATTGCACATACTGTTGACTATCGTTCGCCATCAATATTTTTGACCTCGGATGTGTTTTAGGGATTGCAGAGGTATGCTAACTGTAACTATAGAAATTATTATTAACCTATTTTGACAAGATATCAATTTTCCATTATTTTTACTCGTAGTTTTCTATTTTACTTGTTAGCCACTTTTCTGTAAGTTTTCATATTTCTAAGTGTAACGGTCTCGAAATGCAAGGGGGTGGGACAAATTATGATCCCATATTTTCCCGTTTTTTCAAACTTGATGAGCATGCCGAAAATGGAACGCACTCGGTGTTACTTTTCTCATGATACCCCACTTGCCTGCACCAGATGAAAAAAAATGTTGACCTTAATTTCCCCTCTATGGGGACCTCCCCTTAAAGTCGGTCTAATTACGACGCATTGCTTTCTCCGGCGAATTATAGTAATTCTACACATTTCCACAAAATTTCATATATGTAGCTTCAGTGGTTCATGAGATATTCTGTGGACAGACGGACAGACAGATATTTGACCGATTTCATAAGGGCAATGTTTTTACTAAAAACCCTAAAAAGAGAATAAAGAGTCTTTTTCGAGCAGTTTCGGACAGTTTTTTCGGAATGCATCATTTTTCGAGGTGGAAATTCGGATTCAGCGCCGTAAAATACATAAACCAAGTTTGAGAGTACTGGACTACATTGCTAGTCTTTCTAGCCGTATCTATACAGGGTGTCCAAATTCGGCTGCATAATCTGCGTGTAGCGATTCTTCAGGCAATTCTCGCCTAGGACGCACTGTGACTCTTGAATAGATTCTTGTGTGTCTCGCCAAAATCTCGCCAGCCTCGACTCATTGCATAATACAGGAATACAAAAAAAAATCCCTGACTTATTTTGAATAATTTCTGTTAATATCACGTTTAATGACGAAATTAAGTACTACAATTCCAATAAAGTGATACCAAAGTACTTAAAAACCGAGTATGAAATGCTCAATGGTTGTTTACATTTAACATTAGTTAAAAATAGTTACTTTTGCCGACCACCTGAGAGGTTTTCACTGTTTAGTTTCTGTTTGTAGTCGTATTTGGTATAGTTTTCAAAAGTGATATTTTGTAATTAATGAGATGTACTCATACTTACCCGAAATAAAGAAATTAGGATAAAATTATGATAATAGAAATTATTCACGATAGAACAGGGATTTTTATTAAAGTTTTTTTTTTAATGATAACTCTTTACATAAGTATACATACAAGTATACAAAAAATATCATAGAACGTATGCACAATTTCGGTATTATGTTATTTCGGTGCTCACTTTCTGCGTCTTGTTAAGATACGAGTATCTGTGATTTGTCTGATATGTAAAATTATGAATATTTGTGATCTTTGGCTACATTGTCTTTGGAAAAGACAACTAAAGGTAAAGATGAATAATGTCGCAAAAAGTATCGTTTCGTAGATTAAATCATTAATTGCAATCGGCCGTTCAAATCTGACCTGATTTCCGAGTGGTCGAACGACTGGTAATGCGAATATACAGTACATCACCGTCGCCGTTGCTGCCATTTTGTCGGAAGCTAAAATCGAAATTTTTCTTATCAGGTCTCTTAAAAAAAAACAATTCCTTTGTTGCCAGTAGGCTTCTAGCCGATCGCCTGTGATTGCCATTGTTCTAGAGCTTAATAAGAATTGGGAGCTGACTAGGAAGTGCATGTTGGGTTTGCTTCACCTTTTAGCGGAGCGGTGTAGACGTTTCCCCATTATTATGGACAACATTGTTGATTTAATGGCTTAATTGTGATGCACCCAATGATTAAAGTGCAATATGAGTATTGCAAAACGAAAAATTGGTAATCATTGAACTAAAGTTCGATGTCGACAGACAGGTATTCTTGTGTCATTCAGTAAAAGGGTTTTTGTTCGAGAAATCAGGTCAATAAGTTTCAATAATCGTTCACCGAATTAATTTCCGACATGCCTATTCGGTGTCTATTTCAGGATTCATATCCGAATCATGATTCATAAGCAGTACATAGTATCCGTATTATTATTTCTAGGTATATATTTTTACGTTTATAAACAATATCGTTCGAAACAAATCTGGAATAAATGTCAAGTTTATGAACAGACCATTATTTCCCCTTTGTTTATTCACGCATAAGCGCATATACGAGTATTATACAAGTTGCTAAGAATAAAGTGGAGTGGGTTATTGCGAGTCTAAGTCAAAATGACTCAACCACATAAAAATAATCAGCTGTAAACCAATTCACTCTGTCACTTCTCACTTGGTTTCGTCTTCGTTCAGGAGCTGCCTTTTAATCCATAGGGGAAGTAGCTCGAACAAGTCATGTTTGTATTCCGACCTAAATCAGAATACGTCCCTGAGTGCGATGCTTACACTATACATTTATAGTGTGCATTACACGGCACGAGTGCGAATTATCATCCAATGAAATTTCTACTGTCTTTATCCATTCCAATTTAGGTCGCAATACAAATCTGGTTTTGTCGAGCTGAAAAAAAATCCACGTTGTGAACGAAACCAAGCGACAGAGTGAATTGACTTAAAGCTGATTATTTTTGAGTGGTAATCGATAACGAGGTTGAGTCATTTTGACTTAGACTCGCAATGAGCCACTCCACTTTATTCTTAAGATCATTATTATTCGTCATACTATCCAGATTTGGTTATTTAAATATTAAATCTCTTTTTGGAATAATCTATGAATACGGATACGTCCATCTACCATTCCATAGCGGACACCCCTTTGCAGCGAAAAATTTTATTAGTACCGTGACTGTCCGTTGTAGAGAGGTTTCACTATATAAATATGTCCAGAAAATAAGAGTACTGTTGAGCTCTCGCGCTGTTTTTTTAATAGTTGGCAAGACTGAGTGGTAGTGGGGATTTCTCTGAACACAACGAGTACCGTACCGTACCAAAACTCGCAAACAAAAAAAAAATGTATCCTTGTTTTGGGACCGAAAGGGGTCATTTTTATCGAATTTTTGCCTCAATTAATGCAGCACAGGGAAGGTGCATGCTGGCAGCTGCACTTCCGAAAAGTATATATGCTATCGAAACGTCAACAAGGCATAGTAATGCTAGAGATGTTGACGCGCCCATGCCCCTGGAGGGGTCATGGCAATTAACATGTAACAATGCAGCACGATACTGTGAGACCCTAAAGAATCTCAGGAGAGCAATTCGAAATAAACGGAGGGGAACGTTGACGAAATGATGCACATGGATAGCTGCAAAGATGCAAGACCTGATGAGTGCTACTATCCATACGAAACCACTAAGCTCGGAGAAATTAATTCAGAGGGAATTTGAGAATAAAAAATAGTTGGTCCCGTTGCGGGGCGCGAACCGCAGAGACCGTGTTTCGAGTAGCAAAAAATGCCCGGTGCGTTACCGAGCTAAGCTACAGACGCATACTAAGTTGGTGTGCAGAATGAAACCAAGTGTCACAAACAATTCCAATTTAAATTGAAAATGATTCGCACTTGTACATTTGCAAGAACATTAATACATAAAGTAAAATTGCCAGGGAACAAATATCTCCACTTCTCACCCTCTCTCCACCCCTCTAGTGAGTTAATATAAGTGCTTCACACCATCTAGACCTCCACGGTCGAGTTTTCAAGTAAAATCACGCCTTCACGGCTTAATACAAACAGAATTCTCACACTTTCGTGGTCGTCTTGCACATGGATAGCTGCAAAGATGCAAGACCTGATGAGTGCTACTATCCATACGAAACCACTAAGCTCGGAGAAATTAATTCAGAGGGAATTTGAGAATAAAAAATAGTTGGTCCCGTTGCGGGGCGCGAACCGCAGAGACCGTGTTTCGAGTAGCAAAAAATGCCCGGTGCGTTACCGAGCTAAGCTACAGACGCATACTAAGTTGGTGTGCAGAATGAAACCAAGTGTCACAAACAATTCCAATTTAAATTGAAAATGATTCGCACTTGTACATTTGCAAGAACATTAATACATAAAGAAATGAGTGTGTTTGTTGTACGACAAGGCCGCCCGCACATGGCCAACTCCGCTAAGGCGCCTTTGAATTCGTTCGGTTGGGCCATTTGCAATCATCCTGCATACTCCCCTGACTTGGTGCCTTAAGATTTTCAACTTTTCACCTTCCTATTGTAAAAACTCGCATGGGTGAAAAAAAACTTTCAACCGATGAGGAGGTGAAACAAGAGGTCTTGAAAAGGACGAAGGAGATGGCGGGAGAGTTCTGTGAGGAGGGAATAAACAAACTTGTGCCACGTCTTTTTTAAATAGGTAAATGTTTTTTTTTATAAAGTATAAAAATTTAGTACTCTTAGAATTTTTTGTGACACTTGTTTCATTTTGCACAGAATGTGAATTGTGCAGAATGAAACCAAGTGTCACAAAAAATTCAAATTTTCGCTGAAATTTTCGCTTTCACATTGCAAGAACATTGAATACATAAAGTGAGTACTCTTACTTTCTGCGCATGCCTCGTATTTACCAGGCATGTCTGCCTGGCTGGACCGATAGACATCCTCCACTATATTGAAGTTGTTGTTGTTGCAAAACCTGCCGGCGCTGAAGGGGGGGGGGGGGGGGGCAGCCCTTGGCTGTTGTTGATCAACGGGTCGCTCTGGTGCCTAGAACCGGCTGCTGTGGGAGCGCATGTATATTGATCGTTTAGCATTACAAAAATGATAATCATTTTCGATTCAAACACCCTGTACCCTGAATTATCGTTTGAAGGACAGCGTCTGGGTATTCGAAAAAAAATGCAATGTGCCAAATATATTACTAAAATATCGAATGAATGCAGTCATAACAAAATAACGATATAAATAAGCTTATGTCTGGAGTTTTTAGTACTGCTTTCAGGTAAAACATGGAATATGATATGGAACTGATTATATGATAAGAATAAACTGATAACGATGATTGCCATGAAATTCGTCAACATAGGGAATCAATTTTTTGTTTCTTTCGTTTACAGTATTGAAACGTACTCCAAGGTAACTTGGTAGGCATGCTCATACCGATACAATTGAAGCATCACGTGACGAATGGTCCACCAGAGTGATACGAGTCATTTACTCTGATCCTATCAAGTTCGCTAAACGCAGCCATTCTCTGTACAGACGAACAAATAGACATTGGGCCGATTTCATAACCACTTAAAAACAATAAAAACGTTAAAAATTCAGAATATGTTATTTACGTCCAATTCCATTCCATTTGATATTAGCCCTAAGGGCGATTGATTTTAATCCGTTTGATTTAGTTTTCAATCAATGTAAGACATCAGTTAAAGGAAGTAATCAGTATCAACGACGGAATTGGTTTGATTGTTTCCTTTTTTGGCAAACGCCCGATATGAATTCAATATCGAAAACAAATTAATCTGGCTCTATAGCCTACATCAAGCGTCGTGGTGCATTAACCCTCGTCCGGTGGCTTAGGTACAGGTGTACCTTTGCATTTTAATATTGCTATAACTTTTTTTCTGAAAGTCGTAAGGATCTGAAACGTGACATCTCTACGTTTTTGGTATATATTTTATATGTGGAATTTCAACTAGAAGTATCCACCCATACCCAAGATAGGGGTATTGATTCTACACCCTTAAAAGGCGGCTAAAGTACATTTTGTTTTAAAAAATTGGGAAAAGAAGTAAAATAGAATAAGTTTTGGAGAATGTTAATGTTTATTTATTGGAAAACAAGGTTAATATATTGTTATAAAAGAGAATAATATTTTTTATGGATCTTCTTCGCAATTAATGTATGCTGTGTAGGCTTGCACACAACGCAAGCCTTTCGGGTTTCACGCTGCTTTTGCTTTAAGGCTCTACAAAAATAACAACTTCCAACGACGGGGTGGACCTCGCGACTTCCACGGGGGCAACCGCTTCTTCTGGTACAATTACAATTTGTCGTTCAAGCACCATTTCCATGGCACCTCGTAGAAAATATTTTTTTTACCAAGTGTTAACAGGAACTTCGATTTTAGACTTCGGGTTTGCATATTTCATTGGAAAGATCTTTAAAAAAATTTCTTCGTTGTTCTTTCGTGTTGAATTGTGGGTTGTGCTCTCTATATATGATATAGTATGCCAACGCAGCGACGTCGACCATATTAAAATATAAAAGAATGCTAGGGGCCAACGTAAAGTTCTTCGTTTCACGGTATATTCTCCCAACATTTGGTCCATTACATCAACTCCTCCTTTAGTTTTATTATATTTTATAACATTTCGCTTGGCTGTTTGCGTTGCTTCGACATGACGGGGTCACGTGCATTGTATACAAAAGCACGACTGCTTTGTTTCTCTTCGGTACATATGAGGACAATGTTGCGTCGGCGTTGTAGACGAAGTTCGTCGAATTCACAATTTGTTCTTTTTAAGGTTACATGTTGCTTGGTAAGAATCGTTTGTTTCTCCTTACTGTTCCAACCAGTGGCATACTCTACGAGTTCAATACTTTCGCTAACTCCAAACTGGTGAAAAAGTTTTCAGTGAACTCGTTTCTTCCAGAGCCTTTGTGTTTACTAGGTCCAATACAGTTCGTTTGCCAACGTTCGCTTGTAGAGGGCTATCTATTGGTTTCCGGTGTAAAGCTGACCTTGTAACGGGTAGACGTTCGACGAATCCCAAGCCCAGAAAATCTTGATACCATACTTTGCGGGCTTCGATGGAATATATTGGCTTGTAGGCGTTTCCGAATAACTATTAAGCGGGGTCCAAACGTTTCGTATCGATGCGGCTTTATCGGTTTTCATTCGTTCCGTACGTGTATTCTCGTTGTCGAACCAGACAAATCATCTTAAAGCGATCTCGAGACATGGCTGCTCGAATAAGTGACAATCCATCTACAATACTTTCCAGATACCGTCCAGATTTAGTTTGTTGTCCCTGTACACGCTAGCCGCAATTAGTATTCCAATGAATGCATCGAACTCTGCTTCTGTAAATGACTTGAACAGTTTCGGTGGTGGACGTTTGGAAGAATCGTAAACTTTTAAATCAATTCATTTTTGTAAGCTTCACAAACTCTCCTTATCGCACTTGAGCCGACTGGTTTAGTCCACCGATAGACCATACTCTTCAGGAGCTACCTTAAATCTATCGGGGAGGTAGCTCGACCAGCCCAACTTTTGTGCTATATTCCGATTTTCGTCAGAATACATCAGTTGGTAAAACGCTCACTTTATTACATTGAATGAAATCAATATTAAAATTATCACGCATAGCGCTTTTTTTAAATTTTTATAAATTGATAAAAATGATTGAAGTATGTCACTACCAACTCAGTACAACAAGAAACCAGTCGGCTCAAGTGCGGTTGGCTTTTTATGCTGATTATTTTTGGTGGAGTGCATTGCCAACTCAGTCTTGTTGTATTGAGTTAGTAGTGATACACTTCATTCATTCTTAACAACTGTAAAAATTAAAAAAAAACGCTATGCGTGATTATACAATAGTATAATAATATTGATTTCAGTCAATGTAATAAGGTGAGCGTTTTACCAAATGATCTATTCTGATGAAAGTCGGAATACAGCACAAAAGTTGAGCTGGTCGTGCTACCTCCCCGATAGACTAAAGGTAGCTCCTGAAGAGTATGGTCTATCGGTGGACGAAACCAGTCGGTTCAAGTGCGATTGGCTTTTTATGCTGACTATTTTTGGCGGAGTGCATTGCCAACTCAGTTTTGTTGTACTGAGTTGGTAGTGATACGCTTCATTCATTCTTAACAACTTGTAAAAATTAAAAAAAAAGTGCTATGCGTGATTATAATAATGTTGATTTCTTTCATTAATATGTTTGCAGTCAATAACGTGCGGCTTGAGCTGCTTGTTAATTGCTTTGACCCCTCCAGGAGCATAGGCGCGTCAACAACTCTAGCTCTAGATTATTATCGTAGAGCGGTGACTGAACGATCACGGCCACCGAGCGCGACAAATGAATGCAACTCCAAACTCTTTGTGACCCGATGGTTTGCCGATGGTTGGATAATTCGTTAAACGTTTGCGTGGTCGTCGTTGTTGATCCATCCAATTCCAATCGTTTGTTCTATGCAAGGATGGGTTTCTGGCCCATCGCTAAACCCTATGCAGGGGTGGTCTCGGTGATACCTGCTTCAGGGGGCAGGGCCATCGGGAGAAAATTCGGGCCGCGTCAAATATTGGCCAATATACTGAATGTCCCATATTTGTCGACTATTTCAAATACTGTTTTTTTTATACTTTATTTTTAATGAATAATTAAAAATAATATCCCTGGCTTAAAAAATCACAGTCTCAATTTGCAAAAAAAGGGGCACTTGAAAAAAATTTCCCTTCACTGGCGCTATTGTTCTGAAACAATGCCTTTTAACTGCTGAATTGTTTGGGACTTATTTCTGTACATTTTGTCTTTCAAATCATCCCAAATAAATAAGTCATTTTCCATCAAATCATATCAATATTCTGTAGCAAATACCCTGCTAACCATACCGTACCGTCACTGATCAGTAATTAATAAATTCATCATGACATAATCAGCTAAGTAGCTGATGACTTTTTTAACATTTTGCACCGAAATACTCAACGAGGGTTCTGGTAGCTCTATGAGTAGACAGTTGATCTCTAATTCAAGCGGTGGCGGGTTTAAGTCCAAAATGTTTTTTTTATCATAGTCACTCCGTCCACTCAACGCCACTCCGAGACCTGGCCCTGGCCCACGTATCTGCATCGACCCAGATCACTGGTGTTACAATACAATCTTTGTAATCGTAGCAAGTTGAGCGCGCACCGAGTAGCGACCGAACCTGCACCGGGACAAATCGAAAATTTAACACGGAAAGAAAGAAATTGAAATTTTCATGCGCTCAGTTAGAAGAATTATTCTTGCTCCATTCTTGAACAATGTTTGGTTCGATCTTTTTTTTTACAAAACTGGCCAACTTTTTTCAAATTTTCGGGCCTCTTTAAAATCTCGGGCCGGGGCGTTTCGCCCCTTCCGCACCCCCTCTCGACAGCCCCGTCAGGGGGTTCATAACGTGCCAGAGTTCACACAACTATGTTGCAGGCCTGATTACGTAATGCATTCCACCCTAATGACCTGAGACGCTTAGGTGTTACGCAGCCAATTAGGTTACAGCTATCTACTTGCCTCAACCAAATGTTTTTCTTTGCAAAGCAGAAACTTGTTGGCGAGGATTAGGGATGAGGATCTTTGCCCGCCCCCACTTTTAAGTTATCCTTTGGCTAATTAAAGATTACCAATATACCTTTAATTTGTTTTATGCAAAAATACAATATTTCACATTATTCCAGTCCAGTAATCCAGTCCAGCAATCCAGTCCAGTGCTGGACTGGATCATATATCGTCTACATGATTCCAATCCAGTAGTCCAGCGAGTGTGTTGTTGATTCGGTAACTATAGTGACAATGATTTCTGAGCGAGCTGGAATGAAAAAGTAGACCGACAATCCAGTCACTGGACTGGATTGCTGGATTGGATTGCTGTCCAGTGCCGGTTCACATTATTCCAGTAGCAATCCAGCGCTGGACTGGAGTACTGGACTGGATTGGTTACTGGAATAATGTGAACCGGGCATAATACGAAAAACGGAAATTCCGAAAAAAAAGGACCATAGCCAAAAAAGTGTACATATTTAGCTATTTCTAGGCAGCATTATGTTATGCGTTTATTGTTGAAATTCATACAGACAGTGAAGATTTTTATACAAAATGAACCAAGGTGCTGTAACTGTACCTTAGCCGCGTGTTAGCGTTGTAAAATTCCGCCGCCGGACAAGGGTTAATACTACAACTCCCAAAAATATTTCTATCGTTCAATGGCATTTTTTCGTACTTGCAGTCACGCTGTTATCTACAAGTATTTTTAGCCAATCAACAAATGCATTTATTCGGTTTGGGAACAAACTCACTACGTTTCGTCGCGACATCGCCTATATCTTATCTCACCTGACAAAGATTGAAGTTATTGACTGGGACGTTTCCAACCCGTAACCAGGTGTCGCGTCCGTACAACAAAGACAACAAAAGAAACAGATGACCTAGTAAAATCATTGCTACCACAAAGTTTCCGGTCTAACGACTCGGATCGTAAAAGCTCGCAACGATAAACGAAAGTTGAATGAGATTTTTGGCGCAAAATTCAAATATCGATCTGAGCGCGGAGCTTCGCGTGCGAAGACATCACACGAATAAACAGTTAGCGCTACGTCACGCAGCCCCATAGTACGGAAACGCTGGTCTCAACTCACTTTCGTTGGCTGCAATTTTTTCCAGAGTGCGCTTGTGGGCTTGGCGGCACTATGTGTGGGCACTTGGTTTATGTTTAGTTATAGGATTGGACTGGAGCAAAGAGCGGTGTACATAGTACGTACTGAAAATCGTTGTTCCATCTTTTGGAGCCCCAACGCGACTTTTTAAGCTTCCGTGCTATGAGTGTGATCCACGCTGTATTGCTGTTGGTGTGGTCGTAGTTGTCGCTTTTAGTGTAAGCGAAAGTACTTTTTGGCAGAAGGTAGTCCGACGACTGTTTGCCGGCGGATGCGGTGTGCATTCATATTTGCTTGATCGGACTCGTGCATACGGTCGGTCTCCGTCCGAAAAATTTTCTTTTTGAAATTTTTCGTCTTTTTCTCTTTCCCGGTTGGTTTGTGGCGGTATAAGCGTCTTGTTGAATTGCAGAGGATGGGGTTAGGCAGGTTTTGAATGTGAGGCTTTTGTTGCAATCTGTCTTTTAGTTACCAACATACAGTCAACGGACTTAGACGCGCGTAATATCTTTAGCTTCCGGACATGACGACGTACCGGATCAAGTTTAAAATTTTCTGGATTTTCCTCTGGTATCTATAGACGTCCATATATTTTTTTTAAGTTTTTTGCTCTCCGACTCTACTGCACACTACTCGGGCGCGAGTAGATAGATGGACTATCTCTATTTATAATAGTACGTCGTGGTCGAAGAGTGCTTCTTCTTGTCAAATATATAATCAGTTGCATCACTGTCTTGAGACTTCAGTCGTAAGAAAGTTGCGCGATAGATGGGGTCTAGGTCTCCCTTGTGTTAGCGAAAGGACCTTCACAGAATTCAAATCCGGTTTATGTCCTTTAAAATTTTCTCGGATTTCGGAAAATAATAAACGATTTTTTGTTTGTGGCTGGAGTTTTGTTTCGCTTTTTGTCAACGTTATCTAGGACTACCAAGTGAATACCCTGGATTTGAATATTGTCCGACAAGTGGCACAAAATTGTGGGACATTGCCAAAGAAGTGCAGTGTTGTAAGTGATACCCTTCAAGGACTATAAATAAAATAATAATTAGTGACAATCTGATTCAAGTGGATCCAATTCGAAGTTAATAAAAATATACCCCTACTGAACAAAAGTGAAATATTGCCCCGTGAAACATTTGTTCAAAATTCAGTGCTGTGCTGTGTTTCGTGTGCGGAAAATTATGAATTTTCCCAGTACCATTGGCCGTTTATGACACACTTATAGATCGCTATGGAATCCCCTCAGATGTATGACACTGTACAAACACTGTCACAATTGGACATTAAAAAAGACTTGGTTGCACAACAAAATAATTTGACAATGGCAAATAATAATAACAGTGTATCTGCCAATAATAACAATAACCCATCGGCTGTTAACAACAACAACCCATCGGCCGGGTCCTTACATCACAACGCTCTGGTTGTGAAGCAACAACAAACATCGCATCATATGCAACAGGCTGCGGCGGTTAATAATAATAACAACAACAATACGGCCAACAATAACAGCATATTGCAGAAACACATGCTTCAGCAATATACACAAAATGATTTGGACGAGCTTACGGCTCAGGAGATCACACTCGACCTGCAGCATCTGATCGACGACCAATTCCGAGAACAGGAGGCTTTGGGCATTTTCGCTGATATGGTCCCTAGTCAATCGACAAACACATCCCTGCAATCAAACGGAGTGGTCAGCGCTGCAGCCAAAGTACTTCAACTGCAACAGCAACAACACCAGCAGAACCTGAGACAACAAAATCTTGGCTACGGTCGTAATGCTCTGGCATATATGCCACAAGCTGTCCATTCCGGCGCAACTTATGCAAATAACTCAAGTGACGAGAACAGCTCGGTTAATTCAGAAACGTCGACCATCAAAGAAGAACCCATCGATCCGCAGGAGTACCGAAGACAGTTGGCGGCCTCGGCTGCAGGCGGGCAATTTTTGAGTGGAGCAACCGCTAATGGAAATACCTCAAACGGACTTTATTCCTTGAACTCCAGTTCGTATGCTTCTAATGGCAATGGCAATACATTCACCACCCTGACCCCAGCCGGCGTACTACATCATCAGGCTCTTCCACACCTTACCGGCGCCCATTTGGCTTCCCTGAAGCACCACCAAAAACCCATGTTAAGTCGCAAGAACTCCAATAAACAAGTTGACAAAGGTACTGATGAGTATAGACGACGTCGTGAGCGCAACAATATTGCTGTTCGTAAGTCCCGGGAAAAGGCTAAGGTTCGATCGCGAGAGGTCGAGGAAAAGGTGAAAACATTGATCAAGGAGAAGGATGTACTGCTACGACGTCTGGAAGAAATGACTAACGAGATTCAGCTTCACAAACAGATCTACATGCAATTGATGAATCACAGTAACCCAGAAATCACACGGATATGTCGCAGTTTTCTGAATATGAGTGAACACGGAATTTGAGACTTTCACCCCCGCTTCTGGTCTGCCGCGCCACGACGACGACACGAAGTGACACGATTTAAGAAAGATCGGACAAAGGTCTAAGGCGAGAGTAAGTGTGTACATACGTGTGAACGAAAAAAAGTAGAGGTGAGACGCGACCCTCCTCTGAAAACTTTCACCTTCCGCGAAGCGATTGTATAATTCCAAGCAACACGTGTAAATAGTAGACGAATTTTATGTATTTCTTTCTATACGACTCTTTCGAAAATCCTCTCCCTCTTCATCACTCTTCCACCTACTACATACTGTCTTTGTATATACAAAATATTTCTTAAGCAATATACATTTTAAGCAGACAATAGTTGTATAGAGATACATTATGGTCCCACGCATACAAATATGTTCTTCTACAATATTATTTTTGATTGTCAAATGTCTGTGAGTACTATACCTATATGCAAAATGCGGCAGTTACCAATTACTAGATATAGTTACTTAGTTACCTAATTAGCCAACGAAAATTAGCAGATAAATATGGAAAGTGACCAAAGTATTCACTGCAATTTTAACGACGATCTAATTACTTCCGAAATCATTTTGATTTTTGTCTAAGTCTTAATTATTTGTCTAAAGATTTTTGGGCACATTTCTCTGGTTGTGTATCTTTCTGTCTGTGTTGTACATAATTTCTATGTTAGATCCTTTAGATAAGAGACCTTAATTATGTAAAAAAAAAACTTTAGCAAAATTAACAAGAAAAGGGTTCAAAAACAATTTTAAAAAATGTATATGTAAATCAAAAGCAATAATATTGTTAACTGAATATTGTCGGTAATATGAAGATGCATCTCTTTTTATAATATTTGTTGAAATATTTTGAAAATCATTTATCACATAAATTAAGATAGCCAAAGAATGTCTATAAGCAATAATATAGTATGTGTCTGTTTTAATTAATTCTAAATTCTTGAATCTACTCCTACGTGTAGCTAGCGTTGTATTTCCCATCTATCGCACATGATTTTTTCTCAACAAACTGGAACTTGTGATCACCATGCGGTAAATCATAGAAAAATTACGATCACATCTATAATTTTTACGCTAAATTATAACTTCATTTTTTCTGTCTCTGTAGTTATTTATTTAAATTTTTTAATTCTTTAATTCTTTGATTTCTAATCGCATTTTATCCGTCTTTTCTAATAATAATAAAACAGAAATCATTATCTCATTTATACCTTTTCAAAATTTATACATGATTATTGTTAATTGTTCTATTTACTTATATGTATTTAAATTATATGTCCACCAAATTAAACCATTTCATTTCGGTCGATAACTAATAACAAAATCAATCTTCTTTCTGTCTATCTAAAATAGCTTTTACCCCTATAAACTTTATTATTATGATTCTTGTTTTATCATTTGTTCTAGTAAAATAAAAAAACCAATATAGTTTTTTTATTGTCCGGGTGCAAGTGGAATATAATTATTAAGGCTTTTTTTGTACACATATTACTAGATAAATGGAAAATTATTTAAAAATAAAAAAGATCAAAAGCGATTATATTGCATACAATGCATTGACTGTAGATTTTGTTTCTGAAACATACACAAAAAAAAAAAATAAAAAAAATAGAATTTAATAACATTGAAAACAAACTAATAAACTATTTTATATATAAACATTTCTTTTGGAAAAAGCAGGACTTCTCAAAATGTAATATATGCGCATAAATGTGCGTACGTCTTTTTCGCGCGTTAAATAGTAAGTTGTTGTTTTGATAATTAATAATTTTTATCTCTTATATATAAATATGTTGTAAATTGATATCTGTAAAAGATTGCAAATATATGCTTTTAATCAATCTGAAAATGAATGTTTGTATAGTATACATAAGAATAATGAAGGCAAAAATTTATTTTAAAAATAATATGTTGTAATAAAAATATTTTTGTAAAAAATATCATCAATATTTGTTTTTTTTAGGCACGCAGTGTAATTTTCGATTTCAGATGTAGATGGGTACGGAATGATGTTTTTGCAATGTTCCAGATTTTAGACCTTTAAGGAGTAAAATCATGAAACTCCTTTTTGGATTGCATGTTCAATTTCAGGAAAGCTTCCAATATCAATTTACCAAGCGAGAGTTCGCTGGCTCAATTCGATAAGTTGTTTTTCGCGTCGGCCTCCAATCAGCTCAGTTGTGAATGAGTACATTCATTTGATAAAAATTAATAAATCAAAGATGAGATCTCCCAATTCCCATCATCCCGTAAAAGCGGTCTCTTAAATGAATGCTTTATTACACTTCGCACCCAATGTTCGGCTTTGAAACGGAAAAGGGAAAACTGCTTTCCAACACTCGGGTATAGATATTTCTATTGTACCTCTTTCATAAATGTTAAGCAGATTTACTACTTTGCCTAACCCCTATGCCCCAGCATTGCGCGTCAACTACTCCTTCGCGCCATCGTACTCTGTTCGGGGCAATGGGGCGCAACTCCCCAAAAGACTTACCCAGCACCCAACACTCCTTTGCCACAGATCGACGCCATGTAATTCTAGGACCTCCTCTTGGTCGGCCTTGGTTGGAAATGGGGTTCCACTTCATGGCATGCAAAGCAATGCATTTATCACTCTTCCGCAATGTGTGACCTATCCACTGCCATTTTGGCCTGCGTGT
Organism: Chloromyia formosa; assembly: GCA_964017055.1. Lineage (NCBI taxonomy): Eukaryota > Metazoa > Arthropoda > Insecta > Diptera > Stratiomyidae > Chloromyia > Chloromyia formosa. Next base: position 29,330,510 of record OZ024815.1, on the reverse strand, counting down.
CAATTCGTCGATTGGCAGTTTTGATTCTCTTTGAATAATAGTTTTCATTTTGCAATCTTCAAATTATAGCTCCAGCTAGAAAAAAATAACCTGAGGCCAATTTTTTTTTTGTAATCTCTAGTGGTCGAAGAGAGAATTTGCTCCAAAAAATTTTGATGGGAAGGTTCCCAAAAAAGACGAAAAAGAAGATTTTCTTTTTTTAATCGGGAATAGACATGTGGGGTGCCATATCAAAAGGGACATCGAGTATATTCCATTTCCAGTATTTTTTGTTTTCAAATTTCGAGTAACCACGACGGAGGAATTGGGCCAAAAAGACAAATTCTGTGGTCACCCATTACGTTTTCGATGTTTGTAACTAAATTCGATGTAAACTGAAATGACAAAAAACAATATACCCTAAACTTTATAAAGTTTGTGGGTTTGACCAGAGAAAATATGGGTTTGGACCATCCGTGAATATCCAGCTTAGGTCCAATTGGTTTTTTTTAACGTGTAGAGGTTAGAGAGTCTAAAGCTCATTTGACAACAAAAAATATTGATAGGAAGGGTTCTAAAAGAACAAAAAAGGATAATTTCCTTTTATCGGGGATAGGCATGTGGGGTGTTATATTAAATTCGACTTTAAGTGGATTCCATTTCTGGTAACTTTTTCCAATTTCAAGTTATTTCAACGGAGTAATTGGGCCAAATGCGTATCACAACCTTAAAAATATTTTACTCTCTGACTTATATTAATCATTTGTCCTAACCCCTAGTGGGACATATTCCACACATTCCATGTGGCTTAGTTGACGTTTCGGCCGATGCACTTTACCAGCATGCACCTCTGACAGTCTACTTTCTTAATTTCCTTTTACTGTATTAAAATGGGTGATTGTTTTATTTTTGGGAAAGTATTAAAGAGACACTTGAAATATGAACTGATAGAAATGGCATTAAAAACGCTTTTAGAATCGGGCACCATAATGGGCGATAAATGCGTGGTAACGAAATAAAGTTTTCACGGCTCACGAATCCAGCTTTAAAAACTACAGTAACATTGCTAAACGCATTCGAAGGAGTGACACGCCTGGACATCGAAGCGATTCGGGTGGACGTCGGAGTGATTCTGGTGGATATCGGAGCGACCTAAGTTGTTCTAATTAAAATAATCTTTCATCGTCGTATGTCCTGATCCGGAATTTGATTTCAATGATTAGTGTTTTTTTTCGGTAATAGTGTTTTTATCAAAGGTAAGAAAAGAACAAATAAAACCGTCGGGGCTTCAAAGGTGAAACGGGTGATACGATCTTAAAGCATTTGAATAGAACTGTTCCCCTAGGTTCATATTTGGGGGCACAGGGGTGTATAACATCAAATTAGCGGGTATACTATTGTTAACCTTTTTTAGAAGATATCAATTTCCCGTGTATTTTACGACTCTGTGCTAATGAAGTGCTAGCCTTTTGTAAATTTTGATTACTATGGCCTCAGAAATATGGAAAACAAAATTTGCGACCATTAAATTTGTGAAATTTTGTTCAACTACTTCGTCGCAATAACCTGACACTGAAAAAAATATACCAGAAGTGGAATCTACTTGACGTCCCTTTTGATATGACACCCCACATCCCCAATAAAAGAATATAATCCTTTTTGGTCCATTTAGGACCCTTGCATTATTGTAGTTTTGAGAGGAAAGTTCAATGCTAGGAAAGTTGAAATTTATTGGAACTTAAACAGGAGTAAAATTTTATGTTAAAATTTACTAGCTTGCACTGTAAACATGTTTTGCGCGCTTTTTACTGAGCATTGCTCTCGCGCCACAACCATCTACTTTTGTGTTGGTTGCCCAATGTGGTTTGCCGGATGGGCCGTTCGCGGCACACATGGCTAACCCGGTTCATCCGGGTCTGCGGCTCGTGCTTAAATGTAAATTAAGCCTAAAGGAAAAATTATCGTCATTCATTCATTTAGTCTGTGCGTAAATTAACAGTAAATAGTGAAAGTTTGTTAAAAATTTTGAAGATGAAATTTTTGTCGTTTAAAACTTTATACAGAAATTTGAACAAGAAAATTTTATTTGTTTTATAATATTTAATTTTTTTTTGGTACATATACTTTGTGAACATGATGACCCTCTACAGTGCAAACGAAATTTGAAGCTGTTATTTGGGCCAATGGAGGGCCTAAACTATTTTATATTGATAATTAAAATGAGTCGTTATTTTTTGTGAAATCACAGAGTTATTACAATACAAGTCAACATTTGATGTGGGACATATCAAAATCGTGATATTTCGTGCGTTCAGAATTTCCAACGTTTTGATTACTCAGCAATTCAAATTTATGAAAACCGATTAATTTCACTTATTCCTGGCCCTGGCATATAAGAAGTTTAATTGTTGAATTAAACATCATATTTTTTTTGTGAGCGCAGGTATTGTTTAATTTTCTTATTCAGCTATGCTACCTGGGAACAACATACTATATTTCACACTGTGAGCAATAATTGAGATAATCGACTTTGGGGTTACTCGTATCTGTATCGAATTTATTTTATTAATGACGAATTTGTGAAAAATTACCAGACAACAGTCAGAAGCCACAAAAAATTATCTTTCTTGAAATAACCACCCACGAATAATTTTTGCACTGTTAAATGACGGTGTTGATTGAATAACATAGGGCCAGGAAATAATTATTTCCACTTCTTTACACTCTAAGTTGACTTTATTTCTGTTCAGGGTGCCTTCAGTTCAGGTGCTTCACGTAAGATGTACGAGTAATTGCTTTTGTCTTCTTGTTTGGTAATTTTGTACCTCCCTGCCAATCTTAGCAGATAAGGCGATATTTCGATTTAAATTGTCACTAATGTTCATGGTGCCTAACCGTGATTCTGCAAAAAAATATCACTTTCCACCAAGCGATTACGATGTTTTTGAGAGAAAATCACTGTTCCTGCGTTCGACTGAGATTGATTTGTTGCATATCTAGTTGCGGTTATGTTAGAGCTACGATAAATAATTAGAGCATCGTGACTCGTAATATTTCAATCCACGAACTTTCACCTGTTCTTGAATGTGGATAATTTTCCGCAAAAGAAATGCTCAGTAATGAAATTTAGGGAAATTTTTAGTGTAAGGGTTCATAATTTAATGAATAAATTTTAACGTAGGTTTTTTCGGTTTGCTTTTTCATCATTATCGTGGCAATACAGCCTGACGTCGAGCCTTGCCCGTCTGGATTATTGTTCTCCAATTATCTTGGTCAAGTGATCGCGTCGCCCAATATTGGAAGTCCAGCAGTTGTTCGGTGTCAGCATCTTCTGAGTCTTCCCAACGAGCTCTCGGTCTTCCTCGCAGCCTTGCGCCTCTGGTGCTTCCTTTCAGTATTTGTTTATAGCCTTGATATCAAATTGTTTTCATAAAGCAAATTTTGGTGTAGTTATTTTTTCGTTTATGTTTTTTGGGGTGCTGATTAGGAATCTGAGCTTTGCTACCAATTTTTGTTGCTGTGGAATTTGAGTTATAACCAAAAACATTAACAAAAAAATGTTTTGTTTGGGTTTTTTGAAAATATTTTGAAAACGATTGCCCTAACCCCTTGTGATGCATAGCGCGTCAACTGTTCCATGTGGCCCACCTTAAATTTATTGTAAAAGTCAGCTCCGCACGTCTAGTTTTTTTTAAACATACCTCATTAAATATTGGAATCTTTTTTCGAAAAATCACAAATCTTCGTTTTTGTGTCCAGTTTGCCTAAAACAATTTCTGGTGTAGTTTCGATTTTTTTTTCGTTTATGTTTTTTTGAGGTGGTGCTTACGAATCTGAGGTTTGCTCTCAAAATTTGTGTGTGGAATTTTAGTTATAGCAAAAAAAACTGTCCATCTTTTTTGAAAATATTTTTAAATTTAGCGAAAAACTGTTCAAAACAAAATCAAAGATCTTGAAGAGATAAATAATAAATAAGTAATAAAAATAATAAGCCACAGCATCTCCCGGCTTGTCGCAGGTAGGCGGCTAAATGGGGTTGCAGGGGGTGCATACTGGCAACTGCATTCTCCGAAACTAGTCTATGCCAACGAAACGTCAACTGGGCCACATGGAACAGTTGACGCGTTATGCCCCACAAGAGGTTAGGGCAATTGAGTAGTAGTAATATGATCTTTGATTTTATTATGTATATCTCAGAAAGTTTTTCACTAGTGTCAATCGATTTCAAAATATTTTCAAATTACCTTAAAAACCTGTTTTTGTTGTTATTTTCTGGCTATATGTAACTCAAATTCCACAAAAAAAAATTTTGGTAGCAAACTTCAGATTCGCAATCAGCACCCCAATAACACAAATAAAAAAAAATAAAAACTACACCGCAATTTGCTTTGGGTCAGTTCCAATAAGCACGTGATAACTCGGCTATTAGGCATGTCCATTGTATTAGTTGTAGTTTGACGATTCTCTAAACTTCCAGTCCCATCGTACAATTCATACAGCTTATGGCTGCACAGTGGCGTAACGCAAATCGCTCAATATTTACCGCTTCCTGTGATATAAATTCGTATATTTTCGTAAAGGACTATAAAAAAAAACAATCAAAAAACAATGCAATAAATTGTTCCATTTATTAACAAAATGGATTGCGCAATTATTCAACATAGAAGAAGATACAAAATCTTTTTAAACGCACGCAATAGAACAATCTTATCCTACTAATATTATAAATGTGAATGTTTGTGAGGATTTTTGTTACTCTTTCACGCACAAACTAATGAACGGATTTTGATGAAACTTTACAGTATTATGGTTGATACATTAGAATAATACAAGGGCTATAATTTATAAATATGTTGAGTAATTGAGTCAATAAATAATAATAAATTGGTCAAATAAAGACCAAGTAGAGTCAACCCGAGCGCACCATGTATTTCAGTGTAATGGACAGTTTTTCCCATCTCTTAATACTGTCACTAAAAACGCGTACAATTTCTTGACAGCATCATAGAAGGTTTTGTTGCGTTTTATATCAATCGCATCATTTAGGACTTAATTTAAATGAAGTTGCGCGGCTCATAAAATAAACAAATTTTGCAGCTTTTGGTTTGTTTTGAATACGCGTTTTCACATCGATGTCTGTACCTGACATTGTAGGCGCAGCATCATATCCCTGACCTCTACACTTTTTCAACGGCAAGCCTTTCGAGCGCCCATGCTCGCCGGGCCGCGGGACTTGCGGGCCTTTGCGTTATACCACTGCTGTACAGGATGCATCATCTATTTCGGCCGCATTGCTCCAAAAATTCACCGAAGGGCCTTTCGTTTGTTTGTTTGCTTTTTAATATGTATGTATATATTTAAAGATCTAACATTTGTTAAAATAGTAAATTTGTTGTACATTGAATTCGAAAGGTATTCCACCCTTAAAGTATATACAGTGCATTTTTATTCGACCATCATATCCGGCAGTTGCACCCATGCATAAAACTGATTTGCGAAATCTTTTTGCATCTTTTGGTATGTATACTCACTCACAACTAACAAATAAAAAACCTCGAAAAATGCCTTAAACAGTAAACTACTTTATTCCAAATTGAATTATACAACAATTAAATGAATAAAAAAGATACATTTAAAATTAAGCCGAATAAAAAAACAACACTAGCACAGATCTCTACAAAGAAAACTAATTAATCCAACGCATTGACCTCATAAGCAAATTAGTATAACAAATTATGCTATTGTTTGCTCGTCTTAATTGGATGATGCAAAACTATGAAATATCACTTTGAATTGCAATAATTGTGCAAATGGCGCATTCTTCACGAAACCAGGAGTCGTCATTATAGCAAAAAAGCCCAAACGAGCATCCAAAGAACTTAAACTGGATGCGCATGAACGGATAATACCATATCAATGCCACGGCCCGAAATGCATAAAACAATATTAAAATTGGGGCATTATTAGGAATAAATCCTGCTTTGCCTGATTGGCATCTCTGCTTGCAACGTGGTTGTAAGGTGTCAAAGAAGTTGATTTGTTCGTTGTACTTTTTGGCAACATTTGAACAGATTTTTGGTACGTACATTCACTGCCGGGTTCTGAAATTGACTGAAAATGCGTTTAAATAGGTTTGTTATAATTTTTATGAATTCATATGGGTTTGCCGTCTCGTATTAAGGGGCTAGGGGCCAGTGTGACACTTTCAAAAAATCGATTTTTTGTTTTATGTCTTTATCAACCGTTTATACATTCAAGAATATCATGTAAAAATTTCAAGGCCATATCTCTAATAGTCCCCGAATAGCAGCCTTCTAAAGAGCAGCCGCTCGCAGGTATAAAATGCTCCATCTGCCTGGAGGCGGAACTCTGACGTGTTGTTACTTGAACCCTATAGGGGGCACTATTTAAGCTAGAAATATATCTATAGGGCCATTTGAAAACAGCGTTGCGATTTAGAAGGTATTCTGGAGTCGTTCAACGCAGTTCGTTAGTTAAATCTTTAACGCGTTTTTCTCGAAATGAAAATTTTAATTTTTCATTGTAACCCAAACTCTTGTCTTGAAACTTGTACTGAGTACTATTGAATATATTTACTCTACAATGACGTAGGATATTTTTGATTGGAAGAAAATTGACGATTTGACATTGAAAAAACGACCATTTTATAGGCAAGAAAACAGACTTTTTTTTCCTACCTACGCCATTTTGCTCGATTTTGATATTTTTCGAAAATCCTACGTCATTGTACAGGAAATACCTTCCAGTTTAATGGCATTTTTTCCTTTTTCGGTTTTAGCTACTCCATCGGCCTGAGTCATGGCAGCAGTGGAGGAACTTTTTTTTTGGGCTTGGATCCTAATACTTTTCTATGAAAAAATATGTTATATAGCCAAATATGTTCTTAATTTTCCGAAACATTTAATTGAGTACTTTTCTTCCAAAAAATTCCCGAAAATCACCCAAATTTTCAGCGTTCACACTGGTTTAGCCCCTTAAATGAGATTTTGAAATGTGCACAGAAACGATGAATTTGCACGAAATAGTTTCCCTTTTTTTAAAGGAATTTATTGCAATTTGAAGTCTACTTTAGCTAGGTTTAAAACTTTTGTTTGCTATTTTCAAATCTTAAGAATAGAGCGCACAAACTCAAGGCAAGCCAAAGGAGCAAAGGAAATAGCTGACACAGCTCTGCGGTGGTCATGTTGACAGCAAATATTGCGGAAGAGCTTATCGGTTGGTAATATCGAAGATAAGTAGCCAAAAGTGATCTCAATTGACATGTTCAGATTGGAGGATCACTACCGTTCAAAACAAAATTTAAATATAATAAAGTGGCCCATATTCCGATACAGAACGGAAAGGGTTCCGTTCGGAACAATGGTTTCGAAATTTAATGTAATACAGTAATTCATTTCCGAGACCGTTTTATGTTATGTTAATAAAACCATTGGGGTTGTGTTGTAATAATTTGACTGGTCTATAGGAAAACCAAATAAAATAAAACTTTAAAAATTGAAATTTCAACGTTTTTGTAGTTATTCCATTTTTCTTTTTTAATTTCTTTAATAACTTGAATAAGAATAATAAGATGAATAGTTTGAAAGTGAACAGTACATATTCGGTTTGAATAACTGTAATTTATGGTAAAATAGAAATGGAGATTTCCAAAATACCGCATTGAAAAATTGGTGCTCTTTTTCAAATGAAAATAAATTTTTAAGGGAGACAGACGGGCTAGTTAAGGTTTCACGAGGAATAAACAGAAAAATATCTATATTAAAATTTAAAAATCACCGTCAGGAAATATAGAAAAAATAATAACTAGGATATAAAAAAAATCATCTAAATACAGTTTTTTGTCGACTGCGCGGCGAAGCGACCGCACTAGACAACTTTACTTGGAGGACTAAAATTATGTAACTGAGAGAAGTCTTTTTCATGTTTTCGCGTGTTTTCAACGTATTTTATTTGGAAGAAAACATGGGTATACCGTCTTGCCTCACTCTCCCCTAATGATAATGCGTATGCTTTCACGGATTCTCATAAGAGCCTCCACAGCTTGTTATTGAAAGCGTTTAACGCCACCGAATTTCGGTAAAAACATATTAGATTATAAATTTTATTAATTAATTAATTTTTAATTAGTCAATCAAATTAATTAGTACTTTCGATTTTTTTCGAAGTTTTCGCTATAATTCGGCCTAAATCCTCGTGGGCCATAGTGCGCCAACTATTTCTTAGTTTGCATTTTTAGCATATAACTGGTTTCAGACATCAGACAATGCATCTTGTTATATTAGATACACCTTCAGCCCATTAAGCCACTTTCCACGACAAATCGGGAAAGGCTTTGACTTATTTTTATGCTGTTATGCCCACAGGGGGGAAAAAATGCGAACAACCATGGCCACGGCGGGATTCGAACCCGCCGAATCGGTATGCTGAGACATCTGATTGGTGTCTCAATGTATTGAGCTACTGGTTTTTGCTATGTTAGGATGTAAAAATCGCAAATTTTTCCATGTAGTCAATTTAAACGTGTTTGAATCTCATCGCTCAGTTTCACTCGTAGATAAAAATATCAAAATTGTTGAAAATTTTGGCTTTCGGCCGGTAGCTCAGTGCATTGAGGCGTTAGTCTGATGTCTCATGATACGGGTCAGTTACGGGCCCCGTCCTGGTTATGGCGTGGCAATGGATGTTTGTGTTGTTGTCTTCCCCCTGTGGTGTGGTGCGTAACAATAAGTCATAAATTTTCCCGGCTTGTCGCAGGTATGCCGCTAAGTGTACAGGAGGTGTATGCTAGCAACATGCATCGTCCGAAACTAGTTGATGCTAATGAAACGTCAACTAAGCCACATGGGACTAGTTGACGCGCAATGCCCTACAGTATTGTTACGTCTTTTATGCTAAAATGCACCCGAGCGAATAACCGAATTTTTTCCCCAAGATTTCAGGGAGAGAGCAAGGGTGGAACCACGCTCAAATAATACCGAATTGAAAAAGCGCCACTAAACCGGTGTGGCAGCGAAAGTATCAAAACTGGCATTCACACACAAAACATGTTCCTAATAATTCAAAAGTACGCGGCAAATTCATTTCAATCTTAATAATCCGCTAATTCACACAAATGTTTGATTCTTGCTGAAGGAAACTAATAACGTTCTCAAGACTATCGTTATGTCTATGTATCACCTGCTGGCAAGAGCAGCAATTATCGTGTTCCGTGTAACATAGTCACTTTTCTTTTGAATTAAAATCCGTTGCCAAGTTCTAGCTCATATACTTAATTCTCGCCATGTGTCCATTTGTCTATCAAACGCGACACTTTTATTGTTGTTCAGCTAATTATTTGCAATTAGACAACTCAGAAATACTCAGCGTACTAAATTTATTATCAATTGCATTTATTTTTGGAGTATAGTACATATTTGATTCGAATTTATGCTAAACTAGCCACAACGACAACGAGTTGCCCGAATTTCGGACAATCCCGGTGAGCTATGGGAAGCCAAGAGCCTATCGACAGGTTGTTGTGCACTTTAGCATCTTATAAATTGGCTACATTTCATTCGGATATTTGAGGTATGAATTATCGTCGCCTGGCTTGATCCAATGCCCGAATTTCTTGGCACGTCTTTTAATTGATTGTCTTCAGAATGAACAGCGCCTTAAAACAACAAGCAGGCGATGATATTCAGTGAAGGAATATTTGCCGAGAAATGGATCAATGAAAGCTACGAAGAGCCAACAGGGCTCATAGATCAACGAGAACTTTGGTGCTTAATCCTGCGATGTACGAGTATGTCACTTGTCGTACGGTCTTAATGAATATGAAAGGTGTCTCATATAGTACTCGTACTTATAATTCTATAAGACATCCATCCATCAGATGGTTCCATCCAATTTAAAATAAAAGTACGTATACAAAAATTGAGACACTGGGCCTTTGTACGATTGTCTTGAACACGGCTATTGTTGTCAAGGGAGTAAAACACCCTCGGAATCTTCGCTGTTAGTACCTTTTAGCGAAGAATCTTGATATTCAATCAAATCATTCTCTTGCATTCGCTTTAGTGGTTCGGTAATGAAGCGCATACCCTCACCTTAAATAAGATCCCAGCATACCAAACGAGTTATCAGCGATTCACTTAAGTGAACAACACCTTCGCTTTTTATTTCACTAACGAATCGCCGGTAACACTACCGCTCATTTCTTACATTCGCGACGAATCATATTTCTCGGGTTACCAGCATCTTGAGAAACATTCACCCTTAACGGTAAAGGTTTCTCGATTTGCTAACGTCCTGAGAAATAACTTTCGTCGCGAATTAAATTTAGAGTGACACTGTTATCAGCTGCGTCTCGTTAGTGAATTCGCTATAGAAGATAAAAGTGACTCGCTAGCGACTTTTTTACGGTTTAATTGGTACGCTAACATATTCCCTACAGTTGAAGATTTCTCGGATCCCTACCAACTCGAGAAATAAGATTCGCTACGAATGTAACTTTAGTTTAGGCATTGTTCCCGAAAGTGAATGTTAAAATAAGATTTTTTAGCAAATATGTAATAAATGATAATTACATAATTTATTTTATCGCTGTGTCTGTTGTTTCATACTTTAAATAATAATAATGATAATAATGCAAGAAATGCAATTTACTGTTATGTTGAAGTTTTAGAGTCAGTAAGTACTATAAAAAATTTCAGGTTTGTACAAATTATTATTTTTCGATGTTCAGTTTTCAGTGTTCAAGTTCCCGCGAGTCTACTTTGTGGTGAAATTCTCATTCTCAACGGCAACTTTCAAATTTTCCCGTGGTGTCTGTTTTGATCTTCTCCCATATTTAGGATGATTTACAATAATTGGGTTAAGAATTGCTTAAAAGTCATTCAGAGCAGATAAACTGATATTGTGCTGAATGCTCCATTCTACATTTTCAAAAGTTGAAAGTGAATTGGTAAAACGTCAACTTGTTCCGCCCCTATTTAATGTATACTTAGCCCGCAATTCGCTCCCACACGGCGAAGTATCTGTATGGAGGCTGTTTAATACTAAAGTGCCCCAACCCCTTGTGGGGAATAGCGCGTCAACTGTTCCATGTGGCCCAGTTGACGTTTCGTTGGCATAAACTGGTTTCGGAGAATGCAGTTGCCAGCATGCACCTCCTCCACATCCATAGCCACGAACATCGTCGTGGGCGGGATTCGAACCCGAAACACCGGTAGTCAAACATGAGACTGATGCCTCAACACACTGCGCTACCGGTCGCCCCTGTTAATGGGCTGTTTAATGCTGAAAAAAATTGTCCTGGTCGAAGCCGAAATTTCCCTGTCAGATTCATAGTGCGACCGGGGAAATTTTGGCTTCGACCAGGGAAAATCTGGACCGTCCAGGAATGTCCAGGTTAAGTTCGTTCATCGCAGATCCGTGGCGTTCGATTCACTCTAGATTTGAGAACGGATGAATTGAAAACGCCTGTTATGTATTCCTCAAGTTAGTTGTTTTTAAATCTTCGGACAGTGGAATTACCTTAGAACTTAGATACATCAACTTTGAAATTTCTAAAACCTTCTCACTGTCAAAACTATGAGGCCCTCTGCAAGCGGGCCGTCTCATATTCGTTTGGCAATCGGCTCGTTTGCGATTCGAACTCCACTTCCCAGGCAAATGTATGGAAATCTGCACACGGGTCGCCCATAGTCCGGCATGTAAGCGAATCGAAGTACTCGTCTGTGCGTCTCGAACCATGCGAACTGCTTTCACCTCGACTTACGCGACACCCACAGTGCCCATTCCCCGCTTCATCTACAAAAAGGTTCATTTTGCCTCACCAAAGGGTTAAAATGCTTTTTTCTGTGCACTCCTCCTTCAACTCTACTCACGCGATATTTTGCCTAAATTCCCCCAACTCCAAAATCACATTCGTGCTAATAAGAATCCATAACAACACCCATTCCTTATACCGGATCGCGTCGCAGACGTGCCGAATTGCAATCGACCCGTGTGCGGTGTATGGCACCGCTCGTCGTGTGGGAATGTAGACGAGCCGAACATCAGACGACCCGTGTGCGGAGGGACTAAGTGTCCAACAATTCACATGCTTTTTCAGAGAAAGAAAATCACATTCGCTTTACGCGGGTAAAATATTTACTTTTGGCGCACATTTTTAACACATATATCGTTTGTTTTGATCATTCTAATGAAATCTTCGCGTACCTTCGCCCTTAGCAGTTTTTAGCGAAGAATTTTTGATTGAAAATAAGACGAAAGAGCTATGTACTCGTATGTGTAAAACCCTTCGCTTACATTCGCTTTGGCGGCTTTGTAACGAACCTCATATACCCTTGAATGAAGAAAGACCGCATTTTTGTTCGCTGTTCTTCACTACGAGCAAATGAAATGAATAAGGTTCGGCATCTTTTGCTTTTTGGCGAGTGTTTGCTACGTGGTATGCTGGAATCCTAGATTTGTTCCCTGTTTTTCACTGCAATTAAATTTTAAAAGTCCGATATCTTTCGCTTTTTTGTGAACATTCGCCATGCGGTATGCTGGGCACAGACGAAGCTACCATATCCACATGCTTCCATATACATAAATACCAAATATGCGTATGCCCATATGTATAAGTACTATATACATACTATATACATATAATGTACTCATATATTTTTCTGTTGATTTTTTTTATTAAAAGCTAAGATCTCCATCTTTAATAGGGTTTGTGGTTTGACGCTGAGAAGTGTGTCACGTCTCCGTCAGCACTCCGATGCAAGACAACATGCATGACACGTAATTTAATTCAAAGTCTTTTTATCGCACATTCATCTTATCAATTGTTGGTTCAACTCCAGTTCTGAGTGCTGCAGCGCGAGTTTGTCGCTGTTTACAAGCTTGCTGCCGCTGTAGGGCAATAACGATCCATCTGAAAAAAAGCTTACCTCCAGCTCTGGAACAACTGAAACGCGAGATCTAAATCAAACAAAAATCGCCGGAATGAATGGGATATGGCGGCGGTATTGTTCAGATCGAATATATATCATATGTAGTTGTTGCTAACGTGTGGATGCAATGTCTACATGAATATAGGTGAAAGGTATAGAAGATAAAGTTACATAACATTCATATGTGTATGTACTATTGTCAACTTGAGAGGTCTACTTTCAAAAAACAATAAGATATTTACGGCGATACCAAAAGTTCCGCATTGGCTTCGTGCAAATGTGGTGTGATTTTCGAAGGGAAGCGATTTGTGTCCTAGAACGCATTGACTTCATTTACTACACTTCTGAAGAAAAAATTTCGAACGGGGCCTGTAACGTTCAGCATGAAATGTTTATTATTCATTTATCGACTGTAATATTATGGTATATGATGATACTACTTACATATTTTTATAAAAAAGCAAATGACAAGAAAGAAAAATGTTCATCTGCCCTTTAGGCCCGTTCCATGCAAATTTCACTTGGATCCATTTGGTTTGAGCTACCATGACGCCATTATGTCCTTTTGGTCCTTAATGTCCTATGTCTTACATCCAGAGAATTAGTATCATCACCCTCGATCCAGAGATAACCGACATTTTCTAGGTTTCGTTTTTGTTTCTTCAGTTCGTGTCTAAAAAGCTGCTGTTTCCTGACCAAAGGACTCAAAATGCCTTATACAGTATTCCAGTGGTATTCGATACATCGCATAGTGGAGTGTACCAAAAACTTGAAGAGAGAATAAAAGCAAAATATAAATAAAAAGCATAATACAAAATTAGTCATCGAATGCATAATAGTAAATCGACCTTATTAACCCGATTAAAAAGATACCTATCATATCGCCTAGGTTTTACTTCATGTCTAAGAAGGTCAAAGGCTCAAAATGCCTTCAACAGTATTCCAGGGCATTAGTCTCATCATCTCCACTCCGAAATACCCATATTGGCTGGGTTTCACTTCATGTCCAAAAGGTCCTGTTGTCGTCACGTCCACCAGCAGCAACACCAAACCGTCATAGGGTTATGCTTAGAATCACGTAAGGAAGCTATGTACCAAATTTGGTTGAAATTGGACCACGGCAGGAGAGGAACAAACTTTCTTGGAAAAGACTTAGGCGAGAAACTTTCTGATTTTAAAACACAGAAAGTACCGTTAGATAAGTAATAAAATCCAAAAAGCCGTCACCGGGCTATACTAAGTGCCACCCAAGAAGTGCCCGGACCAATTAAATGAATGTGTGGAACTGGCTAAAAATTAGAAAATACTTGAAAGTTGAAACATGTGGGAAAAGAAATGGGGAAGAAAGGGGAACCAATTCTTTTATGGTCATTTCTAGGAAACATTAAACTTAATTTTCATTTTTGAATGATAGCTCGGGACGCCCCGGAACGCGGAACATGTAGAAAAACAGTTGCGTTTATTTTGTTTTCCGAATAGCAATAGTAAAAAAAAATATTTCCATAGCTGCAAGTAAGATAAAATTTTTTTTTTTTATTAAAGTACACACCTTCCATATCCATAATTGTTATTTTTTAACTGCATTGAAAACCAACTGAAAAAAATTGCGTAATTTGCATCAAAAATTAAGTTAGCGAGTACAAATTAATGCGAATTAAACTTTGCCTGAGTTCCAGCCCCCCGCTTGAGGGCGGAAGATGATTAGGAGGCATGAGGGGAAGGTACACGATGCAGTCGTTAAGACTAACACTAAAAGTGTTAGAAAAGCCGATTTGGGAGGGGTTCACATCATCATTGCAATTATCAATTGATCACACACAATAATCGACCGGTTGCGCAGTGTGTTGAGGCATCAGTCTCAAGTTTGACACCGGCGTTTCGGGTTCGAATTCCTTCCAAGACGACGTTCGTGGCCATGGATGTGCAGGAGGTGTATGCTGGCAACTGCATTCTCCGAAACCAGTTTATATCGTCGAAATGTCAACTGGGCCACATGGAACAGTTGACCCCTAACCCCTTGTGGGGCAGAGCGCGTTAACTGTTCCATGCGGCCCAGTTGACGTTTCGTTGGCATAAATTGGTTTCGGAGAAAGCAGTTGCCAGCATGCACCTCCTGCTGAAGATGAACACTGAACATTTTAATCTATTTAACTAAAGCCATTCCAAAAATAAATCCTGAAAACCACTTGTTTTTATCATTTTCAATAAAATCAAAGCAAATAAATACAAAAGCCTTACATAACAAAATCACAAGCAAATTGAAATCTCTAGTCAATTTATCATCATTACATTTCCGATAACCATCAATTGAACTTTGCCATCCAATAGCCTGCAATAGTGCATTTTCATGTAATTCTCCTGCATAAGTTCTATACCCTATTTCGTGTAGTCGCAACCAATCCCAGTTAGAGATTTCATCTCTATTGCCTTTCATCCTTTCACCATTCTGTAAGGGATTAGGCTTTTGAGAACCGCTTAACCTTCAGTTATCTCCATCTAGAACAAACGATTATTTTTTGAATCAATTAAATGACATTTAACCGCCAATTACAAAATATCTTAAATGATATTGCAATTTGTCTAGAATTCGTGAATATGGGTACTAAAATCTAAGTGGAGAATCAATGATGGCTTAACAACTTTGTGAAAAATTGAAACGGGAAAAAGGCATTAGTCTTTTACTCGTATTAAGTTTCCCGCTGTTCTTTTAGTTGGATCAGATCGGGCTATGAGGTGTTCTTTTCTGCAATCAAATATCGGCTACACCCTGAAAGGCAACGCGCAAAGGTGAAGGGTAATAGCGGATTTTGGTTTTATGAATTAAGTTAGAAGGCGAAGCGCACACGTGAAAATTGGTAGCGGATTTTGGTTTTACGAATATGAATTAGTTAGAACGTTTTGTCAAATGTCACGTATAGTTCAATTTACGGCAATAAACTGGCTTTATACATTTATAGGTCAGTCAAATTAAATATTATTAATAATAATTAGGGAAAGATCTGGAAATAATTTTAATCCCTTGTATAGATACTTGCACGGTCGTAGAAGGTGAGCTTAAGTTTTGGAGGGCGAAAATCCGAGAAATTTGAGCCCTTTTTTTAATATTATCGTTATAAATCCTAAACGGTGTTTCGGGTCGAAAAACCTTGCAGGAGTAAATTAAAGACCGTTGAATTCTGCGTTCAATGCACTGCTCAAAGTTGAAATTCAGTTCAGTAGCGTAGTCAAAATCGATAGTCAAAAAATGACAATTTTCGAGGCTCCCGAGAAAAATCACACTTTTTCACTTTTCAAGCTCACAGATCTATGCAACGGATCCTCCAAACGGAAAAGCTTGTCTGTAAAAGTTGGGAACAATTTGATTGTGAGCCTAACGCGGCCCATATTTTTCATTTCGGGCCATTTTTAGAGTAGGTATGAGCAAAAATTCAAAAATGAATGCTCATCGATTTATGCCTTAAAAGCTCTATCTCGGTAAGTATAACAGCTAGAAGTTTTATTTTAGTCTCAAATTGTAGATAAATTACTCCTGTTAAATACAGTTTTACAAGATTTCTTGTGAGACTAATTTAGGAGATACTAAAAAGAAACAGGGCAATCCAAACAATTAGGCAGATTTTCAACATGGTGGCGGGGTCCGTGGTATTAGAGGGGAAATAAAAAACTCGAATTTTTAAGCAATGTACCAACTCACACAATATATCAAAAATCGAAACTAACCTAATTAAAGCAACCAGTGTTATAACATTTTCACTGACCAAAGTATTTTAACCTTTGCAGAATCATTGACTTTTTTTTAAATAAAAACGCAATTACTCAAAAACTATACCCGCTAGCATATTCTAGTAAAGATCGAATCGCAGGTAATATCTTACCCTAAAAACAGAAAATAGCTTGTAGAAATCAGATAAACTGTTTATTAGATATAGCTTGAAAAAATAAGAAGGATATGTAGCCCACGATCAACATTTTGCTGTTTTATCTTATTTTTCTCGAGTTTTCACCTATATATTAATTTTATTAAAAATAAAAACTTCCTGTTTTATTGTTAACAATTTGTGTTAATATTATATAATACTGATTTTTATATTTCGGGTCATTTACAGCCCTTTAATTAAAAAAATAATAATTTGTTCACACTTTTTTATTTTATTTTCCAAGGCCATATCTAATATAACAAAATCCCAAACAAATGGAGAAGGTCCATGTGTTATAATAGCAAACAATAAACTAACCATCTAAAGCAAACCATCCGTCCATTGTAAGAATCCGGTCAAAGTGTATTGTGCAATTGTACGCACACAGTTGCGGGGTGCAAGCAAGCGCAACGGGACACCCTCCATTGAGTGGGCGAACCGTAACAAAATTACACTGCAAATCCAACCATTATACATAGTACAAGAAAAACGCAAAAATCACAAGTTAAAAGGATAAGCGTTCGTTGTAGACTGTATTCGTCTTTTTTTTTTGTGAAAATATCTGTTTATTTCAATTCATTTTGCGAATCAATTTTGTGCATGTGCACAAATTTGTACAAATGCAATCAAATTATCTCACATTCAAGAAATCGTGACATTCGCCAGACACTTCGTACAGCCGTCATTATGTTGCTAATCTTGTGGTATATTGTTCAGCAAATCAGTCTCTGTCTAGAGTGTCGAGTGTCCAAGACTGTCCAACTGACCACATCCAATTAGGCGCTTGGCATGCTCACATAAAAGATAATTTCGCCAAGAGATAATCCAATACGAGTCTGGAGTAATGGATATTGGGCAATACTAGCCTACTATCGACTGCTGATAACAAGACCAGTATTGCTAGAGTAAGTGCTATAATAGGCAGATTTTTTTTGTTGATGAAACAGAACATAATACAGGATAAGGAGCAAAGAAACGATACAGAACACATCCTGGACCAGAAGTGTCAAAAGCGTGAACCGTGCAATCAGCTTTTTCTAATATGTCACAAAAGTAATACAAGAATCAACTGTAAACTCGAAGGCCGGCATATTCTGGATAAAAATATATTTTTACAAATAAGGTGAATTTTCAATTATTCATAGTAAATACCAAATTCTATTCAAATCGTGTCAGCAGGACCGCAATAAGCGCTTGAAGGTTTTGGTGCCCTTTACAAAAATGGAATCCAAATTAGGCAAAGTTGATTTTGAATTTTTTTTCAAAATTGAAACGGCTTTACTCCTTTCTCGGAAGTTATGGAGAATTTCGCAACGATGGAGGTGTTGTTTTATAGAAAACTTAATGTGGTTTCAGAAAATGGGGTCAGTGTTTGGTTTCCATAAACCAGAAGCTACTAAATTAAAGTTTTCCCGGAAAGTCTAGCTTTCTGACAAGGATGACAAAAAATACAACAACTCTGTAACGGTTAAAGATAGAGGGACCATTCGGGCGACGTTTTCCCACTTACACAGTATACAGTCGCTGCAGGTCTCTTGGATCGTCTTGCAGAAGATTTCACGTCTGAGTAGTTTGGTGTCTAAAAACTACCGAAAAATCCAATGCAATGAAGGACAACATTTTATGATTTTGACTATTAGACAGGAAAAACATACTATATAATTTCATCCGTTTTTTCGAGGAATATCAGGCTTTATTTTGCGAAACTTCGCTTTGGGCCGTTTTGAAATTGCGCAATTTGCCATCTTGACTTTTATAAGGCAACGAGTAAGAAGCAACAACAATTTCGCAAACGTTGATGATGATTCATTCTGTTTTAAATTTATTGAAAGAAAAAATTAATTCATTCCCAAAATTCTTACTTCCTATTTATTAACATGGTCACACTGACGACAAAGCGAGTAATTATCCCTTACCGTGTACTAAAACACATTCATCAGGTACTTTATCGAAACAACAAGTCACCTGCGATCGAAATAGGTTGCAATGCTCAAAACACAGCTAACCTAAAACCATTAGTTATTTCTCGTTCGTGCATGACAGCTTTTTGGGCCCGAGAGTGAAAGGTGGTAAATAATAATAGCAAGATGGAAATCATACACTTTATTCAGAATAATGAAAACTAAAGCCATTTTCCAATTAGATAGGAATAATTTATTGTTTTGTTTAGCACCCGAATTATCGGTAATGACATGCAAATGAACGTATGAAAATTGTCAGTTCAATTGAAAGAACAGATGGTTGACAAATAATAGCATAAACAGTGAACACGACAGTTTTTTGAAAGAAAGTGAAAATTAATGGATTTTAATAAAAGAAAAAAAGAGTGCATAGTTTTAGCTTTTCGAATATGAAAACCAGTACCCGGAAAATGAAAATATTTGGAATCAAAAATATATGTATAGTATGTAAGTCATAATTTATCGAGCCATGATTCACCAGGTTGTTACCATGGACCTTTTTATCACAATAACCTTTTTAGGGTTTTGTGAACAGAAACAAAACAGAACCCTTTTGAAATCGGTCAAATGTCTGTCCGCCATTCCTTCTGGGCAGAAAATATGAACGGCTGAAGCCTCATGCGAGAAATTGGTAGAAATATGAAGGATTGCAGTAATTCGACGCTGGAAGCTTTTCGTTGTAAAACAATTAAAGGGCCTCTACAATAAATGCCGAAAAAATAATACGAATGAGGAAGCCGAAACTGTAGTTGTTGGTATAGCTGGATGACCCGACTTATGTTGATGTTGGTAAACTTCATCGAGTCATTATCAGCTCTCGCTGGTTAATGGAGTAGGATAAGGATGGTATGGTAAGGAGTTCCCCTGTTGCATCACATGGGACCCTATTGCGGTCCATGTGTGCTGTAGCTAATACAGCAGCCCTTGTACCTAACGTAACCTACTTGTTCTGTCGTTATTACGAATACCTCTGTCAGTCTCTACGGTCCGTTATGTAGCTTTCTTTAAAGTTTGCTCTTTGGCATGCGATCATCATCCATTCGTTGTACATGCCCTGCCCATTGAAGTCATTGTAGTTTGACGATTTTCGAAACTTCCAGCTCACCGTACAGTTCATACAACTCATGGTTGTACCCGATGCGCCATCCATCTCGATCGCAAACAGCCCCGAAAATTCGCCGCAGAGCTTTACGTTCAAATGTGTCTAGCTTGTTTCCGGAGGCTTGAGTCAGGATCCATGCTTCGCAGCCATAGCACTGGTTGTATAATAGTTTTGTGCATGCAGAGCAAATCAGGTGTACGAAGTCGTTCACGAACTCAAAGTTGAGGTCCCTCACATTGATGCTCGATTGTGCAGGTGTCCTTGTCGTCGATTGCATCATTTTTTTAGTTTTACCCTCGTTGATACGTAGTCCAACTTCGTTTGCAGCGGTATCGAGCGTATGCAGAAGTTCTTCTGCGTCGGCCAATCTTCAACATCAGATGACTTGACTTGACTTGATGAGTAGCGTCTTCCTGTTGTCCATATTCATAAACCGAATAACGTATTCCAGTGCTAGGTTGTAGAGCGTTGGTGCCAGTCCATCGCCCTGTTTCAGACCTGTGCGACGGAGTTGGTCATCGTCATCCTTGACAGTCGCACTAATTTTGCTGGTATACCAAATTGCAGCATGATGTTGTACAGTACACCACGATCGATACTGTCGTATGCCTGCTTGAGTCGACAAAGATTTGGTATTGTGGAGCGACCAGGTCTGAAACCGCTTTGATACAATGATTCGTTCTGCGGTTTTATTCTATTTTCCAGAATTTTCGTCAAAATGTTATAGGACATACAAACTAGTTATATGTCCCTGTAATTCTCACACCGCAGTTTATCTCCCTTTTTGTGAAATGGACAGATGATGCTTCTGCGCCAATCGTCCTCCCATACTCGCAGGAGTAGTTGATGTATGTCATTAGCTAGACTCGTTCCACCGTAACCGAATCGATTTGCTTGGGAAGTGGAGTTCGAATCGTAGACGAAACGATTACGAAACGACCCGTGTAAGCAAACACTAACACTTTCGACATTTCCCGAAAATCTTGACAAAAGTACGTACGTAGAATATTTCATCCTTTACCAGACACCAAACATAACAGATATCCAAATTTTAAAGTAGTCAAGCAATAAGCTAGTTTTCGTATTTTTTTATTCAGGTAGGCATTACGAGCTTCCTTATAATGAATTGCTGGCCATTCAGACCCTAAACTCTTTACAACAAGGGTTTTCTGTAGATGGTTTCACATTTGAACAAAACCGTAAGTGTGTACTTCGAATTAAAACAAAGTTACGTACATTCCACTGATTATTGTTGACACTATCTAGTTAGCGTGACAACTGTCTTTTAACAATTTAGACAAATATTGTACAATAACAATAAATTCCCCATTACGTTCAGTGCAATTCGTCAATAGATCAATAGACAGTTAAGCTGAACGACGTTTACCATGAAGTATGTTGTCCATGCCTAGAAACATTTGAGCATAATTAACAAGACGTGTGACAATTACACGCAGTACTCCAGGAGTGCTCCGCGAGACGACCGTACCACTTCTAGCACATTGTACTAATTCATAAGAGTGTTTGGTGCTATTGTCAAATTGTCGAGGTACTACTTCCGCACAACGGGCGGCAAATATGGCGCAGCACTGGCATTTAATTTTCTTATTGATCATACCGCCATGGCAGCAGCGCCCCAACCACAGTAAATTGTGCGGGCGTGTTCCAATCCAAGTCCCAGCATATATAGTATTTCGCTGGTAAAGTAATGTTTGGAATAAAAGTGAAAGTTCTACAATGAGATACGCTAAAAGTCACATGAGTTGTAGAAAAGAAAAGATTCAAAATTTAGCGGTTTGTTAACAACATAATTCTAATAGTAAATATAATATTGTTGACGTTAATGATGTGTTAAGCATCATGTATGTTATACTGACAGTATGGTGAAATAGGAGAACTTCGAAGATTATTAATGACAGAATGCAGGGAAAACCAAACCAAAGGAAGACGGATGACTTTCACCATACGAGGGTTGCTATTTACTTGTTGAAAACTGTACCCCTTTAATTTTTTTAAGTCAGATGAGAGTTTCATCCGTGTATCTGGGCGAATAGCTATGTTAGTGTCGAGGGTAGCTATGAGAAAATGGGCAACCTTTTAGTTTCTGGGGCCCCGGCTGGGGAAATCACTTTTCACTCGGATTTTTGTCCCTTTTCACTCGCGTCACTCTAAAAGTCAAGAATTTGCAAAAAAAAAAAAAAATTTTTAATTTTTATTTTTAATTTTTGTTTTAAGTTTTAATTTTTTTTTATTTTTTTTTTTTTTCATGATTTATACGGAGTGTTTGGAATATTGGAGGCATGGAAAATTGAAATATTCGCAAATCCCCTTGCGTGGGCTCCGCTCGCTCCGCGCTTAAGGGATCGCAGCCCTCAGTATCGCACAAACATGAACGCTCGCTTCGCTCGCTCTGCATGCAACAGCGTTTTGGTCAGTTCTAAACACACCAAACACTCAGTATAAATCATTAGAACAAGAAAATAAGGAAAAAAAAAAAATTAAAAAATTAAGATTAAAAATAAAAAAAAAAATTAAAATTTTTTTTTTTTTTTTTCAAATTTGAGAGTCTTAGGGTGAAGCGAGTGATAAGTGACAAAAAATCCGAGTGAAAAACGATTTTTTCACCCCGGGCCCGGAAATTAAAAATATCCCATTTATTTTATTCCCAATTTTTACCTCCCTTGTTTGTGTTGTCTTCCCCAGGCCTATGAATTTTAGTTAATTCATGGGCAACGAAAACCCCGCCCACGTCTCCCGAACTGAGTTACAGCAAGCATTGGCCGCTGCTTAGCTCGTTGAGGGGCCTTTTTCTTTGCCAGATGGCATGGCCCGACCTTCACAGTCATTATACTACCTGAAGCTCCGTCCCCATGGGCATCTTCGGATGCCCACCAAACCGTCCGTTACAGTTCTTGACTGGCCAGTCCGTTCGCCAGACTGCAAATCAGTAGAAAATTTGTGGGGAATAATTGTACGCCGGATTTACGCTAATAATAAAACTTACGAAGACGTAAATTCTTTGAAAGTGGCAATATCCGAAGTCTGGGAAGCGCTGGGGTCCATTGTCTTGCAAAACTTTCTCAGGTCATACATAAAAATGGAGGACCAATTGCTTACTAAAGTTTAAGTTTCTTTCATAATATTATGAATAAATTTAGTTATATTGAACTGACTATATAATTTTGAGACAGGATGTAAGAAAACTTTGTTGAATTATTTTCTAATTTAGACAGGTAATGGTATAGATTTATGTTAACTATTCTCTCTCTTCATCGGGTAATTGTAATTTGTGAACAGACCAACATCAGCTCTGAAAGGAAGTTTGAAGGTGGCAAATTTTGCGGTGGCTCTATAATTATGTGGCGCACTGTATATGCATCGTAACAATAGTTTCGTACCGCAAAATGTAGGCTCGTACTGCCTGAAAGATACTTGAGGGTGCCCCAAAGTGAATATCCCATTTAGCCAGTACAAACCTATTAAATATAAACAATGCTTTGCATGAGATACATTGAAAAAGGTACTATTGAAAACTTTTTCAAAATTTGTGCCCTCGAAACCAAAATGGAATTTTTTTGGGGTAATTTTGCGGATTATCACTTCAAATTTGATTCAATCCCATACAAAAATATGGGGGGGGGGGGGGGGAGGTTCAACGGGAGAATATTTCGCAGAGCCCAACAAACACAACGGACTTCCGAAAGACTACGCACATGCCGTGTTTATTGTTACATACATATTGTATTTTCCTAAACGTGGCCCGTGCCCGAATATGTTAAAGTGTAGGAAGCATAATAATAATTTACGGGAACTATTGAATAACTTCGTTTTGTTCCTCTCAGATCGTTTTTATTTCCTAAATTTGTCACAATGTTTATTAATTTATTACCTTGTTGTCTGGAATCAAGATTCGATTTTCGTTTTTGGTTGATATCTGTAGATGTTATGGCCCTGCGCCTAAGGCATTTTTTTTATAAATATCTGTCAGTGTCTGTGACAAAAGCACTATTGAAGCTCAAATTTTTAGATTGTTGGCGACTGGGGACTTAGCGGGGATCGCGATAAAAATTTTAAAATGCAATCGAAAAAAAGACCAGGCGTTACAGATACGTCGAGAAGCTTTACATTGAATACATGATTCATGCGTGCATACTATACATATGTACATGCATGTATGTGAAGATGTAAACAGCTGGTGGTGGTACTGAGAAGCATCGCATATAGGCAAATACTAACATCTTGGCCCTAAATGTAGGTCACATTCAAATGTTTGCTAGACTTTATTTATTTTGCCTGTTTTTATTTCTTGGGCTTGGATGGAAGAAAATGTAGATGTCTGTTTTTCATAGGGCTAGTAGGAGTGTAAGATCTTCTACATAATGTACTTGTGTCTATGAGCAAGTACAAATGAGTATGTATGTATGTGTTTACACATTTCACACATTGAGCCTAAAATTTACTTTGAATGTTTTGCCACATTTTATCAATTTAGATTATCTGCTCTTAGTTTCCAATGAAGGAATCAATTTTCTACACAATATTGTGCATATAACAGTCTATTAAAGCATGGGGACATTTATGACTAATGAAAATAAAAAAAAAAAAATTTTTTAGTTCAACGTACTAAAAATGCCGCCCTTGCAAGCGAAGGTTAGTTTATTATTTTGAGCGAAGTATACAAAAACCTAGTAAACAACTTTATAGTATGTTTTCGTTGGTGATGACGTGTGGCAGATAGCACATACTCGAAATTTCGATAAACATAAAAAGAAAAAACCTTGTCAACCATATCAGAATTATATCATATCAGATTTTTGACGCATAATCAATAAATTATTCACATCTAGTGCAACTGTGCTTATGAAGTATAATCGGGTCATCAATGCAAAGTTTTAACCCGGGAGAGGTAACCCTTTTTTGTATGCTGGGGTTGGTAGCCGTGAGTCATTTCGACTCATAGGCAATTATATGACAAAATCAGTCTTTAATTTTTAAACAATTTGTCCAAATTTACAACATTTTTTTGTTTGTTTTTATTTCTTTATTTTCAGTCTTTTAGTAACTTAATAGCCTTCTTGTAACATAAAATTAGAACTAGAATCAAGAACGAAATAAAGGTAACATGATAAATTATGACGTTTTACTTCAAAAATTCAAGAGAATTCAACAACCACTGAACGAAACATTATAGAACTAAAAATACTTCAATGACTCAATAAGATATACTGAAAACAAAAATAGTCTTATAAGGATATAATCTTAGGATTATTGCAATTGGTTTGATTTGCATTTCATACACACTCTGATCATGTGTTCACCACATATCGGTTTATGTTTACGGTCTTCCTTCGCTTCAAATAATGGCAAAAGTTGCAATACGTTCGGTTAATAAGGCGTTGCTGTGATACGTCCATGCTTCCTGGAACATCTGGTACTCCACATCTCAAGATTGACTCTCGAAGGTCTCTTGAAATTGGGAGAGTAAGCCGATATGCCATCCAAGGTTCACTTAGAGTGCGCACCAACTCCATCATAAATTCAAATCTGGAAAATGGTTTTCCTTCTCGTCGATCTTTGTAAAAATTATGTAGATAAACTACATAAGAGTTCACAGCCGCAATATTCAAAATGTTGTAGAAAAATGCTAGAGGCCACCTCTTAGTTTTCCTTCCCGTATTAGTGTCTTGGCAGAGTCTATCTAGAACGTCTACACCTCCTTTGGTAGTATTATAATTGAGAATAATCTCCGGTTTTCGACTTCCTGGACATACTGAAGCATCGTCATGAACCGTAGATATGAGTGTTACGAGCTTCTGCGCTGTTGGCTTATATGAAACTGCTGTAATAGTATTAGAGAACAAAAAGGCTGATGAGCCAGGCTTTCTGCCATTAAATTTTATGTCGACGAACTCAGAAGGTAATTCTTTTTTATTTTTCGAACAGTTCCAATCATAGTTATTTTGTGGTCTATGAGTAATGTTTCGGCCAAAGGAATACTTGTAAACCAATTGTCCATGGTGAGGTTTCTGTTAGACCCAGAAAAAGGTTCAATAAGCTTGAGCGTGTAGTAAGTGCCAGCAGCTTCGTCACTTGGGTTGGATCCTTTTCCCAGATAAACAATAGCATTGCACATATATTTCGTTGCATTATCGCAAATCATTATTACTTTTATACCATATCTATTGGGTTTGTTCGAGATGTACATACGAAACGGGCATCTTCCACGGAACCCAACAAGCTGCTCATCTATTGTGAGGTATGGTCCTGGTCGGTAGTTTGTTTTGCAGCTATTAACAAATATTTCCCAAAGCTGTGATATAGGAGCTAATTTAGTATTTCTTTGATCTCTTGTAGTCCGATCATCAAAGCGTAGGGCTCGCAGCAAAAACTTGAATCTAGCCTCTGACATAATGGCACGATGCTTATCCCCGCAGTACACTGGGTTATGCAGAATTTGTGAATTCAGGTGGTTGTTCTTCATCGCAGCTGCATAGTATAGAGAACCAAAGAGTCCCATCAGTTCATCTTTCGTCAGGTCACCAGTTGTACTTTTACATTGCACCTTATACGTCGATCTCAATGTCTCAATTTCTTTATTCGTATTTCGTAGAACTATATCAATGATGTCTTGAGATAAAAAACTACTAAAGCACTCTAAAGGTGTTTTTGCAGAGCGTGCATTGCCTAAAGTACCTGCCATTGTGTGGATGATATTTTTGGCCATCGTTTGAGTGTTGGGGATTTTTTCGGGTTGGGTTTTCCATTCGTAGCCGTTTTTCCCAACTTTACTACTTTCGTTCCAACTTAGGATGGGTGATGTGTCGTCACTGCCATCTTCAATTTGACTATCTGATGACTCACCTTTTCTTTTTTTGCCGGAGCCTTGTTTTTCCTTGATTTCTGGATGCTTTCTTTTTTTCGCCATTGAGTCTTCTTCTAAATTTTGGATCGTATTCATCAATTCATCGTCGTCAATGATATAGTCTTCTGGCAGGGGCTCATATTCTGAGCCAGAATCAGTATCAGATTGCAACTCTAAATTGTCTGCCTCTTCATCATCAGAATCCATGCTCTCTAAAATTTCGAGTATCTCCTCCTCCGTTACAATTTTGTTTCCTGCCATCTTATCTGTAGAAAAAATATTGCGTACTTATAAGTGCTATAGTTGGTACCCATAAGTCAAAATGACTCATAAAATATCATGTCATGGCTGGTAACCATAAGTCAGAATGACCTGCAAAATTTGTAGTTAAAGGGTAACCGTAAGTCATATTGACTCACTTGGTTTAGATAAACAGGTTCTTACCTAAGGAGAGAGTCGACTTTTCGTTCCACTTCCACCGGACTCACATGCACAACTAAACTGGCTAAGATGTTCTGAGCGCTCATGCATATCGCGGTACTTATTCAGAGAGAGGGATGGTTGCAAATTTTATAGTGAGTCAAGATGACTCACGTTACCTTTCCCGGGTTAGGAATGGGCTGTGAAAGGAGTCTACGTGGAAACTTCTGAAGTAGATAAAATTTGCTTATGTTTAAAGTTTTTTGGAGAGCCAAACACGGATTTGGGGTTTCCAGACAAAAATTTTGATTGAAACACTTTTTTTTACCAAAATAACGAAACGATTTTTTTTCAGGTTTTGTTCTGCTGAGCATTTTGTGAACATTAAAGTTGTTGAAATTTGATGCGGCTTTGCTCCATAAATTTGGATTTATTCCACAAACACCCTCCCACTCCTCCAAGTTTTTTTTTGTCTTTTTTCAAAAAGTGAAAATTCTTCGTCTTTTTCCCTAAAGCTAGGTACTAACTAATTGTCAAAAGTTTCGTTCGCACGAAAAAATTTCGCTACCTCGATACAAACATAATTTCACACAAAACCGCATGAATAGAAAAAATCTCCACACCGTTGTGCGCAATTTCTTTGCATTTGATTTCTTGTAAAAACCGGTCATCACAACGGCGAACGCTCTCCATTAGTGCGAAGAGAAAATTTAAGTGTCGTGTAGAGTGCCGCTGATATGTGCTGTGTGGAAGTTTCCATTGTCACTTTTTCGTGGGACAGAAAAAGTGTGTACCAGCCTTAAAAGCGAATATTTCTCTTTAGTAATATATTCCGCCAAAAAAGGAACGCATTCCACGAGAAAAATTGTAAAAAAAAAGAGTTTGTTGATATATATAATTCAATTAGCTTTAATTTAAGACAATTATATATTAATAATTTATGTACCTGCTGTGTTGACAACACTGCTTTCATAGTACCAAAATGGCAACGTCATTTTAAGAGTAGAATTGCAATTGTGTGCAGCTGGGGTTTGTCAACAATCTGGCCTGTATAGTCAAAATGGCGGCGGTGACGAAAAATTAGTGAAAATGGCAAAAAACAATGAAGCGAATTACTGGAAAAATGGACATCGGGAAGACAAATGTAAACGCTAATTATGAACATAACATACATATTCCCTAAGGTGTGTATCTTGTGGGAAAGTCCCTTGTAGCCTTTTTAAAAAGCAAGTATACAATAAATTTGCTGTGAATGAGTAAATTAGTAAATAACTCATTTTGTTCGATTCGTTTTGTTTGTTTTTCCGAGAAATAGCTCTCCCAAAAAAAAAATTTGCGAAATTAAATTTCTGAAAAAAAAGATATGGACTTTGGAAATACCCAAAGTAAAAACTCAAACAATTTCGAGACGGGCTCGTAATATTTAACATAAGAATGTTTTATATCTGCCGACTTTGATATTACGGATATTATGAAATAGAAAATTTTTCCTCTTTTGAAGATTAATAAACATTTAAATATTTGTATAAATTAAAGTTAAAATAAAAAAAAAACAAGCTTGCCGAAGGTATGATATCTTCATTTTGATTTGTGGTGCATTTGCCACTTTGAAATTAGTAGTTAAATTTGTTCCGATTTCACTGTTCCTATGAGAGGTAATGAAATAGTGAAAAAACGGTTGTTCCTATGACAGCTATATGATAGAGTAGTCCAATTTCAGCCAAATTCGGGAACATAGTTTGGAAAATAATAACATGAAATTTGGGAAAGATATTTATAGAAACAAAGAAGTTTTTCTCACAAAGACTGACTTTTGGACCGGTCGTTCCTATGGCAGCCATATGACGTAGTGGTCCAATTCCGTTGGTTCCGACATATACATATATAGCGTGCAATAGAATGAAGGCTTTGGACAAAATTTTAGCTTGATAGCTTCAAAACTGCAAACTAGTCTCGCAAAGAACCAGCAGACGAACAAAACTTAACCGACTCATCTCGTCATACTGACCAAAAATATTATATAGTATATGCAGTTTATATGATTGTAGTCCGGATGGCGCAACGGTTAGCACGTTCGCCTTCAACGCACTGGGCCCCGGTTCGATTCCGGGGATTTACGTGTCGGACTATGAGCCCACTCAGCTGTTAAATGAGTACCCATTATGGGGTAAATAACTCGGTTGAGCGTGTTGCTGATCACATACCTCTGCACAAAAAACCGTCACGATCTAGAAAATGAGATGATGCTAACTCATCTCGAGGCCGTGGTTCAAATTGGACTGTTGCGCCAGTTATTTTTTTATTTTTAGTTTATTTGATCAGAAATGCTCCTTCTGTACGATGCAAACTTCATGACAGTTAATTTACCCTATCACATTCGTGAAGAGTATAATAAAGCCTAACAAATTACGCTGCGTCATTTATGAAGGTCTTGGACTCCACTCTACGATGCTGCATCTAGGCGAAGAAATGTTCAACCTCTAGTGCGTTAATAAAAACTATCTGCGGATACTACTAGAGGCCCTACAGCGTTCCGAACTTGTCAGTAAAAGACGATTCGGATAGAAGGTGCATCATCCGAAAATATGCTATCGAAACGTCAACAAGGCAAGAGATGTTAGCGTGCCCATGTCCCTGAAAGGGTTCAAAGCAATTAACAATTTATGAAAATAATCGAGTGTTTGGAATTTCATTATTTTATTCGTTACAAATAAAATCTTTTTCATATTTATCGTGGCTCGTCAGTCAGAAGTCGGAACTTGGTCGTCTGGATCGTTTTCCTCCAAATATCCTCAAATTTCGGAAGTCTAGTAGACATTCGACGTTAGCATCCACTGAGCCTACCCAACGATCTCTCAGTTTTATTCTCAGCCTTACTCCGTTGATGTTCCTTTCAATATTCGTTCAGACATACGACTGTGGTCCATTCGTTGTACATTCCCTGCCCACTGAATTCGTTGTAGTTTTAGCATACTCGAAACTTCCAGCTCATCATACGGCTCAAACCGCTCATGGTTGTACAGGATACGCCATCCATTTCGGTCGCATGATGGGAACGGAAAAGGATATTTTCATGTGATAAAAATACGTTATTATGTGTACTTTCCGTTTCACTATAATATTAAGCGTTAATTTATTCACCCTAGGGCATTGTGGGTATTGTTATTTCGGTCCATGACTTGTTCCAGATATCACGGATTTCCCCGACTCGATGGTGAGAAGGTATGCCACCACTGCAGAGGTTGCCACGAGAAATTCCTGTTGAAAGGCATTTACTGCGACGTCAATAAATTTGTAAAATATTGAACTCTTACAAACTCTTCTATATACTCGTATATATAATTTTAATTTTTCACCTGAGGTAAGTAAATCCAAGAATTAGTCGATATGCGAGTACGTACATACATTTAAGCATACTTGCTTGTGCAAAGCAAGATGTAGAGTATAAGTCATTTGTGTAAATATGGGAAAATTTGTTTTTCATTTATTATCTGGATGTCACCAGACAGAAATATTTTTTCGTATCTTATCGTATTGGGACCCATGCTGATTAAGTGCAACCCTATAGGTTGTTAAAGTCAGTACTTAAATTGTATACGTAAAATATATATTGTCTGTATACCCTAGACATTATAAGGTATAGGGTATGTTATTTTTGTCACAACGACAGTTCCTTGGTGGAGGAGGAGTGTCCGTAGGTAGAGCAATATATAAATATGTACACGGAACTGATCAGGGCCACCTCCTGAATCGATTAAGCCATGTCTGCCTGTCTGTTCGTCCATCCGTCTGTCTACTCGCATGACGACTTTCGATAGAATGAAGCTAGTAACTTGAAATTTCGGTCGAATCTTTGTAGTAGGACCTAGGTGGTTGGTATTGAAAATGAGCATGATCCGATCCGTATCCATTGCCTATACAGGGTGCCCTGCGTTAGGTGAGCAGTAGGAGTTATACCATACTTAGTTTGGGGAATAATGGCAGCAATTAAATTCGCATATCTTTATCTTTAACCGTTACCAAGATATAAATGTTTTAGTGATTGTCGTCAAAAAATCGTGACCTGCCACACAGAATCTAAATTTCTCACTCACAGAGGAAATTTGAGAACAAAAAGTATTTGGTCCCGTTGCGGGGCTTGAACCGCAGAGGCCGTGTTTCGAGTAGCAAAAAATGCCCGGTGTGTTACCGAGCTAAGCTACAGACGCATGAAAATAAGTGTCACAAAAAATTCCGATTTCCACTTTAAAAATTTGTTTTTCATTGAAAATTCAATTGAAAATTTTGTAACGGTACTTTGAAGTGGAATATCTACAAATTTGACAAAACTTGCCCCAATGTGTTGACTTTCCAACGGTATTATTTTTCTGATACATTTGGATTTTGGTAAAAGACATGGTCTTCAGGTGAAATAAATTTGTTTCGACCTGTTGCAAGAAGATATCGGATGTGTCTCCAACATAGAGGTGGCAAATTTCAACAACACCAAAATTAGATCATCTATCATTTTTTTTATCTTATACAAGTTTTGTTCTTTAAAAACAACTAAAACTCTGTAAATTATGAATATATCATTTCGGTGTTTGTTTCGCCTGAAGACAATCTTTTTACTTTCAATGCGAATTATTTTAAAATTTTCAAATTCAAACATATTAAAAAATAACGTTGAGAAGCCAACATATTAGGGCAAGTTTTGTCAAATTTGCTGATAATCCACTTTAATTGGTGGCATTATTACTCAAATTAGCGTGGTATAATGCCTACCAGTATTGCCCACATAACGTGCAACACCCCGTATAGGGGCTATAGCTCAGTGCGTAGAGGCATCAGTCGGATGTCTGACTACCGGCGTTTCGGGTTCGAATCCCGGCCATGACGACATACGCGCGTCGACATCCGTACAAACATCCAGAATGAATCGAACGGCCAGGATCTGCGACGTGAGAATTTAAAAAGCCACCATACAGATAAGTCACCTCGTGAGGGGGCTAATTGCGGACTCAGTATACAAACAAATATAAAGGGCAAATTTCCGAGAAGCGAGAACCAGGTTCACGTTCTACCAATTCACTTTCAACTCTGACCCATATGTGATCCAATAAGAGACCTGGATCGAAGGCCGGTTACTAGTTTTAAAAATTGACTTTTATTCGTGTGAATTGAATGAGGCTAACATCTACAGCAATGCCTTGTTGACGTTTCGTTAGCATATAAATTCCGGATGGTGTAGTTGCTAGCATACACCTCCTATCCGTATAGTCCTCTTTTATTCTCACAACGTTCCA
Source organism: Chloromyia formosa (assembly GCA_964017055.1). NCBI lineage: Eukaryota > Metazoa > Arthropoda > Insecta > Diptera > Stratiomyidae > Chloromyia > Chloromyia formosa. The sequence goes on along the minus strand of OZ024815.1, from coordinate 29,298,034 downwards.
AACTTGTCACGCTGTGGGAGAGTACTCCATGAGTGACTCACGGACTTATCCGTGTGTAAGCTCTAATTTACCCCTGTACTTCTGGTGATCTCGGGTCCTATGCTAAAAGCATTGTGCGCATCGACTCCGTGGAAAAAGGTGCCTAAGACAAACTTGCTAATATGTACACAAAATTAGATTCTATTCGACATAAAAAATTTCTTTAATCGGCCCCAAGTTAAATTAAAAAGCAACAATAATCCCAAATTGGACGCAATAACAATCTACAGCAATCATACGTGTGACAAATCAAATTATGTTGGCCTTTGCCTCTTGGTTATCAATTCTCCACGTGAAAAATTCATCGAAATCGAAAGTCTTCTTTCGGGTATATTCCCACAAAAAAAAGAAGAAATTAAAAGTAAATATCGTTAAAATCAAAAGTTTTTTTGACAATAAATTGGAACGAGGTGGGGACATTTTTTGGAACATAGTTTTTTGCTTTTCTATTCAAAGTGTGCAACGTAGATATGTGCGTTTATACGCACAGTGTGTGTACAGTACAATAGACCCAACTAGCCAGGGAAAGTATTTCCAAAATATACAGCGCGTAGTACATTTTTAGTGCTAAAGCGCCTCCACAAAAAAGTACATATATATAAAATACAACACTCAACCGTATATCTTTTGTATATACGAGTATGCATGTCTGTATATATCATAGTGGGCTAGTCTACAGTATCTGCAAATAGCCCCGCACTATGTAATATTTACCACGCACGAGTACCTGGTTAGGCTGCGATCATTACGAATAGGCCGATGCGCAGATACATGCACTTACAAGTACAACACACCTGCATTAGTCATTGAATTTCTTTTTGTCGTTAAAAAAAAACTGAAAGCTGTAGTTGTAAAGCTTAGTTGGCGGAGGCGACTTTATCAGTAAACGGGTTTACGACGGAAACCTGTAGGCTGTAGTTAGTAAAGAGGTATGCCAAAAATGTGGAAAATTGAACTCCAGACAGCTGATTGTGACCTATGGAACAATGAGGCATATACTGACCACACTTGAAGAAAAGCCCATTTTTGTATTGGAATGCATAAGAGTACACGGTAGCAAACTGTTTAACCGTTTTTATTGCTTTCGGTTGAATGATATCTTCGTAAATTACACTGTATCATAGAAGATCTATATATTTATAAAAAAATGTCTTTATGGTCAGTGATCCCAGGGATTCACTATCAATATTTATGCATGTTCCGATGAAAATTGTAAATTTCCTTGTCAGCACAATTATATCATATGGAATGTGAAATATCGTTTCTATAAGCCGTCTCAAGCATCATTCATACCGATCGATTCACTTTCAGTGAACACTTTTCGAACACTTTTTGCTTCGTGTTCAAAAAGGACGAAAATTACGTTTTTCATTCACCCCGAATCTAGTTCGATAATTCAATCGGTTGGTGGGATTTGATTTCTACATGGCTAAAAGTCAGACTAAATCTTGCACCAAAATGGCTAGGTAATCGTAAATGGGGAAAACTGAAAATGATAAATAGAAAATTGAAAACAATTGAACAACTGAAATTTGGAGATCGACAATTGAAATAGAACATAACACAGAACACAGGAAATAGAACATACGAAATTTGAAATGGAAAATCGAACTTCGAAAATCGAATTTAAAAAATCGAATTACGAAAAGCAAACGAAAAAAAAAATGGCTCCACTCAGAACCGCGATATGAGAACTGCTACTCTTTCGCTCCAGTATGTTATGCCCACTCCGCTCTGACACCTGATCACTAAAAATTTGGGCATTTCACCTCTGGGGACTACGAGGCATAAAACCTTAACCCTCTAACTGGTCAAATAAAAATGTTGAAAAAAACCGAATTAAAATATCAAATTCCAGTAGTTTGTCCATGATGATTTACAAATCCGATATCAAGATAAAATTGACTGACAGATAGTCGCTCCCGTTCTGTTCAAGCGTAAAAAAATGAAATCAGAAAATAGAGGGCTTCGCCGCAATCCGAGAATTTTGTAGTGTCCCATGTCAATAGGAGATGAACTGTCCTACTCTTGGAGATGCTTAACCATTTATGTTAAGGCAAAATTTGTCTCGCTCGGTGGCCGTGATCGTTCGGTCACCGCTCTAGGATACTAATCTAAAGCTTGGAGATCAAATCTCGGCGCGATCAAAAACTGCCTGTGAGTACTTAGAGAACTCTCACAGTGCTCCGAGCTTGTCAGCATAAAGACGGCGCGGATACAAGGTGCATGCTAGCAACTGCACTTCCGAAAGGTAGATATACTATTGAAACGTTAACAAGGCATAGAAATGCTAGATATGTTGACCCGCCTATGCCCCTGGAGGGGTTACGGCAATTAGAAAGACAATATTGCAAATTGGAAGTTTGCATAAAAGATTTAAAAAAAAAAATTATTATTTATTAATTTATTATTAATTATCCACATAATAATTATTGAAAGTAGAGACAGCGCCCACCCGTCCTCCCCTTCCTCTCCAAACAATCTTTACCCTTTCAAACTATAATGCACTCTACGAAAAACAATAAACAACATGCAACTATGTATGTAGTACTCGCACCTATACATGAGGCTAGTAGGTGTTTTATTTTGAAGGATATTGTCAAAATGCCCAACTTTAAATGAATGTATTATTATTAAATATTACGTAATTGTAACGAAACATGCGAAGATTAATGCCTTTGGTCCCATGAGTACTTTTGACTTTGGACGTGTTCAAGCGATGCTGGAGTATGCTACCCGCAGCTATAGAAATATGCTATTATTAACCTTTTTTAAGAATATGTCAAAATTCCATTAATTTCCATTTTCTATGCTAGTCAAAAGCGATCTTTCTGCAACGATCTCGAAATACAAAGGGGAGGGACAAATTATGATATCATATTTTCTCCTCCCCTCCATGGTTCCCTTCTTTCAAATGTAAAGAAAATGCCTAAAATGGAATGTACTCCACGATACCTTTCTCACCACACCGCACTTGCCTATGTCAGACGATAAAAAATGTTGACCTGCATTTCGCCGAAATCGGGACTTCCGACCAACCCCCCCCCCCCCTAATTTCCCCAATTGCTAGAATCAGGGTATGGAGAGTGCCTAACTTTAAATTAATGCACTATTATTAAACATTATGTGTTGTGACGAAACTTGAAGATAGTTTTGTCTATGGTGTTTCTTATCATAGGCCATCAATATTTCTGATCTCGGGTGTGTTTGGGGGATGCAGGGGTGTTCTAACTGTAACTGTCGAAATATACTATTATTGACCTATTTTGAAGTTATCAAAATTCCATTATTTGTAGTTTTCTATTCTAGTGAGTGTAGTAAGTGTAACGGTATGGAAATGCTAGGGGGTGGGACAAATTATGATCCCATATTTTCCCTTCTCCCTCTTTTCTCCTTTCTTCAAATTTGAAGAAAATGCCAAAAGTGGAATGTACTCGGCGGTACCTTTCTTATACCAAACGAAAAAAAATGTTGACCTTCATTTCCCCTCTATGGGGACCCCCCTTAAAGTTGGCTTGTTACGACGCATCGCTTTCTCCAGCGAACTATAATATTTCTACACATTATCTCACCAAATTGTATGTAGCTTCAGCCGTTGGTGAGATATTCTATGGACAGGCGGACGGACAGACATTTGATTTCATAATCATGTTTTTACTACAAAACCCTAATAAGCAGGTTACCTGGGTGTGATGATTAGTTAGCACAGAGCACTGCCCCACCTCACAGTGACTACTCCAGGAGCCAGGAGTTTTGAGAATGAGAAGGAGAGCGTTCTGTACTTATTTGTTATTGACCAGCGTTAGCAGGCCACAGGAGGAAATTTCGAAATTTCGGCTTTATTAATTTATATTTTCACCATTTATTACAGTACAGTCGCGATTATTTCAACCTGCGATAATCTCAACCTTTGATAATTTCAACATAATAAATTAAATAAATTATACATTATATACTTTGTGATTTCAATTCACTGCAAAATTGATATTATCGAAAAGTTAGTACCTATACTTTTCGATAATATCAATTTCGCAAGAAATGCATTTATGAAAATATAATTGAAGCATTGTTTCGATAATTTCACCATACCGATAGTTTCAACCAAGTTGGTTTTTATTAGTTGAAATTATCGCGACTGTACTGTATTTACATAATGCTACATGATACATACATATTGCCTTCCGGAACTTTTAACAATGTTCCATGATGTTATTATGACATCACAATATGTACTTCTGAAATAAAGCATAGTGAAAAATTTCTAATAAAGTATAATTGAGTTTTTCTTGCTCGGAGATTTTATGAAAACGTCAGTGCGGCCCCTAATATCAAAACTCCATTAACTTTCTGAACCTCTTGATAACATAAAAATTGCTCCAATAAAAAGTAATTGGACCGAGTATTCGATTAATTTAAATCACCATTGATGTTCCATGTAGAGCACTAAGTTCCCTTACCAGCGTCGCTCCCTACGAAAAAAAAACAAATTCCATATACATACTTATACAATACACATATAAATCCCTAGATCCCCTATGAATTTTTAACAATTTGGTTATCTACTGACCTAAAAATCGAACACCAATTAATCTTGAAAAGCACCCTACAGCTTTTCTTGAACTTTAATCGATCTGTTTTTCTACTTTGCTGCTGCACAATTCTGCGATCGCATTTTATAATTAGAAGAATATACTTATGTATTTACAATATGATGTATGTACTCGTATATGTACATATATAAGAATCGGGTTTATGAGAATTTTTAAGGCTCCCCCATAACATCTCATGGGTGTGCAGCCCTTCGTTTGTCTTGGGAGTCCACTTAAAAAAAAAGCAACAAACAGGTCGGCGCTAAAAGACACAGACCTACTTTTAGAAATCTTTTACTATGCCCCACATCCGCATATCTCAAGATGCCGAATTTGTTGAGGGCTAAGTCCAAAATTCTTGGCGGCATATACTCATATAGTCGAAGCGCATTCTTAATTGTACACGAGTACATAATACATGCATGTACATAAACTCGTCCCAAATTATATTTTGATGTGCTCCCTTCTTCAAGAAAATGGGGAGGCATTTATGTATCAAAATTGATATGAACATTTGGGGGTTTAATGGGTGGTCTTTGGTAGAGTGTAGTAAACACAACAATAAATGTGATTGGTATGATATGTCTTTGACAGTCAATGTTCACTCACATAAATGTTATGATTCGTGCAAAACTGCTGTATATATGCTGTTACGTTGAAAAATACTAAAATATTTAGTAATTGTTAGATTGTTAGTTAGCTGTATTGATTTATCGGGTTGCATAATAATAATTAGTTTTTCGTTATAGCGCGTTAACTAGTGCTAGGAGGCTTGAATGACGTTTGGTTAACATTAACATATGTACAAATAACTTTCTTCGAACAATGCATGTTGCTAGCATACATTGAGCCGCATTCCGCGACAAGTCGGGAAAGGCTGTGGTTTATTTTGACGTCCTACACCACAAGGGGAAGAGAACATAAACAACCATGGCCACGACGGAATTTGAACCTGCGATGATGCGAGACATCATACTGAGGTTTCAAGGCACTGAGCTTCCGGCCTTCAAAATTGAAGATATATGAGTGCATACCAACAAAATCCTATCATATCCTATCATAAACCCAAAATCATACCCATTAGTTTTTCCTTCCAGGGTATATTTCTTAATGAATATAGTTTGAGTAAATTGATATGTCAGTTTGTAATGGTTGAGTTTCTACGACAAAACTGTTTTGCGATTTTTGGAACTGTTTTCTGATTTTGTTATTCTTCCGATGTAATATAAGTGGAGCATGTTTCCAACTAACGTAATTTTTCGGATCATAAAATTTTTCCCGTCGATTAGCGAACCATGTTTCCCAACGAATCTGCACAGCTAACAGCTGATACCTGCTTACGTGCTTTCAGTTGATGTTGTGATCTGTAGTTATAGCCCAGGAATAAAATACATAACGCTAGGAAAAAAATGCAAACAACCTGGATTTTGTTGTGACCTTTCTAATAGCGGCCCAATCAACCCCTCAAAAGTTCCAATTGAAAGCGATGACAGAAATTTTTGTATAGTGGTTAAAAGGGGGTGAAATGGGGTTATACGATGATTTACCACAAAAATTAAAAACAACTCTTTTTCCTAAAATCAACCATTACTGAGCAAAACGCGAGTCAACGTTAGTATGTTATTAGTTTGGATAAAAAAACTGAACTCCTTTCTACGCCACTGCAGAGGTAGAGTACTTTCGGCGCTACTATAGTTATTGGTCGTGAAATAGAAAAAAAATATATGCACCAGAATAAAAGAGGAAAATTTAGTTTGATTCGTTTTCAGACTCTGAGTTTGAATGGGCTCTAAATTATTATTTATCATTGCCTACCCCCATTCTTCAGGGTTTAATCGTTATATTGCCGTTTTTGAATCTGTGAGTATGCTCTAAATAAATGTTGTTGTGCGGCTTGAAATGTAGGTGGTAGATTTGATAATTTATCAGCTTTAGCCTAGTTACTTTTATAAAGGAGTTATCGATTGATGTTTCTTTCTGTGGAACATTGTTCATTGTCATAAGAATGAGAATTACGCTGCCAAGTATTTGTTGATGAGAACCTTGAGGCATTTTAATAAATTACGCATGCTTCAGTAAGAAATATTTTGTAATAGCTTCACTATTATTTTTCCCCAATTTGAAACAGAGAAGAAGTAGTATCACATTCAGTTAAAGCATGTAGAAATAGCATGTGACTCTTACAATTTGTTAAATCGTCACAGCTGCAGAAAAATATATTTTTGAATCGGTTTTTCATGTTCCTGGCTTTAGCAGATAAATTTCCTAAATAGCTGGCGACTAAAAGATCCGCATCTTCACCAACTACTATTGTTTTGCAGTGAATCTTGAGATTTTGTATAGCAGTATTGATAATTAGAACGTTACGAGGACCAATCAAGGAATTTTTAAAAGATTCAGTTGATACAAATGAAATCCAGCGACGTTTATGATTACGTTTGAATCGTTATTTTTGATAGTTTGCTTCCTCGCCACAGAATATACACAACTTGTTGAAATCGCAATCAAAAGCATATACATTACTTAAGCAAAATTTCTTGCTCGTTGGACCCGGTGATGTTCCAGCACTGGGCTTTTCGCGTAGCCTTTCCGGAACGACTGCGGCAATGCTATGCTTACGACAATAGTTTCTAGATTCTACGACATATAATATGGACTTCAATGGTTGATCTTAGGAATACAAGTTCTATGCAATTTTTGCAGTAAATTTAACAAGCTTTGGTCGTTTTAATTTTTGTTGAAAAATGGAAATTTTTCGAGAAAATTGCGAAAAACCTCATATAACCATTCCATTCCACCCCGTTTGATCCCCTATAAAAAATTTCTGGCATCGCCTTTATTTGGTACCTCACAAAAAAAGCCAGTTTGTTTGCAATTGTTTCCTAGTCCCTCTGGGTGAAAGTTATTGTACAATATTCCTGGGCTGTTATGCGGTCGTCAGTTTCAGTTGCTGTCGCGTGAAAATTGTGTGGTAGACATTTGTTTTTGTACAATACAATTTGAATATCGACAGCTTTTAGCTGCTCGTTTTGACAGAAATTTAAAAAACTCGCAGCTGTTAGATTATAGCTGTTTCTAAGACAAAAATGATCCACGAACCTAGATCTGGATGAGCAGTTGAACATGTTTCTGATTTCGTTGTTTTGTGACCGCGGCCAATGTATATTTTTTTTTCGCTTTGGCTCAAGAAGCTCTATTGGACCTGATACTCCATTTTTCACAGCACAGAATTATTATTTTTTTACATCCAAGCAAAGTACCCCCTAAAGCCCTAGATTTCAATCCACTATGTGTGCTCCGGCTGATAGGCTGAGAATACACTTTTAGTGGCGTAGGGCTCATGTGATAAATTCGTTATCACTGACGTTTTCATTATATAAACATTCTGATCTACACTGCGAACTATGTGCCCTAGTTTTTTCAATCATCCATAGACCGCCCGTCCTACACGCCCTTTTCTACAAGATTGCGGGCCATTTAAAAGAAGAAGAAAAATACATAATATGAGAACGCATCTAAGATTCAATGAAAATGAAAGTGGAAAACATGAAACTAGGTCACCAGATCTTCGCTGGGCTCCAAAAAAAACTAAATAATGTAGGTGGAGCGCCAAGCCGCAGTGCGTCGTTGTATCGCATGCTTAGATATTTTGGATTAATTTAATCCGCTTGTTTTCCTGATGCGCCCTTAAAAGACATGCATTTAATTTTTAGAAAGTTTTGGTAGATTCGGGTGGATTTGCATAGGTCTTATAGGTTCAATTGCAATGCTGACAATTCACTTTTCTCTTGAGTATGTTAACAACCAATTAGTTGATTATTTACTACTATTTGCTGATGTGTTCCCCAATTGTGGATTACTGGTGTCGTCCAAGAAATGGATCAACACGCAATATTTGATTTTCATTAATTTTAAGTATATGTACTGTTTATGCAGGGCCGAATTAAGCAATTCAATACCTAGGTGCCAGAGACGGTGGGGCGCTTAAAGTAGATCTGAATATTTTAATGATGGAATAATGAATAACATTTTCATTTTAATATTATAATGCACACAATTTTAATGGATATAAAGATACATAGCTTTGCTATTGAAATTAAAAACTTGCAATTTTACGTGAAATGCTACGAGAGATTCAAAGGAGAGATTCCGAAGGATATCATTCTCCAAGCTTAGACGTGTTAAATTAGCCAGCCGGCTCTGACCCATGGTCGTTCGCAGTCTCTTTTTAGTGAGCTTTATTTTGGAAAATGACCGTTCTCCACTGCAATTGGTGATCATCATTGATAAGTATATACGAAGTGAAATTTCAGCATTGGCAAATGTTGAGCAAAGATCACAATCTACAATGACCCGATACAAAAAACTTTCAACCGATTCTTCTTCCAATATTTGAACTGCTGTGACAGAACAGTTAGTTGGACCAATTCGTTGAACCAAGCATCTTGTAAATCTTCAGGGTAAGCTTCGAGTAGATTTCCTGCTTTTCTTGAATGTCAGCAAGGATGTCAGATTAACCAAAAATCCTAATCGTCCACAAAGTACTTTGTTCGCCGATATTTTGTGATGCAATGATGAAATTAACTAACAGTCTAACATTGGCAGATATCGAGGGCTGTCTTTTAAGTTTTGCATACAGGAACATTGAGGTCGGCAAATGACACTACTAAATATTATCCTGCATCCTTAGTTAACCTAAATCCGAAGTGTTAGTGCGATACGTATAGTGTTACAGCTACAGCGAATTGTCAAAATCGTCGAGTTATCCGGATAATGGAAATGAGCCGAGAAAATTTTTGGCGCACTAATTTTTTACAACTTTCGAAGACAATTATCTTGAAAAGAATGCCTCGCCGAACTGGTTTCTGTTTTCAGCAATGAAGCACCACACCAGTCGACTATTTCTCGTTGGTATGCAGAAAGCTCATCACGGAAGATCAAAATGTAACAAGGAGATTGAGGCATCATTGGGGATTTCAAAGACCCCAGGCTAGTTGAGTTGAATCTTTCCAAGATGTTGGACCAAAATTGAGTCTAAATGGTTGTTTCCAAACAGAATATTATTTTTAACAAGCCACAAGCATCGTTTCTCACGATTCTCTTTTGTTCCACATCACCACCAAATCACCAAAAATTCTCAATGACCTCATGATCATGGGAGTAGCCAGGGCGGGGCCAGACTGGGGCCAGGCTGGGGCGCTCATCCCTCCCCTGGCTCATGAAGATAGACAAAAACATATGTATATACTCGTATATAAGTAATTTGAATTGAAAAATTTTCATTTCTAAATTATAATTACTGAATGAAAAATCTGTCGATCATCGGTAATTCTTTTAATTGGAAGACAACATTTTAGTCGTTTTATATTAATTTTCCGATATCACGAGAAAGCTAAACAGAAATCTTTCTCTGAACCCTGACCTTTCAACTTTCTCGGAAATTTTTTGACGAATTTGACGTTATTTAACAATTAGTTCATGCTTCACTTTATTCTGATTAGTTCAGTTAATGGTCACTGGTTATTTTATAATTGAATAAATCGCGAAACGTCAGACTAAGATTATTTAGAATAATGCTGGATACAGTTACTCTGTATTCAAAGTTTTTCTGATGGTTTTGAGTGACAAAAATAATTAATTTGCAGATTGATCGAGTCGAATGTCGAACTTGAAGTTAATTTGACAATGTTTTAAGGAGATTTTTTTCGATTTCTGAAAATTTTGAGGGTTTGTAACAATTTTTTGAGAGCTTTTGTCAAAATTTTGATGGTTGAAAATTAAATTCCTGGTCACGCGCATTTCGTGAAACTGTCTTAGCGAAAGTTTGATGAGCTTTTACGGCGTTGAAGATTCTGTACAACTTTGTCACGCGGTTTAGACAAATAAAATTAATTTATACTTACGAATTACATAAAATCAACTTAAAGGACGGACTTAGAAGTTTATTTAGCCATACTCTACCGAGATTTTCGTTGATTTATGAATGTGTTGGCGATTTTTTAACGGTATTAGTAAGATTTAAGGGATTTTACTGCGGCTTGGCGCTTTATACAGGGTGCCCCCCGTTGGGTTTGCAATACTGGCAGGGGTTATTCCACAGTTTGTTTGAGTAAAAATGGTACCAATAGAATTAGCATATCTGTAACCGTTACCGAGATATAACTGTTTTTGTGATTGTCATCAAAAACCTTGACCTGTCAAACAAAATCATAATTTGCCACTTCCCCAATCATCAAATCTGGGATTCGACATCACTCAATGGCTCAGCATGCCATCTCGAAACGCCTCAAGGCTATGGGCATGATTGAGAAACAAGAAAATTGGGTTCCGTACGAGTTAAAACCGAGAGATATTGAACGGCGATTATTTGCATGCGAACAACTGCTTCAAAGGCAGAATCGGAAGGGATTTCTACATCGCATCGCAACCGGTGACGAAAAATGGGTCTGTTACGATAATCGCAAGTGCAGAAAGTCATGGAGAATGCCCGGACATGTCTCAACGTCTACGGCAAAACCGAATATTCACGGCGCCAAGGTTATGCTTTGCATTTGGTGGGACCAGCTCGGTTTGATATACTAAGAGCTACTGAAACCGGATGAAACTATCACAGGAGATCGGTACCGAACGCAATTGATGCGTTTAAGTCGAACATTAAAGGAAAAACAACCACAGTACCAAGAGAGATACGACAAACTCATCCTCCAGCATGACAATGCTCGGCCACACGTCGCAAAAGTGGTCAAGACATTCTTGGAAACCCTGAAATGGGAAATCTTGCCCCACCCGCCGCACTCCCCAGACATCGCTCCTTCCGACTACCATCTGTTTCGTTCCATGGCGCACGGCCTGGCTGATCAGAACTTTCGCTCGTACGAGGAAGTCGAAAAATGGATCCAATCATGGATCGCGTCCGGATGGCGCAACGGTTAGCACGTTAGCCTTCAACGCACTGGGCCCCGGTTCGATTCCGGGGAATTTACGTGTCGGACTATGAGCCCACTCAGCTGTTAAATGAGTACCCATTATGTGGTAAATAACTCGGTTGAGCGTGTTGCTGATCACATACCTCTGCACAAAAAACCGTCACGATCTAGAAAATGAGATGATGCTAACTCATCTCGAGGCCGTGGTTCAAATTGGGCTGTTGTGCCAGTTATTTATTTTATGGATCGCGTCGAAAGCTGCCTCTTTTTTCCAAGATGGAATCCGAAAAAACGGCGTACACGTACAGTTGTACACCCAATAGTTATTCTAATATTCAACTAAACAGGACTTTCAATTATAGTATTCGTATCGTTAGACTGAAAACACAATTAGTAAAAGAGATCGTCGTCGAGATTAGAACCCGGTACTAATGATTGTAGGTCCGATGCAGTAATCACTGAGCTGATGAGATTGTAAGACAGTCTGCAATTTGCACACGTTATGATAAACTTCGTAACTCAGACCCCTTTGGGTGAGGTCTTGTGGGCTATGGTTGAACGCTTAGAGTGATAAATAGGTTTTACATCCATAAAAATAAAGGAACCTTAAGTTCTTTGGCATAATTTACACAGGCTCTCATGACAACGGGTAGGGAGTACCTACTCGTTAAATTATCCCCTTGAGTGTTTTAAATTAAAACCAAATTTCAAAGTTTCGAAAATGCACTGCTTTTTGTTTAGCAGTAGTTACACTGTACGCACCGTCAATTTTCAAACGAATCTAGTATCTCCAAGGAAATCCAAAACTTACTTGATGGTGATGCTCTAATTACATGCAACATAGATTACATGCATTACATTGCTAAGTACAATGCCATTCTCAGATTAACCACGCAAAATGCTTGTAAGATAAGTTCGTAATAGCACAAGAAGAGGACGCGATCTTTTACTGCTGCTGCAATGAAGAAGAGCGCTAGCTTGCGCCAATAATGCAATTTCGATCGATTAGGTATCAGCTTGGGGGCACCGCACCGGTGCAATTAAATTCACCATTGGAAATGACGATTACTACATACTTCGAATTTATTGCCAATCGTGATTATTTCGAAATTTGATCTATCGCCGTACAGACACTCAAAAGAACTAACTGCCTGTGATGCATACTGTAGAGTATACCCCGTTCGTTTGATGTGAAGCTGAAATTGCAAGTGTCAGAAAAAAAAGGCATTTTTTCAATGACACCGATAAATTTTCTTTCCAGGTTTATTAAGGTTTTTCTGTAAAATAGCAGTTCATCTTAATTAGTGGGTATATTTATCAACTTTATGTGGATATTTCAGTTGGCTGAACATTGTGCATCAATCGAAATTAATATGTATGTATGCATATGGGTATGTTCAAGGGGTAAGTGAAGAGCGAAGCTCCTTGTGGAAAGAAGAAGAGGATACTTACAATCAACATAGCCTATGTCGGCATTAATAGTATCTCCACCATTAAAGTATTAATCATAATGACATAGACATGTGTTTGTTGGCGAATTGTCAGATCACTTTCTAGATAATCAAGCTGAAGTTTCCGGATCATAATATACGAGGGTAAGGTGAAAAGTCCTCGGCCTGACAATGATCCCGATTGAATCGGTGCAAAGATTGCTGCGAAAATCGTTTGCGCATTTGCCTTTGATCGGCATTCAGCAGATGCGGCACCCATCTTGCCCAGAGCTTTCGCATCTCTAATTCTTTGTGTAGGATGTTTCGCACCCTTTCTTCGGATATCCCCACAGCCTCAGCAATATCACTCACTTTCATTTGCCTATCGTCCAACACGATATCATGCACTTTTTCGATGGTTTCCGGTCTGGTTGCGGTTTGTGGCCGTCATTCATATGGGTCGTTGTCGAGGGTCGTACGACCACGTTTAAATTCAGCTGCCCATTTTTTAACGGTTGACATCGAAGGAGTAGAGTCCCCGTAAACTTTTGTTAACTTTGGATGAATTTCCTTAGGAGTTAATCCATCCAAAACGAAGAATTTTATGACTGCACGATATTCAAGTTCCTCCATTTTAACAAAAAACACATAAGACGTACTCGTATACTGCGAGAATTCGTGTAAACTTGAGTGAACAAGTTGAAACTTGTCATACGAACTAATGACACGTTAAGCCAGGCAGGAAACATAAATTTTTGCTGATTATAACAATATTTCTATGTCAGGCCGAGAACTTTTCACCTTACCCTCGTACATATTACATTGAACCATATGATAACGTAGCCATTTCAAATGTATGGTTTTAGTATCATCGCTAGGTCTAGGTTGTATCATTAGGTGTAGAGTATTCTGGCATCACGAATTTTCGCTTCGCACTGGTTTTTTTTTTCTTAAAAAATCTGCTTAAAAACATGCTCTACAAGATATACCTAACTATTTCATAGACCCTCTGACTAATTCTTGATTGATTACACTTACAGCCTCCATAAGAATGACCAATCTTTCAAATCTGATTTTTGGCAAATTTGAAATTAGATATCAATTAGAAACCATTGAACTAAAAGCCATGTAAGATCAGACCAAATTTAAATTACCGGTTATTATCATATATAAAAATATAGTTCTTCGTGCAGTAAATATTAAAAATTTCCTTTATATCATATTAAAAATGTTACGAAATTAGGCAATGCACGTTGCATTTTATATTTTTTTCGAGTAGTGTCTCTGGGCTAAGCCACCCAAAATTCCTATGCCGATGATTATTAGATAACTCTCTAAATCTTCACACTCCCATTCCTTGGCGTTCATTTTTCACGATTTTCATCGGTGGTGTATCTTTACAGTGTAGCATCACAACTGGCTACATGTGTGTTATCTTTTCAACACGGTCGTATCGTACAATTTCTGCATCTTCACTGGCACTTCTTTGCTTCTGTTGATGATGCTGGTCTGGTGCCGGCAAAGATGCTGTTGCGCAACCGTGCTCTAACGCGGTTACCACGGATTGTTGTATTTTAAACTTTATGCCCATTTTTCGTTTTTGGCGCTTTTGCTTTTGACTATTAAAGTATGATGTCGATGTGACGTAACAAAAGACTGCTGCTAGCACAACACTTGAGCATTTCTTTTATTTTTGTTGCATTAAGAGTGACCTAAAAAATGAACCTTTCCAATGTATTTTGTTAATTTCTAGACGATTATATCTCATGCGGCTTTTTGGATAATTTCGAGGCTGCTACGAAGCATTTTAAAGGATTTGGTTCGGGCAGATTTATTCGGTGGATGAAAACAAAAATTAAAATTCGGTAAAACCCCTCTTGTATGATTATAGGTAAAGTGTTTATGCATACAGGAAGTTGAATCGACACGTTCGGTAACGAGTGACCGTGGTAATGATGGCAACAGAAGTTAAGTCGTAAGATTGTTACCGAACCGACAACTTCTTGTGATTAGATGGCGCATAATAGCTCATTTTTGAATGTAATTGATGTTTAATCCGACTCTGAATGAATTGCTTATTAATTGGAGAGACAAGGCAAATTAATGAGCAAACAACTGATGGATGATATTCAAGAGTACTCTGTACATTAATGTCGAAGATTAAGACGAAAATATTTACAGGGCTAGAGAAAGTTATTTAAAAGTTTTGGTAAAAAAAACAAACCATGTCCATTTTAAGCGATATTTTATTGTATAGATGATTACATGTGGTTGGTGATACATGGGAAAATGCAGAAAATAAACGTATAAATAGACTAGTGGCTTTTTCTTCTTCTCTTCTTATAAGGAACATGATTTAATTAAAACTTTCCAAGCAACTCTTCTTGCACATTGCAAATAAGATTCGGCCCAATTATGGTCGCGCTAACCAGACCGATTCAGCTGGCTCCTGGTGAATTTACGCTGAAATATTGACAGAAGTTTTGGTTTGGTATCCGTTTCACGTCAAGTCCATGAAGGTCTTGTTGTCATAACCAAGGACTATAAATGCCTAAAGCAGTATTCCAGTGCATTGATTTTATCGCACTGATTCAAGAGATATCTACATTGCCTAGATTTCACCTCATGCGCAAGATAGTTACATTGGTTTCATCATTCCAATTAAAATACCCATATTTGCTAAGTTTCATTTCATGATCAAGAGCATCATTAGTTTTAATGCGCTCCTGGCGCTTAGTTTCACCCAAGAAAAATTGCACCACGGTTAATGCCTGAAGGAGCGAACTTAAAAAAGACTTCGGTGAGAAACCTCTGATTTCAACTCAGTTGACTGTTCCGCAAGTCCATTCGATATTCGAAAATCCTTTACCGGGCCATACTATGGGTCATCCAAACAGTCTGCATACCAAATTAAGTTGAGACCGAGTAGTACTCGGACAAACGCAATTCTCTTACCTCAAAAGGGTTATATACTTTGTAATATCAAATATGATCCCAGTCTGTTTAAAATTTCTAAGATTAAGATAACCCAGCCGTAGCCTGTCCCATGCCCTGGTCTGGAAGAGGGAAGGACAGCTTCAGCAAAAGTTTAACGGACTACGAGTATTCTTCCTATTCCTCCTGATCCTGGAATGTACGCTCCCTGAAAAAAAAACGAAGGCCCTCCTTCAATAGGTCGAGAACTACAAACTGAGCATCACTGCAGTCCAGGAAACAAATTCGATTGGCAGCGAGATCAACGACAAGAATTCGCAAACAATTTTAGAACGCATCAAACCGTCGGGTAACAAGGAGTTTAGAGTTGCATTCATAGTGAGCAAGCAGCTTAAGCCGCCCGTCATTGACTTCAAACCTATAATGAAAAGTTGTGTGCGATACGCATTAAGACTAGTTTTTCAACCTCTGACCCATCAACGTGCACGCTTCGACTGAAGTTAAGGAAGATGCAGTGAAAGATGAATTTATGCCACTGTTCGAACCACTTCCAAAAAATGACGTCAAAGTATTACTCGGAGACTTTAACGCGAAAGTGGGAAACGAAAGTTGGCATCGGGAAACCACTGGAGGACAAAGCCTCCATGAGGAATGCAATGATAACGGTCAACGATAAATCGACTTCGCCTCCAGTAGGAATCTTATCGTTAGCTCCAAATGTTTTTTGCATCGACGCATTTGCAAGCAGACTTGGAAATCTCCAGACGTAGGTACCGCCAACTAAATTGACCACGTAGTCATTTGCAAAAGGTGCGCGGCCAGTGTATTGGATGTCGAGGAGCAAACTGCGATTCAGACCATCACTTGGTAAAGACACCCGGTGTGGAATTTCTTCAGTGCACCAATCGACAATCAGCCCTCCCGAAATTTTCGCGGTTGATAAACTCTTGAGCGACCCTATGACGCAGGCATATCCAATCCAGTCACCCTTGAGGAAAAACTATCACCTATGCTACAAGACATCAGCAACGCAGGTGTACACGGGTTCTGGTTCTGGGAAGAACTTAAAAGTACCATCAAGGGAGCCGCAGAAAAGGTCGTGAGTAACAAAGCCCGTCGAGCGCGAAATGACCGAAAATCACTCGACGCAAAGAACGAAGCCTACAAACAATATATCCAACGCGCAACTAGAGCCAAAAAAGAAAAATGTGGCGAGCTACGGCGAATATCGAATAGATTAATTAGACGTAAGAAGCGGAAATGCATTGACGAGTTGCTGAACATTAATGAAAACCAAGCTAATAGAAACACCAGACAAGCGTGTAGGCTAGTAAATACAATTACGAACCGAACGGCTACCAACCCAGGACTAGCCTCTGTAAGGGCAAGGACGGAAACATTATCAGCGACACCGATAGCATCAATAAACGATCAGCGTTCTATTTGGAAGCACAAGTAGCCCAAATCGATGGCGTTATTATTGATCATGGCCACAGTACACAACCTCCGACAGTAGACAAGGTTGATTTCGCCTTGCGGTCACTAAAACGAAATAAAGCGCCAGGCGCTAACGAGATCCCAGCTGAGCTGCAAAAATCCGGTGGAACGGGTATATTAAATGCCATAGACCAACTACTTCTGCGAATCTGGGGGACGATTAGCGCTGGAGCTTCACCTGTCCCATCCGCAAAAAGTTAGATAAATTGTGGTATGAGAATTACACAGGCACTTCATTAGTATGTACGTCCTACAAAATACAAATGAAAATTCTGGAGAATAGAATAAATCCGTACGCCGAACGAATCACTGGCGAGTATCAAGGCGGCTTCAGACCTGGTCGCTCCACAATCGAACAGCTTTTTACGGTTAAGCTAATCCTGCAAAAGTGCTGGGAATACAACGCTGACGTGTACCAAATCTGTGACGACTTTTAGCAAGCATACGACAGTATCGATCGTGGAGTACTATACGAGTACAACATCATGCTGCAATTTGATAAACCAGCAAAACTAGTACAACTAACAAAGATGACGAAAACCAACTCCATCACGCAGGTCAGGATCCAGAACAGGTTGACTGATCCTTTTGAAACACGTACTGGTTTGAAGCAAGGCGATGGGTTGGCGCCGAGCTCTTCAACCTAACACTTGAATACGCCATTCGGATAATGGTTGCGGACACCAGCGGAACGCTACTCATCTAGTCGAAACAATTGACAGCGTACGCAGACGACATCAACATTATGTCCCGAAAACTGATCGACGCAGAAGAACTTCTGCATACTTTTGACAACGCTGCAAAGGAAGTAGGACTGCGCATCAACGAGGACAAAACAAAAATAATGAAGCAATCAAGAGACAGGACGCCAACCCAATCGAACTTCAACGTACCTCAGAATCGAATTCGCTGACGACTTCTCACACCTAGGTATCAGTCTGTCAAAGGGCGCCAATGAAGAGAGAGAGAAGCTAGAGCTCAATATATGCTGGCACCGAGCAACTACTGGGCCTCCAAGATTTGAGGACACGGTGACGTGACTGAGATAATTGGAGGACAATGATCCAGGCGCTCAAGGCCCGACATCGAACTGTGGCGCCACGAGGATGATGATGATGAAGTTTTGAATATCGAACTTCAAAAATCGATTTTAGAAGCTTATTCCACCTTACTCTATTCCTTTACCGTAATTCTATTCACCATTTTGAATCTCTCAGTTTTAACTACAAATTTCTTCTTTTCCATTCCCAATTTCCATTCTCCTGTTTTTATTTCCTATTTTCTTTTCCTATTCTAAACTTCATTGTATCATTTTCTAATTGGGATTTTCCTTTTTTAATTTTCTATTCCTGATTTTCCATGCTGGATTTTTCGTCTTTAATTTCCATTTCGAATTATTTGGGATGGAAAATCCCATTTTATTTTCGAGCGTCAAGCAATTTGGTTTGCATTCCTCTTTCTCCCCACTTTCAGCTTCACCTCTCTTCCATCACTTCTTCATTTTACTCCTTCACAATTATAACCTCCCATCTTGCCCACCTTCTACTACCCACACAGGCCGAAACAGTAATATTGGATGATAAATATATAAATAATTATTCCAAATTGTAGTCCTGAATTTAATGAAGGTTTGGGGAATCATCGTCATCTTAAAAATTAAAATAAATCGGCTTTTATCGATGATAGAGTACGTCTACGCAGTCTCTTAAGCAGCAGCCGAGATATATGGGAACTTCTTCAGACGAACTACCATAATATTGGACGCTAGAACCTAAGATAGGGATCGTAAGCACAAATTCTTCCATTTATGACAGCTGTTATAAGACGCTCAATGGTACTGAACGGCACTTCTTCAACGTCCTCTTCTTGCCGCCAAATCAAATTGATAAAAAGGAACGAGTCCTACATAGTTCCAAATAAGATACGAGCATAGTAAGTGTAACAATGTTACCATCCTTGTATCCATCCACCTTCACCTCCATATTTATGACAAGGAAGTAAAAAGCGTAGACGTCCCTTTTTTTTCTACAGTATCTTTTTCTTTCAATTTGACACTCTTGACACTCTTGTATAGTATCCTTAGTTTTCTGTATTTGTCAAGGAGTTTAGTGGCTGGCCTGCACGTGCACATCGCCCTCAGCCTGAGCATTTTGTTGCTGTATCACTACTCTTTCCTTGCTCCTCTACAGCGTAACATAATGTTAACAGATGCAATGCATCTATATTCTTTTTTATGAACCTTTAGACCCAGTTTCGACAAACACATGCATGAAAGCTTTTTTTTCAATATCCGTTTTCAATGCATTCTTCTTTTTATTGATAGTCATGTATTAAAAACGCTACACGACGCTCCAAGTCCAAATCCGCAACCAATTTCGTATTCGTACTCCATCGAAATCTAACTCTTGGAATTCGGCTCCAAAATCAGAACTGCTGCACGAAAATAGAATAAAAACCATCGACAATGAGTATCATTAGAGGCATGACTTGGCTATTGCTATTGAAAACGAAATCCACTTTTATTTTCATTTGCAGCAGCCGCGACGGCAGTCCCTACATCTTCAGCTGTGCTGCTTCGAGTATGTACGTACGTACATACTCGTATTTCCTTCCATCACCATGCTTTTGCTTGCACTCTGCCGCGGTATGAAAAACCTCTTTCACTTTTCAAGACACTCTAATGGTTTGTTGCCGGCTTTTCGTGGCTTCAAAATTAGGTCACAACGTGATTGAGAAAAATATAGTTTTTTCCTTGGCTCTCTTCTTGTCGGTTTGTTTATTTTTACGTCCATGCCGCCAACACGAAGATCTCAACAGTGCGGTTAAATAATAGAAAACAGATACTTGGGTAAAACTGATCATTTATTCCATGGGGAAATAAGTTGGCTACGAAATTGTAATACGAATGATTGTGCGAGTACTATTTGTATTGAGTAGGTTAAGGGAAATAATCTTTCCCTACAAATTTGAGTATCCTCTCCTAGGTACTCAAAAAAACGGAAAAGACATTGCCAAAAAGCGGGAATATTCTGGTTGACCGGGCAACTCATAGTGGCTCGCGTCTTTGACCAATAGCGAGTTTTAAATTGAGACGATTCCGCACTTCTCTTAAGTGGGCTCCGCTCCCTACTTGAGCTCCGCGGCTAAGGGGCTGCTCCAATATACCGCCCTATTTTTTTAGTAGTGAATAGCTAAACTAAGTCATTACGACATAGATTTCACCCCACTTCTTAAATTCCCTCTTTCGTCTTGGAGCCATCTGTGTCGATTTCTATTGATTTAGGCAGCGAAGGCGCATTCTGTTCCCATTGACTGCGTTGCGTGGTGGTATCAGGCTGACAAAGTTCTTGTCAAGCGCATATTTGGGAGATGTATGTATAGTCAGTCGTTGCCCGAATATTTATTTTGCTCAGAATAGCAGCGTGCCCAGAGCTTCAAGTGAACCACTGACCATGAAGCCGAATGGCCGTACACGAGGCCATCCATTCCCCAAAAATGTTGAGATGTAGCAGGTTAAGCACCATGTTCAAGGCCGCAGAAGGAGTAGTCCTAAGAGCCAAATAGCGATGCTGGCCAATCTTTGTACCTTTTCCGACAAGTTGCGTTTAGTTTCTGTACTCAGAGAGAGTTGTTTTTGTGAGATAATAATTACTCCACAAGTTTTGCCCATGTGATTCCAGGTCTAAAAGCAATTTATTGACAGCTAATTTCCAGAGAAGGGGAGAGAGCACTCCACCTTACGGAGTTTCGATGCTCACCAGTCTAATCTCCAAAGACGCTTCCAGAGGAGTTTGTATAACCGTAGATGTCAATATCAGGTTAATGCACTTATGAAGAGTATCATCAACGTGCAGACTGGAGAGTTCACCCGTGTTAACTTTTAGCTGCTTAGCTGGTGAGCAATATAAAAATAAAAAAAGAAAACTAACTCCTCCGAGGTCAAAAGCCAATAAATATTTTTTTTTTCCTTTTAATTTCACATGGCCTCCATTTCAAACTGGAGCTCGTGGTATACCAAGCAATTGCTTAGCTCTCTAACTACTTCTTATCGGCAACTACTGCAATTGCATAAATCTACAGGATTGGCAGTTACCGGCCCGAAAATTAAACAAACCGAATGTCAAGCTTAATTGACGTCCCCGGGATAAAAAATTGTATGATTCGGTGAACCCCAATGAACCTCAAATAGGGAATTGTGTAAGACTGGCTCCGTTAGGCGTCAGCGAGCCAAAAGGAACAAAGTTCTTGACCTTAGTGGCTTGAATGGGAATCTTAAAAGATTTTAGACTATTTAATTCATTCAATTGTGGGCTGACCATGATCGTCACTCAATGAATTCATGGCTTTAAATATATTGTAATATAGAGAATATACGAATTATAGTAATTGAGGAGATTGGAGTTTTGGATTAGTCATGACCAGAACATTATAGTTGCCTGTAAAGAGTTCCTAGATTTAGGTTTAAAATCGATTTATGAAACTTTCCGTTATCAATTATCATTCGTTTATTTTTCATTTAATCTCTAAAAGTGTCTGTCAGTTTGTCTTTCCCACGTTGCCGGTGCAACAACAATTCATGAAAACTGCACTCCAACACGATGAGTATGACTCGAAGCACTGTCACTTCATCAACTATGCCACCATCTACAAGTATGCATGTGGGTCATAACGTATCGTACAACAGTGACATAACTTTATGTAAGATGCTTACAAATTCAAAACGAGCACAATGCGTCCATCCACACCATGTATTTGAAGTGCACGGTAGTAGCTCTCAGCTCATTAGAGTTGCTTACAGATTTGCATATCAACTGCAACTGCACCGGTGCGGCGTATACGTACTTAGACGACCAAAAGACGTTCCACACGTATTTATGCGACAACACTCGAACGACACTGACTGAATGACGGTTTGAACCTCACTTGAAAAAAACATTTCCAAATGCTTGAGATAGTCGCTTGAAGATGCAGATAGTTGCAGTGTTACCAAGCTGACTACGGGTTCTTCTCGGTTCAAAAAAACAAAAAGCTTGTTTCAACGGCAAAACAAGTCACCCTACGGTGTCCGGAGTAGGTAAAAGCCACACCCTTTTCGGCTTGTCGTAGAAGGCGACTAAATGGACAGGATGTGTATGCCAACAAATTGCATACTTACTAGAGATGTTCGCTTAATAAACTGAACTTCCCCTAAGGTTTTTTGTCACTCCTCGCGTTCTACTTTCATTCAATAAGAGCGCTACGAAGCTCAGCCAGTTTTTCCCCTATCTCACGTCCTTTGTGCATCATGTGGCGTATATAAGGCCACTGGTAAACACAAAATAGTTGAGAGTTGCAAGAACTGGTCGTGCTTCTCGCATCAATTAGCTGAAATACCCCGAAGGAAAATATATCAGGGTTTTCTTTACTTCCTTTATAATCAGGCCAAAGTTGTAAAACAACGATCTATTCATTTCAATGAATTAGTCAGTCTTCCGACTGAGACTCCTCTTTAATTGGTTTGACTTTTAGCTTCTTTAACACTTCACGTTTCCTTGGGTATGATTATGATGTTAAATGGATCTTCCGATCCATCGGCCGATATCGACATCGGGCGATGGATCAGCCGATCGATCGGTGTGTGTATGGCACGTTTAAAATTTTATTAAAAAAAATTCGGGGAAGGAAAGGCTAAAGATATTTCTTATCTCCACCGTGTTAAAATAACGCAAGCAATATTAACCGTTGCCACTATTATATTACAGGGTAATTAATCCCTCTTGACTTTGGCTGCGTTCTGCGAAACTTACAGGATCAGACAATTTGACAGTGAGTAACAGAGATGTGAAGTATTGTATATCCGTAAGTTGAAGAGAGAGGGTTACTTATCTGTCAGAATCTTTAGAGGAAAATTTACCGGAAAAATTTGTTGGTTCGTTTCCCCGGCCCATGATTTATAAACAAATACATCTACCACACTCTCTGTCTCTTTCGCTCTGGTGCAATTATTAAGAAACAGGCTTAACGAAAATTGGTTGGTTGTCATTTTGCTCTCTCGTGTGCGTAAAATGTGTGAATGTATCAGTTAAATGCATCCCTCTTTCACTTACGGATACACAATTCTTTGCTATCTCTGTTGCTTACTGTCATTTCCTTAACCGGTCAGGCTTTCAGGACCGCGACCATTGATATACTTAGCTGCGTACTCTTAAGGTCGCCACACATTATCGCAGAGAGCTACGACCGAACTCCCATTGAACCACTAAATATCATATTCGTAGATAGGTGGAAATAGGAGATTTTTATCTATTCAGTTTGACGTGGTTCGATGAATGCTTGCGACCAAAATGATTGTCATGTGTGGCGACCTTTAGCAAAGCATAGTTGACATTAGCAATTCCCATGCAAAACGACTCACCGTCGATGATCCTGTTCTCGTATTGGATAACATCTGGATCAGAGTTGAAAGTGAATTAGTTTATCGTCAACTTGTTTCTCGGCAATTCGCTGTGTGCATTTGCATACGAAGTCCGCAATTCGCTCCTACCGCGGCGAATCATTTGTACGGTGGCTGTATGAATTCGTGCGTAAGTTCATCCAGGTCGTTCTTTTCAATGTGGACATTTGTCCGAATGACAGAAATGGGCCCACTATCAAATATATAGTGTCCTGCAAATTGTACTGAGCTGAACTGTCTTGTTGTCTTGTCAATATACTTGTACAGTTAATGTTGATTTTTGGCATGCAAATCATATTATCGTTAGATGGCCCTATAGTTCACCGTAAACTGTAAATCAACATGTCCGATATGAAAGGGGTGTTAATTGATGGTACATTTTGGAAATAATTAATTAGTTTACAAGTACATATTTACACAAAGTTGACTATAGCCTCATTTTACACATTAACGACAACACTGTCCATTAAATCGATCCAACAATTTGTAAAATCTCAGCTTGAAATATATTTTATTATTTTAAATTTGCATTCTAGTTTGGGACTTGAGCCAATATTTTAGCTGAGTTACTCTGCTCTACCTACAAGCGATACCCGTTAAAACCGTATGCAATTTGAGCTACTGCGGGCTACTAGTCTACCATTTCGCTTGTCGGTTGCTTTGTGGCTTGGTTTACAAACGACTCGTGATCACGACGTCGGACGTCGCATATTTAATATACTAGTATCTAAACAGAGAAGTTGCTATGTATAAGAAAACGCACTATTGAATCTGGCGTACGTGTCCGACTACGACAGGTACTCGTCGACTTCCCCATTGATTGACTCGTAATCGATTCGAGTTGACTTGCAAATGTGTCTCGAAATGAAAAGCGAAAGTGAGGCGTCTTTTCTCTTTCAAGGCCGTGGTCAACGATTAATACTAATTCACAGAAATCGAAATATACGCTTAACTACATAAATCCCGCTTAGTATGTGATCAACATAAAACAAATTGTCGCCATTTAACAGTTTTCTAGATAGATTTGTATTCTGATAACGAGTTGGGCCTAAATATTACCCATTTCATGGGCTACCGAATTTAGCAGCGGGTTAGCGTAGTCCGATAGCGGGCGATATCGCTTTTCGAAGTACATATGTACGTACGTGTACTAAAGTGGTCAGTTTAGGGCATGAAGTCATATCGGGAATTCACATTCACATCGCTTGAGTGTTTCATCTTTTTTCAATTTAATTTTTTGTAAACACAACTGCGAAAACGCTGGCACAGAGACAATTAACATGTGGTGGCGGACAAAGTGAGAGTTTTTAGGTGAAAATTGATACCCGACCTTGGACTAGTTGTTACTTTCAATTCCGCGTATTGCGCATTGCGTCTACATTCTCTTCGCTTGGTTAAGATACACACGTTAAAAAGGTGGGACGCTGCGTTGGGGGCTCGATGAGTTTCGCTTTCGTTTGAAACTACTTGGAATGGAGACGCGCTACACTGTAATGGGAAAAAATTAGAATTCCCAAGATATAGAAGAAAGTGAAGATTATGACCGGTTTTCATATTGACTAATAGGAATTGAATTTTTCAATTAGGCGTTGTATTCTTTGCATTTATTTTCGAGTTTCTGCCTTGAGTGAAGCATCGAAGTCTTTCGTTTTGAGTTCACATTTCTTTGTTTTATATGCGCACAGTTATGCGTGGTAATATAGAAAAGGATTAACTGAGTCATATATTTATTGTTAAACTGATTTTTTTAGTTCCGATAAGCATTTTGAACAAATCATGATGTTGCTATAAAAGAGCTCTGGGCCAAAGCTGCTGCAGCTGCAGGAGCTTTAATACTCCTATTTTTATGCTAATTAACTAGTAGTTGATTAATATGCTATTATATATTTTATCTAGTCATGGTTTCAAAATATTATTTAAGAAAAAATATATTATATACATATTTTGAGTTTAAGATTTTTTTTAAATCCACAGATTTAGGGAAATCATCTGATTGATTTTATTATTTATAGTCCGGATGGCGCAACGGTTAGCACGTTCGCTTTCTACGTACTGGACCCCGGTTCAATTCCTACTGAATGCGGTAGTTTTTGATAAAAAGGGGGATTGCTGATCACACACCTCTGCACAAGACCGTCACGATCTAGAAAATGAGATGATGTTAACTCATCTCGAGGCCATGGCTCAAATTGGACTGTTGCGCCAGTTATTTATTTTATTTTTATTATCTGATTGATTTTATTAATCGATTATGCTCTGTATTTCGTTATTTATAAAATACAATACCCATTAAATGGGCGCCTGTGCACCTTTTACAACTGTCGGTCTTTTCGTGGTATTATTTGAATATTTTGTGTAAATTTCAGGCGGTATCGCAGCTCTAACTTGGAGGAGGATGGTTTAAATAGATTAAATTTCGTAGCGGTGGATCTACTTTTGCAAAACCCGTGCTGATTGGGAATGGTTATTTTAAAGTCAGTTAGCAGGCTTTCAAAGATAGGGCGGTAATTTCTAACATCGGGTTTATTACCAGATTTAGATGCAAGCACCACGAAGCTAGATTCCCACTTTGTTGGATAACAACTTATTGCCAACGGTTCATTGAAAATATGCAAAAGCGAGGGTGCTATTTTAAATTATTTGAATAGTTTTTAGCAAAGTTAGTGGTGGACCATAAGGTCCTGTACTTTTATTTGCGTCAACGGAAGCAAGCTCATTTGCGGGTTAGTTGAATGTTACAGATAAACGTGACATATTTAAATTAAGATTGATAGTTATTAATTGAGGTTCATAATATAATCATATAATTCCGAGAATCAATGCAACGTTAGCAATGGTCAACTAGTCAGAGCATTGGAAATTATCAACATACTATACATTGCCCTAGAACTACGAACGCATATAAAGTAACGATTCAGGGCCACTTGGCAACACTTTAATTTATTGTATTTTACATTAGCAATATTTTTTTAGTCCTTCCTGCCTTTTCGAATTTAATTAAAACATCGCGAATTGCTCACTCTTTTATATGGTTATATTTACTAAATATTTCCCGTCAATTTCAATACATAGTACGTACAGGATTTTTTATCACTGCAGAAACATGCATTCTGAACTACGCTGTGAGTGTAAACTATCCATTTCATTAATGTGTTGTTGTAAATTAGCATTGGACACTTTGAAAACAGGTGCATATTGACAGCCGGGACTTGCAGTGTTGCCAACAAAGAAAGCACAAATGTTTTCACCCTTGTCAACTCTATTCTAATTGAAAAAAAAAATTCCTTCAACTCCAACTGAACCCGACAATGTTTTGGGGAAAGACTCCTACGAACAACTAAACGCCGTTTAGAGCAGAACACCTAAAAGTGACATAGTAATGGCTATGAGGGATCCAAATGCAAAAGTTGGCACTGATAACTGGTCAGACACGGTCTTGGTGATCATAACGACATCGGTGAAAGACTTGCAGAGCTCTGCAACTTTCACAGTTTCTTCATCGGTGGTACTATGTTTGAGCATAAGGACCACCACAAAATCAGTTGGTCCTCTGTTGATCGGCGCAGAACACAAAATCTGATCGATCCCTTTGCCATTAGTAAAAGATTCAAGAGTTGCCTCCTGGACGTGTGAAACAAGAAGGGTACTGATATTGGCATGGCATCGCCAATATTAAGGACTCAATAAAAACCCTTGATAATTTGTCGACATCTTTTTATTATTACTAAAATTTATTATCTATTGGATAGTGCTTTTGAAAACTTATTAGTAAGAATTTTTGAAACATAAAAAAAATTCACAGAAATTTCAGTAACTTTTTCGAATCGCTTGTGATCCACTCAAATCACTGGATTTCACGCAATTGCAACGTATTTGTACCCGTACAAAGCCAAAATTAATTAGAATCATTGTGGATGCCGCGTAAATTTGAAAGTGAATCCAGTGAAAAAAAACTAGACATGAAACCGCCACAGATCTATTTCCACTCTACTTGAAACAAGCAAGCAAAAGAAAGAAAAACAAAAGAAGAAACGAAGAAATATAATAGACATCACCATAAAGTAACCCAGCCGTCTTACACAAAAGATTGGAAACTGTGCCACAACGGCGAGCCATCTTACGTAACTGATCACTGGAGCATAGTCACAAATATTCGTAGCTTAGTTTCCACAAAACTGCTAAGAAACTTGGCAAACTTAAGGGTACTCCGATAAACTACCGGAAATAGTAAAACTTCAAATAGTTTAATTTTTGGTGTAAGCACACGTACGCACACGTACGAGTATATTCGTATGAGTGCGAATATTAACCGTGACTAATGGTTTTTAAATAAAAAATCAAATGTATGTCGAATTTGTCGGTATTTAAGAAGACATAGAATATCAGAATAAAAGTGGAGTGTACCATTGCTAAGCAGTCAACAAGACCACGTAGCAATGATCCCCACCCAAAATGGTTCAGCCTAAGCCTATTCGCTTAGTGATTGAGCTGGTTTCGTGATAGAATATCAGAGTAATACTTATTTCAAATATGTTTAATGCTTGTATTTAAAAATGAATAATGTTAGTTTCCAGCAAATACTTCTATCTCCTACAGCTCTTGGCCTTCGGAAGAAGGCTAGTAAACCTTTTACAGTACTTTTCCTGATATACGCAGTTTTCGTGATGCCTTGCCCAAGAAACGAAGTCTAGCCCTGACATTCGCCAGGTATACGCACAGAATGTTTTGTGGCGTCCAAACGTCCTATATACAAAAACTTAATTTCCATTCATTGAACAAATTTAATTTGCTAGGGTGGGAGGGACTTCGATAGTTTGCCGGCAAGTAGCATCAGAGAGGCTCTACCTATGCGGGTAATGTCTCCATAGCAGCTTTAAAAGATCTTCCCAGTTTTGCTGCAGTAATGCTTCAGGCCATTTTATTGTAAACCATAGACATAGAGTTCTGCCGGCGAAATCTGGAGGATGAACCCTACCTTTCAAGTTCATACGTATAGTCTCGTTTCTCTCAATACAACGGTGACCATGCCTCAATCAGTGAAAGGCTCTGTTGTTGGTCGCCAGGTGCTAAAGAATTTATATCGCTCTTTTACTAGAATCATCATAATATATTGCCTTCACTATTTCAATGGGAAGAATATGTGGAAAGGATAGATGATAGCCGAATGCCTAGAAAACTATTAAGAGGGCGGGTCACTGGAATGAAGAGGTGACATCGCTAGGAACCGGCCAAATCGAACTGCAAACATCTTCGAGGTTAAGTAAATTGGAGATCGCTGTCATTAGACCGAGATAATCAGAAGAAAGTCATCCAGAAGGGCAAAGCTGGACAATGAGATCTCGAGCGATGATGATGGCGTTATCACTTTGGCTGCTTATTTTTCAATTCAAATTTACCAGATCCTTTCCCCAGCAAAAATGCACATTTGTTTTGCTAAAAATGAAAATTTGAATTGCGGAAATTCGGATTGATCATTTCCAAGACTCCTAGATTTTCAAGCCCGTACCAACAAATTTAACACAAGTGACAAGTTTGTTTTCCCCTGTGTTTCTTTTTCATACCTACATTCGTATGATTCGATTCGCTTACTTATAGAAGTTATGTACATTCGATAGCTTCAACCAGCAATTTTAATGTAATTGGATTTTCGAGTCGACGATTTTGAACAATAGATTTACTGTTGTGTTAAAAGGAAGCCCCAAACCAGCGTAGTTACATACATGGTTAAGTCAAAGAGAAACGAACCAACCATTGTAGTCGTATTAATCAAAAACATGATTTATCAGGCGCAGATATATTTATCAGGCTTATCAGATATTTGTACCTAAACAACCAATTCATTAATTACGACTTTCGAACGTCTCGTGGCACATGTTGCTGAAAGTGATAAAATTGTTTATAATACCCTCTATAAGCACACGGTTGTTGCATTTTATTTGTAGTTACTCATTTGAAATTTGCCTGAAATTTGAAACTCCCGACAAGAGAATGTATAAATGTTGTTCCGATATAGATAGTGGTTGTACACCCTACTGCAATTCGAATCTACGGGCAACGTGCTCCAGTCATACTGTTCGCTCAAACTTATATAATAGATATGATTATTTTTGCATACCTGTTGCACTTATAAGTCGCGTAAAGACAAACAGAAATAAGAAAACAGAAAATAGATAGTGCTACATGCTTCGATGAACAATTGGTCCAGGTAGTTATGTTATCTTTAATGCTGACTAGAATGGTGGTGGTTTTAATTTACGTATATACTCATACAATCCCAACCATTGATTGAAGTTGGCAGGATTTAGTTTTGAAAACAAATTTGGTTTTAATATATATGAACACGTGTATTGTTTTCATAAGTATATACAAATGAAATGCACTCAAAATTGTGCACAGGTCTATTGGTAGCTTTCAGTTAAGTTAGAATACGTTTCGAACAAGACTCACGGTGGTATGTAAGCTGATACGGGGTTAAGACTTTTCCATGCCCATTCCGAACTCAATCATAAATCTTTACTTCTGTCCATTTCAAATTAATGGCTTTTGACCCATATTGAATGTTTTGACTGCCACCTAGTCATTATTTTTCTAATTAAATGAGTATCTCATTGAAAGGGTTCGAAAGCTATTAAAACTGTTCCGAGTCGAAATAAAATTTATTTTCATGTGAAGTATAAATTCAATGTGCAGACATGTGATAGTTGATTATTGACTATCGTTTAATTTTGTAAATCCCAGTGCAGAAAGCGAAATTAAGCAATAACAATTAATGGCGTTTCCATCTATTTCTGAAGCAAATATTTTCTGATAGGGGTTCAGAATTTAGGTAATAGCAATATCAAATATTGATCTCTGAATCACACCCGTACACCAATAGCGAATGACATAAAAAAATATAAATGGGAATCACTACTGGTATATATTCCCATGTCCTTCTTTGTGAAGCACCACATGGGGAAAGATTAATCAGTTTAGGTGTAGGAATTCTCATCAGTATTGGAATATGTGCAATCGAGAACGATAAATGCAATCGCCTTTATTGCACTTACCCGTTATTTTTTCCAACTTAACCGTTGCAAAAGTTGTTAATTGCCTTGACCCCTCAAGGGGCATGAGCTCGTCAACATCTCTAGCATTTTTATGCCTTGTAGACGTTTCGATCGCATATCTATCGGAAGTGCAATTGCTAGCATGCACCTATCCTATCCGCGTCGTCTTTATACTGACAAGCTCGGAGCTCTGTGGGAGTTCTATTAGTACCCATAGGCAGTTTTTAATCGCGACAAGATTTGAGCTCCGAGCTCTAGATTAGTATCGTAGAACGGTGACTGAACGACACTGCGACCGAGCGCGATAGCCGTTGCAAAAGTAGGCCAGTCTAATTGAATCAATTTGGGGATTTTATAGAAAATAATTGGGAAATATCTGAAAATAATTGTAATCCCTTCTATAGATTCTGAATACATGGATTCTGTGTTTGCACAGTCGCATAAGCTGAGCTTAACTTTCGGCAGGAGAAAATCTAAGAAATTTGAACCTTCTTTTTAATATTTTTCTTTTAACTTCTAAATTTAGAGGAATGTAAACTAAATAGCCTTCCTTCTGCGTCTAATGCACTGCTCAAACTCGAATTTTGATTTAGCAGTATAGACAAAATCTAGTTACAAAATGATAATTTTTGAGGCTTCAAAAAATCATATTTTATCAGTTTTCTCTGCTCACAGAACTTTGAAACGGATGGCCCAAATGGAAAACTGATTAAATAAAAATTAAAAGACATCGTTGCCTTGCAGGCTGCACTGGCCAAGTGGTGTAAGATACTGGAGGATCATGGACTGAGAATTAGCATACCAAAGACTGAGTAACTTTGCTGTCCTTTCTCAGATCCAGAGAGACCGATACCAGATACCTACAAAAGGAGAACAGTTCAAGTCCTGCACAAGGATCAACTACCTGGGCTCGATGGCCAACAAGGAAGCTGCCTGCGAAGACGACATCAAACATCGCATCAGTGTTTCTGGGACAAGAAGATGCCAAGAATGCTTAAGGGCAAGTTGTACAAATCGGTCGTACGTACCGTACTCATGTATGCGTCTGAGTGCTGGACTATGTATAAGATATTGTACATACAAATGAGCGCTGCAATAAATTCCGGAATGGAGCAACAAATTAGTAAATATTTTTTGCTTTCATTATCCATTAAGTTTTTATTAGATATGTGCCAGAGGGGATAGTACAGGGAGTAAAAATGTGGTATGTTATTCCCATGGAGTGCTGACAAATCGGCGGGAGCTAAAAATTCGGGAAAAGAGCAACAAATTAGTAAAATTTCAAGATACAAGATATAAAATTTCAAGATACACCTGCACCACTATTCGAGCGGATCTTTGATCTGCCTCCCAGCACGCTTACTGGAAAGGTAGTTCTGTGGATACTGCCTTGGAGTCTCTGGTGGGTTTCATCGAAAAGTCTCTTGCCTGCAAGGAGTACACGCTGGTGGATTTCCTGGATATTGAGGGTGCCTTTAACAACGTGAAACCTGAAGCCATCCGTGATGCCGCATGATAATAACAACGACAACTTTCAATACCTTATATAACCACTAAGGTTCCGACTAATTTCACACGGGCATTCATGACCCGGGGACTGACCTCTCGTTAAGTTGGGGTTTTATTTGCTTATGAGCCTTATTAAAGCACAAGTTTCACTGGTCCTCAATGCCTGTATAAGCTTTCCTATGAGTCTTAGCTAAATAAAAGTTTGATTGTTTGAACGAAGTTGTCGAGTGAAGATCGTTTTTCCTGTGAAACGATAATAGCAATTTGGGGGGGGGGGGGCTTCATTGTCGCGTAGGTAGGAACGTGATTCGCTGAATCTGCCAGTAGCGCAGAGAAAATAGTTTTAACTTTGTCACAGTTCTAACTAATCCGAGTTTATACCGAGTTTTGCTCGGATTAATTAATACTAGACCTAATTCGTGTGGGGTACCTGCTCTCATATTAGGTTAGGTTCAGCTTAAAAATAATTTGAAATTTGCATACTTACTCGTAATTCAGACTTTTTTGGTTCTGCTATATTTCTTATTCGTTTTGTTTAAATAAAACCCGCACGTAAACACGCTTACCTCTTATGCAAAGGTTTGCATCCTGTTTAATATTTCCTTCTGGTTTGTATGTACTTAGATACCGCATTATTAAAAAAAAATCGGTAGGTTTCGTATTTGTCTACACTCTTTGTCGATATTTTCAAAACTCTTTTTATGCTAACGTACCGTTATTTGCCAAAACTGCTTAAGCGCAAGAGGAAAAATATATAAGAACCATCTCCTTACACTAGTCGTTATTTTTTTGATCTCCATTACTAAAAAGAAGCGATTCACGTATAGAATATAATGAATACTGAGTACAGATTTTTAAAAAAGGATTATAGAACTCGCGTTAACCATGACTATAGAGAACATGATACTTTAAGTTTATTTTTAAGTCCTCGGTTTCCTGTAGCACTGAAGAAACAAGATGATATTGTCTTTTTGAAAATAAGTACTTCCTTTTATCCTACTTGAGATTATAAAATTAATTAATAGTTTGACAATAAGGAGGCAACTGGAAATGCGAAACATCTTTCTTTAGCTTCTACCAACACACCAGTTTTCGATCTCAGGAACACTTTCAACTAAGATACTCGTACAACAATATTTAAATGTAACACAACTCATGGTTGTTTTTTGCACGAAATTTGTAATTCATGATCAGCCGTCAGACATGATTATCACGATCCGGCAACGTTCCCTTGTCAACCTACACTTTACCTGCAAAAAATTCACGTTGGTTGTAAGCCTGCTAGCCTGAGAATTATCTCATACTTCACTTGTTGAGGTACGGATACATAAGTTGAAGTATATTTGCGACCAGCAGCATGCTTTGAAATCATCATTAGTTAGTACAATGACCGAAGAAGAATCAGCCAAGTCCAAGTTACACGGTACACACGCTACATACAAGTCAAGCGGACGAGCTAAGAAGAAACCAAGAAGTGTTATAACAATAAAACAGAGATAACCGATCAAATGCATTAGAGCGAAAAGTAGACGAGCGTAGGCTATAGACGCTGCAGACATAGAGAATGCATGCAACCGCGACTGAAGACTGAGCAAAAAAAGGAAACTTAGAAATTCTTTGTGTTGCATAATTGTACCTTTGCAGCACACAAGATGAACCACGCTTTTTGTTCGGCTGCCAATAGAAAAACAACAGGGAAACTCTCGCATTAAGCCACTACACCCGAATGGTCGCTAGAATTAGCCATGGAGAAGTCGAGTTGTTTTGAAGAAGTCGATTAGCATTTGATTGGAAAAGCCTACATACTCCAGTAACTACAGCGGTAGAAAAGCGGTTAAGTTACTGTCCTAAGATGTATTAATACTCCTTACTTCCTTCACTTACATAGTATATTTTCCAAAGCTTACCATAAAATAATAACAATAAAATTCAATTCTCAGCGAAGCAATTACTCCACCACCTTATCCGATAAGTTGAACCAAGAATTTCGATACCGAAGACTCCGGGAGTCATAAAAATCCCACAATGATTTTGCAGTCTGTAGACAAACGATAGTGAGAGTTAAACCTAATACGGGCATCCAAGTATCTAACAGAGTTAGTGAATGAACGAAACTGGGTCAACGAATTGACTATTCATTGTGGCGCGAAGTGATTCGCTGCTACGATAGTTCCGCACCAATCTTCGCTTTGTCTTCGTCATAAATAAGCTATTGCATTGAGGTAAAAATATGATGGTATAATAGCAAGTTAATAAAGTACGATCGTAATGAAGTGAGCAAGCTGTATCTACTCGTACGTATTTTAGAGGCGGTTAATAATCTTTTGTAAGGATGTGGTTCACTTTTGAACAATATTAATAATATCGTAGGTGATTCAACGATTTGGTAGGCTAACCTGAAGGATAAAGTGAATTCGAATTGCGCTTCTCACATACGAGATGCGTAAACACATTGGCGTTAGCGACTGTTTACACGTATATCGGCTTCACGCATATGAAATGTCAAAAATGGCTATCGGAGCGTGTTTTGCCGATGCGGAAATAATGCGCACGTTGTTGTATTGACACGAAGCAGATATTTTACGACATGTCCTTTGGCAGTCAAGTTGTCAAAAATATTGCGGGTTCGCTTGGTATTTTTCGACTTATCTGTGTAATTTTATTTATAATATGTAGTTAATTTTAAACGACACCGAAGTGTGACTTCCATCTCCAAAACCAACCAATTCCATCATACTACGAATATTTTATAAACATTTTAAGCCACTAGCTTCATTCTATCGAAATTTATCGTGCGAACGGACAGAGAGACTTGACTAAATCAAATCAAGAGATGACCATAATAATTCCCACATTGCTATACCCCCTCCGGAGCTGCCTTCAATGTGTTACATATTTTCGTCGTGACTCCTTACTTAAACAGGTTCAAATTGTTGTTGGGTGCAATATTGGCATACATTTGAAAAAAAAAATCCTTGTATCGAATGTAGAAAACTATCCTAGCTTTATATTCCAAATATTTTCTTTCCCGAAAATGAGGTGCATAACTCAACACTTGAAATTCAAAAGAATCTAATTAATCATATTATCTTTAAAACTCGCCATAGTTTTTCCGGATTGATTTTCGTTTATGTATCCAGCTGACTGAGCCCTCCGACTGATCAGTTTAATTCCGACATACATGGTCCGGAAATCCGGAAGGCTAGGACTGATCAGTTTTTTTCGGAGAGGAATTCCGGATCATCTGCGGACGGATCAGTTATCCTGGATAGACTTTCTATTATGTATACGGCCGACTGTAAAATCCGACTGACCAGTTCAATTTCGACCTACACGGTCGAGGAATTTGGAAGGTCAGAACAGATCAGAACGTCTGTGGTGAAGGGCAGGACGGATCAGTCTTTCCGGATCGATTTTTAATTATGGATCCGGCCGATTAAACAAGCCGATTGATCAGCTCGACTTTTACCTACACAATCCAAAAATACGGAAGGCCTCGAGTAGTCAATTTTTCCGGAGAGGTATTCCGGATGGCGGGATTAAGCCGAAGGAATAATATCGATCAAGCTTTCCGTTATTACTTTCAAGAATTAAGCCTGTGTGAGATCATTTTGGTCTTTCCTGCATTTCTCACTTTTAAGTTAGCAAAAAAACTTGTTCCAGTTTTACCATTTCTAAGAAGTGGGTGAACCGATTTCAACCAAATTGATGTATATGATTTGGCGATAGATTCGAATAAATGTTATGAAGTTTGGTAAATATATCTTTAGAAACACTAAAGTTTATCAGACAAACACAGACTTTTGTACCAGTCGTTCCTATGGCCTATACCCATATATGACGTGGTGGTCCGATATTGTCGACCCGACATATATATAAGAATAGAAAGAAGGCTTTGTACCAAATTTCAGCTCGGTAGCTTTTAAATTGAGAAAGTATTTTGCATAGAAATAGACGGGCGGACAGACGGACAAAGCTTAATCGACTCATCTCGCCATATAGTACGGGAGCCCATGCTGACCGTCTCAAAAACGCTCAACACGGTCAGCATAGGTCACAGCCCCGGGCGGGACTAGGCTGACATACGTTTTCGTAGTCTTCGTACTACGTTTTACAAGTGGTGTAAATTCCAGCCGGTTACAGATGACGAAGGCTTTCTTGCAGCGGGCTCTTAGACTAATACTGACTAAGTATATAAATATATATACATATGTATTATTTATATAGACAATAAGTTTGTTTTACCATTTATCATTGTTATACCATCTACCACCAGGTTCAGCAATATTTGGGGTGTTGAAAAAATCCTAAAGAGTGGGGATGGAGAACAACAACTATGGTATCTGTTCAAGTTTTCTGCAAAGTGAT
This sequence comes from Chloromyia formosa, assembly GCA_964017055.1. NCBI lineage: Eukaryota > Metazoa > Arthropoda > Insecta > Diptera > Stratiomyidae > Chloromyia > Chloromyia formosa. Next base: position 29,261,260 of record OZ024815.1, on the reverse strand, counting down.
GATGCATTATGTTTCAGTGAAAATTGCCAAGCTAACCTACAGACATATACTGAGTTGGTATGCAGAATAGAAACCAAAACAACCAAACTTCAAATTTTCTCTGAAACAAATTATGGCTCTGCGGCTGTAACCACTCTCTAACCCCTGCTCCCCTGATTCACCTTTCCTCTCTCGCACAGCAACGAAAGTAGGGCTTTATTGTTGTGCAGCAGTGGTGACTCAAAACGGGGAAGATGAATTAGTCCTTGGAACTGAGATAGAGATGGATCACCCACTCAACCTGCAGACCTAATGGATATTTAATATAAAAATATATTTACCATAAATGACAAAAACATGCAAATATCTTTATATAATAGAAACGAATATGCTAAAAGTCGTCAAAAGGTAGCGCTTACGGTGACCAAAGGAAGCTACATACAATTTTCTCTTTTATGTCCTTTTTGCACATGATATCCCCAATGGTGCCATCAGACCGTTTCCGAAAAAACACAAATGAGCAATTTTGGCCTGAACTTCGAGGAGATGCCAAAAATATTCTGTGTGTGCTGCTTCCAATCATAATCATGGTATATAAAAACTGGTCAAGGGTTGCATAAAAGGTTCATCCAATTTCATTGAAAAATAATTGGCACTTGCATATTGCAAGAACATTGAATACATTAAGTTTCAAAGCCATTTGAACATTTTTGCGGACCATTTATCATATTTGCGATGGATTATCCGAAATGTCGGTTATCCGAAATCACGCCGCCTCTCTATTTCGGTTAAACGGGGGTCCTCTAGATTCCAATTCAGGTATTTTCCCTATTTCACCGGGCGACGCAACGTGGTTAGCGTCTTGGCTAATAGTGGTTTTGCCGCTGTACTGTATAGATCGAGCGTTCTAAGGCAGTATACTGTGGGTAGCGGAGCCCACGCAAGGGGAATGCGAAATCATTTGAATTCAAAAACCCCTACTTGTCAAAGACGCGAACCACTGTGCATCGCCCGGTCAACTAAGAATATTTCAATATGCATATTATTTTCCAATTAAAATTTTGCTGATTAATCACGCATAAGCGCATACCTTGTTAGGGTTTTGTAGTAAAAACAGAACCCTTATGAAATTGCTCAAATGTCCGTCTGTCTGTCTGTCCATGAAATATCTCACGAACAGCTGAAGCTATAGTACAATACATGCATGAAATTTCAAATTTGGTGGCAATATGTAGAAGTATTATAATTCTCTGGAGAAAGCGATGCATCGTAATAGACCACCTTTAAGGAGGGGTCCCCATAGAGGGGAAATGAAGATCAAAACTATTTTTTGGTTTGGTACAGACAAGTGAGATATCATAAGAAAGTAGTCATGGCTGCCAATTCACGGACCTACTTTTTTTAACCTACTCCGTACACCGGACTAGGTCGACCTACTCCGCAATCGAAAAGTGATCAGTACACCGGACTAGGTCGATCTACTCCGGAATCGAAAAATAATCAGTACACCGGACTAGGTCGACCTACTCCGCAATCGAAAAATAATCAGGTCAAAAAATGATCAGGTCGAAAAAAGAACAGGTCGGAGCATGAAAACGAACCCAGATCATATGGTTCCTTTAAGTTCAGGTCGGAGCAGTTGAAAAATGAACAGGGAGTAGGTTTAATAGGCCGATCTGTCGGTATCGGAGCATGATCTGATCAGATCGTTTTAATCTAAGGGGAGTAGAAAAGTAGATGAGAGAACTGAACTATTGATTAGATTAGATGTTGTGACATACATATTAACGACGTCGCTATGCTATATTGTGGTGTAGAATGAAGTGGAGTAAATTTTCAATTGGATTTTATGTTGGGTGGAGTGAAGCTTTTCGTCTTTTATTGTGTTGTGGGTGGTCGTGGCCGATGATGGATTGGATAAAATGGTATTCGTATTCGTACTTATAGGTATATGAATTTTTCAACCTAGAATAGGTATTGCGTTGCTTTGCGATGCAAATGATAAAAGGTAAAATGATAGGACCCGGGATTGGGAATTAACTTAGGTACTACTATAATTAATAAATGCAAGAGATGGGAACGACTCAAATGTCGGCACATAAGATTTCAAGATCGGTTTTAGGTTTAAAACGAAATTGAGTTTGTACATGGTTAATTTCGATTTCCTTCGCATACCTGATTTGGTTTTGAAATCGAAATTGTGCACAGACCAAAAAAAAAGAAAATGCTGGTTTCCGATATGCTAGGACGAAACGGAGGTTCATATAAAAGGAGTCGAACGGGCGACCTAGGGCTATATGCGGGGGGTCGCAACCCACTAGGGGCGGAACTAGCCGAGAAATTGTCCATGCACACTTTGGGCAATACTGCAGGTTGTGAATCAACAGTCCCTGGTGTGGGGTGCCTCTCACTACGCTCGCTCCGCGATTAAGGAATCACAACCCTCAGTATCGTTCAAACAGTAGTTAAGAGAATGGCTCTTATTTACAATTACTACTCAGACTTCGACGAACCTAGTTCACCCACTCTTCTGTTTTTTCACTCCATCTGCAACTCCATGACGGACGACAAATTCGTTTCATATACGGAGTAGGTCTGCGAACTTAGTTTCTGGAACCTACTTCGTTGTCGGACTCGGAGTAGGTCGACCTGATCCACAAGAGGAGCAGGTCATGCCATGAGTAAAGAAAGGTACCGTCGAGTACACCTCATTTATGGCATTTTTACCAAGAAAGAAAGGAGAAAAAGAAGGAGAGGAGAAAATATGTGATCAGAGTTTGCCCCCCCCCCCCCCTCTTCCATTTCAAGACCATTATACATAGAAATAGGGAAATTTACAAAAAAGCTGCATGTCATAGAAAATAGAAAATAATAGAGTTTTGATATCTCATTAAAAAAGGGTAGTAATAGTAAATTTCTTCGAAATACGCTCCTGGATACAATGATTACACTATATAGTGTGCATTGCGCGACACGGGTTTGAATTACCTGCCAATAAAAATCTGTTTGATTCACACGTAAGCGAATAACTATCTTTTTGTCAGACTGAAGTGGAGTGGAATCTATATTGATGTAAAATACATAATTAACGCTGCTCCTGATGAGTAAAATCCATCGTGTGGACGAAACCAGAGGCAGTGGAAGAGTTGGCTTATTGCTGATCATATTCGTGGTAGTGGATAGCTAAACTAAGTTATTACGACATAGATTCCACTTCACCTCATTCTTAACAAATGCAAAATATTTTGCATGTATGAAAAAAAAAGAGAAACTCTTTAATTGTGTAATCAATTAAGACCTCGATCGTGATTGAGATTTCAAAATAATTTTTTTTTCGTATTCAAATAATCAAACTTCCAAACTGGTGCACACAATGTACAAAATATAATATCAAAGCGAATAACTGTGCCCATATTATACTCGTACATATACTTTTGAAAATACTTTGAACTGTAACAAAATAAAACACTACCGTCGAATCCACACTGCTACTTCTGACATTTTCAGCGAAATGTCTTTCCTGACCGCATATTTAAATCATCCTAAAATCGATCGTTGATAGTGATGGCCAATATTTTTCGTTCAGCTATGAATACTATAACTGAATGTGTCTTATATTTATATTAGATACACTTCGTACTATATACTTCGTCATGTCTAACCTCTTCGAAAAGATGCACTCCCAATCCTATCACTTGACAGACATGCACTTGAGTAACTCGGATCTTCTTCGTTTTGTTAATAATTGTACTACTTTTGGTAAATCCGCTTGAAAACATAGCGGAGGGTCTTCTTATTTGGTAATTGACTAGTCACGATTCAGCAGCTGTTAAAAAGTTAGCTGAGATCCGCTTTTATTCAGTCCGTCGCGTAACGTCGTGGTAAGATCTCCACATACGATAGTGCAGTAAACTAAAATAATAAAATAATAAAAAGTTGTAAAAGAACATTTGATCCAATGCTGTTGTCATTTTGACTTTATGTCGGAAAGGAAGATGTAATGTTGTATGTATGTAAATCAATTTAATTGGCTTAACCCACTGGGAACTTCGTGACAACAGCATATGCAATTATAACTACTGATTCTACTGAAAAGATATCGAATGTTGGCATCATTTCAATTGCTTACAAGTCTTTGGTCTATGACTATAATCTACGGATTTAGAATAAACCATTCTCATAAATGTCGAAATATGTATAACTGCGAAACAATGTACGAATAAATATCCTTTTCCGTGCGCTCCTTTATCAATATTGAGTTGTTGAAGGTTGCTTGCTTGCTTTTATTTCACTTCTGCAAAGGCCAATGACCAGCTCTTGGTGAATATGCATTAGAGATCACGTCCAAGACCACTTCCAGTAAGTCATTCTATATTTGCCGTCAGTTAAAAAAAAGCTGGATTCCGTTAAAGTTGAAATGTTTTATTACAGTTATGGTCACTTACACTAGCCATTTTTTCTTAGTGCTTAACTCTACAGAAATTAATATGTTCTTCTCCAGAAAAAAATCGTGGCGTGCCCTTTGATGTCAAATGAAAACCATTAAAAGTTATATTATTAAATTTTTGTATGAAGATCATAACGAGTTCGAGCCAACTATCTGCACTGCTCAATTTTTAAGATTACTGGCTTACGGGTCGCCTCTTTATGACTTGACATCTGCCGACGACTGGCTTTAATCTTTTTATAGAACAAGTAAACGCTTGAATTTGTCACGATCAAAAGACGAAAATATGCAGAGTTATGCCACACACAAAACTGCTCAGATTTGTATCTTATTGCCTGGGAATAATAAGTATACAGTAGAACCTCGCTTATCCAAATCCTGACCTTTTGCGGCGCTAAGTAGAACTTCGCTTGTCTGGCGAAAGTCTCAAAATCAGTAATACTCTTCCTCGGCAAAGACAGCCTTTGAAATCGCATTAACGTTTTATATACATACATATACATATGAAATGCACGAACAGTCAAAAGGTGGTGAGCGATATTCTTCAGAAATAGAAAGATAATGCTGGCAGAGCCCGTGAATCAGAATTATGTAAAAAGAAAGAATTATTTTCCATGTATATCTTCAAAAATATCTTTTTTTTATTCCTAAATAGGTTTTTTTTTTATATCCAGCCCCTTACCAAAGAGGATTGATAATTCTACAAGGATTATCACTCCATATAACTTTCCCCTCTGCCAGGAGATTTGTATGTATTGACAAATTGTATAGACTTCACAAGAAAGCTGACTCCGCCTCCGGCGGTAGATTTGTATGTATTGATTCTCTTGTGTATCTATACTGTGTAGTTTATACTATGTTTATACAATTTGTCAATACATACAAATCTCCTGGCAGAGGAGAAAGTTTTTGGAGTGATAACTCTTGTGGAATCTATACTATTTGCCCTTACTTTTATCTGTTCCGTTCTACTTCTGGTCCCGACGGGGTCGAATATATAACATTCTACTGTGTGCTTGTACTTTCACAGGCAAATGGTCTGTAGGAATTATAGCAGCTGATCCTACGTACTTTCCAGATATAATACTCAACTTTACTGTGATAATATATGGCTTTTATACCCTTTCGAAGAAGCCCATATAAACTAAAATAATATATTCTTGGTCAGTATGACGAGATGAGTCGATTAAGATTCATTCATTTGCCCGTCTGCCTAGTTCTATGCAAACTACTTTCTCGGTTGTAAAGCTATCAAGCTGAAATTTTGTACAAAGCCTTTTATCTAATGGACGCTATATATAAGGGGCGACCGGTAGTCCAGTGCGTAGAGGCGTTAGTCTCATGTCTGACTACGGTTGGTACGGGTTCAAGTCCCATCCACGGCGGTCGTGACCATGGACGTTTGTGTTGTCTTCCCTCTGTGGTGCGGTCGTAATAATATCTCCCGAATTATCGCAGTAGGCGGCTAAATGGGAGCAGAAGGTGAATGCTGGCAACGTACATCGCCCGAAACTGTTTATGTCAACGAAACGTCAGGTAAGCCACATAGAATAGTTAACGTGTTCTGCCCCACTAGGGGTGAGGGCAAATAAGTAGCATATATATGACAACCAAAGAAATCTGATTACTACGTCATATAGCTGACATAAGAATAATGGTCCAAAAGTAAGTTTTTCTTAGAACAACTTTTGAAATATTTTTAATTGACTGGGCGACTTATAGTGGTAAGCGTCTTTGACTAATAGTGGCTTTTAAATTGAGTTGATTTCGCACTCTCCTTGCATGAGCTCCACACGCTATGCAAGCTCTTCGGCTTAGGAGGTTCCTACTCTCAGTATACTACTCTCGAAGACGCCCGCTTCGCATGCTCTATACGATACAGCGGTTAAGCCGCTTTTAGCCAAGACACGAACCATGATGCGTCGCCTGGTGAAGTATGAATATATGTACCAAACTTTTGTTTTGAAATATGTTTTGACCAATTTTCAAATTAATCAAACATGTCTATTGGGAAACCACATACCCCAGTTTTGTTGAAAGCGGCTCACTATTTAATATCCTTTCATTAGAAACGGTAGAACGGTTTCATTGCTAATTTCAAAGTGGCAAATTCAGAATGGTTGGGAATTATTACGCAAAAGAAGCTAGCGTTACCGTAGGTATTGAAAGCAGTTAGAATAAGCGTGAAGGATATCAAACCTTCGGTCGAATGTTAGCATGTTTATCTTGTGTCTGTATTTCATATTTTATCAGTTATTTAATTCGATATCATTACAGCTTCAGATTATTGCTATTTTTATTTGTCAGTCTAATTGTTGCCGTAAAGATATGGCTTTAGTAAGTTGTAGCCTACATTTATCCCGATTGGTTTCATTTTTAACTCTCCGGAATATTAACACTTACTTTTTTATGGACAGGTCGTAAGCCCATTGCCTATTACTAGTAGCTCGCATCAACGATGAATAAAACCCAAACCATTTTATATATTAAATTCAATGTAAAAAATAATGAAGTAAGTCAATACTTTTTATGAAATGCTATGAACTACTGCTTATACTTATATTTATTCCCAGTTCCAGAACACTTAATAATTTTTATTTATCCCACCATTATCAAGCATCTCTCAAATTAGTATTGTTCTTAAATTTGAAATAAGACTGTCGGCTTCTTTGTGAATACATAGTTTTGGGTATCCATATATCATTCCCTCCAATTGTTCATTCCACTTTTGTTTGCGGAAATCTTGATTTAACCCAAGATGGATGGTCGAATAACCGAGACCGATACCGAAATATTTATACGAAATAACAGTATTTGAATGGAAGTGTGCGTATTTAATGTGTTGATGAATAATTTTGATAGCCAATAAAAACGGAACTAGTTCGGAATGACCCGTTAGCTCTTTTGTCACTTCCACGCAAATCCAAAATAATCGCCTTGGTATATTGCTGTTTCGCCGGCCGACTCATCATGGTTCGCGCCTTGGCGATTTGTGGGTTTACCGCTGTGGGATATAGAGCGAGCGCAGCGAGCGTTCTAGGGTTATATACCAAGGGTAGCAATCCCTTAAGCCGCTCTATTCGCGAAGCTAGCGGAGCTCACACAAGGCGAGTGAAAAATCCACTCAAATTAAAACCCACTATTGGTCAAAGACGAAAACCAGTATGCTTCACCCGGTCACGTAGGAATGTTCACAATAAGTTTATCTGCTGTCCAGGGGGTCTTAATCTCACACATATCATGATTCTAGGATCTGAAGAGTTTGGGGTTAATTTAGTATGTCTCCTCTTCAGTTGGTCCTCCGATGTCCTCTAAACGAAAATTTTTATTGTACATATGATTCTACTAGTTGGGGAGCGTCAAACTACAACGACTTCAATGGGCAGGGCATGTACAAAGAATGGACGATGATCGCATGCCTAAGAGAGTAATAAATGCAGAACGAGTCGACGGAGCGAGACTGCGAGGACGACCGAGATCTCGTTGGGAGAGCTCAGTAGGTGTGGACGTCGCGCAGCTGCTGAGCTCCCAAAACTGGAGAACGCGGTCACGTGACCGAGATAATTGGAGGACAATGATCCAGGCGGCCAAGGCCCGACGTCGGGCTGTCGCGCCACGATGATGAGTTGGGGAGCCAACAACGGATTCTGGTACAATATAACTAACAAGTATAGAACTTTTACGATCACTACTTTGTAATATAGGAATGAGAGAATGGGAAGTCTGCCAACTCTCAGGAAAAGCTACTATAACAAGGCCTTTTTCGTTTGTTTTTTTTTTTTATATATTTTGAATACGGTTAACCATATCGAAAGATATTCTGAGACAAACTGAAAGACCACCAGGAAATTCATAAAAAATGTTAGAATAACTTTTTTCGTATCTGAAATAGTTTTGAGATAACATCACTTAAAAAGTGAAACATATATTGGTCAGAAATTGCAATTAATGATTTTTCCAATAGCGGAGCGGAGTATGTCGTTATACGGTCGATTAGTATTTGACTGCGATTTCTAACAAATATGTTAATTGTCATGACCCCTCCAGGGGCATGGGCGCGTCAACTTCTGTTGCATTACTATGCCTTCTTGACGTTTCGATAGCGGATTTGCGGATGGTTCCAACCGACTGACGACCTTGGAGGCGTTCTCGTAATATCCACAGGCAGTTTTATATTAACGCGCAGGGAATCGAACCCATATTCTCTAGACAAAGCACCGTAGAGTATTTACCGAAACTTCATGGCTACCGGCGGCCGCGTTATTAGAAACGGGGCTTTGATTTGGTTTTTATTGCGCTGGCACTTAGGGGAGTGCCCTCAAAAAATGTTCTTCGGATCAAGATAATATATTCGAGTAGGGTGGAGTTATGCAGGGTTTTTATGTCGTAATCCACCTTTTTCATACAAATTTCAAACAAACAAAAATGTCTGCCATTGTGTCGTAAACTGAATTTTTTTTCTGCCTTTTTGCATTTAGACTTATGGGTGGGTCCCTAACCAAATGGTACTAAAATCAAGAATTTGCAACTGACTTTACTTCTCTTGACGTTGTCAGTCACCACTTTAGCAGCACCCTAATTGTCTGCTATCATATTTTTCGTTATAAGTGGACCAGAAGACGAACCATTTGCAAATGACTTGACTTGCCTTGATTTTTTACCACTTAAGCGACAAATTTTCTACTTGTTAGCAACACACTCCGATAGGCAGACAAACTTTTTCTTGTATATCTAATCAAGGACTATTCGATATCTATTAGAACTATTTGCAAATGACTTTGCTTTTTTGGTCGTTGGCTCTAACTCTATTCCTAGGCCTATAACTTTTTACTGCATGCAATTTAAAAAATGCGTGATAGAAATGATTAGCATTCGAAATATATTATAGATGAGATCGTTTTTCTTAAAATTACTCAGACAAGAAATACATTAACAGCATTAGCCGTGTTCCAGACAACCGGACAGAGATGATCTCTGAATCGAACGGCCTGGATCAGTAAGTCAACTCAAACCGCTACCATGACCAGTTATCTGTATGCGGTTTGAGTTGTTAATACAGATAATAATTAACGCTGTTACAAATAAAATTTATTTGCGAGAGCGTTAATTTGATTTTTTAGAGCGTTATTTTCATTTTTACGAGCGTTTATTTAATTTGCTAAAGTGTTAATTTAATTTGATGAATCATGAATTTGTGTTGAAAAAACGAAAATTTGCCGTGAAAATAGTACATATAAGAGCATATTTTTCAATTTTGAAGGGCTTGTTTTTCTATTTCTACAGAATATTGAAGGCGCCTTAAATCAACATTTTCGCCTAGCATTTGCATTTTAAGGCATATTTTGGATCCCATAGTGATCAGCAACACGCTCAACAGGGTTATTTACATCGAATGGGGGGTACTCATTTAACATTAATGATGCTCATAGTTCAACACGTAAAACCCCTACTACTGCCTTCAGTAGGATTCGAACCAGGAGCCCAGAAGCGAACGTACTAACCGTTGCGGCAACCGCAAACTCCATGACAAAGTGATTTCACTCTTTTCTGTGATTAAATTTTGTATATCCGAATGTCCACACTTGCACTGGATACTACTTGATAGCTTATATTCACGCAGCCAGCTGATTTTACTCATTTCGCCCTAACTACTGGGGCATAGCACATCAACTATTCCATGTGGCTTAGCTGACATTTCGTTGGCATAAACCAGTTTCGGACGGTACACGTTGCCAGCATGCATATCCTGCTCCCATTTAGCCGCCTACCTACGAAGTTGAGAGATGTTGTGGCTTATTATTATACCCCGCACCACAGGGGGAAGATAACACAACCCCTCCACGCACTGAGCAACCGGGCGCCCTAGCCGGGTGATGTTGACCCGCTAATGATTATACGAAACGCTTAAATAATTTTATTATGAATTTCAATTCCGAAGCACCGAAACCAAAATAAATCTGAACCATTTTCACTTTTATCTTTGGATGGCCTTTTTGCATACAAGCCCACCCGACATCCATTATTCGAAAATCGGCACTAGATTGTCTAGCATTTGCATGATTAGGCGTTAGCATCTCAATTAAGTGTAGATATTCACACAACATATGAACGTACCTTATTAAGTCGAATGATTCATGCCCTCATTATAGATCATGCAAAGTGTCAAGCCTCTTTATTGGCGAAGGTGTGCCAAAACCTTAAACTCGTCTGAAAAGGAGTGAGTCTACGAAGAAGCAGTTGAAGCTTGGGCCAGCCAACACATTGCCATGTGAACTGAGCCGCAATGATCGAGTGAATCATTTAGGAGAAGGCGTATGTATCCACGAGAACGAGTACTTCTACTTCAAGTTGATTTCTATTGAACAGTACCGTCTTACTATTAAATGAAAATATGGGGTTCGGTTCGGTTGTTTGAATTAAAATAAATTTCATTTATAAATTCAAGCAAATACTATAATAAGATATTATCGTGGTTTGGAAGTGTGACCTTTACAAATTTATCCCAGTTGTCTTGTACGATCGGAAAGATAAAAAGATACTAGCAATGAATAACAACGAATCATAGATGAGTATCTTCTTGGAATTTAGTAAATTTGCACTAAAATTTTTATTTATCTAGGTAATCATAAAAGAAAACTTAGCCGGAAAGAAGAAAGTAGAAAGAGGACTTCGCCCGCAATACGAGGATTTTTTTTGGAATTAGGATATTTTTAGTTTCCGGGGCCCGGGGTAAAAAAATCATTTTTCACTCGGATTTTTTGTCACTTATCACTCGCGTCACCATAAGACTCTCAAATTTGCAAAAAAAAAATATTTTTTTTTAATCTAAAGCTGGATAGTCATAATTACTCTTAAAAAATTAAATTTATTAAAAAATCAGTGATCAAATTAACTTGTCATTCTATTGAAAGCTATCGCTTATTTGAAGTTTTATTTGTAGGGGAAGTAGGGGTTCCCTGAGTCGGATCTTTCCCATTTTCAACACCAACCAACTAGATACTACAAACGTTTAACCAAAATCTCAAGTCTCTAGCTTCATTCTATTGAAAGTTTTCATGCGAATGGACAGACGGACAGACAGATGGACAGACTGACAGACGGACAGACAAACAGACAGACAGACTGACAGACAGAGGAACAGACAGACAGTCATGGTTTAATCGAATTAGGAGTTGATCCTGATCGTTTATATAGGTATATACCCATCCCGATACCTAAGGAGGCTCCTTTAAGGTGTTACATATTTTCGTCGTGACAAAAACAATAAACTTTATACTTTACAAAGTCTAGGGTATAATAAACCTTATATGTGCTTAACCATAGGTTCTCAAATAATTCATATTAATTTCCTATTTCGCATAAACTAATTTTAACCTATTAACCTGCATAGTTTCCTATTCCGCGTGTTCATTTGTATTAGCCTGGAGCGTTTAAAATCATTTTTGGTCAGCGCAAGCCAATCATAGTTTTATGCTTGTAAATTGCAACTGAACTACAGAGATTATAATTAAGAACTCGAATTCAAACAGATAAAGATCGTAAATATTAAATCATTTCGGAATTTGTTATGGTTGGAACGCTTGCCGTGTCGTGATGGATTTTATCTGCCTACAAACAATTTACATGGATACTTTACAAGACACACAAGGCAATGTAAAATTAATAATAGCAATTACTCTGGTTCATAATTGTTTCTCAACAAGATGTAAGAGAGGATCGTTTACAAACATGTGTTCCAATGCCAACTGAATGTTGGCGACTTCAAATGAAGTAATAACTACGCCAGGAATGCAAAGCTATGTAGTGGTGGCTCGTCGATCTTTTTGGTATCAACAAGGAACGTTGCAAGTTCAATTTTTGAACGGCAACTTAATAATTTTCACAGTCGCCTATTTCATTTGCATATTCAGTCGTATAATCTATTCGGAGATGAACACGGATACATCTATAGCGCGAAGAGTAATCAGAGTTCTATTATCAGTTATAAGAAATGAAGGGCCAAACGCTTCAACTTCCTTAACCTTAGAGCTTGAAAATCGTTGCGGCGCAGCGTGGTGCGTGTTGCTAGACACATGATCGTCGCATATTGTCCGCGACTAGCGATCAAGCCATAAAGTACAGAGCATAATTTGTATGTATCTTTTTGATCATCACCTGCGATCGACGCGGAGTCGTGTTCAGCTAAACGCACCTTTAGCCGGAAGAGAGCAACCGAAAGAGCTAAAGCGAAGGAGAGCCTGTCGAACCGAACAAAAGAAGTGCGTTAGGCACACATACGTAAACTGCTGGCTCGGGTAACTCAAAATCAAGCTTTATCGAAATTAATTATACTGCCGAGGGAATTTCTGTCACCCGTCCCCCGTCAAGTATGGCAGAAAATTGAGCACATTTCACAATAAGTACCGCGAAATGCCTAGACAAATGTGTTTATTTGTAGGTTATTGGTCCATAATTTGATATACTATATTGTAGATAGATTGAACTGATTGGTAATAGTAATAGTTCGGTCGTGAAACGCAAGGCTATTGTTTAGTCTGACGCCCACATCACAGGGGAGAAAAGAAAGTTGATAAAAACTAAAAATTACATAATGCGCCTTTAAGAAATAGAATGATTCATTGTTTTACTTGTATATACTTCATTTAAACTTACTCATCAGCCTGCGTGCCCTCTGCGGGATTTGACTTCAAGTCTAATAATGACGTGGTTTGATGGAAGAAAAATCTAGAAGTTATTTTTCTCAATTTTGTTTAATATATTTTGGGGCGCTAAATCCGAATTTGAACTTTACCACCTCGAAAAAGTGATGCATTCAGAGAAAGCTGCCCGAAACTGCTCGAAAAATGTTATTCTTTCTTTTTTTGCCTATAACTTTGAAAATACTGAAAAAAGGTTGAAAAAGTCTAAAATTCATCAAAAATTAAATTATCAAAGATTCCAATATAAAAGAAATAGAAAAGATAAACAAAAGTATGAAGTAATAATAATGATAATATTGTTATGAAAAAGATACACTTTGTGGAAAAACTAGAAATTTACCAATCTTTGTGTAAGTAAAATCGAAACTAGCAGAGAAATTGGCGAATCCTGGTAGTGCTTTGTACGAGTATAACACGGCATTTGTACAACGCGGTTTCGCTATAATGCGACTCATAAATAGTAACACTCTCTTCTGGATTTCTGGATATTTGGATTTGTATACCGAATGATAAATTTTAGCTCAAGTCCATTCTCCAGGACTTAAAATAGAAATAATTACAGCTAAATTTTGTATGGTGTCATCTCTGTTGGTCAGAGAATCCCTCCTTTTTTTCGTCTGTCCGAACCCTTTCACCTAATAATTTGTTAGGACAAACTTGTTTTTTAACTGTTCACCTTACATTACGCCATACATAGTCAGCTATGGGGTAATTTTTCGGATTTAAAGTTTCTGTTGGCTGGAGTAATTGTAAACCTAGGATGCATCAATACATGTTAATGTAGGATTATTAACGAAATGGAGAGTTTAACAAAAAAACTTGAATTGAAACCAAAGTTTATTTCATTGGTAGACAAAATCAAAATCTTAGATCGTTTGGAAAAAGTGGAAAGACTAGATATTCCTAACGATGTCGTTCGATTAAACCATGACCAAGGAAAAAATAATCTTTAAAATTAACGGGGAATCGCGAATCGGTGTGTCTAAACTGCGCAGAAGTCTACTTGCGTGGAGCTTTAGAGGAAATTTTAAAGAAAACGGAGCGAATCCGGATAGAAAACACTGCTTGAATTGTGGAAAGAGTTTTACGTCTTAAATCTCCGACCCTGAATCCTTGCTGGGAAAAATTCAACCCGAAGTCATACCGGAACTTAGTGATTAGGAATTGAAGCAAACAATAAATGCTCCGCTTTTACAGCAACCCCGCCTCTGCTGATGACACGCATCGAGTAGTTCATTAGACACTCGTTGCCCATGTGTGCTTCGAATATATTGAAAAATCTAACTGGGTATGTATAAAAGATAGTTTGATATTTACTCAATCTTCTTTTATAATGCCAATTGTGTGTGTGATTTTCACTCAAGAGGTGAGGGGTTAAAATCCTGACAAGAGCACATATTAAAGAAAATTAGTGCCGAAGACATATTGCCTCCCTCCGCTAAAAGCTATCTTCTACACCACGCTATTTGCTCTATGTGCCCAGCTCACTGCAGTTTTCGCAGCCTAGAAAATTTGGAGACCTCTGGCTCGTCAAATATTTCAGACAGCACACTGTTTTACACTTTTCGCCATTGGTCAAAATGGCAAATCACTACAATGATTTTTTGTAGGACTCTCCTTTCGAAGGTGTCTACCATCTTCGTTGACTACTGTGAGTCCGTATTTCGCATCCATGACATAATATGGGCCAGATTATTGTTTTGTAAATTTAGAGTTATCTTTCTGTGTATAGGCTTACTTTTTAATATCGATCGATCGAATAGCTCCGATTTGTGATCTGGGTCTAGCGCTTGATCTCGAGAATTTCATCACAAAATTCTTCTTTTACAGCCTTTTTAAAAGTGGTCGTCCTTCAAGTTGCAAACTCTGTTATTTACAAAATGTATTGGAAGATACGAATTTTATACTTGGAACAAATCTCATGACGCATCATGTTGTTTAAATATCTGTTGGCTTATCAAACAGACGAACGCTTATCAGACCAAGATAAGTGCAAGAAACGATAAATGACAAAAAATGCAACGAGTTATGGATGTAAGAAAAAAATCTTAGAATTAATTTCCCGAATACCACTGAATCATTTACGAATGTAAGTTTTCGATGCATAAAGTTCGTTAACTTTTGTTGTGCAATTCTCCGTATACTGTTTTTTTGGTCGCAAATATTACATAACAGAAATATCCATTGCTGGCTCGGCTATTTACAGCGAATTACATGAGAAACCAACTCTTTACTTATCAGACATTGAATTTTTAGTCGGATGTATTTCATTTGAAACCTACGTACTACCTGAAAGATACTTCTAGTATCTTTATTGATTGGATGAATGTTATCAACCTGCTGTCTTCGAAAAGTGCAATTATGGCCAAACTTTTGCGTGCGTTAAACTCGTTGTGTGGAACAGAGTTGCAGTTTTATCTGCAAAAAAACATAACAAAAGAATTTTCCACTGAAGTCCATAACAGTAAAAGTAAATCTTAATAGTTGAAAACCGTGTAAACTCATTACAGTAGTAGATGTGGATTTTTCATGACAAAACCAGAAAACAACATTCGTTAAAAAAAAAACAATTCACGTAAAATTTTTACATTGTCAGGTCATAGGCTATACAGCTAACAAATTTATTACTTGATGTAGCCAGCTACATACTGTCGTCAGATATAAGTAGACTTTGTAAACTCGTAACGTTCATAACTGCACGGTATCCATACCATACTTTGTATCTGAATATTTACATCTAAAAACAACGACGAACCTTCCATTTGTATCTGCCTACTGTATTCCTACTATACTTATGACAACGTTCTATGAACTTTTAATTATTTTGTATTTTCATTCAGTTATTCTCATCTAATACATAGTTTTTATACGAACCCGAAAAGATTAAGTTGAAACTATCTTCTCACAGTTAAGAATAGTTGAAAAATGGATGTTATGTTTTTCCAAGTATCATGAACGTTAGTAATTTGGTAGTTTTACAGCAGAGCGTCGATAATTCGGACCGCCGATAATCCGGATTCGATTCTGGCAGTACAGTATTTCTTACTCTAATTAAGACACGTACTATAATAAATACATAAAAGGTTTTTTCATCTTCTGTAACCAACAGATTGACTTACGAACGATTTTAGCAAGATTTTTATACCCTACACCTTGTAAGGTATAGGGTATATTGTTTCTGTCACGACGAAAATATACATCACTTTAAAGGAAGCTCCATAGGTATGACAATGTATATTATATATAAATGATCAGGGTCATCTCCTGATTTGATTTAGCCATGCATGTCTATCTGTCTGTCTGTTCGCACGATAACTTTCGATAGAAGGAAGCTAGAGGCTTGAAGTTTTGGGCAAATGTCGTAGTATAATCTAGTTGGTTGGCATTGAAAATGAGCATGATCCCAACAAGGTTATGTCTACCACCCCTATATATGTCAAATAAATAAATTTTTGATTTATATATTTTTGATAATAAAGCTTATCTATAACTCCCGATCTGAGAAAATGAAGACTACTTAAAGAACGGAAATCAGCTTAAATTTTTGGTACCCTTTTACACACTGTGACATATTATCCACACCACAAAAATATTCCCCCGGCTGTCAAATAATTTGATGTGAACTTCAATCATACCGCAACCGAGGGAGCAACAGCTGAAAGAAGAAATTAGGCAATGAAAGAAAAAATATGGTAACAAACCGACTCAAATTCTAGCTTCCAGACAATTAATTTGACAAATGAGGGAAGGAAGTAGGCAGGCTCTGAAACAAAATGTGTACGAAACACTTATGGACTATGTGTGATGAGGGCCTCTCTTCAATACATGTTCCATACTCTCAGCTCCCGATCGAATAACCGGGAAACTTTGGTAAATGCTCCAGAAGGTCATTTTATACCGTCTTCTAAAACTGAAACTGATCACTTGGAAATTAACGGTACCTTTGGACACGTCTACCAGCCCTTTTACGAGTATAGTGTATACAATTTGATAATCCGGAAGGGTTCCGGTCACAATTATTATCGACGCTCTAGTGTGGAAAAGGCTCCGGAGCCATATTACAAGTAGTAACAATGTACATAATGGCAAAAATATTATATATGCAAGCGAGAGCTGGTTCAAGAATAGGGACTTTTTATTTTTTCAAATTTAACAACCTTAGTTTGATACGGATATCCTAATGAAGAACTTCGTTCTAATTAAAAAAAAATCACCACCGATGTCATTAATTTTATGGAATGCAATTGACTACTTATTTTTTGAATTTATTAATTTGTTTAAATGATCAAATAACCAAAACTGGAGCTATAATGAAATTTAAAATTTTTAATCACACCCTTATCTAAGGGTTGGCATTCATTGGTTGTATTTGGGAGTAAATATAATGGTGACGTTAGAATGTTTAACTTTTTTGGATGCAAACTAATGCTATCAAGAAATAGCACCATTTACTTATTACGACGTTTCATTTGGTTATTGAATGTCGGTAACCTGTCGTTCATATCTTTAAAGTCATAAAAATGCGAAGAGAACCAATTGCGAAACCATCGAGTCGCCCGGTTATTAGAGGTTTATTCTGAAAAATAACTGAAAAAGATTATCCGTGTCCAGCTGTAGGAGGGTCTGGGTAGAAGATCCCAATTTTATCTGAAAACATGTTGAAACAAAAATACTCCGGACTTAAAAGCTCGTCCGTTTATAGGAGGTGTCCGTACAAGAAGCATACACTGTATATC
Source organism: Chloromyia formosa (assembly GCA_964017055.1). Lineage (NCBI taxonomy): Eukaryota > Metazoa > Arthropoda > Insecta > Diptera > Stratiomyidae > Chloromyia > Chloromyia formosa. The sequence continues at coordinate 29,243,399 of OZ024815.1, read as the reverse complement.
GATTGGCATAGAGATAGTCGCGAAATGTGAAAAATGTCAGTAAATATCAAAAAGGACCTTATTCAGGAGTGCAACTAAATCTTCCAATACCAGTAGGAACGAAGTTTGAGCAAAATATACATATATATTCGGATACAATAAAACACTCATTCGAACGCTGCCAATCAGATGCAACATAAAAATAAATTTCACATAAATGCATACACCCAAATAAAAGAAAGTAAGTATGCATATAACATACAATCAATTCATTTAAAATTATATAATAGCGCATATGCTCGAAACGAACCTCTAACCCAAATGCTATTTTTGAAAATGATAATTTGCATTCAAAGTTCAATAGGTGTCCGAACGTGAAAATAAATCAAGCCATGTCTCCATCGTAAAAATTCATTTAAGAAATGACACACCAAACATCACATAGGTATCACCGTAATACTCATAATCATAATCAGCACCGTCATCATCATCATCAGTCTCCTCACCATCTTTATCATCACAAAAATGATGAGGCGAAATCGACAAAAAAAACTCAAGTTACCTCCCCAATCTCACATGACTTTGGTGAACCAAACCCAGTTTAACCTTCTTGCCATACGAATCATCTTCAGCCAAACTCTTGGATAACCTGCAACCAGTTGGACCAGCAAAGCAAAATACTATCATTTAATGCTTGCTACTATCATGTCGCATATCTTCAAGAGTAATGTCTATCGGCTACGTGAAAATAGTGGAGGTATACCCCAGACCTCGAGTAAGCCCGTCATATATATATATTTAGTACTTAGGTACTATCTCATAGTTAGATTGTTAGATACACTAAAAGTCAGAGCTCTAAGACTGAATGAGCCGACGAGCGAATTTCATTGTTTTATTTATAGAAAAGGCAATAGAAATATGTACATACACATATATATTTATTTCTAATTCTGTTCATTATTTTATCAACTGTGTGTTTGTTTTCATAGTGACTACTAGGTGGCACTGTTCGTCAGACCATGTAGAAACTCACTGTAGATATTAATATTAATGAATTTCTAACAAAATAATTTATTTTAAAATATTGAACATTTGTACACATAGAATAAATATTTGTCACTCCCAGGATGCTATGATATCGAGTGTGTGATCATGTACATGGCATCGACTTTTATATCCTTGCCGATCCATATAGCCACCTTATTCATTGGCCCGAGCAGCTGTCATGTGCTTCTTCATTGGTCATGTGTGATTTCACTGTCATGTCGCTACAACCAGACGTCAGGCTATGTAGGACAGATGCTATGAACCCTGCGGATGTGCCAGTATGGTAATAATATAACCAGAAATGCCAATAAGAATAGAATGATATGCAAAAATCTAGAAAGATACACTCTATTGATTGTTTGCTGGTCACATATTGTGCATAGCTTCCAACACAAATAACCAAGTGGATTTCCAATTATCTTGCGGGCAGACAGTCCTACACCGAATTTAAGAGCAAGAATTCGAAGCTAAGGAAGATTAAACAAGGTGTGCCACAAGGGGTGTTCTGTTTCCCTCCTTGTTCAAACTTTATTTATCTGGACTCCCAACACCACCTGAAAGAATCGAAATTATATGCTATGCTGATGGCCTATCCATTCTGGCAACAGGGAACAAAATCACGGAAATATACGAACGTATAAACAATTACCTTGGAGATGTTAACGCACTCTTCACAGGCAATAATTTGATGGTTTTAGCGCCTAAATCCTCGGCAATCTTATTTACCACCTGGGCGAACGAAGTCGAGATGCAACTTGGAATCTTAGTTGGCAGTCAGCCTGTTCCTACCGTGAACCATCCTAAAATTCTTGGAGTAACTCTGGACAGCATGGCTTCGACTGTGCTTCAACTGTGTACGACAGGATGTGTAGTAGAAATAAAATCTTTAAAGCTTTGGCCAGCAGCACCTGGGGCGAAGACAAAGAAACTCTACTGGTCACATTTAAAGCAGTCGGAAGATTAGTTGACAACTGTGCGGTTCCTGTGTAGTCATAGAATCTCTTCGACACACAATGGGAAAATATTCGGGTTTGTCATAATGTCTCTGTACTGTTACTGGCTGTCTCCTGATATCATCCCACGACCATCTGTACCCGAAATTTGTTGGGAGGTCTGCCAGTTTTTCTCAAAAACTACTATTGTATTTAGTACTAATTTAGTGCAGCCTTCTCACTTCGGAAAAACACCTCGGAAGTCATGTTTTTCGCGAATCGAGGTTATGCGCATACCTATGTACGTACCCTTAAACAAATTGACGATTGTGTGGGCTGTCGCCATTGCACGCAGATCGAAGGTTCATGTTTGTGCGACACTGAAGGTTGTGATCCCTTAAGTCGAAATACAGACTAACGCCATTTTCAGCACCGACTCCGAAACGCGAAATAGCTAAGCATATTTTTTTTTCACACTTGGCCATGCCGCTGTCGCGACGACAGTATATCTGTACGCCTAATTGGAATGATCATATAATTCTTTAAGAATCTTATAATCAAATATTTGGTGCAAAAGATCCAAAATTCACAGTATAATGAGCAATCATAGTCAAACTGAATGAGAAATCTTAAGTCGCGAGTTGAATATTGAAGCCTATGCTCACAGAGCGAAAACGAATCTCAAAAAAAATTATGGCTACCCATGCCGGAGATTTGGTTTGTAGGGGATATGGAATACTTATGGATGGTTGGTTTTGGGCAATATTTTCTTTTTGACTGAGTTCATAAGCTCAAATTCGTTTTATTATTATGATTACAAACATACGAGTATGTACATAAGTCTATTTGAAGATTGGTTGAAATCAATGCATTTCTAGTCTAACTCTGCGCATAATCGCAAGTTGGGCATAATCAGATCAAAGGAACGCCTACCTCCCCTACAAATTTTTAAAAATTAAATATTACTTTAATTATTATAACTTTCGTAGAATGAAACTAGCGAGTTGAAAATTTGGCAGAATATTGGAAGTAAAACATAGTTAGTTAGTATTGTAAGATCTGACCCAAGAAACCCCTACCTCGCCTACAAATGAAACTTCAAATAAGCGATAACTTACGATAAAATGACGCTAGTGACTTGAAATTTTGGTCAAAAGAAACCTCTACCTCCCCTACAAGTGAGAATTCAAATAAGCGATAACTTACGATAAAATGACGCTAGTGACTTGAAATTTTAGTCAAAAGAAACCTCTACCTCCCCTACAAGTGAGACTTCAAATAAGCAATAACTTTCGATAGAATGAAGCTAGCGACTTGAAAAGTTCGACAAATATTTGAAAAATGTGTCAGTTAATTGATTTTGAGAATGGTGAAGATCCTCCTGAATGAGTGCCAACCACCTCTATAAACTGGCCGTATAGGAAACTCACTTTTAATGCATATGGTCGCTGCCAATTGGTACTTTTGGTATCACCACTAGGTCTGTACAAGTCTAGGGTATATACGCTGCGGACTCTAGGCCAAAGCGAAGCTTCGTTCTGGTTTTATCTAGAAGTCTGCTTTTTTGTTTAGGAACTTTATTTATAATATACAATCGAAAATTTACTCATTGGATGTGGAAATATGTTTGATGCGAAAAGCAATCTAGTTGATCTGGAAAGTTACCTTTTCGATCCGATAAGTTTATGTACTTGATCCGAAAAGTTAGCTGTTTTTATCGGTATCTTACGTACTTGATATGGAAATACTATACGGATATGTATAAATAATATATTTGTCTGGAAAAACTATATGTATAATGCTAGGTTGATCCCGACGTCGATCCTTAATGTGCGATGTTAACTAAATAAAGCATCTCCAGAAGACCATCACCAAAGCGCGGGACTGCTAACCTGATATGCACGCAAGCATCTATTTCGATAACACTGAGCCAGTTCCAACAGACTGCGCCGAACAACATGAAAATCCAAATCCAAAAGAGGCAGCTGGAATGGGAAAAGCGCACATTTCTTCGGATGATTGTGTAACATTTGACTTTAGACGGAATCGCGGTTGGCTGTTGGAAGTTATATCATAAGCATGCGGCCATTTAAATACGATTGACCCAATTTTTTACCCATTCGTATGTCTATGGCGGAGAGAAGAAATAGAGACAGCGGAAAAAAATGAAAACAACTCTATAATACTATAATACCTGTTCCAGTACACCAACAAAAGCAACAATATCGCCAAGAGAGTGCATAAAAAACAATAATAATAAATAATGTAACGACCACCACAACATTTGAATCGTTACTGCTACTACGAGTATGTTAGCGGAGAAAACAAAAAATAGTGGAAACCAAACAAACATTTTATGGTTCGCTTTTGGAGCACGGGGAATAAAGTGAAAATTATCTAATCGACTCATCGCGGTGGTGTTCACCACCATTATCATTATTATGACGTGATCTTTAACAATTCAACCCGGAAGATTTGATATTTTGAAGAAATTTGGCTTTGGTGTTGGTTTTTCGGATTTCTTTTTTCACCAAAGTTGACCGAATCAAATCTCCACCTCTCCATGGATGGATTAGCACACCTTTAAAAAGAATAGTCAATTTTTGAATCGTAATAGATTTTTTTACAAGCTATATTTTTTTTACCGATTATGTTGCATAATAATGATAATGGAAACTACTGGCGTCTGTTGCATCAATCAAATAATAATATAGTTGATGGTAAATTTACATGGGACAAGTTTGCTGACAGTTGTAATGCTTTATTTTTTTAGGAAAAATTAGCATACTAAATGGAAATTAGTTTTGCATCGATGGAAAATGAAGGGGTCTCTTTTTGCAGAAAAATGCGGTGTTGTTCCGCCCACAAAGTCGTAGTGGTTTATTATTAATTTTGGAGCAAATAACAAATCGAAATGTCATCTTACATAAGTCTATACTCTATTCATATATTGTACATACATACTCAAGTCACACATTACCTTACGTTTTCATTATTGAAGACTGAAAACTTCCGGATTACGTTCGGGAAGATTATATACTGTTTTCGTACTGCAACGAACAAAAATATTTATTAACTTAGAAAACCAATGTGTAATGGGTAACCTAAAAAAGGATAATGGACATTTGCCTGTAAGTTATATATCTTCAATTTAACAAAAATACTAACCATTTTATTAATTAATCGTATTAATTAAAAAGTCGCTGTTTCGCCTCGAACAAAGTCTTCGGACACCTAAACCATTTAACTTCCTAAATAGCCTTTGAAATGAAAATAAACTAGTGTATTTTTTTTTTTATAGAACAAGAGACGCCGGAACTATTTTTTTTTAGGGGGACAAACCAATTTTGTTCGGTTTGATTACCAATGTACCCCATGCTTGCTCCATGAATATTCTGAAACATGAGGAATTGTTTGTATTCTAATTTATTCCATTCCAACTATAGGGATAAAATCAGTACAAATATCCTTTCTTCTTAATAAAATAAATAACTGGCGCAACAGTTTAATTTGAACCAAGGCCTCGAGATGTCATGCTAAAAGAGATATCGATTTCATCTATTCCATTGTCGTTTTTACAAGTTGAACGTTGAATGCAAGTGAAAAAAGTTGTTACTGAAGTACTTCAAAACCAATTATAACATTTCCAATAATTATATTCAAAACAAATTAAAAATAATTCCTTACGTCGACAACCTGAAAGGATTTTGCAATATGGTTTGGAATTGGTGAAATATCATCATTCTGTATATAAACTTAAGATGCCATGCCTTTTTGTTGCTATTCCCAACACTGTCGCTTGAGGTTCGAACCCCTCACAGGAGAAATATTTTTTCTCCAATTTCTTCTATTTAATTTCACCAAGTTAGCAACAGGTAACAAAAATGCATGGTGCGTTGCGAAGCTTAGCTACATACGCATACTAAGTTGATATGCAGAATTAACCCAAGTCTACAATTTCAGGGCATTTTAGAACCAATATATTAGAAAAACCATTCAGTGGCATCATTTAGAAGGAGCATTTATAGCTCTAAAGAAAAGTTATTAAAAAAAGCGCCGGCTGTGTATATTTCAAAACAAAGGTGATTTGACTACCCGTAAATATTGCAAACTGAATAAAACCTGAAATAATCCATCGGAGATTGATCAGTTAACGTTTTGTTCCTGCCCACTGCAAGCCTCTGGTACAAACAAACCGAAAATACAACACTTGAATACAATGTGGCTGGCACCTAGTTTATGTTACAAACAGCTAAAAGACCGATAATTTCCCTGAAGCAAATGCTTAGCACAAATAGATATTTTATGTGATAGCACAAAACAATTGGTTAGCCTCTAGTTTTATATAAAAGTGCTTGATGCATCGGTCTAAATCCAAACGATTAGCCATCACTTAAATTTACAGAAATCTAAGTTGTTAAGTAATGGTATGTGTCATGGTTCATGGTCACCAAAATATTTATGCTCTGGAAGGAAATACTGGAGTTTGCGATTTCATAGTGTACGTATAGTCAGATTTGAAAGGATAACACATCATTGAGCTTCGATTTATATTCTATTAATATGAATTTCACATTTTATTTATAGACCTTATGAAGTTATAAGGTATATTGTTTTTGTTTCGATGCAAATATGATAACGACTTAAGTAGGCTCCGGAGGTATAGAAATGTATATTATATATATACGTATTTACGAGTATACGGGAAAAACACTGTCCGTTCACATGAATGAGGCTAGCGAATGAAATTTTGCTCAAATATTTGTAGTTAAATCTAATTGGTTGGTATTGATAATGGTCAAGATCCAACCAAAGAAACACTACCTCTCCTACAAATGATACTTGAAATATGCGATAACTTTAGAAAGAATGAAGCTAGCAACTTGACCAAATGTTTGTAAAAGAATTCAGTGGGTTGATATAGAAAATGGGCATAAGCTTACCAAAGGAATGCCTACCTCCTCCTACAAATGTTATCTGAAATATACTATATATTAGCTTTCCTCAGAATGGGACTAGAAACTTGAAATTTCGATCAAATGTTTGTTATTTCAGTTAATTAGTTGATTTTGAGAATGAACCAGATCCGACAAAACGAATGCTTACCTCCTATGTAAAGTTGTTGTAAAAAGGGGTCACTCGACTCGAAATGACGCCTACCTTCCCTATAAAGGTTCCTTCATAGTAGCTTCATCGGCTAACTTCTGTTTGAAATGATCATACAGAAAACACACGTTTATGCATGTTGCATCGTTGCCTATTTGTATAGTTTTCTTGTCACCACTTGGTCTATACTGGTCTACAGTATACACGACTCGGGACCGATGCAAAGCTTCGATCTCGTTTTTTACACAGGAACAGGAGGAGTCTTTTCTTTTATACTTTTTTCTTTAATTTTAGATTTTTCATCCTGATATTTCGAAGTAGTCCAATTCAGAGATCGCAGAATTCAAGTGACTAATGGTTTTGTTTTCCTATCTAGATCTTTACGTTACTGCGTACTAGTCTTGTTTTAATTTTTATAAAAAAGCCTATAGAAAATTCAATTTTATTCAGTCATCCAATAAGTGCAAATTCTGATAACATATTTTACATATTTCACGAATACAGATATCAATATCGTACCTTATCAAGCAAATTCTAAAATTCAGTATCATATGAAAAAAGTCAATAACCGTACCAAAACATTCGAGTAGATTTGGTCTATTGGTGTATTTTTATACTAAAAGCATGCGTCAAAACAAGCCACAAAAAACTGACTTCAACATTCTTGCTAAAAGCTTAGACCAACTTAGATTCTGTTGATGAAGGTCGGGAGATACCCAAACAAACACGTCCGGAGTCTGTCATAATGTGTTCAATAAAATGTGTACATATACATATGTATACATATTTCGGTAGGTCGCTATTTTTCATTTCGCCAACACACAACGACACGCGAATCAACAATAAATATATGTGGATATATGTTTTTTCGTTGAGACCAATTCAAGATACGTAATGATTCATTCAATTATTGAAAATTGGCTTGTGGTTTGGGTTTTCGTTGGATGGTAATTTGGAAGATGGAGACTACTGCTTGGGATCGTGCAAAAAAGGCATGATGTGCTCAGAAGAATGATCAATTTGCATTTTGTAAATTTCTTGTTTTAATAGTGGATGGTATAGCTGCCCTCATTTTATCAGCAGCCTCTCTTCGTTTAAGCTCTGTAAAGTTGACACCGTTACATTCGATTTTTCAAATTTAAGCTATGCAGTTCGTTTGCCCATCGTAGGCCCACGTTTGCCCAGGAAAAATTTTCGTTTGCCCACCCTTACAAAAAAAGTTATTAACAAAATACTTTTTTCCAAATTGCAAAAAAACACCAAATTTTTTTTTACAAAATTGGAAATTTTTTTCCCTATTTCGTTTGCCCAACGTTAGCCCAGGATTGCCCACCCCTCAAATTTTTTTTCTTAAATATTTTTTTTTATCCCACATTGGACGCCACATTATACACCCTCACAGCGATAATATTTAATTTAAATTGCCCAGCCCATTAGCCCATTATAAGCAATCGTTTGCCCCGTAAAAATTTTCGGATGTCCACCCTTACAGAAAAAGTTATCAGCAGACAAATATTTTTTGGGTTGGAAATACTTATATCGTTAATTTGGCCCCTTAAAGGATAATTTTGTAATGCAAACTGGGCAGTTCGATTGCCCATCGTGGATAATCGTTTGCCTAGGAAAAAGTTTCGTTTGCCCATCCCTTTTTTTATAAAAAGGTAAGTATTTTGATCCCACTTGGGCGCCACTTTCCACACTTTGGCTCCTTAAAGGACAATTTGTGGTCGCAAGCTGGGCAGTTTTTTGCTTATGGTGGAACATGGTTGGCCCAGGAAAAAGTTTCGTTTGCCCACCCTTGCAAAAAAAAAGTTATAATCAGGCAAAATTTTTCTAGGTTGGGAATACTGATATCATTAACTTGCCTCCTTAAAGGATAATTTTGTAGTGCAAGCTGGGCAGTTCGTTTGCCCATCGCGGATTATCGTTTGCCCAGGAAAAAATTTCTTGCCCACCCTTGCAAAAAAAGTTATTAGAGAATTAAATTTTTGGGTTGCGAATACTTATATCCTTAATATACAATAATACAAATAATACATGATATAAACGAAACTTTTTCCTGGGCAAACGATAATGCACGATGGGCAATCGAACTGATTAGTTTGCACTACAAAATTATCCTTTAAGGGGCTAAATTAAGGATATAAGTATTCGCATAAGTATTCCCAGCCTAAACAAAAATTTGTCTGCTGATAACTTTTTCTGTACGGATGGACATCCGAAAATTTTTACGGAGCAAACGAGGGCTTATAATGGGTTAATGGGATGGGAAATTTAAATTTAATATTATCGTTTTGAGGGTGTATAATGTGGCGCCCAATGTGGGATAAACAAATTTTAGTTTTTGAATGGACAAAATTTGAGGGGTGGGCAAACGAAAATTTTTGGTGGAAAATCCTGGGCAAACGAAATAACGAAAAAAATTCCCAATTTTGAAAAACAAAATTTCGTAGTTGTTTGCATTTAAAAAAAAAAGTATTTTGTTAATACCTTTTTTTTGTAAGGGTGGGCAAACGAAAAATTTTCCTGGGCAAACATGGGCCTACGATGGGCAAACGAACAGCACAATTTAAATTTGAAAAATCGAATGTGACCGTGCCAACTTTACAGAGCTCTCCGTTTAAGCTTTGAAGATGTTAGTCTACCTACTTTGCAACATGTAGCCCAAAAGAATCATATAGGTTGACTTCTGGTCGAACTCTTGTTCTTCGTTTTCTGCCCGTCACTACCTTTTTGATCCGTTCCATTTATTCAAGCACTTCCTGAGGTCCGATCTTAACTAATTTTGGTATATAGGTTCCTTGAGTAGCGCTGATTTCGGAACGGTGGCACCAAATTTGGTTGTCGAATGGACTAACGGTATATTCCTGTGTTCAAACCAGGAATACTCGTTATCGCCTAAGTGTTTTCAAAAACAACTCTTCCCCTGGTCCGATTTCCAGTGGCATTCACCGGACAGGCAACCTAGGCAGCTGCATAGGGAGGCAAAATTCAAAGGGCGGCAAAATTTCAGAGAAAAAAAATTTGAGGTGCAAAAAATATACCTCCCTTTAAAAAAAAAATTCTGAAAAAGTTTATTTACGCAGTTTTATGACTAGCAAACAAATCAGATTAGCTCAATTCATTCCTCCCAAAATCAAAAAAAAAAAAACGATTGCCTAGATTAGCTCTGATTATCTAGCTAGATGAGAAAAACTTACGTTGAGCCTTACCTGGTGTAATTTACCAACCAGCCTCACCTACAAACAGCTAACCTAGCTTAATCGACCTACACAATTGGACAGAAAACCTAATCTACAGAGCAGCTAGCCTAGCTTAATCGAACGAGCAGTTTACTAAAGGAAAAACCTACAATCTGCTAAATCATTGGCTGGATTGATTGAGCTCTGTTAACTTCCAGTAAGTCGGGTTTTTTGTTTAGATTACTCGGTCGATTAAGCTAGGTTAGCTGCTTCTTGGTGAGGCTCGTTGTGTAAATTACATCAGGTTAGGCTCAAAGTACGTTTTTCTTATTTAGCTAGATAATCAGAGATTATCTACGCTAAACGTACGTTCCTTCGGTAGCCGGTTCTACGCACCGGAGAGCGACCCGTGCATCAGCGACGGCCAGAAGCTACCAACCCCGTTTAAAGCCAGATGCCTTGCAACTACAACAACAACATCGCTAATCGTAAATTCGATTTTTTGTATAATATATTGGGAGGAATAAATTGAGCTAATCTTTGTGGATTGTAGAGCTTTTTGCTATCGTCATTCAATTCTGTTAGTTAGTTAGTTAGTTAGGAAGTTACAAAACATAATGACAACTATTGTTGAAGTAATTTAACTTTTTAATGGGCTGGCCAAGACTATTGATGATACAAATGAATTCTGAAAAAGATTCTCAACATACAAAGCTATTCATCAAAAGGCATCACAGCATCCAATTGTCAAATTAACGACAAGCATACCAATAGGCGCATTTTTTGATACAATTGTACACTACTGACATCATCGGTGGTACTTTGTTTGAGCATAAGGACCACCACAAACTCAGTTGGTCTTCTGTTAATCGGCGCAGAGCACAAAGTCAGATCGACAACTTCGCCATTAGTAAAAGATTCAGGAGTTGCCTCCTGGGCGTGCGAAATAAGAAGAGCGCCGATATTGGGATGAAAAGAGACCATTATCTTAAGATCGCTAATGTTCTTAAAAGTTCAGCTGTCTTGCAACAATATAACGACCATCTTGCACAAAAAGCAGCTGAGCTAACTAGTCACGCAGGTAGTGACGTAGATGAGAACTGGGATGCCATAAAAAATGCGTCCATAGACGACAGCACAGATACCATTTTTGGCACAAACCCAGTGTTTGTGATTGCTGCTGACCATCGATAACCTGAAATGGCAAATTATGATTAATAATGAATTCGAGAAATACACATCCGAATACTTACCTAGTTCTATTCTACAGTTTCATAGTTTTAAAAAATAAAACAATTGTAATGATGGGGCATCGGTATCTTAGAAACCAAATTTCGGCGATTCGATGACAGCATTAACCAAAACAAAGCCATAACCTAGGAATTAATTACAAAAATATTTAATGAAAGAAGCCGCAAGAAACAACAACCTAAACGCCGTATACGGTGTTATCAAGGAGTTTACAGTCTTCATACGATGAAGGATTGTGATGGAAAACTACTTGTCCTGGAGGATAAAATGAAATGAGGCGGTGGAAAGAATTTTTCACCGATGTCGTGAATCATGTAACCTCTGGTGAAGTTTCTCCTCATATAGATAATTTAGCTAACCATCAAAATGTACTTATACGGTCCACTGCCCCGACTAAAGAGGAATTAGTTGCTGTAATTATTGCACTAAAACGAGGAAAGGCCGCCGGACCTGACGGTATCCCTGCCGAACTTCATCAAGCAGCGCCAAGCATAACTGCCAAAATGCTTCATCTACTTGTTGATAGAATGTGGAATACAGAGACTTTTCTCACTGAGTGAAAGGAAGAATTGATCATGAAACTTCCGAAGAAGGGCAGCATTACAGACTGCAAGACCGGCCGCACATTACGTCGTAGGCAGAGCAGCCCGCGCACCGTGCACTTGGCATTGTTGTTGTAAAATGTGATTTTGACACTTGTTACAGCAACAATCCTGTGTGCGTGCTGCGTGAGCTGCCCTGTCTACGACGCAATGTGCGGCCGGCCTAATAATTGGATATGCATTCCATGAGGCCCAGTTGACGTTTCGTTGGTATATACAGGTTTCGGAGAATGCAGTTGCCAGCATGCACCTCCTGCACATCCATGGCGACGAACGTCGTCATGGACGGGATTCGAACCCGAAACGCCGGTAGTCAAACATGAGACTGATGCTTCAACACACTGCGCTACCGGTCGCCCCTCCTGCTACTGCTTGAGATTTGTATAGGTTCGAAGTATATAATATCTTCTGTATATGCAAGTATATCAACACGCAATTAACCTGGAGAACTGAACAGGCTAATAAACCTACAGCGGATTGATATCTCTACAGATGTCGCTTGCATCGCTAAATAGCGAATTCATTATGAAAAACTGGAAATTTTCGCCTCTAGTCCTCTACATGTTGAATGCAAGCCGCAACTTGCACGAATGGAAAACCCCTTCAATGATGGACTGTCATTATTTAATATCTCCTTTGAATTCAATCCATCATGTGCATGTAACTTTTTTTTTCTTTCAAGTGTTAAATAATAATTTTAATCGGACTAATAAAACGTTTGCATCGATGTAACATATAAATCAACTATCAATTTGAATGCATCGTGAAAAAAACGTCGAAAAAACTCCGATCAATAATGAAACTTCAATTGGACATAATCACAAGTAAGTGAATTAAGCGGCGTATATGTGCGAATACTGAAGATAGACGTGTTAATGCAGATAGATGTATGCATTCAAGTTTGGCTTATATGCATACATTGACAGGTATTGGACGTGGTCTTGAGGCGGTCATAAGAAATGTACGGAAGGAATTTACAACCTCTTTGAATATCCAGTTGAAAATCTAAAATTATACATCAAGATTAGGAGCCAGCTTTATGCGACTATACATTTATGTATGATCCATGCATAGTGGCTTTCTTAGACAGTGTTGCCGGAGTAGGCTAGTGAATTTTTGAATTTTTTTTTTATATATACAAATTTTTCTAAAATAAGTCATACACCAACAAGTAAAAATTCGAGTGTTCTGATTTGATTTGACAGAGCCAATTGCAGATTATATTGCTATATCTGGACCTAAAATATAGGACATGTCATCGACAATAGGATGAGGGTATATTGCTCTTTTGCCTTTATAAACTCTGAATACCACCCCAACCCGATTTAGTCAATTAAGTATTTGCAGTCCTTGACGATTCAGTTCGTAGCCCTGCATGTCGTACCTGCGGGATGAATCCATATTATAATTTAAACAATGTAGTCTGATAACTTTTAAGCTAACAGATCTTCGGACGCATCTACATGGGATTGGCAACACACAAATCTGGGCAACAATGTTTGTCACCGCATCCATCGTCGTCTGTCCGATCGTCGTGGTCGTCATCTGATATGCAGCGGGGCCCAAACGATGCCATTAAAAAGCGAAAACCCAAACTTTGTCCAGGTAATACATGACGACCAGATAACTTGCCTTCCTCTGTGGCAGTTCTGCCATATACTCAGTATCTACACGTGCAAATCGATCCATGCACTAACATAAAAGCTACATAGATACGGATATAGATATCACGTATATACACTCTCTAACTATAAGCAAAGTACGTGAGAATGTATTTAGTATTCAAACCAGCTAGCTGGTTAGCTTGTTCCAAACCACACGCCGCCTCTGTACAGATCTTACCTTACCATACCTGAACATTGTGTGCTTATAGTTGTCGTGTTTTCACTTTCTATAAAGCCAACCAAAACCGACATGCTGACCTAAATTCGAGTCTTGAAGCTGTATGTATACCTATAGACATTTATTTATACATAGGTATCTCTGTATATATATATATACGTACTTTTATTTTTCTTTAGCATCGTCTTGGTTTTATTATTTTCTTTTATTTCTTTCTTTTGCAGGCATTTGAAGTTTCGTGATGATGCGTTTTTGTGTGATTCCGATACCTCGAGACCGATCATGCCGCCTGTACGTATTCTGTTTAGAGTTGCGTGGGTCAGTATCAAATAAATGTATTTTTGGTTTACTAAAAAGTAGCTGCCAGGCATTAAGGTAATCTTGACGGCTTCAATTGCTGAAATCCGGAAATATACATTACAGCGAGCATTCACAAATCGTAAATTCAGAATTTTTAAGAAAACCTAAGCTAGATCCAGGGATTCGGATTCGGTTCGTTCTGAAATCTCATACAGTTTTCTTCAAAAACGATAAATAAGTACTTCATACTACTAAGTTACACAGTGCGAGTAAGCATCCGCGTGCTGGCCAGTCAGCTACTACAGTGCACCGTGTGACTACATCATACGAGTTACTGTTACGTATGTGCGAGCCGGTTACTCGCATCCGAGTTACTACAACATTTTTTGATTTTGTGATGCGAGTATACAGATGCAGTAGCTGTCTAATGTTAGGTCAACAAGTCGTATTGTATAACTAGGCCACAAGGCAAGGTGATGCAAGTTGCTGGCATGCACAAGATGTCCATTTAGTCACCTTCTACGACGAGTCGGGAAAGGAATTCTTATATCCATGCCACAGGGGAATATACATACATAAATAGTACAATAATATACTACAAATATATCCTGTTTTTGTCGCCAAAAAAAGTCAATCACATATTTGCAGTAAGTTCTAATATAGCCGAATCATCACGTGCTTATAGGAACCGACCTAAAGCAAATTGTGGTGTGGTTCTGTTTTTTTTGTAGGGGGTGCTGATTACGAATCTGAGGATTGTTACCAAAATTTGTTTTGTGTAATTTGAATTATAGCCAAAAAACTACAACTAAACCACCTTTTTTAATATTTTAAAACTGTCAACCTTAGCAAAAAAGAAAAAAAAACTTTGTGAGAGAAAATCAATGATCATGAACCACAAAAAAAAAATCACTACCTTTTCCGTATCTTTAATAATTTTCGAGATATTCTCACTTGAAAAATACAATACATCAGATACGGGAGATTTTCTCTTTGTAGCTTTTTCAAGTGCGAATTTCTCGAGAACTATTAAAGATACGGAAAAAATTCCGTTAATATTTTTTATTTATCTGTTCAAGATCTTTTATTTTCTCTCAGAAAGTTTTTCGATATTTTCAAAAAAAATCATATATCATCATATGATATTACATACCATTTTCCGAACTGTCTTATCGCTAAGACTTGGCCGTCAGCGGTTTGACACACTGCCGTTACCAGGGGGCGTCCACGTGGAGGACTATGGAAAAGGTCTCTTGTCTCCCCCCCCCCCACTTGTGTACGGAGGGTTAATTCAACAATTCATAGAAAACATGAATCGGGGAATGAACCACAATTTTTTCCGGCACTTCTCCCCGATTCATGGTATACGAGTATGAATTAAAAAATTTTCAAATGTGTTTATTTTTTTTTTGTACCCTTGACGGATGTGATAGGGTATATTAACTTTGTCATGAAGCTTGCAACGCACAGAAGGAAGCATCTCCGACCATATAAACTATATATATTTATTGGTCATAGTCAGCTTTGTCCATCTGTCTGTCTGGTTCTATGCAAACTAGTCCCTCAGTTTTAAGGCTATTGAGCTGAAATTTTTGTACAAAGCTTTCTTTCTATTGCACGCTGTATATGTATCGAAACCAACGGAATCGGATCACTTGGTCGTATAGCTGCCATAGGAAAGACTGGTCCAAAAATTCATCTTTGTACGTAAGACTTTGTTATTTCTAAAGATATCCTTTGCTTTAATTTCATTCTAGTCAATAGTATGTTTAGTCAAATCATATTCCCCGATTTGGTTGAAATTGGACTACTCTATTATATAACTGTCATAAGAACGACCGTTTCAAAAACAAGTTTTGTTAGAAAAACTTTTTTATTTCTGAAATTATCTTTACCAGATTTCATGTTATTCGTAATTGTATTGACTGCCAAACCACGTTTTTAAATTTGGTTGGAATCGGAGCACTGTTGCAAATACCTCTTATAGGAACAGTGAAATCGGAACAAGTGTTAATACTGATTTCAAAGTGGAAAATGCACCACAAGTCACAGCGAAGGTATAATGCCCTTCACGCGAAGCACGGATTAAGAGTTGTTTAGTGATTTACTCTTAATGGTTGCGTTCAAAAAATCCAACATGTTGAATTCAGCCAGCAATTAAGTTACATGTGAATCAGAAATAGGGAAAATTAATCGGAAAAGTGTTGAATTTTGAATGAAGCCAATGACAGTTAAATCGAAGAAAAATATTATGTCATCACTGATAATGAAATTAGTTGCGCTTGGTGGCCGTGATTGTTCGGTCATCGCTCTACGATACCAATCTAGAGCTCGGAAATCAAATCTCGGTGCGATCAAAAACTGCCTGTGAGTACTAATAGAACTCTCACAATGCTCCGAGCTTGTCAGTATAAAGACGGCGCGGATAGGAGGTCCATGCTAACAACAGCACTTCCGAAAAGTAGATATGCTTTTGAAACGTCAACAAGGCTGAAATGCTGCACAAGGCATAGAAATGCTGCACTTCAATAACTTCGTTAACTCGATTTTGGAAAGCGTCATATTGTTAATTTGTTTCGAACAAAATTTTTTAATGTGAGAAAACGTTACCTTGTCTTGGAAATGCTACAAAAAAAACTAAACCAGTGATCGAAAAAACATCATTTTCCTACCTGATTTTGAATCCATTAATCGTGGATATAACTAAGCCGTTATACATAATACACTTCACCTGAAGCATGTGTCCTGTGTCTGGTAGGCAACAATATTACAAATATCAATCGATGATCATTATGAACTACTGTATGTGAACCATGACACCAAACATAGGTTTTCACCACCCACTCAATTTTTCTAACGATCCGAGCATATCATCATGTCCAACAACATCGGCGTTAGATAAATTTGGTGGAAATAAAAATATAGATATGCTAACAAAGTATGTATTAGATACAAATCAACAAGTGCTAATGTATCCGTATAATTGAGGAACAGGTAGTATCACTTTGTTGACCCACATGATTATGAGCTAAATTATATAACTCGTTGGGGAGCTTTTTATTGAATCGCCTGTCCATACGACATCACACAGTAAAAATGTAAATTAACTGACAAAATCGAAATTTATGTGCATGAAAAACATGAAAATCAGACTATGAGACCTGCTTTTTAGGAAAAAAGCTAGACATTTTATTAAGTGAGCGTTAGTCTACGCTACAGAAATAGGATACCGATAGGTAAAATATATATATTTTTAGATTCTCTTAAAAAATAATTCACTTTCTACGGCCCGTTGACACGAGTTTTTAGTTGGATTTAGGTATAAGTAGAATAGTTTAAAGCTTCTAATACAGTACCAGTAAATAAATTAATTATCCCATTATCCTATCTCCGAAGAGCATGCACACTAAACCTGCACGCTGTTGAATGCCCTTTTTTCTTAGTATGGCAACTGAATGCGTCTGTAGTCGAGTTTGAGTCTGAGTCACCTACGAAATCCACAAAAACAAAAGCTAAAGTAAAAATTTTCAAAACGTCAAAAATCAATAAAGTTTTGTATGAAAAAGTGCCAGAATCGTCTTACAAAATTTGTATATATTTAATACTATATATACACGGTATGTTCGATCCACTTAATGCCCGGTTCACATTATTCCAGTCCAGTAATCCAGTCCAGCAATCCAATCCAGTGCTGGACTGGATCATAGCGTCTACATGATTCCAGTCCAGTAGTTCGGCGAGTGTGTTGTTGATTCGGTAACTATAGTAACAATGATTTCTGGAAGAGCTGGAATGAAAAAGTAGGCCGACAATTCAGTCGCTAGACTGGATTGCTGGATTGGATTACTGTCCAGTGCCGGTTCACATTATTCCAGTAGCAATCCAGCGCTGGACTGGATTACTGGACTGGATTGGTTACTGGAATAGTGTGAACCGAGCATAAAGGTAATTGCGGAAAGAAATCCTGCCTTAGGCTGTTATAATCTTCCGTGTGTACACCCATTACTATACTAACATCTAACGTAGATTCGTTTCGTCTAAAGCGAAAGTTCACTCCCTCCTTAGCTTCGACTGCATTTCCGCTTTAGGCAGTGCCGATTTACAACGTACAAGTATAAATTAATAACACACCCATACAGAAATTTATGGATTTTGTGATTATGAACTTTGTTCTTTGTAAATTTTATAATTGTGGATTTTATAAAATTTGTAAAATTGGATTTTGAATAGGTGATTCTGATTTTGTGTATGTGAATATCGTATGCAACTTGTTGAGTCGTCACCCATGAAAATATTGCCCCAGTAAACAATAAGATGATATTTTAGAGGTATCTTCCCCTAGATATCATATATCGCAAGTGATTTCTTATTATGATCGGAAAAGATAAGAATTTCGTGTTAAATGTCCAGTCACAATGATATCTTACTTGCGATAAAAATAAGATAAGTGGAAATTATCTTAATGTGTTATTTAAAAAGACATCCAAAAGATATCTTTTCAAGGATAATATTAAGGTCAAGTAATAAACTAAAAAAATGCATTCCAATTTTCAATTAGGTATGGGTTGAACTCGGCCCCCCTCCCTCTCTTAGTCTGACATCCAGATCCTCTTTTTTATTTTTAATATGTAAGTAAACCGACCGTTATCAGTAGGTTTCGAACCAGAGTCCCAATACTTAGAAAGTCAACATGCAAACCGTTGCGCTATCCACACTATATACTAAATAAATGAATGAAATAATTGCCAATTTATTTTGATCGCGTGGTAATATACAAATTTATTTTGTTTCTATCCTGGAAAAAGATAATTTTTAGAGAATATTTTCTCATTACAATGAAGACATCTAATTATTTTCTTTAGAAAGATTTCTTTTCGAACGTTTTAAAATTATATTTTTATTTTATCTTTTATGAGATAGTTCGCGATAATATGCGATATCATTAGGATATATTTAATAAGATTATCTCCAAAAATGTTTACTGGGGCAAATCATATTTTGACCTTAATAATCTCTGTCCTTTCAAAAGCCCTATATAAGATTAATTAATTAATTTTATTGTATTTCTAGTACATATATGCTTACATAAATTCACTTTACACCTTTTCGTGTTATATGATTCACCTCTATCATTAATTTCAAAAAGGAACGAATACAATTCATTCATTTTAATACGCTTTAATCCGTTTCGAACTTCCATAACTTCTACTACATTACATCTTAACTTTGTTCGGCATTACTGCCTTCGCAGTCAACGGAAACTATTAAGCTCAAACGAAACTGAAAGCTAAGCACAACGACCGTAATTTCCTTAAGAAATATTTATTCGTTCCGGTATTACCTGGCACAGCGATTTAGTAGGTCATTCGCGATAGTTGGTTGCATCGCTCCGAGCTATGATGGGAAGCGAGCGATCTTGTGGATTATTTCAAGTCAAAGAGTTGAAGTCGCGGTGTTAATTTGATTTTGTATGCGAATTTTGCCCGGGAATTTATATTATATCTGGACAAACACAATTAAATGAGATATGTATGTACTCGTACTTTGCTTTGCGTCTACATCTTTTGCAAATAGCCACTCCGCTATGATCATAAGCGTGTGCTTTGTCACGTACATGAACATTATTCTTCTTCTGAGGATAGGTTTGAGAAAAAAGTAGTATGTAGGCATCGAAGATGACGACGTGGGTTTAAAAGTGAAACCTGTTGAATTATATAAGAGTCGTAAAGAATACTTCAGTGGTAACATTGAGGTGTTAGTATGTATGTATTCATTTAGATGAATGCTATGAGTTTCATAGAGTGCGAATAGGCCAGTGTAAATTTGATCATAGTAGGAACAGAGCCTAGCCAGCAAATCTTCATTCTGAGGCTGTCCTGGAAGCGCGAGTGTCCTCTTAAGAAAATACAATTTCCCATAAGCTATACGATTAGTATTGAGTTCTAGTATTGCAAGCCTTTGATTGGGAAGTATGCGCAATTATCAAAAGCCCCCAGAAGAGTGAAGACCTCACTGCTACCAAGAGCGTCAAGTAGATTGATATCTATTGCAAATAGCAAAAATGCCAATAACTCGACGTCAAATAAATGTATACAGATAGCTCAAATTCACTCTTTAATGAGTTCGATCAGTTGAAAACCGAGACTTCTTTCGATACCGAGTTTCCCTCACTATTTTCAATTTTTCGCTTAGTCTATAAGCCTAGACCAGGGGTTCTCAATCTTTTTGCTGTCTCGACTCCCTCAAAGAGTAAAAAGTCGTCTGTGACCTTCCTCCCGACCCCAAAAAAAATTAAATAAATATTTTTTGATATTTTGAAACTTTTTGAAACCCCTGCTGCCGACATACAATTTCTTTAGGTGATATGCAATAATTTTAATTTAGTTCAGTGAGCAAATTCTTGGAAATTTCTCAAATGAAACCCAAAACAATATGACGATAAGCCCATTTTTAACGATTGTATTTCAACTGTAAATGTAACTTCCACAGTAAAAGAAAAACTCTTTTTAGAACTAACATTTGATGATAGCTCAAGATTTAGAGTAACTGATTCTCCCGAGCTTATGAAAAAGGCTCTAAAATTTATAATCCCGTTCGCAACGTCCATTGCGACATCGCGTCGGATCTACAACAACCTAGTCAAAACGTGAGTTTTCATTATTATTCTCAATCCCAAAGTTTTTCATTTTTATTCTGTTTATGTAATAGTTAGAAAACAATAAGGATAAGTATTCCAACATTCATAAAAATTCCCAAGTTAACTCACGGCAGAATCACCGGAAAAAAATTAGACTTTTTAGGATTTTTGAAAATATTTATAATTTTAGAATATTTAATACAAAAATCGTCTCGTATGTGGCGTAAAAGCTTTTAAGAAAACGCTTTTCTTTTCTCCCCAAAAAATGAAAACTTTCTTTGTGAAAGAAAACATGAATCATGAAAATTTTTATTTTATGTTTGTATTTCTTATTTCGAAAACTATTGACGGTACAGGAAAAAGGTTGCGAACAATTTCTATGGAATTCTTAATGATGATTTTTAATTTTGTCCAATTTTTTTTTATACTGAAGTCAGCCGTTTTCGAAATATTTTCAAAAACCAAAAAAGTATTTTTTTTACGGTTTTTATTGGATTCTACCTAAAAGTAGTATATTTTAACTAAATATGTTAAACAAATTTTTTCATCGATGTCGTTTAATGACGGATATCGATGAAAAACATTCTTTAACAGTCAAATTGAAAAGTCGCCTCGAGTTAAAAAAGAATTTGCCAAAATAGCCTGGCTATTATAAACGCAACATAAATCCAAGATTTGATTAATTAATTCCGGAGAAACAAGGACATACATATTTTACATTACATTAAATGCAATTAAATTGGAGAATTTGTTTGTTTTTTCTTTATTGTTTTCTTTAAAAACTAAGCTTTGACTTTTTTCGCATAATTTTAAACTTTTAAAAATATCTTCGCGACTACCGATAGTGTCTTTGCGACCCCCAAAGGGGACCAACGAACCCACTGTGACCCGGAATCCAGCACAAGACAATATCAAAGATACCACTTATCTCTCTGAGAGATTCACGGCACTCCAACACTATCCTTGAGGTTATACGTACGAATTCCAGGGCTCTAATTGCAGCTTGACTGTCTGTTAAAATAATGATGTTCCTCACAGATACGTCATGACGGTGGCGTGGCGTTCCAGCCAGACCAGGACTTCCCAAATGGCTACCAATTCCGCTTGCAGAACGCTACAGTAGTCGGGTAGTCGAACCGATAGGCTCAGATTCAGACATTGGGAGTAAATGCCAGCTCCCACGCCATAGCCATTCTTAGACCCATCTGTGCAGATATGTGTCGTATCTGTTGTATGAAAAAAGTCTTCATTGCGATATGTTGTTCGGGCGAAACGCGAGGTATTAATTCCATTCGCCGAAATTTTGTTTTCCACCCATTATAGAGATTGTCTGACCTGTTACATAAATCATATACACATTTACAAATTCCAATAACCATTATACACATTTAGATGAATATATTCATACATATTCAATATATATACATATATATATATCATATCAAGGTGTGTTTTACTTATTAAATAATTCGAAAAAAAATCTCAACGTGATGATGATCACTCAATAGTGCAGAAAACAAAGAACTGTCATTTGTTGCTGTAAAATATGATTTGCTCATATTCCCAACGAAATCAAATTTGTAACGATTTTTTAATTGGTTCTCGCCGATCGACGCGTCCAACTCCAATTCTCATCATTGGATTAAATCCTCAACCGAATTAAATATCAAGAATCGCTGACAATTTAAAAAAAAAGCACTTTGTGTCGCATTTGTATCTCTTAAATATATGGACTCAACTCTATATTGATCATAGTCCTCCGGTTTTTACTTTACCACTGTAAATTGATCACAGAGTTCAAATTCTGGTTATCGTTTTCAGTTCGATGTCGTCGAACTCTGATTTGAAATTATTTATTTTAACCGGTCATCAATTCAGTTGTCGCAGGTCGGAAATAAAATAAATAATTGCAGATAGCTGCAATAAGTTTAAAAGTCAAACACAGCGAATTGAATGAGACTTTGGAGCAGTTTGTTGGCCGGTAACTAGATGAAGTTGCATATAACGTCATAATCTGCAAGATTTGAAGAATTCGCTCAAGTAAAATGATCATATCAGGTGTCGTAGTCGGATAATACGACGACGATATCAAAACAAAATGTTTCAAAGGTTCAATGTTCATGTGGGAGAATTCCAATATTGACTGGTATGTATAAGGCGCGCTTTGGATATGGCTGAAGTAAGAGAAGAAAAGCCTGTGAGCTATAGGTTCAATGATTTTGTCCAGTGAGCATTGACCCTTCCCGTAGGTGGTCGGGAAAAGTTTAAAAACTGTCTATGCAGTTCATGTTACATCTACCAGATAGAAAAATTTTAATACTATGGACTTATCTGGAAGCAAATAATATTTTTCGGTATTTAACGACTTTAGTTTTTAGCTGATTTCAAAGGCCAACTTTGGGATTAGTGGTATGGTATAGTATGATAAGGAGGGCTGCAGTATAGTAAAGTACAGCGCGCTTAGACCAGGAATAGATTCCTTGTGAGACCCTAGTAGAACATACCCCCAGTGCCCAGTCATCATCTAATGATTGAACCAACCAGAGCTAATAGCTAGATGAAAAAGTAGACCCACATCCGCATTAGCTAAGATTTTCCATTCGATCATAAAAGTCCACGGGCAAGTGAAAATAATCTCAGAATGTGCTTATCTCAACACCATGGGGCTAAAAGCTCCTTCAACAACACTCCAGAGCACTGGCCGCATTACCCTGATTCAGACCATAGCCGTATTTCTCAGATTTCACTTCATGTCAAAGAATGTGTTCTTCCCAACACCATAGGGTTAAAAGCGTCTTCAGTAACACTCCAGAGAATTGGCCTCGTCACCCTGTTTCAAACGACACACGTATTTCCTAACACCATAGGGTTAAAAGCGCTTTCAAAAACACTCCAGAGCATTGGCCTCATCACCCCAACTCATAGACACGCGTATTTCCTAAATTTAATTTCATGTCCAAAAGTGTGGTTGTACTATATCAACACCAAAGAGTTCAATTCACTTCAATTTCCAACCCCACTTCCGTCCCACATTTTCTCGACACACTCCGAATAGACGTTGTCACGTCAAAATAGGACCCCAAAGTAGATCCTCTTCGAGGTACTCTCCCACTCGTCCTCATCTTCACAACTTCTACAAAAGACGTGGTATGGAAGTTGGAGCCTTAAGCTGCGCGCATGTTGGCTCACGTTCGCGTGTCGCGTTCACGTGTTTTATGTCAAACGGTTTGAGTCTATGGTTTTCAACCAAAGACACGAATCTGTCAATATGACAAATGCTCGGCTATTGTCGTATAAACAAATTGAGTTCGTTATTGTGCTTTAAAATGGATAATTAGGTAAGAATTGAGTGGCAAAACAAACGACTGGGGAGTAGTAGGATGTGCATAAACACACATTTCATACTAAATTATTGGTGTTAATACACAATAATGAATTCAATTTGGTGATACGACAACAGCCGAGAATCTATCAAATTGACAGATTCGCATCTTTGGTTGCTAACCATAGACTCAAACCGTTTGACATAAAACACGTGAACGCGACACGCGAACGTGTGCCAACTTGCGCGCAGCGTTATGGCGTATTCACCGATGACGTAATTGGCCACTAATGCCTCCCCCAACAAGACTGCTGTGGAATTTTTTCATCGAAAGCAAATTAAGTGGGCCATTTTAAATCCACCTTAGTCCACACAAGTTTTGGTTTATGGCACATACCTCCATTACGCCATCTTGAGTTAGCTTTGTTGATAGAGGTTATCTTTATACCATACTTACAAGTTTGGAGGGGCTTGGCTATGTCTCGATAAATGGCAGTTTGCCATCGATAGTTTCCCTTCTAGCAAGCTCGTCTGCTCTACAGTTGCCAGTGAAATTATTATGGCCTGGTATCCAGTATGACGTAATGTTGAAGAAATTTCCATAAGACATATTCGACAGTCTGCAACGCTTTTGACGACACCAGGACAGGATCCCCAGCGGCCTGACTGTCTGTGTAAGTCGTAATATCCCTCGCAGATATGATATTATGCTCGAGCCATACCACTGCCTCTTTGATTGCTCGTTCAGGTCTATTCTCCGCCTGAAAAACACTACAGTAGATTGGGAGGCGGAAAGACGTAGTAAAAACGAAGGCAATCTCCAGCGCCCATCCCATTATCTGTTTTGGAGCCATCTGTGTAAATACACAGAGGATTAAGGACCGTCTGTCAGGTCCATTTCCCATTGACTATGGGGTGGAATAACACATGAGTAGTTTTTACTGAACCAGTATTTTGATATATAGTAAGGAGGTGAGGAGGAGGGGATATCAATATTGTTCACAACTGCAGCATGACCAAAGCGTGTGTCAGTCCATTGTCTCCCTTAAGCAGATCGCCTCGTTGGCAGCAACTTGTTCACTTACAATGTGCACAGGAAGAAGGTTGGGCATCTTCTCCAAAGCAGCGGAGGGGGTTGTGCGAAGAGTCATGCACGCCGCCGCTTTGTACCTTCACCAAGATATTGCGGCTTGTCTCTGTGCGTAGAGCATTCCACCAAACGACCATCCCATACAGCAATATGAAACGAAGGAGCGAAAAAAAAAACCATAATAGATCATTGTTGCTTGTAGACCCCATTTTTGCCTACGGCCTTCTTGCAACAGCAGAGTGCTATGGTTGCTTTGTTGGCACGTTCTAAAATATTCAGCCTCCAGTTTTGCTTTCTATAAAGTAGAAGACCTAAGAAACTCGCATTGTCCATGAAGGATAGTCTCACCCCCTCGAGTACATGTGTTTCAACAGGAGGCAGCTAATGTTTCATAGTAAATAGAACAAGCTCGGTTTTGGGATTACATGTATTGATTCTAGGCTTGAACTTCAAATTCGTCTTTCTGAGTAAAACTTTTTTATTTCTAAAGATATATTTTTCAAATTTCACACCAATCAATAATATTTTTAGTCAAATCACATTTTAGAATTTGGTTGAAATTGGACTACCCTATCGTAAAGTTGTCATAGGAACGACCGTTCCAAAAGCAAGTTTTTGTTAGATAAACTTTTTTATTTCTGAAGGTATATTTACCAAATTTCATATTATTTAATCATATTGACTGCCAAATCACTTTCCTAAATTTGGTTGAAATCGGCCCACTATTTCATATACCTCTCATAGGAACAGTGAAATCTGAACAAGTTTTACTACTTATTTCAAAGTTGCCAATGCACGTGAAGGGTATCATACCTTCGGCAAGCTTGTTTCTAGTCAATGTTGTGGCATATAAGCTTTTAGCGAAGGGAGGAGTCAACTGCACTTTTTTTATGTGCGTTGGGCAGGATTCGAACCAGTCACCTCTTGTGGAACTTAACTCTTATTAGACTTTGCACAACTGTTCTTTTAAAAGAAAATTACGTAAATATCAAACCATTCACGCAATAAGTTAGCTAATGTCATTCTTCGATATACTACGTATTCGGTTGTTCATTTCGATTTCATTGGCTAAGTCCATAACACACAGCGGAATCGCAACATGCTGTGGCAACAGTATCGAAGCAGCATTGCAACACGTTGTTGTGTTCTGAACTGCACTCGCATCTAGTCATCCATCAATTGTCAAATTTCCAGTTCAAGACTGACTACTGTCGAAAAATTATATGAATATGACAGCACGAGTGCCATTTCAGGATTGTCTTCATATGCTGGTCCTAGCCAGCGGGGAAATTTTTGTGATGGAGAAAATGACATTTTTCACAGCATGTTGAGTCCATCAAAAACTCAGTGAAGAGAGTTCATAAAACAAATTGGCAATAGTATGCCAACTGTTGTGTGATATGAACTTAGCCATTGACTAAATAAAATCGCATTGGGTGCTGAATATTTTCAAAATTTTTACTGAATTTTTTTGACTGTAAATGCTCACTAAAGTAGGATACTGTAGCCTAGAGGTAACCTATAGCTTGTTTATGGTAACTATAAGGTAGATTAAGGTAGCCTGAAGGTAAGATCTTAAAAGATTTGGGTTTTTGTTTCATGTGACTAACGGTACTCCGTGCCTCTTCGATTGCCCATTTCAGTTCCACTGACTAGCTAAAATTACACCAAACCCCACATTGGGCGCCAAATATTTTCAGGTTTTTCCTTTAATTTTTCAATTATTTTCTGCTGTAAATTTTCACTAATATAGAATCGAAAAAAGAAGCCTTGACGTTTGCTTAAGAAGTGGAGTTCGAATCGCAGACGAGCCGATTACGAGACGACCCGTGTGAGCAAAAACTTAAAGATAGCCTATGGTAAGTTTTTAACATACTATATTCTAGATTTTGTGTTGCGTACTCGACGCAACTCGAAATACATAGGTACATTAGTTCGCCTTTATTCTTCGTCGCAGTAACTATAATCCAGGTTAACGTATTGTTATAATTACATGTTATTAACCTGAATTAAGCTAGACCGGAGTACAAAAGTACGAGCCTATTATACGTTTACTTTTAATGAAATTATTAATTTCAGTGGAATATTGGTCGAAAAAATATATCAGCTTTCCATCGTGGAAGATATATTAAAGGATAAAATTAAAGAACTGTTCTTCTTTTTTTAATAAACATACCATACCATTCAATTGTCATAGTAAAAAAAAATAGGTGATTAATTTAAACAGTTTCCAGTACATACGTATGGATTGCCATGCCAATATTTGTAAGGAGTAGTGTGTGGTTCAAATATTTGATTGCAAAATATATATTCGAAAAATCAAATGTTCAAACCAACTACAGCTTATCTTAGAACAACACCTCTTTAAATTTTGGTTTACAACCACATTTCGTTTATAGCACCAAAGACACTCTACGCTTTAGTACAGTAACTGTGTTTACTAATAATAGTACATACATCGACCGTGTTCAATTCATTCAGACAAAGACCCATTCCCATACAAAACGACTGACCGGTGTTTGATCTAGCCCATGTATTGGATCACAGCCAATCAAGGGTGTGTAGCGACCAGCTGACGACGATACTTCGGCAATTCAACGCCGCGCCACACCATGGCGTTGACATCGTTAGCGAGGAGCGTCAAATTGAATTTCGCAACACCATATGGTTTGCGCGTCAGTCGAGGTCCGCGTCTCTAGCTGTTAAGATCGGCCAGCTTGTAACATCATGATTTAATAAATGCGTAGTACAGTTTTCAATAGTGTTGTTGTTTATCTTTTTACTACAATTGGTGACCCCGCAAACACACGTTTAGTTTTCGTGTCGCGAGTGCCTGCCGACCTCGACTCCCCGGGACCATTTTTGTATCGCGCGCTTCGACATTAGTCCCGGGTTAACTCGCCGCGCCTCATCACAACGAGCGCCCGCTCACCGCGCTCCAGCATCCGGAGCGCCTGCATACTGCGCCCCAACATCCGGAGCGCCTGCACGCCGCGCCCTCACACACGGAGCGCCTGCATACAGCGTTGCAGCACACCGAGCGCCCGCACATCGCGCTCCAGCATCCGGAGCGCCTGCATAAAGTGCTCACACACAAGGCACCCGCACATCGCGCCCCAGCACTCGAAGCGCCTGCACACAGCGTTGCAGCATACAGAGCGCCCGCACACGAAGCGCCCGCACACGAAGCGCCCGCACACCGCGCATTGGCACCGGAAGCGCCAGTACACCGCACCTTAGAGACGCACGCCGCCCTGGACACACACGCGCCTCAACGACACACGGCGCCCCAACAGTAACCGCCCGCCCGGCGCTACCGTGGACTACGTCGCCACGACCGCCGAGCGGCCACAGCCCGCGACACATGGCACCTCCGCACCCGCAGCAACAGACCGGCGCCCCAGCAACAGAGCGGCGCCCCAGCTACACAGCGGCGCCTCAGCCACAAAGCGGCACCCTCGCAACTCAGTGGCGCCCCGCAACTCAGCAACTCGCGGCGCTCCAGCAACACAGCGGCGCCCCAGCAGCACAGCGGTGCCCCAGCAACACAGCATGCGCGCCCACTTTGCGCGCACCTGCAACATCTGCGGCACGGCACACATGGCGCTACCGTGGATTGTTGCCACGCCCGCCTAGCCGCCACCAGCAGACCACATCCGGAGCGCTCACTCAACCGGACCGCACACTGACACGGAGCGTCAGCACCTCGCGCTCAGCAACCGGAGCGCCTGCACCCCGCACCCGCAACATTCGCAGCACAGCACACATGGCGCTACCGTGGATAGTTGCCACGCCCGCCTAGCCGCCACTAGCTGACCACATCCGGAGCGCTCACTCAACCGGACCGCACACTGACACGGAGCGTCAGCACCTCGCGCTCAGCAACCGGAGCGCCTGCACCCCGCACCCGCAACATTCGCAGCACGGCACACATGGCGCTACCGTGGATTATTGCCACGCCCGCCTAGCCGCCACAGCGACTGACAGCCATCAGCAGACCACATCCGGAGCGCCCACACAACCGGAGCACACACTGACATGCATGCCGAGCCCCTGCCACCCCGCAGCCCGCTTCTGGTATGTCGAGCCGCCGCTCCCGACAAGTCGAGCCCCTGCCACCCCGCAGCCTGCTCCCGACACGTCGAGCCGCTGCAACCGCTACGCTGACCGCATGGACCCCATCGCCACAACAAGCTGCTACTTCGTCGTATTCCCGCACCGCATCAACATCGTGCGCATTGCCAGACGCGGCAATGGCACTACGGGGGGAGTACCTGTAGCGACCAGCTGACGACGATACTTCGGCAATTCAACACCGCGCCACACCATGGCGTTGACATCGTTAGCGAGGAGCGTCAAATTGAATTTCGCAACACCATATGGTTTGCGCGTCAGTCGAGGTCCGCGTCTCGATTGATTAACACCTGTCTTTTGTGTATGTCAAACAAGAAATAAATGCGCAATTAAATTTTAGTAGAGAAGTAGTTCTTATTTTCTACAGGTGTTTTGAATATTTTGTTCTTCCATCCTGTATGGTGGATCCGGTCGTCGACTCACTCTGAATAATTGTCGCTTGAATCGAAAACGGCTATTGAGTACTTTTGTGCCGTAGTATTAATATACTAGTAGTATTAAGTTCTACGTTACGTAGTAGTTCATATGTAGACTGATTATAGGTACCGACCGACTCTAAAAAAGACGGATGTCAGAAGGTTGTTTATCACTACACTGCGGTTTGAATAAAATTTAATAAAGCAAATTATTGCTAAATGTGGCCAGAATGACAATCATTATCAGAAAGACAAATACTCTTCAATCACAAGAAATTGCCTTGACCTCTCCAGGGGCGTGAGCATTACTATGCCTTGTTGTTATCGCACCCCCATTCCTGGCGACTTGAGTTGGTTAGCAATTGTCAGCGACCACTGCCGTTCTAATGGGCGCCCACGGAGAGGAAGAGGGGATTTTACCCCCCGAAATATGGCAAAAGACAAATAGAAATTTGTCTAATTCACTCGCTTGAAAAAAAGAAGTGATGATTGCAATTGAAAATTCGATATGCCATTGATATATCCATAGGAAGCCCGGAACCAATGCGTGCAACGAAATTAATTCGTTTTGTTTAGAATGACTGAGAGGTTAAAATGAGTCTAAATGAAGCACTGGTATTAGTTGGATAGATGTACTCGTTTAAACCGGTAATAAGAAAAGCAAAAACAGTTGCTGTATTTTCTAGACTACATATTTTAACTATTAAATTAATATTTTAATTTAAGTATTTTTTTGGCCCTTGTTGGCGAGCCATAATTTGCAAGTAGAAGTCCATCAATTGGTTCATCTCCCTACTGTGAAATATTCGCCCAAATCATTCCGGTTGTTCTGTCATATTTAATAGGTTTGCTTCTAAATTTCGGGTTGAATTTGGAGATGATCGTTTGACGAATAGACAATCGTCCATAAAGATCAATTTTCCAGAGTCCGCAGGGCGCAACGTTTAGCACGTTCGCCTTTTATGCACTGGGCCCCAGGTTCGATTCTTACTGAATGCAGTATCCATCGGCAGCTCGATCGGGCGACGGATCGCATAATGTATGGCGGCTATAAGTGAAAGACTCTTTCTACGAACAACTAAACAACGTTTAGAGCAGAACACCTATAGGTGACATTATAATGGTTATGGGGGATATCAATTGGCTCAGGCATGTGATGGGGAGACACGGCCTTGATAATCGTAACGATAATGGCGAAAAAATTCGTAGAGTTCTGCATCATCCACAGTCTCTTCATCGGTGGTACTATGTTTGAGCATAAGGACCACCACAAAGACACTTGATCCTCTGTTGATCAGCACAGTACACAAAATCAAATCGATCACTTTTCCATTGGTAAAGTTGTCTTCTGGACGTGCGATTTAAGAGGGGTGCCGATATTGGCATGAGGAGAGACCATTATATTATGATCGGTAATGATCGATTACGTATAGCAGCCGTGTATCACGAAGTGACGAAAGATCCGGGCGCCGCAAATTCAACACGCCCGACTAAAAAATCTTCCTGTCTTACAACAATGACCATCCTACGCAAAAAGCAACTGAGATAGTGACGTAAATGAACACTGGGATGCAATAAAAAATGCGCACATTTATAGCGCCGGTACCATACTTGGCACAAACCCAGATTGCTGGAATAAGGCCCTAACCAGATTGAACGCAGAATGCAGCAGGAGCGGCAGAAGCAGCAATAACAACAGGTAGATCTGTCGCGGTGACACAGCGGCGATGACAGATCTACCTGTTGTTGTTGTTGCTTCTGCCGCTGCTGCTGCATTCTGCGTTCAATTTGGTTAGGGCCTAAATCTGAGATGTCCGATGCATCATGGCAGCGGATTGTTGAAAGAAAAAAGCTGAAGGCCCGTTTAGCTGCAGCATCAGATGACAATCGAAGTAGCATCGAGTTCCTTTACTGTCAGAAAGCTTGCGAAGTTCGGCGTAGTGTGGACGCGATAAAGGAGAATATGCGAACTCTCTTCTAGCCTCGGCAGAAGAAGCCGCATGAAGCGACAATTTAAACACCGTATACGGAGTTATCAAGGAGCTTAAAGGTGGTCATAACTCCAGCCAACACCCGGTGAAGGATAAAGATGGAAAGCTATTTATCTTAGAGTTAGATCAGATTAGGTGGCACTTCGCCACGGTCTTGAACCGAACTTCTGTTTAAGTTTCCTCGTGTAGATAATTAACTTAATCATCGAAATGGGCGTATACGGTCTACTGCCCCGACTAAAGAGGAAATAATCGCTGCAAATTGCACTAAAAACGATAAAAGTCCGCCGGACTCGACGGTGTCCCTGCCGAACTTAATCAAGCAGCGCCAAGCCTAACTGCTGCACCCACTTGTTAACAAAGCGTGAAACACAGAGAACTTTCCCACTGAGTGGAAGATAAGGTTGATCATCAAACTTCCAAAAAAGGATAGCCCTACAGACTACAATAATTGGAGGGGCATTTCCATGCTTCCTTTCGTTGCCAAGATAATAGCTAAAATTTTCCTGGAAAGACTAAAGACACGTAGAAAGCACAATTTATGAAAAGCAGACCGGCTTTCTATCCGGATTCTCCTTTGTCAATCACATTAACACCTTTTCGAATCATCAACGAGCAATGCACTGAGTAGGTGCGATTCTCCGCTTCACTTGGTTTTCATTGAATTCGAAAAAGCTTTTGACAGTGTCAACCGGGATTCTATATGGGCGGCTTTTCGCACGAGAGCCATAACTGGGAAGTTTGTGACTATTATTAAGGCAACCTAAAATGCTGCGAAAAATCGCGTTCTCCATAAAGGTCGGGTGACTTCGAGATTCAAAGTGTAATTCACCAGGAGTACATCCTCTCACCGATCGTATTCCTCATAGTGATTGGTGATGTGTCGCATGCAGCCCTATCCGGACTAAACAGAGGAATTCAATGGACCTATACATCTTATCTACAACATTTTGACTACGATGACGGCATAGGCCTACTCTCCCACTCTCTCGATGTTTCCGCCGCATGACAATACTTCCGTCGCAATCATGTTGTTTGAATTACGACTAGCCCGAAAAGTTGACAGCGCTACACGTCTCCTGGTGCGCTCAATCGGACGGTCAACAAGGCATATAAATGCAAGAGATGTTGAGGCGCCCATGCTTCTGGAAAGGTCAATGCAATTAACAATGTAACATGTTCCTGAGTCCATTACAACGATTTTCGCCCGAGTTTTTTACGCCAAACTTGATGAGATTTGCTTACCATTTGCTAGAACTAGATCGTTTCTAATGTCAGATGAAGTTTTGAAGTGGTACTGATGGCTTTGCAGCTGTAAGAGGCTGTCTACCATTGGGGTCATTTTTCTTGGCCGTCCAGAGCCTTTTGTTTGGCTTGGTGGTACCTATTTACCGAAACTTCTTCGTGTATCATTGAACAGTACACTGCGGAATATCCAGTTTTTCGCCTATTTCGCGAGTAGTTAGATTTTCTCCCGCCAAAACCAACATGTTTCTTTAGTTTCCCGCACTAACTTTTTCATTTTCTCGCTCAAACTGCAGTTTGTTGCCTAATACGGTATTGTCACCAACTGTACTAATTTCTTTCAAAATGTTTTCACTATTTCTAGGCAGGATACACATAATTTGTAATTACCTGAGCCAGTAAAACATTGCAAGTTAAACAAAAATAATGACTACACAATTTGTCCAATTAAGGTCGCACTTTATTTTAAAAAGGAAAAAGAAGAATGATAGCAATGTCATAATAATTTACGTTTGATATAAAAAATTGCAAGAAAATTGTTAATCTATAAAATGTATATAGGTATAAAAAACTCTTGTCTATATATTCGTTTTTACTTAACACGTAATTTTTTTATTCGTTTTCTTTTGCTTTTTGCTATTAACATGCATGTATTATGCTTTCATGTTTGGTGAATGTCGACAATTTACAAGAGATATATGTAGGTTGATACGCTGATGACAACACGATGCAAAAAAAATATTTCTTTCACAAAAATAAATCAAATAAGTTTTATAAGTTGGTTTGTCCTCTTACGTTTCACGTTTAAGTTACTCAGTCTTGGTATCGTTTCTTTTTCGCATTGACTCAATGTTAGTTGCATTATTGTTTGGATAAATTCATATTGTTAATTGCTGAGAACTGTCCAAATTAAATATCTTTTTCGATGATGTTAGTAAGCGAATTTCATTTATCGAATACTTATACTCGGATCTTACAGATACTTTCAATGTAAAAGTACCTTAAAAGTTATTCTTTTTTAAATCATACTGTCTCGATTGATGATAAATAGAAAATAGAAAAACTTTATATATGCGTTTTACCTAAGTTCCAATAAAAATAAATAATTTCTAAATATAAAATATAAAAAGCAATTACAAATAAACGACTAAAATATGTATGTAACTGGTATAAAACAGTTTTTCTTTCCAGTTTTTTATTTCACTTATAGTTTAAGAAACTGACAATTTCTTTGCGTTTGCAAACACTGAGTAGAGTAAGAGTTAAATAAAAAAAAACAATGTTTTAGTAAGTAATTTTGTCAGTTACAAATCGTAGTAAGTATACACGGGATCTTATGTTCCGATCGCCTAGCAAAAACTCTACATTACATCATCAGACTGATCGTAAGATATTTTAACTCGGCATATGGCAGACAGCATAGAAATTGCCAGTACACACAAAAAGGAACCCTTTTCTTCTGCTCCAAATCTAAATAAAACATACAAAAGACTGAGTTCTTAAACGCATTCTCCTTCAACTTCCTCGTTCATTTCTCCTTCGAATTCATCGTCTGCCGTTGCTTCTTGATATTGTTGATATTCCGACACTAAATCATTCATGTTACTTTCGGCTTCGGTGAATTCCATCTCGTCCATACCTTCGCCCGTGTACCAATGCAAGAAAGCCTTTCGTCGGAACATAGCGGAGAATTGTTCCGAGATACGTTTGAACAATTCCTGAATGGCAGTTGTGTTTCCAATGAAAGTTGACGACATCTTCAGACCCTTTGGCGGAATATCGCAAACGGCGGTCTTTACATTGTTCGGAATCCATTCCACGAAGTACGAACTGTTCTTATTCTGTACGGCTAACATTTGTTCGTCGACTTCTTTCATCGACATTCGTCCACGGAATACAGCCGCGACAGTTAAATAGCGTCCGTGACGTGGATCACAGGCAGCCATCATATTTTTGGCATCGAACATTTGTTGAGTCAACTCGGGCACGGTGAGAGCCCGATATTGTTGTGAACCTCGCGATGTGAGTGGTGCAAAACCAGGCATGAAGAAGTGCAAACGTGGGAAGGGAACCATATTGACAGCCAGCTTCCGCAGATCAGCGTTAAGTTGACCTGGGAAACGTAAGCATGTGGTAACACCGGACATAGTCAGCGATACCAGATGATTCAAATCCCCGTAGCTTGGATTTGGCACCTTCAAGGTTCGGAAGCAAATGTCATACAAAGCCTCGTTGTCGATACAGTAAGTCTCGTCTGTGTTCTCGACCAATTGATGAATAGACAGAGTTGCATTGTACGGCTCTACAACGGTATCGGACACTTTAGGTGACGGTACAACCGAGTAGGTGTTCATAATTCGATCGGGATATTCTTCACGGATTTTTGAGATCAACAAGGTTCCCATGCCGGAACCGGTGCCGCCGCCCAAGGAGTGAGTTAATTGGAAGCCCTGAAAACATAAAATTTTAAATTACGATAATGCAGAAAACAATAGTGTAAATTTGATACTCACTTGCAGACAATCGCAGTTCTCGCATTCCTTGCGGACAACATCCAGGACGGCATCGACTAGCTCGGCTCCTTCGGTGTAGTGTCCTTTGGCCCAATTATTACCAGCACCCGATTGACCAAATACGAAATTGTCGGGACGGAAGAGTTTTCCGTATGGTCCCGATCGAACGGATTCCATAGTGCCCGGTTCCAAGTCGAGGAGAATAGCACGTGGTACATATTTTCCTCCAGACGTACTCGTGACAGCTAAAACAAAATTATAAAATTATATTAATTAAAAAGAATGATAAAATTAAATATAAAATGTATTGAATAAAAGTTATTCAAACAAGTTTAATCCTACAATTGATGATAGATAAAACGTTGCTAAGGACTCATTTATTTCCTGTTGCGTAAAATTTGCGGGTGAATTGGAGCGCGGTAGGAGACCATTCAATAGCGACTCTACATGGTCTCTAGTCTCAGCACGCAAGAGAGTTAAGGAACAGATTAACTCAGCTGCTGACGGCCAGAAAAAGACTCAGAGCTGATTACCGTTCACTACAGAAAGGCGCACAAAGAAGCGCAAACGGGACAAGCGAAATTACATCAACGCATTAGCGGGAACCCTTTTTAAGCTTATCAAGCCATTAACTGACAAACCTTTTGCAACAGAACATCCTGTGAAAGATAAAGATGGGTCTCTACTGGTAACCGAAGAACACCAACTGAAGAGAACACTTCATTAAGGTCCTCACAACACCTTTGAACCTTCGAATGCATCTTCATTGGTAGAAGAAGATATTCCGCAAATAGCCAGAGTTGATACCAGCCCACCATCTAAGCTGGAAGTAACTGCGGCTATTAAATCGATGGATGCGGGTAAAGCCCCGGGGATAGATGGAACTCCGGTGGAACTTTTTAAAGCGGATGTCAATGCTACTGCGGATATTCTTCTACCCTTATCCAAGAGTGTTGGAAAACCGAAACTCTCCTTAAAGAGTGGAAGAAGGGCGTCATTATTAAGATCCCGAAAAAAAGGCGACCCGAAGGATTGTAATAATTGGCGTGAGATCTGTCTTCTCCCAGCAGTCTCCAAACTGATGACAAAATTAACCTTGAACCGGATCAAACAAACAGTTGCACATTGAATGATGAACAAGCCGGCTTCCGCGAGGGCTTCTCATGTAATGACCACATCAACACCCTCCGAATTATTATTGAACAATCCGCAGAGTGGAGATTCTCATTACATCTCATGTTCATCGATTTCGAGAAGGTGTTTGACAGCGTTGACCGGGAATAGATACGGAGGGCTTTACGTAGGCATACCAACCAGATAAAATAATTTCCATCATCAAGGAGTCCAACCAGGGAGCCCAATGTCACGTCTTACACAAGGGTAAGCTATCAGATCCTTTCGAGGTGCATAGCGGAGTGAGACAAGGCTGCATTTTTTCACATATACTGGTTTTAAGTACTATTAATGATGTGCTAAGTAGAGCGTTTCAAGAACACCTGAACAAAGGTATAAGATGGAAGTTGTTCAAATACCTTCAACACCTAGACTATGCTGACGATATTTGTCTTCTATCAAATAAATTGGATCAAGTAGCTCAAATGTCTAATACTCTGCATTGCAAAAGCCGTAATGTGGGGCTTAAAATCAACGCTGCCAAGACTAAGTACTTGAGCTTAGTTCTAGGAAGGCAAAGCGGAATTTGTGTTTCGGGGCAGGCAGTTGATAATTTCTGCTAGCTCGGAAGTGTAGTGACAGTAGATGGTGGAGCGGACGCACCAAACTCCGGCTCTTCGAAACCAACGTAAAATCAGTGCTTCTAGTTATATGGCTGTTCAATTTGGAAGGTGACCAATAAGATAACAACTAGATTGCAAACTTTTGTGAACCAGTGTCTACGGCGCATCTTACACATACGGTGGCCGGAGGTCATTTCTAACGACGACCTCCTTACTATTACTGGTCAGGACAGGATAGATACTTCCATTAAAAAGCGAAAGTGGCAAGGGATAAGTCACACTCTCCGAAAAGGGCCGAACAACATTGCTCAACACGCCCTCGATTGGAAACTGCAGGGAACCAACGCAAGTCGCCGTGTTGGACGACCTAGTAACACCTGGAGGAGATCCGTTGAAAGAGTGTCTCAATAGGATAGTCGTGGAGTGAGCTAAAAGCGATGGCGATGAACAGGACTAGGTGGAAAGTAGGCGAAGTTAATGCCCTAATGAGAGAGAAACAAATTTAACAAATAATTAACAATAATTACAAAACAGAAAAACACATATTAATTATTCTACCTGGCTAGTTTGAACAATCTAGACACACAATTGCCCGCGTCGTGGTTCAGCAACATATCTCTACCTACCCTACTGATTTTATGATTTCCCTCGTAGGAAATATAGTTTTTCCAATATTCGGAAAAATACATCAGAAAACCATGTATTTTTCTCTTTGTGGGAATAAAAGGTCAATCACCACTCTACGATACCAATCTAGAGCTCGGAGCTCAAATCTCGGCGCGACCAAAAACTGCCTGTGAGTACTAATAGAACTCTCACAGTGCTCCGAGCTTGTCAGTATAAATGCGGCGCGGATAGGGGGTGCATGCTAGCAACTGTACTTCCGAAAAGTAGATAGATATGCTATCGAAACGTCAACAAGGCATAGAAATGCTAGAGATGTTGACGCGCCCATGCCCCTGGAGGGGTCAAGGCAATTATAACAATAATGAAAAACTGTCTTTTTCAAGTGAGAATATCTCGAAGACTATTGAAGATGCAAAAAATTTAGCACAGATCTTTCTTCTTAAACTGTTCCAGATCTTGCCTCAGAAAGTTTTCCGTTACGGTTAGCCGGTTTCAAAATGTTTCCAAAAACCCCAAAAATCAATGTTTTTGTTGTTGTTCTTTGGCTATAAATCAAATTCCACAAAAAAAATGTTGGTAGCAAACCTCAGATTCGTAATCAGCACCCAACAAAAAAAATCCAAAACTGCTCCACAATTGGCTTAAAAAAACTACTTAATGACTAAATGTAGAAAACTCCAATAATTCGCTTTTTTTTTAAGAAAAAGTCAGTACATATTCGAGATCGGCGATAAGAAGCGTTTTTATCAATTTGCGAATTTCTAAGAAACTCAATACTTACTTTGTTCTGCAAGTAGTGACGAATAATGAAATAAAACAATTGAAGTAAATATATTTGTACATATTTAGGGTTTTCTAATAGAAGCGCTCGAACTTTGACAGTGTATAGTGGCCATGTTGCTAAAGCCAAATTTGGCGGTTGTAGTAATTAATGTTGGGGAAATCATCATGGAAAGCTGCAGTGTTACCGCATTTGGGGAGATAACAATACCTGAGACCCATCAGTTTTAATTGCCTGCGGCAGGGTCATTGGCCCGTACACCTTTCATAATTAAACTGGCACCGCCATAACTGTCACCGACGAGAGGTTTAGGTTTATAATAATCAATTTTGTGGCCTAAATCATCATCATCGTGGCGCGACAGCCCGACGTCGGGCCTTGGCCGCCTGGGCCTAAATTCATTATGTAATTGAATACTCCTTCAATTAAAACATAAGATTTAATTAAAATTTAAAGTTCAAGTGCCCTGAAAGGAAAACCCTATATAGACATATATTTTATCGCAGAATACTCCAGAAAAGCCGTCCTCGTCAACTTGAAATCATTAACTTAACACCCACCCAAATGATTCATAAGAATTATACGAGCCGATAAATTGAAACGGTTGGAAAAGCATTTATGCATTCCGAACTATACGATTCTACACTTTATGTGTAATTGTAATACCATAAATGCAGACCTTTAATGAATCCTCAAGAAGTATTATGTGTAAAGCCATGTGGTCACAACACGCTGCATTTTTACAGTCTATACACTGTCGTTAAGAGAGAACTATTATACGAGCTTGTAGGCAAGCTAAGCGCATCCGTCTAATGATTATGTCGTGGGGATGGCAAATTATACATCAGACTTACACCTACTTCACAATAGCAAATTTTGGGAACAATCCTATTTCGCCAAAATTCAGAGAATTCTCTCTATTCGATTAGAGAGTATTTCCGCAAAACTCAAGAAATTTTCGCTTTAGAACCTACAAATAGACTACCTACTGCGGAAATCCCGCAATTAGGGATTTTAAAAATTCTCTCATAAATTCAATAGAGAGAATTCTTCTAATATTCGAGAAACAGGAATGTTCCAATTTTTGATCAATTTTTGGAACAAAAGCTTAAAGCTCTACCTTCTGTACGAAAATAATAACAGGAAACTTCTCTATTCAGGTCTAATGTTTTCGCACAAACACCAGAGCTTTAAGTTTTTATGCAAAAATGTATACAAAACATAAAAGAACTACGATTGGGGTAAACCCCAATCATGCAATACTCTAGATGAATTCGAACCTGGTTAAAGCCTATGAGAGGTGGTAGAAGAAGTTAAAGGATTCTGATAAATTCTTTTTCCGGAGACTGATATTTTCATCAAAGCTTTATATTCCAAATTTCAGACTAATAGCTGTAACACTTTTCGAGAAAATCAGCTTATAGTCAAAAGACAACATTTTGTATTAGCTCAAAGCGATATCAAGCTAGAGAGCAACGTTGGTAAAATGTGTCATATTGTATAGGAGGGGGTAGACGGAGTAAGGGTAATCGACTATTTTTTTTTGAATCTAACTGATATTGTTAATTAAGTGTTAAGTACAAAATTTCAGCCCGATAAATTGTATAGGTAATGAGTAAATTGGCTTAACGTATTTCATGAAATAGTGCAGTTTGTATGGGAGGGGGTAGAAGGAGGGTGAGGATTACAATAAATTTTATAATGTAGGTTACAATTATCATAAAAGTGATATATTCAAAATTTCAAAGCAATATGTTTTATAGTTTCTGAGAAAATCTGATTATTGTAAATTATCAAAAATGTGTCAGTTTGTATGGGAGGGGGTAGACGGAGTAAGGGTAATCGATTACTTTTTTTGAATCTAACTGATATTGTTAATTAAGTGTTAAGTACAAAATTTCAGCCCGATAAATTGTATAGGTAATGAGTAAATTGGCTTAACGTATTTCATGAAATAGTGCAGTTTGTATGGGAGGGGGTAGAAGGAGGGTGAGGATTACAATAAATTTTATAATGTAGGTTAAAATTATCATAAAAGTGATATATTCAAAATTTCAAAGCAATATGTTTTATAGTTTCTGAGAAAATCTGATTATTGTAAATTATCAAAAATGTTTCAGTTTGTATGGGAGGGGGTAGACGGAGTAAGGGTAATCGATTACTTTTTTTGAATCTAACTGATATTGTTAATTAAGTGTTAAGTACAAAATTTCAGCCCGATAAATTGTATACGTACTGAGTAAATTGGCTTAACGTATTTCATGAAATAGTGCAGTTTGTATGGGAGGGGGTAGAAGGAGGGTGAGGATTACAATAAGTTTTATAACATAGGTTACAATTATCATAAAAGTGATATATTAAAAATTTCAAAGCAATATGTTTTATAGTTTCTGAGAAAATCTGATTATTGTAAATTTTCAAAAATGTGTCATTTTGTATGGGAGGGGGTAGAAGGGGTGGAGCGATTTAGCCCGTTCACGAACTTAGCCTTCATTTTTTGTCAAAAATAACGTGTGCAAAATTTAAACTTCATAGCTCAACGCGTTCTCGAGCTAGAGAGGTCACGGACGGACGGACGGACAGACGGACAGACGGACATCCAGTTTTGAGATATTCGAGTGATAATATGAACTTCTGTATCAATCATTTTTTTCTGCGAGCCTTATTTCTTAGCGTTACAAACTTTGTGGCAAACTTATAATACTCTCAGATTTCATCTAGAGTATAAAAATTTATAATGTGAGGTACATAGGTGTAAGAATGCATTTTATGACTGAAAACTCATAAGTGGCAGTGCTAGGGAGGAACTTTAATGTGATAACCATGTATATTTCAGTAATTGTGAAGGTGTTTAGATTTTATCGAAAATCAGCTCTGGTGGAAGATTTAAATATCTATAGCTGACAAGGGTAAATTATTCCTTTTGAAAGCTAAGGAGCTGCTCGCCAAAACTAAAATTCTTAAGACAAACACATGAAGCAGCGCTCGGGAGATCTGCTGTCAAATCGTGCTCAA
The DNA here is from genome assembly GCA_964017055.1 of Chloromyia formosa. NCBI lineage: Eukaryota > Metazoa > Arthropoda > Insecta > Diptera > Stratiomyidae > Chloromyia > Chloromyia formosa. Next base: position 29,201,651 of record OZ024815.1, on the reverse strand, counting down.
TTAGCAGGCAAAAAAGAAAGAGGAAGCTACCCTGGTGTAACGCTCGGATTATAGAGCTGAGGACTGTGAGTAGAAGGTCCTGCGAAGTCTTCAGGACTAGACTTTGATTGGTCAAACTACAAAGAAAATCTAAAAATCTTCAAAAACGAGATCAGAAGATCTAAGCGGGAGTCGTGGAGTAGTTTCTGTGAACGACTTCAGGAATCCAGCGATACTTCCAGACTACGGAGAATTTTATCCACTGCTCGGACCATACCAAGCTATTTGCACAAACAATATGGGACGTGGACAACCTCTAGTGAAGACACTATTGACGTTTTATTTGACACTCATTTTCCAAACAGCTTATCTGGTAACGTGCAAGACTGCTTTTATGCAGTAATGGCCCCTTGTGAGTATGATTCTATTCTCTCGAATGATAAAATGGTATGAGCTATTAACAGTTTTAGCATGTTTATGTCCCCAGGACCGGATGGCATTATTCCAGCGGATGTACAAAAAAAATGGGCTTTGTAAGAATACACCAAGTCCATCTTGACTGAAAGTAGATTCAAGGCCTGCTTGGAGCTGGTACACATTCCTCGCACAATGTCGGATGTGAAGACAGGCAGAAGCTAGCACCCACGTCCAAAAGATCTTCGTCCCATAAGCTTAACGTCGACCTTGCTGAAGAGCTGGAGCGTTAATTAAGGGTCACTATTCCAACACACCTTCCCTCTTTTTCGTAGCATGCCTACAGGAAGGGGAGATCGTTGGAAATATCTTTGCATTCATTAGTAACAATCGCTGAGTTGCAAGGCGTATACTTTGGTTGCCTTCTTGGATATTGAGGGTGCCCTTAACAACGTCAAACCGGCGTCTATTTCAAATGCTCTCTTGAGTTTGGGCGTAGATGGCCCGATCTGTGGGCTTATTAGTCTGATGCTCACTTCTGGATTCATTAGTACCAGTTTCGTCATCATCGTGGCGCAACAGCCCGACGTCGGCCTCCTGGATCGTTGTCCTCCAATTATCTCGGTTATGTGACCGCGTCCTCCAATCTTGGAAGCCCAGTAGTTGCTCGGCGTCAGCATATACTGAGCTCTCTCAACAAGCTCTCGGTCTTCCTCGCAGTCTCGCTCCGTCGACTCGTCGTCCGTACATTACTTGGGGCGACCGGTAGCGCAGTGTGTTGAGGCATCAGTCTCATGTTTGACTACCGGCGTTTCGGGTTCGAATCCCGTCCACGACGTTCGTGGCCATGGATGTGCAGGAGGTGCATGCTGGCAACTGTATTCTCCGAAACCAATTTATGCCAACGAAACGTCAACTGGGCCACATGGAACAATTGACGCGCTATGCCCCATAGGGGGTTAGGGCAATTGAGTATGCGAACATCGTTCATTCGTTGTACATGCCCTGCCCATTGAAAATGTTGTAGTTTCACGATTTTTAAAACTTTGAGCCCATCGTACAATTCATTAATCTCAAGATTGTACTGGATGCGCCATTCATCTCGGTCGCAAACTGCTCCGAAAATTCGTCGAAGAACTTTCCGTTCGAATGTGTTTAGCATGTTTTCGGAGGCTTGGGTCCATGTCCAGGTTTCGCAGCCATAGCATATCACTGGCCGTATGATGGTTTTGTACACGCGAAGCTCCGTGTTTCTATGCACATGCTTCGATTTCGAAAGTCTTATTTGCTAGCTGTATCCGTCGCTTGATTTCGTCAGTTTCGTTGGCGTCCTTTGACAGGTTGCTACTCAGGTATGTGTTGTCTACGAATTCAATGCTGAGGTCCCCTACGTTGACGTTCGATTATACTGGCGTCCTGGTTCTTGATTGCATTATTTTTGTTTTGTCCTCGTTGATGCGTAGTCCAACTTGTTTTGCAACGGTGTCAAGAGTATGTAGAAGTTCTTCTGCGCCGGTCAGTTTTCGGGACATAATGTGTCGACTTGATGAGTAGCGTTCCACTGGTGTTCGTATCCATTATTCGAATGGCGTATTCAAGTGCTAGGTTGAAGAGCGTTGGCGCCAGTCCACCGCCCTGCTTCAAACCAGTACGTGTTCCAAAAGAATCACATTCTGGTAGTGCTGTTTCCACCGGCAGATCGAAGGCAGCACCTGATGTGTAGTGATCTCTCGGTGGTACGAAACCAGAGGTCGAGAGTCCCATTACACCTGGACCCCAAGGAGAATGCGAGGGTATCTACACCGTCTGCCAACCATTCCATTCTTATCGCCTCATTTTTGCTTCCCATGTTGTGTTGTCTTCCCCAGGCCTATGAGTTTTTATTAATACGGCGGCTATTACGCTATACACATTCTTTTACAAACATCTTTGACGCACGATATTTTAAAAGAACTTTTATGAATGATATTGGCCGCGTAAGGGGGAAGGTGTGCAAGCTTGTAAGAAAAGTACTTGAAACATGCAACGTGCATGTCGTAAATCTTTTCTTAGGCGGCTATTACACGAAAAAAGTTCTTTGGAAATATCTTTTATAAAAGATATTTGTAAAAGAACTTCTATAGTGTAACAGCCGCCTACGTAAAGGACAGGGGCAACGAGCGGTGAAAACCCGCGAAAAATCCGCCCACGTCTCCCGAGCTACAGCTACGCTGTTTAGCTCGTTGAGGGGCCTTTTTCTCCGCCAGATGGCACGGCCCGACCTTCACGGTCATTATGCTACCTTAGGCTCCGTCCCCACGGGCATCTATGGATGCCCACCAAACCGTCCATTACATTGTGTTAGACTGAGTTAGTCATCGCCATTTTTGTTAGTCGTACTAGTTTTGCTGGTATACCAAATTGCAGCATGATGTTGTACTGTACACCATACTTTCGTATCTTCTTCTTCCTTGCCCTTCCATACCACTCTGCGGCTTCGCGCTGCTCTGCCTGTGGTGTTAGCACTTCGCCCGTTCTGGCGGTAAAATCTCAGCTTCCTTCTGCAGGCAGCACGGTCTTGGATCGTATCATACTTTCGTATGCTTGCTTAAAGTCGACAAAGATTTGGTACACGTCAACGTTGTATTCCCAGCACTTTTGCAGGATTAGCTTAACCGTAAAAAGCTGATCTGTTTTGGAGGGACCAGGTTTGAAACCGCCTTGATACTCGCCAATTATTCGTTCGGCGTACGATTTTATTCTATTCTCCAGAATTTTCGTCAGAATTTTGTATAATCACTTATCAACTAATATAAAACCAAACCACTGAATACAATAAATTGTTGCTAAGTGTATTTGCAATGACAGTATTACTGGGACGTGCTCCAAAAATGTGTAAAGTCTGCCATTATCGATTGAGGAACAAAAAAACGAAACACTAAAAAACAACGACGGCGAGCGTCATCGATTAAATTGCAAACACGTACGATCACTGTAAATGGGAGGAAGTCATAAGTTAGACTGCGCTAGAACTTCTTGCAGTTATAATATCTAGACATATAGTAGGTACTATATAAGTTTTACGCACACACGTAATGGTCTGGAAGCGCTTTAGTGCCCATACGCATATGTGCAGAGGTAACGATCCCAAACGCATAATAATCAAATAACGTGCCATCGATTTACGTACAAGTATGCATTTATGGTCGTTTTCTGATATCAATGGAGGTATGCCCCATTACAGTTGATAAACTAATGCTCGTCAGTTATTTTGCGGTTCTGGCTACTTGGAATAAGTAAGGTACGTGCGATAGTGCGGTGAAATTACATCACCCTATACCACACTGTCAAATTTAGACAGTATCTAACTGGTCAACGATTTCCTTTTTTAGGTTAATAACATACGCGCCGCTACAGTGCGGTAAAGCATCCGCTCATTAGAACGTACGTCAATGATCATCAAATTGGGAAGAATTGAATGCTTAAAATAAAACTCACCTGATCTGAAGTCAAAAATTTTTAAATGAGCGGATTTCCCACCAAATTCTGCAACTTATGAATCGTTCTTTTTCCACTGCACACCCCAGACAATATATCAGTTGAAACTGAAAACTAGGAGCGTTCTTCAGGAGAATTTTCAAGGTTTCCTGTACCACATATGGATTTGCACTTTACCAGATGGTATGTGAAAGAATTTGTCAAGCGTTTGATCAACAATTTCAGGCGATTGATTGGTATTCGCGATCGTTGGATCATGTCACCACACATTATGCCCCATGCATACTTAGAAGCCGAAGAAATAGCGCAACGACGATAGGCCGCGTATTTGTATCTAAACTCGTAGGTACCAACAATCAACGTAAGTTGGCAATCAACACCTGTGTCAGTGTCAATTAAAATTGACACTAGTAACGCGTTTAGACACTTCAACTTGGTTCATTAGTTTGTTAAGCGTGTAGTACGACAAGTAACTGTCCAAATATGTGCGAAATCGGCACTTAATTAGATACACTCAATTTTACATACCCGATGCTTCATTGTAGTAGACGCTAACCCTTTCCAATTGAAGATCACTGTCACCGTGATATATACCGTTCGCATCGATACCATGTTCTTCCGAAATTATTTCCCAGAACTAGAAGAAGATAATAAAATGAAATGGTGGTTTAGTAACTGTAAATAAATAACATGTGTAGATTTTGAAATACAATAGATAGTTTAAACTTTTGTAAATAACAACGGCTCAGAAGCTGTTCTAGGTAGAGTAACGTTGTCCTGGTTATACATTTGTTTATGACGCAGAGGATCATAGTATTTAATGGGATGAATTTTTCGAATAGAAACAAAGTCAAACATACAGGGTTACTGATAACTCGTATTCGACGTATTCCTTGTAACACATTATAATAGAGTCAAAATGTAACAAAGCCACAAATGTTCTATCGATTTTCATTGGTTACTAAGATATTTGAATTTTTAGGTTTTTCTGAAGAAAAAAAAACACGGATTTAGCCATTTAAAATATGAATTAAAGAAAACTACTTAGTCAATGGGTTGAAACTTATTGTTTCTCTTAGCCAATATTATGAAAAATATTTCCAAAACATTCAAAATTTCAAAAATACTTCACATCTCGAAATTTTTAATTAAAAAAAAAAAGAAAAAAAAATTTACTTGATTTTAAACGTAGTATTACTCAAAAAATTTATATGACACAAAGCATTACAAGCCACTAGAAAAAAACAACATATCCGTGTTGTCAGCTTTCCTAAAAGATATAAATATCCATACAAATCCTTCAAATAATTGAAGGAGCTTGCTGTAACTTGTTCGGGGAACCAAAAAATACAGCAAATGCATAAATTCATACAAATTTCCAACATATCAAGTTTGTTCTTTTCATTCAAGGTATTGCCCCTTTTTTAATTTTATCGGACAACTGCATAATTAGAGTATTAGTAGTAATCATAAAGTAATTAACAAGAGTCCTTAAAGCGATGTAACGTGAAGTCCTAAAATAATTCGCATTTGGAAAAATTATTTCAGGTAAAAGCGATGCAATGGCTGGAAATAAGGCAGGTTGAAGAAACGTCATAAACAAATGTTTTGAGTAAGTCAAGTAAAAAAAAATTGTTTTTTATTAAAAATTTCGAGATGTGAAGTATTTTTTAAATTTTGAATGATTTATACCTATCATAGTGTTGGCTAAGAGAAAAAAAAATAAATTTCGCAACATTATGGATTTGGCCTTAATGGGAGAATTCACTCTATTGCATTTACAGAGAATTCTTAATTGCAGCATTCCCGCTTTAGGTAGTCCAGTTCCGCTTTAGGTAGTAAGAACCTAGAATCCACGCAGGGAAATGTGAAGGTCCTAAAGCGGAAATTTCTTGAGTTTTGTGAAAACTCTCTCTAATGAAATACATAGAAACAATTCTCCAATTAATGTTCCTAAATTTCAACCAACTAAGTAGGTGTTTTTTTTTAATTCTATTTTAAATGGCTAAATCCGTTGTTTTTACAAAAACAATTTCTAAACATACAAATATCTCAGTAGCCACTGAAAATCGGAAGAGCATTTGTGACTTTATCTTCTTGCATTTTGACGCTATTATAGCGTGTTACAAGGAATACGTCGAGTTACCAGTAACCCTGCATATAAATTTAACAACGATAAACACTTGTGAATAATAAACTCGATTAGGAAGCAGTATCATCGCGTGTCATAAAAGCCACAATAGTTGATGAACTAAAAATCGGCCATCCCATAATAATAAAGCTGGATCCATTAGGAACTCATTCCATACCAAACGAACGAGCTCGGTGGGCGTGGTCGTTCGGTCACTGCTCTTCGATACTAATCTAGAGCTTGGAGTTTAAGTCTCGGCGCGATCAAAAACTGCCTGTGAGTACTAATAGAACTCTCACAGTGCTCCGAGCTTGTCAGTATAAAGACGGCACGGCTAGGAGGTGCATGCTAGCAACTGCACTTCCGAAAAATAGATATGCTATCGAAGCAAGTCGTAGAAATGCTAGAGATGTTGGCGCGTTCATGCCCCTGGAGGGATCAGGGCAATTAACAAAAGAAAAAAACGGATTCCAGATACTTGGAAATGTAAAATCATTAAAGTCATATTTAAACTATAATGCTACGTTGACACGTGAACACTGAGCCAAACACGGAACACTGAAAAATTGCATTGAAAAGCATCAACAACAAAAAATACATCTCTGTTCTTACAAGGCCAACATTAAATCACGAGCATTTGAGTCGTTCCCACAAGAGATGGGAACGATACAAATGCAAAAGGTATCTTTTCGTTATTGGTGCTTTTAAATACAATTTTCCATCGTCCGTTTTTGGCTCAGCGTTCACGTGTAAGCGAAGCATAAAAGAAACAATAATTATGCGTCTCGAATGCTTTTGATTTACTGACAGTTTTGTGTCATTTCCTGATACAAGAATATCCCCTTGGATCATATCTGCAGGTAAATACATCACCGTCTCTCTTCTGAACTCTATACTTGAATCAACTTTACCAGCAATAAAATTAAACACTAAAACAAGAGGTTGACAGAATTTGTATGTGGGATTCCGTTTGGGCAATCCCAAAATAAAACACGGAAATTATGGAGATCATCACTCTTATTGCTGTTCATATTCCCCGCATAGGTGATTCGTGTATCGTTCGCTATTTAAGGACCACGACACGGACCAATATATGCATAGAGGCTCCACATGCATAGTTTCTTGCATAGCAACCCATTCGGAGGCAGCTCCACTTTGCCTATCTACCACAGACATCCTATGTAAACGTTTTTCTACAAATCCGGTTCTAATTTTCGACGAGAGTTTCTATTTTTGGAAAAGGAGAGTAAGATGGCACCGATGACGGTGACGTTGTCGTCCCCTCAATCGAGAAAAAGAAACAGACCAGATGATTGTTTGGATATTTAGCGGATACCGTGGTGTACTAAACACCACGTAATGAAGCTAAAGGAGCATTGGAGTAAGCACGATGAAAGAAAAATTGAGAGTTATAAAAAACATACGAGAACAGGGACCAAAATACTTTAAGATATACAAGTTGATTGGAAGATGGCAGACGAACCTATCTTGTCGACCTGCAAACATTTATCTTGGCGACATTTCTTCAGGTTTTAATGAACATAATGTTGGAGTCATGCCGGACATTCTTGCAAAGATTGTAGAATAGATGAATGCATGGAACGATTCAACTTAAGATGGTGATGATGATGACGAGTGACAATTTTCGATTATTTATGTACAACACATCATTTATTCATTTAGGCCAAGAGTTCTCAAACATTTTTCGGTCGTAGACGCCTTCACCAAAAACTTCGAACTCTGTCGACGCCCTCATTTACATGCAGTTAATGATTGTAAAAAATAAAATGACAATGAAATAATATTGTCTAACATTTTTAATATCAAAGCTTGCACTAAGGGAAATATGTATGTTTTGCAGCAAATTTAGAACCACACTAAAATCTCTCTACTAAATATGACGATGCAAATGCCAGCAAAAACTTTTGGACAACACTCAAACAGTCGGATACAAAACTGAAATATCCCGTTACAACCAAAACATTTGATAACCTGTTTAAATTGAACTTTCGGCTATTATCTCATCTTGCAAAACTATGTATGTTTGGTTCAGCACTAGTAATGTAGGGAGGTATTTGTAGTGGCAGAATCTCATCGAACCTAGTTTTAAAATCTATGTGAAGAGCTTCCCTGTGATTGATGTACACCGGCATATTTTCCTCTTGGATTGTACCTATCCTTTTTAAATTAGGCAATTGAGGAAACTCCGGTTCTTTCATTTTTTTTTGCATAAAATAAAAACAAATAACTGGCGCAACAGTCCAATCTGAACCATGGCTTAGGGATGAGTTTGCATCGTCCCATTTTCTAGATCCTGTGGGATCAACAGCACGCTAAACGCAGTTATCTAGCCCATAAATGGGTTCTCCTTTAACAGCTGAGTGACTCATAGTCCGACACGTACTATAAATCCCCTTTTTAACGAAAACTACTGCAATCAGTAGGAATCGAACCGGGACCCAGTGTATAGAAGCAAATGTGCTAACCGTTGCGCAATTCGGACTACTTTTATGCATAAAAAGTGTTTGGGCAACCGGTAGCGCAGTGTGTTGAGGCATCATATTTTTAACCAGCAGATCTAGGAATAGTATCGATCCGTTTTCTTCTTTTTCTATGGTGGATGTAATCTTCGGGTGTATTTTGTTGATTAGTTCTAAGGTTGTATCTACTTTATCTTTCTCGATGATAGAGAATACGTCATCCACGTAGTGTAGCCAGACTATGGGCATAATTCCTCTTTCTTCAATAGTTGCTTCGTTATCCGTGAACATTTCTGTAAGCAGCGGGGATAGTGGGTTTCCCATGGCAACTCCTGATGTAGTTTTGTAATATTTTCCCCGGTTAATGAGATAATTTTCGGTCATGGAAAGCGGTGTATAGTCCTTTATTTTCTTATTCCATTCCGAGGTGTTGTCGAAGTTATTAAGCCAGAGTTAGAGTTGAAAAATGGCTTGTTTGATGGGTGTGTTGGGGAGTAATGCCTTGACGTCAAACGATACTTTATTAGTATCTCGTTTTCTCTGACGGCTCCGGTGGTTTATAGCTTGGTGATGAGGTCAAACGAGTTCTGTGCCACGTGTTTGCTATACATATCGCTAAGGTTTTTGCATTCATCGATGATCCATTTTGGGTATGTTGTATGTTGGTGAATTCGAATGAGCTATGATCTCTTTTATTTCGTTCCCCGCTTTATAGATTTTCGGCTGGCATCTGTAGTAGTTATGTTGTTGAAGATGGTGCTTGCGTTTATTTATTCCCGGTCTGCGCGTTTTATCCAATCGGGTAGTGTTTTTTTTTTCTCAATTCGAAGAAATTTCCGCTATTTCATTTCGATAATACGGCATTTTCGTAATCGTTTTTGTCCATAATAATGTCGGTTTTCAAGTAGTAGACTAGTTTGTTTTTCAGTTGTTGTACAATTAGTTTGCCTTTCTGGCTATTTGCTGCGTTCTAGTGGTTGTTGCGTCTGATTATTTTACAGAGGCCGCTCCGGATCTCTTCTTTGTCCTAATTATTCGATTCATTAATACCCGCTTCGATGTTAACTGAGGTTTCCTCGACTGCTGATTCAGGGAATGTGGCATAGTTTAATAATTTAAATAATTATTTAACATCTCTAATTCCTTGTTTGTAAATTCGATGGTCGATTTTTTGACGACGTAGTTTGGCATTATTGGAAGGAATTGCTATTTTTTGTTATCCTTAGTCGTTAGTTGTACCCATCGTTTCTTATGTATTCTGGGTTTCTTGGACTTCGCAATCATATGCCCGATGTTTTTTTGCCAGTAGTTGTTCTAGGGGGCTGTCAGCCTTGGCGACTTTTAGGTGTGCCTGTAGGTTTTTAAAGCCAAGTCCGCTTGTCGTCTGTGTAACTCTTTTAACGTGTTGGGTAGATGTTAGATTTCCATTTTTTTTGTATTAGTGGCTGTGATACTCGGCGTTCAGATTTGATACATGTTCGATGTGATTTTGCATTTTTTTTTTTCATTTTCATTATTCCAAGCATTTTTCTGCAACAATTAAATTATGATATCAATTTGATTTCAAATTGAATACATAATTTATTATTATTTATTATCCTTTATTATTATATTGTTAATTTTCGTTTCAGATAGTTATGTACTTGATACATACACAACACACGAAAAAATCCTAAGGCTGACAATTGTGTCTGAGATATACTATTACTGCAAATAAAGACCGGTTGATAGGCTCAAAGTACACTTCGACACTCCGATAGCAATCTACTTTAACATTATTTTGTCAACCTATCAAAGATTAACCGTGTCAACTACTTTTCAAAAATTCATGTTTTGTCCAATCAAACTTTATCAGAGTATACTTTGAACGTGTCAGCCGGCATTAGATCAGAACTATGTATCATAATTAGAGACCGGATTATATGCAAATGCATAACTTCATATGCATTTGCATATATTGGCTGTTTTTAGAGGTTTTAGCATATTTCATTGAAAATCCATTAATTTTGCATATTTTTAGGGAAATTGTTACGAGTCTTCTCATGATTTATCCAAATCTCATGTAGTGTGCAAGGGACATTTTGTGTTTATAAGCAAACACTGTGAAAACAGAGTGAAAGCTATGCTATGATGCTTGTGCTGGTGCTGATACTTTGATCGTAAACCCTCAGCGAAGAGAAACGTTCACGTGAAACGTGCTCATGGAGCTTCCCCTACCCATGAGCTTAAGTGTCACCATACACTGTCGAACACGAACCTAGTACAAGTGGACCGGTTTTCTTCAAACCTATGTGAAGTGTATGTGTGTGTCAGAGGACATTTGTACCAGGTTCGTGCTCGAGTTCGACAGTGTATGGTGACACTAAGATCGCATTCGTAATTGTCCGGTGATTTTCTATATAAAACCCATTCATAACACACGGAAAAATGAAGCCAATACACCAATACAATACAGCATTTGAAAATTCTTCTACATCATCAGAACATCGCTGCCATAAGTACTCATTTTTCCCCACATACCCGAGTGTATCAAAAAACTTGAAACTCGAGGCTTGCAGTTGAATGGATCTATTCTGCTGATTGTAAAAGTTCGTAAAATACACTCTGAATTGCCAAGACAAACTTAAAAAAAAAAAGTTTGAAAACATTCTAAACAACAACCCAGGCTTCGAGTCTCTGTGCCAGATTAATAGTTTTATTAATGGTACAAGTAGAACTTTGCCTGGGACAATATCTGCCAATACAGCACCCATGTTTAAGTATTGCCCTGTGACATCGGTGGACGTAGAACGATCTTTCTCAAATTACAAAACTATTTTAAATGATAAAAGACATAATTTTACAACTGAACACAGAACAATATATTATAGTAAACTTCTATAAAAACAAGAGACTGCTAAAACCATTAAATTTGCGACTTTTCGTCCCTTTGTTTCTTAATAAAAACATAATTATCCAATTTTTTTCTTTTATTTTATGTTGCATATTTTCACATTTTACTTGCATATTTTAAGCATTTTACATGCATATTTGCATGCATATTTCATCCTTTTTATGTTGCATATAATCCGGTCTTTAATCATAATTGAAGATAGAACACGGGATTAAAGGTGTGTTTGGCTAGACAGACGATCGTCGCATATTGTTCGCGATTAGCGATCAACCCATAGAGCATGGAGCACTATTTGTATGTATCTTTCTGATCGTCACCTGCGATCGACGCAGAGTGGTGCCTAGTAAAACGCACTTTAATGATTTTTCTTCTGTGAAACCCGTATTTGCTCAATTCATTGATTCGACTCAAATATTTACAAAGAACCATATCGGCATGAAGAAAAGTATTAAAACATAAATTAATTAGTATACAAGTGTCTTACCACCAATCAGACTTTCTACAGTTAGTTTAGTTGGCCGATTGCATCTCTCTTGCATACTTACTTGTCTATCAATAAAAAGCTATACACTCCGATAAAAATCTTTAATCCATTACCCCAGTAAACTCTACCGTCCATCGATTCAGTCAGTCATGTTCGCACATGAATCTTCCGCCAAGTTGATTGACCTACCACTTAGGCGAACTTTGCATAAATTTATCTTTGCCATGCAAATTATCTGAGTGTTAAATAATCTACAATAAACCGCAGCAAGTACAGCTCGATAGAGTAGCCCCATCAGAGCGAATAATTAAGTATGAAATACATTTGGAGTTTTCCTCTGAGCGAATAATTAACTTGATTAGTCACTGAGTTTAATTGCACACTTTGGGAGAGTATCCATCTATGTGTGTGAATTATAAACACTCTTATTCATATTCTCAATCGGTTTCCTTACAACTTCTCAGTCGATATTCTATGTTTACAGCCCATATAGTACGAGCACTTGAAATGTTGTCACGTCTAGCCCAGGGCTTCCAAAACTTTTTCAATTCACGGCTACACTTTACCATTGACATTTTTCCGTTTCTCCCGATATATAATAAGTATAAAATAAAGATATGAAAATAAATATTTTCTCAGCAGATATTTTTTAGAAGAAAATTGAAAAAGAAACTTGGCGAAAGTATGTTACTCCTCATAGTCATTTCATAAAACAAAGCCAAACGCTAGCTTCTTTCTCCGGAGGCTAGCTGATTTTTAAAATAATAAGCAAGCTAAAAGGATAAAGATATAAAAAAAAATTATTATTAATATTTTTCGCTTAAATTCACGACAATTCGTATAGTGAAGAATTTTTGCGCCAATTTTGATAAATTCTGCACTTGCTGCCACTTTGAAAATGAGTGACACTGCTACAATCCAATTGGCCGGAATGGGAAAACGAATCAACCGGGTGTAAAAATATCCTCTTAAAGAAAATTACAGGAATACGCACCGAAAGACCAGCACTGCTATTGCAGCAGATAAGTTTGTAATGGAGACCATATGTTACACTAAAGCCTCCAGGACAAAGACGACAATCCGCAAAAAAAAGGGTTATCGCCCAAATTGCAACAAAAGTGAAAAGACCCCCTGTGTGGTAACGCGAATCAAAATTTTTCCTGACGACCCCACTTGGGGTTGCGATCCACAGTTTAAGAAACGATGATCTAGCCAATTATTTGTGTACACAAAAAAATATAAAGCCACCAACATTCAAACATCGTCTTCCGAAATGAATGTAATAAAAATAAAAATGTTCAATTGAACATTTCAGAATTGCGAGGATATGAGTCACAATCGGCGATTTTGTGTTTCCGTTTATGATGGAAGAATACCCCATTATCATAATAAAATCTTGTGTCATGCCTTGAATAATTTTATTAGGCGCGTGCATTTGTACTTCAGTGCAGGTTAATTCACACAATTACAACAATGCGTAACCTGGATTAACACTGGATAAATATATCAACAGATGGCGCTTGTATCGCCAAAAGGTGAATTTATTATGGAAAGCTAGAAATTTTCTTAGTTTAATTTGTTTTTTGATATCAAGCTATGTAATTAGTAAACATATCGTAGATATTTTTCCGGATATGTTCAATATTTTCAAACTCGCGGACACAATAAAAAATGATAACGTACACTAGGGATCTATTCCACTTTGACGCTTAACAGAGTAGCTAATCCAGAACGTTCTTTTGTACAGCGCTTAACCCTGACCGAAATAAACCCAAAATGGAGTACAAAAGAACGCGCCTATAGTTGAAATCGGCTGATGATGTTTTGAAGACACACTTTGAATAAATTTTGATTTTCTGAGGCTGGCGAGACTTCGATCTGATCTGATTAAACAGATAAAATACCAGACGATCCTTGTGCAGCATAGAGAAAATGTAAAGGATTGTAATTCGCTTGCAGGTGACGTATTTAATGTCAAATATGAGTTTCACTATGAACTGTACTAAACAGCAGACCCCGATACAAATGGATTTTTTATTGACATAACTGTAAGGGCTAAGGCGTCTCAGTCGCATAAAATGTGACTCGACGTCTCATCATTTTCTCCGCAGAAACGACTGCTCAATAGTGATACAAACCCTATGTTTTTTAGATGACAGCAGAGGAGAGAAGGAAAGAAGGAAATCAAATTACCCGAAAGAAACGAAGCAATTGTTTGACAGCTTCGTTGCTCTACTAAATGCACTGGGCAGGTTGCGAGGAAATGAAATGGAAGTGGGAATGTGAGTCTGACAGGTTGGTTTGCGACTATATGGACCGGGCGGGTTTTCCAGGGTATAGTGCGCGTATCTCCCTGTTTACTTTTCACCAGACGGAATGAGGTGAAATTGCTTCAGGGAAGTTAGTGTACATATATTGTGATTATCCTTCCTTCTATCTCTCTGTTCCCTGGATGACAGTTTAGACTATTTCTATATATTTTAGATCTTCTCCCAGACATGATGTCAAGTTAGCAGACGACAAATGGTTCCGACCCTGTCCTGGTTCAACTTTTGCATATCAATCTGCTATACGACTACCCTGAGATAAACAGGATGGATGGTAACTTCACTGCACCCCCAGTTTTGGATAGTATAGATTATAACTCCGTAAAAGAGCTCTAATCCATAAATGGTGATACATTAAGCTGTTCTCGTCAGTTCTGTCTGTTCATTTCATTGGTGCTGACATGGCGAGGGATACCGTAACTTCATTAAAGGAGCCCACTTTATGTAGTAGTTTTGGACAACTGCATACCATCTTAAACATTATTGTCCTCTGTGACAGTTGCTTTGGCGCGTTTTTTTTTCATTCGGACAAGATCAAAAGTATGTTTTCATATATTGTTAAAACGTGTGAACCAAATTTTAAGCCGTCCAAGTTTTGTCATTTAAGTTTTGTCGGCCAACAAAATACACCTGGTGAGAACGCGGCTTAAGTTCAACCTTTATAATGAATCACCTGTAATGAACCACATCCTGGTAGTGCTGCTTCCACCGACCCACCGACAGATTGAAGGCAGCACCCGATGAGTAGTGATCTGTCGGTAGTACGAAAATAGAGGCCGAGGGTCCCATTACACTTGGACCCCGATGCGAGCTCGGGGGCGTCTGATCCATTCGCCAACCATTCCATCCTTCTTGCCTCATTTTTGTTTTATTCTCCATTTTTGCCTCTCGTATTGGTGTTGTTTACCCCAAGCCTATGATTTTTTTGTTAATACGCGAACGAACGGAAAACCCGCGCCTACGTTTCTTGAACTGAGGTACAGCAAGCATAGGCCGCTGCTTAGCTCGTTGAGGGGCCTCTTTCTTTGCCAGATGGTACGGTAAGACCTTCACGGTCATTATGCTACCTTAGAGTCCGTCCCCACGGGCATCATCGGATGCCCACTAACCCGTCCATTACACGTTGAATAAAGCCCTTGACATTTTAAATCGTCAAAATTATATCAAAATTAAATTTACAGTAGAGCGTCGATAATCCGGATTAATTGTGACCGGACCACTTCTTTCGAATTCGTCTGCAACGTAAAAAATCTTGCACAAATCGTTCAGAATTCAATCTGTTTGTTACAGAAGTGGACCGGATGAATAAAACCATTCAATTTTTTATTATGTGTTTTAATTAGATAAAAAATAGTGTACTGAGTGTTCAGTATTGCATGTACTGACTGTCTTATTTTATGTACTTTTTTGCCAGAATGAAATCTTCATTATCGACGGCCCGGATTTTCGCCGTCCGAATTATCGACGCTCTACTGTATCCAGATTTCCATGCTATTAACCAAGATTGACCTCACGGTTCATAAAAAAAGTTATTGTGTGTCTTTATTAATAAGCATCAGAAATTCCAATCTCTAGACACACTAGGCGGCAGCAAGTTAAAATCGTGATTAGGTCGTGTAGGCTTAACCAACGAAAATCACTTTCAATTGATCATCATGAACTTTCAAATTTTTGGCCATTACACTTGGAAAATATTTCTAGATTTTTTACTTTTTTTTGTATCCGATACCAATTGTATCTATCGATACTCTCTCTTGCAGCCGGCATTCTATCGGTCGGGGCCGATGGGTTTTACAGATCACAGTTGAATGTTCAATTGATCGAAAACACCGTCAAAACGAATCAGTTGTGAATGCATCATGTATAAAATGAGCTCTTTTAATCTAACGGACACGCGATCTAATCGATTGACCCCATCTTTGGCTGACTCACGATCGAAATCAACTTAAATTTTTGTTGTGGTATAACGCGGGGAAGATGGCATGAATTCGGATTGGTATTATACTATACTGTGGTGTGACCAGGTGAAACTGACCGCATCGTAATGAACATCATCGACCGAAGAGGGAACAGAATATCGTTCCGCTTCGGCATTTTCTTAATGACCGATCTATGGCCTTAATTGCTTCCATGCCTCCTCAGCAATACGGATGACTTGGAAGCACACCACACACCAACGAACATGCTGTAAAAAGCAGCAATCTTATGGTCTATATCTTTCAAGGAGGTGATCGACGCCCGTCCGGGGAGCATCTCAAATGTCTTGACAAAGGATGTGCAACCAGATCCAGCCCAGATGATATTGCATGTGAGTCATAAATTGCGACATGATTTTTACTATTTGGAAATGAATAGGTACGGACGAGTTTGTCGCTAACTCTATTTTCAGACACTGGAAGATACATGCCGGGCCAATCTTTCAGATCGTGTACATTCCAAGCTCAAAATCTTTATTTCTTTCTTGCTGGAGCTGTTCAAGTACACCAATAGTGGTAGCTATATATAATATATGTACTCGTCCATATAGGTTAATGATGGAACGAAATATTTGAGAGCTCTGTGTGGAATCATTTCCCTTTTACTTTGGTGCTCGTTGTAGTTTCCTCCCAAGTTGGCCATTAAATTTTGAGCAGATCTGAAATAGAAATTCGGTCGTTGGCCCCATCTTCGTTAGTAGTTGTACGCGCATTGAGCTCGGTCCGTTTGAGCTTAATGTTTTTTTTTCTGTGTTCCTATAATTGCGCTCAGGAGCCACTTTTAAAATTATACGACTTTTGTGAGAATATCTAAGCAAGAATAAAATAAAAAATCAAAAGAGACATTCTCTGGGTGTGGTAAAATTTATTTGCATAAAATGATATTTTTGCTCAATTACTCAAAATTATTTATATGTATTATTTATGTACATACATATATATGTATTATAATTTTCCCCGATATATCAAATTAATTTTAATACATAAAAAACCATCACTGTCATATTGTGATCAAATCGGTTTAACATCATTTTATCCTAGTTACACAATTTTTAGCAGTTACAGCAACTTAAATAGTAAAAAAACCGATTTTTTTTTCATCGAAACGTCAAATGCTTTCATAAATATGCGAAATGTTCCATGAAATAGTATATTTTTTGGTGTTACGGCTTTACATTTATAGTATATGCCTCTGACTGCCCGAAATTAAGAAAATATGATAAAATGAGACCGAAGCAAAGCATATATACCCTAGACCTATGCAAACCTAATGGTGACACCGAAACTTCAAATATAGTATAAACTCAATTGTCCTAACCCCTTGTGGGACATAGCACGTCAACTGTTCCATGTGACCCAGTTGACGTTTTATTGGCATAAACCAGTTTCGGAGAATGCTACTGTCAGCATGCACCTCCTGCCAATGAAACGTCAACTGGACCACATGGAATAGTTGACGCGCTATGTCCCACAAAAGGGTGGGGCGATTGACAACACAAACAATGGCCACGAACAGAGCCGGCGCCCCCTTTCCCCTCTTCCAATTTTTTCAAAACATTTTCCCATAGTAGTAGTATGTATGATGCATCGCTTCAAATATTGTCTGCAAATATTTCTCATGTATTTGCCCAGAACAGAGTACGATGATGCGTAGGAGTGTTTGACACTCTATGCCTCACTAGGGGCTAAAGCAAAGTACTAACCATTGTTGCATACCGATAGTGAAGGTAGCTAACCTGCTATGTCAAAAATGACATTTTCGCAGTCAGTTGACATAGGAGGTTGTAAAAGTTATAAAACACAACATTGACATAGAGGGTTTTGATGTTGCTGCTTCTATCGGCTTTTCACTGAAAACAATAACATAAGCGGTTGAGCAATTGATGTATAAATATTTTAAAATCACGTTAGAAAAAGAAAAAAAATCCCAAAAATTTAGGAGGTTGTGAATCTTTACCATCGATATTTTTTAAGCACCACTGCGGGGAGAAAAGTTGTTGTGACTGTGAGAATGCCACTTTTGTTCGAGCTATTTTGCTTGGTACACATTATCGTCGATAACAAGTGCATTGTGGGAAAACCTTAAAAGTTGTAAGTTAGGTTAGGTGCGGAGGCTGCCGTAACATGTCACAGCACACAGATCACATGTGGGTCCGTTTTGGCACCCCAGAATATATATATGCCTCACTCTAAAATCTAGGTGTCAATCCAGCCAATGCTAGCAATAAAACGATTAAACTGAGTCGCGCTACCGTTCTTGGGGTCCTCCAATTCGTAGAAGGACGAGGAACCAAGAAATTTCTTCTTCCTGACCGCCAAAGCTCCTCAATGACACAAAAGGTGAATAACGCTAGCCTCCTTATCCACATCCTCTCAACTTCTACAGTTGTTATGGTGAGGAAGGCGGAGCTCACCAATAGGGTAGTACCCTGTGGTGGGGGCCATCACAGGGTACTGCCCTGGCGATGTGTAATCTACTTATAACACCAGTTCTCGGCTGTACTAGGCAAGGATCGAGTCTAGACCAGATCGTCGTTTGGCATGAAATGCCACCGAGGCGTATCTCGTGTTGGCTCTGTCGACCGCAGCGGACTTAATTACCATTTTACATGCTGCAAAAGGCAATTTGATTCTTTCACGATTTTCAGCCATCAGTGCCGATTTCCCCTCACGCGCGAGCTCATCCGCTCTGCAGTTGTCTGCAAAGCCACTGTGTATTGTATCCAACAAAGTGCAATGTTAAAAAATTCACCCATTACCGCGAGGGCTGAGCGAAAATTCGCAATTGTTTTGTATGTAGTAAGAACCGATTCAAGTGAACGTATTGCAGCTTGACTGTCCGTGAAAATAGTGATGTCTCTTAACTTCCTAACCAGGTTAGAGTCTTCCAAATCGCCGAAACCTCAGCCTGGTAGGGTCGGCTTTCAATGTTCGGTTAAAGTTTAACGTAACTACAAATGCTAGCCGCCACCTATCCTGAGGTTAAAACTTAATAAAACGATAAGCTCAAATAGCTTATAGCAGTGCCGTAGCAAGCTACCCTGGCACCCGGGGCAAATTTGAAAATATGCGCGCCCCTTCCCCTCCGACAACAAGCTTTTTAAATACAAAGTAAAATAAAGCCTTCTTCTTCTATGTTTCGAGATCGCGTTGAGTGAATCGAGGGTGATTTGCACAAACCTGGGCACATCGTCTCCATGTGTGCAGGGGGACCCCGTCTCCCCGGTGTTTTTTCTCCCCTTCTTCAGAATCTGGCGGTCAATAGGCAGCTTATGGAACTGAAAGGGTTGGGATAAAAACTTTTCCGATTTTCTTAGCGATATGACACTTTGCTTCCATTAAATTTTTGATTAATTTTTCGATTTGATAAGATGAGAAAACTACAAATCACATTGAAAAGGTTTAGGCACGTTCAAAGTAGCGCCTGAGTAGGTTATCAGCGTACTTTGTCAGGTGTACTTTGCGCGTGTGAGCCGGCGTTTAGTTAAACAGGTCAATGGACCACGTCCACCACAGGACACTCGGCTGTACTGAAGAGTCTTAGCACCTCTTATAAATATACTTGTTCGCTAAGAATTTTAACAGCCTGATCAGTTTTCGGGATGGATAGGGTAGATAGCGCATTTCTAGAATATGATGCCATAAGCATTTTTACTGACGACTCCAAGACGGATGAAGGTTAGGGTTGGTGTCTCAGAGACGATGTATTATATATTAACTTGTCCTTCCGTCTTCCAGATTACTGTAGTGTTTTCCAAACGGATGTCTCGGCTATCTACGAAGCACTACTACCTATATATTGTGGCAAGGGCGCCAATGTCGTGCCGGCTAGAACATAGTAATTTATACTGATACTCAATCCTAGAGAAGGAAAGCTTTTTTTAACATTGCTCTTTGTTGGATTCCAGGCCACAGCGGCTTTATCGAAGGATCTAAAGCGGATGAGCAGTCTCCTGATGGTGCCAGTGTGGTCAGCGTCAGTTTCGTATCTAAAGATGCCTCTGGCAACTTGTAAATTGACCTTATAGACCGCTGCGACTGTGAAGGCCAACACTAGGTGGAGTATTGGCAACAAGTACAATGTAACCAGGCTAATATTGCTTTTTAATTAATTAATTTTTTTTTTATTTTCCAAGTGTTGCCGCCCCTTTCGTGATTGCGTTGAGGTGAGTGCCTCGGTCGCCTCACCCTTGCTATGCCACTGGCTGATATCGGCTGCCGAGGTTAAGATAGCTAGAACTGTTTACATTTCCACATTCATATGGGATAATTGAACTATAGGTAGTTATAAAGAACAGAGTCCTCGAAATTGATGCGATGGAAGAGGCTTTGGAACCAACTCAGCCGCAAATGAATACTAAGAGACGGTACAGACACAACAGAATGGTACAGATGGCAGAGTTCCCACAAGAAAAACAGCTGATTTGATACAGAGTTGTCGTATTTTGTTACGATGCTTTTCATACCCTTAGCCTTGGTAATTAAACTATCGCTTCGATAGACTAATGACCCGATTAGTTAATCGGCAATTTAACCGTACATTGAGAAACCGGCTCTTAACATATAATAATCACAAACCACTAAGGTGGACTGAACTTTCTGCAGGCAAGCTATATTAACTTGCCCTAATTCGATTCAAATTTTCGATGCTGCATTTTGCAATTAACAAAAACTCAAAGAACCTGTAACTATTGAATCGACGGCCAGCTTATCATATGACCACGGTCGACTAGCAAGCAATCCGATCACCATTAAGTTTCATAGGGGTTTTTACAGAGAAAAAGATTAATTGTCCGTATGACTTCAAATTACGAGAACTTTTCCCAGCACTTATTTCCATTGATTGAACGGTCGGGGTATAGTTACATGCAATATTTTCGAATCTCAAGAACGTTGCATGAGAACGACAAAACAGCCAATCAGAATTATGACTTCTGTATTCTCCAATTTCATGCTGCCGACTCAATTGCACTGCACTGGGGATGAGTTCATCATGTGCATCGATTTATTGAAAAAAATGGACAATAGTTAGGGAAGATACTCAACTTTCATTATTATATCTCATCACTAACTGTTAAGTTGGATAATGGGAGTAATGATTGCTTCTTTCAAAACTGTCCTCTATAATTTCACTTGATTGCCGATGTAAATTGATTGTTAATTTGTCTGATCCGAGCTGAAAGCTTCTTTATCAGGTTTTTGCTTGAACAATCTGTAATGTAATGTACGCACAATGTGCCCATTCCCGGCCATTTGAAACAATCGCCATTGTGTGAACGGGATTTCGGGCAGGCGAGATGGCGTTCAGTGGCCACAAATGGCTTCGAGAGCCATTTTTCGCCACGCAATGGTCCATCGCATGTCTGCCAATTTAAATCGGCTGTTCAAAGTTGTTGTTGGCTGGTACACACAACGCACAGATGATTGTTGTCCCGTCACTTCGATGTGGAGGACTTGAATATGGATTGGCCCATCAAAGACCATTGTGTGGACGAAGAAAATTTTAATTGACATTTGGTGCATGATAGCGACCATCGTGGCCACAATTGCGCTGGGCCATTGTCTGGAGCAGGCATAAAATTTAAAATATCGTCCATTGTCCCAGACAATAATGAAGTGTTGGAGGAGCAGCGCCAACTTGTTATATGAGTCCGTCAAGATCCTCATTTAACGACATGCACTTTTCGAACCTCACTTTTAGCGTCATGTTAATTGCATATGTCAGCAGTGCACACTCGAACGTTCTAAAAATCTTGAAGAGAGCCAGATTGATTTTATGGGAAATTTCGAACATTGTCAGTGTCAGCAATAGCTGTGTTCGTTTCGCGGCGTTTGTTGATGAGTGGTTTTATTTGAAGTCTGTAATTTTTCCCACATGTTTTCTGACAAGTTAATTGAATTCAATAAATTTTATGCGTTTTGGTGGTTCAATGGAGCTATAGATATCATGGCTATACGGTGGGAAGATAAAGTGGGAGTTAGAACGATAATCAATGTAATAAGACATTGATTGAGCAGACAATGCACATATTGGGCCAATTGATTACAAGCTAAACTACTTATGCCAGGTATAGGACGCATCGCGTCGCATTAACTGAGTAATTCTGTATGTACTTAATTTTGGTTATTTAATACAGAATGTCGCATACTGTCACGAATGGAAGGATGTGAATTCTATTGTATGCAAACCACATTAGTCATCAGACGGAATAAAGACAAATAGAACCATCATAAATTTCAGTATGTGACCATTTTTTCCGAGCTAATTTCGGTACACAATAATAAATCGAAACATATGAATTTCCCATGAAAAGTCAAATGCACCTTTTATACTTTTATTTTATAAGTATTTACATGTTAGTGTCACCACACACTGTCGAACTCGAACACGAGCCTGGTACAAATGTCTTCTGACACACACAAACTTCATATAAACGTGAACAAAACCGGTCCACTTGTACCAGGTTCGTGTTCGAGTTCGACAGTGTATGGTGACACTAAGGTAGCCTATTCAAAACACATTGCATTTTGCGTAGTAAACAAATAAGACTACCAATACAAGAAAAAAATATTAATATTCTAGAAAAGAAAACAATGGTTTTAGTGTTTTCCTAAGACAAGATACTTTCACACGATGGGCGTTTCACGGACTCATGAGCTCATCAACTCACCGGCTCATCGACTCATGGATTTAACATGGGCTTAAATGGAGCTTTCACATGATCTGCCCGTGAGTCGGACTCACCAACTCATCGATTGAAAGCATCTTTCAGACGACCGGCGTTTCACTGGCTCATCCATTTGATCCCATGCGAAGTCCATCTGCCAGTGATGAGGTGATGATCCCAACAACAACCACATTGTATACCCTTCTTTCGTGACAATTTTATAGTCGCACTAGTGAACTCGAGCGATGATTTTAGAATTCTCGTTGGACTAATCGATTGATAACTTTTAGACGACCGGCGTTTCACGGACAAAAAAAAAGAGTTGGTGAATCCGTGAAATGCCGATACTGTGAAAACTTTCATTAAAGCCATCGGTCGGTGAGTCCATGAGCCGGTGAACGACTCACGGGCTCATCCGCGTGGAAGCTCTGATTTAACTTTGTACTCATCGGTGCAGTCAGTGTGCAATGTAAGTGGTGAGTTTTACTGAAGAAGGACACAACATACATCCGAAAGTCTTGTTTGCCAATTTAGAAAAAAATATCCCATCTTAGGAATCATTTGTTTGTTGCATTCGTTCGAAAATCGTTTTTTTTTTTCTGAGATAATGAGATATAAAAACGGTGCTTCAACAAAATATTCGCCATTACTACAATATTTCTGTGATGAAATTTTGGTAGACGTGGTCTAAATTTCGATACTGAACCAGGAATTTCGTTACAGTTGGTCACCCCTAATCATGAATG
The DNA here is from genome assembly GCA_964017055.1 of Chloromyia formosa. Taxonomy (NCBI): domain Eukaryota; kingdom Metazoa; phylum Arthropoda; class Insecta; order Diptera; family Stratiomyidae; genus Chloromyia; species Chloromyia formosa. The sequence continues at coordinate 29,178,076 of OZ024815.1, read as the reverse complement.
ACTGTCGAGAGATTTGTGCTGATGTGATTACCACGGCACATATAGTTCGCTACAGGGCCTGTTCCCCCATTACCAAATGTTCTCCATCGACCGATCGTATTGAATTGATCTATCAACAAACAGTCATTACTCATTCAATAAAAAGTTGATCATACCTAGCTAATGTGATCCTGTAAGATTTTCATTAGTTCGTGTTCGTGTTAGCACGCGAACATTGATGAAGTCAGTGAACTTTTACCAGATGAGGTAGCAACTAAAGAACATGATAACTACCTTCTATACTTTATCTAATACTTAGTTGTTCTTTTTTTTTTCTTCAGTTCTAGACACCATACCTACATCCATATACATATGTATCTACATGTAACGAAAGTTCTGTCGAATTTATCAGACGAAAAATGAAAATTTCTTTCAAATCACTTTTTGAACTCTTCGGGGTTCTACCTTTCCGAGTAGTACTTTGTTGCAATTACCAGAAATGGATGGATATACGAAAAAACTTCAAACAGTGAGCAAAAAGCACATACGAGCACACACACATAAAATACTTTGAATTGTATTGTACATAGACATGAAAGAAAAAAGAAAATGAAAAGGGTTAAAGAAAACGAAAAGTACCCAACGATTTATCTTGATTATACAGTAATTAATTTCCGGCAAAGTCATGAACTTATAAGCGAAGAACGTAAGTAGTATCTTAGATACGCCGCACTAGTCTACCCTATCGTCGCACAACTACTATACCATTGTGCACTTTTCGCTAGAAAAAGGAAAAGAAAGTTACTTGGAAGAGGTTAACTTATTGTTGTCTTATGAATTTTTTTCAATTGTTTTGTTGGCTGGTTCGGGGCTGCTTGTCTTCTTGATGCAGTAGTCCCCCGTGTGGAAAGGAGAAAGGTTAGAACTGGGTCAAAAACATGATTCGTTAATAGCGGACCTATCATAAATATCACAGCTGCTTTGGAAATAATCATAACATACACACTTACAAAAAAATCAGGCAAAATGAAACGTTTGTATCTTAAATGGTTAGCTTGCAGTATCTAAGTATGGACTCGTATACAGCAGAACAAAACACAGTTACGGCAGTTGTAAAAGTAACTGGGAAATTATGGAAGAATGACTCAGTTTTTTTTTTTTTTTCTTTTTTTGATTGTCAGTTGACGAACGATTCGTGTACGAACAACTGCCAATTATATCGTTTCACCTGATGGATAGCATTGATATTAAGAAATTCTAGTAGTTTCTTCATTTTTTGACATTTGATAGATTTTAGGTCAAAGATTGTAACGTTTATTGACATCTTGTTAGAATCGGGGGAATGGAACAAGTATTGTATGTATAGATATTCATAATTACTATGTAGGTAGATATGTACAGATAAAAACACAGTCGGTTATCTGAAAGTACAATATATTGGCGTTGGAAAATCTAGTAAGATATCAATTTCGAAAACAACATCAAGCTGGATAATATTTTCAATTAATTTTGCGATTGCTGGGTCTTGAAGCTGGCCATTTTTAAAGGCTGTTCGAATTGGATGTGAAAAATTGTGTGTTGTACAAAAAACTGCCAATAACAAGTAGCCTTCTTATTTCTTCCCTGAGTCTCACCTAACACCTAACACCACAGTTACAGTAAAGTTTGGTCAATTTTGCGAGACGATCAAGGTTACTGTATAAAAAAATACTTTCTTTCGGATGTCTGTCTCTTCGGTGAAATGTATAATTTCTATGTGTATATGAAATTCGCAAAAACGAAAAATTAGGTTTCCTCAAACTATGTATTTAAACATGTTGTCAGCTATGTTTTCAACAGCAAAATTAAATTCATTCGGAATCCAGTCTGGGATGAACCCAATGACTCGATATGAGTTGGCGTCATTCCACAGGTACTAAAAAATAATCATACGTAAGGAAATGGGTATATATATTTTATATGTATTACATGCATAAACGAAGGACTCGAAAAAGCAAGAGACGAAGAAAAAAAGAAACAAGCAGCCGGTTTGTAATATATTCAAAGAAAAATAGACTCGGAGGCAGGATATCAATCAAACTCGCGAACTCCTTCCCCTTCTGCGTTTTGCAAGCAGGGTTTTGCAGGAACTCTCCTGTAAAAGCTCGTCAAACAATCAATGGCCATCTATGATAAGCTGAAGAAGAGACAAACTCTGTTCAATGGGATAGGATGGTTAATTCGAGGACCGGTTGATCCGAGACCGGTTAAGAGGGGTCCTACTGTATGTATATCTCCCAAATGGTCATCGCGGCTATTGCGGTAGACCTCCATTCGTTTGTCTATATTTTGGATGACATTCAGGCATAATTGGGGCTCAATTTCGATAATTATCTCGTCCTTCTCTGGAGTCGTTGATGGTTTGTTGGAGTAAATTTCCCCACAGAAAAAAAGTCTGATGGTGTCAAATCACAAGATCTGGACGTTCAGTTGACGTCACCGCTTCGGAAGATAAACCGACCATTGAACTTTTGCCGTAGCAGAGTGATTATTTCGCCGGCTATGTGGCAAGTGGCACTACCCTGTTGGAACCACATATCGTCCATGGCTTCCATTTGGGGTCATAAAAAATCCGTTAGCATAGCGCATGCCATTCACAGCAACAGCTTGACCGGCTTCGTTTTCGAAGGAGTACGGTCCAATGACTCCGCCACTCGAAAAACCGCACCAAACAGTAACTTTTCGTGGATGCATACGCTCCTCAATAATAACCCTTGACGGAATATCTACCACACTTTCGCGTACAGCTGAAATATTTTCGGTGGAACGAGCTGTACGAAGAAACACTGGTGCTGTCACATCTGCCACCGACGCGGTTGTCCCGAATTTATGTACAATATTCGAGATTGTTCACTCGTTTCGGCGATTATGCGTACCGAAAAATCACGTAGCGCACGATGAGCATTTTATTTTGAACGCCCATTTGCATAACAGGCATCGATAACTTTTACACGATGTTTGACTGTATACCGGTACATGGTTCAAATTGTAATGGACTCAAGATAAGAAATGTCAAACAGAAACAAAAATGTTTTGACGTTTAGGCGTGTTTGTCCCTATTGAGACACTCTTCCTAGAACCCCCAGTTCTGAGCTTGTCAGTAAAAAGACGCCTCGAATAGGATGCTAGCAACTACACCATCCGAAAATATGCTGTCGAAACGTTAACAAGGCATTGTATTGCAAGAGATCTTGCCCCCTGGAGGTGTCAAGGTAATAAACAACAACAGTAAGTCTCTAATCAAAGCTCCCATAAAGCGAAAGTGAGAGTGGTAAATCCTTACATCAGTTAAAATAGAGTAAAAGTAAAGTATTTCCCTTTCCGTTCCAACTGCGAACATGGAGTACGAAGTGTTATATAGAAATCAGCCAAAGGAATTGCTGTTTTTGGCGTGTCCTCACAGCAGATACGGTTGTGTCGTGATTTGGGGATTACTATGACGCGCTTGAAAAAAAAATTAAAAAAATCATGTCACACGATGCTAAAAATAGCTCTCCCGTAATTCCAGTATATAAGTAATTTTGTAAAATAATTAGCAGGAATGCTACATCCCCTGAGTGTCTTTTTTGAACTACATATGTACGTATGGAAACTCGCTATGTTGTTACATACATATATTCTTCAACAGTTAAGGCGTAGTATTCGTATATCGCCGCTTGAAATTAGGTAATTATCCATCATTTCCTTTGGATTTTCGAGCTACACCAAAAGTCACATTCGATGACGATATGATCGACCATGGCCCCAATATGCAACCCACGACAAAGAGGAAGCTGATCTCGCCCTAAAGTTTCTCAAACCAAACAAATTCAGTGGAACGGGTTTGTCAACTACTCCTGCGAATCTGGGATGACGAGGTGATCCCAGAGGAATCACTAGTCTGTACGTTCTACAAAATACTGAGCGAAATTCTGGAAAATAGAATAAAGCCGTACGCTGAACAAATCATTGGCAAATATCGAGGCAGCTTTAGACGATCAGCTTTTCACGGTCAATCAAATCCTAAGAAAGTGCTGGGTATACAACGTTTACGTCTTTAGTACACGTCAACATTGTCTTGCCTTTGTCGACCAGCAAAGCCGAATCTCAATGTCGAGAACCTCAGCATCGAATTCGTAGGCGACTTCACATACCTGGTTGGCAACCTGGTAGGACGACAGCGAAATTGACGAAATCAAGCGACTGGCACAGCTAGCAAATAAGACGTTTCTCTCGGTCTTCGCAACAATGAAATCGAAGCATGTACACAAAAATACGAAGTTCCGCATATACAAAACCATCATACAACCTGTGATATGCTATGGTTGCGAAATCTGGACCCTAACTCAAGCCTGTGAAAACATGTTAAACACATTTGAACTGAAGGTTCTTCGGCGAATTTTCGGAGCAATTTGCGACCGAAATCAATGGCACAGCCGGTACAATCATAAGCTGTACGAACCGAACTGTACGATGAGCTGAAAGTTTCGAGAATCGTCAAACTACAACGCCTTCGATGAGTAGGGCAAGTATAACGAATGAACGACAACCGCATCCTTAAAAAGATAAGGAAAATATTGAAAGGACGCATCAGAGGAACAAGACTACGAGGAAAACCGAGAGCTCGTTGGGAAGACTCAGTAGATGCCGACACCGAACAATTGTTGGGCTTCCGAAATTTGAGGACGCGGTCACTTGACCGAGATAATTGGAGGACAATTATCCAGGCGGCCAAAGCCCGACGTCGGGTTGTAGCGCCACGATGATGATGATGATATAATTTTTTAATTTTATGAATTGCATTGACTTAAGTAATGAAGTGATTACATACATATTTTCGTAAGACTTACAGTGACGGTATCAGACGTCCGTTGCTATATTATTATCCACTTTATCCAGTCCAGACTAGAGTCCATACATTAAATTTCACAAATTGAAACGTATTATTCATATTTTTCTTTATGCTTGTCCGACATTTCAATTTATTTCTCTTTGATCTATGGCGATTTCTCTCCTTTGTCTTCGGGCAACTGCCCTGGTTGATTTAGGTCCATAATTGTTTTTCTAACCCGTCCTAGAGGTACATCTAACGTCGCGTCGCCGTAATTCAATAAAATCAGCATCAAAAGAAATTCAAAAGAACAAATTGCTTGATTGCATTGTCCGACCTTTCTTTTTTTATGCCGGATGAATTCACGTTAGCGCGCCCAGCGGATATATCATCTTCACCATGATCTTCAGAGATCATATTTTTCTTAGTCCGTATAAACTACGTAAGTCGCCTGAACATTTGTACAACATCAAATCATAGTTAACTTTTGACTTTGTCGCAACACTCATCACTGTCAAGAGATAAATCTTTGGTTTAGTGGGATGCATAATGCAACTCATCGCCCAGAATGCGCATAAATGCATACTGTGAGTCAAAAAAGTATTGGCACAGGTACAATTTTTGCAGTTTTTTTTAAGGAACTGGACTCTTTTTGAGAAAGTCTAGTTGTGGCCGGGATTAATTGTACAAATTGTATCGGCGATTAAAGTTAAATTAACATGGAAATATTTGCTTCTCCATTCTCGACTATAGCATAAGTATGCAATTAGAGTTTATCTCGCGTGTGCAAGTAATAATGGGATACATAAGCCCATAACAGCAATGATTTTATGTCAAACTATAATCACGGTTTTATGGAACCTTAATAAATTGTTCGATAAACTGATTAAGATACATAGTATGTATATCTGTACTACAATAATTTTGCAAACATTCCAAAGATCTGAAGGCACATACATAGCAATTTCTTTGAAAAATTGTTACTTGATTAGGTTTCTGTAAAACGTTCTTCTTTAAGGGGTTTGAAATGCATATCCCAGGCAGCCGTGTACTTTTTGAATGTTTATTTTATCGGAATCCAAGTTAATAAGTCGGAATATATATGACTGCGTCCGCTATTCGAGGGTTTTGTAGAAAGCGCTTATTTTGGTACCACCCAAAACCGTAATTGAAATATCTTACCCATGATTTAGTATCCTAAATACCAATTCTTAAAAAAAATACCTGCGTTTCTATGGAGAACATCACACCACAGGGGGAAAGTTTCTTGCCTATGATGATGTTAATAGAATTGCATTAATACTTTCCGTTTCCGCTTAGGCTCCTTACGGAGGGTGCCTGGAGTGCTAGCTGAAATCACAGAAATTTTATTATTAACTTTTTCTTTGAGGATATCAATATCCTGTATATTTAACGTCACTATACTCATGATGTGGTTAATTTCTAAAAATTTTCATATCTATGGGTTTAGCGGCCTCGAAAAACGGATAGGGGCTGACAAAAAAAAAATCTACCTTTTGGGCATCCTCACTCCGCTACGGTTGCTTCAGATTGGGAAAAAATGTCAGAAATGGGATGCGCTAATTGAGGATCTGATATGATATGATCATTATGAACATTGTACATACAGTTCTTTTTATGGTTGGCCAGTTGCAAAAGAATATCTTACCCCGGCCATACACTGTTGAACATGAATGGTACAAGTGTACAATTTTCCTCAGATTTGTATGAAGTGTCTTGAGCCATTCTGAGTACACCTGTACCATGTTCGTGTCCAACAGTGTGTGGGTAAGATAATATATTGCAACTGGCCAACCATAAGAAGAACTGTATGTACAGTGTTCATCTACACTTATTAGTTTGATCAATTACCCTGCCGGTCATCAAACAAATAATGAAACTTCACATATTTCATGGTAGCCGAAAATGGCGCATATACAATTTCGTAGAAATGAAACAAAGAAACAGTGAACAGTAGGACTTGATCAGTAATTTGAAACTTCCGTGGATTGTACTCTTTTCTCGCAATGGATTATACAACAGTACGTATGATGCCTTAGGTGTGGCATGTACCTATATAGATGCTAGCTGTCGGCTACATTGGCTGCTTTTTTTTAATACCTAAAATTGTTATGTATTGTACATACATAAATCTGCGGAAGAAATTACATATTTAATTGGCAATTAGGGTTTTCTGTTTATCTTTTGAACTTATAGAGCTTCTATCTGACAAAAGGGCCATTGTAGCGGCTTGTCCAGAATTCAGGAACAATGAATCCTTTTTGTTGAAACCCTCAGTAACATTGGGGTAATATACACATATAGTATAAAATAAAATGAGACGCTAAATTTGGTGGACATAGCTCCTTCTTTCCCTTTTGCAAAAATTTTAATCTTAAATCGTGTTCTCAACTAAGTACATATGTATTTAAATTTCTTAGCCATCTCCATCATCCATCAGATCACCGTCTACGACTCCCTATAATATCATAAATAATTTGTTGCTCCCCAACAGCTGACATCATTGAATTATCTTCTTGGCTTCTTTTAAAAATAAATAGAGACTCCACAGCTACACACTAGTATCTCTCCAAAGAATCAGATGCCGTCCGACATTTTTCCTCTTAAGTAAACTAATTTCCGATATACTCGTTCAGATATCACTATCCGTGAATGCGTTGGCAGTGTCATTCACCATACTGCTCCAAAAGTATCTTTTGTCGATTAGGTACTACGTTAATGTTTTATTTAAAAATAGATCCAAGATTAGCATGATGGAACTATCCATGCGATGGAATGTTTATGGTCTCTTGAGAATGATACATGCTATTTGCGTGTATGAGTCTGTGTCCGTGTGATGTACACAACACACCAAACCGAAATTTTAAGGTTTGCGGTAGAAGTATAAAAATACAATAATAGCGTCAACTTACCGGCTCGATCTCGACTCGGTTTCTGCTCGACATTGGAGTGGTTTCATATATATACGAGTCGACTTGAAATCGACACTACTCCGATTTGGACTCTGGGCAACACCACATATGACATTTTTTAAATGTCGAGCGAATCAGATTCGCGAAAAATAAATTGAAAATTAAGTTTATTTATATGTAAGGGGCCAGATACACAATTAAACGTGTGATTTGAATTCTTTGAATGATATTAGATGCGTTCTTTTTGCGCAAAGCAGATCTAGTACAGTAAATAAAGATAATTTACTTAAAAGAAATACCTAAATGCCGAAATTTTGAGGGAATGTTTGCGGTCATGTCCTGAGTCTAAAACCGAGTTTTCGTATTCGAGGGGGTGTAATGAACCATATTCTGGTCTGGTAGTGCTGTATCTACCGGTAGATCTATAGCAGCACCTGAGTAAGGATCTGTCGGTGGTACGAAACCAGAGGCCAAGGGTCCCATTACGCCTAGAACCCGATGCGAGCGCGAGGGAATCTGCGGCGTCCGCCAACCATTCCACGCTTATCGCCATATTTTTTTATCATTCCCAATTTTTGCCTCCCATGTTTGTACTGTCATCCCCAGGCCTATGCATTTTTATTAATACGTAAAGGACAGGGGCAACGAGCGGTGAAAACCCCGCTCAAGTCTCCCGAACTGGGCTACAGTAAGCATAGGACGCTGCTTAGCTCGTTGAGGAGCCTATTTCTTCGCCAGATGGCAACAGGGTGAGGCAATATACAACCCCCTGTCAATATGGGGGTTAGTTTGTTTTTATATCCTTGACGAATGTGACCTTATAATCTATAAGTATATTCTTGGTCAGTATGACGAGATGAGTCGATTAAGCTTTGTCCGTCTGTTTCTATGCAAACTAATCTCTCAGTCTCCCTCCTTTCCGTAGCACGCTGTATTATATGTATAGGTATGTATGTCGGAACCAACGGAATCGAATATAATCGAATATAATGATAATTCAATTAGGTCAGCTGCAATGGCCCGTCAAAGGTCAGAAGTGACGGGTGGTTTATGTTTGTTCGTAAATGCCGTTTTTTTCCCATAGTAAGTAGAGTAAGGTCACGGTTCTTAGCCCGCCGCGCCGTTGCGAAACAGAAATCCTAGGCCTATTGCCATCAATCTTAAGGGCAGCCTGTAGAGAAGATGGACAATTACGTCTTCCTGGGTAGCATTGTTGACGAAAATAGTGGTACGGAGTAGAACATCGCTCGTTATATCAACCAGGCTAAATGCGTATTCGGTCTGTTGTCCCAATCTAACAAAGCGCTTATCTTAGTATTAACACCAAGCTGGGCCTGTTTCGCTCCCTGGTACCTCCCTGTCTGTGTCTTCGTATGGGAGCAGCACCTGGAAAGTTTCCGTGAGAGTTGCCAGGAGCCTGTAAATTTTCGTCAACTCATGGCTTCATCGTATTTTAAGAATTTTCTGGCTCAAAACAATATCAAATGAAGAGCTAAGTCTGCCTACGGGTCAGATGTTAATTTCCTTGACCCCTCCGCATAGGCGCGTCAACATTCTACGCCTTGTTGACGTTTCGACAGCATATTTACTTTTCGGAAATGCAATTGCTAGCATGCACCTCATATCCGCGCCGTCTTTATACTGACAAGCTCGGAGCACTGTGAGAGTTCTATTAGTACCCACAGGCCGTTTTCGATCGCGCCGAGATTTAAACTATGAGGTCTAGATTAGTATCATAAAGCGGTGACCGAAAGACCAAGACCACCGAGCGCGAACTGATACGTAGGCGAAAATGGCAGATAGGTCACTGATAACTGCATTGCTTTACATGCCATGAAATGGAACCCAATTTCCAATCACGGCCGACCGCCATTAAATTTCAGGAGTTCTGTGCCAAAAGATTCTGATCTGTTGTTAAGACGTGGGGGAGTTGCGTCCGATGGTCCAGAGCAGAGTATGATGGCGCACAGGAATAGTTGAGACGCTATGTCCCACTAGGGATTAAGGCAAAGTAGTATAGTTTGGAGTTGATTTAAAAGCCGACTAATCCTATGAGACTTAAAAAATATAAAAGAAAACATTTTTTTTTAATTCGCATACAAAACAGAAATACTCTTTTATATTGAACAATTGTGAAATTAGGGTTTACAATTATTTATGATACATATGGAATGCAACCTCTCCAGATGATAATGGGATGATGAGAGATGATCATCAATATTTTGATCTTTTCATGTTTTTTTTTCGGGAGTGACCCAAAGCTATGTGGCGGAAAGAAGCTGGAGGGTACGTGCTTGGAGGGTTATTCTTATCAAGCAGATGCAACATACATCTACACGCAAATGATAGGGTAAGTGGAATGATACTCATACGGTCATTGAATTCCACGGATGACATCAAGTGTCTTAATTCAATTTGATGCAATCAAATTGATTTTGATTAGCAATAGTCACTTTGAAGTGAGTTGTTAGACAGACGTCGTACGAAGTGAGTCTCTTAAGAATTTACGACCATGCAGTCATATATGTAGGTTGCATGCAGATACGTATGCATACAAGTGGAATGGAATATTTTTAATAGTTCAGGGATTACATAGAATATTCATCCGAACACTAAACTTTCTTTTAATTGCAATTTATAACTTACATAGTTTCTTCATTACGGATTAAAGGACCTGCAGAAAAACATTTAATCAACAGAAGCTTTGGAAAGGTTCAGATAGGATTCTGAGCCACTAGTCTCAACTTGAACGAAGAGTTTCACAATAAATTCATATCTACATTACAATACATTCATATATACGTTACTAGTATATTTTGAATTTTGAAAAGAGGTTTCTACGTCTCCTTCTGAAATCGATGCGATATGATAGGATTTGCTAATTTTTTCGTATCTGTACAACTGATAGCTCAACTGAACTGATAGGGAACGGCTAGCTCAACTGATAGAAAAACTGATGGAAAACGGGTAGCTCAACAGATAATCGGGGAGACTCACGAGTGTTTAATACATACCCCGATCACGTTTTTTTTCCGGACTGTAATTGATTTATACAGTTGTTATGTGCAATCACGGAATAGCAATCCTGTCGGAGCAGATCCTGCCGGAAGTGCCTTATAACAAATTACAAAAAAAAAAGTGGGTCGTACAAATCTGACGCCACTAATCGAAAATGGGCAGGGCGTCTGAATATGGGATCCCGCCTCGTTCAATTTTACTGCATCATTCCGGCAGGAGAGCGTAAATGCGTGGTTTGCGATCGACGAACTAACCACATCGAATTGCATTAATTGCAAGCCGACATTGAAATTGTTTTACAAGTCTATCGCTAAATGTGTTTGCAATTCCTGGTTTTCATTCTCTATTATTTTATCTTCATTAGTGAAAATTAAGACTTAAAGTCGTATGTTTAGGCTTACACACAGACGTATGTATCTTTGACTAGCGCGTTGAGTTCTTCTGGCTTGACGTGGATTAAACTAGAAATTTATGGCACCCGGCAACTGGTATATCACGCAACAAGCATTCATTAATTCACCATAAATTACAACAATTAAGAATTTAATCTTTAATTTGCAACGTTTCACCAACAAGATAATGGAAGATAAAGATAGACTCGCATGTATCTAATAACTGTTCAAAATACCGTAAGACACCAGACTAGGTCTATTCTATCCATCTACTCCTTTTTTCTCTTATATAGTATGTTATATCTGCCATGCATGAGAGTACGAGTAGATGGGAAATCCCTGGTCGCTTTTCTACATTTTGGAATATCTGAAGTAACAGTCTTGATTGCATACTGTTGGGCTCCACTCGAGCTTATGGATGAGCATTACTGTGATATACATACATATAGATGCAGTATCAAAAGGCCGAACAACAGGAGTGGTAATAGTAACGCATGCTGCACTCAATCATGAAAACAAATATAGAACTGTAATTAATATTACAATAGTCTTTCATTAGCACTTTTCAAATTGTTGAGGAACTCTCCTTTGATCTTTCTTCGGAAGAATGACAATGATGGATGATCTACGAGTATAATATTGCCGAGAACTGGATAGAGGAATGATGTAGACGGCGGATGCATTTGTTAAGATTTTTTTTTTGTTTCAGCTTTGAGGAATTCTTAGTGCGTACCACATACTTAAAATTCCATTTAAAGCGAATGTCAAAAGGTTGAATTTGATCGACGAGTGAGTGTATACTCGTACATTCCCGCATTGAACGACTTAAAACTGAGCTGTTTGCATTATTGGTCGTTTGCGTTGGCATGTGCCATATTAAAGCATTCCATTTCTGGTGCATTTATGTTTTCTCCTCCATCAATATGAATATGCTTGACATCCAGTTCTTCCTGCCGCAGTTCGTTACTCTACCGTCCATTTGCGTATTCTAGGTAGCCTACGAAAAGTTGCGCGTCGGGATATTAAATTGCTGATTATCTTCGTTTGTTGCATTGTAGAGTCGTAACCATTCCGTAGCTGCGAAAAACGTAATACAGAACATACACAATATAGATACATAGTTATATTTTTACCATTTCCTGTATTGCAACAAAGAAATTAATTTGACAGGCATTTACTATTTTTTTGTCCTAACGTCTAGTGGAGCATAGCGGGTCAACTATACCCATGTGGCTTAGCTGACATTTTGTTAGCATAAACTGATTTCAGACGATGCATGATGCATGTTGCATGCACCTCCTGCCCTAAATGGGCTGCATATCTGCGACAAATCGGGAAAGGTTGTGGCTTTTTGTTTCGCCCTACACCACAGGGGGGAGATAACACAAACATCTATGGTCACGACGGAATTCGAACCCGCGAATAACCAATATCATGAGACATTGACGAAATTGACGCCTCAACGCATTGAACTACCGGTATCCGGTTTGACATGGCATTTGACTAAGAATATTATTCCCCGAAAATGAATAATTTGTTATCACGTCTTATGAGCAATCTGAATATTCACATTCAATTTTACAGATGATTTCAATATCCACTGCAGCAAGCTCAAATTATCTTATCGCAAATCTTAAGGTGTCTTATCGCAAAATATTTGCATTTTCATTTTGTTTTTATTTGCAAACCACAATAGATGATGTAACAAAAGATGCAAGTAACTCATTATGATCAGTAAAAATAGACAATTAAGATTTGTAGCTGTAGATGTTATCACTAGTGTATTTTCTACTTTTTACTAAATAGGGGCATTTAATTTGGAGCACAATACGTGTATGCTAGCAAGTGCACTATTTGAAATTTAAATTCTAACGAAACGTCAACAAGGCATTGCTAAAGATGCTAATGCATCCATGCCCACGGAAGGGGTTAAGGCAATTAATAGTTCAAAACAGCTCATCCTAAGTCAACGCGGTGGCCCATAATTTGCTCGTCCATTAACACGCTGTTCTTCGATAGGCCAGTTGATACATCACGATTATTGTCCCTTTTGACATTATTGGCCGCGATTTGGTGAGCACCTTATATGGGATACTACCAATTGTCTTAAGGTGCGAGTTCCCAGGCCGCGACTGAGCGACTTGCGGTTGCGACTATGAAAAAAACTATCATAACGGGGCACCATAATATAAACTTCATTGCTCTTTTCGTCGGAATTACTTTAGGAAATACCGGCAAGTAGACCTACATCGACATTGCACTATTTGACTTTTCAATGGACTCCGAATCCGCACTTAAGGAATTTCCGCTTTAGTAACTACACTATGTGTGGGTTCGAGCTTCTTACCACCTAAAGCGGAAATGGATTCCTTAAATCCGGCTTCAGAGTATATTTCCGCTTTAGGTTGGTAAGAGCTTAGAGCCCATACACGTTTTGTTTTTAGTTTTACAAGTGCGACGGATGCGCTTCAATTAGTCATTTAGTGTAGTAGCGAGTTTTAGCATTTTACTGTAAATTTTCCAGAAAGTTGTAAAACGATGCCGGTCAATGCCACTCGCCAGGGAAATGAACCGCTAATCTCTATTTGCAAGTATCGTCGAGCGGTGACCGAGACTTCACGGCTACCGAGCGCAAATTTTGCGATACAACAACCACCAATATTTTTGAACTGCTCCAAAACAACGTCTCTTGCTCATGCTCCCTTAGGAGCCATGTTAGAGAGATCAATAATGAGGATGCGAACTGACGCGGGTTCGCCCAAACATACGTCCACACTGCAATGTCGCCCAAGATTATGTTTCAACATGTACTAGCCTGCTGGAGAAGGTGATCTGTAAGGTTAGGGTAACCTTAACAGTATCCGACTCCCCATCCGTTCATTCACACACATGGCTACGGCTACACTACAATTCAAATAAACCGCACTCCAATACAATTCCGAGGAACATACCTGTAAAGAAAAGAAAAGACATGTGAGTAATACTAAATACGAGTATTTCGGAGCTTGTATTTCGAAATAAAAACATAAGTACATTCCAAATAACATACAAATCACGGTCCTCAATGGCTCAATGAATCAAATAAAGAAAGCAATTTGAGGTTTGCGGAAAAAAAAGAAGGTGGCTCCATTTTTGTAATTTTTTTTTGGCAAATCGCGAAAAAACTTTTGGGAAAATCGCCGCACAATATATTTTTACCATATGCCATGATATACGGGACAAGTCAGCGAAATTATAAAATTAAGAATTTTTGCATAACTCTCAATTTCAATTTTCCAGATGTCTTTTGAAGTTTGTCAAAAAATTTGACAGAAATGGAACTGCCTTCTTTTTGCAGAAAATCCCTGAATTGATATTGAAATCATAAAATAGTGTCATAAACTTGGTTCCTTACAATATAATCAAACACATAACTGAATTAGTCTAATCTAATTTGTACGTTAAACATGAGTTATATTTCAAATAGCTTACAGAAAAGAACATCCAATAAAAAAAGCCCATTAATTAGACTCCTCACTCAAAATTTTGGCATCACTTATTCGTCATTTCGAATCTTGTTCCGTTCGGATTTGGAATTTAGAATATTATTAGTCGAAATATAGTCGAAAATTAAGAATTATCCATGGTATCTTGCATTTGATCTTTGCATTGATTTATCTTTTACTATCGTTTTGTATACTCGTATAATTTGCATAATTGGCTTACATTCACAAATTTCGTGTGGTAATACGAGTATACGTATAAGAGCTCGTGCAAAAATACTTCCGATACTTTGACCGAGACTGTTTCGTCTCAAAAGAATCTCAAGTTTGTAAACGCAATTTCTCCAGGTGCTAATTATACTTTTCTGTGGTATACTATATTACCAGTCTTTTTGCTACTACTTATTCTATACAAACGCCGATCTGTGACTGTAGATGGATGTCTTCCAGCTTGTTAAAGCACACCATCTAGCTTTAATGACCACTAAATTCGTATTAATGGTGCTGTGAACTCTCAGTATAACCGGATTATTTTCACAATCTCATCGCTCTCGAGTTAAAGATACTTCCTAAAAAGACCGGCCGGTTTCATTCAAATTTTGATCTATTTTATCAAATTACCCATAAAGTTGGAATTTTTGTGTACCATTTGTTTTAATCTAAACTGTTTTCGTCATCTATCTTATTGAATTAGCCAGCCAGCTGACCGGCAAATAAATCATTTTCAGATGTTGAATTAGAAATTAAATAAAAAAAAACAGATGGTTGGAAAACAGACAGTTTAATATCACGTAAAGGCTAGTACTAACCTCTTCGTGCGAAAATGTTGCACTTATCTCTCCCACGAAAAAGTGACATTGTAAACTTGCACACAGCACATTACCACGGCGCTCTACACGACACTTCTATTCAAAAGACCGATTTTCAAGCGATATAAAGTGCAAAGTAATTGTTTTCGCGTGAAAATTGCTCATAATGATGTGGAGACTTTTGAAATATGTTAGTACTGAGAAAGCTTAAAAAAATTTCGTGCGAACCCAACTTTTGACAGTTTTTGTATGAGATTTCGCACGAAAAACTGATCTTAGTACCTAGCTTAATCCAATAAATTTTTCGTCGAACAAAATGAAGAAGATTCTATGCCCGAAGGGTACGAGAATCTATACATCAGAAAGGTACATATTTCTTACATAAGTAATTCCACTAAGATGAACTCGTGTCAATGCTCTTTTCAAGTAGTATCTTTTCTAAGCTGCCACAGGCATGTAATACATGCGGCAATGAAAAAAAAAATACAAAAAAAGTTAAATTTTAATGGCGGGAAAATTTTTAAACCGGTTCAACTTATGACTTTCAGCTACACGCATGATCTATTTCGAAGGTTTTTTTCTATCGACATCATCTCTGCAAGGAAAAAGCCTACATACATACGTGCGTGAATAACGCAAAGATGCTTACTTCCACGGAACTTCACTGCAGCCTTGGTAGAAGATGATGGTTCTATGGCTGTGCCGGATATTAGTTGGAGCTAGAGGATTGAAGATGTTGGTTCAAGCACTTATCGTTTCCGTCTTCTTTTTAAACATGCAACAATTAATTTTACAATTTACTTATAACACGAGTCAATTGTGGTCACATGTAAAAATTAATATGCATAAATATTTTCTGAAAAATGTTGGTTGCTTCAAGGAATAACTTTGTAAGAATTATTGACGTGAACATTTTATAGCCGCCTTGCGATGATGGTAAATTGAAAATTCTTCAAAGGAAAATATGAAAAATGGCTTATATGAAAAAAAAATTTCGTCGCGGTCTTGAACCGTGTAACCTGGTGAAGTTC
Source organism: Chloromyia formosa (assembly GCA_964017055.1). NCBI lineage: Eukaryota > Metazoa > Arthropoda > Insecta > Diptera > Stratiomyidae > Chloromyia > Chloromyia formosa. The sequence goes on along the minus strand of OZ024815.1, from coordinate 29,161,583 downwards.
CCTCTCATATACATAATTTAGCTAACCATCAAAATGTGCGTATACGGTCCACTGCCCCGACTAAAGGGGAAATAGTCGCTGCAATTATTGCACTAAAACGAGGAAAGTCCGCTGGACTCGACGATATCCCTGCCGAACTGCCGATTTGATGCACCCAATTATTTTTTTTAAAGTGTGAAATACAGAGACCTTTCCCACTGAGTGGAAGGAAGGTTTCATCATCAAACTTCCGAAGAAGGCAGCCTTACAGACTGTAATAATTGCAGAGGCGTTTGTGTGTTTCCTGCCGTTACCAACATAATAGCTAAAATCGACCAAAGGCTCACTTAGAAAGCACAATTGATGAAGAGCTAGGCTGGCTTTCGATCCGGATTCTCCTGTAGCGACCACATTAACACCTTACGAATCATCATCGATCATCATCGTCATTGCTTTTCATCGATTTCGAGAAGGTTTTCGATAGTGTGAACCGTCATTTTATATGGGCGACCTTGCGCAGGAGAGGCATCCCAGAAAAGCTTGTGGATATTATTAAGGAAACTTATGACGGCGCGCAATGTCGCGTTTTGCATAAAGGCAAGGTGTCAGCGTACTTTCAGATTCGCACTGGAGTTCGGCAAGAGTGCATTCTATCTATCTACAACATCTTGACTACGATGTCGTCAGCGTGCCTACCCTCCCACAAAATCATGGATCTGTCCGCAATGGCGTTAGATCTTGAGAGGGAGGCAAGCAAGGTTGCAGTAAAGAAAATACTAACAAGACCAGGGTTCTTAGCCCGCCATTGCGAAAAAGAAATCCTACATCTATTGCGATCAATATTAATGGAACATCGCTCATCAACCAAGCTAAATGCGCATACGGCATGCTGTCAAAAATCTGGCAGAGCAGTTATGCAGCATCAAGACCAAGCTGGGCCTGTTTCGGTCCATGGTATTGTCTGTGTTTTTGTATGGGAGCAGTACATGAAAAGTTACCGTAAGGGTTACCAGAAAGCTGCAAGTTTTCGTCGAATTCTAAGAATGTTCTGGCCCGAAACAATATCAAATGATGAGCTAAGTCGGCGTATGGGTCAAATGCAAATCGACGAATTGGTAGGCAGGCGAAAATCGCAGTGGATAGGTCATACATTGCGGAAGGATGATAACTGCATTGCTTTACATGCCATGAAATGGAACCTTTTTTCCAACCAAGGCCGACCAAGAGGGGGTCCTAAATTCACATGGCGTCGATCTGTGGCAAAAAAAGTGTATGGCGCTGGGCATGTCGTTTTGGTGAGTTGCGCCCCAGTGACCAGAACAGAGTACGATAGGGCGCAGGAGTAGTTGACGTGCTATGTAGTAAGAAGAGTGCATTCAATGAATTTTAAAAAGACCTAGTAACATTATAAAAAAGATTGTCATTTTGAAACTATCCACCTACTTATAATTTTTTTCTAATGTTTTTTTCTTGCCTTATCTTGGTGAATTTTTATTGAATCCCAGGCTACATTTCAATTTCGTTGTAAGCCTATTGCTTTGCACCACACGAATAACTGAAATACGTCTTAGTTCTATACTAAAACTTTTATCTATCGACACGTTTATATCATCGAACTAAAAGGCGTTTTACCTAAATCGTTTTAGTGTTAGTATTTGTTCGTGGTGTGTTTATACCGACCATACGGAGGGGTACTAAATACGAAAGATGCCAATTGTTGGTTTGTGACTTTGGTTTGGAAAATGTGAAGAGGCAGTAGCCTTCTAATAAAAGCGCGTTTGTATCGCTTCAATCAAAGGATGAGACGAATACAGAGTTTCAGGAAAGAATGAGATGAGGTATTTATAAAACAAATAAAATTGAATTATCACCAACAAAAACATAATGCGGAGACAGCAACGCCATCTAGTCTCAATTTTTCAGTCCAGTTCTGTTAATTGCCTTGACCCCTCCAGGGGCGTCAACATCTCCAGCATTTCTATGCCTTGTTGTTCGGAAGTGCAGTTGCTAGCATGCACCTCCTATCCGCGCCGTCTTTATACTGACAAGCTCGGAGCACTGTGAGAGTTCTATTAATACTCACAGGCAGTTTTTGATCATGCTGAGATTTGAACTCCGAGCTCTAGATTAGCATTGTAGAGCGGTGACCCAATGACCACGGCCGCTGAGCGCGATAAGTGCGCAAGTGTAGCTAAAAGTTAGTACCAAAACTAACTAAACCGATATATTTACATCGTCGTAAGTTAGATCGATTTATAATACGATAGTTAAACCTCGAAGATAGTCCCGCGATATAAACGTAGCGTATATAGGTCATAGGTCAGACTGCGAGGACGACCGAGATTTCGTTGGGAGAGCTCAGTAGGTGTAGACGCCGCGCAGGCGGCCAAGGCCCGACGTCGGGCTGTCGCGCCATGATGATGATGTATATAGGTCATGGAACGAAATTATTTTCATCTCGTACCGTTTTTAGGAGGATGTAAATTTCTGGAATGATACCTCAACCACCGATACTGACTTTCTTCCTATATGCCCGAAAACAAGCAATTCGAAGTTCGAAAGATGACAGACAGTAAAACTGATTGTATAAAATTAAAATTAATTTTATTCCAATTTAGAAAGCCTGCTTTCGGGTACTTCTTCGTTCCGCAGACGAATACAAAACGAAAAGAGAAGTGCCGGTAAAAATTGCATCTATAGTACTATGGGAATGAATTCCCAAAGATTCCTCGATGTTGATCATTTAACATGTTCATTTATTCGAATTTTAATTACAAAATTACATACTTTACACGCATACGTGTACATTCTCAAAATATCATCACTTTCGTGTGTGTTTTTCGAATCATTTTCCGAAAGAACTACACATTTGTCGCCATCGATTACATTGCATCTTACAACAAATGACCACCAAGCAGCAAGCACCCCATTCATTTTAAGGCATATGAGAATTAAAAAGATACAAAAAATACATCTTAATTCAATGCATACTTCTTCTTGTTAATCGTATAGATACGAGTAATTCAAGTTTGCAAATACACATACTATGTGTACAAGACAAGAAATAAAAATGAAGTGCATTACTTTGGGAGATACGTTACAAAAATTAAAATTTCAATTTGAACAAATCCTTAAATACATGTAGATCGCAAGATACTCTACCTTCACCTACCTACCATTTTTGGTGGGCCGTTATACCATTAACGGATCACCTCTTGCTCGACAACATTTCTGCATTATTTTTTCAAAGAAAAGACAGAAGTGAAGAATTAAATTTTCGCATTTTTCTTAATTCATTTAGACGGGTGACAATCGGGGAATCATACTCGTATTTAGCAGTTTACTTAGTAGCCGATTGAATTCAAACTAAGTATCGGCCAGTTTTCAAGGTTTCATGTATACTACAATGTTCGATGTCATGATGTCATTTAACATTATCTGACAGAAAAACATTTTCCAAGAGTTGTCAAGAAGATTCAACATAGAATAATGTATTACATGATATTAAATCCATGTTTTCGCCTTATTGGAGCTGCGAGTGGCCGGCGTCGATGGAGGAAATGCATACGAATACGGCATAAAATTCAAAAACTTTAAGGCGCCAGATAGATGGTATCGTCCGCCTTGGATTGAGTCCATAGGAGGTTTTCTGTGAGCCCAATTCACCATCTGAAAATGTCTCTCTGAACCTATTCTACTCGTAAACAATTCATGGCATTGCACTCTTATCAGTAGAACAATAATTCGATAATTGGAGGTCTGTGGCTATAAGTCCGTGTGTAAAATTTACTTCACTAAAGTAAACCTCACACTGGAATAATCTTGTTCAAGTTATTTAATAAACATTTCGAGATCTGGTGTTTGTGCAGAAATATTGACTGTAAACATCTCTTTTCTAGTGCACAGACGGTCCACAAATACGAAATCTTAAAAAAAATGTTTAACAAAAATTTTTGAGTCTGATATTTGCTTAAAATAACCTACAACCTTACCCCCTTGGGTATGAAATTTTAACATTCTAACGAAACGTCAGCAACTGCCTCGCTTGAGGAAAAAGTACATTGAAATGCTTTACAAAATTTCTCTAGTCAAAGCCCTTAAAATTATCTTGTATATACCCAGGGGAATTCATACCATTTTGTATATCTAAAGTACTATGGACGAGGCTAACTGCTATCGCCTTTTGAAAAATATTATCAGTTTTTCTTGTCTTGTACTCAGCTTCGAAAATTTTAAGCCCATGCTATTAATCATAAGGATTGAAACTAGGGTGTATTCGCACCTTCGCTAATATTGGGTTTAGCTTTAGCGTTATATAGCGATATATTGAGAGTTGCAACCCCTTAATACGCGGAGCCCACGCAAAGGAAGTCTGAAATCATCTTAATTTAAAACCGCGAACCATTATGCCTCGTCCGGTTAATTAAGAATGTTGCGAAATTGTTTGAGGTGGTTGGTTTGACGGCAAGAGGACTATAAATTTTCTAATTAGCAACTGACGATTGCCAAATTAGATTTTGAGATTTTGAAATTTGCTTCAGTGACAAACTTCGAAAGCATGAGCACCAAAAATACAATTTTTTGGAGCAATTTCACGATTTTTTTTTGTGCTAAATAATCCTTTATGGGTTTCTTGCAAACCACCATCAAAACACTCGTAGAACTAATACGAACAAACTGTGAAATTTTCATCTAAATCGGTCCAGTAGTTTAGACACCCAGTCCCGACAAACGAAAAAGGCATTGACTTTTATATGTATAGATTTCACACTAATTATTGACAAAATAAGAAAATGCCTGTTTCTTCCTATTTAAAAGTCTGTAACTGCCACAAATTACATAACTGTGGCAAGCCACGAAGCTTTCCCACATTTATAATCTCTAAGCTCCATTCAGCTGTAATGATGTTTATTTTACACAAAACATCTGATCCAAAGTTTGCTTTTAGAACTTTGCATTTTATGTCGTGTGGATGTGCCAATCAACTAGGCGTAATATACTACATATATGTATATTTATAATATATACCCTAGACCTGTACAGACCTAGTGGTGACACCAAAACTTCAAATAGGCAAGAGCCATAAGCATTAACAGTGTGTTTCCTATATGGTCAGTTTGAGCAGAGGTGAATTGATGAAGCTGGGTTGAAGCAACATTAGTAGGAAAGGTAGGTGCCATTTGAGACGAGTTTACTCTCAATTAAGTAGGGGAAATAGGATCTTGTCTATTTTTAAAATCAATCAATCAATCAACTATTTTAACCCACACTACAAACATTCGGCCGACATTTCAAGTCGCTCGCTCCATTCAATCGAAAGTTTGTTTACACGGATCTTACCCATTTTCAGTATACGAACTAACTAGATCTTACTACCAAGTTCCGACTAAATTTTCAACTTGCAAGCTTCATTCTGTCGAAAGTTATCGTAGTTAAAGGAATATTTAATTTATTGACATTAGTAGGGAGGGCGTTCCCTTGGACTAATCTTACTAAACCTGAAGCAGCTTCTCATCTGAACTTTATATGCCAAAAATTAGCTCGCTACGTCAATTAGTTCAAGAGTTAATGACAAAAAACGTGAAAAGTGAGGTAATACGGGCCTCTATGTAAGAAAAGCACCGTTATTTTCTAACTGATCGCTATCAGTTTTACAAGAGTATAAAATGACCCTCTCGAGTCATCTGCCAAAGTTAGAGCTTTTCACGTTTATTCAATCGGGAGTTACAGATACATTTAATTATTTTACATATGTAGGGAAAATAGGCGCTGCCTTGGCCGGATCATACCTATTTTAAATACCAACCAACTAGAATATCATACTTCGAACATTTGACAGACAGACGGACGGACAGACAGACATGGCTAAATCGAATTAGTAGGTGACCGGTAGCTCAGTGCGTATACGCACCAGTCTCATGTCTGACTACCGGCGTTTCGGGTTCGAGTCCCATCCACGACGACGCTCGTGGCCATGGTTGTTTGTGTTATCTTCCCTCTTTGGTACGGGGCGTAATAATAAGCCACAGCGTCTCCCGACTTGTCGCAGGTAGGCGGCTAAGTGGGAGAGCAGGAGGTGCATTCTCCGAAACTAGTTTATGCCAACGAAACGTCCACTGGGCCACATGGAACAGTTGGCGCGGTATGCCCCACAAGGGATTAGGGCAATTGAGTATACCTACGGAGTCGTGACAAAAAAAAATATACCTATACCTTATAAGGTCTAGAATTAAATACTTAATTATTTATGAAGTGATAAACAACACATTTAACTGCTCTCTTAATTTCAGTAGCAGTAGCAGCAGCACCCTAACCATTCGTCTGACAAAAAATTGCAACCGACATTTTTTGTATGAAATATTGTGTTTAGTTCAAAACAGTATTAAAACTGTTTTGAACTATTTCTTTGAGAAATACGCGGTTTACGTGTTAAAAGCAAAAAACTTGAAAATAGTCGAAATTTTGCCTTTTTTTTTCAAATTTTTCCCTTTTTTAAGGGGCAATATGAAAATTCGGATGGTGTGCTTCAAAAAACATAAACCGAAATCGAGAAAAAAACGCCAAACCCTTACTACACATATGTACATACGATACATACATACATCGTATATTGACTGACTGACTGCACTATATAGGTATGTACATATAAGAGATCAACTTATTGCTGACAATGAACTTCAGATAAAAATATCCATAGTTTACTAATGCATCAAGTGTTACAACAAATAAAAAAAAAACAATTGATAAATAAAGCATAGAAACCTAGCACAAACATTTATACATCATCAACAATTGCGTTTAAAAACTAGGTCTAGAATCATTTTGCCTTATAAAACATAATTTCTTCTTCCAACTTCAGAAACACTATGTTCCTGTTGTCTTGTGGTCGCTTATCAGTGATACAGGAAACTAAACAAAAAAACATCAGTGGCAAAAAAGTGAAACATCTTTCAACAAATTGCCGATATATCAACTTATGAAACAAGTAGATGTACTGACTTTGGCTTCCAACTTCCAACCAACGCAACTTTAGTAGGCTTTTCATTGAAAATACAGGCGTCCGTCGTCGCGTCGTTCTTTGGCTATGAAACACAAACAACTTAAAGAGTATCTTTAGTATTAGGCTCAGATAGATTGTGTTAAACATGACATTTGAAATGATAAAAATGCGTTGGACGCGTCAAACTACAAATTGTAATCATCACATTAACTTTTTTTTTTACTAATTTCTTTACGACCATAGGGAAGATACATAGATATCCGATAGAAGTGTGGATTTTATCGTCCGGGGCTCTTTAATATGTATGTTGTACTGATTGATTAGAATTGTCATAACATTGTTGACGATGTCTGGCAATAATTTCTTCAGATGTAGAAGCTGATTGATATTTAATATTTATTGGAATGTGTTTTATTCTTACTTTTCCTTTACAAGTGTAGTTTTTAGGGTTTTTTAGTAAAAACAAAACCCTTATAAAGTCGGTCAAATGTCTGTCTGCCCGTCTGATAGAATTATCTCATGAACGGCTAAAGCTACATACATGTAATTCGGTGGGAATGTGTAGAAATATTATAATTCGCTGGAGAAAGCGATGTGGCATAAAAGGGTAACTTTAAGTGGGGGGGGGGGGGGGGGACACTGGGGAGGAGGAAATATGAGATCATAATTTGTCCCACCCCCCTTCCATTACGAGACCGTTACACTTAGAAATATGAATACCTGCAGGAAGGTGGCTTCCGGCTAGCATAGAAAATGAAAAAATAATGGAATTCGGATATCTTCTCAAAATAGGTTGATAATATGTAGTACATTTCTATAATTACAGTTAGCACACCCCTGCATCCCTTAAACACGTCCGAGGTCAATAGTACTGATGGCCAACGATAATACGGATCGCGCCATAGCCAATTATCTACCAGCCTCATGTACTACAGTGCATCACATAATTATAGAGCCAATTGCTAATTTCAGCATTTCTTAATTTCTTATCACTTTAAAGCTATAAAACGTGCAGTGTATGTTTGGCATTCCAATAAGCAAATGAGTATGGAACGGCGTAATAAGAAAGTGCTGGTATTGTATTTTATTTCCTGATATCGCTGGTTCGCATCCAAAAGATTTGAAAGTTCCAACATCACTATAATGTTTTTGTCCCCAACCAGTGGATCAGCGTGTGATAAAAAGTATATGTCCTTACCGGTGACCGATTACTGGTTATTTTAATCTTTAAGTAAATGGAAGGTTGCTTCAAAAAAACATGTTGGCGTTCTTTCAAGCGGACACTCCCTATAATCGGACAAAATTGTTGGTCCCGATGGGGTCCGGTTATGAGAGCTTACACTGTATACATATATAATACAATACACAAAAAAGGCTGTCTATACTTTCAACGATGCAATTTTTTTTATTCCGACTTGAGGATTTCCGAAGTCCAATGAGGATAAAAATACTGAAACCTGTTAAGATACTGAAAATATAACTCTTTAGCCGAACATATTATACAATATCCGAAATTATCCAGTCGATAACCTTTAACTTCTTGTAATTCATTCGTCGAACACGTGGTCATTCCAAACAGACACAATACGGCATCCTCAAGTATCCTTTTTTGTAATGCAATCCATAATCGATTCCACACATGTTTTTTTTGCCTCTCTATACTTAGTTTCCGTCTGCTGACTGTGTAATCGGATGTCCTGTACTTGAATGGTTTCAATTAAAAAAAAATCGCTTTATGTTTTCTAGTGAGTGGATAATAATGTCCGCATGCATTTTTTTTTAATATGTAAGTATAGGTACATACATACATACATACTAATTTTTGATGGTCAACACTCAAATTGACTTAAAACTTACCCTGAAAGTTTATTTTCAGGTTTAGTCATAAGTTCCGAATGATCGAATAACAGAGCAGACGCTATGAGCATGGCATTTCGCATGTGTATGTAAAATGACATTTGGAACATGTTGTGTTTAAATAAAAAGTCAAATTAATCTTTGCTTATGGCGTTATAGTATGTATCTAAATCTTCTCTTACCCAATCTGTTTCATTTGAAATTTACTCATCGTGGAAGCCACATTGACATTGTCAGCGAAGATTTGTGTATTTATCTTAAATAATCTACAAAAGACGTGTTCCATAGTTCATTGGAGCATGTCGTCTTGGAAGGGGTCTAAGATGATGAGGATTAAGAAAAAAAGTATGATGCATACAGCATACGCTTTCTGGGGAGACTTTAATTTAAAGTTAAAGTGGCTTGAAATGGTCTGTTACAGAATCTGCATGTGATAATTTCTTGTTAGTGTGTTGATCTGAATAAGGCCGATGGGTTGCCTTGCCAGTTGAATTTTGCGTCAAATATGAATCGTTTTTATTCTGGAGAAGAAACTTTGACTTGTGGTTCATCATCATCACCACTGTATCCACTGCCGGGCCTTAGCTCTCAGTATAGTTTTCCATTCATAGAATATAAACCAATAAGCTCAGATTCGTCCTAGGATCATATACTGATATGTACAGTATGTACATATGGGAGGCCTCTGTGTTACTGAGCAGTCTCAATGAAGACTCCATATGTTTGCAAGCAAATTTGAACTAATTTCGACAGTTTGCTCGAAAATGATAAATATTATCGAATGGCCTTGATATCAATATTTTTTCGATCAGTTATACTGATCGGAACTAAGTAACTTTTTGTTCCAGAAAAATAGTCTCGGAGTCGGACATACACTCACAAATTACCTTACCATCAGCATTCCCCAACTCCAAAGCCTTCTCTTACCTATCATCATTTATTTTTCACGGTTACATGAGATAAGTTAGTAAATTCTAAAACACACATTAAGTTTTTACCGGATACTCCAGGTAATTGAGACTTATAAATGAGTGTTATTTGATACTTGGAAGAATGAAATACTACATAACGCAAATTAAACATGGCACGCAGTTATTGTTCGAATGAAAGAGGCAAACTTAATTCAAGAACGTGTAATTATGTGTATTCGGAAGAAAATTGTCTGAAAAATTCATAGTTTTTAACAATACACGGTATGCGAACATTTTACATGTGGAAACTTCAGTAGCTCCTTCACCATGATCTGTCGCGTCGCAATCCAGGGCAGTGGCCACGAAAATGGCCCAAGATTTATATGCTTATTCATCCACACGCTTGGTCTCCGATGACCTAGTTGATGGACCGATTTTTGTTCACCTTAAAATCATTAGGCTCGTTCTTTTCCATGAACTTAGGCCTATAACTCTGCTCAGCTGCTTAGGTTTGAAAAACGAAATCGTTTCCGCTTCAGGGACTCTCCAAGCGGTGCGGCGACGGACGAGTGAGTAATTGTGAGGATACTCACAGAGGGTGTGCTGAGAAATTTCATCATCACTTTCTCAAAAACGAGAGGAGACCGCAGATGATTCTCACTCTGCTTCTTCCAAAGCACAGCAATTCCACGGAGCGCTTGCGCGAGTGACCTGGAATAAATAATTTTCATTGTCCCAGGCCAGAGAGGTGCTCCCGGTGCGCAGCCGTTTCTAAATGTTCCTGCTCTCTTATGTCTGGTTTTGTCCTACAAGTACCCCTCCATAGAACAGTTTGGGTTCTGTTAATGGGCTTGCCGAAGTCTTCCTAGCTAGCTCGTCAGCGATTTCGTTACCTAAAATACTGACATGTCCAGGGACCCAAAATGTGATAGCTTTATTAGTAGTGCCAATTTTTTGCAGAGCTTCATAGCAGTTCAGTTCTAGTTTCGATAAACATTACTTAATAGTGTTGGAAGGAAAGGTTGAGGATTCATAGGTAATATTTATTCTAGCATTCCATCCAGCACTTGTTCTTACACCTACCCCCGTTTTTCGAAACCATTCTCTAAATCTAAACACTTCCAGTCCCAGAATATAACAAAAAAAATGCGATATTCTTCTTAATTAGACGGTACAAGGCGGCAATACGAGTGAACTTGGAAACCAGCAACATCTGACCTCTAAGGAGGCGAAGAGCTTGTCTTGGGTCAAGGAGACTATTGACAGTAGCAGAACGCATTTTGAGACAAGACTTTGCGAGCAACGACCCGCAGTTCTACAACAAAGTCGAACAACAAGAACTAGAAAAGCCGGCTGTGAAAAGGCAGCGCTTAAAAGAGGAGCAACGGGCTAGCTCGAACAAACGGCAATGCCCAGTGGCGAAAGAACCAGCGGCTAGCCAGGTACCTACAAAGCAGATAGTCTAGTAAACGGCAACGAATACTTTCAGGAAGACCGCAAAGGTTAGGAAGGGAATGTGTGCTGCCGTGGTAGAAAAACGGCATTTGGTAGTAGCGCTCATTGACCGGAGCGACCATCTGGGAAAAATGAGCCAGGAAAGGTGGTTACTAGAGAAGATAAGACTTTTATACAAACTGGTGCAGTGGGTGGAATCGGACGTCGACCAACCTATGCCATCGTTTGATGAAGCTGGGTGGTTCAAAGACGTCAAGATGATAAGCTGCAGAGACTAAGCAGCACTGAAATGGTGCAGAGACACTGGAGGGTTTATGGGAGGGTGCGAAGCTGGAAATAGTCGATCAGGACAACATTTCAGCAATACCCAAAGCGAACGTGCTAGTGCCGAGTATTTTACCGAAAGAGACCTCGCTCAAACTGCTCCAACGACAGAACACTGACATCCCGGCGGATGATTAATTAGTTTTCTATACCGGTGAACCAACACGAAGGAGAAGAAACCATCATCCTTCAAAATAACAAGGCTGCAGAGGACATTCTGTGCCCTCTGTACAGTAGTCCCGCATCAATGGAGCTGCTGCACACACCACAGGAGGGTAACTATGATGTGGTGCTAATACAGGAACCGTGGATTTCTAGGGAGGGCCACATCAAGGGACTTTCAACGAACAACTCCAACGTTAGCTATCGGAAAGAGGTCAGGATGAGGACGATCATTATGGCAATTAAAAGCCTCAATGCTCTCCTGGACTCCGATAGAAGCATGAGTAACCTGACAATTAAACATGTTGAGGACGCGCAAGGACATTATTTTGTAATAACCTCAGCATACATGACGCATGAAAAAGCCGCGCCACCACAGGAGCTGCATACAACGGTTGATTATGGAACCGCAAGGAAAGCGAACATGGTGATAGGCAGCGATCCTAACGCACACCACACGATATGGGGAAGTAAGGACGACAACAAAAGTGAGTCATTACTACTTTAATCTGAAAATCGCGAATCGAGGGGTGAGACCTATATTCAGGGGATCCACTAACGAGAATGTCCTAGACGTAACACTACACTCAAACACTGACTCATGTGGCATCCAGAACTGGAAGGTCCTAGAGAGACCCTCCTTCTCGCAACTGGGAGGAGTTTAGCAAAATCGTAAACAATAAACTTACCAGCAGGCGTCCGGAGTATGCACGTAACGTTAAAAGTCTTGACCGCATGACTCAGTCTTTAACGAATACCCTTGTTTCTTGTTTGAACATACAATGCAACATGTCCTCTCATAAAACTCCCTAAGAAAATGAACCACTTTAGTGGACCGAAGAGATTAAGGAGGCCTGCAAGGTATGGAAGCTAGTCAGTAACGCGAAACGGGATGAGACATGGTGCGAATGCAAGAATTCGCTAAAAGTATTTAAAAAACAACTAAGGCCGGCTAATCGGAGCAGCTGTAGAGACTTTAGCAGCCAAATGGAAAGCACGGCAGAGGCTTCATCAAGGCTAAGAAAAGTCATCTAAAAAGATACGGTACCACCCACACCCCTCAGGAAAGAGAATGGGGGGGGGGGGGGGGGTGTGGACATAAGACAGCACAGAAAAACCAGGTAAACTTCTTAACACCAATTTCCCAGGCTGTGAGGACCAACACCTCTCGCTCATGGTCAGAGATAGGAAATGGCGGCGTAAAATGAATCAACGCATCGGGGCTACTCACGTGCAGATGTGTAAAATGGGCGATAAGCGTGTTCGACGCGTTCAAACCGGCAGGTGACGACGGGAATTATACCTGCAATGCTGCGAAAACCCAATGACGCTATAACACCCTGGTTTTTTGCCATACTAAAGCGATGTCTAGACTAAGCTATGCACCTCTGGCGAGAAGGGAGTCTAGAGTGATGATCATCCCCAAATCAGGCAACAACACAAACGATTGAAAAGTGTATAGGAAGACTTACTGCCGACTTACTGCTGACTGACTTAGACTGCTTACATAAAAGGGAAATCTGTGGAAATGGCTCTTCATGAAGTGGTCTCCACGGCTGAAACATACCTTCAATACAAACGGTTTACTCTTGGTGCATTCCTGGATATAGCAGGGGCTTTCAACAACGTCCCAATGGAGGCTATAATAGAAGCCCTCTTATACACTAAGGTGAACGATACTCTAGTTAATTGGATGAAAACACCACTCAAACAGGCTGATAACGTCCTATGAGTACTCGTACTGAATGTTCTACTAAAATCCTTAGAATTGTCAGGGATTCGTGTAGTGGCCTACAGACGATGTCGTGACACTTGTATCTTGCAGGCACTTAGGCTTATTATCCTTTTTAACAACTATAGCGCTCAGTAAGCTACTGAAGGAAGAAGAGGATTGGGAGCAAATTCTAGAAAAACTGAACTAGTTCTCTTCACAAGGAGAACCAAAATTCAGGAATTTAACTTGCCAAAGATGGATGACACCGAGTTAACTTTGTTAACCCATGCAAAGTAGTTAGGGATGATCTTAGCTAGTAGACTTACTGTTTTTTTTTTTAAAACAGAATAAACCTAAACAACCGTCAAATCAAACTAGTATGAAAACATTTGTCGAAAATACGTTGAGTTTATGATAGTAGAATTACTGGGGGTCATAACGCTGAAGAACGTATCAGGAGACCAACATTGCCTTCTATACCTGCAACACCTAATCCCTTGAGGAGACATTGTTCGATATAAGGTATCGTCGTAACGTCGCATATGATTCTATATAGTTTCCGATGTTATTTACAGGACAATGAGTCATGACATGAGTGCCACCACGCCATACGACAAAAGCTAAGTTGATCTGCCAGACCACCGTGTACGGGTGGTCTCCAGAAATAAAAAAAAAAACCTTTGGTATCTGGTGCTGATAGGTCCTATTTCCACCATCATATACAACCATCTTTGCTTTGTTTGGTTTCTATTCCACTCCATGCTCAAAAGGCTGTTGTCCTCAAATGCACCTACAACATCACCTGATGCAAAAAATGTCACTGGAGCGAAGCTACGTACCAAATTTAGTAGAGATTGGATCACGGGAAATGTCCCGGACGAACGATCTCCACTATAATAAGTACATATTCAAACTTTGATTCACTCTTACGCCTCTTTAAATCCGCTGTATATCTAAACGTTTTGTTTTAATCTTTGATTTATGCATTGCAAATATTCTATTCAGACAGATACGCCTCAAAGTTTACTTAACGCATTTCTATTGAACAAGGTTATCCAATGACCAAATACTCGTAGTAATTGTTTTAATTAGATTTCTTAGCAATTTGAGAATTAGAGAGAGAGATTACTTCAGCCTTATAGACAAATATAATCCTGGCTACTGATTTTCAATTTTGATAAAGTTTGATTCAAGGATATTGTAGGCTCACGTTTCTAATTTTCAATTTGATGGACTGCATTGTTCAACATTAAATACACACTAAAGTTTACCCATAACTCATAGCATGACCCTCAAAATTTAATTTAATTATTTTAGTTTAATTTATTAATTTTAAATATATTGATGTTTATTGTCTCATTAAATTAACAAGGGAATCAAAAATTTACAGAAAATTCCTGAAAACAAACGCAACTACTCCCTGCATTGAAACCCATTCCATCGTAAAATAATTTTAGGACGTATCCTGATGATCGCTAAAGGCATATGGGTACTGTATAATTAAATACGTTTTACATTGTACATACATAGATGACAAATTGATTCCATCCCCTGCTGAGCTGACTCAGAATTGCATAGCATCGGTATGTTTTGTGACGAATAGGTATGATATCCTAACACATGTGTAATTATTGGTCGTGCGAAATGTCCTTCCTTTCCTCATTAATACATCTAATTCAATGATGAGGGTTCATTTTTAACGAATAACCCTCACATGCTGTGAGGTTCTTGAGTTAATAATCAGCACATGCATTTATGGATTTTTTAGGGAGGGGAACCACGTGGTGGAAAAACAGGATTTCTAGATACTTATTATTTCCCTTTTCAACTACTATGCAAATATGTTGGATCTAAGTCTTTCGTTTTTAAAATATGTATGATTAAAAAAAAGAGAACAGGGTAGTCAATAAGTAATTGTTATTAAAAAATAGTCCTTTCTGAGGTCATTCTACTGACATATTCCGAAATTAAACTCGGCACTCTTTTCTGAACACAATTTTCCACTTTCAAAGAACCAATTTAAAAAAATTGGATAATCACCAGAAAATCCGGAAAAAATGGGACATGTGAACCCTTCTTACCTTAGCACCAATTTGGTTTCCGCATTGACCAGCTTGCAAGTGAACGATTTCCCTCATTTTGGTAAGTGAACGTTGATTAAAAACTTCTCGAAAAAATAAGAACGGAAGGCACTTATAGTGGCTGTAGGCAATTAATAAACTGAATGACTATGTAGTACTATTAAATCGCGAAAACTCCGCCGTAAAAATCTGATTCACAAAATTACGAGTAACGTTGGCTTCTCGGGTGAATGTATTTTTTTTTACCTAATTTCCCAAATTGATTGAATTAAAAGGCACTGAAAAAGTTCAACACTGGTTTTTCAAGATGAGGAACGACAAGAATATATATTTTTTTTTTTTGTTCCTTTGAAGCACTAAAATCCCGAGCACTTTCTTAACGAGTTCTTGGGTTCACGTTGGAAAACTTTCTGATGGGAAGTTCTGTACACGGTACAATCAAGTTTGCCGCCGTCGAGCTACTATGCACACGTCTTCGTGTCTGAATCAGAGGAAGGCTGATAATAATTTGTTGGCTCTGGTCGAGTTGATAAGACCCTCCACCCTATGGCCTATGGTATGGTTGGAATATCTTTAAGACGTTGCGGGCTAGATGGTTTCACTCTGCTGCTTATTCACTCTCGTGCGATAGTGTGCAATGATATGACGCGGACGAAAAATATGATGACTGTGTGTACTCGTGTTAGTAAGATTTTTGAATTTTCAGTGTGGGCAAATAACTACTCACAGTTCGGAGTTCAATTTCTTACTGGCATGAATCGCTGATTTTACATGAAATAAATCACCTCTGAGTCGGGTCTCGTTGAAAGCGTATTCTTTTGAGAAGTTTATCTGGTACTTGTCTTTTCTTACTATTTATACATATAACCGGCAAATGGAATGCATTATAAAGACACACTCACATGCACAGCGAAAAAAAAAATCATATTGACTTCTTTTTCGACGGGTCGAGTGCATTCTACACATTACTCGAATTTGGCTTCTGAAAGACTTGAACAAGTGACGTATCGTTAGGACGTAGCATTGTGGTATGTTCACACGAACAGTTGATGTAATTTGATGAAGAATCCTATATAAGGATAAGGTTGTTTGCACCGTACGAGTGTGCAACTCCAATTTGACCAAATGATAATTCGATCTTGGTTCCTTTCGGAAGCGATGTTTAAAACATTTGTAAAGAGGGTACTTTGTCGAAAACGGTATACATACATAAAGTACCATTTTCCACTCATAAATGGTCTTGTTCATATAGACCTGACCAAAGAAGACAAGATATCGCCTTGCGCATGTCGGCTCTCTGAGTACCTACGTCGCAGGGTCATACAATTGTATTAATACTTAGTTTTTGGCTTTTATTCTCTGTAACTATTAATCCTAGCAGAAAATTTTTTGAGGCGAAATTGAGATCACGAAAATATACATAAAGACTGTGCGTACAACGTTTTTCTATATTTCGAATTTCCTAGAAAACCTAATTCAATGACTCCCCTTTCGCACGAAGTTGAAAAAATATATCAAGCAGAGCCCACAGAAGAGACCGCTGCACCGTGCGTGGCGCGTTTCTGCACCCTAAACAGGCAAAGCGATACTGTCGCGAGGGTTAGGTTAAAGGGCTGCTGTGCTTAACACAGCACACATGGACCGCAGCAGGGTCCGTTGTGTTACCACCGGGGATTCAACACCCGACCATCCTAATCATTAAACCAGCCAGAACTGTAAATGAAACGATGTAGCTTGCCACCTGGTTACCTATATAGTAAAGTTATAAAACAAATAACTGGCGCAACAGTCCAATTTTGAAGCATGGCCTCGAGATGAGTCAGCATCATCTCATTTTTATACCCTAGACTTATAGTATAGGGTATATTATTTTTGTCGCGACGAAAATATGTAACACCTTAAAGGAAGCTCCGGAGGTATAGCAATGAATATATATAAATGATCAGGGTCACCTCCTGATTCCACTTAGCCATGTCTGTCTGTCTGTCCGTCTGTCTGCCCGTCTGTCTGTCTGTCCGTTCGCACGATAACTTTCAATAGAATGAAGCTAGAGCCTTGAAATTGGCCAAATGTTGGCAGTATGATTTAGTTGGATGGTACTGAAAATGGGCGTGATCAGGCCAAGAGAACACCTACCCCCCCCCCCCCCTACATATATCAAATACTTAAATGTATCTATAACTCCCGATTAAATAAACATGAAAAGCTAAGCTTTAGCTTTGGTATATTGCTCGTGGTATATTACTCTCCTTGAAAAATAAAATCGATCTGTTGAAAACTAACGGTAATTTTCTTACAAAGAACCCCGTACTACCCTACTTTTCAGGTTTTTTGTCTATAACTCTTGAGCCAATTAACGTAGACACCTGATTTTTTTTCATGTAACCCTGAGGTGAGAAGCTGCTTAAGTTCTAGTAAGTTGGGCATAATCAGATCAAAGGAACGCCCACCTCCCCTACAAAATCAAAAAATCAAATATTCCTTTAATTACGATAACTTTCGATAGAATGACACTAGCAACTTGAAAATTTGGTTGAATATTGTTAGTAAGACCTACTTGGTTAGTGTTGAAAATGGGCAAGATCCGACCCAAAGAACCCCCACCTCCCCTACAAATGAAACTTTCCAATATGCGATAACTTTTGATAGAATGAAGCCAGCAACTTGAAATTTTTGTCAAATGTTTAAAGTAAGATTGAGTTAGTTGGTGTTAAAGATAGGCCAGATCCGACCCAGGGAACCCCTACCTCCCCTACAAATGCAACTTAAGATAAGCGATAGCTAACGACAAAATAAACCTAGCGACTTGAAATTTTGGTTACATATTTGTAGTAGGATTCAGCTGGCTGATATTGAAAATACGTAAAATCCGACCAACCAAACCCCTACTTCCCCTACAATTGGAACTTCAAATAAGCGATAACTTTCGAAAGAATGAAACTAGAGATTTGATATTTTGTTTAAATGTTCATAGCATGATCTAATTGGTTGGTGGCAATGATGGGTAAGATCTGACCCAAGGAACTCCTACCTCCTCTACAAATGAAACTTCAAATAAGCGAAAACTTTCTATAAAATGAAGCTAATGACTTGAAATTTTGGTCAAATATTTGCACTGGGATCTAGTTGGTTGTTATTAAAATTGCGCAAGATTCGAAAAAAAAACCTCTACAAGTGAGACTTCAAATAAGCAATAACTTTAGATAGAATGAAACTAGCAACTTGAAGAATTCGACAAATATTTGTAGAATGGGTTAGTTAATTGATTTTGAGAATGGTCAGCATTCTCCTGAATGAGTGCCAACCTCCCCTAGAAACTGGTCATATAGGAAACTCTCTTTAATGCAAATGATCCTTGCCAATTGATATTTTCAAAATCCCCAACAACTCATTTTTTTGGAAAATAATGCGAAAAATCACAATTCACGTGTTATTCACTATTTTTATATCGCGGGACTATTTTCGAGGTTTAACTAAATCGATCTAACTCTCGACGATGTAAACGTATCGGTTTAGTTAGTTTTGGTACTAACTTTTAGCTCCACTTGCGTTGCAAAACTGGTCTAAAAAATAAAATTTCACTAGGTGGTGTTTCTGTCTTCGCTAATGGTTTTGTTTGTGATAATTCCATTTTATATGTTATATAAATACGTCATCCCTTTCTGAAATTCTACATTCTCTTCGTCCTTTGATTGTATCGGTATAAACGCGATTTTACTATATTAGGAGGTTACTGCCTCCTGACATTTTCCAAACCAAAGTCACAAACCAACAACTGACATATGTATTTCGTAATCAGTACCTCTCCGTGTGGTCGGTATAAGCACACCACGAACAAGTACGAACAGAAACACGATTCAGTTAAATCGCCTTGTAGTTCCACGATATAAACGTGGCCATTGACATTTCGTGCTGCCATAATTGCTGCTTTCAAAGTCGCTCGCAACGCAAGACTACCCTAGACACAGTCGATGCTACTGCTGATGCCTATACTGCTGCGTATGCTTCTGCCGAAAAGGTAATCAGCTCTTAAAGTATTAAAAGAACTAATTTCTACAATTTAGTTCAACATAATTAATATTAGACAAATTAAATGTCAAAATTTTTGGTTAGAAAAAAAGGAAAACTTAAAAAATATCTATTCAGTATTTTCCATTATTTTGTTTATTATAAATGCAATAAAATCCATTAATTCAATTCTATTTGCAGTCTAAACACACCATGAGTATCTTATTATCTTTCTCTCCATACAAATCCGTTAGTTCGCGGCCAACAACTTCAAGACGTTTCATTTTATCAAACTCATACGTACGCATGTACGAGCATGTCTGCTGTACGTATAATTAATATAGATGTAGGCTCTGTTAATTTCACAAAAATACAGTATAGCACCGCGGCGTTTCAGATGTATATGTGTTAAATCCACATATGAAAGGAGCGAGCTGATCGAAGGAATACCCGACTACGCCACGTACAAATAACACGCTTCTTTTGCGAGACTTCTTCCTTCCCTCCACTTTCGAAAAAGGAAAACAAAGAATACTCACCAGTTCTGGTGTATTTTTGGACCACAATGACACACGATACACTGATCCCTTCAGTATACTCGTACTACGTACAAGGAAGGGGCTTGAAAATGCCTATGAGCACGCACATTAGTTATGAATGCATTTAGGAGCATGAAGGATTGACGATAGTTAAATAAACATGCGCACGTGATCAACCAGTAGAATTCTCGGACGAACTTGGATTGGAAAATTTCACATGTAGACGTTTATAAATTTTCAAATTAGATATTAGAGATAAATAATACGATACATTCACGTAACTAAAAATTTTCCTACCGCATTAATCTTTGACCCTGCGTAGTGTAGTGATCTTTCCCTGCGCCGCGTCGATGACTTCCTGACATGCCCTCGGGGATTCCGGTCACTCAATTTGCATACTATGGAAGACGGTTTTTCATGATTGAACCTAAAATTGAAGAAGAGCTGATGAAAATTGACTATCTCGGAAGAATCTTTTTTTTTGTCGTAATTTTTGAATTTATATACATAAACTCATAATGTAAAACGAAACGGTTTACAAAGCAATACAAACAGATGATCAATTTACTTTTAACATGGTGGTGTCTATTATTTTAAAAGAATATAATAATTGTTATTTATTATCCATTGAGTATGTATATGTATCTCTTATCTTAAAGATGATGCACTTATGTAGTCAATAAATGAGATAAAAAGTAGCGATGTTCATCGGAACGTTCGGTTGGTCCGGTCCCATCCAAATAAATGCACATTATCCATTTGCTTTAAAGTTTTCTATGATTTGCTTTGAGAAATTTTGTTCCCAAACAGGTAAATCTTTCGGTGCGCATTCTGGAGCCAATGTACCTTTTGAATGCTTTTGAGTTGCTACGAGTCCTTATTTGCTTCTGGTGTGTTTTTTATGTCCTTTATGTCCGTTAACTCCTTCATATCGTATATTTCCCTTAGGTTCAAAGGCTGGCTGCGCTGGCCACGACGGGGCTTTTAGAACCACTCCATCAGCCGGATTAGATATAATACTCGGCTTACTCCCGTTGGATATAATTGGCGAACAACTGGCGGCAAACACGATTCTACGCCTTCGTGAGGCGGGCCAGTGGCGTGCGCTGAGTGAGGGACACTCCACTGTACTTGACAATCTGAATCTCCCAAGGGAGACGGACTACATTTCTCCCAAATACCAATTTGGCAAGGACTACACTAGTCTCATTCCATCGAGGAGTCAATGGTTGGGAGACGCGGGCTCCACCGTCGAACCCATGGCCATCTATACAGATGGCGGGGGACTGGGGATTAACCTATCACTCGGTCTACCGGACTTTTGCAGTATCCTACTACTTTGCCTTAACCCCTAGCGGGGCATAGCGCGTCAACTACTCCTGCGCGCCATCGTACTCTGTTCTGGGCAATGGGGCGCAACTCCCCAAAAGACTTACCCAGTACCTGACACTCCTTTGCCACAGATCGATGCCATGTGATTCGAGGACCCCCTCTTGGTCGGCCTTGGTTGGAAATGGGGTTCCATTTCATGGCATGCATAGCAATGCAGTTATCACTCTTCCACAATGTGTGACCTATCCACTGCCATTTTCGCCTGCGTATCAATTCGTCGATTGGCATCTGACCCGTACGCCGACTTAGCTCTTCATTTGATATTGTTTCGGGCCAGAAAATTCTTAAAATTCGACGAAGACATGAGTTGACGAAAACTTGCAGGTTTCTGGTAACTCCTACGGAAACTTTCCATGTACTGCTCCCATACAAAAGCACTGATAGTACCAGGGAAACAGGCCCAGCTTGGTCTTGATGCTGAGATAACTGCCCTGCCAGATTTTGGACAGCATGCCGTATGCGCGTTTAGTCTGGTTGATACGACGAGCGATGTCCTGCTCCGTACCACCATTTTCGGCAACAATGCTACCCAGGTAGACGAAGTTGTCCACCTTCTCCACAGGCTGCCCATTCATATTGATGGCAATAGGTGTCGGATTTCTTTTTCGCAACGGCGGGCTAAGAACCTTGGTCTTGTTGGTATTAATCTTTAGCCCAACCTTGCTTGCCTCGCTCTCGAGATCTAACGCCATTGCGGACAGATCCATGATTTTGTGGGAGAGTAGGCATATGTCGTCAGCGTAGTCAAGATGTTGTAGATAAGATGTCAAAGTCCATTGAATTCCTCTGTCGAGTCCGGATAGGGCTGCATGCAACACATCGCCGATCACAATGAGGAATAGGATCGGTGAGAGGATGCACCCCTGCCGAACTCCACTGCGAATCTCAAAGTCCCCCGACACCTTACCTTTATGCAGAACGCGACATTTCGCGCCGTCATAGGTTGCCTTAATAATAGCCACAAGCTTCTCAGGGATGCCTCTCCTGCGCAAGGCTGCCCATATAGAATCCCGGTTCACACTATCGAAAGCCTTTTCGAAATCGATGAGAAGCAAGTGAAGCGGAGAATCGTATTCAGCGCATTGCTCGATGATGATTCGCAAGGTGTTAATGTGATCGACACAGGAGAATCCGGATCGAAAGCCAGCCTGCTCTTCATCAATTGTGCTTTCTAAGTGGGCCTTTAGTCTTTCCAGGACGATTTTAGCTATTATCTTGGCAACGGCAGGAAGCACACAAATGCCTCTCCAATTATTACAGTCTGTGAGGCTACCCTTCTTTGGAAGTTTAATGATCAAACCTTCCTTCCACTCAGTGGGAAAAGTCTCTGTATTCCACGCTTTATCAACAAGTGGGTGCAGCAAATCGGCAGTTATGCTTGGCGCTGCTTGATAAAGTTCGGCAGGGATGCCGTCAAGTCCGGCGGCCTTCCCTCGTTTTAGTGCAATAATTGCAGTGACTATTTCCTCTTTAGTCGGGGCAGTGGACCGTATACGCACATTTTGATGGTTAGTTAAATTATCTATATGAGGGGGAACTTCACCAGAGGTTACACGGTTCAAGACCGCGGCGAAGTGTTCTTTCCATCGCCTCATTTGATCTTCTTCCAAGATAAGTAGCTTTCCATCACTATCTTTCACCGGATGTTGGCAGGAGTTACGACCACCTGTAAACTCCTTGATGACACCGTATACGGCGTTTAAGTTGTTACTTCTAGCGGCTTCTTCTGCTGACGCTAAAAGAGAATTGGCATAAACTCTTTTATCGCGTCGCACACTACGCTGAACTTCTCGAGCTTTCTGACGGTAAAGGAGTTTGATGCTGCTTCGATTGTCGTCTGATGCTGAAGCCAAACGAACTTTCAGCTCCTTTCTTTCAACAATCCGCTGCCATGAAGCGTCGGACATCCAGGGCTTATTCCGGCAATCCGGGTTTGGGCCAAGGATGGTATTTGCGCTATCAATGTACGCATTTTTTATGGCATCCCAGTTTTCGTTTATGTCACTATCTGGGTGACTAGTTATCTCAGCCGCTTTTTGCGCAAGATGGTCATTATATTGTTGTAAGACAGCTGGATTGTTTAGTCGAGCGGTGTTGAATTTGCGGGGCCTGGATCTTTCGTCGCTGGGGCGGCGCACGGCTGCAATACGCAATCGAACATTAGCGATCATAAGATAATGGTCTCTTCCCATCCCAATATCGGCACCCTTCTTGTTTCGCACGTCCAGGAGGCAACTCTTGAATCTTTTACTAATGGCAAAATGGTCGATCTGATTTTGTGTTCTGCGCCGATCAACAGAGGACCAACTGATTTTGTGATGGTCCTTATGCTTAAACATAGTACCACCGATGAAGAGACTGTGAAAGTTGCAGAACTCTACAAATCTTTCACCGTTGTCATTACGATCACCAAGACCGTGTCTCCCCATCACATGTCTGAGCCCATAGTTATCAGCGCCAACTTTCGCATTCAAATCACCCATAACCATTATAATGTCACCTTTAGGTGTTCTGCTCTGAACGGCGTTTAGTTCTTCGTAGAAGGAGTCTTTTGCCAAGACATTGTCGGGTTCAGTAGGGGCATAACATTGTATTATTGAGATGTTCCTCATTTTGGTCCGGAACCTGGCGGTCAAGACCCTGTCAGAGACCGGTTCCCAGGATAAGAGACAGTTTCGCGCGGCTCTGGTTAAAAGGAGCCCCACACCTGACTCACGACGACTACCGGTAGCTTTACCGGAGTACAACATTACAGTGCTGCCCGTTGGAGAGATGAATTCTCCGCTGTTCCACCATCTTATCTCACTAACTCCTAAGATATTTAATTTGTACCTCAGAAATTCACTCTCTAATTGACGAAATCGTGCGGTCTGGGGACCTTCTGATCCATTGTCCAGGAGAGTACGCACATTCCAGAATCCAATCTTTGTCATTGTACGATAGCTAAAAGTCGTAACCGTTGAGTCAGTCCTTATCCGAGGCATAGTTGACGTTTCGTTAGCATATAAAGATTTCGGATAGTGCAAGTTGCTGGCATACACATCCTGTCCTTTGATTGTCGGTTTTAACGACAGGCCCTCAAAGGGAAAGGCCGTGGTATTTTTTTTTTCACACCCCACACCACAGGGGTACCTCAACCAAATCATCGCACCGCCATCACTGGCGGCTTGACGTTGGTTGGCAATGGTCTGTGACCACTGCCGTTCCAGGGGGCGCCCACGCGGAGGACTATGGAAGAGGAGTTTTTGCCCCCCCCCCCCCCCCAGCAGTATCCTACAGGCGGAGGTTTCGGCTATCTCGGAAGCTCTGTCCTGGCTAGGCAATCACGTCATTACTGTGAGGGACATTACTATTACTATACGGATAGTCAAGCGGCGATTCGCTCACTCGAATCCGTTTTGACGATATCCAAAACTATCGAGAACTGTCGCCTAGCACTGTCGCCTGGCTTCTTCAATATTACCCTCTGTTGGATTCCGAGCCACAGTGGCTTTGCGGGTAACTGCAAGACTGATGAGTTGGCCCCAGAGGGGACAACTGAAGAGGTTGATGAAAGCCACAAAGACATAAGGGTGCCATTTACTTTGTGCAAATTGGCGATTAAGACCACTGACGTCGATAGGGCTAATGTTAGATGGCTCTGCGGCCATACGTGCCAAACGACAAGGATGCTTTGGCCGAAAATTGATCCCCGCCGTTCTGTCACACTGCTGTCGTTGAATAGGACGCACATTGGCAGGGTAGTAGGAGTTGTCACAGGGCACTGCCCAATAGAGGAGCATGCCAGGAGACTACATCTACCTCACCACGACTTCTGTAGGAGTTGTAGCGATGTGGAGGAGGAGGAGACCGTTCAACATCTCTGCCATTGCCCGACCTTGGCTGGGAGGAGAAAAATGTTTCTGGGCTCACGCGTTTTCTACGATCTGGATGACCTTAAGGATATGAACGCCACACGGCTCAATCGTTACATCGCCAGCACAGGCTGGTAGTAGCATTATAAATTTATTTTTTTCGAAATTCAGTCAGTCGGACGGCATTCCGACTGACTGAATTCGCAATTATGGGAACTTTATCACAAAACAAGCTAGCCTTCGGCTTTATCAAAAAACGAGCTTGCCAAAAGTATGACACCCTTCACGCTTCGCGTATCATACCTTCGTTGTGACTTATGGTGCATTTGCCACTTTGAAATTAGTAGTAAAACTTGTTCCGATTTCACTGTTCCTATGAGAGGTATATGAAATAGTGGGCCGATTTCAACGAAATTCGGCAACGTGATTTGGCATTCAATATGATTGAATAATAATTTCGTAAGGATATCTTCAGTTTTTCTAACAAAAACTTGCTTTTGGAATGGTCGTTCCTATGACAGTTATGTGATAGAGTAGTCCGATTTCAACCATATTCGGGAATATGATTTGACGAAAGATAATATTGATTATTATAAAATTTGAAAAAAATATCTTTAGGAATAAATAACATTTTCTTTCAAAGACGAATTTTTGGACCGGTCGTTCCTATGGCAGCTATATGACGTTGTGGTCCGATTCCGTTGGTTCCGACATGTTTACAGCGAAAGAAGTCTTTGTATAAGATTTCAGCACGATAGCTTTAAAACTAAGTGACTAGTTTGCATAGAACCAGACGGACAAAGCTTAGTCGACTCGCCTCATCATACTGACCAAGAATATACGAGTACATAGTTTATATGGTCGGAGATGCTTCCTTCTGTGCGTTGCAAACTTCATGACAAAGTTAATATACCCTATCACATTCGTGAAGGGTATAATAAAAACAGTTATTGCCTATGCGATCGGTTACTCAACCGAAACATGTAATACCACTTTTTAATCATAAATTAATGAACATTTACATGGTATATTTTTATCTTTAATACAAGACGGTATTTTTAGCACTGATAATCACAATTACTGAATTCTGAAAACTGAAACTAAAAATTCCGAAGAAAATTAACACTTCATTGGCAGATTGCAATATTATTTGGATTTTCGTAAGAGATGATTTAACCGTTGCCATATCGTTTGTGTATGAAATCGTTTCCAATTTTTTTTAACGTTATCCAAAAGTGTAAGAAGTTTGAATTTAATTTTTGGTCATAAAAGCATAACAGCTATTTCGTTCGATTCGTTTGTGCACTTTAAAATTTTGATTATACTATTATAAAATATTATTCGAAATAAGTTTTTATGTTTATGACAAATGTCTTCGTACTTATCAATTGAATTTATTTTACAATATATAAAAGCATCAATTTATAAAATGATGAATTTCTGGGTGTCTGTTTTCTTTGTTAATTTCTTGTCATTCACTAAAACACTCAGGATGCGACTTGCAAATTGGAAAACCAAATTTTACAGCTATTTTTGCGGTTATTTTTGGGGAAGACATATATTGGGGGATTGGTTAGGGTTTAGAGGGAAAATATGCAAAAACATAAACGAGTAATTGATACTTGCTAAATATACATAGCTTAGTCGCGCTCGGTGGCCGTGGTCGTTCAGTCACTGCTCTACGATACTTATGTATCTAGAGCTCGGAGTTCAAATCTCGGCACGACCAAAAACTGCCTGTGGGTACTAATGCTAGCAACTGCACTTCCGAAAGTAGATATGCTATCGAAACATCAACAAGGCATAGAAATGTTAGAGATGTTGACGCGCCCATGCCCCTGGAGGGGTCAAAGCAATTAACAAATTCGTAGCTGAAATGCGATGATTTATCGTTTGCAGGGATATATTTTAAAACTTCTAGTCAACTGCAATTAATCCACATTTGGGTCTTCCTGCACTGGAACGATAATCCGTCATGCTCCACGTGTTGAAATGAAGTGCAACTTTCCAACGGTGAACCGCCGTCAGTGTAGAAAATCACACTGATTAAAGATGATGCGATACATAAAGCTGGTTACAGCTCGTTGATGTGCAAATATCGACATCATTTCGCCTGTTTGTACACGATGGAAATTTTTTTCGATAAGCCGTCGAAGTTTCTTAGAAACGGGTGCAAACTGACTTCGATATGTAACATAGGATGAACGCCATGAATATTTTCTCCAATGAATCGCCGCGTCATCGGTCAATTAGGATACCCCAACCCTTGAGATAGTAATTGGTAGGTCCTGTCGCAATTAATCGATATTCTTTTGATCTGTGGCTGACAAGACTGCGCCAGTTAAGCGTCGGTTCCACTGCAGCTCGCGAGCCGGCATTTTGTGAATGTGTTGCTAAGAATTTTCTGCTCGTCACAAAGCACGTGGCGAGCATAACATGGAAGCTTTTCGTGCCACCCAAATGAAGTTTGCAAGGATTAGTCCTGACATGATCCGCTAATTTTACGGATCAGGTGCACCTGATCCGGTACAAAATCGGACCTAAGTCCAAAAACTTAGGTCGGCGGACCTACCCCATGTTCTGAAATGAATTGATCTGTGTTATCACTTTCACATGTAATATGATCGATCTTTACTCTATAAAGAAAAATAGAAAATCATTGTTCAAGGTACGATTTGCTAGGCTGCGACTGGGCGATTTGCGATTGCGACTCGCGACCAATCGGTTCATTATTCAATGATGATTATGTGGACTCGTTTTGGTAGGCGGGATGTAATAAATTTGACGTTTGCGATTGTGGCTGGCAATGTAGTGTAATGGCGCCATAGTGATTGCGACTCTATAGCTGTGAAATGTTCTGTATTTTCACGAGGATGATTGCGGACGGCACCCAATGGTGTTGAAAATCTATCTTTTTGTAGCAAACTATCTTTTGTTGGAAAGTTGTTTTGGGGAGATATTTTTTTTTCTCGCAAAGCGTTTGCGATTTGTATGGATGTGGAATTATTGATTTCTGTATAAAAATAGTACATACTCGTATGTTGCGCAGGATGTGGCTACGCAATAAAATGATTTTTGGATGAACGTGAGGCGAATGAATGGAAATAGACGAGTGTACTGTAGATGGCATTTCGAATCCTTCGGCTGCAGAAAGGAAATAATAACAATATGGCCTAGATTTGCCAGACCACAAAACTCAAAACTCCTTTAAAAGTACCCCGAAGCATATTGCTCAACATCCCGATTCATATTGCCCATATATCACTTCATTGCCGAAAATATCCTTTTCGTAATCGAAGGACTTGAAATGCCATCTACACTACTCCTCGACATTTTCCTCTCCACTCCGATTCACAAGACAACCATATTGCCCATATTTCGCTTCACTGCCGAAAATACCCTTTTTGAATGTCCACAGAAGGACTCCAAATGCCACCTACAGTATTCCTGGGTATTCGCCTCTTCGCCCCAATTCATAAGACACCCATATTGTCCATATTTAACTCCATTGCCGAAAATGTCCTTTCCGTAATCGAAGGACTCGAAATGCCATCTACACTACTCCTGGACATTCGCCTCTTCATCTAAATTCATATGACACCTATATTGTCCATATTTCGCTTCACAGTCAAAAACATACTTTTTCGAATGTCCTTGCCGCCGCAGAAGAACTCCAAATGCCATCTGCGGTACTCCTGGGGATTCGCTTCTTTGCCCCGATTCACAAGACACCCATATTGCCCATATTTCACTTCATTTCCGAAAATGTCCTTTTCGTAATCGAAGGACTCTAAATCCCATCTATACTACTCCTGGACATTCGCGTCTTCACCTAAATTCATATGACAACTATATTGCCCATATTTCACTTCACTGCCAAAAATATGCTTTTTCGAATATGCTTGTCGCCATCTACAGTACGAGTACTCATGTGCATCGCACCCCGATTCCGGAGAGCCCCATATTGCCTGGGTTCCACTTCATGTCCAAGAAAGTTCGTTTTTCCTGACCAAAGGATTTAAAATGCGTTTCCCCTCCTTCTTCCATCTTATCCATCCCACCACTCCACTGTCCTAACCTCCCTACTCAACTCCTCCATTAAACTTCCCACACTGATGTGAAACCTTCTATACTTCTATTCTTTCAAAACTAGTGTATTCTGTAAAACCTCGTCATTTATCCTATTATGGGGCCCTATAAAAAATGCCAGCATTTGGAGCATTTTCAGTAACCTTACAAAGAGCGGAGGAGCCCTGGGTACCTTTCTGTTTGCCAGGATTATCTTTTCACTTCCATTAATATTTTTGTGAATAATATTGCACTTGATTCTATTGTATATTACTGAGATGCTCAACAGTTTTTAGAGATCATGAGTGAATTATTGCAAGGAATGCAGTATAGCGCCTCTGCTATCCTCGTGATTCTCTGAACTCTGTTGATCATCTGAATAATGGGGAAATGTAGTATTCCTTTTTTTCTTTGTTAATTTTTCCCCTACAATGGTTGCCCAGTTCCCTTATTCTTTTTATGTTTTTTTTTTAGCAGCACACTCTGTCCTCAGCTTCTTCTTCTTGACAGGCCTCGATGTATAAGCTGCCATGTAATGAGCCACCTGTAATGAACCATATCCTGGTAGTGCTGCTTCCACCGGCAGATCGAAGGTAGCACCTGATGAGTACTGATCTGTCAGTGGTATGAAACCTGAAGCCGAAGGTCCTACTACACCCGGACTCCGATGCAAGCGCGTGGCCATCTGAGCCGTCCGCCAAGCGCCAACCATTCCATCCTTATTGTGGTATTTTTTTATTATACCCCATTTTTGCCTCTCCTGTTTGTGTTGTCTTCCCAGGCCTATAAATTTTTGTTAATACGTGAAGGATAGGGGCAACCCTGCCCACATTTCGCGAACTGAGCTACAGCAAGCATAGGTTGAGCGCGTTGAGGGGCCTTTTTTCTTCGCCAGATGACACGGCCCAAAATACACGGTCATTATGCTACCTTAAGCTCCGTCTACACGGGCATCTTCGGATGCCGTGTGTTACAATTTGTCATATTTAGTGCCCGTCGGTATAAACATACCACGAATTAGTATTGTTAAGTGTACGGGGTGGGTATCTTATACGACCCACACTGTACTAATCTCGAATGATCGATGACAAGTACAAATTGAATTGACACTAGGCGATTCTCGAGCCATCTATAGTCTAGAACCTTCTCCAAACAACCATTGACAACGAAGAGGATTCTCGAACCTTCGTTAAGTAGTGGAGACCCGAACATCTCGAAAAATCTAGAGTCTTCGCTAATTGACGAAAGCATGGATCTCGACTTATAAAAGGCAGATGTCACCGAACGAAGAGGCAGTCGTCGTGAAGGAGTAGTCAGACTCGACACTCGGTAGCGGTTGGATCGCTATAAAGCGGGATCGGAAAGTAGTACCGTCGTTGTTGTATTGCTAGTCTTAACGTTTGTTGTTAGTACGCGTGTATATAGTTAGTTCGTTTTGTAAATAAAGTGTGTGTGTTTTTCAATCGAAGTGTTTCATTATTCAGCACAAGAATATCTAACGAACCTGCTTTGGTTTCGTGGTTTCGCTCAACAGAGGAAACATTACAGTATTTACCCAAATATGGCCTAGTGAATACTCATTCAGTTTCACGGTATAAACGTAACCAATGTTGATTCCTATTAATTTACTTCCTTTTTACGTTTCCGAGTTGGGCGAATCTTTTTTCCTTCAAGGACACTTCACTTGTTTTCGTAAGCAATCAGAGAAAAGTAGAGGGAAAGAAAAGATGAAAGTGTTTTATTTTTTATGTACTCCGCCCTTCACGACCAATGCCTTCCCCTTGTTCTCCGATCACCATCATTAAAATTAGCACTGTACATGTGTATTTATTGCATTTCTTAATGCATCTATACAGATTACGTTAACTTGACGACATACGAATGGAATAAAATTAGATTTTTCTATTAATTTGTAAGAATTTTTTAACAATAAAGACTCTGAAATTTACCACCTGGAACCAACACAATGTAATTTGAGGTCAAACCTCATGGTTGACTTTAATTGGGGAGCATTTACAGTACTCAGTGCTGACTCCTACCACCTCCTGCTATACTAATCGTGGTCCTTAACTCCAACGCCAGCGAATTTGGACATTGGCTCTTTTTCTACCAAGATTTGCCATGTGCTTGGAAAGTTTTTCAGAAGCTCAGTAAAAAGTTATACATATAGTGAAAATCTATGCCACTTTTAGCACAAATTGAATGCAACAACCGTTCAAGCTTTTCGATACTCACGATTTGAAATTTCCCTTTCCTTGACACAAACCAGGACAAAAATCCAGACTATATCTTACAACCAGATATCGACAAGCTTTTGGCATGAAAAATTGCTCATATTGCCCGAAACAGACTAAACGCAGAAGCAGCGGCAGCAACAACATCAACAGGCAAATCTGCTTTCACTTCGCTGCGTTCAATCTAGGTCGCTTAAAGGAAATGCTATGCTTCTAATTTGACATTTTACTGCTGCTGCTGCATTCTGTGTTGAATTTGGTTCGGGCATAATGAGAAAATTATATTGGCGGTAGGAGCAATCGCAGTGGCAGCAGCAGCGCTCTCCTATAAAGTTAGAACGCAAATATTTCCCTCTAGCGAATTATTGCACCAACAGATCTGCTTTTTGGCGCAAAATTCTAAAATGCTGCTTTAATAGTGTCTAGCGGCATGCTGGGGATACTATTCAAATATTCTTCGACAGGTGAGCGTCACTGCTGGCACTGCTGTGTCTTGGCAATTCTGCTTTCCAAGCATCATTGGAAGCAGTGTCTATGGTAGCACGAGATGCCATATCGTCTTCCGCTAATACGTACAATAAATTGCGATTTTTCTCATTGTTTCGCATAAAAAATGAGTTGTTGTGAATGTGGAAAGAGTTTTATGATTTAACAACAAAACGAAGCTTTCGTTCAAAACCTTAATGCAGGGGTCGGCAACCTTTTTAGGACAGTGGGCCACTTTCAAAAGAATTATCCGTGGCCTACTTGAACAAAATGTTGAAAATTGGAAATTTGGTAAGCGCCTGCCGACGTTATTAAATCCGCGAATAAATGACCGTTGTCAAGTCATTTGTTCAACCTTGATTCGAACGGCATTTGGTAAGGAACGCTTCCCAGCGGTGCTCGATAGTACGTTTTATTGTATTTTATTTTGTACGATTTTCAGCACCTAATACGGTGTTACGATTTTAGAACACAAAACAAAATTTTGCGATTTTAAAAAATTGAAAACACTATTAAAGATTTTTTAGTTAGATTCCTGAAAATACATATGTATGCAGACTTCACATAAATTCAGTATATTGTAAAAAAATTTGAATCATAATAATTTCTTATTTTATTCTTGTTTAGAGAGTGTGAATTAGGTTAAATTAGATAAAAAATGGGCATGTTCCAAAGAAGTACCACAAACACTTCAACAATCAGTCTATAATGTTATTTCCCTTCTTCTGTCCTAGAGAGCCGGAGCCGATCTGTTGATCCAACCTACCCTTTTCGATAAATCGACTGAGATGGTTAGTTTTAATCGAAGCTACGTACTTGGCAATGCCGAAGCATTCATTCTTCTTTAGCATCACTGACGCTTCCTTAGGTTTCAGTTGAAAAAGACAAGTCGAAATTCTTTTGAGGAACACGGCGAAACTTTACGCGTCGCCGATTGAACCTACTCAAGTCAACAAATCGATTCAAACGTCCAAATTTCCGATTGTCATTTTCAGACCAATGTTGGCAACGCAATTTTAGTTTTGCCTTTTAGCACAGACACTTGTGGTAGCGTCCTGCATCTAATACTATTCAAAACAAGGCTGTGCACTTGAGTAGGGTCGATGTGAGGCTGATGACGTTTGCCATTTTTTTCGTGGCATCGAAATACATATCCCAATTTTCTGCTTTTTTACATTTGCACTTGCAGGAGTATCCTGAACCGAATGGCGTTCGAATCAAGCGTGTCCATCGTGCTTTTGATGACATCTGAAACCGCTTTAGTAACGCTCAAACGGTCAGCTTTTTTTTCCTTTCTTGGTTGAATATTGCTTACTACCATACAAAGGCCGAACACTGAGCATATGAGTTGACTTATTTCTTTTTTTTTATGGTATTTACGTTAATTTATACACCCGTTGACAACAGGCACCAGTAGACAGACTAGACTTTCCTTGTATAACCAATCAAGTGTTATTTGAGGTTCTCTATTATAACTGCGACATGCAGCCCGCGGGGCGCTAGTAATGCATAAAATCTCGTTTTTTATTTCTGACATTTCAAAACGTTCATCAGCATTCCGATAGATCCCGCCACTAAAGCAGCATTTTAGAAATTTGGCTAAAAAAGCAGCACTGCCGATGCTTCTGCTCCAATGTAATTCACTAAAGGCGAATACGTTCATTCTTATTAGCCAAGACACAGGCAATGCTGCTGCTGCTTTCGCTGCTGCCGGCAATGAAATTCCCGCATAAGAAAGCACATTTACACAGACGATGATTTTGCTGCTGTCGCTGCTTTGCTTTCCCGGAAAAACTGGTTCGTGCATAATGCGAGAATTTCATTGTCGACAGAAGCAAAGCAGCAGCGGCAACATCGTCGGTATTTTGGGTAAGTGTGCTTTCTTACACCTACCTCGCACCTAGGAAATTTTCGTACAAAGCTTAAGCTTTTCGTTTGAAAAGTTTCGCCCGCATGCTGCTAGATCACGCCGCTAAAGGCGCGTTGACATGATCAAACTACGGTTTGACAAACCACCTACTTGAACGTGTGAACCCCTTGTCAAACTGGTTTGAAGACTTGTGCTTCTGTCAAACCGTAGTTGGACGGTGCTCAACTTTTCATCAAATGCTAGTTTGTCAAACCGTAGTTTGATCATGTCAACGCGCTTTGAATCATCATTTTAGAAATTTGCACGAAAAAGCAGATCTGCCGAAATGTAATTCGCTTAAGGGGGAACCACATTAGGAGGCTCATTTTCACTGAGTTTTTAGGATTTTTCGTGAGTGGGAAGAATTAACTAGAATTCAATCAAATTTTGACATCATTTTATTCATATTTCGAACGACTTTTGTGATTTTTTTTTTAAATAATTTAAGCCAAAAATAACAAACTTACGCAGTGATGTACGCTGAAGGTCGTAACTAAAGTTCTCCAATTGCGGAACGTGTAGCGATTCCAATTTTTATCCGAAATCAAAAAGGCTTTAATTTCACATTATTAACTTTTTTTACTGAGAAGATGAACCTCAATGCAAAAAAGGTGTTGGAAAAAAATATTTCAATATTCAAAATTTTTTTTCACTAATTTTGAAAACAAAAACACCCTTAAAAATATGATATCATCCCAAATGTTGGTTCATATTCTTCTTAATTTTATAAAGAATTATAATTTCAATTTTCATAATGATCAGTTCATTAATTTTTGAGTTAGACTTCCTGCAAATGCGAAAAAAGTCATTTTGAGAAAAACGCGTTTGGAAAATAGGATATAACCGAAATCATTCCTTGTGTTGATGCTTCTAGTACCATCTTTACCGTTATTTGAAAACAAAGATACAAAAGTGGGGTTCCGCTACAAGGCTACGTAAGTATATTACATAAAGCGACTACCTGAGGTAGTGCTCCGCCCTAACTGCTGTGCGCTTGAGCCTGTAGACTATACCCGATGAGCGCTCGGTTCTATGCTCATAAAATCTAAACGAATGCGAATTTCGCTTTGAAATGGCAGCGTATTCTTGAATTGTTAAGCTAATAATTTAAACAATAAAAAAAATTGGAATTTTTTTAACCTCCTAATGTGGTTTCCCCCCTTAAACATTTTAACTTGTGGGCGACGCTGTGGCTGCTGTTACCGGCAATATAATTTCGGTGTTATGGTAAATGTGTATTAAGAGCTGTCTGATAGCCCCCATATATTATGCGATCCGTGGTTAGATCGCTTTAAGTGTATGTGCCTTTCGTTGGCGATTTTTTGGCAGTTTCACATAATTACGACCGTCAGATATTTTGTGGCAATCCATAGTCAGATCGATCTGACGACGGATCGAACAATCTAAGGCGGGTCTTAGATGATTATAATTAAACTAATCTTAAGTGATGTTTGGACCGGAGTAAATTTCTTAGTTTAGAGCATCAGATACATACTATTATAATTGGACTTCAAATTACGTAACTATTTTGGCTTGGAATATTCTTGTTTTGCGAATAATAGGAGAATTCCCTCTATTGTATTGACGGAGAATTTTCAAAATTCTCTGAGTGGGGTTTCAAAGTGAGTTTCCACTTTAAGGCTGGTATTAACCTTTTCGTGCGAAAATGTTGCACTTATCTCTCCCCCAAAAGTGACAGTGTAGAGTTCCACACATCACATTATCGCGGCGCTCTACTTGACACGTGGTTTTCAATTTTACTCCAAAGGTCGGGTTTCAAGCGAAATAAAGTGCAAAGTAATTGTTTTCGTGTGGAAATTGCTCATAATGATGTGAAGACTTCTTTCTTCAAATGAAATAGGTTAATAGGGGGGCAAAAACTCCTCTTCCATAGTCCTCCGCGTGGGCGCCCCCTGGAACGGCAGTGGCCACTGACCATTGCCAACCAACGTCAAGCCGCCAGTGATGGCGGTGCGATGATTTGGTTGAGGTACCCCTGTGGTGTGGGGTGTGAAAAAAATACCACGGCCTTTCCCTTTGAGGGCCTGTCGTTAAAACCGACAATCAAAGGACAGGATGTGTATGCCAGCAACTTGCACTATCCGAAATCTTCATATGCTAACGAAACGTCAACTATGCCTCGGATAAGGACTGACTCAACGGTTACGACTTTTAGCTATCGTACAATGACAAAGATTGGATTCTGGAATATGCGTACTCTACTGGACAATGGATCAGAAGGTCCCCAGAACGCACGATTTCTTCAATTAGAGAGTGAATTTCTGAGGTACAAATTAAATATCTTAGGAGTTAGTGAGATAAGATGGTGGAACAGCGGAGAATTCATCTCTCCAACGGGCAGCACTGTAATGTTGTATTCCGGTAAAGCTACCGGTAGTCGTCGTGAGTCAGGTGTGGGGCTCCTTTTAACCAGAGCCGCGCGAAACTGTCTCTTATCCTGGGAACCGGTCTCTGACAGGGTCTTGACCGCCAGGTTCCGGACCAAAATGAGGAACATCTCAATAATACAATGTTATTCCCCTACTGAACCCGACAATGTCTTGGCAAAAGACTCCTTCTACGAAGAACTAAACGCCGTTCAGAGCAGAACACCTAAAGGTGACATTATAATGGTTGTGGGTGATTTGAATGCGAAAGTTGGCGCTGATAACTATGGGCTCAGACATGTGATGGGGAGACACGGTCTTGGTGATCGTAATGACAACGGTGAAAGATTTGTAGAGTTCTGCAACTTTCACAGTCTCTTCATCGGTGGTACTATGTTTGAGCATAAGGACCACCACAAAATCAGTTGGTCCTCTGTTGATCGGCGCAGAACACAAAATCAGATCGACCATTTTGCCATTAGTAAAAGATTCAAGAGTTGCCTCCTGGACGTGCGAAACAAGAAGGGTGCCGATATTGGGATGGGAAGAGACCATTATTTTATGATCGCTAATGTTGGATTGCGTATTGCAGCCGTGAGCCGCCCCAGCGACGAAAGATCCAGGCCCCGCAAATTCAACACCGCTCGACTAAAAAATCCAGCTGTCTTACAACAATATAATGACCATCTTGCGCAAAAAGCGGCTGAGATAACTAGTCACCCAGATAGTGACATAAACGAAAACTGGGATGCCATAAAAAATGCGTACATTGATAGCGCAAATACCATCCTTGGCCCAAACCCGGATTGCCGGAATAAGCCCTGGATGTCCGACGCTTCATGGCAGCGGATTGTTGAAAGAAAGGAGCTGAAAGTTCGTTTGGCTGCAGCATCAGACGACAATCGAAGCAGCATCGAACTCCTTTACCGTCAGAAAGCTCGAGAAGTTCAGCGTAGTGTGCGACGCGATAAAAGAGTTTATGCCAATTCTCTTTTAGCGTCAGCAGAAGAAGCCGCTAGAAGTAACAACTTAAACGCCGTATACGGTGTCATCAAGGAGTTTACAGGTGGTCGTAACTCCTGCCAACATCCGGTGAAAGATAGTGATGGAAAGCTACTTATCTTGGAAGAAGATCAAATGAGGCGGTGGAAAGAATACTTCGCCCCGGTCTTGAACCGTGTAACCTCTGGTGAAGTTCCCCCTCATATAGATAATTTAGCTAACCATCAAAATGTGCGTATACGGTCCACTGCCCCGACTAAAGAGGAAATAGTCACTGCAATTATTGCACTAAAACGAGGAAAGGCCGCCGGACTTGACGGCATCCCTGCCGAACTTTATCAAGCAGCGCCAAGCGTAACCGCCGATTTGCTGCACCCACTTGTTGATAAAGCGTGGAATACAGAGACCTTTCCCACTGAGTGGAAGGAAGGTTTGATTATCAAACTTCCAAAGAAGGGTAGCCTCACAGACTGTAATAATTGGAGAGGCATTTGTGTGCTTCCTGCCGTTGCCAAGATAATAGCTAAAATCGTCCTGGAAAGACTAAAGGCCCACTTAGAAAGCACAATTGATGAAGAGCAGGCTGGCTTTCGATCCGGATTCTCCTGTGTCGATCACATTAACACCTTGCGAATCATCATCGAGCAATGCGCTGAATACGATTCTCCGCTTCACTTGCTTTTCATCGATTTCGAAAAGGCTTTCGATAGTGTGAACCGGGATTCTAAAATATATGGGCGGCCTTGCGCAGGAGAGGCATCCCTGAGAAGCTTGTGGCTATTATTAAGGCAACCTATGACGGCGCGAAATGTCGCGTTCTGCATAAAGGTAAGGTGTCGGGGGACTTTGAGATTCGCAGTGGAGTTCGGCAGGGGTGCATCCTCTCACCGATCCTATTCCTCATTGTGATCGGCGATATGTTACATGCAGCCCTATCCGGACTCGACAGAGGAATTCAATGGACTTTGACATCTTATCTACAACATCTTGACTACGCTGACGACATATGCCTACTCTCCCACAAAATCATGGATCTGTCCGCAATGGCGTTAGATCTCGAGAGGGAGGCAAGCAAGGTTGGGCTAAAGATTAATACCAACAAGACCAAGGTGCTTAGCCCGCCGTTGCGAAAAAGAAATCCGACACCTATTGCCATCAATATTAATGGGCAGCCTGTACAGAAGGTAGACAACTTCGTTGCCGAAAATGGTGGTACAGAGCAGGACATCGCTCGTCGTATCAACCAGGCTAAACGCGCATACGGCATGCTGTCCAAAATCTGGCAGAGCAGTTATCTCAGCATCAAGACCAAGCTGGGCCTGTTTCGCTCCCTGGTACTATCAGTGCTTTTGTATGGGAGCAGTACATGGAAAGTTTCCGTAGGAGTTACCAGAAAGCTGCAAGTTTTCGTCAACTCATGTCTTCGTCGAATTTTAAGAATTTTCTGGCCCGAAACAATATCAAATGAAGAGCTAAGTCGGCGTACGGGTCAGATGCCAATCGACGAATTGATACGCAGGCGAAAATGCAGTGGATAGGTCACACATTGCGGAAGAGTGATAACTGCATTGCTATGCATGCCATGAAATGGAACCCCATTTCCAACCAAGGCCGACCAAGAGGGGGTCCTCGAATCACATGGCGTCGATCTGTGGCAAAGGAGTGTCAGGTACTGGGTAAGTCTTTTGGGGAGTTGCGCCCCATTGCCCAGAACAGAGTACGATAGCGCGCAGGAGTAGTTGACGCGCTATGCCCCGCTAGGGGTTAAGGCAAAGTAGTAAATGAAATAGGTTAGTACTGGGAGAGCGAAAATTTTTCGTGCGAACGCAACTTTTAACATTTTTTGTATGAGATTTCGCACGGAAAACTGATCTTAGTACCTAGCTTAAGTGTGAGACAGAATTCCTCTTTTATTCGCGAAACGGGAATGTTCCTGTAGCTATTTGTTCTAACAGTCACTTAATAAAAAAAAAAGAAAGAAATATTTTGATTAAAATGAAACATCCGATATTTTTGTGTCTTTGATTCGTCATTTTTTAATATCTACGTATTTAACTATTGACTTTAATCGAATTTTTTGTACCCTACCTAAGTCATACAAATGGTTCACTAATTACGTGATTTATATTCTCAATTTAATTAATCGTATTATCTACTTTTTTCTCCGAACAATGAGTTTATTGTAAAGTTGCTAACGAATCAATCGAGAGTTAAAAAAGCCAGTATCTCCACATACTCAAGACTTAAGATAAAATAGCTGCGTTTTTTTTGTACAGACCAGAGTAGAGCAGGTTAAGCGGCAAAAAAATGATCAAGAGCAAATTAGGGTAGCGAACACGGAAACGGGGCATGTCTTTCCCGGGAGTGTGTCTTGGTTTAGTTAGAATTCAAATGTCAGCTCAAATTTCAAGAGAAAACTTAAATCCTTAGTACATACATCTACAATCGGACAAATTTTTTTTAGGCAACAAAATTATGTTGTATGTTTAGGTTTACTATTCCAAATTACACAAAACGAAAATTTTACTGACAGGAAATGAACTTTATGTGCTCCTCAAACTGTAAACTGTTCGAAAACTTTGACACCTCCGCCGCCTGCATTTCAAAATGCAGACTACTTAAGGGAGCAGCATTCTTGCACTAAAATTTTATCCAGAGCAGCTCAGATCAGATTGTTAGTGCAATTGTGTGGTCTTAATCTGCTCTGTATGGTTGTTGAAAAAAAAACGCGCCTAATTATAATTTTACAATTTTTGCGGTAGCGCAAAACCAGTTTAAAAACATAAATAAATATATGGGTTAGAGCTAATGTACGCGCGTGCTTTTACACAGCCGCAAAGATTTTTGAAACACAAAACATTGCCGCGGTTCAACCGATAACAGATTCCGTTTCCCCATTTGTTTGATGGACAATCGGGGATGGGGAAAATAATACGCAGCGCACTGCACTGACAGTTTACCCCAATCCAATTACTTCCCAAAATGCCGCTGCCGCGTTCATTGATTATTGCAAGCGGCGCGGCGTACCCTGACGCGACGCAAGATTCCACCGTAAAAGCGTGAAGTTATCACTGTACTTTGGCGTTCAATGTCTCAAGAATAATTCTGCGGCGCGGTGTTCCATGCTGTATACCGTGTGTAGATTTGGATAACTTTTTACCCAAGAACTTTTTTTTGAAAATTCCTAAATCAATTCACACCGCGAGTAGCAGTTCAATCGTGTCCATTCAAAGTCAATAAGTTGCCGAAGACGAGAAATAGTCATCGGTATCTTCAGAAACCTATCACTTGCAATCTGCGATGCCAGTCATCGAAGTAAACAACTTCTTACCTGAGGTATCGTAAAATCGTTAGAAGATAAATCTGTGCCACACCAAAAATGGAATTAATATTTTTCCGAGTCTTTCGTGGTACGGACGTATGCGAATTAGCACGACGGAGGCCAATGTATCTGATGTACGTAAAATATTTATAGTACCATGTATTTGGTAAAGCCGGGCTTAAGTTGTTTAGCCTATAGTTAGAATAGTATTACGGCAGTTCAGTTTCATACATTGTATGTACGGATACTTTATAAAAGTATTTTTTTTTTATTTCACACATGGATATGTATTGGATACGTACACATTCATATATATGAATTTTTAATCATAAATGTATTTTAGTGCACTTTATGGCGGTTACATCATCCTGACTCTGATTTATCTGACATTGTCCACAATTTTACTGAAGTCTGATTCAATTGTGCCGGTCAAGAAGCGAAAAAACAAGCCATTATCATTCAGCCAACAAGATTATCTACAATACATAGATTCAACTGAACTGAAGAATTGGCAGCCAGTATGAAGAATACATATGTAAACAGCATCCATATGCATATGTCTATCTGATGATACTTAAGTTCAGGGCAGTGGCGTAGACAAGGGGATCAATCCCCCCTTTCTGGCGTCTTAAATAATATGCATGTATAAGAAATAAGTTATATTTGAGGTTAGTTAATGAAAATGCGTATTAGACATGCGCTGGACATTCTGCTTCGAAATATGTACATTTGCAGAAAAGTACCGCCAAAATTAGCATTTATTTTCATATAATAAAAACCTTTTGGTTTTATAAAAAATGTACACTTTAAAAAGGTAGATTTTAATTTAAATTTTTTTTCGTGTTGTTGATACTATAACCACTAAAGAAATAAGCGAATCTTAAATACTGCATTCTAACTAAAATCCAAAAGCTTAATTAGAAATTGTAATGAACGGTTTGGTGGACATCCGAAGATGCCTGTGGGGACGGAGCCTAAGATAGCATAATGACCGTGTAGGTCGGACCGCGCCATCTGGCGAAGAAAAAGGCCCCTCAACGAGCTAAGCATCGGCGTATGCTTGCTGTAGCTCAGTTCGGGAGACGTGGGTAGGGTTTTCGCCGTTCGCTGCCCCTATCCTTTACGTATTAACAAAAATTCATAGGCCTGGGGAAGACAACACAAACAGGGGAGGTAAAAATGGGGAATAAAAAAAATGAGACGAATGGTTAACGGACGGCTCACTTGCCCTCGCGCTCGCATTGGAGTCCAGGTGTAATGGAATCCTCGGCTTCTGGCTTCGTACCACCGACAGATCATTACTCATCAGGTGCTGACTTCGATCGCCAAGCAGCACAACCAGACCAGAATATGGTTAACTACAAAGTAATGGCTAAGTTGATAAAACAAAGCGGAATCGCGACATGCTGTGCCAATAGTATCGAAGCAGTGTTGCAGCGGCTTGTTGTATTATGAACAACAGTTGCATTTAGTAATCCATCAATTGTCAAATTTCATAGCTAAAAATTGACTTCCGATAAAAAGTCATATGAATACGATAGCGCGAGTGTCATTTCTAAACTGTCAGCATATGCTGGTCCCATTCAGCGGTGAACTTTTAACGATGGA
Organism: Chloromyia formosa; assembly: GCA_964017055.1. Lineage (NCBI taxonomy): Eukaryota > Metazoa > Arthropoda > Insecta > Diptera > Stratiomyidae > Chloromyia > Chloromyia formosa. The sequence goes on along the minus strand of OZ024815.1, from coordinate 29,119,291 downwards.
AAAAATTGTGTTTAGCACAGCATGTTGTGTCCATCGAAACGCAGTGGAGAGAATTCGTAAAACAAATTAGCAACAGTATGCCAACCGTTGTGCGTTATAAACTAACCCAATATGTCGTGCGAATGATGACATATGTCATCAGGCACATGACACAAAAACTCAAATATGTATATTTTAAGACATGGGTTAAGTTCATATCACACAACAGTTGGCATACTGTTGCCAATTTGTTTTATGAACTCTCTCCACTGAGTTTTTGATGGACGCAACATGCCGTGAAAAATATCATCACAAAAATTTCTCCGCTGGCTCGGAACAGCATATGATCATCATCATCGTGGCGCGACAGCCCGACGTCGGGCCTTGGCCGCCTGGATCGTTGTCCTCCAATTATCTCGGTCACGTGACCGCGACCTCTAATTTTGGAAGCCCAGTAGTTGCCCGGCGTCCGCATATAATGAGCTCTCCGAACGAGCATATGATGACAATCCTGAAATGACACTCGCGCTGTCATATTCATACGATTTTTCGACAGTAGTCAGTTTTGAACTGGAAATTTGACAATTGATGGATGACTAGATGCGAGTGCAGTTCAGAACACAACAAGAACCGAAACCTTACCTTCAGGATACTTTATGATTGTTATGATTGTAACATATTGTTCAATTAGGAAGAAGATATCGCGCCCCTTCATAATGACATCCTCTTTAAATGTACAATCTGTGTATATTTTAGAGCTGAGCCTACTGCAAAGTGCTAACCAGGTAGTGATGAGTTTCACTGCTTCTCCGATGGCACCTGATGAGTTGGTCCATGGTGTGAACGAAACCAGGGGACCAAGGGTGGTCTATCCCGAATAAAACGCTGGTAGTGGGCTCATCTATAGCTTGGATTAGCAGTAACTCAATTCTCAAGATTTGAATACAGATACAAGGTTCATCATCATAGTCGCGTGACAGCCCCACGTCGGGCCTTGGCCGAATGGATCGTTGTCCTCCAATTATCTCGGTCACGTGACCGCGACCTCTAATCTTGGAAGCCCAGTAGTTGCCCGGCGTCCGCATATAATGAGCTCTCCGAACGAGCTCTCGGTCGTCCTCGCAATTCGGTCCTTCGACTCGTCGTCCGTTCATTATTCCCATCGTCCATTTTTTTTACATGCCCTGCCTATTGAAGTCGTTGTAGTTTCACTATTTTTGAAACTTCCAGCTCATCGTTCAGTTCATACAACTCATGGTTGTACCGGATAATTATTCTATTCGATATTCGCCGTAGCTCGTCATATTTTTCTCTTTTGGCTCTGGTTGCTCGTTGAATCCATTGTTTATAAACCTTGTTTTTCACGTCAAGTGAATTTTTGTATTCTTCGCCGAACCGGTCATTTCGCGCTCTCCAGGCTTTATATCCCACGACCTTCTCTGCGACCTCTTTAATGGTACCCTTGAGGTCTTCCCAGAACCCATGGACGCCTGTATTGCTGATGTTGTGTAGCATCGTTCTGTAGTTTATCAACCGCAAAGATTTTGGGAGTGCTGGTTCTCGATTGGTGCACTAAAGAAATTTTACATCTGTAGGTCGTCTTCACCAAGTGATGATCTGAGTCGCAGTTTGCTCCTCGATAGAAGCGGACATCACTACACGTTACACTAGACGCCCATCTCTTGCAAATAAGGACGTGATCAACTTGGTTGACGGTATGTACGTCTGGAGATTTCCAGGTTGGCTTGTGAATGCCTGGGTCCTGAAACACATAGAGCTTACGACCAGATTCCTGCTGCAGGCGAAGTCGATAAGTCACTGGCCGTTGTTGTTACATTTTTCTTGGAGCCTGTGGCCTCCAGTGGTCCCCTGGTGCCAACTTCCATTTCCGAATTTCTCGTTAAAGTCTCCCAGCAGCAGCGTGAGGTCCTTTGTTGGAAGTGAGTCGAAGCGAGTCGAAGAGAGTCTCAAGGCGGGCGTAAAACTCGTTTTTTACTGCATCTTCTTTAACTTCAGTGGCGACGTGCCCACTGATGAGCCAGAGGTTGAAGAAACGAATTTTAATGCAAATCGCACACAGCCGTTCATTTATGGGTTTGAAGTCAATAATGTGCGGCTTGAGGTGTTGTTCACTATAAAAGCTACTCCAAACTACTTGTGGCCCGGTGGTTTGCCGCTTGCGATGTGTGCAATTTCTTGTCACTGATCTCGTTGCCAAGCCAATTTTTTTTCCTGTACTGTACTTTTCGACCTGTTGAAGGAGGTGCTTTTTGGCCCCCGGTTTGTTCAGGGAGCATAATACCAGGATCCGAAAAATAATACGTTAGTTATTTGCTGGTCGTCCTTGTTGATCCATCCAATTCGAGATTTTTGTTCCAGGTTTCTTGACGTGGAGTAGTTTTTACATGGACGAATTGTCAGCACATCGCTTAACCCCATTCATTTACAAATTTGTAAAAGAGATCAAAAAACCGGAACTGAACCGGATCTCATCTTTCAAAAATTGAGTAAAAAGCATTTTAAAATAGAATAACAATGCATTCACCTAACCCCATCAGTTGAAACTTGACTAAACCATCGCATCTATTAAAACCATAACCAAAGCCTGGGATACATAATAAAATACGAATCCCTTAAATCGCAATTAAAGAAGATACCCCCACTGTACAAAAATGATGACTCATCCAGTTTTGCAAACTAGCGACAACAATGACAATTACGCGAGGGATTCATTTTGCAGCACTAAATAGTGTACCACCATGCAAGCGAGTGTAGCTTGCCAGCTCACATCCGAGAAGGATGTGCATGAGTCACAACATCCCCCCACTCTTTTGGGGAGCTGGCAGTTTGTACTGCGCGTTGCGCCTCTCTCCAAATATAACCTGGAGCGGAGAATCATCCAAGTGAAATTTAAACCTTGTCGGAGAAGTTGGCGACTGAATAGGAATGGTTCAAGGAAAGCACGTAATTTATGGAAAAACATAAAAACGAAAAAAAAATGTTTGCGAAAAAAAAGAGTCACATCACGTCAGTGACTGAATACATAGAACTTGATGGGTGGTTTGCGCTTTTGTCATAATTTTCGTGGGCTTAATTAGGATAATTTGAATGCGCTTGGTTCTTTTAGGCAGGTCCTCGAATAAATGAAATATGCTGAAACTTAAGAGAGAAATTAATAAGATTTTAATTTAGTTAGAGAAAATCCGTTATATATCAACATGCAAAATTATTTTCAAACCTTCGGTACGTGTCCTTCCGGCTTGACGTGGGCCTCTATTATTAGCAGTGTGTCATTGCCTGAATCTTTTATCCTTCAGTTGGTTGAGACATGAAAGTGAGCAATCGTTCATAATAAGTGCGTTCATAATAAGAGCAGATCAGAGCAGGACAAGCGGCAGAATAACGATACAGAGCGGAGCAATATTATCGAGGATAAGTTCCTATAGGAAATTTTTCATGCCCACAAATAGTGTCTCTCGTGATCATACTGATGATTTTTTCAAAATGCACAAATCTTTCAGGATTTCATGGCGACCCATAAAAAAAATATTTTGGTTTTCGGGAAAAAAAACCCGCCCACAAAGTCGGTTGATTGGTTATACGCAATCTGACAGTTCAATTATAGTGAAGTTGACAGCAACACTCGAAAACTTCGACTCTTGCACCGCCCGCATTTCAACGCGGAATAACACAACGGAGTAGAATTGCCGCACCTTTTATCCAGAGCAGCTCAGATCAAATTGCTTGTACAATATAATGGTATGGTGTTGATTGGTCTGTTCTGCACGCGGGAGTTAAAAGAAACGCGCCTATTAATGAATGTGCGTATATAGCGTATATAGCACTGAAAGGCTAACAACCCTTCGTAATGGTTGCCATGTGGCGACCAAACCAAGTATGAGTCATTTGCTTTCCCTATACAACGTAATACTATATGTTGGTGAGTATTTAAATTATACATTGGGGGAAGAATGCGTCGACTATTTTTCGACTTGACTTCCAACTATTCTAGCACCAAAACCTAAAACCCAATTGCATTTTAGGTCATTTGCCTGGCAATGGAAGGACATAGGCTCGACCCGAATAAGTTCTCGTAATTATCTAGTTGAATTTAGGTCTCCGGAGAATGGAGTGCTAAACGCTATAATGACGATAATCGAAATCCAATTTTATTGGGATTTAGTTGTTGCTAGCACTAGAGTAGCCGGATCATTGGCCTTTACGTGAAATGGGGTGAGATTTTTAGTCAAGTACTATTGAAATATGACTGACCCTTTTCATAACAAGGGTCAGGTTTTCCCCGACAGAATGAAACTATCGATTTTTATGTAATTTATAGAGTCGTGAGACAAGTTCCAACTTTTACTTCATTAGGAAATTCTGAATCGATTACGTTAATTGCCTACTAAACAAGAATGTTATGTTTGCAGGACATACATACGTACATCAATTTAATCAGGGTAATGATAACGTGGATTATGAATTATGGTTTTGGGCATATACGCTTGTGTGATTAGGATTACTATAAGAAACAGCAGCAAATACAACAGGGTATAATATTTTACTTAAGCCTATAGTGTGGAAAACCGCTTCAACCCTTTTCAAGCGGCTTAATTAACGTTTTGTTAGTAACTTTCGGATCAAATAAATATTTTTAAGAATTAAATAGTTTTCCGGATCAAATAAATAAATTTGCGGAACAAATAAATAAATTTTGATGTGCAGTAATTAGGTTTCCCATTAAAATAACTAACTTCCACACCATTAAAATGCATTGGAAAAACAATTTCCAAATCTGAAAGTTTAGTCATTTGATTTGCAAATTTATTATTTCATTCGGAAATTTACCTACGTCACACGGAAATTGCTTTAATGATACGCAAATTTATTTATTTGATCCGAAAAATTACTTATGTATGTATGTATTTCACACGGAAATTTATTTGCTTGATGCGATGTCGCGAACATTATTTATTTGCCTGGGAAATTCGTGCATTTATCTTGGAAATATTAAATACTTTATATGAAAAGAAACGCATCCTCCTCTAATTCGATCATCTCAGAAATTTAGAAATGGTAAATACTTTAATGGTAGATAGTACCGTCCATTTGTGGAAAATTGACACCAAAGGAGACACTCTGTCTTTAGCCGTTACAGGGTTATAGCATTTTTTGCAAATTGTGTCAAAAAACTCAACTTGCCGAACAAAATCAAAATTTGTCACTCTCCCAATCATTTAATTCAAGATTTGACCTCACTTTCTGAAACTACATAAAACTTCATATAAAACGTATATAATTCCCGGATTCTGTCTCTTTAAACTATCAAAATCTATTTTTTTTATCCAAGATTCAAATCATAATTTTACAACGGTACTTTGAACTGACAAAACTGCAAATTTGACAAAAGCTACCCCAATGTATTGGCTTTCCAACGGTATATCTCTTTGATACGTTTGGATTTGAAAATTTTCAAATAATATGCGTTAAAGAAAAAAAAAACGTAGCGTGGAGATGAAACAAATTTACTTCAACCTTGACTTAACAGGTAGTATAGTACATGCTACCAACGAAAAATGAGAAAAAAATCTTCGTATACTTTTGAAATTTGGCACATTTAATATGGAGAGTCCTCTGGATACATGCTCCAAAGTCTGTGTTGCTAGGAGGTCGGGAAACCTAAAGGAAAGGGGGTCAAAAGTCCCTCTTAACAGTTTTTCTTGAATATTTCGGGTCGGTTTCTACAGGCCATGTTTTTTTTTTTTAATGAATATTATTCGAAATTTTTCAAAATCAAACGTATCAAAGAAATATACCGTTAGAAAGCCAACACATTGGGGCAACTTTTTACCAAGTTTGCAAATTTGTCAATTCAAAGTACCGTTGTAAAAGTATCATTTGAATTTTTGCTGAAAAATCGATTTAGATGGTTTAAACAGTCGTATCTTTGAAGTAGCGGTAAATTTCGAAATCACGATATTTTGTATGTTTTATTTGAAATTTTATATAGTTTCAGAAAGTGAGGTCAAATCTCGGATTAAATGATTGGGAGAGTGGCAAATTTTAATTTCATTCGAGAAGCCTAGCTTTTTGACACAATTTACAAAAAATGCTATAACTCTGTAACGGTTAAAAACAGAGTGTCCACTTTGGTACCAATTTTCTACAAATGAACGGTACTATCTACCATTAAAGTATTTACCATCTGAAGCGCGGTACCCTGCATATGCTTTTTACTTTTACTTAAGTGGTCCATTTTGACTGTGAGGTGTATTTTTGAACTTTTGAAGTTTATAATATAATTTGTTGTGTACCAAGAAGAAAAAATAATTATAAAGCACACTGAAATAAGATACTTACATGTTGAGACAATAAATTAACATAAAAACAATTTTAACCTAAATGGTTTTCAGTCATTTTTTTAAGTAATTCTTTCTCTAATATAAGATGGTACATTTTGTCTGTGACTCACTGTATTCAAAAGAACTCTCCACATTAATTGTGTCAAATTTCAAAAACAATACGATTTTTTTTCCATTTTTCGTTCGTAGCATGGACTACCTGTTAAGTCAAGCTTGAAGTATAATAAATTTGTTTCATCTCCAGACCATGTATTTTCATTTTAAGCGTATTATTCGAAAATTTTCGAATCTAAGTGTATCAAAGAAATCTGGCGTTGGAAAGCCGTACACTGGGAAAACTTTTGTCAAATTTGCAGATTTACCAGTGCAAAGTACCATTGTAAGATTATTATTTGAATTTTCGATGAAAAATCGATTTTGAAATTTCTTTCAAATTTGAACTGAATTTGTGAATTTTGCGACCGGCAGAAAATCGTTTTATATGAAATTTTATGCAGCTTCAGAAAGTGAGGACAAATCTCGGATTAAATAATTGGGAGAGTGGAATATTTTGATTTTGTTTGGCAAGTCAAGCTTTTTGACATAATTTACAAAAAGTGCTATAACTTTGTAATGGCTAAAGACAGTGTGTTCACTTTAGTGTCAATATTTCACAAATTAACGGTACTACTCGAGTATTTACTTTATGAAGCGGGGCGACCCTGTACATTGACCGTATGTTTTCGGTAAATTTTCTGGATCAACTGTACGTGCTACACTAACCACATTGTTCTGGGCTATGCTGAATGAATTGTAATGGACGGTTTGGCGGGCATTCGAAGATTCCCGTGGGGATGGAGCCTAAGGTAGCATAATGACCGTGAAGGTCGGCGAAGAAAAAGGCCCTACATCGAACTTGAGCAGCGGCTTATGCTTGCTGTAGCCCAGTTTGGTGTCTCGTTGGAATAGCAAACAAAATTATTCTGCGGCCCAAATAAAATTTGTTACACTATATTTACTTACTTACTTAGTAGCCATGTCGCCCCGGCTGGGTTATGGCTTCCGAAAGTAGTCGCATCTAATCGTCTCGGTCTTCACATCGCTGTTTCTAATCCCGCACGCCAAGCAACTTCCTACTTTTTTCTCGCACTGAGTCCTCCCAGCGCTTCCTAGGTCTTCCGGCGCTCTTACACCTTTGCCGGTGCCAGCAAAGGCCTTTTTGGGGATTCGGCGTTCGTCCATTCTTTGCATATGAACTACCCACTGTAGTTTTCGAGGCCTCTGGCTCGTCAAATATAGTATCTCGTACAATTCGTTGTTGTACTTTCTTCGCCATTGATCTCCATCGCGGGTCGCTCCAAAGATTCGTTGAAGGACCCTTCTATCGAAGGCGTTTAACTTATTTTCAGATGCCCGTGTGAGGGTCAAAGTCTCACAACCATGGCATAAAACCGGTCGGATTGTAGTTCTGCAGATTTGGAGCTTCGCTTTTCTGTGGAAGCAGCTGGTCTTCAGTACGGGGAGAATTGCGTAGAGGGTGCGGTTTGCGAGCTGGATCCATTGGTTGATCTCTAGAGTTTCGTCACCATCTTCCGCAATGTTCGCGCCAAGGTACATATATGAAGTTGTCTACACTTTCAATGGCGTGTTCGCCTAACATTATTTTCGGCACGCTTGATTTGATTTACCGTTTGTTTTTTTTTATTATATTCGACTTATTGATTTGTAGACCAACCTCATTCGCTGCTTGATCGAGCGCTAGCAGTGTATCTTTCGCTTCCATGGGCGATGTTGACATGATGTTAATGTCATCTGCGTACCCACTATTTGAACAGGACAATTGATATTAAAAGGGTTTTTTTTTGTGTCCACTAGTAGCTTGCGAGTCACATTTTCAAGAACAAGGTTGAAAAGCATATGGGGTCAGTCCATCACTCTGTTTCAGTCCGACTCGTGTTTCCAATGCGTCGATCAAGTTGTTGTTGATTCTGACCTGCGATGTTGATGTTGATGTAGTCAAAAAATATTTAGTGGACTTCTCTGTTGAATTCAACACATTATTCAAGTACTTGTTTTACCGTGAATATTTGATCGGTTGCAGATCGTTCAGGCTGAAAGCCTTTCTGGTAATCGCTGATCAGATTATATTTGCACTGAGGATATATTATTTTGGTTTCCATTTGAAAGTAGAGTTGAGGTTTGAAGGCTAACTAAACGAAGGCACACCCCGAACCAAGGAAATACATTTTCTACGTGAATTCGCCTTTAGCCCCTCTGATCTGCTGTCTTCTCTTGGAGCAAAGAAACGCAGTGCCAGTTATATGTTAATTGCCTTGACCCCAGCAGGGACACGGGCGCGTCAACAACTCTAGCATAGCTACGCCTTATTGACGTTTTGATAGCATATAAATTTCGGATGGTGGTTGCTAGCATGCACCTCCTATCCGAGCCGTCTTTTAATGACAAGCTTAGAACGCTGCGGATGTTCTAATAGTAACCACCACAGGTAGTTTCTATTGACGAGCAGGGGATTGAACCCCTGCTCTCTAGATTTAGCGTCGCAGAGTGTACTCGTATGACACAAAATTTATTAAACGAAAAATATTTTTCTTTTTTTTGCTAGAATCTAGATTAGCTTGCTCATCAATTATCAACAATTCACGGTCGTGTCAATTAATCACACTTGTAATTTTTATTTCACGATCACTGACCGCGTTTCTACAGTGGTACTAATACGAGTATTAACTAGTCCGAATTAGGGTTAGTACCAGATGGCTCGACTGATAGCTCGACTGATGAATGCACTGAAACTGATGTGACCGTCTTTTCTAACTAAACTATTCAGTTTTTTTGGGTAATACGAGTATGTATAGACTAAAGATTTGGAATTTTAAAGTTATGCTCGCGTTGGGTGCTAACCTAAAACACGATCGCATCGCATTTACACCAGCCATTCTTACCATTGTATATAGATCGAAAACGGGATCGAGTTGTATTTGGATTGGTAGAATATAAGACCCGCTGTATATTGCTCCCAACCGGTCTCAACGCACGCACAAGCCATATGGTATAGTTGTTGTAACAAGTGTCCAAATCACATTTAACAAGAACAATGTCATGTGGCTTGTGCGTGGATTGGGAGCATTCTACGTTCCTGTTTATGCCTAAGAAAAACAAGATCCTGCAATGCTTGAAAATTTGAGCCTCATTGCATATGAAAAGCTTGGTTAAACGCAATTCTAATTAAAAACAACAAGTTCATATATGTACGTACAAAAACTTCTTTCCCTATTATTGCGAATGTCTGCATCCATGGGCTGAGTCATATCCTTCCTATGGGATCCAATGTCCTTTCCTCATCCGTTCATCTAGACTAGCGGATGGGCTCCAGGCTTGAATTGTGAAGTACAGTGCACAGTAAACCTGATTGCATAATCGCTCGAGTTGAGTGGTTCCTGGGATTTGCATCCTTTCATAGTCTGCTTTACTTCGTATTATCCTCATGAGAGAAAGAATATTTCATACATATACGATTACATAGTCCGACTCGTTGAAATGAAAATGAGTCATCACGCTAAATCATCGGAAATGTACGTTTCAAACGAAACCGGAAAGTAGACGGCTTCGCCCGCAATTTAAGGGTTTTGTAGTGTACGATTCCAATAGGAGATGAACTGTCCTACTCCTCGAGATGCTTGGCCATACATGCTTAGGCTAAATTCCAGATTGCTAGCTTGTTTAAAAAAGGAATTTGAGTAATTATAGAAAGAAGAGTCTGCGACGATCCTACCCGCCTGTTCCTCTTTCTGCAAATTTCAAGAAATTGTCAAAAATGGAGTGTACTCGAAACGAAAATTTTTTTTAACCTTCATTTCCCTTCTATGGGGAAAGTTGGCCTATTACGACGCATCGTTTTCTAGAGTGAATTATAACATTTTTACATACTCTCACCAAATTTCTTGTCTGTAGCTTCAGCCGCTCGTGAGATACTCCATGGACAGACGGAGAAACAGGCGGATAGACGTAGACACTTAACCGATTTTATAAGGGTTTTGGTTTTACTACAAAACCCTAAAAAGGGAAAACGGGTACCAGACGGAGTGGTTAAAATGGCGACACATTTTCCGCAGACAGAAACGTGTTTTCCTAAATATTCTCTGCAAAAATCGATAATGCTAAAAGCCTTGTCCAGATCGACCGGAAGTATACTCGTATACTGGATATGTGGAATGCACGAATATGTGTATACTCGAATGGTGTAAACAGGGAAACTTTATACTCTCTATTTAATAAATGTATGTACACAGTAGCGGCGACAGATTAAATTCATTCTGTCATCCTAGCTGGTATTTGAATAAATACAGATAATTCGGTTTCGAGAATAATGGGACTACGGTTTAAAATAATTTTGTACTCGTACATTGAAATTGGGTCATAAACTCGTATTTGTGGGAAACCAGAGACTTTTCAGTAACTTATATAATGGAAGGAAACAATGGCCCTACTGACTGCAGAAAATTGATATGCTTTGGAAATAACAAATAGCTAAATGAAAAATGATAAAAAATGTGTGCAGACAATGCGAGAACTTATTTCTGTAGTTTGTGTATTTTTCGACCTAAAGTAAAATATATACTTGTTTTTGTTAATTTTTATTTCCTAAGAGATATACGAGATTCTTGAAAATTGTTCATATTCGTTAGCGGTGCGAACGTCGACTTTTATGGCAAAATATTTGAAAATTTCGACTTGAGACTACAAAATATTTCGACTGATGAAAATGAATGCGTTCAGAAGGTGGCAAAAGAGCAGAAACCGCTCGCGAGCAGCTCCGCAACTGCTCGCGAGCAGCTCCGGAGCTGATCGGTTTGGAGTCTGCACCTGCTGAACGCTACTTCACCAGCTGACAAATCGACCAGCTGAAAGCTGACGATGACAATTTTAGACGTCAAGTGTTGAAAAGTGGAAAATACATGAATCCCACGCTGTCCATTACAAAAATCACGAACAACGAGATAACAAATTCAAAAGCACCCGAAAACCAAAGAACTAGAAGCCGAAAACGGCGAAAACACAACAACCAATTTGATAACTGTCAAAACTCGGAAACTCGCAACATGAGCGTGAGGTTGAAAAAGAAGAAGAAGAACCTGAGCACTGAGCACTGATCAGTGAGCAGAAATATTTCTTGCTCGGTGAAATTTGATCATGATCACCCGAGCAGAAGTTGCTCAGTCACTTCTGAACCCGCTCGTTCGGAACATGTTCGCTGAGCGGAAGTTGCTCAGTTCCTTCTGAACGCACACAATATCGACAGAAGAAAAACGATAATCTCCACTAATTTACAATGAATTCAATGGGAAGGTACCTAGAAAGCGACAATGTCAGTTGACCTTGTTTCCCTTTTGAAAAAGAAATAATGTCAATTGGCATAATGTCGCGTTTCCCCGCTTTAGTAGTCCGGTCCTATTGAGGTATTATTTCCGCTTTAGTAATATGGGTTCATTGGAAATTTTTACTGGAGAACGAGGTTTCTAGGTATATTTCCCAAGGGTTAGGATACCTCAAGAGGGAAGTGAGCGGAGACCACCCAAGGGACAGAGCTCGGAGATCAAATCTCGGCGCGATCAAAAAACTGCCTGTGAGAACTAATAGAACTCTCACAGTGCTCCGAGCTTGTCAGTATAAAGGCGGCGCGGATAGGAGGTGCATGCTAGCAACTGCACTTCCGAAAAGTATAGACATGCTATTGAAACGTCAACAAGGCATAGAAATACTAAAGATGTTGACGCGCCCATGCCCCTGGAGGTATCAAGGCAATTAGAGAGAAGTGAAGCGGGGATTAATGCTCGACGTATTGCTCAATGACACAATTCGCAAGTTTTTAGTATATACTAGGCTTCGCCGTATATATTTTAAATAGTTTTTAGCTTAATTCACCCCTAAGGAATGGATATGAAGTCCTCGAGTAATTTTTCTAGGGTAACAAAAAAATTGCAAAAAAATAAATGTAAAAATAACTCGAAATGGATTTAGACGTCCTTTTTTTGCAACATATGTTGAACTATGTAATTGCATAAGTTATTAAAGATTTCAGGCCAATTGCAGCGCATGCATACGAGTACATACAATTGAAAGTCATGTGAATGGCCTGTTCTCGAAAAGCAAGACTCCAAACCAAGACATAAATTTCAGCTGCACTCATAAAGCAAAGAAAGCCCACACATAAAACTGCTATTCGAGAGGAGTTTACAGCAACTTCACAGCCCCCACATATTTTCGATGTTGAGGTCTAGGTAGCAAGTGATAATGTTGTTCGCCTACTAACTTTAATGACACTCTCAAGATATTTTCATACAGTTAAGATAAATGTGTGATGTCACCATTTTGTTGACGCCACTTTCGGGCATGCATGTACGAGTATGACTATGCATAGGAGTATGAAACAACAAATCAACCCAGTCGACATCGAGACGGCCAATAATAGTCAATTTCTTTTGTTTTTAACAATGCTAGGCCAATGGCTATGTAAATTGTCATGCTACCTCATCTTAAGACTTGTCTGCAGAGCCAGTTGTTAGTATGGGTTTATCTTTTGGGAAAATTGCTTCAATTTCCATCTGCTATTCGTTCTTGCTCATGAAGGTAGAAGATATGAGAACAAAGACTGATCCAATCCCCTCATCTCATGTCTCCGCCATTTAATGAACAGCATTTTCGAAGGCAGTTATCATGTTATCTATACCCTTAATCCTTTGTCATTTGACATCACCTTAGAGCGTATAGCAGTCGCTTCCTAGCATGACACATGACTTCGAAAGAATCCTTGACACACTTACAAACGAAATGTTTCTTCAATTCTTTAGTTTTATGTTTCGAATTCGCATCTCTTGCTCTGCACAAATTGGAGATGAAATGAACTTATCCAATGCATAAGAGGAACATTACACTGTTGACCTGAATTTCGAATTATGTTCTTCAAAATAGGAAAAGAAACAAGCAAGTGAATTATCTAAAGAACAACGGCTACTCTTAATAATAGGAAACTAGCAAATTTTCAAGGTTTTTTTGCTTTGGATAAGAAACGCTTGAACCCTAAAGTAGTCGCATAGACAGGATTACATATTCCTCACATCAGGTGCACAAGTAAGGGAAAGTACGTAGGAAATACTAAGGATATTCACGCTTCCTGTCGTAAATGTCGTAAAAGTGGTATTTGTCGTAAACTTTTCCACATCCACATATCGAGATGATATCCGCATAGTAAGATGACAGATATTCCAGAGATTGTCATACCGGAGGAAAAAACTTGAAGAAATATCTGTTCTTTTATCTGTTCCCGACAGAACGATTATCCGATACACTTCTCAGCGATCTCCAAGTTGTGGGTTTCGCCAAAAAATATAGATGAAGAACTGTCAAAAAAATCGTCAACGATAGTCACATACACTGTGCGATCGATCGCATCACAATATTAAACGTGCCATACACACACCGATCGATCGGCCGATCCGTCGCCCGAAATCGATATCGGCCGATGGATCGGCCTGTGTATGTGGAAATCGCACCGATCGGCCGATCAATTTTGATCTGCCGATATTTTTGTGCGATTTTCGTGCGATCAATCGGGGACGATCGATTGGATAGTGTATGTGATTATCGCAAGTGAATGTCAAATTACCAAATTATTAAATTATGAAATTTCAAGGATTCTTATGATTTAAATGGCACTGCAATTGAAATATCAAATATGTGGTATACGAAAATACCACACACATCCAAATAGTTAACAAAAATGAATCTAGGTTGGATTGGGATTGAATCATAACCTATTTTTTGAATTGTCATTCGTTATCGCATCGCACGAAAATCGCTCAGTGTGTGTGCAGTGGAGATTGGCAGATATTTTGTGGCGATCCATCGGCCGATCGATCGGACGACGGATCGGATAATGTATGGCGGCTATTGACCCGCCATAGAAGGTGCAATCCATCGTCAGATCGATCTGACGATGGATCGCCACAAAATATCTGACGATCGAGATTATAGCCCCAATTATACGATCCAATCCGTCGTCAGATCGATCTGACGATATTTTGATCGTCAGATCGATTTCACCGATCTCACGATCAAATTTTATCTGCCGATTTTTTGGTGCGATTTTATTGCAATCCGTCGGTCTGACGATCGATTGGATGGTGTATGTGATTATCGCAAGTAAATATTAAATTTTCAAATTATTCAACTTTGAATTTGGAGGATTCTGATGATTTTAAATGGCTCTGCAATGGAAATATCAAATATGTAGCATGTGAAAATCCCACACAAATCCAAATAGTTAACAAAAATTAATGTAGGTTGGATTGGGAGTGAATCATAACCTATTTTTTTAATTGTCATCCGTTATCACATCGCATGAAAATCGTACCGTGTATGTGCAGCGGAGATCGTCAGATATTTTGTGGCGATCCATCGTCAGATTGATCTGACGATGGATTGCATCGTATATGGGGGCTATTTGTATGGAACTGTCAAAAAAATCGTCAACGATACTCACATACACTGTGCGATCGATCTGACGATCAGAATATCGTCAGATCGATCTGACGACGGATTGCATCGTATATGGGAGCTATAACTTTCCTACCTCAGCCGTCTCGTTGGCAGACGAAAGAGACAGCATCAGGAGCACAATCTCAGACGATCCCAGAATTCACGAAATTAACTGTGAAATTGATAGGTTAGTAGCCGAACACAGGAGGTTAAAATGGAGCACTCATCTGAATAACTGCAACCTAACCACGGGTGTAAGCAAATTATGGCCGAAAGTCCGTGCCCTCTCTAATCCACCAAAACAGAAAGGGAATGTCGCCATCCAGCGCGGAGAAAATTCAATTGGCGATCCTACCGACTGCGCAACAATTTATTGATTGAACATCCACCACCAGACAGACTTAAGCGCATAATCCGCAGGATTCATAATCAAACCAGACAACATACCTGTTTTAACCACGGACGAAGTGGTTGCAGCTATTAGGAAGGCGAATAACTTGAAAGCCTTGGGACCTGATGGTATCTTAATGGCAATGCTCAAACACCTCGACTTACCAGCTATCTCACGGCTACATTCAACCTATTCTGGAACTCTGGAAGAAGGGAAAGTGATCCTTACCTTGAAACCTGGGTAAAAGTGACATTAGGAGAGTCCTATCGTCCCATCACACTTGTATCACCAGTTGCCAAAACACTCGAAGCACTAATCCATCCTGTTTATGCGGCCCATTTCCAGCTTGTGAACCACCAGCACGACTTCCGAATGATGCACAGATGCCATTACATCTCACATCCACCATGGAATCAACCTCGTCCGTATCACAGAGATATTCTGGCGGCACTTGACCTGTCGAAAGTTTTCCGACAGTTGGCCACCCAGCACTTGTGACTTAAATTGTGCATCGCTTCCAATTCCAACACAAGACACACAATGAAAAAATATTCAGGTGTGACAAAATGCCGTTCTCCATACAGTAACTGGCTGTCTCCTGATGTAATCCCTGGACCATCTGCATCAGGAAACCAAGATGATGCCTCTAAGAGACCACAACAAGCTTCTTGCCAAACAATAAATATCTGGTGGGTTTCTACCGGAGGGAATACCCCAACACTAACCTCATGGACAAGACGCCGCCACCAAGCCATGTTAGGCGTGATTTAAGGGACAGACCTTGAAAGAGATGTTCAAAGGTACAAAAGGGTTTCTTTTGATAACGACGAACAGATTAGCCATCGTACAATCATCAATCGCAAGACTAGGTCCAAATGTAGTTCTCTCGGTACAACCACCAGCCATTTCTCCTGAAGTATGAAGTAGCGAGACCGACACTTGCCCAACTTCAGTCAGGCTGGTGTTCGCGTCTCAACTCTTAAAGCCGCCATACATTATCCGATCCGTCGTCCGATCGATCGGCCGATGGATCGCCACAAAATATCTGCCGATCTCCACTGCACACACACTGAGCGTGCGATGCGATAACGAATAACAATTCAAAAAATAGGTTATGATTCACTCCCAATCCAACCTAGATTCATTTTTGTTAACTATTTGGATGTGTGTGGTATTTTCGTATACCATATATTTGATATTTCAATTGCAGTGCCATTTAAATCATAAGAATCCTTGAAATTTCATAATTTAATAATTTGGTAATTTGACATTCACTTGCGATAATCACATACACTATCCAATCGATCGTCACCGATCGATCGCACGAAAATCGCACAAAAATATCGGCAGATCAAAATTGATCGGCCGATCGGTGCGATTTCCACATACACAGGCCGATCCATCGGCCGATATCGATTTCGGCCGACGGATCGGCCGATCGATCGGTGTGTGTATGACACGTTTTACACATTCACTTGCGATAATCACATACACTATCCAATCGATCGTCACCGATCGATCGCACGAAAATCGCACAAAAATATCGGCAGATCAAAATTGATCGGCCGATCGGTGCGATTTCCACATACACAGGCCGATCCATCGGCCGATATCGATTTCGGCCGATCGATCGGTGTGTGTATGGCACGTTTTACCTATGTCACGAACACATGCCCCGCCTGCATTGGTACACCCCACGACGTAGACCACGTCTTCAATTGCCCAGCTGCACCCCCATCTGACTCTCAGGTCGCCGTGGGAGAACCCCGTAGAAGCAGCCATTTTCCTCCTGTAGAAGCAGCCATTTTCCTATCCCTGATCACCGAGGAAGACAACGAACTACGAGTATAACATGTAACACACTCACACACCGAACTTCCGACCATTGCTGCTACATTAAAAATTTTCAGCTAAGACATCCATGCCAAAATTGCGACCAAAATTTGTAAAACCCATTTGCTCGATACCATAAACGAAACGATCACCACCAACCATTGGACAGGAGAGGAAGGAAGGTCACCGCAATCATGCAATTTCAAAACTACCCAAAAGGAAATAACCGATTCATTATAAATTAACAAAAGAAGCTCTTTATTCCAGTTTTAGACTAACATTTTTTAAAAACGACTTTCTTTCAAAGATCTTTTTTGTTTTCCATCATGTATATAAAAAAGATTATAATTAAAAAAAAATCTGTAGTAAAAAGATCTTTTTGTCGAACTTCACAAAACAGACACTTTTAAATAAAAAAAAAAGATCTTAAAAAGAGGAATGAACGGAACAGGGACGATGGTGGAACGAACATACAAATGTAAAATAAATCTGGAACTAGGATACGAAATGGGATGACGCAAATGAGGACAAAAAGTGCAACTCAGGTACGAGCGATCAAACCAAAACGGGGACAAGGGGCGGGAATATCATATAAGGGATTAAATTAATTATGCACATGGGGGAAGGGGAATCGGATTTCCTTGTTCCGGGCGTATTTCTAGACAAGGAAGAGGCTCTTGGCAGTGAGTTCTAAAAGAGACATCATTGAAATGAATTAGTTCATTTTTTTCTGTTTTAAATTAGATCGTCACATTTATTTTTATGATTTTAGAGATTTTTTGTTTGAGAGTTTAATGTGATTTTCTGCATCTGCCATCTTAGTTCTCATCGACTTCAGCTTCCGCCTCCTCTTCGAATTCGGCATCCTCGTCGGCCGTAGCTTCTTGGTATTGTTGATATTCGGAGACCAAGTCGTTCATGTTGCTTTCGGCTTCAGTGAATTCCATCTCGTCCATACCTTCGCCAGTGTACCAATGCAAGAAAGCCTTGCGACGGAACATAGCAGTGAATTGTTCGGAGATACGTTTGAACAATTCCTGAATGGCAGTCGAGTTACCAATGAACGTGGCCGACATCTTAAGACCTCGGGGTGGAATATCACAAACGGCTGTCTTCACATTGTTGGGGATCCATTCAACGAAATATGAGCTGTTCTTGTTTTGGATGTTCAACATTTGTTCGTCGACCTCCTTCATTGACATGCGTCCACGGAAGATGGCGGCAACGGTCAAGTAACGTCCGTGTCGTGGATCACAGGCAGCCATCATGTTCTTGGCATCGAACATTTGTTGTGTCAATTCGGGAACGGTAAGAGCTCTGTATTGTTGCGATCCTCGGCTGGTCAATGGTGCGAAGCCGGGCATGAAGAAGTGAAGACGCGGGAATGGAACCATGTTCACGGCCAATTTCCTAAGATCAGCATTCAACTGACCGGGGAATCGAAGGCAGGTGGTAACTCCAGACATTGTAAGCGAGACTAAATGATTCAAATCACCATATGTTGGTGTTGTGAGCTTGAGTGTCCTAAAGCAAATATCGTAGAGAGCTTCATTGTCAATACAGTAGGTTTCGTCTGTGTTCTCGACCAATTGATGTACGGACAAGGTGGCATTGTACGGTTCGACAACGGTGTCTGATACTTTCGGGGATGGTACAACGGAATATGTGTTCATGATTCTGTCAGGGTATTCTTCGCGGATCTTTGAAATGAGCAAAGTTCCCATACCGGATCCGGTACCACCGCCCAACGAATGGGTCAGCTGGAATCCTTGCAAACAATCGCAGGATTCGGCCTCTTTGCGTACAACATCCAACACTGAATCGACTAATTCAGCGCCTTCTGTGTAATGTCCTTTGGCCCAATTGTTACCGGCACCCGATTGTCCGAATACGAAGTTGTCAGGTCGGAAAATTTGACCGAATGGTCCGCTACGCACTGAATCCATGGTGCCGGGCTCCAAATCGACCAAAACGGCACGTGGTACATATTTACCGCCGGATGCTTCATTATAGTAGACATTGATGCGTTCCAACTGTAAATCACTATCACCATGATAGGCACCAGTTGCATCAATGCCGTGTTCGTCGGAGATGATTTCCCAGAACTGGAAAGAGAAAGAAAATGGTATAAGATTATGAGTTTTTTTTTATTGAATGAGGAGAAGTGAAAACGAAATCGAGAGAATATTTAGAACTGAGTGGAATTTCCTTTTTCATTCTTCCGGTATCTCGACGGCTCAATCAATCCGCTCAATCATAAGAGATGAACGAAAAAGCTACCACGCCCACCACTTAAGACCCAAATCATATTTCTCATGATGTCATTACCTGACCTTATCACAGCAAATTCATTTTTATTTATAAATTGTTATGCATTGACCTCGAAAGTTAGTCAACAAATCTGTGTTGGCTAATCCGTGCTTCACTAGCCTAGAGAACCAAAACAATTCAGACCAAGACGACAGCAAAGTATATGACATCATGTCATAAAAATTGTGTTGGCAATAGTAAGTGATTGCTGGTTGTTTTTTTTCTGTCTGTGAAGTAATCAAATGACTAATACGTTTCCTCTCCGATTGCAATTGGAATGGCCTTTACCACCTCCGGCATTTTGGACTCAACCTATAGAATATATTTTGCGGTCGATTAGCCATCGAGATTTGGACCACGCGGGCTGATGGACGCCCGGACTACATACAGGCAAACTCCAAATTAAACGCCTATTTTGGAAGAATACAATGCAAATATGTACTGCAGAAACAAGAAACTTTGGGAAATGTGTTTTTTTTTTGTTCGCCAACATATCGATTAAACAAAGCCAGGTGGGCTGGAGATGCGTGTCATTTGTTTTTACCAGTCACCAAATGGTACACTCACATTTTGGTTAATGGTTTTGGAAGATAGCAGGTGGTGATATCTATCCAGCAATCACCAGAGAGTAGGTTCGAACAACATAACTGTTTAGCTCAGGAGGACTGGCACAAAGGTGGTTAACTTTACACTCAAGGAAAAAATAACAAACATTTCGTATGAATTGTCCATAAATAAGTATGAAGGAGAGTGCTGCGAATATCGATTAATGCAAAGCTATCTAAGAAATGCGTGATAAGAAGCCATAAAACTCGGTTGAAGGGAATTGATGTCTCGCCAAGATACAACAACTTTGTGTTACGTTTGCCTGGATCGACAATGCAATGTCCAACTCATTTTCGTTTACCAATCCATTTAGCATTCAGGACACAAAGTTACGACGTTCTCCGTCTATGTCCTGTTCATGTAGACGATAGGAATGTATGTATTTGGATGGTGTTTGTTATTGAATGAGGAATAGCATAGGGAAGGTTACCGCAAATGTCAGCGGACGTTGCGTTCTATTAAATTAGAATCGCGGGATGAGGAGCGGACCTACTTGTATTCAACTGAATTCATTTGTATTTAATCCCATCGCTTAAATTTTTTTACTCGATTTTCTGGTTTGTATTTGCCTGAGAATCCGAAATGCTTTATGGTGATATTTACGCTGTGAATTTACATTGCCAAATCAATCTCGAAAATAGGCTTTTATTCTCTAAAGTTTGCAGCGAGACCAAATAAATATTATTATTATAAAGTTAAATCAACCTGAACCCACGTTTTACCCTGCCCTCATTGCACTCCAAAAATTAGCCAATCTGACTCCGCAAGGCTTTTGTATTCCATCAAAAAATCACTCGTCGTAAAGTGATGTCATGTCCCATTCCGCCCGCAAAAAATCTTACACCTTCCACACACTCTTCTCTTGAGCCACCATCTAGCAGTCTTCTATGTAGCAATAGTAACATTCTAGATTCGCTAGCGTACTCGACAATAAAAATACATAAATTTGCATTTATTGTCAGTAACATTACTGGAAGAGTGCTGGAGGAGACGGACGCACAATGAACGAAAGATGACGCGATTATTTATTTGGCGTGGCCTGGTAGCAGAATACAAGTAACAGTCCGACATTAGATTACACCCGTCCCCGCTGTCGTTAAGCCGGTTGAGTTGAGGCATACAAAAATGTTTCCATTTAGAGAAATAGAAAATCTAACACATACATGAAAATAAGCTGCACGGTGACACAACACCAGGCCTAGTTACTATAGGCTGCCAAATACGGCATTAATATAATTAAAGATCGTACACAACATATGTATATACACGAATTCCGGGGACTTGTATTCAGCAGTGGTAATAATCCATCCTGGATTAAAGTGCTTTTGTCACATACTCGACAAATGTAGAGGAAACAGCAGCAGGCTTCGGTGCCGCTCATTAGAGATGCCATGACTAATCTCGTCGAGGCGACAAATATGGCTCGACAATTATGTTACCGCCCACTATAACATATTGGAAATTTATCATAAAAATAGAACTTTCATTAGCAGCCCCGCTCTCATCATATTTTTTTCTGACGGTTCTTTAAATTCCGAAACGGGCAACGAACGCAGCTACAGGTAAATGATTGCAACGTCATGCCCACTGACGTGGTCATCGCACCGAAGGGTACTTTATTGATTCGTGCATAAAATTTTCATATGCAAGATAACTATGCCGGTGAACAGAAAGAACGATATAGTGTTATCGGATGTACGTGACCATCATGTAATCATTGACCTTATCCATGGCAGTAGCGAAACACGATATTATCCGAGACCGGTCTTTCTCCGAGCTGTGCTTTTTCCTACTTCGCTAAGCCGGCCGGCTAAGATTGCCGGCCGCATAGTTTCGAACCATTGTGATTATCTCGTGTTTGTAGAAAACATATGAATGTTGTATTGGGACTGAATGGACACACCGCGCGCGCACATACCGGCGAAAAAAGAGAGAGCCAGCCAGCCGCGGTATTGGTAACAACAGTTAAAATATAACGTCTTCTAATCGTTTCTATCTAGCTACGATCGACTAATATATGTAGACAGGAAAGAAAACATTTCAACTAGATATTAGTTGGATGATGGATTGGGATTGTAATTAGGCTCGCAGGTTTATTGAATGGGCTCAAAAGTACAGTAACGCAATACGAGCCATAAAACGAAGGGATGGACGATGGTTTCTGTTTTCAATTCAATCTTGATGGGCCTCCTCCTCGTTTCTTGAATAGACACAGCGGTACTTTCAACAAAAACCCCGACGACGCTTTTGAAATTTCCCTCTACGAAATCTCCCGACTTAAATCGAAACTCGTTGGCAGGGCAACTTCCATTTATGATTGTCTTCTCATAAAAATTGAAAACAAGTTTCTTAACGGAATTCTCACCGAATAGAGAAATCTACTACATCTGAATAAAGTCATGATGTTGTTTTCCATATACAGAGATTGGCTTTATGAAATGTTTGCAAATATAGTAGCATCGACAAGATAGGAAACCAGTCCCAGCATGGTGCGAACCAACGACTCAGTCAATCGGCTGGCAGGCCAATCGAGCCATTCAAATAGGAAGCACGAAAATTCTATGATCTGAAGACACGAACAAGTGACATATGCGGACTATAGCAGCAACGTCGCACAAATAATTCAAGTGAATAGTGAAAATTGTCGGGAGAAGGACAAAAAGTAGAAATCCCAAGTTGGAGACGTCTAATGTTACAAAAAGCCCAGACTGGCGGCTGCCGGTTGCAAAATATTGCACGCCAAGTATAGTGAGACAGAAAAATGTACGCCTTTTGCAGGTTGAGCCAGCACAGCATACTAAACAACATGCTATGACTTCTTCCCGGCGACATCTTGAGAAAGTGAACAAACACACGCTCCCTCAGGCCCTCCTGGATGGCTTCTATTCTCACAGACAATTGTATGAGAAAAAAAAAAGGTTTTCTAGGGAAAAATTCATATCCTACGCGCACTCCTCTTGTATTGACGATGTACTTTACTTCGCAAGCCATGCAACGCAAGGAAAACGGGTAAAGACCAAAAATATTCAAAAAAGTTATGAATAATGAAAAGAAGTAAATTTATACCTAAATATCCAGCGAGGGACAGGCGGAATGTAGGTTATTTTTCGTCCTACAAAACTAGGACATTCATTTTTTGTCGTGAAAGGGCGGAAAGTTTTTTTTATATTTTTCCATTATTCATGAATGTTCTCTCTAATTTTTGTCCCGAATTCTCCTCCCTTCACATGATAAATCGATCAAAAGTGATTAATTCTTTTTTCTCTGGGTCAGGCCTATTATAACACAGTCCAATCTACCTTTACAATCATAATTTCCTCCACCAACTTCCCCCTCAAGCACCCTGCCCCCTTCTCTTAACACCAGAGCTCGCCAAAGAATCGGAAAAATGCGTTTTCTAGGGTAACGAGGTAATTACACACTTTTTTTTGTTTTCTACATCTTTCCACCTCCTAGCCGGAAGTTTTTCACTTGGCACATTCATAGATTAAAATGAAAATCCGCTGCCGTTGTGGGCAAGTCAATGACCAGCAAGCAACAGCGAATGGAGTAGGCAATATAGAGAGCTACACATCTAGCGAGCGAGCCACATAGTTGCCTGTTTAGCGTGTACATTTTTCTGCTGTCGTGGATCACTCTTTTTTCTTTATTTTTGCAGTGCGTTAGATGGTTTCTCGCATTAGAATCACTGTAGCCTCTATACTAATACAAATGCCAAGAATTCGAATATAATAAACTCTAGAGCTGTTAGCTGTACTAGACCTGAATAATGTGATGAGTGTGATTCAAGACTGGATTTTGGTGTATTGCACATACATGAGGCGCATGAACTTTTGGCATTTTGCCATATTGTAAATGCTAATTTATATTTGCGGCTGAAATCGCATGCGGGAAACCGCATTGGGCGATTAACTTAACTATGTAAGTTTGACACAAAGGAAACTTAAATTTTCAGTCGTGTTGCTGATGATGGGCGGAATACTGCCCGAAATGCATATAGAGATTTCGGCTCAAATAAATTATGCGGACTCAAATTAAAGGTGTTTAATTTTAAATTAATTTTCTTTAAAATAATAAATAGTGTGGAGTTCGCGCATATCATTTCGGTTTAACCATTAATTAAAGAAGATAGTTGTGGCGCTGCTAGAGCATGTCAAACCGCATCTCTTTTCCGATTTGAGCGGCAAATAGATTAGCACAAGAGAGAAGCCAAGGAAAAAAAGAATTTTTTTTTTTCGATTTGATAAATTTTAAGATTACATTTTTGTTGGTTATAATGTAACGAGATAACGGATAGACCGAGGTTTGCATTCAGTTTGACTTATTCATATAAAAGAAAAGGAGATCAATAGCGAAAAGTAGCGAAGTTTTGAACGCTCTTGGATTTTTGAATTCAGTTGAAATTATTTAAAGCGGAAAGCATGCCAATCGGCGGTAGGGGTCTAGACCCGATTTCCGCCTAAGTGCCCCCCATACACTGTCGGTTTTCCTCACGTTTTTGTGAAGTGTGTATGTGTGTCTTGGGCTATTCAGAGGGCATTTGTACCAGGTTCGACAGTGTATGGTGACACTTAGAGGCATCATCTTGGTTTCCTGATGCAGATGATCCTCGGATGACATCAGGAGATAGCCAGTTATAGCGCGGAGAGCAGCATTTTGACAAGCCTGTTGACAGCCTGACAGTTGAAATGATTTAAAGCGGAAACCAAGCCAGTCGATGGTAGAGGTCTAGACCAGATTTCCGCCTTAGACAGTATGAACCTTAATTGCTGTGAACAAATATGGACACTTTCTTCGAAAACTCCAATTTGCGGTGATTATTGATCATTGAAATAAAGCTTGCACATATATGTCGCCCACTTCCGTAAGGAATTGAACGATATGAACGTGGACGACATGGACGGCGGTACGTGCCACGCAGCGAACGCCAGGATGGACATCCTGCATGAACGATAAACCACAATGTCCTCAAAGTCAACATAACCCAGAGGCCATCACTTCAAATTCAGTCGGATCTATGCGGCAATCATTGAAAATTGGACCTCTTGGATTCGTGCCACCATTTGAAGCCGCGGCGGACATTTAAACGATATCATATTCTATAAATAATGGCATATAAGGGCCTTCGAAATAAAAATATTGTAATTTCGTTAATACATCACACACAGATTGTTTTACTCCATATTTCAACATCGACCCGCACTTTTTGGAAAATCCTTTACAATGCCAGTGTTTCATTCGATAAAAGCTTCCGTCAACGTGCACGTCGTGTGAAAGCGGCCATTTACTACTCTGTATGTCCCAACGGAACGGCCATTAGAAGCTTCCGCCTTCATCAAACATGTTTTACACAGAGACCTTGGTTAATGGCTGACACGTTCGTTCCTATAATAAAGCTGGTGGCCGTTGTAATCGTCACGTTACGCCACCCAAAACCAAAAAAACATATATTTAGTCATGTCTTTCATGTCTTCAGCCCCTCTTCTTCTTTGATCATTGTAACTCTAGTCAAACTACAACATAAATCATCAATTAGGGGGGACCGAAAATACCAACCAAAAAATCAATAACTTTGCATCAGTCACCACACTTCAAAGCACACTTCTTCCGTCTGATTATCGTCTCTACAGCAAGCATGCACAGCTAGCATTCAAAAATAGAAACGCATTCTTCAGAGGTCATAGAATAGATACTATTGTATTATTTTTGGATGCGACAAATATCCAGAAGATCTAGCCGAACCGTGGAACTTCTCCAGAACATCAAAATCAATTTGGAATATAACTATGCCGAGATGGAATTTTAAACTTGATATGTATCTAAACGGATAGAGAAAAACCAGAAAACCCAGCAACAGAAAACGGAGAGGGGAGCAAATGATTTTGAAGAAAAAGCAAGGAGACAGGTAGATTAGAAATGGAGACACTGGCTTATTCCAGTGAGGAGAGATTTTTCTTATTATTTTGCAGCTCTCCACTTCTAACACCTCCTTTACCATACCTTTTCATTTCTGAGAGAAAATTATCCAAAGGAGAAAAATTACACAATCCAATCGATACTAACCAATTGAAAAAAAAATGTACTTTTCAGCATATTTCCAATAGTTGTTTTCAAGTAGTGCTATAGTTCCTTGTATCAGTTTCTAGACAACTGATTGTTGGTACAAGGGATGATCCTACTACTGATTTTGAACAGATACGCAGAGTATCTGAATGCAGTATATGAGCTCTTCCTTAAAGTCGATGAAGGTTTTTGTATTAAAATCTACAGAATTTAATCAGCATCGAATTCAACCTCATCAAAACCACAATGATTCTTCCCCATCCTCATCACATCGTCTGAATCACCGTGGAGTGTGTTCATAAATATGCACCCGCAGAATCTCACTGATAACCCCACAAAGCGCCGGGGGATTATAGGCCTCCTATACACAGCAAAAAAATCTGCCAACACACAACATAATCTTCATCAATTCAAATGGGGAAAACACCCATTCTGTACACGTAATCACGAAAATAAACTGTACATACCTAATATCCCACCAACAGTTTTGCATTTTTTTCATCATTTTCAAAGCAGACATTTCAGAGAAGTGCTCTACCGTGACTTGGATGATTTATTTTTCTAGTCAGCGGAACAGCGTATTCTTCATGTTCTACACTAAATACTTTATGCATTATATGGGCATGGCAGAAGAACTGGACGCTCAAACCGGAGAGCGAGGATGAGAGAAAAGGGATTTGTCTGTTCAGCGAGATTAGATCTGCAGGCAGACCAGGTGAAATGGACCATGTCCTTTTACAGCTAAATAGGAAATTCGTATTCACAAATGGAAGAAGTAGGTGAAAAAGTGCAAGGTTTCGGAAAAATAGCTCTCGGATTGATTCCACTATTCTCAGCAATATCGTGATGAGCGCTTTCATGTAACATTCGGACACTCCTAACTCTAACCCAGAAGCATGGCACGAAATCGATGTAGTAACGATTTTCTTTCTTTTTTTTCTCAAATTGTGGAAAAGAAAAATGTAATCTACCTCTGAGTGTTATGGTTCAATAATTTTTCTGCTTGGATGGGAATATCAAGTTCTTTTATAGGCCATTCACATGTTTAGTTAATCCATGTGTTCAGCGTAGTTTATAGCTTGGAAAATAACTGTGGATGTTGAATTTCGTGGAGTTGGAGTGAAAAACAAATGCCATACTCCATGAACGACTCATTGGAAAGAATCAGCGCTTCTGGTTCGGCACAGTAAAAAGTCATTTTACCCACCATCACTAAAAGTGAACACATTTTTCCCTCCCACTTTGTTGGATTTTGTATTTCAATTCCCACTAAAGCCTAAAATTCAGCATTATATATATGTGCATTTTTCACGTCTAGAACTTGCTAATTTGTATTGTATATCGGTTGTAGACTTTTAGTGAATTCGCCATTTCGTGAAATCGCCCGGCAAATACAGTAGAGCTTCAAACACATCGTTTGCCGGTGGTATTCCATGCAGTGCCGACAAATATGGTAATATTGTCACTACACTATAAGCCGGGATTTTGTGAAACAAAAGGTAGAAACATACTGCTGTCACGTCACGTGAACTCACATGATATCATGGAAAGTCACAAAAGTGTGGTCTAATTTTTTTCCATGTGTTTTAGTTCACCAGAGCTACACTGATATCACGCCCTCAACCTCATGCCATGGACAGTACACGTGATACCACGCAATCAAAAGTCTAGACTAGACGAACACATTCTCGGCGCATCGTGAATTCACGTTTCAATTCATCAACAGGTCCAAGTCGGCACCATTTAATAAGTCATTTAGAAATAAGCCATTGATGAGCAATTTCGGCTGAATCCGAAAGTGGCCATGCACTGCCAATTTCGATTCGCATTCAATGTTCAATTTCGTTTAAAAGCGAAAGTATGTACATGGCTATTTTTGCTTTATTTCAACTTGAAACCGAATTTTTTATATAGAAAAAAAAACCAATGCTGGATGCAGATATGCTAGGACGAAACGGATGCTGATATATATGTATGTGTTGTGTGCGTTCCGCTCGCTCCGCGCTTAAGGGATCACAACCCTGAGTATCGCACAAACATGAACTCTGTCTTCGCTCGCTCTGGGTGCAACAGTCTTTTGTGTAGACTCCGATTGTGAATAAACAGTCCATTGTGTAGACTACGCTCGCTCCGCGCTTAAGGGATCACAACCCTCAGTGTCGCAGGAATATAGACGCTTGCTTCGCTCTTGGTACAAGTCTTTTGTGGGCTACGCTCGCTCAGCGCTTAAGGGATCGCAACCGTCAATATCGCACAAACATGAACGCTCGCTCCGGACACAGCATGGCTATTTTCGTTTTTCTTTTTTCGCATGCATTATTTCGATTTGATTCCCGATGGACATTCTCGGTTCAAAACGCAAGTATCCATATGGATTATTTCGGACGGTTACTTTCGCCATGGCTTACTTCGGTCCCCCGTCCAAGTTGTCTAAAATTTTTTTTGACGAACTCCTTATAGAAAAAGTTAGGGGGCACGATGTAAATACTAAAATTTTTCTTTACTCATGCAGAAGTACAATACATTCGAACACGATTCGGGTCTGTTAACAGCTTAGGGTACAATGTATGAAATTCCCCCAATTGTTCCCTCAGTTTATTTATCTTATGTACCCACACCCGTTTCGAACTCTCCCCTTTAATTACGAAGAAATTAGCCACTATTTCTACATACATGATAAGCCTTTTTGGGAAGCCGTGATGATACCAGTATGGTCCTAAACATGATATCACGTGACGTGAGACAGCACATGACATGTGAGCTCACATGACACCAGTGTGTTTCTACCTTAATATCCATCGGGTTGTTATTTGATTAAAACTAGAATAAAAGGAGTGGTATGATGATGTATGTAAGGTAGGTACGTATGTAGAACGAACCTATCTTGATACATCACGTGGCGACAACAAATATTACACCAATAAAAGAGCATGCTTAAATTAGCATTTAGTTGAAGTGGCAGTTTGCAGCATTTTATCCACAATTTGCCGGGATTTTCTGAAATGACGGTGGTATACAGTGTAATTAAATCAGTACAATGTTTGCCAGGCAGCTCGTGAAATGACAGGTCACGCTTAAAGCTTACGACATATCCATTAGACCCTGACAAAAAAATTATATTTGTCAATATTTGCATAAGTAATGAATAGTCCCACCATTCCTCCCACCGAATGCAACAGCTTTTATCGATGAGATCATGAATCGTTGATTTGGATAATTTCAGACATACTTCTATTTAAAAAAAAAATGTCCCAAAGTCAAACCGAAAGACGTCGTGTGTGCGATGGGGCTGGTGATTCTCGGATACACAAAAAATTCATTTTTTTTTAACTTGCAACCGAGTTTTCTTAGTTTTAGAATTAACATATTATCGCAATCAATTGCAAATTTTACATAATGCTTATTTGGGTATAAAAATTCAAGAGAGGATGGATGAAATTGACGATGCAGACATACTCAATTGCACTAACCCTTTATGGGGCACAGCGCATCAACTGTTCCATGTGGCCAGGTGACGTTTCGTTGGGATAGACTAGGTTCGGAGAATGCAGTTGCCAGCATGCACCTCTTGTTCCCCCATTTAGCCGCCTACCTGCGACCATTCGCGAGATGCTGTGGCTTATTATTACGCCCCGCACCACAGGGGGAAGACAAACATCGATGGCCACGAACGTTGTCGTGGACATTATATTCTCAAAAACATATAATGTTGCCGCGTTCATCAGACCATCCTGGACAAGGCACAATATCCGCTCTACACAATTTCCTTTCTATCCATTTGGGAAGAACAAATGCCCGCCAATCGATGCGAATCACTTAAAATTTAATTTGCATAGACCTTATCGATCGGACGGACAGAACCGGAAAGGCCAAGTTTCGAAAAGAGACTTTCATTAGATTGAAGCAGAAGATTAGTGTAAATGCAGAAATCGAAAGAAAATCGAGATTTATAACTACCGCTATGGCTGTTTTTTTTAGCATAACCGAGCCGATTTTGTATCTCTCATCGGACAATCATAAACTTGTTAAGAGTTTTCTCGAACGTGTATTCGCATTTCACCTCTTCAAATTGCCTAACCGAAAATAGTGGTGGATCGATCAAGGGGAAACAAAGCCGCGAAGCCTTGATACTTTGGTGGCCTAAAGAATATTGTATGTAAATAGCATGAAACCGGTATTTGATAAACTACTATCAAATACCGGTTTCAGAGATACATATCTGGTTGTTTATTTTAAAACCCTATATGACAACCCATCATCTGAAAAAAAAAAAAAAAAACAAATGCCACCAAATTTTGTCAACATCTTTGGATAAAGGAGCTTCTGAATTACTAAATCAGGGAGAAAATATAGACTTTGTTCGTCGGACATTATCACAAGACGAAGAAATGCCCGATCCACTTCGCGATTGGCAATGACATTGTATTGTATGCTACTTATATATCGTCTTCTTAGTGTTGTAAAATACCAGGTGATGTTTTTTTATTGATAACAAAAGACTGCAAGGCCGCAAAAACTAGATATGAGAATAGCTATCGTGATAATGAACCGAGTAACTGACCTATTATATTTGTGCAAACAAAATTGGCCGTCATGGTGTATATATAGATTTTTGCATCAGTGTCCAACGTCATGCGGAGTGAGGACACAGGCTGGACAAGTGTTCTGAATGTTATTGTCGATGCAGGACAAATACGAGTTCAGACGTGAGGATCAGTTAGGACGGAGTTGAGCTAACGTAGTCCTGATTGTTCTAGGTAATAAGAGTTTCATCTGAGGATATGGAAGGTTGTGCATTAAGTATCATATTTGACGTCAAGTATATCGGTTTATACTTAGCGAGCACTTGTCCGTTTTTAGGGGACCTGGAGTTCGTGCATCATAAAAAATTGCCACCATTTCTATCTTTTACACTTTTTTTTATTTAATCGAGTCCCATATAATCTAGTGAATAGGATACCTATCAAAGCAATTGCGGTTAACTTTGGGCCCTGTATTATACAGTTCATACCCACCCAGCAAACAATTTCTACTTCCGAGATAAGAATGCAACTCGTCTTGGAAGATAAATTTATTGCCGGGGATATCGCCATCTTATCGCAATAGTCAACCCTTCGAGAAAAAAATACCGGAAGCGAAACTCCCTGGAGAAACTTTGACGAAACAACTGATATTTGTAGGACTTGAACCAGGTTCCCAAGATAAAATCGCGAAACTGATATCGTAACCTTGCAACCAAGAGAATAAATAGGCGAAATATCATCTTGGCGATATACATATTTGCGAATTGAAAGCGATTCTTTCTTTCCCCTAAGCATTGAAAGAGAAATAATCGATAAAAATTTATCGTCTGGGCAATTTTTCTTTCAAATGATACGAAATTGCTTGCTGGGTATGTTGATGGCATTCATAGTGGTCAGAGGTAATGAATCGCTACGTCTACTTAGGGTAAAATTAAAGCTGTCAGGTCCCAATCACGCAAAATAAAAAAATGTTTTACTCTAAATATTGGGTGAAATTTTCATAACTATCTTGCAAACGCGTGGGCGGTAATTTATTGCCTTACTCATAAAAACGAGCGTAACATTTGCTGGGGGTGTGTATTCTCTAGTTGAAGAATATGCCAGCGTAGTTCTTGAGAGTCGCTAACGGACTACCGACCCAGCGATCGTCAATCGTTAGCAAGTGCTACCTTGGAACATTCCTAGTTTACCGGGCGAAGCATAGCGGTTCGCGTCTTGGGTGGGTTTTAAATTGAGATGATTCGCACTCCGCGGATTAAAGGGTTGCAATCCTTAGTATACCGCCTTAGAACGGCCGCTTTATACACTACAGCGGCAAAGCATCTATTAGCCAAGGTGCGAACCACTATGCGTCGCCCGATGAAATTATTACATGCCATAAATTTAATAATTTTTTAAACCCTTTCCACATGTGACACATTTCGCTCATTCAATTGATCCAATTTTTAACATTTAAGGTGAACAAAAAGGAAACAGGGAGATAATGCGCGTCCGCTCGCGTTACTTTAAAATTGTAGCTCATGAAATATATACATATGAACATATACATACTTTGAAATGTCAAGTTACGCACTGTAACGACCACCTTTTTCGTTTCACATAATTTCGCGTTCACCAGTCAACTCGGCGGCAACTTCATGTTGAATGAGTGACACGCATGGGGAGCCGTCAGAACAAGACGTCAGGGAGTTGCTTTTCATTGGCCATCGGCCGTGTTACGGATTCGGGAATTCATTCGCCACGACCCTAGACTGGATCTTTGATTTCACCAAATTGAATTAGCTTCATTGGGAGGGGTATTGAATTACTCAACTGCCCTAACCCCACGTGGGGCATAGCGCGTCAACTGTTCCATGTGGCCCAGTTGACGTTTCGTTGGCATAATATGGTTTCGGAGAATGCAGTTGCCAGCATGCATCTCCTGCACATCCATGGCCACTAGTGTCGTCGTGGAGGCGATTCGAACCCGAAACGCCGATAGTCAAACATGAGACTGATGCCCCTCAACACACTGCGCTGCCGGTCGCTCAATTTGGAGTGGTATTGAATTGCCGGGAGATGAATTCGTGATTGCATCCACGGCGCGGTTATTTTCGTTTTCGCGTCAAACGTGGAAATTGAATCTCACGACCATCAGGGCTGTGCCTTCCGACTGTTTAAGTTCGTTCGTTCGAGGGGTGCGTCAACCGTCGATAGCTTGTGCTGGTTGGTTCGCTGTGTCAGTTACAAAATTTTGTCGACCATCACCGACAGCGAATAATCTTGTGGTGACCCATGTCGATTCAAGCGAAGCGGAATGCCGCGTAACTTCAATCCGGCTATGGAGGGCCGCTGATTTATCCCGTCCCCACTCCATTTGATGACCCCAACGATTTTGCACTTTATGGTAGTGCCGACGACCGCTAATGCTGTACGTTGACACATCTGTGTGACATACCTCACCGAGCGAGCAGTGCAGAAAGAGTGCGCATATTTGCTTATCGGTTTTGTCGATTTTTTTTTGTAGACAGCCGGAGTCACCGCATCATAACTTTTAAATAATTTTTGTCTCTTTAATTTGCTAAAATATTATTAGATATTTGCGATTTTATAATTAGCTGAAGCAGCTCCTCCGGAATGATCACGGCGGATCCAGGGGTTTTCTACTGTTGTCTCTAAATGCACTTTTCTTTCGATTTGATTTGTTTTTGGTTTTAGCAAATTTTGTTGTGACTGTTGTTCCTTTTGTCGTTTTTTATCGCGGAATTTCATACTTGAATTAGAACATTATATTATGTTTTGTGTCTGAACTGGTATTTCCTTTGGGGAATTCTCCCCACAGCCTTTTTGAGGTTGGTTTGCACATGAGGTGAGAGAGAACATCATGTCTTGTTCCTTTTTGGGTGGTTCCGACATCTTTGCCGGTCACGGAACCTCATTGGTTCAGTTTGGTTTATTTTGGGTATAGAGACCAATGGTCCAAACCATCTGGACCCGGAGCGTATAGCATGAGCCGATCGACGGCTATTGTACTGTATAATGGCTGGGACAACGAGCGGGCAAAAATCCCGCCCCATATCCCGAACTGAACTGGAAGAAACATGTGTCGCCGCTCAGCTCGTTGTGGAACATCCGCTTCTAGCGTCGCCGGACCTTCACGGCCATTTCGGGTTCGTGCCCATAACACCATCCGGTGACCACCTTGCACATTACAGCATGGTTCTAGTATACACAAAGTAGGTTTATACGGGTAAAGCCGAATCCCACTTGAGGCCGAGCCCAGAGTCGATTTTCGCAAACGGACTGTTTAAATTATGTATCTATGTACTACTATCTAAAGCGGAAATCTTGAGGCTGGATGCAGAATTGCAGTCAGTTTTGGTTTTAACAAATTGGAACAAATGTCTGAAATGGAATGAACCTCAAATTCAACAATGAAGAAAAACTCAGCCGAGTTCGTCAACCTGGGAATAAATCAAATGATTCCAACCACATAAGGAATAGGCTATAACATCCAATCAAGTACGTAATAATAAACGACCACTTAACAGAAGAGAAGACGACAAAAAATAAGCGCCCACTCGAGTTGTATCGTAATGAAAGTTACAAGAGGCTTCAATTTATTTGGATCGATTACGGAGGTCCAAATTTGAATCAATTGAACGTATGGTGTGGGCGTCAATTAAAACCTTCTTGACCTTATTGAACAATACGAGTCGCACATACGAGTTAATGGAAAACGTGGACCATCTGGTGCGGACACAACGACGTCTCAAAGACGCTCAAGATTCAGTAGTAGTAATTTAGAGGTCTCGTTCATGTTTTCATACATTTAGTATGTATAAAAAAACATAGACGGCCAGAAAACTTAGTAATTTGACTCAGGTGCAAAAAATCTGTTAACACACCTATTTCTTAGAGCACGCGCACACGACAAACTTTTTAGTTCGCAGAAAAACTAAATAGTTTAGTCAGAAAAATATATGAGAACCGCGCACACAGCAGACGAAACTATTTAGTTGTCGCTGTGTGCGCGGTCTCATAAATCACCGTGTTATATTTTTCTGGCTAAACTCTTTAGTTTTTCTCGAACTAAAAAGTTTACCGTGTGCGCGGGCTCTATTTTACGACTTTCTCACCTAAAACCCCATTGTGGGCAAAATAAAACAAATGGGTGGGTGGGTGGGGGGGATCACGATCAGTGTCGTAAATGAGTGGGTTCCTTCCTGCGAGCAGATCAGGATTTGAGATTTTTCGAATTCTCCTCCATATGCTTTTCCCTCCGGTAAAATTTTTACAGACAACTGTCAATTCTCGGATCTGAAAATGTTCCCCTCCGGATCTGAAAAGTAGTCTGATCCGAAGGGGGACATGTTCAGATCCGAAAATTGATAGTTGTCTGTACAAATTCGAGAAATGTCAAATCCTGGCACGAATTCCCCCATTAAACTTCCCGGCTCAAATGAACGTGGCGAGCTACGTAAGTTTATACCATGTATGAGTTAAACGAGAAAAAAACCCGTTTAGATTTTTTTCTGCCTGTTTTACACATTCGTTGACATACTTGTCTTTGATGCTGCTGCGTCTATGACTTGGAGCTTAGCTATTAAGCGAACGGCGGTGCTTCCAGTTTCTCATTTAGGGGGAAACAAGTTTTTGCGGAATCCGTTGACGTGTTCCCAATAGTGGAATCGGAAGAAAATTGTAAAATGAAACGAAATCGATAGGGAGCGGATGATGGTGAGGAACATAAGTTTGAATTAAAAGCTAACTCCACCCAAAATCAATTAAATCACTGTCTGCCATTAGTCATCACTAACACACGCCCACATCAATTTACGCTCCACATAATTTTCCATGACCCTAATCCAAAATTTATTGGCGCCAAAAAGAACCAAGCCACGCGCTTGACATCCCACAGACGTTATACGAATCCAGCCACATAATTTTTCAAATTTTAAAATTCCAACAGTTACATGCAAAGGGCCCCTTTACATTCGAACTATTTGCCGTATGACTTGCTATCACATCTGGCAATGACAAACCACCGCTCTCCTCTACATAGGCAGCAATAGATACACGTCTCACCGTGCTTGTATTGCAGCCGGCGCAAGCGAACACACCTTTGGAAATTCGAGCGTCATGTGCACAGCGTTCAGGCATGTATTTCGGGAGGGAGGAAAGAAAGTAACGGCGGTGGCCGCCATTTGGCCGGCTCGAGATATAAATTAGCCGGCTAGCGTCCAAGCGCATCACTATGATCTCATTCGATGCGAATTGTCGGTGATTTGACCTGGTAACGATGACAAGAGCTTGCATACGACGTACGTCTGTACCAAGTTCTTATGGACAATTGCGCACGCCCGATTTGTTCGATTTTCCGCAAATGTCTTGCGATGCCGTTGTGGCGGGTGGCCTCGCGGACAAATGCCGCGATCGATCTACAGGAAATTAACAAATTCCGTAAGGTAAACGCCCGCCTTCACCAGGTGTGGCTGGCGCCCTGCGGACCAACTGCTCCATGTTACTTCCAATTTGCTCGCCGCTCCCCTATATGCAGCCACGACAGATGTTTGGGAAACTCGCCAGAATTCACTAAAGCAATCCTCCCGAGGACTGGCTTCCAATCAGAATGCAGGTTTTGCGAAAAACTAAAAATTCAGCCTCACTGCAGGGGACGACGGAACCACGACGTGGAAAAAAAAAACTCTGACTTTCGCCATTTATACACTTCCGAGCACTATTTCACATTATCCGTCTGAAATTTTCTACACCGCAAGGAAAATTCGCACAATTTCATTTTTCCGGTCCTTTTTTTCACCGGAATTTCCTCTCGAATAATCCAACGCTTCTACACTTACCTTGGCACCAATCTGGTTTCCGCATTGACCGGCTTGAATGTGAACGATTTCCCTCATTTTGTTTGTTTAAAATTTGCTTTTTATCCTTTACACAAAAGAAACTGCTTTTGTAGAAATTCTTGCGACTCACTCTGTTCTCTCGTAGACACAACTTCACCCTGCGAGATTCGCTTACAAATTGAAGACTGCGAAGAATTCAAGTTGGGCAACGGTTTTTTAGCGAGTCGACGGTCTTTGCTGATTGGCTGACGAGGTGGATTGAGCGGGGAAATTGTGCGCCGACGACCGCGCGACAACGAACGATGGTGATGACGATGCCAATGCAGCCAACACAGCAAATTCGTATCATGGAAGAAAAGAAAAAACAAATTTGAAAATAGTCGGTAAGTAGTGTGGTGGAATAGGGTGGAATAGAAGAAGATGGCGGTGAGTGGATGTAGTGTGTGGACGTTAACGAACCACTGCGCCACCGCACCCAGCTGCGTGTGGGATGAGAGTTTGATGGAAAACGTACACTGTCAAGATGAGTCCGATGATGCAGTTGGATTTTTTTACAAAAATATTTTTTTTTTCGTACATACATTCCTTATATCTGAGGACACAGGAGCGTCCCGTTCGTCAAAGTAAAACGAAGAAACCGAAAAAAGCGAAAAACGAAAATGCGACCGAAACTATGTTTAAGCGACAAAACAAGTACGGGTTTTCGGACCTCTGTAGCTCGGGCTCCTGGTAGTCGTGGATGTTCAAATTTGCTAGGGTCGTTGGGGTCGTTGTCGCATTATTCACTACGTTTAGACCGCGGGACTATCTTCGAGATCTAACTTAATCGATCTAACTCTCGACGATATAAACGTATCGATTTAGTTAGTTTTGGACTTGGCTTATCTCTACTTGCGATGCGGAACTGGACTAAAAAAATTGGGACTATGGCCACGTTTAGACCGTGGAACTAAAAGGCGATTTAATTAAATCATTTTAGTGTTAGTACTTGTTGGTGGAGTGTTTATACCGACCATACGGAGAGGTACTTCTTCTTCATTCTCCGTTGACAGCACAGATAAATTTTACAAATATAAATTTTACGACAGAAAAGGACTTTTTCTTGCCCGTGATCACGCACTGCTTTCCTGAAATTGCCAACAAAGCAAACGCCGAACAAAAAAAACAACAACAAAGGAAACGTCAGCCACCGAATCAACATTAGCGATGACAGCGACATAGTCCCAATTTTTTTTAGTCCAGTTCCGCATCGCAAGTAGAGATAAGCCAAGTCCAAAACTAACTAAATCGATACGTTTATATCGTCGAGAGTTAGATCGATTTAGTTAGATCTCGAAGATAGTCCCGCGGTCTAAACGTAGTGTATGTCGCTGTCATCGCTAATGTTGATGTTGTTGTCGTTTTTTTTTTGTTCGGCATTTGTTTTGTTTGCAATTTCAGGAAAGCAGTGCGTGATCACGGGCAAGAAAAAGCCTTTTTCTGTCGTAAAATTTATGTCTATCAAATTTATCTGTGCTGTCAATGGAGAAAGAAGAAGAAGAAGTATCTCTCCGTATGGTCGGTATAAACACTCCACCAACAAGTGCTAACACTAAAATGATTTAGTTAAATCGACTTTTAGTTCCACGGTCTAAACGTGATCATTTGTCATTGTTGACCTTAAGGAGGTGTATCTAATTTGAAGTACGCTGAAAAACATCCAAGATATAAGGCCGGCTGCACATTGCGTCGTAAGCAAGGCAGCCCACTCAGCGCGCACAAGGCATTGTTGTTGTAGCAATTATCAAAATTACATTTTACAACAACAATGCCATGTGCGCGCTGCGCGGGCTGCCCTGCCTACGATGCAATGTGCAGCTGGCCTAACAATTGAAAATTGCTATTTTTCGATTTTTCTCGTTCTCGTTGTTCTTTCCACACGTTCTATGAAATTGATGGTTCGGTGGAAGTTTCCCTATTGAATCCAAAATTTCCCCGGTCGATGTATAGAATTGACGGAGAAATTTTGGATTTGCCACTTCCAGTCGTCCCTTTTTCCGTTTTTAAGGTATGCCTCAAAGATGCGTGCGGTACATTTAAAGATGCAGCAATCTCCCGATGATTTTCAACTTCACCTCGAAGCAATACAGCTTACGCAACTTGATCTGAAATCATCGTACGAGGGCTGTCTTTTAAGTTTTGCATATAGGAACAGCGAGGTCGCCACGAATCAAATGTCACTACTAAATGTGAACCTGCATCCTTTGTTAACCTAAATTCAAAGTGTTAGTGCGATACGTATGATGCAGCGATCTCCCGCTGATTTTAAAACTTCACCACGAAGCAATACAGCTTATACTACGTTTACACTATCCCCAGATTACTTCGTCTGCTGCTTAATCTGGGTGTGGTGAGTTTAAAATTGTATGCAGTTGACAGTTGCAGATTAAATCAGCCGGCGCAGCTGAAGTAATCTGGGGATAGTGTAAACGTAATATTACGCAACTTGATCTGAAGTCATCGCACGAGGGCTGTCTTTTAAGTTTTGCATATAGGAACATCGAGGTCGCCACGAATCAAATGTCACTAATAAATGTGAACCTGCATCGTTTGTTAACGTGAATCCAAAGTGTTAGTACAATACGTATTGAGTTACAGCTACAGCGAATTGTCAAAGTCGTCGAGTTATCCGAATAATGGAATTGAACCAAGAACATTTTCGCGCAATAATTTTTTACAACTTTCGAAAACAATTATCTCAAAAAGAATGCCTCGCCAAGTTGGTTTCTGTTTTCGGCAATAAAGCACCACATCAGTCGACTATTTCTCGTTGATACGCAGAATTGAAATTGATCCACTAAGTCTTAGTGACGATCCAAGGGCAGGTGCACCAAAAACTGCAGTCACCCATGAAAATGTCGATGCTGTGCGCAAGCTCATCACGGATTTCAAAGACCCCAATTCATCAAATTTTGTATGAAGAATTGTGTGTAAAAAAGTAGTTTCTTGTTGGATACCGCATCTATTGACCGAAGAACAGAAAGCAGCTCGGGTCAATTGGTGTCAGAAAACTCTAGACCGCTTCAACACAGGAAACTCTAACACCGTGTACAGCATCGTCAGTGGTGATGAATCGTGGATTTACTCTTATGAATCCGAAAATAAACGCCAGTCGTTTGTTTAGGTATTGCAAAATGAAGAAAAGCCGACAAAAGTCATCCGCTCTCGAAGTGTCTCCAAAAAGATGGTCACGACATTTGTCTCAAAAGCAGGTCATGTAGCAACAATTCCTCTGCAAGATCAAAGAACAATTACTGCCGATGGGTATACAACCATTTTGTTTACCAGAAGTCATCGCTGAGCTTCAAAAAACCAACCGCGAACGACGAATCATCCTCCAAGACAATGCAAGTTCGCACACAGCTCGGAAGACAATTGCATTTTTAAAGCAACAAAACATCGAATTGTTGCTTGGAAGACAATTTAATTTTTAAAGCAACAAAACATCGAATTGTTGGACCATCCTCCGTACAGTCCCTACCTACCAACGATTTCTTTACATTTTCGAAAATTAAGAACAAACTGCGTGGTCAAAGGTTCCAGTCACTGGAGGAAGCAGTTGACGCCTTCAAAAACGCAATTTTAACAGTACCAACAAACGAGTGGAATAACTGCTTCCAGATTTGATTCGAACCCATGCAAAAGTGAATTAACCTTCGTGGGAAATACTTCGAAAAACAATAAAGTCTTTAAAAACTATATATTGTTTTAATTCAGCCCTATATGCAAAACTTTAAAGACAACCCTCGTCTACGCGTGATTTTATGTGACTTTCTACTACCCTATGTTTAGAAGGTCAAAAGTTAAGTATTGTATATGCAAAAATTCAGCTTATTGTCTTTCATTCCGAGGTTTACCCATTTTTAGGTTTTATTTTCCTGAACCATTTCTTTTCTTGAAAACATAATTCCCATCACATATAAATTCCTGGTATTCTAAAAAACGCCAAAATTAAGAAAAAATGTATATTTTGAAAATTATACATAAATTGAGCGATTTCAACAGTGTAACTAACTACCTCCAACCCACGGTGACGTAACCCACCCAATTCATAAACCGCACACACTCGGCTCCACTCCAGCTCCAACTTTCCAAATTGGGAGCCGTGTGAACGAGCCCAACTCGTTCCATCGTCGTGCCATCGCCTCGGGCTCCACTCGTCGCCAATACTTTGCTGCACCCACAAATCAAAGTGCATTTATGGAAGTCGCCAACATTTCCATTCTTAGTCGATTTTTCTTTTCCCGTCTCCGTTTTGCGCTTTTTCACTAAACGGAGGCAACCTCTGGACCGGTAGTTTGTGGGAATAACACCGGTGGGGCTAAGGGGCGCGCGAGCGCACATCCAAGTCTGGGCTGGGCATCGTCACGTCGCCGGACACCGACCGTTTGGTTGTTTTTTTTTCTTTGGCATGCAAAGGGGAGCCACCGGCCTTTTGAGAACATCATGTGAAATGCGCCGAAAAAAAAAGAAATTCGTTGCACGACATGATTTTGCGACTACCACATGACTAGTTTGGTCATCGCAGCGCTAGCTGCAGTGTGAGAATTGTGGGGGTGGGACCCCAAGAGCCGGGTGCCAGATGGAATCAATTTTGTTATTCTCATACCATGTTGGCAGTGTTATTGGCTTTTGGAGGCCAGAAAAGGAGTCCGCCCAACAATTTCCACAGAAAATTATCAGGAAAGCGGTTGGTAACTCCGCGACGCGATGGCGATTCTAATTTTATCAGGTGATTTCGTTGGGGGGAGGGGGCGCATGCTCCGGTGGCCCACTATTCTATACTGCACAGATGGTGGTTTGGTCACAGGGCAAGTTTGGTTGCCGATGGCCTAATGCTTCGCGCTAGAGTGCAACCGAAAGGACGTTGCGACTATTTCCTCTTTAGTCGGGGCAGTTGGCCGTTATGTTATGTACATTTTGGTGTTTAGCTAAATTATCTACTTATGTATATGAAAGGAAGCTTCATCAGAGGTTACACGGTTCAAGACCGCGGCCAAGTGTTCTTTCCACCACCTCATTTGATCTTCCTCCAAGATAAGTAGCTGTCCATCACTATCCTTCACCGGATGTTGGTAGGAGTTACGACCACCTGCAAACTCCTTGATGACACCGTATACGCCATTTAAGTTGTTACTTCTTGCGGCTACTTCTGCCGAGGCTAAAAGAGAATTCGCATAAAATTTTTATCGCGTCACACACTACGCTGAACTTTTCGAGTTTTCTAACGGTAAAGAAGTTCGATGTTGCTTCGATTATCGTCTGATGCTGCAGCCAAACGAACCATCAGCTCTTTTCTTTCAACAATCCACTGCCTTGAAGCGTCGGACAATTAGGGCTTATTCTGACAATCCGGGTTTGTGCCAGGGATGGTATCTGCCTGCACTCTCCATGTACGCATTTTTTTATGGCATCCCAATTTTCATTTCTGTCACTATCTGGGTGACTAGTTGTCTTAGCTGCTTTTCGCGCAAGATGGTCGTTGTATTGGTGAAGGATGGTGTTGAATTTGCGGGCCTGGATCTTTCGTCGCTAGGACGGCTCACGGCTGCAATACGCAATCGAACATTAGCGATCATAAGATAATGATCTCCCAATATCGGCGCCCTTCTTATTTCACACATCCAGGAGGCAACTCTTGAATTTTTTTTACTAACATCAAAGGCCTTGTTTATGCCGCGGAACTATCTTCGAGGATTAACTAATTCGAGCTAACTCACGACGACATAAACATGTCGCACTAGCTAGTTTTGGTACCGATTTTAGCTCCACTTGCTATGCAGAATTGGACTGAAAAATTGGGAGTAGGTGGCGTTGCTGTCTTCGCTAATGGTGTTGTTGTTGAAAATCATATTTTATTTGTTATATAAATACTTCATCCTTTCCTGAAACTCTGCATTCGTTTCATCCTTTGATTGTAGCGTTAGAAACGCGTTTTTATTAGGAGGCTACTGCCCCTTGACATTATCTTAACCAATGTCACCGCAGTCACAAACCAACAGCTGACATCTTTCATGTTTAGT
Source organism: Chloromyia formosa (assembly GCA_964017055.1). Classification (NCBI taxonomy): domain Eukaryota; kingdom Metazoa; phylum Arthropoda; class Insecta; order Diptera; family Stratiomyidae; genus Chloromyia; species Chloromyia formosa. Next base: position 29,076,790 of record OZ024815.1, on the reverse strand, counting down.
ACCTCTTCGTATGGTCGGTATAAACACACCACGAACAAGTACTAGCACTAAAACGATTTAGTTAAATCGCCTTTTAGTTCCACGGCATAAACGTGGCCAAAGTGGTCGATCTGATTTTGTGTTCTGCGCCGATCAACAGAGGACCAGCTGATTTTGTGGTGGTCCTTATGCTCAAACATAGTACCACCGATGAGGAGACTGTGAATTTGCAGAACTCTACAAATCTTTCACCGTTATCGATACGATTACCAAGACCGTGTCTCCCCATCACATATTCGAACCCATAGTTTTCAGCGCCAACTTTTGCATTCAAATTCCCCGTAATCATTATAATGTCATCTTTATAGCCGCCATACATTATCCGACTCCGTCGTCCGATCGATCGGCCGATGGATCGCCACAAAATATCTGCCGATCTCCACTGCACACACACTGAGCGATTTTCGTGCGATGCGATAACGAATGACAATTCAAAAAATAGGTTATGATTCACTCCCAATCCAACCTAGTTTCATTTTTGTTAACTATTTGGATGTGTGTGGTATTTTCGTATACCACATATTTGATATTTCAATTGCAGTGCCATTTAAATCATAAGAATCCTTGAAATTTCATCATTTAATAATTTGGTAATTTGACATTCACTTGCGATAATCACATACACTATCCAATCGATCGTCACCGATCGATCTCACGAAGATCGCACAAAAATATCGGCAGATCAAAATTGATCGGCCGATCGGTGCGATTTCCACATACACAGGCCGATCCATCGGCCGATATCGATTTCGGGCGACGGATCGGCCGATCGATCGGTGTGTGTATGGCACGTTTTAGGTGTTCTGCTCTGAACTGCGTTGACTGGTTCGTAGGGATGTTCCTCATTTTGGCCCGGTCATGATTATATCGGAGACCGGATCCCAGGATAAAAGACAGTTTCATGCGGCTCTGGGGAAAAGGAGCCCCACACCTGACTCACGACCACTATCGATAGCTCTACCGGAGTACAACATTACAGTGCTACCCGCTGGAGAGATAAATTCTCAGCTGATTCACCACCTTATCTCGCTAACTCCTAAGATGTTTACTTTTTACCGAAGAAATTCACTTTCTAATTGAAGAAATCGTGTGTTCTGGGGACCCTCTGTTCTATTGACCATTAGAGTACGCACATTCCAGAATCCAATCTTTGTCGTTGAACGATAGCCAAAAGTCGTAACTGTCGAGTCAGTCCTTATAGAAGATTTCCGATAGCGCAAGTTGCTGGCGTATATGTACATCCTACCTTTTTTTGACCGTTTCTAAGATAGGCCTGCAAATGGAAAAGCCGTGGTATTATTCTTACGCCTCACACTATAGGGGGAGGTCTAACGTCTAATGTGGCGAGGGATGAACGATAAAGTCAGTGGAAAGTGTTTCATCCTTGTGGATGTTTTTATCTGGAGTGCTGATCTCTCTAAATGCCTCGACCCCTCCAGGGGCATGGGCGCGTCAACATCTCTTCACTAGCATTTCTATGCTTTGTTGACGTTTCAATAGCATATCTGTGTTTCTGAGGTGCAGTTGCTAGCATGCACCTCCTATCCGCGCCGTCTTTATACTGACAAGCTCGGAGCACTGTGAGAGTTCTATTAGTACTCACAGACAGTTTTTGATCGCGCCGAGATTTGATCTCCGAGCTCTAGATTCGTATCGTAGAGCGGTGATCGAACGATCAGCGCGATGGAGTGCTCATGCTACGTCGAATTAGTTGCAATGAATTAAATAAGAAGATGTGTCCAGGAGAGGCGGTAAAATGACTCTACCCAGTCGGACATTTGTCTCCGATTCCTGTGGAATCGCAAAGTCTTCGATTGCTTGCCGGTTCCATTCATCGGTTTGTCTCCGAAGCTGGACAAATTCAAATGTTTTCAATTATGTATCGAGTTAGCCTGAAATTTGAATTCATTTGAAAGTATCTGGCATTTGGCGGCGTATGTTGTCATATATGAAATATGGAATAAAGGAATATGTATGTTTTGTAAGCCATAAATACAATCCGCCGTTAAATTAAAAGTGCCGTGAAATCAATCACGACACTTTTAGTTTCTGGACGAATTGTATATCAGGCTAGATTCAACCCATTTATACAGCCATCGATCCGAATTCGATCTGTGTCGATTCCTCGTTGGCTACAGTCATCGGTCCGGAATCGATTCCAGTCATCGATCCGGACTCGATTCCACGTTGACTACAGTCATCGATCCCAATTCGACCACAGTATCGATTCTACGTCGACTCCAGTCATCGATTCTCCATCGACTACCGTCATCGATTCCGGATCGATTCCTGTCCTCATTTTCGGTATCGCAAAAGCGGCCATGCCCATACAAATATCTCCGACATGTCTCCGATAAAGTCATCGATTTCTTAGTAGACAGTCATCGATCCAGGACCGGTCCAGTATCGATTCTTGTCCGACTGGGTACTTCCATATTACTCTTAAATCGGCAACCCTTGTCCTAAATACACTTCAAAATAAAATCATGACACTGCATTGCGGCGCCACAGGACATGAGCAACGAAACAGCCGACGTACAGAAACATTCGTTGTTGACTAGTCATCGTCAGATGATTCGCTCCACTCCCATCCTTCGGGTGGTTGAATGCAGCCCCATGCTAAGTGTATCGCCCATCCCATTGGTATCCTTAACTCAGTTTTCGACTGAGCCATTGCCAAATTCCAAATATGGAGAGGAAATTGATTTGTGAGCTAAGTGGGCTGATATTTGCAATTTTTTATTTTTTCCTTCAGTTTTTTTGCCAAATAATTGGGCGCCTTTTCCGGGACTAAATTGAATGCCAGCGGCTATTCTATTCGTATTAAGTACTGCAAACGGAGGGTAAAGTGAGGACATTATGACAAAATATGAACAGACAGGGCACGCCAGGGAGCAAAAGTCGTTCCGGATAAGTGATTCATCGGAAGCAAGGGAGGTATTTTCCAATGTCTGGCGACAGGTGCGATTAGATAACGTGATTTCCTGGCAATTGCACGGAAAAGGGTGTGTTAGATTGCAGCCGCGCAATACTTTGCCTATCCCAACAATGTTATGGCTTGGTCACGTGTTCACATGTCCCTTGCCGAGGATTGATGTTTTACCCAAAATGGAAAAATGAGGGTAACACAACGAATGCTGTCATACCATTTCGTAAGAATTTTGATAATTTGAGTTTTTGTTCTTTTTCCTACTTTTTGAGAATTTTTGTGGAAGTTAATGAAATAAAATGTGTTGTCGCGCCTCAGCGGCAGCAATGATGATGTTATGTAGAATAAAATGGAAATGGGAAAAATCTTAAATTGAACGAATTTTTTTAGGATACTTAATTTGAGTCAGTGTTGAATGAAAAGGATTTTTAATAGAAAAAAGTGAAATAATTAATTTGTGAAAACCTGCAGTCCTTTGTAAAGATGCTTCCTAATACATAATGAGCTTGGAAACGGAATTGAAGGCTGAAAGTGAGTGTGGTTAATTTTCCACTGTCTGTGCCTTATGCCCACCCAATTCGTCTAATTCGAAGATCAACTTCAATCCAACTTGTCATACGTACTAAGTTTCTCTCATTTCAAGCTCATATTCTAAGAAATGTCGCTGACGCCTACAGACAGCCAGCATATACACAACTTTTGACATTGCTTTAAATTCAAGACATAAGACCAATGTTTCATTACGGGCACCTTCTTGCCAACATCGCGTTAATTTGGTTTCATGAGATTTTTTCTTCATTTGTGCGATGTATTTATTGCACCTCCTCGGTATACCATGTGTAGTAAAAGTGCCAACTTGTTTTCATATCATTATTTTTACCTGAACCACATATGGTCGTCAACTCTTTGTTTATGTAATGTTAACTTTTTTTTCAATTTCTGCATTGGCCATTTTCGTACTGACTTGAGGAGGAGATTGAGATTGTGCCCGTCAAATCAACAACATATTATTCACGTAGGTCGCGCACAGAATGTGAATCACGATATCGCAATGACGCCGTTGATCTTGCACTTGATGAAGAGTTTTGCTCCAGATGTGAAGCATCTGGTTGCATTCTTGGCATTTAGCTGCCCTACAATTGCGCTCGGAACACGGCTTCCAGGGAAGAAGATTGCCTGGCAGGTGGAACTCACACCTATCGGTTTTATTGTGTGGTAACTAGCATAAATAATAGCTTTAAAGCCAAACTTCGAATAGATACTCAGATACTCTACCTACAAGACCGAAACCGGCTCTTTTTCACTGTGACTTAAATTTATTCAGATTTTCTCCTCTTTCTTTCATTTTTATAGGAAAACTCCATAAATACAAATGATTTTTCGTTTATTGTCTGAATTATCGTACAAAACCTAAGACTGCAGACTTCTTGGAAGTGAAGTTTACCAGGTCTTGTATGTGCTTTAATGTCGGATCGATCAAGTCCTTATAAGTGGACTAGTCTGAAAGTTGCAGAAGCCTTTTATGGGGACTTTATTTTAGCGATTAACATGGTTCGAATGGGAAAGAAGCATTTTGACTTCTTATGAAAATGGTGATTTTTGTTTAAACGTGACTGTGACGTGCCGGCTTTTAAATTTTTGAATGGAATTGAACTATACATGAAAGGTATGTTTGATTTGGGACGGACTTAAAGATTATAGATTTATGAATGAATCACTGGACAATTTGTTTCAATCTAGTACATGTTGAGCTGATATAAATTCCAAATTTTATAGCTCATTTGTTAATTTTAATGAATTAGGACCTTCGGGATCTTGTGATAGTTTCTCGCTCGTTTGATTGAGTAAACACATAGCTACAATAACGATTTTACAACATAATTTCTATTACGTATAATAAAACAGACTTTCGCATACAAAATACGAGACTTTTTATGGACGGTTTGGACCCTGCTGTTCCTTTGTTATTTCTCCTTCCAGCATGGTGCTCGAACAGTGTTCGGGTCTCACACCTACCTTTAAGATCTGGTGTTCGTGCGAAAATATTAATTGCAAATATCCTTATTCTGGAGCAACGTTTATGAACAAACACATTCAAAAATTTGTACAACAATTTGCTAATGAGGGGTAATACTAAGTCCGCCGAAGCCTTTCCGAAGCCATTGTTATGAAAGGAGGAGGGAATGATAGCTGTAGCCTGACTGGCTGAGTTACACCTAAGTATCTCAGGTCATTAGGGTAGCATGAGCTCTGGTACGTTATGAGCCATCTGAAGAAGCTATCACCGAGACCACCCCTGAATAGGGTTTAGAGATGTACCGACAACCTATCCTTGTAAAAACTATTCGATGTCAAGAAACCTGAGCAAAAACTGGACGGATCAACAACGACCACGCAAAAGTTTAACTTATTATTCTTTCGGATCTCGGAATGTACGCTACCTGAACGAACCGGTGGCCGCGAAGGCCCTCCTAAAACAGGTCGAGAAATACAAACTGAGCATCACTGCAGTCCAGGAAACAAATTGTCTTGGCAGCGAGATCAACAACAAGGAATCGCACACAATTTTCAAAAGCGGTAAACCATCTGGACACAGGGAGTTTGGAGTTGCGTTCACCGTGAAAAATCACATCAAACGGCACGTTATTGACTTCAAACCCATCAATGAAAGGGTGTGATTCGCACTAAGACTCGATTTTTCAACCTCTGTCTCATCATCATCAACGTGCACCATACGACCGCCTGGAGACATTGTTCGACTCACTTCTAACAAACGACGTCAAAAGACTGCTCGGATATTTCAAAGCGAAAGTTGGGAACGAGAGTTGGCGTCGGGTAACCACAGGAGGACACAACCTCCAGAAGCAATGCAACGACAACGGTTAACGACTAAACGAATTCGCATGCTGTAGGAACCTTTTTAAAGTGTAACTTTTATAGCGACGACGCATCGATGGGTATATCGAACGGACGGATCAACAACGACCACGCAAAAGTTTAACTTATTATTCTTTCGGATCTCGGAATGTACGCTACCTGAACGAACCGGTGGCCGCGAAGGCCCTCCTAAAACAGGTCGAGAAATACAAACTGAGCATCACTGCAGTCCAGGAAACAAATTGTCTTGGCAGCGAGATCAACAACAAGGAATCGCACACAATTTTCAAAAGCGGTAAACCATCTGGACACAGGGAGTTTGGAGTTGCGTTCACCGTGAAAAATCACATCAAACGGCACGTTATTGACTTCAAACCCATCAATGAAAGGGTGTGATTCGCACTAAGACTCGATTTTTCAACCTCTGTCTCATCATCATCAACGTGCACCATACGACCGCCTGGAGACATTGTTCGACTCACTTCTAACAAACGACGTCAAAAGACTGCTCGGATATTTCAAAGCGAAAGTTGGGAACGAGAGTTGGCGTCGGGTAACCACAGGAGGACACAACCTCCAGAAGCAATGCAACGACAACGGTTAACGACTAAACGAATTCGCATGCTGTAGGAACCTTTTTAAAGTGTAACTTTTATAGCGACGACGCATCGATGGGTATATCGAAAAAATATACTTATTTGTTCTGCCACCCAAAACAGAGAAGCGCTCGCGTCGCTGTGATACAAGCTCATATATTTGTATTGTACATAATTTTTAAATTCTGTTTTTTGGCCATAACTTCTAAACTATAAGGAATTTCGGATTTTTGACGAAATTTTTGCCCCTCCCCCAACAGTAGACACCCCCATGCCCGTGGGCCTAGGAGCATCGATTCCCACTATTTTTATACTCCTCAGTTTACCTTTTTTTGTTTGTATACCCTAGTTTTTTTTAAATTCGGTTTTTTGGCCATAACTTCTAAACTATAAGGAATTACGGATTTTTGACGAAATTTCGCAGGTATTCAAGCGGCTCGATATGAGAAGTTATGGATTCATCGCCAATAAGCTTGAAGGCTTTCCGTTGAACTTTGTCTAATGCGGATAGGGCAGTTCGACCTGCGCCTGCCCATATGCGGGAATTATATTCAACTTTCGGTCTTATGTGGGCCTTATTAATTTGCGCCAAATCAGATGGTGTAAAGTATCTTTTACAGCGATTCATGAAACCCAGACACTTCATTGGATTTTTTTGCAACGTTTAAATTTTTAAATTAATCTGAAACTGTCAAATACATACAATTTTAAACTCACCACACCCAGATTACGCCGTAGATGAAATAATCTGGTTAGAGTGTAAACGTAATTTACAATTGGGTTCACAGTTGGCATGAGATCAATTCGACGGCGAAAATCAAGGTGCGGTGAGCTTAAATTTGTATGTCTCTGACAGTTCCAGATCGAGTGAACTGCTCAGATTGAGAATTTTGGCCGCAAGTGTGAACCTTATATTAAGCTAACTTTTGTTGCAAGGTCTATCTTTTCATGACAACAACAGAAAATGTGAAAGATCTGTATCAATCATATATAGATTGCCCATTTGGATGGCGCTTTTCTACAAATGGAGACGACGGTGAACTTATATTACGTTTACACTATCCCCAGATTACTTCATCTGCGCCAGCTGAGATAATCTGCGACTGTCAAATACATACAATTTTGAACTCACCACACTCAGATTACGCTGCAGATGAAGTAATCTGGGGATAGTGTAAACGTAATATAAGGATCAACTTTAAGAAGTACATTTCGAAGCGGGAGTTCCTGTGTATAATTGATATACATACAAGGAGAGAATTAACTTTTGTAATCACCCATGGCAAAAATTGTGTAAAGGACAGTTCGGAAGAGTTTTGACACAAATTTCTCACCTTATGAATTACTGAGTGGTTGCACTATCGTTTTGCAACAGTGTGGATTTTCACCTATCCAAAGGATTACAATTAACTGGACAAACTTAATTTAGAGATTTGCCTTCTCCAGCTTCCAGTTTACATTTTCGTTTCATTGATCTGCCTTCTCCAGGTTCCAGTTCACATTTTCGTTTCATTGTAGAGTGTAAAGTTTTAGTCCTTGGTGAGATATCTATACAAGGAACTGTACTAGTCCTTGTATAATGTTTTCAGGCTAAATACCTAAACCATATTGATAGGACTATCTTCTGTCTTGCCCAATAGTTTCTCCCATCTGACTTCAATTTTGCTCTAGCGGCATTCCCTGGATTTTGTATACGTTTTCAAAATGGAAATTCATCTTGTTTATAATTTTATCGTCTTAATTTTAAATCATAAATCTTCGAAAATGACATGATATATGTATATATACTCGTATTAATGCATTATACATATATATTAATGCACGAAAGGTATAACATAGTTCAAATTTAGTTCATGTAGGGTTCATACAAGTGACTTCCATTTGGCGCTCATTCAATCACTAAAGTGCCTCAACAAAATGCTACATACAACATAGTACGAGTACAATAGTTCACCTCCCTCAGAATTCTAAGTGCGATCATCAGTCACAACCAAAAATGAAGACAAATTGCTTTCCTTCAACATATGGCACGAGACGATAATCAAACAAATTGACTTGTGGGAGTTGTGGCATTCTTTTTGATTATCGAACAATGCCGGCCGTTTGGTTCGCCTTTCAAAGTCTTCAACTCCCCGACTACGTACTCGTATAAGGAAGAGTGTTAAACAGGCATTGCACATCCATTTCGGGAAAGTTACATTTGTGACGTGAGTCGTATTTATAGCTTCCAGTGCACTATGACTGTGCAACTGTTTAATGAATGAACAATAAATGAGATATGTACGAGTAATCGCAAAACTCAACGATTGTGGTGGAATGTTGGTTATGAATGAAATGCTACTGTCCACTGTCCAGTAGAAGATTTTTAGTATTAACTGTTACACCTATGAAGCTAGTTTTGTTTTTGTTGAATCAATCTTAGTATAGGGGGAGGAGTACAGAAGAGGGTTCAGACATTTCGGGTCGAAGTTGTCGAGCTTCTATACCTATGGAAAGGTATCATAATCTCTTCCAGCCGAGGTTCATGCCATTGAGTTATCTGTGGAACTTTGCCTTTTAGCCGGTTACCATAATAAAAATACTACGTCTAACGGTCAGAAAAGTCCGTAGAAAATAGCAGAAACTGCGCTAAAAAAAGTTGCCACCGTTTGGAGGTACTAATGACTAAACCTCCAAATCAATTTTTAGTAAAAGCAAAACCCTTATGAAATCGATCAAATGTCTTTCTGCCCGTCCGTCCATAGAATATCTCACGAACGGCTGAAGCTACATACATGAAGTTTGGTGGGAATGTGTAGAAATATTATAATTCGCTGGAGAAAACGATAAGTCGTAATAGAGGGGAAGGAAGGTCAAATTTTTTTTTTTTCGTTTAGTATAGGCAAGTGGGGTATCATAAGAAAGGTTCCGTCGAATACATTTCATTTTTGGCATTTGGGTCCAATTTGTCGAAAGGAGAAAAAGGGAGAGGGGAAAGTACGGGATCATAATTTGTCTCCCCTTGCATTTCCAGATCGTTACACTTAGAAATATCAAAACTTTCATTAAGTGGCATTTCACTAGCATAGAAAACTAAAAATAATGGAATTTTGATATCTTCACAAACTAGGTTAATAATAGTATATTTCTACGGTTACAGTTAGCACACCCCTGTATCTCCCAAACACATCCGATGTCAAAAATATTGATGGCCGACGATAAACAACACCATAGGCAACAATATCTTTAAGTTTGGTTACAATCACGTAATATTTAATAATAGTACATTTATTTAAAGTTAGGCATTTAGACACTACCCATAAACAGTATTTCTCCAGTTGTGGGGTCTGATCTACAGACGATGTTTCGAGTAGCAAAAAATACCCGGTGCATTGCCGAGCTAAGCTACAGGCGCATACTAAGTTGGAGATGGTGTCCGTTTGGTTACGTTATAAGTACCAAGGCTAGAACTTTCACGATCGTTTCTTCGTAATGCAGGAATACGAAAATGAGAAGTCTGGCAAGCCTCCGAGGGTGGGTTTGGCCGTAGATGGTTAAAGTTCGCAGAAAAACGTTGAAATTACGTTATTTTATCAAGTTTGCAGCTTTCTATTATGAAAGATACTAGTTATCCAGGATATTTTTTATTTTCTATTTTTGTAGAGGGGTTTGAAGAAGATTCTGCCGAAAGTGCTCGTACATACGAATTGGACTTTCGGTAGAATCTCGGAAAAACTACAAAAAAATACCTTATTAGATTTTTTTTCCAATGTTTTGAAAACGATTAACCGCAGCGTAAAACGTTCTAAGATAAAATGAAAGATCACCACTAAACTTTTAAAAGTCTGATATCAATCTTTTTCGTTTCTCAAATAGTTTTCAAGATAATCGCTAAAAAACACGAAACAACAAACTTTTTTGATTTTTTAAAAATATTTCGAAAACGGTTAATCACAGCAAAAAAGTTTCTGAGGCCAGATGAAAGATCACAACAAAATCCATAGAAAATTTCTTAAATTTTTTTTGTATCTGAAATAGTTTTCGAGACAACCTTCCGCTAAAACTTAGAAAACAACAAAAAATATCTATTTTTGGACAATATTTCGAAACCGCTTTTTCGTATCTGAAATAGTTTTAGACATAACATCATTTAAAGAGTGGTATATTTGTCACAAAGTTCAGTCAAGATTTTTACAGTCAACAGTCAACGGGCACAAAATGTATCCCACTCCGCTATGCTCTGAAATTTCTGGCAAATATACCACACTTTAAATGAAATTATCCGTTTTCGGAATATTGTCAAAAAACAAACAAAAATAATTATTTTTTCTAATTTTCTGAGTTTTAGCGGACGGTTATTTCGGAAACTATTTCAGATAAGAAAAAAATTGCTAAAATATTTTTTATGGATTTTTTTGTGGTCTTTCATTTGATCTCAGAGACATTTTCACTATGATTTACCGTTTTCGAAATATTTTCAAAAAACCAATAAAGTTTTTTGTTTCGTTTGATCATCTCGAAAACTTTTTGAGACACGAAAAAGATTGATATCTCATTTTTAAGAGTTTCCTGGTGATTTTCATTTTGTCTCAGAATATTTTACGCGGTGGTTAACAGTTTTCAAAGTATTTATTATCAAAAAATAAAAAAGGTCATTTTTTCCAGTTTTTTCGAGAATCTTCTTTGAACCCCACTACAAAAATAGAAAATGCAAAATATCCTGGCTAATTACCATCTTTCACAATACAAAGCTGCAAACATGATAAAATGCCGTAATTTTAAGTTTTTTTTTTTGAGAATTTTAACACTCTTTTTGTCTTCTTTTTTAGGTTCTGGTCCACGTTATTCGAAGCATTGATACTTACATTTTCAATTACATATTTATTATAAAACAAGCTAGTCAAAGGTACATATATACATATCTTACCTTCAGTAGATTTAGAACCATCTGCATTTGCCATTTGAAATTAAAAAAAAACTTGTTCTGATTCCACTGTTCCTATGAAAGGTATTTGAAATAGTGGGCCAATTTCAACTAAATTTAGGTTTGGCGGTAAATATGATCGATTAACGTGAAATTTTTTAAAGATATCTTCAGAATTAAAACAATTTTTTTTTTACAAAAAACTTATTTTTGAACTGGTCGTTCCTATGACAGCTACATAGATGATAGAGTAATCCAATTTCAATAAAATTTGGGAATGTGGTTTAACAATTGATACGATTGAATAATATGACATTTGGTAAAGATATCTTTCTAAATAAAAAAATTTTTCTCGCAAAAATAGACTTTTAGACCAGCCGTTATTTCGGACATATATACAGCGTTCAGTAAAAAGAAGGCTTCGTTCAAAATTTCAGCTCGATTGCTTCAACACTCAGTGACACATTTGCTTAGAACCAGATGGACAGGCAGACAGACGGACATAGCTTAATCAACTCATCTGGATATTGAGGAGATGAGTTGATTAAGTTTTGTGCGTCTATCTGCCTGTCTGTCCATCTGGTTTTATGCAAACTAGTCTCTCAGTTTCGCAACAGCGAAACCCCCTTCGGGGGAAATTCATTCTCAACATTTTTATTTATGTTTATATAGGTATATCTGAATTGATGGAACGACGAAGAATGCAAAAATTCACTTGACGCGAAAAACGAGGCCTACAGACAATGGATTCAACGAGGAACCAGAGCCAGAAAAGAAAAATATGACGAGCTACGGCGAATATCGAATAGAATAATTAGACGTAAGAAACGTAAATACTTTGACGAGCAGTTGCTGAACATAAACGAAAACTTAGCTAATAGGAACACCAGACAAGCGTACAAACTAGTAAATACAATTAAGAACGGCTACCAACCCAAGACTAGCCTTTGTAAGGACAAGGATGGAAACATCATCAGCGACACCGATGGTATTAACAAACGATGGGCCTCTTATTTTGAAGAGCTTCTAAACCGACCATCTAACATCCCCACACAGGAAGCTCTCGACGATATTGTTGATCTAGGCCCACCCATTCAACCCCCGACAGTAGAGGAAGTTGATCTCGCGTTGCGGTCACTAAAACGAAATAAAGCGCCGGGCGCTGACGAGATTCCAGCTGAACTGCTAAGATTCAGTGGAACGAGTCTAGTTGATGCCATACATCAATTACTCCTGCGAGTATGGGAGAACGAGGAGATCCCAGACGATTGGCGCAGAAGCATCATCTGTCCAATTCATAAAAAGGGAGATAAACTGCGGTGTGAGAATTACAGGGGCATCTCACTAGTTTGTACGTCCTATAAAATTTTGACGAAAATTCTGGAAAATAGAATAAAACCGTACGCAGAACGAGTCATTGGCGAATATCAAAGCGGTTTCAGACCTGGTCGCTCCACAACCGATCAGCTCTTCTCAGTCAAACTGATACTCCAGAGGTGCTGGGAATACAACGTAAACGTATACCAAATCTTTGTCGACTTCAAGCAGGCATACGACAGTATCGATCGTGGAGTACTGTACAACATCATGCTGCAATTTGGTATACCAGCAAAATTAGTGCGACTGACAAAGATGACGATGACTAACTCCGTCTCACAAGTCAGGATCCAGAATAGACTTACTGATCTATTTGAAACACGCACTGGTTTGAAACAGGGCGATGGACTGGCACCGACGCTCTTCAACCTAGCACTGGAATACGTTATTCGGGCCATGAATTTGGACAACAGCAAGACGCTACTCATCAAGTCGACACAATTAGCAGCGTATGCCGACGACATCAACATCATGTCCTGAAGATTGGCTGACGCAGAAGAACTTCTGCATACGCTCGATAACGCTGCAAAGGAAGTTGGATTACGTATTAACGAGGGTAAAACTAAAATAATGATGCAATCGGTGACAAGGACACCTGCACAACCAAGCATCAATGTGGGGGACCTCAACATCGAGTTCGTGAACAACTTCATTTACCTGGGTTGCAACCTGTCAAGGGACGCCAACGAAACTGACGAAATCAAGCGACGGATACAGTTAGCTAATAAGACTTTTTTCTCGGTTCTCCCCATAATGAAATCGAAACATGTGCACAGAAACACGAAGCTCCGCGTGTACAAAACCATTATACGACCAGTGCTATGCTATGGCTGCGAAGCATGGACCCTAACTCAAGCCTCCGAAAACATGCTAGACACTTTCGAACGTAAGGTTCTACGGCGAATTTTCGGGGCTGTTTGCGATCGAGATGGATGGCGCATCCGGTACAACCATGAGTTGTATGAAATGTACGATGAGCTGCAAGTCTCGAAAATCGTCAAACTACAACGACTTCAATGGGCAGGGCATGTACAAAGAATGGACGATGATCGCATGCCTAAGAGAGTAATGAATGCAGAACGAGTCGACGGAGCGAGACTGCGAGGACGACCGAGATCTCGTTGGGAGAGCTCAGTAGGTGTGGACGCCGCGCAGCTGCTGGGCTCCCAAAATTGGAGGACGCGGTCACGTGACCGAGATAATTGGAGGACAATGATCCAGGCGGCCAAGGCCCGACGTCGGGCTGTCGCGCCACGATGATGATGATGATGATGAATTGATGGAACATTCCTACTTGACCGGGCGAAGCATAGTGGTTCGCGTATTTTAATAATAGTCGGCTTTAATTTGATTGATCACTCTCGTTGCGTGGGCTGCGCTCGCTTTGCGACTGGAGCGGTTTAAGGGGTTGCAAGCCTCTGTAAACCGAACTAGAACGCTCGCTGTGCTCGCTCTATTTCCGCTCTGCCTGTGAGTACTAATAGAACTCTCACAGTGCTCCAAGCTTGTCAGTATAAAGACGGTGCGGATAGGAGGTGCATGCTAGCAACTGCACTTCCGAAAAGTATTGTAGATATGCTACTGAAACGTCAACAAGGCATAGAAATGCTAGAGATGTTGACGCGCCCATGCCCCTGGAGGGGTCAAGGCAATTGGAGAGCCTCACTATTACTCAAGGCGCGAACCACGATGCGTCGCTAAATAACAAAAGTTTGCTAGGGCTCAGTTTGCATAATACAGATTTTCAATTGGCAACTACTACTAATGTTCACAAATAATCATATAGGAAATGCTTCAAAGGAAATGATTATGTATCTAATATCATCTATTCGTCAAACAATTCAATCTACGAATCTTCTTTAATACATATATAAATTACACTCGTTTACTATAACCTAAAGGCAAATATCTCCTCGTATTCATATACCCCAATCGACCATTATCCATGGCTCATTTCCGCATGAATGAGGTTTTGGCTAAGTTTAGTGGATTTGGCTGCGCGCTGAAGTCTACAATAAAAAAATACATATTAATCATTTAACCATATGTTCTTGAACTTGTTTCTTCTGAGACAATGGTAATGAAATTTTCGGTTAAAATTATGACAAAATGATATAATCTCCGGACAATTTTCTTTACGCTTGCATAGTTTGAAAGAATTCATTAGTGAAGCGAATCTTTGTATTGATTGTATCGTAGTATTTTGCTGAAATTCTAGGTTATTAAATTTAAAAGTAAAACGACAGCAGAAAAAAAAATTATACCGGAATTTATTAAAACCTTTGGTCCTAAGCATATATAAAGAAGGTGAGCTATATAAAATGATTAACAAAGTTCCAACGTAAAAAATAATTAAAACACAAATTTATAGAAATTCGTCGAAAATGTCTCTCTACAATAATGCGCATCTCGATTATTATACGAGTAGAGGTAATTTTTAGTAACTCTTGTAGGTACTTCAAACACCCATTGTTACGTACATCTCGCAGTTTACTACTTGTGCCTGAAATATTATCAAAATATATTTATACCCTAGACAATGAAAAGCAAATAAGTAGATTGTTTTGGTCCTAGGAAAATTTAACACCTTAAAGGAGGATTCGTAGGTGTGACAATATATATATGTATGGGAATGATCAGGGTCAACTCCTCAGTCGACTTAGTGGTGTCTGTCTGCCTTCCTTTTCTCATAACCTTGAACAAAATGAAGATAGCGAACGATTTTTTGGCCAGTAGAGAGTATTTAAGTTAACTAAATTAGTCGCCAGTCGACTAAATACTCACGTAATCCGAATAAAGCATTAGCTATTCACGCAACTAAAATGCCATTTGCATTACTGAAGACGCTTTCTTTTTTCGGGATTAAGAATATGGAACATACCCGGAAAAATATTTAAAATTGTTTACTAATTAATTTGACATCAAAAGTTAAACCAAACTACGAAAATTTCTAATTTTCCATAACAAATTTCCCATCTAGCGATGCAGGCTACATCTCTTGACAATATTTATTCAGTATGGGTCTATAACCGGTATAGCTCTCCAAGTTAATTTAAGTTAACACGTTGTTATAATTGCGTCTGTTAACCCGAATACTGAACTAAAGTACAAAAGAATGCGTCTAGAGTTTCGAGTTGCAAGGTTCACTCTATTGATTACGGACAGTGACATAAACGGACAGACATCGCTAAATCGACTCAGTAGATGACCTTTCATCATGATCATCATAGTGGGCCAACAGCCCGCCGTCGGGCCTTGGCCGCCTGGATCGTTGTCCGCCAATTATCTCGTGACCGCGTCCTGCAATTTTGGAAGCCCAGTAGTTGATCGGCGTCAGCATATACTTAGCTCTCCCAACGAGCTCTCGGTGTTCCTGTCAGTCTCGCTTCGTCGACTCGTCGTCCGTTCATTACTTTTTTAGGCATGCGAACACCGTTCATTCATTGTAAATGGCCTACTCATTGAAGACGTTGTATTGTAGTTTGACGATTTTCGAAACTTCTAGCTTATCGTACAATTCATACAACTCATGGTTGTACCGGATGCGCCACCCATCTCGGTCGCAAACTGCTTCGAAAATTCACCGAAGGACTTTCCGTTCGAATGTGTTTAGCATGTTTTCGGAGGCTTGGATTAGAATCCAGGTTTCGCAGCCATAGCATAGCACTGGTCGTATGATGGTTTTGTATACGCGGAGCTTCGTGTTTCTGTGCACATGCTTCGATTTCAATATGGGGAGGACCGAGAAGAAACTCTTATTTGCTAGCTGTATTTGTCGCTTAATTTTTTCATAATTATTTTTGCTTTGTCCTCGTTGATACGTTGTCCAACTTCTTTTGCAGCGGTGTCAAGAGTATGCAGAAGTTCTTCTGCGTCGGTCAGTTTTCGGGACATGATGTTGATGTTGTCTGCGCACGCTATTAATTGTGCCGACTTGATGAGTACGTTTCGCTGGTGCTTGTATCCATTACCCGAAAGGGATATCCAAGTGCTAGGCTGAAGACCGTCGACTCCAGTCCATCGCTTTGCTTCAAACCAGTGCGTGTTTCAAATAGATCAGCAAGTCTATTCTGGATCCTGACTTGTGAGACGGAGTTGGTCATTGTCATCTTTGTTAGTCGTACTAGTTTTGCCCGTATACCAAATTGCAGCATGATGTTGTACCTATATAGTACACCACGATCGACACTGTCGTATGCTTGCTTAAAGTCGACAAAAATTTGGTACACGTCAACGTTGTATCCCCAGCACTTTTCCAGAATAAGCTTAACCGAAAAAATATAATCGGTTGTGGAGCGACCAGGTCTTAAACCGCCTTGATATTCGCCAATGATTCGTTCGGCGTACGGTTTTATTCAATTCTCCAGAATTTCCGTCAGTATTTCGTAGGACGTACAGATTAGTGAAATACCTCTGGAATTCTCACACAGCAATTTATCTCCTTTTTGTAGATGGGACAGATGATGCTCCTACGCCGATCGTCTGGGATCACCTCGTTCTCGCAGATTCGCAGAAGTATGTCGTGCTTTTGTCGTTGGTGGCCGGATTTTAGCAGCTCAGCTGGAATCTCATCACCGCTCGGTGCTTTATTTGGTTTGTGTGACCGCAAGGCGAGATCAACTTCGTCTACTGTCGGAAGTAGTGTAGTGGGGCCATGATCAATAATAACGCCATCGATTTGGGCTTCTTGTATAGGGACGTTAGATGTTGGATTCAGAAGCTCTTCAAAATAGAACGCCCATCTTAATTATATTTACTAGCCGTTCTTAATTGTATTTACTATTAGCTAGGTTTTCATTAATGTTTAGCACCTGCTCGTCAAAGTATTTCCGTTTTTTTTTTCAAGTCTAATTATTTTATTCGATATTGCCCGTAGCTCGTCATATTTTTCTTTCTTGGCTCTAGTTGCACGTTGGATATATTATCTGTAGGCTTCGTTCTTTGCATCGTGTGATTTTCTGCATTCTTCGTCAATGCTATTTCGCGCTCGAAGGGCCTGATAACCCACGACGTTCTCTACCCAGAACCCGTGTACACCTGTGTTGCTGATGTCGTGTAGCATAGGCGATAGTTTTTCCTCAAGGGATATTGTATATGGCTGCACCGTAGCATCGCTCAAAAGTTTGTCAACCGCGAAAATTTAGGGAGGGCTGATTCTCGATAGGTGCACTGAAGAAATTCTACACCGATAAGTTGTCTTCACCAAGTGATGGTTTGAATTGCAGTTCGCTCCTTGATAGAATCGGACATCTATTACACTAGACGCCCACCTTTTGCAAATGAAGACGTGGTCAGTTTGGTAGTTTGGAGATTTTCAAGTCTGTTTGTGAATTCGCCGATGCGGAAGGCATTTGGAGCTTACGATAAGATTACTATTGCAGGCGATTAATCATCGTTGATCGTCATCATTGCATTTCTAATGGAGGCTATGTCCTCCAGTGGTTCCCTGATGCTAACTTTTAATTAACATCTCCCAGCAGTGTTTTGACGTCGTTTGTTGGAAGTGAGTGGAACAGTGTTTCCAGGCGGGTATAAAATTCGTCTTTCACTGCGTCTTCCTTAACTTCAGCCGGGGCGTGCACATTAATGAGCCAGAGGCTGGAAAACTGAGTCTTAATGCAAATCGCACACAGCCTTTAATTGGTTGATTTGAAGTTAATAACGTGCGGCTTGAGCTGCTTGCTCACTATGAACGCAACTTTAAACTCCTTGTGGTCCGATGGTTTGCGGCTGTTGAAAACTTTGTGCGAATTCTTGTCGTTTATCTCGCTGCCAATCCAATTTGTTTCCTGGACTGCAGTGATGCTCAGTTTGTAATTATCGACCTATTGAAGGAGGGCCCCCAGTTTGCTTAGGGAGTATACATTCCAGGACCCGAAAGAATAATCGGTTGAACGTTTGCGTGGCCGTCGTGGTTGATCCGTTCGATCCGAGGGTTTTGGTCCAGGTTTCTTGACATGGAGTAGTTTTTACAAGGATGGGTTGTGGGTCCATCGCTTAACTCTATCCCAGGGTGGCCTCGGTGATATCTGCTTCAGGTGGTTTACAACGTGCCGTTAATACAACTATGTTGCAGGTCTGACTACGTAATTCATGACACCTTACTGACCTGAGACGCCTAGGTGTGAGGACCCTTACCATTTCCATATTTACACCTTCGGAGAGCCTCTTTTAAGATGATTACATTTTCCATGGTGACAAAATCTATTGCCTATCCATCCATTTCCAGAAATGATGTCTAAAATATAATCAACACATTAAAAACTTTCACTCACACTATGCAGACTTCTTCGGTGAAACAGTCGTCTGGCTTTCTTTATCACATTCGCTATTCGTACTTGTCGATACTTTGCTTCTCTTTGGCTCGTCAATTGAGAAAGTAAGATGTCATCTAGGCTTAAACGTTTATCTAGAACATTGTATGGAAATGAGTTGCTGGTAATTGCAAAGAGTTCTCCGTAGACTAAGCTGGAAATATTTTTAAAGGAGATATTTTAAGTTTTAACTATGTCTAGTTCTACCTAGCTGATGTCCTTGCGGACCTGGCTGGCTCGGATTATGTACATCATCACTTCAATACTCACGACTTTCTTGTTTCCATATATCCCATTTTGAAATTATCTGGCCATGATTGGGCGGGCTTTCTTGAAGCACACAGCATTGACGGTTGAACGGCGTAAAAGGGATTATCAAAGGCGCTTATATAAAAATATGGACATAGTCCATGCGATCCCTTTGGTGGACGGTCGGCCGCGTCTTGGGATATACCGCAGTTTCCCATACGCCAATCTTGATGACACTCGTAATTTTTCGTTCCCTTATCGCGCGAGGTGTGAATGCATTGGACATTTTGAGCGGCACTTCTATGGTCAAAACTCGATGGTTTCAAATCGAAACCGGGACCGGCCATATCGCAAGCTGTAACGAAGTGATATTAATACGATGCTTTCACATGGAGGAGCTAACAGATACTTACTATCGATCTCTTTTATCTGTTTTGGTCCGATATTCTTTCCAACTGCTACAGCCAGTTGTCCACCGAAGCTAAAACCGAACATGTAAACTTTGTTTGGATTCACTCCTTGCACTTGCAGATACTTTAGCTTCTTGGTGATGATAGATGTCAGTGGTTCGAATTTGCGAAGCAGACGAACGTAAGTCTCTAGTGATACGGCTCTATAGTCAACACAAATTATGCATCCTCTTCGATGCTTCGTTAGTTCTGCGAGGAGGTTAAAATTGGTTACACAAATATGTTATCAAATTATGGGCAGATATGTATAAATGTTTGGAATAGAGGTACTAAAAGTGGGACATTTGAAATCGCAATGTGAACTTAAAATTTATCAATTGAGAAGATATGTCGGACGGTCCGTTATCATTAATTCTGAAAAGCTCAAAGCTCTTTGGGGAATTTTTCGTGATGTTAAGGGCCACGGTGTAATTAATTCGTTATCAGGTTGGATTTAAAAGTACGATTTGCCTCAACTTTCACTTTTTTGGATAGTTATCAGAGAGTTTAAAAATACTTGCTGAAGATGGCAGTTAACAATGTCGAATTGCATCCGGGAAAATTAATTTATTGATAATTTCGATTAAGTAAAAGAAATTTCAAAAGGGGGCAAAAACTCCTCTTCCATAGTCCTCCACGTGGGCGCCCCCTGGAACGGCAGTGGTCACTGACCATTGCCAACCAACGTCAACCCGCCAGTGATGGCGGTGCGATGATTTGGTTGAGGTACCCCTGTGGTGTGGGGTGTGAAAAAATACCACGGCCTTTCCCTTTGAGGGCCTGTCGTTAAAACCGACAATCAAAGGACAGGATGTGTATGCCAGCAACTTGCACTATCCGAAATCTTTATATGCTAACGAAACGTCAACTATGCCTCGGATAAGGACTGACTCAACGGTTACGACTTTTAGCTATCGTACAATGACAAAGATTGGATTCTGGAATGTGCGTACTCTCCTGGACAATGGATCAGAAGGTCCCCAGAACGCACGATTTCTTCAATTAGAGAGTGAATTTCTGAGGTACAAATTAAATATCTTAGGAGTTAGTGAGATAAGATGGTGGAACAGCGGAGAATTCATCTCTCCAACGGGCAGCACTGTAATGTTGTACTCCGGTAAAACTACCGGTAGTCGTCGTGAGTCAGGTGTGGGGCTCCTTTTAACCAGAGCCGCGCGAAACTGTCTCTTATCCTGGGAACCGGTCTCTGACAGGGTCTTGACCGCCAGGTTCCGGACCAAAATGAGGAACATCTCAATAATACAATGTTATGCCCCTACTGAACCCGACAATGTCTTGGCAAAAGACTCCTTCTACGAAGAATTAAACGCCGTTCAGAGCAGAACACCTAAAGGTGACATTATAATGGTTATGGGTGATTTGAATGCGAAAGTTGGCGCTGATAACTATGGGCTCAGACATGTGATGGGGAGACACGGTCTTGGTGATCGTAATGACAACGGTGAAAGATTTGTAGAGTTCTGCAACTTTCACAGTCTCTTCATCGGTGGTACTATGTTTGAGCATAAGGACCACCACAAAATCAGTTGGTCCTCTGTTGATCGGCGCAGAACACAAAATCAGATCGACCATTTTGCCATTAGTAAAAGATTCAAGAGTTGCCTCCTGGACGTGCGAAACAAGAAGGGTGCCGATATTGGGATGGGAAGAGACCATTATCTTATGATCGCTAATGTTCGATTGCGTATTGCAGCCGTGCGCCGCCCCAGCGACGAAAGATCCAGGCCCCGCAAATTCAACACCGCTCGACTAAAAAATCCAGCTGTCTTACAACAATATAATGACCATCTTGCGCAAAAAGCGGCTGAGATAACTAGTCACCCAGATAGTGACATAAACGAAAACTGGGATGCCATAAAAAATGCGTACATTGATAGCGCAAATACCATCCTTGGCCCAAACCCGGATTGCCGGAATAAGCCCTGGATGTCCGACGCTTCATGGCAGCGGATTGTTGAAAGAAAGGAGCTGAAAGTTCGTTTGGCTGCAGCATCAGACGACAATCAAAGCAGCATTGAACTCCTTTACCGTCAGAAAGCTCGAGAAGTTCAGCGTAGTGTGCGACGCGATAAAAGAGTTTATGCCAATTCTCTTTTAGCGTCAGCAGAAGAAGCCGCTAGAAGTAACAACTTAAACGCCGTATACGGTGTCATAAAGGAGTTTACAGGTGGTCGTAACTCCTGCCAACATCCGGTGAAGGATAGTGATGGAAAGCTACTTATCTTGGAAGAAGATCAAATGAGGCGGTGGAAAGAACACTTCGCCGCGGTCTTGAACCGTGTAACCTCTGGTGAAGTTCCCCCTCATATAGATAATTTAGCTAACCATCAAAATGTGCGTATACGGTCCACTGCCCCGACTAAAGAGGAAATAGTCACTGCAATAATTGCACTAAAACGAGGAAAGGCCGCCGGACTTGACGGCATCCCTGCCGAACTTTATCAAGCAGCGCCGAGCGTAACTGCCGATTTGCTGCACCCACTTGTTGATAAAGCGTGGAATACAGAGACCTTTCCCACTGAGTGGAAGGAAGGTTTGATCATCAAACTTCCAAAGAAGGGTAGCCTCACAGACTGTAATAATTGGAGAGGCATTTGTGTGCTTCCTGCCGTTGCCAAGATAATGCTAAAATCGTCCTGGAAAGACTAAAGGCCCACTTATAAAGCACAATTGATGAAGAGCAGGCTGGCTTTCGATCCGGATTCTCCTGTGTCGATCACATTAACACCTTGCGAATCATCATCGAGCAATGCGCTGAATACGATTCTCCGCTTCACTTGCTTTTCATCGATTTCGAAAAGGCTTTCGATAGTGTGAACCGGGATTCTATATGGGCAGCCTTGCGCAGGAGAGGCATCCCTGAGAAGCTTGTGGCTATTATTAAGGCAACCTATGACGGGCGAAATGTCGCGTTCTGCATAAAGGTAAGGTGTCGGGGGACTTTGAGATTCGCAGTGGAGTTCGGCAGGGGTGCATCCTCTCACCGATCCTATTCCTCATTGTGATCGGCGATGTGTTGCATGCAGCCCTATCCGGACTCGACAGAGGAATTCAATGGACTTTGACATCTTATCTACAACATCTTGACTACGCTGACGACATATGCCTACTCTCCCACAAAATCATGGATCTGTCCGCAATGGCGTTAGATCTCGAGAGGGAGGCAAGCAAGGTTGGGCTAAAGATTAATACCAACAAGACCAAGGTGCTTAGCCCTCCGTTGCGAAAAAGAAATCCGACACCTATTGCCATCAATATTAATGGGCAGCCTGTGGAGAGGGTGGACAACTTCGTCTACCTGGGTAGCATTGTTGCCGAAAATGGTGGTACGGAGCAGGACATCGCTCGTCGTATCAACCAGGCTAAACGCGCATACGGTATGCTGTCCAAAATCTGGCAGAGCAGTTATCTCAGCATCAAGACCAAGCTGGGCCTGTTTCGCTCCCTGGTACTATCAGTGCTTTTGTATGGGAGCAGTACATGGAAAGTTTCCGTAGGAGTTACCAGAAAGCTGCAAGTTTTCGTCAACTCATGTCTTCGTCGAATTTTAAGAATTTTCTGGCCCGAAACAATATCAAATGAAGAGCTTAGTCGGCGTACGGGTCAGATGCCAATCGACGAATTGATACGCAGGCGAAAATGGCAGTGGATAGGTCACACATTGCGGAAGAGTGATAACTGCATTGCTATGCATGCCATGAAATGGAACCCCATTTCCAACCAAGGCCGACCAAGAGGGGGTTCTCGAATCACATGGCGTCGATCTGTGGCAAAGGAGTGTCAGGTACTGGGTAAGTCTTTTGGGGAGTTGCGCCCCATTGCCCAGAACAGAGTACGATGGCGCGCAGGAGTAGTTGACGCGCTATGCCCCGCTAGGGGTTAAGGCAAAGTAGTATCTATCGCAAGTACGTTACCCCAAAAGTTATTTTTTGTACAGAAAAATCGAGCACACACATTGACTGTACCATTTCGCCCATGAGCATACAATAAAAAATGGGATCCTTATTATTATTATCTTCTACAGTAAAATTACTGAATGCAACGCATTTACTTCAACACTGACTATTTAATATTTCTGACATCATCTAATCCAGAATACACCACTCTTTCACTTAAAAAGAAAATCCTACAATCATATATCAATCAATGTTCTAATCCAATTTAAAATTTCTAGATAAAATTATGGTTTTATTAACCCGTTTGAGAGGTGAATGTTCAAAATCGTTTATGGTCATCCGTAAGCGTCAGAGTCGACTAACCAAAAAGGTCTTTCAAATTTAACTTTCTGAGATGAAAATTGGTGTGTGTATTCAAAACTCGGTATGGTGTAGGTGACATTGAAAGTTAAGAGGTTATTATCATCAGTCGATCACAGAATTAATTTGCTACCATTTTGGGTAACGTGTCTTACTTAAGAATTTGCTGGCATTATTTTAGTTTGAATACAGCAATAACTTTGTCCAAAATTACGAGTAATAATGCGTGTTTATGAGGATTACGTGTCTGATTTGATTGAGTAAATTTTTGAATTTTGGCAATAGTGTAGAAAATTGCATACAAAAAATAAAAAGGATGCACTTCATTTAAGCATTGGACCTCTAGTTTTAGTTAGGCTACCATCATGCCAGGAAAATTCCTATCCGCAGAGTAATCATTCGTACAATTTTTTGTGCAAATTTGCAATTTGTAATTGCATGTAAACATGAATGGCTAAGCTTCTTCAGGAGTAGGACAGTTCATTTCAAGAAAATGTAAATAGCTTCGGTCGTGTTCTTAGCAGATCGACATCGGGTATTATAAAACTGTCGTATTAATGGCGCAGCCCTCTACTTTCCAGCTTCATTATGTTTGCTCACAAAACCGATCGTTTTTTTACATGATTAACATTTCCGGGCCTCTAATTTTAACTTTTTTCATGCATGACGCCTTTCTATCATCGAGATTTTCTGGCGACCACAGATATTAAATATGTATAAAGTAAAAATTTATTGTAGGTATTTTGCACAAAAATAATTTATTACTTACAATAGCAATATAGGTATGTAACCTAAAAAAACACAAACAGTTTTTATGATTTTTTTCATGTACTCGTACATATACAAAACTCGAAAGAAAATCAGTTTTACTGACTTGCATGTGCTAGTTTTTTGCTGGGATCATTGGCCTTACTGCGCTGCATTTATTCATTCAAGAATCAGCACCTCCGAATGTTCTAAGAATTCGCTGAACTTCTGATGTAGCGACGAAGGCGGTCACATGAACATTCTGAATCAAATTCCTGACGTGCAGATCTGCTTGAAATCAGATACATGGTGACAGAGTCTGGCTTCCACAGAAAATTTCCAGTCTCCATCCCTGACCGAACCGAATGGGAAAATGGTGCTCCGTATTCAGACCCTATGACCCGATGGGTCACAACCAGACGAGAGTGTTAGTGCAGGTATCGAACACCAGGATTTCGATTGCAATGGGGATTTTGCCCAGCGTTTTTGAAGGTGAGATCTATTCCATTGAGATCTGCATCTGCGCCATGGTGATCTTAGAATTGAGACTTCACGACATTCACATTGTTATCTACTCATAGATAGCCCAGCAGCAATAAAGGCGCTCTTTTCGTGACTGGTGAAGAAGTGTTACGAAACTGTTGACAAGTAAAACAGAGTTTTCTTGTGCTGGGTGCCAAACCAACAGACAAGGATCATCCAATCGCTTTCATGGACCAAAGCCTCATTGTGGCTAGGGACTGGCCTCCGGTAGATTGTAGATTGGAGGTGCGCCTGCATTATTCGGTATCAGTACTGGAATAAACTTCCAGGGCTGCGTCAATCGAAGGAGCTAATAAAGCCCTTAACATACCCTTATATGTTAAGGGCTTTATCAGCTACTACTCTAGTCGGGTACCTATCAGGCTATCACCCTCTCAGATATTTAAACAAGATGAGTTTGTCCAGCGAGACTGGATGCTGTCTCTGCCTGGAGTACGTGGAAAAGACCAAACACATCTTGTGCAAAGCTCTCGCATCGTGCGTTATAGGATATCGCTCCTATGGCAGGCTACTATCATTTCTGTATAGATTTCAGGTTGATTTCTGCAAAAGTCATATTGTTTTTTAATAGAAGAGTGGAAGTGGACGGTCCTTTGACTGATTTATGGGTTACCAGCTGGGTGAGTAGTGCGACTCTCTTACCTTATCTTTTTTTTGCAACATAACCATTCAAATCTTGGTGAAATATTTGAAACTCTTAGAGGTAAAGCAAGCATCTACTATATAAAGAAATTTTTAGTGTTGAACGATATTTGTATTTAATAAGGGCTGAAAAAGTGATTTCACATAAGTATGTGGTCTCTCTCTAATTGCCTTGACCCCTCCAGGGGCATGGGCGCGCCAACATCTCTAGCATTTCTATGCCTTGTTGACGTTTCGATAGCATATCTACTTTTCGGAAGTGCAGTTGCTAGCATGCACCTCCTATCCGCGCCGTCTTTATACTGACAAGACCGGAGCACTGTGAGAGTTCTATTAGTACTCACAGGCAGTTTTTGATCGCGCCGAGATTTGATCTCCGAGCTCTAGATTAGTATCGTAGAGCGGTGACCGAACGATCACGGCCACCTGGCGCGTCATTTCAGAAATTGCAGCGAATTCATTTCTGCAGCTCCCATCCAGGATTTAGTTAACGATTTCCATGGAAGTTCAAGTTTAAGTTTCAGTCACTCGATAGCTCAGGAAATTTACGTGAGAGACTAATCTCACCAATGTCGATCAAGAAATGTTTTTTAGGATTCAAGCTAACTTTTCAACGTTAAAATTCGATGTAAAATATTCGAAAAATTACCATGTAATGTATTGTAAACAAATTTAAAACTCGACTTGGACTGAACTACGACTTTGTATCGTATCATGTAATGTGTGAGAATTCAAAATATTGGAAGGATTGCGATAAATATTTTTTTCTAATTAGTGTATTTGAATTGTTTTTCGCGACCCCAGATTCTCGGTTCGCGACCCCATTTTGGGTACAAATACAGGGTTTTGTAAGGTAAGCCATCAAGTAATCTGGGTTGACTGTAGGTCCCATCCATAGTAACCTTGCTACCATACAATTTCGATACCACTAATGACAAAAACAAATAAATACTACCTACCCACAACTTTTTATGATGTGTGAAAGAGCTCGAAGGCGAAATATGGGTATTATACAAATAAATACATCGTATGAATATATGAATTACACTTACTTGCTATAAGTAATCCCATCCATTCGACCTCACAAGTTTCTCGCCATCCGTGCAACAAAAAAGCGAAATGGTCATTTGCTGCGCAGCCGGTGGTGTCCAATCGCTCTACATTGGCTCCATTGGCAACATAGGTTAATCGACCGTTTCTTGCAAAGTTGAAATAAATTGCGTGACGACGATTTACTTATACACTCGTACGTTTGCCATGCAATCGCGTTACTTACTTGTAAAAGTTAAATAAGACAGCTTGCTCCAAAGCATTGTAACCTTTGCGTAGAACTAGTGTTTCATTACTACCCTCATTATCATCGTAAAATGGTTGAAGGTCGCCAGGATATTGCGCAATTTCAATAGACGCGTATACCGGCGGTGGTAATAACAAGATACGGACTAAGATTGTTAAAAACGGAAGAACGTTTCGCAGTACACTACTTGCGGGCACATGAGGCATTTTATTTTGGGAAAATTCTACCATTCAGCACTACAAATCTCTAAAGCGTGTTCGGTGGTTGATTAAACTTTGCGCGAATTCCGTAACATGGTAACTATTTATATAGGACCGAATTTTCGTAGTTTGGCTTGGCTTTACTTACAACTGCGTTGACACCAACTTCCAAAATAAATTAGACAAAGTACATTTTTACGTTAGTATACAAGTGTAGTAGCTTAGATTGATTTTCTTCAATTCACAGTTACTGTCAAAGAAACATCTTTTTGCTTCTTTTTGTCAATTATACGACATTCCACTCATTTTTGGTGATTTAATGATCACAAAAGAAATGGGCAGGTGAATTGGGTTATGCACTATCTGTATATTGATCCAAGATAGATTGTCTTTAGTACCGTAATTTCCAGTTTTGTCGAACTTTATTATTAAAACATTCTGTTTTCACTCACTTTAGAAGAATCTGTTATGTTCTACTCTTCGTTTCGCGCGATCCAATAACGTGAACTTTGCGTATAAAGTTTCGAACTGACCACCTGAGTACTTTTATCAGCTACAACTAAAACTGCTCGAATGAATGACCTAGTGAAACATTGGAGTGGAAGCAACAATACTGAATACAGTTGAGTGTGCACAATTCATAAAATATGTATACATATGCATAGAAAAAATGTATTTATGTTTTATTATTATTATTCTTTTTTTTCATCGAAGTTTAGTGCTCATATCACCAACATATTGATATGAGATTGCAACATGGCTAATGTTAGCTGTTGACTAATGTAACAGTTTCTATTGGCTATTTCAGTCGTCAACATTAGGTGTGTTCGATTCAACTAGACCTGGATCAATTTGCGTAGAAAACGACTGATCGGTCTTTGATCCAGGCAGATCCAAGCCTAATATGCGACTCTTCGGGCTTCTTGGGTTAGTCACTTCGCTCAATGTGTGCTTTTATTAATTAACACTCATATTTCATGTTACATTGAAGTCAATGGCATTCGATTCATTCATCATCCAGATCCCGTAGAATCGAACTCACTTATTGTTTGCTTAGATTTGCTTAAATAAATTTTGCGTTATAAGTACTGCTTGTAAGAAGGTGTCTGGATAATTGATGATAATACAAACTTTAACTTTTTTTTAGTGAGTAAGGAGGTTAACCGCTTCGAAAGTGGTTTGTGAAATGCAACGAGTGCAAAAGATGAATTCGTGTTGCTGCATCTTTAGTGAATGTTTCTAGTCCCCAAAGAAGTTGCGAAATATTGTACAACAGTGACTAGGTCAATTTTTGATCATTTAAGCTGGCGGAGCAAAAGTAGCGGACTTAATTGAATGAAATGTAGTAAATTGGAGACTATTGTGTGCTAATTTCCTACAGTCGAACAAAATGAAAAAGTTCCGGATGGTGCAACGGTTAGCACGTTCGCCTTCTACGCACTGGGCTCCGGTTCGATTCCTACTGAATGCGGTAATTTTCGATAAAAAAGGGGTTTTACGTGTCGGACTATGAGCTTACTCAGCTGTTAAATGAGTACCCATTTATGGGGTAAATAACTCGGTTGAGCGTGTTGCTGATGACACACCTCTGCACAAGACATACCGTCACGATCTGGAAAATGAGATGATGTTAACTCATCTCGAGGCCATGGTTCAAATTGAACTGTTGCGCCAGTTATTTTTTAATGTCTGCAAGCTTTAGACTTAAGCTGTCAGACACCTGAAATTTTTATTTTTTTTTTTCATCATAATTTACTTGTTATATTTAGTGCTAACGTGATAACTTTTAATTTAGAGTGGGGAAGCTGTACTAAGCTTTTCCACTCTGAATCAAACGTTATGCACGTGTCATCCAAATTAATGGTTGTGTGGGTTGACGCTTTTTAATGCAGCGTGAGCGAATAGAGTCTTTATATTTGTGCGATGCCTAGGGTTGTGATCCCACACAAGATAATTTTGATTCACAATAGTAATGGATAGTTACGTGCATAACTTTGATTCGCTAAAAACACAACTTCTGAGTATTTATACGGAGTGAATAGGCGGTACTAAATTAGCACTAAATACAAGAAAATTTTACTGAAAAAAAAAACTAAAAAAATCGGCGGTCTGTTAGCTTAAGTCTTAGCACTAAATATAACGAGTAGTTTGAGATTTAAAAAAAAAAAAAAAAACAATTTTTGTTGTTTTATGTTTAAAATGCTTATTGATAAAAAAAAGCAATAGTTTTTGCCATGTACAGACTTAGTCTTAACTCAGCAACGCTTTGATTCGGTCATTCATTTTGTTTACTCTTTAAATATGTAGTTATATATAGGTACATGTGTTGTATTAATGCCTTAACCCTCTGTGGGGCATAGCGCGTTAACTACTCCTACGAGAGGTGTAAGCCTATAGAAAAAAATTCGGATGATGCAAGTGGCTTGCATATACATCCCACCCATTTGGTCGTCGACATGATTACATGATACTGCACCTCATCGCGACGTATCTGGCAGAATTGTTGAGTTTTGTCCAATCGCTGATAGCATCGTGCGGGCAGTTTGCTAATGATTGGCGTCGTGTGTCATATTCAATCAAGGAATTGCGTCAATTTGCCGTGCAAACTTGGTTACGGGTTCTTTGTGTACCCTGCCAATTCGTACCGAGAGAATAAAAAAAATTGTGTCGACGACTTGTGAGCCGTGCTGTGCCGCCTGCTTCATGTTATCACGAGCCAGACGAGCCTGCTGCAATTTGGCATTTGTGACACTCAATACGGTCTTTTACGAAGTCCTTTACCTGCAGGAAGTGGCATTTGTGAGTGAAGTACCAGAGCTACCGCGAGGCTACAGATTCTGTTTCATGCGAATTATAAGCAAATACTTAAATGACACAACACCCGCCAACGACAACGGTCGGGGTTTTTTTTGCATGTCAACGCGGAAAAGTTAAAGGAAAAACCACCCGTCATCGTCACCGACGGTGTCAAATTTGACTTTTTGTTTGGACTTGTGTCGGGGGCCGCGAAAACAACGAGAAATTGGCAGGTCACTCGTCAAAGCAATTATTACTGAAGATTCTCTAGCAATGACCGTTGGTAGCCGCGTATAATATCGGTCGTGGTATCATCGGGTGGCAAAAGTCCGCCACCGCGTGGAATCGGGAAATATATGTATGGTGTAGTGGCACCGAATTGAGCTATCACCTATTGGATCGCTGCTCGGAGGATCGCGGATAGAGCGCCTAATGAAGTAGCTTGAAGTGCTAAAGGAGGCATATAGAGCAACAACAACAATTCAACAATTTTTGCCCGCCAAGGGACCTCATTGGATGAGTTTTATTTTACTGTCTTTTGGGTTTAGAGGGCAAGGGTCCACACCATTAGGACTTGGAGCGTATTGCATATGCCGGTCGACGCCCATTGCCAATTGATTACTTTATGTATTAATGTTCTTGCAAATGTACAAGTGCGAATCATTTTCAATTTAAATTGGAATTGTTTGTGACACTTGGTTTCATTCTGCACACCAACTTAGTATGCGTCTGTAGCTTAGCTCGGTAACGCACCGGGCATTTTTTGCTACTCGAAACACGGTCTCTGCGGTTCGCGCCCCGCAACGGGACCAACTATTTTTTATTCTCAAATTCCCTCTGAATTAATTTCTCCGAGCTTAGTGGTTTCGTATGGATAGTAGCACTCATCAGGTCTTGCATCTTTGCAGCTATCCATGTGCAAGACGACCACGAAAGTGTGAGAATTCTGTTTGTATAAGCCGTGAATAAAAAATAGTTGGTCCCGTTGCGGGGCGCGAACCGCAGAGACCGTGTTTCGAGTAGCAAAAAATGCCCGGTGCGTTACCGAGCTAAGCTACAGACGCATACTAAGTTGGTGTGCAGAATGAAACCAAGTGTCACAAACAATTCCAATTCAATTGATTAGTTTTTCTGGGTCGTCTACCCCCATGGCACATGATATATTTTATCTGTGTGATGGCTGGGGCAAAGAGTGGGCAAAACCCCGCCCACATCTCCCGAAATGAGCTGGAACAAGCATGTGCCGCCGCTCAGCTCGTTGTGGAGCATTCCCTTCTAGCGCCGCCGGGCCCTCACGGTCAATTTCTGCTAACTTTAGGCTACGTCCCCAAAACACAATCTGGTTACGTGATAGTGCTTCAATTTTTTTAGCCTTCACAGCAGGACCTGGTATGAAATGTAAATGTGGCGATATAAGTATCTTCTAAACGACAAGTCTCCTAGTCACCAACGCGAATGATACAAAGAAAATCAAGACAATTTAAATTCCTATTACCACGGAGCCTCCTATAAAGTGTTACATATTTTCGTCGTCACAACGAAAATATACCCTTTATCTTATAAGGGTATAGGTATAGGCTATTTTTTTTTCAGATTTCGACAATTAGGCTGTGGAGAATGCAAATCATTACCTGAATTGCCGAAATTTGTCACTTAGATTGTAGAATTTTGTCCACCTAAATTATGATTTTGCACCACTGTTCGACGAATCATATCTATTTGGAAAGTTTGCAACCTTTTTAAGAAAAACACATTTCGAAGGAAAACTAAATTTATTTCTCGACGTAGTCTCCCTGCCCCTCGATTCATTTGGTCCAACGTTTCTCCCATCCTTTTAAACCGCCAGTAACAAATTGATTGTGTAAACCTGAAAAATATTGGTTTACAGCGATACTCATGCGACATGTCCCTGACGGACCTGTCACACGGTTTCGTCGATCGTCAACAAGCGCGGCACCTAGAGCGGATAATTTCTCATATTCAAATCTTGATGTAAGATCTTGTGCACGGGTTCAGATAATATCCCACAATCCTCAGGAATATTCCTAACAGTCAATCGATGACTTTCCATTATAGTTCGATGCACGTAATCGGTTTTCAGGCACCCGGAACGGTCCTCGTCTAAAATGCTCGAACGACCACATTTGTACTCGGCCACCCAATGATTGACCAGTGCAAATGGCTTCGCGCAGTACTAGCGCGATACTCAATTTTCTTCATTGTTGATAGACAATGTCAGCTGGCAACTTTGGAAGAGTGCCATAGACAAAGTAATGATTAGAATGACTTGAAATATACATATGTCAAGGCCATCCATCGGATGGCGCAAGAATTTTTTCCCACAGTTACTTTGTGTCGATATGGTCGAAAACTATTCAAATGGCCTCCGTAAATATACGAAATATCATCAAAAAGCGAATTTATCCAAATTATTGTAAAGCTTTGCAATTTGGCATACTTTTAAAAATGATCAATTTTGTGTGACATGGCTGGTTGCTTATTAAATTGACCTTTGTATTCAAATAACAATTAAAAAATAACATAGAATATTTTTGTTGCAATAGAAGAATGTAAAATTGCCATTAATGAATAAATGAGTTTCTGGCTTAAGTCTTTCGTTTCGCATCTGCATAATAATGCATAAGAAAAGTATGCCGTTGCGCCATGTACCCCAGTATAGTATGGGGAAGAGCTGATTTTTTGATATGTTGTATATGGCTGTGGCCTTATTATGAATCTGAGTTTTCGATCTCCCCGGTGGACCGGAAGTCCTTGAGGGAGAGGTTTAAAGGAGAGTTCTTTTTATGTTTTTTTTTTTGTCTTATCTCCGTAACTATTAATGCTAGTGAAAAACCTTTTGAGACAAAATTCAAGATCACAAAAAAATATGTAAATTTGTTAGAAAAACTTATCTCTGCCTTAAATAGTTTCTGAGATAAACTAATTTGAAAAACGCTTTTTGTCACTTACTCGTTTGTTCACAGGAATTGGAAAATCATGTATTGTACCAAATAACTGGGTTAATACTAGTCCTACAAGGAAATTGAAACGGCTCGATTTTTGTTATTACTAAATAAGTTTTAATTTGAGGTAAGGCAGATGCCCGTACGTATGATAGTTACTTAGAAAAAGAATTAACCATCTAAAATATTTAAAAAAAAAACGGGCATCTGACTTATCTCAAATTAAAGTTTATTTGGTTATAAAAAATAGAACCTGAAAATTTTCTTCGTGGGGCCAGTACCCGTTATTTGATGAAATACATAAAAAACGATGATTTTCCCCTCTTCGTGGGAACGAAGGATCCATTGACAAGGCTTGATTTTAAATATTTTTCAAGTGAGATTATCTCGAAAACTATTCAAGATACTAAAAAAGTGGTCAGAATGTTTTTTTTATGTATTTCTATGGTCTATAGTTTTGTTTCAGTAGGATTAATAGTTACGAAGATAAAAGCGAAAAACTAAAACAACCATATACAACATATCAAAAAATCAGTTCTACCCCAGTTGATGCGAGTTAACACCCATTTGAGATGACAGATTTATTGCGATTATGCCCTTTCCCGTAATTGCTTCTCTAGTCATATTTCAATGATGGCTAGAACGCATGCATTATATAAAAATACAAAATTAAAAAGAGATATTATTGAAAACGTGGGCTTCGGAAGTTTATCCTAGTATGCAGTATTGTTTGGTGCTGGAGAGTTCATATCAACTTTGATGACTCAGTAAACATGGATACACACTTGGAAATACATGAGACTGCGTTTCAGAATCAACATAAATGGCAACTAATTGTCGTTGAATGAATCACTAATCCGAGCTTTATTTATTCAAATGAAGATGGCTGAAACAAACAACACATATATTTTTCAAATTCGAGTACATATTAGCAAACCCACGCAGTTATTTATAGCCAATTGTCGTGTCTACCATTCAAGATACTGTTGGCGAAAGTAATTTTCTGTTAAATCGAACATAAGATGATGCACTTAGCATTATTTCAGTGACCTTATATTCTTTTTCCCGTCAAAATGAAGTTGCGCAAATATGGTCTAGTTAGATACTAGTATTATTCAATTAAGCAAGCGAGATCTTAGAAAGGCGTTATTGTGTGATGACTAAAAATCTGTGGGTTCCTCACTACCCACTATATGGATCCGGAGGCGATTAAACTCGTCCATCAAAGTCAATTTAGTTGGTGAGTAAATTTTAAATTTGGATTTGGCTTTTAGCTATTTTACTCGTATATATATAAAAAATGAGAAATTTGGAACATGAAGTTGGACATTCTGTTCTGATTTCTGATTACAACTCATATTTCTTTTTATGGAGAATAGGTTATTCAAAATCATCCAATTGTGGATATTATAACAATGAAAAATACAGTAAGTATATGAAGTATTTAAATTTATAGAAAATATAGGTCAGAGTTCTGTGTGTATGTAAATGACGATCAATAAATGTAAAACCATGTCAAACCATCGAATATGAGCATAGTTGATTTTCAAGATGCTTCTTTACCACAATTGTGGCAGATCCAGGAGCGTCCCGTCTATATACACAGGTTTCCAAAATGCGGGGGCTTCCCCCGTCAGGGGGCCTCCAACTTTCTGGAATTTATTTTCATGGAAAATTTGAAACACTCGCTCCACGGAAAATTGGGTGTTTGCACGCAGCGCTAAGTAAAGGAAAGGAAGTCTCGGAAAACTTCAGAAGAAAGCTTTGCCCGGCACGTTAGTACTCTTCTCGTCACTAAAACCTAACCTAAAGACATCAATCGGTGTCTAGTTTGAGCGTGACGTGACGTGACTACCATATGTTTTGAGTTAACGTTATGCGTTTATGCTGAATTAAAGGAGAAATATAAAATCAGCACGAAACAAAGGAGTCCTAGTGACAGTGCGAAAAGAAATTAATAAAATTGTAAGAACAGAACAACGTGCAGAAGACGAGATTGCGAGTACGCATAAACTTGAAACTTGTTGTACGAGTATTAAGGGTTGTGATCCCTTAGGCGCAGAGAGCGGAGCCCACGCAAGGTGACTTAAGATTATTGGAATTTTCCAAAACTTACTTTTGAGCCGGTCGTTCCTATGACAGCTATGTATATGATAGAGTAATCGGATTTCAACTAAATTTGGGAGTGTGGTTTGGCAATAGATACGAATGAATGATATGAAATTTGGTAAAATAAATAAATGTCTTTAGAAATAAAAAAGTTGTTCTCACAAAAACATAATTGTTAACCTGTCGTTCCTATGGCAGCTATATAACGTAGTGGTCCGAATCCGTTAGTTCCGATATACATATATATATGTATATCCGTATAATAGCCTGCTGTACAAAGAAGGCCTTGTACAAAATCAGCTCGATAGCTTCAAAACTGAGAGACTAGTTGGCATAGAACAAGACGACAGATAGACAGACGAACAAAGCTTAATCAACTCAATTTAGTGCACAACGTCAAATAACGATATTGCCCGACGAACAATCCACTATTTTTTCGCATCGTTCACCGGCATCGTCTCAGAACATCCCGGAAAATTTCCAATAAAATGCTTAAACTCGCTACTACACCAACGACTAATTTAAGCACATTCCTATGGCAGCCGGTTCTACGCACCGGAGCCACCCGTTTATCAGACCGGCCAAGAGCTGCCACACCCCACTCAACGCCCGAAGGAAAGTATGCTAACATACTTAAATTCGACGCGTTGCTACAACAACAACAACTAATTCAAGCTCATTCGTCGCACTTGTAGCACTAGAAAAACATCGTATGTGGACTCTGAAGAAGTTTCAAAAATCGTCAAGCTGGAATGATTTCAATGGGCGGGGCACGTGCAACGAATGAATGATAACCGCATGTCCAATAAAATATTGAAAGGAGGCATCGAATTAGCAAGGCTGCCAGGAAGACCGGGAGCTTGTTTAGTGGACTCAGTCGGTGCTGACGCCGAGCAACTGCCGGGCATCCCAGATTGGAAGACGCGGTCACGCGACCGAGATAATTGGAGTACAATATTATAATCCAGATGGCCAAGGCCCGACGTCTGGCTATAGCACCCAATGATGATGTTGAAAGCGGAAATGGACTCTGAAGCCCGACTTAAAGAATTCATTTCCGCTTTAGGTGGTAACAACATTGAACACGGTGTATTAGTAGTTCCTAAAGCCGAAAATCGTTAAGTGCGGCTTCCAAGTCCATTGAAAAGTCGAATAGTGCAATGCCGTTGTATGTCTATTTGCTGGTATTTCCTAAAGTGGTTCTGGAGAAAAGTAATCCAAGATAAACGATGAAAAAAGAACCTTTGACACCTTATCCTCTAAATTGCTTATCAACAGGGACTTGAGAGCATATATTCAGAGGACCGTTTCCAATAATTGTTCAAAATTTCAAAACTACACGTTTTTTCCCATTTTTTGTTTGTTGCCTGAGTTAATACGACATTTACCTTGTTTAATCTGCCCACATAGTTAATAGTTTAGTCATCAGGTAACACGAATCTGAGGTTTTTCCTCAGATTTTTTTTTTGAATTTGAGTTATAGCAAAAAAAAAACAACAGATAAAAAACACCTTTTCTAATATTTTGAATACAGTTAATCCTTGAGACCAATTTTCTGATAAAAAATGAAAGAACTGGAGCAGTTCAATAAAAATGATGAACGTCACTTTTTCCGTATCTTCAATAGTTTTCGAGATAGTCGTACCTCTAAAAGGCTATTTTTCTTGCTTCTATTTTTCATCTCCTGAAAATAAAAAGGGACGAATTTGTTGATAATATAATCCGCTTTTATTTGACACAAGTGAGAAGCATGTAGAAAATATAGTTACATAGATTACGGCAAAAACAAATTTCCTTAAAAATCGATTGCGGGAAAAATATATAAACATCACTTAATATGAATGTTTGTAGTTTGTTTAAAACAAATTGTGGTGTAGTTTTGATTTCTATTTATGTTTTTTGGGGTGCTGATTACGTATCTGAGGTTTTTCTCCGAAATTTTTTTGCGGAATTTGATTTATAGCCAAAAAATATAAAAAACCCCTATTTTTGGATTTCTGATAATATTTTCAAATTTAGCATAAAACTTTCGGAGACAAAATGAGTTTTCGAGATATTCGTACTTGGAAATTACTAAAAAGGGGCAAATCTTCATTTTTCTGATGTATTTTCCAAGTGAGAGTTGGCCCGTTTCTTTCATTCCGATAAAGATCCAGATTGAAAAGAACGGCCTGGATCAACTTACGGGCGAATTCATTCAGCCACCATACAGATGATTCGCCGCGGTGGGGACGAATCGCGAACCTTGTATACAATTGTACTAAGCGAATTGCCGAGAAACAAGTTGACGATCAACTAATTGACTTTCAACTCTGATCCAGATGTGATCCAATGCGAGAGCTGAGTCATCAACGGTGACTCGTTTCGTATGGGAATTAATCTTGATCCGGTGAAAGAAACACGGCTAATATCTCGAAAACTATTGAAGAAACGGAAAAAGTGGAGTTAACTTTTTTATTGTCTGCTCAAGATCCCCCCGAATGCAATCTTTTTCTCTAACTGACTTCATGTTCTTACAAATAAAAAACTATTGTTATCACACATGAACAAATTTTCAGACATTCTCGTAAGTTGAAATTATTCTCGTAGGTAAGTAGATCCCGTCGTAAGTCGGAGGTTCACTGTATAACATTTATTTATGATGTCATTACCGATTGTGTCACAGTCTTCTAGCTCAGCGGTAATTTTCTAATACAGAAACAATAAACTAACGCGGCAACATTGTGTCCCAAAATGACTGTAGAAACAATAAAATCTCTTCCAACGCTTTTAAATGCGAATGGTATAGTTTAAAGTACATTTATGGTCTTGTGCGATTCAAGATATGACGACTAAGGGTCTTTTCACACGATCAGCGACCTACGAACTACATCGAATCTTAGATTAACTTTATTTGATACTGATTTGCACAGCGCGTCAAGTACTTCTACGCGCCATCGTGTTCGGTTTTGGACAATGGTTCGCAAAAGCCCCGAAACTTTTTCAATAACAAACACTCGCCGGCCACTAATGAACGTTAGATTCTACGGCGCCACCTTGGTCGGCCTCCTGAGTTAGGAATGGGGTTTCATTCCATAATGCATCCTGCAATGCAGTTACCGCCATCGTCAATGAGTCACAAAAAAAAAAACTTTAAAAATTAAATTTAAATTTTAAACCTGCAAACTTCGGTTGATGACTCCTAAAATATAAGTACTGAAATAGTTTTCCACGTTAATTTATTCATTCTCTCTTTATTAGAACCTATGTTAAAGCCATCGGTCGGTGAGCGACTCATGGTGTCATCCGTATGAAAGCGTTTTCTTAAAGGCTTAGGTAGACATTCTCATGTGAATGGTATCATGAGACTGATTTCGTTCTTGAGAATCATTTATGTAAATAGCAATGTGAATTAATTCTCACGAAAATTTTCACTTTTTTTTTGTTTTTTAATCCATAGCGATGAGAACAGATTTTGCAAAAAAAGAGAATTTTTCAAAATTGTACCCTTTTGAATAAAAATAAAGCATTAAAAAAAAGGATGTCAAAGTTTATTTCAACGACTATAGGCATATTGGGTGTTATAGGTATTAAATGGGATAATTAGCACTTTCCATTTCTGGCATTTTTTTCCTGACTCAAGGTAGCTACGACGGATTGAGGGGCGAAGTAGGAAAAAAAATATTAAAAAAAACCTTGCATGGAATATCGTTCAATATTAAACGATTTATATTATGAAACAACATGGGGAACACAATGAAAACACTTCTTTCTTCAAATCACAGCCAATCTTGCTGGAAGAAACTATTAGGGGGTTGTTTTTGTTGTTGCAATAGCAACGCCTACTGGCGTTGAGGAGGTTTGGCAGCCTTGGCCGTTGATGATGAACGGGTCACTCCATTGCATAGAACCGGCCGCCGTAGGAGCGACTATTAGGGCGTCGTTTGGGTCGCTGATTGTGAATCTCAAGTCATAATTGCAAAAAAAAATCCCCGTGCAAACAGGGTTGTCACTCTGGGTGTGCAGCCCCAACGGTTTTTTTCTTTTTTGACTTCAGATTCTTAATTAGCGGCCCAAAATTACTTTATAGTTCGAACCCACCCTATCGGACGAGTATTTCCCCATGAAAACAGAGTTGCCATTCTGGGTGCGCAGCCCCAATTTTTTTTTCTATTTTGACTTCAGATTCGGAATCATCGACCCAAAACTACCTTCCACTCCGAACCAGCCCAATCGGACAAGTATTTCCCGAT
Organism: Chloromyia formosa; assembly: GCA_964017055.1. Classification (NCBI taxonomy): domain Eukaryota; kingdom Metazoa; phylum Arthropoda; class Insecta; order Diptera; family Stratiomyidae; genus Chloromyia; species Chloromyia formosa. Next base: position 29,037,251 of record OZ024815.1, on the reverse strand, counting down.
GAAAACGATTCGTATGACCATACCCCAATAACCAAACACCAAAATCATTGAGAACGTCAATATGAGAATGTCTAAATACGTATGAGAATGAATGAGAATATTTCCATGATATTTGTTCTCATGAGAATGAGAATGGCCGTGCATGTAAATAAGTACGAGAACTGTTCTTATGGATGACGCAATCCAAAAATCATTCTCATGAGAATGTTTATCTAGACCTTAATTCTGTACTTATGGTGAGCTTGAGTCCATAATTCTACTTAAGCCAATGTTAAATCCATCTCAATGAGACGGTGAGTCGATGTGTTGATGATTCCGTGAGTCGCCAATCGTGAACACAGGCCCATAAAGCATTGTGGAGTCACTTGTTAATCGTCTCACGGTGTATTTTACCGTGTGAAAGCAGCATTAGGTAGAGATACCAATTCACCCACAGATTTATTTACAAGTCAAAGGTCTTCGTCATTTTCTCAATTAGCCGTGTGGGTTTTGAATTGCCAATATTGCCAGTTTTTATAGTACGAAAATAAAACTGATGGTCAGTGTATGTCCACTATAAAAGCTTCGTTTTCACAAATTATCTGGTAGATATGTTTCGATCGGGTTAACTGAGAAGATATACGAGTATGTTAGCCATGACCTACAGGGGATCAAGTGGATATTATACTTGCATGTATGTATTTAGATTTAGATTGATGATAAGGTAATTCATATCACTAAAAAGATGCTAAAGAAGTCAAATATAAATTTAAATGTAATTATTAATAGTCTAATAATGTGGTTTGATGGAGAAATAAAGTAAGTACTTATAATATTTTTTTCTTCAATTTTGGTTTTTGTGTTCTGAGGTGCTGATTCGAAGAATGTACGAATAGTTTTTTTTATATTGATTTGTTCAGGTTGTTTATGTAGCAGGATAGTTTCGGATAACCGAAATTTCGATTGAAAATAAAGTACTATTTTCTAAAGCTTAAGGTGGAATATCTGAAGGGCAAAATTCAAATTACACTTCCAACCTAAATGGCGTACACTCTGTATTTACGCATACTTAGGCTTGTTACTGAGTAAGTGACACTAAACCAAACAACTCATGTGAAATATGTATTACCCATTATTCCATAACCCATACCCAAAACATCCAATTCGGTTGTTTCGGTTAAATGCAATTTCGGTTGAAAGGGATTCGGTTAAGAGAGTTTCTACTGTACTATAACATTTAATATATTAACATAGTTGTATTTAATAACATAGTTTTTAGATATTGTAGCTTAGAAGAAGAATAAGCATCAAGCCTGAAAATTTATTCACCTGTTGCGCCACGTAGCTATGGACAACTAAAAATACACAAACCAGATCGTTGTTTGAGGTCAATTTATCTCAACAATAAATTCGGCAGCGAATAATGCATCAAAATTCCATGCGAATATTTTAAGAAAGGCATTTGGAAATGCATTAAAAAACTCGACCCAATTCGTTAAAAGTATAAAAAAAAAAAAAGGACAATACATATAGTGCCCACAAACACACATTGCGGAGCCGAGCCATCGACGAACTCAATTTCCGCTTATTCAATTAAATTTCACTCACCGACAATTGGATTGCAAAAGTTTTGCCTAAACCCCTTTCCGGCCGCTAACACGCAACATGCATGTCGCTATTTAACAGTGAGAACACAAAACATTAAAAAAAATTGACATCGTTTAGTTCGGATTTCGCATACAAGCGTCGTGGCATTCGGGCACGTGGTTTTTAGGCGAGTCGAATATCCCACGGGGATCATATAGCCATCAAGTTGAACCCCAAATACTACAGGTTTCAGATTGGAACGGGATCATTTTGGCTTTTGGTTCCGTAAGTGTGTCCACCTTAGTGTAGTTAACACAAAAGATTCAATAAGTTTTGACAGCATGTTGGCGAATCATAACCAAATGCAACGAAGAGTTTGAATACCCGTTAATGCGGCAGCCGGTTCTACGCACCGGAGCGACCCGTTTTTGCAACGGCCAAGAGCTGCCAAGCCTCTTCAATGCAAGTAGGATGTGTGTATGTGTGTTACAACACATGCTGTATTTGTTTTTTTGTGTCTATTGGGAGCAACACATCTCGGCGCAACTGCTCTCAATACTACTTCTCCGCGCCGGCATTGAAAACAACCCAGGTCCTTGGATCTGTTGCGTATGCAATACAGAGCTGCATCCAAATGCGACGTCAGTGAGATGCAACTGCTGCGACGAGTGGTCAACCCCAACGACTCCTGCGAAAAGACCCAGTAGGATTCCCCAACAAAACAACCTTACGCCTGCACCACCGATCGCCATTTTCGATACGCTCTCACTCGTCCAACTAAATTGCAGCAGGCTGCAAAATAAAATCGCCGAACTGCTCCATTCTGGCAACAGGGAACAACATCACAGAAATGTGCGAACGATTAAATGATTGAATGAAGAACTTAACTTCTTCTTCACGGGCAAGAATTTAATCGTATCAGCGCCTAAATCCTTGGCAACCTTAGTTACCACCTGGACGAAGGAAGTCAAGATGCAACTTGGGATCTCAATTGGCAATCAAGTTATTCCGACCGTGAACCATCTTAAAATTCTAGGAGTAACCCTGGACAGCATGGCCACGTCATCCCCTCATGCTTCAACCGTATGTAACAGGATGCGCGGAAGGAATAAAATCCTTAAAGCCTTGGCCGGTAGCACCTGGGGCAAAGATAAAGAGACCCTACTGGTCACATACAAAGCAGTCGGAAGGTCAGTAGTCAACTATGCGGCTCCAGTGTGGTCACAGAATCTCTGCGACACACAATGGAATAACATTCAGGCTTGCCAAAACGCCGCTCTCCGTACTGTGACTGGCTGTCTCCTGATATCATCCCAGGATCATCTGCATCAGGAAGCAAGTATGATGCCTCTAAGGGACCACAACAAGCTTCTTGCGAAACAGTATCTGGTGGGTTGTTACCGGAGGGAGCACCCCAACTCCGACCTCATGGACAAGACGCCACCACCAAGACATGTCAGGCGTGATTTGAGGGACCTCGAAAGAGACGTTCAGAGGTACAAAAGGGTTCCCTTTGACAACAACGCATACCGATCAGCCATCGCAGCAATACATCACGAGGAGGTCCGAATAGAGCTCTCTCAACACAACCACCAGCCATTTCTCCCGATGAGCGAACGCTTCCGAGAGCAGCGAGGACGACACTTGCCCAACTTCGGTCGGGCTGGTGTTCGCGTCTTAACTCCTACCTATCTCGCATTGACCGGGATATCACGAACACATGCCCCGCCTGCAATGGTACACCTCATGATGTGGACCACATTTTCAACTGCCCAGCTGCACCCACACACCTGACCCCCAGGTCGCTGTGGGAGAGCCCCGTAGAGGCAGCTATCTTCCTGTCGCTTAACACCGAGGAAGACGAGGAACAATAAGAACATGTAACACACTCACACAACAAACTTCTGACCATTGCTATAACAACAAGAGTTTGAATACCTCAGATGACCATTATGGTTCGGGTTAATTTCCCATGGCTTCTCATGACCCGAGGGATTGACGGCTGGTTAAGTTGGAGTTTTGTTTCCTCATGAGCCTTGTTAAAGCACAAGATTCAATGGTACAATCCTCATGGGCAATGTATATGCCTGTAAACCTTCTTCTCCCATGAGTCACAGCGAAATAAGTATTTTTCGAATGCACCGAAAAAATTAGGACATAGTACCCTTTAGAACGACGCAAAGTTTGACATTTTTGGCATGGTGGCATGCCAAGTGAATATTTTCCCAGTCAGACAAGAATCGAAACTTGATCGATCCTAGAAGAAGACTGCCTACTAGGGAATCGATGACTATAAATATTGATGAAACGTGCGTCGTAGACATTTGTATGGGCATGGCCGCTTTTGCGATACCGAAAATGAGGACAGGAATCGATCCAAAATCGATGATGGTAGTCGATGTAGAATCGATGACTGTAGTCAGTGTAAGATCGACGCTGAGATCGAATTAGGATCGATGACTGTAGTCAAAAGTGTCGTCAAATCTTGTGTAAAATTCACGCGAAACTTTTCACGGAAAAATTCATTTTGAACCGGTTTGCAATTTTTGTATTGATTTCACGGTACATTTCATTTAACGGCGGACTTTTTACCAGGCTTATAGAAAAAAAAAACAAACAAAACATATTCGGTATTTGATGATATGACAATATGCGTCGCCAATGCTTTTAAATGAATTCAAATTTCAGGCAAGTAGATTACAAGAATCGATGTATGATCGGAGACATTTCCATTATTTCGAGACAAAGCGATGTGTGTAATTTTGAACTGTGAGAATTACTTACAATCGGATAAATCGGAATTATGGAATGGAACTACTTTACATTCAGGCTTAAATTGACAAAATTCACTCTGAAGCTTGGTTTTCTCCTTGGCGCCCCAGGCGACCGCCTGTTTTGCGTTAGACTTTGACCGGCCCTGAACATGCATCGTCCGAAAATTAACACCTTCTAAAAGTCGATATACACGACAAGCATTTTGTTCGCGAGCGTGCATCGAACCACGTCAAAGTCAATAGAAAAAAAACCTCCTCATTTCCACTGTTTTCTTGATTTTGACGTGGTTCGATGCATGCACGCTCCAAAAATGCTTGTCATGTATCTCGACCTTTAGGAGGCCCACTAGGAGTGAGGGCCAATAGTTATATAGAGAAATATTCACCTCCACCTGTGCTCAGTTTCTCTTTATTTATTTCATTTTTCACTAAAAAAAAACATTTTTAGGATTCAATCAATTGTTTATTACTGTCCGTTTCATTTGACAATTCAACAGATATATGATAGATACAAAAATCAGCTTTTGTTTTCATATTTCCGATTTTGAATAAAATGGTATTCGTGGCCTTAAATAACCAAAAGGTACACGACAATTTTACCAAATTATAGGCCCAAAAACGATTTCGAAATAAAAAATCTTATCATCTAGAATACAATGAAGAATGAAAATCACAACGAATGGTGTTAGATAAAACAAATCTATTTCGGATCTTCCGAACTTTTCCAAACAATTAGAAAGGTATCCCTGTAATATTTTGATTTAATTTTTCCAGGTGGTTAAAATATCTGCTCAATTGCAGCAAAGATATTATTAAGAAATAACAACAACCATAATCGAATAAACTTCCATTGTGATACAATAAATAATTAAACAATAATTCATCAAAATTCACAAATGGGTGCAATGTGTAATTAATACAATTGTTTTAGTGTTTCACGATAGTTGTATTTTTTGTTTATAAGATATACATAAGTATTTAGATCCGAAAACTGAGCAAGATTAAAATTTCAAGATAATAAATTTAACATTACATTTGGGGATGTTGAATACTAAAACAAGTAAATTGATTACCATTTCGTCGTCTACAACAATAACAACAACGAAATTTCCCTGCTCAATCAATAGAGTAGCACCAATCAACCAATAGCCAACAAAATGTCATCGTAATTAAAATATTCCCGGAAAAGTCCGAATTTGATGTTCACATGGGACACATCAATGCAAGAATATAGAAGAAATTTGTTGGCGAACTCAAACAAAAGTACGTTCCAAATTGTCAGGAGTCGATTTCAATCATTCTCCTTATAGAGTGCCGCCGTAATAGCCAACGCTCCGCCTGGAATGAAACGTACGAAATTGTCGCCAACCAGTGGTCCCATCGCATAGAGTCCTTTCGAGGCACTTTGCACCTCATACGTGTACTTATCGACGGCAATTTGATTTGATTTGCAATCAATCGGTTTGGATGGATCAACACCTAGTCCCAGTCCCGAGCCGTCGACCGGACATGTTTTGTTCTCCGTTTCCGAACTGGCTGGTTGTGATTTGTTACAATCGCACACTTTTCCTTGGATATGGTTACAAATGCGACCATATTCCATGCCATTCCGCCGACTCCAATCGCAAATGTTCAAATGTTTGCATTTAGCACATATATTTTTGAACCAGGACATCTTTCGGCCGAATATTGAAAAATGTTCGGGTGATTTATCCGCTACTGATTCGATGATTGATGTGTGTGATGGTTTTGGTGATCCAAGTCTTATTGCCGGTATAGTGAATCGTAAATCAGGTCGCGAACCGATTAGAATTGCACAAAAGGATGTTTCGAAAGTTCGTTGTTCGCCGGTGACTAAGTGCTCGACGGTTACGTAGTGAGTACCGTCGGGACCGTTTGATAAGTCGCTGATACGATGCTCGGGCAAGGGCATGTAATTTTCATAAGTTTGCGACGGATCCTTCATCATTCGGTGAACCTGAAATGGGGGAATGAATCAATTTTAGCATGAAGGTATTTTGTAATTAAGTGAATATATGTAAATGACATAAAAAATAAAAACTATAAATCCATATGTCCTATCCTTTACTTTTCGGTATTATCAGGATCTCATTTAAGCAACAACCATAACGCTGTGCTAATTTACAATTTCTGTGTCATCAAAATCGAATGATGCTTTCGAAAATATTTCGTCCGAATCTGAAGTGATTTTCGTTAAAAGTCGAAATTCTGTATAGAAAAGAACCATGTACTAAGTCCCAAAATTAGAGTTTAAATGCCACAAAAAAAATGAAGCTATTTAAAAAATTTCCAGGTATTTGAGAAGAAAAATAAATTGTTTTTGTTTTAAGCGCATTCATTCTGCGGTGGAGTCATCATGGTCCACAAAAAAAAAACAAACACTGCGAACGTTTGTGCTGTTGCTGTAAATCTGAGAGGTAGAATAGGTCTGGTGATCTAGCCGACATGGCCAGTTCCGGTTGTTATGTCCACGGCCGTGTGAAAGCTATTCTAGAACAAGACATCCAGCGCCGCGACTGGCAAGAGGTTTACACATACACAAGTATGAATAGGGAATCGTCGTCGGCCAAGCAAAAGCGACAGCTAGCATCCGATATGATGTGCATGGTCTTCAGATATCCATTGGAGAGGTTAGTGTCCCCAAATACCTGGGCTCGATGGTCAACAAAGAAGCTACCTGCGATGACGACATCAAACATCGCATCAGTGTCGTTTGGATGAAGTGGCGAGAAAACTCTGGAGTTTTCTGTGACAAGAAAATGCCACGAAAGCTTAAGGGCAAGTTGTACAAAACGGTCGTACGTCCCGCACTCATGTATGCGTCTGAATGCTGGACTATGTACAAGACATATGAAAGCAAAATGACTGCGACCGAGATGAAAATGCTACGGATGTCAGCCGGTGTGACAAAAAAGGATCATATCAAAAGTACCTACATCCGAGGCAGCTTGTTCGTTGAGCAACCGATCACTGAAAAGCTCGAAGATCGTCGTATGGATTGGTATTGCCACGTTCTAAGGCGTCCGCCTGAGAACCCTGTCATGAAGGCACTATCAACGAATGTTCCATTTGCTGGACCCAAACGCCGAGGCAGACGGAAACACACATGGATCGATCAGAAGAAAAAGCAACAACAACGCGTTAATCTTGGGGATGATACGATCCAAGACCGTGCTGCCTGCAGAAGGAAGCTAAGATTATACCGCCAGAATGGGCGAATTGCCAACACCACAGGCAGAGCAACGCGAAGCCGCAGAGTGGTATGAAAGGGCAATGAATGGATAGATAGTACGGTAATGATTATTTTGGCCTGCGTCAGATTCTAGGCAGTCTTCATCTGACCACGCCCCCAATCATTGATTTCTTTCCGATAATCACTGTGCAAGACAAAAACATCTACTACTACTATCTAAGCCAGGAAGCAGACCGTACGGTACTAAACGCAGTCGACGTTTCGACTCACAAAAAACCCCCTGGTTTTCTATATAAGGGTTGCAATGGAAATTATGTATTCCCCTTTTGGTTCCGAAATGGAACATGGGATGCGAAATGTAGTATGGTATGTACTTAATTTCCGAGACAATTTTTAAAGGATAGTGATAATTGGGAGGTGAATGGTCAGTATTACGCTCGTCATGCCTTTACTCCATTAATTTTTATCAAATTAATGTATTTCACAGCTGAGTTGACAGAAGGCCGGCGAGAAACGCAGTTCGTGCTCATGGCAGGAATCTAATCATAAACTTTTCGCTTGGTAAATTGACGATCTACCTGTAGCAGCTTAAGGGTTAAGAAACTGAAACAAAAGAACGTACAAAGTATGTTTTTTTTAATGAGATTGGCGAATCGCGTAGAAAAGTGTCCGCTAATTGCCGAATTAGATGACTGAACATATCTGTCAAGTAATAGTTATTGTTTACATTGTACAAAATCTTTCACAAATCTCCTACAAAAGAGGGAGTGAGCCATTTGTTCAAGGAATAATTAGCGAAAATGTGATAGTTAGTCAAGGGACAACGCTTTGATCGTTTTGATTTTGATTGATTTAATACGCCTATAAATTTAGAGCAAAGGTCGGCAAATTCCGGCTCTGATTATTGTTTGGGGCGACCGGTAGCGCAGTGTGTTGAGGCATCAGTCTCATGTTTGACTACCGGCGTTTCGGGTTCGAGTCCCGTCCACGACGACGTTCGTAGCCATAGGTGTGCAGGAGGTGCATGCTGGCAACTGCATTCTCCGAAACCAGTTTATGCGGTTGAAGCGCTATGCCTCATCAGGGGTTAGGGCAATTGAGAGAAATCGAGGTTTGTCACGAAAATGTAATTTCTTTCTTCATGAGATTCGCACTGCGCTGGTATGACCAGTGGTGACATATGTGTACTTCACTAGTATGGTATCCTCAAACTCTATCAAACTCAAACTTGCTCATGGCCGACGTTGGCCCTGAGACGGTCATCGGATTGACACCGAAGGATATTCACAGGGATCGGCGGTACATAATGCTTTCAAAATGCATCAAACGAATATCGGCGCTTCGAGTTCGAATCCCGTCCACGACAACGTAGATAATTCACGGAACGCCCAGATTTCAGGTATCTCGTTTATACTCAATTGCCCTAACCCCTTGTGAGGCGTAGCGCGTCAACTGTTACATGTGTCCCAGTTGACGTTTTGTTGGCATAAACTATTTTAGTTTCGGAGAATGCAGTTGCCAGCATGCACCTCCTGCTCCCCCATTTAGCTGTCTACCTGCGACAAGTCGGGAGATGCATTGGCCCACACCACAGGGGGAAGACAACACAAACATCTTCGGCCACGAACGTGATCATGAGCGGGATTCGAGCCCGAAACGCTGGTAGTCAGACAGGAGACTGATGTTTTTACGCACTGAGCTACCGGTCGCCCATGGTAGGGCTCGTGGCGGTCTCATTGCAATATGTACTGCTAGTAAAAAAAATATTTTGGGGCTCTGCCACGTCCAGCGAACACCAACCACATCACCTTACATTGGGTGTAGGAGAGAAAAACCATTAAAATGAGACTACGAACTCGTCATTTGATGTTAGAACCTTTTTTTGAGACCATAGTTGGTTCTCAGCCAGAACGCTTGGTCTAGTAACACTAGACTGCCGGCTAGCGAAGGTACTTATTAGTCCCACCCAATTAAGTGACGCTACCCGTATGGATCGATGGTTGGAGAGGCCGGTAGTTCAGCGCATTAAACATTCAGACGTCAGTCTGAAGTCTTATCATACCGGGTTTTCACGGCTTCTAATCCAGGAGTGGCCATGTATGATTGTGTTGTCTAAATCATACGGCTAAGGGGGCAGAAGGTGTATGCGAGAAAGCGAGAAACAGGCGTCGTCCCAAATGAGTTATATGATGACGAAACGTCAACTAAGAGGCTTAGGAGTAGTTGATACGCTTATGCCCCGCTAGGGCATCTAGTATATACCCTTATACTATACTATAGTAGATAGAGAAGAGCTTATTTGTGGCTTTCACTGGGATGCCTATCAACATACCTCTGGCTGATATGTAACCTTAACCAGACGACAGATAATAGAATTCACATCAAATAAAAAAATAACTGGCGCAACAGTCCAATTTGAACCGTAGCCTCGAGATGAGTTAGCATCATCTCATTTTCTAGACCGTGACGGTATGTCTTCTGCAGGGGTGTGTGATCAGCAACACGCTCAACCGAGTCATTTACCCCATAAATGGGTACTCATTTAACAGCTGAGTGGGCTCACAGTCCGACACGTAAATCCCCCTTTTCATCGAAAACTACCGCATTCAGTAGGAATCGAACCGGGGCCCAGTGCGTAGAAGGTAAATGTGCTAACCGTTGCGCCATCCGGACTTTAATTCACATCAAATATGTGACAATTTTCCATACCGTAAAAAATTTCAAGTATGCGTGGATTTAAACATTCACTGCGGATCCCTTTTCTGAAATTAAAATAGAGTTACAAAAGCATTTTTCGGATCCCGATGAAAGTGCAAATATATCCATACTACAAAACACATGAGCATGCACAATTGAAGAGCTTCCGTCTGACTTTCAATTGGCAACGGGCTGACCACATTGGTAAGCAGTCACACTTCAAGTTTACTATTGTATCTGGCCGGCTGAGTATAAAATTTCAACAATCTAGCCCTTTCCAAGCCCTGGTCTAGAGTATTCGATGAAAAACAGTACGTCTTTCGAAATTTGGATATCGTAAAACCGTATTTACTTCTTCCAGAAATAGCATTTTGATATACATGGAATGGAATTAAAATGCCATGGATACTTAATTATACTTATAAAAATAGAACGTTAGAAAACAACTTCTGGGAACCTAAATATAGAATAAGTACACCACAATTTGTAATCAATCTGAATATTAAAAACAAAAATAACATAAACAAACAATACCCACCTCATGATATTCTGGATAAACATTTTCCGGTAGCATCTTATCAAGTCCAGCACTACGACTGCGAAATACATGGATTACCGGAATATCTGATGATCGACAGATCGTTACAGCATCAGCAGCACTTAGCCCAGCTCCAACAACAAGTACTGGTTTTAGTTCTACAAAAAAAAAAAAAAAAAAATTGAAATGATTTTGTTCGATCCGATCTGAATATTGAAATTGATCTTAATCTATGTGGTAAGTTTACAAGTTACATACTGCTTCGTTCCTGATCATTGAATCCTTCCAAAGCGGATTCTAATTGCGGCAGCTCGTGTTTCACCCATGAAACATTGTAGTCTTCGTTACGCAAGCCCAAACGATTGGGCAAATCGGAGGCACCACATGCCAGAACAACGTTATTACAGACAAAACAGAATGTTTTTGATGTTGTTTTATTAAACCTAAAATAGAAGTTTGGAATATTAGTGAAATTGTAGAGAATGGTTGAGAAATAGTGTTTCCTAACATATTTAGCAATACATAGTTTTACTTATTAGGGTACAACATGTGTTTTGGCTAAGAGCCGGCATACAAAATTAAACTAATTGCGCAGCCACTTTTTTTGCAAAAAAAAATGTTTCAATGTGTATAGCGGTTTCAAAAGTAGGTTTAATTTAGTATCAATTAATTAAGAAATTTCATTTCATAAATAAGGAAAAGAGGGTCAAGTTGTAGGATTGATTATATTAGTTGAACCAAAATCTGATTCTTATTTTACTGAAGCACAGAATTGAGTTTGAACTACAGCACCACAAAATAGTATATAACATTCATAATGCGTTTGATGCATTGTTCACTGGTGTACTTTAATCTATATTAAAATATTCACTTATCCAGCTGTTTGTATATCACAATTTATTGTCGGATGTTTATTACATTTCGTTACGATCTTGTTCGGCGATGTTTCGCTATTATAATAGCATTTTCAAGCTTGTGCTATTATTATGTGTTTTACTAGAAATGTAACAACAAACATAGATTGATGATGGAAAGTCGTAGTTATTGTCATATCACAAGGAGGTAAACTTAGTAATTATAGTAAAAAAGATAATAATAAAATAGGCTTGAGAATGCTATTATAAACGCGAAACGGCGCCGAACAAGATTGTACCGAAATGTAGCAAATATCCGACAGTAATTTGAGATACACAAACAGTTGGATAAGTGAATATTTTAATATAGAGCATTTATAATGGACCCAAATGAAGAACGACGAATAAAGTTTTTATTTGTTCTACTGGAATCGTTTTGTTTACTCAATTAATGCTCACCTCACCTCTTGTGAGGCATAGCGCGTCAACTGTTCCATGTGGCCCAGTTGACGTTTCGTTGGCATAATCTTGCGTCGGAGAATGCAGTTGCCAGCATGCAACTCCTGCTCTCCCATTTAGCCGCCTACCTGCGACAAGTCGGGAGACACGGTGGCTTATTATTACGCCCCGCACCATAGGGGAAGACAACACAAACATCCATGGCTACGAACGTCGTCGTGGACGGGATTTGAACCTGAAACGCCGGTAGCCAGACTTGAGACTGATGCCTCTACGCACTGAGCTACCGGTCGCCACATTTACATAGGATAATATGCATGGTACATATTAGCGGCGCACACCACTCGGATTCTCATGCAATTCTAAGCAAAATTTTTAAAAATGTTTTTTTTTTTCTTTTCGAATTCTTACTTTAGCTCCTTGCCAGCTTGGACAGATGGCAAACGAAACGGCAGCTCAGCCACATGGAATAGTTGACGCGCTATGTCTCACTAGGGGTGCCTCAGTCGGCAAAACAAAGGTAAAAATGGAAAAAATGGTTTTATATTTCATAATTTGAAAATTCCATTAATTTTTAAAATTTAAAATTTTAAAATTTTCACTTACATTATACATATGATAAATTGCAGTTTGGCGCTGATAACTACGGGCTCAGACATATGATGGGGAGATACGGTCTTGAGGATCGTAACGACAACGGTGAAAGATTTATAGAGTTGTGCAACTTGCATAGTCTCTTCATCGGTGGTACTATGTTTGAGCATAAGGACCACCACAAAATCAGTTGATCCTCTGCTGATCGGCGCAGAACACAAAATCAAATCGACAACTTTACCATTAACAGAAGATTCAAGAGTTTCCTTCTGCACGTGCGAAATAAGGAGCAGACCGATATAGGGATGGGCAGAGACCATTATCTTATGATCGCTATTGTTCGATTGCGTATTGCGCCGCGCCGTCCTAGCGATGAAAGATCCAGGCGCCGCATATTCAACACCGCTTGACTAAAAAATCCAGCTGTCTTACAACAATATAACGACAATCTTGCGCAGAAAGCAGCTGAGATAACTGAAGAGAGCTGAAGGTTCGTTTGGCTGTAGCATCAGACTACAATTCAATTCTTTTTTTTTATTTATTTGCAGCTTATATTCTTTACGTACCGCAAGAAGCAACAACTTAAAAGCCGTATGCAGTGTCATCAAGGAGTTTACAGGTGGATGTAAATCATGCCAACATCCAGTAAAGGATAGTGATGGAAAGCTACTTATCTTGGAGGAAAATCATGGTGGTACGGAGCGCGAAATCGTTCGTTGCTAAATGCGCATACGGCATGCTCTCCAAAATTTGGCAGAGCAGTTATCTTAGCATCAAGAGTAAGCTGGGCCTGTTTCACTCCCTTGTACTGTCTGTGCTTTTGTATGGGAGCAGTACATGGAAAGTTTCCGTAAGAGTTACCAGAAAGCTGCAAGTTTTCGTCAATTCATGTCTTCGTCGAATTCTAGGAATTCTCTGGCCTGAAAAAATATCAGGTGCCAATCGACGAATTAATCCGCTGGCGATTTCCAGCCAGGGCCGACCAAGAAGAGGTCCTAAAATCACATGGCGTCAATTTATGTCAAAACAGTGTAAGGAGCTGGGTAAGTCGTTTTTGGGAGTTGCGCTCCATTGCCCAGAACAGAGTATGATGGCGCGCAGGAGTGGTTGGCGCGCTATGCCCCACTCGGCGTTAAGGTAGAGTAGTATTTTGTTGTGATAAGATTAAGATTAAGAAATTCTTAATTTTAGCTATTCACCACTCTTTAGTAAATTTTGGACAAACAAAAGTAAACAGTGTTTTCTAAGTTGCGCTGCTATATCTTGAAAACTATTTGCCTTATTTTTCGCAGATTTAAATTCAGATTTTAGGGTGAAGTATCAGCTATGTTTCATTCTTCAGCTATAACAGGTTAAGTCAAAAATTTGCAAACTTCAATGACCAATTGAGTCTAAACGGTTCACCTAACGAAAAAAGTTGTAGGCAACTAAAATAAGCGGCTTTCGTGTTGTAGCTAGCTTCGATAGTTATTGAGCTATAAGCGAGAAGAGAAGAAAAAAAAATGCCTTTTTCGATTGTTTTTGCCAATAACTTAAATTGCGACGAACATTAATGGTGATAAACCTCAGATTTGTAACCAGCTACCCAAAAATATAAAGTAGCCAAAAATCAAAACCACACTACAATTTATTATAGGCAAACTATACCTAATGATTGGCTCAAAGAGAAAGAAAAAGTCTTAGATTCCGTTTACATGCCAGCCAGATTACTTCATCTGCGGCGTAATCTGGGTGTGGTGAGTTTAAAATTGTATGCATTTGGCAGTTTCAGATTAAATCATCTGGTTGTAGTGTAAACGTAATAAAAACTGAAAACATTAAGAAATTAACTCACCCATATACTATCCATCGTGCTGACTTATACTTTCCCATCGGACAACCTTCCGGTATAGGAGCAATCATTGTTGCGAGCGTATCATTCATAAAATATTTAGACAACTTCACCTTCTTCACATAGTCCTCGTAGTATTTTGCAACCCTTGATACAAGAGCTCTTGTTTGTACTTCTTTTGAGACTTGTCGCTTGAGCGACAGGTTACGTCGTGGCGGCAATCGGGCAATTGGCATCTCGTTTGCCTTAAGTAGCAAATCAGTCGTATTCGTACTATCAACAGATTGTTCAGAATCTGTATCGTCCTCATTATTCTTATTCTTAACGGCTACATTTTTGTATTCCGATATAAATATTGTGGGTTTTTGTGCCGACTCTTTTGTACATTTACAACATAAGGCACCCATTTCAGATTCATTATTATTCATTAAAGTTTCATTATTCGACTCTTGAATTTGTTCGCGGGCTTTCGATTTTGTTCGTAGCTCCATACATTTTTGGCAAGGCTGAGCGCTGTTTATAATTGCCTGTTTTCGCAGCGTAGTATCCATATTGTTCGCATTGACTCCATTTATCCTGTGATCGAGTGGTTGTCGTAAGAGCTTCTCGGCAATGGCCTTTTTTTGCTGATCCGTTTCCCATTCGCCGAAGCTGTAACCCGGCAAAGACATCCAAGCCGCCAATGAGAGTGTACGCAGGTTCGGATCCATTCGATGCCATGATCCACCTGGCGGTCCTTTTCCCAGGACAATGTGATCGACCTAAAATAAAAGATTTAAATTTAGTTATGGGGTTGTGTTGATACTAAATATGTGATTCATGCGAGTTTGCCACATCATGGCCCTTACTGTTAAAAATTACAAGGGTCTAGTAGTCTAGTCGTCTCATCTCTGATCATACCTAGTGAATTAACCTGCAGATCTCTACAGAATAGCTAATCTGCACTGCATAGATGTCGCTGGCATCGCTGAAAGGCGATTTTAGGTACTATGAAAAATTAAAATTTTTCGCAGTTTAATTAGATTGATGGTATCAAGTATATTTGTAAACATGTCGTAGATATTTTCCCTGATATGTTCCTTATATTCAATTTCGCCAACACAATCAAAAATAAAGCCACGACTCAGCGACTTGCGTTTGCGACTGTGAAAAAAACTATTATAAACGAACATTATTCGTGTGTTTTTTATGAGAACACGTTCCATTAGGAACGTTTTTTTCACAGTCGCGAACGATCGTCGCTCGGAAGTGCCTAGCAAAATACACCTTTACTATCTATTCCAGCTTCCATATATACTCCTGCAAAAATTAGCGAAAATCGCCCCAGTGATTTAAAAATTTTTGTACGCCAAACATACAAAAATAATCTTCACTTTTATATAGATATGTACATATTAGATTATTAAACATAGCAGAATGAAAAAAAAAAAATAAACTCAATTACTTAATAATTCCTTTCGACTCTACACAACATAATGGGAAAGCTTATTTCAATGTCGGAGTAGAGAGTTCATCATACTTTGCTTCGTCACGTCATTGGCTAAGCCAAACAGCAAATCATTTGATTAAAAATGGAAGTAGTCTTCCTTGGAATTATGTACATACATAGGCGGTTTAATAGATATGCATACATACGAGTGTATGAATTGCACACAATAATTCTATAAATTAACTAAACTAATTTTTCCGTATTTTCAAGCGAGACAAATGTGATTATAATAGGTGCGCTTTTGCGACTCTTAAACTATACAGGTTAGGCTGTGAACAAGTCGATGAGCGATAAGCGCGCGATTGACTAAAAAACGCTTGCCAATGTATTCGAAAATTTTGCAGTCGCTTACGCGCTCGATTCTGGATTTATCACTCATCAGCTTGCTCGCAGTCTGGCTGGCACGCAGCCGAAGATTAACAACACCTTGTGCAACAACAACGTAAATCTACTTGGGCTTGTGTTCAATGCTGGTTACTGATCTGGTGTGTGTAACTTCAACAATCGATAGGAGAAAATACGTACTTAATTTAGGCCACATAGGCGAACAGGTCTGAAGTTCGTTTGGGTCACTCTATTTTCGCCACATTTCTCAGCAATTGAATTATTAATTTTCTAGTTGGAATAATAAGCGCGCTTTTTTTCGTACAGAGCAGAGCAGGTTAAGCGACGATAAAAACGATCCAGAGCAATTTAACGGAGTAAGTTTTTGTCTTTGCTGGTGGAGTGTGTCTTGGTTTAGTTAGAACTCAAATGTCAACTAGAATTTCAAGAGAAAAGGTAAATCCTTAGTACATATACAATCGGACAAATTTCCTTTAGGCAGCAGAATTATTTTGTATGTTTACTATTCCAAATAATTACACAAAACGGACATTTTATTGAGAGAAAATGAACTTACGTGCTTCCCAAACTGTAAACTGTCCAAAAACTTCCACCTCCTGCGCCGCCTACAGTTCAAATGTGGAACTATTTAACAGAGTAGAAATCCTGCACTAGCATTCTATCGAGAGCAACTCAGATCAAATTGTTAGTGTAATTGTGTGGTCTTAACCTGCTTTGCTCTATATGGATCTTGAAAAAAAAACGCGCCTAATGATTTTCTTTGAAATATTGAGATTCAATATACATATTCCTATTTCACCGAGCGACGCACCGTGGTTCGCGCCTTGTCTAAGTGGGTTTACCGCTGTGTGATATAGAGGGAGCGCAGCGGGTGCTGCAACCCCTTAAGCCGCTCTGGTCGCGAAGCGAGCGGAGGTTACCCAAAGGGAGTTGGAAATTCACTCAAATTAAAACCCACTATCGGCCAAAGACCCGAACCACTATGCTTCGTCCGGTCAAGTACAATAGATTGTTCCTGAGATTCTGAATCAATTAATTTTGCTTACCACGCAGATATATTAGACGGAAGTCTAATAGCAATGTTTTTTTTTTTCAAATCAATTAACTACATACAATCCAAATTTTATCCGACATTTCTTTCTTCTAAATTTATGTTCCTATCCGATATGCGTCAATAACAGAATTTTTTGGCACAATGACTTCGCTTAAGCTACATTAAATCCGGTAAAGTGGCAAAAAATGCACATAAAGACGCATTCACACTCATGGCAAGTTAGTTGGCAAAGCTCCCACCGGGGAACAGTGTGTGCACTTGCAAACGGATAAAATTCCAAATTAATTGAAATTGACACTGCGAACACACAGCATAAAATAATTGCATACATGTGCGGACCCTGTAGCATACTTCACTAAATTTGAATATGCATATTTAAATCATAAATCATAGGAATCATAAAATCGCCACGACACGTTCAATCTATTATAATTTTCCTCGGAAATCGTTTGCGGGCGCTTCGTAAACAAAATAGAAGTGCATTTAATTGAATTCACTTTAGATGAACCCGAATCTGACGGCGCGACGAAAATTATCTACAAAAGGACGAGAATGTGATTTCAGTAACACATGCATTATTTCCTACTGCGGAATAAACTTTTAGAAGTTGGCCGAGTAGCTTGCCATGAGTGTGAATGCGTCTTAATACTGCGAGTAAGCACCTACCTGTGTATTTGGATTTGCTTTGTATTCTAACATGGATGGTAATTCCATTCCCAAGTCGGCGCACGGGTGTTCCAAGCTGTCTAGCTGCAATTAGAAAAAGATTGAAGCAACAATTAGTGAGTTGTAGTGGATGTATAGATAAAATACAAGTAAAAACGCAACCTATGGTCTATTGCAACATGCGCCAAATAGTCGCTCATTGCCATTCTAATGGTGAAGTATTATATGTATTTTAGAATTAAATTGGATTTATTTATATAATCATTACGAGTATGTATGTACATACTCGTATATGAAAAAAAAACGAATATTTACACACCGCCAATTATAATAAAAGTAGGAAGCACTACGTAAATATATATATCACCAGCAGCAAATAAAATTAAACGTTTTATGCGAACTGACCAACAACGGCCTTCTTTTCCTAGTCGGTGGTTAAAAAACGTCATACGAATATGAAAAAAAAAAATCGAAATATTTTAAGTATTGTAATATACTGAGGCTTCCTGTTTAGTGGATTATCCAACAACGTATATCCCAGTAACAGGTACCTCCCAAAATAGCAGCCATCCTGGCGTACCCACCATTTTATCCCAGCCCTTCTAAGGCCGCGTTTAAAGAGCGCGATTTCACAAGCGGTTTGAAAAGCGGCGCACCGCTGTGTATATACGCAAAACGCGGCGACCGCGGTTTACAAATACATTGTTTTAAATGGAAGCATGCCGCTTACGCCGTTTGTTTGTTTACTTTCGAATCTGAAAATAAAAAAACATAGAGGACAATGTCCGTGAAATATACACATCTAAAAATGTTACCCGCAGTGGGAAATGAATAATGCATACTTGTAATATTATATTAGCGCCCGTTTATGTTTGTTGTTAGTTTTTCGTTGGGGTTCATCCGGTTTGCGGTTTGATTTATTACTTTCCAATCCAAGAAGGCAAGTACTCATTTAGATAGGAGATTGTGTCCGTGACGCAAAATAGACTATAGGTATTTACATCGACAAATAATACCAAGAGCACTGGCTACATATAGGTATGGGCTGTTACGGAATAGCAGGGTAATTGGATTTGCTTTACAATCCATATCATGTTCCATGAAATCTTTCTCGAAAATCGTTTTCGCGCGCTACTTAAACGAAACACGGGTGCAATTTATTCATCTCTCTATAGATGAACCCCAAATACCAGGTGTGACGAAAAACTATTCACAAACGGGCGCGAATATAATATTACAATTATGCATTATTCATATCCCACTGCGGGCAACAGCAACACTGTCCTCTATGTTTTTTATTTTCAGATTCGAAAATAAACAAACAACCCACTGCGGCTGCCGCTATTTGCGTTTATCCACAGCCGTGCGCCGTTGCTCAAACCGCATGTGAAACTGCGCGTTCTAAGCGCGGCCTAAAGGTCGACATACACGACAAACATTTTGGTCGCGAGCATGCATCGAACCACGTCAAAACCAATAGAACAGTGAAAATGAGGAGATATGAAAAAGAGGTTTTTAACCCGTTTCCTGTTACGCCAGTTTCTAGTCTTCCTCTACATAATTTGTTTGTTTATCATTACCCGATAATCACTAAAGTTGCAAGAGCATTGCTCACTCACTTACTGTAAACAATATTCATTGCACTGTACACTCTACAATGGTTGAATAAATATTGAATTGAAAATTTCATTTTATTATAATAAAAATTAAAGGAGTTATTTTGATCTCATTTCAATTTTTCATTGTGATTTGGTTTTTGTAAATAATTGTGGCCACGACTGTAAATACAAATGTGATCTGATAAAACTCGCGATTTCAATCTTAAAAAATAATAATAATTGCACAGGATGGGACCCACCTATCTGTAGGCACCTTTATTTCAGCCGACCGGAGGGGCGACCGGTAGCGCAGTGTGTTGAGGCAACAGTTTCATGTCTGACTACCGGCGTTTTGGGTTCGAATCCCGTCCACGACGACGTTCGTCGCCATGGATGTGCAGAAGCCAGAAGGTGCATGCTGGCAACTGCATTCTCCGAAATCATGCCGTCGAAACGTCAACTGGGCCACATGGAACAGTTGATGCGCTATGCCCCACAAGGGGTTAGGAGAGAGAGTAGTTTAGGGTAAGGAAGGGCCCAAAAAAGCATTCCGGATTAAGTGTTAAGTGTCAAAAATGTAGTAGAAATGAATCATTATTGATTTCGTTCGCGAGAATAAAAATTAACATATGCGGAAAATATGTACGATTTGTTTAACAATATATTTTTGATATCAAAAGTCAAATTAAATTAACGAAATTTCTACTTCTCCATAATAAATTCGTCACTTTATCGATGCAAGTGGCATATGGTAAAATATTGGTGATTCGTTACATTTCTCCAGATTAATCCAGTCTAACCCGAATGCCTAGTTGTACCGGAGTACATATAATTATAAATGCTCTGTCCTAGCATTTAGTGGCAAAAAAAACAACACTGAAAACTCGCATTGGAAATTTCAATAATACAAATCCATAAGCAATCATTAATATACAAAAATAGTCCCATACAAGCATCTTCCATCATGACATGAAAATGAAAACTGAATTTAAAAACTAGGGTATAAAAAAAACTCTAATAAAAAGAATCTTTGCTGACATTCAACTTCGTCTACCAAGAAAATGAGTCAGTTTTCTGGACGTTGCGAAGCATACATATGTATAAGAATCAAACAAATTCGATACTTAATACAAACTCGTACATAAAAAAAAAATCAATCTGATTAATTAACATTTATGTACAAAATGTATATGAAACGGTCAAGGTCAATAGCCATGAGAGAGTTTGACTTGTAATCATGGCAATTGGGAAGATAAATTGCATCATATTAAATTAATTGCCAGAAAATTTAAATTTTGGAATGAAATAAGCTGTGCAATCTCATCAAAAAAATTGCAAGCTGAAATGTTTGTTTTGTATTTAATAAAATATTACTGTAAGTGTTACAATGTATGATAACTGTACTATTTATGTATTCTGCTTTTGAAATCGAACTTCTCCCCACAGAAATTAACCAAACTTTAAATGCCGGCCGCAGTGGTCACATGAGGAAATAAGTAGGGGATTTAAATAAGGGATAGCTAAAGTCCTTGGAGAACGACTAAGGAAAAATCTTCCGCAGAAGTTGATGATCTTCTAGGCGAGAGTGAAATTGATCGATAATAATAGAACTGCAAATTTCATATCTGTGAGTGTATAGAACAGTGTGTTAGATCCACCGATCAGATTTCTGAAAACATGATATTGAAGTTTCCGATATTGCACTTCACCCACTTAAATCCCCGGGCTGAACTGTAGCTGCTCAGCTTCACATGCTAGCTTCTTATGTAATATAAAAAAATAAGACCGCGTGCGATAATTTTGATCCATTCTACGTACATTTGCCACTTTGAAATTAGCAGTAAAACATGTTCCGATTCTACAGTTCCCATATAAAATAGTGAGCCGATTTCAACCAAATTGGGGTATGTGGTTTGGCGATAGATATTAATTATATTAATTCGAAAATCGGTACTACGTTTACGCTGTACTTGAAATTTCGTAAAATGGGATTTTGGCGAAATCGCATTGAAACCCACCGGATTTTGAATACATTTTATTGCCAAACGAAATCTTGATACTTAGTAAGGACACCATGAAATCTTTCTGATATCACGATTGGTATCCTGATGTGAACGACAATGCCCCACATGCCAATATAAAAGTGCAAAATTCTCAATACCGATGATAGTTGATATTTAAAAATGTTAAAAAAAAAAAAAAAAATAGCGGCTGCTTGCCAGTCGTTGATGTATAATCGCAATTTAAATTATTTCAATGTCAAATGAAATCTCATCCGCGTTTTATACTGACGCGGATGAGATTTCAATTGACATTTTGGAGATTTTGAAGCAGCTAAGGGATTTCGAGTCCGAGCAATCTCGGTGCCAATCGAAAACGACATTAATGACTAATTGAAGCACATCTGTCACACTTGTAGAACTACAAACACACCGTGTGTGGGCTCCAGGCTCTTATCACCTAAAGCTCAAATGTACTCTGAAGCCGCACTTAAGGAATCCACCTTGTTAATATGTAATTCCTATAGCGGAAATTCCTTACGTGTGGCTTCAGAGTTCATTGAAAAGTAAAATTGTGCAATGCCGATGTAGGTCTATTTGCCGGTATTTCGAAGAAAAGTGCAATAAAATTTCACTTCTGTAAACTTCATAAAAAGACAGAATACTCTGAATCTATGCAACACATATACACATAGCGCGCAATAGAAAGAAGGTTTTGTACAAAATTTTAGTTCTATAGCTTTAAAACTGAGAAAAGAGTTTGCATAGAACTTCGCGTGAAGGGTATCATACCTTCGGTTTTCCTATTTTTCGTTCGTTTTATTGGATCTAGTCCAGGAGCAACCCTAGATTTAATAAGATACATTTTTAAAAGAAAACAAATTCAGACGTACGAGTATATCTCGTACAAAAAGAGTGTTTTTTTTTCACCATGATAGAACTTTCAACTGGTATAAACAACCATACTTTCATTTTTGGCAGACATTTATATTTAGTAGAGTTCACAGTTTAGCATCAATACCCTACGCTTCTGTATACATATGTCACCGCTCTACGATACTAATCAAGAGCTCGAAAGTCAAATCTCGGCGCGATCAAAAACTGCTTGTAAGTACTAATAGAACTCTCACACTGCGCCGAGCTTGTCAGTATAAAGACGGCGCGAATAGGAGGTGCATGCTAGCAACTGCACTTCCGAAAAGTAGATATGCTATCGAAACGTCAATAAGGCATAGAAATGCTAGAAATGTTGACGCGCCCATGCCCCTGAAGGGGCCAAGGCAATTTACAAGCTTAGCCAATTTAGCGTGTTTGCAAAATATTTTTGAAAAATCGTGTTTGGCAATGAGACCTACTTCAATAAAATGGTTTGTGGACAACTAAAATTGCCGTTTCTAGGAGTAGGCAAATCCACAAAAGACTCATGATTGACAACATACAAACTATTCAAACTTCGAAAGCCAGTATTTAGCGTGTTATTGGCGAGATAGAGTCACATTCCTGATGTTATTATTAAAAAATAATAATACCCTAAACAAAAAACCCTATATGTGTACTTCAATATAGAGCTTGTAGTTCTAACTAAACAATGGAATTAAATTGTGGAAATTTATTCGCGTTCAATTAACTCAGGCACATTACTAGCCTAGCCATCAAGTAGTTTTCCTAAAGCAAGTTGTGGTGTAGTTTTGACTTTTTTCCTGTTTATGTTTTTTGGGGTGCTGATTACAAATGAAAGGTTTGCTATCAACTTTTTTTGTTGTGGAATTTGAGCTATAGTCATATATAGTTTTCGGATTTTTTGAAAATATTTTGAAAACGGTTGACCCTAGCAAAAAACTTTCTGAGGCAACAGTTTTCGAGATATTCTTACTTGAAAAAGATAATTTTTCATCTTTTATTCCCACAAAGATTGGATGCTTTTTTGATGTACTCATATTTTTCCGCATATAGGAAAAAGTACATATCCTACGAGGAAAATGATAAGAGATGAATTTGTTCATAGCTTAATCTCCTTTCATTTGAGATAAGGGAATTGCGCATGGGAAAAATATTGTAGTTACCCAGAAATTGGCAAAAACAAAATTCTTAAACAATCGACTGCGGAGAAAAAAGTATAAACATCATTTATTAAATCGTAAAGTTTGTGTACCGCAGACAAATACCTTCTATCTTCTTGAAACTAAAACTACCTAAAATTTAATCTAAAAGTCAGCTTCGCACGTCTAGGTTTTTCTGAAAAATAGCTTTTTAAATATTAGGCGTGTTTTATTCAACAATCCAGAGCAAAGCCGAACCAAAATTGCACGCGTTACACTAACAAAATTATTCTATACAGAGCACGTTGTTAGTGTAATGCGTGGCGATTGTTGTTCTGCTCTTGACCTGGACTATTGAAAAAAACTCGCCTATGGAAATCCATTTCCATTTTAGTGTCCAGTTTACCTAAAACAAATTGTCGTGTAGTTTTGATTTTTTTTTCTTAAGTTTATTGGGGACTGATTAGGAATCTGAGGTTTGCTAATCAGTTTTTTTTGTGGAATTTAATTTATAGCAACACAAAAAAAAAACTTTTTTTTTTATATTTTTAAATTTGGCAAAAAACTTTCTGATACAAAATGAAAGACTTTTTCCGTATCTTCAATAGCTCTCGAGATATTTGCACTTGAAATAAAGCTAAGAAGAGAATATCTCCGTTATCTGATATATTTTTCAAGTGAGAATATCTCGAAAACTGTTAAAGATACAGAAAAATAATGCAAGCCTTTTTTGTCGAGCTGTTCATGATCTTTGATTTTGTCCCACAAAATTTTTTGCTAGGGTTGACGGTTTTCAAAATATTTAAAAAAAAAAAACGAAAAAAGGTGTTTTTGTTGTTTTTGGCTATAACTCAAACTCTACAAAAAAACTTTGGTAGCAATTTTCAGATTCGTAATCAGCACTCCAACGAAAAAAAAATAAAAAATAAAATCAGAACTACACCACAATTTGCTTTAGGTAAGCTCTTATAAGCAAGCGATAACTCAGCTAAAAGTTATTGTCACAAATGCCATTATTGGAAGTAGTTTTCAGTTAGATCCCAATCACTGACAAAAACTACGACGTAATTATAAAAGTGTCCTATCTATCACATCATAAAGTATGTTATGATACGATAGCAACATCGATTTGACATTTATGATCGGTGCGACAAACAACATCGTTAAATTGCTGAACATTAAAGTTGAAAGCAACTGATTGTACTCTGTTCCAAACCTAACCTTTATTACCTAATCATAAAAGAAAAACTTATCAAACCTATCGTTATCGTTCCTATCAACAATTTATGTTTTTGATGGTTCAGCGTGAATAAGCAGACATTTTGTAGTCAGGTGCGTCAGTTTGATGTTACGCCTGCTTGGAGTTTTCGAATCACGCCGTAGCCAGGGAAGTTTATGATGTCTTCTATCTGTAATGTGGTGCGTAAGAGTAAGCCACAACCTTTCCCAACGTGCCACAGGCATGGGCCTAAATAAGCAGGAGGTTCATGCTAGCAACATGCAACGTATAAATGACCCACTTAGGGGTTAAGGCAAATATGCAGTATATCCCACTGAGTCACAGCCGTGTACTATAGATAGATAGAAAGGTCCCACTGACATTTGCGACAACTACAAGCGCGTACATTCTGCTAGGATCCATAGCACTGGCGGATCTATCTTAATCCGTTAGCCATGTAGACGCATTCTGTTGATTTCCTACTCAATTAACAATTTGTCGAAAGCGACGGGGGAATGATGTATGCTATACAAGTACAAATTTGCTAAATTTTTGGGCTCGATCCCTCTTTATGTTGGATTTTGAATAAGACCCGTACTCGTTTAATGAGTTATTTGAAGCGGAATTTCGCATCCGAAAGAACCCACATCCGTCAATCCTGGCAGCATACGATACTACATATGTAATAAAAGGCATATCCGTAGGGTGTTTTAATGTAACAATTTTGAAGAGTTATATACAATCAGTATGTATCATCCATGAAAAGATTATCTTCGCTTTATCAATTATCGAACGAGAATTTTGATTTCTAAACAAAATGCATCCACTAAGATAAAAAAAAAAAGAAAACGGGAAAAAAAAATTCGGCCTCCGACTCTTCATTGTTTTCGCATGCTGCTCTCGAGATCCCTATCCCAGTCAGACAAGAATCGAAACTTGATCGATCCTATATCGAAGATTGTCTACTAATGAATCGATAGCTATATTGATGAAACGTCGGAGACATTTGTATGGGCATGGCCACTTTTTCGATACCGAAAATGAGGACAGGAATCGATCCAAAATCGATAACGGTAGTCGAATCGATGTAGAATCGATGACTGTAGTCTGTGTAGAATCGTCGCTGAGATACAATTAGGATCGATGACTGTAGTCAACGTAGAAACGACACTGAGATCGGATTAGGATCGATGACTGTAAAGAATATGTAGAATCGATATTTAAGCCTGGTACACATTTTTCCCAGAAACTAAAAATTTCGTGAAATCTCGTGTAAGATTCACACGAAACTTTTCACGGAATATTTTGAACCGGTTTGCAATTTTTGTATTGATTTCACGACATTTTTCATTTAATGGTGGACTGTATACCAGGCTTATAGAAAACATATTCGGTATTTGATGATATGACAATATGCGTCGCCAATGCTTATAAATGAGTTCAAATTTCAGGCAAATTGATTACAAGAATCGATGATCGAAGACATTTCGATTCCTTTCACATTAGAGACAAACCGATGATAAAGGTCGATAAATAATTGAAGACATTTGAATTGTTTCCAGCTTTGGAGACAAACTGACGTATGGAACTGATCGAAGATTCTTCGATTCCACTAGGTGTCGGAGACAAAAGTCTTGCTGGGATGTAGGTGCCTAGGCAGGTTCAGGTAATGCGACTCTCTTTCGCTTACAGATACACAACATTTAACATATGTAACACTCACTGTTACTCACTAAATCGAAATCATAATTCCGGTTGCTTCTAGGAACGTGGCATTGATATTGTTTCTGATATAATACAAACTACACATATATTATATAACAAACAAAAACAAAATCGCTTCTTACCAACAATGAAACAGGATTCGTACTGCGACCTTCCAGTCCTTCAGCCAATGATTCCAGATCTTGTACAACTAAACTCTTACTGCTATCCGCATAATTTAAACGTGCTCTTAACAATTCATCGGGATGTTTTGTAATTTTGTCCGGTTTCCAATAAGGCCAATTGCCAGCCAGCATGTACGATAAAGCCAAGCCACTTGGTCCGTTTCCTGTAATTGGAAGTTAATTAAAATGTACTTGATTAGTCTTATGTTGCATAATTAAACCAAGATTGTGCTGGATGCAATGCATTATTTATTTACTCGTACATACTATACGAGTATATGGATTTAATAACGAATATGAGAATGAATGTAATTCGATATTTATTTTAGTAAAATTTACGGGGAACAATTAACCTATTTATAAGACATATGCATATTAGCTGCGTTTACTCAGCAAATATTCTTCGTAGTTTGACAGTTTTCCATTCAAAGATGGGACTTCGTCACATTAGACATAGGGTGCTATTAAATTATCATATAAACATGGCAATTTTGCCAAATATTTATGACACACAAGTGTAATAGACATATTTATATGGCAACATATATTTGACGATGATTGGTGTCATATATTTGACACCATTTGGCATAGTGTAATACCAGAACAGCCGCTGTCATACATTTTATGTCATATCGAGCCGTTTTCACAATGTCTAGTTAAACTTTATCCTTTAGATAAACGCTAAACGGCACCCATCCTCCAGTTAAAAATTTGTCGGACGATAATTCCAAACAGCTGATACAGGTTGCTGAGATTTGGACAGCTAAAACTTTTTACGTTTGCACATTCAAGTGAGACAATTAACCTGGCCAAAAAGAACGTTCTGAAATTTCCTTCGATGGAAGAGGATTTGAAACCAACTCAGCCGTAAATTAATGCTAATTACTAAAATAGGATAGAACAGGTGGCAGAATTCGGCCATGAAAATCAGCTGATTTTTTACTGCATTAGCTGAGCTTTCTACTGCATTATCATATTTTGAGCGTTGCATACGCTAGGTTTTAATTTAGTAGCCTGGATAGCTAACTGGAAGTTTAACGAGACATTGAGAAAACGGGCCATAGTCATATAGAATTTGCATGTTGTTTTATTTTTGTTTTGTCATACAATGCTGCTGCATTTGTTTATGGTCCACAAAGAATGGGTTAGGAGAGCTTAGACTTAGATTTGTTTTTGAATTTGAATGAGCTAAGCATTTTTAAACGTAACGACTTCATTAAGAGAATTATCGCAAAAAATAACATTTGTGTCAGTGCCATATATTTGATGTGTGATAGTCAAATTTTCCTGTCAAATAAACAGGAAAAATAATGACTGACAAAGTCGATTGCCATATAATCTGGTCAAATTATATAGCAGAGTGTAATACCGCTTGGCATTAGTCGCTCGATAATACAGTACT
Organism: Chloromyia formosa; assembly: GCA_964017055.1. Taxonomy (NCBI): domain Eukaryota; kingdom Metazoa; phylum Arthropoda; class Insecta; order Diptera; family Stratiomyidae; genus Chloromyia; species Chloromyia formosa. The sequence continues at coordinate 29,009,023 of OZ024815.1, read as the reverse complement.
TTAAAACACTCATTCATTAGTCTGAATACGAGTTCTTCTATGACTGGCTGGATGTGGTTGAATTATACATAAGTATGTATGTCGGGAAGAAGAATTATATTTTAGTTACACATTACAATGCAGATCATAACAGAACAATTACACGTGTATCACTAATAAAATTCTTCTGGATAGAACTGGATGTTAGTGTAACACGTGCAATTGTTGGCAAACCTCTCTCTAGCCGTAAGTGCAGATATTTTGATTATGTATAGGAACAGACTCAGATGGTATACGCCACTGATACGGATATCCTACAATATATTCGTCAATAATATCAAATGAATTGTAATGAAGACATCCAAACTTCAACATTTCAATGAAAATGACAGGTTTCATTCGTTTGTTCATCGTCCTCGATAAGTATACTCGTATTAATCAAAATTAGCAGACCCTTGCCTTGTTCATTAATATTTAAGAAAATGTTAATAATAGCGACATTAACAAAACTTTTACAGGACCAATCAGAAAACATAGTGACTATTCTATAGAATTTCGCAACTTGTTTTCGTATATTAATATTTTGTCATTATCATTTTTTGTACAGATGCGACATACACAAATTTTAGCAATTTCAAAGCAAGTACATTTCAAATTGCTGCAATATTGCTCAAGTCTCAGACAGAATGCAAACGCTAAATGTCCTATTGAAATGTGTACGCAAAATGCACCGCAGGGCTCTCATGATCTATGGCAGGAATGAGGTGTTTCGATTGCTGCCAGAAGATTATTGTTGATTTCGTGCATTATTTTGAAAACAATGTGTGATTGTGCAATATTATTCAAGGTGCAATTCTCATGTCGTTTTAATGTAACGAATGCTTTCAAGAACATTCTGTAATTTAGAGTGGTTTTAAGTATACACATCGATTGAATTGATGATGCAGTTGCAGAGCTGATGTAAGACCTATATACATACATTGTATAGATACAAGCAAACCTTATTTACGGTGCATTTGCCACTTTGAAATTGGTGGTAAAATTTGTTCCGATTACACTGTTCCTATGAGAGATATATGAAATAGTGGGCCCAATGTCAACAAATGTGGTTTGACGGTAAATAAATAAATTGTATTTCGGGGACTAGCCGAAGCAGACCACTAATGTTTTGGGTCCCTTTTCGCCCCCTCCCGGTCATGAGTGATTTCCAAATGTCAACTGATAACTGTCGGCCTCTTTCTTCATCACTGAGTCCCGTGTTATTGTTAGCATTTCTTTAGGGCTGAGTTCGTTCATGGCTTCCACACTTATCGTGTGCTCGTCTGTGATCCTCAACGCTCAACCTCGTGCTAGTCAGTGCTGGACATTCGCACACAATGTGTGCCGCCGTCTCAGCCTCTTCCAGACATAACCTGCAAACGTCATCTTCCTGGATTTTCATCTTGGCCAGATGAGCCTTAAAATTACCATGCCCTGTAACTAAGGCAGTTATCCAGCTTAGGGTACTCCATTTATTACTGAGTACCTTTTTCGTTTCCCTGCCTAAAGGGCTGGTCATTGCATTCTGAGCTTGTTTGCAAGTGACTAACTCCTGCCATCTTCGTTGATGCATGGAGTCCATCCACTTCCCGACCTTCGCTCCAATCGCTCCAATTCCCAGAGCAACCCAGGTTCTGGTCCAATGAAAGGGGTTTGGCGGTAAATATGATTCAATTTGGTAAAGATACCTGAATAAACAAGTTTTCCAAACCAAAACTTCCTTCTGGAACGGTCGTTCCTATGGCAGCTATATAATAGAGTAGTCCAATTTTAACGAACTTCGAGAATGTGATTTGGCAAAACGATGTTATTGAAAAATATGAAATTTGAGAAAGATATCTTTAGAAAAAAAAAAAAAAAAAAATTCCTCACAGAAATGGACTTTTGGACCGGTCGTTCCAATGGCGGTTATATGACGTAGTGGTCCGATTCCGTTAGTCCGACATATATACAGCGTGCAATAGAAAGAAGGTTTTGTACAAAATGCAAACGGACAAAGCTTAATCGACTCACCTCGTCATTCTGACCAAGAATATACATATATATATATATATAGTTAGTTTATATAGTTACATTATACAGTTTATATGGTCGGGGATGCTTCCTTTCCTTCTGTGCGTTGCAAACTTCATGACAAAATTAATATACCCTGCCACATTTGTCAAGGGTATAAAAAATACTTTGAAGAATCTCTTAATGCATTTCGATTGCAATAAACTCCTTAAGTCACATTTGATGATCCAATGTTAGAATCGCGAGGTAGGAAACGGACAGTGAAAATGTTTACTCCTTTTAAGTGGTCCTTACGTCTTAAAAAAAAACCGGAGTACCAACACTGGAGCCTGCATTTACGGATAGGTCATTTCCGCTTATGTATAAGGTCTTCAATAAACCAGTATCATGTAGTATCAGTATCGTAGTAAGCCACTTCCCTATCACATTTCGTCACCTCGTTAATTCAGAATGCGATCCATCTTTCTGGTAAAATCTATTTTTAGCCCAGAACTATAATTGTTAACAACCGGTAAGTGGAATGGAATTTGAATAGTCCAAAACATTTCTACTGTTTGCAACAACTCCTAGTGGGCATAGTGCGTCAACTAATCCCATGTGGCTTAGTTGACGTTCGTTAGTAAAAACTGGTTCCGGACGATGCATGTTGCTATCTTGCACCTCCTGCCCATTTAACCGCATACCTGCGTCACGCCGGTAAAGGTTGTGGCTTATTGGTACAGTCCACACGGGGGGAAGACAACACAAACATCCATGGACACAACTGCATTCGAACACGTCAATAACCTGAGATATGAGACTGACCTATCGGGCTCCCCTAGCTTAGATGAATAGGCGTGTTTTTTGGCGTTCGTTACCCTTACCCATTGCAAATATCGCGTGCCTAAAGCTGCAGTTACACACTTTGCAAAATGCTAATTATGTTGTAATTTTCAATGAGACAATATGGTGTACTAGAAAAATATAGTATGTCTATACCAATTTGTCATAGCGTATGACTACCGCTTGAGGAATGAAAGAAAGGACTAACGACAAAAAAAGGCGTCGCCGGCTACAGTTCTCGTAAACGCTCGGTAAATCCAGGTTTTAGTGAATAGTGGCCTCTGGCTTTCTGTTTCTATACCCGTATAATATACCCTATCTGAGTTCGATATCCTGGCCAGTATTAAAGGTGTCCAGGGCTCCTCCTAAGCAACTCTGACTGGAAACCGAAAAAGTTTCTAATCACAAAAAAAGGCAATCTTCCTCATGAAGCTCCTAGAATGAAAGCACAACTATTTGAAGATAAAGTACGTGGAGTACAGAGGTTAACTGAAATGACTAAGAGCAAGTGTTTCCAAGAACTAAGTTGTTCGTTAGTCCCGTTGAGTGCCATGTCATTTCATTTTGATCTCGAGTTCTAATAGATTTGGGTTACAGCCTCTATTTCATATAAATCGTAAAAGCGTCGTATAGTATTAGGCCAATGGGAAGGGAAAACCCCCGCATATACATATCTCCCGATGTTAAGCGACTGCAAGCTTTTCATTATGGGAGTTTTCGCCTGAAGTCACTATCAAATTTTCATGGTCACCATGATAAACTTTAACTTTAATTTCCATCTCTTAGCAACTGGAAGAGAATGCTGCTCCCGCACTGAGTACGATTTCGGAGAATGCTTAAATGCGCAATAAAATGTGGCATTGGAGTAAACACCCCTAGTGCACTAGATGCAAACACTTCACTGTTTGGATTACTAACAAAAAATAATCTAAATCAAACTACCATTTTTTTTCACTTTTTATCAATGGGCGGATCGAAATTATTTTTCTTTCGAAAATAAAGCGTTGAAATACGTCAACAAATTTCCCATTCAACATTATTTACCTGTATACCCAATTAAATAAAAAAAACTAGAGGAAAAAATACGCTTAAGACGTCAGAAATAGAATTTATAGATGTGTATCTTTTCCGTTGAACAGAATAGAAAATTTATATTCTGTTGAAAATTTCGAAATACTTCAAGGCAAATACTTCCCGGGTCGAAAATATCATTCACAATATTCATACAAAATAATATGTAAACAATTGAAGTACAAGCATGCTTGGTATACCAATCACTTAAGTATCCTGCTGCCTTAAAATACATAGAGAAATACATACATAAAAAAATAAAAGAATATACCAAATATAAGAGGTTTTCTGTTGCAATTTACCTTCGTTTCTTTTCTCTGGTATTTCACTGAAAAATATTGCAATTTTTTACAAAATTACAAATGGCATTCATTTCATAAGATTAACTCCAGCCTATTTTTATTTTACGTATATACTTATGTAGCTCCCAATCATATACGTCTTCACATCTACATATTTAGCTGGATTGGATTGACTTTGCATTTTTAAAATGCCCTTCATTCCATCTGTGCCAGCATATCGCCCCTTCGTTAATTTAATTATGACGAATATACTAACAACGAAAACCAATTTTAATCGAAATTTTAATTACAGCAAAAAAAAAATATTTTCTTTTTCAGATCGAAATTTTGTTTCTTTTCGAGGGAAATCAAAATACTAAATTCAAATATGTAATACCAAATTAACAAAGACGTGGGGGCGAATTACTATCTATCTAACAAAGACTGAACATTTTATTACTTGATGAAATGTGTCTGTTAAATCTGGCCTATTGTTTCGAAACATTCTCAGACATTGTTCTAAAGCCCAAACCATGTTAAAAGTTGATGTTTGTTTGGTTCCATCCAAATCTTTCCTTCAAAGCAAGCGCAAGGAAACTGCATTCCTTCTCAACTAGAACTTGATATTGGCCCATTTAAAATAGTCAATATTGATCTTTTATGATTTTAGCAAAAGAACGAACGACCTTCTGATTTGTTGAAAAGTCAATGATGAATTTGAACGATTCCAATGTTTAAAAATTATATATATCAAAAGTTGTGTTGTATAGTTGAATAGTTTAAATAAACAACATGAATTCAACGCAAAATGATGAGCTACGCATAGATCTATTTCTGGGAAGGATTTTTTTCAACACCACCTGCTCCGATAGTGGTGTTGAATAGAAAACATTAAATAAGGACAAGGCAATTCGTTTGCGACTTATAGGAAATTAATTATACTAATCAGCAGCGGAATGTTTTAATGGTATATTATGTAATTTGAAGTCTGATAATGACTAAATCTAATAAATTCGAACGTGGGAATCAAGCCCATTTAAAATGTTGAGATTTGTGATTTGGCGGCTAAGTTCCACAAATCATACGAATCCCAGTCTAGAGCAATTAAGGGATACTAGTACCAACAACAAATTCATGTAAACATAGTCGTATGAATTAAAAAAAAGTGTTCGCTTATTTTATCACTTCAAAAACCTAAAATGAGAAATCAAGGTGTTTATACGGGCCCCACGTCGGGCGCTAATTGTAATCACAGGACAAAAAAAAATCAATACGAATCTAATAGGGACCACTTCTATCGGGAGTCGAAAATCAAATATGGAGCTAAAACATCGATGTTGAAAAACATCGGCCCCAATACATCAATGTTAAAAACCCGCGAGGTGTAAGGAATTTGTATCGCGATCTGTAGAAGTGAAAAGAATGTTCTTGTCTGCATTGCATAAGCATTCTTATCGGCTAAGAATGATATTTTATCTTGTTGTGTTTTCAAATCATTATCTAAACACTCCCAGGATTAATAAGAAAAAAAAATGTAAAATTTCCATCTAAATCGGACAAGTAGTTTAGGCACCCATAAATTTCATCTATCTACAAAAGACAGGCATTCATTATACCCTTCACAATTGTCATGAAGTTTGCAACACACAAAAGAAAGTATCTCCCATCATATAGTACAGGAGAGCCTCGCTGATTTGAGCCTTCTACAATTTGATCCTCCAGTAATTTGAACCGGTATTTTTCAACATTATGTCTCTTATAATTTGAACTTTTTCGTCAACCTATTACCTCTATATTTTGAACAACTTTCGTTTCAAGGTTTTCTAGCATATAATCCGGGGATTCACGTAACACATAGTTTGAATTATTCGTACAGATCACACGTTCATAGTAAAAACAACCGTTTTTGGTTTGTGATTTGTTTTTTTTTTTCTATCGGTGATTTCCCAGTTAGTTTTGTGCATCATAATGATTCGAAAAAGTCATAAGTTCTTAACGGAGTATGGAAAAAATTGACATTCTAGAAAAGTTAGAAAAAGGACAAAGTGTCAATGTTTTGGCAGAAAAATATAGTGTTGCCAAATCGACGATTTCAAAAAAATTCCGGGAAAATTCATACTACTTTGCCTTGACCCCTAGCGGGGCATAGCGCGTCAACTACTCCTGCGCGCCATCGTACTCTGTTCTGGGCAATGGGATGCAACTCCCCAAAAGACTTACCCAGTGCCTGACACTCCTTTGCCACAGATCGACGCCATGTGATTCAAGGACCCCCTCTTGGTCGGCCTTGGTTGAAAATGGGGTTCCATTTCATGGCATGCAAAGCAATGCAGTTATCACTCTTCCGCAATGTCTGACCTATCCACTGCCATTTTCGCCTGCGTATCAATTCGTCGATTGGCATCTGACCCGTACGCCGACTTAGCTCTTCATTTGATATTGTTTCGGGCCAGAAAATTCTTAAAATTCGACGAAGACATGAGTTGACGAAAACTTGCAGTTTTCTGGTAACTCCTACGGAAACTTTTCATGTACTGCTCCCATACAAAAGCACTGATAGTACCAGGGAGCGAAACAGGCCCAGTTTGGTCTTGATGCTGAGATAACTGCTCTGCCAGATTTTGGACGGCATGCCGTATGCGCGTTTAGCCTGGTTGATACTCGTACGACGAGCGATGTCCTGCTCCGTACCACCATTTTCGGCAACAATGCTACCTAGGTAGACGAAGTTGTCCACCTTCTCCACAGGCTGCCCATTAATATTGATGGCAATAGGTGTCGGATTTCTTTTTCGCAACGGCGGGCTAAGAACATTGGTCTTGTTGGTATTAATCTTTAGCCCAACCTTGCTTGCCTCCCTCTCGAGATCTAACGCCATTGCGGACAGATCCATGATTTTGTGGGAGAGTAGGCATATATCGTCAGCGTAGTCAAGATGTTGTAGATAAGATGTCAAAGTCCATTGAATTCCTCTGTCGGGTCCAGATAGGGCTGCATGCAACATGTCGCCGATCACTATGAGGAATAGGATCGGTGAGAGGATGCACCCCTGCCGAACTCCACTGCGAATCTCAAAGTCCCCCGACACCTTACCTTTATGCAAAACGCGACAATTCGCGCCGTCATAGGTTGCCTTAATAATAGCCACAAGCTTCTCAGGGATGCCTCTCCTGCGCAAGGCCGCCCATATAGAATCCCGATGGGTTCGATTTTTGCAGATTACAGAAGAAAAGGTCGCAAATAATCCAGATCTCGTGCAACCTTTTTTGAGAGAGTTCCATTCTACGATGAAATCACTATTACTAACTCCGGATCAGGTGTTCAACGCCGATGAAACGGGGCTGTTTTGGAAGCTGCTGCCAGAAAAGACACTTGTGCTGGAAGGTGAAAAAACTGCTCCTGGTAGAAAGTCGAACAAAGAGAGACTGACTTTCCTCGCATGTACTAGTAAAATCAAGCCGCTTATCATCGGAAAATCTCGGAATCCACGAACATTTAAAGGTTTTAACCTCCCCATGCATTACGATTTAAGTAAAAATGCTTAGATGACACAGCAAATTTTCATAGATTCGTTTAAAAATGTTTTCATACCGGAGGTAAGTTTTTAATTTGAAAACTTATGAATTCATATGTATGTATGTATCGATTTGATATCGATTTATTTCTGTAAGAGAAAAATTTACCAAAAAAGTTTTGTTGTTATTGGACTAGGCGCCGTGTCACCCTCGGGATGACGAGCTGAAGGTCTTGTAACTGTAATCTTTTTCCCTCCTAATGTTACACCGCTAATTCAACTCATAGACCAAAATGTGATCAATATGATGATGATATGATACAAGCAAGGTCTTCTTACTGAAACTGTTAGAACTGAAACTGACATTTCAAAAGCAATTAAAATGTTGACTCTTCGGCATGCAGTAAACTTTTTATTCAAAGCCTGGGAGAAACTGTCACCTGTGCCGACAGAAGAATGGGAGCCAGAAATCCACGGCGCTCTCGCACTTTTGATCGACGAACATTTTAACAAATGATGACGTAGGTATCAGCTCTAAAAAATGTATGCTCGGGAGTGGTGGGAGCAACTACGTCATATCATATTGAACATCCAGAACAGAAGTCATCAATTTGATTCATTCCAGAATCATTCAATGAAATGTCTACTGGATCGCTTCCTCGTAGGAGGAATCAACTAAAGCTTTTAACAAAAGTTTTTACTGCTGACACATAAGGACATGTCACGAAAAAATAAGAATAAGGCGGTATGGACAGAGCATGCACCCACACCTACCAAGGCAGCAGTCAATTATGAATGATTGAAGTCTCCGATTCTCGCTGGTTTAAGCATCCATAAATTTCATCTATGTATCTACAAAGACACGCACTCATTTTTAAATACATAATAAGATCAAATGTTAATATCAAACAAAAAAATCAATGAACGTGGGAAGCATTAAGCCAAGCATGTGAATTACCGGGTAAATAAAGATCATGTGCGTTTAGCTTTATCAACACTAATCCATTCATGATAATGCCTTTATCTTTTTTTTTATTTTCAACCACTGACACACATTTCCACTGCCACACAGATACAAGTATGTAAATAATGTATGTACATACATATATAGTCATTGCTACCCAGATTGTACATAATCATAATCTACATGCATAGAATGTGTTCCGCTAAAAGCCAAGCCAGGCATTTGACATTATCGCAGAATATAATAGAAATTCTACAATATGATTGACTCCCTGACATTGGACTCATTCATAAGGCAGAACATGTTTTAAACACGTTTTCTTAGCACTTCCTAAATGTACTCCGCTCCACTGAGCCTTACGCTCACTTGGCTTGGAACATGTTATTATTTACACAGTCCAGAGCTGATACCTACGTCGTTAGTAGTTAAAATTTTCATCAATTAAAAGTGCGAGAACGCCGTGGAAAACAAAAGTTTATGTGCTCACAAGTCGTCTGCAGTCAACTGCTTCGCCAGAGTAATTTGTCAATTAGAACGTATTCTGTATTATGAATACGCCCATTTACTTGATCGATCTTTATGACACTGCCGCTTTGCACCCATCTAACTATAGTACGTAATTCTACAACAATGTACACATTTTATACCCTAGACTTTTAGTATAGGGTATATTGTTTTTGTCACGACGGAAATATGTATATAACACCTTAAAGGAGGCTCCGGAGGTAATAGCAATGTATATTTATAAAAGGAATAGCAATGTATATTTATAAATGGTCAGGGTCACCTCCTGATTCGATTTAGCCATGTCTGTCTGTCCGTTCACTAGAATGAAGCTAGAGCCTTGAAATTTTGGTCGAATGTTGAAAGTATGATCTAGTTGGTTGGTTGGTATTGAAAATGAGCATGATCAGGTCAAGAGAACGCCTACCTCCCCTACATATGTAAAATACTTAAATGTATCTGTAACTCCCGATCAAATAAACATAAAAAGCTCTAGCTTTGGCAGATTGCTCGAGAGGATAAACTTATACTCTCCTGGAAAAATTAAATCGATCAGTTGAAAACTAACGGTAATTTTCTTACAAAGAGCCCCGTACTACCCTACTTTTCAGGTTTTTTGTCTATAACTCTTGAACCAATTGACGAAGACACCTGATTTTTGGCATGTAACCCTGAGGTGAGAAGCTGCTTGAGTTTAAGTAAGTTGGGCATAATCAGATCAAAGGAACGCCTACCTCCTCTACAAATTTCAAAAAATTAAATATTTCTTTAATTTCGATAGAATGACACTAGCCAGTTGAAAATTTGGTAGAATGTTGTTAGTAAGATCTACTTAGTTGGTATTGAAAATGAGCAAGATCCGACCCAAGGAATACCTACCCCCCCTACAAATAAAACTTCGAATAAGCGATAACTTTTGATAGAATGATGCCAGCAACCTTAAATTTTGGTCAAATGTTTGAAGTGAGATTGAGTTAGTCGGTTTAAAAGTTGAGGCAGATCCGACCCAAGGAACTTCTACCTCCCCTACAAATGAAACTTAAAATAAGCGCTAACTTTCGATAAAATGGAGCTAGTGACCTGGAATTTTGGTCAAATGATTATAGTAGGATTCAGTTGGCTTATATTGAAAATACGTAAAATCCGAGCAACGAAACCCCTACTTCCCCTACAAATGAAGCTTCGAATAAGCGATAACTTTCCATAAAATGAAGCTAATAATTTGAAATTTTGGTCAAATGTTTGTAGTGTGGGTTAGTTAGTCGATTTTGAGAATGGTCAAGATCCTTCTGAATGATCGCCAACCTCCCCTACAAACTGGGCATATAGGAAACTCACTTTTAATGCATATGGTCGTTGCCAATTGGTACTTTTGGTATCACCACTAGGTCTGTACAAGTCTAGGGTATATACGCTTCGGTCTGGTTATATCTTATCGTTGAAAATTTTCCATTCAGTTAATAAACTCAATTAATGGAATTCTGATGGACAACTATGGTACTTTTTTTTTGTTTTGTAAATCAGATATATATAGTAGTATGTACTACGTAAATGTAATACGTTTGTAAACATTAATAATGCTGATAAGGATCATACCGCAATATACTGAAAAAGTGAAATATCACTACTTTGTGCCTTGATAATAGCGGATTAGTACTACTTTGCCTTAACCCCTAGTGAGGCATAGCGCGTCAAACACTGCATGTACTGCTCCTAAACAAAAGCACAGACAATACCAGGGAGGCCCAGCTTGGTCTTGATGGAGAAAACTGCTCTGTCAAATTTTGGGCGGCATGCCGTATGCGCATTTAGCCTGGTTCATACGACGAACATTTTCCTGCTCCGTACCACTATTTTCGGTAAAAATGCTAATGCTTGATGGTAATAGTTGTAGGATTTCTTTTTCGCAATGGCGGGCTAAAAACCTTGGTGTTGTTGGTATTAATTTTCAGCCCAACCTTGCTAGCCTCCCTCTCAAGATCTAACGCCATTGTGGACAGATCCATGATTTTTTTGGGAGAGTAGGCATATGTCGTCAGTGTAATCAAGATGTTTTAGATAAGATGTTAAAGTCCATTGAATTCCTGTGCCTAGTCTGCATACCACACATCGTTGATCACTATGAGGAATAGGAGCCGTGAGAGGTTGCACCCCTGTCGAGCTCCGCTGCGAATCTTAAAGTCCCCCGATAGCTTATCTTACCTTACTTTATGCAGAACGCGACATTTCGCGCCGTCATTGCTTGTCTTAATAATAGCCACAAGGTCTTCAGGAATGTCTCTCCTACGCAAGGCCGACCATATAGAATCTCGGTTCACACTATCGAAAACCTCGAAATCGATGAAAAGCAAGTGAAGCGAGAATCGCACTATGAACGCAATTATCTATTGTCTATCAATACAAAACCTACCTTTCGTGCACAGATTTTTCGTATATACAAATCATAAGTTCGAAGACGATTACATTCATACATTGATAGATAATTATGACGTTAGTTTTCAGTATTTCCCATAAAAAAGAGAGTTAATGAAAGCCGGAAACCGAAACGGGAAAGCCCTTGCAAATATCCAAACACGAAAGGCACAGACGTATGAGTCTGTGACTACACGTCAGAATCAGAGAAATTTACAGGATGTTTTCGTTCAATGACATTTTTTATCAAACTGGTAAATACCAGAAATAGAATACGTCAGACAATCAATATTCTACCTTATTTATTTCAGTAATACGAACATTAAAGAACCATTGACGACGAATGTCTTCTTTTTGATTGTATCTTACACACGACGATGAACTAACGACTCGTTTCCAGAAAGGGTGACAAGTGTTCGGAAAACCAAACTCACCGCGATGACTCAAAGACTTTAAAAGCCATATCCAGTTAGGCACAATCAAATCTTTATAACCACTACTACTATTAGGCCTCGTAGAACAGCCGAGAACGTAGATACATATTTCCATTATTCATCATAACATTAAATTTATACAAAATATGTAAATTTGCATTTAATTATTTTATCACGTGCTAGTTCGGGGATCCACTATCCACTAAATTATAGTAATGTTCAAATTTCAATTTTGCGGTCAAAGCCTTTTGAGATATTTTTTTCAAGCACGATTCTTGTCTGGCTAGCAAACCAAAAAAGCACATAGCAACCGGTACTGGTATATTTATATTCCTAAAGAAAAGAGCCTATCCTTATTTTAAATGCAAACATTTTTTCATCTTATGTAGTACATTAGTGTAGATAACTAAATCCAGTTTGTTTTTTTTTTCAACATTCCAGTTCAATTTAACAAATGATAAGTAATGACCTACGACAAGCTTAGTGTTGACAATAAACGGCGAAACCATAGAAATCGGTGAAAGTAGTATTATTATTGTTTTCCTTATTATGTAGATTGCGAATAGTCACGTTTTTAATTTGTAGGTACATATGTGTTAAGAAAAATGCGCTTCAAGAATTTAGTTAATTTTGTACATAAGACATACACAAGGGTTAAAGGTATCCTAATATGAAGAGATCAAAGTTCAGAGTTTTGTGTAGGTTATTTTCGATAATCATGCGAAATGGATTACCTTAAACAATAAAAATTCATTAAATATTCTGCGCATTACATACTTATGTCAGTATATACTAACAAAAAGTGGTTTTATCTATGCTCATACATATTTTTTTATGACTAAGCTTATGGTCAATTGAATAGAATATAGTATGTATGTACTATATTATTAATCACATATGCAAAACACCATCTTATCACTGGAAGCGAGGCTATGTACGGGTATGATTGATGCGAGTATTATACTACTTTGCCTTAACCCCTAGCGGGGCATAGCGCGTCAACTACTCCTGCGCGCCATCGTACTCTGTTCTGGGCAATGGGGCGCAACTCCCCAAAAGACTTACCCAGTACCTGACACTCCTTTGGCACAGATCGACGCCATGTGATTCGAGGAACCCCTCTTGGTCGGCCTTGGTTGGAAATGGGGTTCCATTTCATGGCATGCAAAGCAATGCAGTTATCACTCTTCCGCAATGTGTGACCTATCCACTGCCATTTTCGCCTGCGTATCAATTCGTCGATTGGCATCTGACCCGTACGCCGACTTAGCTCTTCATTTGATATTGCTTCGGGCCAGAAAATTCTTAAAATTCGACGAAGACATGAGTTGACGAAAACTTGCAGCTTTCTGGTATGTAACTCCTACGGAAACTTTCCATGTACTGCTCCCATACAAAAGCACTGATAGTACCAGGGAGCGAAACAGGCCCAGCTTGGTCTTGATGCTGAGATAACTGCCCTGCCAGATTTTGGACAGCATGCCGTATGCGCGTTTAGCCTGGTTGATACGACGAGCGATGTCCTGCTCCGTACCACCATTTTCGGCAACAATGCTACCCAGGTAGACGAAGTTCTCCACCTTCTCCACAGGCTGCCCATTAATATTGATGGCAATAGGTGTCGGATTTCTTTTTCGCAACGGCGGGCTAAGAACCTTGGTCTTGTTGGTATTAATCTTTAGCCCAACCTTGCTTGCCTCCCTCTCGAGATCTAACGCCATTGCGGACAGATCCATGATTTTGTGGGAGAGTAGGCATATGTCGTCAGCGTAGTCAAGATGTTGTAGATAAGATGTCAAAGTCCATTGAATTCCTCTGTCGAGTCCGGATAGGGCTGCATGCAACACATCGCCGATCACAATGAGGAATAGGATCGGTGAGAGGATGCACCCCTGCCGAACTCCACTGCGAATCTCAAAGTCCCCCGACACCTTACCTTTATGCAGAACGCGACATTTCGCGCCGTCATAGGTTGCCTTAATAATAGCCACAAGCTTCTCAGGGATGCCTCTCCTGCGCAAGGCCGCCCATATAGAATCCCGGTTCACACTATCGAAAGCCTTTTCGAAATCGATGAAAAGCAAGTGAAGCGGAGAATCGTATTCAGCGCATTGCTCGATGATGATTCGCAAGGTGTTAATGTGATCGACACAGGAGAATCCGGATCGAAAGCCAGCCTGCTCTTCATCAATTGTGCTTTCTAAGTGGGCCTTTAGTCTTTCCAGGACGATTTTAGCTATTATCTTGGCAACGGCAGGAAGCACACAAATGCCTCTCCAATTATTACAGTCTGTGAGGCTACCCTTCTTTGGAAGTTTGATGATCAAACCTTCTTTCCACTCAGTGGGAAAGGTCTCTGTATTCCACGCTTTATCAACAAGTGGGTGCAGCAAATCGGCAGTTACGCTTGGCGCTGCTTGATAAAGTTCGGCAGGGATGCCGTCAAGTCCGGCGGCCTTTCCTCGTTTTAGTGCAATAATTGCAGTGACTATTTCCTCTTTAGTCGGGGCAGTGGACCGTATACGCACATTTTGATGGTTAGCTAAATTATCTATATGAGGGGAAACTTCACCAGAGGTTACACGGTTCAAGACCGCGGCGAAGTGTTCTTTCCACCGCCTCATTTGATCTTCTTCCAAGATAAGTAGCTTTTCATCACTGTCTTTCACCGGATGTTGGCAGGAGTTACGACCACCTGTAAACTCCTTGATGACACCGTATACGGCGAAATTTATTAATTTAATCATTACATAATTCTCCCTGTGACTTGCTATAGTTGGCGACTAAATGGACAAGATGTAGTTCTCAATAAAAACTTATGAATAATGCGATCGGTAGCCGTGAAGTCTCGGTCGCCACTCTACGATGCATCCAGAGATCCAGAGATCAGGGGTTCATTTTCCCGGCGCGCTAATAAAGTAGTGTCCTGAGTCCAAAGCGTAAGACCTATGCAGACCTAGTGGTAATCCACACTACAAACATTTAACCATAATTTCAAGTCACTAGCTCCATTCTATAGAAAGTTATCGCATATTTAAAATATCATTTCTAGTGGAGGTAGGGGTTTCTTTGATCGGGACTTGTCCATTTTCAATACTAAACCATAACATACAAAATTTTCAACTCGCTAGCTTTATCTATTGAAAGTTATCGTAGTTCAAGGAATATTTCATTTTTCGACGTTTGAAGGAGAGGTAGGCGTTGCCTTGGTCTGTATATGTCCATCTTACTGAGTTGAGGTAGCCTCCTATTTGAAGTTTACATGCCACAAATCAGCTCTACACGTCAATTGGTTATAGAGTTATATTCAAAAAACCTTAAGGCCCGACGTCAGGCTGTCGCGCCACGATGATGATGAACCTTACTCATTTTCACAAGAGAGTATAAAATGACCTTCTCGAGTCATCTACCAAAGTTACGGCTTCTTACGATTATTCAATCGGGAGTTATAGATAAATTAAATTATTTTACTTATGTAGGGGAAATAAGCGTTCCCTTGGCCGGATCATGCTTATTTATACTAACAAACTAGCTTATACTACAAGCATTTTACGAAAATTTCAAGCTTTTAGCTTCATTCTATCGAAAGTTATCGTGCGAACGGACAGGCGGACAGACATGGCTAAATTGAATCAGGAGGTGACCCTGATCATTTATATATATAGTATACATTGCCATACCTACGGAGCCTGCTTTTATGACAAACACACATACCTTATAAGGTCTAGGGTATAAGAATACTTATGCGTACTATAAAAAAGCTTGTCAGTAAGAGACACCTATACGGATAGGAAGTGTATTCTAGCCACAGCACAATTCGAAATTTATATGCAAATTCTAGAGTTTTAGAGTGACGCGAGTGACAAAAATTCTAGTGAAAAGTAATTTCTTCTGGGCCCCGGGAACTAAAAGATTGCCCGATTTAGGCAGTACAAACCAACATCATCATAACATTCCTTTTATTCTCGTTTTAATCAAATAATAAGAACTCAATGGACATATTTGTAGTTTCTCAAAATGCCAGCTTATAGTGCAATAGCAATGTTACCATATATGCCGGTACTGCATGGAATGCCGCCGGCAAACGATGTGTTTAAAGTTCTACAGTATTTGCCGGGCGATTTCGGGAAATGACGAATTTCGCTAAAACCCTACAACATGTACATATATTAAGTTGGTATACTGAATGGAACCAGGTTGAGCAGAAATTCTCAACTTTCACTTGCATATGATTCACACTTACGATTTGTAGTAGTAAACTTGATTCAAATAATGCATGGGTGTTTCATACGAGTAGAAACGCAACGCCTTCCTTAATTTAATCTCTCTACTTAACTGATTCGATTATTTCTCCGTATGCATGTATGTAACATGTATGGAGGATTGTTATTTTATAAAAGGTGCGTTTTTTGTAACTTTTTCCGGTTTAGTTTAGTTTATGATAAATCGTTGCGCGAAAAGTCTGACCCATATAGGGGTAGGAGCATGTCTTAGATAAAATAGAGAATTATTTGATTTATAGGTGATTGTCTAATCTTTATGTTGATTTAATTAAAAAAAACTCAAGTTTTAGCAAGCAAGTTTCATTTATATGCGGACGTTATACCTTGGACACACTTTGTGCCCGAATGATCATTCGGCAAATGATAAATTGCTGGCAATGACTAAATTTTGAAATCAGTCGAAATTAGAATCCGAAATTTTTTCAATATTTGACGTTTGCTACCCACTGCTTATTACGCATTGACAATTAACGACCCACGGAATTGGCCCACTTTTTATTGTTGTTTTGAATTGGATTTCTACTGAAGAAGAGTAAATCTGTTGTTCGAAATGTGCATACAAACAAAAAAAAGGAATCATCCCGTCTTAGGAAACCCAATACACGTATTTATTTTACTTATAGTGTATCTACAGGCGTGGAAAACATCGACAAAGAAGAAGAAACTTCTGAAGTTTTTATATTGTATAAACAACATTTATTCGAAAAATTAGTGCTAAGCGATTACACAGTGACAGTTGGAATGACGTTCACATTAATGTAAATTGTACACACACACATTAATGTGAACGTCATTCCAACTGTCACTGTGTAATCGCTAAAATATATATAGGTAGGTAGGCACTAAATAAAAGAAGGAATTGCGGTTGCACTGACAATTGTAATTTGCAAATTATCATTCGGACGATGTTCGAATGATCATCCGCAAGGACAAACATAAAATCGAATTTTCATTCGAATGGGAATGATAATTCGCATGCGTCGTGTGTCAAAGGCACAAGGCTTGTTAAATCCAACTGTGATACGAGAAATTTAATAATTACGAATATTTTCTCAATATTTAAAAGAAAATATTTTTTTACCAGCAAAAAATGCATAATAGTACAGTCTGATACGAATAAATTTCGGGTCATTGTACCCATATAACCTACATCTAGGCGCGATAAAAGCTCCGTTTTTCTTTGTACAGAGCAGAGAAGAGCAGAATGAGCGGCAGAAAAAAACTATAGAGCAGATTAGAGTAGCGAGCACGAAAACGGGGCATGTCTTTGCTGGGATTGAGTCTTTAGTTAGTATTCAAACGCCTACCCAAATTTTAAGAGGAAACTTAAATCCTTAGTACAATCGGACCGATTTCCTTTAGGCAGAATCACTTTGAATGTTTACTATTCCAAAACGAACATTTTATTAACAGAAAATGAATTTTTAGTGCAAACTGTAAGCTGACCGAATACTCCGCCACCTGCGCTGCCTGTATTTCAAAATGTGAAAATGCTAACGGATCAGCATTCTTGCACTAGCCTTCTATCCAGAGCAGATCAGATAAAATTTTTAGTGGAATTGTATACTGTTAACCTGCTCTGCTGTGCATGACTGTAAAAAACGCGCCTAAAGTTTGAATGTCTTTTTTTCTATTGAGCGTAGGATTTACACCAGGTAAATTGCGAGGGCACTACATAAATCCATATTAGGTTATGGTTGTGTTGTAAATGATGTTGTTAATCCATATAGGTTAAGAGTATCATAAAAACGCGCCTATAGTGTGTAACGAGCAGCGGGGATTTTTGATTTTTTTATATACCTAAGTAATAGAAAAGAAAAAAAAGAAGAAAAATTACACTTACCAATAACAACAACATCCTTATATGTTGCATTAGCCGGTATATTTCTAATGTTGATATCCTTCATTTTTACCGAAAATTCTAAACGTCGAATTTTACATAGATGGTCACGACACTCACTTTCACAAATTATTCAGCTTACTCTGCTATTAATATTTTATATTTTATATAATAATTTTTTACACGCTTTTATGCACACTATATAAAACTTGATTTATTTGCTAGACTTAAAAAAAATCAAATCACACAGAATTCTCTTCTGCGAATTTCAGTACACTACGCGGTTTTATTTTTATATTCACACTAAAATGGGCAATCTATTAATGAGACCGCACCGCGCCTTGTCATGACAATTTTAAATCGTACACTATTTGTGCTATTTACAAATTCGATTCGAATATCGTCGAAAAAAAAGATACAAATTTTTGCCGGTCAAAGTTCGTAAACGCTGTCGTTGGATCTTTTTTATTTTATTCGCTTTCTTTCTCGAAACACACAACCGATTCACAAAAGCCGGCCGTTCGTCTAGATTTTTTCAGTCTCGATCTGGATTATTTATAATTTAAGAATTGAAAAAAAAGAATTAATTCGTAGATTGCTAGCATGAATATGTTGTCTTGTCGCCAAAAATCGCGCCGATCGCACACATTTTCTAAGGAACACAGATAGTTTCGTATGCTTCTTGCAAGCAGCCTCTTACGTACTCGTGTATACAGAATGTTTCTAGTATATCGTACTCATACGACCTTTTTCAAACAATAATCGCACGTTTAATTTCGCAGCGCTAGGTTTCAGATACTATCGCGTACTGAATGGTGCCCACGAAAGCTTGCTTATGCGAGTGAGCCAGAGCCTTGGGCGAACGCGTTATATACTAAATTGCCACTGAGCGAATTCGTAGCGCTCTCACGATAAGCTTGCCGAATCGTAGTCCACGCCGTATTTCTGAATTTGATGTACTATTATTAATTTGCTATAATAATTTGATAATTGAGAGAAATATTGAAAAATTTCGCGCAACTCTATAATCTTAAATAAAGTATGTATATATATTCGAATTACATACTTACACATCGGGCTTGCTTTCAAACGTTTTCGTGTCGTTCTTATGACACCCCCGTAATGCACGTTATCATTTAAAGATTAAAAATCCTATAACCTTCCAGAAGGTAAGTTATCTTTAGCCAGTCAAAGCAGTATTTGCAAGTCATAGTATGATTAATAGCCCGCTTTTTTAATACATACAAAAATATTTGTAAGTAAGTTGCGTGTTGCAAATGTCGCGTTGCGTCGTTCCGCACGAGTTAGTTGATGATCAGGGAGATCGGTCGCCTGAAAGATAAAACATATAGATATTAAAAAAAAATTAATAGGTTTTTAATAAAAATATAGTGGGAGACGATTAAAACGTTCACAATGGAATCATATTATGTATATCAGATGGTAACTGAGTAAATCAGGAACATTTCAGTTTCTTTTGCAACAGAATATAAAAGATCACAGTAAAATCAAAACAAACTATCTATTCCTGGCAACTTCCTCGCGAGTCAGATTAGATGAGTAAACCTCCCCATCGGTATTTTAACGCTATTTCTTCTGATGAGTTTAAATTTTGAATGCCCTGTTCCGCATTCCTTGTCCTGATATGTTTGTATATTATTATATGGAAATAATGGGATGGGAATATAAGGAAAATGAAAATTTTGAATATTTAAAATATGTACAGAAAATTGGAAATACATATACCTAAAATGAAAAAAGAAAAAATTAAATTCGAAAATTCAGTAATGGAAAATTGAGAATTCAGAAACGGCAAACTGATAGTGGAGTAATGATGCAAAATACGTAATATTGAAAAAGTAGAAAATGGAAAATACAGAGTTTCTCCGCGTTAGGTGGGCAATACTGTTAGGGGTTATACCACACTTAGTTTGAGGAATAATAACACCAATTAAATTCGCATATCTTTAACCGCGATGGTCGTTAAAGGCCGTGAACTGCTACACAAAATCAAAATTTGCCACTTCGCCAATCACCGAACCGATGATTTGACATCACTATTTAGAACTTCATAAAATTTCATATGGAATAACTTTTTTTTCCGATTGCGAAAATCACAGTTACTTCAAAGATACAACTATCCAAACTGTAATAAATTTTAAAAATCTATTTTTCATCAAAAACTCAAATGAGAATTTTGTAACGGTACTTTGAAGTGGCATATATGCAAATTTGACAAAACTTGCCCTAATGTGTTGGCTTTTCAACGGTGCTATTTTCCTGATACATTTGGATTTGAAAATTTTAGAATAATTCGCATTGAAGTTTTACCTTCAATGGTCTTTAGATGAATCAAATTTGTTTTGACCATAGGTTAACTGGCAAGAAAACACAAAAAATTCGCGATTTTGTTTCGGGAAAAAGCTTGGAAAATTGTTTTACGCTTGAGCAATAAAATGTTAGTGTGATAATGTTTATTTACTCGTAAATGTGACAGCAATGTCAACCGTTGATATTTTCGATTTGTTTGCGAAGAACTATAGCAACTAGTCACAGGTAGTTACTTCAAAATCAATTGTTGTGTTAAATCGCCTTTGCAAACAAGTTCAGGTAATATCTATGTATATAAACATAAAAAAAAAATCTGGTGCTTATAGCCCCCTTTTTTTGTACAATTACTTACAAAAACACTATAGCGATGCAAAACCAATTTTCTGATATGGAGTACGCCGATATGTTAATTGCCTTGATCCCTCCAGGGGCATGGGCGCGTCAACATCTCTAGCATTTCTATGCCTTGTTGACGTTTCGAAAGTATATCTAGTTTTCGGAAGTGCAGTTGCTAGTATGCACCTCCTATCCGCGCCGTCTTTATACTGACAAACTCGGAGCACTGTGAGAGTTCTATTAGTACCGTAAACGTCGTATTTGTCGTAAAACTGTAAGCTTCTATCATTGTACTACGGAGATGACAGAAGTTTTCGACGAATACGACGTTTACGACATTTACGACACTAAGCGTGAATCCCCCTAAAATGTATTTAACAATGTCCAAATCAAAACGCTATTTCCAACGTACTGATAAAGGGAGTAAGTTTTTAACGAAATACATGTATGTAATTTTTTGCAGTTTGGAAAAGCTACTTTTTTATTCATTAATTAAATTTTTGTGGACATTCACGAAATAAAGATAAATCAAAACCACTACATATTATGATTGTTCGAATACTTCTGCATGATTCTGTAATTGTGATTGAATATCGACTTTTTTCTGCCAGTACATATTTCAAATTCAATCAGAAGTTTCTCAAATGGTTTTTAGATGACAAGTAATCAACCGGTTTTAATGCCG
This sequence comes from Chloromyia formosa, assembly GCA_964017055.1. Taxonomy (NCBI): domain Eukaryota; kingdom Metazoa; phylum Arthropoda; class Insecta; order Diptera; family Stratiomyidae; genus Chloromyia; species Chloromyia formosa. The sequence goes on along the minus strand of OZ024815.1, from coordinate 28,987,515 downwards.
GTAGAATGTCATTGAACGAAGAATGGAACAAGATGGAATAAATACATTCTAATAATGAATCATTGGTTTAGTAACGATATTTCCGACAAGTAAACTTGACAAGGTGGACCAAAAGTACATAGTATTCTATAATAAAAACCCAATTTGTCGATCCTAACTAGCAGCTCTTGATGAATAGAGTTCCTCCGCTTAGAAAATAAGTAGAGGCTTTGGGACGAATATTGAAATTGCCTGAGAAGGTGAGTACAACATACATATTTAGACGTAGACTACAAGGATTAAAAAAAACCCTGTATATGCCTCTATCTTCGAAAGTTATTGTTTGTAGAGTCTCTGACTGAGTGTGCGGTTGCTCTGTAAAGGATATGGAGCACATCCTTTACGTCTTAGATCATGATGTGGGGCGACCGGTGGCTCAGTGCGTAGAGGCGTAAGTCTCATGTCTCCGATAACGGTCGTTACGGGTTCAAGTTTCGTCCATGGCGTTCGTGGCCAAGGATGTTTGTGTTGTCTTCCCCCTGTCAAGAGTTCTGATCTATGGGACCCTGCTTCTAGTATGTGGATATGTGCCAGGAAATCTTGGGGCGAGCATAAAATATTTATAATAATTTTACAAAGAGACAAAGAGAATGAAAATTTTACCGTGGCTTAATAATAACAATTAAAAATATTAATAAATAATAAAAAAACTAATTATGTGACATTAAAAAAAAAACATATTTGAGACCACCCTGCCTCTCGCAGTATGAGTGGCGAAATCGATTATTCGAACTGGTTAAAAAATTCTGGTAGAAACCAGTACCTATATGCAATGTACATAATGCTATATAATTACGGTGGGGAAACGATTGTACATATACAGAGTTTGTCCGATTAGTTGGGGAGCCAGCAACGGATTCTGTTACGTTGAGTAACAAGGCTAGCCGCCAAACCCATCGTCAGATGCTTGTTACATTTTTCATTCTCATATTCCTGCATTATCAAGAACCGATCATGAAAATTCTAGCCATATCCATGTTATTGATAAAAAGTAACAAAACGTTGCTAGCTCCCCACCCAGATGGCTTTGCTACGTGGCTAAATAAGACAATGTTCGATAATGAATATGTACTGATACTCGCTTCTTGTGAATAGTAGTAACTACAGTACAGGTATGTAAATGTATCTGGTTAATATAAACTTTATAAAATATATTTTCCCGGAACAAAAAATTAAAGAGAGGATTAGCGGAACACGCCGATAAGAAACTCTAGCCGTGTTTTTTTTGTACTGCGGTGTAGGTTAATTGGGGGCTATCCGGGTTAACTTACACACATTACACAAACAACATACCCTAGTTGTTTGTGTAATGTGTGTAAGTTAACCCGGATAGCCCCCAATTAACCCCCACCGCAGTACAAAAAAACACGCCTTCTATGACCCGTAAGCACTCTAAATCTCAATCAAATGAAATTCTAGAATATACGCCAGCGGGGAGAGGGAATATATTGTCGGCACTAAATTTTTGTTAAATATGTTCTCGGGACTGAATTTGAGACCCCCACCTCTTGAGTTGAAATCGGGGAAAAGACCTACCACAACTGTCGTCTAAGATGAAAATGGGGTAAATATCAAACCATCCACCTATAAGTTAGCTGATGGCATTTTTCAATATATTTTCGAAAGGCTCAATTTATACGCGCGTTTTTTTAACGCAAGAGAAATGCGTATTTTTAACGCTTTTCTCATGCGTGAAGGAGCGCTTGTGTAAATTCGATTGCGTTGCGTATTTTCCACCGCAAGCGCTAGTTTTTTCAATGTAAATACGCTTGCGGTGGAAATATTGCCGCAAAGTCATTTAGATACACATATCGGAATGTTGTACAAAAAGAAGTTTTCATAACTAGGTTAAAACTAGGTCTCGAGTAGGATTTCTGGTGTAAAATATATATGATCGAAGGAGTTCTGTTAAACATGGCCATCGAGTTAATTTTATCTTGTATATTTAATAATTAGAATTTGGTTGAAATATAACATAATGTCAACTGGTGGTTCCAAAATATTGTAGTAAATGATCCGAAAACTTCTCTTTGCACCACACTCCGATATGTGCATCTGAATAAATCCGCGACAATATTTCCACCGAAATGTTGGAACGCCAGCTTATTTATATTGGAAAAACGAACACTTGCGGTGGAAAATATGTAACGCAATTGAATTTACACAAACGTTTCAGCACGCAAGAAAAAAGCGTTAATAATACGTATTTCTCTTGCGTTAAAAAAACGCGTGTTAAAATTGAGTCAAAGACATTTTAACATTTGTACTCGTTGAGAATGAGTAGCTGATAAAATCTTCGATGAGTATCATCAACAAATTCATCAGAAGGTTAGTGATGATATTTGGTTTGACTGAAACTTAAAAAAAAAATCAATGAGTTTAAGAGATCAAATTTACCTGGTATCTGACTAATTTTTGATGGCGATGAATGGCGAAGGTAGGAAAACTATGTTGCCATTGTATAATTCGAAAGTACAATATTTTAGTGACGTTCGATTCCAACGCAAAATTTACTGATAATAACCTTGTATATACCTATATGTTCTAGTGTTGATAGTCGCGTGCGGTGGCCGTAGGCATTCGGCCACCGCTGTACGATACTAATCTAGAGCTCGGAGTTCAAATCTCGGCGCGATCAAAAAACTGCCTGTCAGTACTTACTAATATAACTCTATAGTGTTCCGAGACAAGTCAGTATAAAGACGGTGCGGATAGGAGTTGAAATTCCGAAAAGTAGATATGCTATCGAAACGTCAACAAGGCATAGAAATGCTAGAGATGTTGACGCGCCCCTGCCCCTGGAAGGGTCAAGGCAATTAACAATAACTAAATAAATAAAAGGCGCAACAGTTCAATTTGAATCAAGGCCTCGAGATGAGTTAGCATCATCTCATTTTCTAGATCATGACGGTATGTCTTGTACAGAGGTGTGTAATCAGCAACACGCTCAACCGAGTTATTTACCCCATAAATAGACACGTAAATCTCATTTTTTTTATCGAAAACTACCGCATTCAGTAGGAATCGAACCGGGGCCCAGGCGAACGTGCTAACCGTTGCGCCATCCGGACCACAATAACAACAACTACCAGCGTTTTATTCAGCATAAGCACCCATCCCAGCCTTGGTCCCTTCATTTTATCCACACGATGGATCAACTCATCAGGTGCTGCCTTGATCCATAAGGGAAATAGTGACATTTATTCTGGCACTCATCATGTGAGTAGTAATTAGAAGCAGGCCAGGCTCTAATACATACGCAGACTGTGTATTTAAAGAGGGTGTCATTATGAAGGGGCGGGAAATCTCTTTCCGGTTCAATTAGGGAAGAAATTTCGGGCTCTTTCATAATTACAGCCTCTATATGCTACATTTTAAAATCATAAGGTATTCTTTAGGTAATGTCTAAAAAGATTTCGATTCTTGTGTCTCGTGACTAACGGTAACAGGCGCCTATTTGATTATTCACTTCGATTTAATTGACTAGATAAAATCAGACTGACTCCGCGCTGAATATTTTCAATGTTCCTTTACGCTCCAATTTTCGACTGTTAGTCACTGAAATTTTTTCCCAATATAGGATTAAAAAAAACTTTTAGGTAACTTGAAGGTAGCCTATGGTAACCTTAAGGTCGATTAAGATCCAAAAAGGTTTAGAGTTTTATGCCACGTGGCTAACAGTCCCACGCGCCTATTTTGATTGCCCATTCAAGTTTTGTTCACTTGATCAATTCATACCCATCCACACTGGATGCCAAATATTTTCAGGCTTCATCAACCGTTTTCTACAGTAATTTTCACTTATGTAGAATCAAAAACAGTTTTAAAATAGCATTAATATATCCTCCAAGTAGCTTATATTTAAGGGTAAAGTCTAAAAACATTTTCGTTGTATTGACATATTGTATAGACTACACAAGAAAGCTCACTCCATACAACTTTAGCCTCCGCCGGTAGATTTGTGTGTATTGATTCTCTTGTGTATTTATACTGTGTAGTTTTCATCAACCGTTTTCTGCAGTAATTTTCACTTATGTAGAATCAAAAACAGTTTTAAAATAGCATTAATATATCCTCCAAGTAGCTTATATTTAAGGGTAAAGTCTAAAAACATTTTCGTTGTATTGACAAATTGTATAGACTACACAAGAAAGCTCACTCCATACAACTTTAGCCTCCGCCGGTAGATTTGTGTGTATTGATTCTCTTGTGTATTATACTGTGTAGTTTATACTATTTGCCAATACATACAAATCTACTGGCAGAGGGGAAAGTTCTATGAAATGATCGCTCTTGTAGAATATCAATCCTCTTTGGCATTACTCTAGTTGAGCTTTGGGACTTTAGTTAAAAAGTAAGTGCTAATGTTCCAGACAATGCTAAGATTTTTCTTAAGATTTCTGAAAGAATTCTTTCAAAGGAGAGATTTGTATCCGTAATATGTACATACCTACATTATGTTAATGATACATATTTTTTTTTCTTACAAATTTATCTTGAGAAAAACACCCACGTCCACGTTTTTCATTCAGGTAAATCGTGAATGATATACGAGTACATATTTTAAAAATGCTGCATTGTTGATACTTTCTATTTTTTTAAGACATATTTTTAAATAAATTCAGAAGTTGTCGGGAATTCTTAATATTTCAGAAATTTAAAGTACCAGAAGAATAAACTATTTATAATTTTTGAATGGCTGCGTCTACTATTGTACATTATTCTACAAATGAAGAGGACAGTCAACTAAGCGTCGACTTTAAGCAGTACAGACATTTCGAAGCAGAGAATCCCTGCACATGTCTAATATGCATTTTCAATATTACGAGCAATTCGCTTTTATGTAAGCACTCATTAGGGGGGTGGAGGCGGGATTGATCCCCTTAACCTCCCCTTATCTGCGCCACTGTCCAGAGTATGAAGGAAATTGAATTCCTAAAAAAACAAGCATTGTACAGTGTATTACCTATACATACGTAGGTATGTATTGTACATATGTAATATCTCTTTAAAGTAATGTGCGAAAGATGGTTACTCACGAATATGCAAATGAAAAAACAGACTTACCAGCTGCGTCACATGATGATTCCACTTCGGGTATTACACAATTTTATCAAATGTAAGTAAATACGAGTAGAATGGGGTTTATCGCTATTTGAATGATTTTGCACATTTTTGAGCATAGCGAGTACATTACTCTTTTGAATATCTTTTTCCCAGAAATAATATATATTATCGCAATCTATAATACAATATTAGTTGAGTAGGTGGGTCTTTATATCTGTGTTGTAAGCATCAAAGCTATAGATATATGTATACGGTAATAAATATTACTTCAAACAATATTTTTTCAAGTGTTAGATAAATTGAGTGCTTTTGAACATCTACTTACGATAATTGATAATAAACGTCAGCTAAAGCAAAATCAAGAATCATCATTACAATTTGCAATTCTTCGATCATTCAATTCACCCTTTCCCATATTTTAAGTTAATGGGTCAATGGATTACGTCTGTTTTCTAGGTCGTTTGCTTCATCGAGATTATCCCTTTACGATTCCTTCTTGTGGCACCTTCTATGCACCTATCCATAGCTCGTTGGGTAATCTAGAGCTTCTGTGAGGCCTCTGCTGTGATGGCTCCTAGAACGGTTGGATAGGCCAATAGCCTTGGTGGCGTTGGTGTTAACTTTTAAATCCAACCCAAGATCTAAAACCATTCCGTTCAGATCCATGATTTTGTCAGAAAATAGGCATATGTTGTCAGCGTAGTAAAATTTTACATATAACATGTCAACGTTCATTGCATGCAACACATCGCCAATCAGTAAAAGGGATAATATCGAGGAGGAGGAGAGGATGCAGTATGCGACACTTTGCGCCATCGTAGGTCGCTTAAATAATAGCCAAAAGTTTCTTAGGGTTTCTCCTGCACATAGCCGCCCATATAAATCACCGTTTCACTGTCGAAAGCTTTATTGGAATCAAGAAAAGCAGATGTTTGATGAAAATTCGCAGGTGTTAATCAAATCCACGCGAGAGAATCCGGATCGAATACTCCAATAATTATTGCATTCTGTGGTATAAGGCTGTCCTTCATCGGAAGTTTAATGATGAAACCATCTTTCCAGTTAGAGGGAAAAACAACTGTGTCCCACGCGTTAACAACAAGTGTGCGGTAACCCGCATTTGATAAAATTCAGCAGGAGTACCCTCAAATTCGGCGGCCTTACCTCCTTCCAGTGCAATAATGGTAGCGACCGTTTCCTCTTTAGTCGGTACAGATTGCCGACGTACCTCGGCAAAAATACTCTCACGCAGTCGTGTAAAACGTAATTTTACGTTTACTCGTACACACAATATGACTTGTACCAAGCAGAGACGACTGAGACATCCAACATAAGACAAGGTCAATGGCTCAAAATTTTCTGTACACACTGTTCACATTCACATGCTGCGTTTTGAGCCGTACGGCTGGAGACCTACGACTAGAGTCGCACGGCTAGAGCCGCAGGCCAAATTGAATGGAATTTAAAGGATTGCGAGAGTAGTCCCGTAGCGTTTGTTGACGGCACGGTAATTTTTCAAACTGTAATTTCGTAATTTAATTGATACGTGAACATAATGGGTGATTCGTCGTTGTTACTGGCGTGGCTACATATCGATTAATTAATTCCATAAAATTTTACACGCGGCTCAAAACGCAGCATAGGAATTCCTCCTCTATCGATTTGAAAATGGTTCTATTTCTTGCTACAGACCCCTACAAAATGAAAAAAATGGCTTCATCAACAATGTTGATAGCACAATCCATGTAAATGCGAATTTAGAATCATCAAAATTTCACAAAATGCTATGCCACTGACTGTTTTTTTTAATCAGTGGGTTACTCATAAAGTTTTTTTTTTGCACGTTAACCCCTCTTAGCAGTCCCGGTCACAATGCAAAAGATGGACCCGCATTGTGATTGATGCCCAATCATATCGAGGAGCAAACTGCAATTCTGGTCATCATGGCATCAGCACCAGCAGTATCGGCTATGTCTTGGGTAATCTGCTTTTTGACCCACATTGAAAGCGACGACTTTTGTAGCACGAAATGTCATTTCGGCTTCCACCAAGACGTAAATTGCGATATTTCGCATTATTTGGTAAAATAATAAGTTTTTGAGTTGTTGTGAATGTTGAATTGAAAACATTTTGTAATTTTTAACAACAAAACAATGCTTTCGTTCGATGTTTTAATGCATAAAATCATGTTTGTTCTTTCTGGCATATGAATAGTTTCCTCATCATGCCACTAGATCACGTCACTGAATCAGCTTTTTAGAATTTTGCACAAAAAAGCAGATCTGCTGCTGCTACGCCAATTTAATTCGCTTAAAGGGAATATGTGCATTCTAATTTGACAGGTCAGAGCCGCTGCTAGTGCTGTTGCTGGTTAGAACAATTTAACAGTGTAAAATCTCCTGAGTGGACCGACGAAGAGCCAGCCCTTCCAAAATTTGTGCGGTCGATAAACTCTCCCCCGCTCTTGAGGAAAAACTAACTTGAGAGAGAGATAGTTGTCAATCGGGTCGATATCAACTTGTAATTGGAATTCCTCAAAGGAGATGAAACCGATACTGAATATTTGTCAGGGTGGGAGGTGATAAACACGTCGAATGAGTTGGCGTTTTGACCTTCTATATCAGGTATTCTGGTTGGGGTTGTGTGATTCACAGAATAGCTAAACCAGTCTTCCTGCTTGGCTTGTAGATGAAAAATATTTAAGCCACTGAACATTACATTGAAGTCGCTTGCCAAGACGATTTTTGATGCAGGGAATTTATCTAATAAATCATTGATATTGGTGGAGAGTATATCGAAGTTGCGTTCAGTATCAGGATCAGAGATCCCAGGGCTTCGATACAGAAAACACAGGAATGAAGTATGTTTATTAAAATTGAATCTAATCCAGGTGTAGATGGATTCTGGATAAGACAGAGTGAACTGGGGATTGATGGTGGAATAGGCGATAATATTCCAGATGTACACTGCAATCCCTCTTTGGGTTGCAAAAACAGGCAAGAAACGATAGCCTGGGATGTAAAATTGGTGTATTTCGGAATCGCTATGGACTATTGTTTCGCTTAGCCCTCTAATTGCAGGGCTTTGCAACATGAGATGGGCATGCACCGCAGTGTAATTCACCCCAATTCTACGAATGTTTCAAAAATCAAATCTAAATTCTTGTTTCCGCGTTTTAACGAAATGTACAAAAAACATTGGGGAGAGGATGAATTTGGTCACTCGATAACTGAAGCAGCACTGATCCAATCACAGCTAACAGTAGTATTATGCCTACTTGCTAGTTGTCATTGGATTGAAAGCGACCAGTAGTCAATTTTTGTAGTGATTAATGCAAATGCATTAAATTCAGAAGTCGGACAGTATGATAAGTCTACAAGGAACAGACTCACCGGGATTTTGCTGTGCTGTCAGTAAGGGGTCCTTCACTACTGCACGCAACACATATACACACGCACACATGATATTTTTTTTCAACGGACAAATGTGGCGCGCACATGTATGTTTAGCCCGGTGCACTTCCTTTCTATTTTTACATTTTTTTAGGAATGTTGCCACGCACGTCCGTTCCTCTTGACGGTCCGAACTCAACTCTTCAACTTTATTCTATCGAAAGTGATCGCCTATTCGAAGTATCATTTGTAGGGGAGGTGGGGGCTCTTTTTGTCGGATCTTGCCTATTTTAAACACTAACTAACTAGATCTTATTACCAACATCCTACCAAATTTTCATCGTAATTAAAAGAATTTTGAATTTTTTGACATTTGTAAGGGAGGTATGATTATGCCCATCTCAAAAACGTGAGAAGTGGGGCAGTACGGCGCTCATTGTAAGAAAAGTACCGTTTCTCGTCCTCAATTTATCGAAAGTTATGCGAACGGACAGACAGACATGGCTAAATCGAATTAGGAGGCGTGCCTGATCATTTATTTCATACATTGCCATAACTCCGCAGCCTCCTTTAAGGTGTTACATACATATTTACGTCGTGACAAAGACAATAATATGTATACCCTGTACTTTATGAAGTTTAGGGTATAAAAACAATGAAGCTTATCTACCAGTTGGTAGTTTCAAAAGGTCTAACGGAGTAGAAAATTGAAGTCTGTCCGTACTTAATTGAATTTCTTTCGTACAACTTTCTCGCACATCAATCCAATATGACCGAAAATTGGATATAGCAAAACTATCATTTGGAAAAGCTTCCAATCACGGGAGAACAATTTTGACACTTTTTTCTGTTTTTTTTTGAATTTTGCACCTAATTTATAGTAAAACGGCCTCGCTGATTCCAAAAATGCAGTCCGTTTTTCCCCTATACGTCAGGTTTTCGAGATATCGTTTGTTTTTTAATTTTACGGAAAATTACAAAAGGCCCCCTTAAAAAACAACTTTTTTTTAAAAGCTACGGGGCTGCATCCTTGTGCAGGACCTTCTCGTACCTGTATACAATAAAATTAAAAGCAATAAAAAAAGTAATTTCTCGCTACCTGGATTGTTTGCTAAAAGTTGTGAAATTCTTCGGCCATTTTTAAGGCTCTTTTATGTAAAAAAAATGTATTTAAAAGCCTCTGTTCCAGTATATTACTCTATTATTGTGCTCTTAACTTGTGTAATGGAAGCCTCTACTATCCCTCGTCGAAAGTGTCTCAACGCTCCGGACTCATTTTCCTATATATGTGGCAGTTATACATTTCTAAGTCAGAGGACAAAAATAGGCCCCTTTGTTCACCAGGCATATCTTGCCTACTTCAAAACTCCAATTTGCAATCAGGATAAATGGTGGGTCCCTCATAAAGTGTGCAGGTGCTGTGTCACACATTTGAGGTCCTGGACGAAAGCAGAACGACTTCAGTTGCCATTTGGTGTGCCAATGATATGGCGAGAGCCCTCAAACCACACAGTCATCTAGATGAATTTCCGGAAAATCTTGGAGTTGTGAGTGATGAGCAGGGAGAGCGATTTCATCAAGATTTAAAAATCATGGAAACTCGATATCAAGGCAGATGGGATGCGAATATGATGGCGGACTATTGTTGGAGCATAAAACGGGACTGTCCTGAAATTGAACACTCCAGGAAAAGCTACAAACGAAAATTTTTGCCATAATTTTTTTTTTTAGTTCTTAGGTAATATTGTTAAGATGTAAAATCAAAATTTATAAATAAAAAATTGTAACGAGTTTCGTTTGTTTTGATTTCAATGAAGGGAAAGTTTGTATGGGGGCCAAAATTTAAGCCCCCTGTATCTCAAAAACTGGACGTATAGGAGAGAAACGGTTAGCATTTCCGGATTCTACGACCAAAAATTAGCTAGAAATGAATATCAAATCGAAATAAACAAAATGCTGTTCCCCCGTGTTATTTATATTTGTTGCAACACTTCCGCGTTTAAATTACCGAATTTAATGTGCACCGGCTTTTGACGTAAAACCAACCAGCTTGATTCATCATAGTATTTCCGAATCAATGATCCACCTAACGCGAATAAAGTGTTTGGAAAAGATTTATTTTTCACATTCGTTTTCATGTGGCGGTTACCTTGATCGTTTTGTCGGCCTAGTTCATAGGTTTTTTTTTATTTATTTTGTTTTTTAAGAGAAGGCAAAATGATAAATATTGTAAACAGAGAAACGACTTGTGATCCAAAAAATAGATTTTCCGTTCGGTCTTTGAACTGATTTATTAAAAGAGGAGAAATAATTGTAATGATTTGTAGTACTAGAATATCTAAAACAAACATTGTGTCCGTGGGTGGATAATATACATACATGTGTGTATAAATATAGTCCGTTAAGCCCACTCATTTTTTAAAAAAAAAGAAAACTTTCTTTTCAATTTTATATTTGTTTTCATGATATATAATTCTCGATGGCTAATTGTTATTATTCTTGCATATTGTTTATGGGTCAACTGGTGTTTGGATCGGACATTCCGACATCCCACCAAGATCACATCTGCGTCCTCTATTACGACCATGGTCATTATAATTGTTAAAACTGAAGTGAAAATGAAGCCATTATAAGTTATTAGTGTTGCCGTAATCGTAGAATTGACTGCCAAGGGGCGTTAAATATTTAAACCACTACATGAGACAGTAAAAATCCCGTTAATTAGTAGCCATTAGCTGGTATGTATACATAAATAACGAAAGCCACAAACCAATCGCAGCGGGATACCACCATTTTCTAGATCATGACGTACGTTACTTCTCCCCCGCCCCTCGTGGAAAAAAAACATTTTGCTCCGTAAGTAGTTCTGCAGACATGGACACGTGGCGCAGACAGCGAATATGCTAGCCGCGACGTTATTTATAGGGATCAATCTTGTATTCTACTACTACTACTGTATATACATATTAGTTTTCCTAACACCTTGTGGGATATAGCGCGTCAAAAATTACGTCACGTCACCTGCGAGTCACTTTGGCAAGCAAAACCTTCGCAAGTGAATTCACGAACGACTCGCCGGTAATAACTCTGTCGTTCCAAACCTACAATAGCAACGAGTCTTATTTTTCAGATCACTGATGAGATGAGTCATTGGTGAACATTTTAGCGAAGGTTCTTCTCGCATATCTCCGCTCTTAGCGAGGGTTTAGCGAAGAAGCCGTTTAGCCGTTGGTTCCGACATATTTACAGCGTGCAATAAAAAGAAGGCTGTGTACAAAATTTCAGCTCAATAGCTTTAAAACTGAGGGACTAGTTTGCATAGAACGAGACGGACAAAGCTTAATCGACTCGTCTCATCATACTGACCAAGAATATATATAGTTTATATGGTCGGAGATGCTTCCTTCTGTGCGTTGCAAGCTTCATGACAAAGTTAATATACCCTATCACATCCGTGAAGGGTATAAATATTATAATAAAAACCTTTACCTTACCTTCGCTTTTGTGGCTCTTTAGCGAGTCGCATACTCTCGCTAAAACAAAGACCCTATGTTGGTTCGCTTTTCTTCACTTTAAGTGAATCACATCATTTGTATCTTGGTGGACCTTCGCTACGTGGTATGCTATGGCTGCGAAACGCCGACACTAACGACACTCACCGAAAAAATGCTGAACACTTTCGAAAGGAAGATTCTTCAACAAATTTTCAGAACAGTTTGCGACTGAAATGGACGACGGTACAATCAGGAGTTGTACAACCTTTATTTAGTTGAAAGTTATCGGAATCATGAAACCACAACGACTACAATGGGCGACAGCTGAATGCCAAAATGCATAAAGGACGTATTACAGAACAGGGCTGAGAGGAAGACTGAGAGCTCGGTGGAAAAGCTCAGCCGATGCGGACAACGAATAACTGCTGGGCTTCCAAAACTGAAGGACGCGGTCTTTAGACCGAGACAATTGGAGGAAAACGATCCAGACGGCCAAGGGTCGATGTCGTAGCTTCACTATGATAATGAATAGTAAATCCGCATGATGATATGGTAACACAATTAAAACAAGCGTGGGTACGCTACGGTGCATAATTAAATTTTATTACTTCTATTGTTTATTGATTCTGCTCGTGGCTCTCATTTAAACATAATTGCCACATTGAATTTCGCCAAGATGAAAGATATTTATAAGGATTTTTCGTTTATTCTAATCACGCCTCTACCAGAGGAAACTTTATATTTTTTACATTCGCATTTACGATTTAACTAGAAACCATCGCGAAATGATCAAACCGTCCAGATAATTTTTCTTTAGCTCAGAAAAAGATTTAATTGCAAAAGTCAAAGCGCTTTCAAGATTACGTCCTGCGGTTTCAAGTTTATGGCCAACAGTGCGGTTGATTCGAATCGCAATTTTTGCTTCTCTACAGAGTGACTTTAATCTTTGAGCATTTGACAAAGGAATTTAAAAGAAAACTAGAATAATATATGTAGACAAATAGGAAACGAAGACCATATGCATTCAGTAATCAGTATGGATTTAGGAATTAATTTAGACAAAATTTCTTGTGTATGAGTTATTATTTATGGAACTATGCACATAAAAGGCAGCCTATGACGACTTTTATTGGAAACTCTATTGTAAAATCATTAGTACAGACTATCCATCCTTTTTTTTCAACAGGCACACCACTACCCTGATTTTAATCACTGTTCCGACTACTAGGCCAAGAAATAGAAACCAAATAAGGGGGCTAGCGTGCAAAAGGTGCGGTAGTCCTGAATTTTTGATATGTTGTATACTCAATTGCCCTAACCCCTTGTGGGGCATAGCGTGTCAACTGTTCCATGTGGCCCAGTCGACGTTTCGTTGGCATAAATTGGTTTCAGAGAACGTAGTTGCCAGCATGCACCTCCTGCACATCCATGGCCACGAACGTCGTTGTGAACGGGATTCGAACCCAAAACGCCGGTAGTCAAACATGAGACTGATGCCCCAACACACTGCGCTACCGGTCACCCCAGGGGTAGTAAAAAATCCAAGTTTGTGTCACTCCCTCGCCATTTTGGAAAAACTGATACTTTTATCAGTCTTTCGCCTAGAACTCCATTTCAGTACATTTTAACGCAAAATATGTAAAGCCCAATTTTGCAGATTATTTCCTACAAATTTAATCTCAGAAGTTTTTTTTAATACAACCAATAGTCCGGATGGCGCAATGGTTACCATGTTCGTCTTCTACGCACTGGGCCCCGGTTCGATGGTGCTTAATTGACTCATGTCGTCATACAGATCAAGAATATTTATATGTGCTTTATATGGTCGGAGATGCTTCCTTCTCTGCTTTGCAAACTTCATGATAAAGTTATTATACCTTACTTCGCGGAAAAATTAATAAATATCTTAAGGGCAACCCTGATTTTTAGCATTCATGTCATTCGATACAGTTTGTGAACCCATTGACTTTCAATATACATACAATACATAATATTTTATTTATTTGAATTACTTTATGAAGCGAAGGCAAGAGTTTGATGTTTATTATTCTCAAACTTTGCCTACTAAGGTAATTTGAGCAATGGGGTCAAAATGTCAGCTATCTATAATAGTTATCATTGTTTCCCATTACAGTTATATTACCTGCATCTTAAATTTATTTGAATATAATAGCGTTTAAAGGAGCTATTCTATGAAGTTATTTGAAAATGTAGACGTCAACTGCAAACTTTCAGGGGAATATGCAAAAGTTTTCTAATACCTAGTTGAATATCACGTCAATATCCTGGATTAAGTGTACTATGTCTGGGGCACGAGTGAAGATGCTGAATAATTAAGATAACTATTTGATTTAGAACAATACAGATATTCTTCGTAGGTATACAAATAGACTATAGTTATTCCAGTTTTAAGTTGGTTACTTCAGTCAGTCGGAGTCGTTTTAGCGAAAACAACTGATAGATGAAAAACGTCAAGGTTCCCCAAAGAAAAGTCCAGACACATCGGTCTTTGTACTACATTTGGTCTTTTTGGAAGCTCCTCGGAATGTATCCCGATCCCCACTACAATGCACTTCAAAAAGTGCATGTTATTTTTGTGATAGCTATAGTGAACATCTACACAATAGTGTCCTTTATCATCAATCTTTTCTTTGTGAAAGATTTGAAGGAGCTTCTTGACAATCTACCAATGAACATTACTCTAATTGCCTGTATTGTGAAATTTATAGCTTTTTTGAAGATGCGCCTCGAGCTGAATGGTATCAACGAACTGTTCGCAATGTTGGATAATAAGCCGCTAACAGCCAATCATGTCGACTACTTGGAAAAGTTGATTTCGTTTTGCAAACGATTGACTATGTTCATCTTTTTCCTCTACGAATCGGTGGCAATCGGTGCTGCTATCAATGCAGCTCTATCTCATCGGAAAATATTGCTTTTTGATGTTTGGGTTCCATATGACTATCACGATCCCGCCTGGGTCTACTGGGCCACGTATTTGTTCCAGTATGTCGTCTTTTTCACTCTGGCCGTGCAAAATTTAACTAATGATCTAAGTGGCCCGGTGTATCTTGTAATGCTTAATAAGCACTTCGAAATAGTCATGGAACGAATGAGCAGTATAGGATGGAATCCGCATAAGTCGCAGGACGAAAACTATCGTAACTTATTGCAAGGCATCGAGGATCACCGAATTGTGATAAAGTCAGTGCTTTTACTAGAGGACATTAATGTGTTTTAATTTTTTTCTGTTTTATTTCACTGCAGGATATTTGAAGTACTACAGGATACCATTTCATATCCACTTTTAGTTCAATTCTTCAGTTCGGCTTTGGTGCTGAGCATGCAAGCTCTTCAATATTTGCTCTTTCCACTTAACTTGATTGAGTTCTTAATTTTAATGCCATTCTTTTTTGCTATCATTCTGGAAATATTGCCGTGGTGCCACTATTCGCATGAATTTATGGTTCTTACGGATGGTATGGTCACGTCCATATATTCAGCTAATTTTGTGGATCAATCAGCGAAATTCAAAAAAACTTGCATCATTTTTATGAAAATGACACAGCGCAGTCGAGTTGTAGTTGCTGGGAAAGTGGTTCCGGTTACGATGACAACTTTTACGTCGGTAAGATCAAACATAAGGCACGTTCTTCTTTTTACTCTAGTGTAGATTAATTCGAGTGAAAATTAAGGTCCGTGCAAAAAAAACACGTTCCGGGTCAACTTCTCAGTTAAGCATCAAAGTGCAATGGATCCTTGGCGTCAATTTAGTTTTTCATCATTTTTGATTGTGTTCGAGATTAAAAATATGGAACATACATATCCGGGAAAAATATGTAAGATATGTTTACTGATTAGCTTAATAACTACGAAATTTCTAATTCTTCATAATAAATTCGCCATATAGCTATGCGAGCGACATCAGTGGATATATCTGCATATCTAGTTTAGAGCTCGCGCACACGGCAAACTGTTTAGTTCGCAGAAAAACTAAATAGTTTAGTCAGAAAAATGGAACACACGGCGGTGTATGAGACCGTGCACACAGCAGACTATACTATTTAGGTATTGCTATGTGCGTGGTCTCATAAACCATAGTGTGTTCTATTTTTCTAACTAAACTATTTAGTTTTTCTGCGAACTAAAAAGTTTGCCGTGTCCACGAGTTCTAGTCTACAGTTTACACATTAACCCGAATTAATCTACACAAAAGAACGCGTCTATAATTTTTGTAGAAATCTAATCCAGAAGACAGCACGTTTTAATGATTATTTCGATTCTAATTTATACGTGTATGTATAATATATTACAATGGTCATTGGCTAGTTGAATAATCTGGGTATTTATTGAACTGATGTTTATTAGTGAATGATCATTAAAGACAGCGTCTCACTGAAATGTATGTGAATGTCAAGAGTAAACTAAATACTTGTTTATTTCAGATTATGAAGTTTTCTTATTCATTATTGACATTGGGCTACAATGCACGTCGACAGAATCCTGTCTAAAGAAATACATAAAAAGTTTAGTGAAAAATGATAGAATATAAGTTGTGTTTTGGATATTATTATATACCAATAATTACCACGCATTATAATATTCGCACCATAAATAAAAAGTAGAAGATGTTACACCAATGATGCTCATATAAATTATTATAAATGTGTTAAAAAGCAATTTGATACGTTCTTTTTGTTAATTTTGTTTGCTTAGGCCTTTCCGTCTTAACGATAAAAGAGTGACAGGGATGCAACTTATTGTGTTTCCGGAAAACAGAGCAACGTTTCAAGTCACATATAATTCCAAAGGCCAATTCAATTCAAGCCTGCTGCCTTAACCTGCTGTCAGACAAACTATCCATTTTCCATAAGTTTTTGGATTGGGATTGGTTTGCGATTTACGATTCGACTAATCGATTCAGTTGTATGTTGTGTACGTGTGTGAAAAGTGTTGTCGATAATGGGTAAAGATTGCTTATTTGCAGTAGCATTGGCTTTGACCATTGGCATCATAATTACACAGGCCTCTGCTCAGCCGAAACTTCTATTTTGACGTCAATTTGACGTCACTTTCGCCTTGCCAAGGCAGTGGCTATATTACGGCCGCTATATGACGGCACCGCTTTCCTAGGAAACCGTAGCTTTAGGCTCACGATATTTTATATATATATATTTTTTTTATAAAAATAGCTATCTAAAAAATAGGAAAATTAAAAAAAAGGGAAAATGACACACATGCATTGTTTCCATGTTATTAAACTAACTTCAATTAATTAACGTACTAGTTAATGAATTACAGGCGAAAGAATAAACAATGAGTTTATGTAATAATCCACTTGTAACTTGTACGAGTATTCGAAACACTCAATTCAATGCACGTACCACGTATAATCCACTCAAGTCTTTGCGGCACTGTCCACTCCTTACGCTAACTACAGAACTACTAAGTTATATAACAGTAATTTCGTCAAGAGGTAAATTTTTAGAGAGTATCGATAGGATCAATAATCAAAGTCGTCCAAATAAGAACTTCTAGCATGTCAGATTGCGTACATTATCATTTATTATAATCGAATTAGCGTCCATGACAACAATTGAGCGCCACTACAAAATACTGGTCGAGGAGTATTCTACCCTCATTAACCACAGGACAGTTGAGGCTATCTTGTGTAGAATAGAAATTACAAATGGTAGATGGTGCTGCAAGTAGAGTGTTTTTTTTAAATATGCAGATGTGGTCAATATTAGGTCTGTTTTTTTGCGATTTTATCGGGTATAGGTTTATCGCAATGAGAACACAAACAATAAATTACATAATTCTTCGCCAGTTATTTATCTGGGATAAAGCCTACATCCGACAGAGATAAAGACGTATTCTATTTAGTATATATCTAGGCGAACTGGTCTTAAATTTCGCTGCAATTAAGTTACGTATTTTCTAATTAAAAAGAATCAATTAATTTCTCTTATCACGGTTGGATTTGACAAGCTTAAGGCTCGCTTATGATATACACTCGTGGTCACAATTACATATTTACACAAAAGCAAATCGCAATGAAAAATCGGAGTACTATAAAATCAAAAGAATCCTTTTGATTTTTATTGTAACCAAATGAAATTTCATGCAGGTGTTCTTTGGGAAGTTCATGATTAGTAAACAAAAGAAAAATTAAAATAAAATGTCACAGAGAAAAACGAAAACGAGATTTAAAATGGCCACAATTATTTGCAAATAAATTTTTATGGTAAAAAAATGGAAAAAAAATTGGTTGCTCGATTAACTACTTCTAGTCGTGCTGGCATGAAATCAAAAATTAAAAAAAATTAAATAACTGGCGCAACAGTCCAATTTGAACCACGGCCTCGAGATGAGTTAGCATCATCTCATTTTCTAGATCGTGACGGTTTTTTTTGCAGAGGTATGTGATCAGCAACACGCTCAACCGAGTTATTTACCCCATAATGGGTACTCATTTTAACAGCTGAGTGGGCTCATAGTCCGACACGTAAATCCCCGGAATCGAACCGGGGCCCAGTGCGTTGAAGGCGAACGTGCTAACCGTTGCGCCATCCGGACTACATGAAATCAATTAAGTTATTAATTGCTTCGATCGATAGGACGTCGTCCATGCCTTTACAACGTATTCCCAGGCTTAGGCTGGCAATTTCCCAATCCTTTGAGGAATTCTTGATTTAACCGAATGCCAGATATTTTCAATGACATTCAAATTAGGACTTTGTGGAGGCCATTTCAAGTCTTTTTGTTAACCGTCAGATAAGAACTGTTGAATCCGCTTTGCAGTGTGGATTGGTGCATTGTCCTGTTGTAGTATAAAATCAGGTCCAATTAGAAAATCGCCAGCAACAAATGCAACTTCTTTTAAAATATCGAGGGATCCTTGCCAGCGCATTTTTGTTAGATTCCGAACACTGAGACTGATTAAGTTATAAGAAATATACCCCCATACCATGATTTTACCACCATGTGAATGTCGCGAATAGATACTAACAAGTTGCTTTTTCTTCTGCTATTGATTCTTATAATAAAAATGTTTCCCATAAGTTCCGCCCAATGGAAAATCACTTTCGCCTGTCCACATAATTTATCTCCAAAATTCGACCGGTTTATTTCTGTGTTCCAAAGCAAACTGCAAACGAATCTTCCGATTTTTGTTAGTGATATTCGGCTGTTTCCTGGCGAAGTAAGCTTTCATTCCTGTTTCGGATAGTCTTCTTCGAATCGTAGTCCTGCTAATTTTTTTTATTCTGTTAAACGTTGATATTATTTACAATGTTTCCGACCTTTTCGCGGCTATTTCGTTGGATAGACCATCGTATTTCAGCATCTTCCCGTAGAGTTGTTGACCTCCTCCGACCTCTACCTCCTGCATTTTGGACACTGCCAGCTTAATTTCTTTTTACTTGGTAGTAAACACTCCGCCTGTGACATTTAAATGTTTTTGCTACTTCCCTAGCGAGAACTCAGCAATTAAACGCAGCAACGATTGCCGCCCGCTTATCAATGGAGATTTCAACCTTTCGAAGCATTCTGTTACTGACTTGTTTTTCCCAATGAACTCTGATGATTCAATCGGCTGCAAAGTGAATACTGTAATGTCTTGTTCACAT
Organism: Chloromyia formosa; assembly: GCA_964017055.1. NCBI lineage: Eukaryota > Metazoa > Arthropoda > Insecta > Diptera > Stratiomyidae > Chloromyia > Chloromyia formosa. Next base: position 28,967,892 of record OZ024815.1, on the reverse strand, counting down.
CGGCGTAATTAGGCAATTTCGTCGTGTGGTTAGGAAAATCACCGAAGGGCGTTCGCACTGCACTCGGATTTGACAAAAACAACCTTCACTAACCTCGAACTTTGTATCTGTTTTTGCTGAGGAAATCAGCCAAATTAGCTTCCTTCTCGATGATGGCTATCTGACCAGACCGTTTTGTCTTTATAATTTTACACAGTTTAAAAAAATGCTTCTCAAGCGTAAATTGTTGTGATGGCGGCTAACATTTCTTGTCAATGTTTGAGCTGTTCATTCAGTACATTTTCGAAGTGATTTTGGTCCTGATTTTGTACAAATCACGACCAACGATAATTCATCCGTTTCTTTATAAGTTTTGGTGTCAACAACCTAAAGACTGCGCAATAAAAAATATTTGGATCCTTTTGAAACCAGTTGCTGGATTATGGACATTTTTTTAGATTGGTGTTTAAAACATAATACCTTAACTTGGTGTATTTTTTTCACAGGTGGTGTAAAAGCCGAAATGGTTACCAAAAATATATAACCAGAATCGAAAAATCCCAGCCGAAATTATTAATATAATGCGTGGTGTAACTATTTATATCTTTTATTCCTATTTCCTACTCCTGTTTCGAAACTCGAATCTGCAAATCAGTGAGCGGGTAGCTTAATGCGTTGAGCCGTTAATCCGATGAATTCATTCTGTGGTATATGGATTTGAATAAAAATTGCGTTATTTACCAATGGATAATTTTTTTTCATGACTTTAATGAAAAATATTTAATCCATCTAGGATATTTTTAAATTCATCTATAGGTGTAAAAATATTATCCGCACAAAAGGTTTTTTATTTACACCAAAATAAAAAAAAACGAGATAATAGCACACCGAATCGATGAATTTGCGCTTGGTCATTTTTTTTTACTGTGCAGTCAATTTCTAGTTCTAAAATTTAGATTTTTCATAACAAAAACACTTTTTTTTTGCGAAAGATCTGTATCGGTTATATGCAGATAAATGCCAATTTTGGTAGTACTTTTCACAAACAAGAGTGAATTAAGCGTCGACTTTAAGAATAAGAACACATTTAGAGCTCGGAGGTTCAAATCTCGGTGTGAACAAAAACTGCCTGTGAGTACTTATAGAGCTCCCTCAGTGCTCCCAGCCTGTCACAATAAAGACAGGACGGATAGGAGGTGCATGCTAGTAACTGCACTTCCGAAAAGTCGATATGCTACCGAAACGTCAACAAGGCATAGAAACGCTAGAGATGTTAACACGCGCATTATAAGAAGATCACGCTCTCTCACTATCATTTTGTAAGCTCTTACTGCAATCGAAATTTAAAATCTCTAGCTTTATTCCGATAAGGCCTAGTTCCTTCACAAAGCTGGTTATAATGAAAATAAAATTCAAGCAGTACTAATTTAATTTCTCGTGGTTTTATGCTCCCTCCCTTACACCCAAAAATTCCATCAGAAAATAAATTTTTTGCATTGTATTGATGGGTGTCCAACAAAGTAAATCGAGAGAGACCGATAACGAAGACAGATTGTATTTTCTGTTACCTAAGGACTGAATTTCAGAAATCCAATATAAAAAAAAATTTTATACGCATTCACCGATTAAATTGATAATATTTTTACTTTTATTTAACACAGTCATTGTAGATGTATCAGACTGTCTTGATAAGCTAACACATCATTAAGTGCCTTATCAGAGAATGACATTTAAATTTCAAAAGATTGTGAATTTTTTCCATTAATTTATTAAAGAATGATTTGTAGATACAGTGTTACAAATAGAAACTCGGACAATGTTGACGTTATAATTTATTGTTCTGCAGAAATATGTTTATTGGTAACAATAAGAAAGTTATAAATCGACAACAACAGTGATAATCAAGGAATATATTGGGCGCATTTCTTTAACAGCCATGCAGAGCAGAGCACTAACAATGTGATCGGACCTGCTCTGGATAGAAGGTCGGTGCAAGAATTCTACTCTGTTAAGTAGCCTGCGTTTTGAAATGCAAGTGGCGCAGGTATCGAAGCTTTCGGGCAGTTTACAGTTTGGGAAGCACATAAAATTCATTTCCTTTCAATAAAATGTTCGTTTTGTATAATTATATGGAAAAGTAAACAAACAAAATTATTCTGCTGTCTAAAGGAAATTTGTCCGATTGTATCTGTACTAAGAATTAAAGTTTCCTCTTGCAATTTGAGTTGGCGTTTAAATGCTAAATTAAACCAAGATACACCCCCAGCAAAGACATGCCCCGCTTTCGTCTTCGCTACTGGAATCTGCTCTACCTATATAGCGCTATTTGCCGCTTATCCTGCTCTACTCTGCTCTGTACAATTAATGTATGTATATGTAAACTGTTGAAATTTGTATTATATATGTACTATATTAAAATAACATGGGAGAAATTTACCAGTACGAAAGAGGTCCACATGTTATTGTAACTTTGATTTGAAGATTTTCTATCGTGCTCTTTACATCATCATTAAATGCATACATATAGTACATTCATCGAACATGATACAATTGTTTAAAACAGCGTCATAATTTCTGGAACCAAACAATTCAGGATCTCATACTTTCTGATAGCAGAAACAGTCTAGGACTTTTCGAGGACTAATATCAATTATCAGCTAATTAGATTTAGATTGAGAGAAGGGCTGCGGGCACCAAAAGGCCCACTAACACCGAGTCCAAACGGTCTATTGTGCTAAATAAGTTGATACTATCGGCAAAAGCCGTCCGCATATTTGCACCAATCAATGTTGACGGTGTGTTCTCGTATTATAATGTAAAAGTTCCATTAATATACCAAACAATTCAGTGCTTCTAATATTATTGATGTGTATCGAACATACGATATATAGATTCTAAAAAAAAAACCTTCACCATGACATTCATAATGTGATTCCACGTGAATAGTCGACATTAAGGTTTTGAAGGTCATGTGAGTTGAACGCTTACCTGGAATTCAATGTCACAAGAATATGGGCAAATCGATGACAAATTTTTCGTGGAATAATCAAATGTGACGTTGATTTGAAGAAGTATTAAGATGCAAAATGTCAATTGAAATTAATGAAAGTGTTCGTGTTCGATAGATCAAAGAAAAATTCAATCGCAAAGTTGTTGTCGATATTCCCATCGAGTTTACGTTTGAAATTAGATCAGAAGTTTCGACCCAACAATACAAAAAAGGTATTGGTGCCAATCGAAATTTCGCCAGAAGGGTTATACTCGTAACAAATGATCTGCTACATCTTAATATTACTGGGGATACAGTCATCATCACCGTGGCTCGACAGCCAGACGTCGGACCTTGGCCATATGGATCGTTTTCTCCCAATTGTCTCGGTCAATTAATGGAGAAGCCGGGAACATTTTTATACCCTTCGTCATGAAGTTTGCAACGCACAGAAGGAAGCCTCTCCGACTATATAAACTATATGTATTCTTGGTCAGGATGATAGGACAAGTCGATTAAGCTTTGTCCGTCTGTCCGTCTAGTTCTATGGTATGCAAACTAGTCCTTAAGTTTTAAAGCTATTGAGCTGTACAAAGGCTTCTTTCTGTTGCACGCTGTAGATATGTCGGAACCAACGGAATCGGACCACATATATGTAGCTGCCACAGGAACGACCGTTCCAAAAATTCGTCTTTGTGAGGAAAACTTTTTTATTTCTAAAGATATCTTTTTCAAATTGCACACTAATCAATAGTGTCTTTAGTCAAACCACATTCCCGAATTTGGTTAAAATCGAACTACTCTATCATATAGCTGTCATAGGAACGACCGTTCCAAAAGTAAGTTTTTGTTAGACAAACTTTTTTATTTTTGAAGATATTTTTACGAAATTTCATATTATTCAATCATTTTGACCGCTAAACTACGTTCCTAAATTTGGTTGAAATCGGCCCACTATTTCATATACTTCTCAAAGGAACAGTGAAATCGGAACAAATTATACTACTAATTTCAAAGTGGCAAATGTATCATACGTCACAACGCATGAAGGGTACCGTACTTGTCGAAGGTGTAGGCTAGCTTGTTTCTATTAACTTGTCTGCTATCCTAAGTAGTTAGGTGACTTTTAATAAAAATCGGAATTTTTTGTGACACTTGGTTTCATTCTGCACACCAACTTAGTATGTGTCTGTAGCTTAGCTCGGTAACGCACCGGGAGTTTTTTGCTACTCGAAACACAGTCTCTGCGGTTCAAGCGGTTCAGCAACTGCTTGACGTGCTTCGTGGCCGTGTTCGTTTGGGCACCGCTCTACGATCTTTCTAGAGAATAGAGGTTCGATCCTCGGTGCGAACAAAAACTGCCCGTGGGTCAGCGTTGCCAACTCATTTTTCATAAAGTAAGTAGATTTTTCCGAGAAGTAAGTAAGAAAACTAAGTAGATACAATAGTAGCCATTTATAAATAATTCAGTCTAGATACCAATAAATTTATAACATAAAAATATATTTTAGTTCACCCATTTTCGATTAATACACATAAATTTTGTTAAGTTATATTGTGGAAAAATAAGACGCTCGATGTGGAAAATCAACATACGTATTTCATTCAAATAGCAAATCTACAAAACTCTGATCACAGATTGCCAAAAAACTCCTACTGGGCGTCCCACTTCACCATTCGTTTCCTCATGCAATTCTAATCAGATAATTTTCAGATTCTTTTTTCGATTTCTTAACCCTTTAGGTGCTGCAATTATTTTAAGTTTAAAAAACAATCGCCGACCTCGCATTACTAAAAACTACAGCACGTAGAACATTGCAATAAAAGCTGGATTGCAGTTAAAACTTTATCTTAAAATAAGGAAAAAAAATTGCAATGTTTTTTTTATGTACAATAATAAAATTAATATGATATGTGGGCGAAAATTCGAGAAAAATCCGATGAAATTGCAGTATTTTAAGAGTGTACATAAACAAAAATTACTTTTAAGAACTATATTTAGCTTAACTTATTTTTATCGGCTAAATTTCTTACTTTAGGAAGAAGTATTAGCTGCGATCCAGTTCTTATTACAATATTACGTGCAAAGGTTTTCGAGTTATCGCATTTAGAGCAATGTGAAGTCTGCGATGTACTTTTTAAGCTTAAAATACCTCTAGCAGCTGAAGGATTAAGAAACAGAAAAAACTCCTTAATATTTTATTTGCCTAGAATCTCACAAGGAATTGCGAGAGTTAAGAGCTTATCCGGTTGAAGTAGGACATCCTGTATAGAAAACTACGTATGTTAAATGATACAAGATTAGAACTGGTCGGTTGATTCGAAGCTGCATGAAGTGTATGTGCCATTTTCTTAAAAAAAAAAAACACTTAAACATATGTATAAGTCACCCTTAAATAAGTCTATCTGTCGAAAGAAAACATGAACTGATTCATGCATCGAAAAAGAAAGGGAACAAAGACTCAGTTCATTGGCTGAAGATCCAATGGATAAGGCGAAATACACACTCACGACATTTTCGGTTCCGACCTGAACGCACAAAGCAGCCTATTTTGGTTCACACTTGGCCATACTACTGTCGCGACGATTCAATATCTATAGGCCTAACTGAAATGGTCAAATGATTTTTTAAGAATTATTTGTTTGGTACAAAAAATTATAATTAGTTATCTGAATATTTGAGTCTCTACAATCTTATAAACATATATTTGGAACAAAATATCCACAATTCACTGTATAATGAGCGATCATATTCAAATTGAATGAGAAATCTTAAGTCGCGTTTTGACTATTGAAGCCTATGCTAACAGAGCGAAAACAAATCTAAAAAAAATATGGCTGCCTATGCCGGGGACTTGGTTTGTAGGAGATATGGAATTCATATGGCCGGTTGGTTTTGTACAATATTTTCTTTTTTGGCTGATTTCATAAGTTTGAATTCGTTTTATTATTATGATTTCAAACATATGTCTGTCTATTTGAAGATTGATTGACATCTATGCATATCTAATCTAACTCTGCGCATAACCGCAATTTGTTTACTGTCAAATATTAGTTTACTAATAGCCAATTTTTTTCTTGACAATCTCAATTCAATATAGGAGTGCATCTAATAACGTTTTTTTTTTGCTTTTTATTATAAGTTTTGTACACAAACGTGCATCTTGAAAGCCTCACTCACACTGCATACTGCTATCGAGAAAAAGAAAATATATTGAAATTATTGTCTCTCCGTGGATACGACGCGCTCACCATTTGCTGGCAAAGTTCTACCTGCGGACCGAGTCGATCGTGTCAGAATCGGAGCAGCTGAATGTGAATCCGCCTATTGATCTACAACCAACAAGGCCTGGTAGACAGAGCATCAGCATTTGTTAACATTGAACAAGATGTGCTGTTTGCTGAGAGAGGACCGTCCCCGGAGAAAGGAAAAAGAACATGATTGATCTTCTGAACTGCATTTCGCCAGAAAAATAAGTAGAAACAGATAGCGATCTTGGTCTACTAGAAATTGTGGAGTATCCTGAATAATTTAATTTAATAAAAACTTGTTTAAAGTACTCAAATCATTTTATGTTTGTTTATTATTTAATTCAAACTTATAGAACAATTACTAATATTTTAAAAGAAGCTCCTAGGAAAACCTTTACTCGCTCACACAAGTTCTGCGAAAAACAATCCAACTCAATCCGGTCAGTAGTTTTTGAGGAAAATCAAGGCAAACGGCTAAAACGTGACTAAGCGGCTAAACGTTAATGGTTCATAGAAAATTTCAGGTGACCGCTACCTTTGCAAAATACTCATAGTTTAAGCTACGATATTTCCAATTGTCGGAAAAATGTGGGGGCGGTATAATTTTATTCTATTGTATTTTAGTTTAATGAAAAATCAGAGAAGAAATATGCATTTCTGCATCCGACAAGACCGCCACTACCTTAAGTTTTTATATTAATAAAACCCCTGATAACATATCCAAAGTAGATTTGCAGATCGACTAAAGTAATATTTACCTCAACCTTACTCCTGAAAACAAAGAAAATGGGTTCCACACCACTTTAACCGGAAACAGATCAATTGCTTTTTGTTATGAAAAAGTGGTGTATGTGATTTTCACCAGCAATAACAAATTGTACGTTGCATCAATTCAAGTCTCCTAGTTGAAAATGTAAGTGAACCGTCCAAAATCATAGCACAACGAAAAACTATTTAAAGAATTTACTACAGTACCTTTTGCGTTATGGTTATTTGCGAAAAACGAAGAAAATGGCACATACACAACTTTAACTTCAAACCGTCCAATTTTGATTGATTTTTTTTTTCAACATTTCGGATGATATTTTGAAATCAAAACAATTTGATTCTGATATTTTATGAAGTGACTTGGCTTGTAATAGTCCTAGCTAGCGACATTTTGAAACATTTGTTAAAACATAATTTTTAATTTTTCGTGTCATATGAACGCTTTACTAACATTAAATCAATTCTTGCCAGCGCACCAGCTGGACAATGCTTATCAGCAGCATTGTTAATAATGAAAAGAATAAATGTTAAAAATGGTTGAAGCCGAAGCTTTCAGTTTACTGACATTTTAGCCAGCATGAAAATTACTTCCTGCCACTTGTATGGTTGGACAATCTACTCCGGCCGGCGACTTAATTATGTAAAAAAACAAACAACAATGACTTAAATGTTAAAAGCTAACTTTTTTTTCAGGAGTTAATTTTGATGAGGCTATACTATAGTATTACGACAAATAAAATTATAAACCAAGCTTCAACAAATATGACAACGAAAAGTGTCGCTAGCTACCGGGCTATAAATGTAGTTCTAATCAAGTTTATGACTTCGGTTTGGGGTTATATTGTAAAAACAACACGCTCGACATTTGCAGACGATTGTGAAAAGGTGAAGGTATTAAATACAAAATTTCATAACATACAAAATCCCGCTGATCATTTATCCGAAATTTTAAACAGATGAATAAAAACACCTAGCTTGCCGAAGTTATGATACCCTTCACGCTTCGCGTGATTTTTGCTAGGGTTGACGGTTTTCAAAATATTAAAAAAAAATCCCAATCCCCAAAACATAGATAAAAAAGTCAGAACTACACCACAATTTGCTTTAGGGCAGCTCCTATAAGCATGTGATAACTCGGTTAATAGAAGTGCACGATATCTCGACGCGCCCATGCCCTGGAAGGGTCAAAGCAGTTAATACTATAAGAACAACTGCTTCTGCTCGTCAAAATATTTTCTTTCCTTTCGTCTGATGATTTTCGCCCTAGCTTCAAACAGTCAAGTGGAAAACTTAACGCGCCCCGGTGCAAAGATTGAAGAGGGAAACGTAACGAATTGTCAATACCCGTTTCCGAAATCGATAAATCTATTCCCTTCAATTACGTCTCACATGTGACCACCAATGATTTTGAACTTGATAGAATGCCCAACAGATGATGCATAAACAATCCATTATGTGCAAATATTCATTTCCTAGTCTAATTTATCAGAATAAAAAATAAGCACGACCACGAAGTGACTACTAATCGCTTAATGCAATTTGTGTTGAATGTGCGGATGCATACGACTATATTTAGACACAATGATGTAAGTTATTGTTTCCAAGGGATGTAGCCGGAACCCTGTGAAGTTTGGTCCAAGGTGGAAAATTAGTAGCCGTAGAAATGAAATGTGTTGACGGAATTTGCATCAAAGATAGACAATCAAAATCAAGTTGTGAAACTGTGATGCCATAAAGAAGACACCTTACCGCCTTGAGAAGATCAATATCTGTTGTAATTTTACATGAAAAAAAAAAAACAGTTTATAAACAATTTGTGCCTTCTCGATAAACCAATAGTTCAGTCAATTAAAGCTGCAATTCAATTCAGGGTCAATTCTTATAAAATAAAATCAAGTTCCTTATAAAATTTGGAACATTCCTACTTGACCGGGCGAAGCATAGTGGTTTGCGTCTTTGTCCAATAGTGGCTTTTAAGTGAAAGGAGTTTTCACACGCCTTGCCTGGGCTCCGGTCGCAAAGCGAGCGGCTCAAGGAGTTGCAACCCTCAGTATACCGCCCTAGAACGCTCGTTGCGCTCGCTCTATATCCCACAGCCCGGGGAAATACAGTGCGTCACATAATTATAGAGCCAATTCCTAATTTCGGCATCTCTCAATTTTCAATCGCTTTAAAGTTATAAAACGTGCAATGTATGTTTGGTGCACATGCAAGCAGTTTCAGTGGTGATACGGTATTATAAATAGAAATAACAGTAAAAGTGTCTTTTCGTGCTGTCACAACAGTATAGAGCCATTGTATACATTTTTAGTTTGTATTTTAAATTGTTTTCTTAAACAGCCTAAAATTCTCCCAAGGAATGATAGAAGCGTACTTTAAGTCTGGTGACAGTATGTGGGAAATTGCTCGCAAAATAAAATTTGGCACAGAATTTTCTAGGAAATCTGGAAAAGTATGGAACGAGAAAACGTCCAGGCCGTCCATCCAACCAAACCCTCTTAACGAAATAAAAGAAAAATCATTGCTACAGATTCGACTTCTACGAAATCTCTCGCACAGATCCGAAACGAATGTGAGCTAATTGTGTCGAGGGAAACAATTCGGCGGGTTATAAGAAATAACCCGAACATTGTACCGTCTAAAATGTTGACAGGACCGCTACTTGCGCCCCTTCATAAACAAAAGAGGTTAAAATTTGCGAGCTTGAACTTGAACCGGCAATGGAATCTGGTGACTTAAGCACCGAGTGGTGCGAGTGTTTTATTTATTCATACAAAACGTGAAAATTTGCCAATTTGAATTCAATGCAAATTTGTAGACCGCAGGTGCTCCAGCAGCTTCTAAACTCGACCTAATACATAGATGATCCGAAAAATGGTACCTTCTTCATCTTTGCCGTTCCGGCGCGTTTAGTATATTTATACCTCCTAACTAATCCAGGCAAAATTCCAAAATCTAAGTTTTGGTGTACCGGCATTTCTCTCTAGAGTCGCTTATTGACCACACTAAAATGGATTTTCAAATTGAATCTTGCGAACTCAAAAAGCATTAATTAAGGCACGTACCCATGTATCATTTATGTGTAAACATTGCAGATGATTTGGCATGGAACCATTTTATTGTTAACGTCTCATAAAAATTTTTCGAGATCAAGTCATCACCAACCTCAGGTGAGGATAAATGCTTTTGTACGAGTATGTTGAAATTGCGAAATTTATTTTTGTTGGCAACAAATCGATACTGTCTGCTGTGTCTTCGGTCATTCGCGTCAAAGAAAATCTAAATCTTTCATGCGTTTCGATACAGACAGATTTAAAACGTAGACTGACACATCCAATGAATGGGAACGTTTCAATAGAATCTAATTTCACAGAACGAAATTTAATTTTGGACAATGAAATTACATTATTATTGAAGATACAAAATGTATTCTGACAGTATTTTCGACAAAAGTATAGCTTATTTGAAGCACGAGGCGATAATTATGACGTATCAATTTTTTAAGTCAATAATAGGAGAAATATAAAAAAAACTGCAGGAAGTGCATACATATTAATATTATTTCAGGCCAAACTACGAGGGCGGTCCGATAAGTACTTATCCTCACTAAAGAGGATTGATAATTCTACAAGAGTTATCACTCCATATAACTTTCCCCTTTGCCAGGAGATTTGTATGTATTGACAAATTGTATAGACTTCACAAGAAAGCAGATTTATATGTATTGATTCTCTTGTGTAGTTTATACTATGTTTATACAATTTGTATTTCGCAGAGGCGAAACTTCTATGGAGTGATAACTCTTGTGGAATCTATACTATTTGGCCTCACCGCCCCTATAGCAAAAGAAATTTACTATCGTTCTCGTAGACGGCTGTCTAAATTGTCAAAATTTCAGCCGAATCGGACTCGTAGTTTTGTTTTGACCGCGTGTGAAAGCGGGCGTGTCCGCGGATTAGAAAAATGGAAAAAGAGCAATATCGGTCGGTGATTCGATTTTTGTTTTTGGAAGGGAAATCACGCAGCGTAATCAAAGAGTGTTTGGATGCTGTGTACGCTGACTTTTCTCCTTCGATGTCGACCGTCAAAAATTGATGTAACGAGTTTCAACGTGGTCGCACGTCGGTTTTTGATGAGCCACGCCCAGGTGCCCCGAAAACGGCTACCACGGAGGATAACGTGACAAAAATGAAGGTGCGCGAGATGGCTGAAACAGTAGGCATCTTAAAAAACGCGTGGGTCATATCCTGCAGACCTCGAGAAAATGTATTTTTCAGACGGGTTAAAGAAGTTGGAGCATCGCTGGGCCAAGTATATCGAGCTAAAAGGAGACTATGTTGAGAAATAAATCGCCACCTTTCCAAAATGTTCGTGTTTCTTTTGTAGGCTAAGTACGAGTACTTATCGGGCCGCCCCCGTATGTACTGTTGTTTACCTTAGCTAGGGATAAAATCCCGGCCGAAAACGCCGATATACAATTATCTACCTGTAACCAAAACATGGATGTTTTTTTATCCCATCTGTATGTCAGATGCTTTTAAAAGTAATTAACAGGTTAAAAGTAATAAAAATCCATAATGAAAGGAGAGTTTTGAAAAATATCTACGGATATAAACTGGTAAATTGACAGTCTTGGAAATAGAAAAGTCTCATAGCTTAGTTAAGAAAGTTAGCAACACGGAAAAAATGAGTTTTCAACACATTCTGCGATCCATGGAGAACCCACAATCACAAATCGAATTTGACTTGAGGACAGCATTTGCTGCCCTAAACTTCCTTCAACGAGAGATACAACTTTTGACAGACGATCGAGTTAAGGCCGGCGAAGATCTGACTCTGGAGAGTAATGGCGTTTTGCCTATAGCACTGCGTGATGTGCTTGTCCATGATATCAGAAATCATATGGTTGGTTTGGGTATGAAGTTACAGGCCGCCTACAACAGCATACACATATTGAACTGGCGAATAAAGGTTTACGAGTCCATGTGCACGAGGGCAGCACAACAGGTCGTGTATTATGGAAGCATGGTTCCGGAGTATACCAACGTTTGTGTCAAATCAGTGAGTGCGCAGCCGTGCTTGAGAAATAGTATTCCGGACGTTGCCAATGTTTGTACGAAAGGAGGAAGTGTAAGTTCTTGTACATCATCCGGATACAATTCCATGCGATCTTCACCTGACCCAAATTATATGAGTGAAGACATGGTTGCCTTGTATCTTGGAGGCCATTTGCCATACTTTTCGCAGATCGAGGCTCCATCTCACACGCCGTTGTATGATTTATATAAAGCGATGAATGACAAAGGATTGTAAGCGAAAAGTGGCAAGAAATAAAGAATAGGGATATTGTTGTTTAAAATCTGCGTGTTTTTTGTATATGCTAACTTATAAAACAGTGGAAATGGTGACCACGAATATATTTGTATCATTATATGGTATTGGCGCCCTGCTATGCTTTGCAAACTGTTGTACAAGGGAAAAGCAATATACGAGTACAGGGTGTTCGGATATTATCATCTAAAAAAATATTAGATGACGGTTTTCTGAATTTCTAACTCTTTAACTGCCACAGGCATTTACATTTTTCTTTAAAATTGACCGCTCCACACGACTAAAAATTCAATATCCAGGAAACTATTAGGTGTACAACTTTGCTTCCGTCGTTTTCCGACAGACGGCTGCATCAGTGAGGGCTGGTCAAAATACGTAGTTCAAAAGTAAACGTATCGACATCCCCGCATTAGTAAAAGTTGTTCGCATTTTCAATAAGATTCGCCATTCAAAATGTCTGTTTTCGAGCCAAGTTCTCGTCATTTGCGGGAAGTTTTGATCTTCTGCTTCCATTTGAAAAAAAAAAACTGCAGCTGAGGCTCATCGAATGCTTTCAGATACTTACGGTACTTACCGTTGCTCTGAGTGACAGAATATGTCGTGAGTGGTTTCAACGTTTTAAAAGTGGCGATTTCAAAGTCGAGGACAAGCATGGTGGTGGGAGAGAAATTTTTTTAAAGACGATGAATTGAAAGCAGTGCTCGATGAAGATTCGTGCCAAACGCAAGAAGGATTAGCTGAATCACTGGGAGTGACTCAGCAAGCCATCTCGAAACGCCTCAAGGCCATGGGCATCATTCAGAAACAAGGAAATTGGGTTCCGTACGAGTTAAAACCGAGAGATATTGAACGGCGATTATTTGCATGCGAACAACTACTTCAAAGGCAGAATCGGAAGGGATTTCTACATCGCATCGTAACCGGCGACGAAAAATGGGTCCCTTACGATAATTCCAAGCGCAGAAAGTCATGGGGAATGCCCGGACATGCCTCAACGTCTACTTTAAAGCCGAATATTCACGGCGCCAAGGTTATGCTTTGCATTTCGTGGGACCGGCTCGGTGTGATATACTACGAGCTACTGAAACCGAATGAAACTATCACAGGAGATCGGTACCGAACGCAATTGATGCGTTTAAGTTGAGCATTAAAGGAAAAACGACCACAGTACCAAGAGAGACACGACAAAGTCATCCTCCAGCATGACAATGCTCGGCCACACGTCGCAAAAGTGGTCAAGACACACTTGGAAACCCTGAAATGGGAAATCTTGCCCCACCCGCTGTACTCCCCCGATATCGCTCCTTCCGACTACCATCTGTTTCGTTCCATGGCGCACGGCCTGGCTGATCTGAATTTTCTTTCGTACGAGGTAGTCGAAAAATGGATCCAATCATGGGTCGCGTAGACGCCTCCTTTTTCCGAGATGGAGTCCGAAAATTGCCGGAGGGATGGGCGAAAGTTGTCGCTAGCGATGGACAGTACTTTGAATAATACATCTGTAAGTACTTTTTGACAATTAAGCTTTTAATCCCAAGAAAAAACGGTGGAAGCAAAGTTGTACTCCCAACAGAAAAAAAATTGCTACATAAAATAGTACGTTCTACCAAAAGAGACTTTACATATTTTTGTATTAAAATGGATTGGAACGAAGTTATAGGCGAAAAACTGATAAAAGTTCCGAATTATGGTGTTTTTTTCCAAGATGGCGGCGGGAGCATAGGGGGTAGAGTAACGCGAACTTGAATTTTTTCTTATTACTACCGCACTTTTTGTAAGGTTTTGTTTCTGCTCATTCGACTAATATTAGTAGTTTGTAGAGGGCAGAAAACCTTTAAAATAAGCCCCGAGTAGATATAGCAAAGTCAATAGTAAGCAAGTTATCGCAAGTATATAGCGTATATAGCAAAACCCTTTTTACGCCGTTTTTTCTTTGTTCTAGAAAAAAAGCCACATATAAATTAAAGGTTGAAAACTTGAAGTTAAGCTTTTCTAGATTCTTCCTACACCCTACAAAAGGAATTTCGTCTGGTGGTTTTCATGTACATAAGGACTGGAGTATATAGTTCACACATCGATGTTGTAGGTCTGACTATGCACTTGGTGCAACCCTACTAACCTGAGACGTTTTGGTGTGAATCGGCCAATCATGTGCAACTATTGCGTTTACAGCCAGCGCACGCGACAAACTTTTTAGTTCGTAGAAAAACTAGTTTAGTCAGAAAAAAGAACACACGGCGGTTTATGAGACCGCGTACACAGCGATTACTATATACTACTATACTTTAGTTTGCTCTGTGCGCGGTCTCATAAGCCGTGTGTTTTATTTTTCTGACCAAATTATCTAGTTTTTCTGCGAAATAAAAAGTTTGCCGTCTGCGCGGGCTGTTACCTCAACCAAATTATCGTACCGCCATGAATGACGGCTTAGTAAGTTAGCAATGGTAAAAGACCACTGCCGTTCCAGGGGGCACCAGTGATGAGGACTAAGACGATTTTTACATGCACATTATGAGTGCATTAATTGTCGGAAATTTAATTCCAGAAATATTTCAAAACTAAAATATGACAGACCAAAGGCTACACAATAGATTAATTTAAAAATAATGTCGCGCTCGGTGGCCGTGATCGTTCGGTCACCGCTCTACGTTACTAATCTAGAGCTCGGAGATCAAAGCTCGGCGCGATCATGCTAGCAACTGCACTTCCGAAAAGTAGATATGCTATTGAAACGTCAACAAGGCATAGAAATGCTAGAGATGTTGATGCGCCCATGCCCCTGGAGGGGTCAAGGGTCAAGGGAGAAAAATAATGGAACTTGACGCATTTTCTTCTTTTCTTCCTGTTAAACATTCAAAATATATTATTGTTTGTGTTGTTCCACAGAATACGTCCTAATTTCTAATGAAAACTTAAACAAATCTCTGCCTACACGTAAAATAAAATTTTTTTTCGAAACATTTCCTTTTTTAATTTAGTTCAAAATTCCGGCTAAATTAAGGCACAATATTGAGTCCAAACTTTTTCATTGAGTTCGTGTGCTGCGCAGCATGTACAGACAAACAGATTCATTGCGTGCATGTTTGTTTGTTTGCTTTTCAACATTAAAAAATTGGATTGCCGGAAAACATAGATACAATAGTATTGGTACTTACCGATCATAGTAAATAGAATCGGCACAGTTCCAAATTGGCATTCTGTAATGAGGGCAAAGCATTAGAAGTGTAATCATTAGCTTGATTATTAATGTATTACAAAATTTTCTTTCATCTGGTCGATAGCCAAACGTACACATAACCACTAGCGTAGTGCACTTATACCTTATAGTCCAGGCAACGGCGACAAGAAGCAAAAATTGTATAGTTTTGAAATTCGGCACAATTGTTGCGGACTAGGGGCGTGCTATCCATCCAGGTCCGCGGAATGCGGAGGCCTCCGCCTTCAGGAAGTCTTCAACTTTGTGGATTTTTTCTTTGAAAATTTGAAATTCCCGCACCGCGATAATTTGGGTGCTCGCACGCAGTGCTAATTAAGGGAAGACTCGGAATACTTCAGAAGAAACAAGTTTTTCTAATTTTTACATAATCTACTCATGTTGAAATTGATTAAAAGTCGATCCCGTTCAACCATGGGTGAAGAGCGCTTAGAACATCTAACGCCAGTGGGGGATCTCGAAATCGAGGTCGGAGGGGATTACTTTTCTGTTAAAGAGCATATATCCAGAGACATGGTCTGTTGAAACGGTGGACGCATGTTTTATCAAAGTGGGGCTTACAATGATTAAAGTGAAAAACCATCAAAATCCTGGATAATTATCTGAAAGCGCTAATTGAACTAGATTGTTGTTAGGAGAGATGAGGGCTCTGAGTCATTGAGGGTCAACAAGAACAGTACTTTAGCCCTAGGTGACTTCGGATCCCATCTTTTCTAGCGGCACGTAGTGAATTCCTTAGAAGGATTCCGGACCGTAGAAGGGAACAACCCACACCCCCTGTGGTATGGAGCGTAACAATAAGCCACAAATTTTTGAATTGTCGCAGGTATGCGGCTAAATGGGCAGAAGGTACATGCTAGCAACATGCATTATCCATCCGAAACCAGTTTATGCTTACGAAACGTCAACTAAGCCACATGCGAATACTTGAGGCGCCATGCCCCCTTAGGGGTTAGGGCAAATAGTAGTAGTAAACCCTGTTAAGAAAACTAATTCTTTGAAGAACACTTGAGCATCTGCGCACTAGGTTTAATGTGACAGAAGACCGCTAAGTTTTTATTATGGAAACCGGCTTCCAGGTAAAGCTCCACATTTACTTTAATACGAGTAGCGTGAACCTCATCCCCTTGGTGGTAAGTTCCAGCTCTCAGTTATCTCTGCTCCAGCTTATTGCTCTCAGTCAATGATTAGAGGGTGGTTCTTCCAAATAATTATTTGGTTTCCGATTCTTGTGGTGTGATTAAGTAAAAAACAGTAGCTTTCCTAACTACAGCAAATTTTTATTCGAGGTAAATACAACGCAGTTGGTTTCATAAAATTCTGAATCAAGTCTTTACAGGGGTAGTTTACCTCCCAAATTTCAACCCCCAGAGGAACTATCAATTGTGATTTTCATAATTTTTCACGAGCTATTTATTCCCATAATGAACAGTGGAATTGAAAAATCACCCCCCAAAAGTGGTCACCTTCTGACCATGGGTTCCCTCCTTAAAACTGCGTATCCGCCGATAAAAAAAATATGTGTCGCTTAGTTTCTACAACATATATGAGTTTCATCGAAATCGGAGGCGGACACCTCCCTAGTGTTCCTTGTTAGTATGGGACGAGCGCTTTGAATTTGAATATTTATCTCTCCGTACATCCGTATATACGGACTGAGATCCAGCCCCAAGGATTTAAGAGGGAGTGAACTGTTATACATTACATAATTTTCATCACCACGTGGCAACTAGAAACTGTAATTCAGAGGCGGGGGCCTCAAAATGAAACTTTGCTGGGGCCTCGAAAACCTTCAGCACCCCCTTTTGGAGACAGCCCTCTGACTACGAAGAGACTAATGGTCGTCACACACGATCGCGCACAACCAAATTTTTGAAAACTTCTGGTAAGCAAATTTCTATATACCACTTAGGCCCGTTTTCTCAATGTCTGATTAAAATTTAAACTTCAGCTAAACAGACATTGAACGTATCCATCTGCCAAATTTTACAGGGAAAACAACAACAAATTTTATCTCGAGTTTAAATTTTAACTGGACATTGAGAAAACGGGCCTCAGTAGATACCGTTTAGCCAGTTTGGCCAAGGGCTTCGCAACTACAATTTCTGCGCTGGTGAAGTAAATCGACATCATTACTTTTGTTACTGACTTTTGCTGCCAGCTTGTATGAATGAATTTGCACCTTCTGGGTTCCACACCATAGACTTCTGTTTGGTTCCCAGGTCGCACTTAGAAAACCAAGATTCGTTAACAGTGACTTTGATTGATTTTATGGAAAGTGTTACACTTGCCCTCTTTACATTTTTGAAGAAAATATGTGGCAAACGCACATATACTTCTTTTTGGGTGACAGTCAAAATTCATGGTACCCACCGGTGTATATCAAGTTGTCATGTGAAGTTCGTGACACAGACATGACCAGTCCTCAGCAATCAATTGTTGTGTTAAGCTTGGATTTGCGTGACGCCGTCACGAGAGCAACTTTTTTGTCGTCGGTAGCAGATCTTTGGCGACCTCCATGAGACTCCTCTCCCATAGAAAAGTGTCCTGTTTGGAATCGCTTATACCACTTGGAAACATTCATTAGATGGTGCATTCTTTCCATAGGCAATTTGACATACGTCAAATATTCATTTGATCCGTAGAGAACGACAAATCGAATTTTAGGCTTTGCTGGCAGTGGTGGCTCTACCGACCTTCCTTCTCCAATTTTACGTTTTCTCCTCTCCATTTTTAACAAGAATTCTGAAAATTGGAATGAAATATTTGTATATTGAAATCATAAGCTATGGGCTAAATTTAGGGTTTTGTAATGAAAATAAAAATTAAAAAAAAAAATAATAATAATAATTAATAATTACTAAAAAAAAGCAGTCAAACTTGTTCCGATTCCATTGTTCCTATAAGAGGTATATGAAAATGTGGGTCGATTTCAACCAAATTTAGGAATGTAGTTATATTAATATGATTAATATGAAATTTGGTAAAGATATCAACAGAAAAAAAGAAGTTTTTCCAATTAAAATTACTTTGCAACGGTCGTTCCTATGAGAGTCAGATGATATGGTAGTACAATTTCAACCAAATTCGAAAATATGGTTTGGTGTTATGATTGAATAATGTCAAATTTGGTAAAGACATCTTCAGAAACAATAGAGTTTTTCTCACAAACACAGATTTTTCAACCGGTCGGGTCGTTCCTATTGCAGCTATATGACGCATACAGCGTGCAATAGGAAGAAGGCTTTCTACGACTCGCACATTTGTACACTTTAACTGAGAAAGTAGTTTGCAAAGAACTAGAGGGACAGACGGATAAAGCTTAATCGACTCATCTCGTGATCCTGACCAAGAATATATGTACATATTTTATATGATCGGAGATGATTCCTTGTATGCGTTGCAAACTTCATGACAAAGTTAATATACCCTACTTCGAGAAAGGTAGAAAAAATAAAGATCCCTTTAATGCTACGCTTCTCAAAAGTGGTATTTCGAAAAGAAGTTGACCAAGTGGAATAACCAAATTTCACGACCCCCAAATTTTGCTTATTTTTGGGGCCCCCCTCCCCTCTTGGGGTCGCGACCCGCAATTTATACTATTTGCCCTAACCTCCAGTGGAGCATAGCGCGTCCACTATTGCCATGTGGCTTAGTTGATATTTCGTTAGCATAAACTGGTTTCCGACGATACATGCTCGTAGTTATCAAGTTATGGCTTATTGTAACGCGCCACACCACAGGAGGAAGACAACACAAAGATCCATGGCCACGACGTGGACGGGAGCCGAACCCGTGACTAACCGTTGTGCTAAGACATCAGACTTACGCCTCAGCGCACTGAGCTACCGACCGCCCCTACCCTCAATTTAAAAACCCATATTTTCGAAATTGAGTAAATATAATTGATTCGAAAATATTGTACATATATTATTTGTCGTCGATCACACGAGGAACATCCCTAGTGTACTGAAAATAAGCATATCTTCCTAGGGTTAAAAAAAAAGAAAAATGTTACGTCAATTCGAGTGCATTTTTCTTGCATATTCTGTGAAACTGTTTACACAGGAAATTATTACGCATGGAATTTACAGATAATTTCTATTGTTATGTTGATCTAATAAAATAGAACTACATTTCTCTATACGTACTTAAAAATATTTTTAGAAATTAAACGAGTAGAATTCACATATGGTTGATCCTGATAGAGAATTCCGAAGCAGGAAATTAAACGAGGATAAAGTGGTGCATAAATTATTTGGATGGTTGCTGTCAAAACATTTCATAGGCAGTTTACTTAGTGGTCGATTATTTACACTGGTATGGAAATTTATGTTAGTGATTTAGGTCGGCGAATAGAGCGGTTATATGGTACATTCAAGTCAAATGTAGGTTTATGTGGTTAGAATGCGTAATAAGAGGGTGAATATGTATTTTGGTAATATAAGTGTCATTAGCCGCGTTCGTTTCACTGGATTTCGGTCTCAGATCGACCACGAGTGAAAATAAAGTCACGAATAAGCGACGAGCGAACTTCCTTCGCCGCGTGGGGATATTAGCGCAACAAGTTGGCGTTCAACCAATTCACTTTCAACTCTGATACGAACAGATCCCATACGGGATCAAAAGCGGTCTGTAATTTTGTATGGATTTAGTCCGAAATCCGGTGAAACGAATGCAGCTAACGAATAATATGGTTTATTTGACTCAAAAATTGTACAACTACTGTGATCTATAAGTAGTCGAGTACATATCTATATTCAAGTATGGTCGGATTGATGACAGTATTGGATAACACCGCTTGAACACCAACCCTAATTCATAATTTTTTTTTTATTATGCAACAAAACAATGTTACGTATTTTATTGTATGGTTCCAAAACTATCTTGGTGATGAAACTTTTATTACAGTTTTATTATTCGATTATCTGGTACCACAAAGAAACAATAGGGACAATAATTTATATTAGCCAGATTCGATTCATTCGGATTGGTTGAACGTCAACTTTTTCTCGGCAATTCGCCCTTTATGCCTTCCTATACTGAGCCCCCACATGGCGAATTGTCTGTATGGAGGCTGTTTGAATTCGCTCATCACTGATCCAGGCCGTTCAATTTTTTTTGAACTTTGTCTGCTTGTCTTTAACACGGCTATTATATTAAGATAGATTAGTACGAGATCCCACTGCAAAACTCTGCACCTATCTGAAGTGCTGCGGGCCAACATCGAATGCGGAATTCCTGGTATTTCGGCCGATGTATGTGCTCGAGTCATGGAAAATTTGGTCCAGCGTATTCACTCATGCCAGCGCTTCCGCAACGGACATTTGAACGATATCGTATTCCATAATTAATGGTATCGATGATCCTGAATTTTGCAGTGGCATCTTAGATCATATGGATTAATTTTTTTCAATTGCTAAAAAATTATATAAATGTAATTATGTAGAAAATTTTGCAACAGCACATTTTTGTCAATGTTATAAAAACTGAGCGATGATATTCATATTTGATGTAATTCAAACTGTTTTTCGGTACATTCGTTACTATTTTATAAACATTCGTTAAAATTTATTATTTACATATTTTTGTTTTGGCAATGCGATGATCACTTGTCGTATTCGAAAAAAACTGGGAAAATTCGCAAAAGAAAAATGCTTATATTAAACTTTGTCGGTGAACGATTTCGATATCTTGAAGGGAGCGAACATGATGCGTGGGATTCATCCCCCATAAAATTAATGCTAATTTCATGCTATTGTAAATAAAATGACATTCTTTGAAATTTATCAAGCTGTTGATTGATAGGCGTTTTCACCAGAAAATGGCCTCGAAAATATATTTGAAATTTACAAAATTAAATGAGAAAAAATCGTAAAAAGCAAGATCAAATAGAAGAACACAAATATGTTAAGTTAAGAATTATTTCACTCAGTGCCTGGCATTTAAATGATAGCGTCAAATTAGTCTTCATACATTCAATTTAAAATTGTAGTTTTTCCTATGTTTCAGACATCATCTGACGGTGGCGATTATTTATGGGTCTCATCGCTTTAAGTATGTATGGAGATCAGATTTCCTTTTCTTGAATTTGCGTGTGGTTTTTTTTTTCTTTAATTATATTGGTCATAACTGAACATTTGATTGAACTGCAAGTAAATATTTAGTCAGGACAACCTGTAGCGTATATTTCAACCTAACAACAAGAATGTCTATGTACCATGGAATCGTAGGCGCAAGTTAAAAAGGATGCTTGTTGGTATTGTTCTTGGTTTAGGCATTATGACGCAAAATTGTCGATTTGTTTTTAATTAAAGTACATAATTTGCTGGCACCGTAATGAGTAACACTTTTTATATGTTGTTCGGGGGAGTTTTCACGACACGATGATATGACTTTCATCGGCAGGAAAATTATTTCTATCTCCCTATATAGAGACTGTCTAGTTTGATTAGTCTATTAATCGTAATTAGCCTTTCAAGTCACCGGTAAGAGACACAAATGTAAATAAAAATACTTATTTTTATAATATATATACAAATGACCTCGAATAAGTACTCATTATTTCAAATTATGTAAACCAACGACATCATCAGATAATCACTGCCAATTCCAAGGCTGTATTTACACTAAATATTTTTAAGTATTTATTTCCAACAGCTCATAAAAATTGCATATGCCACGAATTTTCGTTCAAGAGAGCGTTAACATTTAACCTGAGCCATTTTTTATTATTATTTTTTTTTTATTGGTGGAATAAGAAGTCTCGATTACAATACTTTTATGAGTCCTAACAGAATGGGCAATGAAAAGGTGAAAACTGTCAGATCTTGGAGCGTAGCCAGAAAACATGTTCTTTCTTTATTGTGACAGACAGTGCGTGTGTAGGTTTTTGTTTGCCTTTCCTAATAAATGCTATGTCGACGATAGAATCTATCAATGGATAGAACATAAACAAAAACATACATACGGATTATGTGGGAGTCTAGGGTGAAAATATGAAATTATTATGAAAAAGAAAGTTGCAGCCGAAAGTCCAGAAAAATAGTCAAAGGAATTATTTAAAAATAGTTCAGATTAAGACTTTTGATTGTATTTCATGCCTGCCGGAAGTTTTTGACATGAAATTGAATTGAAGTCAATTAAATTTAGCCTGTCTGTCGACTCATATACCTACTAATGAGGACAATGAACGAACGATTAGTGAAGGATGAACCTATGAAATCAGGCTCCCAGAACAATGTGTTTTTTATAATGAGGGATGCAAGCAAGCACCGTTTAGAAGACAAGGAAAACATGTTTTTTGGTAATTTCTAATTGTTTCTACCAACTCTATGCAATCCAATCCCATCTGTATCTATCACAACTGCATCCTTAATCAATGGTGAATTGATCTGACTAATTATTATTCTGTTTGATGTATCCTTTACAGTATTTTGAAACTAAGTCCCAACTAAGGATGTAACATTGTATAGCAAATCAGAAAATGGTTTTCTAGTTTTGCCTGCCCCCTTAATAAAGTTAGTAGGCGGAAACGGTTCACTTTTCATTTTCGCCTGAAATAAAGTATGAATAACATTTCTTAGCGAAATGTGAAAGACAACAAACAAATCGATGATGAATTGTAGCCAAAACACGTGAATTTACGAATTAAATGTTTTCGTTTTGTTTATGGCGTTAGACACGAAAAAAATAGATTAATGGTTCACTTATTTTAGTTGTTGTGTGAATTCTATTCGCCAGAAACTATGGTATAAGATATAGCAAGTATCTGGTCAAAATTAGCCCTTTTTATACCCTTTACGGATGTGATAGGGTATATTAACTTTGCCATTAAGTTTGCAACGCACAGAAGGAAGCATCTCCGACCATATAAACTATGTATATTGCCTCGAAATGAATACAATATTATAATTTTAACTTCGAAAATAAAAATAACGAAATTTAACCAACTAGTTGCTTTGTTTTAATATTTTTTCGGGTTAATTTTATATGAAATTTTACAATCCATAAAGAGACAAATACATACTAATAAAAAGATATCGCCATTTAAATCAGATTGTAAACATATGGTTTCGTGTGAGATAAACACACATAATGTTAAATACATTTTTAAGTCCATTTTGAATAGCAGCAATATAGCATTTTTAAGTTTTCTGTCGACTAATTTTATATGAGGTTACTTGCAAAAATAAATATGTACCAAAAATTTAAAATGTGTGTGTTTATGAACACCTTTGTCAGTCACTGTATATATGTATGTATGTACAGTGTGCAATCTAAAAAACCAGCTTTGAAACTGAAAGAATAGTTTGCAAAGAAGCAGTCAGACAGACAGACGGACAAAGCTGAATCAAATCATCTCGTAATAGTTTGCCGTATGAAAGGTTCCTTTATTCCTTGTATTTTTACACCAAAATGAAACAACTTTGAATAAAAAGAGTTATGTTTCGTTAACATTAAGTTGATGCACCAATAAACGTTCAAAATTGGGCCACAAGAATAGGGACATTATTAAAATTCTGCTATCGGCCTAACGCTTTGTATGACGCATAACTTCGGCTTGGGCCCTTTCCATCATCGCTCTTCCTATTTAAAAAAACCATAAAAGTATCCTTTTTAGGCTCATTTTACATTGCCGCGTGAATCGAATGAACCGGATGAGTCGCATGAGCAAACCACAACAAAGTAGATGGTTGTGGCGCGAGAGCATGCGGTTCATCCGGTTCATGCGGCCACTGCAAATTAAGCCTTAAAGGGGTTTGACGTTCCGATTTACTCTCTTTTCAACTTATCATTACTTCTCCTTTTCAATATTGTTCACTTTTGATTTTGAAATACTTTTTGGCCGGTCTCATACAAAAATATAATGGACGGGCATATAGTCCGATGCATGCTGTACGTTTTTTTCATTTGTCCGAGCACTTCTCGTATTCTGATCTTAACCAAATTTGGTATGTAGGTTCTATGTGTCACTCTGAGTACAAATCGGAACCGCAATTTTGATCATCGACTGGACTAACGGTATATTCTGTCTTGTTAGTTACTCGCCTAAGTCTTTTTAAAGATTGCTTCTCCAGGCATTTGTCGTTGTCAGATTTCAACAAAATTTTGTACGTAGCTTCCTTGAGTTATTATAAGTACCATGATATATTTTGGTCCTCCTGCATGTGTGTCAGAAAAAATGGACTCTCATTATCATTAAATGAAACGGAAACCAAACTTTGTAGACATGGGTATCTTTTGATTAGGGGTGATGAGACAAATACACTCGAATATTGTTGAAGGAATTTTGAATTCTTTGGCCAGGACCCGTGTTGCGTCCGAATCACTTTTTTTCGTGATTCGGATCGGATAACGGATCATCGCCAAAAACGTGATCCAGATCGGATCCTCGAGATCCTACGATCCGGATAGCAGGATAGGATAATTTTTTTGGTGTAAAATATGAAGTAAAATTGATACAAAATGAAGTAAAATGGAATTTAAACGATAAAATCGATTGTGAATAAAAACTTCTTTTTATTTTTCGATTCAAAATGAAATAAACAAGAGTACGAAATGAAAGAAACAACAGAAAACATCGGAAGAAAAGAAACTATTCATAGTCATCGATTAAATTTTGATTGTATTTAAGCATCAACAAGTGCTCGAATGTTTTCGAAGATAATCTGTTTCGGCGTGTTGTGAATATTTCAAGACCAGTACTGAAAATTCGATCGACAGGAGCAGACGAAGGCAAGGTTGTGTTGTATTTCGAAAACATATTTTTGATAATGCCGAACTTATGTGCAAGAGCCCGATTTTCTTTGTCTTGTTGCTTATGTAGTCAAGGAACCGATTTTCAATGAAATTTGCCTCATTTAAGTTGTCGTCCGTTGATTTCCCGGACATGTTTTTCAATTCAATGAAAAAGTCCTCTACGTTTGTACTGCCTGATGTTTTACTACCCTTATTGCAGAATTTGTGACATCCGGAAATGCATTTTTTTTATTCTTTATTCAGTTTGAATTTAGGATGACATAGCATATGGAATACTTTCTCTATTGTGTAAATCCATGAAAGGAAATTTTCTCTTCATGTTATACCTATATGAGTCGCACTTGTTCTGTGCAAGTTAAATTATACATGTTTCCCAAATTTTTTTTTGCACAACAAGCAAAGTGGGTAAAACTAAGCCTAATGTGGCAGTTTTTTTCAGCCTAGAGAATATCAAATGCCGTTGCTACTGACTGGAGCCACATATTCTTCTAGGAAAATCTATTCTTTGACGAGTAATTTCATCGACTTCGATTCGAAAAGAACTTGCTGAATTTGGTCTTTACCGGAATCCGCAACTGTTTTCGGCACTTTTCTTTGATTTTCTCTTTCATTTGACCGCTTCTCTGTTTTATTCCAAAGCAATCGTGACATCTGGCGTGACGCACAAATTTTTAGGATGACCCCCAGCCATAAGACATATCCATGCCAAAAGCAACAATTCAATTTATTATCTGAACTTAATCTGAATTTTTCCACTATTTAAAATGGTATGCATGAAGCCAACAAAAACAAAAATTTTATTTCATAAATACACGATACACTGTTGGTTATCGTTGGCCATCAATACTTTTGACCTCGAACGTGTTTAAGGCATGCAGGGGTGTGCTAACTGTAACTATAGAAATAGACTATTATTGACCAATTCTGAGAAGATATACAGATTCCATTATTTTTCATTTTTTTCCGAACCCACCTTCCTGTAAGTTTTCATAATTCCAAGTATAACGGTCTCGAACTGCAAGAGGAAGGGGACAAATTACAAACTAATATTTTCTCCTCCCCCAATGTTCCCCTTTCTACAAATTTCAAGAAAATGGGAAAAAATGGATTGTACTCAACATTACCTTTCTCACGACACCTCACTTGCCTATACCAGTCGATAAAAAAAAAATTGACATTAATTTCGCCTCTATGTGGACAGCGCAACCCCCTCCCCCGCCCCCCCTCCCCCGCCCCCCTCCACCTGCTAAAGTTGTATTAGTCAGCATCCCAACCAATCTTTACTCTTTCAAAAATGATTAATTAAATAACTGCAATTCGCACTACGAAAAACAACATGAAAGTAAGTAGTACTCACACCTACGAGGCCGGTAGGTGTATTTTTTGTGTGGATAGTGTCAAAATGCCTTACTTTAAATGAATGTACTATTATTAAATAATACGTGATTGTAATGAAACTTCGAGACATTATTGCTTATAGTGTTAATTATCATTGGTCATCAATATTTTTGGCCTGTGATGCGTTTTAAGGGTGCAGGGGTGTGCTAACTGCAACTATATAAATGTATAGGTACTATTATTAACCTTTTTTGATGAGATATCAAAATTCTACGATTTTTGGTTTTCTATGCTAGTGAAATGCCGCCATCCTGCAAATTTTCATGAAATGCAAGGGGGGGGGGGGGCAAACTCGGATCAGATATTTTCCCCTCTACCTCTTTTCCTCTTTTTTCAAATTTGATGAAAATGCCAAAAATGGAATGTACTCGGTGTTACCTTTCTTATGATACCCCCCTTGCCTATACCAGATGAAAAAAAAATTTGACCTTCATTTCCCTTCTATGGGGACCTACAACGGCGAATTATAACAATTCTACATATTCCCACAAAATTTCATATATGTAGCTTCAGCGGTTCTTGAGATATTTCATGGACAGACAGACGGACGCATGACCGATTTCATAAGGGTTTTGTTTTTACTACAAAACCCTAAAAAGACAAATTATTTTATATAATAAAAAAAAACTTTAAATAAAAGCTTTGTGATCTGCTCACCATTCAGTTGCTTTCCACTTTTTTGGAGTTTTCATACTCGAATTTTTCCATTTTTTTCTTTTCAAGTGTTAAAAGAAAACGAAATAATGAAATGATGCAAAACACGCTGAGTAAATACAATGAGGTTATGATCTCAAGCAGGGGTCGGACACTTTATACGATTTTCTGTCTAAAAAGTAGCAGACGAATTCATAAATGGAGTCACACTTGAAAGGGAAAAATTGGCTACGTAGTACGGATAACAGTTACCGTGGCGCTCACAAACTTCAACACCAAATGATTTGTGAAATATTCCTTACCCTCATGCAAGTTTTTACACTAGCGCGCGACTGACATATCGTGTGTTGGTGTGTCGAGGGGAACCGCCGCACCGCGTTCTCCTCTACACACCAACACATGATGTTAGTTGTGCGCTAGTGAAAAAACACAGGCTCAGCTTTGCGCGTTTCCTCCGCAAAAATGAAAATTTCTGTTTTAGCGATCAAATTGCATGTTCTCAGAAGTTTCTATGTGTCAGGCATAGAAGAATTTGTAACAAAAAAAAAATACCCTGCTTGGTGGTCCTCAGATCTCCGTGATCCTGGATCGCATCACGATATCGGACCAATGATCCGGATCGGATCACGAATCACGATCTGCGATCCGGATCGCAGGATCGGATCATTGATCTGGGATCAGCGCAACACCGGTTAGGACTGATATCATTTTGAGTCCTTTGGTGTGGAAAAAAGGACATTCTTGACGATGAAGCGATAACTAGGCAATCTTCTCTATTACCTTGACCCCTCCAGGGGCATGGGCGCGTCAACATCTCTAGCATTTCTATGCCTTGTTGACGTTTCAATAGCATACCTACTTTTCGGAAGTGCAGTTGCTAGTATGAACCTCCTATCCGCGCCGTCTTTATAGTGACAAGCTCGGAGCACAGTGAGAGTTCTATTAGTACTCACAGGCAGTTTTTGATCGTGCCGAGATTTGATCTCCGAGCTCTAGATTAGTATCGTAGAGCCGTGACCGAACGATCACGACCACCGAGCGCGATAACTAGGCAATATGGGTATCAAATGACGGAGGGTGTTGAGACGAATGCATTAGACATTCTTGGCAAAAAAGGACATTCTTGGTAATGAAGCGATGACTAGGCATGATGGATATAATATAAATAGTGGTCATGAGGTGAATTCACTAGACTATTGTTGATTGCATTTTGAGTCCTTTGGTGTGGAGAAAAGGATATTTTTGGCAATGAAGTGTTACCTAGCAAGATGGGTCTGGGAATATTGAGGCGAATGCACTAGACTACTATACTGCTGAAGGCATTTTGAGTTCTTTGCTGTAGAAACAATAACATTTTTGACAACGAAGTGATATCTTGGAAAGTGGGTATCATATGACTGGGGATGTAAAGGCGAATGCACTTGACAATTGCTGGAGGCATTTTGAGTCCTTTGGTGTGGAAAAAGGACATTTTTGGCAATGAAGTGATATATAGGCAAGATGGGTGTCATATGACTGAGAATGTTGAGGCGAATGTACTAGACTACTGGTGAAGGTATTTTAAGTCCTTTGGTGTGGAAAAAGGACATTCCTAGCAATGAAGTGATATTTCGGCAAGATTGGTACCATATAAATGGAAATAATGAGGCGAATACACTAGACTACTACTGAAGGCATTTTGAGTCCTTTAGTGTGGAAAAAAGGACATTTTCGGCAGTGAAGTGATATCTAGGAAAGACGGATATGATATGGCTGTGAATGTAGAGGCGAATGCACTACTGTTGAAGGCATTTTGAGTCCTTTGGTGTGAAAAAAGGACATTCTTGGCAATGAAGTGTTATCTAGGCAAGATTAATATCATACGACTGTGGATATAGAGGTGAATGTACTAGACTTCTGTTCAGGGCATTTTGAGTCCTATGGTGTGGAAAAAAAACATTTTTGGCAATGAAGTGATAGTTGTGCAAGATGTGTATTTTATTATATGACTGGGCATGTTGAGGCGAATGCACAAGACTACTGCTGAAGGCACTTTAAGTCTCTGGTGTGGAAAAAAGGACATTGCTGGCAATGAAGTGATATCTAGGGAAGATGGGTATGATATGACTGTGAATTTTGATCCGAATGCGCTAGATAACTCTTGATGGCATTCTGAGTACTTGGGTCAGGAAATGGGAACACTCTTGCATTCGCCTAGTTGATACGGGTATCTCCTGAATTGGGACGATAAGGATAACAATTACCAAAGCAAGTAATAGACAACTTGAAAGCAAATGGATTAAAATTAAAATGTACTTGCATTGGACGGGCCTGAAGTGCCGATGAACATCATCGCTCTTTTTGTGTCATTGAATTTGTATTCTATAGATGATGGAAAAGATGGAAAATCTTATTTCTTATTATCTTGTATTACTTTACATGCCTGTTGTTCTATGAACAACAGTCGCATCTAGTCATCCATCAATTGTCCAATTTCATAGCTCAAAATTGACAACCGGCTAAAGATCGTATGAATACGACAGCGCGAGTGTCATTTCTAAACAGTCAGCATATGCTGACCCCAGCCAGTGGAAAAATTTTTGTGATGGAGAAAATGGCATTTCGCACAGCATGTTGTGTCCATCAGAAACACAGTGGAGAGAATTCATAAAACGAATTGGCAACAGTATGCCAACCGCTGTTTGTAGTCCGGATGGCGCAATGGTTAGCATGTTCGCCTTCTACGCACTGGGCCCCGGTTCGATTCCTACGGAATGCAGTAGTTTTCGATAAAAAGGGGATATACGTGTCGGACTATGAACCAACTCAGCTGTTAAGGTAAATAACTCTCTCTCTCTCTTTCAGCATGTTACTGGTCACACAACTCTGCAAAAGACACACACCGTCACGATCTAGAAAATGAGATGATGCCAACTCATCTCGAGGCCATGGTTCAGATTGGATTGTTGCACCAGTTATTTACTTTATTTTTATGCCAACCGCTGTGTGTTATGTTTTCCCGCTGGCTGGGACCAGTATATGCTGACAGTTCAGAAATGACACCCGCGCTGTCATATTTATACAATTTTTTTTATCAGTAGTCAGTCCATTCGCAAAAAAAAAAACAATTCGAAAATCGATTTTTTCAACTTTGGCGATTTGTAACATTTTACGTGTTTGTTTAAACTAAACACTTTGTATAGTTGGATTTTTAATTTTTAATTATGCGACTAGCGTGGGCGGAGATAAAGACAAAATATTTAAGCAAAATAAAACACCCCAGAAGTACCGTTAGAAAATGTTTCAGGTGGTGCAAATTTGAATTTAAGCTTTCTGGCTAAGCCTCTATCGATTTTCAAAATAATCTGAAAGAGTGCGTGGTATGCATTCTAAAGTTAGTTTTTACGATGTACCGACTGACGTAGATGCTCATTGAGTGGACCTTGAAATATGAAATGTTATCGTCTTCAGATCAATATGATGGAATCAATCAAAGGATGTACCCAACCACTCATCGATATTAAAGAATCATGTACGAGCAAATGCCAGCGCCAGGATAGCGCCACAGGTTCATGCATGTTTTAAGTGAAAAGGCCAAACTTACATCACCAAGGCAACGACCAGGAATTGATTTCCACAGGATTCCTCGAGCTCTTAGTAATGTCAAAACACCACGTCGCGTCGAATTTACATTTCCAAGTCACCGTCATTCAATTCAACCGTGAGTCTTCACGAAACCGACACACAACTCCACTGCGTAAACAAATCACTGCAACACGAAAATTCTTTAGGAATTTCGGCGAATCGACTGCTGAATAATACCCGAACTGCCACACGAACTCCTTACAAAAGTATCTGCACGGGACTGCTGGTGAAAATGCAACTAGAAAATGCGAAACTTAGAAAAATACTCTGTCAAAAAACACAAGCAATGCACATGAAAAGTCAGTCGTAGAAATTGCAGGTCAGCCACTGACATTTTCGTTGGAAGAGCGAGAGGTCATTACCATGTGAAAGAGACGCGGTACAAACAAAAACTCACCTTCACGCATACTGCTGCGCAACTGCTAAATACAGCACTGTTAGAAGAATGTTAAATTGTTACTTGCCTCTCCACACAGGGCTTGTGTATGACGGGGTAGAATGGGACAGCTAGAGAAACGCCGAAAAGCACATGGTCGATTGGATGACATTTCAGATCTCAGCATCGCCGGCCCGCATCAAACTTCCACGTGCGTCAACATTAATAAACACTAATGGCAAGAATTTGTTTAACAGATCGATATTTATATCATCCATGTCTGCGTTTTGGTCTTGAAACGGATTAATAATGTTTTAAAGCTGTTTTATTATTTTTTCGGAGAACGCGTACGTTTCAAATTCAGATCCATGAAACCATAAACGGGAAATGAATCAGAGTTCACCTTAAACAGTTAGTATGCTAATATCAAAACCAATAGCAATCGTTTGGTATATTTCTCGACGGTTTGAAAAAGTTTCCGAGTAAAATGCTAAATTGATTACATTCTTACCGCGGAACATAGAAATTGTTTGCTGGGTAATATTATAATAAGGCAGACTAAAAAAATTCTGAAGGGCCCTGCAAAAGTTTCTCACCATGGGCGCCGTAAATTCCTGTGACGAGCCTGACTACACTAAAAATAATTTTCCCTATTAAATGTTATAGCGTAGCGTTGACCTTTTCTATGGAATTGTTCAAAATCTTTACTTTTGGATCAGGAAGGATTTGCTAGAGTTAACTGTTTTAAAAATATTTAAAAAAAAAACACAGTGGACCTCTGATTCGTAATTAGCACTTCAAAAACATGAATGAACAAAAAAATCCCAACTCCGCCACAATTTGTTTTAAGTAAACTCGACACAAAAACGAAAATGTTTCATTTGTTTTGAAAAAAAGAAAAAATCCAACGTTTGAATAGCTATTTTCAGAAAACCTAGAAGTGCGGAGATGATTTCTACTATATGTATATTATTATATTGGGTGTACAACTTTGCTTCCGCCGTTTTTTTTTTGGATACTTACAGATGTATTATTCAAAGTAGGTACTGTCCATCGCTAGCGACCAGCGTTGCCAATTTAGCCGTTTTCCGGCTAAATTTAGCCGGAAATCACTTTTTCTAGCCGGCACAAACACCAAAAACCGGCCAGCCGGATTTTTAGCCGGATTTAATTTTTCACGGCCGATTTTCCTGCCCAAGGTTATTCTCTATGCATGTTCGGACAATTCACGTTTTTATACCCTTCACGGATGTGATAGGGTATATTAACTTTGTCATGAAGTTTGCAACGCACAGAAGGAAGCATCTCCGACCATATAAACTATATATATTCTTGGTCAGTATGATGAGACGAGTCAATTAAGCTTTGTCTGTTTGTCTGTCTGTCCGTCTGTCCGTCTGTTTCTATGCAAACTAGTCCCTCAGTTTTAAAGCTATCGAGCTGAAATTTCGTACAGAGCCTTCTTTCTTTTGCACGCAGTATATATGTCGGAACCAACGGAATCGGACCACTACGTCATATGGCTGCCATAGGAACGACCGGTCCAAAAATTCGTCTTTGTGAGAAAAACTTTTTTATTTCTTAAGATATCTTTTTCAAATTTCACAAGAATCAATAATATCTATAGCTAAATCACATTCATGAATTTGATTGAAATCGGACCAGTACGTCATATAGCTGCCATAGGAACGACTGGTCTAAAAATTCGTCTTTGTGAGAAAATCTTTTTTATTTCTAAAGATATCGTTTTCAGATTTCACACTAATCAATAGTATCTCTAGCTAAATCACATTCCCGAATTTAGTTGAAATCGGACCACTACGTCATATAGCTGCCATAGGAACGACAGGTTCAAAAATTCGTCTTTGTGAGAAAATCTTTTTTATTTCTAAAGATATTGTTTTCAAAATTCACAATAATCAATAGTATCTTTAGTAAAATCATATTTCCGAATTTGGTTAAAATCTTACTACTCTATCATATAGCTGTCATAGGAACGACCGTCCCAAAAGCAAACTTTTTTTTTATTTCTGAAGATATCTTTACGAAATTGCATATTATTCAATCGTATTGACTGCTTAGCCACGTTCCTAAATTTGATTGAAATCGGCCCACAATTGCATATACCTCTTATAGGAACAGTGAAATCGGAACAAATTTTACTACTAATTTCAAAAAGGCAAATGTACCACAAAACACAACGAAGGTATGATACCCTTCATGCGAAGCGTGAAAGTTATTATACCTTCGGAAAGCTAGCCTTCGGCTAGCTTGTTTCTTTTGAAATATATTATATTTAAATATTATTGGTTTTAAACTTTACTTTTAAAACATGGAATTAGGTGTTTTCGGTTTTTTAGCCGTTTCCAAATAGGAAATTTTTCCGGCCGGATTTTTAGCCGTTTTTAGAAAAATATTTCCGGCTTTACCGGCTAAATTTAGCCGTTTTGATGATAAGATTTTGGCAACACTGCTAGCGACAACTTTCGCCCATCTTTCCGGCAATTTTCGAATTCCATCTTGGAAAAAGGAGGCGTCTTTCGACATCGACGCAATCCATGATTGGATTCATTTTTCGACTTCCTCGTACGAACGAAAATTCTGATCAGCCAGGACGTGCGCCATGGAACGAAACAGATGGTAGTCGGAACGGAAGGAGCGATGTCTGGGGAGTACGGCGGGTGGGGCAAGATTTTCCATTTCAGGGTTTCCAAGTATGTCTTGACCACTTTTGCGACGTGTGGCCGGGCATGGTCATGCTGGAGGATGACTTTGACGTGTCTCTCTTGGTACTGTGGTTGTTTTTCCTTTAATGCTCGACTTTAACGCATCAATTGCGTTCGGTACCGATCTCCTGTGATAGTTTCATTCCATTTCAGTAGCTCGTAGTATATCACACCGAGCTGGTCACACCAAATGCAAAGCATAACCTTGGCGCCATGAATATTCGGTTTTCACGTCGACGTTGAGGCATGTCCGGGCATTCCCCATGACTTTCTGTGCTTGGGATTATCGTAACGGACCCATTTGTCGTCGCCGGTTACGATGCTATGTAGAAATCTCTTCCGATTCTGCCTTTGAAGCAGTTGTTCGCATGCAAATAATCGCCGTTCAATAGAGAGTTTTAGCAATCGCTTGTCGTTTACGTCTTTGAATGCC
This sequence comes from Chloromyia formosa, assembly GCA_964017055.1. Lineage (NCBI taxonomy): Eukaryota > Metazoa > Arthropoda > Insecta > Diptera > Stratiomyidae > Chloromyia > Chloromyia formosa. The sequence continues at coordinate 28,933,386 of OZ024815.1, read as the reverse complement.
GGAAAGGTAATGCGCGTGCGCAGACGTACAAACGACTTATCGTTTACGTCTTTTAGTGCGGGAAAGGTATGTAATACGCATGCGCACGGAAGCTGTTGTCGTTAAAAAGAAAGATGAAGATGTCGTATTACGACAACTACGCCTGTTTAACGTTTATAATTGTCGTAGACGACAAATTTTATACGTCTTGCTAAAACTCTCTATTATCTCTCGGTTTTAACTCGTACGGAACCCAATTTCCTTGTTTCTAAATCATGCCCATGGCCTTGAGGCGTTTTGAGATGGCTTGCTGAGTCACTCCCAGTGATTCAGCTAATTCTTCTTGCGTTTGGCATGAATCTTCATCGAGCAGTGCTTCCAATTCATCGTCTTTGAAAATTTTTTCTCTCCCACCACTATGCTTGTCCTCGACATTAAAATTGCCACTTTTAAAACGTTGAAACCACTCACGACATGTTCTGTCACTCAGAGCAACCTCACCCTAAGTATCTGAGAGCATTCGATGAGCCTCAGCTGCAGTTTTTTTTTCAAATGGAAACAGAAGATCAAAACTTCCCACAAATGGCGAGAACTTGGATCGAAAACAGACATTTTGAATACAATAAATAAATAACTGGCGCAACAGTCCAATTTGAACCACGGCCTCGAGATGAGTTAGCATCATCTCATTTTCTAGATCGTGACGGTTTTTGTGCAGAGGTATGTGATCAGCAATACGCTCAACCGAGTTATTTACCCCATAATGGGTACTCATTTAACAGCTGAGTGGGCTCATAGTCCGACACGTAAATCCCCGGAATCGAACCGGGGCCCAGTGCGTTTAAGGCGAACGTGCTAACCGTTGCGCCATCTGGACTACATTTTGAATGGCGAATTTTATTAAAAATTACTAGTGCGGGGATGTCGATACGTTCACAGACGTCCAAACTCACTTTGTGCCACTTTTGAACTTGAACTTGACCAGCCCTCACCGATACAGCCGTCTGTCGGAAAACGGCGGAAGCAAAGCTGTACACCTAATATATTATCATCTAGTGTTCGATTCGCTCACATTTTGTTACTAATCTCAATCATTTAAGATATTCATACCAACTATTTTTAATATCAAAAATAAAATGCGTGCTAAAACTACTTTACTTTGATTACTAACTCCTACTGGGTCACAGCGAGTCAACTAGTCCCATGTGGCAGTAGACGTTTCATTAACATAAACTGCTTTCGGAGATGCATGTAGATAGCAAGTACCTCCGGCCTATTTATCCGCATATCTGCGACAAGGCGGGAATGGTTGTGGCTTATTGTAACGCCCCACACCACAGGCGGTAGACAACGCAACATACATAGCCACGATGTGAACGAATTTGAACCCATGGCTAACCGGTGTGCCGAGGCATCAGACCGATACTTTAACGCACTGACGTACCACCCGCCCCCTCCTACTAAGACTACCGCGCGACAAAAGTGTAACCTCCTTCCTGGACCGTGTTTATAGATTTTGGTTTTCATCCTCTCCCCCTCACCAATAATGATGGTGAAAGATACTGCAATGAACCACCTGTAATGAACCATATTATGGTCTGAAAGTGCTGCTCCCACCGGCAGATCGAAGCAGCACCTGATGAGTAGTGATCTGTTGGTGGTACGAAACCAGAGGCCGAGGGCCCATTACACCCGGACCCAGATTCGACCGCGTGGGCGTCTGATATCGTCCGCCAACCATTCCATCCTTATCGACTACAAGTCCTACAACTCATCTCAGCGACTACGAAGCTATTTATTATTCAACTAACATTGGCGATTTTTTTTAACATCACCCTCCCCACTCCCCAGCATTCGCCTAATCACTCTGTTCCATATGATACCCATATTGCCTAGAATTTACTGCATAGGCAAGAAGGTCCTTTTTAAAGACCAAGGGACTAAAAATGCCATCAAAAGATCAATCGCCTCATTAGCCCGATGCAGACGACACCAGTATTTGCAAGATTTTGTTCCTTATTTAGAAATGTGCTGTCTCCGAAAAGGGCCGAACAACATTGCTCAACAGGCCCTCGATTGGAACCCGCAGGGAACCAACGCAAGTCGCCACGTTGGACGACCTAGTAACGCCTGTAGGAGGATCAGTTAAAAGACAGGGTCCCTCAATAGGCTTCAATAGGCAAGTCGTGGAGTGAGCTGAAAGCGATGACGATGAACTGAACGAGGTGGAAAGTAGGCGTGGTTAATGCTCTATGCCCCACAAGGGGTTAACAGGAACCAGAGAGAGATAAGGCAAACACATACTCAGCAAACAATTTCGTACTATGTACTATTTGGAAGATAAATCGTCTAGATAAGATGGCGATTCTTCCATACAAGAAGTTTAGCACTTATTTGCGGGTTTTCAATGCTTAGGGGATATCCCATTACGATACGATTTTAGTTCACAAATATATCGCCTACTACTTGCAAGGTCGTGACATAAATTCCGCAATTTTATCTCCTAGGCGATGAATTCACAACAAATACAAAACGACGATTATGTCATTCTCATTGTTTGTAGTCTAGATAACGCAGCGGTTAGCACTATTGACTTACAATCTGGTTCCAACCCTGCAAATATCAGTTGTAGAAAAGGATAAAACATAAATTATGAGCGTCAAGGAATATATAAGATAGGAAAAAAGATTAAGATTAATCTATTAAAAAAACCATAATGGTTTTTTTTTGTGTTTAGTTGACTTTCATCGCCAAAATTTCTTTTACGCGACATTTATCCGCGTCGCAATTCGCTTTCTAATTGACCCGTTTCATCAAAGTTTCTTCTGGATGTTTCGCTTTCGTAACTACTTTTTCTGGAAGGGGGTGACTCCGGCGATAAATTCATCTTCCAAGGCGAATCACAGTCTTATCGCGGAAGATAGAAATTGTTTGTTGGGTAGGTACATACGTTTGCCCCCGCCTTAAGCCGAGTTTAGAAGCTACGGGAGCACCTGCGGCTTGAACTTAAATGGAAGAAATCGCTCATCAAACCGTGGCGTCAAAAAAAAAAAAAAATTGTTCAAAGATTTTTCACAATTTAAAAACATTTTTCACATAAACATCCTCCTTACATTTTACAAATTACATATTTTTTTCCACAAATTTTCATAAAATGCACACTTGACGGTTATTATCACTAAATTATTCTTCATGTTGATTTCCCCTGTTAAAACGACGAAATCGGTTCAAATTATGAATTAAATATGCGTGTAAAAATGCCAGCTGATGACAAGTATTCAAAACACCATTAGTTCGTGTCACTTTCACTGATTATGCGAAAACTCTCGCCATATCGACCAAGTGTCGTCTCTCCTCCTGTACTATCCCATCTTATCTTGTGTTTCTACGTTTTTGATTTATTTCCATTCCTTAATCAAAATTTCATCAGGACCTTGCTCACTTTCTATCCGTGCCACTAGCAAATCATTTTTACATCCACTTCTAGACTATCCCTTTCGTTGCCCTGACTATCGGGACGGGCTACAACTTTTTTCGGGTTGGCATCAAGGCTCCTTCAGTCGTTACTGTGGTCGGGGCGTAACTGTTGATAAGTGCACTTATACAGGCAGGACGAAATACGATTGAACATCACGATTTTCACATTTTCTTTATTTTTTTCTTTATCGATTCTAGTTTTAGCCATTCCTTGGAACGTCATCCATTTATCACGTTAAGATGGTCAAATTCCCTATACGTCTCGGGACGCGCCGTTATGCTTTCGCAATATATTATTCCCGACTTCAAAAATGTCAACGACTAGACCGAGAATAAATAAATCGTCGACAAGGCAAATGTGACGACGATTTTGATAAGAAACTTGGGCGAGAAAGAGGGATCAGGAAAAATGTCCCTCATTGCATTGAAAGACAAATGAGGCTGTAGGATGAAAAAGTAAAAAATAATATTGGAGCAAAATGAACCGAAGTCGTTCCCAAAATAAGAAAAAAGCGGCAGTAACTAATGGTGGTATTTGTCAAAGCAGGAAACTAGTGTATTTTACTAGAAATCAATGTCGTACATACATACAATAAACGCAAATTTCTGAAATTGAAGTAAGTTTGATAAACTGAAAGTTTCAAACCTCATCAAACTGCAACAGCTGCAATGGCAAAGACATGCTCAGATTAAAAGACGCTTGTAACAGAGGGAAAGCCATGCATTTGTCGACTTCTTTTCTAATACGAGGGTAATGTGAAAAGTTCTCGGCCTGGCACAGAAATACCGTTACAATCAGCAAACATTTATATTTCCTACCTGGGTGCACATGTCATTAGCTCGTATAACAAGTTTCAACTTGTTCTCTTAAGTAGTTTGTGTACACGAATTTTTGCAGTAGACGTCTTACGTGTTTTTTGTTAAAATGGAGAAACTTGAATATCGTGCGGTCATATAATTCTTCGTTTTGGATGGATTAACCCCTAAGGAAATTCATCCGAAGTTAACAAAAGTTTACGGGGACTCTGCTCCTCCGATGTCAATCGTTAAAAAAATGGGCAGCTGAATTTAAACGTGGTCGCACGTCTTTCGAAGACGAACCACGTGAAGGACGGTCAAAAACCGCAACCACACCGGAAACCATCGAAAAAGTGCATGATATCGTGTTGGACGATAGGCGAATGAAAGTGAGTGATATTGCTGAGGCTGTGGGGATATCGGAAGGATCCGACCGATTTTGTGCTGCGATTTGTCACCGTGGATGGGACCTGGGTCCACCACTACACGCCAGAAACGAAACGGCAGTCGAAGCAGTGGTTGGAAGCCGGAGGTTCAGCGCCAAAGAAAGCGAAGTCGATCGCATCTGCCGGAAAGGACATGGCCAGTGTGTTTTGGGATGCGAAAGGGATCCTGTTATTTGATTACCTTGAAAAAGGCAGAACAATAACAAGCGAATATTACTCTAAACTTCTTCGCCAGCTAGATGCCAAAATTCGCGAGAAGATGCCTGGCTTGAAGAAGAAAAAAATCACCTTTCACCAGGACAACGTACCTGTACACAAGTGTGTGTTGGCGATGGGAAAACTGCGGGATTTGGGGTACGATTATTTGCTCGACCATCCCCCCTTTTCACCTAATTTGGCACCCTCAGACTTCCATCTATTCCCAAGCTTGAAGAAATTTGTTTCTGGGAAGCGTTTCGCATCCAATGAAGAAGTTGAGAGGGCCGTGTATGAATATTTTCACGTCTTTCCAGACTCTCACTTCCGCGATGGATCAAGTGTGCTGAAGTCAAGGGAGATTATATAGAAAAATAAAATCATTAACGCGATCAAACTTGATCGACAGGCCTAGGCCTGTTGCCAGGCCTGGCTGTCGATCAAGTTTGATCGCGTTAATGATTAATGATAGAACAATATACCGTTTGGCCTTGGTGCTAATAGGCTTTTTGGCGCCCGAGTTTTAGTCCAATAGATAATTAAAGGATATTTTTCGTGTACTAGTTTAATAATTGAACCATGAAGTACGACTCCGACTCCATTATAAAACTTAATTGTTTTTATCTTGGAAAAGTAGTGAGTTTGGATTTACATTCTTACAATTCAACTCAGACGGCGAAACAAACAGTGCAGCATTTCATGGAAATCAAAAGTGTTCAATTACATTATTTAAATTTAAGGTGTTTAATTACAGTTGTGTTTGAATTGCAAGTTTAAAGGAAATGATGATATCGTTAATCGCTGGTTGATGTGCTCATCGATGGACACGTGACTTCCGCAGCCCTCCTCTCAACCTAATCAAATCTAATAACTTAAGGTCAGGTCAATGAAACAACGGTCAGCATGTACACATTGGCACAGAACACAGAATTTATAACGTTCGCAAACTTCAATCCCTTCAACGACCCGCAATGTGCTTTCATGAATTTATCAGTTGGAGAATTCCAATTGCCATGCGACAAACATTTTAAAGAAAAATGACCGATACTTGATAATCCGAAAAGATGATTTCAATCCCATTTTTGAGCAAACTTGAATTGAACTCTGAAATTATTATAAAAACTGCATAGTTTAGTTATAGTAAAATAATATAGTAACCTTATGTGAATTTTTGTGTTTACCGCCTGCATAACTTAGATATTGCTATCACTTCCCTGCGGGTGTGCCCAAAGAGAAATATATCCGCGTCGAAAATGATATACAAATGAAACCGGAAAATAGAGGGCTACGCCCGCAATCCGAGGGTTTCGTAGTGTCCCATGCCAATAGGAGATGAACTGTCCTACTTTTGGAGATGCTTAACCATTCATGTTAAGATAATATTGCAAATTGTAAGTTTGCATAAAAAATATCGAAAATAAATTGTTTGAATAATTATAGAGAATAGAGTCAGCGACGAGCATACCCCCCTCCCTCCTTCCCCCTTCCCCTCCTCCACCTCATTACCCTTTTGAAAATGGTTAACTCCAATTCGCTCTACGGAAAACAATATGCAAGTATGTTGTACTCGTAGTACTAGTATGTAGTACAAGAGACCTGTTATGTGCATTTTTTGTATGGATGATATCAAAATGACCAAATCTAAATGAATATATTACTATTAAATATTACGTGATTATTACGAAATTTGGAGATATTATTGCACATGGTGTTGATTATCGTCGGCCATCAATATTTTCGACCTCGGATGAGTTTGGGTAATGCAGGGGTGTGCTAACTGTAACTATAGAAATATACTACTATTAACCTATTTTGAGAAGATATCAAAATTCCATATTTTTTTTGTTTTCTGTGCTAGTTGAAAGCCATCTTCCTGTATGTTTTCATATTTCTAAGTGTAACGGTCTCGAAATGGTAAAGGGGGTGGGAAAAATTACAATATGATCTCATATTTTCCCCTCTGCCTCTTTTCCCCTTTCTTCGAATTTGATGAAGTCGCCAAAAATGGAATGTACTCTGTAGTACCTTTCTCATGATACCCCACTTGCCCATATCAGATGAAAAAAAGTGTTGACCTTAATTTCTCCTCTATGGGAACCTCCCTTAACGCAGCAACGCACCTACCTCCCCTCTTAAACTTCTCTCTCCTACCACTCCTATACCACCAATCTCCACCCTTTCAGAAAAGGTTAACTCCAATTCACTTTACGAAAAACAATAAACAATATTCAAGTATACAGTAATAGTACTCGTACGAGTATGTTATGTGCATTTTTTGTATGAATGGCATCAAAATCTCAAAATTTAAATGAATGTACTATTATTAAATATTATGTGATTGTTATAAAACTTAGAGGTATTATTGCCTATGATGTTGGTTATCATTGGCCATCAATATTTTTGACCTCGGATGCGCGTAAGGGGTGCAGGAGTGTGCTAACTGCAACTATAGAAATGTACTATTATTAACCTTTTCTGATAAAATTTCAAAATTCTAGAAATCTAGGTTTTCTACGCTAGTAAAATGGCGCTTTTCTGTAAATTTTCATATTTCTAAGTATAACGGTCTCGAAATGCAAGGGGGGGGGGGGGACAAACTCGGATGACATATTTTCCCCTCTCCCTCTTTTCCCGTTTCTTCGAATTTGAAAAAAATCCAAAAATGGAATGTACTCGACGGTACCTTTTTTATGATACCCCACTTGCCTGTACCAAACGAAAAAAAAATTTCGACCTTCATTTCCCCTTAAAGTTGACCTATTACGACGATTCGCTTTCTCCGGCGAATTATAGTAATTCTACACATTCCTACAAAATTTCATGTATGTAGCTTCAGCCTTTCGTGAGATATTCCATGGACAGACGGACAGACAGACATTTGATCGATTTCATAAGGGTTTTGTATTTACTACAAAACCCTAAAAAGAAGAAACCATTTCAATCAATCCATAGACAAAAATAAGTAACCACCGTACCCTGTCGCGCCGCGTCGGTCGGTGCGACACGAGTCTGACGAAATTCAGGAAATTCCGTTTTATTTGCCGTTATGGGTTCTTTTCGAAGAGGGCAGCGGCGAACGGTGGGAAGCCATCGTACTATCGAGAGCGTGACTACCATCCACATTCATTTTTGCGCTGCGAGTGCCACCCCGCGGGTATTTGTGAACCTTCGGTATAAAAAGTATCTCCGCTAAATATTGGATTGCATCCATGTGGGCGAATGAATTATGGAATTTAAGAAAATTTAATTCCACGTTTAATGGGCTTGGGGTTTGATTTTCTCTATAGCCCTTTAAACTGCTTTTACTATATTTCCTTTCGTGCATAGCACAGTGGTACAGGCCAGTTAATATACGAGTTTGCAGTGTTTACTCTTATGCCTGGTAAAGATATTTAACCTGAAGTCAAGGATATAAAACGGATATGACTCCGACGCGTGTTTGAGAATCATTCATTCTCTAAAACGCGTCCCGCGCGATTTTAATATTTAATTTTAAAACTCTGATTTATGAATAGTTTATCACATGATAATAATACTTGCCATGAGGAATCGAAAATATTGACTATATGAGTAGTCCATTCTCGTGAAGGGAGCTGGAGACGTCAATCAAGGTGTAATTAGGTATTTATAGACGACGTTTTATCAAAAAAAAACACTTTTTTTCCCAGATTCAAAATTGCTGTTGGAATTAAATATTGTGACAGTAAAGGCGAAAACCAATGTGTAACAAGTATAGCGTTCCAAAGAAAGATACCAGAGGCGCTGCGATAGCAACGGAGCTAAATTTTACCACCAGGCGGCGATTCGAGCGGCAAGAAGAGAAATATATGGAACACAACTGACAGCTAGTCAGGTCCGCGTCCCTATATGATGAGATGATTCTTGGGGACATTCCTGTTTCGTGAATATTCCGAGAATTCTCTCTATTGCATTTAGAGAGAATTTTTAAAATTCCTTAATTGCGGGTTTTCCGCTTTAGGTAGTCCATTTCCGCTTTAGGTGGTAAGAACGTAAAGCCCGCGCGGAGATATTTACTGGTCCTAAAGCGGAAATTTCTTTGGTTTTGTAAAAATTCTTTCTAATCAAATACGAAACAGGAATGTTCCAGGGGCAGTAAGTCTTTAGCAGGAATCAACCTGAAGTCTGCAGTGCTGATAGTAGCCTGCCCGAGGAGTGACATCCCAAAACACGCGATAGCGAGACATTCGCACAAGATGTATTTGGTCGTTTCCACGTCCTCCAGACAGAGACGGCATTCAGTCTCGCTAGAAGACCCATCTTGTTCAGGTGACATCTGACCAGGTGATGGGCAGAAAAGTACTCCACTAGGAGTCTTAGGTGGGTTCTACTCATTGTGAATGAAGGGCAATATAAGCTCCTTTGGTTGACGTAGCCCTGGAAGGTTATTCTAGTACTGATGACGCAATAGTGCAAGCCAATCTGTGATCCGCAGCTTGGCCGAAGCCAGTCCAAAGCCACAGTAAGGCTCAGCTCCATGAAAAAGACTGGATGATCCTTGTCTAGCAAGCTCATCCGCAGCCTCGCTTCCCTCAATGCCCTGGTGGCCTGGCACCCAACACAAGAAGACTCGATTTTTGGTTGCCAACAGTTGAAGGAGTTCGTAACACTCCTTCACCAGTTTTGAAGATACCTTATATGAGGAGAGCGCTTTTATAGCTGCTTGGCTGTCTGAACAGATAGCAATGTGAGTGCCGTTTCCAAGATTACCCTGGCGCAGACCTCAATGACGTGGATCTCAGCTCGAAAAACGCTGGGCGAGACTCCCATTGCAATCGAAATCGTGGTGTTGGGTCCATCGTTTTGTGATACTACATCTAGAACTCGGAGGTTCAAATCTCGGTGCCAACGAAAAACTGCCTGTGGGTACTTATAGAACTCCCACAGTGCTCCGAGCCTGGAGCCGGCACGGATAGGAGGTGCATGTTAGCAGCTACACTTCCAAAAATTAGATATGCTACCGAAACATCAATAAGACATAGAAATGCTAGAGATGTTGGTGCGCCCATGCCACTGGAGGGGTCAAGGCCAAAAAAAAAGCCTTGACAAAATACTTATAAATATTTTTAGGAAGAGCTAAAGAAATCCGCCATATTTTTTTCTTCTCTTTAACCATAGCAATGAATGGGTTACACACTTTTTTCATGAAAACATTGGTTTCTTTAGGAATTATAAATTTTCCTGTTTCCTTGAAGCTCCAACATGACAATAAGGAAGTGTTTAATATATTTTAAACAGTTATCAGCCACTATTTACAAAATACATTAATTTCTTGTTGAATCTTAAATATGCGTTTGAGCTAAATTTCTAGAGTGATGAGTGTTTTTTTGGGAGCTTTGTGTAACATTTCATCAGAATAGTTTTTTTTTTTCGCTGTGAAAATTCGACGACTATCCAATCAAGAAATCCACTTCGAAAAAATGCATAAGAACAAATACAGGCATTTATTTAAACTGTATTCGCTTTTCCTTTAAGTCTTGTAAACAACTTTTAAAAGTACCAACAATGACATTTGGTATGCTATAATAGTATTATATAATAGAATACTTACTTAAAAGACTAGTACGAGTAATCCTAAATGGAGCTGTTTTAGGAGTTCGAAATCGTGTAACAGATTCCTACTTAACTCTTATACGTACTTTTACTCTTATCGTCTTTAAAAGCGCTCTTGTCAGAATTTTCACGAACTCTTCCAGAATTCATAGAATGCCTTATGCGGCTAATTCGATACGCCAAGAATTTTATGAGAACAATTTTCAAGCCTAAAAGTCTTAGCTAAATCTAAATTGAATTCTTATAAAACCCTTGAAGAGCTTTACAAGACAAAAATTGTTAGTTGGGTGCGGTGCCTATAAGAGGTCTTAGTTCAACTTTTGTTAACCTAAATTCGGGAACAATAACACTTTTTCAATTTTTATTTTTAACCTTTAATCCGTTGTCATAAACAAACTTATCACTTTTCCACTGATCTACCTACTTATGTGTCAAATTTTTAGAAGCTGAATTAAAATTTTAATAGATACACAGTCCTAATATGTACATATAGTATGTACTATATATTTGTGCTAAATTCAATGGTACAAATCGGAACAAACACACCAAAGCACGTTTCGCTTGTCACGGCGAAACGTAAGCTCATAATCCGATGTATGCATGTACGACTGTCTACATTGGTTTCTTGTAGAAGGATTTGCACAAGGAATGTAATCATAAATGTAAAATGATTTTATCTTTAGGAATTGTATCTATCTAGTTACCTACAAAGTACATACATATATGTATATGTGCGATGTTTATTCAACTGCACTTCCACGTACGATATTCACGTCTTCTCGTCCCTTTTGGCAGTCGAAAGGGTTAACTTCAGTTGAGAGCACACGAAAAATACAAAATGGAATATTGCGTTGAATCGATTGTAATTTTAGATTTTATTTTAAGATTAAGTAAGTGGATTAAGTAGAATTCGATTGTTGTAATACGAATGGCAGTTTGATTGACTTATCAAGCTACTAACTACTAGATATGGCGCCGGCTTCCCAATGTCCGGTTAAACCGGGACATTAGCCCCCCGAGGCGCCTAAGCCTAAGGATATGCAAAATATGACATCGTTGTAACAAGATCAGCTGTTTTTCTTGGCGAAATTCTGCTATCCGTACCCTTCTATTCAATGAATGCACCGTCTCTCAGCATTCATTTACGGCTGTTCATCATTTGAAAGTTCAAACGTAAACAGTTCTAGGGCCCTTATAAAATAGGTCAAATATCCGTCCACCTGCCTGTCTTTCTGTTGTTCGTTGGTCCATGAAATTTCCACGAATGGCTGAAGCAACAAATATGAAAATATGTGGGTATTTGTCGAAATATTATAATTCGCTGGAGAAAGCGATGCGTCGTAATAGGCCGACTTTTAAGGGGGGTTCCCATAATGGGGATTTTTTTGGTATGGACATGTGGAGTATTATATGAAAGGTTACGCCGAGTACGTTTAATATTTGATAAGACGAGCACCGTTATCAAAAATAGGGAATATAATAATATGAGGCCAGAAGGAGAATCTGGTGTTGGCTGGTCTCTCTCTGGTTCCTGTTAACCCCTTGTGGGGTCTAGGGCATTAAGCACGCCTATTTTCCACCTCGTCCTGTTCACCGCAATCGCTTCAGCTCACTCCACGATTTGCCTATTAACTGATCTTCTCCAGGTGTTACTAGGTCGTCCAACACGGTGACTAGTTTTGCTTTCCTGCGGGTTCCAATCGAGGACCTGTTGCGCAATGTTGTTCGGCCCTTTTCGAAGAGTGTGACCTATCCATTGCCACTTTCGCCTTTTAATGAAAGTGTCTATCCTGTCCTGACCAGTAATAGTAAGGTGGTCGTCGTTAAAAATGATCTCCGGCCACCGTATGTGTACGATGCGACGTAGACACTGATTCACAAAAGTTTGCAATCTAGTAGTTGTCTTGTTGATTACCTTCCAAGTTGAACAGCCATATAAGTAGAAGCACCGATTTTACGTTGGTTTCGAAGATCCTGAAATTGGTGCGCCCGGAAATGTTATTGTTTTGACAGAAAAAAATCAAACTGAAAAAAGCTGCCCGAGCCTTATTGATGTGGGAGTGTACATCAGCATCTACTCCACAATCTGCTATAACAACCGAGGCAGCTGTAGCTGTCACGCTTCTGAGGTAGCAAAAACTGTCCACTTTTTTCCGCTTGCTAGCAACAGGTAAAATTTGTCCGATTGTATATGTATTAAGGATTTAAGTTTTCTCTTGAAATTTGAGTTGACATTTGAATTCTAACTAAACCAAGACACACTCCCTTAGCAAAGACAAAAACTTACTCAGTTAAATTGATCTGGATCGTTTTTTTTTTGTCGCATAACCTGCTCTGCTCTGTACGAAAAAACGCGCCTTATATCTATGACCCACCTGTTGTTTATATATCTATGTTCCTAACACTAGAAAATGATAAAGTTCCACCAATACGTGAAAGCGCGTATTCAATTTGTGTTTTATTCAAACGAAAGTTTTCCACCGTACCCAAATCTACAATAATTCGAAATTTATTCGTGGTGATATTACATGGTGGTTTGAGACAGATTCACCATCTTCATCATCAAATAAAAACGTTCGTATCGAAGCATTTTTAAAACGTTCTTTAACGCACCCGAACTAAGTGATAATTTAATCTTTTTCTGAACAAAATTATTGATAAGTTATCAAAATAAATTGATTATTTGTACTAGCAGTTCTTGGTGCAACCACAAGATAAACAAATTTAATAACTTAATTAACTTTATGTATTAATGTTCCTGCAAATGTACAAGTGCGAATCATTTTCAACTTAATTAACTTATTATTACTTACGATTCCAAAAGTAATCACTTTCTTAACATAACAAAACTTGGCAGGGTGCAAAGGACGGCTTGTCTTGGCACTACAGGTGCCATGCGAACTTGCCCGAGGGAAGCGCTAAACGTTATCCTGCATCTTCCGCCAATAGACCTCTTTATTAAACAGTTGGCGCCGGGTAGTGCAGTCAGGCTCAGAAACTCGGGTGCCTGAACTGCCAAGCCGTACGGTCATAGCAACATCCTCAACCAGTTGCCACGAGATGTGGTCAACATAAAAACAGACTTCACTGTGCCCAAACTGAGGTTTGACAGAAGCTTCTCTGCCAAATTCCCCACCAGGGCTGAATGGAGGGGGGACGAGGTGGTGAAAGACTTTGACATCACGGTTTTCACCGACGGGTCGAAAATGGACTGCGGCGTCGATGCAGGAATCTTTTCTGAAGTACTGAATATCTCGGAGAGTTGTCGCCTCCCGGACTATGCCAGCATTTTCCAGGCGGAAACTCTCGCAATTATGAAGGCGTGTCTCACTCTCAGTGATATACCAGATAACCAGAACATCGCCATTTGCTCAGACAGCTAGGCCGCTATCAAGGCACTGAACTCGGTGAGTACTTCCTCCAAACTGGTCGAGAGGTGTGGGGAAGAGTTAACTCGCCTTGGCAGACGGCTCAATATCACCCTGCTCTGGGTGTCTGGTCATAGAGACATTGAGGGAAACGAAAAAGCCGACGAGCTGGCCAGGAGGGGGGCCGTCCTAGAAAGTTCTCATGCAGAATCTGTGTGTATTCCGCTGAGGACTGTTAAGAGCAAGATCTACTCTTACTACCTCAATGTTGCGGATTCCAAATGGCGGAATCTGCCCACCTGCGCCGTATCAAGGAAGATTTGGCCCTCCTATGACAGTAGGAAAACATCTGAGCTAATAACAAGTCCCGTAGGAATATCGCCAGGCTCACTGCGGTCATTACAGAACATTGGCCTATCGGAGAACATGCAATTAGACTTGGCATCCCTTATAATCCGCACTGCCGCAGCTGTGAAAATGAGGATGAAAAGGAAACCCTCACTCACTTCCTCTGCGAATGCCCGGCCCTTGCTAGGGCCAGATATCGAGCATTGGGCGAGACCTTTCTTGTTAACCTGGGGGTTGTATCGGGGGTGAATATCGGGTAGCTGCTATACTTCCTGAACTCCTCCGGTTGGATCTAGGCACCCTTCTATCCCCTGTTAGCCCAACCATCTTATAACCGATTTTGCCGAGGTTTGTGGTTACAAAACGGCGCATTCGCGCTAATTGGGCCCTGGCAAGTTGTGCTTCAGCCACCACTTATACCAACCAATCACTTTCTTATTTTCTCGTAGATGCAACCTAAATTGAGTTTTTTTCTTTTCATTTCTCCATTTGATGCAACAAAAATTTAGTAAAAAATTGTTAACTTGATAAGTGATTATTGATAATTGGTTCGTGTAATAAGGCCCAGGTTGCGATTTTGACCGCGCGTTGTATATATTGTATAAGGCCAGTCGTTATTCCTATCAATAATGCGTAATATGGTTACTGCTTCCCTACTGTAAGTCTTCACCTGTTCAACTAAATATGTCCCGACCGTATTACATCGTCTTGGTTATCGAAATTAGTTAACTTATTTACTCCTTCTCTTGTGTTTCCGGCTTTCTTGTCTTATCATAAATTTATAGACGAGTTCCTTCCAATATTCTCGTAAGGTACTCATTCCTCGCGCCTTTTATTTCTCTTGATAACTTCATTTACTGCCGAAACTGAATCATGTTCCGGTCATAAATACTTGAGTAGTAAAAATCGTATGCCAAGACATCATTGAATCCTTGGCAAAATATTACCGGGGCGTGAATCGTAAAACTTTTTCAGTTTTTTTTTTCTATTTTACAATTGGATTAAATATGAAGTAAAATTGGACAGGATAAATTTATTTTCAAGACCATTAGCCAAGAACGCTCTCTACTCAGCGGGTAGTCAAAGTTATTTCCTTTTAGCATATTTCGCAGGATATCAGGACGGTAACGTACTACATAGCAATGAACTTTCAAAGAACCCCGCCAACATATTCAGGAATCATAGGTCCTTTAAAAGATGGATATCAGTAACAATTGCCTTCCGGTTAAAGTTTAATGTTTTAACAGATTGTTCTTCGGATAAGGTGAAATGTGAGTGTAAGTTTTATCGGATTGAAACTGAAACCCGGAAAGTTATATAGTCTGAAAAGATGACTATCCGTATCGGGATGGAGCTGGGCCGTTAGAGTAATTGGATGAAAGATTACGGATTTCAGTTAAGTGGGAGAAGGGTGCAGCAAAGTTAGATGGGATTTAGTTATCTAAGATTTAAATTTTCTTTTGAAGACTTTCTAATGCTGGTGTGCCTGAAGTGCTTATATTGATTCTACTGAAAATTTAAAGAAAAACTAAAATTCATAATTGTTTTCATTTACATTATTCGTTGTTTTTAAATTCCATGCAAAAGAAATTGCGTTTAAGAGTCTGGAAATTTTTTGTGATATAAACAACAAATTGTTTACCTAATCGGAAAATGCATAACCCAATAAAGGCAGCATGACACTGCGAAACTTTTGACCCGCCATCTATGTTGGCCTAGATGAAAAGCTGATATATCGAGAGTCAATGACATTAGCGTAGAATCAAGATACTTTTAGAGGTGTAATACATGTCCTTAAGGGTGCGGCGCCTCTTAATGTTATTAAATAGTAGTAGACCGGATGGCGCAACGGTTAGCACATCCACTTTCTGTGCATGAGCCCCTGGTTCGAGTTCTACTGAAGGCGGTAGTATTTTCGATAAAAGGGGATTAAAATGTCCGACTATGAGCCCACTCAGCTGTTAAATCAGTACCCATTCGGGGTAAATTAGTCAGTTGAGCGTGTTGCGGATGATACACCTCTAACTACACCGTCATGATCATAAAAACGAGATGATGTTAACTCATCTTGAGGCCATTAATTTGACTGTTGCGCCAGTTATTTATTTGTTTATACACTAAGGTATAGGGTATGTTGTTTCAGTCACAACGAAAATAGTAAACACGTCAAAGGAGGCTCCGTAGATACAGCAATATAAATAGAAATGATCAGGATCACCTCCTGTATCGATTTAGCCATGTCTGTTCGTCCGTCTTCCCGCCTGTTCGTCTGTTCGTATGTCTGTCTGTCTATACATTTGCACGACAGCTTTCGATGGAATGAACCTAGCGACTTGACATTTTTGTCAAATATTTGTGTTGGGATCTAGTTGGTCGGTAAATATTGTTTTTAAGATATATGTATTTAATAATATTTTGTTTACCTGATATTTCGGATAATGTAACTAAATTGATAGAATTGATCTATATTTAGCACAGCGAATCTAACTGTTTTGAGTCTACATGAAAGAGGACACATAAGGAAATATACAAATATCATTATCGTATCAAGTCCAGATAATTTTTAGCAAATTGAAAACAACATATGCCTGGACAAAGATCACAAAGCCAATTTTGACTGACAAATTTTCGCTTAAGTCAGGCTGCTTCGTAGAAGTAAAGTTCATTCAATTTTATTTCAGAAAAGAATGTAGTACATGCATATTTTCAGCAAAACCGAACCTCTTACTTTCCCATCTCTAACTTCACACAATTCCCTATTTACTTGAAATTATTTCACTCTGAATTTGAATGTACCCGAAAAGCAACCTGATGGGACATTTTTGTGGCGTTGTATTTTACGGTATTCACGAGACGTTCGGCGAAGGTCACGTACAATTTGTAAAAGTGCTCATCCACAATGGCTAAGGGATGAGATTTGGGGATGTTCGACTCAAATTTGCGTTCGGCGATTTTCCACAAATTTGTGCTTGAAGTAAAGCCCATTTGCAACCATTGCTTGTAATTCGCTTGATGAGTTCGGTCTGCTGGGAGTGAAAATGGAACAGGACATTTACAAATTGTCCCGTAATTTGATGAATTTTATGCTGACAATAACGTTTTGTCTGCGTGGAGCTGAAGGCAGAAGTGAATGGAGAAAAATTAATTTGGACAGATTGACATTTAAAAGATGGATAAAATATGTATCCAGGGACTTTCCGGTTGTAAATGACAATTGTCTCAAATCTGATTCCAGTCAGCTAAAACAGATTATGTTTTTCCATTCCATTCCTTCTCTCATCTCTTGTCCATGTACATACATACGTCGCACTAGTGTTGTAATTTCATAATACATTTTCATAATACTGCATGAATATTTACTGAGGTAAAGAAAAAGACTCTAAGGTTCAATGAAAAAAAAACTCTTTCAACGTAACATCTTCACAAGGAGAGTCCTATGAAGAACAATTAGGACGAGTCCCGGTGGTAGTCAATGTTGAAAAAGTACAACCAGGGCCGTCGAGAGGGGGGTGCGGAAGGGGCGTATCGCCCCGTGCCCATGTTTTTAGAGGGTCCCGGAAATTTAAAAAATTTAATATAAAAAAATAATTTTTATCAACACATTTCATATTTAACTACAATATGGTATTTATGAAATCAAAATTATTCTCAATTAATACGTATTATAGATTTTTCTTATATTAGTAAGCCTGGAATTGACCGCGGCGATAATACAAGTGTTTTCAAAGCGATTTTATTTGCCGTTGCCATTATTCCTTATGGGGCCCCATAAAAGTTGAGTCCCGGGCCTGGATTTTCTCTCGACGGCCCTGAGTACAACACTGACCTGTACAAAATATGTGATGAGTCAAAGGTCTGAAAATTCGAAAACTGTAAAGGGGTGGGCACATAGAAAGAATGGATCCTAGTAATGAGGACCGTTGCGTGAGATAACTAGCTCGTCGTACTTGGTCTTCAATAATTCGATTGGATCGTACGCTGTGTGGCACGTTGCGCCGTCCTGTTGGAACCACAAATCGTCCAAGTCCATAGATTTGAGCTAATCCCAAAAATACTCCGATATCATGGCCCTGTAGCGATCGCCGTTGACGGTTGTTGGCGCGTCGTTTTCACCAAAAAAGAAAAATGGGCCGACGACGCCGCCGGCGTGAAAACCGCACCACACATTTAAGTTTTTCGGATAAAGTTATGTCTCGTGCATCACTTCAGGCTGCTCACTCGAACAAATGTGGCAACTTTGCTTGTTGACAAAACCATCGAGCCAGAAGCGATTTTCTTATGGAAGTCGTCGTCAGCTTTCATCTGGTCCAGAGTCCAATTAGCAAATGTGCGACGCTTAAAATGGTCGGTTGGCTTCAGTTCTTGAGTCAACGCAACCTTATACGAGCGGAGAGCCAAATTCCTCCGCAAAATTCACCACAAACTGGTCACACTGATGTTCAACGCCTGCGATCGGCATGGAATTGGCATCCTTGACTGCTCACGCACACTCTCTCGAACGGCCACGATATTTTCTTCACTTCGAGCATTACGTTGTCGCACAGGCACTGGGATATTATGCAATGCATAAGTTGTTTCGTTGGGCGTAAGTGCACGCTACGAAGTCGCGATAGAGCGTGAGATTTGATAAAATAGTTGAATAATTTGCAAACGTTGTTGAAGCGTATGTCTCTCCATGATTAAGTGGCATAGACTGACGTTTCAAAATGTGAAAGAGCTGTGAAGCCAACTTCACTGCTGTTTGAGAAATATCAAAAACAAAATGCGTCGTCCTTATTGAAAAACCCTACACTAAGTCGAATTTTGACTTTGAGCAGTGCATTCGACGCTCTTTAATTTACATCCTTTAGAAGTTATGCTTGGAACTTTAGAAGTTATGTTTGGAACCCACAGGGAACCGATGCAAGTCGCCGCGTTGGACGACCTAGAAACACCTGGAGAAGATCAGTTGAGGTCGAGGGTAAGTCATTAGGCAAATCGTAGAGACAGTTGAAGGCGATGGCGGCGAACAGGACGAAGTGGAAAGTCGGCGTGGTTAATGCCCTATGCCCCACAAGGGGTTGACAGGATCCCGAGAGAGAGAGAGAGAAGTTATGCTACGCCCGCAATCCGAGGATTTTGTGGCAAACGCATTTTTGGTATGTAAATATCGACTCCTTGCTCTTCTTGGTACCACATATTGTAGATGGATAAAAAAACGTAATTAAAATGTCTTACCCATGATATAGTATCTTACATGCCAATTCATATTACGTGATTGTAACGAAACTTAAAAATAGGGGGGGGGGACAAATTACGATCTGATATTCTCTCCTTCCCCACTGTTCCCCTTTCTAAAAATTTCAAGGAAATGTCAAAAATAAAATGTACTCAACATTTCCTTTAACACGACATGCCTACACCAGTGGATAAAAAAAATTTCCATTAATTTCGCCTCTATGTGGACTGCTGGAGAAAAAGATGTGTAGTAATTGACCAACTTTACGGGGGGGGGGGGGTGATTTATGTAGCTTCAATTCGTGAGATATTCTATGCACAGACGGACAGACAGACATTTGACCGATTTTGTAAGATTTAAGACACAAAACCCTAAAAAAAAGAAATTATATGAATAATTATTGTTAGAATCACCACCCCAACCAAACGTTAGCCTTTAAAAATTGGTTCATTAAATAACTGCAATTCGCACTACGAAAAACAACATGCGAGTAGTACTCGCACCTATGCATGAGGCCGGTAGGTGTACGCGTATTTTTTGTATCGATAGTGTCAAAATGCTTAACTTTAAATTAATGTACTATTATTAAATACTATGTGATTGTAATGAAACTTTAAGATCTTATTGCCTATGTTGGTTATCATTGGCCACCAATATTTTTGACCTCGCGTGTGCTTAAAAGGTGCAGGGGTGTGCTAACTGCAACTATAGAAATGTACTATTATTAACCTTTTTTGATGAGATTTCAAAATTATATTATTTCTATTTTCTATGCTAGTAAAATCCCGCCTTTCTGTAAATTTTCATATTTCTAAGTATAACGGTAGTAGTAGTATGGACCCCCCTTAAAGCTGACTTATTACAACGCATCACTTTCTCCAGAGAATTATAGTATACATATTTCCACAAAATTTCGTGCACGTAGCTTCGACGGTTTGTGACATATTTCGTGGACAAACAGACAGCCAGACGGACACATGACCGATTTCACAAGGGTTTTGTTTTTACTATAATATAGGGTTAAAATTTTTCGTTTTGTCGCCTGCACAGCCGCTCTGCCGGGGGGTCCAAGGTCGCTTCATCTCTTAAACTGAAAGTATGAACCCCACCAACATTCTTACTAAACGGCATCTCTCTATCATATTTTGCAAGGTTTGTGTCAATTTATGTCGATTACCGTTCCAACTAAGATCATGACGGTATACAAATCAATTTTGCGTCAGTAACACCATCAGCCGAGTTATTTATTTATAAGTACAATACAATACATACGAGTAGTTCAAATGCAAAAAAAAAAATAATGGCCGTTTGAAAATTCTTTCAGTATGCCCGTTATTCTATTTTTTTAATTAATTTTTTGATAAAGTTAAATTAATTGATCGCTTATCTTGGATTACCGTTGTTTGTAGTCGTTATTAACAGATGAGTTAAAGGAGAAACAAAGGTTCCTTACTACAAAATATATTTATTTCCGCATATACGTATTTTGGGAGTTACTTACTCCCTTCTTCAGTGCTTTTTGTTTCTAAAGATGACAAGGCTTACAATCGGTCTTATATACTAACAATTTTTAAATTACATCATTATACATTCCACTTTTATACTAATTACAATTATACCTAAGTTACATTACGTGTTTTACCTAACATTTTTATTAAGGCCGATGGGCAATTCCCTTCATCTTCGTTTAGGCGTTGATTACTTGGCAGCTTCATGATCTCCAAACTTTCCCATGCGTCTAATTTTGATATTCTGTTTACCTGCTTCACCGCTTGTACATTGTCCCAATCGATTGTGTGTCCTTGTTCGATGAAATGTGCCGCGATTGATGACTTCACAGTGGAATTTCCCCTTCGTTCCGCATTTTCAGCTTCTCTTTTGTGCTCCTTAAATCGTACTTTGATTAGTCTTTTTGTTTGACCGACGTACTTCATATTGCATTCTGGACATTTCACTTTGTAAATGCCACTTTTTTCTTCCTTGTTTAGTGGGTCCTTTTCGCTTGCGAGGTGGGCCTTCAGGCGGGAGCTGTAGCTGTTTCCAACAGCTCCTATGTCGAATTTTTTCAGGCAATTTTTCAGCCTATAAAATTTTGTTGGCGTTGGGAGGCTCAATCTCGTTACACTCGCCTTATTTTCGCCTGCATGGTCAAATAATGTGGAATACGTCCTTCTCTGTATGCGTGCTTCCTTTCGTCGTAAAATTCGCAGAATTTCAGGTTCCTTGTATCCATTAATTTTCGCCGTGTCTAGAATGTACTGCTTTTCTCTCTCGTATCCTGCTGGTGTTAACGGATATGTCGTAAGTCGGTGGATCATACTGTTGTACGCGGCCATCTTTTGTGGGTAGGTGTGACTCGACGAACTTGGGATCGTTCTTTGTGTTGCTGTCTTCTTCCTATAGATGTCGAAATTGAGTATTTGTTGTTCTTTCTTAATGATAATGTCCAGGAAAGGTAAGGCACCATTTTCTTCTATTTCGACGGTAAATTGAATGTTCTTGTGGATTTTATTTATGGCTGTTTTCAGTTCTTCAAGCTTATCTTTTTCCACTATAGCGAACACATCGTCTACATATCTATACCAAATTCTTGGCATTATTCCCTTGTCCTCGATCGTCTTTTCTATGTATGTCATGAACATTTCCGTCAACAATGGTGATAACGGGTTGCCCATAGCTACTCCTGTCGTCGTTTTGAAGAATTGATTGCGGAAAGTAAAATAATTCTCATTCATACATAGTGCCGCTAGTTTTATATAATGTCTAGTTTTTTTAAGCTATTCCACGGTTGTATCGAATTTTTTCAGCCATTCTTCCAATTGAAATATCGCTTGTTTCACTGGGGTGTTCGGAAACAGAGCCTTAACGTCAAATGATACCATCATTTCGTTATTTTTGAGTAGTTCGATGTTCTGCAATTTCTTCATTAGTTCAACCGAATTTTGCACTGAATGTTTGCTCTGTGTGTCGCCCAATTCCTGGAATTGTTGTATTAACCACTTCGCGATCTTGTACGTGGGTGAATTCATGTCTGCAATGATCTCTCTCAACTCGCTACCTTCTTTGTGCACTTTTGGTTGACATCGTATCCTTGGCAGCGATGGGTTGGGCATACGTAGTTTAGTCATATTATCGAAAACCACACTAGCTTCCTTTAGAGCCTTATCTACTCGTTTAATGGATTCTGGTAACGGATCTGTGCGTAATTTGAAGAAATTGCCACCAGCAAGCTTATCCACAACTAGCTCGTCGTAATTGGTCTTGTCCAATATAACTATTTTATTCCCTTTGTCTGCCTTAAGGTAGTACACGGGCTTATCCCTCAGGCTCTTCAATGCTGCTTTGTCTTTCCTGCTAGTGTTTTGGCTGCAATCATCTCGTTCTTCTTTGAAGATTTTCCCTATAGCTCTTCTTATTTCTTCCTTCTCCTCCATTGGTTTCCATTTTATCGCTGCTTCAATGTTAACTATGGTGTCTTCATCTGATCGTTGGGGTGGTAGTGCGTATCCCAACCCATTGTTAAGCATTTTCAATTCGTCGATCGTATATGTGACTGAGGATTTGTTAATGACAAAGTTTTCTACCTGAACTATTTCGTTGGAGTCGATATTTTCCATCTTTGGTGCCAAAGCTTTTAATTTTCTTTTCATTACGTTTCTTTTCCTCAGTTTTTCAATCTCATATGCTCTGCTGATTTTGTGGATCACGTTCTCTATCGATGCGCCAATCTCCGTCGTAATTTTAGCCAGTTTTAAGTGGGTGTTGTATGCTTTCCCGAAATACGTATATGCAGAAATAAATATATTTTGTAGTAAGGAACCTTTGTTTCTCCTTTAACTCATCTGTTAAATTAATTGATTATAAAGTATTTGGAAGTGCGTTTGACACTTTGTTATCTCCAGATTAGGAACTTAAATGCGAGTTATTTGTTTTTATACCTTTTAGGCAACATTCATCAAATGAGGTTGGTGTACACTAGGAAAATGTAAATGAATAAACCCTCTTTGCAAATTTCATTGTACCAAAATAAAAAGTAAATTAATAGGAAACACTCAGAAGGATCTTTTACGACCTTTTCCACCTTTCCAGTCTGATTTCCGCTCTTTTGCTAGAACCGATCCATCCATCAAATGGCATAGCTAACATTCTTGCGACCATCAATACGAAATTGTTAGGGATCAATCCCTAAGCAAACAGAACATTTTCTTACCGAAAATTTACTGTCGAATAGCATTTTCATCCGTATTGTAATTTGACGGCAAATTTGCCAAGCTCTCGTGCCCCAATCCTGTAAGCATCAAATGCCATTACAGGATTTCACGGTCCGTCATTATGACCGTTGTTATCCGACACTCTGCCGAATTGCCTCACATTCCGTGAGGGTCAGAGCTTTTATGGACTACCGCGCTATCCTTTTTATTTCATTTTATGCTCGTACGATGACCAGGACCTTCATGCAAGGATCATTTTATTGCAAACCGATTACTCACATTTGCCTGTAGTCGTCGAATCAACCGACTGGATAATGCTTGTTGGGATTGTTGTTTTCAATGTTAACAGGCTCACTCGTACACGGTTTGTTAATTTCGGAACATGGATAGGCGGTTTTCGTGGCCAATGCGGTCTTACCAATTATATTCGACAGTTGTTTAACACTGAAATGTGTGGGCAGAGCGGAAGAGCTGTGTACTGTTTGTCTTTTTTTTTGTTTTGTGGGTGGACATACATAGTTTGAGCGACATCTATTGCAATGTGAATATGACGCTTCTAATTAAAATAATTGAAATAAGGCGGTTTCTAAAATGGCATTGTAGTTTCGAACATGAAATTGTGGAAATTAGTAGACAAAACAGAAACGCCTGAACGGTGATGTTTTCCTAAATGGTCGTTGTTTCATGGTGGTTCATTTTGAAAATAGAATGAAATCTGGAAAATTGAATAAATGGTGGTTATTTTAATGGTTCGAACAAAGTGTTTGTGGGAAAATGTTTCCGAAGATGTGTTGGATGTATGTACTCGGATAGTTATTGTTGTGGAATTGGTTATATTTCCTCGTTTGGTAAGCGTAGTATTCCACTTTTATCTAGAATATTATTAATGAAAGTAGGTGACCAAACATATCGAATACTAATATTGCACTGAATATCATTTTTACCGCAATGCAATAGGCGTTAAGTTATGTATTTTTAGTGTAGCTGTGAGCAAAAATGCAGAAATATCTGTTTAGGGATTTCAGCCTTAATAGCTTTATCTCGGTAAGTATAAAAGCTACAAGTTTCGTTTTAGTCTCAATTATCTATAAATATTCTATTAAATCTTGTTTAGTTGTCCGGATGGCGCAACGGTTGACCCGTTCGCCTTCTATTCACTGGGCCCCGGTTCGATTCCTACTGAATGCGGTAGTCTTCGATAAAAAAGGGGACTTACGTGTTCGATTTACGAACTATGGGCACAATTAGCTGTTCAATGAGTATCCATTTGAGAAAAATATATTAACTCGGTTGAGCGTATTGCTGATCACACACCTCTGCACAAAACACACCGTCACGATCTAGTAAATGAGATGATAAGGACCAAACGAACATATGGTGTGAATATGAGTTATATAGCTTTATTGGTTCGTGAGTTATAAAAGCAGCAACATATACACAAACGTTTATATATATATATATATCTATATATATTATTTTTTTTTAAATTTTCTCTTACAACCCTTCGACTATATCACACCATTATTGTTGAGGATTTCACATGGATGTGCAGTGTCTACCATTTCTTATTTGTTTGTTTTTACTGTTTGCTCACGATAATATATTCAGGGTTAATTTTTGATCGTAAAATATTTGAAATTTATAAGTTAGTGATAAAATTTCCACCAATAAAGCGATAATTTGAAAATACAGTTGAATTGAAGCATAAACGAAGTGAAAATGTTGATCGCTGCGCCGCTGTTTTCACCTAGTGGAACTCCGTGGCTGCTGAATAATTGACGATTGCTGCCGCTGTCATCGATGGTGGTGGTTTCTACAACTATATTGTGTGAGCTCCCCCCTCCATTTAATATTTTAGTTTGCAGTTAACACAATTAGCAGCGTACGCCGACGACATCAACATCATGTCCCGAATATTGGCTGACGCACAAGAACTTCTGCATACGCTCGATACCGCTGCAAAGGAAGTTGGATTACGTATTAACGAGGCTAAAACTAAAATAATGATGCAATCGGTGACAAGGACACCTGCTCAACCGAGCATCAATGTGGGGGACCTCAACATCGAGTTCGTGAACAACTTCATTTACCTGGGTTGCAACTTGTCAAGGGACGCCAACGAAACTGACGAAATCAAGCGACGGATACAGTTAGCTAATAAGACTTTTTTCTCGGTTCTCGCCATAATGAAATCGAAGCATGTGCACAGAAACACGAAGCTCCGCGTGTACAAAACCATTATACGACCAGTGCTATGCTATGGCTGCGAAGCATGGACCCTAACTCAAGCCTCCGAAAACATGCTAGACACTTTCGAACGTAAGGTTCTACGGCGAATTTTCGGGGCTGTTTGCGATCGAGATGGATGGCGCATCCGGTACAACCATGAGTTGTATGAAATGTACGATGAGCTGCAAGTCTCGAAAATCGTCAAACTACAACGACTTCAATGGGCAGGGCATGTACAAAGAATGGACGATGATCGCATGCCTAAGAGAGTAATGAATGCAGAACGAGTCGACGGAGCGAGACTGCGAGGACAACCGAGATCTCGTTGGGAGAGCTCAGTAGGTGTGGACGCCGCACAGCTGCTGGGCTCCCAAAATTGGAGGACGCGGTCACGTGACCGAGATAATTGGAGGACAATGATCCAGACGGCCAAGGCCCGACGTCGGGCTGTCGCGCCACGATGATGATGATGAGTTAACACAAAAGCGGGTTGCATATGAAATGGGTTGCCTTCGTTGCACCAACTATTGCGCACTATAATTATAGTAACTCTCCCAAACACTTACGAATTAATATTGTCAATCGCTAGTATCTTGTGTGGGCTCCACTCGCTACGCGAGCTCCGCACTTAAATAGGTACTACCTTCAGAAGACAGAAAAAGAAGGCTCGCTCCGCTCGTTTGGGCGGCAACCCAGTTCGGTATTTGGGATAGAATTTTGGATAATGCATGACTGGCATATGCAATAAGGTTTCAAATGAAAATTGATCACCGGGGCGCGGCGCAGCGATCTCCAAACGGATTTTAAAGCAATTCCACTCCCGTTCCGCATTTTCTCGATACACTCCTGAAAGACTTTATCACGTCAAAAACTGTTTTTTTTTTTCTTTTTTTTTCAGAACACTGGTAATTTGCGCGGACAAACTCCCTTGAAGTTATTCCATTTATGAGTAAATGCCTTAATCTACGTAAATCCCAGTGATAAATAACTTCATCAATTGAAAGGATCAAATTGTAGCTCGACATCAATTACAAACTTTTGAACGCTCATTTCAACTTTTTCATTCATTCATTCGTCTATTCGGTAAAGTATCCGCCAGACGAAGCAATCAAAAAGATGGAATGATGTCAGGCTCAAAAGAAATCCGAATTTACTGAGAAATTTTGATTAAAGTCTTGCGGAATGGCGACCACTAGCAAAGAATTTTAATTTTAATCGCCAGACGAGACAATATACAAAACTTGAACAAAGCATGCTACCAGCTTTCTGCATCAGATAATCAGATTTGCTCAGTCCTCCGTCTTTGATTTTGTGAGGGAAAAATTCCATTCAAATCACGTTCGCATTAATGACAAAAGAAAGGAGTCGTTCTTTTTATTTCTGGGAGGTTTTTTGAAATATGTTGGATGGTCATTAAGAGTTTGATGATTGTTCGACTGTAAATGATGCCGCTGTAATTAAGTATGTCAATTCAAATTCGTACGACGGACGAACGTCGTTGGGAAAGGCAGAAATTGATATCGTTGAAGATTTTGGCAACCTGGATCCTTGGCCCGTCGAGCAACCGGAAGGCAATTTGTCGTTTTTTCTCTCGTTAAATATTTTTTAACCTCATGTTTCCTAATGTGTATAATGCCCAAACCAGACTGAACGCAAAAAGCAGCAGCAGCGGCAACAACAACAACAGGCAGATCTGCTTTCACCGCTGTAGACGTATCGAAAAAGGTTCTAAGATAAAATCAAGGATCACAAGGAAATTCATAAAAAATATTTCGAAAATTTGTTCGTATCTGAAATAGTTTTCGAGATTTACAACATCATTTAAAGAGTGGTTTATCTGTTAGAATCCCATACAAAGATTTTCCCAATCAACAGTCAACGGCCATATAATGTGTCCCTTTCCGCTATGCTCTGCAATTTCAGACAAACGGACCACTCTTTAAGAGGGGGTAAGTTTAATTTGATGAAAAAAGGAATGTTTTAAAGTATTTTTTATGGCGATACAGAGAGTGTTAGCTTATTCAGTAAATTTCCATTTAATAATGCAACATTTAAACAATATTTTTCCCAATTTTCATTGTAAAATATTGAAAATTGAGCGGAAAAATTTTCTATTGTAAAATTAATAATCATTTTAAAAAAAAGCTCCCCGGGGTACGTGGGGAATCATGTGAAGAAGTACTGTTCAAAATTGCAAAACAATTGGTCCAGTAGATTTTGAGTTTGGCGTACACGGGCTTCAAAAATAATAAAAAATAATAAGTTTCAGAAAAACGCGAGACTGCTTGCCTCAACACACTTCGCTCCATCCAGTCCACGACGACGTTCGTGGCCATGGGTAAGCAGGAAGAGCATGCTGGCAACTGCCTTCTTCGGAGAAACGAAACGATGAAACGTGGGCCACATGGAACAGTTGACGCTCTATGCCCCATAAGGGGTTAGGGTAATTGAGAGAGAGAAAAACGCTTTAAAGTTTTGCATACTTTAGAAACCCGGCCTGGAGCAATGGACGCTCAAATACTCATAACTTCGTCAATTTTGCTTCGATCGACTTGAAATTTTGACACACTATTCTCGAGATATTATGCATTCGTTTAAAAAAATGAAAAAAAAAAAACAAGCTAGCTTTCGGCTAGCTTGCCGAATGTACGATGTGACTTATGGTGCGAAATAGTGGGCTGATTTCAACCAAATTTAGGAGTTTTCCTCACAAGAGCGAATTTTTTGACCGGTCGTTCCTATGGCAGCTATATGACGTAGTGGTCCGATTTCATTGGTTGCGACATATTTACAGCGTGCAATATAAAGAAGGCTTTATACATTTCGGCTCGATAGCTTTAAAACTGAGGGTCTTGTTTATATAGAAACAGACAGACAGACGGACAGACGGACAAAGCTTAATCGACTCGTCTCATCATACTGACCCAGAATATATAGTTTATATGGTCGGAGATGCTTCTTTCTGTGCGTTGCAAACTTCACGACAAACTTAATATACCCTATCACATCTGTGTAGGGTATAAAGATGCAATGCCTTACCCCCACCCCCTTAAATAATATTATTTCAAAATCTATTTCATGTACATTGAAGTGAATTTCCACATGATCTTTAATTTTGCCTTATGCAAGCTATAGACGCACGTACCAATCCGGCGGATTGGTCGCAAGTCAACCACTGATACGCGAACCGTATTCATACAATTTTACTCAAGAAAAGTAGTCAAACAAGTTATTCTCTATCACCGCGACGCGCTCCGCACAAGTGTACAGCGACAGCCCGCGCGACTACCTTTTCTGACCCCATATTGTAGTTGTTGTTTGGGTTAGCTCTGAGTTCGTGTCGAGCTCGATGCTCAACACAACGAACCCGACTCCGAGCCCAGACCCGACCCAACAACAATTTCAATATAGAGTCCGACCGGTATTTGAATAGGTGAATTGTTGTGAATGAACGATTACGGTGTGTGTCGAAATATAGTATGGTCTGCTTATTGACGAATTTTTCAATGCAGAATTTATAGGCACGATATTATATACATATACATGCACGTCCATATGTGAGTATTATAGAAGGCTCCCTGTAATTGAGATTGGGTAGATCTTCACTGTCTCTTTAATCAAAGTTGCACAGGTGCAAAAACAATTACAACCTGCAGGTAAATGCGAACTATGTAATTATTTTAGTATACAGATAATCGTGGGAGTATAATTTCGTTTCGTTGCATTAGAATGGCTTCCGATACAGTTAACCGTTTGTGAAACATGTATTGTACCAAAGCAAATAGAAATAATATAGTTGTTTTAAGTTGTTCTCCGAGTTTAGCAGAACGTTATCTCAAAAAATTATTACACCGTTGCAAATGTTTTGAACCGTTGTCCGGCCAAACCGTGAAGAATGGCCGTTGGCGCCCCCAACTTTAACTTTTCTAAACCGCTAGTGCTTTTGATTAATTTTCTCACTACAAGCATGAGTCGTAAGAATCGAATTCGCACTTGGCCACCGACAACGGAACTGTTGAAATCAGTTTGGAGATTCCGGAATCTGATTTAACAAGCAAAATTTACACTAGTTTATCAGTAGGAGTCATGTGGAAAAAAAGGAACATTCGCGACCGGCCGTATTTACGCTACTTAAAAACTATCTAATCTTGATAACACGTAAAATCTAAATTCAAAATTAAACCTTCTCATGTTGGCGGATTCTACAATAATCCCTATATTTCCCTTAATTCTCTTGTACGTCGATCGTCGTTAACGCCGTCTCCAACACTCCTTGGCTGTCCGTCCCTCAACACCAATTTCTCGTCAATCTCACTATTATCCTAAAGATTTGTAGCCGTTTGATCTTTTTCGTGCAGTCGTCGCTCCTAGAATTCACCTCCTTCCAATTGGGAAAATATAGAAGCAAAGGGAGCAACGATCGTTACTTTTGTTAGCGGAAATGTACCCATATCTGGGGAAAAGGAACCCACCTTCAAATCGGCAAAATACAGAAACAAAGATGGTTCCTCTTTCTTCCCAGGGGTTTTTATAACTTCCCGGTTGTCGCCATAACAAATTACCACAGTTCTGTACTGCATTATCTTAAAGAGTTGGTGCCGACATGGAAGCTTACCACGGCATTTGTTGTGCTAGGTCAGGACGCATCTGTCATAAGAGTGAATAATAACCTAAGTTGAAATGTCACCGGCGCCGGGCCGATTCAAACATTCGTAAGTTCCGGGTGGAAGTGTTCGTTACCAAAATGAGTATTAAATTCGTGGATTGTGTCGGAGAACGATTGAACTGTGCGTGACGCGAAACCATTGTTAGTGTGCCTGTTCCGCGAGTTGTTGTTTACATTGCAGAACGTCGCCTGCAAGTTTCTTAGTGTCGGAATTGTTTCGGGAATTGTTTAGTCTACGTCAGCTGACATCGTCGTAAGGAGGATCCCATGACCGCTGGAGAATACAGTAACTGCAGATAAGTATCCAAAGCATTTATTCCGTCTTTATTTCGATACTTTATGGTTATGCTCTTCATTTATAGGTCGAAGTCGCCAGGAACCCACCACATTCGGCGCCGGAAGCCAGCACCAGTCGTTGCTAGAATTTTTCAGTACTCGCCGCAGTAGTGAGGTAAGCTAAATCTAACGGAACACCGCCAACCCTAACATTTCGCCACAACTAATCTATTCCTTTACGGATCGCTATCATCAGATTCCGCAATAAAATATTTCAGATACGTTAAAGATTTATGCAACACTTTTAATGGGTTTTGTTGTGATCGTCCATTTGGTCTTAGATCTTTTTTGGTATAATTAACCGTTTTCGAAATATATGAAAAAACCGAAGAGGTTTATTTTTTTCGTGTTTTCTAGTAATTATCTCGAAAACTGTTTCAGATACGAACAAAATCATTTTACATTTTTAAGAATTTTCCGGGGATCTTTCATTTAGTCTTAGAATGTTTTTCGTTAAGGTTAACCATTTTGGTAATATTGAAAAAAAGAAGAAAACAAACAAAAACAAAATGGTTCTTTTTATTTGTGGCTTTTCCGGGACTTGACCGAAAGTCTTCACGAGCACTTTGGGTATAACCTTCCCTGAATCCCACCTAAAAAATATATAATAAATTATGTCTTGGAACATTAGTATCTTTCCTGATACAAAGCGGCAAACTTGTTAAAATGACATAATTGAAACTTTTTTTTCAAATTTTAACCCTTTACGGTTGCCAATCCCACACTCGTAGGCTTGATAGACTTCTCGTTTCAGTTCTAGCCTTGGTACTTGTACTTTAACAGAACCCGTTTCTAGCTCCCTAACTATTAGAATATGCGAGGGTTTGGCGTATGATCAGTGTAGGATTTGCGTAGATTTCACTCCATTTTCAGTATAAAAACTAGTATAACGCCCGAACCAAATTGAACGCAGAAACCAGCTGCAGCGGCACTAAAAAGAACTACAACAGTCAGATCTGCCGCTGTCACTGCGGTCAGTCTAGGTCGCTTAAGGGGAATGCATGTTTCCTAACTTCATATTTCGTTGCTGCTGCATTTTGAGCTGAATCTGGTTCGTGCATAAAACGTACAAAGTACCTTCCGATCATTACGTTCTGTAGCCGTCTGGTATAAAATTGGGTAGGAAAAGGCTGGCATGTATTCCATCATGGTACTATATACTAGACTTTGTCCAGGAGAACTTCACTTGAATCCGTTTCGGATCATCAATCTCAACACCTAGGAGGTATATGCTAGTAACATGCATCGTCTGAAACCAGTTTATGCTAACAAAAGTCAATTAAGCCCCATGGGGGCGCGCTTTGCCCCACTAGGGGTCCGGGCAAATAGTAAGTTCAACATTGAATTCTTTTAGAATAGTCTAGGGGAAATTCGATGTTAAAATATTTCATTTATTTGCCGTCAGAATCCCAACAATTTATTACAAAATAGCCTAGCCCATTATACAGTAGGGTATATTAAAGAATCACCGCATTTCCTTTTCCACGTTGTAAAATATTGTCGAAACAACGAGCACGATTCTTTCTTCTACATTCGAATCCCTACAGCAATTTGACACGGCCTTCCTGTAAAGCAACAAAAGTCATTTGTAAAGTCACGGAACGTACAATTGAAGCTCATTAGTGGTACACGCTGAACAAGGGACCTCCCAGCTCCCAGTACATACTGTACAGTGTTTTTTCCGCTCTTCTATTTACCAGGGCAAGAACGCACTTGTGCCTTGCAATAATTCCCCAGTGACGTTAATTAACTGCATGTCATTAAAATAAATTGACGTGAAGTTGCTTGCAGCTTCTCCTCTGGGAACGCTCTCCCCAGCCATCGGTGACGACCGACGGGTTGGCGATTGCTAGCCTCCTGACTCCTGACAGCTTTTCATGTTGTCAACATTTTTGCTACCATGTTAATTTTCAGAAATTTAAAGCAAGTACTTGACTCTCGACATGGTGATAGAATTGGCGGATTTTGTAAAAGAGACTCAAGGACTTGGGACTCGGAATTCATATTCGGATTCCCGTACGCATGGATAACAGCGAGAACTTCCTTTCAACGTTATAAAAGCGTAAATTTGTACTTTGAATTTTTCACATAGTCTGTTCAAGATTAACGCCTCTCTCAAGCTCAAATGTAGAATCCACAGCGATGGGTGTTGTGGGTGCGCTGATTGTTTTATGTACTCGTAAGTTTGGTGGTTCTTGTTTTCCCTTGAGGGTTTTCGGGTTTGGTAAATTCGTTTGTTAAATTTTGCATCCACTTGAATCAATAAGAAAGGATATGAGTGGATTTTGGAAAGTGTAATTTATTAATATATATTGTACTATTCACAAAAATTCCAAAATAACATTTAAAGATTCATTGGGAGTATGATCGTAGTTCTTAGAATTTCATTACAATAAATGAAAGGTTTAAAAGTCGCTTTTAGAACAAATTATAAGTTCATTGTTACAATAAATTGTTCATATCCGGCAATGAAAGTAGGCTACTTGAACCATGACGTTGTGAACGATATCGTTTTAGTGTAATTTTAGAGGGTTGGTTTCCTCAATTAGCAATGTGTACCTATAGTTGTTAGATCCCCTAGTAACATATCACTATGTTTGCACTAGAGACTAGCAAGCCTTTATCTTGATTTTGATATCTTAGCCCTAAAGTACCAAAAGATGTATGATAATCTCAATTTATTTGTGCAACACTTTAGCAGAACATAAAAAAAATAGAACGTCCTGATATTTGACTTTGATTGGGAAATACGAGTAATTGGAATTCCATTTTCCGTAGAGAACCTTTCTCGAATAGACTCTTTCAACTGTGTCGGCTCTGTCCATGATACAAGATCTTCCTTGTATCATGGGCCCTGTCCAACCTGCAGTACATGCTAGCCGTAGTGTATCCTCCGATTGAACCGATTTTCAAGTCATAAATTGAATTAATACACAATCCTCAAATATAGGTAGGAGTTAAAATGGCCTGCATATGGAAAACGAGTTAAAGTTCTCACATAAGGTCGAACGAGGGGGCACTTTCCAGGGTGGTGCTCTCTAACCCTTTCTTTAAAAATTGGCAGTCAAAGGTTGCTTTTAAGCCTGTAAAGGTTGGTGAGCAAAGTTACCGCTTAAGCTGGCAATATTGCTGTTGCCATCTCGGGTCAATTTTTCTGAGTAAGTGGTTTGCAGAATGCCCCTTCGATCCTTCGAACTGGACTGGTGAGGCTGGGGTAAGGGTATAAAACGGAATTGGTTCTCTTCATTAGGAGATGCTACATTTATTTGAACCGCCATTAGTGGAGGGTACAATGCTTGTGCTCACTGAAAAAGCCAAATTCCTTAGATTATTCCTGAATAAAAAATTGTACTGGAAGACATACATTTGGGAACGTGTGACAAAGGCAACTGTTGCACTATACCAATGCAAGAGGCTAGGTATGCAATAGGGCTTACATCCAAAAGTACAGTGTATTTACGCCACGTTTCTATTCCACTTTTCGCCAAGGGGGGATGCACAGTGTCGTGAAATGTATGAAAAAGTGAACAAAACTAAATATCTCGAGAACAGAATAACCGATAGTAATGAAATTTGGTAAAAATAATAAAAAGTTGATTGTCTTGGCTATGAATAAATTTCAACTTGATCACATTATAAGCTTAAGAGATACAATGGACTTAAATAAATACCTTGGGAGCGGAGCAAAATCGATTTCTGTGAAATTTAGTACACATAAAACAGTTGACGAACTTAATTTTCATTTACTTTTCAAATTTCAACTTGCTACGATCACGCATTTCGAATACATAGGCAAACATAAAATTTTGTGAATATTCCCCAAAGGCCTTCTCATTTATGGGAGCAATTAAGGCGAATTTGCCTCATCAAAGTGCAATTAATTGCAGGGCTGGTAGATTTTACTATAAGTATTACCTTAAAGATTTAGATTAGATTAGAGAAAGAGGGCAGTGAGTACGACAGGCTCACTAGCACCGTGCTATGGTCCATATGGTCTAGTGTGGCTTAAGGGTTGGCGATCAAGTTTGATCCTGCCAATAAAGTTACACAACTGTCTTAATTGGAGTGAGGTGATTTCATCCACATCAGGAAAGAAATCTGCTAGGCATTCTAGGCGACGACGAGAAAGGGCCTCACATTCGCATACGATGTGCTGTGATGTCTCATCATCGGCTTCGCAAACACGATAGCTGGCGTCAGTGACAATGCCCATTTTGTATAGATGGTGCCTCAGGGTCGGGTGCCCTGTGACAAGGCAGCAAATGATTCTTACCCAGTTCCTGCTTAGATTTAGCAGTTTCAGGGTGTATTTGCGTGAGTGGCCTGAACAATGAACAATTTAGACTGCTTCAAGCCAGGGAGAATCCCCCATAGTACCTTGAAGATACTACCAACTATCTGGAACGCTTTGTATTGTTTTTTTATTCTTGTTTCAATTAGATCTTAGAGTTAATCCACTTTTTTTTTTTAAATTTATTTAGTTATTTTTATTATTCTTTTTGTTTTTGTCCCCGACTGTAAGTATGTTATCAAAAAATGTTCAATTGGCCATAAGTTGACATACACAGTCAAATTTGGGATATGCATTCTGTGTATGATCATTGCGCGTGATCGTTTCTATTCTCTAAAAAGGTCAGATGATTTTTATGAAATTTAAGGAATATATAGAATATACTCCTACTTTTCAATTACCTCTATTTGTTTTCTCATTTCGTTTTGAAGATTACCTTCACCCTCCTTCCAAAGGTCTTTGATTTGGTTAGATAGTGAACTTTCTTCGTTTTATTTTTTTCAACAATAAAACCAGTGCATATCGCGGGACGCGCTTTCATTTGATCCTCACTTGGCACGGCTTAGAATTTGTTGAGCCAACAGTTGCATGCGAAATTATAAACCCTAATGAAAGGCAAGAGAACCTTATTGAAACGAGCGCCATCTGCTGAGATTTTGCTTCCTGAAATGTTCTACATATTTGGACAGGTACAAGGTATTCAGCTTTAAAATTAAAAAAAAAACAAGCCTGACTGAAAATTCCGTGCAAAAGCATTGTAAACAAGCCGGATCGTAAAGGGTATCATACCTTCATTATAACTTATGGTGCATTTGCCACTTTGAAATTAGTGGTAAAACTTGTTCCAATTTCACTGTTCCTATGAGAGGTATATGAAATAGTGAGTTAATATGATTGAATAATATGAAATTTCGTAAAGATATCTTCAGAAATAAAAAAGTTTTTATAACAAAACCTTTCTTTTGGAATGGTCGTTCCTATGACAGCTATATTATACCAGGCGGCCAAGGCCCGACGTCGGGCTGTCGCGCCATGATAATGATGATGACAGCTATATGATAGAGTAGTCCGATTTCAACCAAACCTGGAAATATGATTAAGCTAAAGATAATACTGATCAGTATGAAATTTGAAAAAGACATCCTTAGAAATAAAAAAGGTTTTTCTCACAAAGACGAATTTTGGGACCGGTCGTTCCTATGGCAGCAGCCATATGACGTTATGGTCCGATTCCGTTGGTTCCGACATATTTACTGCGAGCACTAGAAAGAAGACTTTGTACAAAATTTCAGTTCGATAGCTTTAAAACTGAGGGACTAGTTTGGATAGAACAAGACGGACAGACGGACAAAACCTAATCGACCCGTATCGTCATACTGACCAAGAATATATATAGTTTATATGGTCGGAGATGCTTCCCTCTGTGCGTTGCAAACTTCATGATAAAGTTAATATACCTTATCACATCCAAGAAGGGTATAAAAATAAAAAAAAAATCTAAAATTTAAAAGTGCAACTTTTCGATTGTGTGCTTACTAACTGCTGAAAAATTCATAATATTGTCCGCATAAATTCTCATAGTTGACAATGTATTGATCCATTTCCTTCATGCAACCGAATATATTGCCTTTCGTATTGGTGTTTACGTCCAATTCAAAGAACCCAATATTAATTCAAAGTATTGTATATACTTCAAAACTCATTCCAACAGCTATTCAAGTTTCTAATAAAACTCTTAGCCAGACTTCAATACGTTTTCATTTGTTTAATGCAAAACCCATTGAAATCCGGATATGGATCTCCGGTGGTTGTTTTCAGCATCCTTTCAGAAATGTTCACACCACTCCTGCTGTGCAGTATAGTCTATACGCTGGCTGAATAGATGTAATCGTTCCAATATTCCAATATAAACATTTTCTCCTGCCGTCTTGTCGGATATGCAATCTAATGTGAGAAAGGTCAGGATATCCGCTGCTCAGGACAAACATTTTGGCACCTGATGCACTGGATTGTCGGCGACGAAGTCGTCGCCGTCATTTGCCCGGATAACTTCAAAACCATCTTGGCAATGCTTTCCCAGTCCCTGCTTCTTGCTTTCTTATACCGACACTCGCAATGTGTTTGGATACATTCCCTTAACGTACTTAAAAAGCAATTTTCCTAGTGAATGACGTAAACAGGAAGCATTTACTTTTTATAGAACCCCACTCACGTTACATACATATGTGTGTCGTGGACATTATGGCAGGATACAGTGATGTGATGATGGTGTCTTGTTTATGCTTACAAAGCACGGTAAATTGCAGAATAGCAGGTGAGATACAAATCAAGATGTGAGGTGCATTTCGTCGGGCTTAAAGGATCTTGAAGTCTTTCTTGTTGCTATTATGATTTTTATAGGGAGTTAAGATATGAGTTAGGTTCGGACAGATACTGTGAATTATACATATCTTACACCCACCATAATTTAAATGATGATGACCTCAACCACGAATAAATAATAAAATTAGATCTGCGGATAGGGTGGGTTCGGCACGCACCGTACCCTCTTATCATAGCAGTTATATTTATCCTTCATTATACTCGAAAATATATAGAACTCTCTGTTATTGAGGGTACTTTGCCACCTTTTCCTTTGCGAAAGCATAGCGGTATAGAAACCGGAAAGTACGAGTCTGATCGGCCTCTTTATCTTATCTATGATTGGCAGCAAAAATCTCGTTCAATTCCCTTTGAGAACATTTTTGTGGAAATAGATTGAAACGCCCGAGTCGACTCCTTCTTATCAGAACATTTACAAATTGTAATCGAAAAGCTTATCCATCAATTATTCGAAGGCTAATAAATCACTTCAACTTAATTACTGGCCTCCGTAAACAAATCAAAGTCGATCCAAAAGCCGCGTGAACGATGAAAGTTGCGTAGTAAAAGGACTACGGGCATGAATTCGATTAATCTTCGTCTCATGGTTAATGCCCCCTGTTAATGTTTATGCAACAATAAAATAAAACGGATAAAGTCTGTTGTACAGTAAACAATCTACGTAAAGTCCATATTGGATATTGAAGGACGTTTTGATTTTGCTCTGATTTTATGATCAAATATTGAGAACTTGTTGATTCCGAATGATGGAATGGATCCGTAATAGGACGAGGGAGTTTATACTGGTATGTGGGTAATTGCTATTCGGATACCGTTAGGAGTTAGACGAGGTGTTGGTCATGGTGGGCTAAGTGCGAAAATCCAGTAAAAATGGAGCAAGGGACATAGATGAGATCATTGATCATTGATCTGTAGTAGTATCTTTCATTATCCGTTAAAAAGATAATCGAATGTCATAAACTTTATCCATGAAAACCATCACCTGCGACAATCTCCTCTATTCGTTCCAGTGCCTCCATTCTATGACTTCTAGCAGCTTACTACAGTACTCTTGGACGGACGCCTTCCTATGATTTATGTTCTTTCTGGATTCCAAGTACCGTGACTATCTATTCTATCTATCTGCAGTCTTCGAATTTGAATGTTTCTGGTTCGACAAATATCTCAAACAGTTAAGGGTAATCTCACACGGAACGTACGTTGTACGAGTCTTCACCAGAAGGCACCAGTGCCACCAACCTTTCTATAGTCGTATATGATTTTGCAATTGTATTTTAGGTGAATCATAGCATAGTACATACAAAGCTTTCCACTGATGCTTTTTAGGGAAAACTCGTATACCGTTCGTACCGTGTGAAACCAGCCTTAGGATTGTACAATTTTCACCATTGACCTCATCTTCGTTTTCAGTGGCGTAGATAAGGGGGGGGGGGTTAAAGGGGTGTACTTACATAACAGGATATCGCTCGTAATATTTGAGCTTTTTATACCTATAGTTGCAAATTCGTATTAGGCATAGTGTAGGATGTTAGGGGAATTCATGCTCGCTGTTGTAAGTCGTAAAAGCGCAGTAAATCGTAAACTAGTTCACAATAGCCTCGTATTTGGTGCAAATGCGAGGCTATTGTCCCCCTATTATGTTAGAATGACGGTACTTCTTCAAGTTTACGCTTACTTCATTGTCCTTTTCAATTGTGGAAAAGTACCACCATCTCGATATGACCTACACAGACCTTTCTCAACAATAACTTGTCGCTGTTATAAAAAAGGTTGACTTTAAAAAGCGGTAGATTTTAGAACAAATTGACCAGTCTTTGTGTTGTTGATACCAAAACAAATAAAGAAATTGGTGAATCCTGAATATTGCCTTTTAACAAAAATCCAAAAGCTTAATTAGAAATAATGTCATCAGTCACTAGACACAAAAACCAAAATCTTATTAGACTTTACCATAAGGCGATAATGATAAAGCATAAAGCTACTTGAAGCATATCTTAGGGTTACCTCAAGGCTGTTTCGATCATACATTGGTGAAAATTTCCAGTAGAGAATGGTCGGACAAGCTCGCAAATATTTGGCAAAGATGTAAAAAAGGAACCGGATTGGCGTATAGCACATAAATACATCCGAAAACAACAACATAAAGTGGGGCAATTCCGTGGGTCGTTAATTGGCAATGCCTTGTAAAAAGTGGGTCGCTAAATGACAAATATTGAAAGATTTTCCGATTTTCATCTCGACTGATTGAAATTTAAATTTTTCTTGTAATAGTGTACCATTTAAAAGCAATTTGTCGTGTAAATTACGCGAAACCGTGTCCAAAAAGATTTTTATTAGCTGAAACACCTTTAATGAAAAGTTTGCCCCCAAAAATTTTTTCCTATGTTCCAGTTTTGATATTCCCTAGTCTAAAATGTTGGGTGTCGAATGTGGGGTGGGTGTGTCAAAGTCAATGAAACTGAAATGGGCGCTGTGGCCCTGTTAAAAAACAACGGGAACTAGAAATATTTGGAAAATAGCAATTTTCAAACTGTCATATATTGGCTGTTTTTCGTCGTATAGGCTTCAAATTTGCAACACTTCGTAAGGTGACTGGAGACATACCAAATTTGAACCCACACGATTACCCGGCACCGGAGCTACAGAGGTCCAAAAACCCGTACTTGTTGTGCCGCGTAAACATAGTCTTGTTCACTTTTTCTTGATTTCGTTTTTTTTTCCGATTTTTTCAATTTACTTTGGCGGGACGCTCCTTGGTCCCTAGAATACACATAACATTGATTATGATAACACGGATTTTATTTTATAGTCACAATTTGTGTATATGTAAATATACGCACCTTTCTCTAATTCAATCAATTTGTACATATGTACAAATTTTCATGAATGACGACCGAAAATCATGATTGAATCAATTAGCGAAATTTAACGCTGAATGCGCTAGTGAATTAACTACCATCCTTAAGTGAAATGAGCGGAAAATCATCAGTAAATCCATTTGCATCTTCAAACATTTTCTTCTGCGGCTCATGAACGGTCATGGTCGTGGCCCAAGCTCAGCCTCCCTGCTCATTAGTCACGAGCTTCTGATTCTTGCTTTCGGTGATATCCTGCCATTCCGAGCAACCAGGGTCATGTTTATTGCATCATATCCGTTACGGTAGCGAAAGTAAATTGGGTTATAGGTGCATGCGTGCCGCTGTTTCGCGATGCAATTAAAAGCCCGGAACTATAATGAGGTCAAACTTTTTCTGCAGTAACTCCTTGCTGACAAAGCATCCTACATGGCTCGTTGCGCTACGTTTATTTGGAACCGTGTTCTCGTGATGTTTGCAGTACACGGTGCTAAATTGAAAAGGCCAACACAAGTGTTGAATTCCAAGTTATACATTTTGCAAACACACATGCAAACATTTCGCTAAGTGGAAATGTTCGCGCTCTGTTTTGCATAAATGGAAGTGTTTCACGGTTACATCCTGATCCTGAATGGGGCCACGCGTATTAGACGTACATTAGCCTAAGTACACCGTCAAACATAATGGCAGGCTTACAGAGGCATTTCTGCTTACATGGTAACCTTTTTGGCATGACACGATGTCTACTGTCATGTGATGGCAGTTAAGTCGGATGGAACTCAACATTTGCAATGTGTGTTGTGTACACAATACGAACATATATAATACAAACTTTTGTCACGTCATCTAGAAAATGTCTGTCTGTGTGTGTTTATTGAACATTCTCCGGCATCCAGATGTGAACAAATTGCGCTAAATTGTGTTCACGAGGATGCTTTTTATGACAATTTCGAAATTGAATTTGAATAAAACAAAAGAGAGCTTGTAAGATGTTGCGAGTGATGTGATATTAATGAGGCGTGATTGTATTGAAATTTTGTTAGATTGTAAATGTGTCTTAAAAAAAAAGAAATAATTTACAGTGCCTTTGCTGACAAAGTTTGCTTCGTTCAATTTTGCGGTCGTAGAACACATGCGAAAAGAAACGGCAATGATAGCTAGCTCTGAACGTTCACGACTCTTATCTTCTACTACTATTTGTCCTATCCCCTAGTGGGGTGTAGCACGTCACGTATTTCTAAGAGGCTTAGTTGATATTTCGTAGGCGTCAACTTCTTTCGAACGATGCATGTTGCTGTATGCCACCCTTGCCCATTTAGCCGCATTCTGTGACAGGTCATATACACCACAGAGTAAAGAAAAAACAAAACAACCTTAGCCACGGCAGGATTTGAACCCCCAAAGCCGTTAATATATCATACTAACGCCTCATCACACTGACCTACCGGCTATTTTTATCTTCTTGTGTTGGTGAAATATTTGAGACGTTCGCTTCTTTTAGAATTGTGCTTGCCGGCGATTTCGTTCGTAGTTAAATGGCGTAGACATTCGTTGGTCCAGGTTAAACTTTTTGACAAATTTTATTATAATCCTATGTAATTAACAAATTTTCTGACATTAATCCCAAATATACCGGTTTTATTTATCAACTCATAGTAAAAATTGCGTTCCAATTGCAGCAACTAAGGTTTCAAATGTCGCCGATCAAAGTTTCGATTTCGCAACATCGTCCGTACTATAATTCAGATAGATGAGATATTGACTTGTCAAAATTTCGATGGTGAATGAAAATATTGGGAGTGGAACATAAAGTCAGCTAATCTCGATAACCTAAAGTTTGCTAAACATGGTCGCGCACAACTACGACCGAACTTACATCGAACCATCAATTTCATAGGAAAAACAATTCTCCTCATTTCCACCGTTCTATGAAATTGATTGGTCTATGGAAGTTCGGTCGTGGTTGTGCGCGATGATGTATGGCGACCATAAGTCCAAATGAAAATATTCCAAAATCTGTTTTCGCTGATTCGATATCGTGTTTGAGATATTCGCTTTGAGCCTTGAATTTTGGTTGGAAAATTTTCCCACTATTTAATGTACAATATATTACACAGAACAATCACATCAAAAGTACCTGCATCCGAGGCAGCATGTTTGTTAAGCAACCGATAATTGAAAAACACGAAGAACGTCGTATCGATTGGTTGGTTCTGCTATATTCTACGGCGTCCGCCTGAGAACCCTGTCGATAAGACACTATTAATGAATGTTTCACTTGTTGAACCCAAAACCCGAGGCAGACGAAACACATGGATCGATCAGTTGGAGTAGCAAAGCAACAACAACGTATTAATCTCGGCGATGATGCGATCCAACACCGATCTGCCTGCAGAATCA
Source organism: Chloromyia formosa (assembly GCA_964017055.1). Taxonomy (NCBI): domain Eukaryota; kingdom Metazoa; phylum Arthropoda; class Insecta; order Diptera; family Stratiomyidae; genus Chloromyia; species Chloromyia formosa. Next base: position 28,890,616 of record OZ024815.1, on the reverse strand, counting down.
ACCTGAGATTATACCGCCAGAATGGGCGAAGTGCCAACACCACAGGCAGAGCAACGCGAAGCCACGGAGTTGTATGAAACGGTTATTATTTTACCGAAAAGAAAAAATATTTACTTTGATTTCGAATTAAGTGGAAACACGGAACACATTTTTAGTGTTAGTAAAATGAAAAATATTATTTGAGGAGAGTAAACTTTGTATTGTTCCTTGTTGCACTGGAGGTTCATCGAGTGTTTTCTGCACTGTACGCTGCGCGTGTACTCTGCTTCACCGCCTCAAAATAAGGGCAAATCCTTCTGTCCCACATGTGTTAATTATCTTAGCTTCTCTAGCATACAAATGCCTTGTTAACGTCTCGGTAGTATTTAAATTTCGGATGGTGCAGTTGCTAACAAGACACTTGTTATCCATATAGTTGTCTTTTACTGACAAACTTGGAACGGTTTGGAAATTCTAATAGTACCCATTAACGCGCCATGGAAATGAACCCCTGATCTCGTAGAGTGGCGACCAGGACCTCACGGCTACCGAGCACCGAGTTGACCAGAAATTCCCCGCCGTGGGATAAAACTCACTATCTGAAATGTATGCCCCACGACATGTTTTTAGTTCACGAATGTCCAACAAAGCTTTATACTTGAGAACCCTGACATTTTGAGATGGAAAATTTTGTAGTCAATAAAATATTTCTTAAAGTACAGTAAATTTTCTAAAATTTGATTTAAAGTTCAGTTCAGTATGCCCAGAACTTACTAAGAAGCATCTCTTCAAAATTCGTTAAAAAGTCAGAAAACTTCGTCACGCATAAATGTCTTGCCAAATGTTGTTAAAAGTCCTCATCCTACGTAGAAACTTACTTAAATCAAACTTGAAGATAACTTGATTACCTTTAATTTGAAATCACAACGACTTTCGTGTATAGTTCCCTAGAAAATGATGAAAAAGTGAAAAAAAAAATGTTCTTTCGCGGATATCAAATCCAAATTTAAATGCCATTTGCGATGTACTATATTTATTTTTGTGGTGAAATTTATGAACGGGCAATCTTTATCCTGATTGCATTCTTTTTATTTTATGACTGTTGCGTTATTTGTAACACAACACTTGCATTGCTTAATGAGAACACAGTTACAAATGGTCCTTTCGTGAACTGGGTGTTTCCTCCACTAATGATTTTATGTTCCTTTCCTAGTCGGATTCATTCGCAATTTTTATTTTTTTGTTTATGTAATAGGTTGCGTCCAAGTCCTGCAACTTGGACCGGTGTCGGGTAAAATCCAACCATTATATTCGAGATTTTGCTAACTCGTAGACAAAAAAATACTTCTTTTAATCAAAGGGTTCAATATCATGGATGCTTTACAAACTGATAACATTATTATTTAATATCTTAACATTTGTTCAAGTTACTGTAACGGACGGTTTGGTGCGCATTTGAAGATGCCCGTGGGAACGGAGCCTAAGGTAGCATAATTGACCGTGAAGGTCGGGCTGTGCCATCGGGCGAAGAAAAAGGCCCCTCAACGAGCTAAGCAGCGGCCTATGCTTGCTGTAGCTCAGTTCGGGAGATGTGGGCGGGGTTTTCGCCGCTCGTTGCCCCTGTCCTTTACGTATTAACAAAAATTCATAGGCCTGGGGAAGACAACACAAACAGGGGAGGTAAAAATGGGGAATAAAAAAAAATTGTCGATAAGGACGGAATGGTTGGCGGACGGATCAGACGCCCACGCGGTCGCACCTGGGTCCGGGTGTAGTGGGACCCTCGGCCTCCGGTTTCGTACCACGAACAGATCACTACTCATCGGGTGCTGCTTCGATCAGCCGGTGGGAGCAGCACTACTAGACCATAATATCGTTCATTACATATGGTTCATTACTTTACGATAAAGGTACTATAGTACGGCAGCCCAATGCTAGAAAGCCTTCGTCATCTGTGTCCGGCTGTAATTTACCCCAATTGTAAAACATACATGTACGAAGACTACGAAAACGTACGTAAAACCAGTCCTGCCCGGGACCGTGACCTATGCTGACCGTGTTGAGCGTTTTTGAGATGGTCAGCATGAGTCACGGACCCGGGCAGGACTGGGCTGACATACGTTTACGGGCTTTCGTTGTCTTCGTACTATGTTGTACAAGTGGTGTAAATTCCAGCCGGTTGCAGATGACGAAGGCTTTCTTGCAGTGGGCTCCTATACTAGTACTGAAGCCATCGTATTGCTATTTGTGCCTAAAATATAAATACTAATGGTAAAGCATATTTTTTTTTTGCTAAAGAAGTGTTGAAGCACTTAATATTCAAGCGAGATCTGGTGTACATAAACTTTCCATGCCTGTGCGACCATAACAAACTAGATTGCAAATGTACCGCGAAAATGTGAGAGTTAAAAAACAGTGGATTGGCCTTCATGAAGCAAATTGTAAATGTGAATGTTGGCGAAGTTCAGGAATATCCCGAAAAGATTCATTTGCAAATTAAAAGTGGCAAAGTTTAAGTTTTCTCCAATAACATCAAAGTCTGTGGAAAGGTATTTTTCTTTAGTCTAAATGTTTTATTTAACACTTTTGCAGCCCATTTTAGGTACCTAAAACTTAAATGCATCGGGCTGCCTAAAATTCCGATCTGACAGCGTGGCTCACCGCTGGCCTTACAGGAAGCCTTACGGTAGACCGTCCCTCTTGTTGGCCTTATATGAAAAAACCCCCGTTTTTTAGACAACTCGTCTGTTATACCTGAGATAAATTCACTAAAGACAAAAAATTCGACATTTATCCGCAATACCTTGTAATACTTGAAGGTGAATATTATATTATATGTCAGATGAATATTACGTCAATGAAGTTCAAAACAACATCTCCTGAAGTACCAAACTCAGGATCTTCGAAAGCAATATAAAATCTGGGCTTCTTTATGGCTGTTCAACTTGGAACGTGACCAGGACGATAACAACTAGATTGCAAACTTTCGTGAACCAGTACGGCGCATCCTACACATACTCTGGCCAGAGGTCATTTCTAACGACGACCTCCTGTTTATTACTGGCCAGGACAGGATAGGCACTTCTACAAAAAGGTGAAAGTGGCAATAGATAAGTCACACACTACGAAAGGGGCCGGAAAACATTGCTAAACAGGCCCTCGATTAGAACCCACAGGGAACCGATGCGAGTAGCCGCGTTGGACGACCTAGAAACACCTGGAGAAGATCAGTTGAGGTCGTGTGTAAGTCATTAGGCAAATCATGGAGACAGTTGAAGGCGATGGCGGCGAACAGGACGAGGTGGAAAGTGGGCGTGGTTAATGCCCTATGCCCCACAAGGGGTTGACAGGATCTATAGAGAGAGAGAACTTCACAATAAAAACCTCCATCTACTGATGTTCAGAACATTTTTTTTCTTTTCAAATTATAATTCAATTTATATAACATTCAAAACCTGAAATCAGTTGAGCTTTGAATTTCAATATAAATTGCCTTTACCCCAGCGATTTTCAATATGGACATGATTTCCATATTTCCATATAGTTCTCTAAAACTCGAATATTGATCACTGTGCATCCTATTGCGTATATTTGAAATTCCTACATTTTTCGATGTTTATACAAATTTACTATGTGGTACAGAACTAGGCCAATACTCCATTAAAAAAATTCTATCGGAAAAGTCACTTTGATATCATGCAACTATAGCAACCGATAACATCATCAGTTAATTTGTATTCGTGCTACATTTCCATCCACTTGGAATATTTGGGGCGGAAATTTACATGCTATTAGTGAATTTTTCCCAGTCGTCATTCGATTTCCCTGCAAAGGAGGAAATCCTTTATACGAAATTTTCATTAATAGCTCCTTTGGGAAAATGTGAATTGATAATTTTGTCCGCTTGAAATGTCTATTCCGGCTTAGCGATGTTTTTCAATTCCTTTGAATAAATTTTAATTGGGCTAGACCCGAGCGGATTCGGATAATATTTCGATGAAGCCTAGTCAGTCTTATATCCTACTAATGTTGTGTCGCAGGGCCATTACACTAATTAATGTCTTTGATCGAAATTAAGGCTAAAAATACTAGAAAAAAGATATTTACATTTAGTATTCCTTGCCTTGAATTAATTGAAAACGATTCTCCAAAATTGTCCTTAGATTTGATTGATTGTATTCAGATCCCATGAATCGAGTATTTTCGTTGAATAGCTGCTATAGAAAATCCTCGCTATTCAAAAGTGGCAAAAGAAAACTTGTCCCTCTGAACTTCGCCTCTATTACATTCTAAACATGTCAGTTGGTAATATTGACCTTCCTCAAACTACAGCCAGCATCCACAAATTGATTCCCTTTGAAGTGAGTCAATTAAAAGTATGCTCCGTACCGGTTCGGTTCTGAAACCGCTCCAAATCATCCTGGGAAATATGTATATATTTGCCTACCTTTCGGTTTACGCAACATTCAAGTCCTCATCAAATTGGTATCCCTTTTTCTCAGATATGAAAATCAAATATGCGAAAGGTAAACAAACTTGGGCCGGTAGCTATTGTACTAGCTGAAGTAAATATTGTTTCAACGCAATTGGAGCATTCACGAGGAATTTCTTTAGCCTTCCATGCAGACCGCATCTCGTTGGCATGCATCATCACAGGCTATAGACTACCATATCATCATCATCATTCATATGGAATTCTCATGACTTCGGAATGGATCATTTGCATCTAGAACTCGTAGATTTCTATCTATGTATGCATAGAAGCTTTTGATTTCTATTAAGCATCAGCAGTAGATTGAAATCCTAACCCAGAGGAGTTTGAATAAGGAGCGTAGAAGAAGCAGGGAATGAGGTTCGTTTACACACATAATGAATGTACATGTCTGACTGTTAAGGCAACATGGATATAATGAAATTGGGGTATTTTCAATTTCATTTCTAGAACAATCTACAATCAGCGTTTCTGAACAATTCGACCAATTGGTTTGTTGATTGTCTACAGATTTAACAAAGCAAATATTTCAATTATCTTTGTCAAGAATATCAATGAATTTTATAACCTAAAGTTAAAAAAAACATGTTTTATAAGATCTGTAAATGGGTCATAGCCACGAATACTAACGAACTAAAGAATGAAGAATGGAGCATGAGCTCGCATCATGATCAGTAACGTACATGACAAAATGTCTAAATTAGTGAAAAGCTAAAATTAGCGAAAAAAAAACAGGGGACGACTACAAGATTCTAACCCTAAAAGCCTGAATGATAAATATATACAATAAAAGATTCTTCACTTCCCAACACTAGTGTTTATTGATCTTGCGAAAAGCTGCTTTTTTTGTACAGAGCAGGTTAAGCGGCAAACAAAAAAAAACGATCGAGAACAAATTAGGGTAGCAAACACGAATGACGCATGGCTTTGTGTGTTTTGGTTTAGTAAGAATTCAAATGTCAAATGAAATTTCAAGAGGAGACTTAAATCCTGTGTACATATACAATCGGACAAATTTCCTTTAGGCAGCAAAATTATTTTGTATTTTTACTATTCCATATAATTACACAAACGAACGAGAATTCTACTTGGGTAGGTAGTCTGCATTTTGAAGTGCAGGCGGCGCAGATGTCGAAGTTCTCTTGCAGTTTACAGTTTAGGAAGCACATGAAATTCATTTCCTGTCAACAAAATGTTCGGTTTGTGTAATTATATGGAATAGCAAACATACAAAATAATTTTGCTGCCCAAAGGAAATTTATCCGATTGTAATGTAAATTTTGATACATTTGCTTTCAAGCTGTCTATGATTTTGAAAAATTTTGTCCTTATCGCCCCCATTCAGGAGATACATATGTACCAGCCGAACGCAAGAATGTCCCTTTCCTGACAAAAAGACTCAAAACACCATGAGCAGTAGTTTATTGATTCACCTCAAGAACCCCTATCATTAAGATAGTGATTGAGATGCATTCGCCACTCGTCACAACATCTCCAGTCTTATGATACCCATCTTACCTAGATATCACTCCATTGCCAAGAATGTCATTATTCGCTCACCAAAGGACTCAAAATGTCATCAGTCCTTAGCAAAGGACCATCGACGTGGAGAGAAAATCCGGGCCCGGAATTCACTTGAAACATGAAACCGAAAACACCAGGTTGAAAGTTATGAAATTACAAAATTTCCCAAACGTCGTCATGCTCGTCGGTTCACTTCGTTCGTCATCTTTAAATTCGGCAAAATTCACATTGGATGTTTATGTTGATGTGAATATTTGTGTTCCGGAATTGATGTGTAAGCAAAAAAAAAGTTGTTTCGGATATTTCCAAATAGAAATAAAATCAAATGTTATGTCCTTTGATCAATGAAACGACTTGGTCTGATCAATATATAACAATCTTTTATTCCCACAATCTGTAGTGTGCTCACACGTTGACAGTAAGATGATGACTGGCTCAAATGGCCAGTTACTAATACATACACAACATCCCTTCACACCGGGATGAAGCTAGTCAAATCAAGAATTCAAATTGAGTTTAATTATTAATTATTATTTACGAACTTTTGAAGAAAGATGTTTGTTTCCTACGTCTGATTGTTCTTCTCCGCAACAGTGGTAGATTCGCCTTCGATGCCTCTGTCGTTTCGTTCTCCTGCACCTGACTTCCATTAGTAATTGATACTGGATCGCAGCAAATAGACTCAGAATCTGAGTCACTCTCGGTTACTGTTGGTCCAGTCGGCCTAATATTGCCGGTCTCTTCCACCGCTCTCTGTAGTTCTGAATCCGTTGTTGATACCTGCGGCAGGATAAATTCGGGCTCCTCTCGAATCCGATTCCGCAACTGGAATTCGTGCCTTTTATATATAGCGCCATCCTCGAACTCAACGGAGTAAACACGGAATCCAACTTGCCGCAGAATTTTGGCCTTCACCCAGGATTTCTTGTTTGCCTGATATTTTCTCGCCCAAACTGTTTGCATTTCGCGAAATTTGCCTACTTTGAATAATCGCTTCTTCTTCGGACGCAGCTTGTCGAAATATGTCTCGATACGTCGGCCCATCAGTAACTCTGACGGTGATTGTCCGTTGCAGATGGGCATGGAATGGGACACTAGCAGATAGCAGGCCAATTCTTCGCCGATGTTGTCTTCCGTGGTCAATTTTTTTAAGAAGTTCTTGGCGGACTGAACCGCCCGTTCCGCCAATCCGTTCGACGATGCCATATACGGTGCAATGCGATAATGTTCGATTGCATTGCGTGAACAAAAACGATTGAACTCTTGGGACGTGAATCCTCGGCCATTGTCCGAAACGATAGAGTCCGGCAAACCGTGCGTGGCGAACAATTCTCGCAACCTAGCAATAGTAGGTGCAGATGCGGTGGATGAAACAATTGAAACATCTACCCAACGTGAGTAGGCGTCCATGACAATTAGGAAAAGCTTATTCCTAAACGGCCCAGCATGATCAACATGTATACGAGACCATGGCTTCTCCGCTTGCTCCCATGGGTGAACAACCTTCTTGGGGTCTGCTCTTGTCTCCTGGCATGTCTTGCAGCATCCCACCAACTCTTCGATCGCTTTATCAATCGATGGCCAATACACATATTGTCTGGCCAACGTCTTCATTTTGACTATACCTGGATGGCTTACGTGCAACGTTCGCAATATGTCTTTTCGTACACATGCTGGAATGATGACCCTTGCTCCCCATAACAGACAGCCTTCAACAATTGATATTTCGTTCCGCTTCACGAAATAAGGAAGCAATTCTGGATTCATTTCCTTTGGTGATGTAGGCCAACCGTCTCGTGCGTACTTGATAATCTCCAGCAAAATCCTGTCCTTCGCGGTACGTGCAGCTAATTCAGCTGAAGTGAACGAAATAATATCCTTAGTGTCAATGAAACTGATTTTCTCATTTTCTATCGGGGCTCTACTGAGATAATCCGCATTCGACATTTTATTCCCTTGTCGATATTGCAACTCGTAATCGTATGCAGAAAGGAAAATTCGCCGCCGGAGCATGGTTGGTGCGATCACATCGGGGCACTGCTTCTGACCCAATATTCCCAATAAAGGCCGATGATCAGTCATGATTGTAAATCTTCGCCCGTGCAAAAAATTGTGGAATTTCTTTACTGCTGACACGATTGCTAGTGCCTCCCTGTCCGTCTGCGCATAGTTCCTCTCTGCAGATGTCAATGTCCGGGAGTAAAAGGCAATCGGTTTCTCTAACCCGTTTTCCATCGTGTGATACAATACTGCCCCAACACCGAACGGTGAGGCATCAGCAACAATTCCTACTGGGCGATGTAGACTGTAATGCACCAGTACCTGGTCAGAAGACAATGCGTTTTTTAACTCCTCCACTGCCGAGGTATGTTCCCTTGTCCACGTCCAGTCTGCTCCCTTGTCCAAAAGGCGATGTAGCGGCTCCGCAATTGTGGCCTTTCCCTTTAGAAAAGCTTGATAAAATCCGATGATCCCCAGAAACGCCTGCAACTCTTTTTTGTTGGACGGTAAGGGCGCTTTCTTGATAGCCTCCACCTTGCTGCAAATTGGTTTGATCCCATCTCCGGTCACTTGATGACCAAGGAACGGTACTGAGTAAGATGAGAAAACACACTTGTCCTTTCGTAGCCGTAGACCGTTTTGTTTGAAGGTTGCCAGTACACCACGTAGTTTCGCGGCCAGATCGAATTCGTCGCTCGCTATGATGATAATATCATCGAAGTACGGCAAAACTCCTTGCAGTTTACCTAGCATGCGCTCCATCAAACTTTGAAAAATTCCCGGTGCGGCAGCAATTCCAAATTGAAGGCGTTTTACGATATATGTACCTTTATGAGTGGTAATGGCCTGGATCTTGGCTGTCTCTTCGTTGACTGACAGCTGTTGATATGCCTGGGACATGTCTAACTTGGCAAATACTTTACCGTTCTCAATACGTGCCATCAAATCGTTGACAGAAGGTACCTTGTGTGCATACGGCTTTATCTGTGGGTTAACCGTAGACTTATAATCCCCACAGATGCGAATGGATCCGTCGTGTTTCTTGACCGCTACGATTGGTGTCGCCCAATCCGAGTAATCAACTCGTTGCAGTACTCCTTGGCTTTCTAATTTCACCAATTCCTTCTCAACCGATTCTCGTAATGCCATAGCTACATTCCTCGGTTTACGCGCGACGGGTATTGCAGTTTCCTTTAACTCTAACTTTACCGGTGGCCCTGTGTATCTTCCCAGATCTTGTTGGAACACTTCTTCGAATTCTTCAACCACCTCCATCACTGTAGACGACGTACTCACTCTGTGAACACCCTCAATCGAGATGCCCATCTTCGGAAACCAATTCCTACCCAAAATTGGAGACGAATTGCAGTTGACTACCAGCAGTGGAAGACCAACAATTTTCGTGCCGTTGTAGATGACATCAACATCTGCTTCTCCTGCTACGTTGATTCGGGCTCCCTGGAAATCATGAATGTTAACAGTCTTCTTCCTTATTGTAGTGCTCGGGAGGATCTGTTTAAAAATCTGACTCGAAATGATGGTATATGGAGATCCGCTGTCCACCTCAAAACGAATGATCCGTTCACCCATTTTTACCGACGCAAACTGTTGATTGCTGGATAGCGTTTTGATATTGTTGATCGACTTCCCACTGCGGTTCGAGTCCGATTTTTTTTCCGATTGTAGCCTTCGCTGAGATTCATCTTTCCCCGCCGCAGACAGACACACCTTTTCCAAGTGACCTTTTTTTCGGCAACGGTTACAGATGGAGTTGGTATACCTGCACTGTCCAGTGTGACTAGTGCCACAACGAAAACATAGCCGCAATTCTTCTTCCCGTTGCTTCGTGTTATTGTTCGATATTACGCGATGTACAGGTTCTTCTTTTATCTGCAATTGTTGTTTCTTTGCGCTCTCCGCCGCGACTGCTGTATCCATCGCGAACTTTTTCGTAATCACGTCCTCCTTTTCCTGTAGCAGTCGACGTTGCAACGATTCGTCATTGAGGCCGCAAATGAACTGAGTTATCAGCATACTGTCTAGCAATGATTGGAACTGACAAACGTTGGCGAGGTGCTGGAGTTCTGCCATGAACTGGTTTGCTGCCTCGTCCGGATGCTGGTTTCTCTTGAAGAAATTGTACCGCGCGATCCAAATTGATTTCCGCGGAACAAAATATGAAGTTAATTTAGCGGTTATGCTATCGTATGCCAAATTATTTACCTGGACGGGGGCGGCCAAGCTGGAGATCGTCCTAAACAATCTCTGACCGCCCACCGTGACAAGCATCGCCCGCTTTCGGTCCGGACACGTAATCTCGTTCGACTCCAGGAAAAATTCAAAACGCTGGATGTAATTCGTCCACTCCTCTGGATTGTCTATGTCAAACGGCTCCATTGACCCCATCAAACCCATTTGTCGATTTACAGGCGTAATTCCCCTTTTTTCATCGTTTGGAAGAATTTCTTTCTCCGTCATCGAAGTCGCCATCGATTGAGGTTAGGCTGACCACGTTTTATTGTTACTCGCGCACAATATTGTAGGATAACGTAAAAAATACTGCGTAGCTCGATACTACACCGACTGCGCCACTTGTTATGTCCTTTGATCAATGAAACGACTTGGTCTGATCAATATATAACAATCTTTTATTCCCACAATCTGTAGTGTGCTCACACGTTGACAGTAAGATGATGACTGGCTCAAATGGCCAGTTACTAATACATACACAACAATTAAGATAGTGATTGAGATGCATTCGCCACTCGTCACAACATCTCCAGTCTTATGATACCCATCTTACCTAGATATCACTCCATTGCCAAGAATGTCATTATTCGCTCACCAAAGGACTCAAAATGTCATCAGTCCTTAGCAAAGGACCATCGACGTGGAGAGAAAATCCGGGCCCGGAATTCACTTGAAACATGAAACCGAAAACACCAGGTTGAAAGTTATGAAATTACAAAATTTCCCAAACGTCGTCATGCTCGTCGGTTCACTTCGTTCGTCATCTTTAAATTCGGCAAAATTCACATTGGATGTTTATGTTGATGTGAATATTTGTGTTCCGGAATTGATGTGTAAGCAAAAAAAAAGTTGTTTCGGATATTTCCAAATAGAAATAAAATCAAATGGGAAAGAGGTACATTACTCTTACTCTTTGGTATATATCGTACTTTCGAAAACAACCGGTAATTTTAAAATTCAATAAAGATCGATATCATACCACATCGCGCACGCAACAAATAAAAAGTACCAAAAGTTACAAAGACAAACGGCCAAAATAAATGTTTCGTTTTTATTTTGTTGTGGGAAACCTAGAAATATCCAAAAAATTTGATCAAGTATTACTAAGGCCAAAACTTGCACTTTTTCAAACAGCTCTAACTCGCAAACTACGGCAGCTAGAGAGTTGAATTTTGCCTTAAAATGCAGCTGGTGGCTTCCCCCAAAACTGAAAAATTCCATTCCGGACCAAAAGCTGCAAAAAACGCTAAAAGTTTCAAAGCAAAGTGACCCCTCGGCTGTCAAATATAAAAGCGCAATTTCCTTCATTATTACAGCAGCTAGAGGGTCCAAACTTGCACTTTTTCAAATGGTTCTAACTCAAAAACTACGGAAGCTAGAGAGTTGAATTTTGTTTTCAAATGAAGCTTTAACCTTCCCCCAAAAATAAAAAAATACCACTGCGGACGTAAAACTGCAAAAAAAAAACCCTGAAAATTTCAAGGCAAAGTGACCCCTCGACTGCCAATTATGAAAAGGCGACTTCCTTCGTTATTGGAGCAGTTAGAGGGTCCAAACTGGCAGTTTTTCAAATGGCTCTAACTCAAAAACTATGCCGGCTAGGGAGTTGAATTTTGCTTTGAAATGCAGCTTTAACCTCTCCCCAAAAATAGAAAGTACCACTCCCAACGAAAAATTGCAAAAAAAACCTGCAAATTTCAAGGCAAAGTGACCCGTCGACTGCCAAATATAAAAATGGTAATATCTCCTAAACTAAGGCAGCAAGAGGGGCCAAACTTTCACTTTTCAAATGGCTCCAATTCGAAAAGTCACTCTTCGTCCCCCAGACATAGAAACGTGAATATCTCCTAAACTAGGGCAGCCATGAGGGTTGAAATTTTTGGATATACGAGTACATTTCGTTAACATCTTTATTCATATAAGAAAATTGTACCCAGTTTTGTCTTTAAACTTTTCTTAAGTGATATTTAGTGATTATCATCAAAACTCTTTCCCCCAATAACCTCTATACAATTTTAATTCAAAACATAAATGAGTTTTCAATCCTGCACTTATCGGTTGATAGTTATTTTACTTGACTGGAAGATTTCAAACTCGCAGCTCGTATCCTTTGACGTATATTACAAAACATGTACACAATTTTCATTTGAGCGATGCATATTTCCCAATTTATACCCATTATTTACACCGAATTTAAAAGAACTACCCAGGGACAATTGAAGGGGGATCATCGCTTATGGATACGTTTTAATTCCAACATGAAACTTCCACTCAAATTGTCAGAGAATGTACGAGTTGTAACTGGGAAAATAGTTTCAGAGAAAAAATTCGGGCTATTGAAATACTCGGTCCAATGAATATTAAACGTAGTTCAGATTTGAAATATAATCCCGCAGAATTTGGGCAATGGCATGGTGAATCGGAACCAGCATATGTTTTGTAGGTGAAATATAAAATTAAATTATTATTATGCGTCGAGAAAGCCTATTCGTCCCTGGTGAATGTGATCCTTGTCTTCGTCTACTTTCTTTTCGATTGGACTGGCATACGTTTTCGAAACAAATTACTATATTAATATGGTTTTATCTAATTATTATGGGGCAAAAGACCTTTTCAATAGTCCTCCACGTGAGCACCTCCTGGTAACGACAATGGGTCAAACAGACAGTTTGGAAAAAGGCAGATAGGTGTAGCCTGAATGGCTGACCAACATTTAAGCGTCTCAGGTTTAGTATGGTGGAATGACTTGCGTAGTTGGACCTGCAACATAGTTGAGCGAACTCCAGCACGTTTATTAAACCATCTGAAGCAGCTGTCTCTGTCTTTGTGAGAAATACTTTTTTATTTCTAAAGCTATCTTTTTCAAATTGCATATTATTCAATAGAATCTGCCTTCAAATCGCACTCCCTAATTTTGTCGATGTTGGACTACTCTATCGTATAGCTGTCATAGGAACGACCATTCCAAAAACAAGTTTTTGTTAGAAAAACTTTTTTTCTTTCTTAACCTTTCTTTACCAAATTTCATATTATTCAATCATATTTAGCGTCACAACCACAGTCCAAAATTTGGTTCAAATCGGCCCATTATTTCATATACCTCTCATACCTCTCATAGGACAGTGAAATCGGAACATGTTTTGCTACTAATTTCAAAGTGGCAAATATATCGTAAGTCAAAATGAAGGTAAGCTAACTTGTCTGGATTGCTACTGGCATCGACCCGTTTTCACTTTTCACAAATATAAACGAACTCTTAGTACCCTTTCATTAAATTTGTTGCCCATAGTGGACCGAAAAATATCACACTCGGTAGCATTCCAAATGATTTCAGTAAATACTCAATACTAGTATTTCATTATTCAGTTCAACCACTTTGACACGAAATTTTCAAAAAAACAAATAAGATAGTTTTATTAGAGTTTCCCGATATAAGTACCTTTGCCTTATTCATGAAATAAAGCCATCAAAAACCCGCGAAAGGCAATCAGAATTGTAATGTGAATTAGAAAAGTTTCGCATAGAAAATAGGAAGCCCGGATATCTGATAGGAATGTGCTTCAAAAACCATTCTTGTGAAACATATCCGCATACAAGCTTTCGTAATTTTAGTTAACAAAACGCAGAAAGAAACTAGACCCCAGTCCTCTGTTCATTCATATGCATACATAAAAGCTATGCTTTGATACACAAGGAAATTCGTGGTCGGAATTGTTCAGCTGCAATTGCTATAAAAAAAAATAGAGCAAAGTTTCGAACAGCTCTTTTGAACTATCAAGCAGCTTACCATCATATGCAAAGGTTTAGGAAACGAACGATTCGGACGGAAATGAACCGTATTCGTATGTACTCGATCTTTTTAAAATGGAAGCCCTGATTATTCTCCGAAACTACTATAGAAGCGCCTCATAATCCATTTCCCCAATATCGACTGATGTCAATGAAAAGTTAACAACCAACATTTAATTTGCGATATTAAATTACCGAAACTCCCAGTAATTACTAATTATTTAAAGGATCTCTTCAAAGAGCATAATACATTTCCACTTCAATTAACTAATTGCAACATTGAAGCTCTTCAATAACACAAGCAGCTTGCTGTTTCCACACTTGACATAAGTTAACACCGCTAATGAATGGACCATTAATTCACACATTGCAAAGTGACATATGCATGTACACATCTACTCGGATTACAATCATTTAATAGGACCTCTTCTCATGCGTGCTTGTTGTGCATCTGTAATTCATCTTATCAGCGCGCTATTCCCTCGGTATGGAATTAATTTCACTTGGCTTCATTTTACGAAAACTGTTTCCATTCAAACTAGTCGACGAAATTGCCAGAAAGACCTAATCTCATCTCCAACAGGAGCATGCGGAACATGGAAAGGAACTTCCTCTTAGCCCTCAAACTCTGTTTTAAACAATGTTCATGGATAACGCCCGAAAAACATCATTTAAAACATTTTCGGAAGGAGCCAAAACAAAAACTTGTCCTAAATTCATTGTGTTCTGTGGAAATTCACCATTCGAGATGACTACATAGCGAAACTCGTTTCCTTTTTCGCTGTTAATTAAAAGGATCCTGGAATTCGGGATATCCTCTTGTTGCGGCAACCAGAGACAATGGACGTCTCATTGTCTATTCGTTCGCTTGCAACAAAGCGCTTTAATGAGTGTGCTGTCGACAAATGTCCAAAAACAGAAAAACAACACGAAGCGCCAGCCTTAAACTAGCTGTGGAAGCCCTTGGCTTTAAGAGAATTGTTTCACCATCATAGTGTCGGCGATGATACTGATGATGATAAGCCCGTCTGTGAATATGAGGGCTAGCGAGTGTTGTCAAGTAAAGGAGTTTCGGAAGAAAGAGAATGTTAGGTGATTCAATTTATTTTTAGTAATGGTTAGGTGTTATGGCGTTTATTGAAGTGTTCAACAAAGTAAATTAAGAAGTTCATAGACAACACATCCAGTGCTGGATTTACCTTTGGCGCCACACTGGGCTGAAGTAATTTTGTCACCCCTATACAGTATACATAGTGTACCAAAAATTATCGGACAGGAATCTTGTGCGCATTTCTAGGCCGAAAATTTCGACATTTTTTTTTCGATTTATAAACACTTTTGTCAGTAGATGCATTTTAATTATTGAAAAAAAAAAATGCCAACTTTATTTTACCAAAAACCAATAACTCAAAAACTGAACAAAGAATAACATTTCAATAAATATCGAATTGCAGCCAATAATTTACCCTAAGATCTTAGATTAAGGCCCGTTTTCTCAATGTCCAGTTAAAATTTAAACTCGAGATAAAATTTGTTGTTGTTTTCCCTGTAAAATTTGACAGATGGGTACGTTCAATGTCTGTTTAACTGGAGTTTAAATGTTAATCAGACATTGAGAAAACGGACCTCAGTCCGTTATCAATAACTATTTTGAAGAAATAGCTCTGTAAACCAAGGGGTCTGTTTAAATTTTCTGGAGTTTTCAAATTCATATCCCAAGTGACGAGTAAAAGTCGAGGGAAAAAAATAAAGGATATTTGTAACTTGGCCCGATTTGGTGGTTGGTACAAGGAATATATTATACTAAAAGTCCTTGCCTGTGGGGTGTGAGCTCGCGCGGGGGAAAGAGGTTAAAGGTGATTTTGTTTTTTTGTTTTTTTTTTTGCTTTTGTCTTCGTAACTATTAACCCTAGAATAATAGTCTGAGAGACAGCTAAAGAACACAAAAAATACACAAGATACCACGTTTTCTGTATCTTAAACAGTTTTCAAGATAATCTCACTTGAAAATATTTTTTCTCTAAAATACACGTTTGTTTCCAATTAGAGTAAAAATCATGTTTTTTGGATTGTACTTCATCAAATAACGTGTAAAATACCAGTCAAATGAGTGAATTGAAGGGAATCAGCTTTTTTTACTACAAAATAAGCTTCAGTTTTATATAAGTCGAATGCCCGCACGTATGATAGTTACTTAGAAAAAAGAGGAACAAAATTAAAATTTTTTTTTTTTTTTTTTCAATAAACACAAATGCGAACATCGTTGGATAACTTCTAAAGAATGTAAACTGCTGAAAGTTAACTTATAAAATTTTGAAAGACTATGAAAATTCTTAAAATTTTATGTATAAAACTCTGCCGTTCGAGAAAAACACTTTTCAAACGTTGAAAATAGTACTCGAAAAGAGAAAAATGTCCGTTTTTTGGATGCATATTGTTAAATAACGAGAAAACTACTAATCCGTCGGAAATGTGCTTGTAGATAATTAAATTATCTTTAATTTCTTATACGCGCAAGGTACGTAGGATTAGTCGTTACATAGAAAATGAGAAAAAAAAAACTCGCCGAAGGTATAAAACCCTTCACGCGAAGCGACATAGGCTATCATACCTTCGTTGTGACTAATGGCGCCTTTGCCTCTTTGAAATTAGTAGTAAGACTTGTTCCGATTTCACTATTGAGAGAGAGATGAGAGATATATGAAATAGTGGGCCGATTTCAACTAAATTTAGGAACTTAGTTTGGCAGTCAATATGATTGGATAATATGAAATTTGGTAAAGATATTTTCAGAAATAAAAAAGTTTTTCTAACAAAACCTTGCTTTTGGAACTTTCGTTCCTATGACAGCTATATGATAATGTAGTCCAATTTCAATCAAATTCAAGAATGTAATTTAACTAAACCAGGCGGCCAAGGTCCGACATCGGGCTGTCGCGTCACGATGATGACGAATTTAACTAAATTAATTAATAATTTACTATTGATTGGTGTGAAATTTCAAAAATATATCTTTAGAAATAAAAAAGTTTTTCTCACAAAGACGGGTTTTTGGACTGGTCGTTTCTATGGAAGCTGTATGACGTAGTGGTCCGATTCCGTTGGTTACAACATATTTATAGCGTGTAATAAAAAGAAGTCTTTGTACAAAATTTCAGCTTGATAGCTGTAAAACTGAGGGACTAGTTTACTTAGAACCATACAGGCAGACGGACAAAGCTTAATCGACTCGTCTCATCATACTGACGGATGATTTCAGAAATCACCGAAAAACTTCCACACTGCACTGAACGTGATTTCAAACGTCACTTACCTCAACCTTTTCATCTGATGCGGCTGATAAATTTTCCACATCAGCATCCTCCTCGAAGGTGGCTATCAGATCAGAGTTTTTGTCTGCTGTAATTGTACCATCTTGCTATATTTCCAATATTTCCGGTGGTGTCGGCGGCTGAAATTTCTTGACAATTGCCAGAATCACGTCATTTCCTTCAATGTAAACATGTTATTAGTTGGAATGAAAAAAGTGTTTTTCAAACGAATTGATACAACGTGTAAATCTGAGTAAACTGCATTCCACCGAAGTCTAATTCCCATACATTCATTTGACTATTTTTATCTATTTTACTTATATTTTTCAAGCACAATCTCTCTCTGATAATTTCATCAATTCAATTTGCATATAAATAACAAACCCTGAAGTCCAATAACACCCCAAACATTTCACATTTTACCAAAAGTAGGGGACGTAACCGAAGCGAACCTTGGGAGTTGTTTGCTTGCACAAATAAAAGCTCGACCTCAGACGTCGCATAAATCAATTTATTATTCAAGAATTCATCGGCGCTCTCAGGATATTTTCCGGCTTGTAACAAAGGCAAACAATTGGCCCATTTTAATTGGCTTGTTTGTCCAGTAAAAACCATAAATTATGAAAGCTTAAAGTACGAGTATCAGCTTCGTTGGACCGATACAATGACCCACTTTAATTCACAATGTTTTTGGAAAATAATGAGTTCCGATTTATATGTTAATTTTTTTTTTAATGTTTACAAACGATTTCGTCGATTTCGGCAGTCGAGAACTGCTCTGTATTCAGGAAAGTTTTTTATTTCAATTTTAGTTTTGTCTTCAAGCCAAGAACTGTAATAATCCCTCACGCTAGCAATATTTGGTAGAAGTTTAACCCTTGAAGGACATACTTATTTTTAGTACCCAAAGACCATGATTCGCTAAATCGACGAATCGTTTATTTTTACTTAACTCACTATCTAGAAGAAGTCGGAAATATGTACCTAGTTCACTATAATGTTATGTCATATTATTTTTCTTAAGCCATGTTTAACAATATACCGTCTGTTCTGGAATTATATACATGGCAAATCGCAAAAAAAATTATTGAAATTAAAATGAAATAAACATGACTTCTTCAATGTAAATCATTTCAAAATGAAATTCTGCTAAGCTATATGATAGAGTATTCCGATTTCAATCTAATTCAAGAATATGATTTAGCTAAAGATAATATTGATTAGTGTGAAATTTAAAAAAGATATCTTTAGAAATAAAAAAGTTTTTCTCACAAAGACGAATTTTTGGACCGGTCGTTCCTATGGCAGCTATATGACGTTGTGGTCCGATTCCGTTGGTTCCGACATATTTTTAGCGTGCAATAGAAAGAAGACTTTTTACAAAATTTCAGCTTGATAGCCTTAAAACTGAGGGACTAGTTTGCATAGAACCGGTCAGACAGACGGACAAAGCTTAATCGACTCGTCTCATCATACTGACCAAGAATATATATAGTTTATATGGTCGGAGATGCTTCCTTCTGTGCGTTGCAAATTTCACGACAAAGCTAATATACCCTATCACACAGTTAAAAATCCTGGTCTATTATCAATGCTAATTCGGGTTACTTATATGACGACACCAAAATTGTATTAGATTTTAATAAAATGAAAGTATAACAATTGCTTCCGTAAACTTCACTGGTTTAAATATTAAACTTTTCTGGCATTATTTTTTTAATCAAATTTTTGGTTTAAAATTTAATCTACAGATATTATAATCTATGAAAAAATATTAATTTTACTGCGTTTTTTAACTCCTCTAAGTTTTTTCTCCATTATTTTTTTTCAATTTTCTAAACTTCCAAATCCTTTATTAAGCCCATCGCAGGTTAGCCAGCTAATCTTTAACTTTTTTCGCCATGGCGCAGCATCGAACCTGTGAACTCCGTGTTGTAGAGTTGCGACCTAGACCACTCGGCCACGCAGCATAATATTTTGAGCTGACTGCGAGTAGTTATAGTGAGACTTGAGACTCAAAAAATATACTTTGTGGGGTTTACCTTTTAATTAAACTTAGATTAGAAACTAATGCGAGAACAAAAAGAATACAAAAAGGTTTGAATTGTATTAGAATTTGTTACAAATTGGTTTAAAATAGAAGTAAACTTTGAATTGTATTAGAATTTATTACAAATTTGGTTTAAAATAGAAGTAAACTTTGAAAGGGTTTAGATTATAGAATTAAAATTATTAAAAAGGGTGGTAGTCCAAGACCAGGTTTAAAAAAAATACCGAGATTTTTAACTGTGCACATCCGTGAAGGGTATAAAAGGAGAAACCGATTTTCGAACACTCTATTTTACCCACTTCCTTGTTGATTCGAATAACATTTGCGTACGACTGTGTTATACAAGTGAATCTCGTAATTTAACAAAATTATCAAATCACTCTAACTTTTGGTCAGTTCAAGGCATGGCAATTTATGGTTAATTTTATTATCAACAACTTTTTTCTAGGCGACTTTTTTCTCCAATGAATAACAAAAAATATAAAAGGAGAAAAACTTGGAAAAACAGGAGGCAAGATTTTTTTTTTCGGAAAATGTGCAACTTTGAGAAACATATGTCTTTTAAACTATAAAAGACACACTCAGTTAACTTTTTTGCTGCGGCAAACGGTTTTCGCGATATGTGCGAGAACGCGATAAAATGGCACCCTTTTCGCCCCTCCATTTTCCAAACCTTGCAGGTACGGGTACGGGGACTTTTAGTATGTTTACCTTCGAACTAGTCCAAACAAAACCCCATAGTCCAATTGTGTGAAATTGAAAAATTTCATGGTAGCATAAGCGCTGAAAACGATTCATTGGAATTATAGCCCAATCGAATGAGTATCCAACCTCGGGATGAAAGACAAAACACAATCTATTCCTTACTATAGAATAATAGTAATAGATTTATTTCGCTTGGTATTATATAGCTGAAACCTTTAGAGCCGGTTTCTCAATGACCGATCGAAATTCGACGTAACGATAAACGCTAATCGCCACCTATCATCCAGTTAAAAATTTAATGATACGATAAACCCCAACAGCTGATAACCGGCTACTGAGATTTGACAGGTTTGAACTGCTTCCGTTTGCACATTCGAATGAGAACAATTAAAGTGGCCATAATAAGTAGAATGGTACAGACGGCAGAATTGCGCCAAGAAAATTAGAAAATTTTGTTACAGCGTTATCATATTTCGAGCGTTGCGATGCGTTGCATACCCTAAGACTTAAGTGCTTCTATAGGCTGTTTAACCGGACATTGGGAAACCGGCCCTTAAACTGTTTGATAGATTTTTTTAAAATTAGACTAGAAGCTAGTCTAGTTATAATTATACTCATGCCCACCAATTAGACAAGTTTCGATTAGTTACACAGATTTGAAGTCATTTTTTTTTTAAATTATCCTATATAGGTTTCTTTCATTCCAATTTTCTTATTAGTTTCACCAAATACCACTGAATAAAGCTTAAATACGAATTAAAAGGACAGATTTAAAAACCGGTAATGGATCAAAAATATTTTCAGCAAAATATCAAATTTATAAAAAAAATTACAAACTTAACACAATACCCAATCGAATCGTAAAATTATAATAATAAAGGCGAAAATACTTAATAAAATTAATTAGGTCAAAATTACTCCACAGATGCATAAAAAATAAAATATTTTTTAGATGACATGCGCGTTTGTATAAAATTTATAAATATAATGGATAAACACTTCAGACTTATACATTACAATTGTTCAATCAATAAACGGATTGTGCAAGCGTTAATGCAAATTTCGTAACTATCTTACAACGAAGAAAAACTCCCTGCATGTATAAAATATAGAGACAGTTTTTATAGAAAAGGAACAACATCAAGTCTTACTCTCTTTTCCATGATATTGATAGATACAAAATGTAGATGGCGCAACGGTTAGCACGTTCGCCTTCAACGCACCGGGCTCCGGTTCGATTCCTACTGAATGCGGTAGTCTTCGATAAAAAAAGGAAACTTACGTGTGGAACTATGAGCCCACTCATTTGTGGTAAATAACTCGGGTGAGCGTGTTGCTGATAATACCTCTACACAAAACACACCGTCATAGTATACTTTCGACAGCGTAAGTTTATTGCATCAAAATACACATTAAAAGTATTAATTTCTTATACTTTTCGGTGTAGAAATATCAAATACGTAGAATGGATTGTTTTTATACGCATAAAATGCTAAACGACGTTTTATATAATGGCTTTCTATAACATCTATGCGTAATTCTGCATGGACCTCTATGTATGTATATATTTTTTAATCAAAACAACTCCGAAATTTTCAACCGTGTAGTTTTTTCCATTATAGAGGTATTTAGCTTGTTGTTATAAAGCTGTAGCTTTAGAGTCAGTTGATTTATTTTGGTTGAATTAATTAATTCTAGTTTTCAATAACGGCCACCAATTACCGTTATACAATAGAGGTATTATTATCGTCTTTCATTCTGAGGTTTACCCATTTTCAGGTCTAATTTGATTGGATTATTACATATATATTTACAAATACCTATCATTCATAGCTTGGAAGGTAGACGCCTAGTGTTTCCTAGTCTCCCCATCCAATTTCCCGACATTTTTGTAAATCGTCTGAAAGACGAAGACATCATTCAAATGCAAAGTGCTACCGAGATGAACAAAAGATACATTGTAAAGAACTTGAAACATTTCAGTCATTTCACCGCAACATTATGATTCACATTAAGATAACATAGCTAAATAAAATTCCAAAACTTTTCGTATCGCTCAAAGGCGACACACTCCATTTAGCAATGCTACAGCATAGCGACAGCAATCATATCGAAGTTTTCGATGGTGCAAGTATGTACTGCCATCTTCCACAATCGTCAAGACATTTATCATGTTACCTTTGTAGTCCAATGAATAGAAAGTTTTTACCTTGCAAAAGGTGCGGTAGTTCTGAATTTTTGATATGTTGTATAGGTCGGTGGGGTAGTAAAAAATCCAAGTTTGCGTCACTCCTCCCTGTGCTCCCCCCGCTACCTTGGAAAAACTGGCACTTTTATCAGTTTTTCGCCCATAACTCCGTTCCAGTCCATTTTAACGCAAAAAAAATATATTCATCCCATTTTTGTAGAGCACAACATTTACTACAAATTTCATCTAACAAGTTTTTCCCTACAACCAATAGCGACGGAGCTAATCTAATTTGAAAAACATTTCTTGTCAATTGCTCCATTGTTCCCACGAAGTGGAAAAATTATCATTTTTTGGTACATTTCATAAAATAACGGGTTAAATATTAGTCCCACAAGGAAAATTATTAGAATCGATTTTTCTTTAAACTAACTAAGCTTTAATTTGAGATAAGTCAAATGCCCATAGCTATGACAGTTACGTAGAAAAGGGGAAAATTGCCATTATTCTTAAAAATATATGGTTTTCCCCTTTTCTACATAACTGTCATACTTACGGGCACTTAACTAATCTAAAATTAAAGCTTATTTAGTTTACAGAAAAATCGATCTGTATCATTTAAGGCTGGTACTAACCTTTTCGTGCGAAAATGTTGCACTTATCTCTACCATGAAAAAAGTGGCAGTGTAGACTTGCACACAGACCATTATCGCGGCACGCTACACGACAAGTGATATCCTGTTCTACTCAAAAGACCAGTTTTCAAGTGAAATAAAGTGCAAAGTAATTGTTTTCGCGTGAAAATTCCTCATAATTAAGTGGAGAATTTTTTCTTCCTTTTTTAGTTAGGGCGAAAATTTTTCGTGCGAATGCAACTTTTGACAGTTTTGTATGAGATTTCGTACGTAAAACTAATCTTAGTACCTAGCTTTACCGGATACAAGGCATGGTGAATAGTCTATTTATCCAGAATAGGATCAAGGAGGACAAATATTTAGAACTAACAAGCGCTATGAAGAGTAGTAGCTCAAACCGCACGAGGACTCTGAGGTGAAGAATAGTTGATAATAGCCACGTTCTTTTCGCTGGATCAAAAACTCATTAACATACAAAACGACTGACCGTCGATGACCCAGATTGCGTCTGTATCAGAGTTGATAGTGAATTGGTTGAACGTCAACTTGTTTCTCGGCAATTCGCTCTGTACATTTGTGTACGAGGTTCACAATTCGCCCCACGCGGCGAATCATCTGTATGGTGGCTGTGCATCTTTACCCGTCGCATGATCCGTGCCGTTCTTTTCACTTTTTATCTTTGCCCGAATGAAAAAAAAACACGCGTCTAGTAATAATACACAAGTCACAAGGGATGAACAAAGTTGTAGTAAATAATAATAAATAAATTTGGCTGGGGATCACATACATATGTTGCTTTGACCTGAGTAAAGGACATCAATGGCCTTACGATTACCCCACCCCATTTTTTCCCAAAGGTCGATTGATAAGTATCAACAAAAACACCTCGTGGCAGGGTAGGGAAATTGGGGGATAACAATATGCAAAGTTGTTGCTATTTGTTTTTCCAGAAACATTCCTATCGACACTCTAGCCGCTTTCGATTCAACCAAAACTTAGATCATTTTCATACAAAACGAGAGACCGATTTTAATCCAGGTCTCATATGGGATCTTATCGAAGCAAAGTTGAAAGCAAATTGGTTGAACATCAACTTCTTTCGCCTCCGTCTAAATGTATACTGACTCCGCAATTCGCCTCACGACGGCGAAGTGTTTGTATACTCAATTGCCCTAACCCCTTGTGGGGCATAGCGCGTCAACTGTTCCATGTGGCCCATTTGACGTTTCGTCGGCTGGTTTCGGAGAATGCAGCTGCCAGCATGCACCTCCTGCACATCCATGGCCACGAACGTCGTCGTGGACGGAATTCGAGCCCGAAACGCCGGTAGTCGAACATGAGACTGATGCCTCAACACACTGCGCTACAGGTCTCCCCTGTTTAAGTTCGCTCGTCACAGAGCCGAGTTGTTCTTTTCGGTCTGTGAAGCTGGGCTTATAATGAATCGAAAGCGGCTTATATTATTGGTTCTAGATCGTTCCTCTTCTTACGCGATTTTATCAATAGAACCACTCTCAATCGATCAATCTCTAAGTGGAGTACTTCAGTAAATTGAAGTTGTTCTCGAATTTTAAGCACGTTGCATTTTCCGTGAAAGAATAAGGAAACGAATGTGTTATTCGTATACGAAGACAATATAAAACACGAGTACGCTTCAGGCTATATTCATGCTGCTCTTTACAGCTTTGAAAAGGTGAAACCGCAAATCGGTTGCAGACGAACACGGAGAATCCTTTTGCAATACATCAATTTGCTTTTGGGAGCTTGTAGCGATTCATGGAAAATCTGAAACGAAACGCGAAATTCGCTAAAATGGAGCACTTGCACATTCAACGTGTTGAATAGCGAACGTTTAGTGCTCGTATCCTGTCTGATAGCGCTGGATGTCGTCTATTCAGTGGCAATAATATTCCAACAAAAGTGTTTCAGAAGATACAAAAGTATGCACACTCGATGAGCGCCTTGTGAAGAAGAATTGGTAGATGCGAAGGGAGTACCATCCGACACTGGAGGGACGGAGGTAATTTGTGGGTAATTATGAAGTCGACTATGCACAAAGTGCCACTGAAGAACTTTAATTCTAACGAAGACGTTGAGGTTCTTTTTCACCGCTGCTCGTGTATTTCCGCGAGGCTTGTTAACACGAACTGAAGATAGAATAAAGCTCAACGAAAGGAGTGTACTGTTCGCCCACGGCAGCCGTAATTGTTGCAAATTTATGCTTTGAAAGAAAAGATATTTTCTTTTGCTATTCTCGTTTATGTGCCTCTTTAAGCTAGCTATCCGGTACTGAGAGTCTGAGACTTTAAGGTCTTTTATTAAAGCAACAAGAATTGAAACTTTATAATTAACATGACAGAAGAAAGTACTTGAAATTAATGATCAAATACTCGTGTTAATGAGATTCGGAACGATATTTGAGTTGACTAGTGGAATTTGGGTATCAGTATGTCAATATGTATGTCGGGACTTTCAAACTGATAGACCGGGCGAAAGTCAGTACGCAGTTCAATGAGGCAAGGTGTTGTGGGTAGAGTAATTCACAGGTCACAATGAGTTTCTGTAAAAGCACAGAAAGGGACATACGGAGAAGTAGTCCCGAAATATGTCTACGTAACTCATTGATGTTTTTCCTGGCCAAATATTCTATAAAAAAGCAAACAGAGAGACACACGCCTTCTACCCCGTAGCACCCGTATGATCCATAACAATCACCACGTGTACGAGTATCTAATTTACGTTGATGAAACCAAACCAGTTACTCGAATTCTGAGTCCTGATGATATTTTGAGCCCTTGGGGAAGAAAAAGGACATTCTTGGCCTGAAAGCGATACCCATGCAAGATGAGTGTCATATGGCTGGGGGTCCTGAGCCGCGATGCTAAATAGTACAATTTATCGTATATTTTACGATTTTCAACTTCAAATACGATTTTACAAATTTTCTCGGGGTCTGGAACAAATTTTACGATTTTTACGATTTTTCAGCTCAATAAAAAAAAATCTATCTACATATTTCAAATATCCACATTTATCTTATACTATCACTGTGAATCCACTTTCAAATTCCAATTCTTCTTCTTCTTGAAAGTGTTTCGTCACAATTGCTTTGTTCGGGAAACGACATTGTCTTTTCTTCCCAAATTTAGTTTAAATCGATGAATGCCAGGATGTTTAGGATTTCAGGAAGTTATAAATATAACTATAAACAATCAGATAGTTCCATAGCATTTCCTTTGATTGGTAAATTCGTTTTTGAAATATTAACTTTACCGAATTCGTCGACAAGAAGAATATTTTACAAATAAAATATTAAACAATGACTAAAAATCGATTACATTTAGAAACCTGAAAAGGTATTATCCGTTCCAAAGGATATCTTAGATTTAAAGTAACCATTTTGCTACGATATGAAATTCACAAAAGATTTGCAGAAAATGTTTCCTAAAGCATATTATGTAATCGTAATGAAGCTTTTGTTTTCTTTTTTTTTCTTTTTTTATTGATTGAACACCAAATCCATGCTTGACTTTGCCATTTGTGAATCAAATAAAATAATAATACATTTCCCTTACACTGCTTATTTTTATTTATATTATAGCATACCAGAGCAAAGTGTTTCATTTAACAGAGAGAAAACAAATTTTTAATTTAGGTTTTAGCACGCACGCACGCGTTGGTCCTGAAACACTACTTTAGTATAGTATACTATAAATAAAAACTTGCAGTCGAAAGTAAAATCACAAGTTTGTCTGAAATATGTGTTTGAATGAATAAAGGTGCGTTCACACGTCGCAAATATTTGTTCAAATTTTTTAAGAAATATTTTCCAAAGAGATTTATTTGGCGAAGCGGTTTTATTGCTTGTTCACATGGCGATAAATAGAAAAAAAATATTTTCGGTTCACACGCGCACCAAATATATTTACCAATATTTGCCTTTTTTGGAAATAGTTGTCATTTTCTGCCAAATATTTTCTACGCATGAACGCCCCTTAATTTATAATGTATGATTTCTTTGTGATATATCGTAAGGAACTAAATGCACTGTAGTGTAATGTATTGTATGTTGGGGCGACCGGTAGCGCAGTGTGTTGAGGCATCAGTCCCATGTTTGAATCCCGACCACGACGACGTTCGTGGTCATGGATGTGCAGGAGGTGCATGCTGCCAACTGCATTCTCCGAAACCAGTTTATGCCAACGAAACGTCAATTGGGTCACATGGAACAGTTAATGCGCTATGCTCCACAAGGGGTTAGGGCAATTTTGAGATGTCATTGTGTACTTTCGAAGTTGAATTGAATTGAAAATTTAACTCGCGTTATTAATCTACATATATATTTCTTTATGATTACCCGTAATTTTCGGCCAAACAGGTCGATTTCCATGCAAATTTCATTAACATATACGTGTATCTTCAGTATATCAGCATAAATATCGATGTCTTTACCATTTTCTCATGTTGGTTTAATTTTGATTCTTCTCTGCACCAAAATTTAAGCGAACAACGAATAATCGATGAATTTGAACATCGGTTGGTTCAGTCATGGTTTGCATCTGCGATATTGAAAAACAGCGGATACAAAATATCGATGTTCTAAAAACATCGATGCCGATGTCTCAGCCCTAATTCAAATTAGGCTACACCGATTGTTAAACACGAGGTTAAGATGCTAGCAGTTGCAAGTATTCCTGAATTTTTTACACGTACAAAATGACAGGATTCTTGAAAGAGAAGTACTGTGTTCCCACACCAACACACTTTCGACACTTTATAAGGCCACGAGTTCAACTAAATAAATACGAATTGTCCAAAATGGAACAGAATCATCATTTTTGTCAGAAAATGTGTGAATGCATACAAAGGTTAAGCAATGCAAAATGGTGACGTAATTAAAATGTTCAGGCTGATGTCTTCACTTTGAGTCTGTGGAGTTTTTGGCGTTGATTCTGTTTAAGTTGCCGTTGTAGTTCTTTCATTAACTCTGACACGAAATTCTCTGAAACGTCTGCTGTTGGACCATCTTCCAAAGCAGACTTTCATGTTGGTTCGGAAATAGAAAAAAAAAACGGGATGAACATTTAATTAAGTACGTAATTGGATACGGGATTATGGTTCTTGTGAGGTGTTGGGAAAAAATTGAGCTAATTCAAAGTAATGAGAATCTGATGTCCTACATTACTTTCTAATTATCGGTATATATATAAGGGATAGAGCCATGTAATCCGAATGTCGTTCATTACTCTCGAGAAAAAGATAAATTTAATGAAATACTGTGCACTTGTATAAGTGTATTGGCCCGGAAGCAAGCGAGACTTTTTTTGTCATATTTGTCATATATTTAAAGCTTGGTTTTCATTTTATTTGTCGTAATTACATAGCTTATCAACAAAAGGAACTCCTTCACCTCAATGACGGGACCACGCTTATCAGCAGGATGTTTGCTCCTGCTGACGTCAGGTCCTGTCAAATGGCTAACAGTATAGTTTTTCCGCTATCTTAAATATTAAATTATTGGTAAAAAAATCAGATTTTATTATTTAAGTCAATTGTTTTTTTTTTAAACATAATCGCCGCACAGAGGAGTATTTGTACGAAAAACCTGGCCAATAATATTTAGTGCATTTTATCATGTGGAAATACATAAATAAACAATTTGATTTATTTTCAATATATTTTATATTTTAACAATAATTAATAAAATAAAGAAAAAATATAGATGAAAAACAAATATATTGTAGTATAAATATAAATAAATTAATAAATATAAATAAAAGCCATAACAAATTAGTCATCGAAATGCACAACAGTGCATCGACCTCATCAACCCGATACCAGTATATCCTAGATTTTACTTCTTGTGCAAGAAGGTCCTTTTGTCCTGTTCAAACGGCTCAATATACCTTCAACACAGTTTTCCATAGTATTGGTCATATTATTCCCATTCTGAAAATACACACATTGACTGGGCTTCACTTCACTTCACAAGTAGATCCTTTTGTCCCGACCAAAGGTCTGGAATTGCCTACAAAAATACTTCAGTGCATTGGTTTCATCACTCTTAATCATGTTGGCTAGGTTTGATGTGTTTTGTTGTTTGACTTCATGCCCAAGAAGGTCCGGTTGTCCTCGTGCCACCGCTGAACTAAAAAGTCACTGGGTGATGCTTAAAATTGCACAAGCTATGTACCAAATATGGTCGAAATGGGGCCACGGGAAATGCTCAGAAAAGAGAAACAAACTTCCTCAGAAAAGACTTAGGGGAGAAACCTACTGGTTTTAAAATACAAAAGGTACCGTTAAGATGGACACACATTAGCGTCCATTTGAACGCGGGACAACATGGGCCACTGCGATTGTTCTCTGTGCAAATTTCAGGGACACACACTGCGATCCAATCCATCGCGGGCCAGACGTCAATATTAAAATTCAAGTTCGACGACGAACTCAGTTTTCACTTATCCGATTTTTCACGATTTCACGCACCGTCAATTGCATTATAAAAGATTGCATAAACACTTGTAAAAGCGTTTTCTTTGTTGCTACCGCAACAAATTATGATATTATGCTGAAGTCATCATCTTAACAATACATACATATTACTGTTATGCAAGTTATAAATCTTAAATGAAAGCCTTATTTTAATAAATTGTTGAATCATTTATTTTGATGAAGTATACAAAGAAATTTAAAAAAAAAATTATTTTGATAAAAAAATAACATTATATATGTATATAGAAAATCTTCATGATAATTGACGCGTACATACAGGCACGAAAAAGATATATTCAAGATTTTTCAAATGAAAAGTTCATATCTAATTAATTTTTACATATCTACTGACTGACTTTAAATTTTAAATCTTTTCATTATTTCCTTCTTCAAATAAGCCGGGGTTTTATCAGAACTTTCATCAGTAGGAAGATTTTTATAAAACTTCTAAAAGAAAGGGTCAATCATTGAAAGAAGTGTCATAAGGTCCTTCTTCTTTTTATTAGAAATTCGAACTTCTTCTGGTAACTTAGAAACTTCAGCTATACTTCCAGAATGTACTTTTTGAACATTCAATATTTTAAAAGGCTGCTTTGTATCTAGGGTTGTTTTGACTGAACTTTTCCAAGATCATTTATTGAATATCGAAAAGAAATCCACGAAATTCGGTGAATTCATTTCGATTACATGAAATTTAGTTTTGACACCAACAGTTCGTATGAAATTGAACCAATGGATGAAATATTTTTGCGTTAGTGGGCTTTTTCTTTCTCTCTATTAAAGCATGATCCACATCACACTCCATGTGTGAATGGCCTACAGTTAAAATTGATGATGAATACTTTTAATAGCCTTACAATTTTGAAGAAACGTCATAAACATGGTACTCAAGTAAGAATTTTAGTTTGTTCCTGCTCATTTGTCACTGTAAAAAATAACCGATTTGACATTTCTGTTTTTGTTTCATTGAAACATTGCCGAAAAACTTTTTGACAGATATTGAATCATCTATGTTTCCGTAATATTTCCAGTTTTACTGACGAATACGCATTTTTGAATTTTTAAGTGTTTTAGTCTTTTTTCCCTTTATTTCTGTCAAGCCTCGAATAAATATAATTCTTTGATTGTAAGTATCTAGAGCCCAATACTGATCATATATAAATTTTATGCTGTAGGAGAAACTTGCAGCTTACATTTCCTCGGCAATTACCAAGTGGTACAAGTATCCTTGCCGATACAACAGCTCCTTTCCGAATGACGTGTTCTTCATCTTTGTTGCGCTTGTCTTGTACTTTTTCTTTGAGTTATAACTGCGTTTTCTAGAAGATGTATCTTAAACTGGTGAAGGTGCAGAACTACACGAATCATTTTCGATTTAATTTTCAGTTTGTATCTTTATAGAGTTCTCCATCTGTGGAACTGTCATATTCAGATACATGATAATGTGGATCACGGACACTGTCATCACAGTCAAAATCCTGCATATCATTGCCAATTATATTATCATTTACATTTTCAGCCGTGGTATCTTTTTATTGTTCGTCTTCATTTTCTGTAGTTTCGGTAATTTTTAGGTTTTCTAAAAATTATTACGCTATTATATACATTATGTTTGGTTCTAATAACCAAGGAAACATAAACACGATAACTGGCAAATACTGTCTTTATTTTGTTCCTATCTGTCTATATTCTATCTATCTAGATACAAGAAACTTACCAACCCGCGGATCTACTAGATCCTGTTCGAGCCATTTCTAGCATTTTAACTGCTCGTGATGACATCACAATATTTACTTCGCAACAAGATAATTCGATTGAACAATAACCCACCAGTCCGGATGGCGCAACAGTTAGCATGTTCGCCTTCTACGCACTGCGCCCAGGTTCGATTCCTACTGAATGCGGTAATTTAAGATAAAAAAGGGGATTTACGTGTCGGACCGTGAGCCCACTCAGCTGTTAAATGTTGTAGTCCGGATGGCGCAACGGTTAGTACGTTCGCCTTCTACGCACTGGGCCCCGGTTCGATTCCTACTGAATGCCGTAGTTTTCGATAAAAAAGGGGATTTACGTGTCGGACTATGATCCAACTCAGCTATTAAATGAGTACCCATTTATGGGGTAAATAATTCGGGTGAGCGTGTTGCTCATCACACAGCTCTGCACAAGACCGTCACGATCTAGAAAATGTACTGCTAACTCATCTCGAGGCCATGGTTCAAATTGGACTGTTGCGCCAGTTATTTATTTATTTATTAATGGGGTAAATAACTCGGTTGAGCGTGTTACTGAT
The DNA here is from genome assembly GCA_964017055.1 of Chloromyia formosa. Lineage (NCBI taxonomy): Eukaryota > Metazoa > Arthropoda > Insecta > Diptera > Stratiomyidae > Chloromyia > Chloromyia formosa. Next base: position 28,858,904 of record OZ024815.1, on the reverse strand, counting down.
CACACACCTCTGCACAAGACACCGTCACGACCAAGAAAATGAGATGATGCTAACTCATCTCGAGGCCATGGTGCAAATTGGACTGTTGCGCCAGTTATTTATTTTATTATTTATTTAATAACTCACTTAATACTGACCTATCTGCACAAATTCTGCATGTATACATGCGAAACAACGCTTACATAGACTTTGTAACCAGACTTTACAGTAATTGTATACGGAAAAATCGCTTAATCCATTTAAGAGTTCTCAAAGGGCAAAATATTATTTGGAACAAATGCTTAACTCAGGATAAAAAAGACTAAATTTAATTTGGAGTTATGGAAAATTCGCCTGTGTTGATTTACGCTGTTTCCAAGTTCAGTGGTGATTGGATGATGTGCATTTATTTCTCATATGGAAGAATAGGTTAAAAAAAAAACATTTATATTTTGTTAACTAATAAACTCAGTTGAGTTGTTATTTCGTATGCCATTTAGGGTCTATATGAGATATGCGGAAAAACCAATCGCAATAGCTCGCTCAAAAATAGGCCGAAATTAACCAAATTTTGTGGAGAGCTGGTTTCTTGTACGGAAAATACAACGATGCCATTAACTCCATTTCGTCTTAAGTCGACTTAAGTTGGTTTTCATAATCACACACAGTATTAATTTTGTCAACTTAAAGAGTAGTGTTCCGCTGGTGTCAGCATTTATTAACCGGATGACGTACATATTATATTATCGCCTTTCTTCTTCTATGCAATACGTGTTTCAAAGATGTCAGACAGCCTGTTTTGGGTCCCAACCTGCGAAACGGAGGTGATCATCGTCATCTTGGTTAAACGTACTAATTTCACTGGAATACCACCATGTGGCATTATGTTGTACATGTACAGTTAATTGCGATCAAAAGTTGATTTTGCCGTAAAAGTCCAATTATATATTTGTACATTTCAGAAATACTCCTATCCCCCTAAAATACTTGCAGAACTACTTCAAAGACATATAGAGGTAACAATATTACGCCAAAACCAATAAGACTAGCTCACTTTTTTGCACTTGTTTACCTTTGTCACGTAACCTCTTACAGTTCGTATCATTAATCTCCTGAATCAATTTTACAATTACTCTCGTCGGAAAATTGCTTACTTCATCGCTACCCAATTCAATTCGGTCATCAAAAGTTGTTGCGTAGAAAATTCTACCTTTTTTCGCCATCGTCCTCTATTATAGACTTTCCATGCCTTCAATAGCTTTCGGCTCAGAGCTCGTTCCGACAGTGTCTTCCCTCGTAAACCGAAAAAAGGAAAGATAACAACTTTTGCAATTTTCTCAACGACATCAAATGAAAACTCCTGAAAATCACTACAGGGAAATTTCCTTATGCTGGAAAAACGTGATCTGAATACGAGCCGCGGATGGATGACTCCAAATCGAATCAAATCCTTCGAATTTTACACAGGTTGACATGCTCAAGTTTCTAACGACTATACGAGCTTGCTGGGACCAAGAGTAGCGCCATAGCGCCCGACAGTGGTATAACAAATAGCGGAAGAGGAAAAGGCGAGCATCGCCATGAAATTAATTCAGTGAGACTATTCCCAGGGAACGCATGCAAAGCAAATTAAATTCAGAGTTTTGTACATTTCTGGAACGAAAGTTTTTTATTGCTTTCATAAAGGACATTTACAGAATTAAGAAGTTTTTCTTTAAATATCCTGTCAGCGGGAAGTTTTTCATTTTTTGTGGGAGCTGCTATTTTTTTTGAAGGAGGGTTCATTCAATAGAAATGAAATAATCACGAAATCACGAAGATATGTATACATATATGTACATGGTATATCTGAAAGAAAATAATTGAGATGTATGGGGGTTTTCATTAAAAGCGATGCATTTTGTTTTTCCAATTAAAAGACTTGTGGATTAATTATGGAAATGATTTTTATTTTAAATGAAAGTAAAATCGATGCCATTACTTATGGAATACAATATCGTTCAAATGTCCGCCGCAAAAGCACTGGCACGAGTGAATACGCTGGACCCAATTTTCCACGACTCGAGCACACAAATCGGCCGAAATACAGGAATTTCGCGTTTGATGTTGGCCTGCAGCTCTTGTAACGTACGCTGCTGGCTTATTGGCACATACCAGTGAATTAATGTAACCCCAAAGAAACAAGTCCAAAGGGGTTAAATCGCACGAACGAGGCGGCCATTCACGACGACCGACGACCGTTGCGAGAGAAAACTCGCTCGCCGAACTTGGTCTTCAATAATTCGATTGTGTTGCGCCGTCATGTTAGAACCACATATCGCTCAACTCTATAGCGTCGAACCGGTCCCAAAAATACTCCGATATCTTGGCCCTGTAGCGATTGCCGTTGACGGTTGTTGGCGCGCCGTTTTCATCAAAAAAGAAAAATGGTCCGATGACGCCGCGCGCCGGCATGAAAACCGTATCAAACAGTTAACTTTTTCGGATAAAGTCGTGTCTCGTGCTTCACTTTAGGCTGCTCACTCGACCGAATGCGTCAATTTTGCTTGTTCACAAAACCATCGAGCCAGAAGTGGGCTTCATCCGAAAAGATGATTTTCTTATGAAAGTCGTCGTCAGCTTGCATCTGGTCCAGAGCCCAGTTAGCGAATGTGAGACGCTTAAAATAGTCGGCTGGCTTCAGTTCTTGAGTCAACGTAATTTTAGACGGGCAGTGTGCCAAATCCTTCCGCAAAATTTGCCACAAATTGGTCACACTGATGTTCAACGCCTGCGATCGGTGTGGAATCGACATCCTTGACTGCTCCGCACACTCTCTCGAACGGCTACGATATTTTCTTCACTTTGAGCATTACGTTGTCGCATAGGCATTGAGACATTATGCTATGCATAAGTTGTTTCGAATTTTTGCACCCATGGTTCAATAGTCCGTTTTGTTGGACGGTTTTGTCGACCGAAAATTGGCGTAAGCCCGCGCAACTTAGTCGCGATATATCGTGAATTCCCTGGTGACACATTTTCACTTTTTTTGGGGAGGTACTTGGAGTGAGACATCGAACTGACAAGCAATTGACAGATTGATTAAATATGAACCTGATTGACCTGAATATAAATAAAACAGAAGTTTTCCCTTTTCCCTATGTTCGGCTGGCGTAATAGTCCACAATAATTGCTGTTGCGGAACGAGTTGCACTTGTCCACCGTTGATGGTTGTAAAAAGTATTTTGTATCTGGGTGTAATCATAGATCGACACTTGCGACGGGACGAACATGTTTGCTTTATATGTAGCCGCCTGAGAAGAACTATCAGTATCATGGAGGTCAAGTCCATGTTATCAATCGGAAGAATTAGAACAGTTTTTTGGTACTTGTGCAAACTGTCATAGAGTATGGTATTATTAGTTGATATAGTACGGCCCAATGTAGCCCTTAGCCTTTAGTATTGCTATATACAAAAATTATTAAAATATGTCTTAGGGGACCCATCCAGTACCTTTTTTTTCACTGCTTTATACAGAAGTGGGCGTCTTGACTATGGAAAAATCATATAAATATAGAGTCCTAAAATATAAAATATTTAATTATACTCCATAATGAATTTTCTTGCGAAAATGAAATCAGACTAACATGCAGACGTTTGCAGATGGCACTTCAAGAACCAAGATTTGCAACATCATTTGCAGCTAATCATGCATTCTATGTAGGCTCAAGATTTTATAATTGACTACCGCCGAACATTAGGTGCATAAGAAACTTTGGCCGTTTTAAAAAGCATTGTTTGAAACAAATTGATATATTTTTGATAAACTATAGCAAAATACAGTGGACCCGCTTATTGTGATCGCGGTTAATGTTATCAACCGTTTATTGCTATCAAAATTTTGAAAACTAAATCAATCTTATGATCGTATCGCTTATTGTAATCGATATTCCGGTTAATGTTATTAATTCGCCTATGCTAGAGTTCCGAAACGCTAGCGATAAAAAAGCATGCAGGCATTTGGAAGATTTAAAGTTTGAGGCTGAAGAGATCGGAGGCGACATTGAAGAACCACCTACCAATCGTCAAAGTTTGGAACGCCTAATGCCAAATAGACGGTACAATATGTTACATACTACACCGCCCACTGGTTAAAGAAACGTTTCCGTGCGACATGGTGGCTTTGATACCGAGAACAAAGCTACACACGATGTAACATGTGTTCGTGAAGCAGAAATTTCTTATTCTTCAATGCAATAAAGCATCACTTAATTTCTGTATTATAAAATAACATTCCTATTTACGTATTAGATGCTAGTGTAATAATAGCAAATAACAGTAAATAAATGAATTACTTATTTATATTGAATTAATTCTGGTGTAACAACTATTTGCTTGAACATTTAATCTAATTTGGGAGGAATTTTATGATTTTTGGTCTTTTTCGCTTAATGTTATCGTCCATTTTTTGTTATCACTTCTGGTCAGTCCAAACGTGATCACAAGAAGCGGGTCCCACTGTGTATACAATTATGTTTACAAAGGCATGAAAAAAAATGATAAAAGTTATAAAAAAAATTGTGAAATAAGCCTAGCAATCCCATAACACGATCGCTGCTCTTCGGGGAATAACCAACATGTTTAATTAGCTAACTAGTAAATGATATGTATTTTAAAAATAATTTAAATTAATTAAATATTTAGTTTTAAGGCCATAATGTTTACAGTATTTGTTAAGTCGAATAAATAAATGAAAAACAAGCTAGCGGAAGGTTTCGCGTGAAGGTGATAATACCTTCGATGTGACTTTGGTGCATTTTCCACTTTGAAGTTAGTAGTAAAACTTGTTCCGATTTTCACTGTTCCTATGAGAGGTATATGAAATAGCGGGCCCATTTCAATTAAATTTAGGAATGTGGTTTGGCAGTCAATATGTTTGAATTATTTGCAATTTGGTAAAGATATCTGCAGAAATAAAAAAGTTTTCCTAAAAAAAATTGGCTTTTGGAACGGTCGTTCCTATGACAGCTATATGATAAAATAGATAGTCCAATTTCAGCCAAATTCGGAAATGTGATTTGACTAAAAATATTTTTAGTAAGTGTGAAATTTGAAAAAAGGTATCTTTAGAAATAAAGAAGTTTTTTTTTTCACAAAGACGAATTTTTTGACCGTGAAGGGTATAAAAAAAATCTCTGGATGCAGCATCGTAGAGTGGCGAACGAGTCCTCACGGCTACCGAGCGCGTCCAGTTGCAGACACCCTGATAAAGTTAATCAAATCCTGAGCTTAAAATTTAACTTGTATAGGAGCCATTTTAAGAAAAACAATTTTCCTTATAGTCGATGATGTATTTATTTTCCTATATACGTATTTCGGCAGCTACTTGCTGCCTTCTTCAGTAGGTTCTACTGAAGAAGGCAGCAAGTAGCTGCCGAAATACGTATATAGGAAAATAAATAAAATACATCATCGACTATAAGGAAAATTGTTTTTCTTAAAATGGAACATATCACAGTCGGTGCAAATAAGCTGCATTTAATACATAATATTGTATAGGAGATTAATAAAATAACAAAAATCAAATATAACATAAACGCCTTCATATCCCCGTGAAAACAGTGAAGCTCTAACATCAATATCCAATTTTCATGGGAATTTTTCTTCTTTGGCCCTTACGATGTATTCGTTTCGTACTATCACTCGTATAGTCAATGTCTTTCAATCTCAAGGGCATATGCTATTGTGGCTCTAACAAAGAGCTTATGGATAAAGCCAATAATAATTGATTTCTTGATTATACTCCATGTGGGCTTCCTCCTGTTGTCTTAAGCTTGATGCTGTTATACGAGTATCTTCCACTAATCACGGTTCGATTTCACTTTGTTATCATTGCTCTAGCATGTTGTACCCTAGTACCTGGATTGTGACCTCTGGGAAAATGTTATCGTTGTCTTACAGAGAGCTGGCTTTTATTAGCAGATTGAATCAAACTAAAGGCATTCTGTCTCGTAACGGATTTTGAGTGATATCAGCTTTCAATTCGTGGTTAATAAATAAACTTCAGGCTCTTGCCTCCTTTGTCTGTGTCGTCTGTATGTACGTATCAGACCGATTTCTAAGTAAACCCAATTTATGTGCGTACTATAAACACAATATTCTCAGAGTGGCAGAATAATTTCCATAAAAAGATAGCGTCTTTCTAGGATGGCTGTTGTTTCATTTCGGTGAAAGCTTTTAATACTTGGAAAGTGTTTTTTATGGAAAAAGTGACCTTGGATTGAGAGTTGGAAATCCTCACGAATATCATTCATGCGCTTATGTAAATTGAACAATATTTTCAGTGCACTGAACTCGTCAGAATAATAAGAGAACCCGGTACAAGGACTTTTTACAAGGCACATTTTCTTACTATACTCCTCAAAACAAAATAAGGGCCACTAATAATTTTCTGATTATTTTTTGTGGAAATGGAAAATCGTGCTCTGGTTATTTAAATTTAAGAAAACAATGTGTAACTCATTAAATTTAATGAAATTTAATGCTTAATCCCTGATTGTTTTTAGTGTTAATCATTTTTTAGGGCTGTTTAATCCTAACAATAACATTGAATTGTAGACTTAATGCACCAGCTGGGTTGTTTCTTTTTGTTTGGTCAATATCTGGTACGCCCTCCTCTTTTCGAAACGTATTCTCGGAGTCTGGATGGCATGCTCTCAATAAGGTAGTGGAAGTTTTCTTCTGGGATCTCCTCCCAGTACCTCTTCAGCAATTAAATCAGCTGTTGCTGGTTGTACACATCTTCTTTAGCTGACCGGACACGACGTTTTAATTGATCCCAAAGGTGTTCAATTGAATTTTGATCAGGGCTGACCTGAATATTGACTTCCTACAAGGCAGAGACTGTTGGCCGGGCTGTGTGCGATCGTGCATTATCCTGCTTGAGGATGAAACCGTACACCGCTCGTTGTGAAAATAACATGACATATGGCCTGACAATCCGTTTGATGTAACTCTGAGATATCACAGTAACCTCTTTCAGGGGAAAAAGGTCAAGTTTAGCTTGTAAACTGATCCAGCCCCAGACTATCACATTGGGACCACCATACCTGCAAGGATCAGAAAATCTTTCACCGCTTCTTCTCCATACTCTCATACGTCGATCGTCATTAAAAAACTTCACTTTACATTTATCCGTGAAAAGCACCTTACGCCATTCCTCCATGTCCCATTCAAGATGTTGCCGTGCAAACCTTAAACGATTTACACAATGGGTCAGTTTTGTTCTGGTTAAAGGCCTCCGTAAACGTTGCTGGTCTTCGAGCAAACGATTCCTGATGGTCTGGTCGCTGACAAGGATACCAGTTGTCCAGCGTAATCAGTATTGTAATGCGCGCGCAATCACAGTCCGATCACGTCGCGTCCTAAGTTGCACATACCGGTCTTCCTGGGCGGTGGTACCACCAACTCCTCCCGAGCCACCACGCCGGAATAGACTCCCGGTCTCCTGATATCGGTTCCAAACATTCGCGAATATCCCAACTGTAAGGCCTGGACCGTTGCGACTGACCAGCCTCCATCATCATTACGGCTCTGACAGCAGAATCATTGCCCAAATGGTGTGGAATTCTTGGAATTTTTCAGTTAATTGATACAGTTACATGTTAACGTTCAAAAAACAACCGTAGCAGTCAAACTAATCCGGATTCAAAATCAAAAATTTACGAAATTACCCACTTAATGATTTGTGACACAAAAGCAAAAAATGTTTAAGCACACCCTCAAGACTAATATCACCCAATACTTCACTGTTATCGTTAACAAAACACTTAAGAACCTAACGGCATTCATAAAAATTAGTTATCTGAACGACAATCGGCAAAAAATGCTGTCGAAGCAAAAATATTCGGGTGGCCCTTATTTTGTTTTGAGTAGTATAGATGCCTAGATACATAGCAACAGTATCATTCTTTCTGCTGGATTGCACAAAATGATGCTCCATTGTTTTGGTTTTTAAAGATTAGTTCGCTACTTTTAAACGTCTAACAATTAGCATCTTAGTTGTGGGATTTATTGCTGTAATTAATCCTTTGATGATAGCTTTATTTATAATTGGGTGTCATTTGGAACAGCATCATCTTCAAAGAGTTCACTTACATTCGGCGATATTAAAATATGCACTGAAGAATAGCATTAAATTTACAAAGACCGAAAAATATAGACAATCAATAACTAGGTTCATCCGTTGAAATTTAATATTTATTCTGTTGATCTGCTAAAAACATCCTTCCACCTTAACAAAAGTCCTAATGGTCGTCTGCATAACAATACGGGTAAACAAATTTAAATAAATCATATTATTATGACAAATCACTTCACCCCATTCATATTCCATGCAGAATACAAACGAATTCATGAATGCTTATAATCCAAAACAAAAACAACAAATAAAAAAATGACTGAAGCATGGCGAGCATATAGCACAGGTGTTTCCATTGAGTGGTCGTATAATTCAATATTTTATTACTTTTGCAGATGAGTAACGCTGCGTATCCCCGACATTCATTGCCCCAACAAAAGTCTATGTATTCGATTTATTCATATCCGTCGGCCTATTTGGTTCAGTAAAAGCTTCTCATATTGGTCACTTCTGGGTGAATTATCGGCGTATTTTTAGGCCTGAGTTGATTGTAAGCAATCTCTTGCGAAAGCGATTAGTTCCGTATCATTTCATTGGGCTTATTAAAGGATGAATTGTCGTTCAGCCAGGGAAGTATTAAAAATATTTTCGAAGACCTACTGGTAGGGATATAATGATTGACTGGATTTATTATGTCATCATCACTATTTGCCCTAACCCCTAGTGGGGCATAGCGCGTTAACTATTTCCATTCGGAAAAGTTTGCGGCTTATTGTTACGCCCCGCACCACAGGTTGAACACAACACAAATATCCATATCCACGACGTGGACGTGACTCGAACCCGTAACTGACCAGTAGCATGAGGCATTAAACTGGCAATTCAACGTACCGAGCTACCGGCTCAAAATGTGCTTCCAAAAATGATTTTAGATAGGCGCCTAAAATATGCTCTTAAAGTGGAAAAATATGTCCTTAAAAATGAAAAACACACACATAAAAATTTAAGATAGTTTTACTTAATAAAAATGGGTATATTGCCCAAAATTTTTGTTAATACATTTTACATAAATTAAAAGAAAAAAAATTGTTTTTGCTATTATAAGAGTAAATAACCAAAATTAAATATTTTTCGTTTATTCACAATAATTTTTTATTTTTTTTTGTAAGTGAACAATAATATTCGGATAAATTGCAGTGTCGAAATTCGGGCAGCCGATCTGTAAATATAATAATTTTAAATAAAAAATAGCGTACTACACTTGTAAAGCAAAATTAAACTGGTAAACAACATATTGTGCGGAAGTGGACTGAGCAATTATTCTTCGATAACCGATGTAACTTTAAGGGTACACTAGTCAAATCAAAAAGGTCTGGATTAGGAGAAGCACCATCACCAAACAATTTGAGGAGCAGGGCCAGCTCCAAGGCCAGCAAACCACTAGGGAGGAGCAGCATTCCTAGGAGGAGGAGATTATTCCTCGGAACCACCCAAGGAGGAGAGCCTTCCTAGGCTGACGAAACTCCACTCCAATTTGTCTCTCAATTCTCATGGAAACTACGCTTTTATTAGAAAAGATCGACCGACCAACGCTGGAGGAGTGCTTGCCTTCTTTTTTCATCACTTGGTGCAATATAGGGAAATTTATATATCTATGTATTAATGATAAATTCATGAAAGTGCAGGCCATTGCCATACAATCAGGCAACGTTGATATCGAAGTTTGTAACATCTAAATTCCACCGGTATCCAGCTTTCCCTCGGTATACAACGCCAATATCAATCATTTCCTCACTGGTCAACATCGTCTTTTGCTTGGGAACTTCAACTGTCACCATGACAACGATGCCAGGGGCATATCAATAGCAGAACAACTTGATGCTAGGATTTCTGCCAACTAATTGATGACACTCCCACTCGTATTGCTGGCACATGTTCAACCTGATATTAGGATTGTAAGTGCAGCTCTCTTAAATGAAGTCCACTGGAAGCCGTTTTTAACTATATCATCCGACGATCTTCCAATCGTTATCAGGATTGACAAACCAACAAACACTCTTCTACCCGCTGAACAACGTAAGTTTGTCAACCACAACAAGGCTAGGTAGGTAGGTAGATGGGCTGCTGTGACAGGAGCAGAGAAGGTGGAAACTACTTTCCTCCTCGTTCACGTCCCCACAGCTCCTGCAAAAGTCATTGTAGGGAAACCGAAGTCTCCTGGCATGTTCCCCAATGAGACAATGCCCAGTGATAACACCCACCACCGAGCTAATATGCCTTCTGTTTAGCGACAGTAAATTTTCAGATCGGGTAGCGTCCAGTATGGGCCACAGCGATCGAGTTGTGCGACAGGTATTGCCATCAATCCATCTTGCATTAGCTTTGTTAATCGCCTCAGATTTGACAATCAGTTTGCAAGAAGCAACAACAAGGCTAACTGGGACAGCTTTCGATCCTACACCAATGCCAAATTTCTTGTTCTGTCAACTCCAACCGATGTACGCAAAGTCGAATTCAACTTAAGGAAAGTACTAAGCAAAACCGGTGCAAAATTTATTACTGCAGGACCAATACCGAAAGTAAGCTTAACTTTCCTACTTTAGCAGCCAGTTTGGCAGATGAAAGATATCAAATTAGAAGCAATAACCCAGACGACCCCAGAATTCATGAACTGAACTGCGAAATAAATAAGCAAGTAGCCGAACATAAGAGATCAAAATGGAGCAATCACTTGAACAGCTGTAACTTGACAACAGGCGGTAACAAATTATGGTCCACAGTCAGTGCCATTTCAAATTCAACAAAGCAAAAAGGGAATGTCGCTATTCCATTCGTTGACATTACGGTTAGCGACCTCACACGCTGCGCTAGCCACTCGGATAAGCAACTTATTGAACACCGCACATCAGCTAGGCATAAGCGCACAGTTCGTAGGAAAATTCGCTACCGAACCACCGACCACACGCCATGTTTTGCATCAAATGAAGTATCAGCAGCAATTAGAAAAGCGAAAAACTCTAAAGCCATGGGACCTGATGGCATCTCAATGGTTATGCTCAAAAATCTACCAGCTATCGAATACCATATAGGTGAAATTCAACATTTCCATCTCTTTGCTGATCGTTCCTGAGTTCTGGAAGAAAGGGAGAGTGATCCCGATTTTGAAGCTGGGCGAAAAGCGACAATCGGCGAATCTTACAGGCCCATTACACTTTTATCACCAGTTGCAAAAACGCATATACACCCTGTTCTTGAGGCCTACATCTAGCTAGAACCACGAATAAATTTATAATTAGATTCTGTTACGGTGGAAAATTTTGGTTTGAATAAAACACAAATTGAATAGTACTTTTAGGAATTAGTGGAGCTTTACCATTTTCTAGTGTAAGGAACAGTGCGTTAAGCCCAATACAACAGCTTTTGACAACTTTTCATTGGTTGGGTGGGAATGGATGTTAATCATTGGAATTGGCGTTATGAACGGAATGCACAAATCAACGGTTTGCCGTACAGTACATCGTGTTTCAGGTACAATTATTAGTGTATTGCTAGCGGACACTATTCGATGGTCAACAAACACAAATAGCATTGCTTCCAGTTTCTTTAAACTTGGTGAATTTCCCGCAACAGCTGGTTGGGACAATGGTCAATATACTCGTAGATTCTCTCCATCACAAAGAAAACCATTTTGTTAATCGCCATGGCAAGCATGTGTTGATAATACGAGTATGTGGCCCCGATCGAAGCTTATATGCTGAAAATGCCAACTGGCCGGGTCGTGCACACTTCCAGGGTTTTACGGAATTCTACCGTTTTCGCAAATTTCGAAAGTGGCTATCGAGCCTTTCCTGGTGCTGTTATTCAAGAAGTCCAACTAGTTAATAAACTCAAAAAAGTCAAAATGGTGGATTCATGCTTCTGGCGTAAAGGAGACGATAAATACTTTACTGCTTCTTGATTATTAAAATGCCAATACACGAATACAGTCTGCTATATCTACATAATACTCGTAGAACGATTGATTATAGTATCGATCCATGTATCCAAAGAGAATAATGTTCGCGACATGAATCGACGTCATGATTGAACAATCAATTTAAAACCAAAGAATGCTCACATACAGTCTTTGGCTTGAAAAATCACTTCGATTACTTTATTCAAATTTCTTCCAAAAATTACCATAATATGCCATGAAAGCCAATTCCCTACGAAATACTTAGGAACTAATCGCGAAAAAAATCACATCGTATTCGAGAATTACGTGATATTTGCATGTTCCCATAACCATTTAGATTGGTAGTAGGTACAATAAGAAGACATGAGCCATGAAACCCATTCTAAGAGACGTTCAGGATACCAGCCCACAGGATGTAGACAAATATTAAGTTGCTTTATGAGTTCAACGAAGCCCCACAAAACTTCAGTCGCAAACCACCAACTTATATGAGTGTGTACCATAGATGATGTATACGTATCTGGATTTAAACATACTTTCTGCTCTTTTAGCGGGTTATCACGCGCAGGCGGTGAGATGAGGTGAAAGGAAAAGATACGGATTATTAAAATCATAAAAAGGGAACGTACCGTGATATTGTCGAAAGTTCTGCCCGACTTTTATGGAGTCTTCTCCGGTATTTTAACTTGGTCTGGAATTTTTATTACACGCAATATTATTCTCGTTTCAAGGCACCACAAGTCAGCCTACATTGCGACCAATAAGGCGAAATTTCGCAATAAACTCTTGTACAGACTTAAACTCTACAGAATAAAGGGTTATAGAAGTCGTGATAAAGTATTATCATGAAAATGAGTCAAGACCCATCAAATTTCTAAATAACTTTTTTATTATTCTAAAAAGTTTTATTGCGAATCCCATCTCCTGATATTTTCATTTCAAAAAATCCTTGAGGAAAAAAGATTTTGCCGCTTTAAAAGGAATCTTTAATGCGATTATCAAATTCTTCATAAATTCTTTTGAAAAACATTTTCCAGATGGAAAAAAATCAGCTTGTCTTCATTATGCACGGTTTCAAGATGTTTCACGAAAAAATAAGAAACAGCGCATCGTACTGAAGAAAGATATTCGCATTTATGAACTTTAGCTATTTTGTAGAATACCGGAAACATGATAGCACAGCACATAATATTTGTATCCTTTTTTTCTGCGAAGGCAAAAGCCTTGCTAAACATTCTCTCCCATCTGCGATGCATTAGTCTGCACTTTGCTAAGAACATTCAAGTGGCGCTTTTTTTCTCGTTCGCAAGGCTATTAATGTTGCTCGGCTATAAGGCATTTATTGCTTACCTTCCGTCTACGACATCGTTTAAGTTTCGTAAATATTTTAGTATCAATTTTGTACGCTTTATGTATGAATGCTCCGTTTTGTGTGCGGATATTCCATACCAGCATTTCACAGTTTCACTGAAAAGAGTCCTTTGTGGATGGTAAGTTGAAATATTTTTGGTGTTTATGGGTGAATTAACCCAATTGGAAGTTAGACTTCCGGTAAGACTGCAGGGAAGCAGCTACCTAGTATAGCAACAGGTGTATGCTTAAACTGGGTCTTTGTTGTGAACATGGGCATGATAAGTTTAGCAAAGCTTTAAACAATGCAGCAAATTAATATACAGATACCCTCACGTTTTTTGTCATGACATGACCTTTTCAAACCACTAAAAATCTCACAAGAACCGTTTCCATTGCAATCTTTTCTATCTGCCTGCCAACATCGCTCGTTGATGATTGAGCTTGTAATACGCAGTTTTCAAGAGTTTAATACGAGTAACTCAATAATGAAATGATTGGCAATTAAATAAGCCAAATTATTGTACACAAGAACCAACGACCAAGAGCTTATGCACACTACAGGAAATTTGGATAAATCTCGAGATTTAAGCAAATCTACCTCCAAATCTCCTAGATTTATCATACATTTATTAAAACTTCCTAATATATATTTGGAACAAGATTTAAAACAAGTTTCGTTCCAAATCCCAAATTTTCTTCTGAATTTGTATTTCACCAAATTTTGCCACACTGTATGCAACATTTTCTAGCGGATGATCCATGCAAAAGAAGAAGGGATCATGTGACAGTTGTTTGTATAAAATTCAGGGACGCTCACTTGCATACTTGTACATGATGACCGTCCCACCATAGTCTATCTGTTCCCATGTACTGGCGCAACAGTCCAATTTGAGCCATGGCATCGAGATGAGTTAGCATCATCTCATTTTCTAGATCGTGACGGTCTTGTGCCGAGGTGTGTGATCAGCAACACGCTCAACCGAGTTATTTAACCCATAAATTGGTACTCATATAGCAGCTGAATGGGCTCATAGTCCGACACGTAAATCCACTTTTTTTATGGAAAACTACCGCATTCAGTAGGAACTGAACCAGGGCCCAGTGCGTAGAAGGCGAATGTGCTAACCGTTGCGCCATCCGGACTACTAGAGCAGGATAAACGGCAGAAAAAAACGACGAAAACGGGACATGTCTTTGCTGGCAGTGTGTCTTGGTTTAGTTTGAATTCAAATGTCAACTCAAATTTCAAGAGGAAAGTTAAGTCCTTAGTACAGATACAATCGGACAAATTTCCTTTAGGCAGCGAAATTATTTTATATGTTTACTATTTCATATTATAAAGTGAACATTTTATTGACAGGAAATGAATTTTATGTGCTTCCCAAAACTGAAGCTGCTCGAAAATTTTGACACTTGCAGATTACTTAAAAGAACAGCATTCTTGCACTGACGTTCAATCAAATTTTTAGTGTAATTGTGTGGTCCTAACCTGATCTGCTCCGTATGGTTGTTGAAAGAAAAAACGCCAGTACTGTCTATACTATAACTATCTTTAACCCACATTCTATCCAAGACTCCATCCATTTCATTTAAATTTGATACCCTACCCTATATGTGCCAAAAACAGAGTTTTTGCAAAATTATTTCGCCGCCAACAAACAAGCGAACGTTAAATATAAAAACCCTACAATTAAAAAACTTTTTCTGAAAACTGAAAAGAGTTCTTTAATTTTTCTTTAATTTTCTATTTTGCAATAAAAATAAAGATTAACGGACTTTTGAATCGACCAATATTACTCGAATATCCTTTGCTCCTATGAATTCGGACTTAATTCCTCCAAATACTATTCCTTCAAAGCCGACAATTATAACTAACCACTTAATTGGCTTTTTTGGACTGGAGGTGTCAAAATACGAACGTCAGCTCAATATAATCGCATTAACCTTTATTTCTTACGACGAACATTATAATTACACATGAAAAATTTATGGAGCGTGATACGTAGTTATCTCGCCGTGACATGTGTAACTCGGTTGTGTGGGAATCATGTCTGTCAAATAATCAGTGCTCAGCTCCTTAATGGTCCTTGTCAACAGCTCCTTAAATTTCCACAAGACTTGTAGTGTACTTCAATGGTTTATCATATATTGTAATTCGTGGGAAATGCACACAGACATTTATGATTGCTGCTATAGAGTTGTAAGGTTTCATTGTGAAACGACCATAAAGGGAATTAGTTTTAATGAGCTTGAAAAGGAACCCCGGAGGCGAAGCAATTGCACATAGCACGACTTTTGCCGACTTTCACCCGCATATCAGAAAGCAGCCATAAATGATAAGAAGATTGCTCTTGACGTGATACAATATATTAAATGGGGGGTAGTCTTTGCTCCTCGTAAACAATTTTGTTCCATATAAATATTTTCTCTGAAATTCAATTAAAATCAATGGAGTGTGCTGAATAGATTAGGGTAAACACATTAAATGGTTTGTTTCAATTTATTGAAAATTTCTATTAACTTAGCGATATTTATAACTTAGTTACAAAAAAAGTTACAAAAAACCCTTGAAACTTATCAAATTTTCTGCTCTTGAAACTTTTAGACAGAAAACTACATTTGTCAGTCTCTCAGTCCTTAAAAACAATATTTGATTCTGATTTTCCGAATCTATAATATATACAATTTAAAACAGAATGATACTTTACTAGTTGTGAAATCTCTCCTTAGACTCAAAATAATATCGCTTCAAATCCGCTTTTTAATTGGAAAAACAAAAGGAAATTTTATATCGGTCATCAGATCTAGAAGTTTTCAAATTTTGCGAAAAGTTTCGAGGAGTTTATGCTACTGATTTTGGAGTTATAAGCAAAAAACTATTTTGTTTAGCTGTTTTGAAATTTTCATAAATCTTCAGCACCCTATAGTTCGTAAACCATAGGCAAAAAGTGGAGAAAGGGTAGTTTTTTAGCAATTCCGAACAGTATTCCCGGAACGCATCCCTTTTTTGAGATGGCATAGTTGAAATTCGGACTCACCACATCAAAATACAATACATAAACCAAAATTGCGAAAAAAAACTTCTATGTTTTTACTCTGCATTCGGTCCTAATTTGTGGTTTGACGGTTTGGGGTCAGTACTTCTCGATATATCTGGTCTAAAGATTATATTTCGATCTCAAGAAAGCTGCTAAGTATATTATCTTCTCGAATTTTTATCCCAGATGGTATATCAATTAGTGATTCCGCGTCCGCAAAAAACATTGTTTAACAAGCTAGGCTTCGCGTGAAGGATATCATACCCCCAAGTCTGTGTTGATATGAATTTGACCCATTCTGCATTTACCACTCCGAGATTAGCTGTAAAACTTGTTCTGATTCCATTGTATGAGAGGTATATGAAATAGTGGGCCGATTGCACTCAAATTTAGAAATGTGATTTAGCGTTAAAGATATCGTTAGAAATAAAAAAGTTTTTATAACAAAAACTTGCTTTTGGACCTGTCGTTATGACAGCTATATGATGTAGTAGTCAATTAATTTCGGGAATGCAGTTTGGTTGAAGCTATCATTAAAAAATATGAAATTTGGTTGCGATATCTTTAGAAACAAAAAAGTTTTTTCCACTGACACGGGTTTTTGGACCTGTCGTTCCTATGGCAGCTATATGACGCAGTGGTCCGATTCCGTTGGTTCCGATATAAATACAACGTGCAATAGAAAGAAGGATGTACATAAAATTTCAGCTCGATAGCTTTAAAAGCGGCAGACTAGTTTGCATAGAAACAGACGGACAGACAGACGGACGGACAAAGCTTAATCAACTCATCTCGTTATACTGACCGAGAATATATATAGTTTATATGGGCCGAGATGCTTCCTTCTGTGCGTTGCAAACTTCATGACAATGTTAATATACCCTATCGCATTCGTGAAGGGTATAAAAATACCATGCACTTTGTGTTTAATTTTTCAAAGTGATAACTTTTAGGTTGATTTACTTGGCCTAACGAGAGTCCCAACTTCTAATACCTTTCAAATAGTGGTTCGCTCTCCTGTCTTTAAAATAGTCAGTACTTCTGTGATGACATCGTAATTTGTTGAATATTTTTTTTACTTCGAAGAATAACTCACCTTCAAAACAAAAAGTAGTTACTGGTAGGTAAGTCTTCTGAATAAAAGGCTTGGTCAATAAAATCAAATTTCAATTAATTTCATATTGGTGAATCTTCACAAATACAATAGTTTCTCCTGTTTTGCTTATATAGTGTTCATGTGATAAAGGTTTTGGTTAAAAGTGAGCCAGCGTTGACATCATTCCGCCCTGTAATGAATAAGTAGGTACAGCTGCGAGGTGTAAAGTGATTTCCTGGTTAAAGTGTCAAGTGACACTAAGTGAGTTATATGACAAAGTGGGAAACCAATAAGCAAACTATGATGAACGCTGTATTCGCATTAAGGAAAACAAGATTTGATTTCAGCAGAACTGCCCCTAAGCCCTTATAGATGCCTCATATCCTAAACAACCTTTTACCACTGATTATTCATTAACTTAAATTTTTGCAGCGACGCTACAAATGAAATCAGGCCCAACATCTTTCCTTCTTCCAAGAACAAAAAAAAAAAGACGGTAAAAAGTTGCTACTCAAATTACATCATCGTTACCGATAGTTTCACTGAAGTTCCACTCAAAGACCTTTACAAGATGTATACTATACCTATAATTGGATGAATGACTTTGAAGTGATATTTTAAATATATATTTGTGTTTGTTATAATCCAACGTTTATAAAATACGTTCTACGACGAAACCCTCTCTAAATGAAACATCGGTACCTTAAACCCCGACCGATACAGCCGTATAGTGCTTACTGTCACCCAAGGAAGCTTCTT
The DNA here is from genome assembly GCA_964017055.1 of Chloromyia formosa. Classification (NCBI taxonomy): domain Eukaryota; kingdom Metazoa; phylum Arthropoda; class Insecta; order Diptera; family Stratiomyidae; genus Chloromyia; species Chloromyia formosa. The sequence goes on along the minus strand of OZ024815.1, from coordinate 28,840,604 downwards.
ACCAAGTTTCTCTTTTATTTTCTTTCTTTGTGTCTATTATGTCTTTTTTGTCCATTGTGTCCTTTAAGTTGTGTTCCATCTAGAACATTGGTTTCAGGTTCCATGTTCATCACCTTGATTTTCGAAGTTTGAACTCTATTTCGCTTCTTACCCAGGAGATCCTGTTGGTCGTTCAGCACCAAAGCAGGTTGATTCTAAAAACCAGTCAACGGGTTGCGCTCAAGGAAATTACAAACCCAATTTGGTTGATATCGAAACACGAGTTGTACCCGAACCAACACACGCACAAATGTACAATCGAATGAAAATGCAACATATTTTAAAATAAATAAATAACTGGCGCAACAGTCCAATTTGAACCACGGCCTCGAGATGAGTTAGCATCATCTCATTTTCTAGATCGTGACGGTTTTTTGTGCAGAGGTATGTGATCAGCAACACGCTCAACCGAGTTATTTACCCCATAATGGGTACTCATTTAACAGCTGAGTGGGCTCATAGTCCGACACGTAAATCCCCGGAATTAAACCGGGGCCCAGTGCGTTGAAGGCGAACGTGCTAACCGTTGCGCCATCCGGACTACTTTACTTTACATTATTGCCCGTCCATCATAAAAATATATGGGGCCGGCAAAAAACCAATATAGAATTAAGACTTTCTGTTACATTCGGCATCGCTCGAAGTAAAACATTTCGTCCATACGAATATTTACGAGCAGTTGAGAGTTCGATTACATCTCAATTTTAGTTGTTTTTTCAAATCCTTGACCCGATTGATCCCTTTAATCCCCCCCCCCCCCCTATCTAGACCACAGAAGTTCGAGGTTATGAGTGAGACCGAAAAACAAGTACATCGCAGACTAAACCTCCATTCATCTAACAAAATTCATGCTAATTACATAACCATTAACATCTAATTTCCATTTATTTCAAATCTCTTTCAATTTTTGATCGTCATCGTGGCAAATATAATGGAATTATCAAATACACGCAGCAAATAGCTGCAATTCAAATAGACTGAAATGCCAAAATTCATATTCACCAACATAAAATTGGAAAGGATAACAAATAGAGGATCATACTTGAATTTCAGAGGATTAGCCTCCACTGCACGGTCTGTATATGAAGCAATAACCGATAAAACAAATTGCATTAATTCGCAGAGTGCATTTTATTCAGCATATAGTCACGCCTGCAGCAAAAAAGACGATTCTGTTCCATTCAACTTTCATTGGCAATGCATGGAAATTAAGTGCTCTCTCGATGCAGTCGAAATATATTTTGCGGATTATTACAGGAAGCAATTATTGTTGTAGTGACATGAAAAATAAAATCATTTTTGACAATATTGCGTTCAGATTGTCGATCCTTTCCCTAAAGCTTTTAGTAAAGACTCTCTTCCTTAAATACCCAATCAAGCATCAACATTTTCCGACCCAATTGATTGTATTAAAATCTCTACCACCTAATACGTAGCGTAAATAAGCTCCCCTACGCTTGATGAATCTATCCCACTGTCAATTTGTCCATTTACACACATTGTTGACCTCAACGATGTCTTTAATTCAATCAAGCCACCCGTCGAGCTTGCCTTTTATTCATTTTATCGAATTTTCTCTTTGATGCCGGTGTCAACGAAATTGTGTTAGAGCCGAAACTAAGAGAATTAATGCCCGACTAGTTGTGCGTAAATATTCTCCACGGGCTATATAAATCTCCATTTTAGGGATTTACTGTATTCCTGACACGAAACAACTACACGCCCATAGTTGCCGTACGAACAGATACACAATGCCATATTCTGAACTATTAAGCCGATTGGATCCGGGACAGCCTGAATGGAAACTATGGATTTAGTGTTCGCCCAACTCCGTCCAGGACTCTAGGCGAAATTAATGGCTAGACAAATTTCAGATTCATGTTAGTAAATAAATTCTGAAGGGGGATTCTGCTTTGAATGAACAAAAAGAAAAAGGGTTTAAGGGTTTTCGAGTGCTAATGGCTTTTGCTGAATTCGGCATAATTGAAAGGATTGTAATTGCAGAAAAGGTGGTGATTATTATTGGCAAACTAGATCGAAGGAAGGATCTTACGGATTCGTAGATTAAACGAAATAATTGAAAGACAAATTTAATTTAAATGATTTAAACTAATCAATTATCAATTGAATAGTAACAAAAATTTATATTTCTAACCCTTATCCTCGAAAAAGTTGAGAAATTGGAAGTCGTGAGGGTATCCCCTTCATTTATCATTTATCAGATGCGACTAATTCTTCAACGAGCTAAGTACTTATCATAGGTTTGCTTTAGCTCAATTCAAGGTAGTCACTCGTTCGTTGCTCAGTCAGTTACACCATCAAAGAAACCACATCCATAACTGCAAGTCAACATAGACAGTAGTTTGAAAATAGGAAAATTAAAAAATAAGGCGAGAAAGGGAATATAGTGGTGGTTGTGCGGCTTATTATCGTAGGTGATAGGAGGCTTTTGTTTTGAGTAAGCCTTTTAGCCATTCGTTTGGCATACAGAATATGTTTAATCGAAGTGACGATGACTGAAAAAAGCCGATTCAAATTGTGATCTGTAGTCAGTTGTCGATCTTTTTTGTGATCCAAACCGTGATGAATCTAAGTACATACTGACATTAGTTGGTTGCGTGTCATTGCAGCGGAGCTTTATTGTCGGGAATCCTTTTTCGGTTGGACTGAATGTATTCCTGAGAGTTCTTTCGATACGGTTTCAATATAGCGCTGCAGCAATGACATGCAGTAAAATAGCCATGTCCGCGACAAGTAGACAAAGTTCATAATTGAATCGAACAAACAACCACCATACGGATGATTCGCCGCGTGGTGTGGTGAAATGCGGGCTCAGTAAAGAAAGGTATATGGACGAATTGCCGAGAAAAAGTGGACGTTCAACCAATTAACTTTCAACACTGTTCCACATGAACCTATATAAGAGCTAAATCACAGGTCCGTCAGTAGTTTATTTTTTAAATTGATCCGATCCGAAAGATAATACCGCGGTTTGTATAGGGACTAAAAAGACTTGAATACTTAAGCCTCTTGTAAGCCAATCGACCATAATCAAAACGTTTCTGTTTGTTTTCGATCGAAGAAAATAAGAATGACAATGAAGATGATAGCACTATTAACTGTCAATTAATATAATACGTTGCCAGTGTTATGAAAGGATGAGGGAGGGATAGCTGTAGCCTGATTGGCTGAGTTACACCTAAGCGTTCCAGGTCATTAGCTTGGTATGAACCACGTCACTCCTGCAACATCATTGTGTTGACTCAGGGCCGTTATGAACCACCTAAAGCAGCTATTCCCGAACCCATTCCTGAACAGGGTTGGGCCGATAAATTATCGTTGTAAAAACTACTACGTCATGAAATCTGAAAAAAAAAGACGCAAACGTTTAACGGAGTATTCTTTCTTATCCTGAAATATACGCTCCCTGACCGGGGCCGAGAACAGGTCTAGAAATTAACTGAGTTTCGCAGTCCAGGAAACAAGTTGGCTAGGCAGTGAGTTTAACGAAAAGAAATCGTACACAATTTTCAAAAGCAGTAAAATAGCTAAGCAGTAAAATTGCTGGACACACAGAGTCCCGAGTTGCATTCATCGTGAGCAAATACTACAAACCGTATGTTATTGACTTTAAACCCATAAATGAAACGTTATTTGAGCTTCGAATTAAGACTCGATTTATCAACCTCTGGCTCAAAAATGTCCACGCCCCCACTGAAGTGAAAGAAGAAGCAGTGAAAGACGAGTTTTATAACCGCCTGGAGACATTGCTCGACTCACTTCCAGCAATAGACATCAAAATTCTGCTGGGAGATTCAATGTAAAAGTTGGAAACAAAAGTTTGCATCGGGAAACCACAGCCTCTATGAGAAATACAATGATAACGGTCAACGACTAATCAACTTCGCATGCAGTAGAAACTTTGTCGTGAGCTCAAAATGCTTTCCCCACCAACGCAATAATAAAGAAACCTATAAATTTCCGGACCCACTCACCGTCAACCAGACTAACCACGTCTTTATATGCAAGAGATGGGCTTCAAGTAGATGGATCTCCAATCATGTCTAGGAGCAAACTACGATTATGACCACTTGGTTAAGAAAACCTATCGGTGTACGTTTTCTTCAGTTTACTAATCGAGAGTCAGCCCTCCCAAAATCTTTGCGGTCGACAAACTCTTGAGCGATGCTACCAGGCAGGTATACTCAGGCACCCTCGATGGAAACCTAATATCTTTGCTGCATAACATCGGCAACACGGGTATGGACATAAAGCCTGGCGAGCGCGAAATGACTGGTTCTTCTTCGTCGAATCAGCCAAGCCGTTAGACGAAAAGCACGAAGCTTACATACAATGTATCCAACGTCCAACTAGATCCAAGAGAGAGAAATATGACGAGCTACGGCGATTATCAAGTAGCAAAATTAGATGAAATGCTTCGTTTGCACGTGAACAGTGAGCGAAGCACTCAACATTGGAAAATTGCATTGAAAAGTACTAACAACAAAAATATACATACCTTTCTGTTCTTACATAGCCAAAACGAATTCACGAGCATTTGAGATATTCCCACAAGAGATGGGAACAACTCAAATGCTCGTAAATTCGTGTTCGCCACATAAGACCAGAAAGGTATCTTTTTGTTGTTGGTGCTTTTCAATGCAATTTTTCAATGTATATTAATGTATGTATAGTAATGTATGTTAATATTATTCATTGATTGCTGATTGATTGATATAATTGCTGTCGTGGATATTCACATATCAACGAATTACTTGTTTCCGAATAAACTACATAATTTGCCCATGCGTTGGATTTTCAGCTGGAAAATTACCCTAAACACTCACCGTCTACACTTTTTCGTTAAAAATTGCGATTATCTTTGGCCTTTTAGAATAGGTTTCTGTAAAGTCCCTTTTTCAAATAATATGGGTAATTGTAGCTTTTTTCTTTACCTGAAGCAGTATATCGATTTCACGAGCTGCTTTTGCTCATATTTCGGCATTTAGTTTAGATCAAGTTTGAAGTGCTGCCAACAGTGACACAACTGTTACGCCCAGGTATTTACCAACCTGCATAAATAGAGTTTAATCATTGAACCAACTGGAGCTGACAATGAAATTAGAGATCGTGTTGAAATTCATGTCTTTTAGGTCATACAAATTTCTGAAAAAAAAAGGATACTGAATTTTATATCTCCTTAGAGCTAAGAGATAGCAGACATAAAGAAGATGGGAGGTACTTTCCTCCTCAACCTCGTCATCGCAACTCCCAAAAAAAATCACTGCAAGGAAGTTGGAGTCTCCTGGCGTGTTCATCGATCAGAAAATATCCAGTGATAACTCCCACTTTCGGCATTTAGACACTATATTATTTAGACTAGAATACGCCTACAGTAGTATTATTTTGTTCGGCATAAGAACCGAGGCGACTTTTAACGGAAAAATACCGCAAAATAATCTATTTAAAGTCATTGTGATAATTTGGCTTTTGAACAAATGCAACTGAAAATTATTATTTGGCCATAATTTTTTTTTCATTTCCTTCCCATTATGACAACTCATAAGCAACGGTAAAGAAAACTTAAAAAATTTGGCCTATACTTAATGAATTAACACATAATACATTTATAGTCAATTCACCTACATTCTTTTGAAATATTGATTCCTACATCTTGTGCTATTTTATTATCTTTCTTGAATACACTTTTCAGTTGAAAAAAAAAAAATCTTAACTGACTACTTTCCAAACTTTTAGAAAAATCCAAATATTTAAGAGGGGGTTCAGTCAGAGTTAGTCAACTTTGAATGATGGGCATACGAAAATAAACAAAAACTTACTTAAAGTTATATAATATTAAGTTGACAGTTGTTTATTGCGTAGGCTCCTTTTGGGATACCAATTCTATAAACTTCCCAAATATCAGAAAGCTTGTGCCCTTCATAAAAGATAAAGTTTGTCAATGTTGAGGTCACTTGCATCAATTTTCACTACAAGAATTGAATGAGAAACCTTCGACATATATCAATACAGTTCTAAGTTCGGGTCACTCCAGCCAGACCATCAGTCGATTAAGAGATAACCCACTCAACCCCAATGTTCAACTTGATCTTATCATCAATGTTTGGCGAAAGATTCGATTGAGTGGAAAATCGCACTTGGACTCCTGCCAACCATCTACACGATTAATGACAATCAACCTTTCAGTCCCGGGGTATTTGTGTCCTCTATTTGATGACATTTTTTTTCTGTTGGTTTGTTTGTTTGACGTGAGTGCTACGAGTAAGAAACAAAACTCATCCTTGATGCTCGGGAAGCGAGTGCTTGCCGTTGTCGGATCTTCTTCAAAGAAAAGCTTCCCGCAAAGATGTGTACATCGCAAGTGGAAGACAAGCAGCGATAAGCCGTTTGAAACATGTCATGCACATCACATTTGTAGGGACGTCCTTTTTCAGCGAATCCTTTTCTTGGGCAAATAAACCCTGTGTATGCGAAAAGGAAGTAAGTACTGCGTTCCTCATGGAGTCCTTGTTGAAGAGTTCCAGAAGGCAGCCCCAAAAACAAACAGACAAACAAACAAGTGTTTCTTGCTCAAACGCGAAAACTTGACATAAGGTCGAGAGGAAGACGAAACCAAGGTCCTTTTGCAACTCTCATCTGAATGGATGCTCTTTTGTTCAGGCTATAAGCATGTTCATTTTACTCTAGAGATATTTGTTTATTTAAGAAAAAGGAGTAAATTTTCATAAAGCAGACTTCAGGTTTTCACTGACGGATGGTGACTTGGAATAAATAGGCAGTAGTTCATAGGGTGGAAGATGTTTGAATAGTTAAATGTATGCATGATGATTTTTATAAAATAAACGAGAAGTAGTCAGTTAGTTGTAAAATAAAAGTAAACGAAGAAGCGAAAGATCGCTATATTCTGTGAGTATTATTACGTTGACTTCATTTGTAATTGTCAGGTTTTGCGGACTTTAGAAAAGTCCATGGGGATGGAAGCAAACTTGACCGAACTGTCAGTGAAGGTCTAGTAGTGCCGTAGAGGTGCGATACTAACTGTTCTCGAATCCAATCGAAATGATATTGACATTCGAAATCAAACGCTACATTAGCCACTCAGGGAGCGATGGAGTGTGGAATACCTTTCGCGATTGCAACAGCGTGCCAAATGGAATAATTTTCAAGCCAATGTGGAAATCGGATCGTTGGTTTTGCTTACGAATGGAAATCCACCTCCGAGTCGTTGGTTGTTGGCTCGTGTCATCGAAACACATTTCGGACCCGACGAATTTGTGCGAGTGATTACTTTGAAAACTGCCAGCGTATTTTTTTGAAAAGGCGATTACCAAAATATGTCTGCTCCGTCTCGAACCACTTCAGGAGCAAACAGCTAAATCCTAAGTCAATGAAAAATAACCCTTCCCTTCAACCTATATGCTCCACTATTTCCTTTATTATTTCGATTTGAATGCACAATTGCCTTTTCTAACTATGAATGTGGGCAGTGGAAGCAGCCGCTCAACATAGTTGGGGCAACTAAACAAAAAAAAAAATTGGTCGCGCCACTGGCGAGAGTTTGATTTTTAGCCTTAGCACTCAACGTGTAAGTTATTTCCAAACAACGCGGATAATTTGTACGGGCGGGACAGTACAGCTCGAGATTAGATGAATGAATCGGTTCCGAATTGGTTCTCCACATGAATTGTGAGACCCTCTTGATTGACTATATGAGACTATACATTCGTATTGATATTGAATATTTGCCTGCGCTTAGACGTCGACTTTTTTTTAGCTAGGACTATTTTGCCATTTAGTTCGTGAACCCATTATCAGTAAATTTTGCTTAAGGGCAGCAGATATAGTACGTTAATTTTTATTTCCTTCTTTATTAAGAAAATACTACAGTCAATCAAAATAATATGAAAAGCATTTGTGCCCCCTAATATTTGTCGGCCCCTTTGATTGTACTAACTAGTCTAGAAAAATATTATCACAGAACAAATACCACTAAAATGTTCATATTTCAAAAGGTAAAATAAAATTGTATGCATACTAGAATTCCTTTAATTTTACATCCTTGTGCCTATTTCCTCATAAACCTTTCTGAAAAGATAATTCAATAGCATCAAGGGAGACCCTAGGGCTTCGTCATCTTACCAAAAACAAAATAAACAAATAGTATACATATTACATACACTTTGCCAAACACTTCGACAATACTATCTGTGACAAATATTATGAAATCCGTGCGAAGTCCTTAATGCCCAATCATACTGTACAAATCGAATACTATTCCCAATAGTCTATACTTAATGACACCATAATACTGTCTTGTCCAATATCCTCATTCTCAATCCAAACCAAGTCTCAACTTATACTCAAGCATCCCGTCATAAAGGGCCATAAAATCGGAACGAATGTCCTACATTTGACTCTCTTACGGTCAACGGGTATACAAAGCGAAGTTATACCAGCGAAAATAAAACTTTATCAAATAATAGACTTCATAAGAAAAAGAAACATTTCGAATAAGAAAGGACATTTTATTGTAAGGATATATCATAAAGCCAAGATAGCTTACGAACTTCCAATAAACCCTTAGATAGGAAACGGATAATGCTTACGCTTTGCTGCCACAAACATGTCACCTTCCTGGAGGACAAGTCTTAGAAGGGTAATCCCGGAAGTAGTATGGCATTAGGGAAGAAGCGGAATAGACATAGAGAGGAGGAACGTGTATCAATCGATCTTAACGGTTGTATACGTGACTAGGATTGACTGAGAACCTGACACCAAATCAGCAAAGTAAGTCCCATTACGGTTCTATTACCTTCCTTCGACAGGGTACATAAATGTTCGTTCTTCTGAATACGAGTACATGTCTTTCTATAAATGCACTATGTGTTGTGTGTCGGAAAGATTTCGTAATTGAAATTGATGTCGTGGCAAATTGGATGACATTGAATTCTGCCAGTGTAATAACAAAATAATGAGCTAGGCGAACAAGAATACAAGTTTTCGATGACGCATTCGGAACTTCTTTCTGTTGATAGAAGGATCTAATTCGAAAATTCGTCAACTCTATACTTGTGAGAATGAAGGATTTCGATTTTGCTAAATTAAGCACATCAGCCAATCAAAATACTTATTCCTGCTATGCTTCTTCAAATACTCCCGCAACTCATAATACCCATTGAAGAGACAAAGCAGGGGCAAAGAAAATGCAAATATTTGCCACATCACACAAAAGTTAATTACTGTTTTCATCATTCATACTACAACATGAATCGTACGTTTTCCAATTCAGTTTGGAGATAGATTGTTGAATCATAAGTCATCCAAAGAGCAAGTGTGACTACTGAAATAAGAAATTTTAACAAGATTAGACAAACTAAATTTCTACGTTAGCAGGGACAGACTAATCTGTTTCATCTTTACCAATAAGCTCCATTAACAGATTGTACATATTGAACATATTCGCTTCAAAATGATAAGAAGTTCAAATTCAAATCTCAAACATATCAACTTTACAAAACTGTTTTTTTTTTTTAAGAAGGGTGTTTTTCAAGGCTGGACCGAGGCTCATAAATCGAAGAAAAGTAAAACAAAAATAAATAATCAAACCAGTTTTTATAATAACCAATGCATGCATATTGCAGTTAATCTATTAAAAAATTAATGGTAATATGGGCGTCCATAGTCAGAGAGGCTTCAATTGATTTCAATAGACATTTTATGGATAGTAAGTAGTAAGTAAGCCGTCGCTATAAATTACAAACGAACCATTACCAATACAAAGGTTTGGGTCCTCTATTAGCCGATGAGAGGACGATTTGGAGACTGGGTCCGACTTGGGTATGACACAGTATGCCAATGCTCCAGCTTAGGGGTTGTGAATCTGTTTGTTGTCGGGAACCATTAGAAAGAAAAAAATTGGACGCGACCCGATCATAAATTTGAAATACCGAAAAACTAGTGATAACATTTTCTATACATATCTTTATAGTTTTTTCCTTCTGTCTCAGATTTTTTTTTTAGCTCTGCAAGGTGTTTTAGAAACAAATTAAAAAAAAAGCATCTTTTCATGATTTTTCCGAGTTTCCGTTCACTTTTAGTGTATTGTTTCTGCGCAAACTTTTAAAAAAAATTGAGCAAAGAAACTTCGGTAATAAGTTCAAGAAGAAGCTTTAATTTGACTATAATCTGAGCTTACGGGAAGTGTTATGAAATTTTTAATACCATTCGCAATAACTAGGCGTCGCGTGATTTTTATATTTACATATATGGTGTTCAAGGAACATTAAGTACACAAACAGTTCTAAGAAAATACGAATTGAAACTATTTTCTAAAACGACTTTTTATGTCATCTCTGTACGCGGCGTACAGTTTTCTCAGAGAAAGCGAATCACAAAATAAAAAACTTTCTCTGAGAAATAAAAAATCTTTGGTTTGATACATCATCAAACCAAAGACCAAAGATTTCGACAAATATAGTAGGAATGAATTTGCAGGTAGTTTAATTAGCTTGATGCCCGGTTCACATTATTCCAGTCCAGTAATCCAGTCCAGTGCTGGACTGGATCATATCGTCTACATGATTCCAGATTTCCAGTCCAGTAGTCCGGCGAGTCTGTTGTTGATTCGGTAACTATAGTGGCAATGATTTCTGGGCGAGCTGGAATGAAAAAGTAGACCAACAATCCAGTCACTGGACTGGATTGCCGGACTGGATTGCTGGATTGGATTGCCGGTTCACATTATTCCAGTAGCAATCCAGCGCTGGACTGGATTACTGGACTGGATTGGTTACTGGAATAATATGAACCGGGCATTAATTTGAGATACACTGAACATCCGCAGGAGCAATGGTTACCCAGAAAATGATAAAATTAATTTATTGACTTTGTATAAAGCCAGTGGAAATACGAGCTCATTTAAGCTGGCAGAGGAAAAGTAGCAGACATAATTGAAAGAGGTGTACTAAATTCGATCGAGAAGTTCAGCGTAGTGTGCGACGCGATAAAAGAGTTTATGCAAATTCTCTTCTAGCCTCAGTAGAAAGAGGTCGCAAGAAGTAATAACTTAAACGCCGTATACGTATTTGTGTGCTTTCTGTCGTTACCAAGATAGTAGCTAAAATCGTCCTGGTAAAACTAAAGACCCACTTAGAAAGCACAATTCATGAAGAGCAGGCTGGCTTTCGATCCGGATTCTTCTGTGTCGATCACATTAATACCTTGCGAATCATCATCGAGCCATGCGCTGAGTACGATTCCCTGCTTCATCTGCTTTTCATCGATTTCGAGAAGGCTTTCGATGGTGTGAACCGGGATCCTGCGGCTTTGCACAGGAAAGGCATCCCTGCGAAGTTGTGGCTATTATTAAGGCAACCTTCGGCGTGAAATGTCGCGTTCTGCATAAAGGTAAGGTGTCGGGGCACTTTGAGATTCGTAGTGGAGTTCGGCAGGGGTGCGTCCTCTCTCCGATCCTATTTCTCATAGTGATCGGCGATGTGTTGCATGCAGCCTTACCCAGACTAGACAGAGGAATGTAATGGAATTTAACATCTTATATACAACATCTTGACTACACTGACGACATATGTCTACTCTCCTACAAAATCATGGATCTGTGCGCAATGGCGTCAGATCTTCCTTCAGAGGGAGGCATGCAAGGTTGGGCTAAAGATTAATACCAACAAGACCAAGGTTCTTAGTCCATCATTGCGAAAAAGAATTCCTACACCTATTTCCATCAATATTATATGGGTAGCCTGTGGAGAAGGACAACGCATGAACGCTGTGCGCGCAAAGTATCTCATTCAGACCAAATTGCACGCACGAAATTGTGCGCGCACGGAGATCAACTAGCGATGGATCGTGTCCGTTCGGATAAAATTGTGCGCGCACGCATGCTCCTACCGTACACGAAGCGTAAGAATTTCCTGGCCCGAAACAATATCAAATGAAGGGGTAAGTCGGCGTTCGGGTCAGATTCCAATCGGCGAATTGATACGCAGGCGAAAATGGCAGTGGATAGGTCACACATTGCGGAAGGGTGGTAACTGATTTGTGAAACATGCGATAAAATGTAACCCCATTTCCAGTCAAGGCCGACGGAACATAAAATCACATGTCGTCGATGTATGGCAAAAGAGTATAAGGCGGTGGTGGGTAAGTCGTTTGGGGAGTTGCGCCCCTTTGCCCAGAACAAATTACATTGGTGCGCAGGAGTGGTTGACGCTTAAGGCCAAATTGTTCGCTCGACTTATTTACCCCAACCCATTTCTTAATGTCTGCACCGTTGTGGGTCTAACAGATCTATTACATCTCATCCTAAGATGGCAAATATAGGACATGGCGGTGCCCTAAATAAAAACTGCCTATAAAACAAGTTGTACATATCTAATGTTTTCCGGCAAATTGTTTTTGTTCGGTGAAAGCGAATACCTGCCGGTATATGTGTAGTTTGCGTGCATTAAAAAAACTGAGCATTTATGCGGAGAAGAAAGTAGTGCCAGAGACAATGCTCAAGTTTCATCGAAAGTTTCCACCATTACCAGAATGAAAGTGACTATTGTTGTGGCCATTTCATTTTCCATAGAAATACGCTCAGTACAAAATTTTAGTATTCAGGATAAAATAAAATGTGCCATTCTACAGTGAAAGCATCAACACTGAAAGATACGAGTATAAGCAATACCAGGTATATTTGCAAACTCTTTGTTACATCTATTATAAACGCATTATTGCTTGTTTCTCTTATGCTTCCTATTCTGTATTCTATAGTATTGTGAAAGATTGAGTTTGCGTTGAATGTCCTTATTACATCTAATTACCCTTACGTGCCTAAGCGAGGAGGATACCACGAATTGAATGCTTTGCTCTATCTCGTGAGCTCAGCATAAAAGCTTGTACTCGTAGTTTTCCACTGGCAAATTGTTTAAATTACAGGCCATTACGGCAATGATTCTCATTTGACCTGGAAACGATTGTCATCTGTGGTACAGATACGAAACAAATTGCTATCTTCGTCAGTAGATAATGGGAATCGCATCTTCATGGAATTGTTAGACTTTTATAGGGACTATTCCGGAAAATTGATGTCGTTGAATGAAAAAATGTCGCAAAGAGTACAGCAATAAAAAAACCTCATCATGAAAAAGAAAAACATCACCATCATGGTGATATTTTTCTTTTTGGGGAAATATATTTTTCTGAAATATTTTTCTTAATGACATATTTTATCTTCTGCAAGAAAAATAGGGAAATTATGCCTGCGTTACATAAGTACACACACATACGTGTGTGTATGTTTGTGTTCCTAATTTATAAGTAAGGACCGGATTTATATGCAGGCGAAATGGTCAAAATATGCCATATAAGCTGCAATAAAAAATCACAAAATATGCTAAATAATAAACAGCAAAAAAAAAAGAGATATTGAATATATGTGAAAATAAAATTTTAACACCTAATTAAATCTCTCTCTCTCTCAATTGCCCTAACCCCTTGTGGGGCATAGCGCGTCCACTGCTTCATTTGGCCCAGTTGACGTTTCGTCGGCATAAACTGGTTTCGGAGAATGCAGTTGCCAGCATGCACCTCCTAATTTAATCTAGTAACGTCAATATTATTTGATTATCGGATTAAATTTTGTCACAATCGTTCCAAACAGGGATACTTTTTTTAAGTAAGGTATCTAAAATAAACAGAAATAAAAGGATCATCGCCAAGTTTAATTTTCGTTATTAGGGCGACAACAGAGTGAAAGCCTATGCCGAGCTGGCGCTGATCTTGCTATACGTTTTCATTGTGAACACTCAGCGAGAAGAAACGTTCTTTCCCCAGCACATTGTCAAAACTTATCCGTACCGGTGAATTCGTTTCATTTTTCTTTGTGGCATGAATGGATTTTATATAAGGCTTCGTTTATACGTGAACATTGGGCAAACCAGAGATGGGAGCGACTCAAATGCTCGTGAATTCATGTTGGCCATATAAGAGCAGAAAGGTATCTTTTTGTTGTTGATGCTTTTCAATGCATTTTTTCAATGTTCCGTATTTTGCTCAATGTCCATATGCTTTAGCAAGATCATGAAGAGAGAAAGCTCCAGGACCAAGTTTAATGTGAACGTTTCACCTCGCTGAGTGTTCACAATGAAAACGTGAAGCAAAACCAGCGCAGCATCAGCTTTCACTCTGTAGTCGCCCTTAGAAAAATACTTCTACAGATAGATTTCCTTAATACCGTTTTCTCCAGTAATACGTTTTTCTAAAGAATTCGAATTTTTAATAGCATAAAAATATCGGGTTTTATGTAATATTGATACAAAACGGTTCAAATTGTATTGATGTTTTCTTATTATTATTTTTTTAATTTAATTTTTTAGGGGAAAAATAAGGTATTATTAAAAAAAATTATGAAAAAGTCTAGATATGCGAAAATATGCAGTAACCCCTCAGGTATGCAAAAATTTGTTAGTAACTGAAAAAAATATTCCATTGAGTTTGGCGCATTCTCTATGTTAATTATATTAAAAAAAATAACGGTAAATGCTAAAAAACGTTAAAAGCTGAAACTTTACCTATTGTTTGCGCACCGATGACTGCTTCGACTTCTTCGAGTGCTGGTGGTGTCAGTGATAGTTCCTCTTACTGATGGATGAACGACTGCTATATCAGCCTGTGATATGCTACTCGTATATTCGGGATTACTAACTCCTTAAAGTATGACTCCCATCTTTTGTTGGCCTCCTGAGGATATCTTACGATAGTGCTATCTTTGTCTTGTCTTATGGTGGTCTTCGCTTTAAACCCGTTTCTTGTTGTTTTTAGAATCCTATACTTTTCTCTGGTTTGCTTCTTTCGAGGCCATCATCGATGCTCGCAATTTGCCGTTGAAGTACATTTATTATATTTTCCGTTTTATTATGCCATCAGTATCTTTTCGCAGCAATTTGTATTTTTTTCCTTCTATCGTGTTCCTATCTCCGGAAACTGGTTGTGGGCCTCATTCTTTTTTTTTCCCCGCTCCCAGATATTCATCGTCAAACCAGTCCTTCTTTCTCCATCGAGGTTCGCACCCTAGAATTTGTTCTGCGACCAACGTCATCTTATCCTTGATCAAATTCCAAGTATCGTTCACTTGTATTGTAGTGCTTTCAAGAAATGAATTGGGTTCCTTTTCAAGCGTCGTTATGTGCTTCTCCGCAACTACGGGTGATTGCAGTTTCTGGATATCAGATCTTCGGATTGAGCTGGTTTTTGTTAAAAGTGCTTTCGACATATGACAGCGATATTTACTTTTGACAAGGTACAGAGTCGCAGTTTTCCCCCTGAACGTACGTACGTCGAGGATGCTCTCGATTACCATCTTCGTTGGATGAGGACATGGTCTATATGGCTGAAGGTACGATAATCAGGATACTCCCAGATTAATTTATAGATACGAAGTTCGAGCTGATGACTAAGTCCCTGCTTGGTTGCAAGATTTACAAAGCGTTGGCCGTTACTGTTGCTTTCTTCACGGAGACTGTGTCATACTGTTGTTCCACGTTGGGTCGCCTCGTTCCCAACCATAGCGATGAAGTCTCCGATTATTATTTCTAAATCGTTTGTGGGTGGGAGCCAAAACAGGCTTTCCAGAGTGTTGTAGAAGACCTCTTTGATTGATTGTCGTCGGTCGGGGCGGAGGCGATGATAAGCCTGAACATTATCGCGCGTTGAATGGCTTCCAGTCGATAATGTGAGATTTGAAAACTTTATCTATCACGATTGCTACTCCAAACCGTCGTTGGTTTTCTGTCGGCGAACCACTTGAAAGATTGTATACAAATTTTATTAAAGAGGTTTCATTGGCCAAGTCCCTTTTCGAAACAAATTATCCATTTTAATGTCGTATCCATATAAAATATAACGAAATATAGATAGAACATTTTCATGAACTGCATATTTTAATTAAGCAACCTAAGCGCTCCCGGCATAGCTTCCATTTAAAGCCAAAAATGAATATTAATGGCAGGCATTAAACAGCTAATCGCGGGCGGTTGATTACTCCAGGGTACCTAAATAAAAAGCCAATTTTAAAATTAAATTTTCCATGTGGGATTTTCGGACACACCGCTGTTGGTTTATTTCATAATTGTGCAGGACCTTCCCTGAAAACCGATTTGATTACTCTTATGGGATTCAAAAGATACATGCACATACATATGTATATATACACAGATTTGTATATGTTTTTGGGTCGGTAGGATATATTTATTATATCCCACGTGAACAAATCAGTTCATTCCTTCCTATTCCTAAAACATATCTGCCAGCTTCGGTGAAAAGCTTTTAATTACGAGTACAGTGAGTCGAAAAAGTATAAACACAGTAAACTTTTTTTTTCAATGCATATGGCCCCCTTTATATTGTAGAATCTTTAGATGTAAATGTTATTTAATGACTTTCTATGACGACAATTTTTTTTTTTGCCAGAAAATGCCAAATGTATTCAATAGGATTCATATCTGTGGATGTGTTTCTAATTGTTTGTAGTGGTAGATTAGCCATTCCTGCACAAGATACAACGAATGATTTGGGTCGTTATCTTGTTGTCATGGTTGTCCAATTAATCCAACTTTCCGACACTTGGACACACTTTTTCTTTTAAAATATTCAGGAACATGTGCTGGTCAATTTTCGAATCAATAAAGACCCGGTTTCCCACTCCAAATGCCGATATATGTATGTACATCCCCACACCATGACATTACCGCCTCCGTGTTTTATTGTTTTAATCATATTATTTGTTGCAAAGTAACAAGGCTATGCCGGGAAACACGCGCTGCTCCGTAGGAGATATAGAAAAAAAAATGCAGGTTTTTTTTGTTTTATTTTTTTTTATATGCATTCTGATGGCAACAAACTAATGGTAGTAATTTAAAAAAAAAAATCTGCCCAAATAGTTATTAATAGGTTTCTAAGCAAACATTTTTATAAAAACGCTACCTGTGCCAATACTGTTTTGACTCACGGTATATTTGAAAATGATATGTGCGAGTTATTAACGTCGGAATAATTTATTTTCATGGTTTCGGTATACGAGTTCTCGGTTCATGCGTGTATAGAATGAGAAAGAGTTTATCATACAAATCTAATTAGCGCTACTCTGATCGAAACGAGTCTTCCACTCGTTCTCTAGGTTTAACCCTCGAAGGATGAACACGCAAATAGCAAGACACATATAAACTGTGCAATCAGACTTAAAATTGAGAGAAATCAATATTCCGAACACACAACTAAACTACATATTTGATTTCTATACTAAGAATAAAGATTGGATTTCAGCAATATCTATATTGAAGAGAAGCAGATAGCAGTAGAATCATTTTTCTTACATTCGGAGTAGAATAAGGGCCTATTTGCACACAGCGGACAACCGCCGCAATAACATGCGCATATTTGGAAATCGCGGAGTCTGTTGTCGCCCGCTATGTACAAACTAGACCTGAAGAAACCACACCTAAAAAGTCTGAACTTAAGGGATGCAAAGCCATCAGTTTAAAGCATGATAAGCAGTTTCGAAAAGTACACGTATCCGACAATCCCTTCATTGGATACAAATGCTAACTAATGTATTTATTCATATCGTATATTGCAATCTAATAATGAAATTACCATACAAGTACGGACACTAGCAAATGTTCAGAATGGCGTCCAATGTGGGTATGCCAGACGCATATAAAAGCAATAAATTAATCCCAACAGATATGTACATACGAGCAAAAGCGAGTTCGTGATTCATTTTATTTCAGGCCACTTGTGGGACGAATAGAATAATTTCGGAATATCCTAATACCTAAACGTTATTCAAACTCTCAAACCCCTTAATATAATTATTGTTATGGATAGTCCACGCTATGTTCGATTAAAGATGTTTGATTTGATGCGCAAACATAGAGTTGTATTTCCTAATTCAGAAAGACCGTAAAAATTTCTTCTTGGGTTTTAGGAGAGAACGTTAATGAACATATCATATCCCTGAAAAAAAAAAGGCAACATCTTAGTCCACTGGGTTTGGAAGGGTGTGATTCCATTTTGCATATACTCTGTAGATATTATACTTCAACGCCATGTATCCGAAACTGAAACACGGAGAGAAACAATTGCATCATTTCAAAAATTAAGCTTTATGGTTTATGATAATTTAGAGCGGAACTTGTCGTTAATGAACCCAATAATTTAATATCTTCCAGAACCTATAAACCGGCTAAATCTATTCTACTTATCTATACTAAGTGCACCCAGAGTTAAAAATTTAAAAGCGCACCACTTTGAAAGCCGACAGAGCACCATTTTGCACGGTCTGCACTTGCACAGAGCTGAGAACTACCTGTTGCTTTGGAAAGAGGGACTGGTTTGAACAATTCGCACTACATGAAAAAATTGTAACGGTAATTTGGGTTTTTTTAGTGTTTTGCCTCTATCTCGGCCCATGTTAGTCGCATAATTAAAAATAAAATATACAATTATTTGTTATAAAATTATCTTCATACATCTTTATCTTTTGCATTCAAATTGATTAGTTTAAACGAATTCGTTAAATGTCACAATGCGCCAAAGTTGAAAAAATCGATTTCAAATCAGTTTGCGCAAATAAGTCAATAACTGTGCATTTTTTTTTTCAAATATAAAAGGAAAGATTTGGTAGTTCATTCGATTCCCTTCAAAATGAACTCAATTCGATAAACCATAACTGATTTATCTCCAAGAGAATGCGGATAACTCAGGGATTTTGTGAAAATAGTTGCTCTTCAACTGCTTATTGAGAATTCCATCTCTACACCATTTTATACAACAGGTATCGCTATGAGCGCGTTTCTTTTATAGATACTAGTAAAACGTTCATTTTCGGCCCAATGAGTACATATTCTCTTCAGGCTATATCGGTTCTAAATAATGGTCTCGAGTTTTTTTTTCTCTAGATTGTAGATGAAAGAGTTGTTTTTTCTTTTATTTATTTATCCACAAAACGATATTGTTTTAAATTTTGGCTCGGTAACACTTTACTTATTTGCCGACATTTTTGTATGCAACAGCTTTCGCTTACTTTTTAATGAATAATTAGATATTCTGTTTTTAATTACGCGTCTAACGGGGTTCGAGGTAGAAATAAAAAAACTTTAAAAAACCCTACAAGTACCATTGGATATTTTTTATGTGGCGCAACTTTGAAGTTTTCTGGCTAAGCTATCTATCGATTTAAAAAGAAACTCACTACTTTTCACTCAGAAACTACCATTCGCCTTGCCTAACTGCTTTCAATGAGAATTGAACCAGGTGCCCAGTGAACAGAAGGCGGACGTACTAGCCGCCCAGCAAACGATTCGTTTTTAATGAATGACGATTCGTTTTCGAATTCGAAAATGATTAGATGAGCGGACTGAAATGGTCCTTGGTTTATGAATAGTATGTTGCGAACCGAAAATGAACCGCGTATAAGAATCGATTGCGAACCGAATCGTTTTCGTATGGAATACGCATCTATGGAAAATATAAATAAAATAAAATAAATAACTGGCGCAACAGTCCAATTTGAACCACGGCCTCGAGATGAGTTAGCATCATCTCATTTTCTAGATCGTGACGGTTTTTTTGTGCAGAGGTATGTGATCAGCAACACGCTCAACCGAGTTATTTACCCCATAATGGGTACTCATTTAACAGCTGAGTGGGCTCATAGTCCGACACGTAAATCCCCGGAATCGAACCGGGGCCCAGTGCGTTGAAGGCGAACGTGCTAACCGTTGCGCCATCCGGACTACAACCAATGGAAAATATACCTTTACGCATTTCGGCCAAAGGCGTATAAAGACTAGGATACAATTGCGGTCAATATGTTTTAGTTATTGTAATGCCTGCCGCGATTATCATTTTGTTTATTTAGAAAAGAGAAAATAATGTACATATGTCGAGGGTTCCTGAACACAGAGCTGAAAAATAAACAGTTTTTGATTTCTCCAGGTATGAGGCCAATTGAATCTTGTGTTGAGATGCGCTCGTTTATTGGTTTACTGGGGGAATTATCGCTTTGCTTGTAGTTCGACTAAAAATTAATACTGAGACCATAGCGATATATGGGGATCTACATCCGCGGAATCTTCGTTGCTATGAACCTTCAAGGCCTGCAGCACACAAATCACACAGGACCAGGGACTGAATAGATGACTACTCGGCCATTGCATGCTGTTTGATAACACGATCAAGGGTGTTACGATTCAGTCACTTCATCCAGGCAAGTGAAACAGAATGATTGTCGGAATCCTACAGGTCTCCCCATCGAAACGTTCACAGACGGTTATGATATATAGAAGAGGACTCTTCTGCAGGACATATTTGTAAATCGGTAAAAATTCATTTAGAAAAAAAGTTTATTTATTGGATTATATCATCTCGATAATATTATCTGAAATAAAATTCTTCTTGCTAGCTACAGCTTGTGATAATGATTACAGCTATATGACAAAGTACCCCAAATTCAACCAAATTCTAAAACGTAGATTGGCAGTAGGCACGATTGAATAATATGAAATTGGGTAAATACCTATACATCTGTAGAAACAAACAAGTTTATATACCCTTCATGGATGTGATCGGGTATATTAACTTTGTCATGAAGTTTGCAACGCACAGAAGGACCTCCGACCATATAAACTATACATATTCTTTGTCAGTATGATGACACGAGTCAATTAAGCTTTGTCCGTCTGTCCATCTGGCTCTATGCAAACTAGTCCCTCAGTATTAAAGCTATCGAGCTGAAATTTTGTACAAATCCTTCTTTCTATTGCACGCCGTATATATGTCGGAACCAACGGAATCAGAACACTACGTTCAATATAGTCTACGGACTCAATATGAAAAATTTCTAGAAAGATCCGTATAGGATCCTATTGACGAAAGAACTGATACTCGAAGAACGCGGAGCACATCATAACATGGCGTTGCTCCTCCACATAGATACATACATATTACTGAACAGAAAATCTGGCAATATCCGAGTATGGAATGATAAGTATGGGCAAAACATCAATAAACCAGGCCGAAGCTTCGCTTCGGCCCGGAGTCCGAAGCGTATATACCCTAGACTTCTACAGACCTAGTGGAGATACCAAAAGTACCAATTGGCAACGACCATATGCATTAAGAATGGGTCTCCTATATGGCCAGTTCATAGGAGAGGTTGGCACTCATTCATTAGGATCTTGACCTTTCTCAAAATCAATTAACTAACTAACCCATTCTACAATATTTGTCGAATTTTTCAAGTCGCTAGCTTCATTCGATCGGAAGGTATTGCTTATTTGAAGTTTCACTTGTAGAGGAGGTAAGGGTTCCTTAGGTCGGATCTTGCTCATCATTGCCACAAACCAATTAGATCACCCTACAACCATTTAAACTAAATTTCAAGTCTCTAACTTCACTCTATCGAAAGCTATCGCTTATTTAAAGTTTCGTTTGTAGGGGAAATAGGGGTTTCGTTGGTCGGATGTTACCCAGCTTTAATGCCAACTAACTCAATGTCACTTCCAACATTTGACCAAAATTTCAAGTCACTGGCTTCATTCCATAAAAAGTTATCGCTTATTTGGAGTTTCATATGTAGGGGAGGTGGGGGTTCCTTGGGTTGGATCTTGCCCATATTCAACACCAACTACGTAGGTCTTACTAGCAACATTCCACCAAATTTTTAACTCGGTAGTATCATTCTATCAAAAGTTATCGCTTATTTGAAGTTTCATTTGTAGGGGAGGTAGGGGTTGCTTGAGTCGGATCTTACCCATTTTTAATACCAACCAAGTAGATCCTACTAACAACATTTTGTCAAATTTTCAACTCGCTAGTGTCATTCTATCGAAAGTTATCGTAATTAAAGGAATATTGAATTTTTTTAAATTTGTAGGGGAGGTAGGCGTTCCTTTTATCCGATTATGCCCAACTTGCTAGAACTCAAGCATCTTCTCATCCCAGGGTTACATGCCAAAAATCAGGCGTCTACGTCAATTGGTTCAAGAGTTATAGACAAAAAACCCGAAAAGTAGGGTAGTACGGGGCTCTTTGTAAGAAAATTACCGTTAGTTTTCAACTGATCGATTTTATTTTCCCAGGAGTTTATAAGATTACCCTCACGAGTAATCTACCAAAGCTAGAGCTTTTCATATTTATTTAGTCGGGAGTTACAGATACATTTAAGTATTTTACATATGTAGGGGAGGTAGGCGTTCTCTTGGCTTGATCATGCCCATTTTCAATACCATCCAACTAGATTACACTACCAACATTTGACCAAAATTTCAAGGCTCTAGCTTCATTCTATCGAAAGTTATCGTGCGAACGGACAGACAGACAGACAGACAGACAGACAGACAGACAGACAGACAGACAGACAGACAGACAGACAGACAGACAGACATGGCTTAATCGAATCAGGAGGTGACCCTGATAATTTATATATATACATTGCTATACCTCCGGAGCCTCCTTTAAGGTGTTA
Source organism: Chloromyia formosa (assembly GCA_964017055.1). Taxonomy (NCBI): domain Eukaryota; kingdom Metazoa; phylum Arthropoda; class Insecta; order Diptera; family Stratiomyidae; genus Chloromyia; species Chloromyia formosa. The sequence continues at coordinate 28,818,019 of OZ024815.1, read as the reverse complement.
CATATTTCCGTCGTAACAAAAACAATATACCCTATACTAAAAGTCTAGGGTATAAAAATTCCCATCACAGACGCACCTGCCTTCGGATTTTTCCATCTATCGATTTCATGGTGAGTTTCAGGATGTGCAAATCAATATCCCGTTATTTATACGAACTCCTATCAGCTACGTAGTTTCAGAAAATCGCAAGTCGTTCCACTTTCACCTTCACTCCTCAATTACTTGAAAAATTTTCACTTGATTGGTTGTGAACATTGAAACTTTAAACTAGATTCCTGTGTCGGAACTATGTATACGTTGTCTGGCTTTTTAGTTCAGCGTGGAAAAAGTTTCAACCAACTGCATAAACTAAGAAAATTGCTTCATTCGTTAAAATCGAAACACATTTATAATTTGCGATACATGCAGGAAGCCAGTTTGTTATCAAGTTGAACCTGTATGGTTGAACCGTGCATCTACTCAAACATGGAAAGTTTGTCGTGTGACACTGCCGGGGTCCCGTAGGCGACTCGGTTTAAAATTGCATAATTTCAAATTCATTCGCTCGTACATGAAAAGTATTATGTAGTTGCAAAGCTGCCTGATATCGGAGACAAAGGTCTCCCGTGGGAGTACTCTACATAAAAGTCCTTAACTATGATAACAACCATATCAGCCACCAAAGCCCGTCTGTGGTGAATGAGCCGAGCTCTCCCAGTAGGTTCCTAAATCAGACCATTTATTACATATGCATGCAGCGAGAGTTACTGGCGTGGCGAGGCGAGGTAACATTTCGATTCACCCTTGTGAATTTGAAGCTAGATAATGTGTGTTGGATTTCGTTATCAAAATTTAACGATAACTTCGATAGCATTAACTTAGAAACATGTGAAGCTTCATAAACTTCAAGGATAATAGCACATAGTGGCCATATGCTAGTATGAGTCTGCAAGGTATAGAGAGAGAACAAGTAATACGAGGTAGTCTTTAGGGAATTTATGTGGCTTGCATTATTTAATTTTATTGTAAATTGCCCAGTCGATAACTAATGCGCATAGCCCACTCTCCTAATGGAAATTTGCTATAATATACATTAAATTGCAAATTGCAGGAACCAGGGATATGTTCAAATGGTTTTGTAATCAATGTGAATTATAGATAGGCCTTGTCTGAACGTTAAATAATAATCAACTTAACAGCATGAGAAAATAATTAGGAATTTGGTGCTTTATAACCGACTGAGTTCACACTGCAATGAACTTTATTCAGTTGTCAGCAAAAAGAGCTTGCGTATTATCTATGTATTATTTAATCAATTTCTGTTCAACAGGGCAAAAGTTCCAATTACTGAACAGAATAGAGTACCAAATAAATAAAAGGATATAAGGTAATATGAAATAATAAAACAAAAGTCCGAAAACATAATAATTCAAACCAAAAGTAAAACGTATATTTGACAATGTTAATAAATATTGAAGAATCCAGAAGACACTTCAACAAAATTTTAATTTCGGTTGGACAAGTATCAGAAGTAATTGGATCAATTTTCCAGTATTAAAATAGGCTGTTGCAAACCATTAATCAGCTGCTCATAATAATTCAACGGGAAATGGTATTCACCCTCCAATTGACAGATGAATCTGAGGAGACTTTTCAATACTCTAGACTTTATTGGTATCCAATTTAAGGCACCCAGCAGTTGTTCGGCGTCATCATCTACTTAGTCTTTCCAACTAGCTCTCGGTCTTCCTCGCCTTTTATGACATAGGACGACAGTCAATAACGTTCGAAAACCCACCCGTTACGCACTGCATATCTGCGCCACAGAATCTCACCACTACGCCAATGACAGCTGTTTGTTTTATTTTTTTTCTAACAGTTAATTTGACATCTACCCACGTGAATAATGAATAATGTCGGTAGCCTTATACCTTAGACAGACACAGCAACCGAATGATCATTCGGTGAATGATGAATTGCTGGCAATAACGAATTAGACACACATTTTAATGTGAACGTCGTTCCAACTGTCACTACAAAATCGACTTAGCACTGATTTTTCGAATAAATATTGTTTATTTCGTTTAGCAACGAACATTTTGCTTAGCAACGAGTGGATATTATTTCTATTGCATATCAACGGGTGAATATTTTTCCTACTCAACGACAATTGGTCGGATAGGTGGCACTGCATACACAAAGAAGGAATTACGTTTACTATGCCAATTGTAATTCGCGAATTATCATTCGGACGATGTTCGAATGATCATTCGCAAGACACACATGAAATCAAATTGTCATTCGAGTGGGAATGATCATTCGTGTGCGTCGTCTGTCTAAGGTATTAAATTTATTTCAGGTACATTCAAATTCGACGGCGAGCCACCCATCGATGCAGTTGCATGAAGTATTGTGGTTAATGATGGTGCTCGCAACTATGACAATGACCGACGTCAATATTCACGATACAAAGACACAATCCAAAGGTAAGTTTCACCGCCACTCTGTACTACCGCCTTAAATAGCTACTCTAACCAGGGGTGTCCCGTAAAGAAAACACCCGGGCAGGGCCAACAAAAAATAACCAGGGACATTTTGCCGAAATCTTAACCTTTAGCTGCTACGGGCATTTATATTTTTTTTTTAATTGCTTGACTCGCTTTACTATAAAAACCATATCTCAAAAACCACTGAGGCTTAAACAGTCAAATAAGTTAGGTGTTGTCCGACGTTTGTAGTTGTCAACTAAATCAAGATATTAACCTAAAATTTGACACAGATGGCAGTAACAGTCCTGCCCAACGAAATGCCCACGCGGTTTAAATTAGAAATTCCGGGTTATATTTGTACACAGTAGTATGTACACTAAATTCCCTGAAGCAATTTTACCCCTCCGGAACACCCGCGCTCTCGATATAGTCCCGAACCAAGTTGTCAAACTCACATTCCCCAATTCTATCCCATTTCCCCGGAACACCCGCTCGGTCCATATAGTAGAAGAACCAGGCCAAAACAATACTGGCGAAAATTGCTTCGTTTCTCTCGGGTAATTTTATCACCTTATTTCTCTCTCTTCTCTGATTTCGATCGACGAAATCACAAAGAACTGACTGCGTACGTACCGGCTGTGAACTGTTAAAAGTAGTGATATGAGTGTAAGTGGAGTGACCCTATGCTTTGCTTTGGAGGAATATGAGTCGCTACGTAACAGCTCAGCGATACAGTACTGGAAAAAGAAGTTTTGAAAGAAGTTCACTCATTTGGTGACAGAAAATCTAAATATCTGTAAAATAAGTGAAAGAATGGATGTTGCACAGTGTACTATTAAATGGAAAAAGTTCCAGGAAATGGGCCCAACCGAGCGGAGGAAAGGCTTTAGACGATCAAGAAAAAAACAACCCCAGTTGTCCCCATTCTTACCGTTAGAAAGCCATCCGAACTATAATTCAAAATTTCATCTGGCCTTAGGAACGACCTAGTTCATTCAAATCTCAAAAAGGCTGATGAGAAAAAGGCTTGCAAAAGCTGGCTTACTTATGTGGAAGCCAGTCGGTAAGTCAGACTTTCCATTAAAACATTAGGCTAAAACGACTGAAATGGGCTCAGCAGCATGTCACATAGATTAGGAAGATGGAGAACACTGCAATAATTCCGGGATAGTTGAAATTTAAGCAACATGTTGGCGGCGAAAGATTTAGTGTCTGGCGGAAAATTTGAGGAAAGCCAATGCCTATGAATGCCTAACGCACAAGGTTGCAATTCATTTTCCAGTATTTGCAAGTCAACTGCTGCTGCTACTTTTGAGCTGGAAAGCATATTCCGCCACCTTCGTGACTGGAAAAAAATCCCCTTCAGATTTCGGAGGTAATTTTCAAAGGCATTCACCGCTGAGCGTTTCTTGATTCTTCCACCGCACGCAGATTCATCGGTCGCCAACATGCTGCTTAAATATGGACACACAAAAAAATATGGCGATGTTCCGAATCTTCTGAGTTCATATCGCATGCTCCTGGGCCCATTTCAAACATTTTAGCCCGATTTTTTTAACGGAAAGTCTGGCTTATGGACTGATTCCAGCGCACTTAAGCTATTTTTTTTTAAGTTTTTTTTTCGCGAATCCGAGTGCAATAAGCAAGTAATAATAAGCAAAAAACATTCATTATTTATTTTATCGATTTGTTAGCGTTTTAGTTGCTGTTCCTGTTTTTTAAATATATGAATCTTATTTTAATGATCATATGTCCTCGTGGGTTCTTTCAAGGGCAGGTTTCGAAAACAACACATCCGTACCGAAGTTATACAAAATTTGCATGAAAATGTTTACGACGACCGTCGCCATGAATGTTTGTGTTGTCTGTCCCCTGTGGTGCGGAGCATAATTATAGCCACAAATCTCCCGACTTGTAGCAGAGAAGCGACTAAGTAGGAGATGGAAATACATACTGGCAACGTTCATTGTCCGAAACTGGTTTACGCCAACGAAACATCGGCTAAGCCACATGAAATAATTGACGCGCTTCGCCCCACTAGGGGTTAGGGCAAATGAGTATGCAAATGTTTCCCATAGTTTAAATAATACGAGTAATGATTTAATATTCATTCAATTGATTTATACAAGTTCAGAGTCTGAGTATAAGGTAAGGCGAAAGTTGACACGTAGTTTGGCTAGGTGATGCAGCGTGAGGCATTCTGATGCCCAAAAACAAAAGCCTATGAGTGAAAAGGCTGCCGAACTTTTACACGCCTGTGTTTCACTGAAACTCTCCCTGCATTATCTGACCAACCTGTGTCACAATTGCTGTATTCATTTTCTTTTCCTAGCGTACGTAACACTTCCACGGTCAGGTGGAACTGCAAATTTGATGTCCTTCTGGCGCGAATGTGTATTTGTCGCTATTTTTGTTGCAAATGCACGATTCTATTGAATTCTATTGAATATTGACAAAGACTACGAAGACATTCCTAATTTACTTACTCAGTGCATATTTCATGAGCTACGAGTATATTGGTATTTTCCGATTCTTTTTTTAAATTTTAAAAAATCACTATACCTTTTGACCTTTTTGGTCAATCCAATTAGAAAACTTTTTTAACTTAGAAGACACCTTTTATGTGGAGTAAGCAATGCCTTTTTATTTGATACATTCGTCAATTCAACACCAACCATATACGAGCGGTTTAGTATTACCCGGCCCCAACTGTCGAACCCGAGCTCGAACATAGTACAGGTGGACCTTCTTCTTCAGATTTGTGTGACGTGTGTCTTGAGCCATTCGGAGAACGATTATTATTCGTATATTGTGAACCGATAATGAACCGTATGTAAGAAGCGTTTGCGAGCCGCATTATACGAATCCTTTTCGTGTGGAAATACGGATCCATGGAAAATATACCTTATTGCGTTTCGGGCAAAGGCGTATAGAAACGATGACACTATTGCGGTCGCTATGTTGTAATTATTGTAATGCCCCCCCCCCCCCCCCCTGTTTTAATTTTGTTTATTTAGAAAAAAATATATCGAGGGTTCCTGAACACAAAGCTGAAAAATAAACATATGGTAGATCAGTTTTTGCTCTCTCCGGGCTCAATAGCATCGGTTTGCTGGGAGGATTATGGCTTCGCTTGCAGTTTAACTTCCGTTTAATACTTAGATCATAGGGATATATTGGGAACTATATACGCGGAATCTTCGTTTCTGGCTATGATTCGTTTTTTGGTTTGCTGGTCGAGTTCGTGTTCGACAGTATGTAGCCGGGGTTAGTTTGAAATTACGTTTCGTTTTGGACACCGTAGCAAATAATGCGTTAACAAAAAAAGACAAAACCTGGTAACAAAATATCGATTGACTTTCTGAAATGGGACTTATGTATAGTATAGGAGCTCATCTATGATTACGATGGGATGCTAAATCTTGCTTTCCAAAATTAAGTGAGTACTCATTTCACGTCTTGGTCCTTGAACTCAACTGACAGACAAAAATAGCTTAGATTATCATATACCACAACGTCTCACCTCCTTCGAAAATTCTACTTAAATTCCAATCCTTTCTTCTGTGAGTTTTTGGAATTTTTCATCACCCGAAAAAGCAAGAACACTTCGTTTATAATTCCACATCCTCCAACCCGAATAACAATTATTATTTGTGAGCGGGGTTAATTCTTCCATTGCTTTGCTTGTCATTAAACTTTCCAAGAACGAAGTGTTTGGGGCTTTTATCTTTACTGAAGCTGTACCATCGAATTCGAAGGCACACATATAGGTACGACATATATGCTATGTATGAGTAGATATTCCTTATCGAGTTAGTTAAATTTATTTGATCTGGGTATTGTGCAAATAGTCCCTAATAAAACAAACTTGAAGAGCTCTCAACAAATACATATGTATATACGCAGATATAGACAAACACGTTCATTTTGTCGGACGAAGTAGAAAAACGGGAGAACAATACGAAAAACCTTTTCGAGTACGTGATATGAATATCCATTATGCCATTGACTGCTGTTCTACAAGTAAATGTAACTTTCTCATCTTCCTACTCGAAAAAGTTGAAAGTTCTTGCCATTATACTTGGGTGATACTTGAAATATACGAATGAGTTCCAATCCTGCATTTTCCGAAAAGGGAAAAGCTCTTGAGTTCTTCTTCTTTGAACTGTGTAGAGTGAATTAAATGTATCGGATGCGTCCTTGCTCTTTTGTATGCAAAGAATTACGTTAGATGTCAAATTAGATGAAATCCGAAAAACAAGGCTAGACGCACTACAGTGCTATTTCAAATGGAAGGATCATGTTGGATTGTACATACGAGTACGGGTGTACACCCATAATTCTGACGAATTTGTCAAGGTCAAGGGACAAATGTGTGTACTCGAATTCGGGTAACAACAATATTTTGATCGAACTTCTGATACGATTACATCTTTACACTCGGATTCTTCGAGAGGTTTGGAAAATTCAATGGAAATTGTAATTTTAAGAATGATGTTCAACGATAAGCGATTTTTTTTTTATTTTATTGATTTTATGATGAGTCCCTAAGAAGCGAATATGTTCTAGGAGGTGTGAGGGACACGCATTAGGCGATTAGGAAAGAGACTAGCCGCGGCACAAAAATCAGATGGGATTCAGATTAAAACACTCGCGACACAATTTTCAGATGCTTTACTGCATTAACTTTTGTTGACAGATCACGGAACATGGGCGGCGTCATATGCAAAGTGAAAACGAACGACCGAACACCACACGGAAGCACACGACCTACCAGTCGAGAGACAAAGTATTGACCGGGACAATACTTTGTCTCTCGACTGAAATGGTTTTCAACACTGCTAAAAGTGCTGCTTTCTGCTGTTTTCTGCTGTTTTTTTTGTGTCTCGGCTAGTCTCAAAAGTTGCCTAATGGGAACCGGGCTTAAGGCATCGATAGAAACAAAGCCGAAATTTGTAGTTGACAATGTCACCTTATAAAGAATTTTGCGGAGATGGGAAAGCAGACTGCAGCGTTCGTGGCTTCATTTGCACCAATGAAAGCGTAAAATCTTTAAATGCTTCTAAGGAGACATCACTTCAGCTACCCATAGTATCCATCCATATCCAAATAACGGACAAATGGTGCGCTACGAGTCGAGCCAACAAAAAAAAATCATGGCGAAAGCGCCATGTTAAACATCTACTACTAACTACTTGAAAAAATATTATCATTATCGCAGTGCTCCAGCCCGACGTCGTGCCTTGTCTGGCCGACTGGATACTTGTCCTCCATCCTATCTCGGTCAAGTGACAGCGTTCTCCAATTTTAGAAGCCCAACAGTTGTTCGGCGTCATCATCTACTGAGTCTTCCCAAGGAGCACTCAGTCTTTCTTGCAACCTTGCTCCGCTGATGCATCCTTTTAATATTTGTCATCTGTTTGTTGTACATGCCCTGCCCGTTGATGTCGTTGTAGTTTGACGATTCTCGGAAATTCCACTTAATCGTACAATTCGTACACGTCATGGTTGTACCATCCATATCCACTTCGATCGCAAACTGCTCCGAAAATTCATCGAAGGGCATTTCGCTTTCGTTCAAATGTTTTCAGAGGCTTGAGTTAAGCCGCAATCCCATCAAGCGATTTTTGTTGAAAGACAGAAGTCGGGACACAAAAATCGCATGGGAGATGAACTCGTGGCTATTCACACGTGTAAACAATAATTCGCGAGCCCACACCACATAAACGTAACTACAAACACACACATGTTTAAGATCGACGACTTTTTCTTGAAACTATATTAAATACACCTCGTGACGCGGCGCGGCGCCACGAAAATTACAAAAAGAGAAACACTCATTAAACAATTTTTGCTACCTCGGAAGCGTAGTTACAGCAGATGGTGGAGCGGATGCTGATATACTATCTCGCATCAATAAGGCTCGGGCGGCTTTCTTCAATTTGATTCATTTCTGGCAAAACAACAACATTTCCAGAGGCACCAGCTCAGGATCTTCGAAACCAATGTAATATCTGTGCTTCTATATGGCTGTTCAACTCGGAAGGTGACCAAGGCGATAACAACTAGATTGCAAATTTTCGTGAACCAGTGTGTGGTAGGGTGCATTCTACACATACGCTGGCCAGAGGTCATTTCTAACGTCAAACTCCTGTTCATTACTGGCCAGGGCAGGATAGACACCTCCATTAAAAGGCGAAAGTGGCAATGGATACACACTTGGTCACACACTTCGAAAAGAGCCGAAAAACATTGCTAAACAGGTTATCAAGTCGCCCTGTTGGACGACCTAGAAACAATTGGAGAAGATCAGATGAGGTCGAGGGTAATTCATTAAGCGAATCGTGGATACAGTTGAAGGCGATAACAGCGAACAGGATGAGGTGGAAAGTCGGCGTGGCTAATGCCCTATGCCCCACAAGGGGTTAACAGGAGCCAGAGAGAAAAAGGGAGAGAAAGAGAGAAAACAGATCACTTCACATAAAAACACTTGCAACGCAATTTTCAGATACTTTATTCCATTCACTTTCGTTGACAGATCACGCAACATGGGCGCCACCATATGCAAAATCAAAACGATCGAACACGACACGGTAACCCAAGACCTACAAAGTCGAGAGACAAAATATTGACCAGGACAATAAAAAAACTGCAAAAAGTTATGTTTTCACGAAACGACTCGTGAGCTTTTCGTGTCTTAGTACCTTTCAACTAAAATCGCCCAATGGGAATGCGGCTTCGGGAATCTGGTTTCGTATCCATGTGTGTTAATTGCCTTGACCCCTCCAGAAGCATGAGAGCGTCAACATCTCAAGCATTTGAGCATTACTGCAGTCCAGGAAACAAATTGGCTTGGCAGCGAAATCAAATGACAAGAAATCGCACAAAAATTTTAGGGGTAGCAAACCATCTTGCCACAAGGAGTGTGGAATAGCATTTTTAGTGAACGATTACCTCAAGCCGGACAAACCCTTAACTTTGACGAGCAGTTGCTGAATATGAATGAAAACTTAGCTAAATAGGAACACCAGACAATTGGACAAACTAGTAAATACAATTAAGGACGGCTATCGACCCAGGGCTAGCCTCTGTAAGGACAAGGATGAAAACATCATCACCAACACCGATGGCATTAACAAACGATGGGCCTCTTATTTTGAAGAGCTTCTGAGCAAATCATCTAACATCCCCACACAAGAAGCTCTCGACGATATTGTTGATCTGGCCGACCCATACAACCCCTGATAGTAGAGGAAGTTGATCTCGCGTTGCGGTCACTAAAACAAAATAAAGCGCCGGGCATTGACGAGATTGCTGAGCTGCTAAAATTCGGTGGAACGGTGCTAGTTAATGACATACATCAATTACTCCTGCTAGTATGGGAGGACAGGGTGATCTCAGACGATTGGCTTAGAAGCATCATCTGTCCAATTCACAAAAACGGAGATAAACTGCGGTGTGAGTTAAAGAGTCGGATACAAGGCTCTTAATTAATTTAGGAATACAAGACAATATGCAAATAGGCCTGTAGCAATATATATCTTTTCTATCCCGTGATTTCAAAATAGGAGCAACGTAACTTGACTTCCATTGTGTAGGGAACTGGCCCAAAGAAATGGATAAAGTACAATGAATTGAAGTGGCTGGACGGGAATACCGTCGGTACTCGGACTTTTTGATATATCAAGCGCAAGTATTTTTTCAAGAAGACAATCGGTATCATTCGAATAATGAGATAAACAAAATGAACAAAAAATGTATAAGTTGTATTGGCAATTGTACATAATACAAATAAAATGAGCTCCACAGTGCAAATCATCTACTACTCCTTGTAAACACACGAATACTCGTTTCTGACTAATTTTCGAAAGTCTCCCTACGCTCCTAACAACAAAGAAGCAAATATATCTCAACTATCATCAATTCACCTCAAAGCCCACGTCGAATGTTTCCCATTTGTAATGGTCATTCTTCTGATTTAAGAAGCGAGGAAATGTGTTGCTCTGATTGCTTAAATGCTCCCCAACGTCTTCTAATAGATAGCTCCAGTCTACAGAATCATCCGCTTTGACTACAGATATAATTTCATTCAATGAACTTGTTTAGAGGTGATGCCTTCTATATGTACCACTCGACTTGGAGAAGTCCGCGGAAAATGGCACAATCCTGGAAGCATTGACAAACGCGCATGACCACCCCATCTGACCCCAGAAGATTGTTACTGTAAGCTTTGCTGTTTAGAAGATTTCGCCCGAAAGCAAAGCCATCTCAGTTCAGTACGTGTTTGGATCTCGGAAAATTAAGTCGAAAAGGAAGATGGTGAACGGTTAAAGTGCTGGTGGATGATGGTTACATCTGATTCCATCTAAGGATACGCTTAAACAGTTGTAAAACTCTATATGCAACTTTCCGTTCCCTCGTTCAATTGTGGTCCATTCATGCTTCAACGCTATTATTTTTTACAAATGAATTTCTCAGTGTCCTTTAGTGATGTGAATAGTCAAAGTATCTTTTTGTTGTTGTTGTGAATTTCGCAGATTGAAAAAGTGCTTTGTGGCTGAATTGTTTTGCCCCCTATATGCAGTGGTTGGACGTTATGCTTTGGCCCAATTTATCTATGTTGTTAAGTAATTCGTGACGTCATGCTTCTCAATTCAAAAAACAGCCAGCTTTCTGTCTGCCGAGCATATCGTCGAGGATATCGCCGTCATTGCTTCTACACGGGATCGTATTTGTGGATAACCTTACTATGGATTGTCGCCTCGGTTGCGCTTGTGCAATCCATAACATCGTCAATTCCACCGCCACAAAAGAGAGGTATGAGTACACCACTCTATCCTAGAATGTAGTTGAACACGAGATTTCACTTACATTTTGAGGTTCTCGACTTTGTTTCACACGTAGTTGTCCTGGATGTGATGTAGGTGCCCGTTCTTTGCTTTGCCGCCAAGGATGTTGTGTTGTGTTTTTTTTCTGTCTTCTCGCATTTGTCGAAAGCTTTCTACGGACTATTTTTGTCTCGTCGACCAGCACATTGTGAGGCTATCCTTGGAGCCAGTGTACCGAATTTTTTTGTGGATTATTGTAAGAATAAGTAGAGGTTTCGCTAAAAACATGTCCCTAGGTAAAGTCGAGACGGATTTTCACTGTTTATTTGTTGCTATGGAAAGAAATGGTGTCCCATGGATATTAATCTTCTGATATAAAATATATGTAAATATCATTAGACGTTTAAAAAAAATATTAATTTTCTTTCGGGTATCCATCAATTGAAGGAATCGAAATGCGTTACTCTCCTCATTTGATTTGATTTGCAATATCATGCATACTCAGTGCTGAAGCTTCACAAAGAAAAGATTTACCGGAATAGCTCAATTATCAGACGGGGTGGACTTAAAGTTTGTCCATATTGTTTGATATTTGTGGTACTGGGAATTCTTCATGAATATGAATTCTGGTCGGTTTGCCTGCATCCATATGTAACGAAAGAAACTGATGCCATAACTTATAATTTCCACTTCCAAAGTATTTTCTATTGCAATACACTAATGTAAACGATAAATTAATGTAAAATAATAAAATATACAAACAACTAGACCAAAACCTCGCTTAGGTCCGAAGTCCGAAACGTATACGTATATACCCTAACTCTAGACCTGTACAGACCTAGTGTTGACACCAAAACTTCAAATGGGAAACAGCCAAATGCATTAAAAATGTGTTTCCTATATGGTCAATTTCAACAGAAGTTTGCCGATGAAGCTACAACGACGGGACCTTCGTAGGAAAGGTAGGCACCATTTTGAGACAATTGAGCCACTTTTACCAAATTTAGAGGGGAAATAAAATTTTGCTCATTCCTAAATTCAACCAACTAACCCACACTACAAATATTTGGCCAGAATTTAAATCCATTAGCTTCATTCCAGCGGAAGTCATCGCATATTTGAAGGATAATTTGTAGGGGAGGTAGGCGTTCCTTTGGTCGGATTATGCACATCTTACTAAAACTGAAGTAGCTTCACATCTGAAGTTTACATGCCAAAAATCAGCTTTCTACATCAATTGGTTCAAGAGTTAAGGTCTTTTCAGACGATACGATCTGATCCGGATTCAGATTTCATTTAGATTCCCTTCAGGTTTCTTTGCGATTTTATTCCTATCTGACACCGTTTCAGATTTCCTTCAGACTTGTTTCCATCCATGCATCCAAACCAATTCCGAATGACTTTTGATGAGCTCAGGATTTCCTTCTCATATGTTTTCCATTTGCGTCCAATCTGATTTCTGCTATTGTTTCTGTGGTTGAGCGCATGGCCGATGCGGTATTTTGCCTTTGTTTAGTGAAATTTGAGCTAGAACATGTGCATCCAGAATTTTATTGGACAATACATCGGGCGCCTGATGCGCGTATAAACTACAATACATACATGAAGCTTAGCCCAGCAAAAAATTGGAAAAATTTTATAAAAACCCCAACAAGTGCCTCACACCGCGTGTTGTTTTCTAATTATTTTTTTTGAAAGAGTAACTAATTGGGTCGGCAGTTTCTGCGTAACTCTTTGCGAGTGTTTATTTGAACGTAGTGACTTACGTCCCAACTCATAGTCGCTGTACCCTTTGCCCGCGTTCTTTTCTACGGCATGTACAGCACCAAATTGGCAATAATCAACGCAACCGATAGCATACTGCACACAAAGATTGGCATAAAATCTCGATTAATTTTTATTTGCGGAAGAAGGGCGGGTATTTCCCCTCGTTCGCTTGACTATCGCTTCAGTCACCGGACCTGATCAGGACATTTTTTCTCAGCCTCAGAAGCTTCTCCACCATCTTAATTGGCTTGGGTTTCAAGCCCTGTTAACGATTTACGTCCCTTCCATTAGCAACTTGTGGACCAGCAAAGCAGGCTTCTTCGGAAAACTGACTTTTGTTAGCTTTTCAGATATCCTTTCTACGTGCAGCATTGGAGTAGACGATTTTGCTTGTTGCTTACTGCAGATATGAGCGTTCGGAAACGTTAAGCAAACGGGCACTCCTGACTCCGTCTTTCACACAACAAAATCCATCCCATCAGCTAAGGATTAACCCCGACTACAAATATCACCGACCTGGAGGATGACACCTGTGACATTTAAGCTGATGTTATCAAAGATACGAGTACCTTGAGTCGTACTCCACCACCTGCTCATTAATCTACATCATATGTGGATTGCACCCCTCGAACCCACGTAGCTATCAACGAAGACACTAACAATTTCAGACTTACATGGGGAAGACTGACTTATAAATCTAGAAGTAACGCTCATGCTACCAACCCTCCTATTTCAGAGAACAGATCCGGCAGGCTTGATTGATCAGGGCGAATCTAATCGTGCGGTGACGCCAATTAAAAAATTGTGCTGTCCCCCGATTTTTATCAATAGCTGCGTTCCTGCGAACGAATCAGTTTTTGACATTTCTCGAATTCTCCTCCATATGCTTTCCCCTCCGGTCAAATTTGTACGGACAACTGTCATGAAAAGGTTCCCCTCCGGATCTGAGAACTATTCTCATCCGGAGGGGAACATTTTCATGACAAATTTTACCGGAGGGGAGAGCATATAGAGAAGAATTCGAGAAATGTCAAAATCGCATCTCTCAGTCAAGTCCATTCAGCTCTTGATGGAAGAAACTTTGGGAGTTCAATATAGACTATATAATTACACTGAAGCCAGGCGCAAACTAATTGTCACTGACTTAAACATATACAATAAAGTGATGAATTCGTTAAAAAACACACAAGCGGAGGATTACTTCTTTACCCCTAAATAAAAAAAAATCGTAATCATCATGAGAGACTCCAGTAGCCAGTATTTACCTGAAGAAATCAAAGACGACATAATCGCCAAACATCCCGAGATCCTAAGTGACGCTTTTACGGTCTCCAGCCTAACAGCTGTCTAGAGCCAATAATGTTATTCTCCCTTTGTTCAAGTTAATTTTCGTCAAGGAAGAAGATGCGAAAACTGCTTTTTCCTTGAGGTACACTATAAATCGAAAGATTTGGTGGGATAAGCCCCACAGAAACCTTCTTATACGATGTTATTAGTGTCCACAACGCTTCAGACACATTGCCAATAATTGCGCTTTCTCGCCTAGATGCATCGCCTCCAGTCATGAACAGTTAGGATGCGACTGTCCAAGGCGCATAGACCCTTCTGCCAAGGATAACTCGCCTCCGAGCTGTGCCCTGTGTGGTACTACTCGAAATGCTTCGAACGGATTACATACATATCTCAAGCGCATAAGTGAACTAAAAAATATGAAGAAAGAGGCAAGAAGGGTATCCTTCGCCCAGTTTTCCCATGCCCTTAAGTGTCACCACACACTGTCGAACTCGAACCGGTTTTCTTCACGTTGGTGTGAAGTGTGTGTGTGTCTTGAGCTATTCAGAGGACATTTGTACCAGGTTCGATATCGAGTTCGAGTTCGACAGTGTGTGGTGACACTAATATTAACGCGTCTACTAACTCTCCCTCCTCTTACGCCGCTACAGCAAGGAACGGACATTCACATTCTAACGAATTGTCTTTTCTGCCAAGCCCTTCTGGACATAAGTTTCCTGTTCCTCAGTCAAACGGCCAAATCCTCCTGGAATACTTATAGAACCAGCCCCCAAGAATCTGAAGATTTATCAACTTTACCGTCAGCCTTGCTAATAATGATTAAGGTACTTAATCTTAAAAAAAATCTTTTTTTTTCAAAAGGGGTTGGCACCACCAATGGATCAGCTAAATGTTTTTTTTTTCTTTTATTCACTTAGACTGGGTGGACGGTTTTGAAATAGTTTTGATCAATGCGATTCCAAGTTCGATCAAAACAGACACATAAAGCCGTAATCACAGGTTGTTAATATCAATTTTCATTTCACACTTAAATTAAACTGGAAAGTGGAGAGTTTTGCCCGCAATCCGAGGGATTTGTTGTGTCCCATGCCAATAGGAGATGAACTGTCCTACTCTTGGGGATGCTTAACCATTCATATCAAGACGACATTGCAAATTGCAAGCGTACATAAAAAAAATATTAACAATAAATTGTTTGAATAATTATAGAAAGTAGAGTCAGCTTCCAATGGAAAAGAACTGTAAAAATCCCTTAATAAACTTGCCCAATGTCCCAATGCTTGAATAAATTGCCATCTAGCTAAAATACAAACCAAGCAAATGGTAAACTAAAGCATGACAAGTACCTTTGTCGGCTGACACGCTGTTTGTGTAGACTTTCTTTGAAAAGAATAGTCATGCCGAGCACAATAATAATGAAATTCAAATTTATTATTCGTCTCGTATAATAAATCATATTTACGTTTTTTGATACCTAACAATGTAATATGTTCTTAAATGAAACTTCATCAATCATCATGGAGATACCTTTCTGCTACTAAATCTTCCGAAACCTTTTAGAGGCGTGAAACCTTTTTACCGTAATAAATTCCATAAATTCTCACCGGTTTTTCGTCAGCTCGAAAATAATAAAATAAAAGAAGGATATGCCCGTCTTGCACTCTTTTCTCTTTCAGCGTTTCCTAATGGTAGCTGTTTATCAAACAGGAATAAAAATATATAAATACGAAAAATAACTGAAAGTTCTGCACTATAAACACAAAAATCTCGAAGTCCTCGAACGTTATTCTGCGTGAACCGATGCAGGTATTCTTAGTAGCTGTCGACAAGAGAAACAGAGAAAACTTGGGAAATATTTATTTGGAAATACAGTCGAAATGCTTATGGAACCGTAATTTATTGATGACAATCCACGCTCTGCCCTCGAAGGACATCAATTCCGATATAAGGTGTTGAAATTAAATTTCTGTAGTCATGTTCTACGTCTTTACCGTCGTGTTACGATCCTTTCCGACGGCACACTCTCCCACATAAATCAACCCCTAGGACTTAAAAGCTCTACATCGCGAGTATAGGGTGCTGTACTTAGCTATCTGGACAGCCCAACTCTCTGGTTGGAATTCGTAAACAGCTCCGTAGCTGAACAATAATGCACGTTTATGGCACTTCGTGCTCGGTCGTCCTTTTCTATTTTCGGGAATAAGGATTGTACTTGGTGTTTCCATTTCTTCTTCTTGAGCCACGGGGTGCATGCTGGCACTCAGCGTGAGGTGTTCGTTTTGTGTGAAAGCAAAAGTATATGAAATAATATAGACAGGAGTGAAATTACAACATTTTCAGAATAACATCAACCTCCAGGTGAGAGAAATGTTTTGGATGATGAAGGAAAATAGAATCGAAAAAAAAAGAGATTGCTTTAGCTTGTTGTTCTAAATACGGCACACTACAGGTATATGTAACTACATTATATTCCGGGTTTTACGTGACGATTTTAGTGGTTAAAGTATTTAACTGTTTACCAAAACTGTTATCATTTCGTGTATACTTGGGTCAAGTCACTTCATATTTTTGCTTGCTTTCTTTATGCAAAGATGTACGGAACAGTGAAATCGGAACAAGTTTTACTACTAATTTCAACGTGGCAAATGCCCCATTAGGCACAACTAAGGTATGATACTCTTCACGCGAAGTGTGAAGGGTATCATATCTGTTTTTTTTTTGCGTGCGAATTATTGTCAAGTGCGAAGATCTGAAAATGAAATCGCCTTGTTGCACCAAATTAATAGAGAAAGGGTGTGCTGGCAAAAGGATATTCACTCAGTCTTAGAAGGATCTTCATCAGCGTCAGTGGCTAAATTAGTATGATCTTTTGTTGCGAGTGTTGTTAATTTTGTAAGAACATAGTGTAAAAAAAAACTTTGAATGCAATTTCTAGCAAATTCACTACCTTTAAATGATATTGTCTCGAAAACTCTTTTAGTTACGAAAAAACGGTTGGAGCATTTTTTATTAATGTTGTTGCGATCTTTAATTACGTCTCAAATATTTTTGCTACGATTAACCGTTTTCGAAATATTTTCAAATATATATATTTTTTATTTTATTATATTTTTTTTTTTTGCTGGTTATCACGAAAAATATTTCAGATACGAATTTTTTTTTGGTTTTCAAAGTATAAAAATAGCTGAATTGGTTATTTTTTCGAGATTCTGCCGAAAGTTCCCTTTGAATTCACAAGCTTTTTCGGTATAGTCTTCCCTCTGCCCCACTTCAAAAATAGAGAATATAGGTAGAATAAAAACATTAGATATTGCTTCTATTACGATAGGCTTAAAGTTATTTTAACTGGGGTAAAAGTTTTTTTTCAGTCAGGCACGCACTTTCCACTCTCCAAAACGTCTGGCGATTTTTTTTATTATCTTGCAACATTAGTATCTTCTATATTACAAAGCCACAGCCTTGGTAAATGACGTAATTGTATCGTTTTTTGCATACTTTAACCCTCTGTAGCCGCCAAACCCTGCTTCAGAGGCTTGCCAGACTTTTCATTCTTTAATTTCAGTATTACAAGAACCGATTGCGGTTTTGTGTTATGAACTTAACCATTGGCTAAGTTCATATCACACAACATTTAGCATACTGTTGCCAGTTTGTTTCATGAACTCTCTCCACTGAGTTTTTGGTGGACGCAACATGCTGTGAAAAATATCATTTTCTCCATCGCAAAAATTTCTCCGTTGGCTAGGACCAGCATATGATGACAATCCTGAAATGACACTCGCGCTGTCATATTCGTACGATTTTTCGACAGTAGTCAGTTTTGAACTGGAAATTTGACAATAGATGCGAGTGCAGTTCAGAACACAACAACGTGTTGCAATACTGCTTCGATACTGTTGAAACAGCATGTTGCGATTCCGCTGTGTGTTATGAACTTAGCCATTCACTTTATGAATTTCATGTCCTGAACCAAACGTATTAAACAAATTGAAATTGACAGCAAAGCAAAATAGGCTTAGTGCGTTGCGATTTCAGCATACTAGTGTTATACTTCAGTCCCAACAAAGTGTTCTGGCAGCTTCAGTTTTGCCAGAGCCCGTCGCCGTCGATAAAGTGTAGGCATCAAGTGCTAAAATATAATCTGAATGCGTACTTAAACATATGTAGGACAACTTAAAATACTGAGTAAATTGGAACTCGACAGTGTACGCTCTTAAGTAAATTGAATTGAGCCACTGAAACGGAATAAGTAAATTATCGACGTAAATTGAAAAGATAATTTAACCATTTCAGGGGGTGCTGGATTGTGGCTAGATATTTGTAAGTCGTTTATTTACTGTTTAATTTAGGTGTGTTGATTTCAATTAATATAATTCACTAAGCGAAGCATTTGATCATAGAGATGTTTTGATGTGCAAGGTAATTTGAAGTTGAAGGATTCAAAATCAATTCAATATGATTTGATAGCTTAAAGCGCTAGTCTGATTGCGCTCGGTCCGCACATTACGTCCTAGTACTCGGTGAATGCAGCTGCTATGTTCAAGTGAGCGGCTTCGGCTAAGCCTTTGCATGCAAAAGTCTTTGCACTGTCCACGGAACGTCTACTACAACTCAATTGCCTTAACCCCTTGTGGGGCATAGCGCGTCGACTGTTCCATGTGGCCCAGTTGACGTTTCGTCGGCATAAACTGGTTTCGGAGAATGCAGTTGCCAGCATGCACCTCCTGCACATCCATGGCCACGAACGTCGTCGTGGACGGGATTCGAGCCCGAAACGCCGGTAGTCAAACAAGAGACTAATGCCTCAACACACTGCGCTAGCAGTCGCCCCAGTAGCGACAGTAGTTTAGCAGTTCGGCTGATATTCTGCCTCGGCCAGATAAGCATGGCGATATGACAAGTAGAGTCAGCAGTCCATCTAAGATGGGATTCTCTAACCGAAGCTGATCTTAAACTAAATTTATATCAGGGAAATTGGTGTAGCAATATCACTACTGACCTACAGAGCGACATCCGTAGCTCCCTCCCGAGCGAGCTTATCAGCCCTACAATTACGAACAAAACTTTGATCCTCAGGATTCCTGCACAGGATAATGTCAAGAAAGTCATCCATCTCCGCTAGCTGAGACTTAGCCTCCGATAGGCTTTTCGACATGCAAAACCCTGATTCGAAGGATTTTACTGCGGCTGCACAATCCGTGAATATAATGATTTTCGTCGCAGATATCACGTGAACACCCAGCCAAGTCACCGCCTCATTAATCGCGAAAATTTCCGCCTGAAAAGCACTCCAATGATCCGGTAGCCGGAAGGACAGATAGAGGTCGAGCTCTTCCGAGAAATCTCCGGCACCCACGCCTACGACAGTCTTTGACCCATCCATATATATTTTCAACGATTGCGGTAGAGACGGACCCCCAGTCTCCCCCAGACTCCGTGGTGGAACCATGTTTGTGTGATTCTTAATGAACCATCGTTTAGGTGAGGTGTAGTCAATTAACTCGGGAATATCACCGTCGGTCATGATCGTAGAGTGACTGGTTGTCCACTGGTGTGTCTCTTTTATTAAAATGGCTGAGCTCACCGCCATCCATGAGCTTCCCTTGAATAACTAACGGCAGAATGTTAACCATCATATCCAAGGCAGCAGACGGGGTTGACCGTAGAGCTCCGGTGATTGCCAGACAAGCCACTCTCTGTACCTTGGCTGCTAGATGCAGATTAGAAGCCTTCAGTAGGGCATTCCACCAAACCACCACCATACAGCAAAATGGAGCGAAGCATCGCCACATAGAGCTAGTGAAGTATCTTGGGCTTCAAACCCCAGCTCCTACCTATAGCTCTTCTGCAGCAATAGAGGGCAATGGTAGCTTTGTTCGCGCGGTACTGAATGTTTAGTCTGCAATTCAGCTTGCTATCAAGTATGTGACCAAGAAAGTTTGCACTCTCCGTCCAATATATATCGGCAGGTCCGGAGGGAATCATACCGGCAATGCGGCAAAAACCCATGGACAAAATAACTCCTGGGGTTGTTGCCATACTAAAGGGATGTCTCCAACTACGTAGCTCTAGCGCGGAGGGAGTCAAGAGTGGTCTTCATAACCAAAACAGGCAAGAGTAGCCATGTCAATCCAACGGAGTTTAGACCTATCAGTCGAACGTCCTTTCTGCTAAGAACAATGGAAAAATATATAGATGGGTACATTAGGGAGACCATGCATCATCATCATCATGTAAGCGTTTTGTATTCTAGAGAGGTGAACACAGAACGCTCCTCCGCCAGGAGGAGTACTATCGCCGCTCCTATCGAGGCGGTAGCCTATGCAGACGATGTCGTGATATTCGTATCAGACAAACACAGTGCTTACAACTATGGATCTCAGAAAGTTACTAAGATGGGCGGATAGAAGAGTTAAATGTACAAATCCTCAGAAGACTAAACTACATAGTCCTCTTCACAAGGAGAACCAGAATTCAGGAATTTATCCTGCCCACACAGTTAAAAATCCTGGTCTATTATCAATGCTAATTGGGGTTACATATATGACGACACCAAAATTGTATTAGATTTTAATAAAATGAAAGTATTACAATTGCTTCCGTAAACTTCACTGGTTTAAATATTAAACTTTTCTGGCATTATTTTTTGAATCAAATTGTTGGTTTAAAATTTAATCTACAGATATTATAATCTATGAAAAAATATTAATTTTACTGCGTTTTTTTAACTCCTCTAAGTTTTTTCTCCATTATTTTTTTTTTTTCAATTTTCTAAACTTCCAAATCCTTTATTAAGCCCATCGCAGGTTAGCCAGCTAATCTTTAACTTTTTTCGCCATGGCGCAGCATCGAACCTGTGAACTCCGTGTTGTAGAGTTGCGACCTAGACCACTCGGCCACGCAGCATAATATTTTGAGCTGACTGCGAGTAGTTATAGTGAGACTTGAGACTCAAAAAATATACTTTGTGGGGTTTACCTTTTAATTAAACTTAGATTAGAAACTAATGCGAGAACAAAAAGAACACAAAAAGGTTTGAATTGTATTAGAATTTATTACAAATTGGTTTAAAATAGAAGTAAACTTTGAATTGTTTTAGAATTTATTACAAATTTGGTTTAAAATAGAAGTAAACTTTGAATGGGTTTAGATTATAGAATTAAAATTATTAAAAATGGTGGTAGTCCAAGACCAGGTTTAAAAAAAATACCGAGATTTTTGACTGTGCAAGATGGGCGGCACCGGCCTAACTGAACTGAGGTCGTAACGCCGAAGAACGAAACAGCAAGGCCAACATCGCCTTTTACACCTGCAAATGCTTGCTTGGTAAAAAAGTGGGACCTGAAACCGTGAATAACTAACTCACTGGATATACACGGCTGTCGTAAAACCGATACTAACGTACAGAGCTGTGGTCACAGCACTCAACACGAAAAGCAACATACAGGAAATGGAGAGGGTACAGAGACTATGTTGCTTTGGGATCACTGGCGCCTTAAGGACAGTATCTTCTGTGAACGCTCTTCTAAACCTGCCAGCGATTGACCTGCATGTGAAGAATGAGGCTGCTAAATGTTGGCTAAGGCTCAGAGAGGTAGAACACTTCAAAGAAAGGCCATATGACCAACGCAGATAGACTGACATCTAATAATACTGCCACTAGATGAAACCACAAATAGGTACACAGTTAAAAATCTCGGTATTTTTTTTAAACCTGGTCTTGGACTACCACCATTTTTAATAATTTTAATTCTATAATCTAAACCCTTTCAAAGTTTACTTCTATTTTAAACCAAATTTGTAATAAATTCTAATACAATTCAAAGTTTACTTCTATTTTAAACCAATTTGTAATAAATTCTAATACAATTCAAACCTTTTTGTGTTCTTTTTGTTCTCGCATTAGTTTCTAATCTAAGTTTAATTAAAAGGTAAGCCCCACAAAGTATATTTTTTGAGTCTCAAGTCTCACTATAACTACTCGCAGTCAGCTCAAAATATTATGCTGCGTGGCCGAGTGGTCTAGGTCGCAACTCTACAACACGGAGTTCACAGGTTCGATGCTGCGCCATGGCGAAAAAAGTTAAAGATTAGCTGGCTAACCTGCGATGGGCTTAATAAAGGATTTGGAAGTTTAGAAAATTGAAAAAAAAAAATAATGGAGAAAAAACTTAGAGGAGTTAAAAAAACGCAGTAAAATTAATATTTTTTCATAGATTATAATATCTGTAGATTAAATTTTAAACCAACAATTTGATTAAAAAAATAATGCCAGAAAAGTTTAATATTTAAACCAGTGAAGTTTACGGAAGCAATTGTAATACTTTCATTTTATTAAAATCTAATACAATTTTGGTGTCGTCATATATGTAACCCCAATTAGCATTGATAATAGACCAGGATTTTTAACTGTGTAGTTGATCAGCATAAAGGCGCTGAACCTTTACACGGATGGCTCCAAAATGGAAGCCGGAGTTGGTGCAGCAGTCGACTTTGGACTGGAAATTGGATTCCACTTCATGGCATGTAAAACAATGCAGTTATCACCCTTCCGCAATATGTGACAATTCGCCAATTCTTCGATTGACATCTGGCCCGTACGCCGACTTAACTCTTCATTTGATATTGTTCCTGCGCAAAAATTTCTTGAAATTCGACCAAGACATGAGTTCCAGCTTCCTGGTTACTCTTGCGGAAACGTTCCATGTGCTCTGCTGATAGACAGTACCAGGTAGAGCAAATCGTCCACCTTCCTTACAAACACAACGCGCGATAAGAATCTTGGTCTTCTTTTTTGGAAGTTGGGTGATAAACTCTTCCTTCCACTTAGCGGGAAATGTCTGTGTGTCCCACTACTCAATTGTCCTAACCCTTTGTGGGGCATAGCGCAGCAACTGTTCTGTGTGGCCTAGTTGACGTTTCGTTGGCGGGGAATGCTGTTGCCAGCATGCACCTCCTGCTCCCCCATTTAGCCGCCTACTTGCGACAAGTTTGGAGATGCTGTGGCTTATTATTACACCTCGCACCACAGGGGACAACACGAACATCCGTGGCCGAACGTCGTCATGGACGGAATTCGAACCCGAAACGCCGGTAGTCAGATATGAGACTGATGCCTCTACGCACTGAACTACCAGTCACCCCAAAGTGGGTGCAGCAGCTCGGCAGTTATGCTTGGCGCCACTTGATGAAGTTCGTTGAGTCCGGCGGCCTTTCCTCGTTTTAGTGCAATAATTGCAGTGACAAGACATATGATATTTATAAGAGTTAACATTATACCCTGGTAATTCATCTAGTGTAAATGTCGCGTTCGACGGATCAAAAGATGTAGGCTACATTTAGCGGTTGCGCACAGAAGTTCGCTCGTTCCAGTCTGTTTTCAACTACTGTCGCCGCAATTGGATCTCACGTTTTCTGATCGGAAAACATGTTTTTTTTTTTAATATTGGCTGCGTTCTGCGAAACTTACAGGATCAGACAATTTGACAGTGAGTAACAGAGATGTGAAGTATTGTATATCCGTAAGTTGAAGAGAGAGGGTCACTTATCTGTCAGAATCTTTAGAGGAAAAATTTACCGGAAAAATTTGTTGGTTCGTTTCCCCGGCCCATGATTTATAAACAAATACATCTACCACACTCTCTGTCTCTTTCGCTCTGGTGCAATTATTAAGAAACAGGCTTAACGAAAATTGGTTGGTTGTCATTTTGCTCTCTCGTGTGCGTCAAATGTGTGAATGTATCAGTTAAATGCATCTCTCTTTCACTTACGGATACACAATGCTTTGCTATCTCTGTTGC
Source organism: Chloromyia formosa (assembly GCA_964017055.1). Taxonomy (NCBI): domain Eukaryota; kingdom Metazoa; phylum Arthropoda; class Insecta; order Diptera; family Stratiomyidae; genus Chloromyia; species Chloromyia formosa. The sequence continues at coordinate 28,793,863 of OZ024815.1, read as the reverse complement.
TTACTGTCATTTCCATAACCGGTCAGGCTTTCAGGACCGCGACCAATGTGAAACTATTCGCAACTAATTAGTTTCTTTTATCACAGTTTCATTTGTCAAGCTTAATGATTGCTCTTGATACAAGTATATTACAATGAAGTTTATTTCTAAAGTTTTTTTTTTTTTCAAACATTGAGATTATACAATCACCTGCAATCCCAACTTTATCTGGGACAAAATCCATTTCATATCAAATGCAGGCTACTACCTTATATGACCTTTTTTTGCCCAGTCCCTTCGCCTAAACTACACTTGAACTGGATAGTGGCGAAAAAACGTGCCTATAGTCGGAGATGCTTTCTTCTGTTCGGTACAAATTTCATAAAACAGTTAATACTCGTATGAAAAGGGTTTACAAATTGCCAAACTATGCCTCTCATAAATATGTTCATAAATTGGACTCAATATTTTAGAGCGCGTGCAAATTATTATTTTCGTAAACATATGCAAATTGTGCTATCAATAATCACGCACTTAACTACGTATATTAGTACACCATATCAACTTGTGATAATATTCTAATATTTACATTGCTATCGCTAACATTTACCGGTAGAACATCTAAGACAAATCACGCCTATCCATTCTATGGGTAAGAATACATTCAATTATTAATTTTTTATCTCACTGTATGTCTTCCCTAAGTATACGTAATCGAAACACTTCGAACACTGTTGGAACTAGACTCATGATGGCATTCCATTGGGCCAATCTTAATTTCATCAATCCGCTTCTAAATTGGAAATTTGTGTATATTGTCCATCCTACCTCCTTAAATCCCTTTAAAAGTGTCCTGTTGTTACCTCCTTACTGCAAAAATGGACGACTACTATGGCATCCTAAAAACCTAAATAATCCGAATCCATTCCATCTTTGGTTGGCAACCACTTCAAATTGACCGTATTACTTCGTATAAAGGAAAAAGGCATCGTAAGGAAATAAGGCCTTCCCACCCCGAAACCATTGACTAGAACCCGAAATCGGTTAGTCAAGCTGACGAGTGTCCTGGGCATCGGTAAAGCCGTCTTTTAGCCCTTTTTATCCTTGAGTAGTTTTATGTTGTCGTTTCAGTTTATTTTTGTAGGTGAATTTGGGATAGGCGAATAAGTAGAATGTATCCCTTCCGGTCGGGAATTGATTTGATACTGATTCAGGTGAAATAGACATGTTGGGTGTTTTTTGGTAAACGACGTTCCGTTTATTTTTTATTAGTAAAATAAATAAATTTAAAAAAAACGGTCGGAATCATTTCGGTTAGAAGGAGAATTAGAATTCATAAGAAAGGCATTAGATGTAATATGGGGTGTTACCCGATTTAAATTGTAATTCTCATCTAAATTGCGGATCACGATTTGAACCCGGTAATGTTTCTGTTTCCTTTCGAATATAGTTAGACCTTCATCACTCAGCCTTAGGTCAAGTTAGATTAGGTAAGGAAGGGGGTTGCCGCTCGAGCAGCTCGCATTAGGTCTCCGATTTGGGACCATTTACGACCCTCCACTGGCTAATTCGAGCTTCAAAGTGAACACTCCGCTAAATTAAATCAACTGATTCAACGAGACGAGAGTTACCACCTTTGCTGGCTCTCGAAAGCTGTAAGCACCTTAGAGGTTAAGGCGTTTCCAATTTATAGCTGAACACTCACGCAAAGAATGTTCAATGGTGTACTTTTCCACATCGCATCTTCTGCATAAATTGCTGGAGGTCAGTCCCAGTCTTCTCACATTGGATGCAGTAAGGCAGTGTCCGCTCTCACTGGTGACCACAAAATCCTGGCTATCCTACGACCCGTTCTGTTTGTACATTCAGATCGTAGTTTAATCCATATGACTCCATCTATTTCAATTGTGATGTCCGCAAGTGACCGTGGCATATGTGCCGGTGGGCTGTTCACGGCTCCTGAACCTCTCATTGCCAGTTCATCGGTTTTCTCATTGCCTGCGACACCACTGTGTCCGGTCATCCACATACTCCTTTTAGGAGTATGTTTAACCTTTCTATTGACAGGCTCTGTGCATACGGTTACACCTCTCAAAGAGCATCTGTATGACGCTAGAGTCAGAATGGCCGCCCTACTGTCGCCGCAAATCGTCGTCATCCTCGTTGAAGTTTCTTGAATGGACTCTACCGCCATGCGTATAGCATGTAACGGGCCTAACCAATTCTGAACTTCACATTATCTCCCCAGAGCAGTTTCCTGTCTAACATTTGGCCGAAATATTTAACACTGACAACAAGGTGTAATGTTACTCCGTTGAGGGTGGGTGTGGCAATTTCTGGTACGTTATGTTTCCTTGTAAAACAATTAATTCGGTTTTAGGCAGGTTAGCATTAAGACCAGCTTCCCCGGCCCAGATTTGTATCTGGTCCAGCGCCGATTGCATAAGGCTGGAAAAGGTTTTAGGAAACTTACCTCTAACAAGTACCACATTGTCATCGGCATATGACACTACCTCAAAACCGCTGGCTTTTAACCTCTCTAGTATTTCGTTGACCGTCAGAATCCAGAAGATAGGGGATATAATCCCTCCCTGCGGTATTTTCTTCACTCAGCCTTACAAGTTTAATCATATATATAATATCAACTGGTTTTAATCTATATTTCAACATTATTCTAAAAATACTATTTTTATTCTTGAAACCATAAGAACCCTCCAAGGGTGAATATACTACTTTCATTGATACTAAGCAGACAAAACAGTCGCCCATTTAAAGGCTGACTACCTTACATTTACAGCTCTAGTGAAGTTTCCTTCGAGCTTCTTTCCTTGGGTGATAATATGGCTAAAGTGCCAACACTCGAAATGTCTGAAGATATTAACTCCGTGCTGAAACACCAATATGGCACTAGCATCCGCATACAATGTACCTTTGCCTAGCAGCTATCCGATCCGAATCCGTGCAAAATCTAAAAGGAATACTCACCCAAGAAGCACATTAGTTGGATAATGCACTTTCAACAAGATACACAATCGCTGGCAAATGCGTGCCCAAGTGGTTGAATTTGCATGTGATACGTCGCATTTCAGACAGTGAATCAACTCTCTCCGTATATATATTTGAATATTGGAAGAAGCACATAAGGACATGGTCGAGTGTTCTGACATACCCAAGACACGTTTGAAAGAAAACTCAATAAGCATGTTGGGTATTACGAAATGTGGTTATAGGTAAATGTACGTACATACAGCATATTCTTACTCTCAGCACAATTCTCTAGTCTAGTAGAGAGATATGTACATCCGAGTTTATGAGCTTTTATTTATAGTTTCAATAGAAGATACAGTGAGACTCCTAGATTCAATGAATGGGATTATTATTACGGTTTATAAATCTGTCCATCACAATTCCCATCATATTTTCTCTAATAGGCATATTACCATGTTTTCAATAGAAGTAAGCTCCTTATGAACGTAGATTAAATTCTGCACAAATTAATTAACTACTTTAATTATATGGAACTACCACATTGCGGTTGGCCACCGATTATCAATGGGCGCACTTCAGAAAACAGAAGGGGCTAGGAATATTAAATTTATATGGTTTTATATTATTTATTATCTCCTTCCTTGTATAGTAAGTTTAATTTTCCTGCAGAGATATGCCTTCCAGTAATTCGTCGCTTCCATTAGGCTCTATTGTCTTGACGTTCAGCTTTCTCAACAGTTATCTGTTTTTTTTTTGTTTTATACGAGTAAGCTAGCCTACAAAAAAAAATTTAGCGTTGGAAATCCAGGATGGCTATCTGCAGTTCCCATTGTAAAGTCATTGCGTTACCACTTCTGTCTCAAGTAAATGGAAGTGGAAGTTCCTTACCCAGAACTTCCTGTTGTTATATTACCGCAAGTTGCAAAGATACGAATAATTTAAACTTTGTAATAATAAGAAAAAACTGCCCATCATATCACATTGAGCTTGGGGTGAAACTTTAGATTGGGCTGAGATTATCTACCTTAATCGTTTTCGGTCCATACAGTGCTGCTTCCAGATTTGCACTCCGACTTCAGTCAATACAAAATTTTTTCGCACTGTTGTCCTCTTTAGAGCCGGTGCACATGAACGTCCAAATAATGCGGGACGCCTCGTTACTTTTTCGATTCTCCCTCTTTAAAACCTATCGCCGTTCAAGAGCACATGATGTGAAAGGATGCAGCGTCTGTATGTATTATATAAACCGGGCCACACATTGCCGAACACGGATTCGAACTTTTTGTAAAGTATCTTGAGCCATAAGAATGAAATCTCAAAGCATCGACTGAGGAAATGTGATCATCAAGCGAATGGCTTAATAAACTTCACAGAAATCGGAAGAAAATTGTCCACTGTAACCGCCATCGTGTTCGCGTTCGACTTCTTGTGGCCCGGCTTAATCAAAACTTATGTGCGGACGCAGAAAACGGCTGCGTTCCTGCGAACGAATAAAGATTTGACATTTCTCGAATTCTCCTCCATATGCTTTTCCCTCCGGTTAAATTTTGTATAACTGTCAATTTTCGGATCTGAAAATGACCCCTTCCAGATCTGAGAAGTATTCTTTTTATTCCAGAGGGGAAGATTTCAGATCCGAAAATTGACAGTCGTCTGTACAAATTTTACCGGAGGGGAAAGCATATGGAGGAGAATTCGAGAAAAGTCAAATCTTTATTCGTTCGCAGGAACGCAGCCAATGACGCAGGTAGGAGCAGAAACCAGCGGCCGATAGCTATCGAATAGCTTTCCGCGTCCCTTGTGAAACGCTACATTGCTCGCAATGTACAATATTTCTTCCTATTCGATTGAAAGTGACACGGCGTCTGACGTCACGTTGATGTACACCGGCTGTTAGGTTGGAGTTTCTCCAACGCTTCGATCTTAAGATATTCAACAATTGGTTACAAGTCGAATCTGTAACTTATCTCGGATGCATTTAATTATTTCCTATCGAAAGTGTCCTAGCCCTACCAAATTCTATCAACATCTGGCCTGTGGGTGTGCAACGGTAAAGTAACTGCTATTTCTTCGATAACGGCTCTAAACTTTTTGCGAGTTTTCACCACACAATTTGGCTATATGTAAGCACATTTAGAGACATTCTCTGGCCCCTCCAAACCATACTTCTACATCCGCAACTGTGCTTAATTTTATGCGGGTTGACTGACATATAAGCACGCGTTGTTCTCTGAGCGTTCTATTTTTATTATAAACGATTTAAGGACCTAAGCAATAAATTTCCATTTTAAATCATTTAAAATTTTCCAGATACATCGTAGTCTAAGAAAAAAGTGTTCATTCCTCAGCAACCCCACATTGGGCGGCACTTTTATTTATTCTTCTAGTCCAATTCTTAGCCAAAAAAAAGATTCTCATTTCAAGGGAAACCTGTTCAATTTATCCTTGTGAGGCATAGAGCGTCAACTGTTCCATGTGGCCCAGTTGACGTTTCGTTAGTATTAACTAGTTTCGAAAAATGCTGTTCCCAGCATGCACGTCCTGCTCCTCCATTTAGCCGACTACCTGCTACAAATCGGGAGATGCTGTGGCTGATTATTACGCCCCGCACCACAGGGGGAAGACAACACAAACATCCATGGCCACGAACGTCGTCGTGGACGGGATTCGAACCCAAAACGCAGGTACATAGTTACACATGAGACTGATGCCTCTACGCACTGAGCCACTGTCTTTCGTTGCTTGTATGCCAGAAAACAAAAAGCATTTTATATGCCAATGAAATGAGACTGGGTGAAACGAATACGGCTTAAAATAAATAATAAGGCGACTACACGCTTCGGAAACTGAGGCCGTCTAGATATGGTGTAAAATGCATATAAAAGTTTATCCTCTCCCCTACACGTGAAATTATTATTGAACAAAACTATCTAATTCGCTGCACCGCATTCTCCAGCTTAAATTATTATGGTCTTTGACCTTCTAAAGGAGAAATCAAGTTTTGGATCGCAGTCTTAATCGGTTTGGTTGGAACCGCGACGGTTACCCGTTTGGCCGGTTAATCTGAGGTTCCCATAAAAAATCGAACTAGCCTTAATATATTAATAAGACGTTATTGCATTTTATTGTATATAAATATATATTACATGCATAAACGAACACAAAGGCTCCGAAAAAGCAACAGGCGAAGAAAAAAAAAACACTCCATTTGTAGTAGATTAAAGGAAAAATAAACTCGGAAGCAAGAGAGGAATCAAATCTGCCAAACAAATTGTTTTTCAACAATCAAAAATCCAATTTTCAAAAAAGTTTACCAACTCTGTGCAATCAACCCGCATCAATTACCTTTTATTCGTCTTGATTAATCACTAATTACTTTCGGTAACTTGCTCTTTCACATTTTTTTTCTAAATTTCTCATCAAACCCATTTTTATGTGCTCTTGCTAAATATAATTGTTATTATGATGTTATATATATCGAGCGACTTAAGCTCTCTCGTCAATCTTCGACCAACTTATATTCTGAGTCAGTGAATCCATTCACCGTTTGCTCCTTGAAGAAAGCACATAGAAGTTTTCATTTCTTTCCCAATCCCCATAATAGGATTACTTAAAATATCCTTTTATTTTGTCCTCGAGAACTTTTCAGTTTTCCAATCATCTTAAGGTCAATACCCATCAAAGGAATTCGACCCTTCTGCCACGAGAACGGTACAAAAGTTCGACAGTTCGTTCTCCACAAAAGTGAAGGACTCTTTTAAAAGAAGTTGTTGCTCTGTGAACTTTTCAATCGAAAATATCTTTGGATGGCAGAATGTCTGATTTTAGTATCTATAGCAGTCATTCACGAACAGAAGATGACAGGGATAATATTGAGTAGATACAAAATATTTTCAGACTTATCATAGTCGATGATGGGACGCTTGACATTATTTGAATTGAAAACAAATAAGAGATTTAGTTTGTGATTCTTAGATAAGGATGCATTAAACTCCTAGTGGCGCATAGCACGTCAACTTTCGCTGCGGTGTAACTACTTTCGGACAATGCAAGCAACCAAATCCTGACCCTTTAGCCGAATTCCTCTTCAAGCTGGGAAAGGCTGTTGCTTATTCTTGCACCCGAAGCAACTGGGAGAAGACAATGCAAATAGCAGTGGTCAGGAGGGACTCGAACCAACATGACCGGTATGATTTGATGGATCAAATTTCCAATTAAAAGAGTGGAAGAAACGTTAGCATTATCCATTGCTTTGTTTAGTAAAGACGCAACTCTGTCATTTTTTACCTAATTATGCATTTTTCTTAATACACGACAATTAATTCAGCTTATTGATACGATAAGGGGCATAGTGACATTTTTTTTCTGAATAAAGAATAGATTCAATCCGTTAACTGAAAATACACCAACGCAAATCAGTATGCGGGCAGCCTAAAGCGGAAATCCATTCTGGACCCACTATCAAGTACATCTCCGCTTCTTGGCGATACGACAGCCAGAAATTTCTCGTACTGTCGTCGCTGATAAATTATGAATTTACCCCGTTACCCGTGATATCGCTACATATTTGCCAAAACCATTCAAACTTATGTATATATAACAGTTACCTCAAACTTCTTGAAAATATTTTTGGGTAATTTTCACTTTTCATTGTGAGGCAATATTTCATAGAGCCATATAACATAAGCTGAGTGTGAAAAATGCTACGAAAGTTAGAAAAATTTGCAATAAAAAAGGCCAGAAAATAGTAAAGTTACTAGTTGGTGTAGTATAATCTAGTACAAAGTTAATATTATTAATATATATAATATTATTAACTTTAGTATATTAGTCATAAAATGTAATAGATCAAACATGTAAATTTATAGTTCAATGAATTCTAAATAAATCAGTACTAAAACTCAACATGGCGCAGCCGGTCATAAAAAAAAAGTGTCGTCGGTAAATTGTCACTAGTATTTACGAAGTAATCAACAAAATAAATCAGAAAATATCGTGAACAAAAGCGGAGATCCAGGGAGATCTGTTTGAAAATAATAACAAACTGACACTGACCGAGCAGGTATAATAAACATGGATTTTTCAAAACCCGCATGCCTTATCTTGAAAGGCAATATTTGTGAAGAGTGGCGAAAGTTCAAACAATCGTTTGAAATATATTCAATTGCAACGAAAACTGACTGTGAGTCCGAAAAAGTGCAAATTGCTCGATTTTTAAGCTGTGCTGGAGAGGAAGCACTGAAATTATATAATACGTTCGAACTCGAAGAAGCCGAGAGATCGAAGCTATCGGTTATAATGGCTAAATTCGAAGCATATTGTAATCCGAGGAAAAATATTATTTATGAGCGGTTCAAATTCTATAAACGATCGCAAAGCGAGGGAGTGCCGTTTGATCAGTTTTTAACTGATATTACGAAATTGTCAGAAAGTTGTGAGTTCGGTGAACAACGTGAAAGCCTAATTCGAGATCGGATTGTTCTTGGCATCGCGGATCATAACCTACAATCCCAACTTCTGAAAATCGACAACTTGGATTTGGCAAAAGCGAAGGAAATGTGTAGAATATCGGAGCTAACAGAAGGGCAAGTTAAGGAGATGCAAAAGAAAGAACTGCTTAGCATAAAAGGGAATTTAAGTAAAAATAATAAGAAAAACAAATTTACTAATTCTAGTTTTTGTAGGAACAAGAATAGCAATGTAAATCCGGGAAGTTCAGGACAACGAAATGAGCACAAATCTGAAAGTAATGTTTGTGGACGGTGTGGCAGCAGACATCAATTTCGAAATTGTCCAGCATATGGGAAAAAATGTCATAAATGCGGGTTGGCAAATCATTTTGCGAAAGTATGTCGAAAAAATTCCAAACAAGAGAATAATTCTCAAAATAAGGTAACTAATTCTGAAAATATAAGTGCTGCGGCGATTAATGTCAAGGAAGATGATTTTGGATCTTTGTCAAGTGGTGATTTTTACATTGATCAAATTAAAAATACAGGAGATAATACCTATAGACAGTGGTTAGCGACTTTATACATTGGTGATAATGCGATAGAATTCAAATTAGATTCGGGGGCAGAGATTAATACATTGCCAATTAGCTTGTGTAAAAAGTTAAATTTGATGGAACGTTATGAGTCTATCCCTGTGAACTTGGAAGCATATGGAGGTTCGAAAATAAAAAATTTTGGTTGTGTTAAACTACCGGTTCAATATAAACGTGATACTCATTTATTAGAGTTTATTATAGTTGATGTGAAAGCTAAACCGATTCTAGGTTTGAAATCCTGTGTTGACTTAAAGTTAATTAAAAGAATTAATGAAATTGAAAATATTAGGCGCGATGAATTTATAAAAGAAAATAAGGAAGTTTTTTCAGGTATTGGTAGATTCCCTGAGAAATGTACATTAGAAATTATTGAGAATATCGTGCCGACTCATAAGCCACCCAGAAGAATACCCATTTCTCTTAGAAATCAAGTAAAAACTACTTTAGACAAAATGGAGGAAAGAGGCATAATTTCTAAACAAATTTATCCGAGTGCGTGGGCTCATAACATGGTCGTGGTGGAGAAACCGGACAAAACATTACGAATATGCCTCGATCCTAGAGAACTTAATAAATACATTAAACACGAGCATTTTGAAATTCCGAAACTAGAAGATTTGTCGATAGCTATGAATTGGATGAAATATTTCAGTGTAGTTGATTTGAAAGAGGGTTTCTGGCAGGTAGAACTTAACGAAAATTGCAAAGAACTAACTACATTTAGTACGCCATGGGGCTCATATCATTTTAACGTGCTACCATTTGGCATAAGTATTGCACCTGAAAAGTTTCAAAAGTTGAATTCCAAATATTTCGGAGATTTACCTGGAACTTTCATTTACATAGATGATATATTTATTGGAGGGAAAACTCTCGAAGGACATAATGAAAATTTGAGAAGAGTTATACAAAGAGCTAAAGAATATGGCATTAAATTTAACGTAAACAAATTGCAATATTGTGTGCAACAGGTTAAATATTTAGGGCATGTACTCAGTGAGGAGGGACTAGCACCAGATGCCGAAAGAGTATCTGCTATCAAAAGCATCCAAGACCCTAAGAATAAGAAAGATCTTCAAAAAATACTAGGCACTATAAATTACTTGCGTCCATTTATACCAAACTTGGCAGAAATCAATGCACCCTTGAGAGCGCTTCTTCACAAAAACACTGAATTCGTTTGGACCACGTATCACTCAAATGTTTTAAAAAATATTAAAGAATTAATAAGTAAAGATACAATCCTTAATGCGTTTGACCCTGAGAAGGATATTGTAGTTCAGAGTGATGCTTCTAAAAATGGCCTAGGATGTTGTTTAATGCAAAATCAGAAGCCTATATACTATGCATCAAAAAGTCTATCAGAATGTGAAATGAAGTATTCTCAAATCGAGAAAGAGCTTTTAGGAATTGTTTATGCTTGCACAAAGGAAAAAGTAAAAAAAGTAACAATACATACTGATCATAAGCCATTGGCTGCGTTGCTTGATAAAAATGTGAGTCAGATTCATTCGAACAGGCTTCAAAGGATGAAGATCAAACTTTTGAAATATAATTTTGTTGTTAAGTATATACCGGGAAAGTATTTACACTTAGCAGACATTTTATCAAGAAATGCAACTCCTGATAATGAAGTTAGTACAGATTCTATTTTCAAGGATGTGGTACATACAATTAGTATGAATACAAAGAAGAAATTAGTATTTCAAGAGGCAACGAAGAAAAGTATTCTTTTCTCACAAATAATACAATATTGTAAAGAAGGATGGCCTGAGTCGAAAGAAAGAGTTACAGATATTCTAAAATTATATTGGAATCTCAAGAATGAAATATATTTTGAAGACGATTTGTTATTTTATGAAAATCGTATAATGGTTCCACCCGAACTTGTAAATACATCATTAGAATGGATTCATCAGTCACATTTTGGAATGTCCAAGACCAAAAGTAGGGCCAAAATGCTTTTCTATTGGCCTAGAATGAATCAGGACATTGAAAATGTCATTGCCAAATGCCGAATATGCGAGAAATATGCAGCGGCAAATTCTAAACAACCTTTACTTAAATATCCTATACCTAAATATCCATTCCAGAGAGTAGCATGTGATATTGCTCAATACGGCGGGAATAGTTATTTTATTTTACAAGATTATTATTCAAAGTGGTTAGAAATAAAATTGCTCAAGAACAAAACGGCAAGTAGCATCATAGCAGCATTAAAAGAAATTTTTAGTACACATGGTATTTCTGAAGTGGTAATAGCCGATAATCAACCTTTCCATTCAATAGAATGCCAACAGTTTTCAAAAATTTGGAATTTTGAATTTAACTGTATTAGTCCGAGGTTTCCACAAGCAAATGGACTTGCCGAGAAAGTGGTTGGTATAAGCAAAAAGATTATTAAAAAAGCTACCGAAATTGGTACAAGTTATGAGCTAATCCTATTAGAGTATAGAGCTACTCCAATCACGGGAATAGGATATTCTCCTTCTCAATTATTAATGAGTCGTAACTTAAGAACCCAACTTCCAATAAAAACAGAACTTCTTTTACCCAAAATCTGTCTAGAAGTAGAACAAAAACTTGAAAGTAGACAAAACAAATACAAACAATATTATGATAAAACAGCACCAAGAAAAGAATTAGTATTAAATCCTGGAGATAATGTGGTTTATAGAAAAGATGGTCGTTGGGAACCAGCTACTGTTGTAGGAAGTCATGTTTCTCCTAGATCTTATGTAATAAGGAATGAAAGAAATAGAGACATTAGGAGGAACACAAAGCATTTAAGATATTCATCAAATACTCCCAATTTTAGAAATGAAGTTGATAATCAAAATAATAGTAATGCAAATGGGAGTCAGAATGAAAATAGAGCGAGTCAAAATCTTCTTCCTGACACTAGTAGCCAACATTATGTAACAAGATACGGTCGCACAGTGAAGCCACCTAACTATTTTGGAAATTAAAAAACTCAGTTCTAATAAGATCGAAGTCCTGAACAGCCTGAATTAAAGTATTTTAGTGAATAAGAAAATATGATATGTTATTTATCAATAATACAGACTTTATTTAGATTGTAAAAAAGGTTGAATCATCATTTGAAAAGAAAAAAAAGAATGAAAAATGAATTCTATGAAAAAAATAAATTTATAATATTTTGATGAATAATACATACTAGTAAATATTGAACGTCATTTATAAAAAAAAAAAAATGTAAGAATCAAAAATATTATTTGAAATTGTAAAGCTAACATTGGAACATACATAACTTTTTATTTTTAAACAAAATTCTAAAAAAGGATGGAAGATGTAGTATAATCTAGTACAAAGTTAATATTATTAACTTTAGTATATTAGTTATAAAATGTAATAGATCAAACATGTAAATTTATAGTTCAACGAATTCTAAATAAATCAGTACTAAAACTCAACAGTTGGTAAAAATCTAGACCTTTCGCCTATTTTTCCAAGTAAACGGGGCCTTGGGCTGCGTGTGGTAAGCTGGTTGGATAAAGACATCTACACAGTTAAAAATCTCGGTATTTTTTTTAAACCTGGTCTTGGACTACCACCATTTTTAATAATTTTAATTCTATAATCTAAACCCTTTCAAAGTTTACTTCTATTTTAAACCAAATTTTTAATAAATTCTAATACAATTTAAAGTTTACTTCTATTTTAAACCAATTTGTAATAAATTCTAATACAATTCAAACCTTTTTGTGTTATTTTTGTTCTCGCATTAGTTTCTAATCTAAGATTAATTAAAAGGTAAACCCCACAAAGTATATTTTTCGAGTCTCAAGTCTCACTATAACTACTCGCAGTCAGCTCAAAATATTATGCTGCGTGGCCGAGTGGTCTAGGTCGCAACTCTACAACACGGAGTTCACAGGTTCGATGCTGCGCCATGGCGAAAAAAGTTAAAGATTAGCTTAATAAACGATTTGGAAGTTTAGAAAATTGAAAAAAAAAAATAATGGAGAAAAAACTTAAGAGGAGTTAAAAAAACGCAGTAAAATTAATATTTTTTCATAGATTATAATATCTGTAGATGAAATTTTCAACCAACAATTTGATTAAAAAAATAATGCCAGAAAAGTTTAATATTTAAACCAGTGAAGTTTACGGAAGCAATTGTAATACTTTCATTTTATTAAAATCTAATACAATTTTGGTGTCGTCATATATGTAACCCGAATTAGCATTGATAATAGACCAGGATTTTTAACTGTGTAATCCGGTTCTCTCAGGCAATAGCACAATAGTTCAGTGGTGTTCCTGTGCATGTGGTCTTCTTTGGATCGGCCCATTTACCATCTAGCGGATCGCTCTGTATATGTGTTCTTTAATGCCGTTATCAAAACAATGTCTTGAAATTATAGGTTACCCTGAACGCAACAGAAGCCAACTGATACGGTGCAATCTGTCGTCTTTATGCGTTTATTACTTTTTTTCGAGAACAGATTCGATCGAGGTCTAACATCTCCAACGTGGATTTCAAAGTAAACCAATATCATAATAAAGAATTAAATATCTTTCTTCTTAAATTGGAATTGTTTGTGACACTTGGTTTCATTCTGCACACCAACTTAGTATGCGTCTGTAGCTTAGCTCGGTAACGCACCGGGCATTTTTTGCTACTCGAAACACGGTCTCTGCGGTTCGCGCCCCGCAACGGGATCAACTATTTTTTATTCTCAAATTCCCTCTGAATTAATTTCTCCGAGCTTAGTGGTTTCGTATGGATAGTAGCACTCATCAGGTCTTGCATCTTTGCAGCTATCCATGTGCAAGACGACCACGAAATTGTGAGAATTCTGTTTGTATAAGCCGTGAAGGCGTGATTTTACTTGAAAACTCGACCGTGGAGGTCTAGATGGTGTGAAGCACTTATATTAACTCACTAGAGGGGTGGAGAGAGGGTGAGAAGTGGAGATATTTGTTCCCTGGCAATTTTACTTTATGTATTAATGTTCTTGCAAATGTACAAGTGCGAATCATTTTCAATTTAAATTGGAATTGTTTGTGACACTTGGTTTCATTCTGCACACCAACTTAGTATGCGTCTGTAGCTTAGCTCGGTAACGCACCGGGCATTTTTTGCTACTCGAAACACGGTCTCTGCGGTTCGCGCCCCGCAACGGGATCAACTATTTTTTATTCTCAAATTCCCTCTGAATTCTATTATGTTTTTTTTTCTTTGTGCTTCAAACCATTTCCACCCCTCCTTTTGCCACTTTAAAAACCTTCCTTATATTGCCTTCCGCCAAAGAAATTATGTAATGGAAAATGAAATTCAGTTAATAAATTACCAAGACGTGTTGCTCATTGCAACTATATTTCAGCTAGCTGTACCATTTCACAAGTACAATCGTCATGTTCATGCATACAAACTGACCTGACACGAAAATAAAGTTTTTTCGTTTGCTTGAAAAATAATTCGTGTAATCAAAAGAGCGAACAATAAGAAGGGAGGAAAGACCTGAAAAAAAAACTGGGTCAACCACACCTCGTACTTTGTGTGTCCTTGCATTGTTTCTTTCATTTACTTGTGCACTTCAGCAAAACCGAATGGACGTTGAATTCCTTTCTCTACTTTCCTCCATACTGTACATCCTTCCTTGAAGATAAAATTGCCAAGCATGCAACGAATGAAAATAACAGAACAATTTTTTTGTTTGCTTCTTTGCTTTCTTTCATGTTCACACTATGCCCAATATGCCAACCTTATGCCTGATGGATGAAAAAAAAATCATCGACACGCCAAATCGACAACGTACTGAACATGTTCGGGATAACAAGGATCCGTTGACACATCCAAGGACCATTGCAATAAAACGGTTGACATCTATGAAGATATTGCATCGCCCGATCTGACAACCCTTAATCAGGGTCGGCCTTTGACCTGCTGGTACCGCTTTCGAAGCCTTCGTGGTATGCCCCGGGACTGGGTGCTACGGATTCGATTTAAGAAATTTAAAGTCGGCACCTTAATAAATGCAACCCAATGTGACGGTGGCTTTCTACAGGTAATTTAATTTCAACACCATTAATTCTGTTTTCTTTCAGGAAGTTTTATACCGAAGCTTGTGTACATGTGTATATGTATGCTAGGATCCTAGGAAAGTCATTCCATAAAACTGTGCATAAGCCGTGTTAGCTTTTTATGGTATCGAGGCTATATGGTTAGCTAGTCTTCAAGTAGCACTCATTGCACCATGTTTTCATTGAAGTGTTGGCGAAGCATTGCCACACAGGGTTTACAAGGTGAAAGCAAATATTTATATAGGATCGAAAAATGAATGCAACGAAACCCATTACGAAAGGTCGGACTGCCTCAACAGTTTTCATCAATACAAAATTTTTAGAAGTGCCCGCCTTTATACTGTAAAAAAACGAACAGACCAGAACTGTAGAAAATATCGTCCAGAGTAACGATACCAAATGTAAACACCCTACAACGAAGTACACTCAGTTTGTGCACAACATCTACGGACAGTTCGCTAGGTATAGTCATATATAGGTCAGGCGATGCCTTAACACAAAATACAAGGACTCAAAAGGACTTGAGAGCATCGCTCCTGGAAAAAATGAGGTCTTGTTAGGTGGGAACTTTATTACTCGTTGTATAGAGGCTTTTCGACACTTTAAAGTTTTTTTCTATACCTTCTACTTTATATAGCCGGCTGGGTGAAGTTATTTTGTCCTATAAAATTTAAATAAGTATCCAATGCCCGATACTTGGTATCTTGGGCCTCTTTGTGTACTGACGATGGAGATAAAAGTAAACGCGAACTAGATGGCTCTATTCGATAGCCCTGCCATGGATTAGCGTGAATATTAAATTTTCGCTGAATTTAATGATGATTGAAAGTAATTTTATTCTGTGTTTAAGATATTATTATTTTTTTCTCTAATCTCTCCGCTCTAACTGTTAATTTGAGTTAAGCGAGTTAGTAGTTTCTCACAAATATATTGATCAAAAAACAATAAAAACGAAGTACATCGGAAGTTCTTTGATGACAATGTGCCCAATCGAATGAAGATAATCGCTCTTTTCAATTATAAGCTAGGGTTTCCAAGCTGTGGCGTAGATAAGGAGGAGGCGGTATTAAAGTGTTCTTATACAATCGTTTCTATTCTGTCCTTATCTCAAATTTGACAAAAAAAACTATCTGCAATCCCTACGAATTAAATCACGATTTCAATACAAAACACACACTGAAATAGAAACGATCAACAGAACTATCCGCTGAAGCTTCATCAGCTCGACTGCGCTCGTGGACTTTCGTTGAATTATTACTCTCCTAGTTCTAAGCAGTGACGGCGTCATATTCAACTTATAGGAAATATGTACATATATCAGACTTATACAGTATATTTCCCTTCAAAATGCTCTGCTTATTAAAATCGATCCCCATAATTCACTGTGCAAAATTCGCGATTTATCTTCACACAACCACAGATGGCAACAAAAAACTTATTAAATAGACGAACCTTGCAATAATACTAGAAATTCACCAGGCTTTGTGTTGTTAAAAACTAAACTAATAATGAAAATTGGCGAATTGCTGTTTTTAACTTAACACCCAAAATTAGTAGAAGCTAAAATGAAACCGGAATATAGAGGGCTATGCCCGCAATTCGAGGGTCTTGTAGCAAGCGCTGGTTTTATATCGGTTCCTCGATCTCCTGCGTTTACCACTTTGAAATTAGTAGTAAAACTTGTTCCGATTGTTTAATGCCCAACTGATTATAGTTGGCCATTAGTACTTTTGACCTCGAACGTGTTTACGGGATGATGTGGTGTGCTAACTGTAACTATCAAAATACACCATTATTAATACATTTTGAGAAGATACCCAAATTCCATTATTTTCCATTTTCTATACTTTTCGGAAGCCATCTTCCTTCAAGTTTTTTATTTCTAAGTGTAACGGTCTCGAAATGCAAGGGGGGTGGGACCGATTACGATTTTATATATTTTCTTCCACTACTGTTTTCCTTTCTTCAAATTTAAAGAAAATGCCAAAAGCGAAATTTACTCAACGTTACCTCTCCCACGGCACCCCACTTGCCTGTATCAGTCAATAAAAAAAAAATTGACCATAATTTCGCCTCTATGTGAACCCCTCCTGAAAGTTGGCCAATTAGGATACATCGCTTTCTCCAGCGAATTATAGCATTTCTACACTTTTTCACCGAATTTCATGAATATAGCTTGAGCCGTTCGTGAGATATTCTATGGACAGACGGACAGACAGACATTTGACCGATATAATATTTTTTGTTACAATTTTTACTAAAAAAAACCTAAAAAAAAATTGTATTAAGAATTATTGCTGGAATTACCGCCTCTAATCAATTTTCACCCTTTTAAAAATGTTTAGGTAAATAACTGTAATTCGCACTACGAAAAACAACTTGCAAGTACTCGTAGTACTCGGTCCTATGCATGAGGCCGGCAGATGTATTTTTTGCATGGATAGTATTAAAATGCCTAACTTTAAATGAATGCACTATTATTAAATATTACGTGATTGTAACGGAATTTAGAGATATTGTTGCCTATTGAGTTGGTTATCGTTATAAATATTTTTGACCTGGGATGTGTTTAACGGGTGTAGAGGTGTACCAACTATAATTATAGAAATGCATTATTATTAACTTTTTGATGAGATATGAAAATTCTATTATTTTTCGTTTTCGGTGCTAGTGTAATGCCACTTTGCTGTAAGTATAACAAACTCAATCACATATTTTCTCCTCCCTTTTTTTATCCTTTATTAAATCTTGAACAAAATACCTTAAATTTTAAACAAAATACCAAAAATAAAATAGAATGTACTCAACGGTACCTTTCTTATGATACCCCACTTGCCTATACCAAACGAAAGAAAATTTTAACTGTCATTTGCTCTTTATGGGGACCCTCCCCCCACCCCCTTAAAGTTGGTTTATTGCCAAGCCTCGCTCTCTCCAGAGATTTATAATACTTCTACATATTTAAACCAAACTTCATGCATGTAGTTCGTGAGACATTTCATGGACAGACAGACAGACAGACGGATGTTTGACCGATTTCATAAGGGTTTTTATAAAACCCTAACAAAAAAGCATCATCAGTCCTATACATCGAATCCAATTTATTCCACGACATTTTCTCTGTAGAATAGTTTCTTTTTTTAGCCAATCATGCATGATGCCATTAACTAGTCGTCTGATGCATAGCTACGTTAAGGCATCTTTCAATCGTACGTCACTGAAAATTTACAGCAGAAACAGCCGTAAATATTTGGCGCCCGATTTAATTTAATCAATGAAATCGACATTTTGGGCGTGATACCGATAGTAAAAAAAGAAACCCAACATTTTTTAGACCTTACTATCAGCTACCTTAAGGTTACCGTGGGGCTTTTTTTTTAATCCTGCAGCAGAGAAAATTCACAGTCGCAGAATGATCAAAGAGGCCTAACATTACTTGACGCCCAATGTGTATACTATATTTGGGCTAACAACAGGCCTAGCTGACGTCTCGTTAGCATATTACTAGCATACACCTCCTGCCCATTTATTCGCATCCTGCGACAAGTTGGGAAAGGTTGCTGGCTTACTGTACACGTGCCAAGCGGCAGAAAATATTCGACGTAGAATGTGGGATCAGTGTCATTTGATTTAATCAATGGCTGCGTTCCTAAAACACAAGCGCTGAGTCAGCGCTTCACAATTACTGCACGGCACATGTTTTAGAAACGGCATGCTGGCCCAGGTGGCACACAGGATATCGTAACAATTTCCCTTCCCACAATAAAGTTTGGCAATCACGTTAAAAACATGACCATCGACCATACACAAAACAAACGAGGTTAGGATCGAAGTTTGATGGAACAGGCATTTGTCATTTTGCGTTTTGACAATTGTCACAAATGCCAAATATTGTGCTAAGCCAGAAAAATGCACAAATTGTATTCTGAATGAAAGTGAAACGCTTGGCTCAGCACAATCATTTCTAGAGCAAATTACCACACAGCACTAAGCACTCATCAGTGCTATTGTTTCATGAACGCAGCCAATGAAACTGAAATGGACAGTGGAGTTGGTGCGCGGTATGGTGGTATCGTCAGTTACAAGATGCCAAAATCGAATCGTACAGCCGGGCTACCATAATCTACCTTAAGGATTCTCATCGCTATTTATCCTACACCAGTGAGAATTTACTGTAGAAAATAATCGACAAGCTAGAAAGTATTCGGCGCACAAAGTGGGGAATGGACTTTCGAATTGGCGTATGGTACCGTTATTCACAAGACACAAAAACCGAAACTTGTTGAGACCCCACCTTGAGGATATCACCACAAACCTACTGATGACTTTGTTGATGACACTCTTCGAGTACTTCATCAATTGCTTGATCTAAATATATTGAAAAATGTCGTCTGCTAACTCATTGAGTATAGTTTGATATTTGCTCAATTTTCCTCTAAAAGAACAGTTGTAGCAGGTCTATGCATAGACAGTTTATTTTCACTCAAGGGGTGAGGTGTCCGAATTCTTCTCCGAGCAAAAATAAAATATAGTGCGGATGGCATATCCTCTTTGATCTGAGCTGCCCTGGATAGAAGGCCAGTGCAAGAATTCTACTCGGCTAAGTAGTCTGCGTTTTGAAATGCAGGCGGCGCAGACTTTAATAGAGAGTAGCGGCTGGTAGCTCAGTGCGATGAGGCGTTAGTCTGGTGTCTCATACCGGTAAGACACGGGTTCAAGTCCCGTCCATGGGCAACAACAAAACGACTTTTAATTATTTCTAAAGTTATAAAGAGGTAATACGCAAAACATATATCACACAAAATGTTAGATTTTAATAGTAAATCAAACGAATATCGAAAAGTATTCGCGGACTATTCCAAAAGTCACAGAGTCCTTGTTACAATTTAATCCGCCTCTGTCTTATTATTAAATTATAAAGACTTTAAAGTAAATATTTTCGATATTAAAATTCCAGTATTTTCGTATTACGTAGGTTGTCTTTTAAGTTTTGCATATACAGCTGAATTAAAACAGCATATAGTTTTTAAAGACTTTATTGTTTTTCAAAGTATTTTCCAAGAAGATTAATGCATTTTCTGTCTTTACTAAGGATTTAAGTTTCCTCTTGAAATTTGAGTTGACGTTTCAATACTAAACTAAACCAAGACACACTCCCAGCAAAGACATGCTCCGTTTTCCTGTTCGCTACTCTACTCTAACCTGCTATCGATCGTTTGTTTGCCGCTTATCTTGCTCCACTCTGCTCTGTACAAAAAAAAACGTAGCTCCTGCTTAACGATATTAATTTCCCACCATATAATTGGTTTGGTCAACATTATCTCCCGAACGCAATTACGCCATCCATAAAGATGCCATCCGTAACACACAAAAAAAGCATACCATGTAATACGTCATCTCTGCTATGCCAACATGTTGTGATGTATTATTCTTTAACCAAAATCATGAAAATCCAATGATAATTTCATCAATCATGGTTGATCAAGAACGAAGAGAGGATGAATTTTTGATGGCCACCACAAGTACACTATGACGTTATTCCCCGATGCCCATCAGGACATCACAATCCTGACATTCAGCAAAATAAGGAAAAATGGATTATTTGACGACATCTTCCTGAAGTGGAGCCATCATGTCTCATGAATTTGCTTAATGCGACTCTTCGCCTGACGGCAAAACGAACGAAACGTCGTTCGATGGAAATTTTTGTTTTCGGAAATTGATGGAAATGAAATTTTCCGGATCGGATATTGATAGAGCAAATTTTATTAAATTTGTCTTCATCGTGATTTTTCGACATATACGGAAGCCTAATTCCACCCTCATTTGGTTATCAAGTCGATGGGAAAAATGTTAAATATTTCCGGAAAATTGTTTTAATATATTTCGGTTCGTTTACTCGCTAAGATGTAGTACTTGGAATACAACATTTTCGATTCCACCCACATTGAATAATTTCGAGAATTAATATGTACATATATTTTTGAGTACACATGTTGTGTGGGGGATGGCCAGTCAACACAACAACCAATACCTAATCAGCATTAGAATTTAAATAAAAAAGTTTCACATTTGTCCAAGTTAAGTTAAATTAAGTCGAAATATATCAAATCTCGATTTGATAATCCACTTGAAAAACTCAGTTGTAAGTCTTACAATATTTTTTATCACGAAATTCAGTACACAGAAAGATATTAATTTTTAATGGAGAGGCCTATATACGAATACTTACTTGCATAGTTTCCTTAACTTGAAATTTTCAAATTTCAAATATCAATTCTCATCAATATTCAAAAATCATTAACGTTTTTGTTTCTTAATACTTCGACTTTCAGCAGAAATTTATCATTGATCGTACGCGAGTATTTGACCCTAGTGGACTATGACTTTAAATGTAGCTTCATTGAAAGGATAATACACGTACATTATAAATTAACCGTTCTTTATTCACCCATGTACAATTCTCTGCATTTATTATAGAAATAGACTGCGGAAAACTTTCAAGAAGATTTCCATCTCATTTCAGATAGTCGATGGAAATACAAAAACAGATGTTTCAAATAGACGAGATCCGGGGATGTTTTGTGGCGAAGCCGAGCAGCCACAAACATTTATAAGTGAAACAAGCTACGTTAAAGTCCTCTTCCATACGGATAACTTTACGGATCAGGTAATTTACTTTAATTACACAGCAATCATTTAATCCTTCATCAGTGTTGCTAAAGGATACGTCATATTTGAAAGTCTAACTATTTACGGAAGAGGCCGGTAGTTGCCTGAGCAAATAACCACTTCGTGGTAATAGTATATAGCTATTAGGAGTGCTGGTTTATCATTAAGTGTTCCTGGGAGTAATAAAGAAGTAAAATTTGAAGGTAGTTTGCGGATGTGACGATGGTTAAAGTGAGTAAAGGGGATTCGATTTGTAAGCGTGTACCCTTGGTAAAAGGAACTTTGATGGCGAAAACAGACCACAATCTTTAAGAAAACATCCACAATCTGCGCAAGTTTAGTGCGGCGATGGGCAGTTGTTCCGTTATTATCTATGTTTCTGAAAAAAAAAGATTAAGTTCCAATTGAGTCGCCTAGATGTGAACCTGCTAAAAGTGTGTCAAGAGATTTTTGCCAAATTTAAACTTTCAGTTGCTGGAAAAAAAATTTAAACTTGTTTTTTCATAGAATATGTAAAAAAACTTTCTGAGAGTTTGTCATAATTTTTCAAAATAAAAAGAGAGCATGGTTTGAAATATGGAGATGACAGGCACCCTAACTGTTAATATTGCAGATGGGAAATCTGTCCACAAACAAGTTCGACTAAGCAGGAATTGCCTAACAATTACAGATCGTATATTGCTGTTTCGAACTAATGTATTATGTAAGATGGATAAATCTCCAAATCTAAAAACACTCCATTGTGTTTCACATGTACCAAACAGACGCTGGACTGTTTTGCACCATTTAAAACGGCTGGAATGGACGGAATATTCCCGGCACTCTTACAGTAGGGCATGAGCGCCGGAACATATACGTCGTCTGTCTTTCAACAGGCTATATCCCGACAGCATGGAGGGAGGCTAAGGTAGTTTTCCTAAAGCGGAAAAAAAGGACTATACAGAATCAAAATCCTTCCGGCCGGTTAGCCTTACATATTTACTGTTGAAAACAATGGAAAGGGGGTTGGTGGACTACCTGGAGAATACTACGCAAATGCATAGTCACACAAAAAAAATGCTTATTGCACTGAACAATCGATCGGTGATCAGACGCATTCAGCAGACGAACATAAAATTGGTACTACGAGTACAGTGTTCCCGAAAGCTCAACACGTGTGCCTCAGTAAATGAGGTTAAATTGATGTGGGTAAAACCACACATAGGTACAACAGAAATTGAGGCGGCGGATGCCCTTGCAAAACTGGGATCTGCGGCAACTTTCATTGGACCAGAACCCAGAGTTTCTCTGGGGAACGGAGCGAAGGTTGGGAAGTGGATGGACTCCATGCAGCAATGAAGATGGCAGGTTTTAGTCATTTGCAAACAAGCTAGGAATGCAATGACCAGCCCTTTAGGCAGGGAAGCGAAAAAGGTATTCAGTTATAAACGGAGTACCCTAAGCTGGATAACTGCCTTGGTTACAGGGCGTGGTAATTTTAAGGCTCATCTGGCCAAGATGAAAATCGAGGAAGATTACGTTTGTAGGCCATGTCTGGAGCAGGCTGGGACGGCAGCAGATATTGTGTTCGAATGTCCAGCACTAGCTAGCACGAGGTTGAGGATCAAAGGCAAGCACACGATAAGTGTGGAAGCCATGATTGAACTCAGCCTTAAATAAATGCTAGCAATTACACGGAACTCAGTGATAAAGAGAGAGGTCGACAATTATCAGTCGACACCTGGAAATCGATGATGACCGGAAGGGATTGAAAAGGGACTAAAAACATGAGTGGTCTGCTTCGGATATCCCCCGGAATGAAATTATTATTAAACAAACGCTTGAAGGGCAATATTTTAGCTCAGTCTGAAATGGAATTAATTTGAAATATCGAAAAAAAAAGTAAACAGATGAATTCCCTCCACATCACATTACTCCCAGATCAGATTCCTATGGTTATGTCTCGTTGTGGGCTTTCGGGTGATGGATGGATTCAAGCGGAAGTATATTGAACTACATAATATTCAAATTAATTCCAACTTTTCCCTAACCACAAAATAAAGTTTATGGAAAAGTTCATACATATGGCATTCTGAATCATCCTTTGAAAATATGCTCATAGCATCATCCACTTAAAAGCACACGAAAGTGGATAAATTTCTAGCATAGAGTCTATTTATTATGCTAACTGCAGCAAGGATTCCATCATGCTCCGCACAAGTATTTAATTGTTTTCTAACTTGATTTACTTTGCACTTGTTTTCAATGGAACTATGAGCGCTTAATACGAATATGAGCCCCATTAAAAAAAAGCAGAACTTTATTTCTAGTTGCATTGAGCAAATAAACGCTCTCCAACTTCGCCAGGACTTTCCCGTCAAGGTTCATGGCAGTATTCCATTCTTGACAATCAACTGTTCCATTTGTGTTCACTCAATCATTCGGATAGAAAAATGACGAATTTTTTGTTAGCCTTCAACGTTATTTTACTAAAACTTTCCTTGACGTTGCATATGGAACATGATTCGTTCCTCTCATACTGCTCTTCACTTCGCCTTTGCCGGAACTGCCATACATGTAAGGCTCATATAAGCGATATTGATACAGAGCTCACACGTTACATATATTACAACGCTTCCAGGGTACGGAAGAAACGATCCCAGTCGTGATTTATTGGTCCCCGAAGGACTTTCAGCCGACGACAAACCAAAGAATGAACTTTGTTCTCAATATTTTCCCTTTTTCGCCAGGTTTTATATATTGAAATACTTGGTTTGCTTGTCTTCATGAAAAACTTTCAGATATGCATTTGGTTAGAGAATTTTTGATGAAAAAGCAAATGGACGGGAGCCATACTACACTCTCCATCCGACCAAAGTGGATTAGTTTACATTTGTTGCAAAGTGCTGAGGAGTGCAAAAAGGAAAAATCCAATGTAACTTTTTGGCATATGCTTAAAAAGTTCAGATGAGTTGAGTAGTGTTTGATAAATTTATCGGAACTCTTTTAACTTTTCCTCGATATTGTTTTCAAAGCGTATGGGAGTCGAAAGAAGGCGTAAAGGTCGGAGACGCGTCCCGTGTAAATAAAAAATAACTCCAGGACAGCCTTCATCACACCATAGAAAGCATCATCCGTAAATTGATCATGAAAAATAAATTCCGATAACTGATTGATTTGGCAGACAGGTGGAAGAAAAAGTGAATTGACCTGAATTTTTTATTTTCATTCCATTTCAGACATATTTCGCATTCGACACGAGAGCGGAACAGCAAATGGAAGTCTATTTGCGATATGGCCAGCATCCTGAGCTCTATCCAAATCGTCGTGGTGAATTTGTCCAGGGGTAAGTTTTGTTGATTTGAAAGACGGGTCTTTTGATCCTGTGACCGTCATTAAAACGTCAGGACTCAGAAGTGAATTGATTTTAAATATATGAGAATGGAATTCTGAAATTTGACGAAATTTAATTTGAAATTGAAAGATATTTTGAAATATTAAATTTTTTTGTTAAAATCATGCTGTCCAGTCGGTATGATCGGAGAGACCGAATTTCTCATTAATCGTTTTGGAAAGTCGATTGTTAATTTGACATATAATCAATATCGAGCTGCAGTTTATGTCAACGCTATTAGAGCCATACATTTATACCACTCGAAAGAGCCGCAGAGGCGCTCTTCTTCTTCTTTAGCTGGCGAACAGTGGAGAAGATATTTTGTAATATGGACTTTGTGCCAGTGAGTCTGTAAATCGGGGTAAGAAGGTATTGGCTGATCTGCGCTTACCTGGCTTTTGATTACGTAGGAGTTTTCCTTCCTGATATTTTAGGGAATGCGGTTGATGCATTCAAAACACAGAAAACTAGCCTTATACTTGGTTGTGACGCTAATGCACATCATACGGTGTGAGGAAGTTTCTAACACGAACGTACGAGGGTAGTTGCTTTTCAAATATACAATCGACTCCAACCTCCTTCTTTACAACGCGGGTAATCAACCTACTTTTGTCACGAAAACTAGGCGGGAAGTACTCGATATCTCTCTCCTTTCTAGAGACATTCATCTTTTGGTTAGAAACTGGAGAGTGTCTACTGATCACTCCCTTTCAGACCACCGCTATTTGCAGTTTACATGAGATGAGACTCCACAGAGAAATCCGATGATCTTAAATCGTAAGCGGACAAATTGGATAAAGCACTGGGATACTCTTCTTGAAGTTCTGCCTTCTCTCCCAGCTAGAGATAGATGAAATGGTGCGCACACTTACGAACTCTCTTAACAAAGCTTCGAAAAGATAGTGCCCCATTAGAAGACAAAAAGGCAAGAAAAAGCCAGTCTGGTGGACTGCCGAGATACCCGTGCTTATAAAGTCCTTCAATATTGCGAAATCCTACAGGCTTGAATCTGATTGGGTTTCCTATATGAAATCTCTTAGCTCATTGAGCTTCTATTCGATACACACTTCCCTGGTAGCACACGTTACAAACCGAATGGGCTTTTGTCAACTGCAAACAGAACTCCATGCGACTCTTGCAATATTTTATCTAAGGATAAGATTACCTGGGCTACTGCAAGCTTTGAAGCTTATAAATCTGCTGGGGCGGGCGGAATAATTCCCGCCGACCTCCAGCATTCATCGAATATTTGGTACCATGTATTGAAATCATATTCAGGGCCTGCTTTGAATTGGGGTATATCCTCAATTATGGACTGACGTAAAAGTGATATTTAAGCCGAAAGCGGTTAGAGCTTCATTCGTCATCGGTTCTTTTAAAGATATTGGAAAGGCTTATAGAGAGAGAGAGAGTTCACCTACGCGGTAGCATTCCATCCAATCTTTTGTCTACCTCCCAGTGAGCAATATCGAAAAATCTTTCGACGATAAGGAGTTCACTATGGTTATTTTCGTTGACATCGAGAAGGCCTTCAACAATGTTAAGCCTGAAGCTATCACTGATGCACTCTCTGGTCTGCACGTGGACGATTCCCTCTGCAAGCTCATTAACCTCGTGCTAACATCCAGGGTTGTACATACTTGTATGGGTGCGTCTTCTAAGCCCAGACTTGTGAGCAGAGGCACCTTCCAAGGTGGGGTGCTCTCTCCCCTTCTCTAGAACTTAGTGGTCAATAGACTGTTATTAGACCTGGAAGGGCTGGGTTACAAGGTGGCCGCTTATGCTGATGACATTGCTGTTGCTGTATTAAGGAAATTTCGAAGTGTACTTGGTCAAGTGCTGTAAATCGCTCTCTCGCGATTAACCATTTGGGCTGATAACTGTGGGCTAAAGATAAAGCCGTTTAAAATGGAGCTTGTTCTTTTTACAAGGAGGTATAGGATACCTCCAGTTGTGCCTCCTGTGCTATATGTTACCAGCCTTGTTTTTCTAGACAGAGCGAAATTTTTGGGCCTTATTCTGAATAAGAAACCTAATATACAGGAGATAGTAAGTAAAGCCACTTTCGCGCTCCACTCCTGCAAAAGAGCTATAGACAAAAGTTGGGACCTTCAACCAAAAGTGCGCATTGGCTCTATGTGGCTGTTTTGCCTCCTGTACTAATGTTTGGTGTTGTGGTCTGGTGTACTACTCTGAGTCTGGAGGCTAACCGTAACCTGTTAGGAAAGGTGCAAAGATTGGCTAGCGTTGCCATTTGTGGAGCTCTTAGAACTACGCTTTCTGCTGCTCTTAACATGCTGCTTAACCTGTTGCCACTTGACATTTTTGGCGAACAGATGGCCGCATGTACGGCTATCCGACTTCGTGTTACTGATGGACATGCTGCCATTCTGAATAATTTTGACTTTCCAGCAACGACTGACTACACCACTCCTGAATGCATGGTTGACAAGAATTTTTTCAGATTGGTACCATAACGCAATGAATGGGAAGAGAACGCAATTCCGCTACCCAAAGCAGTTGAAATCTATACAGATGGATCCAAAACGGAGGAGGGGTTTGCTGAAGTGTTCACATCAGTCTTTCTTTTAGTCTCCCTATTTACTGCAGTGTGCTTCAGGCTTTGGCGATTACCGAAGCAATGACTTGGCTGGGGTGTCATGTACAATAGTATCAGTTATTTATAGATATATAATAATTTTCATTAACAGCCAAGCTGTAATTAAGTCTCTCGAACCGGACCTGACTACGTCAAAGACCATGGCGGTGGCTCTACAATTACGAAGATAAGTGACTGCTTTAATGTTTTCTAATGCTAGATTCCGGGTCGCAGTGATTTCACGGGTAACTGTAGGCAGATGAGCTCGCCAAGCAGGCACAACAAGTGGGGCTGCAGTAATTCATCGGATCATCTATATGTCTATGGCTGCTTGTGAACTAGCTCTGAAGACCGAAGCGGCTAACAGTACTAACTCAAGATGGTTAAATGGTAACACATGCCTTTCAACAAAGCCACTGTGACCTAGATTGGATCCTAGGGTTTCCGCTAAATGGGTATAGTATACTAGGGGAGCATGATGAGGACGGAGAGGAGTGCAATTTCATCTCCTCTGTTCCTGTTCTGCTCTTGGAAGAAGGAGAAAGGAATTTCTTGGATCCCACTTCTTCTTTGAACTGGATGACGTTTCAGTATCAGCACTGACTGATTCAATGAGTAGGATGGTATGGTGAGGAGTCCGCTGAGGTATCGCAAAGGATCCTATCGCTGTTCATGTGTGCTGTAACTAATACAGTAGCCTTTGTACCTAACCTTACCTTACCTAGGGCCATATATTTACTATATTGCTCTAACCATTAGAGGGCATAGCTGATCAGTTACTCCTAAGAGGCCTACTTGATGTTTCGTTAGCATGTAACAGGTTCCTGATGATGCATGTTCCTGGCATATACATCCTGTCCCAGAAGCCGGAAAACGCTGTGGCTTATTGTTACGCCTCACACTTAGGGAAGAAAACACAAAGAACGGCGGGATCCGAACGCACTAACATCGTAGTTACACTTCAGCGAACTGACCTAGCGACCCCCTAAATATACCTATATTAAAGGGACTAGAGACTTCTAGATTTACCCAAACTGATTCATTTGCGGCATATTATTGAGGGAATTGCTTCCAAATTGAAAAATGGTTTTTTCTCGATATGTAGTAGTAGTTCTGATGGCACACTATCCACTGGCCCCCGGTTCGATTACTACTGAATACAGGAGCCTTCGATAAAAAAGAGGATTTACGTGTCGGACTATGAACCCACATACCACATTTTAAATGACTACTCATTTGGGGTAAATAACTCGGTAGGGTTTTTTTTCTAATCACACACATCTGCTCGAAACACGTCGTCATGATATAATAAATGAGATGATGCTAACTCATCACGGGGAAAAATTGGATTGTTGTGCCTATTATTTATTGTGCTTGAGAGTCTTAGCTATCCACAAAAGATGGAATGCTATTAAATTTTCGACCCAAACCGATTATTACTGGGACTAACATTCTATGAAAATTGAGCTCGAATTTAATAGACAATATTTTTTTCAGAGAATTCTCTTTAATTCATTCAATAAATTCCAAGAATTTTTCCGAAAGAGGTACAGGGGTACCGAAATTAGCCATGGCGAAAATGACCATCTGAAATATTCTATGTATAGGTAGATACTTACGTTTTGAGCCGAAAATGTCCATCGGAAAATAAACCAAATAAGCCATGCATGGACAATATCCCTGTTCACTTAAGCGTGGAGCGAGCGTAGTGAGCGGAGCCTACACAAGAGACTATTGCACCCAGCGCGAGCGAACGTTCATGTTTGTACGATACTGAGAGTTGTGATCCCTTAAACGCGGAGCCTACAAGAGACTGTTGATTCACAACCCTCAGTATCGCATGAAGTGTGCATGCATGGATTATTTCGTTTTTTTTTCATGGGCAATTTCGGCTTGGAACGAGCAGCGCTCGCACCGCACCTACGGGGTTGAGACCCCCCGTATATAGCCCTGGGCCACTTGTTTCACTCGCTCTATAATAACAGCATCCATTTCGTCCTAGCATATCTGCATCCACCATTTTTGAAATGTTATAGTTTTATAGCGACGACACCTCGATGAGTAGTGAATCGAAAAAAATCAATTGGCTTTACTGTCACGTACCGGCGGAGTCGCTCGCGTCGCTGCGATACAATCTCATACACTTGTATTTTACTTACTTCGAAAATAATTTGACAGATACTTTGTGGGTTGGTGATAAGCGAGTCGGACTTGTAGTAAGCAGTTGGTCACGGGGACGATTACCGACACCACCGACGTATTTTAAACCCTATGGTGTTGACATGAGCACATTCCTGGACATGTGAAATCTACGAAATACGGGTATCGTCTGAATGAGACAGTGTACTGAAGTGTTGTTGAAGGCGTTTTTTATCTGTACGGTGCTCACATCAGCGCATTCTTGAACATGAAGTAAATTCTAAAATATATTTTAATACGAAATACGAATGTTGTCTAAATCGGGATGATGAAGCCTATACACTGCTGTGTTGTTAAATTCGTTCTTAACCGTATAGTGTTGACATGAGCACATTCGTGGACATGAAGTGAACTGTAGGAAATACGGGTGTCCTGTGAATCGGGGTGATGAGGCCAATGCACTGCAGTAATAATTGTGGAGTTAAACTATTTTAGTGTTTAAACTATTGTTGGGCTATTGATGCGGTATCTGGGACCATCGTCATGGTTTATGGGGAGAAGGTGAAAATCAAAATCTCTAAACACACGATTCAGCATACGGGCGGCTTAAAAACATTTTCTAAAAGTTACACTTTAGCGCGCACTTCATTTTTGTCTACGACCCCCAGTATATAGCCGTAGGTGACTCGTTCCAATTGCTCTGTATGTAACAGCAGTCCTAGGATATATGCATCCACCATTTTTTTTTCTGTCCATGCACAATTTCGCTTTAGAGCGAAAGCATATGCTCCATCGCACAAACATTAATAGCAACAACCCGAACCAATATCTATTTATGCATGGACAATATCGGTTTCAAATCAAAATAACATATGCAAAAGAAAGCGAAAATAGTCATATACTCACTTTCCTTTTTAAACGAAACTGGACACTGAGTGTGAAACAAAAGTGTCCATACATGGCCACTTTCGGTTTCAGCCAAAATTATCCATTAATGGCTAATTTCCAAGTTTCATGGTGCCTGAGATACATGCTAGAAACATCACCATCCGAAAAAATATATGCCAAAGGTGTTGACGTGCCCATGCCCCTGGAGGAGTCAAGGCAACAAAAAACAACATTCAAACCCAATTCCTTTTTCCAATAATTAACTATGTTCATTTACATATTGTGTCATCTATACACGTTTCGTGCATTTCGTATGTCAACGCTATACGCTGTGAAGCGCAGATATTAAGTGGAATTTATTGATTTCGTATTGTGTGCATTTCAGATCGTACTGTGAACGTGAATTTCGTGATTGCCGTTTGCAGACCTGTTACGTACAATCGCCAGCCTATCCAGGACTCTATCCGAGAGCTTTAAATTGTCGTTACAAACTCCACACAAGGCAGCCATACATCAAACTGTATCTGCAAAATGAACAGTTCGCTGTAGATGGTCAGCGGTAAGTATGACCTACATAACATTGAAGTTGTTTCACAGATAGCGTTACCCTAGCGAAGGACTAATGAAATTGGGTCTACTTCCTATTGGAAGTATACTCGTATAAGGACGAACGATTGAAGAGTTGTATTAATTTGATTTTTTACCCTACGTTTTTTAGAGGATTCTGTTTCATGTGTAGATGAAGGTAACTGGTCTCTTTGGTTTTATAGTAGATGATTATTACTCTGACATGAATATGTAGTTATTTATCAAATACATTCGCTTTTTTTTTTGTGTTAGTGCCATAGCTATACAGATTGCCTTTTCATGCTGTTGCACAACTACTCGTATGATAGTAGAAACTCACAAATGGGATCAGCTAACAAACTTGCAGGCCCGGCGGAACATGTCAAACTCCTGTGTTGTGTTTTTATTGAATTAAAAAATAAACAGTCTCCTCTCCACGTGAACACATACTACTTTTCCACCACCTCAACATTTTGTTTGATTTTAGAAGTTCAGTAAAAAATGTTGTGCTATTTTCAAAATGAATATTTTACAGTCATAGGCCAAGAACAGTGGTTCATACAAGCGGCCGAGGAAAGTTTTGCAGAGCTTATGTGTTTTGTGTACCTTTATATTATGCCCCACTAGGAGTTGAAGGAAATTAGTCTCGTCGAAGTTTTTTTTTTTTTTGCATTTTTCTGGTTTTTGCTTAATATCTCCCGTTAATATCTCCTGCTAAAGTTTCATACCAGACCTTTCTATTCGTATGTCCAGAAGATTCCGAAAAAAAGCTCTTAAAAGTTGTAAAATGTTTTCTTCCAATGTGTGAAAAATATTCGTTTTAGTGATAAAGTAAAAGTGTTGATAATTAAACTATCTACGCCAATCTCCCCCTCACAATATCATGTGGTTTTTTTATTTTATAAAAAAAAAAAAACAAAAATAAAAAAAAAATACATGATATTGAAGGTATATTATGCTATTTATTTTTCCAAATAGTCGCCCTCCCGTGCTATGCGGGTTTTAAGCCGTGGTACAAGTTTTTTGATTCGCTCCTCATAGAAGTCTCCCGCCATCTCATTTTTCACCCATGTCAGTCTTCAGGAATATGAAAAGATGAAAATCTGAAGGCGCCAGGTCAAGGGAGTACTCGTATGCATGTATGCAGTATGATGGTTCAAAATGTCCCAACCCAAACGAATTCAAAAGCGCCTTAGTGGAGTTGGCCATGTGCGGGCGGGCGTTGTGGTGCAACATACATACTATCTTCGTCGACATTCCCCTCCGTTTGCTTTGAATTACTCTTTTCAGGATTTTTAGGGTATCACAGTATCGTGCTGCATTAATCTTTTCCTCTTTAGGCAAAAATTCAATCATAATAATCCCTTTTCGGTCCCAAAACACTGATCCCATGAGTTTTTTTGATCGAAATTGAGTTTTTGAATATTTTTAGCAGATGGGGAACCAGTGTGACTATTCCGTTCATGTGGAATATTGACATATTCCACATAAACGTACACTACGAGGCGGGTTTTGGTACTAACGAGGGTCGCCGGTGCTCGTTGTGTTCAGCGAAATCCCCACTACCACTCAGTATTGGCAACTATTGAGAAAAGGGGGCGGCGCTTCGTGGTTTGCGCCTTGGCTAATAGTGGGATTACTGCTGTGAGCTAGAGAGCGAGTGCAGGGAGCGCTCTAGAGCGGTATACTGAGAGTTGCAACCTCTTTAGCCTCTTCGGTTTGTTTGTTCATTTTTCATCCTATTTTTTATTAAAGCATACAAAATATTGAACGGTCCGAAAAAAAATGTCAGAACGTAAAGCCGATCAATATTTTGAACACCCCTCTGACTAATATTTATCCTCAAATAGTCGAAATTTTCGCACGAATCCGACTTCTTCAAAATGTTGAGTAAAAACATTGTCAGTAATATTGCTTGTGTGAGAGCTCTATAATTCCTCTTAAACTGAAATTCATGCACTTAGACGAACATTAAGCAAGGTTTACCAAACCCTCCGACCGGAAACCTTATCGTACTCTATTGCCCTCCAGAATACTGTATCCTGCATGGACTTGAACTATCTGTCCGACTACACTTTGGCTATTTATCAAAACTTCCGAAAGTGCTTCGAGTCCGAATCCTAACCATTGTCCTGATAAAGTTTGCTATGTTTTCCCCGAGAACGTTGTCAAGAATACAACAAGACAGATGCCAACATTTCGACAAAGCCCAGCGGAAAAGCCCAGGAAAAAAATCCTACCAACTAAACGATTTTCAAATGTGTTATGCTGATATGTTGTGAACTTTGAGGATTTATTGGATATTGTGCAATTTGTAGAGCAGCTTTTAGATTTTGTTATCTGAAGAGAGTGCAATCGAATTATAAGATTTAAGAGGTTTGGCAAATTGTCAGAAGTGGTTATAGTCGACGAATATCGAAGAATATGTTATGGATCGAATGGAATGTTGTGCTGTGAAAAATGTCAGCTTGCAATGTTCACAGTGGTTTTATGGGCAACATTGATATATTCACGATGAATGTTTTGTGGCCATACTATGGTCGGCAGACAAAGTAATTTGTCTGGATTTGTCGAGCACTCAGGCATTTATAAGGAAATGATATTTCCGAATTGCAATTTGGCGACATCTATCGATATTGTTACATAATTTAGAGGACTGTAACGTGTTAACCAGTACAATGCAATTGGTCATTCCATAAACAACATGAGTCCTCATTTTGCCAAAATAGGTTTTTGTCATAAAATGTCCTAGCACGAGTATCTGTACAATATTGATAATGACACAAAAAGTAGCGATGTTCGTTTATCCGTAATTTCGGGCCGTTCCATGCAATTTCACATAATTCATTTACTTTGTTGTTTATAATTTCTTTAAAAATGTTGACCCGAAAGAAGAAAATCTTTTTCTGTGAATGACTGAGTTGACTTCGATTTCTTTATTTCCCTACATGAAGGAAGGTCCCGTTGTCCTGACCAAAGCCCTCAAGATGCCTTCAATGGTACTGCAGTGCATGATAATAGTCCTTTCTGCTGACGTGCGCCAGCACCAGCACCAAAACTTAACTAATTGGTGTTCAAAATCGCCCAAGGAAGCTCAAGCTTTGCCAAATATGGTATACTATTCGGAACACGGGAAATACCTGAAGTATGTAGCGAACTTAGAAAGAGAAACCTCGGATTTGAATACAACATAATGTTTCGTTCTTCAGTTATTTCCCGTCAGTAATCTAAAAAGCTATCAGCGTACCTTCCTCAGGATCGATATCGATAATATACTAGGCTAAGGCTAAAACTACTGTACTACTATTGCCTTGACCCCTTCAGGGACATGGGCGCGTCAACATCACTAGTTTTTCTATGCCTTGTTGACGTTTCGACAGCATATCTACTTTTCGGAAGTACAGTTGCTAGCATGCACCGTCTTTATACTGACATGCTCAAAGCACTGTGAGAGTTCTATTAGTACCCACAAGTAGTTTCTGGTCGCACCAAGATTTGAACTCCGAGCTCTAGATTAGTATCGTAGAGCGGTGACCGAACGACCACGGCCACCAAGCGCGACACTTGAGTCTGTGTTGCTATAAATGGTAAATGCAGAATTGATCAACCATTCTTCATTTACAACTTTGAAATTAGCAGTAAAACTTGTTCCGATTCCACTGTTCCTATGAGAGATATATGAAATAGTGGGCCGATTTTATCCAAATTAAGGAATGTGATTTGGCGGTTACTATGATCGATTAATGTGAAATTTGATAAAGATATCTTTAGAAATAAAAAAATTTTCCTGACAAAAACTTAGTTTTGGACCAGTCGATACTATAGGTATATCACCAATTTCAACCTATTTCGGGAACTTAGTTCCGCAATAGATACCATTGGAAAATATGAAATTTGGTTCAGATATTTAGATATCTAGAAACAAAAAATTTTTTCTCCCAAACACAAACTTTTGGACCGATCGTTCCTATGGCAGCTATGTGAAGCAGTAGTCCATTGATTGAATCATATATACAGCGTGCAATAGAAAGAAGGCTTTGTATTGTACAAAATTTCAGCTCGATAGCTTTAAAACTGAGAGACTAGTTCGCATAGAAACAGACGGACAGACAGACAGACGGACATAGCTTAATCGACTCACTTCGTCATACTGACTACAAATATATGAAGCTTATATGGTCGGAGATTCTTCCTTCTGTGCGTTTCAAACTACATGTCAAAGTTAATATATTCTGTCACATTCGTGAAGGGTATAAAAATTTCAGTTTTTCTGAAAAAAAAAATCATCTCGACCATATGATCGAGTGCACCACTGGCTTCCGAACAATTTTTTGACGAGTTTTGTTTTATTATTAGGTCAGATTTAGACAGTGAAAGTGCGAAAATAATGAAAAAATTATTCGATTTGGGTTTTTTTTTTTGCGTGGAATTCGTGGTCTGTCTGTCGACGTAACTATATAGTCGTTCAAATGAACATTTCGTGATGCACCTTTGATGATGAGTCAATGAATCGCTCCATGCTTTGTCAAAGGTTCGGGCTGACATTAGTATGTACGAAGCTCAACATGAGTATTGAAATCACCATAACCTCGAATTACTTGGTTAACCCCGCGGCGCTCGCAATAGGAAGAGAAACGAGATGACTCGCAATATATCTGATGGATACATGCCACTTGAACTGGAATAAGGGGCGTAAAAATGAAAGCTATATTATATACATATATAAATTGGAAATTATATTAACTGAAGTATTGAGTAAACAAAAACATATATCTCAAAAGTGTAAAATTTTTTATTATATTTAATAAATATTGTACTTTTCAAACTTAACAACTTTCAATATATGAAAAGAATATGAAAAATAAAGAGCGGTCTTCAAACATAGCTATAAATTTTAGGAATTAAACAAAATCAAACGTAGTCTTAATTCGAATCAGAGGAATCATAATATTCCTTATCAATAAAATAAATAAAAAATAAATATACTGAATATTTTCTTTTTAACCTAACATAACTTACATAACTGGTCGCAATGTTTCCCTCAGATATCGGTACTCTGTAAGATACCACATCACATACACACCTCACTAGAGTCACAAGTGCACTAAACGTGCACGTTCTAGTGTACATAAATGATAAAATATCGCTATGTATCTGACAGATATATTGCGAGCGTCGGAGGTTTAAATAACTATCCTCATTCAGAGCAATCACTTGGAGTAGATGCTAATCAAGTGGTTCAGGGATGGTTTGAAAAGGTGGGTAGACATTTCGCGTCCAAGTAATCGACCATCTATACCTACAGGAAGGTCTCCTTTTTACTACCTGTCTTCCAGGATTATGTTTTACGCCATCAGGTGTATAAGAAACTTTGACAATTACTATTTGGAAGGCATATGAAAATCGGAAAATCGTTAATCCAAGCACATATTATACTCGTATACTCCTAAAGCTAAGTCCAACTAAGTGGACATCACATCAACACAAGTGTGCGAATACCAATGTGTTCTTCCAAGGGTGTGTTCTCTTAACAAGGTTTCCATATTCTGGGCTCCTGAATACGTCGGTATTGGTGGAAATTAAACTGCTGATGAATTAGCGAGGACGGCCTCAGGGACTCCCGGAACCCTTTTGTGGGACTCCACTATGTGCCGCTGGAAAGTTCTTCAGAGATTGGAAGTGATCTAAAGCGGCCGCCTCCTGGGAGAGTCTCCCGAACCGATTAACTACAGCTAACCGGAATAAGAACTATTTGTTCCTGCATTCTTGAGACAATGGGCATAGTGGAGCAGCTGATGCCGGTGCGAGAATGGTGACGGACGCCACTGTCCACACATTAGCAAATTTCCTATACAAAACCAAAAATGTATATTTTTTTGTGTGCGGTTGTTATATTTTAATAAACACGATAAAAATTTGTTTCCTGTTTTGGGTGTAAGATTAAATGTAAACCATCGTGGTTACAAAAACTGATCATTTGTAAAAAAAAAGTAGCATTGAGATTAAAATTGCACTGAAAATGCAATTGGGAATTCATGTGTATAGTAGTTCCAACAACAAACTGACTCAAGTGCAAGTGGTAGCTCTCATTAAAATGTTCCCCTTCAAAGCAAAAATTAAAATCCACCTATTGTACTTCAGCGAAATGCAACGACTAACCCAATATCTTCACCATCACAATGCGATTCTTGCTTCATCATCTTCTTAATTAATTGAGACGGAACCAACTTAACGTGGTTCCATTCAGCCAAGCAACCAGGATGAATGTAAAAATTCCGTTGAACGACTAAGTGATGTCAAAGGACGATAGCTCTCTCTCTCTCTTTCTCTTGGCTTTAATCACACTCCAGAAAACAGGTATCCTCGCCTTCTTCTGCCAATTCATTAAGGTCTTCTTGTGTATTTTACGGATCCGAGTAATTTTTGCACCGCAGTTCTCCCAACCTACACCTATAGGTACGGATAAGATATGGTCGACCACTAGAAAAAGCTTTACTGCACCGAAGATTCAAGTCTGAGGCGGATATCTTGATAACGACTAGGAGTAGCTGAATGATTTTAGTCCATTGCTCTAATTAATTTGACCTCGTTTTTCCACGGAATCCAATTATTATGTGAATGTTCACCATTTTCATTTTTTGGAATGTTTCCAGGTGTGAAAATATAATGACTTGCCCCATGCGACCTATCGGATCCGGCAACGAGCATTGTCCGTACGATTGGCTCGCCGTGTACGATGGTCGGGACGAAAATGCGCCTCTCATTGGAAAATTCTGCGGAATGGGCAAATTCCCATTTAGTATAATTGGTAAGTATTACGAATGTAAATGATGAGAATTGCTTCTGGGCCGAATTGTGGGGAAATCAACAGCGGTGAGTATTAAAAAAGTATCGGATTTCAGTCGGTTTACCTCTATGATAATGCAGAATCGACCATTTCCCGACTGATATTGCTAATATTTTATCAACTTTTTAATTGTTATTGAACGTCATAAATGGGATTTACGCATAATAATCTGATTATTTTGGTCGATAAACATGCACGACTTAATAATTGACTGACTAATGTAATTTTGACTTTTTAATCCCAATAGAGGTAATAATTGACTTTACAGGATTACTTTACCAATAACGTATTAGGATTTAACCAGAGCAGAAGTCGGAGGTTAATAACAATAACTACTAGATTGGATGAGATTTTATTTTACAATAATATAATACAAAGTTTATTCTATAAAATAAGCAAAAGATTTTATCTATTTTAAAAGTCATCCTATGTCATACATTTTTTGTATTACGAAACCGACCAGAAGCGCTTTTGGGTCACATATGGCATGTTAGTAGATTTGAGTTCGTTATTCAACTGTGTGCCTCTTATCGAAAACTCGCTATCGAGTTCTCCCCAAATAATGCAACTACGCGTATCTCATCCGATCTTGGAATTTAATCACAAAAATATCCATATTTTCAAAACTGAAAATATTTCAAGCATTCCCATTACCTTCGTCCTGAATAGGACATTCCAGAAGCCCAGCACAGAGTACGAGTATGCAAATGGCAAAAGGCTCGTTACATTATCTAAGTGACCTTATCAGTCCCAAATCCTATGCGAAATAGCAGGCAAAGAGCCGTTCTATTAGTAAAGGACTAAAGGCAACTTTGTTGAATTTCCAACAAATTACAATTCGGCTGGGATTTGCCGAAATGCAAATTAGTCTGAAATTTAGACACATTTACCTCTCTACCTTAACTGATTAAAATGTTTCGTTTGTTTGTTGTTCGAAGTTGTGTGTATGTTTGCTGTTTGTTTTATCTGTTATCGTGTTTCTTTGCAGGTACATCGCAGTATATGTACGTGGAGTTTGTATCGAGCCCGGCGGGGCCGCTGCTAAACACAGGATTTCATTTCAATGTTGGCAATTGGCCAGGTCATGTTGAGACGGCAGGCGTTAAGCAGGGCGTTTGTGATTGGCTTTTGAGTTCCGACGCCTTGAGGGAAACGAGCGCTTCCGAAGGAATATTTTTGAGTATAGCACATTGGTATCCACCCAACACATCCTGTAGCTATCATATTCAAGGAAGAGACGGCGAAATTGTTCGACTTTATTTTCCAAGGTATGTTTTGTGCAATTTTCAAGTTGGCTTTGACTTCACTTCCAGCTATTTCGGGGTGATAAGGGGATTTTTCCTGCTCCTATTGCTTTTAATAAATTTTAAATGTTTGTAAAAAAAATAGTAAGCTAGGATAGACTAGCACACATTAAGCATGTCGATGAAGATTTTAGTGTTAATTTGGTAACTTTTCTAGGGCGAAGTAGACAAAAATTTGGGACGACCGGTAGTTCAGTGCGTTGAGACGTCATTCTAATGTCTCATGATAGTCAATTACGGGTTCGTGTCCCGTCCACGTCGTTTGTGTTGTTTTCCCCCTATAGTATGGGGCGTAACAATAAGCCACAAAATTTCCCGACTTGTTGCAGGTATGCAGCTAAACGGGCAGGAAGTACATGCTAGCAACATGCATCGTCCGAAAACAGTTCATGCTAACGAAACATGAAGTGGAGTCCGGAAATTGGCGTATAAACGCGCTGCCACGTGATTCTCCACACACTTTCCAGAGGAAATTATTAGTGTCACCATACACTGTCGAACTCGAACTCGAGCACGAACCTAGTACAAGTGGACCGGTTTTCTTCACACCTATGTGAAGTGTATGTGTGTGTCAGAGGACATTTGTACCAGGTTCGTGCTCGAGTTCGAGTTCGACAGTGTATGGTGACACTTAGGAAACATTTTTTCGAATTCTTGGCTGCTACAGATATTTACATCTTTTTTGAAAATTGCCTACCTCATATTCACAAAAAACACGATATACAGGGTGTCCCGCGCTGGGTGGGCAATACTGATAGGGGTGTTTCCACAGTTTGTTTGAGGAAAAGTGGTACCAATAGAATAGGCACATCCTTAACCGTTACCGAGATATAACTGTTTTTGTGATTGTCATCAAAACCCGTGACCTGCCAAACAAAGTCAAAGATTGACACTTTCCCAATGATAAAATTTGAGATTTGACAGCTTTTAAAAAACAGCTTTTTCCTGATTGCGAAATTTACCGTTACTTCAAAGATACAACTATGCAAACTTTGCAGAAATTTCAAAATTGGTTTTCCATCGAAAATTCACAAGATAAAATTGTAACGGTATTTTGAACTCACAATTCTGCAAAGTTGACAAAAGTTGCCCCATTATGTTAGCTTTCGAACGGCATGTAAAAATTAATGGCTTAAATTTGAAAATTTGCAAATGTGTGTTCGCAGTTGGATCGACTGGTAGCTGGTGAGAAAAGCACAAATTTGCATATGCTCGAAGCAAGATGAACTATCCATCCACCATGTAATTTTAATGAAACCCCATCGAGACATCCTTGATCCTTCACTTTCATATAAGCATAATAATGTTCTGCGTAAATCTACAGTGTGCAGGAAAAGCCCGATAAAATATAATGTGTACTCATGGTCCCAAAAATATTTGATTATGCATGTATAAACTTATAAATATTGTATATATGCATATGATAATCTCAATAAAGTGTCCTCTTCAAACATGAATTTATTTTTAGGAAAACGATGAGTAAGGGTATTTGGTAGTATATGACGTCTGCCACCTACTTCCCTTCAATCGTATAGTGAAAAGTAAACTGATTCTCAACTGCGTTTCGGTCGTATCAAGAGGCATCCCTCAAACCAACGCGATTTATTAGCATCGAAAAATTCCCGGCTCAATTTGTTTACATGGCGAATTCGCGGCTGCTGCGATCTTGCAGCGATTAAATTTTTCCGTGAAACATTCGCGTTACCATGGCTACTGGTTAGAATAATGTGTTGAAAACTATTGTATTTTATCACAATAAAACTCATATTCAATTTTTGAAAGGAAATGTTGCATTTAAGGCGCGTTCTTTTCTTAACAAAAATGTTTGTAAATCTTCTGGTAAAAACATTCTTTGTATTAAATTAAGTACTCACCTAGCGTCTTCTTCTAGTTTCGTATCTTAAAAAGTTTTAATATTCCATATCTATTATTCTTATGCTTCGTTTACACGTGAACGGTGAACCGAGCACTGAATATTGAAAAATTGCATTGAAAAGTACCAACAACAAGAAGATACATTTTCTGCTTTTATATGGTCAACGTGAATTCATGAGCATTCATTTGGGAACGACTCAAATGCTAACAGGTCAAATTAAGATGGAGGACTGCTCAGGACCTAACTATACTCTATCGTAAAAATTAGTTCAATCGGATGAAAACCAAGGCTACTTTCAATACAAGGTTGTCCTTGTATGTTAATATTCCAGGAACACTTCAAAATTGACTTTGGCCCTTTTTCCCTACACTTCCGGATACCCTATCAACGGGGACTTTGGAGCATATATTCAGGAAACTGTCCTCATTGATTTTGCAAAATTTCAAGACTACACGGTTTTTGTTCCTAATTCTAGAGTAGACATCACTACTCAAAAAAACGATATACTCAAGTAAATCTGGAAAAAAACAGACTTTAACCCTCTTTATTCTACACTTCCGGATCCCCTATCAACGGGGACTTTCGAGCATATATTCAGAGGACTCTCGACATAGATTATGTCAAATTTCAAAGCAACACGATTTTCCTTCTGATTTTTGGTTCAATGGGTAGAATAAAAAAATCTAAAAAATAGGGTGGTTTGGGGCACCTTGTATGGAAATTAGCCCTGGTTTTCATCCGATTGAACTTATTTTCAAAGGAAAGTTTAGTAATTTCCTGAGCAGTCAGCCACCCGAATTTAACTTGCCTATACTTAAATTCCTTGGAACGTAATTGGCATGTTTTCAAGAATAATATTTGTAGGGAAGGTAGACGTACCTTCGATCAGATCGTATCTATTGGCTGTACCAACCAGGTAGATCTCAATCGGAATATTTAACCAAATTTCCATGCCGCTAACTGTATTTTATCGGGAGTTATCATTCCGTTTTTCCTTGTGAGGAAATCAGTTTACCCTATACTATACTATTTTATGGTCTATCGTACAATATAATATATTTTACCATTTGATAGTATATACCATTTTTTTAGGGAATTTTATGTACTTTGATTTGGTCTTGGGACATTTTTTGTACGATCCTTAGTTTTGGTAATAATCGGTTGTTTGGTTGATCCGACCAAAGGAACACCTACCTCGCCTACAAATGCCAAAAACTGAAATATACCTACAACTACGATAACTTTCGATTGAATTTTGGTTGGTTGGGTTGGCTTGGCGTTGCTAACATGTCAATTTGCTTATTTAGCCGCATAGTACGACAAGTTGAAACGAAAACGGTTGTGGTTTACATTCATGCCCATGCCACGGGAGAAAGGCAACGCAAACTGCCATGGTCACTGCGCGAAAGCAGTAAGACATCAGGCTGACCACAATGTACTGAACCATCTGATTTACTCGTATGTAGATAATGACATCAGGCTGACCACAACGCACTGAACTATCTGATTTATATAGATAATGACTGGTTCGGATCATATTACACTCTTTTGTAAAACTGAGATTCATCGACCACAAAGCGTACTTAGCATAGAAAATCATTCGTTTTAGCCCGAAACGCTTGATTCACCAGAATTCATTAGTTGATGTTTGGCATCCGGACTTCAAATAAGACTTTGATTTGGTTGTAGTAAAAAGAGGTCACTCCATTCCAAATAACGCCTACCTCCTTCCTTCGTGGCCCTATTATACTATTTGCCTTGAACCCTAGTGTGGTAGAAGATAAGCGCGTCAACTACTTCTAAGCGGCTTAGTTGGCGTTTCGGTATACATACTTGGTTTCGGACGATGTATGTTGCTGGGATACATCTCTCACAGTGCCAAACAAAGCCTTGTACTGTTTTGTTCTTACGGCATGGCTTTCATTTTGATCAATACTTCCCTTACACTCCATCACGCATTGAATTTCAGATGAATATTTCACACACGAGTAATATTCTCCTTTCTTGTTTCAGCTTCCGTATAAATCGCATAGAGGCAGCAGTGCAAAAATACGATGGCGACTGCGGTGAGTCCTTGACCATTTACGATTCATCGAGACCAGATCCTGCCAGAATTATAAAAACATTCTGTGATACATTCTCGAGGCCTATGGAAAAGGTGGACTTTGTCAGTACGAGTCCATCACTCTACGTTCGATTCGAAAGTAAGACAGGATCGTATAGTGGCAGCTCATTATATTACTGGGCGCACTATGACTTTTTCAACAACACAAAATTTGGGGATCCCGTACCCAATACGTTGTGCGACGAAATATTCTATGCATGGAAGCATCCAGGCGGAAAGATACGTTCGCCATTGAATACTCTTATTTTCAAGAGGACCGGAACTACGGATGTCCGTTGTCAGTACAAATTTGTAACAGATAGCCGGCTTCATGCACGAGCCGTGGTAGAGGTAATTATAATTTTTAATAGATTGCGAATTATGTTGTGTTCCGAGGACACCGTCCTTAGTGACCGATGTCGAGCCTACCTTTTCGTGATTTACATTTTCGATTAACTTTTTCGTCCCTTTTTAAAATTACAAAAATGTTAATTTTCCCTTGTTTTCACTCAGGTAACCTCGGTGTCATTTAAGGAGCTTCCCTACAACGTGAACGTGTGTACCCGGTGCCACGATGAACGAGTTGATAAATTAGTCATATGGGAAGAGAAGGAGCAAATGCCACACAATTTAGCGTGCTTTTGCGATAACATCCCTCGGGCAGTACGCGTTATATCATCAAGTGACCAAATGAACTTGGAGATGATCGTCCAGGGCCAGCACGCCATTACTAGCTACTTTAAAAATCCGAACCCATTGTTCGAAGCCAATTATGAATTTGCACATGGCCCACTATGCGGTCCCATATCGTTCGGACCCTCTCCCGAGGGTGAGCTAGTGTT
The DNA here is from genome assembly GCA_964017055.1 of Chloromyia formosa. NCBI lineage: Eukaryota > Metazoa > Arthropoda > Insecta > Diptera > Stratiomyidae > Chloromyia > Chloromyia formosa. The sequence continues at coordinate 28,749,585 of OZ024815.1, read as the reverse complement.
TCCGTACAGCAAAGCACTGGGCATGATAAATCAGAATAACGGCGAACACAAGCGTGAGAAATGTATCTGGGAGTTGAAAGTAGCAGGTCAAAGAGATTTATGGCTGCACTTGGAAAAGGCACGGTTCAGCGATAGGACTTGTCATAGTGGAAAGATTGAAGTCTATTTGGCCGGAAGACTGGAGCCACGATTCATAGTCTGCCCTGAGAATGTATCATCGGCACGAGATCTGCCCATTTTATCGGCACGAGAACTCGGTGCATCCGGCAGTGACCACGAACCTCTTCCCGTGCTCATTCAATATACAGGCGATGGTCTGGCGGGCAGAAATGCCTTCCGCCTAGTCTGGACGGAACTCTTCCACCTGCCTCGCAATCCAGACGGTTCGCTAGCTTCATCAATGCTGCAGGATGGCGGTTGCGATTTCAAATGTCCGGGCGACACATCAATTTGCATACCCAAGCACCTGGTGTGTAATGGCATAATGAATTGTCCGAATGTCACCCACACATCCACTCAGGAGCAACTACTGCAGTACGTCGAAGAGAATCTGCTTCGGCTCGGGCTCGATATTGGACTAAAGGATACGCTTACAATTTTAACGGACGAGTCGCCGGAAATTTGCTTGAAACCTACGGACGAGAAAACACATTTTGTTGAACTATTGTTAATTGTTGCCGGTTTAACGCTGGCCGTGGTCATATTTTTGGCCATTCTGTGTAGAATGTGTAGCCGTAGACGCTAAACGTGCACCACCACCATCATGTACAGCACTATATGAAGCCTTCATAACTAGCACTACCGATATTACAATCATCGAATGTTGTTACTATACATATAGAAAGGAGTTGGAATCGACAGACATGTTACATATTCGGGAAAAAGGTTAATGATTCTAAAGCTCAATGACGTAAAAAAATGGAAACGAGACTGGTTGACATGTCCCATAAGGCAAATGGTCTCGTCAAGAGCTCCCAGGACGAAAATGTGGGCAAACTGAATGTCAGACGAACGAAATAAATGAAAAATAAACTCCTAAGGGACCTGTCACGGGACGTCTGTTTGCTCTCCCTTGATTGCCCTCCAATCAGATAAAAGCTGTATTCGGTTTGTGCTGGGCGTACGTACGAGTATGTATCATGTTTCTATTTTTTATGTCACGTTTTAAACTTTACAGACGGGATACCATTGACCACTATAATATAATTTGTCATCATCAGGAGCATTCCATTAAGACTTAGGTCGACATGCTAAGAATAATTTTAGTCGTAAGCTTAAAGGATAGAACAAAAGGAAAAAAGAATATACAGTTTGAAGGGATGCACAATGTTGTCAAACTATCCAATTCGATAAAGTGTCTACTCAGATTCGTGGAAGCTTATGATTTCATTTTGATAAATAGGTGTTTTATATTTGTAAATGCGCCAAAGGCGTGAAAAAAATGTTTTGTGTTATGCTAAGAAGAAATTAATTATGTTTATAAAAGATAAATGGTCACGAAATATATTTGAAAAGTATAATATAAGGACGTATGTAGTGCTTTATTCTGCTGTAAGATATTTAGAATTTGTTTACCAGCCGCTTCATAAAGATTGTCCTGCTTTGTGTTTTTGTGGGTTTTTTTAACCTTCCTTGATGGGGTCGGTAGCCGTGAGGTCTCGGTTGCCATTCAACGATGTTGGCTTATAGAGATCATTTTCTCTTAAAATAAAAAACTATCTGTGGGTACTATTAGAACACCCACAGCGTATGTGTCTATAACTACGGTAAATTTTGATAAAAGGAAAGCAGCAAGTTAAAAATTTGGTCGGATGTTGGTATTGAAATGGGCGAAGGGGGATCAGACCTAAGGAAGTTAGTAAGTTAGTTATACTTGTAGTTTGAGAATGGATGTAACTAAATGATTGGATATAACTAAATGATTGGCTATCTCCCATAGAAAGTTGTTATAAAAAGAGCTCACTCGCCACAGAATGACGCCTACCTTCCCAACAAAGGTTTCGTCATCGGCACATAGGTTAGGTAAAGGGGCTGTCATGAAATCTCACAGCACACATAGACCAAAATTGGATCCGTTGTGATACTACCGAGAACACCTTATTAACCAAGATATCAAAACCAGCCTGTACTGACGATGTAGTAACTGAGCTGTATTATGCTCATATCCTTCAGGTCCTCCAAATCCTGGAAAAACCAAGACTTCAAAAATTTCCTCCGCCTCTCAACCAAAGCCGGCCAGTAGCACAGAAGGTGAAGAACGCTTTCCTACTCATCTCCATCCTCACAGCGCCTACAATAGTCATTGTGAGCAATACGGAGCCTCGAGGCTAGCTCACCGATAGGACAGCGCTATGTAAAATAATAACCCCCACAACCCTGCCAACCCTGCAATCTTGTTTTGTAGTGGTGAAAAAAGCTCATTTCCCCACTACGAAAGCCATTGTCGTTATATTTATAGCCAACTCGGCACTTCTATATTATCAGGTAACGCGACAACCTGATCTTAAGTCGCCGTGTCGTATTTCACGCCATGTCATGACCCACAAACATCATGATTGTTGCGTTACATCTCTTTCTTCGGTCACTAAAGCCATGAAAATGTGGCTTTAGTAACCGGAGAAAAAGATATCCGGAATAACGCAACAATCTTTAAAATCATCATCACCACATACAACATAGAAATACCGTCCGTGCGATACAAAAACGTATCCCATTCGTCTGAATTTCGCCTTTAATTCCTCATAGGAATTACATCCCTTCCGGCTTTAGTTACCCTCTCTCTCTCTCTTTAATTGCCTTGACCCCTCCAGGGGCATGGACGCGTCAACATCTCTAGCATTTCTATGCCTTGTTGACGTTTCAATAGCATATCTACTTTTCAGAAGTGCAGTTGCTAGCATGCACCTCCTATCGCGCCGTCTTTATATTGACAAGCCCGGAGCACTGTGAGAGTTCTATTAGTACTCACAGGCAGTTTTTTTTATCGCGCCGAGATTTGATCTCCGAACTCTAGATTATTACCGTAGAGTGGTGACCGGACAATCACGGCCACCGAGCGCGACTTATCTATGAGGAAGATAGAAGTATGCTCAGGACCCATGATACAAGGAAGACAAGATATGGCCTTGCGCATGCCGGCTCTCTGAAAACCTACGTCAATGGATCGTTCAATTGTATGAATACTTAGCTTTCGGCTTTTATCTCTGTAACTATTAATCCTAGCAAAAAAAAAACTTTCTGAGGCTAAATTGAAGATGACAAAAATATACATAAAAAATGTTTGAACAACTTTTTTCTATCTTAAATAGTTTTCGAGATAATCTCATTAAATTCATTCATTCGCACGAAATTGAAAAAAAAAAAAACATTTCAAGCAGAGCTAGCACAAGAGCATTAAATTGCAATATAATAGGTGGCTCTATTGATTGGCTAATGGGTAACATCAGACCATCTCGTCCAATATTGCATTTATTTTCCTGGTATTGTTGTGATTGGATCAACCAGATGCCCTCCACACCATCAAAGACGCAAACCATATTACGCTTACGATTTGGAAATTAGCATATTACACTTTGGAAATTATTGTACTCTATTTTGGAAAATGGCATACTACATTTTCAAACTTTGCATACTATACACTGTGACAGATTGGCCAATATATTTTTGGCAAAAATTGTATGGGGAATCGCGTGGCGAAAACCGTTTACATTTTAGACCACTTTATACGATAAAAATTATTTTTAGAATCATTTCTTCGGGCACATACTATACTTTACAAATTCCACAGAAGAGAGAATTAGAAGGAAACGAAAAAGAGCGAGAGAAATGAAGTAATTCGGTACAAGTGAGGAAGTAGGAAGGAGGATGTAAATTTGACATCTCTTTTGCTTCTATATGAACCGGGCGAGTGTTCCGCGGCAGAGAGACAAAATGGAATGCTATTGTTCACAAAAGAGAAGTATGAGAGGGGATGACATCTCATGTGCTTCCTGTGCTTCTATATGGACAGCGCGAGTGTTGGGCAGTGGAGGGCGTGTGTCTCTCTGTTTAGTTTTTACTAGTTCGTATGTGGTGGAATTACGTCCAGTAAATGGTGGTTTCATCTCCTTCTATATGTCTCTGTGACAAATTCAAAGAAAACTTTTACGAGTATTTCCCACTTTATTGGATGCAGGAACCTGTAAAATTTAGTACGAGCACTCGTTACCATACACACATCAAAGGTCAGAACCAAATAAGCAAGCAGCTTTAGAGCACATCGTCCCATCTGAATTGCTCAAAACAATCAGCTGTGACTTCGAACTTTGAGAATGCCAACCAACTTGGCGCGTGAGTTTCCCCCCATTTACTACATCGCCGGCAAATGTAAACAATAACAATTTTCCCGCCAAAAAAACATTCATTCAACAATCTGACGCATGCTCCATGTTTGCAAAAATTCATTCACCAGGAAAATCGCAGTTGAACTTGGAGGCGGATAGTCCGCTGGACTTGGCCTAGACTCTTTTCAGTTGAAGCGTTTCCTTAAGGCTGGAACACAATGTGTAGCTGTAGCTTGTAGCGCAAGTTTGTTTGTATGGGATAGTTGTAGTTGAAGTTCATAGTTCGAACATTTAAACTTTCAACTACAAGCTACAGCTACACATTGTATTCCAGCCATTACACGGATGAGCGTCTACTATTCGGTTGCTCGTGAACGCCGTACGGATTTCTTCCTTGTGTAACGGTTGCCAAGTTTAAACGTTTAAAGTGCTAAGGCACTTTAGAGATTTCCTCAGTGAGAACATTTTTCAATTTGGTGAAAGTGATAAAATAGATAGTCCTGTGTCTGGGAAAGTGTCATCGGCATGTCTTCGGTGCAAATTCGCTCTGTCCAAATTCAATTCAGTTTTTATAGATAATATCCGTTGAGTTCCTGTGGAGTGGATAATAGGTTTTTTCTTGTCGAAAAAAAGATCGGAAGCAGATTAATGAAATTCCGGGAGGGAAAGTGTTGAATTAGTGGGGAAAGCTTTAGTGGGTGCATTTGTGGAGACGGTCGGCTATACGAGTAGTAGTTTCAAACTGCTTCTGGGATGTTTCATAAGTTTGCTTATTCAAGGAAATTTTATTGGAAGTCTACATAATTGGAACCTTGCTGGAGGTGTGCTGATGCTGCGTACGCTTTGGAGCACAGGTTAGTTTTCTGCAGGAAAGAATGACGATTACATGCGTGACTACACGCCAGCCATTTATGTATCTCTATCATCTCCAGAAATAATTGATTGACGCACATTAGGGTCAATAGCGTTATTAGATTATCCTTGACGTTTTCAGAATTTACGTATTTTTGGTTTACGAGAATGGCTGGGGGATGTGTTGGCTTGCAGATTTTATAGAAGTTGCTTTTAGGCGTATTTGATATTTCTGTCACTCAAAGAAAAGGAATGGTTTCTCTCAGATCCCAGTAGGATAGTGTTTTTTGTATTCGATGTGATGCTGGCACAAGCGAATTATTTTTGTTAATAAAAAATATTTACAACAACAATGCAGTATTAATTAATTAATTAAAAAACTAAATATTAAAGCATAAATGTATAAAAATGTAATTATCTAAAAATTAACTTTGATTTGATATTCTCTACAATCTCTACATCGTTCAAGAATGTTTTACCTCAAGACGAAAGGGGTTGCTTTCTATTTAAATTTAATTAAAAAAGCGCACAGTAATGCAATAGATGGGCAGCAAGTCGTCAGAAATCAGTATTTTGAGATCGAGTGTATGATTTTACTAAAATACGCAATACAAGTATGTATAAACTTTACTCCGTATCAACACGATCTAATCACGAATTTCCGGAATTAGGAGTATTATACCTATATATATATTTTTTTAATTAAGGTTATAATCAAACAAAATTTAAAATTTTGTCGCAAATTGCAAGCTTGACTTCTATACTATCTTTCAAAATATAACTTTGGGTAACCAGTTTGTCAAAGGACTAACCGATAAATCAGAACTCATAGACTTTTCTATATATAGTGAAACCAACGTAGGTCGCAATTGCACCCCATGGCATGAAATTTCGAATAAATTGGTGATAGCAAACTAACATGTGTGTACCGGAGTTTTGCACCTATCCGGAACGTGAACTCGATTGTGAAAATCTTACCGGGAGACGCTTAGCGCCTTCTTCTTTTTGAATAGGAAGTGCTAAACGTGAACTATAACGACATTCACTATTCTCGTCAATTATTTTAGATAAAAATATTGAATAGGCAAGTCGTGGAGTGAGCTGAAAGCGATGGCTGAACAGGACGAGGTGGAAAGTAGGCGTGGTCAATTCCCTATGCCCGACAAGGGGTTAACAGGAACCAGAGAGAGAGATAGAGAGCAGGGTGCCGCCGGAAATTTTGGTCGGTTTCGGGGAGGACAAATTTACAACTAGTGGCCGATTTACAGCGGTTTTCAATCAAACTATGTAGTACCTATTTTGCTCATTCGCCACAATCTCCACCCTGAGGACATCGCTTTTCCGGCGACTTTTGGTATTTTAAAGGGATTCGCTAACCTTTTTTTTAAATGATTTACTTTTCCAGGTACACTTTTTAGCAAAATTATTTTATTAAAAGAAGACTAAAATCAACAATTTTAGATTATACAAAGCAATCTGATGATGATGAGTGGTTGCCGATTTACAGCCGGTTTCCCATCAAACAAATAAGGTTGTATGCTTATTTCGCTCACTTTCATCGCTCTCCACTACCAAGGTATCGCTTTTCCAGAGCATAGTTGGCGATGAGGCCTAAAAAATGAATGAGTTTTACGGGGAAACAATCACTTTGATATGATACGAGGTAAAGCTTTCTACGACGAACCTTTGTCGAGTCATGATTGATTCCCTTCTCGTGTCGGGCCTCCTATCCTTGCTCACATCTCCCTCCTGAATTTCCCCAGAAAATTTTCTGGCCGTCACCCAGCATTTTCCTACCTCTAGGTGTATATCATTTCCTGAAGATGAATCAAAAGAATATCCGCGGTTTGCTAGTTTCGCATACCCTGCCTGTTTAACGCATCTTTGCCTATGGGATTGTGAGGCTGTTTTAGTGTGTTAGGAAATGTTTTTAGACGAAACGTGTTATGATCAAAAGGATTTTTTTTTTATTTCTAATTTTTCTAATATCTGGGCTCCGCGAAAAAATCCGGGCTCGATTCGCCGCTTCCGCATCCCCTCTCGACGGCCCAGCTGCTGCCCTTTTAGTCGCATATCTGCGACAAGTCGAAAAAGGTTGTGGCTTGCTCCTACGTCCTCAATACAGTTGAAGATAACACAAACAGCCATCTACGGAAAGATGATAACCCTCGAAACCGGCAAAACATCATACTCACAACTCAACGCACTGAGCTAGTGGCCTTCGATACTCTAATACCATCACTCTCAAAATATATCCTATCTAAAAAATTCAATTTATTTTGAATCTAGTACTTTGATTATCATAAAATTTTGAAATTTTTAGGAAGAGTGTATTTTGAGAGTGATCGATCATAATCGACAAAAAACTTGGTTTAGAAAAAGATTTAACTCGTATACTGACAACAAGGGAGGGTTCTGAGCGTTTAGAAATTAAATTACACTATGCTTAAATTTCCTAGTTGAATCAACTAAACATGAAATGTCAAGCCAGTGGATATTGGATTTCTTGTAAGTCTTTAAGCTTTGTTGTAGCCTTCTTATTCAATTATATGAGGTCAATAATACATTTAATACAGCCGTATCAAATTAAGACGTAAATTATAATTTCTAAGCGAATGAATACTGCGTATGGATGAGTATAAGCAGATTTCACCCCATATTATAATCGGGTACCACCACTAATCCTCTTCGGTGTTCGGTCAATTGTTATACATATGTACTAACATGAAACAATGCCAAGTAAATTATTTCTCCAACCACCAACATTAACGTGGATTAATTCAGAGAATAACTCGCTCATCAGCCCGTAATTGTTTGCCGGTACCCGAGGATTATTTTAGCTAAGCCTGAAAGCTCATGTATGATTAAAGTCCTATCAAATTCGTTCGCAAACGATAATTGCGACCAGAAATTAATGTCGGAGTGACCCAAATGGATTTGATCCTGATTAATCCTTTTGGGGCTTTGCAAATTCCATGCTGGGTGTGAGTGAATCAAATGGCTTCAGCTTTGACTTACAAAGCAATTAGTTTTGACTCTGATCGGATTATATTCAATTCTTTTAAGGATTTAATGATAAAAAGGCAATTCATGAACACATGCAAAGTTCCTTGTTATCGTTTGGCAATATGATTTATGGAAACGATTTATTTATGATGGCAGGATTCATTCTACGGATTGACGATAGGATTTGTTTCGCCTTTTAACTTATTTAAAAAAATAAAGTAGTGTTGCCACTGTGCGGCCAAGCAAACTGGGAACTGTACGCACTTAGAGCTAGCGCTAAACACTCTTAATCCATTACCACTGTGGGCTCGTTGAGCCCATTGAAGTCTTCTATGCGGCTTTGGTCAGACCTCGGTGTGATTTAATGTAATATATTGTTAAGGTGAGGGTAGATTTCTCTCCCTCCTGTAGAGTATCACAGGATTTCCATGGTGCTATTAGCTGGCTGGGTGCTCGCCACCGCAGTTGGCGCGTTTCGCATTTTCCTCTGATTTTAGAGTGCAGTTGGTGGAGACCATCACACTTCACGCACCGCTATTGGGTGTGGCCGCGTGCCCGAATAGCTGGCAATTGTGGCACTTACAGCAGTCCTGTTTTATATTTGGGACTCTACTTTTATGCCAGAAAGGCCGCAGATTCCCGTGATGCTGCAGATATCAGTCTCTGTTCTTGGAAAAAGAACTTTGATCAACTCGGACCTCTCTATTTTCTTTAATTTAAGTTTGAAGCAGTCGATAGGGTGAAACCCTTGTGCTTCAATGTCCTCTTTTATTTGTTTGTGCGATACTGAGGGCTGTATTCCCTTAAGCGCGGAGCGCGCGGAACCTACACAAGGGACTGTCCACAACCCGCAGTATCGCACAAAGTGTGCATGGATACTTTCGGTTTGGAACGAGCTGGGCTAGCTCCGCTCCTATGGGGTTGCGACCCCCCGTATATAGCCCTAGGTCGCCCGTTTCACTCCTTCTGTATGTACCTGCATCCGTTTCGTCCTAGCATATCTGCATCCAGCATGTTTTTTTTTTGTCTATGCACAATTTCAAAACGAAAGTACCTAGCCATGTATGGCCACTTTTGAATTCAGCCGAAATTGCCCATAAATGTCTTATTTCATGGAACCAATTTCATTTAGGCAGCAAAATTATTTTGTATGTTTACTATTAGATATAATCACACAAAACGAACATTTTATTGACAGGAAATGAATTTTATGTACTTCCCAAACTGTAAACTGCCCGAAAACTGCGACACCTGCGCCGCCTGTATTTTAAATCGCAGACTACTTCACAGAGTAGAATCCTTGCACTAACCTTCTATCCATAGCAGCTCAGATAAAATTGTTAGTGTAATTGTGTGATGTTAGAATGCTCTGTTCTGCATTGCTCTTAAAAAAAACACGCCTAATGTGTTCAGATAGGAGCGGATGCAGATAAAATCTCGCAAATACGAAATTGTACGTAAGAGCTTATGCACACTGCAGAAGATTTATATAAATCTCGAGAGAGAGACCCTCAAATCTCCTAGATTTACCATACATTTATTAAGACTTCTTAATCTAAATTTGTAACAAGATTTAAAACAAATCTCGTCCCAAATCTTCGTATTTTCCCCTGAATATGTGTTTCACCACATTTCGTCGCATTGTATGGAAATATTTTCTATTGAATTATCCATGGCTGCGTTTTGGCGAGCTCTGTTAAATTTCAAGAATCTGACTTTTTTCGGTTTCTACTCCATATGCTTTCCCCTCCAGTAAAATATGTACGGCCAATTGTCAATTTTTGGATCTGAAAAAGTTCCCCTCAGGTTCTGAAAAGTACTCAGATCTGGAAGGGAATATTTTCAGATCTAAAAATTTAACCAGAGCTCGCCAAAACGCATCCCATGAAAAAGAAAAATTGAAGGGATCAAATACCAGTTGTTGTCTTGAGATTCGGTAGCACAACACGCACCTGATTATTGTTTTATGAATTTGTAGCTTTGGCTTTGGCTGTGTGTGTAGTTACTTTCTAGAATGTATCAAGTAATACTTAACACTTTAATCTTCGCCTTGTTCAAGTGTAATGTTGATCAATGTTCCAGCCCGACTCGCGTGTTGAACGCTTCAGTCAAATTGTTGTTGATTATGACATTGTCATTTCAGTAATTTAAATTAATTTCGGCAGAGTCCCAAGTGCATCAGAATCTTTTATAACATACTTCCTCCAATGCTGTTGTTTGCATTTTGCAAGCACCTGTTTTACCAAAAATAGTTGATCAGCTGAATCAGGATAAGGTTCGCACCAATCTAAAACGTTCATGGTATTCGTCAATTAACTTTTCAGTGTATGGTCTGCTCCTTGACTCTAATGCTTTGTTTACACGTGAACATTGAGCAGAACACCAAACATTCAAATTTTCCATTGAAAAGCACCATGGCCTACATGAATTCACGAGTATTTGAGCCGTTCCTACAAGAGATAGGAACGACTCAAATACTCATGAATTCAGAGCAGCGAGGTAACTCGGTAATTGTTGCAGTTTAGTTTGTCCCTTTTCTTGAGTATTATTTGACTTAAATAGAACGCACCTAGTGACTTATAATTTAGCCGAGAGTTCATCACTAAACAAAATATAAAATCATGTCCCAGACCAACATTCAACTCTTAACCACATCACCTTTTAAAAAGATTTATCGTATTGCTGGTCACCGTAGCAGAATTTCTTTCAGAATTTTTTATTTTCTTAAGCGTGCACAGCTTTCAATCTTTTACTTTACTTACTAGAATTGCATTAAAGTTGCTTCTTCAGACCCATTTCCCTGGGTCCGTACTGTCTGATGGTGACCCCTGCCCAACTGCGAGGCCCCAACGGGTTCCCGTAAGCCGGGCTCGCAGTTTATCGGGGGTCATCTTTGACATGGACAAAGTAAAATGGGCGATAGAATCCTTTGAGCCATTTAAAGCTCCCGGTGTAGACGGCATCTTCCCCGCTCTATTACAAAACAGCTTGGAGATCATAATAACTCCGCTAATCGAACTTTTTAGGGCAAGTTACACCCTAGGGTACATACCACAACCTTGGAGGAAAGTTAATGTGGTCTTCATACCCAAAGCGGGCAATAAGCCGGAACGTATGCCCAAATCCTATAGACCGATTAGCCTTACTTCCTTCTTCCTTAAAACCATGGAAAAGTTGCTTGATTTGCATATCAGGCACAAGATGGAACTGTCAATCCCCCTACATCGTATGCAATTCGCGTACACGAAGGGTAAGTCAACAGTAACCGCCTTGCATAGCCTTGTCAGTACAATCGAAAAGTCCCTCAGTGAAAAGGAAATCGCGTTGTGCGCGTTTCTTGACATTGAGGGGGCTTTCGATAACACTGGCTACGAGTGCATTTCCAGAGCACTGGAACTCAGGGACATCCCGCCCGCTACCATTGCATGGATAGACGCCATGCTCCGTGGACGGGATATTTACTCAACTCTAGGCAGTACATCCATTTGCGTGAATGCCGTAAAGGGTTGTCCACAAGGTGGCGTTCTGTCACCCCTTTTGTGGTCCCTTGTCGTAGACGAACTGATTTCCATGCTTAATGAGCGCGGTTATCTCACTATCGGATACGCGGATGATTTAACTATCATAGTCAGGGGCAAATTCGAATCTACCATCACTGAGGTGATGAGGTCGGCCCTTGACATAGTTCTACGCTGGTGTGTGGCTGTGGGCTTACATGTAAACCCACAGAAAACTGTCGTTGTGCCGTTCACACGAAAACGAAATATAACTTTGGATCCAATTTCGTTAGGCGGCACGACCTTAGATTATTCCACTGAAGTTAAATGCCTCGGGGTAACTCTAGACTCGAAACTCACCTGGAATACTCACATAGATAATGTACTTGGAAAAGCCACACGCACAATGTGGGCTTGCAGAAGTTTCTTTGGACGGACATGGGGGCTCACCCCAAAGATAATAATTGAGTGGTTATACACCATGCTGCTGCGGCCTATGGTGACCTACGCAGCGCTTGTGTGGTGGCCGAAAACTCAGCAATCTTCTGTCTTACTGAAGTGCAATAAGCTTCAACGCCTTGCCTGCCTTGGCATCACTGGAGCTATGCGCACTTGTCCTACGCCAGCCCTGGAGGCGATTATTGGACTTACTCCGTTGCATATATTCATTCAAGAATCAGCAGCTCTAAATGCTCTTAGACTTCGTCTAACTTCCCACGTGCGTAGTGAAGAAAGCGGTCACATGAGCATTCTGAATCAAATTCCTGACGTGCAGATCTGCTTGAGATCAGATTACATGATCACGGAGGTTTGCTTCGGCAGAAAATATTCAGCCCTCATCCCTAACCGCTCTGAATGGGTAAATGGCACACCCTGTCCAGACCCTAGATGTATCAAGTGGTTCACCGATGGGTCTAAAACAGAACAGGGTGTTGGTGCAGGTGTCTTTGGACCCAACACCAGGATTTCGATCGCAATGGGAATCTCGCCCAGCGTTTTTCAAGCTGAGATCCACGCCATTGAGGTCTGCGCCAGGGTAATCTTGGAAACTGGACTTCGCGGCGCTCACATTGCTATCTACTCAGACAGCCAAGCAGCTATAAAAGCGCTCTCCTCATATAAGGTCTCTTCAAAACTGGTGAAGGAGTGTTACAATCTCCTTCAACTGTTGGCAACCAATAACCGAGTCTTCTTGTGTTGGGTGCCTGGCCACCAGGGCATTGAGGGTAACGAGGCTGCGAATGAACTTGCTAGACAAGGATCATCCAGTCGTTTTCATGGACCTGAGCCTTACTGTGGCTTTGGACTGGCCTCGGCCAAACTGCGGATCACAGATTGGTTTGCACGATTGCGTCAACAGTACTGGAATAACCTTCCAGGGCTTCGTCAATCAAAGGAGCTGATAACGCCCTTCAGTCACAAGGGTACTACTCAAATGAGTAGAACCCACCTAAGACTCCTAGTGGGGTACTTATCTGGCCATCACCTGGTCAGATATTACCTGAACAAGATGGGTCTGTCAACCGAGACTGAATGCCGTCTTTGTCTGGAAGACATGGAAACGACCAAGCACATCTTGTGCGAATGTCCCGCCATCGCGCGTTTTAGGATGTCACTCCTCGGGCAAGCTACTATCAGCACTGCAGAATTCAGGTTGATTCCTGCTAAAGACTTACTGCCCTTTATTAGAAGAGTGGACGGTCTTTTGGATTAATGAGCTACGGCACAATAGATCTTTATGGTCGCAGTGCCTTCCTGCTGGGAAAGTAGCTCGAATCTTTATATCTATCTATCTATCTACTAGAATTGCATTCAATTTTAGGAAGCAACCTACCTAATTAACTTTTCAGCTCATTAATCTGAAATATATGTTGAATTCAGAGAATCCGCATAATCTCCTTAAAAGTTCATCGCGAAACGCTATGACTATGTCAAGTATTCATATAGTAAAAGTAAAACAAAATAGGAAATGTCATAGGGATAAGGGCTTCCTTCGCTCTAGTACAGACTAGAATGTGTATTGATTTTCTTTTTGATTACTAGGAAAGTCAATCCAGTGATAAATCTATGGATAATGACAGTTTTAATCATTAAATGTCCCGAGCTTCCAGCAAAATTCATGCTCGAGTTGATTGCATCGAATGTTGCGAAGTTATAAGAAGAGGATGATTATTGAAAATGACATTGTGAATTATACTCAAGGGCTCGTAAAGGAGGTCAATTCGATTTACACTAGGGGATGTAATGTTCACGTAATCCATGAAAAGACTATTGGCTAAATGTACAGTTTTTGCGAGTATGTCGTGGATGACAGTGTCCAGTTTGAGAAGTAAGCATATAATCAGCTTACGCCATGTTATCAGGGAGAGCGAGACAGTGATTTAATAAATTAACTTGAATAATGCAGAAGTAACCCGCTCTAAAAATGATTTACAACCAACCGTTCTTCAATGCTATAGTTACAGGGAACTTAAACGATTCCAGAAATCAAATTAGCTTAGCAAAGCATAGCAGAGCTGAGTAGTAACTGGTTCGGATACTCATATTTTAATAAGTCGTCAAGATGCTTCTGTTTTGTACACTCTCAACACTTAATTCTAGCTACCTTTTTGTATTGCGGGAACAATAAACGAAGAACTGGAGGGGTTTCATGTAAAGATACCAAGATAAACCTACATTAGAGAACATGGAATCATAGATATTTAGACACTGTACAGAAGACAATTGAAATATGTTAGAGGTAAGTTTTTTGTGACTTTGACCCCAACTTCCTTTCTGAATACATCGCCTTAGAGTTCGCCCTAATTCTGAAAATTCGATGAAGAAACCAGTTAACAAAAACTTGCATCTTTCAGGTAACGTTCACGGAGACTTTCCATATGCTGCTCCCATACAACAGCACACACAGTACCAAGGAGCGAAAGAGGCCGAGCTAGGTCTTAGTACTGAGATAACTGCATTGCCAGATTCTAGACAGCATGCCCAATGAGCATTTCGGCAACAGTGCTAACCAGGAAGACGAATTGGTCCAGTTTTTTACAAGCTATCTGTACTTATGGCAATTGGACGAGTGATATTTCTTCATTTTCAGAATGGTGGACCACGAACCTTGGTCTTGTTAGTATTAATTTTTAGCCCAATCGTGCTCGCCTCCCTCTCGAGATCTAAGGACACTGCGTTTGGATGCATGATTTTGTTGGAGAGTACGCATATGTATGTCGTCAGCGTAGTCAAGATGTTGCAGATGATATGTCAAGTTCCATCGAATTCCTTTGTGTGGTGCGGATAGGGCTGCATGCAACACATCGACAATCACTATGAGGAATAGGATCGGTGAGAGGCTGCACCAAAATCAAAATCCTCCGACACCTTACCTTTATGCAAAACGCGACATTTTTACAATCCGTCATTTCCACTTTACTTGCCTTGAATAAGATACTAATACGAGTATGTATGTATGTTTCGCCTTTTCTCATGAAAATAGCCGATGAATTCTGTTTCCTCATATTGTTTGAAGATTATCCCAAAAGAACGTTTTTTAAAACGCCGAGTTTTGTCTAGATGATTTCACCGATTTCCCATACTTCTGTCAAATTCCATGTAAACGGGTTCAGACATTTCAATTTTTTTTGAGGAACCAATGAATATATTAAAGCAAAAATATCAATCTTCACCCATTCAAAGCTTGTTTAATTCACATACTCGTATGCACAATGTACAATACCATTAAAAGGTTTATTTGCGTTTCGATTATACGTGCTGACATGTGGAATTCTTTGAATGAAATTCCATTTATTTTGTATGCAAAAGTAAAACAAAAAATGGGTGTCTTTCAATGAAACATTCAAGTATGGAGCAACCGATAAAAAGTATCAGAATAAGCTCAGATTAACTATAGAAAAGGGGGTTAAAAAATATGAAATTCAATGAAGGGATTGCAGTTTATTTTCTATTCCACAAACAATTTCCCAGACTATCAGGAAAGGAAGCAAAATGGATTCTCTGCTTGAATCCAAAATTGGATATGCAGGAAATGAAAGATGATCCTACTCGTAATGGAATCTACATACATATATCGATGGTAGCGTTGGAAAAATAGGTTTTAAAAATTCAGTTACAAAAATAACATATCTACATGAATTGCAGATGGAATAATATTTTCAACAGCTTGATGGGTTTAATGGTTTTTTTTAAAAATAGCAAGTTAATTTGGCATTATGGTTGCTTTGTTAGCGTAGTCAATTCCTCCTCCGTAGGGCGAACCCCAAAAGTAGCGCAAGTTATGGGCCGATGCCATAAGCCTCGTATGAGGAATACCTTAGTTATCGACGTATCTATGGTTATCGTGGGAAGTTTGCCTCAAAACCATCCCGTTGAGTTCAAAAGAAATATTATCTCCCCGATACCCTTTGAGGAGATATCGGAAATGTTAGTGAAGAAAGTGCTGGCCAATTTTTGTTGACTGGCTCTTGCTAGAGCTTGGCATTCGCCCAGGAAGTGGATCAGAGATTCCCTCTCCGTCGTATACTTGCAGCTGCGTGCTCACCCGGTAGCCAATTTCGCATATTAGAAGATGAATTTATGGATTAAAGTGGCAACGTCCCGGCTGCTTCACTTTTATATGAAAATAAAATCTAACATATACATACATAAATTAAAACAGGAAATTCAACAATCAATTTAAGGGCCGGTTGCACAATGTCCGATTAAAATTTATCTTAATAATAAACTGTCATTTAGCACAATTTGATTTTCTCAATATCTGTTTAGCGTTATTAATCGGATAAACGATAACAGTCCCCTAGCCTCCGATTAATCTCTTATTCAAAACAAAACTCGACTCCTGGTTTCTGGTTGAAAATTTATCCTATACAAAAACCCAACACTTGATATCGGATGCTGATATTTCGACAGCTAGAATTGTTTGCTTTTGCAAATTCAAATGAAATCAATGAAGGTAGCCATAAAGAACACAATTCCTGGAAATTCATTCAAAAGAAACGTATTGGGACCAAAGGCAGCCGCAAACGAATATGCTTAGAGGCCTTGCTGATACAAAATAGATTTGTGGACGTTAGAGTTCCGCCAAGAAAATCAGCGAATTTTGCCATAATTTGTGGTCTGGGATAAGTTTCACACTTTACGACTTGGTTATTTAATCGACGTATGAGAAAACGGAAATGCTTATCGGGCTGTTTATAGCTTCGATCAATTTATGTCCCTGATAGTTAACAAAGAGTTTAATCGACCACTGAAACGGGCGAAAGAGATTTATATTTAAACAAAAAGGCCCATAATTACAAATAACATAGAACCTAAACATAAAAGTAAATTAGCAAGCTCATTCCACTTACGAGTATCTTACTCCGTTTGAGGAAAAGTCTCTTAATTTATTCAATGTTTTCACGAATGTTTTCTTCCTTCTCCAATAGATTTTTACCACGCGAAAGTGGATATCTCATTTTGAATATGAATAAATTTTGTATGAGTTTGCACAGCCTATACGAAAACGACGTATCGCAACATTTCACATTTCATTTGCTAATTCCATATTATTATTCAAATTAAAGTATTGAGAAGGATACGAAGGATACGAAATATCGGGAAGAAGCAACGACTGTTTCACATAAAGAAAAGATAAGTAAAACCTAGAGGCAAAATTAATACGATAGAGATGTCTTAATAACGTGTTATCTTTCGAAGTCCATCATTTCCCCAAGTAGGAATTTTAATGTAATTCTATTTAATGTTGAGGTAGGGTACTAGTGGTGAACTCGATTACATTTGCTTCAGATATTTAATAATAATAATGGTATACTATATATTCGCTATTAAATACTAACAACATTTTACAATAATATTCAGTTAGCTAGCTCGAAAAAGTATGACTTGATCGCGACCGTAAATCAAATCCCCCAAAAACAACTCTGTTGTAAAATATTTCCCGTCAAGAAAAAACTCATCAGCCGCAAAAAGGATTGATATGAACATAACTCCGCCAAAGTACTCGTAGCTTTGCGCCTCGCTCTAGGGTATGCATATTGAACCCTGATTAAATTTATTTATTTATTTTAACGCTGATTGGCGGGGAGCTTTGTGAGCTTAAGCTCTGATGCCAAGTACTGTCGTCTCGCCCCGTTTTCTTTAAAAAGCTCCGTGCCTTATAAAGGATTAGAGGTGCACTTCAGGTCAGAAGTGATCAATGGACAATATCCGTATTGTGTGCGCAGCACAGATCAGAGCAGAACAGGAATTGCAAGCGACACACTTACAAAATTGCTCTGGATTGAGCCGGTTGTTAGTGTAATGCTTATGATTGTTGTTCTGCACTGATCTCTACTGCACAAAAGAAAAGAACCGGTTAATACATAGTTTTTACTCCGTTCTTCTCTTTAACCAATTCCATTTTCCGTTTTATTGAGCAGCTTTTGTTTAATTAACTTAATTTTTCAATAAAATGAAACTATTCCATGTTCTTCAGCTCTACTTATCTGTTTTTATTTTAAGCAAGCTCCCCGCCAAACAGCATTAAAATAAATTATTAATTAATTTAATCAGGGTTCAAAATGCATACCCTAGAGCGAGGCGTAAAGCTACGAGTACTTTGGCGGGGTTGTGTTCATATCAATCCTTTTGCGACTGATGAGTTTTTTTGACGGGAAATTTCTTGCAACAGAGTTGTTTTTGGGAGATATCACATCTCTTTGCATTTTATGGAGGAAGAACCCGGATATGAATTCCAAAACTGCTATAGAGTGCTTGAAATTTATCGTTGTGTACTATTGATTGCCAACGTGTGGGTTTTAATACATAGAACAACACCCGAAACAATTTGCTGCACCAAATTTTAACTCCACAGATTCTCAGCTTCCATTTTACAGAACCTGATTTCAAAAACTAAAATTTTTTGCGTATAAATTATCGATGAATTATCGGCACTTTAGCCCAGTCCCATTTCACTTCCATCCATTTGCTTTTAAGTTGTACATGATTTGCTTTGAAAAGTGATACCCCAAGGAACTAATAATTTAGGTGGACATCATTGAGTAAATGTGCCTCTGGCATCACGATGAAATTACGTGTTTCGGTCCTTTATGTCCGTTGAGTTATTTATATCCTACATGCTCCTTAAGTCGAAACTGATCTTTTCTAGATTTGGTTTCTGTTTAATTTCATGCTTAAGAATCTGCTCTTTTCCTAAGAAAAGGACTCAAACACCATAAAGAGTACTGTAGTGCATGCACACTAAGATCCCTAGTCGTATAATACCCATCCTGCCTAGATATCGCTTCCTTGCAAGGAATACCATTTTTCCAGCCCAAAGGGCTCAAAATGCCTTCAACAGTAGTCTACGACATTCGTCTCATCACCCCCATTTTTATACCATAGACTTAAAGTATAGGGTATATTGTTTTTGTCACGACGAAAATATGTAACACCTTAAAGGAGGCTCCGGATTTAGCCATGTCTGTCTGTCTGTTCGTCTGTCTGTCTGTCTGTCTGTCTGTCTGTCTGTCTGTCTGTCCGTCCGTCTGTCTGTCTGTCTGTCCGTTCGCACGATAACTTTTGGATAGAATGAAGCTAGAGTCTTGAAATTTTGGTCAAGTGTTGGTAGTATGATCTAGTTGGATGGTATTGAAATTGGGCATGATCAGGCCAAGAGAACGCCTACCTCCCCTACATATGTAAAATAATTAAATGTAACTATAACTCCCGATTAAAAAATCAAGAAAAGCTCTAGCTTTGGTATATTGCTAGTAAGGGTATTCTTATACTCTCCCGGAAAAATAAAATCGATCAGTTGAAAACTAACGGTGATTTTCTTACAAAAAGCCCCGTACTACCCTACTTTTCAGGTTTTTTGTCTATAACTCTTGAACCAATTGACGTAGACATCTGATTTTTGGCATGTAACCCTGAGGGAAGAAGCTGCTTAAGGTTCTGTAAGTTGGGCATAATCAGATCAAAGGAACACCTGCCTCCCCTACAAATTTAAAAAAAATTAAATATTCCTTTAATTACGATAACTTTCGATAGAATGATACTACCGAGTTCAAAATTTGGTGGAATGTTGCTAGTAAGACCTACTTAGTTGGTATTCAATATGGGCAAGATCCGACCCAAGGAACCCCCCCCCCCCTGCCCTACAAATGAAACTTCAAATAAGCGATGACTTTTGATAGAATGAAGCCAGTGACTTGAAATTTTGGTCAAATGTTTGAAGTGAGATTGAGTTAGTTGGCATTAAAGATGGGTAAGATCCGACTTAAGGAACCCCTAATTCCCCTAGAAATGAAACTTAAAATAAGCGATAACTTACGACAAAATAAAGCTAGCGACTTGAAATTTTGGTCAAATGTTTGTAGTAGGATCCAGTTGGCTAATATTGAAAATACGCAAAATCCGACTAACGAAACCCCTACTTCCCCTACAAATGAAACTTGAAATAAGCGATAACTTTCGATAGAGTGAAGCTAGAGACTTGAAATTTTGTTTAAATGTTTGTAGGGTGATCTAATTAGTTGGTGGCAATGATGGGCAAGATCCGACCCAAGGAACCCCTACCTCCCCTACAAGTGAAATTTCAAATAAGCAATAACTTTCGATACAATGAAGCTAGCGACTTGAAAAATTCTCCAAATATTTGTAGAATGGGTTAGTTAGTTAATTGATTTTGAGAATGGTCAAGATCCTACTGAATGAGTGCCAACCTCCCCTATGAACTGGCCATATAGGAGACCCATTCTTAATGCATATGGTCGTTGCCAATTGGTACTTTTGGTATCTCCACTAGGTCTGTACAAGTCTTGGGTATGTACGCTTCGGACTCCGGGCCGAAGCGAAGCTTCGACCTGGTTAATACTCATCTTGCCCATATATCGATTCCTTGCGAAGAACATCTTTTTTCCTCCCCAAAGTACTCAAAATGCCTGCAACAGTAGTCTACTGCATTCGCCTCATCTCCCCCAGACATATGATACCCATAATCCCTTGATATCACTTCTTTTCCAAGAATGTCTTTTTTCATCTTCAAAAGACGCAAAATATGCCATCAGTCCTAACCGAAGGACTCAAAATTTCTTTAACAGAACTCCAGTACATTGGTCTCATTACCACGATTCAGAATATACCTACCAGCTTTGGGTTTTGTTTAATTTCATGATTAGGAGAGTCCTTTTGTCCTGACGCACATTTCCAGTAGCACCAAAATATAACCGTGTGTTACTTATAATAACCAAAGGAAGCTATGTACCAAATTAAGTTGAACCACTGACCGCCTAGAAGATTTTTTCTTTAAAATCATTAAAAAGACTAATTTTTTCCATTGAAATCATTAAAAAGACTTCGAGAAAGCGAGAAACTCTATAAAATTTCACATTTTGTGGATGTATCTTTTTATCTACTGCACGGATCAGAGCAAATGAAAGCATATGCACACCCTAAGGACACAGTCAATCCGTGAGAAAAGAAACCAGACCTCGATACGCTCTCTTCGAGGCTGTAGCCCTGTCAAAGAACAACGAGAACAAGAATAATTTGAAAAATAGCGATTTTCAAACTGTCATATCTCGGTTGCTTTTCGTCATATCGACATCAAATTTGCAACACTTCGTAAGACGACCGAAGAGAATGGTCATACTAAATTTGAACCCCCACAATCACCTGGACCGTGTCGCGTAAACATAGTCTTGGTCACTTTTCCGAATTTTTTTTTCGTTTTCTTTGGCAGGCGGGACGCTCCCACGTCCCTAGAAAAATTCTGAAAGTTTTATTTAGAAACAGCAGGACTGACTAAAAATTTTTACTTAAAAGAAAGAAAAAAAAACTCAACAAAAAATTTATTAATTATAGTAATTTTTAAAAACAGTCATATTTTAATTTATGAGAGTAAACTTGTCCCTCATTTACACGGCACTTGTTTTACACGATTTCGCGTTTACACGGTTTCAGCAATGGATCTATCTCTCTTCAAATGCTGTTTTGTCAAACCGCAATTTGATCATGTCAACGCGCCATTAATTTTCTTCGAGATTTCGAGTGCGAGTTTATTGCTCTTGCTCTTTTGTGCGATAACGTGCGGTCTACTTTTTATATTTCATGCTTGTGGGGAGGTTCAGACAACAAACAAAAAATGTGTGTTGTTTTTAAATTAAAAGCAGTTGCTGGACACACTCTTCTGAATATGTACATACTCAAAAGCAATTGATAGGCGGCCAGGAAATGTAAGGCAGAAAGGTTAAATGTCCTTATTTACAGTTTTCCTTGAATATTTCAGTCCAAAAGTCCAAAGGTCAAATCAAAGTAAATTATATTTCCTACAAAATGATTCATGATATATGTAAAATGGTATATTCTAGTGGTCTTCCATAACGTTATTACGTTACATAAATCGACGTAATAGGAAACACAGGACACAAAAAGGTCTGCACAGGTAAAATGAAAAAGTATCGTGGGTAGCTGCTGTAGGTATTATGTGAAAATATATTCACTACTTTACGCTTTAATCAGTCCATGGTTATATTGGACGTACTTCAAATTGCGAACTTAATATACATAAAACAAAAGGAGACAAGAGGAAACTATATTCTATACAGTAGCGGACAAAGAAATCCGGACAATTAGGTTCAATGAATTTAAAGCGTCGTAGTTTGCATTAACGGTAAAATCTGATTAGGAGAATAAGTTTCTGTAATAAGTATATTCAACAGTTACCATTTTGCATACGTTTGTGAAAGCTTCAAGTGATAAGTGCTTTAAACTTAAACAAAAAGTAATAAAATGCAAATCTAAAAAAAAATGTCCGAGTGTGATAAAACCACAATGTTGACGTTTCGGTCTGAAAATTTTAGTCTTCGCCAGATTGTCATAAAAATGGGACTCAGCAAGTCTTCCATCGGCGAGTTTTTAACAAATTCTGCACAAACTAGGCCAGAACGGGTAAGAAAGGCCACTCCAAATAAGGATCGTTTCCTGAAGCGGATGAGCGTACAGAACTGGTTCTAAACTGCAAAGGATATCCGGAGCGAGTTTTATTCGAGCTGATGGCACCAAAATTATCACCGAACGGTACGCCGATGTCTGCAGGAAGCAGGGTTATATGCTCGAAAACCAGCCAAAAAGCCTCTCTTGACACTAAAAATGTTCCATAAATGTCTGCAATGGACTAAACAGCGGGGATCTTTTCGGATGAGTCGTAAATCTATCTCATCGGATCAGACAGAATGTCCTACATGCAACAAAGAACCGGTGAGCGCTATAGCGATAAATATTACAGATATACCGCAAGACAGGGGGTAGCCGGATGGCCTGGGGATGTTTTTCCTATAATGGTGTTAGACAACCGACCATTATAGATGAAAAAATTGATGCCGTCATGTACCAACTCATTCTCCGAGAAAACCTGACACCTTCAATTGAAGAGCATTTTTCACCCATCGATGAAATCATCTTTCAGGATAACTCGGCAACCTGCCACCGTGCGAAATCGGCAAGTAATTTTATAATTTAAAATTAAAACACCTTATTGACTTTATTTAATTTTTTTCTTTTTAGAATAAATTTAAATAATTAGTAAAGTCGATAAGGTGTTTTAACTTTAAATTATATAATTCATGAATTTTCCGGTTAAATATTTTTATCGTTTTCTTTAACAGAAAACTCGGTAAGTAGTATTTTTTCCGTACATTGGTTGGCTCGGCCTGCTACCTCTGGATATTTGCGGCGAACCGCTGGCGGCTAACACGGCTTTACGCCTTCGCGAAACTGGCCAGTGGCGAACGTTGAGGTGTGGACACTCGACTATACTGGGCAACTTAGATCTCCCTGCGGAGACTGACTATACATGTACAAAATACGTTTTTGGCCAGAACCATACCAGCTTGATTCCGTCGAGGGATCTATGGGGTGTTAACACGCTCATGACCACCGACTCCATGGTCATCTACACGGATGGCTCTAGGGCCGACGGCGGAGTTGGAGCTGGTATCTATTCGGATGGATTGGGTATTAACTTGTCATTCCGTCTTCCCCACTTCTGTAGTGTCCTGCAGGCGGAGGTTTCGGCAATCCTGGAAGCTCTGACATGGCTGGGAGCTCATGTTGTGACCACGAGGGACGTTACTATTTACACGGACAGTCAGGCTGTAATTCGATCACTTGAATCCGTCCTGACCACATCGAAAACAATCGCGAACTGTCGTTTAGCCCTCAGGGAGATGGGTGGTTTTTTCAACATTACGCTCTGCTGGATAGCGAGCCACTGTGGCTTCGCAGGGAACCGCGAGGCGGATGAGCTGGCTCGGGAGGGGACAACCGGAGGGGACAGTGTAAACATCAAAATGCCTGCCTCGTCGTGCAAACTTGTCATCAAGGCCACCGCGGTTGACAGGGCGAACATGAAATGGTTAAACGGCGATACGTGCCAAACAACGAAGTCGATTTGGCCGAAACTTGACCCTAGTCGATCCGCCACACTGCTTTCACTGAACAGGAAACACATTGGCAGAGTCGTGGGGGTTATTACGGGGCACTGTCCTATAGGAGAGCTTGCTTGGAGGCTTCGTATTCCTCACAATGACTTTTACAGGAGCTGTGATGACGTGGATGAGGAGGAGAGCGTTCTCCATCTTCTGTGTCATTGTCTGGCCCTGGCCGCGAGGCGGAGGAAATTTCTGGGTTCCTGGTTTTTCCGGGAGCTGGAGGACCTAAAAGATATGAGTGTAATGCAGCTCAATCGCTATATTGCTAGCACAGGTTGGTTTGTTGCCTAGGTTTAAGTAGGTGACTTTGGCGGTATCACAACGGACCCAAAGGTGGTCTAAGTGTGCTATGCGGTGGCATGGCAGCCCCTTTACCTAACCTAACCTAACATTGGTTATTGATTTATAAAAGGTTATCGTCTATTCCTCTTTTGGTTTCTTTCAGGTCAAAGATTATTTATCAAAATTAGGAATTATATCATTGGACTGACCTGGAAATAGTCCGGGTCTAAACCCAATCGAGAATCGACAAAATATTAAAAGGACAATTTTTGAAATCTTCAAAGTTTTTACTAATTAATACTTCAAGATGATTTTTCTGTTAGTAGTAATATTCATTTTAAAAGAATGGTGAATAATGTTTGTATGAAAAGGTGAAAAACATAAAATAGGATAAATAATTATAAACTTTTTCGAATAGCTGATCCACATATATATTTATGTAGTTTAATAAGTTATAAGTTATATTTCCATTCAACTATGTATTTGTAGGTACAAAAATAAGACCATAAAATATTCTATTTTTTTACTGTCTGGATTTCTATGTCCGCCACGGTATTAAGAAAAGCAAATACAAGACGCGTAGTGCTTTAAAATTTCCGGCTTCATTTCTGCTTTCGTTTGTTCACAGTTGTCTGAAAATGTATGTCAATATTCTCTAGATATTTTCCGACCGAAATTTCAAATGCAATACTCGAGAATTTCACGAGAAATAAAAAAATTGCTGAACATCCTTCTTACTTAAGAATTTCCTAAATTTCGTTTCGCCACAAGAGCATCTAACTACCTATATACTCTTATACAGAGTGTATAGACATTGTACCGAAACAAGGCAAAGAAACAAGGATTTCTTAGTGAAGGGAAACAAATGTGAAGGAAATTCAACGAAACACTTGATAGAACCTGCGTACCTGAAAACTAAAAGGACTAGACATAATTTGAAAATTAAATTTTTGGTAATCCTCTCATAAAATATTTCCAGATGACACAAGAAGAGGTGAAATTTCGCGGTTATTAGGTATACATATAATATATGAGTATACGAGTATATCACAGTACATACATTTTTGGCTGCTTTCCTAGTATGCCGTTCAATTTGAAAGCAACGGAGTTAAGAGGTCTCGGTTATGAAATGTAATTGGGTATTATTCGCAGAGTTTTCTTTTCCATATTCGGGGGTTTGATAATTTTCCATTGAAAGAGGCTTTGCTTAGTAAAATGTTTACTGATTTTATTTAAAAGATTTAAGCGAACATTACTTTTCTATTTCTGCTAATTCACAAATAACTGGCAGGACGAAATCAAAGCTTAAATAACGATTCCTGAAAGTTCAGATGATATTCTAAGAATGAGGACATGGCTATGGAAATTATTATATTTCAACTATGTATGTCTTTTATGTATGTCTTTCATCGCAACTCAAAATAGCCAGATGAGAAGGTCGAAAGGATTTTCGGCTTTGACCATCCATATGTACCATTATCTAATTGTTCAATTGTTCACCTGTTTAATCAATTTAATTGAAAAATGAAACCGGAATATAGAGGGCTACGCCCGCAATCCGAGGGTTTTGTAGCAAGCGCTTATTTGGGTATACGAGTATAAATATCGGCTCCTTGCTCTTCCTGATACCATTCAGATGCATAAAAAAACATAATTAAAATGTCTTACTCGCTTACATTTTACATGCCAATTCATATTACGTGATTGTAACGAAACTTAGAACATATTATTGCCTAAGGTGTTAGTTATCGTTGGCCATCAGTACTTTTGACCTCGAACGTGTTTAAGGCATGCAGGGGTGTGCTAACTGTAACTATAGAAATAAACTATTATTGACCTATTCTGAGAAGATATACAGATGCCATTATTTTCCATTTTTTTTTTTCGGAACCCACCTTCCTGTAAGTTTTCATAATTCTGCAATAAGTATAACGGTCTCGAACTGCAAGGGAAAGGGAACAAGTTACGAACTAATATTTTCTCCTCCCCCAATGCTCCCCTTTCAACAAATTTCAAGAAAATGCGAAAAAATGGAATGTACTCAATATTACCTTTCTCACGAAACCTCACTTGCCTATACCAGTCGATAAAAAAAAATTAACCTTAATTTCGCCTTTATGTGGACACCCCCCCTCCACCCGCTTAAGTTGTATTAGTCAGCGCCCCAACCAATCTCTACCCTTTCAAAAATGATTAGTTAAATAACTGCAATTCGCACTACAAAAAACAACATAAAAGTAGTACTCACACCTATGAAGCCGGTAGGTGTATTTTTTGTGTGGATAGTGTCAAAATGACTAACTTTAAATGAATGTACTATTATTAAATATTATGTGATTGTAATGAAACTTCGAGACATTATTGCCTATAGTGTTGGTTATCATTGGCCATCAATATTTTTGACCTGTGATGCGTTTAAAGGGTGCAGGGGTGTGCTAACTGCAACTATATAAATGTGCTATTATTAACCTTTTTTGATGAGATATCAAAATTCTACGATTTTTGTTTTTCTATGCTAGTAAAATGCCGCATTTTTGCAAATTTTCATATTTCTAAGTGAAACGGTCTCGAAATGCAAGGGGGGGGGACAAACTCGGATCACATATTTTCCCCTCTACCTCTTTTCCCCTTTTTTCAAATTTGATGAAAATACCAAAAATGGAATGTACTCGGTGCTACCTTTCTTATGATACCCCACTTGCCTATACCAGATGAAAAAAAATTTTTGACCTTCATTTCCCCTCTATGGGGACCTCCCCTTAAAGTCAGCCTATTGCAACGAATCGCTTTCTCCGGCGAATTATAATAATTCTACATATTCCCACAAAATTTCATATATGTATGTAGCTTCAGCGGTTCATGAGATATTTCATGGACAGACGGACAGACAGACGGACGCATGACCGATTTCATAAGGGTTTTGTTTTACTACAAAACCCTAACGAGTCCGAAGCGTATATACCTTAAACCTGTGAAGACCTAGTGGTGACACCAAAACTTGTAATATGCAACAGTTATTTTTTTCAAAACTTTATAGGGGAGATGGGATCTTGTCCATTCCCAAAATCAACTAACTAACCCACACCACAAACATTTGACCAAAATTTCAAGTCGCTAGCTCCATTCTATGGGAAGATCAGGTCAGGTCAGGTCATATTTACAGGGAACGTAGGCTTTATTTTGGCCGTATAGTGCAAATTTTCAATACCAACCAACTGGATTCCTTTACCATATTTATTCCATCAAAAGTCATCGCCAATTCGAAGTATCATTTGTAGAGGATTGGGGGCTGCTTTTGCCAGATCTTGCCTATTTTCAATGCCTACTAAGACCAAAATCGCTAAACAGATATTTTTGCTCACAACCACAGTAAAAATGGGCTGACTTAAAAAACATTACACAAACATTTTCCAAGCCACAATTTTTGTGCTTATAGTTTTTGTTGAAAAAATGGTAATTTTCGCGAAACATAAAAACGTAATTTGATCCTTTTTCAATAGTTAGAAAAACTTATCGTTGTCAGTTGCTTTTGGCGGGTTATCTAGGACACTACTAGAAGGGTCTATCAAAAAATTCAGCTCGTTTGCAATTTTCCCTAATACTCATGGCAATTCTGTGGGAAGTCGAATTTATGTGCAACCGATCGTTCGAACAGAAAAGTTTAAAACAGGGCTCTAAAGAGTCAACCGGCCAAATAAGAGGTTTCTTCGTTCATCCAATCGGAATTACATATACATATGTATATATTTAAAATTACATTTGTAGAGTTGGTTGGTAGGTCTTCCTTGGTCGAATCATGCCTATTTTCATTTCCAACTAACAAAATTCCTGCTATAAATTTTTCGGTCCTTAAAATGGTCCGTTAGCTCCCATTTCCCCTATAGGTACATCAAAACTTTTCAGAAGATAGTTGGCATAATTGGCGACAATAAAGATGACTTTACTATCAGATACCTATAGCGATATGCGTACACAATGAAAATACGAGTGTTGTATTCCATCAAAAATAGATTGTTCAGTTCAGATTGACTGCGAAATAGAACCTGCAACAAATAAGATAATTTATAAAGATGGCTTGAGCAAACAATTGAATGCCTAATAAAATTTTCAGTTTACTTTCAGTCATACGATTTGTTTACGAATTAACATATTTAGTAATCATCTAAGGCTGAACATGGATTCGAAGATGCCTCCAAAGTAAACAGCTTTTTATATCTTAATACTATGTGCTAAGGTGCTAGAAAATTATTCATGATATATGCATAAATAAATGAATGTGTGCGTGCTTGTGACTGATGGCTATCATATAGGAGGAATACGTCTCACATATTGTTCCACCAATTTCACGGAGCCCGCGAAGATTGGTATTGAGTTCACTAGAAGGCAGAATTAACTTTGATGATTTTTTTTAATGTTGTTTGAAGTGTAATTAGCTGGCAATTATGTTTACGTATAAACGACATACGCTTAGCTTAATAGCCACGTGTTTAGCCATTGTGTGGTTCATGCTAGTACAAATTATCCATAAGACTGTGATATACTCTATTTTGTATGGAAAATCAACATATTAATGAAACATGGTTGAAACAAGAGCCACTCAGGTGGAAGCCTATGGGAAATTAATATGTTATCTATAACAGTTACCTGCGACATATGCATTTGCTCTAAATTTATTCTGGGCACATGTTGCTGCTCCAGTCCTTTGAAAAAAAATGCCCCGCTGCAGAATTTGTGAAAAAGGGATACTGAATTATCTCAGGTACTCAAAGATCAGTTGTTGTTGGTAAATATATTACCTTAAAAACAAGCAATACTCCTATCTACTAAGTACTCCATCTACTTACTACCCGTATAGTCATACTTCTGCTAGTTTTATTATACCCATTATGCCTCGATAAACTAGATCGTAAGATCGTTGTTTCGGTGTACTTTCGGTTCATCCACATGTCTATTTGAGGAATGAATGTATTGGTCCAACGTTCTTTTGAAAGTTCCTGCGTCGTTGCCACTTCATGCGGGATTCCTGCCTTTCCCTATCTTTCACAACTTTTGGTGCTTCTGATGACTCCAGTTCCCCACTTTTGAAAATTCAATACTTTGTCAGAAAGTTTATTGGCACCATTCCAGTAACGGGTTCCTCATGTTGTTATTGTTGCTAAAAAAAAACTGTGATCACCAAATGAAGCTGAAATCTACTTGGAACCTGTCCCCAAGTAAAAATCCGCGTTGATAGCGCATTCTTATTCAGTAAATGAACGCTCAAAAGTCGGTACCATAAAACTGGACTTTAGGTTTTCTTTGACTAGCTAAGAGGTAAACATACTAAAAACCCCCTGACCTACGAGGTGTGAAAAAGGGAGGGGCCACGAAAATAATGTCATTTTTGGGTTTTTTGCATATATGTATCTCCAAAACCGCTCGCCCCGTAGCGAAAAAGTTAAATTAAAGAACATTGAATTCCCTGTAAGAATTTCTTACATAATTCTTTTGTATCTTTTATAGTTTAAAAGATAAATGCTTCTCAAAGTTGCACATTAAAAAAAAAAAAATAATTTTGATTCACGTTCTTTCAAGTTATTTTTCCTTTTTTTTGTCATTCATTAGAGGAAAAGTTTTCCAGACAAAAGTTGTACTATTCATACAAGTACATTCAATTCTGTCTTGAACTTATCAAAAGTTAGACCGATTCGAAAGTTTCGTTTAAATTACGAGATTTACTTGTGAGAGTTTATCAAAATAAGTAGACTGCTTGTCTTGTTTGATAAAAAAAAACGTAAATCGACAACCACTCATCGTAGAAAGGTCAACTTAGTATCGAATTATTCAGTCTTTAGTCCTTAATCATTCTGTTTACAATAAATATTTTTAGAAAGATGATATATAGAGTCCCGGAAAACCCAATTGAAATTTGTGTGATTGGAGGCATGTATTATACATAGTGTGCGTCTAAAAACCATTTGGAGCATCCGTTGCAAAGATCTGTGAGCTTGAAAAGTGATAAAGTGCGATTTTTCCGAAGCCTCGAAAATTGTGGTTTTTTTACTTTCGATTTTGACTACGCTAGTGAACCGAACTTCAACTTTGAGCAGTGCATTGAACGCATGATTCAACAGTCTATAATTTACTCATGCAAGTTTTTCCGATTCGAGGTACCGTTTATGATTTATAAGGATAATATTTAAAAGAGGGCTCAAATTTCTCGGATTTTCGCCCACCAAAAGTTAAACTCAACTTCTACGACCGTGCGAACTCAGATCCCATGTATTCAGTATCTAGAGAAGGGATTAAAATTATTTCCAAATCTTTCCCTAATTATTATTAAAAAGTCCCCAAATTATCCATTTCACTGGCCTAAATTGTGAAGCACTTTATACTTGTAATTGTATGTAAATACGAGTATATCACATGTCTGCGCTTTCGCACACTTGACTCGAAACATAAAAATAAATAACTGGCGCAACAGTCCAATTTGAACCACGGCCTCGAGATGAGTTAGCATCATCTCATTTTCTAGATCGTGACGGTTTTTTGTGCAGAGGTATGTGATCAGCAACACGCTCAACCGAGTTATTTACCCCATAATGGGTACTCATTTAACAGCTGAGTGGGCTCATAGTCCGACACGTAAATCCCCGGAATCGAACCGGGGCCCAGTGCGTTGAAGGCGAACGGTTAGGCGCCATCCGGACTCGAAACATGGTTTTGTCATTTTCTCGGTAACTATTGATGCTAGGGTCGTCCCAGATATATCAAATTGGTATACTCCGAATTACATGGCTAATAATGGGTTTACCGCTCTGAGAAATAGAGCGAGCGTAACGAGCATTCTAAAAATACTGAGGGTTCCAGTCCCTTAAGCCGCTGCGGTTGCGTAGCGAGCGGATCCCACGCAAGGGGAGTCAGAAATTCACTCAAATTAAAACTCATTATTTTATTCAAAGACGCGAGCCACTATTCTTCGCCCGGTCAAGTAGGAATGTTCCCTCAAATTAAATCTAATCGAATTACCTACAAACTGATCTGATGATTCATCTCTTGAGATGAATGTTCGATATACAACACCGAAAAATTAAGATTTATAATGTTTAGGGGATATTTTTTGGCATCGTCATTTTTAATCAATGTATTGTACATACATACTTGGTTGGCCACTTTTTAAGCGTTGGGGCCTAAAGTGGAAATTTTATGAACCGATTTACGTAATCAGTTACCACCCCCAGCTAAAGATGTACAGAATTAATTTGAAAGTCTGCTTGTTGTTAACAGCCTTGACAACTCCAGGGGCATGGGTGTGTCAACATCCGTTGCTTAGTCTTACCTTGTTGGCGTTTCGACAGCATATAAATTTCGGATGCAGTTGCTAGCACGCACCTCCTATTCGAGTCGTGTTTTACTGACAAGCCGGGAACGCTTTGGAAGTTTTAATAAGGATTTGGGTAGTGAATCCTTGATTCTCTAGATGCAGCATCGTAGTATGGCGACCGAGACTTCACGGCTACCGAGCGCTGTGGAGCAAAAAATAAACTCCAACTACACAAATTATCCACTTTAGACCGATCGTTTTGTCACTGTCTCTCCTACTGATAATTCACCTGACAATATTTCAATATTTAATTATCACTTTCATCGGCATATCTCATAAATCTCATACTAACAAGTCTAACTCGACAAAAGCTTCAGTTGAACGTTAACTAGATTATCAATTAGATCGGAAACAAGATCGAAATACGTACCTACTGTCGGTCTTCCCTTGATATTCGAATTACGGATTCTGTGCATTATCTGTGACAAGTTTGTTAAGTGTGGTGGATTTTCTTCCGTAAAACGTGTATACTCGTACAACGTGAATTACTGCCATAAAATTCAAATACGGAATGCGGTATCTCCAATGGATATTTTTTTCTGTTTTAAGAGCCGGGAGGCATTTTGTATGGAGGATATTTAGAAAGTGAAATAATATCACGGAAGTGTGCATGTAAATTGCTAGGTAACTGCTACACATAAGTGCCTTAAAATCTTTCGGTTTATAATTCCTGCGTCCTTATTTACGAGTATAAAGCTTTCTGTAGTTGTGTCCCGGAATAAATGCACGCTAAATTTATTACTAATTGCGATAAGTTTCAAAATGTCTACGTATGAAATTATTATTATCTGCTGACAGTCGAAAAGTAGGGTAGCCTTCACAGTTATTCAGTTAACGAGCTAGCAATTACAATACATACAGCAGCTAAAGGATTAAGAAATCGAAGGAAAAAATCATAACATTTTTGCTTATAATTTCTCGAGGAGGGGTGTTCTGTTGAAAACTCGTCGATTTCGACCCGCTCTGCAATTGTTGGTTTAGACTGAGCTGTAGAAAATATTCCGTTCCGATTCCATTGTCCCTGTGCATATGTAACACATAACATAGTGGGCCGATTTTAACTAAATTTAGGAATATTGTTCGGCGATAAATACGATCGATCAATGAAAATTGGTAATGACAACAAGAAAGTCATTATACGAGTAATAATAAAGAAGGTGTTTGGAATAAAATGCAAATTAAAATATGATAGATTTAACACTTATTTGCTTATATTAACGATTCGCTTATATTAATAGAAGTCATTGCATTTAATTGTTAATACGTATTTTTTTTATTTTTTATTTATTTATTTTAATCACAAAAACTCCTCTTCCATAGTCCTCCGCGTGGGCGCCCCCTGGAACGGCAGTGGTCACTGACCATTGCTAACCAACGTCAAGCCGCCAGTGATGGCGGTGCGATGATTTGGTTGAGGTACCCCTGTGGTGTGGGGTGTGAAAAAAATACCACGGCCTTTCCCTTTGAGGGCCTGTCGTTAAAACCGACAATCAAAGGACAGGATGTGTATGCCAGCAACTTGCACTATCCGAAATCTTTATATGCTAACGAAACGTCAACTATGCCTCGGATAAGGACTGACTCAACGGTTACGACTTTTAGCTATCGTACAATGACAAAGATTGGATTCTGGAATGTGCGTACTCTCCTGGACAATGGATCAGAAGGTCCCCAGAACGCACGATTTCTTCAATTAGAGAGTGAATTTCTGAGGTACAAATTAAACATCTTAGGAGTTAGTGAGATAAGATGGTGGAACAGCGGAGAATTCATCTCTCCAACGGGCAGCACTGTAATGTTGTACTCCGGTAAAGCTACCGGTAGTCGCCGTGAGTCAGGAGTGGGGCTCCTTTTAACCAGAGCCGCGCGAAACTGTCTCTTATCCTGGGAACCGGTCTCTGACAGGGTCTTGACCGCCAGGTTCCGGACCAAAATGAGGAACATCTCAATAATACAATGTTATGCCCCTACTGAACCCGACAATGTCTTGGCAAAAGACTCCTTCTACGAAGAACTAAACGCCGTTCAGAGCAGAACACCTAAAGGTGACATTATAATGGTTATGGGCGATTTGAATGCGAAAGTTGGCGCTGATAACTATGGGCTCAGACATGTGATGGGGAGACACGGTCTTGGTGATCGTAATGACAACGGTGAAAGATTTGTAGAGTTCTGCAACTTTCACAGTCTCTTCATCGGTGGTACTATGTTTGAGCATAAGGACCACCACAAAATCAGTTGGTCCTCTGTTGATCGGCGCAGAACACAAAATCAGATCGACCATTTTGCCATTAGTAAAAGATTCAAGAGTTGCCTCCTGGACGTGCGAAACAAGAAGGGTGCCGATATTGGGATGGGAAGAGACCATTATCTAATGATCGCTAATGTTCGATTGCGTATTGCAGCCGTGCGCCGCCCCAGCGACGAAAGATCCAGGCCCCGCAAATTCAACACCGCTCGACTAAAAAATCCAGCTGTGTTACAACAATATAATGACCATCTTGCGCAAAAAGCGGCTGAGATAACTAGTCACCCAGATAGTGACATAAACGAAAACTGGGATGCCATAAAAAATGCGTACATTGATAGCGCAAATACCATCCTTGGCCCAAACCCGGATTGCCGGAATAAGCCCTGGATGTCCGACGCTTCATGGCAGCGGATTGTTGAAAGAAAGGAGCTGAAAGTTCGTTTGGCTGCAGCATCAGACGACAATCGAAGCAGCATCGAACTCCTTTACCGTCAGAAAGCTCGAGAAGTTCAGCGTAGTGTGCGACGCGATAAAAGAGTTTATGCCAATTCTCTTTTAGCGTCAGCAGAAGAAGCCGCTAGAAGTAACAACTTAAACGCCGTATACGGTGTCATCAAGGAGTTTACAGGTGGTCGTAACTCCTGCCAACACCCGGTGAAAGATAGTGATGGAAAGCTACTTATCTTGGAAGAAGATCAAATGAGGCGGTGGAAAGAACACTTCGCCGCGGTCTTGAACCGTGTAACCTCTGGTGAAGTTCCCCCTCATATAGATAATTTAGCTAGCCATCAAAATGTGCGTATACGGTCCACTGCCCCGACTAAAGAGGAAATAGTCACTGCAATTATTGCACTGAAACGAGGAAAGGCCGCCGGACTTGACGGTATCCCTGCCGAACTTTATCAAGCAGCGCCAAGCGTAACTGCCGATTTGCTGCACCCACTTGTTGATAAAGCGTGGAATACAGAGACCTTTCCCACTGAGTGGAAGGAAGGTTTGATCATCAAACTTCCAAAGAAGGGTAGCCTCACAGACTGTAATAATTGGAGAGGCATTTGTGTGCTTCCTGCCGTTGCCAAGATAATAGCTAAAATCGTCCTGGAAAGACTAAAGGCCCACTTAGAAAGCACAATTGATGAAGAGCAGGCTGGTTTTCGATCCGGATTCTCCTGTGTCGATCACATTAACACCTTGCGAATCATCATCGAGCAATGCGCTGAATACGATTCTCCGCTTCACTTGCTTTTCATCGATTTCGAAAAGGCTTTCGATAGTGTGAACCGGGATTCTATATGGGCGGCCTTGCGCAGGAGAGGCATCCCTGAGAAGCTTGTGGCTATTATTAAGGCAACCTATGACGGCGCGAAATGTCGCGTTCTGCATAAAGGTAAGGTGTCGGGGGACTTTGAGATTCGCAGTGGAGTTCGGCAGGGGTGCATCCTCTCACCGATCCTATTCCTCATAGTGATCGGCGACGTGTTGCATGCAGCCCTATCCGGACTCGACAGAGGAATTCAATGGACTTTGACATCTTATCTACAACATCTTGACTACGCTGACGACATATGCCTACTCTCCCACAAAATCATGGATCTGTCCGCAATGGCGTTAGATCTCGAGAGGGAGGCAAGCAAGGTTGGGCTAAAGATTAATACCAACAAGACCAAGGTTCTTAGCCCGCCGTTGCGAAAAAGAAATCCGACACCTATTGCCATCAATATTAATGGGCAGCCTGTGGAGAAGGTGGACAACTTCGTCTACCTGGGTAGCATCGTTGCCGAAAATGGTGGTACGGAGCAGGACATCGCTCGTCGTATCAACCAGGCTAAACGAGCATACGGCATGCTGTCCAAAATCTGGCAGAGCAGTTATCTCAGCATCAAGACCAAGCTGGGCCTGTTTCGCTCCCTGGTACTATCAGTGCTTTTGTATGGGAGCAGTACATGGAAAGTTTCCGTAGGAGTTACCAGAAAGCTGCAAGTTTTCGTCAACTCATGTCTTCGTCGAATTTTAAGAATTTTCTGGCCCGAAACAATATCAAATGAAGAGCTAAGTCGGCGTACGGGTCAGATGCCAATCGACGAATTGATACGCAGGCGAAAATGGCAGTGGATAGGTCACACATTGCGGAAGAGTGATAGCTGCATTGCTATGCATGCCATGAAATGGAACCCCATTTCCAACCAAGGCCGACCAAGAGGGGGTCCTCGAATCACATGGCGTCGATCTGTGGCAAAGGAGTGTCAGGTATTGGGTAAGTCTTTTGGGGAGTTGCGCCCCATTGCCCAGAACAGAGTACGATGGCGCGCAGGAGTAGTTGACGCGCTATGCCCCGCTAGGGGTTAAGGCAAAGTAGTACATAACAAATTTATATAGTGTAATATGATCATAATAATTTTATGGTGGTATAAGTAAGCATTTACTTTAGAACGATTCTGGTCGTTCCGACATTAATGAGCTCTGATCATAATACATATAACGGCGCTTTTAATTACATGTCGATGGATCGTCGTTGCGTCGCGCGGTTGGCAGCACTGCAGTTGAGATAACCTTCCACGTACCTGACTGTATATATATTGTTTACATATTTCTCGGTTAGTTTCCGACTTATTGCTATTTGTGTGCGACGTGTTTAAGTTTTCGTCCGATTTATGAGAGTAACAAATTTTGCGTGAAATTGGGAAAAATATCCACGGACAATCAGAGGAGGCGATAGGTGGGTTTACGGATACGATACTGAGACGGAAATCCAGTCTTCGCAGTGGGTTGGCAAAGGATCTCCACGTCCAAAAAAGCACGACAGGTTCGATGCCCTGTCAAAGTGAAGCTCACAGCTTACCGGTTTTTTTTACAATATTTCAAGGATTTTTAATTTTGATTGATTGATTTGATTTATTATTTTATTTGTCGTAATAATATAACCTATCAACAAAATGATTTTCTGCCACCTGAATAACGGGACCACGCTTATCAACAAAATGTGTGCTCCTGCTGACACCAGTTCGCCGGCAGGAGTTAATTATCATACCATACAAGTGGCAGGAAGTAATTTTCGTGCTTGCTTAAATGTCAATAAACAATGGATAAAGTTTCAGCTTTCAACATTTTTAACAACAATATGCTGATAAGCGTTGTCTCGCTGGTGCGCCGACAGGAGTTGATTTTCTGTTAGTAAACCGTTCATATGACACGAAAAATCAAAAATATGTTCTAACAAATGTTTCAAAAAATTGTGTCGCTATCTCTTGGACTATAAGTACTTCAAAGGTGGTTTGAAAGATTGCTCAAAAAGATTCGAAAAAAGGGTAATATACTTGTGGCGAAATAACTGGTGGTTCCTTCAGCTTGACAATGCACCTGTCTATTCCGCGAGTTTTGCGACAAACATTGAATGACTGTCCGTCCACAGCCTTCTTCCCCCCAGTTATTGTTCCCTGCAATATTTTCCTGTTTCCAAAATTTAAATCTGTATGTCTTTTGTCTGGGGATCTGAATAAATTTTGCGTATTGTAACGCATAACATAATGTAACGCGTAGTGTAACGTAACGCGTAACGATCGTCACGCTCTTAAATATGGGTATTTTCTGAATGGGGGTGATGGGACCAATGCGCTGGATCAGGACGTTAGGGCATGAAGCGAAATCTAGGCAATACGAGAGTTTTCTGAATGCACAATGAATACTATGAAAAGCATAATGAGTCTTTTAAGCAGGACTTAAGGTATATTTAGAAAAGGACACGGTACATGGGAAATGGGACGGTCCAGTTGTGGTGAGGATACAGAGGAACAAAGGAAACTGGAGTGTTGTTGAAGGCGTGTTTAACACTTTGGTGTTGACCTAAGCATATTCTTGGACATGAAGTCCAACCTATGAAATACGGGTGTCGCCTGAATGGAGTGATGGCGTCAAGGTACTGAAGTGCTTTTGAATGAGTTTTTAACCCTATGGTGTTGAGATAAGCACATTCTTGGACATGAAGTTAAATCTAGGAAATAAGGGTATCATATGAATCTGAGTGATAAGGCGAATAATCGGGGGTTATGAGGGTGGTGTTAAATAAAAATCGTCAATGTAAGTGTTAAATCTATAGTTTTCGTAGTCACTGAGATGAGTTAAAGGATTCTTAATGGCATATCTTCAACCATCCTCACACATGGGGAGAGGGTTAAAAGCAACATCTTTAAACACATGATCGGGTAGCCCCAAAAACATTTTCTAAAGGTGCCTCGCACCCCATGCAGCAGTGATGCTTCCTTACGTGGATTGCAAATTTCATGACAAAGATAATAGGCGCGTTTTTTTTTAAGATCCATATAGAGCAGAGCAGGTTAAGGCAACACGATTATATAAACGATTTGATCTGCGCTGCTCTGGATAAAACGTCAGTGCAAGAATGCTGCTCGGTTAAGTAGTCAGTGTTTTAAAATGAAATTTTGAAATTTTCTGGCAGTTACAGTTTAGGAAGCACAAAAAGTTCATTTCCTGTCAATAAAATGTTCGTTTTGTGTAATTATATGGAATAGTAAACATACAAAATTTTTAATTTTACTGCCTAAAGGAAATTTGTCCGATTGTATGTGTACTAAGGATTTAAGTTTTCTCTTGAAATTTGAGTTGTCATTTGAATTCTAACTAAGCCAAGACACACTCCCGCTGGGAGTCTCCCAGCAAAGGCATGCCCCTTTTTCGTGATCGCTACCCTGCTCTCAATCGTTTTTCTTTTTGCCGCTTAACTTCCTCTAATCTAATAAAAAAACGCAACCAATATGTACATATAGTTTTTTGCGAAGGGTATCAAAATGGAGTAATAGCATACACACAAATATGATAATGGGAATCACAAAGATAAACTCACAAGAAAATTGTTGCAGCATCAAAATAATATCGCCAGTATTATTAGCTTTGCTTTCGGCACAAATTTTCTTCAAAAAACACTTTTCCATAAATAGCTGCCTAGCACGTATTTTCAACGAAAAAGAAAACATTTCTCGGTTTCGAGTCATGTACCGACGTAGGAGTGTCCTTTACCATAAAAGCTGTATTCAGAATTGGCCAGCAGATGCTCCTTACCGCCATTATTGCCAAATTGACGTCTATATAAAGATGGTAGCCATTTAAGTGTCTAATGATAGACGTTTCGTAGTCCTTGGCTATTTCCCAACTTCGATCTGATACCATTAGATCCATAATAATAAGAGTCTCTGTTGAACGTACGAGTACATGAATATACAGTTAACGATAACATTGACTAATTAATGTATTACGACTGCATTAAATTGAGGAATTATCAACGAAGATCTAATTATTATCAAATAAGGATTCCATTGGCATTCTCTTAAATGAAGAATGACAATTGACTTCAATCAGCGTCCGCATACATTATTCGCTGTGTAATTGTATAATAATTGCTCACAATTACTTGTAACTCTAACGCAATGTCCGATAAGTGTCAATTAAATACTGAAATAAGACAAATTGATTCGGTATATGGGAAATGACTTTAATACCCACAATTCGCTTCGAGGCGAATCCGTTACAACATGAGCACTTCTACGATGGAGATTAAAACCGGATAAATAATAATACGAGCATGTTAAATATTTAACCTGAACCGGCGTCAATGCAGCAGCAATGGCATTTTAGCTAAATTCACTGTTCATGTAATTTTATTAGCTTTTGAGGGAGTGTACCCATAACCTGTAAATTGCCTTTTAGCGCTTAAACCGCTTTCCCATTGAGCGATTTTTTTTGAAAGACACAAGTCGGGACACAAAAATCATGGGAGATAAACTCATGGCTGCAAACACGTGTAAACAAAAGTCTTTCATCGAATTCGCGAGCCCACACAATACGGATATAAGTACAACTACAAACACACACGTCTGAGATGGACGACACTTTCTCGAAACTATATTAAATACACCGCGCGAAGCAGCGCCACGAAAATTCAAAGAAAAAACACCCCCAAAACAGATCACTTAGATAAAAAACACTCGCAACACAATTTTCAGATACTATTGCATCGACTTTCGGTGACAGATCACGGAACATGGGCGCCGCCATATGCAAAATTAAAATGATTGACCGATTGTCGAGAGACATTATGAATATGGTTTACAAAATTTCAATACCCATTCAATTACAGGTACAGATTGCATATAACCGTGACAGATAGGAAATATATCGCAATTTTTTCCCGATACATTTCTGACCTTTTAGGTTCATAGGTATCTCCAATTGCTGAACTGATTGCTGAATGAAACAAGTTCAAATTTTAGAACGCAGGCATTGTCGTCAACCTATTTGTACAAGCAAAGATTAGACATTACAAAAATACCGCACTTCATACAAACTAACGCAGTGCCTAGTAGTTGCATATGTATTGATCCCCATAGTGCGTACACAAAGAGGTAATGCCAACTAACAAGAACGGTACTCATGAAATGGAACATTATAGGCAGTTGTCATTAGTGAAGTATTTCCGTCTCTATCTCTCTAAAGGCGATTTCCCTTTGAATTATTGGCACAACAAGGTTTGTAATTTGTGTGAAGTGGGGTACTGACCCTTGTAATGCCTAATCTGTGTTAAAAGTGGCTGCCTGTTGCCTTCCATCAGTAACGAAGGGGTAATGCCGAATAACATGCATATTACTCATGCCATGAAACATAATAGGCATTTGTCATTTGAAGAGCTTTTTGAAGTGTTGTCGTCCCTGTCCCTCTAAAGGGGACTTTCATTTGAATTATTTGTGTCTCATTTGACACCTCGCTTTTGCTTAAATCGTATGAAGTTCCATCCTAGTTACTTTATGCCCAAGCTTTGCGCGTAGACTCTTGGGTCGTATAACATTGATATTGTCATGAACATTCAAATGACACCTGCCGTCTCGGGTATCCAGGGTAGTACCGCTTTCCATGGGCAGTTTTCCTGGAGAGGTTGGCAGTTATTGTTATTACGCAACACCAATTTGGGGCGACCGGTACCGCAGTATATTGAGGCATGAGTCTCATGTTTGACTACCGGCGTTTCGGGTTCGAGTCCCGTCCACGACGACGTTCGTGGCTATGGATGTGCATGCTGGCAACTCCCTTCTCCGAAACAAGTTTATGCCAACGAAACGTCAACTTGGGCCACATGGAACATCATCTCATTTTCTAGATCGTGACGGTATGTCCTGTGCAGTGGAGTGTGATCAGCAACACGATCAACCCAGCTATTTACCCCATGAATGAGTACCCATTTAACAGCTGATTGGACTCATAGTCCGACACGTAAATCCCCTTTTTTATCGAAAACTACCGCATTCAGTAAGAATCGAACCGGAGCCCAATGCGTAGAAGGCGAACGTACTAACCGTTGCGCCATCCGGACTACGAGCCCTATAAGAAACGAATAAATTGGTTACCAACACCATGCCACATTAAGTATGGATTTTCTTAAACTAAAAAGTTTTCCGTGTGCACGAGCTCATACAGGAAACTGTTTGAACTGTTTATATTTATGATGGAATTCAACTACAGCTGGCTTCTAAAGAAAAACTTTCTTTGGCGAGCTAACATACTTTGGTAACGACATTCTTTCGGTTATGTTAAACGTCGAAAATGTCTCAGAATCCAAATTGATTTTATCAACATCCCTAAGCGTAGGCTTCAAAAGATGAATACCTGGCTGCAAGCCAACGTTCGTTTCACAAAGACTCCCTTAAAATCTTTTTAGATCTGTCTATCCTTACAAGCTGATTAAATCCCACGAAATTGAATTTCTTCGTCCCAAATTGAAGGTATATTCCGATTCTCGTGGATAATTTCGCTTTTTTTTTGTGTTGACGCATAGCGTATAATGTGATTTAATGTCGACCAAATCCTTACGAAGATTTATAAAAAAGAGATGCTATCAGTATCTCCTGAAAATAATACATATCATAACGAGTAATGAATATTCTCTCGGAAGTAAAATTTTAGTTCGCAATAATGCACACCGATTAAAGAAAACAGCGGGTTCTCGCATATTTGCTTGTGTGTATTTATAATCTCGTTTAGAGAAATCAGATCGACATGAATTCTCAGGTTTTTTATACCCTATACTTTAAAAAATATAGGGCATATTGTTTTTGTCACAACGAAAATATGTAACACCTTATAAAATTGTAGTTAAAAGAGCTCACCCACTTTTAAATGGCGCCTACCTTCCCTACAAAGGTTCCTTCTTCGTAGCTTCATCGGCTAACTTCTGCTCAAACTGACCATATAGGTAACACACTTTTAATGCATATGGCTGTTGCCTATTTGAAGTTTTAGTGTCACCACTAGGTCTGCACAAGTCTAGGATATAAACGCTTCGATCTCGTTTATGTCTGAATCTGGTTGATCCCAGCTAGCCACAAACTCTCTTAATTGCTTCTTATATATCTTTAGAAGAATGATGCTTCCGCTTAAATGTCGCTTAAAGAATGCCATATGAAGAAGAAGGCACCCTTTTCCCCGCTTAGATGTGTCTTTAATATATATAAGAAGGATGAAAGAATGACATAAGAAATATATAAGAAAGATGTAAGAAGGATATAAAAAATATGTAAGAAAGCTATAGTAAAAATATAAGAAAGAAATAAGGAAAATATAAGAAGGGTATAAGAAAGAAGATAAATAAACAAATAAAGTAATAAATATATGTTTTGGATTAGAGTCACGAGCAATTGTTTTTTTGTTTCGTCTTCTAGAATATTTCTCCATCGCATTTATGTTCATCTGTATTATGACTAAAAAGAGAAGAAGAGGTGAAAGAAATTTTGTTTTCATTTTTGCACTTACCGGGGCGTTCGGACCCACAACTTCTCGTTCCATAGTCCATCGCCTTCCAGCATCCGCCACACAGTATTCATACAATAGTATCGCTTATTTGCTTCCTGAACCACTTTTGGAACTTCAAGATCGATATTATTTTCATTTTTTGTTGATCCAAAACTTCTTATGATTAAATGTTTCGTTTGAATTTTCAAACCAAAAATCAGAAAACTTATATTTACGGTTCTTATTTTTATTAGTTTTCGATTCGAAAATCGAATTTTTCAACTTCGGTGTGTTATTACATTTTATGAATTTGTTGAAACAATTTTACTTTGAATTATGTGACTAATGTTACCAAAATGGAGGCAACAACCAAAACAACATGGAAAAAACAATTCCTTTAAAAAAATGTTGCAGTTTCCGAAACAAGGTCCTCGTATCTTCTTTCTTAGTAGTTCATCATCTGTAAACTGATGACTATAGTATCTAAACTGCGTGCAGATACATCGATACATGGATATGTCTTAAGGCTACCGAATGCGTGGAACGTGTTTTATCACAGATACGTTGGTGTCGTCAAGATCCCAGTAACGTTAAATATACATACTGGATGAAATCATTGGATAAAACATATCCACATACCCATGTACCGATGTATGTGCATGCAGTGTAGATACCCGTCAGCAGTTTACTGATGGTGAACGACTAGTTAATGGATCCGAGAACTAAGCTGTAGACTATTTTCATCCTAAAACTGGACCTATCTACTTCGTTCCGCGGCAATCAATTGTTTCCCCTTTGATCGCTCACCACCAACAAAATTTTCAAAGTTCATTATGTTGACAGATCCGGGACCTTGCGAAGTAGGCTATTTCCTCACGAGGCGAACATTTCAGAGCTTTATGCATGCATTTACCACCCAAAAGATGATGACTGTTGAGAAACTCATTGTCCCTCATGGGGAAATATCATAGAT
Source organism: Chloromyia formosa (assembly GCA_964017055.1). NCBI lineage: Eukaryota > Metazoa > Arthropoda > Insecta > Diptera > Stratiomyidae > Chloromyia > Chloromyia formosa. The sequence goes on along the minus strand of OZ024815.1, from coordinate 28,705,770 downwards.
CTTCGGAGATCGTCGTCAACATATCCATTGTAAATTATGCATACATCGTGCGTGCAACTTCGTTGCCGAGAGTAATGAAATTCGAAAGCTTTCGATTGCATGCATTAGCCGATTCTTTTTGACAAATGGTTACAATTAGATATGTCATTTGGAATTTGTTTGCACAATATGAGAAAATGCTCAAATGTGCCAAATTGAATGCGAATGAGAATAATACTCATTCCACTCGTTTAAATTAAACTTGACCAGTTGACAATTCTGCGAGCCTGGTTGGAAATCGTGAAATCTGACGTGACGGACAAATTTTCAGAATTACCCCCAGAAGACATATCCATATCAAAATATGTATTTTGAGAGTGTAGCAGTGCACAACTCATTTTCTTCGCGCACATGTTCTTTTGGACCTTTTGAATTACGTCATCTTTGACCATTTTGGTCGCGTATTAAGCCGGCCTGTATATTAACATAAGCGGTGGTTTATGCATTTCGAATAAGCCTCTGATTTTTAATGGTCGCCCCACACGATCGAGCATAACCACGACGAAACTTCCATCAAACATTTCATAGCATAGAACTGTGGAAATGAGGAGATTGTTTTTCCTCACGTTCTATAAAATTGATTGTTCGATGGAGTGTTTGAGCGCGACCCAGAAAAACTTCAGTCAGTACCCGGCATGCACTCTGAAGCCACTTTTAACGACCTGCCTACGAGATCGACTGGATTATAGTATTTCTCTATCAAGAAAACTAAGCAAAATGTTGTAGTGTATCTTTTATTATGATTGATAGATATTCTGCAATATACGTACGTATGTATGTAATTTTTCGTGTCATGTATGCTAAAGGAAACCATAATTTGCCATTAAATGAAATACTTTTTCCAAATTTATTTCCGTTGTAATAAATAGACCATCGAAAAATATTCAGTTTCAATCGTCAACCAATCTTACATTAAATTACTACCTCAGGAAATTAAAGCACCACAAAAGGATGTAACTGGATTGCTCTCTAATAATTTGCTAATCCGTAATCCTTTGCTATGTAGATTCTGGCAAGATTTGATGTCTTATTGAAGTTCATGATTTCTGAGCCGCGCAATCACAGGACGACGACTCGTATCCCTATACTGATTCAAGTAAAATCAATATTTTCAATAATTTCCCGTTGCCAATATTCGGAAATTAAAATTATGTCTTCATAGGCATTTCGTAGTCCTTTTTATTGTTTCCCGAATATGAAAACGTAAATATTAACATTTCCCGTACAATTCATCGTAACTCATAATTCATGAACGTTGGACAAGTTTTATTTCTATCGCAAATCAAGAACATAAACTGTCTCTTGATTGGAAGGATGTTAAGAAACGGATTAAAATCGATTTGTTGATGCTTCAAAGAGGATTAAATCTTTCCATCTCACATGAGCACATCCATAACGAATACGCAAAATAGGTAGCATGTGTTCTGTTAGATAATCCTGCAAGCTTTCATGCCAAACGAACTGTTATATATTTTTTACAGTGAATTTGATCTTCAAGGAATACAAATGCAATTTTCTTAATTCGGACCGGTTTTCACAGTCCCGAAGTGTTTGTCCCATAAATTGTCGAATTAAATGGAAACCTGAGATAAAAAATACAGATGTTTTTTTTTTTTTTATTTGGGAATTTGAATTATACATGATGTTGTAGTATCTCTTGTAGTTGCGCGGCGTCCACATATACTGAGCTCTCCCAACAAGATCTCGGTAATAAAGGCAGTCTCGCTCCATCGACTCGTTCTGCATTCATTACTCTCTCTGGCATGCAATCATCGTCCATTCGTTGTACATGTCCTGCCCATTGAAGTCGTTGTAGTTTGACAATTTTCGAAACTTCCAGCTCACCGTACAGTTCATACAACTCATGGTTGTACTGGATGCGCCATCTATCTCCATCGCAAACAGCTCTGAAAATTCGCCGTAGAACCTTACTAACAAATGTGTCTAACATGTTTCCGGAGGCTTGAGTTAGGGTCCATGCCTCACAGCCATAGCATAACACAGGTCGTATAATGGTTTTGTACACGCGGAGCTTCGTGTTTCTGTGCACATGCTTCGATTTCATTATGGGGAGAAGCGAGAAAAAAGTCTTATTAGCTAACTGTATCCGTCGCTTGATTTCGGCAGTTTCGTTGGCATTCCTTGACAAGTTGAAACCCAGGTATATGAAGTCGTTCACCAACTCGATTCGATGTTGACGTCCTCCACATGCTCGGTTGTGCAGGTTTCCTTGTCGTCGATTGCATCATTATTTTAGTTTTACCCTCGTTGATACGTAGTCCAACTTCTTTTGCAGCGGTATCGAGCGTATGGAGAAGCTCCTCTGCGTCGGCCAATTTCGGGACATGATATTGATGCAGTCGGCGTACGCTGCTAATTGTATCGACTTGATGAGTAGCGTCTTGCTGTTGTCCATATTCATAGCCTGAATAGCGTATTCCAGTGCTAGGTTGAAGAGCGTCGGTGCCAGTCCATCGCCCTGTTTCAGACCAGTGCGTGTTTGAAATAGATCAGTAAGTCAATTATGGATCCTAGACGGAGTTGGTCATCGTCATCTTTGTCAGTCGCACAAATTTGTCCGGTATACCAAATTGCAGCATGATGTTCTACAGCACTCCACGATCGATACTGTCGTATGCCTGCTTGAAGTCGACAAGGATTTGGTATACGTTTACGTTGTATTCCCAGCACTTCTGGAGTATCAGTTTGACCGTAAAGAACTGATCGGTTGTGGAGCGACCAGGTCTGAAACCGCTTTGATATTCGCCAATGATTCGTTCTGCGTACGGTTTTATTCTATTTTCCAGAATTTTCGTCAAAATTTTATAGGATGTGCAAACTAGTGATATGCCCCTGTAATTCTCACACCGCAGTTTATCTCCCTTTTTGTGAATTGGACAGATGATGCTTCTGCGCCAATCGTCTGGGATCTCCTCGTCCTCCCATACTCGCAGGAGTAATTGATGTATGACATTAGCTAGACCCGTTCAACCGAATTTTAGCAGTTCAGCCGGAATCTCGTCAGCGCCCGGCGCTTTATTTCGTTTTAGTGACAGCAACGCGTGATCAACTTCCTTTACTGTCGGGGGTTGTATGGGTGAGCCTAGATCAACAATATCGTCGAGAGCGTCTTGTGTGGGGATGTTAGATGGTAGGTTCAGAAGCTCTTCAAACTAATATTAATGCCATCGGTGTCGCTGATGATGTTTCCATCCTTGTCCTTACAGAGGCTAGTCCTGGGTTGGTAGTCGTTTTTAATTGTATTTACTAGTTTGTACGCTTGTCTGGTGTTCCTTTTAGCTAAGTTTTCATTCATATTCAGCAATTGCTCGTCAAAGTATTTGCGTTTCTTACGTCTAATTATTCTATTCGATATTCGCCGTAGCTCGTCATTTTTAGGGTTTTGTATAAAAACAAAACCCTTATGAAATCGGTCATGCGTCCGTCTGTCCGTCTGTCTGTCTGTCTGTCTGTCCATGAAATATCTCACAAACCGCTGAAGCTACATGCATAAAATTTGGTTAAAATATGTAGAAATACTATAATTCTCTGGAGAAAGCCATGCGTCGTAATAGGTCAACTTTAAGGGGGGGTCCCCATAGAGGGGAAATGAAGGTCGAAATTTTTTTTCGTTTGGTATAGGCAAGTGGGGTATCGTAAGAAAGGTACCGTCGAGTACATTCCATTTTTGGGCTTTTTTTTCAAATTTGAAGAAAGGAGAAAAGAGGGAGAGGGGAAAATATGTGGTCCGAGTTTGTCCCCCCCCCCTTGCATTTCGAGACCGTTATAGCTAGACATATGAAAATATACAGAAAAGCGGCATTTCACTAGCATAGAAAACCGAAAATAAGAGAATTTTTAAATCTCATCCAAAAAGGTTAATAATAGTACATTTCTATAGTTGCAGTTAGCACACCCCTGCACCCCTCAAGCACACCTGAGGTCAAAAATATAATGGCTAATGATAACCAACATCATAGGCAATAATATCTCTAAGTTTCATTACAATGACATGATATTTAATAATAGTACATTGACTTAAAGTTATGCATTTTGACACTATCCATACAAAAAATACACCTACCGGCCTCACGCATATGTAGATATGCGTGTACTACAATACTTGCATGTTGTTTTTCGTAGTGCGAATTGCAGTTATTTAATGAACCAACTTTGGAAGGGTGAAGATTGGTGATTGGTGATCCTAACAATAACTATTCACACAATTAATTTGTTTAGGGTTTTGTGTCTTAAATCTTACAAAATCGGTCAAATACCTGTCTGTCCGTCTGTTCATAGAATATCTTACGAACGGCTGAAGCTGCACACATAATTCAGCGAGAATGTGTAGAAATGCTATAATTTTCTGGAGAAAGCGTTGTGTTGTAATTGGCCAACTTTAAGAGGGGGGGGGGTCCACATAGAGGCGAAATTAAGGTAAATTTTTTTTTATCCACTGGTATAGCCAAGTGGGGTGTCGAGTACATTCCATTTTTGGTATTTCTTGAGATTTGTAGAAAGGGGAACAGTGGAGGAGGAAAAAATATTAGACCGTAATTTGTCCCAGCCGCCCTGAATTTTGAAGCCGTTACACAAGTTTGCAATTTTCAATGTCGTCTTAACATGAATGGTTAAGCATCTCGAAGAGTAGGACAGTTTATCTCGTATGCACACATATCTATCTACAGCTTCTCGTATTAAAACTATTACTTTGAGAGGTGACAGATGCAGTTTTTTTGTGAATTGGCATGTAAGATAGTATATCATGGGTAAGACATTTAATTATGGTGTTTTTATTCAGCTGAGTGGTACCAAGAAGAGCAGAGAGTCAATATTTAGATACCAAAATAAGCGCGTACTACAAAACCCTCGAATTGCGGGCGTAGCCCTCTATATTCCGGTTTCATTTCTCTTTTGGATTTAGTTGCTCGTTGAATACATTGTCTATAGGCCTCATTTTTCGCGTCAAGTGAATTTTTGCATTCTTTGTCGAACCAGTCATTTCGCGCTCGCCGCGTTTTATATCCCACAACCTTCTCTGCGACATCTTTGATGGTACCCTTGTGTTCTTCCCAGAACCCATGGACACCTGTGCTGCTGATGTTGTGTAGCATAAGCGATAGTCTTTCCTAGTATACGCCACCGCCGTGGCATCGTTCAGAAGCTTATCAACCGCAAAGATTTTGGGAGGGCTGACTCTCGATTGGTGCACTGAGGAAATTCTACATTTGTAGGTCGTCCTCACCAAGTGATGATCTGAGTCGCAGTTTGCTCCTCGATAAGAGCGGACATTCATCACATCTTTTATAATGATTGACAGATATTATGCAATATACGTACGTATGTATGTAATTTTTCGTGTCATATAATGATGCTAAAGAAAACCATAATTTGTCATTAAATGAAATACTATTTCCAAAGATATTTCCGTTGTAATATATAAACCATCGAAAAATATTCAGTTTCAATCGTCAACCAGTCTTGCATTAAATTACTTCCTCAGGAAATTAAAACACCACACAAGGATGTAACTGGATTGCTCTCTAATAATTTGCTAATCCGTAATCCTTTGCTATGTAGATTCTGGCAAGATTTGATGTCTTATTGAAATTCATGATTACAGAGCCACGCAATCACAGGACGACGACTCGTATCCCTATACTGATTCAAGAAAATCAACATTTTCAATAATTTCCTGTTGTCAATATTCGGAAATTAAAATCATGTCGTCTTCATAGGCGGTTCGTAGTCCTTTTTTATTGTTTCCCGAATATTAACGTAAATATTAACGTTTTCCGTACAATTCATCGTAACTCATAATTAATGTATGTTCGGCAAATTTTATTTCTATCGCAAATCAGGAACATAAACTGTCTGTCGATTGGAAGGATGTTGAGAAACGGATTAAAATCGATTTGTGTATGCTTGAAAGAGAATTAAATCTGTCCATCTCACATGAGCACATCCACAACGAATACGCAAAATAGATAGCATGTGTTCTGTTAGATAATCCTGCAAGCTTTTATGCCAAACGAATTGTTATACATTTTTTACAGTAAATTTGTTCTTCAAGGAATACAAATACGATTTTCATAATTCGGACCGGTTTTCAAAGTCCTGAAGTGTTTAGGTATTCCCATAAATTGTCGAATTAAATGGAAACCTGAGATGAAAAATACAATATACATACTTGCGGAGATGTTTTCTTTTAATTTGGAAATTTGAAACATGCATGATTGTAGTACAAATGTTTCATAATATCTGTCAGATGTCCGTTAGTTCAACGATAATCTTCGATGTAGGTCGCGGTCAAGAAACAACGAAATCAGGACCAAGTTCAACTTCTGATTCAGATCCAGGTTTGAAAATCATTTTTTTGAGGCACGTCCATGATTCATCAGCTGAAAGTTTTTAGGTTTCCGTTAAACTAAAGAACTAACAGCTGACGACACTCGAATTAAATTTGTTAATTGCGATTACTCTGACTTCCCGAAACTCACAAAAAAGATGTCTACTGCACAATTTTCATACAACAGCAACTGAAAACTGACGACCGCATAACTAAAGAACACCACACCAATTGAAAACACGTTCGCAGGTAGGAGCGGTGAGCTGTTAAATTCATTGGGGAAAAGGGTTCGTTAATTGTCTGTAAAAATGTATGATCCGGAAAATGGAGTTAGTTGGAAACATGCTCCACTGGATCGGAACCGGACCGAAACGCATCCTCGCCTTATCTAACTGATTGAGCTTCTATTGACGAAAATAATGTGGAGATCTCCATTAACTAAAACCTTCCTGGGGATTTAAAAACCACGTAATACAGTTCTGAAAAAGCGATTGACACGATCCCTTAAAGGAAATTCTCGGGGTTTCCAATGATATAGGGTTTTTCAATAGGGCCGACGCATTTTGTTTTTGATATTTCTCGAATAAGAGTAAAATCGGCTTCGTAATTCTTTCACATTTTGAGACGTCAGTCTATGCCATTTAATAATGAAAAGATGCATGCTTCAACAACGTTTGCAAATTATTCAACTTTTTATCAAAGTTCACGTTCTATCGCGACTACATTGCGTGCGCTTACGCCAATTTTCGGTCGACGAAACCGTCCAACAAGACGGACTATTGAACATTGGGTGCAAAAACTCGAAACAACTTAAGCATTGCATAATGTGCGACAACGTAAAGCCCTAACCAGATTGAACGCAGAATGCAGCAGCAGCGGCAGAAGCAACAACAACAACAGATCTGTCGTGGTGACACAGCGGCGATGACAGATCTACCTGTTGTTGTTGTTGCTTCTGCCGATGCTGCTGCATTCTGCGTCCAATCTGGTTAGGGCGTAATGCTCAAAGTGAACAAAATATCGCGGCCGTTCGAGAGAGGGTGCGTGAGCAGTCAAGGATGTCGATTCCACGCCGATCGCAGGCGTTGAGCATCAGTGTGACCAGTTTGTTGCGAATTATTCGGAAGGATTTAACTCTCCGCCCTTATAAGATTGCGTTGACTAAAGAACTGAAGCCAACCGACCATTTTAAGCGTCGCACATTCGCTAATTGGGGTCTGGACCAGATGCAAGCTGACGACGACTTTCACAAGAAAATCATCTTTTCGGATGAAGCTCACTTCTGGCTCGATGGTTTTGTCAAAATGCAAAATTGCCGCATTTGGCCGAGTGAGTAGCCTGAAGTGATGCACGAGACACAACTTTATCCGAAAAATTAACTGTTTGTTGCGATTTTCATACCGGCTGCGTCATCGGCCCATTTTTCTTTTTTGGTGAAAATGGCGCGCCAACAACTGTCAACGGCAATCGCTACAGGGCCATGATATCGGATTTTTTTTGGAACCAGCTCGACGCTATGAACTTGGACGATATGCGGTTCCAACAGGACGGCGCAGCGTGCCATACAGCGTACGACACAATCGAATTATTGAAAACCAAGTTTGGCGAGCGAGTTATCTCACGCAACGGTCCTCGCCAATGACCTCCTCGTTCGAGCGATTTAACCCTTTGGACTTTTTTCTTTGGGGTTACATTAAATCGCTGGTCTATGCCAATAAGCCAGCAACGCTAGAAGAGTTGCAGGCCAACATCGAACGCGAAATTCCTGGTATTTCGGCCAATTTGTGTGCTCGAGTCATGGGAAATTGGGTCCAGCGTAGTCACTCGTGCCAGCGCTTCCGCGGCGGATATTTGAACGATATCGTATTCCATAATTAATGACATCGATTGTACTTCCATTTGAAATAGAAGTTATTTCCATAATTAACCCACGAGTCTTTTAATTGAAAAAAATACAAGACCCTGTACAATCGATTGGTCTAGTGGTGGCCTAGTTCCCATATTGGTAGATGGTGGCGGTGGCGTACGCACCAAGAGATTTTCGATCGAAATTTTTTTGTATGAAATTTAGTCTCCTAGGACTACCTCCGCCAGTTATGATGAAATTGTGATGAGAGTGTCGAGAGGTGATCGTTTTGCTGTTTTTTAGTGCTAACTGGTTGTTCTTCATTGTTGAAAGCAATATTCCTATTAAATGGTGATAGAATGGGTCATCCCCAATCCTAAGAGTGGATGCGATTCGACTCAGATTTCACTTCTCCCATTCGTATTCTATTTCCGCTAGAATTTTTACTACGTTTGAGTGTAACATTGAAACAATACTTGAATTAAAAAGTGAATTATAAACCGGACGCTTATCTCATGCAAAATTTATATTTTTTGCGGTATACAAAATACAGTGATTAAGAAAAACGTTCATAAAAACACACATTTTCAATTGATGGTACATACTTGTTTTTGTAAGTCTCCTTATAAAGAAAAATAGTTAACAAAATACTTAAAAATGCTTTATTCCAGCTATCATATTAAAAATCGTCAACCTTTCGCAAATCAGCAAAAGTAGTAGGACCCCGTACTGTATGAAGTATAGTAACCGCAAGGAATATCATTCGAAGTTGTTCGGGTGTACTGTGTAATCTCTTTCCAGGACATATTCTTTGAGAATGCCAAGTACGCCATCTACAGCTAATCCACTCCTTGCTGTTTGTTATACGTATAGTATGACGGAACTTCTTCGTATAACAGTGTTTTTGCGAAATCGCCAACTTGACAAATTCGAAAGAATGCCAACAAAGTAGTTTGTCGCGGGCTTTCAATTTGCTCTGTCACATTTTAAGAGTTAAAGTACACCCGCTGCCCAACATCTAGATGCATAACTGGTGGAAATCTTTCATGAATAGGAAAGCTTAAAACGCTTCAAACCGCCTACCGAATACAAAAGTTATGCACATCGGAAAACCAAACAAACATATGGTGTGAATATGAGTTGGATAGCTTTATTGGTTCGTGAGTTATAAAAGCAGCAACATATGCACAAACGTTTTTATATATATGATATACGGGTTAGTTAGCGATAGCCTCTCTAACAACATAAACCTTTATGAGTTTATTTTCAATCTTGGTTTAAATCCTACACTCGACAGAGGAAAAAATTTACTTGATTACGCTTAGAGGAAGCTTACATTGGCGCACTGATCGACGAATCCGTATCAGTCCGTTTTTACCTCATTTCGCAATACCGACGGAGAAACATTCGAAATTTAAGTTTATAAGTTTTTTTTCTGATTTAAAGCCTCACGAAAAAAAATTCAAACAGAAAATAAAACAATTTTTTAAATGGTTTTGCTCTTACAAAGGGAAAACAATCAGATCATGAGGGAAATTAATTATTTCCCTTTCGAGAGGAGTGGTTGGCAATATTAATCTTGCAAAAGAAATTCCCGTACAAAGCATTCTTACTAATTGTTGAAAGGACTCTCTTGACAGTTTCGGTTCTTTTTCCTTTTGTCGCATTTGTAATTCAGGTCCGATACGTTCGTCCTTTTGATACGACTGCTCTGTGACGACAGTCGAATTTACTTTTGGTGATGGTATATATTTGTGACTATCACTACATTAAATTATTTCTGGATTGTATAATATGTTGGTATTGGGAAAATAATAAGAAAAATAGATTGCCGACTTTCTTTCAATCTGGTATGGTATGTTCTAGTTTAAAGTCAAGATTTGTCTAAGCTTCTCCTTTTATCAATTTTATAGTTCATTTCAAAGAATTTCGATTGTGTTTTTATATAAATCTTCGGGAGACTGTCTTTTTTCACATTTATGAAATTCCGCAACATTAGTAACAAAAAAAAAACTTTATAAATAAATCGCAGCGCTGCGTGTTTTTCGACTTACACAACTCCTGGCCTGATTTGTGAAGGGCATTGACTGTGAACACAACGCAGCATCTTTAAAAGGCAATTTCATTTATGCCGTTCAAAGTCCTTGTCGTTTCGTTTTCATCAGATAAACAGCTGTTTGCAAACAACGTTGACAGCGACACTTACCGTTTTTATAAAAAAAATCCACCGAAAATAGCAAAGGAATGAATGCGATGGGCTAGCAATTTTTCGTCAAGCAAAACATTTTATTCTTCTATTTTCTCCTTATTACGAGCCCATGAAAATGTCCTTATATTTTGCGAATTTCCATAACCACCCAACTTTAACAGAAAGATTTCAAGGAAACTTCAACAATGCACCTTTATTCGGACCAGAAAATGTACATCTCCCTGTCACACATGTTACCTCTAAAGGCGCGAGAATGGCCTCACACCATCAAGGACACTGCCTTTATTGGTTTCGGAGACAGTCTCGAAAAGCTGTGGACATGAAAAAGTCCGCAGGCAGCACACTATTTCCCTTTTATGACAAGATGACAGCAGTCTTGTCGAGGATCTGGTTTGCAAAGTGACTTTTAGATATGAATAGAAAAAAGCATGTACTTATTTACGTAAGTATACACAAATTTACATTATACAGAGATTTCAAAGAATCTGTAGTGTAAAAATGAATAAAACAAAGATGCAAATTCGGCTCCGTAAATATCCCTCATGAACATACGAGGAATGGTTTTCCTAAAAAAAAAGAATCTTCAGGATTTTGTATGGAGGCTATTAATGTGGTCTGATAGTAGGACTTATATTCGTTGTGAATATGACGAGTTTTAATTTTTGCAAATGGTGAAGCACCAAAATAGCATGTCTCTTGAATCAGAAATATTCGAGAACGATAATCCTCTCCACACTCTTTGCAAGTTCTGGCATGGTTGAAGTTTTAGTGAGACAAGTATGAAGATATTCGTACAATATATTTGACATTGTTCATGAAAACCAAACAAAACTACAAATGGCAATCAATCAAAAATTGATGACTGAACAATATTAAACATCAAAACAAATAGTGAGGGAAAACTGAATTGACAACGATACTACCAAAATATCAAGATATTGAACAATTATAAAACATTATCGGACGATGCAATGAAATTTGCGAAACGTATATAGGACATTTTGTTTCATTAAGTTAGAAAGTGGACAAAGATATATCTAAAAGAATACAGATACCTATCAGTGATTAAAAAAAAATCTTATGAACATCATATGTGCCGTCACATACACGTCCAACTAATTGGCCGTGCTCCCATAGAATAATTTTCAAAAGTTGACGTGTATCTGACCGCACCATAAAAATAATTTAAATTTGTTTCTTATACCATATTACTATTAAAAGTATTTTAAATTTTATGAAATTTGCAGTAGAGTTTGTAGGATAGATTTCTAGCTTTGGAGTTGTTACTCTATGTAGCCGAAGTGGTATTTTATTAACGCACCGGGAAATGAACCCCGGAACTCAAGATTGAAGGAAAACCGCCGACCGATGCCTCACGACTTCCGCGCAAGGTATAATTCTTCGTACACACATGAAAATTTACCTGCTCGTGAATACAAATGTAAAGCAACACCATCTTATTCGCATTCTGGAGACAGTAATATTCCAATCCGTCCAATTTCCCGAAACATTCTCATGTTTGAGTTGTTCCCACAAGAGATTCGCACAACTCAATCATTAGGCGCATTCTTTTGCAGCTATCCAGGTCAAGGGTAGTTACCCCGAGCTCTTGTGCAAAAAAACGGTGTATCTGACTTATACAGAGTAAAAGCATGCATTTGACATAAAATGGATTTTGTCTCAGGTAAAGTTTGGATTTTAAGTGGCGGGATAGTTAAATTAAATATTAAAAAAAAAAACTTCGTTCTATTACATCAAGAGCAAGCATTGAACCTATCAAATGCAACTGTGATAGAAGAAACTAATTGACTGTGAGTTGTCTCCTAATATTTCGACAAAAATCACTTTTCCAATTGGAAAAAAATGTGGAATCCCATTGAATTTAATTGAGGTGAAAACACAGTGGAACATCGTCGAACGAACGAAATTCTTCTAGCAACCGGTAGATGCGCCCTAAATAAAAGCTTTACTTGTGCGCTATCCAGGTCAGGATCGGCCCTCGATAAATTAAAAATTAAAAGTTAAACGTTAACCTATATAGGGAAGCATTGTTGTTGTATTGCGTGTTATTTCACTAACCTAGGCCCATTTTCTCAACGTCTGGTTAATGCTAAGCGGGAGTTTAATTTATCGAATGGATAAATTAAAACGGCTGATACGAATTCGTTAAGTAGAATTTTTAACGTCTGTGTGAGAAAAAGTTTTTTTATTTCTAAAGATATCTTTCTGAAATTTCATATTATTCAATACTCTGTCGCCGAACTACATTCCCGAGTTTGACTGAAATTGGACTACTTTTTCATATAGCTGTCATCGAAACGACCATTCCGTTATTTAATAACATTACATAGCCGAATTCAAACGACCGCCATACCATATATACTGGGGAAAAAATTGGGGGGAGTTCATTATTTCATATATTGTACAAATATGTAGAAACGGTCGGATTCGCCTACATTAACCGAAAATTCAAAAATCCTTTGATCCGCTGTGATCCAGTATCAGAGCTAGATCAAAGATCGGTCAGTTGTTTTGTATGGGAATGGCAATTTGTCCAAAACAATCGAATACGGCTAATAACATAACTGTCGTATTTACGTATTGAATTCGTTTTCCTTTGATTGCGAAATAACCGCTGGTAAAAATGTTCGCATGTCACGCTCGGTGGCCGTGATCGTTCGGTTACCGCCCTATGATACTAATCTAGAGCTCGGAGATCAAATCTCGGCGCGATCAAAAACTGCCTGTGAGTACTAATAGAACTCTCACAATGCTCCGAGCTTGTCAGTATAAAGACGGCGCGAATAAGAGGTGCATGCTAGCAACTGTACTTCCGAAAAGTACATATGCTATTGAAACGTCAACAAGGCATAGAAATGCTAGAGATGCTGATGCGCCCATGACCCTGGAGGGGTCAAGGCAATTTGAGAGAAAAATGTTCGCATACGCTATCACATTAGTATGTACATATTTGCATTAACCCCTTGTGGGACATGGCAAATTAACTATTCTATGCACAATATAAGAGGATATAACAAGTCTCGGATGATGCATGTATTGCTGACACACACCCGCTGCATTTACTGTTGCTTATTCTTACGTCCCAACCCATATTGGCGGTAATAGTTAGTATCTTACAAATATAGGAACACCAGTTAATGAGGTCTACAAATCTAAATTTGGTGTATTATCGTAGGAAGAATATACTCGTATATCAGGAAAAAAATTAACTACAACAGATACGAAATACATTCCCAAATGAATCTTTAAAGAATATGTTTTTATACCTATATACTGTTCCAACTCAACAGTTCGTATTTCTTATTCTTTCAGAAGAATCATCAAAGGTGAGTCCGAACAGTCTCAAGGTTATTGGTTTCTGGATAAGTCATCAGAAAACTCATCAAAAGATTTATTGGCAGAAGTATGCATTTGCTCGGAAACGAACTTCATAAATTTTACCTTTCCCCATATTCATTTCATGCCATTTCACCGAAAAATCTTGACGAATCTTCTAAAAAAAAACAAATCAATGCAGAGTGTAGGAAAAACGTTGCTTGTCCTAAAGGAATCTTGTCTCCAACCATATCTTGATACGGATACTCGTGAGCTTGGCATACCCATGATCTAGCAATACAAATGTATGTATGTAAGTCAGGAACAAAACCAGTAGCTATTTGCATGTCTTCTAACGGATAAATGGCAAATTTGCAACAATGAAATTTGACCTCGTTGAATGTAATAAGTATGTGCTTATTCTGGGTGAATGGCAAATACTGGTTCGGCTAATCGTACTATTTATTCTGGGAATTTCACCCCATTCCGTATTATGTTTCGCAATAAATTTACGTCCAACCTTCCATAATAGATGATGGCAGGTCGAGTGTTTTTGTGAGACTCACGAATCGTTATACGAGTATAGTTCTAATGGAACATGAATTTATCGATTGTCACTGATAAATGAAAAGGTAAACCTTTAGGCGCCGTTTTGAAGTTGCGGTTAAACAAGCGGTGTGAACAGCCGCTATTTATAAAGGCAAGCAAGCGGCAGCCGCCACGGTTTGCAAATTTACATTGTACTTAAATGCAAACGCCCCGCTCAACAAACAGGAACGGACGGTTTCCACGGCGGCTGCCGCCGCGGTTATTTTTTTTTTTTTTAGGGGGAGATTGTATTTAAATACAATGTGAATTTGGAAACCGCGGCGGCTGCCGCTTGTCTGCTTTTATAGACAGCGGGTTCCGCTGTTCAAACCGCAGCTTCTAAACGGCACCTTAATTTTTTGCTGAAAAAGTTGCGGTATGTTTTTGGATAATCCACAACACGTCGCAACCCGTTTATCACCAAATGTATTTGATTGTAAAATATGAAATACGGTAGAGCGTCGATTATGTGGAACAACTGGGACTGGCGCCATATCTGAATTTTCCGGTTAATCGACGAATGACCAAAAATCATCGCTTTCCAAGAAAAACTAAATATATAATAGGAAGATACACATAAATAGACAATTGCCCAATGATTTCGTGTATTTCGTTTAATAGGTATAGTAAAATATTGCTTGTTTGTTTTGAAGTCTCGTGTAATTCCGCGAACTTGAGCTCATAATTTGATCGATCCCAAATACATATGTACATAATTTAAACAAATACCTGGTACAAGTGGACCGGTTTTCTTCACGTTTATGTGAAGAGTGGGTGTGTCAGAGGACATTTGTACCATTTATAAAAATTGTTCCGGTTAAGTGACATTCCGGTTGATCGACGTACGGATAATCGACGCTCTACTGTAATTATTCATGTTTCCCTAAGTAGCGATAATTAATTCAGCATTCTATTCATCCCTCATTAGCAGCTGGCTATGAGAAAAATGTATTATGTATAATCCAAGGAATAAACTGAAAAGCGACAAGTGAAAAGGGGAGTTCATAATAATTGTTTTTATACGGATAGTATGTGATATTATTTATGGAATCTGATTGACGATTGCTTCAGAGTATACATTTCCTGTGACTACGACAGCTCGATGGAAAGTGAGTCGTCTTACCAATTGAGAAGTCGCGTACCACAAACATATTCGAAATGTGATTTTTCTCGCCAGCCTCAAGTCGACTCGGCTACAACCACGTACATTAATTTAATAAAAATTAATGGAATATAGGCGGGACGACCGTGATAATTTTTTTCATAATTAATATATTCAATAGTGTCTTCTTATTAATTTAATGGGATATACCTACTAATGTAATGGACAAGAATACGATAAGATTTATGGCTTGTAAATGATTAAAATAATTACGAAAATCTCATTGACTAATTTTAACGGTAAAAACTATTAAATTACTACAGAATTCATATTAATTTAATGGTGTTGATTTTCTAAGTACGTTGAAAGTTTTCGTATATTTGAAGTATCATTTATAGGAGAGGTTGGAATTCCTTTAGTCAGATCTTTTCAACTTTCAACATATCCCACTACCAACATTCAACCAAATTTTCAAGTTGCTAACTTCATTCTATCGAAAGTAATCGCAGTTATAGGTTTATTTCATGTTTTAACATTTGTAGGGGAGGCAGACGTTCCATTGGTTAGATCATGCTCATTTTCAATACCAACCAATTAAATTCTACTACAAACTAAATAAGAAAGTCTACTAAAAACATTAGATTTAAATTTCAGGTTGCTAGCTTCGTGCTTTGTATCCCCTACAAATTATATTTCAAATAAGCAATATACCATTTGTAGGGGAGGTAGGGGTTTCCATGGCCGGATTTTACCCATTTGCAAAACCAACCAACTAGATCCTACTACGAACATTTGACCAAAATTTCAAATCGCTAGCTTCATTCTTTCAAAAGTTTTTGTGCCAACTGGGAGACAGATGGACAGACACGGCTTAATCGACTCGGGAGGTAACCCTGATTGTATGTATATGAGTACATTGCCATACCTCATTGCCTCCTTTAAGGTATTACATA
This sequence comes from Chloromyia formosa, assembly GCA_964017055.1. Classification (NCBI taxonomy): domain Eukaryota; kingdom Metazoa; phylum Arthropoda; class Insecta; order Diptera; family Stratiomyidae; genus Chloromyia; species Chloromyia formosa. The sequence goes on along the minus strand of OZ024815.1, from coordinate 28,689,348 downwards.
TTTTCGTCGTGGTGAAAACAAAATATCCTATATCTTATAAGCTCCAGGGTATAAAAATGGCGAAACTGTACCCAGCCAAATTCACTGGGCTTTGAAATCGTTTTGAATACATATTTGTACCTACTGAATGAATTGACTGCAGGGGGATTTTCGAGTTGAAAATTCGAAGGAGATTTGGAAGTAACCCCTTCTTTCAAAAATGTTATAGGGCCGCTACACACAGGCAAGCATTACCGCGAGTGCCACTCGCTTAAAAGCGCGTATCACGGGTGCTTAGTCGCGTTCGCCAACCCAATCGCGAGTAATAGTCGCAAATACCACTGCCGAGCGATTTCATCTCAAGGCAAAAAGTACATCACGATAATAGCTCTTAAGCTCAACATACACGGCAAGCATTTTGGTCGCGAGCATGCATCGAATCACGTCAAACTCAATAGAAACGAAAATCTCATCGATTCCACCGTTCTATGATATTTGATGGTTCGATGGAAATTCGGTCGTGGTTCGATGGAAGTTCGGTCGTGGTTCTGCGCGATCATGTGTGGCGACCCTATAGTTTACAATAGAATGGACTCATGCAAGTTGTTTCAATTGTGGCGGCATGTGGTCTGATCTTCGATGTGTTGCCAATTATATCGAAATTCTTGGGGGAAAAAAAACTTCGATAGCGTAGACGATGTTGGATGAAAGCAATTCACCGCAATAGAACATTGGAGGACTTTTATTTTTCGAAAACCATTTCGACGATTTCTTGGTGCAGAGGTTATGTAACTTTTAAACCATTTCATGGATTTTGCTGAAATTAGATGATAACGTAGCCCTTACTAGTGCCCACCAATTAGGCCTGTTTGGATCAACTAGTTTCTTCCGTTATTTAGACATTTAGCTTACAAAATTTTTCCGTTATATAGCCGTAACTTCTGAATGGGTCGATAAATTTTGCTGGAATTAAGTAGGAACCTACTCCTCACTTAGGCGGCTATTACACTATAAAAGTTCTTTTACAAATATCTTTTATAAAAGACATTTTCAAAGGACTTTTATAGTGTATTAGCCGCCTGAGAAAAGATTTACCATATGAACGTTGCGTGTTTCAAGTACTTTTCTTACAAGCTTGCACTCCTTCCGCCTTAGGCGGCTAATATCATTCATAAAAGTTCTTTTAAAATATCGTGCTTCAAAGATATTTATAAAAGAACTTTTATAGTGTAATAGCCGCCTTAGGTAAGTTTCCACTAGTTAACTTTTTCTGTTATAGAAATATTATGCTAATAAAATTCTGCCGTTATATAACTGTAACTTTCGAACAAATTGATGGATTTGGCTGAAATTGAATATGAGCCTTGTCCTTACTAACGCTCACCAAATTGACAAGTTTCACCCTTATAACTTTCTCCGTTACCGATTTCTTTTCAAAAATCAGGTAAAACCCGATTCTTTTACTTTTCCGCTAAACATCTTAACAGGTGTATACGTGATTTTATGTGACTTTTTATCCAATGTTTAGAAGGTCAAAAGAAACGTGGAAGCAAAAATTCAGCTTATTACCCTAAATTCCGAGGTTAACCCATTTTCAGGTCTTATTTTCCTGAACTGAAAAGGTTTTTTGAAATATTTCAACAATCCTTCAAGTTCAGGTCAGTTACCCAACTGGTACAGGTTTAAGTTATTTTTGTAATGCATTGAGATACCCTAACCTGCACCGAATAGATGTTCAAAAAACACACCTATTGAATTCGTCGGAAACTCTACTGAAAATAAAGGTAAAAAAGATCAAGACGACACAAAAAAATATTCGGTACGCGCGCCATTCGTGGCGAATGTATAATGGGCCTGCGCGTAATTTATCAGCTTGTCATGAGTGTTCGTGCGCGCTGCCAGTTAATTGGGGCGACGAGTGATTAGACGCATGTGTAGTAGACGGCTCGTCATTCGTCGCGCCAATTCACTCGCCATTTGTGCGAAGATATAGTGTCACTATTTTATTTTGGTTTACATAAATTTGCAGCTTACGGAAAACTTCAGCTGTGGAATTACCTATATTTTCAGAGTAAGATACAGCGATGTAAGACGATTATCCACGTGATATTTTTCCCTAAGCTCATAAAACGAAATCTTTAAAAGGACGTTGAGGAACGATTACACATAGAGTGAATTCTGGTCGAATCATCATCCTCAGGTAGTCTTTCCTAGTGACGTCCTTCAAATATGGAAATAAATTAAAAGTTATTTTTTTTACGAAAACTTGTTCCTCTCTTTTTGCTTAATTTTATATATTTTTTTCTTTTGAAAAGCGCTCGTCGGCATCCTCCGCACTTTAGTGGACGTTCACACTGCGTGCGATGCCGAGCCGAGCCGAGCCGGGTCGAGCGATGCGATGTGGTGGGTGTTCACATTGCACGCCGTGCGATGCCGAGCCGAACGATGGCTTGCGATGCAAAGATGATCCGAGCGATGGCTTGCGATGCAAAGATGATCCGGGATGTTCACTGCACGCAATGATGGAGAGTAGAGACCAATTTAGGTCAAGGAATAGAATCTGTTCGACATCATGTCGTTTGTGCTTCACCCAGTAAATTTATTTCTGTTTCAAAACAGTGCTCTAAAAATGGAAGGGCGTCGCCATTGGGTGCATCCCATTAATGAAGAAAGGCCCAGTGTTGCTGAATTTCATCATCTCTTCCGCGACCTCAGACGAGAGGTTTCACAAGCGGATCGAGCAGCGGCGCACCGCTGTGTATAAACGCAAAAATCGGCTTTAGGACGATGAATGTATAAACCGCTTGACTCGCCGTTGCGGCCACCGCCGCGGTTTGTGGAGCGGCGAGATTGCATTTGAATTCAGTGTAAGAGCCGGTACACATGGACGTCCAAATGACACTGGACGCCTCGTCACTTAAGCTCCTCCCTCTTTGATACCTATCTGCATTTCAATTCACATGATGCGATAGGACACAGCGCCACTCTGTATTATATAAGCCGGGCCACATAATAGCGAACCTGAATTTACAATTTATGTTATTTTTAGTTTTAAATAAACTGTTTTTTGGCCATAACTTCTAAAATATAAGGAATATCGCATTTTTAACACCATTTTCACCCCCCGTCCGAGCTGAGAGCTCCCTCCCCACCATTTTTTTTTCTCAAAATTATTTGTCAATGGTAGTAGTCACGATCAACGATTAACAATTAATTAATTGGCACTTAAAAGTGATCCTCAAGCGAATGGTTTAAGAAACATCATACAAATCAAACATTGTGACCGTGTCCGTGTTCCGGGTTCGAATGTATGTGGGCCGGCTTATTAAAAATTGATATGCGGACGCGTGAAATGACGCAGATAGGAGCAGAAACCAGCGTCATCCCAGATAGCTATCGCGGCGGCAAAATGCCGCCGATAGCTATCGGATAGCTATCTGCGGCCATGTGCATCGCTTCATTGCCCGTAATGTATTTCTTCCTAACCGATTGAAAGTGACGCAGCGTCGGGTGTCATTTTTTTTTTCCATGTGGACGTCCATGTGCACCGGCACTAAATATGTAAACCGCCGCTTCTGCTCTATGTCTTTATACGCAGCGGTGTCCGCTGCTCAAACCGCTTGTGATACCACGCCTTCTAAACGCGACCTTATTACGGTGGTAATAACCTTTACTTTGAGCCATACTGAATCAAAACCGGAGTCCGAAGCGTATATACCCTAGACTTGTACAGACCCAGTTGTGATACCAAAACTTCCAACTGGCAACGGCCATTGCATTAAAAGTGAATTTTTCATATGGTCAGTTTGAGCTGTGGGCGGGGATCCAATGAAAAGTTTCATCGTTCATCCATTCGAATTTTGGATATTTACATTTGAACTAACGTTTATAGCGAAGGTTGCCGTTCATTCAATAGGGTCATGCCCATTCTCAAAATCAACTAACCAACCCACACTATAAATATTTGTCGCATTTTGCAAGTCGCTAGCATCATTGTATCGAAAGTTATCGCTCATTTTGAAATTTCATCTGTAGGGGTTCCTTCGGTCGGATCTTGCCCATTTTCAATACCAACCAACAAGATCATGCTACAAACATTTGACCAAAATTTCAAGTTTCTAACTTCATTCTATCGAAAGTTATCGTGCAAACGGACAGACAGACAGACAGATATGGCTGAATCGAATCAGAAGATGACCCTCATAATTTCCATGTATACACTGCCACACCGCCGCGCCTAAAAGTCTAGGGTATAAAAGCAGACATACATGCATTTTTTTCAGTGTGATCTTACATCAAATACTACTTTACAGCTCGTACTTGCACCATACTGGCTTCAAAAAGCTTCACATCGCAAAGCATCGCAAGGCCCATAAACTCCATCGCAAAGCCCATTAAATTCCATCGCCAAAAATCAGCAGCCGGTACTCGCACGAAAAAGCAAAGAAGTTTGTGAAAACATCGGGCCATCGCTCGGCTCATCATTGCATCGCGCGCAGTGTGTACACTCAAAGCGTGATTCCATTTAAAATTGAAGACTTTTCATTTTCTTGCTTTAAAAGCTTGCAATCGCATTGCATCGCTCGACCCGGCTCGGCTCGGCATCGCACGCAGTGTGAACATCCACTTATTGTGATTGCATGCTATAGGCTACATGAACGATTTTTTTGTTAACCAAATAATTGTTAGCAAACTTGTTTTTCCTGCCGGCAATTTGGCTTTTCCTTTCCTGGAAAATATCATTTGACCAGACACGGTTATGGTTAACTTGTCTCGCCTCAGGAAGTTCGAAAGCCATGCAAAACGCTTAATCAAATAAGGTGACTCTCTTCATTGCAAACACAAACAAGACGCCCAGAATCGCGAGATTCAGGAGCACGTTGAAGTAACCCAAGGCATCAAGTCTTCGTGAAATCGTCAATTTAAATGGTTCACACAAAGTGCCAACAGCTGAACCGCTAAAACACATTATGCTCACCGTTCCACAGGTACCGGGCAAATTTGCGGCGAACTAGAAAATAAACAATTTGTGGAAGCACTGTTTGCTCACGCCATTGTTTATATAAAGCATTTAACATTGGGACGCTTGATGATGTCCCTAAATTAAAATTAGACATTAAACAAATTCAGGGTTGAAGGAAATTATTTTTCTGGTTGGTATAAGGACTTTTAGAGTTGCATGGTGGAAGCCATTTTCAGATGAAATAAGGGTATAATAAACTATCCAGTTGATGTCGTTTATAAAGTCGTTGCGTCGTTTAAAATGAAATGCCGCTTATGACAGCGATTTATGTAGTAATATTCGCGGTGGTCGAATGTAATATGAAGCGTTTGCTTTTTATTATACCATATGCATGCTTAATGCTGTACGATAGGGTATACTCTTTTTGACACAAACAAAAATGTAACATCTTAAAGCAGTCTCTCTACCCTAGACATGGAATCGTGTGATAAGGTTTGCATCTTAAGTCGATTTAGCAATGTTCGCCTTGTCTGCCTTTCCAGTTTCCATTTTTTTTACAAATCGATAGACGCTGAAGCCTTATTTTGCAAGGCATCCGCAGTGATGAACGAGATCCGCATGCGGAGTTCGCACCCTACTGCTTCAATGGAAAAGTACACTTTTGTTTTCCAAGCGACGAGGGCACGTCTGCCGAAAACGGACTCTATTGCTTAGTTTCCAATATATACGAAATATTGGTGCGATATTCCCTTTCATAGGAACGTGCGGATAATATGGGGATTTTCCCGAACCCGTATTATTAAAAGTGATATCTTCTATTATTCCTTGTAAGGTTGTCCACAGGTTAAGATTATATACTTTATTGTTAGAGAAAAACAAAATGTAACAGTACGTCGAAGTTGAAAAATGCGTTCTGCGAATCAGTTGTCCTTCACCGGATGTTGGCGGGGATTTCGACCACCTGTAAATTGCTTTGATGATACCTCATACGGCGTTTAAGTTTTTACTTCTTGCGACTTCCTCTGCTGAGGCTAGAAGAAAATTCGCATGGACTCTTTTACCGCGTCCCACACAACGCTAAACTTCTTGAGCTTTCTGACGGTAAACAAGTTCGATGCTGCTTCGATTGCCGCCTGAGGCTGCATCCAAATTAACCTTCAGCTCACTTCTTTCAATATTCCGCTGCCATGAAGCGTCGAACATCCAGAGCTTATTCCGACAATCCGGGTTTGTGTTGAGGATGGTGTCTGCGATATAAATGTACGCATTTTTTATGGCATCCCAGTTTTCATTTATGTCACTATCTGGGTGACTAATTATCTCAGCTGCTTTTGCGCAAAATGGTCTATAACGACCATCTTGCGCAAAAGCAATCTTGTTGTAAGACAGATTTTTTTAGTTCAGAGGTGTTGAGTTTGCGGCGCCTGGATCTTGTAATGAACCAATTTCTGGTCTGGTAGTGCTGCTTCCACCGGCATATCGATAACAGCACCTGATGGGTAATGATCTGTCGATGGTACAAAACCAGAGGCCGAATGTCCCATTACACTTGGACCCCGATGCGAGCGCGAGCGCAGGGGAGCCGCCTGCGAACCATTCCATTTTTATCGCCTCACCTTTTTTTATTCCCCATTTTTACCTCCCCTGTTTGTGTTGTCTTCCCCAAGCCAATGAATTTTTGTTAATACGCAAAGAATAGGAGCAACATGCGGCGAAAACCCCGCCCACGTCTCCCGAATTGAGCTACAGCATAGACCGCTGCTTAGCCCGTTAAAGGGCCTTTTTCTTCGCCATATGGCACAGACTGACCTTCACGTTCAGTATGCTACCCTAGGCTCCGTCCCCACGGGCATCTTCGGATGCCCACCAAATCGTCCATTACAATCTTTCGTCGCTAGGACGACGCACTGCTGCAACACGCAATCGAGGATTAGCGATCATATAACATCCAGGAGGCAACTCTTGTCTTTTACTAGTGGCAAAATGGTCGATCTGATCATGTGTTTCTCGCCGATCAACAGAGGGCCAATTGATTTTGTGGTGGTCCTTATGCTCAAACATAACACCACGAATTGTGGAGACAGTGGAAGTTGCAGAGCTCTACAAACCTTCCATTGTTGTGATTAAGATCTCCAAAACCCTGTCTCCCCATCACATGCATGACCCCATAGATATCAGAGCCAACTTTTACATTCAAGTCCCCCATAACCATTATAATGTCACTTTTAGGTGTTCGCCTCAGGACGGCGTTTAGTTGTTCCTAGAAGAAGTCTTTCGTCAAGACATTGTCGAGTTCAGTCTGAGCATAACATTGTAATATTGTGATATTCCTCATTTTGGTCCGGAGTCTGGCGGTCATGATTCTGTCGGAGACCGGGTCCCAGGATGCATTTTGCACATAATGTTATGAAGAGAAATTCATACTAATCGCTATCACTGCACGAATTGTCGTAAAATTCTAAGCAAGGTTGTTAACAAATTTTTCGATATCCTTACTTTACCTTAAGCTGTTATCAACATTTTAATTGGCATTATGATAAAAGCATTATTTTTTCTATAACTTTGTACATATATCCATTTCGAGAAAGAATAAATTCCCATTCGCAACCCTTTCCAATAATCCCTAGCTTAACTGATTTTATTGTGGTATTTATGCAATCGAACCTTTCATGAACTTTACCAGTTCTCTTCACTTACTCGTAAATAATAAGAACTCTTCACCAATCTAAATAAACAATTCAAAACATTTTCAGCCATATGCCATAACTACGATTGCATACTTTTCCACTGTAGCCAGCTTTATTGACGAAGAAACAACTGCTGCTAGGAAATACCCATCAATGTGGAACATGCTAAATCCATTGAACACATGCTGCGGGCTAAAAAAAACCCTTGCCAGTATATGTACATGCATTGCACGGAACATCCTATTGCAAGATGGATTGATTTGTCATGTGTTCGAGTCTATCAGATGCTATTCACAAATCCTTCACCTTGAATACAAAGTACAAAGATTAAGAGGATGTAGACGTGCTCCTCCATCGCCCAAGCAATATAGTGTCGTCAAGTATTCCCAAATAGATAAATCTCGATAGGGATCAAGAATAGATTATGTTTGTTTGAAAACAGGAGATGTTGTACCTGCACACCTATGGTGTAATAACTTTTACGCATGTTAATCACAAATAAAAAAAAACAATAATCCCCTGCATTACTTGCGTTTTTTTGTACATAGCAGAGTAAAGCAGGATAAGCGGCAAAAAGACGATCAAGAGCAGATTAGAGTAGCGAATACAAAAACGAAGCATGTCTTTGCTAGGAGTGTGTCTTGGCTTAGTTAACATTCAAACGTCAACTCAAATATCAAGAGAAAACTTAAATCCTATGTACATATACAATCGGACAAATTTCCTTTAGGCAGCAGAATCATTTCGTATGTTTACTATTCCATGTAATTACACAAAACGAACATTTTATTGACAAGAAATCAATTTTATGTGCTTCCTAAACTGTAAACTGCACGAAAGCTTCGACACCTGCGCCGCCTGCATTTCAGTACTAACGGAGCATTCTTGCAATAAGCTTTTATCCAGATCAGCTCAAATCAAATTGTTAGTGTAATTGTGCAGTGTTAACCTGCTCTACATGGCTGCTAAAAAACGCGCCTATTGTTTCAGTCATGAAAATGCTGCACACGGGTTTCGCATATTCATGCATTTTGTAAATCGACCGGCTCAATTATATGATATTTATTTATTTATTCATTCAATAATTATGTGCTGATGCCGAATAACTACTACACTACTGAGGTTTTCCATCTAGCTCTCTCGGTCCCCCTCGCGCCTCTCTCCGCTAATGCGTCCTTTCAATATTCGTTCCATCTGAAACCTGTTTATGCTAGCAAATCGCCAACTAATTCACACAGAACTATAATAATAGTCAACAAAGCTCGTATTTCCAAAAATATAATACATTTACGAAAATATTTTTCTGGTTTCAAAGCTCAGCATTGCCATTTAACAATGAACCGCTTTTCTTTTCTGCCAGGAAAAACCGTATAGAATCGAATCTGCTTTCCTGACGAAACAGAGCCGGCGCTAACTTGTACGAGACCCCGTGAAAAAATTGTTGGTCTCTCGAAACCCTAATTTGAATTTCCCTCAAAACTCCTTCTTCTTTTAAGGTAAGATAAGGTAATCTGCCTGCGATGCATAGTGCACTTAGACCATAAAATGTAAATGTCCGAAGTGAAAGTAAACACGTGAATTTCTTACCGCGAAGCGAACTCCTTTATTGTGAGCGCAGAACTGATAATTCATACAAATTAAACGCGGTTATTTGTATCTTAGCCTAGCTTAAGTATCTAAATGCGTTTTCCATCACACGTACACTTAATTGCTGGAAAATCACATTAACAAAGCAAAAAGGGATTTATCAAGAGTCGAACATGCGCGCCGGGTACACTACTCTTTCAACAATAAGCTGGTCCATTGTGATACCACAGGGTTCTACTATATATTAACCCCCATAACCTTAACTAATAATTGAACCAGTCTGAGCTGGTGAGAAAACGAAGAAGGCAGTCGATATTGGAATTCGCCAGATCCTCCAGTTCTGAGAAAAAAAGGAGCCAAGAGTTGATCTCTGCTTACTTGCCAAGGATGGACAAGAACAGAGGAGATGGAGACAACTCCCTTCCACATCGGTGTCTCCACAGGTTCTGCAGAAATCATTAAAAGGAAGGCAAAGCCTCCTAACATGCTCCCCAATAAGGCAGTGGCCAGTAATAACTCCCACAACAGAAGTGATATTCTGCCTTTTTAACGATATGTGTTGGGATAAGCGAACAGGGCTTAGGCGAGGCCATATCGATCTAGTTGACATGTAATGCCGCTCAACCACCTCGCATTCGCGTTATTGATAGCCTCAGACTTAAAGTGTAGACTTAAAGTGTAGTTCGATTGAGCATTAACACATAGAAGACCAGGGTTCTTGCCCACCATGTAAAGAAGATGATGTCCAATTCCTTGTATTGCCATCAGTATCAATGAACAGCCTGTGGAGAAGGTGGGTAAATTTGTTTACATAGGTAGTATTGTTGCTTAAGATGGCTGTACGACGCAGGACGTCGTGTCCACCAGGCCAACCAAATGCGCATTCGGCATGCTGTCCAAAATCTAAAAGCAATTTAAAACAGGAAGCTGGGTCTGATTTGCACCCTGGTGCTGTCTGTTCTTCTTGCATACGAGCAGCACAAGGAAAGTTTACACTAATGCAAGTTTTCATCAACTCTTGTCTTCGCTGAATTTTAAGAATTTTCTCGACCGACACAATGTCAAATGAAGAGCTGAGTCGGCGCGGCGTACCAATTACTAATCCAAGAATTGATATGCGGAAAATGGTAGCCGACTTTGCCGGCCTTAACGCCGGCCCTGTTGACAATCAAATTTTAAATTCAAAGCAATGCTTCACTAGACAAATTGAATTTCTCCCCCATGATACTTAATTCTTGTCACTCCATAGCAATTTATTTCCGAAGTCAACTCACTCGAAATCGTTCTTGTCGATAGTCCTTCCACATCCTTCACATATTCGTTGTCGTCCCGATGGAGAGCGTTAACATTCCACAGTTTTCGCTGAAATTTGTCAAATACTTGAAATGTAATTGAATCATTTTAGTCATATTATGGTCCCATGTGTACTCTCGTATGTTAACGCTTTAAATGTTCACTTTCACTAGCATTTGAAACGTTTTGTTTAAGTTAAAATACGTCATCGAAGTTTTCATCCTATTACTCATGGTAACATGACGCCGAACAATAACTGAAATATAAAGAGGGTTTCATAAGTACTGGAGCAAATCCAGTATAGCTTGTCAAGTATTTTGGAATACTTTGGAAAATTGTGTTAAAATTTGGTTTTAACCATCTTGTAGTGCGCCCTAAAATTTTAGGAGTAATTGCCAACTTGAAGTAATGTCATGCACGCTTCAGGCATATCAATTCCAAGCATACTTATAATGACTGAAACTTTTAAGAGATTATCGGAATTCATGCTCCAAATACATAGTCATGTATTTACATAGTACAAAATAATAAGACTTAATGAAGTTGGAAAATAGGTGGCTGCGACCGCAATACTAGGGTTTTGTAGTGCCCGATGCCAACAGAGAATAAAAATGTTCGATGATTTTTTCAGATTTCTTGAGATGAATGTACTTAGTCGTTTATGTTCAGGCGCAATTGTAAATTGCGTTTCCACCAAAAAAAGAAAACAAATCGCATGAAAAATTATACATTGAACCCACTCGCCGATTGGCATCTGACCCGTACACCGACTTAGCTCTGCATTTGATATTGTTTCGGGCCAGAAAGTGTTTCCGTCACCGGATCAAGATCAATTCCTATACAAAAGGACTCTCCGTCGATGGATGATCCAGTTCTCGTATTGGATCACAACTGGATCAAAGTTGAAATTCAATTAGTTGATCGTCAACTTGTTTCTCGGTAATTAGCTCTGTACATTTGTGTACGAATTCCACAATTCGCCCCCACCGTGGTGAGTATAGTATAGTAAATTAAATTAACTTTAGTAAAAATTAATTGTATTTTCATGCAAAATACTTATTGCCTATTATTGTACAGGTATAGAACAGCATCAGAAGTAGAGCAGCTAATAATTTCAACGCTCATAACATTAATATGTATTTTACAAAACTTAGTTTTAGTAAAAGTTTGATAGAAAATTCTTTGACAAAGAACTTTTATAATGTAAGACTGGCCTAACTCAAAAAGTATAAATCATAGCGAACAATTTTGTGAAAAAAATTAAGGAGTGTATACAAAAAAAAAGAAAAGATAATGTTGTTAGTATTTTTTTTTTTAATTTTAAGCAGTTTTCGAGATAATCTCACTCAAAAATAACTAACCATTAATTATTCGTTTGTTTCCACCAAGCAAAAAAAAATGTTGTTTTCGTGGTGTATTTTCCCAAATATCAGAAGAAAATACGCATCGGAGGAGAAAAATGACAAGGGATGAAATGGTTGTTAACTAAGCTAACCAAATAAAATTGAAAAAAGTGTGGGTGAAAAACAAATGCGAATACCACTTAAAAACTCCTGTGTCCTGGAGAGCAGTTATTCTTAACTTTAAGAAAAGTTTTAAATTTCCTTAAATTAAATAAGCGACAATCCTTAAACAATCAGTTACACTGAAGGTTGTGACAATTGCAGGGCTGCCAACCGCTTGTCGCCATGACGATCCATCAAGATGTAATAAAAAAATCGTTCTTTTCTGAACACACCTCATACTTCCAGGTTTTCCAAAAAAAAAAACACTTCAAACGTTGGAAATATATTTCCAAATCCCAAACTCTTTTCTGCTATTTGGCAAAATATATTAAGAACAAGACTTTTTTTTCCACTAAAGAACAAATGTCGAATAGTCATTTTCAAGTGAAATTAGGTATATCGTATTTATGATAAGGAAAGAGTGCTTGTAACATTTTCTATAAACTATATTAAAATAATATAAGCTTTTAGTTGTGTTACTTTACAAGTATGATAACAAGGCTAGAACTTTCACAATCGGTGCTTAAGTTTACGTCATTTCGTTTTGAAATATGAAAAATACTAATGTCCGAACCAGATTGACCGCAAAAGGACCGGCAGCAACAACCTCAGGTAGATCTGCTTTCGCCGCTGTCGCTCCCCATTTGTTTGAAAGGGTGGTACACCACGTCCTCCCTGTTTGAATTGGCTAAAACGATGTTTTGTACTTTGTTAACAAACACCGTATGAATTCGCAAATCTCTTCAAAAATCCGCGGTTATTTCTGAAGCAGGAAAGCATATGTATACACACAACAAAAACATTAGACGCTTTGCGATATCAGCTATTCTTAAAGTCTGCTACAGGTAACAAGTTATGCAAGCCGATACCCTTCGTTATAACTTATGGTGCATTTGCCACTTTGAAATTAGTAGTAAGACTTGTTCCGATTTCATTGTTCCTATGAGAGGTATATGAAATAGTGGGCCGATTTCAACAAAATTTAAGAAAATGGTTTGGTGGTCAATTGGATTGAATAATATGAAATTTAGTAAAGATATCTTCAGAAATAAAAAAGTTTTTCTAACAAAAACTTACTTTTGGAACAATCGTTCCTATGGCAGCTTTATGATAAAGTAATCCAATTTCAACCAAATTCGAGAATTTGATTAAGCTAAACATTCTATTGATTTGTGTTAAATTTGAAAAAAATATCCAAAGAAAAGTTTTTCTCACAAAGCCGATTTTTTGGGCCGGTCGTTCCTATGGCAGCTATACGACGTAGTGGTCCGATTCCATTGGTTCCGACATATTTACAGCGTGCAATAAAAACAAGGCTTTGTACAAAATTCCAGAAAACTGAGGGACTAGTTTGCATAGAAATCGACAGACAGACGGACAAAAGTTAATCGACTCGTCTCATCATACTGACCAAGAATATATATGGTTTATATGATCGGAGATTCTTCCTTCTGTCCGTTGCAAACTTCATGACAAAGTTAATATACCCTATCGTATCCGTGAAGGGTATACAAATTATAATCTAATCTTATAATCTAACGCCGTCACCCTCAGAAGTTTACCAGACTTCTCATTTTCCTTTTCCTGCACTACAAAGTATGGGTCGTGAAAATTCCAACCATATTACTATAACGTAACAAAAACGTTGCTGACTCCCCAAGTATTCCATTTCGAATTAAAGTTATTGCCCATGTTTCTTACAGTTTAACAAATGAATAAATGATTAGAGTTTGTTCCTAATACTGCAAGTGTATTATTTATTAATGCAAACAGTTGATTCGGTAGCCACGTGCTGCCTTCTTCAGTGATAGCTCTAATTTAATTTACATTCCAACTTGCTTTATATTTATGTCTATATTCATTGCGTAACTTTAGGCAACTTTTATTATTTTCGCTAATTATGTATAACCTGTCACTAATTGCGTTTATTAATATCGAAGCGCAGTTTCCTTCATCGTGATTAAGAACTACCTGATTTTTTTCCTTCATGATGTACAGGCTTTCCACTGCACACAATAGGTGGTTTCTTCGTACCAGAAAGTTTTTTGTTAGTATTAATAGTTTTTGAGTTATCAAATAGATTAAAGAAAAAAGACATCTGGCGCAATGATGCCAGAGGAACTGATCTTTGATGTGCACTAATTAGGGATAATTTCCAAGTTTATGTAAAATTAAGACACGGGGTGGGATGCTTAACATCAGTTGTTAGTACCAGGTGTAAAAGCGACGTAGGGCCATTTTCACAATGTCCGGTAAAAGTTTATCCTATAGATAAAGGCGAAACGGCATCCATCCTCCAGGTAAGAATTTATCGAACAATAATTCCAAACAGCTGATATGGGCTGCTGAGATTTTAATAGCTTAAACTGTTTATGTTTGCACATTCAAACTGGATAATTAAACTGGTCACAAAGAACAAAGAACAAAGTCCAGTAAATTCATTCGAAGGAAGATGATTTGAAACCAACTCAGCCGCAAAATAACTTCCCAGCATCAGGGATTTTTGATCATATCAATAATCCTGTACCCTACATACCAGATTTATGACTGCTACAGACAATGGCCCATCGCTGTCAGTCGCTATCATGAATCTGGGCAGATAGCGGCTTGTGGCGGTGATGGCTGCCATCAAATTGCTCACAATGGCTTCCAAAGCCATTTTCTGCCATGCAGGGCTGGATGCCTGTACAGCGAGACAACACACACGCTACGGTAGACCTGTGCACGTATACCTGCACAGCCATACCTCAAGGTATATGGCCGGGTTTGGGGGAAGACTTGCAGCTCGTTGGGAAAACTTAGTATGTGCTGACGTCGAACAACTCGATACTAAGGTTAGAAGACTCGGCGACAGAACCGAGACAATTGGGAGAAATGCTTCAGACGTCCAAGGTCCATCGTCAGGCTGTTGAACCACAATGGTGACTTACAGAAGAAGCCATGCCAAAGGAAAAGATTGGCTTACGGATGAAACATGTTTCTGTAAAATCTATTTTACAAAAAGTATTTCAATATGTATTAAATTCCATAATATGTTCGTTCATATTATGCAGAGCAAAGTGTACTGTCTGACCTTTTCGATTCACTTGATTGTATGTGTTCTAAAAAAAACCCTACAAAGATTCCTACTAGAACTGAAAATATCTTCATTCAGCGTTTTTGTCCCAAGCCTTTTCAGCGCGTTCGCGTTTGCGTTCTGCATAAAGGTAAGGTGTCGGGGGACTTTGAGATTCGCAGTGGAGTTCGGCAGGGGTGCATCCTCTCACCGATCCTCTTCCTCACTGTGATCGGCGATGTATTGCATGCAGCCCTATCCGGACTCGACAGAGGAATTCAATGGACTTTGACATCTTATCTACAACATCTTGACTACGCTGACGACATATGCCTACTGTCCCACAAAATCATGGATCTGTCCGCAATGGCGTTAGATCTCGAGAGGGAGGCGAGCAAGGTTGGGCTAAAGATTAATACCAACAAGACCAAGGTTCTTAGCCCGCCGTTGCGAAAAATAAATCCGACACCTATTGCCATCAATATTAATGGGCAGCCTGTGGAGAAGGCGGACAACTTCGTCTACCTGGGTAGCATTGTTGCCGAAAATGGTGGTACGGAGCAGGACATCGCTCGTCGTATCAACCAGGCTAAACGCGCATACGGCATGCTGTCCAAAATCTGGCAGGGCAGTTATCTCAGCATCAAGACCAAGCTGGGCCTGTTTCGCTCCCTGGTACTGGCAGTGCTTTTGTATGGGAGCAGTACATGGAAAGTTTCCGTAGGAGTTACCAGAAAGCTGCAAGTTTTCGTCAATTCATGTCTTCGTCGAATTTTAAGAATTTTCTGGCCCGAAACAATATCAAATGAAGAACTAAGTCGGCGTACGGGTCAGATGCCAATCGACGAATTGATACGCAGGTGAAAATGGCAGTGGATAGGTCAGACATTGCGGAAGAGTAATGCTTTGCATGCCATGAAATGGAACCCCATCTCCAACCAGGCCGACCAAGAGGGGATCCTCGAATCACATGGCGTCGATCTGTGGCAAAGGAGTGTCAGGCACTGGGTAAGTATTTTGGGGAGGTGCGCCCTATTGCCCAGAACAGAGTACGGTGGCGCGCAGGAGTAGTTGACGCGCTATGCCCCGCTAGGGGTTAAGGCAAAGTAGTAGTAACGAATGAAATGGTTTAATAGCTACTTTAGGGCTTTATGCTAACAAACCCGAGGAACTTATTCCATTTGTTCAAAAATCACTATTCTAGCGTTTCAGACCTAGTCGATAAATAGCAAATTTTTTTTAAATCAAAGTTTAAATTAAATGAATGAATGAAAATAAAAAGATATAAAAAGAACCATAACAACAACAATAAACACAAATCGCTCTTTTCCACCACCATTCCAAGTTGGTGTTGTCATCTTCAAAGTAATTACCACGTTTACTATGGCTATATTGCAAAAAAAAGAACGAGGCAAATTAATAGGCCACTTCAGAGTTATTAAATGCGAAACAGAGTACCCATTTAATAATAATTACACCTCATGCCTCCCCTATATCAGCATCATAACCAATAGCTTTCCCTGAAAGAACACCACTCATCGACAGTACTTGTCTGAGCTCAGAGGTGCAAACCGGAGGAAATGAAATTTCACAAAGACGACATCGATTTTCCAGCACTAACTTATGAAGTGAACGCATTTATAAACGCCATGAACTTAATTACATAGCATTTTGCCATGATTGCCAACAGAAAGGACATATCTAGCACGTTTTATTTGAAAGGGATTTATTGCAATTTTCATAGAGTAAAAGGATGCAACGAAGGAAGCAACAGATTTTATGGATCCTTTTAGAATAATTAATTTGTCCGCATATGAGTTTATATGCTGGTATTGTGTGTATTTATGAGTGCATTGCATAAATGTAACTATGCATTCAAAACTGTGTTTGAACTGTATGGAGCAAACAGTTTATTGTTGGGATTAGTCAGCTGATTTAAAATATATTCAAGTCAAATTCAGTGGCAAAACCTATCGATCATGCAGCTTGATCTAGCAATGCCTTGAAACGTCTAGGTTAGTAATGTAAATAAAAAGAAGGAGGCCCTAGATATTTTTCTGTAGGAATTTTTTCACCTCTTTTATGATACCGACTAAAAAATATTTTTTTTAGAGATATCTTAAGGTATCTGTCGAGAATGTTCGAGTAGAACACAGTAGATTTTTATGTTTTCTGATTATTGCATAATCAACTGTTAATAATTTTTGTATGTATCTTGCTTTTTTTCGAAAACGAACATTGTTTCGCTTTGTCGCTAGTTATTATTTTTAGCTACAGTTGGTCTAGATACCCAATGTCAATAGTATCGGCTCCTTGTTACAAATAATTTTGAAATTATATTAATAACAGAAATAGGAAATGTACAGAGACGAATCAACTTAGGAAATATGACCTTAATAATAGTAATTAGGATTATCGATAAATTAGGTACATAACTTACGGTCTAAGACAAAAAAAAATATAAGGCTGACATAAATTCTAAAAACTGAATTAATTCTGGAAAAAAACTTTGCAAACGATTCATAACTAAGAGAGACAAAAAATTCGCGGAATGTTTGCGATTCCGGAAGATAAACTCTGAATCACAGCTTCCATCATTTTTCTTAATAAATCAATCGTTCATAAATCTAAATATATTTCGAAATGAGTTTTCTAGAGAGAAAAAAACGCTCCGAGCCATGACCTTGTCGAATTGTTTTCTTTTTATACATTTAATGGATCATAGATTAATTTTTTCATTATCCAATTTCCACAAGAAGTACATAAACCAGAAATAAACCTACCAAATTGTTTGGAACTGACAGCATTCATCAAGTTGATGTACACATGTTAAAGCACACATACTCGTATGATTCAGAATTCAGCGTGAACTCGAAGGTATTAATATTGAATATCTTAACCGATGGTACAGTGGGGTATTGTAAATGAGAGTAGAATACTGTGCAGGATGGTATATTTCTCTACGATACAAGGCCGGTGCTTTTAACACAGAAAGTACGAGTATAAACGAGAATGACTATTGAAATATAAACTTAACTTTAAATTAAGACTTTAATTAAGGCCATTATATGCTGATACAAGTCCTTCGAAACGAACACAATATGTACGAGTATGTATAACAACTTGTCAAACCTTTCACTTTGGAACTAGTATTTACTAGTCCTATCTGTATACAAAATACTCGTGTAGACGCTTCGAAAAAATATCGCCACCGTGCATAAAATCCAATAATAGCTTGGCAAATACAATTCCAGTCGGTGCCCCCTGGGAATAGTTTAATCTGAAGGTCAGATTGCTCTCATACGCAGGATCTGCATTCATGCATGCATATGCATACTAAGCCAACAAAATTGCATTCTCCATGCCATGCAATAGCAGGAAATATATTGGCTTGATAAAATCATTAGCAGATTCGCAGCATGCGACTTTTCATGTCCCACACAAATGTCGGTCTGCAAATATTGAACGATGTAGGTACTCGTAGTATAGAAACACCCCATTTTCAGAAGGGTAGCGAAACTTTTATTGAGTTAGTGACATAATCGCCTCAGCGTTATTTTGTTTGCGCCAGGAAAAACTGGCTTAATGTTATTATTGGTAGTACAATAATAAATTTGTTTTCGTCACAAAGGGGCGCGTATTTACATAATACTAGCAGCGTCAAGGCAAATTAGAGTAAACTTTGTCACAATTCAAGAAGCAACGGAATGTGTTGAAAAGGAGCTTCTGTTAGTTCATACGAGTACTTTAAACAAAATACACATTCGGATTTTGCGAAAATTGGTATCGTTGAAATTTTCGACCATAAACAAAAGCACAAAAAATTACAGGGGTTAACTTCGATTTAATCATTAATCAGCAGCATGACCGCGATACTATCAAGTCAAGATAGTATTCTGTCCTATACCACTGTAAAGATACGTGCTACTTTATAAATTAAGGATGTACATACCCTCGATCAGCAGGGCACCTTAACATTTTTTAAAATGTCTTTTCGTATATCGTCCAGGTAAATTTCTTATTTTAACGAAATTAAAATTTTTTGGAAGTTGATAATAATGGTAGGACCTCTATGAAGATTCCTTCTCATAGTAGGCATTTCAAACATTTAAGCAGCAACCAGTTGTCTCAAAGATACTGCAGAAACTCCCAACGAAGGATATATCAACATCCACTTTGATGATTAGTAGTAGTATGTAGTAGTATTATCGAATGTACTTTATATTGTAGTTCCTGAGGTGGAATAAGTTTTTGTGGAAATGAGCTTTTCTATTTTCGTTTCCGCTTGAAACTCCTCTTTTGTCTCATTTAATCAAAAACAATCCAAATTTTTTTAAAGTTTGCTCGCAATTCGGAGGTTTTGTAGATATTAGTTGCAATAAGGCTCTGGCAAAGAATAGAGATTGTTAACAAGAAGTGGGACTCCATACGAATTAAGAGTGCCTATAATTATTAGTAACAAATGTGTTGGATTCCATTAATACACGAAGGGGTAATACCAAATAACGAGCATGTTGCTTATACAATAAAATGTACTAGGCATAGCTGTTATTTGAAGAGCTTTTTGAAATGTTATCGTCCCTAAATATAAAATAAATTTTGCATTTAAACCGCGTGGTGAAAAAAAAATTATACAATGCAATAGTATCTAAGTGTTCATTAGCAAAAATTCTAGTGTTTGATAAAAGAAATGTTTGGTCTAGTGAAAATTATGTGTTATGATTGGTAACTATTCTGAGGGCTGTCTTGCTACTGCGGGGCATCTATGGACGTGCAACCCGGAGCAGTCTTCGCTACATTCGACAACACCGCATTTTTTTGAGGTACATAAGATGCTGGTCTTACCAGTCCCGGGGTTACTCGTTTTTTTTCTCTTGGGTATTGTTCTAAAAGTACGAGATTCTTAATCTCACACTATGGCTTCGGCTCCCCAGAATGTCTACCACCTAACTTGTGACGTTTGCTCTTTCTTTTTTCTAACCTTTTTCATCAATTGGACTATGAAAACTCCGAATCGGCTCAAGACACACTTCACACAAATCTAAAAAACGGTCCACTTGTACCATGCTCAAATTCGTGTTCGACAGTCCGTGGCCGGGGTAAGGATTTAACATAGTCCGCATAATTTTTATACGTTCGAATTTTATTAGCGCTTGTAATTAGCTTGACTTAGACCGAGTTTCAGCCCGTTACAGAGTTCTCGGTGAAGTGGTGTCAAATTTGAAACTATGGTTCACCGGTGAAAACATTTCGCGTGCATTTTGTACGAAAAATATTTTTCACCGGTGAATTTATTTTTTGTGTTGGGACTTTCCTCACTCTGAACATGTACTGGGCTTTAACCGTAATTACCAAATTGGCTTCAAATCATTCGAATTAAGAATCTAATTATGAATATTTTCCACAAAAATTGTTCACGATGCACCACAACTGGAGATATATAACATCTCCCTGCGGATAGCTGTTCCGTTTTAACGATGACCCTTCTAGAAAAGAACATCCACTTTTGCAGTCAAAGCACCACGATTGTCATCATTTGCTTTTAAGTTCATCAAACCATGACGACAACATCATCAATAAAATTCAAGTGGAAGTAAAGAATCCCTACGAATTCCAAAGGTACATGTCGGAAATCTCATAATGTTTTGTCATCAAAGGGTGAAAACCGCAACGTCCAGGAATAAATTTTAGCGGTATCCTTCTATAGGTACAAAGTGTCCCAGATGCACAGAAATCATTTCCACCGAAGTATAATTCAAAGAACATTTATACAATACCGGAGGCTTTCGATTTATAATCCAGGCAATGAACGCCGCAAAATGGTGAAAAAATAGAGTAGTTAGGAAATTGTAGGGATTAATCCTCTGAATATATGCTCCAAAGTCCCCGTTGATAGGGAGCCCGGAAGTGTAGGAGAAGGGTCAATTTTTTCTAGTTTTTCTTGAATATTTTGAAAATGATGGCACATAAAAATTCCTACAAAATGGTATATCACACTCAAAACCAGAAAATATACGAGCATATTATACCCGGTAGTTCGGTGCGTTCAGGCATTAGTCGAATATCCCGCTCTTATTCGCGGGTTCGAGTCCCTCTATGGCCATGAATATGGATACGGTGTGAAGCGTAAGGGTAAATCACACAACCTTTCTCGACTTGTCGCAGGTATGTGGCTAAAAGGGGAGCAGGTGCATGCTAGCAACATGCATCGTCCGAAACCAGTTTATGCTCAGGAAATGTCAAATAAACACATTGGTTGACGCGCTATGCCCCATTAGGGTTAAGGCGAATAGTATAGACCATAAGATAGTATAGGATATATTGATTTTCTCGCAAGGAAAAACCGCAGGGTAACTTTCGATAGAATGTAGATAGCACAGTATGGTTAGATCACTTTCCGAAAATTAATAATTATTTAAAATTTAATTACTGTTATCAATCGAATTAGTAGTCCGGATGGCGCAATGGTTAGCATGTTCGCCTTCTACGCACTGGGCCCTGGTTCGATTCCTACTGCATGCGGTAGTTTTCGATAAAAAAGGGGATTTACGTGTCGGACTATGAGCCCACTCAGCTGTTAAATGAGTACCCATTTATGGTGTAAATAACTCGGTTGAGCGTGTTTCTGATCACACACCTCTGTACAAGATTTTTACGATCTTGAAAATGAGATGATGCTAACTCATCTCGAGGTCATATTTTAGTTCAAATTAGACTGTTGCGCCAGTTATTTATTTATTTATTTATAAATCGAATTTAATAAATACTAATTATTTGCTTTGTGTTATTTATGAAAAATTTGGATTTGATTACACCAAAATTTTGATTTAATAAATACTTATTAATTACTTTGCATTACTTATGAGTTATTAAATAGTAATTACTATACTTTTTAATTACACTTTCCTTCCATGAAAAAGTTATTACTGCTTTTGAATTACAATTCCTTTTTCTGAAAAAGTAATCATTACTTTTGAATTACAATTACTCTTATTGAGAAAAGTAATAAATAATATTTAATTATTTTTCAGAAAGATTTTAATTAGTAATAAATAATTATAATTAAATAATTTCAATACTCTGGTAGACAGGGGTCCGACTAAAGGTACGCCTTCTTCCTCAACAAAAATTATTTTTGAACAATTATCAGTAACCTCACTATTCTATGTGAGTACTAAGTACTAGTACTAAGTAGTCACTTAAAATTTAGGTTGATGACTGCCTATAGGACTTTACTAAACTCTGCTGTAAAAGCAAGTTCACTCGGTTGAAAGCCAAGCTGCTAAATTGATAGAAATACTACACATAGGAGGTTGGTAAGGTCCAAGGCAGTCAATCACGTGTATTTGACATGTCTACTTTTATTTGATGGAACTTTGCTGATTTTCATGTCACTGACTGCATTTGAAAGTTACCGTGCGGTTTTTCCTTGTGATACAATAAAATCAATATACCCTATAATATTCCTCTACACTTATGGACCCCCTATCTATGAGGACTTTGGGGCATATACTTATCCAGACAACTGTTTCCAACAATTGTGATGAATTTGAAAACTACACATTCTTTTCCTATTTTTCGTTCGTTGCCTGGACTGTTATGGGTTTCATGGTTCTCTGTCTTCCTGAGGCTCCTACGAGCCTGCTTGCCCAATGTGAATATTTTATGGGTAAGCCGTGCAGAGTTCCGACAAGCAAATCGGCAGGCTTTTGTCTATTGTGTATTGCGTGTTTTCTGTCTCTCCCAAAGATACATTCAGTGGAGATACCAAATGGAAGTTTATCTGCATTTGCTCTTGACACAAATAGTTGATAAATAGATGAGTCTAAAGTATCATGAATAAGTAGACTGCATGTGTTTACATTTATAATAATACTGACAACTGAGCATTTGACAATACTCGTTCGTATTTGCATTAAACTCTATATGGGATTTGATTTATATTATGAATAATCTAGCGGAATGTCATGCGGACAAATCGGCTTTGATTTATCCATGGCATGTTTCCTCTAATAAAACAAATACAAATGGTTGCCAAAGGGATTTATTAGATGTTAGCAAATAAATAAAAGGATAATTGGATAAGATATAGCAAAATATTTTTACAGTATGGATAAGTTTTATGTCCCCTTCAGGAGAAGTAAATCTCGAGATTTAAGCAAATCTACCTCCAAATTTCCAAGATTCTCCATACATTTATTAATCTAGATTTCAACCGGAATTTAATAAAAATCTTGCTGAAATCTTGTTGAATTATTGTTTTTTTTTTTCGCCTGAATATATGCTTTCCATATTCCACCACACTCTACGCGGTATGATCTAGTGAAAAAATTTACATGTACAACACAACTGCTAACTTAGTCTTGGTGGCGCGGCGAAAGAAGAACGGATGGTGTGCATGGGTTTCGGGATTTGCAAATCTATCAAGATTTAGGTGTCTGGTGTGCATCATATACTATTAGCTAAGCTGATACAATTATGAATTGTAAAATGAATAATTAAAAGATTTTTTTTAAGAATTTTCTGGTTTTAAGAATTTTAAAAATATTCTGGCCCAAAACAATATCAAATGAAGAGCTAAGTCGGCGTACGGGTCAGATGCCAATCGACGAATTGATACGCAGGCGAAAATGGCAGTGGATAGGTCACACATTGCGGAAGAGTGATAACTGCATTGCTTGCATGCCATGAAATGGAACCCCATTTCCAACCAAGGCCGACCAAGAGGGGGTCCTCGAATCACATGGCGTCGATCTGTGGCAAAGGAGTGTCAGGCACTGGGTAAGTCTTTTGGGGAGTTGCGTCCCATTGCCCAGAACAGAGTACGATGGCGCGCAGGAGTAGTTGACGCGCTATGACCCGCTAGGGGTTAAGGCAAAGTAGTAGTAGTATCGTTCAGTTAATGTTTATATCTATATTTTGAATAGAAATTGGCTTCCGTGTGAGTATTCATAACGCAGCAACAATTATCACTTCTGAGAATAAGAGAACGAACTGTTCATTTGCGACATGATGACATGAAATCTTTGATAGCTTCATTTCTACCTTAATAAGGGCAGATGTTCCATAACAATGAGATATTGGAACTCATAATGCGAAGAACCAAGTTTATATTCTCGAATTCACTGGAATGGCAAACTTAATAAATAGCTTCCTGGATAATTACTCCACTGGGTACCATTATCACACTGAATACTAATCAGCTATTTATCCTAATTAATTAGCCAAATTAAAGCCCAACCCAAAGATTATTTCTAATCATTCCACGTTGCATATTTGGAATATTATTCCAAACAAAAACCAAAGGCTTCATTAAAAATTCAAGTTGCATCGAATCGATTTTTCACTATCCAAGCATCTAAGAAGCCGGATAAAATTCTATATTGCGAACATTTTTTGACTGCTTCGTATAGTATAGTATGCTCTCACTGCGACCAAAGGATGCTGTTAAGCTACTTCAACCATGCAATAGTGTACACTTTCACCAAGCTGCCAAAGACAAATTGCAACCAGGCACTTTTCGAGAAAATGTGCATCTTAATAGAATTTTCCACAAAATGGTGGTGGAAGTGGTGTCAGAAACTGTCTTTCCGTTAAGATTCCAACAACAGGAAGATATGCGCGCGATCGTTTATCAAGGTAATGGAATTTATCGGGAAGTCGACACCAATTCCGCCAAACGTCTTCCATATTCGGTATACTGTACATACACAGTGTACGCTCCCCGTTAGAGACGCCGGATCCAGGAGGGCAACGGAGGCAGCTGCTCCCTGAATACTTTTATAGGGGACATTGTCCCTCCAAAAAATATTATTCCAGGAATAAATCATACGGGTATGAGGAGTGCCATATAAAATGGCACAATCAGCGCATTCCATTTCTGATATTTTTTTTTCAATTTGAATTAACCATAGCCCAGTGAGGGGGCATAAATATTTTGTATGTCCCCCAATCCATTTTTCGAGACCGTTAAAGCCTGTCTTGAGCATAACGACTTTAATATACAGGATTTGGACATCCTCAAAGAAAAAGTTGATTATAGTATATTATATGATTTCAGTTGATACCCCGTAAACCCCCCGTAAGTGAGCCTAAAAGCATTGCCAATCCATTAACAACACCATAGACAAGAAACATTCCAAGTTTATATAAATCGTATAATATTCACCATTGTGCATTCACAGTTGTGCATTTTTCCTTCAGAAATGCTCATACTTGGCACATTCACAAAGAGTACGGGCATACTGTGAGTATATTGATACAACTTTCATGTATTTTCTAGATAACCACTAAACCCTGGGGTGATGGCATTCTGTTGAAATATGAAAAATATCCCTGCTGTAGACGGCACAGCTTCCAATTTTAAAATTCTTACTTTGAGAGGTGACATATGGTCTCCATAGAAATGCATGTATTTTTTCAAGAGTTGGCATGTGGGATACTAAATCATGGGTAAGACGTTTTAATTGTGGTGTTTTTGTTCATCTGAGTGGTACCAAGAGGAGTGACGAGCCGATATTTACAACCAAAAAAAAACGCTAACTACAAAACCCTCAAATTGCAGGCACAGCTATCTATGTTACATTTCGGTTTCATTTAATATAAACACATCATTTTACAAATATTTTTATTTCTTTTTTTTTTTAAACTGAACCTCTGCTGACGGACACCCCTTCTTACGGATAATACAATATTAAAATGTCACGGCTGCTGTAAGCATTCGAATTTTTTAAAGACGCCGACCTCACTTTACTAAAAACGAAGTAACTCAGAAACTACACATATATTGAACTGAAGCTAATTCTTTACCCTAGCATATGAAAACTCACAATTGTTGTAAAGAAATTTCTTTGTAAATTGAAAAATGTTGTCAAAATGTTGGATGCATTTTTTATTTTCGTCACATGCTAATTAAAAAGCTTATCCAATTAACTCCTCTCTTAACTAAATTAGTCTTTACTAAAATTAGCTTTTAACCAAATTAACTGTCACATTAAAAATAAAGTGTAGTCCGGATGGAGCAACGGTTAACATGCCTTCTATGTACTGAGCCCCGGTTCGATTCCTACTAAATACTTCTATTCAGTAGGAATTGAACTGATAAAAAAAATGGGATTTACGTGTCGGACTATGAGCCCACTCAGCTTACCCCATTTGATGTAAATAACTCGGTTGAGCGTGTTGCTGACCACACACCTCTGCACAAAACATACCGTCTCGATCTAGTTAAAGAGATCAGCTCAAGACCTTGGTCCAAATTAGTCTGTTCCGGCAGTTATTCATTTACTTTATTAAGAAGAAAGGATGTTTGTACTAATTCCTGATTTATTCTTATGGTAGATTTAATAAGGGAATAAATTACAATACAAACAATTCCACATGTTGCAGAATATTCATTAAGTAAGCATGGGGTACATTTCTAATCGAACCGAACAAAATTGGTTTCGTTTCGGTGTCCCTGCTCCCCGTACGGACATCTCCCATGACCGGACACCTCTGATAAGCGGACAAATTTTGAAGTCTCGGACATTTTTTGCATATTTCAAACAAATTAGGCTCCCTTAACCGAACGCTCCTATACCCGGACACGGACAAGCATTTTTCAGTCATTTTTCAGACTGAACCTTCAATAGCCGGACAGCTCGTTGGCTCTGCAATTGCTTTTCTTCGCATTTTCATGATTTTAGTGACATTCAGTAACCATATGAGACGACGTAACAAACAAGTGTTGCTATTTCTTGGTAACGCTGGTTCGCATCTAAAATGTTGGCTCCATAACCGGACAAAATTATTGGTCTCGATGGTGTCTGGTTAGGATAGCATACACTGTACTCATAAATAGTCAAAAAAATCGAATGATGTATTTTTATAGAAATGGCAATGACAGAGCTTTTATATCAGATCGGGAATTCGATTGGACCTTTGGAAGTTGCTCTTTGCGAAGAAAAGTTCTCTTCCTTTGTAATCAGACTTTAGAAACTGGTACCATCAGTATACGAATTTAATTTCGTTAAATTAATGGATGCTGAAACAATGTACTTAATTAATTTTTGATTGGTGTATGAAATTACATAAATACATAAAATATTTCTAACTATGCTCTTTCTGCAGTAATATAAACTGCTGCAATAGTACAGGAAAAGATCACTAAATCTACCAAAAAATTGTTTATTCATGAAATGAGTCAAAAAATTCATTTTGATAGTCATCATCATCATCGTGGCGCGACAGCCCGACGTCGGGCCTTGGCCGCCTGGATCATTGTCCTCCAATTATATCGGTCACGTGACCGCGTCCTCCAATTTTGGGAGCCCAGCAGCTGCGCGGCGTCCACACCTACTGAGCTCTCCCAACGAGATCTCGGTCGTCCTCGCAGTCTCGCTCCGTCGACTCGTTCTGCATTCATTACTCTCTTAGGCATGCGATCATCGTCCATTCTTTGTACATGCCCTGCCCATTGAAGTCGTTGTAGTTTGACGATTTCCGAGACTTGCAGCTCATCGTACATTTCATACAACTCATGGTTGTACCGGATGCGCCATCCATCTCGATCGCAAACAGCCCCGAAGAACCTTACGTTCAAAAGTGTCTAGCATGTTTTCGGAGGCTTGAGTTAGGGTCCATGCTTCGCAGCCATAGCATAGCACTGGTCGTATAATGGTTTTGTACACGCGGAGCTTCGTGTTTCTGTGCACATGCTTCGATTTCATTATGGGGAGAACCGAGAAAAAAGTCTTATTAGCTAACTGTATCCGTCGCTTGATTTCGTCAGTTTCGTTGGCGTCCCTTGACAAGTTGCAACCCAGCTAAATGAAGTTGTTCACGAACTCGATGTTAAGGTCCCCCACATTGATGCTCGGTTGTGCAGGTGTCCTTGTCACCGATTGCATCATTATTTTAGTTTTACCCTCGTTAATACGTAATCCAACTTCCTTTGCAGCGGAATCGAGCGTATGCAGAAGTTCTTCTGCGTCAGCCAATCTTCGGGACATGATGTTGATGTCGTCGGCGTACGCTGCTAATTGTGTCGACTTGATGAGTAGCGTCTTGCTGTTGTCCATATTCATGGCCCGAATAACGTATTCCAGTGCTAGGTTGAAGAGCGTCGGTGCCAGTCCATCGCCCTGTTTCAAACCAGTGCGTGTTTCAAATAGATCAGTAAGTCTATTCTGGATCCTGACTTGTGAGACGGAGTTGGTCATCGTCATCTTTGTCAGTCGCACTAATTTGGCCGGTATACCAAATTGCAGCATGATGTTGTACAGTACTCCACGATCGATACTGTCGTATGCCTGCTTGAAGTCGACAAAGATTTGGTATACGTTTACGTTGTATTCCCAGCACCTCTGGAGTATCAGTTTGACTGAGAAGAGCTGATCGGTTGTGGAGCGCCCAGGTCTGAAACCGCTTTGATATTCGCCAATGACTCGTTCAGCGTACGGTTTTATTCTATTTTTCAGAATTTTCGTCAAAATTTTATAGAACGTACAAACTAGTAAGATGCCCCTGTAGTTCTCACACCGCAGCTTATCTCCCTTTTTATGAATTGGACAGATGATGCTTCTGCGCCAATCGTCAGGAATCTCCTCGTTCTCCCATACTCGCAGGAGTAATTGATGTATGGCATCAACTAGACTCGTTCCACCGAATTTTAGCAGTTCAGCTGGAATCTCGTCAGCGCCCGGCGCTTTATTTCGTTTTAGTGACCGCAATGCGAGATCAACTTCCTCTACTGTCGGGGGTTGAATGGGTGGGCCTAGATCAACAATTTCGTCGAGAGCTTCCTGTGTGGGGATGTTAGATGGTCGGTTTAGAAGCTCTTCAAAATAAGAGGCCCATCGCTTGTTAATACCATCGGTGTCGCTGATGATGTTTCCATCCTTGTCCTTACAAAGGCTAGTCCTGGGTTGGTAGCCGTTCTTAATTGTATTTACTAGTTTGTACGCTTGTCTGGTGTTCCTATTAGCTAAGTTTTCGTTTATGTTCAGCAACTGCTCGTCAAAGTATTTACGTTTCTTACGTCTAATTATTCTATTCGATATTCGCCGTAGCTCGTCATATTTTTCTCTTCTGGCTCTGGTTCCTCGTTGAATCCATTGTCTGTAGGCCTCGTTTTTCGCGTCAAGTGAGTCTTTGCATTCTTCGTCGAACCAGTCATTTCGCGCTCGCCGGGCTTTATATCCCACGACCTTCTCTGCGACATCCTTGATGGTACCCTTGAGTTCTTCCCAGAACCCATGGACGCCTGTGTTGCTGATGTTGTGTAGCATAGGTGATAGTTTTTCCTCAAGGGTGGTAGTATACGCCACCGCTGTAGCATCACTCAAGAGCTTATCAACCGCAAAGATTTTGGGAGGGCTGATTCTTGATTGGTGCACTGAGGAAATTCTACATCTGTAGGTCGTCTTCACCAAGTGATGATCTGAGTCGCAGTTTGCTCCTCGATAGGAGCGGACATCCATGACACTAGATGCCCATCTCCTGCAAATGAGGACGTGGTCAATTTGGTTGACGGTATGTGCGTCTGGAGACTTCCAGGACTGCTTGTGAATGCGTCGATGCGGGAAGCACGTAGAGCTTACGATTAGATTCCTGCTGCATGCAAAGTCGATAAGTCGCTGACCGTTATCGTTACATTCTTCATGGAGGCTGTGTTTTGATAGTAGATATAAATAAAAATTCGATGAGTCCCCTACTTTTGGAGTGATGTAACATTAATTTTTAAGGATTACCAAAAATGGAACTGAAGTGAAATTAAAGTCAATAGATCTAGCCACTTAATTATGGTGGGTTCAGGTGATGCCGTAAAAGTGGAACTTTTGCGTAAACGCTAAATCATACATTTTGCGCCCTCACAATGGGGTGAACCATCAACTGTGGGTTTTTGAATTTACTCTTTCCAAAATTTCCTTTACACAATTTTTCCGTGTACTTACTCCAAGAACGGTGGCTCATACAATCTGCCGAGGTGAAAAGTTCTGCGGTAATTGTCAACGTTGATGTTGTCAATGTTCGTAACGACTGTGTCCCTTTCTTGCTTCGATAACGGAATGTTAAGGTCGCAACCCATTGACGAGCACAACCACGACCAAACTTCCATCGAACCATCAATTTCATAGGACGTGTGGAAAAAAATTCCCCCTATTTCCACCGTTCTATGATATTTTATGGTTCGATGGAAGTTTGGTCGTGGTTGTGCTCGTCAATGGGTGGCGACCTTCAGATCAGAAGCGGTGGAGGGTTGCTGTATAGGCGCTCGGAACAGCCAGTATGTGATTTTGTTATAGCCCAGTTAAAAGAGATTTGAAATCCAACGGCAGATTTTTGGTATCTTCATCCGCAGTGATCGGAGAGATGAGAGAGATGGTCGGAGAGATGAGAGAGATGAGTTTGCGTCGAAAAAAAAAAATATATTCGAAAGGATTCTGACGAAAAATAGAGTCAAATTTATTTTTCCTTCGTGTGTAGGCATGTATATAAAAAAATCATCAAATCAATCGAATTCTATTTCTAGCTCGGAGTAACCACAATGGAATGAGGGGTGGAATGGAAAAAATGCTCAAAAATTATCAATTTGCGATTCTGGCATGAAACAAACTGAAAAATATCGGGTTTCAAACCACAGCGAAAATTGGTGAATTGCTTTTAGAAACTTATGCGAATATCTTAAATGCCCCGATCAATGACCAAATCGTCCCCACACGAGTACTTATTATTAGTACAAATCTGTTGGGTTCTCTAAAATGCATTATTTTTACCTGAGAGCTATTATACAATCATATGCCAATTCCATGTATGTACAATACATACCCAAATAGAAGAAAAATTAAAATCATGTCTATATATGTCTTTATAATTTTACCCTAAATACTGGATGTCCTTTACAATCCGTCTTGCAAAATCCGTGACTTGATTGACTATAAAATCCATTGTTGTCCAGTCTACCAAACGAAATTTGTTTACAAAAAAAATACTTTAATTTAAAATTTTCCTCCAATTAATAGGGTAAAAGCAACGAACGAGACATTGCGTCGCGTCGCAGCATCTATTCATGGATCTCTCTGTCGCAAAGTTTAAATGGATATCCGCAAAATTGAAAGCATTGCAAACAATGCAAAGGGAAATATTGGACGTAACGGGTTGATGGAAAAGCGTCCAACAGGCAGAAATTAGTTTTTAACATTGAAAAGTTTTACCAGGGCCGAATTTTTTAAGCATGGTATTTGGTTGACCTGGAGTAAATATGAGGAAGTTTTCGGGTTTTTTTTGTTTTGTTAGAGAAGGCAACGTTTAACTACACTGAACAGCAAATGAACCGGACCACCGCCACTTACTGTTCTGCGAAATCGCCGCCTCAACGCAGTTCAAATCCAACAAAGTCTGTGTGATGAACGCCAAGTGGTCATAAGTTCAGATACCGTCAGAAGAAGACTTGCTGAACGGAACCCGACTCCAAAAAGAACTGCAACAGGTCCAACATTAACTGTAGCCCACCGTCGAGCACGACTTGAATTTGCTCGAGAGCATAGGGATTGGACGTTGGAACAGTGGGGTAATGTACTCTTCACTGATGAGACCAGGGTAAGTCTACATGGAAGTGATCGACGTCAGAGAGTATGTCGTCACTCTGGAGAACGTTATTCTCAGTGTTGCATCGAGGAATCTGTTGCTTATGGAGGAGGATATGTAATGGTCTGGGGCGGCATCTCGCTAACCGCACGTACAGCGCTAGTTTTTATCTAACCGACGCACGGGCCGTACACGTGGATTGACTTCTCATCGCTACATCACTGAAATCCTCGCAGACCATGTGGTTCCTTACGCAGGTTATATCGGGCAGGATATCCAGTTGATTCATGATAATGCACGGCCTCATGTTGCTCATGTGGTGACCCAGTATCTACACGACGTCGGCATTCGTACGATGGACTGGCCAGCTCGAAGGCCGGACTTGAATCCGATAGAATACTTATGGGATGAGCTGCGTACTCGAGTCCGGGTACCTGCTCCAACAAGGCTTCCAGAGCTGCAAATCGCAATTGGAGAGGAGTGGAATGCAATTCCCCAAGATTTCATCGTCAGCCTCGTGAGGTCTATGAATACGAGGATGGTAGCAGTTATTCGAACAAGGGGAGGGAACACCGAATACTGACCAAAAAGTTTTTTTCAATTTTTTCTTTGTTTTCGGCTTATATTAAATTATTTATTTTTTTTTTTGTTGTTCACTTGGTGATTACACGACTGGAAAACGACTCTTCTTTGTAAAATCCTTAACAAACGCTTAATAAATTGATAAGTCCCAATGCGTTTCCATTCATTTTAATCGTCATGAAACGCACTTTCTGTAGATATAACTTTGATAGTTGAGAAAATTGGATTAGAGCTCCAAGGTGGCGGGTGGCCCGGTTTATTGGCTGTCCAGTGTATATACATATATTCTTGCTCAGTATGACGGGATGAGTCGATTAAGCTTTGTCCGTCTGTTTATCTGTATGTCTGTCCGTCTGTTTCTATGCAAACTAGTCTCTCAGTTTCGAAGCTATCAAGTTGAAATTTTGTACCAAGCTTTCTGTTTATTGCACGCTGTATATATTTCGGAACCAACGGAATCGGACTACTGCATCATCGGGGCGACCGGTAGCGCAGTGTGTTGAGGCAACAGTCTCATGTTTGACTACCGGCGTTTCGGGTTCGAATCCCGTCCACGACGACGTTCGTGGCCATGGATGTGCAGGAGGTGCATGCTGGCAACTGCATTCTCTGAAACCAATTTATGCCAACGAAACGTCAACTGGGCCACATGGAACAGTTGACGCGCTATGCCCCACAAGGGGTTAGGGCAATTGAGTATCATATAGCTGTCATAGGAACGACCGGCCCAAAAGTGTGTTTTAGTGAGAAAATTTTTTTTGTTTCTGAAGATATCGTGACCAAATTTTCAATTGTATCTACTGCCAAACTACATTCCCGAAATTCGTTCAAATTGGGCTACTATTGTATATCATATATGTATTTGTCATAAGGACGACCGTTCCAGAAGTATTTTTTTGTTAGAAAAACTTTTTTATTTCTAGAGAAATATTTGCAAAATTTTGCATTAATTAATCATATTAACCACCAAATTGCATTCCTAAATTTGGGTGAAATTGGCCTACTACCTCTCATAAGAACAGTGGAATCTGAAAAACTTTTACTGCTAATTTCTAAGCAATTTCAAATTTATAGCAACACAGACCATTGAAGGTATGATACCCTTCACACGAAGGGTAAAACAAGCAATTTTGTTAATATATATTTTTAACGATTAAATCATTTGTCTGATTTTTACTAAATATAACAAATTTAAATTGTCCAGGTGACATATTGGCGGTGATTAATTTTTTATTTGAGTATTCTAGTTGGCGCAGTTTTCGAGATACTGTGTTTTTAGTAACGTGAGGTGAGTAATTTTTAAAAAAAGCGTAATGCAGCTAAAGGGTTAAGAACTAAAAAAAATGTTCGTCAGTATATTTTCTGAAAATTGCATAGAAAATCACATGGCAGTGCCTATATGCGGTAATTGCACACTCTATAGAATACTATGTTATAAAGGCCTTCTTTACCCCCAAAATCCGAAATAGTATGTGAAAATAAGATAAATTGTTTATTGTTTGGCTCTGTAAAGCAAATAGTTGCGGATTTTTTGTTTAAATTTTTAGTTCTATCTCATTTGCTTCATCTTTACAGGTACAGCAAACACCTAACATCTTATAATATTGTTTTAAGCACTTTGGGACTATATTTTTTATTTGAACTCCTGTGTTCAGTTTCGCTATTTAACGTCTTACTTGACGCATAAGAGGCTTGCAAGGCCGGCAAAGCAAAAAAACAAATCCTTCAAAGTTGTTATCTATATCCGCAAAACCTATCGAAAGTGCGAAAACTTTAATCGGAAAGCAGTAGAGCTAGTAAATTCATGCAGATTACTGTTATAACAAATTCAAGAGTTTACGATGATTCAAATTCGATATTGCAGCTAAAAGAAGGACATATGTTTCGAATGCTGTCACTCCATTCGATTTCCGATGGTCGATCACCTGAAAATAGGAAAATTGAACATAAGATACCGTCCAATACGTGGAATTGATTTTCAATGTACGAGTATACTTACCTTAGTTGCCGTATTTATCTGCATCAGCATCATCGCGGCGTCGACTACCTGGAAAGAATAAATTGGACAACAACGAATCATCACTAAATTAATAGGGGGATTCACGCTCCTTGTCGTATATGTCGTAAACGTCGTATTCGTCGTAAACTTCTGTCGTCTTCATAGTAAAATGACAGAATTTTACAACTTCACGATAAATACGACGTTTACGACGTGAGCATGAAACCCCCTAATATTATAATAATAATACTTATCTGACATGGACTCGAATGGTTGGAATTTATCCGACGCGACATCGCTGTACGTGTAACCACTTTGAAAACAACACGGAATTAGACAAGACAACACAACAAGGCACAATCAACAATCGATTTGAATTGTTATTATTGTTTACACATTGAATTAAACTTAACCTCACTTTCCATTCGATTAATGTCAAGAAGATCAGCTGCTTGTGAATTTATTAATGATGCTGACAAATTAGCTGAATGACCCTGATTGTACTATAGCTCAAGGCTTTTGCATGAACTCACGTCATAAAATGACCGTTCTAGAGGTAACATTGCTTTTGCCGTTTTTCTTTAGATATTTTGAACAAGTAAGCGGACACTCTTTGTTGTGGTTTTGATAGAGTTGGTCGCTTCACTCTTTGTCTTGATTTTTATATCGAAATTGATTGTGTTAGAAAAGTACTCGAATGTTGCGAATAAACATTTTCTTGTAACGGCTACGTGAAGTTTTTCTCTTGATTAAACAAGCTGTGTTAGATTTTACTTAGTACGTCGAATTTAATTCAACAACATACATATTCCAAAATTGATTCACAGTTACAATTGCCAAAACTGACAATCTTGTAAACCACTAGCTTAAATAAAAACTAAAGCTGTATTGTCCCAGAGCATATCCAATAGATTAACTCGTAAGATCATAAAATCGGTTGGCTGGCATCTGCCCTTTAAGAAGGATTTATTACTTTCCATTAAATTATCTTGTCATTATAACTGGATTGACGTTATTGAAAGGCATTTGCTCTGTAAAACAAGAATGCCAGTCCAGTACTTTAATAGGAAATATCAGACATCCCTTTAACCCTTATAAAGATGAATCTTACTCCGAACCGGATTTCCATGAAAATGAGACCCCACTATAAATCTTAATTTCAAATAGCTGAAATTCTTTCTCTGCTGAATGAAATGGAAATCCCGAACATTATTTTCTCTTCTATCTACGCATAGTCATCGTAAAGAAAAACAATTTTTTCAAGATTAATAAACAAAATCTATTTTATGTCAATTTATTATTAATTTTTTATACATAAATATGTATTGCTGCCTTCACTGTAAGGAAAGAATTATGATGGTGTCAATATTCTGGCAATAGTTATTTGAAATGAAAAATATCGATGGTTTTCTTTTGCAGGACCCTTTTCAATCATTTGTAAGCGATTTATGTACTACAGCGAATGGGGATGTTGTGTACTTTTTGAGTATATGTATATATGTAGTATGTTTTTAAATTATTGTAGTTACTTTTTGAAGATTTATCTACGTGCACATTAGTCCAGCATGGCAAGAAAATACAAATTTCATATATATGATTTTCAAGACAAATTTTCGTTTTTTCGAAACAAATCCACGATTCATCAAATTAAATTAACTCTTTAACAAATCAAATATACGCTCTTAAAAATGAAAATAACGCTATAGCAAATCAAATTAACACTCTTACATATAAAATTTAGTTATATATATTATACATTTACTCGTATGTTGAAAAAAAACGAGTATTTGTCTTTACAATGGTATTATGTACGAGTATATAAAATATATATATATATACATATATTTTTAAATATACGACAGACTGTAACAGCTGTTACAATTTTGTGGTTGACAGGAAATCCTCGAGTGAGGACGGAAGTCGAGGCTTGGTCTTTCAGACCGTCCGTGACACCTACAAGTGTTGAAACCTCCTCAGTAGTGCCCAGAGGTGACTCGCACTGGATAGCTAGCTCGGCTGTCGGTAGTATGGGCGGGGTTTTAGGAGGTCACAAATGAATCAGTTTTATGTTACAAAAAAAAAATTCGCAAGGCGGCCCGTGTGCGAAATAAACGAATAAGCTCCTACCAAAAAATTATACAGCAAAACAATGGCCGACGAATTCCACAAACACGTCCGAATCTACTTGTTAATTAGGAAACAAATAATAATATATTTGGAGGCAAATAAATAGCGAATTTCCACTGTAAATGCTTGAGCCGTGTTGGTTTATATTTCTCTTTTGATTGGCAGGTGTAGTGTTATTAATTTTTCGAATTGTTTTTCATAGTACATATCAGATTTACTGGCATAAAATTGGCAACGTAAATCTCTTTTTTTTTACTTTAACGATTTTGCTTTCACGTACTTCATTTAGAAGTCGATAGCAGGCATCTAATACCGGTATTGGCATGACGCAGAAGAAGTGGAACGCAGCGCGACCCAAAAATTAATTAACTCAACCAACCACCACACCAGAACCAAAGGCACAATACTTGCTTTCCTCGACGATAGCTTTTCGGAGCCCTGTTCTGTACGAGTATCCGTATAGGTGGATGCGGCCCTGAAATACGCCCCTGTTAATGCAGCCCTGGAATGCGGCACTGAACTGGGGCCGTTGGATGCGCCCTAAAATACGGAATTTAGCACACATTTCCTTCGTAAAGGGCTTTCTATAAAGAATTTAATATTTTCCTTCACGGTACTAAATGCATTTTTTTCTAACCAAAGCAAGCAGCAGAATAAGGCGATGTGATCTTCTTCACTTAGAATAATAAAAAAAATGTTCGTTTTTAATCCAAAAGTGAGTCAAAATGCATTGTCCAATTTTAACTAAAATCACTTTAAAACATTGAAGATAGCTGCAAATCGTATTCCTTTCAATAGCTACAAAAATAACAAAATAACGAAAATAATTTCCTGTCGAACCCACATCAAATTTGCCATGGATCTCCCGGCTATTTTCACTGCTTTATATAAAATATAATCAAACATGGAATTAAAAGGGTTTCCTAGGAAAGCGATTCCGTCATTTAGCAGCCGTAATATAGCGGAGGTGGACTACGTTAAAACGTTCGCTATGCTAAGTAGATGTGTTGATTGTGAACGTAACGTAAAATGGCGGCGCCATCATTTTGATGACGGCCGTCATAGCGGTGACGAACATTTATTCAACGTTTTTTTGCTCATGACGGTGACCAGTGATTTAAAATGAGTAGTGATTCGGTGCATTTCACAAGTGTAGATGACGAAAAGTTAATTGATATTGTCAAAACCAACGAAGTATTATACAATATTAAATGCAATGACTATCGGAAAGGTCAATTAAAGAAAATATTGTGGAACGAAATGGGTGCTACACTTGAAAATACAGTGAAATTTTTAAATATATGGGACAATTACGGTGTTATGACTTTTGTCCTCTAAACAGAGAAGCACACCTCTGTTTAGAGGACAAAAGTGCAATAAAAACGACAGACCGGTTTTAGTCCAGGTCTCGTATGGGATCTCATCGGCTTAAAGTTGAAAGCAAATTGGTTGAACGTCAACTTATTTCGCCTCCATCTAAATGTATACTGGATCCACAATTCGCCCCCACGACGGCAAAATATCTCTCTCAATTGCCCTAACCCCTTGTGGGGCTTAGCGCGTCAACTGTTCCATGTGGCCCAGTTGACGTTTCGACGACATAAACTGGTTTCGGAGAGTGCAATTGCCAGAATCCACCTCCTGCATATCCATGGTCACGAACTTCGTCGTGGACGGAATTCGAACCCGAAACGCCGGTAATCAAACATGAGACTGATGCCTCAACACACTGTGCTACCGGTCGCCCCACGACGGTGAAGTATGGTGGCTGTTTAAGTTCACTGGTCGCAGAGCCGTGGCGTTCTTTTCCGTCTGAGACCGAAATTCAGTGAAACGAAAGTTAATATGTTTATATGATTCACTTTTAATTAATATTCCTTCCGTAAGAACAAGAAACCTGGGTCGATTCCAGCTTCTAGGCAAACATAAAATCCATAACTCCCTATACCCTAGCATAATATTCCATTCATTTGTGTATATTAATATTATATTAAAATTTTATTGATATATTCGAAAAACTCTCACAATTCCCTCATATTAATGAATTTATCACAATTTCAAAGAAACTAAAACATTTCGTACAATTGGATGCTTCGTTTGATGGTCCATTAATGTTTAAAAAAATCCTTTTAAACCCCCTGAATTTCCTCAATATAGGCTCTTAAGACACTTCAATCAAGAAAGTTTTTCAACCGTATCTGATGGACATCATGCTTCTTCATACCTTTCTTACATGCCTTACACAAATTCTTCCCATTATCATAATTTTCATCAACAAGCAGAAAACTTCAAAGTATTCAAATGGTCTTAATTTTATTGCAAAACTTAGTCAAGATGAATAATAAGATGATGATGAGGAAGTGGAAGGATACAGGCCTTGATTTTCTTCAGGCCTGATGTTTGTTAGCAATTACGGACATGAGATATTGTAGGGTATGTGTATTTAAGCTTAAAATGTGAGAAAATACATTATGGAAAAGGATCTTTTCAAATTTCTGATTTAACAAAGAAATATATGAGTAATTTTGAGGAAATCTCTCTAGTGGATTTTGGAAGTACTTGTTAAAGTATGTTCATGGTTAGGTAGATGCCAGGTAGGTGTAAAAATGATAAAATCTGACGTATCAACGTGTCAAAAAAAAACACAGAACATATGAACACAGATCATAAATTTAATTTCACCATGAGTTGGAGAACTGAGTTCTGAGAAAATTGCGTATAACGGTTAAGTCCAGATGATGGTAACCAAGTGAGTACAAGACCAAAATGAAATATTCTCGAAGAACTTGGAGTCTAAATTAAATATTTCAGATTTATTTCAACCACATTATTCTTACTTCCTAGCGAGCGAATCCCGCGCAAATGTGAAATCGTTTCAATTTAAAGCTCACTATTGGTAAAAGACTCAAATCACAATCCGTCGCCCGGTCAACGAGGAATGCTCCCTACTAGCAAATAGCGTGATTTTTTTAGAATGCAGAGAAAGATTAGCATTAGACCTTATCTAGAGGAAATAGTTTTCGAATATTGCAAAAGTGTAAAATTTTAGTCAACAATGCCTAAATATACAACATAAGCTCTTCATATGCTCTGATTCGATTGACAAATTTTCGAGCTAAGCACCTAATTATGATGTTTCATATCGACTTTCCGTTGTTTAAAGACGTGGGGGTGGTAGCGTAACGTCAAGCTAGCACCGCCATATAAAATAATCAATTA
Source organism: Chloromyia formosa (assembly GCA_964017055.1). Taxonomy (NCBI): domain Eukaryota; kingdom Metazoa; phylum Arthropoda; class Insecta; order Diptera; family Stratiomyidae; genus Chloromyia; species Chloromyia formosa. Next base: position 28,649,783 of record OZ024815.1, on the reverse strand, counting down.
CGACGATTCGGCTGGAGCACTAAATTTTAGAGTTGAGCATCTAATTAGCACCTAATTATGTTTCTTATCGATTTTGCGTTGTTTAAAGAAGTGGGAGTGCTAGCGTGACGTCAAGCTAGCACCCCCATATAAGATACTCAATTATGGTGATTCGGCTGGAGCATTAAATTTTTTTAGCACCTAATTATGCGGTGTGTTTCAAATCGACTTTCCGTTGCTTAAAGACGGAGGGTGGTAGCGTAACGTCAACCTAGCACTACCATATAAAATAATAATTAGCACCTAATTATGCGATATGTTTCATATCGATTTTGCGTTGTTTAAAGAAGTGGGGGTGCTGCTAGCGTAACGTGAAGCTAGCACCGCCATATAAGATACTCAATTGTGGCGATACACTTAGAAATATGAAAACTTACAGAACGGTGGCTTCTAACTAGCAAAGAAAACTGAAAATAATAGAATAATTCTACTTAATATAGCTACTACGTCCAAAAGTCTGTTTTTGAGAGTCCAATTTTTTATCTCTAAAGATATCTTTGCTAAATTTCGTATTATTTAACCGTAGGTATTGCCAAGGTACACTTCTGAATTTCATTGAAATTAGATTACTCTATCATATAGCTATGATAGGCACGAACGCCTAAAAGCTAGTTTTTTTTAGAAAAACTTGGTTAATTCTAAAGATATCTTTACAAAATTTCATATTAGCTAATTATATTTACCGCAAAGCCATATTCCTAAATTTAGTTGAAGTCGGCTTACTATTTTCAATAACTCTCATAGGAACGGTGTAATCGGAACAAGTTTTACTGCTAATTTCAAAGTGGCAAATGTAGAATGGTTCAAAATCGCGTGAACCGTGAGGAGTATCATACCTGCGGCAAGCTAGTCGAACGCTAGCTTGTTTTTAGTTGAATCACGTACCAAAGTCAATATTGATGAAGTAACTTTTTTTAACTACTGTAACTCTGTATTCTTGTTTTTGGCTTATTTACGAATTTAGGATTGATTTCAATATTTTAAATGATAAAAAATTTTGTAGTTTACTTATAACATATTTCAACAAATAATAAATATACGAGTATAAATAGTAAAAAATTTTAAGAATTTTTTAATTAAATTCCGAAAATACGATACTGTTGTATCAACTTCTTTTATATTGAATTTTGAACGAAATAGTTTTTGTTGACTTCAAATCTTTGTTTTCTTATCCTTCTGGTTTTTTCCAACCAAAAAAAAATATAGAAATTAGTTGAGGCTATAGACTAATATAACTTTCAACAAGGAAAGTTTAGCTGGGCATACCCCAGCCCACACCCTAGTGTGTCAAATTAAGGAAAAAATTGGATGTGTGTCATTCCAGGGTTTATGCGACAATTCCTAATACGAACCTAATAAAGTATACGTACAACCTACATACATACTTTTTAGGCATTCGAACCTAGGAAAAAATACAAAATTTTGTTTAACATAATAAGGAGAAAATTTATTGAATGTCTATCTCTGCTGGATGTTTTTTAGTCATATGGTAATACAGTAGAGCTAGAGACTCTCTTATCCGAAACACTTTTAACCGAAATCGCGTTTAGCCGAAACGATTGCTAAAGCATTTTTTGTTTGTTTTGCTTTTTTACGGTAATATTCGTCATGGGTCAAGATTATCGTTTTTAGCAACCAGTTTTGAAATTCAATTAAATTTTTCGCAAACATTCATTTTTTTTCTCTCGCTAAACTTGAGATCCTAGCTTTGTTCGCTATTTTTCACTAGAAGTGAATTCAACAGGTTCGCTTTTCCTTGTTTTTTAATGAATATTCGTTATCTGGTATGCTGGATTGCAAGAATGATAATCCTTCTTTTGTGAAAATAAGTAAAATGCATGTATATGTATTACTTACATATATAAATAAAAGTATGGTTATGCAGGCTTAGGTGTAATTTTTACCATTTTCCTCCCCTTACGCTATTAAAATTTTCACTTTTATTTTGGGAAAAGATAATTTAACATGGATTGGACATTGGACATTGGAAAAATGGAAATTCAGCCGAGTGCCAAGGTTATCCGATCCCTTTACTTCGGTTAATGAAGTATAGAATTTCTACTGTAATATAAATAATTTAAATATAAATCTAACTCATTTACCTACTTAGATAAGTGTCATTACTTGTGAAAAATGTTTGGATGCTTAGATACACCAATCATGACACTTCTTGCAGTAAGACTATAGGAAAGAAATTAACACTTGGGAATGATGATATGAATCCTAATACAAAGTGCCAGTGCATTATGTTGGTTTCGAAACATCGGAGGAAGGTTGCCGTCAATTATCCGGATATTTATTCGTCCAAGATAAGATTAAGAGTAAATTTGTCTTGGTGTGTTGTTGGCTGAACGCCCATTTAGTAGGCTATAAATTACCTTGGGGGAGGCCGTATAGTATAATGTATTTTAGATCCTGTGCTACAAATTCCTTCCGTAATGGAAATTTGCCACATTTGTCGCGATGCTTGTTGTAAGGAAATGAAAAACAACAACGTAATGACTACGTAAGATCCTGTAAAATACTAAAATTAAATTAAGTGACCAGCAGAAGAAATTTATTCTGTAATGCCGATTTACATATCGAGTGTAATTTAACATAAAAAATATGTAAACAAGTACTCCAAAATATTTGCAAATTTAAACACGGAAATGTGTAAAAAATACTCTGTGAAAGTGGAAATATAAATCAATTTACCCCTAAAATGTTTGATTACATATTTTCACACCGCAAAATAAATATACATATATATACTCTTATATATGTATTTATAAATTGTATATATAAATGGAGCAACAATCTAATTAATGGACCAAGGCCTACAAGTACCTCGGATGGGTACCCATTTAACAGCTCATAGTCTGATACATAAATCCCCTTTTATCGAAAAGAAGAATGCCTTCAGTAGGAATCGAACCAGGTCTCAGTGAACAGAAGGCGAACGTGCTAATCGTTGCGACATCCGGACTATTTATACGCACTAATTAGAACGACTTATATTTTTAATGCGACCAAATGCAGCAAAAAAATGTATAAAACTATATCTACACTTTGTAAAAATGCACCAAAAACCCAATTATACGCAAAATGTTCTACAAATACGTAAAAAATACATCATTTCAAATTTTACACCAATTTTAGTGTAATTTTCCGAATTTTTTAGACATTACATAAAATTTGTTTAAATATCATTTCTCTTGATGTGTATATGAGCGCAAAATAAGTTAAATTAATCGAATTTGAAATGAAATTTAATTCAATTTTTAGAGTGTTTCTGTTCAAAGTGGGACTACAAAATCGACAGATCGATCGATCGAAAAATCGCTCATGTACACTTTCGACAAGTCGTTGCCACGATACAGACAACATTTTTGCAGACCAAATTTTTCAGCTTGTTTTGAGATCGCGATGTGTGCGGACTGCGATTGTGTTGCTCGTTGCTGCAATAAAACGTAAAAGGAAAAACGAAATTAAAAACAAACAAGAGTCCGTCCGAGCAGTACCACTAAAACTTTAAACGGGCAGGAGCGATATGCATTAAAAGTTCGTTTCCTATGTATTTCGTTTGAACGTAAGTTTGCCGATGAAGCTACGATGCGGGGATTTTTTTTTTTTGAGACAAGGGACCTTTTTTACCACATCTTTTTAAGGGAGAAAAGATCTTGTGCATTCCCAAAATCAACTAACTAACCTACACTACAAAGCTTTGACCAAAATATCAAGTCGCTAGCTCCATTCTATCGAAAAATACTTTCGTGTAAATGTTATCCCAATCGTCGGTCAAGTAGGAATGCTGCCCATATAATTTTCCTTGAAAGTCGTTTTCGGGCGCTTCTTAAAGAAAACAGAAGTGACATTCATTGATCTCTCTTTAGATGCACTCCAAACTCCAGTCGCGACGAAAAATTATTTACTAAGGGGCGCGAATATAATAGTACAATACATGCACGCCCCAAAGGCTGCCTAAGTCTTTTTTTTGCCAAACATGTAGGCATAAATAATAATTGGCCATTTTGTATCTTTCACGGCCACTGTCCCCTATGTTTTTTTCATTTTCAAATTGCGGCAAGTTGAGCCACAAGCTTCCATTTTAAACCATGTATATGTAAACCGCCGCGTTTTGTAGAACAGTGTGTGGGTGTATAAACCGCCCGACTTACCGCTCAACCCATCGCTGCGGTTGCCGCGGTTAGTGTAGCGGCGATTGCATTTAATTGAATACGGTAGCCATCGCGGTTGCCGCTGTATGCCTTTATACGTAGCGGTGCACTGCTGCTCAAACCGCTTATGAAACCGCGTCTCCTAAAGCGACGAAAATTGCACTGCAATTTGGGACTTCTGCAAGTATTGCAACTGCACAAATACTACAGGCTTCCCCCTACCTCAAACGAAAAAAGATAAGCGCAAGGTTGCTCTTATACCAAATCGGAGCGCCGATAGCACCTTGATTTTATTAGAACAAATTAGTGGACTCGAATGTTATTCAAGTATGAAAAAAATTGTCTCGATGGTCCTGACATATATAACTATTATTTCCATGATTTGCGGAAACAATAAGAATCAACAGCATATTTTGGTACTCGAACTTGTCGAAATGAAGGGAACCGAGAACTTCGTGGCTTACAGAAACATCATCTCTAATAACATAATAAGATAATCAACATTTTTCAAAATTCCGAAAGTGTTCCACCAGGATCTGAACATTCATGAAAACGTTTGAGGATGATTGTCTAGGAAGGTCTACAGTGATTGACGTCAATTCAACAACACTGAATAGCTTTTACAGGCGATTAGGGAAGTTTGAAGTGAAGTCATTTCAAGTTACCGTAAAACCCATGTAGTATGTCGCTGGTAACATCAATAGTGACGGCTTTTTATCTTTGCCCAGCATTTCTAAAGCCACTGCCATTGGTGTTGGTGCCATAAATAATTAGCGTTACAAAACAATGGTAATATCGAACAATATGGCTCGATATTCTGCCTTGTGAAGAACAGCCACCACCACTATTCTTCCAAACACTCCATTACACCATGTACGATTCAAATCCGAATAGAATTTTTGAGGTTGTATCTCGTCAAGGAGCTCCGCTAAAGAAAAACAACGAAATCGAAATAAAGCGAAAATCGAAAATTCCACCAATACTATGATATTTTAACGCTACACAACAAGTACTGTAGCTCGAGCCCCTGGTGATCGTGGGGGTTGAAATTTGGTAGGATTATTGTCGCGTCGCCGTTTTAGGAAGTGTATCTAATTTGAAGTCGTTAAGATGAAAAACGCCCGAGATATAACAGTTTGAAAATTGCTATTTTTCAACTTTTTCACGTTTTCGTTGTCCTTGTTGCCCTTTGACAGGGCTACAGCCTCGTAGGGAGGGTATCCAGATCTGCTTTCTTTTCTTGCGGACTGGGTCTATCCCAAGAGTGTGCATAGGCTATAATTTGTTATGATCCAGTAGAAAAAAGTAGTAGTAGAAAAAAAGATACTTCCAAAAATATAAGATTCATAGAGTTTCTCGCTTAGGTCTTTTCAAAGATTTCAAATAAAAACTCTTCTCGACATTTATCGTCGTCTAATTTCGACAAAATTTGGTACTTACATTCCTTGGCTTATTATAAGTACCTCACGGTGATACTTTGGTCCTGCTGCGGGTGTGCGTTAGGACGAGTCCTTTTGTTCTTGCCTTAATCATGAAATGAAACGGAAACCAAACCTGGTAGATGTGGGTATTTTCTGATTTATGGTGATGAAACCAAACCGAATTTAACCGAATTTTGAGTCCTTTGGTCGAGAATGATGACATTTCGAGCCCTTTGGTGAGATGGGTGTCATATAGCTGGGGGTCTTGAGGCGAATGCATCAGACTACTTTTGATGGCATTTCGAGTCCTTTGGAGAGAAAAAACGATATTTTTGGCAAAGACGTGATATCTAGGCAAATTCTAACTCCCTGCCAATCAGTGTTAAAAGAAATTAACTAATTTAATCGTGGTTCAATATGCATACCCTAAAGCGAGGCGCAAAGCTACGAGTACTTTGACGGAATTATGTTCATATCATTCCTTTTTGCGGCTGATGAGTTCTTTTTTTTTTCTTTTTTTTTCGCGGGAAAATTTGTACAGGGTTGTTTTTGGCCATAATATTTTACAAAATTAAATTATATCTTCTTCGTTTATCTTCTGTTTTAATTCCACTAGGCGACCGGTAGCTCAGTGCATAAAAGCATCGATCTCATGTCTGACTACCAGCGTTCCAGATTTGAATCCCGTCCACGACAACGTTCGTGGTCATGGATATTTGTGTTGTCATCCCCCTGTTGTGCGGGGCGTAATAATGAGCCGCAGCATCTCCCCACCTGTTGCAGGCACGTGGTTAAATGGGAGAGCAGGAGCTGCATGCTAACAACTTCATTCTCCAAAACTAGTTTACGACAACGAAACGTCAACTGGGCCACATGGAACAGTTGACGCGCTATCCTCCACAAGGGGTTAGGGCAATGGAGTAACAGTATCTTAATGATCGTATTGTTTTACTGCTTTTTTATTATAATCGTGTTATTATTCTAGCAGGGCGTCACATTTGCACACGTAATAAAAGCAACTAGATTTCCTTGTATAATTCACGATCTTACCAGAATAATATTAGTGCGTTCCGAGATATAATCAGATTTCGGATAAATCTATCCTAATAATCGGGAGTGTATGTGAAAAAAACACAAACTTTTATCAAAGATATGAGAAATAGGGCATGTTATATGTATTATTCGGCCCATCTTTTATGCAGATTTTATCGACGAATCATCAAATATGATTAGTAGTCCGGATGGCGCAACGGTTAGCACGTTCGCCTTCAACGCACTGGGCCCCGGTTCGATTCCGGGGATTTACGTGTCGGACTATGAGCCCACTCAGCTGTTAAATGAGTACCCATTATGGGGTAAATAACTCGGTTGAGCGTATTGCTGATCACATACCTCTGGACAAAAAACCGTCACGATCTAGAAAATGAGATGATGCTAACTCATCTCGAGGCCGTGGTTCAATTTGGACTGTTGCGCCAGTTATTTATTATTTTATCAAATATGATTACGGCCTGTGACACGCGATTTTTATTTAAAATTTTCAACAAGACGTGAAATAAAATACTCTTTTATTCATTTAAGTAATTTTATACAGTTTTTTTTTTTTTCTTTTTTTTTTTTGTAAGAGTTATCTTTAATATTTTCATATTTCATTGGGATTTCATTATTTATCACTTCTCAAAAGGGTCAATCCGGATTTGTATTTAAGATAGTGTCGATATAATTTGCTTCAAAAAAACATGTGATGGGCACTGGCTTGATAATTTAAACCAATTTTTTTTGTGCGCGAAATTCAGCACGTAAATTACACAACCAAAAACAGATAAATCTAGAATTTTTCCTCGCATTATCTCAACTTGACGATAAGTTGAGAGAATAAGAAGAAAATATCTGAATATTATTCCAATCTTGGTCCGCTATACGGATACATTTCTTTTTAATAAGCACGTATTTGTATTCCTTTCCAAAGTTTCATCATCAATCAATCATTCATATCAGTGCATGTCCAAAACAAGCCAAATGATTTTTCATATAACATATAAACATGCACAACCTGTGCACATACTTGGGTTGATTTTAGTTCTATTTGGTCAAACATCAGCCTTTTACCATCAATTTTCGATTTTTTTTTTCCAAATTTGTTTGGTGTTAATAAAAATAAGTCACGAATTTGCCACCGGAAAAACGTGACAAGCATTCGTATCAAACTTGAGAAATTTCGATTTCCGATTGCCAAAGAAGCCAAAACCACTAGCTTTCCGCCATTTATCACATTTAGGTGTGAAGACTATTATAAGTCTACAGAAGAACTCATGAAAATTTAACTTGACGTGTTGTGTGTTGCTCCTACTCATTTCTTTGCGTGGAATATACAAAATAGGGTTTGTAAACAATTTTGTTTTGTGAAAATGGAATATATTTCCTTGGAAAAGAGGAGTGACTTTAATGGAGCGCCTTATTCTCATGCACAGCGACACCCGGAGGCAAACGGGGCAGTAGTTCAGGAATGTCATTTTTTATTTTCGAGAAATCAATTGAAACGGTAAGAAAAATATTAAATTATAATAGAAAAGAAAAATGCCGAAATTATTAAAAAAAGTCATATCAATATTTGATAGGAAATCGAGGGTCCTGCTACTAGAGAAGCTTAGCCATTCATGTTAAGCCACAATTGCAAATTACAAGCTTGCATTTCCTCCACAAAAAAATAATAATGAATAATTATAGTTGGGACTCTAACCACCAAACAACCTTTAAATGGATATCAATAATCTAATTAAATAACTTCAATACAACTTCGTCCGGCTCCTGTAAAATTTTCGGGCTTTAGGTTTAATCGATACGGAGTCAAAACAATAAAACTTTACCAAAAACAATATTTAAATAGTACTTGCACCTATAAATGAGGCTGGTATGTGGATTTTTCATGGATAGTGTCAAAATGCTCAAGTTTGAATTAATATCTTATTAGCTGCGTTTTTTGTTGTACAGAGCAGAGTGGAGCAGGATAAGCGGCCAGAAAAACCGCCAAAGAGTATACAATATACAGATACAATCGGATAAATTTCATTTAGGCAGCTAAATAATTTTGTATGTATTCCATTCCATATAATTACACAAAACGAAAATTTATGTGGTTCCCAAACTACCCGAAAACTTCGACACCTGCGCCGCCTGCACTTCAAAATGCAGACAACTTAACGGAGTAGAATTCTTGCACTAACTTTCTATCCAGAGCAGCTCAGATAAAATTGTTAGTGTAATTGTGTGGTCTTAACCTATTCTGCTCTGCATGACTGTTAAAAAAACGCGTCTATTATTAAATATTACATGATGGTTGGGCGGCCCGTAGATCAGTGCGTTGAGGCGCCAGTTTGAAGTCACACGCTACCGGTCAGCTTCGAGTTCGAATCACGTCCACGTCACGTCGTGGCCATATATTTTTGTGTTGTCTCCCCCTCTTGGTTGAGACGTAACACTACATTTCCCGACTTGGCGAAGAGAAAGGCTCCTCAACGAGTTAAGCAGCGGCCTATGCTTGCTGCAAGCAATTCCTTGCGTTTTGTTACTAATTGTCTTAACTCATCCAGTGGGGCACGGGCGCATTAACATCTTTAGCAATGCCTTGTTAACGTTTCCTTCGTTATCATCATCGGGGCTCTAGCCAGCGTGGGACCTTGGCTCCTGGATACTTTTCCGCCAACTATCTCGATCAAGCGATCGCGTCCTCCAGTTCGAAAATCGTAAAAGCTTTACAATCTATATTCTCCTATCGTACACGAGGTCTTCCTTGCGGTCGGTTTTCTTCGGATTAACATGACCAATTTCGAGGCGCATAGATCGCCAAACTGTTTGTACAACTCATGGTTGTATCGGATTCTCCATACGTCTCCTTCTTTGACTGGGCCAAATATCTTCCGCAAGATTTTTCTTTCGAACGTATCGATCGACTTTTCTGACGCTTGTGTTAGGGTCCACGTTTCGTATCCATAGAGCAGCAGAGTTCGTATTATTGTATAATAATGTTTTATAGATGCGCAGCTTATTGTTTTTGTGAAGTAGTTTCGACGTCATTTTGGGCAGGACTGCGTAAAAATTTTGTTAGCTGCTGTGATTCGTCGATGATATCGTTTCTTTAGCATATGAATTTCAATGGTAATGGTTGCTAGCATACACATCCTATCCATATAGACGTCTTTTACTAGTAGGTTAGGTTAGGTTAAAGGGTTGCCGCATCAGGGTTTTACTAATAAGTTTGGAACGCTGTGGAAGTTCCAATACTACCCACAGGTAATCATTTTATTAATGCACTGGAGAAGTGAACCCTTGAACTCTAGATTCAAGCATCATAGAGTGGCAACCGAGACCTCACGGCTACGGAACGCATCATTGTGTTGGATGTTATTAAAATTATTTTTTGGATTTCCAGCATGCCGCCTTGCTTAGATCAACTGATTGAAATAAACTTAAAACATAAGGTATATGTACAATTAAAAGGCCAAAAGGAAGGCCACCCAATTTTCATAATAACATCGAAATTATGAATGAAATTTTCAAGTTTGCATTGTTCCACATGTCTCTGTAAACAATTTTTCATTCTGACCCAAATCTATCCTCAGAATTGTCATCTTAAAACAAAAAAACAATATTCAAGTATCCTTAATTAATTAAATCCGGAATTGCTTTAAAGCACCTACTATCTTAAGTAGCTCTACCTAACACGAAGAAATGTCAAAATACGAGTATAATTAATTTCCAAATGATAAGAAAAGCGTCCAGTTTCTTGATACTTTAATACTCGTATCTGAGGTACAAATGTTTTTGGACGTAAAGCAGATTTACGGATTTATGGTTGAATTTACAATAGAATAGGATAATAATATTATTGAGGCTTGGTTGGTTATTTTCTATATGAAAAATGATTGTGGTTTATAGCCGATTTTAAGGATTCTTTAAATCTGGTCAGTCATGGCTGACCATATTTCTCTCGAAATAAATGCTGATGTAAATACTGCACGGTTGTTAAAATTTTTTTTTTATGATGATACAAGCTAGGTTTTTCTTACTGGGTCGTCTCTTCCTAGATTTCTTTGTCTTCGAGTAACTAGATGTTACCGACTAGATGTTGGCAACCGGTAGCTCAATGCGTAGTGGTACCAGCCTCATATCTGACTACCAGCGTTTCGGGTTCGAATCCTGTGCACGACGACGTTTATGGCCATGGATATTTGTGTTATCTTCCCCCTGTGATGCGGACGTAATAATAAGCCACAGCTCCCCCGACTTGTCGCAAGTAGGCGTAATAATAACCCACAACACCTCCCGACTTGTCGCAGGTAGGCGGCTAAATGGCATGCTGGTAACTGCTTTCTCCGAAACTAGTTCATGCCGACGAAACGTCAACTGGGCCACATGGAACAGTTGACGCGCTATGCCCCACAAGGGGTTAGGGCAATTGAGTAAGTAAGTACTTATAGATATTTGAGCTTTCGAAATTGTGGGATATCTATAGATAAAAAGACTCTTCACTAGTATTGAGTGCATTTTAATTATTATAATTAGAGTTGATATTCGTATAACTGTAGTTGATATTCGATCAATTTACATACTTTCAACTCTGATCCAGATGTGATCTCAGGCGAGTCCTTAATGAAAAGCCGATGAATAGTTTTGTATCAAAATTGATCTTTGTCCGAATGAACCGATCAACTGTTGAAAACAATCTTTAGTAAAATTTAAGACGTCTTGAATTTTTCACCGTAAATAGCTTTTACACTTTCCTGATAATTTTGAACGTTTATTCCATGATACGACGAGCAAATACCAAATAATAAAAATTTGTTCTTAGATACAGTCTAATACTTACACTTCCTTCATTTTTTTCAATGTCCGACACTGGGACCGCTATTACTTTAGTAGGCTACGCTTGGCTTGGACACAAATTGAATCTATCCCAAAACATCAACCTCTCACGTAGAAAGAAGAAAAATCGGCCATTAAATACATGTGGAAAGCGACGACCACCAAAAAGGTTTGACTTTGACAAACGTCCGTCACTATGTGTTGAAGCTAAAAAAAAACTCAAGACAAATTGACTTGTCTTAAATGTCGGTCCTCGAACTGACATTGAGATTCTTTATTACAATTGGAATCTTGGAAAAAAATTATTCCATTTTGCCACAAAAAGATTCTCTTTGCCACATTAGCTCCTTTTTTATTTCACTGGAATATTTCAGCAATGAAATTGAAGGAAACTTGTGTATGTGCATAGAGCCGACTTCACAATGTCTATTGTAGTTAAAGTTTATCTTATAGATAAATGCTAAACGCCACCCGTCATCAAGTTAAAAATTTAAGGAACGATAATTCCAACTCAGGGCTGCTGAGATTTCGACAGCTAGAACTGTTAACGTGTGCACATTCAAATGAGACAATTAAACTTGTCATCAAGAACAGAGTTATGGAAATTCATTCGATGAAATAGGATTTGAAACCATCTCAGCCGCAAATTAATGCCGAGAGACGGTACAGATGTGCGAGTAGATTAGAATTGAACAATCGGCAGAATTCCGCCAAGAAAATCAGCTGATCTTTCTACTGCATTATTATATTTTGAGCGTTGCATACGCTTAAGTTTAGGTATTCGATAAGCCGGGTAAGTTCAGTGTTTCAAATAACTAACTGACAGCTTAACCAGACATTGAGAAAACGGCCCACACTCGACCATTAATTGGTCGCACCCAAGCAGGAAAATATGAAAATTGGCGACATGTGTGAAAAGCTGAAAAGGATCCTAATTGAATTATTTCGAATTATGCGTAGAACATGTTTATACCCTTCACGGATGTGATAGAGTATATTAACTTTGTCATGAAGTCTGCAACGCACAGAAGGAAGCATCTCCGACCATATAAAATATATATATTCCTGGTCAGTATGATGAGACGAGTCGATTAAGATTTGTCCGTCTGTCTGTTTCTATGCAAACTAGTCCCTCACTTTTAAAGCTATCGAGCTGAAATTTTGCACAAACCCTTCTTTTTTTGCACGCTGTATGTTGGAACCAACGGAATCGGACGACTACGTCATATAGCTGCCATAGGAACGACGGGTTCAAAAATTCATCTTTGTGAGAAACCTTTTTTATTTCCGAAGATATCTCTTTAAATTTTCACATTAATCAATAGTACTTTTAGTCGAATCGCATTTCCGAGTTTGGTTGAAATTGGACTACTCTATCATATACAAGTAGCTATCATAGGAACGACCGTTCCAATAACAAGTTCTTGTTAGAAAAACTTTTTTATTTCTGAAGATATCTTTACCAAATTTCATATTATTCAATCATATTGACTGGCAAGCCAAGTTCCTAAATTTGGTTGAAATCGGCTTACTTACTTACTATTTCATATACTCATAGGAATAGTGAAATCGGAACAAGTCTTACTACTAATTTCAACGTGTCAAATGCACCATAAGTCATAAGGTGAAGAGTATCATATCTCTGGAAAGCTAGCCGAAGGCTAGCTAGTTTTATAATAAATTTAGTCAGTGTACTGTCAGTCAAATTATGATACTTTCCAATGCAACTTAATTTGGCATTTACGTACAAATCTTCGTCTGGTTGGTATTCCTATATCAAATAATAATTTTAACATGGTTTTGTTTTTGGGTCCATACGAACTCTGCAAATTGTATCGACAATCAATTTCGTGTTACTGTCTACGCTCTCGCTCTCATCTTTCAATAAGATTGACTTCGTCCATCGCTTATACTTGATGGCAAGACAAGCATTTACGACGAGAGCAGGGAGTGCACTCTTTCGTACTATACATATATATGGGTGCGTCTTATGATCTTTTAAAAAACGCGTGCAAAGTTCACAGTTACCATAAATATTGTTAGTTAATATGTTAATAGGAGAAAGTGGGGCAAGACGGGCTAGTTAAGCTTTCATGACGAATAAACACCAAGTCTCCCGAAAGTTTTCAATAATAAAAAATCAACAATTTTATTCAAGTATTCTTTCGCAAGTAACATTCACAGTTATAAATAACCAAATTAAATATTTTGACAAACAAAATAACTGATTACCAATTCAAATTATGCCAAAATGCCCATCTTGTCCCATCGGCGGGGCAAGATGGGCTGCACCTATGGGGCAATGTGGAACATGATAAAATAAAAAAAAATGCGCTCTTAGGTTTTTTTTGTCTATGGTAGACACAAAGTTCAGGCGTGCGTCACTTCGGTGCAAAAGAATTGCTTCACTCCTTTAGCTTTAATTTTTTTTCTCATCTTCTCAATTTTGTTGTTGTGTTTCTACCCAGACCAAACGCCCCCCCCCATTTATAACAATGATTATATTATTTCCCATAGAATCCAAAAGTCATACTGAAAAATAATATTTCCGAGGTTAAATTATGGTTAAAAATAAAGTAAAAATAATAAACAAAATTACCTAAATTCAGTTTACTTGGACACTGCGGTGTGATGCGACTGCATTAGACAACGATACTTGGATGGCTAAAGAGATGTAACGGAGAGAAGTCTTTTTTTATGTTTTTGCGTGGCTTTAACGTATGTTATTTAAAAGCAGAGCTGCCAGATTTGAGAATTTTATTCCCAAAATGAGGAAAATTTCAAAGGTGAGCGAAATTTTGGGAAGCAGTTTATTGGGATTTTTTGGGGACAAAATCCTCCCGCGCCAAGTGTTGAGTATTACATGAAGATTGTTGTAAATTCCAACAACCGCTGTAAGAATCCGTTATCACACTATATTTCGGGACATTCTCTGTCTTACTACTATCCGCCAGTATTGCGTCACTATCGCCTAATACGCGAACCACCCTGTGCGACTTTCACACACTCTTTAATTGGGGACACCCTGTGTCCTATCGCTATTCCCTATCACTGTGTCGCTTTCACCAAATATGCAAACCATCCTGTTTTACTATCAGCGGCGACTTCAGTATCTGAGGCGCCAAATTTTAATGATGGGTTGCAATCAAATTTGGTCCTTTGAAGTTTGAATTTTGTATGGGATAAACCACTGCTTTAGGTTGTTACGAACCTACTATGATACATCATCATTTAATTTTTTATATTTTCAGTCCAGTCGTTTTTAGATTTAGCGTGAATGAGCCGCCGATAAAAATTGGCGCCTCAGATATTGAAGTCGTGCCCACTATCACTTACTTTTAATCCGGGACACCGTGTGTCCTATCACTGTCACTAATTCGCTTAATATCCGGGACGCCCAGTGTCTTTTCACTACTCCCAATACGCTATACAGTGTGTCCACAAAACAACGCAATTCAGCATGTATACGAATTTAATTCAATTGGTTCCCTTCTAAACATTTTCAATATCAAAAGAGGATCGACACGTAGATACGTCCCACTCAGCTGTTAAATGAGTATTCATTTATGGGGTAAATATCTCAGTTGAGCGTGTTGTTGATCACACACCTCTGCACAAAACACACCGTCAGATCTAGAAAATGAGGTGATGCTTACTCATCTCGAGGTCATGGTCCAAACTGGACTGTCGCGCTAGTTATTTGTTCAAATATTTTATCCACTCCATTTGAAAATATTGTACAACAAAGTAGTCCTTACACCGACGTGAAAAGAGATCGCACCGCGAAACCCGCGGCGGATATTTTTGGGATGTCAAAAAACTGACAACGTGGTTTTATGAGGATGCCAACACTAACGGAAAATTTCGCCACTTTGTGCAACGAATTTTTCCGCGATGTCCAAATTCCTTACAGACCGCGTTTTTATTTTAACCCTGGCAAATTTTCGCTGTGCGGATTTTTTCCGCATTAGTGTCAGGACCACTTAATAATAAATATTATTTGCTATTCTAACGGTTCCATCATAAACAAAATAACTAATAATAATTCATAGTTATTTTATCCCATTATCGTAATTGCATTTACAGGCCAAAAGGACATCTGATAGAAATACGAAAGTTACTTCCAAATAGCTAAACCAATTATACAGAACTGTTCAATAAAGTTCTTCGGTTTCCCTAGGGGGGGATAACTTGCCACAAAATTATCTTCATGAATCATATTCATATTTGTCACTACCGGTATATTATCAGCTGTGTTCGGCTTTCATACATTCTATACTATACACCCCCAATTTGCTAAAATTCCCCGAAAACACACAAGGACATCTGTGATAAAAGCGTCGATGCTTAAACAATCCTCCCTCGTCAGCTTACACGTCGCAGCTTCAATACGGAATTTCATGTTCGTGACAACAGCCCTTGCTTGCCGCTTGGGTTCTATTGATATTCGATGAAGACGCTTCTGTTCTCTCTTCCCAAAAGGACTTAACAATTTTCAAGTGAAAAAATTCAGTTAAACATACTTTCACTTACATATATGAACATTGTTCCGGAAAATTCTCTCACGATCGAATTTGAGATAGGAATTGCTAGCTAGGGCAATATGCGAACTTTTTTTTTTAGTTTGGGAGTTCGAAATTCAATGGAAAATGAAACCCATGTATTCGTGACCAGAGTCAAAGAAAACTTTGATAAAAGAAGATTTCACAAGAGCTTTTGGGTAAATGGCATGTACTATAAGTTAAATACTATTATTTTCTTGTCTGACTCTGTTTTCAACGGAAAAGAATCGTATTTAACAAGTTAGATAGAATTTTTTTTCATTATTAGAAAATATCGAAATCTACACAAAGTAGAGATTTCAACTTTGAGCGTGCCGTTCGAACCCAATTAACTCATACAGTTCCAATGGCATTCTTCCGATCGAATTCATTTTACACTCTTGCCTAGCTTTCACACTACACGGTTCTAACCGAAACAGTGACAGTTCTATTCAATTCCTATAGCTTTCGGCTTTTAACTATACACGTGTTGTGTAAAAAGGGCTACTAGTACGAGATCTCACGCAAAAATTTGCAACTACATATTTGTTTTTTTTTTGATGAGATGTATCTCAAATGAAAGGGGACTATGAACGTATGAAAGTGAGCGAGACTAAAGTCATTTATGTGTTTTTCAAGCATATGATGAAATCATACGTGACCACTTACGAGTCCCCACATGAGTATCACTGATGAATTCATTCAAGCCGGCTTGATAAATTCGAAAGTAATCGTAATTGTAATTCAAAAGTAATGACTACTTTTTCAGAAAAAGGAATTGTAATTCAAAAGTGGTAATTACTTTTTCGGGAAAAGTGAGCCCAGACACTCAGAAGATTTGGTTGGACCAATTTAGTTTACTAGAGATGTTAATACCTAGTATGTTCAGTATGGGCGAATCAGGAATGCTGACCCCATCGACAAGAATGGGTTGGGCGGCAGATGAAGCATATCGCTTATTGGAAAATAGACAACATTGAGTTTTGAGGCATTAAACTCTACTCGATTCGCTTTCACCCATGCTATAATTTTCGAAATGTCTTCATTTAGTGAGTCAAACATGCTTGTTGATAAATGTTGAATTTCGGCGAGAGTCAGCTACAGAGTTTAAAGAGTCAGTGTAGTCAAGGATGCTATCGTCTGCAAAACTATGGATTGAGTTGGAAATCACGTTTAGAAGATCCTTGATTAAGAGAAGGAAGAGCGTTGGTGAAAGGACAGTACCTTGGGGACCCCTACGTTGGTGGTATGTCAATTTGATGTAACTCCATCAAGCACGACCTTAACCGAACGGTCGTGAAGGAAACTTTCGATCCATTTAACTAATTTTGGGTCCAAACCAAAAGCCTGGAGCTTAGCTAAAAGAGCCGGATCGCCGGATGTCAAACTCTTTCGAAATGTCGAGGGCAATGATTTTAGCTTCGCCAAATTGACGGATACAGCGATTCCATCTTTCGGTGAGGTACATATGTCATTAAATCGCCGGTGGAGCGCGAAGAACGGAAACCATATTGTCGATCATGGATGAGATGATGTGAGACAAGGTAACTCATTAGTTGGGTGTTAACCAGGGTTTCGAAGAATTTTGGTAGGGTCGAAGTTAGTGCTATTGGGCGGTAGTTAGAGGGATCACATGCTTCACCTTTCTTGAGGATTGGTTGAACATGAGCTAGCTTCCACGATTATGGGAACACTCCTGTTGAGTAGGACAGGTAAAAGAGTTTTCGCAGAAGTTTGGCTAACGAGGAAGCGCAGTGTCTGAGACCTAAGAGGGAGATGTCATAAGGCCCAGCTGATTTTGATACATCGAACTTTGAGAGTACTTTGAAAACTTCCCTAGTGCGGAAATGCAAAGTTCTCTGGTGTGAATCACATAAGGGTATGGCTGATGGACTTTGAGTAGTAAGTAGTAGGCAAGAGTTTGCAACAAAAATTTCGGTCATCAGGCTAGCCTTGGCCTCCGGTCCACTATATAAGTACTCGTATTTCGCCATTATATACCAGTGGTGGAATTGAAGAGGATGTGAAGATATTTTTCACAGGTTTGCTACCTTTCCGTTAAACGAACACTTTCTGCCTGATTTTACTGTCAAACTGAAATTTAGCTTAATTTATGATAGATTTGCAGGTGTTACACGTAGAATTGTAAACTTCTCTCAGTTCGACAAATGGGCATTGTTTGTATGCACGGTATGCCGCTTCTTTTCTCTTTATGGCCTCTTTACAATCTCTGTTAAACCAAGAGTTATTGGTTGGTTTGGTATTCTTAGAACTGTGTGGGATAAAGCAGTGCATTCATACCAAATGATGTTACTAATTGACTCGCTTATATAATCGACGTTCTGGGTAGAGAAGCAGTCAGACCAGTTCAGTTCACTGATCAATTGATTAAATGCGACCCAGTCAGTCTTATCATAATGCCACAATAGTCTCTTTGTGGAACGTAGATTATTATTGACATTTAGTGAGCTAGTTGCGAATGGGGTCAATATCAATTTGTGATCGGAATTTGTCAAAGGAGATGAAACCGATACTGAATATTTGTCATTTGTACCCATAATGCAAGGGAAAAAAGAAGCAAAGCAAGAAAAAAGCTGGAGGACGATTACGAACAGGAAAAGATCGACGAACCATCATGTACCTGAGGGATACGAAAAAAAAAAGTTTGAGAAATTGTTCAAGGTTATTTTTTTATTGCTTGTATGTACCTGTTTTGTTGTAAAAATTTACTTACTTCAAGCTTTTCTGATAACTGTTAATTTTAAATAAAGAATTTTGCAATTCTGAAAAGTGAAGCATTTTATTTTACATATTTACATGCAAGTGAGCTAATATCGCTCCAAAAAGTAAAGTCTTAGTTTTAAAAATCTAAATAAGATACTTCCACTTATCAGAATTACAATCTTTTTACATGGAAATGTGCAGGAAGACTTATATTCGTTTTTTTTTCTGATAAAAAGAAAAAAAAAATATTTTTTTCTGGCAATTTTAAGTGGTTCTACTCCCTGAAACTTTCAACAAATAATTACTTTTCGGAAATAATTTAACCATTATCTGCAAGGATGCTATTTTGGGAGAAAAAAATTGTTGCCATATATGGCAACTTTTATTTTCATCATCTCCGATGCGTCATCCCAAACCCGAGTTCAGCCAACATGTCAAGTATATTAATGTCCTTACTAATATTAAATCCGTATATTAAATATCAAGTGCACTTTCCCTTGATATAATCCTTAAGAACCCAACAACGTATCAAATGGACATCTTTCAACTGCAAGCATACCTCTATATGTTCAGATTATTAGATATTTTGTCTGCCAGCTTTATACATTATCCAAGGACATGTATGACATAAAAAACGATTTCATGCTTTTCTAAAAATAAATACATAAGTTAACTATAGAAGAGCGAAATAACCAGATTAGTGGAGAATTTCGTCGTTAAAATAGTTGGTAGTAAATTTTCGTATTATTTGTCGAGTTCGCAGAATAATGTAGCAGTGACAACGTGCGATCCAAATCCCATTATAACTATCGTTGTCAATCCCCATAGAATAGACTACAATCTCATTGATCTGGACCTACCAGGATCGTGGTACACATACATATGTTAGTTCATACTAGACTGTATATCTAAAATTCAAATCGTTTTCTGTGAGCAAACACAAAAGTGAAATTGGTTTCATGCATAACGCTACCAATTTGACATCCTTCCTATCTCGACCACCTTTCTTTCGAAAGGGAAAATCGATATTTTCCGGTCGCCTTGCATAAAATCTGCTCTTCTTTTACAGTTCTCTTCTTCTGTTTCACTTGGACTTCATTTATGTGCAATTGAATTTTAAGTATATGGAAAGTCTACAAAGTTTTTTCGCACGCATGTAGACCGTGCACTTGATGGAAGATTCAAAATTTACTCAATACTTCAAAAGAATGTCATGTAAAGGAAACAAAGCTACTGGATCACTACTTGACATATATCCTAAACGATGAGTGAGCTAGCTAACAAGATGTAGGCGTGAGTGCATTACATGCTAGCTTGGCTAATATATGCTAAAAGTGATGAACTCCCGTTTGATTTTTGAGTAAAAGTGAAGTGCGAAGCTCGCAAAAACTAGGTCATCAATAATATTCAAATGATAATTGAGTGAAGCTTAGAAAATTCAATATGGGTAACTAGTAGCGTATGTAGTCGGTTAATTATTCAGCCGAATCTATCGGCCTGACTTTTTGTTATTCTATTAGTGCATCACGTCGTTATTAAAATGTTTTTGCATGGGACAGGCCTAAAGCGACGATGAAAGTCATCTGGTTCAATGAGAGGTTTCTACGTTCATCCATTTGGAGGTTTTATATATTTGAACTATCCCATTTATAGGGAAGGTAGGCGTTTCTTTGGTCAGATCATGCTCTTTTCCAAAGTACTTCCCTTGCCTTCTTCATGGGTTGGCCGGACAACCGCTTCAGCCGCTTGTAGCGATGGATGCTATTGTGTTCTGTTCAGTTAAACAAAAGAAACGTGGCTAAAATAAACGCATTTTACAATTTTTACGTCGTTTCTACGGTAGCCGGTTCTACGCACAGGAACGACCCGTTATTCAACAGTCAAGAGCTGCCATACACATTAGATACAAGAATGTGTGTGTGTATCATGTACATTTCAAAACTAGGTTTTTAGGAGCAATATATATCGGCGCAGCTGCTCTCAACACTCCTCATTCGTGCCGGAATTGAATCGAACCCAGGTCCCTAAGTATGCTGCGTTTGCAATAAACCAATTCACCATAATGCCACCTCAGTCAAATGTAATTGCTGGAACGATTGGTGCCATCTCAGAAATTGCTCTGGACTATCTCATCACAGGAAATCGAGCCCTTCCTTCACTGCTAATATGTGTAGAAATAGAGCTCGAACATCTCTTTTTCTCTCGGTACCTCCAGCTTGTCGTTATCAACGGCTTCTCAATTGGGTTCGCAGTTATCTCCAGTAACTTCAATTATTAAGAACGCCAATCATCGAGGTTCTTCGTCGCAGCACAACCTTACTCCAGCGCCTATTATTGAAAACCTGGACATAATATCACTTATACAACTGAATTTCAGTGGACAGCAACATAAAATCCCCGAACTTACGGCTTTTATGGCATCGTATAATGATTGGCGCTATACAGGAGACGAAATAAATAAATAACTGGCGCAACAGTCCAATTTGAACCATGGCCTCGAGATGAGTTAGCATCATCTCATTTTCTAGATCGTGACGGTCTTGCACAGAGGTGATCAGCAACACGCTCAACTGAGTTATTTACCCCATAAAATGGGTACTCATTTAACAGCTGAATGGGCTCATAGTCCGGCACGTAAATCCCCTTTTTTATCGAAAACTACCGTATTCGGTAGGAATCGAACCGGGGCATAGTGCGTAGAAGGCGAACATGCTAACCATTGCGCCATCCGGACTACCAGGAGACGAAACTTAACTTAAATTCGTCCCTCAACTTATATGGTGGCTATAATGTCATCAGAAAAGATAGACTGACAAACGCTGGCGGTGGACTTGCATTTATCATACACCACTCAGTGCTCTATAGTGAGATATATGTTATTAGCGACAATGTCCTCGAGGTCGATCGCAATCCAATCCGTGAATATTGAGATTGACATCTTTAGCATCTATATCCTGCCTGTCTCCTCCTACCCCCTGGTTACAGGGTTAACATCAGCTCTTTCCTAACTGGCCAATATCGTCTTGTGGTGACTTTAAAGCTCACCATGAGTTGTGGCACTCCAATCTGATCAACGATTCCCGAGGCATTGCAATAGCGGAGCAACTCGACACATCAGAATTCTACCCGCTTAATGGAGATACTCCCACCCGCTTAACAGGATCTTGTTTCAGCTCACCGGACATCTCCATCTCAAGTGCCTTTTTCATTAACGCAGCTCAATGGGGCGACCATTAACGCAGTGTGTTGAGGCATCAGTCTCATGTTTGGCTACCGGCGTTTCGGATTCGAATCCCGTCCACGACGACGTTCGTGGCCATGGATGTCCAGGAGGTGCATGCTGGCAACTGCATTCTCCGAAACCAGTTTATGCCGTGAAACGTCAACTGGGCCACATGGAACAGTTGACTCGCTATGCCCCACAAGGGGTTAGGGCAACTGAGAGAGAGAGAGAGAGAGAGCTCAATGGGAATTCATTCTGACACTTTCGCCCGAGCACCTTCTGATCGTAATCAGACTTGATCGTCCAACAGACGTTCAGGAATCAGACCACCAAACCTCACTAATTACAAGAAAGCAAACGCAGCCTTAACTGCTCTACTATCACCATCTAATGTTCGCGTGGCTGAGGAAAACTTTAGACGATTCGTCGTGAAAGCAGCTGCCAAACTCATACCGGCAGGTCGAATCCCTGAAGTTCGACCCAATTTTCCATCATCGGCCGCAATATTGGCAGATAAAATGGACAGAATTCGAAACATCAACCTACATGATCCTCGAATTAAGGATCTCAACGCCGAAAAATACAGTCACCGAGCATAGAAGAGCCAAATGGAATGACCACCTCAACAGCTGTAACCTGTAGACTTTAGACGACTGTCCCACTGACCAACGAGGGAATGTTGCTATCCAATTTGGCATCAACATGATTAGTGACCCTACAAAATGCGCTTGTCTCTATAACAGACAATTTATCGAACACCCGCCAGCTGATAAATCTAAGCGTATAATTCGTAGTTCAAAATACTTGTCCAGCGTGCAACGGCTCCCCTCATGACGTTCACCGCATATTCAGCTATCCAACTAAAATACATCCACGCCCTTAACACCCAGAGCGCTTTGGGAGGACCCTACCCAAGTGGACATATTCCTTGACCTTGATAGTGAGAACGTGGAAACTAATTTCTAATGTATATAACTCACAAACACATAGTATTCAAAACATATTTCCAACAACAACAGCAATTTTTACTTCCTAACTTCCACTTACTATTACACTGTTGTTCACGTAACTAGTCCTTCCTACGAATTGTAGACATTTAATTGTAGACTGTTGAACATACAACACAATTCCAACAGTTATTTCGACAAAGGTGAATAGTATACGAATACCAATAATACTACAATTCCTGCTATGATGTTTGAGATATTTCACACATGTATCTGCAGCCGCAAACAGCTGGCACACTCAAATTGTATTGTACACAGATCATAAGTACCATTTAGTACTAAATTGCCCAACTACTCCAGCTTATTCCTGACGAAAATAATCCAATTTAATTCCTGTCACTGTGAAATTTAGATCATTATCTATAGCAGTAAGAATCATTAAATCATGGGGATTATGCAGACGTAAATTGAGGCTAGGTTTGCGAAAACGATAGCAGAATTGAACGAACACGAATTGTATAATATCATACATTATGCCTGCAACAAACAATGGGCCATGACTGACAATTGGAAGCTCTTGCCATCGTGTACCTAAGCGTATTGCGGTTAGGGGCGATGGCGTTTGGCAAAAAATTGCTTTAAAAGCCATTATTTGAGCCAATTGCTGGCAGCCATCATCGCCACAAACCGCTATCTGCCCAGATTCACGATAGCAACTGACAGCGATGGGCCGTTGTGTGTAGCAGGCATTACATAATGCCTGAAGTGCTTTTTGGCGTTTAACCAAGGATTATTTACTAAAATATCTTCATCTACAAAATACGTGGATAGGTGTCTAGACAAATTAGTCTAATTAAAGTATAATGTAGGTAAATTATTATCCTTTATGGGACATGGAACCAAATCCACACCACTTTCTCTATTAAATAGAAAAGCTTTTTGTTATTATAAGTCGATTAACTAATATCTGCTAATTAAATTATTTGCATACACGACTGTAATTAAGAAAATACAGTATACAGGGCGTCCCATTGTTATTTCTTAATCCTTTAGCTGCCGTTTCATTGCAACCAGAACTGGCGTAGAAATAATTATTATGTACTCCAAAAGTTCATCATCGGAAACTATAGTCTCTCATACACGAGACGCATAAACGCGTTGGGATCGTAAAATATGCAATACTTGTCGCGTGTAAGCAGCAAACACATTTTTGGACAACACTGCCTATCGGTTAGGGCAGCGTATCGAACGTAATGCTTGAACAAGATTAAACGCAGAAAGCAACAGCAGCGGTAGCAACAACAACAACAGACAGTTCTGCTTTCACCGCTGTCGCTGCCTTCAATCTAGGCCACTTAAAGGAAATGCATGCCTTCTAACTTGACATTTCGCTGCCGCTGTATTCTGCGTTCAATCTGGTTCGGGCATTAATGTGCTTCCCATATATACCTTTTTTCGTTCAAATTAACAAATTTTCGAATGAAATTAACAAATTTACGAATTATGTTAATCATCGAATGTGCGATTGAAAAAAACAAATTTGCGAATGAAATTAACAAATTTGCGAATCAAAATAACAAATTTGTGAATTTAATTGACAAATTTGGGATTCAAATTAACAATTTTACGAATCAAGTAAACAAGTTTGTCAATCAAACGAACATATATTTCCTCCAACGATTTTATGGTTTCAAAGATTGCATTTTTTTTTATGTTAATAATTATGGGGTACCGCATAGCACGTGTATTTAAAATGAAGAAGAAAAATTCCTTATAAGATTCGTAGAAATAACATTCCAGTAAAAACATTTATAAGTTACTTAATATTTATTTATGTTTCTAGCTTAATTTCAACATTTGCAGGTATGTTTACTAAAGGATAAACCAAGGTTCTGTTTGTATTTATTTTTGAATTACAAGTATGAATCATGAGCCCCAAAAAGGATTCCAATCAATATAGCTTCACAGAAAATATGTGGAAGAAAATACTGAATTTCTAGAACCAAATCTTTGCCAGAAACGCTTGTGCTGAAAATATGAGAGTAATTGATAGTTGAAGATAATAGTAATATTATTATTTCAATACTCCTGAATTATATTTGATCTCGAAATTACATTATCCTGGCTTGTTTGTAACAAAGTTGTCTGATTACTTTAAGCAAATTTAACTTTACAGCGTACGTTTCATTTTACTGGAATTCTTACCATTCTCACGAAGTTTGTTTGGGCACATTTTGACTATAACGACTATGCAATCGGCATTTAACCATTGGTTGATATGAATGTTAATTTCTTTCCTAAATGTGTTAATTTGATTCGCAAATTTGTTAATTTAATTCGCAAATTTGTTACTTTGATTCGCAAATTTGTTAATTTGATTCGCAAATTTGTTAATTTCATAAGCAAGTTTATTAATTTCATTCGCAAATTTGTTAATTTGAACGAAAAAAGGTATAAATGCCAAGAAAATTTACGCACATACGTCCGTTACGCTGGCACTCTGACTACCAAGTATTGATATAAAACCTATTGCATGTTACTCTAGTCCGAAAGGAGCAATACTCCTGTCGATTCGCCACAATCGACGCTTTTATGTGGGGGTGATAGTAATAGAATTAGCAATTAATTACGACTTTTATTTTATTTTACATCAACTTGAAGTTCGATATATGCCGTATAAAAAAGTGGGGGTGCTGGCGTAACGTCACGCTAGCACTACCATATAAAAAAAGATTATCCTGGCAAATCAGCAATCCGAAATAGAGTAACATATGGATATTAGCAATTAATTACGACTTTCATTTTAGGAACATTCCTTGTTGACCGGACGAGGCATAGTGGTTTGCGACTATGATCAACAGGGGGTTTTAAATTGGGATGATTTCACACTCATATTGCGTGGGCTGCTCGCTATGCTTTGCTCCGCGAGTTAAGGGGTTGCAACCCTCTAGAACCCTCACTTTATACACTACTATATAGTATAGCGGTAAAGCCACTATTACTCAACTGCCCTAACCCCTTGTGGGGCATAGCGCGTCAACTGTTCCATGTGGCCCAGTTGACGTTTCGTTGGCATAAACTCGTTTCGGAGAATGCAGTTGCCAGCATGCATCTCCTGCACATCCATGGCCACGAACGTCGTCGTGGACGGGACTCGAACCCGAAACGCCGGTAGTCAACCATGAGACTGGTGCCTCACCAGACTGCGCTACCGGTTGCCCCCGTCATCCGGTGAAATAGGAATATAACTCATTTTACATTAAATTCTCGTCTGCATTTTTAACAAGAATTCTGAAAATTGGAATGAAATATACAATACCAAGACCATAAGCTACCGACTACAATTATATAATTTGTGAAATACTAATAAAAAATCACCAATTGCGGGAACTTTTGTTAGACCCTCCGTATATGCCATAGTGGGGAACATTCCTACTTGACCACTTGTATCATGTTCGAGTTCGACAGTGTATGGTGACACTAAGTCCGAATGGCGTAACGATTTGCACGTTCACCTTCTATGCACTGGACCCGGTTCGATTCCTACTGAATGCAGTACTCGTAGTCTTCGATAAAGAAGGGAATTTACGTGTCGGACTCTGAACCCACTCAGCTGTTAAATGAGTACCCATTTGGAGTAAATAACTCGGTTGGGCGTGTTCCTGATCACGCACCTCTACACAAAACACACAGTCACGATCTAGTGAAATGGGATGATGCTGACTCATCTCGAGGCCTTGGTCCAAAATTGGACTGTTGCGCCAGTTGTTTATTTTGTTTTGAGTCCACGTTTTAAACACAAGTTCTACACTTCTCCAGTGCAATTAAACCATTAGATTGGAGCATATACTCATGTTAGGTTTAATTAATACTAACAAACATATATTTCCAACCACGGAGTATGTTAAGCACACAACCAACCTCAATAAATTGCCATATTTTGAAGGCTTATTTACATAATTGAGATATCCTTTGGAGCGAAGTTCATGCCAAGGTGAAACCTTCACATATACAAGCTGCGGTTATCTAAATCACTTTTCATAATCACACGAAAGTTATA
The DNA here is from genome assembly GCA_964017055.1 of Chloromyia formosa. Lineage (NCBI taxonomy): Eukaryota > Metazoa > Arthropoda > Insecta > Diptera > Stratiomyidae > Chloromyia > Chloromyia formosa. Next base: position 28,622,806 of record OZ024815.1, on the reverse strand, counting down.
GATGTCTGGAATTCAACGGCAGTTTAACCATTAATATTGTACATACATAGCGTTTGTATGGAATAGTCAAAAAGGATGTAATAAATTCATGTCGGGAGTGAAAGTTCGCAACTTCAGTAGCTAGGGGAATTAGGTTTATATTTTCGTTTGTATTGTTTTGTAAAATTTGTCATTAATGCCATAGTAAATGAGTAGATATCAAATAGGTATGTATATAAATCACTGAATGAATTGAAATATCCTTCCCAGCAAACAATGTCGTATAATTTGGAAGATAATACGATAGCGATTCTTCAATACGATAAATTTATTTTATTATTTGTCGCTTTTTCAATGCTTACGGGATATCCCTTAGACGAAAGAATTGCGATACGATTTCAATTCGCGTTGAGGATATGGAAGATAAGTATCGCCCAGATAGTACGATGGCTAATCTTCCATACGGTAAATTTATCGCTTATTTTTCGCTCTTTCAATACATAGGGGATATCCTTTAGGCGAAAGAATCGCGGTAGGATTTCAATTCGCAAATATATCGCCAAGGTAATATTTTGCCAATTTAGCCTCCTACTTGAAAGGTCACGATATCAATTTCTCGGTTTTATCTTCTGAATTCACAATAAATACAAAACGACGACTGTGTCATTCTCATTGTTTGTAGTCTTCATAGCGCAACTGTTAGCACTATTAACTTACAAACATGGAAACCTGGTTCGAATACTACAAATATTAGTTGTAAAAAAGCAGGATGAAATATTAACAAAGAAATATTAAGATAAAAAAATGGTTAAGGTTAATCTACTTGTAAGACATGACTTGAACCCGAAACGCCGGTAGTCAAACATTCAAAATATTACCGTTTCATAATTGATTTTTAACTAAAAAAAATAATGCCGATTTTATAATAATCATCAAACCTAGATATCTACAATTCCTGCAAAAATTTCTTCAATTTTTTGGCTTTCGAATGGCATTTATTTTTGATTTGAACATTTTTTAATGTTATTTCCATTTTTACTACTATTTGCCCTAACCCCTAGTGCGGCATAGCGCGTCAACTATTCCTTAATTGACGTTTCGTTAGCATAAACTAGCTTTGGATGATAAATGTTGCTATGCTAGCATGTACCTGCTGCCCATTTAACCGCATACCTGCGACAAGTTGGGAAAGTTTGTGGGTTATTATTACGCCCCACACCACAAGGAGAAGACGACACAAACATCCATGGCCCCGACGTGGACGGGTCTCGAACCCGTAACGTGCCGATAGCATGAGACATCAGATCAGACTGACGCCTCAATGCATTGGGCTACCTGCCGAACCGATTTCGATTTTTGGAACTATTAGAGGGAAACTACTTTTTTACCGATTTTGGACATTTCGTCAGACGAAAAAATGCAGTGTAGCTTATTTTGTATTTTTGCCTTTTTTTTTGTAAAAGTTAGTTGTTTGAAAGTTATATACAAAAAAAGAACTTCCGAAATTACGCACTTCTTTTAAACATATTACATTCAACTTCAAATTCCAAATTCGAACATTAAGAAAATATGTTTTCATTTTTTTTTTCTTTTATTGCAGATAATAAACATTAATTGATGTCAACGGTCACATTTGACCATTCATGTTGCCAAATGAATCTTCGACTACGATTTCCAAAGCAACAAATGTAAAATTGAAATCAACCAAACACGTCTGAAGGAGCAATCCTCAATACAACCGTCGTATTGCACTCAACTTCACCTGCTACATTTGATTATGGCAGTTGCTTAAACTAGCTTCATATTTTATATATTGTATATTCGTATGTGGTATCCATAACGACAGGACATGTCCCTATTCATCGACAACCATCCGCATTCGAATATCGAGGAGTTTTCTATCAATGTATCGCACCACACCGTCCCCTCTGAACAACATTTAACGGCTCTCAATACGAGCACCACCGAAGTTCCGTTCACACCATACGACCTACGTCCTGAAACCTATATCGTCCCAATATTGTTCGCTTTCATATTTGTTGTGGGTGTGGTCGGCAATGGGACTCTGGTAGTTGTGTTTCTGAGACATCGAGCTATGCGAAATGTGCCCAATACGTAAGTATATCCTTCGGTTTTTCTGGTTAATAATATAAATCAAAGTTCCCAAGGTTGATGAGAAGATTACCACCGAAGGATCTCCCACGTCCTAGGAAACCCATTAATTTGCGGTGATTTTGTGGCCTGATTTTGGGGTTCAGAATGGAATATTTGTGAGAACATAATAATGCTTGTGGAAAAACGTTTCGTATTCGTTACCATTCGAAGATGAATTAGTACTACTAATCATAGTCTAAGTTATAAATTAGGAATAGGTTTAGGTTATACGCAACGAAGATTTTGTTTGAAAAATGGGTTAATTTTAAATTAATCTTTAGAAATTGAAAATGTAAAGTCCTAAGTTACAAGAAAGTTTGTATCTGTACCTCTAAACTTCTACGCGTATACGTCAGTAAAGATTTTGGCGCCTCATTATGATCATCATCGTGACGCTACAGCCCAAGGTCGAGCCTTGGCAGTCTGGATCATTGCCCTCCAATTATCTTGGTCAAGGAACTGCGTCCTCCAATTTCCGAAACCCAGCAGCTGTACGACGTCAGCCTGTATTGAGTCTTCCAAACGAGCGCTCGGTCTTCCTCGAAGCCTTGCTCCACTGATGTACCCTTTCAATATTTGTTTACGCATGCGGTTATCATCCATTCGTTTTACAAGCACTGTTCATTTAGGCACATACTTCATTTTAGTTTAATTTTCGTTGAATCTCCGAATCCAGCCACCAGTAACATCTATCAACCCATCTATTAAACCAAACCAACGCAGAACCTACGGAAAGACGGGCAGCTCAATTGATAGTAGGTTTGATGGCAGCTCTGATAGTGAGGCTGATGACATTTATTTGTTTATTTTTGATTCTGATAGCTGGACTGATAGCAAGTCTGATAGCTGGTCAAATGGCAGGTCCGATAGCTGGACTGATAGCTGCACTGGTATGACGTCTAAAGACAAACTTAATTCATGCTGGATCTTGAATGCTAGCTCTCCTGTGTTAATTCGCGGGATTATCCAATGGATATTCACTACCTGAAATTCGCCGAAGTACTATAGGACCCATTATTCAAAACTGAGTTGTTTTTTTTTCATTTTCATGAACGAAAAAAATGACAATCGCGCATTTTGCGCAAGGTTGCCATACTCGACATAGGCTAGTTACGCTTTTGCCGTACATAAAGGTAGAAAGACTGCCATGTCGGCGCCATACTCAGTTGTCCTAACCCCATGTGGGGCAAAGCGCGATAACTGTTCAATGTGGCCGAGTTGACGTTTTTTTGGCATAAACTGGTCAAGTCGGGAGATACTGTGGCTTATTATATTACGCAATGCACCACAGGGAGAAGACAACACAACACAAACATTTATGGCCAGGTATGTCGTCGTGGACGGGACTCGAACCTGAAACGCCGGTAGCCAGACTAATGCCTTAACGCACTGCGCTACCTGTTCCCAAAACCGGTCTTCTGGTAGTACCGGCCTCGAAATTCCCAAGTACCGGTTCAAAAAAAGGCGGATCATCAATAAACCCGGCATTGGGTAAAAAAAACTCGACTCATTAAAAACCGAGTACTCGAGTACTCAAAACTCAACTTGTTGGAAACCGACCGGCTCTTGGTTTTGCAAGCCGAGTAAAATCCGATTCATTAAAAAAGGGACTCATCAAAAACCGAACGGCTCTAAAACTAAACCGTTATTAAAAAAATACCGAATCATTCAAAACCGATAACACTGATAATTATATACTCTTACACGTGCATATCTTCTATTCGTCATAATCATCAGTTCCGATATTTTTTTCGATTTATTCTTTCAGTGGGTATATTCACATTTATTCAAATTTGGGCACACGTCTCTTGACGACCGAAAGTGTGGACATACCGAATCACACTCAAATCAAAAGCTATAAACCCTTTCTTAAATAATTCCGTCCTGTACTGTACTACCAAAAAAATACTCGATTTTCTCACCGGTTTTTAATGATTCGTTTTTTTTTAACCGCAAGTCGGTTTTTAATGAGTAGGGTTTTAACTCGGTTTTATGTTATTGTTGTTAAAGTGATGTTTGGAGTAGTTTTGTGTGTTACATACAATAAAAAGCGTGTTCGACGTTCTTGATGTCAAGGCTAAGGAATATGACCACTTCGGTACGGTCTTCCCAAAGCGCTCTGGATGGTACTGGCGTGCGTATAGCCAGACAACTAAATATGTGGTGAACGTCATGGGGTTACACGCTCGGCAGGTATTTTGAGCCGATGAGTTAATTTGAGGCAAGTACGAATTTACTCGCGAAGACCATCCAGACCTGAATTGAGCGGGCACAAATCTTGTTGTACGCGGTAGATTTATTTCATTCGATGATACGGTAGATAATCCTGCTGAGAGTACTGGATTTGGTTTTAAATCCGCGATTGACTTCTGAACCTCTTCCCTATGTAGCGTAGCGATAGCAGTTCTGTAGGAGGTATCGTCGAATGCTTCTCTCTTGAAACGCTGGATATCCCTTTCAAAGTTTCTAAGATAGCAACGTATATTGCGAGGAGGTGGTGTTCTGTCCATAAGGTTGTAGCTCGGGTAGTTTCGACGATAATATCCTGCTAGATATTAATTCGATAAGAGGTTGTTATGGGAACTTAGTGGCAGCATGTGGGTCTCTTGGTGTAGGCAGTCCTGAGTAGACAACAGAAGGCGGCGTTTCACAGTACGTAGTGCAGCATTTTGACAAGACTGGATGTTATTCTACTATGTGACACTTAGGTTTTGAGACCAGATAGAAGCTGGTTTAGATACACAATTCACTAATCAAAATCCACGGATTCAAAAACCACCAGTTCAAAATCCACCGGTTCAAAATCCTCCAGTTTAAAATCTACTAGTTCAAAATTTATCAATTCAAAATCCACCTATACAAAATTCACCTGCTAAAACCCACCAGTTCAAAATCAATAAATTTGTTTAGGGAAAAAAAATCCAGTACGAAACCAATTTTATATCATCTTCCCACTATACGGCAGTTCCTGCTTTAGGTGGAAAGAACCTAGACCCCACATACAATAGATTTGTAGTTCCTGAAGCGGAGATCCCTTAAACTGATGATAAGAACCTAGAACTAGATTTGTAGTTCCTAAAGCGGAATTTCTTTGAGTGCGAGTTACTAAGAACCTAATTTATTATGTGTGGAGCCATGCCTACACGACAGATTATGAATCCCTTAAGCGGAAATGAACACTGGTTTCGCACCACCGCTCTAGGAACTACGAAGTCTGCGTATATGTATACTAGGTTCCCTCACTTAAGCGGAAATAAACTCTGAAGTCAACTTAAGGAATTTCCGCTTTAGAAACTAGAAATCCGCCGTCTGTTGGTTTTAGATGCTTACCATCTAAACCGAAATAGACCACGAAGCCGCACTCAAGGAATTTCCGCTTTAGTAACTGTACACAGCAATAACTACTTTTAGACCGCTCGACTTAATGCGGATTAATTAATTAATTTATTTATTATATTTATAATTGACTTCTTTCAGAATCAATACATGAAAAAAAATAATTAAAGAATTAATTCATATTAAGTCGTGCGGTCTAGACGTAGTTCATTAATACTACTTACTACTTTGCCTTAACCCCTAGCGGGGCATAGCGCGTCAACTACTCCTGCGCGCCATCGTACTCTGTTCTGGGCAATGGGGCGCAACTCCCCAAAAGACTTACCCAGTACCTGACACTCCTTTGCCACAGATCGACGCCATGTGATTCGAGGACCCCCTCTTGGTCGGCCTTGGTTGGAAATGGGGTTCCATTTCATGGCATGCATAGCAATGCAGTTATCACTCTTCCGCAATGTGTGACCTATCCACTGCCATTTTCGCCTGCGTATCAATTCGTCGATTGGCATCTGACCCGTACGCCGACTTAGCTCTTCATTTGATATTGTTTCGGGCCAGAAAATTCTTAAAATTCGACGAAGACATGAGTTGACGAAAACTTGCAGCTTTCTGGTAACTCCTACGGAAACTTTCCATGTACTGCTCCCATACAAAGGCACTGATAGTACCAGGGAGCGAAACAGGCCCAGCTTGGTCTTGATGCTGAGATAACTGCTCTGCCAGATTTTGGACAGCATGCCGTATGCGCGTTTAGCCTGGTTGATACGACGAGCGATGTCCTGCTCCGTACCACCATTTTCGGCAACAATGCTACCCAGGTAGACGAAGTTGTCTACCTTCTCCACAGGCTGCCCATTAATATTGATGGCAATAGGTGTCGGATTTCTTTTTCGCAACGGAGGGCTAAGCACCTTGGTCTTGTTGGTATTAATCTTTAACCCAACCTTGCTTGCCTCCCTCTCGAGATCTAACGCCATTGCGGACAGATCCATGATTTTGTGGGAGAGTAGGCATATGTCGTCAGCGTAGTCAAGATGTTGTAGATAAGATGTCAAAGTCCATTGAATTACTCTGTCGAGTCCGGATAGGGCTGCATGCAACACATCGCCGATCACAATGAGGAATAGGATCGGTGAGAGGATGCACCCCTGCCGAACTCCACTGCGAATCTCAAAGTCCCCCGACACCTCACCTTTATGCAGAACGCGACATTTTGCGCCGTCATAGGTTGCCTTAATAATAGCCACAAGCTTCTCAGGGATGCCTCTCCTGCGCAAGGCCGCCCATATAGAATCCCGGTTCACACTATCGAAAGCCTTTTCGAAATCGATGAAAAGCAAGTGAAGCGGAGAATCGTATTCAGCGCATTGCTCGATGATGATTCGCAAGGTGTTAATGTGATCGACACAGGAGAATCCGGATCGAAAGCCAGCCTGCTCTTCATCAATTGTGCTTTCTAAGTGGGCCTTTAGTCTTTCCAGGACGATTTTAGCTATTATCTTGGCAACGGCAGGAAGCACACAAATGCCTCTCCAATTATTACAGTCTGTGAGGCTACCCTTCTTTGGAAGTTTGATGATCAAACCTTCCTTCCACTCAGTGGGAAAGGTCTCTGTATTCCACGCTTTATCAACAAGTGGGTGCAGCAAATCGGCAGTTACGCTCGGCGCTGCTTGATAAAGTTCGGCAGGGATGCCGTCAAGTCCGGCGGCCTTTCCTCGTTTTAGTGCAATAATTGCAGTGACTATTTCCTCTTTAGTCGGGGCAGTGGACCGTATACGCACATTTTGATGGTTAGCTAAATTATCTATATGAGGGGGAACTTCACCAGAGGTTACACGGTTCAAGACCGCGGCGAAGTGTTCTTTCCACCGCCTCATTTGATCTTCTTCCAAGATAAGTAGCTTTCCATCACTATCTTTCACCGGATGTTGGCAGGAGTTACGACTACCTGTAAACTCCTTTATGACACCGTATACGGCGTTTAAGTTGTTACTTCTAGCGGCTTCTTCTGCTAACGCTAAAAGAGAATTGGCATAAACTCTTTTATCGCGTCGCACACTACGCTGAACTTCTCGAGCTTTCTGACGGTAAAGGAGTTCGATGCTGCTTCGGTTGTCGTCTGATGCTGCAGCCAAACGAACTTTCAGCTCCTTTCTTTCAACAATCCGCTGCCATGAAGCGTCGGACATCCAGGGCTTATTCCGGCAATCCAGGTTTGGGCCAAGGATGGTATTTGCGCTATCAATGTACGCATTTTTTATGGCATCCCAGTTTTCGTTTATGTCACTATCTGGGTGACTAGTTATCTCAGCCGCTTTTTGCGCAAGATGGTCATTATATTGTTGTAAGACAGCTGGATTTTTTTAGTCGAGCGGTGTTGAATTTGCGGGGCCTGGATCTTTCGTCGCTGGGGCGGCGCACGGCTGCAATACGCAATCGAACATTAGCGATCATTAGATAATGGTCTCTTCCCATCCCAATATCGGCACCCTTCTTGTTTCGCACGTCCAGGAGGCAACTCTTGAATCTTTTACTAATGGCAAAATGGTCGATCTGATTTTGTGTTCTGCGCCGATCAACAGAGGACCAACTGATTTTGTGGTGGTCCTTATGCTCAAACATAGTACCACCGATGAAGAGACTGTGAAAGTTGCAGAACTCTACAAATCTTTCACCGTTGTCATTACGATCACCAAGACCGTGTCTCCCCATCACATGTCTGAGCCCATAGTTATCAGCGCCAACTTTCGCATTCAAATCACCCATAACCATTATAATGTCACCTTTATGTGTTCTGCTCTGAACGGCGTTTAGTTCTTCGTAGAAGGAGTCTTTTGCCAAGACATTGTCGGGTTCAGTAGGGGCATAACATTGTATTACTGAGATGTTCCACATTTTGGTCCGGAACCTGGCGGTCAAGACCCTGTCAGAGACCGGTTCCCAGGATAAGAGACAGTTTCGCGCGGCTCTGGTTAAAAGGAGCCCCACACCTGACTCACGACGACTACCGGTAGCTTTACCGGAGTACAACATTACAGTGCTGCCCGTTGGAGAGATGAATTCTCCGCTGTTCCACCATCTTATCTCACTAACTCCTAAGATATTTAATTTGTACCTCAGAAATTCACTCTCTAATTGAAGAAATCGTGCGTTCTGGGGACCTTCTGATCCATTGTCCAGGAGAGTACGCACATTCCAGAATCCAATCTTTGTCATTGTACGATAGCTAAAAGTCGTAACCGTTGAGTCAGTCCTTATCCGAGGCATAGTTGACGTTTCGTTAGCATATAAAGATTTCGGATAGTGCAAGTTGCTGGCATACACATCCTGTCCTTTGATTGTCGGTTTTAACGACAGGCCCTCAAAGGGAAAGGCCGTGGTATTTTTTTCACACCCCACACCACAGGTAGTTCATTAATACAATTTAAGGTGATTTTTCACAATTTGGCGGGTTCGCCCTTACCTTAATTTCCACTTTAGGTAGTATGAGGGGGCCTCCAGGACATACATTATGTTCCTCTATATGCGTTATTTCTGAAACCTGCAGATACATACAAATATGACGCTTAAATTAAGTATTTTGGCCTTATAGTGGGAACATGATACACGATTGTTTTCCTACTGGAATTTGTCCATACAAAAATTTATTGAGATTGACCTGGTGGATTTTGAATCGGTGGATAATGAATTGGTGGATTTTGAAATAATGAATTTTGAACTAATGGATTTTGAATTTAAGGATTTATTTTATTTCGTGGATTTGAAATCGGTGGATTTTGATTTTAGTGGATTTTGTACCTAACCGTAAAAACTGCATAATTTGCCACTGGTCTACTGATAGCTTTATGGGTTACCAGTAGGGTTTCCTTATCCTTACCCCGGCAGCTGATCCTACGCTCCGGAATGTTCTTCAACGGCCAAGAGCTGCCATACCCCCTAGATGCAAAAACTCAAATACTCGAGTACTCGGTTTTCAATGAGTCGACCTTTAACTATCTGTTTTTGCACAATGAGCCGGTTTTTTAATGATCCGCGGTTGACCGCTAGGAAATCCGGTTTTCACAAAAACTTAAAACCGGTCTTGAAATCTAAGGACCGGACAGGTCTAGTAATAGTAGTTCCTCGGATAAAATGGTAAGAGCCATGTTTTTACTGGATCAGGAATATCCATAGATACATTTAATTATTTTATATAGCAGGTGAGGTAGGTGTTTCATCGGTCGGATCAGGAGCTGATACTGATCATTTTCATATACATTTATCTATATATCGCTATACCTAAGGAATCTCATTGTCTTTGTGACAAACACAATATGCCCTATACCCTTATAAGGTCTAGGGTATACAAAACGTAAAGTCGACGCTAATATTTTTGACGGGGTGAATATTGAAAAAGTTATATTCGACTAGACTAAATCACTTTGTTGTTTTTGCCAAATATTGTATTATACTTTCTATACATTTTCGTCTTGAATACCTCCTTCTGAAGCTTACATTAAACAGTTCGATTGAAATCTTTTTAAAATGGAACAAGTTAGAATATATATTTATATGAATACTTTCTGTAAAATTTCCCATCCCTACATTCATTATATATATTCCAGTATTGATCTTTTTAGAAGCAATTTTATGAAATCCAATAAACGACTATAGGGAAAGTTCTCAAAGCAATCTCTGCCGTAAGTTCTCGAATAAAGCAAAATATAGCCTCAATTGGGACTTTACGGAGCATTTTACTATAATTTCGGAATTAGAATCCAGGATATCGTTAGGTGAAGAATCTGGAAGGATGACCAAACAACGTAGGAATAGTACTATTTCATCGTTATCGCAGTAGATCTTCTACAGGAACGTTGACCTTTAATCTTATGCCTTGGGATTCGAGTAAAAAACAGCAAGTCAGCTTGGAAACTAATCAAATGATTATTTGTATAGTATGTCATCTTTAAGGAAAAGTTCAATATTAACGTTGTTACGTAATATACTTTATAAATAAAATATATAAGGATTTAAAAGTACATATAGCCAAAAAAATTGAGCATTTTTAAATATAATACTCAGTCATACATGGTATAACTTATTTCTTTCTGACAGTGACTAATTCAAAATTACCAATATAAATCACTGTAGCCTGCAAATTATTAAACTCTTCCAGGCGCCACAATTCATTCACAATGCATTACTTCTATGAGTGGCAGCCGAGTTTTTTTGTCGAAATTATTCTCAATTCTACTTATTCAAATATAAAAGATATTAGGATACTAGGGCAATTACCAATTACTTATTTCAAGTACAGCACTCGCGGAATTCAAACATATCGCAATTTATCTCGATAACCAAAATCCTTGCACAAATTACAAACTGAACTGAATAGTAATTTTATGGTGTGCATATTAATAATAATGGATTTCACTTTTTATTTTTTTGTAAATAGGCAGCTGCCTAGTTACTAAATAGCTGCATTTTTTCAACAGTTCAGATCAGAGCAGAACAACAATTTCACTCGATAGAGTTGGTTGTAAGTGTAATGCGTGCGATAGTTGTTCTGCGCTTGATGTGGACTCCCAAAAAAACGCGGCTAATGTAAATGGCTATTACAACTTTTCAAAATATACTCGTATTTGTTCATCCATTTGACATATGATTATTTTTGAAATCATTAATGTTAATCCCAATAAAAAAAATCAAGGAAATCAGGAAAGCATGAAAATGCATGTTTAAGATTTCCGATCAGTAACCTTCGAGCTGAGTTGAATAATTGCTGTTGTCAGAGATGCAAAATCATCAAATTGGCTGACAGACACGTCCCTGCCGTTTCCTTAAGTGGCTCAGTTTCGTAGACAGGATCTGAATCTACAACTAAAATTCAGGCATTATAAAATGAACTTCCCCAACTGCTGTGAATACCCGTACAGGCACCATTTTTTTCTTTTCTTCGAGCTGAGTGAATGTAGCCGGTCATCCTCAGCGAGTACATTTAAACTGTTTAAATGTACTCGCTGAGGATGACTATTAATGTCGAAATGCATCCAAACTAAATAAATTTATAATAAATTTGTTAAAAAGCAAAGTCATAAAGGTGGTTTAAATAATTATTATTTTAAAAATCAGTTTTCATGAGAATTAATTCGCATTGCCATTTACATAGATGATTCTCGAGAACGAAATCAGTTTCATGACACCATTCTCATGAGAAGCACTATTAGTACCTTCATCAGTTATCAGTCTAACTCATAAATGCCTATTTTTGAAATTGTAACGACGTTTGGAAAATTCTAAAATACTACTCAATTGCCCTAACCCCTGGTGGGGCATAGCGCGTCAACTGTTCCATGTCGCCCAGTTGACGTTTCGTTGGCTTAAATTTGTTTCGGAGAATGCAGTTTGCACGTCCATGGCCACGAACGTCGTCGTGGACGGGATTCGAACCCAAAACGCCGGTAGTCAAACATTAGACTGATGCCTCAACACACTGCGCTTCCGGTCGCCCCAAGCTTTCCAAGCTGGTCAATAAAAGACGGCCATATGGATAGGAAATGTATGCTAGCAACTGCACCATCCAAAGCTTATATACTAACGAAACGTCGACAAGTCATTGCTAGAGATGTTGACTAATTGATGAAACCGATCTTAGTGTTAGGAGGCTTAAGGGTGCCTATTCACATATCGAAGAAACAAAAATCTCTTTAATTTGTTCACCAAACAAACTCCAAAGCTTCGATACATTTTAACAGGACTTCTACAATACTTAAATATGTATTCACAACAACATTTAATCCTATTTTGTCAACCTTTTCTAGGTACATTCTCTCATTGGCGCTGGCAGATCTTCTGGTAATTGTCACAACAGTCCCATTAACTTCTACCGTGTACACAGTCGACTCATGGCCGTGGGGAAGTATTCTTTGTACTCTTTCGGAATTCATCAAGGACGTATCCATTGGAGTATCAGTTTTTACGCTAACAGCACTCTCCTGCGATAGATATTTCGCCATTGTCGATCCACTTAGAAAATTCCACGCTCATGGTAAGTGAATACGACGAACAGGCAGCCACTTTGCCAAATGGCTGTTATACGCTTTTAACCAGATAATGTGCTTCCCGGTGTATGGATAAGTAGCTTGGTGTTCCTAATTGAAAGTTTATTAACGATTGAATTATTTTGTGCTTCTCGTTGACACAGGCGGAGGACGACGTGCAACACGTATGACTATTGCGATAGCTGTGTCCATTTGGATACTGGCGATATTGTGTGGTCTGCCGGCACTAATTGGAACCTACATCAAGGTAATTAGTAGATAATGTCCAAAATGTCAGTATCGTAGCAAATACGTTGAGTCTAGATAAAATAATGTGCTCGTAGGCCTTTTATATTTATGAAAGGGATTGAATGGATAGGTGTAATAATATGTACTTCGTACATTGTATTTTGGTTATAGCAAATGGCGTTTCATGTTATTTCGATGAGAAAATTAAAGAGTTATGTATATCTAGCACCCGACAATCTTGTGTAGATTTATTTCTAATCATATTTTTAAAAGCTTCTGGTTCACTTTTCCTTGTGCGCTGCAATTGAATACATAATCATTTTAGGTAGCTCTCCTAACTACAATTTTTTTTTTCAAAGTAAATATAAGTATTTAGGAGTGCTACCGTTTTCGCTTAATCAGACTACAAGAATTAGAAACCAAATACTCATTTAAGGGTTTTGTGGAAAGATGAAACCCTAATAATATGGGTTAAATGTCTGTACGTCGGTCAGTCCATCTGCACGTGTATCCATAGAATATCTCACGAGCGACGTAAGAAACGTACATGAAATTCGGTGGGAATATGTTGAAATGATACATACGATTCGCTGGTAACAGCCAGGCGTCATATTAAGCTAATTTCTGGGTGTCTATCATCGAAGTTGCTTCAGATAGTGTAGAGGTGTATTTATTGGGTGATTTCGAGACCAAGTAGATCCTTCTGCGATTGATTGTAGTCCAGATATAAGCGATTTGCGGAACGTATCCAGCTAAAACGCCGGTTATCCTTTATACTCCCTTCCAGGATAGCGACCACGATTTCCGGCCGGCACCCTGTACTTTTCTAGTCTCTTACACCCCCGCGACAATAATCCGTAGAGAAAAAGTGGTCTGCTAATTTTGCATAATCAATCCCTATGAGCTCCTAGTTTATTTCTCTGAAAAGGTGGCCTTACCTTGCAAAAGGTTTAGTAGTTCTAATTTTTATATAGGTATATGTTATATAACTCAGTCCCGTAGTAGTAGTGGGAGGTCGAAAACTAGTAGTACTACTAGTTTTCGACCTCCCACCACTTGCACATTCCCTGTGGCACCCCAAAAAGCAACGAACTTCGAGACATTTTTCAGTTTATTGCATGTATCTTTTTAATTGTGCATCTCAGAGAAAAACTATGTGTTAAAAATTATAGAATAATGAATTTTATTTAACTTTCGCGTACGAAGTTTCTCCGTAAAACTATTACCTTAAGAGTTCTGCGCTTTCAAAGCTCCACATTTTTCCTTAAAATGAATCATGCAGCCATGCCGGTCATTAAATTTTAGTCGTGTGGAAATTCGTTTCGAATGCGTATGCGTCAGTATAAATTTTTCTAGTTATTTGTCAACTTTAGAACATAAGTGATGGCTTCATCAACATATCCTCTGTGTTTTTTATGTAATGGTAGTGAGAGTGGTGAAGGGGCTGTTGTGAAAGAAAGAGGCATTAAAACACTACTTGAAGCCACAAAAAGGAAGGACACACTCAATCAAAACAATGTAAATTTAAAGCAAGAAGTTGAAGATGCTGAGATGCTCATTGCAACAGTTGCAATAAGCCTTACTGCAGAGTATGATTTGTTTTGATTTGCTTGTTCTTATGGCTTCTTTGGCTCAAGAGCTCCCCATTTACTTCCGAAAACCTGGAAGAGGTGGTTCTTCTAACAATTTATTTTCCATAGCGTCCTACAAGTACTCAACATACATATTAAAATCTGCTTGTTCTTAACGTTTTGACTGGGTGCGACACCACGTTCTCCGTGTCTGGATTTGGCAAAACCATGTTTTGTACTTTGTTTGATAACAAACCAACACTGCATGAATTCGTAAATATCTTCAAAAATCCGCGGTAATTTCTGAAGCAGGAGAGCATATACTTCTTGCTCGTTATGGCGATGACATAACAAAAACGTTACGCGCTTTTCGATATCAGCTATAATCGCAGTTTTCTACAGGTAACAAGTTGAATCTTTTAAAATAGCCACCGACACTTATCACCAAGTTCATAGCTGGGCCAAATTAAAAATTCCGAATAATAAAACAAAAAACTCGACAAAACTGTTAAAAAACTATAGTTTTTGCAAAAAAAATGTTTAACTTCGATGGCGCGTAACTCTTAGGATAATAGTTTTATGGAAAAACTTACTACGAGTACAAAAAAGTTTAAGGAAATTTGATGATCTACAACTTTGTGGTTAATTGTTCTTCTCTAAGATGCATAATTAAAAAGACATGTACAAAAAAGGGAAAAATTTCCGGAAATTTGTCGGTGCCACAGGGAATGCACAAGGGGTGGGAGGTTAAAAACTTGGATTTTGAAATACGAAACCAGCCTGTATAACATATCAAAAAATTAGAACTATAACTATTGAACCTTTTGCAAGGCAATATGCCTCTATTCCCCGGACTATATATGCAGTAATCAGCTTTTCTCAACCTACCATGAAAACATTTTGTTAAAGTCAAGTGTATGAACGACCTAAGCTATGTATAAGTGCTCTTAAAGAATTCCGAATATTTCGATATAAAGATTCGCTTTAAGAACAAATTTCTTGTACCAATATATATCGAGAATTATAGAGAACAATGTTATTAGTGTAACGCGTACAGTTGTTCCAGAACAGTGTTGCTCACTATTCTGGAACAACTGAGAGAGAACTGAGAACAGCAATTCTATAAATATTGTTTTTTATCACAATCTGTCCCAGCCGTATCCCCGAATTTACATGTACAGCACACTTTTATTGAACTTTGCCACGCAACCATTATTTAATTACAGGTATACCAAAGTAGATTCAATTCTGACATCTGTATCTGACCAAATAAATAATCACATGAATATACATCTGATGCCAAATTCATTAAAATTTTCTGGCTTTTCAATTTCAGGAGATCGAGATAAATAGCAACAAATCGTTTAGCGTTTGCTATCCATTTCCGGACGAATGGGGAACCCAATATGCCAAGTCAATTATTCTCGCCAGATTTCTCATTTATTACGCCATTCCGTTAGTAATCATTGGAATATTTTATGTTTTAATTGCCCGCCATTTAGTCTATACGGCGAGTGTACCAGGCGAAATGCAGGGTGCAATGCGGCAGGTAAATCAAAGTTCTCGTATGAGTTAATAAAATTAGAAGTGCTAGAGAGTGTGGATCGAATTATATGGGAAAATTCATCAACAATTTTTTGTTATTATTATTTTTAAATAAAGCCTTTGACAACGCACGTACACGCTTTTCCATTTCATATCCTCTCCATAAAGAAGAATATGTATTGAATTAAACTTGGAAATTGACTTAAATCAAACTATATATTCTTCTGATGATATCTTTTTATATCCCGACCACTCTTAAATTAGAGATTCTCAACAGGAATCTGTTTTGTTCGATAAATTCCAGGAGGATTACATGGATTTTAATACAAACTATATTTTTCTGAATTGAAGGTTCGCGCAAGGAAGAAAGTCGCTGTAACCGTTCTCGCTTTTGTAGTAATTTTTGGAATATGCTTTTTCCCGTCTCATCTTTTTATGATGTGGTTTTATTACTGGTAAGTAGAGTCCTCATAAAAAAGTTAGTGCTTAGAACCTTATGACAATACATTATTTATCTATAGCAGTGACTTTGCTTAGATTTTATTTCGAAGGGGGTCCACACATATCACATCAGAAATGTTAATAAGGATGGCCCCTATATATATCAAACATTAGGAACATACCATTTATTAACACGGAAATAGTATACTATGGGGGCATCGAAATAAGCCATGGCGAAAGTGGTCATCCGAAATAATCGAAATAGATACTTACGTTTTGAACCGAAAGTGTCTATCGGAAAATAAACGAAATAAGCCATGCAGGGACAATATTCGTTTCAAATCGAAATAAGGCATGCAAAGAAAAATATCCATGCAGTGTCTAGAACGAGCGAAGCTAGCGTCCATGCTTGTGCGATACTAGGCTTGTAATCCCTAAAGCGCGGAGCAAGCGTAGCGAGCTGAGTCCACATAAGAGACTATTGTACCCAGAGCAAGCGGAGCGAGCGTTTATGTTTGTTCGATACTGAGGGTTGTGATCCTCTAAGCGTGGAGCGAGCAGAGCCTTCAAAAGGGACTCTTGATTCACAATCTGAGTCCACACAAGAGTCTGTTGTACCCAGAGCGAGCGGAGTGAGCGTTCATGCTTGTGCATATTGAGGGTTGTGGTCCCTTAAGCGCAGAGCGAGCTGAGCCCACACAAAAAACTGTTGATACACAATCCATAGTATCGAGCAAAGAGTGTATGGACAATTTCGGTTTGCAACGAGCTGGGGTAGCCCCGCCCTTAAAAGGTTGGAGCCCCCCATATATAGCAGAAGGTCGCTCGTTTCACTCCTTCTATATGTACCAGCAACCGTTTCGTCCTAGCATATCTGTATAGCGCATTTTCTTTTTTTTTATCTATGCACAATTACGGTTTCAAATCGATGTAAAGTATCCAAAGTAAAACGAAAATAGCCATTTAAACACTCATTTTCGATTTTTAAACGAAATTGAACATTGAATGCGAATCGAATAGTCACTTTCGATACGCATCCAATGTTAAATTACGTTTTTTAAGCCTAAAAACGGTATTTTTCATGTATCACTTTTTTTTCAATATTTTTCCGTAAAAAAAAAATGCTAACTACAATTCGCTCTACAAAAAATATGCACGTATGTGGTACTGGCACCTGTACATACATGGCGCCGGTAGGTCCTTTTTTTTGTATGGATAGTACCCAAATTTAAATGAATGTATTATTACTTAACATTACGTGATTGTTACCAAATAAAGGATTATTGTCTATGGTGTTGGTTACCCTCGGCCATCAGTATTTTTGACGTTGGACGTGTTTAAGGAATGCTAACTCTAACAGCAAAAATATAATATTATTAACCTATTTTGAGAAGATATCGAAATTCCATTATTTCCTGTTTTCAATGCTAGTTGGAAGCCACCTTCTTGCAAGTCTTTATATTTCTAAGTGCAACGGTTTTGAAATGCAAGGGGAGCGGAACAATTTATGATCTCATACTTTCCCCTCCCCCTCTGTTCCACTTTCTACAAATTTAAAGAACACTCTGATGACACACACTTCCCTATACCAGACGACCTTCACTTCTCCTTCATTGAACTGTAATTTTAGAAGATATTCACCAACATCAATATTATTTTTTCCGTAGAAGATGGAGAACTTTTATTTTGCCACTTAAGGCTATTGTCGTCCTCTTATCTGAAGTTATAGTTCAAAAATTATACCTTAATTGCCTTGAGCACTCCGGAGACATGGGCGCGTCAGCATCTCTGATATTTCTACGCCTTGTTGACATTTTGATAGCATATATACTTTTCGAACCTGAAGTTGCTAACACGCACCTCCTATCCGCGCCGTTTTTATACTGGCAAGCTCGAAGCGCCGTGGGAATTCTATTAGTACGCACAGACAGTTTTGTTCGCACCAGGAATCGAACCTCCATTATCTAGATCGAAAAGCGGTGACCGAATGAACACGACCAACGAGCGCATCACTCAATTTAATCTTTAGGACGATTCTCGCGGAATGACCAGTTTTCTCCCTTATCTTAATTTCCTTTCCGCCAAGGCTATGCTTCCATGAAAGGGTAAGCCTTGGCAACAACAACAATATTACAATAAAATGTCGAAAATGTCCCAAAAATAAATCCATTTTTAAGAAAGGTTTCTCCAACGGGACGTGGATATTTAATTTCATTGTACCTTTCCTCGAATGTGATAGGGTATATAGGCACATCTCATCATCATCGTGGCGCGACAGCCCGACGTCGGGCCTTGGCCGCCTGGATCGTCCTCCAATTATCTCGGTCACGTGACCGCGTCCTTCAATCTTGGAGGCCCAGTAGCTGCTCGGCGTCCACAAATACTGAGCTCTCCAAACGAGATCTCGGTCGTCTAGGCAGTCTTGCTCCGTCTACTCGTTTTGCATTCACTACTCTCTTTGGCATGCGATCATCGTCTATTCGTTGTACATGCCTTGCCCATTGAAGAAGTCGTTGTAGTTTGATGATTTTCGAAATTTCCAGCTCATCGTACAGTTCATACAACTCATGGTTGTACCGGATGCGCCATCCATCTCGATCGCAAACAGCCCCGAAAATTCGCCGTAGAACCTTATGTTCAAATCTGTCTAGCATGTTTCCGCAGGCTTGAGTTAGGGTCCATGCTTCGCAGCCATAGCCATCGTACTAGTGGTATAGTGGTTTTGTACACGCGGAGCTTCGTGTTTCTGTGCACATACTTGATTTCGTCAGTTTCGTTGGCGTCCCTTGACAAGTTGCAACCCAGGTATATGAAGTCGTTCACGAATTCGATGTTGAGGTCCCCCACATTGATGCTCGTTTGTGCAGGTGTCCTTGTTGCCGATTACATCATTATTTTAGTTTGACCCTCGTTGATACGTAGTCCAACTTCTTTTGCAGCGGTATCGAGCGTATGCAGAAGTTCTTCTGCGTCGGCCATGATGTTGATACCGTCGGCGTACACTGCTAATTGTGTCAACTTGATGAGTAGCGTGAAGCTGTTGTCCATATCCATAGCCTTATAGCGTATTTCAGTGCTAGGTTGAAGAGCGTCGGTGCCAGACCATCGCACTGTTTCAGACCAATGCGTGTTTCAAATAGATCAGCATCCGTAATAGATACGGATCCTGACTTGTGAGACGAAGTTGGTCATTGTCAGTCGCACTAATTTGACCGGTATACCAAATTGCAGCATGATGTTGTACAGTACTCAACGACCGATACTGTCGTATGCCAGCTTGAAGTGGACAAAGATTTGGTATATTTTTACGTTGTATTCCCAGCACTTCTGGAGTATCAATTTGACCGTAAAAAGTTGATCGGTTGTGGAGCGACCAGGTCTGAAACCGCTTTGATATTCGCCAATGATTTGTTCTGCGAACGGTTTTATTCTATTTTCCAGAATTTTCGTCAAAATTTTATAGGACGTGCAAACTATAGTAGTGATATGTAATTCTTCCAGTAAGGAAGCATCTCCGATCATATAAACCACATACATTTTTGGTCAGTATGATGAGATGAGTCACGCCGATAGTCAAACATGAGACTGATGCCTCAACACACTTCGCTACCGGTCGCCCCTGAAATAAAGCAGCGGGCGAGACAATAAGTCAGGGGTTCGCAACAGTGTATAGCATGAATTTCCATTGTTTCATTATTCGTTTGTGCTTCCTTGCTTAAACCTGTGAGAGTTGTATAGCTGTCAAATGCTAGATAACATTATGGACAATTTTTCTGACAAGTTTTATATCGATCGTTTAATATTTGACGATATTACATGTAGTATTTCTTTTAGCATTTTCGCTTAGTTCCATTTCGCCTCTCACTCCGATTAAGCTTTTTCAAATTAGGAGAAAATACCAGAAATGGAAAGTACTTATTATCCTCTTTTATATATTGTAACATCCAATCCATAATCGATGAAACAAAATTTGATCCTAGTTGTTTGTTTCCAAAACGATAATTGGCTTAAATCTGATTCGCTTAATTCTAGATAGGCGTTTCGTAAATTAAGTGTATAGGTATATAGTTTTGTTATTTTGGATTTTACGCCAAACAACCGAGTTATATTTCAATGGGTTATATCAACTTTCAAGGAAGCTAAGGACAATATATGTATTTCGTCTCGCTTAGGGCAATTTGGACCTTCTTCTATTTCAATTTCTTATCATTATTTATTATAATAGTCAAAAAGACATTTGATTCATATTACATAATTATTAATTTCTGTGTTTCTCTTTCATCTCATTAAAAAAAACTAAACGAACCAACAAAACCTCCAGTCCAACAGCAAACGAAGACTACAATGCCTTCTGGCATGTTCTACGAATTGTTGGTTTTTGTATGTCATTTGCAAATAGCTGTGCAAACCCAGTGGCACTTTACTTCGTCAGTGGAGCCTTCCGCAAACATTTTAATAGGTAATTTACCCAAAAGAAATAATCAACAAGTCGAGTTAGCCTCCGCCAAGAGGCTGTAGTTCATTGACGAATTTCTTCCCTTTTCTGTTATCCTTTTTCACAGATATTTATTTTGTCAAGCAGCCTCGGGTGGTCATCGAACTAGAAGCGAGCATCTAACACATCGAGATACGTCCTTAACAAGTACCCTATCGAGACGTTTTACATCACGACATTCCTGTCGTCATAGTACAATTAGAAGGTATGTAATTTAATATGCGTCCTTTTTGCTTTTCGCAAATACTCTTGGACGTCAATAATGTAAAATCGTATTCCTCCCATTTCGTTTACTCTCAATGTAGATTTAGTGTGAATAGGATGCAAGAGACGACAATTACCGTGATACCCAATGGCCTTTTGAGTGCAGCTGATGATTATGGATATGAAAGTGATCATGCCATTTGAAAATTACGAAAACATCGAACTCTTCATCGCAAACGAAATGTACTTTTAACATGCACCAACACCAGACTAGAATTTAGTACTATCCAAGAGTGAAGTGTTTTAGTTTAGCAAACATTCATAAAGATACAAAAGTACCCGTTTTCCTGTGATGTAATATTACCGTTCATACTCCAGCCGAATTGCGAGAAGCGGCGATTCAGAGTGCATGTCAGGCCTCAGGCACTGTCTGAAGTTTTAATTTTAAATTCGATGGAGACTTATTTAAAAGGCTTCAATCTGAGAGATTTTCCAGCTGGACTTTTGTTTTCATTTAGTTTTTTTCTTACTTCGATCACGGTCCAACTCAGTCATATAACTAAAAATCACATTTTGATTATTAATAATCATTAATTAATTTTTTTTCAATTGCAATAGAACCTCGGTAATCCGACGCCCGTTCAGGTTCTTATACACGCATAAACGTATCTAGTGCCCACACGTACGTCGGGTTTACGCGGACGAAACGTCAAAAACGGGTATCAAAGCGAATTTCAATGACACGGGTACAATACACACGTTGTTCTGTTTACACGAGGTGCGTTTCCGACTCGACGGCATATGTGCGAGTACTGAAGTCATCTTTTTTCATGTGTTTGTTGTTTTTCATCGACTCATGAACGGCGGATGAGTACCCGTCGGGACCCGACTTCAGCTAGGAAGTTACGCGTTGTCGTAAACCCATTTGCTGTTTACACGGAACGGGTGTCGTAGATTTGACGCGCCCCGATAATCACTTGTAAAAAGAATATTCGCACCAAATAACCATTTTTAATCGAAAAATCAGCACTCGGCAACAAGCTTAAAATTAAATTATAGATTATTAGCAGTGATGTCCACGAATGGTTGGCTAATACTGATAATGAAAATCATGGCAACTGTCAGGAATTAGGCCGCGTTTAGAAGACGCTGTTTCAGAAGCGGTTTTAGCAGCGGCGCAACGGTGTATAAAGTGATAGAGCGGCAGTTGCCGCGGTTTACATATTTACATTGTATTCGAATGCAATCTCACCGCTCGAAAAACCGCGGCGGCGGCAGCCGCATCGGCAGGTTGAGCAGATTGTCGAGCGGTTTACATGGTTTTGAATGGAAGCTCGCCGCCCAACTTTGTTTGTTTATTTACCACCTACCAATTTCAAAATGTATTTTGTATTTTTCATGGACACTGTCCACAGAAAGGGACAGACCCAATTATTATTTATGCCTACATATTGGCAGAAAAGAAAAGACAGCCGTTGGGGCGTGCATCTAATAAACTAACGCCTAGTACGCACCGGGATTCTTTGAATAAATTCTTTTGAATATCGCCAGCCTCTACTCATTGTTGCCGTGAATTTTGTATATATTTTCTGCATCTTGCAATGAATCGAGGCAGGCGAAGTTCTGGCGAGACCCAAAAGAATGTATTCAGGAGTCCTAGTGCGTTTCCAGATAGTGCGTAGTAGATACGTAGTGCATATGGAATTCATCTTCAATAGGCTATGCATCTAAAGATTTTGCTTGCAGTGGGAAACAATGCATGTATTGTACTATTACACCCTTACACATTTTTCTAAATACGTATTTTTCGTCGCGCCTGAAGTTTGGGGTTCATCTATAGAGAGATCAATGAATTGCACTTCTTTTTTTAAGACGCGGGTGAAAACGATTTTCAAGGAAAATGACATTGAACATGATATGAATTGTAAGCCAAATCCAACGCTGTTATTCGCCGGTGCGCACATTAGGCGCATTATTTCAACGGCTACCTGTTAAGACCACACATTTACACTAACAATTTGATCCAAGCTACTCTGGATAGATGGTAAGTGCAAGCATTCTTCTCTGTTAAGTAGTCTTCGTTTTGAAATGCAGGTGGCGCAGGCCCAGGCATAAAAACTTTCTGGCAGTTTACAGTTTGGAGAAGCAAATCAAATTCATTTCCTGTCAATAAAATGTTCGTTATGTGTAATTACATGAAATAGTAAACATACAAAATGATTCTGCTGCCTAAAGGAAATTTGTCGGATTGTATCTGTACAAAGGATTCAAGTTTTATCTTGAAATTTGAATTGATGTTGAATGCTAAACTAAATCAAGACACACTCCCAGCAAAGGCCTCTTTTTCGTGTTCACTACGCTAATCTGGTCTATAGCGTCTCTTTGCCGCTTAACCTGCTCTACTCTTATCTGTACAAAAAAAAAGAACGCAGCTATAATTTCCAGATATGATTTCTCTGCCGTCACCCGTAACGGCCAATACAACTTTCTATTGTATGTATATGTACTCTCTTGCTTGGTTTGTTGGATGTATACATAAATAAATTGGATCCATTAGGCGTCACGGACACTCTCTTCTATCCAAATGAGTGTTTTTCATTCTTAAATTGAATATTAAACAAAGAAACCGCGGCGAGATGAGCGGCAGGCTCCCATTTAAAACCATGTACTTGTGAACCGTGGCGGGAGCGGAAGAAATTGTAACTTAAAGCCACCAGATCTCGGGATTCGGGATTATATAAAAAAAAACAGATTTCTTCCAAAATTAATTTATGTTTAGGTACTAAGAATACATAATACTCGTATGTATATATGTACACAAATAAAGTATTTTCTCTCATTTTCTAGTCCTGAGCGTGTCGGATTAACAAGGTTCTTCTGTAACTAATTATTTAATTTTTATTATTAATGAACATTAAATTCTTAATTATTCGTAGTAAAATTATCTTATCTAAACCAAGAATCTCTTGTCCTCAAAACTACCGTTAGAAAAATTTTCAGGTGTTGCAAACTTGGATTTAAATTTATTAAACAAGCCTTCATCGAAAAAGCTCGTAGAGTACCTGGCATCCACTACTGAACTACGGTTCGACTGGAGTATCAATTCTAGTCTTTATGTTAGTCGCGTAGACCAATTTTATGTGTCCAATGTAAATATGAACTTATATAGTTTTTAAGATATCACAAGAACAGATTTAGTAATTGTAAACAAAAATATATAAGTAAAGAATTTTGTCAAATAAACTTGTGTTTTATTACTTCAGTTAGTTTGAAGAAGTTTAAGTAGAAGCACAAATATGAACGCAAGGTAGCCGTGTTCGTTCGGTCACGGCTCCATGATCTAGGGAATAAAGGATCGATCCTTGGCGTGAACCAGTGGCGTAACTATCGGTTTTCAGTGTGTTCCATGTAACACGGGCCTCACGCAATGGGGCGCCCCCTAGGCAAGACCAAACGGTAAATAAAGTTTGGCGGCAACTATGATCGAATAATGTGAAATTTGGTAAAGATATCTTGAGAAACAAAAAAGTTTTTCTCACAAACACAGACTTTTGGACTGGTCGTTCCTATGACAGCTATATGACGCATTGGTCCGATTCCGTTTGTTCCGACATATATACAGCGTGCAATAGAAAGAGGGCTTTTCAGCTTGATAGCTTAAAAACTGAGGGACTAGTTTGCATAGAACCAGACGGACAGACAGACAAATCTTAATCAACTCATCTCATTATACTGACAAAGAATATATGTAGTTTATATGGTCGGAAATGCTTCCTTCTATGGGTTGCAAACTTCGTGACAAAGTTATTATACCCTGTCACATCCGTGAAGGGTATAACGACGTAGCCAAAAAGTAAATACATATTCAGAATTTGGTGTAGCTTTCGCAAATGCAAATCTTCAAAGACATTTTTAGTGATTCCGTAATTATATGCTCAAAATAATAGGGGGATTCATGCTCACGTCGTAAAAGCCGTATTTGTCGTTAAGGTGTAAACTTCTGTCATTTTACTATGAGGATGCCAGCAGTTTACGACGAATACAAAGTATACGACATTTACGACATGGAATGTGATTCCCCCTAATATTTCTTTCTACCACAACCGTTTCCGGCTCTTCGTAAAAGGTGACTAAATGGACAGGATATGAATGCCAGAGACTTACATCATAGAAAATCTTTTATATGCTAACAAAACGTCAACTAGTTTGACGCGTTATGCCCCACAAGGGGTTATGATTGACTACTATCTAACTATTAAAATCTGGATTTTCTTTGCATCTGAGCTATCTTTAATAAAATAAGTACTCGTATTTTACCTGGTTCTGAAAAACTGTTTTTTTTTTTTAAATGTCTGCTCGCCGGTTTAATGTTTCCAACGGCGGGTTTTCTTCATATTCAAAAATGATTCTTCTATGAACGAATTAGGTTCACTGCACTAGTCTATTAATCTATGAATATTCAAACAACCTAATTGCACTGGACGACTAAAGTTAACTTGCAAGGAAGGCGTAGGAATCAAGCATACCAAACATACACGATTCATTAGTGAGTCATTTTGATGAACAATATCTTCGCTAGTTATTTCAGGAACGAGTCGACGGAGATAAAACTTTCGTTGGAAAAATTTATGTTCACTGTGAATCTTATTTCACGGGTTGCTAGTGAATCGAGAAATCTTCGATATGTATAAATGCTTATATGTTCGCTTAAGGTTAGGGTCTCTTGAGTCAAAAGATTGACATTTACTACCGAACCGAATCATATTTTGGTCGCACCTAACCACATGACTTTAATAAGAATGTGCAGAAGTTGCGCATATTCATACAAAAGTGACATGGTTTGGTGCTACCAAAAATGGTTTAGTAAGGTAGTGAAGTTTCGTAATAGTTCTTAAGCGAAGCAGCTTGAATTGATATCATCATCATCATCGTGGCGCGACAGCCCGACGTCGGGCCTTGGCCGCCTGGATCATTGTCCTCCAATTATCTCGGTCACGTGACCGCGTCCTCCAATTTTGGGAGCCCAGCAGCTGCGCGGCGTCCACACCTACTGAGCTCTCCCAACGAGATCTCGGTCGTCCTCGCAGTCTCGCTCCGTCGACTCGTTCTGCATTCATTACTCTCTTAGGCATGCGATCATCGTCCATTCTTTGTACATGCCCTGCCCATTGAAGTCGTTGTAGTTTGACGATTTTCGAGACTTGCAGCTCATCGTACATTTCATACAACTCATGGTTGTACCGGATGCGCCATCCATCTCGATCGCAAACAGCCCCGAAAATTCGCCGTAGAACCTTACGTTCGAAAGTGTCTAGCATGTTTTCGGAGGCTTGAGTTAGGGTCCATGCTTCGCAGCCATAGCATAGCACTGGTCGTATAATGGTTTTGTACACGCGGAGCTTCGTGTTTCTGTGCACATGCTTCGATTTCATTATGGGGAGAACCGAGAAAAAAGTCTTATTAGCTAACTGTATCCGTCGCTTGATTTCGTCAGTTTCGTTGGCGTCCCTTGACAGGTTGCAACCCAGGTAGTTGAAGTTGTTCACGAACTCGATGTTGAGGTCCCCCACGTTGATGCTCGGTTGTGCAGGTGTCCTTGTCACCGATTGCATCATTATTTTAGTTTTACCCTCGTTAATACGTAATCCAACTTCCTTTGCAGCGGTATCGAGCGTATGCAGAAGTTCTTCTGCGTCAGCCAATCTTCGGGACATGATGTTGATGTCGTCGGCGTACGCTGCTAATTGTGTCGACTTGATGAGCAGCGTCTTGCTGTTGTCCATATTCATGGCCCGAATAACGTATTCCAGTGCTAGGTTGAAGAGCGTCGGTGCCAGTCCATCGCCCTGTTTCAAACCAGTGCGTGTTTCAAATAGATCAGTAAGTCTATTCTGGATCCTGACTTGTGAGACGGAGTTGGTCATCGTCATCTTTGTCAGTCGCACTAATTTTGCTGGTATACCAAATTGCAGCATGATGTTGTACAGTACTCCACGATCGATACTGTCGTATGCCTGCTTGAAGTCGACAAAGATTTGGTATACGTTTACGTTGTATTCCCAGCACCTCTGGAGTATCAGTTTGACTGAGAAGAGCTGATCGGTTGTGGAGCGACCAGGTCTGAAACCGCTTTGATATTCGCCAATGACTCGTTCTGCGTACGGTTTTATTCTATTTTCCAGAATTTTCGTCAAAATTTTATAGGACGTACAAACTAGTGAGATGCCCCTGTAATTCTCACATCGCAATTTATCTCCCTTTTTATGGATTGGACAGATGATGCTTCTGCGCCAATCGTCTGGGATCTCCTCGTTCTCCCATACTCGCAGGAGTAATTGATGTATGGCATCAACTAGACTCGTTCCACCGAATCTTAGCAGTTCAGCTGGGATCTCGTCAGCGCCCGGCGCTTTATTTCGTTTTAGTGACCGCAACGCGAGATCAACTTCCTCTACTGTCGGGGGTTGAATGGGTGGGCCTAGATCAACAATATCATCGAGAGCTTCCTGTGTGGGGATGTTAGATGGTCGGTTTAGAAGCTCTTCAAAATAAGAGGCCCATCGTTTGTTAATACCATCGGTGTCGCTGATGATGTTTCCATCCTTGTCCTTACAAAGGCTAGTCCTGGGTTGGTAGCCGTTCTTAATTGTATTTACTAGTTTGTACGCTTGTCTGGTGTTCCTATTAGCTAAGTTTTCGTTTATATTCAGCAACTGCTCGTCAAAGTATTTACGTTTCTTACGTCTAATTATTCTATTCGATATTCGCCGTAGCTCGTCATATTTTTCTCTTCTGGCTCTGGTTCCTCGTTGAATCCATTGTCTGTAGGCCTCGTTTTTCGCGTCAAGTGAATTTTTGCATTCTTCGTCGAACCAGTCATTTCGCGCTCGCCGGGCTTTATATCCCACGACCTTCTCTGCGACATCCTTGATGGTACCCTTGAGTTCTTCCCAGAACCCATGGACGCCTGTGTTGCTGATGTTGTGTAGCATAGGTGATAGTTTTTCTTCAAGGGCGGTAGTATACGCCACCGCTGTAGCATCACTCAAGAGCTTATCAACCGCAAAGATTTTGGGAGGGCTGATTCTTGACTGGTGCACTGAGGAAATTCTACATCTGTAGGTCGTCTTCACCAAGTGATGATCTGAGTCGCAGTTTGCTCCTCGATAGGAGCGGACATCCATGACACTAGACGCCCATCTCCTGCAAATGAGGACGTGGTCAATTTGGTTGACGGTATGTGCGTCTGGAGACTTCCAGGTCTGCTTGTGAATGCGTCGATGCGGGAAACACGTAGAGCTTACGACTAGATTCCTGCTGCAGGCGAAGTCGATAAGTCGCTGGCCGTTATCGTTACATTCTTCATGGAGGCTGTGGCCTCCAGAGGTCCCCCGATGCCAACTTTCATTCCCGACTTTCGCGTTAAAGTCTCCCAGCAGCAATTTGACGTCATTTGTTGGAAGTGAGTCGAAGAGAGTTTCAAGGCGGGCGTAGAACTCGTCTTTTACTGCGTCTTCTTTAACTTCAGTGGGGGCATGCACATTGATGAGCCAGAGATTGAAGAATCGAGTCTTGATGCGAATCGCACACAGCCGTTCATTTATGGGTTTGAAGTCAGTAATATGCGGTTTGAGGTGATTGTCCACTATAAATGCTACTCCAAACTCCTTGCGGCCCGATGGTTTGCCACTTGTAAAAATTGTGTGCGATTTCTTGTCATTAATCTCGCTGCCAAGCCAATTTGTTTCCTGGACTGCAGTAATGCTCAGTTTGTACTTTTCGACCTGTTGAAGGAGGGCCTTCTCGGCCCCCGGTTTGTTCAGGGAGCGTACATTCCAGGATCCGAAAGAATAATCCTTTATTCGTTTGCGTGGTCGTCGTTGTTGATCCGTCCAATCCGAGGCTTTTGTTCCAGGTTTCTTGACATGGAGTGGTTTTTACAAGGACGAGTTGTCAGCACGTCGCTTAACCCCATTCGGGGGATGGCCTCGGAGATAGCTGCTTCAGATGGTTTAATAAACGTGCTGGAGCCCACACAACTATGTAGCAGGTCCAACTACGCAAGTCATTCCATCCTACTAGACCTGAGACGCTTAGGTGTTTGTCAGCCATTCAGGCTACAGCTATCTGCCTTTTCCAAACTGTCTTATCGCTAAGACATTGGCCGTCAGCGAATTGATACACTGCCGTTACCAGGGGGCGCCCACGTGGAGGACTATGGAAAAGGTCTTTGCCCCCCTTGAATTGATATAATAATATTGAAATAATGATATCTTTCGCTTGCATTCGCGTTATTGGCTCTTCAAAAAATAGCATAGCTTCGCCGAAAAAACGATCCAAGATTTGTTCACTAGCTTCCACTGAATTGTTAAATCTCAGTATCCTTTCGCGTTTTGGTAAACTGGTGCTACGTTCGTCAGTATTTGATAACCAAAAGAGTATGTGAAGTTTCTTATCTATCTTGAATGTTAGCAAAGAATTTCTATGATCCCGGCCTAACTCCAGTTTTTCATCTACAAAAAAAAAGTCGTGTCCTCTCCAAATCCAATTTCTAGATTCGCTACTGAGTTAGATTTTGACGGTGCTGGGACCCTTTTTTTCGCCGAACACAATATATTTGGAGATAGTTACGCCACTGGCGTGAACAAAAAACGGGTACGTTCTTTTAGTACCCGTATCCACTGCGCTCCGAGCTTGTCAGTATAAAGACAGCGCGAATAGTAGATGCATGCTAGTAAATACACGCTCGAAAATTAGATATGCTATCAAAACGTCAACAAGGCATAAAAATGCTGGAGATGTTGACACACGCATGTCCCTGGAGGGGTCAAGGCAATTAAGAAAAAAAAACAAATAACAAGACTTAGGCTAGTTGTCTGTGCTAGCGGGCAGGGCCGTCGAGAGGGGGGTGCGGAAGGGGCCAATCGCACCGGGCTCGTGTTTTTTAGGGGGGCCCGGAAATTCAAAAAATTTCGAATAAAAAAATCAAAATTAATTTTTACCAAAACGCATTTCATATATTAACTACAATATGATATTTATAAAATCAAAATTATTCTTAATTAATACATATTATGGATTTTTCTTATATTAGTAGCCCTGGCACTCTAGAAACTGATATAGGTTAGGTTAGGGGCTGCCATGATGTGTCACAGCACACTTAGACCAACATTGGGTCCATTGTAGTACCACCGATAATACAAGTGTTTTCAAAGGGATTTCATTTGGCGTTGCCATTATTCCTTATAGGGCCCCATAAAAGTTGAGTCCCGGGCCCGGATTTTCTTTCGACGTCCTTGCTAGCAGGTTCTGTTTTGCTCCTGCCATCGATGCTATATTCAACATAGTTTCATAAAGTTTCAAGGATTGGTGCAAATTTCATTGCATTCATTTGAAGCGGGAATACGTAATTCCTGGAATATAAATTAACACGACTTTCTTGGTCATCACATTGGTCGAGCCATGTCAGTAGTAACTTTCACTCCACCGATTGCAAATTGTATATGCAAATATTTTAAATTATTCTATTTGTGTCCACTGTATCTTTCGCAGTCTGTTCTGACGAATATTTGCATTTTCATAAAGCAGATATAAGCAGGACTCGTAACGTGCATAAATCATCTGATGCTTTGCACTGCCAAGTTGCTGAGCATTATTAATCCCTGAAGAGGAGTGTAGTGAAAAGATATGGAACTAAAAGTATGTCTGTCAAATCGTCCCTTGCAATTCAGTGCATTATTCATGGGATAAAATTTTCTGATATATTTCTGAAATTTTCTAAGGATACAATAAAATAAATTCTATGGGAGGAATAGCGTCTTAAGACAGTATTTTTTAATTGAAATTATCGTTCATTATAGCGTAACAATTTATATCCGACACGATGGACGAGATCGAGGTCATTATGGTGGAAACAACAAACACTGCAAAAATGTTAAAAAAAAATCTTGAGCGGAGACTTTACTCGGTCCCAGTGCAGGTTTAACGATGGATCATTAACCTGTTGGCGAATTTTTCGTGCAACGTAGATGTACATTTAACAATTTAAATACTCAATGCGCGGACAATTGGATTACTGACTTATCTCTAATTCTGCTTGACAAAATATGCTTGGATTAGTGGTGTAAGTAATCTTAAATTAATTTCGCTGGTACTGGACATTACTATAAGAAATAAGCCGCTCCCTCGTATCAGGTTTTTTTTTTTTTTTTTTTTTGAGGTGAAATCTTTTAAGTTTGAATTGATTGGGAAAGTCAAAATAAATACAGCACCTATAGAGGCGGACGTTTCGTGCGAAAATATTGCGATGGGAATCAACCAAGGGCTTACAGACGGATGTGCGTGGATTAAGTTGAATTAATTTGCATTCAAATTCAATTATTTTTCTGCCTTTGGGGAGACTCAGTGAGCTTATTTACACGGGGACTCAAATGTGTGGGGAATGAGTCTCGAAAAACGGATAACAACGGATGTACGAAAAAAAACTTATTTTTATCTGTCTCTCTCTCCCTCTCTCTCTCCCTATGCCATAAATCCAATACCACACTGCAGGATTATTTCTTTCCGAACATCCTAAAATCTGGCGACCGGTAGCTCAGTGCGCAGAGGCTTCAGTCTAATGTATGATTTCGGGCGTCACGGGTTTAAGTCCCGTCCACGATGTTCACGGCCATGAATGTTGGTCTTCCCCGTGTGGTGCGGGGCGTAATAATAAGCCACAACATATCTCGGCTTGTCGCAGGTAGGCGGCTAAATGGGAGCAGGAGGTGTATCGTCTGAAACTGGTTTACCCGAACGACACGTTAGCTAGCCACGTGGAATAGTTGACACGCTATGCCCCACTAGGGGTTAGAGCAAATGAGTAATAACATTCAGTTTTTGTTTTTATCACAAACTTTTCATTCATGCACATGCCACAAGCCACTCCAACAACGAAGTGCTCGTAGTGATTCAATTTCGTGGGATCCCTCCTCGTCACTACCCAGATAATTAGCCCTTATGTACACTTACCAGAGAGAGACGCAAACACGTTTTTTTTTCGTACATCCGTTTCTCGAGAGTCTCCGTGTAAATAGGCTCAGTGGATACTGACGCCGAAAATCTGCTGGGCTTCCAAAAGTGGAAGCTGCTGCTAATTGACCGAGACGTATTTATTTCAGATTATCGAGCTTACATTTACGATCCACATGATCAATCTTTCCAAATTTACTGCTTTTACAAGCTTAGAAGTATGGATTGTGGAAAAGCTCAGTCATCGTGCGTACCAACTCTCGGTAGAGATCAATGAAGTTTAGAATGGAAAACAGGCTCAGGTGTAATAATGTCAAACAAAATAGTACCATTTGACATTATTTCACTTTTGAATTGAACATAAGATCTGTTGACATTATTCCGTTGAGAGTGAAAAAATGTCAGTTGTTGTACTAACTCTCGTAAGTAAACAAAAACAAACCTTTTGACAAAGTGCCACTTGATATTGTCTTTTGCAAAAGCAAGTTATCCCGTTACCGCAATGTTTATGTTAAGGCCACTTTCCGCGCCGCTCACTGTATTATCCTCTATGAATGATGCAGGCCGGCTCTGGCAAACCACCAGTCACCAGGAGTCAAGGAGTTGGAGGTTAGGCCCAACAGACCGAAGCCTCGACGATTGGCATTTTTATAACGGACCAGCTAAGCAGCGAGCTGTAGTTCAGTTCAGGAGACGTGGGTGGAGTTTTCGCTGCTCGTTGCCCCTGTCCTTTACGTATTAACAAAAATTCATAGGCGTGGGGAAGACAACACAAACATTAGAGGCATTAGAATGGTTGGCGCTCGATCGTGTTCTGGGTGTAATGGGAGCCTCGGACTCGGGTTTCGTACCACCGACAGACCACTACTCATCAGGTAGTGCCATCGATCTGCCGGTGGAAGCAGCACCACCAGACCATAATATGGTTCTTTACATGGCAGCTTCTACTACCAGGCCTGGCAGAAAGTAGAAGCTGCTGACTGATTGTGCTTCAAAAAGAAAAAAAACGAAGTGTGCTCCTTAGCCTGCCGGTAACCATTGTAGAGGCGAAAAATTAGCAAAAAGAAAGAAAAAATACAACATCTCCTATTATTCAGATGATCAACAGAATTCAGAATCACAATCATAGCAGAGGCGCAACACTGCATTTCTTGCAATAATTCAATCATGGCCTCTGAAAACTTTACGTATTAATAAAAATTCATAGACCTGGGGAAGGAAACTCAAACATGGGACGCGAAAATGGGGGGGGGGGGGGGGTAATAAAAACATTGGGCGATAAAGATGGAATGGTTAGCGGACGGCGCAGATGTCCTAATGGGACCCTCGGCCTCTGATTTCGTACCATCGACAAATCACTATTCATCAGGTGCTGCCTTCCATCTGCCAGTGCAAGCAGCACTACCAGACCAAAATATGGTTCATTACATCTTTTACAATGTGGGGCGACCGGTAGCGCCGTGCGTTGATCAGTCTCATGTTTGACTACCGGCGTTTCGGGTTCGAGTCCCGTCCACAACGACGTTCGTAGCCATTGATGTGCAGGAGGTGCATTCTGGCAACTGCATTCTCTGAAACCAGTTTATGCCAACGAAACGTCAACTGAGCCACATGTAACAGTTGGCGCGCTATGTCCCACAAGGGGTTAGGGCAATTGAGTATGTATCTCACTTATCTCAAATCTGGCTTATTTGTTAAAGACATTTCATTTCACGAATTAGGCTCCGTCTATACATGCCTATTTCTTGACGCGTGTATTTGCATCACGTCATTAGACCGTTGGACGTCCGTTTTTTAGACATTGCCCCCACATGCACACCGTATTACGTACTGTGTCACCACTACCACCACGTCATCTCTCAAGGAAACAACTTCGTTGCAGTCTGAAATGAATAGGCGAAGGTTACGTGTACTGTACGTAGCAGGCTTCGGGGCTTCGAGAGTAACCAAAGAGAAAAAGCAAAATTTTGTGTGCATCCCTACAATATCAGGAAGGAAAAATTAAATCAGTTAAAAAAATTTTTCCTGAGATTCGAAAATATGAAGATAAACTCTTCAGTTACTACCATATGCCCACAAATTCCTTTGACAAACTTTTGGAGATAGTTCGTCCACTTTTTTCCCGCACTAGAGCGATGAGTTTGTCAAGATCCATGCTAAGCGTCGACTGGAGCGCCACTGCGTTTCTGTTTCATGCTGAGACGCTCTCCTCTAGCTCTGTGTGCTCAACAACCACCGTTGCTCTACGAGCCCGCAGCAACGTCCGTACTTAACGTGGACAAATCCAACGGCCAACGCACTGACGGCTTCTAGGAATGACGCAACGGAGTATATGTAGACGGCCCCACCCTAATGTGAGCATACCTTAAACTCAGCTCTTTATCTAAAATCAATAATTAATGGATTCAGCTTCGGGAACGTAGTTTACTTCAATGTTATACAAATATTCAAATTCGTGTTACTTCCTATAATCTGTTTTCACGAAAAATTTATATCGAATCAACTGCTCATAATGTAAACCTTAAAGTCAACGTACTATGTTGTGAAAAACTAAAATTATTTAATCTCTACTCACTCAAGACCCTGAAAATTTCCCGGCAACAAGCAGCTGTCGACAACATGGACATCTTGATTTCAATTCTAATTTGAAATTGTAGTATGCTGAACCTTTTTCAGGCGAATCCCGAATTTGTTTAGTTTGAAATCGGACAAAAAAGGTTTATCGTATGTATCCTCCGGCATAATATGGGCCACTTTTAAACAACTAAATTTAAAATTGAAAGTCACGTCGGTCTCAAGTTTTGCAATTTTATTTGAATGTATAATCCTAGCTGGACGTACTAAGACAGTTGATCCGTTGGAGAGATGGATCTAGACACCCCAAAGATAATCCTTGCTAAAAATTATATCCTCATCACAGTCGTTGTTGATATATACTATGAATGATACAAACAAAATTCTCAAAGAGTAAGTAGTAGTCTAAGGATATACGAACAGTCTAAATTATTTCTTATACCCTAGACCTTATAGAGGTGGAGAGCATATTATTTTTGTAACAACGAAAAAGTGTAACACCTTAAAGGAAGCTCCGTTTGTACAGCAATATACATACATATAATGTATAGATATAGATATACATATATTAACAATCAGGCTATGCTATAATTGATTATGGTTAACTTGTCATATTTAGTTTTACTAGAAAAAGCTAACGACTGATGCGCCGATTACACAGTGAAGCCACTTGATGTGTTTGACATACAATTTTTTTGACATGAAACTGGTTGTTATGAATGTTATTATAATCATTGCCAACAAATCATTGCATTACACTTTTACTCAAAAATTTGACTTAAAAAGAAGTCAAATATTTGACTGTAAAATGGGCCCTTTAAAAATATGGTCGAATGTTTAAACTAGGATCCAGCTGGTTTGTATTGAATATGTGAAGGCGAAATATTGGAGGAAAATAAAACATCATCAACAGCAAGACGTTGGAGTTGTGAATAGTTCATTAAATTCAAAAACGAAATACCAGTGATAAACATCTTGCAATTTTATAGCAGGTGATCATAATCGAAGCAAAACAACGCCTACCTGGCCTACAAGTATTATTTAAAATGTAGACAATCGTAGACAGCTCCAATTTGGTTAGATGACTGCTTCGGGTCATATTATAGATATATAGCAAGGAGATCGCTTAATTCTAACTCTCTGACAGGATGTCCCTTCCTCGTAACCCAAACTTGTTGGAATGTTGGAATTGTCATCACCAGATCAAGGGTATCCAGGGTTCAGTCTCGTTTTTATACGACTTGAAAAGCTCCTTAAGAAAGACCTTCACAAGTGATAATCCTTAATGCTGAAATGAACATTTAAACTTAATATGAATTGAAAAGGCTTTTTGAAAAGATACAATTTCCATCCAAATTAAATTGACGAAATTAGAATGCTGGAAAGTTTCAAGTGGTAACACGCGAAATGTCCATCTTCATTTTATAGAGACACCAGCTTAAACCAAAATACCCTTTCAACTCCTTATCAACATCTCTGCTACCGAAAGATATTTCAAGTTCATTATAATCTCATTTAGAGAAGTTAATAATGTAATTTCCGTCGATGACCATTGCTGACGTGAACCGGAAACTTGCGGGACTTTAATATGAATCTTAGCCTCAGGATTGAAAAGTGTTCGGATTGTAATTAATGATAGCGATTCCTTTAAGACGGTTGGTGATAATGACTGGTAACGAATGGCCTAATTAAATGGAGATGCTAATAAATTGAAGGTTCTTAGCAAATACAAATACTTGCTACTTGCTGCTTGCTAATTATAAAATTGTGTTTTATTTGAGATAAAAAGATGATATTTACACAAGGGACAAACCTATAATGGTGGGGAAGGGCGGGCGTGGGGAGGGGGATTGCGTCGGGTTCTGTTAACACTATAAGTAACTAGGCTAGAACTTTCACGATCAGTTTTCGTAAATGCATGAAGAAAGAGACAGACAAATGACAAATCTGGTAAGCCTCCAGGAGTGGGTGTGGCGGTAGACGATTCATTTCATTCGTCATTTTAAGAAGTTTGCCGCTATGTATTATGAAAGATACTCGCACACAGCGATAACTACAATAAATAGTTTAGTATGCTGTGTGCGCGGTCTCATAAAGCACCAAATTCAAGAATGTGATTTGACTAAAGATACCTTCGATTAGCCTGAAATTTGAAAAACATATCTTTAGGAAGAAAAAAGTTTTTCTCACAAAGACGAATTTTTGGACCGGTCGTTCCTATGACAGCTATATGACGTAGTGGTCTGATTCCGTTGGTTCCGGCATATTTCCAGCGTGCAATAGAAAGAAGGCTTTGTACAAAAGTTTAGCTTGATAGCATTAAAACTGAGGGACTAGATTGCATAGAATCGGACAGACGGACAAAGCTTAATCGACTCGCCTCATCATATTATAGTTTATATAGTCGGAGATACTACCTTCTGTGCGTTGCAAACTTCATGACAAAGTTAATATACACTATCACATCCGTGAAGGGTATAATGAGTGAAATTTGGTCAGGGCCAATTTTTTGACGATATTTTTGTTAATTATAGATCTTGTCGTCACAGTTGAACTTGACCAAATTGGCATCTAAATTAGGAAACCATAAACAATCGATTGATATGATTATCATCGTCTGCAAGCGAATTTCCCAATAAAATGCTTAAATGGTTACACTAATAATTTCAGAAACTTGAGTCAACATTTTGATTTCGATAGCCAGGATAGATTGCAACCGGCCTTCGGTTACTTCCTCTTTTAAATCAATTACACGGATTTAGATACTACAACGATTGTATTGTACTAATAGCGCTAAACTACTTTAGTGGCTTGAGTTTTCTCCAAGGCACAAGTCAACGTTACAATTTTAATTAGAGCAACGTCTACTATCAACCATTAAAAATATCAGCAATTATTAACGTTCTGCTAGCCGTTTTCCTTTTAATAAGTTCCACAGTGGCATCACAAGCAACAGTATTAAATGAATCTCTTCTGCGATATTGTTAAGATCAAAGGGAAAAGGCAATTTCAATTTAACTTTAATTATGAGTTACTATTACTTCAAAAACCCAAAACCTTTACAGAAAAAAAACCTCACTAATAAATGAATACAAAAATGTTTTTTTTTTAAATAAGGACATTGATCCAACGATAGTACAATACATAATTGAATTCCTTCGAAATACAACGTAATTAGTTTTTCCTGTTTAAGAAAATTGATAAATTTTCGATTAGGTTGGACTGTCGTTTGAAATTAAGTTATTGGTTCTGAGAATTATAGCCTCGCTTGGTTTGAGAAGTGCAGTTTACCTAAAAGGTGATGTAATTCTCTATAAGTAAACAACCCACAGGATAAGGACTGACTCAACCATTACGACTTTTGGCTATCGTACAATGACAAAGATTGAATTCTGGAATGTGCGTACTCTCCTGGACAATGGATCAGAAGGTCCCCTGAACACAATATTTATTCAATTAAAGAGTGAATTTCTGCGGAATAAATTAAACACATTAGGAGTGAAATAAGATGGTGAAACAGCGGAGAATTTATCTCTCGAACGGATAGTACTGTAATGTTGTACTCCGGTAGAGCTACCGTTAGTGGTCATGAGTCAGGAGTAGGGCTCCTTTTAACCAGAGCCGCACGAAACTGTCTCTTACCCTGGGATCCGGTCTGCGACAGAATCATGACCGCCAGTTTCCGGACCAAAATAAGGAACATCTCAATAATACAATGCTATGCTCCAATTTAACCCGACAATGTCTTGGCGAAAAATTCCTTCTTCGAACAACTAAACGCTGTTCAGAGCAGAACACCTAAAGGTGACATTATAATGGTTATGAGTGATTGTAATCCAAAAGTTGGCGCTAAAACCTATAGGCTCAGACATGTGAAGGGGAGACACGGTTTTGGTGATCATAATGACAACGATGAAAGCTTTTGTATTGTAGAATTCTGCAACTTTCACAGTCTTTTCATCGGTGGTACTACGTTTGAGCATAAGGACCACCACAAAATCAGTTGGTCCTCTATTGATTAATGCAGAACACAAAATGAGATCGACCACTTTACCATTAGTAAAAGACTCAAAAGTTGCCTCTTGGATATGCGAAATAAGAAGGGCGCCGATATTGAAATGTGAAGAGACCATTATTTTATGATCGCTAAAGTCCGATTGCTTATGGTAGGCACGCGCTGTCCTAGTGACAAAAGATCCAGCTTCTTAGCGCAGCAAATTCACCACCGCTTTACTAAAAACTCCAGCAATCTATCAACAATAAAGCGACTATTTGGCGCAAAAAGCAGCTAAGATAACTAATCACCCAAGTAGCGACATATATCTAAACTGGGATGCCATAAAAAATGCCTACATTGAAAAGACAGATACCATCCTAAGCACAAACCTGTATTGCCAGAATAAGCCCTGGATGTCCGACGCTTCATGGCAGTAGATTACTGAAAGAAAAAACTGAAGTTTCGTTTGGCTGCAGCCTCAGACGACAATCGAAGCAGCTTCGAACTCCTTTACCGTCAGAAACCTCGAGTTCAGCGTACTGTTATGCAAATTCTCTTCTGATCTCAGCAGAAGAAGCCGCAAGATGCAACAACTTAAACGCCGTATTCGGTGTCATCAAGGAGTTTACAGGTGGACGTAACTCCTGCCAACATCCGGTGAAGGATAATGATGGACAGCTACTTATCTTGGATGAACACCTAAGGAGGTGGTGGAAAAAACACTTCGCCACGGTCTTGAACCGTGTAGCCTTTGGGGAAATTCCCCCTTATATAAATAATTTAGCTGACCAACAAAATGTGCGTATACTGTCAACCGACTAAAGAGAAATAGGTCGCTACAATTATTTCACTAAAACGGGGAAGGGCCGCCGGACTCGACGCAATCCCTGCCGAACGTTATCAAGCAACTGCCTCGTTACTACACCCACTTGTTTGTAAAGCGTGGAATACAGAGACCATCTGTAACGGATGGTCTGGTGGGCATCCGAAGATGCCCGTGGGGACGGAGCCTGAGGTAGCATAATGACCGTGAAGGTCAGGCCGTGCTATCTGGCGAAGCAAAAAGGCCCCTCAACGAGCTAAGCAGCGGCCTATGCTTGCTGTAGCTCAGTTCGGGAGATGTGGGCGGGGTTTTCGCCGCTCGTTGCCCCTGTCTTTTACACAGTTAAAAATTTCGGTATTTTTTTTAAACCTGGTCTTGGACTACCACCATTTTTAATAATTTTAATTCTATAATCTAAACCCTTTCAAAGTTTACTTCTATTTTAAACCAAATTTGTAATAAATTCTAATACAATTCAAAGTTTACTTCTATTTTAAACCAATTTGTAATAAATTCTAATACAATTCAAACCTTTTTGTGTTCTTTTTGTTCTCGCATTAGTTTCTAATCTAAGTTTAATTAAAAGGTAAACCCCACAAAGTATATTTTTTGAGTCTCAAGTCTCACTATAACTACTCGCAGTCAGCTCAAAATATTATGCTGCGTGGCCGAGTGGTCTAGGTCGCAACTCTACAACACGGAGTTCACAGGTTCGATGCTGCGCCATGGCGAAAAAAGTTAAAGATTAGCTGGCTAACCTGCGATGGGCTTAATAAAGGATTTGGAAGTTTAGAAAATTGAAAAAAAAAAAAATAATGGAGAAAAAACTTAGAGGAGTTAAAAAAAACGCAGTAAAATTCATATTTTTTCATAGATTATAATATCTGTAGATTAAATTTTAAACCAACAATTTGATTAAAAAAATAATGCCAGAAAAGTTTAATATTTAAACCAGTGAAGTTTACGGAAGCAATTGTAATACTTTCATTTTATTAAAATCTAATACAATTTTGGTGTCGTCATATATGTAACCCCAATTAGCATTGATAATAGACCAGGATTTTTAACTGTGTACGTATTAACAAAAATTCATAGGCCTGGGGAAGACAACACAAACAGGGGAGGTAAAAATTGGGAGTAAAAAAAATAGTCGATAAGGATGGAATGTTTGGCGGACGGATCAGACGCCCACGCGGTCGCACCTGGGTCCAGGTGTAACGGGACCGTCAGCCTCTGGTTTCGTACCACCAACAGATCACTACCCATCAGGTGCTGCTTCGATCTGCCGGTGGGAGCAGCACTACCAGACCATAAAATGGTTCATTACAGGTGGTTCATTACACATCCCCACTGAGTGGAAGGAAAGATTAATCATCAAACTTACAGAAGATCAAAGACTCACATAGAAAGCACAATAGATGAAAAGCAGGATGGTTTTCGATTCCGATTTTCCTGTGTCGATTACATTAACACCTTGCGAATTATCATCGAGCAATGCGCTGAGTACGATTCTCCGCTTCATTTGCTTTTCATCGATTTTGAGAAGGCTTTTGATAGTGTGAACCGAAATTCTGTATGGACGGCCTTGCGCCGGACAGGCATCCCTGAGAAGCTTGTGGCTATTACTAAGGCAACCTATGATGGCGTGAAATGCTACGCTCTGCATAAACGTAAGGTGTCGGGGACTTTGAGATTCGTAGATTAGTTCGAAAGGGGTGCATCCTCCCATCGATCCTATTCCTCATAGGGCTCCGGCATGTGTTGCATGCAGCCCTACCCGGACTAGACATAGGAATTCAATGAACTTTAACATCTACAAAAGCGTGACTACGATGACGACATATGCCTACTTCCCCACAAAATCATGGATCTATCCGCAATGGCGTTAGATCTTGCGAGGAAGATAAGAAATTTACTTAGCCTGCCAGCCGTTGCGAAATAAAAATCCTACATCTATTGCCATCAATATTAATGGGCAGCCTGTGGAGAAGGTGGACAACTTCGTCTACCTGTGTAGCTCGTCGTTTCAACCAGGCTAAATGCGTAGACGGCATGCTGTCCAAAATCTGGCATGGTTACCTGGTACTGTCTGTGATTTTGTATGGGAGCAATAAATGGAAGTTTCCGTAAGAGTTACCCGAAAGCTGCAAGTTTTCGTCAACTCTTGCCTTTGTCGAACTGTAAGAATTTTCTCGCCCAAAACGAAATCAATTGAAGAGCTAAGTCGGCGTTCGGGTGAGATGTGAATCGACGAATTGATACGCAGGCGAAAATAGCAGTGGATAGGTCACACATATCGGAAGGATGATAACTGCATTGCTTTCTCTCTCAAATTGCCTTGACCCCTCCAGGGGCATGGGCGCGTCAACATCTGTAGCATTTCTATGCCTTGTTGACGTTTCAATTGCATATCTACTTTTTGGAAGTGCAGTTGCTAGCATGCACCGTCTTTATACTGACAAGCTCGGAGCACTGTGAGAGTTCTATTAGTACTCACAGCCAGTTTTTGATCGCGCCGAGACTTGATCTCCGAGCTCTAGATTAGTATCGTAGAGCGGTGACCGAACGATCACAGCCACCGAGCGCATTGCTTTACATTCTATGAAATGGACTCCATTTTCAACCAAGGCCAACCAAGAGGGAGTCCTAAAATCCCACGGGCTCGATCTATGGCAAAAGAGTGTACTATAAGGCGCTGGGTAAATCGTTTCAGTAAGTTGTTTGGGGTATCCAACGTTAGTAAATAATTGACTTCCTTCGGAATGTAACGTAATTAGTTTTCCTTTTGAAATCTACGAGGAAAGTTGGACAGTCATTTGAAATTAAATTATTCATTCTGAGAATTATAGCCTTGCTTGGTTTGAGAAGTGTGCAGTTTATCTAAAAGGTGATGTAATTCTCCATAGGTAAATAACACAAATTACTTTATGGTTACTTTCTATCTTTGAATTGACACGAAAACTTTCATCGGAAATAAATCTGTAGAGTGGTACATTACGGCAAAAGGATTTTCACTTTAACCACATAACTAAAACAGTCTTTCATAAAATTTGGAAAATTCTTGTGGAGTGAGTGCCATGTTTGTCAGATACTTTACCCCCAGCGTTACATCACAGCGAAAATGTTAGATACCAGAAACATGTATACAGAAGGCAAAATTTTCAACTCAAAGAAAAATAATTATTTTTAACGAATTGAAGTTTTACATTGCTTTACACAGATGGTATATGTATATTTTAGGCATACACACTTTGTTAATTAACGAGGTGAATATGACTGACGAATATTCAATTAATACATCAAAGAGACCACCCCGCTGTTTTTTTTAATTTATATAGTAAATTACTGCAGTTTTTAAATAAACACCGTATCATAAAGAATCGATTGAGTGTTCGATAATTTGGTTTATATCCTTTCGATAATGGTTAAATGACGGGAAAATATTGACATAACGTAAATATATACACATAATTACTCACAAACAAAATTACGAATTCCGACATTTTTGAATATGCTAATTAGCCTAGTCATTACATGCTTATAGGAACTTCAGACAGAAATTTTGGTGTATTTTTGAGTTTTATACTCTACGCAGAACGGGTAGATTAACGTTTTCATGAAGGTTGCATCGCACACAGTACATTATGTGACCTAACCTCTAGTGAGAAATAGGAAGTGAAATACCCATGTGCAATACACTGGAAAAAGACGATCATTTTGCGAGCCTGCCTTCCTGCCAAGTCGCATA
Source organism: Chloromyia formosa (assembly GCA_964017055.1). Lineage (NCBI taxonomy): Eukaryota > Metazoa > Arthropoda > Insecta > Diptera > Stratiomyidae > Chloromyia > Chloromyia formosa. The sequence goes on along the minus strand of OZ024815.1, from coordinate 28,579,658 downwards.
CTACGGGGAAGAGGGAAGACAACACAAACAATTATGACCACGGCGATGTTTTAACCCACGAAGCCGGTTAGACTTCAGTCTCACGCCTCAATGCACTGAGCACTGGCGGTCGAGGGGTCACTTTGCCATGAAGTTTTCGGGGTTTTTCGCAGTTTTTCGTCTGGAATTGTATTTTTAGTTCTTGGAGCAGGGCTCAAGCTGCATTTTAAGACAAAATTCAACTCTCTAGCTGCCGTAGTTTTGGAGATAGAGGCATTTGAAAAAGTACAAGTTTGGACCCTCTAGCTGCTCTAATAACGGAGTTACAGGCACTCTTATATTTTCTAGTCGAGGGGTCACTTTGCCATGTAATTTTCGGGGTTTTTCGCAGTTTTTCATCCGGAATGGTATTTTTAATTTTTGGGGCAGGCTTCAAGCTGCATTTTAAATTCAGCTGCAGCATTTTGCCGTAGTCCTTTTATTATATTCATTATGTTTTCGGTTAGGTTAATTGCTGACCATAGTTCAATATATCATATATTTGCTTAAATGCTTTACTTAAATTAACCTTATAGCTTTCGTTGCTTAGTAGAGCTATTATGAAATTATATTTCTTAATAGCATTTAATCAAATCGGCCCATCATATGATGTATTTTTATCATCATCCTTTTCGTCTTTATTTCCTCAGGCACGTCGGCCAAAATTGAATCGTGACTAAAGTTGTTTTTGTGTTTGTGTAAGGGAAAGAAACAATCATAATAAATTCATACGGATATTTAATCTCTGCTTCAACATGATAGAAAGGCGCAACCACACTATTCGTGACTCGGCGAGTCACGAGTAAAAGCTCGCCAAACGCCGAGCTTCGTAGCCGAGACGTGTAAATTTTCCCATTCATCGAGATATTAAGTAGGAAAGATAGGAATGTAGGCATTTACCGAAAAAACGGTCGTTATACTTATAATTAACCGTATTTTTGTCTGGCTGTGCTGCTTCCACCAGAAGATCGATGGCAGCATCTGATGAGGAATGTACATAAATATAATACATAAAGTATTCAATGTTCTTCCAATGTACAAGTGCGAATTATTTCAGTGAAAATTTGATTTTTTTTTTGTGACACTTGGCTTCATTCTCTCTCTCTCTCTCAATTGCCTTAACCCCTTGTGGGGCATAGCGCGTCAACTGTTCCATGTGGCCCAGTTGACGTTTCGTTGGCATAAACTGGTTTCGGACAGTGCAGTTGTCAGCATGCACTTCCTGCACTTTCATGGCCATGAACGTCGTCGTGAACGGAATTCGAACCCGAAACGCCGGTAGTCAGACATGAGACTGATACCTCAACGCACTGCGCTACCGGTCGCCTTCTACCACACCAACTAAGTGTGCGTCTGTAGCTTAGCTCCGTAACGCACCGGGCATTTTTTGCTACTCGGTCTTCCGCTATTCAAGCCCCACAACGGGACCAAATACTTTTTATTCTCAAATTCCCTCTGTTTAGTTTCTCCAAGCTTAGTGGTTTCGCACGGATAGAAGCACTCAGCAGGTCTTGCTTCTTAGCAGCTATCCGTGTGCAAGACGCACACCAAAGTGTCAGAATTCTGTTTAGTCTAATCCGTGAATGCTTGATTTTTACTTGAAAATTCGACTGTGGAGGTCTAGATGGTGTGAAGCACTTATATTAACTCACTAGACCGGGTGGAGACAGGGTGAGAAGTGGAGATATTTGTTCTCTGGCAATTTAACTTTATGTATTCAATGTTCTTGCAATGTACAAGCAACGAACATGGAACACATAGAACAAGCACTCAGTACATTAATTTTTGTGAAGCGGGATGCAAATAGTCAGCCCCACACATGTTTACCCATTTTTGACAGGAACCTTAACGGGAAAATGCATTGGGTAGATAAGGACAGCATCACTTCATAATCAGCAGCTCAAATGACGAAGCTTCCCACGTTTTTAAATGTATTGGTAGCCTGAGAGAAAACAGCCCTCGTTTATATTTGTACTAGTATGACTTTTACCCGCAATTGCAGTGGTGTGTGTACTATTTTCATGCATTTCGGGTTCGACTTCCTTTTCAGACTCACGGGATCATATGAAGAGGTGTATATCTGTCTATTTTCCGCAATTCTCTCGCAAAGCGATTGTGTACGGATAATGAAATTTAACACATTGACAATTACGGGAATAGAAAACAACCTTTGGGCATCTTGTACTGAGTGCCAGTTCTAGTCTCGATGTTCGTTGGTACAAGTTCAGTGAAAACTGGGATTTTTTTTTGTGCCACACCTTCCACTGATTTGTATCCCCACCAGGACTTAAAATCTACTTGCTCTTAGTCTTAGGACTTAATCAGTTTTACTTAATATAGCATATTTTCCCCGCAAGTGGCTGTGCTTTCCACTGTAGCACCCCCATTCTTCTTCTCATCATCATCATCATCGTGACGCGACAGCCCGACGTCACCGGGCCTTGGCCGCCTGATCCGAGGCTTTTGTTCCAGGTTTCTTGACGTGGACTGGTTTTTACTTATCGCTAAGACTTGGCTGTCAGCGGTTTGAAACACTGCCGTTACCGGGGGCGCCCACGTGGAGGACTATGGAAAAGTTATTTTGCCCCCCATCCTTCTTATAGAGTAGTTTATCCTTTTACAATAGTTTGAGTTCAACAAGGCATTCCTGGTGTTGTTTATTATATATTTATTATCATTTTAATTCTTTTATTTATTGACAAAGCCTTTCTTTCCAGGTTCTTCTATATAGATAAAATAATAAAATATAAATTTATTAACGAAAACAATCAATTTTTTTACCTCATAACATACTTTCTTTAATAAATTTTATAATTTTTCCCACAAACTTAAAAATGGGTTTCCTGTATGGCCAGTTTGTAGGGGAGGTTAGCCATCATTCAGAAGGATCTTGACCATTCCCAAAATCAACTAACTAACCCACACTACAAATATTTGTCGAATTGTTCAAGTCGCTAGCTCACTTGTAGGGGAGGTAGCGGTTCCTTTGGCTGGTTCTTGCGCATTCTCAACAACAACCAACTAGATCCTAGTACAAACATTTGACCAAAGTTCAAGTCACTAGCTTCATTTTATCGAAAGCTATGGCTTGTTTGAAGTTTCATTTGTAGGGAAAGTAGGGGTTTCGTTCGTCTGATTATAAGTATTTTCAACAGCAGCCAACTATTGTAGATTCTACTACAAACATTTGACCAAAATGTCAAGTCACTAGCTGCATTTTATCGAAAGTTATCGTTTATTTTAAGTTTCATTTGTAGAGAAGGTAGGTTTCCTTGGGTCAGATCACATTTGCTATACCTCCGGAGCCTCCTTTAAGGTGTTACATACATATTTTCGTCGTGACAAAAATAAATACCCTATACTTATAAAGTCTAGGGTGTAAAAATAAGGGGATAAGGATAGAATGATTGGCGAACGGCTCACTTGCCCTCGCGCTCGCATCGGAGTCCAGGTGTAATGGAACCTTCGAACTCTGGTTTCGAACCACTGACAGATCATTACTCATCAGGTCCTGTCATCGATCTGCCGGTGGAAGCAGCAAAAGCAGACCCGTGGGTGTGAGTATGTAGTGAACCATATCTACATACTCACACCCAACACTGATTGTCAAGTACCGAGAAATCCAACCATACTACTCGGCTCTCGACGAGCATCTTCAAACAGATAAGCGCCTTTCACATTGAAACCGCAACGATTTACGAGCAAATACTCGTACTATCCATACGCTGCGGATATTGAGAATGACCGTCAAACAACGAGCAATTGCCGGGTTATTTTGTGTTATTTATGAAGGGTAATTAAATATTTTGGATTTAATTATTCCGAAATTCTGATTTAAAAAATACTTATTGATTACTTTGCATTATTTATAAAAAGTACTTAAATAAAATAGTAATTATTACTTTTGAATTACAGTTACTTTTCCTGCAAAAGTAATTACTACTTTTGAATTACAATTACTTTTTCTGAAAATGTAATTATCGCCTTTGAATTAAAATATAATTAATTTTTCTGAAAAAATAATTACTACTTTCGACTTATAATTACTTTTTTGTAAAAGTAATTATTACTTTTGAATTACAATTACTTTTTCTTAAAAAGTTATTATTAATCTTGAATTACAATTACTCTTATTGGAAAACGTAATAAATAGTATTTATTTTTTTTTTAAGAATTTAGTAATAAATAATTGTAATTAAATAATTTCAATACTCTGCTACCCACGTTCCCTCCAACAGTCGAGTAATGCCCGAGCCAGATTGCCGGCAGAGGCAAAACAGCGCCAGCAGCAGCAGCAGCATCGTGTTAGAATATCTTAGGATTTTAAATGAAAAACACGAGTTCACGTTCACGCGACCTGCCACTCTCGACACCTCCGCAAAGACAGCTCTGGACCCGTTTTTCTTTTTGGTACGAATCACTGTCGTTCATCCACAGAGCCATCTGTGTGTGAAAGTAGCAGTCTTTATTTTATTCATTTAAATATTTTCATTTTATGTTATTACAATCGTCTGTGTCTTGGGTAAGGCTGCGCGCAAGTTGGCACACGTTCGCGTGTCGCGTTCACGTGTTTTATGTCAAACGGTTTGAGTCTATGGTTTGCAGCCAAAGATGGGAATCTGTCAATTTGATAGATGCTCGGCTGTTGTCATATCACCAAATTGGATTCATTATTGTGTATTAACGCCAATAATTTAGTATGAAATGAGTGTTTATGCATATCCTACTACTCCCCAGTCGTTTGTTTTGCCACTCAATTCTTACCTAATTATACATTTTAAAGCACAATAATAAACTCAATTTGTTGATACGACAATAGCCGAGCATTTATCATATTGACAGATTCGCGTCTTTGGTTGCAAATCATAGACTCAAACCGTTTGACATGAAACACGTGAACGCGACACGCGAACGTGTGCCAACTTGCGCGCAGCCTCAATGGCTGCTTTCACGTGAACAATTTTCGCTACGGAACGCTACATCTCCTCCACTACACATTTGAGGAGACGCTACCTGTCAACATTTCTTTCGTGATTGAACCGCTACAATGGTGATTATGTTAACATGTTAAAATCCTCTACACAACTTTTGTTCACCAATTTTCCATTGGAAAACATTTCTTTGGCTCATCACGAAACAAGGAAATATCAAATCAAACGACAAGAAGACAGTGAATTTACATAGACGGGGTTTCTATTTGCGCCTTTGATGTACACAAACGTCACAACGCACATACCAGCTGCGAATTGTCAAATGTAGCGGCTACATGCCCAGAGAGCGTAAAAAATTTCTGCTACCAAGGGGAGGTAACCGCTCCGGAGCGGATGGAAGGAGCGATTGCAATCACGAGCGGGAGGGGTAGTAGTGCTACGGAGCGCTCCGGATGAAACGAGTGTCGTGAATGCACTCAATGTGCTTCCTTCCACCTCACTCGCACCTCGCACTCGCAAATTTGAACAAAAATCTTAAGATTTGTATGAAAATCCTAAGGTGCGAAGTAGGTGTAGGAAAGCACATTTACCTAAGACACAGACGATGCAGCTACTGCCACTGCTTTGTTTCTGTCGGCAATCTGGTTAGGGCATAAGACCAGGAACAGGAACTCAATACCATCTTATAAAGAGAACGAGTTCTGTTTTGATCGGATTTACCATAACGCCAGCATAACTAACCAAATTTGTTAGAATCTAATCTAATCTTGATTCTCCGCGTTTAACGGTTAGTGGCAATTGCGTTTGGCGCAAAATTGCTTTGAAAGCCATTATGAGCTAATTGCTGGCAGCCTTTATCGCCTCGCCACAGAACGCTTTCTGCCCAGATTCACGATAGGAACTGACAGCGATGGGCCAATGGGTGGTATGCATAAAGTGAGTTGAGTGGAGTAAAGCTGAGTTGACAGAATTCCACTCAATTTTCACTATGGAGCGGAGAGTAGTTTTATGCATACAACATTTTCACTCAATTCACCGAACATAGCAGACTCAGGAATGTCCTCAATAGACTTCACTCTTGAGTATATCCTCATTATTATGCATACCACCCATTGTCTGTAGCTGCCATAAAGTACATTATCTATTGTATAGTTCATGGAGAACACTAATCCTTAAGTGGAACCGGATCGGTGAAAAGATGCGTCCCTGCTCAACTCCATACAGATTATCACTATCAACTTCCTGCAACCGAGCATGGGGCAATATATGAGTGAAGAAATAATCTAACCCAATAAGTACTTTTTTTATAGCTACAGCTGTTAGCCTCACAGATGATAACAAAGAAAAGAAATATTTTGCAAAATCGAACTCGTACAGACGGTACCTCTTACAACAAGGTTAACTCGTTCTCCATTATTCTTAATTTTACCGGCTGCCGGGTTCGTGTCAATTTCTTCATTCCATAGAATGGAATTTCACCTAAGGACCCTCGTGAGTAGACCGTTCACATACACAAAGATGCGTTTTTGAGCAACGGGTGGGAGTAAGGTAGCTCGTGGACAAAAAAAAAACGATCGAGGAAAGCTATCCATGTTAATTTCTTTAAACACATGTCTGCCTACCCTGATTGACGTTCAAAATTGCCAGTTGCTTTCAGAATTTGTTTGTTTCTGCTCCTGCGACAAGTAATTATGAATATGACGGCCTAAATGACGAATAAACTGTACGAATTGATGCCAATTGTCAAATTAACAAGTGTGCCAACATGCGTGATTTTGTACATTCTATCCAGTGCGGGTTAGCCACCCCACTGACCCGTACAGGTTTGAGTTATTAGGTGCGTTTTTGCGCAATGGGTTAGGGTAGCGTAACTCGCGAAGCGAAAAAAACTATAGAGGGCAGCTATCCAGGTTAGATTTTTAAATGTCATGTTGTCTACCCTGATTGGCTTCAAAATTGACAGCTGCTTTCAGAACTCGTTCGTTTCTATTTATGTGATAAGCAATTAAGAATTCACCCGCCTAAATTACGAATGAACTGTACGAATTGATTAATACATATTGTCGGAACTTGACATTAATTGCCAAATTAACGACAAGCATGGCAATAGGCGGGATTTTTGGTATAAGGTCGGCCGCATCTTGGACGTAGGCAGGGCAGCGCAGCGCGCACATGGCATTGTTGTTGTAACAATTGTCAAAATCTGATTTTACAACAACAATGCCATGTGTGCGCTGCGCTGCCCTGCCTACGTCCAAGATGCGACCGGCCTAATTGTACAATCTATCAAGTGCAGGTTAGCCACCCCACTGGCTCGTACAGGCTTAAGTTGTTTTTGTAATGCATGGAGATACCCTAACCTGCACCGGATAGATGTTCAAAAAACACACTCTAACCTGCACCGGATAGATGCTCGGAAAAATACCCTAACCTCAACCGTAGAGATGTTCAAAAAAACATCTACAGTAAACATACAGGAGTTACAAGTGTACTCTCCACAAGGGCACCTCACATACGCCATCTGCAAGCAAATGTCCTGCAAAAATCGAACGGAAAAACATTCTCTACTCTAGTTGATATGCAGGCTCTGAAACCGGCAGATGCACACATCTGTGTCGCTCCGTATGTGTCTACGTATGTTTGCCATGCGTAAAGGGATGACGACCGTTGCGCGTCCTGCAGACATAAAATGCCTCGTGACGATCGTTTACCAGCGTGTTTTGCTATTATCGACGCGGGACCCTCGGTAGTCGAACACGTACTTATCGAACATCTGCCGCGAATGTTCCGTGTTCCGTTCATGATCTTTTTTTATTGTGTTATTTTATTTGTAGAGCGTCGTCCACATTGCGCCACTTCTTCGCCTGGTGATAAACTCGCTTCGACTGCTTTTCTTTGATTCAAGTTCGCGGTCGTCGTTTTGGTCGTCGCGGTGTGTGTTAGCTAACAAACAAACAAAAAACAGTACAATCGCGATATTGTGTCGCCGGCTTTCGCGAAAAAGTTCTTTCAGATTTGCCAAAGACGGAAGGCAAAAAAAAATTGAGTCACCTAGACCAGTCGCGTGCAGTGCAATTCACGGGCATTTAATTCACTCTAAATCGCGTCAGGTACGGACGTGCGCTGCGCCGTTTTCGGTTTATTTACCACGTGCGTCACACCGGTGATGCGGTATCGTCCGCGGATGAAGAAGTGATTATGTATTGTATAATGTGCTGTTAAATGGTTCTAATCGATACAGTGTCACAAAAAATATCAGTAATTAAATAAAAATCAATTACTAGTGGTTTATCTCATAATTTTTCAAAATTTGAAAATGTGGAAAATGATGAAAGTGGTGTGGTTGAAAATTCAGTGCGCCTGCCTTGTAAGTGGATTATTATTAGCAGCGGAAACGGTGGAAGGATCATCGCAACATCACCGAGTGTCCCATCACGATTGGAAGAGGTCTGAAATTATGGATCCCAACGGTCTGTACCTTCTCGAATGGTGGATTAAACCGAAGGAGATATATTTTCGCGTAACTGCCAACACCATGGGATTTATTGGATTAGGATTTTCATCTAATGACGAGAAAATGGCAAGAGCGGACCTCGTACTACTTTGGGTCGACGATCGATCAGGAAAACCAAATGTTTTGGTAAGAAGAACAACAGGATGTAGAACACACACATGCATGACCTCATATCGTTAGGAGAAATGTCCTGATGGTATGGTGTTGTAGGGTATGTCCGTAGATGTGTGTGTGCACCCTTCTGCATGGACACACGTACGAGTATATTTTGGAATTCTACCTGTTATACACTCAACTGAAATTTTACATTAGATATATTCGCTACATTGGTTGCAAATGAAATGGACTTGTTTTGTAAAAGGATAATATACTACCGTGTAAGGGACACATACACTTTGTGTAGCTCAGGTATTATATTTCAAGATAGGGGTCGGCGTCTTTCCGCAAAGGCGTTTTTTGCCGTATCAAAAACCATTTATTGATTTCTTTAGATGTACATAGTTGACAATATAGGTTTTTATGTATTTCATTTACATATTAGAATTGCGGGTTTTCGTATCTTATTCGATCCTATTATATGATTTAATTACAGCGTTTTTTTCTCACTTTTTTATACACAATTTCATTCCCTAATGCAAAATAATGTTATTTCTTGAAGAATTCTTATTAAACGGATTCTATAAAATTTTGCCTTTGGCGATTGAAGGCATTGGTGCTAACGAGCAAGCGAGAACGACATGAAATCCCAAAAGATTTGCGTGAGATTTTATATTCGTGCTAATTTGTAATCCCATTCCATTTTGGGTAGTCGTTTTTTGATTTTATTCGATCATAATCCAATTATCATCATCAAGCATGCTCAAATCAAAAAACAAATTGCGGAAGAGAGATCTTCAGGATTTTTCATACATACATCTTAAAAATTTTGAAATTTACATATGTATGGGGCGAAATCTGAAACCAATCTCTTTCTCAAGCTCTAAATTACACAGTGAAAATGAACCACCTTATCTTAGGCAAAGAATTACTTAAAAAATAACTGAAAAACCATTCAGATTAAAATCGTTTTCAGAAAAATTTGTTGGCTCAACATATAAGTCTCTTATTTCAGTATGTTTTACAATTATTTTTTTGTGCTTAGTACACAAAAAATTATACAAACTTAAAAAGCTCAAAAATACACCTCACGGTAAAAATTAACCACTTATTTAAAAGTAAAAAGGATACACATGATGTCCCGCTTCAGATGGTAAATACTTCAGTGGTAGATATGTATATAGTATCGTTCATTTGTGTAAAATTTACAGCAAAGTGGACACTCTGTCTTTAACCTTTACAGAGTTGTAGTGTTTTTTGTAAATTGTGTCAAAAACCTTGACTTTCCGAACAAAATCAAAATCATTTAATCCGAGATTTAATTACTTTTTGAAACAAGATAAAATCCCATAAACATAAAATTTCCCCGTTTCGAAATTCACCGCTACTTCAAAGAAATAAATGTTCAAATTTTCAAAGGCTGAGAAAGTGATGAGGATAATCGACCGAAAAAATGCCCTCGTCTTTAGAAGTTATGAAGAATAAACATACCAAAATTAATTGAATTAAATAAGAATACTTTTATACATTAACATTTTTGATTTTTATGCATTCGAATTTGTAATAAAATAGTATGCCATGGAAACGTCAACAAGGCATAGCTATGCAAGATATGTTGAAACGCCATGCCCCTGGAAGAGTCAAGGCAATTAACAATATACAGCGTTATAGGTGGGTTACCTGTATATACGAGTACAAATGAAATTATCAGGTCAAAGCAGTGAGCGAATAGCATTACATATTACGAAACTCGTGGGGTTTTTACTAAGTAAAGTAACTCACCCCGTAGGGGTTGATAAGATCTTTGGATTACTGTAGTCCTGGGAGATTATTCCAGTGCCGCAACATTTCGCCGCAGACCATTCTCTCATTAGTGCCCTGGCTGTGGCCCAGCTCAGATAGCAGTAGGGATCAGGTCCGAAATTTTTTCCGATGAGCCCTGTTGTGTTTGTGAAGGATTTCAAAACTCACTCTTTCACTAGTTTTGATGAGAACTTATGTGAAGTAAGAGCCATAATGGCTGCCTGACTGTCAATGCAGATAGCGATATTCGCGAAATTAAACTTCTTGTGCAGGCCTCAATGGCCTGGACCGCGGCTTGGAAAACGCTGGGCCGAATGCCCATAGCGATTGAAATCTTGGTGTTCGGTCCAAAGACCCCAACACCAATTCATAGTCCCGTTCTTGGCCCATTAGTAAACCACATGAAAAGGAATGAAGACCCAAAAATTTCCTACCGAAGCAGAGTTTCATAGTCATTTAATCTAATCTCAAGTAGATCGGCATGCTGGGAATCCGCCCCAGAATACTCATGTGGCCCTGACTGTACACATGAGCATCATAACTTAGGTGCACTCGGAGAGAGCTTAGAGCCGCAGATTCCTGAATAAAAGTGTGCAGTGGTGTCTGTCCAACAATTGCCGATGTCGGCCATGTACCAAGGCATGCAAGACGTTTTAACTTGGTATACACAACTGTAAGGTGCAACGCTGCTGCATTTTGGGTCACCATACTAGCGCAGCGTATGTCACAGCTAGTTGCACCAGCGTGAAATATAACCACTCAGTCATTTTAGGGGTGAGACCCCAGGTTTAACAAATTTGATTTAAAAATAAGTTCAAACCAATTCAACTTTTTCATCGAATAGAAACTCGTGGAGAATCCCTGATATAGCACCATCAAAGAAAGTTGCTTTTACAGCGAACAATCGTAAATATACTTATGTATATAATATGTATGTACATATGTAAACATTACATACAAAAAATATTAAAACTCTCCCGAATGAACCATCATCACCTTCAGGAAAAATAAAATATTCAAATTCGTCCAATAACGATAAACCGAGAAAATTAATTGAAACGGAATACTAATTTCCATTGATGAAGATTTGAAGTTTATTGTATTTTTGCAGTAAGGCGATATGATGGCCATAATGATGGCCATTTGACTCTTCTGAACACAATCAAAAGCCAGTATGAATTCATTAATTTAATTCTCGGACCGAAGATTTCAATCAGTTCACTTTAAACAACGCGAAAATGTTAGGATTTCATTATTGGATTTCATGGAACTAAGTATACCTGTCATAAAATAATGTCCATAAAATGTCTTTTATTCGAACATCTATAGATACCCCTTTTACGTGTGCTTATATAGTATGTATGTTCTGTAAAACCGAATAGAAAGCCCAATGAACGGATATGATGATTATTGTCTTAAGACATCGTCGCTTGATTTGGCAGTCGATTGATCAGCCACTCGGGCAGCTGGGAAACACAATACCTGAGGCATTCCAGACCTCAATAAACTATCGCATTAAAACTTGAAATTAACAAGAATGCAAATGAGCAGGAAAGATTTAAAATAGCCATTGGGAATTTAAACTTCACCACAACTTAATAAAAATCAGTTCGATGACTATTTTCCCATCGTTTGAAAACAATGAATATGTTGAACTCAGACGGAAATTAACAAATTAGCCATTTATATGCAGAGGAAATTTGAGTGCCAAATCTAAATAATATGTTAAACATTGAATCTTTATTTCTTTGTGTATAATTAGGCGCGTTTCTTTGCACTGTGCTCTCGAAGAATTGCCCACATTACACTAAAAAATGGTCTGCGATAGTTCTCGATGGAGTTCTGGTGCAGGAATCTTGTTCTGTTAAAATGTTGCAGGGTATGCATAATGAATTGTCTGTGTCAGACAATTCATTATGACGATTTCCTTATCGATAATTATTTATTTTTGTAATTGCAGGGAATATTGCACATACATATGTGCCAGTTTTCTCAATATCCTGTTAAACTGCGTGCTAATTAGAGACATGAGATTATCCAAGCTATAAACTGCTCGGTAAATATTTCCATTTTCTCATACATCGGTTAAATTAACAATCCATAATGTGTGGAACGCATCTCGAAGCTCAAATTATGGCAATTTCAGCGGTTTATTTTCACGGAATTGTACGCCCACTGTTCTATATCGGTACGGTCTCTCAGCATATTCATTTGCAGCAGAGTTTGTTCCAAATTCTCTTCTATTAATTGAATTTCCACGAACCCTGTTCTTTATGGCCACTACCGTTTTTTTTTTCATTTGAATTTGCAAAAGTGAGCAGTTCTAGCTGTCAAAATCTCAGGATCCGATATCAGGTGTTGAGTTTTTGTTTAGGATAAATTTTCAGCCGAAAACTAGGGTTTGGGTTTTGTTTTGGATAAAAGATCAATCGGAGGATACTTAGGGGACGGTTAGCGTTCATCCAATTAATAACGCTAACCAGACATTGAGAAAATTAAATTGTACTAAATGGCAGTTTATTGTTAAGATAAATTTTAATCGGACATTAAGCAACCGGCCTATCGTTTTCCAAAATATCTTTTCATCCAGAATATACTTGAGTTTGAGTTTACTGTCGATTTATATAGTACATTGGCTCGTGTCATATTGGGAACAGCTGGTTCCACGCTTTTGACGCTTCTTGTTCTGGAACTGTTTTATATCGGTTCTTTGTTGCTTATCCTGTTCTCTCCTCTTGTTACAAAGAAACGCTATTGTGTCGTATTATCGTTCCCTATTTATTATAAGATCGACTTTAACCCACGATTTTGGTCATTAATATATTTATTAGCCCTTATCCATACTACTTATGACACAAATTTGTGATGTAAGCCACCATCAAGGCATCTACTACTTTTTTGACATAGTATCATCGGGGAATTTCGATTCATCATCATCATTGTGGCGCGACAGCTCGTCGTCGGGCCTTGGCCGCCTGGAATTCCGATTACCTAAAACTAATTTATTTGGTGCATAGTTAAATGTACCTCCAATAACTGAATTAAGCCAATCAATATGCTTCGATACTCTTCATTGTAGTATGTACACTACAAACAATGGTAGGAGGCATCTTTAACGAAAGTTCCAATATGTATGCAAACTCTAATATACGAGGGGTCTAACAAAAGTTCGGGAAGTTGGACCGGAAAAAAGACATAATAAAAATGTTTTTATACCCTAGACTTATAGTTTGTTATTGTTTTTGTCACGACGAAAATATGTAACACCTTAAAGGAGGCTCCGGAGGTATAGCAATGTATTGTATATATATAAATGATCAGGGTCACCTCCTGATTCGATTAAGCCATGTTTGTCTGTCCGTTCGCACGATAACTTTCGATTGAATGAAGCTAGAGCCTTGAAATTTTGGCCAAATCTTGGAAGTGTGATCTAGTTGGTTGGTATTGAAAATGGGCATGATCAGGCCAAGAGAACGCCTACCTCCCCTACATATGTAAAATACTTAAATGTATCTACAACTCCCGATTAAATAAACGTGAAAAGTTCTAGCTTTGGTACATTGCTCGCGAGGGTAATCTTATACTCTCCTGGGAAAATAAAATCGATCAGTTGAAAACTAACGGTAATTTTCTTACAAAGAGCCCAGTACTACCCTACTTTTCAGGTTTTTTGTCTATAACTCTTGAACCAATTGACGTAGACACCTGATTTTGATTGGCATGTAACCCTGAGGTGAGAAGCTGCTTGAGTTGTAATACATTGGGCATAATCAGATCAAAGAAACGCCTACCTCTCCTACAAATTTAAAAAAATTAAATAATCCTTTAATTACGATAACTTTCGATAGAATGATACGAGCAAGCTGAAGATTTGGTGGAATATTGATTTTGAGAATGGTCAAGACCCCACTGAATGAGTGCCAACCACCCCTATGAACTGGCCATATAGGAGACCCACTTTTAATGCATATGGTCGTTGCCAATTGCTATTTTTGGTATCACCACTAGGTCTGTACAAGTCTAGGGTATACACGCTTCGGACTGGTTTTTTTTTCATGTTCTTAAACTGTGTAATTTTTCATTTTTCAGCATTATTTTCATTAATATCTACATATCTATACATTTTTCCAATCTGTAAATCCATTTTTCAAAACAGTTTTTAAAATCCTCACCTCCTCCTGGGTGCTATTAAAAATCTTTCCCCTGAAAATTTCCTTAATTTTTCGAAACAACCAGGAAATACTCGGTGTCGGTGCTATATCTGGGATAATTTTTTCAATGCCAGAAAGCGCAATAAATTTGCTTGTCATTTGAGCAGCATGAGCTGGAGGATTGTCGTGATGTAGGAAGTATCGCCGCAGATCCCCTTTTTCCGTTTGAAAACTTCCTGTAAGCAAGTTTCTATATACCACTTAGAAGTTTGCGTTTGACCACTTTCCAGGGGAATAGCAGCTACAATTTTTGCGCAGGTGGAGCAAATCGACATCATCACTTTGATTGGTGACTTTTCCTGTCTTGCTTGAATGGATGACTTGGCACCTTCTGAGCTCCATACCATAGACTCCTGTTAGTTTCCCGGGTCGTACTTATAAAACCAAGATTCGTCACCTGTGACGATTTCATGGAAGGGGCTGCACTTACCCTCTTTAAATTTTTTAAGAAAATATGTGGCAAAACGCTCTCTTGCTTCTTTTTAAGTGTCAGTTAAAATTCGTGGTACCCAATGGGCAGATTTTTTGGTGTATCCTAATTTGTCATGTAAAATCGTGGTAGAACCATGGCATTCAAGCCAAATTCATCAGCAATCAATTGACGTGTTAGTTTTGGATCTGCGTCAATTTTTGACTTCACGAAAGCAACATTTCTGTCGTCGTTAGCACATTTTGGGCGACCTTCACGAGACTCGTCCTACACAGAAAAGTGTCCAGTTTAGAATCGCTGATACCACTTGGAAAGACTCTTTAAAGTGTGTTTTGCTAGGCACACGATCGTCGCCCATTATTCGCCATTAGTGATCAACCCATAGAGCACGGAGCATTATTTGTGTGTAACTTTTTGATCGTCGCCCATCATCCACGCAAAGTGGCCTAGCAAAATGCAACTTTAGACGTGGTGCATTCACTCCATCTACATAAGCAATTTGGCATTCGTCGATATTTCCGTTGCTTTCAAATTCCATCGAAATCCATAGAGAATTGGAAGTCGAATTTCTATCTGCGTTGCAAGCGGTGGCCCTACCGACTCTACTTCCCCAATTTTACTTTTTCTCGTCTCCGTTTTCGCCAAGAACTCTGAAAACTGGTTTGTATTATATTGAAACCATAATCTATCGACTTTTTATTTTTTGTAATACTAATAGGAAGTGGCCAATTTAATAAACTTTTGTTAGTCCTCACACTTAATACCCGCGTAGTAAAAAAGAAGTAGCAGCAACGAAACTATACATAACATAATAGCAAAAGGAGAATTTAGGGAAAATGGAGTATTTTGTATTTGGATATTGGGTATTTGAACGAAGTTCAGGATGTGTCTTAGTTATCCTTGAAACCACAACTTAAATTCCAAGAGAAAACTTAAATTCGAACATATCCACAGTGCAAATGCGATCTAACAAATTTTATTTGTGAAGCATTTTGCTTGCTTGCTATTCCAACTGATCTAAACTGCATTGCTTTCTGCAAATTCCGAATTTCTCTATCTGCAAAATCGGTTAGAGAATAACTTTTTGCACCAAATGTCAATCGAGAATTATTGTGGGTAATGCGGTAAGTGTAATGTGCACAATGCTGTTCTGTTCTGGTACGAAAAAAAGTGGCTAATATAGTCTATTGACAAAAAATTCGAATACATACACACAAAAACATTATAACATTTAGCATGGGACGTTTATTCAAACGCAGCTAAAACTTACGATATTCTGATAACGGCAAATCCCCATGATATTTTTTAGGTCTAATCCAAGTTCGCTACGAAACAACTTGAATACATGGTGGGCCTTATCGTCAATTTGGCGTATTATCTTTATTGTATCGCATATGTAAATTCTATGGTATTTTTTTTTGGTAAATGCTAGTTGTTTTTCTATTTCCCCTTGTGGCGTTGAAACAACACATATTACAACGAAAATTTTATCAAAAATGTCTCATTCCTGTGAAATAGAAATTTTTCTGTCTCTGCTAATTGAATACAGTCGTCTTTTCTATATCAGTGTGGTCCGATTTTATTTTTTGTACCAGTTTTCTTTCGGTATAGAAATTCATAGATTGATAATCTTGTGCTACTGCCTAAAGTTGAACTTACAATGTCTTTGAAACTCAAGAGTTGGAATGAAACGTCAACTATCAAAATTTCGACAACTCAGATCCCGGAGTTTCATTGCCGGCAGCAGCATCGCCTGTATCTTGGGTAACTGAGCCTTCTTACACCTAGCTCGCACTTAGGAAATTTCCATACAAAGCTTAAGCTTATTGTTCCAAAAATCTCCTAGGTGCGAGCTTGGTATAGTAAAGCGCACTTACCCAACCACAGGCGGTGCTGCTGCCGCTGCCTTGCTTCTCCCGGCAATGAAATTCTCGTAAGAGCGTCAACCCGATATTTTTTCATTGAACAATTCAATTTACTCTGAAAATAAAGAGCTTTTGACGAACGTTTGTTGAGACGTTCTATTATCCAGTGACGTATAGGGGTTTTTCAATAGGGACGACGCATTTTGTTTTTGACATTTCATGAATATGAGTGAAGTAGGCTTCGCAATTCTTTCGCATTTTAAAACGTCAGTCTATGCCATTTAATCATGGAGAAATTATTCCACTTTTTTATCAAAGTTCACGTTCTATCGCGACTACGTTGCGCGCTTACGCCAATTTTTGGTCGACGAAACCGTCCAACAAGGCGGACTATTGAACGTTTGGTGCAAATTGCATAACGTAACGTAATGCTCAAAGTGAATAAAATATCGTGGCCGTTCGAGAGAGTGTGCGTGAGCAGTCAAGGATGTCGATTCCACGCCAGTGACCAGTTTGTGGCGAATTTTGCGGAAGGATTTGGCTCTTCACCCGTATAAGATTGCGTTGACTCAAGAACTAAAGCCAACCGACCATTTTAAGCGTCGCACATTTGCTAATTGGGCTCTGGACCAGATGCCAGCTGATGACGACTTTCTCGGATGAAGCTCACTTCTGGCTCGAAGCTTTTGTCAACAATCAAAATTGCTGGATTTGGTCGAGTGAGCAGCCTGAAGTGATGTACGAGACACAACTTTATCCTAAATAATTTACAGTTAAGGATATATAAAAATATATAAAACTTCGTAAAGATACGAATAAAACTGTATATAAAAATGCAAATTTCCTTTAAGGTGGGAAAAGCGGATGGGGGTGGATTTTCGAAATGCCCTACAAAGAGTAATCTTCCCCTTGTTAAGGAGGTCCAAATTAAAAACTCCATCAATATCTTTAGATTTGAAAGCAATTTTTCTTCCAAAAAAACCTGCGTACAAAATGTGCGCGTGAATAAGAAAAATTGAAACTGTGACGTCACGACCTTTCTCACTTGTTCGGTGACAAATATCTCAGTGGCACACATTTGAACGAAAGGTCCTTTGGCGAATTTTCGGAGCAGTTTGCGACCGAAATGGTTGGCGCAATCGGTACAACCATGAGCTGTTCGAACTGTACGATGAGCTGGAAGTTTCGAGAATCCTCACTATCAACTACAATGTCTACAATAGGCAGGACACACACAACGGAAGGACGATGACCGCATGCTTATGAAAGAATATTGAATGGGCGACGCGTCGACGGAGCAATGCTGCGAGGAAGACCGAGAGCTCCTAGGGAAGACTCAGTCATTGATAACGCTTTGCTTCCAAAATTGGAGGACGCTGTCGCTTGACCGAGTTAATTGGAGGACGATGATTCAGGGGGCCAGGGCCCAACGTCGTGCTATTGCGGCACGATGATGATAATAACTACACTTCAATATATATATTGCAAACTTTAACGCCGAACTAATTATGTCATAAACAATTCCACAGTCTTTTCCCCCGCTAACATTTGATCGTTCTTCAGGTCTGTCTACGCCCCATTTTTTAAACTAAAATTTGCATAAAGTGTACGCTCATCGCTCATTCACCTGCTCGTTATTTGCATTCAGCGGGTGAAATAAATTCGATACCATGTGAATGTCTAATGAGTTGTCTTTAAAGATGTTTATATGCTCGAATCGTAGCTCGTAAGAAACCACTTTTACGACGACGACGAGCACAACAGCTCAAGAACCTTAACATTCATGTATCGGCGTCGTCTACTCTACCTCTCCGCGACTTCTTTTAACGTTAGTAAATCCGTAGGTAATCTACCTGTACCGAATGGCACGGCGTTGTTTTGTCAGACACGAGGAAACAGAGATCCGCGATCAATGTATGCACGTACAAGAAAGGTAGCAGCAACGAGCCAACAATAAGCCAGGCCTGAGCCAAGCCAAGAATGTTATTGATGATCCAAGAAGCACCAGTGAGTGAAGAGACCATGCAGCCTATAGTCGTACCTGAAAAGTATGTATTCTTAATAGGTAAAAAGTGGCAAAACTACAATTTAATAAACTAAACTAAAACTACCGGGCTATAGCCAATGACGTAGATAAGAGGAGGGTTAAGGGATCAACCTCCTTCCTACGTTAGTAAAAAATTACTGTAGAATGGCGTCCAATGTGGGTTCAGCGTGCTTTTGTTTATTATGTACGTATATGAAAACGAAATGGACAATCGACTAGTTGCGCAGTACCGCAAGTCACATGACACAAAAACCAAAATCTTTTTAGAATTTTAAGGCATAAGCTACCTTAAGGATATCTTAAGGGTACGCGTTGAAAGTTGATTTTCACTCAATTTTCACCCGAGCCCATGTTAATAAAAATGCAGTGCCCACGAAATATCATCCCCCTCCGTTAAAAGCTATATGTATATGCCACTGGCTCTAGTTGTCCGATCAAGTCTGCGCTAGAATGTTGGTATGTCAACTGCAAGACAGACAATTCTCTTTCAGTTCTTCGGGAGTTGGACATAAATTTCCATGCGAGTAGTTTGCGTCTAATTAAAATCAATTCAACATATTTGCAGCCTATAAATGATTATCTAGCTCAAGAATAAAACAGAAGAGGTCTCGGAGTCGGATCATATGAAAAGTACGTGTAGCATGTGTATGATATGCAAGGAGCCAAGTAATTGGTTATGCAGGCAACGTGCCGAGACAGGAGACATTCGACTGTCAACGATATTGTTTAAAACGTAACGATTTTGAAACTGTTTATGTCGATTGTGATTTGAATTCCTTGAAAAGATTGTACATATACGTAATTGGGAGATTGTGGATGCAATAAATAATCAAATAGACGTCAAAAATGTATTCAGATTGTCGATTTGGGATTGTTTATGGGGCTGCTTACCTTAGTGATTCATTTTAGAGCTGTTTAGGCGGTCATTGGGGATGAATGAAAAACTGAACTTGTATTGATCAGATCGGATTCTGACAAACAATTCGTATGTTATATAATTAAAGTTTTTATTGACAATTTTAGACATTCGATCCCTTATAAATACTTTCTGGCTCTGATTCATCTCGCATTCATACACGAGTAGATAATATGTACATATATCGAAATCTTTCATTCATCCGTTGTGTTTCCTTGCAATTCAATCCACTAAACGCTAAATTCCGGTCATCTACAATAACCAAAGTAACCGGTTCAGAAAGTTCCTTTTATATGATCAAAGAAGCTCCAACGACCAGGCCAGGTGATCACTAGACTATGTTTTGTTTTTGTCTGACCGAAGATCGAAGAAGGTACTCGTTTTATTGGTCGCATCTTCTTGCAACCGATCTTGTCTTGCGTAACCTGATTTCCCTTTTTTTCTTCAGAAAACCTCTTCCATCCATAGTCGTTCCAGAGGCATATAAGATCACGTTATTGAACGTACTTACGACGCATGCTGAATTATGCAGGCAAAAGATAGAAAACGAAATTAACTGCTGGTACGCCCTTTTTAATTTAGTTAATGTATCCTCGCTTAACAGATCTTCATCTTCATGGAGCTCATGTGTTAGGGTATGTATCTGGTGGCTGTGGTTGCAGAAAACTCATTTACCACAAGCTTCCAACTGGACATGCAAACGTTTAACGGGTTGATTTTGAGGATAGTTAATTTGTCTCATGTTGGTTTATAGGCTTCTCAGACTTAAGATATACGAACAGGTTGCATGCAGATTAAAATATTAATAAAAAATATACATAGAGATAATATACCTAAGTATTTTATATTTAATATCGACACGCAATTCTACACAATAGGCGGGTTTTTTCCAGATCCATATAGAACAGAACAGGTTAAGACCACACAATTACACTAACAATTTGATCTGAGTTGCTCTCGATAGAACGTTAGTACAGGATTCTATTAAATAGTTCCACATTTGAAATGCAGGCGGCGCAGGAACATTTTACAGTTTGGGAAGCACATAAAGTTCATTTGCTGCCAATAAAATGTTCGTTTTGTGTAATTATATGGAATAGTAAACATACAAAATAATTTTGCTGCCTAAAGGAAATTTGTCCGATTGTATATGTACTAAGGATTTAAGTTTTCTCTTGAAATTTGAATTGACATTTGAATTCTAACTAAACCAAGACACACTCCCAGCAAAGACGTGCCCCGATTTTGTGTTCTTTACGCTAATTGGCAGCCACCATACAAATTCTTCGCCGTCGTGGGGGCGAATTGAGAACTCAGTACTCATTTAGATAGTGGCGAAATAAGTTGACGTTTCATCAATTGACTAACAACTTTGATCCGATGAAATCCCATACGAGACCTGGATTAAAACCGGTCTGTGGTTTTGTATGAAAATGGTTTGGGATCCTGGAATCAAAAGCGGCTATTGTCAAACGACTGGTGTAACGACCGCACAATGATCTCGCTTGCACCACCCGAATCAGTTGAGTTCTTATTGATGGAACATCAACAAACAATGTTCGCCTAGTTTAATCCGGAATTTGGCACATTTTATGGAAATTATCTTTTGCTTTAAGAGCAGAAATACAAATGAAATAGAATCATTCACCTATTACACGAATATTGCCTTGTCATTCGGGCTGATGAAATGATATTATTAAAGCCATTCTTCATCATGAGGGTAACAGTAACAGAGCAATAACATACATTTACGTGTTTGTTGTCCATGCTTGACATCGTACCGTATCTTGTGGCTCCGAGTATATCCCCATTGTTATATGTTAGGATTATTATAGCCGCGTTTATTTGTGTAACCAAGCAGAACAGAATAGCAGCAAGAAAAGCTATACTGATCAAAAAAGCGAAACATCAATTTAGTTGAAAATGGAATGATTCCTTGGTTAACTGTGTGTCTTGGATTTGGTTGCCGTCAAACCTCAAATTAAATGTAAAGAAAAAACTTTTATTCAATTATAGTACTGGAGCCCACTGCTAGAAAGCCTTCGTCATCTGTACCCGGCTGTAATTTGCACCAGCTGTAGAACATAGTACGAATACTACGAAAACGTGCGTGCCCAGTCCTGCCGGCGTCCGTGACCCATGCTGACCATGTTGAGCGTTTTTGAGATGGTCAGCATGGGTCACGGACCCGGGCTATAGGGTGACTCACGTTTTCGTAGTCTCCGTACTATGTTTTACAAGTGGTGTAAATTCCAACCAGTTACAAATGACGAAGGCTTTCTTGCACCGGGCTCTTAGACTATTATATCCCCAGAGAAAATACAATTTAACGGATTTTATTGTGGCAGTATTTTGTATTTGTTATACTATACGAGGATGTAACCATTCAACTACAGAAAACCAATAATTTATTGACAGGAAATAAATTTGCACTATATCGCCCCATAGGTTAGAGTGAATTCGGGATATTTCAATCTTGCAAAGTAGCTCAAAAACAGTTTTGCTGCACCAGCTGTCCATCCAAACGTATGCGGCACAATGTTCAGTGTTACCTGGGCACTTGTTCTGTCCCGTTGCGCAAAGAAACACGAGTAATAGGATTTATTAAAACTAGAAACGAAATGGTTTTATATGATTCCCCCTGTGTTGTGGGACTGAAGAAATGTGTCACGGCCCTTCCTGGCATGTCATAGAAGGTCACTAAAAACGACAGGATGTGTGAGCCACGGCTTTCGTTCAATGACAAAGTTTGGTTTCTAGAATGTGCGTACTCTCCTAGACAATGGATCAGAACGTCCCAAGAACTTATGATTTCATCAATTAGAGCGTAACTTTCAGCCGTATAAATTAAACATCTTACGCCGAGTATCCAATAGATTCTTTTGTGTCTCTCCACAATCTCGCCTGACTAGACTCATTGCAAGATGCAGAAAATACATACAAAATTCAGGCGACAATGAGTAGAGGCAGCCGAGATTCTAGCGAGACGCAAAAAAATCGCAGTGCGTACTAGGCGTTATGAGTTATTGAGATAAGATGGTGAAACTGCGGACAATTTATCTCTCTAACGAGTAGCAATGTTATGGTGTCCTCCAGTAAAACTACCGGTAGTGGCCATGAGTCAGGCGTAGAGCTACTTTTACTTTTTATTCTGGGATCCGGTCTCTGACAGAATCATGACAGCCAGGCTTCAGATCAAAATAGGAAACATCACAATTAAACAAAATCAGGTCGACCACTCTGCCATTAGCATAATGCTGGAACCACATTGAACGTAGAAAGCAGCAGCAGTGGCAGCAGCAACAACACCAACATGCAGATCTGCTTTTGCCACTGTCGCTGCCACTACGTTCAATTCGTTCAATTTCTTTCTATTGCACGCTATATATATGTCGGAACCAACGGAATCGGACCCATACGTCATATAGCTGTCATAGGAACGACCGGTCCAAAAAAAAGTTTGTGTCAGAAAAACGTTTTTATTTCTCAAGATATCTTTACCAAATTTCACATTATTCGATCACAGTTACCGCCACCCTTTATTCTTAGATTTGGACAAAATCGGTCCACTATTTCATATATCTCTCATAAGAACCGCGCTCGGTGCCCGTGGTCATTCGGTCACCGCTCTACGATACTAATTTAGAGCTCGGAGTTCAAAT
Source organism: Chloromyia formosa (assembly GCA_964017055.1). Taxonomy (NCBI): domain Eukaryota; kingdom Metazoa; phylum Arthropoda; class Insecta; order Diptera; family Stratiomyidae; genus Chloromyia; species Chloromyia formosa. The sequence goes on along the minus strand of OZ024815.1, from coordinate 28,556,165 downwards.
CTCGGCGCGATCAAAACCTGCCTGTGAGTACTAATATAGGGTTTTTCAATACTCAATTGGGACGACGCTATTTGTTTGACATTTCTCGAATAGGAATGAAGTTGGCTTCGCAATTCTTCCACATTTTGAAACGTCAGTCTATGCCATTTAATCATGGACAGAAACACGCTTCAACAACGTTTGCGAATTATTCAACTTTTTTTTAATCAAAGTTCACGTTCTATCGCGACTACGTTGCGCGCGCTTACGCCAATTCGGATGAAGCTCACATCTGGCTCGATGGTTTTGTCAAAAAGCAAAATTGCCGCATTTAGTCGAGTGAGCAGCCTGAAGTGATGCACGAGACATAACTTTATCCGAAAAAATTGACTGTTTGGTGCAGTTTCCATGCCGGCGGCGTCATCGGCCCATTTTTCTTTGTTGATGAAAACCGCGCGCCAACAACCATCAACGGCTATCGCTACAGGGCCATGATATCGGAGTATTTTTGGGACCAGCTCGACGCTGTCGACTTGGACAATATGTCGTTCCAACAGGACGGCGCAACGTACCATACAGCGTACGACACAATCTAATTATTGAAAACCAAACTCGGCGATCGAGTTATCTCACGCAACGGTCGTCGCGAATGGCCGCCTCGTTCGTGCGATTTAACCCCTTGGGACTTTTTTCTTTGTGGTTACATTAAATCGCTGGTCTATGCCAATAAGCCAGCAACGTTAGAAGAGCTGCAGGCCAATATCGAACGCGAAATTCTTGGTATTTCGGCCGGTTTGTGTGCTCGACTCATGAAAAATTGAGTCCAACTGGATACAAATTGACCCATCCCTACTATCTTACCTCGATTTACCCGCGAAGGCTATGCTGTTGCATTAAAGGGTTTCCTCTAAGTTTTGGCGTTAACAGGAAATGACACAACAAGAGCGATGATGTTCATTGGCCCTTGAGCCTGTCCCATACAAATACATTTCACTTTCCTCCATTTGCTTTTAAGTTGGACATGATTCGCTTTGAAAAATGTTGCCCCAAGGAACTAATTCTTCAGGTGGACATCATTGATGATGATGATAAATGTGCCTCTGGCATCAATATGAATTGCTTTCGAGAAAATTTTGCCTTCCGGTCCTTTATGTCTGTTAAGCTATGTATATATTACATGTCCCTTAAGTCGATACCGATATTTTCTAGGTTTGGTTTCTGTTTCATTTTATGCCCAAGAAGATGCAGTTTTCCTAACTAAAGGACTCAAACACCATCAGCAGTAGTCTAGGGCATTCGCATCAGGACCCCCAGTCGTATGATACCCATCTTGCCTAGATATTGCTTTGTTGCTAAGAACATCTTTTTTCCTCTCCATAGGACTCAAAACGCCTTCAATAGTAGTCTACTGCATTCGCCTGATCACCCCCAGTCATGTCATACCCATCTAGCCTAGACATCGCTTCTTTGTCAAAAATGTCCTTTTTCCTCTCCAAAGGAAGCAAAATGCCATCAGTACTAAAGGTAATTGGTCTCATTACCATCAGTCAGAATATACACATATCTACCAAGTTTGGTTTCTGTTTTATTTCATTATTCCTTCAATATTCCCTACGTCCTGACGCACATCTCCAGCAGGACCAAAATGTAACCGTGTGGTATTTATAATAACCCTGGGGGCGACCGGTAGCGCAGTGTGTTGAGGCATCAGTCTCATGTTTGACTACCGGCGTTTCGGGTTCGAATCCCGTCCACGACGACGTTCGTGGCCATGGATGTGCAGGAGGTGCATGCTGGCAACTGCATTCTCCGAAACCAATTTATGCCATCCAAACGTCAACTGGACAGTTGACGCGCTATGCCCCACAAGGGGTTAGGGCAATTGAGAGAGAAATTTAGTTGAGCACAGGGAAATGCTTGGAAAAAACTTTCCTTTGAAATCATTGAAAAGACTTGAGCGAAAAACTCTATAAAATCTTCACATTATGTATCACCGATCAGAGCAAATGATAGCCCATGCACACCCTTGGGACAGATTCAATCCGTGAGAAAAGAACGCGGATCTCGATACGCTCCAAGCCTTCCAAGAACGACGAAAGCAACGAGAACAGGAAAAAAATTAAAAATAGCGATTTTCAAACTGTTATATGTATGTATATCGGTTATTCGTCGTATCAACTTCAAATTTGCTACACTTCCTAAGACGAACCTATAAAATGACCCTACTAAATTTATGCCCACGATCAATCGGGGCCCTAGCTACAGAGGTCCGAAAGTGCGTGATTGTTGTGTCGCGTAAACATAGTCTTGGTCGCTTTTCCTCGTTTTGGCTTTTCTCGATTTCTTCGTTTTTCTTTGGCGGGCGGAGTGCTCCCGCGTCCCTATATTAACAAATAATTTTACACAGAAAACGGGATTTTTGAACAAATGTCAGTTGCGTGGTAGCACCTTTTGTTCCAAATTCCTTGAGTGATGGATTGATACATGTAGATCTACCATTAAGAAACCAAAACAACATGTGTGATGTCTTTCTTTGCGTACTATGAATTAAAGATATGTACACTACACCTACTTTTCAACTTCTTTCTGATTAGATTTAAAATCTAATTTAGCTATATCTGAAATTTCTAAAACACCTCCATTAACTATGGCTTTTATGACACGACGAAGACCAGTGCATGCAGTGGAAGCCACAAAAACAAACCAAATTCGCGTCTTTGTTCTCCAAAACATCATTTTTCTTTTTAGCTTCGACCACGTCTATACTCTTCATATATAATATCATCTAATGTCCGCATTTAACGTACTGTCCACATAGTGTCCATTTCGTACACTACGATGACTCGGACATTTGGCACATTTTTTTCAGCAAATACTCGTAGAATACCATCAATTCCATCGCCTTCCAAGATCGTCTTGGCATTTATTTGCAGTCCCGGGTTTCAGGGAAGATACTCGTACATAAAAAAGAGTTGAGGCGTGATGACGTGGCAAAATTAACGTGCGTCCTTTAATTTGTTGGCCATTTCAAGTGGTGTGACTAATGAAAAAATTATGGACATAAAAAAAGAATTAATTGATAGCATCAACATCATTTCTTGTTGGCACAGAAACCCATCATTTCAGATTTATGATCGAAGATGAACCTGAACTAATGACAAATGATTTTATATTTTAGGATGTGTCCAGATTTCATCTAAAGTTCGAAGCATTTTATTTGTTGTTAAAGTTAGTTGACGTTTTAAGGAACCCGTTCACTATCAGTTTGACTATCTTCCTACAGGAATAACTGAACATATTCCTACTTTAAAAACTGATCAGAGTCTCTAATCTAAACTGACGAAAATCTTCTTCTTGAAAAAAACGGACGATAATCTCATGTGCCGACCAGAATCTTTAGGAAAAACTGACAATAATCTCTCACGAGAAGTTGTATCCAAAACTGACGACAATATCAAGTCGTGACGAGTGTAGGAGAAACTGACGATCATTTTTTACGGCAGGAATATCTTGCGTTTTACCTACAGATTCATGTCAGTTTACCCTACTAGATCCTCGTCAATTTGTTCCTGTAATAATAGCGTCAGTTAAACTGATAGTGAATAGGCTCCTTTAGGATGGAAACATGCTCTGCTTGTATTGATTTTTCTGAATTTATTGTTTCTTGTTCAGACAACGTTTTTTCTTATTGGGAATTTATGAGTATATGTTAAGTGTATACATATTTGAAAATTGCAGTTATGTTGAGTACAGTGATTGCAATACAGTGCGATACCAGACAACAGCACCTATAAAGTTTATGTGATGCTCTCAGTTCGGTATTACATCATTTATTAACAATAAAGCATCAATAAACCTGTCCATACAAATAGTTTGGTAAGTCCATCAAGAAGTTATTACGTACGAGTATGAATCAACCATGATTATATAAATATTTTGAGTAATGAAAAAATACCCGAGAAGAATTAAATCTGGTAGCGAGCTGACTAAAATCCCTAAATCCAAATAATTTCTACATTTGGCACCATCATATGGCTGTGAGGTATAGACATGTCCAATGCAACATTACCTTCATTACACCAACAGAGATATAGCTTCTATACCATAGACCAAATTACTATTGCCCACCATTCGATATAACCCTGTTTTCATTGCGAACATTTCCCTAATTTCTGCAAGAATAAAGACCTCAATGAGCAAACCATTTCCTTGACACTTTAAAGCTGAAAATGTTTCTTAACTGCACAATAACTTCCTATTCGTGGCTGCTTATTAAGAGAAGGTAACAGTGACAGCTATCCTTACGTGCTTTCGGATTTTCTTCCATTCCAGCGTTCCACTGTTTTGAAAGATTTCAGAATTTTTCCGATTGTGAGTTTTCCCCCGGTGGGCTGGATGTCTTTCCATATCTTAGTTTCATAGTCGCATGTCGTTTGTGTGGTACAAAGGTACAAATTCGATTACGTTGGTAAACCTGATTGTGTAATATTCCAGTAGGGATGTAATATAACACAACAAGTTTCCGTATGGAATTTCTGGTAATCAGTTAATTAAAAATTTTAAGAGAATTAAAACAAGATACATTTAGTAATATCAGGAAAACCTGCTGGAAAATAATTCTTTAATTAATGACAAAAATAATGAAGCTGCCCTCTGGAGTCCTTGGAAACGTTTACAGTTCAGTCGAAGCAGACTTATTATAAGTATACTTAAGAAATATTATAAGTCGCTTCTTTTAACAATTGCCACAAAGACAGGACATAAAACTGAAAAATTATATTGCGAGGTGTAAAACTGTCAATTGCCGTTATCAAGGAGATGAAATAGATTATGCCTTCTAAACCCAATGGGCAAGTTCCTGCCGAACCTATGAGGATCCAGAGAGCAGAATGACAACCGGCCTATTTTCGTTATCGATGTCCCTTACTAATTGCATCAAATGGAAACAGAGAGACCGTTTTCTTTCCATTATCTCTCGTATACAGATATTTATGGGGGTACATATGCGTATAGATGACTCTGGCCAATCAATCGTTAAGCCTCTTTTTTCAAGTTGCGAAACTCCGCTGCGTGCTGCGGAACAGACTGCCTCAAAATCGTAGTTTTCCTAGCTGCAAGATGCCACTGCGTGTTGCGGAACAGACTGCTTTCGAGGCAGTCTATTCCGCAAGACGCAGCGGTATTCTGCAGCCTGGAAAACAAGACTAGAAGTAGTCTATTTCGCAAGACGCAGCGGAATTCCACAACTTGGAAAATGGGGCTTAAAGCTCAACAGAAGCTTTTTAATCAAGATATTATTCCTACCTATATAGTGCTGGTCGTTATATACATATACATATTGTAATATAATGTGAAACAACATCGACCTGGTCGTCCCTGCTCCCTGATCACTCCTCTTATACTAATGCAAGATTTGATGCGGAAACATCTGGGTGCCCTTCGGGGAATTTATCCTCTCATGTATTTGTTTAAAAATCATAATCTGGGGAAACAAGTTAGATTTTTTCATGGTCAATTTCCCTTCTAAAGGCTGGTACTAACCTTTTCTTTTCGTGCGAAATTTCATAAAAATACTGTCAAAATTTTCGTCCTGTTGACAGTATTTGTATGAAATTTCGCACGAAAAGAAAAGGTTAGTACTAAGCATAACGATCCACATGATTCGGTGTCAGATACATCGACACTCTCTCTTTTCTTTTACTCACTGTCATTTACTGGAAAAAAAATCAAAATTACAGCCACCACCCACTGAAAAGTACCCATGACCGAAAAAAGTGAACCCTTAGTGTCAACCTAGGTTCATTCAGAGGGCAGTTAATTATGTATGTAAGTACAAGTTTGGCAACTTTTCCAGGAGATGTATATTGCATTTAAACGACCCCTAGACGCTCATCGCGCCATCGTACTCTGTTCTGGGCAATGGGGCGCAACTCCCCAAAAGACTTACCCAGTACCTGACACTCTTTTGCCACAGATCGACGCCATGTGATTCGAGGACCCCCTCTTGGTCGGCCTTGGTTGGAAATGGGGTTCCATTTCATGGCATGCATAGCAATGCAGTTATCACTCTTCCGCAATGTGTGACCTATCCACTGCCATTTTCACCTGCGTATCAATTCATCGATTGGCATCTGACCCGTACGCCGACTTAGCTCTTCATTTGATATTGTTTCGGGCCAGAAAATTCTTAAAATTCGACGAAGACATGAGTTGACGAAAACTTGCAGCTTTCTGGTAACTCCTACGGAAACTTTCCATGTACTGCTCCCATACAAAAGCACTGATAGTACCAGGGAGCGAAACAGGCCCAGCTTGGTTTTAATGCTGAGATAACTGCCCTGCCAGATTTTGGACAGCATGCCGTAAGCGCGTTTAGCCTGGTTGATACGACGAGCGATGTCCTGCTCCGTACCACCATTTTCGGCAACAATGCTACCCAGGTAGACGAAGTTGTCCACCTTCTCCACAGGCTGCCCATGAATATTGATGGCAACAGGTGTCGGATTTCTTTTTCGCAACGGCGGGCTAAGAACCTTGGTCTTGTTGGTATTAATCTTTAGCCCAACCTTGCTTGCCTCCCTCTCGAGATCTAACGCCATTGCGGACAGATCCATGATTTTGTGGGAGAGTAGGCATATGTCGTCAGCGTAGTCAAGATGTTGTAGATAAGATGTCAAAGTCCATTGAATTCCTCTGCCGAGTCCGGATAGGGCTGCATGCAACACATCGCCGATCACAATGAGGAATAGGATCGGTGAGAGGATGCACCCCTGTCGAACTCCACTGCGAATCTCAAAGTCCCCCGACACCTTACCTTTATGCAGAACGCGACATTTCGCGCCGTCATAGGTTGCCTTAATAATAGCCACAAGCTTCTCAGGGATGCCTCTCCTGCGCAAGGCTGCCCATATAGAATCCCGGTTCACACTATCGAAAGCCTTTTCGAAATCGATGAAAAGCAAGTGAAGCGGAGAATCGTATTCAGCGCATTGCTCGATGATGATTCGCAAGGTGTTAATGTGATCGACACAGGAGAATCCGGATCGAAAGCCAGCCTGCTCTTCATCAATTGTGCTTTCTAAGTGGGCCTTTAGTCTTTCCAGGACGATTTTAGCTATTATCTTGGCAACGGCAGGAAGCACACAAATGCCTCTCCAATTATTACAGTCTGTGAGGCTACCCTTCTTTGGAAGTTTGATGATCAAACCTTCCTTCCACTCAGTGGGAAAGGTCTCTGTATTCCACGCTTTATCAACAAGTGGGTGCAGCAAATCGGCAGTTACGCTTGGCGCTGCTTGATAAAGTTCGGCAGGGATGCCGTCCAGTCCGGCGGCCTTTCCTCGTTTTAGTGCAATAATTGCAGTGACTATTTCCTCTTTAGTCGGGGCAGTGGACCGTATACGCACATTTTGATGGTTAGCTAAATTATCTATATGAGGGGGAACTTCACCAGAGGTTACACGGTTCAAGACCGCGGCGAAGTGTTCTTTCCATCGCCTCATTTGATCTTCTTCCAAGATAAGTAGCTTTCCATCACTATCTTTCACCGGATGTTGGCAGGAGTTACGACCACCTGTAAACTCCTTGATGACACCGTATACGGCGTTTAAGTTGTTACTTCTAGCGGCTTCTTCTGCTGACGCTAAAAGAGAATTCGCATAAACTCTTTTATCGCGTCGCACACTACGCTGAACTTCTCGAGCTTTCTGATGGTAAAGGAGTTCGATGCTGCTTCGATTGTCGTCTGCTGCTGCAGCCAAACGAACTTTCAGCTCTTTTCTTTCAACAATCCGCTGCCATGAAGCGTCGGATATCCTGGGCTTATTCCGGCAATCCGGGTTTGGGCCAAGGATGGTATTTGCGCTATCAATGTACGGATTTTTTTTGGCATCCCAGTTTTCGTTTATGTCACTATCTGGGTGACTAGTTATTTCAGCCGCTTTTTGCGCAAGATGGTCATTTTATTGTTGTAAGACAGCTGGATTTTTTAGTCGAGCGGTGTTGAATTTGCGGGGCCTGGATCTTTCGTCGCTGGGGCGGCGCACGGCTGCAATACGCAATCGAACATTAGCGATCATAAGATAATGGTCTCTTCCCATCCCAATATCGGCACCCTTCTTGTTTCGCACGTCCAGGAGGAAACTCTTGAATCTTTTACTAATGGCAAAATGGTCGATCTGATTTTGTGTTCTGCGCCGATCAACAGAGGACCAACTGATTTTGTGGTGGTCCTTATGCTCAAACATAGTACCACCGATGAAGAGACTGTGAAAGTTGCAGAACTCTACAAATCTTTCACCGTTGTCATTACGATCACCAAGACCGTGTCTCCCCATCACATGTCTGAGCCCATAGTTATCAGCGCCAACTTTCGCATTCAAATCACCCATAACCATTATAATGTCACCTTTAGGTGTTCTGCTCTGAACGGCGTTTAGTTCTTCGTAGAAGGAGTCTTTTGCCAAGACATTGTCGGGTTCAGTAGGGGCATAACATTGTATTATTGAGATGTTCCTCATTTTGGTCCGGAACCTGGCGGTCAAGACCCTGTCAGAGACCGGTTCCCAGGATAAGAGACAGTTTCGCGCGGCTCTGGTTAAAAGGAGCCCCACACCTGACTCACGACGACTACCGGTAGCTTTACCGGAGTACAACATTACAGTGCTGCCCGTTGGAGAGATGAATTCTCCGCTGTTCCACCATCTTATCTCACTAACTCCTAAGATATTTAATTTGTACCTCAGAAATTCACTCTCTAATTGAAGAAATCGTGCGTTCTGGGGACCTTCTGATCCATTGTCCAGGAGAGTACGCACATTCCAGAATCCAATCTTTGTCATTGTACGATAGCTAAAAGTCGTAACCGTTGAGTCAGTCCTTATCCGAGGCATAGTTGACGTTTCGTTAGCATTTAAAGATTTCGGATAGTGCAAGTTGCTGGCATACACATCCTGTCCTTTGATTGTCGGTTTTAACGACAGGCCCTCAAAGGGAAAGGCCGTGGTATTTTTTTTCACACCCCACACCACAGGGGTACCTCAACCAAATCATCGCACCGCCATCACTGGCGGCTTGACGTTGGTTGGCAATGGTCTGTGACCACTGCCGTTCCAGGGGGCGCCCACGCGGAGGACTATGGAAGAGGAGTTTTTGCCCCCCAACACAAAAGGTGGTAGCCAAACCCGGGCTCTGGGTCGCTAAGGAATCTCATTCTTCGGGACAACATCTAGCCTAGCACCAGGCCAGATCTCTCCCTCCCTTCCGATTATTCTTATCCTTAAACATGTCACCCGAACGCTGATCGGTAAACTTCATGACTTTGACGCCATGAAGCCAGCCTCCGTCTTTACAATTGTAAATTAAACTACTTTCTACTGATTAGTTCACTCCTGTTGAAAAATTGTGTGCAGCAAAATTTGCTTCAGAGAGCGGACAGCGGACTATCATCTTTGCTATTTACATTTCACCGAGTCAACCCGTTTCAAAGGTAATCGACTTCATTTAATTACACCTATTGCCATATTCAATAACAGAGTTTCCGCAAGTTGGAGAACAGCTGGGGCAAATTCCCATTATCCTTGAGGGAGATTTTAATTTAAATTTTGCTACAGATGAAAACCTTTAATTCAATTTTTAGAACATGCATTTGAATCGACCACTTGCCATGGAACAGCAATTGATGCAGTTTTCTCGCGATACGAGTATTTAGGATTAGAATCATGAATTTTCATCAGCTATTTTAGCTATCACAAACCCATCATTTGCTTTCTGCGCATGAGTGCGGAATGTAAAGAAGTAACAGTAAGTAACCCAATTAAGTATAAAATTGAAATTTCTCTAAAGAAAGATGGAAAAAGAAAAAGAATGTTACAGAAACTAGGTTTAAAGTTTCACTTTTGCCGCGCACGCTTTTGGACGCATTTGTGTTTTTCGATTTTTTTTATAATTCATTAAAAGGAATTTCCTGCCGGATTTCTATTCCGTGATACATACGTATACTATACACTTATTGATTATTCTCTTCTAAATTTATGAAATGGTGGATTCAAAGTGATGCCCAATCAAATACATTTGGTTAAAATTCAATTAACATTAACCAAAAACCAACTGACTTTATTCAATTGAAAATTGTATGTATTGCAGCAGTCTGCACAGTCTTACAATGATGGTAACCAACCACTATGTTCCTCTTATGAAAGTTCGTGATAGTAAAGAAGGATTCCAAATTCAACCTGTACATATTCGTACTAAATTATTCCAGGTGAATCTTGTGCTTTCTCAGATTCCTGAATTTATTTCCCCTGAAACCTGAAAAAAATGAAGATATTATACTCGTAAATGAAGGAACCAACTGCTTATATTTATCGAACTCTACAAAAGCAACTATTACTCGTAGTCTATAAATTTGCATATCATGTACACGTGGCTAATGGATGAGTCCAATGCAAGTAATGAACAGTGATAAGAAAACGTTGACCTCTTTCCCATTCAGTAATCCGTAACATTTGACCATTGAAATGGAGTACATATGGCGTGTGAGCATGCATCCTGAGTTCCATCCAATTGGCCATGGTTCCTGAACGCTTGGTTGACTTTGGATTCTTCTGCAGACTGTGGCAAAGTTCGGATTCAAACGTATCGCGTATACAAGTGTATACATATTTTACTCATGGCACTGTGTAAAGTTGTACTCGTATTGTAAGGAAACCTGAGTTTCTCGCTCACAATTAATGGGAAGAGGATATACCCGGTGACTGCAGATAGACCATGGACAATTGTTTTCCGCTTTTCTTTCTTCTTTACCTTGAAAATCTTTTTCTGAAGTGTTTTTAAATAAGTATACAAATACACATTACTATGTATTCTCCATATTGTATCTTGTGTATATTGTTTGCGGTTGAAGACTACATAGCATTAAAACTTTTTGAAATGGAAAAGAAAACTATGGGTGTGTAGAGTCCCCGTTCTGCATCATGATCTTCTTTTCTTGTATTGTTTAAATTTTGCGGGATCTTCCGGAAAAGTGAACAGCTGGGAACCTCATTTCTAGGCTAGAAGACAATGTATCTTGTGTTACAGAGGAGATGAGACTGTTAACTTTAAGATACGAATGAAAAAGTTTCAGAGAGCTAGTTATTTATTTTTACCCAAGTACATTATTTTCCTCCACAGAAAACTAAGGGACCCTTATTAACTTTGTTTGGAAAAGAAGAGGATATGCGAATAAATTTTCTAGAGTTTGACACCCACAGCTACAATGATGGATGTAAAATTGGAGCAAATATTATGTAGGAATATCTAGGATGTTACTTTAATTTGGAAAGTTATATGAAATGTTTAACTACGGGGAATGTGTATGCATATACATAGTTTCAGTGGCGGATGTAGAAATCGAGTTCGGAGGGAGCCTCACTTTGTTTGTTACCTGGAAAGCTAAGGGTATGTTCAACTTTAGGAGCGCAAAAAGCAAATATAAGGGCTGCTGTGCTTACCACAGAACACATGGACTGGAATAGGGTCCGTTCCGTTACCAATACAGATTCATCACCCGACAATCCTTATCATTGAACCAGACAGAACTTTCAATTGAACTATGAAGTTTCTCACCATCAACATTAGTTAAGTTATCAAATTCAGTGAACAAGTGGCATCCACCATCCAAGATATGTCCTCCTCCTTCTTATACCAGAGCAGAAGAGGGTCAGAGAAGATGCGGAATACACTTCTCCTTTGTCTCGTCACCTTAGCTTCTACAGCAGTCATTACTGAGAATGCGAAGCCTCATAGTGTGCTCCTCAACTATTGTGCAGTTATGGCTTCCACTGCAACTCTGATGTTTTGTCTTTACAATGTAAACAGTGCGGCTACAACAAAATCAGGGCCACAGCGGCTTTGTTGAAAGGCAAGTTTTATCATTTATCCATCCAGAGTTGGCACCTGCTAATCGCTAGTTTGGAAGTAGTTCCGACGAATTTGTGCAGCGTCACTGGTTTGTACTCTGCAAGGTGAGCTCACCCGCTCTACTGTTACTAGCGAAACCACTGTCACTTAGAATCCAATACAAAAAATGCTAAAAAGCATTGGACGACACTCTTCCACAATCTTTGACGTAGTCAGACCCGGTTCGAGAGGTTTAATAACATATGTACATGCGACAGGTTAAAGCTTCCGTAATCGCCGTAACCGTGGCTTGGAAAACATAGCAGTATTCAAGGAGACTGAAAGAGAGATTTATGTTAATCAAGAAAACTCCAACTCATATTCCTTTATCGGTTTTGAACCATCCGAATAGATTTCTTTTAAATTAGGCAACAGAAACGCCTTCTGATCCAATTGGCTGCGTAATTATGAGGATGTCAAAATCCCTGTCAAGCGGATATTTTGGTTGGGGTTCTGTTGTCATTTGTACAAATCATTTTTGAGTATTTCCTCGAATTTTCCAATACCAAGCTGTACATACCAAACATTTTGAAGGGGGCCCGGGCCCCATGGCCCCCTCTACATCTGCCACTACATATTTTCGAGACTTCGCGCAAAAAATTCCGCCTGTTACGTACGCTCCGTCGTATGAAGCCGCCATTAACTTTTTATATTTTGTATCACGTCGGATTTTATTCGGAAAGGTATTTGCTGTATGTGTCTTAACATATATTTGACGGTCATAGGATCCTTGAAGTGCGAAGCCTTGCCTCACTAATTTTTCATCCCGCTCATTCCTTGCTATATTACATATAATACTATGTCCTATAGGGGCAAATTTCGTCAGTGCGGCCAGCTTCACACGACACCACTAATGTCTTATTTCCTAATGTTGAAGTTATTACTGCCTCTACAAACTTTATCGCAGCTTTTACCATTGCTAGTACAACCTGAAATACTTTTGCGTGTTCTTTAGAGAAGGTCGCCAAAACTACTCCAAAGGCCATTGAATATTTTAAAATCATATTTCCAGGCCACTTTCCCGTGATTCCATTGTTGTTTCTCGGAGTCTACCTCGTTAACAATGTAGTCCGTTACGTCCAACCAGCAGACCCCTTATCCATTTGTAGGTCTAAGGGAAATGGATTTAGGATCACATTCAATGTATCCGCTGTACATGATGGCTTAAAATCTGTATCAAAGAGAAGTTTGAAGCAGGCCAAGAATCCTCCTTCGTCCGTCAATTGGTGACTCATCTGTGACATCTTCGATTCCATATTACGAGTACATCAGACACCAGCCTTACGCTTAACGTTCGTGGCATGTATCCTTCACCACTTCGCTGCAGGATCTGACGTGTTGTTTGGTGAATGATTCGATTGTCTTATTTCGCTTGGCGATTTGGTGGGTTTTATCCTGACACCGGTTTTATTTTTTTTTCGTTGCTAGTATTTATTATTGTACTATGGCTGCAGCTTTCTTCTCTCCTCGATGTATCGATTTTTTCATAAACGACCTATTGATATCTGGGTTTCACCTCTTCTGGTTCTCAGCATGCGTTTTCCCCTCTGTTCCGACGCTTTTGCAAGAATTCAAAAGTGCATTAGTCCTATATCTGGCACTCGCCGCGCCCTGTTATACATTTCCTATTTTTCTCGACTTCGTTTGTTACGTCAGTCTTGGCTACGTCAGCTCCGTTGTTGGAGGTCGCCGGCTGATGGACCAGTGTTTTCTCTACCGACGAAGCTCCATTTGCCTCTGCGTAGAAATGGGACGTGCTTAGTCGTTTTTCAGTTTAATTATATTTTAAGTTCTCCGAAAAATGGTCTACTTTGATATAAAATAGCTGTTTTGCCAAGGTAGGGCTTTTATACTCGGCCCCGAAATATGACCGTGTCAGCTGGGTGAACATATTCTCAGTCCGGCATGAGGCCTTAGCGGACTAAGCTGATACAGTGCGTACTATCAGCTTACTCCGCTATAAGGAGTAGCTTCCAGCAACTTTACCCAATTGCACTAGAGACGCGAACGGCAAAAAAAATTATGTTGTTACCATCTAGGTACAATTTATAGGTCGTCACAACTTCACCGAAATATTGATATGCCCATTGCGGCTTGTAGACAGGCACTGAAATCTGAGGCGATCCGCAAAACAGATAATAGATGGAGAGACGGCGGCACATGCCGCCACTCCATAAGGCGAATATGGAGTGGAGAATGCGAACCGTTCAGCTAGATTATTATCACTGAAACGACAACACATTAGTGCGGTCGTGGGAGTCATCACTGGTCACTGGGCAGTTGGTGAGCATGCCAGGAGGCTTGGGCTCCCGTTCAATGACTTCTGTAGAAGCTGCGGAGATGAGGATGAGATGGAATGCACGTTCCATTTCCTCTGCACCTGTCCTGCGCTGTCAGGCAGGCGTAAGGAAATCTTTGATTCATATTTCTTTCATGAACTGGATGATTTAGCCAACGTCGATGTTGGGAAATTTCAGCGTTTCATTACACGCTTCGGCTGGTTCAATGAATAAGATGGTCGGGAGATAACTCAGTGGTAACACAACGGACCTTATACTGGTCTTTGTGTGCCTGTGGTAAACACGGCAGCCATTTGAACCTAACCTAACCTACCATCTACAGCAGAACCATCTGACCGTAATATCTTGCATGTGAATATTGCATCCTCGATATAAAATGTGTGCTTTTTCGTTTTCTTCCAACGCAAAAATAAACAATGAAATTCCATCTCTTTTCAACATCCGCTCTAATGAAGTCCTTTTTTACATGACTTTCCATTACACTGCCTTTGGACCTAATAGAATTATGAGACATCATTATGTGCGGAATCGTGCTTTCCAATTTTCAACAAAAAAGAACATTGGGTCTTCATATCAATTAAATTACAAATTTACAAACGTGAACATTCATCACAAGAGTAATGGAAATTCGCTCACGCAGCAGGACGATTTGAATTTATGCCAGACATTGGGCCAATTCCCATTGCTCCCGCGTAATATATTTCTCAGAATCTCGGAGTTCTCTAAGAAATTACAAACGCGGGATTAATTAAAGATGAAGTGCTTTACCACCACATCGCTCCACACCTACCCATCCACAATTTTCACATCTTTTCCTATTTCCTGCGCTAAATGTTCTCATATCGCTCGAAAATTGCCATTTAAGCTTTTTCGAAAAAGTGAAATGTTCAGCTAATTTATAAATCTAAGGTTTCACCTCAACTTATCCTTGCGTCTTGTAACATTGTTGGTATAGCAGACACTCCTTTTCTTCAACAGCATTTTAAACATGTTGACGAGCGCGGGTCATGTTTCAACTTAATGGATTCGTCAGTTATGCGTAATTTTGGATGTTGTATCTTGGCTTGTCAGTCAAATGTTGGTCTCATCTTTCTGGGGATTTGTTTTGTGTCCCTTTTTTTAAGACTCATGGGTTTTCTCTTTCAGAGTATGGATCCACTGACATTTTTTGTCAGGGTTTCCTATAGATGTGTGTAGGTTGGCTAAATGACTGGTAAAATAGAATAAATGTTCAAAGTTGACACAACTCTGATATCCTTAAATCAAATAAGCGAAGAACTTTTTTTTCGAAGGTGTTCACTTTGTTTCCATTTGCTCGAGGGTATCATGTTCCTTGAATAAACATTTTCGGTAGAGAGTTGTTGATGTGAGACGTTGCTTAAAGAAAAACGTTTAAAAATGTTTTCTGGGTTGAATGCCTAGCCTGGCACTATTTCAGTGCAAGACAGTTTAGCATCAGCTTTAAATCAGTGCCAAACAGGGAAGTATACTGATTATCCAAAACTTACATGAAATTATTCCTCTTTCAAGAGTTATTAATTTGCGGTGCGTTCTTTTGTGGCTTTATCCATTTAATTCATAATTAGGTATAAAAGGACAATCTTGTCGACACTTTCATTTCCAGCCGACCTGATCCTTAAACACGACATCTGATTTATCGAACGACAACTCTGATTCGGAACAAAACTCTTAGGCAAATTTATTCTCGTTGAGTTTCCACCCTCGTAATTAGCTTAGATATTCTAATTAACTGATCTAAATGTACGAATATTCCTGAACTTAATGTGCCTAATTAGCTTTACGAATAGTATGTTAATGAAAAGGAGCCATTGTCTGCATGCTATATTATATCATGTTAAATTTGTCTTTCTTGTTTCTTTGCAGGATTGTCATGGACCGAGTGCAGGGAACGGAGCTCCCATTCAGGATGATACGCAGAATTACAACATCATTGGGGGCAGCCAAAATGGGACTCATACACAGATCGAATTTTCAAGAGAGATGGAAACATGTGATCCACACGATATTCAAATAGGCGTACGTGGTTTGTTGATTTCCATTTTTTTTATTAACAGCTTGGTTAAACTTTCGAATTTTAAGTCGGGATATTTCCATCATTCTTTTAGATACTTTTCATAGATCAAACATTCGCTGAGCCATGTCATCGTCATTAATTACTTAAAAATACTTTATTGTGCTTTCATTACTCGTCAGTCCCTGATTTATTATAAATTAGACATGTTGGGCAATTTTTCTTTGAATGGAGCATGCGTCTAGAATGGCAAGTTTAATTAAATTTAAAATTTCCGTTAAAATGTACAGTAACTTTTTATTCACGCCCGCTTGCAGTTTCACTTACACTCAGAATAAAGGTTTTAGTCATTCATTTTTTATCTACCGAAGCGTTTGGCTCTCAATTTACAAGTAACAAAGCGTCGTGTAATTTGTTCTATTATCTTGGAACATTGTAATCTTTCTTATCACAAGTGGCACACTGATAAACTGAGCACTTTCGGTAGAATTTTCCCTGAAAACCATTCGAATAATAGAAAATAAATTATATCTCAGAACATTTGTATTTTTCATATTACCAAGCGGCAGCCTTGTGAATACAACATAATTTAAAAAAAAAAAAATTTTTCACAATACAGCTGCCAAACCTACCTTCGGATGGTTGCCAGATTTTCCATTCTCTTGTTCCTACATTACAAAATACCGAGCGCGAAAGCTCTAGCCTTTTTACTTGTAAGTATCACCATACACTGTCGAACTCGAACACGAACCTAGTACAAATGGACTGGTTTTCTTCACATCTATGTGAAGTGTGTGTGTGTCAGAGGACATTTGTACCAAGTTCGAGTTCGAGTTCGACAATGTATGGTGATACTTACGTAACAGAATCCATTGCTAGCTATTCAGCTACAATCATTCATTTATTATTAGTATACGATTACATAAATTGACGCACCCGGTAGCCGTGAGATCTCGGTTGCCACTCTACGCTGTTTGAATCTATAGTTATTTGTCCTAACCCCTAGTAGCCTAGTCATCAAGAAGTTTTCCTAATGCAAGCCATAGACGCTCGTACCAATCCGTCGGATTGGTCGCAAGTCAACCACTGATACGCGAACCGTATTCATACAATTTTACTCAAGAAAAGTAGTCAAACAAGTTATTCTCTATCGCCGCGACACGCTCCGCATAAGTGTACAGCGACAGCCCGCGCGACTACCTTTTCTGATCCCATATTGTAGTTGTTGTTTGGGTTGGCTCTGAGTTCGTGTCGAGCTCGATGCTCAACACTTCGAGCCCAGACCCGACCCAACAACAATTTCAATGAAGAGTCCAACCGGTATTTGAATAGGTGAATTGTTGTGAATGAACGATTACGGTGTGTGTCAAAATACAGTATGGTCTGCTTATTGACGAATTTTTCAATGTACAATTTATAGGCACGATATTACATATATACGTATACATGCACGTACATATGTGAGTATTATGGAAGTCTCGTTGTTATTAAGATTGGGTAGATCTTCACCGTCTCCTTAATCAAAGTTGAACAGGTGCAATAATAAATTCAGCCTGCAGGTAAATAGGAATTATGTAATTATACTGATAATCGTTGGAATATAATTTGTTGGTTGGCTGGAAACTTGAACAAATTTTGAATTGTGCTGTAACGGATCCTACATGGTATATTATCTATGTAATATGTATGTAATGTAATGTAGTAGAGGAGCTGATTTTCGAGACCGTTGTACGGGATGATGGTAATGGGGAGGTGAATGGTCAGTACCACGCTTAGCCCCCAATAATTCTTATGAAATCAATAATTTCATTTTCAACTGAGTCGACTGGTAATCGGCGAGAAAAGCGAGAATTCAAATTTGCTGTCAGCATGGTGAAGACCTCTCGCTTGACAGACCAACGCTGCACCTATGGAGCTACCACGGTTACATATTAATTGTATGAGACAGTGGTAGCACTGATAACGTTAAAACTACCAAAGAAATTTGGCAAACATTGAATTATTGTACATACTGCGTTTTTGTAACAGATCAAGTGCAGAGCAACAGTCGCACATATTACACTAACAACCAGCTGCCATATGTACCTTGATTGCAATAATTCGATTTGATAGTTTCATTGATATCTCTGGTATGACTGTCAATATCTGCTCACAGGGTTTCCACAACTACAACGAGCTACATTCTAAATTATGAATGAAGAAAGCAAAGTTGCCAGTTAGAAAAAAACACGATTAAAAATTCAAGGAAAGCACAGCCCGGTGTGTAGATAGGATCATTGAGGATCATAAATTCGGGAGTATTTTACCTTTTTTTATGGCCTTCTAGGTTTTTCGGATTGTTTTGTGGGTGCTAATGAGTACCTTCTTTTTCGTATACTGTTCAGGATATTAGAAAATGTTTAAAGGGTTTGTTTCTATATTATATATATATATATATATTCTATATATTCTGACAACTACTATAATATTTAACTGTGGTAGCTTCAAGGGGAGAAACCATTTACCTCCCAATGACCATCATCCCGTACAAAGGTCTCAAAAATGAGCTCCGCTACTACATTTTTCATCTCATATTCCGACTTCAGAATGAAAGGAAGCGATTATCAGTATAACTACATAATTCCCATTTACCTGCAGGCTGTAATTATTATTGCTCCTGTTCAACTTTGATTAAGGAGACGGTGAAGATTTACCCAATCTTAATAACAACGAGACTTCTATAATACTCACATATGTACGTGCATGTATACGTATATAATATCGTGCCTATAAATTGTGCATTGAAAAATTTGTCAATAAGCAGACCATACTGTATTTTGACACACACCGTAATAGTTCATTCACAACAATTCACCTATTCAAATACCGGTCGGACTCTACATTGAAATTGTTGTTGGGTCGGGTCTGGGCTCGAAGTGTTGAGCATCGAGCTCGACACGAACTCAGAGCCAACCCAAACAACAACTACAATATGGGATCAGAAAAGGTAGTCGCGCGGGCTGTCGCTGTACACTTATGCGGAGCGTGTCGCGGCGATAGAGAATAACTTGTTTGACTACTTTTCTTGAGTAAAATTGTATGAATACGGTTCGCGTATCAGTGGTTGACTTGCGACCAATCCGACGGATTGGTACGAGCGTCTATGGCTTGCATAAAGCAAATTGTGGTGTAGTCTCGACTTTATTTCTGTTTATGTTTTTTGGGGTGCCGATTACGAATTTGAGGTTTGCTACCAAAATATTTTTGTGTGATTTGAGTTGTAGCCAAAAAACAACAACAAAAACATGTTTTTTGGGGGGTTTTTTGAAAATATTTTGAAAACGGTTGACTCTAGCAAAAACACTTTCTTAGACAAAGTAAAAGATCTTGGCCAGATAAATAAAAAAGGTTAACACAATTTTTTCCGTATCTTTAATAGTTCTCGAGATATTTGCATTTGAGGAAGGCTAAAATGAGAAAATCTAATGTATGTTTCAAATGAGAATATTTCGAAAACTGTTAAAGGTACGGAAAAAGTAGTGAAACTTTTTTATTAAGACTTTCATGGTCTTTGAATTTGTCTCACTAAGTTTTTTGTTAGTGTTGACGGTTTTCAAAATATATATAAAAAAAAACGAAAAATATGTGTTTTTATTGTTGTTGTTTTTTTGGTTATAACCAAAATTCCACATAAGGATTTTGGTAGCAAACTCAGATTTGTTCTCAGCACCTCAAAACAATATAAACAAAAAAAATCAGAACTATGCCACAATGTTCTTTAGGTCAGCTCCTTTAAGCCCGTTATGACTAGGCTATAGGTGGCATAGTCCGTTAACTATTTCATGTGGCTTAGCTGACGTTTCGTTGGCATAAACCTGTCTCGGACGATGCACGTTGCCAGCATGCATCTCCTGTTCTCATTTAGCCGCCTACCTGCGTCAAGATGGGAGGTGTGGCATTTTATTACGCCCCGCACAACAGGCGGAAGACAACACAAACATCCATGGCCACAAACGCGTGGGCAGAACTTGAATTCGTAACGACCGTAGTCAGACATGAGACTGGCGCCTCTACGCACTGAGCTACCGGACGCCTGTTTGAATCTAGAGTGCAGCAATTCATTTTCCTGGCGCGTTAATAAAATAAAATAGAAAAAAACAACTATTTGTTGGTACTAATTAAAATTCCTACAGCTTTCCAAGCTTGTCAGTAAAAGACAGCTAGGATAGATGGGAGGTGTATGCTAGCAATTGCACCAACTGACGAAGCTTCAACAAGCCATTGTTTGAGATGTTAACCCGTCCATGTCGTACTCGAGGGGTTAAGCAATTAGTTTACGATTAATTCACATTTCTTACTATTTTTAATTATTTATTTTCTAATTATAACAGTGACACCAGTAGACATAAAATATCATAACAGATAGAAAGATATACGTTATTTTCAAATAAAAAAGCTATCAAAGAATGTTCAACATTCAAACTCTTGGTAGCCCTCGAGCGGAATGGCGACTTTGTTGACAACCAAAAAAGCGAATCATGTCCTCCGCTGTAACACCTTTTGAAACCAACAATAAAATTATAATTCAATAACAGTCGACGTACATACTCGTAAGATACAACTCAACTTACCATGAACAGTCTTCTCTTTGTAAGGATCCTTACTTTGAAGCCAGAACAATTTCACCAAATCCTCATGACGTCTCATTATAGCAACCGAAATCGGTGGAATCATAGCTGATACGGTGAAATCATTATATGATCGATGCTTCATCAAATAAATAGCAATATGAACAGAACCGTTATAAGTGGCTAGAGTTAAAGCATTTTGACCTGAAATTGGATTGAATTTTTATAATAGTAGTATGCGATCTATACATTGGGCAGTTTGAGGCTATCTTAGATATTTTAATGATTTAAATATTATACTTAGGGGCTGACTTGAAATAGAAAAACCTATTTTTTGGAATGATTTCAAAAGCTAAATGTGCAAAATAGTTATTAAATTTTGGCCATATTTGAATGTTCTTATCAAGTACACAGTACAGAACACTCTCAATACTTCAATATTTTCGAAAGGTGCCTGTAATCAATAACAATAGCCCTCACATACCGAAATAGTTCAAAGCATTCAAATTCGCTCCGCCTTCGACCAAAATCTCAACGCATTTACTGCGACCGAGAAAGCATGCTTTCAAAAGTGGCGTATTTCCATATTCGTCAACAATTTCGATGTCTTTTGCATGGACAATGACAGCCTTTTTCAAATTGATTATATCATTGTCGTGAATAAGTTTTAATACTGAAATCACACAATTTATTAAAATAATTTTTGAATTAAAAAAAAAGAAAGTACGATTTGTGAATACTAACAATTGCACATAATTCTTAACATTAGCATGAAAACTTGGACAAAACAAAAATACGACACAGATCACAAAAACGAACAATCAAAACTGCATGTTGCAATAACGGAATGCATTCGGTGAATTATGATTGACAGGTCAGAACCACCAAATGAAGAAATGTGGATCGTACGTTGTCAGCGAGATTGAAGCCTTAAATTATAATAGTTAGAAGAAATTAAACACAAACATACCTTGAAATTTTTCTTCTCAAACTAAACGAAAGCAGCAGTAATGGCGTATATACTTAAAAAAAAGATAATTTAATATAGTTTAGAATTTATGGGCAACACCATATGCTGACCCCTGCCAAGGGAATAATATAATTTAACCCACACAAATAAACCTCGCGGTGCCAATAGTACGGCTTTAATTGAGAGGAAAGTCGCCTTTAGAGAGATAGGGACGACAGCACTTCGAACAGTTGTTCAAGTGACAAGTACCTGTTACATTGCATTACATGAGTAAAATGCTATGTTAGCTGGTATTACCAAAGATTAGCCATAACAAAGATTAGGGCGACTGATAGCTCAGTGCGTAGAGCCATCAGTCTTATGTCTGACTACTTGTGTTGTCTTCCCCCTGTGGTGCGGGGCGTAATAATAAGCCACAGCATCTCCCGACTTTGTCGCAGGTAGGCGGCTAAATGGGGGAGCAGGAGGTGCATGCTGGCAACTGCATTTTCCGATACTTGTTTATACCAACGAAACGTTAACTGGGCCATATGGAACAGTTGACGCGCTATGCCCCACAAGGGATTAGGGCAGTTAGTAGTAGCATTTCATAGAAATTAACGCAGTGCCAAGTAGTTGATTATGCAATGAAGTAATGCCAACTAACAATCATGTTATTCATACAATGGCTGCATTTTGGCGAGCCCTGATTAAATTTCATGGATCTGACTTTCTCGATTTCTCCTTCATATGCTTCCCCCTCCAGTAAAATATGTACCGTGATCTGTCAATTTTCAGATCCAAAAATTGACAACAAGACTGCTTTCGCTCATCGCTTACTTGATAACAATACGAACACTTTCATAGAACATATGAATACGATACATAATTAAACCTAACGCTGCATGGTTGTCGAAAACAATGATCAAAAATTTTGTATACATATCCGTATAAAAATGTTTTTGTTTTTACCCACTTAAAATATTCACTTTGGGACGTGCTCTTTTATCCATAGTTATTAGAAAGTATTCGACTTGACTACCAAAATCTAAAGTCCTGTTTCTCTATCAATTCAATGCACCAAAATTTCGAATTTAATTTTCTTTAAACTATCTATTTTCAGACGGATACCATAAAAGTTTTATGGGCATTTGGCGATAAGGATCCCATTCATGGAAATCTGAAAGGACATGGCATGAATCGAGGCGTTAAACCGCTTCATCTACTTGAGCCAATGTTTCGAAAACCAACAAATCGCAATGAAATCAAACAATGGGACGTTACAGTTCGAAACGTAAGTTTACAATGTAACGTTTTTTTTTCCTCAAACCTTAACAGTTAAGACATTCTTTGCAGATGTAATTCAGCTGATGTTGTATATTTTCCTTAAAAGGACAAAAAGATATAAATCTTCCTTAAACGGAAGATATAACAGATAAATGCTTCTTGGTTAGTTTTCGAGTGCAATAAAATTTGCTATCATGGTCTTGTACATGTTCAAAAAGAAAGAATTTTCAGAGGAAATAGAGTATTACATGAAAGGATGCACTTCCACATACACTGAGCTGAAATTTTTACATTTCGGATGAACTTAAGCACTGCATTTTTTTTAGGAGAACCAGAAGAAGAATTGAAAATAAATTAGATTGAAGGAATTAGTCCAAGAATGGAAAAGCAACGCGGAAAACGTCTAGTGTCGTTTTCCAGGGGACATATATTCGCAACACTTTCTGCACGGTTGATATTAGTAGGCCGCTTCTTTTGGTTAACTTTGAGATCTTATTTAGTTATTAACGTACTATGTATATATTTTGAAAAAGTATTACTTGAAGCGAAATAAAACGCGTGCTGTTTGATGCTTCCAATGTCCATTTAATCTTCTTTTGATTAAACTATGTGTCCCACCTCGCCTCCAACTACCTCTATACTACTACCTATAACATCTTTTCTGCAATTATGTACACAAAACATCCACAAGCCAATTATAAAATTAATTCATAAAAATTCTAAAATCTAAAAAAAAGCAAGTTTAAATTCTAGCTTAATCACTAAATAAACTATATTGGAAAAAAATATAAATTATCCATGCTTTTCTTAAAATCTGCACGGCGCAAAGCTAAGGGACTATGCACACAAATTCGCTACATATGATGTATTTATGATTTACGAGTAAATTCAACAGAATCATCATTTGATGTTTTCCTTTACATATTAGAGCAACTAGGCCGATCCATCGTGACAGAAAACTTAAAAGTTTAGTAAAAGCATACACATAAACAGAAAGTAAAATGCTAAAAAACCAACAAACATAAATACCGACGAGAGGTCTGATAATCTTTCAACAACCCCACCACCAATGTCAACTTTTTTTTGCAGGTATTATTGAGACATGTTGGCTCCCTTCACTTTATTTCTTGAGAAAAGCTCATGAATCCATGAAAATATCCTAGAGCGTGAATTTTTTACCAAAGTTACTTACAGATACATACTAACGTGCACATTATACTACAGGCTATGAAATATACTCGAGTTCTTTCTGCCTGTAAAATGGTTATCGCTGACATTTTTTACACTTTACAACCAAACACTTTGTGCATCATCCAAAAATCATTTCCGTTTTATTGAGATTTTTATTGCATATTATCGAAATTGCTACATAAAAGTGATACTCGTATGAGTACCAGGCGCCATACACATACATGACTTATTATCAATCAAAGTTAATTTTCAGAATGCTTGTGGGGCCAAATATAAATTCCATGATTGATGAGAGCCATTGAAAGGAGATCTTTGCACTGAAGAAGGATTTTGTAAAATATGGTTTTGTCGAACAGATAGAAGGAATTTTTAATAGTGTGTGACAACGAGAGTGATGTTCAGTTGGCACGACTGCATAACCGAGCGGTTGCGGAACCGAAAATACACATGCATTACGTCTCTTGAAGATTTGTGTTAATAATTATCCCCTAGGCTTGAACCGGGTCAGAGTTTATAGTATGTATAAAAGGGAAATTACATTCGAATGTTGTAGCTTACTAGTATAAGTCTCATAGGGTTGTGATCCCTTAAATGCGGAGCGAGCGTAGCGAGGGGAACCCCAAACCAGGGACTGTTGATTCACAATCCGCAGTATCGCACAAAGTATGCATGGACAATTTCTTTTTGAAGCGAGCTGGGCTAGCTCCGCCCCTAGGGGGTTGCGACCCCCGCATATAGCCCTAAGTCGCCCGTTTCACTCTTTCTATATGTATCTGCATCCGTTTCGTCCTAGCACATCTGGAACCAGCTTTTTTTTTATCACAATTTAGCTTTCAAATCGAAATAAAGTATGCAAAGGAATGCCATGTACATACATACTTACTTTCGTTTTTAAAGGAAATTGAACATTGAATGCGAATCGAAAGTGGCCGTGCAGCTGAAATTGTCCATCAATGGCTAATTTTCAAATGGCTTATTTCATGGTGCCGTTCACATTTTTTCAAACTTTGGACGCATGTCTTTTGACGACCGAAAGTGTGGACATACCACGTACCAATTCACATTCAAATCAAATACTAAAATCTTTTCTTGGATAATTCCATGTTGTACTATACCAAAAATACTCGAAGATTTTCAATTAATATTTTCTCATCGTTTTTGATGAATCAATCGGTCTTTTAATGAGTCACTTTTTAACTCGGTTCGGCTAACGGCCGGTTTTTAACGAGTAGTTTTTTGAGTACTCGTTTTGTAATGAGTCGGTTTTTAATGAATCGGTCTTTTAATGAGTCAATTTTTAACTCGGTTTTTTAACCATGAGCCAGTTTTTTTAATGATCCGGCTGACCACTAGGAAAACCGGTTTTCATAAAAACCTAAAACCGGTCTTGAAATCTTACGACCGAACAGGTCTACCCAAACGATTTGAAAAATGTCTAGGTTTACAGATAACGGAGTCAAATTTTGTTTCTGTTATCAGTTTTAGAAAGGAACAAAGAAAACGTTTCTTCGTGTTAGTGGCCGCCAAGGTGTTGATGCAAACTTTTGCAATGCAATTGACGGTGCGCCAAATTAAATCGGATAAATGAAAATTGAGTTTGTCATCGATCTTGACTTTTAAAATGACGTCTGGCTTGCGATGGATTGGATTGCAGTGTGTCCCCGAAATTTAGACGGGGGACATTCGGAAGGCGTTCATTTTGTCCTGGTAATGTGTGTCCACCTTAAGACTCCAAAATTAAAGCGCTTTGAAAAGGGGTTGACACGTTCAAAGTAGATTATCAACGTGCTTTGGCAAAGTGTACTTTGAACGTTTCAACCGGCCTTTAGTGAACGTTCCACATCAACTGGATTATGTTAAGTATTCAAAGGATCCGAAAGGGCATGATCCCTAAATCGGTTTGCCAATTTCTACAAACCTGGATAGTTGCTACAGGGTTTGATGAAAGAAAATTGTCGCTCGTCAATCGGTGCAGTTCGTTCACTTTTTGCTCTTAAGATCTATGGATAATATGTACCACCAGAGCCGCCGCGCTTCCCGTACAGAGCCTTGTTCATTCCGTAAGGATTGAAAAAAGAAAAATCTTTCCTGATGAATATGTTCTACCTCAAGATCACATACGGAATGTGCAATGATGATAACAATAATCTAATTCTTCTTTGTGGCACGTATGAAGTTTAAGAAGAAAATTGCCGTACATTTTAGATGGGAGATTAAGCTTTAAAAATACGATGGGTAAACAAAGAGAAACGGCCAGTTCATCCTTCGGAATCAACATCCACCTCGCCGCGGGAATATGGAACAGAAAAAAAGAACATGGTATCCTGCTACGACAAACTTTAAGAATGTCTTTAAGACTAACTAGAAGAATGTCTTTAACATGGTGACTTCGTAGATGTACAATAAAATGGAGAAGATTTGTTCACCGAGTCAATGCTTTTTTGGAAGTTGTCCCTCAAAAGGTGAAAACTGCACTAGATGCTCTAAAATTCCTGAAACATGTCCAAGAACCGGTCCCAAATCTCACTATCGCAATTGCAACTGAAAATCATTAAGCAGCAACAACAAAAGTTCTCGCAGTTGGTCATTTGCCGTTAATATTTCGCAAATTCAAAAATTGTAGTCGATAGATAGCTTATAGTTTAAGTAAGTAAGTTAAAAATGCAGATGAGAAAACGTAAAATATTTAAAAGTAAAGTAAGTAAAGTACTTATTTTTTTAGGTAAAGAGAATCCTTCAGAATCCTGCATAGAGTTAAACGGAAGTCCTTGTACCTCAATTTTTGCCGTCAATAGCGCAGTATCAGCGGATATCCTTTCTTCCTCTTCGAGTAGAAGTCAAAACCCGGGAAAAGCATCCCGTTTGATTTTTTAGATCAACATTCATTTGATGGATCCTACCAATCCTTTTCGCAATATCGCATCTGTAGTGTCCTTTTCCTTTCAAAGTTTCAATATTATTAGCTCCTATTTCGAGTCATTTTTCGTGATTCGTACCTAAAAAACAAAAATTCACTAAGCTGAAAACGTTTAAAAATAATCTAAAACTAAAAAATAATCATCGTGGTGCGACAGCCCGACGTCGGGCCTAAAAATGCATTGCAAATATTTTCGGAGTAGTCCTTTTTTTCGACTAATTAACATAATTGTATAGTGGACCTATCCTAATGATCGTTTTTTTACACTGCTTTTATGAATGATGGTAATAAAATTCTAACGGGACTTAAGTTTTAAGATTATATGGAATAAAACAAACAACTAGGCTACTGTGTATAAGTGTCAAAATTTCTTTTTTTTTGTGGTTGATTCTTATCGTCATTTTTTTTTTTTTTTTTTGAAGAACCGCCGTTAACTATTTTTTCCCGAATGGGGTGACTCCCATGATAAAAAAAACGATTTCGCTGACGATAAATTTATCTTCCAAATGGAAACACACATTCTTATCGCGGACATAGTAATTGTTTGCAGTTTACTATTATAGTCAGACAGACTAAAAAAATCCAGACAGACTCCGCAAAAGTTCTTCCCATGGGCCCCGCAAATCCTTTCGACGGGCCTGTGTACCACTAAAGTATGTTGTCAAGAAATTGTACAAACCAATTCATAGATCTTCGTAATACAGTTCTAAATCATTATTTTCAACTGTAAACATATTAGATTTAAATTTATTGACATAACTAAACATAACACAAACCTTTTAGGTGAATGTACTCGTAATCATATTGCTCTCTTGAAAAGGAGAAATGTATTAATCATTTTAATTAGCTATTATTTTAGGTATTTTTTTTCTTATAACCTATCAAATCCTTTTTTTTATAAACCAATGAAATTTAACTATTGTCGCTTTATAGAGAAAGTGCCAATTCAGAAAATTTCTCTAATCCCACTGGATTACTGGCAAATATTATCATGTCGGTCCGAGAACGCGTTAATTTATCGATAAAGTTCAATGACAATTTTAAATATAATCTTCGCCTCCTCTTAGGATTTGCTCTTAGCTGAAGTTGTGTAGATACATTATATATTTTCGACATTATTTTTCTCTGTCCTTTTGCTTCTATTCCGCTCCATTACCCATTCACAAAACATTATCGAAAGTTTACTGTTCAATTTATATTCAGCCACAAATTTGGCATTCGATTATCTTTAAAATGGAATTGAGAGGGTCTGCCCTTGAATTGTTTCATCTCAATTTTCTATACTAGGGGATACTATAACTCGAAATCAGAATATTGCGCGAAAAATATAAAAAACTGTCCTGTAGAGACGGACAAAGGGATAAATAGCAACTATAATACCATTATTTTCAAAAAAAAATATCAAACCGATCATTATCTCTGTAGTAGACTTAAAATTTTAAACCATCCATCTCATAGATCCTTTGAATTTATATTAAAAATATTATTACAGTTATTTTTATTCTTTGTGTTGTTAAAAATTACGACAATGAAATGGGCTTCGAAGGCGTTTCAGTGCAATAATGACATACTTCTTAAATTTATACAAAAAAGGATTCTTGCTATTTAAAAGACTCGTAAGCATTTAAAACATTATAGCTTTCAATAAAAACCTTTGTACCGTACTACCAACTTGGGTATTTTTATACCCTTCACGAATCTACACAGGGTATATTAACTTTGTCATGAAGTTTACAATGCACAGAAGGAAGCATCTTTTGGGGGCGACCGGTAGCTCAGTGGTTTGAGGCATCAGTCTCATGTCTGACTACCGGTGTTTCGGGTTCGAATACGGTCCACGACGACACTCGTGGCCATAAATGTTTGTGTTGTCTTCTCCCTGTGGGGCGGGGCGTAAGCCACATCATCTTCTTTTTTTATTTCTAAAGTTATTAGCTGCGTTTTTTTTGCAGTCCAGATCAAGAGCAGAACAGCAATTGCATACATTACACTAACAACCTACTCTATATAGAACAATCTTGTTAGTATAACGCGTCCAATTTTTGTTCTGTTCTGATCTGAACTGTTGAAAAAATCGAGCTATTATCTTTACGAAATTTCATGCTAGACACTCATATTTACCGCCAAACCACATTCATTTTAGTTGAAATCGGCCCACTACTTCAAATAGGAGAATCTGAGCAAGTTTTACTGCTACCTAATTTCAAAGTGGCAAATGCAGAACGGCTCAAAATTACCGTAAGACGATCTCCTGAAGGTATGATGGCAAGCTTCCCGAAGGCTTCATTTTCATTTCTTTTTTTTAAGAAATAAATGGTTTGTCAGGTTGCTTAATCTTGTCAGTATAAAGAAGGGTCGGAGAGGAGGTGCATGCTAACAACTGTATCATCCGAAATCTATATGCTATCGAAACGTCAACAAGGTATAGTAATGCAAGGGACGAGCCCATGCTCCGGGGACCAGGGCAATTAACAAGTTGGTGTTTGTCGCTAATGACTACTTACGACTACAAATAAAAATTAAAGCAAATAAATAAAAAACAATTGCTAAAATGGTTATCGTGGTTAGAAAAACAATTTAGTAGCTTATAATAAGACACCGCTGAATTATTTTTAGCTTCCAATAACTTTCGTAGAGCCTAATTTATTGCCTACACCAACTTCAATAAAGCAATGGCGTGACACATTAAGTGCCGCTTTCCATTGGCGGCTTTTCTATATATATTTTGTTATTGCGCACTAACCCTTCGGTTGTTAGATGTTTACGAATATCATCCGTTTATCCTTAGGCCATTCGCAGACGATGCGACTGACTGACATTTGAAGAACAAACCAGTTTTGTTGGTTTTTTTTTTCTGCGGCAATAGCTTCAAACCATATTTACATTAGAATGGGAAATACATTTATCAGGCTCGTACTTTTGACACTTAAATTACCTGTCAAATTAACTTCGACCGCCACCCGCCCCCTGTGCTATTAATTCATGAAGGAATATATACCTTTTATTTGTTACACATTGTTTTAGATCACAGATGATTAAATTCTTTGTGACCTGTCGACAACAACAACCATGCAAATCATGTATGCAACTACATTTGAGAAAACCAATCATCACGCAATGTATTGCAAACAGGTTTACAACTAGTACACTCGTGTATGGATCTCCATTTCCGAACACGTGAAAGGTCTTCAGTTATATCGTCAACTGGTTTACAATTCAGTCGCATCGTCTGCGGATGGCCTTAGGGTTTCTTTTCAACTTGCATTTTAGCTCTACCATATCCTTCAGAATACGCAAGATCTTGAATACAAATTAGATTAAAAGAGGACTATGTATCGAACCCTTTAAACGAGTTAAGACAATCACAGTGTATAAATTTGTAATGTAGCCCGTTTTTTTTCTAGTGAAAGGAAAAAAATCAACCGAACTATTCCTTAATTTCCATTCGAAGAGTCGGCTGGCCTGGAAGTATTGTCTATTGATACAAGTCCTTTCTTATTTCCAGGGGTAGCTCAGAATTCGAGACAAATTGCTCCGGTTATTTCACATCGAAAAAGTATCGTCCTTAGGGATGGACCTTCAGCCACTTGTTCTTTTTTGCCTAAAAATATTCCCGAAAAGTGTTATTCGTTTTGCGTTATTTCACGCCCGACGATTCTAGTACATACATTGCTAAAAAAGCAAGGATATCGACTTGTATTTCTCAATGTAGATATTTCCGAGAAGAAGAGATATTTTACACTCGAAAATTTTTATTTAGAAGGCATACGGGTGCCGAAGTTCCAAGCTTTTAAAATATTCTCGGAAAAGACATTTCACTGATATCAATTCAACCCAACTATTCTTTAATTCACTTTTCAAACGCTAGAGGGATGATGATATAGCGTGCAACCTGAAAAAAAAATTTTTTTTTTTCGAAATTTATAAATGTCCTGGCAAATTTCGCAGGGAATTTTCACCGTGTTGTGTTTGAAATCTCCATGGGGATGAAATTTCTTTTTTAGGCTCTATGTGTTCCTTTTGTCGCAAAATGTGTCAGACATGTTTTGTCCCAGTGCTAATTTACGTTGAACGTTTCTCCATCGCTAAACAGAAAAGGATATAAGAAATTCCTTCAGGATATATATTTCAGTGATTATGAGGCTTTTCATAAATTTTTTACTTCAGATTACTACTTTGCCTTAACCCCGATTAGGGCAGAGCGCATCACCATCGAACTCGGTTCTGGGCAACAGAGCGCAACTGGCCCCACGACTTACCCAGTAACTTACACTCTTTCGCCACAGATAGCCGCCATGAGATTTTAGGACACCCCTTTCGTCGGTCCATGTCTGGCAATGGAGTTACATATCAACCTTGCGCAATGTATGACCCATCCGCTGCCATTTTCGCCTTCGTATCTATTCGTCGATTGCTATCTGAGCCGTACTGATCTGAATTATACGCCGACTCACCTTTTCATTTGATATTGTTTCGGCCCAGAAAATTCTTAAAATTCGACAATTAACGAAAATTTGCAGCTTTCTTTCCATGTTCTGCTCCCAAACAAAAACACGAAAAGTACCAGGGAGCGAAACAAGCCCAGCTTCATCTTAATACAGAGATAAGTGCATTGCCTGATTTTTGACAGCATACCGAATGCGCATTTAGCCTGGTTGATACGACGGGCGATGTCCTGCTCCGTACCACCACTTTCGGCAACAATGCTTCCTAGGTAGAATTCGTAGTATGCTCGTATTCCTAGAGTTCGCGCCTTGGCGCTGTAGCGTATAGAACGAGCGAAGCGAGTGTTCTAGGGCGGCATACTGAGGGTGCAATCCCTGAAATTTCTGTCTATAGGCTCTCTACGTGTTTCTTTTGTCCCAAAATATCTCAAACATATTTTGTCCCGGTGTTAATTTTCGCTCAACGTTTTGTCATCGCTTAAGAGAGAAGGATATTAGAAATTCTCACAGAGTGTACATTTTACTGATTATGAGGTTGGTTGTTTATTTGCTTCATAAAGAAATTAGAGTACTTTATTTGAACAACAGTTTCAAAGTTAGATAGGGATAAATAGAGAAATGATGTTCGTTGTTTTGTCGTAAAAGTATACATTAATATAAGTACCTCGGAATAAATATCATAAAGTAACTCAGAAATTTTCTAAAAGCAAAAGAATCATGAGGTCATGCACTCTCCGCCCGTGTCATGATACTCTGGTTTGGTAATGATGAACAGCTTCTAATAAATGTCTAGAAAGGTTTATGTTAAAAAGAAGAAGTAACTTTCATTTGAATCCAACGGGTGAAGGTCCCTTAACGTATGATTTTCGAGATCATAAGGATATACGACGAGTTAAATGATCATCGACACTGTCAATAATTTTTAATTGAGTATTCATTTAAACCTGAGAGTGGGCTCATTGCTTGACAATTAAAGTTTTTTAGGTTCGTTCTTTTGTACTCCAGTGTGGAATGGAAATATTAGTTTAGAAATTGGCGGAATACTAACCAGATAGTACTTGCCTAGGGAAAGTTACAACATATCGTAAATATTTTTTGTTCTTGACCGTGACCGGAACATGGTTAAATGGTTTCGATTTTCACAATCATATGAATCATTTAAGTTCAGAACATATGCTTACGTACATGTACAAAAATTATTTTGATGGATCGCAAATCGACGACTCTCTCTCTGTGCCCCCATCTCTCTCTTGGCATCCTTCCATGCGATTCTTGCTTCTCCATTCCATTCCTCCTTAGTGCTATGATTGTCGGAAATAGAACACTAAGAAACGTGCTACGAAATAACTGACGTACTTCTTCCAGATCCTTGCATGCCTTTCCAATTGTTTACAAATCGTTTTGTAAATGATATATTGTTGAACACATTTGCAGTATCCTTCCGGTACCATGCCCGACAGCCACCAGCAGAGAAAGATTGAATGTCTTGCATTGCCGAATGAACATTATTCTCGGTACGCAATGAAGTCGGACAGGATTTGATAGATGATGTTTGGCTTGTATTTCATATCGTAGTACAATCGTCTGAAGAAAGCTCAGATACTCAGAAAAATACTTGCGTATAAATATTCACTTACTATCATGTGGTTCATAAAATATTAAAGGGTGGGGGGAGATAAATAACCCATGTCTTGCAAGCTCTCAGTGATATATTTACAAATTTTAAAATTTGCATATGCGAGTACCTACGAACGATGCTGGTCTAAAGGCAACATCAGTACAGTATGATACGAGTACACCTTAAAGCAGAATTCAATTGAAATTTTAATGTCAACCACATACTTTTCACTGTATCTTTTTCAGGTCACCGTCGACAGCAATATGGATACCTTATATTGGTGCAAGATAATGAAAATTCCTGAACTGCCGGATAAACATCATATAATAGGATACGAAGCACTTCTGTCGAAGGAGAGGTAAGATGATTTTAATTTTTTTTTTCGTATGTAGAAAAGGACAATTGGCAAAAATGTATGAAACTTGGTCCAATATTCCACCACAAATGGGACCTATGTTACTGAATAGTCCACTAAATATGGAGTAACTATTACTATGGCAACCAAAAATAAGCTATCTGTAAAAAGTTATAGCTTAAAAACTTTCTTCTTAATTTTTTTTATTTTATTATTATTTTTTTTTGTGTTACCATGTTAATTGTTTTGACCCCTCCAGGGGCATGAGCGCGCCAGCATCTTAAGTATTTCTATGCCTTGTTGACGTTTCGATAGCATATCTACTTTTCGGAAGTGCAGTTGCTAGCATGCACCTCCTATTCGCGCTTTCTTTATACTGACAAGCTCGGAGCACTGTGAGAGTTCTTCTCCGAGCTCTAGATTAGTATCGTAGAGCGGTAACCGAACGACCACGGTAACCGAGCGCGACAAGCACTCCCCGTTTTAGTACCTCTACTTGGTAAATCGCCGCTTCACCCATCGAGTTACCCTAACTGTCAATACATTTGACTAGTTGCAAGTTTTACAGTGAAAGTGACACGTAAGCAAAGAAACACAGAAATCTTCAATTCTGTTCAAGATATATCATTGTTTTCACAGGAAATCCAGAAACCAAAAGTGGTTCCTAAAGTATTTTTTGACTATGATTCCGAAAAAAACATGGAGAAACGCGAGGAAAGTTTATTTATTCTTTTTTTTTTTCTTGAAAATGTGCAACTTGTGACGCTTATTCAAGGTGGCGCAAAAGAAACGAAGGGGTTTGAATAGTCTATAATTCCTTTATTTTTGAATCAATCGATTTTTTTTTTCTGAGCACACTTCATAAATGGGGAATTTTGTTAATTTAAACGTGAAAAATAATATCGCTTAAGTGGTGCCCAATCTCAGCTCCGCAAAGTCGCGCTCTTTCTAAAGCGTTTTGCATGATTTTTTTTCAAAATTTCGGGAGGTATCGCTCGAATTTCTTCTCGAATATTGTTTTTTAGTTTGGGAATGGTCTGTGAAGCTCCGCGTATACAAAACCATCATATGACACTATGCTATGGCTGTGAAACCTGGACACTTACCCAAGTCCGGTTTGGATGGCGCGTCCGGTACAACCATGAGTTGTATTAACTGTACGATGAGCTGGAAGTTTCGAAAATCGTCAAACAACAACGTCTTCAATGGGCAGGGCATGTACAACGAATGAACGATGTTCGTATGCCTAAAAAAGTAATGAACGGACAACGAATCGACCGAGCAAGACTACCAGGAAGACTGAGAGCTCGTTGGACGAACTCACTATATTGTGACGCGGCGGAACTACTGGGCTTCCAAGATTGAAGGACGCGGAAGCGTGACCGAGATAATTGGAGGACAACGATCCAGGCGGCCAAAGCCCGACATCGGACGGTTGCGCCACAATGATGATGAAGTGTATCAAAAAATATACCGTTGGAAAGCCAACTCATTGGGGAAACTTTTGTCAAAACAGGAACGACCGGTTAAAAAATTCGTCTTAGTGAGAAAAACTTTTTTATTTCTAAAGATATCTATCTCAAATTTTGCACAAAGCCTTCTTTCTACTGCATACTATAAATATGTCGGAACCAATGGAATCGAACCACTACGTCATATAGCTACCATAGGAACGACCGGTCCAAAAATTAAATTTGTGAAAAAAAAACTTTATTTCTTAAGATATCTTTCTCAAATTTCACAGTAATCAATACTATTTTTAGCCAAATCGCATTCTTGAGTTTGGTAGAAATCAGACTACTCTATCATATAGCTGTCATAGGAACGACCGTTCCAAAATCAAGTTTTTGCTAGAAAAACTTTTTTATTTCTGAAGATATCTTTACGAAATCTAAAATTATTCAATTATATTGACTGCCAAACCACGTTTCTAAATTTGGTTGAAATCAGCCCACTATTTTATGTACTCTCATAGGAACAGTGAAATCGGGACAAGTTTTACTACTAATTTCAAAGTGGCAAATTCACCATAAGTCGGATAAGTCGGTAAGCTAGCCGAAGGCTAGCTTGTTTTTACAAGTCTTACTACATTCTTTTGTTTTGTCTTTTCTATTTTATTTATTTTTTGTGTCTGTATACCTATAGTTACACCAGGGAGGAATTAAATTCATCTTAATAAAATTATCTGGGACATTATTATAGGGATTTTATTGCTCTTCATTTTTGCTTCTTTCTCTTTTTATGTTACGCCTAACGGTTTTCAAGATATGTACATATATGCGAAAAACTGAAAAATGGCACCTGCTTCGGCTCTCCTCTATTTTCCACACGTCGTAGGTCCGGGGACTTGAAAAATTCATTTAAAACAAGTTCAGCAGTTTTAATGAAATTATAACACTCAAACGCCAGGTTTAGGCTTCATTACAGTTTACCATAATGTATTTTCATTGAATTCCTGGAATAATTTCAAGAAGCTTATTAAGTGTCTATTATGAAGAGGAATCTGTAGTGTATACAATTAATTCAAAGGCAAAATGAACGAAAACCGAAATTGCCGAAATAAATCAATTAACTTCCTTCAAACTTTGTAAATGTCAGGTCCACACACTTAACCGAAAAGTTTCAGTCAAGAACTAAGATTATAATCTATACAACCAAGTACAGGGCTATCCGCGTAGATTTCAAACAAAGAAGAGAGAGAAATAAGGAAATGAAATTACCCGAGAGAATCGAAGCAATTTTTCGGCAGCATCGTTTTGGCCTGGTTCTTCTATTATATGGACCGGGCGGGTGTTCCGGGGAAATGAGATGGAATTGGGGAATGTGAGTTTGACAGGTTGACTTGGGACTATATGGACCGCGAGGGTGTTCCAGGGTAGAGGACGCGTGTCTCTCTGTTTACGTTTCAGCAGACGGAATGATGTAAAATTGCTTCAAGGAATTTAGTATACATAGATTGTGATTATCCTTCCTTATCTCTCTCTTCTCTAACTTCAAAACATTGTTGAATGTTTGTTGCCATCAGTAACGCATTCTTCCGAAAAACAAATATCTTAACATATCGCCAAGTCTCATAACAACTTTCATAGTCGTTTATGATTAATAACATAAAGGTCGATTCTAGGAAGTATTCAAAATATAGTACAATACATATGAACTTACGACATTTTACTTCACCACGACTACAAGTCAAATTGAGTTAACGTTCAGTACATAATACACGTTTAAATGGGATCAACTATTTAGGTGTATAATTTTCTTTTGACATCTAAGAATTTTCATTAAGAAATATCGGTTTGATTATTAAACTACATTTCCAAAATGCGCGCTCCATTTTCTAATAGTTCCGTTCCAGTTCGCGTAATATTTTGTCAAATTAATTACATTACGAATGAAATTAACGGCCCTCGAATGATTTAAACAATTTCCCAAACCAGATTAACTGCTTTAACTAACGACCTTCTGAATCAAAATTCCGATTATCTGAATTAAATTTACGATTTTACAAATGAAATTGACTACTTTCCGAACGATATAAGCAATTTTCCGAACAACAGTAAGTTCTATTATAAATAGATACGAAAACCTTCTTAAGACGTTTTTAAATTCACATTTTCATCGCAGCCTAAATAAAGTGTTCGCGGAATTTCGAAAAAGCTGTTAATTGCCTTAACCCCTTCAGGGGCATGGACGCGTCAACATCCCTAGCATGTCTATGCCTTGTTGACGTTTCGATAGTATATCTACTTTTCGAAAGTGCAGTTGCTAGCATGCACCTCCCAAAAGCCGAAAAAGCATGAAATTTTAAGCGGAAAATATATGTACTATATAGGGTTTCCAAGTAAGAGATCCCATTTTAAATTTCGAAAATAGACAACTTATTTTAAAAAAAATGAACCGGAAAGAGTTTTGTAGTGTTCCATGCCAATAGGAGATGAACTGTCCTACTCTTGGAGATGCTTAACCATTCATGTCAAGACGACATTGCAACCTTGTAGCCCGACAACTTGCAGCTTTGAAAGCAGTCTATTAACACCTACATTCCAGAGAAAGCGGAATTTGTATTCGCTGATATTTTATCATAAATCTTTTTGAGTATTTCCTCGAATATTCAATATACCATGGCCCCCCTCTGGATCCGCCACTGCTTATATTTACATAGGAGCGATATTCTAGTGTATTTTATGTATTTTAGATAACAGACTAAGGTCCGTTATCTCAATGTTTGGGATACTAAATTTAACCTTAGCGTATGCAACGCTCAAAATAGAATGCAGTCCAAAGCTCAGGTAATGTAGTAGAAAGTCAGCTGATTTGCTCGGCGGGATTCTGCCGCCGGTTCTATTCTATTTTACATATGTGCCATCTCTGAGCATTATTTTGCGGCTGAGTTGGTTTCAAATCCTCTTCCTTCAAATGAATTTCCCGAACTATGTTCTTTGTGACCAGTTTGAATGTGCAACCGTAAACCGTTCTAGCTGTCAAAATCAGCTGTTTGGAATTATCATCCAATAAATTCTTAACTGGAAGATGAGTGCCGTTTAGCGTTTATCTGCAGGATATACTTTAACCAGACATTGTGAAAACGGCCCTCAATGGTTCATCCTATAGGAGGGAGTGGCGGACTACTCAAAAATTAACACATACGAGTAAAATAAACATCTACAAATTTCCTTCACCTCATAATTAAAAAGAAATATTGTCAACATTTGACCAGAACAGCAAAATTCCAGTTTAAATTTTTTTTTTTGTATTCGCCAGATAAAAATTTCTGTACTTATTAATATGAAGGCCACAAAAAGACTTTTGCCCTGCTTCTCTGCACATCCCCCACTAAATATCCTTCTTTGCATCTCATTTCAGCATTACGAACAAGCCATTGGTACATCATATGACACTTTTCGAATGTTCTGCCATGTCCTATCCTAGCTCGGATCCTGCTTCGTGGGATGTTTGGGTGAAGAGTAACGGAGCCGTTTGCAACAGCAATTTATTAACGCCAATGGACTGGGACTCCTGCGTTACGCCGGTAGCTGTCTGGGCTATCGGATCGTCGGGTAAGTAGATGTTAAAGAGACAAACTACCAAGTAAATTCATACGTCCATCAACAATTTTCAAAATTCTCTTATATCTTTTTAATTAATTATTTTTCGTCGCACTGTTTTTTCATTCGATACTTGCAGGACAATTTTTGCCGCAACACGTGGGCATTCCGATTGGAGGGAAGACTGGCCCGAAATATTATATGCTGGAAATACACTACGATAATCCCAAAGCACACAAAAGCGAGTAGTCTTTTTAATGGAGTACACAATTCATTGAATAAATGGAATAATAATAGTAGTAGTGTTTAGGGGAAGGTCGTCTGTTAGTATTTGAATTGAGGACAAAATTTAATCAATTTAAAAGTTTCTCTGCTTTTGTTACAATCTCATTGACACCTTATTTTTATTTTATTTAAAACATACTTTTTCTTGCGCTCTACACCTTTGGAAAACAACGCAAACAACCATGGCTACGGTGGGACTCGAAACCAATATGCAAAAGTCGGAGAAGAGAGTGAATGCTGTAATTACTGTAATTACTCCCATTAGATAATGGGTGTTTCATTTCCCCAGCGCATAATTAAAATTAAAAAAAAAAACTCTATCTGTGGGTACTATTGGGACTCCCAAAGCGTTTCAAGCTTGTCAGTAAAAGACGGCTATATGGATAGGAGGTGTGTGCTAGCAACTGCGCCATCCGAAATTTGTATTCAACAGCATCGTCAACAAGGCATTGCTATGCTAGAGTGCTAGAGATGTTGACGCAATCATGCCTCTGGATGGATTAATGCAATTAACACAACACACATATAAGTTAAACTTGACTTATCTTTGAAACTTCAGCCCAAATACTTTAAAATAAAAATAAATAACTGGCGCAACAGTCCAATTTGAACCACGGCCTCGAGATGAGTTAGCATCATCTCATTTTCTAGATCGTGACGGTTTTTGTGCAGAGGTATGTGATCAGCAACACGCTCAACCGAGTTATTTACCCCATAATGGGTACTCATTTAACAGCTGAGTGGGCTCATAGTCCGACACGTAAATCCCCGGAGTCGAACCGGGGCCCAGTGCGTTGAAGGCGAACGTGCTAACCGTTGCGCCATCCGGACTACTACCAAATACTTTAATGTTATAAATAATTATTGTTAAGAACCTCCACTGTCCATTGAGCCTAACAACAGCTTTCACGCTTCTATGCATCTTATCAATAACGTTGCTAATGACGCCACTAGGCATGTTCTCTCTTTCGTCGATAATGACCTGCAGCTGTTGAATGTTTGCTGAAATCAACTGTTTGAGCTCATATCCCACAGGTGCTCCATAAATTCCGGTGTTGCACTATTGAAATTCGCATAGGCGCAGTGTGACGCGCACGGTTCTCTGTGAGCTCCTCGTGCGCAGCTGCTCGAGACTCAGTCTTCGAGCTCGCCTAATGTGAACGTTGCACGAGTATGTTTCAGGTGAAGATGGTTTTGATGGGAAGCACTTGTCCGACCTGGCTGTTTTCATGGGGAAATACGCGTCTGATCGAGCTGGTTCGAAGTACAAGGTAATTTTGGGTCGCTGATTCCGAATCTTAAAAAAAATTGGGACTGCCCACCCCAGAATGACAACCCTGCTTTCATAGGGAAATACTCGTCCGACCGGGCTGGTTCGAAATACAAGGTAATTTTGGATCGCTGATTCCGAATCTGAAATCGAAAAAGAAAAAAAAATTGGAGTTGCCCACCCCAGAATGGCAACCCTCTTTTCATGGGAAAATACTCATTCGATCCAGCAGGCTCGAACTACATACAAGGTAATAATTTTAATGATGGCAAAGTCGCACCCGGAGGCGCAATTCATAAACACGACGCCATGGTGAACTCACCTAAACTGACAACTCGTCCTCGGTCGTGTCTGTCGCGCGCAACGTTGCGTGTAGTGTGAACGGGCAGGGCGGGACTAGCCTCGGGTGAGTTTCCTTACGAAACAGTTGCTTCACTTCGAAACAGTGGTTTCGCTAAATCTAGACGCACCTTTACAGAGTTATCTATGAGAATCCTCAAGAACTTGGCTTCGTACAAAATATTTGTTACGCCCTTTCTGCAATAAAGCAACGACGATATACATACATATGTGTGGTAAATACAATACTTTCAATACGTAACATACAGAAATGTTCAATTTTCGTACCCTTACTCCTTCCACGCATGTTCTCCATTAATGTGTTAAACGCTCTGTAATTTATAAGGACGTTTAATCTCTGATCCTATTGTTTCGCTTATACTTTAGGGATTTACTTACGACACACTTCTTATGTGAGCAGCCTACGTAATCCATTTAGAAATGACAGCAGCATGGTTACACTTCCTTTTCCATTGATATGAGTTTGAAATGCTTGGATAAAAGGAAAATCCTTTCGATAAATTTTACGAGCATCTTCTTGTGTTATAGAAAGGGGTTCCACCAATTCATGTCTTTCATATTGTATTATCTAACTTTTATGAATTTTTCCACCGACATGCCTGTAACGCTTTTAGATAAATTTCTCCCAACTGTGTTTCAAGCATTTTCTTTCATACGGATTATATGAACTCAAAGCGTTAACCCACCTGAAGAGCTTTAGACCTTTATTGTTGTAATATGTATTCGTGCATTAGGTGAGATAGAGTTTCCGTGATTTTGTAACTTACTTTCAAGATACGATAACATGGAAATGTTTCCTTTCTCTGCATGTAGATCCTTTGTTGTTGCATGAATTTCATTTGAGGAGAACACTAAAAATGTTCTCTCTTGAAGCAAAATCGTTTCTTTAAAGTATAGAGAAATATGACGCAATGCACGTATGTATTTTAAATTAGAATGTTGATAAACGACATTCTACTACGGTAATTTTATTGCACGGTAGAACAACGTGAGGGGGTCGGTAGCTCAAGGCGATGGGGCATCGGTCTGATGTCTCGCCGGCTTCACAGGGTCAAATCCCGCCGTAGTCATGGTTGTTATTCCTGTCTTCCTTCTGTCGTGTGGATCGTAAAAGTAAGTCATAGCGTTTCCCAACTTCTGGTAATACAGAGCTAAGTAGGCGGTACTTGCTAGTAACATGCATTATCAACGTCAACTGAGCTTCTTAGGAGTAGTTGACGCCCTAAAACCCACTTGGGGTTAAGGCAAATAGTATCTACACATTAATTTAGATTGGAAAATGTTACCCTCCAAGAAGAACATGCATAGCCCATGAGCAAATATGCCTTTAAGTCCTTCGTGTCCTTTATGTTTCCTCTAAGTCTTTTACATTCCTTATGTTCTTTATTGTGAAAAACAAATACCTACAAACTCGTCTAACTCGATCCGAGGGGATTCAATCTTCTATTTAATTGGTTGGATAAGACGATACATGAAGCGACAGTTTACATGCTACGACTTATGGTACGTTTTGTTTATTCAAGCTTTCTATCGAATGTTCGGTTCGTTTTCAATTCGATACACCTTCAGTTTTACTTTACACTTTTGTCTAGTATGATAAGACGGAGCATGTTAACTCCGGTTTATAGTTCCGTCTTCCATTCAATGCAAACAAAATTTCAGGTTCAGATTTAATGTAAACCATGATTCGGGGATGTGAATCACAATTTTTTTCTGATTAATTTCCACTATTCATGATTTATATGAATCTCATTTCTTGAATTCAACATGTATCTTTTTTGTGTCATTATACCTCCTTCTCTACATACATTTCTCCTCTAAGTTTCGAATATAAGTTGCAGCTGACGAACTGATTTGAAATCGGAAGAGAAATCGTACAGTGCACAAAACGTACGTTTTTTAATACGATATCGTTTCAGCAAACAAAATGTACGATCAGACGGAGCATGTAAACCGCGCTTTAACATTGCCTCAAATGGACGTTTTCAGTCGATGAGTTTTATTATGAGAAAGCTGAATTAGGTAACGTTACACTTTGTCTAACGCACTTAGTACAATTAGACTTACGCTGATCGAATTATCCGATACAAAAGATGGGGATGATTCCGACCACATGGTCAGAACCATCCCCAGAATCAAAAGGATACACACAATAATCAAGGCTTACACGAAGAATGAACTTTCTGTCGATTCTGCCCTATTGCCAACGTGTACATGACCATAAAACCACACAACTGCTGCAACTAACTGAGGTATGAAGACATGTTTCGCATCTCTAAATTAACTCGCTACCTGAAATGTCCCGGTATATCTAAACAACAAATAGTAAGAGAAACAGACGTAAACAACTTTGCTGTGAAAGGTTTTATCGCCACTGGAACAGTAAAAAAGATAAGAAGCCTTTCTGCACCATATTTCATATTGAAAAAATGTTAACCAATTCGTTGAGTAAAGGAGTGAAACCGGTGAAAATAAAACTGTTTTCATTGCAGTAGAACAACAGCTTTTTTTCGCAACTGAAACAGTGTATACTAATAGGGGAAAAGTTAAGAGATTTCGATCCATCGATACTATCCAATTTAGTTGGGTCTTGTTTTGCTTTTTATTGAACATTTTCCCCCAATACTTTCAAAACATATCTCCTTTTTGATGGTTAGTTGGTTAAAGTGGCTGTTTACTACCCAGTAGAAAACACAAGTAGCGCTATGTGTGCTCAGCTTTGATGCCACACGCCTCATAAGATGAACAAATAAATCGTTGTTATCAAAGTAGTTCTGAAGTATTTGTCCTCAGATCCATTCCATAGAGTTGAGAAAATGTATTATCTCCCCGATACCCTTCGAGGAGTTGTCGCATATATCTAGGAAGAAAGCACTGCCCAATTCTGTATGCCTGATTATTACTAGAACCGGACATTTGCACAAGAAATGGCTCAGAGTTGTCTTCTCCTCCTCATTCCTGCAGCTCCGGCAGTATATGGCAGTATGTCCTGTAAAGTATGCCGCGTGCACTATCACCGGCCAAGGCTCGTCGTAACCGCTGTAACTCCAGCAGCATCCGAACGAGTTCTCTTCAGAAGGGCATTTGTTTTACGTTCATCGTATGATGGCCATTCTTTCCTAAATGTGGACCAGGTTGTCAGTGCACCCTATCTTTCACTAGCCCGTATCATGCAA
This sequence comes from Chloromyia formosa, assembly GCA_964017055.1. NCBI lineage: Eukaryota > Metazoa > Arthropoda > Insecta > Diptera > Stratiomyidae > Chloromyia > Chloromyia formosa. Next base: position 28,512,409 of record OZ024815.1, on the reverse strand, counting down.
TTTATATGAATCTTCCTCTTTACAGCACTAAACGGCGGGTGGACAGCCACCGCGTAGGACTTGTTAATTACAGAGCCCTCGCCCCCAGTTGATCGGTCTTCTCGTTTCCCGCTATATTCCTATGCCCTGGAACCCATAGAAGAGAAACTCAACTTCATTTTTATTATACAAGATTTTCACGATTGCGGTATGAATAAAAATCCTTGAAATCTTCGCCCTTTATGTCTTATATGTAGTGTTATGAGACTTTTAAGGAGCTCATTCATTCATCGGAAATTCAAAAGGCTTAACTTCACTTTCGTCCATTAAAATCACATGCCTAGTGAACTTAAATAGGAAGTTCTCTCTAAACGTACTAATATAGAATACGTGATAATTTTCTGTCAAATACTTTAATTTATTTATAACAAAAATCTTTAATAAATCTTCCTTGACATTTTTTTTTTTGTAACGTTTCCTGTTTGCTTCATTTCTGTTCCGCTTCATAAAATAAAGGGATGTAAGAAAACTTTTAGCGACTTTTCCCGAAAAACAAAGCATGAAACGAAATTGAAATAAACAATAAAGAATAGAAATCAAGAATATTCAATGTGAAAATAAGTTGGGAAACCTTTTTTCCTCGTTCTTAATATTAATTGGATGGGTTTCTAGGTCGCGGTTTATGAAAAGTAGGAAATAGCAATGTCTTCGTGACATCGTCTTTATTCATTTTAACCGTGAACCATTATCCATTATGTTGCAGAAACGATTAACATTAATAAGAATAAATAGAAACTCTACAATTTAGTGGACAAAGACTCTCTTACCTAACCTCCAGGACATAATAATTCATAGACAAAACAAACCTTGACTCAGAAAAAATGTAATTGAACTTTTCCTCTAACTTGAATGTTTGTTTTTTTTTTCTTGAAATAATCAAGGTCAGTGATTGCTACTATGGCAATGAACAACCCTCCTGCCGCGGCTCGTATTACAACCTATTCAATGGGAGATCCGTTGCTTACATAGATTCAAGTTTCTCGCCAAAAAATATTCTTAAACGACAAAAAGTACCTATCTATATCTATCTATCTTATGCTCTCTTCCAGAAAGGTTACAACCAATATTAAATGCCCGTTATCCTCCCAGCTAATGGCACCCGTGGCTGCCCACAAGGGTAAGTCCTTTCTCCTCTCCTGTGGTGGATAGTGGTTAAAAGCCGGCTATAAAAACTCTCGACGAAGGGCTTCTCACCTCAGGACTCAGGACAATCGCGTTCGGTCACCGCTCTACGATCCTAATCTAGAGCTCGGAGTTCAAATCTCGGCGCGAAAAAAAACTGCCTGTGGGTACTAATAGAACTCTCACAGTGCTCCGAGCTTGTCAGTATAAAGACGGCCCGGATAGGAGTTGCATGCTAGCAACTGCACTTCCGAAAAAGTAGATATGCTATCGAAACGTCAACAAGGCAGAGAAATGCTAGAGATGTTGACGCGCCCATGCCCCTGGAGGGGTCAGGGCATTTCTCTCAATTGCCCTTACCTCCTTGTGGGGCATAGCGCGTCAACTGTTCCATGTGGCCCAGTTGATGTTTCGTCGGCATAAAATGGTTTGGGTGAATGCAATTACCAGCATGCACCTTCTGCACATCCATGGCCACGAATATCGTCGTGGAAGGGATTCGAACCCGAAACGCCGGTAGTCAAACATGAGACTGATGCCTCAACACACTGCGCTACCGGTCGCCCCCAAGGGCCAAGGCATTTAACAAGCCTATAATATCTACGAAGAGATTATACCTGACATCCTTAAATCAGATCTATACATTTTACAAGGATGGTATAACGACAGTGGACTTCGAGTCAACATATCCAAAGCAGTTGTCATTCCATTCTCTAGCTCTATTAGAAGAAATCCTAGACACATCAGATGGCCCAATGTGCGACCGGTAGCGCAATGTGTTGAGGCATCAATCTCATGTTTGACTATCGGCGTGTCGGGTTCGAATCCCGTCCACGACGACGTTCGTGGCCATTGATGTGCAGGAGGTGCATGCTGGCAACTGCATTCTCCGAAACCAGATTATGCCAACGAAACGTCAACTGGGCCACATGGAACAGTTGACGCGCTATGACCCACAAGGGGTTAGGGCAATTGAGTATCCATGGGAAGTTACATCAAACATCTGGTGGTTTTTCTCAATAGCAAACTACTCTGGCAAAACCATCTCAGGATGGTGGCGGACAAGGTCACTAAGACCTTATGGATATGTAGACAGACAGTCTCTAGGTAAGACTTTAAAAACCAACCCCTCTATCCTCCTTTGGATTTACAAAGCTGTCGTCGTATATTAGTGTCACCATACACTGTCGAACACGAACCTAGTACAAGTGGACTGGTTTTCTTCACACCTATGTGAAGTGTATGTGTGTGTCAGAGGACATTTGTACTAGGTTCGTGCTCGAGTTCGACAGTGTATGGTGACACTTAGAATATGGTGCAGTAGTCTGGTGTAGCTAGTGTAACCATTTTAGGCAAAGTCTAATACTAACTGGGGCTATTCGCTCTTGTCTATCTAGCGCTTTATTAGAGGCATTTCTCGGTCTGTATTCGTAATACATAATCATTTAAAAGTCGAAGCAAAACTGACAGTCGCTACACTCGTATCATTCGTGGCTAATAGCTACGTTTTGGCAAACTTGATAGGATCAGACAAAATGGCAGTGAGTGACACGCAGGACCAGCGGAACAGATGAAACTCGTGTGTTGAATTTCATAATAGAAAATCCATACTACCCCACCCATCCCCAAAAAGTATTACGAACTTATGCATTAAATATTTGTATTAAATAAAATCCCTATTTTTTCGTTGAATTCTGATGATTAGGTCCACTTGTCTTAAGGTAAAAAATCACTACCGAACTTTCAAGATAACAGAAGAGACAACATCTGAATCACTGACGACCACCCCCTACCTAATTTACAAAACGTAAAATAACCAGAATTCAATAATAATCCTTTTTTTTAATTCTCTCACAGTTATTGACAATTCCGGTTTTCGCATTCACTATACCCGACATTTGCGGAAGCATGATGCAGGAATGATGATATCCGGTGTGTCCGTATCCGACACTCAACTCATACCGCCAGGACAAAGACTCTATCGTAACATTGGAATATGTGGACCATCTTGCACAAGTGCGGTATGTACTCTTCTCTTCTCAATTGAATAACATGTTTTCTTTAATGTAATGGTTAAAGTAAGAATTTTCTCGGGAGCCACTGAAGATCGGTTACATACATACTTTAATAAGAAGTATAATTGAGAAAATTAAGAAAGTCAACGTTGTCGCAACTAACTTTAATTTCTCGTATTCTTGCAGATGTTTCCGGAAGATGGAATCAAAATAGTATCGGGTACACTTCATTCGCACTTGGCCGGACGTAAAATGAAACTTCGCCACATTCGCGATGGCAAAGAGCTGGAAAGGATAATTGAAGACGATAATTATGATTTCAATTATCAACAGGTGCGACAGTTGGAAAATGAAACGGTTATCTTGCCGGGCGATATTATCATTACGGATTGTGCTTATGAGGTATATATAGTATATATGTACTTAATGTGATGGTTATTATTGTAGATGCGTGAAGATCCCCGGCAAACCATATGATACAAATTCGACTCGTGAACTAATCATTTTCATCTCCAAAAGAATGCGGACAAATCGGAGATTTTATGAGCATATCTGCTCTGCAACTCCATCGGTACAGCATTTTACACAACATGTGTTGCTATGAGCGCGCTTTGTTTGTAGATATATATTTTCGGCCCAATTCTCTTCAGGATAAATAAGTCCTGGATAATCGTATCGAGTTATTTTTTTAGATTGTAGGGAATCGAGTGAACTACAAAATCATTCTTTTAATGCTTCGTTTAGACGTGAACGCTGAGCCAAGCACCGAATATTGAAAAATTGCATTGAAAAGCGCCAACAACAAAAAGATACATTTTCTGCTCTTACATAGCCAACATGATTTCATGAGCATTCGTGATCAATCGAGTCGTTGCCATCTCTTGTGTTGTCTACTGATTTTTGTGAAATTTGAATACAAGGTTTACCCGAGGGTCTTTGATTTGGATAGTTAGTAGACATCCTTTCATTTGATCCTAGCTTCATGCGAAATTGTAATCCCTAATAATCCCTAAGACAAGTTAACGAAATCTGCGCCACCTGCGAGATTTTTTTTTCCTGGAATGCCCTACATATTTAGACAGGTACAAAGTATTTACTTTTAAAAATAAAAAAAATAAAGCTGTCTGAAAAGTCCGCGCTCAAACATTGTGAAAAGTACCACGCAATTTGCGTTTAATTTTTCAGCCCGATTTTTTTTTAGCTGGGTTAAGTTGGGCTGAAGATAGCCCAATCTTTTCTTACCTTCCAAATAGTGGTTTGCGTCCATGTCTCTAAAATATTCAGTACTGTTAAAGTTACCATTTTATTTGATGGATATTATTTTACCCCCTCCAAGACTCGTCTTTTAAACCAAAAAAAATTATTGGTAGACAGATCTTCTGAATAAAATGCTTGGACAATCAAATCAAATCTCAATTACCCACTATATTCCCCTTTCTTTGCCTCAGTTGAGTCATGTCGTTTTCATAGTGGTGCATCTACACATAAAGTCTCTCTTGATTCGCTTAGAATACTTTCGAAGTGATCTTTATAGTATTCATGCGATAAAGGATTTTACTTTAAAGTGAAGGTGTAAGGTAATTCCCGGGTTAAACTATCAAGTGTCACTAAAGAGAGTTATTTTGAAAAGGCGGAAAACCAGTAAACTGGAATAAAGCTGTATACACATTCAAGAGAACCAGATTTGATGTTAGCAGTATTACCTTCCTTATTCTCTTATTAATCATTTTGGATATTTTTTCGCGGTGACTCTCTCCGAGTGGAGATCGGGGTCGCTGAGATGAATGGTGACGCTATTCATCTCAGCGACCCCGAAAACCATTGGTTTGACTAATCTCGGTCACCCGGGGTTAAATGATATCTACATATATCGGCTCTTATTTCGTCATCCAAAATGACGCTGCAGTCTTGGGTACAGTTAATAGGGCTATTACTAGATGTGATCGCGAACCAAGTTATTATCGATTCCAGCTTTTTCAGAATCGCTACCGATACTAAAGTTTTACTACAAAAATTCAGCCGAAGGATAATTTTTCTGATATTAAACCTTTTCCTGCTCCGGAGAATACTGAGAAAGAAAAGATTGCCTTTTTATACATATGAAAGATCCAGTCTCGAGTATCTCGGGACGAGAACGACAAATTTAGATCTTTACAATCTAACTATAATTTTTCAATCTCTAATCATATCTCAAGGGTGAAAAGAAACATTTATCAATAGTACTCGTATGTGATTGAGACGTTTTCTAATTTCTCATCCTTCGTTTCGTTTTATTTTTTTGTTCTTACCAATATCTTTTTAACCAACTTATATATTTTCTCCCCTTTTTCTTCTATTGTATTTTATATTAATTTCAAATCAAAAAGACAACCAACCGTAAACGACCGACATTTGGAGGATATTCAACAAAACAGGAGATGTGTCTTTCGTTTCTCACGTATTATCCCCGTATTGACTTAGCTGGCTGCTACAGTATGACGCCGGTACGGGAATTCTTTGAAACATTCGGAGTCTATCAATTTTACGAGCTGAACATGACAGATGTCGAAAATTTATTTTTATATCGAGGGTAAGTATATCAGAAGAAGAAGAATATGAAATTTTTTTTCTGGTTCTCTTTCATGCTTTTTATACCCTAGACTTTCTAAGTACAGGGTATATTGTTTTTGTCACGACGAAAATATGTAACACCTTAAAGGAGGCTCCGGAGGTATAGCAATGTATGTATATATATATATATATATATATATATATATATATATATATATATAAATGATCAGGGTCACCTCCTGATTCGATTTAGCCATGTCTGTCTGTTTGTCTGTCCGTTCGTACGATAACTTTCGATAGAATGAAGCAAGAGCCTTGCAATGTTGGTAGTATGATCTAGTTGGTATTGAAAATGGGCATGATCAGGTCAAGAGAACGCCTACCTCACCTACATAGGTATGTAAAATAATTAAACGTATCTATAAATCCCGATTGAATAAACGCGAAAAGCTCTAACTTTGGAAAACGTGAAATGGTGCTTTTATACTCTCCTGGAAAAATAAAATCTATCAGTTAGAAACTAACGGTACTTTTCGAGCAAAAGGCCCGCACTACCATATCGTACTTATTACGTTTTTTGTCTATAACTCTTGAACCAATTGACGTAGATACCTGACTGTTGACATGTGGCCTTCAGTTGAGAAGCTGCTTCAGTTTTAGTAAGATGGGCATAATTAAACCAAAGGAACGCCTACCTCTCCTACAAATTTCAAAAAATGAAATATTCTTTTAATAACGATAACTTTCGATAGAATGACACTAGCGAGTTCAAATTTGGAAGAATATTACTACTACTCTAGATCTAGTTAGTTTGTATTGAAAATAGACAAGATCCGACAAAAGCATCCCCCACCTCCCCTACAAATGATACTTCGATTAGGCAATAACTTTTGATAGAATAAATCTAGCATGCTGGATTTTTGGCCAAATGTTTGTAAGAATCCAGTTGACAGGTTTTGAAAATGGTCATTGAGCCGAAAGGACGCTAACCTCGCCTACAAATGATATCTCAAATATATGATAACTTCCCATAGAATGGAGCTAGCGACTTAAAATGTTGGTCAAATATTTGTGGTGTGGGTTAGTTACTTGATCGTGGGAATGGGCAAGATCCTATCTCCCCAAAAATTGTATTGTAGTAAAAAGGACTCACTCGTCTCAAATGGCGCCCACCTTTTCTACAAATGTTGTTTCATCGTAGCTTCATCGACTAACTTTTGCCCAGACCGATCATATAGGAAATACAATTTCAATGCATATGGCTGTTGCATATTTGAAGTTTTGGTATCACCACTAGGTCTGCACAAGTCTAGGGTATATACGCTTTGCTTATTGTAGAAACTTATTATTTAATATGATACCATGCAAATGCTTATATGTTTTTATATCGCTGAAATGAAAACGACAAACAGTTAAATCATTCGCATGCATTATCCGTCATATATATTTGACAGTTTTCAGTCGCTTTCGTCCTGAATATTTTTTATCGAATATCTCTAGAGATTGTTCACGGGCACTTTGCATATGCTATGAAATGATGGTTTAGTAAGAACTTATAAATGAAACGAACTGGTGAAGTTGTCTTACTCAGACTTTACAGCTCCTAACACACATGTGAGTGTGGCCACATATGAGTGCTATCGAACAATAACTCGAAAACGTACATGAACTTTACAGTCTCTTTGAATTTTAATTCAGCTATTACCGGGATTGTAGTTGGTATTGCACTGAGTTCTTGGAAGGAAATAAGATAATGTATTTCGGGTTGTTTGAAATTTGAGGGTATCCGGAATAGAATACATAGTAGGATATGTGAGTGGTAAATGATAAAATAGCGTCGCGTTTTTTTTTTTCTGGGACAATTGTACGTGTTACACGAACAACATTGTTCTCGATAAGTCTCTATGAACAGCTAGTGCGATAAATTCGTTCTTAAGGCGAAGTCTTACGTTGAAAAACTCGGATTTCGTTACGATAAATGCAGTTCACTTATAGCCCCCATATACATACGATGCAATCCATCGTCAGATCGTTCTGACGATATTGTGATCGTCAAATCGATCGCACGGTGTATGTGACTATCGTTGACGATTTTTTTGACAGTTCCATATACATAATTTCGATCGTCAGATATTTTGTGGCGATCCATCGTCAGATCGATCTGACGATGACGAAATTAAACCAATTTGGGACCTTTTTATTAAAAATTAGGGAAAGATCTGGAAATATGGTAATTCTAATCTCTTCTATAGATACTGAATACGTGGAAACGGAGTTTGCATGGCCGCCGTATTATAAGTGTCCTTTTTTTTTGTGTAAAAGCAGAATTTTGCTAGTGTCCCAATTCATGTGGCCCAATTTTGAACGTAAAATTTATTAGTGCATCAACACAATGTTAACGAAATATAACTGTTATTAATCAGAGCCTCCAAACTTTTCTCAAAAAGTATGAGCAACAAAGTAAGCTTGCGTAACGGATACTAAGTTTTACTCTCTGGCCTAAGGTACTGGAGATTTTGAATAAAACAATTATGGAAGCGGCTGTCCCTATTCAAGTTGCCGGGAGTATAGTATATTAAAAGAAACTGAACAAGCCACAATTAACCGCTTTTTCAACATGGTGGCGGCGTCCGCGGTGGTGGGAGGAAATACAAAATTTGAATTTACTAATTACTCTACTCTAATTAAAGTAACCAGTGTTATAATAATTTGACTAAGCACAGTAATTTTGCAAAATCAACGACTTTTCTTTAATAAAAATGCAATAACTCAAAAACTACACCAGGTAGTTCATTCTAGTAAAGACTGAATCGCAGCTAATACTCTACCCTACCCTAAAAATAGAAAATAGACGAGTAAAAATCATACATGATATGTATGTATGCTGTGTAAGGATTTATGTTAATGCGTGGAAGACGGTGCAAAATTTTTATAATGGAAGGTGGCTAATCACGCATGATAAACAGGTCCTTGAACTGTCCAGATCGCGTTAAATATATTAATCATAAATGGCTTAAGAAATTTCGCACAAATCGAAAGAAAATTGTCCGTTGAAACCTTGTTCGTGTTCGATAGTATGTGGTCACACTTCTGTATAGATGTTATGTGTCTTTGAAGATTTAAAAAATATATGCCTCTGAAGAAAAGACACATACTCAAGGTATTTTCTTTTTATTTATGGGTATATTAACTTTTGTGAAGTTTGTAACGCATGGAAGGAAGCATCTTTGACTATTTAAAGCGTACAAGTTAGCATGATGAGATGAGTTGATTTAGCCGTCTGTTCGTCTGTCTTTGTGTCTGGTTCCATGCAATCTACTTTCTCAGTTTTAAAGCTATAGAGCTGTAATTTTCTATACATTCTTCATTCTACTGGATACTAGTCATTGTCAGAGACACTGGAAGTCTGATTCCATTCTATGTGTAATAGCTGCCATAGGAACGATCGGTCCAAAAGTTTTTGTGAGGAAAACTTTTTTGTTTCTAAATATATATTTATCAATTTTCATATTAACCCATCATATTTAGCTCCAAACCATATGTCCTCCATAAATTCTACGCTTCGGCCTGGAGTCCGAAGCGTATATACCCTAGATTCTTAAAGACCTAGTAGTGGTACCAAAAGTACCAATTGGCAACGACCATATGCATTAAAAGTGATTTTCCTATACGGCCAGTTTATAGGGGAGGTTGGTACTCATTCAGGAGGATCTTGGCCGTTCTCAAAATCAATTAACTAACCCATTCTACAATTGGCAACGACCATATGCATTAAAAGTGATTTTTCTATACGGCCAGTTTATAGGGGAGGTTGGTACTCATTCAGGAGGATCTTGGCCGTTCTCAAAATCAATTAACTAACCCATTCTACAAATATTTATCGAATTTTTCAAGTCGCAAGCTTCATTCTATCGAAAGTTATTGCTTATTTGAAGTCTCACTTGTAGGTGAGGTAGAGATTTTTTTTGTCGAATCTTGCGCATTTTTGATAACAACCAACTAGATCCCAGGACAAACATTTGAACAAAATTTTAAGTCACTAGCTTCATTTTATCGAAAGTTATCGCTTAATTGAAGTTTTATTTGTAGGGGAGGTTGGGGTTCCTTGGATCGAATCTTGCCCATCATTGCCACCAACCAAATATATCATGCTAGAAACATTTAAAAAAAATTTCAAGTCTTTAGCTTCATTCTATCGGAAGTTATCGTGCGAACGGACAGACAGACAGACACGGCTAAATCGAATCACATACAATACATTGCTTTACCTCCGGAGTCTCCTTTAAGGTGTTACATATTTTCGTCGTGACAAAAACAATATACCCTATAGTATAAGTCTAGGGTATAAAAATATTAAATTTGTTTTCCAGTTCCTCAGTCTTTAGCTTAAAGTCTTAAAAACAAGCTAGCGAACAAGCTTGTCGTATTTATTTAATAGCTTGTCATCAAATAACTGTGAAGGGTATCATACCTTCGGTCAGTTTCTGTTTTTCTCGTTGTATTTCTGGATGAATTCTATCTACAATTAAGTATGAGAACATTAAAAAAAGGTAATAGATACATGACACGTGTACTTATGGAACTGATTAAATTTAATAAATACGATATGTATTCAATTTTATTAGTATCATTTCTTACTTGGTGCTTGACTAGCACCAAGTTTTATGCTTTTTAATCACATCACGTGTAATAATTTACCTTAATAGGGGATTTTGAGAGCTGATTGTTATGTAGGTGCCGCCACTACCCTTACGTTGGGTTAGCAGCTATTGAGAGTTCGTATTTAGATAGACTTTCTACCGCACTCGTTTTGTATAATTATATGGAATAGTAAACATACAAAATAATTTTGCTGCCTAAAGGAAATTTGTGCGATTATATATGTACTAAGGATTTAAATTTTCTCTTGAAATTTAAGTTGACATTTGAATTCTAACTAAACCAAGATCCACTCCCAGCAAGGACATGCCCCGTTTTCGTGTTCGTTACCCTAATTTGCTCTCCATGGTTTTTCACCGGTTAACCTGCTCTACTCTTCTCTGTGCGAAAAAAGCGCACCTATTATGACACTTTTGTACTTTTGAATTCTACAAAGACAAAATCTATCACCATTCAATAAGTTAATTCATAAATATCAACGTTATCACCAAACTGTAGCTGATTGTCAAGTTTTTGATGGATGGCATCACCATCAGTTATTACGATGAAAACAATATATACGATCTGAAGAAGGAAATATCATCGAATCGAAACGTCGTATTGATTCGTACTGTTGAATTTTGTGGAATAAATCTAAATGTAGCACTTGTCAGTCTTCCAGTAATTTAACATGAAATTGAAATCTGGAAAACTTATTTTCCGACAATTTCGCTTCTTCTTCATATAAGCACTTCATTCCATCTTTATGATTCAATTTATCAAATCACACATAATTGAACCAAACGCTTCTTTACCATGGCTCTGGGCAATAATAACGTCAAACCGTATGCCTAAAAAATAAAGAAGTAAAAAATGAAATATCAGCTAAAAGGATACAAATTCAATGTCTATTGATTTTCACATTAGTCTCATTGTGTATCTCTCTATGTGCATCATTTTCTTTCAGGAGTATCATTGATTTGTTGCCAACGACGGTCCTGGCAACCGTAGCGCCGACAAAATTGCCTAATAATAAAAGCGCTCAATCGGAAAAAGGACTAAAGGATAAAATGTATGCTGACGAAGAAGACGTGCTACTTCAACAGTCTCTACTAAGTATGTATCATAAAAAAAGAATAGATTGCTATGTAAATATTTATGAAAATTGTATGTGAACTGAATAATGATGGGATCATTTTTTGATGTTGCTCAATCACAGGCTAATCGTTTTCATTTTGGTTTTGATTTCTTGCAGATAAGCTACTAATTTCGGATCCAGTTGAATTTCACGATAGAACATTTCTTTCGCATCTGAATCAGTTACCGTGGAACGAACCACTGTTTACGAAACGCGTTGAGCAGCTAATGATTATGGGCAAACATATGACTTTTTGTCGAGTTGTGAATGAGTCGATATCGATTGTAAGTATGAGTATTTAATCAGGTCTTCATCTTTATAAGTTTTATAATAAGTTATCAAAGCGTAATATTAGATGCATTTTTTCGACCTTATATGGTAAGTCTAGTTAACGAGCACGCATTAGGTTAGGTTAGGCTAAAGAGGCAGCTGCGGATAAACACAGCACACATAGACCACCACTGGGCCCGTTTTGATACCTCATAGGCACAAAACGCCATGTGAGCCCAGTCGTCAAACCACCCGGATCTATCAATGAAACGAAGCAGATGACCAGCATTTACGTCCTTCAAGTCATTGAGGTCAATAAAGTAGAGGGAGCCTAAAATATTCTCTCTTCTACCGGCCAAAGCAGGGCAGGTGCACAGGAAGTGATGTATTGTCTCTTCCTCTTCTTCGTCCCTACAGCTTCTGCAAAAATCATTGTATGGAAGCCGTAGACGCCTAGCATGCTCACCTACCAGGCAATACCCCGTGATGATCCCCACAACCTTTCTGAGATGCATTCTCTCCAGCATCAGCAGCCCTGAGGAGCGGCCAGGATTGAAGTGTGGCCAAATCTACCTCATAACATTACAGGTATTACCATTTAGCCATCCGATAATAGCACGGTTTATTGCGTTTGCCTAATTAGCTTCTTGCATGCTGCTATAGGCATTTTGACATTGCGAAAATGACACATGGGTTATTTTCGCATAATGGCCGTACCTGCTCGGGCCAGCTCGTCGGCCTTGCAGCTTCCGCTGAAACCACTGTGAGCCGGAATCCAGCACAAAGTGATGTTGAAGAAGTTGCCGAGCTCCTTAAGAGCGGTGCGACATACCACCACGGTTTCCGACGTAGTAAAGTTTGCGTCCAGGGACTTAATCGCCACCTGACTATCTGTGTAGATAGTAATATTCCTTGCAGATATGATATTACGACCCAGCCAAGTCAAAACTTCGGCAATCGCAGTGATCTCCGCCTGCAGAACGCTACAGAAGGCTGGAAGACGAAGTGACAAGCGAATGTCCAGTTTCTCTGAGAAGATGTCTACGCCCGCACCCTCTTCCGTTTTCGAGCCGCCAGTAAAAAGCTTATGGCTTCCAACTCTGGGGTGCTATCTGCACCCCACTCCTGCCGCGACGGTATTAGACTCGTGTACCCTTTGTCGAAAGAGTACACCGGGGAGGTAGAGTACGTGTCTTCTGGAATATCCAGATTGCCCAGTATTGCCGAGTGGCTATTATTAGACTCTTTCCACTGCCCTGTTTCCCTAAGACGAATGGCCGTAGTCGCAGTTACCTGTTCAGCCAGGATGTTCAAGGGGAGCAAATTCAGTAGTACACCAAGAGCAGCGGTCGGTGTGGTCTTCAGAGTACCAGTGGTAGCAATACAAGACAATCTTTGAACTTTATCCAATAGATTCCTGTATGATGCTTTATTGAGCGCCGTGCACCAAACAACTACTCCATACATTAATATGGGGCGTATGACTGATACGTACAACCAGAAAACCACCTTCGGTCGCATGCCCCATTTCAGGCCAATGGCCTGCCTGCAAGAGTACAGAGGAACCGTTGCCTTAGTGACGCGCTCCTGAATATTTGCCTTCCAGGATAGCTTCCTATCGAATATAAGTCCCACAAAATTAACTTTTTCGCTAAAGACCAATCCAGTAATTGTGGTAGCACCGAAGGTGGAGTGTTCCTCCTGGTGAAGAGTACAAGTTCCGTTTTGACCGGATTGACTCCAACACCAAGTTGCCTAGCCCACTGAGATAGAATGTTTAGGGCATTTTGCATAATATCACTAAGAACCCCGGGAAACTTTCCAGAGATAGCAATGGCGATATCGTCCGCATAGGCAACTGTGTCGACACGGTTTCATAGATACTTTGCGAAAACGCTACGATTTCAGACACTGATACCAGAATCTTTAAGAAGGTGAAAAGTATCATGAATTTTTTCCGATTCGATTACCCCTTCAACGATTCCTAGAGGTTTGACAGTTCGCTCTTGACAAGTTCTGTCACTCCATTCGTAAACAACTCTTTCTTGGCGTCAAAGTGCGTATAGTGATCGGAAAGTCTGTCCTCCCTCGTCACTTTGTTTGAAAATTGTGTTTAAAAGTGTAAATATTCCTTATTAACTGGTGTATGTTTATGTGAAATATATTCATCGCGGCACGGGAATCGTGCCGTTCACCGGAGAAATCACGAATCGGAGAAGGGGTAATGGATAAGCATAGAAATCACGATACTTTTGGGAACGCACCCATAGAAAGAACATTTCTCTGGGATGGGGTTGCGGACGCAAAAACTCTCAAAATAGGTAAGCTTTTTAAGAAAACAAATCGGTTAACCGATAAAAATCGAATAACCGAACAAATTCCATCAGTAGTCGATCATAGTCGAAAAAGGGGTCATCGATTAACGATTATAGATTAATCGAACAAAAAAAAATGTTTTTCCAACCCTACTACAGACGGTCGTAAATTCGTCTTTCGCTGCTTCTTTTTTCACTTCGGTAGGAGCGTACACATTTATAAGTCAGAGATCGGAAAATCGAATCGTGTCCATCAATACATGGCATAAAATAATATACTGTCCTGTTTCACCTGACTTTCGTAGACTTCCTGAATAACTCAATACAAATGCTTCTCAAAATAAACTACTCCATTTAGTCGTCCTACTTCAGATGACTACATTTAATCTTTTTCAAAACTTGGTTTAACGTTATGGGCAGCTATGTATAAGTTTCAAAGTCACGAAAAACTAGTTCGCAACTATACCTGCTTTATTGTTATTCAATTCCCCAGTGTGGGCTACTCGACTCGTGCTGTGCTTACATGTGTAGCTTACACATATAAGCACGAGTAGATAGTGCATGCTGTGTTTTTTTCTGGAAACTTTCACCGAAGGAATCATTTATACTGACTCAACTTTATAAGCTGTAAATGAAGTTGTCCGAAGGAATCAAATTGGTAACTTTTCTGATAATCAGGACACTCTGTGGCAAGATTTGTGATAAAATATGCCAATGAACGAGCGAATTGGCCAGACGACGTATCCTGGAGAATTGAGATATATACATGATAAAGTACATACCATAGCGGTAGCTCAGTGCGTAGAGGCGTCAGTCGCATGCATGACTACGGTCGCTAGGGGTTCAAGTCCCGTCCACGGTGTTCGTGGCTATGAATGTTCGTGATGTCTTCCCCTGTGGTGTGGGGCGTAATAATAAGCCACAACATCTCCCGACTTGTTGTGGATGGGCGGCTAAATGGGAGCAGGAGGTGAATGCTGGCAACGTGCATTATCCGAAACTGGTTTATGCCAACGAAACCGTCACCTAAGCCAAATGAAATAATGGACGCGCTATGGCCTAATAGAACAACTTAATGGATTACAATTTCGATAAAAACAAGATTAAATTACATTTTATTATTTATTATTTCACATTAAAAATTAAAAATAAAATTTCACTATGCAAAAATATCTGGTTTCATTGAAATCTTCTATGACCCAAAAACAACCCTTTTGTAAAAAGTTTCCCGCCAAAGAAAAAATCATCAGCCGCAGAAAGGATTGAAAAGGCCGGCGAAAGGTGTGTGTGGTATGCTGCACACTCTACACACCAAATTCTAGCCTGTGTAGAATGCAACACACCAAATTCATCCTCTCCAGTACAACTTTTTTCAGCGATATCATATCTTCATATCCATCAATATTGTTTTTCGACACTAGGAAAATTCTACTTTCGCACAATTAAAAGGACACAAATAGCATGCATGCAATTCTTATTAATTAGTACTTCCTCCTTTATTCAAAACTGTGTTAAAAATGTTTGCCGACTTTCCGAGTGATCCCCAAACAGTTTTAATAAGTTGGCAGCACGGGGGTTGTGTCATAAAATCCACATTTTGTGCATAGATACATTTTTTTGACCCGTTCCACATGAAAAATATCATGGACGGGCTTATACTCCGATGCATGCTGACATGCTGTACGTTTGTTCGTTTGTCCGGGCACTTCCCGTGGTCTGATCTTAACTAAATTTGGTGTGTGGGTTTCTTGTGGGACTGCATTTTTGATTAGAACAACTTTTTTATTTCTGAAGATATCTTTACCAAATTTCATATTATTCAATCATATTGCCAAACCACGTTCCGAAATTTAGTTGAACTCGGCGCCTATTTCATATACGTGTCATAGGAACAGTGAAATCGAAACAAGTTTTACTACTAATTTCAAAGTGGCAAATGCACCATAAGTCACAACGAAGGTATGTATCATACCTTCGGCAAGCTGTTTTATTATGTAAATAAACCGACCGTCGTCAGTAGGTTTCAAACCAGGGCCCCAATGCTTAGACGACCAACATATAAACCGTTGCGCTATCCACACTATATACTACTATAAATGAATGAAATAATTGCCAATTTATTTTGATCGCGTAGTCCTATTTGTGGTTTTATTAGTAGGGTATCGTAACAGGTACCGTTGAGTAGATTCCAATCTTGACCCTTTCTTCAAATTCATCGACACGATTCGCGAGATACCCATATTTATCAGGTTTGGTTGCATGACCATAGGTTCCTTCGTTCTGATGCACACCTCCAGCAGGACCAAAATATATCCGTGTGGTACTTATAATAACCCAAGGAAGCTATATACCAATTTAAGTTGAACCACGGACCACGGGAAATGTCTGGAATTTTTTTATAATGTTAGAAAAGACTTAAGCGAGCTAGACTTTAAAAAGTATCTCTCTCTCTCTCTCTCTCAATTGACCTAACCCCTTGTGGAGCATAGCGCGTCAACTATTCCATGTGGCCCAGTTGACGTTTCGACAGCATAAACTGGTTTCGAAAAATGCAGTTGCCAGCATGCACCTTCTGCACATCCATGGCCACGAACGTCGTCGTACACGAAACGCCGGTAGTTAAACAAGGGATGCCTCAACACACTGCGCTACTGGTCGCCTCTAAAATATATAACACATTAAAGGAGGCTCCGGAGGTATATATAAATTATCAGGATCAATTCCTGATTCGATTTAGTTATGTCTGTCTGCCCGTTCGCACGATAACTTCCGATAGATTGAAGCTAGAATGTTTGTAGTAGGATCTAGTTGGTTGGTATTGAAATTGGGCAAGATTTGACCCAAGGGACCCTTACCTCCCCTACAAATAAACCCTTCAAATAAGCGATAACTTTCGATAAAATCAAGCTAGCAACATGAAATTTCGGTCAAATGTTTGAAGTTGGATCTAGTTAGTTGCTATTGAAAATGCGCAAGATCGGACCAAAGGTTAGCTCTATTTTTTTCTACTGCACGGATCAGAGCAAATGATAGCCTGTGCACACCCACGGAACAAAGTCAATCCGTGAGAAAAGAAGAAGGATCTCGAGACGCTCTCTACGAGGCTGTAGCCCTGTCAAAGAACAACGAGAACAAGAAAAAAAATTAAAAATAAGGATTTTCAAGCTGTCATATCTCGGGTGTTTTCATCGTATTAGCTTTAAATTTGCTGCTACACTTCCTAAGACGACCCTAGAAAATCCCGTTTATATATGTGCAATACTGAGAGTTGTGCTCCCTTAAGCGCGGAGCGAGCGTAGTGAGCGAAGCCCACACAATCGCCTGTTAATTCACAACTCGCAGTATCGCACAATTGTGCATGGATAATTTCGGTTTGGAACGAGCTGGGCTAGCTCCGCTCCTAGGGCGTTGCGAACCCCCGCATGTAGCCCTAGGTCGCCCGTTTCACTCTTTGTACATGTACCTGCAGCCGTTTCGTCCTAGCATCTGCATCCAGCATTTTTTTTTTTTTTGCTATGCACAATTTCAAACCGAAATAAGGTTTGAATCCTATGACCACCCGGGGTACGAGATACAAAGGTCCGAAAACCAGTACTTATTGTGTCGCGTAAACATAGTCTCGGTCGTTTTTTTCCATTTCTTCGTTTTCCTTTGGCGATAGATTTTTAAAGTGCCTACTTCTTCGCTGAAAAATAAAACACTATTTGAGGGTCACTACTATTTTAACATTTTTGAAGATATATTCAAGAAGAATTCATTATTTAAGATGAAATAGATGATACGTACTTATATAATATTTCCTCTCTTTTTCATTTTAGCCACCGGAAATTATGCGATATCCAAATTTCACAACGTACGTTAAGCCCGCCAGTCATTGTCCATTTCAAATACCTCTTGATGATATTTCACAAAGCTCCTCGTCACAATTGAGTTATGAATGCACTTTGCTCATTTGCTGTCTATTAATTTTAAGATATTTTTGGATAAAAAGGTATCAGTAAGCAAGTAGAATTTATCTCTCAGTCCTAATCATAAGAAATATTGTATGTAAAACTATTTTAATTATATCGTACATTTAAGATAATAATATCTAATTTATTATTTATTTGCAAACAGATGCATTTATTGTCATTTATATAATAAGCTTATTTGTAACTAAATATATGGAAAAAAGAATATAATAAGATAGTATTAGTAAACAAACCGACAACGTTTGAAGGTTGTTTGTTTGAATTTAATTTTATAAATTTGCCCAAAGAAATTAAATTATAAGTATTACTTATAGCTACGTGTACTTACAGAAAATTCGTACAATACATATATTCGTACTTTGATAAAGTAAATAGATGTATGTTGTGAAATATTAGTAGGGAGAATGACAAATTTTCGTCGGTATGATTGCGATTATAAGTCCCTTGATTTTAAATGTAAACTATTTTAAATACACTCGACAATTTTGAACAGTATTAGTATTTTCATTATTTGTGTCTTCGTCAATGTCGTATCTTTGTACATATTTTGTTTACTCTTATTTCATAAGAAAAGTCTGAATTCACCGCACATCTGAAGTTAGTTTCATGCCGTCTAATTGTTAGACGGGTGAGTTCATATTCAAAGTCTTTACTCTTTTATCGGTGTGATAATTTTTTTAATGCAATGAATATGGTAAGCGATACCCGTTTTTATGGCTGATCAGTTGCGTTTCGCTGTACCTCCTTAGTATAACAGTTAATCTGGATACTGAATACACTGCTTTTCGCAAATTTTCAACTCTGACCGCAAGATCTACAGTTAACAAAAAACCGCAAAAAAATGCGCCTGAACAAATTGCACAAAAGTAAAATAAATTTAGGTTTTTAGCGCAGAGAATTTGCTATAAAATATGGCTGGAATCTATAAGATCCATTCCACGGCTAATTTGCAATTAACATTCGAAGGAATTCTTGGCCATTTCTTGACATATCAATAAGCTGATAGCCGAATTTAAACTTATTCCAGACCCACATTTAAACGTATCGTAGTTCCCTATCAAATGTATCTAGTATGAGTGCGATTTGGTCTAGTTAAATTTTTTGCGGTTTATTAGGTGCGTTTTTTTTTGATTGGCTTCCAAAATTGACCGTTGCGACAAGCAATTATGACCGCCTAAATATTAGATATGTTGTAGTGACGAGATATCCCTCGCTCTCTCTCTCTCTCTCTCTCTCTCTCTCACTCAATTACCCTTACCCCTTGTGGGGTATAGCGCGTCAACTGTTCCATGTGGCCCAGTTGACGTTTCGTCGGCATAAACTGGTTTCGGAGAACGCATTTGCCAGCATGCACCTTTGTGAACACATTCTTTATTGGAAAGAAGCATGCAATGACGAACGTAGAAAACCATGAACTAATATTAGGTTTGGTATAAGGACTGCTCGGGACATCCAGGGACTCATCACCCGACAATCCAAATCATTCAGCCATGCAGAACTTTCACCTAACCTTCATAATCCCGAGTGGGGTTCAGGTGCACCCCAGACTTACATTTCTTAGGATATCTTCTGAAAAAGAAATTTCTATTCAATTTCCTCTGAGATATGTTTCTTAAAGGCCGGTTGACACGTTCAAAGTACACTTTGTCAAAGTATGACTTGGTAAGAATATCCACCATTGTGAATTACCACTTTGCCACTTGCAAAAAACGCTGGATTTAGCATTTCTTGGGAATTTATACCAAAACACATTGTTCAGACCACCGTAAATTGAATAAAAACCACCAACAACTCACTATTTCCCGCCCCAACAACTTTTTTCTGTGAACTTGTCGATTTACAATCAATTCTTTGATGGAAAGTTGAGCACCATCCTACTTTGCTTTGATAGGACGCTAGAGACTTCAAAGCACTTTGAAGGGGGTTGACACGTTCAAAGTAACCTCAAAGTAGGTTGTCAACGTACTTTGCCAAAGTGTACTTTGAACGTGTCAACCGGCCCTAAATATACTTTTTATATCGTATAAAAAGTTTGAATTAAATCGCTAGATACTGTAACGATTTATCGTTAATTTTATTCGTTAGGGTACAGGTAATCTCGAAGTTCTCAGTGCAAACACTACCTGACTATACATTATACAAAAAACAGAACCGTTTGTAATAATTGTGATAGTTAATTTTACACTCAAAATATCAAGATTTCTTCTTCTTCTCTTCTTCGGTTTTATCTCTAGATGATTTTTAAAAATATAAAATTAAAACTTTTTGACTGAAATATTTGTTGTGCTTTATATAAACCAAAAATAGTTGGGGTGCATTTGCAAACCACTTGTACTTTAATGTTAGTTTTTGAGGACGGGCTTATGAAGGTTAAACGATGATGTTTGCCACCATTAGCTAAGTCATCGACTTCATAATTGTTAGAGGGTGCAGTCAGTTGTTGCCGTAATATTTCGGTTGCTCAAAATAGCAGCATGTCCAGAGCATGAACTAAATAACTCATCAGTGTCATGGAGTTGAATGACCGTATTTGTCATAGATATATATTGAACAGATAGGAAATAGGCACAGAATGGGGGTAAACATTTGAATATCGAGTTATGGTTGACTTATTCGCGTCTGCGCAGTGAAACACGCACAACACGTATTAACATTTGGCCCTGGGGCCCGAGGAGTGAGGGACCAAATGCTTCGTAAATGTCAAAACATTATCGAACGTATAGCGACCGCGTGCAAATGGGTAGCAGTGCGCATGCGCGAGTTGGATCGAAAATAACCTGAAGTACAGAGTGGGGAGTGGGGCGACCGGTGGCGCAGTGTGTTGAGGCGTCAGTCTCATGTTTGACTACCGGCGTTTCGGGTTCGAATCCCGTCCACGACGACGTTCGTGGCCATGGATGTGCAGGAGGTGCATGCTGGCAACTGCATTCTCCGAAACCAGTTTATGCCGAGAATCGTCAACTGGGCCACAGTTGACGCGCTATGCCCCACAAGGGGTTAGGGCAATTAAGAAAGAGAGAGAGAGACAGAGTGGGGATAGTACATTTACCGATCTGTTCAATATATATCTATGGTATTTGTAGCCACGGCCACCTATTAACCAAATATCAAAAAGTAGCAGGCTAAATAGCATGTTCAAAGCAGCAAAAGGAGTAGTTCTAAGAGCACCACAAAAACAACACAGGAAAATCTTTGTACCTTATCCTACAAGCTACGGTGAGTCTGTGAACTCGGAGCAGTCCACCGGACAACCACGCCAAGCATGAGTAAAATAGCTCGAAATTTCGCCATGTACAGCAAAAATTAGGCTCGACTCGAACCATATCCCATACTTGTGAAGAGAACAAATTCTGTTTTGTCCGGATTGACATTTAACCAATAGACCACCCAAATGGTTTGTTGTGAGGGTGCATTCTACTATACCTCTCTAAGGATACCAGGACATTGACCAGATACGGCAATAAGAATGTCATCCGCAAAAGCACATCTTGTGAATTGACCCTTTTCGATTTTAAAGCAGTCCATTGACAACTGAATTTCCGTGAAAGAGAGAGAGAGAGGAAACAGTCCTTCTTGTAGGGTACCCCTACTCTTCGTTTAAACAATGCAAACAAGTGTGCCAACACCAGCACCATGAGCTTTATTAGGTAAAACCGAAGAGGAACGCATAGCGTAAAGGAACCCACCCTGGTATCTTTTGTATTCGCTGTCATTTTTGTAAATCATTTCCGAGTATTTCCCCGTATATTTGCAAAATGAAGCTCTACCAGTACCACCAATTTTAGATTAGGCCCGGGCCCCCATGGCCTATGAAAATACGCATCTATCTTTGCGTTTCAGCCAATGGCGTATAAATACGATGATACCATTGCGGTCACTCTATTATCGTTATTATTTTAGGGGAATTCATGCTCACATCGTAAACGTCGTATTTGTCGTAAAGTTGTAAACTTCTATGCGTATCATTTTACTATGGAGATGGCAGAAGTTTTGGACGAATACCACATTTACGACACTGAGCGTGAATCCCCCTAATGACTTCCGCGATTATCATTTTGTTTGTTTAAAAAAAATACATCGGCGGTTCCTGAACACAGAGCTGAAAAGTAAACAAATAGTAGATTAGCCTTTGATCTCTCCGGGCACGATGCCAGATGAATACTGAGTTCATATGTACTCATTTATTGGTTTGCTGAGTAGGTCATCGCTTTGCTTGTAGTTTGACCTGAGATTTACTGAGACCATAGCGACATATGGAAAACTACATTCGCGGAATCGGTTTCTGGCTGTAATGCGTTTTGGGGATGCTAAAAAAAACACACACCTCTATGGAGTTCATAGAAAACCTTTGAGAGCTCACACAGCGAAATATTACAAAAAAATCACGACCACTAAACTGAAAATGATAGAAACCCTTATAGGAGTATGGTATCACGAAACCAGTCTCCGGCGTAACGAGAAAGTCAGTATCCCTGACGTCTAGAGGCCGTAATCAAGGTAGCATTATTGCATACTGACTAAATTCTCTTCAGTATATACTGTTGTATGTACGAAGTATGTCTCTCTTACGACACACACTGTACTAAGCTCCATCATAATCTCGAATGATCGATGACAAGTACCAACTGAATAGGCACTAGCGGATTCTCGAACCTTCGTTGAGTAGTGAAAACCCGAGTCTAGAACATCTCGAACCGTCTAGAATCTTCGCTAACTGGTGGATACATGGTTGAGCAGCTATATAAAGGTAAAGGCAGATGTCACCAAGAACAAGAGGAAGTAAGGAGTAGTAATACTCGACACTCAGTGGAAGTCGGATCGTTATACAGTATCCACTCGGAGGCGGAAAGGAGGACAGTCGTTTCGTCACGGGTTTTTATTCGCCGTTAACAAATAGTTCGAGCTAGTTTGACGTTGGTTGTTAGTTACGCGTGTGTAGTTCGTTTAGTAAATAAAGTGTGTGTGTTTTTCAATCGAAGTGTTTTCATTATTCAGCACAAGAATAGGTTTCGCTCATCAGAGGAAACATTACAATACTTTTCTGACTTCATTACTTTTTAAGGAGAAAATAATCGATTATGGCTAAGCAGTTATTTGTTTTCATATTCCGAATTAAGCACTCCATTAATCAAAAATAACTTTGAGTCCGAAATAATTGAAATCTATCGATTATAGAAGATGTAATACCTCTATAGTATCTTAGAGTAGTTTCTAATAAATTTGAGGTGCTAACTGTGTCCACTAGGTGGCCTAATTAATTATTAGGAACACTCCCAATTTCCTCCTAATAATTTATTCCGGATAATGCAAGTTGCTGTCATGCACATCCTGTCCTTTGTTTGTCGGTTTCTACAACCTCCACATAGCTTATTTATGAATTTTTATAATCACTTTAATTCAGAAATTTTTTCGCTAGCATTGACAGCTATGGAGATATGTATAAGCAAAAGACTAAAACAAAACATTCTTGAAAGTTCATTAGCTCTACCGCTATATATAGCTAAACTGGAGCTGGCGGCAGATAAGCAAAACCTATTAACTGATTTCCTCCTACAGCACCATTGCATTTAATATCAAGACATGGTTAATAATTTACCTGGTGGAACGAGAAACAGGTTTATATCGTGGCTACATATTTCAATACTAGCAAGGTCTTCCAAGACTGCGTCAATGTAAGTGTCACCATACACTGTCGATCACGAACTCGAACCTGGTACAAATGTCCTCTGACACACACACACACTTCACATAGGTGTGAAGAAAACCGGTCCACTTGTACTAGGTTCGTGCTCGAGTTCGACAGTGTATGATGACACTAAGGGACATACGAGTACATACACTAACCATAGTTTGCTTGTGAGCTGCTTATCGAGTCACCATTGGGAAAGATACCATTTCAACATTTGTTAGTGCATACAAATAATAATAGTTATTACATTTATTTTTAAATACATATATTTTTTCTTCCTTAATATGAAATTTGTCGTATTTACAATAAGTACTGATTAGCCAATGCTTTCAGAAATCTTAGTTTCCTTATAGCGGCAGCTTCTCGTTTGATTTCCTCGTTATTATTTGCATTAAGCTCCAAATTACCAATGACCGATATCTGAAAGAATGCGAAAATTGATTCGATTGACAACCGTAGAAAAGACGAAGAAGATTGTGTTTTTTATTAATAATAGACAACCTTACCGCTTCCAATTTCCGATTATGTTCTCCTTTTTTATTGTGCAGGTGTACGATAAATTCCAACAAAGTAGGATCCCAAATACAACTATAATATGCATCCATTGCATCAGAAAAACTCGATGATTTTTCGGATATATTTTTAAAGGCGAGACCGTAATCAATGTCATCCAGAAACTGAAAAAAAAACATACGAGTATGCGTACAAGTATTGGATAATAAATTTTTCGATTGTATTTAGTTGGCAAATTACCTGACACAGAACTGCCGCTTGCATGTAACAATCCAAGTTTGACGAACATTTTATCATTTTCCTTATGATATAATCATCGATAATTGGCCATTGTAAGGGAAGCGAAAAGTATTCTGTGCCCGTCACTAAAGCATTCACGTAACATTTCATCGCCGCCTCATTGTTACCGAGTGCTAATTAGAAATCAACAAATAAAAATGGGATTAACGTGTAACCGTCATATTTTATATTTACCCAGTTCCAGATCTCCTTTTATTTTGAGCCAATTGGTATTTTGTGGGTAGTATTGCAATGCTTGTGTCAACAACCAGTTCAAAGTTTCCGCGACTGGACGAATGTTGTATCCAACTGGACTGAAATAACGAATTCCATAACATAGTAAAATCTACAAGAAAATTCAACTACACTACTTACTTGCTAATATTAGCCGGCCACAAACTCAGATAATCACAATTCAGATCGAAATTCGGATCATCCTTAAGAATATTATGAATTCGTGCCAATAGCGAAATGGCCAGTGAAAAAACCTTCGGTTCGCGGATCTTTTTCAAGAATGGATACAAACTCGACGAGACAATTAAATTTGGTGAATTTCGAGAGTTACCACCACCGCCTCCTCGTTTTTGTTGAGGCGAACTGAACAATGCGAGAACAATATCCCAAGCTTCGCGTGGCACTTTTTTGGTTGTTTTCATTTTTTCCATGTCAATAAATGTGGCGGCAAAGGCTATTGGCAATTCGAGAGATGTCAAACGCTTGTCCAGGAACATAAGCGTATTCCAGTCATTCAAGTTGAGCAACACCATAGCACAGTGTTCGACAATCTAAAACGGCAAAGAATGAACATGTTGTTGTTGAGAGGTTTTGGTAGCTTTTGGCCTTTGTTGATGAACGGGTCGCTCCGGTGCGTAGAACCGGTTGCCGTAGGAGCGAAAGAATGAACATGATTTTTGGTGATTGATTGATTGATCAAGTGTTGTTGCATTGTAGCCTCTTCATGTTTGGACCCACTGTCCTCGGATGTTAGGCATCAAGCTTTGGTTAATCAATTTTCGAAACCGCATATCACCGAAAATATGTCACATACATATCTCAAGCTTACCTCAATTCTTGGTATTATATTGTCGCCACTTTGCAATGAACTTATACACTGCTTACACCTGGCAGCCAATGAATTGAAATCCAATGTTTCCGAATGCCATTCTTCCAGAGCTTGACAAATTTGTATAAACAGAATTTCCCACACAACTAATTTTGCAAATTTGGCAACGGGGGCTGCGTTTGCCCATTCAGGCCGTTGCAGTTCCGATTTTAACACACTAAGCATTGATACGGCTCCCACGTAATCCTGCAATGAATGTTAGTCTACATTTGTCTTGAAAAAAAAGACCGAAATAAAAATTACACTTCTTGATGCCATCTCTCTCGACTTGCCTATCAATACATATGCGAAATCTTGCAAGAAACCTCGCTGGAATGACATAAGTAACGACTTTATTGGACTCGGAATTTGCCAACTGGGATTAATAGTCCAAAACGGTTTAGCTGGATTTGTGGGATTCGTCGCCAATTTGGCAAGAATTTTACGAACAACATTGGCATTCGTGCATGATATGAGTTGTCTTTCCCAAGCACCGGTTTCAATACGTGGATCTGCGATTAAAATAAGTTTATTTACTTAGACTAACAAATAGCGAAAAAAACATGTACTTTTCGACGTCCACTTCCAGTCCATATGCGTTGCAAGTGGTGGTAATATGATTTCCTCCTCCGTTATTTGACGTTGCAAGTCTTCCAGTTCACCGGTACTGAATAATCCAAGCACTTCAGCTTGTTTAATTAATTTCTTATTGTCTTTGTTGACCAACATCTGATTGATCACGTATTGCTTGACTTTATTTTTATCTTGCATGGAACAATGCGGCAGTAGATCCATCAGCCCCTGGTTACAGTTTTCATCAGTTGAATAAAAAGACAATGAGCCGAAATTAAAGAAGATATTTACCTCAACAATAGCATTAAATGGTTCGTAGGCTTTATATTTGCTCATAAAGTCCACACTGTTGAAAACGTTATCCTCTTCGAATAGACCACGAATAACATTCAAGGCGGCAACTTTTATTTCCACTTCCTTGGGCAATTTGATATGACCATGCAGAATTCCTCCCTCGATATCCAATTCAACGATTCGACGATTCACAATTGGTATTTCGCGGCTAATGTTATCCATCTTGAGAATCTGCTCAATATCCTAGAAGAGAAGATTACAAGTTTAAGTTACGAGCCAGATGCAAAAACGTGTTGAAGTAGAATTTTTGCTATAATGTGTATTTAATCCATTTAATGGAAATGGATGGCACATCCGGTACAGCCATGAGCTATACGAACTGTACGATGAATTAGAAATTTCATGACAAAACGAGAGGAAACGAGAGTACGGAGCGGAAAAAAGAAGATACTTCGACGAAAATCTAAAAGTTATGGAAAAAACCTCAAGAGAAACGAAACACGAAACGAAAGAAGAAGCTAGGCAAAACGATAAGAAGCAGGTTTTGTGCGAAAACCGCCGTATGTAGTGAACACCGTTTCCACTGATCATATCTCAAATCATAGCCTTGGGTCCTTCGTCACTAGAACGGCGCACGCAATGGAACATTAGTGATCATATCTTCCCATTCTAGTAACAACAAAAACCTACGAATTCGTCGAACCAGCTACTACTATCTGAGATCCGTCAACAGCAACTACCACTCCTCTCATCTCAACTTCTGCAACCTCAGCAACATCAACAACGTAAGTCGCCGAATGATAATCAGCTTCAACCTACTAGCTTACACGAATTCCAGCAAGAACTCAACGAGCTGCAAGCAAAATTTAGTGTCTTTGCGAACAAACCCTGGCCGGCTACTGGAACCTTTGAAACTATCGCATCGTTATTGTCTGGCCAAGACTCGTTATCTAATGGTGCTGTCACTCGTTCAAGAGCAAAGTCTCAATCCGATGCAATAACTGTCCGTGTGCCTACAATAGCACTCCCTTCATCGCGGACATCCATGCTCGCTATCAGCAGCAGTGCCAACTGCCAACATTGACTCCATCACTGACTCAAGCAGATAATCCGAGCAATCTTCACAACACACTTCGGCTGTGTGTCCTTCAACTGATACTAATACTACCAGCCTCTCCGTCGTTGATTTTTCTGCCCATACTGCTGAGCGTTCTAGCCTTTGGCGAGTTTGCTGCCCCCAAGCAACTTTTCCAATCTCGGCAGCTTGCGACAATTCCGAAGCAAACATCATCCATCAACCATCACTACTTACATGTAGAAAGCTCCCCAAGGACAATATTCCCAACAAAATGCTGTCTTCTTTCAAGGTAACAATCCCGAACGAGCTTCTGTTGCCTTTCGCAAAATCTTTCTGGCCTCCGAGAATTCTTCTTAAAGAATTCACAAAACTAAATATTCCTCGAATTCGAGTCATAAAAACAACAAAATAAATAATACCTTTACCTTATATTATCAACTAAGCTTAACCTTCACGCATTAGCTTCTCTACAAGACATAATTTGCTTATCTGCAACCTGGCTGAATTCTTCAATGAACAGTGGTCAGGTTTTAGAGGGCTATAACATCTTCCGCTGCGATCACTGTCGATGTATGTATTTGTATATGTATGTAGACTTAAAGAGAAGCAAGTATAGAAATAAAGTTAGTTGCTCACTGACCGCCGTGTTTTCCAGTAGGTTATGGGCCCAGTCGCGCGAAAGTGAACTGTGTGAAACGTGAGTCAAAACGATAAGAAAAGTTGGTTCGTTAGAAATTTAAATTTAACTGAAATGGCCGATGAAGACAGATTTTCATTTAAACAATTCGAAGGTCGTGAATTCGACAACTGGTTTTTCCGCCTGCAAATTGCTATGGAAGATAAAGGCATCGCACGATGGCTACAAGAAGACGCTGATACTGCTATGAATGCTGTGAGGGAATTTCCGTCAAAGGTCGAGGCGATTTTGAAGGAGGATCGGAGCTGTAAAGTGCAAATCACACGTCGCGTTGCAGACTCGCATCTTGAGTATCTCAAGGATAAATCAACGGCATTTTCCATGATACAGTCATTGCGCACAACATTCGAACGGACAAGTGTGGCAACAGAGATCGGTGTGCGAAAACGTATGTTGACGATGAGATGCACAGATTCGGACAGCCTGACATCGCATTTTTTAGCCTTCGACAAATTGATACGCGAACTTAAAGCGTGTGGCGGCGAGACTAATGAGCGCATGCTGGTAGTGTCTCTAATGATAACTTTACCCAAAAGATACGACATGGTTGTCACCGTATTAGAGACTATCGACCCGTCAAAACTATCTATGCAATTGGTGCGGTGTCGTTTGTTGGACGAGGAAAGCAAAACGTCTACGTCTAATTCTGCCGGTGCATCGGAAAGTGTCGCCATGTATAGTGGAAGCAGTCAAATTAAGTGCTATTTTTGTAAAAAGATAGGACACAAGCGAAACGAATGTCAGAAACTCCAGAAGAAGAACAAAGGAGGCAGCGGCGAGAAGAGAGGAGGCCAATCCAACGGTAAAAACTCCGCTAAGGAAAAATCAAATTTTGCGTCGAGCAATGATGACAACGAGGGCATAGTGATAATGGCAGACACGGGCAATTTGGTGTTAGAATGTAACACGGAGGCTATCATACGGTTTTTCATAGATTCCGGTGCTTCAGAGCATATGGTCAATGACGAAT
Organism: Chloromyia formosa; assembly: GCA_964017055.1. Classification (NCBI taxonomy): domain Eukaryota; kingdom Metazoa; phylum Arthropoda; class Insecta; order Diptera; family Stratiomyidae; genus Chloromyia; species Chloromyia formosa. Next base: position 28,483,156 of record OZ024815.1, on the reverse strand, counting down.
CATTATTCAGCGAATTGAGAGATTTGGCTGATCCTGTTACTATTGGTGTTGCGAAAAATGGTACGTCGATTAAAGCAACGAAATGTGGCACAATTCGAGGAACTGCTATGGTTAACGGCGTTGAACAACGGTATACAGTTACGAATGTGTTGTTTATTGAAAATCTGAAGTACAATCTGTTCTCTGTGAGTCGACTTGAGCAGGCGGGTTTTCGAGTGACATTTGCCGATGGAATTGTTCGCATCTCGAATGGAGATTATGATATCATCGTAGGAAAACGAAACGGAAAATTGTATGAGTTCGAGTTAAGGCAAATTTATGGCGAAAAGGCATATGCAGGGGCTTTGTTGGCGGGAGGTGCTGGATCGAAACAACCAAAATCGGGAAAAGTAATGGCGGAACAAAGTATGCGGCTGTGGCATCGACGTATGGGGCATTTGAATTATGCCGATGTTAAGCGGTTGTCAACGATCGTTAATGGGATTGGCGCTTTAGTCAACGATGCGGATGCGATATGCGAACCATGTGTGCTCGGCAAGCACAGTCGTACACCCTTCAGCAATTCAGGTGGAGCACGATCAACTCGCGCATTGGAAATTGTCCATAGTGATGTGTGCGGACCGATTACACCGGAGACATGGAACGGATATCGGTTTATGGTGACTTTTATTGACGACTTCACTCATTTCATGGTCGTGTATTTAATCAAGAATAAGTCCGATGTTTTTGAAATGTTTCAGCGATATAAATCAATGGCAGAAACTCACATTGGACGAAAAATTGCGAAAATTCGATGCGACAACGGAGGCGAATACACATCAAATCGCTTCAAATCGATGTGTGAAGAATTCGGTATTCAGATCGAGTACACCATACCGTATACGCCACAACTCAACGGCGTTGCAGAAAGAATGAACCGAACTTTAATTGAGAAGGCGCGGTCTATGCTGGAGGGAGCACAAATGGAGAAGAAATTTTGGGGTGAAGCCGTGTATTGCGCAGCATATCTGATTAATCGAAGTCCAACTCGTGCAATTAGTTCAAATGTCACACCGTTTGAACTTTGGAAGGGCAAGAAGCCAGATTTATCAAAGACTCGAGTGTTTGGGTCAGTTGCATATGCTCATGTACCGGACCAGTTACGTAAAAAGATGGATCCTAAGTCAATCAAAATGACCATGGTTGGATATGGTGTAAATGGCTATCGGCTTTGGGACATAGTGAAGCAGAAAGTAACAATGCGACGTGATGTCATATTCGATGAGTCGCAACCCGGTTCTTCGGCAGTCTTTTACGAAACGGAACCAATCTTGTATGATGTTGACGGGGCAGAGACTCTTGATAATGCGGGTGAGATAAAATGTGACGTCGATGAAAAGATGATTCAGTCAAGCGGAGCTACACAAATCGAACCAGATGGTCCAGTTAGTACTCGTTTGCGATCAAGGCGAAGACGTCAATCACCTCAGCATTACGGTGATTGCATCGATAATTCAAAAATAAAGCTGCATGGAGAGGATGACCGAGAATACTTCACGGCATTTGCGTTGAATGCCGATATTCAGGAGTTTGGATTAAATGCAACGGCATATGTTGACAATGTTCCTCAAACCTTCAGCGAAATCGAGAAGCTGGATGATGCATCACCGTGGATGCGGGCGATTCACGAAGAAATGGACTCGCTTAGTCGAAATGGGACGTGGACTCTGGTGGAGCGTCCGCCGAATCGATCAATAGTTACTTGCAAGTGGGTGTTTTCACGCAGACGAAACGAAGCTGGTCATTTGGCGTCATACAAGGCAAGATTAGTGGCCCGCGGATTCACTCAAAGGGAAGGATTGGATTTTTACGAGACGTACTCACCGGTAGCTAAGATTGTCACTTTGCGAATATTGCTGGCACTCGCAGTGGAACGAGATTTTGAAATCCACCAAATGGATGTCAAAACGGCTTTTCTGAACGGGAAGTTAGAAGAAGACATCTTTATGGAGCAGCCAGATGGGTTCGTGCAGGGTGATTTGGTTTGTAAACTCAACAAATCACTGTACGGATTGAAACAAGCATCCCGTGTATGGAACGAACGATTCCACACATTCATCATTGGTATTGGATTTATTCGTTCCGAATATGATCATTGTTTGTATTTACGTGGCAACGGGCAAAATATGGTCTACCTGCTCTTATACGTAGATGACCTTTTGTTGCTGGGAAAAGATATCATCGAAATCACAAATATTAAAAGGCTGGTATCAAACGAGTTTGAGATGCATGACATGGGTGAAACGAAAAACTTTCTCGGCATCAACATAAGACGAGATCGACAACATGGAGTCCTGTACTTGAACCAAAAAGGTTACCTGAAAGATGTATTGCGCCGATTTGGGATGGAAGAGTCTAATTCAATTTCAACGCCAATGGAATGCAAGCTGAAATTGGAAAAGAACAACAACGTGGAGTTCACGAACAAGCCATATCGCGAACTAATCGGATGTCTCATGTATGCAGCTGGTACAACTCGACCGGATTTATCTGCGGCTGTGAACTATTGCAGTCAATTTCAATCATGTCCTACGGAGGAACATTGGGCAGCCGCTAAACGAGTCTTGAGGTACATTAAAGGGTCGCTTGATCTTGAGTTAAAATATGAATATAAGAAAGATTCCAAATTATTGATTGGATATGCTGATGCGGATTGGGGCGGTGATATTAACGACCGTAAGTCTATCTCCGGGAATGTAATAAAAGTTTTTGGTGCAACGGTCAACTGGATGACACGAAAGCAAACTTGTGTAGCATTATCGTCAACTGAGGCCGAATACATCTCACTATGTACGGTAACTCGTGAAATTTTATAGATTCGTGGCCTACTTTGTGAGGTTGGTGAATCACTTGAGGAGCCAATCACATTATATGAAGACAATCAAGGTGCCATCACTATCTCTTGCCAAGAGAAGGAATTTCGGAAAACCAAGCACATCGATATCAAATTAAAATTTCTACGAGATTATATCAACAAAGGGGTCATTGAGGTCCAATACATTTCAACGAAGGAACAACAAGCTGACATAATGACAAAAGCATTACCTAGATTAACATTCGAATATTTGCGTGAAAAACTGAATTTAGTTTGATAAACTAATTCTTGATTAAACATTATGAATTGTAATTGAATTATTTCAGATTAATCAATAATTTTCCATTTTCTAAATTTTTCCATGCAAATGAAATAAACAATTTTGTGCTTAGTAATCATGAATTAAAAAAAAAACACACACAAATTGAGGTGGAGTGTCGATGTATGTATTTGTATATGTATGTAGACTTAAAGAGAAGCAAGTATAGAAATAAAGTTAGTTGCTCACTGACCGCCGTGTTTTCCAGTAATCACGACTTTGAACTTCTTGGAGAATCGTTTGGCCGTGGTGTTCTTATTACTGTACGGAACTTCATCGATTGCCCTCAACTGACACCCAGTCGTTTGACTGTGTAACTGGAAAAATTCCCACTTCTAGGTCCGCTTCTCTACTAATATCTTATGTCTATGTTCCATGTAACTATGTTCTTGCTGTCCATCACAGTATTTTTACTTCCCTGACTAATATTATAAATATTCTATTTCCGGAATCTTCAATTATTGTTTGTGGGGACTTTAAACTTCCCAGCTTATGTTGGCCTGTTGATCCGGGACTTCCTCGTGCGTACTCTTCTCCATCTATTTTGTTGTCTGTTAATTCATTTATGGAAGTATGCAACCTACTGCGATTTAACTGTGTACATAACTTCATGAATTGAACCCTTGATCTTACCAATGATCGCGGTCCTGAAATCCTGTCCGGTTAAGGAAATGACAGTGAGCAACAGAGATGGCAAAGCATTGTGTATCCGTAAGTGAAAGAGAGACGCATTTAACTGATATATTCACCCATTCGACGCAGACGAGAGACCAGAATGACAACCAACCAGTTTTCGTTAGGACTGTTTCTTAGTAATTGCACTAGAGCGAAAGAGACGGTAGATGCATTTGTTTAGAAATCATAGGCTGGGGAAACGAACCAACAAATTTTCCCGGTATATTTTCCATCTAAAGATCCTCTCAGATAAGTTCAACTTCAGGAAAGCAAATTTCGATGCCATCAATCATAATTTGCCGGAAAATCATTGGAACTAAATACATCCTCGCTGATTGTGAATCAGTTGTTGAGATACTTTATAATCATTACTTCCCAAATATGTAATGGCCTCAACCAATCCCGACCCTGCCAACGGACAATTCTGGTGACACTTGACTGTATCAAACGAACTCTAAATATTTTACACATACACTCACACACACACGTGCCGTCAGGAACATTGATTTACTTTTCCTCGGGAGAGTAAGCATATTCCAGAAGCCAATGGACACCAAAACGGTCAGGACTAATCGAGCAGGAACAAGTATTCCCCTGTGGTGTGGGGCGTAAGAGTAAGCCACAACTTTTTCCGACTCAATTTGTCTGTTTACCAGTAACATGTATCGTTCAAAATCAGTCTATGCTAACGAAACGTCAACTAAGCCTCATATGAAGTTGACGCGTTATGCCCTACAAGAGATTAGGACAATTAATATAAAGGACTACAGATAATAAACGCATCATACTACGTGCAGGTTCCCGGTATTTAACAGCTCCCCCACTCTTCAGTGATTAACAGCAAAAAAACGGCAACAAGAGTTGATTGCTCAGAACATCATTCAGGACACACCCACTTACCTTATATTGATTTAGCAATGACATATTAAACTTCGACAACAAAGTTTCGGGTACCCTACTCACTCCACAGGCTAGCAAATATCCTTCCAGCTCTCCGTCATCAATGTGACAGTAAAGGAAGCTTGTCAGACCCTTGTGACTATATTCCAACTTTAATTCTTCCAAATTCTTGCGACATTCCATTACACTCTGACGTGCCAACTCGTACTGTCGCGAAAACATATAGAATCCCGTCAGGTCGTAGCAAACTTGAGCCCGTAACTCAGCTGAAGATATTTGTATCATGTTGCGGAAATCCTGTTCCGACTTTTCTGCAGTTGGATGCACAGGCGTCAATGCTTCGTATGTGAAAATAAAAAAAGGTTCACTGGCCGACGACTGCAACACACTGTTGAGAAAATCGACACTCGGCTGAACTGGAATGTCAGGTGCGATGGGGTTCATGGGCTCCTGTGGCATTGGTCTGTAAAAAGAAAGAATAAATAAACTTGACAGAGTCATGGGCAACTATCTTGAACCTACATCATCATAATTGGTCTAGCGGCTTTAATCGCCAGCTCCTTTTGAATTTGAGATCGAAGGACCCATCGATGGTAGAGAGTAAGAGCGAATTTAACGGCCTTTGGTGAACCGTCTTGTGCTATAAATATATTTAATTAAATAACACTACTCCAAGCGATAACCCTGGAAAATTTCTTACCAATTGTGTGATCAAAATCGCTAAGAAGCGGAATGGGCACCGGTTTGCCGAAGGCAATAGTGCACAAGTCTCGAAACAGGTAAATTTGCTTCTGAACTGAAAGGCTTCTCTCAAGAACATCTACAAGGACCGAATAATGTGTTAAAGGAATGTTCGCCTGAATAATAGGAAAACTTACCCAAGTTCCACTTAAGATGTGTCGCGACTTTTAACGTTAGTATTTTGAGTGCCAACTGTTTGCGTCCCATGCCTAGATTGTCCGTTGATTGTTGAACAATTGGTTCCATCTCAGGCCCGGTAAGGTCGTACTGCGACATTTGGTGCTCGGGCGACATTGAAATGAATTGTGATATCAAATCTATCGGTGATGGATCTGAGCACACAAGAGAAAAACATTGGAATAAATTGATACCATATCGCAGACATAGATGTATGCTCACCGGGGGCCAATTTGTTCAGGTGTGCCGTGAGTAGCGACGGATCCAGTAGAAATTCAAACCATAAAATCGTTTCGGCCGACAATGGGACCGTCTTGGGGCGCAAAGGATCATCCATTTTTACGAATTTTACAAGAAACAAAATGCGGACGCTTTTTTTGTATTCGCCTCTAAGATGTGCTTTGTCACCGCTGACAGTCAGAAGTCCACAGGTGAGGCTACAATCATAGCCGATTGACTAATCCCTAGATGGAATTGTATTACCAGTGGAAACTAAGCGAAAAGGACGCTAATTAATCCCGCATAAACAACCGGGCCCAAACTGTCACAGAAACAGCTGTCTTACTTGACAAATGACAAAGTCGTCTTACGACCGCCAGCACCATTATAACAAAACCGAATGGAAACGCACTCATGTACGTGAAAACCCTTATTCCATTTCTCTTCTTTCGCAGGCTGCAGTCAACGATCATTGTTTATCCGTGCTGCTCTTGTATACAACAAATAAAGCGGCTCCCGAGTGCCCGGCTAGCTCAGTCGGTAGAGCATGAGACTCTTAATCTCAGGGTCGTGGGTTCGAGCCCCACGTTGGGCGAAAGCTTTTTTTTCTGTAATCGACCCTCCTTCCGCTACCTGATGTACTTTTTATAGCCTAGACCTTTAGTTGGGACGGTAAGCAATTTGACCTTGCAAAATATGATAGAGAAATGCCGTTTGGTATGATTGTTGGTGGTCCCCATACATTCATTTTAAGAGATGGAGCCATCTTGGACCCCGCAGCAGAGCGGCTGTGTTTGTTTAATGAGTTTTTCCATTTGTAGCATCCGTTTCAGAGATATGTGAGCTTGAAAAGCGATATAGTGTGATTTCCCTCCAAAGCCTCAAAAGGTGACGTTTTTCAACTATCGGTTTTGACTATAATACTACTAAACCGAATTTCAACTTTGAGCAATGCATTTGATGTAGAATTTGACGCTCTTTAATTTAAATCCTACTAAGCTTTTCGGTCCGAGGCACCGTTTAAAATTTATGAGGAGAATATTTAAAAAAAAGGGCTCAAATTTTCCGGTTTTTTGCCCGCACAGCCGCTCTACCACGGGGTCCCAGGAGGCTCCATCCCTTAAAATGAAAGTATAGGCCCCACTAACATTCGTACTAAACGGCATCTCTGTATCATATTTTGCAGGGCAGCGTCCATTTATGTCGCTTAGCGTCCCAACTACTTATATGGTAGGTGAGGTCTGTTTTTGTCACAACGAAAATATGTAACACCTTAAAGGAGGCTCCGTAGGTAGAGCAATACATTCTATATATGAAAATGATTAGGGTCACCTCTTACATCGATTTAGCCATGTCTGTCTGTCTATTCGTCCGTCTGTCTATCCGTCCGTCTGTGGGATCTAGTTGGTTGGGAATGGTATTGAAAATGGTCATGGTTGAACCAAAGGAACCCCTACCTCCCCTATAAATGTTATCTCAAATATACAATAACTTTCAATAGAATCGAGCTAGCGACTTGATCTTTTCGTCAAATGTTTGTTTGTAGTGTGAGCTAGTTAGTTGATTTTGACATTTGAATCAAAAATGACGCCTACCTCCTCTACAAAGATTCCATCATCATAGGCTTGTCGAATAACTCCTGTTCAATCTGACCATATATAAAACACACTTTTAATGCATATCGTCATCGTGGCGCAACAGCCTGACGTCGGGCCCTGGCCACCGGAATGGATATGGCCGTTGCGAATTTGTAGTTTTGGTATCACCACTAGGTCTGCACAGGTCTAGGGTATACATATATCGATGGTGAAGGTAGCCCACCTCCTATGTCAAAAATGGCATTTTTGGAGTTTACAATAAGAAGTTGTAAAAGTTATAAAATACAACATTGACATGGAGGGTTTGGATGTTGCTGCTTCTAACGGGTTTTCACTGAAAATAACGACATAGGCGGTTGAGCAATTAACACATAAATATTTTAAAAACACGTTAGAAAATGAGAAAAAAAAATTTCAAAAATTGATATAGGGAGGTTGTGAATCTTCATCATCGATATATTCTTTTGATGTAACCTTTTATAATAATTTTTGTTTACAAAATACATAAATACACGTACGTGGATTTCAACCTTCATTTAAGCTTAGAGGCAGGAACAGTCAAGCAAGGAGCATCTAGCCAGGAATTTCTTAGCAAGATTTTAAATAAGAACGAGAGACATCGTATAAGGATCAAATTTTAATACTAAGAGGATATCAAAAATCAAATGCGATATTATTTTTTAGTGAACGATATGAATGAAATTTTTGGGTCGAAAGAGTAGACAGCCATATCTAGGCTTTTTTCCGGTCTTCTGCTAGTACCGGTCCGGAGATCCCCAAGTACCAGTTTCGAAAAAACGAGACCATTGAAAACCCGGCTTATGGTCATAAAAACCGACTCATGACCGATAAAAAAAACCGACTTATTGAAAAACCGATTCACCAAAAGACTCATTAACAACCGAGTACTCATGTAATCAAAAACTGACTCACCAAATCGACGGGCTCATGGTTTAAAAAAAAACGAGTTAAAAACCAACTCATTAAAAAACCGATTCATGAAAAAACCGACTCATTAACAACTGAGTACTCGAGTACTCAAAACCGACTCATTAAACAACCGACTTATTAACAACCGAGTACTCGAATACTCAAAACTGACCGGCTCATCTTTAAAAAATAAAAACGACTCATGAAAAGGGCGATTTACCAAAAACCGACCAATTACAAAATGAGTACTCGAGTACACAAAAACCGACTCGTTAAAAACCGACCGGCTCATGGTTAAGAAAACCGAGTTAAAAAGAGAGAAAATCCAGTATTTTTTGTGTAGAAGAGTACAGGACGGAATTATTCAAGAAAATGTTTTAGCATTTGATTTGAGTGTGATTTGGTATGTGGTATATCCACACTTTCGGTCGTAAAAAGACATGCGTCTAAAGTTGAGGAAATATGGACATCTCTAACACCTGTACTACTTAGGCCGTCCGCAGACGGGTCGTCTCATATTCGTCTCGTAATCGGCTCGTCTGCGATCCGAACTCCACTTCCCAAGCAAATGTATAGAGATCCGCACAAGGGTTGTCCCCAGGTCGGCACGTAAGCGAATCGATGTACTCGTTTGTGCGTCTCGAACCTTGCGAACTGCTTGGAACGAGAAAAGTCGTTGACGTCGGACACCAGAAAAAACAACTCATTTTTTTTTTAATTCAGATTCGGAATCAACGATCCAAAATTACCTTGTAGTTCCAGCAAGCCCGATCGGACGAGTATTTGCCCGTGAAAACAGGGTTGCCATTCTGGGGAGGGCAACCCCATGTTATTTTTTGACTTCAGATTCGGAATCAGCGACCCAAAATTACCTTGTAGTTCGAGCCAGCAGGATCGGACGACTTCACCAGCACTCCTGTGTACTCTTCACCTCGAATCACGCGACACCCATAGTGCCCATATCCCGTGCACCTCTACTCAGGCGACATATTGCCCAAACTCCACAAACTCCAAAATCATATTCGTGCTAATGTTAATAAGAGTCCATAACAGCACCTATGCCTAATACCGGATCGCGTCGCAGATTCGCCGAATTGCAAATCGACCCGTGTGCGGTGTAAATCACACTCAAATCAAAAGCTAACATTTTCTTTAATAATTCCGTCCTTTATTGTACTACATAAAAATACTCGATTTTCTCAACGGTTTTTATTTAATAAGTCGGTTTTCAACTGGGGTTTTTTTCAACCATGCACCGGTCGGCATTTAACGAGTCGGTTTTGAGTACTCGAGTACTGGGTTTATAATGAGTCAGTTTGTGGTGAATCGGTTTTTTAATGAGTCGACATTTAACTCGTTTTTTTTACCATGAGCCGGTTTTTTTAATGATCCGGTTGACCGTTAGGAAAACGGGTTTTCATAAAAACCTGAGTCTTGAAATCTTAGGACCGAACAGGTCTAGTCATGTCCACATTTTTTCCACGCATTTTGGCCAGCAAAATTGCCAGGGAACAAATATCTCCACTTCTCACCCTCTCTCCACCCCTCTAATGAGTTAATATAAGTGCTTCACACCATCTAGACCTCCACGGTCGAGTTTTCAAGTAAAATCACGCCTTCACGGCTTATACAAACAGAATTCTCACACTTTCGTGGTCGTCTTGCACATGGATAGCTGCAAAGATGCAAGACCTGATGAGTGCTACTATCCATACGAAACCACTAAGCTCGGAGAAATTAATTCAGAGGGAATTTGAGAATAAAAAATAGTTGGTCCCGTTGCGGGGCGCGAACCGCAGAGACCGTGTTTCGAGTAGCAAAAAACGCCGGTGCGTTACCGAGCTAAGCTACAGACGCATACTAAATTGGTGTGCAGAATGAAACCAAGTGTCACAAACAATTCCAATGCTGGATGTTTATAAAATGTGTGTACGTTCACATATGAAGCGGGCTTCAATGTGCATAAAAATAAAATGTATTGTACTTATTTTATTTTTCACCAGAAAACAGTTATCGGATAAAACAACACCTAAGAAGGTTAGGTTAAAAGGGCTGCCATGATACGCACAGCACACATAGACCACCACTGCATCCGTTGTCATAACACTATAGACTCCACAGCCGAAGTCTAAATAATTGTTGAAATAGTCGAAGCGACTAATGCTAACGTCCTGAATGTTTTGCTGATCTCTTAAGTGGAAGGACTCAAAAATACATCTTCTAACAGACCAGGACATTTACAAAGTAAGTGTGAAGTACACACCTCTCGTCACTAATCCTCATCCTCACAACTCTTGCACAAGCCATTATCTGAAAGCTCAAGACTTCTAACATGTTTGCCGATCAGGTGACCTGTGGCCACCATCACAGGAATTCTAGGGTTCCTACTCTTCAACGCTAGTAGCTCCATAAAGCTTTTAGGATCAAGCCTAGGCCAAAGTTATCTAGTAACATAGTATGTGCTGCCATTACCCCACCTAGTATTGGCATTTCTAGACGCGCCTTGCATGCTGATAACGACAGTCGAAAATAACGATGACTTATAAAAGCCCCACCGGTCGCGCCCTCTCTAGCTAAATCGTCCGCTTTGCAGTTTCCGTCAAAGCCACAATGGCCTGGAATCCAACAGATGTAAATGTTTATGAATTCCCCCTAGAGAATTTCCAAAGGGGAGGTGTGACCGTTCGCAATAGTCTTCCAGTTTTTAATAACAGACTTAAGGGACCTGATCGCCGACTAACTACAGTGAAGATGGTGATGTCGCTAGAAGCTGTAACGTTACGCTGCTGAAATAGCCGCGATTTCCGCCGTGATGAAATGTTTGTTCTTTGGAGGGCCTGAGTTAGCTGACAAAAATTTAAAATCGTATCAAGGCATATTTGGCCACCGCAACGATGAGGAGTGGAGCAAATTGATGTCTGAGATGTTCAACAAAAGCTGCCCTCTTGCCAAAGAAAACATCCCCTTCTACTGAAATCAATACTTCTCCCGTAATACAAATACAAAACAATGAAATTTATTGTTGGACTACAAATACTACTTCAAGAAGTTTTCTTTATTTCAAATTATTTATGTGTATGTAATGTATGCAAAAAAAAAGTACACGGAAACAATATTACATGTATCTGTCGTATGTATTTTAACTTTTTTTTATCTGAATTACTAACTATTGTCCTACATATGGATGTTGAATTGGGTTTCAATAGAAATGTAGTTGATTCCAGCAGGGTGAAAAGTTTGTGTGTGTGAAAGAGAGAGATTTATAGTCACTATTGCAACGCAAACAACGTCCAGTCTACACAAATTAGAATATTGTATATATTTTTTCATGTTTTATTTATTATTAATAATTAATAAAATGTTCTCATCCGTTCTCTTAATTCATTTGCAGTATGAAGGTGCAGGATACTGCAGCATCAATATGTGATTTAACAGTTTTTGTACATATTTATCATACATTTCGCACACGTCAAAAATATATATTATATAACCACCCATTTTTGTTGTTTTTTTTTGTTTTGATTTTTTTTTTACAATTATTAGACTTAAGCTGATAGTACATAATGTAATTCTAATTATATGTATGTAGTTAAAAAGATATATCATATCTTTTGCTTCACGATCAAAATCATTTTTTTAAAAAACTGCTTGTGTTTACACTTCTAAACAATGAATGTAGTTTGCATACACATGTTTCGTTTGCTTGCTTGAATAAAACTACCGCGACATTATCATCGCATTGAAGGACTGATAAACGCAACATTTAAGATTTTCTTTTGGCGTGCAACTGATTGGAATCAAATCACAATTAAGAATCTAAAAGCAAACATGTTTGCTTCGCACTATGCAGACAATCGAGCAGCATCATTTCAATACTTTTTTTCTAGAAATTTCAACACATCTGCGTGGATATTCAATAAACAAAAAATAAAACGAAATTAAAACTCTTAAAAAATCGACCAGTTAACAGAAGTCTAAAGTTGAAGAATTCTTCCGCATAGCATGTAAATAAAACCCTAACTTATCTCTAATCTTCATTTTTTATTTCCGAAACGACGTTTTTTTTTCTTTTTTTTTTTGGTAAATTGTGATATCCGCTTTCACAAATTAGGAAAGAAAATAAAAATACAAATTTTGTACTCGCCAAAATAACTGATTTTTGTTTTCGAGACGTGTCAGGAAGTTTTATTTACATCTTCAGTTTTTTTTTTCGTTTTTCTTTTAAATTTCTTCATTTTTACAATTCATACTTTGCTTTATCTAAAGTACATTAACACTTATATAAAAAAAGAAAGTAATAAAATGACATATTTTGACTGTAATGCTGATTCCAAATATCACATGATAGTTGGATGTAAAAAACTGAATGATGTGCTTTATGCAGCAATGAGCTGAAATTGGAGGTGAGACAGGAGGAGGAGGTAAATAAAACTGCGCGCGGCAATTGAAATGAATTTTATATACTTACCGATTTGACTGTTGCTTTTATAAAGTCTTTCTTGTCTGTTAAATCAAAATCTGGATATTTAGCATAAACTTGTTTACAAACTGTTTTCATTGTGATCTCTTCAAGATTCGCCTCGTCAAGAATTTCTTTCACATACACTTTGATTTCTTCGTCCTGCAAATATAAGAACAAATAGACTTGAAATTAAGCTGAAATTGGAAAGGATGCGGCAGGAAGGACTAGTACGTTTAGAATACTAATGTACAAAACAGTCCTTTCATTTAATGAATGTCTTTCTTGCCAATACCTTCAACAGCTTTGATTGTAAGTTTAAGGGAAGCTTTAAGGAAGCCTGGGCGGTGGCCACTGAAAACTCTTTTTTCTCACAAGTGCATTTATTAATAAAATAAAGAAAGACGTAAATTGTTAATTTAATAAAGGAACTCAGCCTACACTAAAAGTGATATTTTGAACTACACTGCGTATCAAAAAAAGTGGCGCACTCAGTTTTCTTCGTGCTGAAGCCAACTGTTTGGAACAGGATGTGCGGTAGCATTAAAATCCTTAAACTGGCTGTCTCCTGATGTCGTCCCAGGACCATCTGCATCAGGAAACAATGATGATGCCTCTAAGGGGCCACAACAAGCTTCTTGTGAAATAATACCTGGTGAGTTGTTACCGGAGGGAACACCCCAACACCGACCTCATGGAAGACACCGCCACCAAGACATGTCAGGCGTGATTTGAGGGACCTCGAAAGAGACGTCCAGAGGTACAAAAGGGTTCCCTTTGACAATAACACATACAGATCAGTCGTCGCAGCAATACATCATGAGAATGTACAAACATCAATCGCAGGACAAGGTCCAAATAGAGTTCTCTCGACACTGCCACCAGCCATTTCTCCCGATAGAGAATACTTCCGAGAGCAGCCGGAACGACACTTGCCCAACTTCGGTCGGGCTGGTGTTTGCGTCTTAACTCCTACCTATCTCGCATTTACCGGGATGTCACGAACACATGTTAATTGCCTTGACCCCTCCAGGGGCATGGGCGTGTCAACATCTTTAGCATTTCTGCCTTGTTGACGATTCGATAGCATATATACTTTTCGGAAGTGCAGTGCAGTTGCTAGCATGCACCTCCTATCCGCGCCGTCTTTATACTGATAAGCTCGGAGTACTGTGAGAGTTCTATTAGTACCCACAGGCAATTCTTTTATCTCACCGAGATTTGCACTCCGAGCTCTAGATTAGTATCGTAGAGCGGTGACTGAACGACCACCGAGCGCGAACACATGCCCCGCCTGCAATGGTACACCTCACGATGTGTACATTTTTAACTGCCCCGCTGCACCCACACACCTAACCCCCAGATCGTTGTGGGAGAATCCCGTAGAGGCAGCTACCTTCCTGTCGCTTAACACCGAGGAAGACGAAGAACAATAACAGCCATGTAACACACTCACACAACGAACTTCTGACCATTGACCAACAACAAGGATGTAGTTTATAATACTAGTAAAGGAAGAGTTAGAAGAAGCAAACGTTTGGAAGGGTAAATTTCGGATATAACGGTAAATTTGAGTCAATTTTACTAGAAAGACCAAAATACGAAGATTGAAAACGTTACTTTCGAACAAAAAAAAAAACATCTAGAACGACTTAATCTGTTGATTTTTTTAAAATGCTACTGTTTAGTTACCTAAGGACCCCCCGCAAGGCATCAGACCATGTTTTCCCAAATTTAATTAATGTGGGGTTGTACACTTACTAGAGAAGTATCGTTACTTTGGCCAGTTGACTACCTCTGGATGACATTTTTAAATCCAGAATGCATGGAATATGTACCAGGAGACAGGAAGACCAGGGCGATACCGGTCCAGAGCGACATCAATAGGTGGGGACCGATTTATGCGGATATAAGGCCTTAAATATCGTGTTTTGCTAGCAAAAACAACCACAGATGCACCCCGGGTACCGTTATTTAGGCTCAAGTAAGATAAAATTACCTAATATACAGATTTCCCAAAAAATTACTGGTATTCACCACAAGACGTCAAATCACCCGACAATTATTGCACGAAGAAAACTGTGTACCTGTGACGCCTTTTATAAAAAATAGGTTGCGAACATGAAGCAGGCTATATGTCCTCATGTGTTACTCCTAAAAACAAAAAAATGCCGTTTGCGCCCCTCGTTTGCTATGGTTACTTCACATTGGAAAAAAAACAGGAATGGAATGTTGGAACATGATCATTATGTCCTTTGATATGACATCCCATATGTCTACATCCGATGAAAAAGAATCTTTGACCCCAGGAGAATGTAATCAGCAACATGATCCACCGAATTATTTATTCATTTAACAGCTGAGTGGGCTCAGTCCTAGTGCCCAGTGCATAGAAGGCGAACGAGCCAACTGTTTCCCCATCTTTCCCCTCTATAGAGGTTCCCCTAAATTTGGTCTATTATGTATAATGGAAAATTTGGAGTCACGAATAAAAGCAATCCGTCCTATGTACATCAAATTTTCTTGCATGTAGCTTCAGTCGTTCACGCGATATTCTTGGCAAAGAAAAAAACATTTCACAAACACAACTTTTCTCTTTACCGCCTTATTTTTATTCCTGACTCTCACCTCCATGCAGAGCAGACTGAACATGTCGAGAACGATCACAGAAGAGAGAATAAGAAGGAAACGAAAAAGAGCGAGAGAAATGAAGTGATTCGGCACAAGTGAGGAAGTCGGACATCTCATTTGCTTCTATATGGACCGGGCGGATGTTCAGCGGCAGAGAGACAGAATGGAATGTTATTGTTCACAAAGGAGAAGTATGAGAGGGGATGACATCTCATGTGCTTCCTGTGCTTCTATATGGACTGCGCGGGTGTTGCGCAGTGGAGGGCGTGTGTCTGTTTACTTTTTACTAGTTCGTATGTGGTGGAATTACGTCCAGAATTTAGGGTACAGTAAATGTGGTTTCATCTCCTTCTGTATGTCTTTGTTAAAACGATGGATTCAATACCTATTTTGATGAATTGCCGCATTTAGATTTATTCACTACTCGAAATATGTATGAGTATGCAAAACCAAAAATGTAAAATAAACTTACCGTGGGTGGAGAGTTCTTCGACCTCTTTGATAAAGGCTCATCTTCAGACTCATCCTTATCATTGTCTTCGCCCGAACTGGCTTTCTTAGCTTTACCCACTTTCCTTCCGCGAGATGCTGCAACAAAACATGTATTTTACTACTGCAAATTTTTTATAGTGTCTATCATAATTACCAGGTGAAGGTGTCACTTTAGCTTTATTGTTTGCCTTGGTTGGCGTCTTCGATTTCTTCTTCTTCACATCCTATAAATGTACCAAATTTTACAACGTCCCACGGCTCATTAATCTAAATATCTTACCTCGCTATTATCACTTTCAGGCTCTGATTCTTCTTCTGATTCAGTTTCATTCTTCCTCCTTCCCCGCTTATTCCTAGCTGCTTGCTGGCGACCAGCAGGCTGTGGTCGTCCGCGCTTCTTCTTAGGTTCCTGCTGCTCAAACATGAAACGTTTTATTATTTAAATTGTATACTTATAATTAACTTACGTCACTATCTTCTTCGAACGATGCTGACTCCTCCTCCTCCTCTGACTCAGACTGCCTTCGTTTTCCCCTTCGACCAGGTCCTCGACCGCGTCCACGTGCCGCAAGACCTCGTTTACGTGCTGCGTCTGAATCGGAACCGCCTCCAGATGGGTTATACTGTATTTAAAATAATATAAAAGAGATCGATACAATTCCTTTAGGCCGAGTTCTCTTAACTTACATCTGATCCACTGTCGGAGTCGTTCTTTCTTCTTCGTCGTTTGGCCGGCTGAATTTTGCGGCCAGCGCCTTCATCATCCGAACTCGAATAGTCGACGTATGCGGATAAATCTACAAAATTGAAACGAAATTATGTTTCTTTATGTGCTTAGGTTCGGGCTTATTGAACCTTGATTACTTTTACCAGCCGTCGCACGTCTCGGGCGGCCTGCTGTACTTTTCGCTGGACGTTCTGGTGCACGTTTGCGTTTTCGCTTAGTTTCTTCTTCCGAGGATATCACTTCCTCGGCTTCTTCTTCCTCTTGCTCTTCTTCGGCCTCTTCTTCCTCTTCTTTCTCGGGTTCACCCTCCGGACAAAGAAGGAATTCCATTACGCGGACTGACACTTCATCCTTGGAACCTATGTGGAAATATTTACGGTTCAAATCAGTTATGATTAGATGAGGTACAAATAAGCGTACCTTTATTTTCTAAATCGAGAATATCGCAAACGCCTTGTAGTAATTTGACTTCAAATTTATTGACTGCTTCTAATTTGGATTTATATTGATCGGATGTTTTCTTGAAATTGAATCCAGCGAATTTTCTTAGGTTCTTTTTAGCAACGTTTGCTTTGCCGGGTGCGTCATATAAGATCTGTAATAGGCATATATGTACATAATTTGTTCAAATCGATATAAAGATAATAAATTGACAGTATTACCGTATGTAATGTTTGCAGACCGTCAACTTTAGTTTTCGTGATATTATCATTAATTTTTGCGATCTCTCCCAAAGGCATTGGCGCCTTAAGATCATCATCATCTTCTTCGTCCTCTTTCTTTTCGCCGTCTTCCTCATCGTCGGCTTTATCCTCGGCCGTACCATTCTTATCTTTGTCCTCAGATTTTTTCTCCTTTTTGGCGTCATCTTTACTTTCATCTTTTTTATCTTTTTTACTTTCATCGTCCGGTTTCTCCTTCTCCTTTTCCTTTTCGGATTTTTTGTCTTCTTTTGAATCACTCTTTTCTACTTTCTCTGAAAATGGGAAGGAAATTATTAATACGTTTGAATAGTTTTCATAAAAGCTGAAACAAACAACTTCAAATTGACATTGTCGGTGGAATCATGCTACAGTAAAAGGATCATACTTGATATGCATGTACACACTTGCCTCCTAGACATTTTTTTTAACATTCCTCTAATAAGCTGGGGTAAAGCCTAATACGCACTAAAGTGAAAGTTACGCGAAATTTATCATGATCACATGTTCATGTTTTCATGTATCGAATCAGGGTCTGGGAGCGGAGCGGGTAAGAAATGCCGGAGTGAAGTTGCTTTTTCTCGGAAAACGATCCGATTTTGTTGTAGTTTTACCATATACATATAACAAAGCCCTAGACATCTTAAGCCGCGATTTAGCATAAATCAGAATTAGGAACACAATTCAGTACATTTGTGGCATAATTCTGCTTCTGTCGCTATAGTGACAAAAATAACAACAGAATCGGCAACGGAAAATGACTGTTTTTGCGACTGAACAGAAAGAATGGAATCATACATTGTTTCTGGTGCTATCGTCAAAACAACCATTTTCCTTTATCGATCCTGTTGTTATTTTTGTCGCTAGCGACAGGAACAGAATTATGTCACAAATTTACTAAATTGTGTTCCTGTTCCTAATTCTTCATTCTCAATCAAGGCCGAACAAGAAGGAGTCCTAGAAAGTTATGGCGCCGATCTGTGACAGACGAGTGTGACTTGCTGGGTAAGTCGTGGGGGCAGTTACGTCTCATTGCTGAACTGAATACGATGACGCGCAGAGGTGGTTGATGCACTGTTCCCCACTAGGGATTTAGGCAAAGCAGTAGTAGTTGTTAGGTGCACTTACACACACAGTTACACGAAGTAGCTGGTCATGAGGTGCTCGTATATCAACGATTTGATGCTTTTTACCACCAACTGTTGTCGAGCTAAGATTGATTTGAAAAATTTGATTTGATTAAACACTTGTCACGCTTTTCCTTCCCGCCCCAACGGATAATGACCTCCATTTTCGAGTTAGTGTATTACACTGTCGAACTCGAGCACGAACCTGGTACAAATGTCCTCTGACACACACATACACTTCACATAGGTGTGAAGAAAACCGGTCCACTTGTACTAGGTTCGTGTTCGAGTTCGACAGTGTATGGTGACACTTTCACGCTGCAATTTCCTACTCCCCTAAATCCCCTGAATATTTATCAAATATAAAACTGCTGTCTGCTAATTTTGCATACGTACTCAATTCCAGCAGGCTCCTGTCCTAAGGAGCTCATTCACTATCACTCATTGGCTGCGTTTTAACGAGCGGATCAGGAACAGACTTCTCCATATGCTTTCCCCTCCGGTAAAGTATGCACGGACAACTGTCAATGCGAGGTACTAGCATCCGAGCTGGACTAATCCGTTACTGCAGTGCACCTACTCGCACCGGGCGACCACATCATACGAGTTACTGTTATGTGCGAGTCGGTTAGTACCTCGCATCCGAGTTACTACAACATTTTTTTTTTATTTTACTGTCATACGAGTACATAGGTGCAGTAGCTGTCAGGTCAGCAACTTGTATTGTGTAACCAGGCCACTGAGGTCTCACAAGACCTGTCCAATTCTAAAATTACGAAACCGGTTTTAGGGTTTTTCTAAACCGGTTTTAGGTTTCTTCTAAACCGGTTTTGATATCGGTCAACCGGATCATTAAAAAAAACCGGCTCATGGTTTAAAAAAAAACCGTTAAAATCGGCCTAAGAGGGAATCGATTATCAACTCCGTTTTTTTTAGAGCCAGTCAGTATATAACAAGTCGGTTTTTGATGATGTAATGAACTACCTGTAATGAACCATGGTCTGGTAGTGCTGCTCCCACCGGCAGATCGAAGCAGCACCAGAGGCCGAGGGTCCCATTACACCCGGACCCAGGTGCGACCGCGTGGACGTCTGATTCGTCCGCCAACCATTCCATCCTTATCGACATTTTTTTTTATTCCCCATTTTTACCTCCCCTGTTTGTGTTGTCTTCCCCAGGCCTATGAATGTTTGTTAATACGTAAAGGACAGGGGAAACGAGCGGCGAAAACCCCGCCCACATCTCCCGAACTGAGCTACAGCAAGCATAGGCCGCTGCTTAGTTCGTTGAGGGGCCTTTTTCTTCGCCAGATGGCACGGCCCGACCTTCACAGTCATATGCTACCTTAGGCTCCGTCCCCACGGGCATCTTTGGATGCCCACCAAACCGTCCGTTACATATTTGGCGCCCAACGTGGGGCCCATTTCTGGTCAAGAACAGAGCCAGATTTCTTTTTAGTCCTTCCACCGTTATGCATCCCCACAAGCACATTAAGGCTACTTGCTCTAAGTCTTAGGACTTAGCCATCTTTACTTCTCGTATTTCAATTCAAATAGCTGTGCTTTCCTCTGTAGCACCCCCATCCTTCCTATAGAGTAGTTTTTCCTTTTAGATTCAGTTTAACAAGGCAGTCCTGGCTTTGTGTTCGTTTTTTTTTTGTGGTTTAGCCACGTATTTAAGGCCTCTATAAATGCTTGCCGGCATTTGGAGCTTCTTCGGTGACCGGACGAAGCGCGGAGGACCCTAGATACCTTTTTGTTTGCCAGGATTGTCCTCCTAAGTCACATAAAAAAAATTCTTTACACAGTATTGCATTTGTCTATTGTTCATGTGCTCAGCAGCTTACAGAGTTTATGAGTGAATTAAGGCAAGGAATGCAGTGTTGCGCCTCTGCTGACCTAAGAATTTTTTGTAACCTGTTGATCATCTGAATAATTGGGAAATGTAGTATTTTTTTTCTCTTTGATAATTTTCCCTTCTTCTTAGCAGGCCTCGAAGTAGAAGCTGCCCTGTAATGAACCATATTATGGTCTGGTAGTGCTGCTCCCACCGGCAGATCGAAGCAGCACCTGATGAGTAGTGATCTGTTGGTGGTACGAAATCAGAGCCCGAGGGTCCCATTGCACCCGGACCCAGGTACGACCGCGTGGACGTCTGATCCGTCCGCCAACCAGTCCATCTTTATCGACTATTTTTTTACTCCCCATTTTTACCTCCCCTGTTTGTGTTGTCTTCTCCAGGCCTATGAATGTTTGTTAATACGTCAAGGACAGGGGCAACGAGCGGCGAAAACCCCGCCCACATCTCCCGAACTGAGCTACAGCCTATGAATGTTTGTTAATACGTCAAGGACAGGGGCAACGAGCGGCGAAAACCCCGCCCACATCTCCCGAACTGAGCTACAGCAAGAATAGGCCACTGCTTAGCTCGTTGAGGGGCCTTTTTCTTCGCCAGATGGCACGGCCCGACCTTCACGGTCTTATGCTACCTTAGGCTCCGTCCCCACGGGTATCATTGGATGCCCACCAAACCGTCCGTTACAATGACGCGGTTTTTAATGAGGAACATTCTTGTTTCGCGAATATTAGGAGAATTTTCTCTATTGCATTTGGGGAGAATTTTTAAAATTCCTTAATTGCGGGATTTCCGCTTTAGGTAATTCATTTCCACTTGAGGTGGCAACAACCTAGAACCCCTGCAGGAGGATTTGCAGGTCCTAAAGCAGAAATTTCTTGAGATTTGAGAAAATTCTCTCTAATCGAATAGAGAGAATTCTCCTAATAGTCGCGAAACAGAAATGTTCCATTTTAAACATGGGAAAAATGGCGAGTACGTGAACGATACTGAACTGTGAAAGCCGAAAATATACCGCCTGGTGCGTAAATGAAAGCAATCGTTTCGGTATACAAAGCGTACTGCCCCGCGCCGCTGCCGTACCAACAAGTGAGGGAAGGCCCTTAAAATATAGATCCAATCCGGAAAAATATCTACGATATGTTTACTAATTAACTTAATAAAAAAAAAAATTAAATACGAAAATTTTAAATTTTCAATAATAAATTCGCCATTTAGCGATGGAAACGCCATCTCTCAACTCTATCCAGTGCAGGTTTATTAACTCGTAGAGCTACCCAGGTTAATTCAGGTTAACGCATTGTTGTAATTGCGTATTGTTAACCCGAATTAACCTTTACTGAAGAACAAAAGAACACGCCTAATTTAATTATCAGTTAGTTTTTATTGTATGATACCAACCAGTTTAATGCCAAAGAAATTGTACGTCAAACGCGTTAATTGTTTGAATGTATAATGGCCGCTTTAGGCTTACATATTGATTCGTAGATTCGTGAAGAACTTGTTCGTCCTTTCTGCAGCTCCCTGTGGCTCATTTGCTGTTTATAAACAAATTGAGCTTATTCCACCTTGCACTATTCGAAGTAAGAATTTGTTCTTTAAAGTAGAATGTGAATCTCAAAATAAGGCTGCTGGAAGTCCTTCAATTCTATTTAAACTTCAATCTTTTTTGTACATATTACGATAGCACAATGTCTAATTTTCATGATTATAACTCCACTGTGTAATTGTATAGCATCTTCCAATTCGACTTGAAATTTAATAAGCCTGTAAGGCTGTCGTAGTAACCTTTTCGTGTGAAAATGTTGCACTATCTCTTCCACGAAAAAGTTACAGAAACTTCCACACAGCACATATCTGCGGCGCTCTACACGACACTTGAATTTCCCCTCCTCATCCAAAAGAGAGCAATCACCAGTGGAATTACCGGTTTCCACACGGAATAAAATGCAAAGTAATTATTTCCTCGTGGAAATTGCTCACAACTGTGTGATTTTTTTTTTTTTTTTTGTGTTCAGTTTCGTGTGAAATAAATTAATACCGAGGTAGCGAACATTTCTCGTGCGAACGAAACTTGACAATTTTATGAGATTTCGCACGAAAAACAGAGAGGTCTAGCTTGAAATTAAAAACTTAGTACAACTATTGTAATGTTGTGCTCCGTGTTGGAAAGGTCTTCAGAGCGATTTTTGTACGCTCAATCTACCTATGGAAACGGAAACGTATTCACTCTCCCTTGGTCATTACTACACGCGGGCCATATTGTTCAGGGCTCGGTATGAACAAACCAAGGAAAAAACCCCAGTCGGTCGTGCTCTGGGATTGAACCCGGGACCTCTCGGTCACCAGGCCACACTTCACAACCGGCGCCTCAACCGCGTGCACCACGGAAGCCGGCCTCCTGCACCTCGAGCAATCGCACCAGATCAACCGACCACCAATAATCTCAACGGTCTGTCACCGTGCACTGCACTTTTCCACCTACAGCTACTAGAGCCATCCATCATCAACACTTCAACTCACCATCTTTCTTCGGCTTCTCCTCTGCGGCCGCCGAATTCAAATCTTTATCGCCGTCATCTCCATCTGCGACCTGTTTGTCATCGGAACTCGAGGCTGCAGCGCCTTCGTCGCTTTCTTTCGATGCTTTTGCCGCCACGGCAGACGACGTGCCTGTCGCGGCCTGTGCTGTGGCCGTTGTCGCCGCATCCGATTCGCCTTTATCTTGCGCCTAAAATGAAAAACCAAAACATGTTCACTTCCAGCATTTTTTCACATCGCGGCACCGCATGATTCCGCACGTTGCCACTGCGAATCTTTCGCACTTTTCACAAGTCCGTGAGATATTCAGATGTTTTTCAAACGTTGACACTTAACACTTTTCCAAGCTCGCACTTCCGCGCACGATAAAAATTACCGCGAAATTTCTTCAAACAACACTCCATGGACGCCATGTTTACGTGACGCGCACCAAATTCTTTTCTATTTTCCCGGGAACTTTCGCGGTTTGCACATTGCACTTGTTGGTTTTTGATATCACGCACGTTTATAGTTTTAATTGCAGTGGATTGCGAAAATTTACTTACCATATCTTCAGTGGTTTTCTCCTTTTCACCGTCGGACGACATGTTTGTGGAAAAATTGTAAAGTTGAGTTGCGCGCGGGTTGCCAACGCTGTACTTGTTGTTTATATTGAGGGTGGGATGTTTTCGTTTGGTTTTTGCGCTTGAATGCGGGAAATTAGGTCTGTTATCGAATTAGATGGGTTTGTGCATGGGATAAATGGTGGAAAAAGGCGTTTAAAAATGTACAATACTTGCGATTATTGGAAATTTCTATCTCTTCAATATACCCAAACATTCAGTCAAAATCGTTAAAAAAAAATAAGATAAAGAAAAATTAATTTATTTTTTGAAAATTCTAGACATTTAGAGCAACGCGAGTAAAAACTGACAAAAATCCGAGTGAAAAATGATTTAAGCCCGGGCCAACGAACATAGAGACATAGAAGGGGCACTCAGTACAAGATGCCCAATGGTCGTATATTCCCGTAATTGTCAATGTGTTAAATTTCATTGTTGGTACCATAGAGAATACCTATGGAGGAGCAATCCGCTTATACTCAGCACTAAACTATTTGAAGCAATTCCAGTCGTAAAAAGTAAACAGAGAGACACACGCTCTCCACTGCGCAACACCCGCGCAGTCTATATAAAAGCACAGGAAGCACGTAAGATGTCATCCTTTCTCCTACTTTTCCAATTGGAACAATAACATTCCAGTCTGTCTCTCTGCCGCGGAACACCCGCCCGGTCCATATAGAGCAAAAGAGATGTCAAATTTCCATCCCCCTTCCTACTTCCTCATTTGTGCCGAATTGCTTCGTTTCTCTCGCTCTTTTTCATTTCCTCATATACTCTCTCTTCAAAGGTCGGTACACAATCGCTTTGCGAGAGGATTGTCAGGCTACCAATACATTTAAAAACGTGGGAAGCTTATCATTTGAACAACTGATTATGAAGTGATGCTGTCCTTATCTACCCAATGTATTTTCCCGTTTAGATTCCTGCCAAAAATGAGTAAACATGTGTGTGGCTGACTATTTGCTTCCCACTTCACAAAAATTAATGATCTGAGTACCCCTTCTATGTCTCCATGTTCGTTGCGCATACACAGGCCGATGTTGGGCGATGGATCGGCTGCTCGATCGATGTGTATATGGCACGTTTTATGCCTAGTTTATTCAATACTTCCGAAAGCACTATATGATTAACTGTATCGAAAGCTTTATGCCCGGTTCACATTATTCCAGTAACCAATCCAGTCCAGTAATCCAGTCCAGCGCTGGACTGCTACTGGAATAATGTGAACCGGGCATTATAGCCGCCATACATTATGCGATCCGTCGCCCGATCGGTCGGCCGATGGATCGCCACAAAATGTCAGCTGATCAAAATTATATGGAACTGTCAAAAAGGGCCGATCCATCGGCCGATATCGATATCGGGCGACGGATCGGCCGTTCGATCGGTGTGTGTATGGCACGTTTTACTCAAATCTATGAAAATTGCCGTAACGAATTTCGATTTATCAAGCTCTGAATTTATAAAATGTCGAGCATAAATTAGTGCAGCAGTTGTGTTGCTTTCTGCTTGGAATTCATACTGTGGGATATTTTTAGTTTACGGGGCCCGGGGTGAAAAAATCACTTTTCACTCGGATTTTTTGTCATTTATCGCTCGCGTCAACCTCTCAAATTTGGAAATTTTTTTTTTCTACTTACTTTTTCGTTTTAATGGTTTATACTGAATGTTTGGTACTGATCAAAACGCTGTTGCACGCAGAGCGAGCGAAGCGAGCGTTCATGTTTGTAAGATACTGAGGGTTGCGATCCCTTAAACGCGGAGCGAGCGGAGCCCACGCAAGGGGATCTGCGAATATTTAAATTTTCCATGCCTCCAATATACTAAACATTCAGTATAAATCACGAAAAAAAAATAATAATTTAAAACAATTTTTTTTTTTTTTGCAAATTCTAGACTTTTAGGCCGGCCGCATCTTGGACGTTATTGTGTGCGTTCAGAAGGAACTGAGCAACTTCCGCTCAGCGAACATGTTCAGAACGAGCGGGTTCAGAAGTGACTGAGCAACTTCCGCTCGGGTGATCATGATCAAATTTCACCGAGCAAGAAATATTTCTGCTCACTGATCAGTGCTCAGTGCTCAGGTTCTTCTTCTTCTTTTTCAACCTCACGCTCATGTTGCGAGTTTCCGAGTTTTGACAGTTATCAAATTGGTTGTTGTGTTTTCGCCGTTTTCGGCTTCTAGTTCTTTGGTTTTCGGGTGCTTCTGAATTTGTTTTCACGTTGTTCGTGATTTTTGAAATGGACAGCGTGGGATTCATGTATTTTCCACTTTTCGGCACTTGACGTCTAAAATTGTCATCGTCAGCTTTCAGCTGGTCGATTTATCAGCTGGTGAAGTAGCGTTCAGCAGGTGCAGACTCCAAACCGAGCAGCTCCGGAGCTGTTCGCGAGCAGTTGCAGAGCTGCTCGCGAGCGGTTTCTGCTCTTTTGCCACCTTCTGAACGCACTCATTGTTGTAACAATTGTCAAAATCTGATTTTACAACAACAATGCCACGTGCGCGCTGCGCTGCGCTGCCCTCCTACCTCCAAGATGCGGCTGGCCTGGGAGTCACGTGAGTGAAAAGTGACAAGAATCCGAGTGAAAAGTAGTTTCCCCAGCCCGGGCCCCGGAAACTAAAAGGCTGCCCACTTTGCTTAGCAAACCGCACTTTTTAAATCAATTATACAGGGTGGTAGGGTTCACATGATGTTCCTTGAGTCATAGCCGTGCAAAATTTGATTTAGTTTATCAATTCATTCGAAGCAAAGGGAATTGTCCACACTGGCGCTCTCCGCAGATTTTTTAAACGTGATGGTGTGTCGGTTAAATTTGTGAGCCAACCCTCACTTGCTGCAAATCCTTCAATCCCGAGAGTCTGAGCAAAAGACTTAGTTTTTTCCTTTAACATCAAACAGCCTATAGGAAGGTTTTGTCCTCTACACTGCCGAATCCATTTAACCAAGGACTCCTCCAGATGGGGAAATTCCCTCCGGCGTGACCTTTTTCCTCCTGCACTTGAAACACTTCCGATGAGTCGATACTTATTTTTTAAATCATGGACAATGTAGACGGTAAAATATTAAACTGTTTCGCAACTTCTTTTTTTAATGTTCCATCCTCCACAACTTCAATAACACGCTGTCTCTCATCAATTGTTAGACACTTATTCTTTCTAGAGGTCATGATTTTATAGATTCGAATAACACAGTTAAATTCACTGTTTCAAACTAAACTTCAGCTCCAGCGGATTTAAATAACGGACAAGAGATAGGAGTAGGAGACTTCAAACTTCAATTTATAGTATTCGGGAGCCCTGACTTCAAATTATAGAGTGTTGCTACAATTTCAAATTGTATAGCTCTCATAGTACCGACCGTTTCAAAAGCAGAAAAACTTTTTTATTTCTGAAGATATCTTTACAAAATTTCATAATTATTTAATCATATTGACTGTCAAACCACGTTCCTAAATTTAGTTGGAATCGGCCCACTATTTCATATACCTCTAATAGGAACAGTGAAATCGGAACAAGTTTTACTACTAATTTCAAAATGGCAAAAGCACCTTCGGCTTGTTTCTATTGCTTTCCTTCTTAAGAATCTAACTGTAAAGTCAAAATATCTGTATCATCAACCCTTGCAATGATACAAGTTTTTTAATAATTACTTCAATTATCATGATAGTGCCAAGTACATAGTAACCGACTTGTTTTATTTACCAAAAATTAAAAAAGTTATTTTCGAATATTCATCCCATTTTCCTAGACCCGGTAACAATATTATCGTTAGATGTATAACATTTTAAGAAATAATTGCACAATATTTGAGGTTTGGCATGAAAAGTATGTTTTAGGTGAAATTCGAACTGGAATTACAGATTATGGACTATTCTCCAATTTTTCATCACTGTGTTTTACAGTACATATAAAAAACATGAGAGAATCTAAAAGTCTTGGCTTGTTTTGCCCAAAACGCCTTTATTATCACTTTAAGGCCCGTTTTCTCAAATGTCCAGTTAAAATGTAAACTCGAGATAAAATTTGTTGTTGTTTTCCCTATAAAATTTGACAGATGGGTACGTTCAATGTCTGTTTAACTGAAGTTTAAATTTTAATCAGACATCAGACTCAACGGGCCTAAATTACGAAACAAATACAGAACTAGAATGTACTCTTTCCCCCGTTTAAATGACACCCCATGCTTATATCCCAAAAAAAGTAACCTTAATTTTCTTTCTATAGGGACCACCCCTCAAAGTAGGTCTAACTGGATGGGATGAACTACCCAACGAAACCCAACAATTTTCCATATTCTCACTCAATTTTATCTTAATCGCTTCAGCCGTTCCGGAGTAATGTATGGACAGACTAAATAGGGGGTATTTTTAGTTTCCGGGGCCCGGGGTGAAAAAATTGTTGTTCACTCGGATTTTTTGTCACTTATCACTCGCGTCACCCTAAGACTCTCAAATTTGCAAAAAAAAAAAAAAAAAAAAATTTTTTAATTTTTAATTTTTTTTATTTTTTTTTTTTATTTTTAATCTTAATTTTTTAATTTTTTTTCCTTATTTTCTTGTTCTAATGATTTATACTGAGTGTTTGGTTTGTTTAAAACTGATCAAAACGCTGTTGCACGCAGAGCGAGCGAAGCGAGCGTTCATGTTTGTGCGATACTGAGGGTTGCGATCCCTTAAGCGCGGAGCGAGCGTAGCGAGCGGAGCCCACGCAAGGGGATTTGCGAATATTTTAATTTTCCATGCCTCCAATATTCCAAACACTCAGTATAAATTATGAAAAAAAATTAAAAATAAAAAAAAAAACTTAAAAATAAAAATTAAAAATTAAAATTTTTTTATTTTTTTTTGCAAATTCTTGACTTTTAGAGTGACGCGAGTGAAAAGTGACAAAAATCCGAGTGAAAAGTGATTCCCCCAGCCGGGGCCCCGGAAACTAAAAGGTTGCCCAATTTTGACAGTTCAATCCAATTAGATGCGAATTGAAATCGTCCAAATTTCAGAAAATGCTATGCCAGTCGTTTACTCGAAAAGTTGTTTTTGCACGTTAGTAGTCCCGCTAAAAATACATATACATATATGACATTGAATATGGATGTTCCGAGTTTAATAAGACAGCTCTCCTCTTTTTTGTAACATCTAGGAATGTTCTTTTTTATTGACAAATCAAACGTAATCTTGTAGTCACTCGAAAGTACCATTACTAAAACCATTGAAGCTCGAAGACAGTCTTCGCAGCCCCGGTAAAAAATAATTAGTTTAGACTAAAAAATACTTTTTGTTACGAAAAATATCACTTAAAAACCGATAATACAAATTCCATACATGTACGTTACAGCGCTACACATCCTTTTTGTTTTCAAGTTGTCTTCTTTCGTTTTCGCTTCACCCGCTTGGAGAGGACCTCCTTCATGAAGCCCATAAAATGATTCTCAAGCTCCAATTGGCGTTCGGATATTTCACAAATTTTTATTGAAAAGTTTCGACTATTCTCTGTACTTTCGCGTATCAGATCAATTGAGTGTGCAATCATGTTGAGTTGCTCTTTGATTGCTTCGCGAGAGAAGGCGATTTGATCGCGTAGTAGTCGTTGATTTTCCCGTGCTATTTTCAATGCTTCCTTCTGGAAGGTGGTGCGATCGGGTTTTCTTTTCGGCCCCGCTTTGGGAACGGGCGGCAATGGGGACGAAGCCGGACTGTCTTGGGAGCCTGAAAGCGAGGGCGGAATGAAGAGAGGCATGATGGGGGCAGTGGCGTTTGCCAGATGTTGCGAAAGATTAACGGGTGCCGTGGGCGTGGGAGTGGGTGATGACGAGCATGATGTCATATCACTGCTGGCTTCCTCTTTCTAACAGGATAAAAGCAACGAACAAATTGTGAATACAGGATGGCTGGGACAGATATGTTCAATGTTTGTACTTACAAATGAATATTCTTCGGGCAGTTCCTCAATTTCTCCCATGTCCTCAATGTTGAAAGTTTCCCGCGAATCGCCAATAATACGATCGACAATGGCATAGTACTTCCATGACGAAGGACTTGCTCCCGGGACATCGGACAGTCGCTTCTCCGCCCTGAAAACAAGTTCTTTAACAGGCGCTCTCCTTTTGCCACTATCAAAACTCACCTGTATCGCTGCGAGAAATTGCTTATTTTTATGTGCACCTCTTCGGCCGTATGATCATGGAAATTGCTGGCCATACGACTGTAAATATGCGAATTCCTCCGGCATTTTTTCAGGTCTTTCACGTTCTCCTCCCATATTCCTAACAAGCGAATTTCATCGGCCTTGGACCAATTCTTGCGTTTACGTTTCGGACGATCGTCCATTGCGTTATCGGAAATTTTATCCAATTTAGGGCAGTGGATTTTTATTACAGAATAAACGCATGGAACACACAAAAGAGAAACGGCAAATGACGGCGTCCAAAACAACAAAATCGAAGAACAAGTGACAGCCAATGTTAGGTGACAGATGACAGTTTTTTTTTCGGCAGTCAAATATTTGACGTAGATTATGCTGGTACAATTTTTAAACAAGATCTAGGGCACCATGAAGTAGTGCATACGTAAATTGTGCATGCATGCACAATTGCGGATTGAAGCTATGTAACTTTTCGTGCGAAATCACATACAAAAACTGTCGAAAGTTGCGTTCACATGAAAAATTTATGCTCGTTCGGCAACCTTTTAGTTTCCGGGGCCCCGGCTGGCGGAATCACTTTTCACTCGGATTTTTGTCACTTTTCACTCGCGTCACTCTTAGGCTGCGCGCAAGTTGGCACACGTTCGCGTGTCGCGTTCACGTGTTTTATGTCAAACGGTTTGAGTCTATGGTTTTCAACCACAGATGCGAATCTGTCAATTTGATAGATGCTCGGCTGTTGTCGTATCACCAAATTGGATTCATTATTGTGTATTAACGCTAATAATTTAGTATGAAATATGTATTTGTGCTCATCCTACTACTCCCCAGTCGTTTGTTTTACCACTCAATTCTTACCTAATTATCCATTTTAAAGCATGATAACGAACTCAATTTGTTGATACGACAATAGCCGAGCATTTGTCATATTGACAGATTCACGTCTTTGGTTGGAAACCATAGACTCAAACCGTTTGACATAAAACACGTGAACGCGACACGCGAACGTGAGCCAACATGCGCGCAGCCTTAAAAGTCGAGAATTTGCAAAAAAAAAAATTTTTTTAAATTTTTATTTTTTGTTTTGTTTTAATTTTTTTTTTATTTTTAATTTTTTTTTCATAATTTATACTGAGTGTTTGGAATATTGGAGGCATGGAAAATTGAAATATTCGCAAATCCCCTTGCGTGGGCTCCGCTCGCTACGCTCGCTCCGCGCTTAAGGGATCGCAACCCTCAATATCGCACAAGCATGAACGCTCGCTTCGCTCGCTCTGCGTGCAACAGCGTTTTGATCAGTTTTAAACACACTAAACACTCAGTATAAATCATTAGAACAAGAAATTAAGCAAAAAAAAATTAAAAAATTAAGATAAAAAATAAAAAAAAAATATAAAAATTAAAAAAAAAAATATTTTTTTTTTTTTTTGCAAATTTGAGAGTCTTAGGGTGACGCGAGTGATAAGTGACAAAAAATCCGAGTGAAAAACGATTTTTTCACCCCGGGCCGCGGAAACTAAAAATACCCCAAGAGCTCTACTTGGACCTAGTCCTGCGATTGATGTTTGTACCTCCTCATGATGTATTGCTGCGATGGCTGATCTATATGCATTGTCAAAGGGAACCCTTTTGCACCTCTGGATGTCTCTTTCGAGGTTCCTCAAATCACGCCTGACATATCTTGGAGACGGTGTCTTGTCCATGAACCCGCTGTTGGGGTGTTCCACCTCATGATGTATTGCTGCGATGGCTGATCTATATGCATTGTCAAAGGGAACCCTTTTGCACCTCTGGATGTCTCTTTCGAGGTTCCTCAAATCACGCCTGACATATCTTGGAGACGGTGTCTTGTCCATGAACCCGCTGTTGGGGTGTTCCATCCGGTAACAACCCACCAGGTATGGTTTCGCAATGGTCTCTTAGAGGCATCATCCTTGTTTCCTGATGGATATGGTCCTGGGATGACATCAGGAGACAGCCAGTCACAGTACGGAGAGCGGCGTTTTGGCAAGCCTGAACATTATTCCATTGTGTCATAGAGCCGCATAGTTGGCTACTGACCTTCCGACTGCTTTGAATGTGACCAGTAGGGTTTCTCTATCCTTGCCCCAGGTGCTACCGGTCAACGCTTTAAGGACTTTATTCCTACCGCGCATCCTGTTCACACAGTTGAAGCATGGGGGATGACGTTGCCATGCTGTTCAGGGTTACTCCTAGAATTTTAGGATGATTCACGGTCGGAATAGGCTGATTGTCAATTGAGATCCCAAGTCGCATCTTGACTTCCTTCGTCCAGGTGGTAAATAAGGTTGCCGAGGATTTAGGCGCTGATACGGTTATTCTTGCCCGTGAAGAAGGAGTTAAGTTCTTCCAGGTTATCATTTATTCGTTCGCACATTTCCGTGATGTTGTTTCTTGTTGCCAGAATGGAGCAGTCGTCGGCGTAGGGGCTAGTTTCGATTCCTTCAGGTGGAGTTGGAATTCCAGATAGGTAAAGGGTGAACAAGGTGGGAGACAGAACACCTCCTTGTGGCACACCTTGTTTGATCTTCCTTAGCTTCGATTCCTTGCTCCTGAATTCGGTGTAGGACTGCCAGCCCGCGAGATAATTGGCAGTCCATTTTATAATTTGCGTTGGAAGAGATGCATTGTATAAGTCGGACAGAAGTGCTGAGTGGTTGACTGAGTCGAAGGCTTTCGGCAAGACAAGTGCCACCAGAATTGTTCAGTGACATGGACGAGGTTGATTAATGGCATCCAGGGCCGTCATCGTACTTTGCATCTTTCTGAAGCCGTACTAGTGGTTTGCAAGCTGGATGTGGGCCGCAAGAACAGCGTGGGTTAGTGCTACGAACGTTTTGGCAACTGGTGATAGAAGTGTGATGGGACGATAGGACTCATCGAGTGTCTCTGTTTCCCCGGTTTCAAATTGGGATTATTCTCCCTTTTTCCAGAGTTCCGGAACGATCAGTGATGTGATGGATAGGTTCAATGTAGCCGTGAGGTATTCGATAGCTGGTGAGTCGAGGTGTTTAAGCATTGTCATTGGATTCCATCAGGACCCAAGGCTTTCGTGTTGTTCGCTTTCCTAACCGGCTGCCGAAGGAACGAAAACACTCGTCGTTTACAAGAATGGAAAAATCGGACCGTGTACCAAAGGCTACGTCAGACTACCGCACAAGGGCGTCCTGAGTGCATTAAGCCGAAAATGTGATATTGTTACCGTCGACGAGTTCAGGACCACGGTTCCAAATATGCCAATACTGCAAATTGACGTGGAACAGGGACATCAACGCAGCAAACATCCTGAAAAAATTTCTATATATCGCTCTAGATACACCAATACATGTAAATTTACAAAGGGGCTAAAATAACTAGAATTGTGTCAACTTTGTAATGATTTTCTTTTAAATAAAGTCAATAGCTCTTCGGAACCGGATGCAATAGAGTCGATTTTCCAAAATCATACTATTCCATTCGGGGCTGAAAGGTTAAGTCAAATAACTTCAAATTTATTTTACGATTTTTTTTTTATTTCTCTTTCCGAAACGATATGATTTACAAATGAACAAATATATTTTATAATTTAGTGTTTCGATTTCATATGTAGAGGCGACAGTTGTTTCTATGCATTTTCTTTGTGTTATAATGCGTGCAAAAAACTGCAAATAATGCTCACGTGAAACAAGCAAAATCCAAATAAACATCGGTTTGCACTAAAATCTATTGGAATCGTATTTTGACTACATCTAAAACGTCAGCATGTTGTTTTGTCTTTAAATACATTAGATTGTAGGAGTATAATCGTAAAAAGCTAACACTGTTGTTTAGTTCAACTAGTATAGTCGAAATATTTGATAATTCTATTATTTCCCTTTGTTCTGTATTTAAGCAAATTATATTTCAGCAGAGACGGAAGGATAATGGATGAAGAAATGGCAAAAATCTTTTTCATTGACAAAACTATATTTTAGTCATATGACATATAAATTTATAATGTGTAAGTGCAAATTGCGATCCTTTTGTTGAAATAAAAATCCCAATTCCTTTAAAAAATCCTTATTCCTTTTTTAAAATTAGTTAACAACTTGCATTTTCTCTATTCCCACGTAAATTATTGAAAGAGTATGAAAAGAAACAGCCGCGCCCTTCTTTTGCTTGTTGGATGTTTTGTTACATTTTAAGAAGACACAATATTTTTGGTTGAACATTTGTATAGAGGAAGGGAAAACGTAAACTTAAAACGAATACCAATTCTAATTATAGTAGACATACACCTCGGATACAGTATGCTCCTATTGTTGCTTTTTTCGTAATACCGAACAACATTGACGCAGTAGAGAAAAAATAAACAGGTTAAAAGCCTTGTTGATATTGTTTACTGTCCATTCGACTTTGTATCATTTCCAATTGTCGTTTTGCTTCGCATTGTGGGAAGTTGTTCATGTCGTAGTATTGTGGCGCAATTTTTAGAAGCCATTCAGCTGAAAAGAAATTAGAAAAGAAATGTCTATGAGTTTAGAATAATTATAAAACTTTTAATTGTAAAACCAAAAGCAAATGTTTGCTGATTTGACTTAATCTCTCAACGAAAGATCATATCCAAGTTTGCGAGTTTTAAACATGGTGCTAGAAGAGAGACTGGGCTAGTTGATTATAACACTTGATCGGTAGCGCAGTGTGTTGAGGCATAAGTTGCATGTTTGACTACCGCCGTTTCGGGTTCGAATCCCGTCCACGACGACGTTCGTGGCCATGGATGTGCAGGAGGTGCATGCTGGCAACTGCATTCTCTGAAACTAGTTTATGCCAACGAAACGTCAACTGGGCCACATAGAAACGTCAACTGGGCCCCCACAAGGGGTTAGGGCAATTGAGTGAGTATGTCCTTTATTGCACTAAATTTTAACAAATCAATGTACTCACTCACAGCTTAGCCGACAAGACGCCGCGCCGGCGAGAAAAGTAACTGTTTGAAGTATGTGGCAGAAATCCAACCTTCGACCACTCCCTTTGTAAATCGACGCTCTAATAATGGAGTTACCGCGGCCGTCACGATTAAAATAATAATGATAGCCATTTGTGTCGCTGAGTAGATTCAACCTGGGCGCGACCGGTAGTTCAGTGCGTAGAGGCATCAGTCCCAAATCTGACTTGACTACCGGCGTTTCGGGTTCGAATCTTGTCTACGACGACATTCGTGGCCATGGATGTTTGTGTCGTCTTCCCCCCGTGGTGCGGGGCGTAATAAGCCACATCATCATCAAGGTAGGCGGCTAAAGGGGGGACCAGAAGGTGTATGTTGTTGTTGTTAATAACCTTGACCCCTCGAGGGGCATGAGCGCGTCAACATCTCTCTACGTTTCGCTAGCATACCTATTAGGTTCATCATCGTGGCGCGACAGCCCGACGTTGGGCCTTGGCCGCCTACCTATTAGGTTGGTGCAGATGAAATGTCGGATTTTCAATGACATTAAGTTGACTGCGATTTTCATGTATCAAACTGCCACCAGGCGGCGCTAGTGATATAACATATTGAAGTATAAATTCTGCTAACTTGGTTTATGGAGTCATTTCGAATTTGCACTTCATGGTGATCGGTGAAAAAAAAAAAGAAAAAGAACATGGAAGCGAGTCAAAAACGGCTACTTTTCCTTTACGAATTTAATCTAGAGCACAACGCAACGGAAGCAACGAGGAATATCAACAGGACATTTGGACCTGATACGGTTAAGGAACGAACCACTCAGCGGTGGTTCGAAAAATTCAGATCCGGAGATATGAACCTTCGAAATGAGCCGCGTGGAAACCCAGGATCATCGATCGATAACGACGAGCTGGGTGCATTAGTGGAGTCTGACTCCCGCCAAAGAGGGTTGATATTCTACAAGAGCGATCACTCCATAGAACTTTCGCCTCTGCCAGAAGATTTGTATGTATTGACAAATTGTATAGACTACACAAGAAAGCTCACTCCATACAACTTTAGCCTCCGCCCGTAGATTTGTATGTATTGATTCTCTTGTGTATCTATACTGTGTAGTCTATACAATTTGTCAATATGTACATACAAATCTTCTGGCAGAGCCGAAGGTTCTATGGAGTGATCACCCCCTGCCCCCGTTAAACCATAAGGAATCTTGCGGAGAAATTGGGCGTGCATCATTTGACGGTTTGCCGCCACTTGCAACAACTTGGAAAAGTGAAAAAGCTTGACAACTGGATTCCGCATGCTCTTACCGAGCAAAATATGGCGTGTCGAATGGAGATTTCTAGTTCTCTTCACTCCCGCAACAGAAACGAACCGTTCTTGAACCGAATTGTGACCTGCGATGCAAAGTGGATTTTATACGATAATCATCGCCGATCGGCCTAATGGCTAGATGCCGATGAGGCTCCCAGACACATGCCGAAACCAAGAAAATAATGGTGACTGTTTGGTAGTCTGTAGCTGGATTTATCCATTATTCGTTCCTGCCACCTGGCGAAACCATCAATGCTAAGAAATACTGCGCTCAACTGGACGAAATGTATCAGAAATTGACAGTTCAACGACCTAGGCTAGTCAACAGGGATGGAGTTACACTGCTTCATGACAACGCACGACCTCATGTATAGAGAATAACGATCGAAAAATTGAACGAGTTGCGCTATGAGACTTCCTCACCCGCCATATTCACCAGACCTCTCGCCAACAGATTACCGTTTCTTTAAACATTTGGATCACTTTTTGACAGAAAAACAGTTTAACCATGAAGCAGCTGTCAAAAATGCCTTTTAATAGCTTCTTCGAACCAGAAACGGGGACTTCTACGAAACAAGAATAAATGCGATTGTATCTCGTTGACAAAAGTGTTTCGCATCCGCTGGTAACTATTTCGATTAATAAAATTATCTTTATAAAAAGCTACAGCTGTTCAACAATTTAATACTGAATTCGACATTTCATCTGCACCAACCTAATACTTTTCGGATGTGCAGTTGCTAGCATGCACCTCCTCTACTGTACTGTACTGGCCGAAATGGTACAGAGAGTACAACCCTGTGTGGAGAATACAAACTCTTATTGGCACAGACCATATTCTGAAGGAACATTTCTGTTTCACGAATATTAGGTGAAATCTCTCTATTGCATTTAGAGAGAATTCTTAAAATTCGTAAATTGCGGCATTTCTGCTTTAGGTAGTCCATTTCCGCTTTAGGTGGTAAGGACCTAGAACCCACGCGGGGGGATTTGTAGGTGCGGACATTTCTTGAGTTTTGTTAAAATTCTCTCTAATCGAATAGAGAGAATTCTCCTAATTTTTGCGAAACAGGAAAGTTCCAAATTTTCCATTATGTTGACAGAGTATGGAAAATATAGGAATTACAGGAATTAAGGGAAAATATAGGAGAAGTAATTGAAATATAGGAATAATAGAAGGAGTACGAGATCTGTATTGGGGCGACCGGTAGCGCAGTGTGTTGAGGCATCAGTCTCATGTTTGACTACCGGCGTTTCGGGTTCAAATCCCGTCCACGACGACGTTCGTGGCCATGGATGTGCAGGAGGTGCATGCTGGCAACTGCATTCTCTGAAATCAGTTTATTTTATGCCGTGGAAACGTCAACTGGACCACATGGAACAGTTGACGCGCTATGCCCCACAAGGGGTTAGGGCAGTTGAGAGGGAGAGACGGGCCCTGTATAGTTTATATGGTCGGAGATGCTTCCTTCTGTGCGTTGCAAACTTCATGACAAAGTTAATATACCCTATCACATTTGTGAAGGCTATAAAAATGCATTGATAATGCATCTTGGTATCGGTAAATGGAGCCTACGAGGAAGGAGGTATGGAGATATTTTTTTTATTACCTTTAAGTATTACCGTAAGTATTGATCCTACAGAATTCCCACTTATATCAAAGTGGGAGTTCTGTAGGATCAAAAACACCAAAAATTGAAAAAAAAGCAAATAATAATAATAAATATACGCCAGGACGCGGAACATACCCAGTTTGAACTTAACGCACTGTTTTGCAAGATGCCCTGATAATGATACAACCATTAGCGAAAGCAATGCTACTAGACGAGCAGAGCCCAAGCTGAAAATCTTAGTGTTTGCGTCTCGTAATCGGCTCGTCTGCGATTCGAACTCCATTTCCCAAGCAAATCGATTCGCTTACGTGCCGACCAATGGACGACCCGTATGAGCACCTCCATACATTTGCTTGGGAATTGGGAGTTCAAATCGCAGACGAGCCGATTACGAGACGTGTGAGCAAACACTTATGTTTATTATAGATAGCGGATTCGCGCATGATAACACATTATACATAGACACACACATAATAGTACATAAATATACAAAAAACAAAGCATCTACTTACGTTTAATATCCGTCACCGTTCGTATGTAATTCTTTGTCGTCAACACGAATTCATTGTAAATCACCCAATCTGGCTTATGATCCAAACACGTAGACGGATGTAACTGGACAATTTGATTATCCTTAATTGTTAAATAGTGGCCAGTTCGTTCCAAATGTGCCACTTGCATGAAGAATCCTTGCACCAGCGCCTTACGAATATTGATATAGTAATCTTTTGAAGTGAAATCGGTGCTGGTCCGCTTCAAATTGAATCGATCCATAATACGCGATAGCTGTTGTCGAACGTTATCGGCCGATTTCAATGAGCGATAATTGATAAAATTCTCATAGCACCAGTTGGGATCTTCCTGGTCTGGAAATGCAAATGAAACACAAAACGCATTTGGATGTGAGTACACTTATTGAATCCTTTCAAATTCATGTACTCACTCTGCTTGAAAGCATGATAGACGTTCAACAGTGTCAAGTGATCTCCATCGATGTGTGCAAAACGCATTTTTGATTCATCTGACGCCTTCTTCGCTTCATTTGGCCGCACAAAACACTGAGGGACTAAACAAGTTTTTGGGGCACAGCACGTCCCACAAATATAGTTGATTTGTCTTTTTTATTGTAACACCTAGGGCTATGTTTTTATTCAGTTTCATGTGCGATTGATTTGGTCTTAATTACAAATTGGTATTGGTAAATACAAAATAGGACATGTAGCTATTCTTAGATTACAATTCCGCTGGTGACCACAACTATTAGAAATTTTTAAAGCATGGCATGGTTAATGTGTTTAAAAGAGTCGAGAGAATAGCTTACAAACGCGAATCAAGCGTATAATCTAAAAAGAGCTAACGATTAGGCAGGTTAAATAAGCAATAAAGAAGTGCAGGTAAGTTTGAATCGCACATGAAACAATTCATTATTATTTGTGATTGCATTGTACAGATTTCCGAAATCTGGATACAAATTCATCATAAATTTCGAAAGTTTGAAATTGACGTGGTTGTTGGGTTTGTAGCAATTATGCTTTCGGATCGCTGGAAAAATTGTTGAAAGCTTTTTACGAGTTTCAAGCAAAAATTATACTGAGGAATAAAATTGCAAAGTGGCGTTTGAAAGTAGAACAGCGCCTTGCAGGGTGATTTGTGGCGTTTGAATGTTCTTTCGTCGAAAAGGATGTAAACGCCACTAGGACGACTGGCGGCGGTCAATCGCAATTTATAAAAGAATGAATTAATGGGATACACACTGGATATCTTGAATATCTAATAAAGGAACGACAGTTCACTCTCTACAGTTGTTGATAGATAAAACTTGCAAATTTTCTTCTCAACTACATAAAACCAACAATCAGTGTCAATCTAAAACTCCTCAAGTCGAATATCTAGTCAAATATCTTACGCGTAACTCACGGAATAATTTTTTGTCGTTTCGATTTTTAACGACACGAACATTAAATCATTTTCAATAATATTTCTGATTTGACCAATATGTGTTAAAGAATAAAACTAATAAAAAAGGCAATAAACAAACTGGGAGAAAATTATTTTTAGTAAATGAATGTCTCACCCGACAGCATAGCTGTAATTGACAAAATCTCATTTGAGCAATTGTGGTTGCAGCTGGCAATCAACATTTTCGCTAATTGTGGATCGAGTGGAAATTCCGACAT
This sequence comes from Chloromyia formosa, assembly GCA_964017055.1. Lineage (NCBI taxonomy): Eukaryota > Metazoa > Arthropoda > Insecta > Diptera > Stratiomyidae > Chloromyia > Chloromyia formosa. Next base: position 28,443,433 of record OZ024815.1, on the reverse strand, counting down.
GACAGCGCCCAAATCCGTTAAATTGCCATCGTCATCAAGGGCAGCCAAATAGTTGAGTAGTTCGAGGGCTCGCATCAAAGTCTCAGGCGCCGGTGGATCCATAAAGTCAAAGTGTACCAAATCGTCGATTCCCAATTTTTTCAGCTGCAGAACGACAGTGCCTGTGAAGCAAGCATCGGTTTTATTAGTACGTTGATTAAAATGAATTTCCTTTAAATCTGCGCATACCTAAATTCGATCTTAAAATTTCCGGGTATGTATTCTCCTGCATTTCATTTTTGTATGCCTTCTCGGTGTATAGACGGAAACATTTTCCCGGACGTGTACGACCAGCACGACCGGCTCTCTGTTGTGCCGACGCCTTACTAATTGGCGACACCAATAAACTTTCCACACGAATACGCGGATTGTATACTTTTTGCTTGGCAAAGCCGGGATCAATAACGAATACAACACCATCAATTGTCAGCGACGTTTCAGCAATATTTGTTGAGACGACCACCTTGCGACCGACACTGCCGTTCGCCTTTTTCGGTGGCGGCGGCTCGAAAATACGTTGTTGCAAGTTCGGTGGCAATGTTGAGTACAACGGGATGCACTTCAGCTCGCCAATTTCCGGCCCCAAATTATCTATTTCACGCTTAATTCGTTTACAAGCCTCTTCGATCTCCTCTTGACCCGTCAAGAACATCAGAACATCGCCTTCGATTTCTTCGCACATGTGAATTTGAATGACAGTTCGAATAGCTGCTTCCAAATAGTCTCGCTCTGGTTCGGGAGTGTAAAAGATCTCGACAGGATGTGTTCGACCGGGAACATTCATAAGTGGGGCATTGTCGAAATATTGTTGAAATTTGCCGGCGTCCAGAGTGGCAGACATGACCACGAGTTTGAGATCTTTTCTTTGACGAATCACCTCTTTCAGAACGCCCATGAGAATGTCGGTGGCCAATGTCCTTTCGTGAGCTTCGTCGAGAAGAATGACCTGTAAATTGGAATAAATATTCAGTTTACGTTCTTTTTGTTCTAGAGTCCAAGGATCCTCACCTGATACGTTTCCAACATTGGATCTGACATTGCCTCTCGCAGCAACATACCGTCCGTCATATATTTCAGAATTGTTTTAGGCGATGAACAATCTTCGAAACGAATACTGTAACCTACTTCCTCGCCAAGATTCACGTCCATTTCTTCCGATACACGTTGTGCTACAGACATGGCAGCCACTCGACGTGGTTGGGTACACGAGACACCCTTCTTACCACAACTCACGGCATATTCTACACACCATTGCGGAATCTGGGTAGTTTTTCCGGATCCAGTTTCACCAACTAGTACGATACTTTGGTGGTCGCTCAGGAGGCGCATGAAATCCGACCGATACTCGAATACCGGCAGTGTAATACGTTTACGATAGAGAGTGTTGTAGCGCTGTGAATAGGGTTTCAAATTGTACGGATTTATTGAACTACCCGGACGGGATAGATTGTTGCCAGTTGAGGATGATGCATTGTCGTCCGACTTGTCATCTCTGGAAAATTGGAAAGATTTTAAATAAAATATAAATAACTGGCGCAACAGTCCAATTTGAACCACGGCCTCGAGATGAGTTAGCATCATCTCATTTTCTAGATCGTGACGGTTTTTGTGCAGAGGTATGTGATCAGCAACACGCTCAACCGAGTTATTTACCCCATAATGGGTACTCATTTAACAGCTGAGTGGGTTCATAGTCCGACACGTAAATCCCCGGAATCGAACCGGGGCCCAGTGCGTCGAAGGCGAACGTGCTAACCGTTGCGCCATCCGGACTAGTCTTAGTCTTTAGTCTTAGATATATGGACATATGTATTCGTTATTGTAGTTTGTTGAGTTAGCAAATATTTACAAAGTGTATATAAAATGCAAGAAAAAAAAATTAGTTGAATTATACAATTGAATTCTACAGCCGAAGAGAGGAAGATCGAATCGCCTCTTGAATGGAAATCACGATTTTGAACAATTGAAATCCATTGTACTTTATTTCCCCAATCTACAAATATTTTTCTGCATTCTTTGCGAATTTTTGGCTTTTATGCAGATAATGAAGACGTCTAAATGCTTCCTGCTCAATGCCTGATGCCACCATGAGTGTCTTTTTTTTTCATAGGGGAAGCACTGTGGGGAGTCGACGCCAGAGCACCAATAAACGATCTATAGGTTGCCATTTTCTTCTATGAAGAAAAAGCAGTTGGTCTGACTGGCTTAGACAAAACGAAACAATTTTGGATGCCTAGGGGCGTACCAGTATCGCGTTCGTGGGGTGACTTGTATTTTGGGGTGCTGAATCCGAATTTCTACTTTGCCACATTGAGAAACAAGTTTTTTGCCGGGCGACAGCCATCGTCACCATACAACGTCCATGCCACTTAGCATGCCGTCGCCCTTCTCTGTCCAGAGTGGGACTACACGCTTCATATTTTTGTTAAGAATAATTAACTCCCCGAAGAGAGCCCAAATCGTGTTCGCCGGTTTCGATCGCTGGTGCGAAGCGCGTTTCATCAGACGCCTCTGCTTCGCGCTCGCACCAGTGGGCTCCGTTCGGGGAGTTAATTATTCCTAACAAAAATATGAAGCGTGTAGTGCCACTCTGGACAGAGAAGGGCGACGGCATGCTAAGTGACATGGTGACGATGTCTGTCGCCCGGCAAAAAACTTGTTTTACCGTTTAACCACTGGCGCTAAACCAGAACAGTTGGCGGAATTCCATATCGGCAAGTATGATAGCACGTTGTTATTTGCATTCGAAAGGAATTCGCGCCCATGTCGTGTTGGTCGGCCTATATAAGGCAATTCAACATCTGACTTGGTCGTTCCCGGTCATGCCTCTCCCCCTGGTGCAAGCGCGAAGCAGAGGCGTCTGATGAGACGCGTTTCGTACCAGCGGTCGAAACCGGCGAACCAAATTTGGGCTCCCTTCGGAGAGTTAATTATTCTTAACAAAAACACATTGAGAAGTTATGCATTCCGAGAAAACGGCTCAAGACTTTTTTTGCCTATAACTTCGAAAATAAACTTTTTTTTTAGAAAAGTCACAAGATCAAAATTAAACTATGTACAACGAATTCCCTATCAGAACTTTCATAATATTTTTTCGTCAGATTTTGTTCGTGCAAGTTTGCCTAAAGTTTCAAAAGTGGTGAAAATACAGTTTTTGGCCTGCACATAACCCGACATCCAAAATTACAAACTTCTCGAATCAAAAACCAAATGAAGTACCACTAGAAAGCCAACACATTGGGGCGCTTTTTGTGGAATTTGCAAAACTCTAGGTTTGATAACCGTTATAAAATCAGTGAAGAGTCGAATTTCAAGCGGTATTATTTAGAGCCTTAGGAATGTTCCTGCGGCAGCCGGTTTTACGTACCAGAGCGATCCATTGATACTCTACCAACGGCCAAGAGCTGCCATACCCCCCTCAACGCCAGAAGGAAATTATATGTGTGTGTGTATACATGCCAATATCGGTTTTTTATGTCTATTGGGAGCAATATCGGCGCAGCTGCTCTCAATATTCCTTGTTCGCGCTGGCATTGAGAACAACCCTGGCCCAAAGGACGTATCGATCTGCTGCGTTTGTAACAAGACCTTGCATCCAAACGCCACCTCTATTAGATGCTGCAACGAATGGTGCCACCATAGCATAGCTGCTCGGGACTGACTCATCACAGGCAATGGAATTCCTCGTTTACAGCTGCCCGGTGTAGAAATAATGGACAACACTCATCAAACCAACCCAATTCTACAATCCCAGCTACACTACGACCTTTGGCGCGCAATTGTCTCCAACAACTCCAATGAACAACATCACTTATCATGCAGCACAACTTTACTCCGGCTCCAGTAGTTCCTCTCGCTAATCCAACTTAATTGCAATGGACTACAACACAAAATTGCTGAAGTGACGGAATTTATGACGCACCTACTTGTATTGCCGGTACATGTCCCAGCTCTCCTGACATCTCGATTGCTAGTGCCGGCCTTATTAACAACACGAATTGGGAACCCGTCCGGACGCTGTCCTCTGACCATTTGCCGATTATCATCAGACTATACAGGCCTTCCAATCTCCTTCCTGCAGAGCACCGCACTTTCATAAACTTTAATAAAGCTGACTGGGATAGCTTTAGAAGTAACACCAATGCAGCCTTTGCTGCCCTGCCGACACCTTCAGAAGTGCGAGCTGCTGAATCGACTTTCAAGCGAGTACTGATCAAAGCGGCTGCCAGATGTTTTCCTGCAGGACGAATACCAACGCTCATACATAACTTCCCTACATCAGCAGCCAGATTGGCCGACGAGAGAGACTGCATCCGCAGTGAAGACCCTAGCGATTCAAGAATAAGAGATCTGAACATTCAGATAAACATGCAAGTAGCTGAGCACAAACAAAAAAGCAAAAAGGCTCAAAAGTCTTAGGTCGGGATGGCATCTCGATGTTGGTGCTCAAGAATCTTGACATGCCGGGCATAGAGTACCTAACGACTACTATCAATTTTTCACTTTCGTCGTTAGTTGTTCCCGAGATATGGAAAACAGCAAGGGTGATACCCATACTAAAACCTGGGAAGAAAGCAACGCTTGGTGAGTCATATCATTCTATTTCTCTACTTTCACCTGTTGCCAAGACGCTTGAAGCGCTAGTCTTACCACTGATCACGTCCCATGCTCAGCTAGCCAATCATCAACATGGCTTTAGGAGAATGCACAGCACTACGATGGCCTTGGATGCAATCACCTCGCAAATCCATAGTGGCCTTAATCAGTTTCGTCCAAGTCAGAGAACGATCCTAGTGGCTCTTGACCTGTTAAAATCCTTTGACACGTCAGCCACTCAGGTCTTCTATCAGATATCTGCTATACATCTCTTCCTGCGCATGCTAAAAAGTGGATCGGAAACTATTTGGCTGGCCGCCAATTATTCACGGAGTTCCGGGATAAAAAATCAAAACTAAGGAGGATTAAACAGGGTGTCCTGCAAGAAGGAGTCCTCTCACCTATCCTGTTCAACATCTACCTATCCAACTCATCTCCTATGTGAATGATTGCTCAATCTTAGCCACTGCAAACGACATTCCATTGATGTGTGCAATGATCAACAGCTACTTCAACGTACTCAACGCCTTTTTCACCAACAAAAACTTGTTGATCTCAGCGCCGAAATCATCTGCCACATTTTTCACATGTTGGACCAAGGAGGTGAAACAACAGCTCAACATATCAGTAGGAGATCAACCCATTCCCACCGTCCATCATCCGAAAATCCTTTGTCTTACCTTGGATAGTATGGCCAAAACTATCTATATACATAGCCTGGAAGCAGGCCTGATAACGCACACAACAATAGCTCAAAGGAGGCCGATGTCAGTCGAAAATTTGGAACATTCCTGTTTCGCAAAAATTAGGAGAATTCTCTCTATTTGATTGGAGAGAATTTCCACAAAACTCAAGAAATTTCCGATTTAGGACTTAGAAATCCCCCCCGCGTGGCTTCTAGGTTCTTACCACCTAAAGCGGAAATGGACTACCTAAAGCGGAAATGGACTACCTAAAGCGGAAATGTTGTAATTAAGGCATTTTAAAAATTTTCTCTAAATGCAATAGAGAGAATTCTCCTAATTTTCGCGAAACAGGAATGTTCCTGGAATATGTTGTGTAGTGAATTGTTTGTCATGTGTCGAAAAGAAAAAGATCGGTGAATGCCTTTGAAGTGAATGTGCAAGTGGTTTGTTTACGTTTTATGTCGCGTGTGGCAAGTACGGACAAAATGCAACATGGCGATTTGTGCCGGTGAATTCAGTTTTTCCACCAAGTACATTTGTTTGTTTCTGTGCTTTATTTTATTATTATGATTCAAATTGAAGTTTCGGGCATGTGATCTTTTGGTTGTGATAATTAATAATAATCAATCAATAGATGTACACGCTTCAACAGTTTCAATTTGAGACACCACCATATTCGTGCCGAAGCCGAGCCATTCGGAACTTGGTCGTCGGAGCTAGTGCGAGTTGTCAGTTTGAAAGAAAGCCGACTCACACACTCTCAGCGACCTGCTTTCAGGCTTTGTATGTAGCTGTATGTAGATAGTTTTGTTATGGCACTATCATCTGCCCATGCTTCCACAATATGCGATAAAATGAGAGCTCACAATAAGGTTATGTTGTTGTTGTGGTAGATATGTTTCGAATACTGCAGTTCTTCTTGCATCGAGGGGGTTTGGCAGCTCTTGGCCGTTGAAAAACGGGTCGTTCCGGTACGAAAAACCGGCTGCCGCAGGAACGACAATAAGGTTATCAAAGCGCTCGCTGGAAGCTCGTGCGGGAGGGACAAAGAGACCCTACTGGTAACGTACAAAGCCACTGGAAGATCGGTGGCAGCACCTACCTGGTCTCAAAACCTGAGTGACACACTGGAGGCACGTACAGTCCTGCCAAAATGCTGCTTTGCGCACAGTGATAGGCTGTTATTTGATGTCATCTCAAGATCACCTCCACCAAGAGACCAACATGCTGCTATGAGAAGCCACAACACCCTCCTCGCGATACAATACTTGGATTCATGGACGAAACACCGCCTCCGCGTAACATCAAACACAGCCTGAGAGATCTCGAGAAAGATGCCCAGAGTTTTAAAAGGGAGCCATTCGACGAAGCCGCCTACAGAACTGTATTAACCACCTTACAACGCGAGGAGGTCCAAAAATCGATTGCGGGACTAAACTCTAACATTGTACTTCAAGTAACAATCTAGATCGACCAGAACCACGCTTGCACAACTTCGATCTGGGTGGTGCTCCCGTCTTAACTCGTACTTGTCTCGCATCGATAGAAACATTCCAAACATACTTCCGGCTGGTAATGTCACAACTCATGATGTCGATCACATCTTTCAATGCTCTGCTGCTCCCATCTCGCTAACACCCAGAGCGATGTGGGAGGCTCCTATTGAGGCAGCTACCTTTCTTGGAAGAGGAAGCCGCCACTGACATTTAACTCACACACACATATATTTAAACTTGAAGGCGATGCTACAACAACTTAGGAATAAGCTCACAGCCAGCCATAAAATTTCAAATAGAATGACACTATTTGAAATTTTATAGAATATCTGAATCAAATCCTGGGATATTTCCTAAAACCCGGAATACTAACGCTTCAAATTCGACTTTTCATTGGAAAAATAAATGCAGATTTTAAAACGATCATTAAAGCTAGAATTTTACAAATTCTACAAAAAGCGCCATCCACACAAGAGGCACAATTCAAGTGAATGCAATTGATAGCGTACACAGACGACATTAACATCCCGAAACCTGCCTGCCACTAAGAACTACATAAATTCACACGGCTGCAAAAGAAGTTGGACTACACATTAACGAGGACAAACGAAAATAATGCTGCAATCAAGGACCAAACCTCAACATCGGGGACCTCAGCACTTCACATACCTGGGTACCGACCTAATAAGCTAATAAGAGTTCTTTTTCGCTCTTTCCAATAATGAAATCGAAGCATGTGCACAGGAATACGAAGCTCCGACCTATGCTATGGTTGGACATTTGAACGAAAAGTCCCTCGGCGAATTTTCGGAGCAGTTTGCGACTGAAATCTAGCGCATCCGATACAACCATAAGCTGTACGAACTTAAAGATGAGCTGTAAGTTTCGAGAATCGTCGAACCACAACGACTTCAATGGGTAGGGCATCTACAACGAATGGACGATAACCGCATGCCTATACAAAGAAAGGAAAGGACGCATCAGCGAAGCAAGGCTGCGAGGAAGACTCTGAGCTCTTTGGGAAGACTCAGTAGATGCTGACGCCGAACAACTGATGGGCTTCCGAAATTGAAGAATGCGGTCACTTGAACAAGACAATTGGAAGACAATGATCCAGACAGCCAAGGCCCGACGATCGTCTGTAGCGCCACGACGACGGAAATGATTATGTATAAAACTACTCTGAGCTATTACTCGATGCTCCCCATCCTAAAAAGTAGCAAAGCTGTAAATTTACAAAACAATGATCAGGCCCATGTTATGGCACGTATGCGGAATATAGTCCCACAGTTATCGGAGAAGATGATGGGGCTTAAGGTGGATACACAGTTGCGTCAAGATCTAAATTTTCCCCGGTCGATACCAAAATTTACACGTAAAATTCAAACATTAACCATAGAAATTTTGGATTCGACCGGTGAAAAATTCAATTTTGGATGCAAGTGTGTGTCAAACGAACATCGACTTGCAAGAGAAAAAATGCGGTAAAGAAGCTCTTCAAGTGTCTGACAATGCGACAAAAAAAAAGTAAGGGATGGAGCGGGAATTTGTAGCTACTATGGACGATGTTTTTATATTGTAGTTGCTATGCATCCATATCCGGCTATGAGTAGTATTTTTTTTACGCGCTCATTAGCCGTGAGGTCTCCGTCGTCACTCTACCTTGTTTGCATCTAGAGACCAGAGGTGCATTTCCCCGGCGCGTTAATAAAATATAAAAAGATCTACCTGTGGGTACTATCAGGACTCCCACAACGTTCTAATCATATCAGTACACGACGGCTACTATACGGATAAGAGGTGTATGCTAGCAACTGCTACATCCGAAATATATGATACCGAAACACCAATCACTGCTATGTTAGCGTTTTGTACGCGCTCCTGCCTGAAGGGGTTAATGCAATTAAAAAATAAAACAAAAAATGAACTCATTTCAGAAAATCTGCCTGAACATTTGTGATCCAACGATTAGCGAGTATCAACCCCATCATAACCTCATTCTGTCAAACCGCAAAAAATTAGCCCAATCTTCTACAATCTTTTGAATTCTCATTCAGCCATACAAATTTCAGCATGCCCACTAGCCATATTTTCCAATACTACGTGCACTAAACGTTTTGCTGGCACATTTTCTATCAATTGTGCCATTGCAAACATGACAACCAACCGCTTCCAAGATGGAGCTTGGCTCGCGCAACTTACTTTTTCTTCTTCGTAAAGGCGTCGGACACCTCAATTCGCCGCTTCGACATGTTTCTTCACTCGGCTGCGCTAATACGTCGATCACGAACTGTTCTAAAATAGTTCAACGGCAGTACTTTTTCCGGGGAATCGACGAAAAAATCAGAAACCACCAGACACAGACCACGCACTGTCACCGCAATATATCAAAAAGTACACTCGAGCGAAAAAGAAAACAGAAGAGCAGCGTATTGGGATAAGGGTGCGCGAGTGTAGTAGTGTGTTTTGTGTTGACAGTAATCAATGAAGTTGGAATCGAGTCGATAGTTGGGGTCATTTTTGGGCAATTTTTCAAAAACGTAAATTAAAGTTTGTAACGGACGGTTTGGTGGGCATCCGAAGATGCCTGTGGAGACGGAGCCTAGGTAGCTTAATTGACCGTGAAGGTCGGGCTGTACCATCTGGCGAAGAAAAAAGCCCCTCAACGAGCTAAGCAGCGGCCTATGCTTGCTGTAGCTCAGCTCGGGAGATGTGGGCGGGGTTTGCGCGGCTCGTGGCCCCTGTCCTTTACGTATTAACAAAAATTCATAGGCCTGGGGAAGACAACACAAACAGGGGAGGTAAAAATGGGGAATAAAAAAAAATAGTCGATAAGGATAGAATGGTTGGCGGACGGATAAGACGCCCATGCGGTCGCACCTGGTTTCGTACCATCAACGGATCACTGCTCATCAGGGTGCTGCTTCGATCTGCCGGTGAGAGCAGCACTACCAGGATATGGTCCATTAAAGGTGGTTCAATACAAGTTCGACACGGTGGTTGTCACGAACAGTTCGGTTCGATCGTCTGTGGCGATCTCGGGAATGTAATAAAGTTAATTCAAGTGTTGTCGTCTATCCACGTAATATTGGGTTCACACTGGAACCAGATCACTTTTCGGAGTCAGTTCACACTTGATCTGAAACTGTCAAATAAATAAAATTTTAAACTCAGATCGAGTGATTGCCCACATTGTAAGCATGAACTAACTTGCCATATTTTAGAGCGATAGGAAGTTAGCCCCCAATCTTACGAAATAGGAATTTTGAAGTTAAGGTATTTTTCAGTCGTTTGTCGGTAATTGCCGGTGACTTTAAAATGTTTGTTGGTTCATGGTTACTGACTTATAGCCGCCATACACTATGTGATCCGTCGTCCGATTGATCGCCATAAAATATCTGCCGATCTCCACTGCACACACACTGTACGATTTTCGTGCGATACGATAACGAATGGCAATTCAGAAAATAGGTTTTGATTCACTCCCAATACAACCTAAATTAATTTTTGTTAACAATTTGGATTTGTGTGGTATGCTACATATTTGATATTTCAATTGCAGTGCCATTTAATCATTAAATCATGTGACGTATCATATACATATCATATTAAATTAATTTTTCCGTGAGATCTGCCATTTTTAAAACTTGCGATCAGCGATAAATTCAACCATAGTTGCGTTTAATCCCAGATCGCCGACTACTTCGCGATCGAACGCTGCAGATGTCCACTCTATCGCTGCAGATCAATCGCCATCGCGATCGCGTGTTCTCCGCTTTATGCTGGGCATTCCCGAAAGGATGTATGGATTTGACGGAAAAATTTTGGCTTCGACCAGGTAAAATTTGGCTTTGGGCCGTCCGTGAATGTCCAGCTTTACAAAACGCTCTAGGAGCCAATACATGGGTGCATTTTTACATCGGAAAGGTGGCGTCTTTACCAGATCGAGTGATCTGGCTCCAGTGTTAGCTCAATTTTATTACATTAATTTTGGCATTAAAAATTAAAAAACCTATTTGAAATGATTAAATTTCACATCAAATATCCCAGCTTTTCACCATAACTGTACCGCCATCAGCTTTCCAAATTCCCCTCAAAGCTCTTTGTGTTTTCTGTTTTCTAAACCCCAAATGACCTAACCTCAACTTGGAAAAATCGATTTGACAGCTCACGGCAGACGACAAATGGCAGAAGCGTTGACTTGATTTTGTGTGGTGCGGTTCGCGGCGTATTACCATATATCGAGTGAAAATGCTTCCGATCGAGTGAACGTCTAGTGGAAAACGATTACCATGCAAGTTGGCAAAATGCAAAAACAAATCCCGAACACTTGAAATCCAGCGTGCGTGTAGAATCGAAAGTGTCGGCCTGTGTCCTGTCTGTGTCGCTGGGTGTTTCGTCAAATCTTCGGGAAGAAAATTCGCACGCGAGTGGTCCAAGCGAGCAATGGAAATTCCGATACAAGTGGCGGTTCGAATTTTCCCGTGCGTACCGGACGAGACGCCCTACGTGCAGTCAATCCCCATCACGCCAACCTACTCACCGACACACGGGCTTAGCAGCATTGCCTCCGGAATTATTCAAGTGGGCGCCCACTCGTTCCCAGTGACCCATTCTTTGCCAGTTAACTGCTCTCAGAGTCAGGTCTATCATCAGACCGTCTATCCATTGGTGAGTCTGTTTCTCGAGGGCTTCGATGCTTCGGTGGTGACGTACGGTCAAAAGGGCACCGGCAAGAGCTACACCCTTTTCGGGCCCGGATTTGACTGTATCTTTAGCGAGACGGATCAGGGAATCGTCCAGCGATGCGTTCGCGAGATTTTCACACAAATGGCCAATCACCGGGAGCGCAACTTCGCTATGAACATCGGCTGGGTGGAGATCAACGAGGAGGCGGTGAGTTGGAATTGAAACTGTTTTTTGTTTTGTTTATTGTTTACTAGCGGCGGACGGTTTAAGGTCAAAGCACGACGAAAATATACGCATCGGAATTGCGGCCTTCCCATTTCGGATGACAAAATGCAATTTTTATTCAAATGATTGGCTACAAATGGAAGTCGGTTTGTAAATTTGGGTTTGGGGTTCTGGGTCGTGTGTTCAATGAGCCAATTCGCCGAAGTGATGTTGTTTTTTTTCGGGAGGACACGACCTTTAACGATTCCTAGAAGAATTTCGAGACGCACCCTGTAATTGATTTGCTTTCGACGTAGGAAAATTCTTGCGAATACCTGAAAACACAAATCTTTGAAAGAAAATTCGTATTGAACATGACTTTTAAAATTAACTCTTAAGGAAAAGATTGAGTCAATAGATCCAATTGTAAATACAAGGGTAAGGTGAAAAGTTTTCGGCCTGACACAGAAATACCGTTACAATCGGCAAAAATTTATGTTTCCTGCCTGGGTGCACGTATCATTGGTTCGTATGACAAGCTTCAATTTGTTCTCTCAAGTACTTTGTTTACACGAATTTTTGCAGTAGTCGTCTTACGTGTTCTTCGTTAAAATAGAGAAACTTGAATATCGTGCGATCATAAAATTCTTCGTTATGGATGGATTAACCCCTAAGGAAATTCATCCGAAGCTAACAAAAGTTTACGGGGACTGTGCTCCAAGTGTTAAAAAATGGACAGCTGAATTGAAACGTGGTCGCACGTCACTCGAAACATGACACTCGGCTACTAACATCCAGCACCATCACTTAGCCATAATTATTCAACCATTATAGCCATTATCACGCACAATAATCTTATCACACATTTAACTGTATATCTAATTTCATCCCTCTCCCCTCCACAATACCCCTCAAACACACTACATCAATTACATATGTACATACACCCCCACTACTCCATCTTACATTTTAATCCAATGTCTCGCTCTCGTACATGCTAGCGAATCTCCTTTTTTTTCTGTCGCTTTTTATATGAATACCCTCCCAAAAAAACATTTTCATGTTAAAAAAGAATCGACGTTTCGATAATGTTGATATTTTGATCGAGTTCCGTTCGAAGTTGTCCTCTGCCTTCCGTTCACAATTTTCGTTTGTTTCGTTTCGGTTCGGTTCATACTATACGTGTACGTTTTCTTTTCGGTTTTACGCTTATAGAATATATATTTACCAGTCCAACGAATTTAGGTGAACTCCGGTCGAGCATTCTTGTATCTCGGCATTCAGCGACAAAAATTGTTGCAGCAACGCTTACTGGCGTTGAAATGGTTTGGCAGCCCTTGGCCCTTGCTGATGAACGGGTCACTCCTGTGCGTGGGAGCGAGCAACAAAAGCTTACGTTGCGGTCTGGCTGAAGCTCGAAAATAGGCTTAGTTCTGCCTATTGTCACGGCCAAAACATAAAAATTGCTCTCATATTTGCCTGTAATCAAAATCTTTTCTATACAAAGCCTGGAACTAGAAACGGCAGCTGGTTTTGGCTGTGACCAAATTCATCTTTACAGCAAGCCCGGAACCAGGCCAAGTACAATAAATAATGTAAGTAGGCGTATTTATTTTATCTCAGATCCGTATCAACCCGGCTAAATATGCATATTAAGATTAAGATTAGTTTGTGGGCAGTGGGCCCGAAGGGCCCACGAGCACTGCGACCATAGGGTCTATTGTGCTATAGCCCTGTAAATCTAGAGTGGGCGATCGAGTTTGATCGATCCCACAAATCTGCTCAGCTGCCCAAGTTTGAAAGAGGCGATCGTTTCCGCTTCAGGGAATGCCTCACCGAGACTCTCTAAGCGGCGACGGGCGAGTGCCTCACACTCACAGAGGATGTGCTGAGAAGTCTCATCATCGCTTTCGCAAAAACGACAGTTGGGGTTAGAGACAATCCCCATTCTGTATAAGTGACCCCTGAGAGTGGAATGCCCTGAAAGGAGACCGCAAATGATTCTCACTCTGCTTCTGCCAAGGCACACCAATTCCAGGGAGCGCTTGGGTGAGTGAGCTGAAATAAACAATTTCGATTGTCTCAGGCCATGGAGGTTTTCCCAATGTGCAGTGGTTTCTAACTGTTCCTGCTCTCTTATGTGTGATTTTACCCTACATAGAGGGATACCACAGAAGGGTTCAGGCCCTGTAAACGGACTTGCAGAAGCCGTCCTGGCTAGCTCATCAGCGGTTTCGTTACCCGCAATACCAACATGTCCAGGGACCCAATAGATGGTAACAAAATATGCATATGCTGGGCATGTTAATTACCTTGACCTCTCCAGGGGCATGGGCGCGTCAATATCTCTAGCATTTCTATACCTTGTTGACGTTTCTATAGCATATTTCTACTTTTCGGAAGTGCAGTTGCTAAGCCTGCACCCCTTATCCGCACCGTCTTTATACTGACAAGGTCGGAGCCCTGTGAGAGTCCTATTAGTACGCACAGACACTTTTTGATCGCACCGAGACGATGATGCATGCTGGACATGCCATGAAGTGGAACCCCATTCCTAATAAAGGCCGACCAAGGGGCGACCTAGAAGCTTATAGCACCGATATGCTCAGAAACGAGTACAATCGCGCGCAGGAGTAGTTGTCGTGCTATGCCCCACTGAGTGTTAAGACGACGGCAGCCGGTTCTTCGTACCGGAACGACCCGTTTTTCAACGGCCAAGAGCTGCCAAACCCCCTCGATGCAAGAAGAACTGCAGTATTCGAAGCACCGCTACAACAACAACAACAAAAGTAGTAAAGAGGACGATGTCAAAATCTCTTGCATTACTATGCCTTGTTAACGTTTCCATAGCATATTTTTCGAATGATGCAGTTGCTAGCTTGCCTCTCAAAGAGAACGCTCGCCTCCTTTTGGTGGGTGAAGGTGTCGTGCGAAGTTTTCCATATTTTCCACTGTAAACAAGCCCAAAATCATCCATGTTAGAAACTTCCAGACTGTAAGCTGGAATGTATACTAATTTGCCCTAACCCCTAGTGGGGCATATCGCGTCAACTATTCCATGTGGCTTAACTGACGTTTTGTTGGCATAAACCAGTTTCGGACGATGCACGTTGTCAGCATGTACCTTCTGTTCCCATTTAGCCGTCTACCTATTACGCCCCGTACCACAGGGGGAAAACAACACAAACATCTGTGACCACGAACGCCGTGGACGGGACTTGAACCCGCAACGACCGTAGTCAGGCATGAGACTGACGCCTCTACGCACTGAGCTACCGGTCGCCCCGTTAATGTTGTAAAGTGGACGCTGTCTTCATTAACAACCGACAAGATACTCTCTGAAGATCAGAATAGTAAGCAGTATCATAATTTCCAAGTCATTAAGGCCGGCTTCTAAAACCAGTATATCGCTTTGTTAGTACCGATACCAATATCGGCTAGTGCCGGTTTTTACTCGGTATTTTAAGCACCTTTTTTACCCGGTTTTATTGGTATCGATTTTTTTTAACCGTGAACCGTTTTTTCGTGTACTATTTTTTATCCGTTTTTGTTTTGAGTAAAAAACCGCGTAAAGAAAACGGTGAAAAAGTGGGTATTATTATTATTATATTCTGGGGGATAGCCGAAGCAAACCACTAACGTTTGGGTCCCTTTTCGCCCCCTCCCGGTCATCAGTGGCTTCCAGATGTCGACTGATAGTTGTCGACCTCTTTCTTCATCACTGAGTCCCGTGTTATTGCTAGCATTTGTTTAAGGCTGTGTTCACTCATGGCTTCCACACTTATCGTGTGCTTGCCTGTGATCCTCAACCTCGTGCTAGCCAGTGCTGGACATTCGCACACAATGTGTGCTGCCGTCTCGGCCTCCTCCAGGCATAGCCTGCAAACGTCATCTTCCCCGATTTTCATCTTGGCCAGATGAGCCTTAAAATTACCATGCCCTGTGACCAAGGCAGTTATCCAGCTTAGGGTACTCCGTTTATAACTGAGTACCTTTCTCGCTTCCCTGCCTAAAGGGCTGGTCATTGCATTCCGAGCTTGTTTGCAAGTGACTAGCTCCTGCCATCTTTGTTGAAGCATGGAGTCCATCCACTCCCCAATCTTCGCTCCAATCATGCCGTTCCCCAGAGCAACTCTGGGTTCTGGGCCAATGAAAGTTGCCGCAGATTCCTGTTTTGCTAAGGCATCCGCCGCCTCATTTCCTGTTGTACTTATGTGTCCTTTTACCCACATCAGCGTAACCTCATTTTCTGAGGCACACGTGTTGAACTTCCGGACACACTCTAGTACCAGTTTAGAGTTTATGTTCGTCTGCTGCATGCGTCTGATCACCGATTGGTTGTCCAGTGCAATAAGGATTTTCTTCCCCCGCACCTGACCTTCAAGCAGGTGGTCCAACGCATGCAACAAGCCAAGCATCTCTGCCTGGTATACGGACACATACTCTCCTAGACTAAGCGCACATGCTAGGTTTAGCTCTTCAGAGTAAACCCCCGCCCCCGCTTTACCGTCCATTAAAGAGCCATCAGTAAAAATGCTGATGTCATTGTACATACACTCATTATGTATGTTTCCATCTGCAATGTGAGTCTTGTGTAGTCTTTCAACTACCCTACGTCTACTCATGCCTTCTACCGGCATTAGAGTCTCCCTGACCTCATCATGAATAATGTCTAGGATGCTCTTATGACCGCTGCTAGTTCCAAAGCCACATGGCATCCCTTTCCATGCGTATTGCCGAAAGCGCCGCCGTTTTCTTTATAAATAAGTCCAACGGCGGCAGTCCCAGCAATGCCTCCATTGCTCGCGTTGATGTGGTGCGCATTGCACCACATATGCTTACGCAAGCTATCCTTTGTACTCCATCTAGCTTCTGCTTTGTGGTATTCTGCATGGCTTTTGGCCACCATACCACTGATGCGTAGGCTAGAATGGGTCTTACCATCATTGTGTAAATCCAGTGTGTCGCTTTAGGTGAAATTCCCCACCTACGAGCACACACTCTCTTACATTGATGCAAAATCCTTTTCGCTTTTTGGATCTTTTCATCAACGTGAACATTCCAAGTTAGTTTCGCATCTAAGGTAACTCCTAGATGCTTCACTTTCTTGGACACCTTAATTTTCGAAACAAAAACCGTAAGGGAGTTATCTCTATGTCTATGTCTATGTGGGTAAAAACCCGGTACTCCAAAAAGCCGGTGCAGTACTGAAACCGGTACTGAAAATACCGGGAAACCACTTGCAAGATCGGTACTCAAAAAACCGAACTCAGGTAATGAAATCTGAGTACCGAACAGGTCTACTTGGGGGTGGTGATTGACGCGAAGCTGATCAGCTGAGAAACCGACGTATGTCACGATAGCCCTGGCAAGAATGAAGCCAAACATAGGGGGACCGACCTGGAAATTATTCCTGTCCAGAGTCATCACCTCAAAACTGCTGTACGTGTCGCAGTGAGGGTCGAGACCCTTCGTTACACATACAATACCAAAAGGGTAGCTTGGTATACCGTAGCGGTGCGTGTAGAGCGTGCTGTATATACCGAACAACATCACATGAAGCTGCTTACGTCGAGGCCGGAAAGATACGCTATTCGGAGATTCCGAAGGACGTAGAAACAGGGAAAGAGTTTCTAAGAAAATCCCAGGGGCGGCGGGATGTGAGATGAATCGCCAATAGATCAGTGGCCGTTCACACATGTCCTTCAAATCGACATGGATCGGAAGCACGGCGAGCTAAATAATTATCTGACCCAGTTTCTGACTGGACAGGGGGCTATAGACAATATCACCACAGGTTTAAGTTAGAGAACTCGTCGAATCGTCCAGTAGTAGCTGAAAACCCGGAATACGTCTCCAAGAGTTCCTGAAACTTAATCTCGTGCCTATTGCTAAATATTGACCGTCTCGCTGTTTTATTTTTTGGATAGATAATAACTTGCATTTTTAAAATGGACTTTCCCTGAACAACAACAACAAGTTCAATAATATAGTTGTTATGTGTGAGAGAGAGAAACTTGTTTATGTGTGTTGTGTGTGTTTTTTTTTTGTTGCTGATAGCTAGCCTTCCTAAATACTTAACAATTTCTCCTTTCTTCTCCACCTCTGTATATTTTTCATTGGATCTTTAGGTAATCGATTTACTAGGAGCGGGCAGCGTCCATTGTACAACTGTTACGGATGTCTTCCATTGGCTACAAGTCGGCTTGACAAATCGAACCGCCGAGAACACTCACAATCTGTTTACCATCACGCTGGAACAACAATGGGTTTCACAGGAAGGTCTCATCCAACATCGATTGTCAACGGCCAGCTTTTGTGACCTTTACGGCACGGAGCGAATGTTTGTGATGAACAGCATGGAGCAGCATGTAAGCGTGCCAAAAGATCTCGGCCTTCAATGCCTCGAACGTATTGTCACCGGACTAACAGATCCATCGTTGGCTTACAACAATACAAACAGTATTCAGTATAATCAAACCACCTTAACCACACTATTGAAAGATTCATTCGGCGGACGGGCACAGACTCTACTTATACTCAGCATTTCGCCATTGGAGCGAGACGCGAATGAAACAATATACAATTTACAATTTGCATTTAAAGCACAATGTGTCCGAAATTATGTAATAATGAATACGTTTAGCGACAATAATACGCCGATATCGCCCGAAGTTGTACCGCCCGAGATTGGTACAGAACATGGTGACAATTTTGGTTTGCAGTTTGCTGCATCGCAGTGGTTCAAGTTGGTGTCGAATGCGGAAGGACTACTATCGAAGTGAGTTTTCACAATTGGCAAATTTTTGGAAAATGGGTGATTTGAAACAAAAACTTTTCTATTTTCAGATTACTTTCCAGCAAAGCGATAGCGGATGTCGAACGTGAGCAAATCGAAGAATGGCTTTTTCTTAAGCAAGAATGTGAAGAGTGTCTAAGTTCGAGTGAAGCAACTTTCCGCAATCAGAAACAACTCGGCCCGATTCAGGAGGCGGAAGAGCCCGAGGAGACAGCTAGCGACGATCCCGAAACATCGTGTCAACAAAATGACACGGACAATGAAAGCGATTCCGAATCTCAACGTCCCGATCTCGAAGAGAAGATTGAAAATCTAATGGAAGAGTTGAGACTTAAGACTGATACATTAGTGCGTGATAAGTATGAGGAGTACATAAAGACCCAACCAAAAGCAGTGATGGATAGCAATGAGAGTTTTCGACCTGACGAGAAACGAGCGTCGTCATCGTTGGGAGGTAAGTGATAAGACGAATGAATAGGTGCACTCAATGTAAACATTTTTTGCCTTGCTATCTCCACAGGTCGACGTCGTTCAATTCAGCCCGGTGCCACGCTGAGCAGTGCCGAGATAGCCATGCTGAATCGAGTCGCAAGTCGAGAACAAATGATTGGCAAGTCACAGGATGACTTCCTGGAAACGGCAACCGAAATAAGTCATCCGATTCGCGTTCAAAATCTTCCCTCGGAAAGCGTGCAAAAAAAATTACGAAAAATCGATACCGACATTGAAGCCAAACAGCGACAAATCAAAGAACTGGAAAACACCATTGCTCTCAAGCAAAGCCTTATCTCCGATTTGGTGAAGAACAATGACACCCGAACAACGGCCAA
The DNA here is from genome assembly GCA_964017055.1 of Chloromyia formosa. NCBI lineage: Eukaryota > Metazoa > Arthropoda > Insecta > Diptera > Stratiomyidae > Chloromyia > Chloromyia formosa. The sequence continues at coordinate 28,424,094 of OZ024815.1, read as the reverse complement.
GCAGCGTTTCAACAAGAAGAAGGCCAAATTGGAGGCGGAATTCGAGAAAACCAAGAAGCAGCTTTCCAAGGCGGTGGTTAATGGTCGCGATAAAGCGGAAATCGAACGTCTAAAGTCATTGACCACTCAAATGGAACAACGACTACAGGTACTCGCGTCAATTAAGCATATTGCCGGCGAGAGTGGACAAAAGGTTAAGAAGCTCCACCAGTCACTGCAGGAGTCGAAGAAGCAGCTCGAAGGTCTTCAGAAGAACCTGAAGAAGGAAAAGAAGGTGCGGGAGCAACTTGAAGCTGAACTCAAGGTGCTGAAGGAGAAAGAGAATACGAAGAGTTCGGACGATGACAAGGGGAAAAATTTGAAATTAGTACAGGCACGTATTTCGCACTTGGATCACGTCCTCAAGGAGAAATCCGAAAATCTTGAGCAGTTCGAAGATGGCAAGGAGAAAGATTCGTTGCGCCATGAGATTCGAAATTTGCGTCGAACTAGAGATCTCCTACTGGACCAACGATGCTCTCTGGATCGCAAGTTGAAAAAGGAGAAAATCCTTTCACATCGCGAGGAACGAAAACTGTTGGAATGTGATGAAGCCATCGAAGCAATTGATGCTGCAATTGAATTTAAAAACGAGATGATTTGTGGCCATAAATCGATCGATACAAGTGATCGATTGAAACGCGAACGGGGCGAACAAATGCTAATGGAACGGTTGAACAACCTTTCGCCCGAGGAGATGAGAACGCTTCTGTACAAGTACTTTACAAAAGTCATAGACCTTCGCGATTCAAGTCGTAAGCTAGAAATCCAATTGATGGCCTTGGAGCGCGAACGCGACGCATGGGAGTGGCGAGAACGTCAATTAAGCAATGCCGTGCGACAGGCACGGCTTGAGGGCGAACACAACGCTGTCCTCTTGCAGCGCCAGCACGAAACGAAACTCACTCTCATGCTTCGACACTTAGCCGAAGAGACAAGTGCTAGCTCGAGCTTTAACGATCGTTTAATCCATCCACAGATAGCTTGTAGTAATGTCCTGTCACATCGTCCGACACCCTCCTCACCCCAATTTCCTGATTCGGATTTCGACATGGACCTGTATAAAGCCAATCTGGGCAAACAGCTGGTAAAATCGAAACATCCTGAGTTGGATATTTGTCCAATGCCCGAGGTACTGAGCAAATACAAACCGCTCGATAAGATCAAGGATAAGGATCGCGAGAGTAAAAATAAATTGTTTGCCAAGTTCCAAGTGTTGACGCGCTATCATGGTAGCGGCGGTACAAGTTCGCATGCCATAGCGACGGATAAGAAGAAAGGTGGCGGCAGTGGTGCGCAGCAAGATCTCATGATTCCCGAACAGAATCTCAAACAATTACAATTGACGGCACCGCTTTCAACAAAAGTCACGCGACAAAAGAACAAGATCATTATTCAGGATTCGTCGCGAAAGAATTGAAATTAAACGGAGCAGCGATTTGTAAGGTTGTGTGTTTTGTAATAATTTATTTTTATTGATGCGTATAAAGAGAGAGTTAGTGAGAAGATGCGGAGTTGAGGATGTATGCTTGTTGTATGACCGGCAAGCTGATTTCTTTTTGTGGCACTATGCGTATTGAGTGAGGTCCTTTTTGGTTCAACTGCATTTGCTCGTGAAATACCGCTGTTCAAATTTGATTTGAAGGGCTATTAAAATAGTTTCAGCATTTCCAAGTGAAGCGCGGCGCAAAAGCTGAGGATTCTAAGCTGTTTTAATTTCGCGTCGGGAATCTAACCACTGTCGTTTGAATGTACATGCCACTTAGGCGGCTCCAGGTATCAAGGTAACACATAGCAAATTCGACTAGGCCACAGTCTTCCAAGATTCGAGTATCGACTTGTATTCAAACTGGAAACAGACAAAGTATGCATCCTTAGCCCCCCAAAAGCAATTGTAGCGCCCCCAAAAGCAATTGTAGCGCTCTCGGCACATTGCAATTAACATTCATAGACATCCATCTACGTGACAATTATTTATAGTACTTCCTTGCGGTAATTATTAAATTACATGACAATTATTAAAACGAAAACAAAAATCTATGTGAAATGATCGTTAACTCGTAACTACCCTTAAGTTCAAATTTATATTCAAAGCTTTTGTTCTATATTCTTAGAACATTTAGATACAAATGAAAAATATACAGAACTAGCTTAATTTTGTGATATTATTCAGCCATAATTAAAACAAAGGTGCGCACAAATCATAAATATACATACAAATTTTTTGTGTTGGGTAATCCATTTAAATATATATAGTAAATGTGTATTATACTAAAATTTTGCACACTGTTTCTCTCGTTCTTTGTCTACATAAACACTATAATATCTACACGAGTATTTGTCGATGTATTCTTCAACTAGAAAAAAAGAAGAAAAACAATAGAAAATTACACCGAAAAAAAAGAAAAAGAAACACAATTAATAGATTTAAACATGTACTCATATGCATATATATTTAAAAGTAGACAACAAAAAGGAAGAGAAAATATAAACCAAAATAAACGAACAACAATTTTAGGAATTACGATAAAATAAACAAATAAAAATATTTTAGGACGTTTAAAGTAAGAGTTTTCGATAATAATAAAAAATAAAATGCAATGCACATATTTGATTTTTTTATAATTAAGTTGTTTTGATGTATTTTGTTTTATTTGTGAATACTTTTTTTTTCATCGTTTAACAACTTTTGCTATATATTTTATATCTTCAAATTCCAATGTACGTATGATTGTATATCCTGATATGTAATTATCTTCCCTAAAAAATGATTAATGAAATGTCAATATACATATTATTATATACATACATATTAAATTCGATAATAACGATTGTATTTTTTTTTATTTTGCTGCTTTAATAAACACATTGAATATTTCAATTTCTCAATCTTGTAATTGATTATGATATACATATGAGGAAAAATAAAGAAAAACAAATGTTATAAGTGTTTAGAAGTAAAAGGAATGTATTTTCACTTGGATATTGGATGTATAGGGTTTTCCATTAAGGGCAGTCGAACTTTAAATTTAAATAAAACAAGTTGTGTATAACATATCATTTTCCTTTATTCTAAGTTGCGAACCACTGCTTTTTCGAGCCGCCGTCACTGCAACAAAAAATATAATTTGACCAAAGTGCTTTTGGCTTGGCGGCTCATGTCCCGGCTAGACCAGCGGAGGTCGTGGGTTTAGAATCAAAGCAACCTGGTCCTAGATAAGCCACCTAGAACATTGAAATATGAGGGCAGGAATTGGAGGAGGGAAGGAAAGTGTCCATCCAAGAACCCAAAGTGACGAAAAGGTTTACTTAAACATTGCAATACTGTATTTCGAGGAAAAGGATTAATTAACTCAATACTAAATTTAATAAAAACTTTAAGAAATGCCTTCGAAATGAATGAAATGAATAAACCAAATGAAACAAAGTATGCATGAAAAAGGAAAATTAATCAAAAAATTCAGACTCACTATCGGTGCTCCCACGATGACGATCGATCGTTTTCGATGGTGTTCCAATTGTAAATAAATAAAATAAATTATTATAAAGAATCGTATGAAGAAATGAAAATGTCGGTGCAAACATCCAACCGCCCATAAAAAGGTATTCATCCAATTCCACATACTTAGCAACCTCTTCGCCTTCAGTACTCGCATCACTTTCAAAGAATTAGACTTCTCAAATTTTCGGCTCTTCGCGCTTTCGACTTGTTCAGTAGCATCTTTAAGATTCACCTGGTCTCTCCACGTTTAAATTTTCCACATTCATTAAGATTGATTATCGTTTATGTTTTTTTTATATACATACAAGTTTTCTTCTCTATGCTAATCTTTTTCAAAAAATTGCACGTTAACCGTCCTTGTCGCCGCTGTATCGTTTTTACCGTTGGCAATCTTTTCAAAATCAAATTCACCCGACTTCATCGGTAAATAAAAAGAAATCAATATCCGACCGTTTCAATGTATCTCAATTCAAAATCAAGTTCTTTTTTTCTTTCCACGATTTTTTAGCCAACTTCAAGTCAAGTCGAAAAACAACCTTCTTCTATCAGAATCCTTAACATTTCAATCGTTCATCCCAGAAACAACTCCCCAAAATAAAAGTTCGTTATCACCAGACAAAAAAACACTCAGCCAACTCGGGGTTTTAGCCGGGTCGGTGAATCCCCCCAGATTTACCGTCCTTAACGGTCCTCCGACACAGACCACAATTCAAATTTTCCGATCTCTTAAACAAAAAGCCCTTGGTGCTCCAGATGCATGCCGTCCACTCCTCGTCAGCATAGTCGCCAACAATGCGCTGTGCCGGCTGTCTCCTTGTTCGTGTGGAGTGGGCCTTTTGAAATTCCCAGTGTCTTTTCAGCCTCACCTACTAACGTTGCATCCAAAGCATTCCACATTTGTGTTGGACTTTGCTCCTGGCTGTTGGTATTGTTTTGAAGCCACTCCTCCATTTTAACAATGAGCGGAGTTACAACAGATTCAAAGCGTTTGTTGTTGAGATGGCCCATCGTTGGGACGGTTACACGCTATTGGCCACTGAACACCTTCTGTCCATCCACATAATGGCGATGACTTCAATATGGCCGGGGATGGACCATTATCTGTAGCTGGCATAACAAAACAAATTGTCAGAACCCAATCCAACGCCATCTAGCTCACTTCACGAAGGGTCAGCGGATAAAACCCGTGACAGACGATCGTCGTAACCCTAGACAGACGATACGCGATAATTATCATTATCAGATAATTATGTTTGCGAAGCACGTCTGTCACGTGCCGTTTCACCTGATGATAATTGAAAGACATCATTTCGATCGTCATTAACATAACGTCATTACGACTTAATTACGTTCACTTTCAACCGCTCGCTGCCAACGCCATCTAGATAGACAGGCCTGCGCTCAGCTGGTTTTGACGGCTAAATTACGCAATTATTTCCTGTGATGACGCCATCGTATCCACAATCCAGTGGTCGGCGACTGATGGCGGCGATTCCCCGTTATTTGAGCGTTTCGTGTTTAGTTTTCGTTTTCCGCATTTAGTGTTTATTTGTTAGTAAAATTTCATCTAGTGATCCGGGAAAACAAACACGTGCGCGATGAAAGTGTGTCTTGCGGTCAAAAGATGTATTTTGTCAAGTATGAACTGTTCCACGATGCTCTGCGACTGATCCCCGGGGCTGCGGCTTCGACCAAATTGGTGCAAGTGTCCAGAAAGTGTGTTTTAGAGGACTAAAATGCCGTCTGGTGCAATTCCAATTGTAAACATATGTATGTCGTGCCGGCCGGGGACATCATCGTGTGCAGTCACTGCCTTGGCGAAGGAAATAATGACGTACGCGATCAGCTGAGCGCAGGCCTGTCTATTTAGATGGCGTTGTCGCTGCGCCATTCTTTGGAAAAAATGGAAAGAACAGCTGGTTTCCAGTTGTCATTTGCAATTGTTTGCGCGGCAATGTCATCCGTTCACGTCCAAAACCGCACAAATCTTATTCTGGTTCCCGCTAGTGCTAGTCCCATTATTGGTGTCGACTGTCTGGAGTGTGTTAGAAGGTGTTTTTGTGTTTTTGTTCTGCAAATTCTCTTTTCTCACATTCGATACTTTGACAATTCGAACGTAATTATGTTTTTCAGGTGTGTCACTAGTCAACGATAAACACGTTTGGACTTAATGATCATTGACGCAAACATGTTTAACGACGATCGTCTGTCACGGGTTTTAAACATGTTTGTGTCAATGATCATTAAGTTCAAACGTGTTTATCGTTGACTCACTCCCCCCCCCCCCCCCCACCTTATTCGGCCCAGTTTCCCCCACTGCTACTGTAGTCGTAGTGCATTCGCCCCATCACTCCGATTGATATGACACCAAGCTCGCCCATATTGCACTTCATTGCCAAGAATGTCCTTTGCCATATTCGATTTCATTAGCGAGAGGGAGATTGATCCCCTTAATCACCATATCTACGCCACTGTATTTCAGAAAGAATTCAACCAATTTATTTCACCATACACAAAAAAAAATCGTCTTTCGTAAAATTTAAAGTACAATAATTCTTGCAATTACGGATTACCAATCATCCGTATTTATACGGTTAAACTGAGCAGCACAATAAATAAGGTGTAGCTGTGGATATTTTCTTGTTTGATTGGAGATATCGCTGAAACTCAAAATTTACGCACAACATAAAAACCGGCATTGACATCTGTAGCCGGCATTAGCTTGTTGCCCAACATCACCAACATTTTATGCGTTCGTTTATGTTCTGACTCAACTTGTTGCCCAACAGTTCGAAAAAAAATACGCGCAACATAAAAAGTCGGAGTTTACTTCTGTAGCCGGCACCAGCATGTTGGCCAACTTGTTGACCCACAAGCCGGCCGGCATGCTGTGCCAGATCGTAAACGTACATACCTATACAAATGCTGACAAAAGTTGCCTCCTTTTAACAATATATGTATGAAATTTCGCACGGAAAATAGAGGTTAGCACCTACTTTAACCGTGGATTTGCTCATGTAGATTGCAGCCTTAGTTAATAAGAAACTTCGTCCGTTAACATATTATTTTAGCTACTTATAGTTTTCCAATTGAGTTAGCAATGTCCGAGAAATGATGAGTGTAATTTAGTCAGGCCTACTTTATTGCGGGTTTTTCCTTTTTTAAGCTTCAGAAGTCAGAGAACACTTTTGTTGTTTTAGAAATATTCATTATCATTTTAAAATTCCTGTTGCGGCTGCGTTTTTAAAGTTTAACTTGTTTCATTCAGCAACAAATCCAGCAATTCAGATGAACCTAAGAGGAGAAATGTACCCGCAAAAAATGTGTGGTATTCTTCTCTTCTGTCAAGTTTACATGCAATTATTGCGCTTGATAAATTGAATGGAAGTTGAAAGCAACAAAACAAGTTCTCTTCTTTTCAAATGTATGCGCTTACCTGCGCTCACAATCGCTGAATTCTTCGTCGGTTTTCGGCATTCGGCAAAAGCATGTGCGATTGATGAATAATTTCGTCGACTGAATTGCTTTCAATTCCAGGGCGAGGTGAGCTGGTTCAAGGCGTTCCATGATTAGTCGTCTTTTGGGCGTCGGGCAGTCGATTTCGTGGAAAAGAGTGTGTCCTCGCCAGTGTACCGTGCGCCGGGTTTAGAAGTGCAGTGTTGCTCCCCCGCTGTGTGCATCATTTAGTGAGTGTGGAGAAGATTTAAGTGCATTCCCTGCCCCCTTGGTGCAAGTGCCAGTGATCTTTGTCTACCCAATCAATCCTGGATATCACATTGTGGATTACTTTTCACCGAAACCCCGTTATTGGAATAACAGACCGCGCGGTAAGCATCCCCGCTCGTTGAATAATCCAAAATTAGAAGGAATGAGTATTAGCGTATGACGTTTTAATGCAAAAAGTACCTACGAATGAAGCGATCGATATGACTACCAACGTGTGTTTGTCTGCCCCGTTTCTCTCTCAACGTGCTTCCGTTTTGATTTTTTTCAATTTGATAAAATTGTTGTGGTGGCGGTGAATCAATTGCATATTTTGCAACAATTTGCAATACAACCGGCTAATATCTAGACTGAGTTCTATGCATGAGAAAATGCCGTATCGATTTTTCGCAGAAATTGCCATGGAGCCAGATAAAATTGGCACACACACACATCGTGTGAGAAAATCAAATATGGCCATCGTCGCACGTCGCGGATCCTTGTTGTCAGTATATTGCCCTGCTGCATGCCATATTTGGCGCTTACCAATGGGTGGATCACCCATAACCCGACCGAGTCCATTTCGGGATATCTCCCGGCGGGCACGTAACTATTATTCACGGAAAATAATCGTTTTAGGATGTCGCTATGGGCGTAAAATTTTCCATTTAATGTCTGTAGTTGGTCCATCCGAATTTTTCCGGAGTAACATCCTCGGGTGAGCAAGAGGAAAAGCACGGCATCCACCCTTATGCCGAGACTATCTGTTTGTTGTTGGGACGATCAAGTGCGCAGAATCCCTGCTGGCCGAACGTGACCGAGCAACTTCGGTGTTCATGCGATTTGCGTCCTTGTTGAACGTGCTCTTGGGATTTTGTAGGATGATAGTTGTAAACTGTTTTTTTTTAGTATGTACCAAATGTGTCATCCTGAATAGAATGAATGGAATACAGTGTGGCCGTGAAGTGCTGGGATAGAAGAGGGTTTGAGTTGTGAAAATGCATGTTTCGTTTGGCGTTACATTCACATTGCGTTAGTGAATATTCATCGCGGGGATATTTTTAGTTTCCGGGGCCCGGGGTGAAAAAATCGTTTTTCACTCGGATTCACCCTAAGGCCAGCGGCATCTTGGACGTAGGCAGTGCGGCGCAGCGCGCACGTGGCACTGTTGTTGTAAAATCAGATTTTGACAATTGTTACAACAATAATGCCATGTGCGCGCTGCGCTGCACCGCCCTGCCTACGTCCAAGATGCGGCCAGCCTTAGACTCTCAAATTTGCAAAAAAAAAATTATTTTTTAATCTTAATTTTCTATTTTATTTTTTTTTCCTTATTTTCTTTTTCTAATGATTTATACTGAGTGTATGGTGTGTTTACAACTGATCAAAACGCTGTTGCACGTAGAGCGAGCGAAGTGAGTGTTCATGTTTGTGCGATACCGAGGGTTGCGATTCCTTTAAGCGCGGAGCGACCGTAGCGAGCGGAGCTCACGCAAGGGTTTTTTTTTTTATTTCAATTTTCCATGCCTCCAATATTTTAAACACTCAGCATAAATTATGAAAAAAAAAATAAAAAATTAAAACTTAAAACAAAAATTAAAAATTTTTTTTTTGCAATTTCTTGACTTTTAGAGTGATGCGAGTGAAAAGTGACAAAAATCCGAGTGAAAGGTGATTTCCCCAGCCGGGGCCCCGGAAACTAAAAGGTTGCCCATTTTCATGACTTTAAAGCCTGCTGCAGACAATGGCCCATCCCCTGCCATTTGAAGCCATCACCATTGTGTGGACAGGCGGATGGCGTTCAGTGGCCAATGGCGCGTAACCGTCATTACTGTCAACAGCGGTGGGCCATGGGGTGGCCACAAATGGCTTCGAGAGCCATTTTCCTCCACGCGATGGCCCATCGGGTACGCAACTTTGAACAGCTGATTTTAATTGACAGTCTCCTATACAATTATCGCAATGCTACTATCACCGACCTTCTGTCGTACGCGATCCGTTTGATTATAATTGCCGTAATGCACAGAGCCGCAGCTTTCAATTCCAATGGCCCACTATGCGCAATTTCCCGATGGCTCATCGAAGACCATTGTGTGGACGGACAATATTTGAATTGACACTTGGTGTGTGATGGCGGCCATCAAAATCACCATCGCGATGGGCCATTGTCTGTAGTAGGCATAAAAATTATGAACGACTGGTTAGTGACAGTGTCGGCCTTAACTATTTAAGCGAGCTGTTCAATTAATAGAAAATGGCTCGTAACATTTTAGCATAGCATTCAAAATGCATGTTACACAGGAAGCTCCGAAATGTCTGTGGTGCGCAATGTGAGATGATTGTAATTTTAACATATCATACACACCTTAAAACTATCTTACGGCATCCTGAAGCTTTACTAACGCTATCTTAATTTCGTTAAGGTTACCTTAGTACTTATTTGCGTCCTACGTCAGTGAAAATAGTAGAAATTAGTCGAAAAACTGTAAAAAAAAACCAAAATATTCGGCGCTCAATGTGGGATAAGTGTGATTTTATCTGGTCGACGAAACTGAAATGGGCAATCGAATACCGTTAGTCACGGAACGCATAAACCGAAACATTTTTTGACCTTACCTTTAGGTTACCTTATGGCTTTTCATGACTCCATATCGATGAAAATTTACGGTAGGAAATAGTCGAAAATGGAAAAATGTCCAAAGACATTCAGTGTCCAAAAAAATTATCAAAATCCTCAGATTTATGCAGTCAACTGCTTAGGCGACACAACAGAAAGAATGCAATCATGCATTGTCTCTGGTGCTGTCGTCAAAACAACAAAACAACAATTTTCCGTCGTCGATTCTGTTGTTATTTATTTATATAGGATCAGAATTATGTCACAAATGTGTTGAATTCTGTTACTGTTCCTAATTCTGGCCGCGATTTTGCAGCTTAAGGTGTTATGTATTTCCGAAGTGTTTCGCCAAAAACTAAAAACGTTTGTGTTGTTTTTTTCATGTCAAATCTAGTTACGGAAAGAGAGCATTTTTTAGTTTTAAACTTCTCATGATCTCTCATTTTGTTTAAATAAGATTTTTTGGGCAGGATTAGCCGTTTACAAAATACAAAAAAATTTTTTTTCGAGATTTTGACTCGAACTCACGTTGTATTGGTGAAGGCGCAAATTCATCGATTGATGTATTTTTATGTGTCCCACCAATTTTACCATAAACTGTATCCATAGAGGCTATTACCCTCGACGATACCGTTTCATTCGGTTTTATTAAGTCCATGATTTGTACGAGTACGGCGACTTTACACACACTACAAACACCAACAACTCTGTGACTATCATTCGCTCGCTATTCACAATCATATCCGCGTACAATTCCCCCAACCATACATATCCGAATCCAACGATTTATCTTTTTCGTCCTACTGAGACTTGGTTCCGTGTGGTACGGGGTCGAGTATCCTGCAGCAAACTAAATTTCGTTCCATGGGATACATTAAAAAACGTATGCTTGTGTCTGTGGGTATCGTTGCTATTCAAAATTCTTTTTTCATATATTTGACCTTTTCAAACGGATTCTAGTCCTTGAGTACGAAGAAAAGATGAAGTCCTGCAAAAAAAGGACATGCTCCCATACAATGCAACAACAATGCATAAGCAGATGAAGAATTTATTTTGCCTTTTGGAAGATGGTTTTTATACCTGAGATGTGTTGGCATACCTGTTTTTGCTGTTCAAACGAACGAGGAGGCTGTGTCCTGCCTTCAGCTAAACCTGATGTAAATTTTCAATTTAATGGCGAAGGCTTTTGTTAGTGGAATCAGGACAGGTTAACATTTCACGAAATGGGTTTATGAAAAGCTTGTATGTACATATTTAAAAGTTCTTCTTCCTTCTATTTATGGGATTGGTTTCAGTTTAGGACAAAATTTAAATTACCTTTAAATGAAGTTTTTCTTTTATTTGGTTCAGAGGGGTGTATTTGTATTTGTGAAATGTCGTAAAAAATACGATCAGTCTCTTTACTATATCCTAAATACGAGTGTGTACTTAGTTTTTGACTCACATCTTATTATTGCTATTTTAGAGTTGGCATCAAGTGTGTTATCAATTAAGAGAGGTTTTTCTTAGATTTTAGTATGAGCTCAGTGTGGTTAGAATTATGATTTGAAAAAGATACCTTTAGAAATAAAAAAGTTTTTCTCACAAAGACGAATTTTTGGTCGTTCCTAGGGCAGCTATATGACGTAGTGGTCCGATATACAGCGTGCAATAGAAAGAAGGCTCTGTAGCTCGATAGCTTTAAAACTGAGGGACTAGTTTGCATAGAACCAGACGGACAAAGCTTAATCGACTTACGCATCATACTGACCAAGAATATATATAGTTTATATGGTCGGAGATGCTTCCTTCTGTGCGTTGCAAACTTCATGACAAAGTTAATATACCCTATCACATCCGTGGAGGGTATAAAAATAGTAAGGAAAGTTATTTATCATAAGATGAACAGTAAACCATTTTACCATGGCGTTTGAACACAAAAGGCATAATCATCGATGGAGAGCGGCTAAGTCACCTGCGATTCGCAGATGACATAGTCCTTATTGCCCAAAATAAGGAGGAACTACAAGCGCTACTCGAAGACCTAATCGCAGCCAGTGAGACATAAGGACTGAGAATGAACCTCAATAAAACAAAGGTTATGTATAATGAACTCATAACGAGAGGCCAGGTTAAAGTATCAATTAATAACACCGATTTGGAAGTGGTAGACGAATATGTGTATCTGGGCCATACAATTAACAACTCAGGATCGCTCCTACCCGAAATAAGCAGAATAATTAAGCTAGCGTGGCGTGCGTTTGGGAAGAACTCCATAATCTTCAAATCAAGAATGAAAACCCACCTGAAGAAGAAAGCTTTTGATGAATGCATTCTGCCAGTCATAACCTATGGTTGTGAAATATGGACTCTAACAACAGACACCATAAGGAAACTTCAGCTCAGGTTGCCCAAATAGCAATGGAGAGATGCATGTGTGGCATCACAAGAAGAGATAGGAAAAGACTAACTTGGATAAGAGCGAAAACACAGGAAACCGATGTGATCATTAGAATCAGAAGTCTCAAATGACGATGGGCCGGACATTTACCAAGAATATCGGACAATAGATGGACCGCAAAAGTCATTGGTACCCAAGGGAAGCCAAAAGACCGAGTCGATCCCCGAAACTTCGATGGGACCATGACATAAGAAAGCTAGCCGGCATAACCTGGACCCGTATAGCCAAAGATAGACAAACATGAAGGACAATGAGAAGCCAATACTTAGGGGAGGCTTCACCATGATCCGTATAAACGGTTGATAAGCTGACAATGATGATGACGATATAAATTATTATAAACAGTCGGGGAATTGGAAAATTTTGCTATCAAACCAAAAGTCGTAAGTCTTAAGCTGGCAGACAACCGAAAATGTTTCCTTTTTCAAGTCAAAATCACCTTGTTGTATTTAGCACTAATTTGGTAAGGCCTGTTCACTCGGAAAAAAAATACTTGGAAGTCCTGTTTTTCGCGAATCAAATTATGCACGCGACTATCTATTACATTGTGAATTAACAGTCTCTTGTGTAGGCTCCGCTCGTTCCGCCCTTAAGGGATCACAACCCTCAGTATCGCACAAACATGAACGCTCGCTCACTCTGCATCCAATAGCGTCAACCCACACAACTGTTTTGTTTGGATAATGTCACGTGCATAAATTTGATTCGCGAAAAACACGGCTTCCGGTGGTTTTTCGAAGTGGGAAGGCTGTACTAAATTAGCACTAAATATAACGAACATAAGTCTTTTTTCTTTGTGTTTTTGAATGTGCCGGCTTAAGTCTTAAGCTGACACTACCGTAGCTTCCTAAAGTAAAGTGTAAGATTTTTTTTCGGCTGTACGAAATTAGCAGTAAATAGGCCCGAATTTAGTACATTTCTTTCAATTATGTCTGCTATTTTTGCTTTGCCAGCTTAAATGAGTTGATTCTTACAACATCGTAATTTCGAAATGCTTTATTTTGCCTTCATGAAATTTAAAGTTCAACTGAAACTCTGCACACTTCTAAACCAAATTTATTCGCCCTAACTCAATCCATGGGTCCATTCGATTCACCTGACGGATGAGTGTTCTCTAATAGAGAAATTAAAACATATGTTAATCTTTTCTCGAATCACAATTTAGTGAATTATATTAAGACTTTGGCTTCGAAGGCACGAAAAGAAGTCTGTTTTTGGTTGTGTTTGTCAAAGAGGATTTTTGTAAGACTAATTTGACATACATACATTACAAATGGTGTCTAAAACGAATAACAATATATCTAGTTTTAATTTAAGATGTTTGTGAGTAGAAAATATTTAGTTATTAAAAAATCAGAATATGAATCTTATTCCATTGAGCAGCAGCAGAAGCACATATGAAGTCAGATTAATTAAATCCTTATCTCTAGAAATATCTCCTTTACTTAATCCTTTTTCTAGCTCATATTCTTCATATTTACTGACATCGTCTACTCGTAACTATAGCACAAAATCATGGTCAGACAGATTTGTCCACTGAACCTTGTAATGATTGGTAATGGTTTCTAAACATGTAACTCTAACCATGGCTGGGCGAAACGTAATGAAGCAACAAAGGCAATAACACAGGAAATTATGATGTCGTTGTTGTCTACCAAAGTGGACATATGAAATTCGGGCCCTACACCCACAATATGCTTCCGTCACATTGAAAGGGTTGAGTGGAGCTCCCCTTTCTTTAATGGTGATGAGCAACGGAAACCGAAATGACGACTGTCTGCATGAAAAAGAATATGTATAGTATATCTATGTACGTATATAAATGTGTAGTACACTATACCTTGTGTTCAAAAGTACATGCGTTTTTAAGCGTCTTTACGTATTTATATTTTCAAAGCACACCGACTCATCTTTCAAATGAAAGACGGCATTTCCTTCCAGGCGTGTTTTTTAAGCGGGTTAATGTACAATATGTTAACAATGAGGGTTAATTGCAACAACGCTTCCCTCTTATTTGAGCATGTAATGCAAATTTAAAACCGGAAGCCATATAATGAATTCTGAAATGATTTGAGTAACTGAGAAGTTTTTTTGGTTAAGGTCATGATTTTTATTTGTTGTTGGAGAAACTTTCATATGATATGAAAAATAACATTGTACAGGCGAGCCGTCGCATTGACTATGAGCCAATGTGCCTTATAAGGAGGTATCTAAATGACATTCTTTAATTAAATTGAATGATTACATTAAATTAAATGGGTCAATTGATAAAAAATATGACATTTTATTTATTTGATTAGTAATTACAATAGTTCACGATTTTCAAGTGGCTGGAGGCATCCAATTGAAATGAAAGCCATTTCGATAATAAAGCAGTAGAAGATCGAGTATTTGACGGTACATGGGACAGCAAATTGACATTGTTTGTATTTTTCGTCGAAATTGTTTTAAGATAGATGAAGTACGATTCATAATAACATTAACATTTTCTTTGGAAACAGATAAATAAATAAAATAAATAACTGGCGCAACAGTCCAATTTGAGCCATGGCCTCGAGATGAGTTAGCATCATCTAATTTTCTAGATCGTGACGGTATGTCTTGAGGTGTGTGTTCAGCAACACGCTGAACCGAGTTATTTACCCCATAAATGGGTACTCATTTAACAGTTGAGTGGGCTCATAGTCCGACACGTAAATCACCTTTTTTTTATCGAATACTACCGCATTCAGTAGGAATCGAACCGGGGCCCAGTGCGTAGAAGGTGAACGTGCTAACCATTGCTCCATCCGGACTGGAAACAGATAATTTATACAAACTCAAGCATTGCTTGTCGTACTAAAAGACGGTACCATGCAATTAGCCATTAATGGACAATTTCAGCTGAATCCGAAAGTAGCCATGCATGGCTAGTTTCGACTTGCATTCAAGGTTCAAGTTCGTTTAAAAACGAAAGAGAGTGTGTACAGTGCTTGAAAATAAGTTGCTCAAACTATTTTGGTCCCTTTTTCGCAAAAATTCTTCGAAGTAGTTAGAGTGACGGTGTTTTATTGACTCAGGTTATACAACAAAGTATGTGTATCCTGTCTAGAAATAGTATGTGTACCCTGTGCATAAATAGTGAAATCTTTCAAAACAACTTTTTGCAAGGTTTTTCTCAAGAAGCTTGATGCGATTTGCAACACGTTGCTAGAACTAGGTCGTTTTAAAAGACAAAATAAATATAGTAAAATAGTTTGAGCAACTTTTTTTTTTTCAGCGCTGTATATGGCTATTTTTACCTTCCTTCGCATATCTTGATTTGGAACCGAAACTGCGAGTAGACACAAAAAAACGTTTGGATGCAGATATATGCTAGGACAAAACGGATCCTGGTACATATAGAAGGAGTGAAACGAGCGACGTAGGGCTATATACCGGGGGGGCGTAATCCCTAGGCGAAGAGCTAGCGCAGCTCGTCCCAAACCGAAATATTCCATGTGCACTTTGTGCGATACTGCGGGTTGTGAATCAACAGTCCCTTATGTGGGCTCCGCTCGATACGCTCGCTCCTCACTTAAGGAATCACAACCCTCAGTATCGCAAAAACATTTCCTATGAACATATCCATATGGATTATTAAGGATGGCCACCTTCGCCTTGGCTAATTTCGGTGCCTCCTAAGACACCTTTCGTTCACACATTTATGTGGTCGATGCATTGATGAAGTGAAACGAAAACCGAAGACAGCCAATATGGATATTTTCGGAATCGGGTGCTGCGACCAACGCACTGAGCGGATTGTTACAGGGCGCATTCTACTTGGCAACAATTCGGAACAAATATCAAACCTTATTAAAAGTAAATCGATTATGGCACGTTAATTTTGCCTCTTAAGCTTACCCAAACCCAGCATCTGTAGTCCCCGGCGTAAGAATAACGCCACATCCTTTGCCGCCACGTCGTAAGCCGCGATTTTGCATACATCAGAACCAGAAATTTACTTGGATCTGTGTCCTTCGAGCAGTTGCGGTTAGAGTCGCAAGCTAAACTATAAACTGCTCAAAGCTTAGCGGTCTTCGCCGAGATATCATCGCAAGCTGAACTATAAACTGCTCAAAGCTTACCGGTCTTCGCCGAGATATCATCGCACTGATCAGAGAAACACGTAGTCTCACCAAATGCTGAGCTGAAAGAAAATCTAGTTTATCACTACCAATAAAACCGTTGAATATTCTGCTTATTTTATTAAAAAAAAATATATATTTTATATATATAATATATAATATAACTGTTCAATAATATCAGTCCCGTTAGAAACTAATGATTAACAAAATCCAACAATAAAACAAAAGCAAAATTAAAATCTCAATCGTTTTCTTACTGGCGCTTGATCGAATTTACGCTGATCAATCCGGATCCGCTCTTGATTTCGATATTTTTTCGTGTTGTTCTTCGTTTTGGGCGTCTCGATGTATTTCACCAAACCATATTTTCCCCATTGCAGCTCAAAATCATAAAATATTTCAGTCTCACTGCATTCCGCTAAACTATTCCTTGTGGAGGTTGATAATTTTACCTGACAAGAAGCCGTGCTCGGATTTCTATGGGTGTCATCCCCAGAAACGACGCTTGTGTCGGCAACGATGCTACCTTGATAACGACATAGTAATTCTTGTAACTTTAACAGTATGATCAGAACCACTTGTAGCAGATATATTTTGCCCAACATTAGTAGTACAAGAATTTCACTCATTTTCACGAATTATGTACTTTAATTTGCGGACAGGACGATAGTTCGATTGGAAGTGAAGAAAATTATTCTTCCTATGCCTATATATAGTGGGTTAATAAGAAATCTTTGACAAACAGGTTTGTTTATTTGAAAAGAAAAACATGTTTTTTTGCAATATATGCATTATTTTCTTTAATTATTTGGTATAAACTTGTTCAAGTATGAAATTGCTAGTGATTTACTTCAGATTACACATTTATTGCTATGCCGGTAATAAACGGCATTAGGTGTTCGGAATTGCAACTGTTGAGAAAAAGTTTCAAAGACACATGCATATTTATGCCCAAAATGTTTTCGATGGGACGGTGACTCATAATTACCGTCTCAGATACTCGAATCGCAGGTGCTGAAAAATGTCTTCCAGTTATTAAAATTGAAATATCGATGACTAGATTGATTTATTGAAGTTTTAAATGTTATGTCAAAATA
Source organism: Chloromyia formosa (assembly GCA_964017055.1). Classification (NCBI taxonomy): domain Eukaryota; kingdom Metazoa; phylum Arthropoda; class Insecta; order Diptera; family Stratiomyidae; genus Chloromyia; species Chloromyia formosa. The sequence continues at coordinate 28,406,591 of OZ024815.1, read as the reverse complement.
TAAACAACCAATGCTGTATGCCCAGCCCTTGTAAAAAACGGCAAGCTGTTTTGGTCCGTCCAATTTATTTATAATATGTTATGATGTGGGTTTGTTTGTTTGTTTGTGCGTCCGTGCACTTTCTATAAAACCAGTTGCAAAAGTTCAAAAACAAGAAATATCATTAATAATAAATACTTTAATACTTTGAAGAAACTCAGTCTCGTAATGTTAAATTTTTCCGCAGGACAAACTAACTCTTTTTTCCATGCAACCCATGGTGCATTGTATCGTGAAAAGTTCGTGTTCCACCTGAAATTACGGATGACGTCAACTGCATTCACAACTTGAAACATTAACTACTTGAAACAAAACTTTACCTGTCGTAAAGATTTTCGATTCGAAGCCTAAAATTTTCGAACGCATTCGAGTTGTACGATAGGAAGTTTCTTATTCGAATCGAATAGTCGAAAAAGGAAAATTCGTTTTTAAGTTACATTTACTCAATTGCCCTAACCGCTTGTAGGGCATAGTGCGTCAACTGTTCCATGTGGCCCAGTTGACGTTTCGTTGGCATAAACTAGTTTCGGAGAAGACAGTTGCCAGTATGCACCTTCTGCTCCCCCATTTAGCCTCAGCTAGGCGAGGCAAGTCGGGAGATGCTGTGACTTATTATTACGCCCTGCACCACAGGGGGAAGACAACACAAACATCCATGGCCACGATCACGAACGTCGTCGTGGACGGGACTCGAACCCTAAATGCCGGTAGTCAGACATGAGACTGGTGCCTCTACGCACTGAGCTACCGGTAGCCCCGAGTTACGTGATACTGTTTGATCATTTCGATTTGAATCGAGTTACATGATAGCCCCCTGATTTTTGTGTAGCTCTATTGAACATATTCTGTATTCCTGTTATACTCGTATGTACAGTGCTGGAAAAAAAATTGCTCTAACTATTTTATTCTCTTTTTTTCGACAAAATTCTTCGAAGTAGTTAGAGTGACGGTGTTTTATCGGCTCAAGTTATAACAAATTATGTGTATCCTGTCTAGAAATGGTGAAAAGTTTTGAAAGAAGTTCACTTAGTTGGTGATAATAGCATAATAAGCTGGTAAGTGCAATTTCTTGTCGTGGGGTGGCTTTTACAAGGACAACTTGTCAGCACATCGCTTAGCACCATTCAGGGGATGGCCTCGGAAGATAGCTGCTTCAGATGGTTAAATAAACGTGCTGGAGTTCACACACCTATGTTGCAGGACCAACTACGCAAGTCACTCCATCCCACTAAACCTGAGACGCTTAGGTGTTGGTCAGCCATTCAGGCTACAGCTATCTGCCTTTTTCCAAACTGTCTTATCGCTAAGACCTGGCCGTCAGCGGTTTGAAACACTGAAACACTACAAATGGGGTCGTTTTTTCCTCGTCGTCCAAAGCCTTTCTTCCGCTCGGTGGGGCCAATTTCCCGAAACTTCTTCGAGTACCATTGCCAACATCCAGTCTTTCACTCATTTTGCAAATATTTCGATTTGCTCACGCCAAAATCAAAATATTGCTTTTGTTTTCCGCACTAACTTTTTCCTATTTTTTCACCCAAACTGCACTTTTTTGGCTTATTATGCTATTATCATCAACTAAGTGAACTTCTCTCAAAACTTTTCACTATTTCTAGACAGAATACACATACTTTGTTATAACCTGAGCCAGTAAAACACCATCACTCTAACTACTTCGAAAAATTTTGTGAAAAAGGAATAAAATAGTTTGAGCAACTTTTTTTTTGCAGCACTGTATACTCGTATAAGGTACATTTATTTTATATATCGAGCTCAAAAGAGAGCCGTGGGCAGAATATTCGATAAGGCACGACATTTATCATGTTTATTCTTCAAAAATATTTTGAAATTGTAATTTTCGAATTAATTAATTAATTTTCGAAGCGCTGATTTGATTTTTGGATCAAATTTTAGCAAATTTATTTACTTATTTCTTATTTTAGGAGATATTGAGCAATACCCCCCCCCCTCCTCCTTCATTGGTTTGAAACGAAATTAACATTTTTCATGTTCTTCATGACTGTTGGCATTTATCGTATCTCAAATTCTGATAGATTTTCTCCTGTGATTACTCAATTGCCCTAACCCCTTGTGGGGCATAGCGCGTCAACTGCACCATGTGGCCCAATTGACGTTTCGTTGGCATAAACTGGTTTCGGAGAATGCAGTTGCCAGCATGCACCTTCTGCACATCCATGGCCACGAACGTCGTCGTGGACGGGATTCGAACCCGAAACGCCGGTAGCCAAATATGAGACTGATGCCTCAACACACTGCGCTACCGGTCGCCCCAATCCTGTGATGAATAGTTTTGAATACTTGATATTTGGCAATATAAATCACCATAACTAAGATTTTTACTTTATGTATTAATGTTCTTGCAAATGTACAAGTGCGAATCATTTTCAATTTAAATTGGAATTGTTTGTGACACTTGGTTTCATTCTGCACACCAACTTGGTATGCGTCTGTAGCTTAGCTCGGTAACGCACCGGGCATTTTTTTTTTGCTACTCGAAACACGGTCTCTGCGGTTCGCGCCCCGCAACGGGACCAACTATTTTTTTTTTTTTTTTAATCTCAAATTCCCTCTGAATTAATTTCTCCGAGCTTAGTGGTTTCGTATGGATAGTAGCACTCATCAGGTCTTGCATCTTTGCAGCTATCCATGAGCAAGACGACCACGAAAGTGTGAGAATTCTGTTTGTATAAGCCGTGAAGGCGTGATTTTTACTTGAAAACTCGACCGTGGAGGTCTAGATGGTGTGAAGCACTTATATTAACTCACTAGAGGGGTGGAGAGAGGGTGAGAAGTGGAGATATTTGTTCCCTGGCAATTTTACTTTATGTATTAATGTTCTTGCAAATGTACAAGTGCGAATCATTTTCAATTTAAATTGAAATTGTTTGTGACACTTGGTTTCATTCTGCACACCAACTTAGCAGGTATCGTCGAAACACGGTCTCTGCGGTTCGCGCCCCGCAACGGGACCAACTATTTTTTTTTTTTTTTATTCTCAAATTCCCTCTGAATTAATTTCTCCGAGCTTAGTGGTTTCGTATGGATAGTAGCACTCATCAGGTCTTGCATCTTTGCAGCCAATTCCAATTAAGATTTTTAGTTTTCCGGATTTTTCGGAATGTTTAACGTTTGAATGGTTATATCTCAGAAAAACTTAGACGTACGGAACTGATTTTAACATTTAGTTTGTTGTATTACATTACATTTCCCTATATAAATATTTCACAAAAACTATTTTTTTTTCATTTTGTTGGAAGAAAAAAAACAGTTATAATAATATTGTTTAAATGAGATTATCTCAAAATATTCGAAAAAGGTGATGATAATGAATTATGAGTCACAGTCAAAAACATATCGTGTCCTGTAATGTGTGACTTTTACAATTTGCTTTCAAAGTTGGAGAGTGCATTTTCTGTGCTAAATACAGGTACTAATTAACCTGGCAATAAATATGCATATACAGGAAATATCATTAGCGCTTCCCGCCATGAACAAGTGTAATAAAAGAAAATATGATTTGACAAAAACATGTTTTTCTTTTCAGAAAAACAAAGTTGTTTACCGTTTCTCATTAAGTGACTATACCTATATATACACATCGAAAGGATAAGTTTCTTCACTTCCATTGGAACTATCGTCCTGATTGCAAAGTGAAATTATCGCAAAATGAGTGAAATTCTTGTGCTACTAATGTTGATCATGATATATCTGCTAGTGGTGATTTTAATGAAACTGTTGAGGTTACAAGAGTTGCAATGTCGATGTGGAGGTAGCGTGTCAGACAGAATCGATTCTGGCAGTATGAATAGAGACGCTTGTCTGGTAAAATCACCAAACAGAGTGACAGCAAGAAATGACGTATTGCCCATCGCAAAGCCAAGTTCCGTGAAATTAAGTGAGGGCGAAATATTTTATGATTTTGAATTGCAACGGGGAAAATATGATTTGCTGAAATACGTCGAGACGCCAAAAACGAAGAATAACACGAGAAAACATCGAAATCAAGAGCGGATTTACATTGGCCACCATAAACATGATAAAGCTCCAGTAAGAAGACGATTGAAATTTTAATTTTTTGTTTTTGTTAATATTTTATAAACTTGGATTTCTATTATTGTAAAAATAAAATTAGTATTGAATAAATTGTATGAAGTATTCACATAAAAAAACTATTTTTTTTTAGTGTTTTAAAGTTTATGCTCTTGCAAGTTACATATTTTAGCAAATTTATAACTTGTACTCAGATCAAACGGATCTGCTTCAGCCACTGTTACAGCCCCAAAGTAGTAAACTGATTCCCTCCGAATGGCTTAAGACACTTCACCCAAATCTGAAGAATATTGTCCACTGCGACCATATTCGTGTTCGACACGGCCGGGATAAAGCTGAAATTATATTTGATGCGGAAAATGTCGCCTGTTTGCCTGTTATAGTCAAATTTGTTCTTCTCGTCGTTTTGTCACATTTGGCTGCCCAAAATAGATTTTCTTACAAACTTACATACATTTCCATGAACATCTAAGTAACATCGATCAAAACAAATGGTAGACTATCTTGCGAAAACACAAGCATATGGGAGTTGACAGTTGGCGTCTCCATGACTCTGGCGTAGTTGATCTCGTATCAACTTTCGCCGACTGAGTGTCGTCTTGTTCACCTTGAGTATACTCAGTGCCATTTGAAATACAGTCGTTCAACTTGATTTGACAGAAGAACTAGTCTTCGTCGCGCTAACTATAATTCCTTCCTGGTTAAAACTTAGACAGCAACAGTCTGGACATTTACTATTATAGGGTCGAAGGAACGAGGACTATTCACACCCAGGTTTCTGTAAAATCTATAAATGTGTCATTGGACTAATGATCTGTGTCTCTATCAATTAAAGAAAATTTAATTATTACACTATTTACTCCCATTGTAGCGGAGACTCTGTCAATTGAACTATTACAAAATCTAAGTGCCATTTCTGTACATACATTGGTCTCTTTAGAACGACACTATTGCCCACTTATTACTTGAGTTCAATCCAATTAACCTTAAATTAAACAGTAGCATCACTACAGCACAGGCTGCTCACTTTTGCTTGATTATTTTCAGATCAGAACAGTGTAACGTTTTCTAGTGAAACAATGTGAAAGATCGCCTTTAAATAAGACTAGACCGTGTAGTATATTCGATAGATAAGATTTTATGATTTTTCCTGATAAATATTAAGTGATGATAGCAAACTGATAAGTAAGTGTCCAACAAAATAGTTATTTTAATTTGGCGATATCTAAATTACTGTTGAAATTGTTTAAAATTGATCAGTTGTGGATGTATGATGGTGCGTTTGAAGTGGCAGAACATAACGAAAACTTAAACTTAAGTGGAAGTTTTTTAACAAGCTAGCAGCCTCAGCCTAGCTTGACGCGTCAGCGACTCAAACCTTGCGAAATATTTGAGATGAAAAATCCAGCGAGGCGAGGACAATTTGCGAAAAATAATATCGAAGTACATATTTGATAAATTGATAGTCACAATATGTCTTCAGTAGAAGAGGAGTTTCGAGTTCCAGTCGCATACGCTATTTATTTTTTCGTTAATATTTCTTATTTTTCGGAAATATTTTTTACGTGGGAACTTTCCTCAAGATTGAAAGTGGAAATTTCGTTTGACTTGGTTTGCTTAAGGTAGAAATTGAAAATTTTGTTGGCTTGGTTTCGTATCTAGCTTAGCTTGACCAAACTTGTCATGTTTTTTTCGCTACTTTGAAATGGCCCAAATTTCATAATTCTGTGGTTTCTCCTTTTTCTCCGGGGCGACGCTATCCACAAACAGACAGACAGTTTCTAGTAGCAATAAAATACATGACGCTATAGCTATAGACGGTTGCTAAGTTTGTAGAATGCCTGGCGCTCACATGCAATTTTTATTTGCGCAGTTCTTTGATTCTTAAGCGACTTATACTTAGGCCAACGGTTGAGCAATAATCGTTCAACCATTTGGCAGTTAACCGATTTTCCTGTGTATGGCTAAGTTGTTTCGATTGAGCAGCCGTTGGAAAAATTAACGTCACCGGATTAAATTTTCAACCGTTAAACAACGGTTTTCACGTTTGTGGCACAATTGAGCAATTGTTGTTCAACTTTTCATTTCGAATGTAGAACACAGTGAGTGGCTTTCATACAAATTTTGTACTATTCAATGTAGTTTGATTCGCGAAATTCAAAACATTTTTATGCGTGTGGTGTAGTTGACCAACAAATTCTCGACAAATTTGAAACCGTCTGTTGCTCAACCGTTCGTTTGTGTAAGAGCCGCTTAACAACAATAACAGGGAGTAAATGTTAGTAATTGCAATTTTATGTGGGCACACTATCTCATTAACCCATAGGAGTCAGTCTAGCAATCAAACTATTACGTTTAGTTGCCATTGCATCTGAGCGCATATTTTGGCCAAATTATTTTTAAAAAGTTAAAGTTATCTTCATTTCCATCAGAAAGAATATGTGTGGATATTTACCCTGAAAGCGTGTCGCCTAAAAAACAGAAGCACAAAGATTAAAGGGATTACATATTTGCAGCCTTACACATCGATTCTTCTCAAATAAAAAAATAATCCAATTTACAATTTATTTCCTGGTTACATGCGCAAATATACTGGCAACTTCCTATTGAACGGCATAAATGTCTCTGTGTTTGCAACACGATTTGTGAACAAGGAATGGCATCCACTCAAGCGTTCCGACAACTAAAATCCCCTATTCATTGTACCCGAAGCGTTTCACTTTGAATTATTTGCGTGTGACTTGCATAGACGCAAGGCATAATTCATCAGCGCCTGTCGGCTCACCCTTCGCCCGATGCTCTGGGCTGGAAAAAAATCGATATTATCCTTGTTGAATGTTACAAAATGTATGAGTACATGCATGCCAAGGGCCAGAGAACTGCGTTGGGCGCTATTCGAGAATCCCAATGAAAGGAAATAATTTTGATTCAAGTTCCTTGGTAAATATACGATTTCTACGAGTATATGGCCACGTAATAAAATTCAGAATGAAAGTCTATGAGTCATGGACTTGACATGGGAGTGAAATTGTCGGAGATCTGTTGTGGAAGCGTTCCTTAAAAAACCTGGTTTAGCGGTGGTTCCCTTTTCAAGTGGTTTGGCCGGAAAGGGGGAATTTAATTAAAAGCCTGCTCTTTCGGAAGAGGGTGGTCGTTTTGTATGATTAACATAGGAATGACTTGAAAATTGTTTATTTTGCGGTGCTGAATTTTGTTCAATTTGGATGCTGTTTAAAGAAGATTCTGTAGTTAGGTAGTAGTAGTAGGTTAAGATTCGCAAAAGAACGCGTTTATTATTACGAAACGTTTTTATATCGTTACGAGAGGCGGGTGTGTAGACATGTAGCTACGAAAATTCATTTTAATTAGCCAATTTACACAAGGGAAAATAGCTAAGGTTATGGTCCCGACGTAAGGGGATATTATGGTCGAAAGTTCGAGGCAGCTGCCGTTGACAATTCTACCAGGCTAAAGGAATGACACTGTAGTTTAAGTAGAAAAAAAGTTAGGATACCATGTATGCTATGACGCTCTCGGTGGCCGTGTTTGTTGGGTCACCGTTCTACCATCTAGGGAACGGAGGTTCGATCCTCGACACGAACAATAAAAATTGTCTATGGGTACTATACTAATATAACTCTCCCTGCGCTCCGAGCTCGTCAGTATAAATACAGCGCGGGTAGGAGGTGTCCGAAAACTAGAAACTCCAGACATCCAAGAGATGTTGACGCGCCCATGCCCCTGAAGAGGTCAACGCAATTAACAATGAGTGCATTCATAAAACGTCAGCGGTGACTCATTGTGATTATTTTCGTGTTTTAAATACGGCGTGCTGTCTGTCGCATTTGTTAAATCTCATGTTCAGTTTGCAACATGCAGTTTCTGTCAAATGCAGAAAACTTGAAATTTCTGGCTTTGATGAATCCCAAGCAACCATATCAATTTTCCTTCCCACAATATAGTCTGGCAATCGCGTTAAAAACACAACCATCGACCATTACACAACACAACTGAGATTAGAATCAGTTTGACGCAACAGGTATTTGTCATTTTGCAACTTGACAATTGTCGCAAATGTCAAATATTGCGCTGAACCAGAAAAGCGAGTTAATTTACATGCTGACTGAAATTGAAAGCGCTTGGCTGAGCACAGGTGTCTCTAGGACAAATTACCATGCATCACCAATCGCTTCTCATCGCTGTTATTTAAGGAACGCAGCCAATGTATGCTTTGATTCTGATTTGAAAATTCTGTAGAGCGATTGTTTTAGCTGAGAAATGAAGTTGTCCTTAGCCACCCAAGACCGCTAGCGTCCTTCGGATGCTTCAGCTATATATGCATCGATATAAATAAAAAAAGGGTAATTTACACAATTTAGATTATTTATTCATTGTTCTGTACAAATCATACAACGGCGTGGCAATCGGAGTGTCTTTCGATGAAAAATAAGGCAAGGAACCCCCTATGAACAAGATTGGGGTTTTTCCGCTGGATCGGTGCGGGCCAGGCGACGAACATAACGAATTGTATCCGGAAGACGTCGAAGATCGTCCATCTGGCTGTTTCAAACAAACGTTGGTATCCTCCGAAATGACATTGATGATGAATGTGTACTGCTGTGTACTAACTGATTCGATATCTTCGGCAAAATGATCTCTAAAATGTACGACTGGTTGCGGAATAAGCCTACATGCAAAATCGTAAGCTCTTATACGCCAATCTAATATAGCAATGCTGTTGTAGACATCCTGCAACTTTGTATCCAAGTTCAACATATAATTTTGAATTTCGCAGATAAGTATACCACGCAATGGCATAGGCACAACTCCGTTACGTTCCAGAATCAGATCACGATCCGCCTTAACACGCTCCTCTACCAAAAGTTTACCCTCATGATGTAGGAAATGCATGGCAGAAAATACTGTGTTTAAATCAAATTCCATTTCTGAGTATGGACTAGGGAAGGATCGTAGAATGTGTTCGAAACTCATTATTAAGCTTCTTACTTCATTAAGCTGTGATACTTTTCTGACGGAAAGACTGTCAAGTGAACAGTTTATATTCGTGAATGTTTTTCAAAATTGTCCCTAGTTATCCCTAATAGATTGGAAATTTTCATTTATTGCATGGGAACTGTTTATTACTCTTAAAAGTTCAATTCGGAGGTACAATAAAAATGTATCTTTGTATCTAGGTTCTTACTGCAGGTAACTTGATAGTCAGGTTTTTACAATACATGAACTACAAATGCAATATTTTTTCCGACGAAGAGAACAAGGGATAACTTTTAAACTTGTTTGTTTCTGTCAAGTCAAAGGTTTTGTCTTTCTTGTTATCTTCAGCAGAAAAAAGGTGTGGTCCGTTGATTATTTTTATTCAGGCCGTTCATATATATACACGGTATAGAGGACCTAAATGATTCATCCTTCTTGAACTATAGTAAAACTATTCTGACCATGTTCCTGCTGAACCTTAGTAGGTCCAAGGTTGGGTTTAATATAGTAATTGGTTTTGTAAGTAGAAACTATTTTCATACCTTCGTCGTAACACGTGTGTGCTAGAGTTAAAAGTTCTTCATAAAGCGCGGCGCGATAGTGCAGAATGCAGATGCAAATAGACCCATCCAGTTTTGTTTGAAAAGACTCAATAAAGTTACTACTACACTACTACTACTATAGACCCATCCACGGTTTGTCGGCTTTTTCTTTTCTATATCAACAATTTCCCGTTTCCTTATATAACATTGCTATCATATTTTACAAAGGACCCTGCAATATATTCGGGATGGAACCTAAGTGACCGTAACGACATTGACATCAGTCGAAAGCGACTTTTTTTTCTCACTTACGGATGCACAACATTTTACAATTCTGTCACTCACTGGATCTGTACAAGAATCAGTCATTTGTTCGTAGGAACGCAACAATTCTCACTCTGACTAGTCTCTAAACATTTTGCTTACTTAGAATTTGGTTTTTGTAAACAGTATTTGCAATAATTATAGAATGGCAATGACTATTATAGCACGTTGGTTAGTTTCTATGAATCATATTTGCGTCACAACGAGATAATATATTTTACAAGAGATATCTAATGCTAGATATCTAATCTAATAGCTGATGTAGTGACATGCATCCGTAATTACAATACAATGCAATCATCGGCTAACATTATTTTTTTTCCGATGTCCATAGATTCACCCAGGAGCCCTAAAATAGAATTTAACAAACTACTAATCGTCCTGTCCAAGAGCCTGGGGTGGAAAGAGCGCCTATTTAGAAAGTTTTTATCGCGCTCGGTGGCCGTGATCGTTTGGTCATCGCTCTACGATAATAATCTAGAGCTCGGAGATCAAATCTCGGCGCGATAAAAAACTGTCTGTGAGTACTAATAGAACTATCACAGTGCTCCGTGCTTGTCAGGATAAAGACGGCGTGGATAGGAGGTGCATGCTAGCAACTGCACTTCCGAAAAAGTAGATATGCTATGAAACGTCAGTAAGGCGGTTTGGCGGTAAATATGATGGAAAAATATGAAACTTGGTAAAGATATTTTCGGAAATAAAATTTTCTTTCAAACAAACTTGCTTTGGAACGGTCGTTCCTATGACAGTTATATGATAGAGTAGACCAATTTCAACCAAATTCGAGAATGTGATTAGGCGAAAGATGTTATTGAGTAATATGGAATTTGCAAAAAATATCTTCAGAAATAAAAAAAGTTTTTCTCGCAAAGACGGACTTTTTATATGACGTAGTGGTCCTATTCCGTTGGTTCTGACATATATACAGCGTGCAATAGAAAAATGCTATGTACAAAATTTCAGCTCGATAGCTTCAAAACTGAGCGACTAGTTTGCATAGAACCAGGCAGACAGACGGTCAAAGCTTAATCGACTCAACTCATCATTCCAAAGATAAACGGAGTAGTTCAGTCTGTTTATCTATGGTCATACTCATCAAAAATATATGTATGTATATAGTTTATGTTTCCTTATGTGCGTTGCAAACTTCATGATAAAGTTAATATACTTTCGTGAAATGTATAGAAATATAAAATAATATCGATAGAAAATATTGGCCAAAGAAATGTAATGTCGCTATTTTGGTCGAAAACGAGTTTATACTTAATTTCGAATTGAGGGTTTCTTCGGCAATACGAATACCCGAATATAAACGTTTTCGCACTCTTGGTGGTGCAGACTGTCTCGTTAAAACTAAAAGAATCATAATGGAATAATGCAAACCAAGTAAAAATAGAAAAATAAATTTGATGGGTTAGGTTATCATGGATTCCATGATAACCTAAACACACATTTACCAGGTCTAGGTTCTTTATGATATCTCGCGGTATAAATTATCTCGGCCAGCCTATGCCCCGAACCAGCCTGAGCATACGATAAAACGTAGGAGCTGGCTAATATCAACGTTTTCAAGTCTGCCAGCTCGGCAAAAAAGTATGTTCCAAGAGTTGACCTTCTCATACCCGCTAAGCCCGGACATCTACAGAGAAGATGAAATATACTCTCCTCCTCCTCCTCGTTCCCACAGCTTCTGCAGAAATCGTTATATGGAAGCCGAGGTCTTCTGGCTCGCTCCCCGATTGGACAATGTCCAGTAACAACGCCCACGACAGCACCAACAATTTTCCTTTTCAGCATTAGCATCACCTAGTAGAGCGATGGAGATCCAGCCTTGGCCACATCATGTTTACTCTGTAATACGTATTCGCCTTGCAGATCGCAGCCAGTCTAATGGCATGCTTGTATGAGTCTATGGGCATACCAATATTGAGTTGATTCTCTGGTACAATTTCCGGTATCCCCCCTTGAGCCAGTTCATACGCTCTATAATTTCCGATAAAGCCACTATGGCCCGAAATTCAACACAGGGTAATGTTGAAGAATTTGGCCATTTCCAAAAGAGAGACGCGACAATCCATCACCGCTGTTGAAGTGGTAAGTGCGAATTCAAGGGATCTAACCCCAGCTTGGCTATCCGTAAAAATAGTAATGTCTCTCGTGGTTATGACTTGGCGTCCCAACCAGGTCAAAATTTCTCGAATCGCTATGAGTTCCGCGTGGAGAAGGAAGTCAGATCGATAGGTTTAAAAGAGGCCCATTGGCATGAACGCCGGCTCCTACCCCAGAATCATCAGTCTTGGAACCATCTGCGTAGAAGTGCATCGAGTCCGGGGATGAAGGAAGCAATACGAGTATTTCCTATTGCGCTCGTGATGGTATCAAGCCTGTAGAGTTCTTACCAAACAAATATCTAGGTGTATAGTATAATCCGTCGTTAAAGGGATATCTCAACTGTTTAGAACCGTCGAGTGCCCAGTGTGTAATGTCTTCCACTGACCTGTCTCGCGAAGGCAGTTAGCCTGATAGATACTATAACATGATGACATCAGGTGACGAAACTGCAATCTTATGTAAATATCCCATGTCAACTTTTCATTATACAAAAACTCTCTGATAGGCAACTATTCCTCTGTAGGATTTTTATCTTCAAGAATCTTTTGGGATGCTTTTTTGTAGATTGCTTCCTGAAGAATGCACACATTTCTGCACTCTTTGAAAACTAAACAAATATCGCCTCAAGTGTCACATTCAATATCGAACATAAAACCCGTCATCATCATCACCATATCCATCGGCACCGGTTTTTTCGTCCTCTGAAAGACTTCCGCCTAACCTACTTTCTTCTTGCACTCCACAACTATGCTGCGAGTTCCCCCATGAAGGATCATTTTGCACACGATTGAGGTCGTGACAAATAACCTGAACACTTTAAGCGGTGAATAGAAAAAAAGTTAAAGCAAAATCAATAACCCTTGCATACCTGATGAAGGACGCCATACGACGTTCTTTGCAATGCATATTCTGTTTCATATGAACTACGGGCGAAAAAGTTCAGACAATTTCATGCAAAATTTCATCGGATGAACTGAGAGGACTTAAAGGCCCGAACACGTGCTGGACAAATAGGTGGCGATGGCGTCACATCTTCTAGACAGAGACAGACTGCATAGTGTATAGCACATACTCGTATTACGGGTGGGATCTGTCTCCAGTAATCAATAGCCGCAACGCCCATGGTGTCGTTGACATAGCCCAGTTACTTAAGAAGGGATGTGCTGTTAGAATTTTGATAGTTTGAATTAGTGGTACATTTATGCGGTTATTGGGAATATGGTTTTCGAGTCAATTATATCGTTGCAATTTTGATTTTGAGATAGTTATTGTATACCATATTTACTTCCCAAGCCATTTTAGCTGCTAAATACTGTATATAGTGGGCTTCGAAAATACACTTTCTGAAACGGAAAGGCTTTTCATGGCTTTTACTTAGTTCTTTCGATAGTCTTCAAAACATAAAATACAAAGAAAATGCGGTATCAAACACATTGGTGTCTGCTTGACAGAAAACATGGCTCTCGAAATGTCAATCAACAGAGTGCTTTGCTAAAATAGCGAATAAAATCAATTGTCCAGGGGCCTATTCCACGAAACTTTGCAACTTCGAACTTTGCATTTTGCACTTTCATCATTGTGGTGCAACAGCCCGCCGTCGGACCTTGGTCGTCTGGATAGTCTCGCTGGTCGGCCAAATTACCAAGACAGTTGGAGGAAAACTATCCAGATGGCCAAGGTCCGACGACGGGCCGTTGCACCACAATGATGAAAGTGCAAAGTGCAAAGTTCGGAGTTGCGTATTCGTTTCGTGTCATAGGCCCAGCTTTTATAGATTTTTCTTTGAAAGTAAGGTAGGTTGACAAGGAAAACAAAAGTGTAAAATTGTAGGCCTATAGTATAAGTATTGCAGTGTCGAAATGCCGAAACGTTCATAAAAGCGGCTCGCAAAATCGTTATACGACACATTTTACCTCGCAACCCCTCAGCTGTTAAATGAGTACTCATTTGGGGTAAATAACTCGGTTGAGCCTGTTTCTGATCAGGATCACACACCTCTACGCAAAACACACTGTCACGATCTAGTGAATAAGATAATGCCAACTCATCTCGAGGTATTGGTCTAAATTGAGCTGTTTCCCCAGTAATTTATTCAAATGTTTTTATTGTATATATGTACATATTTTTAAGTGCATTTTTTTCTCTCAAAATTAAAATCACTTTCCCATAGTTTTCGTATACATACATATTTTTGTGTTCTACTTTGCGAAGTTATTCAGTTATTGAGTTTTTAGTAATGCAAGATTAGTTGCAAGTTAGTTTTTTTTTGCAAAAATAATGAGTCCACTTAGAATACTCCTATATCCCCAATTCAACTTTAGAAAATTACTCATTCACTCGCTATAAATAACAAAATTTATTCATTATTTTTTTTCCTTTTTTTCAGGTGCAGTTGAATAGGAAGGCGCGCGTATTTTTCGCGTGACACCTTCGTGTTCGTCGCGTCGGTGGTTGTCGAAACCACCCCGCTCAGCCGTAGTCAACCTTCCTTATTGGGAAGGGGTTTTCATCGATCCAGGAGTGAGATTCCCTAAGGAGGTGGTTGTGCACCATCCTTCCACGTTCAGTGTTTTCTCCAGTAATAATCGAAGGAAAAAGAAAGTGGCTCGCTCCCTATATCCTCCCTTTTTAGTGGTGTGAGTTTGGCCGAAGCATAAAAAAATCCTTTGGAGTGGAAAAAGTGAGAAAAATTCAAGTTTGCCGTGAAAAGTGCAATCCTATTACCGCAAAGTAAAGTGAAGTGAAGTGTTTTTGCGTAATTTGTATAGCAGCGAATTTTCATCAAGTTCTGCATTCATTTGAATTATTCTGAAATACATCAACATTAGGAGCCAGGAGTTGAAATTCAAGGAGTAGAATCCATCTGTTATTGCAGAAAGTGGCACTTGGATTTACAGTAGACATGGGATTTACGATGATAAAGTGGATTACGTCGCTGATAGCGTTCGTTTGTCTGGGTATGTATTCTAGTTTTTAGTTTCATGCATTGTATCATGAAGTACGCGACCAAATAAACTTAACAATACCAAGTATCGATAGATCATAGAGAATTATAGATGTCATAGATGCTTGTAAGCTTCTTGCTACAAGCTTACCACAGAAAGGAGAATCAAGAATATTTTTGTGTCTTGTCGATTTCTTTTTTTTTAAATGACCATATGGAGCTGCAAAGAGTCTGTGCTTCCCTTAATCTCATCGGTCAACAGCCCTACAGTTTTTTTTTGTTTCCCGAATAAAGTTCAGAAAATTAAAATCTCTCGTCATCTGTCAGGGAGCGTATGGCACAAATAGCTTCACAATACCATTTTAAATCCATAAAAATTCACTCATATGCATCTTGTTGAAATTCAAACCTATTAAACTTTGAGCTGGGGTCAGCCCATCGTATTTTCCATATGGAAAATTCTCATTTCCATCATACACCCGCATGGGCACTTTCTTATCATTTCATACATACTTGACTGCACATGTATCTGGTAGGTGGTGGAGTCTGCTGCTGTTGGCTCTTGCCTCCAAATGAAGACATAACATAACCCCATACTGACAGATTCCCTTGCAGCTTGCATACTCGTATAATGTGAGAGTAGCTAGCTAGATGCATATTAATAAAATGTATGGCTCTATTTTTAAAATTCTGATTTTCAGAAAGGCACTTAAAACGAAATGTTAGCACTTTAGACACTCACTACAAATACATACATATATGATACGCACTGGCATTTGCTATGCCATAGATTTTTTTTTCTAAAAAAAAAAAATTTCTAGTTTTTGGGCTGGATCTTTTAAACTCGCATGACATATTGTTTGTCGTTTTCGGTGTTACGAATTAGGTCGCCTGTAACACTGACAAGATATTCACATGTTGTTGAGGAGGTGGGGGAATTCATGTTCGTGCCTGGTATTGGGAAGAGGTTTCTGAAAAATGCTGCGACAGTTAAGGAAGGTTTGGGATTAATTGTAAATATACTTTTATAGAAATGTAGTAAGCCTCAATCCCTCAATATGGTATCTCTATCTTTGTCCCTTGAAGCTTTGAAAGATACTATTGCATAGTTCCATTAGATTGATTCTAAAACTGGATTTCTTCTCTACATCTATGATTTCCTTTGTTCTGCCAAGATTCATTGTTTCGCCAAGCTAGATATCAAGGAATTCCAGAAGTCTATTTCCACATTGGATTACCATTTGTAAGGAATCACTTGCCGCACTCGTGTGTTTGGTAAAGACAACACCGGATGGAACTTCTTTCTATTGATCGGAAGCGACCAATTCTTTTTATGTACAAACAATGTTTGTATGGACATAATTAAGTTAATTGTTCAGTTTGGATACATTACCAAACGTGACCATCAACCATCATCATATTCGATTTCATTACGTCGTGAGGGTTTTTTGGGTACCTGTCACACTATGTAGTGTCTATAATATGCTTTTATACTAAAAATGGTATAAGCATATGTATATATGTATATTACATGTATGCAGCTAAAATAACGTACGTCTTCATTGAGACACATGTGTCCCGCATATGGGAGTTTTCATTATCATTCCGATTGCGAACACTGTTTATGATGGGTAGTGTATTCGCAAACTACATATATTGTAGTACAATATATACTTGAGTTATTGTCTTAAACGGTGGAAGTAGCTGCGAGACGATTCTTTGAAGTGGAACTGGAAAAAAACATACTGAAAATGAATGCTGAAGTGTTGGGAACAGATTTTTAGCGAGGGTATGCCCGTCGTCTTGCTCCAGATAACCCGATATCGTTAGGACTGTTTGCCTTAAGCGCTTGTGGGGAATAGCGCGTCAACTCCTTCTACGACCTATTTGACATTTCGTTATCATAAAATATATAAAAGATTTCGTATGATGCATGTTGCTGACATACACACCCTGTCTGTTTAGTCGCGTTTAAGTCGAAAAAAGGCTGTGGAATTATTACACACCAAAGGGACAACTTCAACATTTAATCCTCGCAAAACATCTGAATCGTTTTCCTCTAATTGTCTCGGTTAAGTGACCGCGTCCTTCAATTTCGGAAGCTCAGCTGATGTTCGGCGTCAATAGTCTGTAACGGACGGGTTGGTGGGCATCCAAAGATGTCCGTGGGGACGAAGGATTAGATAGCATAGTGACCGTGAAGGTTAGGCTGTCGAGCCATCTGGCGAAGAAAAAGGCTGTAGCTTAATTCGGCAGACGTGGGTGGGTTTTTCAACGCTCGTTGCCCCTGTCCTTTACGTAGTAACAAAAATGCATAGGCCTGGGGAAGACAACACAAACCTGGGAAGCAAGAATGGGGAATAATAAAAAAAAATAGGGTGATAAGGATAGAATGGTTTGGCGGACGGTGCAGATGCCCTCGCGCTCGTATCGGGGAACCGAGAAATATGTAAAAGGCTTATTGGGTGGTTGTACGGATATCCGTCGTTTGGTTTCGTCTGTTTCGCAGGCGTCCTTTGATAAGTTGCTACCTTTAGTAGCAACTTATCAAGAGCAGCAGTAGTAGAAGTCCTTTACGAATTCAGTGTTCAGGCCCCCGATGTTGATGTTCGATTGTTTTACATGCCGTCCATTTTCTGGATGGCTACATTATTTTCGTTTTGTACTTTTTTAATGCATAATGCAAATTCTCTAACATTCGTGTCAAGATTATGTAGTACGTAGTTTTGCAGCACGCCGGACAGGTTTCGAAACATGATGTTAATGTCGTCTGCGTACGCTATTACAAGCGTAAATTTAAATAGTAGCGTGTCTCTGGTGTCCGCATTCATCACCCGGATGGCCCGGTTAACGAGCATCTGAATCAGTCTATCGTTTTGTTTCAGTCCAGTACGTGTTTCGAAGGGGTCAGTCTGTCTCTTTTGAACCCTGACCGGAGTGAGCCGAAGTTGGTCATTGTCAGTCGGAGGTGCATGGTAGCAACATGCATTGTTCGGAATAGGTTTATGCCAACGAAACGCCGGCTAAGCCACAAGGAATAGTTGATGCGCTATGCCCCACTAGGGGTTAGGGCAAATGAGTATATTTCGTCATCTTCGTTAGTCGTACCAGTTTCGCTGGTATAAATGAAAGGTCTCGACTCACGATTTCCCAGTTAAGAAAATTGCTGTCAATCCTAATCATGGAAGCCTTCGGTTTTTGGTATACTTAAAATACCTATCATTTGTGAACAACCGAGCTATTTACCTTATTTAACAGTCTAGTGGGCTTACAGTTGTCCGTCCGGAGTACAATATTTTTAGATGATCAATTACAAGGATGTGTAGGCCGGCAACATGCATAATACGAATCCTGCTACATATGCCAACGAAACGTCGACTAGGCCTCTTGGGAATATAGTAATTGAGGTGCTATGCTCCACATAGGGTTGAGACAAATAGACGATAGCCGAAGCTCTTGTGTTCTGCAATGATCAAGTTGTACACCAGATGGTATTGTTGGGGAAGGAGCCGGAAGTCTGCGTAAGTTACTGTGAAGGCCCGGCGGTGCTAGAAGCGAATGCTTCACAACGAGCTGTGCGGCGGATCATCTCTTATTCCGCTTGGGAGACCCCGATTCTTGTCGGCCACTGGGTCTCATTGGTTGGGTTTTATGTGTTATGGGTATAGAAACCAAGGGTCTAAACCATCTGAGCCCGGAGCGTGTGGCATGAGCCGGTTGACGGCCACTGTCTGCATTTTTTGACTAGTTTTTCTGGGTCGGCTGAACCCAGCTTTATCCCTTGTCGTTTTGTTCACCCCCAAGGCACATGATTTATTTTAACTTGTAATATCTGGGGCAAGAAGTTGGCAAAAACCCCGCTCACACCTTCCGAACAGAGGTGGAACAAGCATGTGCCGCCGCTCAGCTCATTGTGGAGCATTCGCTTATAGCGCCCCCAGACTTTGGCAACTTCCGGCACCTTCTCCTTAAACACCATTTGGGGACCACCTTGAACATTACAGTTTGGATAAACATTTAAAAAATCGAAGTTTGTGCTAATTTTTAATCCAAATTATCATATTTCAAACCCGGATTATAGACAAACCAATTGCCTTAAAGCTTAAGCCAACTCTTTGGACTAGAGTGTTGAGATGGTACATACAGTCTTTAACTTTTATACCTGACCTGACCTGACCTTTTCCCAAATAAAAACATTAATAGGTGCATTGTGACAACACAGTGTCGCTAATGGTTGCTGTGTTTATTCTTCTGCCGCATTTAAAATACACGTACATTTCGTGTCATTCCACAATTTTAATCCACTATTTTATGAACTAGTCATGTATTAGGTCGATTCATCCACTTTCAGCCTCGACTCCACATGTGTATTTGTTCCATATTTTTCCTTACATGATCTTTCAAGAAGACAAATACTTTTTCATTAAATATGTGCTCTAGACATGGTTCAATCATAATGTAGCCATCTAAAATCCATTTCGTTTGAAAAAACAAAAACGGGTCACAAACCGCCAAACGTTATTTGCAAATTTCCAAGCTATGACTCGTTGGGAGGATCTCGACTAAAGCATAAATTTCATTTGAGCCGGATTGTTAACGATGATTATGGTGAATAGGTTGAGTGAGACTGATTTGGATGCTGATGATCAACATTACTATATCATGATGAACACGCTTATGATGAATATAATGTCGAGTAGCTTCAATGAAGGAAATAATAAATTGAAATAATAAAATATCTGGTGTGCCTGTGCAGTCGGTTAGTATCATAAGTGGTATATTAAATCGTTTAGTTGAATGAAATAAAGCTATTGTACTCATTTAGGAGGTTATTGTCAAGTGAATATGTGTACGGACAGACATATAAAGTGAAGGGTTGTTCTTAGGACATTCGATTCCAGGCAGACCAAAAACTAACCTTCAATGATTGTTTGGTCCTTGCAAAAACCATTGAAATGCAGTAAAGGGGAAGGACATATTTCGTCTTGCTGAAAGCATGAAACCTCTAAATAATTGAAACGCTATATAACCACGTTTTGGTTGTATTGATTAGTCTCGGAAATGAATGACGTAACTCAAAGAAATGCGTTCACTTTTTTTCAAGGTAACTTGAACTTCACACTTTTGCATCACCCCACAATTCAGGTCTTATTTCTAATTATGTAGTACTATTTTCAGCTATACATCGGCGGAATAATTAATTTTTTCCAGAATTACCCTTTTTTATACCTTTCACGAATGTGATAGGGTATATTAACATTGTCATAAAGTTTGCAACGCATAGAAGGAATCATCTCCGGGGGGTTGCTGATCATACACCTCTTCTCAAAACACACTGTCACGATCTAGTAAATGAGATGATGCTAACTCATCTCGAGGCCTCCGTCCAAAATTGGACTGTTGTGCCAGTTATATCCTTTTTTATTTATTTATTATGAACAAAAGCAAACAAACCATTTTTTCCTTGCCTTTTTTTCGTTTAATGGAGGATAGAGCGATCTTGAACTTGAGATGTCAGAGCAAACATAACAGCTGAACTCTAAATAGGAATACGACTGTGCCATACACTAGCTTCATATCTGGTCTATTCCAGCTGAAAATTTTAAAATCTTAATCGATTTTAATGTGCCACTGCTTCTGGCATCTGGGTTTTCTCCTTGAACTGAAAAAATGTGCTTTTAAGTTAATTGTAAATGTATGCTTCGATTTTAAGATTTATGTGTATCCAGATTTCCCGAGGGGCGATAAAGGTGGTAAGAAAATGTGAATACAAAGACTGTGAATATGGAAGTGGGGTGATGTTTTATTCTAAATGTATGTTCTTGAAAAAAAAACGGAGATACAATCCTTGTTTATATGTACATTACATATGTGAAATTTACCCGTTAGATTGGTGTTACATTTACAACGTCAATATAAATTGACCCATCAATTCTTCAACTGAATTACTTACTTAAACTCCAATATATGCCTACTTCAGTAATTTATTCAAATTAATTTATTTCACTAATTTATGATGCCATCATGGGAAAAAATATGATCTTAAAAATCTACGAGTACTCGTAGTACACAAGAGACTCCACAATCTATCCACAATTCTCATAGTAATCACAAATATTTACATTATATCCTATCGTTAAGGAATAGCTATAACTATCCGATTGAGCGATGTCGGCTGATCTATTTCTATCGAAATAGAGAAGTCTGTATCTACATAATTCTTACATGTCATCCAACTAAAAGTACCCGTGACAGAGTGCAGCGAGTTACCCTATTCCTGCAGAAAGCACGAGACCATTGCTATTTATAAGAAATACCTCGTGCCAAGTATAAACATCCGTAGAATGTAAAACCTGTATTAAAAAGTATACTCGTATCTAGAATTTTCAAATGTGTACATTCTAGCGAATCTAGCGAGGAATACGCTTGTGCAGAGGTTAGGTGTTGATGGCGCTAGATTGTATTGTAAATTTGGAAAATCCCCGAGCATTTTGTTGATGAGAATCTCCGGTTGCAGTTTACACTGCAGAGGTATATTAGGAACAAGATATTTGGTATTTCTTACGTCAGAGAATTGAAAATGTTAATTACATATAGAAATTGCATTGAGCAAAAGGGAATATATTATATTACTATTTGCCCTAACTCCTGGTGACGCATACGCATAGCGTCAACTATTCCCATGTGACTTAGTTGACGTTTCGTTAGCATAAACTGGTTTTCGGACTATGCATGTTGCTAGCATGCAACCTCCCCGATGCATGCACCTAAATTTTTCAGTGCCTACGAATACATACGTGATAATTTATCACACTCAAAACTACAACCTGTGGTTGATAATATCGAGAATCCATTAGCAATTCGTTGGCCGTATAGGAGGCAACACATCTTTTCAGTTGAAAAAATGTGGCAGCTGGAAGTATAGAAGGTGGTGACACTGATTTTTGGGCCGTCTCATATATTCATACTACTATATATAATCGACAAACACATGGAATGATCCATGCTCTACGTTTGTGCGATTGTCCGGGCAGTTCCTGTGGTCCGATATTGACCAAATTCGGTTTGTAGGTTCCGTGAGTGACCCTGATCTCGGAACAGTAGCAGCGAATTCGGTCATCGGCTGTACTAACGGAATATTCTGTTGTGTTCAAATCAGAGTAAATTGCCTAAGTCTTTTCAAGACTTTTACCGTGGTCCGATTTCAACGAAATTTGACACATAGCTTCCTTGGGTAATTATAAAAAGCACACAGTGATATTTTGGTCCTGCTGTAGGTGTGCGTCAGGATAAAAGGATATTCTTGGCAATGAAGTGATATTTAGGCAATATGTGTATCATATGACTGAGTATGTTGAGGCGAATGCACTGACTACTGCTGATGGCATTTTGAGTCCATAGGCGGGGAAAAAGAACATTCTTGGCAATGAAGTGGTGTATAGGCAAGGGGAATCATATGACTGGGGGTGTTGAGGCGAATACACTAGATTACTGCTGATGGTATTTTGAGTCATTTGTTGAGGAAAAAAGAGATGTATCTGTTGGTTAATTGAGCAATAGATACAATGCTCAATAGATGCTATATCTGTTGGTATGTAGATACTGTATTAGTTGGTCGGTAGATTACTGTATCTCTTTGCTGAATAAGTACTGTATCTGTTGCTCAAAGAATACTGCCTCTGTTCTTTGTTGATACTGTATCTGTTGCACAATAGACAATGTATCTCTTGATCAATAGATACTGTATCTATTGGTGAATATCTTTTGCTCAATAGATGTTGTATCTTTTGGTTCATAGATACATAGTATCTGTTGCTTAATAGATATTGTATCTGTTGCTCAATAGATACTATATCTGTCACTCATTCGATACTGTATCTGTTGCGCAGTAAATTAATCGGGACGATAAGGACAACATTTTTCAAAGAAAATCATAGACAGCTTAAAAGCTAATGGATCAAAGTTAAAATGTATTTGCATGGGACGAGCCTAAAGTGGCGAATATCATCGCTCTTCTTGTGTCATTAGACTATGAAATGAATAAATGGAGGCCACTTTGCATTAGAAGCACCCTTTGTTTCCAACCGATGGATTCTATTTTTACAGAAAACTTAATAAGCATTCAATTTTTCAATGAGAAATTTATTTTGAACCTTTTTAAAATCGAAACGGCATCGTACCATTCGATGCCTTAACAGTACATTTCGTAACCAAGAATGTACCGTTTTACATGAAATGTTATATAGTTTAGGAAAATATGGTCAAATCTCGAAATAAATGTTTCAGGAAATTATAAATTTAAGCTCCAGGTCTTCGACTACCAAAATACAAAAACTGTAGTTGAAGACAGAGCAATTAGCTGGTGTTTTTTCACGCAAACAGAGTATAGTATGTATGGTCTTTCTGAAGTAGGACACCCTGTGCATGCATACAATATACGGTTTATTTAAATTAAGGTAATGTCATTTATACAGTTAAAGTCTACTTAAGAAGTTATGGCGAAATTATACCCTGTACGAGTACGCCTAATGTTGATTTGCGGTAAGCATTTCGCGACTATTTATCTAAGATGTACATATTTTGTATGCTATATCAATAGTTGCGATAAGATACAAAATTCAAACGATATTACTGATCGAAATCGAACACTGATAAGATTGCAGTTCACACATTGACGACTATGTGAACTCTCCAAATTGAATTTATTGGTATTAAATTGTACTACGATTTTTTGGATACGATCCAGGAAGTAGTTTCATTTATCCAAATTAACGATTGTTTGCATTGGAATGTTGTCATTTTTGCATTTAAGACGATCAAGAACAATGTTCTAATTGAAAAAGTAGTATTCAATTGAAGAAAATTTTGTTTTTAGAGTAATTAAATGGCTTTTTAAAAGGATCAGTCAACATTTTTCAATTTCGATCAAGATTTTTATTTTCGAAAATATAAGTTACCAGTAAATCGAATCCATCGGATATATTCTATTTGCATCGCGCATTAAATTTATGTCTGCAAAATAAATTTTCGGTTTCAAATTCAACTTCGCACTGCAGAGAAAAACTCTCTTCGGGCCAGTCCAATGACAAAATCCCGTCAAATATTCTTTCTATTTCTTTCTATCACCTTTTAAATTCAATAACCACTCTTACAATAATGCCGAAAAAAACATTACTTACCGTTTTCGTACGGTGGTAAAAAGGATCAGTTCTTCTTGGAGAAGGTTTTGGTACTTTATGACATTCACTGTTGTATCTATGTAATAAGGACAGTTGCCCAACATCATCGTATGAAAAATACCACCAGAACAGCCGACTACCTCCTTGCCTCACGGCACTTTTAACGCACTTGTTGCTATAGCGCTCACCTGTTCTTGCCGCGCGTAGGACATTCCATCTAACCCGAAGAGGTTCACTTTTCATCCGAAAAGATCACATTTATCCAATCCTACCTGGTGCAGGTCTGGTGCCTTTTAGCCCATTGCATATTTTTTTATATACTGTTTGGCCAAGTTTTGAGCATAGAAGCCGGCCTCCAGCAGACATCAACGTATAATCCGAGTGCTAATTTCGATTCCATCTGCTTTAAGTAACTCACTGCGGATATCCCAAGCAATTTTGGAACGGGTCTGTACGCACATCCGTTCCAACAGGCTATCGTCTTTTAAGGTGTTCTTTGTCGCAGGATTTTCGCTCCGAAAAATTAAACTTCTCAAAATTGAAGAAAAAAAGCTTTAAACGTTTTTCTTGCAAAGACTCAAGTTTTGAACATCCCAACGTTGAAATTGTGGCCTTATTCTAATTGGACTTTTCTTTTAAACTCAGCATTTTTTAAAGAGTGCGCGCACATCAAATCCAATTATGTACTAGCAAATATTTCATTTGGGGCGACCGGTAGCGCAGTGTGTTGAGGCATCAGTCTCATGTTTGACTACCGGCGTTTCGGGTTCGAATCCCGTCCACGACGACGTTCGTGGCCATGGATGTGCAGGAGGTGCATGCTGGCAACTGCAATCTCCGAAACCAGTTTATGCCGAGAAACGTCAACTGGGCCCCATGGAACAGTTGACGCGCTATGCCCCACAAGGGGTTAGGGCAATTGAGAGAGAGAGAGAGAAAAATATTTCATGTTGTTATTTTTGCAATAAAAAATTGAACGTCCGTGTCAGGCTTAAGTTTCCAAATCAGATAAAAATAGTTCAATAAATCGTTAGTTTCTTTTTTCTTTAATTTTAAGTGCATTAAATACTGCCGACAACTTTTCGATCACCATCTTCTTTCCGTACTGCGAGACTTATGTCATTTTAAAAATACCCCTTTTTCTACCGCCCTTTATCAATTATTTCGCCTGTCAATTCACGCTAAATATTGTACAATAGATCTTTATTCCTGTTCACAATAAAGTCTTCAATTATCTATTTTATGTATTAATTTTTTGTTAATATACAAGTTTCCTTCGGGATCATTTGTATGTTATTAACTTCCTATACTCGTAACTAAGTTCGTGTTAAAGATTGGATTCCAATTATTTTTATAACAAGCCCGATACCACTTGGTGAATGATGCTACATAAATTATTGTACAATACAAAAAAATACATCACCTGATCTCCACTCATATCATAGCCGCGGCGCGACTTTTCATGCATTGTCTCCGAGTATCTATAGTGCGTGTACCAACACGTCTATAACGAATACAAGTAAAATCATCTGTTTTTATAAACATAGCCATAAGAAAATGATTTGATGAAAACACCTGGTGAACATCTGCCACCTTCTACCAATCACCGCCACCTCAGTCAACAGGTAGACTGAAAACGAGAATACCGTCTTCAAGAAAAATGGCAATAACCTCCATCACTTTGCACCGGGTTTGCGAAAAAATATATACGGACCTATGTTATGTTAGTTCTCCCTTCTATTGTTTCGATCCGAAGGGCAGATGCAGAAATCTTAGAGAAAGTGAAGGGTTTATTGAGGTTTGATATTTAGAAACGGAACACATTAACGACTTGTTCTGTACAGGGTGTCCGGAAATTTGCGTATAAACGCACTGCCACGTGGTCGCCCATACTAAGGAACATTTTTTTTTTCGAATTCTTAACCCTTTAGCTGCTATAGGCTTTTATATATATTTTTTTTTGAAAATTTCCTACTTCACATTACTAAAAACACAATATCTAGAAAACTACGCTAGCTAGAAGACTTAAATAAAGAGTCGATCGCAGTCGATACGTTTCCTTAAAATATTTTTTTTTGTGGGAATCAGAGGAACGGTTTAACTGTTGTAAATTGTGTTAACATCATTTCATCCTAATTTCTTAATTTTTGGCAGTTATAACCCTTAGAATGTAAAAAACAGCCTTTTTGGCGTTGCAATGACGAGCACTACTCGGATTTTACATTGCTAAAAACGCAATAATAACCGGAAAACTTATAGAAGCTAAAACGCTCAAATAAGCACTTAAACTGAGCTAATACTTTACCCTTACTTATAGAATTTATCCCATAAAAATCAGAGTAATAGTTTGTTGGCTGTACCTCTATGAAATGTATTTTAGATTTTTGTTTTTCATTAAAGTTTTGCATAAAAGCACATGCATAATTTTCTAACGAGGCCTTGGCCTTGAATGGGAAGTGAAAGACGATTTAATTTTTTAGTTTTTTAAGTTGTACTTTTTTCGGAAAACTACATCTAGCTCTTCCCAACTTTCCTTGTGTAATGTTAGTTTTCGAACACTTATTATAAAAAAACATAAAAAATGTAATTGTCGCTCATTTCTCATTTAGAATAATTCATTATTTACGCCCGCCAAGGTTGCGTTGGGAAATTTGGTACTTTAATAAAATATGAATTTTTAAATTAAGAAAGGTGAATTTTCGACTTAAACGAATTTCATTCATAGGCCATCACTGCCACAAATTAGGAAACTAGAGTGAAATGATCTGAGCATGATTTGAACATCGGAAAATAGAGATTCGATTTTTGATATAAAACTTTTGCATTATGTGTACGAAAATTCCAGAAAACGTGATAAAATGTTTGAACAATAAAAGCAAAAATTTGGATTTTTATAAAGGTACAATCAAAAAACTATTCCTCTGATTTTTATGGGATAAATTTTAGAAATAAGAGTAATGTATTAATTAGTTAGTTGGGATCATGAGTTTATTTGGGACTTCTACATTGCAAAGTTTTACAGTTGCTACGCATTTAGTATCGTAAAATCGGCGTAGTGCTCGACATTGTGACGCAGAAAAAGCCTGTTTTCCTAGATTTCAAGGCCTTCAACTGTCAGAAAATAGATTTTTTGGATGATATACTGTCAATACCTATGTATACCCAAAAAATGATGCTGAAAAAAAATCCGAGCAAAACAAAAATTTAGACTTTCCAAATTTATCACAATTAAACCTCTTGTCCCATTTTTGCCTCCCATGTTTGTGTTGCCTTCCCAAGGCCTGTGCATTTTTATTAATACGTAAAGGACAGGGCCAACGAACGGCGAAAACCCCGCCCACGTGTCGCCCGAACTAAGCTACAGCAAGCATAGGCCGCTGTTTAGCTCGTTGAGGGGCCTTTTTTCTTCGTTAGATGGTACGACCTGATCTTCATGGTCATTATGCTATCTTAAACCCATGCCTACCAAACCGTCCACTAAAAGCTAAAGGTTTACGAATTTGGTAAATGTTAGTTAACATTTTTTGTTGGAAATTGCATGGGGAATCAAATGGTAATGCATTTACACGCCAACTTCCGAGCACCCTGTACATCTACAAATATGCTTTTTTAAATAAAGTGCGGAACGTAAACCCACGAAATAGTAACCATTCAATAAATTTATCGAAACAATCTCTGCTCTAAATCTTGGCAGTATTACAAAATCTTACGCCTAGTACGAACTAAGACTCTTGAATAGATTTGTTTGCATCTCGCCAAAATCTCGCCTGCCTCGATTCATTGCAAGATGCGGAAAATACATACAACATTCACGGCAACAATGAGCCGAGGATGGCGAGATGCAAAAGAATCTATTCAAAGAATCCCAGTGCGCAGCACTACACTAGGCGGTAGGAATACTTAGGGTGGTAATAAAGTTTTTGCTCTCAGCAGAAAATAAATCAAAACAATGGAAGTATTTCATGCATTTTAAGAACCATTTTTTAGAATAGGCTAGTTTAAAAAAAACCATCCAGAGCAGATTAACACCGCACAATTGCATTAACAATTTGATCTGAGCTTTTCTAGATAGAAGGTTAGTGAAACAATGCTGCTCCTTTAGTATTTCCACGTTTTGAAATGCAGGTGACGCAGGTGTTGAAGTTTTCGGGCAGTTACAGTTTGGGAAGCACTAAAAATTCATTTCCTGTCAATAAAATATACGTTTAGGGTAATTGTATGGAATAGTTAACATACAAAATGATTCTGCTGCGTAAATGAAGTTTGTCCGATTGTATCTGTTTTAAGGATTTAAGTTTCCTCTTGAAATTAGAGTTGACGTTTGAATGCTAAACTAAACCAAGAAACACACCCCCAGCAAAGACACGCCCCGTTTTCGTCTTCGCTACTCTGATCTGCTCTACAGCAGCTCCCGAAATACGTATATACTTTAAATAAATATATTTCTAGTAGGAAAAGCTACGTATTTTATTATTCATAAATACGAGCTGTAAGATTAGCTGGACTTGGACATACTCGTTTGCAAAGAATGGACAACAGCCGCATGCCTAAACGAATACTGAAGGGACCTAGCAGCGAAGCACAGCTGAAAGGAAAACCGAGAGGTGCCGAGAGTTGGTTGGGAAGACTCAGATACTGGGTTTTCAAAAATGCAGGACACGGTCACTTGACTGAGACAATTTATTGGAAGGAACCGATCTTCCTTTTGAAGTAACAAGGGGGTATTTTTGCAGGAAAACTTTATATTGTCGGGATAGAGCAGCCGCGTTTGTTTGTATATCAGAATTAGATAAACATTTGCATTACACCAACAACATTGGCCCCAATAATTCTCAATAGACAGTTGGTGGAAGAAACTTGTTCGGTAAGCAACTTCAGCTACAAATGTTGGCCGAAAATACAGTTTATTTCCTGTGAATAAAATGCTGAATTTACGCTATTACATGAAATTAAAAAAAAATATTCTGCTATCCAAGTAAAATTTCGTATTTTCATTGAGGACATATTAGAACATAAAGTCTGACTAACCCGAAACATACCCTGAAGCAAAGAAATTCCCCTTTCGCTATTCGGTTCTGTATTGTTGCTTTTCTGCTACTCTAGTGACAAACGCGGCTAACATATTTCTTCACTGGAAAGCAATTTAAAAGATTCCGATGCTGAGTATTAGTAGCCTTAACATATTTTATTCCAAAAAGGAAATGACGTCGGCTGCCTCAAATCAAAGCCGATCTATTCAACCATGTAGTGACAATATATCACCGGACATTGGAATATGTATTAATCAATAGACGACTCCCTCATGCGTTGTTTTTACAGCAATACCCCTGCTACATACGTGGTATCTAGTAGTGATGGGTAACACAGTAACGAGTCGCTCTTTTTGATCGCCTCAACAGAATGAGCGAAAGATTCGGCACAACGACATAGCCTCCGAGCCGTTCAAAAACGAATACTCAAATTAATTTAAATATTACGTAACGCATGGAGACTCAACGCTCATTCAAAATTTCTGATAACATATATGTATGTATGTATTACATTCATATTCATTCACCTCCCATCCTAATATCTATCTGAAACTAAAACCATCATTATCTATCTACCAAACCAATCCCACCCATCTAAATATTCCCATCCATTCATAATCGTCTCTATGCAGTATGCAATGCACGCATTGTGTATATACTTATAAATATACAAACAACAACCCATGCTGACTGCAAGCAAATCAAAAATCATATGCTTACGTCGCACCGCACATCCAATTTTCCCCAAATACATACAGAAAACAAACCCAACATTCTAAAACAAAGTAGTCGTCTTGTATCATATCATCATCATCACCTCAAGTTCAACTTGAGATGAAAACGATACCAAACCAACAAACAACCAGACAATTTCCTCTGTATACTGTGGACGCAATGAGAAGTTTCTTAAATGTGAGTTTGAGTTTTTAGCACAATTTGTGCTGTTTTAAAACAGCACACTCAGCACACAGCACACGCTAACACTTCTGTATTTCACTCGCTCTGTACTTTGAGCCATACTGGGCTGTGTCTTGAGTGAAAAACACATTGATTATTTGGGTAATTCAGTACAGAATAGACCCAGATATTTCACTCATAAGCACATATTCCAATCAACACATTCATTTGATTTGAGACTTTTTCAGCCAGAGAAGAGAGAGAAATAAGGAAATGAAATTGCTAGAGAGAAACGAAGCAATTTTTTGGCAGCATTATTTTGGCCTGGTTCTTCTGCTATATGGATCGGGCGGGTGTTCCGGGGAAATGAGATGGAATTGGGGAATGTGAGTTTGGCAGACGGAATGAGGTGGAATTTCTTCAGGGAATTTAGTGTACATAGATTGTGATTATCCTTCCTTATCTCTCTCTTCTGTGCATATCCACAGGCTTTATGAAAATGAAAACATTATGAAAAATTTTGAGAAAGCAACAGTCTAGTTCAGAAATGTTAGCCCAGCCGCTGGAGATGTTCATGTTGTTGTTGTTCATGATTGAGGAAGTAAAGGTTAGTGGCTGCATATGCACATATGAATTTTGATTTGTTTTTTTTTCGACTATAAGGCTTGTAAGGAGTCTTTTCAAAAAAGATAATGAATACTTTCCACTTCTGGCATTTTTTTCAATTTGCTGTAACTAAGACGCAGCGAGGGGCGAAATGCTTGTATTTAACTACAAAACATTTAATATCGTTATATATTAAACGATTGATTTGGAACTTGGTATAACTTAACTATTGTCTACAATATCGTTTATTACATGAGTATGGAAATTTTCTACAAGCAAGTTAATAATAATATATAGCATTAATTTCTATAACTTCGGTTATTTGTCACCTACGCTTCCTTGTTCGAACCTGGGAATTTCACAACAAGCTAGTTGTATAAATATTTCCTCTCAAATCAGTCATACATCCGCATCCGAAAATTTCTGTGAGGAGTTATCTGCAATGGAAATTTGGGGCGATTTTGACGAAAGAATGTCGAAAATCACATCCGTGTCTAACCCCATTACTGTCGGGATTGCAGAATTAGACAAATATTTGCAGGAGCCATATGTCAAATGAAGCAGCGATCCATTGTTGTGGTGAAAAGAGCGGAAATTGCTTTATCCACGCCTTTTTAAAATTATGAAGAAACAATTATGTGTCATGGCTACATCGGTGCCGTGTGAAAGGATTTTCTCGAAATCAGGACAGATTATTTCGGAGAGAAGGAACAGAATAACATCAAATAAAGTTTGACAGATTATATTTTTGAATTCCAATCTTTAGCTATAAGTTTTATTTAACGTTATTTCCATATACACTTTAGTTATAAAAAACTAGAAATAAGTTGATGTATTTTAATATACAATACATGCATTTCACATAATTACGGGTTTTTATTGAATATGTTCCCCACGTCTATGGATTTGTTCGACTCTTTTTGAACGACTCTTTTTGAACGACTCAGTGGAAAGAGTTAGAGTGTATGTGCTGGCACAGTAGAAAGAGTCAATATGCCCATCACTAGTATCTAGACCTAGCGAGGAACATCACGAAGCACTAGAGCTGAAAGAACATATCCAAAATCATCTAGCACAAAAGTATACTCGCATACAACTGTACTGTATTCGTATACGAGACGTGCCTATTTCCAAAGAGGAAATTTCACATTCAGAAACTTCGAGTATCAGCAAGTTGGACAGATCGTGACGTCATGTTTAGTTAACAGAGTGAAATAAGCAGAATAAAAATGAAATTAAAACACAAATGCTTTTGCTTTCATGCCCTTTCCATTCTACACTGTAGCGTTTATTTATACAATTTGATGTGGCCAGATCGATTAGAGATGGGCACTGAATGGTCGTAAAGAAAGACATAATTATCATTTGTGGCTGTCAATTGTTTCTCGGACGATTTGAACTGTTTTGCTAGGCCCAATGCGATCAAGCCGTAGAGCACAGAGCACTATTTGTGTGTCTTTTTGATAATCGTTTGCGATCGACACAGTGTGGTGTCTAGTAAAACAGACCTTAAGGTGCGTTTTGCTAGGCACCACTCTGCGACGATCGCAGGCGACGATGAAAAAGATATAGGTTATTTATTAACAATACATACTATAGTGTAATACCACCCTAACGACTGTTCCACATTCGTATATCGAGATTTAGCCTTTACTGAAGGGAGTGTATTGTATCGTATCATACCAAAACGGCATAACGTCGCTTACAATCCAAATTTAAACCAGTCCGAAGCGTATGTACGGTAGACTTGTACAGACCTAGTGGTGATACCAAAAGTGTCAATTGGTAACTGTGCATTAAATATATGTATGCATTAAAATTAAGTTTCCTATATGGTCAGTTTGCACTGTGTGTGTGAATCCAATGAGAAAGTTTCATCGTTCATCCATACGGATGTTATATACTATATGTATATTTGAACTAACTGCAGGTTGGCGTTCATTCAGTAGGATCTTGCCCAATCTCAAAATCAACCAACTAGATCTTACTGCAAATATTTGACCAAAATTTCAAGTCACTAGCTTTATTTTATCGAAAGTTACTGCTTGTTTTAAGTTTCATTTGTAGGGGAGGTAGGGGCTTCTTTGGTTGGATCCTGCGCATTTTTAACACTAGCTAATTATATCCAAGTTCAAACATTTGACCAAAATTTCAAGTCGCTAGCTTCATTCTATTGAAAGTTATCGCTTATTTGAAGTTTAATTTGTAGGGGAAGTAGGGGTTTCTTTGGTCGGATATTGCCAATTTTCAGGACCAACTAACTGGCCAAATGTTTGTAGCAGGATCTAGTTTGTCGTTTGTGTTGCAAATGGGTAAGGTCCGACTCAAGGAACTCCTACCCCCCCTACAAATGAAATATAAGCGATATCTTTCGATACAATGATTATATTCGGCGAATATTCGTAGTGGGTTAGTTAGTTGATTTTGAGAATGGGTAAGATCTTGCTGAATGAACCCCAACCTCCCCTTTGACCTTTAGTTCAAATATACATTTACAAAATGCGAATGGATGATTGATGAAACTTCTCATTGGATCCACACACACAGTTCAAGCTGACCGTATAGGAAACTCACTTTTAATGCATATGGTCGTTGCCAATTGGTACTTTTGGTATCACCCCTAGGTCTGTACAAGTCTAGGGTATATACGCTTCGGACTTTTTTTTTAGATCGCCATCGACCCTCGTTTCACATTGGGATCATATTGCTCTCTTTCGTCAGAATTCTAATCATGACGCACGCTATAATTGAATTCAGCTGTTGTGGACTGTATTATGTATGCCGTAAAGAGGAAAGACGGTCGACCATTAATTACTAGGGGCCTGTTCCTCTTGAGCATGGTCGTTAATCGTTGTGGTTGGCTACTTGCATTTGAAGGCGACGAATTATCGTTGTAACAAGATAATTGAGCTCCCTTAAAAAAAGAAAATCAATAAACTGTTATTTTTCAAATCTAAAGTAATGTAGATGTACAGTACATACTACATACTTGTATATAAGTGCTTTGTCTTGATCTTGGCTGAGCCACTGAGTCATGTCAAATCATCAGTCAAACTTTATTTCACACGAGTATCCGCCGGGTACGCTCCGCTGCGTCGAGTAAAACGACATTATGTACATATGCACATATTTTCTATTGAACCGCTGGATTCGAAACGCACAGAAAGGCTGAGTTGAATACTAAAATTTAAGTAACCTTTAAACTGTATTTGGAGTTGAATGCGAACGTGCTGTTACAAATTTTAGGCTTTGAATTTTAAAGATTTCACGTAAATTTTAATGGGTGGCAGCATGTACAGGGTTTCAAATAGTGAGTTGTACAGGATGTCTTTGATGTATAAAAGCACCGATATTGAATACGACGGCAACGGCAGTGTTTTTATACCCTAGACTTTTAGTATAGGGTATATTGTTTTTGTCACGACGGAAATATGTAACACCTTAAAGGAGGCTCCGGAGGTATAGCAATGTATATATATAAATGATCAGGGTCACCTCCTGATTCCATTTAGCCATGTCTGTCTGTCTGTCTGTCTGTCTGTCTGTCCGTCTGTCCGTCTGTCTGTCCGTTCGCACGATAACTTTCGATAAAATGAAGCTAGAGCCTTGAAATTTTGGTCAGATGTTGAAAGTATGATCTAGTTGGTTGGTATTGAAAATGGGCATGATCAGGCCAAGAGAACGCCTACCTCCCCTACATATGTAAAATAATTCAATGTATTTATAACTCCCGATTAAATAAACATGAAAAGCTCTAGCTTTGGTAGATTGCTCGTGGGGGTAATCTTATACTACCCTGGAAAAATAAAATCGATCAGTTGAAAACTAACGGAAATTTTCTTATAAAGAGCCCCGTACTACCCTACTTTTCAGGTGTTTTGTCCATAACTCTTGAACAAATTGACGTAGACATCTGATTTTTGGTATGTAACCCTGAAGTGAGAAGCTGCTTGGGTTTTAGTAAGTTGGACATAATCAGATCAAAGGAACGCCTACCTCCCCTACAAAATTTAAAAAATT
Organism: Chloromyia formosa; assembly: GCA_964017055.1. Taxonomy (NCBI): domain Eukaryota; kingdom Metazoa; phylum Arthropoda; class Insecta; order Diptera; family Stratiomyidae; genus Chloromyia; species Chloromyia formosa. The sequence continues at coordinate 28,371,832 of OZ024815.1, read as the reverse complement.
AAATATTAATTTAATTACAATAACTTTCGATAGAATAGCACTAGCGAGTTGAAAATTTGGCAAAACGTTAGTAGTAACATCTTGTTAGTTGGCATTGAAAACGGGCCAGATCCGACCTAAGGAACTCCTACCTCCCCTACAAATGAAACTTCAAATAAGCGATAACTTTTGATAGAGAGAAGCCAGCGACTTGAAATTTTGGTCGAATGTTTGCAGTGAGATTGAGTTAATTGGCATTAAGGATGGGTTAGATCCGACCTAAGGAACCCCTACCTCCCTTACAAATGAAACTTCAAATAAGCGATAACTTTTGATAGAGAGAAGCCAGCGACTTGAAATTTTGGTCGAATGTTTGAAGTGAGTTTGAGTTAGTTAGCCTTAAGGATGGTTTAGATAAGACCTAAGGAACCCTTACCTCCCCTACAAATGAAACTTCAAATAGGCGATAACTTTTGATATTGTAGAATGAAGCCAGCAACTTGAAATTTTGGTCGAATGATTGAAGTGAGATTTTGTTAGTTGGCATTAAGGATAGGTTAGATCAGACCTAAGGAACCCCTACCTCCCCTAGAAATGAAATTTTAAATAAGCGATAAAAATAAAGCTAGCGGCTTGAAATTTTGGTCAAATATTTGTAGTAGGATCCAGTTGGCTAATACTGAAAATACGTAAAATCCGACGAATGAAACCCCTGCTTCCCCTTCAAATGAAACTTCAAATAAGCGATAACTTTCGATAGAGTGAAGCTAGACAACTGACATGTTTTTTTAATGTTTGTATTGTGATCTAATTGGTTGGTGGCTATGATGGGCAAGATCCGATCCAAGGAACTTCTACCACCCCTACAAGTGAGACTTCAAATAAGCAATAACTTTCGATAGAATGAAGCTAGCAATTTGAAAAATTCGACAAATATTTGAAGAATTGGTTAGTTAATTGATTTTTAGAATGGCCAAGATCCCCATGAATGTGTGCCAACCTCCCCTATAAACTGGCCATATAGGAAACTCACTTTTAATGCATATGGTCGTTGCCAATTGGTACTTTTGGTATCACCACTAGGTCTGTACAAGTCTAGGGTATGTACGCTTCGGACTCCGGGCCGAAGCGAAGCTTCGGCCTGGTTTTAATCTAATACCGCTACAGTGTGACTTCTGTTTTGTAGCACGTGAACCCCGAGTTCTCGTAAATCTAATTTGATGGGGTGAAGTCATTAACATATGTATGTATGTAATTTCTAGTTATAGAGAATGTCACAAAACTACCGGAGACGATGTACACCAGGTGATACTCTTATGTCTGAAATTTATCCAGTAAAAATAAGATACACTTCTAACAAGAAACATCTCTGTAAAATTTAAAAGAAATGCGCTGCCTGCTTAATATTTAATCTGATTTTCCTTGAAATTTGACTCACATAAGGTAGCACTTTTTTTACTTGATTAAATCGTGTTAATATTTTACCCTGATTTTATGATTCCCAGCAGTTGCGATTGCAAACCAATAAAAAACACAAACGAGCCATTTTCTCTGTACTTAAAGTGTATGTGTAAACATCTCATCGCGTTATGAATTGACGCAAAATTGAAATTGCGGGAATATTACAATTTTGACTGAACTGGACGTTAACTACTACGCAGCGGTATCGTTTTGTTTCCAGCCATATTACGTATCTGATCCCAGAGACCTTCTGATCCAGGGACTCTAGGAGAAACGCATATTCCAGAAACCAATTTTTGTAATTATAGCCAAAAGTCATAACCGAATATAAAATTTATAATAATATTACATGATGAATATTTAAAACTTGGCTATAATTACTACTTGATCATGCGATTACAAGCAAAATGGAAAGTCTTCAATTTTAAATGGAATCACGCTTTGAGTGTACACATTGCGTGCGATGTGATGCCGAGCGATGGGCCTGATGCCATCACAAACAACTTACCGTTTTCGTGCGAGTACCACCTGCTGATTTGGTGCGATGGAATTTAATGGGCTTCGCGAGGAGTTTATGGGCTTTGCGATGCTGTGCGATGGAGCTTCAGATGTTGCGAGTATAATGCGCGTACGAGCTTTATGCCGGCACCACATTATGCGGGATTCGCCGAGTCACGAGCAAAAGTTCGCCAATTGGCGAACATCTTGTACGATCATTTTCATGGGATTCGCCGAGTTGCAAGTAGTGTGGTTAGGTACAAGATGCTCGCCAATTGGCGAACTTTTGCTCGTGATTCGGCGAATCCCGCATAATGTGGTGCCGGCATTACACTAATATTTGATGCACCAATAGCACTGTAAAAAATGCATGTATTTCTGTGTACAAATATAACCCTTCTTGGCCTAGAGTACGAGTTATATGTTGTACTGTAATTTGGTTTGAGTAGGAGTATAGTATATTTGCCAAATGGATATCTAATTGCTAATTTATAGCGTACGTGATCGGCACCGTTTGTGGAATAAAGCATAAAATAAGCATTACCACAACCGGGATCTGGTGCGACAGGCTGCTTGAAATTGACGATACTAAGTAATCGAACGTGGTTGTGCCCATACGAAAGTAACTCCAAAATGTTTCTTCATCTTGTCCGGAAGAGATGATGAAATTCACCAAAACTGGGCCTTTCTTCATTAATGGGATGCGCCCAGTAGCAACGCCCTCCCATTCTTAGTGCCCTCTTTTCAAACAGAAATAAATTTATTGGGTCAATCAAAAACGACATGTCGAGCAGATTGTCTTCCTTGAACTAAATTGGCCTCTACTCTCCACCATTGCATGCAGTGTGAGCATCCCTGATCTTTATCGCATCGCAAGCCATCGCTCTGCTCGACGTCAAATCGCAAGTTATCGCTCGGCTCGGCATCGCACGGCGTGCAACGGGAACACCCATTAAATCGCATCGCTCGGCTCGCTATGTGAAATACAGCCTTACATAGTTATCACTTTTTATTGTTTGCCTCGCGAGATGAACTTTTTTTCGGATACCTAGCAAAGTACAAAACGAAGACACATGACGCCTTTAAAAGTGAGATTCTCTCGAAAATTATTCATATCTTTTTAGGGTTTTGTATTAAAAACAAAACCCTTATGAAATCGGTCGAATGTCTGTCTGTCCGTCTGTCCGTGTGTCCATGGAATATCTCACGAGCGGCTGAAGCTACATACATGAAATTTTGTAGGAATGTGTAGAATTACTATAATTCACAGGAGAAAGCGAATCGTCGTAATAGGTAAACTTTAAGGGGAGGTCCCCATAGAGGGGAAATGAAGGTCGAAATTTTTTTTTCGTTTGGTACAGGCAAGTGGGGTATCATAAGAAAGGTACCGTCGAGTACATTCCATTTTGGGAATTTTTTTCAAATTTGATGAAACGGGAAAAGAGGGAGAGGGGAAAATACGTCATCCGAGTTTGTCCCCCCCCCCCCCCCTGCATTTCGAGACCGTTATACTTAGAAATATGAAAATTTACAGGAAAGCGGCATTTTACTAGCGTAGAAAACCTAGATTTCTAGAATTTTGAAATTTCATCAGAAAAGGTTAATAATAGTACATTTCTATAGTTGCAGCTAGCACACCCCTGCACCCCTTACGCGCACCCGAGGTCAAAAATATTGATGGCCAATGATAACCAACACCATAGGCAATAATACCTCCTAGTTTCATAACAATCATATAATATTTAATAATAGTACATTCATTTAAATTTTGAGATTTTGATGCCATTCATACAAAAAATGCACATAACCGGCTACATATCCGTACTAGTACTGCATACTTGAATATTGTTTTTCGTAAAGTGAATTGGAGTTAACCTTTTCTGAAAGGGTGGAGATTGGTGGTATAGGAGTGGTAGGGGAGAGAAGTTTAAGGGGGGAGGTAGGTGGGTTGCTGCTTTAAGGGGAGGTTTCCATAGAGGGGAAATTAAGGTCAACATTTTTTTTCATCTGATATGGGCAAGTGGGGTATCATGAGAAAGGTACTACAGAGTACATTCCATTTCTGGCAACTTCATCAAATTCGAAGAAAGAGGAAAAGAGGCAGAGGGGAAAATATGAGATCATATTGTAATTTGTCCCACCCTCCTTACCATTTCGAGACCGTTACACTTAGAAATATGAAAACATACAGGAAGATGGCTTTCAACTAGAACAGAAAAAAAAATTTTAATATCTTCTCAAAATAGGTTAATAATAGTGTATTTCTATACCTAGTCTAGCCATAAATACTGTTACAAATTTTTTGAAGCACTGTTCAATAAAAGAGGTGTTATATGTTAAGAAATCATTGTTTATTTATTAAATGCATTGTCAACAACGGAAATTGCAACAAGTTATTCGAAGTGATTGCCTTTTGCCTTTACACAAGCCTTTAATCGAGCTGGCCACTTATCTATGGAAGCACGCACGACTTCAATCGGAAAGTTGGCGACTGCATGTGTAAGAGACTTCTTTAAGGATTCGATATTACAATGTCTTTTAGAGCACATCATTTGCTCTAAGACAGACCATAATTCGTAATCCAGCGGATTCAGGTCTGGGCTAGAGGAAGGCCAATCTTCAGCTTTAATAAAATCTGGAACATTTTCTTCAAGCCATTTTTGGGTTGACTTCGCCTTATGGCCTGGTGCAGAATCTTGCTGGAAACTCCAAGGCTGATTTTTGAATAATGACGTGTTTAGAGGTTTCACTACACTTTCAAGGACACTTTCTTGATAAATTTTGGCAGACGTTTTGACGCCCTTCTCACAAAAATGCAACTTTGTCACCCCGTTGAACACCCCACCAAACCATTACTGAGGCTGGATGATGACCTCTTTGAACCTTTAGGGCAACTTGAGAAGCTTCTCTGGCACTGCGAGCATAAACCCTATCGTTTTGTTTATTAAATGTTTCTTCGACAGTAAAAATTTTTTCGTCCGTAAACAAAATTTTACGGTGTTCTTGGTTTGCGTACCGGCAAAGTAATCGTTTTGATTTTTCCACTCTATTTTTTTTAACGAATCTGTAAGTAAATGCCCGGTAGATCTACGATAAGCACCCAACCCCAAGTCACTTTTGATGATACGTGAAATTGTTCTTTGGGGTGTTTTCATCTCACGCGATAAAATTTTTTGTTTCCGAAGAGGATTACGGCGAATTCTCTCGCGCACGGCTTTAACCGCTTGAGGTGTTCGAGTAGTTCGCGGACGGCCACTTCTTTCACGGTCACTTACTCCAGACGTATCATTAAATCTTTCAATAGCCCGATATACAAACATTCGGCTTATACCAAGGGTATGCAGAGTCTTAAAAATATCACTTGGTTGCATTCCTACTTTATGAAGTGCAATCACAGCAATTCTATTTTCTTTGTCACCCCAATCCATGTTCACTACACTAAAAATTAAACTCAAATGATGACAAATGCATCAAGCACAAGCGTACTATACCGATTAGCTCAATTTTTAAGAAATGCAATATAACGGTTCCTTTCTGCAGGGTTGCCAAACCTTGTAACAATATTTATGGCTAGACTAGGTAGTTACAGTTAGCAGACCCCTGCATTTCTCAAACTCATTCGAGGTCGAAAATATTGATGGCCGACGATAATCAACACCATGTGCAATAATATCTCCAAATTTCGTAATAATCACGTAAAATTTAATAGTAGTACATTCATTTAGATTTGGTCATTTTGATATCATCCATACAAAAAATGCACATAACAAGTCTCTTGTACTCCATACTAGTACTACGAGTACATCATACATGCATATTGTTTTCCGTAGAGCGAATTGGAGTTAACCATTTTCAAAAGGGTAATGATTGGTAGGAGAGGTGGGAGGAGGGGAAGGGGGGGGGGGGTATGCTGGTCGCTGACTCTATTCTCTATAATTATTCAAACAATTTATTCTCAATATTTTTGATGCAAACTTACAATTCGCAATATTGTCTTAACATGAATGGTTAAGCATCTCCTAGAGTAGGACAGTTCATCTCCTATTGGCATGGGACACTACAAAACCCTCGGATTGCGGGCGTAGCCCTCTATTTTCCGGTTTCATTTTTATTTTCCTACGATCTTCCACTTTGTCTTAGACAGATTGTTTCCTAGTATGGATAGTTACGGAAATGTAAAAAAAACGCAAAAATCTTCCTTTAAACCGCTTCTCCCTTATAATTGTGACTTCGTTCACTAATAGCTTCATCATGATACGGTAAGCAGGGTACCGACCCAATATTATCATCCATTGAATGTAGTATTAGCAATAATAAACATTTCCATCCATAAGCGTTTTTTAGATTCTATGGCAAATCTCAAAGGGGTCAATAGAACTGAAGCTGGTCATAAAATTGCATGGGTACGATGTCATAGCCAGCTGCTGCTGGTGGTGCATCTACCACTTGCTACTTTAAATAGTAAACACACAATATCGGATTGTCTGGGGCTTGGAGGACATGTGAAACTTCTGTTGTCGCTCTAAAGTGGTTTTGATTTTCATGTATTATTTTCTGTATTACCCAATCCAATAACAGCGTGTTTTTATAGTGACAACAAAAAAATCACTCTTAAAAGTTGAAAAACTCGTTTTTGGCATTGAAAATATTATACATTGCTGGTTCCAAGCTTTCCAGATTTCCAAAGAGCGCGAGAATGAACTTTTGTAGCTCTACCTCTATGGCAACTGTCCGTTTTGCTTGCCATTGTTTGCATATGCTGAATAATAGCATGAACTGTGAACAACTCTCACCAGAATGACGGCGACGAACTCGTTGCGTTCCACTCCAGTGGGGAGTAATGGTCGCACAATATCTCAAAAACGCACTGAAATTGTGCAATTTCCCGTCCAATGCACAAAGTTCATTGAAGACCACGCTTTTAATACTTGTTTGAAATGCAATAGAACAAAATAACTATATAGTAAGTGGCTGGCATTATGCAGATACATCAAATAGCTAGATAGTGTACTAAAGTGAGCAAACCTACACACAAGCTACTGGTGAAGAATGTCGTAGGAGGAACCACGACTAGTTGCGGTGTCTTACGAAATGATGGAATCTGTGCAAACTATAGTATAGTACATAATAACTAGGAGTATGATACAGAGAGAGTTTAAATTGATTCAACTGGGGAATTGAGTCACATTAACGCTTAGTTGAATCATTAAGTGATAATTTTTAAGATACTGAGGCTAGAGGCGAACCTTTGTGGAGAATGTGGAAGACCAATAATTGTCGAAGTATTAACGAAGTTGGGTAGTGCCCGAGTAACCATTCAAGTTCGTTGTCCTGTTCTTATGCTGAGACGAGTTCGTTCATATCGAACGAAGGCGGTATCGAAATTGTGTCGATTCGTGATAAAGAATCCACGATAGTGTTTGCTTTTCCGGGAATTGTGAACGATATCAGTCGAAAACTGAGATACGATATAAACACTAAATGTCTTGTTTGACGCGCTGTCGTCACCTCGGATTTATGTGTAAACGCATGAACAAGCTGTTTGTGATCAGTTTTGTTCCTGTAAATTCATGCCTTCTAATGACGAAAATACTACTGCACACTGCAGTAAACAGCTAGTAGTTCACTGTCATCATCATCGTGGCACAACAGCCTGTCGGGCTTTAAACGCCTGGATCATTGTCCTCCAATTATCTCGGTCACGTGACCGCATCCTCCAATCTTGGAAGCCCAGCAGTTGCTCGGCGTCAGTATATACTAAGAACTCCCAACGAGCTCTTGGTCTTCTTCGCAGTCTTGCTCCATCGATTCATCGTTCGTTCATTACTTGTTTAGGCATGCGAACATTGTTCATTCGTTGAACATGCCCTGTCCATTGAAGACGTTGTTGTTCGACGATTTTCGAAACTTCCAGCTCCCGAAAATTCGCCGAAGAACTTTCGAATGTGCTTAGCATGTTGCTTGGATTAGGGTCCCGGTTTCGCAGCCATAGTATAGCACTGGTCGTATGATGGTTTTGTGTACGCGCAGCTTCGTGTTTCTTTGCACATGCTTCGATTTCATTATGGGGATGACCGAGAAGAAAGTCTTATTTGCTAGCTGTATCCGTCGCTTGATTTCGTCAGTTTCGTTGGCATCCTTTGACAGGTTGCTACCTAGGTATGTGAAGTCGTCTACGAATACGATGCTGAGGTCTCCTACGTTGACGTTCGATTATTCTGTCGTCCTGATTCTTGATTGCATCATTATTTTTGTTTTGTCCTTGTTGATGCGTACTCCAACTTCTTTTGCAGCGTTGTCAAGAGTATGCAGAAGTTCTTCTGCATCGGTCAGTTTTCGGGACATGATGTTGATATCGTTTGCGTACGCTATCAATTGTGTCGACATGATGAGTAGCGTTTCGCTGGTGTCCGTATCCATTACCCGTTGGTTTTGGCATTTAATATATCCGTGTTACCGGATTTTAGCAGCTCAGCTCGAATCGACCGGCGCTTTATTTGGTTTAAGTGACCGCAGAGCGAGATCAACTTCGTTTACTGTCGGAGGTTGTGTAGTGGGGCCATTATTTTTTTTCCTCCTCCCTCCACTCTCTCCATCACTCTATAGGCATATGCACCATCCTGGTGCATTCGTCGGCGTCAGGCCTTGCATTGTCAAGGATAGCGTATGGTAATTTTTCTTCAGAGAAAGTTAAAAAAAGATAGTTCATAAAAAAAAACTAAAAACTCTGAAATTTCGCGTAGTTCCATATCACAAATTATTTTGTTATTTATTTTTGTGTACATATGTATTTAGATGGCGCCATGTTCCTTTTGCTCTTCGTCCGCGGTACCTCCCAGACAACTATTCGTTGGTATAAGGGATGATACTATTATCAGTAATAACCCCATCAATTTCGGCTTGTTATTGTTGACGTTAGATGTTGTATTCAGGAGCTCTTCAAAATAGTACGCCCATCATTTATTGATACTATCGATGTTGCTGCTGATGTTTCCATCCGTGTCCTTACAGAGGCTAGTCCTTAGATGATAGCCGTTCTTAATTGTATTTACTAGTCTATACTACAATATATCTGGTGTTTATGTTAGCTGGGTTTTCATTAATGTTCAACAACTGCTTGTCAATATATTTCCGTTCCTGACGTCTAATTATTCTCTTCGATATTCGCCAGTGGTAACTACATGTCGTTCTGATATTACTACAAAACAGCGCCTTTGGCTGTATTCGAAGCGTCTGTGACCAAAGCAAGTGCTAGGTCGGGCTGGTAATGCACGAATAGATTACACTGAACGAAACGGGCTGGTAATGCACGAATAGATTACACTGAACGAAATTGTTTCTACAATTTACGAACGCTATATTAGCAACAGAAGCCCAGTAACACCTCATCCATGAACCGCTGAAGCGACTGATAGGTGGCTAGCGCGGTTGCCTTTGTGCACGTCGGGTTCCGTTTGTAATTCAAGGTCACCAATATGTTGGGGCGACCCGACGGGACTCCGGTTGCGACTAGGGGTCACCAATAAAATATGTGGCTATGATAACTACACAACCGGGAGAGGAAATACGAGTTCAGTCAAATGAAAAACCGTAATTTAATTCGCTTAGTTAATTTCGCTTCCATGGGTTGATGCCCACCTGGTGATAAGAAGGTGATACGTCAGGGTTGCCACAAGGTATCCAAAGTAAGGTTCGAGTTTTCCGAGTGAAACGTCCAAAATATGACATCAAGCCCAACATATCGATAAAAACATCGACCACACACCATGGATTTAAAAAAAAACATCATCAACATCAATACATCGATATTAAAAACATAGATATTTTTATAAATACATCGATGTTTGGAAGAGATCGAACTCGCATCCCTGCTAGATGGAGATGTCTAGCCAGCAAAGTGAGCCTAGTTGGGATACTAGGACCACTTTGCTGTAAAATCATGTTCGAGGACTGTAGATACTAGAACACATTTATGTCAGTCAGGATGTACGCATTAGCAATTTCAACACGACAGTCTTTATAACAGACAAACACTTCGGGAACTCAGCAGGGAATAATGTAAAGCATGGGGGGTACATATAAAAGACACCACACCACAGTTTTTTCCACAGAGCAAATTATCTCATGCAACGTTGTCCCCACTTGACAATAACATATCATCAACCTGCTTTTCACAGTGTCAAATTCCGTCAGTCTTTCATGATAGCCAGTTTAAGATACCATTATACATACTTCGCGTCTACGTCGAATTGCCTCTTCTAGATGTACACGTGCGAGCTAGGCATGTCCCGTCGGTCTGCCATCTATATTCTTTCAAGCGCCCTGCCCTGAATCTTATCGATTTATACATCAACGAGATATGGCACAAATACTACGCCCAGCATACTTCTCTCCGTGTAAAAAATAGAATTTCCCTTACAAGGATCCTTCCATCATCAGATTGTTCGGGACATGCTTGGTAAACACTTCCCGGTTAGGGGTTCCGTTGCCATAGTTGCACAGTAATTCAGGACAACCACGTGAGCGTATATCGCACAGCTTTACAGGAAACGTGCAAGTACGCATACGCAACTTTACCCGGACAATGGGCAGACAGGCCTTAATGGATGTCTTTGTTGTGTTGTATGTTTGTGGAGTCTATCAACAATTATAAAGGACGATTTTAATGAAAAATGTATATCGCATGTTACCAACATTCGTGTTTGGTATTATTAGCTGCACGTTTTCGGGGGGATTGTCAAAGTGTTTTAGTGTAAAATTGTTTAAATTGATTAGGAAACTGCTCAAAATCTGAGTAAGCTAATGATTTGACACGAAGTATCACCGAAATTGTACCGAATGGGATGGTCTACTTACACACTTAAAAATTTAATGAATCCTTTAGGATGTTGGAATATTGAGTTGTAATGTTTAAGCACAACAAATTTATTATTCGTGACTTTAAGGGTATAATTTTAGTTGTAGATGATTATCGGTTTATTGGTGGAGTTTATCATTAGTGTGTAATTTGTGGTCACGAAGGCACTACCTATTTTACACTATACAGGATAATAGCATCCATTATTAATGTAACCATTAGCTCCATCTTGAAATACTGAAGATAATTTGCACATATCATGCAATCGCTGCTGTCCTTTTCGAATACAAACTTCTGACCCAGATTCGTTAAAACCACATTTCAAACCAACAAGGACCACTCCGAAAAAACGCACACCCCTTTCATATGCAGTTAATAAGGTTAAGTAATTCATTCCTTCACCCTTTTCTGTCAGTCGCTTGCCGATTTGTGTATAGTTGACATATTAAATATGCAGCATTACCTGCTTGAAATTATCTCTTTGTCTCCTGCATTAGCTAATTAAATTAAATTAAGCGGCACTAGAAGTCCGTGTCGGAACAAAGCGAGAGAAGTAGTCCAGATGGAGCAACGGTTAGCACGTTCGCCTTCTATACACTGGGCACCGCACCGGTTTGATTCCTACTGAATGCAGTAGTTTTCGATAAAAAAGGGGGTTTACGTATCGGACTATGAGCCCTCTCAGCTGTTATATGAGTACCCACTTATGGGGTAAATAACTCGGTTGAACGTGTTGTTGATCACACACCTCTGCATAAAACACACCGCCACGATCTAGGAAAATAAGATGATGCTAACTCATGTTTAAATTTGGACTGTTGCGCCAGTTATTTTATAAGCGAGAATTGAGAAAGGCATTATACTGATAGATACGCTAGTAGCAGCATTCTCATTTAAAAGTGACAATCCCATATTATATCGCCGAGAATCGTTGTTGTATACAGGATCACTAAATTGTTTTTTATGAAATAATATATATATGTATATATCTGATTTGCTTCCTGAGACAAAAAGATCCGCTCCAACACAAATTGAGCAAAAAATTTCTAGTACTAATGACACAAAATTCTTTTCTGATGTCTCATAATGACAATACCACTTTTTGGTACGATATGTGGTGTTAGCGTCCGCATCCACCATCTTTTCGTCGACACTCCCTCTTTTTATTCTGAATATGGATTTTTTTTCTTAAATCTATAGCCTTACATGAAGAATAAAATTCAATTCAATCTCTTTTTGGGATGGAGAAAATTTAATTCGGGTGTGTAGCTTAATTTAAAATTCGTATGTAGATAATAGGCGCGTTTTTTAACAGCCATGCAGAGCAGAGCAGGTTAAGACCACACGATTACACTAACAATTTAATTTGAGCTGCTCCCGATAGAATGTTGGTGCAAGAATTCTACCCTATTGCGTTTTGAAATGCAGGCGGCGCAGGTGTCGAAGTTTTCGGGCAGTTTACAGTTGGGAAGCACATACAATTCATTTCCTGTCAATAAAATGTTCGTTTTGTGTAATTATATGGAATTGTAAACATTCAAATTGATTTTGCTGCCTAAAGGAAATTTGTCCGATTGTATCTGTATTAAGGATTCAAGTTTCCCCTTGAAATTTGAGTTGACGTCTGACTGCTGAACTAAACCAAAATCCACTATCAGCAAAGACATGCCTCGTTTTGGTCTTCGTTACTCTATTCTGCTCTCTAGCGTTTTTTTTTACCGCTTATCCTGCTCTACTCTGCTCTGTACAAAAAACGCAGCTATTGTATTGGTAATAGTTTCTGAAGAACAAGGTGTACTTGGAATTCATTTCTAATGAACTATGAAGATAAGCTTCTACCTGTCTCCAAAGCTCTAGGCTCTTTTAGATCTATGCGTTATTACCCTCTTGTTATTAGTTACAAATGATTAACATAAAATATGTGGAATGACTCAATTTGTATTAAGTAAAAAAACAAATAGAACGTGACTAACTTAGAGATATTGATCACAAAACCAAGTGATCATTACCAGATAGTGAAAGAAGGGCTTTTTTTGAAATGTATTCAACAAGAAATGTGGAACACGGCTAACACCCATGATCTTCACTGCAGACGTTGATAAATGGGCCTTTTATTTCGGAATATACAATGCAACAGCATTGCTGAAGAATGCCGGTGCCATTCAGATTCCCGGAGGATCTTAAAAATAGCAGGAGAACTTTATGTGATTTATGTGGAATCTGTCATGTTCCACTCTTGTGAGCTACGTATCTAATTTTCAGCTCGCCAGTCTGGAAGAAAATACATCCTGCGTTATTTATTATATATATATATATATAGTATTAGGTACGGATATGTACACTTTCGAAGCTTCTTCATGTATATAAGTAAAGGCACTTAATTAAAAAAAATAAAAAAATAAAAATGACACTAATGAAGTTTTTAATAATAAGTGAGTTAATTGCAATTATCCGGTCATATGCTTCTAATCTCCACTGGTTTTTATTAAATATGATGGAAGGGACCGTCCAAAATGGATGATGCATCCGGTGCAACCGTCTGTTGTACGTACTGTTCGATGCACTTGAGCCATCTCCTGTTCCAATTCTTCGAAAAGCTCAAAATGCCGGAACATTTCCATCAATCCAGCAATAGTCTGGATACCACACAATTTTATCGCCTTATCAGGAGCCGTTTGTAAGCCAGAACCAGTTTTGTGCCTGTCTAGTGTCTAGACGAGGCACATAGAAATGAGAACAACTTGTAAACATGTAGGACGTTTTCAATGTATGGATTTTGTGCTATACTGCAAGCATGCGAAATGGCAATCAAGAGACAAATATGTGTGTGTGTATTAGTTGGGAACAATTATTGTGCTTGAAATTTTCGAGCACAAGTTTTGTTCCCTTCCTATACCTTTCCTTCATGCATCTCGCCTGCAAAACCCGATTTTGTGCCGGAACAATTGTGCCTGGTGTAGACACCCTCACTAAGCCTCTTATCGCTGTCAAACGGAAGCGATCGTTGACTTCATCTGAACCGCACACTGATCCAAATGTTCGAAAACTCTTTTTCACACTATAAGGAGATTCTGCATCAAATTTTTGGGAGGCATTTTGGATGTCTCGCGTACTTGCACATTATTGTTCGTGGCTAACTTATGCACTGATGAGATTATGATGCCGCCGTCAATTCTTCCTCTAGCAGTTTCACTGATCTTCGCAGTTGCAGAAATTTTTCTTTTTTCTCTGATGCCGCGATTTCTTCTTCCAAATTCTCTGGGCTTCCAAAATTGGAGGATGCAGTTACTTGACTGAGACAATTGGAGGAAAACCAACCAGACGGCCAAGATCCGACGTCGGACTGTCGAGCGTCGATGATAACGTTAGATAGAAGGAAAGGACAATTACTACTTGAGTTTATTTATTTAATCTCGCTTGGAATATGCTTAGTAGATCTAGAAAAATATTTTGGTGGCGTATGCAATATTTACCAGATTTTTCGTTTTGAAAACATTGAAGAACGCTCCAACAATTAAGCAGTGAAATTTAGTGTCGAAATTTTCGGAAACATCTGTAGACAAATGGCGAGCGCAAACAAAGGGCTTAATTTTGTGGTTTTTAATACGCATTGTTGTAAATATTGATTGCCACGTCGATAAAAGTTGAAAAACATCGATTGGCGATGATATAAATTAGAGACAAACTCTTCTACGTTTGTGTTACCACGTAGAGGAGTTGTTTAACACGTGCAGGTTGTGGTAAGTTGTGATGATCCGTAAAGAAGCGGAGTTTCGTAGTAACTTCGGTCGTAAAAAATTAAGTGCTGCAGTGTATTAAACTCGTATTATCAAGTCTGTCCGTTGGACGATAACTTTTCAAGAATGAAAATTGTAGCTTTCAGGTATTGAAAAAACCTATATTTTCAATAACACCAATACCTGACGTAGGTACTTTCCTATTTTCGGGCCGAAACCAATTTTTTCTGAAAATCCGAAAATTTCACCAACTTTAGATGAATGAAAAGGCAAACTTATAAGCTTATAAGCTTTCTTACTAATTTTGGAGTCCACAACTCTTAAACAAATTCACGTAGATAACTAATTAGATACCCTCCTGTGTTTTTCTGGGTTTATCTATTCCTCAAATTTCAATTAAACGCCAAACCCATTACTGGTCTCGAAATTTGTAGGCCGAAAGCTAACCCTAACCAATACACAACTTTGGGCTCATATCTACCTTCTTCTTCCTGCGTCTTGGTATATTCGGTAACATGTTATGAGACACTAAAAGAATAAATCGGATTGACGCCGGGTGAAACCTGCGGAAGCGTAGCACCTTGTAAAAAAGTGAAAGATATAATAGCCGCGTTTTTTTCTGGGTTCAGAATAGGACAACTAACACATATTACACTATCAGCATTGTTTTCGATAATTCTCGGTGCACAACTGGTGCTAGAAACTTTTTCTGGGATACTCGGAATTCTCAGCAAGCATTGCTGTTCAGGCATGTAATTTAGGCCAGTTTAGAATGATCATACTGTTTATATACAATGAATAAAATATTGATTTTTTACAATAAATAACATTGAATAGGAAGCAAACAAAATTATTCTTATGCCCAAATAAAATTTGGTAGATTGTATTTACACTGAGGATATCTTAGAATTCTGTTGAATTTTTTGTTGAGGTTTGAAGGCTAACTACCGCAAGACACACCCTGAACCTAGGAAACACCCATTTTCCTCTGAATTCCCTTTTCGCTAGTCTGTTCTTTTCTACATTTTTTATTTGCTACTTATTCTGTTGTGTCATGTGTAATATTCTGGTACAAAGAACTTCTTCGCATTGTCTTGTTGATGAGCTGTGCTGCCTCTAGAGTACGGTCGGCAATGTTGCACAAGTGTCCCGGCTATTATTTCTGAGGGTCGACCATTTTTTCGTCTGTTATCAATGACCTCCACTATCGATGGGGAAATGTAACCTTTTAATGTATTTATGCCATAATCTGGCATCGTTTTTGGTTGGGATATAACCAAAGCAATGAGACGACGATGCGTTTTCTTTGGCGATTGAAAGCGAACACTGTCTTCTGTGTCCCAGCAGCTGAAGACCCCTAATATAACATAAAGGGTGGGCCAAATTGTTTGGTTTATCGTTTTATTTGTCGAAATAATATAGCATATCAACAAAATGAACTTCTGCTACCTCAATAACGGGACACCGCTTATCAGCAGACTTTTTTGCTCCTGCTGACGCCAGGTCCTGTCAAATGGCTGGTAGCGTAACTTCGAACATTTAAGTCAAATGAGCTTTTTTTTTTACATAATTACGTCGATGGCAGGAGTAGATTGTCCTAAAATACAAGTGGCATTAGGAAATTTTTATTCATGTTCCAGTTTCATTTTTTAACATTTTTAATAATTAACCGTTATTTTTGAGTATCATTACCAATCTGCTGATAAACGTATTTCCGCTGGTGCGCCACCGGAAGTTAATTTTATGTTAGTAAAGCGTACATACGACACGAAAAAATAAAAATTATGTTTTAACAAATGTTTCAAAAAATAGTGTCGCTAGCTCCCGGGCTAATAGACTACTCGTACGAACTCTTCAATAATAAATGAGAAAAAAATCTTTTACATGTCTCCAATCAAAGGTCTGTTTAATCTTTCATTTATTCTTATAAAATTTTCTACACACGCCTGAGTAGCCGGTGCATTACCCTATCGGCATTAATCAAGATAAAAAGATAGGAATTTAAAATGCTTTCACTTTTCTCGGAAAACTATTTTAATGTAAATTTACATATTACATTGTTTTCCTTCACGTTATTCATTGTAATGTCTTAATTCAAGCTTCTTCATTTCTTTTTCGTGCAACATGTGACTTTATTAACCGATTAGATAACGAATCTTTTACTCTGCTTTGTTAGAATGATGCTCGTGTTATCTGAATACAAACACTTAAAATATTTACATTTGTAGTGTTTTACACGCTTGGTTTGTTTAATCAGTGCGACAATTAGTAAACTATGCAAGCGCATTTTCGGAAAAGAATAAAACAGAAGAAGTAATGATGTAGACTCGATGATAATCGTCGTTGCATTAAAAAAGTGGGTTAACAAGATAAGATTAAGAAGTTATTAATTTCCCAAATTTGACTACGCTATACGTTTTTTTTAGCAATGCATTGCATTTTTTTCTTTTATATTTTGACGCCGATCAGGAGGGATACTAAAGGTTATCATTTCTTTGCCATCAATATTATTTGTGGTACATAATATTGTTGCAACTAATCACTTCTGGATGAAGATAGGTTGTGAGAGCTTTAACGGAGAGAACTTATTAGAAAAAAAAAAATTATATGTGTGGAGTTTGTTTTTCATCCAATACAACTCTTTTTTGAAAAATAAAAAAATATTATAATTTTCTAGAGCAGAGATTCCCAATCTTTCTGCAGTCGCGACCACCTTAGAGGGAAAAAAATTGCACGCAACTCGGTCATAGATGCAAATTACCGAAAATGTGGTGATCAAATTTTTTACGTGTATCTTTATGGTCTTTCTTTTTGTACCAGATTTTTTTAGCTGTTAAAGTGTCACCACCCACTATCGATCTCGAACTCGAACACGAATCAAGTACAAGTGGACCGGTTTGTATCACATCTATGTGAAGAGTGTGTGTGTGTTTCAGAGGACATTTGTATCAGGTTCGTGTTCGAGTTCGAGCTCGACAGTGGGTGGTGATTTTTCCAAGATTTCCTTGGATGTTTTAAGTGTAATCTTCCTCCGTACACTTTTTAAAATTTTTTAGAACTAAACCTTGGGGAATTGGCTCGAGTAGAAATTTTAATTTGACTGGACTATAATCTGAGCTTACGGGAAGTTTTCAGAAATTTTTAATACCGTTCGCAACGGCTCGGCAACGTGTCTACAACCTAGTCAAAAGAGTCTTATCTCCAGACGTTTTAATGTGTTTTTCTATTTATGTGGTGTCCAGGAAACATATGTATACCAATAGCCCTAAGAAAACCCGAAGTTCACTCCAAGCAGTATCTAAAAAATGACTTTCCTGAGTTTTAGAAAAGATTTTGAATTTTCTAAATAATCATCTCCGTTCGTCCCGTGCAGGTTTTTCAGATTCCTCACAAATTAGAAAATTTTCTTTGTGAAATGAAAAATCTTCGGTTTGTAGATATTTATTGACAAATATAGTATAGAAATGAGTTTTCTGGCTATTTAGTTAGTTTTAATTTGAGATACACTGAACGTCTGTAGGGACAAAAAATAAATAAATGGGTTTTTGTAAAAAAAAGGACTCCACTGAAAAAATTACCTTCAATTTTTTCAAGAACGAATATTTATCATAGAATTTTTAATGATCTTTAATTTTGGCAATACTAGGGTTAGCTGTTTTTAAAATATTTTTCAAAAAACTAAAAAAAGGGCTATTCTCTTTGTTTTTGAGATATTCTGCCTAAATACGAGTAGCATTCAAATTTTCGATACTTTTAGTATAATGATTAATATTTGAGCGTATTTTGACTATGGTACTATCTTTGTCGAAGTCTGTCATTAATATCAAATCCAGAGCTAGAAAATGTCTAATTCATTAATTTCTGACAAACAAAAATATACAACGATTTAAATCGTCGAAATATACTTTTTTTTTAAATTATTTCTATAAAACAAATTTTTAAATTTGTCGTTTAATTTTGAATTTTTGAAAACGCTTTCGCGACCCCTCAGAAATAGCTCCGCAACTCCGATTTTGAGAAGCAGTGTTCTAGACAGATCGCGCATCAACTTTACGAATCTAAATCACTTTACAGGTACTTGAGCTGTTCGAAATAATTTAAAATGTCAATGCTCTTCGTTGCTGCGCGCAAGTTCAATTTACATTGTCTAATAATTTGAATATTTCACGCATTAAAACGCAATTATTCTCCCAATTTCAACACAATCATGCAAGTGTCATCTATCGATAAGGACATGCAAATTATTCTCTAATTCGTTTTTTTCGTTTTTTTTTATTCTCCATGTCATCCGCTCCTATTATACACATTCCATAGCAATAACATCCATTGTACGAGAAAATTAATTCCCATTTCTTTCTTTTCTTTATCTTTCCAGCGAACGCCGCCAATCCTGATGCAGATCAAAAAGGACCGATTTTTCTCAAGGAACCCATCAACCGAATTGATTTCTCAAACTCGACCGGCGCTGAAGTAGAATGTCGAGCAAGCGGAAATCCACCCCCGGAAATTATTTGGATTCGAAGTGACGGCACAGCGGTGGGCGATGTACCCGGATTGCGACAGGTTTCATCGAATGGAAATCTGGTGTTCCCACCCTTCCGTGCCGAGGACTATCGGCAAGAAGTTCACGCTCAGGTGTATGCATGCTTGGCTAGAAATCAATTTGGAACAATCATATCGCGAGATGTGAACGTACGAGCAGGTGAGTTTTAAGTGTTCTAGAGAGAGAGCGCGAGGAAAGTGAAAGTTTCTGCAACACCGTGGGGGATTGTGGAATTTCGTTGGGTTGGAAGAGATATACTCGTGGCTAAACATTTCCGAATATTCGGGTTGAAAGTCGCATAATTTTGCACAATAAATTTAAAAATTCAATTATTTCATTTATTGGAGTCCCGTAAGTAATATGGACGTTAAAATTAAAGTTCATTAGAATAAAGAAATAACATCGAAAAGACCAACTCAAATATGAGACAAGAAAAATATTTTTTTTCAACTAAAATTGTTTGAAATTCATTCGTGTCTTCCACCTCAACAAATCCACGGATCGCCTTGAACCATATAATTTTGTTTTTCAGTGTTTTGAGGTTGATATCTTCGGTTCCATAAAATGGGTTTCAATGTTTGGCTGTTTGGAAAATTCGAATAATGGGATTACATCTAGATTAGAGTTGAAAGTGAATTGGTTGAACGTCAACTTTTTCTCGGCAGTTCGCTCCTTTACCTATCTATATTGAGTCCGTAATTCGTCCCCACGCGGCAAATTATCTTGTGGTAGCTATTTGAACTCGCTCGTCGCTGATCCAGGCCGTTCGATTCATTTCTTGAACTCTCTTCGCTTGTCTCCAACGCTGCTATTTTGGGACAATTTTCAGGACTTACTTACTTCTTCTGTTTTATTCAGCCTTTCTTGGAAACAGTATTGTTTGGCTTCCAGTTTCTTTCGTTGTCCTCAAATACAAATGTATACAAATGTGTTCATTTATTTAGTTGTATCGATTGGTATAATTTGAATTTGTTCACCATTATTGAAGTCGTGAATGTTATTAAAGGGCAGTTTTTTGAGGGCTGGTTGCTTCGTTTGCTTATTAGTTGTTGTTTTTTTATTAAAAATATGTATATTATGCAAATAATCGATATTTTAGATGGTTGGACAACAAATACGGGGAGCGAACCACACTTTTGGTTTGAAACAAATTTTCAGGCCAGTGGAAAAGGGTGAACATCTTTCCAGTTCATTGAGTTAACTTTACGCATATTCAGGCATAACTGCACACTTGGTTGGACCGCCGAGCTGACTCGTAATGCTGGTAGCTTTCAGTTTTCTCAATTACCCCCAATTTCAGAATCCTATTTAGAGGATTTTTTTTTGGCAGCGGGTGCTTATTTGCTCAGAGAATCACTTAGGTACTGAGGAGAGTTGCCTTTTTTTTAAGTAAACAAAGTGATCAGTTTGAATTTTTACATAATCTATAGTAAATCAACAGAAAAACAGAAATAAGTTAAAAATACATATGTTTATGAAACATGTATAAAATGGCTATGTATCAAATCAATGATTGAGGTTCTCCGAATGATCATATCATATATTCCGGTAACACATTTAATCATTTTGCACCATAGAGTGGAGAGAACACAACATTTGAACAAAATTAACATAATTGATTCACGTTGAGACATTAACAATTATGGTCTTAGACCTGCTCTGCTCCGTGGAGCAGCAAACTTCATTCACTTTTATGTCAAAATTATTCAACAAATTACACATACTAGACGATCATCTAGCGACCAACTACGTGTTATCAGTACACCCTTGGTGCTATTATTTTCGTTTATTGTCAACATTATTGATACCATGAACTCGACAACTCTTTTCAATATTGTCAATACTTTTCGACAACTCTCATGTCCATTCATGCTCTACTTGTAACAATATAAAAATGAATGATGATGAATGAAGTTTGTCGGAATCACTCCAAAGTTAGACTGTTAACAAAAAATATGCGACCGAGATGGAATATGCGGACAGCCTTATGGTGTCAGATACATACATTAATCCATGTATAAGAGAAGCTACCTACTATCACGTTGGCTCGCACCTCACTACTGTGGCCAGGTCCAATCAATCTAGAGACAGCAGCCGAAAATCGACTGCTTTCTCTAGCAATAAAGTAATTAAAAGCAAGATAGATAGATAGATAGATATAACAATACGAGCTATTTTCCCAGCAGGAAGGCACTGCGACCATAAAGATCTATTGTGCCGTAGCTCATTAATCCAAAAGACCGTCCACCCTTCTAATAAAGGGCAGTAAGTCTTTAGCAGGAATCAACCTGAATTCTGCAGTGCTGATAGTAGCCTGCCCGAGGAGTGACATCCTAAAACGCGCGATGGCGGGATATTCGCACAAGATGTGCTTGGTCGTTTCCATGTCTTCCAGACAAAGACGGCATTCAGTCTCGGTTGACAGACCCATCTTGTTCAGGTAATATCTGACCAGGTGATGGCCAGATAAGTACCCCACTAGGAGTCTTAGGTGGGTTCTACTCATTTGAGTAGTACCCTTGTGACTGAAGGGCGTTGTCAGCTCCTTTGATTGACGAAGCCCTGGAAGGTTATTCCAGTACTGTTGACGCAATCGTGCAAACCAATCTGTGATCCGCAGTTTGGCCGAGGCCAGTCCAAAGCCACAGTAAGGCTCAGGTCCATGAAAACGACTGGATGATCCTTGTCTAGCAAGTTCATCCGCAGCCTCGTTCCCCTCAATGCCCTGGTGGCCTGGCACCCAATACAAGAAGACTCGGTTTTTGGTTGCCAACAGTTGAAGGAGATTGTAACACTCCTTCACCAGTTTTGAAGAGACCTTAAATGAGGAGAGCGCTTTTATAGCTGCTTGGCTGTCTGAGTAGATAGCAATGTGAGCGCCGCGAAGTCCAGTTTCCAAGATTACCCTGGCGCAGACAAGGTTCATGCACGCACTCTTTTGCTTCTTCACTAAAGCTTTTTTCCTCCTCTCCTCCTTTCAGGTTGTTTTATTTGGCGTGTATCTTATCTTATGACTGTACCTATAAATAGTATCGTATACAAACTATTTCTCCTATACTGCTTTTCAGCAAAATGCCATGCAGCATATACACAAACCGCTTTTTTTATACACACGCCATATGATTATATCTATTACACGGGAGAACAACTTTGACACTTTTTTCTGTTTTTTTTTGAATTTTGCACCTAATTTATAGTAAAACGGCCTCGCTGATTCCAAAAATGCAGTCCGTTTTTCCCCTATACGTCAGGTTTTCGAGATATCGTTTGTTTTTTAATTTTACGGAAAATTACAAAAGGCCCCCTTAAAAAACAACTTTTTTTAAAAGCTACGGGGCTGCATCCTTGTGCAGGACCTTCTAGTACCTGTATACAATAAAATTAAAAGCAATAAAAAAAGTAATTTCTCGCTACCTGGATTGTTTGTTAAAAGTTGTGAAATTCTTTGACCATTTTTAAGGCTCTTTTATGTAAAAAAAAGTATTTAAAAGCCTCTGTTCCAGTATATTACTCTATTATTGTGCTCTTAACTTGTGTAATGGAAGCCTCTACCATCCCTCGTCGAAAGTGTCTCAACGTTCCGGACTCATTTTGCTATATATGTGGCAGTTATACATTTCTAAGTCAGAGGACAAAAATAGGCCCCTTTGTTCACCAGGCATATCTTGCCTACTTCAAAACTCCAATTTGCAATCAGGATAAATGGTGGGTCCCTCATAAAGTGTGCAGGTGCTGTGTCACACATTTAAGGTCCTGGACGAAAGCAGAACGACTTCAGTTGCCATTTGGTGTGTCAATGATATGGCGAGAGCCCTCAAACCACACAAGTGATTGTTACTTTTGTTGTACTAAAACAACAGATGAATTTCCGGAAAATCTTGGAGCTGTGAGTGATGAGCAGGGAGAGCGATTTCATCAAGATTTAAAAATCATGGAAACTCGATATCAAGGTAGATGGGATGCGAATATGATGGCGGACTATTGTTGGAGCATAAAACGGGACTGTCCTGAAATTGAACACTCCAGGAAAAGCTACAAACGAAAATTTTTGCCATAATTTTTTTTTTAGTTCTTAGGTAATATTGTTAAGATGTAAAATCAAAATTTATAAATACAAAAATTGTAACGAGTTTCGTTTGTTTTGATTTCAATGAAGGGAAGGTTTGTATGGGGGCCAAAATTTGAGCCCGCTGTATCTCAAAAACTGGACGTATAGGAGAAAAACGGTTAGCATTTCCGGATTCTATGACCAAAAATTAGCTAGAAATGAATATCAAATCGAAATAAACAAAATGCTGTTCCCCCGTGTTATTAGACCCGGATAGAAAGATATAATAGACATGAACATCTCTAGCATTTCTATGCCTTGTTGACGTTTCGATAGCATATCTACTTTTCGCAAGTGCAGTTGCTAACATGCACCTCCTATCCGCGCTGTCTTTATACTGACAAGCTCGGAGCACTATGAGAGTTCTATTAGTACCCACAGGCAGTTTTTGATCGCGCGGAGATTTGAACTCCGAGCTCTAGAATAGTATCGTAGAGCGGTCACCGAACGACCACGACCACCGAGCGCAATCTAATGCTGCTTCTTATGTATACCAACATTTTCCGGAGATAATATCTAAACTATTTATTCGATTGTAATAAAATATAGTTTGTGCACACCTCTGGAAGAATCCCTTTCCAATGGTGTAAAAATCATTAAGCAAAAACCAATAAGGGTCAAGGCAATTAGAGAGAAAAATCATGAAAATTGGTTCAGTAGTTTGGGAGGAGTTCATGACACAAAATTCCCATACAAAGCTTGTTAAGCCTGTTAATATATACATAGATTCCCAAATCGTGACTCAAGTTCATCGCATTATGAAAATTCCATCATAACCCCCTGGTTTAGCTCAGTCGAATAAAATTTGCAAAACAGACTGTTATAAATCATCATCCATTAACTGACTTTTGCATTCTGAAATAACAGCCCGAATATAATCTCTTGAAATGGACAGGCTACTTCCAATTGTGGTTGGCGAAAAATATTTCCCATGGTGTCATGCCATCATACATTTTGCGTTTTATCACATACCATCAAGATAATTAATGTTTTACATGCGTTAAATGAAAACCGAAAGAATTACAGTATGGCGTTTTTTTTACAATACAAAGTGTTAATTCGGCCATTATATTATATTACAATATTATGGAGATTAGTACATATATTAGATTAATTTATGTTTCATTTGAACGAAAATGATAAAGAGCATAAGCGAAATGTCAAGTGTTAAATTTTGAGGTTAGAATTTAATGTTGACAAGGTTTCACCCATACATCTTGTAGCGCACGGTTTGATGGGCATCCGAAGATGACCGTGGGGACGGAGCCTAAGGTAGCATATGACCGTGAAGGTCAGGCTGTGCCATGTGGCGAACAAAAAGACCCCTCAACGAGCTAAGCAGCGGCATATGCTTGCTGTAGCTCAGTTCGGGAGATGTGGGCGGGGTTTTCGGCGCTCGTTGCCCCTTTCCTTTACGTATTAATAAAAATTCATAGGCGTGGGGATGACAATACAAACATGGGAGGCGAAAATAAGGAATGGCAAAAAATAGGGCGATAAGGATGGAATGGTTGGCGGACGGCGCAGATTCCATCGCGCTCGCATCAGGGTCCAGGCGTTATGGGACCCTTCGCCTCTGGTTTCGTACCACCGACAGATCCTTACTCATCAGCTGCCATAGATCTGCAGCACTACCAGACCATAATATGGGTCATTACAAGCTGTTTACACAAGTTTTCGAAATTGAATCCACAACTACTACATTTACAATTTGAATTTTGATTGATTCTGAAATCTCAAACTTAGCATTCAATTAGTTCAACGTTAGCGAGAATATCGCAGATTCCCGCAAATTTATATCTACATATCGTCGTCGGTGGCCACCTAAAATATCGGACATATCGATGCATTATATTACATTCAATATTCAACAAATTCTTTTCGTAAAATATGATTACTCATGTTACAAAGAAAATTATATTGAGGCCGCTACACACAAATAACCCATCGGTGACAATTGCAAGTAATTACTAAAGTATGGACGATGGCGTGTCGTGGCCGATGATGGCTTCCAGAAAATGACTTCGATAGCGATTTTGGCCTTCAAGCTAGACTAGAATGAGCCACACTGGTATGCACTATTTGCCTTACCTCATGTGGGCATAGCTCGTCAATTATTCGACAGAAGTTTTGTTAGCATATAACAGGTTGGCATACACATCCTGTCCATTTAGTCGCATTTTGCGACAAGTCGGTAAAGGTTGTCGCTTATTGTTGCGTCCCACACTACAGGGGAAAAGCATTAATCCAGACATTACATATCTACTACCGTCTATACAATAGAACCATCACAAAAATTGGTACATTACCAAATCATGGTCTGACATGGATGCATTACGAAATATTGCCTTATGGGATCATATTCGCTTATGGCGTTTAATTCGTCTGGCGTTGCTGCAAGTCAACATCATCGTCATCAAGTAAAAAGAGCGTAACTATTTTAACTTTTTTTTTAGTAAGTTTTTTTTATCTATTCTAATATTATTACCCTTAAAATGCGCGTGCCTCGAAAATTTTAATTTGCTATAACGAAAAAGTATTGAATTTAAAATATTTTTTTAAGCATGGTGTATTTTGAGAGCCTTCTATCAGAATCCGCGAAAAAAAACTTGATTTCCAAAAAAATTAGTTACGCACTTTCTATACGAAGACGACGATACAACAGTTCTAAAAGGAATCGCCTTTTGTCTATAATCGGAACTAACAAGCGAGATTTATAGTCAAAATTTAATACAACGCAACCAGCTCTTATGAAGCAAAGCTCATTCTTTAACATCACCTCTTCTGGTTTTTTCTCAAGTCGTCACTTTTTCTCCCATCTTCGTTTTTATTATTGCTTTACCTTAAATTGTAGTTTTTAGATGTTTTTCCCATTCTTTTTCTGGTAAACCGTACGATATGCAGTTGTGGCACAATACTACGAGGCTGACGTAAATAAAGAACATGTAATACGTGGCAACTCTGCTGTTATAAAGTGTCTGATTCCTTCGTTTGTGGCGGATTTCGTTGAAGTGGTATCCTGGCATACGGATCCAGATAACAACTACTTCCCAGGCCAAGATTATGGTTTGTGAATGCATCGGATACTGTAGTATAGTGAGCTCCTGATAACTTCCTTTCCGAAAGAGTCCTTGAAGAGTTCCTCTTTGGTGCGCCTACTTTCCATATTTTATTGTATTTTATTATTTTAAGCTGTTCCGTGCTTCTTTGGTGGTTGATTTTATTTGTTTTGAATTTCGCTTATACGACTTTTTCGTGTTTGTATTTCGTGCGAACTTTTGCAGTTGTCGCCCAATATTACGACGTTGATTTTCACAAGGCCTACGTAATACGAGGAAACTCGGTCGTTCTAAAATGTGAGATCCCTTCCTTCGTAGCGGATTTTGTTCAAGTGGTCTCATGGCACACTGACCAGGATGAGAGTTTCTTTCCGGATACTGAATATGGTTTGTTTTTTACAAGTGAATTTTTATATTTTGAATTGTTAAATACAAGGTTGACCCTAATGTTCCTGAAGTTCCTGGCGCTTTTTTAAATACTCGTATTTTTTAATTTTCGGATTTCTTTGAATCGCATATTTGTTTTATTTTTTTAACGACTCAACATAATTGCTTGGTCCATTTTTCTTCTAGTCGTTGCACAATTCTATGACACAGATGTAAATAAGGCGTATGTAATTCGTGGTAACTCGGCAGTTTTGAAATGTGAAATTCCATCATTTGTCGCTGATTTTGTTCATGTTGTTTCTTGGCATACTGATAAAGATGAGATATTTGTTGCCGGAACAGAATATGGTTTGTACCTTAAAGCTGGGGTATTTTTTCATAAAATATTGAATAATATGAAGGGGGATTCCTGTAACCACCGTATTTTTTTTTTATTCGATTTTATTTTAATTTGCGGAATTTTCCGGGAGCATATTGTTTTATATAAATTAAGAGTTTTTAGAAAAGTTTCGTCAACTCGTCGTTAGTCGATGTAATGTCTGGTCGCTCGTTCTGGCCTGCGACATTGTCATTGGTGCGAGACGTTATATTGAGTCCTCTTCATGTCTCATTTATGGTCGTTGAACAAAGGATCAACTGCGTAGATCAGTATCTTTACGAATTTGTCTGCACCCAAATAAATCCGTTATGGCCGGTTTACATTCTCGCCGAGTGGACGATATTCGACGAGGATGCCCGAGGCAAGCAGTATGGGCGAGGCATGTGTTCACGTTCCTGCATCAGCCGGTTCTTCGCACTGGAACGACCCGTTTTTCGACGGTTAAGAGCTGCCAAACCCCTTCGATGTAAGAAGAACTGCAGGATTCGAAGTATCGCTACCACAACAACAACAAGGCATGAGTTCACATTCTCGCCCGAGTACGAGTCACGAGTGCTTTGCACTTTCAGTAAAAAATAATGTTCGCACTTGTGAAGAGCATTTAATTTAATTTTTTCCAGCCATGACATATTTCATGCAATTTTTATCTTTATACAGTTGAACCCCAAACTCCACGCGCCACGAAAAACTATTCATAAAAGCGTTCGAATATGATAGTACAATACTCGTACATGCATTATTTTCCACTTGGCGTATGTGACCGCAACATCACGACGAAGAAAGAGTGTGAACATGGAGCGCTCGGACTGTCTTGTGCTCGTGCATCGTGGTGGCTCGCCTCTGGATCGAAGTCGGACGAGGCGAGAGAAGTAACAATCAGCACAGAGTGAGCAGCATGTTTACATTCTCGTGCCTCGCCCATCCTCGTGCTACTTCGCGAGAATGTAAATGGGCTATTAAATTCGCATCTGGCACATACTATATCTTTCGTGGCGCAAAAATCTCGTAATGCATGTGAATATTGTTCGTTTTTGCAGAATATACATCACCCGCTTATTGTCATGACCTCGGCGATGGCAGGACTCAAAACCAATATGAGGATGTTTTGTTTGTGGTATTCGATCGGCTACCCTCTCCTTCGTCCCTGTAATGATCAATTCGATGAATTCCAGGTTCCGACGTCATAGCCATCATCGCTGGGTTTGACTGCTTCAATCTCATCCAATTAGAAATAAGACCATCCGGGGTAGATTGGTCTGCAATGAAAAGAACAGAATAATATTGTTGGTCATCGATTATAATTGATTACTACTACTCATTTGCCCTAACCTCTAGTGGGACATAGTGCGTCAACTATTCCATGTTGCTTAGCTGACGTTTCGTTGGCCTAAACCAGTTTCGGACGTTGCAGGTTGCCAGCATGCACTTTAAAATCGATTAGCGATGCTCTGTTTAACTTCATATTCCAAAGAATACAAAAAAAAAATAAAAAATAAAATGTGAGTGTCCAATGAGTAATATACGTAGTGTAATTATTTTTTAATGATTGCAGTACTCGCCACTGTTCAGCGTCTTCCCTGAATCATTATGTAATTTAATCTTCTTAAAAAAATTCGTATTAGTCATATCATCATCGGCATCAGCAGTCATTCCCTCTTCTAGTCCAGCAGAACTTACAATTAAATATACAAAATTGGGGACCGGAAATAATTGTAGCAACTGCTGCTGACATCTTTCTATACCCGTACATTTAGAAAATTGTTCACATAAATCTTTGTATTTACTGTATGCTTTACATTGTTTTCGTTTCTCTTTTTATATCATATGTGTATTTATTTCACTTTTTTTGCCTGAATTTCGTTTAATACGGACAAAGGCTAATTGAAATTTTTCAGTTTTAAAGTCATGGGAAAACTCCAGAAAATTTGTGGCCTTTGAATTATGATTCACTTTTACTTGAACTTGACCGTGAATCTACCTGTCAGTTGTGATTGTCGTTTTTACCTAATCTATGGAGTGTAATTATTTTTAAATTAAAGTCAGGGCTCCGTGAAGTTGCAGAGATGTTCCTAGATGACATCTTATAAGAAAATTAAATAGTAGTTAGGGACGTGATACAGTTTACAGGTCGTTGAGCTCTTGGCGTGTACCAATGAGGTGCAGTCTAGTTGTGGACAATGTTAAGGCTGCTACTACTATATTAAATATTGGAATAATGCGGGTTACCTTTGTGGATTCTGTTGTTTCACTGCATTTATCTCCTGAGCATTGCACTATGTCACTATGCTCTATCCTGGTCACTGGCCTTGGGATATTCCGTGATCTTTTCTTCTAATTATCGGCCATTACCTTCAAAAGAAAAAAATTCAAAGTTCAGCACAAGAACCATAAATATTGTAATTTAGAATTGTACGGGTATATTTTACCACACGAATTATTGTTATTACTTTCTTCAGTAACCGTAACGATTTTTTTTTTCGTATCGTCCAACGTTCTTTTCTTTTTGTTGCTGTTTCCTCACAACTTAGTGGTTCAACAATTTTACGAGTCTGAAGTGAACAACGAGTATGTCATCCGTGGTAATTCGGCCGTTCTGAAATGTTCGATTCCCTCATTTGTAGCTGATTTTGTTCAAGTTGTTTCGTGGCAAGATGACACTGGCACATTGTTTGGTTCGATAAATGATTCGCAAAGTGAAAACAGTAAGCGACCTAGAATGGGTTTGTGTGCGACTCCACGAAATATTCATAAATGTTGTCCTGGTCCCCGAGTTTCCTGGAACTTTTATATATTGTAGTACATGCTTTATTTCAATTTTATTTAAGTCATAATGCCTGAATTTTTCTAATTCGCAATAATTTTCAACATATTCTAGTTGTTAATCAATACTACGAAGCCGAAGTTGTTTCGGAATATGTGATAAAGGGGAATACGGCTGTTTTAAAGTGTAATATTCCGAGCTTTGTGGCGGATTTTGTGAAAGTGGAGGCTTGGGCCGGAAGTGATGGTTCGGAGTTTCTGCCGTCCGATGATTTCGGTTGGTTCCTTTGGCCTTGATGGATTCGAAATTGTTATGAAGTTTATATATTCCCTTTCCCACGAGTCCTGATTTCTTTATTGATCCCTGCAATGAATATATTATTTATATTAACGACAAATGTAATTTTTTTTTGTTTAGTGGTGAATCAATATTATGGAGCTGATATTTTGATGGAATACGTCATTAAAGGCAATGCTGCAATTCTGAAATGTTCAATTCCGTCATTTGTAGCTGATTTTGTTCGTGTTGAATCGTGGATTGATGAGAATGGAACTGAATTGAAACCGTCTGACAATTATGGTTTGGGTTTTGATTATTTTTTGAAATATTTGGCTCCTGTTGATCCTTTTCCGATCCGCGATTTCTGTCATCAGATTTTAACTTGTTATTCATTTTTATTTTGTATTTTCTAATTACTTTTGTTGTGGATATTGAGAAAGCTGTGGTGAGCCCAGATGGCTGTCGGCCGGCTCTGGTGTTGGTGGGTAATATAAAAATTTAAATACAACTCCTCAACAAAACAATCAGCTGGTTATGGAGAATCATGGTGACAGTGGCTCAAAAATGTAGCCACTTTATGCCTCAGTGAAAATAAGAAATAAAGAAAAATACAATATCGAAGTATGAAAAGAACTTGAACAAGCAAAACCTTGATCCTGGTCCACCGAATAAAACTCAGGGATTTTTAAAGTGACGGTAACTGAACACACTTTAATAGTAATTCATGAGATCTCCTGAAGCCTTTTTACTGGGGACTAAATGTGTGATTAGACACCCGAATGCCTCTTGAGAAGCTTTTAGCCGTTTTGACACTGGTTGGTAAATTACCATCATTATTACATGCTCCTATTAAAATTGGGTTGATTGTCTTCTTACGAAGAAATCTGGGACGAATCGAACTCAATTAACCCAGTACTGCTCAAGATGGCAAGCTGAATGGTTAAGTTTAGAGCAAGTATAGCTTTGAATGTGGTACCTCTCTGCAACAACCATTGTTTAGGATGCAGGATGGCTTTCGGCTTCAACACGATACATTCAGATATTGCGAATTTGGTTTGTCATCTTTTAGCACCACAAAAATATCTGACATTATGTCTGCATTTTATGATCTTTTGGAGTCTAAACTATCTAAGTCGTTGAATACCTATTATGCGATATTTTGCGTGGAGCACGATTTCCATAAATTCATTTCATGGTTCGATAAATAATCCTTCCATCATGCTGTTACATTTTTTTTTCCTTCGACGTACATATGGCGTACAAACCATTTTACAGAGGTATACACCTCATTGCATCCCGTAAAATGGTCAGTATCAAGCTCGTCCCGCATTAACTTCATTGATTTCTCCAATCGCAGATGAGGCGACTGGGAACTAATGAAAAGGGCATTCGATTCGACCATTATTACGATAAATAAACACAACTAATCTAGCTTATTACAGGTCATATCGGATTGTTGTCTCAATATCCATCATGATCTGTATTTGCTTGGTTACCGGTCCTGATTAACGAGATTTAACCCAACATCCAACAAAATCGTACTCTTCCCTCAAGTCTTCTCCCCTTGGCCGTTTTGAAAAAGGGCCAACTGAACTGAGTCTTCGTGGTTTTTATAATTGTTTTTTTTTTGCCTAGGACATTTTGTTCTTGATTTTCGAGCAAAGGTGTCATGGTGGTATATCCTTTCGCATTGATAAACTCTTTTATCCTGGTGAACATAACGGAGGTCACCATTTCTTCCATGCGATTAAAATAGCTGAAATAATTTTTAGAATTCTTAAGATTAGGTACCTTTATTTAGAGATGGAGACACAACGGTTATAGTTTTTTTTTCTGTTTAGACGCAAACTTTATTGGTAATAAATTTATATTTGTTTGACCTTATTCCAGTCGTCAATCAATTTTATAAAGCCGAGATTCTAACGGAATATGTAATTCGGGGCAATTCGGCTGTCTTGAAGTGTTCAATTCCATCTTTTGTTGCCGATTTCGTGAAAGTTGAATCGTGGATAGATGAGAAAGGCGTTGTACTGACCACTTCAGACAATTATGGTTATTACATGCATACATGTTTTTATTTTCAAAATCAGAGTGATAAGTGACGATCCTTTTATCCTTTTTATCACACGCCCTGCTATCCGTTAATGCCATTTTAATTTTTAATGGCTTATCATTTCTTTTCTTTAATTTCGATGTTTTCCTTTTAGTCGTTTCACAGTTTTACATAACCGAGGCCGAAAACGAGTATGTCATCAGGGGGAATTCGGCTGTGATTAAATGCAAAATTCCGTCTTTTGTTACGGATTTTGTCCATGTAGAGACATGGGTCGATGAGAATGGCAAAGAATTGCACCGAAATCAGACTGCACAATCTTTTGGTAGATGAAAAATTTTGGAGATAAAGATTTAGGAATTTAAGTGATCCTTCAAAAATCCCACCGATTATCCTGAAAACATTTACAGTAAATAAATTTAATTGAAATTTTTCTTTTTTATAAGATATAAATTACCTCGTATTTATCTGTTTTTGCCGTAGTCGTCATACAGCCCTACGAATCGGAAGCTGATAATGAGTATGTGATTCGCGGAAATTCGGTTGTTATGAAATGTGAAATTCCTTCATATGTTGCGGATTTTGTTCAAGTTGATCTTTGGATGGATTCAGATGGGAATACATACTATCCGAATAGTGATCAGAATTATGGTATTTGGACAATCTTTGGATCTGACTCTCCTCTTCCCTTGGATATACTATAAAACCCTTTCCTATTGAATATTTCTTTCATTTAATTTTGTAAGTTTTCGATTGCCAAAATAAATTTAATTAAATAAATTCTTGACATTCTTAGAATCAAGTATTTTCCTTTCTTCAATTTTCCTTATCAGTTGTCCATCAGTTCTTTCAAACGCGAGTCATAGATGAATTTGTTTTGCGTGGTAACGCAGCTACGTTGAAATGTTTGGTACCGTCTTTTGTGGCTGACTTTATATCCGTTGAGTCATGGGTTGCTGATGACGGTACCGAGATAACGTTGAATAGCAGTGAATTAGGTATAGCTGGGAATCATGTATTTTTAGATAGGTCTACTGTACAATATTGGTATCCCGATCCCATCTCGATCCGCCCGTCCACATTAAATAATTTTTTTTTTTCAATTCTTGGTCTTAAATATGTCCCATAGTCTAATTTGATTTATAATATATTTCTTACACGCACGTTTCAGTTGTTAATCAATACTACGAATCACAAGTCTATGACGAGTTCGTGATCAAGGGAAATTCGGCTGTTTTCAAATGTCAGATTCCGTCATTTGTTGCGGACCATGTTGAAATTATCGAATGGGTCGATACAAATGGGGGCAGTTATATTAAAAATGCAACGGGTATTTAGTTAATTTTGATTGATATTCCGTAGATTATAAGTCCTTCTCCAGAATCCTGTCCTTGCACTCGGTTAATATTATTGCACTTTTTCATTTACGGATTTTTCGTCAACGATCTTAACCCGGGGGAACATCTTGAGGAGATTGTAAAGTTTTTTTGTATTTTAACATTGTAATAACCGCTTGAATATCCTCATTGTTTCAGTTGTCCCTCAGAGTTACACGATCAATGTTATGGACGAAGCCGTCCTTCGCGGTAATACGGCGATTTTGAAATGTCATATACCAAGTTTTGTGGCTGATTTTGTATTTGTTTCGTCGTGGGTTCAGGATGAGACGCGTGAAATATATCCTTCAGCGACGGGAATTGATTTAGAAACTGGTAATATAACAATATTAAATTGTTCATTGTTGCATCAGATTTTCTCGAAATATCATCCTCTTCCTTAAAAAAATCCTTTATGGTAAATATACGTAAAACCTACTATTGTTACTTGTTGAAATAGTGCCTTATTTGTTTGATAGGAACTGAAATTGATGATCAGTTGAAAGGGAAGTGACTCAATGTCTTGTTTGTTGGACTAGGCTAGACTCAAAATTATTTTTTGTTGGTATCTTGCTACACTGTCCAAATCTAATAAGATAGGTACGAGGAACAATACGATTTTTCAATGTCGACAGGTGGCTTTTAAGATAACAAGTTTCCAAATCTTCCAAAGGGAAACAGCGTTAAAAAAACTGAACACTTCCGTTAGTGTTTGACTCGTGGTTATAGTGTCCTCCCGGAACTCACGGGAAAGTTCCGAATGATGATTTCCAGGGAACGGAACGCAAAAAAGGGGAGAAGTTTTCACTGAGGAGAAGCGATAAATGATATAACAGGAAACCCTTATCGGCATCCGCGTGTGTCCACCCAGTTGCCTACAGTAAAAAACGATCCGTTCAGCCTATTTCGCCGCGTTCCTTTCATGCGTCTTTCGGTTGATGGTGCTCTGTAATTAAACCTGAACACATTTATACGACAGGTGCAAGTTTCCAGGAGAAGTTCGAAGCAGTTATCACGTTGAAAATCGTGCGCAAGTACAAGTGTTGTAGGCCCCAAAAATGGCGTCGGGTTCGTCCAATTCGAGGAGGCGTGACGGTGACGTATTCCAATTCTGTTGCCAAACGGCTTCCGAGCATGTTCGCTAAAGGCATTACAAACACCACATTTAATTTCGAGACACACACGCTAATTAATTGGTGGCAGTAATTTTCAAATTCAAATTATGAACCGGATTAAGACAGAAAAGCAATTTAGGACGCGGCCGATGGGCAACGCAAGAGAAATGCGTACATATTTGCAACGCATTTCTCTCGCGTGAAGAAACGCTTGTGTAAATAACAATTGCGTTGCGTTTGAGAAAACAAACGCTTGTGGTGAAAAAAGCCAACGCTTGCAGTTGAAAATATGCAAGCGTTGCAACGCTTGAATATTTGTGTTGAAAAAATAAGCACTTGCCGTGAAAAAAGCAACGCTTGCGTTGAAAAAACGAACGCTTGTGGTGAAAAATTAACGCTTGCGGTGAAATTGTAAAATTGTAAAAACGCAACGCAATTGTTATTTACACAAGCGTTTTTTCACGCAAGAGAAATGGGTTAAAAATACGCATTTCTCATGCGATAAAAAAATGCCTGTATAAATTGGGTCTTACAATTCCTATTATACTATTTTTGTTTGCAGTCATTTGATTGATGTTAATGTTCAAGTTAGATGAGCATAATACCGTTTCGGCGGATGTTGTCCATGGAGACCCAGCTGTTCTTTGAACCCTTAATGGCGAACTAGTTGTTGTACTTAGGGCAGCCAACCATTCAACAATTTTCCATGTCATAGTGGGACTTACAACCGACAGTAGAGTGCTGTAGTGGCTTTATTTATGCATTTATTTCCTATCACTTGTTAATGTTAATTGCCTTGACCCCTCTAGGGGCATGGGCGCGTCAACATCTCTAGCATTTTCATGCCTTGTTGACGTTTCAATAGCATATCTACTCTTCCGAAGTGCAGTTGCTAGCATGCACCTCCTATCGACGCCGTTTTTATACTAACAAGCTCGGAGCACTGTGAGAGTTCTATTAGTACCAGGCAGGCAGTTTTTGATTGCGCCGAGATTTGAACTCCGAGCTCTAGATTAGTATCGTAGAGCGGTGACCAAACGATCACGGCCACCGAGCGCGACAGTGGCTTTATCACTTAGGCGCTGAAAATTAAATCTATCAGTAAAGGCTAGTTGCAATCCCCTGCAACACTGGAGTTTCTAGATATTTAATTTTTTCTTTGCGAATAGAACAAGCAGTTTCAAAGGACTAGCCAGCTATGTGCTTATGAAGTTACAATTACAATGTAATGTGTACTGTCAAATTAGACACTTGAGTTCGCATAAAAGTTTGCAAATATATTCGCTTAACGTCCCGAATTTTCATTCGCAATCAGTCGGAATTTTTTTTTTCCAGGATCATTTGTAACTACGCTTCCACTTTAGAGAAAATTTGATTTTGTTGTTGGTGAATGTAAGAATATACGAGTAGCTCTGGAATAGACGCCTTCATGCAATACTTAATTTTTCTGTCGCGCCCTTGTCAAAACGCGTTTGTGGGAGAAAAAAAATGTTTGAGTAGCGTTCGTAAGCGGAAAAATAAATTGCCGTTTAATGCTGTCGAATACAAATGATTTTAATTGAGTTAAATTCTGTACGTCGCCGAACCCTTGGCTCGTTCTCGGTGCGATATTGCCGAATAAAATGTTTGCCTTTATATACGCCATTTCGTTCCTGGTGGGTTTTGAAATCTAAGCAAAATCGTAGCTATAATCACGATTTTCCACAATGAACATACACAAACTATGCCTCGTTTTTGGAAAAGGTTTTGTCATTTGTTAAAACTTTTAAACCCTGATTAAACAATTTATTGCACAAATAAACTGAACTTCTAAAGAAAGTAGTAGACATGGAAAATTAGAATCATCTACATACATTTTTCTTGTGGCTCTGTAACTGGTAGGAGCATCGACTTATCAAGCGGGAGGTCGAAGGTTTAATTCCTGTCATAAGCACATTCGAATATGTAGTTGCTTTTCTCGCCCGCCTTCAGTCGACTCAGATCCTCAAAATAGGCAATAGTTTAAATTTAGAAGCAAGATTAATTCAGGCATTATTTTTTGTTTTTATTCTTTTTTTTGTTTTAATTAAC
The DNA here is from genome assembly GCA_964017055.1 of Chloromyia formosa. NCBI lineage: Eukaryota > Metazoa > Arthropoda > Insecta > Diptera > Stratiomyidae > Chloromyia > Chloromyia formosa. The sequence continues at coordinate 28,335,170 of OZ024815.1, read as the reverse complement.
ACTTCGTTTTTTTATTTACAATTTTGATTGAAATTATTCCGTTCCTGTGTAAATCCTATGCTCCAAAAATCCATGAGCCTCACGGCTTACCTTATCCTCGATATCCTCCTTCATTTAGGTTAAGGCTAAGTAGTATGTACTTTTCAAGGGCAACGCAGTTTACCATGAGGTGAAAAATATTATCTTAGGATTTCAGATGATCAATTAACTCCAATTCAAATTATTCTTGTCTGAAATTACTTGTTTAAAAAAGAAACGTTAGATTACGCAAAATAGTCAATCGAATTTGATTAATCTATGTGGGAATACGTAAACTAAATTGGATGGTGTAAATATCAAATCGTCGAATTATGGTGGAAGGGCGTAACTAAAACTTTTTTCGAAGTCAAGGTTTTCATGGATTTCATAGGTCACTCTCAAAATACATTATCCTTAATTTTTTTTTATTTATTTTAAATCTGTTAAGTTGCTTATAGCTTCTTAAAATGTTTAAGGATGGCGTGTTTTAAGGGTGGTCTATCCGAAAGCATAAAAGTCAACTCAACCAAAAAATTTTTAGTTACGTACTTTAAACATTGAGACGACGAAATAATTAAATAAACAATTTCAAATAAATTTTTTTTTAATTTAATCTGAAATAGATTGAAATATTAAATGCATTGACGGATCCTTTTCAAATTGAATGGACCGTTTTTTTTATATGCTTGACGACGTCTCAAATTAAAATAACGCTTCGAGCACAATCATTCTCTGAACAAATTATTTCTAAACCACTTATTACGCTAAATTATTTAAAATGGCCGTAAAATTAATTTGATCAAACATTAAAATGATTTAAAAATGGGTTTATTTGATTAAATATAGATGGTTGAAAAGCAGTTAAAAAACAGTTGCTCCTGAAAAGTTTTAGGTTTACGAGTATATGAATGTTTGACAAAATGACTTTGAATTTACAAACCTTTTCGTTTTCTAAATAAAGTGTGTTTTTAAAATGGGGTGAAAATTGAAATGATGAGTGAATAGAATAAATAGGAAGCTTTTAAATTTACAAATCATTCATCCACATATTATAAAAATCCCTAGCTGAATTGTGAAATAAATCGATTTTTTGAAGTTTAAACTGAAATAAAGTCATTTGTGCAAACTAATAGTTTTTTTGGTCGTTATCTTCTCATTAGATCATAGATAGTTTGTATAATAATTCAATTATTCTAATAAGTATACAAAATTCATCGTGTTATTCGATTTATACTTAAATCTTTCGTGAAATACCTGTCGTAAAAAATGCGGCCAGATAATATTTATCATAAATTTTTTCTTCTTTTTCCTCAGGCGGAAACAAAATACTAAACTTTAAACATAATTTTAAATTAAAATTCGCCAGCTTTCTATATCTAACTGAATATACGATCAAAATATCAAAATACGGATAAATGTTGACATGAAGATTTTATTTTAGACTACATCGTGTTTTCAGTAAAAAAAAAATCGTTGCAAATTATGTCGATATAATTCTTCATGTCAAACACCGTCCCCTGAATTATTGGAAATCAAAGGAAAAATGCACAATGCAGTTATCGTAAGAATGACTTTTTATTTAAATATTGAAAGTAGCTGTCAAAAATTTATATTTCAATATTAAATAATAAATATTCAGCTTTGAATATACTGCATTTTTCTTTTGTGCTACGTGAAAGTACTTTTTCATTTGTATATATGAGTATTATTAATGTGTAAAAATTAAAATCATTTCAAAATTTATTTGAAAATGGAGTTTCTAAAATTGTAAAATTCCCATCATTGAAAAGTACTTTCACAGAAAAAAAAAACAACTTGAAATTTCATCTAATTGTTGATCTACTACTGCTTTAGAAAAAAATCGTCTATACTTTGGCTGAATGAAAAATATTGTATCTTAGTTGAAAGAGACAAGTAGTCATTATTAGATAAAGTTTCTAAATTGTTTTTTTTTGTACACGTATTTTTGCATGTTACCACATTTTAAAAGACTAAATGGACGTTTTCTAATATTTGTAATTTTTTTCTAACCTGTCTGATTGAAATATAGATGGCAAATACTTAGTTCTACCATCTGGTGAATTGCATATTCGTGAAGTTGGTCCCGAAGATGGTTATAAAAGTTATCAGTGCCGTACTAAACATCGTTTGACAGGCGAAACGCGATTGAGCGCAACAAAAGGACGATTGGTTATTACCGGTAAGTTGTTTTGGGACATTTTACTTGAAATATTCATTAATTAAATTAAAATACATATAATAAAGATTATTTAAAAATTGCCTTATTTGAGAATAAACTATACTAAGGGTGTTAAGTGTTCAAATATTATTTTGTCTCCAATTTTATATTCATAATTCCGATTTTAAATATGCGGCATCAACACGCCGTCATACGAGTATTGCTTGTTAGGTAAACTAACTAGCCAACAACTTAACCTTTTGAGCATGTTAAGCTGCTCCCATTTTGAGGAGGCCGGTAGCTCAGTGCATTGAGGCGTCCTTCTGTAGCCATGGATGTTTGTGTTGTCTTCGCCCTGTGGTGCGGGGCGTAGAGTAAGTCACATACATCGCCCAAAACCAGCCTATGCTAACATAATGTATACAAAGCCTCTTGAGAATAGTTAACGCGCTATGTCCCATTAATTGTCAGGGCAAATAGCATAGAGGCTCATAGCTGATAGAAAAATTTGTAAGTAATTAAGAAAAACTGGGCCAACCGTGGTGAAGACAAATACGCTTTTATTTTTTGAAGGCAGAATTTAATTAATCTATTCGCAAGTAGTTGTGAGTTTTGTTGGTTCAAGCAGTAATATGGGACTTCCGTCGAAAGCGTCTTCTTACCTAGAACAAACTCAATCAAAACTCATATCTTACCAATTCTCATATGGTAATTTATTCAATTGGTTAATCATTCCATGATAATGACGAAAAATCCCCATACACAAAGTTCCAAAAACTTTAGATCCCAAACGTAAAGACGCTGAGAAGTTTCCGATTTCCACGAGCCGAAATTGTGCTAAAAATGTGATCTAGAATGTGAAAGGTCGAGGCTTAAGAAACTATTGTATATCGTGGTAAGATTGTGTGAAACCAAAGTTTGATGATTACTAAAATAATTAAAGTCAATCTGAAATGGAAGCAGCTAGAGGTTTTTTCCCCGAATTCGTGGCATTGAAAGCATCATATAATATAAATAAATAAAAAAATTACATTGGAATTCACTCTAAGGGGGGGTTGAATGGGTTGAATCCCATTTAGTTAGTGATTTCAACAGGGAACCTATTTATTACAGATGGGAAATTATTTTATACGGAAATTTATTTATTTGATTCGCTAATGTATTTATTTTGAACGGAAATAAATTTTATTTACTTGATCCGGAATTATTTTACTTATTTCATTCGTTGTTCATTTATTTAACTCGGAAGTTTATTTGTCAGTTATTTTAGTTTTATCTTTATGGACACTTACATTCAATTGTAGACATTTATTTATATTCTCGGCCTATTTTACTTGATAGAAAATATTTAGAATAGAATACGAAACTGAAATATTGAAAAATATACAAATAATAAAGAAGAAATCAACGCGCCCCGTATTGTTATTGTCGATTCGAAATACAGCATCGAGTGTCGACTCCATGTTAACATTTTGGATCGGAGAGTCAATGTCGAATTGTCAGATTAAAAATCACAATAAGGGTGATATTTACATGTATATTAATTTTTTAATCGACTAGATAACTCGAATAAGGCATTTTTAAATTCTCTTAAACACTTATACATTCAAAGAAAAAATTGCAAGAATATTGATAATTAGAAACACATTTTAAATATTCTTTAAATATGTAAATCCTAAATACAAAAACAACAAAACTATCTTTTAATTCATTTTCGCATTTGAGCCAATACTTGCTCAATACTTTGCAGCACATGTGTCTAAACATTTTCCTAAAATTACTAATTGCATTAAAACTCCTTCCGGTTGTCGAAATTGTTCTCGCATGTAAAAATGGAACTTAAGAGATTCGATAGATTCGAGATTCGATTTAAAAATTTAACTAACCAGTTGAATTTATTCCTAAAATATTCTTGCAATTTTTATCTAAATAAATAAATTCTCAAACAACAATATTTTGAACAAAACGTAGTTCATCTACTTCATAATTGTATTTTTTATTGTGATGTTAGTTTGAGCTTAGATCAATCAATGAAGCTCTTAAATTCACAGAAGAGTTGTATTGGAAAAGCTCAAATCACAGAACTTTTGAATTGTGTGATACCCCTTGTTCGTTCATTTGCATTTGAACAAAAAAAATATTGTTTAGATTCTAAACGAAGTTGCATTCCGGGGCCATACCATAAATAGTTCGCCTGAAAATAACAACGGAGCCAACTACATATGTAGTGCATATGTAGAATATCGCAGGGAAATGCTATCGTGTACTTACGAGTATCTGCTAAGTACATATGTATACTTATCAGAATTTCCTTTGATGTTCTAAGCCTTCTGTAATAGCCAGACGTCAAGAGTACCTCATAGTTTTGTAACCTATAGTGCAGTGATTGAGTGTCTAAGCAAGCAGAACTATTACGAGCTTTACCTGTATGTATATGAATAATTGTCGGTATTTTTAATGAGCCGTAACACAACATTATGTTTTTTTTTATTTTCTTCGCCTCAAAGGCATTCTCTAAGTCATATTGTTTATTCATTGCAGTTACGAAACTGCTGAATCAACTTTGTATTCTATTTTCTTTTTGAATGTGGCCTTTGAACTAGCTTCCTGTTCTTAAGAAATGTAATTAAAGGTTCATAAACCTGCGACGAGTTGATGAAAATTTTTGATAATGAATATAAATAACCTTGACAGTAGGTATTAATCTTGTATTCCACAAGCACTAAACATTCGTCGGTCCTTGTCGAACAAGTATCTTTAACTGTTCTTGATCATTCTGTATTAATTACTGTACCCTCAAAGTCGTTAAAAACTAACATCACAATAAAGAGACATACTCAAAATTACAAATAAGCGCCTGTTTTGTTTTAAATTATTTTCAAGTTGTGATTTCAAAAAATTGTTGTTCCTATTATACTGCCTGAATGTTGGGATAGGGTACCCTGTTGCGCGTATCAAATTTTTCGCGATTGATGTTTTCGACGCGGTTGTAATGAAATAAATACAAAACATTAAGTGCAATTTTGCTAATTTAAAAAATAAATGAAATCACTATTGATATAATTAAATTACCGTAATGTACGTGCGTATTTGAATAAAATTTTAATTTAAAACACTTATACAAAGGAGAAAATGCTTGACTTGAATGCAATTTTGAAAAATTAGAATTTGTAAAATAAGATAGATGGCATTTGAAAAATGTAACAAAAGTTTTCCGAAATAGGTAAGTTATTTTCTTCTTGCTTGTTTGCTAGATTTATATACTGTATGGCAGAAAAGAAATCAATTTTAAAAATGTATACAAATGCACTTGTATGCAGATAAGTACATAGAGCACCAGTTTAATAATATACAATTTTACAGAACCTGTTGGCAGGGTTTCACCGAAATTCCCTACATTATTGACAAGTAGCAGTTTTCAGGCAGTCGCCAATGAAAGTGTCACTCTACTGTGTCCGGCTCAAGCATTTCCAGTTGCAATATATAGGTTAGATATTGTTTTTATTTAATATGTTCGCGCAGCTCATACGTCTTTCCTTTCTTTCGTACTGCAAATAATCCGTCTGTATCGAATGATGTGTTGCCCCATTCCAACAATGGCCAACTGAATTTGTATAAACGTTTCTCTTTTGCTTTTTGGCCATTTGCAAACGTACGGTTAGGGCTGTAATATTTTTTTTTTCACTCAAGAACCTGTCGGAAGTGTTGCTCCTCGTCTTACTAGTGGACATGATATCAAAGTTCTGTTGGCTGGTCAGACAACTTCAATTACTTTAATTTGTCCGGCACAATCGTATCCAGTACCAGTTTTTAGGTAGGCTAATTTATTATCTGAAAAAAAAAACTTGATAAAAAATTACATTGTAAAATATGCTCGATTAGGTACGATTTTACCTAATTGTTCCCTTTATATTGATCACAAAAATGGTTATATCTCGGTAACGGTTAGAGATATGTCAATTCTATTGGTACCATTTTCCTCAAACAAACTGAGGAATAACCTCTATCAGTATTGCCCACCCAACGCGGGACACCCTGTATATAGTCTGAGTCAGTATGACAAGATGAGTCGATTAAGCTATGTCCGTCTGTCTGTTTGTTGTCCGTCTGTTTCTATGTAAACTAGTCTCTTAGTTTCAGAACTGGAGTTTTGTACAAAGGCTTCTTTCTATTGCACCCTATACATATATGTATACATATGTCGGAACGAACGGAATCGGACCACTGCGTCATATAGCTACCATAGGAACGACCGTTTCAAAAGTCGGTGTTTGTGATAAATTTTTGTTTGCTGCTAAGATGTGTTAACCAAATTTCATATTTTTCAATGGTATATATTGCCAAACATTCCCGAAACTGGCTGAAATCGGACTACTATTACTATAGCTGTCATTGGAACGATCGGTCCAAAAGTAAATTTTTTTTAGGAATCTTTACCAAATTTCACATTAATTGATCATCGTTACTGCCGATCCTCATTCCTAAATTTGGGTGAAATCGGCCCACTATTTCATATATAGTACCTCTCATATTGTAGTAACAGTGGAATCACAACTAGTTTTACTGCTAATTTCGAAGTGTTAAATGGAGAATGGTTGATCCATTCTGGATTTACCATTTATAGCAACACGGACTAAAGAAGTTATGATATGAAGGCTAGCTTGTTTTTATACTGACAAGCTCGGAGCGCTGCGGGAGTTCTAGTATCCACAGGCAGTTTTTAATAACGCACCAAGGATTGAACCTCCGTCTCTCTAGATGTAACATCGTAGAGCGGTGACCGTGACCACACGGCTATCGAGCATGTTTCAACATGGCACACTGTAATTTCGTTCACAGTGTGCCATGTTGAAATTGAATTTGGTAACTAAAGTAGATTTGGCTGGCTGAGCTCATTTGGTATGCCCAGGGGTATATATGTTCATTATTCGATTTTTGGGTACTCGTTTCACAGTGCGTCATGCTTAAATTGAACGACCCGGCAGTTACGTCACTGTGCCGAAGATTTCGCTCATTTTGTTGAGTCGTTCATAAATAACGATTCGTTCATGTGCTAAACATGACTACTGTATATGCATTTGTTTTCATACCCTTTAGTCGTCGTTCGAACTTTAGGCTTTATTTGATGGGGCGGAAGGATGCTTGACTATAGACTGGACCCTGGACAAAACCCCACACCCATATGTCTATGCACCCGTGAAAGGCAAAAAGGCAAAACGTTAATTAATTATAAGGGTACCCTATTTTATTTTAAATAATAGATAAAAATTCTGAATAATCAGAACATTTTTATTTAAACATTGTTTTAGAACCTGTTGGAAGTGTCAGTCCGAAATTGACTTCTGGTGATGAATCACGAATTGTTCGAGTGAAATCCGGCTATAATATCTCTTTATTGTGTCCGGCGCAAGCATATCCGGTACCAGTATTTCGGTAAATAGAGAAAAAAATCGCTTTCAGTATGTGTTTCTAATGCTTCCAGGGCAACATTATCCCAACACCCAACATACTTATTTGTAATTTACTAGGCACGTATTTGTATGCGAGATATGGATCTCCTCAACAAATCCAAAATTTGTTTTTTCAAATTTCGTTTTATGAAACAAATAGAGCCCGTAGGCAGTATCGCTCCGAAATTGACATCTGGAGATGATTCTAGAACCGTTCTTGTTCGTATTCGTCACAATACAACACTCTTATGTCCGGCCCAATCATATCCAATTCCAGTGTTTCGGTAAATATCCCAACATTTAGGTGGAGGTTTATTTAATTTTTTTTTTTCAAAAGTGGATTTCAATTTAATATTCATTTCATCTTTTAAATTCAATAGAGCCTGTCGGTAGTGTCAGTCCAAGGATAAATGCTGGCGATGAGTTTAAAGTAGTGCGCACCAGAATAAATCAAAATTTGAATCTATTCTGCCCGGCACAATCGTATCCTATACCGGTTTTTAGGTAAACGTTCACTTTCTAACTTCGCGACTTGACAGAATAGTACTTAATAGATATCTGCATCTTTCTTCTTTGATGACGTTTATTTATCTAGCGCCCAGTTGGGCGATTGTAATTTGTTCCCGATGTCATACTCATTTATCCTAACCTCTAGTGGGGCATAGGGCGCCGACTATTCCATGTGGCTTAGCTGACGTTTCGTTGACATAAACGCACACCGGGGGAAGACAACACAAACATCCATGGCCACGAACGCCGTGGAGGGGACTTGAACCCGGAACGACCGTAGTCAGACATGAGACTGATGCCTCTACGCACTGAGCTACTGGTTGCTCGATGTCAGGTCAATATAGAATCCATTCCATTTCTTAAAAAAGTTAAAAGTTGATATATAATGACCCTGGTCACGACAATTTATTTCTATTGACTCTCCGTTTTCTAAATTCCCATATTATGTTCTAGCCTTTTCCATGTTTGATACGTAGACTAGATTTGACTTTTTCTGCTGCATCGGGTAGCTGAACTCCTGGACCTATATGTTATGTATGTATTGTATATTGTAGTCATATAATTTTTGAAATTTACCAAGAGATAGAAATTTTCAATGCTGAAACTTCTGTCATTACCAGTTGAAGTTTTCTTAAGATACTATTGCAGAACGGGTTTAACTTATCCCAACAAAATCAGTGATTTAAGTTGATTTTAGAAATTTGTATTATTTTTCATCTGTAATTTATCTCCCAGAGCCTGTTGGAAGTGTAAGACCTAAAGTAAATTTTCATGATAAACTCAGCATTATGGAAGTTCCGTCGGGAGAAACTTTCTCGATTTTATGTCCTGGTCAATCGTTTCCAATTCCAGTCTTCAGGTGAGATGCTTGTTCGTAAGAATGCATGTATACTATGAAGTTATCGAACTTATAGGGCCGGTTTCTCATAGTTCGGTTAAAGTTTAACCTAACGATAAACGCTAACCGCCACCTATCCTCTGGTTAAAAACGCTAACCGCCACCTATCCTCCGGTTAAAAATGTAACAATTCGATAAATTCAATCAACTGATACCACAAAAAAATGTTCGACAGTTTCGAATACCAATGCGAGGCACGGTTTCATCAGACGCCAGCATACCAAGCGAAATGCAAACGAGTCACTTTGGCAAGCAAAATCTTCGCAAGTGAATTCACTAACGACTCGCCGGTAATAAGTCTGTCTTTCCAAATTTACATTCGCGACGAGTCTTATTTTTCAGATCACTGACGAGTCAATGGGCGACTGGTAGCGCAGTGTGTTGAGGCATCAGTCTCATGTTTGACTACCGGCGTTTCGGGTTCGAATCCCGTGATTAAAGGAGAATGACATGCCGGAGAATGGGAAAGAACTTAGTCCATGTGCAACGGAATGCTCGAGGATAAGCCAGCGAAAGCTTTTTATCGCTTGCCTAAACGAGCCTAGAATTTATTAAAATTTAAGGTCAGAAATATTTGTGGACTAATAAAAGAAGGTTACTTCGACCTTAGCAATTATCTAAGAGTAGTTGGGAATAGAATTCAGGCTGTGGGTATATTCATTGCGATTATATTCTCCGCCAGTGTGAAGGGCTACGAGAGTATTTTGGTGTTGCTTTCCCGGAAATATAGAAAATATCATAGTTTCTCTCAATGAAATGAGTAGCTTCATTAGTACGATTAAACTTAGACCTGGAATAGAAGGGCTAGAGTACAATAGGTCAGGGCTAGGGCTAGAATAGTATATACAAAACGGTTGCATTGCTAAATTATTCCACTTGCTTGTGGTTCATGCACGGCCAGGTATTGTATAGATTAATCTTTCAGTCTGTCTAGTCAGTGTGTCTGGAGTTTAGGTACCCTCCTATCACTATGAAATAAAATCCTCCGTACAGACCTTCGAGAATCTTGAATGTAAGCCCCGGTTAGTTAGCGCTACTTATACAATCCATATTTGTTTTTATTGTGTCGCATCTTGATAAGGCTGGATTAGCCACTCCAAAAAGGAATAAAGATGTGCTTGAACAGTACATTTTCTTTCATGAGCAAAGCGGAGCCACAATTACAATAGTTGCTCTTAAAACCTAAACCTAACCTAAAAATCGAGCGATGTACTCTTTTTCTTTAGTTTCCATAATGTAGACACTGTCTGCAGCTTTCTTGATGTTTCGGCAAAAGAAAGCACTAGTCAAACATAATTCGTCGTGACTGAAGGTGTATAAAACGTCTAAAAGAGCCACGAGTTCTAGGCACTATAAAATTGTGGCTTAATTATTCTAGACATTAGGCGACTTCGTTGCTAGATTTAATGATTTTTTTTCGTATTCATATCTTGGTTATCCCTTATCCCAACAAGAGTAAATGTTAGAATCTAGAATGGTTCTCATTAATACCCAAATTTCTACTTTATTCCAGAACCGGTCGGAAGTGTTCGACCGAAAGTAAACGTTAATGATAAACTCAATACCAAGGAAGTAGCGGCGAATGAAACATTTGCTATTCTATGCCCAGGACAATCGTATCCTATTCCAGTATTTCGGTAATTTTTATTCTTAACATTCATGGATTAGAGATTAAAAGAAAAACAGGATACGATTATATTGGATTAGTTTTTATATAGTCATCGAAGGTGCTAAATACATGTTTCCTCCAAGCCTTTCAAAAGAGAGATACATACATAATTTTCAAGATTATAAAAATAATATTGAAAATTGTTTTCGTATATAACTTCATTACGAATGATGACATCCGTGTCAATTGCACATAAGGGAAAAGCCTCTATCCCAACACCAGGACCATCTTATTATTATCTATATGTACAGTACAGCCTTCGTATTTTCATCGTCTGATTTCCTTTCGCATGTTTTTTTTTCTATCCTCGCCTGTTTATTTCTAGAGCCTGTCGGAAGTGTTCGACCCAAAATCAATATCCATGACAAGTTTATGGTAATGGAAATATCACAAAGTGACACTTTTGCAATGCTTTGCCCAGGACAATCATATCCGATTCCTGTCTTCAGGTAAAATAACTAAGAGTGGCATTAGATAGGATGCATGTCATGCGGAGAGTATAGTTGTGAAGTGATGATGGTACCCGATTCTAACATACAAGTATTGATATAATTATTAAAATTCGAGTATAGTAGGGAATGAGTGTGTCATACTCATGAAATTCGTTTTATTAAAAAGAAGAAAATCTTCAAATTTGTAGAACCTCTTGGAAGTGTGGCTCCTAAAGTCAGCATCATGGATGAACTCCGCAATGCAAGATCGCATAACTAAACTAGCCAATCGGGTCTTATAACGAATATTCAGGCATTTTATTATAATTAAAACTTAATTCGAAATTAATTTTTTATGAAACTCTACTTCTGCAGAGCCTATTGGTAGTGTTGCACCAAAGGTAGACATTCAGGATAAAATGAATTTTGCAAAAACACGTCAGGGTAGAACATTTAGTTTGCTATGCAAAGGTCAAGCATACCCAATGGCGTCCTTCAGGTAGACTTTTTGTTACTTACAAAATTTGTATACTTTACGATGTCCTATACTTTACGTACTATCCTATTTCAACATTCATGGCGCTATTTATATCAATCTATTTATATCTACCATCAAGATTTTAAATTCGAATTTTAGAGCCTGTGGGCAGTGTCGCCCCTAAGATTGATGAAAAAGATAAAGTTGTATTTACAACAAAACGTGAGAAGCATGGTTTCAACCTCATGTGTCTAGCACAATCATATCCAACACCAGTTTTCAGGTACATGCGCCTGCATTAATAGGTTGAACAATGTCTTACATATTACTAATACAAATACTACGTTGAATTTAGGTATATTGGGCTGTTATTCTAAACCTTAAATTATAGTATACCCAGTCTAGCCATAAATACTGTTACAAACTTTTTGAAGCACTGTTCAATAAAAGATGTGTTATATGTTAAGAAATCATTGTTTATTTATTAAATGCATTGTCAGGTATAGTACATCAGCATAATATAGGTCTGGGATCCGGTAGCTCAGTGCGTTGAGGCGTGAGTCTGAATCGGTTTGAATCTCCGTGGCCATTTTGTATTCTCCCTGTGTTGTGCAGCATAACATTCCCAACATGTCGTAGAATTGGCTGATTGGATGGCGCTGTATGCTAGATGAATCGTCCGAAACTAGTTATCTGCTAATGAAAATTCAACTAAGCCGCTTGGGAGTAGCTGATGCGCTTATGCCCCACTAGTGGCTAGGACAAATAGTATAGAGTAGGCATAGTCGTAGTCACTTCAAGAAATCAATATCATAAGTGATCTCACATTCAATAGAACGTGCTTAGAAGTCTCCTTTTTAGATTCGCAAAAACTCGCAGTTCCCAGCATTATTGAAGGCCGTTGAAATACCGGCCCGTATGCGTGAAGGGCGCAAGTGAATCTGCTCTCCGGATCGAAAGTTCGACTTTAGTGTGGCACCCAAAGTTGATGACATAAATAAACGTGGTTTCGCTAATAGGCTTCCCTTAGTTTTATATGTCCACCAGAATCGTATCCGACACTTGTATTCTAGTATTTACCCTTTATCGATTTCTTTATTGCGAAACTTCAAATGAACTAAAAACGGAAATCTTCAAATTTTGAACACCATTATTCCATTTATCCTCATGACTACACCAAAAACAAACACTTTCGACTTGTGATGTATACCACGTCAATGTGTCGTTCATTTTGAACGACTCAACGAAATTAACGAAAGAAAATAAATATGGCTATACGTATATGACACCCACACCAGATGTCTATTGCCGATGGAATAAGAATGTTGACCCTAATTTCTGCTCACACTTTTCTTATGAATCCTTTGTCCGCAAAACCTATTTATCTGTTAGCACAGACAGCTGGAGCGGCTTGAAAATGTAATTATCACCGGAGAATGGCTTGTGTCACCTGGCTTGATTTTGAACTTCGGAACTGAGCCAACATTACCAACGAAAGAACCGTCAAAATAGATCTAATATTTCTCCCCTGCTCACACCAACTTTTCTCTATGTGCAAATTAGGTTAATTTTTAAATTCGAAATTGGGGTCTCTTTTTTCTTCTTTGTTATTTACAGCAAACTCCTATTATTTATTTTAAATAATAAAAATGCACTGATTGGCTCAATCGACCATGTAATGAATTTCTTGCTTTATGCTTCCTTAGCATATAAATTTTAGATTTCTGCTGATACTATGTACCATATACCTATAGAAGTAACAGTTCAATTCTCTGTTTTGATTTTACATCCAACTTAATACAACAATTTCCTTCAACGTGTGAAAACCTAATTTTTCTTCACGTTTCAATCATAGAACAAAAAATTGACGTCAAACGAAATTCCAGCATTCAGATATAACAAAACAGTTTTATGTTCTCCATTCAACTTTTACAAGTTATATCGCACTTTTATCTTTATAACAGAACCAGTTGGAAGTGTTGCTCCTAAAGTTGATGACAGAGATAAGTTTAAAGTGGCATATAAAAAGAAAGAAACATCTCTCAGCATAACATGTCCAGCGCAATCATATCCCACGCCTGCATTCAGGTATACTATTTCAGTGAACGATTCAAAAAGTTTTAAATATTTGCAGTAGGATAAATCAAATACGAGAACACCTATCCCAACATTACAGAGTAAAAAGTACTTCCTTAGTTCTATTATTGCTTAATGATCTCATGCATTTGACGCTTTCTTCAAAACACTCTGTTCTCTTTTTTTGACAATTTACAGAGCCTGTTGGAAGCGTGGCTCCAAAAGTCAGTATTGCTGATCAATTACAAAATGCGGGCACCAAAGTTGGACATAGAATTGCATTGATTTGTCCAGCGCAATCGTATCCTGTTCCGGCTTTCAGGTGCTGAAGATACAAATAATGGCACAATTTGATGAAATGGCCGCACAAACTGTACCAAAGATTGTTATTATATTTAAGGCTTTGAAAGAGTTTCCCTCTTCTCTATTACTTTGTGGGGTTTTTATTGATTTTTGGTAGATTTTTTAAAATTGCATTTCGTTTGAGATTAGTTGTAAGAACCTCGCCTTCATTGTCTGTGATATCGAAGAACATAGTTTAAACACGATTTCCATCATAACCGTTATCTTATGTTAATATCCCAACATCCTAGGCACTCCTTAAATAAAGAAAGACATGAGTGTATTCATGTACCTACTGTCTTTAGGATTCCTGTAACTGAATCGCCCACTCTACACATATTCTTTCAGAACCAGTTGGTAGCGTTGCACCAAAAATCAGTGTCGAAGAACGATTAAAAAATGCCGAAACATCGGTTAATCGCACACTTAACCTTTTTTGTCCCGCCCAATCATATCCAGTACCGGCTTACAGGTGATCTTAATATTATTTAATAAATATTTTTATAAGATTGGGTCGACAAAGAAGACATTCTAAAACGATTGTAGCTTAGTCCTAACCCAACATTCTGCTATGTATTTTGAAAATTCACGTAGACTACTCATTATACACAATTTGCAAGAACGGTTTAACCCACTTTTAATCGAATTATTAAAAAACAACACAGAACCTGTCGGCAGTGTAAGTCCAAAATTTAATGCAAACGATGAATTGAATATTGTGCGCGGACGTCTATTAAGTAATATTACGTTGTTGTGCCCGGCACAATCGTATCCGATACCAGTGTTCAGGTAAGGCAGTCATTGATATTGTTTAGAAATTATAGAAATTAACATGCTCCTTAATAGCATGTTAATTAGACGAATAAAGAATGTTGTTAATAGCCTTCAGAGACACCGGGTACCTACCCAACTATTAGGCAGTGTGAAAGTTTCAAAATTATATTCCTACTCATGGATTGGATATGGTATGAGTCTTAAGGTGGACACACACACACGGAGCCAAAGCCCAAAATTATCCCGGCCCGAGCCAAAATCCGTAGTGTGTGGGGTTCAACTTGATGGCTCCGCGAACCACTGCGATCCAAGTTGAATAATCGACTCGCCGAAAATCCACGAGCTAAAACCCGACTGCCACGACGCGACGCTTGTGCGTGAAATGCGAGCTGAACGGAGTAAAATTTTGTTTTTGGTTTTTGCATGTTGGCGGTCGCCAAGGTGTTTATACAAAGTTTTTGCAATCCCATTGTCAGTGCGTGAAATTAAATTTGCTGAATAAGTGAAGATTGAGTTTGTCATCGAAAGTGACTTTTAAAATTATGCCTGGCTCGTGGTGGCTCGGCTCCGCAGTGTGTGACCTCGAAATTTGAATCGAGATCATTCGGATCGGATAAATTTTTTTCCGCGTCCAAATGAAAGCAAGCGTGTGTCCACCTTAAGGAGCTTGTCTAATTTGCTTATGCTATTTTTTTTATATTCGAATGATTTGTCAGAGCCCGTGGGAAGTGTGAGTCCAAAGCTCACGACAGGTGACAAAACAAGAAATATTGATCTTCGACGAAAGCATAATATCACTCTTCTGTGTCCAGCTCAAGCCTATCCAGTTCCGGCTTTTAGGTATTTTTTTGTGGAAATACTTACATTAAATATTCTAGAGGTTTTTGTAGTTTACGCGCTGTACATATCCCATCATTCAATTCTGAGTTTACACGCAATTATTTTCAATTTTATTTTATTTTGAAAACTTTATTCAAATCTAGAACCTATTAGTGGAACTGCTCCAAAAATACCGTTTATACTGAAGACAAACATTGAGTTTGTTGTAGTTAAAAAGACGGTGTCCATACTGTGTCCAGCACAAGCCTACCCGGTACCTGTTTTTAGGTAAGAGCCAGTATTTGCACCAAATACGAGGCTATTTTGAACTAATTTACTACGCTTTTATGATTTACAACAGCAAGCATGTTATTTTGGGCCGTAGGAGAAATCTCACAACCAAGAAATGGTTATTCTAATTGAATCGTATATAGGCTCAGAAAATAAGCATCAAATATAGGTTTCAAAGATCATCATCATCATCATCGTGGCGCGACAGCCCGACGTCGGGTCTTGGCTGCCTGGGTTTCAAAGATCAAGAGACTGACAAATGTCGTTTTTTTGTCGAAAAGTTCAGGTTTTTGACGAGAGCAATAGAGAACTTGAAATTCGCATTCCCCACTTTTTCCACCCACGACTGTTACTCCTTTTGATCCCTTTTCAGTTTGTATTTTTTACTCAGTGTGGTCAGATTGATTCAAGTAAAAGCAAAGCAATGAAAATTTCGATGGTTAAGTACCGAAAACGAAATTTTACATGAGAGCAAAAATAATTTTACGAAGTTCTTAATTTTCCGATCGACCGGGACGACCGGTAGCGCAGTGTGTTGAGGCATCAGTCTCATGTTTGACTACCGGTGTTTCGGGTTTGAATCCCGTCCACGACGACGTTCGTGGCCATGGATGTGCAGGAGGTGCATGCTGGCAACTGCATTCTCCCAAATCAGTTTATGCCAACGAAACGTCAACTGGGCCACATGGAACAGTTGACGCGCTATGCCCCACAAGGTGTTAGGGCAATTGAGTATCTCGCTTGGAATTTTACATCTTTGATACTATTACTTGTCAAATTTCGATTCAAAGTTGACTTACCACCTTTGATATTTACATTTCTGGCACTTAGCACTCATTCGTACTAATTATGAATAGTAGAAAAAAGTAGTGTATATTTGTAATTTCGTGAACCCCCTAGGACAGGACAATATATTATATTGTCTGAAAAAGCCAACTACTTGAATCCTCTTCAATAGTATTTCATGATTCACAGTGGCCCGTTTTCTCAATGTCTCTTTAAACTGCCCGATAGCTAACAGGGACATGAACTTATTCAAGCGATAAACTGCCCGATAAATATTTCGATTTTCTCATACGCACATTAAATTACCAAGCCAAAAACTATGCAACGCATCTTGAAATTGTGCTGTAAACTTTATGAACGATTGCCTCAGAAGAAAGAGATTAAAAGGAACTGAAATTGTCCTAGAGAAATGAAGTAATTTTGCTCAAGGATGAAATATGAGTCGATATCTCTCTCTTACCTATGGTCGAGCATTGCAGTTAAAACATATTCATTTGACAGTAGAGCTCGAATGTTTACTTGCGCATGCAAATTTAGAATTTAGTGTTAAGTATGTGGTGGTTTCATCTCCTTCTATGTAACTCTATGCCGATTGCGAAATGTTGGGATTTTGTTTTGGATAAACTTTTAAGGTTGGGATTCGTTTTGGATAAACAATTAAGCGGAGGCTTGGTGGCGAACTTTTGAAGCTTATCTTTCTTTCTAAAATGTAAAAGGCAGATAAGGTTCCTTTTAGGGTTTTCGATCGGATGAACGCTAAACAGAGATTGAGAAAATGAAATTGGGCTCACAGGCACTTTATTCCTACGATGAATTTTAACAGGACATTGGACCCGTGTCTTTTTAATATCTAAGTAAATGGCTAAAAAAAATTCATTTTTATCCAATGCCCGATTAACAAAGTTTGTATGGTTGTATATTGCATGGTCACTACCCTTGCCGTCCCTGAACCCAAATTGGTTTGAACTCAGGACATATCGGGAGGTCAGTAGATTGAATAAACGTGTCTTTATTCATTTTTCCAGTATTTGTGCTAAATTGGATCTTAGAGATATTCCCAGGCGGCCAAGGCCCGACGTCGGGCTGTCGCGCCACGATGATGATGATGGATATTAGAGAAATCGGGCGATAATTGCTTGGGTAGACACGTTGTCATCAGATTTATAAAAGCGCGTTCTTTTTTACTCCAGTGTAAGTTCATTCGAGTGGTCATTGGTCATTGGATCGAAAGGAAAGTTTGGCAATTGAGTTCCACTTGGAGTATTTTGCAAGGGCACATTAGGAATAGATTTTGATATTTGTTCGCCGATCGTTTCGAAAAATTGACCCGAGACATCTGATCTGATCTTGGCCACATCAGAGCGAAGAACATGCGTATAGAAATAACGAAATTTTAACACCAGCGAGAACGTTATATGTATTTTATTATTTGAATATAATGACAGTCTGCGCTTATCTATGGATTTTTCTTACAATCAGTTGCCTTTTCTCCATTCGTTTAGTTTTGAAGTTGATGAATACTGTAATAACTATACCATATCCCAACGTTTTCTTATTTAATAGTTGCTTTAGATTTTTTTTCTAAAAATTTGGCACTTTTAGAGCCTATTTCTAGCACTGCTCCGAAGGTACCTCCGGTTAGTGCGCGCCCTATAACCGTCAGTGAGAGAGATATAGTCTCAATTTTGTGTCCAGCTCAAGGCTATCCGGCTCTAAATTTCAGGTTAGATTTAATTTTTTTTGCAAGTGAAAGTTAAAAATCCGAAATGTCCTACAAATGACAGGGTTTTACCATTTAATAAAACGCTTGTCCACCACCTTATCATTATATTAAGATGTCTTAATTGTCTTGAATTAAGGATGTTTCTAGTTTGTTTAACGTTGAATCACTATTTTGAAAGCTTATTTGCCTGAATTGTGTTCGTGTTTTTCCGAAAAAAAAACTGATTTTATGCCCTATCCCTTCAAGCGGGTATACATACCCTTATATTTAATATAGGGGAATGAATCTACTTTACAAATGCCTCTTAAACTTATTTTTTTTCTCCAGAGCCAATTAGTGGCACTGCTCCGCGAGTTGCTCTTATACAAAAACTCAATATTGAATTCGTGAAGATAGACAAAACAGTATCGATACTATGCCCAGCTCAAGCATATCCAGTACCAGCTTATAGGTAAGGTAAAGCTTTCTATTTTATTTCGGAAGCCTATGGTCGTAAGAAATTAAGAATAATGTTCGTAAGGAGGTCACTATGAGAACCATCGACTTAATGGGTTGGATTAGCCTCTTTTAAACGACCAAAAGGCCGAATAAACTTGGAGCACTGTGTGGCATACAAAAGCCACGAGCACCTTGTACTAGTTAACCAGTCCGAGTAAAATTGAGAAATTAAATTACTCACTCTTCCAGCTCTAACAAATTTCAGTAAATTCTTCACTCTTCCAGCTTTAGCAAATTTGATTATTTTATTTATGTTAAAACTGGAAGAGTGAATAATTAAATTTTTCAATCAAAAACACAAGTGGAAAACACAACCAGATATAAATTCCAAGTACAATGCTGAGCGGTTCATTTGGACGTTTTCTGCTTCTACCGGCAGACCGTTAGGCAACACCTGCAGAGTGATCTTCCGATAAACCAAAGCAAATTCGCGATATTTTCGGCGTCTTTGTCGAAAAGGACACGGCTCGACCCGTTTAAGTTGTTGGGAGTCATAGTGGCCTCCTCATGAGCTTTGTTATGTTATGTTAGGTTAGCTATGTGCTTAAAGGAAAGACAATGCTTGGATCATTTTCCACGCGAAATTATCTACAATGGTTAAAATATGACATCTGAAAATGTATTTGCATTTTTCCAGATTTTCCATATAATTTTTTCCGCAAATTGAAAATTTCACTCAGTCGACCTTAGTACTGATTTAGTTCTATAATACATATTACGAACTTAGTCTGAATTTCATGCTTTTAAGTTTTTTATAGGGGAGACGGTTTTTTTATTGTATTTACTTTTCAATAAATGGGACGATGGAAAAGTTGTAGCGTCCGAAAAAGCCTCTTCTATTATAATACGAGTAGATAACGTGATACTTCTATTTGCAGTTGTTTTTTGTTTGAAAACGAATATACAGCATTAAGTGCTCGTGTAAACGTATTTTTATCCCAACATTCAATAAGCTTTTTCGATAGTAGTAGGAGGAGATTATTTTATTTCCAATATTTACTCTATATTAAAGAACCCGTTAGCGGAGCTCCACCAAAAGTGTCCTCCCTTTCAAAGTTCGATGTGAAAAGTTATGAGCTTCACTCGGTTTTTACGCTACAATGTCCTGCCCAAGGTTTTCCTGTGCCAGTTTTTAGGTAAGCAGCTTGTTTTTTTCTCGATTGGTTAATTATTTAACCGTGTAACAGAATATTCATGCAATAATTGACAATATTGAAGACGAGTAGACTATCTCAAAGATGAAATTTTACATGTCTGAAGCTGTTTTATTTGAGTCTTGCATGCTTGTCTGAGGGCCAAGCTGCCGTATAATAATGATGGAAGTGCTGTCTGTTTGTAGAGTAGAAGTCTGTTCTTGTGGTTCAGTTTATTTGATATTATGATTGGGAATATGGATTGGAGGGCTCCATTGCAGGCAATTCTTTTATATTAAAAATGTACAATAGTTTCCACGTCAGTTGATTGTCCATTGTTAGTTCGAGAAGCCTGGCGGCGTCCTACCAGGGAATATCCTGTCGGTCTACTGTTAATAAGTTCGGGTTTTCCCGTGGTCGTCTTGTTACGAAAAGCGCCTGAAAAGCGTAAAGTATTCCATGAGTATGTCAATGGTTTCCTGGAGAATAGAGGTTATTCTGAGCTCAAGTCTTGTATCATCAGCGAGCAGGGATATTTTCGAATTATTTGGCAGTTGTGGGGTGTCTGAGGCGTATAAAGTGAGGATAGTGGTGAACCTTGATGGACTCCAGCCTCTATAGGTCTTTTCTGGGATAGTTCTGAGTTAATTGTAACTCGAAAGAATCCTTGCCTTGTAAGTATGGGCCTATCACTTGAATGACAGGCAGTGGTCTGGTCATGATACAAGGAAGACAAGATAGCGCCTTCCCGCGTCTCATTTTCGTATCGTTCTGCGCATCACGTCATAAGCGCATATATATTTGTGAGACTGGTGATCCATAACACTCATTGCAGCCCTCTTGACAGTATCGCTTCGCATGTTGAAGGTGCAGCGGGACTATTATGTGGACTTGATATGTTTTTTCAACTTCGTGCGAACAGGGAGCCATTGAATGAGATTATCTCAGAAACTATTTAAGATAGACAAAAATGGTTAACACATTTTATGAATATTCTCGTGATCTTCAATCTCACTTCTGAAAGTTTTTCGCTATAGAATTAATAGTTACAGAGATAAAAACAAAAACTAAGTATTCATACAATAGTATAAGCGTGTAACGTAGGTATTCAGAGGGCCGACATGCGCAAGGCAATATTTTGTTTTCCTTGTATCATGAGCAACGGTATTTGTCATGCGATTTGAAAATAAGTCCTGCATGCCAGACGTTATCAAATACCTTTGCTACGTCAAACATAAGTTTGTTTGGAGTTCGCAAAAGTGTGGTGGTGGTCTATAACCATATTGCTCATTTGGGAATACATAACTTTTTTCAGTGACATGGTCGAACAGCCGAGAAAGCGGGATTCGTTCTGTTATTTTACTGACCACTGTTAGGAGACTAATAGGTTTCTAATTTTAAGGAAAAGAGTGATCCTTCCCAGGTTTCGGTATCACTATAATTACCACTTTTTTCCATAACTCTGGAAACCACCGAAGATGAGAAATCGCATTGGGATTTACGACGACCCATATACAAATTTTCAATTACAAAGCTTACTACTATTAACAATTTGTAATAATCAAACAAGTAGACGATTACTTAGATGAAATATTTCTTTTTTTGAACAAGTAAACTGTAAACAAGGCGTCTATGTTACAACCATGTTTTAGTGGCGCCGATAGTAGTGTAAAAATCTAGTGTTCGATTGCTGACGCGACAGGTTTTAATAGGCTACCTCGTGTGGTGTGGGGCGCAGGAATAGGCTTCAACCTTTCCCGGCTTGTCATAGAAGGAAACTAAAAGGACAGGATATGTATACCGACATGTATTATCCGAAACTTTATTCGTGCTGGAAAAAATGTCAACTAAGCCTTTTAGGAGTAGCTGATACGCTCTGCCCCACCAGGGATGAAGGCAAAACAGTAGCAGTTGAAATAATAAGCATCCGGACGATCCAGTTAAAAAGAAAGGCGTGAATGTCTCAGTAAAATTTTACTTTCTAGTTTTTTCGACGTTTATTTTCACTGGACCATGTCCAAAGCTCGTTGTATTCGCGATTCAGAGCTTATCTATAAGAGTCAGATATATTGTCAAAGATTTTGAAATTCATATATGTGATTGCTAGGAATAATTGCAACTGAACCCAACCTCATCCCAACATTCCAATTGATTGCATCTTTTTCTGAATGTTTGATTAACTTAAAACTAAATTCAACCTAAAACTACCTTTAACAGAGCCTGTCTCGAGTACAGCCCCGAAAATTCCTTCAATTATGACAAAACCCTATAATATGCCAAAACATAGCTCTATATCGATCCTTTGTCCAGCTCAAGGATATCCGGCGCCCAATTTCAGGTAGGTTTCAGTTTGTAGCGTTTGAAATAAGTTTGCAAAATACATACAACATCCAATAATTTTGCAACAGAGGCTAGCCTATCCCAAAATACCTGTTTTTTTTTTTCACATATCCGTGTATGTATTTATTTTTGGAGTCGCCGGTACAATTTTTTGCCTAAAGTTAAACAAATGCAATATGCAAAAATGTTTTAAACTATTTTCTAGAACCCGTGTCCAGTACGGCACCCAAAATGCCATCGTTAATTCAAAAGCCGCTTTTTCTGAAGAAATATCATGAATTTTCGCTTTTATGTCCAGCGCAAGGGTACCCTGCCCCAGTTTTTAGGTAAGATTTGTCGCATTTGTCTTTGATCTTATGAAGATAAGTGATGGGTTTACGTTGATTGATTTAACCCCTAGATATTTAATAGTTTCCTTGGCGGGAACATATTTGTTGATTTATAAGTGACTATTTTGTTTGCAAATTTTGCGCTACAATTCATGAAATATCGTAGAGCCCGTGGGAGCTAAGGGGCCCACACTCGCAATTGATGTGAAGCGCTCATGGATCGAACGGCAGCGAAATCATACGTTAGCGTTTTTTTGTCCGGCCCAAGCGTACCCCGTACCAGCATTCAGGTTATTACAATTTCTTTACTTCTATTTTGTGATATTTAATTTTTGTGTTTTGATGCACAGAGCCCGTCGGTGCCAAAGCGCCAACATTTTCAATAGATACAAAATTTTCTGGTATTGAACGACGAAGAGGTCACGATTTTGCCATGTTGTGTCCAAGTCAAGGGTATCCAGTACCGGTTTACAGGTATAATTGTCTAATTGATTGGAAATGTTTACACAAGGCCTAGAAACTTTTCGCAAGACATTTAAATCGAAAACAGGGAATTTATGAAATACACAAGACGTGTGTTGCGTTCTTTTCGCATTATGCGATTTCGGTTTGACCGACTAAAAATGAAACGACAAAAATCTATAAGCGAAACATATTCAAATTGCACAAATAAATCCGGATCGGCGCTGCGTTGAAAGTAATCAAATACAAATGTCTCTTGCACGCTACAGAAGATTTGAGTAAATCTCGAGATTTGAGCAAATCAACTCCCAAATCTCCAAGATTTACCATACATTTATTAATCTAGATTTCGGCCGAGATTTAAAACAAATCTTGTTGAAATTTCGCCTGAATATATGCTTTCTACTCTAGGTGGTATGTATAGTACTAGTGAAAAAAATGTACATGCACAGCACAACAGTTGTTGTGATCGTATAGTGAGAAAGGGGCTAGTTCTTTTTCTATTTTTTTTCACCCAAAAAATGCAGCCCCAGAAATGGCCGCGGTTAGTCAACATCAGCATCTAGGCACATCAGCCAAATCAGCTGATGTGATATGAGTGAGTTTACGCTAGACTAACTTTGGTTTACTGCTTGTAGTAGTCACCTTTTTTGTCGCCTCTAAGTACGTCATCACTACAGTGTTTTATTAATCTTACTCGTTTTACGTCTGCTTGAAGGCATTTCTGGGTAGTCGCTGCATATCTTTTTCCCGGATGGGTTATTTTCTTTATCACGTGTATCCCAACCCAATACGAATATATTCGAATGATTTGTCAGAGCCCGTGGGAAGCGTGAGTCCAAAGCTCACGACAGGTGACAAAACAAGAAATATTGATCTTCGACGAAAGCATAATATCACTCTTCTGTGTCCAGCACAAGCCTATCCAGTTCGTTATTGTTAAAAAATGGCCTGTTCTGTAAGATATACTTCCACAAGAAATTGTGTTGAAACATTTGAATTTAATCTCTGGGAGATGGAGATACTGAGATATTCCTTATAGTTGGAATTTTCAATTTCCACTGAACTGCTCTTGATATAATCTTCATCTCTCCGTAGTATATTTAGTGCAAATTTGAGCTGATATTTTTTAGCTAACGTGACTAAGACATTCTTCCTACTGCTTGTGACTTTTGCATATGTTTTGAATTCCCGATGCTTTGCTTCGAATTGAAAACACCAAAACTGTCTTGGTGACCCACAATATTTTATTATCCGCGGATAATGTATTAAAAAATGATGTTTCGGTTTCAAATTATCAGCGAACAGATCCAAGTATAAGGAATTGTGGCTGGTAATTAAATACTCAAGATTATATATTTTTTCTTCATCAAAAGTCGATTGTAAAAGAATGTCAACAATTTTGATGAAAATGCATACAAACGACCAAACTTTGTCATCTGAATTGAATTGAAAATGTAGAATCTAATCAGTCGTGATTCATCTCTTGGAATTTTCTTTGGAACAGACATAGGTTTCCAATAATTGTGATTAGCCAGCTTTATTGGGCTAAAACGACTTGGAACTTCCTGCTTTTCCTTAAAAGATTCATCTAGGTATTATTATCTGCTCACTTATTCAGCAATTTTCTCTTAAATCAGCCAGGAATCGCCCACCTGTTGCATGATAAAGAGACAACATGTTTTCTCTTCCACAATGGCTTCACACTCTTTCGTAAATCTCTCTTTGCAATTCAGCGCTCTTCCCCAAGTTAAGCACTTCATTCATTTTACGTTTTTGTTTACATTTTGTCTGCAGCACGTGTTGCTAGTGTCACCACACTGTAGTAAAAGTGTGCTGGCCAATGACGTCAAGGCCGTGACAACTCATTTCGCGACGTTCGCATCCAAACGTCTGGCGTACCTCCTCGGGAAGGAGGAATAGGAGGAAATCGCGTTGGCGGCGCAGAACCCCGGTTCTGACGCGTCATCTGCTTCATTCATAACTCGCAAAATGGATTTTACGTTTTTGTTTACATTTTGTCTGCACTTGGGTTTGAGTGCCACCCGCACTTGTGTGCATATTGAGGTAGGCACTTGTATGCAGTATGTATTGTTCGTATTGTGGGTGTTGTAGTTCGCGTGCATTGGTGGCGTACACACTGCACATCTAGAGTAACTGTATTTGCAAAATTTACAACGGTTTTAATCAAATCTTGAAGGTGGTCCCCTTAGTTGGGGTGTCAATGTTGGTGCTTATAGAAAAGGGAAAGTTTTGCCTGTCGTGGAAAGTT
Source organism: Chloromyia formosa (assembly GCA_964017055.1). Classification (NCBI taxonomy): domain Eukaryota; kingdom Metazoa; phylum Arthropoda; class Insecta; order Diptera; family Stratiomyidae; genus Chloromyia; species Chloromyia formosa. The sequence continues at coordinate 28,309,692 of OZ024815.1, read as the reverse complement.
CAGTTGGTCTGGTAAATTTTCGAGACAAGTTGAAATAGTTAAATGCAATGTTGTTATATACTTTGCAGTTGTTGTTTCATTAATTGTCGTGACATTCGAGTTACACGCTTACAGTTCCAATTGGAATGTTACTTATGGCACTAGTAATTTTCACACTCTTTTCACCTTTAAAATTAATTTCAGTCGGCATCTGCCATATTTTTCCACTTAATAAATCAGTGATTATACAAAAATACGACACGTTTCCACTACCTCGATTGAGAGTTGTGAAACTGATTCAATCAATACATTAGTTGTTTTGTGTGCGAGCAGATCCCCATTGCCATACACAGGAAAGCTGATAAAGATGTGCGAAAAGCTTCAGGAAAATGAAGATGACCGATTTTTCCAAATTCCGAGAAGAAAAATTTTAATTATTTTATATTCATATATAGTCCGGATGGCGCAACGGTTAGCACGTTCGCCTTCAACGCACTGGGCCCCGGTTCGATTCCGGGGATTTACGTGTCGGACTATGAGCCCACTCAGCTGTTAAATGAGTACCCATTATGGGGTAAATAACTCGGTTGAGCGTGCTGATCACATACCTCTGCACAAAAACCGTCACGATCTAGAAAATGAGATGATGCTAACTCATCTCGAGGCCGTGGTTCAAATTGGACTGTTGCGCCAGTTATTTATTTTTATTTTTTATATTCATATAATGCTGCGACTTTTTTTATAGAGCGGAGTAGAGCAGGTTAAGTGGCAAAAAAACGATCCAGAGCAAATTAGGGTAGCGAACATGAAAACGGGACATGTCTTTGCTGGGAGTGTGTCTTAGTTTAGTTAAAGAAGAAGAAGAAGATTTACTATACTATGTGAATATGTATATATTTTGAGGGCGAATCGATCATGTGTATTTCCATGGGACGGCCTTAAGTACCGATGATCATCGCCATTTTTATACCCTAGACTTTTAGTATAGGGTATATTGTTTTTGTCACGACGGAAATATGTAACACCTTAAAGGAGGCTCCGGAGGTATAGCAATGTATATATATAAATGATCAGGGTCACCTCCTGATTCGATTTAGCCATGTCTGTCTGTCTGTCTGTCCGTTCGCACGATAACTTTCGATAGAATGAAGCTAGAGCCTTGAAATTTTGGTCAGATGTTGGAAGTATGATCTAGTTGGTTGGTATTGAAAATGGGCATGATCAGGCCAAGAGAACGCCTACCTCCCCTACATATGTAAAATAATTCAATGTATTTATAACTCCCGATTAAATAAACATGAAAAGCTCTAGCTTTGGTAGATTGCTCGTGGGGGTAATCTTATACTCCCCTGGAAAAATAAAATCGATCAGTTGAAAACTAACGGTAATTTTCTTACAAAGAACCCCGTACTACCCTACTTTTCAGGTGTTTTGTCCATAACTCTTGAACAAATTGACGTAAACATCTGATTTTTGGTATGTAACCCTGAAGTGAGAAGCTGCTTGGGTTTTAATAAGTTGGACATAATCAGATCAAAGGAACGCCTACCTCCCCTACAAAATTTAAAAAATCAAATATCAATTTAATTACAATAACTTTCGATAGAATAGCACTAGCGAGTTGAAAATTTGGCAAAACGTTAGTAGTAACATCTTGTTAGTTGGCATTGAAAATGGGCAAGATCCGACCTAAGGAACTCCTACCTCCCCTACAAATGAAACTTCAAATCAGCGATAACTTTTGATAGAATTAAGCCAGCAGCTTGAAATTTTGGTCGAATGATTGAAGTGAGATTGAGTTAGTTGGCATTAAGGATAGGTTAGATCAGACCTAAGGAACCCCTACCTCCCCTAGAAATGAAATTTTAAATAAGCGATATTTTACGACTAAATAAAGCTAGCGACTTGAAATTTTGGTCAAATATTTGTAGTAGGATCCAGTTGGCTAATACTGAAAATACGTAAAATCCGACCAATGAAATCCCTGCTTCTCCTTCAAATGAAACTTCAAATAAGCGATAACTTTCGATAGAGTGAAGCTAGACAACTGACATGTTTTTTTAATGTTTGTATTGTGATCTAATTGGTTGGTGGCTATGATGGGCAAGATCCGATCCAAGGAACTTCTACCACCCCTACAAGTGAGACTTCAAATAAGCAATAACTTTCGATAGAATGAAGCTAGCAACTTGAAAAATTCGACAAATATTTGAAGAATTGGTTAGTTAATTGATTTTTAGAATGGCCAAGATCCTCATGAATGTGTGCCAACCTCCCCTATAAACTGGCCATATAGGAAACTCACTTTTAATGCATATGGTCGTTGCCAATTGGTACTTTTGGTATCACCACTAGGTCTGTACAAGTCTAGGGTATATACGCTTCGGACTCCGGGCCGAAGCGAAGTTTCGGCCTGGTTGTGTCATTTAATTCGTTGCCGTTTTCCACCAATATTTCAAAAAATTAAACAATCACCTATTATGCAAATTTTATCCGAAACTCGGTCCATTTCATATCAAATTCATGCTCCTACCCTATACCTATCGTTTTTTTTTTGTACAATGCAGGTTAGATTAATTAACCTGCATCACATTGGATAGATGTGCAATAAAAAATGCACCTATTGTAGTGAGGCTTCACATAATCTAGTGTTCAAATACATCGCATAATCAAATGATCTGAAACGATAAGTTGAGGATCTATCCTGATTACAGAATTCACTCCTAATAGTTGTATTAGTCCTTAGAAAGGATGAGGATCGATAGAAAAACATTAATGCACCTGTGTTTAAGCGAAGCGGCTACAAGCGTTTACTTGCGCCAAGCGGCTGGTGCGCCAGATCCAACAAATTTTGGATTTACCGCTCGTTGCCGCTCATTGCTTCGATGATTGTATGCGAAAGAAACATTTTGCCGATTGATTTTGTGCGCAGTGGAAGGGATAGTTAAGCAGGCTGAGACGCGAAGACAACTGCAACGGACAATTCCTGTCTCTCGTAGCTACTTTATTCCGCGTCACTTGTGTCGAGGAAGTAGGTAACCGCTCAATTACGTGTACAGTGGAGGACCGCGCCTAGGTGTCCACTATTTGTGATAAAGTAGTTAAGTTGTCCAAATTTATCAATGCCCATCCATCCTTGCCTTTCAGGCGGCCAAGGCCCGACGTCGGGATGTCGCGCCACGATGATGATCCATCCTTGCCATGTGTATCAAAATCTGATGATTCAGAGAGAACTTGATAATTACATTTGCTCGTTGGTTCTGCATACTAACATTTCCCATTTAAAAGGTTATTTAAAACGAAAGCGTACTTCTATGCATCGGAAATCCGCAAGCAAGTCAATGTCCGAACAGTAAATTTACACTTGTAACAAAGAGAGTGGCTCTTAATACAATTTATTAGTGAGGATTAAGTTACCATGGAACAAAATTTAATACTTACGAAGCTTAAGAAATATCAAATCAAATTAATTCGTGGCATTCGTTGAAATGTTAAGATTCTGAAAAATGATTTGTCAATGAATGAATCATTGAATCCATCCCAACATTGTAGTAGTAGTTACAAGTAAGATTATACTAAAAACTATAATAATGAAAAGGTGTGTTTAGTTGCATTTGATCTTTGGTGAGTTCATTTAACTTCTTGTTTTCTTTAAAATAAATAGAACCGATTGGATCTAAAGCACCAGCATTTTCTGGTGAAGTAGCTCTATTCTCACATCGAGCCGATCTTAATACGACGTTAGCTCTAATTTGTCAAGCCCAAGCTTTTCCGGTTCCTGTATTCAGGTATTGAAAATTTGGTTATTGACAAATACTTAAAACAAAATGTTATAGGTGTCATTCTCAACATTCAGGCTTCTTATTTTGTCATTATCAGAATGTTGGCTTGGTTTCTAGATGCCATATTATAGGTATATGTGAATTGAATTCTCTTGAATTTTTCAGAACCGGTTGGCTTTAAAGCACCAACATTCCCTAGTGTTGCCACATCATTTGGTATTAGTCACGAACAAAATTCAACAGTTGTACTGCCATGTGAGGCGCAAGCATATCCAGTTCCTGTCTTCAGGTAGAATGAGTTATCCTAGATACCTTAGATAGTTTAGATGTCCCAGAGCAATTGTATTTCAAATTATTGGAAGCAATATTATGTTAAAATTTTAGGTTAATAAATATTATAACTGGGCCCAATCCAACATTCAGGAGGTCTCAAAAATTTAAGAATGTTTCCACATGTTTTAAATCCTTAGAATATATTTCATTATTCCAAATTATGAAATTTGAAACTTTGTGGTATTTTCTAGAACCGGTTGGATTCAAAGCTCCCTCTTTTCCAAGTATTGCGTCGACATTTACAATGTTTCAATCTGAAAATGCAACAATTGTGTTGCCTTGTGAGGCTCAAGCCTATCCTGTTCCAGTTTTTAGGTAAATGAAGTTAATTGCAGATGATTAGTGATGATTAATATATTCTGGTTGGGTTAGTTGTAGCACAAAGCTTATTGGCTTGACTCCCGGCGCGTCGTGACACCACAAATAAATTTTCATAGGAATGGGCTAAGGATCTGTTCCCAGAAAAGCTGATAATAGTTCAGAAAACTGAAAGTCTGTATAGTTTAGATTGATGGAATTTAAGATTTACAAAAACCATATCCACACGTAAATAGCTGCAAAAGAAGAAGAAGAAGAATATTTGCTTTTGAATGTGTAATAAGCATTGCGATCGCTTTTTCTGCACAGTAAAAATCTGGTCTAGATGAAACATTAAATCAATATGTCATTGTGCCCAGCTCTTTTAGTGTAATCAGTACTCCGAAACATGATGTTAATAAGAAAACATCTTTAGCATAACAGAAAGTAATTTATTTCAGTTTAAATATTACGTTCTAGGATATCAAATTGAACACGAAGAGCTAATAATAAATAATAATATAGGAGACCTCCCTTTAGTGTTATTTCATATACATATGTATAGAAGAGGCCGTATAATTTTTCCATCGGGGGCGAACGGTAGCTCAGCGCGTAAAGGTGCCAATCTCATATCTTGCTACGATCGTTCCGGGTTTAAGTCCCGTTCACGGCGTTCGTGGCCAACGAAACGTCAGGTAAGCGACATGGAATTGTTGACGCGCTATGCCCCACTAAATGAGTATGTATTACAATGTATTTAGCCATGGTTAGGTTAGAGGGGCTACCATGAATTGTCACAGCTCACTTAGACGACAAATGGGCCAGTTATGATACACACGGTATAAACTAACCTGCATAGATAAAGATTAATCATTGAACCAGCCAGAAATAAATGAAATGGTTTGTTGACATCCATATCTTTCAGGTCATATATATCTCTGAAGAAGAAAGACACAAGAATCCCATTCCTCCTTACGGCTAAGGCAGGACAGGCAGAAAGAAGATGGGAAGTACTTTCCTCCTCATCCTCGTCATCACAACTCCTACAAAAGTCATTGTAAGAAAGTTGAAATCTTCTGGCGTGCTTGCCGATCAGACAATGCCCAGTGATAACTCCCAGCAGCTAATATGCCTACTATACATTGATCGAAGTTTGGAAGACCAGCCAGGATCGATTCTAGGCCATATCAGTTTTGTCACTTGGCACGTGCTGCCGATACTCCATATTGTAGTAGCCCTGCCATCCGCATCCGCTACTATTTTCATTTTGAAAGCAGCTATGGGCATACCAATTTCGTGAGACTCCATCTCGAACTCCCTAGTTCCTGCACGAGCCAGCTCGTCAGTCATGCAATTGTCAGCGAAACCACTATGGCCAGGGATCCAGCACAACACAATATTGAAGAATTTTCGGAGCTCAACAAGGGTCGAGCGGCACTCTTCCACCAACTTAGATGAGGTGGAAATAGAGTTGATGGATCTCATTCCAGCCTGGCTATCCGTGTATATAGTGATGTCTTTAGACTACAGGCTACAATGTGACATCCTAGCTATACCAAAACCTCTGCAATCGCCGAGACCTCCGTCTGAAAAACGCTGCAGTGATGCAGTAAACGAAACGTATTTGCAGCTACTACTTCAGCATAAATATCAATCGGTAGTATGTCAAGCAGCACATCCAGAGCAGCGGATCGTGTCGTTTTAAGAGCTCCGGTCATTGCTATGCAAGCTAGATGCTGAAACTTTCCAAACATATTACGATAAGCCGCTATATGCAGTGCCGTCCACTAAACAACAATCTGATGCAAGAATATGAGACGCAAGACTGACAACTTTTGGCTGCAGGCCCCATTTTTTGCCTATGGCCTTCCTGCAAGAGTAATGGTCCACAGTAGCCCTGTTCACTCGCTCCTGTATGTTGAGCTTCCAAGCCAGTTTTCTGTCTAAGATTAGAATCGGAATAAAAATAAATAAATAAATAACTGGCGCCACAGTCTAAATTTGGACCAAGGCCTCGAGATGAGTTAGCATCATCTCATTTACTAGATCCTGTGTGTTTTATATAGAGGTGTGTGATCATGATCAGCAACACGCTTAACCGAGTTATTTACCCCAAATGGGTACTCATTTAAGTGCTGAGTGGGCCCATAGTCCGACACGTAAATCCCCTTTTTTTTATCGAAGGCTTTCAGTAGGAATCGAACCGGGCCCAGTGCATAGAAAACGAACGTGCTAACCTTTGCGCCATCCGGACTACAGACCTATAGTGGGCTCATAGTCCGACACGTAAATCCCCTTTTTTTATCGAAGGCTTTCAGTAGGAATCGAACCGGGCCCAGTGCATAGAAAACGAACGTGCTAACCGTTGCGCCATCCGGACTACAGATCTAGACTCAGAAACTTTGCTTTATAATTGATCATAAACCACATCCCCTACTACAGTGGAGGTGTGAGATCAGGAACTATATTCCGCCCAGTAAAGAGGACACGTTCCGTTTTGTCAGGATTTACCCTAACGCCAGTATAACAAGCCCAAATTGCTAGAATTGAGAGTGCATTCTCTATTATTTCACAAAGAACATTTGAGAATTTTCCCGAGATGGCAATGTCGTCCCTTACCATACCTTACACCCTACAAAAGCAGTTTGTTTACCGCACCCCCTCCTTGGGGGGTGCCTTTACTTACACGCCTTCGTTCTGCCGACACACCCAGACTCGCGTGTACTGTCTTCTTTGAGTTGATCGCCAAATGCGGTTTGCCGCATGCGGTTTCAGCTGCAAATATAATTAGCACTAAGTGCAAATATAAATATAAATTAGCGCTTAATTTATATTTTCGACTGAAACCGCATTGGGCGATCAAATCAACGAAGATAGTTGTGGCGCCAGGGCAATGCTATAAGAAAAAGCGCGCCGCATGGCAAATCGCATTTCTTTTAAGGTTTGAGTTGCAAGTAGAAATTAGCTGTTTCTAATATATCGAGAAATCATGCTTATATGCAAATCGAAGCATGCTTCGTCATGCATCTCTTAAAAGTTCTCCGCTGGGTGTTGTTTTTCGTTTTCAAGTTTCATCCAAAAGGTATATCAATCAGTTCTCAGACCCCGTGCCGGCAGATACAACCAAAACCAACATTCAGACAGATTTTTCCTTGTTTTTTTTTTATTTTGTAATTCATGACTTTCTTCATTTAGAACCAGTGGGCGCTAAAGCGCCAGCTTTTTCATCAAACTCCAAAGGCAGCATTTTTGAACATAACGTAAACGACAGTTTTGCACTTTTATGTCAAGCGCAAGCATTTCCAGTACCGCTGATAAGGTATTTCAAATAAGATTAGGCGTGTTTTTTTGTACTGCGGTCCAGGTTAATTGGGGGCTATCCGGGTTAACTTACACATATTACACAAACAACTAGGGTATGTTGTTTGTGTAATGTGTGTAAGTTAACCCGGATAGCCCCCAATTAACCTGCACCGCAGTACAAAAAAACACGCCTATTATAAGTTAATAGTTCATTGCTGCCAATACGAAACTTCAATGATTTAATGAAATAACATTGAGTACCATCTTATCCATTTAACAAATTAAATTATTGGAAAATCTTAGATGTGTACTACATATGTACTTTAACCCATCCCAACATTTTAAATTTTAATCAAAACTACTGTAGTCTTTCAGAAGGTATTTAAGACATAAACAATAAATAAATACATTCTGCTTTTAGAACCCGTTGGAGCTAAAGCTCCAACATTCGCCAGTGTTTCGAGGATAAGTAGTTTGGTTCAGAGTAGTGGACAAAATTTCTCATTGCTGTGTCAAGCACAGGCTTATCCAGTGCCATTAATAAGGTATTATGTCTTTTGTAATTATTTTTTAAGTTACTCGTAAATCAAAAGCCTTAGCACAGTGAAGCCATAGAAACTGATTAGTTGTATATTAAGGATCCTAAAGAGAAGTCTTCGAGTACTTTAATATATTTGCTGCGTTTTATTCAACAGTCCAGATCACAGTAGAACAACTATTGCACGTATTACACTAACAATAGGTGTGTTTTTTTTTTGCGCAACTGTTTGGGGTCCCTGCCTTCGTTGCACAAAAAAAACGCTTTAGGGTAGCATCCAGGTTAAATTACGAATCGCCAAGTTGTCTACCCTGATGTCAAGTGGTGCGCCTCATATGTGGTGAAAATAAATTACAAATTCGAATGAAATATCAGTTTGATTATCGGATCGTTTATTTATTGCAACGGCGGACGTTTATAAACTCGGCGTACCGGTCTAAGTTAACAAACATCATTCAAAGGAGCTATTTATCAGTGACAGCCACAAGTGCAACTTTATCCAAAAGGGTTAATATTATATATTTAATAATAGGCATGGACCTATTCGAGCCGGACGTAATATTAGTTTACCAATGAACTTGGCTGATTGGCAAAAACAAAAGCGTGCCAACATCAACATAATTGCACACGATACTAAGGCCATCTATATGTCATGCATGTGGAAGTTATTGAGGGGTTATCGAGTGTAGGGTAGCCACCCTACTAAACTATCCAGGTTAATGTTGTTGGTGTAACGCGTGTGCTATTTTACCCTATACCCGATAAATTCCCAAAAAACGCCTAATATTGTTCTCGATAACTCTGGATCGATGAGCAGCTGGTGCACATTTTTATTCTGAAGGTGAACTCGTAAGGTTGAAATATTCAATTTCGCTGCGGGCAATGCAGTTCTCTTATACAGTTTGGGAACTACATGAAATTCATTTCCTCACAATATTGTTGATATTGTGTAATTATATGTAATAGTTAACATACAAAATGATTTTACTGCCTAAAAGAAATTTGTCAGATTGTTTCTGTACTAAGGATTTAAGTCATCTCTTCAAATCTGAATTGACGTTTGAATGCTAACTAAACCAAGACACACTTCAAGCAAAGACGCACTCCATTTTTCGCTTCGCTACTCTAATATGTTGTAAATCGTTTTTTTTCGAAGCAGTTGTTCTGCTCTGATCTGAACTGTTGAATAAAACATAGCAATTGTCAGGTTATCTTACATTTGAAAGCAACTATATGATCACCATTAACTATTTTTGTCGGACTATGATAGTGTTTTGCGATAGGTACTGATGATGATCCTCCCGAGTAGATAGTATACAATTCTTGTATTGCAAGGTGGTAATCAAATTGCTTATACCGGGACAATATTACCATATTGCCGAATATTTCTCATGATGAAGCATGCTGTCTGGATAGGTCGGATTAATGCTCGATAATACATTCATTATATAGCATAATTTTTTTTACGGTGGAAGCGCAGTTTGATTCTCTGCGATTTCAGAAGCGTTTAGTAATAGCCGACCCTCATTCAGGCAGTTTAACTGAACATCAATTTATTTTTCGCCATTAACAAAAATCTCGTCAATTTAATTAATTTTCAGAACCTGTGGGTTTTAAGGCTCCCACCTTTCCAAGTGTGGCGTCAACTTTCACTGTCAACCATCCTGAAAATTCAACTATCGTTTTACCATGTGAAGCTCAAGCCTATCCGGTACCAGTTTTTAGGTAAAGTGATGCATATACATAGGTCTTACAACAAGTACATATACGAATGCTGGCCTCATGTGGACTTTGAAAGTTGTTGCTGTCAACTTCTTGAGAACCAATCTGGCTCTATGGAATTTTGGTTTTGCAACTGAGCAGTCCGTTCTATACGAACAAAGTCACTGTTTGTAAATGTACGATGCGTAACATCGTATTATTAGTAGTAATTTCTATCGGAAGAACATATGGATTACCGGATTAAAACAAACGTTGTCAACGCTTCCCTTTTTTCGAGCTCTTTTCAGTTCCACCTTCTGTAATGAGCAATTCCGTTCAGTCGGTGTTTAGCTTAAAACTCGTGCTGGTAACAAACTGGTTAGAAAGAAACAAAATATCCCTACTGAGTAATCTCTTTGCTTAAGAGTTTTAAAGAGACGTTCATTTTTCCCTCGAATAAATCAAATATAGAGGACGCCAGTAGCTCAGGCGTCTGTCTGATGTCTCACTATGCCGGTTTTTCGAGGGTTCGAATCCCGTCGTGACTATGGATGTTTGGGAATACCCAAACCCCCTGTGGTTTAGGGCGTAACAATGAGCCAAATCCATTTCTGACTTGTTCCAATATACGTCTAAATGGTAACGAACAGGAAATTTACGCTAGCAATATGCATCGTCCGAAACCAGTATATGCTAACGAAACGTTAACTAGGTCTTTTGGGAATAGTTGACGCACTATGTCCCACTAAGGGCAAATAGTAGGTAAGCGAACAAAATGTCGATATATCCTTTCAATTATTAAATACCTGGCTGAGAACTTCTAGGTTAGACCCACTAATAATAAAAATTCAGACCAATGCATTCAGACGCTTTAAAACGTATACGTGCTCGTACATTCTTAAAAGGAACAGGTAAACTAATTAAGACATTCAGACAGTATTTTTCACTTATAAATTATGCTTCATTATATTGTTGTTTATGTAATCACAATAATTGCATTCAATCTTTTAGAGCCGGTTGGCGCTAAAGCTCCAACATTCTCGTCCGATTCTAAGGGAAGTATTTTTGAACGAATAGTAAATTCAAGTTTTGCTCTACTATGTCAGGCTCAAGCGTTCCCCGTGCCATTAATGCGGTAGGTTAAAAAAAAACAAAGTGGTTGTATCAATTGGTAATAACGGATATGAGAATAGGGAGCTTCCAGTTTCGTGCCTTGGTTAAACGCCTCCTTTTACCCTATCCCAGCAGAGTGAACGTATAATTGTGATATTAAAAAATACCTTTTTATAAAAAATTGTAACTATCATTTCTTTAGAGCCTGTTGGCGCCAAGCTTCCAACATTTGCAACCGCTTCTAAGACGAGTAGTTTTGTTGAGCCTAGTGGGAAGAATTTCTCCCTACTATGTCAGGCTCAAGCTTATCCAGTACCTTTAATCAGGTATGTTACGAGTTTTTCCGAGGATTTCACAAATTTATCAATAAAATGGAAGTTCCGAAGAAAAGATATTGAATTGTCCAGAAAAGTAAAGTAAAACTTCAAACACTATCAGAATTCATCAAGTCGAATGGAGTTAACGACTTACAGAACCCGCATTCAACCGAGGTCAAATAGGGTGTCAAGAAAGAAAAAGTGCCCAAGAAAGATGTGCTAGTCAGTACCTTAATGGCTGCTTGAGTGTCAGTAAAGATGGCTATATTTTTGTTGAAAAAATCGGCAGCTTGGCATAATCGTGCATATGCTTTGATGGCGTGTACTTTTGCTTGATTTTACACTTTTCACAAAGCCATGTAAATCGAATAGAATACTGGCCACAATTAAAACCGTGTAATACTCAGTCAACTCATTGCCATTTGAAGGTCTGATGCAACCCTGTCAATTTTGTAGTCAAAATTGATTTTAAAACATGGAACTGTTTTTGCAGTACTATCAATATCCGACAGACGGTTGTAACTGAACTTTAAGTTCATACATATATGTATTTGTAATTTATTTTAATAAACTCGTAAAGATATCTCACAAGGTTGGTAGCAAATGCAATGCTCATTAGATAGATGGATACGTCTATAATTTCTAAGAGTTGAAAAAATCTCAATTAATGTTTTCACTGCTGAACCATTGAAATGTTATATGCTACGTCAAATCAGGATATTGAGCTCTGATCTCTAGTCGCTAAAAACTGAAATGAGTTCAGTCTTGCTATCTTTTGTTAGCAGACCATTTCCTAATCAAAGTCTTAGCTGAGGTTGCGGCAAGCCAACAATAGGTCTTTAAATTCGCGGATGAGCCGAGCCTATCAACTTTATCCACAGCCTCATTTCAAACAATTCCACGTAGGGATGGGAAATACCTACCGGTTATTCCGACAACCGGTATTTTCTATTTCGAATAACCGGTTATCTCCGGTACTATTTTTGTCCGGTTTTTTACCGGTATTACTTTCTAAATCCAATAACCGGGGAAAAATAACCGACATGCGAAAATTCTAACTTATTTTTTTCAAATCGTTCGACGTCAGAGAAGAAGAAAAATTCAGCCGTTTTTCCTTCTGATTCAAATTTAATGGGACCGTTTTTTTAATAGTCATTGGGCATGCACCAACAAAAATATGCTTGAGCCCCATTATTGCCAGCCAAGCCATCATTTTAGCCAAGAAGTTAAGCACCACTTGGCTGACATTGGCAAACTTCCACCCTTACCTCAAAGGGTTGAGGTCATAAACAACTAAAATCCTTTTTGGTCATCACATGACTAGGAAGTAGCCAAGGGTGCTCCAGTGGAATCATTTCCAAATGAATTGAAACTCTATCTTCAGCAGCCGTTGCTTCATAGGGGATGTGATCCTTTCAATTTTTGGGAGAAGAGCAATGCATGCATGCCGGGTTTGTCGTTTATTGCTCAAAAATATTTAGCTTTGATCGGAAGTTCCGTGGCCTCCGAACGACTGGTATCAACTTTAAATGAAGCGGGTGGTATCTAATGAAAAGACCCGACTAACGGATCAACATATTAGCGAAAGAGTATTTATGTATAGACTGGATACCAACTATTTGCCCAAAGCTTGTTTTGTGAAAAGGGAAGATTTTGAGTTTGCGCTATTTTGTAGACCCTTTGGCATACATGTGTCTGGGAAGCAACTTTTCTTCAGTGCAACTCTTACTTACTTTGTAAGTCTAAAAAGTGCCATACACACCGATCGATCGGCCGATCCGTCGCCCGATATCAATATCGGCCGATGGATCGGCCTGCGTATGCGCCTATTGTTGACGATTTTTTTACTGTTCCATATAATTTTGATCAGCTGATATTTTGTAGCGATCCATCGGCCAATTTATCAGGCGACGGATCGCATAATGTATGGCGGCTATTACACTGAAGGCATAAGTTGCTCCCCAAATACATGTATGCCAAAGGATCTACAAAATAACGCAAGCTTGTCAACAATTATTAACTTATTATTATTAAATAACCGGATAACCGGTTTTTCCCATAACCGGTAGATTGGGTCGGTTAAACCGAAGCGGTTAAACCGATGGCGAAAATAACCGGAACAACTGAACAACCGGTAGATTTTCCAATAACCGCCATCCCTAATTCCACGGTTGCCCGGCACGGCGGCAGCGGAAGTCGTTAACCGTATCTATTACGCCTCATGTGAGTACCGAATTCAATATGTGTTTTCTGTTGAGTAACCGCAACTGTACCCTGTATCGATTTCGTCAATTTGAGGCAGCGAAACAGATACGTTTTTCGGTGACAGTAGTGGCAAAAATAGTTATTAAACAGGTTTCAATCATCATCATCATCGTGGCGCGACAGCCCGACGTCGGGCCTTGGCCGTCTGGATCATTGTCCTCCAATTATCTCGGTCACGTGACCGCGTCCTCCAATTTTGGGAGCCCAGCAGCTGCGCGGCGTCCACACCTACTGAGCTCTCCCAACGAGATCTCGGTCGTCCTCGCAGTCTCGCTCCGTCGACTCGTTCTGCATTCATTACTCTCTTAGGCATGCGATCATCGTCCATTCTTTGTACATGCCCTGCTCATTGAAGTCGTTGTAGTTTGACGATTTTCGAGACTTGCAGCTCATCGTACATTTCATACAACTCATGGTTGTACCGGATGCGCCATCCATCTCGATCGCAAACAGCCCCGAAAATTCGCCGTAGAACCTTACGTTCAAATGTGTCTAGCATGTTTTCGGAGGCTTGAGTTAGGGTCCATGCTTCGCAGCCATAGCATAGCACTGGTCGTATAATGGTTTTGTACACGCGGAGCTTCGTGTTTCTGTGCACATGTTTCGATTTCATTATGGGGAGAACCGAGAAAAAAGTCTTATTAGCTAACTGTATCCGTCGCTTGATTTCGTCAGTTTCGTTGGCGTCCCTTGACAGGTTGCAACCCAGGTAGATGAAGTTGTTCACGAACTCGATGTTGAGGTCCCCCACGTTGATGCTCGGTTGTGCAGGTGTCCTTGTCACCGATTGAATCATTATTTTAGTTTTACCCTCGTTAATACGTAATCCAACTTCCTTTGCAGCGGTATCGAGCGTATGCAGAAGTTCTTCTGCGTCAGCCAATCTTCGGGACATGATGTTGATGTCGTCGGCGTACGCTGCTAATTGTGTCGACTTGATGAGTAGCGTCTTGCTGTTGTCCATATTCATGGCCCGAATAACGTATTCCAGTGCTAGGTTGAAGAGCGTCGGTGCCAGTCCATCGCCCTGTTTCAAACCAGTGCGTGTTTCAAATAGATCAGTAAGTCTATTCTGGATCCTGACTTGTGAGACGGAGTTGGTCATCGTCATCTTTATCAGTCGCACTAATTTTGCCGGTATACCAAATTGCAGCATGATGTTGTACAGTACTCCACGATCGATACTGTCGTATGCCTGCTTGAAGTCGACAAAGATTTGGTATACGTTTACGTTGTATTCCCAGCACCTGTGGAGTATCAGTTTGACTGAGAAGAGCTGATCGGTTGTGGAGCGACCAGGTCTGAAACCGCTTTGATATTCGCCAATGACTCGTTCTGCGTACGGTTTTATTCTATTTTCCAGAATTATCGTCAAAATTTTATAGGACGTACAAACTAGTGAGATGCCCCTGTAATTCTCACACCGCAGTTTATCTCCCTTTTTATGAATTGGACAGATGATGCTTCTGCGCCAGTCGTCTGGGATCTCCTCGTTCTCCCATACTCGCAGGAGTAATTGATGTATGGCATCAACTAGACTCGTTCCACCGAATCTTAGCAGTTCAGCTGGAATCTCGTCAGCGCCCGGCGCTTTATTTCGTTTTAGTGACCGCAACGCGAGACCAACTTCCTCTACTGTCGGGGGTTGAATGGGTGGGCCTAGATCAACAATATCGTCGAGAGCTTCCTGTGTGGGGATGTTAGATGGTCGGTTTAGAAGCTCTTCAAAATAAGAGGCCCATCGTTTGTTAATACCATCGGTGTCGCTGATGATGTTTCTATCCTTGTCCTTACAAAGGCTAGTCCTGGGTTGGTAGCCGTTCTTGATTGTATTTACTAGTTTGTACGCTTGTCTGGTGTTCCTATTAGCTAAGTTTTCGTTTATGTTCAGCAACTGCTCGTCAAAGTATTTACGTTTCTTACGTCTAATTATTCTATTCGATATTCGCCGTAGCTCGTCATATTTTTCTCTTCTGGCTCTGGTTCCTCGTTGAATCCATTGTCTGTAGGCCTCGTTTTTCGCGTCAAGTGAATTTTTGCATTCTTCGTCGAACCAGTCATTTCGCGCTCGCCGGGCTTTATATCCCACGACCTTCTCTGCGACATCCTTGATGGTACCCTTGAGTTCTTCCCAGAACCCATGGACGCCTGTGTTGCTGATGTTGTGTAGCATAGGTGATAGTTTTTCCTCAAGGGCGGTAGTCTACGCCACCGCTGTAGCATCACTCAAGAGCTTATCAACCGCAAAGATTTTGGGAGGGCTGATTCTTGACTGGTGCACTGAGGAGATTCTACATCTGTAGGTCGTCTTCACCAAGTGATGATCTGAGTCGCAGTTTGCTCCTCGATAGGAGCGGACATCCATGACACTAGACGCCCATCTCCTGCAAATGAGGACGTGGTCAATTTGGTTGACGGTATGTGCGTCTGGAGACTTCCAGGTCTGCTTGTGAATGCGTCGATGCGGGAAACACGTAGAGCTTACGACTAGATTCCTGCTGCAGGCGAAGTCGATAAGTCGCTGGCCGTTATCGTTACATTCTTCATGGAGGCTGTGGCCTCCAGAGATCCGCCGATGCCAACTTTCATTCCCGACTTTCGCGTTAAAGTCTCCCAGCAGCAATTTGACGTCGTTTGTTGGAAGTGAGTCGAAGAGAGTTTCAAGGCGGGCAACAGGTTTCAATGCCACCGTGAAATGAAGACGAAATGGAAAAGCGATATAAGAGAATAAAACGGTTATTAATTGCCTTGACCCCTCCAGCGGCATGTTGACGCGCCGTCAATATTTTTTTGCTACTCGAAACACGGTCGTTTGAAGTTCAAGCCCCTCAGCGGGACAAATACTTTTTATTCTCAAGTTCCCTCTATTTATTTTTCGACTGATTTCTACTATTTTCACTAACGTAGGACAGCCTTACGATAACCTTAAGGAAACTTAAGATACCTTTAGGATAGCTTAAGGATGCCGTAGGGTATGTTAAAGTTGAAAAGGGCTTCGATCTCGTTAATTGGATAGAATCACAATTACCCCACATTGGGCTCTGAATACGGGCTACACCAGTTGGTTGGGGGTGCTTTCCCACAAATAGAGAGGATAGTGAACTTAGGGTCTACTTTATGAAGTACAGAGATTTCTAAGCCTCCTGGATTTTGTCTAACATGCATTTTCAAGGACTATGCAGGAATGTTATGAGCCACTTTCTATTAATTGAACAGGGCGCTAAAATAGTTAAGGCCGACACTGTTTATCAGTATAGTATTTCATGACAATTATCATATTTTTTACAACGTGTTATCTATTAAAATGTCCAATTTGTTGCAGTAGAAGTTAAAACCATTACCTGAAGTATGGTACTGTCATAAAAACGTTTTTTTTTTCTTTTATGATAAAATCTTCTAGTAAAAAATACATATTTCTTCTTTCAAATCTTGTTGTTTATTTATAACAGTAAATAGAAAAGCTAACATAAATTACGTTTATCCCAACATTCATGCACCTACTAAAAATCTGCTGAAAATTTTTAAAATGCCAATAAATTTTTATAATTATACAGAACCAGTAGGTGCTAAGGCTCCAACATTTTCAACCGATTCGAATTCATTCTCCTATACCCGTCACGTAAATCAAAGTTTTGCTCTATTGTGTCAAGCTCAAGCATTCCCAGTTCCTCTGATAAGGTAAGGGTGAAATCCTGTCCCAACAAGAATGGTTCAAAATAATTTAGGTTTATAAAAAAAATATATATTGTGTAGTCTAGATGATCGAAACATACTATTTTTCTAATTATCTGATATTAACAGAGCCTGTAGGAGCAAAAGCTCCAACATTTTCAACTACGGCCAAGAGCACATCGTACGTTGAACATGTCGGTAACAGCTTCTCATTATTGTGTCAAGCTCAAGCATTTCCAGTGCCTTTCATAAGGTAAATAATTCGGTTATTTTTTCAATTGTTCAGAAATTGAAGCTTTCGTAAAATTTATAATAATATTTTTTTTTTTAATGTTAAATTTGCGTATTCACGTTCTTGATATGTATTTGATAAACACTTTTTTCGAAGATACAGTTTGTCTAGTGATATCCCTACACTCATCATCGTTTAAATTTAAATAAAATTTCGTCTATATTTAATTAAAAAAAAAACTATTTAGAACCGGTTGGCGCAAAAGCCCCTACGTTCTCCAGCGAATTCAAAAGTTTTTCATTGACTCGCAGTGTTGGTCACAGTTTTTCGTTATTATGTCAGGCACAGGCATTTCCTGTCCCCTTAATAAGGTACGCAATTCCTTTTACTTGAACTATATCTGGTTTTCAATTATGGAAAGTGTTCATATGTGGGCGCAAAAGCCCCAATCTTTTCTACTAATCTTTCGGTTTGTTGTGTCAAGCGGAAGCATATCCCATGTCCCAATAATTCGGTGCGTTTTTTAAGTGTTAAGTTCACACGTCGCAAATATTTGTCCAAATTCTCTTGAGAATATGTTTGTCGAAAGAAATCAATTTTGGCAAACCAGTTTTCTCGGATGTTTACACGTCAGTAAATATTTGCTACAGTTGTTGTTGTACAATTGTTGTTGTAATTCTCCAAGCCATGGCTATAATTTCTCGTAGTTGTCATGGTAACAAAAAACAAATTAGCTGGGTAAATATTTTCGGTT
Organism: Chloromyia formosa; assembly: GCA_964017055.1. NCBI lineage: Eukaryota > Metazoa > Arthropoda > Insecta > Diptera > Stratiomyidae > Chloromyia > Chloromyia formosa. The sequence continues at coordinate 28,291,406 of OZ024815.1, read as the reverse complement.
CGTTCAACAAAGATTTTCGCGAATATTTGCCTTTTTCTCAAATATTTGCGACGTGTGAACTCATCTTAAGTGTCTAAATATTTTATTTATTACCTACATATTTTTCTTTCGATTAAATATGTATTATTTTCCGAGTAGAACCAGTTGGTGCTAAGCCACCGACATTTCAATCGGACTCGTTCGGAAGTATTTTTCGTAAAAGCTCAGGACAAAGTTTCAGTCTGTTATGTCAGGCGCAGGCTTTTCCAGTGCCAATAATTAGGTGAGCGGAATTTATTTATTTTCTGGGACATTACTCGTATATAGGAATTCGAAGGGTAGATTTTCTCAACATTCAGGCAATAGGGTCATTAATTAAAAGAGTAAAAAAAAAATAAAATTAATGTTCATGTGCATCTGTTTTTATTTTCCCTCAGAGCCGGTTGGTAGCAAAGCCCCGACATTCGCTACAGAGTCCAAAGTTTCCATGTTTGTGAAACATGTAGGACAAAGCTTTGCTCTATTGTGCCAGGCTCAGGCATTTCCAGTTCCTCTTATTAGGTGAGAGTTTAATAAAAACTACATATTAGCTTTTGACTCCTTGGGCTAGAACCATCATTTTTTTATATCTGAATGAAAAGAAGCTGTGATCCTCGGAGCGATCATAGCGATGATGATTGAACAATGATCGCAGAGAATTAAGCTTTAAGCGTATTATTCAGTTTGCGAATCTAGCCGCAGTCGCTCGGGGGAACATATGTAGTATCTTATGAAATATAAACAAATAGTGCTGAACAATTATCACGGAATCATTATCGCTCCGGGGAACACTTAAACAAAGGTATGTTTGAGTCATGTTAAAGGCATGAGTTGAGGTATAGAGGAAAACAGCTTCATATAAAACACATTCAAATAGTACTCAGTGATGATCGCTGTTGCGACCATAGCCTGGATTCGATAGCTCAGCCGCTTCGAGCCAATCATACATTAAGTTGTGTTCAACGATGATCGCTGAATGATTATGAGGATGATAGTTCAAGTGTTTTTTTGTTGTTAGGAGGAGCATACCCAAGTCAGAAAAGAAACATGACAAAATCCATCTAAAAAGTGCCATACACGCAGCGATCGATCGGCCGATCCGTCGTCCGATATCGATATCGGCCGATGGATCGGCCTGTGTATGCGCTTATCGTTGACGAGTTTTTGACAGTTCCACATAATTTTGATAAGCTGATATTTTGCGGCGATCCATCGGCCAATCGATCGGGTGACGGATTGCTCCGTGTATGTGGGGTATTAGGTATATAGGATCGATTGTTTCTTTTTAAACTCTATTTAACTTGTTTCCCTTTCTTTCTAACATTAAAAAAACAAATGAAAAAAACCAGGCCGAAGCGTACATACCCTAGACTTGTACAGACCTAGTGGTGATACCAAAAGTACCAATTGGCAACGACCATATGCATTAAGAATGGGTCTTCTATATGGCCAGTTCATAGGGGAGGTTGGCACTCATTCAGTAGGATCTTGACCATTCTCAAAATCAATTAACTAACTAACCCATTCTACAAATATTTGTCGAATTTTTCAAGTTGCTAGCTTCATTCTATGGAAAGTTATTGCTTATTTGAAGTTTCACTTGTAGGGGAGGTAGGGGTTCCTTGGGTCGGATCTTGCCCATCATTGCCACCAACCAATTAGATCACCCTACAAACATTTAAACAAAATTTCAAGTCTCTAGCTTCACTCTATCGAAAGTTATCGCTTATTTGAAGTTTCATTTGTAGGGGAAGTAGGGGTTTCGTTTGTCAGATTTTACGTATTTTCAATAGTAGCCAACTGGATCCTACTACAAACATTTGACTAAAATTTCAAGTTGCTAGCTTTATTTTGTCACAAGTTATCGCTTATTTTAAGTTTCATTTCTAGGGGAGGTAGGGGTTCCTTAGTTCGGATTTTACCCATCTTTAATGCCAACTAACTCAATCTCACTTCAAACATTTGACCAAAATTTCAAGTCACTGGCTTCATTGTATCAAAAGTTATTGCTTATTTGAAGTTTCGTTGGTAGGGGAGGGGGGGGGGGGGGGTTCCTTGGGTCGTATCTTGCCCATATTCAATACCAACTAAGTAGGTCTTACTAGCAACATTCCACCAAATTTTTAAGTCGGTAGTACCATTTTATCGAAAGTTATCGTACTTAAAGGAACATTTAATTTTTTTAAATTTGTAGGGGAGGTAGGTGTTTCTTTGATCTGATTTCGCCCAACTTACAGAACCTTGAGCAGCTTCTTCCCTCAGGGTTACATACCAAAAATCAGATGTCTACGTCAATTTGTTCAAGAGTTATGGACAAAAAACCTGAAACCTGAAAGGGTAGTACGGGGCTCTTTGTAAGAAAATTGCCGTTAGTTTTCAACTGATCGATTTTATTTTTCCAGAAGAGTATAAGATTACCCTCACGAGCAATCTACCATAGCTAGAGCTTTTCATGTTTATTTAATCGGGAGTTATAGATACATTTAAGTATTTTACATATGTAGGGGAGGTAGGCGTTCTCTTGGCCTGATCATGCCCATTTTCAATACCAACCAACTAGATCATACTTCCAACATCTGACCAAAATTTCAAGGCTCTAGCTTCATTCTATCGAAAGTTATCGTGCGAACGGACAGACAGACAGACAGACAGACAGACAAACAAACAAACATGGCTAAATCGAATCAGGAGGTGTTCCTGATCATTTATATACATATATACATTGCTATACCTCCGGAGCCTCTTTTAAGGTGTTACATATTTCCGCCGTGACAAAAACAATATACCCTATACTAAAAGTCTAGGGTATAAATAGGAAACAACATTTCGACAATTTCCTTTTAGCTAAGCTAGTTTCTTCAGAACAATGAGCAGAATATTTGAAGCACCCAATTTCTGTCCGGCTTGTTCATTCTATAAGTGTGTTGTAGATCTTAGCAGTAGGTCGCCTATGCTTGGTTGAATAATATGGTTCATCTAGCCAGGCGCTACATCTTGTAATGGCTTGTGTGCTTTGTACAATGAAAATATCTGTTGTGCATCTAGTCTGTTCCAACATCTTTTTTTTCTACAGAATATATTTTAAAATTCACAATTTAAAATTTTATCTAATTAACATATTGCATTCAAGTCATGAATTTTCGGTAATTTCGATATTAAAAACGTGACTCCAGTTATCCTAAAACAATCAAGATTGAAATACTAAATTTTAGATATTATTCGCTTAATTTTTAGAGCCTGTTGGCGCAAAAGCTCCGACATTTTCCACTGAATCCAAAAGCTACACTTTTGTTAAACAAATTGGTCAAAGTTTTGGATTATTGTGTCAGGCGCAAGCATATCCTGTCCCTTTAATAAGGTTAGTTGATTATTATCTAATATCTTTTCAATTTGTTTTTATATGTCACAAACAGAGCCCATTGGCTATAAAGCTCCGACTTTTCCAAATGATGCCAAAAGCATAACATTTGTCCGCGCCGTTAATCATAGTTTTGGTCTTCTTTGTCAAGCGCAGAGCTATCCAGTTCCAGTGACAAGGTTGGTGATTTTAAAAGAATTGCGTCTTGTTTCATGAATAATGTAGTTTTATGACCTTTTTAAACTCAGTGATATAAAAGCCTTTAGATGGAAAAATTTGGCAGTAGTTAGGTTTATATGACATACCAAACAGGTAAAGGCCCGTTTTCTCAAGGTCCTGTTAAACTGCCTGTTAGCCAACCGGGACTTTTTTATCCAAGGCCTTAACATGAATCATATATAACACCCAAAATACGACAAAATATGGGGATTTTCTCCCCTTATTTTTGAACTGCATTATCGCATTTTGGGTGTTGTATATGATTTAGGCCTTTGTTAAATAAGTCGCTGTTAGCTAACAGGCAATTTAACAGGACATTGAGAAAACGGGCCAAAGGGTAATTAATAGTTTAACCGGAAGGCAATCTTAACCTTTTCACCTTTTTTAAATGCGGGCTTCACCGATACAACAGATCCTAACTCAACAAATTTCCTAACCAATTACTGAATTTATTTTCAGAACGGCACATTGAAAAAGAAAGAGTGAAAATTGAGAACCACGGATTCCTGCTACTAGGGGACATCATGTAGACAACCCACAGTAGCAGGTAAGTGGGTGTTAATAAGATTTCTGTGCACCTAATACTCGTACATTTGTGCAAATTTCAAACGCATTACGTCACCTATTTGTTTTAATTAAATTTCAAATACATAAAATACATGTTCGTATTACTCTGTCCAATCATTTCATGCTTTTAATGTTCGTGCTTATTACATTTTATTGTTCTATGACCACATTATGCTAATAAAATTAAACGGACCATATTCGTTTCATGTGTTGTTTCTAATGTTCAGCATAAATTAATTTGTCTCTTTATCGCGGTTATGTTTCCTGTAGAAGGACTTTATTACCAGCAATAAGAGTATATCTAATTATCAGCATTCAGACAGTTTTAAATTCATTGAATACTAAAAGTTTTTTTTTAATGATGGTATTGTCTGTATTTTTATAGAACCTGTTGGTGGTGTTCCCCCACGAATTTCCGGAGGACGATTACAAGAACTCACTATAAAAAGTAATGTTCAGGCAGCGCTTTTATGTTTGGGTCAATCGTATCCGACACCGGTATTTAGGTAATAGAATGACAATTGGTAGATAAGTGGAACAGTTACAAGACGGAAGGTTTACAGAAACTGGGTAGTGACACATTTATTTTTACAGGTGTGATTTCTACCCCACTAAGGGCCGTATTCACAATGTTTGGTTAAAGTTTATCCTATAAATACACGCTAAACGGCAACAATCCTCCAGCTAAAAAATTATCGGACGACAATTCCAAACAGCTAATATTGGCTGCTGAGATTTTGACAGCCAGAACAGTTTACGTTTGTATTATACATTCAAATGAGACAATTAAACTGGTCACAAAGAACAAAGTACTCGAAATTCATTCGGCGGAAGAGGATTTGAAACCAACTTAGCCGAAAATTAATGCTGAAAGACGGTACAGACGTAGAAGGACATCAGCTGATTTAATACTGCATTAGCTGAGTTTTATACTGCATTACGATGTTTTGAGCGTTGAATACGCTAAGGTTTAAGTTAGTGTCTCGGATAGCTAACTGGCAGTTTAACAGACATTGAGAAACCGGGCCTAAAAGATGTGATCTTAGTTTCAGTCTCCCAGCCCTTTATGAGCCATTGGTTGTTGTATCGGTATAATGACTCCTCTTTCGAAAATGTCATGCCGTCTTCGCCAATACACACACACTACACTGTATTCTTTAAAAAATTTCCTACAAGGAGCATTTTTGGTCGTCTGTTTGAGTTGCCGTATTCGTATTTATTCGTCTTAAATATCTCCTGTCATTTGCTTTTGATTCTTTGAAAATTGAGTCAGATGCATACGTCAAGCCGTTGTCCATATCAGGGCATTGCGGAGATGCAAAAGAATGCAAATTACCAAAGTGATGGAAAGATCGCTTACATAAAAAGTCCGGTGTGGATCAAGCACCGAATCCAATATAAATCTTTTTTCCATAGAATGTTTAGCTATTTTTTGTCACTGTGAACCCATGTTAGAAACATAATGCATCAACACACTAAGCTACCAGCCCACTTTAAGCGCCAAGGATGAATAATGCTCCCGTAAATTAAATTTAGTGAAGGGATGAGCCAATAGAATAGTCGCTGAAGTGAAACCATTAATTGAAATTGTGTTACAAACCTTAGTTATTTGATAGAAGTTGCAAATAAAAATGAGCATCACCTCGCTACCATTTCCAACTATGGAATGTTAAAATTGTTACTTCTCAAGACCACGAAAAAACTGTTGAAAATATGAAATTAAAATTATCGCCGGCTAAAAATGGGTTCATTCAGCCAAACAAGAAACATGTTTTGCTGCTTTCAACTCCCATTCAATTTCAGGTGCAGATTGTAAACTTAACAGATGGGAAATGTATCGGATTTTTTTCTGATATATTTCTGATCTTTTAGGCTCTTATGTATCTCCATTGCTGAATTGATTGCTGAATGAAACAAATTGAATTTTTCGAGCGCAGGCAATAATTATATTTTTTAGGATTTTTGCATTCGTTTGTGCATATTTGATTCCTTGTGTTCTGTCCCATTACGAAATATCGTGTAAATAAAACTCTTTTTCCACATTCGATGCACTGGCATAGATAGCTTTCAGCGGGGGAGGGGATATATTTTACGCACTAATTGTTTTTTAATATGTGCTCTTGGCGGAATTTGAACCCCTCATCTCTTAAGTGAAAATGAAAAGATTTATCACAAGTATTTTATTTAGATGAAAATTGAGTAAATATGAAACCATCCACCAATAAACTAATGGCATTTTTCAATATATCTTCGAAGCACTAATTGAGAACGAGTAGCTTGTGAAATCTTCGATGAGTATCATCAACAAATTCATCAGAAGAATGGTCATTCATGATATTCTTAATGACTGACGCTTCAAAAACGGTGATAATTTTAGGGGATCAAATTTACTAAGAGACTAACCTGGAGCACGTCAAACAGGTCTAGAATTGACCAATTTTGGTCGTGGAGGAGTAGCGAGGATACGAAACTACGTTGTCAATTTATAAGTCAAAAGTATTAAGTAACGTTTTATTCTGTTCATTCTTCACTTGTATCTATGTTCGAGTCTTCAGAATCGAGTTGATTGAGTGGGCCACTGGTAAATCCAAGCTCCTTCGCTTTGGATGAGCCCACTATCAGCCTTTTATTCGACAAAAAACGCCATCCCATCCTTAGTCCTCTGGTTTCGTCGTGTCTTTGATCCATCGGGGAAGCAGTGACATTCATTCATCACATCCTTAGTAATTAGCAGCACGCCCGGCTCTAATATATATGCAGGCTGTGAATTAAAAGATAAAGGGGCGGGAAATCTCCTTCCTATTTAAACAATACAATTCATTTTAAAAATCATTAGGTATCTTTAAGGTAAGCTCTAAAATGGTTTCGGTTCTTGTGTCTCGGGACTAACGTATCACGCGGCTATTCGATAGTTCACTTCAATTTCATTGACTAGATTAACACTGACTCCACGTTGTGCGCTGAATATGTTCAACCAATTTCGCTTAATTTTTGATTTTTTTCCAATTGCATTTTTACTGACGGAGGATAGAAACGTTGAGTTAACTTTAAGGTAGCGTAACTTTAACCTTAGAGTAGGTTAATGTAGCCTGATGAGGAATAGATCCCCTTAATTTCCCCCTTATCTACGCCACTGATTCGATGGAGATGGTAGCGACATATGATGGCCGTCCATATTATACGTACGATAATAAAATTGGGTTAATACATTTTACTAGATTAACACTTTATCTTCTAATCTAACAACTATAGCCACGTTTTTTTTGGGAATCTTAACCGATGTAGGTTAGAGGAATAATACGCTTTACAGCAACAACGTAAACCTATGAGGGTTAACGTTCTATCCTGGTAATTTATCTAGTGTAAATCCTGCACTCGATGGAACAAAAGGCGTAGGTTTTTTCATACATAGAAATTAGACAACTAGCTACACTACAAATTTTATCTGAGAAAAAAAATGCATTTCATATCAAATGCATGCTCCTACCCTATATGGGGCAGCTACATCGATTTTTTTTACGCAGACACCTTGCCTAAACTGTGCTTGACATGGACAGTTGCAAAAAATCCCGCCTCATGTATGTATAATTATTTTAAATAGAACAGTTTTTAGCGTCACGGACAGATGACGCTAGGCATTTTTAAAAGTGCGATAGACGACTGTTATAAGCATTTCTTCATTATTGGTATTTTTCTTTATAAATAAAGGGTATTTTTTATTAGAAGTTTCTCCCTGATTCTGATAAATTATTATCTGTAGACTATCTGCCGACTTGTCTAAGTTTCACTTTTCCGGAAAGTGGTTTAATTTAGTTATTTGCTTTCTTCTGTTTTTATTTGTAAGATATGAGAATCACAGATCTAGGTTCTCATCGGAGTATTCCTTATCAACAGGTGTTATCTATCTGTATATCCGTTTTTTTTTTTGTAAAGCCATTTCTACACCTTATTGAGGGTATCCTCTCAAATTAAATACTTACTTTCTTACATTGAGTTAAAGCCGTTCAATTTACGCTACGTGATCTTAAATCAAATTAACATACTTGACGCGTTTGACATCAAATTATTTTGATATCAAATTGGTTGCTATGATACAATACGAATTAATGTGATTATTGTCAAAATTTTGATAAAAAAAATTAGTTATTATGCCCGGTTCACATTATTTCAGTCCAGTAATCCAGTCCAGCAATCCAGTCCAGTACTGGACTGGATCATATCGTCTACATGATTCCAGTCCAGTAGTCTGGCGAGTGTGTTGTTGATTCGGTAACTATAGTAACAATGATTTCTGGGCGAGCTGGAATCAAAAAGTAGACTGACAATCCAGTCACTGGACTGGATTGCTGGACTGGATTGCTGGATTGGATTGCTGTCCAGTGCCGGTTCACATTATTCCAGTAGCAATCCAGCGCTGGACTGGATTACTGGACTGGATTGGTTACTGGAATAATGTGAACCGGGCATTAAGCGGCCAATATACAGTCAAATTTATCAAAAAAGTAGTCAAATTTTTGACTGTGGAATGACCGCTTAAGCAATTATTAATTGATTGAAATGAAATTATTTATTTATTTTGAAAGCATGTAAATTTATTGTATTAATTGGATAAAACATGCCTTTTTGGTTTATTCGAGTAAACGAACGTTAATTTGAAAATCTGCGAATTTTGTATGAAGATATTATACTTTCAAGTCAAAGCATTTCGTCCAAGAGTTTTAAACATAGTTGAAAAAAACTTGAAAATTCAAACCGTTTTAAAATATTCGATAGTGTCTATCGATTGTCCCTTTCCCCTGACGAAATAACTAGTGGACCATTAAATTAATTTAAACACACAACTATGTATCTATAATTATTTTAAATAGAACCAGTTGGTAGTGTCGCTCCTAAAATATCCGGTGACAGATTGCAAGAACAAACTGTCAAATGGAACAGAACATTGTCCATCTTATGTCTTGGTCAATCTTATCCGGTTCCAGTATTCAGGTAAAGAAAGTACATGTACGAGTATTTTTTACTATTCATTCCGTTTGATTTCAATCAAAGGGAAAACTATTTTGGGAATTATATCCTATTTTTTCGATTTTTTAAGAGCCTGTTGGACATGTTAAACCTCGAGTTTCTAGTAAAATGATTGAATTTAAAGAAGTTCGAATAAATGACACATTTGTTGGATTATGTCCCGGACAAGCTTATCCGGTTCCAGTTTATAGGTTTGATGTTTTTATTAAGTAGTTTCATATTTTATAGGTGATAGATTAATTAAGGTTGTATAGTGGAAGATCATACAGCTTCATAACAGTTACTGGTTAAATTTGACCAACTGACTGTTTCATTATCAGTAACCTTCACGAAGCAAGGTATATTAACTTTGTCATGAAGTTTGCAACTCACAGAAGGAAGCATCTCCGACCATATAAAGTATATTCTGGGTTAGTATGACGAGATGAGTCGATTCGATTAAGCTTGATCCGTCTGTCTACCTGGTACTTTCAAACTATTTTCTCAGTTTTAAAGCTATCGAGCTAAAAAAAAATATTACACTTTTTTTTTTAAAGTTACGGTTATGTCTGCTAGTTTAAGATGTAAGCTGATAGAAACTTTCTTATATATATTATTATATAATCGTCAGCTGAAGACTTATATATTTTTTTCACAATGGCAGAGTACAGACTTAATTGAAATTGGACTCTGTTCTGGTCAATGGGGCGCAACTCCCCAAATAACTTACCCAGCGCCTCACATTCTTATGCCATAGATGGAGGCCATGTGATTTTAGGACCCACTTTTGTTCAGCCTTGGTTGGAAATGGGGTTCCATTTCATGGCATGTTGTAACGGACGGGGTCTAGCCTGGGACAGACCTCGAGAACTAGAACTATATTCGTAATCTTCTTAAAGGAAATCATGGCGACGCTAGGTTTTTTCAACTCTGTAGGTTGGATCTGAGAAAGTACTCCAAGGAACACTATACATATATAGACTTCTATAACGAAGGTTTCTTCCTATGAAGCGTGTAGAATCAAAACGGCGCATACCAGCGCTACTTGGGTTGCTATAGCATTTCCAGTTCAAATACATGTTAGAAACTGACGAAACAAATAAATTAATGCTCGGACTAAAAAAAACCTTCAAACAATTACTATTTGGAATGAAAAACATAAGTTTTGGGAACAAAGGAATACATTTCCGGAGCAAATGAATGAACTTTAGTGTGGAATAAATAACAAATTAAATATACCTATACATACTTGAATTCTCAGCATCTGTTATGGAAACAAACAATTTATAATTGGCGAACCATTAAAGTAAATTAAATCCAAATGGGAGGTAGTCATTTGATATATGTATTTGAGCTGTAGTGTAAAGTAGAGAATAGGCATGAAACGCCCCTTACTGTCGTTTGATATTTTTTTTGTTAAACCAGGCAAACAAATCTAAATCGAGTACCTAATGAATTTCAAAGATGTCCTTGATTGATATGTAATGTAGTGAGCCATTTGTATGAAGATTAAACTAGATAAAACGGCTGAGATTTGCGTTATGGTGAAAGAAAGTATGATTAAATTAAGTATCTAATTTACATAATTTGAAATTAAGAACAAGTCGATCAGCGTTTTAAAAATTTCAAATAGGTCGACCTAGAACAATTTAATGGTAATGGTATCTGCACTAAAAGGAACCATCCATAGCAATTTCCTCCCAAATAGGCCTCGTAGGGACATCTTTATAACTTTTCTTTCCACCCCTGACTCTACCGTCACATTCTAATATATCCATATTTTCAGGTGGTACAAATTCATCGAAAACACCTCACGCAAACAAGCCGTTGTCCTGAACGATCGCGTGAAACAAGTATCGGGAACTCTCATCATAAAAGATGCTGTGGTTGAAGATTCCGGCAAATATTTGTGTGTCGTCAATAACTCAGTCGGCGGAGAAAGTGTTGAAACTGTTCTAACCGTCACTGCACCACTATCGGCTAAAATTGATCCCCCAACTCAGACTGTAGATTTCGGTCGTCCAGCTGTTTTCACCTGCCACTTTGCCGGCAATCCTATCAAAACAATTACCTGGCTCAAGGATGGTAAATCGATTGGCCACAACGAAGCCGTTTTACGAATTGAATCGGTCAAACGAGAGGATAAGGGCATGTATCAGTGTTTCATAAGAAATGACCAAGAGAGTGCCGAGGCTGGAGCTGAATTGAAATTGGGCGGTCGATTTGATCCACCGGTGATTCGTGAATCGTTCTCCGACAAGACTTTGCATCCAGGACCAAGCGTCTTTTTGAATTGTGTCGCTGGCGGAAATCCGACACCCGAAATTTCATGGGAGCTCGATGGGACAAAGATCACCAATAATGATCGCTATCAGGTTGGACAATATGTTTCGGTCAATGGAGATGTCGTATCGTATCTGAATATTACTTCAGTGCATGCTAATGATGGTGGTCTGTATCGATGCATTGCTAGCAGTAAAGTCGGAACGGCTGATCATTCGGCCCGATTGAACGTTTACGGTTTGCCCTATATTCGACCAATGGAGAAGAAGGCAATTGTTGCTGGAGAGTCATTGTTTGTTACATGTCCTGTAGCTGGATATCCAATCGATTCTATTATTTGGGAGAGAGGTAAGTTGAAAATTGTTTATAAGGCACTTTGTATTAAATGAATTTATTGGATTTTTAGAAAATCGAGTACTGCCTATTAATCGAAAACAGAAGGTCTTTCCCAACGGAACACTTATTATCGAAAATGTTGAAAGGAACTCGGATCAAGCAACCTACACCTGTGTCGCTAAGAACTCGGAAGGATACAGCGCTCGCGGTGCTCTCGATGTACAAGTTATGGGTAAGTTGGTTTGAATTATTTTTATTAAAATGACATCAAAGTTGGTCTGTTTGTCCGTCTGGATTGAAACTAAAAATATATAATATTCTTAATAATTTGACGTAGCTTTTAATCAAAAGGCGCGTTCTTTTGCGTATCTATCGAGTATAGGGTAGGGTAACAAACACGCACTGCACAAACAACAAGCGACTTGTTGTTGGTATAATGGGAGTTCGTTAACATATCCTTCACGCAATACGCAAAAGAACACGCCTAAAGTACACTTAACTAAAAAATGTTTAATTTAAATTTTTTCAAGATTACGAAGTTTGAAAAGTCTTTGATGTCATTTAAATTCTTACGTTATTTCAAAACATCGTCGACAAATGGGTCATCGTTGGTTTTCGCCAAGGATATTCTGCTGCCTTTTTCCTGTATCTACGATTGAAAATGCCGGCTCATGTCCATCTTCCAGCTTACTGAATATATTTAGGGAAACTCATCGAAATTTTGAATAATAAATATTCACTATCCAGCTTTTATAAATAAATATATTGTAATTTTGTTTTAAAAAATAGTTCACCCCCAAATTGTACCGTTCAGTTTTGGTGAAGAGACAATCAACATGAACGACATGGTCTCTGCTACGTGTTCGGTCAATAAGGGCGATCTGCCCATCGAATTGTACTGGACAACAGCCCCATCACCTAGTACTGGTCCCAAATTGACCACTAACGATGGAATTTTAATAACACAAACCACATCGCGGATTACTATGATTAGTATTGAATCGGTACAGGCCCGACATCGGGCCAACTACACCTGTGTGGCTCGAAATATTGCAGGAATGGCAATGCATACGGCTGAACTATCTGTGAACGGTGAATGGAAGACAGATTTCGAAAATTTCTGTTGCTAGTATTGGTTATGTTTGTTTCTTGATTTTATACCCTAGTCCAGAAAACGTTTCTCTCATACATTCCGTAACAGTGCTCCCGCAAATCGTTCCCTTTGATTTTGGCGATAGTGTAATCAATGAATTCGATATGGTCTCCGCTTATTGTTCGGTGAATAAGGGCGATTTGCCCATTGATATCAGTTGGAAGCTTAATGGTCGCAGGATTTTTACTAACGACGGGATTTCCATAGCTCGAAGCAATCAACGGAGTAGTGTCCTGACTATCGAATCGGTGCGCGAACGACATGCCGGGAATTTCAGTTGTGTTGCTAGTAATGCGGCTGGAGTAGCGAAGTATACAACGATTTTATCGGTTAATGGTGAACATGAAATCAGTTTTTGTTGCTGTTAGATCTTTAAAAGATTTGTTTTTGTATAATTTTTGTTTTGGTTGGTTTGGTTTTCCTCTCCATTCATCATAATGAATCGAAATTACATGTTGGTTGGAGTTGTGTAGGGAAAGCTACCCTGATGGTTGAACGCGTTTTTTTTAAAGGAAAAGGAAAGGTTCATTATAGTGGCATATGCAGTTTGAACCTTTTCAACTGTTAGGTTTTCGATATCAACTCCCAACATACTCGTTAGCTTGTACATAACTTAGAATTCCTTCGTATGAATAGCTTTCCAGGCTGTATTTTACTCTACAAAGGAGGTGAGAAGCCTTGTTAAGATAATTCATTGGCAGTAACTCTAACCCAACCAGTCATGTACTCTGTACTGTCTTTTTGTATACCTGAGGTTTGGACTACCTATAGAATTTTGATCGGATTCTATGGTAATATTTATGCCGTTAGTCAGGATAGGATGTTAAGTTTTTTGGTAATAATTTGGTAAGTTGTCAAATTATATTATATGATATCATCCTTATTCCAATGAATGTGGCCAGTTAAGTTGATTTGATAGGTGTCATGATTTCTACTACTGAGAATTAGTTTAAAAGGGTCCTTCTACGGTGGGAAGTATACGCGTAGTAGGTCCATCAGAATATGATTGGTTGGAGCGCAGAGCTCATTTCTCAGATTATTTTTTCCCTTCTGGAAGAGGGCACTCAAGAGTGCGATGTATAACTAGATATTATGGTTTAAATAAAAAGATAAACATAAATGCTTCTAAACTCAGGATTCATACCTTGTCCCTTATGATGGTGTTTTGCTCCAGTACCAGTTGCATGGAAAGGCTGGCTAGATAATCCACATCCAATCACATCTGAAGGGGTCTCTCAGGCCTGTTGGAGAGCATTTTGGAGGTCGAAGTCTACTTTGTTGCTTTGTGCTGCTTTCACCTGATCTCGGCTCGAATGGGACTTCGGCAGGAAGGATGGTCACTGCTTCTTCCATTTTTCTCTGAAGTTGTGCAATGGCAATACTGCAGGTTTCTTTTGTTTGATTAAGTGAGACTTGCGGTCGATCCAATACAATTGCGCCTTCGTTTAAAACGGAATATCCAGCGGTCTGCAGAAGGAGAAAAAAACTGTAAAAACATTCGACAGTAGTATTTTGAATCTATTACCTTCATGGGTCGACCGGTTCAGGGATAGTGAATGATCACAACAAACTCCATTCTGAAATATGGAATGTTTCTTTTTTGGAAAAAAAGAATCTTCCCTTTACCTACACTTCGGAAGGCTTTCCATAGCAAGCATCAGTCTTCCATGAGTTTCAAAAAAGTCTCAGTTGAAGCCATCTGAGACAAACTTGAGACTAAAAAGTCCTCTTAACAGTTGCGATCAACAGTAAGCTATATAAGGCTTAGTTAATTGTTCTCGGACAACTATGATTTTCAAATTAAACACGCTTCAGATAAGGTAACCCGGTAACCCATTCCAGAGGGCTGCATAAAAATCAGTGGTGGAAATCATGCCCTTAGAAAGTCAGAAGAATCGGCACCATTCATTCTTGAAAAGGTTCTTCGGTGTTCTGCTCGAGGCCCGCCTCCTGTGCAGTGATACATGGTTATGACTTTCCTCACTATATTTTTTATATAGTCATAGCTTTGCTCCCCTCTTAAAATGATCGTAAGTCAAATCTTTCAACAACCAATAGCAACAGTGAAATCAACATGTTTTATGCTAGGCTCGCTTCTTCTTTGGCTCTTAGACAGGCTCTGTTTACATAATTTTTCATAGATTGTTAAAATCATGAAGCTGAAATATGGAAATAATTTTCCTTAACTGCTGCTGAATCATCTTCAACTCTCCCCTTTGCTGCACAGTCCTTCCGCAAATCCTGCCCTTCGACTTTGGCGATCCCGTAGATGCATTTGATATGGCCACAGTAAACTGCGCTGCAACAAAAGGTGACCTACCAATGGACATATATTGGAGGTTCGAGAATCACAAATTAATGGGTTCTAACGACGGTATAACTATCACACGAAGTGGTCAACGGATAAGCATGCTGAGTATCGAGTCAGCTCGATCCAGGCACATTGGCAACTACACCTGCGTCGTGTCAAATCAAGCAGGATCTGTCGAACATTCTTCCTATTTATATGTTAACGGTACTCTAACAATTTCAAGTGGTTTCAGTTGTAATGATTTTCTCGTTGAATTTTTTTGTTTTCTCTTTTTTGAATTGGTTTCTATTTATTCCATCACCCGATCCTTTGTAGTTCCTCCCCAAATATTGCCATTCACTTTTGGCGAGGATCCTGTGAACACGGAAGATATTGCTGTCGTGCAATGTATGGTACTGAAAGGTGACCTTCCAATCAAAATCAGCTGGATGTTGAATGGAGTGATAATTGATCCGGAAGAAAGTGGAATCAGTATCGCGATGACTTCAAAAAGGATCAGCCAACTGACTATTGATTCAGTGCAATCGAATCATCGTGGGTTGTTCCAATGTGTTTCTAAAAATGCGGCTGGTTTTGCAGAGCATACATCGGAATTGAGAGTCAATGGTATTGTGTATTGGGGTGGTCTTTTCACTACATGGATATTTAGAGTTCGTTTTTTTTTGTGCATATCGGAACTATTTACTAAACTCACTGAACTATTCCGAAATAGTTCCACCGCAGATTATGCCCTTTGACTTTGGCGTTGAATCGTTCAACACTGGCGATAGTGTTGGTGTCCAATGCATGATCGTTAAGGGCGACATTCCGATCACGATCAAGTGGATTCGTAATTCACAACCGATCACGGCCGACGAAGAAGGTATCACTATAACGAAAATATCGCCGAAAACGAGTATTTTGAATATCGCCGCCGTCGAGGAGAGCCAGCGCGGGATATACAAGTGTGTTGCCGAGAATGCTGCAGGCCTTGTTGAATTCTCGTCGGAATTGAAAGTCAACGGTTAGACTAGCTCAGTGCTTATTTCGTAGTTTAAATGTTCCTTCTTCTTGGTCTTGTTAATTTTATAATTTTACTTGAAAAGTTAATTTATGGACATTTCTCCTTCCCTCAGTTCCTCCATATGTCATGCCCTTTACATTTGGTGACGAAGTGTTCAACGCTGGTGATAGTTCATTCGTGAACGGTATGATCATGAAGGACCACCTTCCGCTAAGCATTTGCATTTGAACTCCGGAATAATCCATCCGAAAACGGGTACATAATTTTCCCGAATGCTCAGTTGAGTCCATTTATTCTGAACGAGTTGAAGAACAGGCCAAGAGATCCAACCAATTGCAATCTAAGCAAATCTATCCTCCTCCGATGGCTCAATCCAAGCAAGTGGTGGGATCTTGTTGTGCTCTTTTCTTCACTTCGTTCATAATTATAATCTATTGTAAAAATGGAATGCAAGTTATTCGAATGTCGTACCGATTGAGTTCGTTGAGTATCGAATCGATAAGTGTGGTAACGAATACTGCTGGAACGTTCGATTATTTGGCGGAACTTGTGGTTGATGGTAGTCGATATCTCTCTTTATATTCAGTAGTTTTAAGTTTCTGGAGAATTAAATTGACAATTACAGTAGTCATATTGCTCAATCTCTATCCGTTTAGTTCCACCCCAAATTACCCCGTTTGCATTTGGTGATGAGCCATCCAATACCGGTGATATGGCTGGTGTGCAGTGTATGGTGACAAAAGGAGACCTTCCACTCGAAATTCGATGGACATTGAATGCCGAACCAATTATTACCGGTGAAAATGGTGTCAACTTGTTAAGGATTAATCCGAGGACTAGCAGTTTAAATATTAATTCGCTGGAGGATCATCATCGTGGAGTGTATAAGTGTATTGTACGGAATGCTGCTGGAGAGAGTGAATTTTCGGATGAGCTTCATGTGAATGGTTCGTTGGGAGAGTTGTGAAAATTCTAAAATGGTTATGTTTTTTATTTGTAAATTTTGAGTTTTTGATTTTCGTTTATTCCAATCCATGAAATTTTAAATGATGTGGAGTTCTGCGGTATTAATGTCCGAAGATGTATTTTAGGTTTCAGTTTTGCGTTTTATTCAATTTAAATTATTTCTGTTATTTTATTTAATGTGGTCTTTCAGACCTTGAAATTAAACTCGGAAAGGTGAAATGCAAATTTTGCTCCGAGCTGTCAGGGCAATCTAATGTGAGAAACTCTACTCTGGTAGACACTCCTCCTATCGATGAAAACTACTGACCACAAAAAAGGGAAACCCTATATAACCCTATTTTGCCGCACATTTCTATGAACATTAAATAGTTCGGTGTGTTCATGAACCGTTTGGTTCGGTAGTGAATGTCGGTCGACCTTTGGTTGGTATCGCTGGTTTAATGTTTCTAGCTTTACTTCAGTGGTTGATTGATGACACTCTCCTGCGTCTTGTACTAATTTGCTGGCAGGGCTGAAGGTTACATGTATTGCCTACTCAGTGAGCCGTCTTATACAGGTTATGGTCAACCTAAAGAAGGCGGTGAAGGGGGACACTATTAGTTCGATGCTGCTTGTGTACCCTACTGATTTAGTCGCCCCATCGCTTATGCCGTGAGCAGCTACGAATGAAGTATCCCCAATCCACATATGGAGCTCGATTTTTCCCAACCCACTCTGTGATTATAAAGTTTGAACAGACCAACAAAAAGACTACATAAGGCTTTCGCAAAGTTCTTGATGGTCTCGTTTTTTTTAGTCTTGTTCAGTGTATGAGGGTTACACTCTGATAATATGTATCTGCTCCACTAAGTTTCATGTGCTGAAAGGCAATGGCTTCAGTCATGTCATATCTTTGCAGTGGAACAGCTCTTTTTTCGTGTTCTTCGCTATTCCCAAACATCTCCAATTTCGACGCAATCGTCCTACTTGCACTAGTCTATATGGGTCTATTATAAAATCGCGAAAACTTTAAGTTTCACCACAGATAATGCCATTTATTTTTGGCGATGAACCGTCCAACGTTGGTGAAGTGGCCAGCGTTAATTGTGTTGTCCAAAAAGGCGATCTGCCACTTGACATTCACTGGATACTAAACTCGGCTCCAATAATTTCTGGCGAAGATGGATTCACTATAATGAAAATGAATGCTCGAACAAGTTATCTGAACATTGACTCGCTGGATGCTAGACATCGTGGATTTTACAAGTGTGTCGCCAAAAATGTGGCTGGCGAGACAGAACATGTAACTGAGCTGCGTGTTAATGGTTTGTTTCAATTCAAGGATAATTTTGCATTCTTCTTGGTGTTAACCTTATTATTATTTTTTTAACCTTACCCAACAATCCTGAAAAAAATGTAAGAGTGTGTCGGTGTATCTGTATAGTTTATCATTTGAACAAATTTTGAAATAGGCTTTTTTCAATACTATAAATACATCTTTTCCTTTTTTCTCAATTCTTGAAAGTGATTTCTCACGTTGTGCCCTTCTCATTCGGGGAAGAGCCATTGAATCGTGGTGAGTTTGCTAGCACAACATGTATGGTACCCAAAGGAGATCTACCAATTGAAATCTATTGGAAGCTTAATTCGGCGTTAATAGTCTCGGGCGAAGATGGTTTTAGACTATTTCGTACTAGTCCTAGGGCTAGTGTACTAAATATAGAATCACTGGAAGGACATCATCGCGGCATTTATAAGTGTATTGCCAACAATTCGGCTGGAAGCTCGGAGTTTAGTGCAGAATTGAATGTCAATGGTTTGTTTTCGTCAAGTGTCAATTTTTTGTTTGTCTACTGCTGCATAGTCGTTATAGTTCAAAGCTGCACCATATCCATATACAGAATCACACACGTTAGGAATATCATCATCATCGTGGCGCAACAGCCCGACGTCGGGTTATGGTCGCCTGGATCGTTGTCCTCCAATTATCTCGGTCACATGACCGCGTCCTTCAATCTTGGAAGCCCAGTAGTTGCTCGGCGTCAGCATATACCGAGCTCTCCCAACGAGCTCTCGGTCTTCCTGGCAGTCTCGCTCCGTCGACTCATCGTCCGTTCATTATTTTTTTAGGCATTAGGGATATAGGGTAAATAATTATAAGTACTCGCCTATTTAGTGGTTTCTTCGAAGTATTTAGGCTGTGGCTGTTGCTTCCACATTGGACTGAAAAATGCACGTTTCCAAGTCCAAGTTCCAAATTTTGAAAACCATGTATGTACATTAATATATTTCACTAGTTGCCCCACAAATCACTCCGTTTTCATTCGGAGACGAACCGTCGAATGTGAACGAAATGGCTGGAGTGACATGTATGGTGACCAAAGGTGATTTACCTCTCGATATCCATTGGACATTGAACGGATCGCCGATTGTATCGGGAGAGGATAGTGTCACTCTTTTCCGTATGAATCCACGTACGAGCTCCTTAAACATCGACTCATTGGATGCAAAACATCGCGGAACATTCAAATGCATTGCAAGAAATAAAGCCGGAACCGATGAATATTCGTCGGAACTTCATGTTAACGGTTTGTTCGCCCTGGTTCCATTTTTTTTTTGGAGTAAACGGATTCGTTACTGCTAGTTGTCTTTTTTGTATTCTGTGATTATTATTTTTTGCTTTTGTTTTGTTTAAAAATAATTTTGTATATTCCCTCCCAGTATCGCCTCACATTGTACCATTCAGCTTTGGTGATGAAGCACCTTTTCTTGGTGAGAAGCAAAGCAATGCTGTGCAACGCATGATCATGAAGGGAGATCTTCCGATCGACATACAATAAAAAGAGACGGTGAATGGCGAATTGATAACATAACTATAGTAGAATAGGAATTAAGGTCATCAAGATTAAGTAGTTCAAATTTTAAATCCATACAGGATACATATCGTGGAATATTCAAGTGTATTACTGCTCAGAATAAAGCTCAAGGGACTGAGTATTTGACTGAGTTGCAAGTCAGCCTCCCACCCAATTTCGCTCAGTACGCCACTTTTTCCCCACCTACTATGCACTAGCGGAGACCATGTTCGAAATTCTACATAGCAAATTGAATAACCACAGCATTATATGAGTACTATAAAAAGGGCATCCATTCACCTCTTCCTTTAGTGCCGCCGCAAATCATGCCCTTTGTTTTTGGTGACGAACCGGCCAATGTGGCTGAGAGTACAGCGGTCCAGTGTATGATAATCAAAGGCGACTTGCCTCTACAAATACAATGGTCACTCAACGGACAACCAATAACTAGCGAAAATGGCGATATATCTATTGTCAAAATGTCCTCCCGTCTGAGTTCGTTGAGTATTGAATCGATTAGTGATCATCATCGCGGCATCTTTAAATGCATCGCTTCCAATCATGCCGGAGTGGTTGAACAATCAGCGGAACTAGTGGTTAATGGTATTTCTTTGCCATGATTATTGTGATTGCTTGTGCTTTGGTGATGTCGTAGTTGGATCGTATTGAACTTTTTTTTATTGTTTTTCGTCCCTTAATTACTAGTCCCGCCCCATATACTCCCGTTCACATTTGGCGACGAAGCTGCATTTCCCGGCGACAGTATTGGGATACAGTGCAGTATCACAAAAGGAGATCTTCCGATTAAAATCACGTGGATGCATAACGACGTACCGATCTTGTCGGATGAGAATGGCATCATCCTGGGACGGATGAATGCCAAATCAAGAACGTTGAATATTGACTATATATCGGGGGATCATCGTGGCATTTATAAGTGTCTTGCATCGAATACAGCCGGAAATAGTTCCTATGAAACGGAACTAAAAGTGAACGGTTGATACTTTGACAAATTTACTAGTTTATTTAAAACTTATTATAATTTGAGTTGAGCTTTATTTAATTCCGTTCAAAATTCCCAGTGCTCCCTCACATTCATCCGTTCAGTTTCGATGGTGAATCAAACTCTGGAGATAGTGTACAACTGACGTGTCACGTTGCAAAGGGTGATCTTCCCATGAAGATTGAATGGCTTTTAAACGGTCGACCTATTTATCGACATACTGGCATTATGGCAAATAAAATTGGAGATCGAATAAGTCTTCTTACCGTCGATCCAGTGAAAGCGGAACATAGTGGTTTATTTACGTGCGTTGCCAGAAATGCCGGTGGAAGTGCCAACTTTTCTACGGAGTTACATGTTAATGGTACTACGTGCGGATGTTTTTGATATTCAATTTTTTTTTTTCGTGTACACAATTTTTATTCTGATTTTTCCCTACCCACTTTTGTTTGACGCGAACTTGGTAGATTTTAACCATAAGAGAACTTCTAGGTCAAATTTCGAAGTGATTAACTCTAAAGACTACTAACTTTTAGAACTACTAGAATAACGAAAAAGATAACAATTTTCAGTTCGTCCGCAAATCATTCCGTTCAGCTATGATGACATAGTCAACCTCAATGATTCAGTGGACCTAGTCTGTCAAATATCGAAAGGTGACAGACCATTTCGCATCAGTTGGGCTTTTCAGCCATTCACGCAATATTCGAAAGGACTTCGCCATCAACCAATGCTGCGAACGAAACGGATTAGTGATCACACCAGTATCCTGTCGATTCCATCTGCAACATCTAAACACAGTGGAACATACATCTGTCTTGTTGAAAATTCGGCAGGAACAGCAACACACAGTACAAATTTAACCGTCTATGGTAAAATTCTATTCGGAGAACTACACTAATTGATATCTAGGCTAAGGTTTTCACTGATTCTTTGCTACTAATGCTACGTATCGATCGGAAAATTAATGCTGGCCATAATTAACATTTTTTTCCGTTTGGCTTAGTTCTGCCACGCATAACACCATTATTGTTCAGCGATGAGCCCATATTTGTTGGTGAGCTTGTTTCAATTGAATGCTTCCCTTGCTGGCGGTGACTGGTAACATGGTTACATGGTTGCTGAATGGTGATCGTATTCCGCAACATCTTAACATTTTCACCACAAAATACACCAAACATACTTATGCTTTGGCCATTGAATCAGTGATGCTTCGCATGCTGGAAATTATACATGTCGCGCAACAAATACAGAAAAAATCTGAACATACCCGTACAGCGGAGTTGATGGTTAATGGTTTGTCTTTTGAGGCGAATTTAAGGTCTTGGATGGAAATAGTGGTGAATAGTAGTAGTTTTTTTCGTTTTATTGGTTATTGAAGAATAATATTTTTGTGATGGAGTCCGCTGTTGTTGTTGATTGATGATGTTGCGTAAAGCAGTGTAGTTATTGAATAGAAAATAAATTTTAATTTTATATTGGGGGCGAAAATAGAAATTAGGTTTTAATCGCGTCCATGAACTCGCCAGTGTGGAGCCACATGCCTCACACAAGTCCGAATGGTGCGACCAGAAACAAATTACTAGACTTAAGTCCATATTTTATAGTTTTGTTAGAGTTATTTTATATGGTATTGTGTTCTTTGCTCATTTCATTACCCACAATAGAAAAAGAATTGGTTGGTGTTTTGGCGTCGGGAAACGAAATTAATAAAGAGCTTATAATAAATCCTAAGTTCCCTAGAATATTCTTTGGCAAGAAAAAAAGAAACAATCCTTTTTTGTAGACACACCTGCCACAGAGGTATAGTGCGCATTCTATCAGGTTGGTGCAGATGAAATGTCGGATTCAGTAGTATATTTTTTAACAGCTGTAACTTTTTATAAAGATCATTTTATTAATCGAAATAGGTACCAGCGGATACCAACGAAATACAAGCGCATTTATTCCTATTTCGTAGAAGTCCGAGTTTCTGGTTCGAAGAAACTCCTCGAAAGCATTTTTGACAGCTGCTTCATTGTTAAACTGTTTTCCTGTCAAAAAGTGATCCAAATGTTTAAAGAAATGGTCATCTGATGGCAAGAGGTCTTGTGAATATGGCGGGCGAGGAAAAGTCTCATAGCACAACTCGTTCAATTTTTGGAACGTTGTTCTCGATACATGAGGTCGTGCGTTGTCATGAAGCAGTATGACTCCATCCCTGTTGACTAGCCTAGGTCGCTGAACTGTCGATATCTGATGCATTTTGTCCAGTTGAGCGCAGTATTTCTCAGCATTGATGGTTTCGCCAAGTTGCAGGAACGAATAGTGGATAAATCCAGCTACAGACCACTAAACAGTCACCATTATTTTCTTTGGATGAAGTGGGAAGTGTAGTGGGAACCACGCTATTCATTTTAATAATACATATTGAAAACTATGTATACTACAAACCGTCGGGAAAACGTTAAAATATTCGTGTGTGTAAATTGGGCCTAAGGGTGCTTTGTGTAAACTTGTGAGAGGAGAATAGAAATGTTTATTTTTTTTTAACCTCAACTGATGCCATTTTGGCCGTTTTTGGGTATGTACTATATTTGGTCCTAATGCAGTCCATCTAATATCTAGCTAATAATTAAGCCCGGTTTTCTGACAAGTTTTGGGCTAAGGTGTTTGAAATTTTAATTTTTTTACATTCCCTCGTCGAGAGTATGGTGAGGTTTATTTTTTCACGAAGGTAAATGAGTACGAGTATAACACTTGTTTCTTTCCAACCCTATCCCACGGAATATACCAAGTCCAAACCCCTTTCTAACGTTATAATTTATTTAGAAAATTTTGCTCTTGTAATTTTTAGTATTTTAAAGGAAGAATGTTCGCCAGCCTCTTGTTTCAATATTTATTTATCGCATTTATGGGCATAGATTCGCTTACTATTACTCTCTGATCTGAACTCAAAAATCCCTGATAGATGGCCTAATACGGATTTGCTGCTACCCAACGCTCCCCAATGGACCCACAGCTCGTCGCTAGTCGGTTTACAGTTAAAGCTTTCACCACGCTTTCTAATATTTTCCAGTTGCCCCCAAAATAGCGCCCTTCGACTTCGGAGAAGAACCACTAAACTTTGGTGAACCTGCATCGGTGCAATGTACCATTTTGGGCGGTGATCTTCCTATCGATGTTAAGTGGACCCTGAATAATAACACTGTCGAAAAATACTTTGATATTTCCGTTTCGAAAATTGGTAAACGTATAAATGTGCTGTCCGTGGAAGCCGTGGCAGGCCATCATGCCGGAATCTATACATGTCAGGCTCGAAATCAAGCCGGTGTCACGGAACATTCGGCGAGTTTAATAGTTAATGGTTCGTCCTTTAACCGCATTGCTAGTTATGGATTCTGTATTTGGAAATATTTGTAGTATGTATTCATTATTTTCTTATCAACTCCTTTCCCCTTCCCTTTAAAGTTCCTCTCAAAATCAATCCTTTTACATTTGGCGATAAGCCGATGAACAACGACGAACAAGTATCGTTCCATTGAACTACACCCTGTCAACGGTTTATGTGAGTTAAACACCACATCATGCCAGATCTAAATATGTAGTATGATGATTGATGCATAGTGAGTGTTCAGCATACAGACAAATGTAGTTACATTGCGTCATATACATTCATATACGTACATATACAATTAAGTTTTCAGCGGGACTGATTGTTAATGGTGTGACATTTTGTACTGAATAAGCCGTGTAATTATACTTTCTTGAGTTTTGATTAATTTCCCAGACACAATCCTTCCAACTACCTAGTACCTCCAAAACGCACCCCATTCATATGCGGCAATGAATCTATGAGTTTTGGCCATATCGTATCGAATCAGTTGTGTGTTACGTGGATAAAAATTAAATAAATAAAAATGGCGGTCGTATTAACCATCATCTCTAAGTACAACAAGTTTATACGAGGATATTTAAACGATTAATTCGGTCTCAAAATATTATGTTGGCATTTCAACCTGCATTACCAAAAAAAATCAAGCAGGATATGCCATTCATTCTACTGAGCTAAAAGTGAATTAGTGCTGGAGCCCGCTGCAAGAAAGCTTTTGTCATCTGCAACCGGCTGTAATTTACACCACTTGTAAAACATAATACGAAGACTACGAAAACGTACGTCAGCCCAGTCCTGCCCGGGTGCTGGCCGAGTTGAGTGTTTTTGAGATGGTCAGCATGGGTCACGGACCTAGGCAGGGCAGGGCTGACGTACGTTTTCGTAATCTTTGTATTGTACTATGTTTTATAAGTGGTGTAAATTCCAGCCGGTTACAGATGACGAAGGCTTTCTTGTAGCGGGCTCTTAGACTAAATGGAAATTTTTTTAATACTTGTCGTTTTTTTTGTATTCTATTTTATGTTAAATGTTACATGAACGAAATCCAGTTCCACCAAAAATCGCCCCTTTTGATTTTGGTGAAGATCCATCAAATTTTGGCGATTCGGCTAGTGTTCAATGTCTGGTGACATCGGGTGATTTTCCCGTCAAGTTTTATTGGGTTTTCAACGGAAGTCCCATAAATGCGGGAAATGGAGTGTGGACAACGAAATTGGGAAAACGAATTTCGGCGCTGAGTATTGACAATGTTAACATTGAACATGTCGGGAATTATACGTGCGTGGCGTCGAATGAAGCGATGTCCGCGAATTATACGGCGGAATTGCTAGTGAATGGTATATAAGTGGTGTGACATTTTGTTTTTACTTTCAGTGATTTTATTGTTTTTTTTTTTTTTGTGTATAGACTTTGAACATAATTCCTTGTCCATGTCATATCCCATATTTAGGAACTCCTGCTCTAACGTTACATTAATACCTCTCCATCGTGTCTTTCTTATTAATGACAATTTTATTTAAACCTTTTTCCCACCAGTTCCTCCAAAAATTGCCGAATACTCTTTTGGTGACACTCCTGCCAACTTTGAAGATTCGGTCTCAGTGAATTGTCTGGTATCATCGGGCGATTTGCCAATAAACATTGATTGGTTGTTCAACGGAAAACCTATAAACTCAGTAGTGGGAATTACTGCAATGAAGGGTGGAAAACGAACAAGTCTTCTGAATATAGATTCTGTGCAAGCCGAACATGCTGGCAATTATACGTGTCTGGCACGTAATGAAGCTAGCTCGTCAGCATTTTCAGCGGAATTAATTGTCAATGGTTCGATTATCCTCCTGCAAATATTTCGTAGATAATAAGTTTAAGATTTCTATTTTTATTTTTCGAAAATAATAATTTTACCCACTTCCCGTTTCTCCCAAATAAACAAGTTCCTCCCAAGATCTCTCCCTTCGATTTCGGCGAAGAACCAGTGAATATCGAAGATTCGGTGTCTGTGACATGTCTAATATCATCAGGCGACTTACCTATTGATATCGAATGGCTATTTAACGGCTTCCGACTTAATTCATTTTCTGGAGTTTCTGTGATGAAAGGTGGCAAACGTACCAGCATGTTGACCATAGATAATGTCGGCGCTCAACATGCTGGGAACTATAGTTGTTCGGCGAAAAATAAAGCTGCGAGTACTACATATTCAGCGGAACTAATTGTCAATGGTTTGCGAACTAATTTTTTGTTTTCGTAGTAAATACTAGAATTAATCATTACATTTTTGTAATCTCGTAAATCCTATTTTAATTTTCCCACTGTCAAGTCCCTCCGAAAATCGCACCCTTCAACTTTGGTGATGAGCCTGTCAACGTTGAAGAGACAGTTTCGACGACCTGTATTATTTCGTCTGGGGATCATCCCATCGATATTGAGTGGTTGTTTAACGGCTACCATATAAATTCATTTTCGGGAATATCGGTTGTGAAAGGTGGCAAACGTAACAGTATGCTGACGATAGATAGTGCCAATGCACAACATGTAGGGAACTATACGTGTGTTGCCAAAAATCAGGCCGCAACGGTTATGTATTCGGCAGAGCTGACTGTTAATGGTTTGCAAATATTTTTCATATTTATGTAAATATAAGATTTTTTTAGTTTATTACCAGTATTTCTAATTTCCACCTCCCTGTCAAGTTCCTCCAAAAATTGCGCCCTTCGATTTTGGTGACGAACCTGTCAACGTCGATGAAACTGTTTCAACTACCTGTATCATATCATCGGGAGATCATCCAATCGATATTGAGTGGTTATTCAACGGTTACCATATAAACGCCTTTTCGGGCATTTCTGTCGTGAAAGGTGGTAAACGAACAAGTGTTTTGACAATAGACAATGCAAATGCACAGCATGCCGGGAATTATACTTGCACCGCGAAAAATCAAGCAGCATCTGTTCTATTTTCGGCAGAAATGATTGTTAATGGTTTGTCATGTTTAACGAAAATACATAATTGCCTAATTTTGTTTACGAACGTAATTAAAATATTATTATTTAATATCAAAGTTATTTTCCTACCTACCGCCTTATCAAATTCCTCCAGAAATTGTGCCTTTCGATTTTGGCGACGAGCCCGTTCATTTAGAATACTCTGTATCGGTGGCATGTCTCATTTCACTGGGTGATCAATCTGTCGATATAAGTTTGTTATTCAATGGCCATCATATTCGTTCGCTGTCTGGAATATCTATTGCGAAAGGTGGAAAACGGAATAGCATATTATTAATTGATAGTGCGAATGCACACCATGCTGGAACTTATACGTCTCTAGCTAAGAATCATGCGCAAATATCGAAATATTCGGCAGCGTCAATAAATTGTCAATGGCTAAGATTTTGTAGAATTCTAGAATTAAGGTGATTTGTCTACTATTGAATTTTAATTTGGCAATTTCTCAAATAGTCCCTCCCAAAATTGTACCCTTCGATTTTGGCGACGAACCCGTTAATTTGGACGACTCGGTATCCGTTACTTGCTTAATATCGTCCGGCGATCAACCTATCGATATTGGCTGGCTCTTTAACGGCTATCATATCAATTCGTTTTCGGGCATATCGATAATGAAAGGCGGTAAAAGGAATAGTGTTTTATCGATTGACAGTGCGGGAGCACAGAATGCCGGCAATTATACTTGTATAGCGAAAAATCACGCGGATACAGCAACACATTCGGCTGAACTTGTTATCAATGGTTTGAACCAATAAGCTAATATTTTCCTTTTTACTCGATCATTTGTTTGTATTATGTATTGGTTTAAATTTTTTCCATTTCCCCATCTTTCTTGACAGTTCCTCCTAAAATTGTACCCTTCGATTTTGGCGATGAACCGGTGAATTTAGATGATTCAGTATCGGTCACGTGTCTGATATCGTCTGGCGACCAACCGGTTGATATAGACTGGCTCTTCAACAGATATCATGTCAATTCGTTTTCGGGAATTTCGATAATTAAGGGCGGAAAGCGCAGTAGTATTTTGTCCATTGATAGTGCTGGCGCACAACATGCTGGCAATTTTACGTGTGTTGCGAAAAATCATGCTAGCACATCGGTTTATTCAGCGGAACTGATTGTTAATGGTTTGATGTAATTTTGTGGTACTTTTTGTTTGGGAATAAGTGTTACTTTAACTTTCTTCTCTTTTGTTTCACATTGATTCTTTAATGATTCCTCTTGAATCTTTATATATGTACATTCAAAGTTGCATCATACACAATAAAATCTTTAAGATTCATAATAAATTAAACATCTTAGGAGCTAGTGAGATAAGCTGGTGGAACGGCGGAGAATTAGTCTCTCCAGCGGGTAGCACTGTAATTTTTTACTCCGGCAGAGCTACCGGTAGTGGTTGTAAGTCAGGTATGAGGCTCCTCTTAACCAGAGCCGACGAAACTGTCTCTTATGCCCGAACCAGAATACACGTAAAGTGCAGCAGCAGCGGCTACTCCAACAACATGCAGATCTGCTTTCGCCGGAAATGGGAAATGCGTGCTTTCTAATTTGACATTTCGCTGGTGCTGCCGCTGCTGCTGCACTCTGCGTTCATTCTGGTCCGGGCATTATCCTGGGATCCGGTCTCCAACAGAATTATGACCGCCAGGTTCCGGACCAAAATGAGAAACAACAATAATACAATGTTATGCTCCAACTGAACCCGCCAATGTTGTGCCGAAAGACTCCTTCTACGAACCAGTGGCGTGGCGTGATAATTCAACTAGGGGAAGCAATTGGTATTAAAAATTTACTATTATTATGCTTTCCACAAATTTACTGCGTATTAATTGAACCCCTCTCGTTAGCTACTTTTAACATTTCTAAAATAAAAGCACCCAGGAATCACGAACGGGGACGTGAGAGTAGGTATACTGTATTTTATCAGCATTTTAATTCCCATGCTACCAATATATAATAATTTACTTTTAAATAAATAATTGTAAAAATTATATGTTGGTAGACTTATCAAAAAAGCAAAGCTGTAACTATAAGTATATAAATAAAGCATATTCGAATTATTAGAACTACTGTAACAATAACAACAATTGCAAAAAAAAATTGCAAAATAAATATCCATACACTCATAAAGAAAGTAATCATGTTCAGCGAATTAAAATTTGAATAATAAAAACAATAACAATACAATAAAAATTAAAATTAATTCAACTATTTATTTTACTATTTAAAAAATCACAGTTAGTGAGTAAAATAAAATAATAATAATTGGGCAATAAATATATTACAAGTCAAAATAAATAATAAGATCCGTACATACTATTATTTGTAATTTAATTCTATTCGTCTTTCTTTTTTTGCGAATTCATCTATAATATCTGTATAAAAACTTTGCTCACACAAACATGATTTAAGGAAAACCTTTTCAATTGACATTATTGCCAAGTCGCTAAGCCGTTGTTCGCCTGTACAATTTCTAAGATACGTTTTAATCCTTTTTAAGCAAGAAAAACTGCGCTCTGCGGACGCACTGGTTACTGGTAATGTTAAAACTAAACATATTAATTTATAAAATTGTGTGAAGCTATCTTTTAATTTGTTATTAATGAAATAGTTAAAAATACCTTGAAAAGATTTTCCCTGCAAATCAGAATCAGAATAAAGCACAATGAGTTCAGTCTTTAATGAAATATGGTCAAATATATCAGCATAAGTTTTAGTTAAATTTAGTAAAAGATTGTCCGGAAATGTTTTCAAATATTGGTTAAATTTAGAAGAATCTAATAGGTTTAAAAATGTGAAACTTGCTAAGGATGAAAATCTTGAATTTATTTCTGCGGTAATATTATCTATAATTTCGACATAAATACGTGTAAAGAATAGTTCAACATTTTCATTACTGTCAACAAGGCACCTGGCTTTTTTCCGGCGTTGTGGAGTTTCGCAAATAGATGTGGTTTGGGTCCAAATTTCCGTGAAACTATTTCTTAACGATTGAAGTTGATTTTCAAAATCTGTAATTTTTTGAATGCAGTACATTATATCAGTTTGTTTACTTTGAAATATATCGAAAAGTACGTCGGTTTGTGGAAAATTTTTAGAAAAAACATTGAGCAGGAAAACAAACTGAAAATCTGTAAGTAAAACAAGAAGTCCCCTTGCGCTATTAACGGTCTCGCCATCCCACTTTCCACTCTCATTTTCAATGATATATTCAAAGAGTTCTTTTAATTGATCTAAATTATCAAAAATGGTTAAAACTAATCGACCATTAAAAGTCCAACGTGTTGGAGCTAATTTTGGAAGCCTTTTTTTGAGGAATAAATCTAGTGCAACTGTTCTCTTTGTTGAATGATTAAAAAATGTTGAAAAACAAGTAATAGATTGAAAAAAAATTCGACATTCGCGTATTTTATCGCATGATTTAGATAAAACTAAATTTAACCGATGAGCGAAGCAATGAATATATATTGCGTTTTTATACACATCCTTTACACGTGTTTGTAATCCAGTTATTTTACCAGACATTACCGAAGCCCCGTCATAGCTTTGACAAATAAGTTTGTTACCGCAATTGAATTTTTGAACAACATCTAAAACATGGTCAAATAAACGCGACGCAGTCTGATCATCAGAAATATCTGTAAAAGTTATGAAAGTTTCTTTAACCTCACCGGAAGGAGTAATGTAACGAAAGGTTGTTGAGAGTTGAGAACGACATGAAACATCGGTTGTTTCATCTAATATTATTGCTATAAATTTAGTTTGCTGAATTTCATTATAAATCTGTTTTAATAAAATTTTAGAAATGCTACTAATGAGATCGTTTTGAATATAATTTGATATTCCGGAAAAAACAGTCGCTTGCTCCAAGTGAGCTCGCAAGTCCGGATTATATTTAGCTAAAAGATTTAAAAGTTCAACGTAATTTCCCCTATTGCAAGAATTCACATTTTCATTGTGACCACGAAATGCCTGTTCTTGACATCCTAAATGGCACACAACGTCAATTAGCATTTTTAGTATATCTCGATTTTTCGAAACTTTCTCATTGTGCAATATTATTGAAGATCTATGTTGGCTACTTAATAATTCTTCAATTCTAGGACCGGAACCGAACTTGGAAAGAAGAAGTACTGACTTTAAATGATCAACGCTTTTCGTACCATGCCTGTCCACAGCTTTATGTTAATTATTTAAGTCACAAAACCCGGTAGTTCGCCAAACATTTGAATCATTTGAAAATAACAAGCATGGCCAACAAAATAATTTTTGCTTGGTCTTACAACCGGTAATCCATTCCGTATCTTCATAAATCTTAGCAGTAAAATGCCTAGTACATCTTTTTGTTTTAGAAACAATTTCCAAAATCGGTTTCGGTCGACCCTTTTCGATAATGTCTTTTTTTTCTGCGAAAGATCGAGATCCAAAAGACAATCGAAAAAGATCATCAACAACACAATATTGATCCATGCTACTTTAAAAACAAATCAAAACACTATAAGCAATTATAAGCACCTAGACCGATTAAAAAACCCCTTCACCTTTTCACCAACAAAAAGCACACAAATCGCACTACACTAAAGCACTACACTAGAGCAAATGAGTTTTAAATTTAACGGCTCATTCAATTCCTTGTGACGTCAATGACTTGAGGCAGTATTACCATCTCCCACTTATTTTTTCTTGGAATTTTCCGTTAAATGGTTTTCGATTAGATATAAGTTATTGAAATATGCATAAATATCCCTATAATTGAGTTCGTCTCTTACTAATACTCGTATACACTAATAATTCTATGCGAAATCACTTCTTCTCGAATTTACCAATAATAATTTTTAACCATGAAGCCATTATATTTCAAATCGAAACTTTTTCCACAATTCAATTCCTATCCTACTCTGGTAACCCTTGTGAAACTCATATAGCACATCACATACGCATTGCAACACAGCAAATATTTTCAGTCCACAAGAAAATACGAACAAAGAGGAAATGGGAAGAAAAGTTCCCCAGCGTCCATGCGCCAGCAGCTCCGCTGCAGGCAAGAATTTCCTCTACTACATGTGAGGGGAACTTGGAAGCAAAATCCTGAGTGCTTCCAACCTACCGTGTACGTGAATTTTTTTTTATCGCGACACAGTAGGTTTACTGGGGAAAAAAATAAACGCTCATAGATGCAAATTTTGATATGCTTCCATGTGTCTTCTTCTTGGTGTGGTGTGGTGGTTTTCGCGGTGTTACCAATTCGGCTGTGTAAGATATTCGCGATTAGTTTCTTTGGAACTTTTATTTACATAGACTGTGCCGAAGAGTTTTTTTCGCGACTTTTTTGCGCGATTCAGAAAAAATTATTTAGAAAATTTTCCACCAATCGGCAAATATAAGGGAAGCAATGCTTCCCTTGCTTCCATGGACGCCACGCCACTGCTACGAACAACTAAACGTCGTCCAGAGCGGAAAGAGCCGTGCACTGTAGCGACATAATGCCTAAATCATGTACAATTCCATAACAGTTCATCCAAGCGACAGAAAAAAGATGCCATTTTAAAGTGGAAATAATTCCCTACGAAGTCACAGGACCATGTTAATTCCTACGATTCCTATTTATTGAGTAATCAATAAAAAATCTATAAATGATTTCAAATGTCTCCGGGTAATGAACATTATCTCATAGGCAACAGTGCCAACAACATCCCCTTCAACTTGCTTATACAAATCCATGGTATGTAAACATTAATTTTTTTAGATTGATATTTAGGTTAAGGAGGGTTGTCTTGACTAATTTAACATTTAATTGGACTGCATGTAAATATGTATCTAGTCAGGAGAACCTATAGTGTAAATTTCAACCTAAATAAAAGAATTCCTGTGTCCCATAGAATCGTAAGTGGAAGTAAAATGGTGATTGTTGGTATTGCTAGGTATGGGATAATGTTCATTGGCGGAATAATTTTGAATTAATTCTTGATTTTTTATTGATTATTCTATAAATAGGTATCGTATTTTATTTTAGGAAATAAAATCGTAATGCGGATTTGTAGGGAATTCTTTCCACTTTAAAATCGCATCTTTTGTTTGTCGATTGAATGAACTGATATTTATTTATGAACGATTTAGGCATTATGACGCCATTTTCCGATTTGTTTTTAATTAAATTACATAATTTGCTGGTAACGTTCTCATCTCTCATGGGAACGACTCAAATGCTCACGAATGCTCATGAATTCATGTTGGCCATGTAAGAGCAGAAAAGGCATCTTATTGTTGTTGGTTCTTTTCAATGCAATTTTTCAGTATTCGGTGCTTGGCTCTGCGTTCACGTCTAAACGAAGCATTATGTTCTTCTTTTTAAACAGTTCCACCAAAAATCGCCCCATTTGATTTCGGTGATGAGCCTGTCAATATTGAAGTATCTGTATCTGTCATGTGTTTGATATCGTATGGCGATTTCCCAATTGACATTGAATGGCTATTCAATGGATATCCTATAAACTCATTTTCGGGAATAACTATAACAATGGGCGGAAAACGCAACAGTATTCTGAATATTGACAATGCAAATGCTCATCATGCAGGCAATTATTCATGTGTTGCCAAAAATAAGGCGGCCACTGTGTCACATTAAGCGGAATTAATTGTTAACGGTTTGAATAAATTTTTATTAAAATATGTATTTATGTAGATATGTACGTTTAGATATTATCTTATTTGGCTTTCTTTACATCCTTTTTTTCAAAGTTCCTCCGCGAATTGTTCCCTTTGATTTTGGCGATGAGCCGGTGAATTTTGAAGAATCGCTTACAGTTGCATGTTCAATATCTTTGGGCGATTTACCAATAGATATTGAGTGGCTCGTCAACGGTTATCCTATTAATGCGTTTTCTGGAATTTCGGTTTATAAGAATGGAAAGAAGAGCAGCACACTAGCTATTGATAGTGCCAATGCACAACATGCTGGAAATTATACGTGTGTAGCAAAGAATAAGGCTGCATTTGTAACACACTCATCGGAATTAGTTATCAATGGTTAGCTGTGCTTTCAATTTCTTCAGTTGGATACTGTTGGATAATGTGTGTTTTTTCCGACGGTTTGTAGTGTGATTTGAATACGATTAAAACGAATAGCGTGGTGCCCACTAAAATTTTAATCTATTTCTGTATATATCAATATTTCGGGAACTTCCTTCCTTCCTCAGTACAAAGCTATGTTGTAAATAAAATAGTTTTGTACTGAGGAAGGGAGCAAGAGTATAGAGAAATATAATAAAATTGTAGTGGGAACCACACTATTAGTTCTAATTGCTTTTTAGTCAATTTTTAGGTTAATTTGTTTATATTTTCTCCTTTAAGAATTTTTTGAGTGATCCTAATCAATTGTAACAATTTTAATGGGGTGTATTTAACTATTTAATATTTACTTCTACCAGCAATCACATTGATTCAAAGCTGTAACATCTAACACCGCGTACAATATATATCTTTTTTTTTGAAAAAATTCAACTTAATATTAGTCGAATACATTTATGGGCATTTCTTCCATTTTCGGGTACCGATAAATAGTAAACGAAATAATTTATTCATATTAATCTTATTTCAAACTACAATATTATAAACACTAGTTGGATTTTGTATCCATTCTTTTTCAAGTCCCGCCAAAAATCGTACCATTCGACTTTGGCGATACACCTGTAAACTACGAAGAATCTGTATCAGTGACGTGTGCAGTGTCGCTGGGGGATCTACCAATTGACATCGACTGGCGTGTTAATGGTTATCCAATTAATGCCTTCTCGGGTATTTCGGTATATAAGAATGGAAAACGCAACAGTATGTTGACAATCGACAATGCCAATGCACAACATGCCGGAAATTACACTTGTATTGCGAAAAATGAAGCTGCCGCGGTGACGTATTCATCAGAGATGATTGTGAATGGTTTGAAAATTTCTGCTGAGCTTATATATAAGTTTCACATTATCCTAGTACGTTATACATCATTAAGCTAAAGTCAGACGCTCTGGCAAATTGTTATAGATATGGCAGTTTTCTATAGTATTGTATGTACCACCATAGTTTTTCTATGCTAAAATTCTATTCTGCCTTATCTATGGCATAGCGTCTGATTCCCGCTTTAGTTTTTTCAATGCTCCTTATCCATACAATCATTCCCTAATATAAAACCTGTGTGCCTATAATCCTACATAGACAAAAATTTTCAAAAAATTCGATCGCGTTTATATAAGGGAGAGAAAACCAGTCTTCTGCTGATGTAAGATAAAATTCAATTTTTCATTTAAATTGTAAAAAATTGATCTCTCATTAAATTGGTCGCAACATATAAATTTAAACTAAAAATATTTGATAATAATAACAGTGTTCATCCCGAAATTCATTTTGGTCGATGTTTCCCGGTAAATAAACTACATATGTATGAAAGGGTTTTTATATGAGATCTCAGTCACAAAATCTCCAAATATAACATACATAATACTATAGTATATAATCTTGGGATAAGAAATCTCCATATTCTCATTTGAGGGAGATGTTAGAACGCGCGCGCGTTTGAAAACTTTTCAAACCAACTTTTCACCGTCTCTGGGGATTTTTGTTTTGGTGATTCTGAGTTTGGAGATTTTGTGCTTGGGGATGTTTCATTTAGGGATTTTGTGTTTGGAGATTTTATTTTTGGGACTTTCTCCTGGAACATTTCCATTTCGCAAATAATGGGAGATTCCCTCTATATTGTGTCCCGCCATTCCAAACTGGGTTGCCGCCGACGCACTCAAACCGTGCGATACTGATGGTTGTGATCCCTTAAGCCTCGTATACATATGAGCAATCGTGCGCGCACGAACGCTATGCGCGCACGAATGCTGTGCGCGCACGAATGATCATATGTGTACGAGATATTTCCCCGCACGCACGCTGTGCGAAGCTTTAAAGCTTCGTATACATATGAACCATATGAGAATCTCGTCCAGACCAAATTGCACGCACAAAGTTGTGCGCGCACGGAGATCCACTACCGAAGGATCGTGTTCGAGCGGATAAAATTGTGCGCGCACGCATGCTCCTACACACATATGAGTATTCGTGCGCGCACAGCATTCGTGCGCGCACGATGGCTCATATACTATATACGATGCTTTAAGCTCGAAGCGAGCACAGCGAGCGGAGCCCACACAAGAGACTGCTGATTCACAATAGTCTCTTATGTGTGCTTGGATGATTTACCATGGTCCTGAATAGTTTCTTTTTTTTGTGAATGTTAATAGTTCGGAATAGACTCTGTTGTGGGATCCGCTCGCTTCCCTCGCTCCGCACTCAAGGGATTACAGATCTCAGCATCACACAAACATAAATTTGTTGGAAATTACCAATGTTGAAGTTGAATCCATTTAATTTAATTTCATTGAATACAAATATGTATCTCTTTTGAATTTCAAGTTCCACCGAAGATAGCACACTTCGATTTTGGCACGGAACCTATCAATTTTGGTGATTCGGTTTCGGCAACATGTTTTGTTTCGGCCGGCGATTTTCCCATTGATATTGAGTGGCTATTTAACGATTATCCGATCAACGCATTCTCGGGAATATCGGTGTATAAAAATGGCAAGAGAAATAGTATGCTGACAATAGACAGTGCTAATGCACAACATGCTGGCAATTATTCATGTGTTGCCAGGAATAAAGCGACAAGCGTGCACTATTCATCGAATTTGGTTGTGAATGGTTTGACGATTTTTTAAGCGCACTTTTATAAATTTGGTTGAAGTATTTGTATTTTTTTTTTTAGAATTCTACCCCGAATCCTTTTATCACAACACAACAACAACACAGGTCCTGGGTTACAAATATGGTGTCATTTTATTATACCCTACACGGATATGATAGGGTATATTAACTTTGTCATGAAGTTTGCAACGCAAAGGAGTATAAGCATATCCAACCATATATGTACAGTAATCCCTTGTTAAGACAAACTCGACGGGCGAAAGAAATACTTAGTTCGTGCTAAGTAAATACTTGTTTCAAAATTTGTTTTACACAAGTTGGGTTCGTGTTATCCAAATTCGAATATTTGACACATACTGCATTCAGTTTCAAACGGTTTAATTTATATTTCTTGCTGACAAGGTAGATTGGTATGTCGCAAAAACGATCTGGGCCAATTTAGGGGGCTGCAGATGTCCGTCTGGCGAGCTGATATGCTTGTTCACTGCCTACAATGTCTGAGTGCCCAAGGACCCCGCAGATAGTGGGGTTATTTGAGGCTCCAATGTTGTTAAGGATACTGGACAAGACTTCACTAGCCTTAAGTTAACCGATGTATTGTATTAGTTAGCGCCATGGTAGCCTCTTGACTATCAGTGAAGGTTCCTATGTTTCTTTTAAAGTAGTCTGTAGTCCTGCACAATCGCGCACACCTCGATGGTGGAGACTTCCGCTAGGAATACAGTGAGAAACTTTCCCATAGGAATGAGAATACTGTGTCCTGGGCGAACAATACTCGCATCCTTCCTTCATCCATTTTGGAGGCGTCCTTGATCCATTTTATTGTGTTGGGATGGAAAGAATTGGAGGTCCCCCGTTCTCTATCCCAAAGAGTTGACCGGAAGGCGTGCTCGAAACGTAGCCAGATAACATATTGATTTGATTTAGCAGCCAGCTCTTTTGTTACGAATGACTTCACTTCAATTTGCTTTTTCCAATTTTCTCGATCGTTTGTTCTTCCTCTTCTCCTTGATGTTCTCATTCCTGCTCTTCTTCGTCGGGTAAATTACACGTTTTCGTCCAGTGAAAGGAACACCGAAAAAGTAAGATTCACCTGCCAATTTAATTTTTTCAGAGTTCCTCCTGAACGAAAATTTACCTTACTTCAGTTGTCAGAACGAGTTTATCTCAGTCTTCCGGTATGTCGATCAACATATCCAGGAGCTGTAAAGGGGAGATCAACAGTCTAAAGATGAAAGCATAAACAAAATGCCCGGAACAGAAACTAGAAAACTGAAAATGCGTGGTATCAAGAAGATGTGAAGATTTTCAGAAGCCTCTCTCCTGTAAATTAATTAGAGAGATATAGGTAGGGTTTTGCTCTATCGTTTCACCTGTCATCGCTCGATGGACGCGTACCTAAACAAACAACAGATAGTAACATTTACAAAATTAGATGTCAGCCAACACGACTGTTAGCTGTTAGCCAGTTCAGGTCCCCCTGCGTTTTAGTTCAGTACAGGGTTCGCATAGGAAATTAATTAAATTAACATACATATCTTTCATCTCTACAGTACCTCCAAAACTAGCGCATTTCGATTTCGGTGATGATCCTATAAATTTCGAAGACTCTGTTTCGGTAACATGTCTTATTTCATCGGGGGATTATCCAATCGATATTGAATGGTTATTTAATGACTATCCGATTAATTCGTTTTTGGGAGCAACTGTCACGAAGAGTGGAAAACGCGCGAGTATTCTTACAATTGACAATGTCAATGCCCAACACGCGGGAAATTATTCATGTGTCGCCAAAAATAAGGCTGCGATCGTATCACTTTCGGCTGAATTGATAATTAATGGTTTGATTATTATTAGACTTAGTTTTTTTTTTTAAATATTAGTATTAAAGTGTGTATTTTTAAGTATGTTAGTATGTTACTGGCCCATTCCTACCCTTTTCTCCCAAAAGATTTTGAATGATTCACTTTGTCATTCCATGTGGTGATATTTTTCTTTCTAAAAGAAATTTAAAATTGGAGGCTATGTGTTGAATTATTAAGTCGGTTTTGAAAAATAAAATCAAATGATTTATTTTTAAATTGATGTTGACTAATACAAACAGAGAAAATCTCTTCAATCCAATTCAGCAAGATAATCTACTAATTGAAATTATTTCGACTGAATCTTTTCAAAGTGCCACCAAAAATTTCGCACTTTAATTTCGGCGATGAACCGGTCAATATCGAGGAGTCGGTATCGGTTACATGCTTGGTACCATCTGGAGATTTGCCAATTGACATTGAATGGCTAGTGAATGACTATCCGATAAATGCCTTTTCTGGAGCAACGGTTATGAAAAGCGGCAAAAGGACTAGTATATTAACGATTGACAACGTCAATGCCCAACATGCTGGAAATTATTCATGTGTCGCCAAAAACAGAGCTGCTACGTTGTCATATTCGGCAGAACTAATCATTAATGGTTTGAAAAATGTCAAGTTATAGGCATTAGTGATTTTGTCATTTCATTTTGTTTTTATTTTTTTATAATTTGCCATAATTTTTGGACAAAAATTCCTTTTACACTTATCTATCCCCAGTCTTTGCCAATATCCGTTACAGGAGGCATGAAAGTTGCTGATTTTCTCAGACTTTGAAGTTACTGAAATTGGGTTGGTGTCGGTATCAGTCTCTTTTCAACATTCTGTATAATTATATTGTAAACGTTGGCAATCATGTATTATATCGCGGGAGTTCTGCTGACGTCTGATACTATTTGCTTTGGTTACCTCTCGAGAAAGGAGTTTTTATCCTGTTGCGTCGTATTTCGTTGAACCCATTCCTATTGTTATCATTCAGCGGTATTTTAATTGTAGACGTTAATGTAAATTTATTTAAATTTCTCTTTATATTCACACATCAAAGTTGCACCACACATTGCTTCCTTTGACTTTGGCGACGAACCATCCAACGCCGGTGATTCGGTATCCACTAGTTGCCTAATATCGTCAGGCGATCTACCAATTGATATTGAATGGCTCTTTAATAATGCTCCGATTAATGCCTATTCGGGAGTTTCAACTGCAAAATTTGGAAATCGCGTGAGTGTTTTGACGGTAGAATCTGTGACACATGATCATGCTGGAAATTATACATGTAAAGCTAGAAATCATGCGACTTCGGTTAATTATACAGCTGAATTGGTCATAAATGGTATTTGTGTAATATTGGTGTCTTAAATTTAAGCTACATATTTATACGTGCAAATATAAATTTATTTTTGTGGAACTCGATTTAAGTTGGTATAGGTCCTTGTATTATTGCGGTAACAATTGCTAACTCGTGTGGGTTTGTCCTTTGCTTTATAGACTCACAATTAACGCTTGGCTTCTAAAAAATATGTCTGAGGCTTTTGTTTGTAGTTTGAGTTATGTTTGCTTTGCTTTTGCGGAATAAATGTGTGTAATATTGTACATGAGATCAACATCAACATCTACATTGAACTTCTGCAATCGTCGTTTAGATAATTTTACTGCGGTTTACACTCCTGTCGAGACATAGCCGCACTGTTATGATCTTTAGAATTTAAATTATCCATTCGAATGCTGGGAAGAATTCCACCATATGGTTCAGTCTTTTGTTTGGGCTACGAACAAAGTATGGCTGAATGAAGTACTTATCTGTTTTACCATACCTACTGTTTCATTCACTAGCGTTTGATGGCGTTTCGTTGGAATATTTTATAAGTAATACTGGATAAACGAATGGTTGCTGGCAATTTCACAAGAGTTGATCGAACATCTGTCGCGGGACAGTATAAAACTACGCATCAGCAAGTGTTTAGGACATCCCAAAGTAGTCGTGGAAACGGTGTTAAGTTTGCTACAGTGACCGCGAAGATCCGGCAGTGCTATCGGGCGAAAACTCATTCAGTGAGACAAGTGTCCGCATGAACTCATCGTGGCGCAGTATTAGGAGATGTGCGCGGGGTTTACGGTATCTAATTACGAAACTCGTTTTCATCTAACTAAACTCTCGTGTCTGGGTTAAACGACACCTCCAAATGATGAAATGGCTCCCACGACCTCTTCCAATAGGCTACCAGAAAAGACAATCATTACTCAACCACAGTGAGATTTGAGCCCGCAACCGACCGACCAATACATTGGAGATCCAGTGAACTGCGCCAGGCCTGACTCTAATCAGCGAGCTCCATAACGCCTAGTAGCACTGCGATTCTATGAATAGATTCTGAATTTTGTATGTATTTTCTGTATCTTGCAATGGGTCGAGGCAGGTGAGATTCTGACGAGACGCCAAAGAATCTATTCAGAAATTCCAGAGCGTACTAGGCGTAAGGAATCGAGGTCGGTAACAACTCGAAAATCTTGATCTTTCACGTAAGGTCGGAAATGTTTAATCACTCTTATACGCTCTGTTATGATATATGTAGTTATGTTGCAAGTTTTTGGGAGATAAAGGCGTTCATTTACATCTGTATTCTGTACTCCTGGTCCGTCGTGACTTGTATCACAAGGTTTATGCAAAACGCGGCTGGTCTAAGACGGGCCCAGAAAAAAGGATCTCTTTCAGCGAATACGTTTAATGCCTCGTCTGTAAGGAAACACTTCTGATTCACTTAAATGTAAATTGAAATTTTAGATATAATCTA
Organism: Chloromyia formosa; assembly: GCA_964017055.1. Lineage (NCBI taxonomy): Eukaryota > Metazoa > Arthropoda > Insecta > Diptera > Stratiomyidae > Chloromyia > Chloromyia formosa. The sequence continues at coordinate 28,249,581 of OZ024815.1, read as the reverse complement.
AAACTTATATACCACCTAGAACTCGTCATTGTCGTCAATAGTTACTATACGACACACTGAACGACTTTTAAAAATGGCCATTAAACTTATCCAAATTAAAGACCTTTTCCAAAATCTGATGGATTCAAAATGTTGGGCACTTGGGTAGGCACATGTAACTGACATGACAATCTTCATTCTAATATCAGTACAATTGTTAATTGTGAAAGATCAATCTGGGTTAGAATAATTTATCGAATACTATTTTAAGTAGAGTAAATAGTAATATACTACAGCGCCAGTGGAGTTTCCACTGAACTCAATATGCTTACATATTATAATATCTCTTACATTCGGTCTACAAAATAGAGAGTGTCCTTATATTACAGCGTTACCTGTGAAGGCTAGAGCGAGTTTTTTTAATTTAACATCTAGCAAACGTTATGAATGACAGCTATAGTTCCTGAGATTAAATACTTGTACATCTCGGAGAAGGTCATCAGAAGACCTTTTGACATAGGACGAGTCGTAGTGGTAGCTTCTGTGTAGAGTACTGGTCGATCTACTGAGTTCTGAGAGCCCTCTGTCTTTTCAGTTCAAACATCACATCCACCAATCCATCAGTGTTCGCCCAGCATTTCCTTGATTAATGAGATGGTCATTGTAATTATCCATTTCCTAGAGTTTATTTCTGGATTGCCCAGCATTATAATATACTCATGCTTCCATATGAAAGCTATAAACTACGAGCAGTCTCTTGCGACAACAACTGTAATTATTAACTTTAGTTAAGCTCATCAGTTTCAAAAACGTCGACGATCCTACATTGGACAGCTACTCTCTTAAAACCGTTTAATAGAAATAACTTGAATAAAACGCTTTTATTGGACCCACGAGAAAACTAAATTGTTTACTAATACTTTACAGTCCCGCCAAAGATCGCCCATTTCGAATTCGGCTCAGATCCTGCCAACTTTGGCGATTCCGTCACAGTTCAATGTACAATTGCATCGGGCGATCTACCGATCGATATTACTTGGATTTTCAACGATTATTCAATCAATGAATTCTCGGGTATAACGACATCAAAAATTGGAAAACGTGTCAGTGTCCTGACAATAGACTCAGTCAATGGCAATCATGCCGGAAATTATACGTGCAAGGCGACAAATCACGCTGAAACTGCTTACTATACATCGGAATTGATTGTTAATGGTTATTAAGTGAATTGAAATTAGTAGAATATTTTTTTAGGAGCACCTTTATATTAAGTAGATTTAATTGTTTTGTTTCCCCCTTGTCTTCCCGTATGCCCTCCTTCACGCTGTTGTCATCATTGATGAATCGTCCCAAAGTCCCTCCGCTAATTTCGCCATTTTCACTCGGCACAAAACCAGCGCATCTAGGACAATATTTGACATATCAATGTACAATAACAGAGGGTGATCTGCCACTCAACATTATGTGGATGTTCAACAAGCAACCAATTGCAACGGATGTCGATGTAATTGTGGCGAAAATGGGACGACGTAGTAGCGTCCTGACCATTGAAAGTGTTGATGCTCATCATGCTGGAAACTACACGTGTCAAGGAGAAAATGCGGCTGGATCGGCTAGTTATAGTGTTGATTTGAAAGTTATAGGTGCAGAATTTACTCTTGAAAGATAGACAAAAAAAAAAAAACACAATTTCTTTCTTGATTTGATTTTTCCGTGTCATTGAATTTGAATTTAAGTGAATTTTATTTTTTTTTTCCTTCACCGTGCTTAGTCCCACCTCGCATTGTTCCGTTCGCATTTGAAGAAGGTCCTGCCCAAATTGGTCAATATTTGACGTTACAATGTTCGGTGCCGGAGGGTGATCTTCCGCTAAAAATTCAATGGGCTCAAAATAATCGTGAAATTAACAACGATGAGAGTATTGGCATTAAAACGGCTGATATTGGACGACGAAGTAGCGTTTTGACAATCGACTCGGTTCATCATGACCATGCCGGGAATTATTCATGTCATGCTGGCAATCAGGCCGGTGTAAGAAGTTATACAACGCAACTGATGGTTTACGGTTTGATGATTTATTATTTTTGTTAATTCTGAAAAGAAACTTTCAAAATTGTATATTCTTTATGATGTCGCAATGCTTCCATTGACGAAGCAGCTACTTTGCATGCGAGATAGAAAATTCCATGTTGGGAATTGATTTTTAACACGACTGAAACAAAACAATAGGACACGAATACATATTTAGTATTAACACTTGCAGATATAGTCTAAATAACTCAGGATGGATAAATCTCAGGGACGTGTACTCGACTTTACTGTGTTGGAAACATTCTGTCAGAAGTTGCATTTTCGGTCTCTCTGAATCTACCTCACATTTGTTCATATTTTTCAAAATAATGACCACGTCTTTCTAGTTCTTCCGAAAATAACGCCATTTGCCCCAGGATCGGACGCCTTCTATCCGGGAGACTATTTCACTCTTCAGTGCTCCGTTGTTCACGGGGATCATCCACTTCTTCTGTATTGGTCCTTTAACGGCCAGAAATTGGATAAACGGAATATTGATGAGTTTGGTATCAGTATTTCAAAAATGGGTTCGCGAAGTAGCGTGCTGACAATTGAATCTGTGTCGCATTTCAACGCTGGAAATTACACTTGCTTTGGGAAGAACAATGCAGGCGTTACCAATCATACGGCCAAGTTGATAGTAAACGGTTGGAACTTTTCTCTCGACATTATTGACGTTTTAAAGTTTTACTTTTTTTTGGCAATATTATTTTTGGTTACAAATTTTGTTTCTTTGCGATCCTATCCATCTATCTAGTTCCACCTCGTGTTGCGCCTCTACATTCGGATGAGCCTCTTTATGTTGGTGATTTTTTCCAATTGACCTGTATCGTCATTCACGGAGATTTTCCCTTCAATATAACATGGTATTTTAACAATCGTCTGCTAACTGAAAATGACGACATTGAAATCATAATGAATGGAAGACGTAGCAGCTCACTGACTGTTGAATCAGTGTCAGGACATCATACAGGGAATTATAGTTGTAAAGCAGCGAATAATGCAGGATCCGGTGTTTCGACGGCTACGCTTTCTGTTAAGGGTTTGTGCATAATGAAAATTGTAAAAAAAAAATAGCAACCCAACAATCGCTTTGTGTACAACTATTATAATCTAGCTTTAACCATGTGTATTTCGTTGTTAATAATATCCTCGGTAAATGGCTTTGATGCGAAATCATGGTGTTCATATCCTCATGCATAATACGTATATTAACACAGTTTGTTTTCTGTTTTCAGTTTTAATTTAGATATTTTTATTTTGTGTATATTAAGAATATATGTATGACAAATTGAACTCTTAGTCATGAAAGTTTAATATCTCGAAAAACAAAATCATGAAATGATCGTTTATGGGTTTGCCTCTGGACTCTAGTGGATATTTTTAAAGTATTTTGTAAGCAACGTTGATTTTAGAATGTTATTTTTGTGCATCATGTAAGCAGCAGCCTATATTTGTTAAAATTAACGATCCAAATAATCCATTTTCCTAATAAAATTTACAATTTCTAACTATTTTTCGAATGCAATTTGCTTATGTTGAATCAAATTAATAATTTTCCCGAGTGAAATTCACGAATTAAAGTTCAGAAAATCGAAGAGGTAATCGTTAATTTGGAAAATCATTGATATAATTAGAAAAATGTTAACTCCATAGCATAAATTTCATTCGAAAAATCATCAATTTTTTTTTCTTGCTAATTTAACTCTGAAATAAATTTTGGATAAGGGTTGTTAATTGTAAAGTGAAATACACCTTTGGGTTCCGTCAATTGACTGTAAGCCACAGTGCGATGTAGATGATACGTGATACACCATTACAAAGACAATGCTCTAACAAGGTATCAACTACTATCAGTTAAGGTGACACACTGAAGCATTGTCTGTCCACTACAACTCAACTACCGTGCAACCGGATATGGATACTGCGATTCGTAACTTATTGGAACCGGTTCAATGAGACTATTATTGCAAACTGAAACTGAGCCTTCGAGTTTTCATTTGAATTAACCGTGGTTTGTTATTGCCAAGGCTTACTTATATATTAGGCACAATATGGAACTTTCGAGTCCCCTACACTGTATGAAATTCGCTTACACGAATGGTAAATCAACAGTGCCCGCCCTACATAACCTAGTGGGGACAATCGTTAAATCCCTCAGTGACAAGGAAATCGTGTTGTGTGCCTTTCTTGGTATTTAAGGGGCTTTCGATAATACCAGCTATAATTGCAAATCCAGAGCATTGGAACTCAGGAACATCCCACATGCTACCATTGCATGGATAGATGCCATTTATGGTCCCTAGTCGTAGACGAGCGAATTTCATGCTTAATGAGCACGGTTATCTGACAATCGGATATGCGGAAGACGTAACCATTATAGTCAGAAGTAAATTCGAATCTAACATGATTGAATGTGGCTATTGCGGCCCATAACATACGCTGCGCTTGTGTGGTGGCCGAAAACTCAACAATCTGCTGTTCTACTAAAGTGTATTAAACTACAACGTCTTGCTTGCCTAGGTATTACTGGAGCTTTGTGCATCTGTCTAACGTCAGCGCTGGAGGGGCGATCATTGGACTTACTCCGCTGCATATATTCATTCAAGAATCAGCAGCGCAAAGTTTGTCTAACCACCGACGAACGTAGCGGAGAAGGCGCTCACATGAGTATTCTGAATCAAATTTATCGCGTACAGATCTGCTTGAGACCAGATTACGTGATCACGGAGGTTTGCTTCGGCAGAAAATTTTCAGCCCTCATCCCTGATAACATTAAATGGGAAAATGGCACCCCCTGTCTAGACTCTAGATGTATTAAGTGGTTCATCGATGGGTCTAAAATAGAACAGAATGATGGTGCAGGTGTCTTTAAACCGAACACCAGGATTTTAATCGCAATGGGAATCTCGCCCAGCGTCTTTCAGGGTGATTTGGAAAAAGGCAGCCAGGCAGCCATAAAGGCACTTTCGTCATATGGGGCCTCTTCGAAGCTGGTGAAGGAGTGTTACGAACTCCTCCAACTGTTCGCAACCAAAAACCAAGTTTTCTTATGTTGCGTACCACGCCACCAGGGCATTGAGAGGAACGAGGCTGCGGATGAACTTGCTAGACAAGGTTCATTCAATCGTTTTCATGTAACAGAGCAATTCTGTGGAGTGGGACTGTCTTCGGCTAAATATCAAATCAGCGACTGGTCTGCACTATTACGTCAGCAGTACCGGAATAGCCTCCCAGGGATGCATCATGGCCATCAGCTGGTGAGATATCACCTAAACAAAATGGGTCTGTCCAGTGTGGCTGAATGCCGTCTCTGCCTGGAGGGCGTGGAAATAACCTAACATCTTGTGGTCATGTATGGTTTCATCATAGGAAAAGAGAAGAAGTATGTTTTCCACTTTCATAATGCGTTGACTGCAGTGCTTCTCCTGCAGACAAGCCCGAAAATCGTTTACTTCTAATGTCCCTATGGATGGGTTTCCTGGCGGAATATGCCGATCCCCAGGTTCATACAAATGCTACATTTCCCGCTCATGAAGTATGATACTCAAGGTACATTTGTCAATATCAGTGGAAAGCCTCTCATCGGCAATATTAAAGAGTGGTATCCATCCGCCATCGACCATGGCTGAAATGGACTTTCATTAAGTGAAACCTCATCACTAATAGTGCAACTTCATTAGCAACAGTATTCGTTGAACATCAACTGTTAATACATAATAATAAAATAATAAATGACACAAAAAGAGCGATGATTTTCATCGGCACTTTAGGCCCGTCAAATACAAATATATTTTAATTTTGATCCATTTGCTTTCAAGTTGTCTATGATTGCTTTGCTTTGAAAAATGCTGTCCTTACCGCCTCTATTCTGATGATACCCATATCTACATATCTATCTATCTAAATCAGACTACGGGATTTGCCTGAAGGAGGGAGTAACTCCGCTTTGAATACAATAGAATATACCGTTAGTCCAGTAGATGACCAAAATTGCTGCCACGTCACGGCCGGGTGGCAGGGTCACAAAACGAACCTATCAAATTCGGTTAAGATCGAACCATGGAAAGTGTCCGGGCTAACGCACAGCATGCATCGGACTATATGCCCGGCCCTTATATGAATACAGTATAACGTCGTTATACCACTCTTCTAGGGTCCAAGGCAAAACAGCACTATAACCGGGAAAGCACTATTACCGGGAAATCACGAAAATATACATTGTATACACAAAGCTTAAAGTGAACAAAATTTATTTAAAACGTAGAATTAAGAACAAACACTGTATGGCATAATATTCTAAGAGCCCGTTACAAGAAAGCCTTCGTCATCTCTAACCGGCTGGAATCTACACCAATTGTACAACATAGTACGAAGACTACGAAAATGTACGTCACCCCGGCTATGCTCGGGTCCGTGACCTATGCTGACCGTGTTGAGCGTTTTTGAGATGGTCAGCATGGGTCACGGACCCGAGCAGTACTGGGCTGACGTACGTTTTCGTAGTCTTTTTGCTATGTTTTACAATTAGTGTAAAATGCAGCCGGTTTCAGATGACGAAGGCTTTCTTGCAGCGGGCTCCAGTACTAGTCTAAGAGCCCGCTGCAAGAAAGCTTTCGTCGATTTTACTTAGCAGAATCAAGACCGTAGATCGGATTAACTTCGATTCATTTGATTTACTAAAACAATTTTTTCCGACCTCTTCGGCGTGTATGATTTATTTAAGAAAAAATATAACATATTTTATCCCAAATTGGAGCGTTATATCCGGGAAACCAGAGCATTACAACGAATAAAACTGTCATTGAAATATCATTCAAGGAGCCGTGACCGAGGCAAAAGAGTGTTATAGTCGGAAAAGCGTTATAAGTGGGAACGTTATAATGGAGTTTTACTGTATATTAAATTGTTATCATAAAGGCGTTATAAGTGGGAACGTTATAATGGAGTTTTACTGTATATTAAATTTTTATCATAAAGGAATTGAAAAGTGAAAAATGTGACGTGACGTAAGGGGGAGGGGGTCTAGTGTTGTGACAAGGGGGGTGGGCGTGACGTACTATGTGCAGGGCCCCTAAGGAATTTTGTATGTATTTGATTTGAAGAGTAATTAAAAAAAAATTATATTTCATATCGTTCCCTTCGCGTCAAAAACATGAATGTGCAAATTAAAGATTGGTGGACCCCCTTGTGAATATTTACTGTACCGTCGTAGTTTCAAAATAGTCCTCGCCCCTTTACATAAAAAATATGTTCATTCAAAATCAATACAATAAGTGAAAATTACACATTCATGTTTCTGGTGCAAAAATGACGAACATCTTAAAGACTGGAAGTCCACGACAATTAAACAATTTTGCCATGTGATTCCCTACAGAATCACTGATTAAACACGTGAGTCTAACTCACGTGACTAATGCTAGAAACACGATGATAATTTGAATGCTTCTTGATACCTGTACAAAATTGGAAATCAAAATTGGACCGTCGATGATGAGTTCTTCTTATTAATAGATTAGATACCATTGTTAATTAAGTATATTTTAACTAAACGAAATTCTTCAAATCTTTGGATACTCCTTTTCTCCTTGAATTTTCGCAAGAACTCCATATTTTATGTGGGCTTACTTTTTTTTACTATAACGAAGACACAAAAATATTAATGAGAACAACATTTTGTAAAACGAAAATTAATTTCAGGTGGGAAAGTTACTATGTACTGTAGAATAATGTGCGTATTCTTCATATTTTTTCGGATAGAAATTTGGTATTCAATAGTGGTTTCTCCCTTGTTGATTTATAAACTACGTCAAACATCATCTCTTTTAACTCGTCTCTAAAAGCTAGGTTTGTTTAAATGTAAATAAAAAATACAAATAACCCGAAAAAAAAAACAAACAAACATACACACAACAACACCCACTCCAAATGTATGGTGCAGCTTTGAATCTACTTGTATGGTATATTGTACACAGTGCCTAAATATTATAACCAAAATTTTTAAAACTTATACTCGTTCATTTACATTTATATTTTGTTACTGCGCTCGAATGAAAAGGCGAAACAGCGGAACTCCACACATTCATACGAGTTTATTGTGCCTAATGCCCATGAAAACGCTTGAAAGCATTAATAAAATTTAATCAAAACACACTTACACTTTGCACTGAACTACATGAGCCCAAAGGACATGCATTCACACTTTGCACCTTAGTACTTCATACAAAAGCATCAATACACAGCATCTGATTGATAAGTTAGACAAATATGTATTTGTTTGGGACGTAAACTGTATTACAAACAATACAAACACACCACACACAAATGCCTCTTTCTTGCCTTTTGTGCATATGCAAAACAAAAACTATATTATTGTGTAATACGTATGCTATGTATTAATGTAGCTAAAGTCATAAAATTATCTATGCAAATGTGACGCGATACATTCAAAAAATTAAACAATATACTCCAAATTGTCCTTTCTGTCCATCAAAATCATCCCTACCAAATACCTTAAAAACATCCTGTTATTTTCATTTTTTTTTCTTTTTTTTTGGTATATGAATGCACTAAGATATTTCAGTAATTTTTGTAAAGTATAAAGGAAATGAAATATACATACTTATACATAACACATTCTTTATTAATCGGACTTCTTCGTATTTATAGAAATAAGAAATAATCATTTAATAACCTTAATGCATTCAATATCGTGCATGCTTATAATTTAGACAATCTTAAAGTAATAATATTTTTATTTATTTAATCCAAATTTCTGTTGTCCCATTTACTTAAATTTAGTTGAAATAATTTTTAATTGAAATATCGTATTTTTAAGGTTTCTAATATGCAAAAGTATTGACATTTCTTAGAATTTCAGGAAAATAAATATGAATATAAATTGCCGATATTAACGTTTTGGATATTGGGAAAAAAAAACACATTGTGTTGCCAACAACATTTTGGTAGTTTAACCGAAATGGAAGATTTGGTGAGGACATCCTAATGCTAAAGTTGTTCGAGGGGACATGGTTGAAGTTTGCCGTGGTGACTTTGAAAGTCCGGCAACGCCATCACGCGAAAAACTCCTGGCTTATTTAAAAAATCACAATTCAAACAACAGAAACTTAAAAGTCGAAAGTCGACACAAGGAAACATTTGTAACTTGGGTGGAATGTAAGCAACTATTGGACCTTTTATACATAATTGATTTTTGAAGACTTCCCAAACTAATCTAAGGGCAATATTTAATTTGAAAACAAACAAAAAATATCTCTTGCGAAATAGTATCAAGGATACGGGAATCTACTTGGTAGGATTTTCTAAAGTCAGTAGATTAATGCGAATGATTACAATACTGATCTCCAGAGTTTTGATTTGCTCAAGTTCGTAATTGACGTGATTCGTACAATTCAATTCGCTTTTCGCTTCCTCGATAGATGATAGGGATGTACTCGTAGATTACAACATGTAAGATTTTTTTGCGCTAGCAACTATAGCATCGCTGTTGTTCGTTGAAGTATGAAATTAAATTTAAATGTCCCTAAAGTACGTAAAAAGTAATTATAAAATGTCAAATGGTTACTTACAATCAACTCAAGTGAGACGTAATTGCCTGCCCAGAGTATCTGAAAGGCTTTCCTCCTTAGTTTTCGTCAGTATGCATAGTTGGTGTCTTTTGTGAAGTGAAGTCTCTTGCATTCTAAGGACTGTAACTGCCCGAAAATAAGAAATTAGGGTAAAATAATATTAACGTGATTTGATCGCAATAAACACACATACTAATTTTTTAACGGAAATCATATTATACATACCTGCATGTGAAAATAGGAAAAATTGCGAAATGTTTATAAAGGAAACCAACATTTGATGTCTGGGATTTTTTCTCAAATATTCAAATTCTTGAAGCAGCTAAAGGGTTAAGAAATCCAAAAAAATTCGGAATATTTTTTGCTAGCAATTGCATGAGGGATCGCGTGATGATGTGCGTGTCCGCTAACTTTGGGACACCCTGTATCGAAAAACGGAAATACGGTCTTCCTAATCACACCGAAACTGTTTCCTCAGTACATAGATAGCTTTGTACTGAGGAAGAGAGCAAGTTCCCCCCGAAATACTGTTAAATACACAAATATATTAAATTATAATAGTAACAAACTATTCGTTTTAATCAATCATACTACTCGTGAGTTAAAACGAAGATGTACCGGGTGTAATACAATGTTGAGTGGTACGTCTACACAGGTGCAAGCTAGGGCTACGTAAACCATTATTTTTTAGGATCCGGGAAGTATTGGAGGTAAAACTAAGAGATGTATGAGGCCACAAAACTATTTGAAGAACATGCTAGGATCACAATGTAACTTGGAGGCAGTTAGCGACATTGTTTGCGCTATTCGCAAAGAAATCCAGAACGACCGGAAAGAGTGAAAATAAACGCGTAATATGCCCGAACCAGTTTACCGGCAGAAGCAAAGTAGCGGCAGCAGCATCATCTGTGTCTTTCTTACACCTACCTAGCACCTAGGAAATTCTCGTACAAATCTTAAGCTTTCTGTTCAGAAAATTTTCCAGGTGCGAGTGATATGTAAGAAAACGCATTTACCCAAGACGCAGACGATGTTGCTGCTGCTTTGCTTCTGCCGGCAATCTGGTTCGGGCACAACTGTTATGCCTACTACAGACAATGGCCCAGCCCCGGCCATTCGGCGCCATCGCCATTGTGTGGACGGGCGGATGGCGTTCAGTGGCCAATGCCGCGTAACCGCCATTTCTGTCAAGAGCGATGGGCCATCGGATGGCCACAAATGGCTTCGAGAGCCATTTTCCTCCACGCGATGACCCATCGCGTACACAACTTTGAACAGCTGCTTTAAGTTGACAGGCCACTACTCAGTTACCGCAATGCTACTATCATCGACCTTCTGTCGTACGCGATCCGTTTGATTATAGCTGCCGTGACGCACAGAGCTACAGCTTTCAATTTCAAAGGCCCCCTGTACGCAATTTCCTGATGGCCCATCGAAAACCATTGTGTGGACGGACAATATTTGAAAATATTTGAATTGACATTTGGTGTGCGATGGCGGCCATCAAAGTCACCATCGCGATGGGCCACTGTCTGTAGCAGGCATTACGCATTTATTTTCACTCTCACTCACGTCCCGAATTTCTTTGCGAATGGCGCAAATAATGTCGCTAACTGCCTCCAAGTTACGTTGAGATCCTAGAATGTTCTTCAAATAGTTTTGTGGTCTCATAACATCTCTTAGTTTTACCTCCAATACTTCCCGGATCCTAAAAAACAATGGTTTACGTAGCCCTAGTTTGCACCTGTGTAGATGTACCACTCAAATTGTATTACACCTGATACATCTTCGTTTTAACTCACGATGACTTTTTTCGTACTGGTAATGAGCGGCCTGTTCAGTTAGAGGACGCACTGGATTACCTAAAGAGACATAGGCCCGTTTTCTCAATATCCTGTTAAAATTTATCGTAGGAATAATGTGCCTGTTAGCACAATTTAATTTTCTCAAGCCCGTTTACTCAATGTCCTTTTGAAATTTATGGTACGAATAAAGTGTCGTATTAGATATATCTCGAAAAGTTAAATTGAAAGAAACAAATCTGTCATGTGATTAATGTATTTAATGGTAATCATTTGAGTCCCTGGTAACGGTATTATTAGACTAAAATAGGACTATCGAAAAATAGACTCAACTTCTAAATATAACTATTGTATTAAAAATATCCAAAACGTTAACATACATATTTGTGCAGCACGTAAGTAAAAGATTAACATAAAAGAAAAAAAAAAAAGAAAAAAAAAATAAAACGGACGAAGTCAATACTTTTGTATACAAACTGTCAAATTTGCTTAATAATAATAGAACCAACTTATTCTTTTAATTAACTTAATTAACTCCTGGCTCTAAAGTACCAAAAAATACATGTCTTTAATATTATGTATGTATAGGTATGTATGTATTTTGAATCAAAACCATCAAATTGAATTCATTGTAAGCAAATTTGACCGTTGTTTGTCCGTCTGTCCGACCTATTGCAAGTTCATACTGAAATTGATTCTTTTTTAATTTCTATGAACTTGTCCGTAAGAGCATGCGTAAAAAAATCAGAACTTAAGAATTTGAGGAATATTTACTAACGCATTTTTTTATCTCTCATTTTAATAAACCGTTCAGTTCCCCCAAGATGGATTCTAGAACCAACAGACAAAGCTTTCGCACAAGGATCCGATGCTAAGGTTGAATGTAAGGCCGATGGATTCCCCAAACCTCAAGTTACATGGAAGAAAGCAGTTGGTAAGTAAACACAAACAGCTGGTGTAGTGAAGCTAGAGGAACTGATTTGTGATATGCGTTAATTCGAGATATTTTCGGAGTTTGTGTAAAATTAAGATATGGGGTGGAATACTCAACATAAGTTGTTAGTACCAGGTTCAAAAGTTACAGAGTTATATTTCAATATTTAGGAGACATTTTTCAAGTAAGTTTTTTTTGCGCCATCAACTAGATTAATTTCACGGAGCTAGAGTTTTACTTCCAGGAGATATTTTGCTTACAACCTTTTGCTGTTATATAACTGTAACTCGGTAACTGTCCTGTGGATTTTGCAGAAACTCCACCGGATCATATTCCTCACTAGCATCCACCAATTGAACAAGTTTCGCCCAACTAGGTTGTTCCGTTATTGAGTTATTTTACATTACATATAATGTTTCCATTATATAACTTTTGAACCTAGTCCTTACTAATGCCCACCAATCAGACGAGATTCGGTCAGCTAGCTTCTTCCAAAATTTTTCCGTTATATAGCTGTAAATGTTTAACCGTCGGACGGATATTGCTGAATTTCAATAGCAGCCGGCTTCTTTTTGATATCTATCAACTGGACAGTTTCAGTTGAATTTGTTTATTAATGAATTTTTTAGCTGCAAAAAATTCATTCCATAAATTAGCAGTTTTGAAGTACTCATAAGCAACAATATAAAGAATATAAAAATAAAATGTCTTAACTCCTGTGTATATTTTTAAATTTTTAAAAAGCTAAACTGAATTTATTTAATGTCCTTTTTTCATATCAAGGTGACACTCCACGTGAATACAAAGACTTGAAACAAAACGACAATATTCGCGTTGAGGAAGGAACTCTTTTCATTGACAACATAGCAAAGAACAACGAAGGATACTATTTGTGTGAAGCTATCAATGGAATTGGATCGGGATTGAGTGCCGTGATTATGATTAGTGTTCAAGCTCCACCAGAATTCACGGAAAAGTTGAGAAATCAAACTGCACGGCGTGGTGAACCGGCCGTTTTGCACTGTGAAGCTAAGGGCGAGAAACCAATTGGAATCTTGTGGAACATGAATAACATGCGATTGGACCCCAAGACCGATAATAGATATACAATTAGGTAAGTCGTTATTTGCTCAGTTTCTGATGATAGTATTTGTGCAGTCAAACTAAAACCCTTCTATCTGACTGTTTCTAGGGAAGAAATCCTCTCGACCGGAGTTATGTCAAGTCTCTCGATCAAACGAACCGAACGAACTGACTCGGCTCTCTTCACATGCGTAGCTACAAATGCTTTTGGTAGCGACGATTCAAGCGTAAATCTTATCGTACAAGAAGTTCCTGAAATGCCCTATGCTCTTAAAGTTTTGGATAAATCTGGTCGCACGGTGCAACTGAGCTGGGCTCAACCCTACGACGGAAATTCACCAATCAAACGGTATATCATTGAGTTCAAACGATCACGTGCATCATGGGATGAAATCGATCGAGTTATTGTTCCTGGACATACCACCGAAGCACAAGTACAAAAACTCAGCCCGGCCACCACGTACAATATTCGAATTGTTGCCGAGAATGAAATTGGATCGTCACAATCATCTGAAGCGGTCACTATTATTACGGCCGAGGAAGTACCCTCTGGCAAACCGCAAAGTCTTAAGGTCGAACCATTGAATCAGACAACGTTGAAGGTTACATGGAAGCCACCAGCACGATCAGATTGGAATGGCGAGATTCTGGGCTACTATGTTGGATATCGATTGGCTAACACTAACAATTCGTATGTGTTCGAGGATGTTCGCTATTCGACGGAGGAAGGAAAAGAGCATGCATTGGAATTGAACAATTTGAAAACCTACACTCAATATGGAGTTGTTATTCAGGCCTATAACAAGGTTGGGGCCGGACCTTTGACAGAAGAAGAGAAACAATACACTGCCGAAGGCACACCCAGTGTACCACCTAGTGATACTGCCTGCACAACACTTACTTCCCAAACTATTCGCGTAACATGGGTCAGCCCGCCACTGGATTCGGCTAACGGAGTGATTAAGACCTATAAAGTTGTTTATGCACCATCTGATTTGTGGTTTGGTAAGTGATAATGACAAATATTCCATATTTAAACGAATGTGGGTAACATAATTCAAAAATCTACTTGCAGACGATAAGAACAAGGATTACAAGAGAACTGGCGCGACTGAAACCGTTCTGCATGGACTTAAGAAATTCACGAATTACACTATTCAAATTGCCGCAACTACCTCGGGTGGAGATGGAGTTCGAAGCGCTCCAATTCACTGCCAAACTGAACAAGATGGTAAGTCACATCGCGCAAATCACAATTAGCTCACATTACTAACAATAAACTCCTTCACTTTTAGTTCCCGAAGCCCCAACCGACGTCAAAGCTTTAGTTATGGGTAACGAAGCTATCCTCGTTTCATGGCGTCCACCAGCACAACCCAACGGCATCATCCTTCAATACACTGTCTATACTAAAGCTGAAGGTGTCGAGGGTGAACCAAAGAGTCAAAAGATCCCCAACTATCAAATGAGCTACGAAGCTTCGGCTTTAGAAAAGGGCAAATCATATGAATTTTGGGTAACAGCCAGCACTGTCATTGGAGAAGGTCAACCCTCAAAGAGTATCACTGCCATGCCAAGCGATCAAGTTCCTGCGAAGATTGCCTCGTTCGATGACGCCTTTACCGTGACATTCAAGGAAGACGCTAAATTGCCATGCTTGGCTGTTGGTTCACCTAAACCCGATATCACATGGAAAATTAAGGGTGTCGAATTTACGCCCAACGAAAGGATGCGCCAATTGCCGGAAGGATCGTTGTTCATTAAATCAGTTACGCGACAGGATGCCGGCGAGTATACGTGCCAAGCTGAAAACTCTATAGCCAAGGACTCAATCACGCACAAATTGATAATTTTGGCACCACCCCAATCTCCACAAGTCTTCCTGTCTGGAACAAGCACAGATTCGATCACGATCAAGTTGAAACCGCATGAAGGTGACCCAGCTCCTCTACATGGTTACACGTTGCACTATAAACCAGGTAGAGTGTATTTAATGTTGATTTTATTTTTTCGTTTAAATTGAGTATTGTTTGTTTCAGAATTTGGCGAATGGGAAACCGTCGAAGTGGCTGTAGACGCTCGCAAACATAGCATTGACAACTTATACTGTGGCTCTCGATATCAGATTTATGCTACAGGATACAACAAGTGAGTTTTCTTCTTTTTTACAGTGTGCATATGCAAAAAGTAATCGATTTGATTTTAAATCGAAACTTCACCATAGGAATATTCGTCAATATACTTCTTAATCATTTTTCTATTCAACCCGTTTTCGTTGTACCAAAAACTGGGTTTATGCCAATATTTGATATAACATCATACAAGGCATTTGAGAGTCAATTGAATTTCGACATACAAAACTATCTTTGGGCAAATTCCTTTGGTACAGCTCAAAATGCCGTCGCCTCATGTATGGTAATTGGTTGCTGTGCCGAATAGAAACCATGTCGTATCGAGAGTGGACTGACTATACGACAAAAACACACTCGATTGAGCTGTTACAGGCATCCAATAAAAAAACGATGAACATATAATCTGACAGAATAAACAAAGTTTTCACTCAAGAAATTTTCTAACGGATTGACTGTTTCGTGTGATAACATATTAAAGAAAAACTTTAAAGAAAATTGTGTCACATGATATTCCCAAAAGATCATAATAAAAGTGAATTTATAATACTGCCTCATTTCCCTTCAGATCGGTCCCTTTAATCCGTTCGATTCCGGATACTAGGTCCATTGCACGCATAACACACCCCATACAAATCGGACGAACAACCGTTTTTTTCGTGATAAGATTAATTCATCGTTTTCATGTTTTTTCTTTAGTTTATTTTTTAATGGTCAAAATGCTCACTCTGTCTATCCTAAAATAAAAAATTTATTTTATTTAAAAAAAAAATCAAAAAATGGAATTATCTTCGATTTCTCATTCAAATAATTAAGCCACTTGTCATGACTGTTATGTGTTGGCAAATTAAGTACTTTAATGCAATAAATCAGCTGGTACAAGGAGGGTTAAAGAACAAATTAAACGTGTGAGAGTTCTGATTTAACTGTGTACTGGTGAGTACTGGTCCTACACTGAAAGTTTTATATCACTCACTATTGCGGATACTGATGG
Organism: Chloromyia formosa; assembly: GCA_964017055.1. Lineage (NCBI taxonomy): Eukaryota > Metazoa > Arthropoda > Insecta > Diptera > Stratiomyidae > Chloromyia > Chloromyia formosa. Next base: position 28,233,001 of record OZ024815.1, on the reverse strand, counting down.
ATATTGTTTTTACATTTTCAAATGGTACAACGAAACCATCGGCAATGTCAATGGTAGCACATTTCTTAGGCCTTAGATTTATTGAAATCCTGATAAACTTTGCTTATATTTTAACTGCCGACGATAGTGATCCCAGGGTTTCATTTATCTCTATCACAACCATTTGCATGAAAAACGGGTTACATAAACATTGCTAGAAGGATGTCAAAATATAAATTGTGGACATAGTGATCAACGACTTCCTATGGCAACAGTTCAGGTTTGAAATTGCAAGCACATTACTGATAATTTCTATTTCAGCATTGGCGCCGGTGAAGCTTCCAGTATCATGAATACACGTACCAAAGGATCAAAACCCATCACTGCTGACAAGTCCCGTTTCATTGAAGTCTCATCGAATTCAGTTACTTTACATTTCCCGACATGGAATGATGGTGGTTGCCGTATGACTCACTTCGTCGTTGAATACAAGAAAAAGTAAGTTCCGTTTCAGTTCAATCCAAAAGTCGTAATCGCACATACTAATTACTTGCTTAAATCGTAGGGATCAAATTGAATGGAATCAAATCACCAATAATGTCAAGCCTGGAAATAATTTTGTTGTATTGGACTTGGAACCGGCAACATGGTACAATTTACGAATTACAGCACACAACTCGGCTGGTTTCACTGTAGCTGAATATGAATTTGCAACGCTAACCATTACCGGAGGTATTATTTGTCAATTGGCTTTTTAGCTTATTTTTGTTTTATTTTGAGTTTTTTTAATGCTTGTTGTAGAGTGGATTAGTAGAACGTAGAGGTCGAGAAGCAAAAAAATGGATTCAATTTAAAGAAGATATCAAAAATACCCCGCATTTGGCGTGTAGATATGTGTCATAATAAATTATTACTTCTTTTTTGAATATTTTGTAACGATCACCATGGTCTGATCGATTTGCAATTGTCATGAATGGTTTCCAGTGGGAATAGAACAGTTAGCCTTGTTTCCCGAGATAGTCGAACTAATGTAATTAAGCAAACTTCGTCAGTGTCTAAGAATGGATTGCGCATGAAATCTATTCATCATTGCTAGAACACCCCATTTTCATAATCAATAGAAAAAGAAGAGAAAAATAAAAATGAAATGTTTAACACCCTGAAGAATATCTATGTATCTTAACAACGTCAACCGCTTAACCCACTCGGTAGCCTTGAGATCGACATTGCACATGCTCCTGGAGGGTTAAGGCTATTGACATTGTCGGCCCAAAATCATCCTCTAGTTTCTCTACGGCGATCTCGGTTATGTAGGAAGAAAGTTGAAAGTGCCCAATCAATGCTGTGTGCTAATTTCTGTTCATCTGGAAGGATGGCAAACTTTATGAGCAAGCAGGCTTTCTTGCTTCGTACTGACCTTGGGAGTAATTTCAATTTCTCCTTATTCAATGGCCTGTGTATTTTGTTGAAAGCCTTTTTTCTTTTGAAAACTCCTAGTGTAGCAGAGCAATTCTTCAACTGGCTTTGCGTAAAGTCTTCATGATTGGATATAACGTAGTTTTTACTTTATTCCTCAATCATTGCAGCGTCTACGACCTTGTCTACACCTACAACAATCTATAATTTCCCTTGGCCGAACAATTTACTACTGTTCAAAATGTCGATGCTCGACTCGAAAAAAGTCTGAATGGAGTGTTCTACGCAGCAGCGTAGTTGGAGCCCAAGAACTTTTTTTGAGGATATGTTGCAGTTATATGGGTAGTCGACAACACGATTCAATACCAATCCGGCTATTCCGGCACAAATCAGGTTTATTTAAAAAAAGGAAATTATACCCACAAGCAACACATTCCGAGTGGTCCGGCTTCGATTTAGTAGCGGTTGTAATATGTTAATCTACACATCTAAAATGATGAGATACGTATTTTTCCTTTCGGATAAGCATTTTTAAGTGGTAAAACTCACCATCGAAGTCGACCCCTTATAATGGTGGTTTTAAATTTCACATATATCTAAGTGATATTTTCAGTCGAAAGAGCGTTAAAAAATACTAGATACATATCTTTGCATTTACGAAAAAAAATCGAATCCCTAAGTGTCTGTTCATTATTGCAAATGAAAATTAATGAATTACTTTTTTTCTCTTGGTAGAGAATTGCTTTTCAATAATTTATGTGTATGTAAAAAATAACAGGGAGCGAATTGGTGATTTTAATCCCTAAAAATATTTTTCCGGAAAAAAAGAATAAAACACGTATCTCATCATTTTTAGTGTAGATTAATACCTAATACCTTTGACACACGATGCACGCGAATGATAATTCGATTTCAAGTGTGTCCCTGCGAATGATCATTCGAATATCGTCCGAATGATAATTCGTGAATTACAATTGGCAGAGCAAACGTAATTCCTTTTTTGTTGATGCAGTGCCACCTATCCGAAAAATTGTCATTGAGTAGGAAAAATATTCACTCGTTGCTATGCAATAGAAATAATATTCACTCGTTGCTAAGCGATATATTTGTTGCTAACAGAAATAAACAATATTTAGTCGAAAAAATCCGTGCTAAGCCGATTTCGCAATGACAGTTGGAATGACGTTCACAGTAAAGTGTGTATGTCCAATTCGTCATTGCCAGCAATTCATAATTCGTGGAATGATCATTCGGGCACAACGTGTGTCAAAGGTATGACATATTACAACCGCTACTAAATTGGAGGCAGACACCTCGAAATTTTTCCTTGTTAGTATAATTTTAAAGGACCACCAGCAATATATGTAAACCAATACATAGTGTTTACTATGCCTTCACATAAATTGTTACTTCCCTCTCGCAAGAAAGTTGTTTACTGTCCTCATAAGTTCGTAGCCATTATAGTGTATAGCCACGCGTCTTAATTGTTTTGAACATTCCGTCTTTTCGGTGAGACAAGTTCCACTGAAATATCTAGTACAGTAGAGTCTCCTATAACGCGGGTGTTATATTCCGCTTTATACAAATCTACGTTATTGGAGAAACCGGACAAAGCTCAACTCAGGTAAAATGGTAAACGATCCTGGGTCGCTCCTGCAGGTAGGTTTGTAAAGATTTCTTCACTACCACGTTCGTTGTAAAAAATAAGCTGTGTTATAGGAGCACAAGTCGTAATTTTTTCCTACACGTTATGGAAATCGACGTTGTAGTTACGTTCGTTTTAGGAGTCTCTACTGTATATACCTAGATATCTAAAATATATAGATACTGATCTCCGTTCATTGATGGGCTGCTCCCTAAAATAGTACAAGCATGTGCATAACCATTATTTTTGCTTCTCGACCGACATCTTTGTAGAGGCAGCTTCTTAAATTTTTGTTTATTGTATAAAAGACAAACTTTTCTTAATTTCTGCAAATGATTGCTTATTCCTGCTTATTGGAAAAATGATATTTTTTTTACATTTTTTTTATAAAAAGTTTTTTTTTACTGTTTTTATTTTATTCGTTTTCTAAAAGAAAAGGACATTATCTCATTTTTTTACATCTTATAATTTTTGGCAACATAGTACACCACAAAAAAATAAACTCACTTTGAAATACTTTGGCTAATCTCACATTAGACCTCAGACACAATACACAATTTTCACTAAATCAAATATAATTATTAGAACCGAGAAAGAATTTTCGATCATATCTCGTATTCAATATTTTTCTGTTGATTAAAATTTCGATTATTTTCTTTATTGCGTAAATGCAATTTGTTTATAATTTCGAATATATATTTTAACAAGTTGTTTTTAGTTGACTATTCGATTTATTTTACCAATATATATTTAGAGTGGAGAATAACAAATGGATTTGAAAAAATATATAAAAATTAAGAATGTTCAAAGGAAAAAAAGACTGGAACGAAAAGATAATCCGAATATTCGCACCAAATTTAGAGATTAGAAACAATGAAGTGATGTTCAGTGAGGCACTTACGCCAAAGAAAATCACTAGATCATATTTTCATTTGAATTTTATTTTGAATGTCATATCACTGTAGACATAGATACTTCTGTTTCATCCACTTCGCCTCTAGAGGAGCAAAAATTTAATTTGTCCAAATTGACTCGGTACAAAGAAAGCTCTGTTTCACAAAAACCCATTCCTCTTGTAAAAACATCCAACTGTGGTAGCATTTTTATTGCTGTTTCAACGTGGTGCCCTAAAACCCGGAATGCACCCTATTAAGTCTGAAATAAAAATAATCACATTAAATTTTACTTCATTCTTTGAGCATTTTTATATAAAATATATATTTAAATTATGAATAAGTTAATGCTACACTTTGATTGTGTAAATTGAATTGTTTTCGTTTTTGTTGGGGTTTTTGTTTAATTTTTGAAATACTTAGTACTTCATTGGGAATAGTTAACTATTTGATTTAAATTGGAAAGAAGATGTTTGAAGCATCTTGCGTTTTAATTGAATTCCGTTTTTCAGTCTCAAATTTTCATCTTAAATCAATGATAATTAATGAATAAGTAAGCAACCGGGAGAATACAGTATACAAAATGACGTCCTGAAACAACCGAAGTTTTTATGAGAATTATTAGATCAACATTCGCTCTAGACAATTTCGATTTAATTATTTTTAATTTTTGTTTCTCCATTTTGTTCGGATTATAATGGTTTCGATCGTTTTTAAATGTATTTCGTTTGAGTTAAAAATTGGTTTAATGAATATTACTTATAAATCTTATACATATTCTGGCTATAGTACAAATCTTTTGAATCTAGAAGCTGTTACGACGGTTGTACAAAATGTAACTTATTAATTGGATATTGGGAAATTTTTCTCTATTTTTATCTTATTGAATAGCAGAAAATTTTGCTTACTTAATGATATTTCTTTTTTATGCAATTAAATAACATGTCTACTTTTACTGTCATACATAAGTTGACATGGTGCATCTTCTCGAAGTGCATTTTAACAAAACTCAAAATTCGAAATTTGTTGAAGTAAATACAAATTGGCTTCAACTGAGAGTTGATTATTGAAATCCATTTGATTTAAAAAATCATGGATCAAATACATGTGACGAGATAAAACCCGGCATTTTACAGTTTTACGTCGGCCCTAGAAAGACAATTAACGACTTTACTCTCGACCCCAGATGGGACCACGATAATAATATTAACCAATTTCCTACTGAGAATAGTTACTCAAAACTACTAAACATTCGAATTATTGAATATTATTCGAAAAATTGAATTGTTATTTTAGATGGTTTTACGTCCATAAATATCGCAAATGACACTTCAGTACTCTCAGTATCATTTCCAGTCTGTAAGTCTCTAAACGCTTCTCCACACCATTGGCCTGGCCATTAGGGTCAATTACAAGCCATTGTCAACGTGTAGAGGTGTGTATGGCGTGTAGTGTGTGATGCTCCAAGAACGCTCTCCCTCCATATTTTTTTATTGGATGCTTATGTAAAATACATATAATGGCGATTATTCGGAAAAATGCCCCATAAATCCATTTTTTCAGGGAAAGTTCACATACATTTTTAGGCAACTCAAAAGCCATTTGTTTGGCTTATGGTTAGTCAACGAACATTTTGGTGATTTTTCGTTTTGATGTTTTCACGGTAGGCTCAAAGCTCGTATTGCCTAGAGCTGGAACTCCCCGTTTGGCAGTACCTAAGTTTTCGTTGTGAAGCAATTGTTAAAATGTATACACGGCAGAGTATTGCGATTATTTAATTACAATTATATATAATAATTATTCTGCCTCTCTCTGTGTGGATCCTGTCAACCCCTTGTGGGGTATAGGGCATTAACAACGCCGACTTTCCACCTCGTCCTGTTCGCCGCCTTCGCTTTCAACTGACTCCACGATTTGCGTAAAGACTTGCCCTCAACCTCAACTGATCTTCTCCAGGTGTTTCTAGGTCGTCCAACGCGGCGGCTTGCATTGGTTCCCTGTGAGTTCCAATCGAGGGCCTGTTTAGTAATGTTTTCCGATAACTGATACCTGCGGTCGTGTTTTCAGGTGTTGTAGTGTTCTTTAGCAATGCGGTCGCCATTTTTCAGTTGCTGTCCTGTGTAAATTGTGTGGTAGACATTTGTTTGTGAAATTGTTGAAATTGCGAACAAATTCAATTCGAATGCTTTTACCTGTTCAGTTTGACAGAAGCATAAAAACTGATGGATCTGGATGGATCATAGCCGTTTCTGAGACAACTTAGATAGATGATAGATGGGCAGTGGTCCATAAAACAGCCACAAGCACTGTGACAATGAGTCTATCGTGCTGCGAGACACCTTATGATCCACGAACTGGACCACGTTCCTGATTTTGGTGTTTTGGGACCGCGACCAATGAGGAACTAGTCCATATAAATAATCACCTAAAATGAGCCAACTTGTCATTTTTTATTTTTCTTCCATATTTCATATTGCATACACCATGAAGAATGGAGTTGATCTTTTCAATTTCACAGCTTTGGATGGTGCGTACTTTATGACGTTGATCTTTGTTTTTTAGCGCACAGCAGTTTTGTACGGTATAATATCTGTTGGTAATCATTTTGATTTAGTGCGACTGAATCGGCCTACAGTACAATTTTACAATGTACTCGTGTGGTTCACTGATATGTCTTAGTCAACTTGACTTTCGCCTTTTTTATTAAAATCGTGCGGGATCTTGTCAGTTTTTGTTTAACAGCATGTATGCCCCTCGCAATGGAAGGAGGAACGACTGGCTGGGCTTTTAATAAATATCTTTAACCAGAGACATAGGGTGATAGGCTTCCATGGCTACGAGCTGTTTCATTGTGAAACCACTGTGGTTCATCTATTCATGAACCTTCTCAACATTTATACTTATAGTACAAGCTCCTCTAATTCATAGAAGAAATAGGATCCAGAAATTGACCTCAGCCTTAAAAAATCAGGCGTTACACTGCTTCCCGGCTGTTTCTTGAAATAGCTGGTTCTACTGAAAGAAAGCCAGCGACATTTCGACATGCGATTTGACGTAACGAACGAAGCAATCGGACTATCTCAATTTCGTCAGTGAACCAGATCATGATTCAAGGAAGACAAGATATCGCCTAGCGCATGTCGGCTCTCTGAATACCTACGTCACAGGCTCATACAATTGTATGAATACTTAGTTTTGGGCTTTTATCTCTGTAACTATTAATCCTAGCTTTCTGAGGCGAAATTGAAAATCACGATAATATAAATAAAAAATGGGTGAACAACTTTTTTCTATCTTAAATAGTTTTCGAGATAATCTCGTTCAATGGCTCTCTGTTCACACGAAGTTGAAAAAACATATCAAGCAGAGCCCAAACAAGAGACCGCTGCACCGTGCGCGTGCTGTACCCTCAACAAGCGAAGCGATACTGTCGTGAGGGTTGCAATGATAAGTGTTATGAACCACCTCTCTCAAATATATATGCGCTTATGACGTGATGCGCAGAACGATACGAAAGTGAGACGTGGGAAGGTGATATCTTGTCTTCCTTGTATCATGGAACCAGACGGTGCAAACAGTTTATCGCTTAAAAGCTTTTCCCAAATGTGGACGTTCGTTGCCAGCTACAATATTGGATTGCAAAGGGAGCAGGGACGGACGAACGTGAATTCTATTGATTTCTTTTAAATGTAAAGGAATGGTAATCAATTTGGTCCCTTCGATCCGTCAGGGACAGACGCTGTATGGTAGCGTTGAAAGTATTCCTCTATATGTTCCAAAGGCTATGGACTATGGGGTACAATAAGTGTAGTTCAGTACATTATTTCCGAGACCGTTTTACAGGAACACGCTCGTCCCACCTTTATTAATTTTTATCAGATCAATATACGCATTCATGGGTAGACTGGAGCCCGGCGTGAGAAACAACCGTTCGAATATGAATATGGAATAGAATCTGCCAATTCTTGTATATCGACGCTCTACCTATTGGGCTACCGCGGTCATGTGGTGAGGTTACAAGTGGCGATATTTCAGAGCTTTGTGTTTTCATTCAACACCCACAAGATAATGAATGATAATAGAGTTTCTGTCGCTATTAGGGATATATATGGTCAGAGATCGTCGGCTACAAATGCGATGGCTATCTAGACGATTCATTTAAAGCTCAAGCATCATGTGTGGATCTGACGATGGATCGCCACAAAATATCTGACGATCGAAATTATATGGAACTGTCAAAAAAATCGTCAACGATAGTCACATACACTGTGCGATCGATCTGACGATCAAAATATCGTCAGATCGATCTGACGATGGATTGCATCGTATATGGGGGCTAATAGTGAATTCAGTTTTGCTGCGCACCAATGTCCGTCCACATCTGCTGGAAGCTAAAGAGTCACGCTTCTATCAAACAGCCTTTGTATCAATATTCATTACATATTTCTCAGAGCTTTATTAGAATACATATTATACTCCCTATAAGATAAGACATTGTAGCGACCAGTTGTCAACGCCTGAATGAGTCGCGTTTATTTCTATAACATGATTTAAAACAGTACTTTCCAAGAACACACAAATATAATGAACCCCCTAGTTTTTTGAGCATATATATAAATATGCTCACAAAACGAAAACACAATAATCCGTTATGCAGCTTCTACATTATTAAGATTTTCATGCCCAAAAATGTATAAGTAAATCTGAACTAATTACCTCATCTCTGTGTACATACCAACTCCATTAACCAATTTCATTTACAATGCTACAATTACCAAATTTCACTCCATCATTTTATTTTAACACGAAAATCTGTTATATATTTTGTGTTTATGTCGTCCACTGTAATATGTCAAAATTCGTTAAATTTACTTTTAAAATTATTCTTAAATACAATATTTACCAGCGTTTTTCTTTTTCTTTTAAAGAAAGTTATTTGTGTCCGTTAGATTTTGTTTCTAATGCCTAACAATAATAGTCACAACATAATTCTATTAGCCTTATTTTGAATCAAAGTTCGGCTCGTTTAACAAATAATTCGTTTGTTTTCATCTAATTGTTAACATTAGATTGTTTAACATTTTTGAATTACGTACTATGTTTTAAGAAATTTATTTTTGATGCTGATTGTAGTGGTTTATACGTTTTTACTTATAAAAACTAAGTAATATTAAAATACGTCTTCTATATTCGTAACTCCATGTCGGAGTCTAAATGATTTTATTAAACATTGTTTCAGTTTGTTTTTCGGAAATAAGTACAATATACATATATATAAAACTACCCGAAATTATTATAAACGAATTGCATTTAATATAAACAAAGATAATTTAAACTGCATACATTTTGTTCGATATTAAGAACTAAACTCTTTAGCAATATCTTAATGAAATGTGAAATTCTTACTCACCCAAAAAGGGGAAAATAATTGTCAAATAATTATGAAAGAAATTGTGATCAAGTGAAATGTTGAAAGATTCAAATTCGAAAATTTCAAAGTGATATTGTAACGAAAATAGATAAGCAAAAAAGCTAACATTTTTAGAAATTTTAGACAAATACTCATGTTCAGCGTTACATTAGCATTATCTATACTTTGGTTGTTTCAGGGACTATTGCACCCTCGCGCGATTTACCCGATTTAACCGCTGAGGATACAATTCGCATCATCTTGTCCAATTTAAATTTAATAGTACCCGTGGTAGCTGCCGTCCTTGTTATAATAATTGCCATTATTGTTATTTGTATACTACGTAGCAAAGGCAATCATCACAAAGGTATATTTTTAACTAATTTAAGCGATTTTTTCTTTTTCTCTTTCTCTTCCTGTACACCTACTATTGTCAATATGTGTTCATTGTCAACCTACAAAAAAATATATATAAAAATTACACATATACACATTCAACAAAAACAAAAACCCTGCAACATCTTGTGCGCTTCAAAACAAAAATATTGGGCCTGTGATGCATGCAACAATAATGGTTGAACACTTTGTTTGGGTATGTATTATATTGAAATGGAATGAATGGGAAAATGACGCGATTCGACAAAAATGCCACTGCGCTCCGTTGAAACCTGAATGCACAATAGCTACCATGGCACCACCCGACGGTGATAGTGATTCGTCGAAAGGTAACACAAGGTTGGCAATGCCCGCATGGGTACCCGACTGGTTGGATCTCAACTTCATGGTACCACTAATTGCTACATGCATTGTTGTTGCGGTGGGTATACTAGTTATATGTGTAGCACTGTCAAGACGAAGATCCGATGATCCCCGAGGTGGCCCCAAGGATGTCTACTGTAGGTTTTTGAACAAACTATATTTTTTCTTTCCCCTCTCAGCACTAAAGAAAACAATGACGATGAAATGTCAAAAATCAGCCATAAGTATACATTTTTATTGAAATATGATAATAATAATTAATACTATTAAGTCTTACAATTATTTACTTTTGGTAATAAATGGTTGTTCGTTAGATGTTCGTGTGAACTGTTTCGAAAATTCAAAATCACTACTAGAGTGATAAACATGAAGTACATTTCTAAATTATGAAAAATATCATAGAAAAAAATTTGTTTGATTGTATTCATTGGAATTTAAGTTCAATGCAAGTTATCCTAGAAGCATGGTTGTTAAATTGTTCTATCCCAGGTGTATGTCTGTTCCTAGCGTTCCAAAATTTGCACTATACTATCTTCTTGGCTCTTTCTTTTTCCGGAATGTATGGTCTTTTTATTTACTTAAATATTGAAAAAAAAAAACAAATATTTCATTAACAAAACTAAGGATATATTTGATTGGTTGGCTGTTTAAATCGAAAATGAGTTTTTTATTCCGGGGCACCGAAATAAGCTATAGCGAAATGAGGCATACGAAATAATCCATATAGATACTTTCGTTTTGAAACGAAAGTATTCATCGTAAAATAAACGAAATAAGCTATGCATAGACAATATCGGTTTCAAATCGAAATAAGGCATGCGATAAATACGAAGATAGCCATGCAGTGTCCAGAGCGAGCGTTCGTGTTTGTGCGATACTGAGGGTTGTGATCCCTTAAGTACGGTGCGAGCGTAGCTAGCGGAGCCTACACATGGGACTGTTGTACCCAGAGCGAGCGGAGCAAGCGTCCATATTTGTGCGATACTGAGGGTTATGATCCCTTAAGCGCGGAGCGAGCGTAGCGAGCGGAGCCCACACAAGGGACTGTTGTACCCAGAGCGGGCGGAGCGATCGTCCATATTTGTGCGATACTGAGGGTTATGATCCCTTAAGCGCGGATCGAGCGTAGCGAGCGAAGCCCCCACAAGCGACTGTTAATTCACAACGAGCAGTATCTCACAAGTGGGCATGGATAATTTCGGTTTAGAACGAGCTGGGCTAGATCCGCTCCTAGGGCGTTGCGAACCCCCGCATGTAGCCTTAGGTCGCCCGTTTCACTCTTTATACATGTACCTGCATCCGTTTCGTCCTAGTATATCTGCATCCAGCATTTTTTTTGGCTATGCAAAATTTCAGACCGAAATAAGGTATGCGAAGGAAAGCGGAAATAGATAGCCATGTCTATACTCACTTTCGTTTTAAACGAAATTAAGTATTGAGTATGGCGCGAGAAGGAGCTACATTCCGCGACTATTCACGTTCAGACGCTTAAAATGGGCGACAAGCACGAATGACCCGTATAAATCGGCAGGTTATGAAGGAATCATACCGGCAATGCTGCAAAAACCCATGGACGCAATAACTCCTTGGGTTGTAATAATACTAAAGGGATGTCGCCGACTAGGCTACGTACCTCTGGCGTGGAGGGAGTCTAGAGTGGTCTTCATTTCCAAAACCGGCAAGAGTAGCCATGTCAATCCTAAGGACTTTAGACCTATCAGTCTAACGTCCTTTCTGATAAAAACAATAGAAAAAACGTATAGATGGGTACATTAGGGAGATTATCCATCCTTCATACCTCTCTAGAACTCAGCACGTCTACATGAAAGGGAAATCGGTAGAAACCGCTCTCTATGAAGTGGTCTCCACGATTGAAACATCCCTTGATTACAAAGAATTCACTCTTGATATATTCCTAGACATAGCAGGGGCTTTCAACAATGTCACCATGGAGGCTATTATGGAGGCCCTGGAACTTGCTGAGGTGAATAAAACTCTAAAGAAATGGATGAAAACACTACTCTCGAACAGGCTAATAACGTCTGAATGGGGAGGGACGATGAGAGGCACTCCGCATGGAGGAGTACTATCACCGCTCCTATGAATACTCGTACTGAATACTTTACTAACATCTTTCGAATCGTCCGGAATACGTGCGGTAGCCTATTCAGACGATTTCGTGATACCCGTATCAGGCAAGCATACGGGCACACTATCAGAACTTACAACTATGGCTCTCAGTAAGTTACTAAGGTCTAAGTGTAAATCCTCAGAAGACTAAACTAGTCCACTTCATAAGGAGTACCAGAATTCAGGAATTTATCCTGCTCAAGATGGGTGACATCGAGTTAGCTTTGTCAACCCATGCAGAGTACTTAGGGATGATCCTGGATAGTAGACTTAACTGGAGTCGTAAAGCCGAGGAACGAAATAGGAAGGCCAACATCGCCTTTAACACCTGCAAAAGTTTGCTTGGTAAAAAGTGGGGCCTCAAACCGAGAATAACTCACTGTATATACACGGCTGTCCTAAGACCGATACTAACGTACGGAGCTGTGGTCTGGTGGACACATAGATATATATTGAACAGATAGGAAATAGGCACAGAGTGGGGGTAAAAATTTCAATATCGAGTTATGGTTGACATATGTATTTGCGTCTGCGCAGTGAAACACGCACAGCACGTATTAACATTTGGCCCAGGGGCCCGAGGAGCGAGGGGCCAAATGCTTCGTAAATGTCGAAATTGTGGCTGAGTGGCCGATGGCGTAACGACATTTACCGAACGTATAGCGACCGCGTGCAAATGGGTAGCAGTGCGCATGCACGAGTTGGTTGTTTTCCAGGCGAAAGTGCTTGCGATCCAACAGGCAGCCGTGGTGATGAAATCATCCCAGAAAAAGGGTAGAATCGTTATACACTCGGACAGTCAAGCAGCACCTAAGGCGCTAAAGTCCGTTGCTATCAAGTCAAAGACTGTACATGGCTGTCTAACAGTTCTACAAGCACTGGGAGCAGCTAGGACTGTGTAACTCTGCTGGGTTCCTGGCCATAGCGGAGTTTTAGGTAACGAAATAGCAGACGGACTAGCCAAACAGGGGGCTAGCAATGAACGGGGGACAGCCCAAGAGTTGCCGACGCCAATATAGGTACAAACATGCAAGAAGACGCTGGACGACAGTATGCACGAAAAAGCGATCGCTAATTGGCTTAATACAAACGACTCCAGAATAAAGAAAATATTTTGGAGCTCTTATGACAAAAGGAAAATCAAAAGCCTCTTAGGACTTCCCAGAAGTCAGTGTGCACTATTAGTGGGCACACTAACGGGCCACTGCCTGATAGGGGAACACGCGTACAGACTAAAGCTAATAACTAGCGGTGACTGTATAAATTGCCAGATACCAAACACGAAAGAAACTCTAAAGCCCCTTCGATGCTAATATCCTGCACTCGCTAGAAGAAGATTTAAGTGCCTAGGAGCTTATTTCTTCAAAGACCTTGAAGAAGTCGCAGGACTCAGTTGGAGAAGCCTCTTGACTTTCGCCAATGAGTCAGGTTCTTTCCAGCTCAACAGCGATCTTCTGGTAAGGTCTAGCAACGATACGGGATGAGTACCTGAAATATGTAGTATCACTATGGACCCTAGCGGTCTATTCGGAGCCGTTAGGCTGCCACTCTACCTAACCTATTCTATTATAAAATTAATTTAATTAATTTCTTGAACGAAAAATCGAATTTAACAATAGACAACCAACCAATCAAACGTAATCCTTATCATAAACCAAATAATAAACCTCTTGTAAATAGAAAGATCTGTAAAACCAAAAACCTTATCTTATCCAGAAACAATATTATAGTACGTGTTGTCTCCCTTTTCTCTTCTGTACATAAAATTACCAATATCTTTCTAAAACAAACATAAACAGACTTTCGCCACCTCTAGTGTGAAACAAACAACATTTCCGTAGTGTAACCTACAGCAATCTCATTTCTATCTATAAAAATGTCACTTATCCTTTATATGAATACAACAAAGATGCTTTCATTATCGCAAGACAAAACGTTTTATAAACCGAAAAATTTTAATTGAATACAATTAAAAAATTCTAATAACTAATGATCCTAAAATTTCATCATCTGAATTAAACCTCTATAAATTTTAAATGCACTTTTAAAATAAACCTAAGTTTTCAGTCACGAGCCTGCTCTATCTTGTTAGTTTCGTCACACCCAGTTTGATATGTGATAAATGTGATAATTTTCTCCCGTATCTGTGAAATCACCATAAGTATTTAAAACAACTTGTTTGAGAGTTGATCAACGATGAAAAAATAGTAATAATTAAAGAAATGGTAAATTAATGCAAAGCTAAAAACTTTTGCCCTACATATTTGCACCAAAGTAAAAATTGAAAGATTTGTTCTTATTGCATTATTTATTTTTACTGGCTGTTTTTTGCTAATTCACGTAAATTGTTCACAATTTCAATATACGCACCAGCTTCAGTTTATATATTAAGGAATTCCAAAAAGTTAAAGTAAATATGTATTTTGATAGAGAAGAGTTAAAATTAAAGTTAAGACTAGCCATGGTCCAAGTAAGATTATTCTGCTTTATTCGAGCTGAGTATTAAGTCAAAAAGTGTTCTAAAGTATGGAATTTAATTTGAATATGCATAATCTAAGATAGATTTCGTGGAAGAGCGAAATAAAACTAACTTGAAATCCCAATTCGAGTTAGATTGAAAAAGCGAATACGAAATAAGTAATGGTAAAGCATCTTCTTGTACACAATTGAGAATTCGATATCATCGATTAATTCTAGACGATGTAGTTTACAATCAGTCAATGGGACCCGGTGCCACATTGGACAAACGTCGACCTGATCTGCGTGATGAACTTGGATATATTGCTCCACCTAATCGGAAGTTACCACCCGTGCCAGGATCGAATTACAACACATGCGACAGGATCAAGCGAGGTACAGTCATAAGTAAGCAAAATTTCCATGAAATTCAATTTCTATTTGTTGAAATGTTATTAATAGGTTATAAAAATGTATTGCTTTTATTTCGATGTTATGCTGATTAACAGCTATTATAATTTTTCTTAAAGTGTTTTGCTTTTTCAAACCTTTAATTTTAATTTTAGTATTGTACTTTCACAATCCGTTTATCAAAGCCATCTATAAAGTGGTTTTACAAGCTATTGATGTTTTGCACGATTGTAGATTGTAATTTATGAATTCTAGAGATGTTTCAGCAAAAGAAATTCGATTTCAGGTATAGAAGTGGGAAGTGCTTTTTAACTCTCTCTATCGCGAAACTCTGCAGTTAGTTAACATTTTGAATTTTTTTATTTATTTATTTTATATAATTGGTAGTTTGTAAGCTTGATTAGTCCGTAAATGTGTCCAATATGATATCTTCCAATATACATATATTTCAGTTTCAATTAACTACTTAACCTATATTTCGTAATTATATAACATATAAAATATTAAGAAATTTCATTTCGTGAAAATAAAACTCTTGGTTTAAGGCTGCGGTAGCTCAATGTGTAGAGTGTCGATTTACGAGGGCGGTCCGATAAGTACTTAGCCTACAAAAGAAAAACGAAAATTTTGGAAAAGTGGCGATTTATTTCTCAACATAGTCTCCTTTTAGCTCGATACACTTGACCCAGCGATGCTCCAACTTCTTTAATCCGAAAAATACCGAAATACCGAAAAATACCGACGTAAACCTCGGATCAGTTTAAAAAGTCAAATGCCACCGATATTTATTTGCTTTACTACTCAACTTTGTGATGCTCAATTGACCAACTAATTAAATAGAGTGGTACACCGTAGTTCATTAGGAACCACAAAAAAACTGCGACTCCTGGATCTATTGTGTTATTGTTGATTTAGCCGACTATTTACAATAAAGATGACCGGGTTAATTCGAGAGGATGCGGTATCGAGAGTATTACGCAATGAGTAGTTTGGCCTGCCTCATACCTGGGAAATAATCCCACAACATGGCGGCTGTCCCCCGGTCCTAATAGGTGCATTCGATTCATTCAGACCCACTCAGACCTTTATCATGAAAGAATAAAACTGTAAAAAAAAAGTTCATACATTCAAAATGTAACAGTTGGCAGTACTTACTAAAATAAGAAGGCAACGTCAAAATGATGGGAATTGAATTGAATGAAATGCGTATTCCGTGCACGTATCTTGTCTTGTATCTTGTTTACGACATGGTAATTTTTCAAACATGCAATTCAGAATTAAATATGTGTACAGCACACGCATTTCTTTAAATTCCATATGACACTTATGACAGCTAATTAACGTTTGAGAACTGTCAGATAGATATCAGGGCGACCACTTTGGGGATGTTAAGGTACGACCCAGTAGCACAAATCCAACGAGATCCAACAAAAGACCTGGATCAAAGACCGGTCTGCTAATTTGTATGGTGTGGTGTCCACAGCGAGCGAAGCGAGTGTTCATGTGCGATCCTGAGGGTTGTGATTCCTTTAACCTGGAGCGAGCGTTTCAAGCGGAGTCTACGCAAGAGACTATTGATTCACAATCGCATTCCACACAAGAGACTGTTGCACCCAGAGCGAGCGATACTGAGGGTTGCGATCCATGAAAGGCGGAGCCAGCGTAGCGAGCGGACCCCATACAAGCGACTGTTAATTCACAACCCGCAGTATCGCACAAAGTGTGTATGGACAATTTCGGTTTGAAATGAGCTGGGCCAGCTGCGCCCCTAGGGTGTTGCGACCCCCTAGTCCAGGGTCGCCTGTTTCACTTCTTCTACAATATATGTACTTACCCAATTGCCCTAACCCCTTGTGGGGCATAGCGCGTCAACTGTACCATGTGTACCCCTCTAGGGGCGTCAATATCTCTAGCATTTCTTTGCCTTGTTGACGTTTCAATAGCATATCTACTCTTCGGAAGTGCAGTTGCTAGCATGAACCTCCACCTCCTAACTGATATGGAGAATCGTGTTCCAGAGAAGGAATAGAACTAATATGTAATGAATATTTATACCACGCATTGAATTAATAACTCCGGTATATTTTTCTCGATTCCGGCTATGTATTTTTGGTAACCATATTGTCTTTTACACCATGTGTATTAAATATACCAAGTAAATGTATACATAACATATATTTTAAACATCAATCGTGCAGTGTATTCCAGGAGTATTAATTTACCAAATGGATAGAAAAAGTGCATTATCCTGCAACTGGTGTTAAAAGGGGCCAAGTATTTTGTGTACTGTGTACGGATTGCCACATTTGCAATCATCCGTTCAGTAAATATGTATCTATATCCAAACGAAGCGATGCTCAACTCACATATGGAAGACAGCTGAAGAAGTTGTCATAAGAGCCCCATTTAGAGCAATGCTACATGTCTTGTCCATTGGACAAGACAACTGCGCCATGCTTAAATATGGAACGCGGAACAGCCAGAAAAAGCCAGACCAACATTTAACAATAAAGACTAGACATACAGTTGTTTAGCACATTAATTAATAATAAGAGACTTAGTTGACATTTCAATAGCAAATAACCGGTTTCGGATGATGCATGTTACTAGCATCCTGTCCAATTGGTCGTATTCTGCGACAAGTCGGGAAAAGACTTTCTTTGGCTTATTCTTAAGCCTCACAACACAGGGAAAGATATATTAAAACAAGCAAGCATGGCCACAGCGGGATTCGAGTCCACGAACTGGTAAAAAAAACATCGGAATGACGTCTAAACGCCAAATTTTGCGGAGAATATGTAAATTTTTATAACGTACCAAATTGCACAAAAAATGCAAAAAAAAAATTTATTGTTAGAAACGTTTTCATAGTGAAAGAGCACTTCCTACTTATTAAAATTAGTTTTATTTCATAAGGCTTATTCCAAGGTAAAACACCTTCAATCCTTTCAAATTTTATAATTTAAAATATTTGGTTTTATTTTTTCAATTTTTCCATTCAATTCTTGTTGTCGTTTTTAAATGAACGTTTCCCCAAACTTCGAAACTCCACACTGCATGTATGTATTTCAAAAACGAAACCTGAATTTTGAATATAAAAATCGCAATCAATCGATACCCCATGATCCCTAAAATACCTGGTATGACACACAAAAACCAAATTAGGCCGCTATATGCGTTCTAATCATTCAACATGGGATCCAAGACGACCAGTTTACGAAGAATTGCGCCCACCACCAGTGCCTCGACGTCAACAAGGATCCGGCGATTGTTATCATACACACCCAGGTAGTATATTTTTAAATGCGAATGGAGTTTTTTTGTTTGTTTGGTTTTCTTATCTTACTAACTTTATTTGGAATTCTTTTTTTCTGATTAAGAGTAGTTTATTGAGTTGAGTAACAAAATTTCAGATATTTTTGGTTTGGTTTGGATATTTACTAGCTCAGGAGATGGAGTACTGTGATGTTGGCTTCTGGCTGGGGTTTAATGTAAAGTAAAATTTAATCAAACCGCAAGTCTGTACAGTGCGATGTTGTTTTCCTCCAATTGTCTTAGTTCAAGACAGCGTCATATAATTTGAGAGCCCAGCAGTTGTTTGGCGTCCGCATCGACTGAGACTTTTTTGCCCCGGTGCCCGATATCCCCTTATAAAAGAATTTATCCATATGTTGGATATGTATTACCTTAGTTAAAAGATTTTTTCAGTGGAATCCCCTTTGAGCCGCGTTTGTTTATAAATATTAAGAAAAAAAAAATTGCTCAAACCATTTTATTCCCTTTTTCGCAAAAACTCTTGGAAGTAATTAACCAATGTTTAATTGGCTCATGTAATAACAAATTATGCGTATCAAAGCAAAAACGCATGCAACGGGCTCATGGGCATGTCACATGGACTCAGGAGATGTGAAACATTGTCATCTTTTCGGGAACCTCAGGAAAGGCTAAACCCACAAGGCTTCAATTCGTTTTCTAGAACATGCAAGTAAACTGTTGCTGTTATCTTTGAACTAAGGAAGCATATTCGACCACTTTCATGACCGGAAAATACATCCCCACACCGTAACTCCTTCAGATTTCGGGAGACTCTTCAAAGGCATTCATCGCTGAGCCTTTCTCGAAGTTCCCGTCGCGCTCGGTGGCCGTGATCGTTCGGTCATCGCTCTACGATACTAATCTAGAGCTCGGAGATCAAATCTCGGCGCGATCAAAAACTGCCTGTGAGTGCTAATAGAACTATCACAGTGCTCCGAGCTTGTCAGTATAAAGACGGCGCGGATAGGAGGCGCATGCTAGCAACTGCACTTCCGAAAAGTAGATATGCTATTGAAACGTCAACAAGGCATAGAAAATGCTGGAGATGTTGACGCGCCCATGCCCCTGGAGGGGTCACGGCAATTAGATAGAGAGAGAGAGATATGCTTCCACACTAACTTTTTCCATTTCCTCACTCAAATCGCACTTTGTTGCTTATTACGGTGTTATCAACAACTGAACTAATTTCTTTCGAAAAGTTTTCGTTATTTTTAGGCAGGATACACATAATTTGTTATTGCCTAAGCCAATAAAACTGGCGCTCTAAATACATATTTATTAGAATTTTTGCGAAAAAGGGTATAAAATGATTTGAGCTACTTTTTTTTTCCCAGAACTTTAAGTTCTAGAAATGGTATCGAATCCTTATGAAACCTTTTACAAACACCCATCTTTATTTCCAAACATATTAGGGCATATACTGGGCCTATCAAAAAATACGTGGACTTTTTCAACTTCTCTGAATGTGCAAGTCTGATTGCCGCATTTTTTTTTGTTTATTAGTACAATTGCTCTAACATATCTGGAAATTTACAGTCCCATTGATGGCCTACTTATTTTTCGTCAATCAAAAGCCCGAAAACCTAATATGTGTTTTGGTATCCTCGACATGAATGACTTGTAAAAAAAAGATAACAAAAATTTGCACTATTTTCTTCAAAGAAAAGTGCATTTGAAATGTTGAATGTCGCTTTTTGGCCAAATCTTTTCTAAAAAAACAAGCGTTTGCAAGTTGTTGTTGTTGTAGCAATCGTCAGAAGTTCGTTGTGTGAGTGTCTGTCATGCTGTTATTGTTCGTCGTCCTGCTCGGTGTAAACGAATACAAGCATGTAACACATAGACACATCCTTCTTGTATTGAAGGGGTTTGGCAGCTCTTGGCCGTTGTAAAAACGGGTCGCGCCGGTGCGTAGAACCGGCTGCCGCAGAAACGAGCGTTTGCAAGTAGTCGCGCTCGGTGGCTGTGGTCGTTCGGTCACCGCTCTACGATATTAATCTAGAGCTCGGAGTTCAAATCTCGGCGCGATCAAAAACTGCCTGTGGGTACTATTTGTAATATAACTCTCATAGTGATCCGAGCTTATCAGTATAAAGACGGCGCGGATAGGAGGTGCATGCTATCAATTGCACTTCCGAAGAGTGCATGCTATCGAATCGTCCATAAGGCATAGAAATGTTAGAGATGTTGACGCGCCCATGCCCCTAGAGGGGTCAATTTAGTGCTGATAAACGTCCAGATTGTTTTGTTTGTCACACTTTGCTCGATATTTAAGGGCCTATTTGCCACTCTCTGCTGGTAATTAAAGCTGTCAGATGACCACTCCGCTAAATTGAATCAGCTGATTCAAAGAGGCGGCACTGGCTACCACTATTACCTCTTGAAAACTGGAAGGACCTAAGATGTTGAGGCATTTCCAATTTAGGGCTCACGCAAAATATGTTCGATGGTGTCCTCTTCAATCTCGCATCTTCGGCATAAATTCCTGGGAGACAGTCCCATTCTTCTCGCGTGCGATGCAGTAAGACCGTGTCCTGTGAGTAGACCTACCGTCGCTTCAGGCTATTTCTTTTGAGTTTGAGTAATATTCTGCTATTGGTCAGATCAAGTAATGGTCACAAGGTCCTGGCTATCCTACAATCCGTTCTGTTTGTCCAGTAGGGTTGTATTGTAGTTTAGGCCATATGGTTTCATCTATTTCGTTTGTGATGTCCGCAAACGACCGTGGCATAGGTGCCGATGGGTTGCTCACGGCTCCCGAAACTTTCCTTGCCAGTTCATTGCCTGCAGCACCACTGTGGTCGGACACCTACATAATCCTTATTGGAATATGTTTAGCCTTTCTATCGACAGCCTCTCTGCATACGTTTATAGTTCTCGAAGAGTATCTGTATGACGCTAGATCGAGAAGAACCTCCAAGCCCGGAAGATCCTTGCCGATCCTTCCAACCGGTCTACCGTTAGAAAGCCAATCCACAGAGAAGACGTCGCTGCAGGGCACGGCTATGTGGCCGCGAACAATGTGGCTGCCTTCAAAGCGGGACGATCCCGTCTCTGGTGACATGGTGAACTCTAGCTGCTCTTCAGAGTTTGTCTTAGTCACGCCACCACCGAACCCCTATTCGAGCTGCTGAAGTTAATTGACAACAGCCAGCTTGAGGTGACTTGCGCCCCTAAAGGAACGTGTCGATGTATCCTGTCGCCGTTTCTTCGTCGTCTTATTACCTGTGGAGGATTTCTCTTCCGATCGTTGCCGCTTGGTAGCTGGTGCAGGGGTTGGTTTCGTCCAAGCTTCCGTGGGTTTCCCCTTAGAGTCCAATTCCACTCTTCGCTTTTCTCTGTCTAGCGCGTTGTTTCCGCTCCGTTTCTGACCTTTAGTGGACCTAGTCGCCGTTTCCCTTCCAGTGTGCGGTTCCGAGGCGGTTGTAACTCGGGTGCTTAATGACTTTTAGTAGCATATAAAAAATCCGATGATGCAAGTTGGTGGCATGCACATTCGTTCAGCTGCTTTTTTTAAAACATTACTGCAAAGCTGTGAACTATCTGCACACCGCTGTTAATGAATCGCATTCACAAATGATAAAAGCTAGCGTTACTCTTTTATTTAATCAAATTATAGATTTACTGATACTGAAAATTTATTATCCCTCCACTCCAAGAAGCCAACTTCAGTACGAAATCAATATTTTTACTTTATAGTTTCTTGATTTAAACTTTTGCGTTTCTGTTACTAATACAACCTGCCGTTGAAGAGGATTTTCGGCGTATGGAATTTGGTGTGAACTTCAGCTACTAACAAAAATCTGGTGGTAACTGCAATCAACTTCATCACTTGAATAAAACGCTCAACTTACTTGTAGTCCTTTTGCCTTGATTGCGCACAGTAGACTAGACAATTAATTCTGTATCATAGTATAACCTTTTATGTTTAATTTCTTCGAGTAATGGACTAATACTTTTTTTTACATTTCCTGCCCAATCATCATTTTTTCAACACTGACTTTTTCGAAGGCATGGAAGATGAAATTTGTCCCTACGCCACTTTCCATTTGCTCGGCTTCCGCGAAGAAATGGACCCCACCAAGGCAATGAATTTCCAAACATTCCCACATCAGAATGGACACAGTGCACCTGGGCATGCTGGCACTATGGGTCCGGCCGGTCATCCAGGACATGTACACTCACGTTCCGGTTCACAATCGATGCCACGCCAAAACAATCGTTATGCCCGAAAGAATAGTCAGGGAGGACAGAGCTCCATTTACACACCAGCCCCAGAATATGATGATCCTGCGAATTGTGCCGAAGAAGATCAATACGTAATTATGAGAGAAATTGAAGGTGTTCGAAGTTCTAATGTTTATATTTTGGTATCCTGTAGCGACGTTATACCCGAGTCAATTCACAAGGAGGGAGCCTGTACGGAGGACCCGGACCCGAATACGATGACCCAGCAAATTGCGCTCCTGAGGATGATCAATATGGCTCTCAGTATGGTGGACCATATGGCGCTCCTTACGATCACTATGGATCTCGTGGTTCCGTTGGAAGGCGAAGTGTTGGTTTGTACTGATTATGAAAGCATAGACATATCTAATTGCATCAATCCATTTCGTCAATGTGACTATTTAATTTTTTTTTTTAATTTTAGGATCAGCTCGCAATCTCCCAAACAACGGATCACCTGAACCACCACCACCGCCACCACGCAATCACGACATGAGCAATTCATCGTTCAATGACTCCAAGGAGAGTAATGAAATTTCTGAGGCTGAATGCGATCGTGATCATGGGCCACGCGGAAACTATGGCGGTAAGTGCAAACACAAGTTTTTTTTAACTACTTCCCTAACAATTGCTACTCAAATTTTTGTACAATTTGATGTATTCAGAAAAATAAGTGTAAATATGTATAAATACTTCGTGTTCCGGAATTAAGTGAAGTTATTGCTCAATTAATGTAATTAAAAAATGTTTTTCTTAATATTTTGGTAAGATTGAAGAGGGTTCAACCGAAATATCCCAGGTCAATTACTTTAAATTGCTAGACAAGTAGACAACTTTCTGGATTGAAAGAAACCTTTCCGGATTAAATAGATAATTTTCTGGAATACATAAATAATTTTGTGAACCAAATAAATTTCCAACTGTAGTAAGTACGCAATGGACAGGACACCTACAATACATGGACGACAGCCGAATGCATAAGCGAATTTTGAAGATAACATCTATGGAGCAAGGCTGAGAGGAAGAACGACAGTTCGATGGGAAGGCTCAGTTGATGCGGGCGCAGAACAACTACTAGGTTTCGAAATTTGAGAACGTGGTCATTGGAGCGAGACTATTGCAGAAAAACTTTCCAAACGGCCAAGATCTGACGACAGGCCGTTACGCCACAATGAATAATAAATAGGCTCCCTATTGAAACAACTACCTTCCACACTATCAACGTGAATTGGCGAAACAAATATAATTTCCAAGTCTGAATGTTGGTATGCCTCTTTGGAAATTTATTTTATTTATCCAGAAATTTATTTACTTTATCCGGAAGATTATTTACTTTATTCGGAATTTCCTTTATTTAGTACGGAAATTTAATTACATATTTGATTCAGAAGTGTATTTCATCCGAAAATTTGATTATTTCACATTGAAACTTGTTAAGAAAGATTCATTTGATCCGGCAAAATTATTCCGAGATCCGAGAATTGATTTTTTATTTGTCCGGATAGTTAGGTTACTTTCACACGACGCTATTCGATAGAATATTTTCTCGGATGAGCTATTCACGAAATCAGCATTTCACACGGCGACATTCGATTTCCCTGCGCACCTGAAGCCGTCTGCATGTACACGAGAAACCAAATTTCTCGATTACATGATTTCCTTGCATTCGCTCCGTGTGAACATTGTTATAAAATATACAATGCCACTGTTTAATTCGATAACAATTTCCGGCAAATAACGTGTGCCGTACATATCGTGTGAAAGCGGTTTTAATGTTTTTTTTAACCTGGAAATGCTATACAACATAATACATAGACACTAGATCTGACTTTTCATTAGGCAGATCCGCTTGCAGAGAGAATCATTTAATTCCGGAACTCGCTGTATTCACATAAACGTTTTGAAAGCACCAACCTAATCAATTTGTCATTTTTTGTCTTTCATTCGTTGGTGTGCAAAAACTATTAACACATTCCTCAATTATTACCGAAAACAAACAAAATACTACAAATATCTAATATCTGTACAAAAATCAGAAGACTCTGAGGGTGAGTGATGACGGAACTATACAATAACTTTATGTTGGGATGTAATTTTTGAACATTTGACTTTGAATTTTAGCATTTTGTGAGGATGGTTTTGTTTTTTTTTATGAAAATTTGATTTGGACATAAATTAGAAATATATCTTCCCCTTTCCATTGTTTAGAGCAACAACCGACGATATAGTTATGAAATTACTTAGGAGTGTTTTTACCGTGACTTTAGGTCGGAATGGTTTTTGTTACATTTTGTGTGTTTTAGCTAAACTAACATGTTGTGTTCATTTGATCATATACACTTCATACATGAAATCATTTTGTTGTTTCATACTCATCCGTTTTCATGATGTCATGTTCAATACGATCAAGGGTACTTTTTCTACGGGTCTTTTTATTCTTCAACGATATATAATAATGTAATATTTTCGGGATTTTAAATAATAATAAACGCTGTAACAGATTAGGATTAGACTTAGCGTATTTCATCGTATTCGTTCATGAAAACTATAAATACATTCGAGATATTTTGCTCTAAGTTGACTTGTGGTTTTGTAAGTATTCGCCCCCACTTATACTCGTATCGACTGTAATGGCCTTCAATTTTTTTTAAACAATATCCTTAGTTCTTCTGAGGTCCGGTCGTCATTCCAGGGTAGCCATTCATTGTTGTTTGTCGTGAATGTATTGTAATTCGGCCTCTATTCCTATGCTGCGTACTATCTAGCTTCATCATTTGGTCGTAAGGAACAGGCTCAATTTTGCATGTTCCATATTCCATGGTGCTATGGTAGCGTTTCAGTTATCATGCCAGAAAGCTTCCATAATAGTTTAGTTTGGCTAGGTTGCAAAGAACTTGCCTATGCGAACGACATTTCCATCGCTGATACAAGTAAGTTTCTAAGCGTCCTTAGAGTGGTGCTCCAGAACGCCCGATTTTTAGTTAGAGACGGCCAATTCCTGTGCCGTAAAGGGTTAGGTTAGGTGCAGGGCTGCCATGATAGCACACTTAGACCGCAATTGGGTCCGTTGTGGTACCTTCAGGAACTCTCTATACCTTACTCTAAAAACTAGGTATTAAAACCAGCCGGTGCTAGCAATAAAACGATTGAGCTTTGTCGCGCTAGCGTTGTTGAAGTCTTCCAAGTCGTAAAAAAAGCTCTTGCCCGCCAAAGTTTTGCTGCACCAGAAAAGGTGGATAACGCTCTCCTCCTCGTCCACGTTCTCACAGCTTCTGCAGTAATCATGGTGAGGAAGGCGCAGCCTCCATGCTAGCTCCCCATTAGGGCAGTCTCCTGTGATGACCCCCACCACCCTGCCGATGTGTAATCTGCTTAGTGACAGCAGTGCAGCAGAGCGGCTCGGATCAAGTCTAGCCCAAATTGCCTATGGATAGTGGCTGGCTTAGTTACCATTTTACATACTGCAAAAGGCATTTTTTAATACTATCCCGAATTTCTGTTCCATTGTCCGTTATTCCCTCACGCGCAAGCTCATCCGCTCTGCAGTTGTCTGCAAAGCCAATATGACCGGATATCCAGCAAAGCGTAATGTTGAAAAAGCCGCCCATTAAAGTGAGGCTGTGCGACAGCTCAAAACCGTTTTGGATGTAATGAGAACCGACTCAAGTGAACGTATTGCAGCTTGTTTGTCCGTAAAAATGCGGATGTCCCTGGCAGTCATCACGTGACTTCCCAACCAGGTCAAAGCCTCTGAAAGCGCTGAAAACTCCGCCTGGAGGACGCTACAAAAGTCAGGAAGACGAAATTATATATAGTATTAATGCCAAGCCCCTTCGAGTAGATTTCGGCACCAACTCCATCGTGCGTCTTAGAGCTTTCCGTGTAGATGAACATGGAATTAGTCATGAAGGGTACATTATCAGCCCAGAGATTCCTAGACGGAATAAGGCAGGTATATATATTTGAAGTATAATTATTTTTGTCTTTACCACTGTTTTTATTACTACTCCTAGTAGTAGTAGGAGTAGTAATAAAAACAGTGGTAAAGACAAAAATAATTATACTTCAAATATGAATATCAATTACCACAAAGTTGAAAAATCGTCAATTGAATACAAGGCAGGTATAGTTCCGATCAAAAGTTTGTTTGATAGGCGTAGTTAGTCTTCGAAGGAAAATCCTGATTGCGTGCCCAGTACTCCTCACACGCCACTGGCATGTTTCGCGGCGGCGTAGTGCCGTGTTGGCCGCCAGTTGTTCACTGGAAATATCCAGCGGGAGCAAGTTGAGCAAAGTGTCTAGTCCGGCCGACGGAGTGGTTCTGAACGCCCCTGTTATGGGCAGGGCAGCGCTACTCTATGCACCTTTCCCAGTAAGTTATATATAGTAGGCAGCTACTTTGTGTGCCGTTCACCTCACGCTTATACCATAAAGTAAAATAGGACGCACCACAGAAGTATATATCCAGTGTACCTCCTTCAGCTGTAGATCCCAGTTAGAGTGTAATAGTTGCCTTCCTCACTCGCTCCTGAATGTTGGGCTTCCAGGTTAGTTTGCGGTCTAGAAAGAGACCAAAGAATTTGGCCTTATCAGTAAAAAGCAATTTCTTTGCATTCAGAATGGGAGGTAAGATAGGACAGAAAAGGTGAAAATCATAAGCTCCGTCTTGCCCTGGGTAACACTAACCTCACAATGATATGCCCAATCATTTAGAATGGACAGAGCTGTAGTATCTCACTGAGGGCACTAGCAAATTTACGATAGACGGAAATTGCAACATTATCCGCATAGGCAATGACATTATAGCCCATCCTTTCCAGGTCCAGGAGTAATTTATTGATGACCAGATTCCAAATAAGCGGAGACAATATTTCGCCTTGAGGAATACAAACGCTACAAACGCGTCCCTCCACAGGTATTGTGCCCAGAGTAGCACGAATAACTCTCGACGTTAGCAACTTATATATAAGCTTACAGAACGACTCATCGACGTGTAGGCCTAGGCACTCTTAGGCCTATAATCTCGCTGGATCTGACATTATTGAACGCGCCCTTAATATCCAGGGAGACAGCCATGTTGAGTTATTTGTCAACGAGAGACTTTTCAGTAAGGCCGACTATAGAGTGAAGAGCCGTATCCACTGATCTGCCCTTCCAGTAGGCATGCTGCGAAGCGGAAAGAAGGTATGACGGAAGAGAGATCGCCCACAGAATTCTTTCTCTGGAGAGAATGGATACAAAATCACAGGGCGCTATCCACTGAGCAAAGCTATCTTCGAGTGGCGAAACCGCGGAGCTACTGGGAAAGTGCGAGTCAAGCAGGGAATCAATAGTTTTCTTGCTCGAAGATGCCCATGACCCATCTTACTTTTGTATAAAACTTGGCATAGATGGGTTTGACGACAAGGGTGTGTTAACTCTGTATGACTCTCCGGACGCTTCAATGGCTTTCGCCTTGTGGAAACTTTTCCTGCACACAGCTCTAAGTTGTGAGATACTGGCGTATAGGTTAATCCAAGCAAACGCAAACTTGTTCTTTTCACCAGGAGGTATCCGCAGTCATACCGCCACTAATGAAAGGTAAGGGGTGTTTGCGTCCGTTTCCGTCTTCCTGTCCACTGCATACAGGAAGAGGGCACGAAAATTTCGGAGGTTTCAAGCTGAGACTGCGTGCCATAACTACTAGGGATATTGTAGTAATAGTTTATCCGCTGCTCATAGTCCTGACTATATCATTCTAGGGCAGTCACTAGTGGTGGTAATTTAAAATTTAAAGTTAATTATACTATCCAACTAGGCCAGTGGAATAGAGTCAATTGGGTGGCCTTATGGTAAAAATTAGAGAAAGATCTGGAATTAATTTTAAACCCTTCTATAGATCCTAAATACATGGGAACTGAATTTGCACGGTCGCAGAAGGTGGGCTTAACTTTTGCAGGCGAAAATGGGGAAATTTGGGCCAATTTTTATTCTTTTTTATAATACATAAAAAAAAGAATAAAAAATTGGCTATTGCATCTAAAAGATGCCTCGGATCGAACATTTTTTTTTATTTCTCAAAGCTATATCTAGTAAACAATTTATCTGATTTCTTATTTTTACAGGCTTTTTCATTTTTGGAAAGGATATTAACTGCGATTTAGTCTCTTCTCTACTGCAATATTCTACCTGGTGTAGTTTTGAAGTTATTGCGTTTTGTTTAAAGTAGGGCCGTCGATTTTGCAAAGCTTAAAATGCTTGTGGCCAGTTAAATTGTTACAATACTGGTTGCATTAATTTTTCCATGATTTGTTGAAAGATTCAAGTTTTCTAATTCCCTCCACCATCGCGGACGCCGCCATGTTGAAATCACCTAATTGTTTGACTTGCCCCGTTTTTTTATTTCAAAATATCTCCTAAATTTGTCTGACAAAAACTTAGCAAGGCTTTTTTAAACTAGAGTAAATGATTTGCAACTAGCTGTTAGGCTTCTCATAAACCATGTGTTGAGAAGAGTTTTTCATCACCCACTCCCACCCACGCATAGATACTGCTACCAAATTCGCTTATTGTCAATGAGAGACCAAAGGTTATCTACCACCATAACCGCGAGTGGAGGCAGTTAATAGTTGCGGAGAAAAGTCGGTGTTTACAAACACACACTTGACTTTTCGATTTGAGATTAAAACGAAACTTCTAGCTGTTATGCTTACCGAGATCGCTAAATAGACACTATTAGCTTACATCCTATAAAATCTTTCGATCCGAGGCACAGTTTAGAAGTTATAAGTTGAATATTTAAAAAAAGGCTCAAATTTCTTGGATTTTCGCCTGCCAATGGTTCAGCTCACTTCTGCGACCGTGAAAACTCAGTTTCCATGTACATAGGATCTGTAGAAGGTATTAAAATTATTTACAGATCTTTCTCTAATATTTCCTATTATTGACTTAAATGTCGGCGAAAGATATCAATTTGCTCAGCACATTTTTTTTAATGATCTTATACTTAAAATAAAACCTATGAACCGATAAGAGATAAAAAACCGTATCAAATGAACAACGAGTTTCTGAAGAGATAATGATAAATTCCACCGCTCTACAACATTTCAGATTGCAATACGGTATTGAAATTGCCGGGAAATAAAATAATAGGAAATACAACTCCTTCGAAGCAGTGTAAATTATGCTTAATTTTTATGAGAATAGAATTAGGATTGGGCGAAGGAAGTCTCGAACGCTAGCTTTAAAATGTATCTGGTCACGGTTTTGAATTCGGAGTTGTATTTCTAAAATGAAGTCTAAAGATTAGTTCAACTAAGAATAAAAAAGTACATACTTAAATGGATATATCGATGAACCTAATTCCCGAATTGAACACTTTGCACAAACTAAGTTTTTACCAGGTTCATAAGTTTAACATGCATATGCAAGTAATAAGTTTTTGAAGTGTAAAGTGTTAACATGTTTTGGAAAAATGCGGAAATAGAGTGAATTTCGTCATCAATTTATCAATTGCTACGATATTTTAGAAATTGTAAGATGCTTGAAAATTTCGATCATGACCACTTACAGAAAATTTTCCATCCGATGCATTTTCCATCGTTGACATTTTGAACTCATATTCATTCATTAATAACATTGAAATAACAATAAATTCATCATCATACGCTATTATATTCCATATTCGCTTAATCATGATTTCACCAATTTTTGTCCGGTATTTGACATTTTCATCATGATAATTTCAATATTGTCAAAATTTACTTTGAATGAAAGAATAGTTTGTTAATTTCCAAGTGACTAATTTTATATTTTTGCATTTAAATGTGTTGCATGAGAAAGGTTTTTAAGAAAAAAATGCAAGATTTTAATTTGGTTTACATTGGTGGTTGAATATTTTTAGTTTTTTATAAATAAATGCAACATAAACGAATAAGTATCTTTCGATTATGTGTGGTCTCTATATTTCGTATTAAATGATTTTGGAATTATTTTATATTTCTTTGGATTTTAATAGATCTTTAAAAAAGTTCTGTTTTATAATTTATAATACACTTAATGTTTTTTTCATTTGTTTAGAGTGAAATCAAAAGATAAATAATTGTAAAAATTACGGCCCATGAAGTATAATGAAAATCATATAGAAAACCATATTTTCGACTTTAATAAAAAATAGCATATAAATTCATAAAATTTGTGAGAAAAGTGATCAACTGCCTAAAACTCCTTAAAAGAAACTACGTGTGAAAAGAAACATTTTTTTTTATCAAATATTCAATAATATTAGGAAGGATACACTTTTTTATCATTTTGTATCTTCTTTTCTGTTTCTTATTTTACTTTTTATGTTCTTCTTTTTTTCCACTTGATTATAGCAGCCAAACGTTCTCCACATCCAAAGGATCAGCGCACAACTGAAGAAATGCGAAAACTGATCGAAAGGTAAAGTAATCAAAAATCTTGCAAACTGCGAATTGCA
Organism: Chloromyia formosa; assembly: GCA_964017055.1. NCBI lineage: Eukaryota > Metazoa > Arthropoda > Insecta > Diptera > Stratiomyidae > Chloromyia > Chloromyia formosa. The sequence continues at coordinate 28,201,904 of OZ024815.1, read as the reverse complement.
AAGAATGATTGAAAAGAGTATTAATTAATTAAATTAAATGATTCGGATACTGTTCACACTAAAATGTTGATGTAAAAAAAATTTAAATTCATAGTAAGAGTCAAATAATACAATTTTAATGATTCAAATACTTTAAATAAATGCTAGAAAATTGTATTGATAAATTAAAAACAAAAATTCTAAATGTATGTATGCATATATCCCCCCTTATTGTATGCTACATTTGGTTGGCTAACAGGAAGCAGTAAGTTTTAATATGCATGAAGTATCCATAAGGACAAATGAAAAAAAAACAATAAATATCTTTAACGATAAACAATCACACATTATACTTATTTACCTATGTATACTAACATTGCTAATATGGGCTAATTTTTATGGGCAGTAGTTTAGTTATAATGTGTTTCGTTGTTTTGAATTTATGTTCGCTTTTTATTAAAATGGTAGTAATTAGTAGATATATTATTTTTTTAGAGAAAGTAGCTGTTTTAATATTAAACAGGTTATTTTTTTAATTGCTTAACGAGTATGTTGATGAAATTGTTTGTTTTTATTCGAATCTGTATCATCGTGGACGTGCGTAAAGTTAATTCAACACGTACAAGTACATGTGCTTATACTACGTCAAACTTAACGCTTCATCTTATATACAATATTTTATCACGTCAAATACGCTTGTTGCTTTGACTGCTTATAACAATATTGCTATTGTTAGATTAACTACATAGGTATCCGCCTCGGATCTAATAATAATGCAATGTATTCGAACTAGCATTGATACGGCGAAAAGACGTCTCCGTTCATAAACACATACTCTAATTTTTAATTGTCTGTCTCCATATTCCTGTTTGTATGAAAAAATAAGCGAAATATCCCGTTTTTGATCAAACAGTAGAATTTACTCTCTTTAGCAAATTTTCCTAATTTTCGCGACACATTCGGATTTTACTCGTAAGCATATCTACGGCTGTATGAAATATCGTCCCAATCGCCTCAAAAGTCAAAATTAAAATTATTCCAAATTTGCGACAATAATTCACAAAATTTTGGAAAGCGAGTTCATAAAATCCGGTGTTATTTTTCCAAATGAATAACCACCTCGAATTTTTATTTTTATTAGAATGTTACTGCATGTTTTCACTTTGTTTTAATGGTTTTGTGAGCTATTGTGATACTGTAATACCGGGGTATTATGGCACAAAATGCAAAATTACAAAATCCTTATTTTTGTTGTTTCTTTCGAATATACTCCTCGAAAAAATACGCGGCTACGAGCGGCAACTTCAGTAGCGTGGCGCACGTAGACGCTCGTAGCCGCTTGGCTCAAACACACGAATGTTCGTGAAAATCCTCAACTTTGAATCTGGCGCGCATTGCCGTTTGTTGACGATTGTGTCGTGGGAGCGTGTTGCCGCTCAAATGCTCTTGCAGTGGACGGCCGTATTTATGCCACAAGCTATAAATCTAGTAACGAAATTCAACACTACCGTTCCCAAAGCACTTAAACCTCAATTATAAAATATTTTTGGGTGCAACCAGCTCAGGAAGAGGTAATTCGTTGTGTAAATCGTTTGAAACGAGATTTTCACCTACTTAGTTTTTGTTGGTAGACGTTTTTGTTGTTGTGTTTTTTTTTTTGTTTCAATTTTTGTTTGCATTGAGAAGTGTGTCTCGGTTTTTTGACAGTAGCATCTGATCACCCTAAGCACTAAGTACTACATACTTCTTATATACCATGCCTCTTTGAGCGACTCAGTGCCGTGCGTGATCATGATCACACATCACATCGAACCGATGTCGATGCTTTCTTTTCAAGTCAACGCATCCTGAAAGGGACAAAGAGCCCAAAGTTCACTTCGATTCTTAAATTACTTGATTCTTGCTCAGCTAACGGCTGAACGACAATTGTCCTGTATGGTATTAAGTGGTTGCGATTGATTTTAATGTTGGCAAGGATAACGGTGCTGGAGCATATTTTCAAAAGTTGAATAACAGTTTGCCGTGGCGCCGTCGGGAACAATCCGCCCAATCGATTTTCGCCTTTAGTCGGTAGATGCCTCTGCATATCTGTCGTACGACCAGGATTCCTTTCCGCCTATAAACTTAAATTAAAATTAGCCCATCCTCGCTTGTAATGCTAATGAACATTTTACCGTGTGGAGTTGCTCCGATTTGAAACTCCTTCCTGTAATATCGGATGTTAATCTACCTTTCTGGAAAAACTATATTCTATCAATAGTGGAAGACAACAGTATACCATCGGATAGCGCTTTCTGGAATCACCGCTAATTTTTTCACTTAGTACAGTTGATCATTGAGAATGAGTGAAAGTGTGAAATGTGTTGAACAGCTTGATTTCCACAGCTTGAATTTCTATGAAAATGATGGTTTTCTTTGTATATGTGATATGGCACTTCAGCTACGCCATAATGTCCTTGAGAACCGAGACCACGGCCTGGAAAACGCTGCCGTCTCCAGAAAGGCGGAAATCAAAGTGGACATGACTGCACGTTCCCTTATCTATTTTTTATTATTGCTTCAGTTTTTGTCAGCCAAGTCTTCACTGTTTTTTTTTAAATACGTATAACACATAGAGATAAAAGCATTTTTTTATTCCGCAACTGTTTTTTTTAAAACGGCATCATTATCGTGGCGCCACAGCCCAACGTCGGGTTTTGGTCGCCTTGGCCCTTTGAAACGACATAGTACCGCATGAATCCAATCGAACCCAATAAATGATGACCTATTTTTCAGTTACTCACAATTCCAACTTCAATTGAAAGTATTTTTAATGCTTCTCGATGTTTCGCCGAATGAGTATCCTAAGGATATTTGTTTCTTTTCTACACATTTATTCAATCTAAACAAACCCATATTGCCTTGATCCTCCAAGGGCATGGGCGCGTCAACAACGCTTGCATATAGGTATACTTTGTTGCGTTTCAATAGCATTTAGATTTTGGATAGTGCAATTGCTAGCATGCACCTCCTATCCGACCCGTCTTTTGCTGATAAGCTTGGAGCGCTGTGGGAGTTCTAATAATATCCGCAACCAGTTTTTATTAACGCGCCGGGGATCAACCCCATGTTCTCTAGATGCAACATCGTAGAGTGGCGCTCAAAACTTCACGGCTACCGAGCGCGTCATGTACTACTACTACTAGATGTTTCAGAATGATTGGGGTTCAGATACAAAAACTGCATTCTCTCTCTGGTTCCTGTTAATCCCTTGTGGGACATTGGGCATTAACCACGCTTACTTTCCACCTAGTCCTGTTAATCGCAATCGCTTTCAGCTCACTCCACGACTTGCCTATTGAGGCACCCTCTTAACTGATCTTCTCCAGGTGTTACTAAGTCATCCAACACGGCGACTTGTGTTGGTTCCCTGCGGGTTCCAATCGAGGGCCTGTTGAGTAATGTTCGGTCATTTTCGGAGAGTGTGACCTATCCATTGCCACTTTCGCCTTTTAATGGAAGTGTCTATCCTGTCCTGACCAGTAATAGTAAGAAGATCGTCGTTAGAAATGACCTCCGGTCACCGTTTGTGTAGGATACGCCGTAGACACTGGTTCCTAAAAGTCTGCAATCTAGTTGTTATCTTATTGGTCCTCCAAGTTGAACAGCCATATAGAAGCACTGATCTTACAGTAGTTTCGAAAATCCGGAGTTTGGTGCGTCTGGAAATGTTGTTGTTTTGCCAGAAAGGAGTCAAACTGAAAAAAGCTGCTCGAGCCTTGTTGATGCGAGACTGTACATCAGCATCTGCTCCGCCATCGGCTGTAAGTATGCTTCTGAGGTAGCAGAGATTATCAACTTTCTCGACTGCCTGCCCCGAAACACAATTTCCGCTTTGCCTTCCTGGATCCAAGCTCAAATACTTAGTCTTAGCAGCCCACGGCTTTCGCAATGCAGAGAATCAGATATTTGAGCTACTTGATCCGATTTATTAGATAGAAGACAAATATCGTCAGCATAGTCTTAGTGTTGAAGGTATTTGAACAACTTCCATCTTATACCTTTGTTCTGCTGTGCTTGAAGCGCTGCTTAGTACATCATTAATGGCAATTAAAACCAGTAAATGTAAAAAAATGCAGCCTTGTCTCACTCCGCTATGCATCTCGGAAGGATCTGATAGCTTACCGTGACGTGCCATTGGGCTCCCTGGTGGGACTCCTTAATGATATAAATTATTTTATCTGGTATGCCTCTCGTAAAGCCCTTCAGATGTATTCCTGGTCAACGCTGTCAAACGCCTTCTCGAAATCGATGAACATGAGATGTAATGGGGATCTTCACTCTGCGGGTTGTTCAATAATAATTCGGAGGTTGTTGATGTGGTCCCTACATGAGAAGCCCTCGCGGAAGCCGGCTTGTTCATCGTTCAATGTGTGGTCAACTGTTTGTTTGATCCGGTTCAAGGATATTTTTGCCATCAGTTTGGAGACTGCTGGGAGAAGACAGATTCCACGCCAATTATTGCAATCATTCAGGTCGCCTTTTTTCGGGATCTTAATAATAACGCCCTTCTTCCAGTCGTTAGGGAGAGTTTCGGTTTCCCAACGCTCTTGGATATCCGCAGTAGCATTGACATCCGCTTTAAAAATTTCCACTGGAATTCCATCTATCCTCGGGGCTTTACCCGCATCCATCGATTTAATAGCCGCAGTTACTTTGAGCTTAAATGGTGGGCTGGTATCAACTCTGGCTATTTGCGGAATATCTTTTGCTACTAATGAAGATGTATTCTCTCTCAATTGCCCTAACCCCTTGTGGGGCATAGCGCGTCAACTGTTCCATATGGCAGAATATGCGGGATAATACTACTTTGCCTTAACCCCTAGCGGGGCATAGCGCGTCAACTACTCCTGCGCGCCATCGTACTCTATTCTGGGCAATGGGGCGCAACTCCCCAAAAGACTTACCCAGTACCTGACACTCCTTTGCCACAGATCGACGCCATGTGATTCGAGGACCCCCTCTTGGTCGGCCTTGGTTGGAAATGGGGTTCCATTTCATGGCATGCATAGCAATGCAGTTATCACTCTTCCGCAATGTGTGACCTATCCACTGCCATTTTCGCCTGCGTATCAATTCGTCGATTGGCATCTGACCCGTACGCCGACTTAGCTCTTCATTTGATATTGTTTCGGGCCAGAAAATTCTTAAAATTCGACGAAGACATGAGTTGACGAAAACTTGCAGCTTTCTGGTAACTCCTACGGAAACTTTCCATGTACTGCTGCCATACAAAAGCACTGATAGTACCAGGGAGCGAAACAGGCCCAGCTTGGTCTTGATGCTGAGATAACTGCTCTGCCAGATTTTGGACAGCATGCCGTATGCGCGTTTAGCCTGGCTGATACGACGAGCGATGTCCTGCTCCGTACCACCATTTTCGGCAACAATGCTACCCAGGTAGACGAAGTTGTCCACCTTCTCCACAGGCTGCCCATTAATATTGATGGCAATAGGTGTCGGATTTCTTTTTCGCAACGGCGGGCTAGGAACCTTGGTCTTCTTGGTATTAATCTTTAGCCCAACCTTGCTTGCCTCCCTCTCGAGATCTAACGCCATTGCGGACAGATCCATGATTTTGTGGGAGAGTAGGCATATGTCGTCAGCGTAGTCAAGATGTTGTAGATAAGATGTCAAAGTCCATTGAATCCCTCTGTCGAGTCCGGATAGAGCTGCCTGCAACACATCGCCGATCACAATGAGGAATAGGATCGGTGAGAGGATGCACCCCTGCCGAACTCCACTGCGAATTTCAAAGTCCCCCGACACCTTACCTTTATGCAGAACGCGACATTTAGCGCCGTCATAGGTTGCCTTAATAATAGCCACAAGCTTCTCAGGGATGCCTCTCCTGCGCAAGGCCGCCCATATAGAATCCCGGTTCACACTATCGAAAGCCTTTTCGAAATCGATGAAAAGCAAGTGAAGCGGAGAATCGTATTCAGTGCATTGCTCGATGATGATTCGCAAGGTGTTAATGTGATCGACTTAGGAGAATCCGGATCGAAAGCCAGCCTGCTCTTCATCAATTGTGCTTTCTAAGTGGGCCTTTAGTCTTTCCAGGACGATTTTAGCTATTATCTTGGCAACGGCAGGAAGCACACAAATGCCTCTCCAATTATTACAGTCTGTGAGGCTACCCTTCTTTGGAAGTTTGATGATCAAACCTTCCTTCCACTCAGTGGGAAAGGTCTCTGTATTCCACGCTTTATCAACAAGTGGGTGCAGCAAATCGGCAGTTACGCTTGGCGCTGCTTGATAAAGTTCGGCAGGGATGCCGTCAAGTCCGGCGGCCTTTCCTCGTTTTAGTGCAATAATTGCAGTGACTATTTCCTCTTTAGTCGGGGCAGTGGACCGTATACGCACATTTTGATGGTTAGCTAAATTATCTATCTATATGAGGGGGAACTTCACCAGAGGTTACACGGTTCAAGACCGCGGCGAAGTGTTCTTTCCACCGCCTCATTTGATCTTCTTCCAAGATAAGTAGCTTTCCATCACTATCTTTCACCGGATGTTGGCAGGAGTTACGACCACCTGTAAACTCCTTGATGACACCGTATACGGCGTTTAAGTTGTTACTTCTAGCGGCTTCTTCTGCTGACGCTAAAAGAGAATTGGCATAAACTCTTTTATCGCGTCGCACACTACGCTGAACTTCTCGAGCTTTCTGACGGTAAAGGAGTTCGATGCTGCTTCGATTGTCGTCTGATGCTGCAGCCAAACGAACTTTCAGCTCCTTTCTTTCAACAATCCGCTGCCATGAAGCGTCGGACATCCAGGGCTTATTCCGGCAATCCGGGTTTGGGCCAAGGATGGTATTTGCGCTATCAATGTACGCATTTTTTATGGCATCCCAGTTTTCGTTTATGTCACTATCTGGGTGACTAGTTATCTCAGCCGCTTTTTGCGCAAGATGGTCATTATATTGTTGTAAGACAGCTGGATTTTTTAATCGAGCGGTGTTGAATTTGCGGGGCCTGGATCTTTCGTCGCTGGGGCGGCGCACGGCTGCAATACGCAATCGAACATTAGCGATCATAAGATAATGGTCTCTTCCCATCCCAATATCGGCACCCTTCTTGTTTCGCACGTCCAGGAGGCAACTCTTGAATCTTTTACTAATGGCAAAATGGTCGATCTGATTTTGTGTTCTGCGCCGATCAACAGAGGACCAACTGATTTTGTGGTGGTCCTTATGCTCAAACATAGTACCACCGATGAAGAGACTGTGAAAGTTGCAGAACTCTACAAATCTTTCACCGTTGTCATTACGATCACCAAGACCGTGTCTCCCCATCACATGTCTGAGCCCATAGTTATCAGCGCCAACTTTCGCATTCAAATCACCCATAACCATTATAATGTCACCTTTAGGTGTTCTGCTCTGAACGGCGTTTAGTTCTTCGTAGAAGGAGTCTTTTGCCAAGACATTGTCGGGTTCAGTAGGGGCATAACATTGTATTATTGAGATGTTCCTCATTTTGGTCCGGAACCTGGCGGTCAAGACCCTGTCAGAGACCGGTTCCCAGGATAAGAGACAGTTTCGCGCGGCTCTGGTTAAAAGGAGCCCCACACCTGACTCACGACGACTACCGGTAGCTTTACCGGAATACAACATTACAGTGCTGCCCGTTGGAGAGATGAATTCTCCGCTGTTCCACCATCTTATCTCACTAACTCCTAAGATATTTAATTTGTACCTCAGAAATTCACTCTCTAATTGAACAAAATCGTGCGTTCTGGGGACCTTCTGATCCATTGTCCAGGAGAGTACGCACATTCCAGAATCCAATCTTTGTCATTGTACGATAGCTAAAAGTCGTAACCGTTGAGTCAGTCCTTATCCGAGGCATAGTTGACGTTTCGTTAGCATATAAAGATTTCGGATAGTGCAAGTTGCTGGCATACACATCCTGTCCTTTGATTGTCGGTTTTAACGACAGGCCCTCAAAGGGAAAGGCCGTGGTATTTTTTTCACACCCCACACCACAGGGGTACCTCAACCAAATCATCGCACCGCCATCACTGGCGGCTTGACGTTGGTTGGCAATGGTCCAGGGGGCGCCCACGCGGAGGACTATGGAAGAGGAGTTTCATATCAATTAATGTCCTCATAGTTATGTCCCCTGCGATAAAAGCTACACTAAACTGTTGTTTTGCGGTGGATTCTCAAATATATATTGTCCGTTTCGTATGTTATTACGCTGTTTAAAAATATGCCTCTCGCAAGTTCCTTTCATTCATATGCATTATATATACCTATATCCTATATTGATCACTATCATTGTTAATATGTTAATATTATATTTACTTTCTGCGCTATGTATGTCGTTTTAAATACATATGCACCCCATTTCAACACACTTTTTCATGAAGGATCCTTCAACAAATAAGGATCTATAAAGTGATTTAATATCGGAAAAACAATCGCTCATCTCTAATTTTATATAAATGATAATTGTTCATACGATTTGTTTTAACATATTTCTTCATTTTAATAGAAACGAAACCGGCTCAAAACAACTCCAACAACAAGGTGTCGCAGGATTCACAGCCTACGATACTATGGCAGTGTAATTTGTAAAGTAACCAACCAGTCAGCAAGTATATCAACGCGTACGTTGCAACACAAACGCCAGACGAGTGAAATTTTCGGGTTAGAGAAAAACAAAATGGCGATAAACAGTATAGTCTACTTCATATACAAGTATATAAATATATCTTAATCGCATCATAACCCAACTTTAAATACACATTTAACAAAAATTAAAAAAAAAAAGAAAAAAAAAATATTCGAATAAAATATGGAACAATTTATAGATTTTCGTTTTGTGCTCAACGTAGCGAGATTTTCATAAATTATTACGAAAAGAAAAAAAACGTGAAAAATAAACAACAAATATACACGCATACATATAATTAATTATTAAAATTAAGTATAAAATTTGATTACGAATGAAAGAAGTAATCACATAAAATATATAATTGACTATTGAAATTAAGAAATCATAGCTATACGAGTATATACAAGATATGCTTTTCCTATACTTCTATCTTACATATTATAAATTACATTTGAAAAATTATCGATTAGTAATACATATTACTACGAAATATCACAAAGAAAACTAGACAAGATATATTTACTAATAATTACCACTAATTTGGATATTTAAAAAAAGTGAATTAATGAGTTTTGTACATTTTTTTTGTAAAACAACTGATCTGATCTTTGGTATTTATTTTGTATTTGATATGTGTGTAACTAATAAATTGATTTTATAAAATTTGTATGATGCGAAGGACGAACATTTTAAAACAAAGTCAGTATATTGAGACTAAGATAGTTTTTTTGCCATGTTATTTTATTATTTTATTTTAGACATTTATATGTATGTATACTTTACCAAAATGCTTGACTTTATACTATCGATATTATATTATGTGTGTCATAAGCGTAAGTTAATCTTTAGATATGTATTTATTATGATAATGTAAACATTTGATAGTTTTACCATTTTATTGGAAAGCGGAATCGATAGTGAGAAACGGACTTGGTGATACGAGTATGCTAATACTTCGGAACCAAATTGTAAATTATTTTTATCAAAACGGGGAAGTCACAACTCATAAATGTTTTAAGCATAATCCGATTTTGAATGGGCTAAGAAAAGTGTAGATCTCAGAACTGACTAGAACTAGTGGTAGTGGAAATAATTGGAAATATCGTTCAAATTTCAAAGTCTTATTATGTATAGAATATTTTATGATTGTGACTGATTTTAGTAATTTTTTAATTAATTTAATGATTGCCCAATTTCTGGTTTTACATACCAAATTAACGGCATTTTAAATTTATTTCATTTCTTTAACTACTAAGTTCATGAAATGCAACACGCATCCGAATGATACACAATGTCTTGCACAAATTTTTTTTACGCTTAGTGTTACCAACTTTTATTTGGTCCACATTTTAAATAATACGAATAAACATAAATGATAGTCCATATAGGAAGAATTTTGCGACAATGTATTACATGAAAAATATTTTTGCATACAATTGGGCAGAAGCTAATTTCATCCCCGGTGGCATTGTCATCTGTGAATGAACTAAATGAGAATTAAAAGAAAAATGTTCGTTGTTTTCAATATGACTGTTTACCATATTTTTACTGGCAAATGCACATTTCGGACTCTAGTAATGCTTTTTTCGGTACACATCAGTACACACAAGGGACAAGAGCACAACTGCTAACCGAAATGCGGAACAATTAAAGGGATTTACCTGTCTCAGGAGGCAGTAGCCATGTTTTTTTTTAGCTTATACGATTTTAGTTATGTGACCGGATCGAGGTTTCTTATGTTATTTTTTGTGTTCATTCGAGGCATTTCGGTATGTTCCTTCAAATTGATCTGGCTTATTTCGTAACGATCTTCCATGCACATAACAAATCCTATACTCTTATCTATAAAAAATAAACGAAAATTTGTGGCTTCCGCACGTGCAGATCACAATGCTAGTGAGTTCTTTTTTATACTTTCGTTTTTTGATTCGTTTTTATTTTTATATAAATTCAGATTGTGTTTGGGAATAATTGGGACTTCGAGACGAAACATGCAGCTAATAACACATTAAAAATGTTTTGAACTACTATTACTGTTTTCAATAATATTAACGATTTTTTAAGACAAATTGACAGAAATCTATGGTCAGAAGAGTACGTATATCATCACTGTTTCCCTTCCAGGTTTTCACGACTTTAAATAAACTCTGAACAGTGTAGATTATGTGTAGGTCTACGATTGTAATGACAAAGGATTTTTTCAACGTTTGACTTCAAGCACTTCGGTTAATTTGAAGTTGATTCGGTCCTACCCAGATATTCTTCAAAATGTATGATCTTTGAACTAATTTACACTTCACTGGGTCCCCGCCTGCTAGACACGCCTCCATAACTTTTTTCATCGGTTCAGAACCTTTCTAAGGGAGCGCTTAACCTGAATAGGGTCAGAATTATCTGTGGACTACGTACAGTCAACTTTCGTCTATCTGATGCCAGCTGTCGCTTCTGTGAAGCAGATGATGAAACTCCCGAGCAAATGTGGGTGTGTGCGTCTTGTCCGTCACCGGATCGAGTGTTTCGGCATGGCTTTCCCTCCAGCCGCGGACATAGTCTCCAACGAAGAGTCGACTAAATAAAAAGATTTTGACTGATTCAATAGATCCATGTGTTGAAGTGTTTTGTGGTTTCTAATGAACACGGCCCACCCATCCAATCTTATCTAACGTTTATCTTCCTTTCGACGGTAACGAAACACTTAAACAATTCGTTTCATTGTTAAAATTTAGGTATCGTACTCAGCTAAGTAACAACTTTTACGAATATGCTAAATTTCGAATCTGGTAACAGTGTTCCATTCGCCCAATATGCGAATATTTCAAGTCGTTTATGGTTAAATGAATTCGTGTAAATAAAAAAAGCAAATATCCTGAAAATGTCGCTATAGTGTTCCGAATCCTTCTCACTTCCTCCCAGTTAATTTGTTAATTAGCTTTAATATCTTATAAAATAACCGCAAAAAGATAACCTCACTAAAATATGTATTTGTGTATTATATTTCATTTGTAATGTTAAAATTTATTTTTAAAATATTTTGTTTACAACCTATGACAGATTCATTGTTATTAATTAAAACTGAAATGAATCGCATCGATGTATTGTAGTTAAATTAAGGATTTTAAATGCCACATCTTGAATACTCTAATCCACTATCATGGTATTTAAAAATGAAAATCGTAAAAAATAAAAAGAAGCTCAACAAAGAAAAATGGCATGTTGCAGAGCACTAAAACGCATATAAAATAAATAAATATGAAGGTTGTAAAAGTTGTGCCGGTCACAATCCTTATTTGCTACTAAAATAAATTTACACGAGAATACGATGAAATGATCTGTCATAACAATAGTTTATTTCCTTTGAAATAATGTTCGATTGAGTTTTTTTTTCATTATTTTTAACATTTTCAAAATTATCCAAAAATAACTTTGATATTCAAAAAGAAAAGAAAAATTAAATACAGCAAAACAAATATTATTTAACTTGTATATTTTACGAAAAAAATGAAATAGGCAATTGTTTCAATTGCCTCGATATTTTATTATAATAATTCCTTTCATTATATTAATCGTTTGAATTTATTAATTAATAATAATTTTGTAGTTTGTGATATTATCTAAACAACTATTTTAAAATAATTTTATGATTTATGCAAACATTAAACAATTACGTGTTTTATTTCAATAGAACGATCCCAATGTCCTTAGTTTGAATGTTTTTGATTGGTTCCTAATTTGGAAACAAATATTCGCATACATATTGTTCATTCTGTGGTTGGCGTGAACATACAGACTTATGTTTTAGTTACTTGAAATGAAATTGTAATGTAAAATATTTAGCCCAATGAACGATTTTTGTATATCTCTGCATTCCCAAATATTGATGACAGTTCGTTTCGACATGAAGTTCTATCCTGTTAAAGTGCTATAGTTGAAATTAATCACTAGTTTATATTTACTCTGGCGGATCATTGCTTCCCTTTAAGAAAGTCCTGGCTAAAACCAAACCGCCAATACTCCACAAACAGTGAGGAGGAACGCTGTGTGGCAGGTTAGTCCGCAGCTTCAATAATCATGGGTACCACGGCCAGCTACAACCACAAAAAGAAAGAAATTTTGAGGAGTTGATAGCACTCGTTTACAAACGTGAACCACAAACTCTGTCTAGGTCTATGCAAGAGATATGAGAGCTAAGAAGTCTTCTTGCAGGAAGGCACTGGCACTTAATAGCATACTAAGAAGGTTAACTGTCGGTGAATCTCTTATAAAGAACAGGGTCAGCCCAATACGATATGATATTGGAAAAAGCATACAGCCCCATTTTCGTCTATTGATTTCTTTCTTTATGAATTTTTCGGTGGTCAGTCTGTTAGAGTTAGAGTCTTCTAGTCCCTGGGCGGTAGCTTGGTCTGAATAAAACGATCAGCTGAAAGACGATTCTGAAACATGGCAGGAAAGAGACCATACGGTTCAACCTCAAGTATCTTGCACGACTCAAAAGACTCTATATCCGATTTTATTGTGACCTTGTCAAGTGACACTCCTGATAATTGATTCCTTGCCCACACCTGTAAAATAAAAACGAGGTCTACCTCTATGGTTCTCTTGTGCTGCTCGCCCCATTGGCAACATGCAGTAAGCTGTTGTAGTATTTCCTGTTCCTTCTTTCCCAAAAATGATCGATAATGATAATGCTCCACAACTTCAAAAGGGTTTGCGGCAGTGATATCCGTTGCTCTTCGATCAGGAAGTGCCCTGGAGTAGCAGACATAAATCCTCAGGATCGACGGATTATGCTTCTAGCAGTCTCGAATTGTCCTGGAGTAGCATACATAGATCCTCAGGATTGTCAGATTATGCTGCAAGCTGTCTCGAATTGGGACATCTCTCAGTTGCAATGCAATGTTCATATTGAATATTCGAACCATGGGCACACTGTTGACGCTTGGGATCGTTGAATGCTTTTCTAGTTTACCCCCAGCAATTTCCCTACTGATGCTGCCGCTCTCAACCGTACGGTTTATGATAGGCGTGTTAGGCTAGTAGCACGTTGGGCGCTTTAGCAAACGGGCTCCTCTCACTAAAGCGGGGAGTTAACTAATTACCAGGTTGAAATTTCCCTCGATGTAAGATCTGATGGTTTATCCGCTAATGCAGACATATCTCCGCAGTTACATTTACTTAACTACGTATATATCGCGGGACTATGCTCCAGTATTAATTAATCCCAGGTAACTCACCACGATGTAGACGCATCGGATTAGTTAAATTGGGACTAACACTTGGGTACTGGACTGAAAAATTAGGACTAGATGGATGTTGACGTTTCCGTTGTTGACGTTTGTTTTGTTAGAGTCGGCGGTATAAAAGCGCATTTATCAAGAAGATACGGGCTCCTAATATTTTTAAAATACTCTTCAAACCAAAGTGACAAACTAACATCTCACATTTATTAAGTACCGGTCGGTATAAACACACTATGAATTAGTACTAACCCTAATGCGACCTAGTTAATACTCCTTTTAGTTCCACGGTATAAACGTGGCCTTGACTCGCATATTCTGCCTGAAAATGCAGTTTAAATTCAAGTGCTGTTGTCGGCACAGTGGTAAAAAATAAATAAAAATGGAATGATGAATGTTGCCAGCCTGCGAAGTACTTCAAATTCGGGAGGTCTGCGTTGATTCTTAGTGATACCTGTATCGCTTGAAAGAATTTTCATGTTGGCATTTCCTTTATAAGTTATCCAAAGTGAGCTTTTGGCTCTTTGCATCTTAGGTGGGAATTACAATCCAGCTAGGTAATGAGTTGTTTAATTTCCGATATTGAATTTGGATTATTAGAAATAAAGGGTCGGACAAAGCAGGTTCGATGTACAACGGCAACAACTGAACAACGAAAATTATTATGAATTAATGAAATATGTGGCATGGGTTGAGCACAGATGTGGTAAATTCGGCATTAAGGAGTCATCTAATATTCGAATGGTCAAGTTTGCGATGGGACGTACTTTCTTGGTTATGTCCAAATCTCTGATTTTATAACGTATATGGTCAGCAAGCAGCAAGCCAGTTCACAATTATATTTAAATATTCCTCTTAACCAGTAATAATGGATGTTTATTTTTATATACGGATATTAACCAAATCAACTGTTTTTCTAATAAATTCATATTTTACAAATCTACGGTATTTATTTTCATTTTGTTAGTTGATTTGTAGTCCTTAATAGCTTATATACAATATATAATTATATTTGCGAAAAATTGATTTTTTTTTGAAAACCCTGTAAGCCCGAAAATAACGGTATATTCAAATTAAATTAACAAATGATTCAAATGATTTCCGATTATTGTAGTTGTGTTTCAGTCAAAACCGCGGCTTTCCTAACTACAATAACTTTTTTTTGATTGATAATATTGAATTTATTGTAGTTAGGCGAGCTACTGTTCTCACTTAATTTGACAACTTAATGAAAACGTGGCATACAATATAACATTGGACTTATCATGAATGAATATACCACCTTTTATTATAATACGAGTATATTATAAAGAGAGGAGAAAGAAAAAACAAAACTAAAATAAAATCAGCAACAAATTATTACAAGTTATAATCACTTTCACATTTATAAATACGGTACATACCAAGCTATGCTTTAGATGTGTTATTCTATTGATATACGAATAATATATATACAAACCTAGAATGTTACTCCAGATAACGAGCAAAACCAAAGCAAACGTAAATAATATAAAATAAATGAAAAAATAATTATAAACGACATTTTCACAACCTCAACTGAAAAATAACATTAGTGATTCATACATTAATTAAAGTTATATAGGAAGATGAATAAACGTATGATTTATTACTCAAATTAAATATAATGATAAATCTAATTAATAATTATAACAAATATATACCTACTTAAAATTTTAGGTGTGTTGCTTTATATTAAACATAAAAACATGAGTTAAAAAAAATTAAAAGTATATTAAGAAACAAAATGTCAGCTAAATATACTTGTTGATATTTAAAACGAAAGAAATCAGCTTTCGAAAAAAAATCTAAATAAAAATGCTACAAAAAAAATTCACATACAAAATTACAAGTTTATGGAAAGAATATCAAAATTAGAAAATATTTAAAATTACATGAAAAAATAAAAGAATTATTCTTATTACTATTTGAAGACCACATAAGACTATTGATAATCCCAAAAGGGGCAAACATAAAATATATAATCTAATACAACAACAAAACCAGAAACATGAAAACCAAATATTCAGATATATGTAACTGTTTGGTATATGTATACACTTTTCTATTTGATGAACAAAAATCAATGATTGACATTTTTAATATGTTTGTTTCAAATTCTTTTTGTCAAAAGCACAAATTGAATTTTGTTTCTTTTATAAACGAATTGAGTAATATTCAAATCATTTTGACTGATCTCATACTGATACGAGTACTATGATACAATTTCACCCTCGAAGGTGTGTCCTTTCCTAATATAATGCGAGAATGAACACACTGCGACGAAATGGGCAAGATAAGTTTAAGTTTATAATTTTAGATAAAATAAAATAAAAATATTTTTAAGCCATAAATATGCTTTTATTTTTTATTAGTCTGTACAGACGAAGTCTAGATGGCGCAACGGTTAGCATGTTCACCTTCTATGGACTGGGTCCCGGTTCGATTCCTACTGATTGCAGTACTTTTGTGTCAGAATATGAGCCCAGTGAACTGTTAAATGAACACCCATTCGGTTTAGCGTGTTGCTGATCCACCTCTAAACCGTCATGATCATGAAAATGAGATGATGCTAACTCATGTTGAGGCCTTGGTTCATTAATAATTGGACTTTTCGCCATGTACAGGCAATGGAGTGATTGGAAAGGGAGGACCCTTTTAGAAGCATTGATGCGTCGACTCAAGGAAAGGATCATGTTCTGGTCCTATATACTCAGATACTATAGGTAGCGTTGAATCCAACACACGAGGAAAGTCAAACTCAACATACTAATTACCGTTCCTAATTTAAATTTTTAAAAACATTTTGCTAACAAAAATATTCAAACACTTTTTCAGCAATAAGTACGGGAAATCGAAAGTTTTGATGGGACTCTATCGTCTTACTTACTTACATACAGTAGCGGTTCCTTCGGAATACTAGAGGTGCCGGATAGACAAACGGTCGTGCTGATATATTAAAATTGAGCTATATAGATTGCACAGTTCGAAAGTTTCACGTGATGTCCATAATGCTATTGTCCTAGTACTGACAATAGTCGAATCCAACACACGAAAATAGCCAAATGATTTTCCATGTTTTCAGAGTAAATTTTATTACCGTGAAATTCTTCACTTATTTAAAGAAAAAAATATAACATATTAACCTATTAAATAAATATATTAATCGATTTCGCCCTGTTGAACGCCTTCCTACATTCTCTGCATTTAGTTATCAGTGTATTCTACCACTCTGGTTTTTTGTTACCATTAACGAGCGAGCCGGTAACGCTAGTCGTTGCTTTATTTAATGCACAACCGTATCTTTATCGCTATAAGCCGCGACAAAGAAGACATGTACAGCGTTTTCGCGAGTGTACACGAGCGGGGGCTTAATAAATAAATAACTAGCGCAATAGTCCAATTTGAACCATGGCCTCGAGATGAGTTAGCATCACCTCATTTTCTAGATCGTGATGGTCTTGTGCAGAGGTGTGTGATCAGCAACACGATCAACCGAGTTATTTACCCCATAAATGGGTGGGTACTCATTAACAGCTGAGTGGGCTCATAGTCCGACACGTAAGTCCCCTTATTTATCGAAAGCTACCGCATTCAGTAGGAATCGAACTGGAGGCCCAGTGCGTAGAAGGCGAACGCGCTAACCGTTGCGCCATCCGCAGCGACGGTTTAGCCCGTTTTTTTTTCGCATAGAAAAACTCATAAGGCTATTCACGAGATCGTTTACTAGCAACCCACGAAATAAGATTCATAGTGAACGTAAATTTGGAAAGACAACTTTATCATTGTCGAGTCGTTATTGAAATCACTAGCGAAGATGTTGTTCACCAAAGTGACTCGTTAAGGGTTAGAAATGCACAGCAAGTTGCGACAATCTCAAAAAGTGTGCGGTTCGAGGACGAAAAGTAATAAAAAGAAAATCTACAATTTCTGCAGTATGATTCATTTTTTTCAAATCGTTTTAAAACATTCTTTGAAGGATAATTAACTTAACTTGAAATAGTATCTGATACATCATCCTCACATTTCTTGCAGAAGTCTTGGCTCGCTGAGAAATTTCATAGACAGATCAATCCCGCAAAGCAAATAGCAGAAATGACTCTAATTTTTGAATTGACCTATGACACGAACAGAAACCAAATTTCAGAAGCTCAGTCCAGAAAGGATCATTTTAACTACGAAATAAGACAAATTGCTATGTTGTGTGCTACTTTTATCCTTATTATTTGCATTTTTTGCTATTTGTAATCATGAACTAAAAATACATTTTTGGCAGTTTTTTCTCCTGCCAATTGGCCTTGCCTCGAGGGCACACCGAACACTGCCTTATCAACTTCTCCCACGTCCATCGCAGTCGATACCAATTTTTGTTTACGGACTTCCCGCTTGTCTCTTTTACATACGCTAAGCGTAATATGTAGTGGTGTTTTAGCCAGAGGAGCAAGGGATTCCGTGTTAATCGCGATTACCGCGCTACAGGTTTTCCTCCTGGCATCCTGAAAATTAACATTACGTCAGTTCTATGTTGGGAGCGCTCGGATCGCAAACTCAAACACTCTCAAAACGTAATTGACATGAGCTGGTCGTTCTGGTAGCCAGGTCCGACTTCTGGGTCGGATATGAATCTTCTTCCTGGGTAAAGTCTCCAATCTAGCAAACGGCCACGGTTCCCCTAGCTCTATTTTTCACAAACTTGTGATCGTTCGAAGCTGATTTTTAAATTAAATTAATTTTTTTTTTGTCAGTTTTTTGAAAGACAATTTTTCCAAAATGTTTTTTTTTTTCATTTCCTAAGTATTAAGTGCGACTATGGAATTCACGCTTATATGATTTAAATAAAGGTAATAAAATTTAATATCAACACAGTTCTGATGACTTTCCTCGTGGGATGAGTACTTTTCCCAATATTTGGCAATGTTAGGCGTGTTTTTCGGGAATTTATCGGGTGCAGGATAAAATAACACACGCGTTACACCAACAACATTAACCTGGATAGCTTAGTAGGATGGCTACTCTACACTCGATAACCCTTCAATAACTTCCACATGCATGATACATAGATGGCCGTGTGGAATCTAATATGTTGATGTTCACACGCTTGTGTTTTTGTCAATCAGCCAATTTCATTGGTAAACTAATATTACGTCTTTCTCTGATAGGCCCATATAAAATATATTTTCAATAGGATTACTAAAAATATCAATAAAAAAAGGACCACACCACTTGACATCAGGGTAGACAACTTGACGATTCGTAATTTAACCTGGATGCTACCCTACAGCATTTTTTGCGCAACCAGGGCAGGGACCCTACACGGTTACGGAAAAAAACACGCCTATTGAAAACCAAAACGGTAAGATTTCACTTTTTGAAAATAAAAATCCGATCTTAGAAGATCTGTACTTCTGAAAAAAAAAATGGACGTAGGAAGCGGATTTTAATATGAAATTTTAGCAAAAAAAAAATAAGAACCACTCTTTTTCCGGGACACATACTTCAGGAGATATTTATCGTATCGATGTTCACATTTGTTTTCAATGAAGTAAGTTGCTAACCAACTGATGGGCTTCCCGCTTATTTTAAATAATTATTGATATCAATAAATTTGATCCATATGACTTTTTTCCAAAATTGGCAAATCACTAAACCAAATATCTTTCACACATTGGGACGTTTTCTCAATGTTAGATTAAAATTTATCTTAGGAAAAAAGTACCTGCTAGCATAATTTCATTTTTTCAATGTCTGTTTAGCGTTTATCCAATTGAAAACACTAAAAGGAGCCTTATCAATTTTTTAAATTTTGTTGGAAAGAGAAGCTTCAAAAGTCTTTCACCAAGCCTTCCCTTAATAAATTATCCAAAACAAAATCCCAACAACTCATAATCGAATAAAATTTTATGAAAAACAAATCCCAACACCCTCAAATTTGATCCAAAACAAAAACTCAACACAATTGCAAGATGCGTTGCATTTGGTTTGGTAATTTAACATTCGCTTGGTACGTGGCCTTGATAATTTAACATGCGTATGGGAAAATGAAAATATTTATCGGGCGGTTTATCGCATGCATAAGCTCATGTCTCTGTTAGCTATCGAGTAGTTTAACGTTTTAATGAGAAAACGAGCCATTGGGAGAAAACATTTTTCCATTTTTGAAGAGCTTTTTTTCGGAAACTTCTCTACATACAAAGCTTTGGTATAAAACTTTAGAAAGTTTAATGTAAAGCTCATGGCAAAAGGGTAAGAGTGATTTTTTTAGGACGTATACTTCGGGGGATATTCAGCAAAAACCAAAAAAAAAAGTGTACACAAAAAAAAACATTGACAAGACAAAACCGGAAAAATAAAAATTTTGTTATTATGGTCTAGAACGGGTTCCTTGTACAAATTTGTATTAACAAACCTCAGATTCGTGTTTAGCACTCCAAATACCATAAAACAAATTTTGTTTTTTTTTTTTTTAGTAATAAAAGTGGTTATGTTATTTTAATATTGTAGCACCATCGACAGTTTAGGGAAATAAACGTATTTTTTATTCACCAGCCAAATTGGAAAAACCCGGATTTGAATTCATACTACATACTACTAATTTCCCTTAACTCCTAGTGGGCATACTATAAAGGAGCATAAAAAACATAATTTCTAAAATACAAAACTTTCCACCTCGGCCCCGATTGCATTAACCACCGTTCTTGGACTATAACTGTAAAATATTAATTTTGAAAAAAGCACAATTTTTTTATTCAATTCCTAAAATCAAACAAACTATTGAGGTGGAGAAGAAGGGGTATTATCCACGCGAACACATGTTCACGTGAATAATTCAATAAAAACTCAACATGCGAGTTCCACATGTTCCGCCGGCCCTGCATGAAGAACACCTAGTGCAAACCTCATACTTGCAAATTTTTGTTTAAATTTCTCAATAAATATTTTAAGAGTTGTTGATGCACACATATGAAGCATGCGGTTCCTATCCGTGAAAGAGATTATTTTCGAACCAACAGTCAATCTTAAAAATTTTGTTTAGAAATTTGTACAAAAATTTGTGTTAAAATTTGCTTATATGAGGTTTGATTAATAGGCACCTCACACTAGACAAACTTTTTAACAAAAACTTAAAGCTCTGGTATTTGTGCGAAAATATCATATGTATTATATTAACCGCAAACACCTCTATTCTGGTCCAATGTTTTCGCACAAACACAAGAGCTTTAAGTTTCTATGGAAAAATTTGTACAAAAACTTGCTAATGTGAGGTAGATGTAACAACTAAAATTGGAACATTCCTAGTTGACAGGGCGACGCATAGTGGTTCGCAACTTGACCACTAGTGGGTTTTAAATTGGGATAATGTCGAACTCCCCGTTCCGTTTGGAATGCGAGCTCCGCGGCTTAAGGGATTAATACCATTAATATACCGCCCGAGACCGCTCGCTCTATGCGCTACAGCGGTAAACCCACTATTAGCCAAGAATACCGATAGGGGCAATGGGATCCAGAAGGGGATGCTGATTTCTCTCAATTCCACTTAAATATTTTTTTGCTTTCTACCCTGTTATTTAGATGGACTTGGTATTTTTAAGTAGGGCCACACAGTACTATTACAGTATTTGATGTACTAATTTAGTGATATTGTGGCGTTCATATCAATATAAAATCAATAGCTGCGTTTTTTCATACAGAGCAGAGTAGAGTAGAATAGGTTAAGCGGCAAAAAAACGATCGAGAGCAAATTAGGGTAGCGAACACAAAAACGGAGCATGTTTTTGCTGGGAGTGTGGCTTGGTTTAATTTGAATTCAAATGTCGACTCAAATTTCAAGAAAAAACTTAAATCCTTAGTACATGTACAATCGGACAAATTTCCTCGAGGCAGCCAAATTATTTTGTGTGTTTACTATTCCAAAGAATTCGACATCTGCGCCGCCTGCATTTCAAAACGCAGACTACTTAACGCGCCTAATATGTCGTGCGAGGCCCGGCTTTTTCAAGATTACCTTTTAGCGTTGTGATGAGGTTCCTCACGAGTTGCATTCGCGGACCATGGACGTTCAAATAGTCATTCGCGTTGCGCAAATCTGTTCCGAGTGTCACACGCGCTTTGCGTTTATACGAGGGGCGAGACGTGTTCGATGCACCCGAAATCCATTCCCATCGAAAAGGACTGAGCGGTTCTTGATCCAGATCGAGTATGGGATCACATCGGATCAGAGTTGAAAGTCAATTGGTTGAACGTAAACTTGTTCCTGGCAATCCGCCCTCTGTATATATACTTGTATACCAAAGTCCGCAATTCGCCCTGACTTTTGCTGCGTATCTGTATGGTGGCTGTTAGAATTCACTTGTCGCAGATCCGTGGTATTCAATTCACTCTGGATCTCTGTCCGTTTTTATCGAATACGGCTATTACAAATAAGTTTTTACAACGAAAGCAACACATCTAAGCATTCATAAAAAATTTGATCCTTTCCAAATAACCGCACTTTTAATTAGTGGACTTCCTTGACACTCGCAAAATTCCAGGTGGTATCAATTTTCTAGTATAATCAATTTAAATGATACCACTGTTCAATACTTACAGTTGCGGATGAGTACAAATCGATGGAAGCATATAGGAATGAAGACGACACTATTATTACTGGCCGGTAACGATCTTAGTTTGAAGCTACATATATCACACCGGCCTTTGCCCGGGGTCCATAAACATTGTAAAAAGTTACACCAGTCATCCATTCGATAGATGAGCTCCTATGCGAACTCCGACACAAATCAAAGCAAAAGAACAGATTTAAACAGATTTAAAAAAGGCTTGAAACATTTTAGGAATTGACTTAAAATAGTTTTTATATTAAATGATGGTTACACTTCCATATAACAGCGAAGCGAGACAGATTTACCGCGGTGACAATGTCAGATTCTACCGCGCCGAACATTTTGGAAACAATTCGAAACTGTGCACTTGATATACCATAAACGGAATATTTGCTCACACTGACTGTCTGTCACGCTCATTCGCCTCAATCCCGCTCTTCCGAAAAATAATTTTTGATTGCGGCAAAATCAGTCGTTCTCCATGACATTATATACGTTTTTGTTTTGTTTTGATTGTTTTGTTTTGATACTATTGTTTTAATGATTCTGTTAAATGAAGTTACAAGTTGATTTCATAGTAATATTTATTATGTGTTTTAATTAAACTAAATTAGATTTAGCTTTGGTTGACGTGAAACTTTTAACTTTTTATTTATGCAGCAGGGTGAGTCCACATTTTTTTCTGTACTGATAATTGATTTGTTTTATTTGTTCGCTTTAACTTTTTATTTGGAATTTATGTACGTTTATTTATGAGTGATCTTATCTTAATAGTTGAGTGGCAAGTTGCGAATTTTTTTCTGCTTTGCTTTACCTCTCTGTGGGACTCATTTAAGTTAATTCGATTTTAGTATATCCTTTTATTTGGGGTAAATAACTCGCATCACACACCTCTGTACAAGACCGTCACGATCCAGAAAATGAGATGATGCTAACTCATCTCGAGGCCATGGTTCAAATTGGACTGTTGCGCCAGTTATTTATTTATATCCTTTTTACTTTATCAGGAAAAAATAAATAAATTTTCCTATAAATTTTTATCTGTATTTTAGTGCATGCGTATGCGATTGTTGATTAGTATATTCTTCAATTAAATAAATGCATTTTAAATGCATGAGTCGATAAGCTGGTGAGCTGACGAGCTCATGAGCCATAGACCAACACTTTTTAGGAATCAATGATCAATCCTCCAATAATGCTGATAAAAATATTACTTACCAATTTCGCACGGTAGTAACGAGCAGAGTCGATGCGCGAAAAGTGATATTTGGGGAAAGAGATGAGATTCTTCTGAAGGAGTTATTTTTTACGACATCCATCGTCCTATCTATTCAGGCCAGTAGTCGAACACTATCAAGCGAAAAACACCTCTGACCATCCGACTAACCCCTGCCTCACTGTATTTGTAACTCACTCGTTGCTTTAGCACTGACCTTTTCTTCCCTATGGGACATTCTATCTGATTTGACGTGGCTTACTTTAGATGGCTCCAAAAATATCACTTTACCCTACCAGCTACCTACAAGTCTGGTGTTATTTAGCACAATAGCCACGTTGATACCCTGGAACTGAAAGGAGTATTAACTAGATCATATTAGATTTAGTCCTAATTCGTGGAGTGCTTATACCGACCGGTGCTAAATACGGCAAATGTCAGATGTTAGCTTACCACTTGTGTTTAAAAAGAATTTTATAAATGTAAGGAGCCAGTAGTAGTCCGGATGGCGCAACGGTTAGCAAGTTCAGCTTCTACGCACTGGGCCCGGTTCGATTCCTACTGAATACGGTAGTTTTCGATAAAAAAAACGATTTACGTGTCGGACTATGAGCCCACTCAGCTGTTAAATGAGTACCCATTACGGGGTAAATAACTCGGTTGAGCGTGTTGCTGATGATCACACACCTCTGCAAAAGGCATACCGTCACGATCTAGAAAATGAGATAATGCTAACTCATCTCGAGGCCATGGTTCAAATTGGATTGTTGCGCCGTTATTAATTTTTTTATTTTTTAAAGAGCCAGTAGCTTCTTGTGGAAAGCGCTTTTTAAACGCCGGCACCAACAAAACATAAACGCCAACCAAAGCAACCGTCAACAATGGAAACGCAAATATAATCCAAATTTTTTAGTCCAGTACCGCATCGAAAGTGGAGCTAAGAGTTAGTCCAACCAACTAATCTGATATGTTTACATCGTAATGATTGAATGCGTTTTTGATTGTATTGTAGATAGTTTTCGAACGAACTTGCTGCGGATATCCTCAAAATCAGCAGTTTTAAACTGGTTGCGAAAACTCTCCGTTCCAGGAGGTGATCCTCCTCTTTCGATTATTCGACAAAATAATCGATTATTTCGATTAATCGATTAATCGATACCCATCCCTACAACAAATGTCTTTCTAATTTTGCACATTCCCACAAAATTTCATGCATGTAGCTTCAGCCGCTCGTGAGATATTCGATGGACAGACGGACAGAGAGACGTTTGACCGATTTTAAAAGGGTTTTGTTTTTACTACAAAACCCTTACAACTATCGCTTCAATACGATTACCTATATATATTAGCTTGTTTGTGGCTCTTAGAATAAGAAAAACCACACAACTCATTTGTTGTGACGAAATTACGACGCTTTGTTCAACGTGAAGTGGGCCGAATTGGACGAGTGTGTTTTGTTTTGTCGATTAATCGATTATTTCGAATAATCGAAACAAATACGATTAATCGATTATAATCGATTATGATCATATACGGATACGATGAATCGTTTTTTTTTCGATTAATGGATTATTTGCATATACGGATAGGATTAATCGTATTTTTCCGATTAATCGATTATGATCATATACAAATACGATTAATCGTATTTTTCCGAATGAAGGCATAGAGTATTTTGGCGAGAGGATTATTGAGCACGGCAGCCAATGGATTATAAGTGTATCTTTTTTGGCAATGTATCTCTTTTTTGTTTTTGCGATTTGAGGGGCTTTGAAATGTATAACTTTTGCATGAAAATGACGCAGGTTTTGGCAATGCAATGAAGGATTTCTGAATGTACGTGAGTCGAATATAGGTACGTCTTCATGGGAATGTACTAGTCTACTGTTGATGGCCTTTTAAGTCCTCTGATAAGGAAAAGGACATTCTTGGCAATGTAGGCAAGATGGGTGTCATAGGAATAGTGGTAAAGAGGCAAATGCTCTGAAGTAATGTAAATTGCATTTCGAGTCCTTTAGTGGTGGGAAAAGGACATTCTTGTCAATGGAGTGGAATATAAGCATGATTGGTGTCACAGGAATAGTGGAGAAGAGGCGAATACGCTGGAGTGGTGTAAATTGCATTTCAAGTCCTTTGGTGGTGGGAAAAGAACATTTTTGACAATGGAGTGGAATATAGACAAGATGGGTGTCATAGGAATCGGGGTGAAGAGGCGAATGCTCTGGAGTAGTGTAAATTTCATTTCCAGTCCTTTGGTGGTAGGGAAAAGGACACTCTTGTCAATGGAGTGGAATTTAGGCAAGATGGGTGTCACAGGCATCGTGGGGTAGAGGCGAATGCGCCGGAGTGAGTGAGGGGGTGTGCAAACATAATGTTGAAAAAAAAGATGGTATTATTGGCGAATCCACCATTTTAGAATTTGCTAAATTTAATAGTGGTACTCAAACGACTGCGTGAGCGCCAGTTTTGATTTCAGCGACTCTGGAAACTGTGTAAATTAGTGTCGAACCGATACACTAATATAGACAGTAGACCTTCCCCCTGTTTCGAACGTCAACAAACATTGGCCTGGACGGATTCGAAACGTTGCGATTATATTGAGGAATTCAAAGTCATGTAAAACGATATTAACTTGTAGGGAGTCACCGCACCGCACCGCGACTTGGTGCATCTGAAAGTGCCACAACGCTATACGACAGTTGAGGATGGGTCCGAAGAGAATTTCTACTTTAGGGAATTCAGGTAGTACGCATAATACAATCACCTTCACACCAAAACCAATAATTATTGCAAATTGCCACTTTTAACAGATGATTTATGACCCTACTTTGTAGGTAGTTGTAACGCATGACACTTTTTAACGATCAAAAACGAATGTAAAGGAACAATAAGGCGGTAGTACTGAATAAGACACAGTAATATCAAGGATGATGGCTTTATGTAAAACCGGTTTGCGGGCGCTAGTGATTTCGACCTTCTAAAAAGGGAGAATGAAGAAATTATGATATAAAAGAAGTATCTGACGAAAAAAGTTATGGTATCAAAACGGGTTAAATCATTAAAATCGCGATTGTTTCAAAACTGGTCACCTGTGCAATGAACGTATTTGCTTGACAGGGACTTGAGGGATCTGGAGTGAAGACGAATTGAAAACTCTTTATGGAATTGATATGCGTGTAAAGGAAACATGGGAAGTGATCCGAATATAACATCCAAATTGCTTAATCCGAGAATGTTTTCAGCTACCGTGTCTGACATTCTTGAGAAACACACATTTAATTAATAATAAACTATATCTTTCGGCTGACCATCAATAATATGAAAGAGAGATATATCGTTCTCTCTTTCTTTTGTTGATGGTCAGCCGAAAGGAGTAGCATGCGTATATTTTCTCTGGACGCCCGTTTCCATAAAACGAAAGGGAGGTAAATACATGTATTTTTAGCACACCCTTTTCTCTATACTAATGGAAGATCTTTTTAAAAGTTGAAATCGATTGGAATTGCCTCCTGTATGAACGAATAGTGCCAGGGCAAACCATAAATTTGTCACGCCCCTAAATTATTGAATTTCTTGACTTAAAAGACGTGTATTCCAGGAGACTTTTCATCAGTCTGGACAATTACCTGGCATTAGAAACATCTCGACTTTAATTTTGTAAAATTCCGAACGACAAGTCAATAATGGAGAATAATTATTATCTGAGACTTTCATTGGACGAAAGTCGAGCAGCTTTAAGCAGTCTTCCAGCAAATAAACAAAATGTTAGCGCTACTGTTGCCGGGAAACCTCCGTTAACGGAATCTGCTCCGGATAGTACGACGCCTTCATCGGAACGTGAAAAAGGTGAGTATCTATTGTTTTTTTTCTGTACACATCATCCAAAATCCGATTAGACTTTTACCAGCGTTAACTTTACGTTTTTTTTAATTTCCGCAGATATTGTTAAGCCTTACGCAGCCGAACAGTCGGACTTGGCATCTGAATTAAATACGGCAAGTAGAATGATCGACAACTTATTGGTTGGGTTGAAAGTTAATGACGATGAGCCCGCTGGGACGAGCAAACCTGATCCTGTCCTTTCGCAACTTTTGGACGAAATTCTCGACTTGCAGCAGGAATCTTTATATCGAAATAGTACCCAAGAGACTGGGTATTGCTTTGACACCCCACCCGCTTCTAATGAGGCCACCGACGTAAACCGAAAGGACATTCTCGCCCTGGCTCTTGAGGATATCGGTCTAATCAGCGATTCTCCCGAAACTGAGGAAGAATCATTGAAAGTTGACTCGGGCAAAGCGACTGAATCACAAGAAAATGAATGTAGCGTCGCTCTTGAACCGCCAAAAATAAATCAGTGTGTCGCTCTAGAAACACAAAAAACATGTGAGGTCGATCAGCAGTCATCGTTGCCGGCTGCAAAAGTTCCTCGGAAGCGTGGTCGACCGCCGAAACCTCAAAGCGAAAGGAAATCAAGAAAGAGAAAAGCAGCTGTCGCAAATGAAAATAACAATGTAACACAAATCACTGAGCCTGCCAAACAGCCGCAGAACATAGAAGCTGCAAACCAAATGCAAATATTGAACCAGTCCATTTCTCTAGAAAATAACCTGCAGAATTCCAATTGCAATCTTCAGGCTGAACTCCAAAGCAACATGTCCAATCAAATGGCGCAACCGTATTCGAATAACCTACAGCAGCTCGCACAATATCCAAATCACCTTAATATGGGCAACCAATTATTGAGTATGCAAAATATGAACGCACTGGGTCAATTCCAGCCGTATACTCAAATAGCAAATCCAGCAGCAACAAATTGTTTGGTTCAACAGACACAGTTTCTAAACATTCCAAACGAAGCTCAACCAAGTATTGATTCTCAAAGACATCCTTCTTACTATACGAGAAATACCCTGCGGCCCTTACCAGCATCTACGCCATACGCGTATCCAAATGCAATGCATCAGCCGTTTGTTGACACTGCAATCGGTAGGTACCAGCAGCCTGGGCCGCCTTGTTATTCAACAGGGATGCAGGGGTACACTCATTTCCAAACGGGGATTCCGAATCCTGTTCATCAGCAGGTAATGTGTGCCCAGAATCAGAACTTTCAGCAGCAGCAGGCTTATCAGCCATATTCACATAATGGTTATGCGTTACCTCAACAATTCGCGTACAATACACCGCCAACTCCAACAGCATCCCCACAATTATTGTACGAGTACAACAATCAACCTCAGCAGAGCTGCTATTCGGTTCCGCCGCAGAATCTTCAACCCCCTCTCCAAGACCCAGTCGTCAGGTCAATGCGAGGAAGACAACGAAGAGTTTCAGCCGTGGAGTCTGTTCAACAGCAGCAGCCAAATCAGACGAATATGCAACAACCATATTATGCAGGAGGAGTTAGCAATCTTGGACCATGCAACTGGGGAAACGGATATCCTGTATTTCAACAACCTCCATCGAATTATAATGGAACTTACCCCACTCCGAACATATGGGATGGGATTCAAATGTAGTTATCGCAACTTGATTCAGAAGAAACCATCGGATGTGATTATATGTAGTGCTGTTTTGCATATTGCCGGATACTTGTAGCTTCAACACATGAGCCCCAAGAGTGTGGAATTGGATTGTTCGTGAGTACTCAATGATAGTATTGGCAGTACTGAGTATCAAGAACAACTATGCCCTGGCTCAGGTTTGTTCCATACTCGAGTTGAAATTCATCATATTCCTAGGGACGATACTATATAAATTGCATGTATATTGTGACTAAAGTTGTTAAAACTATTTTGAATAAAATAAAGTAAATAAAAGAAAAATTATTTATTCTTTCATTTAGTCGTCGAAAGCACCATCAATGTCAATGAGATTTTCGATTCTTTTCTCGATGGTATGCATTGATGCATCCCTAGCTGGCCTAAGGTATACGGACGGATACAGTGGAAATGGCCTTTAACTTTTTGCACAACGTGGCTGTTAACGGATTTGGATTTATGGGGTTTGACAGTTACTACGTATTCGAAATAAGAGGTTGATGAAGCGTTTCCTGCACAACATTTTGATTCTCGTCTTTTAAACTCAAATATTCTGTCAACTATATGTGTAGTTTCTCTTATTGCAGTCAACTCCACAAATACGCAAAAAAAAACTTCCAATAGTCTTCTTCTTCCTTGCCCTTTCATACCACTCTGCGGCTTCGCGCTGCTCTGCCTGTGGTGCTGGCACTTCGCCCATTCTGGCGGTATAATCTCAGCTTCCTTCTGCAGGCAGCTCGGTCTTGGATCGTAGCATCGCCAAGATTAACGCGATGTTGTTGCTTTTTCATCTGATCGATCCATGTGTGTTTCCGTCTGCCTCGGCGTTTGGGTCCAGCAAATGGAACATTCATTGATAGTGCTTTCATGACAGGATTCTCTGCCGGACGCCTTAGAAGGTGGCAATAACAATCCATACGACGATCTTCGAGCTTTTCAGTGATCGGTTGCTCAACAAACAAGCTGCCTCGGATGTGGGTACTTTCGATACGATCCTTTTTGGTCACACCGGCTGACATCCGTAGCATTTTCATCTCAGTCGCAGTCATTCTACTTTCGTAGGCCTTATACATCCAGCATTCAGACGCATACATGAGTGCGGGACGTACGACCGTTTTGCCCCGCGAAAGTAAGTAAGCGTCTTTGCTTTATCAATTTCTGTTCCGTTAATCACAACATATCAATTGATCCCCTTTTTTGTAATTTAGTGAAATCACACCATTGGCGAAAAAAAACTAAGGCAAGGGGCCGGTCTATACGTAGAATTTTTTTCTAGGGTAGTGTTTCCCAAAAACTGGCCAGAGGTCCATAAATCAAAGAAAAATAGAACATAGTTAAACATTAGAATCCGGTTTCATAAATTTTCGATCAGGTATCAGAAATGCAAAGTGGCGCCCAACGCGAGATAGTAGATTAAACCCTTTTTCGTTAGGGTCTGTGGTTTAAACAAGAGTGTTATGCATGCACTTCAATGTTAATTCATTTTATTTTTTCGGGTTAAACGCGGGGTGTGAAAGAAAAAAAAACACTTTATTCACCATCAGCTAGCAAAGCCTTGAAAATTTTAAAATAGAATATCATCGCCCACGTTCTTAAATCGGTTAGAATATAAATACACTCGTCTAAGCTCTCCCAACCCCGCAAGCATTTATGCCAGTTAATTTGTATACGAATACATTTAAAAGTCCTTCCTTTAAAACACCCTGCTCCGAGCTAGAAATTGAAATTAAACAAATATCGAATTGGCGCCCAATGTGGGTTATATCGGGAAACAATGGGTCTGATGTGAGCTCTTTTCCACAAGCCACCGTGTGTTCTATTTTTCTGACTAAACTATTTAGTTTTTCTGCGAACTAAAAAGTTTGCCGTGTTGACGAGCTCTCACACATACATAATGTACGTATCCAGACGATTTTCACTTTTCGTCTTAAATTTTAACTTTCAACGAGTCCCTTTTTAAGTTGATCACCCTTGAGTGATCGATCAACTTATGGAGGCTCCACTGTTTGATAATACGAGTAATAGTAGTGAGTACATATATGGTGGTCAAATGTTAAATATTCTGCCGAGAATGCGGTTTCTCAAAAAAAAAAAAAAATATTTAAATACCCACAAAACAACAACAACGGTGCTTTTAAACAGGTATTTCTCATTGTAGGTTAGAAATTTCAGTTTCATTTATTTTGTATTACTTAGATTAAGGACATCGAACATCGAGTTCGTGAACAACTTCATCTACCTGGGTTGCAACCTGTCAAGGGACGCCAACGAAACTGACGAAATCAAGCGACGATACAGTTAGCTAATAAGACTTTTTTCTCGGTGATTCTCCCATAATGAAATCGAAACATGTGCACAGAAACACGAAGCTCCGCGTGTACAAAACCATTATACGACCAGTGCTATGCTATGGCTGCGAAGCATGGACCCTAACTCAAGCCTCCGAAAACATGCTAGACACTTTCGAACGTAAGGTTCTACGGCGAATTTTCGGGGCTGTTTGCGATCGAGATGGATGGCGCATCCGGTACAACCATGAGTTGTATGAAATGTACGATGAGCTGCAAGTCTCGAAAATCGTCAAACTACAACGACTTCAATGGGCAGGGCATGTACAAAGAATGGACGATGATCGCATGCCTAAGAGAGTAATGAATGCAGAACGAGTTGACGGAGCGAGACTGCGAGGACGACCGAGACCTCGTTGGGAGAGCTCAGTAGGTGTGGACGCCGCGCAGCTGCTGGGCTCCCAAAATTGGAGGACGCGGTCACGTGACCGAGATAATTGGAGGACAATGATCCAGGCGGCCAAGGCCCGACGTCGGGCTGTCGCGCCACGATGATGATGATGATGATGATTAAGGATAGTACCGCAAATACTTCCTTAGAAAGAATAATCAGGATTACTTAGGGGTTTCACCAGTCGAAAATTAGGAAATTTTTAGATTCCACGAGATGGGAGTTAATTTGGCTATATAAACAGGAAGTGGGGAAACTTTGCTGGAACTAATTAGCTTCTAGTGTCCTTTATCTAATAAAAATAAAAAACCCACGAAAGAATTGATTTTTTGAGTTCCAGACGTAATTTACTCCTTTGGGTATTTAAATACCCAACAGGCTTTGGTATGAACAAAATGTACATGAAATCTGTGGAAATGAGTATATTGATGAACGAAGACCAATGTATCAAAAATGGTTTTATCATCTAAATCATACAGAATGTACTCATACAACAACAACATAAGAAGACATTATTTGGCCTTTTTTTACCTTTCCCATATCCCGCGGTACACAATTTTGCTACAGCGAATTGCAAGTCAATCATGTAGATTTAGAACTCGCTA
This sequence comes from Chloromyia formosa, assembly GCA_964017055.1. Classification (NCBI taxonomy): domain Eukaryota; kingdom Metazoa; phylum Arthropoda; class Insecta; order Diptera; family Stratiomyidae; genus Chloromyia; species Chloromyia formosa. Next base: position 28,169,307 of record OZ024815.1, on the reverse strand, counting down.
AAGCCTGTTGGGTATTTAAATACCCATCTCATATCTCCGTTCATCCTGCAGATATCGATCTGTAATTTTCCAAATATACTATTATAATTACTAGTATTAACTTTCTGACAAAAATTTAAAAAAAATCGCGCGACGGGATCTATGGGCAGGCTTTCATGGGTTAATTCAGTCTATCTTCGTATTTCTGAGTATTAGGCGCAGAATAAGACCCTTAAGACGCCAAACTGTTCTTCTTTGAATAGTACTAGCCGTGTTTTTTTTTTTTCAGAATAGAACAATTAACCTACATTATACTAAGGACATAGCCCAAGATAATTGTCGGTAGACAGCTGGTACAAAAAAACGTGTGCTAAGGGACTTTTCTGGTTGAAATATTCAAAATTCGCTGCAGACAATGCATATAGTTTAAGTTTGTATGCAGTGACACACATTGCGGACATTGGGATCTGCTTCAGATTCGGTTATGAATTGTAAAAATATGAACTTTCAATAGACGTTGTTCCTTGCACAACGCAAGGATACTAACCCGGCCGGCCGTCGTCGGATCTTCGCCGTCTGGATAGTTCTGCTTCAATTTTCCTAATCAAATGACCGCGTCCTTCAATTTTGAAAGCCCAGTAGTTGTTCTGCGTCCACTTAAACAGGCTTCCCATCGAGCTCTCCATCATCCTTGTTCTGCTGATACTACCAAAACTCGCTTAGGCATTCGACTGGCTGTCGTCCATGCGTTGTGTCCTGTCCAACGCAGTCGTAATTTGATGGTTTCAGCTCATCGTAAAGGCTGTACCGCTCATGGCTGTATGAACCGCTTCGAATATTCTGCGAAGGATCCTCCGTTCGAAAATGTTTTCGGAGACTTGGGTCAGGGTTCAAGTTTCGCAACTACATATAAGTACCTATCGCTATGATCGTTTTATATTTTAGACGCGGAGCTTAGTTTTTATGCGCATATGCTTTGATTATTGGAAGAACCGAGAAAAATTTGTTATTTGCTAGCTCTTTCCGTCAGACGTGCAATATTTTGTACAAAAATTTTATACAAAAATTTGCTCGTGTGAGGATAATTATTGTTCAATAAAATGAGTGTTCAAAATATTAAACGCTCGGTAAAAAATTTCAAGCAGCTTTTAAATTAGTGCGAACTATTCAGTGGTTTTCGAATGAAATGTCCGTATTAGGGCTTTTGGCAATGCCGGTTGGAATTTACACCACTTGTAAAGCATAGTACGAAGACTGCAAAAAGGTACGTACGTATTCAGCGTTTTCAAGACGGTCAGAATGAGTCACGGGCCCGGGCAGGACTGGGCCGACGTACGTTTTTGTAGTCTTCATACTATGTTTTACAAGCGGTGTAATTTCCAGCCGGTTACAGATGACGAAGGCTTTCTTGCAGCTGGCTCCAGTACTATAGAGGAGTTCTTTTGACAATTCAAAAAGCAAAGCTAACTGAAGAAAAAACACACACTTAACCAATTTTATTTCGCTGTTCTCTACCGTTTGTCCTCTTCACAAAGAAAGGCGACTAAGACGGCCATTACACTATAAAAGTTATTTTACAACTATCTTTTATAAAAGATATTTTAAAAGAACTTTTAAGAGAGAGAGAGAGAGAGATTCAGGCGCCAAAGTACGTTGAAGACTCACAAGGAGTGCTACTGGTTGAAGACTCAGCAATCTGTAGCAGAATGCGTGAGTACTTCGAAGAGCTTTTGAACGAAGAATTTCCGCGAGAAGCTTTTCAAACTGCGGAGCCAAACACCACTGATATCGCTGATTTTTCAGTGGAGGAGGTGATGAAGGCAATGATGCAGATGAAACGTGGAAAGGCAGCCGGACCGGACAAGATACCCTTGGAATTTTGGTTGAAGATGAATCATGTCGGGCTTAGATGGCTCACTATTCTTTTCAACAAAATTAAAAGGGGGCAACCGATGCCAGACGCTTTCAGGAAGAGCTTTCTTCTCCCGTTTTATAAGAACAAGGGTGACTCACGCAAGCTCAACAACTATAGGGCAATCAAGTTGACATCTCACACATTCAAGACTTACGAGCGAGTTGTCTGCAATCGATTGAAAGAGATTGTACGGTTCGATGACAATCAATGCGGCTTTGTGGAGGGTCGGTCCACAGTCGATGCAGTGCATGCGTGTTATGATGGAAAAGCACCGTGATGCACGGACGGACTTGCACTTTGTGTTCATCGATTTGGAAAAAGCCTTCGACAGAGTTCCTCGTGATCTGATATGGGTGGCCCTAAGAGCACTTAAGGTCCCTGAGGCATATGTAAAGATGATACAAGACATGTATAATGGGGCAACTACTAAAGTTAGATGCACAGCTGGTGAGTCTGAAGAATTTCCGGTTAAAGTCGGAGTTCACCAAGGCAGTGTATTCAGTCCCTTGCTCTTCAACATCATCATGTTCTATTTATTAACACTCATCTCTGATGGCCTGGAAATATCCCTTCTTTTCGCCGATGACGTTGTTCTGGGTGGCAAAGACATCGCTGCTTTGCAGGCTGCAGTGACCAAGTGGTCTAAGATACTGGAGGATCATGGACTGAGGATCAGCATAGCAAAGACTGAGTACCTTTGCAGTCCTTTCTCAGATCCAGAGAGACCGATACCAGACCTACATTAAAGGAGAGCAGCTGAAGTCCTGTACAAGGTTCAAATACCTGGGTTCGATGATCAACAAGAAAGCTAACTACGATGACGACATCAAACATCGCACCAGTGTCGGTTGGATGAAGTGGCAAGAAAACTCTGGAGTCTTCTGCGACAAGAAGATGCCACGAAAGCTTAAAGGCAAGTTGTACAAAACGGTCGTACGTCCCGCACTCATGTATGGGTCTGAATGCTGGACTATGTATAAGACATACGAGAGTAAAATGACTGCGACCGAAATGAAAATGCTACGGATGTCAGCAGGTGTGACCAAAAAGGATCGCATCAAAAGTACCTACATCCGAGGCAGCTTGTTTGTCGAGCAACCGATCACTGAAAAGCTCGAAGATCGTCGTATGGATTGGTATTGCCATGTTCTAAGGCGTCCACCTGAGAACCCAGTTATGAAGGCAATATCAATGGACGTTCCATTTGCTGGACCCAAACCCCGAGGCAGACGGAAACACACGTGGATCGATCAAATGAAGAAGCAACAACAACGCATAAATCTCGGCGATGAAACGATCCAAGACCGAGCTGCCTGCAGAAGGAAGCTGAGATTATACCGCCAGAACGGGCGAAGTGCCAACACCACGGGCAGAGCAGCGCGAAGCCGCAGAGTGGTATGAAAGGGCAAGGAAGAAGAAGACTATTGGAAGTTTTTTTTTGCGTATTTGTGGAGTTTACTGCAATAAAAGAAACTACACATACAGTCGACAGAAGCCGCAGAGTGGTATGAAATGGCAAGGAAGAAGAAGATTTTAAAAGAACTTTTATAGTGTAATAGCCACTTAGGAAAAAATTTGCGACATGAACGTTGTTTGTTTCCACACCTCTCCTTAGGTGGCTAATGTCATTCATTAAAGTTCTTTTAAAATATCGTTCATAAAAGATATTTGTTAAATAATTTTTATATTTTAATAGCTGCCTTATTTCATCATAATTGATATAAAGGAATAGTTTAAAGATAACATACTGGTAGTTGGCGCTATCGAATAGAGAACAATTACTTTGAGAATCCCTACGACAGATTTGAGAAGATTATCTCAGCAAACTAACAGATCTACTGCGATATCTAATAGGCGCCTCAGATTAATAATTTTTGAACACAAATTTTAAGATTTGGTGTTTGTGGAGATGTGTATAGATAAACATTACACCGCAATGGAGGCGTTTATGGTAAATATTTTCGCACGAATACCAAATTTTCAGTGTGAGGTTTGTTATTCGGTATTTGGACGAAGAGAACTATACCACCCCCGCTGCTAATTACAGGTACCTTTGTTTACCTGCCGTATGATCCCACTTTATAATTAGTATCTTCAACTTTTAAGGTTTGTTAAAGTGCTATAAATCACGAAGTCATAAATTATATTTGGTTGGCATCATTGATCTTGGACAAAGAGAAAAAAACTGGTTTGGTCATATCGGTAGATATGGTTATCGCATTAATTTTGAATTTCGCGAGCGAACCCGTGTGCTAAGTTTACATATTTGCACTACGCTACTAAGGTAACGCATTTTGGCGACCTTTAGAGTTATTGCGAAACTCTTTCAGCCACATAGCGCATACATATTTCCAAAGAAATTCAAGCATATAATAATTTGCAATACAATAAATAGTAACTCGTCATGTTGATACGTTCAGCGGTCAAATCTGCACTTCACCTAGCAAAAGGATTTGACAAATACATTAAAAAAAATACCTTTTTACAGTTTAACCTTCGATGGATTTCATAAAAGTTGTAGCCTACCCAAATGCAATGCAGCTGAAGTACCTGTCCACAAAATAATCTTGGGAAAACCGTTTAATTTACACCTGGCAAATGATCCGTGTAAGACTTACCTTCTTAATAGTGATTCCATAAAAACTCAATCTTTGGAAATATTTGCCATCAATCTAGAAAGAGTTTTTCTGACCTTCACATCAGAGCGGAAAATTGCTGTATAAAATATATAAAAGTGATCAAAATAGAATAGAAAATGGAAAACAATTATGAATTTATGACATTTTCGTTGGATGAAAGTTTTGATCCTTACGATGGACCAACATGTATTCAAAGAAAAGAACCCATAAAAAATGAAATCAATGGAAATTCTGCAACTTCAACCGATAAAAAGGACTTGCCTGATACAGTTGAGGTCAGTAGTCCGGCTGTGTACAAACCAGTATTTGATATGGTCTCCACTGATGGAGCACCTTCACCCCAAAGCGAACAAAGTAGGTATTATGGTATTGTTACCCACGATGTGCTATGACAGTTGTTTTTTAATAACTAAATAATATTGCTTTTGGTTTATTTCCAGATATTGAAGAAAACCAAATTTCCCCGAGTAACAACAATTGCTTGCAATCTGACTTAGAGGAGGCCATTACGATAATCGATGAACTGGTTGCAAAGATGAAACTTAAAATTCACCATTCAAAGGAATTAGTTATCGATCCAGTTCTTTCTATAGTTCTGGAAGAATTTCTGGAGTGGGAGGAGACCATATCTCATGAGAAAAATGTCACAGTTTCTGAAATTTCGAAAGAGATAGTATACTCCCCCGTATCTGCAGTGAACTCTCCGGTGACTTTCGAAAGAATCGAATTCAACACAGGACAAAATGATATCATCTCAAAGGCCCTTCAAAATTTAGATACAATGACCGCGACGCCCATTAGTCAAAATAGTGTCGACTTAACAGAGCAGCAAATTCTGTCGCCGCCAACCATCATTCCGAAAAGACGAGGGAGGCCTGCAAAGGGAAAGACGGCTAAATCGCCAAGAATATCAGAACCACCTAGCCCTATCTGTGGCGAAGATTTTAACTCGTCAAACGCAGATGTGGAAGCCAATAGTTTCAATGACGAAGTTACTTCAACGAATGCCGTTACTGTTGTGTCAAACTCCGCGACCTATCAGAACATTGGCTCCAAGGATCAATCGACATATTTCAGCATGGTGAATTACATAAATCAGCCAGAAAAGAGTCCAGCCAGTCAAGTTAACAATCAACAATTCAATATTCGGGCTTCATATGCTCCATTAAATAGCCCAAACCAACCGTTACCCGCTTCCAGTCCTGTGGGTCAAATACAGCAATTCAACAGCGGTAATATTCGGCCACAATATCAATACGAGTATGTCCCCGTAAGTAGCCCAAATCAGCCGCTCCCAGCACTCAGCCCTATGGGTCAAGTGCAACAATTCAACACCAGTCACAGTCGGATTCAGTACGTCTCTGCAAGGAGTCCAAATCAGTCATTACCTGCACTCAGTCCTATGAGTCAAACGCAACAATTCAACAGCAACAATCGGACTCAGAACGTCCCGGCAAGCAGTCCAAATCAGCCGTTGCCTGCACTCAGTCCCATGAGTCAAACGCAGCAATTTGGAAATCCATTTAACAATGTCGTCCAACAACGCGTTCGATCGTCTATGGTCCAAGTGCAAGTAGTACCGAATTCGACTACATCTAATTACCACCAACAAAGGATCAATCCAGTTTATCAGTCAGCGAATATCGTTCAACAAAGTCGATCGGCTGTCTATACTAATGTACAAAGACAACCTATAGTTGCTACCACAGGTCAAACATATAACCACAACGTTAGAGTAGTTGCACCTGGCGCTCGGCCAGTAAGGCTACCCTCTGTCAGCACTTTGAACCGTCCACAGTACATTCAAATGGTCAATCAGTCTCACGTGCCTAACGCTGTAGTCGCTAGCAAAAATGGAATAACTCAACCTCGGCAATTCACAGCCATGGCAAGCAGAAGTCAGTCAAACATCGTTTTACAGGGAAATGCATCATGCCGCCCAGCGAGTAATTCCCAGGTACCCGAAGGCCCGAATATGATGTTGCCCAAGATGAGTAATATGACTCAGCATAGACAATTTGTAAACACTCCCAACAGCATGCATCAACGGCCAAACCTAGTTAGAAACATGGTACTTCCTCCTCAACAAATCACAAATGTTCGAATGAATGTTGGAAACCAGCCAATTCATTTGAACAATTTCAGTCATCAGCAAAACGTAAATTATCGAAACAGCCACCCACAACAAATAATTTATAATCAAAATCAACAGATTATTCGACAGGCCGCTTCAAACCAACCATCACAATATGTAGATCAGAGCCAGCCGCTGCCGAGTTTGACTGGTGGAAACAGTCCTTTCGTAAGATCTCCTCTGGTGTCACCTCAATATGTCCAGACTTGCAATCCACATATGGTTCAACCTCAGATTTACGCCGGCCAAACACAACCAACTCAACCTCCAACCACGGAGAAAGTAACCAAGCCGAAAAGGGGCCGAAAGCGTAAAGTTAAAGAAGAGGAGTCTATTCAGCAGCAGCTAGAAAACTCGAATATGCAGCAAGCATATCCTGCCGAGGTTGTCCAGCAGAAAAATGGAGGCGCGATTCAAAATAGCGGATATCCTATGTACCAGCAATCTTCGATGAACTATTACAACACTTACCCCGACCAGACACAGTGGAATGGCGTACAGACACACACCTCATAATAGACGAGATATACTATGTATTGACAAACTTTCTGTATTTTTGAAACACATGCAATTTCAACGGACGAGCCATTAGAGTGCGAATAATTGGTAACCATGCCTGGCTCAGGTTTGTTCCGTACTTGTGTTGAAATTCATTGTTCTTGGGAACTTATCATCTTATCATTCCATCTACTTGACGTTGCTCTAGTCTGTTTTCATAGTAGTTCGTAAGAGTTGAAAATAAAAAAAAATCCTGAAGACGTTTGTTTTTCTATATGTATAATTTACTACTTCCTTAGTTCCTGGGATGGTTAAGCATAAAAAGCTCTGGAAAAAGAGATTGCTTATAAAAGTTCAAACATCCACTGCGATAGATATTCGATATTTTTCTACTTGAAAGTGAGATGTCTCATGATAGCTTTACAATTTGCCAATACCAAATTCCAACTTCATTTTTTGCCATTCTTTTTAATTCTCCTGGTCTATTTTCTCTTCCTCGTCTTTCTCGTCTCGTCCACCAGCGGTATCTTGAAACGTCGATCGGACAGCATCATTTAATCTACTTTTTCTTTCAGAATTTTATTTTTGGTACTCTAGAGGGATATTTCAAGCTGTATTTTATAGGGGGTGGAAGTGATGAGAATGACCCCAACAGTTAGAAATGCGGCTTCTAATCCGAACATAATCTTAATTTCTGTCTATTAAATATGGCCGAACGTTGACGTAGAAATGGGAACGAAAATTCAACGGAATTCCCTAGAATATAGGGAACACTAATTAGAATAACACTGATATGTCGAAAAATTTTGAAACGGAAAATATCAAATTTAGTGCCATTTGCCATGAGCAACTATAAAAAATATGCCAATGTCCACCACTAATTGAAATAATAAAATTAATTTAGAACAATAGATTTTTTATGACTCACGCTATTTATTAACTGAATACACTCCGAACAAATATAAGAAATGGATAAATCAAAGAAAAATTCAATAACCAGCGCTAGTCATCAGTTGATTCTTCCTTACGAGTATTTCGGATGCGGACGCAACAAAATCCAATTGCCCGGCATTTTTCACAAAGCTTTTTCAAATGAGCCTTTTTCTCTGGTTCGCCGTCAGATTTTTTCTTTTTCAGCAACTTTCTTTGATGGTGAGGATAGACTGCCGCCTCGCACGAAAAGCATTTTTGCCACGTATTTGCCCAGGACCCAGCTGAGGCCCATTGTCGTTGACAGTTGGTGCATTTAAAAAAGCCGAAACATCTCCTTTTCCCTTGATATGGCGTTTTCTTTTTTGAATCGTCGACTTCGGCCTTTTTTTCTTTCAGTTTCGTTTCATTCTTTTTGTCGGCCTAGAATAAAAATAATTAAAAATTTCATTATGTTTTGTTGTCTTGTTTTTTAATTGTTATTTACTAATATCCAATAAATACAAACAAAACGAATCTGTTTATCACTCGCCAGAATTAGATGCGATTATTAACCGGTGGACGGATGTTTGTGCTACATTACTACTACTACTCAACGCTACTCTACGCATAGCGCGTTAACTGCTCCATGTGGCCCAAGTTGGCGTTTCGTTGGTATAAACTGTTTGGTAGAATGCAGTTTAAAGCATGCACTTCATACTCCCCTATTTAGCGGCCTACTTGCGACAAGTCAGGAGATGCTGTGGCTTATTATTACGCCCTGCACCACAGGGGTAAGACAACACAAAGACCCATGGTAACGAACGTCGTCGTGGACGGAATACGAACCCGAAACGCCGGTAGTCAGACATGAGATTGACGCATCTATGCACTGAGCTACCGGTCGCCCACATGTGCTGCTAAGACCCCCATAGACTGTGCGATCTGTCGTCAGATCGATCTCTGACGATGGATCACCACAAAATATCTGACGATCAAAATTATATGGAACTGTCAAAAAAAACGCTAGGCGCATACACGGTGCGATCGTTCTGACGGATCGCATAATATATGGGGCTATTAGATACAATGGGGATTCACGCTCCCTGTCGTAAATATCGTAAATGTTGTATTCGTTATAAGTTTCTGTCATCTCCATTGAAAAATGACAGAAGTTTACAACTTTACGACAAATACGACGTTAACGACGACGTGAGCATGAATACCTCTATAGTAAAATCTACATCTTTTATACTTTCACGCTTCATGATAGCATTTTAACGTAGGCTATCGTCTATGGATGCGAGTGGAATATCAAGTCAAATATAGTACTAGAAAGAGAAGGCACTATGAAATAAAGCACGGAGAAATTGTGAGCTGATGTACATTTTCGGTTTGAAACCGAATGTGTGCATGCATCCTGATTTTGGTTCGGGTTTCCGCACCCAGAGCCAGCGAGGTGCACTTTTATGTTTCTGCAATACTAAAGGCTATTATAAAAACATGAACACTCGCTTCGCTCTCTCTAATTGCCTTGCTCGTCCAGGGGCATGGGCGCGTCAACATCTCTAGCATTTGTATTTTGTTGACGTTTCAATAGCATAACTACTTTTCGAAAGTGCAGTTGCTAGCATGCACCTCCTATCCGCGCCGTTTTTATCTTTATACTGACAAGCTCGGAGCACTATGAGAGTTCTATTAGTACTCACAGGCAGTTTTTTTGATCGCGTCGAGATTTGATCTCCGAGCCCTAGATTAGTATCGTAGAGCGGTGACCGAACGATCACGGCCACCACTGCTTAGAATGCACCGGCCGGTACAGCATCTATACGTATCAAGATTAAATCTGCAAAGCTAACGAAAACCTCACACAAGGTACCCACTTTGCAATACTGAAGGCCGTCATAGACTGTACGATCCGTCGTCACGTCAGATCTATCGGCACGAAATATCTGACGATCTCCGCTGCACACACACACTGTACTGTGCGTATTTCCGTGCAATGGGGAGGCCATTGGCTTCGAGTGCAAAGTTGGAGGTCGTTCACGAAAGAGCCGAGTCCATTGAGCCAAGCAACAATCTGTCAGCTAACCGCAGTCTTCCCCTGCTTTGACAATTGACAAAATTATATTTGTCAATCGATGTTTGCAGCATGCTGCATGACTTTTTGTGCAGTCATTTTTTTTCCTTTCAATTTGTGTGACCCCACATCCACAAACGGTAAATTTCGGGTTCGACCGAAGTCATTTGGCTCCGTGGCATCGCCATGAATGTCCTGCTTAACAAATTAGGCTATTATCCCAATTAAACTAGATACTCTTTTGTTAACTATTTGGAATTGTGTGGAGTTTCTGTATTCTACTTACATATTTTAATATTCCCATTGCAGAGCTATTTATGTAAATCATCAGATTCCGTGCAATTTAATAATTTGACATTCACTTCAGATAATTACAATTGATCGTCAGACCGACGGATCGCACGAAAATTGCTCTCAAATATCGACGATAAAAATTTATCGGCCGATGAGAAAAATTGGTGCGATTTCCACATACACAGGCCGATGCATCGGCCGATATCCATATCGGATTACGGATCGGCCGATTCGATCGCTTTGTCAATGGTGGGTCTAACAAGTGGCCATCGATAATGAATGACGGATGTTTCGTTTTTAATTTATTTATGATGCGGATGCCGATAGGTGTGCACTTAAAAATATGTACATACATGCATATGTACATACGAGATGTACGATTACTCAAATCACATTTTGCAAGTGCTTCCACTAAGGAGCTTTGCTTATAATCCTATGATAAGGATACTAATCAACCGATTGCCGCAGCCTAGAAAAAACACGTATTCATGTATTCTTACCATTATCACTTCCGATTCAGATAAAACTATTCTACACAACCGAGAGCACTATTTTCCGTCAACTATGCAAATACGTGCGGGCCCGGACGCTTACAGAACTTCCACAACGCGACGCTTGGCTTTTATTTTGCAGCTGCAACTAAACACCGGCTAAAGTTCTACGAATTATCAGATGATGATAGTCAAGTGTTCTCGTAACATTCAAAAAGATTTATAGCTTTGGCGGCGGTCACTAGAAAAATCTATTGTTAATTTACTGAGCGAGAAGAAAGCGTCTGGTACTGGTTGTAGGTAGCATGTTTTATCTACCGTTGCTGTTGTAGGGAATACCTATAGAATAGAGAGTGGTGTTCTGCGTACTCCAATATTATACACTTACAATTAGAAGTTGAAACCAGGAGTAAAATTTCAAAGGAATCCCCGAATAGCCGGTGATGCATTATGCTGAAAGTACTCGATACGTACAGGTATGTGTATGTACAATACAATACATCATCGCTCAGTCGCAGTTGTTAGCCGGTGAGGCGCTTTATATCACTGGTACACAGCATCCCCAACAAGTCGATCGTCGTGAACAGCAACTATTGTATTTTATTGGATAGTAAAATTTGAAAGATCATTACCAATTAATGGGTGCATTCGGGCGTCACGGAAAAAAGCGTAATGCGCTGCATATGGGCAGAGGAAATTTGGCGCTCGGGGCGAAAATTAAATATGGCGACACTATGTACAGTGCAGAAAAAAAGTTTCCCAAATCATTCTATTCCTCCTTACGGAAAAATTCTTGGTTCTTGAAAGTAGTTGGGAGTTGGAATATTTTACTTTCTCAAGTAATGCCAAATTATGTGTATCATACCTCATTATTTAGACAAATCAAAATTTAAACTATTGTACATATGCGGCGGGAGCATCGAGAAAGGTTAAAAAGAGGATTGTTCCTTCCCGGTAAGTTGGATTCAATGAAGAAGAAGACACAGGAAGTAGTCATATCGAAAAATTTGGGAACCATTCGCCTATATGTGGTTGTCACACGACCACTATTACATTTTAACAAATGGCGTAGGTGATCATATTTTTGGGGACGGAAAATTTGATGCGAGTTACGAAATTTATTAGGCCGGCCGCATCTTGGACGTAGGCAGGCAGCGCGCACATAGCATTGTTGTTGTAACAATTATCAAAATCTGAATTTACAACAATAATGCCATGTGCGCGCTGCGCTGCCCTGCCTACGTCCAAGATGCGGCCGGCCTTATTGTTGCAAGTATGAATATTGTTTAAAGTTCGCAACAGACGATCGATCAAACCGTTCATGACCACCATCGAACCACATGAACTTCATAGGACGTGCTGAATGAAATTTTCATCACTTCCACTTTTTTTTAAACGTTTTTAGGGCAGATGCAGTCGCTATGGTGCTCAGTTTATTTTATATTAATATATTCGCCACATCAATTGTACCGAACCGTTCGTCACTACACGCAATTGAGAAAGTAGTTTCACACTACAGGCGAAATCATTAGATTTGGCAGGTTGTGTGAACACACACAAAATCACATTTGTATGGATCTCACATTTTCATACAAAATTATCTGACCAGATTTGGCCCTTTCTAATTAATTGACCATTAGTAAAAACAAAACTTTCCCACTTTCTTTCACCCACACATCACACTTTAAACGCTACGCCACTGAAACAAAAGTAAATCAGCTGATAACCCACGTGGGCAACTTTTATTTTCATTTGATGGCTGATGGACCGCGAGCAAAAACATTTAGTTTCCGAAAAAGATCTTTACACTATGGGAATTTGAAATACATAGGGCGAAACTACACTAAATTTTGAAAGCAATCATGGAATTTACCTGAGAACCGACACTCAACTTGTCGAGAATTTCATCTGTTTCGCGCAAACTACAACTGCACACCATATTTCAGTGATATTTACACGATTTTGCACATTGAATCAACTTACTGAGTACACTAAATCGACACTGAAACATTAATTTACAGTTCCGGTGGCAATTATTTTACAATTAAACTAACCGCGTTTTCACTCAAAAATCAATCAATTTTCACTGATATCACACAATTGGATTTCAATCAGCACGAAAATGACGTCTAGAATTGTCATCAAAAGTAAAAACAGCTGATGGCAGCCAAAAAAAGAAAACAACAGTTTGGTTCCCTACACATACAGCACACACATACGTTGGTCTCCATCCTCTTCTTTTGTATATCAATGGTTGGATTTTACCACCAATTTCAACTTGCGCCAGAGCTCAACCAGCAGTCCTTCTCTAAAAGTCATAAATGCTGATGTGTTCACCTTGCAGATTGCAAGGTATTTGTTGAAGTCTGCCTCCGACACTGCACTGATATGGATATTATCCAAGGTGAAGCTGGGGTGCGGTGCGTGAACACCTTTGCGGATGGCGTGGATTCGTCATTTGTCTAACCCGAGTGTCACGGCTGAAATTTCGGTCATCCGTAGCAGACTTTTAGGATGTGCTTTGTCTCCTGAGTATAGTTTGATGTCTTCTAAGTACATCAGGTCAGTCAGCTCGAATTTGGAAAACATTCCATGAAGAGCAGACTTGATCGGATAGCCGCACTATCTAGCCGAATTCAAAAGTGATAAAAGGGGGCTCAGCGCTATGCAGAAAGAGCCCCCTTGGAACTTGCCTCTTCGAATATTTGGCGGTTGAGAGAGTATATTGCTTTCGGTTGAAGGCACAGATAGTGTTGTGCACCATCCTTCCATCACTTTTGTTAGGAAATTGATTAGAGAAGGATCTACGTGATATGTGTGGAGGAACTCGATTAGCCAGCTTTGGGGGATGCTATCAAACGCTTTGGCGTAGTCGGTGTAGCCGCAATACAGGTTCCTGTGATTGCGCGTAGCTTATTCTATTCTATTATAGTCCGGATAGCGCAACGGTTAGCACGTTCGCCATCTACGCACTGGGCCCCGGATTGATTCCTGCTGAATGCGGTAGTTTTCGATGAAAAAGGGGATTGACGTGTCGGACTATGAGCCCACTCAGCTGTTAAATGGGGTAAATAACTCGGATAAGCGTGTTGTTGATCACACACCTCTGTCACGATCTAGAAAATGAGATGATGCCAACTCATCTCGAGGCCATGATTCAAATTGAACTGTTGCGCCAGTTATTTATTTATTTATTCTACCACAACTGAGTCGATCGATGACTGTTCCCTGCAACCCTTAGATCCAACTCAGCAGCCCTTTTGCTCATCGGCAAGAATATTGTTCTGTTCGGGGTACGTACAGATCCTGCCACTAATAATGGCTGAGCTGAACACATATACTTGGGAATCGCTTACACCAGAAATTCTCCAATTAGTCAGGACCAGGCCCTTTCCAATTTTTGGATCGCTTAATAACATCGAGGACACCAGAATCAGAATCATCAGATCATACAAAGTATTGCAGTTCCAGTAACGTCGTATCAGAGCTGAGTCTGGATATGATTTCGCAATCGATTTGAGAAAGAACATCAGGTGTTTCAGCAGTTGTATGTAACATGGGAATGCCAGGCCTGTGCAGGGGATATATTTGCTGATATTCCAAGCAAGCTCTTTTAAATTCGTCGTGGGCTTCAGCAGAGACTTCGGTACATTCCTGTTACACCGGGCGACGCATCGTGGTTTGTGCCTTGGCTAATAGTGGGTTTACCGCTGTGGGATGCAGAGCGAGCGCAACGAGCATTCTAGGGCGGTATACTCAGGGTTGCAACTCCTTAAGCCAGAAATCCATTAAAATTTAAACCCACTATTGTGTCAAGTCAAGTTCGACGACGAATTCGATTTCCACTTATTCAATTTAATTTGAGGCACCGACAACAGGATTGCTAACGTTTTGCATAAATACCTTGGTGGCCGCCAACATGCAAAACGATTTCTTTAAATGTCAATTTAACAGTGACAATGACAACACAAAACATGTGCATAACATTTTATCCCGAATCATTTTGGATTTTGACTCCGTGTGTGTATTTACCGTAATAGATTCATACAATTTGCTACTCAATTCCCAAATAATAAGTTTAAATCAATTGGGAAAAGCTTAAACTAAAAAATTTTTTATGTAAATCAACTGGAAAAGGATTCAACCAATATTATTATATTACTATATATTAATAATAATAAATTCAGATTTTTTTTTTAAATAAATTGGAAAAAAATTACAGCAATATTAAAAAACCTTTTACTTTCGGATTCCTCAATTCAATTTTCAATATTTTTTACACGTAATCACCATTTTTTCCGTTCACTTTTGCAGTCGTGCCAATAACCTTTTTTTATTCCTACCTCATCTCATAGTCTGCCGCCACCATCTCCTTCAAAAATCAGTCTACTTCCGCCTTGAGGTTGTAATTTCGGTCAGGTGATTTTTCGACTTCGGGAACAGGTGGTCATCGCTTGGAGCCAGCTCTGGGGAGTATGCTGGATGAGGAAAAACGTCCCAGTTGAATAGCTCAACCGTCTTTCGTACGATATGAGGGCACGCGTTATCGTGAAGCAGAAAGACACCTTTTTACAACATTCCGCGCAGTTAGTTTTCGATAGCCCTTCTAAAGACCTTCGGAACTTCACAATCCCTGTCAGCAATGATAGTCTGTCCTCTAGGAAAGTAGTCAACATGCAAAACACCCTTCTTATAAAAAAAAAAATTGGGCCATTACATTGCCTGCTGAGAGCACAACTTTAACTCTTTTTGGGTGGAGGGCCCCTTTTTTCTGCCAAACCAGGCTCTGCTGGTTTGTTTCAGGGGTCATATGGTACTCACGTCTCGTGTTCAGTCACTATACGGATCACCGAACGTAGTTCGACGTTGGTGTAACAGGCAACGGAGGTCTCCATGGTTGCAGAGCTACTGACGCCCAGCTGTTTGGCGGAAGACAAAAATAACCAACGTAGGGCTGCCACTACATATTTATATGCAAACATTCATTAAAAAAATAAAAATCCCCTTAAAACTTCCCCACATTTGACAAAACAGGGAAACCAACTTTTTGTACGATCCTCGTATCATAATTTATTTATTATTTTCACTCTTATCACAATTCAATTGAACCAATAGAGAACGCGCTTCATCCGCTTTTTTGCGTCCAACCGATCCCTCCGGTTCCCACTTCAATATTGCCTCACTTTCTTTGAGTAAGGGGACGGCTTCCAGCATTATTCGTCGGAATTCCTTCTTCGAAATTTCTTTTTTATGCATTTTTCTTGCTGATAGCATCATTAATATGAAGTACAACTCAAACATTATGACTCCTGCCGACATAAGACCATTGTACAATATTATAGTTAAGATATTCAGGCTTCATTTTGACCTTACCTTTTACTCTACTGTGGCCAGGAACCAGAATTTCCATAATATTTATAATTTCCCGGCAATATTTCTCTTTGCATTCCAGAAGCTCTTCTGAAGCAGTGTTATCCATAGTTACGCCGCTTAGACGATTCGTCTGGCAAATCATATATTTTGCGGACAAAAGGAAATAATGGTTGACTCCGAGAATTTTGCTGTACCTTGCAAACATAAAAAAATATTGATTTTAATCAAATGAACTGAAAATATGTTCTACCTCTGTATAAATTTCGTATGGGTTGATATGTCGTGAAGATCGATGGCTTCAAATTCTTCTGGTAAAAGTGTCAAAATGGATGCAACTATATCCGCGTTGACATCGAGATCACAGCTTGAACACCTGTAGTCAGTTATACGCGTAAAAATATTGAAAAAAATTTATTGGAATTGAATACATCATCACCTCCAGGATGCTTTCTGATCTAGAGGATCAGTTGGTAGCACAGTACTCTTGGAGCATCTTGTACATAAAAGAGCATTGCAGAATGTTCCAAACTCGGTGGGATCCGAGCACCTACGGCAGGTACACCAGAAAAATTTGGCATTTTTCAGTTCGTCGCGTCTTTGGAGAGTAGTCTTCAAATATTGTACAAATTGTGGAAAGATCAAATTTGGAGAAGATGAATCTTAACTTACCATGAAAAGATCCACGTAACTAATTGTGATCGATTCGCCTTCGTCTATATTACGAGTAGCCCTCACCGTTACGGAATAGTTGTTTGTATCCAAAATTATACGAGCATTTGGTGAACAATCGTGAGCCATGATGGATGTAGTCGGATACAAGCATCTCCCTTTGCTACCTTGACCACCCACACCGAAACAATTCACCTTGATTATTCCGCAAATAGTGTGAATTTCCTCCTCGTCAAATTCAGTTATCTGCCAACCTTCTCGAATTTGATCGACAATAAGAAATTGATTTCGATACCAATGCAAAGCAACAGTCTTGCGAAGATCATTGTGAGCTTCCATCGTCAACAGCTTGTCCCACTTGTCCCTGTTGTGTTGTTTCAAATATAGGCAACGTAGAGTGAATATGACTTCATGGATGGTGATCAGTTTTGAAGCCTGGGATTTGGTAACCAGGTCAATAATGTTCTTTTCCCCGAGGATTCTGCACTCTTCATCGCTGTGTCCGAGTTCGGTATGGATTCCTCGACATTTTGAGCTGCACAATGGCCAACGACATCCGGGACATCTGAAATGGATATTTGTTTGGATGAAGTTTTGTGTAACTTAAAATATATATGTATTCAACTTAATCGTAAAAATATATTCTGAACAAAAAGTAATTTTTTTGAAAGAAATTTACAGCCTTAATCGTTTGGAGTGAATAGAAACGTAGGATTTATTTTATTAATGGGAAATCCAAATTAGGAGGTTCAAAAAATCCAATTTTTTTTATTACATAAATTGTTAGCTTAACAATCCAAGACTACGCTGCCAAAATTTCAAAGCGAAATTCGCATTTGTTTCGATCTTATGAGCATAGAACCGATAGTCTACAGGCTCGAGCGCACTCTAGGGGGTAGGGCGGAGCACTACCTCAGGTATCGCTTTATGTACTTACGTAGCCTTGTAGTCCCACTTCTGCATTTTTGTTTTCAAATAACGGAATAGAAGGTACTAGAAGCATCAACAAAAGGGATTATTTTGGTTATATTCTGTTTTCAAACGCGTTTTTCTCAAATTGACTTTTTCACATTTGCGGCAAGTCTAATTCAAAAAGCGCTTCCTTACTTTTAGAGTTAGACTATCAATATGAAAATTGAAAATATGGTTCTTTATAATCTTACGAAAAACATGAACCAACATTTGGGATGGTATCATATTTTGAAGGCTGCTTTTTTTGGCATAATTAGTGAAATTTTTTTTTGAAAATTTAAATAATTTTTCGCAACACCTGCAAAATTTTTAATTGATTGTTTTCACCTGTATTGAGGTTCATATTCTTAGAAAATAAGTTAATAATGTAAAATTAAAACCTTTTTGATTTGGGGTAAAAAATTGGAATCGCTACACGTCCCGCAATTGGAGAACTCTAGTTGCGGCCTTCAGCGGACATCAGTGTATAACTTTGTTATTTTTGGGTTCAATTATTCGAAAAAAAATCACTAAAGTTGTTCGAAATATAAATAAAATTAAGTCTGAATTCTAATTAATTCTTCCCATCCAAAAAAACCTAAGAAATCAATGAAATTGAGCCTCCTAATGTGGTTTCCCCCCTTAATGAACTCACCTGTACTGCAATTCTGACAGCTCTACTTTCTGGTAACATCCTAGACATACCAATCCACTACGCAGAGGTGGCCCGACCATAAGTGGCTTCTCATCAATTATTAAGTCTCCAGGTTGTATCGATTTTTTAGCCGCTAAATATCGGCCCAGTATTTCAGAAGTGAGTACTTCAAATATATCGTTGTTCATATCCATGCCCTAAAATATAAAGCAAATTTTATCAATACATTTAGAAGTGGATTTTAAAGGCTAGCTGTTTGCCTTATATGTATAGTGCACAAAGAGAAAGAAACTCAAAAGTGGATATCTTTATAGAATAGTCAATTTGGATACTCAATACGCTGCTACTCGGAAATTTTCTTGAAACCGATGAGAGATACATACGAGTACATATTGAAAGCTATTGTAATATAAATTTTAATACAATTTTATGTACCTTATTTTACTTTGTTTACAATTTATTGATTATTAGTTGTAGTAACCTTAATAAAATTTTAAATGTCAATTGAACACAAATAGTGGAGCTGTCTATATTAATATTATTAGTGAAAAAGTGTGGAGCTGTCAAGATAGTAATTTTTACATTAGTGAAAAGTGTGGTTCAACATAATTAGATAGTAGACGAGGAATAAAAGAACAGGGTGATTTCACTGAGCAAGTTACCTATTTATAAGAGTATTAAATAAAGGACCTAGGGTATGTATGAAAGATTGGTCCAAAGTGAGGAGAGAGAGAAAGAGAGCTGAAGGTTGTGTTCTTCTGAGGATAAGAAGTTGTTCACCTCAGCGTATTTTTGTGTAAGAGGTTGTCTACTTCTTGAGATGATAAGTAGTCACTTCAGTGATATTGTGAAAGGTTGTGTAGGAGATTGTCTACTTCTTGAGATGAGAAGTAGTCACTTCAGTGATCTTGTGAAAGATTGTATAAGAGGTTGTGTGCTTCATGAAGTTGTTTCACCTCGGTGTTATAAATAGATTTCGTAAAGGTTGTGGCCCTTTTATAGAGTGGTTTTTTCACCACTGCTCTTTTCCAAGCAGTGGTTATGTGCCACCTATTAAAGGATGTGTATCACTATTATTAGTTGACATCTCGTTAGCATAAAGAAGATTTCGGATAGTGCAAGTTGCTGGCATATACATCCTGTCCTTTGTTTGTCGGTTTCTATGACGGACGGCAAAGGGAAAGGCCGTGGTATTATTCTTACGTTCCATACAACAGGGGGACGCGAACCGCAGAGACCGTGTTTCGAGTAGCAAAAAATGCCCTGTGCGTTACCAAGCTAAGCTACAGACACATACTAAGTTGGTGTGCAGAATGAAACCAAGTGTCACAAACAATTCCAATTTTCACTGAAATGATTCGCACTTGTACATTTACAAGAACATTAATACATAAAACAGGGGGAATATTTACCTCAACCAAATCATCACGCCGCCATTACTGGCGGCTTCACTTGGTTGGCAATGATCAAAAACCACTGCCGTCCCAGGGGTCGCCCACGAGGAGGACTATGGAAGAGGATTTTTTCGCTGTATTAAAAAGGTCTTGTAATAAAAAATTAACTAACTAAAAATTAGTCCGAAAATTCTAACCGTGATATATATTACATACAAGTATATTTTATGGTTACTAAGTTACACAATATTTTTTTTTCTCGGCTGAAATCCCAGATCCAAAAGAAAAGAGCTAATGTAATGCCTTGGTTACACAGTGCGAGCTATCGTGCGAGTTGGCCTAGACAGCTACTGCAGAGCAGCTACTTGCACCATGTGACCGCATCATACGAGTTACTGTCATGTGCGATTCGGTCAGTAGCTCGCATCCGAGTTACTACAACATTTTTTGTTTTGACTCGGCCACTCGCCCCCAGTCAGCGTCAGCTGGTATCGCATACTACGATTCGGACATTCGAAATTGCACCGATTGTGAAATAACAATTGCTCGAAATTAACCGCCGGGTGCATTCGTCTGTAAATTTTGTCGTTTACAGTGTGAGCTTATTGTGCAACAATGGATAGATGGACTTCGGAGCAGAATTTGAAATTTGTCGATTTATACAAGGACCAAACAAACCTGTGGAATTGTTTGGATCCGAGCTATAAAAACCGAAATTTGCGTAAAGCGTCTCTGGAAGTAGCTCTCTACTCTGCCGACAGCTCGCACTTGTGTGACCGGGCGATGCGAGTCGAGCTACTTTCATGCGAGTACACAGGTGCAGTAGCTGTCCACTGTCAGGTCAGCAACTCGTACTGTGTAACCAGCCCATAAATTAGCCACACCACTGACCACTACAGCTCTATGTTGTTGTTGGTTTCCGTGGTATTAACCTAGCAACACTTACAAACATCTAAGGTATCAAATCGGAGGAGGACCGAAACAAAATCCTAGCTACGTCACTGGCCGCCGGAAAAACTTAACTTCGTGCTGCATTTTTCATAAAAACTAGAATGGATGTAATGTGTACATTCTTTTTTTCTTCATAAGAACGTGCCATTTGTACTGATATGAATCACAGAATAATAAAAGCAGACATTTCTGTTATTCAAAATTATAATAATTGGCTTTTCCAACCTGAATCGCACGCTGCCTGATTCTACCGGTTTTTATTCTTTTCAATTATTTTCAAACACTAAGCACTTTTCACTGCAATGAACAAAATCGGTATGCTCCTGATAGTGACACTAGGATCTTTTAAATAAACGACTAAATATTCAGTCTGGATAGCCGTGGTACACGTTGTGTAATTCGTCCATCGGTTGTTTTTCTGAAACAATCTCATTCAGATTCAATCGCCATAGACCACATTCCCATTCGAACATTAGGTGTGCTTTTTTTGTACAGCGGGTTAGGGTAAGTTAACGTGTGGAGTAAAAAAACAAGCGAGAGCAGCTCTCCAGGTTAAATTGATTGGCTTTCAAAATTGACAGTTGACTTAGGAATTCGGTCATTTCTGTTCATGTGACAAACAATTATGGATACGGTCGCCTAAATATCTGTTTTTTAATGGATAATAGTGACGAGGAAATAGTCAAATGTGGTAATTAGGAATGAACTGCAGGAATTGATTAATGGATAATCGCCGAAACATGGTACCAATTATCAAATTACCGACAAGCATACCAACATACCGTTTATACAACCAACATATATGAAATTCCCCTGAATTGCCTACATGCCGTACGAGTAAGTGCTACCGAGTGCAGCTCAGCCACCCCACTGGCCCGTACAGGTTTAAGTGGTTATTGTAATGCATGGAGATACTCTAACCTGCACTTGATAGATGCTCCAAAAACACACCTGATGTACGTCTGTGATTCCTATTTACTAGAGAAGCCAAAACGAAAAAATTATAAAAAAAAAAACAGAAATGCAAAGTGCAAAATAAAAATCTGAAGGCTACCAAATATTAGAACAACAGAAACTCAGGGAAGAAAATAACTCACTATGCTGGTATCCTTCTTCATTAACTTTAATATATTATCTTTCTTTTCACTAGGCGTTTGTTCATTTTAAAACGGGTGTCTATATCCAGAGCTTCCTACTTGTCCGCGAAGTGAGACATGTAGGATTGACAAAATTTTTTAATGACTATTCTTTAATAAGAGGGTTTTGTCATTTTCTGTGCAAAAATAAAATAAAAAAGATTTTAAAAAAATAAACATTTCTCAAACCAACGTGATTTATTCGCGGTGGTTTCGCAAATTTATTTATATGGCGTCTTATTGAGTTGTTCACACCAACGCAACGCGTATTCGCGGCGTCAGTGAATTTGCAGTAATTTTTATTTTTCCGTAAAACATTCGCGTTACTATGGCTACTGATTTGGATTTAATGGATTTTCTTTGTTTTGTTTGAGTTTCAATAGTGAATGTTTTTACTGTTTTTTTTTTGTAGATAATGCATATTTCCAGTACGTCTCAAGTGTTAGCTTTTATTACAATCAAAATGACTTCTCTTGCTAGGTTTACGAGTTTCACTGGCATAAAAATCAAGTCGATGTGAGCGTCGCGGTGTGAACATAATTGCGAATCCGCAGCGAATAATCGTGGCGAATTCTCGTTGGTTTGGGTGATGCTTTAAACTGATACTTACTGATATAGGAGCGATGTTATTCAATCAATTTAGATCGCATGACTCAACTCGGGAGTAAGCCATATTCATATATGAAAACGAGAGTCCGAGCCCGATGCGTATATACATATGTACAACGGGCTAGTTTTGTGCAGACCTAGTGGTGACACCAAAACTAAAAATGTATTTCCCATATGGTCGGTTTGAACGGAAGTTAGTCGATAAAGCTAGGATGCAAGAACATTTATAGGGAAGGTGGGCGAGACGAATGTTTTTTTTTTAAGACAACTTTATAGGGGAGAGAGGATCTTCCCCATTCCTAAATCAACTAACTAACCCATACCACATATGTATATTTGACCAAATATTTGAGATATAAGTTTTAGGGGAGGTAGGCGTTTTTTTGGACGGATCATGCCCATTTTCAATACCAGCTAACTGGATTCTTTTACAAACATTTGGCCAAAATTTCAACTTGCTAGCTTTATTCTATCGAAAGTAATCGCCTATTCGAAGTATCATTTGTAAGGGTGGTAGGGGCTGCTTTTGTCAAATATTGCCTATTTTCAATTGTCGACTAACTAGATCCTTCTAAAAAAATCATACCAAATTTTCAACTTACTAGTGTCATTCTATCGAAAGTTATCGTAGTTAACTGAATATTTCATTTTTTGGCATTTGTAGGGGGTAGGCGTTCCTTTTGTCTAATTATGCCCATTTTACCAGACCTAAAGAAGCTTCTTATCTGAAGTGTACATACCAAAAATCAGGTGGCTACGTCAATTGATTCAAGAGTTATGTACGAAAAGTACCGTTAGCTTTCAACTGATCGATTTTATTTTTCCAAGAGAGTATGAAATTACCCTGTTACCAAAGCTAGAACTTTTCACATTGATTCGAACGGGAGTTATAGATACATTTAATTATTTTATTTTACGTATGTATGGAAGGTAGGTGTTTTCTTGGCCGGATCATGCCCATTTCCAATAAAGTCGAACAGGCTTATTTCTTCGAACTGCTACACCCAGGAATATATTGTATTTTAATCCAACATCGAGGTCGCTATCTTTTTTATTGTTATGGACTCTCTAAAAAAATCACGCAACCAACATGATCATACTACGAACATTTGACTAAAATTTCAAGCCTGTAGCTTTATTATATCGAATGTTATCGTACGAACGGACAGACAAACCGACAAACAGATAGACATGGCTAAATCTAATCAGGAGATGACCCTAATCATTTGTTTGCATACAATGCTACATATTCCTCCGGAGCCTCATTTAAGGTGTTACGTATTTTCGTCACGACAGAAATATTATATAAACAATGTATGTATAAACATCGGATTCCAGTCCTGCGATTTAAATGCGGTCAATAATTTTAAACATTTATGATTTATCTGCAAATCTTTGCTCCCAAAATAAAATTTTCTTGTTCCTCGCATTTCAACGAAACCGTAACCCAAATCATACTTTTAATTATGGCGTCCAACGTGATACCCTAAATCCAACTCTGAAATTAGGGTTAGACTCAAAACGTGCCCCCGTAGTAGCAAGTTCTAAAACTGCATGCAGAGGAACTGCGCGTTTGCTTCTGCCGAAAATCTAATTAGCCCATAACCCAAAGCACAGATCTCAGAATGCGAAATGTCAGCAACTTTAAATGGCAGTTCGGTCAACATGTGAGGTGTCATGCAGGATGCAGCACTGTCCTCCCTCGAAGAGCCGAGCTTCTCCTTAATGAAAAAGGCAAGATCTGCAGAAAGGCAGAAACTGCGCCACATCCCGATACACAGTCCATGTTCACTTTGTTCATTTTTATACCCTTCACGAATGCGATAGGGTATATTTACTTTATCATGAAGTTTGCAACGCACAGAAGGAAGCATCTCTGACCATATAAACTATATATTCTTGGTCAGTATGATGAGTCGATTAAGCTTTGTCCGTCTGTCTGTCTGGTTCTATGCAAACTAGTACCTTAGTTTTAAAGCTATCAAGCTGAAATTTTGTACAAAGACCTTTTTATCTAGCACGCTGTAAATATGTCGGAACCAACGAAATCAGACCACTACGTCATATAGCTGCCATAGGAACGACCGATTCAAAAATTCGTCTTTGTAAGAAAAACTTTTTTATTTCTACAGGTATCTTTTTCAAACCTCCCATTTATCAATAGTATCTTTAGTTAAATCACATTCTTAAATTTGGTTGAACTTGGACTACTCTATCATATAGCTGTCATAGGAACAACTGTTCCAAAATCAAGTTTTTGTTAGAAAAACTTTTTTATTTCTGAAGATATTTTTACAAAATTTCACAGTTAATATATTTTAATTGAATAATATGAAATTTGGTAGAGATATCTTCAGAAATAAAAAAGATTTTCTAACAAAAACTTGCTTTTGGAACGGTCGTTCCTATGGCAACTATATGATAGAGTAGTCCAATTTCAACCAAATACGGGAATGTGATTTAACAAAAGATGCTATTGATTAGTGTCAAATTCGAAAAAGATATCTTTAGAAATAGAAAGTTTTTCTCATAAAGACGGGTTTTTGAAACGGTCGATCCTATGGCAGCTAAATGACGTAGTGGTCCGATTCCGTTAGTGCAATAGAAAGAAGACTATCAACAAAAAATTCAGCTCGATAGCTTTAAAACTGAGGGAGTGGTTTGCATAGAAACAGACAGACAGACGGACAAAGCTTGGGGCGACCGGTAGTGCAGTGTGTTGAGGCATCAGTCTCATGTTTGACTATCAGCGTTTCGGGTTCGAATCCTGTCCACAACGACGTTCATAGCCATGGATGTGCAGGAGATGCATGCTAGCAACTGCATTCTCGGAAACCAGTTTACGCCGTCGAAACGTCAACTGGGCCACATGGAATAGTTGACGCGCTATGCCCCACAAGGGGTTAGGGCAATTGAGTATGACCCACAAGGGGTTAGGGCAATTGAGAGAGAGAGATAGATGCTTTCTTCTGTGCATTGCAAACTTCATGACAAAGTTAAAATATCCAATCACATCCGTGAAGAGTATGTGGGCAATATTTGAAAGTAAAGGAATCGTGCATCGAAGTGTTATTTTTTACAATAATTCATTTCCAAATACGTTCAAGTACAATAAAATTCTAGTGGTACTGAAGGTCAGGTAGCCACAAATGTTATATACCATATATACATATATTTTAATATTGGTGAGCATAACAAAAGTTTTTAGGTACAAAACCTTAAGATCTGCTAACAAACGTCATAGCACACACCTCTTTCGCCAGAAATGCATTACAAAGTAGGATTTTTTTTTTCTTATTGCTTTTACGTTCTATTTTAGTCGTCTTATTTTTATCTTATCGGAACGAAAACGTGAATGGATCCAACGTAAATAGATAGGCGTATGAGAATATGTATAATCAATCGAAAGGTATAAGAGATACTTGTATGAAAATTGATTAGTGTGCGCATTGAATATTACAATATTTACATGTAGATATACATACATATTTCTTTAACTAATCGATTGTTTAAAATATTTGGGAATTCTTTTTTGACATGATTGGGAAACTTGGGGCAACCTATAGTTCAGTCAGATGGTGGTTTGGCGAAGGAAACAATACAGAAGATTGTTTCTCGATTTCTTTGCTCCTAAAAGAAGGTACGGCAGAATGGAGAAAACTGCAAAAAAAAAAGAATCCATTTTGACGGTTTTTACTTATAACCGAAAAATTATAGAAATAGAGAATATTTTCCACAAAAAAGGTCTGAGACAATTTTTTCGTCTGACGAATGGTTTGGGCACTAGAGAGCGAAATTTGCTCAGTACTCCACCCATCGGCTAAATGGAGAGAAGTGCCTCCATTCTCGTGAAGTTATTTGTTTCACCTTATTCTGACTGGAAAAAGAGTCAGTTTTATTGTTCTTCTTTAGTAATTAAGTCAAGTTAGGTATTAATTAAGAAATGCATTTTATTTATTACCGTGCAAGCCGCCGCATTGAACGACCTAGAAACACCTGGAGAAGGTCAGTTGAGATCGAGGGTAAGTCATTAGGCAAATCGTGGAGATAGCTGAAGGCGATGGCGGCAAACAGGACGAGGTGGAAAGTCAGCGTGCCTCACAAGGGGTTGACAGGATCCAGAGAGAGAGAGATTGTATTTATTTACTTACTAACGCTCAGAATATCAGGTTTTATCGGGGAGAGTAATGAAGTAATAAAAAAGATGAATGTAAAGAAATGTTATTATAAAACTACTCCCTGTTTTCTCAGCTTATGGTAGCATTGCTTAGACGAAACTTCACAAGCTTCACGCTCCTTCCCACTACCATCTGTTTCGTTTCATGGCGCACGGTCTGGCTGATCAGAATTTTCATTCGTACGAGGAACTTTTATTTTAGTTATTTGCATCTCAATTAGCACCGCGCTTTTGCTTAAATCGTATGAAGTCTCATCTCTAGTAGTAGTTACTTTATGGCTAGATCATAGACTAGGAAATATTAGGACTGGAACAAAAGAAAGCGGGCAACTTTTCATTAAAGGTGGTTCGGCTAATGAATATCTTTTTCGGACACTGTTTCGCGTAATTTATATAACAAATTGCATTTAAATGGCACTCTATTACAAGGAAAAAAGAAAATTTGACCAGTCGAGATTAAAATTGGAAAGTCTTTCAATTTTTGACATTTAGCTACCCACTTTTTACTAGGCACTGGCAATTAACGACCCACGGAATTGGCCCACTTTTGGTTGTTGTTTTCACATGTGTTTCTGAGCTATGTTCCAATCCTGTTCCTTCTTTACATATTTCGGCTAGCTCGACTTATTTCGTCATACTACAAAATATACTACTACTATTTTTAAATTAACGTGGTGTGCACTAGCACTATTTTGGGCTGCAATTTTATGCATAATACACAATTAAAATAAATTTTACTCTATTTGTTGTGTTGACGCACGATGATACAATAAAATAGTATTTATCGAAAATTGACACGTATTCAAAATATTCTTTTTCAAGTTTGCATTTATTCAATTAAATATATATACGTACTACATATTGTAATGATCTCACTTTCCGATATCCTTCTAATAATACAAAATACTCACTTGTATTAATCACGAATGCTAGACATTCTAAAGAAAACTGGCTCCAATTTCGAGTAGCATTTTCTTTTATAGGCTTATCCCTAAATGTGCTCTTCGGCAAAAGATGAAGTAGTCAAGAAATAGCTGATTGGTCTTCAATTAATAACCTTTATATTAATGCAAAAGCGTGGACAAAACCCATTAGTCAATTGATTTTAAAATAGTAGATATCATGTTAAAGATGCATTGAACATAATGTTGTCTCTCAGTGGAATTAATTCACACATGCCGACCGAGAAGTAGCAACAGAATATTTACAAACATTCTGTTACAACTACTCGGTCGGTATGTGTTAATACTGCACAGCGTTATTCCCTGGCATCTTTCACTAATTTTCCTTATTCTAATATGAGGTGTCCTAATTCATCAGATGTCTAAATTGTCGGGAGATTATCACCTAAAGGTACGTTCACATGTCGCAAATATTTGTCAAAATTTTTGACGAAACATTTCTCAAAGAAGATTAACCTGGCAAAGCAGTTTTTTCGCTTGTGTATATGACCCTAAATAGAATGAAAACATTGTCGGTTCAGACGTGCAACGAATATTTTTCCGAATGTTTGCCTTTATCTACGAAATATTTGTAATTTTTTGACGCGTGTGAACGCACCTTAAAGGATATTGACTTTTGTAGCAAATGGGGCGAAAGCAGCTGTTAACAGAACAAATGGTTAAAATGGTTTTTTTTTTTCAAAGTATGCAATTATGTCATCCACAAACCGAAAATGAACGATAGAACTGTTCGAATTTTCTTTGGAAAAGCGAGCTGCTATGATTGTAATCCAGATAAAGGCTAAATGAAGGTCTGTACTTGTCATATTTTAAACAGTTTAGAGCGCTTGCGATATGTAAAACATTTATGCAAACGTGCAATAAAATAAAATAAACCTAAGCGTATGCAACGCTCAAAATTTGACAATGCAGTAGAAAATCAGCTGATTTTCTTGGCGGAATTCTGCCGCCTGTTCTATTCTCTTCTACGGCCTTAAATGGTTTACTACTTTGCCTTAACCCATCGATAGTGGGTTGCCCACCAAACCGTCCGTTACAGTACTTACTACAAAAACTTATTCTCCAAATCATATACATATTACCGTTGACGGATATTATTGCGCTTTAAAGTTATTGGAATTAATTGTCCGGTTTTCTTAATCCGCTCTCTCTGGATCCTGTCAACCCCTTGTGGGGCATAGGGCATTAACCATGCCGACTTTCCACCTCGTCCTGTTCGCCGCCATCGCCTTCAACTGTCTCCACGATTTGCCTAGAGACTTACCCTCGACCTCAACTGATCTTCTCCAGGTGTTTCTAGGTCGTCTAACGCGGTGACTTGCATCGGTTCCCTGTGGGTTCCAATCGAGGGCCTGTTTACCAATGTTTTCCGGCCCCTTTCGGAGTGTGTGACCTTTCCATTACCACTTTCGCCTTTTTATAGAGGTGCCTTTCCTGTCCTGGCCAGTAATAAACAGGAGGTCGTCGTTAGAAATGACCTCCGGCCAGCGTATGTGCAGGATGCGCCGTAGACACTGGTTCGCGAAAGTTTTCAATCTAGTTGTTATCTCCCTGGTCACCTTCCAAGTTGAACAGCCATAAAGAAGCACAGATTTTACATTGGTTTCGAAGATCCTGAGTTTGGTATGTCTGGAGATGTTGTTGTTTTGCCAGAAAGGAGTTAAACTGAAAAAAGCTGCCCGAGCCTTATTGATGCGAGACTGTACATCAGCATCCGCCCCACCATCTGCTGTAACTACGCTTCCGAGGTAGCAAAAATTGTCCACTTTTTCCACCGTCTGCCCCGAAACACAAATTTCGCTCTGTCTTCCTGGATCCAAGCTCAAGTACTTAGTTTTGGCAGCATTGATTTTAAGCCCTGCATTGCCACTTTCGCGGTGCAGGGCATCCGTCATTTGAACTAGATGATCCGATATATTTGAGAGAAGACAAATATCGTCAGCGTAATCCAGGTGTTGAAGGTATTCAAACAGGTTCCATCTGATGCCTTTGCTCTGGTGTTCATGAAGCGCACTGCAGAGTACGTCGTTTATAGCAATCAAAAACAATATAGGTGACAAAATGCAGCCTTGTCCCACTCCGCTATGTACCTCGAACGGATCTGAAAGCTTACCCTTGTGTAAGACATGACATTGGGCTCCGCTATAGGACTCCTTGATGATGGATATGATTTTATCTGGTATGCCTCTCCTATGTAAAGCCTTTCAGATGTATTCCCGGTCAACGCTGTCAAACGCCCTCTCGAAATCGATGAACATGAAATGTAATGGGGATCTCCACTCTGCGGATTGTTCAATAATAATTCGGAGGGTGTTGATGTGGTCGCTACATGAAAAGCCCTCGCGAAAACCAGCCTGTTCATCGTTCAGTGTGCGGTCAACTGTTTGCTTGATCCGGTTTAAGACTATTTTTGCCATCAGTTTGGAGACTGCGGGGAGGAGGCAAATTCCACGCCAATCATTACAATCCTTCAGGTTACCTTTCTTCGGGATCTTAATAATGATCTTCTTAATCCGCTACTGTACGTAAAATAATTAAATTTATTTCCAGCTCTGTTCTGGGCGACCGGTACCTCAGTGCGTCGAGGCACCAGTCTCATGTCTGACTACCGGCGTTTCGGGTTTGAATCCCGTCCACGATGACATTCGTAGCCATGGATGTTTGTGTTGTCTTCCCCCTGTGGTGCGGGGCGTAAAAATAAGGAGATGATGTATCTCCCGACTTGCTGCAGGTAGGCGGCTAAATGGAGAAACATGAAGTGCATGCTGGAAACTGCATTCTGCGAAACTAGTTTATGTCAACGAAACGTCAACTGGGCCCAGACCTGGGTTTACATAGAATAGCAAAAAAAAAAGGAATTGATTCTGCTACCTGATCAAATCTATTAGAAAATATTTTAATATAATAATTTGAGTTGAGGTTTGAAGGCTAACTAACCACACATTTTTAGCCAAGTAAATACACTATTTCCCTCTTGGTACAGTAAGTCCCCGTTTAACAACGCTAATCCGTCCCTCAGAAACGCGTTGTTAAGCGAAATGGCGTTATACGAGGAAATATTAACCGACCTAAAAACACTTACATATGTACACATGTACCTTTTTTTTTGAACCATGTATCTTAATACATAAATCCTTTTTTAATAAAACATAAAAAGTTAAGTGGTATGTATCAATTTATATTTAGTGAAATGAAATATGAACATAAAATCCTTAGTGGCGTTTAAAAAACTGATCAATAGAATATTGTGCAGATCCTTGTAACATTTTGTTATATAGCACTTTGTAGCATTGTTGGCATTGTTGGCTAACTTGGTCAGTATGTACCGACTTCACTAACTTCCAAAACTGAATGAAAGTGATTTAAAGATAACAATACTTGGCAATAGAATGGCATCCAAAAAGGAGCTCGGTCGAGCTATCAAAAATATCGCCAAATTGGCGGGCTTTGAATCGATACAGCCACCTGTTCTCAATACGCAATATAAACATTTGTATTGTTTTGTATTCATCAACTCAAAACAATTTAAGACCCGAGAACGGTCGCCTAAAAGGTGCTTGGTCGAGCTATCATAAC
The DNA here is from genome assembly GCA_964017055.1 of Chloromyia formosa. Classification (NCBI taxonomy): domain Eukaryota; kingdom Metazoa; phylum Arthropoda; class Insecta; order Diptera; family Stratiomyidae; genus Chloromyia; species Chloromyia formosa. The sequence continues at coordinate 28,137,915 of OZ024815.1, read as the reverse complement.
CATCCATCGAGCCAGCCACATACAGCATATGCATTATTTGTATAAACATATCGTTCGTTATGTATTGTACAATAGTTTTAAATTCATCTGCAAGAAATGCGACGTTAATCGAAGCATAACGTTGTTAAACGAGTCCAGTGGTCATTAAATGTTTTCGACGTAAGATCGAAACGACACTAAACGAAGCGACGTTAAACGAGGACTTACTGTACTCAGCTCTGCACCGTGTTTGCTGTTTATTTTTGTTCTGTAATGTTCTGGTACAAAGAAACGTACCTAATAGATTTATTCGCACAAATATAAGACTTTTAATTTATTTATTTAGCTTTCATTAACATTTTGGTTACTGCTACTAACGCCATTCTTGCCAACCTAGCTATATCCTGCTCTTTGGCATCGTCAGGATCTAATCTGAGAATATACTCAGATTCTTGTAACAGCTCTGCAACTTCTCGTAACCGACCTCGGTACACATCAACGTCGATCTCTTGCTTTTTAAAAGCGAGTGTAGTCAACGATACGAGTGGTATGTGAAGGTTGAACATGACAATAGCTGGAATAATAGAAAAATATAAACTTAAATATAAATTATATAATTTTTGTAGAAACTATTATATTATCAAAGCGTTCTCTATTTTATTTGGTCATTCCTATAACCTGAGCATGGACGATATTAAAATATCGGAATTGGAAAGTGTATTTTTAGACTATAGGTATTTTTTTAAATAATATTTCTTTTAACAAAACCTATCAAAAAATGTTATTTTATAAAGATACTTATATATCCTTGTAAAATAATATTTTTTGATAAGTTTTATTTAATAAAATAGGTATGATCAAATAAAATATTTAGAAAGCATAGAGCAAAGTAGAATGGCAATCTTTATAAATCAGCGCTGTTAAATCATCACTGATGAATACAACTGAAGGTAAACGGTAAAGAAATACAAAACTCCAAATCGAATACTTTTGGGGGAACAAAGTTCACTGTAAATTTCCAGAAGCCCAAATGAAACAACAAAGACCCCGAGTGCAACTTTTCAGAGAATTTATTCGAGATGCTTCCTGGCCCATATGGGCTTGTGGGAATCGACAGCGAGTTTCACTTCCTATGTCATGAAAAGGTATTCGATTTGGAGTTTGATATATTTTTCTCGTTAACTTTCCTCATTTCCTAATCGTATTTACATTTCTTAACGGGTTCCCTAAACACAATTATATTTCGGTACATACACGACGACTTCTTTGGAAATGGCTTCATTAACCATCACAAATGTAATACCGTATATGTTTCTCTTTACCTCGTACCAGCGACAATCCAGGTTTCAGGACATTGACGTTCTTCAGCACGTCCCGACAATATCGTTCCCTGTGGCGTAACATCTTTTCGGAGGATTCGCTGGATATGTTGTATAGCTGTGTCAAATTATATTTGGCCAATGTTAACAAGTAGTGATTTTCTCCTAAAATGCGTTGGTACCTTTTCGAAGGTGTGTGGAGGAAAACAAAGATAGATTTAATTTAAATTTTCTTATTTATAGTATAATAAACCAAAATTACTTTTGAATAAATTGCTCTTGAAGTTCAGGCTGACAAGGATCGAATGACTCCAGTTCTTTGAAAAGTTTGTCCAACATTGCCGATACTGTTGATGCATCAACCGGGCTACCACATTGCATGCATCTGGAGAATGCAATGAGTTAAAACATGTATGAAATTATGGTATAGGGGCTAGTCTTTCGGAATATTCTTATTTGGCCGGGAAACGTAAATGAAACCGTATTTGGCTGTAGAACTGTTAAAACTGTTTGTTTATGCAAGGCATCGTTCTACAAAAAGCTAGGAACTAATCCTGAACATTTTAGCTGATTATGAATTTGTGGGCTATTGACCCAAAAATCAGCAAAAGTTTACTGGGCCTTTATAAAAGAACCTACATTATCGTAGACGTGATTCTATCTCCAGCAAACTGGCGGTTCGCTGTATCACGAGAGAATATTGTACAATCCTTTAGCCGGAACGCATATTGCACCCAACCCACGCACAAGCCACATGGCAATGTTGTTGTAACAAGTGTCAAAATCACATTTTACAACAACAATGCCATGTGGCTTGTGCGTGAGTTGGGATCAATATGCGTTTCTGTTTAGGAAGGCTTACAGCTGTTGCACTTAGAGCGAGCGTTTTAATGGGCAGCATACTGAGGGCTGAAACCCGGGCGGAGCACACACAAGAAGCAGTTGTGATAACTTTAATCTGTGATGGAAGAGATTAACTACTACAATTACTCGCTTCGCTCGCATCACTTGCTCCGCAGCTTAAGGGGTTACTGCCCTCAGTATGCCAAACTCGAGCGCTCGTTTCTCTCGCTTTGTGTGCAACACCATTTCTGCCGGTTTTGAAAACACATCTACCGATAATTCAGTTTGACTTTTCACTTTGTGCCTTCGCTAAAATGTGTAACCATGTATTATACTTCACCCAGCCAAATAGGAATGTTCCAGTATTTCAAAGTTGGAAATGCAAATAAGTAATTTGATTATTAATTTCAAAATAACTTACTTCCACGAGCCACTCTGTTCCAGGGGATTAGTTGGCAGAACGACTCCTTGGAAACATCTTAGGCAATTCAGGGCACTGCAATAGGTTCCGAATTCGGTAGGGTCCGAGCATCGTTGACAGTTACACCAGAAAAATTTCCCATGTTTCAGTTGCTCTCGTCTTTTCAATGTTCCCTAATCGAAGGAATGGAATTTTAAAGCAATCATCAGAGAGTGTTATTAATTATTCATCAGTTACATACCAAAATATAATCAACATAACTTGTTGTTATCCCCTCACCTTCCTGTATATCTCTCAATGCCCGTACTGTCATTCTATATGTTCGGGGATGAATCACTGTTCTAACGTTCGGACAACAATCGTGAGCCATAATAGAGGTAATCGGGAAAAGCGCTCGTCCTTTTGATCCCAGTCGGCCCAAACCAAAACAGTTGACTTTAATGATTCCATATACAGTGTGGATCTCTTCATCGGTGAATTCCTTAATATTCCAAACATTTCGAATTTGATCTACGATTTTCTCTTGATTTCTTGACCACAGTTCAGGAATATCTTTACGTAAGTCATTATGCGATTCCAGCGCTATCGTTTCAGACCATTTAGATGGAGCAATTTTCTTTAAATACAAGCAGCGCAGTGGAAACATAATTTCGTTGACAATTTTCATTTGTCGCTCATCATATTTTTCCACTAGTCTTACAACATTGCCTCGTGCGAGTGTATCACATTCTATGTGATTATGCCCCAAATTAGCATTACGGCCAGGACACTGAGAACCACACATTGGCCATTGACAACCTGGACATCTAAACAAACATTTTTTATATTTAAGATTAGTCGTATCTGTTTGTCAATATCGAATTGAAAACTTCACCTGAATTGGGTGTTCGAAAAGGAAACATGTCGGTAGCATCCCAAACAAACAGGCCCACTGTAAGTAGGAGGACCAAAAGCCACGGCCTGCTCGTTAATAATAATTTCGCCCGCCTTGATGGGTCGAGCGGCAACTAGGTGCCGTCCCAAGATTTCCGAGTTTTTAATTTCGTACAACTTTGGCTCGAATCCATTGCATTCCATAGTGGCGTATTCGAATGTCTGGAAAATAAAGCGTATTATTCATTTTTAGGGTTTTGTATAAAAACAAAACCCTTATGAAATCGGTCATGCGTCCGTCTGTCCGTCTGTCTGTCTGTCTGTCTGTCCATGAAATATCTCACGAACCGCTGAAGCTACATGCATGAAATTTGGTGGAAATATGTCATCATCATCATCGTGGCGCGACAGCCCGACGTCGGGCCTTGGCCGATTGGATCATTGTCCTCCAATTATCTCGGTCACGTGACCGCGTCCTCCAATTTTGGGAGCCCAGCAGCTGCGCGGCGTCCACACCTACTGAGCTCTCCCAACGAGATCTCGGTCGTCCTCGCAGTCTCGCTCCGTCGACTCGTTCTGCATTCATTACTCTCTTAGGCATGCGATCATCGTCCATTCTTTGTACATGCCCTGCCCATTGAAGTCGTTGTAGTTTGACGATTTTCGAGACTTGCAGCTCATCGTACATTTCATACAACTCATGGTTGTACCGGATGCGCCATCCATCTCGATCGCAAACAGCCCCGAAAATTCGCCGTAGAACCTTACGTTCGAAAGTGTCTAGCATGTTTTCGGAGGCTTGAGTTAGGGTCCATGCTTCGCAGCCATAGCATAGCACTGGTCGTATAATGGTTTTGTACACGCGGAGCTTCGTGTTTCTGTGCACATGTTTCGATTTCATTATGGGGAGAACCGAGAAAAAAGTCTTATTATTGTAGCTAACTGTATCCGTCGCTTGATTTCGTCAGTTTCGTTGGCGTCCCTTGACAGGTTGCTCCCCAGGTAGATGAAGTTGTTCACGAACTCGATGTTGAGGTCCCCCACGTTGATGCTCGGTTGTGCAGGTGTCCTTGTCACCGATTGCATCATTATTTTAGTTTTACCCTCGTTAATACGTAATCCAACTTCCTTTGCAGCTGTATCGAGCGTATGCAGAAGTTCTTCTGCGTCAGCCAATCTTCGGGACATGATGTTGATGTCGTCGGCGTACGCTGCTAATTGTGTCGACTTGATGAGCAGCGTCTTGCTGTTGTCCATATTCATGGCCCGAATAACGTATTCCAGTGCTAGGTTGAAGAGCGTCGGTGCCAGTCCATCGCCCTGTTTCAAACCAGTGCGTGTTTCAAATAGATCAGTAAGTCTATTCTGAATCCTGACTTGTGAGACGGAGTTGGTCATCGTCATCTTTGTCAGTCGCACTAATTTTGCTGGTATACCAAATTGCAGCATGATGTTGTACAGTACTCCACGATCGATACTGTCGTATGCCTGCTTGAAGTCGACAAAGATTTGGTATACGTTTACGTTGTATTCCCAGCACCTCTGGAGTATCAGTTTGACTGAGAAGAGCTGATCGGTTGTGGAGCGACCAGGTCTGAAACCGCTTTGATATTCGCCAATGACTCGTTCTGCGTACGGTTTTATTCTATTTTCCAGAATTTTCGTCAAAATTTTATAGGACGTACAAACTAGTGAGATGCCCCTGTAATTCTCACACCGCAATTTATCTCCCTTTTTATGGATTGGACAGATGATGCTTCTGCGCCAATCGTCTGGGATCTCCTCGTTCTCCCATACTCGCAGGACTAATTGATGTATGGCATCAACTAGACTCGTTCTACCGAATCTTAGCAGTTCAGCTGGGATCTCGTCAGCGCCCGGCGCTTTATTTCGTTTTAGTGACCGCAACGCGAGATCAACTTCCTCTACTGTCGGGGGTTGAATGGGTGGGCCTAGATCAACAATATCGTCGAGAGCTTCCTGTGTGGGGATGTTAGATGGTCGGTTTAGAAGCTCTTCAAAATAAGAGGCCCATCGCTTGTTAATACCATCGGTGTCGCTGATGATGTTTCCATCCTTGTCCTTACAAAGGCTAGTCCTGGGTTGGTAGCCGTTCTTGATTGTATTTACTAGTTTGTACGCTTGTCTGGTGTTCCTATTAGCTAAGTTTTCGTTTATGTTCAGCAACTGCTCGTCAAAGTATTTACGTTTCTTACGCCTAATTATTCTATTCGATATTCGCCGTAGCTCGTCATATTTTTCTCTTCTGGCTCTGGTTCCTCGTTGAATCCATTGTCTGTAGGCCTCGTTTTTCGCGTCAAGTGAATTTTTGCATTCTTCGTCGAACCAGTCATTTCGCACTCGCCGGGCTTTATATCCCACGACCTTCTCTGCGACATCCTTGATAGTACCCTTGAGTTCTTCCCAGAACCCATGGACGCCTGTGTTGCTGATGTTGTGTAGCATAGGTGATAGTTTTTCCTCAAGGGCGGTAGTATACGCCACCGCTGTAGCATCACTCAAGAGTTTATCAACCGCAAAGATTTTGGGAGGGCTGATTCTTGACTGGTGCACTGAGGAGATTCTACATCTGTAGGTCGTCTTTACCAAGTGATGATCTGAGTCGCAGTTTGCTCCTCGATAGGAGCGGACATCCATGACACTAGACGCCCATCTCCTGCAAATGAGGACGTGGTCAATTTGGTTGACGGTATGTGCGTCTGGAGACTTCCAGGTCTGCTTGTGAATGCGTCGATGCGGGAAACACGTAGAGCTTACGACTAGATTCCTGCTGCAGGCGAAGTCGATAAGTCGCTGGCCGTTATCGTTACATTCTTCATGGAGGCTGTGGCCTCCAGAGGTCCCCCGATGCCAACTTTCATTCCCGACTTTCGCGTTAAAGTCTCCCAGCAGCAATTTGACGTCGTTTGTTGGAAGTGAGTCGAAGAGAGTTTCAAGGCGGGCGTAGAACTCGTCTTTTACTGCGTCTTCTTTAACTTCAGTGGGGGCATGCACATTGATGAGCCAGAGATTGAAGAATCGAGTCTTGATGCGAATCGCACACAGCCGTTCATTTATGGGTTTGAAGTCAGTAATATGCGGTTTGAGGTGATTGTCCACTATAAATGCTACTCCAAACTCCTTGCGGTCCGATGGTTTGCCACTTGTAAAAATTGTGTGCGATTTCTTGTCATTAATCTCGCTGCCAAGCCAATTTGTTTCCTGGACTGCAGTAATGCTCAGTTTGTACTTTTCGACCTGTTGAAGGAGGGCCCTCTCGGCCCCCAGTTTGTTCAGGGAGCGTACATTCCAGGATCCGAAAGAATAATCCTTTATTCGTTTGCGTGGTCGTCGTTGTTGATCCGTCCAATCCGAGGCTTTTGTTCCAGGTGTCTTGACATGGAGTGGTTTTTACAAGGACGAGTTGTGAGCACGTCGCTTAACCCCATTCGGGGGATGGCCTCGGAGATAGCTGCTTCAGATGGTTTAATAAACGTGCTGGAGCCCACACAACTATGTAGCAGGTCCAACTACGCAAGTCATTCCATCCTACTAGACCTGAGACGCTTAGGTGTTTGTCACCCATTCAGGCTACAGCTATCTGCCTTTTCCAAACTGTCTTATCGCTAAGACATTGGCCGTCAGCGAATTGATACACTGCCGTTACCAGGGGGCGCCCACGCGGAGGACTATGGAAAAGGTCTTTGCCCCCCCCCCCCCCCCCAAACATTTATTTACAATTACGATAATTAAGGATGGTTGCGGCAGGATTTCGATAGTCAACCCAATTTTACTTTACAGTAGGAGAGCCGACTACAAAATTATGGACGCATCTGTTAGCGGGATGAAATGTATGACAAAGGCATGTAAATACATTTAATTAAACGAAACGGCACCTGTGCCAGTCACCATTAACTAAAAACAATGACACTTCCGTCATGTGTTATCGAGTTGAAATAGAGCTCAATGGAAAAGTTATTAAGTCCCCTTTAAGAACACCCAAGCGTGCCGCGGTTCAAACCTGGTCTGATATAAATTATTATTTATATCATGTTTATTTATACATTGGCTGCCCCTATTAGCGGAAATTTGTTGACAGACAACCATAGAGTACTGGATTCAAAATTTAAATTTAGTTAATTTTTTCAAAGTGCATTCCATACCGTAAGTGCCATTTTTCAGCACTCTGCCCAGGATGGTGACTGGCACGGGTGCCTTTTCGTCAAATACAATGCATTTATAAGCCTTTACCGTATATTTTATCGAGCTAACAGATGGGTTTTTGCAGCCGGCCCTCCTGCTATAAATTTTGAATAAAAATGTTGTTGGTGATTTGTAGTGCCCATACTAACTAACACAAAATTATAGATTTAGTAACATTAGACAGATTAGAAGCGGAGGGGTTGACCCGAGGGCCACCAGGCACGGAAACCCGAAGCGTCTATTGTGCTAGTCACATTATCGGACGTTGGGGCAGTCTCTTTTTTTTCCAAATTTTTTTCCGTACGTGATTATATAAAAAATATCTAAATCTAAGGAGGAGTACCCGGTGTGTGTCTAACAAAAAGAAACGAAAAATAGACATTTTTACATAGATAACACAGTGTGTACGGAAAGTACTGCTACATGACAAGACCCACAATTCTACGTACAATTACAAGCAGACATTGTGAAGAAACGCTTTTCGATTTGTCAACCATTTTGTTGCTACAAACATTTTATTGTTTAAATCGCACATTACTTGTTCAGTATGGGGACTATTAATAGTAGTTTCCGACTGGGTATTTTCGAGAACAAGGCTCGGTTGGTTTTGTGTATACAAATTGTTCAGTTGGCTTCGGTATAATGTTCTTTGGACCAATCACAGTTTTTAACAACAAATTGAATAAACTCGATAATAACTCGACATATTATGTCGATCTTACAATATTTTTAAAATAACTCGACATCTCGAAATCTTGATACCTCGAAGTAAAACCTCCTTCCCTGCAAGTTCTATTTATCGAGCTTCTACTTACCACTATGTAAGTTTAGTCTGCTTTAGGCCGGTCGACTAGATCGGTCTGTTCGGTATAAGAAGGCCAAATCAAATTTAGGCAATAGACAATATAATGTATGTTTCACGCAGAATATTCCAATTGCCACAAAACTGTCTGTCATTATCAAATTGAGGGACAAGATGCAAGGAAAAAAAGTCAGTCCAACTTCACACTGAATTTTTCTGTCACAGCAATAAAATCTATTTTTGATATGTTAAAATTGCAATAATTATATCATATGTAATTTCTGTAATCTTCTGACGAGCAGAAATAAGAACATATTCCTTGCAGAAAACCGGAATTTTAGACAACTTTATACAGATTTATCAATTCCAGCTGTGCGAAATTGTGTGCCGTGCTGCAATTTCCCGATTTCTTTAACATAAAAATACTGCACACCGAAATTTATTAATTTGTTTTTTTTTTTTAAGGATGTTTTTTTCACATATGTACATATATGAAAAATCAATATAAATAACGAAGAAATTGGAACCAAACGAAAATTTCCTCTGGATGAAATAAGTAGTCGAATATGTTATCAATTCACTTGAAATTTAAATTAAACGCAACTTTTTAATTTACTTTGCTAATAATTACCAGCACCAATTAGAAAATTAACTGAAAATTGTGAAAACTACTTCACTATTAATTCACACCACTAACACCCTACTAGATCCGAAGTATTCGCCACTACTTCCATTCAACTGTACTCGTATTTATGAAAATGATTCTGATAGGCATCACTGAAAATTTTCTAATTTTAAATACAATCTGAGTATCAAAAAACGCTCGCCACACAAACTATTAAATTCCCTTTTTCTCTTATGTTTGTTTTTATAAGTTTTCATCTTGCGTAAGTTTTTAAACAAATCTCACGATCGTGCCCAATACACCCACTTACTTTTGTCTCATTTTCATCGGCTGGATATTCCGCTGTTCCCGCGACATTATCTAATTTATTAAAGGTTCTAATACATGGGACGCATTTACGCGATCGCGCGATTTTTACCTGAGTGGCGTAAACGCGACAAGTGTATACACATAAGTCGGGCTTACACGCTGACAAAACAACAGAAACGGTTACCGAAACGAATTACTGACGCGAATTACTAAACGAATTACTGCATACGTCGTTATGTTTACATGGGGTGCGTTTACGATTCGACAGCATATGTGCGAGTACTTAAATCATTCTTTTTCATGTGTTTACTGTTGGATTCATGGACTTATCAATAGCGGATGAGTACCCGTCGGGACCCGTCGTCAGCTAACAAATAATGCCTTGTCGAAAACTCGTTTGCTGTTTACACGGTCTTACGCGTCTCGTGTATTAGAACGTTTAAAATTCTAAAACACGTGACGCGTAAACGCGTCGGGCGCATCAAATCTACGATATCCGTCCCGTGTAAACAGCAAACGGGTTTACGACAACGCGTAACTTGTTGGCTGACGAGGGGTTCCGATCCTACGAGTACTCATCCGCCGTTATAAATCCAAAACAAACACATGAAAAAAAGATGATTTCAGTACTCGCACATATGCTGTCGAATCGCAAATACATCCCTTGTAAACACAACGGCATGTGCATTATTACCGAGTCAGTAAAATTCGCTTCGATACCCGTTTCTGACGTTTCGTCCACGTAAACCCAACTTTCGTATATACACTACTCGCGTTTACGTGACTCAGGTAAAAATGACTCGATCGCGTATACGCGTCCCGTGTATCAGAACCTTAAAGCGGATCAAATAGTTGAGCCAGTGACCGCTACCGGAAAATTGTGAAAACTATTTCACTATTAATTCACACCACTAACACACGATTAGATTCCGCAGTATTCGCCACTACTTCCATCCAACTGTACTGTATTTATGACAATTTTCTAATTTTAAATACAGTCCGAGTATCAAAGAACGCTCGCAACACAAACTTTTAAATTTGCTTTTTATTTTATATTTGTTTTTATAAGTTTTCGTCTTGCATAAGTTTTCAAACAAATCTCGCGATCGTATATACCCACCCACTTACTTTTGCCTCATTTTCGTCGGCTGGATATTCCGCTGATCCCGCGACATCATGGAGTTTATTAAGGCGGATCAGATAGTTTAGCCAGTGACCGCTACCGGACCAACCCTTCTCTTCCAAGCTGTACGTGTACGCCATCAAATAGATTCAGGAATAGTTACTCCAAAGAAGAATATAGATTCGACAGAGCGAAACTTTCGCGAACCACCAAGTGGTAAATGAGCTGACGGAATATTATGAAGAGGATTTGAGTGGGATGGTCTGTTTATGACTTCACAAGATGAATTTTTGGGTGAACCATTCGGTGTACAGTTATGGAGAAAATTATTGGTAAAAATTATTAGATTTTGGCAGTATTAACAAAAAAACAAGCTAGCCTTCGGCTAGCTTCGCGTGAAGGGTATCATACTTTTGTTTTGATTTGTGGTGCATATGCAACTTTGAAATTAGTAGTTAAACTTGTTTCGATTTCACTGCTTCTATGAGAGGTATATTAAACGTGCCATACACACACCGATCGACGGGCGATCCATCGCCCGATATGGATATCGGCCGATGAATCGGCGTGTGTATGCGCTTGTCATTGACGATTTTTTTGACAGTTCCATATAATTTTGATCAGCTGATACGAATATTTTGTGGCGATCCATCGGCCGATCGATCGGGCGACGAATTGCATAATGTATGGCGGCTATTAAATAATGAGCCACAGGAGGCTCTTGATTCTTAAAATCATTCATTAATTTGCCTCCGGGGGGACCTGTAGCGCAGTGTATTGAGGGCGTCAGTCCCATGTTGGACTACCGGCGTTTCGGGTTCAAATCCCATCCACGACGACGCTCGTGGTCGTGGATGTGCAGAAGGTGCATGCTGGCAACTGCATTCTCTGAAACAATTTATGCCAACGAAACGTCAACTGGGCCACATGGAACAGTTGACACGCTATACTACACAAAGGGTTAGGGCAATTGAGTAAATAATTTGCCATACCATACCATAATAATTCCCCCCGCACGCGATCCTTGCAGTATGTTGTAGCGATGGAGACCGGAGGACGAGGGTGAGGATTGGTCGTGAAGACCAATCACCACAACGGGTGACGAAGACCCTCTCCGATGACCACCCGTGACGTGCGCTGGCAGACCAGCTCAGCTGTCGGGAGTGGCGAGGTGGTTCAGCACGGCAGCCATCGGCCTCCTCCATCAACGTACAAAAAGAAATCGCTCGTCTGCCCGAGAGAAAATACAAAAAAAAACTCAGAAAAGAAAACTCGAAAAAGAAACTAACATCCCGCAATGACTATAACGATAAAGAGAAAAGCTACTGGTGGTGCCTTTGCACCAAACTCCCAAAGACTCAAAAAATCAACAAAGTCCCGTGCAGAGACATGGGGCTGCGTCAGTCAGACTAACAGGGCACGAAGGCCAAAAATGTCATGATAACGGGGAAAACCGTCCAATCAGGACAGATCCTTTTCCCTTTTAGGTCATCTGAGCCTTCCGGTGGAAAATGGCTCTTTATGGGCCCTGCGCGACCTAGCCCTCCCGACCGTGGGATTTCGGGCGCATATTCTGGAAATCCCCCAAGAATAATTCAATAACTAGCGAGAGAGCGGAGGGAGAGGCGGAAAAGTTTTTCCCTAGCCTATCATTTTAGTTTATATGCACATATAAAAGGAATTCATATATTTATATATGCGCACATATCTATATTTGTAATTATCTATATATAATTTTTTTTTATTTATTTAAATTTATTTATTTATTTTTATTTTTTGTTTATATTTTTTTTTTTTCATGTAGTCGTAGTATCATACGAGTTAATAGTTGTGGATTCTATTGTTAATTTCAGCAATCTCTTCGTTAAGTTTGTGGCAATTGTTATTTTGGAGGAGATGCGATGACTCCTTATTTCGCACGAGCGATGGTTGCCTTTCGACTATTTTACTCCAGTCACGTGGCAGCGCCCATGAATGGGGACTCGTCAAGTAGCAAATAAGACGTTCATATTCACGAACGATGCGAACTTCACTTTTGTTAGTTCTAGCCGCCGATTCTAATCCCTTGTAAGCATTATTACCAAAACCGTCGAGAGCACCATCCTTACGTGAGAAATGACTACGTTCAGATCTAGCTAGACCATTCAATTGTGTTGCTGCATGAGCACTTGGTTCAATAATAAACACATCACCATCTCCTTCTGGAATACCACTGTTGGCAATACCATGATTTGCCATGCAATTCAATCCAATGCCACTGTCTGCAAACGGAGACGATACCAATGGATGAGCGGACGTAATGAATGGAACTGAAAGTGGTGTCGTATCGTAAGTGTCGAAGAGCTTAATAACGTCGCTTTAAAAGCCGCCTCAGCTTCCACAGGCGCTAAAAATTCATTACCACTGAAATAGTCGTCCAATACCAACTTCGCTACCCCAATCAGTTCACAACTATCTCCTGTCATTAATGATCGTTAAGGAAATCTTCTAGCAAACTAAACATAATTTATTAACAACATAAGTTACAACAAATTTTGCATTTTGAGTGATAAAAGAGCAACTTGTGCTCCGTGGACCATTTCTTGCTCTTTATCTCCAGGTTCCATTTCCAATATCTTGATACTTTCTTCCAGCAGCATAACAACTTCTTTCAAGCATCTCTTAAATTCCGTATTACTAATTTGTCTTTTCTCGAGGCGTTTGCATGACAGCAGCATTAATGGGACATGCAATTCATACATTATTATTCCTAAAAAAAAAACAAGATTATAAGATTTTAAATCAAAATCTTATCAAATGAAAATTCGAACCTTTGGTCCGTGATAGTCCAGGCTCAAGCACTTTCACGACTTTGAGAAGGTCTCGGCAATATTTCTCCTTGATTTTGAGTTGTTCTTCGGTAAGGGAATCTACTAAGAAATCTTCAGCACGTCCATATAGCTGGCACAGAGGATATTTGGCCGACAAAATGAGATAATGGTTGTTGCCAAGGATATCCGTGTACCTTGAGTAAAGATAAAAGTTTAAATTGTTATTATATTCTTATTAAATACTGTATTTGAGAATGTATTTATATAATACTTTTCTATGAATTCCTCCTGTCTTCTAACATCATGAGGGTCGAGCGAATCCAGTTCATCGAATATCTTGTCTAGCAGGTTTGATACAATTCCAGCGTCCAGGGTAAAGCTACACTTGAAACATCTGGAAAAATGGTGTAATGTTATGCTTCGTTTACACGTGAACGCAGAGCCAAGTATGGAACATTGAAAAATTGCATTGAAAACCATCAACAACAAAAAGATACCTTTCTGTTCTTACATGGCCAACATGAATTCACGAGCATTTGAGCCGTTCCCATCCCTTGTGGGAATGCTCCTGAATTCATATTAGCTATGTTAGAACAAAAAGGTATCTTTTTGTTGTTGGTGCTTTTCAATGCAATTTTCCATTATTCCTGCAATTATTCGTCAAGATTTTATTAATATGGGGTAAATGCTGAGGAGGTTCTATCCGATTGACAAAATTAGATTTTTTTCCCTCGTCAATTGTAGTCCCAAAACATAAAAATATTAATATTTTTCATGCAGGATGGATAAGGTTGGGTTCAACAGAAAATAAAATGTTAAACGAAGGAATTGATTACAAGTTATTACACACGCTCCTATTGTTGTATCTTACTTCCACGTTGCATCTTGTTCAAGAGGATTCGTGGAGAGTACCATTCCGTTCGAGCATTTCGAACACTTCAGCGCACTGCAGTAGGTTCCAAATTCCGTTGGGTCCGAGCATCGCCGGCAAGTACACCAGAAAAATTTACCCATATTGAGTCTTTCTCGTCGTTTAAGCGTACCCTGCAAAAAGTTTTACTGAATTTAAAATTACGAAAAGGAGGATTAAATTACGAATGACTACGTACCATTAATATATATCCGTAGTTTATAGTTATACTCTCTCCTTTTTTGATATCGCATATCGCTCGAATGGACATTGAGAAATCTGATGGATTGTCTATATGTGTTGCATTTTCGCTACAATCGTGTGCCATCAGATACGAAGTAGGATAGAGAGCTCGTCCTTTCGCAGAACCTTCCGACCCAATCTCAAAACAGTTCACCTCGATCATTCCGCAGATTGTATGAATTTCTTCATCACTAAAGGCATCGATTTTCCAATCATTACGTATCCTGTTGACTACGCGATTTTGATTCAAAGTCCAAAGCCAAGTAATGTTTTTACGTATCTCATTGTGGGCTTCCAGTTCCAAAAGTTGTTGCCATCGGCTGTCGTCATTCAATTTGAGCAGGAGACATCGGAGTTGGAAGAGAACTTCATAGCCAATCTTCAACTCCATCTCGTCATACTTGGAAAAACGTTCAGCCAAGTTTTTGTCTCGCAGTACTTCACATTCCCATTTGGTGTGACCAAATTTTGATGACGGATCATTACAGTCGGCACTGCAAAGTGGAAATCTGCAACTGGAGCATCTGAAAAAAGATCCTATTATAACTTAGAGCTCGGAAATACGAATATTTTATGTTTATATTTTATTACCTGTACTGTGATTTTGATATTTCGATTTTATTTAAACAACTGAGGCAAACAGGACCATAGTCGGCGGGAGGGCCTACCACTAAAGGCCATTCTTGAATTATTACATCGCCTGCTTTTATGTTTTTGCTTGCCACTAAGTATCGACCCATAATATCAGATGTTTTAATCTCATAGAGAGACGATAGTTCATCAGAACAACCATCAATATTATTTTGGTTGGGATCGGTCGTAGCTGATTTTGTTGTTTGCGGGGCCTTTCTTCCATGATGGTGATGTTTCTATGTACACAAAGAAAAAGATTTCTAGAAAAGCAACTACTGGAGATGAGACTGGATTACTGAATGTTAACCTTTTTTCTAGGATTCATAAAAAATTCACTATCAAAAATGAAAACTAAAGGCCTGGTTTGATTTACTGTTAAATTAAACTAATGTGGAAGGTATAATACTTTACGCATTGACTTTTAAAAATTCGACCTTAACACTTTTTTCCTTTTTCAGCGGTGTCTGTTACTTTGTTTCCCACTGGTACCTGATTCAACATATGTGTATTTTATCCCGTTGATTGTACATCCGAGCGCAATTTATTGCCCTATTTTTAACTGCAAATCTGCAAACGCGCATACTAAGCGCTAGACAAGTTATCGAACAGCTCATTTTTGAAAGCTATTATTAATCAAATTCCTAGCACTAAAATTCAGATTCATTTTATTGAGACTTCAATTAATAAATTCGCCATTGGTGTGACGGGGACTGATCGTACCGTGTCATGTTTACAAGACGCAACACATGAGTGCATTATGTTCGATATAGCATACTCCACAGGTAAATTTATGTAAACACGTGGCAAACATCTTGCGTTGAGAAAAAAGAGAATTATGGGCTGATACTAATTTTAGACAATTTTTTATATCGATAGACGATGATATGACTTAAATGAAATATGGTGAAAGCAAATTAATAAAAAATATTCGAAAATTTGATTGATGGTCCCATGCACGAGTATCGAATTTATTGCCTTACGTTCTCAACATGTCAGATTGAAAACTTATCAACATCTAACCTCCTTTGAAGAAAAAAATGCGTTTTATTTTCTGCCGCGGATATATTTTGTAAGCTAGCCGTACTGATACAGTTACGAGTATTAAAACCAAAAACACGGACCACTGAAAACCCTGAGACAAGAGTCTGCATGTTTCGCATTCCTTACACCTGCGTGCTGTTTGATTGCCAGCAGTTCTAACACATTCGCACAATAGGAACTACCCTCAAGGACATTTCTTTTCGATCAAATCGTGTTAACATCATTTGATCGTAGCTACAAAATTTGTGACAGTTACATCCATTTAAATGAAAAAAAAAAACAATTACTCGTAAATTGTGAAATTTCGATTCAAACAGCGTACTTATTTAGCATATCCGTACATGTGTAAACGTATTTTCACGGTTATAGGCCTCTGATGAAAAAAGAAAAATGATGTGAATATGTGTGATTTGTGATTTGATCACAATAAGACGGAGATGCTTTCTTTATATAGTAAAATTAATATGATACTCGTATGTAGGTGAAAATTCCAGAAAAATCTGATAAAATAGCGAGAGAGTTACTCTCTCTCACTTTTAGTAAATAATTTAACTTGTTTCCGTATGCAAAATTTCTTATTTTAGGGTAAAGTAATAGCTGCCATTTAGTCTTTTTGTTCTACGCTCAGTGTTTTTTTTATTATTGCGTTTAGATTAATGTGAGTTTGGCGACTTTTTTTTGAGCGTAAAATGTCTTAAGCAACTAAATGGTTAAGATATCGAAAAATATCCTTCGTTACGTTAGGCAAAATATATTCAGACCTCCAGTCAAAAAATACGTACATGACAAAAAGAAGTATAAAATGTTTCGCGAGGGGAAACAGACTGCTTGAGTCAAACTTCTGTGAATCGAACAATGAGGCCACAAAAAATGAAACTGGAGAAAACCATGTAATCCCCTTTCAGATCATATGATTCTCTAGGTATCATAATGTTTTAGCCCCATTTTGAGCGCTATTTAAATTGTGAAAGCTGGAAGTCGATGGGTGAAAATTGACAGATGATATCGAAAAAAGTGTTAAAGTACTTAATAAACAAGATTGTTACAAGAAATCTCTTCGCTGACGTTTTGTGAAGAAATCTTAAAAATACTTCTTAGCCGAAAATAAGTTGAACCGAACTCAGCATAATGTAGAGCTTTATTTTGAATACCACGAATTAAGGTCCGTTTTAAGCTCTCCACAAACCAGCGCGGTACGGTACAGCGGTACAAATTTACATGGCGGTATATCGCAGTCGGCACTATTGATCGCGATGTACCGGTGGTTTGAATGAGCACGCGATATGCTGCTACTGCTGAATACCGCTGTACCGTACCGCTACCGCGTACCGCGCTGGTTTGTGGAGGGCTTTAGTGTGCTGTTGATTGAAAGTGTGGATTACTACACAAAGAGTTGAGCACCGAACTGATCGCCTTACGGATTGAAATGAAACGCAAGCTGAAATGAGAAATAAACTGATCGGCTTAAATTCGTAAGCGTCATATCAGAAAATTAAGCAACAGGCCAGTTGACAAAGTCAAATCGAGGGGAAAAATCAATAAGTTTCTAAACTGACCACGGTGATATTTCCATGGTTTACATTTTGTCTCAGTCAATTTTTCACTGGAGTTGGTAGGAGATATACCAAAAACTCATAAGCCCCCTTTAAAACAGCTGCTAGCTGATCCGCCGCTAGCGAAAATTTGGAAGTATTACTTACTCCTGGTACCAATCATTAATTACGTCAAGTTTTAAAACTTTTTTTTCCATCACCAAAAATACGTAGTCCGGATGGCGCAACGGTTAGCACGTTCGCCTTCAACGCACTGGGCCCCGGTTCGATTCCGGGGATTGACGTGTCGGACTATGAGCCCACTCAGCTGTTAAATGAGTACCCATTATGGGGTAAATAACTCGGTTGAGCGTGTTGCTGATCACATACCTCTGCACAAAAACCGTCACGATCTAGAAAATGAGATGATGCTAACTCATCTCGAGGCCGTGGTTCAAATTGGACTGTTGCGCCAGTTATTTATTTTATTTATTTTATAAATACGAATTCGTAAACTGGGGTAAATGTGTTAGGAGACCACCTATCAGACCAACCATTAGATCACGCATTAGATAAACTATCAAACCTGGGCCCCATTGCACCAACCACTTATCACTTACATTTAAGCAAATTTTCGAAAAGTAAATTGATAAGTGTTTTTTGCTTATCAAATATTATTTGAAATTCTCTGTTTGGTGCAACAGAAACTTAGCATAAAACTTGCTAAGTTGATAAGTGATAATTGATAATTGGGTGGTGCAATAGGGCCCCAGCTGTTAGACCACGCATTAGACCACCTATTACACCACGCATCAGACCAGCCTTTAGACCACGCATTTGACAGCGAATTACCTATAGATCACGTATTAGACCACCCATTAAGCTTAAGCTGCTCTAATACATGGTCTAATGGCTTGTTTGATACGTGGTCTAATAGGTGGTCTAATGCGTGGTCTAATGGCTAGTCTGCTAGGTGGTCTAATGCGTGGTCTAACGGCTGGTTAGTCTTACATGTAAAAGACTCCTTAAATGCTACAATTTTCTATTGAACCTTCAATATGAGCTACTACTATGATTGATGATAGTATGAAAATTATTATTTTTTAAACAGCAACATTCTGAATCTGCTATTAATAATCGTATCAATAATAAATTTGTAGAAATCTGCGTAAATAAAATATCCAATTAGTAGACCTCGAAATTTAAATGAATGATCTATAAAGTTCGCGGAAATTCATTGATAACTAAAAATTGTTTATTTTCTTTGAGAGTAGGTACTATAGCACGCGTATAGTGTACTGTGTATTTTTGGGGGCATGAAAATTTGGTCAGCACTCCTTGGAAAAACATCATGCCAAAACGGAAAACTTTGTCTAGTAGATCACGTACACGTCTTCCGTCCTGTGCAGTAGTAGCGCATCTAGTAGCGTAGAGTGAACATTTTTGCGGGGTGATTTGAGGGAATTGTGTCTATTTTTAAAAAAGAATACTTTTCACAATAGACCGCTCGCACTGCGGTCGGCCGGATTGAAAACACTGATGGATTGACCGGGCAATTAAATGATTTTCTTATTTTTTATTTATGGGGGAATGCTTATAATTAAATTTGCGACAAAAACACTGGAAAATCTGTTCACCTTTTTTCTGTGGTTGGGCATCTATAGAATTTTTGAAACAACCGAGATTATAGCACGTTTTAGGAAACAATGGCACTTGATTAAAGATTCTTTCACTTGAGTTTGGTTGTGTTAAACATAAATTTTACTGTAATCACACGACAAGCGAAACTTGGAATGAGAAGACGACGAACGACAAATTAGTGGCGTTACTGAGAAGCTCCACATAAAATCATGAAATTGTACTGCGACATGAAAGCAGTGTTGCCAGAGGATATGGTTTTATGAATGGCCCTAATGATGTTGTTTTGAAGTTTAAATACTTTAAATTATCGTAAGGCTAAAATTAGACTATCTCATATAAATGACCATATCCATTTTTTTATATGATATTACATACATACATATATGATATGACATCATGTGTATATCATATAATTTCATATAAAAAAATGGATATGATCAAATAATTATGTGGTGTAACAACCCCCTAGAAATATTTTTCGTTGGATTTAAGTTCGCAGGTGAATTTTAATTTTGAAGTTTTTAAATAAGCCTAAATATGTTTGTACTCGTATGTATATTTTTATTCCCTTATAACGAAAACTTGACTGTGAGGTGCTGCATATACGAACGAATGCTAACAATCTGGAACCTTTTAAATGTCTTCCATATGTGGCGTTTGTTTCAAGTTAACGTGAACCCACCATTCAGGGCCGGTCAAAGGCTAAGGCGAAGCAGGCCCGACTCTACCATATGTGCAGACTGTGCAATTGAACCGAGTGTCATTGCAAAGTCATGTAGGGGGGCGATTTCTTCAATCTAATTAATTAAACATTACATTTTAAATATCAAAAGGTACCGTTAAGGTAGGTCTAAATGAGTTTTTTTTTTTTCTAGTCACTAACGGCACCGACCACCTGTCCAACTGCCCATTTCAAACGTAATGACTAAATCAAAATCACACAGACCCCACATTGGGCGCCAAGTACTTTCAAGCTTTTACGATTATTTTTCGACTATTTGCAATGGTAAATTTTAACTACTAGGTAGGATAAAAAAAACCGTAAGATAGGTTCTTAAGCACTTTCGATTTTGGCGTCTTTTGACTAACGGTTATCGCCTAGTCGACTGTGCGTTTTGGCTTTATTTACTAGCTTAAATCGTACTGATCCTAGGTTGGCCGACGGATATTTTTGGGGTCACAAAAAAAAACTTGAGGTCGTTTTAAGGAACCTTAGAATAGTTTGTCTTAACTTCTTGTTTGGCGTATCGCGTCAACAACTTCATCATTCATCTGTACCGGTTATCTGTGGATGGATTCTATTCTGGTGCTATTGATAACAAATACAAGCATTAGTGAGGTCTCTGGCTGAAGATCTGGTCGTGCGGACCGTCCGTGTTAAAAGCTTTTTTTATAAGTGACAGGTTTGATGAGCGATGAGTAGCTAGCTCGGCTGTCCAATCCATTCCAACCAATTGTTGGCCCTACAAATACAGGTGCCTCATGATGGCGATTGGGGCACTTCGGATTAGGTCAAATTCCTCCTTCCAAAAACTCCGAATTTAGCTTAATCCGTGAAGCACAAATGTGAACCTCAAACGTGATTAGCTTATGAGGTTCAGTCCTAATATTTGCGCTTTACGTACACAGGGCTTTCCAGACATCGGAATTTATCTTTCTCTCTTTTAATCCTTATCCCATAAATGTAGACTTTTCATTCCTACACCTTCAGCTCTTCAGCTGCTTCGGCATCGTAGCCAGCAACAGTACCGGCATGGATACCCTGAGGAACTACCGGTGTCGACAGTTTAATTCCAATATCCAATCTGCAATCCCCGATCGTTTTCACTTTTCTGTAATACTCACTGTCATTCAATAGCTCTTCCTTATAACAAGTCTGATTTCGTAATGTTTATTTGCCCAAAATTTACTTGCCTGCGCTTTTAGTTAGACTTTTACCAGCCCGGAACCCATCAGACATTCAAGTAACTTGTACATTGCAAGATTGATCAAGCATGCTGGCAACTACATTCTCTGAAACTATTGTAGTTTATGCCAACGAAACGTTAACTGGGCCTCATGAAACAGTTGAGACGCTATGCCCCACAAGGGGTTAGAGCAATTATTTTAAGTATAGTACTAAGATCGGCATTTCGTGCGAAATCTCATACAAAAACCGCCAAAAGTTTCGTTCGCACGAAAAATTTTCGCTCGCTCAGTACTAAGATCTTTCATTCGAAGGAGAAAAGTCTCCACATCATTATGAGCAATTTTCACGCGAAAACAATTAGAATATTTTGCACTTTATTTTGCTTGAAAACCGGTCTATTGAGAAAGAAGTTTAAGTGTCGTGTAGAGCGCCGCGGAAATGTGCTGTTTGCAAGTTTACACTGTCACTTTTTCGTGGAAGAGATAAATGCAGCATTTTCGTATGAAAAGGCCTTTAACTAGAAATAATAAAATCAAAATACTTACGTAAAATTTACGTGTGCCAACACTAGAAACATCTTTTATTATCATTCTAAAAATTCGCAAATTTGAAATATACTCGAAGAACTTATGTATGACGAAAAAACAACCGAATATATTTTATTTATATAAACATATTCTGTGATTAGAGGGAATACGAGTATGCAATGCTAGTCATTTGATTCAGATAAGATGAAAAAGTGCAGTACTGTAAAGATAAGCAAATGATAACGCTATATCTGTTTCCTTATTTTGTATATTTGGGTGCCTCGAATTGGCTTGAAATTAATTTATTGAGTTGGCAAACTTAGTATCTCTACTCTACAATATCATTTAAAAAGCTTTTTAGCTTTCATCCAGTAGGACTAGTTGGCAGGGCCGGCCAAAAGTGTCTTGAATGTTTTGAGACCTCATCACACAAAATTTCCCGTATGTCGCATTTAATACTCGAGAAAAGCCATTTTCTTGTCTAAACAAATAAGAAGCTCCTAAATTACTTTAGTAAGATCAGTAATACTGTTTTGATGACAACTTTAATTTATTTTTATGCTTAATAACAAGAAAATGGAACACCCCATGTCATCCCAATATTTTTAAGCGATATTAGCAATAAAAGGTATTTTATAAATCATTTGTCCTTTATCGAACCGTTTTTGTAGAATTGGGAATTCATCTCATTTACACAAAATGAAAAAATATACTACTCCACAAAAAAAAGTAACGTACGCAATTCTTTCTGCTGAAGAGAACAAGAAAGGCAAGATTGCAGTTTTCTGGATGGGACAGATGACGCTCCTGTACCAATCTCCTGGGATTATCTCTTTCTCCCAGAATAGTAGAAGTAGTTGATGTATTGCATTTAATCGACCCATTCCACCAGATTTTAGCAGTTCAGTTGGAATCTTCACTGAACCCGGCGCTTTATTTGGTTTGAGTGACTGCAAGGAGAGATCAACTTCTACCGTCGGGGGTTGCGTAGTGGGGCCATGACTGATCATATCGTGAACGGTTGGGGCTTCTTGTATGGGGACTTCGGATGCGGAATTAAGAAGCTTTTCGAAATAGGACGCCTATCGTTTGTTAATGCTGTGGGTGTCACTGATGATGTTTCCATCCTTGTCCTTACAGAGGCACCGGCTCTATGTAGTTAGGCATATAGGTACGTACCTTGCAGCGGCAGCGACGCTGTTCCGTTTAAACCATAAAATGAATGGATGTGGCGTCGCGCCGGAGTCGTTGAAAAAAGAAAAAGATGTCAGTAAGTCCCCTTAGAAGAATTACTCCACACGCTCTTATAAAACGAATGACGTTGCTCGAGGCGACCCAAAAATGGTTCGGTCGTGACTGTCGGCCATAAGGCAAGTGGACCTAGTCATCAGAATTCAATGAAAAAATAAACTTTTTATTTTTTAGGTATGTACAAATATTTGATTCATGGATTCGTAATTTTCAATTATCGTTTTTCTTGGAACGAACACCTTTTGGAGAAGTGAGGAATTGGGGTATTGATTTTTTATTATAAAGTTCACCGAACGAGTTTTACATGTTCTGCTGGCTCTGCTAGTTAGTTACCGAGTCAAACCTCAGTTTTCTTCAGATTGTCTCCCTACAAAAGTGTAATATAAAGAGCTTTCTAGGATTAATTAAAACTCACTCTTCAAACGTGTGAGCTCCTAAGCGCCTAGGCCACGACTAAGAGACTTGCATTTGGGACTATGAAAAAACTATTATAACAGAGTACTATGCACTATTATTACAGAGCATTATGCTCAGCTACTTTTTGCGCAAGATGGCCATTATATTGTTGTAAGACAGCTGGATTTTTTAATAGAGCGGTGTTGAATTTGCGGCCCCTGGATCTTTCGTCGCTAGGGCGGCGCACGGCGGCAATATCGGCACCCTTCTTGTTTCGCAAGTCCAGAAGGCAACTCTTGAATCTTTTACCAAAAAATGTTCGATCTGATTTTGTGTTCTGCGCCAATCAACAGAGAACCAACTGATTTTGTGGTGGTCCTTATGCTCAAACATAGTACCACCGATGAAGAGACTGTGAAAGTTGCAGAACTCTAAAAATCTTTCGCCGTTGTCATTACGATCACCAAAACCGTGTCTCCCCATCACATGTCTGAGCCTATAGTTATCAGCGCTAACTTTCGCATTCAAATCACCCATAACCATTACAATGTCACCTTTAGGTGTTCTGCCCTGAACGGCGTTTAACTCTTCGTAAAAGGAGTCTTTTGCCAAGACATTGTCGGGTTCAGTAGGGGCATAACATTGTATTATTGAGATGTTCCTCATTTTGGTCCGGAGCCTGGCGGTCAAGATTCTGTCAGAGACCGGCTCCCAGGATAAGAGACAGTTTAGAAACTGTTAACTGTTAAAAGAAACCCCACACTTGACTCACGACGACTACCGGTAAATTTACCGGAGTACGACATTAAAGTGCTGCCCGTTGGAGAGATAAATTCTCCGCTGTTCCACCATCTTATCTCGCTAACTGTTTAATTTGTATCTAAGAAATTCACTCTCTAATTGAAGAAATCGTGCGTTCTGGGGACCTTCTGATCCATTGTGCAGGAGAGTACGCACATTCCAGAATCCAATCTTCGTCATTGTACGATAGCCAAAAGTCGTAACCGTTGAGTCAGTCCTTATCCGAGGCATAGTTGACGTTTCGTTAGTATATAAAGATTTCGGATAGTGCAAGTTGCTGGCATACACATCCTGTCCTTTGATTGTCGGTTTTAACGACAGGTCCTCAAAGTGATAGGCCGTGGTATTATTTTCACACCCCACACCACGGGGGGAAGATTTACCTCGACCAAATCATCGCACCGCCATCACTGGCGGCTTGACGTTGGTTAGCAATGGTCAGTGACCACTGCCGTTCCAGGGTGCGCCCACGCGGAGGACTATGGAAAAGGAGTTTTTGCCCCCCCCCCCCTGTTTAAAAATTGTAAATGATAAGGATATTAACAATTTTTCTCACAAAAACAAAAGATTTTGAACACACCGTTCCTATGGTAACTATATAATGTTGATTGCAGTGGCTTCTAAATCCCTGTATCCTGTATGCAGGGTGTCTCGTATTGAATGGGCAATACTCATACATAGGATCTCTCTCATTTTTCTCACTAATAGAATGGATAGTACAATTTGTTTGGTTGATAAATGGTACCGAAAAATTGGCATTTCTTTAACCGCGTTACGGGGCTAACGCTCTTTTTGTGATTATCGTCAACAAAAAAACTAGTCAAACGAAATCAGAATTTGGCATTTTCCCAATCATTAAATACGATGTTTTTCTGCACCAACATGAAATTTCATTCAAATTCATATCTTTAACCGTTAGAGAGTTATTGCATTTTTTTTTTCAAAATATGTGTCAAAAGCTTGACTTGTCGAAAAGAAATCAAAATTTGCCTCTTTCCCAATCATTTATTTCGGGATTTGACCTCGCTTACTGAAATCACATAAAATTTCAAATAAAACGACTTTTCTTCGTTTGCGAAATTCACCGTTAATTCAGAGGTACAACTGTTTAAATTTAAGAAATTTCCAAATCTATTTTTCATTAATTCATATAAATCTGCGAATTTGATAAAAGTTGCCCCAATGTGTTAGTTTTTTTACGTTTGTTACTGAGGGTACCAACTTTCTGAGATGCGGAAATCGCGTAACAAGCGGAGTCCACGCAAGCGACTACCGACTATTAATCAAAGACGCGGACCACTATGCGTCGCCCAGTGAACTAGAAATGTTCGGAAACTCTAAGCCATTATTGCCATTAGTTAAGTTGTACAATAGGCGCGCTGGACCATTCCTACTTGACCGGGCGAAGCATAGTGGTTCGCGTCTTTGATCAATAATGGGTTTTAATTTGAATGGATTTCTCACTCCCCTTGCGTGAGCTTGAGGGTTTTTCAAACCTCAGTGTATCACCCTAGAACGCTCGCTTGATATCCCAAAGCGGTAAACCCACTATTAGCCAAGGCACTAACCGCGATGTGTCGCCCACTGAAATAGGCATATTCCGGCGCGTTTGTTTTAACAGCCAAGCAGAGCAGTAGGTTACCACCACACAATAGGTAGTTTTTTTTTACAGAGCCAAGTGGAGCAGGATAAGCGGCAGAAGAAACACCATAGAACAGATAAGAATAGCGAAGACGTCATCGGGGCATGTCTTTGCTGGAATTGTGACTTGGTTTAGTTATCATTAAACGTTAACTCAAATTTCAATTTTTACCGCTTATCATGTTCTACTCTGCTCTGTACAAAAAACACACCTTGCTTACGGGCGCTTTTTTTTAACAGCCATGTAGAGCAGAGCAGGTTAAGACTACACAATTACACTAACAATTTGATCTGCGCTGCTCTATAGAGAAGGCTAGCGCAAAAGTGCTGCTCCGTTAGCATTTTCACAACTTGAAATGCAGGTGTCGCAGGTGTCTAAGGTTACGGTTTGGGAAGCACATATAAATCATTTCCTGTCAATAAAATACTTGTTTTGTGTAATTATAAGGAATAGTAAACATACAATATGATTCTGCTGCCTAAGGGAAATTGATCTGTCTGTTCTGACTGTATCTGTATTAAGGTTTTAAGTTTCCACTTGAAATTTAAGTTGACATTTGAATGCTAAACTAAACCAAGAACTCTCTCAGCAAAGACATGCCTCGTTTTCGCTGCGTTTTTTATTTCCTCTACTCTGCTCTGTACAGAAAAAAAAGACGCAG
Organism: Chloromyia formosa; assembly: GCA_964017055.1. NCBI lineage: Eukaryota > Metazoa > Arthropoda > Insecta > Diptera > Stratiomyidae > Chloromyia > Chloromyia formosa. The sequence goes on along the minus strand of OZ024815.1, from coordinate 28,111,421 downwards.
CAAATATCAGGAATTTCATCTCATGAAATGTGAAATGCGAATATTTTTTAAGTTTGCATAATTTTAGGCAATTAAACAATTGATAAAATAATTAATGCTTTAGGAAAGAAAATTTCTTTGAAAAGCGTTTTCACGATGTCAATGGCGTCCTCAGAAGAGAGAGATTAAAAGGAAATGAAATTGAACAATGAAATGAAGCAATTTTGATATCTCATTTTGCGACTATTTGGACCAGGCGGGTGTTCCGATACAGAGAGACAAAAGGAAATATTTTTGTGCACAGGGGAGAAGTATGAGAAGATTATGAGTTTGACGACTCATTGTGCGACTATATGGACTGGGCGGGTGTAGCGGAGAGGAGGACGTGTGTCTCCCTGTTTACTCTGTACTAGCTCGTATGTGGTGGAATTACGTCCCGGAATTCAGTTTACAGTATATGCTGGTGTCATCTCCTTCTACAATATATATCTCTGGTGGTACCCCTTCTATGCTCCTTTTATGTACATATATGTAAAAAAAAATGACCAGGGTCACCTCCTATATCGATCTAGCCATGTCTGCCTGTCCATCTGTCTTCCTGTCTGGCCATTCGTCCAATAACATTCGATAGAATGGAGATACCGACTTGAAATTTTGGTTTCTAGTGTGGTAAAGTTAATTGATATTCGCCCACGGACCAAAAGAACGCTTACCTCTCTATTACTGTTAATTCAACTATATACATACAGTCATTTCCACAAGACCGTATACCTCACAAAATAAAAACAAAATGTTACAAGTAAGAAATATTATTTTTTATTGAAAGTAAATACAAAATACATTTTCGCAATTATATTTAATACATGGTCCAATCGCCGTCACTATTGATTATTGACTGGCATCTTCGGTGACAACTTTCGGCCAATTTTTCCGCGTAGTCTGTCGATAAGTTCGCCTTAAATGTGCTTCTCCTTTTATTTGCTTTCCTTGAAGCTTCTGCTCCATTAATCCCCAAACATTTTCAACAGGATTGGCATCCGGCGATTGCGAAGGCCAATCAAGTACTTGAATGTTATTTTCTTCTTTCCAGCGTGTACACAACCGGCTTCTATGTTTCGGATCGTTATCTTCTTGTAGAAACCAATCGGTGTTGTCGTTGCCATATAGCATCCTAGCAGACTTCAATAATCCTTTCTTGTACAAAATGATCATCAAAATATCAAAATATCAAAAATATCAATGATGGCCTTATCCTGGGTTTTTGAAGTGCTTCGGGTTTTACCCCTACCAGGTAGATCGTCTACATTTCCAGTATCTTTAAAACGCTTTATCCACTTATTCACAAACTGTGTCGAAACTTTCAGATACTTTCCGGCCGATGCAGGTGTCATTTTTGGTCCTTTCGGATGACTTACTGAAAAAACACAGCTTCGAATCGTTTTTTGTAAATCGCACTCATTTCACTTGACGTCTTATCACTCTCCTACTTGAGCTTAGAATGACCAAATTTATACAATGCGAAAAAGAGGAAAAATGCAGGTAACTAAAAGTCTCCCACCACTCTTTGAGAAATGGTGCATTAAAAAGTTACAAAGTATACGCTCTTGTGGAAATGACTGTAACTTCCGAATGGGTGAACGTAGAAACCATTTATTGGGTTAGATGACTCTTTAGAGTCATATTAAACTTTCCTATAAATAAGATCGATAAGTTAAGTTGCAAAAAAGGGTGACGCCAACCTTCCATACGAATGCTCTTGCATGTGTTCGTTTCGTTGTAGATTTGTAGTTTTGGTGTCATCACTAGGTCTACACGGGTCTAGGGAACCTACGCTTCAACTCGCTTGTATTCAGGATTGCAATTAGTTAGTTGACACAATTTCATAGAAGTATGCTTCTTTTGACATGGATATGTCTTATAGCTGGGGGTCATCCTAAAAATCTGCCCGTCACACGAAATGTCTGTTTTTCTACTCGGGGGTCAGAAGAGGAAACAAGCCCATTGAAAATTTTTCGTTTCTGGTTGTGCATGTCGTTTGAGTGAAGTGGCCATTGTGCATGGCTGTTGCTTGTAGATCCGCGCGGGCGGCGCGCTTGCGGGGATCCTGTGTGTACATGTTGGGATGTTGATTTGATAGCGATAAAGATTGGCGTTGTGGACGGCAAGAAATAACATAGTGTATGGGTGAACAGGCGCTCTCTGTAACACGCTCTCAGTCAACGCGACGCCATAATCAAAACTCCTGCATACACACCCTACCATACATTCAAAATCCTCAAAAATATAGAGGTACTCTATATCCGTACTACCTAACTTGACTAGGCACCCAGAACACGTCGCAAGAAGTCGTCTGCTCTCCTCGCTCGACATGCTCACACGCAATTTATGGTCTCTGAATGTATGCAAAATTTCACTCAGGGCAGCTGACCTCCTCCTTGCATTCATTCATATCATTCCCATTCTCACCATTTCATTAAACAAATTGTGCACTCCCAACATGCACATGCATAGACCCAATCTGAGGTCACAATGAACGAAATTCCATTTTTACTCATTATTTAGGTCAAGGACGTCCAAGGACTTTCAATGACCTTCAATTTCCGCCAATTCCCATTCATCATTTAATAAAATAGCCCGTGTTGTACTATCTGAATCACTAGGGTCCCAGAAAAAGTAGCAAGTAGTCAGTTCGACTAACATTTGGACATGCGCAGACGCAATTTGAGAGAGTGTACATAGCTCCCGCCCCCCGAAGATGAGCGAGAGCGGATAAAGTTCATTCGAGCCAAATCGGGTGATCCAGCGACTGCGTTTATGCATTTGCAATGGCGGCGATTTGAGGTCTGACTGGTCCACAATGTGGGCCCCCACTACACGTGCAATAAGCATATAGAACAAAATGGCGGATTTATACTAGGCGAGTTAGAATCTCTCAAGTCCCGAAATAAAGAAATATTCGTCGCAGGATGTTATATGTTATGATGTATTTTACATTCAGAGGTCTGCAGAAGATCAAATGCCCCCCTTCCGCAAAAATTCCAAACTGTTCAAAATGGCTGGAATCCAAACGCGCGTTGTACTACATATCTGAATGAATAGGGTCTCAGAAAAAGATACAAAGTATCTACACTGCATGCAGATACATCGGAACATGGATATGTCTATGACTACCGACTGCGTGGAACCTGTTGTGTTGAAGATGTCGACGGAAGTTTTGTAAAGATCCCAGTATAGTTATACTGGATGAAATCATTCGAAAAAACACGTCCCACGCTTTCGGTAGGCATAAGACATATCCATGTACCCATGTATCTGGTGGCAGTGTAGATACTCGTCATAAATTTATCAAACACCCAGGTCCATGCATGTGTTTGGAAAGGATAATATAATATAATATGAAGCGATATTAAGAATAACCATTCCAACCCATTACATAACATTCCTACTGGAATCGAATGGTCTTCGATTCTTCGGCGGTTCCATTAATCGGTTTGTCTCTGATATGAAAGGAATCGAGATGCCTTCGATTCTTGTAATCTTGTAAAATTTCAGGCATTTGAATTTATTTTAAAGTATTTGTGTGGACGCATATTGTCACATCATCATAATATGTTTTGTTTGTTTTTGGTTTTGAAATGTCGTGAAATCAATAAGAAAATTAAACTGGTTCAAAATGAATTTTTCACGCGAATTTCGCACGAGATTTCACGACCCTTTAATTTCTGGACGAACTGTCTACCATTCTTAAGTATCGACTCTATACATTGTCTTCAGTCATCGATCTTAATTGGATCTCAGTGTCGATTCTACGTTGACTACAGTCATCAACCCCAATTCGATTTCAGTGTCGATGCTACATTGATTACAATCATCGATTTTTCTTTAAAAACAGTCATCGATTTTGGATCGACTCCTGTCCCCACTTTCGGAATCGCAAAAGCGACCAAGCCGATAGAGATGCCTCTGATGTTTCATCAGTATAGTCATTTGATTCCTTAGTAGAGTCTTCGGTCTACGATCGATCAAGTTTCGATATACATATGTCTGACTGGGATATTTCGATTCGATACCAAAGAGAACTTCACGACCCGTTTTTATTGATCTCCCATCGGTTTTGGATAAACACCGGCTCAAGCTGGTGAAAGTACATGCCGAAAATAAACACAGGCATTTCCACAGTAGACTTCCTTTGTTTATCTGATTCTCTAGAAGTGCCGACTACTCGTACATACTCATGTTCACGCTAAAAATTCGAATATAATTATCTAATCTCCTAATGCAACTCAGATCTGTCCCTAAAATAGATTTAGACATGCGTTACATCGGCAATGTAGTCAGCGAAACTAAATGTTGGCTAAAGCTCGCCATGCACGATCGAGCACAAACACGACCGAACCGTTCGTGATCATTGCGTGCGACCAACAACCACGACCGAGCCTCCAATGAAGCAAAATTGCACCAATTTCTGGTTGGGTGCTGATTTGGTCGTGGGTGTAGTTGATTCGATTGTGGTTGGCCACGCGCAATGATCACAAATGGTTCGGTCGTGGTTGTGCTCGATCGTGTGTGGCGAGCTTAGGAAGAAACGTGTTCTCACAAAGTAGCAAGATACGTTGAGAGTGAAGTTTTATTTTCAGGAAAGGATGGGTATCACTGCACAACACCTTTTTGATATAGCGTAAATGCCGGACAGTCGTTAAATCATTCGGAAAGATTTTTTTGATCGAAAATCTCTTTATCGACTGAACGGTTCGGATACTATTTCAAAAATGGTGCCGAACGGAGTGGAGACAAGTGAAAAATGTGCCGTGTGTGGAGTGGAAAGCAAATCAAAGTGTTCTAATTGTAATCAGGCATACTATTGTTCAGTGGAACATCAAAAGCAAGATTGGAAGAACCATAAGTCCTGTTGTCATCCATTTAAAGTAATAATCCTTACGTCCTAGGCTATCACAGAAAAATTCATGCTTAGTCAAATATTTGCGATATACTAAAATATATTCTGCCAAAATTATTTGAATCCACAATTTTTTATTCTTATAAGATAATCACTCATCAATACCTATTTCATGTCACCAGTATCTGACTATGCATATCTTAATAAGATGTCTCTCTAATTGCTCTAATTCTATCAAAAGATCGAATCCAATGAAAAATTCGGAAGATACTTAGTGGCTAGTCGAAATATCAAAGCCGGTGAAATTGTTATTAAAGAATCATGTTTGGTGTGCGGCCCGAATCAAATAAGTGGACCGGTATGTGTTGGTTGCATGAAAGGACTCAACGAAAATGACCATTTGGAATGTGAACGTTGCGGTTGGCCTGTGTGCCAAAGGGAGTGCCAAAATTGTCCAGAGCATAAAGCCGAGTGTGAACTAACTATTTCAAGAGGAAGCAAGGTAGGTTTAATCCAAATATTTTATAGAAATTTACTGTCATTTTTATTTTTAAAAATTAGTTACTATATTTCACGGGGGTACAGCAATTGAAAAAATGTCACTATGATTAGATTCTCTTCTCTATGTGGCCTAGTTGATGTTTCGTTGGCATAAACTAGTTTCGAAAAATGCAGTTGCCAGTATGCACCTCCTGCTCCTCTATTAGCCAACCTGCGACAAGTCGAGAGATGCTGTGGCTTATTATTATACCCCGCACCATAGGGGGAAGACAACACAAACATCCATAGCCACGAAAGTCGTCGTGGGAAGAATTTCGAAATAAGTGATTCTGTGTGATTATTATTTTGTTTTCTATCATACGAAGGGTTTAACCAAAGTTCGCTTGGTGATTTTTTATTAGTATTTCACAAATTTAAAAGTTGTAGTCGATAGCTTATGGTTCTAGTATATTTCATATGAATTTTCAGAATTCTTGTTTAAAATGCAAATGAGAAAACAAAAAAAATTGAGAAGGAATGTCGGTAAAGCCACCGCTGCCAACACGTGGACTTCTACGTCATTCGTTGCCAATACAACTATTCGGCGAATGCCAAATTGCATATGAATTCGCTAGTAAATTTCAAGTGGTACAAGCGATTCCATGCAGGACATTTTCTTGCGGAAGATGAGTCTACTGAAGGTCACCCAAAATCTGACACCGACAAGAGAAATATTGCTCTCGTGGCTAACATAACAATTGATTGGTGACAATTTAGAATGAATGTCAAGGCTGTATCACGAATCTTACATGACAATTTAGTATAAGAAATCTGCCCGGTGGGTACCACGAATTCCAACTGACACCCAAAAAGAAGCATGTGTGCATTTTTCCTCATATTTCCTAAAAAAATCGAAAAGGGGAAGTATAGCACCTTCCATAAAATCGTCACAGGTGACGAATTTTGGTTTTATAAGTACGACGCGGAAAACCAAACAGAAGTCTACGGTATGGAGCCCGGAAGGTGCCAATTCATCCATTCAAGCAAGGTGGGAAAAGTCAACAACAAAAGTAATGATTTTGATTTACTTAGTCAGCGCGAAAATTGTAGCCACTATTCCCATGGAAACTGGTCAAGCGATAACATTTAAGTGGTTTATGGAAAATTGCTTATCAGAAACTGCCAAAAATTTATAAGACAAAAAGGAAGAGGGGTTCTGCGACGATATTTGTTTTTTGGGCCGTTCGTCCTATATACATATAGTGCGATGCATGCTGTCCGTTTGTCTGGTCACTTTGCGTGGTCCGATCTTAACCAAATTTGACATGTCCTTGGATAACATATAGTGATGGCTTTTTCGATTATGTTCTGGTCTAACGGAACACCCAAGGCTATGCTTCCATGAAAGGGTAATCCCCTAAAGTTTTGGCAATCACATAAAAAAAATGCCTGGAGCATTTCTCATCCAACGGTAATCCTGTGGTTATCGAATTTTCTCTAGTTAAATTTGGGACTGATCTTACGTGTGTTTAGGTACCATACTACTATTTTACAACATTTCTCTAAATTTTCTTATTTCAGATTAAAATTCAGCATTATGTATCGCCTCACCCCCAGTACCAATGTTTATCAATTTTACGTTGTATGCTGTTAAAAAAGACGGACCCCTCAAAATATCAGCGGCTCTTGCAATTAGAAGCTCATGAAAAGGAGCGACGTGGAACGGAACAATGGATCAGTGATATGGAAGGAATAGCTAAGTTTATCCCAAGGTACTCACATAGATCGATTCAACTTCTTTCGCCATCTTTTCCATAAAACATAATCTAATTTAATTTTTTAGGTTCTTCAAAATGAACAACTGGACGGAAGATGAAATCATGCATCTTACTGGCATCCTTCAGATAAACGGCCACGAAGTCCCACTTTCCGAGCCACCATATGTTGCCATTTATGATTTGGCATCTCTGGTCGAACACTCCTGTTACCCGAATTTAACCAAAAGCTTTACAAAGAAGGGTGGCATTATCCTGTGGGCTGCGAACGATATCAAACGAGGCACCAACCTCAGTATTTGCTACTCCGATGCGCTATGGGGAACAGCTAGTCGTCAGAAGCATTTGAAGGAGACGAAGCTTTTTAAATGTGAATGTGTGCGTTGCAAGGATGTAACCGAACTCGGAACAAAGTACAGCGCAATCAAATGTAATCGTGTCGATTGCACCGGTCTGGCCTTGCCTTTGAGTTTGGAAACATGGAATGAGGATTGGAAGTAGGTATCATTATTTCGTTTTCTGTTTGGATAGAAAATAACCAGAATATATTTTCAACATTTTAGGTGTGAAGTTTGTCAGCATGCGTTGGATAAATCCTACATAAGCGATATACTAGATCGATCTGGCACTGATCTCTCCGTTATGAAGAAAAACTCAATTGAAGATTGTTTGATGTAAAGTATTGACTTTTTATTTTGTTTATAGAGCGATAAATATGTTGTTCGTTAAGTCGAATAATGCAGGCCTGCACATAAAAGATGTGATTTTCATCCTACTTCAGACATACTATAATACTAATCAGCCTCGATATCAGCCACGAGACCTGCTGCTAGACGAGCCATGACTTCAGTCCATGAGAAATCAGCCACGAGACATGTTGTCAGGCCTGTAGTCAGGAAAACGAATAGCTAATCTGATAGCAGGTCCGACAGCAGGTCTCACAACATGTATCCTTATTGGTCTCGCAAAAGGTCTCGTAGCTCATTAGTCTTGTGTCTGACTAGTTACTACTAATATTTTTCTGTATCAGTCAACCTGTTGTTTTCTAGTTTCTATTGAATAACTTGATTATTTCGATAGTTATTAAAGTTTCCAGTTTTATCAATACGTGGCTTAAGTCTTGTGGGCGATAGCGCGTCAACTAATATCATTTTGGCCTCGTTGATGTTTCATTGGCATATTAAAAACTTCAGATTTACATGTTGCTACCTGGATACTATTACCTTATTGGATAATATGACACCTTGCAGTAAAGTAGAAACTTTGGATTGTGTTTCACATTTCACCCACTTTAACCACATCGTAATTCCTGTTTTCATTGAACTTTCGTTTAGGTACTTAAAACATTACACCAAATGGCTACCACCGCACCATCACCATATTGCTGAAGTGAAGGTTGTTCTTGGACAGCTCATAGGATCTGGAGGTCCAACTGCCTTGCAAATGTTAACACTTGAAATGCTAGACAAGAAAATATCATTGTGTAAGGAAACAATCGAACTATACACCAAACTAGCCCCAGGTAAATTTAAGTAATTAATATTCCCAAGCTAGTTTCTAACATTTTGTCTTAAATTAGCCGAAACCCGTGTTCTTGGACTACTGCATTTCGAAATGCATGCTGCTCTAGCCGAACGAGGACGCAGATTGTCTCCAGAAAACGCAGATGCTTGCAAATCTGCACTAGAAGAGTCTGTGAAACATGCCGAAATAGTTTGCAAATTACTACAGCATGAACCGAAAATTCTCTCAGAAGGACAGGTCTACGCTCAAGCCAAAATTAATTTGGATTCGCTAAGACTTGTGCTTGGATTATGAGCTTGTTTTTTTTGGAATAGTATTTTGTAGCAGTGTGAATTGTACGCCACGTTTTGTAAAGGAAGTTTCATAACAAAAGACAATTTTTAAAATAATAAACAGATATTTTTTCCAAATTTAAAATTCGTTGTTTTAACCAGTTTTATTTCTCATATAAAAATAATAAACAGATAGTTACACAAAGTAATCAGGCTCACTTTTCATATTTAAGTGACATTTCTGAGAAAATGGCAAAATCACCTATAAATGGCTTTTTACACTTAGATTAACCGGTCGTTAGACTTACTAGACCAGTCACTAGACCACGGATTAGAGCGCCTATCAGACCAGCCATTAGACGACGCACTACACCACCTATTATACCACGCATCAGACCGCCATTAGAATACGTGTCATTCCAGCTTAATAGGTGTTCTAATGCGTGGTTTAGACTAGCCACATAGGTGTCTACAAATAGATGGTCTAATGCGCGGTCTAGGGTGGCTGGTTTGTCTAACGTGCAAAACGCCCTTAGTATTTATATTTGAACACTGGAAGAAGATCCTTCTTCGTCTCGATTCAGACGAAGTCACCATATAATGTGAACTAAATTCTCTGAAATAATTCCACCACATACGATCTTGTAAAAAGTAAACAGAGAAACACACACCCTCTTCACTGGAACAACCACTCGGTCCATATAGTCAACATACAAGCTGTCCAACTACCTCTGTGACTCTAGCCCGGAACACCCTGTCCATATAGTCAGAATACAATCTATCACAAAATTGCTTCATCTCTCTCGCCAAATTTCATTTACTTTTATCTCTCTCTACCATACTCGCATACGAGTACATACGTCGATATACGATACATGTTCGAGGATCGAGTCTCTCACCTAATCGGTCGCCATTCTGAAAGCCGAAGCAGAATCTGACTTTTCAGATTCCTCCTCCATGCTTCCCCCTCCGGTAAAATATGAACTGTGAACTGTCAATTTTTGGATCTGAAAAGTATTTTGATCCCAAAATTTACGGTTGATTTATCGTAAGCTCCACATGTTTCCCGCATCACTGCATTCACAAACAGACTTGGAAATCTCCACTCATACCATCAACCAAATTGTCCACGTCCTTGCAAAAGGTGGGCAGTGGCAGTGGTCCAGTGTATTGGATGCCCGATCCTATCGAGGAGCAAACTGCGATTCAGACCAACTCTTGGTGACGACAACCTATCTCTGTGTTCTTCAGTGCACCAATCGAGAATCAGCCCTCCCAAAATCTTTACGGTTGGACAAACTCTTGAGCGATGTTACGTTGCAGGCATATACTGTCGCCCTTGAGGAAAAACTATCACCTATGCTGCACGTCGTCAGCAACAAAGGTTTACACGGGTTCTGGGAAGGACTTAAAAGTACCATCAAGGAAATCGCAGAGAAGGTCGTGGGGTTCAAAGCACGTCAAGCGCGAAACGGCTGGTTAGACAAAGAATGCAGAAAATCACTCGCTGCAAAGAACGGATCATACAGTTAACGTGCAACTACAATACAATAATACAATTAAGAACGGCTATCAACCGAGGACTAGCCTCTGTAAGGACAAGGGTGGAAACATTATCAGCGACAACGATGGGCGTCCTATTTTGAAAATCTTCTGAGTCCAATATCTAACGTCCCCATAATTCGATGGCGTTATTATTGATCGTGGCCCCACTGCACAACCTCCGACAGTAGACAAAGTTGATCTCGCCCTGTGGTCACTCAAATATATTATTAAATATATGTAGGTACGAGTATATGACGTTATTACAGCTGAGCTGCTAAAATCCGGTGGAACGGGTCTATTAGATATAATACATCGCCTACTTCTGCGAATCTGGGAGGATGAGGTGATCCCAATAGATTGGTGCAGGAGTACCAGCTGTCCCATACACAATAACGGAGATAAATTGCTGAAATGAGAATTACAGAGGCATTTCACTAGTCTGTACGTCCTATAAAATAATTGACGAAAGTTCTGGAGCATAGTAATGATGCAATCAAGAACCAGGACGCCAGCACAATCGAACATCAACGTAGGGGACCTCAGGATCAAATTCGTAGACCACTTCACATACCTGGGTTGCAACCTGTCGAAGGATGCCAACAAAACTGGCGAAATCAAATAAGACTTTCTTCTCGGTCCTCTCCATAATGAAACCAAAGCATGTGAACAGAAACACGAAGCACCGCGTATACCAGGCCAGTGCTATGCTATGGCTGCGAAACCTGGACCCTATACTAACTCAAGCCTCCGAAAACATGCTAAACGCATTCGAACGGAGAGTCCTTCGGTGAATTTTCGGAGCAGTTTACGACCGAGATCGAGGGCGCATCCGGTACAACCAGGAGTTGTATGAACTGCATGATGAGCTGGAAGTTTGGAAAATCGTCAAACTACAACGTCGTCAATGGGGAGAGTATGTACAACAAATGAATGATGTTCGCATGTCTAAACAAGTAATGAACGGACGACGAGTCGACGGAGCGAGACTACGAGGACAACCGAGAGCTCGTTGGGAGAGCTCAGTACATGCGGACGCCGAGCAACTACTGGGCTTCCAAGATTGGAGGACGCATTCACATGACCGAGATAATTGGAGGACAATGATCCAGGCGGCTAGACCCCGACGTCGGGCAGTTGCGCCACGATGATGACTAGACTAGAACGATTCCTCTAGCTGTTGCTACACCAATATTACTGCCGATGGTGTTGATTATCGTTGGCCATCAATATTTTCGACCTGGGATGTGCTTAAGGGGTGCAGAGGTGTGATAACTACAACTATAGAAATGCACTTTTATTAACCTTTTTTGATGAGACATGCAAATTCTATTATTGTCAGTTTTCTATGCTGTTGAAATGCCGCTTTCCTGTAAATTTCCATATTTCTAAGTATAGGTACATACAACGGTCTCGAAATGCAAGGGGGGAATAAACTCTGATTCTCCTTCCCCCCTGTTCTCCTTCCATCAAATTAAAAAAAAAAAAATTCCAACAATGGAAAATACTCGACAGCCTACACCAAACGAAAAAAAACCAATTTGGCCTTAATTTTTCCTCTATGATGCCCCCCCCCCCCCCATTCGCCTATTACGATGCAACATTTTCACATACGTACTTGAGGTCAGTTTCGCGTCAATCATCACCCCAACATGGAAATGATAATTCTGCTTCCGACTCTTATACCGGAACCAGAATGAACGCCGAAAGCAACAGCAGCGACAGCAGCAACTACAACAACATACAGATCTGCTTTCGCCGCTGTTGCCGTGTTCAATCTAGGTCGCGCATGGGGAATGCGAGCTTTCTAATTTGACATTTCGTTGCCGCTGCCGCTGCTGGAGCATTCTGCGTTCATTCTGCTTCCGACGCTTATCTTCAGGGATTTCCTCTTTCTGCGGTTGCTAAAGGGAACGATTCTGTTTTCTGCTCAATTAACTCTAGACCTACTTTTTTCAACCACTACACTTCGGAGTTGCCTTAGCCCAGTGGGGCATGCGCGCGTCAAAATTTCTACCAATACCTTCTTGTGAACTAAATTGTATACAATATGTTACTCCACAAGTATGGTTTGTACAGTGCACTCTGGTCGGATCGCTCTTTGAAGTAAGCGAATATTTGGTGGGCCTCAGAGTTGAACTCATAACCTTTTCTCGAATTTAGTTTAGAGTAATTGTTTTGGTTGGATCAGCTATAGGACTATAGGTCTTGAAAGTACATAACTTAATTGATCCACATATTCCTGAATTAAAAAAAAAAAACATAAAATTTACATAAATATGTTCCATCTTTATTTCTATTCAAGTATCCGATAAAAACAAATTATAAATTTCAAGTCTTTTTCTTAGTCTTAACGAAACATTTCACTCCATGAGAAAAGCACAAAAATTTAGATTCCCTTTTATATTTCGAATTCATATAACATGCATCTCCTCTCCAAGATAGCACTTAATTATCTAATAGAAGCCAAAGTAAATATCACCAGAATGTCTTTTCTTTGGCGATTGATACGTTAAAAATTTAGGCATTGATTTATTCTAAATGTTTATAGGCGCGTTTTTTCAACAGTTCAGATTAGAGCAATCGCACGCATTACACTAACAAGCTGCTCTGTATAGAACAATTTTGTTAGTGTAACGCGTGCAATTTTTGGTCTGCTCTGATCTGAACTGTAAAAAAAAATCGCCAACGGTAGGCGCATACACAGGCCGATCCATCGGCCGATATCAATATCGGGCGATGAATCGGTCGAACGATCGCCGCGTCGATGGTGGGTTTTATAAAACATAGTGATAGAACGATTGAATAGGGATTCAATGTCAATAGACTGTTATAAATTGAGATGGTATTGGCCATTTAAGTTATTAAAATCATCTAAATTGCCTTCATTATTTTATATAAAGAAACGACATTATTTTTGTCTTCTTTACCGGTCTTTTTATTAATATTATGTAGTAGCAGAGGGCACCGTGTGAACAATATTAATAAAAAGCGCAGTAAAGGCGAAAAAACATGGACTTGTGACAACAAGTAGGTCAAAGGTTATTTTTTATAGTATCTGCTCAAGGGAACAGATAAACAGATATTATAGTTATAAAACGAAATATGCATTTAGTATACAGGTTAAAGATTCAACTCGAAGGCTTTTTAAATATTTTTTCTCTAACTTTTAGAGCTCGCGCAGACGGGAAATTTTTTAGTTGAAACCAAAAATAAACTAAATATTTTAGTCGGAAAAACAGAACACACTGCGGTTTATGAGACCCCGCACACAGCGATAACTAAATAGTTTAGTCGGACTGTGTTCGCGGTCTCATAAACCGCCGTATGTTATTTTTTTTCGGACTGAACAATTTTTTTTTTTTTCAACTATAATGTTTGCTGTCTGCGCGAGCCCTCAGGCAGCGTTTAGCCAATCTCCGGCCGCCAGTCTTAGTATTGGAGAGGAGAGTTATCAGCATTTAACAAAAACAATCATCGTCAGGTGGTAATCAATACAAAGCTATTTCTTGTTAACATCATCAGTAGAATCTTCAACATTCAATTTGACACGTTTTTTTAGTTTTGTAGCATAGCTTTGTACTCACACTTTTCGCAAATAAGAAATAATTGCTAATAATGTTATTGCAAATTATTTGAAATTATGTTAATTTGTATATGATATGGATGAGACTATACAACAATTTGTTTCCATATTGTGTTGATGGTAGCGAATTAAGAGAATTATTAAAAAAAATTAAAAGTACAGTACCAAGAGTACGATTATACCTAATATTGAGTCTACTTCTGATCGTTTTCTCTTTATTGAAGTCATACAGAACATCCAATGAAAAAGTTATGACATTTATAATAATACAGTTAATTGAAAATAAATATTCTATGTTCGAAAAAATGTAGGCGAAAATTATCCCCCAGCCTATCAAATATTAAAATAAATAAGAAATGTGATTAATTTAATTTTTTTATGTGTACTAATTTGGTTTATTCATTTCTTATTACTCTTTCTTTTCGAAGGATATTCTCAAAAGGTAAATACATAATTCACTGCCATCAACAAACTCTACTTATTCACACAATTACGTAGATATTTGCGTAATTTTTTCAATTATGTTAGTCATTTTAGTTACTTTTTTGTACGTCTTTCTTATATACATTTCACGTTTGTACAATTTGCATGTATGATTTTGAATGCTTGTATTTATAATACGTACTACAAATTTAAAAAGTATGATTACGATTGTTGTTTTGTTGCGCATATATTATAAAATTTATGTCGTTGCTCTTTTTTTTATTTCAATTTTTATTCAATATATAAATTGTCACACTTATCTTCATAACATAATAAGGCATAATAGGCATTATCTCATTTCAAATATATTTGTAAACAAGTCAGTAAGATTCATAAAAAGATAACAAACTATTAAAACTTACTCGTATATAAATATACGCGTTTATGTACTTATATAAATAAAATTAATAAATCGTTCTCACCATTTTAACATTTAATTCATATTATAACAACTTTCTACTGTCAAACATATGTTTGATTTGATGCAATTACTATCTGAATCCAAATTAAACTTGTCAGAGGAGTTAATTAGGCTTTTTTTCAATATCAACTGGGTTACCTAGTAAGGGCATTGATTTACAATACTAATCACAACATGGGTTAAATTTAGTTACGTATAGCTCCTTTAGCTGTTTATTTTTTTTTTAGCTGGTTATATGAGGAGACGTCAAACTAGGCTTGTTTTGTGTTTGTGTTTTTTAATCTGGAAGCTCTAGTAATATTTTAACTGTGTCTGTTTTTCATTTCTATACAGACTTTCGCGGAAGATTAACAAAAGCTTGGCCTAAACATATAATATTGATTATATGTATTATGGTTATTGCCATAATTAACACTCTATTTTGGTTATACTCCATGAATGGATATATTTTACAATTTGTTGTAATTGTTTTATTAAGCAACTATAGTTGGCTGTTTGATTGGTTTATACATTTTCGTTTTTGCTTGTTTTGCATACAGTTTTGGCTAGATAGGCTTAATTGTTGTTACTACTGCCGCTACTGTTGGATTTTAGGAGCGACACGATAGGACTATTATCCAAATCCACTGGAGGTTGTTGGGCCGGATTATCTTGATCCATGACTGGTGGTAAAACGTTGTCTTGAAATTCACCGACGATATTACCTGAAGAAAAAGAATATATTAGAGCTTTAATGTGATAAACAGTAGATAATATTCAAAATTTCGAACTCCTCTATACTACTATTCATGGTCTTAACTCCCCAGTGGGCTTGCGCGCGTACACATCCATAGCTATGCCTTGTTGACGTTTCGATAACATATAAATTTTGGATGGCGTAGTTGCTAGCATACATAGCCGTCTTTTACTGACAAGTTTGAAACGCCGTAGGAGTTCTAATAGTACCCACAAGTAGTTTTTTATTTTATAATATTAGCACGCCGGCCGGGGGAATGAACCCCTGATTTCTCGATTCAAGTATCATCGAGTGGCAACCGAGACCGCGTGGCTACCGAGCGCGTCAAATATTATACATAGGTATAATAATTATGTATATAATAAATTATAATATTATATATTGTCTTTTCTACAGGGTTTTCCGCTTCAAAGGCCCTTGAGAGTTTTGCTGTACATTTTGTTTATGGAAAAGCCTTTCCGAAACGGACAGTCTATCTCCAAGCGTTTTGTTTTTTTTTTGCTTGTTGTCAGAAAGTTTAGCTTTCGAGGAGAAATCAGTTTCTAGAGAAATCACTCCCTGAACAATTAAAACCAACATTTGTCCTTATTTTCTGAAAATTTTTACTTTTTTTCCAGATTTTACCGTTTTTTGTAATATTGTTCAAAACTATTGGTTTCCCGATTTATTTGTAAGTTGCAAGCCCCAATAAACCAGTGTTCAAGGAAAAAGTGCAAAAAACAGCGTGATATTTGGAGAATAGCGGTTTATACCATTCCCGTTTTGATGTCGAGGCTTCCTCAACTTATTTGTAAGTTTCAAACCCCAGTAAATCTAATTATAAGAAAAAAGTTCAGTGCTTGTTTATCGATAACTGACATGTTTAAATTAATATCTTACCTGGAGGATAATAGTATGCCACCACGAAAATTTTCCCGGTTTTGGAAGACGCTTTGCCAACACCAAAATATCGTGTTGACACCCATACCATCTGAGTGAAATGACCTGAAATTACATCATTATAGAATCAATTATACGGTTGAACATTTTTAATTTCTTATTTAAATAATTACCCGCATTAACGTTAGTATGTAGCAAGCTTGGCTCCTTAAAGTAGTTGTAACGTCTTACTGTACTATACCAATAAGAAGCCACTTCCTGCCCTGAAAGAAATCAAACGGATATTTTACTAGTAGCTATAAACGCAAAAATGGTAAAATAAGGATAAATTAATGATACTGTTCATTTCGTAAAGATTCAGAAAAGGCTGTGTCAATGTTCACAAATTGAATAAATAATGTTGATTTGATAGCTCAACCTCTTCAAAGCACCCCCCGGATCGGCATAGTTAACTAAATTGTCTGGACTCAGATCTATAACCGTAGAGAAAGCAATACGAGTAAACCAATACCCATAGCATAGCATATCATATAAATGTAGAACGTTTAGACGCTCACGTTGAATGAAAATACTACGAGTAAGATTACACCCTTAACGTAGGCATTCATAAATTATCGTGCACAATTTCCAACAATCATAATTTTTATTGAACGTTTACATAGGGCTATCGAATTGCTTGTGCGTGTTCTGCATAATTTATTTACTAGGTGGAATTCGTAACACGATTGTTGATAGGTTCGCGTATCCTTCTTAATTACTACAGCCAGGAGGTTCTGGTTGAATGTGAGTTTGACTTTGCCAGTCAACTCTCCTAATGAGGCGAAATCAGTTTAATTGCTGCCTCGCCTTCTCTATTGGTAACTGGTTGGGGTTTTTGTGTTTTTTTATTAACGAAGGAAATGTTCATTAAAAAATCAGACTTGAAAATTGTGTAGTCGGGATTCCAATGTATTTTTTTTAATTTTTTAACCATGTAGTTGCTACAGATATTTAAATTGTTTGGCCAATTGTCGATCTCATCTAATATTACTAAAAGCGCAATAACTCAAAAACAACGCAAGCTATTTTAGAATACCCAAATAAAAACTCAATTGTAGCTAATACTTTCCGTAATTTTTTAAAATTTATTCCGGTTCAATCGTACAAACGGTTAAAAAGTTATAGGCTGGAAAAACAAATAAAATTATTTGGCTAAATTAAATTTGTTTGTTTATCCCTTTTTAGGGTTTTGTAGTGAAAACAAAACTCCTTTGAAATCGGTCAAACGTCTGTCTGTCTGTCCATGAAATATCTCACAAACCGGTATAGCTACATGCATGAAATTTGGTGGAAATATGTATGTAGAAGTATTACCATACTCTGGAGAAAGCGATGCATCGTAATATGCTAATAGGCCAGCTTTAACGGTATAGGCAAGTGGGATATCATACGAAAGGTACCATCGAGTATGTAGCATTTTTGGCATTTTCTTCAACTTTGATGAAATGAGAAAAGAGGGAGAGGAGAAAATATGTGACCAGAGTGCATTTTTAGACCGTTATACTTAGAAATATGGAAATTTACAGGAAAGCGGCATTTCACCAGCATAAAAAACTAAAAATAATAGAATTTTCATATCTCTTCAAAAAAGGTTAATAATGCGAATTGCAGTTATTGAACTATCCGTTTTTTAAAGGGTAAAAATGAGAGGGGTGATTCTAACAATAATTATTCACAAAATTTCTTTTTTTTTAGGATTTTGTAGGAAATTATAAAATCGGTCAAATATTTTCAGTCCGTCTGTCCATAGAATATCTCATGAACGGCTAAAGCTTCCCAAATGAAATCCGGTGAGAATGTGTAGAAATGCTGTAATTCGTTGGAGAAAGCGATATGTCGGAATTGGCCAACTTTAAGAGATGAGGGGTCCCCATATTTTGCGATTTTGTTTTTTTCGGCTTGTATGGGCAAGCGGAGTGTCGTGAAACAGGTAATGTTGAGTACATTCTATTTTTGGCATTTTTATACCCTAGACTTTTAGTATAGGGTATATTGTTTTTGTCACGACGGAAATATGTAACACCTTAAAGGAGGCTCCGGAGGTATAGCAATGTATATATATAAATGATCAGGGTCACCTCCTGATTCGATTAAGCCATGTCTGTCTGTCTGTCTGTCTGTCTGTCTGTCCGTTCGCACGATAACTTTCGATAGAATGAAGCTAGGGCCTTGAAATTTTGGTCAAATGTTGGTAGTGTAATCTAGTTGGATGGTATTGAAAATGGACATGATCAAGCCAAGAGAACGCCTACCTCCCCTACATATGTAAAATACTTAAATGTATCTGTAACTCCCGATTAAATAAATATGAAAAGCTCTAGCTTTGGCAGATTACTCGTGAGGGTAATCTCATAAACTCCTGGGAAAATAAAATCGATTAGTTGAAAACTAACGGTAATTTTCTTACAAAGAGCCCCGTACTACCCTACTTTTCAGGTTTTTTGTCTATAACTCTTGAACCAATTGACGTAGACGCCTGATTTTTGGCATGTAACCCTGGGGTAAGAAGATGCTTGAGTTCTAGTAAGTTGGGCATAATCGGATCAAAGGAACGCCTACCTCCCCTACAAATTTAAAAAAATTCAATATTCCTTTAATTACGATAACTTTCGATAGAATGACACTAGCGAGTTGAAAATTTGACAAAATGTTGTTAGTAGGATCTTCTTGGTTGGTATTGAAAATGGGTAAGATCCGACTCAAGCAACCCCTACCTCCCCTACAAATGAAACTTCAAATAAGCGATAACTTTTGATAGAATGATACTACCGAGTTAAAAATTTGGTGGAATGATGCTAGTAAGACCTACGTAGTTGGTGTTGAATATGGGCAAGATTCAACCCAAGGAACCCCCACCTCCCCTACATATGAAACTTCAAATAAGCGATAACTTTTGATGGAATGAAGCCAGTGACTTGAAATTTTGGTCAAATGTTCGAAGTGAGATTGAGTTAGTTGGCATTAAAGCTGGGTAACATCCGACCAACGAAACCCCTACTTCCCCTACAAACGAAACTTTAAATTAGCTCTCGATAGAGTGAAGTTAGAGACTTGAAATTTTGTTTAAATGGTTGTAGGGTGATCTAATTGGTTGGTGGCAATGATGAGCAAGATCCGACCTAAGGAACCCTTACCTCCTCTACAAGTGAAACTTCAAATAAGCAATACCTTCCGATAGAATGAAGCTATCGACTTGAAAAATTCGACAAATATTGTAGAATGGGTTAGTTAGTTAATTGATTTTGAGAATGGTCAAGATCCTAATGAATGAGTGCCAACCTCTCCTATGAACTGGCCATATAGGAGACCCATTCTTAATGCATATGGTCGTTGCCAATTGGTACTTTTGGTATCTCCACTAGGTCTGTACAAGTCTAGGGTATATACGCTTCGGCCTGGTTTTTATTCAATTTGAAGAAACATTGGGAGCGGGAAAAATATGGGATCGTAATTTGTCCCACCAGTGAAGGGTGTCATAGCTTCGGCTAGCTTGTTTTTTTACGCAAGTTTACAATTTGCAATGTCGTCTTAACAGGAATGGTTAGGCATCTCGAAGAGTAGGACAATTCACCTCGTATACATACATATTTGGGGCGATCGGTAGCTCAGCGCTTAGAGGCGTCAGTCTCACGTCTGATTACCGACGTTTCGGGTTCGAATCACATCCACGACGACGTTCGTGGCCATGGATGCTTATGTTGTCTTCCCCTGTGGTGCAGAGCGTAAGAATATAGTAAGCCACAGCATCTCCCGACTTGTCGCACATAGGCGGCTAAAATGGGGCAGCAGGACAGCACGCTGGCAACTGCATTCTCGGCAACTAGTTTATGCCAACGAAACGTCAACTGGGCCACATGGAACACTTGACGCGCTATGACCCGCAACGGGTTTGGGCAATTGAGTGTCTACAGTACAGCTTCCCATTTTAAAATTATTACTTTGTGAGGTGAGAGATGGAGTCTTTTTATGAATTATATAAGATACTATACTCATTTTAATTATGGTGTTTTTATCCTTCTGAGTGGCACCAAGAAGAGCGAGGTGCGATATTGTATTGATATACCAAAATAAGCACTTGCCACAAAACCCTCGGATTGCGGGCGTAGTCCTCTCTATTCCGGTTTCATTTCTTTATTATTTTATTTACATACATGATGTACTTGTCCTGCTTCAAAAAGTTTCTTTTTTAATCAGGCGAATTTCGAAAAATATATTATTACCTTCAAGGGCTGTGACTTGGTCGAGTTGAGGCACCTCCATCGTGATAACTCAAAATATACAGTTTCAAAAAAATTCGATAACCGGTTCTATGTCAAATGCCGAGCATGATTTCATGAACTGTATAAATCTTCTCTCTTTTTGCAGGATAGAAAAAAACACCCACAATTGTAAAATACGTGGTCTAATGGCTGGTCTGAAAAGTGGTCTAATAGGTGGTCTAATGTATGGTTTAATAGGTGGTTTAATGCTTGGTCTAATGGATGGTTTGATGCGTGGTCTAATCCCGACCACACACTATCGAGCACGAACTCGAATATGGTATGTTTAAGTGGACCTTTTCTTCAGTGTTGCTTGAAGTGTGGGTGTCTTGAACCATCCGAAACACTTGTAGCATGTTCAAGTTCGTGTTCGACAGTGTGACCCTAATAGGTGGTCTAATGCGTGGTGTAATGATTGGTCTGATTGGTGGTCTAATAGTAGGTACAATGCATGATCTAAAGTAGTTAGTTGGCCCAACGTGTAAAAACAGCCTTAGAAAGGTCGCATCCGCGTAGGAAGTCTGGGAGATTCCCTTCTGCTTTACAGATAGGATAAAATATTCACATTCTCGAAAGAAGGACCACACTCCTAGGGAAGATTGTACCTACACATTGTTGAAAACCAGCATCCGAACAATTGCTCAATCTTCAATCAATCATTACGGAGTTATCACACTTTTTGTTGTTATGATCAAATTGCTTGAGTTACCACTCTCTGAAGACCGACTTACATATAAAAAGTGTCACTCATACTGTAAATATATTATTTGACACAAAAGAAAAAAAAAATGTTTTTTCTTAGAGCCTTGGCTAGCAAAACCATCTATTTTTTTAATGGGGTTTTTGCCTTTTTCTTCGTAAGTACCATACCTACGGGCATCTGATCATCTTATCTCAAATTAAAGCTTATGTATTTAAAAAAGTAGATTCTAATTATTTCCCTCGTGGAACTAATATTTAACCTGTTATTGGATGAAATACTCGTACATTAAAAAATTATAATTTTTCCACTTCGGAGGAACAAAAGAGCAATTGACAAAAAGTGTTTTTCAAATTAGATTAGCTCCGTTGCTATTGAGAAAAAACCAGTCAGATAAAATTTGTAGGAAATTTTGCGCTCTACAAAAAAATTTACTTTACACATTTTGCATTAAAATGGGCTAGAACGGAATTATAGGCGAAAAACTGATCAAAGTTCCAGTTTTTCCTAGATGGCTTGGGAGCACACGAGGAGAGGAGAGTGGCACAAACTTGGATTTTTTACTGCCCCGCCGACCTGTACACCATATCAAAATTTCAGTACTACCACATCTTTTGCACGCTAACCCCCCTTATTTGATCTCTATTTCTTGGGCTAATGTGTCAATAGAAAAATCTCAAACTAGTGAAACATGTTGAAAACATTTTTTGTCTTTAATATTTGGTCCTTTCAGTTGCGTTTTCGCGCCCAGCATTACGAATTTCAGTATATGTATGCATAAACATATAATATCACGTATAATATTTATATATTTATACATATATAACTCTATTTTCAACGTTGTTGTTACGATTATATTAATACAAACTCAAATAGAAGTTCTTCAACAAACAAGATTATTAACACCCGTTTCATATCAAGTAAATACCCATTCCCATTGTATCCCTGCGGAAAATATTTGACTTGGTGAAACAAAAGCATAACATATGTGGTCTGACAACCTTATCCCCAAGGCAATCACTTAGCCCAAACAAATTGCCAGGACCACATCTCGGTCGAACATAAACACCACATTACCATCATGTAACTCTATCTACGCCAGTTAAATATACACTTTTACGGTCTACTTTTTTCTTTGTGTGTAACATTTTATGGCGGCGCCCGCGCCGGCCAGTGGTGGTACTTCTTCTCTTGTAAATCAATACCTTTATAGAAATTGATAGCTTTACTCGCCGACAACGTTCCACAAAGCCAAAATAAATTCTGTTTAACGAGTTTTTGCATATAACTGATGATAGTGATACATAGTACAGTCAGGAGCCAAACATTTCCTTTGGTAACAGAGGATAGTCAACGGTTTTGTACGAACGAAATGTATATAACTGTCATGGATGGGATGAAAGCGACGAGGGAACATCCTGCAACTAAAACTGAATAACTTCATGACAAGAGAAAGGACAGTTCTACACTTCCGGGTTAGAAAAGTTGGTCTTTGTTATAAACGACTTTTGCTTTCCGTTGTGAATTCGTTTTGAAACAATATCGAGAATAGTTCTCCGAAATTTGTTATGCGAATGTTGAATTTCGATGAGTTCATAGAATTTCTGGTTAATTTAGCGGTGGGAAATATTCTTTCAAGTATTATTTTTCATTGTGGTTTGGATGCTGTTTAAGTTTACCAATTAATATACATACAGTTAAAGTGCAAACTCTCAGGGGGACTTATTTGCGTTTTAAAACATTTATTGATACAGTATCGAGCGCTGTAAATGGCGTGTTTTAGTACATACTAGCAGAAAGAGCTGGCTTTGCTCACAATATTGACAATGATTTCGATCGTTTTGGATATTTTCTCACGGTTAATCACCTCGGGGAGGGGGACTTTGGGAGCGCACAGTGCTTCATTTCGTTGACAAAAATAGAAAAATCAACTATTTTTCTCTGAGTTTGAGTATCCTCTCTTTAAGAGAACATGTTGAAACACGTAAAAATCATGTTTTAAGATTTTTGTTTTTACTTTTCTAGTAATATTTTGAAATAACGATGAACAATTGGAAATCATAATAAAAAGGTGTATGAGTTTCAAGATGTCTCTCGGGTCCTAATTCCCTAAAGTTATATTTTTCAGATAGACTAGGTCCAACACTTAAAGTGTAAGACAAAAAAAAAAGTTGAAAAATACAAAGAATATATAAAAAAACTTTGAATAAGGATTAAAAAGACGTCACAAAACGTTTTAGGTGACTGATACTTTCTGTAAGCTATATATATACTTTAATTCTAACTACTTTCGGTTTTGCCTTTTTGGACACAATACACACATTTTAAATCGCAATATTTACATTTCAAGTCATCCTAAAAGTGATAATTTCAGAAAAATAATACTCAAACCTTAATTTGTTAAAAAAAAAACAATTGGCGATACTCATTTCTCAATATCTGGATTATCCGTAAATTTGTAAACCGGGATGACGCTGACCTCTTTAGTACTGTTAAATTGGTTTTTACAATAAACCCCCGATTAATCAAACCAAGAGCCCGGCGTCATTTCGGATAACGAAATTTGACACGGGTACATTTGGGAAGGCCGGGATGAAAGTAAGATGGTTGTTAATTCGCTTGACCCCTCCAGGAGCATGGGCGCGTCAACATTGTTTATCAAGAGCTCGAAATATTATTTGGCTACCAGTAATAACAAACTGGCGCAAACGATGAATTCATACATTTTTCATGAAGAGTTAAAGTGAGCTTAAATTGACGTTAGGCAAACTTAGGCCTACTGCACTTGATGCAACTGGTTTGAAACTCAAGTCGCAAACTCGTTTTTGATGCAGTTGCCACCAGTTTGTAACCTCTGTTCGCACACGCTGAGACTGATTAGCAACCCGAGTTTTAAACAACACCAGAATCGGAATTACCCGTACGACACCAGTCCTTTTTGCTTATCACACTCTATTTACCTGTCAAATAAACTTCGGTCGCCACGTAACACCTTTTACTACACGACGAACGACACTTCACAAATTTGGAAAGATCACAGATGATCCGATTTCCTGTGGTCTGTGGCCAGCTAAAAAATGCACATAGACGCATCTTGCAGCCGGAACTTCTTGCGATTAGATAATCCTCACGCAACGCGTTGCAAACTAGCTCCAAACCGGTTTGTAAGTAGACTCGTTGTGCGGATTCTCATTGCCATGTCTCAAATCAATTGCATCGCAAACTAGTCTGTAACTCAAGTTGTAAAGCAGTTGCGTTGTGTGCGGAAGGCCAAGTAGCTATTGTTAAACCCCAAAGTCCCATCCCAACAACTTCTTGGCCGAAAAAAGTTTGACATGTTACATAATCTCTCAAAAACGGTATGTTTGGCGCTTCACACCTCGTTCTTGGAAGTGCATACTGAATCCCGCTTAAAATCTATTTAGCGGGCTGCTTTTAAAACTGTATTCGGGGCAAGGAAAATCACGTGATATCAGCTCACGAAGCGTAAGCAGGCTAAAGACTCGATACTACAATCATAATTTTTATGCATATTAATCCCTAATTTCCTATTACATTTCTACTGCGACTATGCTGAGTTGGAAATAAGAATACCTATGTATGTTGTAGAATATTGCCACACTTTATACTCGTACAATACAAAACCCATTCAATCAGCAAGAAACCCAAATCTTTTTAAAATTTACGACATAAACCATAATAAATTCACAGTGGATTTTACATAATCCCTCTTATAAGATAAATTGCTTCTGGCCCTTATAGATTTATACAGCGAAAGCACATCTCATAAAAAAGAATAAAACTTACCTGTTAAGTCTGTTACAAGTGCACTTACGGGACAACAGAATAAATTCTGCCCTAAGGTTTTTTCCGAACGATAATAAAATTCATTGGTGCTTGCCAAATGATAGGCCCATTGTTGAGCATATTCGCACAACTGGAAATAAAAAGGAACAACAACAGAATTCAGGACAACATTGAATAATGTGAGTGGATAAACAAATTAAGTTGAACGTATGCAAATTTAATGGCGAAAATGCAATATTGGCGTTGCATTTGCGTTTGCAAATGGAAAATATTTGCCATGGCAGGTTTATAATTTAGTCCGTTCCAAGGACACTTCAAAATATTTTCGTTGCATAAATTGATTGGCACTAGAATAGTTGTAAACATAAACAAAACCATAAATTTTAAAAAATTGCAAATATAATTTTATTATAGACGTACATATACTACACGGAAGAAAATTCAAGGGGAGTCTTCCGGTATTGTAAATTAACGCTTGGTCTGAAAGAAAAATTAATCTGATAACGAAGAAGGAAATTTCAATGGTATATAGTAAGGAGCTAAAATGTTGGATATTATGCAGTTTCTCCAAACCAAAAGATCTGACAAACTAACATCAAAAATCAGATAACAAAATCCTCAAAATGATGGTCAGACTTGCTGGGCATTTTCTATCGCATTCAAGATTAGTCCGCCAAGCCGCAGCCAGCTTGAACTTTAAGTGACAATAGCCGCGTTACTTTGTAGCTGGAACCGAACAACATACACATACAGCGCTAATAATATTCTCCCTAATATTGCGAGATGGAGAGCTGGTGTAAGAAACTTGTTCTGTAAGTGACTTTTCAGGTTGAAATATTCGGAATTTACTGCGGGTAATGCAGTTTACTTATGCAGTTTAGGTAGACCATACAGTGTATTTCCGGTGTGTAAGATGTTGATTTTGTGACTCAAAATGAGTCCACCGACCAATCAAAATTGTAACAAACAATGGTGTTTTTTTTAATTTGAATTCATTAAAGAAATCAATTACGCTTAACTTAGCCAACTGTTTATTGAAGCCAAACCACTAATCCAATATGACTCCTATAATAACCCGCGTCGACTGTATTATAATTAGTGTCTCTAAATATTAGGCACGACTTTTTTTAACAGCCGTGCAGACCAGAGAACATACAAAATAATTCTCCTGCCCCGTTTTTGTCTTCGCTACTCTAATCTGCTCCATAGCGTTTTTTGCCGCTTATCCTGCTCTACTCTGCTCTGTACGGAAAAACTCACCTATTATTTACCGAAAATCGATTCTTTGTTTACACTTGACAAGTATATGCAAACATCTGCTCTTACTTATGCCAGAATCCTTCTATCTGATAATTTTTGCTACCGTAAATTCCGTATAGTTATTTATGCAACGCATACATACGTAGTTATTATTCCATAATATCATATGTTTGTATAGTAAATTGTCATTCAAAGGATTCTTACCTCTGGTGACACTGTTAAAGCCGGTGCTCCGTGACGCGCTCGATACTCATTATGCCAACACAAACAGTCCAAAATAAAGTCTTTGTCTTGCAAAATAGGCTTCGGCGACTCCTCGCCGTTGTTCATATCGCGTTTTGAAGACACCTGAAATAGAAGATCAGAAAAAGGAATATTTTAATAGGCTTTTTCATCGAAATACCAGCCATAAAAGTCTCAACGGGATTGTCGACGACAGACTTTCTTTGTATATGTCCTATATCTTCCATTATGGTGTTTTGTTCTTTTCGGGAAAGCATAATGAAGTGTGGGAGCTCATCTTTTCAAAATCCTTGTACAAGTCACCATAGAGCCGTAAGATAAATACTAATTATCTTTCCTTTATCATTTTTATCATTCCCGAATTAAAAGCATTATCCGAAAATAAAGGTGAGAACTCAGTGTGGCTGGGATGCTTTGAAGTACAATACATGGTTTACATAAGTGTAGAATCCCAACGCAAAGTCGTGAACAAACTGAGTCGGAAAAATGGAGTCCTGATAGAATTATGATGATTGTCATGAAGACAGCCCTTGAACTGGTCAGGGTCATCTGGCCATGGAGCCCTAGGACATTTTTATTTTGAATGGTTTCTTCTTGGGAAAGAAAAGGATGGAAAGAGTCAATAAGCCCAGTAATAAAGTTTTCGCTGAATCGTGTGCAGGTACATGCTGTATTGTTTTTTTTCGCATCTCCTTTTCAATAAATGCATTTGAAAAGGATATAAATACCTAGTCCAGTCCAGATAAAAGCATTCAAAGCCACTGAATTATGACCACATCCATATCACTGTTTTTAATTTACAATTTAACTGAAGTTTTTTTTTTACATTGCTTCTTAGCCTTTGAAACAAAACTACTCTTCGGAACAGTGTAATTTATTCCATTGCATGTTTTCTTTGAATTCGTCTTCATCCTTTACGATAAATTCTAATTATAGACGAAACTTTATTCGTAGTGCATGTACTTTCACATGCAGCTTTATGTGTCCCAATGTCATGTCATGTCATAAACATTCCTTTTTACGTTATCCTGTTAGTTTAAAGTGCAAATGTTTTTCTTCATGACGTTATTGATGATGACCACTAACGAATATGCAAATCGGAGATAGGTGCCTTTAACAGAACTCCTTCCATTAGTAAATTTGGCACATAATTTCCTTTGGTTATTATAAGTAGCACACGGTTATATTTTGGTGCTGTTGGAGATTTGGAATAGGACAAAAGGACTTTCTTAATCATGAAATAAAAAAGAAACCAAAGCTGGTAGACATAGGTATATTCTGACTCGTGGTAATCAGACCAATAAACTGGAGTTCTGTTAAAGGCATTTTAAATCCTTTGGTCAGGACTGATGGCATTATCCACTTTTGGAGAGAAAAAAGGGCATCCTTGGCACAGAAGTGATATCAACGCGAATGTAGTAGACTACTTCTGGAGGCATTTTGAGTCCTATGAAGAGGAAAAAGGACGTTCTCGGCGAGGAAACGATATCTGAGCATGATGGGTATCATACGCCTGGGGGTCGTGATGCAAATGCACTAGAGTACTGTTGATGGTGTTTGAGTCCTTTAGTTAGGAAAATAGCATCTTCTTAGAAATGAAACACAAACCAAATCTGGAAAATATCGGTCTCGACTTAAGGGACATGTAGGATATAAATAACTCAACGGATATAAAGGTCCGAAAGACATAGTTTCCTCGAAGGCAACTCATAGCCAAAGGAAAACTCATTAACCGCAAAAAGGATAAAATTAAACCCACTATTGATCAAAAACGCGTACCACTATGCTTCGCCCGGTCAAGTAGGAATGTTCCATAAACTTTATATTATACCAACAATCCAATTAAACTGTGAAAATTTTTAGTTTCCCATAATAAAATCACCTTTTAGCTATCGATGTCAGCGATATCGTATCTACCTATATAGAGTGCAGACTAGTTAACCCGTAGAGCTCTGCAGGTTAATTCACGTTAATGCATAGTAGAAATTGCGTGTTGTAAAGGTGCGTTCGGATTTAGCGAAACCACTCGCGAAACTGATGCGCGAGGTAAAATTGCGCCTAGTGTGAACGTGTTCCTGTCCCAAAACTGCCAGACTGGCCACGGGTGAATTTCCTCGCGCAAGAGTTTCGCGAATGGTTTCGCTAAATCTAAACACACCTTAAAGCCGAATTAACCTGCACCGCAGCACAAGAGAACAAGCCTTTTGTAATTTGTGTTACATGTTCATGAGAATTGTGGCGAAAACTCGATAGTGCATTTTGAGAAAATGACATTATTTGTTGGCTTTTCCATTCAGATCAATTTGAAAGCTAAGATACATCCATAAAAATGAAGCCAAAGTCAAATCTTAACGATCCATCAAGTTTCATATAACGGTGGAAATGAGGATTTTTTTCCTATTGACTTGGATATGGTTCGATGCGTGCTCGCGCCCAAAATGGTTGTCGTGTGTAGCGACCTTTTGGTGACCCTAAGCACCACTCCAGAACGGCTTATTGGATTATCAATTAAACTGACTGCTTAAGTCTTAAGCTGGCAGACACTACTGTAACTTTTAAAAGTAAAGTGTAATACTTTTTTTTCATCTACCTATATATGAAATTAGCGTTAAATATGCCCAAATTTAGTACACTTCATTCAATTGTGTCTGCTACTTTTGCTCTACCAGCTTAAGAGAGGTTATTTTCGGGGCTGTTTACGATCGAGATGGATGGCGCTTCCGAAACAACCAGGAGTTGTATGGACTGTACGATGCTGGAAGTTTAAAAAATCGTCAAACTACAACAACTTCAATGGGCAGGGCATGTAAAACAAATGGACGATGAACTGTAATGAACCATATTCTGGTCTGGTAGTGCCGCTCCCACTGGCAGATCGAAGCAGCACCTGATGCGTAGTGATCTGTTGGTGGTACGAAACCAGAGGCCGAGGGTCCCATTATACCCGAACCCAGATTCGACCACTTGGGCGTCTGATCCGTCCGCCAACCATTCCATTCATATCGACTATTTTTTTTCATTCCCCATTTTTACCTTCCTTGTTTGTGTTGTCTTCCCCAGGACTATGAATTTTTGTTAATACGTAAAG
The DNA here is from genome assembly GCA_964017055.1 of Chloromyia formosa. Taxonomy (NCBI): domain Eukaryota; kingdom Metazoa; phylum Arthropoda; class Insecta; order Diptera; family Stratiomyidae; genus Chloromyia; species Chloromyia formosa. The sequence continues at coordinate 28,081,451 of OZ024815.1, read as the reverse complement.
GACAGGGGCAACGAGCGGCGGAAACCCCGCCCACATCTCCCGAACTGAGCTACAGCAAGCATAGGCCGCTGCTTAGCTCGTTGAGGGGCCTTTTTCTTCGCTAGACGGCACGGCCCGACCTTCACGGTCTTTATGCTACCTTAGGCTCCGTCCCCATGGGCATCTTCGGATGCCCACCCAACCGTCCGTTACAGAATGCATGCTAAAAAGAGTAATGAACGGACGACGAGTCGACGGAGCGAGACTGCGAGGACAACCGAGAGCTCGCTAGGAGAGCTCAGTATATGCGGACGCCGAGCAACTACTGGGCTTTCAAGATTGGAGGACGCGGTCACGTGACCGAGATAATTGGAGGACAACGATCCACGCAGCCAAGGCCCGACGTCGGGCTGTCGCGCCACGATGAGGATGATAAATTTCGTTATTCAACATCCAACAGCGGCACCGTCAGCGTAAAACATCGATTCCAAGTTGTAATTTTCTCGGGGGCCTGCAGCTAAGTGCGTTGGCGCGTCGCGTGGGCCTGATGTCTCCCGGCTTCGAGGGTTCGAATCCATCTGCTGCCATAGCTGTTTGTGAACGGGTCTATTTAAGAACAAGATAGTAGCTGCTCATAATTGTGAACTATTGTAGAAACAGTGTATGAACAGATCCGTGGACGAGGCAACGACAAATTCAAGCCAAAATTTACCCAACGAACATCACATCACACAAAACGAACGAAGGTAAATGACTAAAGGCTTTGCTTGGTCGAGCTCGTAAATGCGGCCAGTGCATTATATTTTTCGATCATATCTCACTTAACACTGGCGAAAGTATGCCAAGTTTCCACAGTATCGCAACATACGCTTCGTTTTGCACAGATTAAGCAACTGTTCAAGCATATATGATAGAAATTCAATGAAGCTTCAAGCCGCTTGAGCACTAACAATGTTTGAACAAAATTATTGTATTATATACAGGCTCGAATGTCTTTCAACTGCCAAGCTAATCAACTCGTCAAACTGACTTGAACACTTTGGCGGTAGTTCCAGAACCTATCTAGCCTTTACAGGTTACACGCTTAGTAGTGTATTTATTATAACGTTGTGTTAATGACGTTATCCTCTAATGACCACAAGAATAGGAAGTTATCAGTTCGTTTTTGTTGTGTTCAACCTTCACAACTGCCACATAAATTTTCGCCATTTTATTTCCAGCGAATATCAAAGTCAAAAACGATCACACTACGATTAAGTCAAGCCCTTAAATATATGAGGTGCACACTATTTTCGACTTTTTTCATTCTAAACGTCTTTTCAATACGAACGAAATGTCAGTAATTCGTCGGATATGGTGAATACCACCTGAAATAAATTGTCGTGGGCATAATAATACGTATATACAATACATGAGCCGTAAAATACAAGATCGTAATAAAGAGACTCCCCCATTCACTAAATGTCGTGAAAGGAACAAGGAAAATATACGAGTAGTTTCGCGTAGTTATTTCCGTTATACGCAACATAATTTCCCTTTTGTTTTAATGCCTTCCGTTCGCCTCGGCTCTTGATACACCCATATCGGCGAACTTGACCTCATTCCAAATAATTTCATTTGACTAAAATCTTTTCACGAGACGATTTTAGTATTTTGGTATTAGCTATGCATGATTCACACCAATGATTAAGAAAGTTGCGTTTGGTATAGAGTACCTTACACACATTCGTACCAGAAAGGTAGAAATCGATGATTTATTTTACGATACATGATGAACGAAACCCCATGCTATAAGAGGGTTGAATTTATGGTGTAGGTGACTGAATGCAGAGATTGGTTAAAATTTCAGCATAAAGGATATCTTGCATTCACGCACGTTCGTTGACATGAATTGAAGTTTTACGTGAACTTAATTCTATAGTTCGAATCGTCGGCATGGAGATTTTATCATACACTTAGAAAATCTACACTATAGTTTTAAAATAATATGAATTTAATAGTTTTTTAATAGTTTTTACCATTAACTATTGAAAAATTGGGAGGGGGGGGGGGGGGGCAACAATTTTCATGTGTTTTTGATTGACTGTTGGATTACCTTGTTGTGTGAACTTTTTGTGATGGAATCCTCACAATAAACTGATTCATTCTTGAAATAGCAACTAATGTATCTCTTACACTTAAAAAATGGACTGATGATGGATCCACGAAAAGAACGGCCCAATCATCATCATCGTGGCGCGACAGCCCGACGTCGGGCCTTGGCTGCGTGGATCGTTGTCCTCCAATTATCTCGGTCACGTGACCGCGTCCTCCAATTTTGGGAGCCCAGTAGCTGCGCGGCGTCCACACCTACTGAGCTCTCCCAACGAGATCTCGGTCGTCCTCGCAGTCTCGCTCCGTCGACTCGTTCTGCATTCATTACTCTCTTAGGCATGCGATCATCGTCCATTCTTTGTACATGCCCTGCCCATTGAAGTCGTTGTAGTTTGACGATTTTCGAGACTTGCAGCTCATCGTACATTTCATACAACTCATGGTTGTACCGGATGCGCCATCCATCTCGATCGCAAACAGCCCCGAGAATTCGCCGTAGAACCTTACGTTCAAAAGTGTCTAGCATGTTTTCGGAGGCTTGAGTTAGGGTCCATGCTTCGCAGCCATAGCATAGCACTGGTCGTATAATGGTTTCGTACACGCGGAGCTTCGTGTTTCTGTGCACATGCTTTGATTTCATTATGGGGAGAACCGAGAAAAAAGTCTTATTATTGTAGCTAACTGTATCCGTCGCTTGATTTCGTCAGTTTCGTTGGCGTCCCTTGACAGGTTGCAACCCAGGTAAATGAAGTTGTTCACGAACTCGATGTTGAGGTCCCCCACATTGATGCTCGGTTGTGCAGGTGTCCTTGTCACCGATTGCATCATTATTTTAGTTTTACCCTCGTTAATACGTAATCCAACTTCCTTTGCAGCGGTATCGAGCGTATGCAGAAGTTCTTCTGCGTCAGCCAATCTTCGGGACATGATGTTGATGTCGTCGGCGTACGCTGCTAATTGTGTCGACTTGATGAGTAGCGTCTTGCTGTTGTCCATATTCATGGCCCGAACAACGTATTCCAGTGCTAGGTTGAAGAGCGTCGGTGCCAGTCCATCGCCCTGTTTCAAACCAGTGCGTGTTTCAAATAGATCAGTAAGTCTATTCTGGATCCTGACTTGTGAGACGGAGTTGGTCATCGTCATCTTTGTCAGTCGCACTAATTTTGCCGGTATACCAAATTGCAGCATGATGTTGTACAGTACTCCACGATCGATACTGTCGTATGCCTGCTTGAAGTCGACAAAGATTACGGCCCAATAGCCGCAGCTAAAAAAGTCGACGCCCCCCCCCCCCCCCCATAGTCGGCGCCTATGACTATATAAACAATTACCTATAATAAATTATTAAACCAATGGGATACACTATGCTATTGATGTACATTCAATTATTTAAAATGACATACTATAAAGTTATTGATTAAGACTACTTAAACAATCCGCTAAAGGTCTCGATCGCATTATTTCAATGGGCCAAATCCTATTTATACTATAAAACTTATCTCAATTTTGGATATACATACATATGTATATCATGCTTTTTACGGGGCCATTTTCTGAGTGTAAATAGATTTCAACATATTCGAAGGAAAGTTCGCTTTGAGTTTTTGCTCGCGTCAATCTAAAGCTCGCAAATTTGAAAAAAAATGAACCTTTTTTTTGCAATAATTTATACTGACTTACAAAACATTGACATATTGAAGACATGGAAATCTGCAATATTCGCAAGTCCCCTTACGTGGGCTCAGCTCGCTACGTTCGCTCCGCGCTTAAAGGATCACAACCCTGAATATACGCACAAACATAAACGCTCGCTTCGCTCGCTCTGCATGCATCAGCGTTTTGATCAGCTTTCGGAGTAATATTTCGTCCGGGATGAGCTTTTAACATACGGTTAATGTTCTAAGAGCCTATATATTTTAGGCGATATTCAGATTAGCTACATTTTCAGCTCCGACGCAGCCACGCACAATATCCAAGCATAGTCGATCGTATCGCATGCTGAGCGATTAGTGTGAATCCGCCCATTTGATGCTGTGTATCTCGACTGAAATTTCAAGCAGTCCTGCAGCGCGGTGTCGTGTGTGTGAATTTCGCCTTAAACCGTAGCGCTTAAATTTTTTTTAGATTCGGTCAATTCAGGTCAGTTTTAACATAGATATGATATTTGAAACCGGAGCTCCGGAAACTATAAAAAAAAATTCCCCAAGATGGGTATCATATGACTCGGGGTGTTGAGGTAAACCCACTACACTACTGCTGAAGTAATTGTGAGTCCTTTGGTCAGAAAAAAATCTTTCTTTCCAACGAAGTCTTTCCCATGAAAATAGGGTTGCAATTCAGGGGTGGGCAACCCCAATTTTTTTTACCTCAGATTCAGAATTAGCTACCAAAAATTACAAGATCAGACGAGAATTTCCCATGAAAACATGGTTGCCATTTTGGGGTGGGTAACATTCGCCTCATGAACATACAAAAGTCCTGCATTGCACAGCCACAAATCGAAGACGCCGTGCTCAATCATTCTCGCACCAATACACTACATTGCATAGCCACAATCCCTCTTGCCATACGATCGCTTATAGCTTTTGATAGTGCGATGTAGTAGTTTGTAGCAAAACACCTCCATTTAAAAAACACACAAATAGTGCTCCGTCCTTGTGGCTTGTACCGCGAACCATCGTCGCACAGCCGTGTCTAGTAATACAGATCTTAAGAGCGGAATTGTGGATAATTCAGTAAGTTTTAATTTGAGATAAGCGAGATGTAATTGTGTATTAACAATTAACGCATTCTCCAATATACTGCATTAGCGTGACATTACACTTTGCGTTTTTCGGCAGGAAGAGCAATCCCGCAAAAAAACGCATTGTCGTCCAAGAAGATGAACGTGTGCATTTAAATGGAACGCAATGGACAATGCTGCAGTTTGCAGGAATCGTTTTGCAGCAGCAAGTCCAACCACAGCGAGAAGACTTCTCCCGCAAAAAAACGCAATGAGAAGATGAACACACGGTGGTATATGGAACGCATTTCACCTTCCGTTTTTTGGTTCAACGACAAACTAGAAACTCACGCACCCAGTACGAAATTCATGCAGTGCATCTATTGAGGACTGGCTGAAATTGTATCGGCCTCCCGACTTTTACCTACTATATTGCTACAAAAATAATACCATCAATATCCTCACTGGGATATAAAATATATATTTATTTCTTTCACAAGGTCTTCCCGCAGAAAGACGCAATGTGTAATTATAGGGTTCTCTTCTTGAACGACAATGCGTTTTTTGCGGGATTGCTCTTCCTGCAGAAAAACGCAAAGTTTAATGTCACGCTTATTAAGTAACTGGCACAACAGTCCAATTTTCAGACCAAGGCCTGGATATGAATTAGTATCATCTCATTTACTAGATTGTGACGGTGTGTTTTGTGTAGGGGTGTGATTTATTTACACCAAATGGGTATTCATTTTATGAGCTGAGAGGGCTTATCGAAGACTACTGCATTCAGTAGGAATCGAACCGGGGTCAAGCTGAGAATATGAAGACTATATAAAGAAGAGAAATCAGCTTAAATTTTTGGTACCCGTTTACACACTGTGAAATATTACACACACCACAAAAATGTTCCCCCGGCTGTCAAATAAATTGTTGTGATTTTCAATCAAACCGCAACCTAGGGAGCACCAGCTGATAGGAGAAAGTAGGCAATGAAAAAAAATATTGTAAAAAGCTGACACAAATTGCAACTTTCAGTCAGTTAATTTGACAAACGAGGGAAAAAAGAGTGTAGGCTATGAAAAAAAATTGTGTACGAAACACGTATAGAGTATGTGTGATGATAGCCTCTCTTCAATACATGTTCCATACTCTCAGGGGCCAAGTGCATAGAAGGCAAAAGTGCTAACTATTGCCCGATCCGGACTACAACTCCATTATTGCTCGCTAGCAAAATCTATAATTTCAAGAATCTCTTGAAATTGTATTTCAAACCCCAAATCAAAATTGTGTATCTGACATGAGCAGACATAGTATCTATGTACCTGTTATCATACTTTCTGTTACGAAAACCTCTAGGATGCGTTCGAGGCCACGATGGTGCTTATTTCGCCTTAAAAATTGACACAGAGTTTCCTATTTTGCTTTTAATATACATACATATAAACCCATATGAATGCATTATCTAGTTACTCGAAAAACATATCAAGGCAAAGCTTCACAGGAGTTTATAAATTGAAACCTTCAGATAAGCTCCAGGAAATCTCCGGAAAAAATATAACCAAAAATGGAATACTCCCATATTTAAACCTTGGAATCAGAATAAAATGCGATTTGTTGACTTTTTTCAACTAAAATCTCTGCACTGAACGCACAAACTTTTCATATGAAAACCTGAGTCCTATTAAGTTTCGATGTTAGTTTACCAACCCGGCGCGACGAAAGGAAGTCATTGTAGCATTGGAATTCACTTGAAACCAAACAGTTTTTTTTTACTTCTTCCTCCTCATTCGGATATTTTCGTTTCTTTTGATTTATCGCATTTTGGCAAACGTTCGCAATGCATGGCGCCAACTATACTCCTAGGAAAACTATGTATTGTATTTGTCTGACGGTTAGTCTCATCCTGTAGCTTCGCTCGTATTGTGAAAAGATATTGCAAAGATATTTTTGCATGTCATGGATGCCGCCGTGGCTGAATTACGGAAATTAATGGGAATGATTCACTTTTTCGGAGTAAATTTAAAAAAAGGAATTGTGTGGAATATTCGGGGGATTTCTCGTTTTAGCAGGTGATTATTATTGGGCTCAGTATTTTTGGTAATAGATGACATTATAGTATATCTACATACATAAAATGATTGTGAGCATGAAAACCTTTAATCGAAAATTATGCTGTATTTTAAATTGGTCTAATGTGAATAAATTAGAAAGCAATCAATTCTATATGTTTCAGAATAATCCTGGAGGAAGAATGGGCTAATCGAATAGAACCCAATCGCCCCCCCCCCCCCCCCCCCCAATTTCGTTCCGCCTTCAGGGGTTCGACAAGAATGTTACTACCAAATTTTACCCCCTGAGACCCTCCGGGGCCCCAACTACAGAGTGTTAATAAAACGCAAAAACGCGGAATCGTTGTGTCGCTTCGATAGAGTTTCTTGTTCGGCTTTCTTTTCTTGGTCAACACAAGTTAAATTCGTTTTTCAGTCCATTCCTCTTCTAAAAAGTGCACAATTCCTTAATAATGGGAACAACTCCGCAAACCGAGCCTTAATTTCGAAGCACCAATTGACACATTCTTCCATTTGCTACTTGAATTGCTGCAAAGCTGGACAACATCCAATCGTCTGTCGTCAATGGCATCTTCACATTTTCACTTTACAGCATCTCTCTAAATAAATACTAACTTACTTTTGGCAACAGTGGACGATTGTCTAACGGTTCAGATTGTCCTGTATCATTTGCATTGGGATCGTCACTTGGCTTTTTCCGACTTAAATCGACGGCTGCGACACGCTTACGTAAATTCGCCATGACCATGGCTTCCTCACTGAAATGAAAAAAAAAAAGGAATCGTGACAACTTGGGTATATAAATTGGTCCTTTTTAGATAGTTGGCATATTGCCAAATTAGTTGCCCTATATTTCACGTAGATACTCGTATACATATAAAATTGATGTAAAAAGTTGTGATTTGCGGGTCATGCAGATAATCCGTTTGTAATGAGGACTAAAGGACAATTGTTAGTGCTAATGAGTCTGCAATTTATATTTGTTACGAAAAAGAAGAAATTAAATGGGCCCGTATAGTTGGGGACGCAGCAACGGATTCTTTTACATTATAAGTAACTAGGCTAGAACTTTAACGATCGGTTCTTTGTAATGCAGGAACAAGAGAATGAGAAGTCTGGTGAGCCTCCGAGAGTGTGTTTGGCGAATGTAGGGGGTTAAATTTGTCAGAAAACGTTAAAATTAACTCATTTTAAAAAGGCTTCTGCTCTATAACGTGAAAGATACTAATGTTACAAGATACGTACATATTTTCAGTTCAGGTAAGATTATTCTGAAAGTGATGCGTGAATGCGAAGTCAATTTTCGGCAGAATTTCGGACAAAAAAAGGAATTTTTTTCAAATATTTTGAAAACAGCAACAACATTCTGAGGCAAAATGTAAGATCATCACGAAACTCATAAGAGACTGTTACGATATTTTTTTTTCTATCTGGTATAATTTCCGAGATAACCACGAGAAAACATGAAAAATATTTTTTTTTTCTGAAAATATTTCGGAAACGGTTAATCATAGGGAAAAAGGTTCCGAGACCACCAACCGTGAAGTTCATAAAAAATGCTACAATGTATTAATTTTTCACGTATTTGAAATACATAGTTTTCAAGATAAAAAAAAATCGAAAAACGACTACATTTTTTGGCAATATTTTGAAAACGGTTAGCCGCATCAAAAAACTTTCTAAGACAAGCATAAGCAAATTCAAAAAGTGTTATAGCAGCTTTTCTGGTATCTGAAGTATTGTAGTTTTCGAGATAACATAATTTAAAGAGTGGTACATTTGTCAGAAATAGAAACGGCCATAATGCGCTATTTCGCTATTCTGCGACCGCAATTTGGAAATTTTGTAGCTTCCTATGCCAATAGGAGATTAATTCTCCTACTAATGGAGAAATGACGCAATTGAAAATCATCGCGAGCATGGCTTTCCAAGGAAAAAATTGTATGAATAAATTATACTTTGAACCTCATCGACAAGAAATCTTTACCCGTTCAAAGATTGTTAGCAATAATCTAATTAAATCACTGCAATTTATATACATCTGAATTCTGTTAATTATGTTTCTCAACCCTAGCTTTAATCGATATACCGAGTAAAAAAATGTACTGGCCCTATAACTGAGGCCGATAAGTGTTTTTTTAGGGGAAATGGAGTACTTCATTGGTTCAGCGTGTGTCTTGCGTTAGTAAGCCTTCAAACTTCAACTCAAATTTTTAGAGGAAACCTAAATTATATTTGATTTGCTTGCAATGCAACAAATCTGAGGGGTGCAGCGGTTACGTTAATAGATAGACAGTCTGGCTTTTAGAAATTCAAGCACTATAGAGGGTTTTTCAGGAGCGGACCGTGCGTTATGTATACGCGAATTTTATAAAAACGGTCCGTCATCGGTCATCATCCCCTCATCCTGAAGTGGGTTCAAGAAAATGGTTAAACACTAGCAAAATCAAAATCCGGGCGATCAGGATCATCATTTGGGACGACCGGTAGCCCAGTGCAGTCAGTCTCATGTCTGGCTACGGTCGTCTGAAACTGGTTTATGCCAACGAAACGTCAGCGTAGACACATGGAATAGTCGACGCGCTGTGCCCCACCAGTGGTTAGAGCAAATGAGAGTAAGAATGAACGAAAGCCTGGAAAATATAAATCAGTCTGTTCGTTCTACCCGAACCTTATACAATTCGCCCATGTGATTTAAATGTGCATAAATCATCATAACACCGCATTTTGCACAAAGACCTAAAACTGTATCCCTACAAAATTCAATTGAGAGCCTTGTTACACATGTGCACGTCACTGCCACGAGTTCGTGAAATTTTTCTATTATTTTCCAAGAGAGGTAACATAAATTGGCCCCCACGCAGTTTCCCCTATGGGGTTATATCAAGTCGAAATCAATGAACCGACTTCTCTAGAGCAGTTGAAAAAAATATCCGTCAAGAAATGGCAGCCCATTACAGAGTCTACAGCCAAGCCTCCAATTTTTCAAGACATTTGCTATTCGTTTTAATGTGTGCCGTGGCCGTGAGCGTGATGGTTAACATTCAGATTACTTGAATTTTATTGAGTAAATTCCTAAATTATGTATGTTAACAATGAATAAAGTTTTTTCTCTCCCTTTCTTTTATATCGTCGCATTAAATATAAATTTTCTTTTGAGACACCTTATAGATCCCCAGTGCACAAAATACAATCTAACCAAATTTATTTGGAAAGCAGTATCATTTTCTTTGTTTGTTATTCTATGTAAAATCAACATTTTTCGGGAAGAAATAAACTGTTTTATCGACATAAGTCGCGTTTTTTTAAACAACGGGTTGGGGTAAGTTAACTCGCGGAGGAAAAAACCATCCAGGACAACCATCCAGGTTAACCTTTTAAATGTCATGTCATGCAAATCAGAGTAGTCTGATCGGCTTTCAAAATTGACCGTAGCGACAAGCAATTATGAATATGGCCGCCTAAATATTAGATACGTAGTAATGACGAGAAAATATAAAGTGAGGAAATTAAGAATGAACTGTTGTCGGAACTTCGCACGAACTGTCAAATGAACGACAAGCATACTTATAAGCGCGCTTTGCTGGTACAATTGTACAAAAAATTACTTTTATTTACTTGTGCGAAGTGCGACAGTCCTTCGCTCGGATTGTATCATCTTCAAAACTGAAAAAAAAATAAATCAATACTTATTTTTCTCTCCTAATAACGTCAGAGAACGAATGTAATATACTCGTAGATGTCATAGTTGAAATCTTTTTCGTAATAATAATATCCAACACTATTTCAGCACGAACATTTTTTCTATGATTTATCTGACACCGTATGACTCCTAAATCTTCGTTCACCCATATCCTATTTTCGTCGTCAAATCACATTTACACAGGACTATATCGTTCACATCCATTCATTCTTACTAAAGCCAAATTTCAGCAACATTTTTTGCGATAGCATTTTGCGTTTCGTTTCATCTTTTCGCTTTCTGCCTTGGCTCTTTATTTATTTATCTAAAGTGGAAATGATGGTTCATCTTTCAGGACGAAATTGCAAAACTTTGCTAGCAATTTCTTTTCTCACTGATGCTCGAGATGTAACGAAGTTTTCTACACATTTCCTTCAAGATGTCGTCGATACCGCAATCATTGGCCGCGGTCCTGGAAGCCTTCTGATATGGATCTGACTTTTCTGTTTTCTCCTCTATATGCTTTCCCCTCCGGTAAATTTAGTACAGACAACTGTCAATTTTTGGATCTGAGAAATATTCCCACAGACGGCATATCCCGCCGTCTTGTCAAAAAAAAATCTGTCAAGTTGTTGTACCAAAAAGTACACGTAAACGTACACGGCTCCAAACACAGTCGGTTGGCTAATCTACAAAAGGGATTGTACTGCCTGAGTTTGTAAATCCTCTTTGATCGCCTACTCCTGCCATTCTAGACGATTCTGAACCATGTGAGCCATCTACTAAAATCCAATTATAAACGCATTGTTAACGTGCAATAATTCGCAGCACAATCACTCCACTATAAGGCAATTCACTAACAAATTTCTCTGGGAATTGTTAACTAGTTTGCTCAAATAGGTTTGTAGGCTATAGGCGCAGCAAATTAATAATAAAACACTTCGCAACACGTCCTGGACGCTGGCTAACGGATGACTGGCTATGTTGCTTTGGTGACGGGCGCCAGTGACATCTGAGAACTGTCAAAATTGCTGATTTTAGAAATTGACCGGAAAAATATTCAGACCCAGAGGGGAAATTGTCAGATCCAAAAGTGACAGTTGTCTGTACTAAATTTACCGGAGGGGAAAGCAAATGGAGGAGAATTTGAGAAATGTCAAACCCAGATCCGCTCGCAGGAACGCAGCCAATGACTCCTCCCTCTACACTGTGGTTCCCTGGAAAAGCAAACATCAAGTGAATACAACTAGATCATGTCACCTAGCCCAAGACGTGAGCTGAATCCTTACGAGGGGGTTAAAGCATAGAATTGTATAATGCAGAGCTTCATATCTAAAGTGTCATTAATTTTTGTTTATCTTTCTGTTGTTTGAAAGATTTCCGTCTATTTTCCGTTTCGACTATTAAGTAGGCTTCACTGCGAATTTAGAAACGTACATATACAGGGCGCAGCTACAAATGGAGTGCTGACAGATTCTTCAAATATGGAATGTATCGCGGTAGATCCAAGTCAAAGATAAGCATTGGAATTGACGTGTGAAAGGATTCCAAATCCAATTGTGTAAACATTTGAAGAATATGAATTTAAATTTGGAGATGTGCAAGCACAGAGAAGAAATTCGGAATCAGATTTCCGCCTGAAGAAGTATAGTATAAAAGAACTTCTTCAGAGAAGATAAAATCCAATAGGAATGGATAGATTGCATTTATCTATGTATATTTGGATTATCTATCTATCTTCCAATTTGAATTTGAAGACTAAAGAATGTCAGTGTGGCATTTGACAAGACTGATATTTTGCCTTGCCTCGTATTACAAATAGGAATGAAATCACCTCACTTTGGATGAGACCGACAAAGAGCACTTAGTTTTCCTCTAAGGAGAATAATGATTAAATTCGTTCGTTTCTCGTTTTCTGAAGGAATTGATTTCCTTTTTTTCACCAGCTTCCTTGCAAATAATTTTCCTGCAATCGATAAAGGTTTTCAATTATCGAGTACCAATAGGGTTGGGTCGAACTTATCTAATATGGTGGACTTATTCTTCTTCCGTGTTGATTTATATACCACACGCCCCCAGTTTCGGCTTACAACTTTGGAATCAAGTGAAAGAAATTAACAATTTAATTCGAGTACACACAAAGAGCCTGAAGAAATGATAACATTTTAAATTGTACTCGTCTGCCAGTCAGGCGAATGTGGAAACTAAACTTGTAAAGCCATCAACTACGAATGCACCATGTATATCACACAACTTAAAAGGTATCAAAGGGGTGGGTATAAGACGAGTGGGTGATATTGCATGTCGAGAAGCTCTTGCTTAAGGTTATAACGAGTTTTACTTTCACCCGAGAGCACCTGAAGTCTGTACATACATTCTCTGACAACGCCCTGCAATTTGTTAACGCAAATGTTTCAAAGGCACTGAACATAAACTTTTGCAATTGCGTGAGGTGATGAAAGTACTTCAACATGTCAACTTAGTTGTAGAATAGAAATTCTTGACACGAAAACTCGAGCGGAGATCCTTTTACGTTGATGAAACTTTAAGTGTGATCTGAAACCTGAAACTGTGAATGGATTGAAACGCGAAAAAACTCAAAGCAATCATTGCATGATGATAATAGGAATTGATGAATGATATTTGATGTTTAGAATTAAGGAAAGTGAAATATGTTGTTTAGGAAACATTATACCAAAAACCAGAAAATACTAGGCAAAATCTCGGAAAAGCAAAAAAAAAATATTTATTTTGAAAATATCTTGAAAAGAGTAACGCGAAGCCACACAATGGTATATAGCGGCAAGGGGGAAAAGAAGATTCATTCAGCCGGTGCGCAGATTTTGTTGTGTATATAAACGAGACGGAAAAGTTTTCAGGCTTTATTATTTTATTTAGTCTGTGCGTTGACGAATAGCAAAATTTGGTTGAAATGTTTGCCCAAAATTTTGACGGAAATTTGCAATAGTGTGAGGGGTTCACGGTAGCTCAATTTTTTGTTTTAAAAATTTTCCTAATGAAAGGTCCTATTTGCGATGCATTCTCAATACGTTCTGCCTAAAACGGAAATCCGCTCAAGTTGATTCTCGATTAAGGCAGTATAAATTTATATTTTTCAGTGTGAAACTTTCGTCATTTTGCATAGGGTATAAGCGTATTGCTTAGAGCAGAAATCCATTTTGACCCCATAAGCAAGCAGTAGCTTAAGTCTTTAGCCACCCTCCTCATGTCATGTATTTCGTGAAGACAAATATTTGATGATTCGTTGGACCATTCTGGGGAAAATTCATCGAGGGATAGTTTTCGCAATAACCTGGAACAGAAAAAGCTGGGAAGTGGAAAACTTCAATATCCCACTAGACGCCATCAAGTGGTGCACGAACGGATCAGAAACAGAGTAGGGAACCGTTGCAGGCATTTCGAGTCCAAGCTGTTCAGCCTTTAAATCTATGGGAGTGTTCCCTGTTGTCTTTCAGGTAGAGATCCACTCCATTGAGATGCACTGTGTTTGAAAGCCGGTTAATAAAAATATGGCGATTTTCGCATTTAATCTGGCGGTCATTGTGACTTTAAATACATAAGTGGTCTGTCACATCGAAGTCGAAGTACGCAGATGCCAATGCCAATAAGATTTTCATATGGATTCCCGGACACATCGGCATTGGTGGGAAATGAAACGGCTGACGATTTAGCCAGGACGGACGCGGCTATTCCCTTCAATGGTCCGGAACATATTTGAGTCCGCATCAATGAAGGGAAGTGCTACTAAGGTTTTCAGGCGGACACCTTAGAACATGGCAATACCAATCCATACGACGATCTTCGAGCTTTTCAATGATTGGTTGCTTAACAAACAAGCTGCCTCGGATGTAGGTACTTTTGATGCGTCCTTTTTGGCCACACCTCCTGTCATCCGTAACTCGGCCGTAATCATTTTATTCTCGTATGTCTTGTACATATAGTAGTCCAGCATTCAGATGCATACATGAATCCGGGACGAACGAGCGTTTTGTACAACTTGCCCTTAAGCTATCGTGGCATCTTCTTGTCGCAGAAAACTCCAGAGTTTTCTTGCCACTTCATCCAACCGACACTGATACGAAGTTAAATGTCGTAATCGCAGGTAGCTTCCTTGTCGATCAGCGAGCCTAGGTAGTTGAACTTTGTACAAGACTTCAGTTGCTCTCCTTTAATATAAAATAGATATCTGGTATTGGTCTCTCTGAATCTGAGAAAGGACAACAAAGATACTCAGTCTTTGGTATACTAGTCCTTATTTATGATTCTCCAACATCTTACACAACCTGGTCAGTGCAGCTTGCAAGGCAAGGTCTTTGCTACCCAGGACAATGTCATCGGCAAAGAGTAGGGATAGTTCCAGGCCGTTAGAGATGAGTGTTAACAAATATGGTGGTCGTGGTCGTTCCGTCACCGCTCTACGGTGCTAATTTAAAGCTCGGAGTTCAAATCTCGGTACCATAAAAAAAAGCTGCCTGTGGGTACTAATAGAACTCTCACAGTGCTCCAAGCTTATCAGTATAAAGATGGCGCGGATAGAAGGTGCATGCTAGAAACTGCATTTCCGAAAAGTAGATATGCTATGGGAACGTCAACAAGACATATTGTAGAAATGTTAGAGATGTTGACGCGCCTATGCCCCTGGAGGGGTCAGGGTAATTAACAACATCATCTTGCTGAGTCTTCAACCAGCAGCACTCCTTGCAAGTCTTCAACTACATTATTTCTGACTGGCTACCCTTCCCACCATGGCAATCCTCGTAATCACAGTTCGATTCACCCACATAACCATTGAAATCCCCTCCGAAAAACACCAGCTCGGTATTTGGTACACTTTGAAGCAGTGCGTCAACGTTGTTCGAAAATGTCTCTTTTTCACTTTGCAGCAGACCCACTTGGGGAGCGTAGGCACTCACGATACCGCCAAGTAAAGCCGATGATAGAATAACGCCAACCCCGTTTCTATCATGCGAGATTACATAGTAGTACAATTTGTACTTTTTGGAATTCGCCAAAAAACGCACTCGGTCGGTTTTTATATCCGGCGGTGGTCTCCAGACCCGACAACCCAACCACTCATACACAGTGAACAGTGGGAGGTCCTCTTCTAGGAGTATTACTGTTGCCTACATGAGATCGGTCCTTTTAGTCACCTCGTACGATCAAGGTAGGACTCGCCTAGGGGTACACATTCTAAACCCGTCACCCCACGGGGCCACCGACTTAATGAAGGAAATCGGTAAATTTGCCGAATTTCCTCTCATGGGATTGTGCATTAACAAACAATTTTCAATTTCATTTTTTTGCCAACCATCCAACATTTTGAAGACCCCTATTTTTGAACAATCCCCACATTTGAAAATACGACCTTAGTATCATTGAAAACTTAAAAAAATGTACAAAAATTATTCGAAATATTCTATTTTTAAACTAAAATCTATCCACTTAACAAAACAAATTTTTTCAATCAACAACCAACATGTCCGTTCTAATTTTATTTTATGCAACTCATTAAGAGACTTTTTCCAGTATGAATATCTTGGATTGGACCATTAAAGCTCCGACAAATTGAGTTTTCCAAACATTAAAAATAAATTTTTGATGTATGCATTCAACAAAATATTATATTAATGAGATGGAGGCTGGCGAATTTGTTTATTTTCAGACCATCGTGATACTTTAATGGACGATGAAAATGTGAACAAAGAATAAAACCATATTGTACTATACGAATTATATACGTTACATATGAACGATGTCCTAGTTTTATTTTTAATCTCGAAATTTGACAACAATCTGATAGGCTAGAAGTCCATTATAGGATTTTTCCAACAAAAAAAAAATATGTTTGTTATTCAACAGTTAAACATTATTAAACAGTCAAGCATAACCTTTCGGTTGGTGTAGTCTTTTTTTATATGGATGCTGACATGTCTACGTGTGTAGGGTAACAAATTTTGTATGGGAATTTAGTGACGAAAACTCCTCCCAAACTACTGAGGCGATTTTAATGATTTTTTCAAATGATTTGTGCAAACTATATTTTATTAAAATCGTTTAGGTGCCATCGCCTAAAAACGTAGGTACACATAGGAAGCAGCATTAAAGCACTGGTGTGTATCTTTCTATGCGGGTCTATTTATATTATTTAGGCATATGGCGTGTGTGTCTTATATAGTATGTACACAAAATAAAGCGGTTCATGTATATGCTGAATGGCATTGAGCAAGTTGCATGGAAAGCAGCATTAGAGAAATAGTTTGTATCTTTTTATACGATTATATTTATAGGCATATTCATAAGATACACGCGAAATATAGGTAAATGGTTGCCGCTGTTTGCCTTTATAGACAGCGACGTACTGCTGCTGAAGCCGCGCTTTCTAAATGGAATCTTTTAACAAATTGGTCCAACTTAACAATTGGCTTTTAAGAATCCCATTCACTTGCAGAAATAAGTGAAGAAAAACTGATGACAATCTGTAGCCAAATCAGAATATAATTGCTTTGGACCGATTATCTTCAGTTTCTCCCATATGCAGTTCTTCCTACAAATCTACAGATTCAGCACTTGAGATTCTCGTCAGTGTTTCCTACAGATTCTCGTCACCAGTCGACATTATGCAACTTGCGCTAACCCCTAGGGCGGCCAAGCGCATCAACTATCCCTAAAGAAGGAATTTCTAAAGACGTACAACTAGAGACGTACAACTAGAGACGTACGACTAGAGAAGTACGATTAGAGACGTACTACTAGAGACGACTAGAGTCGCATTGTATCAAATTTAAAGCGATTCGTCTAGAATCATGCCTTTAGGCTTAGTAGACGTTTCGTTAGCATAAAATGCTTCTGGACAATGTATGTTGCTAGTAGACAAGTCAGAAAAGTTTGTGGCATACTCTTACGCCCCACACCACAACGGGATGTCAACACAAATAACCATGGCCAGATTTGAATCCGCAAAACCAGTTAGTCATCTGTTTGACGCACTGAGCCACCGGCACCCTGATGAGGCAGGCACATAAACATAAATTTAATTATTCCAGGATTTGCTAAAAAAAAAACTTTCTGAAATTTCATATTCATTTTCTCATAGTTTATAATTCACTAGTTGCTCATGGGCACATTTACAGACTCTTCTCGTATTTATAATCATGGTTGCTAAAAATAGTAACAATGTTAATCGATCCCAACACGTAAATAAAGCACGTTCATTTTGGAACAATGAATGGTTAATGGTCGTCCCCTCTACGTTTACTTAGTTTTGAAGAGTAACAACTACACTACGAATTCGTAAGGCTATTAAGTGATATAGTACTAACTTGTTGCTCTTGTTCATGAATTGACTATGTCTGACCGTTGTTTTTTGCTTGCCAATCAGCTTACAAATTATTTATTTTTATACTTAAAAAAGTGAGCTCATATTACGAAAATTCTGCATTATTGATGATGAGAGTATATTTGGTGCAGTTTTAATAGGGTTAGAGCGTTAAGCGCTATCTACACGCAACGAATTATCAATCATTTTTCATGCAACTATTAGTATCACGGTATACTAATAGTTAAAAACAATACTTTGAATCATTCGTTGTAAAATTACCTACAGTTTGCATAGGCGAAGTTTTTAGATAAATACGTAAAATGTTACAACGTCCTGAATTTGAAGAATTCGATTTACAAAACAGTTCTGAGCCAATAAATCGCCACATAAACATATACATATGTACATATATGAGTGCAAACTTTCGAATGAGTTATTTCATAGTTCAATCGATTGCCTACAACTTAAAAACAAATTATTTAATAACTATTAACTATTTACTTTTTACTTCGTGATTATATTCATGATTGCATGTTGTATTAAGGCACTACTATGATTTTTCAATATTCTGGGAACAAACGAGTAAGTGACAAAAAGTGTTTTTCAAATGAGATTATCTATTTGAGATAAAAAAAAAATGGTTATAACAGCTTTTACGTATTTTTTTTTTTTTTTTTTTGTAATCTTAAATTTTGCCTTAGGAAGTTTTTTTTTTTACTAGGATTAATAGTTGCAGAAATAAAAACAAAAACAAGCTTAAAAATTCCCTTTTAGAGAGGGCTCTCAAGGAATTCCGGTCCACCAGAGAGGTCGAAAATTAAGACCACAACCATACACAACAGTATCAAAAAATCAGTTCTACTCCATTTGATACGAGGTAAAATGTCTACTGGGGTAATTTATATATTGTTCATTTTTTTAATATACTTCACTTGACTAAAAAATATGTGATTTATTGTAATTTTTTATAGCGAAGTTTTTAAGGGTGTTTTCTTTTAATAAAATATTGTGTATTTTATAAAATATCTCTCTCTGGTTCTTGTGGGACATAGAGCGTTAACCACGCCCACTTTCCACTCCGTCCTGCTCATCGCCATCGCTTTCAGCTCACTCCACGACTTGCCTAATGAGGCATCCTCATAACCGATCTTCTTCAGGTGTTACTAGGTCGTCCAACATAGTCCAATATGGTATTTCTTGTGACTAATGAGCCTTTTTAATTTAATTTTGTTAGATACTGATCCATAATATCTTTTCATTACGAATTAAGTTTCAGTGTAACTAGGAAGCATTTAGTTGACTCGATTGCATTCTGCATACCAACTTAATATGCGTCCATAGCTTAGATTGGGAACGCACTATGTACCTATATTTCTGTTGCTACTCGAAACACTGTCTATATATGTATTTAGACTCTATTGCCCGGACTAAATCACATAGATTTAGACTTTTGGCGAATAGGCGGCAATACGACTGCTCTAAACAACGTCGCTTGGACGTCTAAAGAGATAATAACGAAAAGATTTTTTCTTTCATGTTTTTGCGTGTTTATAACTTATTTTATTTCAAAGAAGACACTCCTCACGGCACATCTTGCCACACCTTGCCCTATGTATTTCCATTTATGAAATTTCCCATTTTTCCCCTTTTTGTCTATTTTCAATACGAAATGTCCACATGATCATTTTTATATATTTTATATTTTCGATATTTATACCCTTCACGGATGTAATAAAGTATATTAACTTTGTCATGGAGTTTGCAACGCACAGAAGGAAGCGTATCCGACCATAGAAACTATATATATTATTGGTCAGTATGATGAGACGAGTCGACTAAGCTTTTTCCGTCTTTTTGTCTATAATTAGTAGGGGAGGTAGGCGTCTTTTTAAGTCGATCATACCCATTTTAAATACTAGCCAACTGGATTCTTTTACAAACATTTGGCCAAAGTTGCAGCTTCTTAGTTTTATTTTATCGAAAGTTATCGCCTATTCGAAGTATCATTTGTAGGGGAGGTAGGGGGCAAATCCAATGAATTCAAGAGTTCAATTGGATAATGGACGACTTCATCTGGTTTGGTAATAGAATCGATCGACTTAAATGAATGCAATTGGCCAGCGATTAGACTTTGAATTTTAATGTTTAAATTGTGTACGTTCTTATTTTTCGCTGCCAAAATGGCTCGTTCGCTTAACCCAACATGGTTTTTGTAATTTGCACCAATATTCGGGAACACTTTCGTAATCCATTCTTCTTTTGAGGTATTGAATTGACAGAAATTAGGTGGCAAAGAAATGAGGCCAGTGGAAGCATCAATCGGAATTTTTCCATTGCCAATGTCTAATAATTGCTTGTAAAACACTACCGCCGATTCATAATTTTGTAACGCTACACGCATATTCGTTGTTAATTTGAGAGTTTTCACGTATCTACACAAATCCGCTGACTGCAACCAAGCGTTTATTTCACCAGGAGCTCTTGGAATGACTGGCAGGGTTTGGCGAAAATCGCCGGCCAGCAGAATCATCATACCTCCAAAGAGGTCCTGATTATTGTGCAAATCTTGCAATGTTCGATCTAGTGTGCCTACAATGCTCGTTCGTGCGCCATCGTACACTCATCCCAAATGATTATTTTGCAATTCTGTAGTATGTACTTTCGCCATTGCTGATTTTTCGGCAATGTTCAACGTCGGTTTATATATCGTTTGCAAATTCAGTGGCAGTTTGAGCGCAGAATGAACTTTTCGTCCTCCTTCTAACAATGTGGCAGCAATCCCAGACGATGCTATGATAAGCGCTATTTCGCTTTGTCCTCGAATCGAAGCTAAAATCAATTAAATTAGGAACGTATTGCCAGTTCCGTCAGGTGCATCGAGACCTTTGCCCGTACTGATTGACTCGAAGCATTTCGATCGTATTGCCACTGAAATACGCTGGGTTTAATCCCGTGTATTTCTGCGGCCAGAGTATTTTTTAAGTAAGCCTCTATTGATTTCTAAAAAAAATCTAAAACAGTGCCTGGCATGCATTCTCAGGGAGAGCGGTTCGACTGGAGCATTATTTGATTGAGTCGAAATCATTCAATCGCGAAAGAAAAGGCAAGCTGACTTGCATCAGCTTGTATGGACGCCTTGACACTGCTTTTGAGGCTCTGAAAACCCCCCCTCAAAATAATCCTGCATATGGCAATTCTTTACACCAGCCGTAACCGTTATTAACAATGTACCTTGGCTTTTCTGTATGAAGAAGAACTAGTGTTCATAATTCGAAGTTGTATCAAAATATATACGTATCTTATTGTTCAATTAGACGAAAACAGTCGAAAAAGTATCGACGATCAAAAGGAGTCTGGCATTCAACACATCAACTGAATACTATGGCCTAGTAGAATCCAAATTTGTCTATTCCACGTCGATTAGTGTCACCCCGTCGTATTTCTTCATCAGTCTTAATTGCAAGATCCAATGTTTGTCACGACATTATGCAACGTTTTACAAGATCATTTGCTTTACATGATAATTTCAGACTTAATTTTACTACTCTAGACTCTAGAGTATCATAAAAATGCCATTTAATTTTCATATCAACAGATGTGCTAATCTCCACATTATATCGTCCAATAAACAAATTACCGGTCAAACTAAATGAAAATCAATGAACTCCTTTTATGGCTTCTAGATGTCACAAAAACTGCATACTATTCTTTATAATTGCATGACCATAACACTTATGGCTGTCTCTATTAAGAGCGACTAGCAATTCCCACTCTGTGTTGTATTGCTTGTGTATTATCCTTCGAGCTCGTATACTATCCTTCCAGCTCGAATATTATCCTTTCAACTTATGACAACGTAAAACTGTGAGGATTTATCTTCAATAAAATTAACACTTTGTCCATACGTACTCGTACAAGTCCATGTACTTAAACTACGTACTCGTTTTATGTATGTATCCGTAGAATGTCCTCCAGAGAAATGCTTTTCAAAGAAATTTAACAGACATGAAGTACATTAAATTTCTAGTCTCGTTCGATCAATGAGGATGGAATTGATGTGTTAAATACAAATATTATCAGATTTCGATTCGATGAGAGAAGTCAAAGGCCTGTCACATACATATAAAACGTATACGAAATGTGTTCCATTTATTAGTGGGATTAAAACAATGGGAAATCACATATAAATCAGGACGAAAATTCATTTAAAAAAAAAAACAGACAAATATAGTAAAATACGTATGTACAAAATCCCTATTCCATTCACGATCAATATTGCTCTGCTTTTTAGAAGAGCGCTTCTTTAGCAGAAACGATTTATAAAGAATACTCAAGAATTTCTGACTATGTTTTCCATCTACATACACTTATAAATAAAGACAGCTCCGACTTCCACGCATTCTTCGGTATATACACTTTTGCCGTTTCAAGCCTACTATAAAAACAAGCTAGCGTTCGGCTAGCTTACTGAAGGTATAATACCCTTCACATGAAGATCGTGTTGGGTTGATTTTAAACCATTCTACATTTGCCAGTTTGAAAATTCGGGGCGACCGGTATCGGAGTGTGTTGAGGCATCAGTTTCATGTTTCGGCGTTTCGGGTTCGAATCCCGTCCACGACGACGTTCATGGCCATGGATGTGCAGGAGGTGCATACTGGCAACTGTATTATCCGAAACCAGTTTATGCCGTCGAAACGTCAACTGGGCCACATGGAACACTTGACGCGCTATGCTCCACAAGGGGTGAGGGTAATTGAGATTTAGAGAGTTTAAAATTAGCAGTAAGACTCCGATTTCACTGTTCCTATGAGAGGTATTTGAAGTAGTGGGCCGATTTTAATTAAATCTGGGAATGTGGTTTAGCGGTCAATATACTACTATGAAATTTTGTAAAGATATCTTGAGAAATAAAAAAGTTTTTCTAACAAAAGCTTACTTTTGGGCCAGTAGTTCCTATGACAGCTATATGATAGAGTAATCAAATTCCAACGAAATTCGGGAATGTGGTTTGGCAGATGGATACGATTGAATAATATGAAATTTGGTATCTTCAGAAACAACAAAGTTTTTCCCACAAAAACATACTTTTGGACCGGTCGTTCTAATTGTAACTTATATGACGTGGTGATCCGGTTCCATTGGTTTCGACATACATATATAGAGCGTGTAGTAGAAACAAGGCTTTGGCAAAATTTCAGCTCGATAGCTTCAAAACTGAGAGATTAGTTTGCATAGAACCAAACTGGACAGACGGGCAAAGTTTAATTAACTCATCTCGTCATACTGGCCAGTAACATATACATATATTGTACTTTATGTGATCGGAGATGCTTCCTTCTGTGCGCTGAAAACTTTATGAAGTTAATATAAGGTATATTAGCTTTCACATTCGTGAAGGGTATAATACATTACATACTCAAAAATTCGCAGTCAGGACTAGTAAAAGATTATTTGTTTGCTGCAGTTGTGCTGAAATGCTTCACTCATATGAATGCGTGATAGGGAATCTGAGAAATTCTATAGCCAGATTCAAGGTCAATTCCAGGATTCAATGGAGCATAAAAGCATATTACAGTCGTACCCTTTGTAAATATTTATGAGCAATATGTGACCATGCTTCCAATAAAATAAAACTTCGACTTTCGCATCTGTAGTATGTACACGTACGTACCCGACAGGACATTGATATGATGTATAGAGCGTAAACGAACATACCTTGGAGATCCGAAAAGCAGGAGAAAGTGCTCGACACGTTGCATATTTGCACGATTTGCAGTGAACGTGGAAATTCAATTTTGATCCTGATTCTGATATGAATCCGACACTCGCTTTCACGCTAGACGGAAATTGCAATGTCGATGAAAGCGCTGCTGATGTCGTAGCCATCACTCCATTGCTAAACGAAAATATGTAACGAAAAAAGCGTATCATTTGATTGAGGTCCTTCATGGCCTGCCAACTATTGTTGTCGCAATATGCTTTATAGAGGCCTAATGGCGCTGGAACATGATTGATTGATATTAAGTGTGCGATAAGAATCTCCCGATGTAGTTTCAATCTTGTTAACCAATTTGAAAAGCTTTCCCACGTCCGCGGCTCTATGTTAGTGGTGCTATGAACGGAAGAATGATTGTCGAAACCTTATGGATGACGAGCGAATAGGAAGTTGACCTTCACACTCTCGCTTTTGTGCTTGATGGTATGAATAAGTTATTATTTGAAATTATGTAGTAAAGAACTGTTTCATGTATAAGAAGGCTTTTAACAGTTAACGGGTGGTAACAGACTTATTAAAGTAATGGCTGTAATTAATTTTACTGCCACGGCTGTATTAGGAACTACTGTAATTTGCAACTTACTCACTCGACGTTGGAAGCTTGTATGGTATTGTCATACACCCAGTAATTCTACCCTAGTTTTTAATTGAAAGTGAATATGTCACGTACAACGCTGAGAATCGAAATATGAATTGACAATTTATGTTATGAGGACATGCATAAATTACACACGATAATAAATTAAGGTTCAATTATAAAGGGTTATCCATTTCGTGTTTCGGAAAGTAAAGCCCTGCCATTCGACATCTGTCAAATGTCAGTGTATTCCAAACTGGTATTGGTTTAGTTGAAGGTTTGCCATTTTACAAGATGGAACGTTTTACGACTGAACAACGCGTTAAAATTATTAAATTATTCTACCAAAATGGTGGATCTGCGGTGGCCAGGTTTCGTGCATTACGCGCAGATTATGGTCGACATAATCGTCCCAATGAGCGCACAATTGCCTACACAGTGAAAAAATTTGAAGAAACTGGATCGGTGACAGACATTTCTACACCTGTGCATCATCGTTTTGCTCGTTCGACCGAAAACATCGCCGCTGTGAGTGAAAGTGTGGCCGAAGACCCGAATTTGTCGATTCCGCGCCAATCCCAGCATTTAGGCCTATCTTACGGCACATTGTGGCGCATTTTCATTTGGACCTTCATCTCCATCCTTATAAAGTCCAGTTGACGCAAGAATTAAAGCCGACTGATCACAGATTGCGTCGTGAGTACTCAGATTGGGTCCTCGAACAACCGGCCACCGATGCCGATTTTTCGAAGAAAATCTTCTTTAGCGATGAGGCCCATTTTGCGCTCGGCGGCTATGTAAACAAACAAAATTGTCGCATCTGGGGCAGTGAGCAACCGCAAGTGACCTCTGAGAAACCGTTGTACCCGCAAAAAGTGACTGTTTGGTGTGCATTGTGGGCCGGCGGCGTCATTGGGCCGTTTTTCTTCAAAAACGATGAAGGAACCGCCGTTACAGTCAATGGCCAGCGCTATGTCGCCATGATTCATGACTTTTTTTGGTCGGAAATTGAAGATATGGATCTGGACAATATGTGGTTTCAACAAGACGGGGCCACATGCCACGCCACGCGACAAAATTTGGCTTTATTGCCCGAGAAATTCCCAGGACGCGTAATTTCGAGATTCGGGTATGTGGCTTGGCCAGCAAGGTCTTGCGATTTAACGCCGTTAGATTTCTTTTTGTGGGGCTATGCGAAGGACCGTGTTTATGCGAACAATCCCACGACGATTGGTCAATTGAAGGACGAAATCCGTCGAGTTATAGCCGAGTTATCGCCCGAAATGTGTGAAAAGGTAATCGAAAGTTACCTCAAAAGGATCGAGTCCTGCAAGCGGTCCCGTGGGGGACAATTTAAATATTTACTGTGTTTCTTTTAAGTTTACTTCCCGAAAGAGAAAATGGATGGGGTGGTATATGCACTCCGGACTGTACAGACCTAGTGTTGAAACCAAAAGTACCAATTGCAACGACCATAATATGCATTAGTGGGCCAGTGAGTGGCCAGTTTGAACTGTTTTTGTGAATCCAATAAGAAGTTTAATCGTTTATCCATTCGGATGTATCTTTGAACTAACGTTTATAGGGAAGGGTGCCGTTCATTCAGTAGGATCTTGTCTCTCAAAATCAACCAACTAGATCCATTTGACAAAAATGCCAAGTCACTAGCTTCATTTTATCGAAAGTTATCGCTTATTTTAAGTTTTATTTGTAAATTCACTCAAATTAAAACCCACTATTTCACCGGGGGCGCATCGTGGTTTGCACCCTGGCTAATAGTAGGTTTCCCGCTGTGGGATATATAGGGAGCGCAGCGAGCGTTCTAGGGATATATAATCTTCAGCCCCTTAAACCCACGCAACGGGAGTGAGAAATCCACTCTAATTAAGACCAACTATTATTTTTTACTTTCATAGGTCCATAATTTTAGGGTGAAATGTATAGAAAGCCAACTCATCCTATTCCCATCATAATCAATCAACAGCTTTTCGCCTACCTAGATAGCATTGTTAGCCGAAAATGGCGGTATGGAACAAGACACCGCTCGTCGTCACATCACATAGAAAGTTTCCGTATTACCAGCAAGAAGCAAGTTTTCGTCAACTCATGTCTTCATCGACTTTGACGAATTTTCTGGCTCGAAACAATATCCTGAGTAAGCGGGACGGGCGTGCAG
Source organism: Chloromyia formosa (assembly GCA_964017055.1). Classification (NCBI taxonomy): domain Eukaryota; kingdom Metazoa; phylum Arthropoda; class Insecta; order Diptera; family Stratiomyidae; genus Chloromyia; species Chloromyia formosa. The sequence goes on along the minus strand of OZ024815.1, from coordinate 28,055,037 downwards.
GTCAAGTGGCAACCGACGAATTGATGCACATGCGAAAATGGCAGTGGATTGGTCATACATTGCGGAAGGATGTGCATATCATGCCATGCTATAAAATAGAACCCCATTCCCAATGTAGGCCGACGAAGGGAGCGTCCTAGAAACTCATAGCGCCGATCAGTGTCCAAACGAGCTGTTGGGTAAGTGGTGGGGACGCAGAAGTGGTTTACACGCTATGCCCCCACTAGGGGTTAAGGCAAATTGGTAGAAGCAGAACATGATCCATGAACACTCCAGATTAGAGCAGAAAAACAGTTGCACGCGTTACACTAACAAAATTGTTCTAGATAGTTCAGTTTTTACAAAACATTGGTCTTTTTGTTCAGAAAAACAGGTTTTGTCCGTGTTTTTCAAAACTGTCTCTTTGGTGGAAACCCGGCATAATGCGATTGTTGTTTTGCATGCCCACACCACAGGGGAAGACAACACAAACATTCATGGCCACGACGCGGACGGGATTCGAACACGTAACTGACCGCGGTAGCATGAGACAGCAGACTGACGCCTCAACGCACTGAGCTACCGGCCGCCCCAATACCGCAATACCAAATTATGTTTTTTTATTTTTTTATAAAATATATATTTTTTTTTTATATTTTTTTTTAGAATGACCCCTTTTCTGGACGTGTCCACATCGAAATAAAGTGTGGGCTGCTAGAAGCGTATTTCAGTCTGTAATCTTGATGACTTCCAGAAAATCCGCGAGGCTTGAATGGATTAGTAAATCCGTTCAATTGAATTGTGACTTACGATAATTCGGCAGAGGCATTGCAAATGTTAAAATGACATTCCAACTGAGCCTTGGAACCAGTTCACGTCGCAGTCGGTTATGATATAGAGTGTATTAAGCAACATCGACATTTAATAATTGAACAAGTACATACCTAGTGTATGGCAATGGCCGTACTCGTATATCACTTCTTGCATTCGAGAATGTGCTCCGTCGGGCGCAGGTTTTTTTTACATCTCTAGGGCTATTTCAGAATTGGCAAATATTCAAAAATAATGTCTTTGAAAATCGGTCGCCTATGTCAATTCTGGGCAATCGCTTGCAAAGTGTAATTAAATTTCTTTGAAACAAAACGAAAAACAAATGGAAATTATGAATTCGTCGACTCGAGAATGTCAAGTGCGCAAAAGGCGCGTTTTTTTACAGCCGGGCAGATTAGAGTGGGATAACGCCATACAATTACACTAACAATTTGATATGAGCTGCTCTGGACAGAAAGTTAGTGGAAGAATGTTGCCCCGTTTCCACGTTTTGAAATGCAGGCGGCGCAGGATTAAAAGTTTTCGTGCTGCTTGTCCCGCTATGCTCTGTACAAAAAGAACGCACCTAAAGTTTTTTCCTGGCTGTATTAATTTCACATGTTTTCTTACTGTTCGAATGAATCCTTCAATGCCCGCTATAGCATAAATGCAATTGCTCTATAATGGCGCCAATAAATTCAATTGTGCGTACATGCGGCAAGATAAGATCCTTTTCAACATTGGAATTTGTAGTACGCAGTACCTATATGTACCCATCATCATCATCGTGGCGCGACAGCCCGACGTCGGGCCTTGGCCGCCTGGATCATTGTCCTCCAATTATCTCGGTCACGTGACCGCGTCCTCCAATTTTGGGAGCCCAGCAGCTGCGCGGCGTCCACACCTACTGAGCTCTCCCAACGAGATCTCGGTCGTCCTCGCAGTCTCGCTCCGTCGACTCGTTCTGCATTCATTACTCTCTTAGGCATGCGATCATCGTCCATTCTTTGTACATGCCCTGCCCATTGAAGTCGTTGTAGTTTGACGATTTTCGAGACTTGCAGCTCATCGTACATTTCATACAACTCATGGTTGTACCGGATGCGCCATCCATCTCGATCGCAAACAGCCCCGAAAATTCGCCGTAGAACCTTACGTTCGAAAGTGTCTAGCATGTTTTCGGAGGCTTGAGTTAGGGTCCACGCTTCGCAGCCATAGCATAGCACTGGTCGTATAATGGTTTTGTACACGCGGAGCTTCGTGTTTCTGTGCACATGTTTCGATTTCATTATGGGGAGAACCGAGAAAAAAGTCTTATTAGCTAACTGTATCCGTCGCTTGATTTCGTCAGTTTCGTTGGCGTCCCTTGACAGGTTGCAACCCAGGTAGATGAAGTTGTTCACGAACTCGATGTTGAGGTCCCCCACGTTGATGCTCGGTTGTGCAGGTGTCCTTGTCACCGATTGCATCATTATTTTAGTTTTACCCTCGTTAATACGTAATCCAACTTCCTTTGCAGCGGTATCGAGCGTATGCAGAAGTTCTTCTGCGTCAGCCAATCTTCGGGACATGATGTTGATGTCGTCGGCGTACGCTGCTAATTGTGTCGACTTGATGAGCAGCGTCTTGCTGTTGTCCATATTCATGGCCCGAATAACGTATTCCAGTGCTAGGTTGAAGAGCGTCGGTGCCAGTCCATCGCCCTGTTTCAAACCAGTGCGTGTTTCAAATAGATCAGTAAGTCTATTCTGGATCCTGACTTGTGAGACGGAGTTGGTCATCGTCATCTTTGTCAGTCGCACTAATTTTGCTGGTATACCAAATTGCAGCATGATGTTGCACAGTACTCCACGATCGATACTGTCGTATGCCTGCTTGAAGTCGACAAAGATTTGGTATACGTTTACGTTGTATTCCCACCACCTCTGGAGTATCAGTTTGACTGAGAAGAGCTGATCGGTTGTGGAGCGACCAGGTCTGAAACCGCTTTGATATTCGCTAATGACTCGTTCTGCGTACGGTTTTATTCTATTTTCCAGAATTTTCGTCAAAATTTTATAGGACGTACAAACTAGTGAGATGCCCCTGTAATTCTCACACCGCAGTTTATCTCCCTTTTTATGGATTGGACAGATGATGCTTCTGCGCCAATCGTCTGGGATCTCCTCGTTCTCCCATACTCGCAGGAGTAATTGATGTAAGGCATCAACTAGACTCGCTCCACCGAATCTTAGCAGTTCAGCTGGGATCTCGTCAGCGCCCGGCGCTTTATTTCGTTTTAGTGACCGCAACGCGAGATCAACTTCCTCTACTGTCGGGGGTTGAATGGGTGGACCTAGATCAACAATATCATCGAGAGCTTCCTGTGTGGGGATGTTAGATGGTCGGTTTAGAAGCTCTTCAAAATAAGAGGCCCATCGTTTGTTAATACCATCGGTGTCGCTGATGATGTTTCCATCCTTGTCCTTACAAAGGCTAGTCCTGGGTTGGTAGCCGTTCTTAATTGTATTTACTAGTTTGTACGCTTGTCTGGTGTTCCTATTAGCTAAGTTTTCGTTTATGTTCAGCAACTGCTCGTCAAAGTATTTACGTTTCTTACGTCTAATTATTCTATTCGATATTCGCCGTAGCTCGTCATATTTTTCTCTTCTGGCTCTGGTTCCTCGTTGAATCCATTGTCTGTAGGCCTCGTTTTTCGCGTCAAGTGAATTTTTGCATTCTTCGTCGAACCAGTCATTTCGCGCTCGCCGGGCTTTATATCCCACGACCTTCTCTGCGATATCCTTGATGGTACCCTTGAGTTCTTCCCAGAACCCATGGACGCCTGTGTTGCTGATGTTGTGTAGCATAGGTGATAGTTTTTCCTCAAGGGCGGTAGTATACGCCATCGCTGTAGCATCACTCAAGAGCTTATCAACCGCAAAGATTTTGGGAGGGCTGATTCTTGACTGGTGCACTGAGGAGATTCTACATCTGTAGGTCGTCTTCACCAAGTGATGATCTGAGTCGCAGTTTGCTCCTCGATAGGAGCGGACATCCATGACACTAGACGCCCATCTCCTGCAAATAAGGACGTGGTCAATTTAGTTGACGGTATGTGCGTCTGGAGACTTCCAGGTATGCTTGTGAATGCGTCGATGCGGGAAACACGTAGAGCTTACGACTAGATTCCTGCTGCAGGCGAAGTCGATAAGTCGCTGGCCGTTATCGTTACATTCTTCATGGAGGCTGTGGCCTCCAGAGGTCCCCCGATGCCAACTTTCATTCCCGACTTTCGCGTTAAAGTCTCCCAGCAGCAATTTGACGTCGTTTGTTGGAAGTGAGTCGAAGAGAGTTTCAAGGCGGGCGTAGAACTCGTCTTTTACTGCGTCTTCTTTAACTTCAGTGGGGGCATGCACATTGATGAGCCAGAGATTGAAGAATCGAGTCTTGATGCGAATCGCACACAACCGTTCATTTATGGGTTTGAAGTCAGTAATATGCGGTTTGAGGTGATTGTCCACTATAAATGCTACTCCAAACTCCTTGCGGCCCGATGGTTTGCCACTTGTAAAAATTGTGTGCGATTTCTTGTCATTAATCTCGCTGCCAAGCCAATTTGTTTCCTGGACTGCAGTAATGCTCAGTTTGTACTTTTCGACCTGTTGAAGGAGGGCCTTCTCGGCCCCCGGTTTGTTCAGGGAGCGTACATTCCAGGATCCGAAAGAATAATCCTTTATTCGTTTGCGTGGTCGTCGTTGTTGATCCGTCCAATCCGAGGCTTTTGTTCCAGGTTTCTTGACATGGAGTGGTTTTTACAAGGACGAGTTGTCAGCACGTCGCTTAACCCCATTCGGGGGATGGCCTCGGAGATAGCTGCTTCAGATGGTTTAATAAACGTGCTGGAGCCCACACAACTATGTAGCAGGTCCAACTACGCAAGTCATTCCATCCTACTAGACCTGAGACGCTTAGGTGTTTGTCAGCCATTCAGGCTACAGCTATCTGCCTTTTCCAAACTGTCTTATCGCTAAGACATTGGACGTCAGCGAATTGATACACTGCCGTTACCAGGGGGCGCCCACGCGGAGGACTATGGAAAAGGTCTTGGCAACCCTGCAGAAAGGAACCGTTGTATTGCATTTCTTAAAAATTGAGCTAATCGCTATAGTACGCTTGTGCTTGATGCATTTGTCATCATTTGAGTTTAATTTTTAGTGTAGTGAACATGGATTGCGTCTGGAGTAAGTGACCGTGAAAGAAGTGGCCGTCCGCGAACTACTCGAACACCTCAAGCGGTTAAAGCCGTGCGCGAGAGAATTCGCCGTAATCCTCTTCGGAAACAAAAAATTTTATCGCGTGAGATGAAAATACCCCAAAGAACAATTTCACGTATCATCAAAAGTGACTTGGGGTTGGGTGCTTATCGTAAACCTACCGGGCATTTACTAACAGATTCGTTAAAAAAAAATAGAGTGGAAAAATCAAAACGATTACTTTGCCGGTACGCAAACCATGAACACCGTAAAATTTTGTTTACGGACGAAAAAATTTTTACTGTCGAAGAAACATTTAATAAACAAAACGATAGGGTTTATGCTCGCAGTGCCAGAGAAGCTTCTCAAGTTGCCCAAAAGGTTCAAAGAGGTCATCATCCAGCCTCAGTAATGGTTTGGTGGGGTGTTAGCTACAACGGGGTGACAAAGTTGCATTTTTGTGAGAAGGGCGTCAAAACGTCTGCCAAAATTTATCAAGAAAGTGTCCTTGAAAGTGTAGTGAAACCTCTCAACACGTCATTATTCAAAAATCAGCCTTGGAGTTTCCAGCAAGATTCTGCACCAGGTCATAAGGCGAAGTCAACCCAAAAATGGCCTGAAGAAAATGTTCCAGATTTTATTAAAGCTGAAGATTGGCCTTCCTCTAGCCCAGACCTGAATCCGCTGGATTACGAATTATGGTCTGTCTTAGAGCAAATGACGTGCTCTAAAAGACATTCTAATATCGAATCCTTAAAGAAGTCTCTTACACATGCAGTCGCCAACTTTCCGATTGAAGTCGTGCGTGCTTCCATAGATAAGTGGCCAGCTCGATTGTGTAAAGGCAAAAGGCAATCACTTCGAATAACTTGTTGCAATTTCCGTTGTTGACAATGCATTTAATAAATAAACAATGATTTCTTAACATATAACACCTCTTTTATTGAACAGTGCTTCAAAAAGTTTGTAACCGTATTTATGGCTAGACTAGGTATACTTTATATGGTCAGAGATGCTTCCTTTTATCCGTTATACACCTCATAGCAAAGTTAATATCTTTCTGTGAAGGGTATAAAATACTTCAGAAGGATGGAAGCCACCGATCCCATCTAACTTACATATATGGGTCCTGTTACATCGAGAATACGCCTCCATCTCACAAAAATCATAAGTTTCTTCCATCACGCCGCTGTCGTTTGCGGTTTCAGGTAGCGGAGTCCGACGAGTTCATATCTTTAGTCAGCGGACAAAACCGGCTTTTACTCCCAAATGAAAGGAGGAAAGATCGATCTAAGTTGGGGGGGGATCGATGACTTCTACTCGAATCTCAAACCTTCTAAATTTTTAATTGAATGAAGTATGCGAAAATTCAAAACGATTGGTCCAGTAGATTTTCAGTTATAGCGTACACGGACTTCAAAAATAATAAGTTTCAAAAAAACCCGGCCTGGAGCAACGGACGCTCAAATACTCATAACTTCGTCGATTTTGCTCCGATCGACTTGAAATTTTTACACAATATTTTTAAGATTGCATTCAAAAAAAAATTTAAAAAAAATGCAAAAAAAAAGTTTAAACACCTTACGTAAATTTGTAGTGACAACTGTCAATTTTCGGATCTGAAAAGTATTCAGGTCCGGAGGGGAGCATTGAAATTGATAGTTGGTTGTACAAATTTCACTGGAGGGGAAAGCATATACAGGAGAATTCGAGAAATATCAAATCCTGGTTCGTTCACAAGAATGCAACCAATGAAAGAGAGTATTTCTTCTGTTTCGTTATCTTTTATGAACTCGGCTTACCGCTACAGCTTAACAAACATCATTCAAATCAGTTCTATCATTAACAGTCAAATGTAGGTGGAGATTCTTATCTAAATGGATAGCGGGTTTCATCTCTCTTTCACCTTTTTTTATATTAATATTTTTTGTAATTCTATTAAAAATATATTACTTAAAAGTAGGCATGCGCGTAATAGAGCAAGAAAAAGTAGCCATGTTTCTATAACCTGCCAAAAAAAAATTTCAAATGACTAGATCAAGCCGGGTAAGTGGGAACACTTAAACTCACCACACCTTGATCTCCGTGATCGAGTTGATCTCAACGCCTAGTATGAACCCAATATAAGTCTGTTATTTTGCTCTGACAGCTTAAGGCTGAGCGCACGTTGATCGCGTTCGCGTGTCGCGTTCGCATGTTTTATGCCAAACGGATTGAATCTTTGCTAGAATGACACTCTGTCAATTTAACAAATGCTCGGGCATCATCGTATCAAAAAATTTACTTGATTGTTGTCCTTTGCATAAGATAATTAGGCAATAAATGAACGACGAAACAAACGACCGGACAGTATAAGACATACGAGTATATCACCACACATTTTTTACCTTATTGCTCGTTTAAATACACAAGAGTTAACACAATTATTGAAACGAAAACCGCCAAATCAGCTCGAGTTGCAAAAGCTTTTGCGATGCAACTGATTTGTGACATTGTGCCTGTATATGGCAATGGGGATCCGCACATGAGTTGACTAGTTGCAAACCAAGTCACAAAGAAGTTGCAGTTGCATGTTGCATATGTATATTGTTTATTGCCCACAGACCACAAGTAATCTGGTCAGCTGTTCAGTCTGTCAAAATGTATTAAGTGGAATAGTGTCGTGTGTGATTCCGATTCAAGTGTCCAACTTATTGGAAGCCCGGGCTGCAAATCAGTCGCACCGTGTACGGACAGAAGTTTCAAGCTGATTGTAACTGCGTTCGAAACTGTTTGCATCGTAAACTAGTTTGCAACTTCGAACAAGTCGCGTCATGTGCGAAAGGCTTAACTTCTTTCAAAATTAGCAATTGATACAGGGAACTGTGAAAACACTGCGCTTGTAGGAATTAGTAAGATAATGTACTCGTACTTCACTGCATATACTCGTTGTACGAGTACATACATATTTCTTCAGTAGAGTTCGATTTCACCTCATATTCCACGTTACTTTTTCCCAAGCTAATGCGTAATAACAACTGCTATGGTGCTGTGCTTTTTGCAACTTTTTGCTTTTAATGAAAAGTCTTATATAATGTGTGCTACAATTTGTTCCATAAAATATGATATTATTCAAGGGTTCTTCACATGTTTCATATGGAATTCAATTGCACATGAATGCAAATGATGTACATTTTACATTCATTCATTGAGTAAGTCTTGAAAAGGCAAGTTGCCTACATAAGCGACAGAAGTGTAACATGGACGAAGGATACCGCCGTTATTACTCCTACACTATGCATTAATCCAGCAGCATGAATAGCATCTGCATGTATAGTTTTATGAGGATCCTTCTTCTGGATGAATTATGGCCCTAATCCATTTGAAAGTGCTTATCCTACGTTTTCATATTCACATTTCTGGTCTTTCTCCACAGAACTGGAATATGCATATATGTACGTCCATTGTTCACGCATACATTGTATTGCGCTGAACATGGAGAGAAACACTTCAAATCAAAATGGAAATGGAATTTCGAAAACAAAATTTAAATGATCCACTTGATTAGTTGGGACGGTAAGCGATATATGAGTTTGAAAAGTGATATAGTGTGACTTTTCTCTTAAGCGTCAAAAAGTGACGTTTTTCGATTAATCGATTTTGACTATACCGCTAAACCGAATTTCGACTCTAAGCAATCCATTGGATGCTGAGTTTGACTCTCTTTAATTTAATTCCGTAAAGTTATCCGATACGAGGCACCGTTTAAAACTTATGAGGAGAATATTGAAAAAAGGGCTCAAATTTGTCAGTTTTTTGTCTGCACAGCCGCCCTACCGCAGGGTCCAAGGTGGCTCCATTTCTTAAAATAAATGTATGAGGACAACCAACAATCATACCAAACGGCATTTCTTTATCATATTTAGCAAGGTTACAAAGTCCCAACTAGATATATCTAATGTGCTTTAGTTGCTCCCCAATAGGACGAATGTGAATGTACATCGTACAATCTAAGAAATTAAAATTGAATCACGTGCAGATAAATGGCGTTACGTTACAAAACGAATCGCAATCAAATTAAGCAATTATAATGTCTCATGAAAGCTTAATCAGGATATCAGTAGTCGATTTACATTTATTTTCAAATTCGTACACATGTCTATCGTCTGTCAGCTTAACGTTTAGGGATTGTTGAGTCCTTCGTTAGTCATGCAAAAATTTAGTCTATAGCAATTTGTCCGAAAGGAAATACGATAATAAACTTGCTCATAGTTTCACCTAACACATACATAGCTGTTGCCAAGACATCATCGGCCTTAACTGTTCCGTGCCCTGTTCCCCTGGTGCGAGATCACCTATATTAAGGGTAGGAATTGTCCTCGTAAATGTATATTAGATACCCGTATCACGATCTTTGTAAAAAAATTTCAGCAATTCACTTTAAAAATTTATTTTAAATAAATATTGTATAAATGCCGGAGCCTTAGCTAGTCGCTTAGCTCCTATTCTAGCAATACAAACCCTCAACGCTTTTAATAAACTCAAGTTCCAAGGAAATGTGATCAATGAATTATTCTGATTTCATTCATTAATTATCCTGGGAAGTGTCTGTCTACATGAACGTTAATAGTTACCATTAGAAAAAAGGTCATTGCTTGGAATTCACTGCATAATTAATGATTTGAACCAAAACAAAATAAACCACTTAGGGGATTGAAACAAAATAAATCATGAAAGCCGGATCCTTCTTATTATCAAACCAATCTGTAAAGTTGTGAACCCAACACCAACTTAACGAATGGTACTGTTTATCAAGAGACTTTTTTTGGGCGAATACCTACCGAATTCATCACATTGTACGAGTATATTCTATGATATACTATACTGGAATGAAGGTAATGATTAATACTCATACTTTCCGCACGGACAAACATCGGATAATTAATTAACGATTTTCTTTTTTCTCTAGATAATCTTAATCTAATCCAGAAATCCATTCAAAGGCAGCAGCATTATTAGGTTTCATTTTAGTCCACTTTGATGCTATATTTAGGTATGTCTTCTCTACTATATTCTGTGACTATTTTCAGCACATTGCAGATCGAGATAGAGAAATATAACTAGATCCAACCTAGAATGGACCAGCGTATCCTTGCCGTTGCTGTTAGTGAGAGAAGAGTATTTATTTTCCGTCAAGACGATAGATATACGAGCAGCGTTGGTAAAGCATCCAACCAGGATGGAGTAAATCAAATTGACGTTATGTTATACTTTTAATGGTCATTTAACACCAAATAATCATTAGAGGAAGAATTAAATGAATGAGTGGCACTCGTTGATAAACATGGGTAGATGTAATAACGATATTATGTCAGGAGAATTTCACACTAGTCAATAGTATCTTTAGTCAATTGACATTCCCGAATTCCGTTAAAATTGGACTACTGTACCGTATAGTTGTCATAGGAACGACCGCTCCAAAAGCAAATTTTTGTTAGAAAATTTTTTTATTTCTGACGGTATCTTTGCCCAATTTCATATTATTTAATCATATTGACTACCAAATAACTTTCTTAAATTTGAATGAAATCGGCGCACTATTTAATATACCTCTCATAGTAACAGTGAAATCGGAACAAGTTTTACTTCTGATTTCATAGTGGCAAATGCACCATACGTCACAAGAAAAAATAAACTTGCTACCAGTACCAGATTTCGAGAATAATTTAAATCGCAAGGCATCTTGTGCTTTGTTTAGACGTGAACGCTGAGCCAAGCACCGAATATTGAAAAATTGCATTGAAAAGCACCAACAACAAGAAGATACCTATTCTGCTCTTACATGGCGAACATGAAGTCATAGTATTCGTGACCATTTGAGTCGTTCCTACAAGAGATGGGATGATGTTCCGCATATTTTTAGTGTTTGTTTAGCCAGTTTATTTCCAACTTGAAACATCGTCCCTGCAACAATGTCCTTCGAAGTTATAACTTATATCCTTACCAGCGTTTTAGGGTCGAAAATTTTATTTTCATTACTTTACAAAACAAGTAGGCTTAGCCGCAATAAAGATTTTGAACAAATCAGAACTTCCGAATTCGTTACTGCATCCATTCGTATAAGTCCACTCCTTATTCAAAGTCCTGCGAATGAAGTTATTTAAATTATACCTTCGAAGTGCATTTTGCACTGGCGACGTTACAAGTCCCTTGTGCTACAAGTTGGGTGGTTAAAGACGAAATTTAACCCTAAAATTCAAATAAAGTGTTCCCAAAGCACTTGAAAACCAATTATAAAATATTCAAAAGTTGCTTACAGCGCGTTCACACACACTCCAACTAGTTGGCTCCCATCTGGCAATAATGTGCGCACTTACGAAGAACAGATGAAACTCCAAGTTAACTGAAATTGACACTGCTACTACATAGCATAAAATCATTGTCTCAATTGTCGTGCTAGAAAATTGATTGCGCGCGCTTCTAAAGGTCGCCACACATGAACGTGCACAACCACGACCGAACTTCCATCGAACCATCAATTTCATAGAACGGCGGAAATGAGGAGAATTTTTTTTTCGCACGTTCTATAAAATTGATGGTTCCATGGGAGTTCGGTCGTGGTTGTGCGCGTTCATGTGTGTGTGCGACCTTTAAACAAAACAGAAGTGCAATTCATTGATTTTTCCAGGCGTAACGAAAAACTATTTACAAAAGGGCGCGAGTATGATAGTGCAATACATGCATTATTTCCCACTTGGAAATGGCAAGTGAAGGAAATCATTAAAAAGGACTAAAGGTAAGCAATAATTCGGACCTCGGGCTTATGTCATAGTGAGAAAAAGCATTATATACTCGTATATTGGCCTTTCAGAATTTACCAGCAATGATCTTGTGGCCATCAGTATCAACATCGAGGAGACGAATCGAAGAAACTTGTGGTTGCATCGGCATACTTTCCTGGGGAATCAGTAGTTCAGTAGATCAGATACAGAAGCTTATCGATGCCACCGCTAGTCGGCAGTGACGCCAACACGCACCATACAGCTTGGGGTAGCACTGATATAAACAACAGAGAAGTACCTTCTTGACCTAATCACCAGTTAAGACGTCTCACCATTTACAACAAAAGGAATAAGCCCACATTGGTAGCAGGAGTCCTATCTTCTTTCCTGTGGTGAATTGTGGTTGATGGTCTGTTGAGGAAATCCTCGACGCATAGCTACTCAGCACAGGACTATACCGATGACCTGGTGATTTTGATAAAAGAAAATTTCGAGGGGATTCTACCAGACATGCTATCTACATAGTACAAGCGTGGTGTAATACCAATGGTCATCAAGTTAATCCATCCAATGCAGCTGTCATTATATTCTCTAGAAAAAGAAATCTTAGACACATCAGGCGTCCTAAAAGCAACAAACAAGCAACTCTCCCCTATCCATGGGAAATCACGCCAAATACCTGGGCGTAACTCTCGACAGTAAAGTGATTTGGCAAGAACATGTCAGGGTAGTGGCGGACAGAGCCACTAAGGCCTTGTGGATATGCAATATGTAGGCAAGTCGTTAGGAATCAAACCCTCTGGATTTACAAGGCCATCCTTGAGACCTATAGCAGCCTGGTAGAGTAGAGCATTTACTGCAGCTGGCAAGACCGTCTTAGGCAAGGTTCAGAGACTTGCATGTCTAATCGTGACAGGGGCTATTCGCTCATGCCCACCCAGCGCTCTTGAGGTATTGCTCGATCTGCAGCCGATACACAAACACTTAAAAGCTGAAGTTAAAATATCAATCGCCAGGCTTGCAGCATGCATGCGAATTTAATGTTGAATCTAGTACAGCATAGTTGGCTCAATGATCATTGTCACAAGAATGTCATCTGACCATCTCATGAAGGAACTTTCATGCAAGCAACGGTTCATCGCCGTAATTTGGAACAGAGAGCACTGGCAAGATAAATATGCCAATCTTCCCCTACACACCATCAAGTGGTTCATGAATGGTTCGAAAAGTAATATGGGGCTGGCATCGTAGACCCCAATCAACGAGTCTTCATACCTATGTGCAGGTTGGCCACCGACTTCCAGGCAGAAGTGCAAGCCATCAAGCCATGTGCTGAATTATGCCTGAGGCGCGACTACTGCAACAAGGATTTAACAATATTCACTGGCAGCCAGGCAGCCATCAAAGCGCTGTCAAAGAGAACAATAAAATCTAAGATAGTTTATAGCTGCCAAAAAGTGCTGCATAAACTAGGCTCTCTTAATAGAGTTGCACTACTCTGGGTCCCTGGCCATCCTGCCAACAATGGCAATGAACAAGCTTACGAACTGGCCAGAGCAGCATCGACTACTCGCATAGCAGATCGACTAACCTGCTAAATTTGAACCGGAACAAGGTTAGAACCAAATGTGGTCTTCTGAATGGGCACTCATGCCTGAAGGACCACCTAAGAGTCATGCGAATTGTATGGGACTGAAGCTGTCGTTTCTGCGGAAAGGAGCACGAGACGTCGACCTATATCTTATGCGACTGCGACGTCTTGGACCGGCGGGGCGCTGTAGAGACTCGGGGCTATATCACAATGGGCCATCTGGGTTCGGTATTCTGTACCCTTCGGGGATCAATGCCCATCTTCAATCTAATTTAATCTAACTAGTTAGCGTGTATCTGTCACTACGTCACTACGCTGAATTCGTGTTAGAAAATAAATTGTAAAAAAAATATTACATTGTTTGTATTAACAAATTTGTCGATAACTCAGGCCTTTAGCTGGTGTTGACATTTTATTGTCATTATTACGAAAAAGAAATATTAAATATCTGCGAAGGGTATCATACCTTCGGCATTTTTCATTTGGCAGAGAGAGCTATGGTATACATAGTACGAGTAAACGACTCACCCTATTTTCACGTTATAAATTTTAAACTACATAGGGCCTAAGGTCCGATTAAAGTTTATCCTATCCATAAACGTCACCCAGAGAGAGAGAGAGCATTGCATACGCTTAGGGTTTGGGCCTTCGATAGACGGGGTCCCAGATAGCTAATGTGAGGTAGGTGTAACTGGTAGTTTAAGCAGGCATTGAGAAAACAACCCATATAAGGTAACTTTCAGCTATTATTGAATTTTAGTTCATTATTCTATCTTGCAGTTTTTGAGTTATTGCGTTTATAGTAATGTGAGGTCGGTCATTTTTGTAAAAGCTTAAAATGCCTGCTAAAACGAAAATGTTTTAAAATTGTTTGCTTGAAATTATATGAAGAATCGCGTTTTAAACAGCTTGTCCGGTCGAATTAATACACTCTACGAGTATATGTACATAGGTATATCCTTTTTTTATTTTTCTTAACTTACTCATTATGTATCCAAGCGATATATGTACATATGTGTGGATTTTACGATCCACATTTAGTCGAATTTACAGCGCATTCGAAATGTCATTCGACTCAAAACATTACAGCAATAAGAACATTTTGATGATTCCTAAGATTCTTCATTAAACTTACCGTTTGCGGCTTGGTATAGTAAAACGACTACTCGGGCCCGGAATTGTCGAAATAGGAGTAACACTATACTCCGGCGTCGAAAATTGCAACTTCTTCGATGTCGCCGCTCGTTTCAGCTTGGGCGTAAGACTTAGCCCCCCTTTGGGTTGTTTACTCATTGGTGTCAATTCAATGCTGTCGGCTGCACCAAAGTTAGAACTGATGGCCATCCTCTAACGGACCTAGGTCACTTTCGTGTCGACTATGCGGTTCCAATTAATTATTTTAAACTTTGTGGAAATTGAAACCAATTCTCACACACAAATAACTTTCTATGTTGTACGAAATTCAATTAAACTATTTCCACCCGGAAATTCGAAACTTCGAATGCAGCAAGAAACTTTGCACCACAACACTCCTTATACGCAATTATTTGCTATCGAAGCAATTTCGTTCTGTTGTATCTTATTCGGTGTTTCACAGAAGAGGATGATTTAGGAGCACTTCACAGAATTCTGGAACAAGGACCTCCCGAAAGTGTTGATTGTTTGATTCGCTTTTTCACTGCAGGGTAATGTGATACGAAGTGTACACAGCAAATTAAGGTCTTGTGGATATTCAAAGCAAGAGTCGATGAGATAAGATGGAAAACAGGAAGTGGTGACGAAGGAGAAGGCAGAGAAAGAGGAAAAAGAGGATTTGTTTTTCTGTCGTTTCCTTCTTCTCGAGCTTCTTTCTTCCTGTCACTTGTTAGTATCCTTCCCGGCTGGAAATGCTGCAAATTCGGTGGCTAGACTCGAACTGAGGCTGGCCATACTCGTGCCACGGAGTTTTATCAACGTTCGTTGCGCTCACAAGTCTATGAAGGGCATTCGCACTCGCGATTCGGTCCGACCTACAGTACTACACAGCCACATGCGGAAGTGAGCTTTTACGAATGGCATACATCAGGACTGGGATTCAAACCCGTATCCTGGCCCACCGAACGTGCTCTTGCCGGGCTGGGCCGCATCGGATAGTTTTGTGTCGCTTATCTTTCACGTAATCACATCAAAGCGGTATACCCGTACGTTAGAGCTATAATTAACGGGATTTGTTTACGGATTTTTCTGGATTCGTTATGATGTATTTAAAGTGAAGGAGCAAACAAGCGGCTAGGAACGAACCACGGAAAAACAAAATGCTCACATTGCCCAGACTCACGATACGCCCACACGCTATGGCAACACTTTTGTACTGTGTGGCGGATTGGGGATTCAAAATTGCACATGCTCCTGCAGAAATAGTGTGCCCGCGAAGAATGACTTCACTAAAAATACATTGCTGTGTCGGTGAGCTTTCACTGGGTGCACGTATATTCTGCAGTGGGCTGCGGATGGGAGAAAGCTCAGTGGGTGGTGTGGCGAACACACGACAACAGTTTTTGATAAAATTGATGGATTGCATCCAGATACATTTTATGCATTCTCTCGAGCTCAACGACTCGATAACAAACCTTGCGCAACGCGTTACAAATAGCACATTAGAAATATATTAATAAATTCAGAAATGTCTATAAATAAATTACTATTTAATATATTTTTTTTGTATTAGTAAAATGACAATATTTCGGCTTTACGGCATTTTCGAATCGTTTCAATATTCAACTTAAGGAAATTACTATCAATATATTATTACATATATTCAAAAATACATATACCTAGTCTAGCCATAAATATTGTTACAAATTTTGGCAACCCTGCAGAAAGGAACCGTTATATTGCATTTCTTAAAAATTGAGCTAATCGCTATAGTACGCTTGTGCTTGATGCATTTGTCATCATTTGAGTTTAATTTTTAGTGTAGTGAACATGGATTGGGGTGACAAAGAAAATAGAATTGCTGTGATTGCACTTCATAAAGTAGGAATGCAACCAAGTGATATTTTTAAGACTCTGCATACCCTTGGTATAAGTCGAATGTTTGTATATCGGGCTATTGAAAGATTTAATGATACGTCTGGAGTAAGTGACCATGAAAGAAGTGGCCTTCCGCGAACTACTCGAACACCTCAAGCGGTTAAAGCCGTACGCGAGAGAATTCGCCGTAATCCTCTTCGGAAACAAAAAATTTTATCGCGTGAGATGAAAATACCCCAAAGAACAATTTCACGTATCATCAAAAGTGACTTGGGGTTGGGTGCTTATCGTAGATCTACCGGGCATTTACTAACAGATTCGTTAAAAAAAATAGAGTGGAAAAATCAAAACGATTACTTTGCCGGTACGCAAACCAAGAACACCGTAAAATTTTGTTTGCGGACGAAAAAATTTTTACTGTCGAAGAAAGATTTAATAAACAAAACGATAGGGTTTATGCTCGCAGTGCCAGAGAAGCTTCTCAAGTTGCCCAAAAGGTTCAAAGAGGTCATCATCCAGCCTCAGTAATGGTTTGGTGGGGTGTTAGCTACAACGGGGTGACAAAGTTGCATTTTTGTGAGAAGGGCGTCAAAACGTCTGCCAAAATTTATCAAGAAAGTGTCCTTGAAAGTGTAGTGAAACCTCTCAACACGTCATTATTCAAAAATCAGCCTTGGAGTTTCCAGCAAGATTCTGCGAAGTCAACTCAAAAATGGCTTGAAGAAAATGTTCCAGATTTTATTAAAGCTGAAGATTGGCCTTCCTCTAGCCCAGACCTGAATCCGCTGGATTACGAATTATGGTCTGTCTTAGAGCAAATGACGTGCTCTAAAAGACATTCTAATATCGAACCCTTAAAGAAGTCTCTTACACATGCAGTCGCCAACTTTCCGATTGAAGTCGTGCGTGCTTCCATAGATAAGTGGCCAGCTCGATTAAAGGCTTGTGTAAAGGCAAAAGGCAATCACTTCGAATAACTTGTTGCAATTTCCGTTGTTGACAATGCATTTAATAAATAAACAATGACTTCTTAACATATAACACCTCTTTTATTGAACAGTGCTTCAAAAAGTTTGTAACAGTATTTATGGCTAGACTAGGTACAGTAGAACTCGAACCCTGTTAACCGTTCTGGTCGGGACGGAGTCCCTTGCCCTCGGCTACCCGATTGGCCGATTAATTCGACGTTCCCGTGAAAAATCGGTCATAAGGTATTACGAATTGTACATAGTACAAACATATCATTTTTTTAAACTCAGTAATTTGTTTGCTGTTTTATTACCTTCCAAAGCCAAGTCTCTCCATTTTCGTACGTTCTTTGTTCCATGGGATAGGCTGGTTAAGCCGAGGACTGGCTGATCCGAGGCCGTTTAAGAGGGATTCTACTGTATATGTAAGAGTGTACATACATACATATATTTTATCGATTGTTGGCACAACCTCGGCGCTGATAAGTCGCCGATAAATTCTCGCACAGTTGCACAAGTAAGTATATGTTTAGAATGATGAGCCGTTTATATTGAAAGTGCCATAAGTCGCTTTTTCGCAAAAATCAAGTTAATGATAACATTAACTTCAATTAGACGGTATCTTTTCAATAAAAAGATAAATTGAACTATGTAATATGTTGGGAAAATACTGGCATTTTGTTCGAGTTAACAATATAACCAGCATGTTTGTTTTAAAAGTGGAATTTTAATGTATGCGTTTCTTACAAGATAAATTTCAGTCGTCAGAGTAAAATATGCAGGGCCGGTCAAAGACTAAGGCGAAACAAGCGGTCGCCTAGGGCGCCGACTCTGAAATAGGGCGCCAACAGGAAAGCCAAGTTTGAGAGTGAATTTTGTAAATTTAAAGCTGAAAGGAACAAATTCCATTTATATCTATAAATATTTATAATAATTATTATTATCTATATCTATAAAAGTGAATGTGTGTATGTATGATCGCTTATCCCGCCTAAACCGCTGCACAGACTGACATGAAAATTTGTACAACAATTCATTATGTCACTGCGCAGGCTATAGGCTTGGTCCGAGTTGCAAATTCTTAGTAACTGTGTTGTGAAAAAGAAAATACTTAATCACACGGCAAGAAACAGACACAAAGCTTACTAAGTCAAAAGTCAAACTTCGAATATACGTTGACAATGTTTTTTTTTTTTTGAGTTATTTTGTGGTCAGGGAAATTTGTCGTTCTCAAACCGTGAGTATATCATTAGCGATTATAATTTGTACGCCGTTCATCAACTGTAAGTACCGATTAATCTAATCCAAATGTAAATGCACTGTTAACATTCTGTTAACATACTGTTAATACACTAGCATTCAAAATTGTCACAATCGTGAGCGTAGCGAACCCTAGATGTTGTCCGCGGGCGACAGCTAGTAATTATTATAATTTATCCGATCGCTGTTTCAATTTGGGTGTGTGAACGATCCAATTTCGAATCCTGGGTTTTATTCTTCACTGAGATTGAATTAAAGTTCGACACACACGTTGTTGTAGTAGCCACGGTTTCGTGTGTGTGTGTAAGTTATATGTCAGCAGCGGCATCCTCTCCTATGGTGTCGAGGCTTAGCAAAATAGGCGCTTTGATCGGAGCCTCCCACAGAGCTCCTGGTGTTAATGGTATTTGAGCTGCTGAGCCATTGAATATGTGATCAACATCATGAGGTGTATCTTTACAAGCTGGGCATATGTATATTCAGAATATCGTGATAGATGCGGGACTAGTACGAATTAAGACGGGAGCCCCAGCCAAATCGAAGCTGCGCAAGTGCAGTTATGGTCGATCTAGATAGACTATTCTCGGCAGGAGAAATGGCTGGTGGCCTGTCTTTTAGTACAGCGTTTACAGTGAGTCCGACAACCGACTTTTGAACATCCTCTCTATGTATAGTAGCAATGGCGGCCCTGTAGGTGACTTCGTCAAATGGCTCCCTTTCATATTTCTGAAATTATTACTCAAAGTCCATTAGGTTATGTCTGATGTTTCGTGGGGCGGTGTTTTGTCCATGCAACCCACTAAGTCTACTTCGAAAGGAGAGTGTTGTGGCATCTAATGGGCAGTATGAGGCGCTCTTGGTGCAGGTAATCCTTAGAGAACATCAAGTGGCAGCCTGTGACTGTGCGTAATGCAGCGTTTTGACAAGACGGTATGTTCTCACCGTGCGTGTCACCCAGTTTGCCACTGGTCTTTAGCTTTATATGTTACCAGCAAAGTCTTCTTGTCCATTTCCCACGAACTTCCAGTGAGTGCTTTGAGAACTTTATTACGAGCTCTGATTTTATAACAGATCATAGAAGCATGAGTGAATGATGTTGTCATACTATGCAGGATTATACCAAGGATTTTTGGGTGGTTTATGGTGGGAAAGGGTTGGTTACCTACTGATATATCCAGCTGGCGTTTCATCTCCTTGATCCAAGAGGTGAACAAAGACGCAGACGATTTTGGCGCTGAGATCAACAAATTTTTGTTATCGAAGATGGTGTTGAGCTCGTCAAGGTACCTGTTGACCAACGCACTTATAGGTGGATGTCATTACCGGTAGTTAGAATCGAACAATCATCGGCGTAGATGATGAAATTCCGTAAATGGTTGTCGACCAGCTAGATAGTTTTCTATCAATTTTTGAAAAAATCTCTTTTTTTGGAAATATAAGAAGAGTTCTCTTTATTGCATTTAGAGTGCATTCTTAAATCTCTTTCATTGCGGCATTTCCGCTATAGGTAGTCCATTTCCGCTTTAGGTGGCAAGAACCTAAAACCCACTCGGGGGGATTTGTAGGTCCTAAAGCGGAAATTTCTGGGGTTTTGTGAAAGTTCTCTCTAATCAAATAGAGAGAATTCCCCTATGGTGTTAATGGTAATTATAATTGCTGTTTTTTTCGAATATTATTCTTGTTCTGGGAAAGAAAATAATGATTTAATTATAATATCATTTCGCAGGAGTAGTAGTCCGGATGGCGCAACGGTTAGCATGTTCGCCTTCAAGGCACTGGGCCCCGGTTCGATTCCGGGGATTTACGTGTTGGACTATGAGCCCACTCAGCTGTTAAATGTGTACCCATTATGGGGTAAATAACTCGGTTGAGCGTGTTGCTGATCACATACCTCTGCACTAAAACTGACTGTCACGATATAGAAAATGAGATAATGCTAACTCATCTCGAGGCCGTGGTTCAAATTGGACTGTTGCGCCAGTTATTTATTTATTTCGCAGGACATTTACTGTAAAACTATTTTTTTTTTTTCAGAATAAAATATCATTTGAGGTACACTGGGAAACCAATGGCAGGGAGTTTTAATTCGATTTGATTTAATTTTTGGGGATTTACAGTGAACTTTTAAGCAGAAAGAAAATATGGATGATAATTAAGTCTCAAATGTCCATAACAATGGGCATTTGCAGTTTATCATTTTTAATGCTTCAGCTTCAATACATTTGTGCACGTATGTATGTATATTCACCAATCCTGATCCTGGGTATGTGCTTGGAAGCTTTCCGTTCACATTTCTTCCAAGTTCAAAGGAACACTCATCGCCTTGCCTCCAAATTCGTCTGCCGATGCCAGCTTAATACATGGTACGTTCACCAGCCAGCTGTCTGGGCAAGTATAGCATAGTTTCGCGCGTAGTATATTCAGCTACGGATGACTTTCCATTCAGACTTTCAGGCGACTCACTCCGTCAACTGCTTTCATTGTATATACAAACAACAAAAGCACGACCTTCAAATTCTACCACTTTGTGAGCACCCATTGCAAAGAGAATCCACCCTGAAAATACCCACAACGTCATCTAAAAAATGCTTGTTCACTCAGTGGCCGATAGCGTCCTATTACGGTGAAGGCTGATAGGACTTCATTCATGGGCCATCTCCGGGGCTTCAGTCACTCAATTTTTATGAAACTCATGCATCCATTATGGGCAAATACCGAATAGACGAACGCTAGGAACGACAACTTTATAACGTATCCCTTAAGCGCCATATCAGGATTCCCTTGGATTGCGCTTATTGTGCTGTGTTTCGGATGAAATTACATGGAACAGGTGAAGGACACTTATGTGAGCATTTATGTGGCTGTTATGTTAGGATACTTTTTAATTAATTTAATTCGTTTTTCAATGGTGCTCGTATTTTCTAGGAGTATCAAAATAAGGATTACGAATAAAGGTTTGTTTCTTACCTTGGGAGTATTGCCTTCAATTAATGTCGTTCAATTCAATGCATCGTAGTCGTTACTCGTTAGAGTATATGATGGATGTTTCCAAGTTGTAGTAATCGAGATCGGAGGACGAGGGTTGAAATGGCCGTGAAGGCCTGAAAACACCAAAGTGTTGAAAGACCACTCTCTAATGACTATCCGTGACGTGCGCTGGCAGCTCAGCTGTTTGGAGTAGCGGGGTGGGCGAAAACGGCAGCCATTGGCCTCCTCCATCAGCGTACAAAAACAAAACACACGTCGGCACGTTAACCAAAACAAAACACTCTACGAAACCCGCGATAAACTAATAACAAAGCAAAAACGAGAAAACTTAATAGGGGTTCCTACGCACCAAACTCCCTAAGACTCAAAACAACAAAGTTCCGTGCAGGGACAGGGGCTGCATCAGCTAATCTATAAAATATGGCACCAAGGCCAACAAAATATAAAATATTATAGAGGGAAACCGTCCAATCCGGGCAGCTCCTTCTCTCCTTCCGGTCAACAGAGCCTATGGTCGCGTTCGGTTCTATGAGGGGCCCCAGATGTTATGGGGGCCCAGCGCGACCTAGTCCTCTCATCCTCGGGTTTCAGGCGCAATTAAAAACATTCCAAACCCCCAACTAAAAAATCAGGGTGTCAAGGGGAGAGAGAGGCAGAAAATTCTATACTATCCTCTCATTTTAACTTAACAAAAAAAAATTACAACCAGCCCGAAGCTTCGCTTCGGCCCGGAGTCCGAAGCGTATATACCCTACACTTGTACAGACCTAGTGGTGATACCAAAAGTACCAATTGGTAACAACCATATGCATTAAAATTGAGTTTCCCATATGGCCAGTTTATAGGGGAGGTTGCAGCAATCATTCAGGAGGATCTTGATCTTGATCAATTAACTAACCCATTCTACAAATATTTGTCGAATTTTTCAAGTCGCTAGCTTCATTCTATCGAAAGTTATTGCTTATTTGAAGTTTCACTTGTAGGGGAGGTAGGGGTTCCTTGGGTCGGATCTTGCCCATCATTGCCACCAACAAATAAGATCATGGTACAAATATTTAAACAAAATTTCAAGTTTCTAGCTTCACTTCATCGAAAGTTATCGCTTATTTGAAGTTTAATTTGTAGGGGAAGTAGGGGTTTCGTTGGTCGGATTTTACGTATTTTCAATATTAGCCAACTGGATCCTATTACAAACATTTGACCAAAATTTTAAGTCGCTAGCATTATTTTGTCTTAAGTTATTGCTTATTTTAAGTTTCATTTCAAGGGGAGGTAGGGGTTTCTTAGGTCGGATCTCACCCATTTTGAATACCAACTAACCCAATCTTACTTCAAACATTTGACCAAAATTTCAAGTCGCTGGCTTGATTCTGTCAAAAGTTATCGCTTATTTGAAGTTGCATTTGTAGGGGAGGTAGGGGTTGCTTGGGTCGGATCTTACCCATTTTCAATACCAATCAAGTAGATCCTACTAGCAACATTTTGTCAAATTTTCAACTCGCTAGTGTTATTCTATCGAAAGTTATCGTAATTAAAAGAATATTTATTTTTTTGATATTTATAGGGGAGGTAGGCGTTCCTTTTATCCGATTATGCCCAACTTACTAGAACTTAAGCATCTTCCTATCCCAGGGTCACATGCCAAAAATGAGGTGTCTACGTCAATTGGTTCAAGAGTTATAGACAAAAAACCCGAAAAGTAGGGCAGTACGGGGCTCTTTGTAAGAAAATTACTGTTAGTTTTCCACCGATCGGTTTTATTTTCCCAGGGAAGTAGAAGATTATCCTCACAAGCAATCTACCAAAGCTAGAGCTTTTTAGGTTTATTTAATCGGGAGTTATAGATACATTTAATTATTTTACATATATAGGGGAGGTAGGCGTTCTCTTGGCCTGATCATGCCCATTTTCAATACCAACCAACTAAATTATACTTCCAACATTTTACCAAAATTTCAAGTCTCTAGCTTTATTCTATCGAAAGTTATCGTGCGAACGGACAGACAGACAGACAGGCAGACAGACATGGCTTAATCGAATCAGGAGGTGATCCTGATCATTTATATATATACATTGCTATACCTCCGGAGCCTCCTTTAAGGTGTTACATATTTCCGTCGTGACAAACACAATATACCCTATACTAAAAGTCTAGGGTATAAAAATACCAACAAAGTTCATATAAAATTTAGTGCGGTGCCCAGGACATGTGCAGAATTGCACAAAGTAGCATGCTGTTTGTTGTTTCCTTCTAATGTACAATACAATGTGGAGTATACCATGCACAAACTCAATTGGACGATTACAGTATTCTATTGCGATAAATATGTTCAAATATAGTTGCGATTTAATAATGCATGTAAATGCTTCGTATTAGCTTACTATGTTTCTTTTTATAAACCTCCTAAGGTTCTTATTTTAAATATATTTATTTTATTTTTTTTAAATACCTTGGTGGCTCTCACGCTTGTGGGAGAGCCACACTATCCATTCTCCAGCAAATTTACATGCGGAAAGAGGTTATGAGACAGCACACACCATTAGATGGAGGGCAGTACACACCATGTTTGAGACAAGTATGAGTATTTAAATAGCGAAAGCTCAACCAAGATTTTGTAATAATTTGTAATCATTTATAATTCGTGGCTATGTTTTATATTACTTTTTAAACACGATCTCATAACAGAATTTCCTCCATGATTGATTTTTGATTATGTTTTCAAATTCGCTGCTTTTTATGCTTCGTTTACAATTGAACGCTGAGCCAAGCACCGAATATTGAAAAATTGCATTGAAAAACACCAACAACAAGAAGATGCCTTTTCTGCTCTTACATGGCCAACATGAATTCATGAGCATTTGAGTTGTTCCCACAAGAGATTGGAGAAATGGGTGCGTTGAAAAGCACCAAACACGTTTCCACAAGAGATGAGAACGATTCAAATGCTGATGAGTTCATGTTGGCCAAATAAGAGCAGAAAAAGTATCTTCTTGTTGTTGGTGCTTTTCAATGCAATTTTTCAATATTCGGTGCTCGGCTCAGCATTCACATGTAAATGAAGCATTATGCTGCGTTTACACGTGAACATCTCGCCGAATTTAAATGTGAATACAATAACAATAGCATTATATTCGCCGAACGGAATAGGCAATGTTCCCATCCATCCATTTCCCGAGAACTTTTTCGCCGAATATTGCTGCGCGTCTTATGGAAAAAGCATTAAGACGACAAAAGGTACATTCGGCGAATATGTTCGGAGCTGTTCCCATGAGGAATGGGAACGGGCGAAAATGTTCGCCGAATTAAATGGAAATGTACCTTTTCATATGGAGGTATGTTTTCAAACGAGGGTCAACCATTGAGAGAAAATGTATATGCTACGAATCTATTTCAATTGTCGTGCGTTTCACACAAATTGCCAGCAGGTAGACGATGGGTAATTTGAGTTGAGTTGCTGTTTGAGTTTTTTTGGTTTGTTTTCGATTTTATGACACCAGGTCAGAAAATAATGAAATAAGGACAAATGGATATTTTTTTGTGAGGTGTTAGATCGAAATGCAATCAGATGTAAGTCTGATTGATTAAAATGTAACTGTTTGAGCTATGTAGGTATATTAGATAGATATATTAGTATAAAGATGTAGGTATATTATTTAACCCATATTTTCGCATAATTTGCTTATCGATGTATAAATTTAGGTAGGCAATTGATTCTAAAACGTAAAATTTTACTACAAAAAAAATCTTATTAATCTCTGCCGTATGATCAATATTTTCAATGGGTGCGTTACGTGAAAACCCTAAACGTTCCAAGTTGCTTTGAACTCAGTTCAATTTCAGGTGGAGATGGCATGTAAAATACAAACAAGTGAAATGAATCAGAAAATTGTTCTGGTTGATTTCCCTTTTTATCGTTTGACATGCATTTGCTAAATATGTACTTGAAACGTAATTGCAACGTTGAGAATCCTGAACCTAGGCAATGTATGGCATGTACCCGAAACGTACAATTGGTATAATTATTCATTTTGGAGTCATTTTGATTTCGGTGTCAGATGAAAAAAAAACCACACGGATCTGCGACGAGCGAACTTAAACAGGCATCATACAGACACTTCGCTGCATGGGGCCGAATTACGAGCTCAGTATAGAAAGGTTTAGAGGCGGATGGCGGAGAAAGAAGTTTATTTCAGCTAATTCACTTTCAACTCTGATCCAGATGTGATCCCATACAAGACCTGGATCAAAACTGGTCTCTCATTTTATATCTACTGATTAACAGATACAGTATCTACAAGGAACAGATACAGTACCAACTGACCAACAGATACAGCAGTATCTACTGAGCGACAGATGCAATATATATTGGCTAACAGACATAGTATATACTGAGCAACAGATTCATTATCTATTGACCAAAAGGTACAGCTCCTATTGAGCAACAGATAAAGTATCTATTGAGAAACAGGTAGATACAGAGACTCAAAATGCCTTCAACAGTAGTCTATTTGTTTCGTCTCAACACTGAACAAACAACATGCATTGCACTTTATTCCCGTCTAATCTAATTTTATATGGACGGGCCATAAACCAGAAGTTTTCCCCACTACACAAAAATGTGGATGTATGTACGTACCTATAATTCTAGGCTGCATAGAATGTATTCCTTCACAAAACCACAATTCCATGTTGGTACATATTTACTTGTACTTTATTCACTTAAACTAAAACAAACAAAAAAATCCATACAATGTACGTGACGTACGAATTTATTGATTTACTGATTAAACCTCGCTTTCGTGTGATCATTGCTTTCATCCATAAATTTCATCATCAAATTGATTTCCCAATGCAAAACAATAACAAGTCAAAAGCCATAACCCAGTAATATGCACTTGCGGTAGCAAAATGCATACCCGATATCTACTGATCTCTTCAATAAAGACAATGGGTGGTATGCATAATAATGAGGATATACTCAAGAGTGAAGTCTATTGAGGACATTCCTGAGTCTGCTATGTTCGGTGAATCGAGTGAAAAAGTTGTATGCATAAAACTACTCTCCGCTCCATAGTAAAAATTGAGTGGAATTCTGTCAACTCAGCTTTACTCCACTCGACTCACTTTATGCACACCACCCAATGCTTTCAAAAAAATGTCTCATAACTAAAACAACAACAATACGAATCAACAATACGCATATTATTACCAAATGAAAACAAACAGACGAAGAGTAATTTTCTGTTTACGGGTCCATGGGCAAATATGTATCTTTCTAGCAACCCATCATTCTTCATGCTTTCCGTGTGTGTGAAATTTACTTGGTAGTTGTTGGTATATTAGTCCTAATGTTCAAGAACATTACCGCGGTAATGTTCAATTTCGGCGAGATGTTCACGTGTAAACGCACGCTTAGGATTACCTAAACTGACAAAAACATTTTTCAGATGGAATATATCAAGCGAAGACGATACCATTTTAAAGACACAAAAGACATTTCATTTCTTTATTGGTTATGGGTGGTGTTCGTTATTCATGTTTTTCATAAACATAGGGTAGAATAGCTGTGGGAATTAACTTTCTACTAAAAACTCTAATTGCTCTAGTGCGACTTGAATTTGAATTGAAGTTTACATAATATATATCTGTAAAAGTGAATGTGTGTATGAAGGCTTATACTGTGACTGTCTAAGCCACTGGACTGAATAACATGAAAATTTGTACAACGATTCCTTGTGTCACTGCGCAGGCTATAGGATACATGGTCCGGATCGTAAATTCTTTGTAGCTGCGTTATGAAAATTCATAACCTAAAATCTGTAACTCCACTACTACTTCACACTTCACTTTACTTCGCTAATTGACTGCTAACGTAATGTTAATTAATAGTTAACATACTGTTAATGCACTGTTAACACACTGGTGCTTACAAAACCAATCCCACAGGGGTAGTGCCCGTGAAAAATGTCCGAAATGGTCAAAACGTAAGCTTGGCGAAACTTTGATGAAAGAGTGAGCGAAGCGAGTACTTTCTGTTAGTTGTTGACCGCGGGCGAAGCCCGCGGGAGACATAGTTTCCTACAATAATGATTTATTGAACATTGGGGCGACCGGTAGTTCAGTGCGTAACGAGTTTGAATTGTCTTCCCCCTGTGTTGCGGGGCGTAATAATAAGCAACATCTCCCGACTTGTCGCAGGTAGGCGGCTAAGTGGGAGCAGGGGGTGCATGCTGGTAACGTGCGTCGTCCGAAAACTGGATGTCAACGAAACGTCAACTAAGCCACATGGAATAGTTGACGCGCTATATCCCCTAGGGGTTAGGGCAAATGAGTATGAGTACCTGTTTTTGGTGGGAATGTCTATCTGAAATTCGCGTCATCGTTTTTTAAATCATCAAAAAAGGGCAACCGTGAGGTAGATAGGGATTACATATCAAATTACATTAAAAAAATTTAGAGGACGCGTCCGTACCGTATAGTTACACTGCAAAAAAGAATAAAACAAACAAGAAAATTTCTAGCCAGACGTCAAAATGTAGTTTGACTATAGCGATAGGATTTTCACGATTCAAAATTAATTTTCTTTGGTAAATTCTCGCAACATGGATTTAAGATGATAAGATTATTCATATTACTCCTTCAGAATTGTTTCGGAATCTTGGCAGAGAAAATTAAATCCCATTCATTTGTCCCATTATTCCCATCATTATCTCCATTTTCATATGCAATTTATTCATCGAGAAAAATTCGAGGCCATCGCCTCTCTCTTTTGTTTTCCACATCCATTCTTATTGTCTTAAATTTTCCCAGTCAAGAAGTTATAATTTTGTATTGTACATCGTGAAAAATTATCGTAGCGATAAAAGACCTAAGACAAAATGCTATATTTTTTCGCGCAAGTATGAACATTTCGATATTTCCTGTACTCGACCTACTGGAAAGGCTGTGCATTTAGAGGAAAAATCCTCGAGCTGACTTTACGTTTCTGGCAAAATTTCTGCCTTTTCTCTGTGTTCCCTTTATGCCGAGGACAAAAGATAATATCATTTTTGGCATAAGTCTCACGCTGATGTAGAAACTTGGCAGCGTATATGTTTTGTATTTTGTCCTTTAAAGAAATTTTCTTGACATTGTTGTTCCGATGACATGAGGACGACAATTGTCTACATGCATACAGAGAAAGCCGAAGCAGGCATAACAATGCAAATTGTGGGGGCTGTTTTCTTTTTTAATGTTCGGGCTCTGGAAAAGAGCAAAAGCACCAAAACGAACACATCAAGGATATGATGGCTTCTAAAACAATTCGGGTTAAGTCGAGTGGCTGTCTAACAGATGTTAGATCAAGGATGACAGCAGTAGAGCTAATCCCTGTGCATATTATGTATCAACACTTGAAATTTGGAGCGCTATCTATTTTGCCACCATACACAATCATCTGTGAATGGGACCTGTGCCACGAATGGAGGATTATGCAAATGGGATCTTTGCCTTTCCTCTATCTGTACGAAATGGAAGGTAGTACCGATTTACGGAGTCGTCCTAATTTGCGGCTTAAATCACGGGGCCTTGATGCCGTTTGGCGTAATGTCATCAGGGCTTAATTTGATGTCACCTTGTAATAATCCTCATACTCCTTGGTAAATTTAATTGGAGCTGAGGATATTCATCCCTTGCTTTGATGTTCAGTTGAGCAGGAACGACATATGATAGAGCTATTAACAATGTTGGCATCTATGTGAATGATATTGAAGTGCAATTAAGTTAGTATAAGTTAAGGTATATAGCTTAAAAATTGGCTTGGTATGATGTGACATAAAGATAATAGACAGACAGATGGTTATATGAATAAGGCACCTTTCACACGGAGTCGGTGAGTCGATGAGCCCAAAATGCTTTTAGCGTTGGACCCAAACTCACCAAAAGTACAGAGTTAAATCAGAACTTTAACACGAATGAGTCCGTGAGTCGGTCAACTACTCACACATACATATATATCAAATGCATTCCCAGCATACCACCAAGCGAACCTTCACCAAAAAGCGAATACTAGCGAATCTTTTTATTCACTTATTGCGAAGAAAAGCGAACCAACGCAGGATTTTCATTAAAGCGAGGGTATGCGACTCGCTATAGAGCCATCAAAGTGAATATAAGCGAAGGTTTTCAATATGCGTATGTTTTATGTTCTTTTTAATAAAAATTCTTCGCTTGGATCTTACTAAGAGCGAAGGTACGCGAGGATTGTTTGAAACGGCAAAACAAACGACACTATCTATCGAAAACCTTCGCTGAAAGTGAATGTTTTATTCGCTCATAGCGGGAAATGTTTTGGTTCCGCGCTAGCTAAGAAAAACCTTGCAATTCTGCATTCAAAGAGTTTAAATTAAACGGTGAAATAAGAAGCAGTGAAGTGATTAAGTGTGGAAGAATTCATAATCAAATTATTGATTCAGTTTATCGTAGGTATAAGTACAATATTATATATTAATTATTTCATAGTAATAGCCACCCTGCATGCCAACCGAATCTCCAGTAAATATCCAGCGAGTCACTTTGGCGAAGAAAACCTTCGCTAAAACCTTCAACAAAGACTCGCAGGTAATAACTCGGCAAGACTTCCATATCTGAGGCGCCAAATTTTATCGGCGGCTTATTCACGCTAAATGTAAAATACAAGTGGCCTGAAAATGTGAAAAATTAAATGATGATGTATCATAGTAGGTTCTTAACTATCTAAAGCGGAAATTTATTATATTTACAATTCTAGCACTGGATTTTCTCATACAAAAGTTCCAACTTTAAAGGTAAATATCTCCAAAATGGTTGTGAATTCGCGGAAAAGGACTTCAGATTCGTACATTGCAGACAAAATTCGATTGAAACCCATCATTAAAATTTGGCGCCTCAGATATGGAAGTCGCCCCAATAACTCTATCGTTCGAAATTTACTTTCGCGGCGACCCTTTTTTCCCGGATCACTGACGAGAGTGACGAGTCGCGAAACCTTCGCTTCAGCGAATATATAGACTGGTTATATATTCGTTCAAGGTGACTTGCTGGTGATTCGAAAAAGAACATTCGCCTAGGATGTCAATTTCGAACGACAAAGGTATTACCGGCGAGTCGTTAGTGAATTCGCTAGCGAAGGTTTTGCTCGCCAAAGTGACTCGATGGTAATTCACTGGCGGTCCGCTTGGTATGCTGGGTTGTACCAAAACCATCTACATTCAAAGCCTGGAAGCAGACCTGGTCACGCACACAACAATAGCTCAAAGGAGGCCGATGTCAGTCGAAAATTTGTATGGCGGTATATGGACCGCGAGTGATCCCGCGCGACATTTTAATCGAAAAATGTCGGTTCTCGGTCGGTTTGTGGCGTGAAAGTGGAATATGTTGTGCAGTGAAGTGTTAATGATGTGCTCAAATGAAAAAAATATGTAATAAATGTATGTAGATGGTTTTGATTGTACACTTTCTGGGCACTTGCAGCAATTTGATCGAAGCAACGCCATCTAGATATACAGGCCTACGCTCAGCTCGTGTACGTCATTAATTCTTTCGCCAAGGCAGTGACTGCACACGACGATGTCCCCGGAACGACATATGTTTACAATTGAAATTGCGTCAGACGGCATTTTAGTCCTCTAAAAACACACTTTCTGGACACTTGCAGCAATTTGGTCGAAGCCGCAGCCCCGGGAATCAGTCGCAGAGTATCGTGGAACAGTTCACACTTTGAAAAAATGCATCTCTTGACCGCACGACACATGTTCATCGCTTACGTGTTTGTTTTCTCGAACCACTAGATACAATTTTACTAACAAATAAACACTGAACGCGGAAAACGAGAACTGAACACGGAACGCACAAAAACCGGGGACTCGCCGCCATCAGTCGCCGACCACTGGATTGTGGATACAACGAAATCGTCGAAATAAATACATAGTTGCGTAATTTACCTGTCAAAATCAGCTGAGCGGAGGCCTGTATTTTTAGATGGCAATGGTTATGTTCGTCAGCTAACGAAGAACATAGATAAAAAATCACACACATGGGGCACGGTGAAAAGTATAAAAGCGATTTTTTTTCCCGACCCCCTTTACCTTTTAACAGAAAGATTTTCGGGTAGTGCTACCAGGTAATTAACCGGGTAGTTACTGGAGAGTGATTTTGCAGGGAGACGCAATTTGATAAGTGAACACTTGTATGAGTTTGTTTATGATTATCGTCTGAGTTCACTGCTAGAAAAATATTTTTGACGGGAGTATAACTCTTATGCGAGCCATAGACGCACGCACTAATCCGCCGTATTGGTCGGACGTCAACGACTGCTACGCGAACCATATTCATACAATTTTACTCGAGAAAAGTAGTCAAACAAGTCATTCACTACCGCCGCGACACGCTCCGCATAAGTGTACAGAGACAGCCCGCGCGACTACCTTTTCTTTGTAGTTGTTGTTTGGGTTGGCTGTGAGTGCGGTTTCGAGCTCGATGCTCAAAGCAACGAACCCGACTCCGACCCAAACCCGACCCAACAACAATTTCAATATAGAGTTCGACCGATATTTGAATAGGCGAATTGTTGTGAATGAACGAATTTTGTGCTGTACAAAAATGGGGTACTTTTATTTTGCGTTAAAATGGACTGGATCGGAGCTATAGGCGAAAAACTGATAAAAGTGCCAGTTTTTTTTAAAGATAGTGGGGTGAGTACAGGGGGGAGAGTGACGCAAACTTGGATTTTTTTACTACCCTATCGACCTATACAACATATCAAAAATTCAGACCTACCGCAACTTTTCCGGTGTAAAACTTTCTGTTGATTGGACTACCTTTCTATAATCTGTAGGAGCTTCAATCTTGAGAGCTTGTTAGTTGTGCTATACCCTACAGGAGTGAGCCCAATATCAGCCATTTCCTCGAAAACACATCGAAAGAACGTCGATCAGGAATGTGCCTTCATAGAGAATACCTATGGAGGAGCAATCCGCATATACTCAACACTAAACTATTTGAAGCAATTCCAGTCGTAAAAAGTAGAGAGAGCGACACACGCCCTCCACTGCGCAACACCCACGCAATCTATATAAAAGCACAGGAAGCACGCAACATGTCATCCCCTTTCCTACTTTTCCAATTGGAACAATAACATTACAGTCTGTCTCTCTGCCGCGGAACACCCGCCCGGTCCATATAGAGCAAAAGAGATGTCAAATTTCCATCCCCCTTCCTACTTCCTCACTTGTGCCGAATTGCTTCGTTTCTCTCGCTCTTTTTCACTTCCTCATATACTCTCTCTTCAAAGTGTGCCTTCCGTTAATATTTTGATGGCTAATTATTTTGCAGTAACAAATATAAGGGCGATTCCCAGTCCCTGTAGTAAACGTCGTAAATTTCTATCAGCCACACACTAAACTGACAGAAATTTACAACCTTGCAACAAATACGACGTTTACGAGCTGAACATGTTTACCCCTACTTTTTCGGTCAATTGTTCTAAAGAGATGAATTTGAAAAAGCTTTGTTTGTTGTTCACATAACGATAAATAGAAAGAAAATATTTTCGGTGCACACGTGCAACAACTACTTTCGCCAATATTTGCCCTTTCCGTAAAATATTTGTCAATTATCGTCATAAATTTGCCATGTGTGAACGGGCCTTAACAATATATTTGAATTTTTTTAACCGCGAATTTGCGCCACCTATCCGTCACCTCACTAACTTCGATCGTTTCCACGCGATTCTTCCTGATTTCGGAACAAAATTTCCACCGCTCCATTTATCGCCAACTTCAGGTCAACGTGAAGTTTGGTATCGGTCGTTCTTTCACTTCCGCCACGATCTGAGTCGTACACAGTAAAAAGATGGGTGAGTGTTTATTTTCGGTAAAATCGTGTAAATTGTCTGTGAAATTAGTTGTTAGCTAGTTGAAAGTGTCCCTGCAACTCTTG
Organism: Chloromyia formosa; assembly: GCA_964017055.1. Classification (NCBI taxonomy): domain Eukaryota; kingdom Metazoa; phylum Arthropoda; class Insecta; order Diptera; family Stratiomyidae; genus Chloromyia; species Chloromyia formosa. Next base: position 28,021,477 of record OZ024815.1, on the reverse strand, counting down.
CCCGTCGATTCGGTGTAAATTCGCAAGAAAAGTCCTCGACTAAATACTAGAATCGTCTTTTGAACTCGAGTGCCGTGCTACAGTCCACTTTAAGTGACCTGTCATTTGGTCATAAGTCAAATACACTTCGTGCAGTTCGGTTGCGTCCTATTGTGGTGGCGGTCTCATGGGCGTGAAAAATCGCAAAAATGTTTGTGAATCGGCTTGGCCCGGCACTGTTTGTTTATCAGCCGGCAGAGATTCGCATTTGTTCTTGCGATTGGCGTATTTATTTGGCATCTTAAGGTACATTACTTGTTAATTTTATCGTTTTGAAAATTTTACCGCGAATCTAACCCCAAAATTGACCGCAAGTTGTGTAGTAGAGGGCAGTGTTTGCGATTTAGGCTGGTTAGAAGTTCTCCTTTTCGCTTATCTCGGGCTGCTTTCAACTGTAAATTGTGTAGTTCGATTTAATGCGGTCTCCAATTCTTTTGACCGTATATTTCCATCGATTTTTTCTTCACTGCGGGCGTTTTAACCTAGAACCGATAGAAAAAAAATGATGCCATCCATGTAACTGTATCGTTGACCGCATTTCTAACCGCTTTTTGTGTTTGCAGGAAAACCACGAGGTATTCGAACTGCCCGCAAGCATGTGAATCACCGTCGTGATCAGCGTTGGGCCGACAAGGACTACAAAAAGGCTCACTTGGGAACCAGATGGAAGGCCAATCCCTTCGGAGGCGCTTCCCACGCCAAGGGCATTGTCTTGGAAAAAGTGTAAGTAACCTTTGGCACCGCATAGCCCCGCTTGTGTTTCGTGTACAGTTCATTCGTTCGTCGGCAGTCGTGCAGTGAGGAGGTATTGTTTGCAGTCCGGCCTGCAGTGTATTCCTGTGTTTTTGGTGTTATTTGAAATCCAATCACAGGAGTATACTGTGAGCTGGGCGGCAACTGTTCATCAGCATTTGAGCTTCGTTTGCCCGAGTCGTTCAAATATCGCGTCGAATGCAAATGGCTGCGTAGTGAAATGGCCGTTACTACGAATTTACGAGCGTAGTCGGCGAATCCCACGTGTTTGTCGATTTTTTTCAGGTGGGCGTGGCTTGGTTATTTTTTTTATCCGGCATGGCTTGGAAAACCACGCTGTTGTTTTTGCGCGCAAATTGTGAGATGTTTTCTAGGAATTTTGCGATTTTTTTTTTAGATAATTTCTTTTGTTTGTCGAGAGATTTGGCGTCTTGATTTATTTTAGGCAGCAACAAAATTTGATTTAGACAGCCACTTGTGCCCTGGTAGAGAAGCGCAGGTTATACAATAGCGCTTACACAACACAAATGTTCGGAACGCAGCAGTAAGGTAGCACTCTTGCTATCAATTTTGGAACATAGAGCTCCTAATTTTCAACAATATCATTATACTTATGGTCGCTTCTTTACTGGTTTTCAGCATATTGATGATCTCAGCTAATCCAACGATGCAGCGTTCCGCAAATGCCCGCGGCCTACTCAACTTTCGGTACCTCAGCTGCATGCATCGGTTGAAAGAACGGATTCTTTCTTTCCTTACATTAGAAAACCATGCAGTGCTGAACGCACAAAGCCATGGACGAAGGATAGGTTGTAATAAGATTCGTTACCATCAGGGGTCTTACCACTTGATAATCCTAATTGAGCCGGAAAGAACTTCCAGTAAAACGATGGAGTTTGCCACAATCAACATTAAGCAAAGTTGTCCGGTTCAATGAAGATATGGGATCTAGATATGTGTTTCTGCTTCTTAGAGCAGGACAGGTGCAGAGAAGACAAAATACACTTCTACAGCAGTAATTGCAGGGGATGCGGAGTCTTATGGTATGCTTCCCAACTATGCAGTGCGCAAAGATGATTCCCCACAGCAGAGCTCAGTTGTATTGTTTTTAAACGATAAGTAATAAGCGGTTTGACTATAATTCAATCTGGGCCATAAAGGCTTCGTTGAAAGATGTATGCTTTGCCATTTATTCATCCAGAGTTGGTCATGGTAATCGCTTTAGAGCTGGTTTGGAAGCAGAGATGTATTTTGTACGCTGCCCAGTGAGCTTGTGTCTACTGTTACCAGCAAAATCACTGACTCAAAATTCATAAAAAACAAAGGCTGAAAATAAACGTACTCTTCGTAAGCGACATTTCACGAGTATTTCACGTAGATAAGACCCGGTTCGAGGAGTTTAATTGCGTTGTTGTAGCAATTGCCGGAATTCGGTGTGTTTGTTGGTTACATGCCTACGGATTCGTCTTCCTCTGCATTCCCGGTGTTGAGGGATAGAAAGTTAGCTGCTTCTATTGGGTTCTCCCATAGCGATCTGGGAATCAGGTCCGTGGGTGCAGCTGGGCAGTTAAAGATGTGGTTTACGTCGTGAGGGGCTCCATTACATGCAGGGCAGATGTTTGGGACGTCCTGGTCGATGCGAGATAGGTAGGAGTTCATTCGTGAACACTAGCTTGACCGAAGTTGGGCGAGTGTCGTTCTCGTCTCTCGGAAGTCTTTCTTCTCGAGATATTGGTGGTATGGCGTTCAGGGAGAGTAATGAACGAGTCGACGGAGCGAGACTGCGAGGACGACCGAGATCTCGTTGGGTAGCTCAGTAGGTGTGGACGCCGCGCAGCTGCTGGGCTTCCAAAATTGGAGGACGCGGTCACGTGACCGAGATAATTGGAGGACAATGATCCAGGCGGTCAAGGCCCGACGTCGGGCTGTCGCGCCACGATGATGACATTCAGGGGGACAGGGATTTATCTAGGTTAAGCTCATCACAGAAAACGCCGACCCCTAATCCTTAATCCGTCCTTAAGTTATCTGCATGATTTCTATTGAGTTGGGCAGCAGAAACTCGTTTCCTTTTCCATTGACTGCGTGGTCTGGGATATTTTTAAGTTCAGGAGTATTAACGTTAACACTGACCTGAATGGACCGAATCTGAAGATCTCCAAAAATACAGCATTAACAGTATGTTACAAGTTCACTCCGGTGACGATCTTAACTAAATATTACTGCGAAAGCTAGAAAATTCGCTGAAAATGCGGTTGCACTCTGAGCGAGCAATGCTAGCGTAAGGGGACTTGCCAAATATTGCAATTTTTGATGCCCGCCACACCATACACTTGGGCAGGTTACTCCAAATTTATTTGAACACTACCTGGTAACACATTTATTTTTATGAATTTTTAGACCACGTTTAGCTTCTGGCTCGGAAGTCCTAAAGGCTCGATACTTCGAGTCTCTACGCTTATACACTATGGTGTCCTACACCAGGCTCTTGTGTTTGGTAGTCTGCCATATAACTCCCTCGAATACCGGAAAAGAAATTTTCAACGACGACTTCACTTGGTGTGGCGCCAAAAGTTCGCTTCACCGCGAAGGAATGCTCTTCCAATTTACATTAGATCATGTTAAACAAGGAAGATACGGTGCTATAGCTCGACCAAGTTCTGTCATCGCTAATGACTGAGACATAAGGTTAAGAGCCACCCGTCAAAGTAGTAAGTTCCGCTTCTTGCTCTGAACAGCTGCATCTGCGACTAGAAAACATCGCAAATCTGATCAATTGTTGTTGCATAATGCAAAGTAAAAAAAAATTAAGTGTGAACACCTCATTAAACACACTCCAAAATTATTAATTTCATATAATTTTTCATACTCTTTTCTTGTATTCGTGTTGTTTACACAGACTCGTTTCATATGGAATTTTTTTTTGTCTTTACAGTGGCGTTGAAGCCAAACAGCCTAACTCTGCCATTCGTAAGTGCGTTCGTGTACAATTGATCAAAAACGGCAAGAAAATCACCGCTTTTGTACCACGTGACGGTAGCTTGAACTACATTGAAGAAAACGACGAAGTTCTAGTCTCTGGATTCGGTCGTAGTGGTCACGCCGTCGGTGATATTCCCGGAGTCCGATTCAAGGTAAGAATATTGATAATTGATCGACAGTCCGCTCCCTGCTAAATTTGAATAACACACGGGCCATGTTTCGACCGAGCCAAATTACTATTTGAAACGTCGCATACTATTGTAATTTTAAATTAAGCGATTTGGTTCTGGTGGGAACGTACTGTAACATTGAAATCTTTCAACAACGGGTGCAATTTCACCCCTTATAAATGTTGGATTTTAATGTGCCCTTCGTGTCTTAGCATAGCATTCTGCACCAAAATTTATTTTTTTTTTATATTTCCCAATGATGAAACAACTAACAGAGCCAATCATATGAAAATTCATGATTCTTAACGTTATATTCCCAATTAAATCTGAACAAATCAAATAAAAATCTATTATATGTATTTATTGATATCAGAATCATCATCAATACTAATACACGTTCTCTTGTATTTCTTTGCAGGTTGTTAAGGTCGCCAACGTATCACTTCTCGCCCTCTACAAGGAGAAGAAGGAACGTCCAAGATCTTAAGTTATTCCATGTAAAACTGAAAAAACAATTTATTAATATATAAAAATTGCGATTACCGTTTTTCTTGGTATGAGCAAGTAAAAAAAAAGTACATGTTGTTTTCTTTCGGCTGGCAGTTTTTAGTGTCGTATTCTTCGGCTTTGCCTTTTAAACAGCCCTCCCCCTGCAGGATTTCTATCAATGTTGCGAATTGTTTTTTCAGATGCCTATTTGAGAGTGTAGTCCGGAAGGCGCAACGGTTAGCACGTTCGTCTTCTACGCGGTGGGTCCCGGATCGTAGTAGTTTTCGATAAAAAAGGGCCCCTTGTGGGGCATAGCGCGTCAAGTGTTCTATGTGACCCAGTTGATGTTTCGCCGGCATAAATTGGTTTCGGAGAATGCAGTTGCCAGCATGCACATCCATGGCCACGAACGTCGTCGTGGACGGGATTCAAACCCGGACGCCGGTAGTCAAACATGAGACTGATACCTCAACACACTGCGCTACCGGCCGCCCCAATGGATGGGAAAACCCTGTAGAATCAACTACCAATTTAACCCTTTTCCACTAAATCAAAATCATTAAGTAAATGCATACATTGAAATAAGATAGCGCTCTTTCACACACTGCCAAGCGCGAATATAGTTTCTCAGTGAATAATTTCTTCAGATTTGCAAATCTTATCGCATCGCTTGAGGAAAGGGGATCCTCAAGTGAGTGGTTCAAGACACTTCACACACAAATTTGAAGAAAATTGTTTTACTGAGACCATGTTCGTTCGTTTGCCGGGAAGTCTAATGAAAAAGAATACTTTTTATGTCTTTTTTCCAAAAGGTAGAAAACCTTCCATTTTGGCGATTTTTTTTCCCAAATATTGAAAAAATACTCATCCCGCGTTAGGAAAAATAAGAATAAATTTGCTATCTGATACTCAGAAACGATAAAGTCAAATTTTCTAATAAATAGACTCCGAGGAAAACACGTTAATATTAGATTATACCTATAGATGGGTCGTGGCCAATAAAAGAGCCACAAGCCCTGCCACTATAAGTCTATTGTGCTATTACGTTAAATCCTAATACGCTGGAACAAAAAGTCGCTCATATGATTTTATTCTTTTTCGGTGAAATTCTTGGAAGTAGTTAAGAGTTCCAGTGTTTTATTGGCTCAGGTTGTTGTTGTGGCAGCGATGCTTCGAATACTGCGGTTCTTTTTGCATCGAGAGATTTGGCAATTCTTGGCCGTTGAAAAACTGGTCGTTCCGGTACGAAGAACCGGCTGCCGCAGGAACGATTGGCTCAGGTAATAACGAATTATGTTGAGATATAGTGAGAACTTTTAAAAAACATTAATTCAGTTAGTCAAAGCATCGTGTAATAAGCAAGAAAGTGCAATATGGGAAAAATGAAAAAAAGTTCGTGCGAAAAACAAAAGCCTTTTTATTTGGTTTTGGCGCGATAAAATAGTACTTGAAGAAGTCTATGGAAATGGCCACCGCCAAACGGAACAAAGGCTCTGGACGGTCAAGAAAAACTACTCTAGAGGTAGACCGCTTCTTAAGGTCGACATACACGACAAGCACTTTGGTCGCGAGCATGCATCGAACCAACGTCAAACTCTATAGAAAAAAAAAATCTGCTCATTTCCATCGTTCTATGATATTTGATGGTTCGATGGAAGTTCGGTCGTGGTTGTGCTCGTTCATGTGACGACCTTAGAAAGCCAAAACTGTAAATTTTAGTATTATTGTAGGAAGAACGAAACGTAACAAATTTCAAGCCGTTAGTTTTCCACATAACGGTAAATTTGACTACATAGAACTAAACATGTACGAGTCACTTGTTTTTCTGTCGTTGTTTTTGATCCTACCGTCAGTGTTTACCAGTCCGTTGTGTAGTTTTCAATTAAATTTGGCATTGTTTAGCAGGTGATGGATCCTCAACCAGGTGCTAGAGGACATCTCAACGAATTTGAAATGTGTAGAGTTGTGACGTTAATTAAGGTCGCCACACATGATCGCGCAGAACCACGACCGAACTTCCATCGAACCATCAAATATCATAGAACGGTGGAAATACGGGGAATTTTTTTCCACACGTTCTATGAAATTGATGGTTCGATGGAAGTTCGGTCGTGGTTGTGCGCGTTAATGTGTGGCGACCTTAAGGTCCCTATTCCACCGTTCTATCAAACTGATGTTTCGATGGAAGTTCGGTCGTGGTTGTGCTCGTTCATGTGTAGCGGCCTATAGAGGAAGGCCATGGATTCCGGGAAGTGAATCGTCGCCTCTGGGAAAGGTTCCAGGAGACAGGACAACTCACAAAAAGACGAGGACAGGGCTAAGAGCAACACCTTACAGCAAAGACAGATTTATACGTTGAAGCGCACTCAGAAATCGTCAAAATATGGCAGCTTCCATACAAAATGACCTCAGATACGCCAGAGAAACCCGTATTTCGACACATACCGTTCGTAATTGTTTGAGGGAAAGCGGCCTGCTTCCCCGATATCCAGTAAAAGTGCCGCGATTAACAAGAAAGCACAAAATCGCCCGATATCGGTTGCCAGGAACCACTGCAATTAGAGTATGCGGTTTTGGGGGAGAGTTTTCTTGGATGAATTTTGTCTGTGCGGAAATGATGGTCGAACCAGGGTCTGGGGAAGAGGAAACGAACGTTTCCCACCTCGAAGATAGTCCCGCGATATAAACGTAGTGATTGTTAAACTCAGTTATAATAGATCTGTCTTGAAGGCAGTTTTTAAACAGGTTATTAGCGACATCTCTAAACTTCCAGGCTTATTCTATAGAAAGGGTTTTGGCTTCACTGCCCAAGCTAAAAACAAAAAAAGGACATAAACAATCTAACGGTTTATTCCAAATGAATACTTTAAAGGCCGCCACACATGATCGGCCTGAACCACGACCGAATATCCATCGAACCTTCAAATATTATAGCACGGTGGAAATGAGGAGATTTTTGTCTATTGAGTTTGACGTGGTTCGATGCATGCTTCCGACCAAAATAGTTGTCGTGTGTGGCGACCTTTAGCTTCATTCGTTCAAACACACTAAAAAGCTGTTTCTTTAAATATTAAGATATTTATTGTAATAAATTTGATTTATAAATATAAATTTTCTGAAGGAAAAAAATAATACACACCATGTAAATGTACGTAACAATAATAAAATATTATAAAAGACAACTACGTACTACAAAAAGACATTACATTTAAAAATATTATACTCGTATAAACAAATTGATTTTTAGTTACAACATAAATATGTAATGTGAATAGATGTGTAGAAATCACACATAATATAAATGGAATGTACACAAGACTAACAGAGATTTGATGTGGATACAATAATAATTGCAGATATTAATAAGTAGCAATGGTAGTAGTAACTCGATTAAATATTGATCGTAGGACTATTGGTTATATGAAATCCAGGTGCTGATTTTTGTTGGAAAATTGAATTGACTATCGAATTTTGCCAGCCTGTAATTAATCACTAGTTTTTCTTCGTTTTGGCATTAGAACTGCTCGAATAAAAAAAAATAGTCACAATATCGCCAATAAGCGATATTAGTTGCTAAGTAGGTCCGCTACAATCGTCTAAAAAACGTATTATTAACCGTGAATTTTGTAAAAATCATTTAGTTGCGTTTTTTATTTCTGAAATACCTTAGAAGAGTGTTTGTAGCATGGTGATTGTATGATTGTGAGAAAGCTCTGGCCTAATGTTTTTTCCACTGTTTCACTTAATTAAGGCACGAAAGAAATCAGATGAATTTTCTGGCATTTCTGCATATGTTTTATACAATATCTACTATAATTCAAGTACACAATTCATTTCCTGTTTTAGTTGTTTTGTTCTTTTACAAACTAATTGCTAGACTTCTAAATTTAAAGGTATATTTGTTGTTTATTGTTGAAAAAGGGGTTTTGTTTTATGTATAAGAAAGTGAGGTGATTGCTGAAATATTTCTTTTCTCTGTAATCGAAAGAAGACTGATATTAAAATACATTTAAAGTACTGTCCATTGCATAACGCTTGTGTCATTGCCACCAGTCGATATAATTCTCGTATCGTCACACAGAAATTCGACGGATGTAACATGACTGCTATGGCCTCCATAAACGTGGCATAAACTCTGTAAAATTGATTTAAAAGGTATTAATATTAAATGTATCGAGTTTGCTCGGTTTTGTTATGGGAATGTTACCTTTGGCTGGGATGCAGGATAACTGTACAATTTAACTTTACCAAAATCGTCACCAGAAACTAAAACTGAATTGTCATGACTTCGTGCTGCTGAATTGACATCGGTTCCGTCTGCATGTTCTGGCCATATTCCTATTGTGCTAAAGGAAAGCGTGCAATTGTGTGTCGCCCACTTGATATCACGCACTGATGATGTAGAGGTAATTTGTCGACATGTACTAACATTCCCTAAAGTGGATGAATAAGAAAAAAATATGTATTGGCATTTCACTTAACAGTCTGTTGGTGGGACGGGTGAAATACGTGCACTTTTTAAACATCGACGCCGCGTTCTCAAGCCGATCCGAACCGAATCGGAGTCATGATTTCCGATTTTCTTACGAACGCCTTCCCCTCAGCCTCAAGTTCTGATCCGCTGAACATGTTCCCTAAAATGTATTTTTGGAATCAGAATAGGCAGATTCACGCTCCTTGTCGTAAGGCCGAGTGCTTATTGCGTCGTAGACAGGGAAGACCGCACAGCGCGCACATGATACTGTTGTTGTAAAATGTGATTTTAACAATTGTTACAACAGACATATGCGCGGGCTACCCTGCCTACGACGCAATTTGCGGCCGGCCTAAATGTCGTATTCGTCGTAAACTTCTGTCGTCCCCACAGTAAAATTACAGAAGCTTCCAACTTTATGACAAATACGAGGTTTACGACGTGTGCATTCCTCTATAAGGTCGGCCGCACATTGCGTTGTAGGCAGGGCAGCCTGCACAGCGCGCACATGGCATTGTTGTTGTAAAATGTGATTTTGACAATTATTACAACACCAATGCCTAATTGTGTGCTCATTTTCTTTGTGTGAAAGTTAATTTCCCCTCTGCAAAGTGGCACTTGCGAACTGTCAAAATCATTGTGCCGCAACATGCTCGACAAATTGAGCAGAATTTTTTTTTGCTCGGTGAGCTCGATGAAATCGGAATTTTTTCACCTAGGCAGGGGAAATTTACTCCATCGTTCTGGATCGGTTGCGCCTTCCGAACCCATTCAATGTCAAACTTTTCGACGTTTTAAAAGGGTAGCAGGTCCTTTTGGGGTGGGTGCATCCAACTAAGGCATTGCCTGCGTTCTAAAAATTCAACTTGTTTCATTCAGCAATCAGTTCAGCAATTGGACATATGTACATATGAACCTAAAAGATCAGAAATTTTTCGGAAAAAAATTGCGATATTTTTCGCTACTGTCAAGATGTCGAGTTAAAACGTGCCATACATATACCGATCGATCGGCCGATTCGTCGCCCGATATAGATATTGGCATTAAATTCACTCTCTCGTTTCGGTCAGAGATCCTCATTCTACAACTGTCCCTTATACCCACTGCCGATAATATCTCCAATAAAAAAATATCCCCAAGAAACGCTTGACGTTTGACATACGCTCATAACCAGTCAAGAGTGATTTGATGATATACTTACTACTATACATAGTATTTTTCATATATTTGAACGTTATTGTTGTGAAATAGATTGAACATCAACATATTCCTGACGGTGTCGCGTTCCTGGTATAAGCAGTTGCGAACCATAAACAGCTATTAGGGTTTAACTTTTTCCAGCAGTAAGCACAAGATACAGTTAGAATTTGTCATTTTCCGAGCGAAAAGTGGCAATGATTTCATGAATAATCTCGGAGTCCTCATTTCCATACGAAGGGAAAATATTACATCAAACACAAAACATCGATGAAAAACATTAGCCCCGCAGTACATCGATGTTTGTATAAAACATGGACATTTGTGTCGCATCCGTAGTACTAACACGAAAATAGTGTCTATTGTCTCTTACCAGACTCAATGGAAAGTGAGAATTATGAAACTCAAGCAAATTTTCGACACAAACTATTCTTTCAATTCAACAGAATACTTACAATATAGAATTTCGTAATCTCCCGAGTTACTTCGAATCACTTGACTGTCTTCGGACCAGTCTAGGTGCATTATATAGCTCGAGTGACCCTAAAAAAGAGCAAAAAAAAAACACAAAATAATCAAATCGACTTAAATTAGACATTCTAATAATTTCTCACCGAACATCTTCCTACACGAGCGAATCTTCTCGAATTTCCGTTTATCTGATAAACATAAACTGCATTGTCACGCGATCCAATTGCCAGGAATTGACCATCCGGCGAGAATTTAATGGTCTGTATTGGCTCCTGTCCATCGGCAAGCTGCACTAAAAGCTCCCTCGATGTTGTATCGAATACCATCCATCGTCCTGAAACTCCACCGACTGCAATAAATTCACCATCCGGCGAGAATGCGCATGACTGTATTTGTTCGCCGATATCTTTACTCCATACCACGGAGTGTGATAGTGAATCCCACAATTGAAGCAGCTGATCAAAGCCACCCGTAACGAATTGTGCCATGTTAGGATGAGCGGCCAAACCCCACAATTCATCGACGTGTCCCATTACTACGGGGTTAAAACCAAGCTCGAACGTTCCAACAAGAATGCAATTCCTAGTGGTTCCGATTAGCAGCTGCGATCCCTTGCCTTCCGATATAACCCGAATTGCTCCGAAATGCGGCTCAACAAAACCTTCAACGCCCGGTCGATTTAACTCCTGATCGAATAGAACGAGTCGACCATCTTTTCCACCGCCAGATATTAAGCCTCCGTCTTTCAATGTGCATAAACTGAATATGGAGCCATCGTGCACTTTCCTGTAAATTAATTAAAGTAGTTTGATAAAATTAAGCGGGTGAGTTAAGACTACTGCAATAATTTAGAAAAATTAACGCTTAAGAGACACTACGAAAAATGCTTACAATCGTAAACGTAACGACTTCGTTATTTAAAATACTGGTTCTTAAAACTACCTGATGATCAAAAATCCCAAAAATTGGAAATTAAATTTCAGTAACAGATGATGATGACATGAATTTCATCATCATCATAGCGCAACAACCCGACGTCGGACTCTGACCGCCTGGATCATTGTCCTCCAATTATCTCGGTCACGTGACCGCGTCCTCCAATCTTGGAAGCCCAGTAGCTGCTCGGCGTCAGCATATACTGAGCTCTCCCAACGACCTATCGGTCTTCCTCGCAGTCCCGCACCGGCGACTCGTCGTCGGTTCATTACTTGTTTGGGCATGTGGACATCGTTCATTCGTTATCCTGTCCTGCCCATTGAAGACGTTGTAGTTTGAGGGTTTTCGAAACTTCCAACTCATCGTACATTTCATACAACTCATGATTGTATCGGATGCGATATGCATCTTGGTCACAACAAACTGCTCCGAAAATTTGCCGAAGGACTTTCCATTCGAATATGTTTAGCATATTTTTGGAACCAGAGCATAGCACTGGCCGTATGATAGTTTTGTATATATTGGGCTTCGTGTTTCTATGCACATGCTTTGATTTCATTATGGGGAGGACCGAGAAGAAAGTCTTATTTGCTAGCTGTATCCGTCGCTTGATTTTGTCAGTTTCGTTGGCGTCCTTTGACAGATTGCTACCCAGGTATGTGAAGTCGTCTACGAATTCGATGCTGAGGTCCCTACGTTGATGCTCGATTGTGCTGGCGTCCTGGCTCTTGATTGCATCATTATTTTTGTTTTGTCCTCGTTGAAGCGTATTCCAGCTTCTTTTGCAGCGGTGTCAAGACGATGCAGAAGTTCTTCTGCGTCGGTCAGTTTTCGGGACATGATGTTGATGTCGTCTGAGCGCGCTGTCAATTGTGCCAACTTGATGAGTAGCATTCCGCTGGTGTTGGTATCCATTACCCGAATGGCGTATTCAAGTGCTAGATTGAAGAGCGTCGGCGCCATTTCATCGCCCTGCCTCAAACCAGTACATATTTCAGTGTCAAGCTGTTTTGGATCCTGACCTGTGAGACGGAGTTGGTCATCGTCATCTTTGTTATTAGTACTACTTTGGTGGTATACCAAATTGTAGCATGATGTACAGTACACCACGATCGACACTGTCATATGCTTGCTTAAAGTCGACAAAGATTTGGTACACGTCAACATTGTAATTCCCACATGAATTTAAAATTGAGCATTCTTCATTTTGTCGCGCTCGGTGGCCGTAATCGTTCGATCACCGCTCTACGATACTAATCTAGAGCTCGGAGATTAAATCTTGGCGCAATCAAAAACTTCCTGTGAGTACTAGTAGAACTCTCACAGTGCTCCGAGCTTGTCAGTATAAAGACGGCGCGGATAGGAGGTGCATGCTAACAACTGCATTTCCGAAAATTAGATATGCTATTGAAACGTTAACAAGGCATAGAAATGCTAGAGATGTTAACGCGCCCATGCCCCTGGAGGGGTTAAGGCAACTAGAGAGAAGAATTCATGCATTGTCGTTGAATACCGCATGATTAATATGATTATTTTACTTGCTTATCATTTGACACTACATTGACACTACATAATGCCAGGGACGCATGGCGGGTGGGGATAATAACTCAAGCTAGATAATATATCGAGTTTCTGAATATTAAAATAATCATAAACATAATGTATTTGCGAAGTCTGATATCGACGAACGAAAAGCACCAGTACATTGTCAGTTTTGATTGATAGATTTACTAAAACTAACAAGAACAAATAACGTTAATAATATTGGAAACACCATTAATGTGGATAAACCAGATTAGTTCCATGTATTCTACGATAGATAGACGTATGCATCTCGCTGGGTACCGTTGCTTCAATTAATAATAAATGTACATAGAAAAATAAATCTTGTTACTTACTTGAAAAATCTGGATATCGTGTTCGTTCCTCGTCCCCAAACAATAATATTTCCATTTGAATCGCCCGTTATAACATCACCGGCATGTGTGAATGCTATACACGTTACATATTTTGGTTTCTCTCGACTCTCAAACACTCCCATGCGTTTATACAGTGTGCCATTTTGATCGAGTGTCCAGAAAGCAACGTGTGCCTTTCCAACACTGATAATTTGATTTCGATCTAAAGGATGGAACTCTGCAGCAACAACGGTGTCAACCGAACACTAAAAGTAAAGTAATACATAATAATTCATTTTGTATTTGAATAGCACTATGGCCAATGGAGTACAATGTAAAGTAGACTACTCAATTCAAATTATGAGTTCATGTATGCATGCAACAGTATGTGTCTTAATAGCAAATCTATATTGCAATGAAATTTATTGATTTTCAATTATACTTACCCTTGTCTCTGTAACACGTATTCCCTTTTCGCCTTTCTGCCAATCCCACACCGAAATGATTTTCTCGGGTGAGTCGTCAATGGCTGTGATGAGTGAGCCCCCATCGGCTCGACTAAAGGAAATACAATTAACAGAACCCGCGAATTCGCCAGCACCAATTACGGCAACGGTGGCCAACGATACTGAATTCCACACTCGAATGTGAGGCTGAAAAGCGTAAAAGATATTCAAAATTTGAGTGTAAATGTGTATTATGCGATCTGAATAGCGGACAGTATTTAAGGATTAAAATTGGGGATTTAGGAATTTTCAAATTAAAAACAGGAAGTGAGTGTTGGAAGTCAGGTTTATAGTGCAAATTTTATTTAAATTAGGTAAAACAAGCTAGCTTGCCGAAGCTATGATACCCTTCACGCGAAGAATTGCATTTGCCACTTTGAAATTAGTAGTAAAACTAGTTCCGATTTCATTGTTCCTATGAGAGGTATATGAAATAGTAGGCCGATTCCAACGAAATTTAGGAACATGGTTTGATAGTCAATATGATTAAATAATATGAAATTTGGTAAAGATATTTTCAGAAATAAAAAAGTTTTTCTAATAAAAACTTGCTCTTGGAACGATTGTTTCTATGACAGCTATATGATAAAGTAGTCCAATTTCAACCAAATCCAGGAATGTGATTTAGCTATAGATACTATTGATTCCTGTGAAATTTGAAAAATATATCTTTAGAAATAAAAAAGTTTTTCTCACAAAGACGAGCTTTTGGACAGGTCGTTCCTATGGCAGCTATATGACGTAGTGTTCCGATTCCGTTGGTTCCGACATATATACTGCGTGCAATAGAAAGAAGACCCTGTACAAAATTTCAGCTCGATAGCTTTAAAACTGAGGGACTAGTTTGCATAGAAACAGACGGACAAAGCTTAATCGACTCGCCTCATCATACTGACCAAGAATATATATAGTTTAAATGGTCGGAGATGCTTCCTTCTGTGCGTTGCAAACTTCATGACAAAGTTAATTTACCCTATCACATCCGTGAAGGGTATAAAAAGCATAGGATGAAATTCAAGGACTCTAATACATAGCTATAATATAATACACCGCGCTTTTTGTACAGTGCAGGTCATAGCAGAACAACAATTGCACGCGTTACACTAACAGGAGGCGCATGCTGGCAACTCCATTTTCCGAAACCAGTTTATGCAGTCGAAACGTCAACTGGGCCACATGGAACAGTAGACGCGCTATGTCCCACAAGGGGTTAGGGCAATTGAGAGAGACACTAACATCCACACAGATCGCGATCGGTGGCCGTGGTCGTTCGGTCACCGCTCTACAATACTAATCTAGAGCTCGGAGTTCAAATATCGGCGCTACCAAAACAGCCATTAGAACTCTCACAGTGCTCCGAGCTTGCCCGTATAAAGACGGCCCGGATAGGAGGTGCATGCTAGCAATTGCACTTCCGAAAAGTAGATATGTTATCGAAATGTTAACAAGGCATAGAAATGCTAGAGATGTTGACGCGCCCATGTCCCTGGAGGGGTCAAGGCGACAATTAACATCCAGAACAATTTTGTTAGTGTATCGCGTGCAATTGTTGTTCTGCTATGATCTGCTTCTGCATCGTACGAAACTCTCGAACTGCGGGCGAGCTTCTTGTGTTCTTCGTACATTTTTAATAGAAAAATGTATGGAATTAAGGCTGTAAATAACAACTGGAATGTTTTACGCCAACCAGATTAAGGATCATACATATTAATCCGCCCAAAAGTAATTAAAACATTATCCCCATATTATCGAATAACTCACCAATGCATCACGGCGATCATGACCAGCACATTGACCTGTTGCGACTAGAAGCTTATTTGGATGTATGGCCAAACTAAAACAATAAATATAGTTTTATCAATTATTCCATTATTCAATTAAAATAATTCTTTTCTATCTAATACACCCACTCGCATACCTTTTAACATCGTCCGTATGACCTAAGTAATGACGTTGGCATTGTTCATCGGGATTATATAATACAACGGCGGCTGCAACGAAATATGCCATCTCACCAGTTGGCAACTGATACAAGTTAGAACGACAATCTTTGCCGCGATATCCATACACCTGAAATGGCAACAAAAATACACAGAAATCCGTTAATAACGACTATTCGCGGCGCATGTTTAAATAAAATAATTGTGAAAAAATGGCCAAAAAGGTGAACATGTGCAGCAATTATGTAATTTACCCAATCCAATTTCAATTTTCTGTTTGGAGCCGGCGAAACTTTGGAAATGTCGAAGCTATCACGAACATCCGACGGAGCGTATAGAACAATCGGTCGCCCCCGTAAGAAAAACTTGAGCGCCCCTTCCTCTTCATTGTATGTCGCTGTGTGTGTACTGTGTGGTAAAAATAAATAAACAAAATGATGATAAAAATATTAATAAAAACATCATTAATAAGCATTATAAATATAACAAGATACTATTAGATAGGAAACATTATTTGCTACTTGAAACCTTAATTAGAAACAGTGGTACGTTATCGAGCCAATACTGTCTGATTCATATTCATTATTTATGTCTTAATCTGAATTTAGATAAGAATGATAATTTTGTTGGAGCATTTTGCTATCAACCGCATTTTTTTTGCAAACAATTCGAATGACGTTACAATTTTTATATCCGAAAAAGTCCTAACATAAGTTTATCATTTTTCCCGTGAAACAACCTATCAGATTACACTTAAGATTACAATTTAAGAACAGTTTAGTACGAGAAATTCTATGCATCAGTGTAAAATTAGATATGCGAGTATGCGAGAAGATGTACATATTGTGACTATTTGCTGATTATAACACCGTATCTTATGTACTATAATTATCCTAACATAGGAGAGGATTATCATCACATTTTAGCAAATTACGTATATACTTTGCTTCTATTTTAGCTATTTACGAGTATCTGATTAGATTGGCCTTGAGGCGCATTCTTACTAGCCGTAGAACAATGTGGATAATTACGGGTGGGAGTTCTAATGTTCCAGCTGAGATACATTAATTGACACTCTCTCATGGGTCTACGGGTAGGCTTACAAATTTTAACGCCATGTAGACAACGCTATCTTTTCATTAAAAAAAGGAAGATATGTATAGTAGTCAGAAACTATGTATACATATAAACGAGACGGTTCCTCATATTGCCCTTGACAATGTCAACATTGAGAACTAGCGGGGAAGTAGTGATAGTCATCGGAAACTTTGCCCCGTCCAGTGCAACTACACAGCTGATCGCAAAGTCTTAAACAGGAAACTCACCGAAAGGATCACGAGAAATATCAGGACGAAAAGATGAACGAAAAGCATGGGTCGGAGAAGTTGAATATGTACAGAAAGTGCCTATACTATAGTCCTTGTGGCTGTGCAGAAATTTCTTTCTCTTCTTATATGCTTCGCACGGTTTGAACTTGGACATCTTACATGGGAGTAGTTTTTGACTATGACTACGTTGACGACATAAAGGTTTTAGTGACATTTTGGCGTCCAAGGTGCGTCTGATTCATGAATCACGAGTCCTCACCTTACCGGGATTTTCACTCAATTCGATTAATGAAGATACGAGGTAAGAGAAAAAGACACCTGGCGCAAGGAAGCAAAGGAACTGATTTGCGCTTATTTCCAAATTTATGTAAAATTAAGATATGGAGTGGGATACTTCACATCAGTTGTTAGTATCAGCTGTAAAAGCTACATAGTCATGTGTATCGATATTTAGGTGATATTTTAAAATTATGTTTATGCTATAGGGATTCATCTTAAGCTCCAAGAACTAAATTAACAGCTTTTTGCTGTTAAATAACTGTAACGCTTCAACTGTTGTGTGGATTTGTGCTGAATCTCCACCGAAACCTATTTCTCACTAGCATGCACCAATTGTTTCGAGTTTCGCCCAACTAACTCTTTCCGTCCAAAATTTTGTTATTGTATAGCTGTAACTTTTAAATCGTTTGATGAATTTTGGTAAATTAGATATGAACCCAGTTCTTACTAATGCCCACCAATTAGACAAGTGTCGATCAACTAGCTTCTTGTGTTATACAGGTGCATAGATTAGAATTTCGCGGTTATACAGTTGTAACTTCTGAATGGTTTGATGGATTTTTCTGGAATAGACCTCATTAACGTCCACCAACTAGACGGATTTCACCCAGCTAGCCTTTTCAGTTTTTTTTTATTTATAAAATAATACCGTTATATAGCTGCTTTTTAACCGCTTGATGGATGTTTGCTGAAATTCCAAAATAGGCTAATGCTCATTAATGTCCATGTCTGTCTACTGGACAAGTTTTGCCTAGCTAGCTTTTTCCATTATGGAGTTATTTCGTTTACAAAGTTTTGCTGTTATATAGCTGTAATTTTTAAAAGCTTGGTTGATGTTACTGGATTTCAATAGAAACCGGTTCCTCTTTAACATCTATCAGCTAGACAAGTTTCACTTCATATAAATGTTGTATATCTCGATTCATCGATTCATGAAACGTTAAGAAAACCAACTCAGAAGTCGAAACTACTCGTTATCAAGGAAGGGTCGAGTAACTGATTTTTCTTTTTCAAAAATTAGTTAAAAACTTAGAATATAGAGACATGGAATCAGCTTGTCCTGTATGTCTCCATAGAGACAGTGGCTCCAAAATCTGGGTACTAAGTCGACATGTGGTTGACAGTCAGCTAACTCAGTAGACCGTTTACTAATTATGAAATTTAAATATTGACAAGAATTGACGTATTTTTATGCACAATTCGACAGTGCTGTCAACATTATGTCAATATCGAAACGCCAACTGAGTAGGCTGACTGTCGATAATCTGACAAGAATTGACCTTTATTCATGCACAATTCGACAGAACAGTCAACATATGTCAATATCAAACAACAACCGATTAGGCTGGCTGTCTACTTATTCGCCAAATGTTGGAGCCAGAGACATACAGGACAAGCTCATTCCATGCCTCTATGTTCTAAGGTTAAAAAGTAGTACATTTTAAAATTTGTAGTAACTAAAGCAAACTCGATCAAAAAATTCTTTTTGGAACAAATAAAAATATATATTTTTTTTTTAAATAATATAGTAGTAAACACTGCTTCAAAAATGTAGCCTGTGCTATAAATTAAAAAGTGTCAACAAAAACATTTTCATTTAAAATCTGTTATTTTGACAGTTTGTACTCCCGTAGTGGGGGATGGATGTGGGTTTTGTCTTTCGGAGTACCAATGGTTTAGCGCCCCATTCGGAATGGACATGAATGTACATGCAAACATTCATTTGCATATAGTTGTTGTACCAGGAACTACATGTGTGTGCAACTCTGTACGCGCACACGTACGTGTCACATACCCACAACACGCAGATCCCAGCCCTAAAAAAAATAAAGTACCTGGCTTTGTGGTACTTTACCCACCACATAGGGATTACAGTCACTCCCCAACTTACGTAAGTACATATTTCGTTTCAATGGAATTAACGTAAGTCAAAATTTTACGTATGTCGGGGTCCCTTCTAAAATACATAGCAATATTGTTTTAAGTGCCAGCAAAATCCTAACTAAATCCGCGTTTATTTAGTTAGGATTTTTGCGTTAATCGTTATATAGTGGACGAGGCAGCAGCTCACAAGGTGCTATGTAGGAAAAAATTTTGTGTAGCCAATACCTCCAGAATGGAGTCGGATTGGCGCTCGTAAAAACTTCTTGGTGAGTACAAGAAAGAGTTGGGAAAAGCCAAACGAAGCTCATGGAGGAACGCCAACGCATTGACGGATCTAGCAAGACCACTAGACTGCGGAAAATCCTATCGACAAATCCATCTATTTAAGGGTAATTCTGTGGATACAGTGCACTCTATCATTAGTACCATCGAAAAATCCATGCATTTAAAGAAGTACACAATGTTAACTTTCCTAGATACCGAGCGAGCCGTTAATAACGTCTTTCCGGAGGCAATTACTGGTGCACTTCTAGGGTTTGGCGTAGATCTTGGCCTGGCTGATGATAACGACCAGGGTTATTTCCTCCAATTTGAGATATTCTCTAAACGCAGAACTGTATGTAGGGATATACCGCAAGGTGGTGGGCTTTCTCCCCTACCTTGGAACATAGCGGTCAACAGGTTGTTGTTTAGCCTAGAGCAGGCGGATTGCAAGGTAAGTACATGCGAATGGCATCTCTATTGCCATCTTAAGCAAATTTCCTAATTCCCCTAGTGAGGTCACACAGTATGCCCTCACTATCTTGGCAAATTGCGCCAAAAATTGCGGTCTCAGTGTTAATTTAAACAAAACCGAGCTTGTTCTATATACTAGGAAACATCACCTGCCCCCGTGCTGGAGGGGGTTAACGGAGGGGTGAAGCTATCCTTCATGGACGAAGTGAGTTTCTTAGGTATTGTACTTGATAGAAAGCTAAACTGAAGGCTGAATATTCTTCAACGTACCAACAAAGCAGCCATAGCATTCTATTGCTAGATGAAGGCCATAGGGGAAAAATGAAGTCTACAACCAAAAATGCTCCACTGGCTTTTTGTATCGGTTCTGCGTCCCATATTGCTGCTTGGGGTGGTTGTTTGGTGGAATGCCCTACGCACAGAGACAGAGCAGTAAGCTTGGCCATAAGTGGGGCTTTCCGCTCAACCCCATCAGCAGCTTTAGAGGTGATGCTGAGCCTTCTTTCTGTGGACATTGTAAGTGAACAAGTCTCTGCCAACACGGCGATCCGCATAAGGGATACAGGTCAATGGACGGACTCAAACATTGGCCATGCTTCAGTACTGAACAACATTGACATCCCCTCTTCTACGGACTTCTAAATATGTACCAAAATACTAGTTCGGAAAAAATTATTGCGTAAGAAATCCCATATTAGCCTAGTGGTGGGAGTCATACCGGGCTATTGTGTCATCGGGGAACATGCCAGAAGGCTCCAACTTCCATACTATGGCTTTTGTTGAAGTTGTGCGGATGAAGAGGAGAGCACTTTTCATCTGCTCTGTACTTGTCTGACATTGAGATCTACTTTGGGGTCCTATTTCTATGATCATCTGGGGGATGTGTGCTAGTGCGGATGTGGGCAAACTCCTTCGTCTAGATATCAACTCTGGTTGATTCAATCACTAGATGGTGGCTGAAAGTGTATAATACTAGGGTGTCACAAGGGACCTGTACTTGATCTAAGTGTGTTGTACTTTTTTTTATACGGCAGTCCGCACACCACACCAAAATAGTCAAAAATACATATAGTTAGGGTTTCGTTCTCAAAAAATCGTTGTTTCCGCTAAATAAGGCAGTTAGAATTTTTCGATTAATTTTAGCTTTTACGTACGTATTTACGTATGTCAGGGAGTGACTGTACCTGTGTTCAAAAATTTTTCGTACAAAATAGCGCACGTCTGACCGCCCTATTATTAACCCGCACAGTTCTCCAGGTTAATACAGGTTAACGCTTTGTTGTAATTGTGTGTTGTTAAACCGAATTCACCTACACCGGAGTACAAAAGAACGTGCTTACTAATGGACGTGTAGTACAATACAAACGTTATTGTTTATTTTAATTAGAAAAAAATCTTGATGCTCAATTCTTGGTTCATTTTAAATGTAATGAATGAATTCTACGTTTCCTCACGTTAGGTGAATATTTGTAAATACATATGTATACATAATATAAGAATAAACACTTTTCAAACCTCGACATTTTCGTGAAACCAGACTATGCCCTTAAACGGTCTCTCGTCGACGATTAAGTAATAATATGGAAGCGGTTCCACTACGGTGGTTAGCCAAAAAACAGTGCGAAACAGCTAACTCTTTTTATATTTCTTTTGTCAGCTGATGTATTGTTCTGGTAGCTTAACTCTTACAAAATCGATGGCTTGATGGTATGGTAACCTTGTTTCAAAAAGTGGTACTCGATATTCACTAAAACACACTTTGTGTAACGGAACACTGGCGAATTTCTTTGAACAAGACTTTTCGAAGACCGGGGAGAGTAGTCGACTTGGACCACTTTTTATTCAATTAATTAACTTCCAACCGACTACCACTAGAGATTTGATCCAATTGCATGGAAGCAATTGCTTGAGTCACACACGGGCTACGATTTTGTACACGATAGAGGCAATCACACAGTCACTAGTATTACTAACAATATGCGAAGAAATTGATACTGCGGCCGCTGGATTGGGTCATTCGTCACGGCGCACTGAATGATGCAGTCGAGTTGTGATATAATGTACGAAGTCGATAATTTCTCGATATCTAAAAAAACCGACGAGATGAGAAAGAAAATCTCCACAAGTGAGCGTTCAGCACCGGTGTGATGCGTGGAGGCTTAACGTGAAAACAAGTTTACAATGCCAGCTATCTATAGAAGTTGAAGAATAATACCCAAATGCGGGACCGGCACAGTGGCTCAACTTGCGTCTGCGTGGAGTTTTGCGTTAATCGTAAATCCACTTGACTGTGGAGGCCTGTTTGCGGCGAAAAGCACAAGCCCACTGGCAACAGTCCAAGTACCTCCAAGGCACAAACCGGTAAGCTTTTATCTTGACTGGTAATGAATCATCCGTGGGTATGAAACACGAATTTCGTGGCTGGTAAGGTTTAATACTATGGATGAAAAAGTTTTTGTGGTTATCGCGTAAGATGGCATATGCTTTGAGTATAGATATGCATGCAGCGAAGCCGTGTTCGATACAAACGAACAACAGGTGCGTCAATATGGAAGTGCTAATTTTTACAATCGATATAAAATATATACCCAAATTTGGGCTATTTCCAGGCAATTTTTTGGGCATAAAAAATCGGCTCCTTTGGTTTTCTGGAAAATCGAAATTTTTGAAGGCACCTCCAACTTGACGCCAAGTTAGCGGTGAACTATCATGTGGAATTCAACAATTTTACTATTTCATTTTTTTGGTCTTACAAAAAGCCGACAATCATTAAATTACTTGAGGAACTTTTTCTTTTATAAACATTTTATAATAATGGCACTTCTATAGCTTAACGTCAAGTTAACAAGCACTTCCTTTTCATATTTTATGAAAATTTGACGACATGGGCTTTTAGAACCTTTTCTGAGTTTTTAAAAGAGTTTCCTGTTTCCTTCTACATGTTTTTTTTTTTACAATAAAACAAATTTCTTTATATTCTTGGCCATTGAAAGCAGTCTACTTTTTCGGTTTCGGAATGACGCCATTTTTTTCGCTGTTTTTGTATGTATTATTGCATTTAGTCTAGTTGGCTTGGGGGATAAATTATTTAAACATAATAAAAGTACAATAGTATGTGACTAATAAATTAATGTAAATAAATTCCGAATGCACCCATGGCGAATCAGCTGTTCCTGGTTTTAGAATTAAAGGTTTTTTTCGCGGTTTTTGGATGAATTGTATTCAGTTTTTTAGAATAGTAAGTATTTATCGTAAATTCTCGTCGTGCGAAGCAGTAGTGCAAAAGGAAATATATGTCTTAGCAGGTAGGTACGTCGAAATATGAGTGAACACTCACATAAAATAAAAATATGAATTTACCTTAATGAGGCGAATTGTGAAGGTGTTGTTGAAAAAAGTGAGAAGTATTCCGATGGAATTAATTTGGAAATCATCAGTGTCGGTGGAAAGGTAAATTTCATGACTTTAACTGATAAAAGAAACGACCTAACTCTATTAAAGTTCGCAGAAATTCTTACTAGTTTCCGGTGCAGCTTATTAGCAATAAAATGAAAATCAACAAAATTGAATTTTCTGGATACAATTTTGCTAGCTGGAAGCTTCACAGTTGGCAATTTTCTAGAAAAATTATTCCAATTTATTCATTCATCAAATTGTTTTGATTCGACACTACCCTCTTCTCACTCTCACAAATTGTATTTCAGTTAAGGCTTTTATCTCTGCAATACTTTTTAGTTTTCAGTGCAGTGCTAAGTGCACCTTTTAGTCTAGTGTCCGTTCTCCCAGGACTCATCACCCGATAATCCTAACCATTAAACCAGACAGAGCTTGAAAAAAATGGAGCTTGCCGCCATCAACACTAGCTAAGTCATCCAGTTCAGTAAAAAAGTGGGATCCTTGAAATGTCTTCCTCCTTCTTGCAAGAGCAGAATAAATGAAGAGAATATACAAATATATTTCTTCTTGTTTTCTTCACCGCACATTTAACTCATGGAATGTTCCCCAACTAAGCACTGCCCAGCGATGACTGCCGCAGCAGCTCTGATGTGTTGCCTTTTCAGTAAGTATAGCAAAGCGGTGCGACCAGAATCCAATCTTTGTAAATGAATTTGTGTAGCATTGCTTGTTGTACGCTGTCTGTAAACCCGTCTGTTCTACAGTTATTAGCAAAACCACTGTAACCCAGAATACAACATAATCTATCTAATTATGTATATAAAAACCAATCCATTTTTTGTGTGTACCAAAATGGTGCCTAAACTACTAGGCCAATTTAGATGAAAATTTGACATTTTGTTCAAATTAGCTGTCTGCGGGTTTTTATCGTGGTTTGCGAAAAATCCAAAACGAATAATATACATAAAAGTAAAACACACTATTTAATGGCCCATAAAAAACGATCTTATCAATTCGTTTTATTAATTCGAATAGAATGCTTAAATGAATTATAGGGTTTTTGTCAAGTGGTTCGAAGTGCAAGCCATCTAGTATGCATAATTGAGTTGGAATGAACGGTTGGTGTTGTTTATGTCAAGTGGTTCGCTATCCATACCAGCCAGAATGCATAGTTCAAGGAGCGAATTTTAGGTGTGTACATGCTGATGGTCAGCAAGTAAGGGTATATTTGCGGGTCAAGCTGAGTATTATTGGGTCGATTTAGATGAAAATTTCACAGTTTATTCGAATTAGCCCAAAATCTATGGGGGAGGCTACGACAAATTGTATTACAAGGAGTAGAATAGGCCAGGAGCTGACAGGGATTGACATTGCAAAATTAGTGAACCTGGGTTAATCTATGGATTTTTGTCTAGGTTGTGCAGGAGGCTAAGAAAGGGCAGAGTGCCGGCCGGAAATCGTGGTCGCAATCCTGGGAGCTCGATACGTTTCGGAAATCGCTCGTAGCTGGACTACCGTTAATCGTAGAAGGATGTAATTGGTCTCAAATTCTTCGGAACTTCGTCCTCTATACATTTGCTTATTATATTAGACATATTCGATTGAAGTTGAAAAACATAAGGAGATGTAATGCTGGATACCAGTTAGAACAGTGTTTTGAGAAGCTCAGCAGGGAGATGAGAGGAAGGACGGGGAGCGCGGCCAATAGACAAGAGCAGATAATCAACCGAAACTCGACAACCGATTAACGTAGACTAGAAAGCTCTGTTAATTGCCTTGACCCTTCCAGGGGCATGGGCGCGTCAACGTCTTTAGCATTGCTATGCCATGTTGACGTTTCGATAGCATATCTACTTTTTGGAAGTACAATTGCTAGCATGCACCTCCTATCCGCGCCGTCTTTATACTGACAAGCTCGGAGCACTGTGGGATTTCTATTAGTACCCACAGACAGTTTCTGATCGCGCCGAGATTTAAACTCCGAGATGCAATATCGTAGAGCGGTGACCGAACGACCACGGCCATCGAGCGCGATAAGTAAAGAAAGCTCTACTAAGTATCAAATCCTTCAGTTCTTAATGCTTTGTAATTTCACTCCAAGACGTTTGCAAAAAAGTGATAGTTTCCCCGGAAAAGTCAAAGTTAAAAAATGTTTTCCAAACCCTACAGAAGGCCTTAAAATTGCTGATATACCTGAATACAAAAAAAAATAAAGCAAAATTAAATTATTAAAAGGAGCCAACAATTTGAGACTAACTAGAGCTGTCAACGATGAGTAGTTGTGGTATTTTGAAATTCAATCGAATTTTCCGGGGAAACCATCACTTTTCCGAAAATATGTCTAATAACATTTGAACAATTTGAGACTAAGTAGATCCTTCTACGATTAATGGTAGTCCAGCTACGAGCGATTTGCGGAACGTGTGCAGCATACACGCCGACGCTGGTTATTCTTTTCCTTCCCCTCCCAGGATAACGATCACAATCTCTTGCCGGCTCGCTGCACTTTTCTAGTCTCCTACATCCCCTAGACAAGAATTTATTGAGAAACCGGTTCGCAATTTAGCATACTCAATCCCCGTCAGCGCCTGGTCTACAACCTGTTAAAGCAAGACCGAAGATTCGTCTGGAGACGGTTCCAGTGAAATGTTGACAAATGTTAACTAGTATATTTGAAATAAACAATAGAATTATAATGTCTTAGAAACAATTATTACAAATATTAATTCAATCGGGGTCCTTAAATTGCATTTGCTAACGCATTACTGTCGAAATTTTTAAATCTACTTGAAAAAAAAGACAAAGTATATAGTTGGAAATTTTGGGATTTGTTTTATGTGGAAATTCAATTAAGGAGACGTAGTTTCAACATGTAAACGAATTTGGAATACATATTTTGTGTAGTTTTATACGAATACTCTTTGTTCTACTGTATTTGATATTGATAGCTAACTGTTCATGGGGACCTCAAGGTGGCATTTACCGGGGGAGAAATACAAAAGGATTTAATGCTCGGACAGTGCCTGCACTGGAAAAAAAGAGTGCTGTATGTATTAAACTGGAGTTCAATTCAGCTTGTTGAACATTTCCGACATTCATCCTGATTATCGCCTCCAGTCTCTCTCTCTTTAAATTATGTCTGTTTCTGGAAGCTGTTTTTTAGTCGCTATTTACATCAGCGTGCACAAATATACGTAAGTTGTTTTATTTAAACATGCGACATCAAAACAATAAAAAAACAAAATGGTGATCTGTGTTGCTCTTATATCATTCTCTGCACATGTTAGGCCTAGTACGCACTGCGACTCTTGAATAGATTCTTTTGCGTCTCGCCAGAATCCGTGCGCCTCGACTCATTGCAAGATGCAGAAAATACATATAAACAACAATGAGTCGACGTACATGGGATTCTAGCGAGATGCAAAAGAATCTCTTCAAAGAATCGCAGTGCGTACAAGGCGTTAGACACACTTCAGAAACATTATAATATTTTATGTACATTTTTAAATATTCAGTCTGTTACAACAAATACAATTAACGTATCAATTGCCTTACGTCTGACAAAAACGAAGGCAGTCATGCGAGAAATAATGATGTAACTGAGGAATCTTGACAATTTAACACTTGAACGTTATTTATGTGTAAAAATAAATAAAAAACACTTATAATTAAAACTAATTAAACATAATACGAAACAATTACAAGCGACACATACCCATGCTTTATCAAATGACTTGTCAGTGGTTTCGTAGCCAAATTTAATAATGATCTTGCAGAAAATCTAAAAAACGAAAACATGAACATAATACAAAACATCTAAATAAATATTTATACTGAAATATTATGTATGTATGTACAACTAAAAACTTAAATATAGGAAACACATTTAAAGATTACGAAAAGTGTTATTAATTAATTTAATTGACAAAATTCAAAGTTTAGAGTAGGAAAAGTCAAAACTAATTACAAAATGGCTCAACAAGTTGCGCGTCGAAAAGATCAAGTTTTGGTATAATTTTGTAAAGAAACATTTTCTGTTGTATAAATAAAAAATATTTGAATTTGGCATTCCGTCCTGTTGTTGAATAAACAGAAATTTTTAAATGGAGTCAGCGCATCCTGTTGTTAAATAATTTCTAACTTGTGGCTACCTCTTAAAAATGAGTGGATGTATTTTTGCTTAGAGTGTAAACCTTTGAATATATAGCCATGGAATGAGCTTGTCCTGTATGTCTCCATAGAAACAGTGGCTCCAAAATCTGGGTACTAAGTCGACATGTGGTCGACAGTCAGGTAGACCGTTTAGTAATTATGAAATTTAAATATTGACAAGAATTGGCGTTTGTTTATGCGCAATTCGACAGCGCGGTCAACATTATGTCAATACCAAAACGCCAACTGAGTAGGCTGACTGTCGATATTCTGACAAGAATTGACCTTTATTCATGCACAATTCGACAGAACAGTCAACATATGTCAATATCACACAACAACCGAGTAGGCTGGCTGTCGACTTATTCGCCAAATGTTGGAGCCAGAGAAATACAGGATAAGCTCATTCCATGGCTATATATTCAAATGTGTAAACTTAACGCTTTTTGTTTTCACACAATTTAATACGTGATGATTTATCCGATTAAAATTAAATAAGAAAAAAAAAGTAATAATTTTTGTTGTAATTATAAAATAGTCTATTACAACGATGAAATATTTAAACAATTTAAATATAAAGGAGTAATTAGCGAAAATTATTTCAAAATGTTAAAACAAACATAAGGCACGTTTTTTTTCAACAGTCCAAATCAACAATTGCACGCATTACACTATCCCCAGATTACTTCATCTGCAGCGTAATCTGGGTGTGGTGAGTTCAAAATTGTATGTATTTGACAGTCGCAGATTATCTCAGCTGGCGCAGATGAAGTAATCTGCGGATAGTGTAAACGTAATATTACATTACACTAACAACCCGCTCTGTATAGAACAATTTTGGTAGTGTAAAGCGTGCATTTTTTGTCCTGCTCGGATCTGGACTGTTAAAAAAAACCTGCCTGTTATAGAATGAAGTCACATTGCAACGTAATTGAAAAAAAATGATCCATTGTGTATCGTTATTCATTTACTCATACCTGTAAGCGTGTATATACCCGACAAATTGTAAGCAAACCTTTATTCGCCGAAAAGTATAGGACCATTCATATTAAAACTCAAAAGCATTAAAACTTCTTTCCTACGATGTATTTCAATATAATCTTCGTTTAAATTACCTTCCTTGAAGTTGTGCCCCGGAAGCACCGAAATCACCAGTCGAACTCCACCGTTTACCTAAGCCACTATGCAGGGAGTTGGGCCGCGGTGAAGGTGATGGCGCTGGTGAAACTGAACTGCTACTGTGCGAATCAGAATGTAGAGAGCCATTTGACTGATGTAATGATTTATTACGATGTGCCAGCGATGATCCTGTTACGGTGCTACGTCGTAGGACAACGCTTTCTGTTTGACTCGAGGGCGTGGCTCGTGACAGGGTTCTTCTTAATTTCCAGTCATTACTACTCGATGTTGACGAAGAACTGTTGTTTGTGGGGCTCGGCGATGTCACTAAAATGGGAAAGTATATATATGATCGATCCATTAAGGATAATTTGATTTTGTATTCTTACGTCTATTGAATGTTGGCACAGGCGCACTTCTAGCTGGTGTCGAAGGAGCACTTCGACCTCCATGTGTTAAATTTGTCGGGGTTGTTGATGGACCATTTCTTTCGATATTTACTTCAATTAGGTTCAGTCGCCTCAGAACGTCGGCCAATGTCGATCGCAGGCATACTATCTCGTCCTGTTGTGTGAGCACGCGTCTTTCCAGATCATGAACTCTTCCAGCTAAACTGGACTTTTCGGACTCCAACATTTCGTCTGGAAATTTAGAGGGAGAGGGCTTGTTAATTTCTGCTGTTTTAGTTACGAGTATTTTATGGTTCGATCTGACAATGGGTAGCTTTTGAACAGAAATTCCTAATTGGTTTACCAGTAAAATTACTTTTTACTTTTCGTAAAATGATTTATAGATTCCACCTAAGTTATTACATACAATACATAAACGTATTCATTTCAATTAAATTTTAGTGTCGTGCAATCACACAGTAAAAAATACTATTACATCAGAGAATTTAAACGTGAATATAAACAAACGAAGCCAAGCTAGAGAGATCGTCAAGTGTTTCGGCACAATTAAAAAAAATATAAATCAAGCACCTAGAATTTTAAACTAAGATTTACACATTAATATCAAATCTGATATTCGTTACCCACGCTTCACTTCTTGCCGAACGGACCTGACTGGTTTTCATTCCCAAACTGAAAGGAAGGCGCCTTATGACAGCTGAACCGATTAATTTTGTAGTCTCCCCTACATTCACATTCGACGGGGTTGGCCCGAATTTAGTCGTTTACCTGCGACAAGTTGGGGAAGCTTGTGACAATTGCAGTATTCTCATCTTTCCATTGTCAAATATTTAGTTTCCCATTTGAGGGTGTGTTTCGGGATATTTTTTTTAATAACAGCCTTCCTTTGAGTGATGCTTGGTTAGAATAGTCGACAGCGTTACATCCTTTAAGAGTGATTAATGATATACGGCCTCGGATTTGACGCGCCATGCGCCACAATTACGCAAAGCAAAAAATACATAAATACTTGAACATAACCCTTCCATTGCTACAAATAGCAATAGTTGATCAACTTAAACTATTATTTATTACTATTCATTAGTACTTTGCTGGCGTACTCGGCTCATTGGCCGGTTTTATACCCGCAACAGTTGCAAGCATTCAGTTGTAAGGTATGGATGCCTTCGGCTGGTTTTATGCCGGCATCCTAAAAAAAGGAATTAATGGAGGCCGACGAGTACTTTCCGCACAATTGCATATACATATCTGCAGAATTACATGTTTCAGCATAGTGTCAATCAGTTATGCGGTAGGTTAAATTTGGTTAGAGAAGTCAAAAGGGCTTTTGGTACAATACCGGAAACCGATAATATTACAGGCAGTATTTGTACACTGCCAAAATATTAAAGTTATTGGATTGAGCCAGAGCACTGTAGTTTACCCTTTTCTCCTTATGTTTTCTTTTGATGTTGCTATTATGGGGGATAGCAACATCGATTATCCATGCTGAGCGACCAGGAGTAAATCGGGTTTGTTGTGGGCGACTGGGTGATCAGTGTGTACCTTACCTGGCAATCCCAGTACATTGTAAAGCGAATAGTATCGAGCACCGATCGCGTAGTGTACTAGCAGATCGAAACGGTTTCACTGATCAGCCCGTGCTTGTATGTGAGGAGTTGGTGGATTACCTTGCATACAGCATTGTCTCTGTCCGTGTACTCTACCGGTTCCATTACAGAACAACCAGAGATGAGATGGTCTAGCGTTTCCACCACCGAACCACACATTCTGCATCGGTCATCATCCACTCGTTGCTTACATATATGTTTATGATATTTACGGGTGGGGACCACGACGCCCCGTCCTGAATAACAATTGACAATTGAACCTTCTGTTTCGGCAAAGAGATACCCTGCACGAAGCCGCCTGTTCGACAGGTGAAGATGGACAAATGGCTGCCAAAGCCAATTCGCATGTTTACCATGCATTGCCTTTGCTTTCCATTTGTCGATCTTCTCTTGGTCTGACTTCACCAGATTTAATGGAGCAAATGATTGATCCTTTAAGGTGAGTGGCATTCAACCATTATCTGCCTTACAGACAGCATCATGCAGAGGACTCAATATTGTTTTGCCTCTGAAATAAGTGCGAAGTAAGTTGACTTGCTGATGGTGTTCATTAGCAATGTCAACCAAACCTACGATGTAAGGGAATAGACACATTCTCTCCACTGACGATTTTGGGTGTAGCATTCGGAATTTGGACATTAGAACAAGTACCCTCCGTTCCATATCCGCCATAGTAAAGGAATGGCATATAGGTTGATCGCACTAATTTTTGTTTCTTCCAGATAAATTGGATTTTAACACCAATTTTTACCTGCGCCAGAATTCATCTAGCAGTCCTTCTCTCAAATAATGAGTGCTGCTATTGCTCACCTTGCAGAATTCCTAAGTATGTATTTGTAAAAGTCTGCCTCCGACATTGCACCTATATGGATATCATCCAAGGTGAAGCCGCGATGCGTAAACACCTTTGCGAATGGCATGGATTCGACATTTGTCCAACCCGAAGTCCATCCGAATGTCACGACTGAAATATTCGGTGACCCACAGCAGACTTTTAAGATTTGCGTCGCTTCCCGAGTATAATTTGATGTCATCTAAGTACATCAGGTGAGTCAGCTTGAACTTGGGAAACGTTCAAAGAAGACCATGCTTGGTGGAATAGTCACACTGTTTAGCCGAATTTAAAGGTGATAAAAGCGGGTTCAGCGCCATGCAGAACCAGAGAGGACTTAGAGAGTCCCCTTGCAAATCGAGCTACTATGGCCATACTTAGATACTGAGGTATTCATAGTAGTTATTACCCCGTTGGGTCCAACCAAATGTGTATGCTTTGTCGGTCTTTTTCGTTTGTGTTGGTTGGGATGTGTGAATAAGCCATAGCCTCCTCCTCCGGCTGGTCGCCGAAAATCACTAAATGGACAAGGGTGGGTATGACACCATCACCTGAAAACTCTTATATGCCGACATACATAACTTCAACGAGGTTTCTTAGGACGAGAAGTAGTAGTAGTAGTAGTAGAGTGGCGCCATACCCCACAAGGACTTAACACAAAAAATAGTACAAATTCAATGATTTATCGCAAAAAAAAAAATAGATCAAATGTTTAACAGGTTGGATACGCCTAGAATTTTAGAAGATTTTTTTTTTCATTAAGAATTTCTTTATTAAAACAACACTAAACCCCAACAATTTATGTAATGCCATTCGCTTAAAAAAAAATCGCAATAAAATATTTTATATTTTTTATTAGTTACCATACTTATCGTTGAGATTTCTAGTCAATCCTTATTTAGAAATCTTCATCATTCATCTCATGAATAGAGTATTAGCATTAGTAGTTTGGAAGTTAAATGTTCTTTTCAACAAGTATTTGTAAAGGAAGAAGAATACGTTTCTAGACAGTATTAAAAATATTGAAAAGGTATCAAAAGATTTAAATGTGTGAATTCTCAGTGACGTTTGAATAAAGTGATAAATCTCTGAATAGTAAGACATTTATAAAACGCCTACTATTTGGACGGAAGTTCTGTTAACTATCTATTTGCCATGTTTTACGAATGTATCTAAAATTTGAAGAAGCGCCATAGACAGTGTACACGTGGAGTTTCCGGCATTGTGATGATAATTAGCTTGTAGTGTTTACGAACTACTCGTGTTTGAATTTTAAAACAGGGTACTAAAGATAATTGTGAGGAACGCGTGGGAAACGCTGTTAAGCCTCGTCCATTCAAAAATGGCATAGCGAATCCAGAAAAAACTAATGTTGATAGAGTTCTTAATTTTAAATAATGTTGGTCAATGGGCTAACGTCATGCCTTCAGAAAAAAATATAATTGTTTGGAAAGCTTAAAAGAAGTAAGTGAGGTGGATGCAGACGATAACTCCCAAGCTTTAAGCTCTCACTTTTATACACACAGCAGTCGTTTTCCTCAGTAACTACATACAATTGAATCTGGGGTAAATCCGTCTGATATCAAATCCAATGCGATTCCCGATTAATCCGTCAATTCAATGCGACGTATCTGCCCGATGAATTTCGTGATTCGACTGGACAGTATGATAACTAGATTCGTTTTGCATGTGATAATTAGCTGCGACTAATCCAATAGCTACTGAAACTATTCCTTTTTATAGGCTAAAATTTATATAACCTTCATTCAACTACCAAAAATCGTTTAAATGATTTCACGATAACTGCAAATAAATGGATAAAATATCGGGAAAATGGAAAATAATTTAGTAAATGATTCTTTAAGGGATGTTCACATGTTCACATTTTAAATAAATTCATTTCATATGTTAAATATCGAAGGATTAATACATATGTATATGTATTTTTAAGTGTGTAAATATACCACGTAAATAAAAAAAAAAACGAAATGTCGATAGGAGGAAGAGGTGCAACAAACTGAGTGGGTACTACACAACACTGAGCTAAAATACGAGTATGTATACTCTTCTAGTTCTATCGTATTGAGTTTGTTCGTTCAACCGGCACATTATATGCCAGACTCATTACATCAATTAACATAAATACATGTTATAGGTTCAAAAATGTTACAACAAACATATCCATACACTAAAATTGAATAAAAAAGCAACAACTACTGAGGAAATACGCTGTGACATCGTGTTGAAAATAAAAACATTAGCTTAGATTGCAGTTAAAGCTTACAGCGATATTATACTACTCGTATATTAACTAGAACTTACGCCACGCCATATAAACACCGGTCATGGTGTCATCATCGTTTTCATGGTTTACCGCCATTATCAAAAAATTTGATCTTCATGCATCACTGGTCTGTTTCTATTTTGTCTTCCTCTATTTCTAACTGTAGACGAATGTTCTAACGTTTTATTTTGTATGTGATTCTCACTTCAATTGTTGCTGACATTTTTATCTTAATACTCTTAATACTTTAATAGGTATTCCGATTGTATGTATATCGAAAGCGATACAGGTGAGATGACCTAAGCGAGGAGAGAATGCAATGACAGATTACAGCCATGGAATTATTCAAGGCAAATACGAATTTGGAATATTCTATGGAGCAGCGATAAGACTGAGACGCATACATATTTGATGTACTATTTTAATGGAAAAATATTTATGTACTAACTATCTTGAACTTGAACATATACTGAATTAGTTGTCACTTGAAAAAAATTCCGAAAAAAAAATGCTGGTAACATGCGCGTATTCATATATGTATGTAATAAAAAAGTAGCTCACATACAGGTTGCCCATGGTAATTATGAGAATTGCGCTACTATAAGATACGTGCATTTATTGGTTGAAAACAAATGAAAGATTTGAAGATGTTCTCACTTCACATCTCAAATACGTTATTATTCAAATGTGTACCTATGTTTTTCCAGATAAGTGTTACCAATCATATAATGCAATGAGAAATAAAAAAAAATCAATTTTGAAAAGATGGTACACAAAATTTAAAACTTTTTTTTATTGTATATACCTATATGTATGTGTATTTTCTAAACATTTAAGACCAAGAAATCAACCAATTTTGGCAATTTTCTGCTGCGATTAAAATTTTTGGCAATTTTGATCATTGACTAGACTAACGGTATATTGTTTTGTTTAAACCAGAGTTACTCGCCTAAGTCTTTTAAAGATTCATGTCATATGACTGGGACATTTCCCGTTGTCAGATTTCAACCAAATTTTATACGTAGCTTCCTTGGGTTATTATAAGTCAATTCAATTCAATTCAGCCTTTATTACTAATGCTATTATATGACAATTTATCTACAATTCATATCAGTTCTTATGCTTCATTCGATCTTTACTAATTAATTTAGTTTTTCTTTATATTATATTATTATTGTACTTATTTTACATTATTATTTTTTTTATGCTATTTTTCATTTTAAATATATATATTAAACTTCATTGATTATATAAATGTTCTTTTTTTTTGTTTATATTATTATTTTGTTTTCTATTATTGGTAACATTAGTTTGTCGCAGCGACATAGGCCTCCTCTAGATCCTTCCATTTTCTTCTATCGAGCGCTATCCTCTTCCATGTTGATCCCGCTACCTTTCGAATGTCATCTATCCATCTTCGTTTTTGTCGTCCTCTTCTTCTTCTCGCATCTCTTGGGTACCAGTCCATTATGTCTTTAGTCCATTTGTCATTTTTAGTTCTTGTCATATGTCCTGTCCATCGCCATTTCGATTGTCGCGCTCTCCTTGCCACATCTACAACTTTCGTTCTTCCTCTTATAGCTGAGTTCTTCTGCTTATCCTTTAGTTTTATGTTAAGAATACTTCTCTCCATTCGGCGTTGGCAGACTTGAAGCTTTTGGCAATTCTTCTTTGTTAGCGCCCATGTTTCGCAGCCGTATGTTAATGTAGGCAAAATGCAAATGTTGAAAAGTTTGCTTTTCTGCTGCAGTGAAAAATCTCCGCTTTTAAATATTTCTTTTAGTGACCAATAGCGTTTCCAACCCAAACTAATTCGTCGGTCTATTTCTTTCTCCATTTGATTTGTTGGGGATATTACCTGGCCAAGGTATACATATTCGTTCACGTATTCGATTTCTTTGTTGTCCACCACAATTTTAGTCTTCATGTTATTTGTCATTATCTTTGTTTTTTCCATATTCATCGTAAGTCCGACGATTTTGCTTTGTGACGATAACTCTTGGATCATTAGTTGTAATTCATTTGCATTTTCGGAGAACAATACTATATCATCCGCAAATCTTAAGTGATGTAGTCGGCTTCCATTTATATTGACTCCGTACTTCTCCCAATCGAGGTTTCTGAATACATGTTCCAATACAGCACAGAATATCTTTGGTGACAGTGGGTCTCCTTGTCGCACTCCTTTCTCTATTTTGAACGACTCTCCCGTTTTTTCCAATCTAATTTTTGCCGTACTTGTCTCATAAACTCTTCTGATAAGACATATGTATTTTAACGGTATTCCCTGCAATCGTAAGGCTTCCCATATATGCTCATGTTTCAGAGAATCGAATGCTTTGCTATAGTCTACGAATGCCATATACAATGGTTTTGAGTGTTCACTACATTTCTCGATTAGCTGTCGAACTACGATAATGTGATCCAAAGTTGAGAAGTCCTTTCGAAAGCCAGCCTGTTCTTTTGGTTGATTTTCATCAATTAGTATCGTTATTCGGTTCAGAAGGATTTTCGCAAATATTTTATATAAGGTAGAAATCAAGCTGATGGGTCGATAGTTTTCAATTTGCGCAGGGTCGCCTTTTTTGTGCAGTAAAATAATAGTTGCCTGTGTCCATTGGTCTGGTATATTTTCTGTTGTTATAATTTCATTAAATAAGTTTACCAAATACTCTGTGATGGCTTCTTTCAGTCCTTTAATGATTTCATTCGTTATTTTATCTTCACCTGGCGATTTATCTTCTTTTAGTGTATCGATTGCTTTCTCGACTTCGGTGTTCAGTACTGGTGGTACATCTTCTTGGTCCTCTCCGGGTTTTGGTTCTAATGTTCTGAGGCTCGTATCGTCATCCTTGTAAATTTTTCGGTAGTAATTCGTGGCTGTTTGTATTATGTCGCATCTTTTCGTTGCTCGATCTCCATTTTTCGCTATTTTGGTCAACCACTGCTTTTTGTCTCTCAATATTCGGTAAGCTTTTTTCACTCCACCTGTTTTCTCCACATGCTCGTTGATGACCTTTGTCCTGACAGCATTTCTGTGTTTTCTTATTTTTTCATTAATTTGTTTACTTATCTCTGCGATTAGTCTACGATTCTTCTTTTTATCCTTGAGGAGCTGTTTACGTTCACTTATTAAGCGTCTCGCCTCCGAACCAATTTTGTCCATCTTTGCGGGACTTATCGCTATTTGTTTCGTGATTTTATTTAAGGTCTTTTCTAGATTATCATATTTTTGTTGTGTTGAATGTCTCCCCTCAGTCACATTTAATGTTCTTTTTAAATTTTCCAATACGGAGTCACTTACCGGTAGTTCTGGCCGCATGCTAACTGATCTTATATTTTTTCTGGATTTCTTGGGCTTATTGGTGCTGATGAAGCATCTTACCATTCTGTGGTTTGTGTTGAAATTCAAATTTTGAACAACAGAGGTGTCTTGAAAGTATCTTACTTTGTTTGTCAGAATAAAGTCGATTTCATTGCGGTGTTTGCCATCTGGTGATATCCAAGTCCATCGTTTGCTTTCCTTTTTTTTAAAGAAGCTGTTTGTTATGTAGAGTTGGTTTTCCGCTGCAAAGTCAATCAGCCTTTTTCCGTTTTCGTTACGTCTTCCGACGCTATGATCTCCCACTACAAATTCTCCTAATCGCTTTTTACCAATTTTGCTGTTGAAATCGCCCATTATTATTACATTTTTATTAATGTTCTGCATGGTATCTGTAAGTTGTTTGTAGAATGCGTCCTTTGTGTCTTCACTTGCTTGTTCGGTTGGTGCATAAACTTGTATGATTGACCATTTGTCTTCGTATCCAAGCAATGCTATATTCAGGACTGCAATTCTTTCGGACACTCCAATGAATTCTTCGATTGCTTCCTTTAGATACTGCTTAACCATAAAGCCGATTCCATACAATCCTGGCGTTTCGCCTTTATAATAGAGAATGTACTCGTTATTTTCCTCGATTCTCTCGCCTAACCTTCTTACTTCGCTTAGCCCGATGATGTCCCATTTTAAGTTTCTTATTGCGTTTTCGAGTTCAAGTTGGCTTTCCTTCTTTCTCATTGTTCTCACGTTCAGTGTTGCTATACATAAATTTGCTTTCAGTTTCTCTTTGTTTTTTCCATATTGATTGTTGTGTTGTTTCTGTTTACGATGTTCTAGTGATGGCGAATTTAATAATTTCGATGATTTCGATGATACATCTAGAGGGTGTTCGTCGCTTACCCCACGGGGAAGAGCCGGCTTGGGGAGTTTATTGTTAATAGTTTTTCTTCTTGTTGTGAATGTTTTTGGTGTCGTTGTTAATGCTTTTGTTGGTGTTGTTGCGATTGTCGTTGTCGTTTGCGTCTTTCTAACATTACCAATATTATCTGATTGTTAATAGTTGCTATTCCCCGATTCCGAGTTAGATCTTCCTCCGTACACGAATGCATCTAGTTTGCTGAATTTTCTAGGAGCGGTTGGTCGATCGTTTGTCCCTTTACGAGCTGGTTCCGATTTGGGTGAACTTGATGGTGATCTTCGTCTCTTTTCTTCGTTCAATTTTTCCTTATTATAAGTACCATACGGCAAAATTTGGTCCTTAGTCGTTAGAACTCCTTTTATCATAAAATCAATCGGAAACTAAACGTGGTGGATAAGAGTACTGTTGCTGGCATTTTAAATCATTTTGGGACTTCTTATAGATCATCTACCTTTAATTAGTTGTTTTTCGAAATGAAGAAGTCCGAAAATGCTTCAAATACACTGGCTAAAATTTGCCAATAAGTAGGCATTGCATTTGTAAATTTACGGATAAATGACAATGCCCCTTCGAAATTAGCAGTAAAATTTGTTCCGATTCCAGAACTTTGCGTAATAACCGTAAATATGTACGTGCGGAGCTGACCTCTAACGCCAACTACAATTTTATGTGGAAGGTGCTCTGTCCTTTGATTTGGGTCCTTTGCAAAAAAAAAGTCGATCGCTTTGAGTTCAAGTCGCATCCGCTTCTTGTTCGAGTCGATTTCGACTTTGAGTTGATCCTATGTGCGGCGGAACTATTATAAGAGAATATAGATAAAACAAGAGGATAACACATCGCAAATAAAAACAACAATCACCCAATCCTTATGTAAATCCCGGAAACGAAATGGCCGGAAACAGTAAGAAAAAAAGTAAAATCAGAAAAAATTGCTTTTCAATTACTTTTTTCAAAGCCCACGTTATCGTGAATTCTACCATAAATACATAACTGAAACAACTGTTTATATTCCAATTACATACTTGAAATTTTCCCTAGCCACTTACAAAATTTTAAATGCAATTTAACAATATGTACAAGTATTCTGTAGGCGTGACAATGTGAACTTCATCTTGATAAACGAGTAGTAGTAGTTTGTAAATTTCGGCCGTAATGTACTTAAGTATCGACTACGAGTACATACTCGGATGCTCGTAGATAGGTTAAGACATAATGTTCAAATATACTACGTGAAGTAATAAAAGTAATGCAGGTTAACAATATTAAGTATTCGCGTGACTTTGAATTCAAGTTTGCGTGTTCAGTTCACATTTACACATGGACTTATGCCGTTTTTAGGATGGACGGGGCCATGGCGCTTACTCGTATGAGCCCATTTGTTTTTATTAGTGAATGCATTGTGAGCCAGAATTTATGCCATTTTTAAACGACATTTTGGGAAGGTGTTGTATTTACTTAGATTGAGACAAACAAGTTTATTTACATGATATGTTTGTACAAGTGGCATATAACCCTTGCTGATTATACGAGTATGAGCGTCAGTTTCAGATTATATGACACGAAAGGCGTTGTCGTTTTCAAAACAACAAAAATCGAATAAAAGTTCGTTAATTAAAAGCGCTGTGAAAATAGGAAAGCGGGTATGCTTTGTGCCTTTAGAAAAGCAAATTTTTTTAAATGAAATTAAAATGCCTACGTGCATAAAGTTAATGTTGTCACCAAAACACATAATCCGGCCAGATCTCTTTATCTGTAACTACAGATACTACAAATATGAGTTTCAGATCAAGTGAACCGGTTAGATTAAGTGTTCTGCAAGTTTTTCAGAGTGTGCTAGAGCACTTCATTTTCAAAACCAAGACCTCATTCGCAATGAGGTGACATGGTCAGTGTCATCTCTCGTTATATAAGTCGCCTTACCACTGAGACGTTTTCGGTGAAGCTAAATGATTTCAGAGATTTCATTGCCTTAATTATGTTACTCCAGTCAAGTTATCGTCTGAAAGGGGGTTACCTCACATCAAATATGGTAGTACTGATTTTTTTGATAAGTTGTATGTGGTTATGGTCTTAGTATGAATCTAAGTTTTCGACCTCGACGCAGGTAAAATTCATAATAACAGTCCACTTCGTACTATTATTAACGTAAAATGCGATTAACATGTTAACATTGAAACATTATTTTTCAAATGTATGTATTATTGGGAAGATGCAGATTGACTTCAAACAATTTGTATGTACTCGTATGTATGTTATGTATGTACATATGTACGAGTGTATGTACTCGTATGTATGTTATGTATGTACATATGTACGAGCACATATATCTTAGCAAATTGTCGTTGTTCCATATAGTTACCGATAAAACGACAAAACCATGTCGTTTTCTCGGTAACTATTGACGCTACGAACGTCCCAGATAACTCAAATTAAAGCTAATCGCTTTACCCACAAACTGATTTAACGACTTTTCTCGAGAGATGACCACTTTGATCGACACACAACATCGAAATTAAGACTCAATCTTTATGGTAAAATTTGGGGGACAAATTTTGAGAAACCACAATTTTCATGAATAAATATATAAAAAAAAACGCCAGCATACCAGCAACAAAAACGCCTCCCTAGTTTGTCGCATTTCTAGGGGCGGCATTTCTGGCGGAACATATTTCTTATTAAATGCTGCATTTGTAAAATTGCGCCCGCAAAAATGTAACAGTTTAGAAACGCAAGAAACCAGCGAGAGCCG
Source organism: Chloromyia formosa (assembly GCA_964017055.1). Taxonomy (NCBI): domain Eukaryota; kingdom Metazoa; phylum Arthropoda; class Insecta; order Diptera; family Stratiomyidae; genus Chloromyia; species Chloromyia formosa. The sequence continues at coordinate 27,980,603 of OZ024815.1, read as the reverse complement.
AGAAAACATTGGCTGCGTTCCTAAAACAACAGCGATGAGAAGCGATTAGTGATGCATGGTGATTTGTCCTAGAAACCCTTGCGCTGACCTAAGCGCTGAAGCTAAGCGCTTTCAGTCAGCATAAAATTTTCTCACTTTTCTGACTCAGCGCAATATTTGACATTTGCGACAATTGTCAAATTGCAAAATGACAAATGAACAGGCATTTGCCAAACTACGATTCTAACATCGCTTGTGTTGTGTATGGTCGTGTTTTTAATGTGATTGCCAGACTTTATTATGGGAAGGACAATTGTTACGATGTCTTGTGTGTCACCTGGAACTCATTAAAACGAAAAATTTCAGTCAAATGCCAAACTGAACATGGCATTTGACAAATGAGACAGACGGCATGCCGTTTCTAAAACACGAAAATAATTACAATGTGCTGGTCAGTAATTGTAAAGCGCTGACTCAGCGCTGGCGTTTTATGATTGCAGCCATTCTCTAGTTTCTTGCTCTGCTTAACTCCTGTCACTTGATTTCAAAAGGCAGCTACTCACATTAGCCGACTTCGAACCGCTATCGCGCACCGGGCCAATCCATTTATGACCACAGCATATACCATACACACGCGGAAATCTCCTATATTCGATGCTCATTTGTTCCGCGACCTCCAACCTGTGTTTATATAAAAACGTAGTCAAACCGATAGATCTTTGCGCGTAAAAATGAGTAACGGTCGGAAAAATTAAGTGGTTCGGAATACAGAAAAAAAGGCGGCGGAAAAAATTGAAAAAAGTCTTGGCAAAAACGAGAAAGCTGGAAGTATTTTTTAATCAGCCAATTTTAAATTCGGATCCCAGTGGTAAATTTTATACATATATACATACATATATGTATAAATTTTTACATGACATCAACTAGTCTGACATGATCTAGTTGACGTTTCGTTAGCATATAGAGGTTTCTGCATGCTTGTTGCTAGCATACATCCCCCGTCCATTTTAGTCGCCTTCGATGACATGCCCGGAAAGGCTGTTGCTTATTCTACGCCCATATCACAGGGGAAACGTTAATGTACACATTTTTTATATAACATATAAACAAAAAAAAAATAAGCTAATAAAAATTATAAAAAAAAAGGATTTATAGTTTACAGTTTTTCTTATCTCGGGCTCTCAATTTCCACTCAAAACAGATGCCACACGAGCAACACCAAGTATGGTATATCTTCAATGGTATGCACAATGACTCTGTGCATGTTACTATGACTCTTCACTCAGGAAATTCGGGAAGCACTTCGAAACACCTTACCTGTTGTGTTGGCAAGAGTAGGTACAAGTAAAAAAATGGGGCAGCAGATTTTCCTGCCCAGGGTGGCAGTCAATGTAAATCCGCCACTGCTTCCAGTCCTACCCCGAGGTCGAAAACTTAAGATTCATAATAAGACCACAACCATATACGAGTACAACATATCAAAAAATCTCAACTACCATATTTGATGCGAGGTAAAAAGTATAGACTGAGGTGTATTCTTCAATCACACTTTTATAATGACAGTCATGACATCCAAATTCTATTTTGAAAAATACGTGTTTGAAAAGAAGTATGTACATATGTATATGTGTCACATATTATGTACAATAGTACAATTTCTCAAAAATCACCTTTCACTAGAATTTTTAATCAGGAATGAGAAAAGTTTCAGTATGTATTCAGAAATGATCACTTTAGATTTTGGATTTAGATAGTATCAAATATTTAGCCTATATTGACAAGGAAAAATAACTATTTTCACATAAAAACATAATATCTACATGGTTGAGCTTTTTATTTATTTCAAATGGGAGTGTTGATCATTATGTATTCATTTGTATCGATTGCTTGATGTAGGTTTTAAGTAGGTCTGTTGTGTGTGAAAATCATTATGTAGAATCAAGCAATGCATATATGAATGACAAATTATGTTAATTTTCCTGATAATGGGGCATTCACATTTGACTGATGCGACTAAAACAGATTCCAATTGAAAGTAGATATCTAGAACAATGAAGCCACGTTTCTTTGTATCAGAACATTGCACAACAAAAATATGCAGCAAAAATTTCATCACAGATCAGAATAGCGAGGTTAATAGGGAAATTTAGGGGAAAATGCCATATTTTCTTCGTATAAGGTTAGTTAGCTTTTAAACCCCTACTCAATATATCCTCAGTCCAAACACGGTTGAACAAATTTTATTTTGGGCAGCAGAATAATTTTTGCTATTCCATGTGTCTTTAACGGGGGAAATGAGGGTCAAAATGTTTCTTTCATTTGGTATATTCAAGTGGGGTACCTATCGTAAGAAAAATACTGTCCAGCATATTCGATTTTTGGCATTTTCAATTAAGAAAGGAGAAAAGTGGGAGAGGAGAAAATATGTAATCAGAGTTTGTCCCCCTCTCCCTTGCATTTCAAGGCCGTTATATTGTACTTAGAAAAATGGGAATTTACAGTAAAACGGTATTTGACTAGCATAGAAAATTGAGAATAATAGAATTTATATATCTCATTAGAAAAGATTAATAATAGTACATTTCTACTAACACACCCTGCACCCGTTAAGCACATCACAGGTCAAAAATATTGATGGCCAAAAATATAATACATTCATTTAAAGTTAGGCATTTTGACACTATCCATACAAAAAATACACCTACCAGACTCATGCATAGGTGCGAAAACCACATACATACTTGTATATTATTTTTCGTAGAGGAATTGTAGTTTAATCGTTTCTGAATAGGTAAAGATTGGTGGGAGATGAAGGGAAGGGGTGGGGGGCTGGTTGCTGACTACCTACGTTCTATATTTTTTTTTACGCAAACTAGCAATTTCCAATGTCGTTTTAACATAAATGGTTAAGTATCTCATTATTTACAGTAAAGCTTTCCATTTTAAAATTATAACTTTGAGAGGTGAGAGATAGAGTCCTTTTTATGAATTGGTATGTAAGATACGATATCATGGGTAAGACATTTTAATTATGGTGTTTTTATCCATCTGAGTGGTACTAAGAAGAGCGAGGAGCCGATATTTACATACCAAAATAAGTGCTTGCTGCAAGACCCTCGGATTGCGGACGTAGCCTTCTATATTCTGGTTTAATTTGAATTGACTTTGTTATCGAGATGTTGGTGCACAATAGGCTTCCATAAAACTCTCAAAGGCAAGCGTTTATATCTTTAAAAAATTCAGAAAACTAAAGCAAGTCAAAATTTGCGTCATTACATCTACACAAGATTGCAGCATATCTGGGACAAGAATGGCTCTAAGGCCGCGTTAATCCAATCTGCCGGAGCCGCCGCGGTTTACAAATTTACACAGAATTTAAATGTAATCTGGCCGCTCGACAAATCGTGGCGGTTGCCGCCGCGATTTGTTGAACAGCTTGTTCCAACTTCGGCATTGTTGCCGAAAATGGTGGTACGGAGCAGGACATCGCTCGTTGTATCAACCAAGTTAAATGCGCCTACGGCATGCTGTCCAAAATCTGGCAAAGCAGTTATCTCAGCATCAAGACCAAGCTGGGTCTGTTTCGTTACCTGGTATTGTCTGTGCTTTTGTATGGGAGCAGTAAATGGAAAATTTCCGTAAGTGTTACCAGAAATCTGCAAGAATTTTAAGAATTTTTTTGGCCCGAAACAATATCAAATGAAGAGCTAAGGCGGCGTAAGGGTCAGATGCCAATCGACGAATTGATACGCAGGCGAAATGGCAGTGGATAGGTCACACATTGCGGAAAAATGATAAATGCATTGTTTTGCATGCCACAAAATGGAACCCCATTTCCAACCAAGGCTGACCAAGAGGGGGTCCTAAAATCGCATGACGTCGATCTGTGGCAAAGGAGTGTAGGGTGCTGGGTAAGTCTTTTAGGGAGTTACGCCCCATTACCCAGAACAGAGTACGATGGCGCGCAGTAGTTGATATTATACAATCACATATATACATATGTATACATGGCTAATAATAGTTAAATTACGAAACGCAGAAAAAAAAAAACTAAAAACTGGAAAGTCGACTAAGGATTGTCAATTAAGATGCATTCGAATCGTTAGTTAATTTTTTTCCTACTTTAAATCCTATGTACGTAAGATCCAATCAAACTATTAACCATTAAAAAAGTCGCTTTATCTACATGTTTATAAATTCATCATTTGAGTTTGATTATGTTACATCTGATCTGATAGGAGATAAGCTTTCTTCTACATACGCTTATGTTTACATTTAATACTTTTATATCATCCTACGATCTGACTTTTCTGAATACTCGTCAAATGCACTTTCCAAATTACTTTCTCACATCAGTGCAGTTAATCGTACGCGAGTAATATGTAATACTTGTATCATAATTAGAGACTTCTTCAAATTCAGGTTCCGCTGTTAAGTTCAACCCAAAATTAACGCAATTATGGTCTGCTAAAAGAAAATAGACGAACTTGAGTTCAATAAAAAGAAAGCTCGCACAGTCACGAATTTGTAGATTGCGCATTTGCGTGAATTGCATGCTAAAACTCTAGGTTGACTCACCGTACATGATGTTTGATTGTGATTAGGGTTGCGGAAGCGGTTATCGATGTTAAAAAGAATAGGTGTATGTATCTGCATTTTTGGCGAAAAAAATGGATTGTTTACTTCCTAAATCATGCGACAGCGGAAGTATTAATTTTTTGAGTGCCAACAATATCCATTAGTCACAAGGAATGTAGTGGTATCCGTACATTAGGTTCGTTGAACTACTACGCTAAGGCGAGTAATATATGTATATTCAGGCCGTTATCTAAGGATATATGTACCCTTGCTGTTGTAAGCCCAAATTCGGCTTACAGTGGTATATCAAAGAGATGGTTGCCCACAAAGAATGGCATGGGGCAACTATCTGTTTGGTATGCCGCTGCAAGTCTAATTTGGATTTACTATACAACGAGAAATTAAGTTCTAGTACCTATGTTACGAAATTTTGAACATTTGTTCAGTTATTTGCACACGCTGCGCTATTAGCTCATTGTACGTGGCAAACTTATTTATTCCCTTTTAACACTTTGTTTGTTTATCTCACACTACGAAACCACATTTGCAATCGGAGTTGTTTATTCGGCTTTTATTTTTTTATATTTTTTTTTAGGATCCCCCCCCCCCCCCCTTTGTCGGCCTTGGTTGGAAATAGGGTTCCATTTAATTGCATGTAAAGCAATGCAGTTATCATCCTTCCGCAATGTATGACCTATCGTACACCGACTTAGCTCCTCATTTAATATTGTTTCGGGCCAGAAAATTCTTAGAATTCGACGAAGACATGAGTTGACGAAAACTTGCAGGCTTCCCATAAAAAAGCACAGGCTGTACCAGGGAGCGAAACACGCCCAGCTTGGTCTTGATAATGAAAAAACTGCTCTGCCAGATTTTGGACAGCATGCCGTATGTGCATTTAGCCTAGTTGATACGACGAGCGATGTCCTGCTCCGTACCACCGTTTTCGGCAATAATGCTACCAGGTAAACGAAGTTTACCACCTTCTCCGCTGCCCATTAATATTGATGGCAATAGGTGTAGAATTTTTTTTTTCGCAGAGGCGGGCTAAGAACCTTAGTCTTGTTGGTATTTATCTTTAGTCCAACCTTGCTCGCCTCCCTCTGGATCTAACGCCATTGCGGACAGATTCATGATTTTGTGGGAGAGCAGACACATGTAGGCATATGTAGGCATATATGTATCCATTAATACAGATCAGTGTTCTTAACTGAGTTTCTGTGTAGTTTAGTTGGATTCTGCATACCTAGAACTAATAAGATCTCCATTAACATACATATGTCGATACCCCGCTCGCCATAATCAACCCTCGTTCCATATTTTATTTAATCAGTTTGATTTCTTGCCACTTGATCCTAATCAAATTCCAATCAATGTTGACTATTAATTTCTGCGATAGTTTGCTTATTATCCGATTTTCTCTGGTTGTGTATCATTTTCTGTCAGGTTTATTGTTATGAATGTATTGTTGCATCTTTTTCCTGTTTCGGCTTTTCTAGATAATAACGCACATTATATCTGTGGAAGCTTCATTTCATTTTAATGAATGAATTTTTTTTTTGTAGCAATCCTCAATTATCAGTTTTTGTTGCAAGACAATATTCTAACTGTGTAGACAATAAAACGGATCGCAAAAAGTAAACTAAAGGCTGATGTTATTGACCTCCGACAATAGAAAAGTGACTCAACTTTTATAGTAGAAATGAAAAAAAAAAATACGTTACTTAGATACAAGATACATAGGGCTTGAAATGTAGGAAGCATTTTTTCCGAGTGCCGTTATCGGACAAATTAATTAGCATGACAAATTAGTTGGTAAGTGAAGAGTGACTGTTATCAAGGTACCAACATTTTTTTAATACTTTTTTTTATTTATGAAAAGTCTGTCGAAAAAAAATAAGAAAAGATATGCAATAACAATACTATTTTCTATATGTACAACTTTAAATACTCGTATTGAAAGTGAAACCTAATGGGTAAGTAGATTTACTGCCTGAGGCTCTACCAGATATGCGATGTATCAATTGGATTCTTATAATGAATAAAGTGTCGAAATCAAAATCATTTCGTCTATATTTTGTATACTTAGTCATTCTGTAATCAATCATAGATTCTTTTTTTTTCGACTTTATCCGGTTAAGTTTAGTGTAACTAACACGCATTATACAAACAACAACCATAATGATGTTTGTGTAATACTTGCTTGTTACTAAAACGGATAAAGTAAAAAAAACTCATCTTATGTACACATATGCACATAAGTATTTGTAATGTAATTATTAGGGTTTTGTAGAATAATCAAAAGCCTTATGAAATCGGTCAAATGTCTGTCCGTTTGAGCAGAGAATATCTCGTGAACGGCTGAAGCTACAATACATGATATTTGGTAGGAAAATGAAGGATTGCTATAATTTGCGGATAAAAGCTTTTCATTGCAATAGGCCAAATTGAATGATGGGAGGGCCTCCATATAGGGGAAAAGGGATATGTTTTCTTTCATCGTGCATAGGCATGTGGTATGTCATATCAAAGCGCACAATGAGTACATTCCAATTCGGGTATTTTTTCTCATTTGAAGTAACCGGCGTGAAGGGACTCAAAATGTAGATTCCCTCCCATCAGTTTTTCGAGACTGCTCAAGCCACAGATATGAAAATTTTCAGAAAGAAGGCACATCATGAGGATCATAGCGCTGAAAATATAAAAGATCTTGATATTCTCTAAATAAAGTGAAGAGTATATGTGTTGGAGGATTTTGGCAAATCATGTATATCCATGATTTCTGTTTGTACCCTATGCACTGTTCTTATAGTGAATCTAAGAGGAAATTAATACGTCAATCAATTAACAGTTTAATTCGTTTTTATTCATCTGATCTGAAGGTACCAAGAGGAGTGATGAAGCAGTTCACATCCCAAGTAAAGCGCTGACTGCAAAAACTTTAATTTGCGGGCGCAGCCCTCAATGTTCCGGTTTCATTTTGTAACTACTTTTATGACTAGCTGTCACATCCTTCTTCAAAAGAATTCAAAGGCTTCATCTGTGGTACAAACTTCATGTCGCGCTCGGTGGCCGTGATCGTTCGGTCACCGCTCTACGATACTAATCTAGAGGTCGGAGATCAAATCTCGGCGCGATCAAAAACTGCCTGTGAGTTGGTTGGTATAAGTGGTGGCTGAAGCACAACTTGCCAGAGCCCAATTAGCGCGAATGCGCCGTTTTGTAGCCACAAACCTCGGCAAAATCGGTTATAAGATGGTTGGGCTAACAGGGGATGAAAGGATGCCTAGATCCAACCGGAGGAGTTCAGAAAGTGTAGCAGCTCCCCAATCTTCACCCCCGATACATCCCCCAGGTTAACGAGAAAGGCCTCGCCCAATGCTCGATGTCTGGCCCTAGCAAGGGCATTCGCAGAGGAAGTGAGTGAGGGTCTCCTTTTCATCCTCATTTCCACAGCTGTGACAGTGCGGATTATAAGGGATGCCAAGTCTAATTGCATGTTCTCCGATAGGCTAATGTCCTGTAATGACCGCCGTGAGCCTGGCGACATCCCTACGGGACTTGGTTAATAGCTCAGATGTTTTCCTACTGTCATAGGTGATATTGAGCCGTCTGCCCTGCCTGTGAGTACTAATAGAACTCTCACAGTGCTCCGGGCTTGTCAGTATAAAGACGGCGCGGATAGGAGGTGCATGCTAGCAACTGCACTTCCGAAAAGTAGATATGCTATAGAAACGTCAACAAGGCATAGAAATTCTAGAGATGTTGACGCGCCCATGCCCCTGGAGGGGTCAAGGCAATTAGAGAGACAAACTTCATAAATAGTACAAACAAATAAAAGTAATAATAATAATTAAAATGAAAACAGCTACCACTTTGCATTCCGGGAGGTTTTACCCTGAATCTGTTAGATTTATCAACCTTTTATTGCCGTTATGTACATTATACACAGTGCTGGAAATAAAAGTTGCTCAAACTATTTTATTGTCTTTTTCGCAAAAATACTTTAAAGTAGTTAGAGTTGTGGTATTTTCTCGGCTGAGGTTATAACAAATTATGTGTATCCTGTCTAGAAATAGTGAAAAGTTTTGAAAGAAGTACACTTCGTTGGTGAAATAGTGTAATAAGCAGGAAAGTTCAGTTTGTGTGAAAAAATAGGATAAATTCGCTGCGAAAAACAAAAGCAATATTTGTGGCGCGAATTGGCGCGAGACAATCCAATTATTTGCGAAAGAAGTGAATGTTCCTCACTGTAATGTGCAATGATAGTCGAAGAAGTTTCGGCCCCACCGAGTGTAAGAAAGGCTTTAAACGATCAGGAGAAAACTAACCCCTTTGCAGATCGCTTCTTACCGTTACAAAGACGTCCGAACTGATTGAAAACTTCATCTGACTTTAGAAACGACCTAGTTCTAGCAACGTGTTGCAAATTTCACCAAGTTTTTTGATAAAACCAGTCCATAAGCCAGACTTTCCGTTAAAAAATCAGGCTAAAGTGTTTGAAGTGGGCCTAGGAGCATGTGATATGAACTCAAAAAATTTGGAACATTGCCATCTTTTTTTATGTGTCCATATTTAGGCAACATGTTGGCGACTGATGAATCTGCGTGCAGCGCAAACCTCAAGAAACGCCCAAGGGTGAAAGCCTTCGAAGATTCCCTCCGAAATCTGAAGGGTTTACGGTGTGGGAATCTTTTTCCGGCCAGGAAAGTGTTGGAATATGCTTACCTAGCTTAAAAGTAGCAGCAGCAGTTTACTTGAAAATACTAGAAAATGAACACACAAGGCTCCAGTGCGTTAGGCATTAACAGCCATTAGCTTTGCTGAAATTTCCTCCGGACTCAAAATCTTTCGCCGTCAACATGTTGCTTAAATTCTAACTATTTCGGAATTATTGCAGTGGTCTCCATCTTCCAAGTCTATGTGACATGCTCCTGAGCCCATTTCAAACGTTTTAGTCTAATGTTTTAAGTCTGGCTTACGACTGGCTTCCAGGTACGTAAGCCAGCTATCGCAAGCCTTTTTCTCATCAAACTTGCGGAAATTTGCATACCCGTTGCTAAAGCTAGATCGTTTCTAAGGCAGGATGAAGTTTTAAATCAGTTCGGATGGCTTTGTAGCGGTAAGAATGGGGTAAACTGGGGTCGTCTATTCTTTCACTTATTTTACAAATATTTCGATTTTCTCGTGCCAAAATCAAAATATGGCTTTTGGTTTTCGTACTAACTTTTTCCTATTTTTTCACCCCACTTGCACTTTTCTGCTTATTACGCTATTATCACCAAATGAGTGAACTTCTTTCACATCTTTTCACTATTTCTAAACAGGGTACACATGCTTTGTTACAACCTAGCCTAACCTTTGCCAATAAAACATCATCACTCCAACTATTGTACTTCGAAGAATTTTTGCGAAAAACGGAATAAAATAGTTTGAGCAACTTTTTTTTGCAGTACTATACATTAAACCTTCGCCTCGCCGTATCTACCAAGGAAGCCATAAGCCTATCTTTTTATGACAGTAGGAACATTTCTGTGGGAAAAATTAATGATTATCGTATTTGACCATTCACCTGCCGTACGACATTAAAATTATGGCCTGCAGGCCGCCTGAAACTGCAAGAGAATAGCCTTTTGAGATTACCGTCAGTTTTTCCTACAGATTCTCGTCAGATACGTACAATGGCCTTTAGATAAAGAACTGTGAGTGTGTGGCCAATTGTCAGGCCATGGACTGATCATCACAGGTGTCAGGTCACGGCCGATGTGCTAGTGATGCTGAAAGGTTTGGCCTTCAGTTTTTCTCATAGTAGGATTATCATCAGCTGAACTATTAATCTAGGGAGCACTAGCTCACTGCGTCGAGGCGTCAGTCTAATATCTTACCGACTTCGCGGGTTCGAATCCCATCGTGACCATAGTTGTTCGTATTATCTTCCCCCGTGGTAAGGGGTGTAAGAGTAAGCTTTTCCCGACTAGTCGCATTATGCGGCTTAATGGCCAGGAGGCGCATGCTAGCAACATGCATCGTTCGAAAAAAAAACCAGATTATGCTAACGAAACGTTAACTAAGCATCTTAAGAAAAGTTGACGCACTATGCCGCCCTAGGGATTAGTGTGGCATCCTTCTTCAGTTGCAATATTAAAGCAAATCATTCTTTTACCTTCCGAATCACATACATATATGAAAGGCGCAAGCAATCTCAACTCACTCAATGGCAGACAAACAATAAAAATAATGACAGGCATACTCACTCCCAAGAGGGAAGTTTAGTAACAATACTTCCGCCATGTGTTTTCCACCGGCTTTTCCCTTTCCATCACTCCTCAACAGCTGCTTCAGAAGCATTGCCTGAAAGCTTTCAGGCATTCAATTCACTACTTTTATTTCTCTCTCTTGTCTGTGGACTATTCGAGACATCGGTACTCGGAAATGGGGAGGTCTGGTCTGGAGTATGGTAGGTGATGACGATTATTGCCGAGCAAAAAAAGAACCTACTCAATCAAGAAATCGCAGAAGCCCATGGGCGATGAAAATGGCTTGAGCAAAAAAATAAAGCAGAAACGTTGCCAATAGTAATGAAGATATGCTTAGTGTAACCTTGAGTAACCTTTTCACAGATTTAAGTCGAGCCCAGTCTTTATTATGGGTTTACTGTTTAAAAAGCACTTTAATAATTCAAGTTGAGTATTTTCAATTAGGACCACAGTACTTATTATCTTTCACAACATAAAGAAGGCAGAACCACATTCACGGACGGATAATCTACGATGTTGCTTCCCGGCAGAACTGATTTATCAATATTAGGACTATTCAGCATTTCGAAGGTTATTACAATACACTGTGCGATTTTTATAAAAAATGACGTCCTGGTAATGGTAAAAAAATACAGCCCGATGACAATCCGTTTTTATAAATCCGGCACCGAACGTTAACTGAACTTGAGGATATTCGATACAGCTGGCTGAGAAATTGATATGAAAAACACAAAGTCTAGGGAAGGGACCTGCGCCTTACAATCCAGTTAACCTACACACAACTTTCAGGGTTGATTGGGAATAACGTAGTGCGCGTAAGTCGTTGAATGTGTACAGATTCGTCCTCGTGGGGAACTGATTGTCTTTGATGGAATAGTTTTATGTTTAAAATGCCGGTTAAAGCTTTTAAGGTCGCTTTTGAGTTAACTGAAGGAGGTTAACTTAGTTCATATAAGAGAATGGGCATACGTTCGTAATTACCAATTACTTTGCGAATAGTATCACAGAGATATTGACCTTAATCACCAATTGCTTGACGATGGCTGGAACTCATCAAATAGTTACAAAAAGGAAAGAAGAGCAGGAAAACAATTTAGAGGTTTTAATTTGTTTATTTTTTTTATTAAATTTAATTTTAAAAACTTGGATTCTATTTCCTGTTTAGAATCATATTTTAATTTAAAACAAACAAGATTCGTTTTCTTTCTGCTACCGTGAAGAAAAGTGATCCGGGTCAACTTTTCACTTTGTCGTGTGTATAGTGGTTGAACCACCTTAGATTAGCCTCCCTATCACAATTTATCTTGGTTAACGTTAGGCACATACACATTAGAGACACAATAAAACGCTCTTAATATTGCAAAAAAGATGAAAAAAACTTCCTAATTTAATATTAGAATACACTTGTATTATCATTATCAATTACAAAACAGTTGGTTTGCAGTGGAAACTCTAATTTTTACAATTGATTAGATAAATTATCAAGCAATTTTTGGAACACATCCATTAGGAGTTTTTTTTTGTAAATTTTGCAACATCCGACCAATTTATCGTAAATATGCTCAATTGAAAAACCGCAACATCTAAATTTTAAATGCAACCAAAAATGTTCCTCCGGTATAATAAAAAAAAACACAAGTAAACACAACTATGTAATCAAAATTTTCACTTTATTCGGAAAAATTCTAATAAAAAGTGAACAAATTAATCTAATTACAAAAAAAAAAATAAACAGTTCCTATTTTAAGCGTTTAGTATCGAATACATGGCAATTTAACAATAATAAGTTCAATTGTTTCAATTGAATTGTTCTTTTTTCCAACTCAATGAAAATATTCAGTTTCCGATTTCAGTACATGAAACACTAATTGGGAGATTACAAGTTTGTACTTTAATTGGAGATTGGGGCTACTTTCGAAGAACGGGTCCGTTTAGTTGAATTTTGTTTTTGCAAATGTAGTTATAATCGATATAAATAAACAATCTCTCTGTTTGAGAACTACTCGTATCGTAACCAGAGATACCGGTTTATTTTATGATCATTGTAAGAAAAGTTTTTGATTCGATTCTGAGATTAGATCATACCTACTTTTGGAATGGCGATTGTACATACTTGTGATTAATAACAAAATAATGTTCTCTGTTTAAAACATAATTGTTAATTTAAAAAATGGAAAAATGTCATTATAAATTGATCTGATAAGAATCATTGTTTTTTTTTAATCAGTCATAGGCTTGAGAACATTAACTACTTAATCACAAACAACTCTTTCCCACCCAATCATGATTTTGTAAAAGACTGGACGATAAAATCTCGTCACGACATTATTCTGTTTGGTTTGCCATCTAAACAGCTGATTCTGCGAAGAATATTTATAGACCTAAGTACAGACGTGTGAAAAGACGTAACAATGTAAAGTGTTTAAGAAAGTAACCTAATCCTTCAACCATAAATAAAACAAAAACAATATACCCTACACTTTATAAAGTCTAGGGTATAATTAAACACAGTATTCTATGTATTTGCCCTAGGGGCTAGGGACATACGTATAAGTGCGTCCACTACTCTTAAGTGACTTAGATTATGTTTCGCTAGTATATAACTGCGATATCAGACGATGTATGTTGCTAGCATACACCCACCTCCTGCACAGTTAGTTAGTCGCATTCTGTGACAAGTCAGGAATGGCTTTGGCTTAATGTTACTCTCCACACTGCAGGGGAAGACACAGTCCTCGTATAGTCTAGTTAGTGAAGGAAGTGTTAACGAAATGTTATCGCTAAATGGCGAATTTACTATGGACAATTAAAAATGTTCGTAGTTTAATTTGATTGTTGGAACATTCCTGTTTGCGAATAGTAGGAGAATTCTATTGTATATATATGTATGTACATATATGTAGTGTTACAGGATCTTCTTAGCACCTAAAGCATCTTGAAGCCGCACTCAAGGAATTTCGAAAATTCTCTCTAAATGCAAAAGAGAAATTATTATATGAGAGAAAGTTATGGTGCATTTGCCACTTTGAAATTAGTAGTAAAATATACATGTTATGTTTTTCCCTCGTTCTTCTTCTCGATAGAGACTAAAATTGCTTAAAAATTGTAATATTAATAAGGTCAAATTTGAATTTGGTATAATTTTTTCAAATTGTATAAACTCAACCGAACTTTTGTCAAACCAGGGTTGCGGCATGCACAAAACTGGCAACCAATTTTTTTTATTATTCTTTACATAATTCTCTTTCAAATTATGTTTCATTTAGTTTAAAAACATTAATCGAATAGTTAAAAAGTTAAATTAAACCAATTAGTATAAAAGTATAGGTATAGTGACAATTAATTAATTAAGGGTGGTTGCGGCAGGATTTCGCTAGGCAACCCAATTTTATTTCTTCGTTTTTCTGAAATATTTTTTAAGTGAGAGTATCTCGAAAACTATTGAAAAACCGAAACATAAAAAAAATAGGAACAAAACCACTATTTTCTTTAGATCAGTTCCTATAAGCACGTAATGACTAGGCTTATAACTTATTATCTTATTTTTAATGCCAGCTAATCCATTTTAAAGCTATATATATCTCATGATTTTCACAAAAGTTTTGCATTCTATTCAATTATCGAATATAAAGATCGAAAAATAAAAACAACATGAACATATTATGTTCTTTGTTTGTAACCCTAAACGAAAGCGGGAAATTGCCTATTTTTTCTCAAAATTATTAAGTATTAGTAGTAAAGTATAACAATGTGCAGGTTTTCATTTTTCAAGAGAATTTTTCCTATTATATTCTATCCTAAATTGCTCCATCATTGTTATCAGGATTGCATCATTGTATGCAGATGAAGCGAACAATGTCCTGTGACCTCCGACTTGCCTCCAACTAGCAGAACGTACCTGCCTTGAATTCTGCAAAATCTCATTAGGCCGCCTTAGCAAACATTCTACACTTAAATATTGCCAACATTCAGTGGGATGCTTGCTGGAAACTTTCCAAATACCCTGCAGGATTTCCCAAGAAAAGCCTATATGGGAATTTATATCGATGAAAGCTGGCTATGTTCAAAATCGTTTTCAACACACTGCAGGCATTCATTCCCTGCGAGATGCGGATTTTCAACATTTAATGATTGGCCCTATATACTAACCAGTCTAGACGATTTTCCATTGTTGGCGACGTGAATCTAGTGATGGCCCGTATGAGAGGATCTATACGAGAGAAATGTTAAAGATTTATTATCTTTTAATGTTCAGCAAGTAGATTTTTAACATACATATACGAGTATTGCAACAAGGCTGTTGTATCATCACTAGATCTAGGGTAAGTAGGCTTCGCACTGGTCTTTTTTAACCATGAATATTTTATATACATACATATTTTTGTAGATTTCGGGAGAATAATCCCCATTTGGAAGATATCTCCTTTTATATGTATTTCATATTTTATATCTGCAATCGCGGAAAAATTTCGATTGTAAAATTGGGCCACCGATGAGGAAAGCTTAGGAACCCCTGAAGGTGATGAAAATTCAGTGGCCATATCATTTGCATGCATTATTGTATTGTAAACAAACTTGACTTAAAATCAATATAATTTCGGTTTAGAAGCTAAAAAAGCGGATCCTCTGTAGACGATATGTATTTGCAGTCAAAGCGTCACTTTATTATTTAAATGAATGACATCAGTACTACCGGTTAGACAATATTATCGTTTGACATTATAATTAGTGCCTGGTTTTTGTACTATAGATACATGCTTAGTTAAGATTTACCCAGGAAATTGACTATACATACCCGTATTGGCCCACGAAAGAAAAAAGATGAATGCGCGTACATGATATACCAATCATGATATAAGCTCTATGTCAGCTTTAATGCTAGTTGTATGCAACGCAATTTGCGACCATCATTTTGCATCACATATAGTATTTATGTTCTTTTCAAGGTAAATTGATAAATTGATAAAATTGATTTCCCGTAGCTTTTAGGTAATGCGTGTGTGCAGATGCATTCGAGGCTAATAGGAAGAGGTAAACAAAATTAATGATTTGGCAGGTTTTTTTTCTAGCGTGACAAGTTACCGTGGGTGTAAAATTTTAGCGAATAATAATTTGAAGGCGAAAGGATGACAATGTTGTATTTAAAGTTTTTGTGGGTTTTAGTTTTTGAATGTCAAGTTCCCTATTGTCATTGGCTAAGTTCATTATACACAGCGGAATCCCAACTTGCTGTGACATGGCAACAGTATCGAAGCAGCTTTGTAGCAACTTGTTGTGTTCTAAACTGCACTCGCATCTAGTCAGCCATCCATATTAAAATTTCCAGTTCAAAACTGACTACTGACGAAAAATCATAGGAATACGACAGCGCGAGTGTCATTTCTGAATTGTCATTATATGCTGGTCCTAGCCAGCGGAAAAAAATTTGTGATAGAGAAAATGACATTTTTCACAGCAGGTTTTGTCCATCAAAAACTCTCTCTCTGGATCCTGTCAACCCCTTGTGGGGCATAGGGCATTAACCACGTCGACTTTCCACCTCGTCCTGTTTGCCGCTATCGCCTTCAACTCTCCCCACGATTTGCCTAATGACTTACCCTCGTCCTCAACTGATCTTCTCCAGGTGTTTCTAGGTCGTCCAACGCGGCGACTTGCATCGGTTCCCTGTGGGTTCCAATCGAGGGCCTGTTTTGCAATGTTTTCCGGCCCCTTTCGAAGTGTGTGACCTATCCATTGCCACTTTCGCCTTTTTATAGAGGTTCCTATCCTGTCCTGGCCAGTAATGTACAGGAGATCGTCGTTAGAAATGACCTCCGGCCAGCGTATGTGCAGGATGCGCCGTAGACACTGGTTCACGAAAGTTTGCAATCTAGTTGTTATCTTCCTGGTCACCTTCCAAGATGAACAGCCATAAAGAAGCACGCACAGATTTTATATTGGTTTCGAAGATCTTGAGATGTTGATGTTACGTCTGGAGATGTTGTAGTTTTGCCAGAAAGGAGTTAAACTGAAAAAAGCTGCCCGAGCCTTATTGATGCGAGAATGTACATCAGCATCCGCCCCACCATCTGCTGTAACTACGCTTCCGAGGTAGCAAAAATTGTCCACTTTTTCCACCGTCTGCCCCGAAACACAAATTTCGCTCTGTCTTCCTGGATCCAAGCTCAAGTATTTAGTTTTGGCAGCATTGATTTTGAGCCCCGCATTGCCACTTTCGCGGTGGGCATCCGTCATTTGAACTAGATGATCCGATATATTTGAGAGAAGACAAATATCGTCAGCGTAATAAAGGTGTTGAAGGTATTCAAACAGGTTCCATCTGATACCTTTGCTCTGGTGTTCACGAAGCGCACTGCAGAGTACGTCGTTAATGGCAATCAAAAACAATATAGGTGACAAAATGCAGCCTTGTCTCACTCCGCTATGTACCTCGAAGGGATCTGAAAGCTTACCCTTGTGTAAGACGTGACATTGGGCTCCGCTATAGGACTCTTTGATGATGGATATGATTTTATCTGGTATACCTCTCCTACGTAAAGCCTTCCAGATGTATCCAGACCATCAAAAACTCAGTGGAGAGAATTCATAAAACAAATTGGAAAGAGTATGAAAACCATTGTGTGTTATGAACTTAGCCATTGCAATTCATTTCACTCTAGTTATTACATAGTAGACCGACATCTGGGTAAAGTTGAGTATAGAAAATTCGCGAACCACGATTTCTCTTTTGATTCTTGTCTAGAGCTAGAGAGTTTAGGAGAGTAAGCGAAGGAGGGGTGAATGTGGAAGCCAGGTAGACACACCGGGTGCGTTCCGGAAAACGATCGTAATACAAAAACCGCTCATCGTGGACAGCTCTATTTAATCTTAAATTATCTAGCTTCTCAACAACTATACTTATAAGGAACATTTGCGGAAAGCACTTTTGAACCGTCAAAGTGCCAGTTATACCTGCAGTTGAATGTGGATTTTGACTTTTATAACTTAATCCCTTGTTCCGTGAGACAGGAAAATGAATGCGTCTTGGCGGCTGGAAACACCATCCCGTGGATTCACATATTTTGTCTTAAATTGTTTAGATTTATATTTATAATTCATTTAAAACACATTTGCGAAAAAGCAATATTTTTCACGGAAAACTCGATTGTTCACAAATTGTAGGAGCGGAGAACGAGTTTCTGGAATCGATACTAACTCGACAACAGATCGTGGTAGAAAACGCTACTTCGTCTCAAATTTTTCAAATCTAAATGCAATTCAATTGGTTTCAGAGAATGCAGTTTCCAGCATGCATCTCCTGATGCATTTTAAATGGGTTTAAAAGAATTTTTCCACTTTGCTCGGAATTTGCGAGCCAACAAACACTTTTTCGTAAATTTGCCTCCAAACTTGTAGGGCATTGAAAGCTGAAAATGAAAACCAAGCAGATTTTTCTACGACGTTGTAATAATGTAAAATTGAAACCTTTTTGATTTCGGATAAAAATCGGAATCGCTACACGTCCCGCAATTGGAGAACTCTAGTTACGGCCTTCAGCGGACATCAGTGTGTAACTTTGTTATTTTTGGTTAAATTATTTTATATTATTCAAAAATGCACAAAAATTGTTCCAAATATGAGTAAATTGATATCAAAATTTGATTGGATTCTAGCTAATTTTTCCCACCCAAAAAAAATCTTAAAAAAATCAGTGAAAATGAGCCTTATGTGGTTTCCCCCCTTAACGAAAAGTCGCCCCCAAAATTATTCTTATGTTCCAGTCCTGATGTTCCCTAGTCCCACGACTTACCCAGTAACGCAGCTTACGTACTTCAACTGGAAACATTATATTATTATACGGATACAGATGCGTTGTTCATCTTAGTGACGAATGTAAATCGACCAAAATCCAAACATATTTCAATTTTCCCTTGTCAACAGAGAAGCCGTACGTATAGGTTCCATTATTAAATATAAGACGGTAACACCTTTATGACTTTGACGTTCATAACAACAGTGTTGAGCAATGATGGCTTCTGTATTTATTTAACATTTTCAAGTACATCTAATTGATTCAAAATATTTACTTTAGTTCTCTCAATCGACAAAGCGAAAATGTCAGGTTTTTCTTATTCTGTAAATATCCGCAGGTCGTGATAGAAAGAGTAGAGTATCTGCTAATATGCTAAAATATGAATATGCCATTCGTTGCGGTTACTTTGATTTTTCAAACCATGCTATATTGGTAAATTGGTTTGGTACCCCTTTCATTACGTATACTGTCGGATTTTATGGCCAGCTTTTTATTCGAAAGCGAAAGATTGATTGCCGATACTTATCCAATTTTTATTATAACTTATTTTTAAAGGACTATCCATGTAAAAAAAAGCAAGTACTCACCTGTACCATTTCCATAGTCATCATTTTCTGAGTATTTACTTCCATTGACTTTAATAGATGCTGTCGTGAATGATTCCTCCTCAATATTCTCAAAGTGAGAGTCGTCACCGCCATTCATTCTGAGTCCATTCATGTTGAGTGATTTAGTTTTAGTGTATAATCACTAAATGTTAATTAAAACAGTATAAAATCAGGTCCTTTGTCTATGACAAGCCGACTTTTGAAAATTAATGTTAATGGATTACATCTTCCGATGTTTATCTGTAAATAGAAAAGAGGAAGAGCAGATATTAAAAATACTATGCTGTCCAGTGCACGTTTTTGATTCTAGTTCTTATCAATTAAACAGAGCAAATAAAATTAAACGTGCTAGCATACGACAACACATTCGTATGTACCTATACATGTATGCATATACATTTACAACCAAGTTTTTTTTTTAAGATCCGACTCCGACCCTCTACGGAGTAATGATTTATTCCATTTATCCAAATTTTCGCTTGAAATTGGAAAGGCTGAGTTTTTGATGGTTTAGTTTGTAGCGATTATAGCGTCAAAAAAATATTCAGCGGAATGGTCCTAGGTCGTTTTGATAGAAGATTACATGTGGGGTGTCACATCAAAGGGACGTAGAGTAAATCCAATTTCTTTTGTTTGTTCTAGTTTGAAGTAACTACAGCAGAAAACTCGAGCAAGGTACATAGTATACTACCATTTGTCCTAACGCTTAATTGGGCATACGCGCGCCAGCTAGTCTTGAGCGGCTTAGCTGACGTTTTGTTAGCATATACATACATATGTAATTCGAATTAAAATAGAAAAAATGGATTTACTCCACGTCCCTTTGCTATATGACACCCAACATGAATATCTTCGATCAAAACAAAATGTCGAGCCTTTTTTATTTTTTCTAGGACCGTTTCCGCTCAATATTTTTTTGCCGTTAACTGTTTTTTTTAACTGCCGACAACTACAAATTAAACCATCAAAAAATCCACGTAAGGGGAATAGAATAATTAGTATTTAAATATTGTACAATACATCACACTGGACTATGTAGAACGGGCCTAGAATTGGTGGACTGTTGGCAGCCTTTCCACCCAATCTAATGCTCCAGACCACTGGGTACCAAATAAATGGATAAACGCGATTACAACAATCGACGTCTATATTTACTCAAAAATTATGGAAAGGCCTTTGTTTTCCAAAATATGGGCCACGCCCTATTTGTAAAGTACAATATCATTTCTATTACCCTATCCTTAAAGTACTCAACAAAATTGAGTAAAAAAAAAACACAACATCTGCATGTTAATGGATTAATTATTCAATTGGTAAAAAAAATGAATAATGCAGTGAAAACTGGAAAGGAAAAATGCTTTGTGCCATGAATTGTAATGAAATTTGAGTTTTTTTTTTATTTGTGGTTTAATTGAAGACAACACGCGTCACAATAAAGAAAAACTTCCGGCCACAAATTGAATTGAAACTGCCTGTGGTGGAAAAAATGTAAATTATATTATCTATCGGTTAATAGAAGCTATCGTGTCAAAATCAATCTCATGAAATTAATGAAATATAATTATGATGATACGACTATGAACGTTTAGAAGTTTTAGATAGAGAAGGTTGACAGGACTGACTGACAAGTAGCACTTATACGCATGGAAGAACATGGTTCAATATTAGGGACAAAAAGTTAAATTGTACAATATGTACAAAACTAAAAAAACAAATCATGTGTTTCGGCCCCTTAGGTTACGTGTAACTTGTGTTATAATTTAAAATTTAATCTTCATTCGTTAGATAACTAGGAACTACATAAAACTCTATTTCCTTTCGTCGTTTGCTTATGTACGTATAATTAAACACTTTTTATTTTCAGAAGTGAACTTACGAAATTTCCCCTGTATTAAACAAACAAAACCTGGTTCACCGCTCCAGATTTTCTATGTGAATTGTACCTCCTATTGAAACTATATGTTTGCCAGTTTCATGCAAATTCATTGCAAATTTAATGGAGTATTAGCTAGTATTTGCAACCTTTTTTGAAAGTAAGACAAATTATCTGCGAACTTCGTCATAGTTTTCGGTTTAGAATTGTGAACAACGAAAATGGATAAAAATAAAGTTTGTCGAATGTTTTATTATGCTTCCCAGTTATTTAATACCGAGGTAGCCTTCGGCTACTTCAAAATTTCGGAAAACAAGGAAAAAAAAAACGATTTACCATAGCCGCGTTTCTTGACACTCTGTTCCTAGACAATTGCGCTCATTACACTAACAAATTGTTCTCGATAGTTCTACTAACTCAGTTATATTTGTCAAAATATATTTTAATCCAGAATATACAGGGGTTTGAGTTTATCGTCCATTTTTGTATTGCTTCGTGACATATTAGGAACAGCTGATTGCACAGGGTTCCCGTTTTCACACTGTTCTGGATGTGTTCTTCCCGCTTATTTTGTTCTAGTAAGTTATGTTACAAAAAAAACCGTTATCTAGTAATGTTTGATGGTAATATTAAGTACACGAGTATGTTACTTCTGAACTTCGTCAGTTAGTTCCTTCTCAGTTACCAGCAGGGCCTACCTGGTTCCCTTGTAAACTATGAGGCCGTATCCGTATTTCTATATTATTTTTTTTTTATTTTGTTTAGTTGTACGTATGCCTGGTTCCCCATCCGGCCTGAGAAGGACTATCAGGTTGTGCAGTGTTACGAATTTTTTTCCGATCTTTTGGCTCTGGGATTAACATATCCCCTTTAATTTTCGTTTAATCAGGAGGCACTTTACAAGAGTGATGGCAAACTTTATGTAAATTTTGGAGGATTACATCGAAAACGATTCCAAAAACAAAAGGAATAAATTAATAAATAATAAATAAAAAACTAATCAGAATATCAAGTGCTACTTGTATTATGGTCCAGGTGGCAAGGCATTGGCGCTTTCGCATTCAAACGACCTCTTTCTAATATAGTCATATCATTTTAAATACAAATACAGAGTAAAGTAGAATTACGGGCGATTTGCAAATAAAAAAAAAAAAATCACCTCTCTTAAGGTAGCAGAGCAAAAGTAGCAGATATAATTAAAAGAAGTGTACTAAATTCGGACCTATTTAGTGCTAATTTCGTACAGTACAAAATAAATTATTACACTTTACTTTTTAAAGTTACGGTAGTGTCTGCCAGCTTAAGTCTTAGGCACAATCTACAAAAAATGCTATAACTCTGTTACGGTTAAAAACGGAGTGTTCACTATGGTGTCAATTTTCCACAAATGGACAGTACTATCTACCATTAAAGTATTTACCATCTAAAGCGGGGCACCTTTTATTTAAGTGGTTTATTTTGACTGTGAGGTGTATTTTTGAACTTTTGAAGTTTATATCATTTTTTGTGTACTAAGATGAAAAAAGAATTATAAAAAAACACACTGAAATAACAGACTTACATGTTGAAACAATAAATTTACATAAAAATAATTTTAATCTGAATGGTTTTTCAGTAATTTTTTTAAGTAATTCTTTCTCTAACATAAGGTGGTTCATTTTGACTGTAACTTACTGTAAATGGAATATCGTATCAATTTGAGCACATAGTTTACAAATCGTAATTCATGTTGAAATCTAATGGATAAACAATACCAGAATGTGTGTTACGATGCCTTTTATACACAGCTCATGTACATGCATGTTGTAATGTAACCTTGTTAGATATTCCAACTGAATCCAAATCTGTCAAATAATAGCCATCGGCAAGAATATCCAGTTCGAAAAAAAACTAGGTATTACACCATATTAAGGTACTGGTCGGTCTGTGACTATCGATATCTCTCGTCAAAAGTATTCGCACCATACCTATTTCGATACTAGGTATACACAAGTCGTCCGGTGTCTTGCGGATTGCTCATTACGCGAAGAATGAACTGCTAATTGCGTAAAAGTACGCAATTATGGCACTTAGACACAACTATGTTTAGAGCCGAAAGTGACATTCGCATTCATGTCATAATTATTTGCGGCATAGACGGTAAAGTTTTTAGTAATGCATTTTCTTTGAACTCATACTATGAATGGATTGACGTCCACATGGGAACTGGAATGACGAAAACTGATGTTTCGGCTGGTGATTGAGATTAAGTGGATCGACATCGATTTGGAAGTGCATTGAAACTATACCGGATACTTAGTAAGAAAGTTTAGGGGTAAATGTAAAATGCGTTGGATTTCGATCAATTCATGAGATCTTTCTTATAGTCCGGGGCGACCGGTAGCACAGTGTGTTGAGGCATCAGTCTCATCTCTCATGTTTGACTACCGGCGTTTCAGGTTCTAATCCCGTCCACATTATCCATGCACATTATCTTTCACGTAGACACCGTAGTGTAACCCGCAAGACGCACAGTTGTTAGTTTCAGTAAAGTGGAGCGAAGTCTTGAGAGGGATAGGAATAAAGGTGAAGATTTACATGACTATCATCACTATGTTACAATTATTCATCCTAAGCTTACAAACTCTGCTGAAAGCCTTGTTGTTTTCTAGAAATCAGTAACTTGACAGAATTGTAATTGCTTAAGAAGCGTTTCTAGGGTAACCTCTACGTCTTCTATCTATCCGTTTATCTGCCTAGTTTAAAGACCATAGTTTAGCGAATTAAATATACATATCCTTAGCTTGGACCATGACAGCCCCAGTTACCACATCCCGAAAAAGAAGCTCCTCAGAAGTTCCAAGGGAACCAGAGAACAAAGCCATGGGCAATTTTTTATCGGCGTCTCGGTTTTCTAGGTTCAATTTTATATGTCTTCGATTTATTAAAGAATCATAGACTTCGTCCGTGAACAAAATGCACTAAATGCAAAGTATGTATGCAATTTTTACGAGCCTTGGAGAAATTATTCTTTTACAATTGCCACTAAATGACATTTTCCGTCAGAAAACTTGATGGATATCAATTTGCACAAAATCGGTTAGGGCTATAAACATACATAATAAAGTCTGTATACAGATTGTAAATTCACTTCCGAAACAAATACAATATGTACTTTCAAGTATACGTCCATAAAAATATTACTGGTATACATATGGCACAATGATGAATGGTGGTTGAATTGTTGCCGGTATCACTTAATAACGTAATTTCAACGACGCTTATTAATGATGATGGTAATCAAAACACGAACACGAAGGTACATAGTAGTTTATTGAAGGTACGAAAGAATGGGAAAATGCAAATACATACGAATTCGTTTAGAAAATATGTATTTATATCACATTCGAAAATTGTAATTTTACAAGCCTACGAATAAATATGTATTCTATGTTCGGAAAATTATTTACATAACTTTTTGCAAATAGATTTCAAGGGATAGTGACAGAATTAAATTCTACAAATCCACAAGTCGATTTACTTTTGCAATTAAGGATGGCACTCATGATTACACATACTTAGGCCCGTTTTTTCAATGTCTGATTAAACACTTTGTTAACTAACAGGGACACAAATAAATCGAAGCTATAAACAGCCCGGTAAGCACTTTCGTTTTCTCATACGTCTCATACAAATTACGAAGCCATAAAGTGTGGAACTTATCTCAAACCACAATTATGGCAAAATCAGTTGATTTTCTTGGCGGAATTCTACCGCCCACGAATCTGTTTTGTATTATTATAGTACGGTCTCTCAGCATATTCATTTGCAGCTGAGTTTGTTGCAAATTCTCTTCTATCGAATGAATTTCTAGGAACTCTGTTCTTTATGACCACTTTCATTGTTATACCCTTCACGGATGTGATAGGGTATATTAACTTTGTCATGAAGTTTGCAACGCACAGAAGGAACCATCTCCGACTATATAAACTATATACATACATATATTCTTGGTCAGTGTGATGAGACGAGTCGATTAAGCTTTGTCCGTCTGTCCGTCTGTTTCTATGCAAACTAGTCCCTCAGTTTTAAAGCTATTGAGCTGAAATTTTGTACAAGGCCTTCTTTTTATTGCACGCAGTATATATGTCGGAACCAACGGAATCGGACCACTACGTCATATAGCTGCCATAGGAACAACCGGTTCAAAAGTCTGTTTTTGTGAGAAAAACTTTTTTGTTTCTAAAGATATCTTTACCAAATTTCATATTTTCCAATTGTATCTATTGGCAAGCCACATTTTCGAATTTCATTGAAATTGGATTACTCTATCAGATAGCTGTAATAGAAAGGCAAAGGTATCTTTACAAAATTGCATATTAGACAATCATACTTGCCATCAAATCACATTCCTAAATTTAGTTGAAATTGGACCACTATTTCAAATACCTCTCATGGGAACAGTGGAATCGGAACAAATTTTACTGCTAATCTCGAAGTGGCAAATGCAACAATTACCACAACAGAATCTACTGAAGGTATGATACCCTTCACGCTTCGCGTGAAGCTAGCCGAAAGGTAGCTTGTTTTGAGTAGGTAATATAGTATATACATCATCAAAATTTTTATTTTCAAATAGCTTTTAAGAGTAGTTTCAAAGTAAAACCAAGCGTACGAAGGAATCCGTGAACTTATTATAAACTTCTACACGAAACATGTTGATTCGCTGATTCACCCTATTCTGTTAGCAGAACATGTGGTATCCATTCCGATCACCTTCTTCATAGTTTAGTTTGTTTAATAGACAATCTAGTGGTTTACATACTCGTATGCAATAGTGATCGTGATCTCACCTTGTTCAACATTAAACGATCTGTTTTCACAAGTGTTTAACACTAAAATTATATACCTGTATTTTAAATATTGATAATTGCATACAAGTATGTAATGGTTGTATGATTTTTTGTTGAAATAAATACGTACTCTACTCTGATAAACATTTGTAACGTTCAAATATTCGCATGATCACAGGAAAGTGTAAAACTAGAAAACTCAGTTCACCACATGGGAAAATCCCTGGTTATTTGCGGAATGTTATTTCACAGATATACTATATATTATTATATATAATAATAATTGAAATAAGAGCCCAAGCACAAAAGCTTAGACGAAGTATGTTTTGTGGTTTTCCCGGCGCAGAATTACACTAATTGTTACTATTTTTCAAAGTGAAGCAGATTGGCTGAAATTAGATTTTTCGATATTTTTAGAACAGATTTTATTAGGGCAAATTAGATAGCAGATTGCTAAGAACGAAGAAAAAAGATTGACGTAAGTGTAATGTACTATATTAACTATCATTTTCATAATTTCGGCCACAGATCGTGACAATAATAATCTACACATTTATAGAAATAAAAAATATGCATTTTATCTTAATTTGAACGCTAAAACTATAATCTATAAGCCCTTAGTGATTTTCAGTGCACTTCAAAAAACAAATAATGTTGTAACCAGCCCCATCCATATAACAAAAATCCTGTCCCACCATATTCTCTTCATTTTAGTCTTTAATTACGTCAACTAACCAGTCTAGTAGCTCGAGTATACATACAGTCCAACTAATTTTCAGGGTTTAGTAAACCTACACAGGGTGTCTCGATTCGGATGCTAAATACGTAAATGGTAGACAGTACCGTTAATTTGAAGAAAATTGGCAGCAAAATCGACACTCGATCTTTAACCATTAGAGAAAAGTCATTTTATGTGAAATTGTATATATTTTAGAAAGTGAGGTCAAATATCGGATTAAATGATTGAGAGAGTGGCAAATTTTGTGCTGCAAGTCAAGCTTTTTGACACAATTTACAAAAAATGCTATAAATCTGTAACGGTTGAAAGTGTCCATTTTGGTGTCAATTTTCCACAACTGAACGATACTATCTACCATTAAATTATTTATCATCTGAAGCGGGGCATCCTGTATAAAAACTTAATGCAGCAACTCCGGCACATATAATGGCTGTAGTAAATGATAATATGCCTGTATTTAGAATGCGCTGAAATGATGGCTGTCTGTTTAGTTGGTGTTTGATTAACAAAGTCGATGCGACACGGTCGTAGTTTGTGTCACTGTCACTTTCGTTCTTTGCAACCAGATTGCGTGTGCGTTTAAGTTTAAGCCAACATGATTATTCTCGCAGCTAATTTCAGATATGTTCTTACAATAGTGAGGATGCTAAACGACAAATTTTTATGCAACCTTGCAAAATATGATACGAGAGATGCCGTTTGGTCCTAATGTTGGTGGGCCCGATACATACACTTTAAGAAATGGAGGCATTTTCGAACCCGTGGTAAACTTGTTGTGCAAGAGAAAAACGGAGAAATTTGAGTAATTTTTTCATAGAAATTAAATCGAAGAGCGTCGAATTTTGCATCCAACGCCCTGCTCAACGTCAACATTCTGTCCAATAGTATAGTTAAAATCGATAGTCAAAAAACGTATTGTAAATTTTTGAGACTTAGGAGAAAAATTCCATTTTTATCACTTTGAAACGAATGCTCCAAATGAAAAAACAAACTCATAAAATAAAAATTAAAGCTAATTTTACTTCAAGTCAAACGTGGATAATATTTATCAATTCGGACCATTTTTCGCTCTCGGAACCGTAAAGTAAAAAACACGCTCAATAGCTTCAAAACTGAGCGACTAGTTTGCATAGAAACAGACTGACAGACATACTGACAGACAGACAAAGCTTAATCGACTCACCTCGTCATGCTGACGAAGAATATACATATGTACATATAGTTTATATGGTCGGATATGCTTCCTTCTGTGTGTTGCAAACTTCATGACAAAGCTAGGGTATATCAACTTTGTCATAAAGTTTGCAACGCACAGGAGGGTATAAAAATCGGTATTAATCTTTGTTTAATCAATCTAGACCGGTAATATATACATATGTATATGAGAAAGTTGCGAGGGTTGAAAAGAAAATGGCAATCAGTTCAGAAAAATGCCAGGAAAAAATGTGCATAGCGAAAAAAAACGAATAAAAATCGTGGTTGGGGTAAAAAAAATTTAAGAATAATAAAAACATCGACATTCTACAGTTAGAGCTATATCTCGTACATTAGTTATCAGATTTTCCTGGAATGAATTTTGAATACTAGAGCAAAATGTTAGCTGCTATTGATCTGCTAGTACAGTATTCTAGCTGACGCAGATTTATATTTATAGGGTTTTTAGTAACGTGCGATTTAAACATTAAAATGCTTGTAGTAGCTAAATTGTTAAGAAATCTATAAATGTTTTTTTCGCATTTTCTGCTTGTAATTGTGTCTATGTATAATGGTGTGACGTATCATTTGGCGGTACTTTCTGCACATACTGTGAAATCGATAAAAAAATATAGATTTTTCGATTTCTTTTTCACCCCGACCCCGATTATTGTTCGATTTTTTTAGGCACATGTTTTTTTTCGGCATTTTTCTGAACCGATTGCCATTTTTCAATCATCGTGCAATTAAGTCAATCTTCCCTTATATAACCGGTCTAGATTGATTACACTATTAAGGCAAAAAGTGCTAGACATTTTTGCTCAGAGCCACACTAAAAATGGGTCCAATTGAAAAATATTGGACTTGAATTATTCAACTTTTACCTAAAAGTTTTTCCATTTGGAGCAGTCGTTTCAATGATCTGCGAGCTTGAAAAGTGATAAAGTGTGATTTTTCTCCGAAACCTCGAAAATGGTCGTTTTCTGACTAACAATTTCGACTAAAGTACTTAACCGCATTTTAACTTTGAGCATTGGACGCAGAATTCAACACTCTTTAATTTACTTCTACGATTTTTTTTAATCCCAGTCACCATTTAGAAGTTATAAGGATAATATTTAAAAAATAAAGGCTCAAATTTATCCGATTTTCGCCCACCAAAAGTTAAGCTCACCTTCTGCGACTTTGCAAACTCAGTTTCCACGTATTCAGTATCTATAGAAGGGATTAAAATTATTTCCAGATCTTTCCCTAATTTTTGTTAAAAAGCCCCCAAATTGGCTTAATTTTACTGACCTACTAAACCTCAAAAGTTGACGTTTTTCGACTATCGATTGTGACTAGTTACTTAACCGAATTTTCACTTTGAACATTGAATTGGACGCAGAATGACACTCTTTAATTTACATTCTATAAAAATTTTCGATCCGAGGCATCCTTTAGAAGTTAAAAGGAAAATATTAAGAAAGGGCTCAAATTGCTCGGCTTTGCCGCGGAATTCAAAATGCCAATTTCAATTCGTACCAAACGGCATTTCTCTATCATATTTTCTAAAGTTAAATAGCTTAGCGTCCCCACTACAAGGTTACTCCAAAAATAATGATCTTGTTTCAACAGACACGATCAGGTACATGATACACATCTGGGGTCTTCGTTATGTTATCGTGTCAATTTCGTTGATAATCTATTATACTATTATAATATTCTGAACATTTTTTCTTTAAACGCATTGCAAATGGCATTTTCCGGAATGAATTTAAAAAAAAAAGGTGTTGTAACACCACCCTGTCGCATAACGAACGACTGCATTCAAAGGTATCTTTGGGGATGAACCTGAAGAATGTCAAAGTGATCGAAAAATCAATAGTGTCATTAGGCAAATGCTCTATCAACGAGCTGACAAGCAATACATGCTTTCTTTAGCTCAATTCTTCAATTCATCACAGTCTCCACTAACTGCGATAAGTTTTTTAGTCCTGTGCCTATCGAGAGGTGTAATCCAATTTTATGTTGATAGACAGATTTTATATCACACGATTTTGTTTCAAACGATTTTTTCAGATTACTCCCTATTCAAAAGCAGACATATCCATGTCAAAAGTAATTTAATTACTACTAACAAAAACTACGAAGGTAAAAAATTTCAGATAATTTTTGGTTTCACTATAATTGGTTGAAATATGCAATTTGGTTTTAAGTACTTTGGGAACACTTTATTTCATTTGGAGAGCTCAATTTCGTCATTCAACACACAATTCATAACATGAGGGCTTGCAACGCCGCCAGTGCAAAACAAATCCTTCCACGCTGTAATATATCAAGGACGTCAAGGCAAATTTGGCATTTGTTCCAATTTGTTATTGCAGCCATTCGCATAAATCCACTCTCAGCAAAGGAATTTTTTTTATGTTTACCTGACATGTACTAGTAGTTTTAAAATTACGACCCATACAATGTTTATTCAATAGTTCCCGACCATTACACGAAAAGCTATATTTCCCAGAAATATCAATTATTATTCCAATTACAAATTAATTTCATATCTCGTATCACTTCACAAAACCAATGATACAAATGTTTCCCTGCAATTTGCCAATTACATGTTGTTTTATCAAATAGAAAGATCTTTCACCAATGACTCGATTAATAAACGACAGCGCCATACAAGATAAAACAGAATAGAAAAAAAGTGAAACAAAATGTGCCTACCATCGTATTATTGTGGTTATTTGATTTAATACAACCTATCTAGGAAGACACGGACATTGCAGAAGTTGAACTTTTCACACACAGCCTTTCTCCTTGGATGCGCTTTCAATTATGTACCTCGAATGCGGGCCTTAAGTAAAGATGTGCTTTGCCAAAGCAATCGGCGCCTCGCCGGCAGTACAATTTGATCAACGAAATGTTTTTAATGAACGGATAGTAATAATAATAACTTAAAATATTGCAGAGAAGGTGCCGCATTATAGTTAAATGTTAGGTAATGAATTTAATTAGTGGTTCATTAGATAAGCGCCGGGCTTATCTAATGAACAAGCAATTAATCAGTTAACTCGCCGGTAATATCGTACTAAAGTCTCTTCATAATTGCCATCTCCAAACACATTTGTACAATACACGGTAAAAGTGCATAAGCTCTTGAAGACAGAATCGCCAAGATAAAGGTTTCTCACAGTTCATAAATATCATGCTGACATCCACCTTCAATTAAATGCTTTAAAGTTTCAAGATGTACACATTTCACCTTAGCGTTCGTTACAAAGTTTTCTTATAGGCCATTTCCATTCCACGGCACAATTCAATGAATGAAAGGAAAAGTTGACATTGTTGGTGAAGGCCATTAACAAGAGATAATAAGAGAAAAAAACAATGGGATGAGAGACCGTTCATCGTAATTGGTATAATGGTAGTATACATGCCACCAGGTAAGGCTTGTTGATGATTTGATATCACATACATATATATCGAGATGATCGAGCAAAAGAAATGAGGTGTCATCGCGGATAGTGGAAAATATATCGTGAGAATTATAACATGAAACAATTAGATGAGTATCCAAAGAAATATTGAATTTATTGGCAGACTGTTAGTTGGTGAAAAGACCGGATGTGTTTGTGCTTATGATAGTAACGGCGAAGTTTTTGTTGGATAGTGAAAGTCGCGATGATGGATGCGAAGATGACAATTCGGATTATATTGCGTGAAGTGGAGGTATTCGATGATAGGTTACGTTGATAAGAAAATATCCAGCATAGGCCCGTTTTCTCAATGTCTAGTTAAACTGCCAGTTAGCTATCCGGGACAGTAAATGAAAACCTTAGCGATTATAACGCTCAAACTACGATAATGCTCAGCGAAAGGTCAGCTAATGCAGTAGAAACCTCAGCTAATGCAGTAGAAAATCAGCTGAATTTATTGGCGGAGTTCTGCCACCTGTTCTATCCTATTTTACGTATGTACCGTCTCTCAGCATTAATTCGCGGCTGAGTTGGTTTAAAATCTTCTTCCAGCGAATTAATTTCCAGAACTCGGTTCTTTGTGACCAGTTTAATTGTCTCATTTTAATGTGCAAGCGTAAACGGCTTTAGCTGTCAAAATCTCACCAGCCCGTATCAGCTGTTTGAAATTATCGTCCGATACATTTGAAGCTGGAGGATGGATGCCGTTTAGCGTTTATCTGTAGGATAAACTATAACTAAACATTGTGAAAACGGCTCATATAACGCAACGACAGCGGTTTGAAACTATAAATCAAATAATTAAGCTACAATTCCGGGCTCAACGGTGTTAATTCATTGAAATCAAGATTTCAAATTGTGACTGGTAATTTTGTTGTAAATAATTGTGCATAATTGCACTGCACTGAATCATTACATTTAGTTATGTCGTTCTAAATTAAAGGTTAAGTTGTGTACATTAAGGAGTAATTTTTGAATGAAGATAATATGTAGTAGTTTTTTTTTAGAATATTTATTGGATGCAGTTACAAAGTAAAAAATAACAGTATGTCTTAAAAGTGTCATTTGGAAAAAAAAATAATCTTTAATCGTAATCATCAGTATTAGTCTGTGCAATATTGTTTACAAGAACTTTCGAGCTGTGGAAATTAATGTTGGTATATTATAAAATTTTAGTAGTTCCTTTTCTTTCCCGAAGGAAACCATCGATCCTATCTAGCTTATATGGCTCTTGTCATGGCCTTCCTCTTATTTATGAATACGCTTCACATACCGCAACAATCACCGGTTTCGTCCCTGATAAGAGAAATTAACTCGGGTAGCTGTGACCACGACCCGATTCCTCAGGTCTGTGAAACTGGCTAGCTCCAGGTGCAAACATAACTTTTTTGCTGTTCTTCATCCCTTTTATCTAGGAGCGAAGGAAAAGTTCTCAGAGCTCTAGAGCTCAACCAGAATATAAAAAAACACCAGTTCGTCATATAGTTTCGGCAGTCATGCATTCATTGCTACTTTTGTTAGTAGTAAATTCATTGATATCGGCTCTTCATCATGTTCTAAAACAGCATTTTTAACTATCACTGTATTAGTGAAACATCCAAGCTATCAAAATTATTTTACCTACCTAAATATGCTCCAGGTTCAAAATTCTAAGCCATATTATCCCTCAAAAACCTTTTGGATTTCTGAATGTGCCTGCTAGCAGGGTATCATTCCTTCGGCTAACTTGTTAGGAATCCTTTTAGGTCAGTATGCACATTTGTAAGTCGAGATGTGGCGCTATTGCAGTAGAGCCAAAACATCACCGCGATGTGCTAAGAATCACCCAAGGCCCAGGGAAGCTGCAAAATGCCCAAAAGAAATGAACAAACTTTCTTAGCGCACCCATATTCCGTTATTTTACTTGAAATTCAAAGAAACCGTCACCGGACTGTTCATAGGATCACCCAAGGAACCTACACAACAAATTCGGTGAAGGTAGGAG
The DNA here is from genome assembly GCA_964017055.1 of Chloromyia formosa. Taxonomy (NCBI): domain Eukaryota; kingdom Metazoa; phylum Arthropoda; class Insecta; order Diptera; family Stratiomyidae; genus Chloromyia; species Chloromyia formosa. The sequence continues at coordinate 27,947,306 of OZ024815.1, read as the reverse complement.
CGAGAGAAGTGGTGATGATGGTTAAGCACGCATAATTCGGGGTCGCATAAATTGAGAAAAGGTCACTATTACACTCCTTCGCACAAATCGAATCGCATAAAATAAATTCGCATAAAAAGAGGACGACTGTATTGGAAACTATGTACTAAAAGTTTTTGCAACGCCAATAATGGGTAACGACGTGTGACCAGCCCCAGTTCACAAGTGCATAATCCATACATTCCCGAACGAAGAAAGTTCGAAGTGCACTGAGCTTTTCATGATTAAAAATTTAATTTATTGCACTTTCATTATTCGTCGTCAGTCTGTTATTTAATCGAAAAATGCAATAGACACTATGGGTAGAGTTTCGTTCAACTGAGTGAAATTTTTAAATTTATTGCACTTTATTGAGCATGAGAGGCTGGGGAAGCTATCAAAGCAATAATAATAATGTTATTCTAAGACAATAGAGCAGTTTATAAGATTTACTGCAATATTCGAACTCAATTCAATTCATTTCATTCTACGTCAATTGTATATGTGCGAGCCAAATTGCAATGTACAATTTGTGTCATATTGTACAAAGTGTGCACTAACTCAGTGGCAGAAGATAAGCATGTATATTAATATCACATTTGTCATCGAAAGAGAAAATGGGATAATAATGGGACAATGAAAATAAAAATTCGGATGAAACTCTCCAATATGGATGGATTGCTGCCACACTGGTTGAAATCTCGGACTATTCCTATTTGACCAGGTAAACTTAATAGTATTTCAGGCATAATTTCGTCAAAATGGTATATAAATTCGACCGAAAAACTACTTGGAGCTTTAAAAAATGCAAGAAACCTCAAAGTTTTTATTTTTTTAACAAGTGGTGTTCAAGAAAGATTATACCAATTTTTCGAAAAATGTGAAATCTAGGAAAAATACAGGAAATGAAAATATATATTTTTTAGGCGGTTAATACTAAAGAAAATGAATGAAAAGGTATAAAGATTATGAAAAACTCCATTACTTCGGCAATTACATCACAGTTGTGTTAAAACTTCGCGATAACCGCAACAGGCAACGAAGAACTTCTCCGAGTCCTGACCCAGCTAAGACACATGTTCTTTGTATTGTTTTCGGAGAACTCAGATGCAATTGATTTTTGTCAGCTACATACCTCAATCATAAACAATGGTCTAAGAATTAGGTAGAAAATAAAAGAAAGTTTTGGTGTAGTTTTGATTTTTGGTGCCTATGTTCTTGGGGTCGCTGAACACAAATCTGAGGTTTTCCATCGTATGAAAAATCTGATTTTCTCTGTGTGGCTAACATCTTAAAAACTATGCATTTTACGTAAAAGTTGTATTATAAAATTAAAGAGGATAAAATTTCCTACATTTTAGACATGAAATTTTTTTTCGGTATCTTCAACAATTCAGCCGCGAAAATGGGTGCCAAAAAAAACTCTAAAACGATTACGACACTGCATGTCCATTTTACGCAAATTTTAAACTTTTTGGTATTCCCCGGTGATTTTAAACAGCACTCACTGAGGGTTTTTGTGGCGTCAATGTCGTTTTAGTGCTGCTGCAGATCCGTGTTAGACAACAGGCCCACACCCACAACAGGTATTTTCCAAAATGCGCCCGAATATCTTCATCTGTAAACGAAGCATTATGGTTCTTTATCCTGTGCACATGAGCATATTCGGGCGGATTTAGGAAAAAACAACAAACACAAACATGCATGCCGTCTTTCGAGGCCGCGTCTTGTTTGTTGTGTTGTTATTGTTTTTTTCTAAATGCGCCCGAATATTCATGTGTGAACGAAGCATAAGCGAAATATTATTTATTGACACTTTTTTTGTTTCAAACGAGAGGTTGTATTTTGTTATAAACTAAAGCAATCTTTGGTGCCCTTTCGTAATAGGAAGTACCCCGTGTACACACATCGTAATTTGATATTCGAAACAATTTTACAGCAAGTAATTGGATGATATTAACACAAACCACATTTGTATCAGGAAAAAGGGGTGTCTGCCATAGCGCTCAATTATAGCACAAAATAAACCGAGAAGCGCCATATCATATCAAAATAAATGTAATTGTTGACAAAGAGACAATAAAATCATAAAAGTGGGGCCAACATGAAGTCAAGTCACTTTTACTGATATTATATCGATGAAAAAAAAAGAAAGTTTTAATAAATCAAATACACAACACGATACAACAACTGATAAGATCACTTCTCGGGTAAAAATAAATGCTGAATAACTATAGAACACAATACATATAGTACGGTAAAATAAGCTTTAAGCTAGAAAAAATAACCTAATGCAAATTTGCTTGTTTATGTACTGGTCGAAGAGTCTAAAACTAATTTTGCTACAAAAATATTGATCGGAATGGTCTGAAAAAGACGTAAATAGGGGTGGGGGTCAATTTTTGTTTTCTCGAATATAGGCATGCTGAGTATTACATAAAAGTAGATAGTGACTACTTCGCATTTCTGTTTTTTTTTTTTTCTAATTTAAACTAGGTACGACGCGACGAAGTGAGGGAGGAAATAGGCAAAAAATGCAAATTTCCCATAATATAGTTCAATATTAAACGATTGATATGAAACTCGCTCAAAATATTGTCATTCCCTTTGCCGGCTTAGAAACCGACAAACGAAGGACAGGATGTGTATGCCAGTAGCTCGCACTATCCGACATCTTCTATATGTTAAGGAAACGGCAACTATGCCTCGGATAAGGACTGACTCAACGGTTACGACTTTTGGCTATTATACAATGACCAAGATTGGATTCTGGAATGTACGTCCTATTTCACCGGGCGTCGTGTACTGGTTCGCGTGGATGTATCGTTTCTTTCTCCAGGCGTTTCTTCCTTAAAACTCCAAATCAATCAAATGCTTTTAATAAATAAAATAAATAACTGGCGCAAGAGTACAATTTGAACCATGGCCTCGAGATGAGTTAGCATCATCTCATTTTCTAGATCGTGATGGTATGTGCAGAGGCGTGTGATCAGCAACACGCTCAACCGAGTTATTTACCCCATAAATGGGTACTCGTTTAACAGCTGACTGGGCTCATAGTCCGACACGTAAATCCCCTTTTTTATCGAAAACTACCGCATTCAGTAGGAATCGAACCGGGGCCCAGTGCGTAGAAGGCTAACGTGCTAACCGTTGCGCCATCCGGACTACTTATTTTACAATCTGCTTTTGATGAACATGAACAGTATGCAAAAATAATCTATATAATGCACATGGTGTACTCGTCTAGAGTACACCATGTGCATTATATAGATGATTTTTGCATACTATACAAGTATACTTAGCAAAAGATAAGACTTCAAGTGTCACGGTCATGGTATTGAATACATATAATAAACTAATGTTGCAGGTATGGCCCTCATATCTTTCTTTCAAACAACAACAAATCGTTCAATCTCCCCAACAATAGCCGACAATACCTAAAAAAATTCTTATCGTATCAATAACCAATCGATTCATCATTTCAATTTTCAGTTGTACAAGTACATACAACCCGTATTATTCTGTACAGTGAAATACGCGCATTATTAAATAAATTCACACACACAAACACTTTCCCGTGTTCGACAAACATTTATTTATTAACTTCGAAAAAAACATAATGTGGCCATTTCGTTGCAAACTACGCTATATCTTTTTAGAAGTATATAAATTTCATTTCAGTTTGCATGCTTTTCTAATTAATTCATAAACAAATTTTGCAAAAATTGCATCAACTATGACATTTTCTTCTTAATCATTTCTATATTTATCATTCGTCCACCAACACAACAGAAAGTGGGAGATAATTATTTTCGTAAATGACGACCACAATTCGACCTTGCCACTTGATAACGAAATTTTTGCTGCCTTGATAAGTTTACATACGTATACTGGTTCTCATACACACGCCAACACGCAATTTCCCTCTAATTAAAGTGAGTATTATTATCAGGTGTTTTAAAGAGGCTCTTATCGCACAGATGGTTTAATATACTCGTACTGCGAAACATTTATTAATTCAAGTATGCAGCCTTGCCCAAAAAGCATTAGACACCACCCCAAGCAGTTTTATATTTGTATAGGGAATATTATATGTACAAGTAATCAAATAAAAATAATTAAAAATTTTGAAAAAAAAAGACTGTTTCAAAAAATGATAATGTTTGTTCATTTAATATAAAGTACAACCTCCCCGTTAAAGGCCGCGTTTAGTAGGAGCAGTTTGAGCAGCGGCGCATCGCTGGGTATACAGGCGAAAAGCGGTAGCCACCGAGGTATATTTGTTTACTGTCCAAATTAAAAATGAACAAGGTATGATACCATTCACGCTTCGCGCCAACGACTGTCTTTTCTTGTTTGCCAATATGTAGACATAAATAATAACTGGGCCGCGGACCCTATGTTTTTATACTCTAGATGAAATCTGAGAGTATTATAAGTTTGCCACAAAGTTTGTAACGCTAAGAAATAAGGCTCGCAGAAAAAAATGAATGATACAGAAGTTCATATTATCACTCGAATATCTCAAAACCGGATGTCCGTCTGTCCGTCTGTCTGTCCGTGACCTCTCTAGCTCGAGAACGCGTTGAGCTATGAAGTTCAAATTTTGCACACGTTATTTTTGACAAAAAATGAAGACTAAGTTCGTGAACGGGCTAAATCGCTCCACCCCTTCTACCCCCTCCCATACAAAATGACACATTTTTGAAAATTTACAATAATCAGATTTTCTCAGAAACTATAAAACATATTGCTTTGAAATTTTTAATATATCACTTTTATGATAATTGTAACCTATGTTATAAAACTTATTGTAATCCTCACCCTCCTTCTACCCCTCCCATACAAACTGCACTATTTCATGAAATACGTTAAGCCAATTTACTCAGTACGTATACAATTTATCGGGCTGAAATTTTGTACTTAACACTTAATTAACAATATCAGTTAGATTCAAAAAAATTAATCGATTACCCTTACTCCGTCTACCCCCTCCCATACAAAATGACACATTTTTGATAATTTACAATAATCAGATTTTCTCAGAAACTATAAAACATCTTGCTTTGAAATTTTGAATATATCACTTTTATGATAATTTTAACCTACATTATAAAATTTATTGTAATCCTCACCCTCCTTCTACCCCCTCCCATACAAACTGCACTATTTCATGAAATACGTCTTAACGTCTTAACGACTTACGTCTTACGTCTTAACGATGCATCCGAGATTGCAACCAAAATTATTTATTGGCTTTAACCAGGTTCAAATTCATCTAGAGTATTGCATGATTGGGGTTTACCCCAATCGTAGTTCTTTTATGTTTTCATTTTCAAATTGGAAAGTAAGTAAACCGCGGCGGCTTCCGATGCGCCGTGGCAAGTCGAGCGGCGAGCTCGCATTTAAAACCATGTATGTATTTGTAAACCGCGACGGTGGTTATATAAACCGCTCGACTAGCCGCTCAACCTGCCGCAGTTTGCGGAGCGGCGAAATTGTATTTGAATACAGTGTAAATATGTAAACTGTCTGTTTGCCTTTATAGGCTGCGGCGCGCCGTTGCTCAAACCAATTGTGAAACCTAGCCTTAGTGTGAAACATAAATGGCCAAGTCGTCAGTGCTTGCAAACATTGAATTTTCCAGCGAATTTTTTAATAAAATTAAAAAAAGAAACCATTCTGAATATTGAGCCCCATTAACCTCCCAACGTCAACAAACAAAATTGCCACGTTATGGGCTCCGAAAATGCCAAAGTAATCGCTGAACATCCTTTCCATTCGCAAAGGGTGTTGGTAAGGTGGGCTATTGGGCGGGCGCCGCGTCTTTTTCGAAAACGACGTTGGTAGCACCGTTACAGTGAATAGACAGCGCTACCGAATGTTGCTTCTCGACTTTTTTTTGCCTAAGTTGAATAATATGGACTTGGAGGATGTTAAGATGGTACCACACGTCACATAAATCGCGAAAAATAGAGCTATTACGTGAACAATTTTCTGGTTACGTAAATTTGTCAATTTACCCGCCTATGCTTTTTCCCTCGGGGCTACATTACAAAAAGAGTCGTCACGAAAATTGCATTGAGCTCCAAAAGAGCTTAGAGCGGAATCCAGAACCTTTGCATAAGAATAGGTTTGCAGCCCCTATATGTGCGAGTGAACCCACCACAATCCATTCCAGCACACAACATGTGTTGCAATGTGCTGTGTTGAATAGCGTGCAGATAGTACTAGTGAGTTATTAAAAATTAAACAAGCAGTACGTTAAATGTACGTCGTACCATGAAATAGGTCTAACCGGGACATAACAAAAAGTCTAAATAATCAATATATGTATAAGCGGTCTAACAAAAGTTCGCGTAGTTGGGCTTAAAAAAAAAATATATTCGTAGCCTTAATCTTCATAACTTTTTATGTTTTCAACATAAATTATATTAATTTCTATACACATTTTCAACAGGTAAATATATTTCTCAAAATAGTCCTAAAAATCCATTTTATTACAAATTTCCAAGTTGAAGATTCGATGATCTGATTGCCATTAAAAATTGTTCCTCTAAATTCTTTCTTGACTTTTCGAAACAATCAGAAAATCTGAGAAATATGGTTCCGGGATAATTTTTTCATCACCAGAAAGCGCAAAAAACTCGCTAGTCATTTGTGCAGTATGAGCTGGAGCATTATCGTGATGTAGAAAGTATCGCCGCAGATCCCCTTTTTCCTTTTTGTCAAGTAAATTTTTGAAAACTTCTGGTAAGCAAGTTTATATATACAATACCACTTAGAAGTTGCGGTTTGACTATTGTAGTTTCTAAGGAAATATCAGCTACAATTTTTGCGCTGGTGAAATAAATCGACATCATTGGTTTTGTTGCTGACTTTTCCTGCCTTGTGAATGGATGAATTGGCACCATTCTATACTCCATACCATAGACTTCTGTTTAATTTTTTTTTAGAAAATATGTGGCACAACGCACACATGTTTCTTTTTAGGTGTCAATCAAAATTTGTGGTACCCACCTGGCAAATTTCTTAGTGTATCCCAAGTTATCATGTAAGATTCATGATGCAGCCTTGGCATTCAGGCCTAAATTATCAGCAATCAGGTTAGTCTTGGATCGGCGTCAATTTTTGACTTCACGAGAGCAACATTTCACTCGATGGAGGCAGATTTTGGGTGACCTTCACGAGACTCATCTTCCACAAAAAAATGTCCTGTTTTGAATCGCTTGTACCATCACTTCATTGGCAATTTGGTATTCGTCGAGAATTTGTATTGGCTACAAATAACATCAAAATCCATAAAGAATGACAAATCGAATTTCTTTTTGTGTTGCGTTGCTCTACCGACCTTACTTCTAAAATTTTCGTTTTCCCGTCAGCATTTTTATCAAAAACTCTGAAAATTGGAATGAAATAAACTGAAACCATAAGCTATCGACTACAATTTGTTCCTTTGTGAAATAGTAATAAACCGGAACATAGAAGGCTTTGCCCGCTATCTGAGGATTTTGTATTGTCCCATGACAATAGGAGATGAACTGTCCTACTCTAGGAGATGCTTTACTATTCATATTAAGACGACATTGGAAATTTATGGAAGGAAGAGTCAGGGAGATAGCCTGGACACCTCCCTCCCTCCTCCACCACCAATCTTTACCCTTTCAAAAATGGTAAATTAAATATGTAACTTCAATTCGCTCTACAAAAAACAATAAACAACATGCAAGTATGCATGTAGTACCCTAACCTATACATGACGCCGGTAGGTGTTTTTTTTCGGTTAAAATGCCCAAATTTAAATTAATGTGGGTATTATTATTAAATATATTAGGTGATTGTTACGAAACATTCAAAGATTATTGCTTATCGTGTTGATTATCGGTGGCCATCAGTACCTTTAACATTGGACGTGTTCAAGGAATGCAGGGGTGTGCTAACTGCAACTACAAATATACTATTATTAACCTATTTTATTTAGATATTCAAATTCTATTATTTTCCATTTTCTATGCTAGTCGAAAGCCACCTTCCTTCAAATTTTCATATTTCGAAGTGTCATGGTCTCGAAATGCAAGGGGGTGGGACAAATTATGATGTCTTATTTTCCCCTCCCCCACTATTCCCCTTTCTGTAAAAATTTGAAGAAAATGCCCCCAACCCTAATACGACGCATCGCTTTCTCCAGGCTCATATTATACTGTCTACACATTTCCAACAAATTTCAGTCGTTCGTGAAATATTCTATGGACAGACAGACATTTGACCATTTTATAAGGGTTTTGTTGTTACTACAAAAAAATCGTAGATTTCACGGAAGAGAGATTTATGAACAGTAATGTAGATAAAGACGGTCCAGATTTTTATATTGGTATCTCTTATAAATATTCGTTTTACTCCCACTATAAAAATATTCTTTAATTCCAATTCTGCTGAATCCCTTTAAGTTCATATATGTATTTACTGTGACAACAAGCGGGAAATGTGCAACCAATCTCCCGAACTCTGCTATTTAGCTCATTCGCCTCTAGACACTGTGCGATACTCACGGTCACTATGGCTAACCTTGTATTATTATTTTCAGGACTATCAAGTTTCATTAAATCACGCCCGTACAATTGAAGAAAGATGTAGTTGCAAATGTATAATAATCGCAATGGTTGTACATATTATTATATTTACATTCGAGGTTGTTAAGAAATTTTTGATTTTAAATGGTCGATTAAAAGAAGAAAATGTGCATGAATTATTCCATTCCGATGAAATCTCGAAAGTTGATTCCAGAAATTAAGTATACATGCAGACGTAGTTAAATGAGTAAATTCAAATAATTACCGAATAAAATAAATATGTACTAGTATGTAAACTCAAAGATTAAATAACTAACAAATGTAAAATACATATGTAGATAAAAATAATTATGGTTACAGTTTTTGAGATATACTATAAGTATTCCAATTAATTTTGAAAAAAGTTTGTATCCAAAACAAGGCTTAGTTTCTAGGGACACAGTTTAACTCGTCACTAATCATCGAAAAATGCCCACCTGAACAACGTTATGGTGTTGTACTCTCTCTATAAGTATTACATATTCATAAAATAAAATATTTTCAAAATAAAATATTTACAGCACTAAAGGATATATTGTATTATAATCTGTCACGAAGAAGTAGTAGGATCATCTGCATTCCCCGTGACTGCACTGCAAAATATGCAATGTTAATCACATTAATAACATTATTGACGATAATAAAAAATGCTTTACTTGAAAAATTGAGGAGACTTTTCATCGCTCAGCGTAGACTATAAAAACCGTTGAAAGTGAATAATGCAATCAGTGCATGACATAATTAAGTAATCCGGTTAGCAAGAAGCATGTATAAAGGAAATGTTGAAGTGGCATGCATGCTTGCACGGATGCATATGCATACCAACATTCGCCTACAAAGTGAAGAGCATAGATTGCTTTAATATGTAATATAAAATGCATTGTGGGAAATTTATTTTTTCTTATACTTTTTTCTTACCTCTTTTTGGTTTATATAAATTCAGATAGGCATTGGCAGAGTTGCCGTACCATTTGCGGATTACAACCTCATAAAACCAATGTATTCATCTATAATCTGTATCGTCCGATGTTTGTAGTTGTTATTTAAATAAGTGAGAAAACGTAGCTTTTCCCCAAACTACAAGATTTATTGTGTGTATTATATTTTATATACATGTATTTCGGGAGCAACTTACTCCCTTCCTCAGTATACAAGCTACTAAACCTAATGGCAAAATTACAGAACAATTTAAGAATCTTAACATTAACGTTGCAGGTAGTCGAGAGCCATAAAAAGTTATACCTGTGTCCTAAAAAGTGAGGGGCCATATGTCACCAGTTTAGGGTCCTTTACTACCTGCTTTTCTACATCTATTCGCGGCGAGTTTAATTAGTTTCGAAGTGCAATTTCCTTGGTCCGTGTTTAATAATTCCTCTGGATTTTCGCGCATGATTTCGAGGCTTTCCCATTGATCCAGGGTGTACGGCTTGTTGATGTGTCGGAGTATTTCCAAGTTTTCGCGGGTAACGGTATGTCCTTTTTCGATGATGTGCGCGGCGACTGACGATCGAATTGTTCGGTTCGGATTTCGTTTGGAGTTTTCGGCTTCTCGGATGTGTTCGTTGAATCTAGTCGTGACTATTCGCTTCGTTTGCCCGATGTAACATTTGCTGCAGTCGTTGCAATGGATCCGGTATATCCCGCTTTTCTCGTCGAAATTCAACGGGTCTTTCGCGCTGCCCAGTAATGTCCTGAGGGATGCATTTCTGCACGAGCAGAAAGCGGGGATATACCGGATCCATTGCAACGACTGCAGCAAATGTTACATCGGGCAAACGAAGCGAATAGTCACGACTAGATTCAACGAACACATCCGAGAAGCCGAAAACTCCAAACGAAATCCGAACCGAACAATTCGATCGTCAGTCGCCGCGCACATCATCGAAAAAGGACATACCGTTATCCGCGAAAACTTGGAAATACTCCGACACATCAACAAGCCGTACACCCTGGATCAATGGGAAAGCCTCGAAATCATGCGCGAAAATCCGGAGGAATTATTAAACACGGACCAAGGAAATTGCACTTCGAAACTAATTAAACTCGCCGCGAATAGATGTAGAAAAGCAGGTAGTAAAGGACCCTAAACTGGTGACATATGGCCCCTCACTTTTTAGGACACAGGTATAACTTTTTATGGCTCTCGACTACCTGCAACGTTAATGTTATGATTCTTAAATTGTTCTGTAATTTTGCCATTAGGTTTAGTAGCTTGTATACTGAGGAAGGGAGTAAGTTGCTCCCGAAATACATGTATATATAATACACACAATAAATCTTGTAGTTCGGGGAAAAGCTACGTTTTCTCACTTATTTAATGTATTCATCGTTTGATTTGGTCCGTCTCGCTGGGGTTATTTGGCCGGTTACTATCTAAATATCCGATGCTATAATAGTTATTATTATTCGTTAAATATTGTTGTGGTTCTCGATGGTGTTGTCGGTGGTAATATGGCGTCCTTGTTCTTGATTATAATTTTCTTTTCGGTTTTGTCTTCCTTAATGCGTACTTCAACTTCATTCCTTTGACTAGTTAATTACATATCGGCACTAGAAAATTTAATTTCCAGGACACACTTTCGACTAGATAGCCATGTCTGATAACTCAATTTACACTTTAGGTTTGAATCTTAAGCCCGACACACACTTGCGTCCAAAATCCAAATTCCCCCGGGCGAATCTAAAATTTCCTTGTCAAATTCATACATCGACCGGGGAAATTTCGAATTGGACGTGGGGAAAAATTGGATTTTATCCGCATGTGTGTGTCCATCTTAACAGTACAAGATTTACTAACTTTTCCTTTCTATTTTACCGAAATTCAAAAAATCTTCTATAAAACGAAAGAAATTGGGAAAAATTTACAGTGACAAAACTCAGCCGGCAACTCTTTTCTTAAAAAGCCGGTATGTTTAAAGTGAGTGCTATGGTATTGCATAAGAAATAGTCTAATTAGAGGTGTTATTTCACCAAATTCGCAGTCTATTGTTTTACTTTCAATATTTTGCACATACCTTACTTTATTTTATTACGTACATATGTATGTCCATATATGTAGATTTTACACATCGATCATAACAACCGCATCCGAGTACATGGTATCTTTCTAGTTTCTACCTATGTTGTTCACTCATAACCGTATATCACGTCGGACTCCATTCGATAGGTTCAAATGAAGTATTTGGCGCATTCAATTAAAATAATATGAAAATAAAAGTGGAAGCTGACGGCACTTTAGCGATTATGTAAAAAAAACCAAAGATTCTATGTATACTCTGGTTTGCATGAATGTCGGTCAAAAATTGAAAATTATACATTTAATGGGCTTTTTCGTTACTCATTGAACTCAATAGTCTGTAAATTTACCTCTACTATACTCGTATATCCATCTGGATACCAAGTTAGTGTTAGAAGTATGTTTTGTTTACACATCAGTTTCATGAACGCGAGAGCTTTTCAATGATAAAATTGCAAAATAAAGAAAAAAAAACTCACTAAAAATAAAAATACGCAAATTGAAATACGAGTATCATTAACGTATTTGATATTGGCAAATGATTATATTTTTTTTATGATGTAAGATATGCGAAATATTTTTATGGTTTTAAATGGTTTACTCGCGACTAGGAAAGATAGAATCTGAAATTAAAAGTGCAAAGTGGTATGTTTGGTAATAACAGTTAATGGTGTTTCGCCCAAGGCGATTTAAAAAAAAATTGATATCGATAAATTTGACGCATTTATTGAGTAGTAAGTTTAGAAGTAGACACAGTTAGTTTCTTACACATTCAAAAGAGCGCCCGAACCAGCGTTGCAAATTTTTCTTTTTTAAGATTGTGGTAGAAATGCGTTGAAAATAGTTGTAGATCACTGAAAAATTTGGTAAATTACACTTTTATGAATGTATGAATCAACTTAGAATTCAAATAGATAAACTTTTTTTTTGTTTGCTTGAGTTAGCCTTATCGAAAATCTTCCTCGAGACAAAATACAAGATCCCGAGAAAGTCCGTAAAAATGTATTTTTTGAAAAAATCTACAATACATGAAAACGGATCTGTATTTTGTATGCCTCTTTTTCTCCCCAAAAAGGCGAACCATCTTTCTTTTTGGTGTTGCATTTTGGTACATATTATATAATATATTTATACCATGCAAAAAAAATAATGTTACTTTTTAAAAGTATGTACATTGGTGATGAATACAGCCAAATATCAAGAAAAGTACCCTTCGCACGGGCATAGTATGATATTTAGAAATAACTTTGCTGATAATTGAATTACCTTTGATTTTAGATAATATTAGATTTTGGGGCGAGGTGTATGCTGGCAACCGCATTCTCCGAAACCAGTTTATACCGTCGAAACGTCAACTGGGCCACGTGGAACAGTTGACGCACTATGCGCCACAAGGGGTTAGGGCAATTGAGAGAGAGATAAGTGCCACTCCTCCTCCTCCTATACTTTGTACATATAATATACCTTGATCTGGCCAGATCAGTTAGTCTGAAACTCATATGTATTTGTATCTGACAATTTCAGATCAGCTAATTTGGCCGTAAGTGTGAGCTTTACATAGAAGTTAACGTGGAAAAAGTTTCCGTTACCTTGTGTGAAGTACGATCAGAATTTTCAAAGAAATAGCTCCGGGAATTGGGAATTTTTTTTTTCGAAAAGTGATTTTTTAAAGGAAGTAAGCGCCGAGGATTTTGGAGCAGCGAAATTGCATTTAAATACAGCGTAAACTTGTAAACCGTGGCGGCTGCCGTAGTTTGCCTTTATAGACAGCGATGTATCGCTGATCAAACAGCTTCTTGCCTTCTAAATGTTGCCTCAATTAAAGTATACATATTTGAGAAGAATATAATCTCTTAGTATTTGCTCTAACCCTAACCTACTGCAGCATAATGCGTAAAGTATTATAGTGAGGCTTAGTTGACGTTTCGTTAGCATAAACTAGATTTTGCTAGTATGCATCTACTGTACATTTAGTCGGATAACTGTCACAAGTCGGAAAATGTTTTGTTGCGTCTAACGCTCCACGCCACAAGAAACAAGACAGACAACAGAAACATCCATGGTTACGACGGGGTTCGAACTCTCGAAGCTGGCGAGATATCAGACTGACGCCTCAACGCAATACGATAAAAGCCCTCTATTTTTTTCTGTGCGATGTCGTACACTGTACTATGCTACGTATGTTATTTTGAGCGAGTACAAGTAGCTCTCTATAATCAAGTGAATAAATGAAGTACATATTATAGTAATCGGTAAATTTCTAAAATGAACAACATGTTGTCGAGCCGATTGTGTTCTTGAAAGTGGTCTGTATTCAACTAAATACATCGGGTGTTTTCATGATTCAACTATACAAGACTACGCCTTCCCGCATCTCATTTTTGAATTATTCTACGTTATACGTGATCTTCTCTAAAGAAGCGAATTTCGTTTTTGTTTTTTTTTTTTTTTTGCTTATTCTCGTATGTCTGTAACTATTATTCTTAACGGAAAATGCTGTGGCAACAAAATAAAGTAGACAAAGTTGTTTACAAAAAAGGTCCGGTTCGTTTTTGTCGTAGGACTAATAATAATAGATACAAGGTGTAGAAACATTCCATGTATAAAAAAAAACGTGTAAAGTTTCGAAAATTATTTAAGATACAAACATGTGGTGTGACTCAAAATAGACCACCGATAATAGTGGCCATTGGGTTGCCTATTGGCATACTCTTTAGTAAAGGTGTACCGCGGCCTAGGGGAAAAACGACCTGTCTGGAACCATCCTAGAAGTTAAGAAAGGCTTTTTAGAGAAGCAGTGTTCAGCACGGAATACCGTCAAGAGTTATTTTTAGTCTGCTGTATTAGTATAGTAACTGCAAATCCCGTACGAAAAAAAAACTTAAAACCTGTAGGGTTCAAATAACCCTGGCAGAATTCATTGAACACGAAGATATTTTCGTCTTAAGCTAGGTACTAAGATCATTTTGTCGTGCGAAAAATCCTACAAAAATTGTCAAAAGTTGCGTTCGCACGAAAAAATTTCGCTTAAATGTTCTTAAAATTTAAATTATTCTTAAAGCAAAAAAAAAAGTTTATGTTTCGCACGTATGTATATATATAAAACAGAAAGATTTTTCTTTGGAGATGATTCGCACCCGTGTCGTATAATGCGCACTACATATAGTGTGGTCGTTGTACTCAGTGGCGTATTCCGGAATACCACCCACTGACCTGGTCGAGCTACCTCCTCGATGCATTAAGGTAGCTTCTGAAGAGTAAAATCCATCGGTGGACGAAACCAGAGGACAGTGGTAGGATTGGCCTAGTGCCGAACAATTTTTGGTGACAGTGGATAGCCGAGCAAGTTATTATGGCTTAGTTTGGCACTTTAATTATTCTTAATATAATAAGAATGATAATGAATTATTGTGGTTCTAAATGCGAATATGGTCTTCTTGAATGTGGTTGATGTTTCGTGAAAGAAACCCATAAAAGATGCTTGACGGAATGATTGAGTACTCAGACGTTTATTGAGTTATATTTCTGAGCAAAAGTACCAAGAAATAAGAACATACCTATTCATAGCCTATTTAAAATTAAAGAAGTCCCAAAAAAATTATTTCTTTGCCAGTTAATTGCACAAAAATCATCAAATCCGTTAGAGACCACAAAATTTAGGCGATTGACAGTTTTTTGCATCTTTTGTTGTCAACAAACGTTAAGTCGTTTATCAGCTTTTGCTGGATGTGAATTGTGGAATGGTCACTCATTTTTCGAATTAATTTACTGCGGCCGATAAACACCGAAATCCGATTGAAATTCAAGACAATCCCTCTCACTAAGAAATATTTCTTGCAAAAATAACTTTTTTTTTTCTCTTGTCTGTATGTCGTTATTCGGTCTACGATTATTATCCAACATTCAGTCGATTTCACGGAATTTTAAACAATTTATTTCACAGTTTCTGCGGAACAGCGCAAAAAACTCATATTGACAGAACGTGTACAGTCTAGTAGAGTTTATAATTACGATGTCAAGATCCTCTTACTGGTAGTTCTGGCGTCACTATGGGCTTAGTGTTGTGTAATTTCAATAGTGTGGAATAATAGCAGTATATACACTTTATCTTTGTACATGCAAGTACACATGGCTGGCTGAACACTATGGGTATTAATTTAAAGCTTCCTTCGATAGTTACTAGCTGGGTCGTGGTGGCCCAAAGCATAAAGTATTTAACCCATTAAACAAGTTTTCGCGCCTATTGGAAGTGTTTGAGGTACGCATTAGTAAAGTTTACTAGTGTCTCTGACAGTGATTTAGCTGCAAATATATGTCTTTATGTGACTTAGCTGAAATGTAGCGCTAAACCTGATTGAAATCTTAGCCAATCTTTTTAAACAAAAAACAACCTCTTCACCAAAAGCAGCCATGCTAGTCCAAGAAGCTTCTCGGCCACACAATGTCCAAGGGTTAACACACTATGTCGGCATAACACAACAAAAGTGATACCTTTTGAAAAATTACATATACCAATGTCTAGTTTTACCGACATTCAGTATGTTGAATGCGCAAACGTATAGTATCTTTGAGAGATGTATATAATGTTGTGGTTGTTATTGCAATAGTACGCACAATAGATTCTGCCAGCGAATGATGATATTAAAGACTCTATTGTCCAGGTATTAACGGGTCACATTCATATTAGTGTTATCGTGATCATCCCATAAGCACATACATAGAACCTGTATGCTTCATAATAACGTTAAAATAAAAGATTCCCCGTGAATTGGTAAGGTAAGAAGCATCGTAAGTTTTCTAGGTTTCTCAGCATAAAACACCCATGAATGAAATCTATCTTTCGAAAAGAATTTATGCCTTTGACAACTTTTCTCGAGTTAGGTGCTATACAGGCTTCTTATTACCAATCGGTGGTACGTTAGTGCAGTCTGGTATCTTTTTTTTGCAATCGCTAGGTATCAAGTTTGAACGCAATACCATTGCGTTTACGTCGAGTTGCCTACGTGATGGCTTTTAAAGCCACACAACAGTTGACAGTTTTTCATTCAACATTCTCTGTTCACTGCACAATATTACATATTTCGAATAAAGCAAGACATGTTTCCAGTGGGAAAGGTATTATCAGGCTGAGTATGTATTATGGAAATATAGTGACCAGTAACATGGTATTTTGATGGTTACCGGTAGGTATTCAATATGTTCAGAAATTTACATGTTTATTGATTTGACCCAAATCCATCGCCAATGACCTTATCTAACTGAACGCTTTCTTGGAGAAAAACATACATAATTATTACGAGTATTTCCCTAAGAAATTGACGCAATTGTAGTATAAGTAAATTAGTGTCAGACCTCCATGACAATAATTTACTAATTTGTTGTACATAGGACTAAATGAGTTAAATATTGACGGATTTTTTTTGAGTTTGTCTGCAACCTTTTCGGTACAAACTCATTCTTTTTATATGTATCACATGAATATATTTTCTGACGATATTCTTAAGGCTTTTCCCTTAAGCGGGAAAGCACAGTTCTGATGGCACCTTCTACGAAAATGTTCACGTTCTTAAAATGTGTTCAAGTTAGCGACCTTTTTGGGATGGCATAGGAATCTTTAAATAATTCTCATGTGTTGACATATGACTTCCACATCATTGGCTATATTGGTTTTAGGTTTTTTTTTTATCGGGAGCATCTCTCGGTTTTAATTCGCAGAGCTGGTATGAAGAATTAAGCATGTGTTCCACCAAGTTCTCTATGCTAATGGTACTGCCTAATTCCAGTTCGAGCTCTTCACGGTTTTTAACGAACTTCGTCGTCCAACTCGTACTTTTCCAGATGTTGTCGATGTTCCGTGAGAAACGGAGTTAGGTAGTAGTTTAATTTGTCGTCCTTACAGTTCGCCCACCTGTCGTTTCTAAAATAAATAACTGGCGCAACAGTCCAATTTGAACCAATATGGCCGATTTTGACGGCTTGCAACGATCTACCTCAATGTACAATACAAGCCGGCTTGTATAACCAACTTCGCAGTGATTTTACGCGATCGTATTGTTAAATACCATTCCAGCATGTTTGATAGCGTGTACTCGTTGAATATACGCATAAACCTGATGATATTTACACGAAAAGCGCTTTACGCCGCGGTACGCTGCGTCGTGTAACAAAGTAGCGCTGGCATCCAAAAATGTGTACTCGTTTTGCTGTTTACACGGGACGGTAACGTAGATTTGACGCATCTAACGCGTTTTCGCGTCTCCTGCAAGTTACATGCAGTAATCATGCGTCATACTTTACTCATTGTGTTAGTGTCACCATACACTGTCGATCTCGAACTCGAACCTTGTACAAATTTCCTCTGACACACACACACTTCACATAGGTGTGAAGAAAACCGGTCTACTTGTACTAGGTTCGTGTTCGAGTTCGACAGTGTATGGTGACACTTACACCATGTAATAATAATCCATAGATAACAGACGCATAACATACCAATAAAGAGAATAACAACAAAACCACAGATAAGTATTTCCAATAGATATGATAAAGGTAATTAAGACACAAAATTCAGTATAAATGCCGTTGTTGTATGTATAAAAAATAAGTTAGTTTTGATGTAGAAATGCAAGAAGAATCTTTTGTATTAAAACGAGTACATTTATGGTCAAAGATTTTCTATTTTATTTTGACTAAATGCAGAACCCTTAATTTGCGTGAGAAGCTTAACCGAGGACCCATTGATCAGAAGATGAGAGTCTACTCTTATACAAACTACATACTTCAGTCTCGAAAGACTTGTTATTTATTAGACAAAATTTTGTTTGTATTTTTTTTTGCATAATTCAAAGTCTTACTACTTCATATCAATGTTGTTCCAGTCGACTCTAAACAATTGCACTTTCTTCCCAACAAGAGTCCAAAACAATGAATAGCATTAGTGTGCGAAACCAGTAACATTCCAAAACGCCATAATCTCCAGATGTGGAAAGGTATGAGAAGAACGAAAGACGTGATCTGCAGGGCGCCAGCGCGAGGAAAAAGATGCCAAACCGATCTGATGATGGAAAAAAAAGAAATCAGTCGCGAAGCAAAGTTGAACCACCCGTCTTACTGTGAGTTAGTATCCGTAATCTCGATCTTTGAGTTCTATTCCATTATGCTCAAAAACTGCACGCTATTTGAGCAGATCAGTTGAAGCAAAAGTACAAGTACATGTGAATAATCTCTTTTGAGTCCGCGGTATAATGCCGCGAGTATGAACTTCATTTTGTGCAATGTGAAATATCCTGTTGTAACTTCTTGAAGTCTGCTTACTGTTGATCTTGTGCTGGTCACTTCAGCTTTGTTGTGTTATTTTTCCTATGTTGACGCAATGGCTGGCCGGTGCTAGGTATTTCTTCAATGTTCATCCGTTGATAACTCTCTCACGAAACCAGTTTCATTTTATAATATATCTTATGAATATACGAGTATATCCCGTCTCTCTGCTGACTAGAAATTCTTTTTATGGCAAAATCACACGGTGTCCGTGCAAAATCACAGACACTCGCGCAGTGAGCATTATATACAAAGTATGTATATCCACGACCATAGGGGAGAAATGACCATGAAGGAAAACAGGAAACGTGTAATATTACCCAAGAAACTTCACTTTATGGGAATCTGGTCTTATAGTTAGATGATTTTTTTCTAATTTACACGGTTTAAAAGCTATTTGTCTTTGAACAATTTAAGATTTAAAAAAAAATAAAAGAAAAAAAGCTATGAATTTTATTAATTTAGAAATATAGTTTAAACAATTATCGGATAGCAGTCTGGTAATATTCAGATAACCATCTATCCTCACCAGGCCGAAGCAAGCAAATAATACATCTTTTTATTAACGTTTATTTGCTATCATATGGTCACATACTCATCTAGATAGGTTCAAATCTGAAAACCTGATTGATAGTTCAACTTACCGACCAGCGACTTCCATCTGAAGACGTCCTTTTGAGGAGGACATGTTAAAACCCATCGGTATGTAAGTTAAACGCATGCGCACTTTATTAAAATTAATATATAATAACATGATTATATTCGTCATTGCGCCAAATTTTATCACCCAGATAATATTTCGAGATCGTGATAAGTTGATGGGTCGTTGACGCGCTGATAGTCTGAAAGGCTTTGAGCCATGTTAAAGGCCATCGGTCGGCAAGTCGAGACACCGCTTAATCATATGGACGCCGCAAATATACTACGTATACACATACCAGTGATGAGATCAATTGTGTGGAGGGAGCTTAGTTATTACATAATAATCTGTCCCTAGCGCCATACTCGTAGATGGAAGTTTAAAAAAAGGAACTTAATCCAATCGAATTAAATGAATGTGAATGTCAGAGCCCATATTAAAAAAGTTCAATCAAAAGATTTGACATATATCCGTATTGAGTAAATGATTTGGCCACTTAGGATTTTATTTATTAAAAGTTATAATAAAGGTACAAAAATAGCTAAAATTTAAAGGTATTTGTTTTAACTTTAGCTAGTTTATTAAGAGTAAAATAAAAAAAAAGTTCCCTGCTCCTAACTGCTAAGATGTGCGAGTATAGCTTTTATGTTTTATCTAGATAATAGAATAGATTATAAACATTGTCTTACAAGCGGATATCTGAGATTACTGGTAAAACATACTTAACCCTTAACTACATTCGTGGGGGACCTAGGTCCCCCACAATGCATATTTTTCTACGTATCTTAAATGTTTTATATGCTATGCGGTTGAAACCACTTGTATTCTCAGTACTATACGAGACCTTGCGTTGAGTGGAAGTGCATCGTTCTGCTGTTTATAGCTTAGCAGGTACAAGCCGATGGGGGACCTAAGTCCCCCACGAATGTAATTACGTAAGTAATTTTCTTTT
The DNA here is from genome assembly GCA_964017055.1 of Chloromyia formosa. Classification (NCBI taxonomy): domain Eukaryota; kingdom Metazoa; phylum Arthropoda; class Insecta; order Diptera; family Stratiomyidae; genus Chloromyia; species Chloromyia formosa. The sequence goes on along the minus strand of OZ024815.1, from coordinate 27,926,751 downwards.
TTAGTTTGCAGTCGTTTTGTCAATTTTTTGGATTTTTCAACATGGATAAATCGTTAACGCCACAACAAATTGAAATGCTTCTTAATGAGCTAAATGAATGTGAAGACGACATTGAATTCCCGGAAACAGCATCAGATTTAAGTGACGCAGAGTTTGAAATTTGCGAAAGCGATTTTGAGAGCGACACCGACACTGACTCGGATTCCGACTCAGAAGATGCACAGGAGAGCTCTTGCAGTGCATTTTACGGCAAAAACAGATACAAGTGGGCAAAAACGCCACCCTCACGATCACGAGTTCGGGCGCATAACATTATCACCCATTTGCCTGGTCCCAGAGGTCCAGCTAAAGCAAAAAACCGGATGACTCCACTTGAGGCTTGGTCCTGCCTATTCACGAACGATATATTGGAGATATTGTTGAACAAACAAATCAAAAAATCAAAAAGTATTCTGAAAGCAATAGATGCGATGCGGCTTACACCAACACTGTTGATAGGGAAGAGATGCTTGCTTTTTTTGGTTTGATGTTTTTAACAGGAATATTCCAGTCAGGGCGACCGGTGGCGCAGTGTGTTGAGGCATCAGTCTCATGTTTGACTACCGGCGTTTCGGGTTCGAATCCCGTCCACGACAACATTCGTGGCCATGGATGTGCAGGAGGTGTATGCTGGCAACTGCATTCTCTGAAACCAATTTATGCCAACGAAACGTCAACTGGGCCAACATGGAACAGATGACGCGCTATGCCCCACAAGGGGTTAGGGCAATTGAGTATGGTCTTCGAAGTCAGCTGGAAGACCAATTTTTCGTACAGTTATGTGCTTGAATAGATTTCTATTCAAAATGTCATGTCTGCGTTTCGAGGATGAGAACACAAGGGAGGAGCGCAAAAAAAACCTGATAGGCTTGCCCTCATTTCCGAAATTTTTACAATGTTTGTAAAAAATTGTATCTCAAACTACAGTTGTTTCCAATATGTCACTGTTGACGAAATGCTCGTACCTTTCAGAGGACGCTGCCTGTTTCGCATGTATATGAAGTCAAAACCAACGAAATATGGACTGAAAATAATGTGTCTATGTGATGCTAAGACACATTACCTGTACAACGCTTTTGTATACACGGGAAAGGATTCATCCGTTCAATCTAATACACAGTTAGTTCCAACCAGGAATGTAATGACTTTGGCTGAGCCGCTGTATGGGACAAATAGGAACATTACGGCAGATAATTGGTTTTCTTCAATTGAGCTGGTGGATGCATTGAGACAGAAGAATCTGACTTACGTCGGAACTGTGCGCAAAATAAGAAGGAAATCCCTCCGCAATTCCTTGAAAATAAAAGTAGACCAGTTCTGTCATCAGTGTATGGTTTTAAAAGGGAAAATATGTCTCTCATGCAGCAGCAGTAACTAACTTGCCTTATATAAGACCAATAAGCACCATAGCTGATAATACTGAATTAATTTACTTGGCAAAAAAAAAAAAATAAAAAATAAAAAAAAAAAAATTTGCCATAAAAACGAAGCCTAACTTGACTCCCTGTGGTTTTCTAAACTTTTACGGAAATTTGAAATTTTTTATTTTCTATAGTTTTTCAATTATATTATCAACGAGAAAAAAGACTAAGTTTGTTTAATGTTAATTTTTTCATATATTTTTTATTTACTTGAAATATGTACTAAAAATATTGTAACCTGAATTACCATTTTCTTAATTTTATGTTCCAAATTTGTTATTTATGTTTTGAATTTGAATAAAACTTTTCTGATACATTTATAACATGTTGTTGAATTATTTAAAAAATTAAAATGTTTGAATTTTTGCAGTTTAATGTCTTTAGTAATGCATTTATTTTTGGGGGACCTAGGTCCCCCACGAGTGTAATTGTGTGGCCGGAAATAGCGAATGTAGCTGAGGGTTAAATACAAACACATTTGACCAAATCTGGCACGTATTAACAAAAACTTTTGTGACTACGTGCAGGCACATACACGTATTATGCAATGTGGGTTAGCTTACTTGGCACTTATAATTATCGGATTTTTCGAACCGTAAATTTCTAAACACAAAAAAAAATCATACATACTCGTACATAAAACGTTGAAAATTGAAACTGTCAAAAAATGATGTATTCGCCAGTAGCCACAACAATTTCAACTGAGAAGTTCACAGACCTGTCATCTTAAAAAAAACACAAAGTGATGAAAAAGAAAGGTGATGTAAATTTCCGCGATCTGTATACCATAAAGATACGGGAGAATCCGTAAAAAACTTTTCATGAAGTAAAACAATGTACACATTTGTATGTAAATGCGGAGTAGCATCTTCAGTTTTTTTTAACTTTCCAGTGTACTGAAATTGAAAATGCATCTGCATGATGAAAGGAAAAAATATGTATCTACTTATATACACATATGTATGTAATTATGGTAGCACTTGTTGTTGTACGCGAACTGGGGCGGAATTAAATTAGTCTTCATGATCACAACTGCTATAAAAAAATTATGTCATGATTAGTACTTTGTAAGTATTCAGATTACCAAAGTTTACGATAGAAGAATATTAATTTTATTTTTTATTTTTGTTGTTTTTGCTCGTAAAAGAGTATTTTTGCCGATATAGATCAGGTCTGTTTACGGGTAAAATGAATGGATCAAATCGAGAGATGGTACGAATTCTCTTCATACGTAATATACCCTCATCCACTATCAACGAGAGAATTTTAAAATCTTACTGGTTCAATAAAAGCGGGTAAAGTTGTTTGATTAGATATTTTCTGGCTAAATGCTGCAGAACTGCAGTTTTGCGTCATAATGGCGTCATTTAAAGAGTCAGAGTTTTTATTTATGCATATCTATCGTATATCGGAGTTATGTATCTGATTAATAATTTCCAGAGTAGAGTCTCTTCACCAAGAACTATTTAGAACCCGTCTTGCTTCAGAATACAGCTAGGTATAGATATATCTCTAATTGCCTTGAGCCCTCCAGGGGCATGGGCGCGTCAACATCTCTAGCATTTCTATGCCTTGTTGACGTTTCAATAGCATATCTTCAGAAGAGCAGTTGCTAGCATGCACCTCCTATCCGCGTCGTCTTTATACTGACAAGCTCAGAGCACTGTGAGAGTTCTATTAGTACTAACAGGCAGGTTTTTGATCGCGCCGAGATTCGATCTCCGAGGTCTAGATTAGCATCGTAGAGCGGTGACCGAACGATCACGGCCACCGAGCGCGACACATTTAATTACTTTATTATTTACACTCGAGCAAAGCAGTCAAGCAAGCCATTCACTACCGCCGCCACTCCGCTCCACATTAGTGTATAGAGACAGATCGGCGACAACCTTTGCTGACCCTATAATGTAGTTCTAGCCGGCAAGTCATTTCCAGCCCGAGTTTGGAAGAAGAAAATCAAAGACAAGGGAATTTTGAAAAGGGTCAAAATAAGAAATATGTATAACAATTTCGCATATTTATTTAGAAAAAAAAACAAGTTAATCAGTTATTCGAGCAGTGCAAAAACTACAGCTTTGAAGTGAAATTACTTCCTAGTTTTTCTAAATCTAGTCTCTGTCATATCAGAATATACATCCATAATTGCAGCATGATTAAGGCTATTTTGCAGCATTGCTGATCTTAATTATGTTTTCAGTCCTCCAAGGCTCGAATAATAGAAAAAACTCCTATGTATCATTCGAGCAGGGTGACCCAGGTATCGTAACAAATAAATAACTCACACAAATACATGAATAACCATCGAGTCCATTCGTATTTCTTAAAAAAAAAAGAAGCTGCAACTTCCCTATTCATTTTTTTTTTGCAGAAGCATGTCCTGGTCACTGAGGTCTTTTCTTTGTCAAAGTCATTTTCATTAAAATTAACAATAATACCGATGTCTGTGGGCTGATCTGTCGAAAATCTTTCTAGTATTTTGAAAAATTACGCAGACTCATTTTCAAACCGACTTTTTAGAGCCACAGATAATCAATAGATATTCATCAGTAACTGCTTCACTTTTGACATTGTTAGTGTTTCAACATCCAAGAAGGTAATGCAAGGATTTTTCTGTGTAGCTTACTACCGAGCAGAGCTGTATCCATTGGCCTGACCTTGGTCTAGGCGTACTGCGAAGCAGAGAGTAGGTAGGTTGAAATGGTGCCGCGTGAATGATTATCAATTAATGTCTCTAGCATCTTTAGAAGTGTAGAGGACAGGCTGATGAGCCTTCGGTCCTTAGGGTGTGAATGCGAGCTCTTCCCGCTTTGGGAATGAACACAACATTGACCTTCATACACATCTGAGTGGTACCAAGAAGAGCATGGAGCCGATATTTACATACCAAAATAAGCGCTTGCTACAAAACGCTCGGATTGCGGGCGTAGCCCTCTATATTCTGGTTTGATTTCTTATTGAAAACTATCTGTTTAGTCGTCATGAAACCTTAACTAGCCAGCCTTGCCTCACTCTGCCCTACCGTACGTGCTGTTTAAAATCGACCTTCGAGTATATACATTTATCGATGTACCAGACTCATCCTTTAGACCTATGCCAATATGGCTATTATACGTATGTATTCGTATGTGCGAATTGATAAATGAATTTACTTTTTCATAATAATTGGTTGATATCCTGAATGATATTCAAAATCGCATATAACAATATTCTTTTGATTTTAGACACCTTGCGTCAAACTACATATCTACAAGTTCTGCTGCCGCTGAACCTCTGAATGGCAAACAAACTACTCATTGGACAAACAGAGTCCATTGCTTAAATAAACGTTCATACTCCACACACGTCGAAATGGCTCCACCGGCGAGTTAAGAGCCATACATGAAACCCTTTTGAAAGCATCGAATAACTTTTCATGAAATTCCGTACAATTAGTGCATTCATTCGTTCCAAAAGAAAAAAAAAGGAAAAGTTCATTTCAATGGAAAGCTTACATCTCAATTTCTGAATGTAAATATTCGTATCAGTTTGTAGTAGAGTGGTTGTCAAGCGACTAATGGAAAACCATGATTCTAAAATGCTGTCATGAATATGAAGAAATAGCTGGCTGTTATTGTTGCTAAGGGTACTATTGTATATTTGTATATATAGTATGTATTGTATATTAAGATGGAAAAAGGATTTTAAAGTACATATTTGAAACTGTTTACAATATTTTTGATTTATAAATTGAGCTACATATTACAAACGTCAAGAATTTTTGTTTACATGTAACACGCGCCTCAAGAAAGACCCGCTTGAGATGATGTAGGGAAAACTCTTATCTTCTCCGTATCGTGGTTCAGGCAGTGTATGAGCGGTTGACCGTCTGGAGTGCTAAACATAGTATAGAGTAATGCATGCAACGAATCATATTTTCAAGTGCGTACGATATGAGGACATTAAATAACTAACATGCATGAGTTAGAATTTCTTATGATCTTGAGATAAGAGATGGTGGATTAGATGGAGTATGGATGATTGTGTGTGTGTTTAGCGTGAAAGAAGATTATCGGTTTGAACTAGTGGTTCATTCTACTGTATGATCCATACGGGCGCGATACGGAGTTGGTTATTCAATTGATCGGTTTTTAAAGATTATATTCAGTTTCCTACTTCCTTAGTTACAAAATTCAGGTGTGGGGTTATTACTCAAATCCCTGATTGTTTAACTAGTCGTTGATTAGTGTTTCAAGTTAGTCACAGTGAAGTTTGAAAAATAAAAACAAAAACACTTGAACAATGTCGGAACGTGAAGGTGACGATCAAATGGCGGAAACTGTTGGTCATCAAAGTAGTGAAAGTGCCGAGGACAGTATGAACGCTTTAACTAGACGGGAGTTGGATTTATTGCGTCGGGAAAAGGAATTATTGGTTCGTGAAAATGAGTTCCTCCGAAAACAATTGGAAGTGCGGAATAGTCCAGTGATTATGAGTGCAAGCCATAGCGAAGCCAGCATTCAAAATAATGGAGATGATCCCATTATTCGAAACAGCAGAGGTGATCCTAGTGTTCAGAGTGGTTTTCGCTCAACAAACTTGGGTTTTGATACCATCAAAAACCTGATCGAGCGTTTTGACCCAGCGAAAAGTGCTAATGTGGATCGATGGGTCAAAAATATTGAAACACTAAGTGAAGTTTATGGGTGGAGTGAGAGAGAAATGCTTCTCTATGCATCACTCCGTTTAGATGGAGCTGCATTAAGCTGGTATCATAGCCACCGTCAGACTCTTACGGCGTGGCATATATTTCGTAAGGCCATCAAGGAGAGTTTCCCCTCGCAAAACGAAAACGCCAATGTGCTTATGCAGATTCTGTTACGGCGACGTAAAAGTGATGAGTGCATTGAAAAATACTTTTATGATGTGACTGAGCTGGCTGCTAGAATAAGTTTGCCCGAAAAAGTGACAATGCAATATGTTGTTAGTGGACTTAATGAAAAGAGATTGGTTGACAGTATGGCAGCAGTGAATTGTGACTCCCTTCCACAATTATTAAGTGCCATAAAAAGACAGGAAGAAATCAATGAGCAAAATCGTTACCGTGATCTTTTAAAACGACCAAGCACCAGCAAATTTAAAAACGATGAACCACCAATCAAGAGAATATACGAAGACAATAGAAAGCCTCTCGATAAAAGGAGTGAAAGAATATGTTTTAAGTGTCGAAAGCCCGGTCATTTGGCTAATAAGTGCCCACATAACACAGACTCCAAAAAAGATATGGGAAGGGAAAGACGCTGTTTCAAATGCCAAAAGGTAGGACATTTGATGAGAGACTGTGCAACAGTGGTAACGAAAGTGTCAAAGATCGATTGACAAAACGGGGAGTATTATCGTGATATTAAGGTGGATGGAATAGTGTTAAAGGCCTTCATTGATCTTGGAAGTGAGTGCTCAACCATCAAACAGTCGGTATGTGAAAATAACAAGTGGACCATCACCCCAAGTCAGGTAATACTCAAAGGTTTCGGAAATAGTTTAGTGAACGCGGTCGGACATTGTGAAAAAACATTAATAATAAACGATATTCAAAAAACTATAAAAATAACTGTGGTTAATGATAAGGTGCAAGACTGTGAAGTGATAATCGGAACAGACTTCCTTGATGATCCGCAAATTGAAATTTTAAAATCTTATCAATCGTTGGACATTAGAAAAAACTCTGTCGGAGACACAGTGTTGAACTCGGTTGGAAAAGACAGTGAAGTAGGTGAAGTGATTCAGAACAGTGATTTAAAAGACATTAGTGCTAAGAAAAATAACAGTGAGAAAGGAAGTGAGGAAACTTATAATGTGTTAACAGTGAAAAGGAAGAACTTGAACTTGAGTGAGGTGCAAATCGGTGGTGCAGAGTGGGTAAAGGAGCAGCATGCTGCGTTAATTGAAATGCTGAAGGATTATGATGACGTTTTTGCTGATTCGCTGAAAGATATTGGTAAGACTGATCTTATAAAAATGAAAATTGAGACGAAAGACACAAAACCTATTGTGTACCGACCGTATAAGGTTGCGTATGGCTTGAAAGACGAACTGAAAAAGACCATAAAGGAACTATTGGACAATAATATTATTCAAGCTTCTACATCGGAGTATGCAAGTCCTGTTCTATTCGTTCCTAAAAAGAATGGGGAATATCGCATGTGTGTAGACTATAGGAAATTGAATGAAGTAACGAAAAGTGAACATTTCCCACTACCACACATTGAAAAGACATTAAACTCTTTGTGCGATAAAAAGTATTTCACGACACTCGACATGATAAGTGGGTATCATCAAATTCCCATTGCAGAAGAAAGTCGGAAATATACTGCCTTCATAACACCGGAAGGTCATTATGAGTATATGAGAGTACCTTTCGGTTTAAAGAACTCTCCGGCAACCTTTTTGCGTCTCATGAAACTTGTCATACCACAGATTCCAACTGAATTGGGTACAATTGTTTGCTATATGGACGACATATTACTCGCAACAAAGACATATGAGAATGCTTTGAAAGTGCTTGAAATCGTTTTAACTTCATTTCGCAACCACGGGTTAACATTGAATTTGAAAAAATGCAGATTCATGGAACAAACGATAACATTCCTTGGTCATAATATTTCAGAAGCCGGAATTACGCCAGGAGATAATAAAATTAGTGCTGTAAAAGACTTCAAAAGGCCTGAAAACGTACGTCAAGTTAGACAATTTATTGGACTAACCAGTTATTTTCGTCGATTTGTGAAGGGATTCGCGGAAATCGCTAGACCGTTGAATCTGCTTTTAAAGAAAAATGCTAAGTTCATATGGACAGACGAACAGGAATCCGCTTTCAATAGGTTAAAATCAGTTTTGATTAAACAACCGATCCTTGCGGTCTATAATCCAAGGCATAATCACGAAGTGCACACTGATGCCAGCAGTTATGGACTAGCTGGTATTCTTATGCAGAGGGACGACAGTGATATACTGAAGCCAGTCTCCTACTTTAGTCGATGTACAACTGAAACTGAAAGCCATTACCATTCATACGAGCTAGAAGCTCTTGCCGTTGTTGAAAGCCTTGAAAGATTTCGGCATTATCTTCTGCATAAACACTTTAAAGTTGTAACTGACTGCAATTCTTTGAAAATGACGCACGACAAAAGAAATATCATCCCTCGTATAGCCAGATGGTGGCTAAAGATTCAAGAATTCAACTTCGAGGTCGAATATCGCCCCGCAAGCAAACTGGCTCATGTGGATGCGCTAAGTAGAATGCCGTCAGAGCCCGGAGAAGAAGGAGACACTGTAGCATCAAAAGTAATGGTAATAAGTTTACCGAAAAATGATTGGATGCTGACGCTTCAGTTGCAAGACCCATTTCTTAAGCGAATTCAACAAGTATTATTAGGAAACGAGACTACCGGTGATGACATTAATGGAATTAAAGGAACTTATTGTCTAAAGTATGGACGCGTATACAAAACTACTAATCTAGGGGAGCGATTTGTAGTACCTCGTACGATAAGATGGCGTGTTTTACGTATGTCACATGATGAAATGGGACATCCAGCTTTTGACCGAACCGTTGCAAACATACAAAAGTATTTCTGGTTCCCAAATCTAAAACAAGCTACGAAGAAATATGTTAATTCCTGTGTGGATTGTTTGTATAATCGTCGAGGTCAGGATGAGTCGAATTACCACATATACTCGCCCTTACGAGAAGCGGTACCTTTTCATACGATACATGTGGATTTTCTGGGGCCATTTCCTAAAAGTCGATCTGGAAACATGCATTTACTCGGAATAATTGATTCATTTACAAAGTTCGTTATCTTACGCTGTACAAAAAGTCCAACAGCCAAAATTGTCATCAATATTTCACAATATTTTGGTGTTCCATCAAGACTTGTAAGCGATCGAGGATCAGCGTTCACGTCAAAAGAATTCCGAAAACATTGCTCTGAAAATCACATTAAACATGTATTAACTGCGGTTCAAACTCCTCGAGCGAATGGTCAAATTGAGCGATATTTTCGCACAATACATACAGCGATTACAACATCAACATCTCGAGAAGAGGAATGGGACAAATGTATCAGGAACATACAATGGGCGCTTAATTCGATGAAGCAGACGGTCACGAAAAAGTCACCGTTTGAGTTACTCATGGATTTCAAACCAAAGGATATCCTACGTAATAAGCTAATATTAGCATTACAAACGGACGAAGATACATCCGATCCCGAAGAAGAGATCCCACTATCCGAATTAAGGGCAAAGATTCAAAACAACATGACAATCGCGCAATTGAAACAAGCTGATAGGAAGAATAGTCAACTACGTGCGCCGCAACAGTATTCTGAAGGAGACTTAGTTCTAATAAAAACGGAAGGCATCGCTACGGGACAGCCACGAAAATTGCAACCGAGATTACCAAATCGCCAAGGTTTTGGGAAACGATCGATATTTGGTACAAGACATGGTTCACTTCCAGATAAGTCAGAAGCCGTACTCGTCTGTTCATGCAGCTGATCGTTTAAAAAAATGGTGTACACTGAGTGATTTCGATTGGAAAGACGATGGCGATGAGGACGATGGTGACGAGATCGAAACGGAAGTTAAGTAAAGATTTCCTCGTATCATTTAAATATTTTTTTTGTTGTTCTCTTTCTTTTGGTTTGCTAATATGACGTTCATTCAAAAAAAAAATATGTTCTGAAACTTTTCTTAAAAATAAACAATCTACAATATTTGCTAATTGAGTGAGAATTTCATTTTGGTCACTATAATACATTGTGTATGTTGAAAACTTCGTGAACAAGATGTACGGTACGAAGGTTATTTAATCAACTCAAGCGACTATGTGTCGAACAAAGATAGGTCTGAGTGGCTATGTGAAGCTTATGTTTCCTGAATGCATTAGGAAGATTTTGCCGCTGTGTGCGGAAAATGTTGCCGCTGTGTGTGGAAAATGTTGCCGCTGTGTGCGGAAAATGTTGCCGCTTTGTGCGGAAGATGTAGCCGCGGTGTGCGGAATATGTAGCCGCTGTGTGCGAAAGATGTAGCCGCTGTGTGCGATATTTTTGTTGTTGAAGCAGAAGGACAGTTACATAAACAAAAATAAAAAAGAGCAAGTACCACTGAACTGTGTGTGTAAGATGGTGCGTACTAAAGTAATAAAATAATTGTGTGCTGTGTGCAGAGGACATTGTTGCAATCAAACTGTGTGTTAAGATTGTGAAAGGAATCGAAATGTCAACGTACTTAACACTGAGACAGTGTTACGGCAGGTTGGCCGAGTTGTAACACGCGCCTCAAGAAAGACCCGCTTGAGATGATGTAGGGAAAACTCTTATCTTCTCCGTATCGTGGTTCAGGCAGTGTATGAGCGGTTGACCGTCTGGAGTGCTAAACATAGTATAGAGTAATGCATGCAACGAATCATATTTTCAAGTGCGTACGATATGAGGACATTAAATAACTAACATGCATGAGTTAGAATTTCTTATGATCTTGAGATAAGAGATGGTGGATTAGATGGAGTATGGATGATTGTGTGTGTGTTTAGCGTGAAAGAAGATTATCGGTTTGAACTAGTGGTTCATTCTACTGTATGATCCATACGGGCGCGATACGGAGTTGGTTATTCAATTGATCGGTTTTTAAAGATTATATTCAGTTTCCTACTTCCTTAGTTACATACAGTAGATTTTCTAGTCAAAAGCCGTCATTCAGATAATTTACTGGACTTCTAAACTACTGGATTACACAACTCAGTGCGTTCAATTGAACAAATAAATTATAATAAATGTATTTAATTTGTATTTACTCGAAACTATAGTAAAAGCTATTAACATATGGCACTCATGGGAAATGCGAGTTGCCTTGCGACTTCCTACGTATACTTCCCAGGACTTGTTTGTTGACGTTGACATAAAGTGGCTGTTAAAACGATCGATAAGCGGGAAGGGAGTTTCAAAGAGCGGAAATTTAATTATGATAATCAAATTCTAGTGCAACGGGAAGTTATGGAAAGTAGAAATGAGCCTGACTATGACATCAGCATGCATAGGGGTTGTGGCAATGATTAATATTCGTTCAATGAACCATGGAATGGGAACGTAATGGAAGCCAGTGAGAACTAAGGACACATTTAACCAACCCCAAATACTCGTAGCATTGAACTTGATGCACAGATGCGTGATCTGTGGATAGATCACATGTACAAAGTACCAAGAGATCATAAATTTAGCTAATTAAAGAGACTATGATTCCGTTTTATGAGTCTTCTGTCTAAGGCCCAAACCAGATTGAATGCAGAATGCAGCAGGAGCGGCAGAAGCAGAAGCAACAACAGGTAGATCTGTCGCGATGACAGATCTACCTGTTGTTATTGCTGCTGCTGCATTCTGCGTTCAATCTGATTAGGGCCTGAGTTGACAAATCTATTCATCTTAGAACTAATAATAATAAGATCAGATCTATCCGAGGGTTGACTTAGTTTTTTATAATATTGTTTTCATTTTTCTTGGGTTTGCCGATGCATTGCTGTGATTCGTCCATCCAGCTGTCAATGATTTTAATGATAATATTTTGCCATAAATGGCCAGCAATGCAAGAAGAATATATTTATTTATTAAAAATTACAGCCATCGAAAATAAACAAGATCGTGTTATTCTCTATCCAATTAAACCTAATTTTAAGTTTTAATTATACATTAGATTTATGGTATTTTATCGTATATCAGAACGGATTTTTGTTTCTCGAGAATCTTGGCATCAACACTAATACAGCCGCTCTGATTATCTTTGCACAAGTTTTGACAATCCTACCTTGCTATTAAAACAAAACTACAGCTATTTGACACATGTTTCCGAAAAAGGTCTGGGTATCGAAAGGTCTGTCTCGATTTTCTTCAATCGACTATTCTATTTTATTCTATTTTGACTAATGCCACTACTGTATAGCAGTGGAACTTAAACAATGACTAAACCTTACTTTTGATCAAAGTTAATTCGTCAGTACTTCTTCAAGTTGCTCAATCCTTTTGATGAAAAAGATACCGGGTTTTCGTCAGCGAAGCCCTCGATATTTCCTAAAAGTCTGAGAAATGAAAATCGTTATTTGGCGCTGGAAAATCGTTAATTTGATTCGAGCAATTGCTGATTTTTCGGGAAAATCCTGAATATGATTCGGGAAGTCGTTGACTTAATCTAATCGTTTTTAACATGAGAATGTTTATTAGGGGACTATTAATATAAAAACCGACTAAAAACCGACCGACACGACATGGCTTTAAACGGGATTCGCTAGCATGTACGAGAATGAGACATTGGATTTATATGTAGAGTGGAATAGTGTGGGTGTGTTTGGGGCTTGCAACTGAAATGGTATAGTGGGTTTGAGCGATTTTGTGGAGGGGAATCCAATTCGATATACAGTTAAATGTCTGATATGCATTTTGTGTAAGATTATTGTGCGTGATAATTGTTATAATGATTGGAAAATTATTGCTAGGTGATGGTGGCTGGATTTTGATGGCCGAGTGTTATGAGGCGAATGCACTAGACTACTATTGATGGCATTCTGAGTTGTTTCTGTAGGACGAAAGGACATTGGCAATGAAGTGATATGTAGGCAAGATGGGTATCATATAACTGGAGGTGATGAGGCGAATGCATTCGACTACTGTTGATGGCATTTCAAGTTCTTTGGTCAGGAGAAAAGGACCTTCTTGGGCATGAACGTGGTTTCAGTTCATGCCCAAGAAGGTCCAATATGATATCTTCTGATACTAGATTACTGTTGAAGGCGTTTTGATTTCTTTGGTCAGGATAGAAGGACCCTTTTGGACATGAAGAGAAACCTAGCCAATTATGTTAACAGTATATAAACATTGCCTTAACAATATGTTAACAGTGCATTAACAGTACAGTAACAGTATGTTAACAGTACATTAACAACATATTAAGAGTACATGAACAGCATGTTCAAAGTACATCAACAGTGCATTAACAATAAATTAACAATGCATTAACAGTACATTAACAGTGCATTAACAGTATGTTAACAGTAGATTAGTAGTGCATTAACAGTATGTTAACAGTTCATTAACAACACATTAACATTTAGCAGTACATTAACAGTGAATTAACATTATGTTTAAAGTGCATAAACAATGCATTAATCGTATGTCAGCAGTACTTTAACAATGCATTAAAAGTCTGTTAACAGTGCATTACCACTAAGTTAACACTGTATTAACAGTACATTAATCGTTCTTCAGCAACATATTAACAGTGCATTAACAGCTGTGTTTGGAAGTTCTTAAACTACCATAATGAACTCCGGGGGTGTTAACATGAAAATGTTTATTCAAATGTGTTATGACATAAAATTTGATCATAATAATAATGAAATTGCTTGTCGATAGAGCAGTTAAAACAAATTATCGGTTAGAATTATGAACGCACATAGCGTGAACTTCTGCATCAAATACAACGGTAGTTTCCACCGGGACTCTTTGTAGCGAAAACGTGTCAACCGATGTGTCAAAAAATTTAGCAAATTAATAATAAACATTTTCATGGTTAGCGTTACCGGCCTCGCTCGATGCTCCGGAAATTTTTCTTAACTGTAAAGCAATGGGGCAGACATATTAGCCGTGTTCAATACAATCGAATAAAGAACCAGAATGAATCGAACGGCCTGGATCTGTGACGAACGAATCCAAACAGTAACCATACAGATAATTCGATGCATGAGGGTGATTTGCGGTCTCAGTATAGAAAGGTATAGGGGCGAATTGCCGAGAAATAAGTTGACGTTCAACCAATTCACTTTCAACTCTGATCCATATGTGATTCCATACGATCCCTGGATCAAAGGCCGATCAGTAGTTTTGTATGTAAATTCAACTTTGTATGTTTGAATGAATCGAGCGTGACTATTATTTTTTGGCATGATAATAGTGGCTATTTGAATTCGGTCGTCGCGGATCGGTGACGTTCACTCTGGATCTCTGTCCGCTAGTATCGAACACGGTCAATGTGATACCACATATATATCAATGGTATCAAGGCTCTAAAAACCTACTAAAGGTCACAATTTTATTTCGACACGCTAATATTTGGTTTAATTTCCAATTCTGTATTGTTTTTTTGATTGGAATTCATCGGTTATCACTATAACAATGTCCAATAAAGCGGTCAATTGTAATCTTGTGCCAATCTGAGATGAATAGGCAATTCGCAAAGGAATAAACAAAATGAATTGCTGACAAAAGTTTATAAATCAGCACTAATAAAGAGGTCTACTCGCAGATTGCAACGCAATCAGAAATCGAAAATAGTCTACCACGAAATGAAAGCAACATGAATGTTTGAATGAATGTCGATTCCAAAAGAATTGGTGTCACTGATTTCGTGTCACTTTTGCTTTATTAGTGTCACCATACACTGTCGAACTCGAACTCGAGCACGAACCTGGTATAAATGTCCTCTGACACACACATACACTTCACATAGGTGTGAAGAAAACCGGTCCACTTGTACTATTCGTGTTCGAGTTCGACAGTGTATGGTGACACTTAGGGGATATCCTGGCATCCGATTTTCCAGAAACACCTCCAGAACGACCCCATAGCCATTAATGGTGCGCTACACACGTCTCTCACTCACAGAGGCCAGTACGTACAGACAGCAGCACTGGCCTCTGTGAAGGAGAGACGTTTCAGCAAAGATTATACATTACTAAGATACCGCACTTTATCCAAGTTAACGCAGCGGGCCCCGCTTCTTGTGATCACGTTTTGACTGAGCAGAGTTGATAACAATAAACGAACGATAACATTAAGCGAAAACAATTAGAAATCGTGAAATTCCTCCCATATTAGACAAAATATTCATGCCAATAGTCGTCACCAGAATTAATCAAATATAAATACATAACTCATTTATTAACTGTTATTTGTTATTATTACATGAAATGAGTATGTAATACGTAAATAGGCGGTTCTTCAATGTCACCTCCGACCTACTCAGGCTCCAAGTTTAAATTTTCCAAATGGTTACACGCCTCTTTTATCGAACACGAACATTGTACATTATCTTCAGATTTGTGAACTGTGCTTGTGTGTGTCGTGAGCCATTCGGAGGACACATTTGTACCATATTCGTGTTTGAGTTCGAGTTCGTGTTTGACAGTGTATGACCACGCTAAGCGTAAGAAACCTGTGAAGGTTTCTTCCTCAGTAGGGACCACTGCACTGCAACTGAAACTGATGACTAAGAGATCGACACAGATTTTAAGAGAAAGCTTAACATTGACTGTGAAGTTACATATTACTTTTAAAATTGCAATCTGATTGCAATATTCTCTGAATTTTCTTCAACAAAAATTGTTGGTGACGTTCTAACAAAACGAAGCGGAATGCAGCAGACAGCAGTAGATTTACTATACGTATTTACCGCGAAACTATTATAAAAGAAGCAATTAAGCGCCAAATTATATAAAAGACGAACACAACGCACATATATAATATTAACACAATTATTTGCTCGAATTTTAATTTGTTTTTCAATTTTAGTTCAAGTTTTTGAGCTCTAGCATAGGCGAGTTGATAGCATTAACCGGAATATCGATTACAATAAGCTGTACATTTTGCATGCATTGTCATAAGACTGGTTTAGTTTTCAAACTTTGATAACAATAAACGGTTGATAACATTAACCGCGATCACAATAAGCGGGGTTCAATGTAGTTGTATATGTGTTGGTTCATACAGTGCGTACACAAAGGGGTAATACCAACTAACAAGTATGTTACTCATACAATGAAATGTAATAGACAGTTGCCATTACTACATTAATTACAAACTCATTTTTGATCAATTTGTGTTCTAAGATGAGTATTTTTCTAATGCCACAAATGTGCATCGCGTTCAGTTATAAATATTTGCCCTAATCGCTAGTGGGACATAGCGCGTCAACAATTCGTTCACGTTTCATTAGCATATAACTGGTTTCGGACTATGCATGTTCCTATCATAGTATCCCCTGCCTATTTAGCCGCATTCTGCGACAAGTCGGAAATTACTGCAGCTTACTTATTGTGACACCCCATGCTATAGAGTGAGGACAACATAAACATCCATGGGCGAAACGGAATTCGAGCCTGACATCCCAACACACTGAGTTTACAACCAAATTAATCAATTTTAATTAAAAAAGTCTCTGAAAACCCAAAACTATCGCAAGTTGGACACGTTCGAAAATGCGAAATATACCTTCAAGCCTATGTAAATGGTTCTTATTATTTTATATGTAGGGGATCATTTGACAAAATGTTTAATTGTCATACGCAACCCAACTTTGGTATGTTCGACACCTATCCGCCAAAATATGAATGTGCAATTTTCATTTTGGTTTCTTCAACTTGGAATGATGAGGACAATTTCTCTATATAATACTTCGTGATATACACACATTTTAAGGAAGAAAATTTAAAAACTATAGCGGTATAATAACTATTTGAAAACAGTTTCACCATAATATTTTATTTTCACATTCATGTTTCTGATATGATATTTAATGTATGTACATTTGTATATTGAAATTATTCTTCAAATGAAATGCGCACAAAGTTGCAATCAAAACTTTTTTTTCAATATTTTATGGAATTCATTACAATTTTAGTTCAAGGACATGGGTAAAGTTATCAAACCCAAACCCACATAGCTACAGATGTTCAACCAATGTGCTTTTTTGTTTTGTATAAAATATATACAGTTATGAAGTGGAAGGCTTTTTCTACCACGTGAAGAAAATACAATAAATTACTCTTGGCTTCAGCATCTTCAAGCCTAATTGCCGCTCGAATATTATTATTTGCTGACCGTGTGAAAACATCCATTCCAAATTGATGAGTCCGGGAGTCTACGATCGAGTGAAACCACTCTGTGAATAAAGTTTAAAATTTCGTACCAAGTTTAAGATTTGAAACTCTCACAGACCACCTCTAGCGCTTTCGGTGACCACCAGTTGTCCGCGGGCCACCAGTTGTCCGCGGGCCACCAGTTAAGAATCAGTGGTCAATATGCATCTAACAAACAGACGATTAGATAGTCAAACACACAGAATAGCAACCGTTTCGAAATCCAAAGTCGATGTCATGAAATCCACAAGATCTATCCTCCCGGTTAATCTTATCTCTTCTTGCATAGATCCACAGATCTTCTTGCATTCAATTCGCTACATTTGCATATTCGATCTAAATTACATTTTGCACTATTTCCTTGAAATTTGCAAAACGATCACACACAAAAGACGAAAGATAGTCCAGACTTCGTGATCATGTATGTATGTATGTATCTACATTTCGCAAATATGTATGTACGAGTATGTTAGACGAAACCGTGCAAGTTTCAATCTTTTAATACTTCGAAAGGAGCGAAACTAGTATCCATTCATGTGATGCGAATTGGAGAAAACTTTGCTTTAATAGCGAACGTTTTTCACAAAGGAACATGCCGCACGATCGTTCATTTGCCATTGGAAGTTGGGTCTCTGAAAACATGTTCTAAGTAAATGTTATAGATCCAGTTTACACCGTTTTCACCTGTCATTTGTTTAATTTGATACACGGATTAAACATTTAGTTCCATGGCCAAATATCACATGCAGAGAAGACGATGAAAATTGTTTGCACTTCAAGAGTGGTGAATTGGTGAAATATGCAGGAGAGTGGCGAAAACCCAGTGGATTTTTTAAATGCATATTTCGAAAACTGGAAATGTATCCTTATACTCGTACGTAAATATGTATTACTATGTACTAACCATTTGAAGTTCTACACCTTCCTATTTTACTCGGTTTGATCGAATGGTGTGGACTGATGAGTCCTATAGAGCACGAATGGAATTACCTAAAGAGAAAGATTAGAGTTCTTCGCATATACAACAAGCTTGATACATATAGTACTTGGATTGACGTTGAATTACACTGCAATTATCGGCCTAGTCTTCCATATAGTGAAGACATGCTGCATTACTTTTCTTTTTATTTCATCACACTAAAAACAGCGATGTTAATCGCTACATTGGATCCGCCCCATGAAAACAAAAATGATCGATTTACTTTCAAGCATTCAATGTATTGATTAGAATTAAAGAAGAACATCGTTGGGTGCGAATTCTAGAGCAAATGCGCCCTAGAAATGTCTTTGAAACCTTTATGACCTAAATGTTATCCCTATTGCCCTGACCAAAGAATTCAAAATGAATTTGACAGTACTCCAGTGCATTCGTTTCATCTCGCGATTCTTTTAATTATTCTTAACCTTAACCTGATTTTAAGTTGTGAGTCCCCTGGGGTTTTAACCTACAGCAGTACACATCACTTGGTGATACTTAGAATAACATAAGGAAGCTATGTAGCTTTAAATTCTATTGAAATCGAAATACGGAAACCATTAGGTACGATACGATCACTTCTTGAAGTTCGTATGTGGGTTGTTTAACGAATACAAGCGATCTCTCCACAGCGAGCGAATGCCATAAATTAAATAAATAAGCCAATAGGCAGGGTTATTGGCTACGAAGGAGGGAGGAAAGGGTTGTTTTAAAGAGAGCAAACTCCTTTTATTACAATCAAATCAAATTGAAGTCTGCATGCCAAAAATCAGTCCACTACGTCAATTTTTTCAAGAGTTGTAGAAAAAAATATGAAACGTAGGGTAATTCGGGCTCTTTGTATGGAAAGTACCCTTGCTAATTGCTGCTTCTAACTGATCAGTCTCACTCTTTTAAGAGCGTATAATATAACCCTTAACAGTCACTTACCAAAGTTAGAGCTTTTCACGTTAATTCTATCGGGAGTTATAAATAGATTTAATTACTACTCATTTGTAGGGAAGATAGATGCTCCATTGGTTGGTTGGTTAAAGTAGCTGTCATTCCGCTAATGCAAAGGACACAAGCACCGCTGTTGTGTGCTGTTTTGATACGACATGCCTAGCAGGAGGAAAAACCTTTGTTGTCAAAGTCTCCCTTGGTGGTCCGAGAGTGTTCTCATTCTCAGACCCATTCCGTCGAGGAGATAGCGGATATGCTGGAGTCTCGTCCTGTTCTCGATGCCTGGCTCTAGCTAGAGCCCGACATGCACACAGGAAGTGGATCAGGGCTTCCTCTTCCGCCTCATTCTTGCAGCTCTGGAAGTGTGCATTTTACGGAATACCCAGTCCGGTCGCGTGCTCTCCCACTCGCCAATGACCCGTTTTAATGTCTCTTCATATGTACTTCCTGGTCATTTCCTTTTCGTTCCATATTGCTCCACATTTAAGATGTTACATACATATATGTACGTCGTGACGAAAACAATATACTAAATTCAGTTTTCACAGATGCGTTGATTTGATCTGTTATACATACCTTAAGTTGCGCTCGGTGGCCGTGGTCGTTCGGTCACCGCTCTACGATACTACTAATCTAGAGCTCGGATTTCAAATCCCGGCGCGATCAGAAACTCCCTGTGGGTACTAATAGAACTCTCTCAGTGCTCCGAGCTTGTCAGTATAAAGACATGCATGCTAGCAACTGAACTTCCAAACAGTAGATATGCTGTCGAAACGTCAACAAGGCATATAAATACTAGAGATGTTGACGCACCCATGCCCCTGGAGGGGTGAAGGCAATTGAAAAAAAAAACATAGTTATAAGGTCTAGGGTATAGCAATCAAATTGAACAGAACTGTTAAAGTCATTCTTCCCCCTCTCGATATAGTTACGGTTAGGTATGTATTTAGCTAGGTCTTGGACTATTCGAGGATGGTCTTTCATATTCATCATTGCATGCCCCTTGTCACTAAGCCACTAAGGCATGGGTCAAGCGTTCGAAGGACGCATGCCTCTGGGCAACCAAAAGTTGAATAAATGTGTACACTGGATGTACTCTTAGTGTGCTCGCCAGGTATCGAGCAAAGTAGCGCGCCAGATTTCTAGAGAAATTATCATGAGCTGCGTTGTCATCACGGATATTCTCAAATACGGATTACTGATCTTTATTAGGTAGGTCCTGCCATAATAAGGGCTACAATAGATAGCATAGATTGCAGTACCCACTGCATCGCTGACTTTTTCAGTTAATAATAATATTAACATTGTAATATTGGTTAGGTAAAAATCCACCAAGTGAAAATCCACAAAGTCGACACTCTGTCTTTAACCGTTACAGAGTCTATTTTTTGTAAATTATGTCAAAAAAACTTGACTTGCCGAACAAAATCCACATTTGCTACTGTCCCAATCATTTAATCCGCTTCTGGACCCCCAGTCAACAGAAACTTTTGGAGCATCTATTCAGAGGACTCTCCACATTAATTTAGCCAAATTTCAAAATTAAACGGTTTTGTTTTTTATTTTTATTTTTTATTCGAAGCGTCGACTACCTGTTGAAGTAAATTTGTTTTATCTCCAGACCATGTTTTCTTTCCTTTAATGCGTATTATTAGGAAATTTTTAAATCCAAAGGTATCAAAGCAATATGCCGTTGGAAAGTCAACACAATTGGGCAACTTTTGTAAAAATTTGCAGATTTGTCAGTAAAATTTACTGTTGTAAAATTATCATTTGAATTTTCGATTCAAAATCGGTTTTGAAATTTCTTTGAAGTTTGAACAGTTGTAACTTTCAAGCAACGATGAATTTCGGGAAATTTTTCATGTCTTATAGGAGACTTTATGTATTTTCAGAAAGTGAGGTAAAATCTCGGATTAAATAATTGGAACAGTGGGAATATCTGATTTCGTTCTGCAAGTCAAGCTTTTTGACACAATTTACAAAAAAAAACTATAACTCTGTAACGGTTAAAAACAGAGTGCCCATTTGCAATCTGATGCGGGACACCCTGGATATGGTTTTTACTTTTATTTAAGTGGTTCATTTTTACTGTGAGGTGTATTTTTGAACTTTTAAGGTTTATTTTATATATTTTTTGTATACTAAGCAGGAAAAATAATCGTAAAACATACTGAAATGAAAGACTTATTTGTTTAAACAATAAATTTATATAAAAACAATTTTAATCTGAATAGTTCTTTTTCTAACATAAGGTAGTTCAATTTCACTGTTACTCAGTTTATCTCAAATTTCAGAGTATACATACATATATGTATGTACAATACAAGCAACAACATTAAATATTTAGATAACAATCTTGAAGAAAATTAGCATTTTCAGGTGTTTACCTTTGCTAAGAATTCTTCCACTTATCTTTTCCAACACAAAGACTAGCCCAGCAAGAGGAATGCAGCGACTGAAACCAGACGGGAACCAACTTCAAACAACATGCACAAGATACTGGCCTCAATAACAACCATGAAGGCTCAACAAATTCTGCATGGTGCACTCTCCGAAACCAAAAGGGGGCCTTCGTTGCAAAAGAAATGGTTATGGTCAACAGACGGATGTAGTGGTCGATCGAAACTTCGAAATGTGCAGAGGGAATCATGCATGGCTAACAGGTGCTCGGCACCAAACTGTCGTATTGGCCGCGACCAAAGCGAAAGACAGTGTGAAACACATGACCAGGTAAAGTGGATAAAGCAAATAATTTTTGGAACGTGTAACATCCACAGTGAAATTCTCGTGTAAATAGCAAATGTGTGCCTGAATATATTCTCACCTGGTGTGGACGTTTTCGGGTCCCCGCGTGATGATCCGACCGTGTTTACTGATACGAACGAATGCCAGTTGAATCGATACCTTCAATAATTATTCACTACACTAAATAACTTCCCTTGTTGACACAGTTCACTACACTTGCTGCACTATACTTGTATATAGAACTTTTTTTTAGCCGCTTTTGTACCTTTTATCATGCACCTGGGTGTGTACAGTTGCAGCAGAAAAGCGGCTTATGCCACTTGACCTGTGGCGGATCGCATCGAACACGATCGTTTGCGTTGCACGCACGAAAATACGGAAAACTCGCGAAACAATCACAGTTTATCACGAGCACTGACGATATAATGAAAAATTGGTGAAATGTGTACGGTCACTTTATTGAAATTCCAATGGTGCGTGCGTCTACAAGCCCTTACAAGCAATTAGGACGCACAAGCGCGGATCTGGCGAAAAAAAAACCCAATCTTCACAACTTACCACTGTCAAATGTGATAACGTGATCGAATCTCTCCGAAAATTTGCGAAAATCTCAATCAATGCGCGAGTGACTGATAAAGCGGCAATTATGCGTTTCACACCGAACAACGAATAGCAAGCAACTTTACAGCAGAAGTTAATCTCAAGCAAGGGAACCGGCGACCGACGACCCACTACTACCAATCGAGCAGCCAAACGAAAACTAAAAAGCCAGCGAGATTCGAGAGCGATTCAAATCACTCGCGCCCGCTATCACGGTGGTCGTTAGATAACTCGAAAACAAATGGTTGGACACGGCAACCCTGAGTAATGTCGCCGGCTGAAGCGAAGACACCTGAAGCTCCTCACCGGTAATGTAGTCTGCACTCGTGGTCGTGACGTCTCTCCGCTACGTACACCTGAGAAAAGGGTTCAGGTATGTATATGAGACCGGAACACGCGCTCTCAAGCAAACAAACAGCTATGGCGGATGTAATTGTGTGCACCAGTGGCGTTGCCAGAATGGATGTGTTGCAATGACGAAAAAAAGTGTTTTTTGATGTGCGCTTACTCCGCATCTTTTTCGAATTGATGTAAATTGGAAATATGTACTAGAATACTTAATTTAATAGGGTAATCGCTTATTATGCATTTTCATTTTAATATCATTTTCTGCACACCATTTTCATATCCATTACCAAGGCAAATTTGCCCGAAAACTTGTGATTGTCCCATTCCTTCTCTGATTGTGATTGCCATACAGGAAACAGCTACATATCACGTTGCGTAGTAGGAATGAGGTAGTTGGGACGATAAGCGATTGAACCTTGCAAAATATGATAGAGAAATGCCGTTTCGGCTGACTGTTTGGGGTCACCCTATATTGGACCTTGGACCCCGCCGCAGAGCGGCTGTGCAGGCGGAAAACTGAAAAAATTGCACACATTTTTAATATTCTCCTCATAATTGTAAACGGTGCTCCGAGTCGAAAAACTTTGTAGAGTTTAAATTAAAGAGCGTCAAACTCTGCGTCAAATGCACTGCCAAAGTCAAAATTCGCTTCAGGGGGGAAAGTCCTCCTCGTGGGCGTCCCCTGGTATCGGCAGTGAGTCAAATCACTGACGGCCAAGTCTTAACGATAAAACAGTTTCAAAAAAGTCAGATACTCGCAACTGTAGCCTGAATGGCTGACCAACATCTAAGCGTCACAGGTTTAGTAAGATGGAATGATTTGTGTAGCTGGACCTGCAACATAGTTGTGTGAACTCCAGCGCGTTTATTAAAGCATCTGAAGCAGCTATCTTCCGAGGCCATATTCTGAATGGGGTTAACCGATATGCTGAGAGCTCGTCCTTGTAAAAACCACTCCATGTCAAGAAACCTGGAGCACAAGCCTCGGATTGGACGGATCAACAACGGCGACCACGCAAACGACTAACGGATTATTCTTTTGGATCCGGGAATGTACGCTCCCTGAACAAACCAGGGGTCGAGAAGGCCCTCCTTCAACAGGTCGAAAAGTACAAACTGAGTATTACTGCAGTCCAGGAAACAAATTGGCTTGACAGCGAGATCAATGACAAGAAATCGGACACAATTTTTAGAAGTGGCAAACCATCGGGCCACAAGGAGTTTGGAGTAGCATTTATATATAGTGAACAATCACCTCATGCCGCACATTACTGACTTCAAACCCATAAATAAACGGCTGTGTGAGATTCGCATTAAGACTCGATTCTTCAATCTCTGGCTTATCAATGTACACGCCCCACTGAAGTTAAAGAAGACGCAGTAAAAGATGAGTTCTACGCCCGCCTTGAGACTCTCTTTAGCTCACTTCAACAAACGACGTCAAATTGCTACTGGGAGACTTTAACGCGAAAGTCGGAAATGAAAGTTGGCACCGGGGGACCAATGGAGGCCACAGTCTCCATGAAGACTGTAACGACACGGGCCAGCGACTTGTCGACTTCGCCTGCAGTAGGAAGCTGGTCGGAAGCTGTAGGTGTTTCCCGCATCGACGCATTCACAAGCAGACCTGGAAATCTCCAGACGCTTATACCGTCAACTAAATTGATCACTTCCTCATTTGTAGGAGATGGAGGAGTGTGATGGGTGTTCGCTCTTATCAAGGAGCAAACTGCGACTCAGATCATCACTTGGTGAAGACGACCTACAGATGTATAATAGAATTTCCTCAGTGCACCAATCAAGAATCAGCCCTCCCAAAATCTTTGCGGTTGATAAACTTCTGAGCGATGCTACGGCGGTGGCGTATACCACCGTCCTTAAGGAAAGACTATCGCATATGCTACACAACAACAGCAACACAGGCGTCCATGGGTTCTGAAAAGAACTCAAGGATACCATCATCTATCATTGATGGTATCCTTGAGAGAGAAGAGAAGATTGTGGAATATACGAGTGAAGCCCGGCGAGCGCGAAATGACTAGTTCGACGAAGAATTCAAAAATTAACTTGACGCGTAAAATGAGGCCTATAAACGATGGATTCAACGAGGAACCAGAGGCAAAAGAGAAAAATATGACGAGCTACGGCGAATATCGAATAGGATAATTATACGTAAGAAACTTAAATACTTTGACGAGCAGTTGCTGAAAATTAATGAAAGCTTAGCTAATAGGAACACCATACAAGCGTACAAAATAGTAAATACAATTAAGAATGGCTATCAATCCAGGACCAGCCTTTGTAAGGACAAGGATGGTCACTAAAACAAAGTAAAGCGCCGGGCGCTGATGAGATTCCTACCGAACTGCTAAAATACGATGGAACGGGTCTAGTTAATGCTATACATCAGTTACTCCTGCAAAATTGGGAGGATGAGGTGATCCCAGACGATTGGCGCAGAAGCATAATCTGTCCAATTCACAAAAAGGGAGATAAACTGCGGTGTGAGAATTACCGGGGCATATCACTAGTTTGTACGTCCTAAACAATTTTGACGAAAATTCTGGAAATCAGAATAAAACCGTACGCAGAACGAATCATTGGCGAATATCAAAGCGGTTTCAGACCTGGTCGCTCCACAACCGATCAGCTCTTTACGGTCAAACTGATACTTCAGAAGTGCTGGGAGTACAGCGTAGACGTATACCAAATCTTTGTCGACTTCAAGCTGGCACACGACAGTATCGATCGTGGAGTACTGTACAACATCATGCTGCAATTTGGGATACCGGCCAAATTAGTGCGACTGACAAAGATGACGATGACCAATTCCGTGTCACAGGTCAGGATCCATAATATACTTACTGATCTATTTGAAACGCACACTAACCTGGAACAGGGCGATTGATTGGCACCGAAGCTCTTCAACCTAAGCACTAGAATACGCTATTCGAGATTTCGGGCTATGAATTTGGACAACAGCAATACACTACTCACCAAGTCGACAAAACTAGCAGCGTACGGTGACGACATCAACATCCTGTCCCGAAGATTGGCCGATGCAGAAGAACTTCTGCATACGCTCGATACTGCTGGAAAAGAAGTTGGACTACGTATCAACAAGGGTAAAACTAAAATAATGATGCAGTCGACGACAAGGACACCTGCACAATCGAGCATCAATGTGAGGACCTCAACATCGAGTTCGTGAATGACTTCATTTACCTGGGTTGCAACTTGTCAAGGGACGCCAACGAAACTGACGAAATCAAGCGACGGATACATTTAGCTAATAAGACTATTTTCTCGGCTCTCCCCATAATTAAATCGAAGCATGTGCCCAGAAACACGAAGCCCCGCGTGTACAAGCTCATTATACGACCAGTGCTATGCTATGGCTGCGAAGCATGAACCTTAACTCAAGCCTCCGGAAACACATTTGGACGTAAGGTTCTGCGGCGAATTTTCGGGACTATTTGGGATCGAGATGGATGGCGCATCCGCTGCAACCATGAGTTGTATGAACTGTACAATGAGCTGGAAGTTTTGAAAATCGTCAAACTACAACGACTTCAATGGGCAGAGCATGTACAACGAATGGACGATGATCGCATGCCAAAGAGAGTAATGAACGCAGAACGAGTCGACGGAGCGAGACTGCCTGGACGACCGAGAGTTCGTTGGGAGAGCTTAGTATACGCGGATGTCGAGCAGCTACTGGGCTTCCGAAATTGGAATACGCCGTCACGTGACCGAGATAATTGGAAGACAACGATCCAGGCGGCAAAGGCCCGACTTCGGGCTGTCACGCCACGATGATGATGAGCATAGTTAAAATTGATACCCAAAATACAAACAAAAACTTGTCTCAAACTTGTTTAAAAAAGTTTAGCATAGCCTGTTGTCGGACTAATTTAATTTATTAGATAATTAATTAATTAAATGATTTAATTTCCTCCATAACTTCAAAGCTCAAACAACTTCTATCGGTCGATTCCTAATGTATTTCTGAATCGAAAGAAACCATAGAGAGGAAATGAAGATCAAACAAATTTTTTTTTGTTTTTAGAAAAGGAAAAGAGGGAAAGGGCAAAATGATCCGAGTTTGCACCCCCCCCCCCTCCCCCCGCTATTTGGAGACCGTTATACTTAGAAATATGAAAATTTACAGGAAAGCGGCATTTCACAAACATAGAAAACTAAAAATAGAATTTTGATATCTCATCAAAAAGGTTAATAATAGTACATTTCTATAGTTGCAGTTAACATCCTGTTTCCCTTAAGCACATCCCAGGTCAAAAATATTGATGGCTAATAATAACTAACACCATAGGCAATAATATCTCCAAGCTTCATTACAATCATATAATATTGAATGATAGTACATTCATTTAAAGTAAGGCATTTTGCCACTTTTTATTGGAAAGGTGAGAGATAGAGTATTTTTTATGAATTGGCATGTAAGATACATACTATATCATTATTAAGACTTAAGACATTTTAATTATAGTGTTTTTAACCATCTGAGTGGTAGCAACAAGAGTTTTATTTTATCTGGACTTTTTGTGTGTCATGACAAACTCCACATAAAAAATGGATATTACAATATAATATTATTATGGTATAATTGCAGCCTAACGGATTTATAAATTCAAATTTCAAGCTGGGCGCCATCTATTAATTCAGCTAGAAAATATCATACCTTTGTTGCGACCAGCCCAACGCCCGAGTTTCCGTAATTCACCGCTGTGGCGTTGCGATCGCTAATTGGACGCGTCATCGGAACACGCAACCTCCTGACTCCAGGTCAAAAGGTTGCGTGTTCATACCACGTCAGGGTCATCATTGTGGCTAAATGTGTTTTGCCACTGTTTGCTAAAATGAAAACGTGTGGGCTAGAAAACTGCAAACTTAAACATTTATTTCAATGCGAAATAATACAAAATAACACGTGTGGCCGCAATGGTGTTCCGACCTCGACTGATTGTGAAATTCACATCCATGATGAAATTTGGATGACGCCTCCAGTTAGCGGTGCCAACACCATGGCCGGGTGAGTTACGGAAATTTAAGCGTTGACATTTGCTCGATACACCATCACCTGAAGTCATTTTATAGAGGGCCGTCTTCCGGAGACTAGTTCAAGTTATACATCCATAGAATAACGAACAGGCAATACTTATTCGCGATTGCAATCGGATCTCGAGGGTTTTTAACAAATAAATAAGGAGCCCATTATTTATTTAAAAAAAACACAATGGACTGTCTTTTTGTCAAATAATCAGCGCAGTATTAAACTAGATTTTGGTCAGCCGTTTGATTGAGTTTTGTGATTTAGAAAAAAAAATTAAAACAAGAATTATTTTAGAATTTTTATTAAATATGCATTTAATTTCATTTGACAAAATACATACCTATCATTTCTTGTCTTTCTTCCTGTTAAAATGTTCAATTTGAAGGACAGCCATATGTAAAGTAAACAAAATATTTCTGAATTTAAATACATACATACATATATGTATGTATATTATTTTGAATTAAAAAAGTGGCGAATTCAAGAATCTTACCTCTTTTTCAAATACCTCTAGTGATAAATGATCCATTTTCGAACTCAGTCTTAGACTTTGGTCAGACTCTAAGATTGCATGTCAAACGGTTTTTGGAAAAGGAACTTTGATAGCTTTTCGAAATAACCGTTCCATTCTCTTTTGAAAGGATGCGTGCATACGAAAGAATATTCGTGAAAATTGGACGAAATGACCCTTGTTGATTTTGTAATTTCAATGTCATAGTAAGCAACTCAGTCTGTGGGTGTACTTGAGGGTAACGTGTCCGTTACAGTGAGTGCAAAAATAGAAGTCCACATGTCGCAGCCAGCGAAAATCAGCTGTTCAGCCTGTTATAGGGCCGTTTCTTCAAAGTCTGGTTACACCGCTAGTTGGCTATCTCGGACCCCCGTCAATCGAAAGCCTAGTCCTAAGCAACGCTCAAAATATAATAATGCAGTAGAAAAATCAGGTAATTTTTTTGTCGGAATTCTGCCGCATGTTCTATTCTATTTTACGTCTGCACCGTCTCTTAACGTTAATTTGCGGCTGAGTTGGTTTCAAATCCTATTGCATAGAATGAATTTCCGGAACTCTGTACTTTATGACCAGTTTCATTGTCTCATTTGAATGTGCATCGTCCGATAAATTTATAATTAGAGGGTAGGTGGCGTTTAGCGTTTATTGCTATTATAAACTTTAACTAGACATTGAGAAATTGGCCCATTGTCAAATCTCTTGTTCGCGTTCGTTTGACATATTTCACCTATGGAAAATATATTTTCTAAAAAACTTTAAATTAAGAATAGGAGCATGCATTCCCAAGAGCACGTAAGTAACATCAAACAAAACAAATAATCGATCACAGTGCAAAAACACAGTTGTATGAAAATTGACACCTCGCGTCGTCTTGACTCCGACAAAGTTGAACTCATATCAACTTTTGCCGTCTGAGCGTCGTCTTAGTCGCGCTAAGTGTATTTATCGCTATTCTAAATACATTAGTTTATTTGGCAGCAGAATTCATCTTCGTCGCGTAAACTATAACAAAAGCAATTGTCAAATTCTGAATGAAAGTTATACAGGAATAATAATCACTTGCATTAAATGCGAAACGTCGACTAATAAATAGTTTTCAAATTGGGTTATAGTCACTGGTGATTGTTATCTATGTTGTGTATTTTTTGTCACTATTCCAGCTATTTTATATTAAACTTATTTATAAAATAGCTGGAATAGTGACAAAAAATACACAACAAATTAATATTAAAAAGTATATGAACAAAGCTGGAAAGTGATTATTATTCCCATATAATTTAATAAACCACTACTATCAACTTATCTGAATAAAAGATCTTATAAAAGAATACTTTCTCATTTTTATTTTTTTTTTATTTATGATTCACCACAATTCACTTCAATTTTTACACAAACACAGATTTATTTAGTCAACTTGATCGATGCTATGAAACAGCATTGTTCTTGATCAGCATTGGCTCCCTTAAGTGTCCATTTAATGTCATATGAGCCCTGCAAAATTAGAATTCAATTTTAGAAGACATCTGTTTAATATTCCAAATAAAAATATAAAAAAAAGACAATACCGCTGGGAATTTCCGGGAGATGGGTAAAGTGAAATCGTATGTTCTCTTCTCGCCCTTTACAACGGGGCATGAGGCGAACTTGCAGCCGTCACTGTCCATACCAACTAACGGCAAATCAATTTCACTAGCCCAGAATACACGTCCCTCTAAAGTTGGTGAATCGAAATCTAAAAAAAGGATATTGTTTGGAATTGGAACTGTGTATAATGGAAGAATTCACATTTGCTTATATACATATTATTATTATGTTTACCAATGAAATTATCTTTGTGTATGATATGATACTAGAACAAGAAAAAATGCTGCTGTTACCTGGTGTGAAATCGAACTGAATTTCAGCCGAGCGTCCCCGCTTTATTTTGCATGCTTCGTTGGTACTAGCTTCTGGACAGGGATTGATTCGCACTTCGTTGATTTTGCAATTACCAACTGACAAAAAAATAAAAAATATTAAGAAAACAATTATAAAAATGTAAATAACAATTTGCGTGTTCAGATGCATAAATAACAGGTAGCTGATGAATAATACTGTAGCATCATTAAGAGTCAGATACACAGTTTGTGAATACAAAACACAAAACAGCATATCAAGTTCTAATGTGCCCTTATTGTCGAAGTCGTTCCTCAAGCTAACCAACCTGAGTTATAGTTTATCGAGAGTTTTGTTTTTAAGTAATTAGGAAAAGGGAATATGAAACTAAGCTCCAGCAATAAGAGAAATATTTGAATCAAATAGAAACGAAGCAAAGAAAGTAAAAGATCATGCTGAAAGCAAGTACATAGCAAAGACTTCTAAAGAAATGGATTTGTTACTTGTATATCGGTCGTAATACGTTTCTCTTGAGGAGATTGAGATTTCAAAACTTATTTTCGTTATCTGCTTAATTATCCTCAGCGGAATGAAGATAGCCGATTGAAAAAAAAGTCATTTTCCATTCAATTAAATGCAAACCGATGCAATATATAAATAAAAAAACATTGATCTTCCACTTCTGACGATAACCTTTGAACGATAATGTTTTCGCATTTTACTACGCGCCAGAACTCACTTCATGTTCGATTATTGCGAAAATAGTATGTCATCAAAAGTACTATTAAGATAGGGATGATTCACTTTCCTTTCATATTTGTAGTTTACTTTATTTGCATTAATTACGTCCGATTAAGACACATCCTCGTTAGTGTTGCTGATAAAGATACCGAATATTATCCAATTTAGAACGTTCTCGCTGCAATGTACTTGGGTGTATTATAGTTATGGATGAATATTACGCCATGCGGAGAAACGTTATAAAAATATTTTTGTGTGGTTCTTTATGATATGATCCAATATCAACATTAGGATTAATTTGTGGTAGACTCTTTCCTTAGGTGTGCTAAAACTGTATTCTGAGAACAA
This sequence comes from Chloromyia formosa, assembly GCA_964017055.1. Lineage (NCBI taxonomy): Eukaryota > Metazoa > Arthropoda > Insecta > Diptera > Stratiomyidae > Chloromyia > Chloromyia formosa. Next base: position 27,895,188 of record OZ024815.1, on the reverse strand, counting down.
AAACACATTATATAAAAAATATATTCACCGGTATTTGGGCAGGGGTTGAAATTAACTACTTCTCCCAACACTAAACCGACAAGGACCAGGAGCACAACTGATTGTAATACTTTCATTTTGAACACTTCACTACTTTTTATTGCTAGGACCAAAGAAAAACCCTTAAAGTAAAACCAACCGACCACTGCAAGATCTAACCGTCTACTGAAGTGAACAAATTTTGCAGGTCAACTTTATCTTCGCTCGATGATCTTTGCTGTGAACATTGAACCTTTCTTTCAAGATTCTCACCCTCTTCTTAAAATGTGGTTGGTTTCGTTGTAGCCGATGGAGAGAGTGTATTTACGTTATCAGATACAATTCGCCGAACAGACAGTGTAATTACCAAACATGCACACTAAATCCAAAATATTATCAATGGAATAATACGAGTATAATCTGACTACTTATTTACTACAGAAAACTAGGATCCGATTATTTACAGTACTGGGCGAAATTATTTGACATCTTTTAAATAAAAGATATAAATTTTAATATTTTGATCAGAATAATTTGGCTTGAAGGTAAAAAAGACTGATGATAAAAATGCATTTTTAAGCTCGATACACTTGGCGAATCAATCGCGACCACCATCGAACCACGTCTAATCAATAGAACACTTCGGCACAGTTTATTCATTTAGACGAGTTTCGATGATGGTCGCGAACCATTTGGTTCGCCATGTGTGTCAACCTTAGCCACATTGTACAACCGAGTAAAGAACAGGACCGGATAGAGGGGAAAGTGAAGTGTTTCCTTGGTTGAGTGGGTGTCATGTCATCAGTTTACTACTATTGCAAACCTCAACTTAAATGTCAAAAGAAAACTTAAATAATTATACCTGCGTTTGTTTTTAACAGAACAGAACAGGACAAGCAGCGAAGAAACGATAAACTAGTTCCAAGAGCAAGATGTGTCAAACGTGTTGACCGTGGAATCGGTTGTGTCCAATATGTCATGAAGCAATACAAAAATCGACAGTAAACTTAAGCCCCAGTAAATTCTTGATGAAAATATATTTTGGTAAATATAATATAATAACAGAAGTAGAAAAATCAGTAGTGGATCATATTGTTTCGCGCTATCTAACATTTTAACCATGAAATATATTAAAAGAACAAGATTCCTGTACCAGAGCAGAAAGAGGAATTTTGTTAGTGTAATGCGAGCAATTGTTCCAAAATAGCAGTATCGGAACAGAATAATTGCCCACCTTACCCGATAATTCTGAATGGACAACTGGTGAGGTTATCTGCACAAGTCATCGGTAGGCTACTTTTAGGTTGAATTATTCGAAATTCGCAGTAACTTATAAGGCAATGCAAAGTGTCCCGCGTTAGGTGGGCCATACCGATAGGGGTTATACTACAATCGCGCTCGGTGGCCGTGGTCGTTCGGTCACCGCCCTACGATACTAATCTAGAGCTCGGAGTTTGAAGGTCGATTCAGACACATCAGTCACGTCAAGTCACAGCTCCGTCAGAACCGTCCGGTATCAGTCACAAAAAATATCGTTTCATGAAAGTCAAAAGGCACTGTCTACATTGAGCCGGCGCAGTCACGAATCGGAACAGTCAGTCGCGCTTCCCTCACCGAACAGTCAACTTCGCTTTTCTTCCCAACGATATTTTTTGTGTTTGACGGACGTCAGTTTAGAAAGTGAACATGGGCGACGACGAAAAATTAATCGAGTCGAAATTACCCCGTTCTGTACGATTTATCGCATGGATATAGCATATAAAAACAGGATATGGAAGCAAATTGGAAATGAAATAAAAATAGATGGTAAGCAGTCGTTCTCCGAAAACGCCATAAGATAAATCTAGGTACACTCGAGAGCACATACGAAAAATGACTGACTACGGTCTGAATACCCTGGCGGCCATATGTGAATACAGCCGCTATTTGGACTGTGACTTGACGGCGACTGTTATGATTCGGAAGTTGACTGAACTGTGACGTGACTGATGTGTCTGAATCGACCTTAAATCTCGGCACGATCAAAAACCTGTGGGTACTAATAAAACTGGCTGCGTTCCTAAAAAAAAATCGCTGAGTCGGCACTTAGTCAGCGCTTCACAATTGTTGACCGGCACATTGTGATTATTTTCATGTATTAGAAACGGCACGCCGACTGTCTCATTTGTCAAATGCCAACTCGAAATTTCTTCCTTTGATGAGTGACACACAAGATACGGTAACAACTTTCTTTCCCACAATAATGTTTAACAATTACGTTAAAGACACGATTATCAACCGTACACAACACAACCAAGGTTAGAATCGAAGTTTAACAATTGTCGCAAATGTCAAATATTGCGCTGAGCCAGAAAAGCGAGAAAATTTTATGCTGACCAAAAATGAAAGCGCTTAGCTTCAGCGCTTAGCTCAGCGCAAGGGTTACTACGACAAATCACCATGCAATCGCTCCTAGGTGCTGACTCAGCGCTGTTGTTTTAGGAACGCAGTCACTCTCACAGTGCTCCGAGAGTACTGTCAGTATAAAGACGGCGCAGATAGGAGGTGCATGCTAGCAAATGCACTTCCGAAAAGTAGATATGCTATCGAAATGTCAGTAAGGCATAGAAATGCTAGAAACGTTGACGGGCCCATGCCCCTAGAGGGGTCAAGGCAATTAACAACAACAACATACCACACTTGGTTTGAGGAATGATGGCACGAATCAGATTTGCATGTCTTAAACCGTTGCCAAGATTAACTGTTTTTGTGATTTTCGTCAAAAACCGTGACCTTCCACACAAAATCAGAATTTGCCACTTTCCCAATCAACGAACCTGTGATCTGACATCACTTGCTAGAATAAATAAAATTTCATATAAAATAACTTTTTCCGGATGCGAGAATCACCGTTACTTCAAAGATACAACCATCCAAACTTTGAAGAAATTAAAATCTTTTTTTCATCGCTAATTCAAATGAAAATTTTGTAATGGTACTTTGAAGTGACATATCTGAAAATTTAACAAAACTTGCCCTAATGTGTTGGCTTTCCAACGGTATTATCTTACTGATACATTGGGATTTGAAAATTTTAAAATAATTCACATTGAAAGTAAAAAAAACATGGTCTTCTGATTGACCAAATTTGTTCTATTCAACGAGGATCCAAGATTAAGTAAACGGAGAGCCGCACTTGAGCTGGATACCCCCCGAATTATGGCACAACGAACTCTTCAATCTGTTAACCGATATCCCTGCCATCTGACGCAAGCTCAAGAGTTGCTGCCTACAGGTTTTCAGAGAAGAGTCACTTTCTGTCACTCATTTTTCTCGAACAAATCTGGGCAGATCGTAATTTCTCAAGCAGAATTTTATGGACTGATGAGGCAACGCTCACGCGGTGGGGGTATTCTGTACCCGCAATAACCATATCTGGGCTCACATGAACCCCAACGAAATTCAACAGTCTCGATTTTAAAACTAATTTCGAATAAACGTTTACGGGGCGATCACCAGGTCCTTTTATCCTTCTGCAATGGTTAAATTCGAGTAGATTTTTGCAATTACTCCAAAACGAAGTAGTGGCTATACTGGACGATATGTCAATACTCCAAAGAAGCCACATTTGGTCACACAATGCCAGAATTATTAAGGAATTTTCAGGTAGTGAATTTCCCGGAATGTGGATTGTCCGATTATGGTCAGTCGCCTCGGCGAAGTCCCGACCCCCTTAGATTTTTATTTGTGGGGTAAATTGAAGAATGATGTCTACAGTGTACCTGTTGTCTCTCGCAAACAGCTATATTAATGAATTGATGCAGTTTGCACCGAGGGACAACCGGGAAAAAATTCTTCGGGTGGTTTCATCTGTTGCAAGAAGATATTGGATGTGCCTCCGAAATAGAGGTGGCCAATTTCAACAACACCAAAATAAGATTACCTATCATTATTTTTTATTTTGTTATTTAAAAAAAAGACACCTGGTGCAGTGAAGCAAGTGAAACTGATTTTTGATGTCCGCTAATTTGGGATAATTTCCATGTTTATGCAAAATTAAGATATGGAGTGGGATACTTAACATCAGTTGTTAATACCAGGACCAAGCGACATAGTCATATATTTCGATATTTAGGTGATATTTTAAAATTAGGTTTTTGCTATAGCAATTTATCTTCAGCTTCATGAATTAAATTAATTTCGCGTAGCTAGATATTTTGCATACAACTTTTTGTTGTTATGTAACTGTAACTCTTCAACTGTCCTGTGGATTTTACTAAAACTCCACCAGAACCTATTCCTCACTACCATCTACCAATTTAACAAGTTAGCTCTAACAATTTAGCTCTTTCCGTTATAGGGTTATTTTGTTTACAAAATTTTAAACTGATTGATGGATTTTGGTGAAATTACCAGTTAGAAAAGTTTCAATCAACTATGCAGCCTCTTCCGTTAGTCTTTGTCAAATTTGCAGATATGCCACTTCAAAGGACAGGAAGTTCATCCAGAACTATCGAGGATGGTGTTGTTAGTGTAATGTGTGCGCAAACAAATACGAATATTGACAACTAGTATCTACCATACATACTATTTTCGTTTCATCTACAAAATACTTACCTGCTGATGATAGTGTCTATCCGATCCCTGATCATCGAAGAGCGTCTTCGTACTTATTTCCTTAACTGTCCTGTACAATAACTGAGATTTATGGCTAAGGTACTTAAAGTGTATGTAATTGAATATGTCCGGGGAGGTCCAACATAATTGCACATGAGAATTCTTCATTATGACCATTTGCTTTGAGAGTATGTCCGACGACGTCTGTCGCCTTACAGTCGTCATCCGTTTCCTGGGCATTGTTCGGCTATTAGGTGCACACTCGAGCTAATAAAAGTGAACACTAGTGACTGATAAAATGAAGAGGTTGAGTTATTGGTTATCATTTGCGAGCCTCTGTATAATCGCAATACATAAATAAAGGTACTGAGAAGCTGTTTTTATTTGGATGTTAAAGCATAATACATACATGCACATTTAATATTTTTTTTTTGCGATTCTGAGAAATGGGGGCCTTCTGTGAAATATTCGTATATGCGATTCCAATAAACAATTTTATTCTGTATTTAGCTGGTTTGAACTGATTTGATAAAAGAGAGGTTTCATTGTAAAATATGTTGGGAAATACTCATACTAAGTACTCGTATGTTGTTTGTCAAATACATACAATTGGACACAAGCATGAAAATTTGATGGAACAAATGTGGTTACCCCTTCTAACCTTAATAAATCAAAATTGAAAGAAATAAAAAATTAAATGCGTGCTAAGATTACCGCGCGTCAAAAGTGTAACTTTTAAAAATCTTGTTAAGGCTGCATACTGGATTTTGTAATTAAAGATTTAGCTTTTTATCCCCTCCCTCTCACTCACTTCACTTCACGGCAAAAATTTCGTCAAAAATTCGAAATTCCTTATAGTTTAGAAGTTATGGCCAAAAAACCGAATTTTAAAAAAACTAGGGTATAAAAGCAAAAAAAAGTAGACTGAGGAGTATACAAATAGTGGGGATCGATGCTCCTAGGCCCACGGACATGGGGGTGTACAGTGTGGGGGGGGGGGGGGGGGGGGAATTTCGTCAAAAATCCGAAATGCCTTATAGTTTAGAAGTTATGGCCAAAAAACCGAATTTAAAAATTATGTACAATACAAATATATGAGCTTGTATCACAGCGACGCGAGCGCTTCTCTGTTTTGGGTGGCAGAACAAATAAGTATATTTTTTCGATTCACTACCCATCGATGCGTCGTCGCTATAAAAGTTACACTTTAAAAATCTCACTGTAACACAAAACGCAATAACTCAACAACTGCGCAAGGTAGAACAAAACACTGGATCGCAGCCGTTAACTTTATACAGTTCTTAAAAAAAAAGTTGTTCAAACCATTTTATCCTCTTAATAGCATTTTTTTTAATAGTTGAAGGGCCAATGTTTTATTGGCTCAGGAAATGACCAATTATATGTATCCTGCCTAGAAATAGTGAAAACTTTTTGAAAGAAATTAATTCTGCTGGTGAAAATACCGTAATAAGCAGCAAAGTGCAATTTGAGTGAGAAAATAGATAAGGTTAATGCGGAAAGCGAAAGCCTTATTTTGGTTTCGTTGCGAGAAAATTTAACCATTACTTGTGAAATAGATAGATGAAAGACTGGATATTTTAAGCGTACTGCTGTGCCATGGTTCTTGAAGAAGTTTCGGGAGATGGGCACCGCCGATCGGAAGAAAGACTGGACTCTGCTTAGTTATACGACCTATATAAGGCCATCAGTATTGACCGTAGCCGATATTATACTCGATTTTGGGAGATACTCGTATAAGGAGATGAGAATGCTCTTTCTAACCTGCGGCGTCACATCGGTTGCTTCCTTTCTAGCGAGCTCGTCAGCCCTACAGTTTCCGGTAAGGCCACTGTGACGAGGAATCCAACATAGCACAATATTGAAAAAGTAGCTAACGTTCTTATTGAACGGTTCAAGATCTTCATTTTTTACTATATCTCAAATTTTACCGAAAATGGTTAGTGGCCAAGCTCAGATTCGCACCCCACAAAAACATAATTCAAACTACACCACAATTTGTTTTAGACAAACGAACTAATTACTTTACTATAAGACCTTGCACCTAAATTAAAAAAAAAAAACATATTTTTTTCCAAACATATGCAATTATATTTTCGACTCTTTGATTACAATGCTTCAAATTCTATTTAAATATACATTATATACTCCGAAAAATAATAATAGATAATTATAGAGAGTTCGTCGCTAATCTAAATATGAACGTTCGACTAAACCCAATTAATTAAACTAAATGCCTAAAGATTCTTAATTTTATTGGAATACATCATCAGTCAACAGGACTAAGTACTAATGCACCAAAAATCGTTCATCTCGTTGACCTGGTGCTACCATTTGCTATAATGATAACCAAACACGTCACAGTCTATCGTGTGTGTACGAGTATATTAAAATATAAACTATATATAATATTTAAAGTCCAAAATATACAACCTAGTACATCTGTACTTCCAAGTTTAATCGTTAAAGTATAAACAAAATTGATTGGCTAGATAATGTGAAAGGTATTCCCGGAGAGGAATTTTAAAGGATACATAGTACATACTCGTAAGTATTAGAAAGCATATCAAGTTTTGTTTAAGCATAAAATGTGGTCAATAATACGGTTGAGAAAATATTTATGATCTTTGGCGTTTTGTGTTTGATGAATTCGGAAGTTCATATGTTTTGAACTATTGGTCTATTACTTAACAATGTTAATTGTAGGGCTTGGAGTCTTTATGATGATGTCGTTTTCCAATGACCTCGTTAGTGCAACCTAATTTCAACAACAGTTAGTTATTGTTCGATCTGAGTAAGGCTTAAATTATATTCTTTAATTGATTCGACTCACGGATGTTCAAATTGATTGAGAATTTTTTCCTTTCCATAGATGTCATGACAACTATTATTCTAGGGAAACGCTAGACGACAGATGCATTATTATTGTAAAAAAAAAATGCACTCACAGTGCAAAAACTTTATTTTTTTTTGTGCAAAAATCCTCGGTAGTGATGCTTTCAAAACCATTTGTATGACAAGCTCGGAACCAGGCCAAGTAAATATTTATTTTATCCCGGTCTGTTACTAATTGCAGTAAATAGAAAGGGACAGAAATATCATTAGCAAGCCGTTTTCTTTTAATTTTCTCGATAATTCCACACTTTGCATAGAGATGGTTTTGTACATTACTCCTTATGGAGTCGCATTGTCAGATCAGTCAGCAGGGTTCTAAGGAATCCTTATGGATATCATCGTATTGTCAGATCAGTCAGCAGTGTTCTAAGCAATCGAATATTTCATGGAGGATTGATAATATTGCTTTACGAATCATGACGTACGGATATTTAGAATCTGCTTGTGGGTATTATTCAGAAAGTGCAATTGGAGACTTTTCAATAAAAAACTCATTTTTACCCTTTCCTTTTAAAGTTATTTCATTGAATCGTAGAGTACTTTGTTACCTTGCAAAGTTCAAGACGATTTAAATTATGATTTTTGAGTATTTTTGCTTGTGTTTGAGATGCAATCCCGTTCATGAGAAAATTTCTTCAGTTTATCTGAATACATATTCGGATAAATGACAACTAGACTCCCATATTTTATTTATTATGCCCGAACCAGATTGAATGCAGAATGCTGCATCAGCGGCAGCGAAATGTCAAATTAGAATGCATGCGTTTCTTTACACGACCTAGGTTGAAGGCAGCGACAGCGGCGAAAGCAGACCTGCATGTCGTTGTTGTTGCTGGTGCCGCTGCTGTTGCTTTCTGCGTTCAATCTGGTTCCGGTATTAGGCATTCTCCCAATAAGTAGAAGTAAATTACAAACTGAAAAACAGAAGCTTTTGATTCGAAAAACTTCCTGTGGCTTGGTCGAAACATTAAAAGGGGTTAGTAAATCAAATGAAGCGTATCCTCCAGACTCCGCTTTTACGGTAATAAATAGATGTAGACGTAAATATTTAGCACCGTCATCTTTGTACATATAGTATAATGTAATAGTCTTTTCAGATATTTACATCTCCCATATCATTTCAAGCCATTTAATTAAACATTGATCTTAATGAATGAAAGAATATGATTTATGCCTACTCAAGACATGATACTCGTATAAGAACAGTTATACTTAAAGTAATCTCGAAATTTTTGTTTTTGTTTTTTCCTACCAAAGATTTTGTGAAAACTATGGAACCATTTGAATATTGAATGACTCTTTCTGACTAATGATTGCACATCCGGCCCTAGAGTTTAAGTGCATTATTTCCGAAGAAAATGCCAAAACTAGATTTGAAATTTTCTTTCAATTTGTTTCGTTTTATATAAAACTGAAATTCTAAAGTATTTTCAATATACGGAAGATTGATTTAATAAACCATGTATCTAGACTATACATAACGTCGTATCTTTACATAAAGAAATTTGGGCTTCTTGAAGTATGCGTAGTCGTGGGCCAAGTGGAACGCCTAATTTTTGAAGACGCTCTTCGCCTAAATAGGGCAGCTCTACCATCCCGACTCGTTCAGCTTCAAATAAGGCAGCATATTTCTGGAAGAAATAATAACATTCCTTTGTTTTACTAATATTCAAATAATGACACTTCAGTCGAGCTACCTCGTATCCAAGCTTTTTTAAGAACAGTCGCATCAAAGGTGGATCTTCGCCGAAGAATTTGGTTAGTTTTTTGACCCGTTTTGGATTTGTAAGATTGAGAGGCTCTGGATCATTTCCTGTTGTTCCAAATATGTTTTGCATTCGAACCGCTTGAGATCTGTAATAAATAAAATATATTTACGGTTGTGTAAAAAATACGTATTTAATATTTTTAAAGATTAATTGGGTTACAATCGTAAACCGATTTTCTTAAATTTTGGCTTTTAGTAGCGGTTACTCAAAAAACGGTACTAATCCGATATATCTGTTTTAGAAATAGGCTTGGAAAACTTCAAGAGAACAGGACACATCGCATAAAACATTTTACTAAAATTTTAACTTCGTTTCTCTTTAAATCTAAAATTATCGAGGAATTCACTAGTGTTTAGTCGTGCAAAAACCTTCGTATGAGAGGTGCGTATTAGTACGACGATATAAACGCCTGCACAGCACACTATCGTTGTTTGAAACATCGTGTCATTCATCACTAACTGAATCTCAATTCCTTGCTGCCATGATTGTTACCCAATGCAATTTTGCTGTGCAAGTACGTCTGCCTCTGTTTGTACGAACCATAAAGTAACACCTGGTTGGAAGGATGCGATTTAACCTTGTGTAAGGTTCACTTGCGGCCAAAATAAACCAAAATTAAAAATAAATTTGCGAGTTCAAGTTCCTTGTCTGCCATCTGAGAGCCTGTTTTTTTTTTTTTTGAGGCGAAAGAACGCAACGAAGTTTCAACTAGGCCTCGGATAGCGGAAGAGCAATTGACGCTCTATTATCCACAAGGAGTTAAGGCAAAATTGTATTTCCGAACACCGAAAAAATGTCATAACTATCGGTTAGCCAACCCAAAAGATTCGTCAGTACGATGAAGAATGATCTTCAAGTCTAATCCTGGCTTAAGCAAATTGCAGTTAACGGGAAGGTTAGGGTTTGTACTCCTTAATTATTAATTTTAGGATTTTTTAGTAAAAACAAAACCCTTATGAAATCGGTTAAATGTCTGTCTGTCCGTCTGTCCATAGAATATCTTCCGAGCGGCTGAAGCTACATACATGAAATTTTGATGGGAATGGGTAGAATTATTATAATTCGCCGGAGAAAACGATGCGTCGTAATAGGCTGACTTTAAGGTCAGGCCCCATAGAGGGGAAATGAAGGTAAATTTTTTTTTTCATCTGGTATTGGCAAGTAAGGTAATATTGAGTACATTCCATAGCCGGTCGCTGTCAATTTATTTTAATATTTTTCTTATGCAAGTTTGCAATTTGCTATATCCTCTTAACATGAATGGTTAAGTATCTCCTATTGGCATGTGACACTACAAAACGCTCGGATTGTTGGCGGTGCCCTCTATTTTCCGGTTTCACTTTATTTTAAATGGCGTCAATTGAGCTCGCTCAAAATTTCTAATGTTATTATTAAAACTATAAACAAAAATACATAGTTAAATGCTCATTTCAGACCAAAGTGGGAAAAAGATTTAATAAACATAACCGCGACTGACAAGGTCATTATCAAAATATGAATATTAATTTTCCCCTCTTATCAATTTAAAAATAGTCGACTATCACATTAGGGGTCGCCTAAATGAACTGCGAAACACAAGCAGAGTATCTGGAGTGGTAGTAACCTTCATTTCTAGAACTTAGGCCCGTTTTGTCAGTGTCTGGTTAAACTACCAGTTAGCTATCCGGGACACGAAATTATCAATTATAAGCTGTTTGGAATTATCTGCCGATAACTTTTCAACTAGATTGTGGGTGCCGTTTAGCGTTTATCTATAAGATAAACTTTAACCAGTTAAACTACCAGTTAGCTATCCCGGACACGAAATTATCAATTATAAGCTGTTTGGAATTATCTGCCGATAACTTTTCAACTAGATTATGGGTGCCGTTTAGCGTTTATCTATAAGATAAACTTTAACCAGACATTGTGAAAACGTTCCTTAATCATTTAATTTTACTATTTGGCGGCGAATCAAATAACATTATTTGCAATAAAACTGACTTACCTCAACGTCGTCAAGTCATCACGCAATCGCTCCAGTTCTTGTGTGACCAAGTGCTGTGATCTAAGCTCTGATGACAAGTGGGCTACACTTCTCGCCAATGTTACCACATGGGATTCAAGTCGCTGGAAACGTTTATTTATTCCTTTCATGTCGCGAACTTTTCGTCGGTCATCGCTTCTTCGTCGATCTCTGATAGGTCTACTGCTCACGGAACTGGAAGGAAGAGACGATAGGCTACCATGTCGACGTCGGGTCGATCGCAATGTTGCGTCTGTACTGCGACTGTGGCTGTTTGGCATTCTTGACCCCAACATTCGTAATACTTCGGAGTACATGGTTTCGAGGCCTTCTAGTTGACTTCGTATATGACGCAGTCCTTGTGTGTCTGTCTCTGAATCACTTACAGATTGTCCATTGCCCCATGGACCACCTAACAGAGATTCCAGATCGAGCGATCGCGTTGTCGTTGATGTTTGATCGTTGTCCAGACCGAATACTATAAAATGATTTGATTGGATCATTTACTACATCTATAGTGCCGATTTGAAACTTACGGTGCCTTTTCAGTAAAGATTGATCCTGCTTTTTGCCGGACGATCGTGTTCCAGGTGGCTTGTGTACGGACGATCCTGGCCAGCCAGCTCTCGATGGACCAATAGGTCCCGACGATCTTCCCGGCCGGTTGTAACTGTCCATTCCGTATTCTTGTTTAGATGAATCTTTCAACTAAAAAGGATCAAAATATAACAAGAGCTTAAAATGCCGCCGAGTGTGTAAAGTCCAAAGATCAAACTTACCCTCTTCATTTTAGAGCTTCCATTTGGCGATAGTGGCGGCAGTGGGGGCGTTATTGACGATACACTACCAGACACAGTACTTTCCGGCCGTAGATTCAGCGACTGTATTCCAGGCTCCAGGATATTTCGTAATTCGGCATCAACAATATCCACCCATTCGGAATCATTCTCTTTGGGTCGAACGTGTGAGTCCGAGTTGTCGGGACTAGTATCGGCTGCCGTACCTTTACGTCCGCTCGAGTAAGCGGCACTTCCACGTCCTGAATCGACATTGGAACTGTGATTCCCGCTCTTATCGTAGTCTGAGCTGGCTGCCGAACTAGGCATCTGTTTAGATTTGTGTTCGGCTCTAGGCTGAAGTTTTGGAGGACCTTCGTCATTGTTATCCTGCTGCCCTGTTGCACCGTCAATTGTTATTGTGGATGTATTCTGCTGAAGTTGAAGTTTTTGCATCTCTTGCTGTTTCTGGAAGGAGGCTCGTAAGATGTCCTGTCGTGTCTGGATTGAAACATTTGGCATTTGATTTTGATGCAGGGTGTGATTCTGATGGGCTTGAACTGCTTGAGGGGATGGAGCATGCATGTAAGGAGATGATGTGTATTGCTGAAATGATTGATTGTGACTCTGGAATTGTTGTTGATATGAAGGGTTCGAGTGGCCGGCCATTTGTGAGCCAACAACTGTCACGTTTGTATGCGATGAGGAATTATTTTGGGAAATATGTGGAGACTTTCGATGCAGTTGGGATGGATATGATGGATTTGATTGGTTTTGTTGTTGATATTGTTGTTGTTGGAGCTGTTGCTGTTGTTGCTGCTGCTGTTGCTGAAGTTGTTGCTGGGACTGTTGTTGATGCTGATATTGTTGTTGATGCTGTTGAATATTTAATTGATACAGTGTTTGTGGCCTCCGCGATCTGCTCGCGAACCCGCCATCATCACTATCTGTGACATCTATATTGGCCAACGATCCTCTCCTTTCCACCTGATCCAACAGGGTTTGCGAACCGCGCCTCTCAAATGGTACATTAAGCTGCGGTTGTGAAGCGGCTCTCTGTTGAGCTGCGCTGCCTCCACTACCAACTCTCAAATTAGGCTCGGGCGTGTAGCATTGACTCTGCGAACCTATCTGATTTAAATGCGATGGCAATCCGACTTTTCCGCTATTCCAAATATTCGGTTGGGATTGGTTTAAACTCTGCATTTGACGCATGTGGGCAGGTAGCGCTGAGTATGGAGATCGTAATTCGTCTGGATCACAGGACATCGTCGAATAGTTTTGTTGTTGCTGCGTGATGACGTTATTCAGTTCATCAGCCGCCTCGATGGAGTCCTTTTTAAATTTGGACGATATTAGGTCCTTGATTGTGTGATATGTTTTCGATACAGCGTTTTTACTATCCTTGGAGTCGCGATTTGCGTTGTTCTCTCGTTCGGCTAGAGCGGTTACGTCTTCGGGAAGACGTGCTGGTGTCCGTGGTATAGCACCGGTTAGATTCGGGTGAAGACTGTCTTGTAGATGGTGTTGTGATTGTGCTGATTGGTGTTGAGTATTCTGAAATGAGAATAGAGGGATATTATTGAACATAAATGTAAAGTTGGTATTTGAATTTGGGGATACGCTAGCTTCGCATTACTCAATTAATTTAACCAATTTAAGTTAACTGCCATAAGTGCGAAATCCTAACCAGGTGTAATATTTGGCGCCCAACGTGAGGCTCAAACGTTAAAGTGATATTAATATTCTGTTACATCAGTAGCTTGAGGTATTTTTTTGTGAAAAAGTCACTCTTAAGCTTTCTTCATTCGTGGCCCCATTTTGCCATTGAAATCTTACCGCGTCCCGAGATGTAAAAAATAATAAAGGTAATGTGGTCGATGCTTTTCTCGCTTGTAAATAAACTCAAAGAAAATAATTTGGTTGATTTTTTCCGAAGACGGGATACTTACTTTTTTTATTTGTAAATGCGCATTTACGGGGTACCGTGCTTGTGTTATTTACCAATAAAAAAAGGAAGTATCCCCTTTTCTTTTACCCTTGCCCGGTTTGTATGGGCAAGGGTAAACGTTAAGTTTAAACACCACTCCGGCCCCTACATCTATCTACATAGCAGAAGTTGCCGCATCACCTCACCATTTTCTGTCGGGGTCTGAGATGGAAGCACGATTGCTTTTTAGCAATGAGAAACTAGGAAGGACCAAATATTTCAGTTTTTACGTATATACGAGTATGTTTGCCAACAATTAAGATTTAAGAAGTCAAGAACGACACTACTTTAATCCAATTGGTGAAATGGGGAAAACAAATCAATAAGACGTTAAAATTTCGCCTTCGGGAAAATGACAGAGATACGTTCCAAAAAGATCTGGACCATCTTTAAAGCAGCTAGTAATCTAACCAAGATCACCTGCAGGAAGACAGCCATCTGTGAAAATATTTATCGTATTTATCGCCCAAATTACAACAAAGCTGGAAAGGTCCTTGTATTGGCATGCGTCTCAAACCGGTATTTTGAGGGGAAGAAGCCGTTGATTGGCTGGTAGAAAATTCGTAATCCCCAAATCCTCCAAACGATTCTTCATAACAATATTCTGCAGACTCGCTTCAAAGAATCGTCATTTCTGGTGCGTTAAGAGCAGAAAATCTTGAGTCTGATAAACAAAATAAATTTCGATAAAACATTGAGCAAATAGGCAGGTATATACGATACAAAATAAAAACTCTCCGAAATAATTTAATGAGTTTTTGAACAATGTATAAAAACAGTTTTCCTTGTGGAATTAACGATTTTCCAGAATATAGCTCTAAATCAAATCCATTTTCATCGACGGCTTCATTCATGGGTTTATTTCAAGATTTCTACACATTGTGTAGTTTAACAAGGATGGGTTGCCTGTTCCGGTTTAGGTAATAGGATTATGTAAAGTAGAATGTTTTTATTTGCTATTTCAGAACGTCGAGTACCTTGTTCCCGTACAGTACGAAATTGTTCTTAAAGGAAGTGAATATGATACGATATACGAGTTTTCCCAAAAAAAAAAAGAAAGGCGATTGAATAAAAATTGCACCTCCGCATACAGGGTGTTCGGAAATTGGCGCATAAACGCACAACCACGTGCAATTTCCACCAAAAAATATTAAGGAACAATTTTTCAAATTCTTAACTCTTTAGCTGATACAGCATTCAAATTTTTTATCAAAATTCCCTACCTCACATTACTAAAAACACAATACCTGGGAAACTGCGATAGTTAGAATGCTCTGATAAATTGTCAATCGCAGCCAATGCATTGCTCTAAAATACGAAATTTACCTGGCGGAATTCAAACAAGCGGCTTCATTATTATCATCATCGTGACGCAACAGTCCGACGTCGGGCTTTGGTCGCCTGGTTTAATTGGTGTAAATTTTTAAAATCAAAATTTTTGTTTTGCTCCGAAGAAAATATTTGTTCCTATTACCATTTTTTTAAATTTTTGCATACGCAATGTACTTGTCCTGGTTCAAATATTAATTCCCAAATTTATAATGATCATTTGATTTCCGTATACATAATGTAGAAGTTTTAATTTAAAAATGGAATCTCTATGGTCAAATCGTGCTTAGATCATTCCATCCTAATTTCTTATTTCTGTCAGTTGCGGACGACAATGAACTTTTCCCCTGATTTCTATGGGATAAATTTTTAAAATATACGTAAGGTTCTAGCTGAGATTAGGTGTTTATTTGAGAGTTCTAGCTTGTGTAGTATTCCAGTTATTGCGTTTTTAATAAACTAAAATCGGGGTAGTGCATGACGTTTTAACGCACAAAGACGGTCGTTTTCCTACATTCAAAGGTCTATAACTCCCAGAAATAAAAAAATTTATGATGATTAAACGATGTTAATACGATTTGATCATCATAAAATAGAGAATTAGTTTTTGAAACAGGAAATGTTAATTAAGTATGCAAAAATATGGACCACGTGAAATGCCTGGAGAAACGAACTTAGAAAGGTCTTAAACGTGATACACTGATTTGAACACAACAGAATATATCGTTAGTCCAGTCGATAGCTGGAATCGCTACTTCGTCTATACTATTAATACATTATATACATTAGCTGATAAGGAAAATGCGAAAACAAGAAAAATGCATAATAAATGCATGCAACGGCGTGAAATTTTTCATTTGTTATACCACTTTCCGTGGTCCGATCTTAACCGGATTTGATAGGTTGCTTCCTTGGGTGACCCTGACCACGGCCCGTTTATAGCTAAAAATTTAGAAATTAATGCAATTGGTATAACAAATTAAAAATTTCACGTCATTGCAAGCACTTATTATGCATTTTCAAATGCAACTGGGTCGTTGTGTCCTACTTTGGCATAAAGAACGAGATGATTTCTTAGATGAATTTTCTTACGAATTTAGAAAAGCTAAAGAAAGCGGATTTAGCAAAATCCAATCTTTTCATGGAAAGCTCAGGCTGGTTTAACATTTAGATTATATGTCATATACATTTAGTATACGAATTAGTTGAACAGGTTTGTTTAAAATAAAGTCAATAAACAAAGAGCCAAATTTCACAGGTCACAGCCAAACTGATATCAATCAATAAAAGTCGCATATTGGTCGGACGGCAGACCACGAATCTCTCTATGTCAACTCATAACTGTATCTTGGCTTTAAATCAGAATTTTTAAAAGGTTGTTTTTTTTTTCGATTTAAAATTTATTCTTGTGTTTGTAATTCCAATTTACACAAATGCATTATACTCGTATGTATTTAAAAAAATCAATCTAACGATGATGGCACCCATCCAATCTTAGCCCGGCCACAGACTGTCAAACGCGAACTCCAACTCCAACACGAACCTGGTACAAATGTCCACTGAATAACTCAAACCACACACACACACTTTACATAAATGTGAAGAAAACCGGTCCACTTTGCACCATGTTCGTGTTCGAGTTGGAGTCAGAGTTCGGCAGTCAATGGGCGCACTTACTAGAACAGTTATGCCGTTTTCTGAACTGATTCTATCTTTGATGTGAATACAATAGAAGCAGCTTACAAACCCAGGCCACAAACTTCAGCCTTGAAGGTCGTTAAATGCATTTCTTGTACATATATAAGTTTACAGTAGAACTGCAATTAGCCGGACTAATAAGTCCTCACCATAGTTCGGTTATGCCATAATTGGATCCGTAACACGAAAATAGTTTTATTACAGATAGTTTTTATTTATCCGTCTTTTACTTTATGTACAGTGGTACTGCACAAGTCATTAAGAAAAAATTTTTTTTTTCGAGCATGTAATTTGGTTTAAATATAAATTAACATTATATTCACAGTCATACTAGAGGACAAATCACATAATTTGGCCAGATCGCTTCATCGGAAACTGTCAGATATAAAAATGAGACGTTCCAATCAATTAATTTACCAGATCAAGCGATTTGGCTGTACAGTGTGAGCTTGGCGTATGGTTGACCAAATATTTAACGAACCGCTTCTACGTCTACGTCTTCTTTCAATTTTTATACCCTAGACTTTTAGTATAGGGTATATTGTTTTTGTCACGACGGAAATATGTAACACCTTAAAGGAGGCTCCGGAGGTATAGCAATATATATATATATAAATGATCAGGGTCACCTCCTGATTCGATTAAGCCATGTCTGTCTGTCTGTCTGTCTGTCTGTCTGTCTGTCTGTCTGTCTGTCTGTCCGTTCGCACGATAACTTTCGATAGAATGAAGCTAGAGCCTTGAAATTTTGGTCAAATGTTGGTAGTGTAATCTAGTTGGATGGTATTGAAAATGGGCATGATCAAGCCAAGAGAACGCCTACCTCCCCTACATATCTAAAATACTTAAATGTATCTGTAACTCCCGACTAAATAAATATGAAAAGCTCTAGCTTTGGTAGATTACTCGTGAGGGTAATCTTATAAACTCCTGGGAAAATAAAATCGATCAGTTGAAAACTAACGGTAATTTTCTTACAAAGAGCCCCGTACTACCCTATTTTTCGGGTTTTTTGAACCAATTGACGTAGACACCTAATTTTTGGCATGTGACCCTCGGGTAAGAAGCTGCTTGAGTTCTAGTAAGTTGGGCATTATCAGATCAAAGGAACGCCTACCTCCCCTACAAATTGAAAAAAAAATTCAATATTCCTTTAATTACGATAACTTTCGATAGAATGACACTAGCGAGTTGAAAATTTGACAAAATGTTGTTAGTAGGATCTACTTGGTTGGTATTGAAAATGGGTAAGATCCAACCCAAGGAACCCCCACCTCCCCTACATATGAAACTTCAAATAAGCGATAACTTTTGATGGAATGAAGCCAGTGACTTGAAATTTTGGTCAAATGTTTGAAGTAAGATTGAGTTAGTTGGCATTAAAGCTGGGTAACATCCGACCAACGAAACCCCTACTTCCCCTACAAACGAAACTTTAAATAAGGGATAACTTTCGATAGAGTGAAGTTAGAGACTTGAAATTTTGTTTAAATGGTTGTAGGGTGATCTAATTGGTTGGTGGCAATGATGAGCAAGATCCGACCTAAGGAACCCTTACCTCCTCTACAAGTGAAACTTCAAATAAGCAATACCTTCCGATAGAATGAAGCTATCGACTTGAAAAATTCGACAAGTATTGTAGAATGGGTTAGTTAGTTAATTGATTTTGAGAATGGTCAAGATCCTAATGAATGAGTGCCAACCTCTCCTATGAACTGGCCATATAGGAGACCCATTCTTAATGCATATGGTCGTTGCCAATTGGTACTTTTGGTATCTCCACTAGGTCTGTACAAGTCTAGGGTATATACGCTTCGCTTGGTTTTGTTTTTTTATGGATCCGGATACGATACGAATAATTAGAGTTCTACTGTACTCGTCAATTGCTACTACATATATACGATATATGAAAACCAAAGAAAGGTGTGACAAGGTCTACAAACTCTACCTCCAGAACCCAAGATTCGAAACCAATGTTAGACCACAAATCGGCACACGCTTTTCATATTAAAATTACCGATCACATATCAAATTACTTAGAAGAAGTGTATAGCCGTACATACTTAGGTACTGTACGGTATACACAGGGTGGTTTTCTTACGAGAAGATGTCGGCATGGTCTTAAGACCCATGACGACGTGCACTGTTGAGGTGTCCCCTTTTGCGCACACATCAACCATGTTTGCTAATTGTCGTGAAAATCGTGATTAAAGCAGGGAATACATATGTATTTTGAGTGGATAAAAAATGCTTGTAGGTCTAATTGCCGATAGTACTCAATTGCCCTAACCCCTTTTTGGGGCATAGCGCGTCAACTGTTCCATGTGGCCCAGTTGACGTTTCGTTGGCATAATGTGGTTTCGGAGAATGCAGTTGCCAGCATACACCTCCTGCACATCCATGGCCACGAACGTCGTCGTGGACGGGATTCGATCCCGAAACGCCGGTAGTCAAACATGAGACTGATGCCTGAACACACTGCGCTACCGGTCGCCCCAATTGCCGATATTGATAAACTACGAATTAGGTGGAATTTATTGGTCTTACGAGGTTATCGTATGTCTCAGCAATTTTTCCCCGAACTCAATTTTTGGATTATCTAACTTTGCAATTTCAGGAAAAACAAAAGAGTTCAGAAGGTGGGGGAGAGACGCATCGCATACCAAAGCGTAAGCGTTCCGTGGGAACAGTCCCGCGTACAATTGAATCATGCACCCGCTTCTGATAAACCGCGAATAATCAACAAAACACAGGTGTAATGGGTAAGAGAGTTTCATAATGAGGAAATGCACTTCTTTGTAGCTTTGCAAGGTTTCATTGAACTTACATTCTCCAAAGCAAACTCCACCATGTTGTTGAAGCTTTTTTTTATTCACTTATCCAGGTTATCAGTATTGTTTTGTATCCGCTGTGGTTGCGATGAGAACATGAATATTTTTTAAGATCGTCTTACGATAATTAGCACGCAGTCACACAACTTTTGCCAAAATACACTCCACATATTCCTTCATATCAGGAGATCATGTATTCACATTTCGTATGAATTCACTGCGATAGATGTTGATACTGGTTAAGATCACTACTCACTGTACACAATGGAACAAAGGCGGTTGAACTGAAGAAATCACCAAATTCACTGCTCTGATGAAATCGGAAACAAACGTTTCGTCGATATTTCTGAAGCGCATATATTTGAATAGGTCTAGCTCTACTGTAGCATATCCGCTTGCATATTAAACAAGCACCATTTCCTGTCACGTCGAAGTCACTACCAGTGAAGCGGAACCTCCACAGTCTCTCGGATGCGGTGTGATAAAGATTTGAGGATAACCCAGGTTTGAGATTGGACGGTCATTCACTGTCACACTACTACAACACTATTTACGCTTATGACTTCTTTGAGGCATTGAACCGATCGGTCACAATAGTCCATTAATGACCCCATTGCAAATGGCGAACAGGAGCTGGACATGTCTTGCGCAACTGATTAGGTAAAACAAGTGATGAACTCATCACTACAATAATTATTGTCGAACACTGTATTAGTCATACTGAGATTTATGACATTATCGGCCTCGATTGTTAAGAGACCAGCCCAAGTAACAGGTGGATTTCAGGTAAGCCAGGGATTTGCACGATATCGAGCGCTTATTACCACGAAACGACTAAACCGCTAATAATTTTCCCGTCTTTTAATCTTCGTCTTGAGTATCTTAATCCGTCAAGCACACAACACACAAAACACGACGAAGCACAGAGTTCAAAAGGTCTATAGAGCGGTTAGTGTCTTCGCGGCGAGAATAAACACTACGTCAAGACGGGTGGACCGCAGCGGTGGCTCCTTCGTGACTCCATTAAAGAAGTACCGCAGTAGCTTGAAGAAGTTTAAGAATATGGTCAGAATCTTTGATATACAATATTTTTTTAGTGTGTGTTGTTTCCTTCAGCATTTACTTAACAAACGCAACACAACCAAGTGAACTGGGAATGAGTAGCGGAGAATTGTGGGCTCTCCGCCTTCTTTTGCAACATAAGACATGTGAGTGGTTCCCAGCATTGTTGTATCAGCCGTCCGTTGTTGTCTCGCCGGGTATAGTCCGTACAACCTGTGTGTGCTCAGTGGCCCAGGTAACGTAAGAGGCAGCCAAAGCACAGGCAAATGAGAAAGAACGGAAAAATACATGTAATAAAAAATAACGAGTAAAAAAACGAACGACAACAAAGATAAACGGCCCCTGGATAAATCGTCAATTGGAGGAGCCACCGCGGTGGAAACGAGCAACCTTAGAACATGTGTGAATGAATTTCGGACAGTGACGTAGAAAAGATTGGTCGTGCAAAGATGATTGGACTTCAGCTGATCTGAGGAGGTGGCGGAGATAACATCTCGATACAACAACGGTGGAGGTTAATCCGAAAATTTTCGAAATGAATAACCAAAAATTTTAATGAATAGATAGACGACGATGGCTTTGAAACAGAAAGTTTGAACATTAATAATTAGTTTAGATTAACTTTTTCAGTTAAGTTTTATTTTCTCACGATCAGGTGGACAGATTCAGAATTTTGTATGTATTAGTATGCGAGTATGTACGGAAATGGAAAAATACGTAATATGTAAATACGAATGATACGGAGTTAATTTTATTTTTGGCGTCGTTGTAACTGTAAACTGGTATATCGAAAAAAAAATTAAGGCTGAAAACCTGTATTTTAATAAGACACGGTGATTTAAAATTCCTTTCCTAATTTTACATGAATTTCAAAATCCATTACGATTCCCATAACAACACAGAATTTTAAATGAAAATTTTCAATGTTTTAGGCTAACTTCAGGCTGTATCTTAGTAATAATCTCTTCCTCTGGTGTGGGGCGTAAAAATAAGCCACCACTTCTCCCGGCCAGCCGTAGAAGGCGACTAAATCGACAGGATGTATATGCCAACAACATGCATCATGCAACGTAACGTAGTCCTTTTTGAGTAGTTGACGCGCTACGTCCACAAGGGGTTAGGAAAAAAATAGTAGAAGTATTTTAGTAATAACGGGTTTGGTATTCTTCGTTCAACCGGAAACTGAGCCTGGCTTTTTAGCAAAGTCCCAACTTCTTACGAAGCTGCTGTTTCATTAGATGATACTA
Source organism: Chloromyia formosa (assembly GCA_964017055.1). NCBI lineage: Eukaryota > Metazoa > Arthropoda > Insecta > Diptera > Stratiomyidae > Chloromyia > Chloromyia formosa. The sequence goes on along the minus strand of OZ024815.1, from coordinate 27,872,954 downwards.
AGTGATAAATGAAACCATATTAAATGTCGATGCCCATTACGACAAGGTTCACCGCACACCTTTCAGAGCCACGGGCATCATTTTAATATAAGCCGGGTTTTGGCATCAGCATGGAATCCTAAAAATAAGTGCCCCAAATGCTGAAGTTTTGCGTCAAACTTATTCATTTATGACTGGAATATCACACAGTGCTTGTATGATATGTTTCTACTGTATACTCTTACGAAATTTGAGACTTTAGAGTAAAGAATCCGCTACAATTCAGTACTTTTGCAATGGTCTACCTTGCGTAATTTTGCAGTTACATATCACGTTTTTAGTAATATGTCATCTGAATTTTATCCCTAAAAACAAAATGACCACTGCAGATGAAGCCATAAAAAATTAAGCCATGCGGTAATTATTTGGAGCAATTTTTATTTTGTGAACTCTGAACTTTAACATCGCACCCAACGCTTCTGGCTAAATTACGATTGGCTCCAATTGATTTTTTTATTTAGGTAATCGAGACATTCCATTTGATTCTTCCGTTGAGTAATACATTGTGTCCCAAAGTTGGTTCATTCATGTATGACTACGGTCATTACGGGCTCAAGTTCCGTCCACGGCGTTCGTGATCATGAATGTTTGTGTTGTCTTCCACCTGTGGTGCGGGGCGTAATAATAAGCTACAAATCTGCAGACTTGTCGTAGGTAGGCGGCTAAATGGGAGCACGAAACGTCAGCTAAGCCACATGGAATAATTGACGCTCCATGCCCCCTAGTTAAGGTAAATGAGTAAAGTTAGACAGCGCGGACTTCACCACGTGATTCCTTACACAATTCTACGCATAAAAAATTTAATGGGTATGTAAAGCGAAAAATATTGTTTTCTTTTTCAACATTTTGCACTTCTATCTAATTTTCATTCAATTTTTACGTGAAAATTTTCTTTTATTGTACGTTGAAGACTTACAGGGAGTGCTACTGGTTTAGGACACAGCAATCAGTACCAGAATGAGTGAGTACTTTGACGAACTTTTAAACGAAGAATTGCTGCGAGAAACTTTTCAAACTGTGGAGCCAAACAATACTGATATCGCTGATTTACTGGAGGAGGTGATGAAGGCAATTATGCAGATGAAACGCGGAAAGGCAGTCGGACCGGACAAAATACCCTTGGAATTTTGGTTGAAGATGATGTAACGGACGGCTTGGTGGGCATCCGAAGATGCCCGTAGAGATGCAGCATAAGGTATTATAGCATAATGACTGTGAAGGTCGAGCTGTGCCATCTGGCGAAGAAAATGGCCTCTCAACGAGCTAAGCAGCGGCCTATGCTGCTAATCTAATCTAAACTCGGAGTTTAAACCTCGGCGCGATAAAAAAAGAAACTGCCTGTGGGTACTAATAGAACTCTCACAGTGTTCCGAGCTTGTCAGTATTAAGATGGCGTGGATAGGAAGTGCATGCTAGCAACTGCACTTCCGAAAAGTAGATATGCTATTGAAACGTCAACAAGGCATGGAAATACTAGAGATGTTGACGCGCCCATGCCGCTGGAGGGGCAAGGCAATTAACACACATATTTCAATTAACTAATAATTTTTCTATATACTGTAATGTTGTCATATCATGTTAATTGTTGTTATTTGCATTTCCTATTAAGTACAAAGATTTCCAAAATAAATACATGTTCGGGACAATTAAATCAATTTTCGCATCGAATTCAAATGAAATTAATGAATTTCCGGATTGAATGAGTAAATTCCCGTATCAAATAAATAAACCTACTAATTGTCTTAAATTGAAGTTTCGGATGCACTTCCAGGGCACTTGTAAGCATATACCTCCTATCCGTATAGAATTCTTTTCCTGACGAGCTTGGAACGCTTTTGAAACAACAAACAAAAAAATGACGAAGGACTTTGGTGACTTTTTTGCCGAGTACCGGTAGAACGTAAAACAATTTTCAAACACTTGGTCATTCAATTTCAAATTTCAGTTTCGCTACCTGTCGTTGTGGAGGAGTAAGTAAACTTACCAACTAGATGTGATGTGATGTCTCCTTACCACACTGCGCACTTTTTCCCTTCATTTTGATCAAAAGGGGGGAAACTACAATAGATAAAGTATATGAGAAGAAGTGTTTAGTTCGTTGTGATTCGCAGCACGGCAGTTACTGTATGTAAGGAAATCCAACATATCTTCGGTTATGCTGTTTGCCTGCTAACCTTCCACTGACTTGAGTTATTAGTTCAGGTAGCGTTGTCTGACAAGCTGGTTGCTCTGGTCGACGGGAAAGATTCTGTATTATGTTCTTTTGTATTTATGAGATATGCGATACGGAGGGTGGTGATCCCTTAAGCGCGGAGCGAGCATAGCTAGCGAAGCCCACACAAGATACTATAGCACCAGAGCGAGCACTTATGCTTGTGCGGTACTGGGGTTTGTGATTCCTTAAGCGCGGAGCGGGTGTGAATCAACAGTTTTTATTTTGTGGACTCTGCTCGCTTTGCGCTTAAGAGATGACAATCTTCGGTATCGCACAAAAATTGAACGCTCGTTTCTCTCGCTCTGGCCGTAATAACCCTTCAAATAGTAGGAGAATTTCAAAAGTGAAATAATGGCAATTGACGTTATTTCACTTTGAAAAAATGAAATAATGGAATTTCACCTTCAAGGTGAAATGACGTTGATTAACATTATATCACTTGACGATATTACACCTCAGCAAATTGATTATGTAAGTGCACATAATAAAAACAATTTTGATCGGTAATAATTTACCACAGCAAAATTAGACAAATCCAGTGAACAAATAAGAAAGTATTGAAACTGAACATTGTTATTGGTTGGTACCAGGAGAACATTGTATTAAAAATACCCCATGATTTAAAGGTTTTTTGTTGTTGTTGTAAGAGTTGTACTTATATTTTATTATCATACCTATGAATCCTAGTAAACAAAATGAAGGTCAACTTATCTTAAAAGCTCTGTCTTAAGCTTATTTAATTATCGAAAACCACTACATACTTATAATTTCCTCGTGGTGTGACGTGCGCTTATTTTTACTGATATTTGGAAAAATAAATCACAACAATGAAGATTTTTCTCTCTCCCGGTAGCTTCTGGATACCTGGAGCAACCGGGAGAGATTGGGCAAACAATTGGGCTAAATTTCGAAACATCTTAATATATATAATAGATATATATAATATAATCAGTAAATTTGTGTTTAATTTCCCCGAGCTTAGTATGTGGATTAAAATTAGTTTGCATTTTTATCCAAGCTGACTTTAACTTTTTTTAATTGCCAACCTTTTAAAAAATGTCTGTCGACGACCTTACTAAATTTGCCCTAACCCCATGTGGGGCATAGCGCGTTAACTGTTCCATGTGTCCCAGTTGACGTTTCGTTGGCATAAACAAGTTTCGAAGAATGCAGTTGCCAGCATGCATCTCATGTACAATGTAATTAATATATGAATAACCATGCTAAATTACCATATAATTTCATACCTTAAAAAGCCACGTCAATGGAATTAAAACTTTTGGGGAATTTAATGTTTATTACTAAGGAGCTGGTACGCCACTGTCTACACTAACCATAAAATATTCCCCCCTGAGTCCGTTCACTGGAGCGATCAAATTTACTCCTTTGAATTTGTAATTAATACGTTTAACTTGATACGTGTAAGAAAGCTAAGACCGAGGAAGGTTGTAAATGTTAACCGACGAATAGGTGGCTGACATGCTGCTTGATTGGTGAGAAGATACCCTGTATACAAAACAACTATCGTCATTTGCTGAGTTTGTTCAGTCTTGCTGCATGATATTTTAACTGAATAAATTCTACCCCGCGTGTTAAGTGCACTATACAATTATTTTGGAATAACAGGAAAAACGTTATAAAAAAGAGGACTATGTTGTAAGGTCTATTTCTCTTGAAAGAGTTACAAAATCTTAAAGTTAATTTTCTCACTCCAAGACTAAAAAAAAGTCTTCCATCTCATTAGCGTTACTTCACAACTCAAACAATGATTCCATTTCTAGAAGCTATGCTAACTCATTACTAATATAATTTCACGGTCAATAACCAATTTCGATTTCATATTTGAAACAACTCACATATATTTCGACATCTGTTTCCTTTTCGGATTAATTAAACACTTGAATTAATTAGTAAAATAGATGTATTCATTCATTCCATATGTACGTCTACGACTATTTATTACCATTCTTCTCACGTCTGAGTCAACACTTCTGGACCGTGCAGAACATAGAATAAGTACAAAGAGGAACAACAAGAAGCAAGTATGTATAAGAAATTTTGAAAGAATCTTTTTTTTTTAATTTGGTATACATTTTGAAGCGATGCGAAAACAAATTCGCAAGACTTTGCTTTTGTTCAGTTCATTGCACCTATGGTGAATGAAGATAGCTTACACGTATGTACGAAAAGAGGCGTTTCCTTGTAACTCATTATATTTTCAGAATTTATAATTATTATTTAAAATGATGATGTTAACTTCGCATAATAGTATATGCAGATGAGATACCGTAGAATGTGTGTAACGGTCAAATTGCGTAGCTGATGTTCTATGAAACGAATGGGATGAAATTGATGAGAAATCATCTAATTATCATAAATTCCCTGCCAATAAGCTAGTGTTATGTTCGATCGTAGGATTTTTGATTTTTTCGCTGATTTTGATATGAATTATATATTTATTTTAGAGAACTAATCCCAAGTTTGAAAGCCTCCGAAAACATGCTCAACACATTCGAATGGCCTTAGGCGAATTTTCGGAGCAGTTTACCACCGAGATGGATGGCTTCCGGTAAAACCATGAGCTGTATGAACTGTACGATGAGCTGGAAGTTTCGAGAATCGTAAAACTATAACGTCTTCAATGGGGAGGGCATGTACAACGAATGAACGATGTTCGCATGCCTATATAGGTACAAGTAATGAACGGACGACGAGTAGACGGAGCGAGACTGCTTTGGGAGAGCTCAGTATATGCTGACGACGAGCAACTACTGGGCTTCTAAAATTGGAGGACGTGGTCGCGTGACCGAGATAATTGGAAGACAACGATCCAGGCGGCCCGACGTCGGGCTATTGCACCACAATGATGGTGAATCGGAAGTTTGATAACTTTCGTTGATGTATATTTTGAATTTGAAAAAATGCTTTGCGTCACCTGCACTGGACAGAGTCACAGAGATGTCAGATGGTGGTGTGAGAAGCAAGATATTTTGTTGATAATACAACTATTTATTACCATTCTTCAGTTTAATGCAGCATCAGGTCAAATACGGATAATTCTCCTAAGACTGAATATTTAATGGTTTAGGCTGTTATTGAAAAAAAATGTCGACCTTTTTATAGTTTCTGGGACTCTTCCGCTCAACATTTTTGATGCAAACTCGTTTTAAGACTCTCGATCACTATCGAATAGACCAATAAAAGTTCAACCCTCACCCCTTGATTCAAAATCAACTCTCCTGCCACAACTCTCACTTTAGAAGAGAATTGAGTAAATACCAAACCATTCACCAATGAGACAATTTTTCATGTATCTTCGAAGTACTCATTAAGAGTGAATAGTTGATGAAATACTCGAAGAGTGTCATCAACAAAATTATCAGGATGTTTGTGGTGATAACCTTAGGCTAAGGTCTAAAAACGTTACGGTACCATGTCTCAATTCAAATCACACTGATCCCACGTTGAGCGCCGAGTACTTTCAAGCTTTTCGATATTTTTTTTTTGTAAATTCTCACTAACATACGATAAAAGAGGCATAAGGTAACCTTAAAGTTATCTTATGGTAACCTTAAGGCAGATTAAGGTAGCCTGAAAGTATGATCTAAAAAGTTTTCTGTTTTTGTGTTTTGTCACTAACGGTACCCCGCACCCAGTCGATTGAACATTTCGTTTTCATTGATAAGGTGAAATACACAGACCACGTTGGGCGTCGTGGCGTTAGTCTGATATCTCGTCACACCGGTTTCGCCAGTTCGAATTTCAAAGGGACCTTGATTCTTTCGTTTATCTCTCCCCTGTGGTATGGGGTATAAGAATAAGCCTAGATATTTCCCGCTTTGCCACAGAATGCGGTTAAGGGTGGCCATACACTGTCGAACACGAACTCGAACATAGTACAAATGTCCTCCGAATAGCTTAAAACCCACACTCACTTCTACCATATTCGTGTTCGAGTTCGTGTTCGACGGTGTATGCACAGGGTTGGGCAGGAGGTGTATGCTAGCAATAATCTAACCAAAATTTATTTAAGCCTGTTAGGAATAGTTGACGCGCTATGTCCCACTAGGGGCGAGGACAAATCTAGTATACATGTTAAGCGTCAAGTGATTATATTTAGGGATCTTTACCCATTTTTGGACTATTTTCTTCTGTAAATTTTCCTAGATATACGAGTATGATTGAAAAAAACCTAGGGAAATCTTGAGGTAACTTTTAGTAAGGTCTAAAGAGATTTCGGTTTTTGTGGCTAAGGCCTGGTGCACACATGCAATTTTTGATTTGCATTTATGAGGGTCCGCACATAAGCAATTGTAATTGCTTCCATGTTTGAGCTCACAAACGTGCAATTGTCACTAGTGATAGCGCAGCTGAGTAGTTGCATGTGGGCGCCAGGCCTTACGGTATTCCGCACACCAAGTCGATTGCACATATAGTTTTCATTTCATTAAACTAAATCACACTGACCCCACATTGGAAGCGAAATATTTTCGGTTATTTTCTACTGTGAATTTTCAATGATGTAGGATCAAAATAAAAAGTCTTTATGTAGCCATCATTTGATGATGTCATTATGGACGAATGGCTGAAAAAAGAAATCGGGCCACAGAGAAAATGTCGTGAAATAAAGTAGCGTCCATGTATCGGACTGATGACGGATGACCGTTTGCTCTACTTTAAGTTAAGTTTTTGTGTCTGTACTGTTTACGTGAAGATAAATCAGCAATTTTGGTGTTGTTTTTTCAAAAAATGAAGAGCACGGTTAACTATGGACCGATTTTAAGAAGCGGAGACATTTCGAAAGGTAATATCCTGTGTTTGTTTAATATGATTTTTTTCTATCAGTTGAAATAGGAGGCTAGAATAGTTAAAGCCGGAACTGGTGCCAGTAGCGCAGTCAAACTGATGGAGCTTGTGCGTACTTTATACTTCTGTTCACCACTTCAGTTTCTGCGTGTCTTTTGTATTGCAATCGTCGTTTTTCTCAAACTCGAGGTAAGAACAACGAGATTGGGGCTTAATCACCCCTCACCACGATATTGTAATATGTACTTTTTCATTTTCAACGAAATTTTCTATTTGTAAACCAACAAACCGGGGCAGCAATCCCCCTCCCCTCCCCCTGTCGACGACACTGGAGGCTTCCGTATAGAACGGTATGGCGGCGTCAGCTTGGCAAGTGGAGGTGTTGTCATGGCATACAGACAACAGAATGAGTGACAGTTATCGGAGGATTTATTTTACCGAGAAAAATTTCTACCCACCATAGATAATCTCACTAGTCCACTGCAATGATTTAAAAAAAATGATTTTTATCTTATTATTGATTGAATGACATCCATATCCTATTAAAACAATAAAGGTAACGATTATTACAAAACAGTTATATAGGCATGATTGTTGCATTTTTGCAGAGTATTTGATCGTAACAAGTAAATTTATTCCAAAAAATTCATCATAAGCGAATCACATAAAACATCTATATCGTCATAAGTGCAAAAGTAGCTTTTCTTTTTATATTATTAGCCATAAACCACATTCGATTATACACAAATGATGCATACGAGCATCTCAGATCTAAGAACGGAATTTCTGGATTTTCACACACATTAAAAAAAACCAATCAATCTATGCCCATCTACATTAATTCACTATGTGGTAACATTTTTCATCTGAGAAAAATAAATTATAACATATTTATGGGTGTTTTACGGAAAGTATGGCTTAGCATTAATATTGCACAATTCATTATTTGCCATGAAGCTGAGAGCGTTCACGATGAAAATATTGTCTGGATGCTTCTTTTTGCCAAATGATTACTTCTATCTTGGGAAATACTTAAAATTAAAGTATTCGATCTATTTGCTATATTTGTTTTGATTTTGCGGTTACATTAAGATTAGCCAATTAAATTTAATTCGCATAATGCAACGTCAAGGTTCATATTGATTTTTTTGTTATGTTCTATAGTAAAAAAAATAGTTTCAAAGGCTTAGGGTTGTACCTAATATTTCACGGTGGTTGAAAATGTCTTTTTGTTGGAATTTATTGGTTTATTATTCTCCTACTATTGACAATACAGAACAATACGTTGCTTATTAGTACGGTAAAATAAGATTTAAGTTAGAAAAGTTTAAGTTAAGGCCAATTTTCTTTTGCTTTTATAATCTGTAGTTGTCGGAGAGTTTACAGTTTTGCTACAAAAAATTTTCATTGGAAAGGTTCGAAAAGAACGCATGTTGGGTGTCATATCAAAGTAGATATTGAGTAACGAAGCGTAGGCGAGTAATAACTAAAATTACAAGGCTATACTCGAATGTAAGTATTATTAACTTTACTTAAATTTGCATATTCATATAATAAACGATATTGTAGATAAAATTTATGATACTTCAGTCGTTTAATATTAAATAATATTACATGCATTGTAGTGAAATTTCTAGAATTTTCCACTTTTTTCGCCGATCACTCCGTAGTACCCACTTCAAATTGGGGGAAAAATACCAGTAACGCAAAATTCTCAGCCGAAGAAACAAAATTTGGTCCTGCTTTTTTTCGTCATTTTCGGACCCATTCCATCAATATTATTCGTAGCAAAATGAGTTTTCTTTGACCACTACAGATTGCGAAAAAAAATGATTTTAGCTTATTTTTTTTATCGTACCATACATTCTCTACAAATATCAACAGCGCTATTTGATGGATTTTAACATTTACTTCAACTCACAAGAACCTGTTACAACATCGATGGACATTTTACATTGATGAATGTCGGACTTTTGAAAGTCTCTTTTAAATTGACGAATTAATCAAGCGTCTTCCAGACGGTATTAACGTAGGTTGCACCTAGATGGCTTTCTTCATATGTGTATCTAATGCAAGTGAATGTAGTGTGGTAGTACCCGTTTGTATGTCTAGCTAAATACAAATTTATATACAAAGTGTGGGACCCTCACATGTACCTATATTTCTTCACAAAGGAAACATTAAAACAACAACCAAGTTGTCCGTTGAGATTTAAGTGCGCTATTGCTACAACGATGCTACGTAATCCGCATACTAATCATTTTATTGACTCGGAAAAAAAAAGTCTCAGACAATCAATTCTAGATATATTCGTAAAGCGGGCTGTACACTGAATTTTTTAAATGCGGAATATGATCTGCATTGAAGAGGTAATGAATTTCCACTGTCCAGTATATCGAGGCAGAGTAGAAGGTCGATACATGTTACATAACTCAACTACACAAGATGTTTCCTTGCGCATTTTAACTCTATTGTGACCATAAAGTATGTATACCAGTTGATATGACACATTGGTTTCTTGTATGAAGACTTTTTAAAATTTTCTGCATTTAACTATAACAAGCAAAAAAAATTTCTAAGACAAAATTAAAGATCCCAAAACACCAAAAAAACGGAATTCACTTTTTTGTATCTTAAATAGTTTTTGAGGTTATACACGAGAAATTTTACGCCCTGTATCTTTTATAAATGACAAAAATGAATAGCACCTTTTTGAAGAAAATTTTGTCGACTTTCTTTTGTGCCTACCACATCATTCGCTGGGACTGATAGTTACGGAAATATAAGCAATGACACAAAAAGTGCGATGATGTTCGTCGGCACTTTAGGCCCATCAAGCACATTTTCATTTTAATACATTTCCCCACATTTTTCAAAGCAAATCATATACAATTTCCTATAATTTGCTTTGAAAAATGTTGTCCCTATCGCCTCGATTCAGAAGATACTCATATTTACCGGGCAAATGCAAGAATGTACCAATTTGCTGTTTCATGGACTTAGAACTGCATCAAGAATAGTCTAGTACATTCACATCAACACCCCCGGTCATATGATACTCACCTTGCCTATATATCACTTCATTGCTAGGAATGTCCTTTTCCGCACGCTAAAGGACTCGAAACGCCTTCAATAGTAGTCTAGTGCATTCCCCTCAACATCCTCAGTCACATATATATACTTCATTGGAAAGAATGTCCTTTCCTGCACACCAAAGGACTCAAAATACCTTCAGCAGTAGTCTAGTGCACTCGCCTCAATATCCCCAGTCATATGAAATACATCCTCCCTAGATATCACTTCATTGCCAAAAATCTCCTTTTTGCATACCAAAGGACTCAAAACCCTTTAAGCAGTGGTTTATTACATTCGCCAAAACATCCCCAGCATTAGTCTAGTCCTAGTGCATTCGCCTCCATATCCTCAGTCGTATGATACCCATCTTCCCTAGATATAACTTAGAAGTGAAGTAGAAGCACGTTTGATATAAAGTAGTTCTAGCACCCATCCAGTATTCATTCCAGGATTTTTATAGGATTCGTTCTGTAAGTGCTTTGTTAAAAATGAATTGGGGAGTAAAGTGTTGTAAATAAGAAATTAAACAAATGGAGTGTTTTATTTTTTGCGAAACACTCTTTTTTTTACTGATATGTGAGCATTTCAGATACCAGTGGTCTTCTATAGTAGATAGACATCAGTACCTTAGCAAATTTTAACGATATTATTGACAAAGGGTGGATTTTTTTATTGTGAAAAAATCTTTTAGTAAGTGCCGACGTTGGGCTGTTCACTCACTGAATTACGAATTATTGAACTAGTATCGAACAAAAAAAAAACCTGTTAAAACTCAACGTTATTATTGTCTCAATACCTAAAAAATAATTTGGCTTCATTTCCCTAAGCAATAGTAAAGCATTGCACGGGTAGTACCCGATAAACTGAAAATGAGTGTACAAATGATTTTTCAATAGGAAAATATATTTTCAGCATCTCCTATATGGAAGACACAGGGCCAATTTAAATTTTTCAATGTACGGTTAAAGTGCCGATTGAGTAACAGGTGGTTAGCACTCAAAGTTTGAGCTACGCGCGCACAAAGTTTGACAATTCGCGTTAAAGTTTCAACAAACACTGTAGCAAAATCAACTGGTTTTTTTTTTGTTCTGCCATCTTTATCATTTTATTTTTGTCTGTACCGTCTCTCAGCATTCATTTTTGGAAAATTTTGATCGAAATCCTCGTCCAACGAATGAATTTTTAGATGTTCGTTCTCCCCAGAGGATCGGTCTCATCACACCGATTTCGAAAACACCAATACATATTGGCTGGAGTTGGTTTCCGTTTCATTCCATGTTCGAGAAGTGTCGTTGTCCTGACGTGCAGCAGCCTCAAAACTGGCATGATGTAAATAGCCGTCACTGAGTAGTGCTTAAAATAAATGTGGCACGTAGCTTCCGTACCAAATCTGGTTGAAATTGGACTATGGACAGGCGAGAAACTCTGTGAAACTCTTTGAACACATCACAATATTCATATATAGTATGTCGATAACGGAAAAAGCAGTCACCGAGCTGTGCTTGGGGTAACACAGGGAAGCTAGAGTCCAAACTTTGGTGAGATCGAACCACGGGAGTGTCCGGACGCAAAAACGCACAAACAAACACAATATATGGGACGGTAAAAAAAGCTGTAGTGCACTATCTAGAAAAAGCGTCACAAACTGAACCGGCATGGTATTGTATGTACCCATTCAGCTCCTTTATTGAGATCAAATAAACTCGAAATATTAAAGAACATACGAGTACATATTACAATACAAATAAAATCGCTAATATTGACATTTTCCGACTCATACATATACTTACGAGTATACACAGAAGAGAATGTGATATTCAATACCGGTGTTTTGAAAACTTCCTGGAAATTGCTTGAAATTTTTTTTATGAAAAACCTTTCCTGGTCACCAGCAACAGGTGCACTTGCCTTCGTGTGTATGTAGGTATAGTACTCGTATATCATAAACGGAGTTTCGTTTAATTAACTACAAGATTTGACGCTGAACTCTGCAAAAAATATTTTTTTTTGTACTTAGTCGTCGTTATCCTGGCCACACACACACACTGTCGAACACAAACTCGAATACGAACATTTTACAAGTGGACCGGTTCACTTCACATTCGTGCGAAGTGTTCATTCATGTGTGTGTGTTGACATGGTACAAGTTACCATGTTGGTATTCGAGTTCGTGATCGACAGCGTGTGGCCACCCAAACGTTTTTGCAGGAATGTTTCGAACATGGGAAAAATAAAATGTATATGAATAAAACTTTACTTCGTTTTGGTGGATTTTGTGGTTGATTTCGGTGGTATGAATATACAGATTATACTCGTACAATATACACAATTACGATAGAAGCCACTAAAAAGATATTATCTTGAGAAAGAGTTCATGATTTTTTGCTTTCCGATTATTACCAAAGGTTGTCTTGAAAATTAGTTTTCAGATACGTAAAAAATTATTGTGACATTTTTCCTCCTGATCTTTCATTTTGGCTCAGAACGTTTCTCGCTAATGGTTTCAAAATATAAAAGAAAAAAAAAAACAAAAAGTTCCTTTGTTTGCAGTTTTTCCGATATTCTGCCGAAAGTTTACTTCGTATTCACGACTCACGAACACTTTCGGTATAATTTTCCTCGAGCCCCACTTCAAAAATCAAAAATAAATAATATCTTGGGACATTTATATCTTTCATATTACAAAGCGCCAGCCTTGTTAAAATGATGTAATATTAAATTTTTTTTGCAAACTTTAACTCTCTACAGCCTCCAAACCCACCCACAGAGCCTTGCCAGACTTCTCATTCTCTTATTTTGCATTAAGCAAAGTACTAAGGTCGGCTTTTCGTGCGAAATCTTAAACAAAAACTGTCAAAAATTTCGTACGCACGAAAAATTTTTGCTCTTCCAGTACTAAATTATTTCATTCGAAAAAAGTCTCCACATCATAATGAGCAATTTTCACGCGAAAACAATCGATTTACACTCTATTTCGCTTGAAAAGGAAGGAAGTTCAAGTGTCGTGTAGAGCGCCATGGACATTTGTGTGCAAGTTTACACTGTCACTTTTTCGTGGGAGAGATAAGTGCGACATTTTCGCATGAAAAGGTTAATACCCGCCTTTACAAAGAACCGATCGAGAAAGTTCTAGCCTTGTTACTTATAACGTAACGCAATCCCTTCCTGACTCTCGAACTAATAGGCCACAGTGCAGCGCGCATTATTTTCAAACTATTTTAAGTATGAAAGGTAGCCTGTCTTGCTGGCTTAGTTTAGAAAATGCAATTGATCGGTGAGTTAAACGTTAACATAGTATACATCTTCATTTGAAAATAATATCTTGGAGTTTGGGTGCAGAAAGCCCCACACAGCTACCAACACGTTTCGTGAAACATCGTAGATACTGAAAATTGTGGTATAAAACAGGTATACCAAATGTAGTGGGTAGCCTAATTTTTTGGGGGATAACTCAAAAGACTTCCCCCCTACAAGAAATCTTTAATTTGAAATAATAATAATAAAAAATATTGTACCACACTTACGGAAAGCGCAAGTAATCATTTATTATTTTTTGGGAATTGTACAGTTCTTTTAGCAAAAAAAGATTAAAAAATAACCACCACTTACAACTGATTTCCAGCCTTATAGTAGAAATAATCTCACATTTTTGAAAGATACCTACTGACATTACTGTTTTTTTATTAATTGAGGATAATGATGCAAGAAATAAAATCACATAAGAAAAAATAATATTTTTAATCAATTATTTGCCCACGAAATTCATTGAAAGTTGAATATTAAAGAGAATTTAGACAGTCCCTAATAATTTGGCCTCCTACTGTATTATATATTTAGTAGAAATTATAGATGTAGCAATAGACGTAAAAGAAGAAGTTAGTTCGGATGCATAACTTTGGAATCAATACAATTATGGTGCACTGAATGCTGAGTACTTGAAAATTATTCAAGGAACAGTATTAAATGATACCTTCGTTGGTACCTTGCCATCGCTCATTACTGGTTAAATACCACGTTCCCGTATATACATCCATACTCCTGGAATCATAATACCTTCAAATTACTGAGAGCATTTTCGCATCAATGACAGAGTCATCTTTGAAGACAATTCTTCAAAATCCATTAAGAAACTGAACCACCTCTTCTATAGCAAACTGAATCTAACACTTACCCAAGCCTGTAATTGTTTTGGCGGATGATCGGGTGCAACAGCTCCGGATGTCGATCGTGGCAATAAGTGCTGAAGGCCACTGGTGCGATCGTTCATAAGCGGAATCTTTGTAGAACCTTTGTCGCTGCTACTTAGCACCAATTCACGTTCAATCTGCAAATTTGATGAGAAGAAGAAGAAGAAAAAGAATGTGAATCTCGCGTACTATTTCCGTCATTCATATTTAATACGTAGCATAGCTATATATCAGTGGTTCTTAAACTTGTTTTTCTAATGTCCTAGCGGTAATAAATAATAAAAAAAAAACATATGAATCTGAAACCATGTTACGATTTATAAAAAGACGATTCGTACTACCTACAATGGAAATTTAGAAGTCGATTTCCGCTTTAGACAGTAGTAGGTCCATTAAAAAACGCTTTAAGGCGTGTACTAACTCCTTCGTGCGAAAATGTTGCACTTATTCCTCCGACGAAAAAATGAAAGTATAGACTTGCGCACAGCACATATTCGCGGCGCTCTACACTACACTTGAATTTCCCCTTCTCACTTAAAAGAGAGCGATCACCACAGTAATGACCGGTTTCTACACGAAATAAAATGCAAAGTAATTGTTTTCGGGTGGAAATTGCCCACAACGGTGTGGAGACTTCTGTCTGTGTATGGGATTTTCATGCGAAGAACTGAGTACCGAGAAGAGTGAAAATATTCGTACGAACCGGATTTTTGACAGTTTCGTATGAGATTTCGCACGAAAAAACAGAGGTTAGTACCTTCCTTTAGGCGGTACGAACCTACCTTATGCACATCACAAGATTCTTTTTTCCTAGTTTTTACACCAGCGGCTAGCACGTTCAACATTCGTCAGAACTTGATTCCAAATAGATTAAATCAACTTGTCCGGGCGGGAAAAGTCCTAGGGTTATTAGAGGTTTTGCAATATTTTCTTGTCACTTTTCGACATTTTTATTTCACAAATCTGGGGACCGATAGCTCAGTGCGTTGAGGCGTCTAGCCTGATGTTTCTTCGGCTTCGAGCCATGGATGTTTGCATTGTTTTTCCCCTATGGCACGGGGCGTAAGAGTAAGCCACAACCTTTCTTGACTTGTCGAAGGCGCGACTAAGTGGGCAGGAGGTGGTAATAGCAAAGAGTAGAGATTATTGCTAACAAGAAATGGGACTCCATACGAATTAAGAGTGCCTGCCTAGTAGTTGCATATGTGTTGGATTCCATCAATACACGAAGGGGTAATGCGGAATAGCAAGTATGTTACTCATACGATGAAACTTAGTAGGCAGCTGGCATTTGAAGAGCTTTTTCAAATGTTGCCGTCCCTATCCCTCTAAAGGCAACTATCATTTGATTATTTGCGTATCAATTGGCACTGCGCTTTTGCTTAAATCATATGAAGTTCCATCCCCCTGGTAATAGCGACAAACATTTTTCGAAACTACTTTATTCTATATATAAAATAGTATTGTACTATATATATGCTAGGAATAGTTGAAGCGCTACACACCACTTGGGATTTGGGCAAAAAGTATATATCGGACAAAATTTTAAGATGCTAATGCAAGCTCTAGGTATTTTTCCCCTTTTCTATTTATTTTCACTGCACCGCCACGTCGATTTACCAACCGACGGGTCGTAGGTTCAATTCCTGTAACAATCATATCAAGCCGTTTTCCCGCCGCTCTCCATAGATTTAATAAAAAATAATGGAGTAAAGGTATGATATAGACGATTTCACCTTCGATTTTCCCGTGAAAACGGTTTCGGAAATGAAGTGCTATACTAAACTTCGAACCCTATGATTCGGAATGGAAATGAGAATCTTTCACTTTACAGCCTTCTTAGATCACACACAAATGGGGATTCGGTGTCTAAGATTTTTCGTTTTGGGAATTTTGTGCAGGCTCTTGCTGTACTACATGGGCTAGTGGTTAAAAAAGCTAAGGTTGACGTTTGAAATAACACAAGCTTCCTAGGGAGGTCGTTTCGATGGAGAATTTAGAAACTATTGTCGTACTGACAGAAGTGTACGCGACACCGGTGAAGAACCACTGCGTTACAAAGACACAAAGTTTCGATGGCTATGAAGATTTGTTGGTGCTTCTTGGTAACTTTGTTAGAGCTGAGTATTTGAGCCTACGATGAGATTCGTGATAGTCATGGGAACTTTCCCAGTATTCATTTCTGGCGGTGAAAAGAGCAATCAATCTCAAGAATTGAGTTAGCCGGGATTCTATTGTTACTAACATCATTGTCAGTTAATATCAGAGTTTCTCTTGGACTAGAACATTTTCGTATTATAAGAAAAGTGTCCTCGTTTAATGTAAGTCTGGTTGAGGTACGTCTTTAAAGTATGTTCAGGCCAAGGCAAATTACTTAATTTGTAACGTCAAATACTGATCACTATAGGCAAATTAAATTATGTAACTTGGCTTTGGTGCGAACGCTGGTTTCGCTGTTTCGCTAGTTACATTAGTGATAAAAGTACAGAAAGAAAGCTTTTTGGATCATTGTACGACTAAAGTCAACAAGTTTCCTTTTTAGCGAATTTATCTGTATGAAAACTGGTATTCAGTAAGTCTTCGCCATTTACGTCGGTGGGCTTTTCTTTTAACTTGCTGTACAATTTATTAGTTTCTCGTAATTTCGAGACAGGTTGTCGTCACCGCCCATTGCTTATCGCCCTTTGTCAACTGACTATGAAAAATGTTCTTCGGACGTTAATTTTTATCACAAAAGGCAAAATTTTCACTTACTACTACATAGTTGCTAAAGCACAACTACCAACCGTCCACATTTTGTTATTAGCCGTGATCCCGTGCCGACTGACCCATCTATGATCCAGGGTTCGTATTCGATCACATCTGGATCAGAGTTGGAAGTGAATTTGTTGAACGTCAAATTTTTTTCGGCATTTCGCCCGTCACATTCTACTGAGCCACGCGATTCGCCCCCACGAGGCGAATTATCCAACATGGTGGCTGTTTGAATTCGCTCGTCACTGATGCAGGCCGCTCGATTCATTCTGGATCTTTGTACGATTGTCTCGAAGACGGCTATTGTTTGAAACAACTTCTTAAACCTGCTTCACACAATGGCCCATCACTGGCAGTTGGAAGCCATTACCATGGTGTATCTGAGGCCTGCGGATAGCGGTTAGTGGCTTTGAAAACAATTGCAGTCTTTTCACTGACAGCCATCATCGCTACTATATGCCATGCGTTAAGATACACAATGACAATAACTTTCAGTTATGAGCCATTACCCAGAGGAGGCAATACATTTGCTTAGTACCGCTAGATTTAAGGACTTACCGGAAATTTCGATGAGTGTGTCCTTAATGTGATATTCGAATTCAGATGAGAGGATGTTAGTTCGATTGTGGTAGCGCCAGGAATGGGAGCATCTCCATAGAGATTTGCACTAGCACCGGGTGGTTGTGGTGGCATTCTGTAAGGTGGCGTTACTGTTTTAACACAGTATTCGCTGGCGAATTGCTGATCGTTACCGATCGCAATTTCGTTGGCATCATTAGGAACTGTAGAAAAAAAATCAAACAAATAATTAATCCACCTGTAATTAGCAGCAAAGCAAAAATGTGTCTAATGATATGAATGTATTTAAACCAGACGCAAAAAGAAAACACAATTTCTTTATAAAAACTACAAAGTCTCCTTTATAGCATATGGTAGAATGTTTTGAATGAGAGGATCTTACAAAACATAACAAAACTATTGTACCTGATTGTTGTCTTTTGCTACGTGGACGTTGTTGTTGTTGTTTCACTTGTCTAACGGTTCTCACGCGCATACTAGTATGATTTCTAAACGCCAAATGCTATTGTTAAAATCAAATCACAAATACACGTTTTTTTCTAGTACATCTGAAATAGTCTTTTTGTAACAATGGTGATATTTTCAGTCGTTTCTTCACTGCCTTTTTAATGTTTGCCATTTTGATTGATTCTGTGGAATTGGTGCAAATTTCGAAATGCTTTATTGTATTTTCTGGGTGACCAATAGAAATGATTGCACAACCAGGACGATTGATTGAGAGGAAAAAGACGAAACAAATGAAAAATGAAAGATTCAAGCCAGTAACGTGAAAAATGAACAACGCAAAACTACAGTGTTGACTTTGATGACATTCATTGCCTTTTTAGTGACAAATGGAATCCTCTCTACCACAAATAACTTTTTTTTTGCTAACAACGTCTGAGATAAGTAAACACCTCCTGCTACTCCTCCTGCACAATAACTGATGATAAGTGATTTAAAAAAAGCTTAATAGAAATTAGGGCCACTCTTAATTTTTATATTGTTCACTAATTTCTGTTTAGGCGGCCAAGACCTGATGTCGGACTGTCGCGCCACGATGATGATGGTGAATTTCTGTCTAAGTGGGCATCGCTTGCATTCGCGGGTGAAAACATTATACATTTTTAACGCGGGGCCATTTCATGACTTTAGAACATTTAATAAAATAAATTAAGTTCATGTATTAAGTTACAAGTTCGTGTTTTAAGTTACAAGAAGAGCCTGAATTAATTTCTGAATTGTAGATGGACCTGCCATGCAGCAGTGTCTACCTGAGTCGTCCCTAGGTAGTCCTGATGACATTCAAACTAAAGTTTCAGTCACCCACGGATCTTGACGGTAATCCAAACTTACAAACTCGGAAGGCAAAATCAGTCGTATTGGTCTTGATGCAGTCACCAGTTTCTTTAAACTCACAACGTCTTAGAGGCACAAATTTGAAGGGCAAGCAAAGGCCACTTCAAGGTTAAAGCTCTGGAGAAAGCCCTACTAAGTTGAGTGCCTAAGCCAACTAGGAAAAGAAACTCTTCAGAAGAACAGCCTTGATCTGGAAATGAGGCTAAAAATAAACTTAGCGCTCAGAAAGATGTCAGGAGACCACTTATAGCCAGTTACATCAGAGCAAGTAGTTTTGAAACAGGAAGGCATAATTGTTCGAACAAAAGTTCGACGACCAGAATCCTGATTTTGAGTTTTTTGTTCCTCAAAATAGGCTGGCTTCTGTTAGTCTGTCTCTATTCGGTGAAAGCAGATTAAGTTTGGAGGAACACGGGACAAATACCAACCCAGTGTTCATTCCCAATTACACTTGGAGATGAGTAGGACTCTAGCGAGCCCAGGTGATACGTGGAGAATGGAAGGATCACTGAATCTGTAGGGATACTGAATCGCTATGAATGATTAATGCGCAAGATTACAATTCGTTTCCAGGAATTGTAAGTGAACTGATGCCGTTACTTTTGAAGTAAAGAAACATATTTACTTTCATTTCAAGTGCCATGCTTCTGTCTGTCCTGTTTCTTAACGGAAAAGCTGGCTTATGAATTGGTTTCAATGCACGTAAGCCAGCTTTCATAAGCCTTTTTCTCAGTAGACTTGATGAGATTTGCTTACCCGTTGCTCGGACTAGATTGTTCCTAATGTCAGATGAAGTTTTGAACCGGTTCCGACGGCTTTGTAAAAGTAAGAAGCAAGTAGAGTAGTTTTTCTTGACCGTCAAAGTCTTTCTTCCCCTCGGTGGTGCTCGTTTCCCGAAACTTCTTCCCAGTGCCATGCCACAGTATGATGAAGAATATCCAGTCTTTCAGTAGGCATGCAATAAGTTTTTTTCGATAACATCTCTTGAATTTCTATGCCTTGTAGACGTTTCGATAGCATATCTACTTTTTCGGACGTGCAGTTGCTAGCATGATTTCAGCAAAGGGGTTTACCACAACGCGTAACTTGTTAGCTGACGACGGTTTCCGACGGGTACTCATCCGCCGTTGATGAATCCAACAGCAAACACATGAAAAAAGATGATTTCAGTACTCGCAAATATGCTTTCGAATCGTAGACGGACCTGCAGTAATTACAACTACATGTGCATTATTTCCGCGTCAGTGAAATTCGTTTCGATGCCTGTTTCTGGCATTTCATCAGCGTAAATCCCACTTAAGTTTAAACACCAGTCGCGTTTACACGACTCGGTTAAAAATCACGCGATCGCGTATACGCGTGCCGTATATTAGAACCTTTATACTTACAAGTTTGGAGCGCAATGGGAGTTCAATTTGTACCCATAGCCAGTTTTTCGTTTGCGCCGAGAATCGAATCTCCGTTCTCTAGATGTAGCATCGTAGGGCGCTGGCCGAACGAACATGGCCACCGACCGCGTCAGAAGTCGTTACTTCCAAGATTTCTTAAAAAACTGGATATGGGTTTGAGCAACTTTTTTCCCATTACTGTACCTACTTGCGATCACTTTCGATAGCATGAAGCGGAAGCGAGTTGAAAATGGTCGAATGGTGATAGTAAGATATAATTAGTCGATGTTGAAAATGGACAAGATCCGAATAGAGGAACCCCTATCTCCCCTACAAATGATGCATCAAATATGTAATAGCTTTCTATAGAATGACACTAGCGACTTGAAACTTTGGTCAAATTTTTACATAACATAATCATGATCAACGGAACACCTACTCCCACATACATATATAAATATAAAAAAATGTTAGCAACTCCCAATCGAATTAACGAGAAGAACTTGTAGGCAGATGAGTGCATAAGGTAATATTGTGCTCTCTTGTCAAAATTAGATCGATCAGTTGCAAATCAAGGTTACTTTCCTTTCAAAGTGCCCCGTATTATCCTGCCCTGTATTTGTCTATAACTTCTAAACAAATTAACGTAGAAAGCTGATTTTTGAAATGCGAACTTCACATTAGACTTTGATTTAGTTGTAGTAAAGGGATCTTGCTCCCTTCAAAACATTATGTGCCCGAAAATTCGAGAAAAAAAAGTGAAAAGTTAAATTTTGTTATGCAAGACAAAAACTGTCACTTTAAGGGGCTATAACTACTAAAGTGTTTGTCTGGTTTTTAGGAACTAAATTTTAAAAATTAGAGTATTATATTAGCTGCGATTGAGCTTTTATTTAAGCGTTTCAGCTTGTGTAGTATTTGAATTATTACAGTTTCAATAATGTATAAGCAGTAATAGAAAAAAAAGTAAATGTATGTAGCAACTAAAGGGCTAAGAAATCAAAAAATGATTTCTTTTCGCTTTGATCGGAATTACAGAAGAAATGGTTTGGCCGTTCGCTTTCTAATTCTAAGCATTGGCCGAGAGTTTATGCGGAAAGTAAGGAAGACCCTATATATTATTTAAAAATATTTATGTAAGGCAAAAGACCAAGCCACAACCGAATGGTGACGTCAATATCCCTAGCATCGTTTCTGAGAAAATAAATTTCGACTCCAAGTAATTCGGTTAAGACTGAGAACAAGAAAACATTGACTTCATACATCTGGTTCAAATTCCGTATTTCACTGTAACGAGAAGACGTATTCTTCCCAAGAAAAGGAAATAACTCAGCGTGAAGCGGAAAAACTACATCTAGCTTCTAAGCGTCTAATAATAATATAATAAGGTGGCCAGTTGTGAGGGAAATTGTTGAATCGTGAAACGACGATTATTATACCACTTTATCATGCCATGACATGGTTAGCGATTTTGCACTGAGCAAATGATGCTTTAAGTGTTTGCGGCTCACCAAAACCCAAAGCTCTAAAATCCTTAAATACTAACACTTCTTACTAATTCACAAAGGGACGGACACTCCGCGTTCATATGGCACGCACTGAATTTTGTGAATATTCATTCATTCACATAATGGCACGACACTAATGGCAAAATTAATAATAATTGATCACGTCACACTTTTCGTCGATCCTCAGCTCCAGTATGAATATTAATTAATGATTGATTAAGAGTCGTTGTGGTGTACTCAACTCTAGGTGGCGGTTTTCCATCAAACGATTGATCACTATTATACGACACTACACACAATTCATTTTCATATTCATTCTTTTTGTTGTACTCATATTAATCCAAGCATAGATTTTCCATATAGGGAAAGGCATTGTGAGTCGATCCAATTTGGGATAAGCCGATAATCACGTCCTCTCAAAACACATGAGACTATGGGAGCTGGAAGCCACTATTCAGTCATAATTCAAGATTGTGCCGTGTTTTAAGAACTTTTATCGGTTGGTTTGATATAAGTGTCCCTTCAATTAGATCCGGTAAACTTGTGAAAAATCATCTAATTTGCAACGAATTACAAATTGATCGATAACGATTTAGCACGCGATTGCAGCTGATGTGAGAGTATCGTTGGGAAATCAAATATTTTTTTCATTCACGCGTCGCGATGCATCAATTCACAACTATGACTACACGGTTAAATCGCGCTCCGAATTGATTTTTTTTAATTAAACGTTAAACTCCTAAGGTGTTCCGTCCGATACACTTGTACTAAATTCTTAAATTACACGCGCACAACACACAAGAAATCGCTCAAGTGCATTTTTTCCCTCGATACCGGAATTGACCTTCTACGAAACGGAAAAACGATTGCGTACGTTCAATTGGTGGTTAGACGATCGACGAATCTACTACTGTGCCCGCAATATAGTTCAGACCGTCATTGGTAAGAGAATGAGAGAAATGAGTTAAGAATGGGCAAGATGGGAAAAAATAATAATAGTCAGTCAGTGACAAGAAAATAACACTTTTGCAACATCCATTGTAACATAGTTTTTTCCGAATAAGCTAGCAAAATGTACATCTCGTGATAGTATGAGATAGCTACAGTGAATGATGATTATTAGATACGTACGAGTATTTACGCGGGAATCTCCCTTGCTTATAGCATCAACATCACAGGTTTTTGTGCGGTGCAATGATGTTACATTTGGTAGCGTGGTTCTTACGATGAAGTGGTGCAACGAATTGTGGGGATAGGGAAACCTACGAATAAATAATTTAGAAATCCTTTTTAAATCCTTAAGTATCAGTTTAAAGCCATTTTTGAGGTGCTCCAATTAGTCCGGATGGCACAACGGTTAGCACGTTCGTCCGGGTCCCGGATCGATTCCTACTGAATACAGCTGTTTTTGATAAAAAATGGGATTTACGTATCGGACTATGAGCCCACTCAGCTAACAGCTGAGTACATTTATAGGGTACATAACTCAGTTGAACGTGTTGCTGATCACATACCTCTTCACAAAATATGCAGTCACGATCTAGAAAATGAGATGATGCTAACTCGTCTCGAGGCCATTGTTTAGACTGAAGTGTTGCGCCTGTTATTTATTTATTTTTTAAGTTACTCCACACAAAATAATGCAGTTGGCAAAATTATATAATTCCATTTCCGATTAGAACCAACAACTGCCCTAACCGGAAGCTTCAACGTGGAGTGCCATGGCAAAGATCGTTTGCCGCCAGTGATCATTGAGCACGTTTACAAAAGGGAAACATGTTTTCAAATTGCTTTCGACTCAATACCATATTCAGATTTCATATAAACCATCAATAAAAGGGAAGCCGGCAGTTCAGTGTGTGAGACGTCAATCTGATGTCTCATCACACTGATTTTCGTGGGTTTGAGTCCCGGCACGACCATAGTTAGTGTTGTCTTCACCCTGTGGTGTGGAACATAACAGTAAGCATAAGCAATGCTGTGTATGCTGACAAAGCAAAATGCATCGTCAGAAACTAGTTATATGTTACCGAAACCTCAACTAAGCCGCTTAGGAGTAGTTGACGTGCTTAAGCCGGGTTACGGGTTAGGGTTTTCTATAACAATTTTTTTTGCAGGTGATTTCCTCTAATCATGGTTTACATGAGTTTGAATTTATGAATTATAGTTACTTGCTTCGTTTTTGTGAATGTACTCATTACAAATAGATATGTATTGTATATGCAGCTCTCACTTTTAATTTTATTTTTAACGTGTGTTTGAAGAAAAAATTAATTTTGATGTTGACAAACTTTTCCGCATCACTCTATCATTTATACACCTTACACTATTTCCTTTACATTTTACCATCATTTTCCACAAAGGAGAGAAAAGAATCGAAAACGAGTTCACGCTTAAAGACGTTACAATAAGAAAAGCAACACCTGTAGCATGGGTAAGGCCACCAGCATGAGAACAACAACAATATTTAACATTCCGCTGGTTAGAAACAGTCAAGCGCGAATAAAAGATACTTATGAGAAAAACGTATTATTGTTAGGATCGTTGGTTTGTTCATGGCTGGGAGTCGTCGTTTGTCGTCACACTCTACTGAACTAAAAGACGTTAAAATAGCCTTTGTTGCACGGAAAAGATATTATGCTGGTGGATTTATGCTACTGACATGAAACATACTCTTGCTTCTCTACCGGGAACACGATAGTGATAGTAGGGCAAACTTATGCACTTATGCAGTTGAACCAGTGAAATTTGTATGTACTTATACTGTAACGAGAACTTTACATATGCGTATGATAATTTTATGGAAATTTATGCCAACAATTGGTACAATATGGAAGAGATATCATTGGGAGTGACGGTTACTGTTTGAAGGAGGATATTAAAGAAATAAATAAGGCAACCCTACAACCTAAAACGTAGTTTAAACTGTAAGACAATGAATGATTCAGTACAAAAATAGCCCTTCGTAAGAACGTCGTGACTCCATGCTAATACTCTGGAGACAGAAAGCTTTCCTTTATTTTTATATCCTTCACTAAAAAAGTATTATAAGTTTGACATGGTGTTTGCAATGCATACATGGAAGATTTTCGACCAATAAAGTGTATTATATTCTTGGTAAGCAAGATGAAATGAGTCGATTAAGCCACATTCGTCTGCGTCTGTTTCTATGCAAACTTCTTTTTCAAATTTGAAGTTGATTTTAAATAATTCCTTTGCATGCGTGCAATATATGCATGCTTCCGGTGGTTTCGACATATATGAAACCACCTGAATCTATAGGAACAACGTTTTTTTTAACAGGGCCGCTCTCGTCTGTGTTTATTGACGAAGTCTATCCGGCGCTTTTGAGCCAATTAGCTTATCTTCGATCTTTCCCTGTTCTACCCAATATCTTTATAGGCACTCATCTTCCATTCGTTAACACACGGCCAACACCGGCTTTGTTATTCATCCTTCCTTTCAACAAAAAGCATCCTCCAAGTCTTGAATCTGAAGCATAGCATCGGCCGATATTATGGTCAGGCCCGTCGCAAGGGTTTACCCATGGCGAAAATATTTTCTTTTTTTCATGAGTCTGTCTGGCTCCGGTCTAGTGGTCATCAATAACGTCTAAGCAGCAAAAGCTGATTAAATTTTTCTCAATTAGAAAAACAACCAATTTATCGATTTTGGTAATATTTTTCGAATAAACTTTTTTCTTTAAATTTATATACGAGTACAACAGATTTTACCTAAAAATTGTTCTATCGTACCGCAGGGGTTATTCTTGAAATTACCAATTAGTCTCTCTTCAACTATGCTGAAACTATTAGAGACTGGTTGTCATCCATTTGCGGGATACTATCTCGCCACTGCTTTTATTCACGTCGCAACATGCCTATTGGAAAGGTAAGTCGATGGACAAGAAATACACGATGGTTGCATTCCTGGATATCGAGCGTGCTTTCAATAATATGATATAAGAGCTAGTGCGATTATTGAAGCACTTCTGGGCCTCCAGTTTGCAAACTCGTTAACATACTACTAACATCTCGGCGCATACACACTACCCTAGGTACATCGTCGGTTTGTAGGGATGTCTGTAGAGGAGCCCCGCAAGGGGGAATACTGTCTCCACTTCTTTAGAATGTAGGGATCAACAGACTGCTTCTAAAACTGGAAGAGGTTGGGTGCAAAGTTACTGCGTCTGCAGATGGTGTTGCCATCGCTGTTACAGGTAAATTTCCTGATGTCCTCATTGGGTTGTTGCAGAATGCTCTTTCTGTTCTAATAGAATGGGCTAATCTCTGCCACGTCGGACTAAAACCCCAATTAATCCTATACTAGTTACTTGGTCAAAATTTTTATCGGCAAACCTCAGAGTTGTTTTTAGCAACAAAAATACTATTGGAATAAAAAGAATTGTACGAAACAATAAAAATAGTTATGTTAAAATAACTGAACAAAGGTTTGTAAAAAAAAACGTTATTTTTACGAATAAAAAAAAATTCCGGGTCGAATTTTTGTTGACAAACCCCGGATTCGTATTTAGCACCCCCAAAAACATAAAGGTACACAGAAATCAAAAGGTCTGCAAAACTTTCCATCTCGGCCGCTTATTTGAACCAGCAATCTTATGCTATAACTTTTGTTGAAAAAATACTCTTTAATACCCGCATGTTTCAAATTACCCATAAACGTCTCCTGAGACAGTAATTGTTAGTCCGCAAGCGAAATATTGAGCACGATTGTTATACATATTTCGTATTAATCCTTCAAAACGGTCGTATCTTGGTATGCATACGTGTATGCATTACACGATATACTGTGTAATTTATAGCACTTATTCAACGTTCCATGAATAAATTACTGCGATTGTTATAATTGTATTTAAATAAATGCTTTCAATTTACGCAGATCGACGTTATATTGTTATTTGAATCCCAGTTGGAGTACATTATAAGATTTCCATGGAGCGAAACCATATCAAAATTGCGATGATCCAGATGTACCTGAGAAACGAAATCGGTTGAAAATGTATACTTTCACATTCCAGAGTATCTTGGATCTAAAACAATTTTGGGAAAATTTGTAAATGTTATGGTTATTATGTTATATTTTTAGTTCAGCATGACAGGCGTGCAGATAATAACGAATGACGTCAGACAGTTCGCCCGATATTATTTGAAACGAATTTTAAACGACTTGTCAAAATTTGAATTGCAGATATTTTTTCTTTCGTTCGATGATAAGCAGTGAAATTTAATTAGTGTCGGTCTAGTCATCATACGTAAGATACTGATTTAAGCCATACGTGGTTATTTTAAAAGTTTTCGGCCTAAAAAGATATATATTTTTTTTTTCAATACAATCTTTTAGCTCTATATACTTTTTACAATGCCTACGTACACATTCTTGAGCGTTGCGGTTATTCAGCAAGGCAAATGTATGTATACGGAAAACGCCACTTTTTCGTTTAGATGCATTTGAATTGCTGAATAACCGCAACGCTCAAGAACGTGAACGCAGGCATTGTTACTCGAACGTTTTTAATCACCCTAAATCGGGATTCGCGTCTGGGCCTTCACAATAATCGTTTGCGGATGATATGACCTCGTCATTTGTCCATACGATGAATTTTTTTTCTAAAAAACGAATCCTTGAGGTCTTGATCTAATGAGAATGTTTTTTTTTAACCAATTCGGGCGCGGATCCGTGAGTTTTAACCCTGGCGATTGGCGGGTTGTAAACTGGTAAGTCGTCTAAATAAAACAACATTTTCCCCTTTCTTCGAAGAGCCTAAACATTCACAATTTTTGAGTAAATATTTGTAAAATTTTCGCACCCCTTTGAAGAAAAATGTGATTCATTTTTTTTTCCGCCAGACTAGCTGGTATGGTATAGAGACGTCTGTTTTATACGGAAATATCTATGTATTTGTCCAAAGTTCTAATATTATTATTAAATAAATAAATAGCTGGCGCAACGGTCCAATTTTGAATCATGGCCTCGAGATGAGTTAGCACCATCTCATTTTCTAGATCGTGACGGTATGTCTTGTGCAGAGGTGTGTAATCAGCAACACGCTCAACCGAGTTATTTACCTCATAAATGGGCACTCATTTAACAGCTGAGTGGGTTCATAGTCCGACACGTAAATCCACTTTTTTATCGAAAACTACCGCATTCAGTAGGAATCGAACCGGGGCCCAGTGCGTAGAAGGCGAACGTGCTAACCGTTGCGCCATCCGGAATTGAATGTACATACAATGGTTTATAAAAGGCTTTTCGTTTCCGTACCGACTGGCCGTTTTCATAGAGTAAGAACTACTTTCGATTCCGTCACAATTTTATCGTTTCTAATAAATATTGTTGGGGAACACCCGAATATGGAGTCCTTTTATTTACGAATTCGTGGTAGTGCTGGTGGTGCAAGTGGTTTATTAACTAACTGAAAATATGATAATTTGAAATAGGTAGATTCGTGCCTATAACGAAAAAACACTCAAGTATATATCCGCCTTATTCAGAAGTGGGCCCATCCTGAAGTGGATTTGCACTTTAAGTAGCACGAGCCTATTTTAAGCATCACAAGATTCATTTTTCAATTTCAATTTTAAATTTATACTTCATATATTAAAGGTTTTGTGACTAGTTGTTCATTTGACAAATGTCACAAAATTAAAAGAAATGACATTGCATTTTCTACCCATTTCCACCACAACACCACGTCCAAACCTCAAATAGGAAATTTATAGTATGTTTGGGGGTTTTAGTCTTACATTTGAATATCGTATTCAACCTTTAAACATGGCCTACTGAACCTTTGAACATGGCTTACCGAAATGATTAAAATGAATAGCGTGGCTCCCACTATAATTTTTATTTTATTTCCGTATATACTAGTATTTTGGGAGCTTTGAACTGAGGAAGAGAGGAAGTGGTTTTCGAAATACTAGTATATACAGAAATAAAATACTAATGGTAGTGGAGACCACGCTTTTCATTTTAATCATATTGAAAAACTAGACTATAAACCGCTGGGAACCCCTAAAATATTCAATTATGGTCTACCATATTGCATATTCGCATGCAGTGAGATTTAAAGCAACCTTGTAATAAAAATGGTTGGAACGCTTTCACGAGCACAAGTAGTGTAGGCAACCCCAGTTAGAACCGCTGGTATATGTATAAGTGATATCCTGGGTCTGTATTCTTAACATGTTTTTCTAGAAACGGATAAAATATTTTCATCATGTTGTTTCATTTTCACATATTTTATGTGCCGCTGCTCAAACCGCTTGTTAAAATGCAGCTTATAGTATAGACGGCGCCTAATACTCTTAGAACTGCCAGTGTATGGTCGTAAATATACATATTTCTTATTGCATAATACGAGTATACCAAGTTTTTTAAAATGTGTTTCAATTTTGTATAAATTTTTGTGGTATGTGTACTTTTATTTTGTATGTACCTTATGTTACGCAAAAATTCTTGCTTGACTTTAATTGCGAAAATTACCCAGTTTCGCTAATTTGCCTCTAAAAGATTTTTTTTATGCGTACAGAACAAGATTTCTTCCCATCATGTTTAATTGTACAATGACACCTCTAACGTAAATAACGGTAGTAATTATATTCATACCCAACTTTAAAAAAACACAACCAAAGCGGCTTTCATAATCACATGAATATGCCATTGTACTAAAAGAAGCGCCAGAAAGTTTCGTTCTCATTATAATTTAAAGTCGCGACTTACAATAATTTATTATAAGACAATACCACTTTTGCACAATTTCACCGCGTCCGTGAGAAGATGTGTATATGCGATAAAAGTTGAGAATAGTTTTGTTAATTTGTTTTTGTTTTTTAATAATTTTTAATTGCATTTTTGATTCGAAGCTTAAATTGAGAAAACCATGTTTGGAAATGCGCTAATTAACCCATTAGAACTGGTACTGTGGTCCAGATGAAAGGTTCACGTTTATTTCTTATAAGAAGCTAGCCTTATTCCGATTTAACCGTTCCTATTAAAGGTAAATGAAAAGTGGACAGATTTCAAGCAATATTAGGAATATGGTTTGGTGGTAAATTTTTATTTAATATGAAAATTTGTAAATATATTATAGAAACAAAAAAGTTTTTCTCGGAAAAACTTACTTTTGAATAGATCATTCCTATATGACATAATGGTCCGATTCTGGTGGTTCCGATATACATATACACATATTCAGCGTGCACTAGAAATAAGGTTTGTGCAAAGTTTCCGCTCGATATATTTAAGCCTGAGAAAGATCATACACACGGACGCCGCTATGGTCGGATATATTTCTTTCTGCGTGTTGTAAATTTAATGAAATACCAATATACTCTTTTTGTGAAGGGTATAAAAATCAACAACGTGTTACTAATTTGTTCCAGGAGATGCTTTGAAACATGTGTTGAAAATACGCATCAGGTCTAAACTGTATACGACTATAGTTTCCTAATATGTGTTTACACTAGACGTGAGGCGGCTGGCTACTTACTAGCATAAATCAGCCCGCGAACTAACTCCCCATACTCGCCAAATTAAATGAGTCTTTTCATATATAAATGAAATCGGAAAGTAGAGGGCTTGGCCCGCAATCCGAGGGTTTTGTAGTGTCCGATGCCAATATAAAATGAACTGTCCTACTCCTGGAGATGTTTAGCCATTAAGGCGAAATTGCAAGTTGCTAGAGTGCATTTAAAAATGACGCGGAATCTTTTCTCTTATTGGGAAAAATATTCGATCATGTATGTATATATGTTTCACAAAGACGATATTCGCTGCATTTAGGTTTTCAAGCGTTGTGATTATGATTGTGTAATACATAAATTCAGATACATATTATCATAGTTAATTAATCGGGAAAATTGGTGTTTCATTTACCCTATATAAGGTCGTCGTTTTCTGGCAAAGCATGATTTCTTTTCACGATATGTCATCGTTGCTTCAGCGTTGCATTAACGTTGCGTCAATGTTGCATTAACGTTGCGTCAAAATTACGTCAACGTTGTGTCAATTTTTTGCCAAAGTTGCGTCAACATTGTTTATGTCAACACCAGAAACGCCTTAACAACACTCCAGTGTATTGGCTTAATCACCCAGATTTAAACGACACCCTTATTTCCTAGATGTCATTTCATATTTCATATTCTCTGCCAGTTTGTCTTAAGCTGCCGGACAATACTATAACTTTTTAGAAAAATATGTAATTATGTTTTTTCGGCTGTTCAAAATTAGCACTTAATATATATTTCAATTATGTCTGCTACTTTTACTCTGCCAGTTAAAACAGGTGCCATTAAAGCCCTTTTCAGCAAATTCGCCACGGACCTTAAACACGTCGTACTCAAATAGTAAGATCTCGGAATCTAAACGAGATATAAATAATCTGTAAACAATGAGTTAAACGGAATGTTATGATAAGCAGTGCTTCCAACCGCCCGTTGCAACGACGATCCATCAATATGTATGTAATTAAAAAAGGTTCTATTTCTTTCTCGCATGTTAACGAACGAACATATTTACGGTATTATGTGGAATGGCACATGGTACACCACAGGAATGTCCACCGATATGTAAAATATAACATAAAGCAAACTACACACGCAAAATCTATACTCTTGACCAGCTCTTAAAACAGTGTAACAAATTTTGATTAAATTACCATCAATAAATTTAAATTTTGCAGAACTGATTTATAACACGGGGCCATTACAGACATGGTCATATCAAGACCACAAGGTACGAATACGTTTTGCTAATACTCGTACATATTTGCAACAAATATAGTATGGACATGCACCATAACTTGACATGAATTTACTGCTCGAAGTTGGGCGAAACTCTTGAAGTATTTCAAACCAGTTTCTTGTAATCATAAGATGTGTTGGTTTCGTTGGGA
The DNA here is from genome assembly GCA_964017055.1 of Chloromyia formosa. Classification (NCBI taxonomy): domain Eukaryota; kingdom Metazoa; phylum Arthropoda; class Insecta; order Diptera; family Stratiomyidae; genus Chloromyia; species Chloromyia formosa. The sequence goes on along the minus strand of OZ024815.1, from coordinate 27,841,152 downwards.
TTTGGACGAAATTCGGTACAAAACGACTAGCCGGTCTTTGATCTAGGTAGATTCAGGTCTGGTATGAGATCGCGTCGGATCAAGGGAGTTGGCGTTTTTGCTAAATGTATACTAGGGTATCCATACCACTTTCCTATTGGAATCTTCCATGTTCTACATTTTGAATCCATGGCGATCTAAATCGGGGTGAATCGAACGCACCCGATACCGCCATGTCAATATCACAGTATAGATATCGAGTCCAAGAGTATGTTAGGCACTGTATGAAGATGTACGCACCACAATTTATTCTATTTTTTGCACAAACCTCAACGATAAAATTGGATAATAGGTCTGCAAATAGACTTAAAGCTTAACTGTTCAGACGCTGGAAACAACAGTAGAGTGACCATTAAAGTAATAGAAAGGTCGATAATAGTAATTGGAGTATACATTTTATAAATGGATTTAATGAAAAAGATACCGTTAAGCATTCCATTATTGGCCTATTATACAGGTGGCCAAAACGCTAATAGGGCCAAACAATTCAAGCAATAAGCAGAGGAAGTTGATGTGATAGATTTCCTATTATTTCTTTAAAACAAAACTTGAATTGTTTGAAAGGTTCCCGACTTATTGCATCTGTTAACTGCAGATACAATGTTGTAAACAATCTATTCCACCAGTATGCTGGAATTCACTTTCTATGAATGACGAGCTAAAACTTAAAAACAAATGTAATTCGCACTAAATTGGAAATTTCTGTTACGGAGATACGCCTAACGCGAAGAGAAAAGATGAAAATGAAATGAAGATGCATCGTACCTATTAAGGTAACTTGTATTTGCGGATTTTTTGCAAGTTCCAAGTTACCAAGTTAGATACGGATTGTTGATGTTTCATTTACGGCCTCTAAAATCTGTTGTTAGTTGAAGAGCAAATCATGAAACTAATAAGAAATAAATAACAACTGTTCGTTTTTGTGATTACTTAACTGTTATCTAAGTGATTTATTGCCAGAAACGCTAAGACTTAAAGACAGTTACTCTAGGAGGGATATTATGTATGTCATACGTCTTGAAAAATTTGCTATACTATCGGGTTCTTCATAGAAACGTTGTTCATACGAGTAGTAGTTTCATTTCTGCCCACAGATTTAGAAAATTTTATTGTTGTAGATACCAACATTATCGCTCATTAGGTCACCAGATATTTCAGAAATTTCTTATTGAATGGGTCTGTTATGGCTCATGTTTGTAATTATTATGAAGTGTGCTGCGTTTCATATTAGTGATGCTATGAGTTAACCCAGTTCACAATCGGGAATTTGATGTTGAGGAAAGTTTATGGAAGTAGATGGGAAGCATGTGCAAACTAATAATAAAAACACATTAATCATATTAGATTTCGAATCGATTCGTTAAGGTCTAGGCAAAAATGAGGGTTAACGTAACCTTGGACGCACTGAAAATAATTTGTTTTATAAAAAGTTTATCTTCGTGCAATGTTTGACATTTTTCGCCGTATAAAAACTTGAGAACATATTTCACAAAATGTGTCACTTGGAAGATACAGGAGCGTCAACATTTCTTACTTTCCGACATCTTCGTAGCTTAGTAATTTCGATTTACATTTTTTAACAACAATAGTGGGAATTAATTAAACAAATTTTTCGAAGAACTTTTAGAATTTCCAAAGGATTTGATAGTCTCATAACGCGAGATATGATTTTCTCCAATACTATAATTCATTCAACAGTGAATTTTTCTTTGTCATCCAAGGCACCTGGGGTGAATGTTTTCTCTCTTGCTTCAGCGATGAACGCCGTCACTGTAATATTTAAGCCTATTTATACTCTGAAGTAATATGTCTTTGTGGCGGACCTAAATATAGCAGCAAGCCTTCGACCTAAGAACCATCAAGAGAAGAGGTTACTTGACTAACATATATAGGTAGTATAACGATTCAGATGGAATGTTCCAGTTCCAGTGCACCGAACACAATTCACTTTATACGAAAGGCGTGTTAAAATTTGTTGCTGTACACAAGAACACAACATCATAATAAAGAAACGTTATGCTCTAACTGAACCCGACAATGTCTTGGCGAAAGACTACTTCTACGAGCAACTAAACGCCGTCCAGAGCAAAACATTTAAAGGTGACATTTTGGGAGATTTGAATGGAAAAGTTGGCGCTAATATTGGAATGGGAAGAGACCACCATCTTATGATCACTAATGATTGATTACGTATTGCAGCCGTTCGCCGTCCTAGCGACGAAAGATCCAGATACCTGAAAAGTTTCTGTAAGAGTTACCAGAAAGCTGCCACTTTTCATCAATTCGTGTTTACGTCGAATCCTAAGAATTCTCTTGCTCGAAACAATATCAAATGAAAAGCTAAGTCGGCGCACGGGTCAGATGTGAATCGACGAATTGATAGAGAGGCGAAAATGGCAGTGGATAGGTAACACATTGCGAAAGGATAATAACTACATTACATGCCACGAATTGGAACCCCATTTCCAGTCAAGGCCGACCAAGAGGGGGAGGGGCTTCTAAATCACATGGCGTCAATATGAGGCAAAAGCGTGTAAAGCGCTGGTTAAGTAAGGTCGCTTTCCATGCACTGGGCCCCGGTTCGATTCCTACTGAATGAATTAGTTTTTGATAAAAATGGGATTTACGTGTCGGACTATGAACCCATTCAGCTATAAAATGAGTACCCATTTATCGGGTAAATAACTCGGTTGAGCGTGCTGTTGATCACAGACATCTACACAAAAAATATACCGTCACGATCTAGAAAATGAGATGATGCTAACTCATCTCGAGGCCATGGTTCAGATTGGATTGTTGAGCCAGTAATTTAGTTATTTGTTTATATAATGCCGAGAAATAATGCACACTTGCGCTGATTCTAATACTTCAGTTATATTTGCTAGAACATACTGACGATTGAGTTTAGAGCGAAGCTTCATAACATATTGCGAACAGCTTACTTCACGGTCCACGCTTTTGGCACTACCTTGTATTGGAACCCTTCTGTATCGTTTTTTTTTTTGCTGCTTCCATTATGTTCTCTTGCGATGTGTCATCGCCAAGTATTGTTGTTGAGAGACAGGTTTTAGATATACTGCTCTAGCAAGAAGTAAGGATATTTTTCGTTCGTTTTAAATATTTGAAAATTTTGAATTTAGGACCGTTTGTGTGTAAACGAGCGAGATACTGGGAATATGCCACTTTTCTTCCTAAATGGCCTTAACAAGACTATGTTATCTATTCGTTAATACAGAATATACCAATAGACGTAAAACATTTACAGCACGCCTGATGGTCCAAGAACCAATTAGAGTTTTTATATTGAAAATGTCGCTAAAAATACGCAATTTTTTGTTTACCTTATGTATCTCTCAGCATACTTTTGCAAAACTTATCGTGAAAAAATCAACGGGTAAATTAAGTTACAAAGCCGCCCCGTAATTATTACTAATAGGACACACTTATGCAATTTTCTCATCTCATACATGAAACTCGGTCAAATTCTCTATTTAATTATAATTACAATTTGATTATTCGCAATATTTCATGAAACCATACTCGGCTTTACCGCCGCAATCGAATTACCATACTGGCTCCATTAGATGCCTCATGGTCCATCTTTCGAGTCTTAAGCAACAGACAAGCAAAAGCAGCAACCTAGGCGCCGCGCCGGGCCAGCCGCCATTTGCCCTCAACATGAATCGGAGAAAATCTAGAACGCAACACACCGAAGGCAATGAATGTAATTGTAAATGTGAAGAAAATCAAGAGGACACAAATAGAAGCCACAACATATAACGGCTTGTCTCTTTCATGGCAGCTGTCGTTGCTTTTTGCTGGCCATTTCGATCTACTCTACGCCAGCAAAACGAAAGAGTCGAGCAAGTAACCTGACTTTAGAATTGATGAAGGGGTCGATGGAAGTAGTGCGTCTTTTCTTATCGCTGTTTGCGTTATATTGCCAGGTCTCTTGAAACACCTGTCATTTGAAATAGTTGCTTGGTCGTCCTCATCGAATTATAATATATTTTTTGTGTTTTCAATGTGGATAGGACGTTATTGCATGAGGATATGATGATAGCAATTTCGAATTTTAATAATCGTTTTGCGTATAACTGTGGAAAAGAAGATGGAGTCGATTTAAAGATGATCTTTTCCTAGCGGATGTGTGCCTATATGTATACAATGTGGAGAAGAATTGGAAGCTGATTTTATTATGCTCCAGAATACCTGCGATTTAATGCAAATCCATCGCTAAGTGTGTTGGCTGACTTACCGCTGGCAGTTCGTTTCAGTGGCATGTTAGATTAATTTTTAGCAACAGTGTAGTGAAAAGAAGACGCCGGTGTATGCATTTACTGCTAATATCTTGCGTGAGATGGAATTGATGATTGAAAAGGCAATTTCTTATTATAAGAACTAATAGAACCGCTGCTTTCATTCCGTTTTCAATTATAGCTAAAGTTGCTGATGATTGATTGTTACATTTTATGCTCATTGGAATACATTTCATATACTATGGATGATGATGACTTATAATCATGCAAGAAAGATTGGCAATGGATAAGACAACAGCACTAATAGCATGTTTTGCAAAGTGTTTTTTTTTTTGTTTTAAAGCTTCGTTTACGTACCTAGTCTATAATTAGTGCCGTTGTAGAATTGAATGATAATATAGACTGAGCGATTTTTATTTTCACGTTTTCATCATCCACCAGACTTATTCCTTTACACAAAATAACGATGCTGGTTATTAACTGAATTTTCCATCCACAATCACAATCACATAAACTCGTTGAACAATTTGCAATTATTAGCACTTAACTTTTTTCGCGATCGCATATTATTACACTTTTTGACTCAAAAGTGCAAGAGAGCATTTGACACTTTCGATTTTCAACGCACTGTACTTTGAGGTTACCTGAATTTTCACAAATGGATACGGGGGAAATAGCGTTCACCACTTGTTAAATGCAAATATTTTTTCCTCCCTTTTCTGATTGGCACTCACTTCACTTGAAGATTGCGATCTTCGAATGCAAGTCGAACTACAACAGTATGAAAAGATGATGCTGTTGGTGCTGAAAGGCCACAAACCAATACACGGATACCATGATGAATGCGTGCATGCTGGTAGTACAGGTAAAACGCAAAGAAACACCAGCAACGTTAAGATGGAAACGGTGGTGAAAAATAAACTCGCAATAAAAAGACAGAAACAACCGTCACGACAGACAGACAACCGGATCGGGGATCGCGTTCCGTCTATTATAAATGCCGTCTGGTTTCGTGGAATAATTGCTCCGTCGCAATAACTTATCAAAATTGTTGCACTTGTCACTGTTTTATAAAAAATGAAAAAACTGGTAAACGAAAATGCTGCATCTTCTGTTAAGCGGGGAAACTGGTGTGAAATAAAGTCCTGACAGTTGAATCAACTCGCGAACTTAGTCACAATGATGCTAGTGGTAGATACTGGTTTACTGATCTGAAGCAATCGTTCGTTAAAAACCTGATCATGGTCAGATTTTCTCTGAGTCGTGGCGCTACGCAACATAAGAGAGTTGAACGTGAAGAGATTCTTGATTGAGTCGGATGCTGCGTTCTCGTGGACCAAAAACCATAAATATTATGGTGTACAATATCTATATCTACATAGGGACCAAGAGTGGAAACAATAACTAGCCGTTTGCATTCTCCGCACACAGTGGTAAATGTTTGAAGTAATGAACGCCTTTGGAATATTTAGATATGTTGATTCATGTTTTCCTGCATGGTAAAATCGATAAATATTCTGGCATCAGTATATATATGGATTTCTTTCCTGAGACGTTGCGCATTGGAACTGGAGATAATAGTGCCCATTGCTTGCCTATTACGGTTCTAGCTGTACTACGATGTTATTAATAGCATTCATTATTATAATTTGAACGCCTCTTTTCATTCGCAGGTTATTGAGAATTTTAACGTAACTGATATTTAACTCAGCCACTAAAGTTCCAAAAATATGTTGGCATTTGTTTTCAACAAACCGCAACTGAAAAAGTTAAATATTTCTTCTAAACTTAATCTCCGAATGAGAAAAGAAATACCGTTTTTATTTTCCAAATTAACACTTTGACCCCGAAAAGCCAACAATCGAATTTTAAAAGTATGTACGCTAATTGTAGCATCTTACAGAGAAGTATTTGTGATCAAATTGAACACAATTAACAACACCTTGATTCGAAAAGAAATTGAAATTAGACGATGGTTAAGGCTTAAATGATAGTTTTTGTCCAACTTTTCCTTTCTTGTCTCGTGAGCGAAATTCTAGGTTAAATTGGAACTGATTGCTGTGATATTGTTCTTCTGCACGAAATTTAGTTCAGATTTTCGCTATACGATTTGAGAATTGTAATATTTGCTGTGTAATGATGGATGACTAAATGAAAGGGAAATACGAACGAGTCGTGAAATGTCTTGGAGTGAAGGAAAAATGGATCATTCAATTATAGTAGTCTGGAACCCGGAAATGATTATTTCTTGAAAGAATTTGAAAGTATGAAATTTTGATAGTAATTAACCTCGATTGAGAAGTGTCGACATTTGTTAAGGTTGAATATGCAAGTGTTCGGGAGTCTGCAAATGGATAAAAGACAAATAACAATTACATCCGTGCCTGACGTTGAACGGATTATCAAATACAATATATCGACTTGTTTGAGGGATTCTACAATAATATGAACGAGCCGAATTTAGCAGGAGACGAAAAGAAACGATCGATAGTAACAGGGGCTTAACTATATGAACGGGGATCGCTGATATTTTGTCAGTAGGGGGACCATTATATTCAAATTCTTCCTATCTTTAAAAAAATTGAATGCTATTGTTGTGACCTCTATGTAGTGTAGTATATGAATACAGTTGTACATATATTATCATATCATGCCAAGTTAAGTCTTGTACACTGATTTCCAAGGCTTTTGACACTGCTGATCACAATCAGTTGCTTGGCACTTCGACATTTTGGCATCTCCGGATCCCTTTTATCCTGGTGTGTCTCGTACTTGTCAAATCGAAAGTATCGTGTCATCCACAACGGCTTTTGCTTCCTCTTCTTGCTATCCCTCCTCGGGAGAACCAAAAAGATTCATTCTAGATGCTTTGCTATTTAATATAAGTATTTATCAATCACCTATCTCAATATATGTCGTTACTATGTCACCTGTAATACTGAAGACAATTCGGAATCATCAGATTGCTCGTTGGCTCATTTAGTCTTCAGTCCAAACTCGATACCATGATATTCGACTCTAGATTGAAATTTGATCTGCACATTATAGAATGCAGTGCAAGAGCATCCCGGGCTACAGGTTTCGTTTCGTTTTGTGTCCTTGAATATTGCTCTCCGATTTGGTTACCACATTAAAGCTACCTCATCTCCTCCTCCTTAAATTCGTCCAGCGTAGATTTACATGTTTAATTTTATATAAATCCCAAATCTCTTACCGTCCACACAATGATCTAAAATGATCGATTAGAAATGCGCAGTGTGTATCTGGATGCGAGCTACCTCTTCAATATATGTTCCGGCCACTTGTTGGAGAAAATATAAAATGCAGAGGTCACTTTCAATTATGCCCACAAATAGCTATACCTTCAGTCTTCCTTGCTCCACATGCTCGGCTTGAACCTTTTCATATGTCGCTCTCATCATAATATCAACATAGTCCAAAAGCATTTTTTTTAACCGAATTGACATTGTTATTTTGTTTGTCGGTGTCCTTCCTTTTGCTTTTTTTTGCTTTAATCAATATATGCTGTTAAATATTTGAATTTAATTTGTTTATTTTTCTCCATTTTCTTGCTTCGTTGTTTTTATAATGATAATAGTGATAATGCCTTGATTGATTGATCTTGAAAAAAAAGTACCCACTTTACTTCAAATGTCTCTTGAAACATGATTCAGGTTATTACATAAATCAAAAAACTTTACTATGGAAAAGGTCACTTAGGGCCGGGTAGACAATTCGCAGTTTAAACGGAGAATCAGTTCAACGTAGGCTTAATCACTTGAGCAGAAGCTACTCAGTATCTTCTGAACCCAGCCATAGCAACACGCTCACGTGCTAAACGGAGGTGAATGCGCGTCCAGCTTATTTATGTAACGATCGAACTTAGTAAACTGTGACGATGGTTACCGATCAATTAAAATAATAATGGCAAACAACATGCAAGTCAATATTTCATTAGGAACTGGCTGACAAAAATGGAATGATCTTCTATTTAATTTTTTTTTTGTTCCGATTTTTTAATTTAAGGCTTTTTGTTTCATTTTGGAAGTTTTGGCACTCTCTTTGTGATTGCTACGCCATTGAGCTAAACAGCTGTTTAATCAATGGGAGGTGATTAAACAGCAATTTAACATAAATTGAGAAAAACGACAAACCTAAGGACAATTTAATTGCAAGTGTGATTTTTGTTTTTGTGTTTTTTCTTAGATGCTGCAACGTATACACTAAATATGTATGGATTAATCGCTAACGCATTTGTTAACAAAGGACTTCCATCGAAGTCAATAGAATCGAAAAGGATAATATAAGTCATGGTCCTATGAACAGAATAGGAACAGACTTCTCCTCCATATGCTTTCCCCTCCGGTGAATTATTTACGGATAACTGTAATTTTTTGGATCTGAATACTTTTCAAATCCGGAGTATTTTCAGATCCATAAATTGACAGTTGTCCGTGCATATTTTACCGGAGGGGAAAGCATATGAAGGAGAAGTCTGTTCCTGTCCCGCTCGTAGGACCATTAAATTTCTTGTTGCGCAGCATGCGATATGAATCCGCGTACTGCTGCAAGTATGCGTTTGTGTTTTTTAAAATCAGTCAACTGTTCGTCCGTCTGTCCATGGAATATCTAACGACCAACTGAGACTGCACTCATGAAATTTGGTGGGAATATGACGACAGTATGAGATTGACTAATCAATTGATTAATCGGCCACCGACGACTGTTTAACTTTAAACAGAGTTTAAGTTTAATCAATAGATTTAAACAGTGGTTTAGCTATTGTACATTAGACCTAATCGGAGTCTGTTGATTAATCGGCGGTTTAACAATCAGATGCCGTTTAAACGACGTTTGTATATCCGGGCCTTAGGCGGTAATAAAGGCAAACTTCTATTGATTTTTGACAAACAGATATTATTTATTATTTAATTAATCTCTTAATCGTATATTTAATAAGATTAAAAATTATTCATAAGTCAAATTTTTCCAATTTGTTGGTGAAATTTGCATTTCACTCTCTCCATTGGTCTGATGTTAATATCCAGACAATACAATCAAATAAGTTTCGCATAGCAAAATTCATGTTAAAGTTGCTTTGTTTTAGGTTTGAATCAATTATGGATTGGTATTTTCACTCTCCTCTTTGGAGCGATGCTGATTTATTTTACAAAATCCATGCTAAATTGGCTGAACTATATAATATAAATCCTATGAAAATTTACTATACTTTTATCAAAAGAAAATTTAAAAATACTTCTTCTACTACTTCAATATAATATTTCTTTTAACCGCACACCATAACAATATCATGAATAAATACATATCAACGATTTCTTGATGGAGGAAATATCTGCGTGTTTACGCTTATTTGAAATGAATGAAACTTTATTGTGTGTAGAAATTGTATAATTATATTTATGTAAATGACTATAGCTCGTCGCAGTATTTAATTTTATAAGAAATTTTGCTTTTGTGTCAAGCCTAATATAAAACATGTTTAAAAATGTTAATTTTCTCTATTGATATACAAATTGTGGATTCAGGAATTCAATCAGACTTCACGGTTATCAATAACGCAAATGATACAAAAGCCGATTTATTTTATATGCAAACGTTAATGCTACTACATAATGCTTGAATGAGAATGCCTTTCACATTTATCTAGTATTAAATCCTTTAGTGGAAGATACATGGTACATTACATAATTAGGTTTTTTATCTACCGAGTAAATACAATACAATTTATAATTTCAGGATCCAATTGGATTTGGAGTTAACGCTGATAATCTAAATCATAGCCCAATGCGTAGAAAGCGATCGTGCTAACCGTGCGCCACCCGGACTACTTCTAATTAAACGATAGAAAAATACTGCTTAAAACCGGTAACATGAAAATTTCAAGGTACGCCACTATTTGCATCGAGCAATATAGACTATTTGTACATTTTTGTGATGCTTTGTTCCGCCAATTAAGCAGAATAAGAGGACAGTGAAGTAAAACGTACAGCCATTTCGAAGCATGGCATATTATACAGGATGTATAATTTGCATTAAAAGCACAATGGTAAAATGTTGCAATCGGTTGAAACTGGCACTAAGTTTAAGATTAATATAAATTTCAGAATTTCAGTTTCTGTAAGTTAATTTAAAATAATTTATACGCGGAAATGTACTCGATTCTGTGTTCAAAGTAGATTTCCACTTTAGGCATTATGGACTTGGTGTATGATGCATCTAAGTTTCATACTGGAAAACGCAAGCTCGTAATGCCCAAAGCGGAAATCGAGCGAATTTTCGCTTTAGGTAGTACGAATGTACGGTGAATGCGTCGTAACAATAGTTTCAATCCGAAGATTTCGTATTGTCTGAAGCGGGAATCGACTTGAGCGTGTTTCCAGAATGAATTCCCACTTTAGGCGAATATAACGTAACTGAATCGTAACAATAGTTCTACTTTGAAAAACTGTAGATTCATACTGCTTAATGGTGTTAGGATCAGTTTTTCGTGCGAAATCTCATACAAAAACTGTCAAAAGCTTCGTTCGCACGAAAAATTTTCGCTCTCTCAGTACTAACATATTCCATGCGAAGAAAAAAGTCACCACATCATTACGAGCAATTTTCACGCAATAACAATTACTTTGCACTTTATTTCGCTTGAAAACCGTTTTTTTTAGGAAGAAAGGAAGTTTACGTTTTCGTGTATATCGACTCGGATATGTGCTGTGTGAAAGTTTACACTGTCACTTTTTCGTAGGAGAGATAAGTGCAACATTTTCGCATGAAAAGGTTATTACCAGCCTTAAAGCCGGAATTCGCTTATACGTGGACTTCACTTTAGCCAGTACGAACATAACGGTTTCTCAATTGAACCTTTGAAACACCCAACTCAAATGTCATCGAAACCACTGAAAAAAAGAATAGAATATGATAAATTTTCCCCCAAAATTTACAAATAGATTTTTTGGGACATCTTGCGAATTGTTCCAACCCACCTCCCACCGTCAATCGTACAGATTTTTTTGGGATCTTTTTATTGGGAATATCCTTTGGGGAGGGGGGATAGTTCGCTGAGTCCGAGTTGTTTATAAGGCGATGCTACGAGTACATTAGGTTGATTGTACTGATCGTGTGCTCCTGTCGGCGAGAGGTATCAAGTGGCGATGCGTGCTTGCAGAGCTGCTGCCCTTGTCGATGGACGAAACAGGTGATTTTTGCAGTGCATACTACTACAAATAAGAAAAAAGAACATTCCAAAACCCAGCTCAGTTGAATGATATCGATGGCTCATACTTAAACTCCTGAACGTTATTTTTTTCTTTTTATACCTAAAACTAGTTGGAAAAATCATTTTTAAAGGCAATTACATCGGATCCAGAGCATACGAAAAAATCCATATGATTTTTTAACTTTCCCGGCTCCAAATGGAAAATAGTTCACTTTACAGATTAGACAAAATTGATAAGAGATCATTAAACGAAATACTTCTTGTTCTTAAAGTAGAAAATTGTCCATCTTGCTATCATGTTCATGCAACGCGGCACACTTTCTATACAATCCAATATTTCCTTTCTCATTAACACGCCCCGAAAATTTAAGCAGAATTCAACAGTTGAATCAATCAAAATATTTCTGAAAATTCATCCACCACACAAAATACCGGAAACCCATCAAAACTCAATCGACCTCATAAGAGTAATTTTCAGATATCATGGCAACATTTCAAGCATTATTCGACACACTATACCTGTACGACTGCTTCCACTGCACAATGGACGAAATCTTCATCAGGTCTATAACCGCAAAGTAATTATAAGAATTCCTTGTCCTAGTCTGACAAGTTGATGGCGAAATTCTGCCACCGAAATGATGCTGGTCAGATCGTTGGAATGGTGGTAGGCGTCCGCCCCATTTCTATAAGGCTGCTTTTCCCCGGTTTACCAAAAAAAAAGCTAACTGGAAGACTGCAATACCAATGCGAGGAATGCCGACCTGCTATGCCGAACTCATTGTGTTTTATAAATAAAACAAAGTTGCCTTTTTCAAGTTTTTTTTTGTAGTTTTTGCCAATATTCACTCATAAAATTCATAGAAAGAGAGCATGGATTCGTGTCAAGAGTTGTTAAGGGAATATCTGAATGTTTCGAGATTAAGAGAAAAATTCGTTTGCTAAAAAGCAAGAAAGATACAACCTGGAGCAATTGAGTGTGGGGATAGTATTAGTTGGTACTGGTAAACCAGTTTGAAAAAAATACACTTAATATCCAATCCATAGAATCCACTTACACATACTTGTACAAACGCAGCATATCCTCAGTTATTTTATTACAATGTGCTGCCTAAACCCATTTACCTTAACCAATTGATCTAAGTGGGTTTGAATCACCACAGCAAATGGCTTACTTGCGAAAGATAATCAATTCAATATTAATTGCATACACTTGAAACGCCTCCCAATCCAAAAAAGATTTGCTTCTACTTCATACATACTTCTTAATTCGAACCATTTTTGGGCAGAGTACTATCACTAGTCATGGTTCTAATCCGCCAAATTTTGACATTGAACAAATTGTAATTTTAATCTACGGTGCTACTAGACAGATCATTTGTTGGAATAGGAATTGGAACGTAAGCATTATTTCCGGTACAATTCGTTATATCTGTCATAGTAAGTAGTCTATATTTTGCAAGGCAAAAAACAATCGAATATAATGTATGTAGATGTGTAGTTGACTACTATCATTTTCTGTTAGTTTACATATTGGTGAAACTGGTTGCCGACTAATAAATCGTATTAATTTTGGAAGTTATCTATGATTTTACGCCATTTGTTAAAATGAAATAGTGGTCGTGTGAAAATCACATATAAGCGAATGGTTCCCAAATTTTTCGATATGACTACTTCCTGCGTCTTCTTCTTCATTGAATTTACTCATGCAAGTTTTTTCGATCCGAGGCACCTTTTAGGAGTTATAAGGTTAATGTTAAAAAAAGGGCTCAAATTTCTCGGATTTTCGCCCTCCAAAAGTTAAGCTCACCTTCTACGAACATGCAAACTCAGTTTCCATGTATTCACTATCTAGAGAAGGGGTTCAAACTATTTCCAGATCTTTCCCTAATAATTATTATAAAGCCCCAAAATTGGCTTAAATTTACTGGCCTAAATATGTTCGTATTTTTTTCTTTTGCAAACTGTTTGAGTTTCATGTACTCACCCTGTTGAATTCGACTCAAGTCTTCAGCCATTCTCAAACCTTCACACCTGGACAAGGATCGTGTCTGAAATAAGTACATACACAGTAATATAGTGCCCGGTTTGAATATACATAGATTTTTTTTTAGTGAAGATTCAATTCAACATACATTATATACACTGGTCTTGTTCAGGGAGGTATTTCTACCTAGGGTCGCCACATTCACATTTTTTACTTGCATTTTCTGAAATGGAAAAAAAGACAAATATGTATAAAAATTTGCAATGGAGGGAATTTCAAAATAAAAAAAAAAGGTTAGGCGTGACAAGTGTTTAATACCGACTATTAAAGTAATACAGCAAACTCTCATTATAATGAACTCGGATATAACGAACTTCTCGTTTAAACAAAGCAAGATTTGAACCCGAAGAAGTACTGGGTTTCTACGTTTTATTACGAACTACGAACTAGTTTTGAATTCCCAACTGAAAAAACTCTGTTGAAATGAATTCGAAATTCACAATATGTGGATTCGAACTGTAAGAAAACAGTTTTCTACCATTCTTTTTCGTGCTTTAAGTTAGTCGCGAAAATCATTATTCGTTGAATGTGCTTTAAACAGAAAATATAGCCAGTAATTGTGAACGTATTTTAAATGAAATAAGGCAAATAATGCGGTGCATAAAAATATACAATAAGATATAATAAAGCAAATTTTGGGTACCCGTTAACTCACACTGCGATAGATGCACACATTATAGTGTCACCATATACTGTCGAACTTGAACTCGATCTCGAACATGGTACAAGTGGACCGGTTATCTTCAGGTTTATGTGAAGTGTGTGTGTGTTGCTTGCGCTATTCAGAGGACATTGGTACCAATTTCGTGTTCGAGTTCGACAATGTATGGTGACACTTAGACGCGTTCCTTTGCACACTGTTGTGGAACAACAAATTGTTCCGGATAATATTCTCGGTGGAGTTCTAGAGCAACCAACTCTGTGTTGAAAAGAAAAAAGATGCCGACATAGCATTATGACTTTATGTAGTGATTAGCCACTGAGGCCAATCATTGAAACGCGTAGCAATTAGCAGTCAATTATGTGATTTTGAGGAACATGAAAAAAAAACCTCTTTCAGTTGTTTTTTTTTAAAGGAGCTATTAAAGTGTGAGAAATGGAGTAAACTGAATTAATTTATGACTCCCTAAATATGAGGATTCCGGCAAATAACGTAATGATAACAATAATTAATATTCATCACATCATTTGTGTTGAGGCATCAGTCTCATGTTTAACTACCGGCGTTTCGGGTTCGAATCCCGTGCACGACGACGTTCATGCATGCTGGCAACTGCATTCTCTGAAACCAATTTATGCCAACGAAACGTCAACTGGGCCACATGGAACAGTTGACGCGCTATGCCCCACAAGGGGTTAGGGCAATTGAGTATATCCAACCAACCAAATATAAATAAATAGCTGGCGCAACAGTCCAATTTTGAACCATGGCCTCGAGATGAGTAAGCATCAGCTCATTTTCTAGATCGTGACGGTATGTCTTGTGCAGAGGTGTGTGATCAGCAACACTCAACCGAGTTATTTAACATTGAACAGCTGAGTGGGTTCATAGTCTGATACGTAAATCCCCTTTTTTTATCGAAAACTACCGCATTCAGTAGGAATCGAACCAGTGCGTAGAAGGCGAAAGTGCTAGCCGTTTCGCCATCCGGACTACAACCAAATATTGGCTCAATGAATTATTGGGGGTCTAAATATGCTAAAGGTTTGCATTTAATCTAGTTCACATCTGATTTTTTTGGACAATAAGTGCAGTACTAGAAGCTTTTAATAAATCATGTGAACTCTCCGCACTCAAAATAGTTCCCTCACCACATTGGAGGCTATTTTTGGACATTATTTTGAAAGTCTATGAGTTTTTAACATTCCTGTAACAAACTAATTGCAGCATATCGAAAAACTTTTTCCAATATGAATTTAATAAATCAATGTGCTACTACTACCATTTTCCCCAACCCCTAGTGGGGCATAAGTGCGTCAACTACTCCTAAGCGATATGATTGACGTTTAGATAGCGTATATGTAACTGCTAGATCATATATGGTCACGGCGAATTCGAACCAGCGAAAACCGGTATAATGAGATATCAGATTCTACTACGGTATCTGGTGGCAGACATACCTTAACATTTCCAAAGCTAAGAAATTCTTGAAAAGTAAAACCTTCTTAAAATTTATTCAATTTTCTTCAGACATATAAATGTGTTGTCTAGGTACTCAGCCTATCACATGTAGACTTATAATATATTTACTAGCACTCAGGAATTATCCTGACAAGATGCGAATATTATACTGTACGAGTATATTACCATGGCATATGTTTTCATATATTACAAATCTATCTGATGCTCTAGCTTTTAGAATACGACTATGCTCCTTTGAAATTAATTTTACGTATGTACATTTAAGGATATTTTAATATTAAGGTCGAGCGCACATTGCATAACGTTCGCATGTTTTCTGTCAAATGGATTAAGTTTTTTGCATTTTTAAAGAGACGCTTACTTTACGGGAAAAATGACACTCTGTCAGTTTGACAAATACTCGGTTGTTTTCGTTTCACCAATTGTGTTATCTGTTGTAAACCAGAACAATCAACCCAATTTGTTGATACGATGATGCCCGAGTATTTGTCAAACTGATAAAGTCTCCTATTTGCTGTCAAAGAAAGAAATACGTGAACGCGACAGGCTAACGCGATGCATTGTGATCCCGATCTAAGAATTATTGAGGAGTAATAAGTAGCAGAGGAGGTCGGCGCCAGCCTGATATCTCATTATACCGGGGCTATTCGCGGGTTGGAGTCCCGCCGTGGCCATGAATGTTTGTGTGGCTTTCTCCCTACGGTGGCGGACGTAAAAATAAACCACAACCTTTCCCGACTTTTCGCAGGTACATATGTGGCTAACTGGGCAGCATATGTATGTCAGCGGCATGCATTGTCTAAAACCAGCTTATGTTAACGAAAAGTCAACTAAGCCTTTAAGGAGTAATCATAAACTAACTACTACTAAAGATGGAACTTCATACGATTTAAGAAAAGCGCGGCGCCAATCGAAACGCAAAAAATTCAAATGAAAGTCGCCTTTAAAGGGATAGCGACGACAACAGTTCAAAAAGCTCTTCAAATGACAACTGCCTATTACGTTTCATTGTTTGAGTAACTTACTTTTATCCGGCTTTATCCCTTCGTGCACTTATTGAATCCAACACATATGCAACTACTAGGCAGGAACTCTTAATTCGTCTGGAGTCCCATTTCTTGTTAACAATCTCTATTCTTTGGAATACTCGTTAAATTAAGCAAGCCTGTCCATTTGTGATAGGCAAAATTTCAAGCCGAATTTATGAAAGACTTAATTTAGATATTTAATATTTCGATCTAATTAAAGGGAATCATAAAATGCACATTTTGATTTCCACATTTTTTCCTAAACAGTAATCGACTTTTTTTGGTTCCAAATGGGGTAGAAAATATGGAGAGCACGTGATTATGGTATAGTTTTACGGAGTGATGGTAATGGTGTGTCAGTGATCAGTATCAATGGCAGCGAGAAAGCGACAGTTCGAATATGCTCGGGGCAGGATTCGAACCAGACACCTTCCGCTTTATAGGCCAACGCTCTACCCATCGATTTCTATCAACTATTTACGTTGTTGTAAAACCCCGAAAATTTTTATTTTACAGCGTGTCTTATTTAGATCTAGGAAATTGAACGTGATAACGCCCAATTGCATCAACTAACGCTCACGAAATTTCCAAGTGGATCTCTCCAAATTAGGATAAATTCAATTACTACGATGAATTCACTTACTGCAGATTTTATCACATCTCCCGACATTTTCATAGTATGTAACTATGTAAGTCGTTAAAAAATGGACACAAATATGTATTTTGCCACCAACTCTTGTCCCAAACAGATAAAATTTGCCACCATAAAATGACGAAAGTATTATTGAAAACCATAAAATTGCAGCTTTTATACGTTCCTTTACAGCTGTTGCTACTGCCTTTTCAATGTCCTTTAACGAGATTATCGTTAATTGGCATCCATAAAAAATTGTTGCTTCTCATTTTTCTTATCGTTGTATTTTGAATTCATAAGTCTACGTCCGGTTCTGTCGAGAGATTGACCAGCTTAAAATTTCGACAATAGAACGTTCCAATTTTATTATATTAGCCGTATTCCTTTTCATACAGAATATAATAATTAACACGCATTACAGTTAAAACATTGTTCCCGTCCCCGATCATTGTCGATGAACCGATGCTCAACTTTTCAGATTAAAATACTCGATATTGCTGCATACAATGCAGTTCGCTTATGAAGTAAAGGCCGATCACACATTTCATCTCCCGTGAATAAAATGTTGATTCTATGTAGTTACATGGAATTAAAAATAATTAATGCGTGCTAATCGTATCGCGCGTCAAATGTGCAAATTTTAAAAAGTGTTGCTAGTTAAAAATTGTGGCGAAGTGTCTCAACAAATTCAAATTATGTGAAGTTTCAGTGTATCATTTGAAAGAAACAAGAAGAAGAGAGACAAGAGACAAATTATTTGTATTTTAAAATTTTAAAACTTGTAGTAATACGATAAAAACATCCATATCCGAGCTAGAAAAAATTAACCTAAGGCCAATTTTTGTCTTTTTCTGATCTGTAGTGGTAGTTGTGTGCATTTTTTAGCATTTTCCGGCCTAGTTTTTTCCTCACTTAATTGTGGCTACTTCAAACTGGTAAAAACTACCAGAAAAGGAAAGTATTAATTATCACCTTTGACACCCAACGAGCCTATAGTTCATGAAACAAAATTTGGCCCTATTTTTTTGGGTTTCCTATACGATCAGCTTGAGCTGTGTGGATCCAATTAGAAATTTCATTAACCATCCATTCGCGTTTTGTATATTTGAACTAACGGTCATAGGGAAAGTTGGGGTTCATTCAGTAGGATCTTATCCATTCCCGAAACCACCCAACTAACCCACACTATGAATATTCACCGAATTTTGCATGTGCCTAGCATCATTGTATCAAAAGTTATGTCTCATTTGTAGGGGAGATAGGAGTTTCTTGAACCGGATCTTACCCATTTTCAACACCGACAAACTAGATTCTACTGCAAACATTTGGCCAAAATTTCAAGTCGCTAGCTTCACTCTATCGCAAGTTATCGCTTATTTGAAGTGTCATTTGTAGAGAAGGTAGGGGTTCCTTGGGTTGGATCTTGGCCATTTTCAATATTTGAGCAAAATTTCAAGTCCCTAGGTTTATTCTATCGAAAGTTATCGTGCGAACGGACAGACAGACGGAAAAACATGGCTAAATCGAATCAGGAGGTGCCAGTATACCCTATTATTAATTTAGCTTGAAAAAATGTAAATTCGCCTTGCAAACGTAAGAATCTCATCGAAAAGGTCAATAAAATTTTGGAATTTAGTTTGACTTGGTTTTATTCTGCGTATCAAGAGCATGCATCTCCAAATTAATCTGACAATAAGCGTGTTTTTTTTTCAAGAGTTCAGATCAAAGCAGGACAAAAATTGCACGCGTTACACAAAATTGTTCTATACAGAGCAGGTTGTTAGTGTAATGCGTGCGATTGCTCCGATCGAACATCGTCGTGGACGGCATTCGAACCCGAAACGCCGGTAGTCAGACTGATGCTTCTACGGACTGAGCTACCGGTCGTCCATACATTCCCCATGAAAACTCAAACTTTATTTTTCTCATTGACTGTGAAAAATAAAGAGTATTATCATTGCCATCTAGAAATACAGGCCTGCGCTCAGCTGATCGAGTACGTCATTTCATTAATTCCTTTGCCAAGGCAGTGACTGCACACATGTTTACAATTGGAATTGCGTCACATGGCATTTTAGTCCTCTAAAAACACACTTTCTGGACACTTCCAGCAATTTGGTCGAAACCGCAGCCCCCGGGGATCAGTCGGAGAGTATCGTGGAACAGTTCACACTTGACAAAATACATCTTTTGACCGCAGGACACACTTTCATCGCGCACGTGTTTGTTTTCTCGGATCACTAGATGAAATTTTTCTAACAAATAAACACTGAACGCGGAAAACGAAAACTAAACACGGAACGCACAAATACCGGGGACTCGCCGCCATCATAGTCGCCGACCACTGTCAAGTCATTGAAGGAAATAAGTGTGTAATTTAGCCGTCAAAATCAGCTGAGCGCAGGCCTGTATTTCTAGATGGCGTTGGTATTATCAATATTTTCATCGAGATATTCGGTTCAGATGCCAATTGACGAATTGTACATGTGAATAACCTATGTTCTACAAATACATTTATTAATTGCTTGCCATTTGTTGCATAATGATACATCATCCAAAAATTCTTATAATACCTATACCCCGAATAAGAACAACTTTTGCAAAACAATCCCCCTATAAAAAAAATCTTAGGTTAGGACAGGCCACTGTGAAAATTATTTTGCCACATGACCAAATATGAGATGTGTCATATTCCAATAATTGTCAATTCGCTTGGATGAATTTTAAAAGGCTCTTAATGTGACTGCTACCCCAATGGAAATAAAATGCTAACTCATTTGGATTACGTTTACAAGTTTGCCTCGTTCCTACTTCAAAACGACCAGTGTAAACAAGGCAGGATTACTGAAGTAGTGATAAATTCAACTATGAAGCTAAATTGATGCAGGAACGGTCGTAGACATAGATTCAACAATGCCGAAGGGAAGACAAGTAGACAACGAGGACACGTAAGGTAAACATAGCGTTTCCCAAATGAATCGATAACTAAGCTAGTTAGAAAATGTCGTTTGTAGCTCTCATGGGAGCAAGAGGACGCCAGGCCACTTTAAGTATCCTCGTTGAACATATCTTTCTTATATACATGTCGCTGTCGGGCGGCAATAAATCTCGTCTGCTCATACGACGGTGAGACGGTGAAACGATGACACAGATTGAATTTGAAGTGGATCAAATGATTATTACGATGAGATTGACGTTTCAGGAAATGGAACTAAGGATTCTGAAGTGGAACAGACGAAGAAAGATAGTTTAATTTTTGTTTATCTACTGTAAGGCTTTTAGAAGTGGTAGTGTTTAATTGGATAATTATTATACCATCCATATCTCAATTAAAGAATGGGAAAAGTAGTATTCACTAGTGCAATACACGAATTACATTCTGATAATACCTATATACTAATAGGCCAGTAAAATTAAATATTATTAATAATAATTAGGGAAAGATCTGGAAATAATTTTAATCCCTTCTATAGATACTGAGTACATGAAAACTGAGTTTGCACGGTCGTAGAAGGTGAGATTAACTTTTGAAGGGCGAAAATCCGAGAAATTTGAGGCCTTTTTTTTAATATTATCATTATATCTATATATCTCGTAAACGATGCCTCGGGTCGAAAATACTTGCAGCAGTAAATTAAAGATCGGTGAATTCTGCGTTCAATGCACTGCTCAAAGTTGAAATTCGGTTCAGTAGCGTAGTCGAAATCAATAGTAAAAAAATGACAATTTTCGGGGCTCCGGAGAAAAATCACACTTTATCACTTTTCAAGCTCACAGATCTTTGCAACGGAAGCTCCAAACGGAAAAGCTTGTCTGTAGGATTTCTTTTTAGCTACGGCACGGCGCGGCGGGCTAAGAACTTTGGTATTGTTGGTGTTAGTTTTTAGCCCAACTTTTTCGCCTCCCTCTCAAGATCTAACGCCATTCCGCGCAGATCCACGATTTTGTAGGAGAGTGGGCACACTCTTATTGTTCTGTTTCTTTCATTTAAAATGATACTATAAATTATTCAACGTTGTCAATTGACTGTTTATATGGCGTCAAATGCATTCTGGTCACGTGCCAGTCTAACCTGTGTTATTAAGATGGCAGTGAGAGAATGCCCATTCTGGCCATGTGCAGACTATCCAATGCCGTCGCGGAAAAGGAGGGCTATCGCACCGATAGTATATTTTTTAAGCGCGTATTTCACAGTTGATACAAGTACTGTAGTGTCTATAATTAGCTCCGCGGTTGATTTGGATCGATCGGACGATCCGGACTGTGTTATACTGAAATGCTCTCAGCGAGATAACACACAACTATTAAATTAAGGTAAAAAGGTAGAACTGGAGCAAAAAAACGACCGCTCTCATCAGCTTTAGATAATACCTTATTTCCAATTAATTTAAATTTAAACAAAACTAAAGTACAATCATACCTGGTAATTATTTTGCAAACTTTTGCTGAATGTACGATGTATTCAACCAACCGTTAAACTTTATCCATAAAATCACAGTGCGTAGAAATTTAGTATTCTTTACACACATAGGCACAGATTCACTTTAGAAAACGAACGTATTTTCCGAACACTAACACGGTCCACCTAATAAACAAGAATTTTTTTTTTTTTTTAACCACTTTATGTATTCACAGATCCTAATAAAGTACGCTTTCAATCTGCCGTTTGAAAATCTGTAAATTCACCCGAAAATAACACAAACTTCTGGACAAAAAATAAATCACTTTCCCGAAAACATAAAGAAGTCTCCTTAACCATCCCAAAAACCACGGCGATTAACTTCTGGAGGTGTTAACATTCGCGACCTCCTAAGGGTATTTGTCGAACTGACGCTTCGCCAAAAATCAAACCGCAGTCGGTTCTTCGCTCCAGTCAGTGCACATGTTATCCTCCGCTGAGCACCACCATCAAATAAAAGAAAATTCGAGAAATGAAAAAATAGCAACAACGACGTATGTAAGACCTCATGAAATCATCATAAAAACATAAACATGAACGCAAACTGTCTTAAGTGGTTGGTGGCGGTAGTACACCTCTTGTATTTGGGTGGAGGAAGAATAGTATTAACAGCAAGCATACATACATATGTATATGTAATTTGAGAAGATCCTGTCGCCCTCGTACATATCGTTGATGCGTCAGAATAGGGCGCACTCTTGGTTAATTGAGCAGAAGTCAGATTAAATAAACGAACGTCCTTTCTGGGCTGCTAGTGCGTCAAGTGCTTATTAGGTCACCTGAGCTAATGCAGCTACAGCAGGTCAGGGAATTATGTTATTTGAAGGTTTATTAATTAATACATATGTTATTTAAATTTTGTTATACCCTAGACTTATAGTATAGGGTATATTGTTTTTGTCACGGCGAAAATATGTAACACATTAAAGGAGGCTCTGGAGGTATAGCAATGTTATATAAATGATCAGGGCCACCTCCTGATTCGATTTAGCCATGTCTGTCTGTCCGCATGTCTGTCTATCTGTCCGTTCGCACGATAACTTTCGATAGAATGAAGCTAGAGACCTAAAATTTTGGTCGAATGTTTGTAGTAGGATCTAGTAGGTTGGTATTGAATCACACAAATGCACAAGATCCGACAAAGGAAACCTCTACCTCCCCTACATGTGAAACTTCAAATAAGCGATAACTTTCGATAGAATGAAGCTAGCGACTTGAAAAATTCGATAAATATTTGAGGTGTGGGTCAGTTAGTTGATTTTGAGAATGGTCAAGATCCTTCTGAATGATCGCCAACCTCGCTTATAAACTGTTCCATGTGGCCCAGTTGACGTTTGGCAGTTGGCATAAACTGGTTTCGGAGAATGCAGTTGCCAGCATGCAACCCCGCACATCCATGGCCACGAACGTCATCGCGGACGGGATTCGAACCCGAAACGCCGGTAGTCAATCATGAGACTGATGCCTCAACACACTGCGCTACCGGTCGCCCCCATAAAAAATGCATATGGTCGTTGCCAATTGGTACTTTTTGTATCACCACTAGGTCTGTACAACTCCAGGGTATATACGCTTGGGACTCTGGGCTAGGACTGGTTTATTTTTTTTTTTAATTTAATACGAAGTAGTAGAAGCACATAGTATCATCAGACTTACCTCCTTGACTGTAAACTGTGCCACACTTTCAAGATGTTGATGAAAGACGAGATGGGATTTACCAACCTGCACTCAATGCACATATCGTTCACATTATTTATAAAGACGAACGACCTCCAAAGTAGTGTACTAGTCTGGGAAGATTTTTATCGGCGCATCGAAGTGTATCAAAATTTTCTTCAGACGAATTTCTGTTCTGAATCCAGTCTATGCGCATGTAACACGCAACAGTTTACTACGACTCCAATCCAACCATGATCCATCAAATGTGAGTATTGCTGTATTGCACTGGGTTGCATTTTTAGCAAATCCCTTGGTGACTACACGAGCTCTCGTCCTGGTTGTTACCATTTTAGCCGTAAATTAAATGCTACCCACCTACCTTAATCACGCTACTGAAGTAGCTATCGATTTGTGGAGAAGTAGCCAGCTGAAAAGGTTTCGATTTCACCGACCCAACCATACCGTTTTTGGAGGAAGGCGAAACGAAGAATTGATGTTGCAAATTATAGGGAAGTGATTCTTGGAATAAATCAGTGCAGTGAGCGGTGAGAACGAAAATGAGACTAGCAATTATGTGTAATACTCGTAGATGTTTAATTTTCTGTTCTGTGCGCAGAACGAAAGACAATCAAGGATAAAGTTCTTGTTGAACGATATATGTGCATACTATACGTAATATGGGATATATGTGCTCTATTAACGGACGGGGTCGTCAGGAGAAGTGCCTTTGAATAACCGAAAAGTCTAAAGTCGATGTCAAGGGACTCTTGACAAATGAAATAAAAAACTGAAGACAATAATTTAACAAAAAAAGGGTTAAACCTACTGATGATACTAAAACAGCACGTTTTCAATGGCTGTCTTAGTACATACAGTGGGTAAAAAAAAGTTAAGGCACAAATTCTCAGAAAGAAGAAAAAATGTATTTTTAATGCTACTTTAATAATAAATGATGGTGTTTTTGCATTTAATTAAAAGTTTTGCATGTTTACTTTAAAAAACTGGAAACCAAACAAACTTCACAACATTTACGTAAAATTTTTCACTGATGATCCAAAATAGCGCAAAAAAAGTTAAGGCACAATGCAGTTTTATCTGAAATTATTTGTAATTCCTGGAAAAATATTGTTAAATGTACTTAAAATCATGAAAATATGATATTTCTATTCAGTATAGTTTAGAAAGTGTTTTGTAAAACTAGTTTTATTGAGGGTCTAATTAAAAATAAGAGTGAAAAGAAAATCGTTAAGTGAAGAAATGTGCGAATGTATTTATTATGCGACATTGGGAAACAGGAATGTCGTATTCTGAGATGGGAATACTTATGGGAAAATTATACAGTGAGAAACGTAATAACAAAATATAAATCAACAAAATCGTTTGAAACAAAGCACCAGTCAAGAAGGCCTAAAATCTTATCTGAGCGTGAAAAAGTGTGCTATCAGAGAAATTAAAAGAAAACCTTAAATTAAGTGCCCCAGTTTTACGAATTGAGGTGAAAGAATAATTTGGAAAGGAAGTCTCTGCTCAAACTATTCTAAATGTAATAAAAAAAACCGAGTGCCGGAGAAAACCTTACATTAGTAAAAAAAAATAAATGTTAAAATTACATTTTGCTAAAGAGTACGTTAAAAAGCCAAAATCATTCTGGAAGTCCATAATTTTTGTTGATGAAGTAAAAATTAATCTTTATGGATTTGATGGGCGACAATATGTTTAGCGAAAGCCTAGTACAGAGTTTAAGGGAACAGTCGAATCGAAATAAGGTTGTTTTTATATCAAATATTATTTTAATAAAACCTTCGGATTAGAAAAAACTCCAAAAATTTTAAACCGTGACTGTCCGTCAATGTCGACTTGTGCATCACTCATCATGATTCTTTGTAATAGCATGAGCTGAAAGAAAATAATATTTGGAAAGGACTTTTTTTGCCCTTAATTCTCAAAAAGTGAACGATTTTTTTTTTATGAATTTTTCTAAATTTTTGAAACAAAATACTCATCACACGGTGAAAATTATATGGAATAAATTTGTTAATAATTAATTTAGCCGGTTGAAATAATAGTTAAACGGCAAAAACATTTTTTTTTCTGAAAAGAGTGATCACAGACCATTCTAATGGGAATTTTACAAAAAGGTGCACAGACATGTTGGTCACTTCCAGTAGCCTTGACATTAACATAACAAATAAATACCGTAATTATTTCAGAAAAGGATAAGGTTTTCCCATTAATATCATTCTAATAGAAGATGAAAATAGCTGTTACAGTGCCACCAGCGCTAGTAATCGCCTTAATAGCAATGTACATAAGTATGTACGTTAATCATAATTGAATAGAACTGTCATGATTCTCTCGCCTCCCAAGTAATCACGGGCCTGTTTCTCTAAAATCATGTCATTCTCTCTTCTAATCCTTTCACTTAATCATATGAAAAGCATATGGCCGAAAACCAATAGTTCTGCGAATCCTTGTCTGTAAGTTGTTTATAACTGCATTGAAAAAGTCTAACATTTGTTGGCATAATGCCAGATGATTGGTCATGGTTGGTTAGTTGACTGACATGTTGAAATTCAATTCATGTGTACTATATTATGTTCAGGTATTCACTCCACTTTAATTTTATTAATTCTGTTGATACACTCCGTAAGGTTTGATGAATACGCCACTGACTGGCGGACATATCAGTCAGGGTAACTCTTACCCTTAATGTGATGAGTAGTGATTCTTTTAGTAGATTGTGTCTATGTATTTGATGTGACTAAACAGATGTAATTAATGTAAGGAAGTGAATTCAGCATGTTGATATTAGGCCCGTTTCTTTCATTCGGAAAAAGATCCAGATTGAAAAGACCGGCCTGGATCAACGTGCGGGCGAATTCATACAGTGGCACCATACAGATGATTCGCCGTGGTGCGGTCGAATTGCGAACTTCGTATACAAATGTACAGAGCAAATTGCAGAAAAAAGGGTTGACGATCAACTAATTGACTTTCAACTCTGATCCAGATGTGATCCAATGCAAAAACATGATCATCGATAGTGAGTCGTTTTGTGTGGGAATTGACCTTGATCCGGTGAAAGAAACACGACTCTTATAGTTATTATAAACACAAAAGCAAAAGGATTCTACTGGTACGTACCGAATATTATATTTAGTGGAAGAAAAATGGAGAAAATAATTTATAAAGTTTTGAAATTTTGGGCTCATTTGATTTTTCCATTTCGTGGGCGAGCAATTGACAAAAAGTGTTTTTCAGTGTTTTTCAAGTGAGATTATCTCGAAAGCTATTTAAGATCCCAAAAAAGTTGTTTATGTATTTTTTTTTATCTTTGATTTTTTTCCAGAAAGTTTCTTTTTTAGGGATAATAGTTATGGAGATAAAAAAAAAACAGCAACTAAAAAACACGGCTTTTAAGGTGTGAATAGGGGGGGGGGGGCGTTCACCTAAGAGGGGAAGTCTCTTCTTTTTCTAACTACTACCAAAGTTTCAAAACTTTACCGGTTTATGCCAACGAAACGTCAACTGGGACACATGGAACAGTTAACGCGCTATGCAGCAAAGGGTTAGGGCAATTGAGTATCCAAACATGCGCCCTGTCGCTAAAGATGATTTTTCGGCCAAAATTAGGGTCCTCTTCCAAATGCTCCGAAGTTCAATCAGTGAAAAAACGACGTCATTTATGGGTATTGACTTTGAGCTCCTGGGTCAATAAGATCTTGCACGGGTGCAGGCTCAAGTCCCGATGCCAAATTCGCCAAGTTGATGTCTGCGAGGCCGCACGGCGAGGAATTGACCGCCTCGGGTTCTACTACACACTTTCACGGACAGCGGCGATGTTTTTGGCCAATCTGGCGGGTTTTGGCTGATGGTTTACCGAAACGGTCGTTTCGAATTTAGCCACCAAACATTGAAGAGTCGACTTGGAAGGGTCACCGCGTCTACCGTAAAATGAGCACAATGCGCTCAACGTTTGCACTCATTTTGAAAATACAGTTTTATCATTTGCACGTGCTGCTCAACCGTGTAACTTGCCATATTGATTTGGCATCAGCATCATAAACAAATTCAGCAGACGCCACCAAATCAACATTGCCGCCACAGCCTGTCAACATCGACCCGCACTTATTGGAAAACCCTATAACCGTTTCAATTACATTTCGATCACAAATACTCAAGTGAAATACTTTGTTTATTGACTTTTTTAATGGTTCATGTTCATATTGGGTTCTGGGATTGTAACCCAAGATACTCTGCTTAACTGTGTTATGAACACGGATAACATTTATACAAGATTAAACATCAGTAAACATAACGCACACATTTTATATTTTGATTTCGCTTCGAGATTTAAAAGCCTAATGTGTCAAGGATATTCATTTTTAACTTTTCATAATAACAATGAAGAGGAATACAATAAGCATTTCACCTTCGTGTATTCTCTTCGTTTTTTATTTGTCTACTTCACCGTAGTGAGAAACGAGAAAGGACTGAATATTTTTTAGTCCTGTCAGGCAAAACAATATGAACAATGAACACTGTAGAAGAGTATTCAAGGGGATTTGAATTTATTTTTATAGAGAAAATAAAAAAAAAATATCTCTGAAAATTTTCCTACGACGATGCTTTTGAATCAAATAAGCAATAAGTTGTTTTGTTATGTTTACTTAACTGTTGGAAAAGTGAGTGATATGGTCCTTGAAAATACCACGTTTACCTTTATTTCGCAAAATTATTTTCATAATCGAGACCGAAGGGTTATATCTCAATTCCCTGAAAGGGTAAAGTTAAAAGTCCCAAGATTGAAATAATAATATTAAATACAAATAATTGAATTAGATTAAGTAAGGATAGGTTAAAGTTAAAGGAGTGCCACGCTTGCCACATCACAAGCAAAACCGGTACCCTGTGGGACAACACACACTATACTATTCATTACAACTACTTAGAGCTTGCGAAAAAGCGAATGGAGTTTGAAAATATCAACATTTGCTAATAGTCATACAACTACAAGAGCCAGTAGGATCCTTAAATTCCCTTCCTCGTAGTTTGGTGGTTAATATGATTGACTAATATGAAATTTGGTAGAAATGTCTTAAAAAAAATCTCGCAAAAACTAAATTTTGAATAGATCGCTCCTATGGGAGCTGTACAACATATTGTATACAGCATGTCCAGCAACTACCATATGCGCGCATTGTCATGAGACCTTTTTTTTTCGGATATTGTTTATCACGTATTAGTAAAAACACAATACATATTTGAAAATCTAAAAAAAACTGCGATAGCTAAAACACTCAAATAATGACACAAAAAGAGCAATGATATGCATCGGCTTTTTACTCCCATCCCACGCAAGTACATTTTAATTTTAATGCATTTGCTTATAAGTTGTCTATAAGTGGCTTTGAAAATTGCTGTTCTTATATCTACCAGGCGAATGCAAGAATATGTCATATGATACCCATTTTGCCTAGATATCACTTCAATCCCAAGATTGTCCTTTCTGCACAACAAAGGACTCAAAATGCCTTCAATAGTAGTGTAGTGCATACGCCTCTACATACCCAGTCATATGGTATCCATCTTGCCTAGATATAACTTCATTATCAAAATTGTTCTTTTTCCACACCAAAGGACTCAAAATGCCTTCAGCAGTAGTCTAGTGCATTAACATCCCCAGTCATATGATGTCTTTTTTTCCAAACCAAAGGGTTCAACATGCAATCAAAACTAGTCTAGTGCATTCGCCTCATGACCACCATTATATGATACACATCTTGCCTAGTCACCGCTCCATTGCCAAGAATGTCCTTATTTCTACACCAAAGGACTCAAAATGTTATCAGTCCTGACCAAAAAATTCAAAACGCCTTCAACAGTAATCGAGTGCACTGGTCTCATCGCCTCGAATCAATTGATACCCATATCTACAAGAGTTTGTTTCCGTTTCATTTCATGATAAAGGGAGCCTCTTTTTTTTACGCACCACCTGCAGGATGACCAAAATTTCACCGTATGGTACTTATAATAACCCAAGGAAGCTGCGTACAAGATTTGGTTGAAATCTGACAACGGGAACTGCCTGGAGAAGCAATCTTTATAAAGGCGACTAGCTCTGGTTTAAACAGAATATACCGTTAGTGCAATCGCTGATCCAAATTGCAATCTCCGATTTGTATTCAATGTGACAGAAGCAACCTACATACCAAATTTGGTTAAGATCACGGGAAGTGCCTGGAAAAACGTACAGTATGCATCGGAAATATGTCCGTCCATTATATTTTCATATGGTACGGGCCAAAAAGCTAATCGCAGGTAATACCTTTCTGAATATTTAATTTACATATACCGTGAAAATTAGACAAATGGTTCAATTGTTATCGTTCTGTAAAGTTAAGTGCAAAAAAAAATCCATCGGCTTCTTTTTCGAGTTTTTGCATTTACAATGTACTTATCCTGTTTCAGAAATTAATTTTCTATTTGTTGTGATCAAATCGCGCTAACATCATTTTATGCTAGTATTTTTAATACTTTGGCCATAAAAAGGCCAACTCATTTTTCGTTTTCCCAATAAAATAATACCTAGTTTTTCTTATAATCCAGTTTTATTTTTTCTCAATATAACATAATAAAAGTCATCCATTTTCAAATAATACAATTAATGTATTAATAGAAAAAGGATGACTTTTATTTTTCTGTTATAAATTTTTTAGTATCTATAAATGTACAGCAGAAAAATAAAAGTCACTCAAATAAATTTTATGAAGTTATTTTGTGAAAAATAACTCATTTGACGTGGAAAAATCAAAATATTTTATACAAAATTGCATAAAGTTACAAAAGTCTGACTACATATTGCCAAAACATTTCTGCCCATGCGATTTCTCATGCGATTCAAAGCAAAGTATTGGGAAAAAAATTGCCGACTAACTTAAAACCAAGTGCACGTAGAATATTGCAATAAAAACTGGATTGTTGCTAATACTTCATCTTAAAATAAGAAAAAGAGCACATTGAATCAGATTTGTTTTTTTATGTAATCGAATAAATTTGATAAGTAAGTAAAAATTCTAGCAAAATCTGATGAAATTGCGAAATTTTAAGAGAGTAAGTAGAAATTTTCACTTTTGAGAGCTATGTTTGATTTTGCTTAACGATAAAGTATTTTATTCCAATACTATGTGCAATAGTTTTTGAGTTATAGTGTTTAAATTATTGTGAAGTCTGCGATTTTCTTTAAACCTGAAATACCTGCAGCAGCTAAAGGGTTAAGGAATCGAAGAAAATCTTAATATTTCTTGCTTAAAGTTGCATGAGGAATCGCGTGGTGAAGAGCTTGTCCGGTCTAAATGGGACAGCCTGTATAAAAATGTACGTATGTTAAATATTAAATGGTACAAGATTGGAACTCGTCGGTTGATTTGAAATTAAACATTGTTGATTGAATTTTTTCAATATTTCGGATGATATTTCGAAATCAAAACAATCTGATTCAGATATTTTAAAAAGTACCTTGAATTAAGAATTCTTCAATTGACATACATATTTCCAATTAAGTTTGGGTTTTGGATTCACGTCCGGCAGATGGCAGTAGACTGTTTGACTTTCTTTTTATAAATTGATAGGAGATTAGCCAGAAAGTTTAAATTTAAATGCAACACCTGAAAAATTGTCTAACGGTACTCGTACTTATGCGGATTTTTGTCTGTTTTTAGTTTTTCTCTCATAGCGATACAGTGAATAGCGAAAAGGCATACTAACTATTGTTATGAAAATTTCGTTTTTTTTTTTTATATATCGAAATCTTCCCCTTCAATTTCCTCCTGATCACACAGTGCTCTGATTCTGAAGCAAAGCGAGTGCGAAAAACGTATCGCTCTGTCACTTTGGGACAACAATGAGTCAGCTCTCTGTGGTGATTGAGTCAATTGCAGTTGTTGTGAATCAGAGGAAATAATTAATGAAGAAGAATGTAGAAAGCACACTGAACTCAGAATGGCCAAAAATGGAGCCAACCGTTTCCTGCTGAAAACTTTTCAGTTGTAGAGCAAATATTTCCATAAACTCTTTGACTTTCCGCATATTCTGTTGGAGATAAATCAATCCAGGTTTATCGAATTCGGGTTAATTTTTTTTTAATGGTAGAGAATCGAATGAAGTACGAAATTAGTCTTGTAGCCAGAAATGCACTCTATCGACTTACTTGCGAAAAAAACTGATTCGAAAATGTTTTTTTTTTTTAGCTTTTTCGCATTTTACGTATTTATTAAAACTGAATAGTTTGTGTGGAAAAGTTGAAGATTGGAAATTATTTATTTTTAATTACGAGACTAACGCGGGTTGAGGTAACAGCAAAAAAATAAAAAAAAAACTCGTAAGTACCGTTAGAAATTTGTTCTGGTAGTGCAAATTTGAATTTAAACTTTTTGGCTGAGCTTTTATCGTTTTCTAGAAAAAAAACTCAGACAGTTCCTGGCATGCACTCTGTAGTAGAAAGGAGTCACTAGTTAGTAACACAGTACTGGCGGATAGTGACAGGACACGGGGAGTCCGGAAATATAATGTGATAGTGACACAGAATGTCCCGCATGACAAATAATGACAATGACCTTGTGTTATAAGTGAATTAATAAGAGCAGATCAAGTGATACAGGGTGTGTAAAAACGTTTGAAAATCTTAAATCGCGCATTTATAGTTGGCCGATGTGGCGCAAAAATCGTACCTAGTAATTCATCAACTGCAAACTGATGACGAGTAACTACACTGAATTCTGATACATCGGTACATGAATATGTATCATGGCTACCGAATGCGTAGAAAGTGTTTTGTGAATGATTTTATCCAGTTTAATTAACGATAAAACATCTTAAGAAAACCTACGTCGATATCATCGACTAAACACGTTCCACGCATTCGGCAGCCTTAAGACATATCCATGCGTACCGATGTATCTGCATGCAGTGTAGATACTCGTCATCAATTTGTTGATGAGGAGCTACTATGTAGGTGCGATTCTCTCGCCACATGGACCAACTAGAAACGCGCGATTTAAGGTTTTATGAAATTTTCATTTTACTACTTCAATTTATTCCTGGATTTCTCCCCCACAATACTATACGACACTGACAACACTTTTCCACCATGTCTCTATTCATTCACATATCCCAACACCTGGTTTAGTCATGCGCTTTCCTTATCACCATTCAGCTGAGCACTAAACACTGCGTTTTCCAAAATTACATTTGGGGGAAAATTCTCTACAAACGAGTGGAAAAGTCTCCACTACAAATCGGAAATGTGTGCTCGCCTTGGCGTTGCTAAACAATTTGGCGAATGCTAGGGTTATTTATGTGATTTCTGTGGAAAAGCTCAGATGGAGTTCGCTCGTTCGTTCGTACAGCGGGACGGTCGTGTTGACGGGTAGTTGTGTGTACTCTTTCGAGCTCGGGGAAAATTCCGAAGTCAAGGATATCAATCACGTCGGAGACACAAAACAAAATTGATTCAGAATTACCGGGATTTTTAACGTGAAAATGCGTTTCTCGCACCGAACGCTTTATAAACGGTTTTGCTGTGTATTATAAGGTATCCTTTTTATGTATTAATGTGGGGTAAAAGGTGTCAAATCGATATCTGAAACAGCCACACTGTCATCAAGATTAAGTTGCTAGTGCTAATTGTAGTGTCGCAAGACAAACAATCTCTATCAGTGTTTCTGGTAGTCCTGCTGCATTAGACTATTAATATCCTTTGCTTCAGTGTGCAGCCTCCGATATCCCCCCGGAATAAAGGTAGACTAAATGCTATCAAGGTAGCATCGCCATTCGTGTCGAGCCTTGTTGTCCTTGTACTTTCGCGGTGAAAAAAATAGTGCGTGCGTGTAATTGAGAGATATTCGGTTTGAAACCTTTTTCCTGGGCGAAGGACTGACGTTTCATTTAATGTTTGTCCGTTAAGAAAACTCCCCGAATAGTGTAGTTTGTAACCTTAATCAATGAAGCGATAAAGGCTTAAATTGTGTTTGTGGTTTTCTATGACCGTACCGTGAGCTTCAGTGAATATCTATTTGTAGCATCCCTTTAATTCTTAAAGTGCAAATTAGGGGATAGTGTGTGTCGTTTCTGGAACAACAGTGCCGTTCACTGGAGTGTTAAATAGGTGTAATCAAGAATAAGCGAATAGTGATTCCTTAATGTGAAGTGAGGCAATATTATAATCGCAGATACCATCGAGCCAGCATTCTTTTAGAAAAAAAAACATCACACGGGACCCCAGGCTTCCCCTACAACACCTAAATGCTGAATATCTCCATTACATCGTACTGAATCCTACCCAGCTTGTTGCATGGATAGTCACTATTATCAACTGGAATAGCTGTTGATGTTACATACCTCTATACACAAGCATTCGAAGTCATTGGAGCTAGATGCGGGGTTGGAGTACTGCACACACAAAAATAAAGGCATCTCCTGGAAATACATACAACAAAATAAAGGACAACATTCAACGACTCGTATTGATGACATTCAGTGGATAGGTGGGTTTCACATTCAAGTGCTCTCGCTTTTATGGCTTATTTCGTTCAGCTTTCCTTCATCATGACCTGGTTTACTTTCTACGTGGAAATGATTTATTAACGTCAGGACTACACCTGAGTATCTGAAGGTTATTTTTCTATAAGGATAAAAATGACATGTACGAGTATGTTTGGCATTTTTGGGGTCGGACAGGTCGACTGTTTATACTCTAGATGAAATCTGAGAGTATTATAAGTTTGCCACAAAGTTTGTAACGCTAAGAAATAAGGCTCGCAGAAAAAAATGAATGATACAGAAGTGCATATTATCACTCGAATATCTCAAAACCGGATGTCCGTCTGTCCGTCTGTCCGTCTGTCCGTCCGTCCGTCCGTGACCTCTCTAGCTCGAGAACGCGTTGAGCTATGAAGTTCAAATTTTGCACACGTTATTTTTGACAAAAAATGAAGGCTAAGTTCGTGAACGGGCTAAATCGCTCAACCCCTTCTTTCCCCTCTCATACAAAATGATACATTTTTGAAAATTTACAATAATCAGATTTTCTCAGAAACTATAAAACATATTGCTTTGAAATTTTTAATATATCACTTTTATGATAATTGTAACCTATGTTATAAAACTTATTGTAATCCTCACCCTCCTTCTACCCCCTCCCATACAAACTGCACTATTTCATGAAATACGTTAAGCCAATTTACTCAGTACGTATACAATTTATCGGGCTGAAATTTTGTACTTAACACTTAATTAACAATATCAGTTAGATTCAAAAAAATTAATCGATTACCCTTACTCCGTCTACACCCTCCCATACAAAATGACACATTTTTGATAATTTACAATAATCAGATTTTCTCAGAAACTATAAAACATCTTGCTTTGAAATTTTGAATATATCACTTTTATGATAATTGTAACCTACATTATAAAATTTATTCTAATCCTCACCCTCCTTCTACCCCCTCCCATACAAACTGCACTATTTCATGAAATACGTCTTAACGTCTTAACGACTTACGTCTTACGTCTTAACGATGCATCCGAGATTGCAACCAAAATTATTTATTGGCTTTAACCAGGTTCAAATTCATCTAGAGTATTGCATGATTGGGGTTTACCCCAATCGTAGTTCTTTTATGTTTTTTTTTTGTTTTAGCGGAGCACCCTAGATAAATGGACACGGACTGGACATGTGAAATGAATTTGAAATGCCCACATTCGGAAGACGAAAATTTCGTTTGTGCTTCTCGATAATTTATTTGCTGACATGTCTTTTTTCACATTGTTCTTTCGCACATTTCAACCGTTAGCCGAGCATTCTTGTAAATTTAACGAAATATAAATAAGGTCACGTCGGAGTTATGATATTGCTTTTCTTTTAATATTCGCAAAGGACGTTTCCCTCATCAAGCTCTGTTTTTGACAAATTTTCCTTCTTCATATGACAGTTTTGAGATTTTGCTTCTCACAGTCTGGCTAATTTGAAATGCTGAAAGTGTGTTTCAAGTGTGCAATTCAGTGGGTCAAACGATAATTATCTCATGGGTTTAAGGAATACGTTTCCTTTGCGAACATGAATTAAGGACATTTCTAGAATGATTAGGTTTTTTTTTTAAATTATATATATGTATATATAATTTTTTTTAATTAAAAACGTTTTCACCTATTTGGGGTATAATATTCAGTTGAAAGTCGATTTACTCGTTCGCTTAAGACGTTTATCGGGTGCTTGAACGAAGGATAAAATTCCCTCGTCAAGTTTGAACTTTTTTTCAAATAAGACATTGTTGGTTATCAATTAATTAAGATCCTAATATACTGCCATGATAAGGTTGAATTGAAGGGTATTCACACTTCATGGTACGTGATGCGATTAGGTGAAGAGTCTATTTTATATATAAAAAAATTACCGAGTTGAGATCATGTTCGTTTCAAATCCTAGTGGTAGTTGTTTGCGATTGCATCACGCTCATCGCTTGTCATCGCCCGTCATCACTCGGCATCGATCCAAGTGTGCACGTCTATCGCACGACTCCATAAAAAAATTGTCAATTCCTCGTTATTTCGGCTTCTGATCGATAAACATCGCTCTGCTCGACACAACAACCAGCTTAAGAACTAGGGTGCTGATTACGAATCTGAAGTTTGCAACCACCATTTTTTTGTGGGATTTGACTATAGCCAAAAATCAACCACAAAAACGCGTTTTTCTTTGGTTTTTTTTTATTTTGAAGACGGTCGGCTCTAGCGAAAAACTTTTTGAGACAAAATGAAAGAAACCGTTTAAGAAAAAAGATTAACACTGCGATTTTTTGTATCTTCAATAGTTTTTGAGATATTCTCACTTGGTAGACACAATTTTTCATACTTCCATTCGTTATTTTTTATTCCCAAAAAGAGGAAAATACACGGTTTTCTGATGTATTTTTCCGAATACAGGAAAAACTATAATACATATCCTTCGAGGAGGATGATACGGGATGCATTTGTTGATAGCTTAATCACCTTTCATTTGAGATAAGTGGAATGCTCATGAAAAAATAGATACCTACTTATTGGCAAAAACAAATTTTGAAAAAATTCGACGGTGGAAAAAAATCTACACATCATTTAATAAATCGTAAATTTTGTGTCCCGCAGACAAATAAGCTGGTTATTTTTGAAAGTAAAATAAGTTAGCTAAAATTTAATGTAAAGGTCAGCTTCACACGTCTAGGTTTTCCTGAAAAATAGCTCTTTAAACCTTGGAATACAAATTAAAAATCTTCGTTTTAGTGTCCAGTTTTCTGAAAATAAATTGTGATGTAGTATTAATGTTTTTTTCGTTTATGTCTTTTGGGGTGCTGATTAGGAATCTGAGGTTTGCTACCAATTTTTTTTGTCGATTTGGAGTTATAGCCAAAAAACAACAGAAAAACTTCATTTGTTTTTGAAAATATTTTTAAATTGAGCGAAAACCTTTCTGAGACCAAATAAAAGATCGTAAACAGATAAATAAAAACTGTGAACGCAACTTTTTCCGTATCTTCAATAGTTCTCGAGATATTCGAACTTAAAGAGGGCTAAAAAGAGAAAATCCTCGTTATTGCATGTATTTTTCAAGTGAGACTATCGCTAAAACTATTAAAAATACTTAAAAAATAGCGCTAATCTTTTTTTTGAGCTTTTCATGATCTTTGATTTTGCTTCATGAAGTTTTTCGCTACAGGGTTCTCTCTCTCTATCTCTCAATTGCCCTAACCCCTTCTGGGGCATAGCGCATCAACTGTTTCATGTGGCCCAGTTGACGTTTCGTTGGCATAAGCTGGTTTCGGAGAATGCAGCTGCCAGCATGCACCTCCTGCACATCCATGGCCACGAACGTCGTCGTGGACGGGACTCGAACCCGAAACGCCGGTAGTCAAACATGAGACTGATGCCTCAACACACTGCGCTACCGGTCGCCCCTATAGGGTATAGGGTTTTCGAAATATTTTTAAAAACCCTTGAAAAATGTGTTTTTTCTTTTTTTTAATATAACTCAAATTTCATAAAATGAAAATTGGTAGCAAACCTCAGATTCGTAGTCAACACCCCAATAAACATAAAAAGAAAAAAAAAATCAAAACTACACTACAATTTGCTTCAAGTCAGTTCCTACAAGCAGGTGATGGCTCGGCTAGTAGTCTTCGATAAAAAAGGGGATTTACGTATCGGAATATGAGTTCACTCCGCTGTTAAATGAGTATCCATTTGGGGTAAGTAGCTCGGTTGAGTGTGTTGCTGATCGCACATTTCTGCACAAAATACACCCCCCCCCCCCCCCCCCTCACGATATCAAGGTTTCGGTCGCCACATCATCAGGGGAACATTTCGACGATAACTGAGCTGGATCATATAGTTAGGTGAGCAATGATATAATAGCTGTGAGCTAGAGAGGTTCATAAGCACTGAAACCGAAAGGTCTTTTGTGAGATAGCCCGAAATCTGCAAACAGGTCTAAGCCTGCCGATCAAAATTATTCGCACTGATGAAGGTACTCAAAAAAAAGCGGGAGCGAGGTTTTATCATCCGGCTCGGGGAAAGCGATCCTAAACCTATCTCTATGACGGCAGGCTAACGCCACACAACAATAGAAAATGTAAATTGACGTTTCGTCATCATCCTCACAGAATCAACATCTACCGTCCTCCACTATGCCCAGGGTTTTACCTTTTAAGGTGGCCTCTCAAACACGAGTGTCAGGTGAGGACACCACATGGTTCTAACCTTATTACGGTTGAACTGAAGCAGATTAAGATATGCCGCTGAGGTAGCCTGAAATGAACAGCTTGGCCTGCCTCTGGCCTGGGAGGCTATCCCAGATGGTAGCGGCATCAATACGCTTCAAGTATCGAAATACTGCAGAAGGGTTCTGACTGTCGAGTATATTAGAATTTGTCGTTGGTGTTTCAAATCATTCTTAAAGTGCGTTTAGATTTAGCGAAACCACTCGCGAAACGTTTGCTCGAAAACTGTTGTTGTTGATTTAGTGACCCAACTGAACCCCGTTATAGTCGACTTGTAGGATCGTGGGGGAAACTTAAAACCCATGTAACTAGTTTCGAGAGTAGAAAAACACCAAACGTCTGAAGTTTAGCTAAAAGAGTGGGATTCCACACAATTGCGCTTACTTGATTGGCATAGCTCTCGGGTTGAGATAAGCTGAGTCATCGGTCATGCATGTAATCTAATCTTAAGCAAATCTGCCAGGAAAGGTTATACATTAAGGTCGAATCAATGCAATACGAGCATGAAAATGAATAACAAGTTATCGTCTGGCGGATTATACGAATTGGCATCATCATCATCGTGGCGCAACAGCCCGACGTCGGGCCTTGGCCGCCTGGTCGAATTCTCTCTTCTCCAGTCCAAAAAAAGATCAAAGGTACTCGAGATGATTTCCATAATTTTTGAATTACAATATTTTGTTAAATGTTGTCCAGTGTACTAAAAGTCCGTAAAAATACGAAGTAAATTCAAGTCAGAATATAAAACAAGACAAACATAACAATATACATATCTCTCAATATTTTAACACACACACGTAATGCCCCTTAATTAAATGTTTTTTTTTTACAAAAAAAAAAACTCTTAAGAAATATGTTAAATGTCGTCTGGTATGAAATTTGGTGGAAATTTTAATGATTACTCTAATTCGAGGCTCAGTGCTTGTGATTTTCTTTGCAATAGGCCAAATTTAAAGGAAGGCCTAAATAGAGGGGAAAAAACAGTCAACAAGTTTTCTCATCAGATATAGCATCCGCTGTTCCACCATCTTATGTCACTAGCTCCTAAGATGTATAATTTATACCGCTGAAATCCGCTCTCTAATTGAGGAGATCGTGAATTCTGATCCATATTTCAGGAGAGTATGCGCATTCCAGAAACTAACCTCTGTCATAGAACGATAGCCAAAAGTCGTAACCGATAAGTCGGCCCTTATCCGAGACATAGTTGATGTTGCGTTACCATATATAAGTTCTCGGATAATGCAAGTTGCTGGCATACACGTCCTTGTCGTTAAATAGAGTAGAATAATACTACACAAGTGGGAAAACTAGTAATTTGGACAAAACTAGAAAACTAGCAAATATATTGCCACCACAATGTAAGTATTCTGTGGATTTTGATAAATTAAATTAGATCTTTAAATCAAATGCTCAGTTCAGCTCTCAAAGACGGTTGCGTCAAGCAATCCAGAAGACAAAGTCAAGCTACAGTTGCACAAGCAATTTTACATAAGATCTCACATCTCCTCAAACCGTAAACAATACCAAAGTCAACTGTTTACTTAATATTGATTCAGTGAAAACTGCTCCCGTTTGTCAACCAATGGAGCAGTCAAGAAACTGAAAGGAAGATGTACATTTTTCTTGAATCTTGTGACCAACAAGATATACGAGTATCTTCGAATGTTGAATACAATGATATAGATGGTGTCCTCAAGACGACAAGCACTGCATAGTGTCCGTTCAAATATATCCTTGGACTAGCCTGACATGAATTGACTCAAATCTTCGGCAGAATAGCTGACATGAGAACAGACGAAAATCATTAAATTTGAGAATGCATGAGGCAATGGCAAGGATAAGCCAATGGTTCGATTGTGGTGTGGAATGAAAAATGACATTTGTGATGTTTATTGGAGAAAATCTAATTTGATGGTTACAGGATAAAGAAATTTCTATAAGCAGTTTATGAGGACAATGACATAGTAATCTGTTGGGTAGAATGGAGAATATAAATGTTGTCATTGCTTTAAGTCGAATGTTCAATGTTTCCACTTCGAATGGCATGGCATAATAATGCAACATAAAGATCCCTTTTATCTCAGTAACATCAGTACATTTCCGCCCAAATATTTAAAGGTATAGTCAAGTTTGATAATTAACTTGTGGCTTGTTTTATGTGGCCGACCACGACTGCACCAAAAAGAGTCTTAGGATGGTTATTTAAAGTTCACAATTAACTTCGAAATCGAATGCTTATTGCCTTGCCTAATTAGTTTTTAGCGATGCATTGTGGACATTTTGGTAGCATACCTATATATTCATATTTTGGATTGTGCAGGTTCTAGCATGACTTGGGTTTGAAACGTTGTGGGAATTCTTAAATGGTACCCACAGGAAGTTTTTTATTTTATTAACGCGCCGGGGAAATGAACCCCTAATCTCTAGATTCAAATATCGTAGAGTGGTTCTAGGAGACTCTTTCATCATCATCATCGTCATCATTGGCAATCTAGCCCGCATTGAGATTTGGTCTCCTGGATACAGCTCCTCTAGGCTCTATTTTAACTCCAACGATCATTGACCCCGTCCTCCAGTTCTAAAACCACACAAGCTTTCTACAATCTGTACCAATTGAGTATTCCAATCGTACAAGAGGTCTTCCTCGAGGTCGATTTCCTTCGGCTTGTCCCTTTTGCACTCGTTTCGGGATTCTATTCATTGGACATTGACAACCCGTTCCAGTTTCCGAAATTTTACGAATTTCGAGGCACATAGATCTTCAAACAGTTAATATAACTCATGGCTGCATCGGATTCGCCAAATATCTCCTTTCTTCACTGGTCCAAATATCTTCCGCAGGATTTTCCATTTAAACGTATGAACCGACTTTTCTGATGCTTGTGTTAAGGTCCACGTTTGGCAACCATAGAGCAGCACAGGTTGTATTCACGTTTTATAAATGCGGAACATATTGTTTTTGTAGACTAGTTTCGACTTCATTATGGGCAGGACTGCGTAAAAAGCTTTGTTAGTTACTGTGATTCGTCGCTATTTTTGTTACCGTTCTTTGAGAATATAGGCCAGTCAAATTAAATATTATTAATAATAATTAGGGAAAGATCTGGAAATAATTT
The DNA here is from genome assembly GCA_964017055.1 of Chloromyia formosa. Lineage (NCBI taxonomy): Eukaryota > Metazoa > Arthropoda > Insecta > Diptera > Stratiomyidae > Chloromyia > Chloromyia formosa. Next base: position 27,799,721 of record OZ024815.1, on the reverse strand, counting down.
TAATCCCTTCCATAGATACTGAGTACATAAAAACTGAGTTTGCACGGTCGTAGAAGGTGAGCTTAACTTTTGGAGGGCCAAAATCCGAGAAATTTGAGCTCTATTTTAAATATTATCTTTATAAATCCTAAACGGTGCCTCGGGTCGAAAAACCTAGTAGGAGTAAATTAAACACCGTTGAATTCTGCTTTCAATGCACTGCTCAAGTTGAAATTCGGTCTAGTAGCGTAGTCAAAATCGATAGTCAAGAAATTACAATTTTCGAGGCTCCCGAGAAAAAATCACACTTTTTCACTTTTCAAGCTCACAGATCTTTGCAACGGATAATCCAAATGGAAAAGCTTGTCTGTAAAAGTTGGGAACAATTTGATTGTGAGCCTAACGTGGCCAATATTTTTCAACTCGGGCCATTTTTAGAGTAGCTATGAGCAAAATTCAAAAATGAATGCTCATCGATTTATGCCTTAAAAGCTCTATCTCGGTAAGTATAACAGCTAGAAGTTTTATTTTAGTCTCAAATTGTAGATAAATTACTCCAGCTAAATAAAGTTTTACAAGATATCTTGTGAGACCAATTTAGGAGATACTAAAAAGGAACAGGACAAGCCAAACAATTAGGCGCATTTTCAATATGGTGGCGGGGTCCGTGGTGTTAGGGGGGAAGTAGAAAACTCGAATTTTTAAGCAATGTGCCAACTCAAACAATATATCAAAAATCGAAACTACCCTAATTAAAGCAACCAGTGTTACAACATTTTGACTGACCAAAATATTTTAACCTTTGCAGAATCACCGATTTTTTTTAATAAAAACGCAATTACTCAAGAACTATACCTGCTAGCATATTCTAGTAAAGTGTGAATCGCATGTAATATCTTACCCTAAAAACAGAAAATATTCTGTGGAAATCAGATCAGAACTCAGTTTCCATGTATTCAGTATCTACAGAAGGGATTAAGATTATTTCCAGATATTTCCCCCATTATTATTAAAAAGCCCCAAAATTGGCTTAATTTGACTGACCTAATAGGCCCCCAAGTAAATAAACTGGTCCACTTGCTCGAAATTGTACTTGCCCATTGTAATGTTTTGCCTGTTTGGCGGCGTTCTTCGAGATTGGGTAATATATGTATTTGGTCTCCGGTTCGCTGACCTTTAATCCGACCACCTTCGTGCGGAGTAGTGACCTATCCAGGATGTCGATATCGTCTGCGTTTGCTACTATCTGCGCAGATTTTACTAGTAGCAATCTTCTCGTCTCTACCACGTTAACTTTTCCGACAATATACTCTGAGCCAGGATAAAGAGCGTAGGTTCGAGTCCATCTTCCTTCTGACTCCGTTCGGAAGCCATGTGTTAGCTCGTTTTGTATCCGTACCTGATATTCGGTATTCTCCATAAAGGCTCTTATTTATTGGACCAATTTCGGCTGGACTTCAAACTTGAGCAGTGTCTTATACATGACGTTATAATCAACATTATCATAGGCTTGACGGAAATCCATAGAGAGTTGGAAGATTTCGATGTTACATTCCCAGAATTCCCACGAGTATGTACTTGTTTTACTGGGAAAATTTGATCGGTAATAGGTCAACCGGTTCTGAAACCACCTTAGTATTCGCCGATAATAGTGTCTGTGTCTGCATATGTATGTCTTTGGTAGTTGGTCTATAATATTTTGGTCAATATTTTGTAGGAAGTACACAATAACGATATTCTTCTATAACACTCGCATTGCAGGCGGTCTTTTTTTGTGGTTGTCGAGTACTTTTTCAGTTGCCTAGATCTTAATTAATAATTAATGAATTCGACTGGTCAGCTACGTCCCGCTCTCTGTCAGGAGCTCTGCGGGAATTTCGTCGATTCCGCTTTGTTTGATTATAATTTATACATTTTTATTTCAAATTAACATATTTACTGAGCAAATTGAAAAATTTTTGAATAAAATTGAAAAATTTAAGTTTCAAATTAACAAATTTGCGAAACAAGTGAATATTTTTGCGAACCAGATGAGTATTTTTCTGAACGAAAAAATGCTATTTGGAATGAAATTAACAATTTTATGAATTAAATTAACAAATTTGCCGAGCAAATTAACACCCATTTTGTCGAACCAGGTAATCGGCCTGGGGAATATTGAAAGTGAAACAATATACAGTTTTTTTTTTCGAAACAGTGTTCAGTATTCCTCAGAAATATTTGTAGGCATTACTAAAGCATCGTACGCACCAATGCTTTCTGTTGCGTTTTTTTTTGTGTGGGGTTGAATTGCAACTGAATCGATGCAGCCCTGGCCGTGTATTACATGTCTGAATCTTAATTCCCAACCCCAAAATGGGGTTCGCCTGAACATAGCCCCGCAAAAATGATACGCAACAAAATATCACGGTGTGTGGTAGGACTAGTAGTAAGTCTTTGCCATAACAACTTGTGCTAAATATGAGATGTGAGAGTAAGGTAGGCCTGATAGGTGCAGCTGATAGCAAAATTACTATTTTAATACATCCGAAAAGAATTATTTGATCTGGATATTGCATTATTCTGGCTGGTTTCGTTACTAACAAAATTTGATGAATGTAAAATATTAAACAAATTTAACTTACAGCGAACGTTTCTTGCCAGAATTTCATTCCCACAATTCTTGTCAAGGTTTTTCTTCCTCATTTTGAATATACCGACTATGCGATACTCCCATGAGAAGAAAAATTTTTTTCATCGCCATTACGATATTTGATAAAATGTGTTGAATAATTTAATTAATTACAAAAACATTTTATTGATTATTAATTTCATTCACAAAAATATTTATTTGGTTGGCAAAAATGTTCATTTGCTTCACACATTTGATAATTTAGTTCGTAAATTTGACAATTTCACTCGAAAATTTGTTAATTTGGTCAGTAAATATGTTAACATATTCCACTTCGTCAAAGCTTGGTATAGTGGGTATCCGACCTCCATTAATGTTACACTACACTGTCGAACTTGAGCACGAACCTGGTACAAATGTCCTCTGATACACACATACACTTCACATAGGTGTGAAGAAAACCGGTCCACTTGTACTAGGTTCGTGTTCGAGTTCGACAGTGTATAGTGACACTTAGGATCATCTGGAATTGAAAAATCTTCTGACTATGACGTTTCCGGGCTCAGAAATTTTGGAAGTATTGAATCCATCTTGTTTTCATTTCGAACGTGTCACTTATAATGTTGCCGTCTGGGTCCTGCGATTTGTATTCGTGTCGCACGTTGTTACTCCTTACTCTTCTCTACTCTTTCGTGAACTCGTATAAGGCGTCGGCAATCAAAATATCCGAGTAACCATCCCCATCTTTGCGGAAACGTGTCAGAAATATATTCCCCGCATTGAAAGCAATTTCCGTCCGTAATTAATCAAACTGATGTGTTGGCCATATAAAAAGGTAAGCATAGTCATAGCTATGATGCTTAGAAACTCAAAATAACCCAGGAAGCAATCAGTGTTTATTCAAGTTCATTGTTTGTTGAAAGTAGTGGATCGGAAGGGGCACGACCGAAATGGAATTTATTGAATGGCGAAACACTGAAAACAACCAACCCCTCTCATCCTTCATAAAACATTTTATGTTCATATCTGCACGACGACGGTCAAATTTCTTCACACATCCATAAGCACAACACATTAACTTCAGAATGGACTGTCAACTGAATTGCTTAAGTAACTTTAGGGTGGCTTATGAAATATTCAGCGCCAAATTTATATATAGGTAGTATATGCGAGTATTTGGGTATTGAAAACTGCCCTCCAGGTAAATTGAACTAACCTAACACTCATCTTTACACTCGTAAGCATTCTACAAGTATCTTCGACACCCACCCGCGTCGATTTATACTAAGTTTTTATCCGGGGGTATTCATACCCCTGCTGTTAATACAAATTACATTTTCGTCTAGTGTTAATGACAGTGAAGAACTCCAACAGTTTTCCCCATTCTATTTGTTAAGTACGGAAGAAGTCATGTAGTATGTAATTATTTACACCATTATAGTCACGTATTTTTACCCAGTTCATAATAGTGCGCATTCCTTGGAATATCGTTTTAGACTCATATGTAAATGAAGCGAATTGGTATTCAGAAGACGAAAAGGGGTTGAAATTTCAAGTATTTGCGTATTTACTGCTACAGGCTACAGGAAGAGTTAAAATAAGTCACTTGCAATGTAATAGGCTCCTCAGACTAGCAAAAATTTGCACAAAAATCGTTTAGAACTTTGTCAGTGGTTTGGAAATTTGCTTGACCGTGAACCCCTCAAAATTGCACACAGACAGAATGGATAGGTGCGATTACCCTCATACGGAGCTTCATTTGCAAAAATGTGAAATAGTCGGAAAACATTGGAAGTATCCCCAAAAATGTTAAAATGGCTTTGAAAATTTCTGCGGTTGCAAAGTTAGCAGTTTAGATATTTGTTTCCGCAAATTTTTTTATAAAGCACGATCCACCCACATGCAATGACTTGTACATCATTTTGTAGCAACGGCATCATTGTCGTCTTATCGAATCGTGTGGGCGGAAATCGGACGTTTTGTTGAGTTGAAGATTTCTCTTAAAAATTAAACAACAGTATCAACCATGGATTGGGGCGGGACACAAATGGGGTCCCTGGCAAAAATATGGGGCGGATCGAGTTGAGCGTGGTTTCTTTTGACTTTCCATGGCCAACATACATATGCGGAAAAGATACCTCTCTTCCACGCACGTCCATGCGACAACTCTTAAATCTTTTAGTAATGGCAAAGTGGTCCATCTGATTTTGTGGTGGTCAAACACAGTGCCACCGTTAAAGAGACTGTGAAATTTCCAGAGTTCTACAAATTTTTCACCGTAGTCGTTACGATCAGCAAGACCGTGTAAATTCAATATAAATTTTTAAACCGCGGTAGCTCCCGCAGTTTGCATAAACTCGGCCTTAGGTTCATCATCATCGTGACGCGACAGCCCGACGCCGGGCCTTGGCCGCCTGGATCGTTGTCCTCCAATTATCTCGGTCACGTGACCGCGTCCTCCAATTTTAGAAGCCCAGTAGCTGGCGTTCACATATACTGAACTCTCCCAACGAGATCTCGGTCGTCTAGACAGTCTCGGCTCGGTCGACTCGTTTTGCATTCATTTCTCTATTTGGCTCGTCCATTCGTTGGACATACCCTGCCCTAAGGTTCACCTTTCATCAATACTTTTAGCCATTCATTCCAGCTTTGTACATATCTATTAATCTACGAACGTCCTAATCATAGATTCGCTCCAGCAAGCATAGTCAACTGAATGAAAAGAATGAAACCCGTTTTAATTTCAGATATTTTATCAATATATGTATATTTTAAAATTGCATCGCATAAAAGCTAAATCCGGTAGATAAATTCGGTAATAAATATTTGAACCCACAAATGCCATCCATCAATTTCCATTAGGAACGACTTGAATGTGATGTGACTAATTTCAAGTAGATTTCATGTGTGTGAAATGGATTTCTCCAGTACAGTGAACTGCCATTTAAAATCGATTTCATTCACGGAAATTTCATTTAAACTCCAAATTTAAGAAATGCTCGAATGTTCATTTGTAAATATACCTACGAGTATCTTTCATAAAAGTTCTCTTAATTTTGTATTAGATTCTAGTCATGCGTTATTTCACTGCTGGTACGCTGACCTTACGGAAAATTTTCCAATTACACTTTTCAGTGGCAGACAAATATCTCTAGGGATACAAAATTGTCTTTGTTCTGTTACCTTTTCCATTGTAGTTAAACGCAAAGGATTCATTCTGTTATTTGCACCATATACGTACGTACATTATTTGCTGCTGGGTACAATTTGTGGAATACTCGTGTTTATTTCCCCTACGCAAAATGCCTGCAGCTTTTCCGTAGGGAAACCGATTTGGTTTTCAACGGTATTTTCGTGCTTTTAAGTAGCCGATTGTTATGGAATTCCTTCTTATTCGAGCAAAATTAAATGCTACTAATTATTTTTGGTGGAATAAGAATTGATTGTCTTGTGATAAAAATAAGATTGCCGTTAATTAAAACGCGTCTTTAAGATACGGGGCATACGAGTATTTTATGCTTTCAGTTTATCATACATACATAATTTATATTAAATTTATAATTTGATTATACATAATTAACAAAACTCGGATTAATGAAAAATTTCGGTAAGGCGCTGGATAAAAGTGGTTCCGGTTTCATGTACGTACTTATATGACAAATTCCCTAGGATCAATGAAGCTAAAATAAAAGAGGGTGTATTTGAAGGCCCATAAATAAGGAAGCTGTCCCAACAGACGCCCGCTCCAACCCCTCCGTCTTGGATCCTGTGTGTATAGATGCCAATTAAGCCAGAAAGTAGAAACCCACCGTCCTCCATTGATCCCGATTAGGGATAACGATTGTAAAGTCCTTGCCGATCATATGTTTGGGAGTGGAAAAGCCAGTCACTGCAGAAATATTTAAACTATTCAAAATCGCTGAGTGACCATAGGCTGACGAGCTCCAAATGCGGTTTCTCTAAGGCGTATGGCAGTGATTGCAGACGGAGTAGTCCTCTTATGAGTATACCGGCTATTCTTTGAACTTTACTACTCATGAGGAAACCGGCTATTCTTTGAACTTTACTAAGCAGATTGCAATAAGCCGAAATTCGGTGGGCTTTCCATCAAACAACCATACCATGAACGAGTATGGGGCGTGCAACAGAAACGTAATCGTGATGCACAACATTTAGTTGTAAACCCCAGCTTCTACCTATGGCTTTTCTTCAGGAGTACAAAGCAACAGTAACCTTTTTCACTCGTTCCTAGATATTGGCTTCCGACCCCAACTTTTTATCGAGAATGAGCCCAAGAAATTTCGCTGTCTCCGAAAAAACTGGTCTAGTCTAGTCCTTACCGTGAAGGCAAGACAGAAGGTACCTTGTACCTCCAGGTAAAAAGAACAAGTTCAGTTTTGCTCGGATTAACCTCCAAACCACAAAAATTGGCCCAGTTTGTAAGTAGAGAACGGGCGTGCTCCAGTACCCCACTAAGGACGCTGGGCAACTGACCTGAAATAGCGATACCAACATCCGCAGAGGCTATCACCCTGCAATCCAGCTCTTTCAGGTCACAAAACAGTGAGTTAATCTCTAGATTACAGAAAAGGGGGATAGAACGCCGCGCCGCTTTACGGAGTGCCCCTACTTATCCTTCTGAGCGCTGATTGTGAGCCCTGGCTAGTATTAACAACCCTCGATGTCAATATCAGGTTCATAAGCTCACAGAGATATTTGTTCGCATGCAAACTAGAAAGTGCGTCGATGATAGCTTCTGGTTTCACGTAATTAAAAGCACCCTCAATGCCAAGGTATGTAGAAAGAGATTTTTCGATGTAACTAACAAAGGAGTGCAAAGCTTAATCTACCGACCTGCCTTTGCATTAGGCATGTTAGGATACAGATAAGAGCCGCAGTGGAATAGGTTCCTTGTTTGACCCTGAGCATAAATCGGGGACCACAATTTTGATCATCGACTGGAATATTCTGTTGTATCAAACCAGTTACTCGACTAAGTCTTTTCAAATATCGCTCCTCCAGGCATTTCCCGTGGTCTGACTTTAACCAAATTGGGTTCATAGCTTCTTGGATTATTATAAGTACCAACGGTTATATTTTGATCTTGCTGAAGGTGGCCGTAAGGACAAAAGGACTCTCTTGATCATAAAATGAAACAGAATCTAAATCTTGGCAATGAAATGATATCTAGGCAAGATGAGTATCATGGGATTGAGGTTCATGAGGCGAATGCAGTAGACTACTGCTGATACTGTTTTGAGTCATTTGGTCAGGAAAAAGGATATTCTTACATTTACGTGGTAGATATGTGTATCTCCTGAATCGGGAGATCCGGACAACATTTTTCAAAATAAAGTTGGGGTCGGTGATTCTAAATATAATTATTTATACACTCTCTTTATCGAAATGCAAGCTTGCAATATGCAATCTCCAGGAGTAGGATAGTTCATCTCCTATTGGCATCGGACACTACAAAACCCTCGTATTGCCGGCGAAGCCCTCTACTTTCCAGCTTAATTCAAAATAATACAATTCAGTCTATTTCGCACAAATTTCGCTCTAGAAAAATGCTTTAACTCTTGTGAATCCCATTCCATGAACACTCTGTCGTACTATGCATAGGAAGGATATTAAAAATCGATTGGTTTCTTCTTCACATCACTACCTTTAGACCATTTTCACGGTTTCTGATTCTTTCGATTTTATCTGCCATATCTTTTTACATTCCGTTGGTAGGATATTTATTTATGTATTCCATAACAGGTCGAATTTTCGGGTCTGTTGAACGTTGCCCTAGAATTAGAATTTCCTTCTTGTGAGACTACGAGTATTCTTGGAGTAATTGGAATGACATGAATGTATAATGGATGAGTTTTTAATAGCCCGAAAGTTTACCGATATAAGAAGTTCGTTAAGGGACTTGGGACTTGTATCAGGTAGGCCGGTGCAATATTGCACTTTTGCACATACGGCCCTTCACGGATGTGACAAGGTATATTAACTTTGTTATGAAGTTTGCAACGCACAGAAGGAAGCATTTCCGACCATATAAACTATATATATTCTTGGTCAGTATGATGAGACGAGTCGATTAAGCTTTGTCCGTCTGTCGGTTTCAATGCAAACTAGTCCCTCAGTTTTAAAGCCATCATGCCGAAATTTTGTTTTTTTTTTTATTGCACGCTGTATATGCCGGAACCAACGGAATCGGACCACTACGTCATATAGCTGCCATAGGAACGACCGGCCCAAAATAATTTATAGGGTGATCCTTACCATGTTAAATATTATTCATAAAATGCCTTTTCATTTTGCGTTCTCTTATAAATACCAGAGTTTGGAAACAGATTGTTTTTCCATAACCCATCAATATGTTTTTCAGCCTCCCATTAATTTATTTAAAACACGTAACATTAATGGATTCTTCTGAATCTTATGGCAGAATTCAAAACACGCAATAAATTTTTTCTCAAAACAGTCGCAAAGTTATTTTTCATTTATACTGACGAAATTCCAAGGACAAAAGCAACATCGTAGGATGATGATATTCCGAAAGATACATAAATCCACTCAACCGTAAAAGAGATTAACTCAGTCACGAATTCTGAGATGTATCCTTGAAAATTATTAGACGTTGAGGCAGATTGAAAAGTTCAAGGATATTAAAATGGGTAAGTAATTATATACGTAGAATAGACGTACAGTAGTCAAAACCGTTTATAATATACCCAAAAGGAATCCGTAATACATACAGCCTTGCCCAAAAGTATTAGGCACCCTGTAAATAACTGAATATTTTTTGTTTAAATGAAAAAAACAAAGTTTTTTTTTCGAAATTATTATGTATCGATGAAATTAAACTAAATACATTAATATCTTGTGGGTTTACCCTTTGCTTTTATTACAGCAGCAATCCTCTTGGGCATACTCCTAACGAGCTTTGTACAGTCAACGGTACTTATGGAGTTCCACTCGTGTACCAAAGCTGTTTTTAACGCCACTTTTGATGTGATGGTGTATTTCTGTATGTTACGCTTCAGAATACCCCAAAGGTGTTCGATAGGGTTCAGGTCTGGGGACTGCGCTGGCCAATTTAATAATTCAATATTGTTGTCTCAAAGCCAGCGCATCGTAATCGCCGATTTGTGACAAGGAGCATTATCTTGTTGGAATTTGACTCCACGTAGATTCGTGTCACCAAAAATGCGCGTTAACGAAGTCATTAGTACAGTTTCCAGCACATTTATGTACTTTTCACTGTTCAAACGGTCTTCACAAACGAACATCTCGCCGACTCCACCAGCAGCCATGCTACCCCAAACCATGATACTACCTCCTCCATGTTTAACTGTAGGCACCACGCAATCTGGATGATATTCCTCACCAACGCGCCGCCTAACAAAAGTCACACCAGGTGTTCCAAATACCTATTAGAAAATACAAAAAACCTGTTTAAATTTTTTGGAAAAATTTTCTGAAATCGAGGCCTCCGTAAAAAATTACGGTTATTGTTGTTTGAAAAAGGTTATAATTAAGCTTACCTGGAAACTAGATTCATCGGACCACAGAACATTTGCCCAATCCTCTGCTGTGAAATGCTGGTACCGAAGAGCCCATTCCAAGCGATTTTTTTTGTTGGCTGCTGAAAGCCACGGCTTCTTTCTAGCTTTACAACCTTTCAAGCCTGCTTCTACGAGACGCCTTCTTATCGTTCGAGCACTTATTACTTTCCCCAAGTTTTCCGACAGGTTAGCAGCAAGTGCAAAAGATGTTTTTTTACGCTCCTTCAAAAAGTCGCGGACAAGTTTTCTGTCCTGGCGTTTTGAAGTTACGCGTTTTCTGCCTGTTCTTGGCTTATTTTCATGAGAACTGGTCTCCGCAAACCGCATCATAGCAGATTGCACTGCGCACCGAGAACATTTCACTCGCTTGGCAATCTCAACTTGAGATTTGCCCTGTTCATGTAATAACTGAATTCTACAGCGTTTTTCAATACCAAGCTCACTCGTTTTAGGCATATTGTATTGCATAGAGTGTCTAGTTTGCAAATAAATTACAAAAACAAGCAACCTCACCCTATAAGTAACAAATGGAGACTGACAAAATGTTATCAACAATTTCTCAAATACCCCATTTCCTGGAATTTGCACGCCAGATGTTTCAAGGCTCTTCAAAGAAGATCATTTATTGCTGTTATTATTGTTTGGACAAACCAGTATCGTAAATATTAAAAGAAATTATCAATTTTAACACAAGTTTCAAATTACATGTGTTTTGAAGGGGTGCCTAATACTTTTGGCCAAGGCTGTATATGGTATCGTAAATACCTATATTGGCTATTGTGGGATGATGTACTCGTAGTCTTAAAATATCACTTGCAGAAAAGTATCCTATGCTAAGATCTTTTTTTCTTTCTTTCGATACCCCTAGCTAGTGGGAAAAGACCAGAATAACCGCCATAGGTAATTGCATGGCCATGAAAGTGAAATTCTCGCGGAATTTACCCCATATCTTGGATTATGTTCTGTTCAGAAGAAAATAAATTCAAAGGCAACATATTTGGGGGAGATTTCCATGCAAGAGTAGTAAGGGCTCTGGTAGTCTAACGCAGCTCTAGTATTGTCTGCTTTTTAGCAATAAGATAAATACTTTGGATAACGAAAACCCGAATGCAAAAATGTGAAAATAAGAATGTGTTAAATCGAAATTGTGCTGTCAGTCGTAGTCATTCATGTCAGACGTCATTAACAATAGTGACTAAAACATCTCTGTCTTACTACGCACTTAATCTTTTTTTTAATTCTTACAATAAATCACGGGGTTCAACCTCGCCCAACAAAACATTGAAAATGAAAAAGAAGATATTATTCAAATCATCCCAGCGAACAATTTCGTATCACTTGAAGGACAAATTGCCCAGATGATACGATGGCGATTCTTCCATACGTAAAATTTATAGATTATTTGTGGCTTTTTCAATAATTAGGGAATATCCCTCAGGCGAATGAATCATGATATGATTTCAATTCGCCAATCTATCGCCAAGATGATATTTTGATGATAAGTTTACAACATATACAAAACTACGATTGTGTTATTGTTTGTAGTCTACTCATGCATAGCGCAACGGTTAGCATTATAACATGCAAACATGGAAACCTGGTTTAAATCCTACAAATGTCAGTTGTAAAAAAGGATGAAATATAAATTATATGAGCGTCAATATGTAAGATAAAAAAAGGATAAAGATTAATCTAATAAAAAAAGCGGTAATAATTTTTGTTTTTGTTGACTCTCATCGCCAAGATTTCTTTTACCCGACATTTTGTCAATTCGTCAGTTTATCCCCGTCGCGATTGGCTTTCTTCTTGTCGATTCGTTTCGCCAAAGTTTCTCCTGGAGGTTTCGTTTTCGGTAACTTTTTTTCCCAAAAGGGGTGGCTCCCGCGATAAGATGGCGATATCTCCGTCGATAAATTTATCTTCCAAGGCGAATCACATTCTTATCGCGGAAGATAGAAATTGTTTGTTGAGATTTATTTCATATAATTTTATTCATTTACTCCAATAATAAAATTAATAGTATAATACAAAATACACATTATTAGGAAAAATATTGAATCATTGATGAGAATTCTCGCATTAAGTCAAGTACCTAGTGAACTCGAATTCAGTAAAAAATAAGTTAACTTACCGGTTTAACAGATTCGTCAAGTTTAAATGCTTGTTCATCATCGCGCACGCAATTATTTTTGAACTTAATCGGTTTTTAAAAAGGCGTTATTGCGTATGCAATGCTCAAAATATGATAATGCAGTAGAAAAATCAGCTGATTTTCTTGGTGGAATTCTGCCGCCTGCTCTATTCTATTTTACGTCTGTATCGCCTCACAGCATTAATTTACGGCTGAGTTGGTTTCAAATCCTCTTTTATCAAATGAATGTTTAGAACTCTGTTTTTATACCCTAGACTTTATAAGTATAGGGTATATTGTTTTTGTCCCGACAAAAATATGTAACACCTTAAAGGAGGCTCTGGAGGTATAGCAATGCATATATATAAATGATCAGTGTCACCTCCTTATTCGATTTAGTCATGTCTGTCTGTCTGTCTGTCTATCTGTCCATTCGCATGATAACTTTCGATATAAAGCTAGAGGCTCGAAATTTTCGTCAAATATTCGTAGTATGATCTAGTTGGTTGTTATTGAAAATGGGCATGATCCGGCTAAGGAAGCGCCTGCCTCCCCTACACATTTAAAATAATTAATGTATCTATAAGTCTCGATTGAATAAACCTGAAAAGCTCTTACTTTGGCAGATGACTTGAAAGGGTCATTTTGTATTTCCCTGTGAACATGAAAATATTGATAGTATGAATCTAGTGAGTTGAAAAATTCGACAAATATTTTTAGTGGGTTAAATAGTTGATTTTGAGAATTGTCAAGATTCTTCTGAATGAGCGCCAACCTCCCCTATAAACCCGCCATATAGGAACCTCACTTTTAATGTATATGGTTGTTATCAATAGGTACTTAATTGCAGACTTGCTGATCATGTCGTGCTTTTGTTGAGGATCTGGTACAAAAATAAGAATTATATGTATGTAAATGACGTGGGGTGCGACAGAACTCCACGGTAAGAAGCTGGTAATAAATTGGTGGCGCTAAAGCAGCGTTAATATTTAGTTAGTTATCTCCGATAAAAAAAAAACGTAAATGTGTAAAAAAAAATATGCTTGAATATTTCACCTAATAAGATTTTTAACTAAAACATAAAACTTGTCAATAAATTCAGCTGCGTGAAACCTTACTATTGATTACACTTTGAAAACCATTCGACACTGTTTTATATTCAAATTAATTACGTAATTAAATACTACTCAGTTGGGGGTTATATATTTCGTTTAGTACTGAATGTAATGTAAAAACGAGCTGCATACATTTATGTACCGCGTACACATTAAATCAGCTTTTGGAAGTGTTACATTTAATGGTCTTAAAAAATATAAAAAGCACCATTAACAGAACTTGAAATTGGAAATTTTACGTTAACATCTATATCTAATAGAATCAGCAATAAAAAATCCATCCAACCGAAATAGCTTGAAATATTGGGAAATGATTGATGTTGGGCACCGTCTAGTTTTTCTATTTCTATAATTTTCAGATATTAATCTGTATTGATTTATGTTCATTGAAAAGTGAAAATTTTTCCCAGAATTTTTTTTTTCTTGAAATATTGAAAAAAGAAGGATTTTAATTAAGTTTATGATTTGCACGTATGGACCGTGAATGCACGAACTTTAGACTGAATCCAAATTTATGAGATTGGTTTCAAGCAGGGGTCGGCAAAATTTTTTTTTAAAGCCTCGGATTTTTAAATTTTTAGGCTCTGCGGACCAGAAAGCAAATTCAATGTGTGATTGCTTATCGGTTAACCAGTTGAAAGTCTGACATAAGATTCTCAATTTTGCAGTCAAATGGACTTTGCAATATTTGTACAATCAACTTGAATTTAAGCTGGATATAATTAATCTAATATATTTTTGTTTTTGTAACCTCCAGTGATCGAATAGTCTCAAACTATTTTAATTTTGCTACAAAAAATAATAATCGGAAAGGTCCGAAAAGAAAAAAAATTGCATGTAATTTCGTTAAATAATAAACGATTGATATCAGGGGTTCTGAACGGAGTAGTGCGGAACGGGCTTAAAATCCGAAGCGGTGGAGCGTTTTTTCGATATGGAGCGGGGATAGTTTTCTTTTGCTCTGCTCCATTTTTTTATTTGCTAGTTTTCAGATAAGGGGTGTTTTTAAGATGATTAAATGTGAATAACTTTCAAACCGAACTGTCATTTGCGACTGTTTTTAGGGTTTTGTATTAAAAACAAAACCCTTATGAAATCGGTCGAATGTCTGTCTATCCGTCAGTCCGTCTGTCCGTTTGTCCATGGAATATCTCAGGAACGGCTGAAGCTACATACATGAAATTTTGTAGGAATGTGTAGAATTACTATAATTCACCGGAGAAAGCGAATCGTCGTAATAGGTCAACTTTAAGGGGAGGTCCCCATAGAGGGGAAATGAAGGTCGAAATTTTTTTTTCGTTTGGTACAGGCAAGTGGGGTATCATAAGAAAGGTACCGTCGAGTACATTCCATTTTTGGAATTTTTTCCAAATTTGAAGAAACGGGAAAAGAGGGAGAGGGGAAAATACGTCATCCGAGTTTGTCCCCCCCCCCTTGCATTTCGAGACCGTTATACTTAGAAATATGAAAATTTACAGAAAAGCGCCATTTTACTAGCGTAGAAAACCTAGATTTTTAGAATTTTGAAATTTTATCAGAAAAGGTTAATAATAGTACATTTCTATAGTTGCAGTTAGCACACCCCTGCACCCCTTACGCGCACCCGAGGTCAAAAATATTGATGGCCAATGATAACCAACATCATAGGCAATAATACCTCCTAGTTTCATTACAATCACATAATATTTAATAATAGTACATTCATTTAAATTTTGAGATTTTGATGCCATTCATACAAAAAATGTACGTAACCGGCTACATATCCGTACTAGTACTGCATACTTGAATATTGTTTTTCGTAAAGTGAATTGGAGTTAGCCTTTTCTGAAAGGGTGGAGATTGGTGGTATAGGACTGGTAGGGGAGAGAAGTTTAAGGGGGGAGGTAGGTGGGTTGCTGCTTTAAGGGGAGGTTCCCATAGAGGGGAAATTAAGGTCAACATTTTTTTCATCTGATATGGGCAAGTGGGGTATCATGAGAAAGGTACTACAGAGTACATTCCATTTTTGGCGACTTCATCAAATTCAAAGAAAGGGGAAAAGAGGCAGAGGGGAAAATATGAGATCATATTGTAATTTGTCCCACCCCCCTTACCATTTCGAGACCGTTACACTTAGAAATATGAAAACATACAGGAAGATGACTTTCAACTAGCACAGAAAACAAAAAAATTATGGAATTTTGATATCTTCTCAAAATAGGTTAATAATAGTATATTTCTATAGTTACAGTTAGCATACCCCTGCATTTCTCAAACTATTCGAGGTCGAAAATATTGATGGCTGACGATAATCAACACCATGTGCAATAATATCTCCAAATTTCGTAATAATCACGTAAAATTTAATAGTAGTACATTCATTTAGATTTGGTCATTTTGATATCATCCATGCAAAAAATGCACATAACAGGTCTCTTGTACTCCATACTAGTACTACGAGTATATCATACTTGCATATTGTTTTCCGCAGAGCGAATTGGAGTTAACCATTTTCAAAAGGGTAATGATTGGTAGGAGAGGAGGGAGGAGGGGAAGGGGGGGGGGGGGGGTATGCTGGTCGCTGACTCTATTCTCTATAATTATTCAAACAATTTATTCTCAATATTTTTTATGCAAACTTACAATTCGCAATATTGTCTTAACATGAATGGTTAAGCATCTCCTAGAGTAGGACAGTTCATCTCCTATTGGCATAGGACACTACAAAACCCTCGGATTGCGGGCGTAGCCCTCTATTTTCCGGTTTCATTTATGGTTTTCTTTGGTAAATTTTCAGCAGTTGATTTATAGTAGGTACTAGCTGCAAAACTATTTGATATGTTCAAATTGATCAAGTTATATGGACAAATCAAGTAAGTAGTTTTATAAATAAATCTATCAGATCAAGTGGTTTAACCGCAAGTGTGAAATTAGATTAACACTTGAATAATTTAATCTTTTAGCCGACTTAGCTAAAATGGTCGAAAATTATGTTTAAGTTTAAATCTCTCTTTTGTTTTGAAAAGAGGATCGGTTTATCGGTTCCGGTTTATCATGATCCTCCTCACAGGAGGATCATGATAAACCGCAAAAAGCCAAACTGGAAACCAATCTTTAGCTCGCTGTTGGTGAGGTAAATCCCGAACTTTCCAAACGAGAGGTTCAGAATTGGACTGACAAAAGCAGCCGACCACATTATACTCGTATGTTTTACATAAGGTTCACATTGGGAAAGTGGCTGCAACATGTGACTAGACTAATTTTGAATTTTTAGACCAAAAATTCAAAATTTAATAATATATTTAATAATAGTATATAGATATATAATAGTCGAATTTGCCAGCTGTCAGCCCTGACATTTCATTCTCAGTTTATGTGACGCAAATTTTTGAAATGTTCAATTCCGAGTTATTTAATGAAATATTTGGCCTGTGGGTGCGTGGTTCTTAAAACACTTTTTTTTAGCACGCAATGATTTTATTTTTTACAATCTCTTAGTTGATAATAAAATTACAAATTTAATGAACGGGTCGCGAGGAGACAACGAGCTGCGCGGAGTATCTGTAACAAGTCTCTTCTTCGATGTGAAGCTCGTTTCTTTTAAGGGATTTTTAGATATTAGACCGATCAGCCATTAGACCACCTTTTAGACCACGCATCAGACCAGCCATTAGACCACGCATTAGGCCACTTATTAGACCACGCAGTAGACCACTTATTAGACCACGCATTAGGCCACTTATTAGACCACGCATTAGACCACCCATTGGACCTCGCATCAGACCAGCCATTAGAACATGCATTGGAACGCCCATTAGACCACGCATTAGACCACCCATTGGACCACGCATTAGACCACCCATTAGACCTCGCATTAGACCGACCATTAGACCACCTATGGTTAAATTTCTACTGGCTGATCTCATGCGTGGTCTAATGGATGGTCTAATGCGTGGTCTAATGGGTGGTCTAGTGCGTGATCTAATGCGTGGTCTAACAGCTGGTCTGACGCGTGGTCTAATAGGCGGTCTGATGCCTGGTTTAATAGCTGGCCTAATGCGTGGTCTAATAGGCAGTCTAATGCGTGGTCTAATAGGTGGTCTAATGGGTGGTCTAATGGGTGGTCTAATGGGTGGTCTAACGCGGGTAGTTGATCTAGCGTCTAAAAACCGCCTTATACGTTGTATTCTGCTGACTCGACGACGTGAAGTGTGCAGTTGCTACTTCGTGCGATGTCGACGATCTAATGTGGAAAATGTACTTGAGCATGGCAAGCAGAATTCTGTCGCGCTATGTTATCGGATCGGATACAAATCGTAATGGTCAGCACATAGTCTGAGAATGTGTGTGTGTTGAAAGTCGAGCAAGATGTCCCTACACTTTTCAAAAAGTCTAAGCGTGGTCCATTTCTAGAATGTCTATGGATTAAACTTGACTTTATTCCTCTTATTGTATTATAAACTATGAACTGAAAGACATTTCGTCCATACATTTTCAATGGAAGCAAATTGTTTGTTCTAATGACCAAAACATTTTATTTATTCATAAAAAAAAATCAGAATGTTAGTTTAATTGTTATGTGGAGCGTATGGAGTGTGGAAGCTCATTGAACTTAATTAAAATTTCGCGTGTTCGAGGAAACAAAAATAAATTTCTTTGGAAATGAAGATAATAATTCGTATTGTATTACTTTTTGCGTGAAATTTCTCCACTGCAGATGTGAACAAATAATAGAGACATTGTCATCACACATTTTCAGCAGGCATTTTATTGCGAAATTTATACCTCAGAGTTAAATTCCACATTACTTTTATTAGCCATTGGGACTCATTAATGACATATGTATCCGATGGGCACAATGGGGACTCCAAAGATTAAAAAAATCTTGGTGGACGTCTACTTATTTTCCTTACTTAATTTGTAATAAACCAATTGTTGGATAGACCATTAATATTACCCTAGCATGTAGTACCATTCGTATACGGTTTTGTTTATTTCATTTACCAGAATTAAATTTTTAATTTCCGGCAATATTTTGGAATTCTAATGGATATTATTTTCCAACGGACATTACTTTTGGGCTTTTTGTATTGGGACGTTAGATGTTGGAAGGTCTTCAAAATAGGACGTTTATTTCGTTTATTGATGCTATCGGTGTCGCTGATGATGTTTCCATCCTTGTCCTTACAGAAACTAATCCTGGGTTGATAGCCGTTCTAAACTGTATTTATTAGTCTATACGCTCGTCTGGTGTTTCTATTAGCTAAGTTTTCATTAATGTTCAGCAACTGCTCGTCAAAGTATTTACATTTCTTACGTCTAATTATTCTATTCGATATTTGCCGTAGTTCGTCATATTTTTTTTTTGCCTTAGTTGCACGTTGGATATATTCTTTTTCCTTAGCCAAAAAAATTGGTCGGCTGGTGAATGATAGTTCGCAGGGCATCAACAACGGATTTTCGTACAGTATCGGGATCCATTAGTTTTTGGCTGGATCGAAGTAGTTCTGCACTGAATTCCATTGCACTAATAAATAGATATGTCACAACCATAAGTCCTGTAGTGTGCAAGGCACATAACGAAATAACTAAGTTTTGTGCGATATCATGTGAAAGAGTGTACATGTTTTTACACGAAGGTTGACTTGAAAGAAAATTAGTCCATGCTTGGTGCTGCGTTTATTGACAATAGACCAAAAGCGCGTACGGCTTAACATGTTGCGCAAGTGTCCTAAGCTGTAGCTTACATCGCATAAATAAATAAATAAACTAAAACTACTGGTATAAATAAACTGTAGGTGTACTACTTGCCTTAACTCTTTGTGGGGAATAGCGCGTCCACTACGCCTAAGAGGCCAAGTTGGCGTTAGCATATACATATGTACAGGTTTCGGATAATGCATGTTGCTTGGATTCACATTCTGTCCTGACTCAATGGACAAGCCGGGAAAATCTGTGGCTTATTCTTACGCCCCACACCATAGGGGGAAAACCACCAATGGGTTTTCCCAATTCAATTCAAATTTGAGACCTCCACTTTTAAGAAGTTTTTTAAAATATGCAGACATCACTTGGTTTTTATTAAAAATTTTAATAAAATTTTATGCGATAATAGTCGTATGAAATAACAAATGCGAATTATAAGTAGGTATAAAGCAGTTAGAGCAAATAAATCCAATTTCAGGGTAAACCATGTCCTACATCTCTTGTATACCAAATGAAAAGACGAATGATAAACGTTGCACCTACCTGATATTGAACTTTCCTGGAATTCTACAAGTACTTCAATACAGTGATAACGAGCAGGCAGTCATCAATTTGATCGTCGTCGGTGCTGACGGGACCCGAGTTTGTTTCCCCACTATACACTCAAACTTACAGTGGTGAACGCTGAACGGGTATCCGCAAACTACTATCTCCTACTTGAACTCACTTGAACACGTACTTGAAAATAATTGAAGTTTGAATTGTAATTAAATCTGTCTCTGAATCGAGCAATTAAGTGACGATGATGAAAGAGCAATACTCGTATAAGAACTGTTGAAAGCTAGTCCAATAAATGATTTACTACGACTTGTATTATTATAGAGCTTTCATCGCCCTTGTGTGCATGTACGAGTATATAAATAATACCTTTTCTCCTTCTTCAGGACTTGCGAGACTATAAAAATAAGTTTACGTCTTCTCGATAATTGTCTCGATGTTTCTTTGGACTCCTTCTAAATAATGGCGAGAACATGCTCCCCACTGTCCTACTTTTCTATGAAGATGAGGATATATGGGTCATTATTACTAGAATCCTATGCCGTCCAAGGACCAATGATACAATACGCATCGCATCAGGTTACCAGAAACGGCTCTCGCGTGACGCTTTCTTTTCATTTTTATTGTACTCTATTTTTCTTTTCCGAGTATTTCGTATGATAGTAGCTACTCTTGGATTTACTGGAATTATTGCATCCCCGGGGCGGTTGTAATGAACCCACTGCGATGAAATATGAATGGGCGAAATGCTTATTATAGAAATTAATACGTTTTACTTGTTTTGTTTTCTTCTTTTCTTTTTTTTTAACAAATGCAGGACGACTCTCGGACGATACTAACAAAAACTCTTAACTGTTCATGGTCTATTCAAAAGTTCTGACACGTATTAATTGGAGGGATGGTTTTACTCCATTAATGTCACATGATGGATTATTTTGTCGCAGGGGAGGTGTTGGTAATTAGGTCATAGTTTTAATCGAATTTTATTGCAGAGATGGAGAAAAACTCGGCAATAAAACGGACATCCTTAAGAATAATATGTAGTAGATGCTTAAGCTTAATTACTGCTACATGCCAGACGTAATTGAATAACGCCATAATTGATATGAAGTTAGCATGTATTATTCTATTCACCAATTATCTTTAAATGAGAAAGCCACCCATGAAATGGTTTTATTCAAGGCGAAGTTCTTATGTCTACTACTACTAAAGTTGCCTCCGGTAATTATGATTGAAAGTTGGCGAAACTTGACAGTTTGTGATTATTGCTATACAAGTAACACGATATGCTAAATACTTATATAAGGAAGGTGTCACTAATTTTGTGCTATTCAGCTATTAATTTAATTCGCTCTGCGTTTTTTTAATCACAGCGTGCCTACTTCCCTTTCCAGTCACTTGCGTGAGTTATGATAAAACATTCCTTTTTAGTCTTTCTACTGAAGCCGAAAAATCAATATAAATTGACTGGCTCCAGTAAGCGACGGGAATTGTATTTAATAAAATAATTCTTCACAATTCTGCAGCCAACGATCAAATATGATATGAAATCAGAACTCCGAAGGTACGCATGCGAGCATAACAAAACAATCATATCACCTGTGCTATGATATGGCTGCGAAACCCGGACCTTAACTCACCCCTCTGAAAACATGCTAAGCAAACTTGAGCGAAAGATCTTTCGTTGAATATTCAAAGCAGTTTGCCATCGATATAGATGACACAAACTTTTGGTAAAACCATGAGCTGTACAAACTTGACGATTAGCTGGAAGGGTCGAGAATCGTTAAGCTACAACGACTTCAATGGACAGGACATAAAAAAACGAATGGACGACAGCAGCATGCCAGCGGGGCAAGGCTGAAGACCTTGAGCTCGTTGGGAAGACTCAGTGGATGTTGACGCCGAACATCTGCTGGGCTTCCCAAAACTAAGGGACGCGGTTACTTGACCGAACCAATTGGAGGAAAACCATACAGACCAGACAGCCGAGCCTCAATGATGATGAAATTCACTAAAGAAAGCAAAATTTTGTACGTGGAACACGGATTGAGAAGCACTTCTCTATACACGAACTTTTTATTTTTCAAGTTTGAAAATTTTCTAGTCCCTCCATAGTTGTGTTTGGGATTGGATGCAAAATCATGAAAGTTTGAAAGTTGGTATGCTCTTCCGAAACTATGTAGTTTCAAACTTCTAATATATTAATTTTTCCGTACTACCTTCTATGTAAGAGACAAAACTTCTGTAAGTCAGTACACTGACTACGATGAAGTCTCTTGCTTAAACCCTATATAGAGTGTTTCTAAAGTGTGTACACATGAAAGGATAAAATATGAAAAGTTATAATGGAAATAAAACCAAGGTTATACATTTTATTTTATTTCTTTACTATGAAGGTTCCTTCGTTCAATAGTGGGCGATTACTTTGGCTGAACTATACACATAGGCAAACCATGTGCACTAGTATATGGTTTCTTTAATCTGTACAAATTTATTTATACTACTACTCATTTTCCCTTATCCCTAGTGGGGCATAGCGCATCAACTATTCCCAGTTGCTTAACTGACGTTACGTTGGCATAAATCAGTTTCGGAAGAATTTCGGCATTTAAGGCGAACATACACCATCCGGAATTCCTGTCCGGAAAAACTGACGAGGCCCGGCCTTGAGGAATTCCGGATCGTGTATGCTCGTTTCAGGCCGCCTTCAGGCGGCCGGATTGGCCTTTCAGGCCGGAAGGAAAATCGTTCCCGCCAGGCCTCCACCACACACGTTCAGGCCTGGCCTTGAGGAATTCCGGATCGTCAATGGCATGTGCAGACCGCCTTGAGTTGGATGGACAATTGGCAATCGATCTTATTATCATATAATGAAAGTATCTATCTATTGGATTGAATTTTACATTCCATAGCCAAGCTTCAGATACATTCGTCTATTGAAATAAACTGCAGTGAAAATTCATTCTAGTCACGCGGCCGAACAGGCCGCCTGACAGGCCGCCGGATGGAATTGCTTGAGGAATTCCGGACAGGCCGCCTTGAGGCCAGCGGATGGATAATTGGGAATCGATCATATCGCCATAGAATGAAAGTATCTACCTATTGCATTGAATTGTACGGCATTTTACTTTCCATAGCCAAGCTTCAGATACATTCGATATATTTAGGCAGTCCATTTTCGCTTTAGGTGTTAAGAACCTAGAACCCATGCAGGGAAATGTGTAGGTCCTAAAGCGGAAATTTCTTGAGTTTTGTGAAAATTCTCTCTAATGAAATAGAAAGAATTCTGCAATTAATACCAAATCCATAATATTCCAAAATAGCCACCATGTATTCCCCTTTTGCACTACGTATATATATTTTTCTGCCCGAATAATAAATAAATTTCAATATGATTCAGCCTAATTAGAACATAATTTTCAATCTTTACAAAGAAATTGTTTTACATATTTTATCGCGTTATCCATTCCCAGCGTAGTTTAATTTCGGTTCTACACTGGAAAAAAAATCCATATTAATGTATTGTACTCGTGTGGACGCATCGATAAAAAATTGGGGTGACTCTCAAGCCCGATGAAGAAGGAGCTTTTAGTCGAATCGGGTATGCCATTCAATTTACATATGTATTTTGTATTAAATATTATCTGAAAGGCACAAAAAATTGTATGGCCAGACACAGGCTTCATTCAAGAATCTTAAATCATAGGCATATGGAAACAAAATATGCGAGCAAGGGAAGTCAGGGTATGGTGTTATGGTCGAGCACAGTGCTCCATGGTTCAGGTTGAATGGACGAGTTCATTGGGAAGTGGAATCGACTAAGGCATTACAGGGGTTTCCTGCAAAAAGGCCAACATTTTTGGCAAGTTTTCAAAAATGTCTTGGGGATCATCTTTTTTTTGCAACAAACCCCTGATGTTATGATTTTCTGCACATCAACGTTATTTGATCTGGGAGTACGAGTAGATATTAGCAAATATGATATACACATAATTTCGAATTTTCAGTTCATTTCCGTAAATGTTTCGTATTTCTTTATTTATGTAAAAAAAAAAATGTTTCGATTTCCTTTAATATCATTGGAGAATCTCTGGAGGGAGAAACAAGTAAAAAGAATTCGGTCTAACGCATTCTCGTACATAGAACAATACACGACCACTCATCCATCTCTGGGTGAATTGATACTTTCATACTGACATTGTCTTCCCACGAATGTTCGTGGTTGAATTTACATGATTTTATTTGAGTGCGTGGGTGTATTGATGGGTATGTTATTTTCACAGGAAATTAATATACCCCACTACAAACAACATTTAATAAACATTTCAGGTTTCTGCAAATGCCATGTTCAAAACAGAAACACTTATTCGGAAAATTTGAATGGGCGTATTGGAGCTGAAAATAATGGGTTCTTAACCAAGTAGTCATGAAAGAATGGCGATATGGAATATTCGTTTAGAATTATGTGTTTCTTTGTTCTTCATTAATCTGTTTGGATTAAGAATTTAAAACTGATATTTGCAGTAAATTAGTAACAAACTGCGGGTGACTTTCATCTTCCAAATTTCAGATATTTCCTCTATGATGTTTGTAACGTGGTTGTTTTGATCTAATCCATGTCAGTGTCATATAAATATACTTTGATCTTGATCTCATATCGTATTCTAACACTCAAATTTCTATGATCTAGAAACCAATTTCTGTCGGCAGCATTGATTATAAAATTCCAATAAAATTCTTCACTCGTTTTTTTTTTCTCGGTATCCTTGAACCCACATCCCTTTCCCAATCATCTCCCGGTATATCAATAGGCTTTTTTATACTTTTTCCTGGAAAGAAAAGAGTCACAGCCATCTTCATCGAGTTCCTTTATCCATTCAGATAAGAAGCCATCCATTATTCTGACAAGAATGTTTCGAAAAGACGAAGCAGGAAAGTGTCATGAAAAATACGTAAAATCAATACCCGTAGATAGATGAATGAAGATATATACACTATGACAGATATAACGGTATACTCAATTCTTGGGATGGGCAACAATAAATTCGACTATATATGTACTCTTTATAACCACGCAAGAACTCGTATTGTACTAACGTGTATATGCGTATTTACAGTACATGTATCGTAAGGATCGCATACCCCGTGACCCTTCAATCGGAATGTTGTTGATGTCGATAGCTGCTATACTCGTATGTGATGTCATTTAACAAGGTCTTTTTGTTGCTTCGCAAGACGTACGCCCACGTATATGCATATGTAGATACTTAGGGGCAACGTATGGTTGGCGGGTCACATTACTCAGATGCTTCAAGAATTCATGACAATCTTATTGATATTGTTATACGAAATTCAATTTTCCTGGGTCATAGTGCCTGCCGAGAATGTTAACGGAATTGTTTCCCAACATTTGAATATTATATATTCTGAGTATGAAATCCATTAGACAGATTTGGAAAGTGCCCATATTACAGCTGGAAAAAAGTGGCAATTTGATGGGTTGAGATGTAAACCCAAATTTTTAAGAAAACAAATTTTCTTGGTGATTCGAAAAGTTTTACAATTTCTTAAGAAAAATATGTTTGACGACAAACTTTGACTAAAATTTGAAATATTTGTAATAGATCGATATAATCAAATATGTATAATAGTCCAAGAGACAGGGAGTTTTTAGCTTGCAAACCCGTTTTTAAATAAATGGTGATTTTTCACTTCGTGGGAACAAAGGTTCAATTGACAAAAAATGTTTTGCAAATTAAATTAACTCCGTTTCTATTGGCTGCAGAAAAAAAAACTTGTCTGATGAAATGTGTAGGAAATTTTGTGCAGATGGGGCGAATATTCTGGAGTATCTTTAAAAGCATTTTGAGTCCATTGAGATTGAAAAAGGACACTCATGGCATTGAGGTGATATTTTGGCAATATGGGCATCATATGACTGGGGTGTTGATTCGAATAATAAATTCGATTACTGTTAATTGTATTTTGAGTCCTTGGGTCAGAAAAAAGGACATTCTTGCATTCGGCTGGATATATAGGGGTATGTCATCCGCGGGGTGGTAAGAACAAAATTTTTCAAAGCAAATTATAGACAACTTGAAATTAAAATATGTATATGGGACGGGAATAAAGTGCCTATGAACATCATTGCTCTTTTTGTTTCATTATAAATTGTGATATAGTAATCCGTTCACATGAAGAACGACACAAATGTGACAAAAGTCATTCAACAAAAATCTAGCGAATCTCCTCGCGAGAACAGCACTTTCAACAGTGCTAAAGACTTCTCAGTCGAACAATAAAGTATTGTCCCAGTCAAACTTTTGTCGTTCAACTTTGAGCGGTCGATATCATGTGATTTTCACCGAATGAAACTCAGCCAATGACTTGATTTTAAACGAATGAAATCGGATGACATTATTGCGATTTTTAGGACGAGTTTAGAAGCTACGGGGCCACCTGCGGTTTACAAATTCACATTGAATTTAAATAGAACAAGCTGCTCAACAAATCGCCGGGGCAACCACCGCCGGGGCAGCCGCCGCCATTTGTTGAGCGAGAGATTGAATTTAAATTCAATGTAAATTTGTAGAAAGCGGTGCGGCTCCCGCAGATTGGATAAACGCGGTCTTAGCTGTAATAGCGTGTGCGCGTATTTTGTGTTAAATGTTAAATTATGTGATTTTGCCATAATTGGAGTTTCAGATATGTTCCACACTTTATGGCTTGGTAATTTAATCGACGTATGAGAAAACGAAAATGCTTATCTGACTGTTTATAGCTTCAATTAATTTGTTTCCCTGTTAGTTAACAAAGAGTTTAATCGGACATTGAGAAAACGGACCTAAGAGCAAGAAATTTACCAGAAGTGGCAATATCAATGTTAACCGTATAAGCACACACCTTGTAGCCCAACACTTTCATGTTCTAAGGCAGTATGTTTACAGCTAATCGGGTTGTCGCATATTCTTACGTCGCACATCACAGGAAGACCTGCAGTTAATACTTTTACGAAATTGCAGAATTTTATGTAAATAATCGGGAGTGCACGTATAAAATCGGCCACAAATTACGTATTCTGGCGTTGGAGAGAACGTACGCTTAATTCGTATATAAACCCGAACCTTTTAGGATAATGATAACTCTATCCGTGAGTTGTCTTATATACTAATATAACAAATACATGATTTCTGAAAAGTGTGTACAATAATAAATTATGCTTCATATCATCTTTCTAAAAGCTTTTTGATGATTTATTTTTCGAATACATACAATAATAAAGTTTTCCTATTCATTTTTTTTAATGTCATGCACGTATTCGGCACGTAACTTTTTTGTAGAAATGACTGTCGTAAAAAGGTATGGATCAATACAGATCGGAAGCGACTTCAACTTAATACGGGCACTGAACGAAACAAGGAGGAATCCTGTTGCCTTGTCCTTGAATATCATGCGAAAGGGAAAAATAAAATATATACATACAACTGTACATAATATCGGTTTATTAGCAAATAGCTGCAAAAAGAAAGTATTGGTTGCGTAAAACTTCGTAGCGGACTTCTCAATCTATCCACAATCACACAAGGAAAATTTGCCTGATGTGAGTTTTTTTTTGTCTAGTGACAATGATAAAAGAGAAAACAGACTAAACATATGATTGAAAAAAAAAAATTAGAATCTGCAAATGTGTCCATTATTATATTGAACCCTACTTT
Organism: Chloromyia formosa; assembly: GCA_964017055.1. NCBI lineage: Eukaryota > Metazoa > Arthropoda > Insecta > Diptera > Stratiomyidae > Chloromyia > Chloromyia formosa. The sequence continues at coordinate 27,772,362 of OZ024815.1, read as the reverse complement.
TTAATGTTACAACATATACAGCCACCTCTAGGTAAATATGTTTTGTTAGAATATTTGAAGTGAAGATATGGACTTATGTATAATGCGTATGTTCCCTTAGGTTATTTATGTGCAGTATTATTTATTCATTTACGCTATTAGAAAAGCGGGAGAGGTGTAGCTTGGGGCGAAGCTAGAGGCCATATCAAAGTACATGATCCTCTCGCGGCACTGAGCTCGGCCGTGTATCCCAACCGTACAGTCGGATACCAGCGAAATTTCATATCTTATTCGTATTAGCAATGCGCACATTCCAGCCTACGACTGGAGAATAGTGAAAATGGAGGAGCACGTAGAAGCGTTCTGTGAACTGTTGTTCGTTCTAAACAAGGAATCCCTTGTCATAATGAATCGACAACTTGCCTACGGTTTCCGCCACATTAGATTCCGAGTCTACTAAGGTGATTCGAAGAGCGGACGGAAAAGGCTCAAGCCAGTCCATCCACTGATGACATGAACCAGAGTAGTGGTTGTGGTCCATCTGCAAGCTCTCCATGTGCTGAGCAAGATACTAACGAGGACTGTCCATCTCTTGGATCTGATCTTGCGAATCTGGAGGATACTTCTAAGCTCGAGTCTGACATTACGATGGTGGAATCGGATTTATCTATGCAATGATAATTCGAATCGTCCAAGTAAGCGTCCACCATTCGTCAGCTGCTCTCCCTTTCCGTCTAGCGCGTGATAGGGAGAATATTTTCTTAACACAAAATCGATCGAAAACGTTTATATTACTTAGGAAGCTAGCCATCGATTCTGTTATGGTATTAGTAAAAAGACTGAACTTTCGCCATCGTTTGTTCGTAATGCAGGAATACGAAAAACTGAAGTCTGACAATCCTCCGAGGGTGGGTTTTGCGAGTGTATAGGGCAAAGTTTGCAAAAAAAAAAACATTAAAATTACGCCAATTTATCAAGGTTGACGCTTTGTTATATCAAAGATATTAATGTTCAAAATATAGTACTATTTATTTTCAATTTTTGAAGTGGAGTTAACGAAAAATCCTTTAGAATCCTGCGTAGAATTAAACCGAAGTTCTTATACGTCAATAGATCAAGATCAGCCATGATGTTAGAACTATCGTCGCAGATCCTCCTATTTCTAGTAAACTTTTGAAAATTTAGGGTAAACAAGTTTCTATATACTTGTTAGAAGTTATCGTTTGGCCAGTTTCCAAGAGAACAGCAACTACAATTTTTGCGCTGGTGACTGACTGACTTTTCCTGCCTTGGTTGAATGGGTAAATGGGCCCTCTGGTCTCCATACCATTTACTTCTGCTTGGGTTTCCGGGAGAGATACATCACCTGTGACGATTTATGGAAGGTGCTATGCTTTATCTCTTCAAATTTTTTGAGAAACTATGCGGCAAAAAGCACATATGCCACTTTTCGGGTATCTGTTAAATTTTGTGGTACCTACCGTGCAGAATTCTTGGTGTATCGAAAGTCGTCATGTAAGATTTGTGCTACAGCCATGACAGTCAAGCCTAAATCATCAACAATCAATTGTTATGTTAATCTTGGATCTGCGTAAATGTTTGACATGACGAGAGCAACATTTCCGTCGTCAGTTGCAGATTTTGGTCGACCTTTGCAAGACTCATCCTCCATAGTAAAATGCTCTGTTTGGAGTGGCTTATGCCACTTGGAAACGTTTACTAGAGATGGTGCATCTACCTCATAGGCAATTTAGCATTCGTAAAATAATGTCGTCGAAATCCATTGAGAATGACAAATCAAATTTCTTTCTGTGTTAGCAGCGGTGGCTCTACCGACCTTCATTCTCCACTTTTACGTTTTCTCGTCTGCATTTTTAGCAAGAATTCTGAAAATTACTTATTTCATAGTAATTTTCAGAATTCTTGCTGAAACCATAAGCTATCGACTACAATTTTTTAAATTGTGAAATACTAACGGGAAATAGCCATCTATGCGAACTTTTGTTAGACCCTCCGTATGTATGTATTATACAATCTATTGAACAAGAAGTATACGATATTTTATTTTAACTTGGCTTTTTCAGGAGTTTAAACAGAAATAATGATCAGTTTTACACCCTACCAGTTTTTATACCCTAACTAACTTTGCCATGAAGTTTGCAAGCATCTCCGACCATATAAACTACGAGTATATAAGTATATTCTTGGTCAGTATGATGAGAGAGTCCGTTTGTCCGTCTGGTTCTATGCAAACTAGTCCCTCAGTTTTAAAGCTATCGAGCTGAAATTTTGAACAAAGCCTTCTTTTTATGGCATACTATATATATGTCGAAACCAACGGAATCGGACCATTACGTCATATAGCTGCCACGACCGGTTCGAAAATTCATCTTTGTGAGAAAAACTTTTTTATTTCCAAATATACCTTTTTCAAATTGCATACTAATCAATAGTAATTTTAGTCAAATTAAATTCCTGAATTTGGTTGAAATTGGACTACTCCGTCGTATAGCTGCCATAGGAACGACCGTTCCAAAAGCAAGCTCTTGTTAGAAAAACTTTTTTATTTCTGAAGATATTTTTACCAAATAAAATTGATATTATTCAATCATATTGACTATCAAACCACATTCTTAAATTTGGTTGAAATCGGCCCACTATTTAATATACCTCTCATAGGAACAGTGAAATCAGAACAAGTTTTACTACTAATTTCAAAGTGGCAAATGCACCATAAGTCACAACGAAGGTATGATACCCTTAACGCGAAACGTCAAGGGTATCATACCTTCGGCTAGCTTGTTTTTTATTTCTTTTTTTTTAATAAATTCCCCGCACCGCATCACTTTATCGTATAGGGAGCCACTAGTATAATTCGGTTGCTTTCGACAAATTGTTTCAAAACGTATATAAGTTTTTAATTTTTTCTTGGTTTATTAACAAATTCATGCAAAATAACAAAATAAATAAAATAGTAATTTTCTAATTTTAAATTTCAACTCCACATTATTCCAGCGTAAGAATTCTACCCAAAAGTTTCTATATTAGACACGGAATATTATAGATCTTTATGGGGGTCTGTCGATTAACACATAAACCCGCTTTCTACCTTAGTTGATTCAGAAGTAATACAATAGGTTTTGCGTTGTAATTCCATGTTCTCTCCTATTTTTGTGTCATCCGATAGATTTAGAGCTTCAATTCCAGGCTCTATCCTATTTGTGTGTCATCCACAGAACCATCGATAAAGAAACCCCGAAAGGAGAAATGAGAACTGATCTACATTGGTATCGCTGTCCCTTGAAAATTGTGCGAAATAGAAAGGGACTAACATATCGTATCGTAAGTAGCTCGATTTCTCTTAATTCTTCGTTTGCTGCCAGGCTTTGTTTAGAAATGCTTTTGGTTTGATGGTTCACGTCGTGTTCCTCCCAAAAATAGAAAACTACTCCTGCCCCGGATCATAATTTCAGAACAAACAACACCCATTATCAATGTTTCTACGGGCGTTATCAATAAATGGCGGAAGTCTGTCCTTCTTCTCATCATCATCATCATCGTGGCGCGACAGCCCGACGTCGGGCCTTGGCCGCCTGGATCATTGTCCTCCAATTATCTCGGTCACGTGACCGCGTCCTCCAATTTTGGGAGCCCAGCAGCTGCGCGGCGTCCACACCTACTGAGCTCTCCCAACGAGATCTCGGTCGTCCTCGCAGTCTCGCTCCGTCGACTCGTTCTGCATTCATTACTCTCTTAGGCATGCGATCATCGTCCATTCTTTGTACATGCCCTGCCCATTGAAGTCGTTGTAGTTTGACGATTTTCGAGACTTGCAGCTCATCGTACATTTCATACAACTCATGGTTGTACCGGATGCGCCATCCATCTCGATCGCAAACAGCCCCGGAAATTCGCCGTAGAACCTTACGTTCGAAAGTGTGTAGCATGTTTTCGGAGGCTTGAGTTAGGGTCCATGCTTCGCAGCCATAGCATAGCACTGGTCGTATAATGGTTTTGTACACGCGGAGCTTCGTGTTTCTGTGCACATGTTTCGATTTCATTATGGGGAGAACCGAGAAAAAAGTCTTATTAGCTAACTGTATCCGTCGCTTGATTTCGTCAGTTTCGTTGGCGTCCCTTGACAGGTTGCAACCCAGGTAGATGAAGTTGTTCACGAACTCGATGTTGAGGTCCCCCACGTTGATGCTCGGTTGTGCAGGTGTCCTTGTCACCGATTGCATCATTATTTTAGTTTTACCCTCGTTAATACGTAATCCAACTTCCTTTGCAGCGGTATCGAGCGTATGCAGAAGTTCTTCTGCGTCAGCCAATCTTCGGGACATGATGTTGATGTCGTCGGCGTACGCTGCTAATTGTGTCGACTTGATGAGTAGCGTCTTGCTGTTGTCCATATTCATGGCCCGAATAACGTATTCCAGTGCTAGGTTGAAGAGCGTCGGTGCCAGTCCATCGCCCTGTTTCAAACCAGTGCGTGTTTCAAATAGATCAGTAAGTCTATTTTGGATCCTGACTTGTGAGACGGAGTTGGTCATCGTCATCTTTGTCAGTCGCACTAATTTTGCTGGTATACCAAATTGCAGCATGATGTTGTACAGTACTCCACGATTGATACTGTCGTATGCCTGCTTGAAGTCGACAAAGATTTGGTATACATTTACGTTGTATTCCCAGCACCTCTGGAGTATCAGTTTGACTGAGAAGAGCTGATCGGTTGTGGAGCGACCAGGTCTGAAACCGCTTTGATATTCGCCAATGACTCGTTCTGCGTACGGTTTTATTCTATTTTCCAGAATTTTCGCCAAAATTTTATAGGACGTACAAACTAGTGAGATGCCCCTGTAATTCTCACACCGCAATTTATCTCCCTTTTTATGAATTGGACAGATGATGCTTCTGCGCCAATCGTCTGGGATCTCCTCGTTCTCCCATACTCGCAGGAGTAATTGATGTATGGCATCAACTAGACTCGTTCCACCGAATCTTAGCAGTTCAGCTGGGATCTCGTCAGCGCCCGGCGCTTTATTTCGTTTTAGTGACCGCAACGCGAGATCAACTTCCTCTACTGTCGGGGGTTGAATGGGTGGGCATAGATCAACAATATCATCGAGAGCTTCCTGTGTGGGGATGTTAGATGGTCGGTTTAGAAGCTCTTCAAAATAAGAGGCCCATCGTTTGTTAATACCATCGGTGTCGCTGATGATGTTTCCATCCTTGTCCTTACAAAGGCTAGTCCTGGGCTGGTAGCCGTTCTTAATTGTATTTACTAGTTTGTACGCTTGTCTGGTGTTCCTATTAGCTAAGTTTCCGTTTATGTTCAGCAACTGCTCGTCAAAGTATTTACGTTTCTTACGTCTAATTATTCTATTCGATATTCGCCGTAGCTCGTCATATTTTTATCTTCTGGCTCTGGTTCCTCGTTGAATCCATTGTCTGTAGGCCTCGTTTTTCGCGTTAAGTGAATTTTTGCATTCTTCGTCGAACCAGTCATTTCGCGCTCGCCGGGCTTTATATCCCACGACCTTCTCTGCGACATCCTTGATGGTACCCTTGAGTTCTTCCCAGAACCCATGGACGCCTGTGTTGCTGATGTTGTGTAGCATAGGTGATAGTTTTTCCTCAAGGGCGGTGGTATACGCCACCGCTGTAGCATCACTCAAGAGCTTATCAACCGCAAAGATTTTGGGAGGGCTGATTCTTGACTGGTGCACTGAGGAGATTCTACATCTGTAGGTCGTCTTCACCAAGTGATGATCTGAGTCGCAGTTTGCTCCTCGATAGGAGCGGACATCCATGACACTAGACGCCCATCTCCTGCAAATGAGGACGTGGTCAATTTGGTTGACGGTATGTGCGTCTGGAGACTTCCAGGTCTGCTTGTGAATGCGTCGATGCGGGAAACACGTAGAGCTTACGACTAGATTCCTGCTGCAGGCGAAGTCGATAAGTCGCTGGCCGTTATCGTTACATTCTTCATGGAGGCTGTGGCCTCCAGAGGTCCCCCGATGCCAACTTTCATTCCCGACTTTCGCGTTAAAGTCTCCCAGCAGTAATTTGACTTCGTTTGTTGGAAGTGAGTCGAAGAGAGTTTCAAGGCGGGCGTAGAACTCGTCTTTTACTGCGTCTTCTTTAACTTCAGTGGGGGCATGCACATTGATGAGCCAGAGATTGAAGAATCGAGTCTTGATGCGAATCGCACACAGCCGTTCATTTATGGGTTTGAAGTCAGTAATATGCGGTTTGAGGTGATTGTCCACTATAAATGCTACTCCAAACTCCTTGCGGCCCGATGGTTTGCCACTTGTAAAAATTGTGTGCGATTTCTTGTCATTAATCTCGCTGCCAAGCCAATTTGTTTCCTGGACTGCAGTAATGCTCAGTTTGTACTTTTCGACCTGTTGAAGGAGGGCCTTCTCGGCCCCCGGTTTGTTCAGGGAGCGTACATTCCAGGATCCGAAAGAATAATCCTTTATTCGTTTGCGTGGTCGTCGTTGTTGATCCGTCCAATCCGAGGCTTTTGTTCCAGGTTTCTTGACATGGAGTGGTTTTTACAAGGACGAGTTGTCAGCACGTCGCTTAACCCCATTCAGGGGATGGCCTCGGAGATAGCTGCTTCAGATAGTTTAATAAACGTGCTGGAGCCCACACAACTATGTAGCAGGTCCAACTACGCAAGTCATTCCATCCTACTAGACCTGAGACGCTTAGGTGTTTGTCAGCCATTCAGGCTACAGCTATCTGCCTTTTCCAAACTGTCTTATCGCTAAGACATTGGCCATCAGCGAATTGATACACTGCCGTTACCAGGGGGCGCCCACGCGGAGGACTATGGAAAAGGTCTTTGCCCCCCTGTCCTTCTTCTCACTATCCTCAAATATACTCAAGTGGCAAATATGTTTTGTTTACACACACTAAATGATTACATACATATACGTAAGCATTTCAAATATTCCGGTTCACTGAACATTTCCGTAGAGAAAATATCCCCCGACAGTAAATATGGGGCGAAATTGAAAATGACTACACGATTTCTAGGTAACTACGCCTAAACCTTGTTATCACCTCGAATCCTACCTTGTTCATTCAGTATTGTTGTGTCTTTTTTCTAGCTGGGGCTTAGTGAAAGTAGACGCTGTAACATCACAAGAAAATGTTTTTGATAATGCTTGGGTCGATGAACAGAAACTGTTAGTTGAAGTAGTGGATGATTGGCGCTTTTTAAACTCCTGTACTCGTGGCAGCATTTTTTCTAGCTTTCCCAAGTCGATTATAACCGTTTTTTAGTAGCTTGTATCAATAGCTTAATGTTCCATGGATATTGTTCGACATAAACAACTTTCATGCCTTTGTCATGTAAAATTCATACGGTTGATAAAATTACAAAGTACTAATGTATATGTACAATAGTAATAATTTTCGTTTACATACATACATGTATCATCATATTTTTTACACTGGTATGAAATTCACCAAATAAAAAAAATGTTATCCGCAACAGAACACAGGGAATCATGGACATGTTTTGGACTGAAAAGAATAAGCTACCACTGACAGGCCCTACACATTATCGGCGGAAGCTAAGCAGCGGCAGCGGCAGCGCCATCGTCTGTTTGTTGGGCAATGTGTACTTTGGGGAAAATTTTGCCCATGCGCGGTAGGTGTAAGAAAGCTCATTGTCCAAGACACATTTAATGCCATTGCTGCTGCCGCTGCAATGCTTCTGCCGGCAAAGAAATTCTCGCATAAGGTTTGTACTTGTGTGTTTGTGTAGCATATACCGCTTGATAAGGAGTAACTACCAAGAGTAGGGTCGAGTACCTCTTGCCAAATAGTATAGATTCCACAAGAGTTATCACTCCATAGAAGTTTCGCCTCTGCCAGGAGATTTGTATGTATTGACAAAATGTATAAACATAGTATAAACTACACAGTATAGATACACAAGAGGATCAATACATACAAATCTACCGCCGGAGGCGGAGTCATCTTTCTTGTGAAGTCTATACAATTTGTCAATACATACAAATCTCCTGGCAGAGGGGAAGTGGAGTGATAACCCTTGTAGAATTATCAATCCTCTTTGCATTAACTGACAACTACATATAATTCGTATCATCAGTGAAAATACAATCAAAGAAAATTTTATTTGGACAGCGAATTACTTGAGTTTTTTTATATCCTTCACGAAGTAGGATACACTAACTTTGTCATGAATTTTGCAACATCTCCGACCATGCATACATATGTACGAGTATATCCTTGATATATCTTTCTTGGAACATCTATCAAGATATGTATGTATGTATCTCCTGGTGGCATCATCAGAATATAACATACGTATATTTATCATATTATGATTGCAATTAGATTGGATCAATGTGGTAGCGCTGAACATTTTTTAAGTCCCTCTGACACAAAAGAGAGAAAATTTTTACGTACTCCCTCTAGTGATTGTGGCATTTTACATACATATACGAAAAGAAAAGCGCCTTGTAAAAGACACAATCTTTTGATCAAGCAAGCCATGAAAAGAAAAACAAAAACACGTTCGCCATTCATCTAAAATTAGATCCCCTTCAAAAATTGAATTACAGAATACTAGGCATCTAATCAAAAATATTTGAAAATAGCAACTTTGATTAAATTCACCCATGCTTCCACAAAAATTTATTGAAAAATGATTGGCATTAGCGGAAAATCTGAGCCATTTTGGAGAAATGGCTCAACTTGTTGAAACGAAAGCAAGCTTTGAATGAAGGAAAAAATATGAACACACCAACAAAAACCACAAAAGAAAGAGATTCCGAAGTAATGATGGTATCAACGGCTTTTCCAAAACATACATTTTTCATGATTTTCTCTAGTGCTTAATGAAATGAAAGTGTTTTCTTAGTTGTTTTTTATTCATTCAGCTGTTCATGAGCTGGAGGAACAACTTGCAACGAATTTTCAAACACATCGTGAAATGAATCCTAAAAATAAATCTCTGAAAATCGATATTGAAATGTAAATTTCGTTTTGCTCTTATTTGTTTAAATTCAATCTCAAAATATTGTGTTGGGTGCGTATGCCGGCGGAAAACTGTCCAAATTAAAAGCCTAATAAGATCTCTCTATCATACTTATGGAATAAGGATGTACAACAAATTGATTGTGCCATTTGACCAATTTCATTGTCATTCAACAGATTTGTTTACTAGGTCCACCGTAAATTTATTCTGATTTGTTTATCTCTCGTGAATTAATTAGCTTTAAAACGGCAGGGAAGCGAATTAAGGGAGAGCTTTATTGATCGTTAGATTTGACTCTTGCTTATTGAAGGGATTTATTGGATATTGTGGATATAGTTAATCCGACTATTATAATTGTCGGTTGGCGAATTATAATTAGATGCTGTAGTTTGCACTAAATTGTATGTTTACAGATACAATCTTTTTTTTTTTTGAAAATAGTTCTTTTTCTGTGAAAGTTTTGCCTTTGCAGGAGATATTTGTGTATATTTTATGTAGTTTATGATACTGTGGCGACCGGTAGTGCAGTGTGTTGAGGCATCAGTCTCATGTTGGACTACCGGCGTTTCGGGTTCGAGTCCCGTCCACGACGACGTTCGTGGCCATGGATGTGCAGGAGGTGCATGCTGGCAACTGCATTCTCCGAAACTAGTTTATGCCGAGAAACGTCAACTGGGCCACATGAAACAGTTGACGCGCTATGCCCCACAAGGGGTTAGGGCAATTGAGAGAGATGATACCTACTGTGAAACTCAATAACATAGACATAACATAGATGGCCTTGATGTCGTGTGGACTCTAATATCGATGGTGAAGATAGCCAACCTCCTATGTCAAAAATGGCATTTTTGGAGCCAGTTTACAATAAGAGGTTGTAAAAGTTATAAAACACAACATTGACAAAGAGGGTTTGGATGTTGCTGCTTCTAACGCGTTTTCTCAGAAAATAACAATATAGGCGGCTGAGCAATTGATGCATAAATACTTTAAAAACACGTTAGAAAAAGAGAAAAAAAAATTCCAAAAATTGACAAAGGAGGTTGTGAATCTTCACCATGGATATGTTGGTGTTGACGCGCTTATAAATAATATATTTTCATTAGGATAACTAAAAATATCAATAGAAAAAAGGAAAAGGAAAAAAACATAAGAATTACGATGGGGATCGAACCTACACTTGTGACTGTCACTGATAAAGAACACGTTTGAACGATGTTTGTCAAGTTGGAGCGCCGAGTTTATAAACGTTCGCCGTGGCATTAGATAAACGATCCGATAATCAAACTGATATTTTCATCCAAATTTGCAATTTATTTGCACCACATATGGGGTGTACCACTCGACGACAGGGTAGACTAGTTGACGATTCGAAATTCAACTTGGATGCTACCCTAGAGCGATCTTTCGCACAACCAGGGAAGGGACCCTACACGGTTAAGCAAAAAAAACGCACCTATTGTTTTACCTAGGACCGGTTTATCAATGTCCGGTTAAAGTTTAAAGGTCCCTACAGGCATTCAAGTTTGCTTGACAAATCTTGCATCTTGGCATACTTTAGCGTGTTTATTTCGAAATGTACAATATCTTCGCCGATTTTCAAATTAATCAACCATGTACAAGTACATCGTGAAAACATGTAGCCTAATTTGGTTGAAATCGGTTCACTATTTCAAATACCTTCCACAGGAACAGTGGAATCAAGACAAGCTTTACTGCAAGTGGCAGCTATCGTACACTTTTTTTCATTGGTATTGAAGGTATGATACCGGATGAAAGTTATCATACTTTTGGCACGTTTTTCTTAATAATGAATACTTCCTCGTTTATTCAGAATTTGAATTGTTTTTTTTTTTTCTGAATTTAAACTAAATTAATTTATTCAGAATATCGCTAAATCCCTCGAAAGCTGGGTTGATACATTCACACTCCGACAAAACGCTTTGACAACTTTAACGATTTCAACGTGTCAACGAACGTCTTCATATAAGATTAGATACAAAATCTTATATGAAGACGTTCGACGTCGTCGTTGGTTGGTGTTCAATTTCTCATCAAACCTTGGTAAAAATGGAGTTGAAAATTGAAAGAAGTGTCCAAAGAAAGGAATTTTTTAAGTGAAAATTGATGAGATGTCATTGCTTTTTATTAAAGGTGTGGTGGTCATTCTAATGAGTTTTTATACAAAATCCCTAAAAATGCCAGAAATAATAACACATGTGATCTGTGTCAACTGCTTGCTAAAAGGTCACGCGACTCATACATGAATATCCGTACTCTTGTCAAAGCAACTTTTGTCAGAGTATACTCTAATCACGTCAACACAGCTAAAGTAAAAGTATCGCAACGAATTGAGATGGTCTCCCGAGTGCCCTGTATTCCTGGCAATTCATGAAACACATGTAGGTACTTATATCAAATTCTTGGATATCACTCAAAAGTTTCGCCTGAACCATTTTGGCCAGGACATGGAACAATAACGAAATAAGTACGTATTCTATTATTCTATTTTCATCTGAAGGAACAAGCGTAATGTCAGAATGTACGTACAATCGCAAAATATATTGCCTTTGTCATTAGCTACATATGAGATATATAAACAACACTAGAAACGACAAAGAGCGAACGGTGTATGTACATATTTTGAAACACGTACGTTTAGCAACTTTCTAGAATAAAGCCACAGATCTTTGGCCATTATACTCGTAGTATAAATATCCGCTGGAGAGAAATCCTCCATGTCCTTGACATATCATAAAGAATGAACATATTGCGTTTCAGTTTTATTACTTTCATAAATGTAGCTGTCATACATATTATGCGAGCTGCGAATTGAAACAGTTGCAAATTGTATAGCCAAATGTTTTGTATAAATAGACCCTGGGTGCGTATAAAGATGTGTTGTATGCAAATTTGTCAAACAGATTTCATCAGTTAAATATACGAAATTAATGGGAGAATGTTGGTATCGCAAAAGTTTTTCACTTCGTAGTGAGAAACACCAAACGAAAGAAGCAATAATATGAATTGTGCTATTTTTTAATATACTTTTTTGAAGTGAACACCTCATTAATCACAATAGTATTATGAAGGTAAGAAGGTCCTTCTACCCCAAATGACTACAGAAGCAGTGCTCTTCAACCCAAGATGGTTTCATGGAATATGGTATATTCGAAAAACCAATTCTCACTTAGCGAGTGCGGGTGGAATTGGTGACCAGTCCTACGTTGGAAATATTCTTAACTTGCTGAGCAAGATGCAAAGAACCACATATATCAGGATTACAAGTACAATACAATGCGATTGTGCGCAGTGAGCGAGCTAAGGATCCTTAGTAATGTGAATTCGTTTTAGCTTTATCCCCTTGTTGTCAAAATTTGTCTGGGTTACAATTAGGTAATGTGTTAAAGTGCAGAGTTATGGAAGGGTAAGCATGGTAAAGTGAAATCTTTCAAGTACTATTTCTATGGATATTACGCCTGTCCCGTACCGAAAAATATCTCTTTGTAAAAAAATATTGAGCACCAAAACCCCGTGTTTTTAACCAGCCATTTGTGTTCTTTTTCTGTAATTGACCGAATGCTACACCATATCAATTTAATTTGCTCTTTTAATAAACGATATGTTCATTGATTCTGCTGTTGGTCAACTCAACTAGCTAAACAGTTTTCCCCCAATGAATTCAATTATTTAAACACGTTGTAATTATCCTCTAATGCTAATAGCTTAATTAATAGTTTCTTTTCAAGCATTTTTGTATGAGTATACCAACATTCGCCCTGCGGTATCGCCCCGGATGGTATAAACGGATCGATAGAATTATCCTTAAAATTCAAGGGTAGTTTTGCATTAACTATTCATTAATTCGAAGAACAAACACTAATAAGTATACACATATTTTCGTTCATTTGCTGGTTTCCTCATTCAGTTCCCAGTGTTTGCCCAATAATAGCTGAGGCTCATGCTACGCTCATCGGATTAGATTTAATCTATTGAATACATCCAGGGAGGAGCAAGGGAACTATCATATCCTTTTTACCGTCGAACTGGATTTTACTAGTGCAAGATTATCTGTGTTTAGTCCAAAATTGGAATCGCGTGATGAGTACTCATTACTTTTCCGACACTAGGAACATCCAAACGTTCTAAATGTCTCGGATTTTGTATTTCGGTTTTGTGACATAACGCTGTAGTTCTGCTTGTAGGTTTTATGAGCCTACAAGTATTTTTTTTTTAATTGGAAAGAGAGTCTTTCAATATAAATCTTTCAAGGATTCTTAGGTCATATCCGAATAAAAACCGTATTAGTAATTACATTTGCATTTAATATTGAAGAGTGCGATTTTTCGTGCTTTAGGATTAAAACAGTTGGTTTGGTCATTAGTAAAATTTGATTTCCTGTTTAAATTGGAGAGGGAAAATAATTCCGTTTATATTTAAAAACACCATAGCACCACAAGTAAGCGTCGCTGTTGTGAAATAGACCTTCTCAGCACAGACGTCAAGCTGGCACAACCATTAAGTCCACGGGTTTGCTGATGCATTAATAATAAAGAGAGAGATTGGAAGATGTTCGTGGGGACGGAGCTTATGACAGCCGTATTGGCCACGATGACGCGATGAGAATGCCCTGCCAGTGATCTGTGTTTGCTGCAGTTCAGTTCAAGAGAGGTTGGCGGGGTTTTGCGGCTCCTAGTGCTCGTCATTTACAAAACACGAGCAAGGATTAAAGATTAAAGAGCTAATGGCGTGGCGCGGCTGGCATCTCATTAACCCATTAAAATATAGCTCGTCGCTATAAAATACCCCTAACTTAAGTACGCCAAGATTGAATTCACTATTGCAGGGACTCTTTTTCAAGAAACAAGAATTTGATGGCTCTGCCTCATCAAGTGAAGCAATTTCCATTTAAGATGAAAATTAAAGTGGTAAATTAATATTTGCATTTTTTGAAAGCAAATGTTGTCTAGCTTGTACTACTATTTTTTAATAAAATATTATTTCAATGACAGGCAGTATATGCCTACAGCATTTTTTTTTTCTGTTAAAAAAAATATCACACTATTTTTGAACATAAAAAAATCGGGTGATAACTTTTTTTATCCCGTTATTGAAAATTTTACGTGACTCTGTTGTCAGCAGCTTCAACGGTTTAATAAGTGTACATCGTAGCTTTTTTATTGAGAAGAAATATTCCCTAACCGACTCGTATTCATACCTCGACAAAGGTCTAACGGATGTTCTGCGCACCCACTCAATTTATTCTATTGTGATTCTTTGAAACACCGGTTTACAAACACCCACCTCGAACCATCAAAATACTTAAGAATGCTATTTACTAAGGATTTGTCTCCATTCCCACTGCTGATCGACAGAATGATGGGTCTACCGAAAATATTTTCGACAGAATCGTTCGTTTCAATCGAATCGATTGCTATAAAGAGGATCCTCATAATAGGTGGGTTAGATTCGCCCGCATCTGGATCATGAGTAAATCGAACGCCTTGGGTATCAAATAACAAGCATCGGTGGGTGGAATAGAATGACATGGAACTATCATTCCATTTTTTATTAACAAAGAGTTAAAATACATCATGAAAAATTCAACTTTTTCGTTCAATTTGTATGGATCGTGTCATGCCTATTGCACATTAAATGCGTGCAATGAATGGACTTAGACTCAGTATATAGTATCTTGTTGAGGTGTGTCTTGCACACCTCATCACCTTCCGTCTGCAGCACCAAAATATAACTGTGTGGGACTTATAATAACCAAAGGAAGGTATGTATGTACCAAATTTAGTTGAACCACGGGTAATGCCTGGAATATTTTTTCTTTGGAATCATTAAAAAGGCTTAAGCAAGAAACTCTATTTTTCCTCTGAAAAGACTACGAAATCTCACATTTTTGGATATATCTTTTGATCTACTGTGCGGATCATAGCACTATGCACACCCTTGGGATACAGTCAATTCGAAAGAAAAGAAAGCAGGTCTCGATTCGCTCCCGACGAGGCTGTAGCCTTGTCAAAGAACAACGACAACAACGAGAACAACAAAAATTTTGAAAAATAACAATTTTTAAACTATCATATCTCATCGTATCGAATCAAATTTGCAACACTTCGGAAGACGACCGGAGAAAATGACCATACCAAATTTGTATCCCCACGTTCACCTGGGGCCGGAGCTACAGAGGTCCGAAAACGCGTAGTTGTTATGTCGCGTAAACATAGTCTTGGTCAGTTTGGTGGGCGAATACCCAAGTATACATTTAGAACCAACCAAGATATGGATCTGGACCAAAGATCCGTCAGTCGTTTTGTATGGAAATCGATCTAGATTCAAGCGAATCGAACGGTCCTAATATTACATAAATAATTGTTTAGATTATTTTTATATCCTGAACTTTGTCATGAAGTTTGCAACGCAAAGAAGGAAGCATCTCCGATCATATAAACTATTATATTCTTGGTCAGTACGATGAAACGAGTCGATTAAACTTTGTCAGCCTGTCTGTCTGGTTCTACGCAAACTAGTCCCTCAGTTTTAAGGCTATCATGACGAAATTCTGTTTTTCTATTGCACGCTGTATATATGTCGGAACCAACGGAATCGGTCCATTACGTCATATAGCTGCCAAAGGAGCGACCGGTCCGAAAATTCATCTTTGTGAGAAAAACTTTTTTATCTCTAAAGATATCTTTTTCAAATTTCATACTAATCAAAAGTCAATTACTCTCAATCATATAGCTGTCATAGGAACGACCGTTCCAAAAGCAAGTTTTTGTTAGAAAAACTTTTCTATTTCTGAACATATCTTTGCCAAATTTCATATTTTTCAATCGTATTGACTGCCAAACCACGTTCCTAAATTTGGTTGAAATCGGCGCACTATTTCATTTACCTCTCATAGGAACAGTGAAATCGGAACAAGTTTTACTACTGTTTTCAAAGTGGCAAATGCACCATAAGTCACAACGAAAGTATGATACCCTATCATCCCTTCGGCTAGCTTGTTTGTTATTAAATACTAGGAAAAGTACAAAATAGAAGATAAGATATATCAATTTCTGTATAACTACTCTGGCAAATATTCATGAACTTACGCACATGAAAAGATAAAATCTTAAAATAAATATGAGGAACTCCCTCATTTTTTTTATATTTTCTGTAGTAAGTTGAAGATGTAATAGTTGAGTCGGAAGCATTTTGATATTTGATGAAAACTCGCTTATTTATTGGCAAATGAAAATTGAATTTTATACCCGGGTAGATACTACTCATATGAAAGCCAAGGCTAAAGCATCAGCAATTATAGAGTAATTAAAGCTCAAACTATCTTTAAAAAAAAAAAAAACACAATATTTCGTTTAACGTTTTATAGACTTCTTTTGCAGTCCGGATGAAAAGGGACGGACACAACACTCAGTCCCTTCATCTCTCCTTTAGCAATGGAGTGACGTCCTTTCATAGTTCGTGGAAGTCACGTATACTATTACATAATAATCCTTGTTCAGAAATTCTAGGTATAAAATACCATGTTTGAAAAGGTCAAGAACGTATCCCTAACTTACGACAGCCGGTGCTGGCGAAAAGCCTGCTCGAATCGCTTTGAAAGAATGAATGGGCCTCAGGTTTCTGGAGTTATGCCAAATGGAAAATTGTTACTTGTTTACAAAATATGTATATACATATATGATTGATAGATTATTTCAACACAACGGCCTGCATGTTTAGGGAACCCGTACATATTTGTAACACATGTAATCAAAGATAATATGGAAGCCCTCTCAACCTTGTAGGTCATATAAACAATTCATCAGTTTTACGTATCCAATTTCCTTTACACCACTTTAAATTTAAGTTCATATACTTTCTTCGGTTGTATTGGTATAAAAATACCCATACATTCTTATGTCACTGTGTCTGTCAGGAGCACTGAGAAATGGATTGTTCGTAAAAGGAGTGCAAGGACATTTTGCATCATTCAAATGACACCAAGCTTTCACTTTGATAAATGAGATGGTATCTCCCTATCCCCGGCGATTGCTCGTCTTAGCACAGTCTTAAACTTTTGTCCTTAAGGCAACAATGGCTTTTACGGCTAAACCCTTTTCGGCTTTAAGGTATCATCAGCATCACCTTTTCAGTGAATTCGTATATATGGAAAATTGTATTCTCTCTTGAAAGCCGTATTCTATCGTCTCTACCGGAAACACGAGCTTGCCTTGAATGAAATACGTGGAAGTTGAGAGATGAAGTATGCGATTATATTGAGCGAATTTTTCGAAGAAGACTCTTTCATAGTGGGTGTCGTCTGATGGATTTTCCTGGTTTCAGATGTCGGTCTGGGGAATTTATCAGATAATAATTTAGATGTAGGCGGCAATGAAGAAGGAGTATAATATAAAAAATCTTTTCTGGGCTGTCATAATTGAATTGTTGGAGACATTAATTTAAACCACAAAATATATAGTACTATAACCGCTTTAGCGTGGAATTGAATTATTATTAGTTGTTTGCGAAGATTTTATAATTAATTGTTCTTATGCCATTATGTGAGTTATTCATCGTGTTGCCGTAAATACTTTTCAACATAGCGCATAAACTAAGGATATTATCCTGAACCGTCTATTATTATTACAATTACCAAAACCATATAATATGTGATAGACCAATTCGACAGAAAGTTTTCTGTAACCTATTGTATATAAAGACTAGAATGACCTTCAAAGGAATATTTCTAATGATAGTCTAAAAGTTTTCATTCAGAGATGACATTCCATTACGTAGGACAACAACTCACCGTCGATGATTCAGTTCTCGTATTGGATCACATCTGGATCAGAGTTGAAAATCAATTAGTTGATCGTCAACTTGTTTCTCGACATTTCGCTCTGTACATTTGTATACCTATACGAAGTCCGCAATTCACCCCACCGGGGAAAATCATATGTTTGGTGGCTGTATGAATTCCCCCGTAATTTGATCCAGGCCGTTCTTTTCAATGTGGATCTTTGTACGAATGAAAGAAACAGGTCTTTAAATAATATATCGATATGCTGAAAAATTGCTTACCCTATTGTGTAAGCGCACCGCTTCTGGCGTCGAATGAATCCCTTGATTTCGGAATCATTTACTTGACAAATTGAAAATTTAAATACGACCTTAAATATTCCTGTATGTCAGAAATTGATTCCTGACCCAAATTTTTGCTTTACGCTATGAACCGGATTAAGCCAATATTAAAACGTTCCGGACAGGATGGTGAATCCTAAAAGGGAATATCACATAATGTACTCGTTCATAATTTCATATTTGATTACTTCATAAATTTCACGGTTCACTTTTATGCAATGTTATTAGCTCCAATTGGTGGTGACACATGCGATGTACTCACCAATTACGATAATTCGATTAATTTTGAAAATCGTGCACTTAACGTTATTAATCGGGCACTTGAGATATTGCTCATTGAAGTTATAGCTCGGGAGCTAGCGACACTTTTCGTTGTCATATTTGTTGCAGCTTAGTTTATCATTTTATTTGACTAACATAGCCTATCAACAAAATGAACTCCTGCCACTGCAAAAAAGGGAATACGTTTATCAGCATAGTGTTTGCTCCTGATGACACCAGGTCCTGTTAAATGGCTGGCAGCATAAGTTTTTCGACTATCTTAAGTATTAAACTAATGGAAAAAATGCAGCTTTTAACATTTAAGTGAATTGTTGTTTTTTTTTTCACATAATTATATCGCCGGCAGGAATAGATTGTTCTATCATACAAGTGGCAGGAAGGAATTTTCGTGCTTACTGAAATATCAATAAATATTAGATAGAATTTTGGCATTTAACATTTACCGTTATTTTTTTTTACCATAATTAACAATCTGCTGAAAAGCGTTGTCCCGCTGGTGCGCTGGCAGGAGTTGACTTTATGTTAATAAATCGTTCATATGACACGAAAATTTTATAATTCTGTTTTAACAAATTTTTATAAAAGTAGTATCTCTGGCTCCCAGAGTATTATTACCTACAAAGCTTAGTAAGCGTCAACATGAGCAGTTGCAAAGCAAATAATATCCGGCACGAGTGATATATTTACGGTATTTATTCATAAGTTTACCTACGAACTTCGACATATGGCAGAAGGATAATAAAATTTCCACAATATGTACCGCGACTCCGTATGTTCCTTAATGATAAAGACTAAATGCTAATGCTAAATGCTTATATTGGAGGAGTGTCATGGACATGGGCTGCATTATACACCGGTCATTACTGGGAATTCCGTCGATTGTTATGAACAATATCCCCAAAAAGACCTGACGGAAAAGCAAACAACTAAAATTGGTCCGCGTGCCTCAAAAATCGATAGTCAGTATTTCATTTCAGTCGCTTACTTTTGACTGAAGCGTATCCTAGCAATGTTAAGGAAGTATCCAGCATTTAATTATTCCGTTCAGCTTGTTATTGGCACGAGATGGAATCGAGTCGAGTCATAAATTATTCATTGTTTTGAATGGATAGCATGTCTGATTATACGAGTATTGTGGGTAAATCAGATGCCAGGACTATAGTTGAAGTTTGAATGGGGCAATTTTTGTTGAAAACTCTCCACCAAGCTATTTGCTCAAGACTGTTCTGCGAATTTTTAACGTTATAATGTAATGTTTATAAAGCCCACCGGCATATCTAAATTAATGCAATGACCTTCTTAGTAAGGAAAAGTGAGAGTCCTTGGAAATATTTTCAATTTAATGCCACGTTGCTTATAGTACTATGTACGAAACCTTTTATTTCATTCTTTATTCCCGATCATTTTGATGATACAGGCGAGTATTATAGTAAATTTATAGCAATAGCGATCGGACTAGAGGAAATACGTCGTAATATCCGAATGCCATTATATCGGAATTTTGACGTACACACGAATCTCCTAATCGAACCACTCTACAAATGGACCACTTCTTACGCTGTTTTTACATGTTAAGGAGGAGTTCCTATGCGACGACTAGAGACGAACGGCTTTAAATTCCATTCAATTTTTTATGCGACTTTAGTCGTACGTCTCTCAGCGTACGCCTCCGGTCATACGTCTATACACGTATGTCTCTAGTCGTACGTCTTTAGTCGTCGCATAGGATTTTCTCCTCTAGACCAACTACCCGCATTAGACCATGCATTCGATCACCTATTAAACCAGCCATTAGACCACCTAGCAGATCACGCATCAGGCCATGGGTCCACGTATCAGACCGTATATTTTCAAAATTTTACCCGTCGCGTCGCTCACAATTTGACACTAATCTCAGTTGTTTGAGACATACGTAATTTAGTTCCGCCGCAATGGTGCATTTGCCACTTTGAAATTAGTAGTAAAACTTGTTCCGATTCCACTGTTTCTATGAGAGGTATATGAAATAGTCGGTCGACTTCAACCAAATTTAGGAACGTGGTTTGGTAGTCAATATGATTGAATAATATTAAATTCGGTAAAGATATCTCTAGAAAATAAAAACTTGCTTTTGGAACGGTCGTTCCTATGACAGCTATGTGATAGAGTAGTCGAATTTCAACAAAATTGGGGAATGTGATTTGACTAAAAATATTATTGATTAATGTGAAATTTAAAAGAGATATCTTTAGAAATGTCCGGATGGCGCAACGGTTAGCACGTTCGCCTTCAACGCACTGGGCCCCGGTTCGATTCCGGGGATTTACGTGTCGGACTATGAGCCCACTCAGCTGTTAAATGAGTACCCATTATGGGGTAAATAACTCGGTTGAGCGTGTTGCTGATCACATTCCTCTGCACAAAAACCGTCACGATCTAGAAAATGAGATGATGCTAACTCATCTCGAGGCCGTGGTTCAAATTGGACTGTTGTGCCAGTTATTTATTTATTTATCTTTAGAAATATGTAAAAAAGTTTTTCTCACAAAGATGAATTTTTGGATCGGTCGTTCTTATGGCAGCTATACGACGTAGTGGTTCAATTCTAATGGAACCGACATATATCCAGCATACAATAGAAAGAAGGCTTTGCTAAAAATTCCAGCTCGATAGCTTTAAAACTGAGGGACTATCACATCCGTGAAGGGTATAGCAAAATACGGTTCATACTCGTATTCCCAAGATAAAATCGTCGTTTTTCGATTGCTTTATGTAAAGTTACTGTGTGTGGCTTACCTTCACGTTAAGAAATTAACAAAATGGATGGTGTCCTAGATTTCAGAATATTTATCTTTTACCACGCGCGAATATTAAGTAGAAAATTGAAAGCAATTTTTAGTCTTATGCAAATCCTTCTCAGTCACGATAATACGAGTGAACTGTCTTCATATTCTATCACAAATGTGTTGATGTTGGGGAAAAGATATAAAATGGTGGACTGAAATTTCTCTGAAGTCCCAACTCTGAGAGTGTATAGAATTTAAATTAAGCAATAGCCGATGTAATGATTGAAACAGAGTTGAATAGGTAGATCCTTTTTGATGTTTAACGTTTATTTGATATGTGTCACTCAAGCCCAATCATTTGCGGTATCCGATTTCGATTTTCCGACGCACATTAGCAGCTATTTTATGGGATCTTGCTCTAATATTTCCTTTTCATTCAAAATAGATAAATAATTGACGAACAGTCCAATTTGGACCACGGCCTCAAGATGTTAGCATCATTTCATTTACTAGATCGTGACGGTGTGTTTTGTGTAGAGGTGTGTGATCAGCAATACGCTCAACCGCGCTATTTACCCGAAATCGGTACTCATTTAACAGCTGAGTGGGCTCATCGTCATAGTTATAGTTGAAATACGGTAAGATTGTGTAGAAATGCTGTAATTCGCTGGAGAAAGTGATGTGTCATAATTGGCCAACTCTGACGGGGGGCGGTCCACTTAGAGGCGAAATTAATGTCAATTTTTTTTATCGAGTGGTATTGACTGGGGGTGTCGTGAGAAAGGAAATGTTAAGTACATCTCATTTTTGGTATAGGTACTTTTTAATTTGAAGAAAGGAGAAAGGGGGCCTGTAAGATACGACATCATGCGTAAGACATTTTAATTATGGCATTTTTATCCAACTGAGTGGTACTAAGAAGAGCTAGGAGCCGATATTTACATACCAAAATAAGCGCTTGCTACAAAACCCTCGGATTGCGGGCGTTGCCCTCTATATTCCGGTTTCATTTTGTGTTTCATGTTCTTATGCTTTTCACTAGTTTTTGTTAAAACTTGTACTCAGACCTTTTCTTTAGTTAGCAACGCGTTTGCTGAGGATGAGGTATTAAATGGCTCGAAATCAACTTCGAAATATAGTGTTCGGATTTATTTTATTGCAGAATTTTGCAATCCATAAAGGATTATAAATTAATAGAAAGACATCGCCAAGTAAATCTGATTGCAAACCTTGTGTCGTGTGAGATAAACACACATAATGTTAAGCATTTTATCGTTAGTTCGATATAATATCAGCTCTGATACAAATAAACAGGTAAATAAAACAGGAGGAGAAAAGAAAGTTTCATTCACAATTTTGATTTGAATTTGTCAACATCAGTATTCTAGATAAGCACGACAGTCTCGGATCCCTTTTAAACTGCTATATTAATTGAAACGGCAAGTTTAAATGAAATGCTTACACAAGTATACATAATGCCACTTGGAATTCCTTTTTTAAGAGACTTTTGCATGCCGTTACTTTCGGCCTAGAGCAGATTGTGTCAAACTAAGTAAAACTTGACTAAATGTGATCCAAGTTATTGCCTAACTATAACAAAATTCAAAATTTCATGTTATATGAATATGAAACTTATTAACTTCCTCTCAACTCTGTCGTAGTCGTCATTGCAAAAAGTTTTCTCATCTTGGCAACTTGAAGAAGGTTGGGTCGCTTATTTTCCTATTTTACCTGAGTCTGAGTCCTAATTAATTTTAACCTGAGCTGCTTCATTAAAGTTGCAAATGACAATATTGCTTGTATATTGAAACACTTCATCGTCGAAGACAGAACCTATTCATAATTTTCACTTGTTTTCCTGGAGTTGAAGTGTACTTTGTAAGATTTGTTCTGAGCTATGAAATTAATTAAATAGTATATTTGTACATAGATTTACAAATATTGGAATAATGGAGGAAGGAACATTAATTATTACTCGTAAATACAAATATAATACGACGCGCTTCCCATCCTACGAATTTATTTTATGATGTTCAGAAACATAGTGTCCTCGAACAACGAAAATCAGAATGAACCTAGCCTTTGGCTCACTTGTCGATTCTATGATAAACGGTATCAGCTATTTTGTAAAAATAAGACAATAAAATTTAAAATAATAGCACAAAAAGTGCTAACAGCAGCTAAAGGGTTAAACAACTGAAAAATGTATTCTTAATCTTTTTTCACTTAGAATTTTGTGACGAATCGAGTGGTGTGTTTTGTCGCTTTTCTTGACCCCTCATGAAGTTGCTAACATGCACCTCCTATTCTATAGTACTGAAGATTTATGGCTTGGTGTTGCTCCTGTGTATTTTCTTCGAAAATTCTTAAGCTACTGATCACTAAAGCTCAAAAACTCCTTTTCAACTGAAAGAAAATCGTAAATTAAAAAATTCTTAAATTTCATTTCATCATAAGGGATACTTCAACGTGATTCATCTTTCATGTACCCCATTCTCGTTCAAGCATTCATTTTTCATTTAGAGATCCTCTTGATAGGACGTGAGTCAATTGCAATCTACAATTTTGATCTTCTTCTTTCTATTTTCAGAACACATATAGACAAGGACTCTTCCAATCCCAAGGATACTTAAAAGCCTAAGCACGAGCCGTCCATATATTAGAAACTAAAATTTCGCCGCAATAGAAAGAATACTCGAAGGAGTCACTCATACATTGTAAAGCAACGCTTAAGTCCATGTAATGGACGACGACGTGTCGAAACAGACGAAGGAATATATCCGGAAAAGGATTCATGGGCATTGACGTCAATAGTTGATTCGAAATTTTACTCAATATCTTATCCACTGATTTGATAGAAAGCTAATAGACTAACCAACGCAACGGTTCTAAATGGTTACCAAAGTGAAGTGTTCCTAGAATTCGAGTGTGCTATCCTTGAAAATCAAAGTTTTCATTGTAGTGACGCCCATATATAAGCTTGTATCCCTGATAGTTCTGTGTGGTGTTGCAGTGTTGTTGTTTTTGTGTAGTATAGTTAATAGAAGTTCTTCGAAATGGGCTGCGAATTAAGTAAATTAGCGTCTAGTTCCAAGGCTGACAACGGCAATGCCTTAGGGCCAAGCGAACCCCCGCCACCAGCTCCACCGGATCCGCGACTTCCTCTAACTGCCCGCCAGAAATACACTATGATGGCTTCGTGGAAGGGTATTAGTCGTGCTACCCAGACAACTGGCATTTGCATGTTTATCAAGTAAGTACATTCACTGCTGGTTTACGTGTTTTCCCGGCTAATTAGGATGCTTGTTAATGGGAACAATTTGTGTTCTTTTTTGTGTTATAGTACTGAAGATGTCAGAGGTTGATACCTTTTCAATAGCGAGCATCATGCTGATGGTTGTGCAAACATTCACATTTTGTAATGTTTCTGACATTCCGCATGATAATTAATATTCAGAAAAGACGATTAATTAAAACTGAGTTTAAACATAGAGTTTTAATTAGGGGAGTAACATGTAACATGAGTTACACAGAGCCTGAAGCTCAAAAATGAATGAAATGTTAATGTTGCAGAGTTTCTCGTGAAGTAGAAACTTATTTTGAATATTATCAAATATCATGCTTTTTGGTTACATTAATTGCGACCTATGAGGGGACCAGTAGCGCAGTGCGTTGAGTGAGGCTTCAGTCTAATGTCTCATCATGCCTGTTTTCGCAGGTTCGAATCCCGTCGTGGCCAGAGTAGCTTATGTTGTTTTCCTCTGTGGCGAGGGGCATACAAATAAACCACATCGTTTCCTGTTTCCTAATCCTATAACACAACTCGGCATTCGTCATTCAGCAGGCACTTTGAAACAGATTAGCGCCTTTTCAAGTGCATTGATGAAATCGTAACGAATTTTAATTCCAGCTTATGACTCCACTGAGAACACCGAAGAGACGCAATGTGCTAATCCTTTTGTAAGCATCTTCTCCCACTTTGGTGAGCTTTTGTTCGTAGCCCGGGGAGTCACAACTAACATAGTACGGCCTTTAAATATAATCTTGGTAATTTTTCTGAAAATTCAATAGATGTATGTATATTTATATGTATTTATAAATATGTATTTTTACATAAATATGTACAAACACTGTATAGTCAAATCAATCAAATTGAAGATGTTTCCGCAGACAAACAGTTCGTTTATTTATTTTATCTAGTGTAAGACAACTCGATAGGGATAAAGACGTACTTTTCATATAGACAAGCAGGTCTAAAGCTTTTGTCACTCACTCGCTTTTCACCTCATTTCGCCAAATATCATGAAACTATTCGGAATCAATTAATTTCTCCTACATACGTTTTGCGTTTTGTTTTATGAATTCTTTCCACTGAGTTTGTGTTGTTGCCATATGTCATTTTCTCCATCATGAAAATTTCTTCGCATACTGGTAGTTCAGAAACGACATATGTACGCACCGCCATATAGTCAGTTTTCCCGTTGAGAAATTTGATAACTGATGGATGACTAGATGCGACTGTTCATAATACAACAAGCCGCTGCAATGCTGCTTCAATACTGCTGGTAAAGCGTGTTGCGACTCCACTGTGTATTATGAACTTAGACAATGTGACTTATTGTATTTATTTTCTAATTACATAATGAGTGCGTTCATAAAAAAAATCAATAGTCAACAACAGCTTTCAATACAATTCAATTTCTCCTTTTCGTGATGTTGTTGTTTTTTTTTTCTCTTTATTCTGAATACAGGTAATGGCAATATAATTTTGCTAGCCCCCCCCCCCCTGCTCCACGACGAAAATTGCCCAACTACGACCCTGAATGACGTGCTCCAGGTTTGTCCCTTGGAAAATTTAACTTCTGAAACTCATCTTAGATTTTTAAGCTTCAGAATAAGAATATCGTCACAAACCTCCTGTTGACACTCATCGATAATTTCATCAATGAGTGCTTCCAAGATACATATATTGAATAATGGCATTAGAAAAATCAACCCAATTTTCTTCTAAAAGGACTATGCATTTAGAGTTCATTTTTATTTATCAATGGCGGCATTGGCTGGGCCAGCAAAAACCAAGTTAACCTTTGTAAACTTTCATTTGAAAAATAAAGTATGTGAAGGATACAAGTATATACGAAAACAACATTCCTAATATATTTCATCGTTATTTGCATCTTTCTTAAAAGTATATAGCCGTATCATTTCATAATTCTACCTGGTATCCTAGTCTCGAAATTCGGCACCATTAACTCATCTTTGATCTCTTTCCCTGCTTCGAGAATTGTTGATGGTTTCTCCCTGATATTTTAGCAAAAACGATATAACTGTCGTCCTTCGGTGCCTAATTTTTTCAAAGGCCACTTTTTTCTTTGAACTATTGTGTCTTGCCTCTGGGTCATTAAAACTTCGTGATATCTATGCGGGTGAACATCATTTGAAAACAAGTTCCATTTCAAATGTGCGGGAGCGATAAGACCAGCAATATTTATCCGATTTCAACGAAAGGAAAAGGGTTTTGATTGCTTTTCAGCACATTATCTAATAATTGTAACGCCTAGTACACACTGCGACTCTTGAATAGATTATTTTACGTCTCGCCAGAGTCCCGCGTGCCTCGGCTCATTGCAAATTACAGAAAATACAAATTCACGGCAACAGTGAGTCGAAGCACATGTAATTCTGTCGAGAGAATCTATGCAAAGAAGTGCGTACTAGGCGTAAAAGACAAATTCTACATGTCTTTGGAGGATTGTGTCGCACAGAAATTATTAAACTTTATTCATATGCGGCACGTTTTTCCGGAGGCATACGCAACGTATTCATTTGAGAATAGTCGACGAAAGAAAACAATATCATAAAATGTTGTAGTTGGAAAGCCAGCAACGGATTCTGTTACGTTATATTTAACAAGGCTAGAACTTTCACGATCGGTTTTTTGTAATGCAGGAATAAGAGGATGAAAAGTCTGGCAAGGCTTCGAGGGTGAGTTTGGCGGCAGTAGAGGCTTAATATTTGCAAAAACGTTAAAATTACGTCATTTTAACGTGTTTTCCGCGTTGTAATATATTATAAAAGATACTAATGTACAGTTTTCAGAAAAAATAGTGCTTAATTTGCGGTAACATTTTCATTTCGCTTCCATCGATCAAAAGATTTCCGGAACGTTTTCAAAATTTCAGTGCGCTTAGCACCTTCCGTCGCTAAATAAAAATTTGAAGTCGGCTTTCCTGTAATTTTGCTTAGAAATTTAAGCCCTTCGAAACTGTGTAACAGTACCTGACTGAAAGTCATAAATCTTTAGAGAAACTTTATCTCAGATTTTGACAGGATGCGTACAAATGATAGTTTTAAAACCGCGAATGCCTTTCATTCCAAATAATGTGGCGTTCGGCTTTAAACGTGTTCAGTTTACTGTCAGCGTAATCAATACCATCAACAAAGCGCAGGGCCAGACTTTACGCGTCGCGGGTCTGGATGTAAGTGTCAGATGCTTTTCGCACGGCCAACTCTATGTAGCGTTCTCCCATGTTGGCAACTCCAGTGATCTCTGCGCTTACATTCCCGGGTATTGTACTGTTGACATCGTTTATCCCCCTATTTTGATTTGAGCACTGATACATATTTCAACGTCGACTGCTAGTGGAGTCCGGGGCACGACTATTCCAAATAAGTTTCAACTCAGTTACGACTAAAACGTGTACAGCTCCCTGTCAGCTTATGTTACACCATGACCATCAACTGGACTCTGCGTGTTGCGGGCATGTGGCACGTAGGTGCGCGCCAGCAATATACGAGTATATCTTTCATCGTAGGTGCGCGCGTACTAAATTGCACGCTCACGTAGTTCCAGGTGCAACATAGAACTGTCAGGGCGGACAGAATATTAGAGAATTTGACGGCCGAGTGAATGATAGAGTTGATCGAATCTACCAAACATATGGACGATCACAGCGACAACTGCATTACTAAATTTATTTCACCGGAGGGAATTAAATTTCGTTCCGTGCAATACAATACCAGGCATTAGATGGCAAGAGACATTACGCCTTTGTTGTATTTTTACCTGCATTTACCCAAGCTGATCACTTTCCCTCCTTATAATCTTTCTTAATCTCCTATCTTTCAATGAATTTCACATGTTACATTACATACTCGTACATTCCACCTGTTTAAGCTCCTTGCACCTACTCCACTGTAAGTACTTACTGCCTTAAACTATTCTCCAAGAAAGCAACTCTCAAGGATAAGAGGATGAGATTTTTACGTGTGTATTAAGGAAATGAATTACAACTCTCAGGATTATTTCTCAGCTGGCATGTTGCGGTACTCTTTTTTATTCCTTTTATGATGTAATGAATCTGCTCAGATGTGATAGTAAAAACGATATTAACCAATTACCAAAAAAGTTGTATATACTTTCGTTGTTTGTAATTCACGCACTAGTCGCTCGACTGATTGAAACCCAATGGTACAATTAAATTAGGTTTAAGCTAGAAAAAATAACCAACGGCTAACTCTTTTTTTCTCGTAGTTTATAGTGGTCAGAGAGTCTAAATGTAATTTTGCTACAAAAAAAAATTGATCGAAAAAGTCCCAAAAAGGACGAAAAATTATAATTTTTTTTAATCGGGCATAGGCGGATGTGGCATGTGGGGTGTTATATCAAAGAGGACGTCGGGTACATTCCGTTTCTTTAATTTTTTTTCGAGTTTCCAGTAACTACGACGGAGTAATTGGGCCAAAAATGACAAATTCTATGGTCACCCATTACATTTTCGATGTTTGCAACATAATTCGAGGAAAACTAGAAAAAAATAAACGTAGGCAGTTATAAATCTTCAGTAGCACGTAGGCACCCATTACAATCCCAATAAATCACATAATTATCACTTTTGTAGAATTAAGTTTACTTCTGATCTGTTTTTTTAATCTTGTTTAAACATTCAAATTCCCGGATAAAATTTGAATTACCCTATCATTTTATCCGAAACTCTATCCATTTCATATCAACTTCATGATCCTACCCTATAGTATATGCGTCAGCAACACCGTTTCTTTCCGCCTAACTTTTACTGGAGTCGCATAACGTAGATGCATCTTTCTTCGAGTCTATGGGCATATCATTTTTTACTTGTGTCATCTTAAAAATTAGCAATATTATTATATAACAGACCATCATAAGAAAATACAATTGGAAAATTCAATTCAGTTTGCTTGTACCTGATATATAGTTCATATTTTCGCATCGAATTTGGTTTGGTATGCGATTATACCGTACTAGTCTAGGGCGGAAACCAACATACAATTTGAGAGGGAAGATCCAAATATTCCTTTTACCTCACATGACATAATTCTATATGTAGTCTGAACCGTCAAGGAATTCTACCCTATATGGACATTAATGAAGGAAATTGTGTTGGGTTTTTCATCTGTGTTTCTTTCACAAAAGACACGTACATCTGCTACGTGGCATCCTGTATTCTTCCATGTCAGATTAACCTTTTTCGTTAGAGTACGACTTCAGTAGGGTTTCGTCGAGTTGACTCAAAGTTCAGCTTCTTTGAATACTCACACTGGAAACAAATCGTTTGTCCATCATAGGGAAATGCCCAAAAAAAAATTATTGTGTCTTGGAACCGAACTTGTGTGATTTGTCCTATATTCTACGCCATTATTAATGAAGCAAGCTGAATAGACACATACTACATGTTGAATAGTTACTTAAGTACTCATTTTGAGAAGCTTGTGATAAATTAAAAACAATTATTCAATTTAATAGGCACATAAACTCTTCTGTTTCGGCAAATAGGTGTCCTTGTGCGAAAATGGCCCAATCGTCAGAAGAATTGCCTAAACACTGATGATTGTCTTCTACTTCCTTCTACACGTCCATCTTCTCTTAGTTTCCTTTCATCCGGCTTAAAAAGTCGATATTACTCGTACACATTCAGAAATTTTGGACTAAAATTTGTATTTTTGGTCTTGGATATATAACGACACCAAAATTAGTTTAAAACTCAATACTTGCCTAGTTATCAAAAATGATTTTAACTCCTGCCGGTATTCAAATTTAATTCCATGTGGGATTACTTTTTTCATTTTTTTTTCGGAAAAAATATTAACTTTGCTGTGTTTTTGATTTACCATTCTGCATTTTTTTCCTATTTCATTTTTTGTTCAGTTTTCAGTCCTCAACTTTTTCTGCCTGTCCGGGAATCAATCCTGTGATCTTCGTTTTATAGAGGTGCGACCTAGAGCACTAGGCCACTTAGCATAATATTTTGGTCTTACAGCGAATGGTTATGTTGATGCTAGAGAATATAAAAAGTAAATATTGGAGGTTTAAAAGGCTTGGTTTAAAAATTAGTCCAACATTTTTGACTGTGTATGATCCTTTAATTTAAAGACAACGATACGGAAAACATAAACACCACGAAATTCGTTTGTCCGTCTATTTATGTATCTGCCCGTCTGTCGTGTCTGGGGAGTGTTCATAGAGGGCGAAATGAAGGTCAGATATATATTTTTTTTGTCTGGTATGGACAACTGGAGTATAATGTAAAAGGTGACGCCGAGTACATTCAATTGCTCGTGTTTTCTTTCAAATTCAATGTCCAAACGGATCAGATGGAGAGAGGAAAGTATCAGATTAAAATGTGTCTCACCCCCTTCTTTTTCGAGACCATTAAACTTGGAAATATGAAAACTTACAGGAAAATTTCCATTCCACTAGCATAACATAGAATAAAAAAAAAATAATTAAATTAAGATATCTTCTCAAAACATACTAAAATGTAATAGTATACGATTATTCTTCTCTGATTTAAGTTAACTTAAGTTTTTAAGAATGCTTTGGGAAATATGATAGTACTAACTCAATAAAACGAAACGGTTCTGTAAAAGGGCTTTATGAACCCTTGGCGCACCCAGTAAGAATAAGCTCTTGATATCGTCTGTGACACGGTATATGCGATGATTGAAATAGTCCAGGGAATAGGGTCTGAAAAGGTGACCTTACCTTGCAAAAGGTTCAGTATAGTTATAACTTTTTCATATGTTATGTAGGTTGGTGGCGTAGTTCGGAATCCAAGTTTGTGATCTACCCCCCCCCCCCCCCTTGTGCATTCCCTGTGGCACCGCAAAGAACATCAAATACTTCCAATTTGCAATGAATCATAATTGATAATAAAGTGATATTACGTACCAAAATTACATTAAAAATGCTCATTAGTCACAAGATACATACATATAATTTTATTCAATTTTTATTAGAGTCATTCGACCATTAAGTACAAATATCTAAATGTTTTCCAAGGGCACAGGTAGTTTCAAAAAGTGAAGTCAGCACCAACAAGTAGCCCGTTATACCTTTTCAGTTTTGCAACTTTTAGCCTGGGAGTTTGATTAAGTTTGAGGGAGTTGGACGATATCGGGATTGAAAGTTAAAAAATTGAAATCGTCGTAGACACATCGTCAAAGAGCTATTATCACTTTATTTGCAATACCATGATATTACGCACCAGTGCGTAGTTAATTTTAATTAATAAGCCTCATTCGTTATAAAATATCCACACAGTATAATATAACAAATAAATAGAAAAAGGAACTGATGAAATTCGAAAATTTAGTGAAGTACAAGCTCGATCAACTGTGTGGCGGCATGATTCATTTTTAGGGAAACTGTGCAACTTTTATAGCGGGTAACTCTTAAGATAATTGTTCTTCGAAGAAACTTTACCCTAAAGTTATACCGAATTTAATACTACACTAATTTAATATTTTTCTAATAAATTATTTTTCTCTAAGTAGCATAATTAAAAATATATGTCCAATAAACTGAAACAAGTTGGGAAATTGGACGGTTTTTGGGCTACCATAGTACTGCCAAGCTTCGAACGATGTGGCAGTTCTAATAGTACTCACAGGTAGGTTTTAATTTTATTAACAGACGTGGAAAATGAACAGCTGAACTCTAGATACAAGCAACGTAGAGTACTACTTTGCCTTAACCCCTAGCGGGGCATAGCGCGTCAACTACTCCTGCGCGCCATCGTACTCTGTTCTGGGCAATGGGGCGCAACTCCCCAAAAGACTTACCCAGTACCTGACACTCCTTTGCCACAGATCGACGCCATGTGATTCGAGGACCCCCTCTTGGTCGGCC
Organism: Chloromyia formosa; assembly: GCA_964017055.1. Classification (NCBI taxonomy): domain Eukaryota; kingdom Metazoa; phylum Arthropoda; class Insecta; order Diptera; family Stratiomyidae; genus Chloromyia; species Chloromyia formosa. The sequence goes on along the minus strand of OZ024815.1, from coordinate 27,740,003 downwards.
TTGGTTGGAAATGGGGTTCCATTTCATGGCATGCATAGCAATGCAGTTATCACTCTTCCGCAATGTGTGACCTATCCACTGCCATTTTCGCCTGCGTATCAATTCGTCGATTGGCATCTGACCCGTACGCCGACTTAGCTCTTCATTTGATATTGTTTCGGGCCAGAAAATTCTTAAAATTCGACGAAGACATGAGTTGACGAAAACTTGCAGCTTTCTGGTAACTCCTACGGAAACTTTCCATGTACTGCTCCCATACAAAAGCACTGATAGCACCAGGGAGCGAAACAGGCCCAGCTTGGTCTTGATGCTGAGATAACTGCTCTGCCAGATTTTGGACAGCATGCCGTATGCGCGTTTAGCCTGGTTGATACGACGAGCGATGTCCTGCTCCGTACCACCATTTTCGGCAACAATGCTACCCAGGTAGACGAAGTTGTCCACCTTCTCCACAGGCTGCCCATTAATATTGATGGCAGCAGGTGTCGGATTTCTTTTTCGCAACGGCGGGCTAAGAACCTTGGTCTTGTTGGTATTAATCTTTAGCCCAACCTTGCTTGCCTCCCTCTCGAGATCTAACGCCATTGCGGACAGATCCATGATTTTGTGGGAGAGTAGGCATATGTCGTCAGCGTAGTCAAGATGTTGTAGATAAGATGTCAAAGTCCATTGAATTCCTCTGTCGAGTCCGGATAGGGCTGCATGCAACACATCGCCGATCACAATGAGGAATAGGATCGGTGAGAGGATGCACCCCTGCCGAACTCCACTGCGAATCTCAAAGTCCCCCGACACCTTACCTTTATGCAGAACGCGACATTTCGCGCCGTCATAGGTTGCCTTAATAATAGCCACAAGCTTCTCAGGGATGCCTCTCCTGCGCAAGGCCGCCCATATAGAATCCCGGTTCACACTATCGAAAGCCTTTTCGAAATCGATGAAAAGCAAGTGAAGCGGAGAATCGTATTCAGCGCATTGCTCGATGATGATTCGCAAGGTGTTAATGTGATCGACACAGGAGAATCCCGATCGAAAGCCAGCCTGCTCTTCATCAATTGTGCTTTCTAAGTGGGCCTTTAGTCTCTCCAGGACGATTTTAGCTATTATCTTGGCAACGGCAGGAAGCACACAAATGCCTCTCCAATTATTACAGTCTGTGAGGCTACCCTTCTTTGGAAGTTTGATGATCAAACCTTCCTTCCACTCAGTGGGAAAGGTCTCTGTATTCCACGCTTTATCAACAAGTGGGTGCAGCAAATCGGCAGTTACGCTTGGCGCTGCTTGATAAAGTTCGGCAGGGATGCCGTCAAGTCCGGCGGCCTTTCCTCGTTTTAGTGCAATAATTGCAGTGACTATTTCCTCTTTAGTCGGGGCAGTGGACCGTATACGCACATTTTGATGGTTAGCTAAATTATCTATATGAGGGGGAACTTCACCAGAGGTTACACGGTTCAAAACCGCGGCGAAGTGTTCTTTCCACCGCCTCATTTGATCTTCTTCCAAGATAAGTAGCTTTCCATCACTATCTTTCACCGGATGTTGGCAGGAGTTACGACCACCTGTAAACTCCTTGATGACACCGTATACGGCGTTTAAGTTGTTATTTCTAGCGGCTTCTTCTGCTGACGCTAAAAGAGAATTGGCATAAACTCTTTTATCGCGTCGCACACTACGCTGAACTTCTCGAGCTTTCTGACGGTAAAGGAGTTCGATGCTGCTTCGATTGTCGTCTGAAGCTGCAGCCAAACGAACTTTCAGCTCCTTTCTTTCAACAATCCGCTGCCATGAAGCGTCGGACATCCAGGGCTTATTCCGGCAATCCGGGTTTGGGCCAAGGATGGTATTTGCGCTATCAATGTACGCATTTTTTATGGCATCCCAGTTTTCGTTTATGTCACTATCTGGGTGACTAGTTATCTCAGCCGCTTTTTGCGCAAGATGGTCATTATATTGTTGTAAGACAGCTGGATTTTTTAGTCGAGCGGTGTTGAATTTGCGGGGCCTGGATCTTTCGTCGCTGGGGCGGCGCACGGCTGCAATACGCAATCGAACATTAGCGATCATAAGATAATGGTCTCTTCCCATCCCAATATCGGCACCCTTCTTGTTTCGCACGTCCAGGAGGCAACTCTTGAATCTTTTACTAATGGCAAAATGGTCGATCTGATTTTGTGTTCTGCGCCGATCAACAGAGGACCAACTGATTTTGTGGTGGTCCTTATGCTCAAACATAGTACCACCGATGAAGAGACTGTGAAAGTTGCAGAACTCTACAAATCTTTCACCGTTGTCATTACGATCACCAAGACCGTGTCTCCCCATCACATGTCTGAGCCCATAGTTATCAGCGCCAACTTTCGCATTCAAATCACCCATAACCATTATAATGTCACCTTTAGGTGTTCTGCTCTGAACGGCGTTTAGTTCTTCGTAGAAGGAGTCTTTTGCCAAGACATTGTCGGGTTCAGTAGGGGCATAACATTGTATTATTGAGATGTTCCTCATTTTGGTCCGGAACCTGGCGGTCAAGACCCTGTCAGAGACCGGTTCCCAGGATAAGAGACAGTTTCGCGCGGCTCTGGTTAAAAGGAGCCCCACACCTGACTCACGACGACTACCGGTAGCTTTACCGGAGTACAACATTACAGTGCTGCCCGTTGGAGAGATGAATTCTCCGCTGTTCCACCATCTTATCTCACTAACTCCTAAGATATTTAATTTGTACCTCAGAAATTCACTCTCTAATTGAAGAAATCGTGCGTTCTGGGGACCTTCTGATCCATTGTCCAGGAGAGTACGCACATTCCAGAATCCAATCTTTGTCATTGTACGATAGCCAAAAGTCGTAACCGTTGAGTCAGTCCTTATCCGAGGCATAGTTGACGTTTCGTTAGCATATAAAGATTTCGGATAGTGCAAGTTGCTGGCATACACATCCTGTCCTTTGATTGTCGGTTTCAACGACAGGCCCTCAAAGGGAAAGGCCGTGGTATTTTTTTTCACACCCCACACCACAGGGGTACCTCAACCAAATAATCGCACCGCCATCACTGGCGGCTTGACGTTGGTTGGCAATGGTCAGTGACCACTGCCGTTCCAGGGGGCGCCCACGCGGAGGACTATGGAAGAGGAGTTTTTGCCCCCCAAGCAACGTAGAGTGACGACCGAACATAATATATAACTTTGAACAAATGCTTCAATTTATTTAGTCGTTGGCTCTTAGACTTCTATAGACACTATACATAGAAACTTAATGATCCACTTTGCTTCTAGTTCGTGTTACTTCTATAGATGGGGTGGAGATAAAAGTCCTTCAATTATCACAGCTTCCTCCAATGATGTTAATGGAAGAATCTGAACGCGAATCTAAATTGAACCGTATTCAATTTTTACATGAATAAATAAATAAATCCCTTCATCTTGCATAGATACACGTAGAATAAGGCTATTCTGGCTTCCCATCTATCCATCCAATCAATTGATGCAAAACTAATTCAATTTGTACATCCTTCCTGTTGAAAATTGGTTTCCATATCTCCATCTATATGTATCTGTAGCAAAATTAATGAAACCCACGTACTTGACATTAATGTGTCCGTATACCTCTAGATCTGAACACAAATGGTCGCATTTATATCGCACGACTAAGTTCTAGTATTAACTGATTCGAACTAACTCACCAAGGTCTGGACATATTGGTTTAGTTAAAACTGTTACTAACTTAACTTCACTTGCGATGCAGTACTGCGCTAATTAATTCCAACTACAGCTGTCATCGCGAATGTTGACTTTTAATCTGGATCATGTAATCTTTTTATTTTTGTGTTTTTATTATATGTTGCATGAGACGATTCTTTGGGGTAAGTTTTTACGCATTTTTTAAAGATATTTACGTTTATTAAAATACTCCTTAAACCGAAGTGACAAAAAAAAGCTGTAATTTGGCATTATGTACTCAGTACCGGTCCTTATAAGCACACCAGGAACTGGTACTAAGCCTTATACTCGTATTAGTATCACGGAACAAACGTGTTCAATGTCGCTACCAATTAGGAATGGAACTTTGACTACAAGTGTTATGGCATTTTTACCCAGGTCGTTTCAATAATTTGATTTCCAGAATTACCACATGAAATCAAGTTTGTTCAGCAGTATTCAACGTAATATTTTGTAATATCTAGACTTTTTATTTCCGTACTGAATAGAATATTTCGAAGGACATTATACGAGATGGTGACATGGGGCTGGAGCTGTATAAAGCATAGCTACAAATGGATACGTAGATGAATAGAACAGGCCATAATAAAATATACATTGGGACATAGGAAATACAAAAGGGACGTTATCTATCTATCCAAACACAATGTGTGATAGAGTTGACAAAAAAAATGTTGAATGACAAAGCAGCGCCTATTGGAAATCCGATTGTGTCTGCTATTAAAACATTGAAATCCTATAAATAATGGAAAGGAATTGTGGTATGTCCGACACTACACAAGCACAAACAATTTACATTTTAATGGATGTTGATATCAATCAATGATGAATAAACTTCAGATTCAGTATAAATGTTATCCAGGATCAGAGTACATTTTGTAAAGGATCGAAAATTAGTGATGTGATGTCCATGTGGATCCGATAAGATTTATTTTCGACTACAATTCTATTGTAGTTTGATGAGGGCTTAGCTTCATTCGTTCAAATCGTATTGGTTGATCAGACCCACTTTGGTTGAATGGGTTGAATTATATTTATACCATAGACCTAATAAATTTTAAGGTATATTGTTTTTGTCACGACAAACACGTTGGTGGCACAAGTCGATCATTTGATCGGCCATAGTTTCTCGCTGGTGGCGCAATCGATCATATGATCGAGTGAAAATATTTTGAATGCTTTGTCTTTTGACGCCCATAGTTTTCCGAAACGGCTCCCAATCTTTTAAAAAGACATACCGTTCGAATCAGGACACTTCCAACTTTGCAACTATATACGTCGCCATTAGTTGTTAATTGCCTTGATCCCTCCAGGGGCATGGGTGCGTCAACATCTCTAACATTTCTATGCCTTGTTGACGTTTTGATAGCATATCTACTCTTTGAAAGTGCAGCTGCTAGCATGCACCTCCTGTCTGCGCCGTCATACTGACAAGCTCGGAGCACTGTGAGAGTTCTATTAGTACCCACAGACAGTTTTTGATCGCGCCGAGATTTTACAGTCCCCTCCGGTAAATTTAGTACAGACAACTGTCACTTTTGGATCTGTCAATTTCCTCTTTGGATCTGAATATTTTTCCGGTCAATTTCTAAAATCAGCAATTTTGACAGTTCTCAGATGTCACCGGCGCCTCTGTCACCAAAGCAACATAGCCAGTCATCCTTTAACCAGCGTGCAGGACGTGTTGCGCAGTGTTTAGTTGTAGTTTGCTGCGCCTTTAGCCTATAAACCTAATTTGAACAAACTAGTTAACAATTCCCTGAGAAATTTATTAGTAAATTGCGTTATAGTGGAGTGATTGTGCTGCGAATTAGTGGATTTTGGTAGATGGCTCACGTGGTTCAGAATCGTCTAGAAGGGCAGGAGTAGGCGGTCAAAAACGATTTACATACAAACGCTGGCAGTACAATCCCTTTTGTGGATTAGCTAACCGACTGTGTTTGGAGCCTCATTCGTGGATTTCTGATTTTATCAGCGGTGACATCGAGAATAAAGCCCGCATAGTTACAGGAGAAGAGAAAAAAAAGTAACATGTTTTTTTGACAAGACGGCCGTGTATGCCGTCTGTGGGAATATTTCTCAGATCCAAAAATTGACAGTTGTCTGTACTAAATTTACCGTAGGGGAAAGCACATAGAGGAGAAAACAGAAAAGTCAGATCCATATCAGAAGGCTTCCAGGACCGCGCCCATTCATTCAGTAGGATTTTGCCCATTTCATTTGTAGTGGAGGTAAGGGTTCCTTTAGTCGGATTTTGCGCATTTTCAATACTAACCAACTAGATTTCGCTACAAACATTTGATCAAAGTTGCAAATGGCTGGCTTCATTTTATTGAAGGTTAACGCTTATTTGGTGTTTCATTTGTAGGGGAAGTAGGGGTTTCTTTGGTCGGATTTCGCATATTTTCCATATCGACCAACCAGACCCTACTACAAACTTTTGACGAAAATTTCACTAGCTTCATTTGGTCGAAAGTTATCGCTTATTATGAGTTCGGTCTGTCGGGGAGGTAGCGGTTACTTTAGTCTGATCTTGCAGATCATACAAGTCCCTAGCTTCATTCTATCGACTATTCTATTAACGCTTATTTGATGTTTCATTTGTAGGGGAGGTTGGGGTTCCTTGGGTCGGATCTTACCCATTTTCAATACCAACCAACTAGATCCTACTGCAAATATTCGACCAAAATTTCAAGTCACTAGCTTCATTCCATCGAAAGTTATCATGCAAACGAGCAGACAGACAAACACACAGACAGCCATGGCTAGATTGAATTAGGAGGTGACCTTGAAAATTTATAAATATACATTACCGTACACCTTTTGACCTTCTAAATACTTGGTAAAAAGTAGCATAGAATCAGGTCTACGTGTCTTAAGACATTCAAGGGTAAAAGGGCGCAAAAATTGGTTTTTAACTGAAATCGAAATGAAATCAGGTCGAAAACAGAAGAAGCCAGCAGGGTTAAGCTTGCCAAATTGGTGAGCATTAGCGAGGACAATTTCAGCCAAATCCATCAACCGGTTCAAAAGTTGCATCTATGTAACAACAAAATTTTATTAGCAAAATACCTCTATAACAGATTTTGTAAGCTGAATACGTTATAATCGAAGTTTCCTTCACGACCGTTCGCTTCAGGTCGTCCTTGATGGAGTTAAATCAAATTGCCATACCACCAACGCAGGGGTCCCCCAAGGTACTGTCCTTTCACCAACACTCTTCCTTCTCTTCATCAACGATCTTCTCAGCGTGACTTCCAACTCAATCCATAGCTTTGCAGACGATAGCACCCTTGACTACACTTACTCTTTCAACTCTGTAGCTGACTCTCGCCGAAATTCAACATCTATCAACAGAGATCGCATGTTTGACTCACTAAATGAAGACATTTCAAAAATTATTGCATGGGGGAAAGCGAATCGAGTAGAGTTTAACGCCTCAAAAACTCAATGTTGTCTACTTTCCAATAAGCGATGTGCTCCACCTACCGCCCAACCCATTCTTGTCGATGGGGTCAGCATTCCTGATTCGCCCATACTGAACATACTAGGTATTAACATCTCCAGTAAACTAAATTGGTCCGACCACATTTTTTGCGTTGCAAAAAACGCAATGAAGTGTCTGGGCTTTCTGAATCGCTGTAAAAGATACTTTTCACCATCTGATCTGGCTCAAATTTACAAGGCTCATATAAGACCGAGACTTGAATTTAATTCCCACATATGGGCAGGCGCAGGTAGAACCGCATTATCCGCGTTAGACAAAGTTCAACGGAAAGCCTTCAAGCTTATTGGCGAGGAACCCATAACATCTAAAATCGAACCGCTTGAACACCGGCGAAGTGTCGGCTGTCTCTCACTCTTCTATCGCTACTTCAACCGCCGTTGCTCTGATGAAATAGCCAACCTCATTCCTGAGCGTACTTTTCCTTTACGTAATACCCGACTAGCCAGTCGTGTCCATCCTCATCTTCTAGAACTCAGCAATAGTCGCACCGCCAAATTCCATGACTCGTTTGTATCTAGGACAACACGAATGTGGAACGATCTACCATCTTTTGTTTTCCCCCGCAACTATGACCTACAAAAATTTAAACGGAATGTACACCGTCACCTTATTCAAACTCAACCCATCTCCCCACTACCTTAGTCCCTTACCGCCAATGCTGTGCTCTCGCATCAAAGGGTTACCCCCTAAGCTTTGGTATAAACATAAAAAAAAAAAAAAAAAAAAAAAAAAATTGGATAGACAGTTAACTCGCAGTTTACCCAGACATTCAGAAAACGGCGCTTTTTTCAAGAATTATTCAAACATCCTGTACCGAGAGTTTTAAAAGTGGTGGATAAAGTGGTTTTGTGGAAATTGCAAGTCACTTGTCGGTCCAATGTCATGGACACGATAGTATATTTCCCTCGCGATAATCGAAGTACATACCAGGAAATTGGATTACTATCGATTGCATTGCATGAGCGTCGGAGCTACTACGCAAAAATTGAGCTGCTTCAGTCTTGTTTTTCAACTTTTCAAAATACGTTCTCAATTAAAATGTTCAATCGAGAAGAAAAAATGTGGAACGTACGAACTTTAAAGGAAAATAAAAGAACGTTTCATTATTTCAACCTTATTGGAGGTTGGCTAAGAACCTGATGAAATTCAGATAATTTACTTATAGGTAACTTACATTGTACGAGTACATCTAGTCGCAGGACTTTTTTTTTTTGAATATAAATCGAAATTAATTATAATATAGTTTCCTAGACGTCTATATTCGATGTAAACGGGTTTTCAGAAAAGCTCCGCTTCCCAAAACTACTCAGCTGGGTTCTTTCTCAATTAAAACCCATTGACATATCGTGAATGAACATTTTCCTGTTAATTAACTCAGTCTGAATATTATCAAAAACCCACTTTGAAATGCGGTTTCACATTAATCGGTTTAATTCTCGTGATACTAGTTGACAGGATATGGCTTTTAGAGCAATATTCACTTTCTACAAATTTCGCATGAATTTTCATCTCTTTCTAGGCGAGAAAGGAAGACACATTAGGAATATTAAAACTGTGACAGAAACGCGGAAACTTGTGCATCGTCGTTGAAGCTGGCGTCCTTTGACTTCTTTTTAAAAGGTAGACAAACGTACAAACGCAAATTCAAATAGTAGTCTAGCATTATAGTAGTCGTGTTTTGTATATTAACGAGGTACGCTTCATTTGAAGTCGTCGCTAAGATACAAAAAGGAAAGAATAGAAGACAACTTACTTCTGAAGCAAAAGAAACGAATCAGATTGAGTTTGAATTGAAACTGAAGAAAATAAATTAAGAAAGAACCACTTGGATGAGTATTTTACTTGAAAATGTTTTTTTGGTTCCTCTTTTGAAAGGGCATTTTTATGGCAGTCTGCGGTTTGGGTTGTTCTTTTTCTATACACAGTGCTGGAAAAAAAGTTGCTCAAACAATTTTATTCCATTTTTCGTAAAAATACTACGAAGTAGTTAGAATGACGGTATTTTATTGAGTCAGGTTATAACAAGTTATGTGTATCCTGTCTAGAGATAGTGAAAAGTTTTGAAAAAAGTTCAGTTAGTTGGTGATAATAGCGTATTAAGCAGGAAAGTGCATTTTGTGTGAAAAAAATAGGAAAAAGTTAGTACGGCCTTAGCTACACCTGAAGCCATGGCTGACGTTTCGTTAGCATATAAGAAATTTCAGATGAGGCATATTGCTGGCATACACATCAATTCCATTTAGTCGATGCTCCTGACAACTTCTAATGTCCATTGAATTACATGGATCTAGGAAAAGTTCTTAAAGGAAACTTTTTACACTATTAGTTCCAAAGATTATATTCATCAATCAAGTATGTACATTCTCTTAAACTCATACCTAAATTTTCCATATAGGATAAGTCCTTTTGGGACATGGATAGGTATCCAATTATATGCTACAACTAGCTTAAGAGCATTTTGTTGTCAATATAGTTCGTAGCCAATATTTTTAAACAAAGGCGTACAAATTTCTTAGGTTTAATACCCCCATGAAATGCCTCCGATTTGGGCCCACCCTCCGCTGGCTCATTAGAGCTGCCAGGTGACCACTCCGCTAAATTGAATCAGTTGATACAAGGAGACGAAACTTGCCACCTCTGCTAGCTTTCCAATTTAGAGCTGGACACTTACACAAAGTATGTTCGATGATGTCCTCTTTCATCTCGCATCTTCTCCATAAATTGCAAGAGGTCAGTCCCAATCTTCTCGCGTGAGATGCGGTAAGACAGTGTCCTGTGAGTAGACCTACCGTCACCAGCTTAGTTCTTTAGAATTTGAACAATATCCTGCTCTTGCTCAAATCAACTGATGGCCACAAGATCCAGGCTACCCTACAGACGGCGTCGCGCTCGCATCGGGGTTCGGGTGTAATGGGACCCTCGGCCTCTCGTTTCGTACCACCCACTCATCAGGTGCTGCCATCGATCTGCCGGTGGAAGCGGCACACAAAATAATTGGTGCGGATGCATTTCGACTAGTTCAGTCATCCTCAGCGAGTACATATTTACATATTGCAATACCATGTCCAGGCATTCGTTTGGATCCTCTGCCCAGTCTCTATTTCCCTTACGTAGGAAGGAGAGCAAACACGGAGTTAATGTAAGGATCTTCTTAAGTTTGGCAACCTCTGTACATCCCTCGAACTTCTCACAGAATTCTCTCCATGAGCCACGTTTGGATCGCCTTATCTTCTTTTTGAAAAGCGATAACTCCATTTTGTATGGGGCTTTTCCGAGCAAACGTCTTTAAAATATAAAATAATAATGAAGTATGTAGATAATATAAATAAGGAATCGAAAAAAAACATAATATTGTTTTATGCACGGATACGTCTCTCTTATGACATAGACTGCACTAAGGTCTATCTCGAGCCATCGATGACAAACACTAGTACTAGCGGACTCTCGACCCTTCTTCTGTAATCTTCGATGACTAGTGGAAACCCGAGTCTAGAGCCATCTTGAAACAGAAATCCAGTATAAAAGGCAGATCTCACCAGCACCAGCAAAAAGTAGTAATACGGATACTCGACACTCAGTGGAAGTCGGATCGTTATAAAGTATCCGCTCGGAAGCGGAAAGGAGGATAATAGTTACCCGCCGTTAACAAATAGTTCGAGCTAGTTTGACGTTGGTTGTTAGTTACGCGTGTGCAGTTCGCTTTGTAAATAAAGTGTGTGTGTTTTTCAATAGAAGTGTTTTTATTATTCAACACAAGAATATCTCTTAACCCGGCTTCGGTCAGAGGAAACATTTCAATATTTTTAGCTTAAAATTGTATTGTATTATATGTTATTCACATTTATTAATTTTTTTTTTAATTTCTTAAACCTTTAGCTGCTAGGGGCATTATTTATAAAATAAAACACCAATATCGCGTAACTAAAAATGTAATAACAAAAAATCTACGCAAAATTGTATAGTGAAATAATACGTATGATACATAATACAACATTGAAAAATTGCATTGAAAAGCACACACGACAAAAAGATACCTTTCTCTTCTTACATGGCTAATATGAATTCACAAGCATTCGAGTCGTTCCCATAAGAGATGAGATAGACTCAAATGTTCGTGAATTCATATTGGCCATATAAGAATAGAAAGGTATCTTTTTGTAATTGGTGTTTTTCGATGTAATTTTTCCGTGTTTTGCTCAATGTTCACGTGTAAACGAAGCATAATGTATTAAAAAAGCAAGGAACTTTCCAACAAATTACAGCGAGTGCTCATCCGTAACTTTGAAGAACACTAAAAGCTTGAAAACGACTTTTCGACGATACGTACATTCCAAGACTACTATTAGAGCGGAGAACTACAATAATTTTAAAAGGACACGAATAGCAGATTTTCAGTACACTTGAAGTTTTCGAAATGTTATTTTTCCTTTTACTTTCGATTCATCTTCGATTTTATTGGCCATTCAGACTACGAGAACGTAAAATTGAACTTTATGAGTGCTAGGCCATTTTGATGGCGCTGACAGAGATGGGGGACAGTAATTTTGTCCATTTTTATCTATCACTGTCCTTATTTGTTCTTACTTACAAAAATTTCCCGGCGGTTATGGTTGTCATGGATACTTGATCGATCCAAAAAGGTATCCTAGTCAATAAGTGGCACTGAATTTCGGGAGGGAAGATAACTAATTAGGCAGAGCAGGAGATTAATGTTAAGCAATTCCTTACGTAACGAATAAATTGAATGGTGCTGGAAGACGGATGTTTGTGTCCAGTTGTGTAATTTGATGTATTGCTCAACGTTAAGAGTGTATCAGTGGTGTCAATTAGGTTTATTGTTATTTCGAAACGGGTGTTGTACCTGCGATTTTGTGACATTAAAGTAACAATATGGTACTTTAAATTAAAAGTTTAGCGATTAAAATGTTTTTTTTTTCTAAAACCTCGTCTAGTTTCAATAACGGATAACATATAGAAAAGGATTGACAGAGTCGATATTCATTCCCAATAATAATGACAAGATTAACTACCCTAGCCTACCAAAAGGGGTTCCTCAACAAAAGAAATGCCACGACGTGTTTCCCCTGTTGAAAAGCAGATGATTCTTTTTAGAATATGCAAATCTGTCATCATACATCACTTCCGTTCGGAGCTTAGATTTATGAGAACGCAGACACAGCTCTCCACTCTAGTTTTGTTTTTAAAATCAGTAGGATATATAGGAATATGAGACGATGATTTAAAGCTGCGGCGAAAAACTGTAAGAATAAATGACGATAATCTGAAGCGCTGAAGAAAATCTGGAAGAATAACCGACGAGAATCAGAAGTGCAGACGATTATCTTAAATTTTTGCCATCGAAATATCGTTCCCCTTTTCCAAATTTTCGTCAGCACTGCAATGTTTATACCCTTCACGGATGTGATAGGGTATATTAACTTTACCATAAAGATTGCAACGCACAGAAGGGAGCATCTCCGACGATATAAAGTATATACATATATTCTTGGTCAGTATGATGGGACGAGTCGATTAAGCTTTGTTCATCTGTCCGTCTGTCTGTCTGATTCTATGCAAATTAGTCGCTCAGTTTTAAAACTATCGAATTGAAATTTTGTTCAAAGTTTTATTTTTATTGCACGCCGTATATATGTCGGAACCAACGGAATCGAACCACTACGTCATATAGCTGCCATAGGAACGACCGGTCTAAAAATTCATCTTTGTGAGAAAAACTTTTTTATTTCTAAAGATATCTTTTTCAAATTTCACACCGACCGGTAGCGCAGTGTGTTGAGGCATCAATCTCATGTTTGACTACCGGCGTTCGAATCCCGTCCACGACGACGTTCGTGGCCATGGATGTGCATGCTGGCAACTGCATTCTCCGAAACCAGTTTATACCAACGAAACGTCAACTGGGCCACATGGAACAGTTGACGCGCTATGCCCCACAAAGTGTTAGGGCAAATGAGTAATAACATCTTTAGTCAACACACATTCCCGAATTTTGTTGAAATTTGACAACCCTATCATATAGCTCTCATAGGAACGCTCGTTCCAAAAGCGTGTTTAATTTTTTTTTTACTTCTAAAGATATCTTAACCAAACTTCATATTATACAATCATATTGACTGGCAAACCAATCAAAATTTGTTTGAAATCGGCACACTATTTCATATACCTCTCATGGGAACAGTGAATTCGAACAAGTTTTATTTCAAAGTGGCAAATGCACCATAAGTCAAAACGAAGGTATGATAAGGGTATCATACTTTAGCCTTCGGCTAGCTTGTTTTTGACCAGCGTCAGTTATTCCTAAAAATGATCGTTCGTTTTCCCAATATGAATATTGTCCGTTAAACCAGAGTTATTTTCCCTTCCGATATGCAAGTCAACCTTTTTTCTATGTACATAGTTGTTTCTGCGTAGATTGAGCTGTAGATTTATTCGACCATGTGTTAAGCGTTTAAACTTAATTTATTGACATGAATTTATCAATACCAAGTTTACGTTTCCGCAGTTAAAATGATAAAAAATCAATAAGTAGAAGGTAAATGCGTTTATGTGCTCATACCATTAACTTATCAAGCTTGTGCTCTAACCTTTAACGTAAAAACAAATTGATGACAAAAAAACGACACCACGCTTCCCGAAGCTGTTAACGCACTATATGTATATCTTTCACTATAAATAAGGACACTCCAAAACGACTATTATTAGAAATAATTGAGCCAAAACAATTGAATTGATAAGGCTCAGATCTGTCTGTCGTTCACACTAAAGCCAACGTCTATCCTAAACACGCAATAGGACAATTACCTGTCTGTCAATTTATCCGAAAATTTAATGCTTACTCCATTAGGGAGACTAATTATCGGTATGATGATATTCAGGAAAAAACGTGGCTTCTGGTCAACTCAGTTCACTAATTAATGGACAGTGGATTCACATTTCTAACATCGTCGAGCACTAGCTCCACCCACAACATAGGTAGGTATACGTAGATAAAGTACGATGAGGACTTCTCTTCGTACTTTATTTTTCTGTTTTTTAGAATATGTTTTTCAATTTAACAAAACCATATTTTGTAAGAATATGTATTAACGAAGTGAAGCGTTCGGAGAGACTTACCGAAGGTAGCCTAAATATTTTAATCATTATTTGTGGGGGAAAGAGTCATGCATGTCCAATAAAAATTCATTTCATGACATTCCGGTAGGTATACGTAGATAAAGTACGATGAGGACTTCTCTTCGTACTTTATTTTTCTGTTTTTTAGAATATGTTTTTCAATTTAACAAAACCATATTTTGTAAGAATATGTATTAACGAAGTGAAGCGTTCGGAGAGACTTACCGAAGGTAGCCTAAATATTTTAATCATTATTTGTGGGGGAAGGAGTCATGCATGTCCAATAAAAATTCATTTCATGACATTCCGTGTTCTATAATAATATCAGCAAGACCAGAGAAATGTGACAATTTCCTTCTGTCCGATTTCAATTACGCCTGGTTGATAAAATTTACATAGTTGGCATTAAATAAGAGAAGACTGTAAGTAGGGTTTGTCTGGCTTGTAGGCGTTTTGTAGGCTAATTAACATCATAAATTTCTTACGAATGAAGATTATGGTGAGCTGGTTGGTATATTATATGCAGGTTCTTTACCTTTAAGGCAGAAACAGGATATTAAAATAGACAAAGAGCAGGCGTTGTATTTGATTCTGAAAATCTTAGAAGAGTACAGTAGTAGTGATTTGTGTTATTATTTGCTATGTTGTAATGGACGGTTTGTGGGGAGACTAATGTTGCATGGTGACCGCGAAAGTTGAGCAGTGCCATCTGGCGAACAAATAGGCCCTTCAACAAGCTAAGCAGCAGCCTGTGCTTGCTGTAGATCAATTCGGGAAACGTGAGCGGGGTTTTCACCGCTCGTTGCCCCTGTCGTATATATTACTAAAATTCATAGGCCTGGGGAAAACAACACAAACAAATGGGCTAAAAAATGGAGAATAAGAAAGACAGGGGCGATAAGGAGGGAATGGTTGTCGGACGGCTACCCTCGCGCACGCAGCTGGGTCCAGGTCTTACTGGGCCCTCGGCCGTCGTAACCCACCCTACCAAGAGATTCCATGGCCGACAAGAAAAATGTGGGGATCATCCTGAATAAAATATCGTACTACAAAGACCTAGTCTAAAGTCACGAAAAACACGATTTCTATGCACCTGTGCTATTTTGGCATGAAGGTGATAACAGTAGCCAAACTCCGTAATCCCCTTCGCTAACTACTCGACGCGTTATGCTGAATTACAGAATACGATCGATTAAGTTATTTGTAACTCTAAGAATTGACTGTTAAGACAGTGGACTTTTCGACTCTCCCGCACTAATGCATAATATTGCGTCACGCATTTTAGTGTTAGTTTTTGCATGCAATTAATCTCGTGTGGCTCACGTAAAGGTTTTTCTATGAAATTCTTTATGCTTAGAGGAAATGTCGCCGAGAATAGGAGAATTTGATGAACTTTCGGCAATTTCATTATAACATGATCGAGCAGAGATAAAAACTTATCTGTCTCATCCAATATGAGAATTTTACACTGTGGCATATCTGCCACTTTCTGATCCATAAGATCAAGATCCGAAATACTACCAGGCGTTGCATATGCACAGGTAGTCAGTCAAGTAAACAAACAAATAAATAAATACACAAACATTATAGATAAATATACAAATAAATATCTACGGGTGCTATTACATTAGCAGCTATATTTGGCCAATTGTGTCATATAATAGGTGTGTTTTCTGCGTAACCGTGTCGGGTCCCTGCCCTGGTTGCGCAAACAAACGCTCTAAGGTAGCATCCAGGTTAAATTCCGAATCGTGAAGTTGTCTACCCTGATGTCAGGTGGTGTACCTAATATGTGCTTAAACTAAATTACAAATTCGACTGAAATATCGGTTTGATTATCGGATCGTTTATTTATTGCGACGGCAGACGAGTATAAGCTCGGCGTACCACTCTAACTTAACAAACAACATTCCAACGTGTTCTTTATCAGTGACAGTCACAAGTGTAGCTCAATCCAAATTGGTCGCGGGTTCGATCCCCAGCAAATTCTTATATTTTTTTTCCTTTTTAGGGTTTTATAGTAAAAACAAAACCCTTATGAAATCGGTCAAATGTCTGTCTGTCCATAGAATATCTCACCAACATTTGAAGCTACATACACGAAATTTTATAGGAATGTGTAGAATTACTATAATTCGCCGGAGAAAGCGATGCGTTGTAATAGGCTAACTTTAAGGGGAGGTCCCCATAGAGGGGGTGGGGAGATAGAAGATAGTTACAATTAGCACACCCCTGCATCCCTCAAAAATGTTGATGGCTAACGATAATCAACATCATGGGCAATAATATCTCCAAGTTTCGTAACAATCACGAAATACGTATTTAATAATACATTCCTTTAAAGTTGGACATTTTGACACCATCCATAAAAAAATGCACATAACCCGCCTCTGCTACATACTAGTACTACGAGTACTGCATACTTGAATATTGTTTATTGTTTTTCGTAAAGTGAATTGGTGTTAACCATTTCTGAAAGGGTAAAGATTGGTGGGATAGGAGTGGGAGGGGAGAGAAGTGGAGGGGGGGGGGGGGGGTGGAGTTATGCTGGTCACTGACTCTACTTTCCATAATTATTCAAACAATTTATTTTTAATATTTTTAATGCAAGCTTCCAATTTGCAATGTCGTCTTAACATGAATGGTCAGGACAGTTCATCTCCTATTGGCATGGGATACTACAAAACCCTCGGATTGCGGGCGTAGCCCTCTATTTTTCGGTTTCATTATTTTTTCTATTGATATTTTCAGTAATCCTATTGAAAATATATTATTTAATAATGGATGAGCAAAGCAGTTACAACAAGTAAAACAGCGTAGTCCGATGAATTTCGTATAAATCTATATATATAAACATGACAAGGAGAAGCCCTTACGTAAATTATTCCATAATAATTTTCATATTCGTATTTGTATTGAAAGTTATAGAAATTCTTTTATAAATGCGGATTGCCTTTTTCCATTTTCCAACAATCCCTTTATTGTAACAAAAAAAAAAGCCTAATCACTTTTTCTTTCTAATTTTCCTTACAGGTAAGTTTATAAAATTACAACTACACATTAGTACGAAAGGTAATTCATTGAATAGCAAATTCATGGTTATTGTTGTATTTGTGAATTGTTTTTTTTTTTCAAAATTCTGTTTGTGTAAATTTGATACTTACAATTAGTTAAAAGTTTGAATAATGTCCTTACAGCTTATTTATTTGTGAAGAGTGCGTATCTAAAACAAAATTGCCAGTCTACGAGTGTATTTGATTTGCATTGAAGACAAATATTATTCCTCAAGATTCTTACTTCGTGATGACAGATGGCCACTGGGAATATTTGATTTTAGAAGTCATGTTTGGATTTCTTTTCAATTATTCTATAAATTATTCAAAAACTGTGAATGACATGAAGTCAAATTTGCTAAAAATTAAACCTGATAACGTTACGAATCTATTAAATCTGCTTCTTTCATGTGCAATTAGTAAGCAACAATTGAAATCATCCAAGAGCGCTGTTGACAGCAACTTTAAACGAATTCCGCCCTCTTCGACCGCATATTTGAATGCGAAATGAGCAAGGATACACCAGTCGATATCCTTGCTATCTAAAGCATTCAATAGATGATAGTCTAATTAAAGCCAATAAATGTCAACAACGTAATAGCGATGTGGTGTGAATAAATAGTTCGGAATACCACTGACCACATGAGACTTTGCCTGTAATTCAATGGTAGTTTCAAAATTGATGAGTGGCGAAATATGAGGTTTTTAATCTTAGCAAGATTTATAAGATAACAGAGTATTGAATATTGATAAATTAAATCCATTTGGGTGACGTACGATATCAATACAATATAAACATTTGTGGGGAACCTCATGTGGATAAGTGGTATCGAAAAAATATGTCAAGTTTTTACCAATAAACACACTTGCCTTCTTATATTGGAAGTACACTTTTATTATATGAATTTGAAGGTGCTTATAGCCTCCATCAGCTAACCCTTTTCCATTGCGTCATTTCAATCCCAACTTTAATGATATTATAGGAAATTACGGTCGAATTCTACCCACAGCCTTACCCTTTCCCAGATTCTGGATAGATTCTATAGGTATATCGGCTGAACCATACATTGCAATAAAGGAAGAACATAAGACGGTTAGCCTCAAGGAGTAACATTTATGAAGGTACCAAATGTTCATGATGGCTTCTATCGAAATTTTTAGATGGAAGCAAACAAAGCCTGAAATCTGGGTATATTTTTCTGGTGAAACTGTTTAGAAAGCGTAATGACAAAAATAGCAACAAAAGCAATAACAACAACAGCTCGACATGGAACAACAAAGAATTTTGTGTAAATCCTCAATGCAACCCTGCTGTGCAGTGTTTACCCCCCGCAACCAGTTTGCTGTTATTATCTAAAGTAAATCGTGTGGTGGGGTAACCAAAGCCAAGAATTGCCAATTTAAGTAAAAGTTTGAATTTGAATTTACTTCTACGGGTTGTGTTGAACTTTTCAGAGTTAAATAAAAGAACCTCTATTATTAAGTTTCAGGAACTTTCAGCATGTAGGAAAATTATGGTTGGAGTGTATGTAATTAACGTATATGAAATACATATCGGTTGTGTATATTAAACAAATGTGCGTATATTCATGCTATATATACGTATACTTGATGTCAGCATAAATATTGTATTTAAGGATTGTCCGTATGTATAGTATGTGAATGTAAATCTTCATGGCGGAGGATGTCATGTCACTTCCACGTCTATTGCGTAAATTTTATTATTATTTTCTCGATGTATGGCCTATTTTTTTCTCTAAGATTTTCGTGAGAATTTTATAGGCTATGCAGAGTAATGGAATGCCTGTTGTAGGTCCAATTTGTCTTATTTCTTGAATTGGGCATATGACAGTTTGACCCCAGTTATCCGACAGTTTTTGTTTGTCGAATTTCCGAATTAATGTGTATATGTTGTTTTTGGAAGGTACTCGCCAATTTTGATTAGTTCCGCTGGTAGATCGGCGATGCTTGGTTTTTTATTTATTTTTATTTTTTTTTTGCGAATCTATGACTGCTTTGACTTCAGCAGGTGTTGGGGTCAATAGTGATTCCTCTGACTGATGAGCCTGTGTTTTGCTGTATTCTGAACTGAGTAGATCTTTAAAGTATGACGCCCATCTTTGTTGACCGTTACCATCCATATGTAGTACATAGTGATCGCTTTTAACCCGTGACTTATTGCTTACACTGTCTTATAGGTTTGGTTTTTTTTTTTTTTTGAGCTTTAATCGATCCTTCGTAATTTTTCCTTGAAATATTTTCTGTTTCTTCCTATTACCTTTAACTATTTTTAGGCTTCACTCTTCATCCTCGCTGCTTCTTGACATTCACTGTCGAACCAGTGCTTCTTGCTTCGTCGAGATTTGTATTCCATATCTTGTTCTGCGACCAGCTTCATTTTATCCGTGATAAGCTTCCATGTTTCGTTCACTGGTCTTGTTGTTGTTGTATTCTGCGATACTTAATTTTGACAAGGTCGCAGTCGCAGTTTAGTCCTGTGAACGTACGTAACTCGAGGATGTTCGATGCTCATCTTCATTGGGTGAAGACATTTTCTATCTGCTTGAAGGTATATGTACGTTAATCAGGAAGTGGCCAGATTAATTGCATGTGTAGTTGGGGGGGGGTCCTCTTCGAAGTTTTCGTTTTTGCCTTCATCGGCCGCCCACACCGTTGATGATACAGATGTTTGGAACACCTCTGTTTCGCGCCCATTTGTTTCTTGGAATGCCAGCTCAATTGAATTGTAACTACTGACTGGCTGTAGCATTATTGTTAGCGCGTCAGATTTGTTCAAACGTCATACATTCCTGGTTTTAAAAGAGTATGTAATCCAATTTCCGTGTATGTACATTACATACTTGAATTTTCTGAACAATATTTATTTCGGGAGCCGGGTTGCCGGCCCATCGTCCCAATATCTGAATCAAATGCCTTACCATTTTTGCTAAGCCTTAGTCGACAACGATTTGCACCGCTGCCGTTACTACTAGGAGGCGCTCGCGTGGAGGACTGTTGTAGAGTTTTTTTTTGCCCAGACTTAAATCTTAAAAATATCGCAAAATTCGCTACGTTTTTCACTTTAAGGAAAAGTCATTAAGTTATACAACAGTTTCTGTTTTTTTACGAGGTATAAAGTGTATGCAATTAAAATAGGCCATTTATTGCATAGCAGATTGTACAAGTACGACTAACAGCTTTTTTACTGTCGATAGGTGGGCTGACACAATTCCCTTAATGTCCTATATTAAGTTACTCCCTAATTATGGATGCAAATTGGGCATTTCCATGAGGATTTACGATGAACAAATTCCATTATGATGAAAGAAGCATGAGATGATTTTACGATCATGAAAGATGTTTCAAAAGACACTGAAATCATTCAAAAGTTCGCTGTTGGTATACAAGTATACCAGCGTCATTGTTGCTTCCATGAAAGGGTGTCATAAGTCTTTTCCACTATTTTGTTGATAATTATATTCGAATAAAGAAAGGTCTCAGTAAGAAAATATAGGATTGTTGGCTCTTCAATATTCTAACTTTACAAATTACATATCGGAAGGAAATGCAGAATACATATAAAGATATCCTGTTGTCGACGCAACAAGTATGCATGCATTCAGACCCCTTGCGTGGACAATATCCGCTTTCGATTCACCGGATCTCAGACCATTTTCATAGAAAACGACAGACCGTTCTTAATCTAGGTCTCGTATGGGATATCACCGGATAAAAATTGAAAGCAAATCGGTTGAACGACAACTTCTGCGCTTATGCCTGATTAATCGGAAACATTTTCATTGGAATATCTATCAGTTCTGGAACCCGTATTTCAAAAACCATTCGCATACGAACGATAAAATACAGCATATACGGATATTCCTAAGATACATGTTGTGGAAGCTTCAGTTGACACCTGCAAATGTTGACTATGAGGTCCGCAAATATTTCTTTGACGCAAATTTCTTATTTAATATTATCAATGGACTAAAAGATGCACATGACCTTTTGCAAGAGTACATGAGCTTTTTCATTTGCATGCATTTAGAACTATGTAATTTCATTTCTCTCAACTCACTGTTGGGAATGTCATTTCTAATCACATTGACCTATTTAATTCTAACCGACAAAAGCTAAAAACATTCAGATTAGATTTGTTTGAGTAATGTAGAATTTTTAATTTTGCCATGTCTCTTCAAACTTCACTTTTATCTAACCCGGTTTGAGTGAATACGCTTGGCTTAAATTTTATCTTATTTTATAATATACATTAATTAACATAATTACATTTTATCTTTATATTTAGATGATAATCATTTGAATTGATTATCCTAATTTTACTGAATTATTTGCTTTTACGTCTACCACGTACAACCATTTAAAAAAATTTGTATTCAAAGGACAATCGTCCTTTTGTAATTAAATAAATACGATGGTTGCACATAAAAACGAAGTAATTATGAATACAGCCAAAAATTAAAATATTCATAATAGCGGCTATCTAAACTTTTAATGTTTATCTGAAAATATTGTCATATCAAATAAGAGAGTGAGCGAAGCGAAATTTGCCAACTGAAGTTGTAATTTTATAGAAAATAAATCGAGAAACATACAGTCTTCCTTTTTGGCCTTACAAGTACGAGTACATCTAAAAATCACCCTCCGAATTTTCTTGTCACTTTCATCTTCTTTTAGCCAGTTTTGTTTTTAATTTCCGCTACTCTAAACATAAAAATGAGATCATTTCACGATGTCATTTCACGTCCAAATGCACATAAAGTAAAACAGACGTAATAACAAAGTAATCAGAAAGATAAACTTCTCATTTTAATTTTTCGTCCTGTAATAATAATATCCCATGCTCTCCAGACAGTTATGCTAGGATTATTTTGTTTCATTTTTGGTGAGATTGTCGTAAATTAAACTGGAAATCTCTTTCATTTTCCCGGAAAATTTTCTATTTGTGGGATTAATATGAAGCAGATAGCAACAAGAGCTAAATTAAATGCGAATTAAACGTAAACCTGTTGCTGGGTAAAGAATTATGTTCGCAGGTGGTTATTGTACTGTATTTGATCCTTAAAGCGAAAAATTCGGAATTTAGCAGAGTTTATACTATTTGCCCTGACACCTAGAGGCCAATAAGCGCGTTAATTGCTCCTAAGCTGCCTTAGTTAGCATATAAGTGGTTTTGGGCGATGCATGTTGCTGCATGCACCCCCTGCCCAATTAGCTGCATTTTTTTGCGAAAATTCGGGCTTATTGTTATACCCCATACTACAGAGGGAAGACAATCAGACTGACGGACGCCTCAGCACTCTGAGCCATCAGCCTTTCCAAGCAGTGGGTAGTAGAGTATAATAAAGCAGTCCAGCTAAAAAATTATTACGACGCATATTCACGCAGGTAGCATAATTAAAAAAAATCTATCGTAATAAACAACAATACAATAATCGACAAAACAATCTTTCATTCTGTGACCATTTTTCACCCAATCCAGAAATGTCCCAGCTTCCCGCCATATATCTAACATTGACATGAAACCCATTAAGCTGAAGTGCTATGAAATACGACTCTAATTAAATTTATCTTTATCCTGCTCGCCCAATCTGACTTGAGCCACCGTTTTTCATTCATTCTATTCTGGCATTCGCACAGTGCGTCCCTTGCGTGTACTGCCAGGACATTGCTTAAACATTGCAAGAGCACATCATGATGAAAAGATGAACATTAAACCTAGGCATGGAAAACATAGAAAACTAAGGTCCACCGCATATTGGACCCAACGCAAGCACAATCCAGACTCAAACCACGCGTGCGTTATTTTGTGTTTCACTATTATACCACCGCATATTGGACCTATTCCACTGTAACCTAGTCGGACAGTTTCCATGTGCCGTGGGTCAATTGTTTGTTTTGTTTTCAACATTGAACATTAGAAATTCAGTTTTTCGTTTATATTCATTCCGTGACAGCGATGGAACCGGCCTCTGCTGTTTGAATTTCCTATGGGTACTTCTATGACGTAGGTACTAATTTTTTTGGTTTTATTTTGAATAGTTGCTAATAAGTTAGCAACAACTACATCGTCTCCCTCATATTCAGACTTAAGATCAATGAAAAGCCAAGATGCGTAGACAATTATGTTAAGAAAACGACTGAGTTTTGTTGGGTTTAATATGTGGTGACAGAACCACACGTGAGCGTGGGGCTGTTGCGAGTTGGTAGTGGCTTGTGCGTGCGCTGAGCACAATATGCGGCACGTC
Source organism: Chloromyia formosa (assembly GCA_964017055.1). Taxonomy (NCBI): domain Eukaryota; kingdom Metazoa; phylum Arthropoda; class Insecta; order Diptera; family Stratiomyidae; genus Chloromyia; species Chloromyia formosa. The sequence continues at coordinate 27,716,325 of OZ024815.1, read as the reverse complement.
TAATTAATTATGCACTTATACTCATACACTCTTGGGTGAATCGCTATCCTGCCCGCTATTACCGTTCAAACTTTCCGAAGGAAATTTCTGTGATCGAACGTTGTATGATAAATGGAAATTCCCTGAATCACCACCAGTTGGTTGACAATGAATACACCACCAAAGTGAACTGAGTGGGGAACGAAAAAAATCGTAAGTTTCTTTTTGCTTAAGGGTTGTGAAGTAAACAAACTGGGAGTTATGTATTTCTTTGTGGGACGGAATGATTTATGGGGTTCATTTTCGTTTTTTTCGGGAATACGCTCTGCGGATAGGAAACTCCTTAGTTCAATGAGAAATTACAAGCCAGCATGAATGTTCAAAAAGAAGAAGAGTTGACTAAGGGAATATGTGAAATGGTGTTTTTAAGGAGATATTAGGGATAAGAGACATTAAGGCCTGGCGCCCACGTGCAATTTTTTAATGGTCAATCATCAGTTGTAGTATTTCAGTGTCCTAAGGGGTATTATGAGAATCCGCACATATGCAATTGCAATTCACTTGCAGCGAAACCATTTGAGTTTTGTCTCAAATTATTTAGTTGCAACTGCTTGCGCAATCGCCATAAAATGCATGTGCCCAAATGGGAATCCCCACACTTGCAGTCTAGTAACTATACACTGTCGATCGCGAACTCGAACTTTCTTCACATTTATGTGAAGTGTGTGTGTGTGTCAGAGGATATTTGTACCAGGTTCGTGTTCGAGTTCGAGCTCGAGATCAACAGTGTGTGGTGACACTAATGATTGCATATTTTCTTTAACTATGAAATAGTTCCACAATAGGCGCATATTTTTTAACAGCCATACAGAGCTGAGCAAGTTAACATCACACAATTACACTACCATTAGGTACACTTTTTTTGTACAGACCAGAGTAGAGCAGGATAAGCGGCAATAAAAACGACATAGAGCAGATCAGAGTAGCGAAGACGAAATCGTGGCATGTCAGCTCAGATCAAATTGTTAGTGTAATTGTGAAGGGTTGAATTTATTGAATTGACATTTTATTAGAATATGTTAAAGTTTTAGAGTTTGGATGCTCATCCTGTAATAATTGAAAAATTTTGTAGGGTGTTTTCTTAGACCCAAACATATTTTATGGAATTGTTCTTTTCCATGCCGGTGGGCCATCAAAGGATATACCCAGAATCGCCTTTTTATATGTTTCTTCCTCCTTTTCAACTCAAGAGCACAGATAGCAGTTACCTCCGCGAGATTCACTTTGAAACTGAACTTGAAGTTTCAGATACATTGCTTACATTGAAATCAACTCTTGCGAAAATTCATTCCAGTCAGGCGGCCGGAAGGCCATGCCTCATCAGTTTTTCCAGACAGGAATTCTGGATGGTGTATGGCCAACTTTTATGAATATATGAGTCGTTTGCATCATTCTGTTATGTTGATTACTACTTATTAATCATCTTAACCCTTCCAGTGGGCAAGGGCCCGTAAACATCTCTTGCGATACCATGTTGACGTTTCGTAGTACTTTAATCTTGGATGATGCAGTTGCCGGTACCTTACGTCACTGGCCAATGAAAATTTCTTTTTCATATCGAAGGCAATCTTGGAAAAAAAATTTAGACATCCATAAGTCATTGTTTGTATGCCTCTATTCCCATATAAACAATGACATTTAGTATATGTATAGTTCGTCCTTTTAACAAACGTATGTAACGTTAACGTATATCCAGAGTTCATCCTTACAACAAAAGGCAACAAAAGAAATTATAACAAGTCTGCTTTCTCATGAGCTCATGAACTGATAGATTGAACATAGATAGACATGAACGTCGCGTTAATAAAATAAAACCAGGAGTCCGAAGCGTATATACCCTAGACTTGTGCGGACCTAGTGGTGATACCAAAAGTACCAATTGGTAACGACCATATGCATTAAAAGTGAGTTTCCTATATGACCAGTTTATAGAAGAAGTTGGCAATCATTCAGGAGGATCTTGACCATTATCAAAATTAATCAACTAACCCATTGTAGAAACATTTGTCGAATTTTTCAAGTCGCTAGCTTCATTCTATCGAAAGTTATTGTTATTTGAAGTTTCACTTGTAGGGGAGGTAGGGGTTCCTTGGGTCGGATCTTGCCCATCATTGCCACCAACAAATAAGATCATGATACAAACATTTAAACAAAATTTCAAGTCTATAGCTTCACTCTATCGAAAGTTATCGCTTATTGGAAGTTTCATTTGTAAGGGAAGTAGGGGTTTCGTTAGTCGGATTTTACGTATTTTCAATATTAGCCAACTGGATCCTATTGCAAACATTTGACCAAAATTTTAAGTCGCTAGCTATCGTACAATGACAAAGATTGGATTCTGGAATGTGCGTACTCTCCTGGACAATGGATCAGAAGGTCCCCAGAACGCACGATTTCTTCAATTAGAGAGTGAATTTCTGAGGTACAAATTAAATATCTTAGGAGTTAGTGAGATAAGATGGTGGAACAGCGGAGAATTCATCTCTCCAACGGGCAGCACTGTAATGTTGTACTCCGGTAAAGCTACCGGTAGTCGTCGTGAGTCAGGTGTGGGGCTCCTTTTAACCAGAGCCGCGCGAAACTGTCTCTTATCCTGGGAACCGGTCTCTGACAGGGTCTTGACCGCCAGGTTCCGGACCAAAATGAGGAACATCTCAATAATACAATGTTATGCCCCTACTGAACCCGACAATGTCTTGGCAAAAGACTCCTTCTACGAAGAACTAAACGCCGTTCAGAGCAGAACACCTAAAGGTGACATTATAATGGTTATGGGTGATTTGAATGCGAAAGTTGGCGCTGATAACTATGGGCTCAGACATGTGATGGGGAGACACGGTCTTGGTGATCGTAATGACAACGGTGAAAGATTTGTAGAGTTCTGCAACTTTCACAGTCTCTTCATCGGTGGTACTATGTTTGAGCATAAGGACCACCACAAAATCAGTTGGTCCTCTGTTGATCGGCGCAGAACACAAAATCAGATCGACCATTTTGCCATTAGTAAAAGATTCAAGAGTTGCCTCCTGGACGTGCGAAACAAGAAGGGTGCCGATATTGGGATGGGAAGAGACCATTATCTTATGATCGCTAATGTTCGATTGCGTATTGCAGCCGTGCGCCGCCCCAGCGACGAAAGATCCAGGCCCCGCAAATTCAACACCGCTCGACTAAAAAATCCAGCTGTCTTACAACAATATAATGACCATCTTGCGCAAAAAGCGGCTGAGATAACTAGTCACCCAGATAGTGACATAAACGAAAACTGGGATGCCATAAAAAATGCGTACATTGATAGCGCAAATACCATCCTTGGCCCAAACCCGGATTGCCGGAATAAGCCCTGGATGTCCGACGCTTCATGGCAACAGATTGTTGAAAGAAAGGAGCTGAAAGTTCGTTTGGCTGCAGCTTCAGACGACAATCGAAGCAGCATCGAACTCCTTTACCGTCAGAAAGCTCGAGAAGTTCAGCGTAGTGTGCGACGCGATAAAAGAGTTTATGCCAATTCTCTTTTAGCGTCAGCAGAAGAAGCCGCTAGAAATAACAACTTAAACGCCGTATACGGTGTCATCAAGGAGTTTACAGGTGGTCGTAACTCCTGCCAACATCCGGTGAAAGATAGTGATGGAAAGCTACTTATCTTGGAAGAAGATCAAATGAGGCGGTGGAAAGAACACTTCGCCGCGGTTTTGAACCGTGTAACCTCTGGTGAAGTTCCCCCTCATATAGATAATTTAGCTAACCATCAAAATGTGCGTATACGGTCCACTGCCCCGACTAAAGAGGAAATAGTCACTGCAATTATTGCATTAAAACGAGGAAAGGCCGCCGGACTTGACGGCATCCCTGCCGAACTTTATCAAGCAGCGCCAAGCGTAACTGCCGATTTGCTGCACCCACTTGTTGATAAAGCGTGGAATACAGAGACCTTTCCCACTGAGTGGAAGGAAGGTTTGATCATCAAACTTCCAAAGAAGGGTAGCCTCACAGACTGTAATAATTGGAGAGGCATTTGTGTGCTTCCTGCCGTTGCCAAGATAATAGCTAAAATCGTCCTGAAGAGACTAAAGGCCCACTTAGAAAGCACAATTGATGAAGAGCAGGCTGGCTTTCGATCCGGATTCTCCTGTGTCGATCACATTAACACCTTGCGAATCATCATCGAGCAATGCGCTGAATACGATTCTCCGCTTCACTTGCTTTTCATCGATTTCGAAAAGGCTTTCGATAGTGTGAACCGGGATTCTATATGGGCGGCCTTGCGCAGGAGAGGCATCCCTGAGAAGCTTGTGGCTATTATTAAGGCAACCTATGACGGCGCGAAATGTCGCGTTCTGCATAAAGGTAAGGTGTCGGGGGACTTTGAGATTCGCAGTGGAGTTCGGCAGGGGTGCATCCTCTCACCGATCCTATTCCTCATTGTGATCGGCGATGTGTTGCATGCAGCCCTATCCGGACTCGACAGAGGAATTCAATGGACTTTGACATCTTATCTACAACATCTTGACTACGCTGACGACATATGCCTACTCTCCCACAAAATCATGGATCTGTCCGCAATGGCGTTAGATCTCGAGAGGGAGGCAAGCAAGGTTGGGCTAAAGATTAATACCAACAAGACCAAGGTTCTTAGCCCGCCGTTGCGAAAAAGAAATCCGACACCTGTTGCCATCAATATTAATGGGCAGCCTGTGGAGAAGGTGGACAACTTCGTCTACCTGGGTAGCATTGTTGCCGAAAATGGTGGTACGGAGCAGGACATCGCTCGTAGTATCAACCAGGCTAAACGCGCATACGGCATGCTGTCCAAAATCTGGCAGAGCAGTTATCTCAGCATCAAGACCAAGCTGGGCCTGTTTCGCTCCCTGGTGCTATCAGTGCTTTTGTATGGGAGCAGTACATGGAAAGTTTCCGTAGGAGTTACCAGAAAGCTGCAAGTTTTCGTCAACTCATGTCTTCGTCGAATTTTAAGAATTTTCTGGCCCGAAACAATATCAAATGAAGAGCTAAGTCGGCGTACGGGTCAGATGCCAATCGACGAATTGATACGCAGGCGAAAATGGCAGTGGATAGGTCACACATTGCGGAAGAGTGATAACTGCATTGCTATGCATGCCATGAAATGGAACCCCATTTCCAACCAAGGCCGACCAAGAGGGGGTCCTCGAATCACATGGCGTCGATCTGTGGCAAAGGAGTGTCAGGTACTGGGTAAGTCTTTTGGGGAGTTGCGCCCCATTGCCCAGAACAGAGTACGATGGCGCGCAGGAGTAGTTGACGCGCTATGCCCCGCTAGGGGTTAAGGCAAAGTAGTAGCATTATTTTGTGGTAAGTTATCGCTTATCTTAAGTTTCATTTCTAGGGGAGGTAGGGGTTCCTTAGGTCGGATCTAACCTATCTTTAGTGCCAACAAACTAAATCTTACTTCAAACATTTGACCAAATATCAAGTCGCTGGCTTGATTCTGTCAGTTATTGCTTATTTGAAGTTGCATTTGTAAGGGAGGTAGGGGTTGCTTAGGTCGGATCTTGCCCATTTTCAATTTTAACCTAGTAAATCTTACTTACAACATTCTAACAAATTTTCAACTCGCTAGTGTCATTCCATCGAAAGTTATCGTAATTAAAAGAATATTTAATTTTTTGAAATTTGTAGGGGAGGTAGGCGTTCCTTTGATCTGATTATGCCCAACTTACTAGAACTCAAGTAGCTTCTCACCCCAGGGTTACATGCCAAAAATCAGGTATCTACGTCAATTGGTTCAAGAGTTATAGACAAAAAACCCGAAAAGTAGGGTAGTACGGGGCTCTTTGTAAGAAAATTACCGTTACTTTTCTACTGATCGATTTTATTTTTCCAGGAGAGTAGGAGATCATTCTCACGAGCAATTTACCAAAGCTAGAGCTTTTCATGTTTATTTAATCGGGTGTTATAGATAAATTTAATTATTTTATATATGTAGGGGAGGTAGGCGTTCTCTTGGCCTGATCACGCCCATTTTCAATACCAACCAACTGGATCATACTTCCAATATTTGACCAAAATTTCAAGGCTCTAGCCTCATTCTATCGGAAGTTATCGTGCGAACGGACAGACAGACGGACAGACAGACAGACAGACAGACAGACAGACAGACAGACAGACAGACATGGCTTAATCGAATCAGGAGGTGACCCTGATCATTTATATATATACATTTCCATACATCCGGAGCCTCCTTTAAGGTGTTACATATTTCCGTCGTGACAAAAACAATATACCCTATACTAAAAGTCTAGGGTATAAAAAAAACAACCCCACAACGTTTCAAGTTTGTCAGTTAAATACGACTATACGGATAGGAAATACTCGTATATGCTATCAACTTTACCATCCGAAATTTATAGAAGACCCGTTCTTTAGCATTATCCAGGTCGAGTGTAGTTTAGGCGAACTCATTGTACAAAAAACGATTGTAACTGAAAACAGCGACTATAGCAGCACGAAATATCATATCGTCTTCCACCAATACGAAATTTGCTGTTTTTCTCATTATTTTGCAAAAAAAAAAGTTGTAAATGTCGAAAATATGCTATAATTTTTAACATCAAAACAAAGCTTTCGTTCGAAACTTTATGGCGTTTCTGCAGCAGGTTCTACGCACCGGAGCAACCCGTTTTACAAGGGCCAAGAGCTGTCAAACCCCTTTAATGCAAGAAGGAAAATGTGTCAAATGTGTTACATGCTTATACCGTTTTTTGTGTTTATTGGGAGCAACATATTTCAGCGTAACTTCTCCCAATACTACTTCTCCGCGCCGGCATTGAAAATAACCCAGGCTCCTGGATCTGTTGAGCCATAAGGCCGGCCGCATCTTGGACGTAGGCAGGGCAGCGCAGTGCAGCGCGCACATGGCATTGTTGTTGTAAAATCAAATTTTGACAATTGTTACAACAACAATTCCATGTGCGCGCTGCGCTGTGCTGCAATGCCTACGTCCAAGATGCAGCCGGCCTAACAGGCACTGGAACTCTGCATTCACTCCCAGTCAGTGTAGGGACATAGGACTACAAGCAGCGAGGTCGTCAAATACGCCTCACCTTCCTACACCAGTGGCATTGAGTACCCATACGAGCTTCCAGTCAACTCTAACGACCTCTGCGAATAGTTCTAATAAACACCCCAACACCAATGGACAACACGCCACTACCAAGACATGTTAGGCGTGATTTGAGGGACCTCGAAAGAGATGTCAAGAAGTGCAAAACAACGACGCATACAGATCAGCCATCGCAACAATACATCATGAGGAGGTACAAACATCAATTGCAAGACTAGGTCCAAACATAGTTCTCTCGGCACATCCACCAGCCATTTCTCCTGAAGATAGAATACTTCCGAGAGCAGTGAGAACGACACTTGCCCAACTTCAGTCAGGCTGGTGTTCGCGTCTTAACTCCTACCTATCTCGCATTGACCGAGATGTCACGAACACATGACTCGCCTGCAATGGTGCACCTCACGACGTGGACCGAATCTTTAATCGCCAAGCTGCACCCGCATGCCTTACTGCCAGGTCGTTGTGGGAGAACGCCGTAGAAGCAGCTACTTTCCTGTCCCTTAATACCGAGGAAGACGACGAACTATAACATGTAACACACTCACGCACCGGACTTCCGACCATTGCTACAACAACAACAACACTTTAAGGCATACAATCTCGTTTTTTCTTTCTCACATTTCAAAAGTTTACCCAGCATGTCGACAGATCCCGTCACTAAAGCAGCATTTTAGAATTTTAATAATAATTCGCTTAAGGGAAATAAGTGCATTCTAACTTGACAGGTTTGGTTAAATTGTATCCTATCAATAAATACTAAACGCCACCTATCCTACAGTTAAAAGTATATCTGACGATAATTCCAAACAGCTGATACGGACTGCTGGGATTTTGAAAGCTAGACCGTAATGTATGATAGAAATAGAAAATGTCTGACTGTGAGACTGATCTTGTATTTGAAAACAATATACTTTCCGTGGTTAAGTCCGATAGGGTTGTTCCACAAATTTTAAATTCCGCTTCTATGCTCTTCATTCGGCAATCTACGGTGCTCAAACCTCCATATTTCCGAAAATTCGAATTAGAAAACTACAGCCATTAGCTAAGTGTTTAGATAAAATTTCAAATTAAATACGGATACAGTTTAATCGCCTCTGATTAACTTCAATATTTTTGTCTTGTTCGCCAGCAATGTTTCTACGCCTCAGAAGTATTTATGAACTCTGGCATGCTTATGTCATGTTGGCGCAAACCCAGCCATTTGCACCGAAGAACAACTTCCTGTGAACAAGATTAATATCACCTCACTATATATGTGGAATCCAAGATTCACCAGGAAACATAACAACGAAACATTGCACTACTTTAGTCGTTTCAATTAGAAAATATATCTTTTCTGATTATCGTACATATACATACATATATCAGTTTTTAAATTTTTATTATTATACTATACATATTCACATTTAGCTCCACCCATCATCCTAGATATCACTATTTAACCTAAACCTTAACCATTTTTTTTCTAAATTGATTAATGAATAAATTCCATCCTACGTACAAACTACTCTAAATTTAGGAGCCCCATGGGGCCCATCTGGCCAAGATTTAAGAACTTGACAATGGCTTTTGGCTAGGCTTGGCCGATGCTGAACGTAGGACTGGCGTTGTGATTGAACCTCAGGTTGATTTTGTATTCCACAATTTGCCAAGTAGGTTTGTTTGCATCGTTCCAAGCCAGATTCTTTACAACAATAGTAGCACCTTTTATACGTATATCCATCGATGAATACCCGTCCGAACGTTGGATCCTCTTGGGTCCATAGGGGACCGTCTGGAAAAAAGAACGCATTTTTATTAAGTATTTGTTTTTTTTTAAATATGAATCTGATTTTAAAATTTCAAATGAATCTTCAGCTATGTGGTAACTTCCTACAAGCTTACCTTGAACCTTATAGAAACATTCCCTGGAAACGGTTTGCATTTGTAGCTGCTGCTGTCCAAACCCATTCGTAGGGTATGTATTTTGGTAATTAGTTCTGAAGACAATTTTCGGACGTGTCACAGTATATGAGTTTTGAGTGAACTGTTGACTACCGGAATTAGGTAGAAAGACAATTCGTCTACGAATTGGTGTGAGATATCTATAATACCAAAGACCAGGCCGTTGTTGCTCTATAATTTTAATATAGACAGGGCTTCCTGTAAATGCAATATACTTGTAGTAAAATAGCCTAATGTAACCATTCGATGTTCCAATTAAAGGAGTTCTTCCATGGGTTGTTATGGAATACTTTGATTGGCATCCTGGTGTGTTGCATCCTTCAGTCGGATTCTGACCAGGACAATTAGCTCCGGGCATACTTGGGTCGCATTCACCGGTACCCCCTCCACTCTGTGGCGTCTGTGCAGGACAATTTGATCCCGGCAAATTTGGATCACATCCTCCTGGTGAATCGGGCCTTCGTAAAAATGTAGTTTGAATCGTGGGAAAGCCGCCTTGAACTTCCTTAGGAATTGTGACTTGTCGAAAAATATTTCCGATGTCATCCAGGGATATTCTCCGAATATTATCCGTTGGCTGTTGACTACCGGGTCTTACTGGTTCTGACCGGTCTGTGTTGGTGGTGTCTGGTGTGTGTGCAGTCTCTTTTTCTGCAGGGCTTTCATCCTCCGTTGCTGCCGCCGCCTCTTCTTGTGACACAGGTTGTAAATTCATGCGCCTCATACACTCACATCTTGGATCTTTGATGCGAATAAAAAATATTGGCACCCTTGCATTAGGGTCGCCATTAGGGCTTCTCGACGTAGAGTCAAACCGCACAACAGGGCGTCCTTCAGGCTCCGGCTGCTCTGGATTTTCATAAGCGGAATCAACAACCTTTTGCCAGGAAGGAGGACTTGTCGGATTTTGGGAAGGTTGCGTGGGCTCCTCTATCGGAATTTTGGACATTGGCTCCTCGAATTCATCGGCTCCAAATCGGGAATCAAGACTATCAGAAGGCGGTTTACCAAAATTCTCTGGCATTCGAGTTGTTATTTCAAGTGGTTTGGATTCTTCGGGTTCCTCAATAGGTATTTTCCGTTTTGGATCAAATTCAAACTCAGGCTCCAGGTCAGCAATAGTTGTTTGTACTGGCGGCTCTCGACATGGTTTAGGTGAAGTCTGTTGAGTTTGATTAGATTTGGGAAGCATCTGCACTTCAGGATTTAGTGTTTCGCCACTACATCCACTAGGTTTTAGCGGGGGCTCTAGCATAGGCATTGGTTGTTTGATAAATTCGTTCATAGGTTTTGTTGATTGTGGAGCCACGGTCGTAGTTGGTCTTTGCTTCGGTGTTGTTCCTGCAGAAGGTTTTTTGGGCTTGGACGGTTTTCTAGGCGTAGTTGGTTTTCGTGTTGTCTTCGGCATTGAAACAGGTTTGATGGGTTTCGCGGTAGTTTTTGGCATCATCGTACTTAGACTCTCCGGTTGTGAAGATGACTTTTGTTGGGGTTTTGGTAAAGATTCTGCGGGTATTTTAGTGATTTTCTCGGGCGAAGGTTCTGTAGTAATCTCGGCTTTTGGTGTCGTCATTTTTTCAATTACTGGCGGTAGGCTTGGTCTCGACATGGTTTCCTTCCTCGATGTTGGGGTTGTTAATTCTACTTGTTTAGGCGTTTTTTGAGATTCCTTTTTCGTTGGTTCACTAGATTCATCTATTGATGTTGGAGTAGCTTTTGCAGCCTCAGTTATTACTTCTTTGGGGGATGTTGCTTCTGTCGGTTTAAACGTTGTTTCTTCAAATCCTTTGGATGACTGAGTAGTTTCGGATGCTTTCGTTGTTTCTTCCATCGATTTCGTAGATTGTGTAGATTTGGGTGTGTTTTCCTTAGGTGTTTCTGATGCCTCTGTAGAGGGCTCCGTAGATGATTCCATCGGCGATGTAATAGCTTCGGGTGCTTTTGTTGTCTCTTCCGTTGATTTCGAGGAAGTAGATTCCATAGGTTCGGGTGTTGCTTCCTGAGGTGTTTGTGATTCTTCAGTAGAGGGTTGCGTAGTTCCGGATGTTTTTTCCGTTGATTTCGGGGATATAGATTCTTCCGGTTGGGGTGTTGTTTCCTTAAGGGTTTTAGATTCCTCGGTGGAGGGTTGTGTAGTTTCAGGTGGCGTCGTTATTTCTTCTGCCAATTTTGGGGAAATTGAATCTGTAAGTTTGGGTGATGTTTCCTCAGGTGTTTTCGATTCCTGTGTGGAGGGTTCGGTAAATGATTCCATCGAGGATGCTGTAGTCTCGGATGATTTAGTTGTTTCTTCAGTTGACTTCAGGGAGTTTGGATCTGTAGGATTCGGTGTTATTTCCGTTGTCTCTTCCGTTGATTTCGGCAAAGTTGCGTCTGTAGGTTTGGGTGTTGTTTCATCAGGTGTTTTCGATTTCTCGGTGGGTAGCGTCGTAGTTTCGGATGTTTTGGTTGTTTGTCCCGTTGGTTTGGGTGAAGTAGATTCTGTAGATCTGGGTGTTGTTTCCTCAGGTGTTTTCAATTCCTCGGTGGAGGGTTGTGTAGATGATTCCGTCGAGAACGCTGTAGTTTCTGATGCTCTAGTTGTCTCTTCCATTGATTTCGGGGAGGTTGAATCTGAAGGATTGGGTGTTGTTTCCGTTGATTTCGGGGAGCTTTCATCTGTAGGTTTGGGTGTTGTTTCATCATTCGTTTTAGATTCCTCGGTGGATAGTGGCGTAGTTTCGGATGTTTTGGTTGTTTCTTCCATTGATTTCGGGGAAGTAGATTCTGTGGACTTGAATGTTGTTTCCTCAGATGTTTTCGATTCCTCGGTGGAGGGTTGTGTTAATGCTTCCATCGAGGAAGCTGTAGTTTTGGATGCATTAGTTGTCTCTTCCATTGACTTCGGGGATGTTGAATCTGAAGGACTGGGTGTTGTTTCCATTGATTTCGGGGAGCTTTCATCTGTAGGTTTAGGTGTATTTTCATCAGGTGTTTTCGATTCCTCGGTGGATGGTTGCGTAATTTCTGATGTTTTGGTTGTTTCTTCCATTGATTTCGGGGAAGTTGATTCTGTAGATTTAGGTGTTGTTTCCTCAGGTGTTTTCGATTCCTCGGTGGAGGGTTGTGTAGATGACTCCATTGAGAATGGTATAGTTTCGGATGGTTTAGTTGTCTCTTCCGATAATTTGGGGGAAGTTACATCGGTAGGTTTGGGTGTCGTTTCCGTTGATTTCGGGGAAGTTTCATCTGTCGATTTGGGTGTTGTTTCCTCAGGTGTCTTCGATTTCTCGGTGGAGGGTTGTGTAGATGATTCCATTGAGAATGGTGTAGTTGTCTCTTCCGATGATTTCGGGGAAGTTGAATCAGTAGGTTTGAGTGTTGTTTCCGTTGATTTCGGCGAACTTTCATCTGTAGATTTGGGTGTTGTCTCCTCAGGTGTTTTCGATTCCTCGGTGGAGGGTTGTGTAGATGATTCCGTCGAGAGGGCTGTAGTTTCGGATGCTTTAGTTGTCTCTTCCGTTGACTTTGGGGATGTTGAATCTGAAGGACTGGGTGTTGTTTCCATTGATTTCGGGGAGCTTTCATCTGTAGGTTTAGGTGTATTTTCATCAGGTGTTTTCGATTCCTCGGTGGATGGTTGCGTAATTTCTGATGTTTTGGTTGTTTCTTCCATTGATTTCGGGGAAGTTGATTCTGTAGATTTAGGTGTTGTTTCCTCAGGTGTTTTCGATTCCTCGGTGGAGGGTTGTGTAGATGACTCCATTGAGAATGGTGTAGTTTCGGATGGTTTAGTTGTCTCTTCCGATAATTTGGGGGAAGTTACATCGGTAGGTTTGGGTGTCGTTTCCGTTGATTTCGGGGAAGTTTCATCTGTCGATTTGGGTGTTGTTTCCTCAGGTGTCTTCGATTTCTCGGTGGAGGGTTGTGTAGATGATTCCATTGAGAATGGTGTAGTTGTCTCTTCCGATGATTTCGGGGAAGTTGAATCAGTAGGTTTGAGTGTTGTTTCCGTTGATTTCGGGGAACTTTCATCTGTAGATTTGGATGTTGTTTCCTCAGGTGTTTTCGATTCCTCGGTGGAGGGTTGTGTAGCTGATTCCGTCGAGAGGGCTGTAGTTTCGGATGCTTTAGTTGTCTCTTCCGTTGACTTTGGGGATGTTGAATCTGAAGGACTGGGTGTTGTTTCCGTTGATTTCGGGGAACTTTCATCTGTAGGTTTAGGTGTATTTTCATCAGGTGTTTTCGATTCCTCGGTGGATGGTTGCGTAATTTCGGATGACTTGGTTGTTTCTTCCGTTGATTTCGGGGAAGTTGATTCTGAAGATTTGGGTGTTGTTGCCTCAGGTGCTTTCGATCCCTCGGTGGAGGGTTGTGTAGATGACTCCATTGAGAATGGTGTAGTTTCGGATGGTTTAGTTGTCTCTTCCGATAATTTGGGGGAAGTTGGATCTGTTGGTTTGGGTGTCGTTTCCGTTGATTTCGGGGAAGTTTCATCTGTCGATTTGGGTGTTGTTTCCTCAGGTGTCTTCGATTCCTCGGTGGAGAGTTGTGTTGATGACTCCATTGAGAATGGTGTAGTTGTCTCTTCCGATAATTTGGGGGAAGTTGCATTTGTAGGTTTGGGTGTTGTTTCCGTTGATTTCGGGGAACTTTCATCTGTAGATTTGGGTGTTGTTTCTTCAGGTGTTTTCGATTCCTCGGTGGAGGGTTGTGTAGATGACTCCATTGAGAATGGTGTAGTTTCGGATAGTTTAGTTGTCTCTTCCGATGATTTGGGAGAAGTGGCATCGGTAGATTTGGGTGTTGTCTCCGTTGATTTAATTTCGGATGATTTGGTTGTTTCTTCCGTTGATTTCGGGGAAGTTTTATCTGTCGATTTGGGTGTTGTTTCCTCAGGTGTCTTCGATTCCTCGGTTGAAGGTTGTGAAGATGATTCCATTGAGAATGGTGTAGTTGTCTCTTCCGATGATTTCGGGGAAGTTGAATCAGTAGGTTTGAGTGTTGTTTCTGTTGATTTCGGGGAAGTTTCATCTGTAGATTTCGGTGTTGTTTCCTCAGGTGTTTTCGATTCCTCGGTGGAGGGTTGTGTAGATGACTCCATTAAGAATGGTGTAGTTTCGGATACTTTAGTTGTCTCTTCCGATAATTTGGGGGAAGTTACATCGGTAGGTTTGGGTGTCGTTTCCGTTGATTTCGGGGAAGTTTCATCTGTCGATTTGGGTGTTGTTTCCTCAGGTGTCTTCGATTCGTCGGTAGAAGGTTGTATAGATGGTTCCATTGAGAATGGTGTAGTTGTCTCTTCCGATGATTTCGGGGAAGTTGAATCAGTAGGTTTGAGTGTTGTTTCTGTTGATTTCGGGGAAGTTTCATCTGTAGATCTCGGTGTTGTTTCCTCAGGTGTTTTGGAGGGTTGTGTGGATGATTCCGTCGAGAGGGTTGTAGTTTCGGATGCTTTAGTTGTCTCTTCTGTTGACTTTGGGGATGTTGAATCTGAAGAACTGGGTGTTGTTTCCGTTGATTTCGGGGAGCTTTCATCTGAAGGTTTAGGTGTCTTTTCATCAGGTGTTTTCGATTCCTCGGTGGAGGGTTGTGTAGATGACTCCATTGAGAATGGTGTAGTTTCGGATGGTTTAGTTGTCTCTTCCGATAATTTGGGGGAAGTTGGATCTGTTGGTTTGAGTGTCGTTTCCGTTGATTTCGGGGAAGTTTCATCTGTCGATTTGGGTGTTGTTTGCTCAGGTATCTTCGATTCCTCTGTAGAGGGTTGCGTAGCTTCGGATGTTTTCGTTGTTTCGTCTGTCGATTTCGGGGAACTTTCATCTGTTAATTTGGGTGTTGTCGCATCTGATGTTTTAGGTTCCTGAGTGGAGGGTTGTGCAGAAGATTCCATCAACGCTGTTGTAGTTTCAGATGGCTCAGTGGAGGACTGTGGAGCTGCGGGTGCTTTCGTTGTTTCTACCATTGATTTTGTAGTTTCCTCTGGTTTCATCGTCTCCTTCGTGGTAGAATCGGTTCGTGAGTTTATCGATTCGGGGGTAGTTTCGGCTGATTTTGCTGTTGAAGTGGGTTCTTCTATCACTGTTGATGTAGATGCTTCGTTTTTTAGCGTAGAGGCTGGATTGTTTGTTGATATTGACGGTTCTTCTGTTGGTTTCTCTGTGGAATCGTCGGGCTTTGTGGAACTTTCACGTGAATCAGGAATAGTTTTATCCATTTCTTTTGAAGTTTCTGTTGTAGGTGTATTAGAACCGAGAGATGCTTCCGTAGTAGTAACTGTTGGTTTTGTTGGCTCCGTAGATGGACTTTTGTCGTGAGAATCAGTTGAGTCTTCCTTGTCATTCTCCTTCATGGGTCCGTCAGTTGTATCCTTGGGGGATAATTCAGTTTCAGGTGGCATATCTGTGACTGGACTGTCTTCCGGTTTTGGCGGTGCTTCCGTTTCTCTTAATGATGGAAATAATGATAGCGGATCGAGTGTAGTATAATCAAATTTTTCCGTTGTCAGATAATCATCGAACTTGTCAAAATCGAAATAATCATCATCGGCACTACACACCACCGTATAAAAGCTTAAAATTACAATAACGCACAATGTTCTCATCTTGAATGCTGCATCGATCTAACAAACTATCCGCACTAAACTGAACAACCGTCTAAATAGGTGGGCAGAAACTTTAAATAAGATTTGCTGAAATCGAACTAATCACAGAGAAATGAATGTGTCCGGCGATAGATTGAATCTGAATGATTTCTTATCTCTTCTTATTAATCTTCTCCAGCAGTAGTAGCCGTTCCCTACTGTTACTGATCACAAAAAAAAATGGAGAGATGAGAGATGACCATTGCGCAATCATAATCATAATTTTCTTCGTTAAATTCATTTTTACAATAACTCAGATACAAACACGACTTGAGATGAATCGAAGTGGTTTGCTATGAATGGCATTGGAGGTATGTATTTTATGTAGGTGGGATTGGGCAGTTACGTTTAGAACCAAAGAACTGCCACTCAGCTCATAGGTACATTTCATCCTTTGCTACACCATGTGATCCTATCTCTACTAGGAAATTACGCACAATGTACCCATGAGGCTTAAGTTCATCTGGACTGGACTATAATATTCTTTACGATTTCCAAACGATTTTGGGTTCTCAACTACAATTAATAGCATTTATTATTATTAATCGAAGGTTACTAACAATAGCAATATGATAACATGCGAAGATAAGATGCCTTTGAGTCACTTTGGAAATTTCGTTTTTTTCCGTTGTGTATTTCTTTTTATGTTAGTGATTGAATCGAATCACTTTAGGAATTATTGAAAATATTATTATTGCTGAGATTGAAAACAATGTGGAATTCATATTCGAGCGAACTTATACGAGTAACGACTCAAATGATTTAAGCAAAATAATAGATGATTCACAGACAGAACTTTTGTCTTTTTTCCCCATTGCTCTTTTTCTATTTTTCACATTTCGTTGAATAAATTCATAGCACGAAGATTGTTGTAAACAGCGAATAATTATCTTTACTTTGATCCGGCTTCAACACTTCAGGTGTTGCAACAAAAAACATATAGACAGGTATTGAAAGAAAAGAACATTTAGCATGTTAGGCTCTGCCTATCCGGGATATTCATGCAATTAAGAAAATATTCCAAGAATCTTGTAAATTTTAAATTATACATATTGTAAAGTGTGGCCGTAGAAAAATGAATGATGGCTTTTTGGCTAAAGACGGAATACTTTTGTATTTTCCCCATGAGTGTTCGTTCAACTCTTTAGAGAGCGTTGCACCAATCATTTGTTAAGGAGACTTCCTAAAAAGACACATTAGATTACAGATGGGCTGTATACCTTAGTAGGAAGTCATTGAATTCAAAGTTGTGAAATTTATTTTGGGGTTCAATCGGGATTCAATTCGGACTAAATGTGTATGTAGGTCAGCTTAGATATGATTAGCGAATCGCCGACTAATGAATTTAGATATGGGCTACCAGGCAGGGATAGGTCGCCTTTCTGTCCGGTATCCCCGTTTATACGAAAAATAGCCTGTTTCATCAAACAGTAGCATTTCCCTTTTTTTATTTTTTTTTTTAACTGAAGATTTTCTTACTTTAAATAATACTAAAAGACTCGGATTTACATCCTATACATATTTTCATTGGTGGTGTTAAGAGAAGATTTTACCAAAACTTCTCAGGAATACAAGTGAACTTTCGAAAATTTGAAGACAAAAAAACACATTATGGCATTTCGAAATTTATATCAGTCACAAAGCAACACGTTGTTAAAGATGAAAAACAAATTAAAAATATGGCTTTTTCTTAATAGTTAGAAAGATTTTCTTTACGTTATAAACAACAAGTAGTGGCGTAACTATCGGTGTTCTGTGTGTTTCATGAAACACGGAACCCCGAGCTTGGAGGAGAGAAAATAGAAGGGATATTTTGTAGCCTTTGAGGGCGGCTACAAAATATCCCTTTTGTTTTCTCTTTATCGTAATTATTTATTAAATTAAAAATTCTGAAAATAAAGATTATTTCAGAGTCAAATGTATTTAATGGACGTCTGGTATTATGGCTATGCAGTTAAAAGAATAAAGTGCCCGTTGGAGAAATATTGTGCACGATTCTAGAATCGTTTCTCCTATTTTTGTCGAATACTTCTGGCCTGTCCCGTATAAAAAATATTATGGATCGTCCAATGCATGCTACATGTTTGTTCGTTTTTCATAAGAAAGTACGTAGCTTCCTGGGCCTGGGGTTATTATAAGTAGTAATATTTTGGTTCTACTGCAGGTATGTATCAGGACAAAATGACTTTTTTGACAAAGAAGTAAAACAGAAACCAAACCTGGTAAATATGGTTGTTTTTTGATTCGAGATGATGAGAACAATGCACAGGAGTACTGTTAAAGGCATTTTGACTCCTTTGGTCAAAACTGATAGCATTCTGAGTCCTGTGGTGAGGAAAATGTACAATCTTGGCAATGGGATGATGTCTGGGGAAGATGGGTATTCTCTCTTAATGCCTTGACCCCTCCAGGGGCATGGGCGCGTCAACATCGCTAGCATTTCTATGCCTTGTTGATGTTTAAATAGCATACATATCTACTTTTCGGAAGTGCAGTTGCTAGCATGCACCCCCTATCCGCGCCGTCTTTATACTGACAAGCTCGGGGCACTGTGAGAGTTCTATTAGTACTCACAGGCAGTTTTTGATTGCGCCGAGATTTGATCTCCGAGCTCTAGATTAGTATCGTAGAGCGGTGACCGAACGATCACGGCCATCACGGATGGGTATTACGTATATATGATTGAGGGTGTTAAGGCAAAAGTTTTAAACTACTTTTGTGGGCATTTTGGGTTTTTTCGTGAGAAAAACAGAAACTTTTTGAGCATTTATTGAAACAGAAATCAAAACTTAGAAAACATCGGTAATTTTTGGATCGGAGTGATGATACCAATCTTCTGGGCGAAAGAAACATATAGGATATAAAGAACAAAACGGACATAGGATATAATGTCCCTAATGGCAACTGAAATCATATCAAAAGCACATTTACTCATGATGTGTACCTAAACAATTAATTAGACAATATTTTTCACATTTATTTTTTAATTGAAAACAATTTAAAATTATCTATTGTAGTAAGTCGGGGTTAGATAAATTGAGCTCACAAACCATAATTTCAGTCTAAAAAGACTTAACCCAAAATGTTGATATTCGGAATTAGGCGACGACACTTGTAAATGCAAAAGCTCGAAAGATTTTATTTTATATGTATTTTAAAGTATGCCATTGTTAGCTGAAAATGAACCAATCAATTTGTATTTATTTATTAGTATTATGTATTATCAATGGAACAATGTTGAGAGCAAGTCCCAGAGCTCGATGGGAATGCTCAGTTGGTACAGACGGAACAACTATTGGGCATTCAAAATTGGAAGACGCAAGCATTTGCAGAAGAATTATCCAGATGGTCAAGGTCCAGCTACGGAACGTCGCGCCACATTGATGGTGATGATCATTATAAAGGAACCACTAATGTTGTCCACCTCTGTATTTTGACCACCTCTGTATTTTGGCCACCTCCTCCACTTGAACATTTTTGTATCGACATTTTATCTTTATCTTTCATAGAAAGTCTGTGTATGTTGTTGTTCCTTCAATGATAATCATGGTCCAACATTATCTTCTTGAAGGAGTTTCGAAAATCTAGTTGAAATTTCTTACTCCGAAAACCCTTTTCGGTTTTGCAAGCGATAGCTCAACGCGTGATCCAATTGTTCTATAAAGGTGAAAACATTTGAAAAAATATAATGAAATTCACTATTGTGGATGATGAGAAAGTGTCTGGTATCTGATCAATCTCTACAATTGCTCCAAAACAGCATTATGTACTTACATATTTGCTGATTATTCAATAAAAATCTTTCAACAACAGGGTATGTGCAGAACTCGAAATCGTTTGCCAGTAAAATTAATTTTACAGTCTGTAGGGGAGGATTCGATACATGAACATACTAAGGAAAAAAAATGTCAAGTATACTACGGAACGAGGTTTAGAAATATAAGCGCTTATTTCAACACGTGTCGTCGGCACAACTGCGCATGTTGCCGGATGTTAACGGTTTTCATCTTTTCCTTCGAATTTGAACTTCCAACAAACCTCTTTAAATTTACCATAATGACCACCAAAACTTGTCCACCCTTGTGTAGTCAACTTATGGAGGTTCCACTGTATATTATTGTAAAATCAAAATAAGTCTATAAATTGGCTTGAAAACTTCACATTTTTTTAGGGGTCCCTTTTCCCTTCGAACACAATACAAGTCGAGATAGTTACGTCACTGGCAACAAGGCTTGAACTTTCACGATCGGTTCTTTATAATGCAGGAATACGAGAATGAGAAGTCAGGGTGGGTTTGGCGGGTGTAGATGGTTAAAGTTTAGAACAAAGTTAAAATTACGACAATTTAAGAAGGTTGCCGCTTTATAATATGAAAGATACTATTGTTCCAAGATATTATTTATTTTCTTTTTTTTTTTTTTGAAGTGGGTTTCAGGGAAGATTATACCGAAAGTACTCGTGAGTACGAAGTAAACTTCAGGCAGAATCTCGGAAAAACTACAAAAAAGGGACCTTTTTGTTTTTCAAATATTCTGAAAACAGTTAACCCCAGCGAAAAACATTCTGAGACATTCCAAAAGACCACCATGAAATTTATATGAAATATCACTGTATCGTATCACTTTTCGTATCTTAAATAGTTTTGCAAGATTAATCGCTAGAAAACACAAAGTGAAACAATTTTTTTTTTTAATTTTTCAAAAACGGCCTATCACAGTGGAAAAAGTTCTGAAACCAGATTAAAGCAAAATTCATAAAAAATGCAACACCAATTTTCCTTCGAAAAATCTCTGAAAACAGCAAAATATATAATTTTGCTTCAACGCACCGAGCTAAACGAGAGTTCCAGAAAGGGGTGAAAGGGGGCGAATTTTCGTTTTGCCAGTTATAACATGTTGGATGTCATATCAAATTGAACAGCGAGCACTTTCCATTTCCAATATTTTTGTACCCTTCACGGATGTGATAGCGCATATTAACTTTATCATTAAGTTTACAACTCACAGAAGGAAGCATCTACGACCATATAAACTATATATATACTCTTGGTCAGTATGATGAGACGAGTCGATTAAGCTGTGTCCGTCTATCCGTTCGTCTGTCCGTCTGCTTGTCTGGTTCTATGTAAACTAGTCCCTCACTTATAAAGCTATCGAATTGAAATTTTGGACGAAACCTTATTTCTATTGCACGCTGTAAATATGTCGGAACCAACGGAATCGGACCACTGCGTCATATAGCTGCCATAGGAACGACTGGTCTAAAAATAAAAAAAAAAATTAAAATCTTAGTGTGAAAAACTCTTTTATTTCTGAAGCTATCTTTTTCAAATTTCACATTAATCAATAGAATCTTCAGTCAAATCATATTTCTCCAGTCATTTCATATTATTTGGTTGAAATTGGACTACCCTATCATATAGCTGTCATTGGAACGACCCTATGGGAACCATTCGTCTTTCGAGCCAAATTTTGGATAGCTTGATTGAATAAATCAAAACTGCAATCTGCATGTTCATTTTCCAACTCTGTATTCAAAAACCCAAGATCCAAAATAAAACACCTGTTTTAAAGTAAGTATATATATATTATTATAGTATTATATATTTATTTAAGTATGATTTTTTCTATAATATAATAATAAGAACGGAAACATTTCAACAAGTATGTTCAAAATGCGCAAAGGTTGGGTAAACGTACTCTGAACGCACAGGGAACAACTTCTGCTCAGGTGAATAAATTGCGATTAAATATAATTTCACTGGGCTCACTGACAACATATTGACAGTTCACAGGTGATATCCGCGCCGTGAGGTTACCAAGGAGATTAAACCTTCATGAACACGTATGCGAAAATTGTGCAAAGGAAAATTTGAAAGGAAGCCTAATAGCAAGAAGCATCCATAACTGCCCGTAATTGTCGGCTTTTATGAAATTAACAATTGTCCACACATTCTGAGTAATTAGCTGTGACCGGTTCTGTTTGTCAAAAACTTCAGAGCTGATGGTTCCAGTCGTTCAAAAGACGCAAAATGTATCAAAGAGCGGTTGAGAAACCGCTTCCCGACAGTGTTGGTTTATATGCGCCTTTCGCAATGACCTCAACTACGACTTACTGACCATAGGTATCGCCGTCGATTTCTCTCTAGGCGCTTTATACCGAAGTGTAAAACGGTCTCTTGTCGCCGATTTATCTTATCAGATAAATAGAAAAATGAATTAAATTGCATATTTGCTCATATCCAGGTCGTGTTCGGTCCGCAGGTACGAATAAGAAGACACATAATCTTCGTCAAAACGAATAATTTACGGGTCTAATACGAATCATTTGGTTTTCTGGATAGTTTAACACATCTATTTTTTAATGTGTTGCTATATGTATAGTATATCTGCATTAATTTTGTATAAATCACCCCACTACGTATAGTCGGCACTTAATGCGCGGTAAATTGAAGTATTATACTAGTGCCTAATATGTACTTTAAATATTGCATTTAAAGCCAAAGTATGCAAATAAAATGATTTTTCATTAAATCTTGTCAAGTAAGATAAGTGAATATTATATGGGTGAAGGCCACTGGTTTAATAGTTAGTACCCATAGAATGTGAATAACGAAATTGATAAGCACATTCAAAACAGCATAATGCACGATTATTGAAAAAAAAACAATGATGAGAAATTTTGATCAATTTTGTGAGTATCCACTATTTCGTTTTAACTTCTTGTGAAACATAGCGCATCAACTACTCCTAATAGGCCTAGCTGATGTTACGAGGGCGGTTCAAGTATGATCGAGACAAACGCTGTAGATGGCGCCATCTACAGCGTTTATCGTTTGCCTGTATGTTTTGAAGGTCGCGGCTTGAGTATGTGATAGCCGCGTGCCTTACGAATAGTGTAGCATAGTTTTCGTCGCGAACGCACGTTTCACGCGCGTGCTACGACCATGAGTGAACATCAAGTGCCGACCGCCGTTGCGCAACGTATTGTCATTCGTTTTTTTGGTGTGGGAAGGCGTTAAAAACACGGAAATTCTTCGGCGTCTGCGAAATCAGTTCGGTAGTGAGTTCCTGAGTAGGTCTGCTGTGTTTAAATGGGTCAAAGCGTTCAAACATGGCCGCGAAACCGTCGAGAATGAGGCACATGATCGTCGCCCGCGAACCAGCATCACACCAGACAACATTCGCCGCGTAGAACAACCCATTTTGGAGGACCGTAGGATGAATGTTCGAAACATTTTGGCTGAAGTCGGCATTAGTGTTGGTAGTGTAGAGTCTATCATCCACGAACACTTTCAATATCGCAAAATAACGGCTATTCTTCTCCAGGATAACGCGCGCTCTCATACCGCGCGTCTCACGCTCGATACAATATCAGAATTGGGGTGGGAGGTACTAGGAAACCCACCCCCTACAGCTCTACTCTGCGACTACCACATGTTTGCACCACTGAAAGAAGCCCTCGGAGATCAAAAATTCAACACCGACGACGAGGTAGAGGAGTTCGTGCGCACATGGCTGTCCAAGTTGCCCAAGAAATTCTTCGATACCGGCATCAAAAAACTTCCGGAGAGGTGGCAAAAATGTGTAACTAACTAGTGAGGGGAATTACCTAGAAAAACTGTAAATTTTTGTAAATATTTTCGATAATAAAAAAATGTGTCAGAGTGTTTGTCTCGATCATATTTGAACCGCCCTCGTATGTTAGCATATAAAAGGTTTCAGATATCAAACGTTGCTTGCATGCACATCGTGTCCATTTATACGTTTTCTACGACAAGGCGGGAAAGGCTATGGCTTATTTTTACCCCATATCACAGATGGAGATTTTTTGCTGGCGTTCCAAATCACGTAAATATTAATCTAAAAAAAAGTTAGCCCATATGCTGGTTGATGGGTTGCTATCTGGATGGGCTCTCTCTCTCTAATTGGCTTGACCCCTCCAGGGGGATGAGCGCGTCAACATCTCTAGCATTTTTATGCCTTGTTGACGTTTCAATAGCATATCTACTTTTCGGAAGTGCAGTTGCTAGCATGCACCTCCTATCCGCGCTGTCTTTATACTGACAAGCTCGGAGCACTGTGAGAGTTCTATTATTTTAGTAAGTACTCACAGGCAGTTTTTTGGCCAGGGAGTTTGTGTAGTCTTCACCGTCATGCAGGGCGTAATAATAAGCCACAACATCTCCCGACTTGTCGCAGCTAGGCGGCTAAATGGGAGCAGGAGGTGCATGCTGGCAACGTGCATCGTCCCAAACTGGTTTATGTCACCGAAACGCTAGCTAGGTCAAACGGAATTGTTGACGCGCTATGCCCCCCTAGAGGTTAGGGCAAATGAGTAGTAATAAAGCGGCCGCATCCACCCTAAAGCGGTCATTCCACAGTCAAATATTTGAGTAATTTTTGGGTTAAATTTCTGACTAATGGTGTAATAGCAATAATTTTTCGACCAAAAGTTTAACAATAGTCACATTAATTCGTATTGCATCATAACAAAAAATTTTATATCAAAACAAATTAATGTCAAACGCGTCAAATTTTTTAATTGTGGAAGTTTTGTTGTAAGCGAATTGTGTCCAGATGTTCTTGAAGATAATACTAATAAACAAAAATATCCTTTCATCTTAAAAAAAAATAGATGCATAGTATGTATACGTATTTGATATATTATTTTATTTCATTACATAATCTTTATCTTAAGCTAAGCATATCCTATTTTCCCTGACAGTTGAGAAATTTTAAAACTACATATTTGCATTATCTTCAAATGTAGGTAGTACCTTTTTCCACTTTTTCCGTTGGCTCAATCGTTGTCGTTCCAGACCCTTCTTCATCATCCATGGTGATTTTTGCTTTGCTTCCCGAACCCTCTCCACTGCCGTCGTAGTAGTCTTCATCGTCACTATAGGTTTCATAGTTGTATTCAGGTTCTGCCGGTTTGAGAGCCTCTTTTTTGGGTTCTTCTTTTTCTTCTCGCCCAAACAGAAATTCAATATTATTGTTCAGTGTAATTGGTCCCAAATTAGGGGTTCCTGCTAAATGTTTCCATACATCGGCTCCTCCAAAATTAATTTTTGTATTCAAGTGAATTGATAGTCCGTTGCCACTTCTTTCAAATGTAACCGGAGTTCGGCCCGAGTATGCGGTGACCTGGACTGGCGTTTTATGGTCCTGATGAATACCACCGTCGCCCACAATTAATGGTCCGAACCTTAAAAATGATTGACGATGTTCCGATTGCGTAAGTGGAGGACGATGAAATTCAGGGTGTATAGGTGGCGGTGGGAGTCTATCCAGTGCTAATTTGAAGCCTTTATGAATAGATTCAATATAATCTATATTCTCTGCCTCCGTTGAATTCGATACAAGTGTATCTGGACCTTCTGTTGTGCTAAAATGAAGCTCTGGTCGCTCAGGCATATATCCCAATCTGTGCAGAAGAAAATGAAGCATCTTCACGTAAGAAGCTGAAAATATAGAAAATGTCAATAAACCTTATTGAAAATTTGTGATTATATGTACGACTGATAGGATAGATAATATAAAAAAAATCAATGCACGCTATAACTACAGCGGGTAAAAAGTGCAACTTTTTATCACACAAAAGTAGCATTAACCGCTACTTTATTTTTAGGAAGCTACGACTGGTCAAACAAAAGTTCGGTAAAAAGTCTTTAAGATACTCCTTTTAAGTTCCAAGTTCAACAATAACTGCATTTACGATGTCCAGGTTGCTATTAAAAATCTTTCCCCTTAGATTTTCTTTAATTTTTCGAAACAACCAGAAAATAGTGGGCACTAGATCTGTAGAATACGGTTCTGAGATAATTTTTTCAATGCCAGGTAGCACAATAAAGTTGTTCGTCATTTGAGCAGTATGAGCTGGTGTATTATGGTGATGTAGGACGTAACGCCGCAGATCCCGTTTTTACTTTTTGTCTAGTCAACTTTTGAAAATTTCTGGTAAGTAAGTTTCTACATACCTTTTAGAAATTACAGTTTGACAAGTTTCCACCTACAATTTTTGCGCTGGTGAAGTAAATCGACATTATTACCTTTGTTGCTGACTTTTTCTGCCTTGTTTAAATGGATTACTTGGCACCTTCTGAGCTCCATACCATAGACTTCTGTTTGATTTTCCAGGTTGTACTTATAAAACCAAGAATCGTCACCTGTGACGGTTTTATGGAAGGTGTTACAGTTCTCTCTTTATTTATTTTTTTTAGGCAAATATGTGGCAAAACGCACACATGTTTCCTTTTTCTGTAAAAAATCGCGATATTCACCCAACAGAGTTCTTGGTGTATCCCAAGTTGTCATGTATAATTCATGATACAATTATGGCATTCAAGCCTAAATCATCAGTAATCAATTGATATACTACATATATTAGTCTTGGATTTGCGTCAATTTCTGACTTCACTAGGGCAACATTTCTTTCGTCGGTCGTTAGCGCATTTTGGACGACCTTCACGAGACTCATCTTCCACAGAAAAGTGTTCAGTTTTTAATCGCTGATACCACTTGGAAATAGTCTTTGGGCATGGTGCACTCATATTCAATTTGGCATTCATCGAATACTTCCGTTGCTTTCGAATGCCATTTCATAGAGAATGGCAAATCAATTCCCTATATGTGTTTCAAGTGGTTGCTTTACCGACCTTCCTTCCAACATCAGCAGCTCGCTTCGACCTGACGTCCAAAAGACAATTCTCCCATGTCTTGGAAACGGCTACATGGTCAATCTGGTTTTCTGTTCTGCCATCCGGAGAGGTCCAGGTTGTTCAGTAGTAGCGTGCTTGTGTTTGAGCAGGGTACCCCAACGACGAGTTGACGAAAGTTGCAAAACTCCACGAACATCTCGCCATTTTTGTTCCTGTTGCCTTGTCCATGATTGCCCATTAGGTGTTATAAGCCTTCATTGTCGGACCCAACTTCGGCGTTGAGATCCTCCGTGATAATATTTACGTCAGCTTTGAGAGCCTTGTCGAAGGTGTCGCCAAGCCGTTGGTAAAAAGCGTCCTTAGCTGATTGAACCGCTAGTTCAGCCGGGGCGTAGCACTGAAATATTGTGATGTTTCTGACCCTGGATTTGAATCTGGTTGTGATGATACGGTCGGAGATGGGCTTCCAGTTAATTAGAGATAGGCGTGCCTCCCTAGTCAACAGTATTCCGAGGTGACCTATCGTCTTCATTTCCAAAGTAGAGCAGTAGTGTTTGGGAGCTTAGTGATAAAGTCGTTACCGATCCAGGCCATCTTGCTTCGCTCAGTCCTAGTATATCGATGTTATATGCGGTCATTACCCGTTCGACTTCAGTGAGCTTCGCACTACTGCACTCGCCCCACATCGTTCGAATGTTCCAAAATCCGATCGTGGTCCCTTGTTTGTAGCCAAAAGCCGTTGCCGGTGAATCAGTCCGTGATATCCGAGGCTCGTTTAATGTTTGGAGTGTAAATTTATTTCAGGTAGGCAGGTTAAAAGCCCACATACCCAATCTTAGGGGAAGGGTTGCTTCCTTAGGTGTCCTAAGAGTCGCCGGGAGCTATTTTTTATAAAGCGCAGAGGTAGCTCTCCGATGGTGTTTTTAATCGCGCGTTTTTTTGATGATCTTTCAGCTGGGTGTGACGTGTTGGTGTTCTCACAACTATGTTGCAGCTCCACCGTTCGCCTACTTCCTGACACGCACTGGTGTTATTGGCCATTCAGGATGATCATCGTTATGTGCCTCTACCAAATGTTTTGAACTTCAAAACTTGGTTGGCTTGGTTAGCCGTTCCAGAGGGCGCTCACGGGGAGGACTATGGAAGAGGTCTTTTGTCCTTCAATGGAATGGTCACTACAGGATATATTCACTTGACTATTTTTTTGATTAATGAAAAAAAAAACAATCAGGCATGAAAGTGAAAAATGTCTTTCAAGCTAGGAGATATTTATGTAGTTAATAAGTCTTTTGTCAGGGTAGTTAGGATAGTTTAAAATTTTTATGTTTAAAATTTGAGTTTTCCAACCCCCCACCGCGGACGCCGCCATTTAAAAAAAAAAACGCTTAATTGTTTGACTTGTCCCGTCTTGTTTATACCCTTCATTTTAAAATCTTTTACATCAGTCTGACACAAAACTTAGCAAAGCTTTTTTAAGGAGCTATACCAGTGTTAACGCTGAAAATTTGGGTGATTTTCGGGAATTTTTTGTGAAGTAAACTACTCAATTAAATGTTTCGGAAAATTAAGAACATATTTGGCTATATTTGACCTATATTACATAATTATACCCTTCACAGTTGTGAAGGGGTATATTAACTTTGTCATGAAGTTTGCAACGCACAGAAGGAAGCATCTCCGACCATACAAACTATATAATGTATATTCTCGATTAAGCTTTGCCCGTCTGTCTGTCTGTCTGTCTGTTTCTATGCAAACTAGTCCCTCAGTTTTAAAGCTATCAAGCTGAAAATTTTGTACAAAGCCTTCTTTCTATTACACGCTGTAAATATGTCAGCACCAACGAAATCGGACCACTACGTTATATAGCTGTCATAGGAACGACCGGTCCAAAAATTCGTCTTTGTGAGAAAAACTTTTTTATTTCTAAAGATATCGTTTTCAAAATTGCACACCAATCAAAATTATTATTAGTCAAATCATATTCCCGAATTTTGTTGAAATCTGACTATTCTATCATATAGATGTCATAGGAACGACCGTTCCAAAAGGAAGTTTTCGTTAAAAAACCTTTTTATTTCTGAAGATATCCTTACGAAAGTGCACATTATCCAATTATATTGACTGCTACGTCACATTGCTAAATTTTGTTGAAATTGGCCTACTATTTCATACACCTCTCATAGGAACAGTGAAATCGGAACAAGTTTTACTACTAATTTCAAAGTGGCAAATGTACCATAAGACACAATTAAGGCAGCCGAAGGCTAGCTTGTTTTTTCATAGAAAAGTATTGGGATCGAAGCGGCTTATGAGCTGGATTCGGAAGCCCCCAAAAAAATAGTTCCTCCACTGCTAACATGACTCCGGCCGATTGAGTAGCTTAAGCCCGAAAAGAAAAAAATGCCGTTAAACTGGAAAGTATTTCCTGTACAATGACGCAGGATTTTCGAAAAATATCAAAATCTAACAAAATGGCGTAGGTATGAAAAAAAAGTCTCTGTTTTCTTGCCTATAAAATGGTCGTTTTTTCAATGCCAAGTCGTAAATTTTCATTCAATCAAAAATATCCTACGTCATTGTAGAGTCAATATATTCAATAGTACTCAGTACAAGTTTCAAGTCAATTGCTCTTTGAGTTACAATGTCAGCAAATTTGCAAATTTGAAAAATCTCATTTCGATTAAAACGCGTTAAAGATTTAACTAACAAACTGCGTTGAACGATTCCAGAATACATTTTAAATGGCAAGGCTGTTTTCAAATGGCCTTATAGATATATTTCCAGCTTAAATAGTGTCCCTTCTTAATTATGTACCATTTATGATGTCGACAGATTCAGGTAACAACACGTCAGAGCTCCGCCTCCAAGCAGATGGAGCATTTTATACCCGCGAGCGGTTGCTCTTTAGTAGGCGGCCATTCGGAGAGTATTGGTGATACGGCCTTGAAATTTTTGCAGAATATTCTTGAAAGTATAAACTGTTAATAAAGACAAAAAAATCGTTTTTTTTTTTAAAGTGTCACACTGGTATAGCCCCTTAAACTAGGGTAAATTATCTATTGTACAATTTGAGACTTCTAGCTGTTGTACTATACTTCGAGATAGAGCTATTAGGCATTTTACATTTCTTTTCCCATTTTTGTTCACCACATGGGTCGAATTGAAAAATATGTCCACGTTAGACTTGAATCCAAACTATCTTCAACTTTTATTCAGTTTTTTTTTCATTTGAAATGAAATATCTCACGAACCGTCGAAGCTACATGCATGAGATTTGGCGGAAATATGTAGAACTATAATTCTGTGGAGAAAGCGATGCGTCGTAATAGGATTGAAACATCCATTTCAAAGATAAGTGAGCTTGAAAGTGATATGGGATTTTTATCCTAAACCTCAAAAATTTACGTTTTTCGGGTAGTGTGAAGCGGGAATATCGTAAACCTTATGATAACATAACCTTAGACCTAGTGATTCAAAGTGCATCCCATGTTTTTTTTTTTCAGAATTCGGTAGAGAGGTATTTTTAGTTTCCGGTGCCCGGTCTTAAATATCATTTCTAAGTTAACGCTGACCCAAATCGGCCGAATCTGAAAAAAATTTCAAGCCAGACTCGCACCATATACAAAACTTTCTAACAGTACTTTTGCGGCATTTCGCATTTTTTTCGATCTCGGACCACGTTAGTAACATAATTAAAAGCAGCATATCATATTATTCGCTATAAAATTATCGACAACTTTCGCAAACTAAATATTTTGTTTAGACAAATAAGTAAAATGTTACAGCGCGCCAAAACTGAAAAATTCGTTTTACAAATTTTTCGCCAATAAATCCACAACGCTGCATTTCAGTGCAAATTATCGGAAAAGAGATTTTGTAGCTCACTCGATTCCCGACAATCTTAAAAAAAATTAACTGGATGCAATTATCCAGGCCCATTTATCCTCATGAGAATGAGGACACATCATCGGGCCGAATACGAACATTTTATTTTTTACCAGCACTTACTAGTCCAAGCTAGGGACGAAAAACAGGAAAACTAAATCGTGTAACTTCGAAATTTTGCGAAAATACCCGGGACAGTCCCCTAAATATTTGCTCCAAAGTCATCAATGATGGAGGGTCCGGAAGGGTGGGGGAAAGGTGGCTAAAGGTCCCTTTTTTAGTATTCCTTGATTATTTTAAAAATCTAAGGGATCAACAAAAAAATACACGAAAACTGAATCTAACAAAGTAAAATTTCGTACAAAATTATATACAGTCTGTTCCACAGTAAAGGAAGAGGAGGGTTTTTAATAGTAGAATTGAAAATATTCCAATTTTTGATTCCTTGCAGGATCGCACCATCGGTCGGCTACGACGCAGTTACTGATTTACATACCTCAGTGTTGCTCGTCGAAGTGAGCAGTCGTTTATCGAAATGAGTTCCACGTACGCGAAGCGCTTTGAGGCTCTCATTTTGTGCACGCATGCAAAGGGAAAAGTTCTTAAAAAGTCAAAGAAGTTCGTTGAGAAGTGGGTGAAAAAGTACAAAGAGACAAAAAATGAACACGGGAAAACAAGAGCGATGTCCAACATACACGACAAAGTGATAGTGCAGATGTTCAGGAGTCATCCCACTCTGCGCCTGCGCGAAGCCAAGGTCTAACTCGTCAGGGAGGGAATTCATGTCAGCCTCAACACAATAAGGCGACGTTTACATGCCAAGCTGCTATACCGTTCTACGAGCTCGAAACCTCTTCTCAGCGCAACCCACTTGGAAAAACGCCTGAACTGGGCGGAGGAAAACAAGGATCGCGATTGGCCGAAAACTATTTTCTAGGATATACTACAAGTCTAGGGTATAAATATTAAGCGTTAATAAAAAAACAGTACGATTTAACTCAAATGACAATTGAACATCAATTCAAATTACTTACAAAGTAAGTACGAAGCTGCCTAAGTTGCAACTTCATAATTATTATAATGCAAGTAGAGACTCCTAAGTTTCAAATAAAATTTATTGAAACGGTTTCAATATAATCCGAATTAAATGGTAATCTGCATTGGCTTAATGAACGATTTTTATGATAATGCTCTTCAATACTTTAAATTCAAGTCAAATTTGATGTGGTCATATTGGTAGCCCAAATTTTATTACGATTTAAAGGTCTAGATAGACATTCTCATAGCAGTGGCTGCCACCCAACCGAGCCTAACCTAAATATCGTCCAATTCTCATATATTGAACAATATTGTTTTATATTAAACTATTGAGCGGCTAGGGACCGCTTTAATAGCTCCCTTTTGAATGAAGAATTAAAGCTTCTCATAAACGAGACGGGCGCATTTGGCGCCTCAAATCTATGATACACGTCGTGCGTATACAACAAAACGGGGGCACATTTTTGGAGGACAGCGCGTAGCTTGTTAGGTAACATAGCATATCGGAACGTGAATGCGCTTCTAGTGTAAATACCAATAATATGCGCCCACTTTTGTACTTCCGTAGAGGTCAAGGTTAAGAGTAGAGTAAACAGAACTACTCGGTTAAGGCCCTTTTTCTCAATATCCTGTTAAACTACTTGTTAACTAACATGAGCTTATCCAAGCTGTAAGCTGCCCATTAAATATTTCCGTTTTCTCATACGTCGATTAAATTATCAATCCATAATATAGTATGTGGAACGCATGTCAAAGCTCAAATTATGGCAAAATCTGCTGATTTTCTTGGCGGAGTTCAACCGTTCACTATTCTATTATATATCAGTACGGTCTCTCAGCATATTCATTTGCGGCTGAGTTTATTTCAAATTCTCGTCTATCGAATGAATTCCTAGGAACCCTGTTCCCTATGGCCAGTTTCATTGTTTTCATTTGAAAATTCAATCATTTATCAAAATCTCTGTATCCGGTATCAGGTGTTGGGTTTTTGTTTAGGATAAATTTTCAACCGGAAACCGGGGTTGGGGTTTGTTTCGGATAAACGACTAATCAGAGTATAGGGGACGGTTAGCGTTTATTCGATTAATAACGCTAATTGTGCGAAATGGATATGGATAAATTGTTATAGTGCAATGGACCCCTAACGGCAATTTAATTTTTCATTTTTTTTAATTGTGTTCCCGAAATTAAAAATATGGAACACATCCGGTAAAATGTCTACGATATGTTTACCAACAAACTTGATATCAAAAATCAAATTTCAAATGTAGGTTTATTGGGAACATTCCTGTTTCGTGAATATTACGAGAATTTTCTCTATTGAATTTAGAGGGAATCCCTAATTTCCGGCATTTCCGCTTTAGGTAGTCCATTTCCGCTTTAGGTGGTAAGAACCTAGAACCCACTCGGGGGGATTTGTAGGTCCTAAGGCGTAAATTTCTTAAGTTTTGTGAAAATTCTCTCTAGTTGAATAGAGAGAAATCTTCTAATTTTTGCCAAACAGGAATGTTCCCAACATTGCTACCTTGCAAAGCAAGCTAGATAGTGTGGTAAGCCTCTTGGAACCTTGTATCTATATTCGACTCTTTAGAATCGAGTTAAGTGCAATGGGACTCAGCTAATCTAAGTTTCTCGCTGTGGATGAGCCCACTACTACCGTTTTATTCGGCATAAACGCCATGCCACCCTCGGTTCTTTAATTTCGTCCACACGATGGTTTAATTCATCAGATGCTGCCTTGATTATCCAGGCACTTATCATGTGATAAGTAATTAGCAGAAGGTCCAGCTCCAACACATACGCAGACTGTGTTTTTAAAGATAGTGTCATAGGGGGCGCAAAATCCCTTTCCTACTTGAACAATATGCTTCATTTTAAAAATTATAAGGTATCCGTAAGGTAGTCGTAGTATTAGTATTATTTATCCTTAAATAAATAAATAACTGGTGCGACAGTTCAATTTGAGCCAAGGCCTCGAAATGAGTTAGCATCATCTCATTTTCTAGATCGTGACGGTATGTCTTGTGCAGAGGTGTGTGATCAGCAACACGCTCAACCGAGTTATTTACCCTATAAATAGGTACTCATTTAACAGCTGAGTGGGCTCATAGTCCGACACGTAAATCCCCTTTTTTATCGAAAATTACCGCATCCAGTAGGAATCGAATCGGAGCCCAGTGCGTAAGAGGCGAACGTGCTAACCGTTGCACAATTCGGACTACTGTTTATCCTTAAGGTAAGGTCTAAAAAGGTTTCGGTTCTTGTGTCTCGTGACTCGATTGTTCACGTCGATTTAATTGACTAAGTAAAACCGCACTGACACTACGTTGGGCCCCAATTTTCGACTATTTTCAATTGCAAATGTTTACTAACATAGGATATAAAAATCCCTAAGGTAACTTCCAGGTAGCGCATGGTAACCTTAAGGTCGATTAAGGTTCAAAAAGGTTTAGAGTTTGTGTCTTGTGACTAACAGTACTGTGCACCTATTTTGATAGCCCACTTCAGTTTCATTGACTTGATCATATCATAATACCCACCCACGTTCAACGCCAAATATTACCGAAATTTATTAACCATTTTCTACTATAATTTGTACTGTTAATTTTGTAAATGTAAGATCGAAAACTCCTTTAATAGCCTTAAGGTATCCTTCAAGTAGCTTATATTTTATGGTTAAGTCTAAAAAGATTTCAGTATTTGTGTCTTGTGACTGTCCAGATTACTTCTAGTTAATTTTTTGGACCTTAGTTAAACAGTAAATGTTAACTTTCCAGACTATGTGAAGATTTTCTCAAGATTCCTCAAAGGATTCTCTGGAAGGAGCAGATTTGTAGTATGTAAATTATGTGAATGAATCTATCATTTATATACTATACATATTCTCTTCTTACAAATTTATCCAGAGAAAAATACCACCGATTTTAGAGCTAGTGGCGGTTGGCTCAAGAGATTTAAACGTTAACCACACGGTTTCTGAACGTGTGCGGTGAAATTTTATATAGCGACACTTTGACGATAACAGCATTTATTATTTCGACTGAAAATATACGAAATGAATCTAAGCTATGCTAGAATTTGTAATGCCGATGAAACTGGCTCCTTTTTCCGTATGCTTCCCATTCACAATGAAACTTATGTTTCGGTATGTGGGAAAAGAGCGCCAGTCAGAAAAATTCACAAAGAGCGAGTCTCATTTCTTCTCTGTACCAATTCTTATAAGCGTCACCATACACTGTCGATCTCGAACTCGAACCTGGTACAAATATCCTCTGACACACACACACACTTCACATAGGTGTGAAGAAAACCGGTCCACTTGTACCAGGTTCGTGCTCGAGTTCGAGTTCGACAATGTATGGTGACACTAAGAAAAACAAAATTAAGCCGCTAGTAGTAGCAAACCCACGTTGTTCATTATGTACATACTTTAAAAATGTTGCATTGTTGATACTTTCTGCTTTTTTTTTAGAAATTTTCAAGTGAATTTAGAAGCCGTCTGAAATTATCTAATATGTATTTCAGAAATTTCAAGTACCAGAAAAACAGATTATCATTTTTGAATGTCTACTGCAGTTTTCCACAAATGAAGAGGAATGTGAACTAAGCGTCGACTTGAAGTACAGACATTTCGAAGCAGAGTATACTGCACATGTCTAATACGCATTTTCAATGACACACTAATCTCATATATTACGACCGATTTCCTTTTATGTAAGAACTCAGTAGGGCCCCCTCATCGACGCCACTGAGAAGAATACGCTCTGACAGTCATTTTTGTAGTTTCGTACGCGTTCATATTACGAATCCGCCCTTTTCACCCTCCAACAGCAACAATGAAAATCCCTTGAAAGCACTTTCTAACGCATTTACGCGGCTCGTGTAAAAGAAGTTTCATGCTTCGTACCACCGCCCTTGTCAATACACCAACAATTAACACGAACTACCCACTCATGTTTTATGTATCTACGCATCTACTTTTACCGTGTCCTGTCAATGCAATCGTGTGTACGTACCATTCAAAAAATTTTAATAAATTTTCACACATCAAACTCACTATTTACTTACGTTTTTTATCCGTTGACTGTACCTCCTCAGGAAGCTCTTGTTCATGTACAGAAGGAAAACTGCTTACGCCAGGATTTGTTAGTGTCACAAAAACACAAAGTACCACAACTATTTTCGTCACCTACAAAACAAAACACTTATTATTTCTTTTTTCTAAAATAGAAAAAAAAAGTTCAATTTATTGCATTCTTGATCACCATTTTCACTTATGTATATTTCGCCTTAATATCTTCCTACAATTTAACGATGTATTCTCACTTGGGACGCTGGATCGGTAATCAATAAACGATGAATGAGTCGTGCAATTTTATAAACTTCGCACGAACATTAAATTGTTTAAATAAACTATAAAAAGAGCTACGTTATGTACAAAATGTGTTCATATGCAAAAATACTCAGCCGTCCGGAGTATCAGTATATACTTAACATATACAAATTTCTGATAGTGTGATCAAACATTAAATTTCCAGGAGGATGAATAATTACACATTCGAATGTATTCATGGTGAAAAAGTTCTGAATTGGATTGCTTAATTGGTGAAAGGAGTGTTGGGTAAAATCGTCGGCATCATAAAATTAGCCATTTGGAAATGAGCCAGTGATGAACAATTTCGGCTTCAAAAGTGGCCATGCACACTTTCGCTTCACGCTCAGTGTTAAATTTCGATTAAATACGAAAGTGAGTGTATGGCTGCTTTCGCTTTCATCGCACACGTTCTAGAGCGAAATTGCGCATGTACAAACAAAAAATGTTGGACGCGGTTTTGCTAGGACGAAAAGGATGTTGTTGCGTATAAAGCGAGTGAAATTACGGATATTGGCCTTGTAAACTAGGGGTCTCAACTTCTCAGATTCAGAGCGAGCGCTGCTCTTTTCAAACCAAAATATTACATGAGAGAAAAACGAAATAATCCATGCATGTGAGATACTGAGGGTTGTGAATCAACAGTCCGCTGTGTGGGCTCCGCTCGCTTCGCGCTTAAGGGGTCGCAGACCCTAGTATCGCACAAAAATGAACGCTCGCTCTAGGTGCAAGAAGGACAACCCACTTAATTGTCTATTTGGTATTTCTACCTTGGACTACTTTTTTTTTTGCAAATTGTTAGGATCGAAAATACTATAAAGGCAAAACACAAATGTACTCAATTGCCCTAAGCCCTTTTGGGGCATAGTGCTTCAACTGTTCCATATGGCCCAGTTGACGTTTCGTTGGCATAAACTAATTTCGGAGAATGCAGTTGCATGCACCTCCGTGCTCCCCCATTTATCCGCCTACCTGCGGCAACTCGGGAGATGCTGTGGGATGCCACGCACCACAAGAGGCAGACAACACAAACATCCATGGTCACAAACGACGTCGTGGACGGGATTCGAACCCGAAACGCCGGCAGTCAGACGTAAGACAGGTGCCTCTAC
The DNA here is from genome assembly GCA_964017055.1 of Chloromyia formosa. Taxonomy (NCBI): domain Eukaryota; kingdom Metazoa; phylum Arthropoda; class Insecta; order Diptera; family Stratiomyidae; genus Chloromyia; species Chloromyia formosa. Next base: position 27,679,545 of record OZ024815.1, on the reverse strand, counting down.
GCATTGAGCTACCGGCCGCCCATGAATGTACAGTAATTGAATTAAAATTCGAGTCAAAAAGGGATTTACTGACTGATAGATTCAGGTTCCCCTAAAGATCGTGGTCCATATTACGAATCCGCCCTTTTAACCCTTCAATAGCAACAATGAAAATCCCTTCCTTGAAAGTGCTTTCTGACCTGGGGAATGGCTTCACACACAGGGAGATGACTTTCATGGATATTGCAGCCGCGCATGAAATCTTGTGCTTCCTGAATCACTGTGAAACTTTGCTCATACCGTGGAGTACAATACAGGGTGTCTCGCAACTATCGCATACCGCGCACTGCCACGTGATTCCGTATGCGATCTCCAGCAAAAAAAATGTTAAGGAAATACATATTTATTACACCGTAAGGTTGTTGTGCGTTGGAAAGTTAGGTATTTTAATTATATACGAAATTCTTAATGAAAAAATCTTAATATTCGACTTAAACAATTCTCTTTCATAGGGCCGCTAGTACCAGATTCGGGTTCGAATCCCGTCCACGACGACGTTCGTGGCCATGGATGTGCAGGAGGTGCATGCTGGCAACTGTACTCTCTGAAACCAGTTTATGCCAACGAAACGTCAACTGGGCCACATGGAACAGTTGACGTGCTATGCTAGGGGTTAGGACAATTGAGTAGCGCCAGAAATTTAGGGTGAAAATATACGATACTTAGTACAATTTGTCCATAGGAAAATAGAACATTAATTTTTGAAACCAAACTTGCACATCATGTACATATATAAAGTTCGAGGAAAAAAATAAAAACAAAAATTTTAATATATACCAGTACAACAAACAAAATACTCTTCTGATTTTTATGGGACAAATTTTATATATAAGTTTAAACTATAAGCCGAGCTTAATACCCTCTAGTTTATTCGAGATTTGCGAAGCTTGCGTTATTTTCCAGTTATTGCGTTTTTAGTAATTCAAGATCGGCGTAATGCCCGACGATCCAAAGCACAAAACGCCTGTTTTCCAGCATTCATAGGGCTGTAACTCCATAAAATTAAGAAACTAAGATGTAATAATGTTAACAGGATTTGATCATATTAAAATATAGAATTAATTTTTGGAACAGGACAAGCACATTTTCTATGAAAAAAATTCGAGAAAGAGGTCATGAAAAAAAAATTGTTGTTGATCAAAACAGAAACTTAAATTTTACAAAGCTATAACAATTAAACCGTTTGTTTGACTTTCACGGTATAAACTAAAAACATTATAACGGAGTGTCAGCTGTGATTAACTTTTTATCTAAGTATTCTAGCTAGCGTAGTTTTCGAAATATTGTGTTTTTAGTAACATGAGAAGTGAAGCTAAAATGTAAAGAATTTAAAAAAAAAGTAGCTTGATATTTTTTGTAGGTAATTGCATTGAAAATCAAGTGTCAGTGCGTGCATGCAGAGTTACGGGGCACCCTGTAGTGATACCTGAAGCTGTGAAAGCTAATTTATTATGAACTTAAAATCAATGACTCAACGCTTTATTTGTTATTCTTTGTAAATGTTCATTTGAGCGTAAGACCAAATCAGTTCTTATCTGGTGTTTCTTTTTATATAAAATCATACAAAAAATATTTAACAAGTAATATGTGTTTACGTACTTCCGAATATATAGATGTATACCTTTTTAACGATTTTTGTGTATGCATGCATATTTTCACTAAATACATCATCTAAAAGCCTGGCGATAAAGAAAAACCGTTCGAGGGTAAGCTGTTTAAATAATGTTGTGATTAGATGACGAACAGCATTACGATAAAGAATACGAATTCCATCCATTCCGTCAATGAAAAGATATTATCAATGGCTGCGTTTGTGCGAGCATTGAACATGTTTCTGATTTGAAACAGTGTGACAGAGACATAAAGCATTGTGTGCCCGTAAGACGTCAGTGAACCAAAATGATGCCGAAACATCTATATAGGAACCCCGAAAGAAGAATGAAAACCGATGTATTTTTGTTATCGCTGTCCCTTACTAATAGCACGAAGGAATAAAGCGCTAACAGTACTAAATAGAAATTTGGAAATTTGTATCTCTCATCTCGTATAGAGATATTGTCTAGTAATCATGATCAGGGAAAACGAATCTTATATTTCCTTTCTAAATATCCATACCATTCAAGACAAAACCTTCGCCATACAAACCGTGGAACCAGAGCAGGTTATTGTGAATAATCGGTCTACTTTGCTGTTGTTTTGTAGTTGCTGTCCCTTTCTATGTAGTGCCATTAGTAAAGGACAGGGTAAAAGTACATAGGCCTACTTACATTATTTACTTCGCCTGGTTCCGGGCTTGTCATTTAGATGGTTTTGATTCAAGATAATACAGCGACACTCTCTTCCTCTCACACGTACGGATGCACAACAATTTACATGTCTTGTCTATTACTAACCGTCATTTACTGGAAGGATCACAATCGAAAATGGCCAGAACGCGGCCAATCATACTCGCACGTGCTACTTATTCATGTACTCCAAGGTACTATACTCATAAGTCATAAGTCCATCTGTAAATTCGCGATACGGCGATGATCCCTTATTTAATTTGCAGAGCTTATGGGTAAAAAAAATCCAATGAGATTGGTAATATGTCAAGCATTTCCAACCAATCATGTATAATATACATAAATTGCAGTTTAAAAAATAAACATTTTTTTCCAGAAGACGTCTTAAGTAAATTACATTCAATTCGCTTTGAAATATTGTAGGAACAGACGAATGTACGTCAGGGGTTCTAGGCTTCCGTTTAATGAGCTTTGAGTCACGCATTATGAAGATTTTTGATTTCAATAGAGGAATGCGGAGAATAATGATCGTTCGATTAAGTAAAAGTATAATAGCTGGATTTCGGTCTAAAACCGATTACCGAGGCCAAATAAGTTGACGTTTAACCAATTGGCTTTCAAGTTTGATCCGATGAGATCCCATACAAGACCTGGATTTAAACCGGTTTGTCGTTTTGTATGAAAATGGTCCAAGATTCCGTGAATCGAAAGCGGCTATTGATGAGTTCGGTAATCGTGAGGTTTCGGTCGCGACTCTATGTTGCTTGCATCCAGAGAACAGGGGTTCATTTCCTCAGCTCATTAAAAAAAAATGAAAACTATAGTACATGTGGGTACTCTTAGAAATCCCACAGCGTTCCAAGCTTGCAGTAAAAGACTGCGAGGTGTATGCTGTACCATCCGAAATTTAGATGCTACCGAAACGTCAACAAGGCTAATATATTGACGCGCCCATGCCCCTAGAGGTGTCAAGGCAATTATCAAGTAAATTCGCTACACCTTTCACTTGCAAAACGGAATGTTGTGACTAAGGGCGGAGAATTTGTCCAAAAAAAAATCCTATACTACAATTCACTCTCGGTACATTCCAAGATATAGCAGGAACTGTCAACAATGTCACCATGGAGGCTATTATGGAGGCCCTGTAACTTGCTGAGGTATAAAAAACTCTATTGAAATGGATCAAAACATTTCTCTCGAACGGGCTAATAATATCTGAATGTGGTGGTGAACAGTACTTAATACGAAAATCAACATTGCGAAAATGGAGATGGTACAGAGGCTATGTTGCTTGAGGATCACTGGTGCCCTAAGAACAGTATCTTCCCTCTCTCTGAACACTCTTCTTAACCTGCCTCCAATTGACCTACATCTAAGGAATGAGTCTGCTAAATGTGCTCTAAGGCTCAGACAAGCAGGTCACTTCAAGGGACCATATGGCCACCGCAGTATTAATTTCTTCATCTAATAATACTGACTATACGAAACCAAAAGTTGGTTTCAATATAAACATCGGAGTCAATATATCCGACAGGGAACAGATCCCGGTAGTTGATCATGGACGCAGGAAAGCGCTGAACCTGTACACGGGTGACTCCAAGATGGAAGCCGGAGTCGGTGCAGCGGTAGCTTCCATGGAACCTATCCTTCGGACCACCGAATGAGTGTAGCATTTTCCAGGCGGAGGTGCTTGCGATCCAAAAGGCAGCCGAGGTGATGATATCATTTCGGAAATAGGGTAGAATCGTTATACATTCGGACAGTCAAGCAGCACGAAAGGCGCTGCAGTTCGTTACTAGCAAGTCAAAGACAGTGCATAGCTGCCTGATAGCTCTACAAACACTGAGATCAGCTCGGACCGTGGAACTACGATGGATTGCGGGCCATAGGTAACTAAATAGCTGACGGACTAGCCAAACAGGGGGCTAGCCTCGAACAAGGGACAATCCAAGAGTTGCCGACGCCAATACAAATATGCAAGAAGAAACTGGACGACGGAATGCACGAAAAAGACAACGCTAACTGGCTTATAACAAACGACTCCAGAATAACGAAAGTTATTGGAGCTCTTATGACAAAAGTAAAACCAAAAGGTTTTTAGGACTACCCAAAAGTCAGTGGGCATACTAACATGCCACCAGTTGATAGGGGAACACGCGTACAGACTACAGCTAATATCTAACGATGAATGCAGGAGTTGTCAGATACCAAACACCAAAGAAATTCTAAAGCACCTTCTACGCGACTGTGCTGCAGTCGCTAGAAGAATATTAAAGTCCCTGGGAGCTTACTTCTTCAACGACGTTGAAGGAGTTGCAGAACTAAGTTGGAGAAGCCTCTTGAGTTTGGTCAAAAAGTCAGGTTCCTTCCAGCTCAATAACGATCTTCAGGTAATGGCTGGCAACGACACGGTACTCATCCCATATCGTTGCCAGCCCTTACCTCTAATATGTGGTATCGCTATGGACCCCGGTCTATGCGGAGCCGTTGGGTTGCCACTCTACCTAACCTAACCTACAATTTGGGGACAAGATTAATCCACAATTGATAAAGTTACATATTATCGGGCCCTCATCTTAACTGACTGCGAATCAAAGCGGCGATCAACCTTAGCTTATTTTCAAAGTCAACTTTGATGTAAATGTACTCTCATTGTACCCTGATCGTGTCAACCCAGCTTTAGCCAGATACTTTTTAATACTTAACTTCAGGTGGAACATGATAGATACATATGTATTTGTAATTGATGTTGCTAATTGCCTTGGCTTGCATTTTTATGCCTTGTTGACGTTTCGACAGCATATCCGCTTTTCGGACGTGCAGTTGCTAGCATGCACCTCCATATTTATTTTGATATTATTTTTTAATTTGATCATAAATTTCATAAAACAAAAATAGATTTCTCTTTCAACTGGTAATTTCTATAAAAAAAACCTATTTTCCACTCTCGTTACAGATTATTCGAAGAACACGGTGATTTGTTGAATTTATTCTCCAAATTTTACGATTTAAAAACAAAAGAAGAGCAAGCAACGTCAGAAGATTTAGCCGAACATGCAAATAAAGTAATGGAAACATTAGATGAAGGCATTAGAGGTCTAGACGATTTAGACACATTTTTCGAATATTTACATCAAATTGGTGCTTCCCACCGAAAAATTCCTGGATTTAAAAAGGAATATTTTTGGGTAGGTATTTGTATGAAACGTATGGAATTTTATGACTATAGATTTAAAAATAATAAAGAATGAATTGTTGTTCGTCAAAGTGACGCATAATATATACATTGGCCAAAACTCACGTCGTGGTATTAACTAAAAAGAACTTTTGTGTCAGTTAGCTATTTTATTAAACTTTCTTCACAACTATGTATGTTCTGTGACTTTTGCTAGTGTCGCTAGCAGCAGGGTCTTATTTGCGTTGTGATATTCTCCTTTAGTTCCCACATAAAGAAGAAGTCCGGAGCCGTTAAATATCGGGATCATGGAGGCCTGTTGGAATTTGGAGTAGAAGAATTCATGCACTACATACTCCAATTTTCAATTGACAGTGAAGAGTAAACTAGCCAATAAGGGATAAGATAGGGAATTAAAAAAAGACAACTGTGGTCAAAACACGTATGGGTTTTATGCGATGATGACCCTTCTAGTGTTACGAAGATTATAATCGAAATGTAAGATCCCTATGGTAATATCCGTAAACTTGTTTCAAAAGTTGAAACGTTCCCATGAAAGTTTCCCCAATTGCAGGCATAAATTTATGTTGCATCATTGCTCTCGAAAAGCGCAACTTACAAAGCTCGCTATTAACACTTTAACACGTTGGACTAACTCATAAATACAAATAACACAAAAATTAAACGGGGTATGTATTAACAATCCAGGAACATTTGGTTACAAGGGAGGTTATGCAGAACACATTGCTACAAACCTCACATCACTAAATAACTCCGATGGTGTGTAATTAGTTAAAGTGTGTGGTTTTTTTCTGAATAGTGTATAAGACCTTCTATTCTTCCTTTTCTCAATACATAACATAATAGATATGTAGATACTTCTACATCAAGTTTATTTCTTTTAGTTATCATTTTCATGAAGTTTCAAGTTTTAATTAATGCCGATTTCTTCCTGGATTGAGAGATTTATCTCCACTCCTCGTTCGGAAAGTTAACATTTAACTTTTCTACAAAAGATATGAGATGTGGAAGGTATTTTTCTACATCTCATACCTTTTGACCAATTCAGTAACTCAGTTCAGACAATAGACTGTAAAGCTGCTATCTGTATTTACCAACAATATTAGGTATGCAAATCATACATATTTCATTCTAGAAGTCCAATTTTTATCACAAACATTTCCTTTAACTACTCCCACCATAAGACCATGCAAATTATTCTTCTTGAAAATTCAAAATTTGCTTTTAGCAAATTTGCATTGAAAGCTTCCGACAGAAAAGACGACGACGTGGTAGCTGTAATACTGGAGGCTCCTTTTGGATTCCTTTTACACGTAAAACATGACAGCTTAAATTTACTGTCGTATCTTTCACCCGATAATAAATTCACATACACATACCGTTGCAATGACTATCAGACTAACAATTTTGGCGAATTTACAGCGTCATCCTAGGAGGACTTGGCACCAAATTGTCGAAGCTGGGTTATGCAGGATGCAGATATTATGCAGGTGCAAGGCACCTTGAAACCCTTTAGCAAGTCAAATTTCATTTGGACAAGAAGCCTGCGAATCTTAATAAATAACCGGGACACATAGTGTTGACGACAGCAGCTATTACTTAAATCTCGTCAGTTAACGGGTGAAGGGAGATGCCAACATTTAGTAAGGACTTGTCTGATATTCTGCTTTCTACATTACTAAAAAAAAATTCATTTTTGGGGCGATGTATTTTTGAGAGTGAATTTTATGGGAATAATTCAGTGTCACATAAGCTGTTCATAATGTGAAAAATTTGGTAGGTGTAACCGCCGGGAACTTATTCCGACGATGCTTTAAAATTAATGAAACTCAATTGCATTTTCTGGGAAGAATTCGTGATATACTGGAGGGGATAAAACTGTTAATAAATTATATGAAGTTGAAAGCATTCTTTTAAGAGTCCGCGCACACAGCAAACTTTTTAGTTCGCATAAAAACTAAATAGTTTAGTCAGAAAAATATAACACACGGTGGTTTATGAGACGGTGCGCGCACAGCGATAACTAAATAGTTTAGTCTGCTGTCCTTCATCCGAAGGTGGAGATAGAGTTGCGATTGACGTTAGACGTCCAGAGGATGTAAACATTTCTGTAGCGAATGCGTTTCACAAAGAAGCAGTTTCCCGTTAAAGCCTGCGAATGAAAATATTGGCATTTTAGAAAACAGTGCTAAATAGCTTCTTTCTTCTACGCAGGTGGATCAATTTCCATGAACTGTGTTTTACATTCATATTCTACTGAATAGAGATCGTCTTCAAATAACCTCCACTCCTACATAAATGCATACATAAGTCAAACCATTTATTTGTTGTAAATTTTTTCCTACGTTAAAAATGTACACTACTGGTATGAATAAATACGAAATCTATAAACATTTTCACTTTGTAGAAAGTTCGAAAGTTGTAGTGTAGTAAACATCACTTTATTCATAGGAATCATACTACACAGCTGCCTTTCCTACAAAATATGCAGTATGATGAGCTTTACTACATTTTATTCATATGTACCAGCCAATGTTGCTAGCGACTTGAAAATTTAGTCAAATATTCTTAGTAATGCGGATATATTGGTTGGTACAGCAAATGGGGGCGATCCGACCAAAAGGACGCCTACCTACCCTGTGTGGAAGTCCATACACTCTACACTGGTCGGCTCGACCTTGACCCACTGTGACTCGAATTCTGCCCGGCATATGCGACACGTTTGGACAAGAAATGCCAAGCGATTCGAGTATGACGAGCATAACTATTGTGTGTTTATGTATATGCAATGGCGTGGCCCGTCGGGACGATCATTTCGATTATGATGATTAAATGATAGAAAATTATGGCTGACGATGATGATGATTTCTGTTCTATAATAAAAGCGCCGCCCCTGAAGCAAAATCGATTTGCGGTTGAGTAATTTCTATTACGAGTCCACTTGCGGGGGAAGGATATCATGTCGATTACGAGTCACAGTCGAGCCGAGGTCGACGAGTCTATGTCAAGTCGATCGGTGTGTGTGTGTGGATATCCTTAGTTTTATGAGAATAAGATGATGAGAATTCATTTGCGTCACGCGGTCTCTATATCAAAAGCTCAACACCCTCACTGAATCATATTAGCTGCGTTTTTTTCGTACAGAGTAGAGTAGAGCATGTCAACTGGCAAAGAAAAACGATCGAGAGCAAATTGGGGTATATCATGTTTTTGCTAGGAGTGTATCTTGGTTTAGTTTGAATTCAAATGTCAACTCAAATTTCAAGAGAAAATTTAAATCCTTAGTACATTATACAATCGGCAGCAAAATTATTTTGTATGTTTACTATTGCAAATAATTACATAAAACGAACATTTTATTGACAGGAAATGAATTTTATGTGCTTCCCAATCTGTAACTACCCAAAAACTTCGACACCTGCGGCGCCTGCATTTCAAAACGCTGACTACTTAACCGAGCAGTATTCTTGCACTGACGTTTTATCCAGAGCAGCTCAGATCAAATTGTTAGTGTAATTGTATGGTCTTAACCTGCTCTGCTTTATATGGATCTTGAAAAATACGCGCCTAATCTCTCATTAACTCGTGTTATATGAAAGGAATTCCTATTATATTATTATATTCCAGTAGAACGCTCAGCAAATGCAATAGAAAATCAGTGATTTGATCTTGGCGGAACTCTGATGCCTGTTCTATTTTATTTTCTACGTCTGTACCGTCTGTCAGCATTATTTAATCCTCTTCCGTCGAACAGTTCTAGCTGTCAAAATCTCAGCAGCCCGTATCACCTGTTTGGAATTATCGTCCGATCAATTTTTAACAGGAGGATGGGTGCCGTTTAGTTATTATATTACGTATAGGATAAACTTTAACCAGACATTGTAAAAACAGCTCTTTGAGATGCATAATTTGCATCCTCTTTGTCGAGAAGCTAGCCTTTAATTTCGAGAAACCATCTCTTCCTTTCAACACCTTGTGGGGCATAGGGCATTAACCACGCCGACTTTCCACCTAGTCCTATTCGCCGCGATCGCCTTCAACTGTCTCCGCGATTTGCCTATTGAGAAAACCGATCGTGGTCCGTTGTTTGTAGCCGAAAGTTGTTGTCGGCGAATCAGTCCTTGGTATCGAAGACTCGTTTAATGTTTCTAGTGTAACATTGTTTCAGGTACGCAGGTTACAAGCCTACATACCCATGGGAAACCATAAACAACTATTGTCCTCTTATATATGTTGTCTATTTATTTTATTTAGCTCTTGTTGATTTTCGTCCTGGTTCTTTATAGCGCAATTTTTATATCCATTCATGTAAAAAATTACGCAATATTTCTTTTTCCTCATCTGCTCACTAATTACATGGTTCACGAAACATTTCATTAAAGGAATATCTGTTTGCTAAACCGTGCCTGTCAACCTAGTGCTGAGCAACAAAAGTTCCCACTACCACCATCATCCATTTGTCTAAATCATCTGATTGTCTTAGAAATTCTTTGCTGTGTTCGATTTGTTTCAGAAACTTTCATTTAAGATGTATTTGAAGCGTTTCAGTTCATGGAACTGTCGGACTCACCGACATCAGGGAAAATACTCGAGAGTTTAACTAGAAAGTTTAATGCTTTCTTCATTATTTGTCCATTTTATTGCAGGAAATATCTTCCAACTGGAAACTTGAAAAACATTTCATTTTCTAGTAAATGTGGAAGGCCACGTGATTGGTATACATAATTTGGTGTACTCCTAGCAATTGTAAGCTAGTGGAATTTATTTTGTGTTTCAATTAATCATGTATTTAGAAACAGGTATAATAACAGGCCATGGCCCAATAAATTATTGGCCCGAACTACAATGGTCATGTAGTATCTTAAGACAGTGCCGTGCAGAGAAAATTTGGCGCCCGGGCGGTGATTTAATATAGCGTACAATAGAAGAATATAATAAAGAGTATAATTATTTGAATTATTTTCTTTACTTTTCTTGGTTTTGTATTACAAATTATTATTAATGTTTTATATCAAATTTCTCAAATAAACAGCTTATCTCACCTAGTACAATATCTTACCTTTATTTTAAAAATTTATCCCAGAAAAATCAAAGGAATTTTCTGTTGATTGTACTACAATAAAATACAAATTTTTGTTGTTAATTTTTTAAATTATTTTGCATTTTTATCACTTTTTCTTCAATTTGCGTATATGTAATGTTTTGTTTAAAAAATCTGATCTAAATTGTCCAAACGATTTTCATTCATAGGCCCGCAATCGCAAGAAATTAGGATGGAATGATCTAGGCATAATAATAAAACTTGTACATTATGTATACGAAAATTAAAGAAAAAGTTTTAAAAGGACGAATTTAAAACAATAAAAAAAATTCACTTTATAGAGATACAACCACATAAACTATTCATCTGACTTTTATGGGATAAATTTTGAAAATAGTGGAAGGCACTAGTTAAGATTAGGCGTTTATTTGTTCTAGCTTGCGTATTTTTCCAGCTATTGCGTTTTTAGTAATGGTAAATCGGCGCAGTGCACGACGTTCTAATGCACAAAAAGTCTGTTTTCATACATTCAAATAGCTAAACTCCCAGAAAATAAAAAATAGAATGAAATGATGTTAACACGATTTGATCATAATTAAATAAAGAATTCATTTTTGAAACAGAACAAGTACGTTACTTATGCAAAAATTCAGAAAAATGCTGGTGGAAAAATAATATTTTCTGTGCAAAGCAAACATCCTGATTTTACAATTTTATTACAACTAAACCGCTTGTCTGATTTCCAACAAAAAAGTTTTGTATTTTGAAACAACGTATTGGCAGTGATCGACGTTTTATTTGAGTGTACTCAATTGCCCTAACCCCTTGTGGGGCATAGCGCGTCAACTGTTCCATGTGGACCAGTTGACGTTTCGTTGGCATAAACTAGTTTCAGAGATAACAGTTGCCAGCATGCACCTCTTGCACATCCATGGCTACGAACGTCGTCGTGAACGGGATTCGAACCCGAAACGCCAGTAGTCAAACATGAGACCGAAGCCTTAACACACTGCGCTACCAAATATTGAATTTTTAGTAATGTGAGATAGGCAATTTATATAAAATGTGGGTCCTTACTGTACTTTAAAAAAAAAATTGTAAATTATCTTTTATTAAGTACATTGTAACGGACGGTTTGGTGGGCATCCGAAGATGCTCGTGGGGACGGAGCCTAAGGTAGCTTAATTGACCGTGAAGGTCGGGCCGTGCCATCTGGTGAAGAAAAAGGCTCCTCAACGAGCTAAGCAGCGACCTATGCTTGCTGTAGCTCAGTTCGGGAGACGTGGGCGGGGTTTTCGCCGCTCGTTGCCCCTGTCCTTTACGTATTAACAAAAATTCATAGGCCTGGGGAAGACAACACAACCAAGGGAGGTAAAAATGGGGAATAAAAAAAAATGAGGCGATAAGGATGGAATGGTTTGCAGATGGCTCGCTTGCCCCCGCGCTCGTATTGGGGTCCAGGTGTAATGGGACCCTTGGCCTTTGGTTTCGTACCACCGACAGATCCTTACTCATCAGGTGCTGCTTCGATCTGCCGGTGGGAGCAGCACAACCAGACCAGAATATGGTTCATTACAACATACATAATATCCAATGTTACGGTACGATAATTAAAAATAGAAAGAAGTGGTATGATGGATTTTAAAAAGGGTTCTATGATAAGGTGTCGGATGTCACTTTCGCGGTCAAATCTCTTCTTCCAAATGCACTATTGAAATTCCCAAATACCAAAGTCGTTTTCGGCGCTCCCTGCTAATGGCGCCCGAATCGGTTGCCTCTTAGCATGGTCCTGATCGTTCGATTTCAAGCTTGGAGAAATTAAATAGAGGGAAAGATATTTTTCCTGGTATGTCAGGGGCTCCAACCTCAAACGTCAATGTTTCGAGTAGCAACAAAAATACGAGTACATGGTGCGTTGTCAAGCTAAGCTACAGACGCATACTACTCGTAAGTTGGTATGCGGAATCAGTGGCGGATCTAGAAATTTAGTTCGGAACATTTCTGTTTCGCAACAATAAGAAGACTCTGCCGACTCTACATCGTGTGTCCTACCATCTAGCGGATTTTCTGTCTAACAAACAAATTCCAAACTGGGCTGCCGCCGTAGCACGCAGAGCGAACGACGTGAGCATTCGTGTTGTAAAGATCCCCTATTGTTGCGAAACATGAATGTTCCTATATTTCTTTTGATATGCGGAAATGGAAAATATGCAAAATAATGTGTGATATGGAAAATATGGCAATTATGGAAAATATAAAAAATATCAAAACTGAAATTTATGGAAAATTGAATTAGTATATTGAAAATAAACAGTGCCGTCTAAAAAAATTTATGGATAAGGTTTTCACCACACGATTTGTCAATATAATAAAGACATTTTATTTTTTGAACAAAACCGCAGATCTCACCTTACTAGAAACGCAACTGAAGAATATTGATAAAAAATCAATAATAATCAATAATAGCTAATACTTTAATGAATAAGATAAGATGAAATGAAATGAACATAATTAAAAAAAATTCAGTCTGTGTTCTGTTGTGATAAAATCGTGTTAGCTTCATTTGATTGAAACTTCTTGGATTGAGGCAATTGCGGCTGGCCTTCAAATGCAACAAAAAAACACTCCTATCCACAAAAACTCAAAAAAAAAAACTATCAGGTTATCGATACAAGAAATTATTTATTATTTACTATATTTTTTATTACTTGAGTTAAATGTAAGCGGCCATTGAACATTTTGCAATTAATTTTTAATACGTATTTGAATTGGAGCGTTTAATTTCACCATTAAAATTTTAGCATTGTTGGACCTTGGAACGTAGCTAGTACAAAAAAAGCCCGCAAGTAGTTTTTTATTTCATTACCTCAACGGGTTATCTCATTTCATTCATTAAAAAAATAGGACATTTTGTATAAACCACCCTACATAAATATGAAATATTTGCATTACGACAGACTAAGCACGAATAGTGATTTTTGGAATTGTTTTTTGAATAAAAATTATAATTTTCGGAAAATCGAATCTTACATCTTCCCTAACACCTTTTACCTCAAAATGCGGTGTTAAGTTCGTACACATGTAAGCCACCTCTTCAACACCAACCACACTCCCCGAATCGTGTGTGTGTAAATTCCTAAAAAGTTTCCACCTCTCAAGAAAACCGAAAACACTCAGGAAAAAAAGACCAAAAACGTATTAACACCCCTAGTCAAAATCCTTCAGCGTTCTCTTGACTCTACTTAGAGACGACAACGATAAGGACCATGAGAAGATTCAGTTGACACAGGAGAAACAGCTTAGAAAGAAGATCCCACCATTTCCAAGAAACGAAGTTGAACAAAAAAGGTTTCATCTTAAACAAAAGAAAACAACCTCCTTCACATTGTCTATCAGCGGGCAAACAAAAAGTAGAAATGAACAGAAAAGTTGAAAGGAATCTAAAGGAAACGAACAGAATCCCAAGGGTGCTTGAAATAAAACGAACAATTTACTAGGGACAAAAGTGATCAGGGAAAACAAGAAAAATAGGCAAGATACCATATATGGATTTCTCCTTTTCGACATCTCAAAAGATAATTGCACAAAAAGTGTTCAATTCCCTAGGGTGGAATTGTTATTGAATTATCTAGGGAAGTATAGGACAATGTGTACATACTCAGTTGGAAGTCAAGAGCTTACACATATCCTTCAACATCCAATTATGATAAGAAGTTTTTTCATTGTATTAACGAATAGACGAATCAGCTAGTAATGATGTGTCGATTTAGCCGACCAAGCCTTAATCGCACGTTTGGAATGTTCGTAGAATAGATAAATGATTCAAGCGAACTTGTCAATTATTTAATTAGCTCAATTAGCCACATTCACCGACACATGTCTGAATTAATTTAGCACATACAAATATGTATTTCTCCTTGATTCTATTTCTTCTTTAAATTAAGAGCCTGAGTGATTTCGTTTATACTATATATAGTATATGAGTTAGTTTTACTGATTAGGTATTATTTTAGCACCTATATAAAATATAGTCCGTCCTTGGCTTAAAAAGTTAACAAATTGTTCCTTTTGGCCTTGTTTCTCCAATGCGTGTTTCATGCCCTGCTCCTTTGCAATCGGTTATAAATTTCTCCGAATATTGGTCGTATCTGACTTTGAAAAATGTTCATCTTGTTTTTGGAGACTTCAATCAGGCTCCAGGCTTCGCCATCATATTTTAGCACAGGTAGTACGTATCATTTGTAGACGCAGAGTTTCAGTTTCCAGCTCGCATACTTCGATTGAATTATTGGAAGAATCGACAAAAATGCCTTGGATGTCTTTGGATTCCGAACATCTCGCTGATGTCCTTTGACAAGTTACTCACCAGGTATTTGAGAACTCGATATTGTGATCCCCGACTGTGATGTTCCATTCTTGACATTTTCCATGTTATTCTGTTAATTTTCCATACCTTCAATTTATCGTATTGTCCATATTTATACCCTCCACGAATTTGATTGGATACATTAACTTTGTTATGAAGTTTGCAACGCACAGACGAAAGCATCTCCGACCATATAAACTATACATATTCTTATGCTTAACTTAAGCTAATGGCTCGTTTATATTTGCCAGTGCACCGGCATGCCTGTAGACTTGTCGACAAGTGCCTTGCGTGTAGCTGCTTGCACGACGTGTGCCAGTAGGTGTTTACACACACAATTCGACTTGCAAGTTGGCTGGGATTTTTTCTTGAGTGTCAATTTGATTATCACGTATTTACCATTGCGACATTCAGTTGCAGGCGACGTTGATCTTTGATCATTTTTTGGCGTACCAATGACAGCAAACATATGTTCGCAAGTCTACTGGAATGCTTGTAGGAAATCAATTGGCCCGGGAGGCCAGCTACTTGCAAGGCGCAGTGCGGGTTTACTGGCCTGGCAGTTCACAGGCACGGGTGTTTACACATACGCAAGTGACAGCTTGCAAGTTACTTGCAAGGCACTTGCAATGCCTGTAAAATGTGCGTACTTGCACGCTCTACTGGCAAGTGTAAACGCTACTTAAAATAAAAGTAACTTTACAGTTCACTGCAACAAACCTTCTTTATACATAATATTAGCAGTACAAGGACCAGAAATTAGATCACTGGAGTTGCTAACACGGGAGAGAGCCACATAGAGCTGACCGTGCGAAAAGCAATGGACACTTAGGTCCAGGCCCGCGACGTCCAGCGTCTGGCCCTGTGCTTTGTTGATTGTCATTGAGTAGCATACGCTGACTGGAAACTGCACACGTTTAAGACCGCACGGGAAATTATTTGAAATGAAAGCGATTATTATGAAGACTCTTATCACCCGCTCTGCATCCTATTAAAATCTCAGGTTATATCAATTTTAGCTGAAGACTTGTGACGTTCAGGGTACGGTTACATGGTTTCGGTGGGATGAAATTTCTAAGCAGAATTGAAGGGACGCCAACTTTTAAAATTAATTTGTAAGACTTAAGCCCAGGGAATTTAAATATTCAACCGGCTAATGGGTAGCATCTTCTTGATTCGTTACTCGGTTGATTAAGCTATATTCAACACATTCCTCAGAAATACATTTTAATATTTCAGTGTTTATTGCAGATGCCTGGTCGGGGAGTCGAAATAGCTCTCCCGCGAAGCCAAGAGTTTTCATGAAAAGTTAATTTTGCATGGTCGCCATACACCGACACCGAAGAAATTAGAAATTATTATGCAGAATAAGCTTCCCTTTTTCTTCTTGATATGTACCGTCATCAATTTTTAGTAACAGATCTGAAAACTCTTGGCCGTTTGGATTACCTCCAGTTCGCACCCGCCTATTGGTTGATAAATGCATGTGTATGACAATGCGCCATTGTCATGAGCCTTAGACATCCCCTAGTTTCATCAGTCCTCATCCCTCGTGGTATTGGCAAACTCGGCACAGAAAAGTAATGTAATACCGCCCATGGGCCGGTCGTTTTGTTTGATGTCATGTAAGATTCTATCTACTGCCTCAACCATTTTCCGATTCGCCATAGTGCACTCGGCCGGCCGATATTATTATTATTGCGCAGAATCCTGGCTTTGTCACTCTTCCTGGGAATGGAACACACTATGGGGTCTCCGTATGGTCCAAGTCAATCGGGATCCTGACCGTATTATGGGCAGTTTTCCCTCCTGGTTACAACGTGGCGGCTATTCCCAATGAAGGGACAGCAATTACTATTTTGCTTTGGATACGTATTTGGGCTGAGATGACTTTAGTGAGAAATGTCGTTGTTCTGCTGTCATACTAGATAAAGCATTTTACAATATTTCAGCTAACTCCGCTGAACTATAGTTGTTTTCCGGCGCACACTCCGTATTAATTTGTTCCCTGCCTGAAGTTGGCATACGTGGGCATACCATATTGAGGGGGAGAATTACCGCCGATAGATGCTACTGTTTTTTAGATAAACAATAAGCATCGATTGAGATTCCTCTCGCGTAATTCAGATCCTCGCTATTATTGAGGCGTGCATCCCTGAAAAAGTCTTCAATAAATTTATTTTGATAATTATGCCACAACTTCGCGATACCCGAAAGACCAGAATCAACCAGTAATATTGGAAACAAACGACGCAAGCGATGTAAACTTGACACATGCTTCGGCCAATGCGTCATCCCAATCCTGATCACCATCTAGCAATTGATGTACCCGGAAAGCAGCCTGAAAAGTATCGTATGCAAAATCTTCAACCTTTCGTAAATCAGCAAAAGAAGTAGAAGATTTAATTAAAAACTTTGCCCCTGTGCAGTAGGTATAATGCCCACACAAGAAAGCAGCACCAGGGGCAGCAACAAAAACAACAACAGGCAGATCTACTTTCGCCACTGTCGCTGCCACTGCGTTCAATCTAGGTCGCTAAGGTAAATGCATACTTTCTAACTTGACATTTCGCCGCTGCTGAAATCAGTTCAATCCGGTTAAGGCATAAGAAAGTATATTACAACACACATTTGATGCCGCTGCTATGCTTCTGCCGGCAATGAGTTCACGCATAAGATTTCAAATGTTTCTGATCATTCTCAATTATGACTATAAACATACTCACATTATGATGAAAAAAATTTACAAAATTATTGAGTCAACCGATATTTCACCACATGAGTCATTAAACACAAATCGGTGGAGTTCTACGCTAAGCTAATGAGGTGAGAGGTGAGGTTTCAATTTCTTTTTGCATATTCAATCGAAATTGCTGTTCAAGACCGAGAATCGGGGGCTACAGAAACTTTTCATTATTTCACATAGATGGGGGAGGTGGGTGTTCCATTCGCCGAATACAATAGAAATACCAAATATGTAACTAGATCCTACCAAATCCAAATTTCAATTGAAAATGTTCGACGCAGAGTCCAAATCCACCGTCCCCGGTTGATTGACATCATATTCATCGATCAACCACAAAAAAATTAATATATTAAATTTTCCTCTTTCTATATCAATTAACTAAAATTTAACTTACCAATTTGTTTGTGTCTCTTTTCAGAAAATCGAACAACCGTTTTTAACCGCTGTTGAAACAACACTCGGTGATCGTTACACCGAAAATGTTGAAGGCATTTATAAAATTACAATAAAATTTATTATTGAAACACTTGTAACAGGGTTCGAAAGTAGTGCCAATAATATGTCAGCATCATCCCAACCGCCATCAGCAGTAAATAGTTCGACTGATAAGAATCCATCGTCACACGTCAATTCATAATTAACAAATAATTAAAATGAAATGCAAATCTGCACAAACATTTTTAAAACCAGAAAACAAAACAATTATAAAGAAAACGCAATGCACAAAAACATTTTGAAAAAGTATAGAAAATATCAACAACGTGCATTATTGCTAATTTACAATTATTATTCTTTCATAAACAGATGTACACAGCTGAATAAGATTGTACGAGTATAAGTGTATATTTTTATAAAACCATAAATTAAAAAAAAAACTCAAAACTCAACAAGCAGCAAAGCATATAAAAGAAACACAATGGGAAAAGTTTTGAAAATAAAAAGAAAAGGTATAAAATTAATGAAAAAAAAACGAATTTCCACCTAATAAATATACTTCATAATATGATATATAAACGAGTATATACACGAAAAATGAAAAATATTATTGAGAAACTGTACATGTATGTATTGCGAAAAGACGTATTATATTCTAACCCATTGTAAAATACTTAGGAAAACATAAACAGAAGAAATATAGAGTTGTATTGACATTGTAATTGTGTAATAGGGAAAAAAAATAAATTTAAAGAACAACACTTCCATTTGTGCAATGAAATACATTTGGAATGATATATTGCATTTAATTTGTCTTAAAAAAGTAATTAGTGTTAATAAATATAAAAATTAAATTAAATTAGAGTCGAATTGTGATAAAGGCAAACGCTGTACATAGTTCAAACTCTATTTAATCACATGATATTATTTACAATATTTTGTATTCTCATTTATTTCAATCAATTTTTATTGATAGAATATTCTCAAAAGCAAACACAGACACACACTATTACTAAGCGGAACAGTTAATTAAGTGTAAACGGTTATATATAGAAATAAAGCAAACGTGAACTAAAAATGAAGAATTTTTTGTTTTTTTATTATAAACACAATATTCTTGTATTTCCCCTTCTCAGGAGTAGGTATATTCTGGTCAACTACCGTATATATTTTGAGATTTCAAAACCTTCCTTTTACTGCACGCTTTATATACGAGTGTATCAGAACCACCAGAATCGAACCAGTGTGCCATATAGCTGCCACAGGAACGGTCGACACAAAAACAAGCTTTTGTGAGGAAAACTTTTTTATATTTCTGGAGATATTTCTACGAATTTTCATGGTAATTGATCATTTTATCGTATTATTATATACCGTACGATATTCCTGAATTTGGTTGAAATCGGCCCATATACCTCTCATAGGAACAATGAAATTGGAAGACGTTTTACTGCTGAGTCCTAAGTGCTGTGCTAAATACTAAATAAATTAAAATAAATTCTCGGTCGTGGTCCTTGACACGCGAATCGTCATGATATACTGTGCAAAATTATAAAACCGACCCATATGTCTCCTATAGGAACAACGAATTGGAACAAACCTCACTGGTCAATCCAAGGTTGCAAATACCGAATAAAACTAAATTGTCGGGCGTGGTCTTCAGCACGCGAATTCTCAGAGCAATAATAATTATGATTTTATTAGATTTCCGTCTTACTACTACTACTGTATACTGCGGTGATGATATTCAACTGAGGTAATAAAAACGACATAACTCCCTACGGTAACACCTAGCAATTTGCCGTATTGAGGTGTTTTAATTAACAAAAAAACTAGGCACATCTACTCAATTGCTCTAACCCCTTGTGGGGCATAGCGCGTCAACTGTTCCATGTGGCCCAGTTGACGTTTCGTTGGCATAAATTGATTTCAGAGAATGCAGTTGCCAGCATGCACCTCCTGCACATCCATGGCCACGAACGTCGTCGTGGACGGGACTCGAACCCGAAACGCCGGTAGTCAAACATGAGACTGATGCCTCAACACACTGCGCTACCGGTCGCCCACATCTCAGTTAATTGAAAAATTTGTGATTCCCTCTTTTAGTACTTTGATATTTCACTTAATTTTTCTTGAATTATCTCATTCATAATAAAGAAAATCTTTTGAAAACCGAATCTGTATTTTATTGTGAACAAATAATCTTAACATCGTCTGACCCCATCTTTATAATATAACTTCGGGTAATTCCAGGAAAAAAACAAGATATCCTCCGCATACTTGCCCAAAACTTCATTCGCTTCACAAGAATATACGACTACTATATATTAGGTTTGGTGCCCTTCACAGGGCTAGCTTGTTGCTTTTAAACAATAACAATTAAAATACCTTCATCAACTAAAGGGCTAAGAAATTCAAAAAGGTTTTCATAATAGTTCCTGCTTAGAATTTCACGATGAATTGCGTAGTGCATTTGCCACTTTGAAACTGACAGTAGAACTTGTTTCGATCCCACTGTTCCTATAAAATTAAATAGTAGGCCGATTTCAACTGAATTTAGGCACGCGGCTTAGTAGTAAATATAATTGACACCAAAGTCGACACTCTGTTTTAAACCGTTACAGAGTTTAAGCATTTTTTGTAAATTGTGTCAAAAAGTTTGACTTTTCCAACAAAATCAAAATTTGACACTCTCCCAGTCATTTAATCCGAGATTTGACATTACTTTCTGAAACTATTGTATTGTACATAAAATTTCCCGGTTTCGAAATTCACCATTACTACAAAGATACTGTTCAAGCTGTCAAACTCGATTTTTCACCGAAAATTCAAATGATATTTTCACAACTTACTTTGAATTGACAAATCTGCAAATTTGACAAAAATTGCCCCAATGTGTTACCTTTCCAACGGTATATTCTTTGATACGTTTGGATTTGAAAATTTTCGAATATTACGCATTAAAAGATTCTCGTAGGTGCTTTTTTTAAAAATTGATAATTTTCCTAGAAAAAAGTCTGAATCAATTAATAAATAAACATATAATGATTTGGATATTTGAAAACAGCTGTTATTATATCCTTCACGAATGTGACAGGGTATATTAACTTTGTCATGAAGTTTGCAACGCATGAAAGGAAGCATATCACACCATATATGTATAGTAAACTATGTATATTCTTGGTCAGTATGATGAGTCGATTAAGCTCTGTCCATATGTCCTGGTTATATGCAAACTAGTCTCTTAAGCAATCGAGCCATCCGCCAACCATTTCAAGCTTATCGCTTCATTTTTTTTATTCCCCATTTTTACCTCCTTGTTTGTGTTGTCTTCCCCAGGCCTATGAATTTTTGTTAATACGTAAAGGACAGGGGCAACCAGCGGCGAAAACCCCGCCCACATCTCCCGAACTGAGCTACACCAAGCATAGGCCGCGGCTAGCTCGTTGAGGTGCCTATTTCTTCGCCAGATGCCAAGGCCCGACCTACACGGTCAACACGCTAACTTAGGCTCTGTCCGCACGGGCATCTCCGGCTGCCCACCAGACCGTCCATTACACATCTCCGATTTCCAGGCGCCGCGTATTTCCTGGGGAAAGATTATGTCCCGTTTCCAGATGCCGCGATTTTCCAGGGGAAAAAAACGCGGCGTATCAGTTGGCGAATCATTGGTCTTTGCGAAACGATTTTTTCCCATCTAAAGGACCACATGACTCGGGATGATACAGAAACACACATTCTCTCTCTCTCTCTCTCTCCCACATACGAATACTAAACAATTAACATCAACAGGTGCGTTCTTTTGCGAATCTTAGCCTATACAGGTTAGAAACGCACTGCAATAACAACATCCACCTATTGGGTTAATGTTCTACCCCGGTGAGTTATCGAGGCTAAGTCTTACCCTCGATAACACATAAAGCTTTATTTTCGCCTCGTTCGATTTAGGCTACATCTATCGGTTACTAGGAATGTTCGATCGTTCCACTCTGTTTTCGCCCCATTTCACGCAATTGACTCCAGAGATTTCTGATTGAAAAAAATGGTTTTCGTTGAAATATTAGGAAACTATTCGGAATCAATTAATTTCTCTTATCACAATTGCATTTAACAAACTTGTTGTTGTTTTTTTTTATATATATATTTTTTTATGTTTTTCAAACAGTGAGATTAGACAATCACCTAGAATTTAAACATTATCTGAGACAAAATTCATGTTTCTACCCTATATAAGTCAGCTACATCGTTTTCTTTTTTTTTTTTTGTGCAATGAGTTCGCTTTAACACTACACTTGACCCTAGACTAGATGGTCTTACTGTCTTCGCTAATGGTGTTGTTGGTGACACTTCTATTTTACATGTTATACATATAAATACCCTTTTTTCCGAAACTCTGAATTCGTTTCATCCCTTGATTGTAGCGGTATAAATGCACATTTTATTAGGAGCCAACTGCCTCTTGACATTTTTCAAACCCAAGTCACAGACCAACAATAGACATCTTCAATATTTAGTACCTCTCCGTATGGTCCGTATAAACTCACCACGAACAAGTACTAAAACTAAAACGATTTAGTTAAAATGCCTTTTAGCTCAACGATATAAACGTGGCCACTGTATTTTATTGTTTATTATACCCACGAACTTTGTTTAGTGCTTCAAATGTAGTACTATTTATATTTCAGTTGATATATGTAAGTAAGTTCTAGTAGACTAGTGAATCATCCTATATTTTCGGCGAATTATAAAGTAAAACAAATCCGAATATTATCAGGATTTAACAACATGAACATGAAATATACTAATAAAAACCATTTTTCTGAAAGGCCACTCAACCACCCTTTCCGTTTCTTAATGTTACAATTTCCGGTTGAAAGTGAACTTTAAGTTTCTAAATCGAAAAGTTTATGTAATTCCACCAAAATAGCAGCTCTTTGCAGTATGCTGGACACTGTGAAAAGTGCTAATGAAAAAAAAATCCCTTTTTTCATACACCCAATTCATCCTCATTTACCTCAATAAATTTAACAAGACTTTTAGTGTAGAATAAATTAATAAAATTTTCATTTTTCGTCGTACTTATCATGCCTGCAGCATCATCGAAATCACTTTACCCATCATAAAATGAACCTCGCTCCGTAATACGTACGATTTCACCTGGAAAATCCGTTTTATTCATAATCTTTCACAATAAAGTCTTTTAGTGTAACACCCCTATGCTAGCTGAGCAGGGAACAAATTGCAGTCGTTCCAGAGGACATAACAGATCCTCGTAGCCATGAATATCTTTTTTATGTGCTCGCAGCAAATTCTTGATTACGGTGATTATAATAGACAGTAGTTAAAACAACCATAAAAAGTGCTGTGGGAGTTGAAGAGAGTGTCGTTTCTTTCTGGTCGTATAGTTACAATTAGTAGTAATTATCTGTGGAATTTACGAGTACGATAGATTTGCGAATTGGTCATTTCTTAATTTTATAGTAGTATCAGAGTCTGGCCAATCATTAATATGGGTGATTTCATGGCCAGAATGAATTGCTGAGACAGCCTGTTATATAGTATCTATAATTACAAGGAAAGGAAGTCCTGGTAATGGCTTTCAAAATTTATAATTTAATTTGCATCAATGTTAATATTTTCACGACATTCATTCCCCGAATACGATTCTTATATGCGCATCGTAGACGGAGGGACAGGATTGACTCACAAAACCGACCGAAAATCCTAAATCCTTAAACAATCTACCAAAACACGAATATGTTTTCGCCTCCAAAATTTCCCCAAAATTATTTATTTACACATTCAAGCTCGTTTGCATACTGAATAAATTAGACATGAATAAATAAGTGTGTTAGACCCGTACATAATTTAAACATTCTAAACTTCGCTTGGGATCAAAATTTCTTCACTTTATTTGCATGATAGGTGGTAAATTGGTTGAAAAACTATAATGAATGATCTACTGTTTAGTAGTAAATTTGTTTTCTATGAATTGAGAGTCGACATATCAAGCGAGCTGTCCCGACTAGCAGAGCCGGCGGATTGTGTGGATAGTATAGGTAGTACTACCGACACCGAAAATTAGGGTATAGGTAAT
Source organism: Chloromyia formosa (assembly GCA_964017055.1). Taxonomy (NCBI): domain Eukaryota; kingdom Metazoa; phylum Arthropoda; class Insecta; order Diptera; family Stratiomyidae; genus Chloromyia; species Chloromyia formosa. Next base: position 27,655,340 of record OZ024815.1, on the reverse strand, counting down.
ACATAGTGCGTTACGGTTCATCAGTGTACCAGTGCTTTAGCAGTACATTACGTCAACAGTTTTAGAGGAACCCAATCAGACAACATGTCCACTTTATCCATTAACAGCATGTCTTGAAAAATACTCATGGATACTCATTGGGAAAAAAAGCTCGAACATGACGGCCTTAAGACTCGGCTTTCCTAATACAGCACCGTGTTCAACTAATAGGAAATCGCACGTGACATTTTGCAATAGCCCGCTTCGAAATATATGCACCTTATAAAGTCGACCATTAGTTTGCTGTCCTCGCCATTTGTACAAGAAAAAGTTTGACCAGGCGAATCTATTATATTTACATATAACCGATATACAGATGGCTGGCGGAGTTGTTAAGAAGCTATGATGAATTTAAGGCAAATTAGGACATACAAGCTACCTTAAGAATTTGTCCACATACATCTACATACCTACAATAGAAAATATCCCGGAAAAATTTTGCGCCCAAAGTGGGGTTAGTCTGATTTTATCTAGTTAACGATCCCGAAATAGGTGCGTGGTACCGCTGGTTACAAGACAATGAAAAAACCAGACCGTTTAGACCTTATGATTTTTAATATGTAACGTAACGCAATTTATTAGGTGAGAGACTTCGCGCCCCTAAAATAATAACACCCTCTTCAAATCCACAGTCTGTGCCTATGGTAGAGCTGGGCATAGAGAGCCACTTGGGCAAGGGCGGTTGTGAGAGTGACATTTCAAGCGAAATTTTTGTCCGGGCGGTTTTGCTTGGTACTAATTATCGTCTATAAGGCACTTTTATTGAACTGTGATATATTAAATTCAGCTCTATATTGACAAATATCACTTCAAGCTTTCCTTTTGGCACCCTTTCAGAGTCGGTGCCCCAGGCTGTCGCCTGCTTCGCCTTAGCCTTTGACCGGCCCTGAACGTAACAATAAGCAACAACCTTTCCGCGACTTGTTGCAAGTGAGCAGGTAAATGGGCAGGAGGTGCATGCTAGCAACATGCATCGTCCGAAAGCTACTTATGTTAACGATATGTGAACTAAGCCACTTCGGAGTAGTTGACGCCCTTTGCCCTATTAAGCGGTAATTAATATACACAGTGTCGCGCAACTACCGCACACGGGCACTACTATGAGATTCCCCATGCAATTTTCAGTAAAAAAATATCGAGGAACATTTTTTTTCGAATTCTTAACCCTTTAGCAACTACAGACATTTGCATTTTTTTAATTGTTTATCTCACGTTGCTACAAACACAATATCTCGAAAACTACGCAAGCTAGTACACTCAAATAATAAAAAAGTTAATCACAGCTAATACTCCGCCCAAATATTAAACAATTTTCCCGTGAAAATGGTACCACAATGGACCCAATGTTGGTCTAAGTGTATGTGACACATCACGGCAGCCCCTGTACCTAACCTTCCCGTGAAAATCAGACAAACAGTTTAATCGTATAGCTCTGTAAAGTCAAAAAATTTATTTTGTTCCAAAAAATTCCCATCAACTTTTTCTCGAATTTTTGCATTGGAAACGTACTTCTCCTGTTTCAAAAATTAATTTAATTGTGATCTAATCGCGGTGATATCATTTTATAATAATTTCTTAATACCGATCATTTAAAACATCGTAATTCGCAAAAATTTCACTGTTCTGATTTTTCGGGATGTTGTTAGAATAGATAACAGTAGTATAAAACCAAGTTTGCAGCTTCGAAAGATCTGTGCTAACTCGGTGATGCTCGAAAAACCTCGAAATTGATGCATAGATGCATCCTATGAAAAAAAGTCTCCCATATACTTTTAAAGTAAACAAAATTGGCTACAAGTTGAGCGCAGCCACAGCTCAGTACAGTAGGTCTAATAAGTCCTGAGACACAGCACTTCCAAAATTGAACTTTTATTCCAAAAACTTCGAAATTGTAATTTTAGCCGTCTTCCGAGCAGAATATTGACTTCCTGTTGGTAGGCCCAGGTTGGTCAGACAGCTCTTCTTGGGGTCTTACCCGACAAACTTTGCAGAGAGGTAGGAGAAGCTTCCTCCTCCGCACCTTTTCTGGCACCTGCATGGCAGGAATTTCAGCAGGGTTAACGGCGCAGGTTCCTTGCTTGAGGTCACCGGTGTCAGCCCCTACTGGCTTCTTGTCCACCCCCAGTTGGTGGGCTCTTCTCTATTCTCAGCCCCTTCTATACCTGGTAATAGGCTCTGCAGGAATGCTAAGCAGCAGCTTCTTCGGTTGGGAGCAGAAGAGCGAGGTGGACTGGCAGCAAATCGGACAAATATCCCGTGACGCAGTGCATAGAGGGAGCCGTCTTCTCCCCCACCATACAGCACTACGAGACATTTTTTGCCATTAGAGGCTATATCTTTATGCGTGAAGTCATGGTTGAGAAACGTTGTAGCCGCATTAAGTAGGTCTGGCTGTATCTATACTAACCACATCCAAAAGAAATCAGAACGGTGGAATTTTTTACAACCTAACGCATTTTGTTTTGTCTACGGTGACTGGCGTATAATTTCCAGCAGTTACCTCCCTTTGAATGTTGGAAAACCGGCTTTGTGCGTTGGAACGTCGAGCATTACGCCGATCTTACATGACTTTAAACCTAATAGCTGAAAAATTACACATGCTAGAACTCTCAAATAAACATTCAATCTCAGCTAATATATTGCCCTTATATATAAAATTTATCCCATAAAAAAATCAGAGCAATAGTTTGTTGGTTGTACCGCTATAAAAAGCAAAAAAGATGTTTTTATTGGTTTTAAATCTTCTTCATTTTCATCCCTTTCTCGAATTTTTTATTATGTATAAAAAATTTATGTATGTCTTGTTCCAAAAATTAAATCACTATTTTCCTATTGTCAAATCGTACTAAGACCATTGCGCCCTAATTTATATAATGTATATATTCTGGATTCCATATTTTGTTTTACGCAATTTCGACTTCAAATTCGCAACAATTTATATTTCATTTAGTTAAAAAAATCATATTAATCAAATAATAAAAAGTAGTCCGGATGGCGCAACGGTTAGCACGTTCGCCTTCAACGCACTGGGCCCCGGTTCGATTCCGGGGATTTACGTGTCGGACTATGAGCCCACTCAGCTGTTAAATGAGTACCCATTATGGGGTAAATAACTCGGTTGAGCGTGTTGCTGATCACATACCTCTGCACAAAAACCGTCACGATCTAGAAAATGAGATGATGCTAACTCATCTCGAGGCCGTGGTTCAAATTGGACTGTTGCGCCAGTTATTTATTTTTATTTAAATAAAAAAAAAATTTAATTAAATAAATTGGTACAAAAATTTAGTTACAAATTCGGTAACTAACGATGATTGCCGCAGGATTTCGCTAGGCAACCCAATTTTTCTTTATTACGTTCTTAATTATCTTTCATTTGAGATACTGTAATGAACCCATATTCTGGTCTGGTAGTGCTGCTTCTACCGGCAGATCTATGGCAACACCTGATGAGTAAGGATCTGTCGGTGGTACGAAACCAGAGGCCGAGGGTCCCATTACGCCTGAACCCTGATGCGAACGCGAGGAAATCTGCGCCGTCTGCCAACCATTTCATCCTTATCGCCTCATTTTTTATCATTCCCCATTTTGTGTTCGTTAAAAGATATTTTCAAATTATTGCATAGTACGCGAAAAATATCGGAGGGTTTTAAATTTAATTTTGAGAAAAAATGGTACTAAAATTGTGACTACGTTCGCAATAGGTGCTTGTTTGTGCTGAAGTTAAAAATGAGTAGCTAAATACATGGATCGATACTGACATTTTGTACGAAATGTTGAATAGTGTCGATACTGAAATTCGAGTCCATTCAGCCTACTTTGCCCCATCGTATTTCTTAAAAATGTTTTTAGACTTTTTAAACTCGAAAACGATCGCTCTGGTGTTGATGTGGAGACGGGCAATACGGCCAAGGCCTTTAAACGTGCCATACACACACCGATCGATCGGCCGATCCGTCGCCCGAAATCGATATCGGCCGATGGATCGGCCTGTGTATGTGGAAATCGCACCGATCGGCCGATCAATTTTGATCTGCCGATATTTTTGTGCGATTTTCGTGCGATCGATCGGTGACGATCGATTGGATAGTGTATGTGACTATCGCAAGTGAATGTCAAATTACCAAATTATTAAATTATGAAATTTCAAGGATTCTTATAATTTAAATGGCACTGCAATTGAAATATCAAATATGTGGTATACGAAAATACCACACACATCCAAATAGTTAAAACAAATGAATCTAGGTTTAATTGGGAGTGAATCATAACCTATTTTTTGAATTGTCATTCGTTATCGCATCGCACGAAAATCGCTCAGTGTGTGTGCAGTGGAGATCGGCAGATATTTGGTGGCGATCCATCGGCCGATCGATCGGACGACGGATCGGATAATGTATGTATTTCAATTGCAGTGCCATTTAAATCATTAGAATCCTTGAAATTTCATCATTTAATAATTTGGTAATTTGACATTCACTTGCGATAATCACATACATTACCCAATCGATCGTCACCGATCGATCGCACGAAAATCGCACTAAAATATCGGCAGATCAAAATTGATGGCCCGATCGGTGCGATTTCCACATACACACGCCAATCCGTCGGCCGATATTGATTTCGGGCGACGGATCGGCCGATCGATCGGTGTGTGTATGGCACGTTTATGGCGGCTATTAGAACCGCGAAAACATTTTCAAATGCATCTTGGTTGACTACCTGTAAAAATATTAATTGAAACAAAAGTTGATATGTAAAATATATAACACACGCTTTGTTAGTTATTTAAAATTTGTAAGTTATGCTATCCACGGACTAACTTTTTTTTTCTCGTTTGAATATTGAAAAGATTATTTTTGGACAGAGCAGGATAAATCCACAGAGTTTTTAACTCTAGCAACTTGACTGCTTGTTAGTGTAACTAAATGCTTAACATGACTTGGAATATATACTAAAGAACATCATTGAACATCATTTTCAATTTTCCGTAAGAAAAGTAGTATCTAATAAATTCGTAGTACAGTAGAGCGTCGGTTATCTGGAAGAATTGGGGTTGGGACTATTTCGAATATCTGAATTTTCCGGTTAATCGACGAATGACCAAAAATGGAGTCTGGTGTATTTCAGCGAACTTGAGCTCTTCATTAATAATCGACACTCTACTCTATTATTTACGTTGTTTGTATACTATATATTTACCGAATAGTTTGCGTTAATAAAAATGTGGACCGGAGGAAGAGGCGGGCGTCATACTCAAGTTTTGCCCCGGGCGCTAAATACATTGGGTGGTATGCATAAAGTGAGTCGAGTGGAGTAAAGCTGAGTTGACAGAATTCCACTCAATTTTCACTGTGGAGCGGAGAGTAGTTTTATGCATACAAATTTTTCACTCGATTCACCGAACATAGCAGACTCAGGAATGTCCTCAATAGACTTCACTCTTGAGTATATCCTCATTATTATGCATACCACCCATTAGCTTCGCCACTGGCCACGAAGCAATGAAAATCACAACCTGGTATATTCTTGGTGAAAATATATTCTGGCAAAAATAGTTGGGGTAGTAAAATCAGCGCGTGTGAACCCTATTCCTTGCAATTATAAAAATTAATAATTATTGACGCAGAAGTCAACATGATAGTTCCAGAACAAATTGCAAAAAACGCGTGTAACAGCAAAAAAAAAATTTTCAACATTAAATCATTCGAACCACCCTATATGCTAAGACACTGCATTGCCGACCGACAAATCAACAAATGTCAAATTAGAAGCCCGGCCGGCCACAGTCGAAGCTGTCTTCCTAGGAGTTTTGTTCTGAGTTTACGGAGTTCTATTATTCTGTAAATTGCCACAAGTTGAAAGTTATCGTCTCATTTTCCTGCATAGCCGTACTCGACGCAAAATGTCTTTCAAGCTGATAGCAAAAGCCACCGTCGATGATTCGATTGAAGTCTGCAAGTTTCGATCGCAGCTCACCGGCCTCTCTGTGGTCATTGCGGAGGTGGAAGGACCCGTTGTTAATGGACACTTTGCATTAGGTAAATTTTTTCTTACCTGCTTCAATCGGACTGCAGTCCATTAAAACAAAGAGCAAATATCAACAGTTCATATTTGCAGCATTAAAAAATATGTGAGGAGCTTGTGTATCACGTCATCAACCGCAAAAAACAGCTGGTTGTTAGAAAATGCAAATTATTGTCAGTGGAAATGCAACAAAAAATGGGAAAATGATTCATTAACCTGTCCCCAGCATTTGATTTTCATTGTTTTATTGAATTGCATCACGGCCCATTTGTTTGGAAAGTTTTTATGAGGCATCGGATACACCCAACTAACGTGAAATTTTCTATTTACATTTTGCAGCAACCGAAGCGCATGACGACGATGGTTTGCCTCACACTTTGGAGCATCTGATTTTCTTGGGATCCGAGGACTATCCGTACAAAGGTCTACTTGACCTGTTGGCCAATCGATGTTTGGCGTCCGGGACCAATGCCTGGACGGACACTGATCATACATGCTACACCATGACAACGGCCGGCAGTGATGGATTTCTCGCTCTGATGCCCATCTATTTGGATCATATCTTGTATCCGACGTTGTCGGTGAGTAGACGAATCAAAAAACAAAAATAGGTGTACAACTAGTAAAGATGTACAATTAATTTGATTATGGATAGAAATTTTGTAATATGTACAATCTTTAGCATTTCCTTGTCAAATGAAGTGAAGTAATTGTGAATTCACGATTTTCGTGTAAGACCGGCCTTAGACGACAGTTATACCTGTTACGGGTATACTGGATCGTGTGTGTTGCAACGTTATTGTATAATTGGCCGGCTTAACAGTTGAAATCAACTATCAAGTTTTCAATTTCACGTTAATTGTGCAGTCCGGCATAACAGTTGAAATCAACCATCAGGTTTCCACTTTCACGTTAAGCTTGAGAAAGGCTCAACGATGAATGCACAAGGATTCTTCCATCATTATCATCGTGGCGCGACAGCCCGACGTCGAGCCTTGGCCGCCTTCCATCGCCCATGTAGTTTAAATTTTGACTCGTCCGAAAAGGTGACAGTGTTCCACATCTCCTCAGTCCAAGTGCTGATAAGCTCAGTGCAAACGTTTTTGCCTGATTCCTAACTTAAAGTTTGACTTATGGACTGATTTTAATTCACTTAACCTAGCTTTCTTTAGGCTTTTTTTCACTGCGGTTGTATATATCCCAGATTCCTGGAAGTCGGTTAAAGTAGTCATCCCAAAAATAGGAAATCATTCCAAAGACAACCCAAAATCATACAGGCCAATCAGTCTGCGTCTTTCATGCTCAAGGCCATGAAGGAAATCCTTCATGCGCACATCAAAAGCATACTTGTGAACTCCCCCTGCACAGTAAGCATTTCGCGAACAAATCAGGGAAAGCGACTGAAACTGCTCTCCATTGCCTAGTAGGAGAAATCGAATAGGCCATCGTAAGACCCTTTACTTAGAGTATCTATTCCGATGGGGAAGTACCCTACGGTACTCCAAGCTGAAGTCCACGCAATTGAGATATGTCTAGAGGCGGGTTACCGTGGAAGAAGTATTGTAATCTTCACAGACTGCAAATTCTGTTTTTCATCAAAACTGGTGCTGGGTGAAGCTTTGTAGAGAATTAGCACTTCGAATAAAGTTACCATCTACTGGATCCCTGGACATATCGGCATGAGTCCTTCGGTGTGGAAAAAAGGACATTCTTGATAAAAAAGGACATAATTGGCAATGAAGCGATGACTAGGCAAGATGGGTATCATATAACTGGGGGCCATTAGGCGAATGTACTTGACTACCGCCTGAAGCCATTTTGATTCCTTTGGTGTGGGGAAAAGGACATTCTTGGCAATGAAGTGATATCTAGGCAAGGTGGGTATCATATGACTGGGGATGTTGTGGCGAATGTACTAGACTACTGCTGAAGGCATTTAAGCTAAGATCCCACTATATGTGCAATGTACACACATATGCTCAAAAAGTATGTACGAGCATGGTCATTAAGTGGAATCGCCAAAATTGTATGCCCAATATGCTCATGCATCACAGAGCATACAAAAGTATGTGCATTACGCATATAAAAGAATCGCTCTGATTATCAGTTGAGCATAGTGTATGTTCAATTATGTTTAACTTCGAACATACGAAAAAGTATGCTCATACAAGAAAATTTGCAGAGCATACTTTTTTGTATGTGCACATACAAATTCATTGTCATTGGCGTTTGTTCCTTTGTCTGGGCATTTCCTGTGGCCCGATTTTAGCCAGATTTGGAATGTAACTTCCTTGTAGTCGTGGCTGCTCAAAATCGACCCTTCTCTTTTGAACCTAGGTCACTCACTGAAACCTAAGTCCAGTAGGTTCGATTTGAAAAATAACTAGGTCGATTGAGACACAGGTCCGGTAGGAGCTAGGTCTACTCGGATCTAGTTCCGGAATAGGTGCACTCAGATCTAGGTTCGGAACTAGGTCCACTCAAACCTAGCTCCTGTAGGAACGATTTGAAAAATAACTAGGCCTACAGAAATAGGTCGGGTAGGAATTAAAACCACTCGGACCTAGGTCCGGAACTGAGTCCACTCAGTCCTAGGCCCGGAACTAGGTATACTCAGACATTGGTCCGGTAGGAACGATTTGAAAAATAACAGACATGTATGTATCTTTTGGCTAGGGGTCTGTTAAACTTTTGTGTAACGTCACGGTCTGGAAAGTTTAGTAAAAAAGGATGTTCTGAAAGGAGGTGATGAGACTTATGCTATGGAGTACAGTTGATGGGACACATGGTGTGAGTTGTGACAGTGACACAATTGTGAATAGTGTGACAGTGGCGCATGGTGCCCCAAAAGTGAAAATTTTGATAGTGATTTGACACAAAAAGAAAAGAAGTGACACAGTGATTGTGGGAAGTGACAGGACACAACGTGTCCCGAATATTAAAGTTGTGATAGTGACACGGGAAGGCCCAAATAGACCCTAAATGTGGAAAATGTTGATAAACATGAAGTGGCGGTGACCATACTTGGTGGTTCGACACAGGGTGGCCTCTGTCAAAAATAACAAGTTGTAATTTTGGCACAGGGTGTCCCGAACGGGAAAAAGTGGGTGAAATGTCAGATAAGTGACTACAAGTGTAGTTTGTGATCTGACACAGGCTGTCCTCAACACTTCACTTCCCACAATCACTTCTTTTCTTTTTGTGTCAAATCACTATCAAAATTTTCACTTTTGGGGCACCATGTGCCACTGTGTGTAATAGTGACACAATTGTGAATTCACATCCTGTGTCTCATCAATTGTACTCAATAGCATAGTCTCCTCACCCCCTTTCAGAAAACTTGTATTTACTAAACTTTCCAAAACGTGACGATCGTTACGTTACGTGACGTTCCACAAAATTTTAACAGAATTCCATCCAAAAGACATATACATGTCAAAAAAAGTGTTGCCGTTCTGGATATCCCATTTTGTGTGTTTTTTTTTAATTCTGAGTTCAGATTCGTAATCAGCGACCCAAAAACCCTTTTCCAATTTTTCTCAGTAAGATTGAAGGTAAATTTTCAATTATCTAGCACTGATCTGTTCTTTTCAAAACCTGTATATCTACTCAGATCTTCATGACCTACGTATATCTAGTTAGACCTGGAGATCTACCTAAACCTGTAGACCTAGCTAGACCTACGTAGAGCTGAAGACCCATCTAGACCTGCGAACCTACCTGTACCTCCAGACCTGCCTAGACCAGCAGACCTGTCTGCACCTGCAAACCTAGTTATTTTTTAAATCGTTTCTACCGGAGCTAGGTCCGAGTAGGCCTAGTTTCCGACCTAGGTCTAAGTAGATCTAGTTCCGAACCTAGGTCTGAGAAAGCCTAGTTCCTATTGGTCCTACGTCGATGGGGACCTAGTTATTTTTCAAATCGCACCTACTGGACCTAGGCTGCTTTAGAACATAAAAAAGGTACACATTATCTAAAAGTATCATTGCGAAGATAACTAAATCTCGTAAGGCTCAAGCACTCAGGTCTTCCCGGACTAGAACTATCAATAGAACCATTTCTACTAAAATAGTTTCATTAAAAAGCCCACTTTATGTCGTTTTAGTTCCATTGCAACATTATTTTTTGAAAATTGTATTCTCCACTATTACATTCCTGGTAGGATTCTGGATTTCTAACAGAAGTACATCATATCTCCGGCGATGGTGAGGATGGCGGTGTAGTCTACTGTGAAATGCAAGGTCGAGAAAATACCGGAGAATCGAGAACACATCTGCAGCTACTTCGAGCTGCTTATCCCAATTCTGGCTACAGTGCCGAGACTGGTGGCATCATGCATAATTTGAGAACAAGTACAAATAACGAAAAGGTGACTACATTGACAGGCAATGCGATTTTTATTAGGACTTTCATGGAACCATGTTTTTAGGTTCGAAACTATCACGCCGCATTTTACAGACCAGAAAATCTGACTGTCATCATAACTGGAAAAATTGACGCCGAAAAAGTATTTAATGCCTTAAAACCAATTGAACAAAAGATCCTGTCGAAGGTAATAGAGATTAGTTTTAACAGTCCGTATGGGAAGAGTTCATGCATATTTTTAATAACACTCAATGTATTTCATAAAACAAATAGAACCGAAAAGATTCATTCACAAAACCATGGCAAACTCCGGTGGAAACTTTAGAAAAATCACATGATATTAAGGTAGTTCTTACTGTTTTCCTGAAAATACCCCAGAAGCGCCTCATGTTCGATAAACATTACAGATCGTCTATCCATCGGACGAAGAAGACTGCGGCCTGGTCTATGTTGGCTTTCGGGGACCCAATTGTACTGACAATCACGCTACTTTAACGGCCTGTAATATTTTGTTGAGATATCTAACAGACACTTCTGTTAGTCCGCTGGAAAGAGAGTTCGTTGAAATTGAAGATCCGTACGCAAGCAAGGTAAGTTCATGTCATAGATTTAAAATTTTCATCAAAAGTTGTCTCAATAAAATTTCACAGGTCTCGCATACTATAATAGAAAATCTAACATCATTGTTATGTTTGCTATTTGAAAATGTACCAGTCAATAAAATAGATGGTATTTCCGGAAAGCTTAAGGAGATTCTCTCTAAATTCGTCAAAGGTAAGTAATGATTTTTGAAATGACTATTCAAACTGTACATGTAGTCCGGATGGCGCAGCGGTTAGCACGTTCGCCTTCAATGCACTGGGCCCCAGTTCGATTCCTACTGAATGCGGTAGTCTTCGATAAAAAAGGGGACTTACGTGTCGGACTATGAGCCCACTCAGCTGTTAAGTGAGTACCTATTTGGGGTAAATAGTTCGGTTGAGCGTGTTGTTAATCACACACCTCTACACAAAACACACACCGTCACGATCTAGTAGATGGGATGATGCTAACTCATTTCATGGACTTGGTCCAAATTGGACTGACTGTTGTGCCAGCTATTAATTTTTATTTAAACTGTACATAACCCAATTAAATTCAAGGCGAAGAAAAAATCGATATGCATAGAATGAACTATATAATAGAAAAAGAAATCCTGGAATCATTGAGTAGTCTAGAAAGCAATCCACATGATGCAGTAGCATTCCTCATAATCGGTGACGTGCTCTATGGGCGCAATGAACAAGATGTAAGTATTGTGCAATAAGACTGAAGTATTTACTAATGATTTCTGTTATTCTCCCACGCAGTTCGTTGATCGTCTCAACACGAAAAAACTTCTAGAAAAACTCTTAGTCAAACCTGAAGATTACTGGATTGACTTACTGAAAACATATCTCGTGGATGTAAGTTTTTAGGTTAAAACTTGCATTGACTGGATGATAAAACTTATTCGACTTATAGGCCAATGAAGTTGTCGTTCGCGGTTATCCTAGTATTGAAGAACAGGGTAGGATGTCTAAAGAAGAAATTGAACGAATTGAGAGGCAAAGGAATTCCTTAGGACCAGAAGGCCTGCGACGAAAAGGCCAGGAAGTAATGGAGGCTATGGCCAAAAATGAAGTACGGCAGACAAACTGGAAAGAAGAAGAAGAATCAATTTATTAATATTTGTGAATTCTTCTTCAGGAACAACCGCCAGAATCGATGCTAACACAAGTACCTGTGCCCAGTACTGAAGGCATATCGTTCCATTACATGAAAGTGTACAAAGCTACGGATGGCATTCAAACGATTCCATACGTGGATTTCACCGACTTCCCAGTGTATGCTGAAATCTATGATATTCACACGAATTTCGTTTATGTAATCACAATCTTGCTGATCATCTTAGTGGATTATTTATAATTTCCATTAATTTTTTAGCTAATCGTGACATTGAACACAGGCTCGCTGGAAACAAGATTGCGACCATATTTGCTTCTGCTTTTGACACTTATACTCGAATCGCCGATACGTAGGGGCGATCAGTTAATTCCCTATGAAGAAGTAGTGGCCGCTTTGGAGAAAGACACTATATCGACCGGATCGAGCTTAGGTGTTCAGCCGAATTCCAGCTTTAATTGTGAACCATTTTCGAATAGCGCTGTAATTATGCTACAGGTAAAATTGATAATGTTTCGCTTGAGTCGGGAATCACATTAACAATCAATTCATTTTATCAGGTTGACCCGAAGAAGTACGAGACTGGTGTGAATTGGATGCGAGAAATTCTGCATTCAACCGAATTCGTTGCGGATAGGGTACGAGTATGTGCTTCGAAAATGCATAATGCTGTGTCAGAAGCCAAACGCAAGGGCAATTCAATTGTTCGCGACCTTTTGAAGGCTATGTATTATGAGAATGGTAACATTTAATATCTAATTCGGTTTCCTTATGCCTTTCAAATATTTTTGTAATTTGCATTTCAGATACAAATATTCGTGTCAGTTCAATGCTTAAGCAGCAAAAGTTCTTGAAGGGTGTTCTTGATCAACTAGACGGATCCGAAATGCAAAGCGTCCTGGACGATTTAAATGTTGTTCGTAAACACATTTTGGAAAACCAAAATGTAGCCGTACATATTGCCGCGAATTTGAACAGGTTGTCGGAAAGTGGATTGAATATTTCTAAACCATGGAGGAATATAACTGAAAGAGCTGGAGAACTTGTAGATTATAGGTAAGTAAAGGACGATAGCGATTATTTTTTAGTTGTCCTGGAAATTCAGCGCCCAGCTGGCATTCTTCAAATAAGTATATTTGAAATATATTATTACACACCCAAATTAAACGTCTACGTGTTAAGTCACATTCAGATGTCTTCGGGGTTATAGTCTAAATTTGGTCTATTGATTACGAGAACATTACCACAGTTTGACTACATAGACTGCGGCAGCCGATTCTACGCACCGGAGCGACTCGACCCGACAACGGCCAAGAGCTGCCAAAACCCTTCAATGCAAGAAGCAAAGTGTGTTTGTATGTTAAATGCCTCGTATCGTATTTTTTTATGTTCACTGCTCTTAGTGTTACTTCTCCGCGCCGGCATTGAGAGAAACCCTGGTCCGTGAATCTGCTGCGTATGCGACAGCGTGCTATACCCAAACGCGACTACGGTGAGATGCAATTGCTGCAATCAGTTGTGCCACCTAAGATACGGCTCTGGACTCAACAATCACAGGCACTGGAATACCTCCTTTACTGCCAGTCAGTGTAGGAAAAGAGGACTACAAGCAACAACCTCGTCGAACACGCCTCAACATCCAATACCATCGAGCACTCAGACAGGTTTACAGTCATCACCGATGACACCTGCTTCAGTTCAGTTCCAATAGGATGTTTCAGCATAACAATCTTACTCGTAAGAGGAAAGACATAGAGATAACTCCCTTACGGCTTTTTGGTTCGGAAATCAAGGTGTCCAAGGAAGTGAAGCATCTAGGAGTTACCTTAGATGCGAAACTAACTTGGAATGTTCACGTTGATGAAAAGATCCAAAAAGCGAAAAGGATTTTGCATCAATGTAAGAGAGTGTGTGCTCGTAGGTGGGGAATTTCACCTAAAGCGACACACTGGATTTACACAATGATGGTAAGACCTATTCTAGCCTACGCATCAGTGGTATGGTGGCCAAAAGCCATGCAGAATACCACAAAGCAGAAGCTAGATGGGGTACAAAGGATAGCTTGCGTAAGCATATGTGGTGCAATGCGCACCACACCAACGCGAGCAATGGAGGCATTACTGGGACTGCCGCCGTTGGACTTATTTATAAAGAAAACGGCGGCGCTTTCGGCAATACGCATGGAAAGGGATGCCATGTGGCATCGCTTTGGAACTAGCAGCGGTCATAAGAGCATCCTAGACATTATTCATGATGAGGTCAGGGAGACTCTAATGCCGGTAGAAGGCATGAGTAGACGTAGGGTAGTTGAAAGACTACACAAGACTCACATTGCAGATGGAAACATACATGATGAGTGTATGTACAATGACATCAGCATTTTTACTGATGGCTCTTTAATGGACGGTAAAGCGGGGGCGGGGGTCTACTCTGAAGAGCTAAACCTAGCATGTGCGCTTAGTCTAGGAGAGTATGTGTCCGTATACCAGGCAGAGATGCTTGGCTTGTTGCATGCGTTGGACCACTTGCTTGAAGGTCAGGTGCGGGGGAAGAAAATCCTTATTGCACTGGACAACCAATCGGTGATCAGACGCATGCAGCAGACGAACATAAACTCTAAACTGGTACTAGAGTGTGTCCGGAAGCTCAACACGTGTGCCTCAGAAAATGAGGTTACGATGATGTGGGTAAAAGGACACATAGGTACAACAGGAAATGAGGCGGCGGATGCCCTAGCAAAACAGGGATCTGCGGCAACTTTCATTGGCTCAGAACCCAGAGTTGCTCTGGGCAACGGCATGATTGGAGCGAAGGTTGGGAAGTGGATGGACTCCATGCATCAACAAAGATGGCAGGAGCTAGTCACTTGCAAACAAGCTCGGAATGCAATGACCAGCCCTTTAGGCAGGGAAGCGAGAAAGGTACTTAGTTATAAACGGAGTACCCTAAGCTGGATAACTGCCTTGGTCACAGGGCATGGTAATTTTAAGGCTCATCTGGCCAAGATGAAAATCGGGGAAGATGACGTTTGCAGGCTATGCCTGGAGGAGGCCGAGACGGCAGCACACATTGTGTGCGAATGTCCAGGACTGCCTAGCACGAGGTTGAGGATCACAGGCAGGCACACGATAAGTGTAGAAGCCATGAGTGAACTCAGCTTCAAACAAATGCTAGCAATAACACGGGACTCAGTGATGAAGAAAGATGTCGACAATTATCAGTCGACATCTGGAAGCCACTGATGACCGGGAGGGGGCGAAAAGGGACCCAAACGTTAGTGGTCTGCTTCGGCTATCCCCCAGAGTATATAATAATAATAATAATCTTACGCCCGCCCGCACCACCGGTTGCCATCTTCAATACTCTCTCACTTGTCTAACTCAATTGCAGTGGGTTGCAGAACAAAATCGCTGAACTCGCATCATTCATGGACAGACATCGGAGCCATACCGGAGACGAAACTACACTCCAACTCGTCCCTCAACACACATGGCAAACTACGCTATTGTCAGGAAAGACATGTTGACCAACGCTGGAGGAGGGCTTGCCTTCATTATTCACTATGCCGTGCAATACCGGGAAATTGATTTGACTAGTAACGATAACACCATGGAAGTGCAGGCCATCGCCATAAAATCGGGTAATGTTGATATTGAAATACGGTGAAAATTCAATAAGTGACCCTACCCACTGCGCAAGTCGTTTCAATAAACAATTTATTGAACGCCCCGAACCTGACTGATTAAAGTGCAATATTCGTAGGATCCCCAACCGAATCACAGACAGCATACCTGTTTTCACCACGGACGGAGTAGTTGTAGCTATAAGGAAGGCGAACAACTCGAAAGCATTGGGACCAGATGGCATTTCAATGACTATGCTCAAACACCTGCATCTGCCAGCTATCAACTATATCACGGCTACTTTCAATCTATCCATCTCTGATCGTTTCTGACATCTGGAAAAAAGGGAGAGTCATCCTAATTCTAAAACCTGGGAAGAAAGCGACACTCGACGAATCCTATCGTCCAATAACTCTCTTTTCACCAGCTGCCAAAACGCTTGAAGCACTAATCCACCCTGTTCTTGCGGCCCACATCCAGCTAGCGGATCACCAGCACGGCTTCCGAAACATGCACAGTACGACCACGGCCTTGGATGCCATTACATCCCTCAACCAGGCTCTTCCATGTCAAAGAACAATACTGGTGGTGCTTGACCTGTCGAAGGCCTTCGACACTGTCAGCCATTCAGCACTTCGGTCCGACATCAACTGTTCATCGCTTCCGACGCAGTAGTGAAATGGATCTTTAATTATCTTGCTGGCAGGCAATCCTATTAAACAAGGTGTACTTCAAGGAGGAGTTCTATCTCCTGCCTTATTTAATCTCTACTTATCAGGACTCCCAACACCAACTGAGGGAATCAATATCATCTCCTACGCTGACGACTGATCCATTCTGGCAACAGGGAACAACATAGTGGATATGTGCGAACACATCAACGGTTATAGAACTTAACTCATTCTTCAAAAGCAAAAACCTTACCGTCTCGGCGTCTAAATCCTCGGCACCCCACTTTACCACCTGGACGAAGGAGGTTAAGATGCAGCTTGGAATCTCGATTGGAAATCATCCAATTCCTACTATAAACCATCCTAAAATCCTAGGAGTCACGCTGGACAGCATGGCCACATCACCCCATGCCTCAACCGTGTTCGACAGGATGCGTATTAGGAATAAGA
The DNA here is from genome assembly GCA_964017055.1 of Chloromyia formosa. Taxonomy (NCBI): domain Eukaryota; kingdom Metazoa; phylum Arthropoda; class Insecta; order Diptera; family Stratiomyidae; genus Chloromyia; species Chloromyia formosa. The sequence goes on along the minus strand of OZ024815.1, from coordinate 27,638,461 downwards.
TCCTCAAAGCCTTGGCCGGTAGTACCTGGGCTAAAGAAACTCTACTGGTCACGTAAAAAGTAGTCGGAAGATCAGTGGCCAACCATGCGGCTCCTGTGTGGCCACAGAATCTCTGTGACACACAGTGGAAAAAGATTCAACCGTGCCAAAATGCCGCTCTCCGTACTGTCACTTGTTGTCTCCTGATGTCATCCCAGGACCATCTACATCAGGAAACTAGGATGATGCCTTTAAGGGACCACAACCAGCTTCTTGCCAAACAATACCTGGTGGGTTCCTACCGAAGTGAGCACCCAAACTCCAACCTCATGGACAAGACGCCGCCGCCCAGACATGTTAGGCGCGACTTGAGGGACATAGAAAGGGATGTCCAAAGGTACAAAAGGGTACCCGTCGATAGCGGCGCACACAGGTCACCTATCGCAGCGGTTCATCAATCAATTGCAGGTTTAGGTCCAAATCCAGTTCTCTCGTCCATACCACCAACGATATCTCCGGAAGAGGAAAGTCTTCCGGGAGCAACGAGAACGACACTCGCGCAACTTCGGTCAGGCTGGTGTTCACAATTGAACTCCTACCTATCCCGCATTGAGCAGGACGTCTCCAACATCTGTCCTGTCTGTAATGGAGCCCCTCATCACGTTACCACATCTTTCACTGCCCAGCTGCACCCACGCACCCGACTCCCAGATCACTGTGGGAGAATCCAATAGATGCAGCTAATTTTCTATCCATCAACACCACCGTAGGCATGTAACTAACCAACCCACCGAACTTCGACCATTGCTACAACAACAACCACCACACTGTCCGAAGCGTAAGGTAGCTCCCATAGAGCAAATTTAATTTCCACGCCCATGTCGTTTCAGGTTATCCGCGGCGATCCATTTACAGGTTTCTGAACAACAGTGTAATTCTCTTTTTTTCATTTGCAGGGCAAATATTATTCCGGACTGGAAAGTGATCAAACCTGAAGGTATTCACCCCGATGTCCAAGGCACTGTCGTCGGCTTGGGATGTATCGAAAGCGCATTTCTCTTCCATGCGGCACCATCAATCAACGATTTCATGGATCCCGACTTGCCAGCGCTTATGCTGTACTTGCAATATCTGACACAATTAGAAGGACCACTATGGCGACAAATTCGTGGGCAGGGATTCGCCTACGGATACAATATTATTCCGCGTCCAAATGAGGGTCTACTCTGTCTAACACTGTACCGCGCAACTAATGTCGTGGCGGCATTTAAGGAAGCAAAGAACATCATTGTATAGCTTTGAAATGTTGACCTAATCCAGTAGTATTTATGGTTTCTTATTGTTTTAGGAAGCCCAGTTCGCTCCTGATGCGAAATGGGACTCTAATCTTCTTGAATCAGCACGTAGCTCCTTGATATTTGAAATCATCGAACGTGAGAAAAGTGTTGGCAATTTGGTTGTACAGGGATTATTAACAACATTCAAAAATGTAGGAGCGGATTACAATCAACATTTAGTTAAAGTATGTATTGATATTGACGTATCTAGCATGAGAATGGAAGCACCTAAATATTTTTCTATTTCATATCACAGAAGGTCAATTCTGTTGACACTGAACAACTACACAAAGTGGGCAAATTGTACATTTCAAAACTCTTTTCGTCACAGGCGAAAACTGCCATCGTTTGTCATCCGGATAAAGTGAAGGAGAACGTGGCTGCATTTAACACGTAAATCACGATCTAGCTATTTTTCATTTTTTGTTCCATAACTAGCCTTTACTTATCAATCTATTTATTTACTATAGAATGGATCGAGAACTTGTCGCTGCCGTATCACTGGAAGAAAGTATTCTGGCAAAGTAATTTATCCGTTCTGGCACATTTTCAGAAAGCTTGCACATTTATAGAAGCACATTCAACTTTTTGAGAAAGTATGGAATATTAATCTAAACCAACGATTTACAATTGTGTGATATACATAGATGAATTATTTAACAACATCAACTTTTTGATATAATCTAACTGAACGCTTCAAAAGGGTTTTTAGTTTTCATAATAATGTATTTTATCATGCATTTAATATACGAGTATATTGAAAAATGTAAAAGCATTGAAAAAAAAATTTTCCTTGCAAATTGTAGTTTAATTTTATTATAACGAACTGACTCCTCGGTGCCATTGGAATAAATACGACATTCTTTGAAAAGAATGGCATGAGCCCATAGTTTTTTGCTAGCTCGCCAATAGCCGGAAGGTTGTCGATATTCGATACAGAGGTTTAAACCTCTATCGGTTTCCATTCCATTATATGATCGTATGAACCGTGTAATAGACGGGTAGGCGGGCATCAGAAGATGCCCGTGGAGACGGAGCTTAAGGTTGCTACAATTACCGTGGAGGCCGAGCAGTGCCATCTGGCGAAGAAAAATGCCCTTCAACGAGCGGCCTATATTTGCTGCTGTTCAGTTCGGGAGACGAGGGCGAGGTTTTCGCCGCTCGTTGCCCCTGTCCTTTCATCATCATCATCGTGGCGCGACGGCCCGACGTCGGGCCTTGGCCGCCTGGATCATTGTCCTCCAATTATCTCGGTCACGTGACCGCGTCCTCCAATTTTGGGAGCCCAGCAGCTGCGCGGCGTCCACACCTACTGAGCTCTCCCAACGAGATCTCGGTCGTCCTCGCAGTCTCGCTCCGTCGACTCGTTCTGCATTCATTACTCTCTTAGGCATGCGATCATCGTCCATTCTTTGTACATGCCCTGCCCATTGAAGTCGTTGTAGTTTGACGATTTTCGAGACTTGCAGCTCATCGTACATTTCATACAACTCATGGTTGTACCGGATGCGCCATCCATCTCGATCGCAAACAGCCCCCAAAATTCGCCGTAGAACCTTACGTTCGAAAGTGTCTAGCATGTTTTCGGAGGCTTGAGTTAGTGTCCATGCTTCGCAGCCATAGCATAGCACTGGTCGTATAATGGTTTTGTACACGCGGAGCTTCGTGTTTCTGTGCACATGATTCGATTTCATGTCCTTTACGTATTAACAAAAATGCATAGGCCTGGAGAAAACAATAAACAGAGGAAGCAAAAATTAAGAGCAACGCATTGTTTTTTTTTTTCAATTAAAAAACTTGTGGGTTAAAGTACAATCGATGCCATTAATTAATTATGTTCCTACGGCAGCCGGTTCTACGCACCGGAGCAACCCGTTCATCAGAACGGCCAAGGGCTATCACACCCCCTTTGACGCCCGGAGGAAAGTATGCTAATACAAACACATATACTCCAACTCGTATGCGTTGCTACAACAACATAATTATGGAGTACGGTATCGTTCAAATGTCCGCCGTGGAAGCGCTGGCACGAGTCAATACACTGGACCCAATTTTCCATGACTTGAGCACACAAATCGGCCGAAATACCGGGAATTTCGCGTTCGATGTTGGCCTGCAGCTCTTCTAACGTTGCTGGCTTATTGGCATAGACCAGGGATATAATGGAACCCCAAAGAAAAAAGTCCAAAGAAGTTAAATCGCACGAAAGAGGCGGCCATTCGCTAGGACCGTTGCGTGAAATAATTCACTCGCCGAACTTTGTCTTCAATAATTCGATTGTGTCGTACGCTGTATGGCACGTTGCGCTGTCCTGTTGGAACCACATTTCGTTTAAGTCCATAGCATCAAGCTGGTCCCAAAAATACTCCGATATCATGCCCCTGTAGCGATCGCCGTTGACGGTTGTTGGCGTGCCGTTTTCATCAAAAAAAAAAAAAATGGGTCGATGACGTCGCCGGCATAAAAACCGCACCAAACAGTTAATTTGTTCGGATAAAGTTGTGTCTCGTGCATCACTTCAGGCTGCTCACTCGACCAAATGCGGCAATTTTCCTTGTTGACAAAACCATCGAGCCAGAAGTGAGCTTCATCCGAACAGATGATTTTCTTGTGAAAGTCGTCGTCAGCTTGCAACTGGTCCAGAGTCCAATTAACGAATGTGCGACGCTTAAAATAGTCGGTTGGCTTCAGTTCTTGAGTCAACGCAATCTTATACACTGCGATTGGGACATTATCCAATGCCTAAGTTGTTTCGAATTTTTCCACCAAACGCTTAATAGTCCGTCTTGTTGGACGGTTTCGTCGACCGAAATATGGCATAAGCGCGCGCAACGTAGCCGCCATAGAACGTGAACTTTGATAAAAACAAAGTTGAATAATTTGCAAACGTTGTTGAACCGTCTCTCCATTTTTTTTTCTTCTCCACTAAGCTGGGCTTGGTCCTCGATGTCACCGCTGATAAAATCAGAAGTCCACGAGTGGGGCTCCAAAAAAAGTCGGTTGGCCCTTGGCTAATCCTTAATTGGATTGTATTGCCATCGTGTAACAATTTACATTGAATATTATATCGAATTAAAGTTTGTTCCTCTCCATGATTAAATGACATCACAGAGACATGTAGAAGGAGATGAAACCCCCATTTACTGTGCACAAAATTCTGGACGTAATTCCACCACATACGAACTAGCAAAAAGTAAACAGAGAGACACAAGCCCTCCACTGCGCAACACTGCGCGAAGCCAGCTTCGCAATTCTCGACATTTCTCGAATAGGATCCTATTCGAGAAATGTCAAAACAAAATGCGTCGTCCTTATTGAAAAATAAGTGATTTCACTTCCGCCCACATTGAACGTACTCATCTGACATGGCTAATCAGCTGATGATTGTCATTAGTGGCCATGTGTTGACAGACAACAATAAACAGATTTTCGCACCCGGTTTCGCATATTTTGAAATATTAAAATGTTCAAAGAAGGTGGTTGGGATGATGATGCTGTGAAGACATATTCCTTCAAATCATTCTCTAAATCGGTACGTGAAGATTCTCTGTTGCATTTATTTGAATTCTTAAATTTCAACGTTTAATTAATAGGGAAAGGTCGGAACCTCCACTGCGAACGTCAGCAAGAAAAACAAGTCGAAGAAACGCAGGGATAAGAATAATGAAGTGCCTAAAGTAGAATCAATGAAAATAGAAAAACGAGAAAAGAAAAAAAAGGATAAGAAGAAACTCAAATTAAGAGTCACATTAGATATGGAGGAACAAGGTCGTCCCACTGCAAACAGTGCTTTAAATAAAGGAGCTGATGCTGGCCTTTTGAGCAAGTTGCGAGATAATTTAAAAGGATCACGTTTTCGCTACCTCAACGAACAACTCTACAAGACTAGTGGATCTGGTGGCTTCGATCTATTCAACAGCCGACCCGAAGAGTTTGAAGCCTATCACGCTGGTTATCGACATCAAGTCGAACAGTGGCCAATGAATCCCTTACGAAAAATTATTGACGAAGTTAAAAAGCTGTGAGTACATCTTACATATGTAATTAACATAGTTTTCGGTCCAGTTCTCTCCATTGGGGACCCCAATTTGGGGTATGACTTCTGTGAGTCTACCGCTACATACACATCTTTTGGCGTTTTCATTTTTACTGGGTTATTGGCAGAACTTAAGCTTGCGTATGATAGCTATCAATCATACGAGAAAATTTTCGAACCGGAAATCAAATTCGTGTAAATGCGTATGTAATTCATGGTCCGACATATCAGAGGTTATAGAGCAGAATCTAGCTAGAGTTGATTCTACGAAAATAGCGAACGACAGCTTCTATTTTGGTTCTTGTCTAGAAGATGTATGAGAGTAGGAGAATTGTAAGATATCGCCAAAGAGAATTGATATTCTATAAGAGTGATGACTCCATAGAACTTTCTCCTCTGCCAGTAGATTTGTATGCAAAGAGTATATCAATCCTCTTTGGCTCCGGGGACACCGTTTTGACACGATAGAAGAGATTCAAGCCGAATCGAAGAAGGTGCTGAAGGTCATACCGAAACAGGACTTTTCAAAATGTTTTGATGAGTGGAAAATTCGCTGGCATAAGTGCATTGCAGCCGAGGGGGATTACTTCGAAGGCGATGAAATAGATTTTTAAGAATAAATAAGGATTTCAAAAATTATAACAAAATTCCGGGTTATGGCGATATTCAGATTAGCTACATTTTCAGCTCCGACGCAGCCACGCACAATAGCCAAGCATAGTCGATCATATCGCATGCTGAGCGATGAGTGTGAATCCGCCCATTTGATGCTGTGTATCTCGACTGAAATTTCAAGCAGTCGTGCAGCGCGGTGTCGTGTGTGTGAATTTCGCCTATATTTGTACACAGTTGTATTTTCAATAGCTTGATTTGCACATAATACACAAGTCCTTCGCCACATTCGGATATAGACAGTAAACATATGTAAGGATTAAGAAGAGTATTTTTATTTGCATTGTTTTCACATAGACTCGCGAATGGTATGTTGTCCGTATTGGATTTTATTCGAATTATTGCCCTTTATCCCTTCTCTCCTGTCCCGTCTAGTAGTTTTTTTCACACTCCCCCTTTCTTCTCTCTTGCCCTGCCTCCTCCTGCTCGACAGCACCTGTCCTTTTTAATTCCGTACCATCCTTAACATAAACGTTTCGTTAAAACCCGCGAGAGTATTACTTAAAGCGGCCATTGTGACATAAGGATTTCTCAGTATTGTATATTGATAAATATACATATTCTCCTAGAAGTAATCAATGGCTCCCACTACAGCCGGTTCTACGCACCAGAGCGACCCGTTCACCAGCAACGACCAAGGTCTGCCAAATCCCTTCAACGCCAGCAGGCGTGGCCAGGGCCCGGGACTCAACTTTTAAAGGGCCCCTTAATATGATATAATCAGGGCCGTCGAGAGAAAATCTGGGCCGGGGCTGGACAAATATGGGCCAATATATGAAATGTCCCATATTTGCCGACGATTCCAAATGCTTTTAACAGTTTTCTTTTTTAGATTTTTTTATACTTTATTTTTTATGTATAATTAAAAATAATATCCCTTGCTTAAAAAATCATAGTCTCAATTTGCGGAAAAGCAGCACTTGAACAAAATTGCCTTTCCCTGGTGCTATTGCTCTGAAACAATGCCTTTTAACGGCTGAATTGTTGGGGACTTATTTCTGTACATTTTGTCTGTCAAATAATAACAAATAAATAAATCAGTTTCCTTCAAATCATATCAATATTCTGTAGAAGATACCCTGCTAACCATACCGTATCGTCACTCATCAGTAATTGATAAATTCATCACGATATAATCAGCTAAGTAGCTGACAACTTTTTTACATTTTGCACCGAAATACTCAACGAGGGTTCTGATAGCTCTATGAGTAGAGACTTGATCTCTAATTCATGCGGTGGCGGGTTCAAGTTCTGTCACGAGCAAATTCTTTTTCTTTTTTCATAGTCACTCAGTCCACTCAACGCCATTCCGAGACCTGGCCTTCGTATCTGCATCGACCGAGAAGCGACCGAACCTGCACCAGGACAAATCGAAAATTTAACTCGGAAAGAAAGAAATTGAAATTTTCATGCGCTCACTTAGAAGAATTATTCTTGCTCCATTTTTTGATTCAATCCTTTTTTTTAACAAAACTTACCAACTTTTTTCTTTTCATGTTTCAAATTTTCGGGCCCATTTAAAATCACGGGCCCGGGGCGTTTCGCCCCTTCCACACCCCCCTCTCGACGGCCCTGGGTGTGACTACAACAAAAATATCAAGTAATGAAATGAATCGATAAGGGTGTTTTTTTTGCTTCGTTTTTGTATAGGCCATGAATAGTATATTATCCTTACCGTCTATTGCCCTTACTGATTTTCTTTTATGCAAACCACTCATTAAATACTCGCAGGACTACCAACTAGACATCTAAGGAGTAGTTGACGCAATAAGTACGTTCTGGGTCTTAAACGTTTCATACACGTTGCGATTTTTCAGCATTACTGAATACTCGTTTATGAAAGGTTTAAGCTCCAGAACGCACGCAATATTAGACATTATTTAAAGCTACTCAAGCGTAATCCTTTGCTTCGTGTAATTTCCTTGGATTTTCAGACGATAATATGTAATGCAGACGGAGCGCTCCGTAGCGCTACTACCCCTCCCGCTCGTGATTGCAATCGCTCCTTCCATCCGCTCCGGTTACTTCCCCTTGGTAACATAAATTTTTTACGCTCTCTGGGCATGTAGCCGCTACATTTGACAATTCGCAGCTGGTATGTGCGTTGTGACGTTTGTGTACATCAAAAACGCAAATAGAATCCCCGTTTATGTAAATTCACTGTCTTCTTGTCGTTTGATTTGATATTTCCTTGTTTCGTGATGTGCCAAAGAAATGTTTTGCAATGGAAAATTGGTGAACGAAAGTTGTGGAGAGGATTTTAACATGTTAACATAATCACCATTGTAGCGGTTCAATCACGAAAGAAATGTTGACAGGTAGCGTCTCCTCAAATGTGTAGTGGAGGGGATGTGGCGTTCCGTAGCGAAAATTGTTCACGTTAATGCAGCCCTTCTCTCTAGCCACGGTTGATAACTAGCGATTTCAAACACGACCTACCCTGTATATGTATATAGATAGGTATATGTATAGTACTGCGATATAAAGTGCGGTTCACCATGTTACTAATCTAGCTGTAATATGTACTTTTCAGACCTGAGACTCACATTATCGCCGATTTTGGATGCGGGGATGCTAAGCTTGCCCAATCGGTTGCACATAAAGTTTATTCCATCGATTTGGTTAGCGTTAGGGATGATGTTATAGCCTCCGATATGGCAAACACGCCTCTTAAAACCGGAACAATTGATGTCGCCGTTTATTGCTTATCACTGATGGGAGTAAATCTTCAAGATTTTTTCCTTGAAGCCAATCGAGTGCTGCGAAAAGGGTAAGTTTCAGCCTTACCTACAGTTCAGAATCATAAGAATTGCTGTTATTTTTTTTTACAGAGGACTTCTAATTATATCGGAAATTACATCACGATTCGAATCAATTGATGAGTTTATACGAAATGTTATCAAGTGTGGATATAAACTGGAACGGCGTGAAACTTCGCATAAAATGTTTGTTTTCTTTCGTTTTAAGAAAGTGCAAAATGTTGCAAAGGAGTGTAAATCAGTGCCAAGTTTTTCATTGAAACCATGCCTGTATAAAAAGAGATGAAACACTGTTTAAAAAATACATATTTGTAAAAACTAATATCCGTTCTTGTTTGGAATTTTTTTTAGATCCGTATCGCCTGCCCTTGATTGCAACTATGCAACACTGAACCGTGAAATCAAAAATTAAAAAGTGACGGTGTAGAGCTACGCTGTTCAAGAGACGAATTGCCTCGGTAAGACAACATGTAAAACACAAAATGTCGGAAGACTTGCAATAAGAAATAACTACTAAATTGTGAAGATTCATTTAAGACTTTTGACGTACGTAAATATTTTTCAATCCACCAATCGGACATTTGTTTCCGATCCCAGTGGAATCGCAAAGTCTTCGATTCCTTACCGGTTCCATTCATCGGTTTGTCTCCGAAGCTGGAAAAATTCAAACGTTTTCAATTACGTATCGAGTTAGCCTGAAATTTGAATTCATTTGAAAGTATCTGGCATTTGGCGACGCATGTTGTCATATATGAAATATGGAATACGGAATATGTTATTTTTTTTTCTGTAAGCCTTGAATACAATCCGCCGTTAAATTAAAGGTGCCGTGAAATCAATCACGACACTTAGTTTCTGGACGAATTGTATATCAGGCTTAAATAGATTCAACCCATTTATACAGTCATCGATCCGAATTCGATCTCAGTGTCGATTCCTCGTTGGCTACAGTCATCGGTCCGGAATCGATTCCAGTCATTGATCCGAATTCGATTCCACGTTGACTACAGTCATCGATCCCAATTCGACCCCAGTATCGATTGACCGATCAAGTGTCGATTCTTGTCCAACTGGGCCATTGATGACCAAATATGATTTCCTGTTAATAAGCCATTAATAGAATTGGTATGAGCTAAATTATACATTGATGAAACATTTTTCTAAAAGAAATTCACGAGAGTAGATTTCCAAGCTAGGAAACGATTGCGATGTGATTATCTGCTGGATGACGATGTATGTTGGTAATTGCCTGGACCCCTCTAGGGGCATGGGCGCGTCAGTATCTCTGGCATTTCTATGCCTTCTGGACGTTTTCGATAGCATGTCCACTTTTTGGATGTGCAGTTGCTAGCATGCACCTTTTATCCGCATCGTCTTTATTCTGAAAAACTCGGAGTGCAGTGGAAGTTCTATTAGTACCCATAGGCAGTCTTTTGTTCGCGCCGAGGACCGAACCTCTATTCTCTAGATAGTAGAGCGGTGGCCGAACAAATACGGCCACTGAACGCGTCAGTGACAACTTATACTTACTCCAAGAATTATTGACTGCACTATCCGAAAAATGAATATTTGTCAAATTAACTGACTGAAAGTTGCAATTTGTGTCAGCTTTTTACAATATTTTTTTTTTTTTTTTTCATTGCCTACTTTCTCCTATCAGCTGGTGCTCCCTGGGTTGCGGTTTGATTGAAAATCACATCGATTTATTTGAAAGCCGGGGGAACATTTTTGTGGTGTGTGTAATATGTCAGTGTGTAAACGGGTACCAACAATTTAAGCTGATTTCCGTTCTTTATATTGCCTTCATATTCTCAGATTATACTATTATCTCTTTCAGCCATAAAGATATATAGAAGGAGATGAAATCACAATATACTGTACACTAAATTCTGAACGTAATTTCTCCACATGAACTAGTAAAAAGTAAACAGAGAGACACACGCTCTCCACTGCGAAACACGCGCTCAGTCCATATAGAAGTACATGAGATGTCAAACTCACATTCTCCCCTCATACTTCTCCTTTGTGAACAATAACATTCCACTTAGTCTCTAACACCCGCCCGGTCCATATAGCCGACACATGAGATGTCAAACTCCCATCCCCCTTCCTACTTCCACACTTATGCCGAATTATAGTTCATTTCCCTCGCTCTTTTTCATTTCCTTCTAACTCTCTCTTCTGTACTCTCAGCCCCAGTAAGACATTTGTCTCCGATTCCAGTGGAATCGAAAAGTTTTCGATCCTATAGCGGTTCCATTCATCGGTTTGTCTCCTTTGGAGACTGGAACAATTCAAATGTTTTCAATTATGTGTCGAGTTAGCCTGAAATTTGAATTCATTTGAAAGTATCTGGCATTTGGCGACGCATGTTGTCATATATGAAATATGGAATACGGAATATGTTGTTTTTTTTCTATAAGCCTTGAATACATTCCGCCGTTAAATTAAAAGTGCCGTGAAATCAATACAAAAAGAGATTTCACGACACTTTTAGTTTCCGGACGAATTGTATTTATCAGGCTTAAATAGATTCAACTCATTTATACAATCATCGATCCGAATTCGATCTCAGTGTCGATTCCTCGTTGGCTACAGTCATCGGTCCTGAATCGATTCCAGTCATCGATCCGGATTCGATTCCACGTTGACTACAGTCATCGATCACAATTCGACCCCAGTATCGATTCTACGTAGAATCTAGTCATCGATTCTCCATCGACTACCGTCATCGATTTTGGATCGATTCCTGTCCTAATTTTCGGTATCGCAAAAGCGGCCATGTCTCCGACATGTCCTCGATAAAGTCATCGATTCCTTAGTAGACAGTCTTCGATCCAGGATCGTTTTTGTGATACAATTCCTATATTTGACCCCCATTCCAGACTGGGCCGTTATACTTATGTGCGGCCGGTCTATTTTCTCCCTGGGAAAAAAAGTCTAAGTTCGCCCCTGTATGTAGGTCGAAATTTCTCAATTTAATAGTAATAATTCCCTTATCTAATCTACACAAATTTTCTCAAAGTCTCGTACAGTAGAACCCCTCTTAACCGGCCTCTGATGAACCGGTCCTCGGATTAACCGGCCTATCCCATGTAACAGAGTCTTTTCTTCTACAGCGTAGAATAGATGGTCATTGATTGTTTGGCGGCATTTACTGGAAAGTTCCAGGGAAATAAAACGCGGGGTGACGCGACGTTAAGGTGTGAAATGTCTAAAGGTCGCCACCCATGGACGAGCACAACCACGACCAAACTTCCATCGAACCATCAATTTCATAGAACGTGTGGAAAAAAATTCCCCCTATTTCCACCGTTCTATGATATTTGATGGTTCGATGGAAGTTTGGTCATGGTTGTGCTCGCCCATGGGTGACCTTAAGTGTTGTAGCTTCCAGAACGCAAGAGGGGAAGGAGTTCGCGAGTTTTATTCCTCTCTTGCTTCCGAGTCTATTTTTCTTTGAATCTACTACAAAGAGGCTTCTTTTTTCTTTTTTCTTCGTCTCTTCCTTTATGCATGTAATACATATTTATTTACAATATCTTATTTGCTTGTTTATTCATAATACCTTATACAATATATACTACAATGTAATAGTAGATAAGTTCGATTTTTTCTGAGAAACTCGGATTAACCGGCCAGGGTCGTGGTCCTGACCGGTGGCTAAGAGGGGTTATACTGTATTTAATTTTCGGAATACATAAAAAGCACATTGCTTATGATAAGAAGTACATAACCCATGCAAAGAGCCATAAAAAATAGAGGTAAGTGAACGTTTTGCTTTCTCAAGTTTTTTCTTCATTTTGTAATTGTGTTATCATTTCGGTATGATTAACATTTACTCGTTTCGTGATTTATTGCCATTTAATAAACAATATGTTTTTCTGTATGTATTTTTATTTACCACATTTTGGTCCAACCAAGATTCAATTAAGAGGCATTCAACTAAATAACATAAAATAACAATAACATAAAATAAAATAAACATCCCATTTATTTAGAACGAAATTTAAAATGGCTAGGTCAGTTCATTGTCATCACCGTGGGGCCCGGGGTGGGGAAATCACTTTTCACACGGATTTTTGTCACTTTTCACTTTTAGAGTGGCTAAAAATGTAAAATTTGTAAAAAAAAAATTTTTTTTTTTTTTTTTTTTTTAATTGATATTGAATGTTTGGTATATTGAATGCATGGAAAATTACAATATTCGCAAGTTCCCTTAGATAGATGATGGATGGGTCATGGCCCACAATGCTGAATCGGATGGCGAAGTCCGTTTTGAGATAGGTGCGATTTGAAAAAAGATAAAGCACATTAAATAATGGTTTTAGGTTGTATTTATTTTTAGATAAATAAATCTTTCACATAATGGTTAACATTTTTTAGCGTAAGGAAAATAACATACAAAACAAATATTTACATAAAAACAAACAAAACAATGACAAACTTAACTAGAATGCAAAATAAGCAAGTTTTATCTAACCTCCACCACATAATTTTTGGCTAATTCTTCGTCAATTTCATCAACTTTTAACCCAGCTTTTGAAGTCACATCTCTCAAAATGCAGTATTGTGACTTACTCAGATTGATAGGTGGTACTCAGAGCAAGTGTGTTCTCCACAGACAATGAAATTCGATCAGATTTTTCACCAGTCCGCACATTTTTTTAAGATCTTCCGAGCCGTCCTAATATTCCAATACTTTGGAAATGATTTTTGCTTTTATATTATTGTACTTCCTTCTTGCCTTAAACTCATTCATTCATCATTCGCAGCAAAAAGTAGTTCCTCCCCTGAATAGGATGCCATCAACTTTTCAACCCTACGAATTTTTGCCTCTCAGAGAGCTCACCGATTGGCTTATGCGTATCGTTGATCTCTTCCAAAGGTTGAAGGAATTCAAACGTTTTTTTTAGCCAAGCTTCATTCTTTTTTTAGGAAAGTTTTTCTTGTATAATTTGGTTGCGCCCATTTAATTTTTAAATGGGTTTGTTGCGAACATTTTGAAAAAAAAATTATGGACTTATGTTCAGCATACATAACACAACTGATATATGAGCATAACTTTTGCCAAAATCTTTATTATTTTATTTCCGTCATGTTAAGTTACTAAAACTAGACAGGTGTTATATGAACGAGAAAAAAAACCTTTAATTATCAAATTGCATAATGACTCAAAACAATCAATGAGAATAGACACTAATTGCTTTAGAAGTTATGTATTATTTGATTACCCGAAGTAATTGAATATATTTTCCATCGATTCCATAGATAGTTTTTACAGGCAACGATACGATAATAAATGCGTTTTGCTTGACGTTAACCCTGGAAATCACTTGTTTAAACATGATTTACGGCCGTTAGGGGTTGAACTGTGATATGTTTTTTATAATACATAGTTTATTCACGTCATACATACATCAGATTGTAAATTGTGACGTCCGCTTTTCGGCAGAACTCGGCAGCTTTTAGTGACTTATCAAAATGTATGTATACCGAAATTTTATCAAAAACCATGTTTTAGAACTAACAAAATTTTTTTTTTCTCAATCATATTTTTTTTAGTTTTACTAGACTTCTACAGACCTAGTGGTGATACAAAAAGTACCTATTGGTAACGACCATATGCATTAAAAGTGAGTTTCCTATATGGCCAATGTATAGGGGAAGTTGGCGCGCGTTCAGAATTATCTTGACCATTCTCAAAATCATCTATCTAACCCACACTACAAATATTTGCCGAGTTTTTCAAATCTCTAGCTTCATTCTATCGAAAGTTATCACTTATTTTAAGTTTCATTTGTAGGGGAGGTAAGGGTTTCTTGGGTCGGATCTGGCCCATTTTCAGTAACAACTAACTAGATCTAACTATCAACATCCGACCAAATTTTCAACTCGCTAGCTTTATCCTGTCGAAAGTGATCGTAGTTCAATAATATTTCAACTTTTGACTTTTTGGGGAAGTTGGCATTCCTTTGGCCTGATTATGCTCATCTTACTAGAACTCAAGCAGCTTCCTATCTGAAGTTTACGTACCAAAAACCAGCTCCCTAAGTCAATTGGTTCAAGAGTTATAGACAAAAACCCTTAAAAGTAGGGTAATGCGGGGCTCTTTGTAAGAAGTAAGAAAATAACTGATCGATCTCATTTTTGCAGGAAAGTACAAAATAACCCTTTCAAGTCATCTGCCAAAGTTACAGCTTTTCACGTTTATTCAATTGGGAGTTATTGATACATTTAATTATTTTGAATATGTAGAGGAGGCAGGCGCTCCCTTAGCCGGTCCACACCTATTTTCAATACCAAACAACTAGATCATACTGCGAACTTTTGACGAAAATTTCAAGCCTCTATCTTTATTCTATCGAAAGTTGTCGTGCGAACGGTCAGATAGACAGACAGACTGACATGGCTAAATCGAATAAGGAGGTGACCCGCTGATCATTTATATATACACTTGCGAGCAAAAATAATGAATCAAACCGAAAGCACGTGTATTTGTATGGATATTTTTAAAAGTACGTTATGTATCCCTACAAATCGTATGTCATTTGAAAGTTTGAGATCTTAGCTTTACAATGATTTTTATCACCATTTAATGAGTGCTTTATGAATGAACGGCACCTGGAGCTAAAAAGTCGGGAAATTGAACATTTATGAATGGGTGATTACACGGCAAACTAACCCTATAAATGCATCCGCAAAGGGTTTTCAGTGGTCAGTTGAATCTGGAAGGTCGATTGAATAAGTTTAAAGCAATAAAAGCCAGAATTTTGTCATTCATGAGTACCACGCCTCAGCAGGCGGCTCAAGTTGTCGCCCTATTTTCGGAAGGGCTTACTCAGAGAACAGTCGCTCGTCAGCTAGGAATGAGTCAGTCTACTGTGTCAAGAGTGTTTTGAGGGGAAGGTAGCTACAATCAGAAACCCCTACCCGGCCGCTCTAGGTGCACTTCCAATAGAGACGATCGTTTTATTGTGACAAGTATGCTACGAAATCGGCACCTCACGGGAGTTGACGTGCAGCAGAATCTGAGGGACGTTCGCGGAGTAGCTGTAAGCGAGTGGACAGTGAGGAGACGACTAAAGGAAGCGAATTTGACTCCAAGACGGCCCGCCACAGGCCCAAAATTGACCCACATCACCAACAAGCGCGACTCACGTTTGTCAGGAATCATTTAAATTGGACCCTCGAGCAATGGCAGTCCGTATTGTTCACCGACGAGCCCAGAGTGTGTCTATATGGCAGTGACTGGAGGTCGGGTATACAGGCGTCCAGTCACTGCCATGTAGACACACTCTAGGAGTTCGATGCTGCTTCGTTTGTCGTCTGATGCTGCAGCCAAACGGAACTTCAGTTCTTTTCTTTCAACAATCCGCTGCCATGAAGCGTCGAACATGAACGGGTTATTCTGGCAATCCGGGTTTATGCCAAGGATGGAATCTGCGCTCTCAGTGTATGCATTTTTTTATGGTATCCCAGTTTTAATTTATGTCATTATCTGGGTGACTAGTTATCTCAGCTGCTTTTTGCGCAAGACGGTCATTATATTGTTGTAAGACAGCTGGATTTTTTAGTCGAGCGGTGTTGTATTTGAGACGCCTGTGTCTTTCGTCGCTAGGACAGCGCAAGCGCACGGCTGCAATATGTAATCGAACATTATCGATCATAAGATAATGGTCTCTTCCCATTCCAATATCGGCACGCCTCTTGTTTCACATCCAGGAGGCAACTCTTGAATTTTTTACTAATGGCAAAGTGGTCGATCTGATTTTGTGTTCTGCGCCGATCAACAGAGGACCAACTGATTTTGTGGTGGTTCTTATGCTCAAACATAGTACCACCGATGAAGAGACTTGTGAAAGTTTCAGAACTCTACAAATCTTTCACCGTTGTCGTTACGATCACCAAGACCATGTCTCCCCATCACATGTCTGAGCAGATAGTTATCAGCGCCAACTTTTGCATTCAAATCACGGCGTTTAGTTATTCGTAAAAGGAGTCTCGCCAAGACATTGTCGGGTTCAGTTGGAGCATAACATTGTACTATGTACATATATTATTGAGATGTTCCTCATTTTGGTCCGGAACCTGGCGGTCATGATTCAGTCGGAGACCGGATCTCTTTGGTGTCGTAATAGCCGCCATACATTATCCGATCCGTCGTCCGATCGATCGGCCGATGGATCGCCACAAAATATCTGCCGATCTCCACTGCACACACACTGAGCGATTTTCGTGCGATGCGATAACGAATGACAATTCAAAAAATAGGTTATGATTCACTCCCAATCCAACCTAGATTCATTTTTGTTAACTATTTGGATGTGTGTGGTATTTTCGTATACCACATATTTGATATTTCAATTGCAGTGCCATTTAAATCATTAGAATCCTTGAAATTTCATCATTTAATAATTTGGTAATTTGACATTCACTTGCGATAATCACATACACTACCCAATCGATCGTCACCGATCGATCGCACGAAAATCGCACAAAAATATCGGCAGATCAAAATTGATCGGCCGATCGGTGCGATTTCCACATACACAGGCCGATCCATCGGCCGATATCGATTTCGGGCGACGGATCGGCCGATCGATCGGTGTGTGTATGGCACGTTTTACATTAAAAGTTATTTTGCAAAAGTATTGTACAAAAAGTACAATATTTATATGAGTTAGGCTGCATCAAAGTTCAAAATTTTTCGTAAACAATTGTAGAGTTCTTGTTTATTTGCTGCAGACTGATACGTCTCAGTAGAGAAAATGACTTAATGCAGCTACGTAAATGGTCGCCACCCACGGCAAGCATTTTGGTCGCGAGCATGCATCGAACGTCAAACTCTATAGAAAAAATCTCCTCGTTTCCACCGTTCTATGATATTTGATGGTTCGATGGAAATTTGGTCGTGGTTGTGCTCGTCCATGGGTGGCGACCTTAAAGGTCACCACATGATCGCGCAGAACCTCTTCCATCGAACCATCAAATATCATAGAACGGTGGAAATGAGGAGATTTTTTTCTATTAGTTTGACGTGATGCTCGCGATCAAAACGGTTGTCATGTGTGGCGACCTTAAGTACTTTTAAGGTAATAGACCTGTATTCCCGGGAATAATACTCGTACGTTCCATTAACATTTGGTCCAATTTGTAGCATTGCCAACTTCCCGCTTCATGAACAACTTGTTTAATTGAATAAACTAAAGATGTGAGGTATCTGGCATGAGTCTGTTTAGACATTTTGTCACCTTGCGGTACACGTTCACCTTTGGGGTGAACAGAGTCAAGCGGCTGAGTCCGTAATAATAAGCAATTGCATGAAATTGGCGAAGTGTCATATGGTTAAGGTGCGTTTTACTAGGTACACGATAGGCACATTATTCGCGTTTAGCGATTTGTGTGTATTTTTTTTATCCTCGCCTGCGATCGGCGCAGAGTAATGTCTAGCAAAACGCACCATAGACTCCTGATAAGATTTTATAATGTATACGTTATGTACCTTTTATCAGTGTTATCGGCGAGCTCCAAATAATTATCTTCTTTTATACACAGTCTGGGTTATTATATTATATTAGACGGTACTCGGTATATGGTTGTTGAACTGAGAGTAGTCAACATTCATAGATGCTCCATATGTATCACGCTATTACTATCAATCGCCCATAACAATTGCCCGTTCAAGTTGGGACTTTTTTTAATCAGGCGCATTCTGTTGGAGGAGCTTGTAGCAAGTAGTCGCATTGGTGGTCGATTTGATTTTCTTTTTGGTCTAAATTTATTTAACGAATTCAGTGTAAACAGCGCTGATAGTGTGAGGCGGTCAACGGTGAAGTGCATTGATGAATGCATGATCATAGCTTTCGTGCATGTGTTTCGTTCATGTACTTCGGTAGTGCATTGATCAACTACTCTTAATTTGCATTTATGCTGATATAAACGAAGATATTATTGCTGCAGTATAGCCGCTCTCAAACTCAATATCAACGCCAAGGATACTTTCATTTCAAGGTAGAGTGAAAATTTTAAAATGACGAAGTAGAAAAATAGCTTTGATATCAAATGTGTAGGAAAATTTTAATGTGAATTGGTGTCGATTGTTACTATTGAATTAGATCGCCATTGAGGTTTGCACAGTTGCATAATATGAGGTTAGTGAGTTGTGTTTGCGATATTGTGTTTCAATTCAAATCTAATAAGCGCATACGTGCTTGTAATTAATTCGACGCGTTACCGTCAAAACTTAAAATGTGTACATGTTCCGTATTGAATAACCCCCCGTCTATTGACAACGGCATTTGTCTTCAATTCTGTATGCACGATTCATATTGGGTCTAAGGTTGTTCAAATTTTAATTTTGTAGCCTTACTATGCATTGAAATATGAATGCTGTCAAGTGATATTTACTCTAGTTGGATGACCGGGGCCTCAGAGTGCATGCCAGACACCCTCTGACACCTACCTCACACTGGAAACAGTGTTTTTGTTAAAAATTTTGAAGAAACATTTTAAGATCGGTGTTTGCATGGAAATATCAACCGTAAGCACGCCTACTTTGCGGGCGATGTTTATCCACACAGAGTGCACAAACACGAATTCATAAAAGTGTTTATGAAAAAAAATTGAGCTGAAATAAGCTAGTCAACTAGTTGGCCCATAAGCGTCAAGCTTACTAGCTACAAGTCGGTGAATTTACTAGCTGCTGGTAAACTCGCCCGATGTAATCAGGTTCACTAGCTAACTAGTAGGTATCTCAGCTTCTTCGAAAAAAGTCGAAAGCCAGGGACCCTATCATGTAATTCGATTCGTATCGAAAGATAATTCGACCATTGCACTCGATTGCAATTCCGTATCATGTAACTCGGTCGTATCGAATGAATTGCATTGCCTGATGCAATATACAAATTTCCCTGGAAACCACGAGGATTTTTCATAAATTAATATACGTTTGACAGTTGACTAACATAATTTCGAGATTACAAGATGCATCAGATCCACTCCATCTGCCATCAAATTTGTAAGTACAATAGTAGACGATCGAGTGTTGACTACCCACATCGCGATTTCCTGCAGGACTGTAATTAGATTATAGATTTGGTATGTGAAATCACGGAATATTAATCCTGCCCGCAAAGATGATATTCGGGGTCGATAAACAACCGTCATCGAGGTTTGGGCTTAAAAATGGTACCATGTAAGCCGAAAACCAATTCATCAGTTTCAAAAATCTTCAAGCATTCGCTTCCTATTGGAAATTTCGTATCAAATACATCGAGATTATTGCAGTGGAGAAATTAGTTTTCGAGTTACATTGTACTATTTTCATCCTTTCGAAAGCAATTCGATTCGAATCGAATCACATGATAGTAGGACCCAAAACCAATGTTGCCTCGCGAAAGCTGGTGAGTCGAATAAGTTTGTTTGTACGCGCTAATTACCTCCGTGAATGCACATACCAAATGTATAATCTAATTACAGTCCTGCAGGAAAATTTGATGAGGGTAGTTAACACTCGGCCGACTCCCGGACTATAATGGACAAAACTAATATTCGATATACACGTTCGAAAACAACCACAACCGAACGTCCAACGACCCATAAAAGATTTCACAGGTTTATCAAGCTATTCCGGTTAGAGAAGCGTGAGTTTTGTGACGTACAGGAGGAAATAACTCCGGCGATGAAAAGCAGCGTTCGTTCGACGTCAATACCGGCAGTTCTGAAGCTTTCCGCTGCCTTAAGATTTTTTGCAGACGGCAGCTATCGGAAAAGTGTTGGCCAAGATTATCTTGTAGCCATGGCACAATCAACTATTGTATATCCACTACGTTGGACGAAGTGATTGCGGCTATATAAAAAAGGATCTGTCCAAAATTGATATCTTTTCGCCAAACAGACGAAGAAAAACGACAAAGCAATAACTACTTTTATAGTAGAATGGGATTTCCGGGTGTAATAGGATGTATCGATGGGACACATGTAGCAGTTTTATCCCCAGCAGAAAACATGTTCAATGTTATTTATCAATTAAATGAAATAGATGATATATTAATTAATTATGACTATTGTCGCGCTCGGTGGCCGTGATCATTCGGTCTAATCTAGAGCTCGGAGATCAAATCTCGGCGCGATCAAAAACTGCCTGTGAGTACTAATAGAACTCTCACAGTGTTCCGAGCTTGTCAGTATAAAGACGGCGCGCACTTTCGAAAAGTAGATATGCTACTGAAACGTCTACAATGCATAGAAATGCTAGAGATGTTGACGCGCCCATGCCCCTGGACGGGTCAAGGCAATTAGAGTTAGAGAGGATTACGAGAGAATAAAAATAAATAAAATCTTCTCATTTCCACCGTTCTATTGATTTCGACGTGGTTCGATGCATGCTCGCGACCAAAATGCTTGTCGTGTATGTCGACCTTAAGAAGTGAAATAAAAAGAACATAGAATACCGAAAAATAGTTACTACTCAAAAAGAAAGCCTTTTTGCAGTTTTTAACTTTAATTCTTTCTGCAATAAATCTATTTTCTTCTTGGTATTGTACTTGAAATCGGTCCAAACCTAAAAACAATAATTATCAACTGATTTACTCGTCAAAAAAGAAATCACATTTACTTTCTTCCATTCATTGGCACATTTTGTTGGCGGACCCAGCAGAGGCCCTGGCGTCTTTTACATCATTCATGTACCGCATGCTAAATTAGTATTTTTCTCCATGTGCTCCACAAGCGCGTTGTATTGCGCAAAGTTAGTGTTTTTTCCCCTGAAATTATAAACAACATTATTTATTTATTCACAATAAATATAGATAAGTAATCATACTTACATCGTCAACACAATCTATAACACGCACGACGAATATTTGGAATTCAATTTGTGCTATCGAAACAATTTTCGATTGCAAATGCCGAATTTTCCCAAACAATCGAATTGTGTGATACGCAAATTTTCTAATCGAATCAAGTATTCGATGGCTTTCAAATAGGGAAATTCGATATCGATTTACACGATGCCCTTTTGATCATTTCGATAGCTTTTCCAATCGAATCGAATTACGTGATAGGGCCCGAAGCTTCTTTACTCACTGGCGTGTTTGTTTTCAAAATGGCGACGGAAATAGTTCTAGTGCAATCTTCAGCTGGTTGTCATTCAGTCGGTGTGGGATGTGAAGACATGAAAAATGTGGTACATCGAGCAATTTATTGAGGGAGTAGCACGAGTTACGTTAGTGACTCTTGCTAGATGGCTCATGAATGAGTTTACAAGCTATGTAGGCTATGTATAATCGCCTCAAAAGCGCTGAAAAGCGCTTAGTGCTGCATAATATTTCGTCCTAGAAATGCTTGTGCTGAGCTAAGGCTTTCACTTTTAGTAAGCATTAAATTTCGCTTTTCGCGCTTAGCGCGTATTTGTGGATTGTGGAATCGGTCGCGACTTGAGTTCACCATGGAGATCAGAGTGATAACATTTAGTGCACTCCAATTGTATGATGTTCCCCTTCCCGGCTAGATGCTCGTCAGTCGCGCAAATGCCAAACAAAACATCGTATTTGCACAATTTGCTGCTCAGCAGCTGTTAAGCGCTGCAACCAGACTGTTGTCCCCGTGGGTGCGACGCTCAGGTTATGTCAAGACAATTAATCGTTGATTTTCAAAATAAAATTGTATGATTTTACGTCCGTTAATAACCCAAAAACCAAAAATTTTAAAACAAATATAAAAAACGCTTTAATAATAAAAGATGTAATGCATTTAGTCCCGTTTTCTCAATGTCTGGTTAAACTGCCAGTTAGCAATTCGGGGCACTAAATTAAACCTTAGCGTATGCAACACTTGCTGGGAATACAACGTAAACGTATACCAAATCTTTGTCGACTTCAAGCAGGCATACGACAGTATCGATCGTGGAGTACTGTACAACATCATGCTGCAATTTGGTATACCGGCAAAATTAGTGTGACTGACAAAGATGACGATGACCAACTCCGTCTCACAAGTCAGGATCCAGAATAGACTTACTGATCTATTTGAAACACGCACTGGTTTAAAACAGGGCGATGGACTGGCACCGACGCTTTTCAACCTAGTACTGGAATACGTTGTTCGGGCCATGAATATGGACAACAGCAAGACGCTACTCATCAAGTCGACACAATTAGCAGCGTACGCCGACGACATCAACATCATGTCCCGAAGATTGGCTGACGCAGAAGAACTTCTGCATACGCTCGATACCGCTGCAAAGGAAGTTGGATTACGTATTAACGAGGGTAAAACTAAAATAATGATGCAATCGGTGACAAGGACACCTGCACAACCGAGCATCAATGTGGGGGACCTCAACATCGAGCTCGTGAACAACTTCATTTACCTGGGTTGCAACCTGTCAAGGGACGCCAACAAAACTGACGAAATCAAGCGACGGATACAGTTAGCTAATAAGACTTTTTTCTCGGTTCTCCCCATAATGAAATCGAAGCATGTGCACAGAAACACGAAGCTCCGCGTGTACAAAACCATTATACGACCAGTGCTATGCTATGGCTGCGAAGCATGGACCCTAACTCAAGCCTCCGAAAACATGCTAGACACTTTCGAACGTAAGGTTCTACGGCGAATTTTCGGGGCTGTTTGCGATCGAGATGGATGGCGCATCCGGTACAACCATGAGTTGTATGAAATGTACGATGAGCTGCAAGTCTCGAAAATCGTCAAACTACAACGACTTCAATGGGCAGGGCATGTACAAAGAATGGACGATGATCGCATGCCTAAGAGAGTAATGAATGCAGAACGAGTCGACGGAGCGAGACTGCGAGGACGACCGAGGTCTCGTTGGGAGAGCTCAGTAGGTGTGGACGCCGCGCAGCTGCTGGGCTCTCAAAATTGGAGGATGCGGTCACGTGACCGAGATAATTGGAGGACAATGATCCAGGCGGCCAAGGCCCGACGTCGGGCTGTCGCGCCACGATGATGATGATGTATGCAACACTTAAAATACGATAATGCAGTAGAAAGCTCAGCTAATGCAATAGAATATCAGCTGATTTTCTTGGCGGAATTCTGCCGCCTGTTAATTCTATTCTACGTTTGTACCATCTCTCAGCATTAATTTGCGTCTGAATTATTTTCAAATCCTCTTCCAATGAATGAATTTCCAGAACCTTGTTTTTTTTGTGACCAGTTTAATGGTGTCATTTGAATGTGCAAACGTAAACAGTTCTAGCTGTCAAAATCTCAGCAGCCCATATCAGCTGTTTGGAATTATCGTCCTTCAAATTTTTAACTGGAGGATGGGTACCGTTTAGCGTTTATCTATAGGATAAACGTTAACTAGACATTGTGAAAACGGCCCTACCCCGACAGTTGGCGCCATTCCGTATAAAGAAAATACAGACTTATAATACCCCGCTTAACCCTGTGTCGGTTAACGCTGTTTAAGCTTAAACGCTGCATTCCTCGTACGTGGTACTGAACTAGCGCAAGAATGTGTTTCTTTGCAGTACGGATGCATATTGGTTGTTGACACAAGTGATTTTTTATAGATGAATAAAATGGTAAACAAATTAATAACTTTTGTTATTCTCTCTTTTCTACCATTATGTACTACTATATATGTGTGTATCCGTAGGTACATATTTACATACCTGCAAATTAAAAAAAAAACTCGTTTAACGCTGTTTCGTTTACCGCTCCAACTTTTTGGAACGTAAAACCCGCGTTAAGCGGGGTAACACCTCGCTTAATCCGGCTGTTACGTATTTTGTTTATTATTTACCCAATCCAAAGGAATTTTTGTGCGGAGGTTGAAGGTCAACGTTACAATTGTTGTTCGCGGTTGTGTAGTATAACCCCTATCAGTATTGCCAACCTAAGGCGGGACACCCTGTATAGTTTATATGGTCGGAGATGTTTCCTGCTGTGCGTTGAAAATTTCATGACAAAGTTGATATACCCTATCACATTCGTGAAGGGTATACAAATTGGGATGAGGCAAGATGTTGATGTTGGCGTATATAATCTGATTCGTTTGATCGTCTTCTACGACAAGCCAAGAAAGACTGTTAAAAATACTCCTTGTTAACCGGGCCGTCGCCATGGGTTTACTTTGTCCAATAGTGAGTTTTAGGCTGAGTTCATCCAAACTGCGGCAGCCGCCGCGAAAGTCGCCGCGGTTTACAAATTTACATTGAATTTAAATGCAATCTCGCCGCTCAACAAACCGCGGCGGCTGCCGCTTTAAGCTAAGATGATTTGACACTCCCCTTGTGTGGGCTCCGTTCGCTGCGCGTGCTCCGCGGCTTAACGGGTTGCTATACCCTCAGTATATTTGAACGTTTGCTTCGCTCGCTCTATACGCTACAGCGATACAATCACTATTAGCCAAGATGCGAGCCACGGTGCGTCGCGTAATGATAATTTGAATTAATTTTTAAATTTAAAATTAATTAATTTAAAGAACAAGTTAGCTTTTCTTATTATTTACATAAATAACAAGTTGGTATCATGCCTTCGGTAAGCTAGCCGGAGGCTTGTTTTTTTTTTAAGGAAATTAATTAAAACTTATATACATTGAATATGTCCTATTTTTCAGATGAAGTTTTACCTAATAATATCCACGTGCCTTTTGTCGGCATCTTATATTAACACCGCGGAAATATTGTTGATGTGCCCGTTCCCGCCACCCAGTCATTGGCTTTGGGTTGAGCATTTTGCACGAGGACTAGTTGATCGAGGACATCATGTAACAGCCATTACAAATCATCCAACCAAACAACCGCATCCCAATTACACGGAAATTATAATAGATCCTAAGTTCGACATTCCAGCCCATTGTAAGTATTGTTTTTGTTTGATAGTTTTAGGACATTAGGAATTATTTATTTTAGAATACGCTACTAATTGCGTTAGTGTCACCATACACTGTCGAACCCGAATTCGAACATGGTACAAGTGGACCGGTTTTCTTCACGTTTATGTGAAGTGTGTGTGGCTTGAGCTATTCAGAGGACATTTGTACCAGGTTCGTGTTTGAGTTCGAGTTCGACAGTGGATGGTGACACTTAGACATCTCGTTGCATCATCATTTAGCTCAGTGTTCAGTGCAAAAATAGATTTTGTACTCTAAATACATAACTCCTATAATTTTTATTCTATTTTTTAAAGCTGGTTCAGGAAACATTGTACCAAAAGTTATAAAAACAACGAAGTGAGTTTCAGAAGGATATCGAAAAATTCAAAATGTTGAAAAAGTTTTAAAAACAGTCAACCCACGAAAAACTTTCCGAGATAAACGAAACTTCATAAAAAGAAGTAATAAAATAACAGTATTACTGAAAAGCTAAAATGAAAACTTTGGGGATTACTTCAAGTAGGAGCTCTATTTGACTGGGATAATTATTCTAAAATGCACACCACATGCTGCAAATAGAATGAAAAGCTAAATTGTTGGTTTCTTGAGAAAAATAGGTCCGAGTTAACAAATAATAGCCGTGTTTTTCTGTATCAGATCACAGCAGAACAACAATTGCACGCGTTAGGCCGGCCGCATCTTGGACGTAGGCAGGGCAGCGCAGCGCAGCGCGCATATGGCATTGTGGTTGTAAAATCAAATTTTGACAATTATTACAACAACAATGCCATGTGCGCGCCGCGCTGCGCTACCCTGCCTACGTTCAAGATGCGGCCGGCCTTATACTAACTTCCAGCTCTATCCAGAACAATTTTGTTAGTGTAACGTGTGCGATTGTTGTTCTACTATGATCTGTACTGCACCAGAAAACACGGCAATAACAATTGCAGTTAAACACTTCCACTGATGGCGTAATTTAGATATTCAAAACGTGTCATTCCTAAACGACACGCCTAAATATGACACATTTTCATCAAGCATAAATTCCATCACCATTATTGTAAAAATGTTCATAATTTAATATGTTGTTCTAATTTCATCATCAAAGTGACATACGAGTGAGTACAAATATTGTTAATATTAATTTTCTATACACTTCATTAATTATTAATTAAGCGTCCAATGTATACAATTATTTCTTTCAGTTCCGATTGAAACCATCTTCGAGATGAAATACAACAGCTATTATAATAATTTACTCATGTGGTGGAGAGTAGGTCTGTTAACGTCTGAGCATGCTCTAAAAGATCGCAAAGTAAATGAGATGATCAATAGTAATAATCGAAAGTTCGATTTAATTGTAATGGAACAGTTCTTTCACGAAAGTTTCTTGATGTTCGGTCATAAGTTCAAGGCACCCATTGTAACTTTAGGTAAGTACACATACGTTTCGTTCGTATGTAAAAACCCCTGCTTGTGATTTTGGACTCTGTATATCGTTGTGCCACTCAATCAAAGACCGGGTAAGACGAACACTTCATGTTTACCTACTATAAGTCCAGTACTCGGTTTCAGGGAAAATATTAAGTAGTTTTTTTTTCTTAATTTCGGTTTATGTATATTGGGGCGCTAAATCTGAATTTTAACTTTGCCACCTCGAAAAAGTGACGCGTTTTGAGAAAACTGCCCGAGACTGCTCGAAAAATGCTATTTTCTCGCTTTCTTGCCTATAATATCGAAAATAATGACTTTCGAGAAAAAATTGAATAGAACAAAAATATACTACATCGAATTTCCTACAAAAAACTCCCAACTGATTTTTATGTCAAATGGTTGGTTAAGGCGCTAGGGGGTACTCAAATTTGACGAAAATTTGAAAAACGGTCAAAAATACAATTTTTCGCTTATAACTCGAAAACCAAATTTATAAACTTCTTAAATCAAAAACTATAAAAATGCAATACCATTCCAAAGCTAATTCCATTAAGACACTTTTCGAAGAATTTGCAAACTTCTAGATTTGATGACGGTTATAAAATTCGCATTTACTTTTTCAATGAAAAATCGAATTTGAAGCGTTATTATTTTGGGCCCTAGGAGAAATCTCGCAACAAGGAAAGTGTCATTCTATTGGAAATTGTATGTAGATTCAGACAATTAGGAACAATTATTGGTTTCAAAGATCTGGATACTGACAACTGACTTTGGGGCGACCGGTAACGCAGTGTGCTGAGGCATCAGTCTCATATTTGACTACCGGCGTTTCGGGTTCGATTCCCGTCCACGACGAGGTTCTTGGCCATGGATGTGCAGGAGGTGCATGCTGGCAACTGCATTCTCCGAAACCAGTTTATACCGACGAAACGTCAACTGCGTCACATGGAACAGTTGATTCGCCATACCCCACAAGGGGTTAGGGCAATTGAGAGATACGGACAAAAGTCGTCTTTTGTCGAAAAGTTCAGGTTTTAAGCAAGAGTAGAGAAATTTTGATAGCTCTGCAGTTGTTGAACTCAAGTCGCCACACATGAGCGAGCACAAACACGACCGAACTTCCATCGAACCATCAATTTCATAGAACGTGCAAAAAAAAATTGCCCTCATTTCCACCATTGATGGTTCGGTGGAAGTTCGGTCATGGTTGTGCACGTTCATATGTGGCGATCTTTAGAGAGATTTTTCGACTGATGTTTTTTTTTTACATAAACAAAGTTTTTAGTCTAAACTTAAAGTATAGATACTTCGAAGCGATACATTTTGTATTACTAAATAATAACAATTTGAGTTTTTTCATTATGCCCGGTTCACATTATTCCAGTCCAGTAATCCAGTCCAGCGATCCAGTCCAGTGCTGGACTGGATCATATCGTCTACATGATTCCAGTCCAGTAGTCTGGCGAGTGTGTTGTTGATTCGGTAACTATAGTAACAATGATTTTTGGGCGAGCTGGAATCAAAAAGTAGACCGACAATCCAGTCACTGGACTGGATTGCTGGACTGGATTGCTGGATTGAATTGCTGTCCAGTGCCGGTTCACATTATTCCAGTAGCAGTCCAGCGCTGGACTGGATTACTGGACTGGATTGGTTACTGGAATAATGTGAACCGGGCATTAAATTCCCAATTTTTTATTTGTATGTAGGCTTTTACATTTCGGTTTGATTTTTATAAACGGCTGCCTCTGTGTTCCCCATTTATTCCACCAACTGTAGTTACTCTAACTTTCGGCCCCTTTCGAATCAATTTGACTGAGTCTGCTCGAATTTGGAAGCTTATTCGAAAATAAGTTAATAGCAGAGTCATGTTTGTTTTTAAGTCGACGCATGACATCATGTCTCGATGCCTGCCTGCTGCTGAAAAATTACATATTACATAGCTTTAACATGACTGCTAAGAAAGTGAAACTACTCATCAACGAAGAAATAACGAAAATAAAGTTACAATCAAGAAATCACGCCAATGCAACCGAGCGTCACCTTCGGGAACCTTAAGATCATATTCGTAGATGGATTCATCCTGTCAAAGAACGCCAGTGAAACGGAGTAAATCAAAAGATTTACAGATAGCGATTAAGATACTTTCCCTGGTGTGCAAGTATTGCTTCGATTTCATTATCGAAAAAAACGAAGCTCTTCTACGACATGTACTATGATATAGCTATATGACCTGGACGCTGATCCAGACATCCGAAAATATGCTGAACCTATTCAAGCGGAAGATCATTCGGCGAATATTCGGATGGATGGCTAATCCGGTGCATCCATGAGTTGTAAAACATTTACGACAAGCTGCAAGTATCGAGAATTGTCAGACTGCAACGATTGTAATAGACGAGGCGCCTACAACACGACGACACCTGGTTGTCTAACCGGCTTTTGAAAGAAAACATCAACTTCATCAGGGCTGAGATGAAGCTCGGCGGGTGGCTCAGTTTATGCGAATTCCGAACAACCGATGGTTTTCCAAAATTGGAGGACGCGTTCATTGAACCGATTCAGACGGCGATTCATGACTGACATCGGGCTTCTCTCTTACTCTCTTCTCCTTTTACTAATTTCAAGGAACGAGCATTTCACTTCCTTATCAAACTCTTCCGTTATTATCGTCGCGTTGTTTTATCACAGTCCCACAAGCCAACGCTTTATCACGATTATCACACTAATAATCCAACAATCTTACGAATTAGAACTGAAAATGCTCTCTGCTCACTCTTGTTATTATTCTAAATTGATAGAGGACTGCATTTTACCCGCACTGATTAACAAGGAGTAATAGTGGTGGTTGAAAGAACGGGGAACGGGGAACGTAGGGCTGCTCGTTTGTGAAATTCAGAGCAAGAGGTAAAAATTATGATCTACCCATAAAGACCGGAATTGGAACTTCGAAATTGTTTAGCAATAAAGAGTTTTCCGCTTGGAAATGTCTATACTGTGTACAATAAATTTTCTCTTAAAACATTTATACAAAAATTCCATTCAAAAAATGTTATTTTCAACCTATACAAAGCTACCAAATTTTATATTGCTCTTGTAAAAAACCTGAACTTTACGAAAAAAAAGACATTTGTCAGTGTCCTGATCTTTGAAACCAATATTTGATCCATATTTTCTGAACATATACATATGCAATTTCAAATAGAATGACACTTTCCTGGTTGTAAAATTTTTCCTAGGACCCACAATTATAATGCTTCAGTTTCATTTCGGTTTTTCATTGAAAAAATAAATGCTGGTTTTATAACGGTCATCAAATCTAGAAGTTTGAAAATCCTCTCCGAACGGTGTCTCAATGTATTAGCTTTTGAATGGTATTTCATACTCTAAAAAGCTTTTTGTTTCCGGAAGTTATTAGTCGTGTATCAATGGATACGTTTTAACGAGCATCCGATCCGGGGAAATGATGCCGTCTTTTTCTCCCCTCAATTTTTGATCCAGTTTAACATGACAGAACAATTAAAATGTCACTTTAAAAGACGCCGAACCCTTCCAATTAATATGAGTAATAGCCACCATACATTATCCGATCCGTCGCCCGATCGATCGGTCAATGGATCGCCACAAAATGTCAGCTGATCAAAAATTATACGGAACTGTCAAAAAAAATCGTCAACGATAAGCGCATACACAGGCCGATCCATCGACCGATATCGATATCGGGCGACGGATCGGCCGATCGATCAGTGTGTGTATGGCACGTTTAACGAAGCCGATTCTTAAGTTGTTGATATTAGTTTAAAAAGAGTGAAACGTAACGAACATTTTAACATGTTAGTTTCCACCATAACGGTAAATTGGGCTATATAAAACTAAACATGAAAGAGGCACTTGTTTTTTTTTTTTGTTGTATTGTAGTTTCCGATACTTCTATCAGTCTTTACCGGTCCGTTGTGTAGTTTTCCTTTTTTTTACTACTGGTAGCAAGTGTTAGATCTCTTGTAGAGGATGGTAGAAGAATTCTCAACGAATTTGCACTGTGTAAAGCTGTGACATTTAGGCGTGTTTTTTGTCATTTTCTATTAATTGAACACAGCGCTAAAATAGTTAAGGCCGGGCTGATGTTTGTTTGTTGATGGAATGAATACAAGAAATGTTTTTAGGTGGACGATTTTGTTTTGATAACAATGGATGTGAGATCAAGTCTTGTCGTTTTATATCCTTCACGAAGTGAATGTAGCTTGCAAAGCACAGTATGAAGAATAATAAAGTATTGTATATGTATACATTCTTGGTCAGTATGACAAGATAAGTCGATTGGGCTCAATCCAAATAACGACTTTCTCAGTTTTAAAGCTATCGAGCTGTATAAATCCTTCTTTCTATTGCACGCTGTATATATGTCGGAACCAACGGAATTGGACCACTATAACTGCCATAGGATAGGAACGACATCGGTCCCGAAGTCTGTGTTTGTGAGAAAAACTTTTTTGTTTCTAAAGATATCCTTGCCTTCACCCCATTCCTGAAGTTGGTTCAAATCGGCACACTATTTCATATACCTTTTATGGGAGCAGTGATATCGGAACAAGTTTTACTGCTTATTTCAAAGTTGCAAATGCAGAATGGATCAAAATTATCGCAACAACAACTATTGAAGGTATGAAACCCTTCACGTTAAGTATCGTGAGTTGGACTCGTCGATCGTTGGGTTCTGATATGCGCTCAAATGAACGTTTGCAGACGGTGAGTTAGTGAATCACACAACAAGTCCGACTCACAGACTGACTGTCTGAAATCCTTCATTTGAGCCCATGTTACAAGCCGTCTGTCGACGAATCAGTGAGTCAATGAGTTGGCGATCATGTGGAACCATTCTATATGCATTGCATTTGCTTTGGCTTCTTGATATCATTCCTTGTCATTTGGCTTTTACTCTAGAACTCCCAACAAGAAATTGTGAAACATTCCTAGTTGACCGGGCGCCGCATAGTGGTTTGCAAATAGTGGGTTTTAATTTGAGATGATTTTACACTCCCCTTGTGTGAACACCGCGGCTTAAGCGGTTGCAACTCGCATTACACAACCCTAGAACACTCGCTTCGCTCGTTCTATATGATACAGCGGTGAAGCCTTAGCTAAGACGACCGAAATTTTTGATAGATTGACATGGTGTACCCCCATTTGTCAAATGGTGTCTAAAGGTCACCACCCATTGACGAGCACAACCACGACCAAACTTCCATCGAACCATCAAATATCATAGGACGGGTGTAAAAAAAATTCCCCCTATTTCCACCGTTCTATGATATTTTGGTGGTTCGATGGAAGTTTGGTCGTGGTTGTGCTCGTCAATCGGAGTTGCGGAGTTTTTGCTATTGATTAGTCAATATTTTCCGGAGTTGCATTAGCTCTTGGTATACCAGGTTACTAAATGTCTGGCCACGTTTCATAGGGTATGATATACCCCAAAGATATTTAATATGCTATTGCTAAATTTTAACTTTTTTATGAATTTAACTTGGAAATATTATGTAAACATTTATGATATACATATAACGATATTTAACAATGATCATCCTGAATGGCTAGTAGCACCAGTGCGTCTCAGGAGGTAGGCGAACAGTGGAGTTTCAACATACATAGTTGTGAGAACACCAACACGTCACACCCAGCTGAAAGATCATCAAAAGAACGCGCAATCAAAAACAAAATTGCGCTATATAAAAATAGCTTCCGGCGACTCATAGAACGCCTAAGGAAGCAATCCTTCCTCTAAGATTAGGTATGTAGGCTTGTAACCTGCATACCTAAAATCAATTTACACTCGAAACATTAAACTCGGATACCACGTACTGATTCACCGGAAACGACTTTTGGCTACAAACAACGGACCACGATCGGTTTTTGGAACGTTCGAACGATGTGGGGCGAGTGCAATAGTGCGAGGCTCACTGAAGTCGAACGAGAAATGACCGCATAACATCGCTATATTAGGACTGAGCGAAACAAGATGGCCTGGTCAGGTCGAGGCGAGTTGCTACTGTTGGCAGCGACCACCAGCTTGTTATCTCAAAAATACACTTATGAACAGCGGCGATCCAGCGCCCTCAAAATGCACGAATCCTGCCACGTTTTAATGTGCAAAAACTTAAAGGCCCATATATCAAACGTGCATATTCCACCGCCTTGCACCACCATCTTGTGAGAATCCCACAATTGATGATAGATGGAACATCGCTAAGGACTCATTTATTTCGTGTGGCGTAACATTTGCGGGTCGTTTGGAGCGCGGTAGGAGACCATTCATTAACGACGCTACATGGTCTCTAATTTCTGCACGCAAAAGAGTTAAGGAACCGATTAGCTCAGCTGCTGACGGCTCAGCCAAAGACCAACTCAGAGTTGAATACCGTTCACTACAGAAAAACGTGCAAAGAAGCGTAAGAAGAACAACGCATTAGCGGAGAAGGCAGACGAAGCGGCTTATCGCGGTGTCAGTGGAACGTTTTTTAAGCTTATCAAGCCATTAACTGGCAAATCTCTTGCAACAGAACATTCTGTGAAAGATAAAGATGGGTCTCTACTGATAACCGAAGAACACCAACTGCGGAGATGGAGGGAACACTTCATTGAGGTACTCAACTACACCTTTGGACTTTCGAATGCATCTTCATTAGTAGCAGAAGATATTCCGCAATAGCCAGAGTTAATACCATCTAAGCTGGAAGTAACTGCGACTACTAAATCGATGTATGCGGGTAAAGCCCTGGGGATGGAGTTCCGGTGGAACTTTTTAAAGCGGATGCCAATACTGCGGATATTCTTCTGCCTCTTTTCCATGAGTGTTGGGAAACCGAAACTTTCCCTAAAGAATGGAAGAAGGGCGTCATTATTAAGATCTCGAAAAAAGGCGACCTGGAGGATTGCAATAATTGGCGTGGGATCTGTCTTCTCTCAGCAGTATCCAAACTGATGGCAAAAATAATCTTGAACCGGATCAAACAAACAGTTGACCGCACATTGAATGATGAACAAGCCGGCTTTCGCGAGGACTTCTCATGTAGCGACCACATTAACACCCTCCGAATTATTATTGAACAATTTGCAGAGTGGAGATCCCCATTACATCTCATATTCATCGATTTCGAGAAGGCGTTTGACAGCGTTGATCGGGAATACATCGGGAGGGCTTTACGTTGGAGAGGCATACCAGATAAAATAATTTCCATTATCAAGGAGTCCTACCAGTGAGCTCAGTGTAACGTCTTACACATAGGTAAGCTATCACATTCTTTCGAGGTGCATAGCGGAGTGAGACAAGACTGTATTTTGTCACCTATACGATATATATAAGCGGCGCGCTTCAAGAACATCAGAACAAATGTATAAGATGGAAGTTGTTCAAATACCTTCAACACCTAGACTATGCTGACGATATTTGTCTTCTATAAAATAAATCGGATCAAGTAGCTCAAATGTCTGATGCTCTGCATTGCGAAAATCGTAATGCCGGGATTAAAATCAACGCTGCCAAGACTAAGTACTTGAACTTGGATCGAGGAAGGCAAAGCGAAATTTGAATTTTGGGGGAGGCAGTCGAAAAAGTTGACAATTTCTGCTACCTCGGAAGCGTAGTTACAGCAGATGGTGGAGCGGATGCTGAGCGGATGATGTGCAGTCTCGCATATACAAGGCTCGGGCAGCTTTTTTCAGTTTGACTCCTTTCTGACAAAACAATAACATTTCCAGACGCACCAAACTCCGGATCTTGGAAACCAACGTTACAGCCATGCTTCTACAATATATGGGTGTTCGACTTGGAAGGTGACCAATAAGATAACAACTAGATTGCAAACTTTTGTGAACCAGTATCTACGGCGCATCCTACACATACGGTGGCCGGAAGTCATTTCTTACGACGACCTCTTACTGGATCGCACAGAATAGACACTTCCATTAAAAGGCGAAAGTGGCAATGGATAGGTCATACTCTCCGAAAAGGGCCGAAGAACATTGCTCAACAGGCCCTCGATTGGAACCCGCAGTGAACCAACGCAAGTCGCCGTGTTGGACGACCTAGTAACACCTGAAGAAGATCAGTTAAGAAAGAGGGTGCCTCAATAGGCAAGTTGTGGAGTAAGCTGAAAGCGATGGCGATGAACAGGATGAGGTGGAAAGTCGGCGTGGTTAATACCCTAATACAAGGAGTTAACAGGAACCAAAGAGAGAGAGAGAGATTTATGATATGAATTAAAAATAAAAATTATAAATGATGATGGTGACGATCAGCGTTCACATACATAATTTTATCTTTATTGATCTGAAATTTCAATGCTCATCTTTTATTTTTTAGGAACCATGTCTTATGCCGATAACATGGATCGATCTATGGGTATTTTTACACAATGGTCATTCGTCCCTCACATTGTGCTTCCATACAACGACCGCATGAGCTTTTGGGAACGATGTCATAACACAATTATCTCAATTTTCGACTTAATTGGTCGTCGATGGTACTATCTTCCCGAACAACAGAAACTTGCTGAAAAGTACTTCAACAATATAACAGGTAGGTCGTCATTTATTTTTAGACTTCCCGAGATAACCCTATTTTCCAGGACCCCTTCCCTCTGTTCTTGATCTTGAACGAAATATATCATTGATGCTTATCAATAGTCACTTGAGTTTGGATTCGCCACGACCACGGATGCCCGGACTGGTTGATGTCGGCGGTATTCACATTAAGCCCGTAAAGCCGCTGCCAAAGGACATCAAAGTATATACATAATACAAATTAAACAACTTATATTTTTCATTATGAAATCGTCATTCGATTCGTGTCTTTTAGGACTTTTTGGATGGTGCTGAGAACGGAGCCGTCTACTTTAGTATTGGATCATACGTAAAAAGTAACCAAATGCCCAAGGAGAAAGTACGAATGATCCTCGAAGCATTTGGACAATTACGACAACGTGTACTGTGGAAATACGAGGATTCAAGTATGGGTACTTTGCCGAAAAATGTGATGATTTCACCGTGGTTACCGCAAAATGATATTTTGGCACACAAAAATATTATACTCTTCATCACTCACGGGGGTATATTTGGAACCCAAGAGGGATTGTATCACGGAGTATCATTACTGTTTATGCCATTGTATGCTGATCAGGTAAATTGGATAGACTTTTAAGGCTTGGATTTATGACAAGACATTTTTTTTCAACAGCACCGCAATACAATAAAATGTGTCAAAGAAGGTTTGGGAGAATCAATTGATTTCGGCGAACTTACATCGTCTTCACTACTGGAGCGAATCAACAGCGTGATCCGTAATAAAACGTATGCAGAGAATGCTAAGAAAAAATCGGTCCTGTTTAGGGACAATCTAGTGTCACCAATGAAGGAGGCCATGTATCGTATCGAATACATTATTCGTCATAACGGAGCACCTCATCTAAAGTCAGCAGCCGTTAAGTTGCCCTGGTACCAATATTTCTTGTTAGACGTTTTTGGTCTTTTCCTAGCACTGGTTGCAATTCCAATTATAATTTTAATAAAAATAATAAGAGCTATTAGGGCTGCCTTATTCAAGCGTAGAGAAGATAAGATGTTTAAGAAAAAGGCAAATTAGAATTGTGATAAATACGTATTTATTTAAGATATTTGCTGTTTAATCTCCAAAGCGAAAGTTTACTTTTAATATAGGGTGAGATGTCCTTTTACAGGTACATATGTACAAATATGCAATAAAATGTTAATGTGCAAATTAAAAAAAAAAGCATATGATCTTATTTGTAACTCAGTCAGTTACTTAGTAAATATCCAGGAAACAAACAAACTGACAAAAAGAATCAGGATCAAACTGTAATGTTATGGTTCAGTCAGTGGCGGATTTACGGGAAGGAAAATTGGGGCAAACTTCCATCCTTCGAATCGATTTTTTTTTATTCTCAGAAACAATATTTAATAATTTTAGAAATGTTATGAGGGCGTATATGCAATAATCCATAGCTATCTCCGGATTCTCTGCACCCTTCCAACGAGACACGCGAGCTCTGAACGCTTATTTTCAATGTTACGCCGAATTAAAATATCGCTCAGGACAAAGATGCTCCAAACCAGACTTATTGAATTTTCATTGGTGCATGTACATTATGCCGCACTGACATCTCACGATCACCAGAAGAAGCTATCGAAATATTTTCAGCACAAGGTATACCACTACTATGTCTGTGGGTATGTCCGTCTGTCTCTCCGTTCGCACGGTCGCTTTCCATAGAATGAATCTAGCGATTTAGTGTTTTGGTCAATTGTTTGTAGTAGGATTCATTATGGTTGGTTGGTAAATGGGCAAGATTCGATCAACCTGACCCCTACCTCCCCAACATATGTAAAATAATTAAATATATCTATAATTCCCGATCGCATAAACCGGAAAAGCTTAAACTTTGGTAGTTGACTGCAAAGCCCTATACTCTGTTATCAAAACGAAAGTGATAAAGGCTACTTTTCTTATAAAGTACCCCTTGGGGCGTAGGACCCTACTTTTCATATTTTTTTTCTATAACTCTTAAACAAATTGACACAGAGAGCTGATTTATGGCATGCATATTTTAAATGAGATTTTGATTAAGTTGCAATAGCTCGCTCCATTAAAGACAGCGCATACCTCCCTTTGCATCCCAATTAGCAAGATAGCAAAGTAATGAAATATCTGTAAACAATCAAAACAATTGGACCGCAATAAGTTCCGCAAAACTATATGATAACATTGCCGTTGCTAACTTGTAGTTTTAGTACCATAACTAGATCTAGTCCAAATCAAGGTTGTATCATTAGGCTTTGCACTGGGCGAGTCAAAATGGATTTCCGCTCCGAAGCAATCACCCTGCTCTACCACTAGGTTCACTACAATACATATTATGAAGTTTTTTTTTGTAACATAAAATATTCATTTCAAAATGGTGATGACTAGACAAACTTTACAAAACAAATTAAACTTGTCTTCATGATATTCGATTGAGACAACAGAACACAACTTAAAAAGTTTGCTTCTCTCGTTTCTATGGAAGCGAATTAGTTAATTTTGTCTTCATAATTTAGTTATTAGGTAGTACTCAATTTCTCTAACCTCTTGTGAGGCTTAGCTCGTCAACTGTTCCATGTGGCCCAGTTGAAGTTTCGTTGGCATAAACTAGTTTCGGAGAATGCAGCTGCCAGCATGCACCTCCTGCTCCCCCATTTAGCCGCCTACCTGCGACAAGTCGGAAGATGCTGTGACTTATTATTACGCCCCGCATCACAGGGGAAGACAACACCAAGATCCATGGCCATGAACATCGTTGCGGACGGGACTCGAACGCCGGTGGACAGACATGAGATTGATGCCTCACTCTACGCACTGAGCTACGGGTCTCCCTCTATTATGTACTTTGCCTAAAACAAATTGTAGTACAGTTTTAATTTTTCTTTATTAATATTTTTGAGGTGCTGATTACGAATCTGAGGTTTACTATCAAATTTTTTTTTTTGAAAATATTTGGAAAACGGTTAACATTTCCGAAAAACATTGTGAGACAAAATAAAAGATCTTGATTTTTTTTTATCTATTTCAAGAGAAACATTTTCGTTTTTCTGATTTATTTTGCCCAATATAGGAAAAAATATGTATTCTACGAGGAAAATGAATATGGATTTTCCTTTTTGTGTCGAGCTTGCTTAAAACAAATTGTTGGTCGGTTGGTTGGCATCACCTCGCTTCGACCTAACGTTCAATTCCTCCATGTCTTGGAGACGACTATATGGTCAATCTGGTTTTCTGTTCTGCCATCCGGAGAGGTCCAGGCTGTTAAGTGGCAGCGTTTGTGCTTGAACAGGGTACCGCCAATGACGAGTTGACGAGAGTTCCCAAACTCCACGAACATCTCGCCATTTTTGTTCCTGTTGCCTAATCCATGATGGCCCATTAAGTGTTCTAAGCCTACATTGTCAGACCCAACTTTGGCGTTGAGATCCCCGTGATAATTTTTATGTCACCTTTAGGAGCATTTTCGAAGGTGCTGCCAAGTCGTTAAAGTTGTCCTTAACTGATTGATCCGCTGGGTCCGTCGGGGCATAGCACTGAATTATTGTGATGTTTCTAACCCTGGGTTTGAATCTGGCTGTGATGATACGGTCGGAGATGGGCTTCCAGTCAATTCGAGATAGGCGTGCATCCCTAGTCAACAGGATTTCGACGCCTGCCATTCAAGGTGACGAATCGTCTTCATTTCCAGAGTAGAGCGGTACTGTTTGGGAGCTTGGTGATAAAGTCGTTCTCGATCCAGGCCATCTTGTTTCGCTCAGTCCTAGTATATCGATGTTATATGCGGTCATTTTTCATTTCGACTTCAGTGAGCCTCGCACTACTGCAATTACCCCACATCGTTCGAACGTTCTAAGAACCGATCGTGGTCCGTTGTTTGTAGCCAAAAGTCATTGCCAAGTCACAAACATGGGAGGCAAAAATGGGGAATAAAAAAAAAATGGAAAGATAAGGATGAAATGTCTGGTGGACGCGTTCCCATCCAGGTCCGGGTGTAATGGGGCCCTCGGCCTATAGTTTCGTACCACCTACAGACCACTACTCATCAGGTGCTGCCTTCGATCTATCGGTGGAAGCAAATATGATTCACTATAGAGCCCCTATCTCTCTTACTTCGTATCAAGTTTAATTAGCGCGCATCTTCGTGTGGAAAAGTATATAATTTCAATATTCTAAAACTTTCTACAAAAAGTTGAACATTTAAACAATTTATTCGGAAGTTCATTAAAAAGTCGTTTCTCTCTCTCACTCTCTCTCTTGGGAGCTTGCTTAGGTCTAGGTGGTAGGCTGAATAAAGAGACTAATGCCATTCGAAAACATTCAATCTCATAAATGGCTTTTTGAAGCCAATGAAATGATCAATGTGTGCTAATCTCTGGTAAACAATATGACACCAGAGAAACTTTTCCGCAAGCAATTTTTTTTATTTGGTGCAAGCATGAAATTGTCACATAAGGGGATTACCATAAAACCATTTAACAATTCAACTTGTACTTCTCTTTACTTATTCGATTTAGACATAATTAATGGATTGAAAGAGAAATCGTTGCCTTCCCAGAGTTCACAAACACCAATAAACATGTATTCATCGATGTCTTAAAATTTGGAAAAAAAAAGAAATAAAGTCTAGCCAAATTCCACAATTTAATTTTCAATGTGTGTTTCTTTAAAAAGAGACTCCCGAGGAAAAAATAATGATAGTACTATCAAACGTCATTGATATTGGCGTCAAAAAATGTACCGCAAGTACATCCAACTTGAAACTATTTAAAAATGACCACTCTTGTAGATCATCAGAGGTTAAGCCGATAAGGCTCATGATTTTGTTATCATTTCGCACGCTATTGAAATGAACTGAAAGTATACATAACGCGGTCTTACTCCAAGGAAAGTCCCATTTTCCAACAGCTAGTGATAGAGACGGGATTTATTTTAAAATGTTGAGAGTAGCTAATAGGACACATTTGCTTCCAAGGATCTTTGGATTGAATTCTCAAGTGGATGGAAAACGTTTGAAAACTACAGTGAGTGTACCGGATAGTGCGGATGTTGTGGTTATTGGTGGTGGTTCAGCAGGCTGTCATACGTTATATCACCTAACCAAACGAGGGGTGAAGGCCGTTCAACTGGAACGAGCTAAAATAACATCTGGGACAACATGGCATACATCAGGACTCATTTGGCAGCTTCGACCCAACGATGTTGAAGTGGAACTGCTGGCTAGCTCCAGACGCACTATTATGGGACTCGAGGCTGAAACAGGCGTTGACCCTGGTTGGATACAAAACGGAGGACTCTTCTTAGCACACTCAGACGTAAGTAGTTGATATTGTGGATTATAAAGCAGTGATCAGCAATGATTTTTCATCAGGTGCGTATGAATGAGTACAAGCGATTGGCTTCTTTGGGTACAGCTTGCGGAATAGAAACACATGTCCTTACTCCCTCAGAAACAAAGAAAGTATTTCCTTTGTTGAACGAGAACTCTTTCATCGGTTCCTTGTATGCTCCCGGAGATGGTGTCATCGATCCAGCTATGTTGTGCGCATCCCTAACAAAAGCCAGCACTCAAAATGGTGGTAAAGTTATCGAGAACTGTCCAGTTACCGAAGTCATTTACGAAGATTGCCCCATACTTGGTAAGAAAGTGGTAGGTGTGAGCACTCCGTATGGTGTGATAAAAACGAACGCAGTGGTTAACGCCACGGGAGTGTGGGGTCAACGTCTAGCCGAAAAATTTGGTACAAAATTGCCCTTGGTTCCAATGAGACACGCGTACATAATAACAGAAACAATTGAAGGGGTGCGGGGGCTTCCAAACATTCGAGATCACGACTATTCAGTGTACTTTCGCATTCAAGGAGACGCCATTCAGATGGGAGGCTACGAGCATGATCCAATTTTGCTTGATAAAGTGCCCAAAGATTTTCAATTCAGTCTCTATGACTTGGACTGGTCCGTATTTAATGCCCACGTGAAAGGTGCCGTAGATATTTGTCCTGTGTTTGGAGACTCTGGCATTAAAAGTACAGTTTGCGGTCCCGAATCATTTACGCCCGATCATAAACCACTGATGGGACCCGATCCCAACGTGCATGGACTCTTCCATCATTGCGGTTTCAATTCGGCTGGCATGATGCTAGGCGGTGGCTGTGCCGAGCAAACTGCTCTGTGGATAATTCAAGGACGACCTGAGCGACATATGTTTAATTACGACCTGAACCGCTTCAGTCCGAAGCAAACAAATAACTCGGATTGGGTGATTCAGAGGAGTCATGAAAGTTATGCTAAGAACTATAGTATTGTTTTTCCAAACGATCAACCACTTGCCGCACGAAATTTGCAGACCGATCCGCTGCTTCAGGAGTTGATTGACCAGGGCGCTATAATGGACGAGAAGCAAGGCTGGGAGAGGCCATCGTATTTCATCAAAGGTGGTTATGCCCCTATTCCGCCATATGATTGGTACGGTGCTTACGGAAATAAAAAAAATGCCGAATCTAACCTTTTGAAGGCATTAGATGGTGACCTGTTATTTGAATTCTCCATGCATCACAAATTGGTAAATTTTATATTGAAAAAAATCTGGCAAGTTCAGTCTGCATATGAGACTTTCTTTATTTCAGATTGGCAAAGAGGCATTGTCTTGTCGAAATAACGCAGTGGTCTTTAATATGTCCTATTTTAATAAAATGTACCTGGACGGACCCGATGCCCAAAAAGCCGCCGATTGGATTTTTACGGCAAATACGAATCGCAAAGTCAACAAGTAAGTAGGTACCATACGAGTATATGTGGCTGGAGTACTAGTAGTAGGTTATTTTATTGTCTGTATCTTGTTGTGTTAACTTCACTTAAACGAACTCATTGAGTCATACTAGTTCCATCCCCATTATCCTGTATACGATGCCATACATTGAGATATTGCTTGACAGAACTCGACTAACGTATAATAATTGTGCGTCCTTTCGCTTTCCCAGGATTGCTTACACTTGCTTGCTGAATCGACAAGGTGGCACAGAAGGTGATGTGACAGTTCATAAAATTGCTAACGGGACGGATGAAGTCCACAATCCCAAAATAGACGGCACTGGTTACTATGTCGTAGCCGGTGGGGCATCGGCATACTACTGCTACAAGAACATTGCCAATGAAATTAAAGCTAAAGGATTTAAAGCAAACATCCGAGATGTCACCTCCGACATGGGTATTGTATCAATCCAAGGACCAGAAAGTCGCAAAATTTTGCAAAAAGTCCTCGACATGGACTTGTCGGATAAATCGTTGCCTCCGTATTCTGCCGGATTGGCTAACATTATCGCCAAAGGAGGCTCGTCCAAATGCAATGTTCGGGTACTTCGAGTCAGTTTTGTGGGTGAATTGGGCTACGAATTGCATGTTGCCAACAAGGATTGCTTGGACGTCTACAGGGCTGTTATGGAAGCTGGAAAATCGGATGATTTGACGAATGCCGGATACCGGGCTCTATACTCGTTGAGCAGTGAAAAGGGATACCATCTATGGGGATTTGATATCCGTTCGGATGATACGCCTGTCCAAGCCGGTCTAGCACATACTTGTCGCAAGGAGGGATTGTATAATGGCAAAGAAGTCATCGATCGTCAATTGAAGGAGGGTACCAATAAGAGGTATGCATTCCTCACTCTAAAAGATCAAGTGCCTGTCTGGGGACTAGAAGGCGTCTATCGGAATGGCGAAGCCGTAGGATATCTACGACGAGGAGAATATGCTTACACGTTAGGTAAGCCTATTGGACAAGCTTACCTTACTCGTAAGGATGGAAAGCCGATTGATGATGAATATATAAATTCGGGGACGTACCAAATCGATGTTATGGGCAAACTTTATGATGCCCAGTGTTTCGTTAATAGTCCATTTGACCCGGAAGGAAAACGACTTCTAGGAAAATATTAAGTTGTGAGTGGTGTTATTGAGTAAATGAGAAAAAATAAAATTGTTTATCATGAATATTTGGATTTATTTTATTCCTACAATTTTTGCTGGATTAATAACCAAAATTAGTATTTTAGTCCGGATGGCGCAACGGTTAGTACGTTCGCCTTTAACGCACTGGGCCCCGGTTCGATTCCGGGGATTTACGTGTCGGACTATGAGCCCACTCAGCTGTCAAATGAGTACCCATTATGGGGTAAATAACTCGGTTGAGCGTGTTGCTGATCACATACCTCTGCACAAAAACCGTCACGATCTAGAAAATGAGATGATGCTATCTCATCTCGAGGCCGTGGTTCAAATTGTACTGTTGCGCCAGTTATTTATTTATTTAATAATCGAAATTAATCAACGAATTGGTTTGA
Source organism: Chloromyia formosa (assembly GCA_964017055.1). Lineage (NCBI taxonomy): Eukaryota > Metazoa > Arthropoda > Insecta > Diptera > Stratiomyidae > Chloromyia > Chloromyia formosa. The sequence goes on along the minus strand of OZ024815.1, from coordinate 27,594,463 downwards.
GTGATGACTTTTCCAAATAAAGCTAAGCAACAACGAAGGATTTGATTTCAGTTCAGGCCGTCCCTTCGACAGCCGGGACTATGTACCGGAACGAATGTTTTTACAACTGCAAAGAGCTGCCAAACCCTTTCAATGCGGAAGAAAAGTAAATATGTGTGTCATATTTTCAACGTGTCCATTTTTTACGAAATTTGGGAGCTTCACAGCGCTCAATCCTACCCCACTGCGCCGGCGTCGAACACAACCCTGGTCCATGGATTTGCTGCGTCTGCAATAGAACGCTGCACCCAAATGCAACCTCAATTGGATGTAACTGTTGCGACTAGTGGTGCCATCTCAAGGGCTACTCCGGTTTAAGTCACCATAAACAGTGGAACACAATATTTACAGCTGGTCTCTGCAATCAATTGCGCAATCAAACTCCCAGCTGTCTCCGGTTACACCTGCGAACAACAATACCGCACGACTTATTCCAAGTCAACACAATCTTACTCCTGCTCCACCCGTCGCTAACTTCAGCAGCCTATCGATTGTCCAGCTAGCTTAATATCAACGGGTTGCAGCGTAAAATTGCAAAACTCACCGCGTTCATGGATAGGCATCGCATCCTAATTGGCGCTATCCAGGGGACTAAACTAAATCACAACTCGTTCCTCTACTCCTATGTCAACTTTAACATCATACCTCATACGGAAGGACAGGCTAACCAATGCTGGAGGTGGGCTTTCCTCTTTCATCGATCCATGCCATATCGCGTGATTATCGACCCAGCAGTTGACAACACATTGGAAGTACAGGTCATCGCAATAAAATCAGGAAATGTGGGCATTGAGATATTTAACTTCTATATACCACTAGTATCAAGTTGTCCCTCAGGATTCAACGTAAACCTAAGTCCCTTCCTGTCTGGCCAATGCCGCCTCCTGCTGGAAGACTTTAACGCTCATCACGGGCTATGGCACTCCAACCTTGAAAACGACGCCAGAGGAATTGTTATAGCGGAACAAGTGGATGCATCAGATTTATGTCTTCTGAACGACGACATTCCTACTCGCTTGACAGGAACCTCTTCCAGTTCCCCCGATATATTCATCCGACCATGTACCAATAATAATAAAACTCGACCAACCATCCGATGTGATCCATGCCGACCCCCACACCTTCATAAATCATAACAAAGCCAACTGGGATGACTACAAAGAATAAATGAAAGCGGCTTTTCTAGCCTTACCTGCAACTTCCGATGTTCGAGTAGCTGATGCTAACCTAAGGCGTATAATTGTGATGGCAGCAGCTAGATTTATTCCGGCTGAAAGTATCCATAGAGTTCGGCCGAACTTTCTCACCTCATCAGCAAGATTGGCAGATGAAAGCGATAGAATTCGCAGCACTAACCCTGACGACCCCAGGAACAAAATCTAAACCTAGAAACTCAACACCTTATAGGGGAACATAGTCAATTGCCCTAACTCCTTGTGGGGCATAGCGCGTCAACTGTTCCATGTGGCCCAGTTGACGTTTCGTTAGCATAATCTGGTTTCGGAGAATGCAGTTGCCGGCATGCACCTCCTGCATATCCATGGCCACGAACGTCGTCGTGGACGGGATTCGAACCCGAAACGCCGGTAGTCAAACATGAGACTGATGCCTCAACACACTGCGCTACCGGTCGCCCCTATAGGGGAACATAGGGGACAAAAGTAGAATGTACACCTGAGCAATTGCAATCTAACAACTGGAGTTGGCAAGTTATGGTCCACTGTAAGAGCCCTTATAAGCCCAACAAAGCAAAGAGGGCTGGTTGCGATTCAATTTGGTGGTACTACAACTAATAACTCTGTACAATGAGTTAGCCTATTTAATAGACAATTTATTGAACATCCGCCACCCGATAGGCTAGAAAAGCGTAAAATACGCAGAACCATTCGCAACTACACTAACGATCATACACTTCAAATCTCTTCGAATGAAGTTGCTTCATTCATAAAAAATATCAAGAAAAGCTGTAGGACCACACGGTATATCGTTGGTCATGCTGAAGAACCTTGACATGCCTTCAATTGACCACATTGCGGCAGCTTTCAACCTCTCCGTTTCATCGTCAATCGTTCCCGAAATACGCATACGCAAGGCGACTCCTACCGTCCCACCACCCTATTGTGTCCAGTTGCAAAAACTCTTGGAACTGTTTTACTTTCTACATTTGCGACTCGTACTCAGCTGGCTGACCACCACACACATGGTTTCCAGAAAATGAATGTCACAACATCCAGCATCCACAACGGTTTTAACGAAGCCCGTCTATATCACAGAACCATTATGGTAGCACCTGAACAAATATTGGCCAATATACTGAATGTCCCATATTTGCAGAATATTTTAAATGCTTTTAACTGTCTTTTTTTTTTAACTTTATTTTTAATATATAATTAAAAATAATACTCCTTGCTTAAAAAATCATAGTCTCAATTTGCAAAAAGGAGCACTTGAAGAAAATATCCTTTCACTGACTCTATTCCTCTGAAACAATGCCGACCGACCGGTAGCGCAGTGTATTGAGGCATCAGTCTCATGTTTGACTACCGGCGTTTCGGGTTCGAATCCCGTCCCGTCTCTCAAATAATCCCAAATAAATAAGTCAGTTTCCATCATATCATATCAATATTCTGTAGAAGATACCCTGCTAATCATACCATACCGTCATCATCAGTAATTGATAAATTCATCACGACATACAGTGGCGGACAAAAGTCTACGGCAACACCTTATATTGAGGTTTTGGTTAATTGGAAGCTTTAATCAAAAATCCGTTGATGCACATTTTTTCAGTAACGTAAATATATTAATAAAAAAACGAAAACGAAAACAAAAACTTTTTATAACAAACTTAAAGAGAAATCCATAAAAACATAAAAAATTGAATGGACAAAAGTCTACGGCAGTCAGTGCTGGCTGACTTATACACAAAAAATTTCCAACTAAACCTAACTGTATTTCTTCGAAATGTGTTTATTTGATCTTACTGCCATTCAGTACATGTGCGGCTGCAACTCTACTATAGGTTTATCGCTAGTTTCGAACTGTAAGGACCGCAAAATGTCATCGCGAAAAGAAATTTCTAGTGATGTCCGAAATTTGATCGTCCAGTATAAAAAAGTGCTCGGAAATTGCGAAATAACTGAAACTAAAACAAAGTTCTGTTTATACCATTATCAAAAAATTTTAAAGCGGTGGTTCCATTGAAAATAAGCCGCGAACTGGCCGACCGAAAAAGCTTTCACGCAGAGACATTAGTTCAATTTGAAAAGAAGTGAACAAAAATCCAAAAATAAGTGCTCCAGATTTGGCGAAACAAGTAGCTGCGGTAAGGAAAAAGGATGTCCATGCAAGAACAATCTCGAGAGCATTAAATTTTAATGGGTTTCAAAGCAGAACTTCACGTAAAAAACCATTAATATCCGCAAAAAACCGACTTCTGCATCTAGAGTTCGCCAAGGACCATATCAACAAGGACAATGATTTTTGGAATCGAGTAATTTTTACCGATGAGTTTAAATACAACATGTTCGGGTGTGATGGTCGCATTAAAATATGGAGAAAAAAGAATACGGCATTAGAGACTAAAAATTTGATTCCTACTGTCAAGCACGGTGGAGGTAATGGTATGGTTTGGGGAGCCATAGCTGCATCTGAGGTCGGCAGATTGGCTTTTGTTGAAACTACTATGGACCGCTATGTTTACAAGAACCTGTTGGAACAACATTTAAGGGCATCAATTGAGAAGTTATGCCTTGGAGGGAGCTGGATTTTCCAAAAGGACAATGATCCGAAGCACACAGCACTTTTCGTCAAGAACTGGTTGTTGTACTACGCTCCCAGGCAGCTGAATACGCCTCCCAAAGTTCGGATTTAAACCCAATAGAACATGTATGGGAGCTTCTGGAGCAGAAAATTCGGAAATGATGCATAAAAAATAAAAATTTGTTGAAGGAAGCGCTCATTACAGAATGGGAGAAAATTACATCCTCAGAAACTGGTAATTTAGTCGGATCTATGCCCCGAAGACTGCAAGCAGTAATTGATGCTAAAGGGGGTCCAACCAAGTATTAAGCCAGCAAATAATTTTAAAAATTCCGAAACGTTTAGTTGGAAATTTTTATTGTATAAGTCAGCCAGCACTGACTGCCGTAGACTTTTGTCCATTCAATTTTTTATGTTTTTATGAATTTCTCTTTAAGTTTGTTTTGAAAAGTTTTTGTTTTTATTTTTTATAAATGTATTTACGTTACTGAAAAAATGTGCATCAATGGATTTTTGATTAAAGCTTCCAATTAACCAGAACCTCAATATAAGGTGTTGCCGTCGACTTTTGTCCGTACATAAGTGGTTAAGTAGCTGATTACTTTAGATGTGTCGTGTAGTCACACCTAAGTATGTGTTTACCTCATACAAAATTCAAAATAACGTTTAGCAACCATTGTGTAGCATTGTGTATTGCAGTTGAAAATGTATGATGTATGTTATATGATATACGGCCGGCAATAAGAAAATTTGTTCGGCCTTCAGGTTCAGAGGCGGGGGGCTCTAAATGAAATTTTACTGAGGCCTCCAAAACCACCAGAACGCCCCTGTTATCGACGAAAACTTTTCAACCGAATGTTCGTGCTATCTGGGTTCGGATTAACAAGGGATTACTGTACAATAATAGAGCGAGTTTTTTACAGGAGAATCCTTATTCGCCGCACTAAATATGATTCCCGGCTAACTGGTTACTCATAAATATTTATTTACTGTGATCAATGATCATACGCACTCTGTTAGAAATCGATTCCCATAAAATTATCGAGTCCATCACGCACGAACTCCTCTACTTTATAAGCTGTTTTGAATGCACGAGTCCACACTAACAAGGGCTTCGAAAAGCTATGAAATCAATGTTTCACGACATTAGTCATAAAATTGGACACCCTGTAAAATTGAATTCCACGTCGGTCATTTGAATTGTGTTGTGGTTTATGGGCGACCAGTAGCCAAGTAAGCCGAACGCTTATCAGTTCGATAAATTAAACAGTCTACAATACGAGTATTGGACACTAACGCGACATTCATTTGAATGTGAAATCTGATCGTCACATACTACTCAGCTGCGGAACCAGAACTCTGGACGCAATTTTATGATTGTGGATCATATAAACAGAGCCGAGACGTTCCTCCATCGCCTGAGGCAAAGAGTTCTTGTTATCGTCGTTTCAATGTTTAGATCAGATTTCATTTGGCCAGGCTATCAATCTTCGATTTTACGATATGAATCTGTTTACTACTTACTATACTGTGGAACCAATTCGGATTGTTCAGGGTAGAGGAAATCTGCGAAGTAGTCATAAATATAATGTACGTTTCAAAAGGAGGTAGTGTAAACAAAGGCTCTGGAAAAGAGGTAACGGAAATGGATATATTATTATGCAGTTACTAGGAATATACCCAGTTAAGCAGGAATGGATCGGGCTCAAGTTGTATATCACTGCAAAAGTGTGGAACCACACAACCCTAAAAACACAAGCTTTACCGGAGGAACAAACAACTGTTTATTTTAATGTTAACTAAAGCTAAGATTCCACTCGACTTGCAATGCACATAAATATGTTGAAATAGTGTGTATGATGATGCACATACCATATGTACATATAATGAAATCGCCAAAATTTTATGTTCAGAAATGTACGCTCACGTTGCATGCGCATCACTAAGCATACAAAAGTATGTGCATTGCCCATATAATGGAATCACTCTGAACGTCATTTGCACATACGCTATGCTCAACTCTGCACATACAAAATTGAATGCTCATACAAGAAAAACTGCAGATCATATTTTTTTATATGTGCACACTCATTCTTTGCTTTTTTCCGTTCGTCCGAGCACTTCTCGTGGTCGGATCTTAACCAAATTCGGTATGAAGCATCTTTGGGTGACCCTAAGCACGGCCCGACTGGATATGTTGTGTTCAAACCAGAGTTACTCACCTAAGTCTTTGATCGCTCCATCAGGCATTTCTCGTGGTTTGATTTCAAACAAATTTGAATATAATATTATAATATAAGTACCACACGGTGATATTTTGTACTAAGTTAAAGAAGATGTAGCTTTTCCAAACTACAAATTTCGTTTATTTCGTATGTTTATATTTCAGGAGCGACATACATACCGCCTTCATCAGTACAAAAGCTTTTACTGAAGAATGTCGCTTCCCAAATTTCATTCAAACAGACAGTTATGTGTCAGAATTAAGCCCTTACAAAATAATAAGAAGACCCATCAACGGAGCAAGGCTGAGAGGAAGACTAGGACCGCTAGGACTAGCTAAATTGCAATAAGGTTACAATAATTTGTGGTTTCCCGACTGAAGACCCGTGTCTGAGAGCCCAGAGCCCATCTTGAACTTGTCATAATGGATGAAAGCAGCAGTCATTTCTGTGAGGGTGATGATAAAACACCATTGCAGATTCTTTATAAATGTTCGACCCAACTGAAGCATTTGAGCAGCTTTGTCAGTGCGATCAAGCTTGATTGACAGGTTAGGTGTGATATACAATAGACTACTCGGTTTTATTACTTGTGGACTTTAATTGCTCAGAGCCCCTATCTCTCCTACTTCCTATCTAGTTAAATTAATGCATACAACCTTTCTACGCAAAGTGGAACATTTTAACAATTATTATTCGGAAGTTTATTAAAAAATTGTTTTCTTTTTTCGATTTGCCCCATAACGAACTGGTCATATAATGTCTATGCATTTCCCCTTTTAAAACACTAAGGGGCATGTGGACAATCACAGCGTACGATCAGCGGAGCGCTGCCTCGCCAGTTAATCGGCCTTTTCATTCCCCGCTACATTCCTATGTCCTGGCCTGGAACCCATAGAAGGGAAATTCTGAAAATTCAATTTCCCCTGGTTCCATTCCATTCTCATTTGGATTTGCACTTTATTCAACAGGTTGAGGTTGAATTTTTTACGAAGAGCTGGCCACCACCATCGATACCAGTGCTCCGTATGCGAAGATTGGTCGCACTATAGCCGTTTGCAACGATAGAACTACATATATTTGGCCGAAGACGAAGTTTGGGATTGAGAATTACTCCGTGATACTTTACGTTGGATAATAATTTTAAAAGGTTCCCATTAAGGGAGTTTAAACTCCGGTATTGTAATTTTAGTGGTAAAATTGGCTAGCTCGCTTGTGCCTGGATTAACACTAAGTCCACGTTCGGCAGGCCAGGGCAATACTCATGATGTCGCTCACCACAGGGGAGGAACTTTCCCGAAAGCAGAATTACCACATCGTCTGCGTTCGGGATTACCTTGGCTCCTGAAGCTTCCAGATTCCCAAGGAGTTCATCGCTATTATCCATAGCAGGGGGAGGGGCATCATCCGCCTTGAGGCATTCCCTGCATCCGAATGTGGTGACAATCTCCAATATAATTATTCTGGTTTTTAGCAACGCATTGTTTTATTCGAACAACATAAAATAAACATTTTGTATACAGGAAGTAAACAGTTTTATCTACCTAAACTTTCCTATTCCTCATAAAAAATGTTATCGCCGACTATTTTGCCTTATAAATTCAAGCGAATTCCTTATATGTATGTATGTTAAACCGAAAAGTAGCTTATAGAACAGACTTCCTCCGTTAGCCGTGTGATGTGAGCAACTATTCTGTTCAGGGCTATTATTTCTGCCAATTCATTTACCCGTCTTCTTGGACTGTGAGTTATGCTGTGCTGTCCTCAAACCCAATGATGCACTTTGATGATTTAAAATCATCTCACATAACTTTCCGAATTTACTTTTGTGCTTTCTCGAGCCGAGATGGTATTCAGTGGCCTGCAAGCCTTCAAAATATCGATGGCTGCGAACCCGTTCCAGGTAAAATCCTCATCATTAGGATCGATATAGTGGGTACTCGAAGATCAAATTACCTGCAATAAAAACTTGAAAATTAAGATACAAGTACGATGTACAAATGTCACATGCTTTTAAAAGTGATTAATAATCTAATAAAATATATTTATTACTTTTAAGGATATCTGCAGAGTAGGGTTCAAAAATAAAAATTACGAATATAAACTGTTCAAGTGATACTCTTTCAGTCATACAAGCATCATATCTTAGAAAAGAAAGTCGCACAGCAACACAACAAAATTCAAAAATGAGTTTCGAACATATTTTACGATCCATGGAGCACTCAGTTAACGAATTTGATTTAAACACAGCATTTGCTGCCCTACATTTCCTACATCAAGAAGGTAAATTTTTGATAGAAGAACGAGATAAGGCGGGTCGAGATTTAATTGATGAAACTTATAGAGTTTTGCCTATTTGCACGCCAATGCGTAGCATGCTTATCCACGATATCCGAAATCAAATGTTGACTTTGGATACGAAGTTGCAGGCGGCCTACGACAGTATTGCAATACTGAACTGGCGTATAAGGGCTTACGAGTTGCAATGCATGAAAATTCCACAACCGATCGTATGCAAAGCCCATGTCAACTCACCTACCGAATCAGAAAATGCACATCCGTGTCAAATTTCAGAGAGTATCAATGCTTGTATGGGACCAGTAAGTAGCAGATCTTCAACATCATCCGGATACAATTCGATGCGATCGTCACCGGATCCACACTCGTTAAGTGAAGATGTTCCAATCTTGTTTCTAGGCGGACCGCTGCCATATTTTTCGATGGTTCCAACCCAACGTTAACACCGTTGTATGATTTGTATAAAATGAATAAATAAATGTAATATACATATGTATATCTAAAATATTTGTTGTTCGTTTTATATCCTTTTCTTTAAGTATGCATATTCACTTCTTTAGCCCTAGAGTACTAATGAACGAAATCGTTTATTTTTTCACGATATTTCACGATCGTTGCTGATACTAAAGCTATTGTAGTATTCGTGCCAACTCATTTGGGCCCTGTACGGAGCTTATGAGTCAACAGAAGTCGTAATACGAACTTCCATCGCTAAGAAATGAGGCTTTCGAGTAGCCTGGCAGGCGAACGTTAGTGTTAAAGGAATAGTTTCAAGCCATTTTCAGTAAAAAAAATGAAGCTGGAGTTAATTTTTTTTATTTAATAGCTAATGTAAATGCCTTCAAATCTATGTATATACATATAGGGTTACTGGTAACTTGACGTGTTCCTTGTAACGCGTTATAAAATAGCGAAAATGCAACAAAATAAAACCACAAATGTTGTACTTAGAATAATAGAGCCATGGAATGAGCTTATCCTGTATGTCTCTGGCTCCAACATTTGGCGAATAAGTCGACAGCCAGCCTACTCGGTTGTTGTTTGATATTGACATATGTTGACTGTTCTGTCGAATTGTGCATGAATAAAGGTCAATTCTTGTCAGATTATGGACAGTCAGCCTACTCAGTTCGCGTTTCGGTATTGACATAATGTTGACCCCGCAGTCGAATTGTGCATAAACCAATGTCAATTCTTGTCAATATTTAAATTTCATAATTACTAAACGGTCTACTGAGTTAGCTGACTGTCGACCACATGTCGACTTAGTACCCAGATTTGGAGCCATTGTTTCTATGGAGACATACAGGACAAGCTCATTCCATGGCTATATATTCAAAGATGTTGTATCGATTTTCAGTGGTTACTGAGATATTAAAATTTTTAGGTTTAAAAAAAAACCACGGATGTAGCCATTTAAAATAAAAATTAAAAAACTGCGAAGTTAATGGGTTGAAACTTATTTTTTTCTCTTAGCTACATTATGACAGATATTTCCCAATCATTCAAAATTTCAAAAATAAATTTTAATTAAAAAAAAAAATTTTATTTTGTTTACTTGATTTAAAATGTAGCATTACTTAAAAAATTTATATGACACAAAGCGTACAAACCATTATAAAAACATGTCCGTATTGTCAGCTTTCCAAAAGGCTTTCAACACAAATTCTTTAAATAACTGACTGTAACTTGTTCGAGGAATCAGTATTCGATTTGAAAAAAAAAGAAAAAAAAACAAATTGTTAAGGACGGTTTGGTGGGCATCCGAAGATGCCCGTGGGGACGGAGCCTAGGTAGCATAGTGACCGTGAAGGTCGGGCCGTGCCATCTGGCGAAGAAAAAGGCTACTCAACGAGCTAAACAGCGGCCTATGCTTGCTGTAGCTCAGTTCGGGAGATGCGGGCGGGGTTTTCGCCGCTCGTTGCCCCTGTCCTTTACGTATTAACAAAAATTCATAGGCCTGGGGAAGACAACACAAACAGGGGAGGTAAGAATGGGGAATAAAAAAATGTAGACGATAAGGATTGAATGTTTGGTGGACAGCTCACTTACCCTCGCGCTCGCATCGTGGCCCAGGTGTAATGGGACGTTCGGCGTCTGATTTCGTTCCATCATCAGGTCATTACTCATCAGGTTCGGCCATCGATTTGCCGGTGGAAGCACTACCAGGATATGGTCCATTACATTAAATATATGATTTCAATTCGCAAATATACCACCAAGATGATATTTCGCCCAATTTATCCTCCTACTTTCAAGGTCACGATATCAATTCCGCGATTTTATCTTCTAAGCGATGAATTGACAATAAATACAAACCGACGATTGTGTCATTCTCAAAGTTTGTAGTCTAGATAACGCAACGCTTAGCACTATTGACTTGTCTTGTAAACATAGGAAACTGCTTACGAATCCGAAAAATATTAATCTTGAAAAGGCTAAAATATAAATTATGAGCATCAAAGTTTATGTTAGATAAAAAGGTTTACACGACAAAGCACACGCAAACCAAACATGGTGTTGATTGAAGGCAACCAATTTTGAAAGTGGTTATTGTAACAGTCAAAGAAAAAGATTCTTTTTTTTTTTTAGTGCTTATATTGTATCCATATATGTTATCTACGAGTGTTACAATAAAAACTCGTTAGAAGGCTTACTCGGCTGATAGGCTTGTGGTGGACCGCCGGATCTGAAATTATTAAAAAGGTAAAACATAAGTACACATGCATAATTTACGTGGATGACCATGACCAGCTCAATAATTAATCTCGTCTTATTAATCAACAATGCTGTGAACCAGATACGCACATCTTAGAAATAGTAGGATTCACCATCACTATTTTTTTATAAACGTGATACATGCCACCAAGGGGAGGGTCGCCATCCCACATGTGGATCCTCATGTAAACCACTTCGCTTCACCACCTGCCTGGGAGGATCGCCATCACCAGGTGTGCAAACTTCAACTTGGTTCACAACACTATTCAGCCAATTAAGGATATCATAAAATGTCACTGGTCATCCACTGTCAAACTCAAGATCGATCACAATCCATGCATTGCAAACACCAAACACAAGCTACGTACTTAGTAAGTTATTAAACTTACTTGACAATCACGAAACTGGCACCACAACACTATGACGATCAGACACAAACTGAGCTTATCATAGACTTGTCGTCGATGCCTTACGCGTCTTACTACGCAATAAAATAGTGTTAACAAACCTTTTGTTACATTATTAACTTTGGAAACACTTTAATTGAACTAATTAACTTTAAATAGCTCAACCGACGCTTTACATTCAATTCAACTTAGAAACAATTTCCTGTGTGCTTCATCCGAAATGTTTAAATCGCTAAGTGTGTTTTAGTATTCTTTTTTTGGTGTGTCGCGGATTTTTTTCTTAGCTGCTCGAAAATAAAAAATAAGGATAACATTAAGCTTATACAAATTGACCATAATGAATTAAAGATTTCATTTTCCAAAAAAAAAAAAGAAGTTAATATTCGAAAATCCAAGTAAAAATAGAAAAATTTTACTTTACACTTTGTAAATTTAAACCTAATTTTACGAAATAATGCCTAAGCTTGAGCCCTTTTTTCAGTTATTAGATCCACAAAACTGCACCTTTCTTTTGCCTTTCATAATGTATTTCCTTTCTTGTAAAGATATGTTGACTATTCTTATAGCGTTTAGGAAAAATAACACTTAACAGTTATTGAACTTCTTATAAAAAATATCACTTTTTCAATAAAAGACTAGTCAAATTGGAAGTAAATTTGAATGTTTAATCGACGTTTAATGTAAAGGTATGTAATTAAAAAACATGCAAAATTTGATGTGAGTAAAATCTTTCTTTTTATTTTATAGAGTCTTGCAAACTATGTATCTAAGTTCAAATCGTCCTATCTTTTGTAATTTATGAGTTATTGCGTATCTAGTGATGTTAGATCCACAACTTTTTACAAAAATTATGTTTAATTAGGAAATAGAAAAAAAAAACATAATATTTTTACTTTTTTTAATTTTCTAAACCTTTGGTTGTTACAAGCAATATTTTTATTAGAATAAAACCCCGATCTCGCATTACTAAAATAAAAACGTAATAACTGAAAAGCAACACTAGGTAGAACAATGAAATAAACGCTTAATCGCAGCCCATACTTTACTCTAACGGTTGAAATTTATCCTGTAAAAAGTCGTACATAGTTCTCAAGATGCAACTCTGTAAAATGGAAAATTTTGTTTTCCTCTGGTATTTAAGTAACTGTTTTGATATGTTATGCAGGAAGTAATTATGATTCGGTTTGTATCATTTTTATGCTCAGCAGAGTTGTTACCAGCCCAAAACTGATTAAAATGCAGCAACTTATGCCACTTTCAAAATAAACATTTTGGTTATATCGTTAACTAGCAAAATTTCTCTCGAACATACTCGTAGTATCAGTATTTTTTTAACATATTAGTTCAATTTATTTTTTATTGAAAAGATACCGTCAAAGGGAAGTTAATGTTGTCATTAACTTGTTTTTTTTTTTCGAAAAAGTGACTTGTGGCACTTTCAAAATTAGCGGTTCATATGTAGTTACTGCTAATTTACCCTAACCCCTAGTGGGGCATAGTGCGTAAACTATTCCATGTGGCTTACTTGACGTTTCGTTGGCATAAATGTATGTAGTTAAAATAGGTTGAAAATACCTTTTTTATACTTGTCAATTTATAGCACGTGCAAAATTTTGATTTAGAACTATTGTTTACTGCAATCTTGAAACATTATTTTCATTCATAACCGAAAGCTTTTATCTTGATAGAGTTTACTTTTTTGTACTTAAAATTTGTAAGCTAGCTATTACAAATTTTAAAACTAACTACTTTTTATTCATACATGCCAGTATGATACCAAGTCGAAGAAAAAACATTTAATTTTTTGTTTGTTTACGTTCATTTCAATTATGTACATATGTACTTTGTTTCCCCCCTACCGTTACAAAAATCTTTGTCCAACCGCCACTGGTAATAATAATCCATTTTAATACTCGTATCACCAACAGATAAAACTTAGTTTCATTTCATCCCTATGACAGCATCAACAGTAAACACTTTAGCTTTAGTTTTCGTTTCTATTTCTTACATATGTTTGTAATGAAAAAAATCGGGAGATAGACCTCTTTGTTTGTTTGACCAGTATCAAATTATGTATTGCCGCCCACTCAAGTACATTATCTACAACTTATTACGTTAGATATGAATTTAATTGAATGAAATATTGCAAATGGATGATTTTAATGGGCGGAGCATGTACAGTGAGCATGAGTTGAAATTTCCTCGTAGGCAAGACACACCTCCCAACACACACATTAGATTCTCAAGTGAAAGGCAGTAGCTGAAAACCTTTTTTGTTCTCTCAAGACTCACCAATCAAGCCAATCATGTAGTTCGATGAATTTGTAAAATCCAAGATACAGACTATGATACATATTATATGTATTGTATTATAAAAAATATATAAAGTATGTCGAATATAAAATATAAATGACAAATGATTTATATAAATAACTTCTAGAATTTTCTCTGGAATTAGAAGTTCTTTTCTTGGTCAGTTCAGAAATAATTCAAGATGAAGAATTTTATGTAGTTATAAGATATCTATTTCAAGCAGATGACCCCGTTCGAATCGATGACCCATTGACTTCTCACGGTTCCACTGGTCAAGGAGCGATTCGAAAGGGAAAGGATAAGTATATCCTTGACAGTTGACACAGGCTTGAAGAATGGATACGAACGAAGGGTGATATCAAGTCTCATCCGCAGGACCGTCGAGAGGGGGGGTGCGGAAGGGGTGTAGGAGGGGAGGAAAATGCTGGGTGTCGGCCAGTAAAGTGTTTAGGGAAGTTCAAGAGGGAGATGAGAGGAAGGATGGGAAGCCCGACACGAGAAGATAATCAAGCGTAACTCGACAAACGCTCATCGTAGAAAGCTTTACCCCGTATCCTATCAAAGTGATAGTTTCCCCGGAAAACACGAAAAAAATACGTGCAATAACTTCCATCATTATTATTATCATATAATGGGGCCCTATGAAAGTTGAGTCCCGGGCCCGGATTTTTTTTCGACCGTCCAACGCAACAAGGAAGAATCAAGGAAGCGAATGATCGGAGCCACACTTTCACACGTATTTGGAAAAGAAGCGAGTGATGAGGGGTAGCTTCGCGTGAAGGGTATTATACCTTTGATAGTCTGCGTTGCTATTAATGGCAAATGCGGAATGGATCAACCATTCCGCATCTACCACTTTTAAATTAGCGGTTCCGATTCCACTATTCCTATGAGAGGTATATACCCAAATTTAGGAATGTGGTTTGGCGGTAACTATGATCGATAAATGTGAAATTTTGTTAAGATATCTTTAGAAATAAAAAAGTTTTTCTCACAAACACAGACTTTTGGACTGGTCGTTCCTATGACAGCTATGTGATGCAGTAGTCCGATTCCATTGGTTCCAACATATATATAGCGTGCATTAGAAAGATGGATTTGTACAACATTTTATCTCGATAGCTTTAAAACTGTGAGACTAGTTTGCATAGAAACAGACGGACAGACAGGCGGACAAAACTTAATCGAATCATCTCGTCGACTTCCGAAAAAGCTGGACTTCGGATACAAGATCTCGAGTCCCGCGAGATACAACAAAAAAAAACTCTTCCCTCGTGTTGGAACGAGGACTTGTTCAAACTACGTAAGTTAACTAGGGATATCTTTAACATTTGTTATAAGCATACGTTCTGGCAGCCATACAAGGACTGCTCGAAATTATACAAGAAAGCTATTAGAACTGCCAAAATGGAGTTTTGGAGAGACTACTGCAAGTCAATTGAGAGCACTGGAGCTTCAGTAAGGCTGCACAAGGTTCTTTCTAAAAGCCACAGTTGTCCGTCATTCATCAAGAGACCGGACGGAACCTGGACCGAATCGGCAGCTGAAAGCCTTGAACTCCTTATGGCAACACTCTTTCGGGCCTTTTCTTGGGAGGAAATATCATCGGTAATCATAGAAGATAGAACGATTTGGGCCATCATCAGTTTTACGCCGTACAAGTCTCCGAGACTTGATGGCATTTTGCTGCCGGTCATGCTTCAGCAGTTACAAGACATACATAGTAACTCCATCATGGCTAGTGGCCATGTTCGGAAGCTACATAGCACTTAAACATGTACCCAGGTCTTGGAGAGGTGTACGCGTCACGTTCGTTCCGAAGGCGGGCAGATGTGGTCATGAGTTTCCAAAAGACTTCAGGCCTATAAGCCTCAGTTCCTTCGTAATGAAGGCACTGGAACGAATCTTGGATAGCCATATTCGACAGCTGTTGTTAAAATCGCCAATTTCAAAAGGGCAGCATGCGTACCTCAAAGAAAAGTCGACGGAGACGGCTCTCCATGAGGTGGTACACACGATTGAGCATGACTTATACTACAAACAATACACGCTAGTCGCTTTCTTGGACATTGAGGGCGTGTTTAAAAACATCCGAACTGATATCATTCAGAAGTTCCTCACCGAGCTTGGAGTGGAAACTTGTTTTAGCAGCTGGGTAGTAGCGATGCTAAAAAGCAGTAAAAAAAAGCGTATTTCAAGCTGACGTGCTGGCAATAAGGGAAGCGTGTAGGATGCTGAAGCACAGTACAGGAGCCACAATGAATGTTGACATCTTTTCAGATAGCCAGGCCGCGATTAAGGCTCTGGAATTAATAACAATCTCATCGAAAATAGTAAATAAAAAGAAAATCCCGTCACAGAAAAATCAACAAACAAATTTTTCATCTAGCATAATACAGTGAAATCTCTCAGATCGGAGAAGAGAACCCAAAAGTATGTTTTCCATTTCATATTTCATTGACTGCAGTGCTTTTCTCATGGACGAACCCCAAAATCTTTTACTTCTATTGCCCCTATTGATTGATTTTCTTATTTTCATTGCGTAAACTTCTATTCTTGAATCATGCTACAATCCTATGATGTCAGGGTCAAGTGACGCATAATTTTACTTTTTAAATAAAATACTATTGTTTTAATGAGCTTATCAGTTTTTCTTAAAGTGTGATTCTGATGACTTTTTTTGATCAACACCATCCAATTAGTAGAAATCGACTCTAATTTCGCCGTGAAATGAATGTTTCTAATTTTTCTAATTTTGGTTGAGAAAAAAACGCCTACTTATATACCCCTTGATATGAAAAATCTCGGTTCGGACGATGAAATTCGAAGTCAGCGGCCACAAATTATGCGAAAACGACTCCCTGATGGTCAAAATCGGTTAAAAATAGCCATTTTACGATTTAGTGGATAGTTTACCCCCACTCCCGAAAAATCACCCCCTAAGGGACGAATCGAAATTCACTACAGGCAAAATCCTTCCATATGGTCCCAAAAACAAGTGTACCAAGCGGTTTACTTTTAACATTAAATGCAGTATACTTTTGCGTGCCACTAGCACTATATGGGTGAAGCAAATGACTTACGCGTGGCTCGGGTCTGGGTTGTGCGTGGATATGTGGCACGAATGTAAGTCAAGGGCATATGTACATATAGATCAAAAGACTTTGAAAGCTGAAACTAATTGTGACTGCCTTCAGGACATTTTCAGTGTCACTTTTCAAAGCAATTTGATTTAGATCCATCGAACACCCCTGCCTCCTCGACTGATAGATTTAAGTAAAAAGGTAATACTCTTAAATCCAGAACCTGGTAAACCTCACAAATTCCATAATATCAGAACCTAATCTTAATTCAGGAGGTGCATGTTAGCAACTGCACTTCCGAAAAGTAGATATGCGGTTGAAACGTCAACAAGGCATAAAAATGCTAGAGATGTCCATGCCCCTGGAGGGGTCAAGGCAATTAGAGAGAATCTTAATTCGAAAAACCAACATTAAAAAAATTTAATTTTAAAATTTGTTCATCGATTTTAATATATGCATTGATATACAAAAGAAGAGGATGGAGACCAACGTATGTGTGTGCTGTATGTGTAGGGAACCAAACTGTTGTTTTCTTTTTTTGGCTACCATCAGCTGTTTTTACTTTTGATGACAATTCTAGACGTCATTTTCGTGCTGATTGAAATCCGATTGTGTGATATCAGTGAAAATTGATTGATTTTTGAGTGAAAACGCGGTTAATTTAATTGTAATTGCCACCGGAACTGTAAATTAATGTTTCAGTGTCGATTTAGTGTACTCAGTAAGTTGATTCAATGTGCAAAATCGTGTAAATATCACTCAAATATGGTGTGCAGTTGTAGTTTGCGCGAAACAGATGAAATTCTCGACAAAGTTGAGTGTCGGCTCTCAGGTAAATACCCTGATTGCTTTCAAAATTTAGTGTAGTTTCGCTCTATGTATTTCAAATTCCCATAGTGTATAGGTAAAGATCTTTTTCGGAAACTAAATGTTTTTGCTCGCGGTCCATCAGCCATCAAATGAAAATAAAAGTTGCCCACGTGGGTTATCAGCTGATTAACTTTTGTTTCAGTGGCGTAGCGTTTAAAGTGTGATGTGTGGTTGAAAGAAAGTGGGAAAGTTTTGTTTTTACTAATGGTCAATTAATTAGAAAGGGCCAAATCTGGCCAGATAATTTTGTATGAAAATGTGAGATCCATACAAATGTGATTTTGCAGTTCACACAACCCGCCAAATCAAGTGATTTCGCCTGTAGTGTGAAACTACTTTCTCAATTGCGTGTAGTGACGAACGGTTCGGTACGATTGCTGTGGCGAATATATTAATATAAAATAAACTGAGCACCATAGCGACTGCATCTTCCCTAAAAACATTTATAAAAAAGTGGAAGTGATGAAAATTTCATTCAGCACGTCCTATGAAGTTCATGTGGTTCGACGGTGGTCACGAATGGTTTAATCGATCGTCTGTTGCGAACGTTAAACAATATTCATACTTGCAACAATAAGGCCGGCCGCATCTTGGACGTAGGCAGGGCAGCGCAGCGCAGCGCGCACATGGTATTGTTGTTGTAAATTCAGATTTTGACAATTGTTACAACAACAATGCTATGTGCGCGCTGCCCTGCCTACTTCCAAGATGCGGCCGGCCTAATAAATTTCGTAACTCGCACCACATTTTTCCAGTCCCCAAAAATATAATCACCTACGCCATTTGTTAAAATGTAATAGTGGTCGTGTGACAACCACATATGTATAGGCGAATGGTTCCCAAATTTTTCGATATGACTACTTCCTGTGTCTTCTTCTTCATTGAATATATGCATACTATTTACTTCAAACCCTTGTGAGGCAAAGCGCGTCAATCACTCCTAAAATGCCTAGTCGGCGCTTCATTTGTTTCGAATGATGATTGTTGTTGGCATATATGATACATACATATACAAACATTCATCCTGTTCATTTGGTCGCCTTTTACAATAAGCCGAAACATTTTTCGACTTATTCTTACGCCCACACCACAATTTTAAAAGATTCCACTAGCTTCACTTCTATTCTAATTTCAGCTAAAGTTATGATAATATTTCCAATTGCAAATGTTTTTAATTAACCGCTTTAAATTTGAATGAAAAAAAGATACCCACTACAATAGTTTATTTCTTTTTGCGGACGACATTGTCAATTTATGCTTTTCAACTGAATTCTGCAAATTTTAAAACTAATTCGAGGTAAATTTCTTGTTAACGTAGATTTTGTGTGCATGAACAATTCAGCAATCTTAGCAAATGTGGCTAATTTCATATAAAGTATATGTATCATGAAAACAGTCACTAAAGTAGAGTGAACCTTGTACGTCCGTAACCTCAGTTTAGAAAATTTGTTGCTTATATAACTCGCGTTAAGAACGGAATCATTCTTCAAAATATTGTGTACTATAGTGCGAAGTTCAGTCATCTCAAGGTTAACTGCTGGATTCACTTTACCTATATACTTTTAAAGAGTGAATACATTTCATCGTGATTTCCAATTAGTCTTACTATTCAAATCCACGAGTAACTATCATCATACCAAAAAGTTGGATTCATTTATTGTTGTGATATACTCATACTATACGATTTTACCTTATGATCTCCAATGATTAGTCGACACATGACCAAAAATCACTCACATGTAAACTTCTTCGTATCATATGTACGTGTATAGCCCGCTATTATTCGGACAGAATATAGGTTACAAACTCATCAATGACAAAACGTGTTTTTCTATGAATTTCTTGTACCTGTGCAAATAAATTGTATTTATTGCTATTACATATTTAAATTAACCTTATGATTACAATCCTTAGCTTTCATACCAGCCAACGGTCTGCTGTGCCAAGATGAAGCCACTCATTCACAAACACCTTCGGCATCAGTCCATTGTCTCGATTACAACTTATCCCCCCATCAACCTAATTAGTAAATGATAGGCTCATTATCTTCTAACGTAACATCACCATGGCGAAGTCAATCTTGAATGTATCTACAGACATATAAGCCAATTTTGTAGTTCCGTATTGAATTTCAAATTACGCAAAAATTACAAACGAATGTACTCATTTATAATGAACACAGATTTCTAGCTAAACGATATGTTTAGTTTTATCCACAGCCTCAGGGTATGTTCCTTCAGATTCGATTACTTCCACCTAAACGATAACAAATTGAGCCTTTTTTGCTGGTAAGGTCCATTTCACAAGTGAAATTCCCGGAACAATGCCACCAAGGTATATACCTATACATATGTATATATAGTTTTACATTCGTCAGATTCGTCAGGATTGGTTCGATATCAATGCAACGATGATGAATTAACTGCAACTGCACCCACGAACGCAGGAACATTAAATTAAGGGGTGTCGTTATATAAGTAAGTAAATAAGGAAGATTTTAATGGATTTTAGGATATTTTGTTTTTTTTAATATACATATGAGGATAGTTGAAAATTTAAACAATTGATTCGATTCCATTTCGAAAAAGGAATATCCAACCCATTTAAAATTGTTCAGCCTGAGTACACAGCACCATTTAAAATCTGTGCAAAGAATTTTAGTAACAATTAACAAAGGTCAGACATTTACTACTCAGCTCTTTTTTCGTCGCACCGAACCATTTCACTTCCATAGTTTAGTTCGGAGAATATTTAATTCTCTTATTTTTTCGCAGATTTCGTCATTCCAATGAACATGAAATGGTTCGGTGCGATTAAAAAATGGTTCGGTTGAGTAGTGAATGTCTAACTTAAGAGTCATGTTGTTCAAGCCTACCCCCTTAGCAAAATAAATATGTAATTTAATTGAAGATTAAATTCTTGCAGCTTGCTGTTTACAGATATTCAAGTGATATTATAATACAGTAAACCAATCAACAGAATGCATGCCACCCAGCTGATTGAAGAAAATTCGCTAGAAGTTGTCTGGGGTGGCAGAGTTCCTGGAACAATGAACAAATTTTAATTGCAGGTTCCATGAAATACAAATTAGCAATGATAGAAAATAAACCTTAATACGAGTATTTTAAAAGCGGGAGATGTTTTAAGTATATACCTATATATAAGTATTCTAGAATGATGAGGGAAGGATTAAGAAATCTAAGATAAAATTGGTGACTTACCCAAAGCCAAGGGGCACTGAAAAATTTGGGGGCCCGGACAATTTGTATACCCTTCACTAAGTTAGGTATATTAACTTTGTCATGAAGTTTGTAACGAACATATAGAAGCATTTCCGACCATATAATGGCCGCCATAAAAACGACCGGTCCAAAAGTCAGCCTTTGTGAGAAAAACTTTTTTATTTCTAAAGATATCTTTACCCAATTTCATATCAATCAATCATATTTACCGTCAAAACGCAATCCTGAATTTGGTTGAAACAGGCCCTCTACTTCATATACCTCTCATAGGAACAGTGAAATCGAAACAAAATTTACTACTTATTTCAAAGCGGCAATGCACTCAATACCAATCAATCATACATTGTTTTTGTTTTATTATTTGTCAGTTTGACTCCAGGTAACAACATATTTTCACTGATGTTACTACATACTCGTATTACAAATATACTAGACGTTTCTTCTTGCTGTTATGGCACTAAATCCCTGAATAAAATAAATAACTGGCGCAACAGTCCAATTTGAACCACGGCCTCGAGATGAGTTAGCACCATCTCATTTTCTAGATCGTGACGGTTTTTTGTGCAGAGGTATGTGATCAGCAACACGCTCAACCGAGTTATTTACCCCATAATGGGTACTCATTTAACAGCTGAGTGGGCTCATAGTCCGACACGTAAATCCCCGGAATCGAACCGGGGCCCAGTGCGTTGAAGGCGAACGTGCTAACCGTTGCGCCATCCGGACTACAAATCCCTGAATGATTTCTCCGAAATTAATTGTACTGGCTTTTTCGTGTTCGATAGAGATTACATTTACACTTACATAAAGTGGCTCAACCTGTCCTGGCGCCTGCCTAAAGGTTACATACAGTAGAGCTCAAAGAGATTTCCCCTTTAGGCAGTACGATAAAGTTGAACTAATGGCTACGTTCATGGCACACAATGGCTGGCCTACTTTCGGGAATTTCTTTTTTGAGTTCTCTCCACTGAGTTCCTGATGGAGACAACATGTGTGTGTTTCTCCACCAGGAAAATTTCTCCCCTGACTGGTACCAGTTGTAGTGGACGGTTTGGCGGGTATCCGAAGATGCCCTTGGGAACGGAGCCTAACGTAGCGTAATGACCGTGAAGGTCGGAGCGTGTCATCCAGCGAAAAAAAGGCTCATCAATGGCCTAAGCAAGGGCCTATGCTTGCTGCAGCTCAGTTCGGGAAACGTGGGCGGGGTTTTCGTCGCACTTTGCCCCTGTCTATTACGTATTAATAAAAATCCATAGGCCTGGGGAAGACAACACAAACATGAGAGGCAAAAATGGGGAATAATAAGAAAGTGGGGCGTTAAGGATGGAATGGTTGGTGGACTGCGCAGATGCCCTAGCGCTCGCATCGGGGTTCGGGTGTAATGGAAGCCTCGGCTTCTGGTTTCATATACAACCGACAGGTGTTGCGTACCAGACCAGAATATAGTTCATTACAATTTTTTGATTTTACCGTCAGGCGAGTACACAGGTGCAGTAGCTGTAACTGTCAGGTCAGCAGCTCGTATTGTGTAACCAGGCCATAAGGTAAGTAGCTTTCTATCACTGTCCTTTATCGGATGTTGATAAGAGATCCGACCACCTTGACTTTAAAATTCCTTAATAACACGAACACCATATACGGGGTTTAAGTTGTTGCTTCCACCGTTACATTTTGTAGTGTGGGGTTAAGTATTCACTGTATATTGAAATGGCTGCGTTCATAAAATAAATCGCTGAGTCAGCGCTTCACAGTTGCTGACCAGCACATTGGGATTCTTTTCGTGTTTTAGAAACGGCATACTATCTGCCTCATTTGTCAAATACCAAACTGAACATGGCTTCAGTTTGGTATTTGACAGAAAACTCGAAATTTCTTGCTTTGATGAGTCGCTGATAACACACAAGATATGGTAACAACTTTCTTTCCCACAATAAGGTTTAAAAATTACGTTTAAAAAACGACCATCGACCATACACAACACAACCGAGGTTAGAATCGAAGTTTGACAATTGTTGCAAATTGATGCTGACTGAAAGTGCAAGAGCTTAGGGTAAGCGCTTAGTTCAGCGTAAGGCAAATTACCATGCAGCACTAATACCTTTTTAATTCTGACTCAGCGCTGGCATTTTATGAACGCAGCCAATGATGAACCTTGCCTGTTGCGTACTTTAAATGTTATTGCGTTTTTAGAAAAGGGAAGTGGGCGATGTTTTTTTTTGTAAATTCAGATGCCTGTACCTACTAAAGAGTTAAGAAGTCGAAAAATTCTTTTGAATATTTTGCTTAGAATTGCATGAGAGATTGGGTCCCTATCTGAACGTATCTCAACTTCCCAACACCCTGTACTATTGTATATACTATACAAATATACTTGTGCTATATTGCGGCGGCAAATTTTTTCCAGCAATGTGTTTTTTTAATTTAAAAATTCAAAACTAGGGAGCCAATGGCAATGAAGAAATTGAACATTATAAACTCACCGAAAATTAATGGATTCCGCGCAGATACTTGTAAGTACCCTACAGCCGAAGATGCAATTCCGAAAAATCCACCCTCAGCAACCAAAAAGAAATAAAAAAAATACTACTACATTAAAAAAAATGATTTTCCTTTTCGGCGAATAGAACAATTGGGCTGCTATTTAAAAACGATCTTAGTTAGACAATTGCCATATCTAACATTCAAGCAAATCGTAAATCAGCTTTGCCTCACATAAAATGCCAGGAAGTTGTTGCATTTAGAAGACTGACTAGAGCATGCAAATGGACCCTACGTGCCCATATGAGCCCATTTTAGCTACGACTGTATATCAAGAACGTGCTTTAAGTGCACTATGTGTGCTAATCAGCATTATGGCGAACTTCAAAAATTTACGAAATGGAGGTCGAAGTATTTCATGCCTTTGCGTTAACTTAAATTGCTGAGCTTATAGCTCGACAAATTAATGCTAACGCTTTTTAAGGTATTCAGCGTGAATTTACTACTTGTAATGAAATACGCTTATGGTTGACTGTTTTTAGTAACATACATACAAGTACATAAATGTACACGTAGAAGAAAGGCCTAAAACATAAATTGAATTTAGTAAAATATAATTAGTCACATCGGGTACTCAGCCATGACCTTGAAAATCTTTTCATAAACCTACGATCAACGCACCTGCTTTGTTTGCTTAGGCCTCCGGCACAATCACATTTCTTTTTTTTGTGTTTTGTAGTAGTACATTACATAAATAGAATTCTCTCAAATAAATTTTAATTTTTTATTTTATGAGGTATGTACATATATGTATAATCAAAAAAGTATTGAAATAATGATACCAATCATTTCCAATTTCCAATTTAAGAAACCATGGTTTAAACGTGCACACACGCAGCGATCGATCGGCCGATCCGTCGCCCGATACAGATATCGGCCGATGGATCGGCCTGTGTATGCTCTTATCGTTGACGATTTTTTTGACAGTTCTATATAATTTTTGATCAGCTGATATTTTGTGGCGATCCATCGGCCGATCGATCGGACGACGGATTGCTCCGTGTATGTGGGGTTTTACGTGGGAGTTGAAAATAAAAATTTGTTTCCAGGCGTGACATAAGATAAGAAAAAATAAAATAGTCGAGCTACTTGTCCCAGCAGGAAGGCACTGCGACCATAAAAGATCTATTGTACCGTAGCTCATTAATCCAAAAGACCGTCCACCTTTCTAGTGAAGGGCAGTAAGTCTTTAGCAGGAATCAACCTGAAGTCTGAAGTGCTGAATGCTGATAGTAGCCTGCCCGACGAGTGACATCTTACGCACAAACGAACAGCATGGATTATTGCATATCGCCCGTCCATCATTTGAATATATGGGATGGGCCAAACACGATGTCTTCAAAACCGAATTTCTTCTAAGGGGCCATGAACATAATACGTCACCCGATCAGGGTGGTGGTTCTACGATTTATCGGGAATTGTGGCATTACCGCTTGTGTGACATCACGTTATTTCCATTCCATTTATGATTATTTGGTAAAACTTTACTTTAGCGGCCTTTGCGAAAAATGACCTAACACTATTGCTTCTTTTTTAGTTTATTGCGGCATGAAACTTACAAATAAGTCAGGGGAGGCAAATTTTTTTAACGGGATCTTTAAAAATAACGGTAAAATGTAATTTAGGCCTTGATATAAGACCTAAAACGCTCACTCTCACCGTAGTTATGTATATTGGTCAATGGGTTCGTAAAACTAAAGAGGAAATATCCCCATTAAAGCAAAAAGACACCTTCTCAAAATAAACCCAGGCTTCACCATTCGCGGCTCATTCAGCGACAGTAGGCGTGTTTCTTTGTACTGCGGTGCAGGTTAATTGGGGGCTATCCGGGTTAACTTACACACATTACACAAACAACATACCCCAGTTGTTTGTGAAATGTGTGTAAGTTAACCCGGATAGCCCCCAATTAACCTGCACCGCAGTACAAAAAAACACGCCTACTATTGATCTAATACTAATTTCGATAATTTTGGAATTTTTTTGACGAGTACTCGCTCCAGAAGGGTGGAAGGACTAGTAAGGTAAGGTGGGTTTGGAAGTGTCACAATTCATCTCAGCGGCTTTAAAAACCATTGATTTGACACTAATCTCGGTCATTTTGAACATATTTTTGGTCACACCGTTATTTCAAAAGATCCCGTTAGAAAATCCTGCCTCTTCAGACTTATTTGTAAATTTTCTGCCTCAATAAACGTATTGAAAAAAAGAAAACCACTTTTTTGAACCATTTTTCGCAAAGGCCGCTAAAGTAAAGTTTTACCCTGGATGCTTTGCTACTATACTATTGGATGCTTTGATTGATAGTAATTCTGTGAAACCCTGGAGCTTTTTTAGAGTGAACTAAAGGAGCTGATACTATTACATATCTACCTACCATGAGTACCATGTCAGCTTATCTTATATGGTGTCGTAAAGGGGGAGAAGTGTCCCGGATTTCGGAACGATGTGTGAACTTCCAAATAGGATGAATTAACACATCCCGAGTTAACACTTGATTTTTTGATTTCAATTTCACTTTATTTATCGGTTTACCATTTAATAAGAATTGGATATACACACTGGTTCAAACCTAAGAGTATTTCCATTTAAAAAAGCTAAAGAAAAAAATGTTTAGTATTTAATAATTTGGAATATATATGCCTGTAGTAATATACGGTATAATCGAAACGCACTCTCAATAGTAGAGCTGCTAATGCACTAAAAAAAATTTAACAGCGTGTGCCACAAGCGGCCTGTTTCAGTGAAATGATTGCTCATAGTGACATGAATCTGACACATGCTCACATAGTACAGTGTATTTTTAGGGGCGGTCCGTTGTGCGTTAAGGCGGGTCATCTGAACATCTTCCCACCCATTCGATTCCAAACTAATCCCACTCCATCAATGTATGAAACATATATACTTACTGCTTGCGGCTAGTATAGGAGAGATCGTTGGCACACGGACGCCCCGTTGTACCCCGCGACCCATACCAGAATTTTCATAATGGAATGTTTTTGCTTCTTAAGTAGTCAGTGGAACTGTTTGGAGTAATTTAGAACACAATTTAGTCAGCTACCGAAAGCCAAATAGTAAACATCTTTTAATTTACTAAACATTTCGCGCTCGGTATTCCCATTAGCATCCCTATTTTATAAATACGCCATCCATTATTCAACTATTGGGGGCGCATTTGTTCGGTCGGGACTCGCCTGCTCCTGGCAAAATATATTCCTACGTGTAGACGCGACGCGAGCTAAGAAGTGTAGGAAGTAAGAAACTTTGGTGTATTTGATGAGATAATTACGCGAGTTTGTCGTTCGGAAATCAAAATATTGTAGATTCATATTTGAAAGAAAATATCAAAAAAAAAACGCAATAAAAGCAACAAAACAAACAAGTGTAGTGGTGACGAAACAATTCAACGAATAAGAAAAAATTTCATGGATATAAATTATCTGTGTTGGGTTGATGTCTATTAGTAAACATGTTTAACAAGTTAGTAAACATTTCGGCTGTTATTCGTCTCCTTTAATAAATACAAAACTTAATCTTTGACTTGATCGACGCGCACGCCCCACAATCAGTTATTTTCCCAGGAATACGGAGCAATAATAATAATAATATCAATTAATTTATTATAAAGACAGTTTATCGATGGATGTTTTGTACAACGGTCGAAGTGTTTAGTGAAATTTTTGTTGAAACCAACAACCAACCAAAAACTGACAAACAACATTCGGGAAGTATGTGTTGATAAACAACGGCATTTATTGTTAATTTTCCCGACAAGAGTTCAGTGAGTTCAAAAAAAAAGTTCCGATTGATGCTAAAGTGATCTTTTCCCCTTCTTGATTTTAATTTAATTTATAAAATACATATTCGCGCTTTTATGATAATACGGTACCTTTGCTGGAAGATACGAGAGTATTGACTTCGAGCCTGTGACAACATTGGGCTGATAAAACCGAAAGGAGTATATAGATTTGAGTCAAGTAAGTACCTACATGAATTTGTACTCGAATACATAATCTTAGTAATAATGTGCTGTTGACATAATTTTATGGGAATTGGAAAAATATGCATTCTTGACAGCTATCCTCAAATCATTCTCAGTTCAGTTTAACAACCCTTCACAAGGCGTGCTTTTTTGTGAATCTTACCTATACAGGGTTAGAGAAAAAACAAGCTCTACAGCAACATAAACCTTTATGGGTTAACGTTCTGCCCTGGTAATTTATCCTGTGTAAATTTACACTCGATCGAACAAAGGGCGAGGGCTACATTTAGTGGTCGCGCCTGGAAGTTCGTTCGTTCACTCTATTTTCGCCTCATTTCGCTGCAGTAGAACTCCATATTTTTTTGATTGGAAAAGTGGTTTTGTTTAAAATATTGGGAATAGGAATCTATTCGGAATCAATTAGTTTTTTTAATCATAGTCGCATTATACCAGCTTAATGTTTGCTCTTGATATATTAGAATGAAAATTACTTTATTGTTGGTTTTCAAACCTTTGGATAATACAATCATCTATAATGCTTTTCTGCCCACACTCTAATGGGTCAGCTACATCGTCTTTTTAGCAAATACTTCGCCTAATCATCGTCTTTTTACGCATCACTTCGCCTAATCTACACTTGACCAGGATAGGGGCAAAAAAACGCACCTAAATTGTGTATTTAGGTGATATAACCCGTAAGTGGATAATTATTGGAGACCATCAGGGCCTACAATTTTTTCCGGTTATGGGGTCCGCTGAAAAGAACGCCGACATTTTGTTTGGGGCAAACTTCCAATTTTTTTAAAGAATAAAATAAACGGACCGCTAGTGACATTTAAAATTTTTAATCACACCCAGATCCAAGGGTTTACACTCACTGGTTTATATTTGGGGGCAAAAACATAATGGTGACAATGGAAAGTTTCAAACTTTTTGGATGTGCACCAGCGAAATTAAGAAATAGCAACACTTTCTTTTTACGCCATCTTATACGGCTATAGAATTTCACTATCCAGGATTAGCGCTGCCATATGTGCAGACTGAGCATTTAAACAGGGTGTTATTATGTAGGGGCGCGAGAATCCCTGCCTAATGAATAAAATGTTGCATTTTGAAAATCATACGGTAGCCTTACGGTTAGATTTAAAAAGGTTTCGGTTTTGTGCCTTGTATTGTAACTAACTAAACCACTCGCTTATTCAATTGCCATTTCGGTTTTAATGACTGGCTAAAATCCTACTGACACCACATTAGGCGCTAAATATTTTCGGACTTCCCATTCTCAACAATTTTTTACCGTTAATTTTTATTAATAAAAGATACAAAAAAAAGCCTTAGAGTAGCCTTAAGGGGAAGGCCTAAAAAGGTTTAGTTTTCCTTGTTTTTATTTTGTTTCCTCAGTGATAAAAAAACACAACCGTCAATTGTACTCCCCAATAATTATGACCCGCAAAAGTTTAAGTGGAATGTGCACCGTTACTTCCTAATCACTCAACCTCTCCCCCATTCCTTCATTCCTTATCCTTATTTCCTTTCCGCCAAGGCTATGCTTGCATCAACGACTTTAGGGGATCACCAAAAAACCCACATTGATTGCCGAATATTTTCGGACTTTTTCGACGCTTTTTTGACTAATTTCTTCTGTTTTCAATGACGCAGGAAAAAAACCATCTGATACTTTAAGATGGCATTAGAAAAGCTTAAAAATGCCGTAAAGCAGCCCTACGGTGACAATTATATTGTCAATTTTGGTTTCATTGACTGGATAAAATCCCACCGATCCCACTTTGGACGCTAAAAATCTTCGAACATTTTCTACCAGTTTCGTTGACGCGATTAAATCACACTGATTCCGCACCGAGCGCCGAATATTTCGGCTTTTTTTCGCAGCCACGTAAATAGACAGTCTCCAATAGTAGTTTTTACTAATCTGGGGGAAAGTATTTCTCTCACCCAATTTATAGTGGTAGTATCCGCACTACTTTATCGGTGGCTGAGAACGAAGTGTTGGCAAAAGCACTCTCTATATCAAGGAAGGCACTTACGGCAGTGTCTTCCACCGACATTGTCACCTCAATCTCCTTAGCAATACTGTGCAGAGAAGAAGTCTTAGTTGACGTGCCTGGTTGGTAAGCAAACTGCCTCTCTTGCAGTTGACTGCCACTAAGGAGTGTAAGCCGGATGTGGCAGTCCAAAATTTTTTCTATCGCTTTCTGCATAAAACAAGTCAGGCCAGTTGGATTCGGATCATCTTTGGGGCGATTGTCTATTTAAGGAATAAAGACCACTCTCACTTTTCTCCACGAGTCTGGAATATACCCTAAGATAGCACTGAAAAAGATACAGAAGCTGGCTTGCCTCATTGTGGCCGGAGTAATTTGAACTTGCCCAACTGCGGCTCTAGAGGTTTTGATGGATTTGCTCCCATTGCACATCCATATCTTGGCGGAAGCCAGAATAGTATCTGCAAAACTTGGTGCAGGCAACTGCAACATCAAGCTTAGTCCAGCATAGCAACTTTGGGAGAGCACTGAAGCCAGAAAGAAAGAAATTAGTCTTCGACCACTCCTATGTACACCGCGTCCGCGTTAATCTGGAGTAGAGACGATTGGGAAGAGAAGTACTCAGAATTACACTCCGACACCATTAAGTGGTTTACGGATGCAGGGCTGCTGGGTACTGTAACAGCAATCTTTTCTGATAGTCAGGCAACCATCCAGGCGCTCACTAATTATGCCGTCACATTAAAACTAATATGCAGCTGCCACCAACCATTCCAAGAACGAGATACTCAAACACAGTGACGTTATACTGGGTCCCGAGGCATGTCGGCATTGCTGGTAATGAACGCGCTGATGAGCAAGCTTGGTTACATCGTCCACACCTTCTCATGGAATAGAGCCGTTTTGTGGAATTGTCTTGTGCAACATAAAAAGATGTATTAGAGTATGGGAGAGAACCCAGGCCGCAGCTTATTGGGACGGCCTTCCAGGTCTGAGAAAAGGAAATCTATTTATTTCTGGATACTCACAAAAATGAGCTTCAACACTACTCAGTATTAGTCGACCTAAGGTGAGAAACATTTGTGGACTCCTTTCAAGTCACTCATACTTGAGCAAGGTTTAGCAACGTTGGGTCTGGCTGGCCCCATTTTCCATCTGTTGTTTCTGTCATACAGAAGATGACACTTCGCTTCATATTCTCTTCGAGTGTGAGGCCCTCGCCAATTCTCGGCAAATTCTCCTTAATTACTCCCATAAATGTGCAGGTCTATGGAGACTATTCGTAAAAGTTTATGATGGCTATGTCTTCGAAATGCGTGATCGTAGCAAGTTGAAATTTAAAAACTAAGTGATGAGTAAGCTCGCCAACTGTTTTATATGCGTACTAAGTTTCACAGAAATCGGATTTGCTCCGCTCCCAAGGTATTTAATTAAGCTCACTGTGTATCCTAAGTGCATCATCTGATCAAGTCGAAGTCAATGCAACATCTAACCCGATTTTTAAATATTTTGGAAAAAAAACCTATTTTGAAATTGATTTTAGACCTATGGTTTCTTTGGCAAAGTTTCTTGGAACGACCCATAGAAGCAAAATCGCGATTTGCCTTTGAGGCAAAAAATTTGACCCACCCTAACATATACAATATACATATAAAATATATAAAATACATCGAACATTTTATATACACCTACCTACTTTTTTGTATTTACATTTTTTTATTTAAGTATTTTGAAAAACATATTTTTATTTATTACTTATTAGTAATATAAAAGGAGTGGTTTTTATGCGATTCAGATGTGACTTCTGATGTTGCAGAATCTTCAAGTCCACGTGTATCGTATGTATCTTTCAGTGTGCAACTTTGCAAATCTATCACCTCCTTCTGATATTAACGGTGAATGGATTGTTTGCCATGTTTTCGGCTTTAAAATCTGCGGCGAAGAAGAACTTTCTGGAGGACAAAGAAAAACGCCTGTTTTGTCCTCCGGAAAGTTATCTGAAAATCCATCTGTGAGGCTTTGCAGATGTTGAATAATATAAGATCTTCGGTTGCTTCTTATCCTGCTTTTACAATTTCTGCAACGTTCATAAACCATGATAAATTATTTGCTATCGTTCTTTTCCTCCAAAAACCGGTTTTCAATTTTGCTCTGATAACAGTCTACAAGAGTTTTACAGGAGCCAGCATCAAGACTGCAACTCTTGAAATTTAACTCTTGAAGAGTACTATAAGAGTCTTATAAGAGTCTTAAAAGTATTAAATGGCGCACTTTCCAAGAGTCAGTTTGATCTTGTAGCACGAGTTCAACTCTCCTTATAAGAGTTACACACGTCTTATAAGAAGGCTTTAAGGCTTCTTATTGGAGTAAATTTTTACTCTTGTAAAAGTCTCATAAAAGTACTATACACTTGTTATGAGAGTCAAGATCTCCCTATAAGTGCAGCGGGAAAGAGAGTGGTGATATTGAAACAATGGCTGTCTATGTTTGTCAAATATAAATATATATGATCTTATGTGAACTTCTATTTGTCATTCTGTGTTATATTATTTCGACGACAACTGAAATGAAATTTTTGCACGCATGATACATTAACTTCGGAAAACGTTGGTTTTCCCACAAATATGAGTGAACATTTTAATGCGATTAAAATTTTATCGATGATTATAGGTGTTTTGCTTCGAAAAATGACAAAGCCCTCTAAAAATAATATACTCTTCTAAAATTTGGGAGAAACATAATAATTATCAACTGTTGATAGATTGTATAAAACTCTATTGAATAACTTTTGATGACTTAAAAAACCACAATCAATTAAATTTAGCATATTTTATGACACATAATCACTTATAAACTCAAATTTATTTCCTACAAAATCGCAGTCTTGTCGGGAAAAGATGGCAGCCATTGATTAAATCTTCATACAACGCTAAAGCTCTTATAACAAGAGGGCGGCTCTTCTTATAAGACTAAAACTCTTATTGCAAGAGGGTGGCTCTTTTTCTAAGAACTGAAGTCTCACTATAAGAATTTAATTCTTTTTACCAAAGCTAAACTCTTCCTATAAAACTTAAAGACTTACAATAAGAGTTGTATTCTTCTTAAATGAACCAAAGTCTTAGTATAAGAATTAATAATTTGACGTTTGATTGTCGCGCTGACCGCATTCGTCGGCTGTTCATAACAGTCATGCATTAATTGCAAATAGCACACATGGTGGGCCGACTCATCAGCGGCCAACTGAATCGACAAACTACAGCGGGGCGCTAATTATAAAGTCAACGAATTCGTAGGACGTAGACGACTTCACATACCGAAATTAATGTACACTGACGTGAGCTGTCTAAGCAGATGCGAATAAAAGCACAGTTGACAGATAATGCGATGAAATTAGGCCAATCTCGTTTTGAAATTGGCCACAGAGGCCAGCGTTGACGAGGCATTGGCACGTTGGTCCAATTCGGGGGCCAACGCGCCAATGCACGCAAATTTCCCGTCCACACTAAGGAAGTTGGCTGTCATTGCCCGTCCTGGGCCAGTATGGGTACGAGGCACTAGCGCGCTGCCCTACTAAGGCCGGAATTAAAGTACAAAGAAAAATTAACTCCCGATGGTGTTATCACATTTTCGCCAAAAGTCAGATACAAGGTGGACACAATTCGAGATGATCTGATTTGATTTTCGTTGGGTATCAACTTGGTCATCATCCTTTCGTAAGACTACCAAAGTATGAGCACGGCGTCGTTTGAAGTGAAAACTAGCATTTTTCTTAACAATGACAAGCCTGGGAGTATCGCTTTTCAAATTATTGTATTTTTTTCAACTTTTGGTGGGAAAGTGGACGATCGCTTACACTTTTTCCAGTCGAACATTCTCTTTAAAACGTTAGCTTACGTGTTTGACAGATTGCTCAACTTCTATGAAATCAATCGTGTACTCATAACACTCTTCTTATGAGTGCTTAAGTATACCGATCTCAAAACAGTTTTATAATAAGAAGTTATAGACTAAAGCTTTTATAAGGCTCTTATTATAAGAGTCATAAGAGTTAAGTCTCTTGTAAGAGCATTCATAGGAGAGTATAACTCTTCAAGAGTTAAACTCTCATAAAAAGTCTCTATGAGAGTTCATGACGACAAAATATGATCTTGTAACAGGAGTATGACTCTTCAAGAGTAATAATCTCTTAATAAATGTGCTATAAGAGTTTACTTAAATCTTGTTACTAGAGCTACATTATGAGAGTGGTGGAGAGCCTTACTAGAGTCTTATGAGAGCTTTTTCCAGTTCACAGGAGCTAAACTCTCAAGAGTTTGTTAGTTGGGCACGGTTATCAACCATATATTGACCAGAACGGTAATCATTTTGAACATTTGCAGTAGGATGAAAAGTTATTCATTTTTTTAAGACTATTTTTCAATTAAAATATAAGTTTTATGTTAATAAAAACTAAAGATTCAAACAGTATTAACGGACTCATTTTCTTTTCCCAACTCTTACAAATGTAAATTAAGCTCGTTACGAAATATTTTATATATATCAGATAGGCACGCCAATCCCAGGAGATTCGTATTACCATGCGATAAGGCAAGAATTCAAAAAGAAAATTTAAAAATTTACAATTTAAATTGTGTCCACGCCTCCCCTTTACATTCTTCATGTCCCACCGTTTGGGAACCAGTGCTCTAGACCATAAAATGGTATGATGTACTCTAGGGCCTATACTATTTTATGGCTTTATTGATTTCCTCCCAATGAAAAAGGGGAAATACCTCTCGATAGAATACATTGAAAGAATAAAAATTCGGTAAAATATTCTTATTAAGTTCTAATTAGTTGGGCACGATCGGACTAAAGGTACTATACACTTCCCTCCGCTACAAATATTATTTCTGCAAACATACCAATAATGCACCACCGCATGAAAGTGGGCAGGTCAAACCAAGGCCACTTTCCAAAATTGAGTTCGGCCCTCTTTTCCCTACACTGCCGGATCCCCTATCAACCGGGACTTTCGAACATATGTATATTCAGGGGATCGCACTCATTAATTTTGCAAAATTTTAGAACTACACGATTTTTCTTCTTGGTTTTCGGCTTTGAAGAGCGAGTATAAGAGGAAGTGAAAAAGAGCGAGAGAAACGACGCAATTCGGCACAAGTGAGGAAGTAGGAAGGGGGATAAAAATTTGACATCTCTTTTGCTCTATATAGACCGGGCGGGTGTTCCGCGGCAGAGAGACAGACTGGAATGTTATTGTTCCGATTGGAAAAGTAGGAGAGGGGATGACATCTTACGTGCATCCTGTGCTTTTATATAGACTGCGCGGGTGTTGCGCAGTGGAGGGCGTGTGTCTCTCTCTCTACTTTTTACGACTGGAATTGCTTCAAGTAGTTTAGTGTTGAGTAATGCGGATTGCTCCTCCATAGTTATTCTCTGTGGTTTTCGGTCAATGTACGAGTATAGACTAAAATAATCTAAAAAGTAGTGTAGTTCTGGGAACCTTGTATGGAAATTAGACCTCGGTCTCTGGTTTCGTGCCACCGACAGATCACCACTCATCAGGTATCGCCTTCGATCTGCCGGTGGAAGCAGCATTAGAATATGGTTCATTACAGATGGTTCTTTTTTTCTGTTTTTTTTTGATGCTCTCGTTGAGGTAGGTACTTACAGAGAGCGAACCTATGTTGAAGCATTAAACGAGTCAATGGCACATCGTAACAGGAATGAAATTACGGAAGATATGGATCGCCCCACTCCTTTTCCCCTAGTTCACGGCCCTGTTAACAAAGGTAAAAACTTGTGGGACTTTCTTCTAAAAAAAATAATGGGGTTTGATTGTAAGTCGACCCCCCCCCCCCCCCCCCCCAATTGACACTTTGGATCCGCGCCTGTGGAGTCTGGACTTCAGGAAAGATAATTGCTTAGGACAGTCCCGTTTGTATTTTCCACACCGATCTATAGGAGTCCAAAATTTTAGGAATTACGATTTTTTTTTTTTTTTTTGTAAATTTCATTTACCTATAAGGAACAATACCTGTAATTCAACATTATAATAATATACCTTCTTATTTTTTCGCTTTTAGTGTTAACAGCATCCCAACACTCAGAAATGACGCCTCCGGAAGGAGGACAACCAGTATATGCTGATTCAAAATGGCCTTTGGTAAGTTTTAGTTTTAGAAAATATTTTGGATTTCACCGACAGTTGTAATGAAAATTCAAAAATTTATTGGCTTGTCTAGTGACGCATTTAGGAAAATATCAAATATGTTTGTTAAATTTCTCTTTAATATAAATAACCAATTTTATGACTAGACCTCGGCAGTTTACGCCCGATAAAGTTAAGTTTTAGACAGCTTATTTTTAGGCTGCAAAAATGTTGAATTACGCATTTTAGACTAAAGAATGGCTTTTATAGGCACCTCAGACTAGCAAAAATTTACACAAATTCATCTTTTAAAAAATTGCAGTGGTTTAGAACTTTGCCAGTGAGTTAGAAATTGGCTTGACCATGAACTATCAGGAACTGTCCACAGACAGAATGGATAAGTGCATGCCCTCATACGGCACTTCACTTGCAAAAATGTGAAATAGTCGGCAAACATTTGAAGTGTCCGCAAAAATGTTCAAAACAATTTGAAAATGTTTGCGGTTGTAAAGCTTTGCCACTTTTAAATTGCATATGAATTCCTTCGGGACATTTCTCACCTTTTCCAACAACACCTAAACAACTAGCCTCACCAAACAAATCTATAATTCTTAACTACTCTCTCCTCTCATATTTGTGCCGTACCTGTTGAGGTATAATAAACGGAACGCACGCCCACGGGATTTTAGTAGTTCAACTGGAGTCTTGTCTGCGCCCGTTGTGGCGCCTTGTTTAGTGTGGTTGGCTGACTTTCGGGCGAAACCAGCTTCTACTGTCGAGGCTCGGGGGTTGCGTATTGGGTCTACGATCGATCATGTTGTCATATCCAGCCAGAGATTTCCAGGTTTGCTTATGAATGCTTCGGTGTAGGAAGCATGTTGAGCTTATGAAAATATTTCTCATATTTGCGAAAAAGTGATCGCTTCCCAGGAAAACTCAATAGAAGTTCAAAAATGTCTTCCAAACCTTTTAAAAGGCCACAAAGTTGCTGATACACCTGAATAAATGTAGAAAAAAAGTTTCATTTCTTAAACTTCGTCGCCAACTACGCGCTGGAAAAGCGATGCCCTGGAAGTTAAAATTTTATCGGGAAATTGAATGAATTGAATGAATTCGTAATAAACATATAAATTTTTTTAAGCTGAATTTTTAATGCAAACAATTTTTATTGAAAATTGCATGAACTTTCCGAATTCTTTCAAACACGGAAAAATTGGGGGGCAAAAACTCCTCTTCCATAGTCCTCCGCGTGGGCGCCCCCTGGAACGGCAGTGGTCACTGACCATTGCCAACCAACGTCAAGCCGCCAGTGATGGCGGTGCGATGATTTGGTTGGTGGATTCTGGAATGTGCGTACTCTCCTGGACAATGGATCAGAAGGTCCCCAGAACGCACGATTTCTTCAATTAGAGAGTGAATTTCTGAGGTACAAATTAAATATCTTAGGAGTTAGTGAGATAAGATGGTGGAACAGCGGAGAATTCATCTCTCCAACGGGCAGCACTGTAATGTTGTACTCCGGTAAAGCTACCGGTAGTCGTCGTGAGTCAGGTGTGGGGCTCCTTTTAACCAGAGCCGCGCGAAACTGTCTCTTATCCTGGGAACCGGTCTCTGACAGGGTCTTGACCGCCAGGTTCCGGACTAAAATGAGGAACATCTCAATAATACAATGTTATGCCCCTACTGAACCCGACAATGTCTTGGCAAAAGACTCCTTCTACGAAGAACTAAACGCCGTTCAGAGCAGAACACCTAAAGGTGACATTATAATGGTTATGGGTGATTTGAATGCGAAAGTTGGCGCTGATAACTATGGGCTCAGACATGTGATGGGGAGACACGGTCTTGGTGATCGTAATGACAACGGTGAAAGATTTGTAGAGTTCTGCAACTTTCACAGTCTCTTCATCGGTGGTACTATGTTTGAGCATAAGGACCACCACAAAATCAGTTGGTCCTCTGTTGATCGGCGCAGAACACAAAATCAGATCGACCATTTTGCCATTAGTAAAAGATTCAAGAGTTGTCTCCTGGACGTGCGAAACAAGAAGGGTGCCGATATTGGGATGGGAAGAGACCATTATCTTATGATCGCTAATGTTCGATTGCGTATTGCAGCCGTGCGCCGCCCCAGCGACGAAAGATCCAGGCCCCGCAAATTCAACACCGCTCGACTAAAAAATCCAGCTGTTTTACAACAATATAATGACCATCTTGCGCAAAAAGCGGCTGAGATAACTAGTCACCCAAATAGTGACATAAACGAAAACTGGGATGCCATAAAAAATGCGTACATTGATAGCGCAAATACCATCCTTGGCCCAAACCCGGATTGCCGGAATAAGCCCTGGATGTCCGACGCTTCATGGCAGCGGATTGTTGAAAGAAAGGAGCTGAAAGTTCGTTTGGCTGGAGCATCAGACGACAATCGAAGCAGCATCGAACTCCTTTACCGTCAGAAAGCTCGAGAAGTTCAGCGTAGTGTGCGACGCGATAAAAGAGTTTATGCCAATTCTCTTTTAGCGTCAGCAGAAGAAGCCGCTAGAAGTAACAACTTAAACGCCGTATACGGTGTCATCAAGGAGTTTACAGGTGGTCGTAACTCCTGCCAACATCCGGTGAAAGATAGTGATGGAAAGCTACTTATCTTGGAAGAAGATCAAATGAGGCGGTGGAAAGAACACTTCGCCGCGGTCTTGAACCGTGTAACCTCTGGTGAAGTTCCCCCTCATATAGATAATTTAGCTAACCATCAAAATGTGCGTATACGGTCCACTGCCCCGACTAAAGAGGAAATAGTCACTGCAATTATTGCACTAAAACGAGGAAAGGCCGCCGGACTTGACGGCATCCCTGCCGAACTTTATCAAGCAGCGCCAAGCGTAACTGCCGATTTGCTGCACCCACTTGTTGATAAAGCGTGGAATACAGAGACCTTTCCCACTGAGTGGAAGGAAGGTTTGATCATCAAACTTCCAAAGAAGGGTAGCCTCACAGACTGTAATAATTGGAGAGGCATTTGTGTGCTTCCTGCCGTTGCCAAGATAATAGCTAAAATCGTCCTGGAAAGACTAAAGGCCCACTTAGAAAGCACAATTGATGAAGAGCAGGCTGGCTTTCGATCCGGATTCTCCTGTGTCGATCACATTAACACCTTGCGAATCATCATCGAGCAATGCGCTGAATACGATTCTCCGCTTCACTTGCTTTTCATCGATTTCGAAAAGGCTTTCGATAGTGTGAACCGGGATTCTATATGGGCGGCCTTGCGCAGGAGAGGCATCCCTGAGAAGCTTGTGGCTATTATTAAGGCAACCTATGACGCGCGAAATGTCGCGTTCTGCATAAAGGTAAGGTGTCGGGGGACTTTGAGATTCGCAGTGGAGTTCGGCAGGGGTGCATCCTCTCACCGATCCTATTCCTCATTGTGATTGGCGATGTGTTGCATGCAGCCCTATCCAGACTCGACAGAGGAATTCAATGGACTTTGACATCTTATCTACAACATCTTGACTACGCTGACGACATATGCCTACTCTCCCACAAAATCATGGATCTGTCCGCAATGGCGTTAGATCTCGAGAGGGAGGCAAGCAAGGTTGGGCTAAAGATTAATACCAACAAGACCAAGGTTCTTAGCCCGCCGTTGCGAAAAAGAAATCCGACACCTATTGCCATCAATATTAATGGGCAGCCTGTGGAGAAGGTGGACAACTTCGTCTACCTGGGTAGCATTGTTGCCGAAAATGGTGGTACGGAGCAGGACATCGCTCGTCGTATCAACCAGGCTAAACGCGCATACGGCATGCTGTCCAAAATCTGGCAGAGCAGTTATCTCAGCATCAAGACCAAGCTGGGCCTGTTTCGCTCCCTGGTACTATCAGTGCTTTTGTATGGGAGCAGTACATGGAAAGTTTCCGTAGGAGTTACCAGAAGCTGCAAGTTTTCGTCAACTCATGTCTTCGTCGAATTTTAAGAATTTTCTGGCCCGAAACAATATCAAATGAAGAGCTAAGTCGGCGTACGGGTCAGATGCCAATCGACGAATTGATACGCAGGCGAAAATGGCAGTGGATAGGTCACACATTGCGGAAGAGTGATAACTGCATTGCTTCGCATGCCATGAAGTGGAGCCCCATTTCCAACCAAGGCCGACCAAGAGGGGGTCCTCGAATCACATGGCGTCGATCTGTGGCAAAGGAGTGTCAGGTACTGGGTAAGTCTTTTGGGGAGTTGCGCCCCATTGCCCAGAACAGAGTACGATGGCGCGCAGGAGTAGTTGACGCACTATGCCCCGCTAGGGGTTAAGGCAAAGTAGTAGTATAAAAGTTGAGTCCCGGGCCCGGATTTTCTCTCGACGGCCCTGCGGCCTGACCTGTTTGCCAATGCAGTTTGCATTGCCTGCAGCGAATCCCAAAAATTTCAACCAGAACAAGTTTCTTGCACCAGCTCTCCAACCAGCACTGTAGGGGACAATGTTGTTAGTGTAATGAGTGTTATGTGTTGTGTTATTCTGTTTTGGTTACAAGGAATCGCGGCTATTGTTCCAGAGTTTTGGGAAATTATAAAAACTAATTCCAATTTTTCAAAATTTTGGAACGGGTAGAAAAAGATTGACCTTGAATAAGTAGTTACTTTTTTAACCATCGCAAAATAGCCATATACAAATACATACATCAACAAAACAATATTGCATACTATACATACATATTTAAATATGTATTTTGTTTGTATATTTTCATTCTTATTGGAAACATTTACCACTTTACTAGAATGTTATTATTTGGTTACACTTCATTACTATGATTATAAATACTGCTGATTTTTTTTTAAATTTCATCAAAATAAAAATGTAAATATTTACATACGCAATAATTGTTTGTGCTAGTACGGGAGAGTCGCAGTTTATGAGTTCAAGCGACATCGTATTTGACCTCTCTGATCTCAACATGATTTCGTTTTACTTCAATCGTGTTTACCAGTATCTATTTACAAATAAGTAAAAACAGAAGCGACAAAAATTGCTAATTCATAATTTTAATATTTAAAATATTATTCATGGCCTTGAGCCTACTCAATATAAATTAGGAGGGTAATACCCTCAGAGTTTGATAATATTATTAGAATAATTTTATTCACATTATAGTTTAAATGAGAATGTATAACAATATTTTTAGTGATAGTAAATATGTATAAGATACAGATTTGGTTATGGTGAATGATTAGATAGATAGATTTTTTTCATTTTGTTAGTTTTTACGAATTCTTTCTTGATGAAAGTTAGATTCAACGTCTGACAGCTAGCACTTGTTCTTATGTGGACGAGACTACGGACTTGTATTGAACTTAAAATAAAGGCAATAATTATGTTACGATTAAATAGATGTCACGACCTTAAAAATCAAGTTTATGGAGCCGATGCCGTGGTATATGTATATAGCCGCCGAATGGCTCAAGGTCCTTTTTGGTAAATCCTTTTCATTTTTCTAGGGTACCAACTGCAAAGACGAAAATGGCGACCATCCTAAAGCCGGCCATATACGTTCAGATTTACCTAGAGGTATACCAGCACAGGTACAATTGTACAGACGGAACGGAATTCTCAGTCTATATATATATACATAAAAAGACACGAATGCACTTTTTATACCCTTCACGGATGTGATAGGGTATATTAACTTTGTCATTAAGTTTGCAACGCACAGAAGGAAGCATCTCCGACCATACAAACTATTTATAGTATATTATTGGTCAATATGATGAGACGAGTCGATTAAGCATTGTCCGTCTGTCTGTGTTTCTATGCTAACTAGTCCCTCAGTTTTAAAACTATCGAGCTGAAATTTTGTATAAAGCCTTCTTTCTATTGCACTCCGTAAATATGTCAGAACCAATGGAATCGGACCACTAAGCTGCCATGACCGGTCCAAAAATTCGTCTTAGTGAGAAAAACTTTTTTATTTCTAAACATATCTTTATCCAATTTCACACCAATAAATAGTATCTTTAATCAAATCCCATTCGTGAATTTGGTTGAAATCGGCCCACTATTCCATATACCTCTCATAAGAACAGTGAAATCGGAACAAGCTTTTCTACTAATTTCAAACTGTAGAATTATTCCTGGCGTATTTCTGATATTGCGAGTATCTTCAGAAGGACTATAATAGTAAAGTGTAAATTTGAGGGGAGTAATTATTTTAATCTTTTTAATAATACATTTTCAATGGAGCCTATATACGGTCCTGTTTATACAGTCACGTTCACAGAAATCACAGCGAAAATACGCGTGCTATCCCGATAAAATTGTGAATTTGATAATTTATTACATTTTACATTTGAAACCGAATCCGGTCGCCCAGAGGAATCTTGCTACGTTAGAACTAATGTAAGTTTAAACCGCAGCATCACATTCCTGACTTGGCAAGACTTTATTCCTTGATGGACCCATTGATTCTACAGTGGAATCAAATCTGTTTTTCTCCGATTACAGTTTGTCGAGCATCTCTAGCCCAAGAAACCGCCGACGTAAGCATTATCGTAGCTTTGTGATGGGATCTGGAAGAGAAGACATATTGGTGAAATATCACATCATTTAGATAAGATTCATCGAAACGTTACTATATCATTTGGATCACTTCATTTTCTTATTTTTCGTTTCATCTGGGAGAGTCAATTCAACAACGGGTCCAACTCAGCTGTTGTTAATATATCACACGGCTAAGCAGTTTTTTAAATGCGTTCATATACTTAGCTAGCGACGATGACACCCACGACTGTTGTGTTCGCATTGACAACTAGCACAAGATGCAGGATGGAGATGGAATCTTGTAGTATCCATCCCGGGAACATAGGCTGGGAGAAATGTTTTAAATTCGATCATTAGACCGTTTCAGATGAAATTGTGTTCCTGTCAGTGTCACGCGATTTGTACTTTATGATTCCGTTTGACACACTTTCGGTGGATTTCCGTAATTGGTTTCTGGAAGGATTAGATTTTGATCTTTATCTGGCAGATAAATGGAACATGGTTTTTTGGTGTAAGCCGCATTTGTTTCGTTTATTATTTTTTCTTTTCAATTAGAAATAAGTATGTATTTTTATCTACGTCCAGATTTTTAAAAATAATCTGGGTCTGTTCAACTCGATTGGTGGGAATTTATGCCTGTTCACATTAATTGAAAAATCAAACATAATGGAAGGAATTTTGCGAAACAAGAACATATTAATTTTTTTTTATGGGGTAATTGCATTTTCGTATCTGCATTCAATAATTATCACGTTAATTCCAATTTTATAAGAATTTTAATAATCCTTATATATATTAATTTTTATATTTATACCAGAAGATCCGTCAGAACGTAATAACATTTTGCCTTAATGTCTAATAGAACATAGTGCGACGATTCGTTAGTATATAACAGGTTTTTTGCGACGACCTGCATTTTCTTCTGCGGTAAACCGCAAGTAAGTGAGCCTCCGAATGCCATGGAACCACAATATTGCGCGTTACCACTCAACGTCTAGAATTTGTGTACGTCTAGAATTCG
This sequence comes from Chloromyia formosa, assembly GCA_964017055.1. Lineage (NCBI taxonomy): Eukaryota > Metazoa > Arthropoda > Insecta > Diptera > Stratiomyidae > Chloromyia > Chloromyia formosa. Next base: position 27,551,285 of record OZ024815.1, on the reverse strand, counting down.
GTAAATCAAGGAACACCGGGATGGGTTAGCAATACCAAATTTTCCACACTTACAGCGAATATAATCTTAGGCATCCCAAAAAGTACAATACTCACAATCAGTATATTCGATGTTCATCTAATCATCACACAATTAAATACCATACCAATAGCCATTGTTTCTGTTGGTGTGTTGAACGAATTTGTTTGGGGATCAGTTCGGTTCCAGGAGGCAGCCATATTTCTCAAACACCCTGGTCCTATCCTAGGTCTAGACGGCGAAGGCCTCCGAAATACAGTGTGTTTTATTGTGGGTACTATTTCTACTATTTGCCTTAACCCCTTGTGGGGCAGAGCACGTCAACTACACCTAAGAGGCGTAACCATCTTCAATTGGCTAATTGCATACCACCTGGGCCGTGGAGAGGAAATCCGGGCCCGGGGGTACAGCGACTCCTGGCCCCAACAGGATTGAAATCAAGTAAAATTTGTATTTGAAATACGATATATAGCCGAGAAGAACAGATAGAAAGTTTGAAAAATAAAAACTGTTACACCCGTTAAGGTGCTTTATCTCGTCCGTTATCTTTAAATTTGACAAAAGTCGTATTGGATGTTCATTGTGATGTGTTCAGGCTTTGATGTGGAAACAAAAAAAAAGTTATTTTGGAAAGTTCGAAAGGTAAAATTTAAAGTTTTCATTTTGGTGTGAAAAACCTGGAAACATTCGAAAGCTTTGCTCAAATGTATATTTATAAAATAAAATATATATATATATATATAAAATAGGGACGATGTATGTTTTCGTACATACCTATATACATATATATGACTTTCATTCTTCTCCTCCATCGATTCTGCGCTTAGAGCGAAAGGGGCTGATCACACTACCGCAATCTGGTTCAAAACCTGGTGATGACTGTTATGGGAAAGTTTGGAGAAGTTCAAACGGAGATCCTCCAATCAGCATTGAATATACATAGTATACATATATAGAATAAAGTTACGGGAACATATGCAAGGAGGGTAATGTATAAGATTTATAAAGTTGTCTTTCGTATAAGTTTGTATTGTAATCTCAGCACTGAAGAAGGATACAAGTGGTATCCGAAACACGTGTATGCAATAGAAATAAAATTTATCTGCAGTATAAAGGAAGCTTAACTCTTTTATTTTATTCTTGTCGAACTGTAGAAAACAAACGGAACTTAACTAAATATTATTGAATATAATTTAAATATGGTGTAACGACAACGGCCTACAAGTCAATCCGGCCAAGGCAGTTGTGGTTCCCTTCGCAAAGAGAAAAAGTATTAGATTGATGAGATAGCCCGCCATGTACAACTCTCACGTACAGAGTCCGTAAAATTTCTCGGTGTTATACTGGATAAACAACTACTCTGGACGGAACACCTGAGGACTATTTCGAATAAAGCCACGAAAATTCTCTGGATCTGTAGAAAATTCGTAGGGGAGACCTGGGGAACATTGGAATCTTCCGCTGCTTCACATCAATGTAAAGGCGAAGGCAAAACTAGCGATAGAGTGAGAAGAATCGGACAAAATTGAAATTAGAAGAGGAAAAATAACTCCATGAATATAATGAGCTGAGTTTGCCATCTGACGATTTAACAAAGGAGTTATACTTCAACCGCCTCTTCTCTACGAAAATTTGGAAAAAAAGAGGAATGAAATACGAGGCATAATTGCACGTAACTCCCTTCGAATACCGTCAATACTGAGAGTTCAAGGGCAGGCCATTGGGCGACCGGTAGCGCAGTGTGTTGAGACATCAATCTCATGTTTGACTACTGGCATTTCGGGTTCGAATCCCGTCCACGACGACGTTCGTGGCCATGGATGTGCAGAAGGTGCATGCTGGCAACTTCATTCTCCAAAGCCAGTTTATGCCGTCGAAACGTCAACTAGACCACATGGAACAGTTGACGCGCTATGCAATTGAGAAAGAGAGATAGAGATTGCGCGCTCCTAAAAAAGACAATATATTCCCATGAGGAAGCACCCAACGCTCTTTCAAGCCAAAATATTGAAGCTTGTTACCGTGGAAGGAATATTGTAATCTCCACAGACAAGACCAAGGCTCTCAATAAGCGCTTGCTGATGTCAAAATTAATCAGCTACGAAGCTTTTTTCTGCAAAGCTCAGTGCTTCCAATAAAGTCACCATATACTGAGTCCCTGACCTCGTCGGTAACTTGGGTAACGAGATTGCCGACGAGTTAGCCAGGGCAGCAGGACAGCATCTGCAATCCCGTTCATTGGTGCAGACCCCTTTTGTGGTAACCTCCTATGTGGGGCTAAACGCCATATTAGAGAACGAATAGACACCACCGCATATTGCGATAGTCTCCTTGGCTGAAACAGTTTACTGTTTCTGTTCATACCAGGTCACTCACCCAAGCGTATCCTCAAACTGCTGAATCTGTGCAGAAACAGGCTTAGAATCATTTGGGGCCATCTCACAGGGCATTTCATCCTGAGGTACTACCTGTACAGTGTGTCTCTGACGCCAGCAATCGCTTCTGCGATGAAACTTCCCAGCGCATCCTCTGCGAGGATGAGGCTCTTTGCCGTGGTTGCTAGAGTGCCTTGGTGATCCCTTCCCTGATGTGGATGTAATCGCACACTTGAACCCAGGCAGTTGATGCCGCAGGCACATAAATTAGATTCCAGAGAAAATTAGGTGTCCCAAGTGTGAAAGTCGGATCCAAAACGTGTAGTGTTATAGTTTAGGGCTCCATAACACCAGCGGCTTCAATACAAAAAAAAAAATAAAGCTTAATTTATATTCAAAGGGCCTCAAACCAGTGTTTGTGTTAAAAAAAAAGATTTAAAATTAAGTTTAAACAGTTTTCATATTTAGAAAATTAAACTATTCAAAACGGTACTTATTAAGAGCCTGATTCCCTGCAATGCAATAGCAGTACATGCATTTTAAATAAATTCCATTGTACCCTTTTTAAATGAAAAATTCTAATAAATCCCCCCGATCATTTCAAGCGCCATTCTAGTCCAATCCTAAACTCAATCATTCATAAATTATGTGCCATCTAGTATCCCGAATTTATGTATACATACTCGTACATCCGTCTTACCAGAATTCTTAATTTTTCTATAAACATACCTAATACATGTATAAGTGGTTGTTACTTAATTTTCACAGGGAGTTCTACATGACAAACATATTAACCCATTAATATCTGGAATAACTGACTGCGCGCAAATATGAAATATGCTGAAATGCAGTGAATTCCCTGCTTCATGCAACATGTCTTGGAATACGCATGTAACATACATTTCAGCTGTCATTGCAAAATATCACAAGAAATTATTTTCGAAAGCATATCTTGCTACTAATTTACATGTTGCTCGAGTGATCCCAACTAAATATGTATGCGCAAATGTGGATTTTCTTTTTGCATTTTGTTGTGTAGCATGTATGATTGTGACGTTTAATTTGGCGCTGCTAAGGCGATGTGGTGACGACGTTGTCATCCTAATTCTTCCCAAGGAACAAAATAATTTATTGGTCCGTTCGTGGCGTTGATCTGTTGAAGGTTTGCCAAAATGAAGGAGGCGGTCAATCAATTTGTGGGAGGAGATGTTAGCAGTAATTCTAGGGGTACATTAGAACGAAATGTTTTTATCGTAATTAAGTTGTTTACTACTATTCAGCCTACACATTGGATACTATTTAAAAAAATATATATAAATAAATTAGTCGATTTTTATAATAAAAAAAGTGCAAATTTAATGGTGGGAAATGTACATATTTTTATTTTATTCTTGGATTGTAAATATAAAGTCCATGCCGCATGCAGAAATATATAGTAAAAAAGGGTATACTACAGGAACCATATACGGGATGTACAATTCCAGCCTCTTATTATTAGCTTTAAGGATTCTTTCTTATCCAGTCTGCAATATACCTTATAGCTTACAAGCTGAAAGTAACCCAGCGCGCGGGGTCTCCATCATCCATAATTTCCATTACTTGGTCTCCCTTCAGCTAAAGCATTAAAGAGCATCCAGTGAGCTTTGGATTGACAAATTAGGGATATAGTAATTTGTTGGGTCCCAGCCAAGCCTGATGACAGGGGGAACGGGGTGATTCCCCCGGGCTTTCAAAATGGCCCGTGATTTTCAAAAATTAAATGTTTTTTTTCTCATTATGGTGCTTTGAACTATTGTAGAATACATTAAACGTTCTGTTGTGTTTTGAGGCTCTAATCTGCAATAGATTGCACGCTTTGGCGCTTGTGTCGGGGCCCTAAGCTACAATATATACCATACATTACACACGTTCCGGACTCGGTTAGGGGCCCCTTATATTGCTTTAGATTGGGCTCATTCACAAAACATTGAGCAGCTACGTAGCGACATCTCCCCTCCATGTCACACGGAGCGACTGCTCCCTGTCACAACCGTCACACACCTGTTTTGTGAATACACCGGCTACATATCGAATTTAAGACAATCAGCTGACATGGCAAATGTCTAACAAACGGCTAACGACTGTCTGTTTAAATTGTTTGGTTTGGCCGGGTTATACAAATATACAATTAATGAAAACACCACTCACTTTATAATTGTAATTTCGCTGCAAAATTAACGTAAAATAACACGCAGGACGTTGTGTTGTCAAACACTCAACACTCAATCAAATGACATATGACGCGCGCACCATCTGTGATGCGAATTGTGAAAACAAAAATGTATCACGCTCCAAGCCAATGGAGCGTGGAAAATTTTCGCTCAAAAGGAGAAGTAGCTGCTCAGCAACGGCTCCATGGAGCGATTGCATTCACCAGACATTTTGACAGTAGCACTCCACAGCGCTCAAGAGGGGAAGGACCGCTCAGGGAGCGATGATGATTCCTGAATGCAGGCATTGTTGTCGACTTAGGGCCTCTATTTTCTTTTGATATTTGAACCATGTTCCTTTTTACGTTACAATTTCACCTTCCGTACATAAACTCTCTGCCGTTCGAAGGGAGGGGCGATGGGGGACGACCACCCCGGGCACCCTTACCAGGGGGCTATAGTGAGAGCAAAATAATAATAATAATACAAAATAATTAATTAAATATTTTTAGATTGGTTATTAGTTCAGTAATATGGTACCTAACGTTAAGGAAAAATTGCAAACAAGGTGGATTTTTTTTGTAGACGTTTCTATTATTGTCCCAAATTAACCCTCAAAAGTACTAATTGTTGCTATAGGGGTTGAATAGGGTGAACTAACGTTTTTCGCGAAATCTGTCCATTTTCCGACGAAAAATATACGGGCTAAATTATTATCAAAATAATTAAAGCCTATTATGTCTAAAACCAATCGTTATCGAAATACAGGCCGTACAAAGTTAGAAGTATAATTCTCCAGCTCATACCGCTTATATAATAAAAGCAACTTAATTGCGCTTTCTGCCATTGAAGAAATTAGCCCAGAACCACATTTATCTGATCTAGCGCATTCTGACTTCTAGTTCTTTTCAAAAATTAGGAAAATTAGAGGGGAGATTTTTTTTAATTGCAATCAGGACATTATAAATGCAGCTAATCTTGAACTTCACCTCTGTATTTTGACCACCTTTCCACCACTTTTGATCCGCCCTTTCACGTTTGACGTGGTTTCTTAGAAATCCGTACTTGCGACCTCCCTATTCTGGGACTTGACCACCAATTTAAGCCCAAAGTAGATTAAAAAATATTTGATCTCTATAAGTTGCAAAATTCTAATGATTCATGGCGTATTATCATATTGAAAAGATTTCGAAAATGGAATTCATATTTCTTCTACCAAACGCTACCTTCATTTTGCAACTCCTAGATCAAGGCGTAATCAAATTCTTTAAAAGGTTTTTTTTTACTGTCATACCAATTTCACCGTTACTTGTCCCATCCGATATCCCTCTGTTGAGCCAAGCATCTTTCATCAGCTGACCTATCCATTTTCCATCATCGGTTGAGCTATCCGTTCTGCTATCCATTTTTCATAAGTTGTGGGTGGGATTTTATGGAGAATCGATGGCAGAATGACGGGACCAGTTGCGCTGTAGATTGGTAGAACAAGGCCGGGCGCACATTGGGTCGCGTTCGCGTGTGTTCTTTCAAACGGTTTGAATCTTCGCTATTTTTAAAAAGACGCTTACTTTGTTCAGTTAATTGTTGTGTGTTTAAACAAGTTTTTAGGTAAGAAATGTTCGCTGATACACATTTGATATTGTCCGGTTGTTTGTTTTGTGGACCATTTGTCACCCAATCTGTTGGGAAACACGACAATCAACTCAATTTTTTTATACGTCGACTCCTGAGTATTTGACAAAGTTGCGTATTTGCTGTCAAAGCAAATATTCAATCCTTTTGACAGAAAACACATGAACCCGATATTCAAACGCAATCCAATATCTGACCGGCCCTAAACGTCTGTGGTTTCCAGAAATTACGAAATTAGGATGAAATAATGTCAACTGAATTTGATCATAATAAAATAGAGAATAATTTTTGAAACAGGACAAGTAAAAAATGGAGAAGAAGTGATGGACATTTTTTTTTCAATTTACACACCTATAACAGTTAAACCGTTTCTACCGCTCCCACGGCAGCCGATTCCACGCACCGGAGCAACCCATTCATCAGTAACGGCAAAGGGCTGCCAAACCTCAAACGTCAGTAGGCGTTGTTACTACAACAACAACAGCAACAAACCGTTTGTACGATTTTAAAGGGATGAATTTTTAGAGCAAAGTATTAGCTATGATTGAGTTTTCATTTAGGTATTCCAGCTTGCGTGGTTTTTGAGTTATCGCGCTTTTAGTAATATGAAATCGACAATTAACAAACAAAAAAAGTAAATGCCTATGGCAGCTAAAAGATTAAGGAATCGAAATAATTTTGGCTTAAATTTTTTGCTCCGAATTTCAACCTGTATATTGAGGCGTCATATTAAATTTTCGCCCCGGACGCCAAATTTAATTCACATGGCTCTGCACAAACTACTTTCGTGCTTCATTTTGTTGGATAGCCCCAGGAGCGGACTGGGCAAATGCCAGATGACCAGCTTTGACGAACCTTTTCTTAAAACCGGCAAGTGCAAAAAGTTAAAAAAAAGTTCTTGTAAAATGATTTACATAATATATTTCAATATTTCGTCGGGTTACTGCAAAAACAAGCTAACTTCATTTTTGCCATTTTTAAGTTAAGGGCAGTTTCCTGCTTAAAAAGTGCTCTACTATATACTGTGAAAGCAAGGAAAAGGTCTAATGCCTGTAAGAGGGTGATCTGTTGGGGTAAACAAAAAGTCAAGTTACTCTCGACTACTTCGAATTCAACCAAAGAAAGACAAGAGCACATTTACTTTATTTACTTTAATATGATATTCTTGTACACCCCAAAAAAATATTTCTGGATCTGCAAAAAGAAGCTATGTGTCACTTATCTTAATTCACCTTAGAAAGTTCCAAGGAGTTAAATTACGAGTATAATAAACAAACTATCTGCCAGTTGACTTATTTTTGAATGTTATTTTTTGGTAGAATATTCAAAAATGCGTAAAATTGGAGGCACTTAACGTATTTTACTTGTACCATTTATATTGCGTTGGGTTGTAATGTAGCGTGCTTGGCACCGCGGGCTTGGCGTGAATTTTGCCCTGGCTGTACTAATTAATCTGACGTTAACAACCAGGATAATTTCTTCCAATGATGACTAAAATTAATTCCTTTTTTAAATTCGAACATTGTTCTTTTGTGTATTTTATGGTTTTTTTCTCAAATAAAGTTGAATGATTACTGGAATATTGGTTATCGTTTTAATTCAAACATTTTACTTTGTTACCATTATATTACTTCGAAGTTACTACAGTTAGGCCCGTTTCCTCAATGTCTGGTTAACGCTAACCGGGAGTTTAATTTATCGAATCGATAAACTAAAACGGTTAATACGAATTAGTCAGCTAGGGTTTATAACGTTTATAAATTCAAATGGGTACATTGAAATGAGGTAATAATTGATTAATTAATTATTAACTCATTTCAATGTAGAAACATTCAAAATACTACCTAACGAATTCGTATCAGCCGTTTTAATTTATCGATTCGATAAGATGTTTATAGAGGAATGTTTTAAATATTCAACTTTATTAAATCCGCAATCTGAATGTAAATAAGCCTTTAAACTTATTTCTCACGACTTTACAGTGTTAAGTGTTTCGTGGGCTATGGTATCCTTTATTCTTCCTATTGACTCTATAAAAGAATAATTTTCGTCATAAATCTTATTTTTTTCGCTCATTATTTCGTACGCTGATTATTGATTGTATTTATTTTTGTTTCTAAGAAATTTCATCTTTCATCTCACAGGGCTTATTGGCTATGCAAAAAATCAAACAGGAAACATATCCTCTGGGACATTTAGGTAAGTTATAAACATATCTAGTTAGCTATAAATATATTTTTTTTAAACGAGTCGTCCAATTTATGCATTAATTGCAATACTGTTGATTTTCTAGAAACGTAAACATTCTTTAAATGAAATGAAATAAAATCAATATTATGTAACACATTAATTGCGAATGTCCAACATTTGTTGTACAAGTAACCGACTTTTCTCATTTACATGACCCAATTATCAAATTTCGTTCACGATTGCAAAAAATATTCTTCATCGACTTTGTTTCAAGAAGCTCAATTGCCAATTTCGTTTTTAATTGTGTCAGCAAATTTGATAGATAGTCCCGAACAGTAAATAAAGCCAAATGGTAATTATACAGAGTGTCCCACAACAACCGCATAAGCGCTGCACTCAACGATCCCCCATGTAATTCCGAGTGTCTTGTTGGTCTTGTTTCGTTTTTTCCAGTTCTCAACTCTTTCCCTGTTACAGGTATTCACACTCTTTGCAAATCATATTACTAAAAAGCGTTATAACTAAGAAACTACACAAGCTAGAATACCCAAATAGAAACTCAATCGTAGCTAATAATTTACTCTAATTGCTAAAATGTATTCAGGAAACCCGTACTAACCGTTTAATAGTGATAGATTTGTACGTGTGTATAAAAAAAAGTTTTCATCACTTCCTACATTTAATTTTTTACATACATAATGTAGTAGTAATGTAATGTAATGTAATGTCCAGTTTCAAAAATTACTTCTCTATTTAATTATAATCAAATCTTGCTAACATAATTTCCTCTTAATTAGTCGTTTAAATGCAGAAAACGTTTCTTTAGTACGCCTACAGGAATAGACGAATAAACAGCCAATCTTAGCTAATATTTTGCATTTATACAATATATTGTAAATTTACCTCATAAAAATCATAGGAATAGTTTGTTTTTTTTTTTTAATCTTGCATTCCTATCATACCTAGCGTATAAGTTTTGTTTCGAAAACTAAATCACTATTTTCTATGAGGAAATAGTACTAAGATCATTCTACCCTAAGTTCTTAATTTCTGGCAGTTGTGGACCTATGAATAAAATTAAAAATCGTATTTTTTCATAATTTTATTCATCTTTTTTTTATTAAAATCTTCGTATTGCCTTAAGATACTTGATTTTCCAACGCGCAACAGCCTTGGCGGATGTTAACAATTTTTGTTTCTTCTTTTATGGATTTAGGATTTGATCATAATAAAATATAGAATTAATTTTTGAAACAGGACATGTACATTATGTATGTACAAAATGGAGAAAGAATAAGTGAGAAATTTTTAGCAAAGCAACATTTTTTAATTTACACATTTATTGTCCTTTTTCTCAATGTCTAGTTAAACTTCCAGTTAGCTATCCGCGACGCTAAATTAAACTTTAGCGTATGCAGTACTCAAAATATGATAATGCAGTAGAAAAATCATCTAATGCGGTAGAAAATCAGCTGATTTACTTGGCGGAGTTTTGCCTCCTATTCTATTCTACGTCTGTACCGTCTCTCAAGATTACCATAATTTGCGGCTGAGTTGGTTTCAAATCCTCTTCATTCGAATGGATTTCCAGAACTCTGTTCTTTGTGAACGGTTTAATTGTCTCATTTGATTTGAATGTGCAAACGTAAACAGCTCTAGCTGTCAAAATCTAAGCTCCTCCATGGAATTATCGTTCGATAAATTTTTGACTAGACGATAGGTGCCGTTTAGCGTTTATCTATAGGATAAACTTTTTTCAGACATTGTGAAAACGGCCCTATAACTATTAAACTGCTTGTATGATTTCTACGGGGTAAATTTAAACGATTCGAGCAGAATATTAGCTACGATTGAGGTTGCACTTTTAATAACAATACGAGTAAGATCGACAATTTGCAAAAAAAAAAAGTAAATACCTGTAGCAAGTAAAGGGTTAAGAAATCGAAAAAATGTTTGCTTATATTTTTACTCGGAGTTACATGTGAAATCGTTTAACGCAGAGTTTAAGCGGTAGTTGCGGGATACCCTGTATTAAACGTTACAAATTAAGTTAGGTCAGTAATGCGTACTTTTGAAAAAAATATTTGTGTTAAGAAAGATACATTGTCTTATGCATTATTGTTGAAACTTGATCGGATGACGTTATCGGTTAACTGTGATTTCCATTTCCTGGTACATGGTTGTGGAATTAGAAAGTTCTCGTAATAAGATATTTCGCGGTTCTTAGCTTTAATTTCAAGTGGTGTGAGGTGTAAGAATGAGCCATAGTCTATTCCGAGTTGTCGTAGAATCGGGCTTAATGGACGGGATCAGCCGATAAAAATCCTTTATTTTGTCAATTTCAACAACGTCAGCCGTGGTGAAGAGAGGTTGTTGGTTCGTATTCTGCTCCGAGCATGTTCGAGTTTTTCCCTTTCTCGCTGCCTTGCGTAAGCCCTTAAAGTAATTCTGCATTGTATGGAGGACGGTAAGATCACGCAGCATAATAATTGTAGAAATTACCGACAGTAGGTACTTTAGTTTCTTATTTGGCCTCTAGTAGTTTTCGCCTCCAGTCATTTCGGTCACGGTTTCGTGTCCTGCCACGACGAGAATTCGTATAAAATTTATACATTGTTAAAATGGTGTTGGTTGTTTGGCCCGTTATATCATATTTAAAAATACTGTATAATGGACGGGCATATAGTCCGATGCCGATGCATGTTGTACGTTTGTCCGGGCACTTCCCGTATTTTGATCTTAACCAAATTTGGAATGAAATTTTCTTGTATAACCCTGAGCATGGCCCGGGTATTGCATTTTTTATTATCGACTGGAGTAACTATATCTGGCTGTGTTCAAACCAGAGTTACTTTCCTAAGTCTTTCCAAAGATCGCTCTTCTAGGATTTTCCAGTGATCGGACTTCAACCAAATTTGGTACGTAGCCTTCTTGGATTATTATAAGTACCACACGGTGATATTTGGGTCCTGCTGCAGGTGTGCGTCAGGGCAAAAGGACTCTCCTGATTGCGAAATGAAAGCTAACCTTGAAGATATAGGTATATACGAAATCGGAGAGATGAGGCCAATACACGGTTGAAGCCATATTAAGTCATTTGACCTCTTTGGGTATGAAGTAAAACTTAGCCAATATGGATATTTTCTGAATAGGGGTGATGAAAGCAGCAATGGCCTGGAGTACTGTTGAAGCCATTTTGAGTCCTTTGGTCAGGACATGAGGGCCTTCTTAGGCATGACGTGAAACGGAAACCAAAGTCAATAAATATGAATATAGTCTGAATGTGGGTGATGAGACTAATGCAGGATCCAAAGTTATTACGAATGCACATTTGCTTTAAGGACGTGCATCCAAAAATCTATAAATTCCCGATGTATGTACATCATTACTTTCTGTGTCATTTGCTTTGTCACTATAGCTACCACAACAGTTCCCAATAATTTGAGTAATTAGGCGCTACTCTCATTTTTTTTTTAATTCGAGGGGAAATACGATAAGAATAAATTCAAAACATAACAAATACTAACTCGAATACATAAATCCCCAACTCTACAATAGTTTATGTATATGCAATTTGACTTAAAAGAATCATAGATGACATATACGAGTACGAGTAACAATGCCATAGAATGTGTCTACAACCATGTCGTGATATGGCGGTGTATCATGTATCGTGTCGTTATATAAAGAAGGGGTTATAAAGCCATATTTCTAAAAAAAAATCCTACTCTATGCCGTTTTTCGGTGTACAGCTATTTGTAGGAGGTATACACGGTAAGTTTTTATTGCCTAAAGCGGCAATTCACTTTGGGCCCACATGGCCTGGATTTCGAATTCCACTTTGAAGTGAATTTGCTCTTTACAGAGTAGGAACCTATTTTACTATGTGCACATCATAACAATAGCGTATCATAGAAAACCTATATTCGTAGTGCCTAAAGCGAATTGCGATATACCTAACAGTATATTACTTTACGACAACTTTTAATACGTCATATCGCCGTATGACGTTAGAAAGCGCCACTGTAAACGTGACCTTGTTCAATATATTTTATATGTTTAATATTTAATTTTTTAGCATTTTCTAGATGTACGAACATAAGTATTACACATATAGTATATTAATGTGAAAATAAATGTAAGGAAATATTTCTTCTCAGTGTACGATAATATAAAAACCTCGCCACATACGTCTGTGATAGAAAGAGCACCTCAAGCGCACAGTTCACCAAAGACTTCAATTCCAACGATAAAAACGGAGGATATCCAGAGTCTAGTGTTAGACGAACGACCAAATACAAAGTAATTTCTTAAAACCCCAGGATAAGCAAAATTAAATAAATTAACTAGGAATTTCCTGTTGGTTTTCCAGTAACTCTTCGACAAATTCCTTATCGTCAGATCGAAGTATATCCACTAAACCGCCATATAGTTACGTGGCACTCATAGCAATGGCAATACAGGTAAGGGTTTTCTTAAAATGGAAAATATATAATTACAATCCTCAACTTGACATATGACAATATGTAATTTTTTCGCCATGAAATCAAAACCGCGTCATCCGCGAAATTTCAAAAATCCACATTTACTGAATTCATAATCTATAAAGTTTTGTTCGACAAAATGCTTACTAATTTACTCAAGCTTTTAGGCAATACGAACCTATTGCCTAAAAGCCAAAGCGAAAAAAAAAACTTTCGGGAGTGGCCCAATGTGTATTTCTGCCTTAAATTGGATTCACATTTACCGTGAGATAAATTCCATCATGGAAATCAAGGTGTGGTGAGTTTAAATTAATATGTATCTGACAGTTCCAGATCGAGTGAACTGGTCAACGGACCAATAAACCTACACTAGATATGTCAACAGATGTCGCTTGCCTAAATGGCAAATTTATTATGTTTTTGATACCAAGCTTATTGCTTAACATATCGTAGCTATATTCCGGATCTTCCATACTTTTAAAAAATAAATGGACGCCGAGCATCCATTATACTTTGACACTATCAAGTAGGTGACCCGAAAGTTTTTTTTTTGGGGTGGGGTCAGCATTTTAACTTAACCTACAAGCAAGTAGAAAACAACAACAATTTACTCCGGTCCGAACATGGCACAAGGTTGTATTTTTGATCTAATAATAAAAAACGTAGCTTTTCCTACTACAAAAATATTTATTTCAAGTATACGAGTATACGTATTTCGGGGGTACTTACTCCCTTCCTCAGTACATTGGCTAATACTTAAAATAAATGTTTTTGTAGTAGGAGGAGCTACGTTTTTTATTATTATGGCACAAGTTACACACTACAATCAATATCATTATGTTTACAGAATTCTCCAATGAAACGAGCAACATTGAGTGAAATTTACACATTTATAACATCTCGATTTCCATACTACGAGAAAAACAAAAAAGGCTGGCAAAATTCCATAAGACACAATCTCAGCTTGAATGAGTGTTTTCAGAAGGTGCCACGAGAGGGTGGTGGCGAACGTAAAGGAAATTATTGGACTTTGGGTAATGGAACTGAATTTTCTTAGTTTTATCAATTTTTAATTTTTGCCTCCGCCCTTAGATACCCAATATGAGGATATGTTTGAAAATGGAAACTACAGGAGACGAAGGCGAATGAAAAGACCATATCGAACGGCAGGACATTTCTCGAAAATGTTTAGCGAGCCATATGGAAATGCTGCTAATTTCGCATCACGTCCCTCGATATTTGCACAGAATCCCTATCAAGGATATCCACGATATGACACAGGGTAAGCACAAAAATATTGTTAATTGGGTTTTTACAGGTTCTTATGTTTGTTTTATTTTCAATTTTCAGAGCACATTTAATGCCTTCAAATTACCCTTCGTGCTCATCACGGTCGCCCTATTCGTATAGTAATCATGTAAGTAGACATTAATAAAACCAATTAATATTATTTAAATGTTGGTCACTTCGATTGTTTTTGATCATCACATTTACATTACATACATTACATTTGAAATTAACTGTTTTTTTATAATTTTGTGGACATTAATAAAGAAGTATTTGATCTTTCGACTGATGGAGATTCAAGGCTCTTCCATCTTCGTGCCTTTCCTAAACTTTTTAACCCTTAAATAATTACCCCAGCCAAAATAAAGTTAAAAGTATTGAGTAGGTCCCAGGAAAAATTTTCACGAATTAAAATCCCGATTTCAGCATAAAGACTGTTTTTAGTAGTCATACCAATTAATTAAATTTATCTTAATTATTTTATTTAAAAGTATTTCTGTATTCATTCCGTTTACTTTGTCTCAATTAGTTACAACAACCTGTTCAAACGGTGCCATTGAACACATATGCATCCATACCAAATAATATAGGTAAGTTTTGGTCTCAAATATTTACATTAATTTCGCAATTTAACAGAAATCAGAAAATTGTTATTTTAATAAAACACGTTTAGCAATCACATCCATTTCCGGGAGACCATCATCGCCATGTCCACGACATTTTGATGGGGCTTACTATCCATATTGGGATCCAACATGTAAGATTTTTATTTAAATTTTAAGATAAAGTACATATGTACACACTATTTTAGAATTGAATTAGGATCACCCACATCGATTACGTCACATATGGTGGCGCTGGGTATTTTTTATTGAGGAGGGAAATCAATTGGAAGGTAGGGACCAAGTGGATTTTCGCTTCAGACAGTACGGCGTCTATGATTGTCGGCGTGAAGCTATTGGTGTGATATATGTGGGTATAGATAGTCTCGCTTTGTCTAAAGCATACTACTAAGGTCGGCTTTTTGTGCGAAGTCTCATACAAAAATAGTCAAAAGTTTCGTTCGAAAAATGTTTGCTCTCTCAGTACTAACATATTTCATTCGAAGAGAACAGTTTCCACATCATTATGAGCAATTTTCACGCGAAAACAATTAAAAACCCGATTTTTTAGTAAGAAAGAAGGTTTAAGTGTCGTGTAGAGCGCCACCTCCAAGTGTATTGTCTGTTACGATCCATTGGATAACGTAATCAAGGTACACAATACCCAACTATTCTATTCTCTAAGTTAAGTAACTACATAATAGGGCCGTTTTCACAATATCTGGTTAAAGTTTAACCTATAGATAAACGATAAATGGCACCCATCCTCCAGTTTAAAATTGATCGTACGATAATTCCAAACAAGTGATACGAGCTGCTGAGATTTTGACGTACTGAACACGGTTTTCGAAATATTGTACGTCGCCCAGTCCATATACAAATTGTCGAATTCACATTGCCCCCATGTGTAAAATTGCCTTTGCAGAATTTCGAAGATCTCGTGTTTTTGCGAAAATATTAGCCGTGCACAGAATATCCCTTTTCACGCGCAATTTTAATTTCTTAAGGGCGTTGTACAGTTCACCGTGAACGTGAAAATGGAAAAATGTTTTCTTGAAAAATATCTATGAAAATGACATTTTACGTCCGGGGATTATATTGAAATAAATGGAGGATTCCATAAACTACATTTTGAATATATTTGCACAATTTAATATTGATATTTCATACACTTTTTTTAAATTGCCCGTATATTTCATCGTGAACAGAAAAATTCATCGTGGAATCAATTTCACCACGTTTCACAGAGAAGTGTAGACGCGCGAACGTGAAAGTGAACGATCGAGACGTGAAATTCACCACGATATTTTTCCACGATGCTGTTCACGTTCGAATTGCATTTGCATTCTGAAAAGTTGTTTATCGTGAAAAAAAAAACTATTTTTTTTTTGTTTATTTATGAAATAATATAATCGAATGAATCATTTGATACGAATATGATTGTGTTTTGATTATAAACATTTGTATTATTTTATAAATCCTAAAGTTTGACGGGGTGGGAGTATCGCTTTAGAGCGCGTTGACATGATCAAACTACGATTTGACAAACTAGCATTTGATGAAAAGTTGAGCACCGTCCAACTACGGTTTGACAGAAGCACAAGACATCAAACCAGTTTGACAAGGGGTTGACACGTTCAAGTAGGTGGTTTGTCAAACCGTAGTTTGATCGTGTCAACGCGCTCTTAAAGGGACATTTGAACTGAAAGAATGAAAAGGAGACCGGAAGTTGATATTTACACGAAGGAGGAGGAGTGAAAATCAGAAGACTGTTATTAAACATGTTGAATGGTACTACTTATAAAAACATGCTCATTTACTGCACGTATACAACGTAATGGTACTATAATCGAACACGGAAAAGAGTTATGAGGTCAAGAAAAACAATTAAGGGACAAAAAGGAGTCATTGTAACTTCCGATTTAAGAAAGTAGGATGGAATGATAAATGTAATTTTATCGGATCAAGATGTAAGACTAAAGCGTCCCAATCACTTGTGTGGTTATATCAAGATATAGTCACGTTTGTAAATCTCAATTGACCACACATCAACAACCTGATCCTACGATGGACTTAAGATCGTTGTGAGTGGCCAAATTACGATTTTCGTGATATCTGGCCGCCGTGAGTCCGGCCATGAGCTATCAGTTTGCTCATGCTCACGTCGGGGTACCGAAAGGCACCATGAAAATAACCATTAATGGACAATTTCGGCTAAGTCCGAAAGTGGCCATGTATACCCACTTTCGATTCGCATTCAATGTTCACTTTCGTTTAAAAACCAAAGTGAGTATGTACAAAGTTATTTTCGCTTTGCTTTGCATACCTTATTTCAATTTGAGACCGAAATTGTATATAGACAAAAAAAAAATATTTGATGCAGATATGCTAGGACGAAATGGATGCTACTGCATATAGAAGGAGTGAAACGAGCGACCTAGGGCTATATACCGAGCGTCGCAATTTCCTGGGGGTGGAGCTAGCGCAGCTCGTTCCAAACCGAAATTGTCCATGCACACTTTGTGCGATACTAAGGGTTGTGAATCAACAATCCCTATGTGGGCGATTTGTTCCATTTCAATTCAATGTAAATTTTAAACCGCGAGTACTCCCGCAGCTTCTAAACTCGAACCAATATCTTTCATTAATTACTTTCCATAACCGACATTTTTATTTTCTTCTTAAATAAACGACGTTCTGCATATTTCAAATAAATTTCCCAGTGAATTGTAAATACGACTGTGAACAGGAAAAATAATTCTCACCATGCGATAACTGTCAAATCTTTTCACGGAGCTTTTGATCGTGGAAAATTTTTATTTTCATGTTCACGTTCACGGTGAAGTGTAAAGAGCTCTTTAATTTTAAAAATTTTGTGGAAATATCAATTCAAAATATTGCTAGTTTGGGTGCCTTTTAAAGTCCAGAATTTTAGTATGAATATGTTTTCCTTTTGGACTGAGTAATCAATTTAGTGACGTGAAACTATTGTAATTAGATTATGTACATTGTATTTACATAGGTGAGGTAGGTCTGTGAGGTCATTAGCGAGATACAAACCACATACTTAATGTATGTATTGTCTGTAATGTTGTTAATTGCAAAGTATATATGTACTTAATCGAGCAGATCGGTTGTATTCCGCCTAAAAACATATCCATCGATGATTCCATTTTTTTCCATGCAGCGAATAAAATTTCTCTTATTTCGGCTCTAGGCGCTTATATGCTGCCCAACTCTTACTAGATTCATATTATTTCTTGTAAAAAAAATTTCTTCCTCATTTGTAATTTATCACACATTCTAAACATATCACACATCCAATGACTAATAACTTTCCGTTCTGTGTACTCCTACAGTGTCACTTTCCATGATGAAAGATGATTTATCATTGCAAATGAGCGTGAATTCATCGCAACAGGATTATCCGACAAATCCAAAAGAATATCTACAACAGCAACAGTAGTTAACATTATGCATAGATGTGCATACCCCAAATTCATCATCGTACGCGAGATCTAATGTAATTAACACAATCGAATAAGTTAAGTCAAAAAAGTATTTATTTAATTAATTCTAAAATGTTCATACAGTTAAATGAAAGAAAAAAGTTATAAACTATATAAAATAGATATATAAACTCTGAAATTTCCCAGAAATTCAACTCAAAACAAAAGTAAATCTAGTAAAATTAAAGTTAAAAATTGGCGAAAAATATTTTATCTTTAAGTAAACTTAAGAAAAACAAAATGATGTAAAATATTTATTGTATCCGTCCAAATTTATAGATAAAACTTAACAAACATAGTAAATATAATTACTCGTAAAATCATATTTAAGTCTTTTAAATCAAAAGGATTCCTAGGATTTGCGTAGTAGAAATTAACTGTTCAGCGGTTAGCCATTCACATCCCCAATTTCGCTACCATCAATTCTATGGTAACGAATCGAATCAATGAGTACATCCGGAACTAGCGCGATGACAAAAAAAAGGAATGAAGCGGGGTTACTGTAAAATGCATGTGAAACACTGTTATATATCTCGTATGTGAAGCCTAGGGCAAAGAGTAGGGATTAAGGAACATAAGGAACGATCATATGACAGATCGGCAATGTTCAATGGGACATGACAGTTTCGTTAAGTTTATCTTCGTTAAGTGTATCTTGTTGATTCTTGGGATCAATTGGATGTGGTATTGCTATCCATTTTAGGTTTTTTCAATTGTGTGCCGATACAAATAAACAAACAATTTACGCTGAACTTTTTAACTTTTGTTAATGCATAAACAGTGATATAGCTAGGATTTTATTTTGGTGAGGGTTCACACAGTCGATACCAGAAATGTTGAAATGCAGGTTATCGTAACTTAAAATGGCGAATTTAATTTGAAGATTTGATTGAAATTTATTAACAAATTATAACAATTGGCTCGATTGAAGACTTGTCTACCATATGGTAATTCATTTTAAATTCACACTTTTTTAATTTGTCTTTACCTTACCACTACCTTAATTTTTATTTCTGATGCGTTTCGCTCCTTCGAGCATCTTCAGAGGAAACAGAAGCATCACTTTTAAGGTGCGTTTTGCTAAGCACCACTCTGCGTCGATCGCAGGTGACGATCAAAAAGATACATGCAAATAGTGCTCCGTATGCTCTATGGCTTAATCACTAATCGCGAACAATATGTGAGGATCGTGTGTCTAGCAAAATGCACCTTTAAGAACCTTTCTATTCAAGCGAGTGTGTTAGTTTCAGACCATACTTCATAGGCCAGCAGCACCGCCAGATGGGAGAATCTCTCAGGCCGAAGACAGTCCAAACTATTCAATTATCTGTGATCTTCTAGCTGGATACTTCATTTACCTAAGAGGCCGTCTGCGTCACTGTGCACAAAATGTACTTGGCATTTAATCGTACATGATGGTGACCAATTGTAGTTGAGAAAGATCATTTTCAAAACTTAAATTGACCAAAAACATAAAGCGGACACGTATAGGACAAGATCGTTTTATGAGTCTGATGGTTTTGAGTATTGAAAGTGACATTATCCGACATTCATTGATGATCTCATTGACACGTTCGCCTCGAAAAACAGCGCAAAACGTTCAATTACTTATCTATCAGCATTATAAAAACCATATTTTACCCAAAGGCCCTTAACATCCTTTGGCCTTGGGCACCCACAAACTTAATTTCGACCCTGATGGACGGCCTAAACTGCATAAGTAAACTGCATTCTACGAGTAGCATTAAGCTAACTCCGAATATTCCTACCCGAAAACTCGCTTACAAAACAACTTTTTTTTGCACCAGCTGAATTACCATAGATAATGTTATTAGTGTAATGTAATGTTGTTCGTTATTCTTTTGTGGTGCAAAGAAAGGCGACTAATATCGAAAAAATCAACAAGTTACAGATGTGCATACCAGCTCCGTTGTGAATGAATAGCCATGAATCTTCACAAGAATGTCAGATTTCGTAGAAGGGTGGGTATCCACTACTCGCCTTTAGGGAACCATACATAAATGAAAATATGTCATCCCTTGTTAAGGTGCACAAATCATTTTACCCCTAGTAATAATCTGAATAAAAGATGCATCGGAAACGTGAGGACCTCCCTACCAGCAAAAACGGAATGAGAACATGATATCAATTGCATCATCACATCCCGGTGAAATATTTGACTCTCATTTGCCGGCCATTAATAACAGCTGATAAGAGCCATTAGTTTCCATTTTCAAGCAATAGTAAGTAGCAAAGGCGCTCATATATTATACTCCAGATTATGTGTCACACCGATTTCGGACACATTAATTTATTTTTAAACATCATTTTCGACTCATTTTTTTTTTCATTGCTTTCTCCTCCGCTCAAAGCCACTTAACATTTTCCCGTCCAGCTGTTTTACATGCATCATACGAACCAGAGAATGAATTTCTTTCTCTCCCTTCGGATGCCAGTATGCACTTCCTACCGGGTAGGAAACATGTGAATAGAGACTTCAGGGAATCCTTGGTGTCTGCACCTACATGTACATATAGACGAATAACAAAAATCTTGCGGACGAATTCTGATTATGATACTTAAGCACCCAATTGGCCTGAGGTGAAGACAACATGGGATTGGATGAGCCTTCTCGGATGGCGAGTTATTTCTGACACAATGATGAAATAACTACAACACATCCAGTGATGCAAAATGAACATACCAAATTGTCGACAACTTGTCTCCGAAGTTGTGGAGGTGGAGGTCATACTTCTTTCTTCTTTTTTTTCATCAAAAAAATGCTTTACATACTATGTAAATACATATGTGAATCCCCAAGGAATTAGAAGGAAGTATTGATGATAAACAAGTGTGTCGAGATTTTTATCCACAGAAAGTTAATATGTATACCAAAAATTCATATTTTTATACCCTTCACAGAAATAGTACATTAACTACAAATGTATATGTCATGAAGTTTGCAACGCCTAGATGGAAGCATCTCCGAATAAATAAATCTTTCTAGTGTTCGCTTCGCTGACGATTTGCCATTAATCTCAGTTTTTTTTGTGACATAAATAACGCCTACGGAACCCCATGGCGGCGAGGCTAAACTTGAGCTTAGAATGTATCGGAGCCCGAAAAACGGGGATCCGACATGAATCTAGCGAACGAAGGAGGTGAGTTTCGTGTTTCGGAGTACCAATGGCCTCGTTTATACCGCGGAACTATCTTCGAGTATTAACTAATTCGAGCTAACTAATGACGATGTAAACAAGTCGCATTAGCTAGTTTTGGTACTAATTTTAACTCGACTTGCAATGCAGTACTGCACTAAAAAATTGGGATTAGATGGTGTTGCTGGCTTCGCTAATGGTGTTGCTGCTGATAATTATATTTTATATATTATATAAATACCTCATCTTTTCGTGAAACTCTGCATTCGTTTCATCCTTTGATTGTAGCGGTATAAACGCGTTTCATTAGGAGGCTACTACCTCTTGACATTTTCTAAACCAAAGTCACGGAAGTCACAAACCAATAACTAACATCTTTCATATTTAGTACCTCTTCCTATGGTCGGTATAAACAAACCACGAACAAGTACTAGCACTCAAACGATTTAGTTAAATCGCCTTTTAGTTCCACGGTATAAACGTGTTCAATGATTTAGCATCCCATTCGAAACGGACATACATACAAACAAACACCTATGTGCATATTGCATATACAGTGGCGGACAAAAGTCTACGGCAACACCTTATATTGAGGTTCTGGTTAATTGGAAGCTTTAATCAAAAATCCATTGATGCACATTTTTTCAGTAACATAAATACATTTATAAAAAACAAAAACAAAAACTTTTCAAAACAAACTTAAAGAGAAATTCATAAAAACATAAAAAATTGAATGGACAAAAGTCTACGGCAGTCAGTGCTGGCTGACTTATACAATAAAAATTTCTAACTAAACGTGTCGGAATTTTTAAAATTATTTGCTGGCTTAATACTTGGTTGGACCCCCTTTAGCATCAATTACTGCTTGTAGTCTTCGGGGCATAGATGCGACTAAATTACCAGTTTCTGCGGATGTAATTTTCTCCCATTCTGTAATGAGCGCTTCCTTCAACAAATTTTTATTTTTTTACGCAACATTTCCGAATTTTCTGCCCCAGAAGCTCCCATACATGTTCTATTGGGTTTAAATTCGAACTTTGGGGAGGCGTATTCAGCTGCCTGGGAGCGTAGTACAACAACCAGTTCTTGAAATAAGTGCTGTGTGCTTCGAATCATTGTCCTTTTGGAAAATCTAGCTCCCTCCAAGGCATAACTTCTCAATTGATGCCCTTAAATGTTGTTCCAACAGGCTCTTGTAAACATCATCATCATCATCGTGGCGCGACAGCCCGACGTCGGGCCTTGGCCGCCTGGCTCTTGTAAACATAGCGGTAAACAATAGTTTCAACAAAAGCCAATCTGCCGACCTCAGATGCAGCTATGGCTCCCCAAACCATAACATTACTTCCACCGTGCTTGACAGTAGGAATCAAATTTTTGGTCTCTAATGCCGTATTCTTTTTTCTCCATATTTTACTGCGACCATCACACCCGAACATGTTGTATTTCAACTCATCGGTAAAAAGGACTCGATTCCAAAAATCATTGCCATTGTTGAGTTTTTGCGGATATTATGGTTTTTTACGCGAAGTTTTGCTTTGAAACCCATTAAAATTTAATGCTCTCGAGATTGTTCTTGCATGGACATCCTTTTTCCTTACCGCAGCTACTTGTTTCGCCAAATCTGAAGCACATATTTTTGGATTTTTGTTCACTTCTTTTCAAATTGAACTAATGTCTCTGCGTGAAAGCTTTTTCGGTCGGCCAGTTCGCGGCTTATTTTCAATGGAACCACTGCTTTAAATTTTTTTGATAATGGTATAAATAGAACTTCGTTTTAGTTTCAGTTATTTCGCAATTTCCGAGCACTTTTTTATACTGGACGATCAAATTTCGGACATCACTAGAAATTTCTTTTCGCGATGACATTTTGCGGTCCTTACAGTTCGAAACTAGCGATAAACCTATAGTAGAGTTGCAGCCGCACATGTACTGAATGGCAGTAAGATCAAATAAACAAATTTCGAAGAAATACAGTTAGGTTTAGTTGGAAATTTTTTGTGTATAAGTCAGCAAGCACTGACTGCCGTAGACTTTTGTCCATTCAATTTTTAATGTTTTTATGGATTTCTCTTTAAATTTGTTATGAAAAGTTTTTGTTTTCGTTTTTTTTATAAATATATTTACGTTACTGAAAAAATGTGCATCAACGGATTTTTGATTAAAGCTTCCAATTAACCAAAACCTCAATATAAGGTGCTGCCGTAGACTTTTGTCCGCCACTGTACATAGTTGTACCCGGAACTACGTGTTCGTGCAACTGTGTACGCGAATATCTACGTGCTACATGTCTGCAACACGCAGAGTCTATGCTTTGTTGGTGGTCATAAAGCGTAGCTTAAGACGACCAAGAACTGCACACGTTTCCAGTAAGAACCCGGGCACTTTGTCTAGTCTGCGAATAGAGTGCCCAGAAAGAACAAATTATTGATTCGGCTGGCCAAAATGTATTTGTATTTCTTAGGTAACATTTTTTTTTAGTATTTTATCGAGCACTTGTTCTTGCACCTACTATTTTCAAACCATTCCTAATCAGTTCCAGTCCTAGGAAATAACAAAGACGTGTGCAATTTTCATCTTAATTGGTCCAGTATTTTAAACGTCCACGTCAACATCTACTTCAATGGCTGCGTTTCCACGAGCGGATCACGATTTGACATTTCTCAATTTCTCCTCCATTTGCTAAAAGGTGGGTAGGACCCCTGCCGAGCTAGCCACCGTGCTACCGGGAAATTGCGTATCAAGCCAAACTTCAATGGATTCTTTCCTTGACGATGTCCATGAGCCATCCTGCCTCTGCTAAAAACTGAGCAGAGGTGGGTTCGACGATAAAGTTTTACGAAGTCTAGAGACCTCGCTGTTCACAGAAGCTCTTCCACGAGTTGCGTTTAGCGCCTCTCAACTCTTTCAATGGATTCTTTGCTTGACGATGTCCATGAACCATCCTGCCTCCGCTAAAAACTGAGCAGAGGTGGGTTCAACGACAAAGTTTTACGAAGTCTAGAGGCCTCGCTGTTCGCAGAAGCTCTTTCACGAGTTGCGTTTAGCGCCTCTCAACTCTTTCTTGAAGGATTGCCAGTCCGACTCCCAATCTAAAAGCTTTTGCCTTATTAAAGGCCTTCCAGCATGTAGCCCTAAGCTCGGATAACTTACTGTTCCACCACATTGGTTTCTTCTTTCCTGTATGTGAGCTCACAGGACACGATGAGGATACCACTGCCTTGATTGCACCGATCAGCGTATTAACCATGCTATGCTATCTAGTTCATGTTGGTTGGAGGGTTGATCTGGTAAAGGCGCCAGCAATTCCGGAAAGAGTCTCACGATGCTTCGGCTTCACACGAAAATTGGATTACTTTCTTGGAACCTGGAATATACGATCTTTTAACAAATTCGGCACGCTCAGAACACTCCTACAACAAGTTAGTAGTTATACAACTTGAACGTGCTAGCACTTCAGGAAACAGATTTACACGAAACACAGGGTTTCGGCAAGGATTCGTATACAATCTATTCAAGTGGTTCGCTGATAGAAAAACAACAACAGTTTGGAGTAAATCTCACGTCATTGACTGGAAGTCAATCAACCAGCGATTATTTGCCAGACGCTTAAAGGCGAAATTTTTCAATATCTGGCCCATCAACACCCACGCCTCGACTTAACACAAAGACATAATATCAAACAGGACTTCTACAACACTCTGAAAAGCTTCTTCGACACGAAAGCCTACCAACGATATAAAAATACTAACGGAAAACTTCAAGGCTAAAGGTGTGAGTTCCAAGGCCGCGACTGAGCGACTTGCGTTTGCGACTGTGAAAAGAACTATCATAACGGAGCACTATTCGTGTGTATTTTAAAGTTTAGGGGATCGTCGAATGCAGGCTGTAGTTGTACGACTGTACTTTCACATAAAATACGCACGAATAGTGCTCCGTTATGATAGTTTTTTTGACAGTCGCAAATGCAAGCCGCTCAGTCGCGGCCTTGGAACTCACACCATAAGGTCGGTAACGAGAAGATACACCCCAACAGAACGCGAAACAGTTTCCATAAAAAACCAACGATAACCGCCAACGTCTCGTAAATTTTGCAACCAGCAGGGACCTATAGTCCCATTAGCTCGATCACTCTCCCACACCTATGCAACCATAAACGTCCCTGGGCATCCCCTGATTACCGCATCGTCCAACATATCATGTCCCGTCGACGTACATACGTTGTCAAAATTAAATATCGCTGTCGCTGCAAGTCGAAAAGACTGAGCAGGGCGACGGGCTGGCGCCCATGTTATTTAACCTCGTACTTGAATAAGTGGTCAGAACTCAGAAAGTTACCGTTGGGTACAACCAAAACCCTCTCGATTTCAGTCACTCAAATAGTTGGATAGACGGATCGTCATACACATTCTATCACATACATCATACACATCATGTAAACACCAGCCAAACGAACGAAATGCTGCAAGAGTTGATCGCTAATGGTTTGGAGTTGTTGTTGTAAAACCAAAAAAAAAGTAATGTTTTTTGTTTGCGTTTCCTTTTTTTTCACTAAAACTCGCTTGGTATTCTGGCGGAATATTGATAAACTCTTTCCGGTAATGGGAATTACGAGTATTTCGAGTAGAGACTCTAACCATAGTTGAAAGTCAAACGATCGAAATAAACAGCCATTTCTTTTAATATTGAATAGATTTGCAAGGGAGAAGCCTTGAGGTATGTATTTTTTTAGAATAATTTTATTTGGAGCATAATCCGAACTTTCTTTAAAAATAATAATTTCTTAAATGATTATCAAGAAAAATACGTAAATTTCCTTTCAAATACTTACCATTTGTGTGACATACATCACAAAAATCCGGTGACCATCCCGTTCATGCAAATTTTTAATGAATTGTCCATCTATTGGGCGCCAATCAGATAAATTTCATTCTTTATTATATTTTTAAGATTATTAATTAATACGTAATAAATTGAAGAATATTGTTTGGAAATTTTCTGATCACTTTTACTAAATGTATTCATAACGCAAATAAGCTTATAATCATCGAAAGGAGATAAGAATTTCTCGAATGGCTATAAGGTCATATTTATAAATAAAATTTGCGTAGATCGATCGACAGAGAGGCATCTCTTTATCGCCTCAACTGAATTCAAATCAAAACAGACGAAAAGGCATAAAACAGTATTTCTGGTTGTAACTGTCCGAAAAAAAAGTTGTAAATAAAATTGTTCATTATCTATTTAGGTTGAGAATACCACAAAACTGAATAACAATAGCCCCGTCTCTTTGTAACCAGAAGAGTACAGAACAGAATAAACAGCAAATGTACGATACAGAAGAGAGCAGTGAAAGGGGAAATTTTAGGGGAATAGAGCATTTCCTTGGATCAGGGTGTGCTTTGGGTAAACCTCAGTAGAAATTTTATTTAGGCAGCAGGATCAGTTTTTTTTTTATTTCATGTAATTGTACAAAATCAACATTTTCTTCGCGGGAAATAGACTTTATGATCAGTCTAATATTGGTCAACTCATGTCTCATACAAAATTTATAATTTTTCCGAAATGGTAAATTATATTACGTGTCATGAACTTTTAAAATAATATGTATGTACTTGTAAAATTTAACTGTTTTTTTATTATTTGCCAATTAATGAATATAAGTTAAATTAAAAAAACGATCACGGAGATCAAGGTGTGATGCTTCCATTTGCCTGACTTTATCTAGTCATTTAAAATATATTTTTTGTCATGGCCATAAAAATATGACTATTTTTTTGCTCTTCACAGGCTACCAATGTTTTCCAGGTGTCTAAAAAAGCAGGTAGTCATTGGACCAACTCACTTTTTTCATGTTTTTTATTTGATCTGGCATTTGAATTAACTGCAGACAATTTTTACTTCCGAATTTGCCATTTATTTTCACTACCATGTGTGATGAGTTTAAAAAACTCAATTTCGGTGTTTGGACTCCTGCATACGCCAGATCAGGCGATCTGTTGTTTGCGTTCGGTCCAAATCAAATAATAAGACGCAGATCAAATAATCTGGTCCTAGTGTGAACCCAATATTAAATGCCATAAATAAACTGCATTTCTTGCGGCGAATTCCGAGTATTTCAACCCGAAAAATATCGTGGACATCCGGAACGATGGGGTAAATTACCGCTGCCTAGGAGAACAAATTTCAATTTCACCGAGCAGAAAATATTTCTGTTCAATTTGCCGAACATGTTGCGGCAATCATTTCGACAGTTCACAGAATATATCCACGCCATCACTTTGACGAGAAAAATGAACTTTTATTAACACACATGCAAAAATTGTGTATTGGGAAGTTTGGAAACAATTTAAAAAAAATTTCATATCTTATGGTACATGTCATTGAGAAGGTGCCTGAGCAGTTCCGCCACCGCTCCACATCAGTGTGCATCTTCTGAACCTATCCAATGTTGTTAGTGTAATACGTGTATGTTGTTCTGATCTGGTTACAAAGAAACAACAATAAAAATGTGAGATGTACTATACTATAATACGTTACGGTAGGATTAAATACATAGTGGAATCACCAACATATAACTTGATAAGAATCGCCCCAGTAGTTTGTTAATTTATGTATAAAATGTATGAATAATGAAGGTTGCGCGAATGTCACAAAACATAAATAGCACTGTGCTGAACTTGAAATAGGTAGTTCCGTACTTATTGTTTAGAGGTACTATTTGTTACTTAATTTTTTCATTATTACTAAAATGTTTAACTTCGCCGAAGCCTGTCCCAAGTCATGGTTGTGAAAGGAGGAGGGAAGGATAGGTGAAGCCTGATTGGCTGAGTTAAGCGGCTATTACACTATAAAAGTTCTTTTACAAATATCTTTTATAAAAGATATTTTAAAATAACTTTGATAGTGTAATAGCCGCCTAAGAAAAAATTTGCGACATGAACGTTGCTTGTTTGAAGTACTTTTCTTACAAGCTTCCGCACCGTCCCCCTTAGGCGGCTAATATCATTCATAAAAGTTCTTTTAAAATATCGTTCATAAAAGATACATATTTGTAAAAGAACTTTTATAGTGTAATAGCCCTCTTACACCTAAGCATCTCATGTCGTTAGGGTGGCAAAAATCATGTAGTTAGACCTGCAATCTTATACTGAATTTAGTGATTGTAAGATTAGAAGAATTAAACAGGGTGTCCCTCAGGGAAAAGTCTTATCACCCACCCTGTTTAATCTCTACTTCTCAGGACTCCCCACAGTACCTGACGGAATCCAGGTCACCAGTTAAGCCGACGACTGTTCCATCCTAGCTGCAGGAAACAACATCCCCCAAATGTGCGAAAAGGTAAACAACTATCTCAAAGATGTGAACACCTTTCTTACCAGCAAAAATTTAAGGTTGTCAGCTCCGAAGTCCACTGTTACCCTATTTACCACCTGGACAAAATAAGTGAAGATGCAGCTAGACTTAATAGATGGTCAACTGATCCCCACCACAAACCACCCCAAAATCCTCGGAGTTACACTAGATAGCATGGCCACCTTCTCGGCTCATGCTTCAACAGTTTGTAATAAAATGAGAGGCAGGAGCCAAGTCCTTAAGACTATAGCAGGCAGTTCCTGGGGTTTGGGGAAAGAGACCTTACTAGTTGCGTACAAGGCAATTGGCAGATCAGTGGCTAACTACGCGGCCCCTCTTTGGACACCAAACATGAGTGTCACAAACTGCAAGAATATTCAGTCCTGTCAGAATGCGGCTCTTCGCACCAACACATGCTGTCTCTTGATGTCACATTAAGATCATCTCCACCAGGAATCAAAGACGCTGCGCATTAGAAGTCACAATAATTTTCTCTTAAAACAATACCTAGTCGACTGTTATCGTAGTGATCATCCAAGTTTTACCCTTATGGACAAAACCTTGCCGCCACGACACATCAGCCGAAATCTGAGGGACCTTGAGAGGGAAGACCAAATGTTAAAGAGCGTTACCTTCGAAGGCACCAACTACGCGTTCCTGTGGCAGCCGGTTCTTCATACCGGAACGACCTGTTTTTAGACGGCCAAGAGCTGCCAAACCCCCTCTATGCGACAAGAACTGCAGTATTTGAAGCATCGCTACCACAACAACAACAAGACACCAACTACAAATCCGCCAACGCTACGCTGCACAGTAAGGAAGTACTACGTCGATAACGATCCTCAAAATCAATCCAGTACTTACGGCCCAAACACCAGACATTTCTCCAGATGAACGTAGATTGCCTAGAGCAACGAGAACCACGCTCGCTCAACTACGTTCAGAATGGTTTTCGCGTCTCAACTCGTACTTGTCCCGTATCGACCACAGCATCCAGAACATCTACCCGGCTTGCAACAGTATCCCTCGCAACGTTGAGCATATTTTCAATTGCCCAGCAGCTCCAACGCAACTCACACCGCTATGGGACAACTCTATTGAAGCTGCTGCATTTCTACAACTCACTTTTGAGAAAACCGACACGAACACACAAATCTTGTAACATACACTCATACTCGAATTCAACAGTACTACGACAACCACAATCTGTAGGGGACAATAATTTCTGATGAGATATAAAGACAGTTAGGTTTGTTGTAACAATTTCAGTTTATTCTTACACATTAAAAATTTATCTTTATTACTTTCACTTATATGAAAATAAACTTGAAATCAACCAAATGTTCCGTATAGGAATTCTATTTTTATATATTTGTTGATAATATTATGTGTAACACACCTGTTTGTCTACTAATGCATTATTGGCTTTCGTTGGATCCACTATCCATTTACCTATTTCTCCGATTCTTTCTTTTTGTCCTGATATAATTAAAATATTACAATATAATTTAATGCTTTACGCCCAAACACATAGAATATTTATAGAGTAACTCCATTGTCAGCAAAAATTCCTATTCAATATTCTTGTATAAATCCATTCAATATATTTGATGATTAGTTTTTGTGTATGTATATATAATATTTCTCTTACCATTGTTTTGTTATTATTAATTTCCTTTTATGATCATCTGTATTTTTATGGTATTCAATTTTTTAATGTTTTCTTTGTAATAATCGAGAGATGACAGCATATATGTATCACATTTACTTTAATCTTCCTTATTCTTAAAATGAAATGATAAATTAATAGTAAATATAGGTAAAAAGATGATTTAATGTTAAAATTATGCTAATTATTTACAAATTATTGTTATTGTTGATATTTTAGGTTACTTCGCTTCTTTTTGCTTAGTTGTTTTTATAATTCTGCCGATTAAAATTTTCATTTCACTGTTAATTTATGAGTTGGATTATGTGTTGTCTATGAACAATCAAATCAATAATATTTTTTTGTAATTTTTAACTCGATATTTTCTTGTTTGTTCAAAGGACATCAATTCAACCACTTTATGATATTTATGAACTATTTTATTATAATGGGATCTGAAAAGATATATTAATGTAACACATATTCGAATCTAAAGCATATTGTCTACATGTGCCAAATGGTTTCTCGGGAAAATTTAATCTCAAGTGATTGGAGCCAGGTCATTATTAAACGTCCGTCGGCAGTGCAGCAAATTATCTCGTGCGTATCGTACTATTTCCCGCAGAGAAAACCAAGTGTAGATATTTTCTACTATGATTGTTTCTGTTTTTTTTTGTAACTTTTCAAAAACTAATTACTATAACTAGTATCTAACGTATTATAATAATTTCAACCAGTGGTAGGTAAATTAGGTGGTAAGTTGATTTTTATGACTTTGGGGGGTCCGAGAAAATTAGAACAATGGAAACTTTATATTTTTTACTTTATTGTTTATTTTCCACAGCTAGAATTCACTGCTCATTACTTCTGATTGATTGATTTTGTTTTTTGTTTTTTTTTTTTTAATTGATTATAACTACAAAGATTTATGTTTTATTGCACTTTATCATTCGATAGAAAAACTACGTGTACCTGTGCAGACAGACAAATAATTTTTATTTTTTAGCAATACAAAAAAAAAATATTAAATGTTCACTAGAAATAAATAAATAACAAAATTAAGTAGAAGAATGGCATGCAACATGTCATATATTTATTATTTTTATGTTCACAAATGAATATGTATAACTAATGGTAGGTAATTGAAGTTCCCCCGTGGGACGTACAAATAAGCCACAACCTTTCCCGACTTGTTGCAGGTTTGCGGCTAAATAGACAGAAAGCGCATTCTAACTATTGTATATTCATCGTCCGAAACCAGTTTATGCTAACGAAGCGTTTAAATTAAATTAAATTTATTGGAACTTTAACTTCGTGCAGATAAAGCCGGAAAATTTTCTAACGACTTGTCTATTGATCTCTGAGACATTTCCACCCAACCACTGCTCTGTTGTTGACCAAGCTTTGCGGAAAGGGAAAGAATTGCAGTAAACTCGTATGAGGTCTGTTAAAAAAAATAACGGAACTCTTTTAATAGCATGTTGATGGATCATCTTACCGACGAGCGGTTGGCAGCACTGCAATTTTCATAACCTTCCGTGTAATGCTCCAATAACTCGGAAACTAAACCAGATATAAACAATCTGTAAACAGTCGGTTACACACGCTACAACGATCCATCGACATGCAATTAAAAAAGTTCCCTTATCTTTTGAACAAAACCCCGTAAAACGCGAATTGAAATCTAGCCGATCGTCACTGGTCTGGTCGAGCCACTTTCATCCTTGTAATTATAATCACTCTTATCCCTCCTACGGCAGCCGCTTTTACGCACCGGAGCAATCCGATCATCAACAACGGCCAAGTGCTGACAATACCCTTCAACGCCAGAAATAAGGAAATACGCGGCCGAATTGGGCATTCCCCACAACGAGCACTGCCGAAACTGCAAGGACGAGAAGACGGAGAAATTTTGACCCACTTTCTGTGCAGCGGGCGCAAGGCAGAGTTTTCTTCAAGGACATATCCAAAATATCCCAAAAGGGAATCGCAGCGATTTCCGCAATTCCGCGTGCTGGATTTGAAGAAGAGCCCCGATTCGAACCCTACATGGAATCAACAACAATGGTAGCTCTTCCTATAATGCTTGTGGATACAAAACAGCACTCACGCGATAATTGAGGTTCACCTTCGAACCAACCATTTAAACCAGCAACCATTTAAACCAGCAAACCATAAAGGAAACCAGACTCATACTGGTTTTAAATTTAGGAACATTCCTACTTGACCGGGCGAAGCCACCATGTTGTGATGCATAGTGAGTGGATTTCTCACTCTCGTTGCGTGGGCTCCGCTCGTTTCGCGACCTGAGCGGCTTAAGGAGTTTCAACCCCAAGTATATCGCCCTAGAACGATCGCTCTATATCCCACAGCAGTAAACCGCTCTCCCGGTGAAATACGAATATACCGGAGCTTTTTTTTATCCTTAAAGGTTCATTATGCTAAGCATATAATTTTTCGGTCGTCGCCTGCGATCGACGCAGAAACGTGTCTAGCAAGATGAAGCTTAATGCCCAACTACATGCAGACGGATGGCCGTGACGGACGGACATTGTTGTTGTTGTAGCAATGACGGACTTAATTACATTCGGGTATTATCACGAGATCAGAGACAGACATACATTGCTTCAATTAAACTCATTTGTTTTCAATTTCATTCAACGACAATCAATTGTTTCCTCTTTGATCGCTCACCAAACATATTTTTCCAAAAGCTTACTGTATTTCTAGACGATGGACGCTGCGCCGCATGGCATTATTTCATCAGACAAACATTTTAGAACTTTGTGTTTGCATTTACCATCCACAATATAATGATTGGTGAGAAACTCACTGTCACTGATGGGGAAATAGATCTTCGGAGATGGGTTTAGAACATATCCAGTATAAATGATGCAAACATCGTGTGCGTTGACTCTTCGCGGAGAGCAATGAAATTTGAGAGTGTTTGCTTGCACGTACTAGCCGGCTCCTTTCCAAAAATGGTTACAAGGAGGATGTGATGTCTATATGGAATTTGCAAATCTTGCCAAAAAAAAAAGCTCAAACGTCGTGTGTGCCGAACTGACTGCGAATGAGAAAATTTGATGAAAAGTTGATCAGTGGAATATTGGCGTCCGTCCGTCTGCATGTAATTCGGCTTTTAGTCAATACGTGTTTTTCAACAAAAATAGTTTTGTTTGGAGGATTCAATACTACAGAGCGCCGTTAATCCGGATTAATTGGACCAGACCCCATCCAGAATATCGAATTGTCCGGATTTTCGAAATTCACTATAAGAAAGCTGGTAGATGTCTTCAATTTAGAAAAAAAATCTCGCCAAAATCGTTCATAATTCGACGATTGATTACAGAAATAAAATCATTGATGTATCTATTTCGTGTTTCAATTAGTGACAAATCATTTTAGTACATTATAGAACCAAATCAAAATTCATTTGTGAACATACAAATACCGAATCCAAACCAGCACTCAATCAGAGTATGAATCCTTTTTTGTAATAACAAATTTTAATTTCATCATACATATATGCCACCATCTTCATAATATGCACACTACTAACCAAAGATGTAAAAAAGAGAACAGAATTGGAACATAGCTCATAAATACATGTAAAAATAACAACAAAAAGTGGGCCAATTCAGTAAGTAGTTATTTGTCAATGCCTAGTAAAAAGTGGGTCACTAAATTGTCGTGTAAATTACGCGAAACCGTATCCAAAAAGATATTCATTAGCTGAAACACATTTAATGAAAAGTTACACTCAAAATTTTTCTAATGTTCCAGTCCTGATATTCCCTGTTTAAGCGATTAACAGTAAACACTAGTGAAAATACAAACAAATTTAGGGTTCACTTTCATGGTGCTATGTAAAATATTCGACTTACTTGTTTTTATGGCCAATTCATCATAATTGTTCTTCTTAGAAAATATAAAATGAAATTGAGCAAATTACAGTTACAACTAAAAATTACCAATCAAAATTCAGAAAATAAACAATAAGGAACAAAAAATCTGCATGGAATAAAGGGACAATTGTTTATTCCGGATATAATTTTCTTTGTTCTTAAATGTATGGGATATTTCTTTTTTTTTATGGATTAATTCAAATGTTCATGTTTGTCACCGATCATTCGTGCCACCTACAAAGTGAAAAGTTTAAAACAAATGAAAATAATGAAATGAAGCTAAGAAAATATTAGACTAAGATAATGAAAAAAATGTTAAAAAATACTTAATGAATTGTTATATACTTGGATTTGGGGATCAGAAACTATTTCAGTTGAAACAGGGAGAACCGGAACTGTAATGGGCGATTTTAAGTGAATATTATGTTAGACAGTGTTTATGCAAAGCAGATATACTCTTCATGCAATTGGTAATTCCCGCGAGGGTCGTCCACTGTGCATAAATACGGTCTTAGATACATCCACAGTATCGTGGCTAGAGACAAGCGAATATGACCAGATAATGAGAAACAAGATCTAATATTGTAATTAAATCAAAAAATACATATAAAATATAACATACTCAAATAATACGTTTCGCACTGCCGCTCAGGAAAAATTATGCGCATTATATTTTTTAAGACTTTTTTTCTAATTCTAAGCACCTGACATGGATGTAACCGTCATATAGAAAAAAGGACTGACAAAATATAGAAGACAATAGCCGCATTTGTTTATCTTTCGGTCTCAGACCGAACACGGGTGAAAAGAACGACACGGATCTGCGCCGAGCGAGCTTAAACAGCCACCATACAGATACTTCGCCGTCGTGGTTGTGAATTGCAGACTCAGTATATTGCCCAAGAATATATAGGTATACATGTATATATCAGAGATGCTTCCTTCCATGCCTTCATGACAAAGTTAATATGCCCCACTTGGTGAAGGGTATAAAAATGGGGTTTGTTCTCCTCTATGACAAGCAGATCCCACGAAAGCGTGAAAATGTATACCTAGTCCATCATAGTAATCACAGTTGGAAGTTGAAATTAGCCGAACGAAAAACGGAAACCGTCGCGTCGTGGTTATTAATCGAAACAAGAAGATTAGAGTCGGAAATATGCAGTACGTATCTGGACTAAAGGCTAATACAAAATAGATTGATTAGCAGAATACCTCATGATGGATTTTTTTATTATGTACATTGAATTTTGTTGGACAACAGCTCACCACAATGACAAAGATACCGAACACGTAAAATGTTCCTACCTTAATTATTGAAAAAAAAAACGTGTTTCGTATCCTCAACACATCCGGAGAACCTGGTCATTCTAGCGAGCTATAGAAAACGAATCCTGAATTTTCGGAACGATCGTTTGATTGTATAATACATATTAAACAGTTAACGTTTCTGAGACTTCTGCGTTTGCGTGAGCACAGCAATCACACAAAAGCTCTGACTCCTTCCGCTGAGTCGTTCGTGGAGTATGACGTTTGTATTCAACCAACTCAACGCATTTAATGCAATACTTGTGAAGATAGAGCACTGGCGGAGCCGTCACACATAAGCAGTTGCGGCAACTTTAACTACGTTGCAGGCTGAATATTTGTTAACTGAGTGAATTTTGGAACACTATGTGCATGTGTATGTCCAGCTTTTGCTTTTGGTTATTCGCTCCACAACCGAGTATAGTGCAACATGTACTATCTATGCTTATTTTTAACAGCATAGCAGATACATCACTGTGGTGGCCTTCGCTCACATAGTTAAGTCGTTCAGAATTACCTGCACACTTACGTGCTACTCGCCACTACTTCGGACCATCTGATCACCGTGTTTTAATTTGGCAATATATCAAATATCCGACCAATTATGAATTTAGGTTATTGCAGAAAATAGGTGCTACAATTAAATAAAGAGATCGATGTATACGTAATCTAACCGACCTTTACAGTATGCAATAGTCCTTCCTTTAATCAAGTGCTTAGATTAATATTTAAAAAAAACTATGGTCATATTAATAATTAATTACAGGTACTAATATCGTCTATTGCATGTTGTTCAAACAGTGCATAGGTATCATAAACGACAAGAACACCTACAAATGAAATTCAACTTTTTCTCCTCTCGATACCACCAAACTAAGTACTAGCAGCAACACAACAAAACCAGAGGGTTCGTATAAAATTCAAATCCCACTCTATGGAAAGTCCACATTCAAAACCTACAAATTCATATCACGTTCTACTAGATAGTAAAATATGTTTGAGTTACATCTTGTATCTTATTTCATTGACATTTAAGAAAATATCTCTCTTCAATTTCATAGAAAAATAATCGCATTTCGAATTATTGTATATGAGTACACATTATGATGTGGGAAATATAATTTCTTTTTTTTTTCTTCCGTAACGAGTTAATAGACATTCAATTTCGACATGGGGAAGGGATGAGTATGAATAATTAGTCGCGATGCCAGAGTGATTTTCTTTTTCTTCTTGTCGTTCAGTTAAAACTTCAGTTTAGTATATAGTTGTAAAGAGCAGTCATAGTGAAGAAGAACTTTACATGAAGATTCTACTCATTTCATTTACTGTCATATACATATGTATGTACATATGTATGATTGTATATTCATATTCAAGTCTCTTATATAGCGTGTAATATTTTGTTGTGGATCTTATAAAATATATGAATTCCATTCAATTACTTTATATTGAATTGGAAAAATGCAATACTTCTAATGAAACAAATACGAAGATTTTATTCTTTGTTTGCGAGACATATATAGGTGTTCAATATTCCGAAAATTAACTATTCATCCATATTTGCTTGGTACTGGCCGTAGCACATTATTCGTGACTCGCCGAGTCACAAGCCAAGTGGCACCTGATGCACACCCAAGCACCTTGTGTCTCTCCGATTCATCGAGTGGACAAATTGCTCGGTGTTTGGCGATTGTTCGGAATATCTGCAGCGTATAGTTAGGTTAGGTTGAATGCGCAGCCGTGATAGACACAGCTCCCTTGTGATACCACCATTGACTCCTCAACCCGATTATTATCTATCAACAGACTCAAGGAATCTGATGGCGATTGGCTACCAGTGAAGATAGTAATATCCCTAGCAGCTATGACATTATGGCCCAGCTTCCCAAATAGCCGCGACCACTTGAAGAACGTTGCAAAAGTCAGGGAGTGACCCGTGAGTGATACAGTGAACAGACCAGTTTCCCGAAGACGGATGGCTATGTTCCCGGCCATCTGCTTAGCAAAAATATCTAAGGGGAGGAAATTCAGCAGCACATCAAGAGCAGCCGGTGTAGTTCTAAGAGCCCCTGGTAACGCACACTACTCTCTGGAATTTCTCCAACATGCTTTGTGCGACCGTTAGCTCAGTGCGGCGTTTCGAGTTCGAATCCCGTCCATGACGACGTTTGTGGCCATGGATGTTTGTGTTGTCTTCCCCTGTGGTGCGGCGCATAATAATAAGCCACATCATCTCTCGACTTGTCGCAGGTAGGCGGCTAATTGGGGGAGCAGGAGCTACATGCTGGCAACTGCATTCTCCGAAAATAGTTTATGCCAACGAAACATCAACTGGGCCACATGGAACACTAGGCCAGCTGAATCCATTAGGATTGAGAGGGTATTCTGCAAAATATCCCTCACCACACAGGGGAACTTCCCAGAGATGACGATGGCGATATCCTCCGCATAAGCGATAACTGTGAATCCCAGACCCTCCAGGTTCAAAAGCAGTTTGTTGACCGCCAGATTCCAAAGAAGGGGGGATAGAACACCACCCTGGGGAGTACCCCTGTTGACGCGTCTGCGATCAGTTGCTACACCCAAGCGAAAAATGATAACCCTAGATGTTAGTAATTGATCTATAAGCTTACAGAGCGATCCCTGCACACTGAGACCAGAGAGATAATTGATTATAGCTGCAAGCGCGACATAA
This sequence comes from Chloromyia formosa, assembly GCA_964017055.1. Lineage (NCBI taxonomy): Eukaryota > Metazoa > Arthropoda > Insecta > Diptera > Stratiomyidae > Chloromyia > Chloromyia formosa. Next base: position 27,512,926 of record OZ024815.1, on the reverse strand, counting down.
TTGCAAGCGCCCCCAATGCCCAAGAAGGCGTACACCGTGGTCGCATAAGCAATATTCAAAATGTGCTGCAAGTCTACCGGAGTGGTACCATCAGGTCCAGCTGTCTTGAATGGTTCGAAACTTGACGAGGCTCACCGAATTTTTTCTTCCGAGAGAATGGATGTAAAATCACAAGGGGCTGCGGGTTCCTCACCCTCAGCAAAGCTGGGCAAGAATTCAGACACACTACCTGGTAAATGCGTATCGAGCAGCAACTTGAGGATGCCCTTACTCAAAATAGTTCAGGATCCATCCTGCTTTAGAAGAGAGCTGGGCATAGGTGAGTTTGTGGAAAGGATCTTACGAAGCCAAGAGGCTTCACCACAACCCTCAAGGCGCTCACAAAAGTCACGCCATGAACTGTGCTTCGCACATGTGAGTTCACTCTTGAAACAGCGCAAATGATTTTTATAGGAGTTTCAATCCACCTTCAACCTAGTGGCTTAGCTTTGTTAAAAGATTTTCTACATGCAGCCCTAAGCTCTTAAATTTCTGCATTCCACCAGACCGGCTACGGCATACGGTAGATACAAAGAAATTACCCAGTAGGCCCTACCGCCAAGTTCATGGCAGACTGTCACAGAATGCTTCTCACTGTAGAATAAAAACAGGAAGCCCTTAAGTGTTTCCTCACAAGAATGCAGGAACGGGGCCAACCTGGGCCCTTAACATAAAAGAAATCTTAATTAATACATTTTAGACATCTGACCAGGTCCCCCACAACTCTGGTTTTCTGAATTAATGCAATGTCCTCCCCACTGCGCGCCAAGTAAAGAATAGCAGCAAAAACTGCCTTGGAATAGTGATGGTTGATCTGGACGAAACTGATCATTATTGTGGTGACCTTGCTTCAGCCACAGTAACATTAGTCGCACCGTCACCATCACCACAATCACCCAATCTTGGGTCGGAATGTCGCGATTACATGTGCGAATGATATCCAATACTTCGTCCACATCGTCAACCAGGCGCGAATTATCGGATGAGACGGGATCTCATCCCTCGACACGATATCCAGCTTCGCGCTGGCCACATTTCCCTCGCGCTGCTGATGGCAAACCTGAACAGAGTCGCGGAGCGCTCATCAGCAAACCGCTTTAACTTATGGCCCTGAAACCATCCTCCGTCCTTAGTCTTGAGATGGTCCGGATTTGCCACCATCACCTTACAAAAGTTTAATGTAATCCAGAGCGTATGGATACGAGTATTTGCTCGGTATTGCATTTATGAAAATTCGTTCACTCGATGAATCACTGACGGGACAGATGCAAGGTGGTTGGGTGTGCACAAGGTGCTAGCTACTTGGCTCGTGACTCGGCGAGTCACGAATAATATTGTACGGTCATAAAAATGAAGTTTAATTTAGTGTTCATGTCTTTTCTCATGTCATGTGTATATGTGCTTCATAGCGGACTAAACGTCCCCGACCTTAATCGTCACTAACCATTATTACTCATCATTTGAACTGTCGCGGCTATGTACTAATGTTCTCTACCTTCTCCTCCTTACATTCCTCAGGAAACTTTGATTCTGTAGTTTTAGCGGAAGTGGGCTCACGTGAAGCTTCTTTGATTTTCAGTATGACATGCGTTCCGTGTTGAGGTGTATCGTTAAGATTTGATGACAAAGATGATGATCCACTACTACTAGGTTTTACCGAGCTCTGTCGCCGTAACCCAACACTACTAGAGCAGCTACCTTTCTTACCAGCTTTGTTTGCCGATAGCACTGTAGATGCGATTTCCGGCAGACTTGAGCTGCACGGCAATAAGGATGTTGTTGTTGTTTCGTTAAAACTACTATTAATTGGGTCAACTACAGTGTTCGATGTTAGTAAGACCGATTTACCTGTTTCGTCTAATATTATGTTTAGCTTATCAGTACTTGGTTTAGTTTCATTATTAGAATTAGTGTTTTTGTAAAGGGTAGCATTACTCTCTGACGGAATTATATTGCTAAGAGTTTGGTTTTCAAATATATTCTCTAATGAATAGTACTTTTCCTTCTTACTACCACTACCACCCGTGCAATTAGAACGTGATTTCAATTGATCGGTAAGCAAACTGAATTTTCCAGGCGACTCATCCAATTTAGAAGATGATGGAAGTGCATTAGCATATTTATTCACCTCTTTTAACAGAAGCATTTCATTTTCAAATGGTAGACTAGGTTGTTTTCTCGTTTTATTACCTTTACGAAATACGAATTTATCAACTTTACGTGCTGCTGCCGATCGCTTACTATCCACTTCATCATCTTCTTCGTCCTCGTACAGGGCGCAACAGTTGTCCTCATTGCTACCATTTTTTCTGTTTCCATTCAATTTCGTCTCAACACATTTTACACTACTATTACAATTCATATTAATGTTATCGTTTATATAGAATGTTGAAAAAGCATACTCGGGCGGTGGAAAGTTCAAATCTAATCTTAACGGCTCCAAGCTGATTTGGAAATCACCAACGGGATGATCAAGATTCTCGTTTATGTAATTTATATGAATCGGCGATGTTTGTAAAATGTCTGAGCTAAAATGTGCCTCGGGCGGTGTATAATAGACGGAAGCTTTACTATCCTCAACACTTTTTGCTGCAAAGCGTTCTAGAATTTTCTTTTTTGTCTCCAAATCGATTTCCGATAATTCGTTGATTTTCGATTTCAGGTAGACATCGAAATCTGTGAATAGATAGAATGAAGAATGATTATCGTTTGGAATAGGATAATATAGTGAAATTAATTTAGTTAAATGCATATAAGCCAATTAGTCAAGGGTGTTAAAAGCAAGTAATATAAATTATAGAGAGGAGCTTGATGGGTAAGAGTCTCCAAGTTGATTCTGAGCATTACCATTTCAAAGTTATTGTTAATATTTTAGTTTCAAAGAAGGGATATCCGAAAACTTGGAATTTGAAATAATAATAAGTCTCCTATTTGTTTGTGAAAGAAAGGTAAAAATAAACAAAGGATACAACATAACTGCATGGCAAGAGAATCTAAACAAATTTGAAAATAACATAAAAACATAATAAACCGGGAGCGCTATGACAAACTGCCTCAAGAATTTTCTATGGTAACATATTTTTTCTATGCTGCCATAGTTTCACATAAAGGGTGCGATAGAAATATCTGATGGTTTTGAGGGAGAGTAATGTGGAGAGCGGGAGTCGGAGAAAGGGCGGAGGCGAATCAGTGAACTCGATAGGTTATGCCATTTCAGTCACCACGGAACAGTGGAGTGCCGCACATCACGCGTTTGTTGTGGAAGCGTTTTTTTTTAAACAACGATTCGGTCTTGCCAACCCCGCGTGCATTCCGACTGCATTTCTATGTTGGTCGTCATGGTAGAGTGCCTTCTCGTAACACGATGTTTATGTGGGTGAAAAACTTCAGGCAGACTGTGCTTCGACACAATGTCTAATTTCATTTGGAGGAGATATCCCTTGGCCAGCATGGTTACCCGACCTTTCAGCTTTTAATCACTTCCTATGGGGTTATCTTAAATCTAAAGTTTTTATTGAGAAACCACGCAATTTGGACGAACTAAAGGTGGCCACTGTCCGTGAAGTAAGTGCAATACCAGGGAACATGCTACACCAGGTGATGAACTCCAGAACCAGGCTACCGCGCTGCATTGCTGAAAATGGAGGACATTTAGAAGAGGTCGTTTTTTACACTTAAATTGTGTTCAATATATATTTTTTTTTAAAGAAACATAAATGGCAAAATATTGAATTTAATTGTAAAAAGCTTTTCTTTAAACAATAAAAAATTTATTACACTTTCAAATCCATCAGATATTTCTGCCGCACCCTTTACATATAGAAAAAATATTAGGTACTATTATTAATATTATTTTTTCACTTCAAACTGTAGCAGCATAGAAAAAATGTGGTACTGCACGCTATATGATCATAGAAAACTACCATGCCAATGATAATTTGCCATAACGTTTCCAGCAACGTCAAGCTAATTGAAGAATGTGATGTCTATAACCTACTTATTGACATGGTCGCATCTAGTAGCAGAATGTCACAAGTCCCATTAAAATCCTACTGCCTAGAATCAACGGTAGGGCGGCATATTACAGGGGAATAACAAAACACCACCTGGGATGACTTTAGCTCTTATTAAAAGGTGAATGGATACGATAAAACTACAATACGAGTAGATGCAGTAAAGTCTAAGAAGTATTTTAGGAAGCAGATGCAACTGCAGATTTTCTTTTTTTTATCTTTTTCTTTCCTTTTATTGTAGATTATACTTTTAACTGCCATAGTCTTTTTTAAGTAACGTACATAACATAATGCCAGAATGTAGCTACGAGGATGGTGATTTTTTCAATGCCTAAAAGCGCATTAAAGTTGCTTGTCATTTGGGCAGTTCGAGCTGGAGCATTATTTACATCACAAAGTATCACGCATATCCCCTTCTCCTTTTTGTCTAGTAAATATTTGAATATTTCTGGTAAGCAAATTTCTATATACCGTTCCGAAATTACAGTTTGACCATTTTCCAATTGAATGGCAGCTACAACTTTTGAGCTGGTGAAGTAAATCGACATCATTACTTTTGTGACTGACTTTTCCTGCCTTGCTTGAATGAATGACTTCTGACCTCCAGAAGTCTATGGCTTCTGTTTGGGTTTCCGGGTCGTACTAAATCAAGATTCGTCATCTGTGACGATTTGATCCCCTCTTTAATTTTTTCAATAAAATATGTAGCAAAACGCATACATGCTTCGTTTTGGGTGTCAGTCAAAATTCGTTGTATCCACCGACTTTCACGAAACTCATACTCCACAGAAAATTGTCCAGTTTGGAATCGCTGATACGCACTTGGAAGCAGTTTTTAGACATGGTGCATTCACTTCATAGGCAATTTGGCATTCGGCAAATATTTCCGTTACTTTCAAATGCCGTCGAAATACAAAGAAAATGGCAAATCGAATTTCTACCTGCGTTGCAATAGCGGGGGCTCTACCGACCTTAGTTCCCCAATTTTATTCTCGTCTCCATTTTTTTCCAAGAATTCTGAAAACTGCTTTGTACTATATTGAAACCATAAGCTACAAGACTACAATTTTTTAAGTTATGAAATACTAATAAGAAGCGGCCAAGTTAGCGAACTTTTGTTAGTCTCTCCGTGTCCACTGATTTTGTAAAAGAATTTTTCTTTCATTAATTTCTTAGGAAGCTAATGTTACGAGATTCGGATAACTAATCACGTAATGGCTAATGCCGATACTCAGATGAAAAAATAACAGAAACACATTAAACAAATCTAGTGGCATAGAAAAAAATCCTTCCTTTCATATGACTTTTCATTCGCAGGCAATCGGCATCCGTAGCGCTCATTTGTACGCAAGCAAAAATTTTCAAAATTTTTTGTTGTTTGTCGAGAGTTGGCACACAGGATGTTTCCGCTTTTCCACGATCCATTCAACATTTGTAATGAGTATTCTCTTCGTTTCCATCAACTAGTCCTATGGGACTTAGTTTACTTTTCGTTAGCATAAACTGGTTCCGGACAATGCATGTTGCTATACATACGCCTCTTTTTATTAGAACAGATAAATATGGTGTTAAAGTGGCAGCAACGTAAGCGAATGAACTGATGAATTGAGTGTCGGTATAGAGGCATCGAATGGAAAAAATGTGAATCGATGCCTTTTCCACAAACAGAGACACTAGACTTTTTTCCTGCCGAAATTAGAAGCCTATACGAGGAATAATAAAAATTCAGCCAGATCTCATGCTCAACTGAAGAGGAAAATTGGGTGCTCATAAACGTATAAAACTATAAGATATAAATACAACGGTCAAAAAGAAGATTAGTCGCCACAAAGTCAAGCCAATTTCAAAAGCCACAAAACACCCTTCAAACACATTTCTTTTATCGTAGAGACAACACACCTTCAACAAATGAAATCAAATGAAATCCATCTAATAAATTACAATTAAAAGGTATGATTCATATCGCAAAAAGCTAGCCTATACTAACAACTTCTACAAACAAATAGTATGTATTTCACGAAAAACTTTATGAGACAAATGATTTTCTAGCTGTCTAGTCTATTCACATCATTTTGCAAATTTTGGATACTTCCTATTCTTTCTGTGAGTGTGTTCATTGGAAAACTTATAAAAAAAATACATAGTCTAGGTTTGGACTCACAATTGTTTAAATACTCTTCCGTCCACTTGTCTAAAGTTTTAAACAAAATTATAAAAATATTAAATCATGCACAACATACATATTTAGATAAAATTTAAAATAAATGTTGAGATAATTGGAAAAATAGAATCATTTGAATAAATTGATAAGTATCGAAATCGCAAAATTTAAGTAGAAGAAACATTTTATCAAAATAATACAAAGGAATTAAAAAAATTAAAAAAGAATCCTTTTTGAATCAATTAGAACCTTACCTTTGTCCATATTCTCGTCACAACGTCCACGACAATTTTCAAAGTAGAAACTGGGAAGATTCTCCAGGACCTTGTTCAGAGTCTGTTGCTGATATTTGTAGCCTTCACGCAGACGTAGAACTTGATGAGCACTGAATTTTCGTATTTTGTTACGTTGGAATACGTAATTTTCACGCACCCAATTTAATTGACCTGTTGAATAATCTCGTGCACGTTTTACCTAATTGCGAATAAGAGAAAAAGTGTTACCTTTTTGTTCTGTTCCTTATTGTAGAAAATTCGATTCATATACGAGGGCCATTCGAATTTTATGTCCATTAACCAAATATTTATCAACAATATTATACATAATATAATATAATTAATTTACATATATTACAACTGCTCGAAAATGAAAAGCAATAGTTAACCTGATTATAAATTGACGTGGACTGCTGTTTTGCCATGATCTATAACGCATTAATACCAAACTCTTTCACGCTGTACTTTGAAATTTCAGTGTCAATACAACTTTGGTGGATCTAGTTTAAAGAAAATATGATATCAAAAAGTATCATAAAGCCATATTATGTCATAATTTAATTCGAAACGTCAACATTAAACATGGCCGTGTAATGTGTTTAATGTCAGGTCAGTACCTCTAAACCGGAAGTGAGGATGAGTCCACAGTGGATTTCCGCTTTAGGCAGCTATTACACTATCGTATTGGATATTGTAATATAAATATTATAGTGTAATTGCGGCCTTAGGCAGTATGAACCCACCGCATGTGCACCATAAAAATAGCTTCATATCGAGAAACGGCTAAGACTAGCAAATTTTCACTACACATGGTTTTGCAAAGAAATGTGTGACCTCTCCAGGGATATGGCCGCGTCAACATGTATTGAATAGCTGTGCCTTGTTGACGTTTCGATAGCATATACATTTCGGATGGTGCAATTGCTAGCATGCACCTCCTATCCTAGCAGTCTTTTACTGACAAGCTTGGAACGCAATGGGAGTTCTAATAGTACCCACAGGTAGTTTTAATTAACCCGCCGAGGATTGAACCCCTGCTCTAGATGCAGCATCGTAGAGTGGCAACCGAGCGCCTTCACTTACAAAGAAACATTCCCAGGTGTCCGCCTCCGATTTAGTAGCGGCTTTACTGTAATATGTTAATTTACATCAAAAATGATGTGATACGTATTTCCGTTTGTTTTTTTTTTTTTGCGACAAAACATTTTTAAGGAGTCAAAACCCACCACCGAAGTTGACTCTTCACAGTGGTGGTTTTTAGGTTTTACATCTTATGTAGTAGCGGCTTTATATAATATTTAGTAGCGGTTGTTATATGTTAATTTACGACCAAGGTCGTGGGATATAAAGCCTGGCGAGCGCGAAATGACTGGTTCGACGAAGAATGCAAAAACTCACTTGACGCGAAAAACGAGGCCTATAGACAATGGATTCAACGAGGAACCAGAGCCAAATGAGAAAAATATGACGAGCTACGGCGAATATCGAATATAATAATTAGGCGTAACAAACGTAAATACTTTGACGAGCAGTTGCTGAATATTAACGAAAACTTAGCTAATAGGAACACCAGACAAGCGTACAAACCAGTAAATATAGTACAATTAAGAACGGCTATCGGGGGGCAAAAGACCTTTTCCATAGTCCTCCACGTGGGCGCCCCCTGGTAACGGCAGTGGGCGGCCAAGGCCCGACGTCGGACTGTCGCGCCACGATGATGATGATGAAGAACGGCTATCGACCCACGACTTGTAAGGACAAGGACAGAGCGACATTGATAGAATTAACCAACGATGAGCCTCATACTTTGAAGAGCTTCTGAATCTACCATCTAACATCCCCACACAAGAAGCTCTTGACGATATTGTTGGTCTAGGCCCACCCATACAACCCCCGACAGTAGAGGAAGTTGATCTCGCGTTGCGGTCACTAAAACGAAATAAAGCGCCGGGCGCTGACGAGATACCAGCTGAACGGCTAAAATTCGGTAGAACGGCATACATCAATTACTACTGCGAATATAGGAGGACAAAGTGATCCCAGACGATTGGCGCAGAAGCATCATCTGTCCAATTCACAAAAAGGAAGACAAACTGCGGTGTGAGAATTACAGGGGCATATCACTAGTCACTAAAATATTGAAGAAAATTCTGGAAAATAGAATAAAACCGTACGCAAAACGAATCACTGGTGAATATCAAGGCGGTTTGAGATCTGGTCGCTCCACAGCCGATCAGCTCTTTACGGTCAAACTGATACTTCATAAGTGCTGGAAATTCAAGGTAGACGTATACCAAATCTCTGTCGACTTCAAGCAGGCAGACGACAGTATCGATCGTGGTGTACTGTACAATATCAGGCTGCAATTGCACGATGAACGATGACCAACTCCGTCTCACAGGTCAGGATCCATAATAAAGTTACTGATCTGTTTGAAACACGCACTGGTCGGAAGCAGGGCGATGGACTGGGACCGACGCTCTTCAACCTAGCACTGGAATATGCTATTCGGGCTATGAATATGGACAACAGCGAAACGCTACTCATCAAGTCGACATAATTAGCAGCGTACGCCGACGACACGAACATCATGTCCCGAAGATTGACCGACGCAGAAGAACTTCTACATACGCTCGACACCGCTGCAAAAGAAGTTGGACTACGTATCACCGAGGGTAAAACTAAAATAATGATGCAAGCGAGGACAACGACGCCAGCACAATCGAGCATCAATGTGGGGGACCTCAACATCGAGTTCGTGAGCGACTTCATATACCTTAGTTGCAACTTGTCAAAGGACGCCAACGAAACTGACGAAATCAAGCTAATAAGACTTTTTTCTCGGTTCTCCCCATAATGAAATCGAAGCATGTGCGGAAAAATGCTAAACACATTTGAACGTAAGATTCCGCGGCGAATTTTCGGGGCTGTTTGCGATCGAGATGGATGGCGCATCCGCTACAACCATGAATATGAACTGTACGATGAAGGTTTCGAAAATCGTCAAACTACAACGACTTCAATGGGCAGGGCATGTACAACGAATGGACGATGATCGCATGCCAAAGAGAGTAATGAACGCAGAACGAGTCGACGGAGCGAGACTACTCGGCTTCCAAGATTGGAGGACGCGGTCACGTGACCGAGATAATTGGGGGACAACGATACTGTTTGCGATCGAGATAGATGGCGCATCCGGTACAACCATAAGTTGTATGAACTGTACGATGAGCTGGAAGTTTCGAAAATCGTCAAACTACAACGACTTCAATGGGCAGGGCATGTACAACGAATGAACGATGATTGCATGCCGAAGAAAGTAATTAACACCCGATGAGTCGACGGAGCGAGACACAGTATACGTGGACACCGAGCTGGGCTTCCAAGATTGGAGGACGCAGTCACGTGACCGAGATAATTGGAGGACAACGATACAGGCGGCCAAGGCCCGACATCCGCCTGTCGGGCCATGATGATGATGATGACGAAAATGAGTTTTATCCATATGCGTACCGGTATTCCGAAGATGTATACCTCTGCAGTCCCTTGTGCAGGTTTGGGCGCCTGTGCAGGGATATATCTGGACAGATAAACGTTCAAAAAAACACAACTATATTACAACCGCTACTAAATAAGATGTGAAGCCTTAAAACCACCACTATGAAGACCCAACTTCGGTGGTGAGTTTTGACCCCTTAAAAATGTTTTTCTGAAAAAAAAAAGTATCTTATAATTTTTTTATGTAAGTTAACATATTAGAACCGTTACTAAATCGGAGGTTTGGAATTATTTCCTTGTTAGGTAAAGGTCGATCCGATACCTAAAAGTTTGTTTTTGTTTAATTGTTTTTAAGGATTTATCAGTGCGGGTATCGCATAAAACCTGAGTCAGTTGTTCAAATGAATGGCATTCCCGTGGATACAAAAAATGCTTAAGACTGATTAACAGTATAATATTTGACTGCCCCTCGTAAATAATCGCAACACCTGTTCCAAATGAGCAGCTTTCAGTTATATTATAACACACACCTCATAAAAATTTGTGAATTGTACTTAAATTTTTATATTAAAGTGAGTTTTTTGTGATAAAAATAATCGATGTTGCAACGGTTGTCTATTGTCCACTATTTATAAAAAAAACTAAAGCCATTTGGCAAGATCTTAGTGTCCGTGTCGCTAAAATTTGATGATATTTTCTGATGCGTTCCAATCTGAAATAAACAAAACTCCGTTTTTCGCTAATTTGCAATCATGGATGGTACTATTATGTATCACTGTGTTCCGGAAAATTTGGAACCAATTGCTGACATATTCGCGCTTAAATTTATGATCAAATTTATAATGAATTACCTCGATAGATCGTCAATCGAGTTAATATTTGCTGTTAAATATTTAACATTTGAAAGATCGAAATCTCAATATGTTAACGGTAGCTTCGTATGTATGTACTTTCAAAATGTAAGCACTTTGTTCGTCATTTAATAATGGAATAAGTCAATGTGTGGTAGCGATGCTTCCAATACTGCAGTTCTCTTGCATCGAGAGGGTTTGGCAGCTCTTGGCCGTTGAAAAAACGGGTCGTTCCGGTACGAAGAACCGGCTGCCGCAGAAAGGTGTCAATCATACGATGTTATGGATATTTCCTCTGGGAACATTAACATTAAATGTTATGTCTTTATGTAATTTGATGTGTATTTACGCTATTTGATTTACCATAAACTACACAAGCGGTTACGCGGTTTCTTTTTTTCTGCTTTTCTTTGGACAAATATCTACTGTCCTGTATTGGATTCTTCTTTTTTTCCCGTCTATTGAATCATACGGCATTGTTTGTTGTTTTAATATTTTGCTAGTTATCCCGATATGCCGCGAATACACAATTCACCACAAATACTACATCCGTAAACCATTATATAGTAGTCACTATGACTATATAATCCTTGTAGGATTGAGCCAACCCGAACCCACGAATCCGTATTGCCTATGCAGTTTCTTCGGAACTTATATCAGGGTTCATACACAGTGTGTTCAGAGGAGAAGGGGAAAAAATATAAGCACGAGGATAAAACAAATTTTACGGTGTATACACGGTAGATTCGTGGCGAAATTGGAACAGGTTTAGAGTAGTTTGTTTCGACCAGGAATGTTTTAGAAACCATCATAAATATTAGACGCTACAAAAACAAAATTTCCCCCCAAATTGGAAATGATAATGTTGTAACTAAATTTGAGGATTATGCATCTCATTTTCAGCGGTACAGTATTAAAATGTAAGCACACAGAAAGCGAGCAGATTGATTGGCAGACAACAGACTGCACTACGTTGTCAATTTAATGTCTTGATTCTAGTTGATTACAGCATTCCGCAGGGGATCCGATATCCGACCACTTAATTTTCGACTATTTCAACTGTTGCGAAAAAACGTGGGCTCATTTCTAAATGGGCTGTTCAGATGCTAACGCGAAAGATAACTTTAAAAATTCTCTTTTTTTTTTAAGTTAAGAAAAAATGTGTACCTATAAAGAACACAAATCAACTAGTAAACCTTAGAGACATAAAGAAAATTATTTTCCGAATACAAATTTAAGTTGTAAAAATATTCAGAAAAATTTACCCAATCACATTGGCTTCTAATTGACTTATATAGTAGAGTTCTTAAACAAACGTTGCTCCCAATACACAAATCTCTATCACATCAAAACCCTTCTTAAACATGCATCCATGCTTAACATACTCGAAACTAAACGTACCTGATCATAATATTGATCCCGCAATGATGTGATATGATGTGTTCCGATATCACGGATTTCCTTTAGATATTTAGCTTGTGAAGTATAACTGCTTTGTATCCATTCGACTTGCAGAGTGCAGTTTTCACGAATTCGACTAACCTAGAACACAAAAAAATGAATTAGTTGTAATGACATTTTATTATTTTTCGTTTTTTTCTTACCTGCTGTGTGTAGTTTTCACGTAAGCGTTCCAACTGTTGGCTCTTATAATGTTCAATGCTATCAAGCATAGCGTATATCTGTCGTCCTCTAGGCGATGTTTTCTCGCGTGAGCAACAGGTACAACATGTGTTGCAAAATTTATCGCATATTCCAAATCTGTCAATAAACATTCACATTAGACAGAGAACGGGGACGACAAATGGGCTCGGTGTTACGAAAAACCCCTAATTACACTTTAAGAGGAGGTCTTAGGGGAATCATCGAATATATCTTATATATTAACTTTCTGGATTCGTGATTGACGAAGATAACTCGATCGACATATATGAAGACCGATTCTTGTGTAGTAGAGACAAGAGTCATTTTTGAAAAGGAAAGTAAGTTGAATTAAATCACACCTTTGTTTTAAGAGGTGCGATCATGACTTTGATGATACATTACAAATAACAAAAGAGAATCTCGATTAGTGTTAGAAATACACTAAAGGCCCTCAAAACATCCCTTCGTCGCCCTCGAAGGCTTATGAAACGAAAGTACTGGTGATGGGCACAATGACTGCTACATATATAAGAGACAAGGGTAATTTAAATAGGGATAACGTATAGTGAGGGTACGGCCAAATAGTAACGGGAAAGAAGGGGAAATCTCGTCTAACTCGATGGGAGTGCACGAGAGACAAGACGTCAAGTCACACAATACAATGGAGTGAAAAACTAATAATCGAATATGATAAATTGAAAATGCAAACTGAAAAATAGAAAATGCAAACTAGGAAATGGGAACTACGAAATCATAAACTGCAAATAGGAAACAAAAATTCGAAAATCGAAAATGTAACATTAAAAAGGAATGAACAACTCCTGACAAAAATAAATATGTAAGTCCAATGATCGCATAGCCCATTCGACTTTGTAATACATAGTTGGAAATATTTCAAGCAGCTCGCCAGCTAGAGCGGCAAGCTCCATAGGACATATACCGACATATTTTCTGGCAGTGCTGCAACTATCTCTGTTTAAAATTTATTGCCAGCAAAGTGCATAATCAGAAGCAGTTTTTAGATATTATTAGAACACGCCATGATACCTCTATATCCTCTCCTGAGCATGATGGTCAGGATACGTTGAGAAATTTAATAAATTAATTGTAAGATCAAATTTACCGTTGAAATATTCGTCGTATTCCTTGCACTATGATCGTTGTTATTAAAAATCCAGCCGCAGCAATTATTCCGCAAATTATGCTGCCAATCTTGACCCGGTAGAATACAATAGGATCAATGTAAAGCCTATAAAACAAAAAAATAAAAAAAATAACAACGGCCTTTTACAAATAAAAAACAATTTTCACCTGATATTTGCCGTTGCATTGCCCATAACGTTAAATGCATAACACGTGTACAATCCACTATCATTCCGTTGAACATTATGTACTTGTAACGAACCATTTTCCAGCAGTGACACACCACTTCTCAGCTTTTCTGACAATAAACCACTCAAGTTCAGCTCTTCCCGCGTTTCATCACTCAACAAATCCTTTTCGATTCGTTCCTCAAATTTCTGCGGTGGAAGTAGTTGCACACCTTTATCAGGATCAGCACTATGGCGGAGAATCTCATTAGACGGTGTGATCCATAAAATATCGGGTGGTGGATTGCCCGTAAAGACACATTCTAAAGTGGCAGTTGATTTCAATAGATGCGTTTTACTTTCCGAGGATAAAATGATGACAGGTTTGATACACTGCAATGATCGGACGTAGGTTATCAATTCGCCGGGGTAGCCATGACGGCACTGAAGTACGGATAAACTATTCAAAAACATTTGACTATCGCCCGAGATCTCCGGCGATTGCCTTAATTTATCGCCGAGTCGATGAAGCCAATCCGGTAGCCAGAATATACGACAATCACATGCAAAATTGTTATCAACTAAATTAACGAATGTAATTTTTTCAATGTTTTTCAATTGCTCTGGTATGTATGTCAGTCTATTTTGGGACAAATCTAGCCACTTCAACTCTTTCAATTCACCAATCTCTTTCGGCAAATACTGCAAACGATTGCCCGACAGATCCAATCGTCGTATGGCCGGTGTACTTTTGAATGTGCAGGATTCAATCTCTCGGAGGTTCTTGTTATCAGTCACAGTTACATTCACTAAATGCTTGAGAATGGTTTTGTTCACAGTTTCATTGTTGCGAGATATCAAGTTTCCAATCGATTCGATTTCAGTCTCACGGATGAATAATTCGATCAAACTATACTGATTACTGAGTATTCCATTTGGCAAGCGTTTCAACAAATTTCGACTCAAATCGAGCCGTTGCAAGTTCACGAGCGCATTGAATATTGTCGACGGCAAAATGGGTAACTTATTGCCAGATAGTTTCAGGTCACGTAGACTGATCAACGATTCAAAAGCAGTTCTATCCACGAATACTAAATTGTTCTCGGATAGATCCAGAGATACAAGCTCCTTGAGTCCAAACAGAGCGTGTTTGGACAACGTTTCGATTTTGTTGTTGTTCAATTGAACGATACGTAGTCGCTTGTTTTCCTTGAAAAAATTATCCAGGAAAGAAATCAGAAAATTGTGGGACAAGTCCAAAATTTCGACGTTCTTTAAATTCTTAAAAATTTGAAATGAGATAACAAATAGCTCATTCTGAGCCAGATAAAGCTCCTTCAATCCATTCAGACCCACAAAAGCGCTTCGCGGTAGATCGTTTATATGATTTCCGGATAAATTCAATTTAACTAGTGAATTCAGACTACGGTCAATATCTCCATCATTACCATATTGATTTTGGTCGTAGCCAATCAATGTTCGAATTTGATTTCCATCCAAATGTAATTCTCGAAGATTTGCTAGTGCACTAAAATCACCCAAACTGCATTTTGTAATATGATTCCTCGACAACTTAAGTATATTCAGCCGTAATAGTGGTTTCAATGTGTCCGATGTAAGAGCTGTTATTGCATTGCCGCTCAAATCTAACGTATGAAGACGAATGAATTGTCGACCATAGTCAGTGATTAGTCTTTCTAACTGATCATTATCGATCATACTATCGGTCCATTGTAGGACTTCGGTTATGTTTGCTTCGTGCAATACTAAACTGCCGCCTAAATTATCGACATCTCTGCTCAATCCTACAAAGGAATATTCAGAGATTCGACGATCACGTAAATGTCCTAGTTCATTATTAATTGTAGATAATGATGTATTGGCGCAGTTTATTCTCAAATTTTTACTAGAGTCATACTGTGTCGTGGTGACAGTATGGGCTGCTAATGTAATGGTACATGATGGTGTTGATAGTTGCGGGATGTCTTTCGTTTGAAGTTGACTCCACGCTAACCTAGTACTTGGCAAAATTGATATCAAGAGAATCGTAAGTAGAGCTTCCATTTTTTCAAACTGATGCGATTATAACAAGTAGCTCCCATCATCAGTCCATGGCACACGTTGGCTTGACTCATATCGTGTAACGTCCTAGAAAGAAATAAAATACATAATATTTAGTGAGGTCAACGCTTTTAATATTTAGGTCTAATGTATGTGTTCGGTATATGTATTCAGATGTCAAACTACCACGGCTATAGCAGTTCAGAGCATGCGCAACCACCTTTTGGAAATCATGGAGGGCGCATCGAGTACCTTTCCCTTTTTGCTTTTTCTTCGGTTGTATGTTTTGACATGTGTCTTTTTGGAAACTCATGTTACCCGGAATGGCGGATTGTACTGTTTATCAGCTATTAATAAATGTGTAAAGGCGGAATCTCGTTTTTTTGTGTCTTTGCAAATCGGAAAAGAATAACTAAAGTAATTTCTCGGAAGGTAAGAGAATATAGAGAACCGGCATATTTCGCAACAGTATGTACATTTAAAAAAAAAATTAATGTATATATTAATAGTATGTCTAAATATTAGAAGAAATAATTCTTAAAATATGTACATTCATCAAACTTGATGATGAAGATACAACTAACACTTCCTCGAGCGATATTTACAAAACTAGATCAATCTGCAATGCGACATGACTTCAGAATATTTTCTATTGTTCTACATCGTAAAAACAATATATTATTCGGCCAGCAGAACTTGTTCGAGCTGCCACTAACAAATGACGAGCCCAGAGTTGCTGATAACGAACTGTTGGTATATTTTGCAAGAAAGTCAATTACACATTTTAAGTCTTATTCAATGTATAGTATTGTCCTAAATGCAGACATCGTAAGCTGAATAGTAGACACTAAACTCGAACAAGCACATCCATTGCAACCAATTAATTTAATTGACCGATTTAATTATTCCAATCATCTTGTCAGATCAAGGAGAGTTGGAGTCTTTAGGCGAGTTTTTTTTTTGTGAATTTATCGGGTGTAGGGTAAAATGACATACGCGTTACACCCACAACATTAACCTGGATAGCTTAGAAGAGTGGCTACCCTACACTCGATAACCTCTCAATAACTTCCACATGCATGACACACGCCTTAGTGTCGTGTGGAATCTAATATGTTGATGTTGGCACGCTTGTGTTTTTGCCAATCAGCCAAGTTCATTGGTAAACTAATATTACGTCTTGCTCTGATAAACCCATGTAATATTATCAATTAATTTATTTCCAATAGGATTACTAAAAAATATCAATAGAAAAAATAATAAAAAGGTAAAAAAAAGTAAAGAATATGTTGGGGATCGAACCAGCGACCCATTTGGTTAGAGTTGCACTTGTGGCTATATATACAGGGTGGCGCAAAACTACCGTTACACAACACAGCAGCGATCAAAAATTGTTGAATTTTATTTTGAAAATCAACGGTCAATTGTTTTGACGCAGCGTGCTTATCGTCGTTTTTTTAATGTGCGTACTGGACCTTCAGCACCAACAATAAACCGCCTGGTTGCAAATTTTCAACAATATGGTACAGTAGGACACATTCCATGTACCGGAAGACCTCGTACGGCCCACACGGAAGAAAATATCCAACGTGTTGTGGATAGTGTGCAGGACAGTGGAGAAACATCGACAAGAAGACGTTCGGCACAACTGGGGCTATCGCGGAGGTCCCTTCAGAGGATTTTGGCTACATTGCACATGTTCCCGTATAAGGTTCAGCTTGTGCAAGAATTGAAGCCGATAGACTACCAACAACGGCTTGATTATGCCATTTCGTTCCGACAAAAAGCAGAAGAAAATCGCTATTTCATTCACAATTTGATAATGAGCGATGAAGCCCATTTCCAATTGAATGGTTTCGTAAACAAGCAAAATTGCAGGATATGGGCTACGGAAAATCCAAAAACAGTTCATCAGCAACAATTACACCCACTTAAGTGTACTGTTTGGTGCGGCGTATCGTCTGAAAGGATCATTGGTCCATATTTCTTTGAAAATGCACATGGCGCCGCAGTTACGGTTAATGGTGCTGAATATCGAACGATGCTGGACAAAATTTTTGAGGCCAGCTGTAGAAAACCATCCACAGTTGTGGTTCCAACAAGATGGAGCCACAGCCCACACTGCAAGGGATACAATGGCTCTGTTACGGGACCTCTTTGGCGAACGCATTATTTCGCGCAGAAGCGATTTCAATTGGCCCCCACGTTCACCGGATTTAACAGCGCCAGACTGTTTTCTTTGGGGTTATTTGAAAGAAAGGGTATACGTAAATAAGCCAGCGACCATACCAGAGCTAAAACAAAACATTCGCAATGAAATTCGAGCCATAACACCCGAAATTTTACAAAAAGTTATGGAAAATGTACTGGAAAGAGCACGAATGTGCGAAGCCGAAAATGGCCACCACTTGCGAGATATAATTTTTCATACTTAAGCCAAAATTATTCCCCATTAATATACTGTATAACAAAGAAAAATTATAATAATTAACCATTAAATAAAAAAGTTATTAAACATTCAAACCATAACGGTAGTTTTGCGCCACCCTGTACTTTATAATATGTTCGAAAATGCTCCCTTCTGTGCGTTGCAAGCTTTATGATAAAGTTAATATACCCTACTTCGTATATAAGGGGGGTATAACGAGATTTTATGCATCAAAATGTCGAACGAAAGCTTTGTTTTGTTGTTAAAAATTATAAAATGTTTTCGACATTCACAGCAACTTTTTTTTTACAAAAAAAAAATCACAATTTACGTATTGGGACAATACGTGCTGCCATAGTCGTTACTTACAATGAGGCTCACAAAGCCGATTACCCAAGCCACAACCGATGCCGCTGCCTCTGCTGCTGGCGATGTAATTTCCGCATAATTCCACCTTAAGTGGATTCCACATTTTTCTGATTGCAAAAGTGGTTTTCGTTAAAATATTAGGAAACTATTCGGAATCAATTAGTTTCTTCTATTATAAGCCCCTCAGACTAGCACAAATTTGCTCAATTTTTTTTACAAAAATTACAGTGGTTCAGAACTTTGCCAGTGGTTTAGAAATTTGCTCGACCGTTAACCCCTCCGGAACTGTCCACAGACAGAATAGATGAGTGCAATTGTCCTCACAGCAAAATTTTTAAAAAGTCGGCAACAATTTTCAAAGCCATTTGAAAGTTTTTGCGGTTGTAAAATTAGCGGTTAATAGGCTCTCACATTAACAATATTTTCTTCAATATATTGAACAATAATTACAGTGGTTCAGAACTTCGACAGTGGTTTAGAAATTTTCTTGATCGTGAACCCTTGAGGTGGAGTGGGTCATTGCCAAGCTAAGCTATGATGACTTAGTTCGGCTATCCACATCCACCAAAAATTTATCAGCACTAGGCCAATCACACCAACTGCCCACTGGTTTCGTCCACACGATGGATTTTACTCGTCAGGAGCTACCTTAATCTATCGGGTAGGTAGCTCGACCAGGTCAGTGGTTCGTATTCCGACTTACATCAGAATACGCCACTGAGTATAACGACGACACTTGGTGTGATTGGCCTAGTGCTGATAAATTTTTGGTGGATGTGGATAGCCGAACTAAGTCATCATGGCTTAGCTTGGCAATGACCCACTTCACTTTAATTATTCTTAACAAATTATCAAACACGGAAAAAAAATGTGTTGCGCATATGCGTGAATAACATAATGATTTCTCATCGTCAGCTTAAGGTGCATTTTGCTGGGCACTACTCTGCGTCGATTGAAGACGACGATGAAAAAGATACGCAGACGCACAAATAGTGCTTTGTATGCTCTATGGGTTGATCGCTAATCACAAACAATGTGCGACGGCCGTGTACCTAGCAAACACACTTTTTAACTAACAAGCGACTGCATAAAATCCGATACTACTATTAATTGTTTACAATCCGAAACGTCAACTATCTAATCTGTATGTCTACACCTATTCCGACATTATTATCAAGAAGATAACAGAAATCCCTTATCAGATTTGTTTATAGAAATGATCTTACCAATGAACAATATTTATGCTATTTCTGAAGAATACGCACAGGTATGTATACACAATAATAATAAATTGTTACATGGAGATCATAGCCGCATTTCTTTGTAACCAGAACAGAACAACACACATGCATTACATTAACAACGGTGTCCACAATAACAGAAAAAAAAATATTCTGCTACCCATAAATTTTTTTAGATCGTGTTTCCACATTTAGAATTCAAGTTTTCTCGTTAACATTTAAGTGAAATTATGATGCTTCTCATTCATAGTATTATAGTTTTGATTTTATCAAGACACCTCGAACCTATATACATCTACGTATTTATTTATATATAAATATGTAAACAAATTTCAAAGGTACATATATATTTTTACGTATACTATATAAATAATATATAATACATACTTATTGCTTTCATTGAATCAACTATTGTACATATATTTAGTACAAAAAAACATGCCTAATATAGGTAGGCATGTTTTTTTGTACTGCGGTGGAGGTTAATTGGGGGCTATCCGGGTTAACTTACACACATTACACAAACAACATACCCTAGTTGTTTGTGTAATGTGTGCAAGTTAACCTGGATAGCCCCCAATTAACCTCCACCGCAGTACAAAAAAACACGCCTATTGTTATTTTTAAGTTCATCGGCTATGAAACATACTGAATTATGACTTATGTTTTACTTACAAAATAAGAAAAATCCAGATTACATGTCTTACTACAGTGAAAAATACTCATAATTATACGAGTCGTCATTTTAATGTACACACAGAGACTGTGAATTGTATCCTCAACTGTCTTCTTAATTCAATTTTAATTTGAACTGAATTACTCATCTCGTTCCTAATGGCATTAGCTTTAATATTAACTCATATACATACTATATTATTCAAATATCATAAAATAGTATATACCTGTTTCTATACTACTAAAAAAAAATAATATTTAATACATAACTATTGAATTGATATAATTATAATAATTATTATCCATGTTGTTAGCATTATGTCCATCGGCTATATAGCGTGCTTAACTATTACTATGACGTACTTGATTCCTTCATGCTAAATAAGAAATTAATTACATTCCTTATTTCATTAAAAAATACACATAATCCTAGTCGATATTATAATGTACCTTCAGAGGCTGTGAACTGAATCCTCCATGTTTTTGAGTTGAAACTTTGTAAATATCATATCATTTGTCGCGCTCGGTGGATGCGGTCGTTCGGTCACCGCTCTACGACATCTAGACCTCGGAAGTTCTAAACTCAGAGCGAACAAAAACTGCCTGTACTTATAGAACTCCCGCAGTGCTCCGAGCCTGTCAGTATAAAGACGGCGCGGATAGGAGGTGCATGCTAGCAACTGCACTTCCGAAAAGTAGATATGCTACCGAAACGTCAACAAGGCATTGAAATGCTAGAGATGTCGACGCGCCCATGCCCCTAGAGAGGTCAAGGCAATTAACATATTTCAACTAAATTGGTTTAATTTGAGTCAAAGTTATAATTTTGTTCCTAACGGCATTCGCCTTAATAATAACTCTCTCCGAACTTTTTACCGTACTGAACCCAAAATAATCATATACACATACTATATGTATATATACCTAGTCTAGCCATAAATATTGTTACAAGGTTTGGCAACCCTGCAGAAAGGAACCGTTATATTGCATTTCTTAAAAATTGAGCTAATCGCTATAGTACGCTTGTGCTTGATGCATTTGTCATCATTTGAGTTTAATTTTTAGTGTAGTGAACATGGATTGGGGTGACAAAGAAAATAGAATTGCTGTGATTGCACTTCATAAAGTAGGAATGCAACCAAGTGATATTTTTAAGACTCTGCATACCCTTGGTATAAGCCGAATGTTTGTATATCGGGCTATTGAAAGATTTAATGATACGTCTGGAGTAAGTGACCGTGAAAGAAGTGGCCGTCCGCGAACTACTCGAACACCTCAAGCGGTTAAAGCCGTGCGCGAGAGAATTCGCCGTAATCCTCTTCGGAAACAAAAAATTTTATCGCGTGAGATGAAAATACCCCAAAGAACAATTTCACGTATCATCAAAAGTGACTTGGGGTTGGGTGCTTAATAGAGTGGAAAAATCAAAACGATTACTTTGCCGGTACGCAAACCAAGAACACCGTAAAATTTTGTTTACGGACGAAAAAATTTTTACTGTCGAAGAAACATTTAATAAACAAAACGATAGGGTTTATGCTCGCAGTGCCAGAGAAGCTTCTCAAGTTGCCCAAAAGGTTCAAAGAGGTCATCATCCAGCCTCAGTAATGGTTTGGTGGGGTGTTAGCTACAACGGGGTGACAAAGTTGCATTTTTGTGAGAAGGGCGTCAAAACGTCTGCCAAAATTTATCAAGAAAGTGTCCTTGAAAGTGTAGTGAAACCTCTCAACACGTCATTATTCAAAAATCAGCCTTGGAGTTTCCAGCAAGATTCTGCACCAGGTCATAAGGCGAAGTCAACCCAAAAATGGCTTGAAGAAAATGTTCCAGATTTTATTAAAGCTGAAGATTGGCCTTCCTCTAGCCCAGACCTGAATCCGCTGGATTACGAATTATGGTCTGTCTTAGAGCAAATGACGTGCTCTAAAAGACATTCTAATATCGAATCCTTAAAGAAGTCTCTTACACATGCAGTCGCCAACTTTCCGATTGAAGTCGTGCGTGCTTCCATAGATAAGTGGCCAGCTCGATTAAAGGCTTGTGTAAAGTCAGAAGGCAATCACTTCGAATAACTTATTGCAATTTCCGTTGTTGACAATGCATTTAATAAATAAACAATGATTTCTTAACATATAACACCTCTTTTATTGAACAGTGCTTCAAAAAGTTTGTAACAGTATTTATGGCTAGACTAGGTATAAACTCTTTACTGTTCATTTAAACGCAATCTTAATTACTTACCCACTTGACTTTAAAAATAACTAAAACTGATATTCCCCTATTTCTAAAATGCCATATGCAGCACATATGGCATTTTCCATCGAGTCCAGAATAAAAGTTCATTACACTAACTTACTTTGACATGTTTCAAAGCGCCTAAGAGTTCCAAGGCGAAGGTCAATTGCGAAAATATCCTTATTAGGATTCGTCCACCCTTCGTTTTGTACCTCCTATGCCAAGCTTATTTTATTCTTTTTTGTTTCTTTGACTGTGAGGAAGTTGCCTACTTTTGTTTTTTTTACTATATTTAAGGATAATTACTCTCTATGAGAGCTGCACGTTAAGAATGGCAGGGAAATTAAAAATCGTTGTATTCTATGAAATAACTCTATATCCTTTATTATCATAAATTTACGTTATGTTCAATTCCATCTAGTACATAAGTCTTTTTTGACATAAACGTCTGTCAAAAGTCCAATCTCATTAGCAGTGACGTACATTCACTTGTAAATGAACTAAACTGAACTTAGCATTTGAGTTAGATTTGAAGGCTAACTAACCCAAGACACAGCTTGAACCAAGGAAATACTCTATTTTCTACATTCCCTTTTTACTTTTCTGTTCTGTACCGTTTCCTTGCTGTTCGTTCTGCTCTGTTTACAAAGAAATGCGGCTAATAATAATTTGTCCGACTCTTGACAAAATTACACTTTATCAAGTGAAATGTATCTGAGCAATAAAGCTGCGTTCGTTTCACTGAATTTCGGTCTATTATCATAGAAACCGACAGACTGGTTTTGATCCACGTCTCGTATATGATCTCATCGGATCTGAGTTGAAAGTGAATTGGTTAAACGTCAACTTACTCATATTTCGCCCCTATCTAAATGAATACTGAGTCCGCAATTCGCCCCCACGCGGCATCTGCATGGTGGCTGTTTAAGCTGGTTTAAGCTCGCTCGCCGCAGATCCGTGGCTTTCTTTTCCACTCGTGGTCGGTCTGAGCCCAAAATCCAGTGAAACAAACGCGGCTATAATAGGGGTTAACAGAAGCACGACAATGCAAAGCACGCTAAGTGTAAATTCAAATAAAACTAGGAAAGAGTATCATCATCATATAATGTATGTAAGATCATTTTTATTGGATAATTGTTAAGTAAACGAGGAGAGATAATTGTGGCATCTTTCGTAAATATGAAATTTTTATTAGTGAAATCTTAAGATTTATTACATATACATTGCGAGTGCATATATGAAGTGGAACTAATGAAACAGGTAGATGTGCTTAGTAGCACGAAAGGAAACATTTTATTTTATTTAAACTGGAGCGATGATACCATTGACTATATGTATTTCATTCGGGTTTGATATAAAGCAAATCTGAATTTAGAAAATATTTGCGAAACAATACGGTAGCTGCGCATTTGAAGAAAATAGAAACCACAATCATCAATGATTAAAATGTTTTTATTCCTTATCCTAATGATTTTGTTTTTTTTTTACCATTTATAAGTCATTTAGACGTATAGAAGGAAGCATCCCTAACCATATAAAGTATGTAGGTATGTACGAGTACAGTAGAACCCCTCTTAACCGGTCTGGTCGGGACGGAGACTCTGGCTGGTTCTCTTGAAAAATCCATTTTAGCTTAAAAAGAAGCTTCAAATTACATCATACATCCTACTAATATTATAATAAAACTAACTAACAATTATAAATGCGAAAGTTTGTGAGGATGTTTGTTGCTCTTTCACGCAAAAACTACTAAACGGATTTTGATGAAACTTTACAATATTATGGTTTATACATCAGAATAACACATAGGATCTAATTTAAAAATATATTGAGTAAATTTTATAATATTAGTAGGATAGGATTCCGGTGAGCGTGTGTTCGTAATTCTTCCCCTTCTAAACATACATACTTACTTACACTCTAGACGAGGAAGAACCAACATTCATGCTATGTTTTCAAAATTTAGGGAATCTGAAGAACATTTTATAAATTTATAACTTGCCAATTTATCATTTTTGAAAAATTATATTATCTACAACTTTTTGGTTCAATAAATGATAAAAAAGTTAACAGGAAAAAAGCTTAAAAAAAATTTTTTTTTTTTAAATGGCCCCCTCTCTATTTTCCACACCTCATAAGTCCGGGGACTTACTTAGTATGTATGTTTACCTTCTAACTAGCCCAAAGAAAATACCATAGTTCATTTTTCTGGTACCGAAATTTATATCTAGAAAGTCATATCACACTATTTCATACACCTGCATAGGAACGATGGAATCGAAACAAGCTTTACTGCTATTTCAAAATGACAAATGTAGAATGGATCAACATTGGCGCACACCGTTTTTGTTACACGAATTGTCGTGAAATTATAAGCAAAAAAACATTATTGACAAATTTTTCGATTTCTTAACGCTTTAGCTGCTGCTGGCATTTTGATTGTTATTATTATTATTATTATATTATATATGCACAGATTACAACTTGGCGGCTAATAAAACAAATAGCCCGGGAGCTAGCGACACTTTTCGCTGTCATATTTGTTAAGCTGCGTTTAGATTTAGCGAAACCACTCGCGCAACTGCTTCGCGAAAAAAAACTCACCCGAGGCCATTCTCACCCTGCCCGTCCACACTACACGCAACGTTGCGCGCAACAGACACGAGCGAAGGCGAGTTGACAGTTTATGTGAATTCACCATGACGTCGTGTTCATGAATTGTGCCTCCGGGTGCGACTTCCGCATCTGCCATCATTACCTTGTATGTAGTTCGAGCCAGCTGGATCGGACGAGTATTTCCCCGTGAAAACAGGGTTGCCATTCTGGGGTGAGCAACTCCAATTTTTTTTTTACTTCAGATTCGTAATCAACGACCCAAAATGACCTTGTATTGTAGTTCGAACCAGGCCGATCGGACGAGTATTTCCCCATGAAAACAGGGTTGCCATTCTGGAGCCCAGATTTTTTTTTCTCCTTTTTTTTACTTCAGATTCGCTTAGCAGATTCAGAATCAGTCTTGCCTTGACTATTTCCCCATGAAAACAGCCAGGTCGGACGAGTGCTTCCCATCAAAACCACCCTCACATGAAACATACTCGTGCAACGTTCACATTAGACGAAATCGGAGACTGAGTCTCATATAGTTGCGCACGAGGAACTTACAGCGAGTCACCGGATGCGTGACACCGCGAGATTAGTTTCGGGTGAGGAACACATTTCTCTCGAGAAACAGTTCGCTAAATCTAAATGCACCTTTACGAGCTTGGTTTAACATTTTGTTTAATAACAAACAAAAGAAACTCCTGCCACCTCAATAACGAGATCGTGCTTATCAGTACACTTTTTTGATCCTGCTGACGTCAGGTCCTGTCAAATGACTGGCAGCATAACTTTCTCCATTATCTTAAATATGTATTAAATTAAAATAAAAAAAAAATCAACTTTTAACATTTGAGTCAAATGAGTTTTTTTTTTAACATAATTACGTATATGGCAGGAGTAGATTGTCCTACAATACAAGTGGCAGAAAGCGATTATTGTTTTTACTAAAATGTAAATAAACCATAGGTAAAACTGCAGCTTTTAACATTTTTATAATTTACCGCTATTTTTTACATATAATTCACAATTTTCTGATAAAGCGTTGTCCCGCTGGTGTGCCGATAAAATTTGATTTTATGTTAGTTAAGCGTTCATATGACACTCAATTTTTTCTTCGTTCGCTCTAAATGTTTCAATAATTTATGGGGAAAAAAATATTATGAAGAAAATCTTTTCAATTCAAGAAAGCCATTATGTACACGAGAAAGAAAAATTTTCATCGATTGCGATGTAAGTATGTAAAAAAAAGAATACCGACGTTGAAACAAATAATTTCTTCATTACGATCTGAGTCGGAAAAAAATTTGAACCTTCTTATTCTGGAAACTTTAATGATCCATCGATCCATGTGAAATTTACGTTGATTATTTTCTTTCGCGTCATCATAATTTAAGTGTAATGTAGTCCAATCACCTTTTATTGAGACATACTCGTAAGGTGCGTTTTTTTGTACAGACCAGAGTAGACTAGGATAAACGGTAAAAAACGCTATAGAGCAGAGTATAGTAACAAAAACGAAAACGAAAACAGGGCATATCTTTGTTAGGAATGTGTCTTCGTTTATTTTAGCATTCAAACGTCAACTCAAATTTCAAGGTGAAACTTAAATCCTTAGTACAGATACAATCGGACAAATTTCCTTTAGGCAACAGATTAATTTTGCGTGTTTACTATTCCATATATGTATGTAATTATACAAAACGAATATTTTATTGACAGGAAATGAATTTTATGTGCTCCCAAACTGTAAACTGCCCGAAAACTTCGACATCTGAGAGTAGAATTCTTACACTAACCTTCTATCCAGAGCAGCTCATATCAAATTGTTAGTGTAATTGGGTGATGTTAACCTGTTTTGCTCTGCATGGCTGTTAAAAAAACGCGCTTAATAAGTACAATAATATTGCTTAATTGCGACTTTTCGCTATCTCATGAGAAATTGATAGGGGTCATTTGTGACGTTAGATTACGATTTGTTCAACCAGGTTTTTTCAAAATGTTTTGTTCTATTCGAATGATATTCATATGATTCTTGTTGGGACATTACAGTACATACTCGTAAATTATATTATCATCAAATTCATCCTCTAATGTACGAATTAATGCTCCGTTTAACCCATATTTTCCAGAAGCATGTTCGAGAAGCTGGAATTCGATAATTTCTTTCTGAAGGATTCGAAGTTTAGAGTACAATTAATTTTATTTGATCAGTTCGGGTAAATGCAAATGTTGGGGTTAGTAGTAATTTGTGGTCAACTCGCTATGCCCCACTAGGGGTTAAGGCACAGTAGTAGTACTAATTCGTGATGTGTTTATACCGACCGATACTAAATATGGCAGATGTTAGTTTGTCACTTCGATTTGAAGAGTATTTTAGAATTATCAAGAGCCGGTAGCCAGCGCTTTTATACCGTCGACTCTAAGAAAACACCCCTCAACAACGGAAACGTCAACATCCATCTAGTCCCAATTTTTCAGTTCAGTACCGCATCGCAAGTGGAGCTAAAACTTAGTCCCAATCTAACTAATCCAATATGTTTACATCGTGGTGAGTTATTTGAGATTAGTTAATACTGGAACATAGTCCCGCGATATAAACGAAGTCACTGTCAGTCTTTTTTTTTCAAAAAATCGTTGAACAAAAATGGTGCCTAAATTAAATTGTAACCATGATCTTAATTGCCTTACCTCCTCCAGAGGCATGGGCGCGTCGACAATGCCTTGGTGATGTTTCGGTAGCATTTAAATTTGGGATGGAGCAGCTACTAACATACACCTCCTATCCGTATAGGCGTCTTTCACTAAAAGCTTGGACCACTGTGGGAGTTATAATATGTATGTAGTACCCATAGGTAGTTTATTTTATCAACGCGCCGCTTATATTAACGTCCAATTTCAATGCATTGTAGAATAACAAAATTTAAATAAGAAGAAATTATAATTTCTTAACCACAATTTCGTCTTATTTCCAAGAAAAGATGGTTTGACATGATAATTATAATAATGAAGAATGCGTCTGAACAATGGCCTCGTTTATGCCGCGGAACTATCTTCGAGTATTAACTAATTTCAGCTAATTCACGACGATATAAACATGTTGTTGTGGTAGCGATGCTCCAAATACTGTAGTTCTTCTTGCATCGAGGGGGTTCGGCATCTCTTGGCTGTCGAAAAACGGGTCGTTCCGGTACGAAGAACCGGCTGCCGCAGGAACGATATAAACATGTCGTATTAGCTGGTTTTAGTATTTATTTTAGCTCCACTTGCCATGCAGAATTGTAGTGAAATATTGGGACTAAGTAGATCTTATTACTGTCTTCGCTAATGGTGTTGTTGGTGAAAATTCTATTTTATATGTTATATATGTAAATACCTGGGGGGCAAAGACCTTTTCCATAGTCCTCCGCGTGGGCGCCCCCTGGTAACGGCAGTGTATCAATTCGATGACGGCCAATGTCTTAGCGATAAGACAGTTTGGAAAAGGCAGATAGCTGCAGCCTGAATGGCTGACGAACACCTAAGCGTCTCAGGTCTAGTAGGATGGAATGACTTGCGTAGTTGGACCTGCTACATAGTTGTGTAGGCTCCAGCACGTTTATTAAACCATCTGAAGCAGCTATCTCCGAGGCCATCCCCTGAATGGGGTTAAGCGACGTGCTGACAACTCGTCCTTGTAAAAACCACTCCATGTCAAGAAACCTGGAACAAAAGCCTCGGATTGGACGGATCAACAACGACGACCACGCAAACGAATAAAGGATTATTCTTTCGGATCCTGGAATGTACGCTCCCTGAACAAACCGGGGGCCGAGAAGGCCCTCCTTCAACAGGTTCAAAGTACAAACTGAGCATTACTGCAGTCCAGGAAACAAATTGGCTTGGCAGCGAGATTAATGACAAGAAATCGCACACAATTTTTACAAGTGGCAAACCATCGGGCCGCAAGGAGTTTGGAGTAGCATTTATAGTGAACAATCACCTCAAACCGCATATTACTGACTTCAAACCCATAAATGAACGGCTGTGTGCGATTCGCATCAAGACTCGATTCTTCAATCTCTGGCTCATCAATGTGCATGCCCCCACTGAAGTTAAAGAAGACGCAGTAAAAGACGAGTTCTACGCCCGCCTTGAAACTTTCTTCGACTCACTTCCAACAAACGACGTCAAATTGCTGCTGGGAGACTTTAACGCGAAAGTCGGGAATGAAAGTTGGCATCGGGGGACCTCTGGAGGCCACAGCCTCCATGAAGAATGTAACGATAACGGCCAGCGACTTATCGACTTCGCCTGCAGCAGGAATCTAGTCGTAAGCTCTACGTGTTTCCCGCATCGACGCATTCACAAGCAGACCTGGAAGTCTCCAGACGCACATACCGTCAACCAAATTGACCACGTCCTCATTTGCAGGAGATGGGCGTCTAGTGTCATGAATGTCCGCTCCTATCGAGGAGCAAACTGCGACTCAGATCATCACTTGGTGAAGACGACCTACAGATGTAGAATTTCCTCAGTGCACCAGTCAAGAATCAGCCCTCCCAAAATCTTTGCGGTTGATAAGCTCTTGAGTGATGCTACAGCGGTGGCGTATACTACCGCCCTTGAGGAAAAACTATCACCTATGCTACACAACATCAGCAACACAGGCGTCCATGGGTTCTGGGAAGAACTCAAGGGTACCATCAAGGATGTCGCAGAGAATGTGGTGGGATATAAAGCCCGGCGAGCGCGAAATGACTGGTTCGACGAAGAATGCAAAAATTCACTTGACGCGAAAAACGAGGCCTACAGACAATGGATTCAACGAGGAACCAGAGCCAGAAGAGAAAAATATGACGAGCTACGGCGAATATCGAATAGAATAATTAGACGTAAGAAACGTAAATACTTTGACGAGCAGTTGCTGAACATAAACGAAAACTTAGCTAATAGGAACACCAGACAAGCGTACAAACTAGTAAATACAATTAAGAACGGCTACCAACCCAGGACTAGCCTTTGTAAGGACAAGGATGGAAACATCATCAGCGACACCGATGGTATTAACAAACGATGGGCCTCTTATTTTGAAGAGCTTCTAAACCGACCATCTAACATCCCCACACAGGAAGCTCTCGACGATATTGTTGATCTAGGCCCACCCATTCAACCCCCGACAGTAGAGGAAGTTGATCTCGCGTTGCGGTCACTAAAACGAAATAAAGCGCCGGGCTCTGACGAGATTCCAGCTGAACTGCTAAGATTCGGTGGAACGAGTCTCGTTGATGCCATACATCAATTACTCCTGCGAATATGGGAGAACGAGGAGATCCCAGACGATTGGCGCAGAAGCATCATCTGTCCAATTCATAAAAAGGGAGATAAACTGCGGTGTGAGAATCACAGGGGCATATCACTAGTTTGTACGTCCTATAAAATTTTGACGAAAATTCTGGAAAATAGAATAAAACCGTACGCAGAACGAGTCATTGGCGAATATCAAAGCGGTTTCAGACCTGGTCGCTCCACAACCGATCAGCTCTTCTCAGTCAAACTGATACTCCAGAGGTGCTGGGAATACAACGTAAACGTATATCAAATCTTTGTCGACTTCAAGCAGGCATACGACAGCATCGATCGTGGAGTACTGTACAACATCATGCTGCAATTTGGTATACCAGCAAAATTAGTGCGACTGACAAAGATGACGATGACCAACTCCGTCTCACAAGTCAGGATCCAGAATAGACTTACTGATCTATTTGAAACACGCACTGGTTTGAAACAGGGCGATGGACTGGCACCGACGCTCTTCAACCTAGCACTGGAATACGTTATTCGGGCCATGAATATGGACAACAGCAAGACGCTACTCATCAAGTCGACACAATTAGCAGCGTACGCCGACGACATCAACATCATGTCCCGAAGATTGGCTGACGCAGAAGAACTTCTGCATACGCTCGATACCGCTGCAAAGGAAGTTGGATTACGTATTAACGAGGGTAAAACCAAAATAATGATGCAATCGGTGACAAGGACACCTGCACAACCGAGCATCAACGTGGGGGACCTCAACATCGAGTTCGTGAACAACTTCATCTACCTAGGTTGCAACCTGTCAAGGGACGCCAACGAAACTGACGAAATCAAGCGACGGATACAGTTAGCTAATAAGACTTTTTTCTCGGTTCTCCCCATAATGAAATCGAAGCATGTGCACAGAAACACGAAGCTCCGCGTGTACAAAACCATTATACGACCAGTGCTATGCTATGGCTGCGAAGCATGGACCCTAGCTCAAGCCTCCGAAAACATGCTAGACACTTTCGAACGTAAGGTTCTACGGCGAATTTTCGGGGCTGTTTGCGATCGAGATGGATGGCGCATCCGGTACAACCATGAGTTGTATGAAATGTACGATGAGCTGCAAGTCTCGAAAATCGTCAAACTACAACGACTTCAATGGGCAGGGCATGTACAAAGAATGGACGATGATCGCATGCCTAAGAGAGTAATGAATGCAGAACGAGTCGACGGAGCGAGACTGCGAGGACGACCGAGATCTCGTTGGGAGAGTTCAGTAGGTGTGGACGCCGCGCAGCTGCTGGGCTCCCAAAATTGGAGGACGCGGTCACGTGACCGAGATAATTGGAGGACAATGATCCAGGCGGCCAAGGCCCGACGTCGGGCTGTCGCGCCACGATGATGATGATGTAAATACCTCATCCTTATGTGGTGATTTGATATTAGTTCCTTTGATTGCCTTGATTGATTGTAATAGATAGACCATCCGCATTATGTTCCATACGAACAATACTAAGAATCCTAAGGGTGTTAATATGATGGATCAGACGTCTAGGTCCTTAAGATATAAAGATGAAACTAACAAAACAAAAAACAAAAAAAATGCACTGAAGAAGGGTGCATGTTGCATCCAAAACATGTGTTTGCAATCGTGAAAATAAAACACCGACAGTATAACGGAATCAAAGTATTTTATTTTACCTCATACTTTCCTGAAATTCTGCATTCATTTCATCCTTTAATTGTAGCGGTATAAACGGGTTTTTATTAGTAGGCTACTGCCTCTTGACATTTTCTAAATCAAAGTCACGAACCAACAACTGACATCTTTCATATTTAGTACCGTTCCATATGGTCGGTATAAACACACCACGAACAAGTACTAGCACTAAAACGATTTTAGTTAAATCGCCTTTTAGTTCCACGGCATAAACGGGGCCAGAAAAGACAATTAAAATACCTACATGTAATGTGCAATTCGCTAATATCAACGGTTCGCTTATATTAATAGGGGTTTGCATTTAATTGTTTAGAGCGCGTTGACATGATCAAACTACGATTTGACAAACTAGCATTTGATGAAAAGTTGAGCACCGTCCAACTACGGTTTGACAGTAGCACAAGACATCAAACCAATTTGACAAGGGGTTGACACGTTCAAATAGGTGGTTTGTCAAACCGTAGTTTGATCGTGTCAACGCGCTTTTAATTTACTATTATGCTAACGAAACGTCAACAAGGCAATGGTTCGAAATGACGCTGACGGGGGCGTTTCGGTAGACAACTGGAAGAAGGTCGAAGACACTTTGACCGTTAAATTCCAAAGTGTTATGAAGGCCTACCCGGGACCGCCTCCGAATTCTGAGGACGGAGGCTGGTTTCGCGGGCAGGTCAAATTAATGAAGTTTGCAGACCAGCGGTTTGCATCCATGTTAAGATTTGCCATTAGTAGGGCGGCGGAGGTCTGACCTGGCGCTATGCTGGAAGTGGTAGCGAAGGAAAAAATTGCAACCTTTTAGTTTCCGGGGCCCCGGCTGGGGAAATCACTTTTCACTCGGATTCCTGTCACTTTTCACTCACGTCACTCTAAAAGTCAAGAATTTCAAAAAAAAGATAAAAAAGATTTTTTTCATAGTTTATACTGAATGTTTGGTATATTGGAGGCATGGAAAATTGAAATATTCGCATTTCAGAGTCTTAGGGTGACGCGAGCGATAAGTGACAAAAAATCCCAGTGAAAAATGATTTTTTCACACCGGGCCCCGAAAACTAAAAATATCCCACTATAGCACTTACCACAAGCAATTAGCTCGCGATTTAAAATGAATTGCAATTAGTAGACTGGAGGCATTAGGGGAATTCACACTCAGTGTCGTAAATGTTGTAAACTTCTGCCATCTCCATAGTAAAATGACAGAAGTTTACAACTTTACGACAAATACGATGTTTACGACATAAACATGAATCCCCCTAGTGTCTATTGCTTACGATTACGGGTGGGAAAGTTGTTAGTAATGTAAGACGCCCTATGCTGAGTTCATCTACGCATATCTTCGTCATCAACAGGTTAAAATTAAACTGCCGTGATTCCTCTTCCACTATCTGCCCAATTGCCACTGCATTTGTCGCTACACAAATACTCAGAACTCAAGGCCAACAGGCTGACATTTTGGTAAAATCTATACTTAGAATGGGAATCTATAATCGAAGCATATGTGGCACCCTCACAATGCCCGAACAAACAAGTTATATCTTTAATGTCCTTAGAGCTAGGAAAAGACTTAGCCGTCACAAGGAAGGTGGTCGGCAGCCATAAAAACACGAAGCTCCTTGTGCGCATTTCATGGCACTTCCGCTTGCCCTACATGCTCGCGGCCGGCATTTTCTCAAGTAGTTTAGACGACGTTCTTGTTCTCGGATATGTATTATTCTTCATGTTCATACATCACCATCACAACGGAGTTACCCATGCACGCGGAGACGGAAGTGGTCTGTTCCTGGTGGGGAGTAAGTAGGTTTGTATGAGAAGTAGCCGCGCAGATACATACACGAAATTTGTAAATTGAAGGCAATTAGACCTAAAACTGTGTTGACATTTAAGATGCCTTGTCACAAAAAAAAAACATGTAAATTTCTTTTTCGATCGGCAATTGGTGCTGATTCCAGCACAGGATTATGCAATAAAATGTCACAGCAGCGCATACCGACCAAATAGTTGCGACGAGCCCCCCATCTTTTTTGAAACGTCTTCAGCCACAGATTTGACAGATCAAAGACGCTATGGTGGCTGGTGCCCTCGACTTTCTTCATTTCGACAAAACGTTCCGCCTTGGGGTTGTGGACCGAGGAGTCGCACTAATAATTATCGTGCATCTTGGTTTCTCCCTTTCAAATACATACATATTTCTTAACTCTCGACCGACTTGGCACAATCACCTGGTCAGACAAAAGCAATCGCCACATCGCACGCAATTCGTGTTGCTCCGATTGTTAAAGCGATGAAAGGAATTTCGCCGTTTCGCTCGACCGCCACTCACCTACGTCTTTCGCCAAAAATCCCTACAGCGGCAATCCATTTTAATCCTTTTGCAAGTGATTTCCGTCCCGATGAAGGTCGCCTTTTATGGAAAAACGCAAATCCCAAACTTCACTGCACACTTCACAGCTGCTGCCGCTGCACACTACACTAGAGCTTCTTCGTCACGAATGCGGGGGATACGCACTAGACCCGCTCCACACTGCGATTTCGCCAAAACTTCTTTTACTGCACTGGAATTATTTACTACGTTACTTATCCTTGACCGAAAAATTGTGGCGTTCAGGACAACTCAGGTAATTCGCGGAATGTTTGCGTGGAAAATGTAAAAAAAAAAAATTTTCACGGACACTTTCACGCACTCCCCGATCGGCAACGACGACGTGTGCGGTGTGTCACGTTTCCACTCACAGATACACAGCAGCCGACAAATTAGAACAAAAAGCACTCAACGTCTACAGAAAAGTGCTCAAATTCTGGGCAGAAACACTCAAATGTGACAGTTCCACGTACAATGGCACCAGCTGTTCGAAGTATTTACGGGTTAAGGCCGGTTGACATATTCAAAGTACACTTTGCCGAAGTATGATGCCCAAACCAGAATGAACGCAGAATGCAGCAGCAGCGGCAGCGAAATGTCAATTTAGAAAGCATGCATTTCCCTTAAAAGCGCGTTGACATGATCAAACTACGATTTGACAAACTAGCATTTGATGAAAAGTTGAGCACCGTCCAACTACAGTTTGACAGAAGCACAAGACATCAAACCAGTTTGACAAAGGGTTCACACGTTTAAGTAGGTGGTTTGTCAAACCGTAGTTTGATCGTGTCAACGCGCTTTAAGCGATCTTGATTGGATGCAGCGACAGCGGCGATGACAGATCTATCTGTTGTTGTTGTTGCTGCTGCCGCTGCTGCTGCATTCTGCGTTCATTCTGGTTTGGGCATTATTAGCTTATCTCTTTATTTATATACTATATTATATATTAAAAATACGTACATAAACATTTCTCCTATGGTGCGGGGCCTAGAAGGCACATCTTTTCCAGGCTTGTCGTCGAAGGCGACTAAAATGGACAGGGTAGTGCATGCTAGCACTTAAAACCTGTATATGCTAACGAAACGTCAACTAGATCATATTAGACTAGTTGATGCGCCTATGTCCCATTTCGGGGTTATGGCAAACAACTAAAATTAAATAAATATACATTAATGTATTCAGATCCATCATTTTAAGTAGATTTTTTTATTTGTGATGAGCGCAAATTACAATCCATTTTTTACGATTAAACAGTTGATAGATAAATATCTAAGATCTAGATAAGATATCTCGTGGAGCCATAACGTACTATATACTCTTTTCGAATGAGTGAAATCACCATCATCGTTTTGCTTAAATCCATTTATAGCTATGCAATTGCGCAAAAAATCATCAATAATCCATTTAGCTGGATCACTTTCTAAATTTTTTTGGCTACTAACTGTTCCTTTTTCACCTTAATGCCCGGTTCACATTATTCCAGTCCAGTAATCCAGTCCAGCTATCCAGTCCAGTGCTGGACTGGATCACTGCCATCTTTACTCTCAGGCCGGAGTGTCAGCTGATTGTCAAAGCACTAACGACATGACAAGCAGTCAACGAAGTGTGAACGCGTGCGGTCGCCCGATGAAATATCGCCATAATTGTGTGTAAAAGTTAGTTTAGTGCCGGAATTTTAAGTGTAACTAAAAGAAGTGGCTATCAGTGCCGTGTGAAAGTGAAAAAAAACGTGAAGTGCGGGGAAATATAGAGTAAAATGGTGTATTGAAAAGTGCGAGGTTGGGAAAGTGCGACACAGGAAATTTCGCATTTTTCGTTTATTTTCCGGTAATTCGGCAAGTGTGAATGGTACAGCACTACCCTGGGACGAATCCTCGGGCCGGTGAGTTTAGCGGAAACTCCCGGAAGTGCCCCAAAAAGTGAATTCAAAATGGTTGTCAAATGACAACATTACAGGTGATTTCCGGCCTTTTCATCGGAATTCATAGGGTAAGTATGCGTTTTTTGTTGTGGTAGAATTTAAGTGGATTGATGCGCCCCAAAGTGTGGATTTTGACCACGATGTTGACGAACCGGATGAAAGTTTCACTGCTAGGCATCTAGTCCTGTCAGCTGCAGTGAAACTTTCGTCTGGCTCGTCAACAACGCGTTTAAGACCCGTATTTTGGGGCGCATCAATTCACTAAAATTTTTGCACAACAAAAAACGTATAATTACCCTATGAATTCCGATGAAAAGGCCGGAAATCACCTGTAATATTGTCATTTGACAACCACTTTGAATTCACTTTTTGGGGCACTTCCGGGAGTTTCCGCTGAACTCACCGGCCCAAGG
Source organism: Chloromyia formosa (assembly GCA_964017055.1). Lineage (NCBI taxonomy): Eukaryota > Metazoa > Arthropoda > Insecta > Diptera > Stratiomyidae > Chloromyia > Chloromyia formosa. The sequence goes on along the minus strand of OZ024815.1, from coordinate 27,475,829 downwards.
ATTCGTCCCAGGGTAGTGCTGCACCATTCACACTAGCCAAATTACCGGAAAATTAACGAAAAATGCAAAATTTTTCGTGTCGCACTTTCATAACCACTCATGTCTCGCGCACTTTCGAGCAGTTCATTTTGGTCGGAAGTTCGCGGCACCTTGCGTTTTTTTTCACTTCCAAATATCAGTGACAAGCACTACTTTCAACTGCACTTAAAATCGCGACACTAAAATCACTTTTACGCACGAAAATCGCCAAATTTCAAGAGGTCGACTGCACGCGTTCTTCACTTTGTTTACATATGGTTCACTGCTTGTCATGACGTCATTGCTTTGACACTCCGGCCTGAGAGTTAAGATGGCGGTGACTGGATCATATCGTCTACATGATTCCAGTCCAGTAGTCCGGCGAGTGTGTTGTTGATTCGGTAACTATAGTAACAATGATTCTGGGCGAGCTGGAATCAAAAAGTAGACCAACAATACAGTCACTGGACTGGATTGCTGGATTGGATTGCTATCCAGTGCCTGTTCACATTATTCCAGTAGCAGTCCAGCGCTGGACTGGATTACTGGACTGGATTGGTTACTGGAATAATGTGAACCGGGCATAATTCAAAATATTTTCATTCGTTTTACTCTGCGAAATTTCAGAGTCTGTCAAAAAAAAGTATCAAGTCAATGCATATGTACCACTACTCTGCTTCCAGAAAATCGGTATTGTTGCGTTCGACAGAGGCTTTCCCCTCCTGTAGAATTTGTTCGGACAACTGTCATGACAATGTTCCCCTCCGGATCAGAATACTTCCCAGATCCGGAGGTCCGTACAAATATTACCGAAGGGGAAAGCATATGGAGGAGAATTCGAAAAATGTCAAAACCTGATTCATTCGCAGGAACGCAGCCATTTTTAAGCGCAAAAATCGATCGGTTTGACTATGTTTTTATATAAACAAAGGTCGGAGGTCGCGGAACGAATGAACATCGGATAAGACCTATAGAACATCCGCGTATATACTGTATATGCTGTGGTCATAAGGGGATTGGCCCGGTGCGTGATAGCGGTTCGAAGTCGGGTAATCTGGCTTTGGAAATCAAGTGACATGGGTTAAGCTGAGCAGGAAACTGGAGAATGTTTTCTCGGCTCGGCTCGGCAATTTTACAAATGCAGCATTTAATAAGAAACATGTTCCTTAGATATCTGCGACGCTCTAGACGCTCTAGGCAGCTGATTTTGTTGCTGGTAGAGTAAATAAAGTATCTTTATCTATTGGTGATTTTTTTAAATTATATCCTAAAAAATTCAAATAAATGGTCTTTCTTCATAAATTGCCACCCCCAGCAATTTGCCGCCTTGGGCAGTTGCCCATGCCTAAACCCGCTACTGTATCTATGTGTTGGCTGCCCTTGGTGCACTATTCCCTTTGCCTGTCCACGTGTAGTTTGCATAGTGTCTGCGTATGAAAGGTCGACAAGCATTATGGTTGCGATCATGCATCGAACCACGTCAAAGTTAAAGGTCGACATACACGACAAGCATTTTGGTCGCCAGCATGCATCGACGACAAATACAACGTTTACGACGTGAGCATGCATCCCCCTATTATCTCCTAATTTCCATTGTTTTATTGATTTGACGTGGTTCGCTGCGTCGCTGCTCGCCACCAAAATGTTTGTCGTGAATGTACAATGTTCTTCATTTGTCTGGATCGTTCTTGCTTTGCTTAAGGCGCCCCATAGATGTACTTACCAATCCGCCGGATTGATCGGGCAACAACCACTGATACGCTAACCATATTCCTACAATTTACACTCGAGTGAGGTAGCAACGCCATCTAGATAAACAGGCCTCAACTCAGCTGTTTTTGACGGCTAAATTACGCAATTATTTCCTTCAATGACGCCATCGTATCCACAATTCAGTGGTCGGCGACTGGTGCTGGCGAGTCTCCGGTATTTGTGCGTTCCGTGTTTAGTTTTCGTTTTCCGCGTTCAGTGTTTATTTGTTAGTATAATTTCATCTAGTGATCCGGGCAAACAAACACGTGCGCGATGAAAGTGTGTCGTGCGGTCAAAAGATGTATTTTGTCAAGTGTGTACTGTTCCACGACGCTCTGCGACTGATCCCCGGGGCTGCGGCTTCGACCAAATTGCTGCAAGTGTGCTGAAAGTGTGTTTTTAGAGGACTAAAGTGCCGCCCGACGCAATTCCAATTGTAAAAATATATCGTGCCGGGGACATCGTCGTGTGCAGTCACTGCTTTGGCAGTGAATTAATGACGTAAAATAGACGTCACAAATGAAGTCTAATTCACCACGATCAGCTGAGTTGAGGCCTGTTTATCTAGATGGCGTTGGAGGTAGTCAAGCAAGTCATTCACTACCGCCGCCACTCCGCTTCGCATTCGGCGACTACCTTAACTGACCCTATATTGCAGTTTTTGGTTAGTTTTCGATCGGTGTGTGGACAGGAAAATTATTGTGATGAACGATTACGGTGTGTGTAAAAAAAAACATATTCAGAATCTCACCGAATGGAGCAGAGGCGACTGTTTGGGCATGCTGTTTAGTCAGTTCCATATAATTTTGATCAGCTGATATTTTGTGGCGATCCATCGACCGACCGATCGGGCGATCCATCGACCGACCGATCGGGCGACGGATCGCATAATGTATGGCGGCTATTATAGGAATCACGTAAACAGTTCTAGCTTAGCTGTCGAAATCTCAGAACCCGTATCAGCGGTTTGGAATTATGGTACGATAAATTTCTTAACTGGAGGATGGGTGTCGTTTAGCGTTTACCGATAGGATAAACTTTAATTAGGCATTGAGAAAAGGCCCTTAAGTCTAATACATAATGTACCTATAAGTAAAATGGTTCCCATAAAACATATTCGAAATTCCTGATGCCAAATTAAAAGCTTTAATTAAAACTGTCCCTAAGCAAATCGCATAATCCGTTTCTCATAAAATTCAAATATGTACATACATATCCACTTAATACAAATTTGATAGTAGACATTTAAATTATCTTTACTTCCTTCAATGAATCATGGGCAGAATATAATGAGCATGTTGTAGCAAATCGTATTTTATCTTTAATTGCCCGCCGAATCTTTGTGTCTTTTCTCTAGACATAATAAAAATATTGTATGGGGGCGAAAAAAAAAACACAATACTCCTCACTGTACTATATTATCCATAATATCTAAAAAATATCTAGATCCTATCGCGCATTTTCAATACATAAATGATGGGCTGAAAAACGGATTAGCTATCATAAGAAGAGAAACATCACATCATCGAAGATCAATTGACGTGATTCGCTTTGTCCAATAAGTATTCTTAATATGTGCCATATACCGGCATTAGAATTGTTTACGCACGCAGATGTTGTATGGGACGATCTGTCTTTCATCGGGAGAACTCACTCCCTCTAGTCCCATTGATGGATTCATAGCACTCAAGACTGCCTTAAACTTTTCTCAAGTAGATGTTTTTCCCGTGGTGCCATGCCACCATACCATGTATTCCTCGTGACGAGACAACGATGACGGCGTTCGGCGCTGTATTTCAAATGGATTGACTTATTTTCTTAATTTATTTTCCAAAAAGACGCAAAGATATTAAGAGTTTTTCTCGTTTTTCCAACAAATGAAACAATCTTTTCTTAGCATGAGTGTTGTGGTCGTTGTATCGTTCTCGCTCTTTGGGAGAATCGAATGTCAGCGGCTTTCAACTATGAAATTGGTGCGTTATTGTTCTTTTAAGCGATTCCCCTAGTCCTTTTCTCTTGAAGCATTTCTTAAACGTTCGTTAGTCCAGCGTATTATTCGCCCATCCCGAGTCCGAAGCGTGTATACCCTAGACCTGTGCAGACCTTCTGGTGACACTAAACTACAAGTGATCAACGGCCATAAAAAATGTGGGACCATACAGGATACATATTGAACAGAATTGAGCCGATTTACTGCCACCAGTTCCATTCTATGTAAAGTACCATATACGAATAGTATTTGAGATAACATTTATAGGGAGATAAGCGAAGCGTTCCTTTGATCATGCCAACTTTCAATACGTATACCAACTAGATCAGTTTAAAAACATTTGACGAAAATTTAAAGTTACTAGCTTCATTTTTCGAAGGTTACCGCATATTTCAAGTACCATTTGCACGGGAGTTATGGGTTTCTTTGGTCGGATTTTGCTTATTTGCAATACCAACTATGATAACAAGATCCTACTACCAATATTCGAACAAATTTTCAACTCGCTGGCTTCATTTTATCCAAAGCTACCGTAGTTAGGTATATTTCAATTTTTACATTTGGAGTGTAAGTAGGCGTTTCTTTTGTCGGCTCAAGCCTATTTTACTAAAACTGAATGAATGAATGACTCAAATTAAAGGTGTTTAATTTTAAATTAATTTTCTTTAAAATAATAAATGAATGAATTTGGCATCTGATGTTTACGTGTCAAAAATTAGCATGTCAATTTGTTCAAAAGTTTTAGACAAAAACATGAAAAGTATGGTAATATGGGGAATTAGAAAAGCGAAACTCTTACATGAGACCCCAATATGGCCCTTTAGCCTTTACAGTCATTTACCAAGGACCAAACGTTTAATGTTTATTTTTATCGGGAATTATAGGTGTATGTATTATAGTGTATCTCTTCCGAAAACAACCGCTATTCCAGCTTGCCTGGTATGATCTTCGCTGAGGTTACTGAATCCGATGTCCGCGAAATTATTAAGCGGTCCAAAAATTGAAAAGCGCCTGGTCCTAAGAAATTGCAGAATTTCTGGTATAAGCGATTTTCGAGTATATGTGGTCAGCTCGCACAACAGATAAATCTGTTGATAAATAGGCCTGAGGAATTTCCACCTTTCCTCACTGCGGACGTTACCTATTTGTTACCCAAACGGGAAACCGTAGACAGCCCTGCTGAAACTCGGCCAATAACATGCTTGCCGACACTGTAAAAGTACATTACAGCCATTATTAATGGCAGGGTCTATACGCATCTCGAACAGAACAATACCCTTGCCGAGGAGCAAAAGTGCTGCCGACTCGGATCTAGGGATTGCAAGGAACATTTAACGATCTGCTCGGTCGTGGTAGGACAAAGCTAAGCGCAATCACAGGAATCTGTATTGCTGCTACATCGATTACCCCAAAGCGTTTGGTAGCATCCCTCATAGCTAGCTAATCAAGGTCCTCCACATGCACCGCGTAGATCCTGCCCTAATCAATTTCCTAACAAAAATTATGAAAGGATGGCGCACAATATCAGTGCCATTAACCGATACACTTCCGATGAGGCATATTCTCAGGGTATTCTTCGGGTTCTCGCTGGATCTGCATGGCGCTGAACCCCCTTTTATCACTTTTGAATTCGACTAGACAGTGCATAGTCTTCTTGGAATGTTTTTCAAATTCGAGCTGACTCACCTGATGTACTTAGATGACGTCAAACTATACTCGGGAAGCGAAGCCGTGACATTCGGATGGACTTCGGGTTTGACAAATGTCGAGTCCGTGCCATCCGCAAGGCGCATCCCGGCTTCAACTTGAATTATGTATATCCAAATAAGTCCAATGTCGAAAGCAAACTTTTACAAATACCTGGGAATTCTGCAAGGTGAACACATTAGCATTGATGACTTGAGAGATGGATGCTAGTTGAGTTCTGGCGCAGATTGAAATTGGTGCTAAAATCAACTTTTCGGGAAGAAACAAAATAAGTGCGATCAATTTATATGCCATTCCTTCACTGACCTATTCATTCGGAATAGTCCCGTGGACTGTCACATTTTTGGCGGATATTGAACGGAGATTACGTGCTCCGATGTTCAAGTTCCGACTGCCAAAATCGTCAGTGGAGCGAATGCGTCTACCTCGTGACATCAGAGGTAGAGTTGACATTGCTAACTTATTTCAGAGGTAAGCAACATCGAGAGCTTTGCAGAATGCTGTCTGCACGGCAAATCATGGTTTGAAAAAAGAGTTTTTAAGAATAATTTCCCCCTCGAAGGGGGGCCCAAAAAGCGTGATTCGCCGGTTTCGACCGCTGGTGCGAAGCGCGTCTCATCAGACGCCTCTGCTCCGCGCATCGCACCAGTGGGAGAGGCGTGACCGGGAATGACCCAAGACAGATGTTGTTTTGCCTTATATAGGCCGACCAACACGACATGGGTGTGAATCCATACCGAATGCAAACTGCAACGTGCAGCTTGTAGGTATAAAATTCATTTCATTGTTCTGGCTTGGCGCCAGTGGCAATTTACAAACAAAGTTTTTTGCCGGGCGACGGCCATCGACTATCATACAACGTGCATGATGCTTAACATGCCGTCGCCCTTACCAGCCATTAGTGTGGCTACACGTAATGAAAAAAGAGTTTTTAAGAATAATTTCCCCCTCGAAGGGGGGCCCAAAAAGCGTGATTCGCCGGTTTCGACCGCTGGTGCGAAGCGCGTCTCATCAGACGCCTCTGCTCCGCGCATCGCACCAGTGGGAGAGGCGTGACCGGGAATGACCCAAGACAGATGTTGTTTTGCCTTATATAGGCCGACCAACACGACATGGGTGTGAATCCATACCGAATGCAAACTGCAACGTGCAGCTTGTAGGTATAAAATTCATTTCATTGTTCTGGCTTGGCGCCAGTGGCAATTTACAAACAAAGTTTTTTGCCGGGCGACGGCCATCGACTATCATACAACGTGCATGATGCTTAACATGCCGTCGCCCTTACCAGCCATTAGTGTGGCTACACGTAATGAAAAAAGAGTTTTTAAGAATAATTTCCCCCTCGATACGGTATGGATTCACACCCATGTCGTGTTGGTCGGCCTATATAAGGCAAAACAACATCTGTCTTGGGTCATTCCCGGTCACGCCTCTCCCACTGGTGCGATGCGCGGAGCAGAGGCGTCTGATGAGACGCGCTTCGCACCAGCGGTCGAAACCGGCGAATCACGCTTTTTGGGCCCCCCTTCGAGGGGGAAATTATTCTTAAAAACTCTTTTTTCATTACGTGTAGCCACACTAATGGCTGGTAAGGGCGACGGCATGTTAAGCATCATGCACGTTGTATGATAGTCGATGGCCGTCGCCCGGCAAAAAACTTTGTTTGTAAATTGCCACTGGCGCCAAGCCAGAACAATGAAATGAATTTTATACCTACAAGCTGCACGTTGCAGTTTGCATTCGGTATGGATTCACACCCATGTCGTGTTGGTCGGCCTATATAAGGCAAAACAACATCTGTCTTGGGCCATTCCCGGTCACGCCTCTCCCACTGGTGCGATGCGCGGAGCAGAGGCGTCTGATGAGACGCGCTTCGCACCAGCGGTCGAAACCGGCGAATCACGCTTTTTGGGCCCCCCTTCGAGGGGGAAATTATTCTTAAAAACTCTTTTTTCATTACGTGTAGCCACACTAATGGCTGGTAAGGGCGACGGCATGTTAAGCATCATGCACGTTGTATGATAGTCGATGGCCGTCGCCCGGCAAAAAACTTTGTTTGTAAATCATGGTTTAACTCCACTCAACTTAAAGGATCAAACATTTACTCCTTTGAGTCTGGTGAAGATCGACAAATTGAAGGCAAAGGCGATGCATGGTAAACATGCGAGTGGCCTTTGGCAACCATTTGTTAATCTGTCGAACAGTTGGCTTCGTGCAGAGTATGTCTTTGCCGAAACAAAAGGATCGGTGGTTTCCATTCAGGACGGCGTGATCCCCACCTGTGCATATTTTAAGCATATATGCAAACAATGGGTGGATGACGACCGGTGCAGAATGTATGGCTCAGTGTTGGAAACACTTGACCATCTCATTTCTGGTTGTTCTGTAATGGGACCGGTAGAGTACAAGGACAGACACAATGTTGTATGCAAGTTAATCCACCAACATCTTCCCTACAAGCACAGTTTGATAAGTGAAACCGTTTCGATCCACAAGCAGTGATTGACAGCACTCGCTTCACAATGTACTGGGATCGTCAAAACGTTGCTCCCCAACTATACGTACGAGTATATTCGGCACGCGTACTCATATATAGCAGCCACTGCTTTCCCATTCTCATCTCCTTTCGGAAGAAGCGACACAAGGTTTATACTGAGATCCTCTGCTGTTCTTAGTTCATTCGCAACTGTAAGGTTCTCGGAAAGTATAGTGATACGAAGCGCCGCCGTCTGTCCGTTCGTCTTGGAAGGTTCTCTTAAAAATAAAAAATATAATTAAGATCTAAAATTGTCATATTTCCACTTAAATAATAAATAATACATGGCTTCTGTCGTATTGGCAAATTGTGAAATTTATAAATAATATCGCGGATGTTTAGTGAATGCGGTGATTCGTCCGTTGGGTATAGTGCGTGAGCCGCAAGTGAGTCACGACACGACTATTAGGCCTAAAATTGTGTTTTGAGATCAATCATTCTTTTTCGGAAGCAGTATTTCGAAACGCGTGTTCATGTGGGGGGATAATCGACTAAAGGTTGAAAGTGCGGTGGTACGTGACCATTTCGAAGAAGACCCCCAACGATTCCGATACTAATCGCCATAGTACAATACAAAACGTATCTAGAAATTAATGAAGCGTGCATTTGTGGATAGTGAGCATAACCCATTTAAAACGAATAAAGATCTTTGGTTCTGGCTCACCATCTAATAAATATCCTGAGTAGTGCTAAAGTTCTCAGTACTGGTGAATGTGCTGCAGTGTAAATTAAAAACGAGTCTTGAATCACTTTTCCCAAGATCGCTCCTTTAACGCGATATAGTCTTGAAAAGACTTTGCCCTTTCTTATGAGTGTGTCCCGTTTTATTTTTAGCATCCGCGTGTCGATGGAACCCCCGGTTTTATGACGACGTCGTGACAATTCGATCCGCATTTGAGATTGGGAAGTCATCTGAGGGCGAAATGAGTTCCAGCACTCGGTGTTATAAATAAATATGAAACACGGGCATAGAAAAGCCAGCTAATATAGAGAGAAAAGTGGCAAGAACAAGAAGAGATAATAAAAAAAACAACAACGTACATTGGATTACTTTGCCTCTTTCGGAATACAAACCCCGCTGTCATATTGTTCACGAAGTTGATCCTTGTAAAGAAATCACCGAAATAGTCTCAAATCTCAACTGTCGCTCCCTGCGATCCCGCGTGATCGTGTCACGCTGTCTGTCGTCCACTCAGTAAAACACGGAAACTATGTCGTTTTGTTTTCATTTCTTTTCCGGATTTCCGTTCGCCGGGTTTACGTTAGTGCCTATTCCGTGAAGATTTCGTGGGAAGTGAATTAGAAAGAAAGTGCGTAGCGCCCCTCGATATTCCACGATATCTTGTTTATAAATAAATTCATGTATGAAAAGTGCAATAGTGGAGTGAATATGTGTTTTACTTGAATGTATCTATCGTTCGTTGATCTATGTATGATTCAACAATATCTAATTTATTGCCCTGATGATCTTTAATTTGATTGTGTGGATGTACATCGTATTCAATGGGATTATTTGAAATTTTCGTCTTGAGATGGAATTAAATTGATACTATCGATCAATGTAACACGATGGAGTCCAAAATGATACTGTGGATACTTCTTTTTGCACTTTCAGTGCCGATGGATGCAGTAAAAGGTATAAATATTTGTCTTGTAAAAGTACATACACACATTATAGTATGCGTTTCATATTTTCTAGAATAGAATAAAATTAGACAATTATGCATAGTAACTACTTCACCTCTGATTTCACTGAAATTTTAGTAAAATATGTTGAGACTTGAGAGTATGTTAGAGTTCAGTATGCTGAAAAAGAATGTACATATGTATACACAATATACATACATACATACATATATTTCGAATGGCTCCAAACGTCGACTTTTGTAAAATCGCTTCGTTTCGTCCACTATGATTTCAATTGGGATCATTGGGAACGGCGTCAACGTAGGCAGAATGACCCCAATCGACGAAACAATACGACTTTACGAAGGGCAACATTTCGAGCCAACTCAGTTTAACAACAACATAATTCTGCATGGGTCAGTGGTGTGTTTTAAATATAATCTATAGCTTTTACCTATGGAGCTGGGAGGCCACCACCCATTGGGACAATCTCTATGGCAGATCTTCTCTGTTACAGCTAAACCAAAATAAGGTCAAAAATAGCTGTGGTTTTCAAACAGGACACTATTGTCTGAGAAGCGATCTTAAGACATAAACATAGTAGAGGGCAGTAGCTGCCGTTGAGAGTGATGATGAAACGTCAATGCTTGTTCTCTGCTAGTGTGGCAGCTGGCAGGGCACGCATTATTGTGGGCTTCCCCGACCCACCAGATATCGTCGACCTTATCCAACATTCCATAACTTCATCAATAGGATCAAGGTTGACAGTTTTAGTCCTGTTATCAGACCTAAGGCTATAGCACAACCAACTATTTGTGCGTGCGACCTCAATGGCCCAATAAAATGAAGAAATCAACAAACTGTTTGTTTTCCTATTTTTGGAAAATACATGCACCACATGTTCGTGACCTTATGGGCCAAATTTCTGACTGAATGCGTGACGCCACGGACTGATGAAAAATATGTACTTATTATAAGTTACTTCTTATTGTTAAATCTTGTGAGATTGTATTGTTGTATTTTTTTATTAGAATTATAAAATTTCGGGAAAGGGTCCCAACCCCCTGGACCCCTCCCCTGACTACGTCACTGTCCGCAAACACGGGTAATAAATAGGTTCCTTTCGCTAACCCATATTATCCGAGAGCTTTTCCAACAAACAGCTATACCGTGCTGTGTCATAGTAGGTTGAACCAAAGAGGATTGATAATTCTACAATAGTTATCACTCCATATAACTTTCCCCTCTGCCAGGAGATTTGTATTGTATGTATTGACAAATTGTATAGACTTCACAAGAAAGCTGACTCCGGCGGTAGATTTGTATGTATTGATTCTCTTGTGTATCTATACTGTGAGTTTATACTATGTTTATACAATTTGTCAATACATACAAATCTCCTGGCAGAGGCGAAACTTCTATGGAGTGATAACTCTTGTGGAATCTATACTATTTGGTTGAACTTTAGCTGCGAAACACCACACCTTATATGAAAGCCCGGTTTCCTTAATTTTATAGGAGCTGTCAACTTTCAGGGCTTAGTGGAAGGACCCTAAAACCTTCCATAGGAATCAGCACAAGTTTTTTGCCTATAGAGACCCATATAGCAAATTCCATTATACTGGTTGGCTTGTAAATAAAAGCACTGGATAATGGTGGAAGAAGAGGCACCACAGATGCGTTTTTCTCACTAACACAGACGTTTAGAGCGGTCGTTCCTATGGCAGCTACCGATACCGTTGGTTCCGACATATATACAGCTTACAATCGATAAAGACTTTGCAATTTCAGCTGTATAGCTTTAAAACTGAGCCAGGCGGATAGACAGACAGACAGACGGACAAAGCTTAATCGAGTCATTTCGTTATACTAACCAAGAATGTATGCACTTTATATGGTCGGAGATGCTTCCTTCTGTGCGTTGTAAACTTCAGAACAAAGTTAATATACTTCGTGAAGGGTATAAAAATAGTAACTAGCGAGCCACTTTTATATTCACTAGCGAATTCACTAACGACTTGCAGGTGATAACTCTGTCGTTCATTTTTTACATTCGCTAATGTAGTTTCTCGGGTCGCTAATGAATCGAGAAACCTTCACTTATAGTGAATATATGAGGATTTCTATTTGGTCTACAACTTAATAATGAGACTTTTTTTTGGAATTTTGGGCATTTATTCATAGATTTATTCATATAACTAAATTATTCAAAATATTGGCCATCAGCAGCGATAACTTTCTCCCATCTTTCGGGAAGTCTACGAATTCCGTCGCGAAAAAAATCTTGGGGTTTCGAGGCTATCCATGAATCGAGCCAGTTCTTAGTATCCTCATATGAAGTGAAGTGCTGATCAGCCAACGCATGAGTCATCGAAGCGAACAAATAGTAATCGGATGGAGCAATGTCAGGGCTATACAGCGGGTGGGGTAGCACTTCCCATTTGGTTGTTTCCAGGTACGTTTTCACGACTTGCGCAACATGAGGGCGAGCATTGTCATGCTGAAGAATTATTTTGTCGTGCCTTTCAGCAAATTGTTGCCGTTTTTCACGCAATGCTCGACTCAAACGCATCAATTGCAGTCGATAGCGCTGCCCGTCAATGGTTTCATTCGGTTTTAGCAGCGCATAATAAAGAACACCGATCTGGTCCCACCAAATGCAGAGCATAAGCTTGGAACCATGAATATTTGGCTTCGCGGTCGATGTTGATTGGTGCCCGGGCGGTCCCCATGATTTCTTTCGCTTTGGGTTATCATAATGAATCCACTTTTCATCGCCGGTCACAATACGATGCAAAAAACCCTTCCGTCTTTGCCTTTGAAGCAGTTGTTCGCACATGCAAAAGCGCCTCTCAACATCTCTTGGCTTCAACTCGTACGGAACCGAGTGGCCTTGCTTTTGGATCATTCCCAGTGATTTTAACCGCTTCGATATGGCTTGCTGAGTCACTTCCAACGAAATTGCCAACTCTTTTTGAGTTTGGCACGAATCTTCTTCGAGTAATTTCGTCAATTCTTCGTCTTCAAACTTTTTTGGCTGGCCAGGTCGCTCTTCGTCGGTAATGTCGAAATTATCATTTTTGAACCGATGAAACCACCGAAAACACTGTGCACGCGAAAAAGCATCGTCACCGTAAACTTCCACGAGCAATTTATGACTCTGAGCTGCAGTCTTCTTAGCAAAATAATGTCCAAGTAAAACTTCCCGCAAATGTTGTTTTTTTCGTGAATTTTCGAAACTTTCCATGGTCCGGTAAAATACGTTGTCAACAATCAACACGAAATGTTTATACTGACATTGACAGCTTATGAATACAAACTTCAAATGGTATGTATGTCAAAGATGGACTACCATTGGTTTATCGGTGTTGCCATCTCTAAAAAAATTATTAAGTTGTAGGCCAAATATTTTCGCTAAGGGTGAATGTTTCTCGACTCAGGTAACCCGAGAAATAATGGCCTGCCTGGAGCTGGTGTACGTTCCTCGCAGTTGGAGGGAAGTGCGGGTGATTTTTATCCCGAAAACGGGTAGAAGTTCACATGCGCGCCCAAACGATCTCCGACCAATAAGCCTCTCTTCTACTTTACTGAAACTATTAGAGAGACTGGTTGACATCCATTTGCGGGACACTATCCCGTCACGGCTTTTATCCACGTCGCAACATGCTTATTGGAAAGGTAAGTCGGTGGACACGGCTCTGCACTCTTTGGTCAGTCAGATTGAGAAATCCCTTGATCAAAAGGAATACACGATGGTTGTATTCCTGGACATCGAGGGTGCTTTCAATAATATTAGACCTAGTGCGATAATTGAGGCACTCCTGGGCCTCCAGGTCGACGAGTCGCTTTGTAAACTCGTTAACATACTACTAACATCTCGGCGCATACACACTACCCTTGGTACATCGTCGGTATGTAGGGATGTCTGTAGAGGAACCCCGCAAGGGGGAGTGCTGTCTCCCCTTCTTTGGAATGTAGCGATCAACAGACTGCTTCTAAAACTGGAAGAGGTCGGGTGCAAAGTTATTGCGTATGCGGATGACGTTGCCATCGCAGTCACAGGTAAGTTTCCTGATGTCCTCTGCGGGCTATTGCAAAACGCCCTTTCTTTTCTAACTGAGTGGGCAAACCTCTGCGGCGTCGGAATTAACCCGCTTAAGACGGAGCTTGTGCTCTTTACCAGAAGACGCGTGACTCCCCCTATTGAACCTCCCTCACTGGAGGGTATTCAACTGGTTTTCACCGACAAAGCTAAGTTCCTCGGTCTCATCTTTGACAGGAAACTTGGGTGGAAACCCAACATTGAAGAACGGGTCAAGAAAGCTACTGTTGCCCTCTACTCGTGCAGGAAGGCCATAGGTAAGAACTGGGGCCTGCAGCCTAAAGCTGTATATTGGTTATACACAGCTGTAGTACGTCCTATACTACTGTACGGAATAAGTGTATGGTGGACGGCACTTCGAGTAACGGCCTATTGCAACCTACTAAGTAAGGTACAAAGGCTAGCGGCGCTGGCTATAACAGGGGCTTTCAGAACAACTCCGTCAGCCGGGCTAGACATGGTGCTCGGCTTGCTCCCCCTGGACATTTGTGGCGAACAGTTGGCGGCTAACGCGGCTCTACGCCTTCGCGAAACTGGCCAGTGGCGCACGTTGAGTGGCGGGCACTCGACTGTACTGGGCAACTTTGATCTCCCTGTGGAAACGGACTATACCTGCGCGAAATACATTTTCGGTCGGAACCACACCAGCTTGATTCCGTCAAGGGATCTATGGTGTGCTAACACGCTTATGACCACCGACTCCATTGTCATCTACACGGATGGCTCTAGGACCGACGGCGGAGTCGGGGCTGGCATCTATTCGGAAGGATTGGGAATTTACTTGTCCTTCCGTCTTCCTGACTTCTGCAGTGTCCTACAGGCGGAGGTTTCTGCAATCCTGGAAGCTCTGAACTGGCTGGGAAATCATGTTGTGACCACGAGGGACGTCACTATTTACACGGACAGTCGGGCTGCAATTCGATCACTTGAATCCGTCCTGACTACATCGAAGACCATCGCGAACTGTCGTTTAACCCTCAGAGTGATGGGTGGTTATTTCAACATAACGCTCTGTTGGATACCGAGCCATTGTGGCCTCGCAGGTAACTGCGTGGCGGATGAGCTGGCTCGGGTGGGGACAACCGGAGTTATTGACGGGGACCGCGCTAACATCAAAATGCCAGCCTTATCGTGCAAACTTGCTATCAAAGCCACTGCGGTTGACAGGGCGAACATGAGATGGTTAAACGGCGTTACGTGCCAAACAACGAGGTCGATTTGGCCGAAACTTGACCCTAGCCGCTCCGCCACACTGCTTTCATTGAACAGGAAACACATCGGCAGAGTTGTGGGGGTTATTACGGGGCACTGTCCTATTGGAGAGCTCGCCTGGAGGCTTCGCATTCCTCACAATGACTACTGCAGGAGCTGTGATGACGTGGATGAGGAGGAGAGCGTTCTCCATTTCCTATGTCACTGTCCGGCCCTGGCTGAGAGGCGGAGGAGGTTTCTGGGTTCCCGATTTTTCTGGGAACTGGAGGACCTTAAGGAAGCTAGTGTAATACAGCTCAATCGCTATATTGCCAGCACAGGCTGGTTTTAATGCCTAGGTTTTATTAAGGTGGATTTAGTAGTATCACAACGGACCCAGCGGTGGTCTATGTGTGCTGTGCGTTAGCATGGCAGCCCCTTTACCTAACCTAACCTAACCTAACCCGAGAAATATGATTAGTCGCGTATGTAAAAAATGAGCGACCGTGTTATTAGCGACGAGTCGTTAGTGAATTCTCTCTGCGTCTGCTCTCAGCGACGCTCCAAACGTTTATCGCAGCTCCAACATAAACAGCTCTATGTAAAAGCACGAATCCATTCCCATCGCTTCACTATCAGCATTGCTCTATTGTTTATCGAAGCTCCAATATAAACGCACCCTAAGTGACTCGCTGGTTCGCTTGGTATGCTGGGTACACTCATTCTTACTACCCACCTCGATTCACCGTGTTTCGCCGCCTCTGGGTGCGAGGAATCAGTAAACTTCAATTTTTCAACAATGTGCCAACACTTGAAGCTGCGCTGAAAACGTAAAAATTATTATTAAAGCAAGAAAGTAATATGCGAATGAGGCAGCAATATAAATGCGGTATGTTCCTATTTAACCGAGCGACGCATCGTTGTTTGCATCTTGACTAATAGTGGCATCACTTGCTGTAGCGTATAGACCGAGCAAAACGAGCGTTCTAGGGTGGTATACTGAGGGTAGCAACCCCTTAAACCGCGGAGCTCCCGGTCAACTAGGAATGTTTCAAAATTGATTATAAACAGTATTAACAAAACAAAATCAACTGTCGAGCGAAACTGCTATTTATTTTGAAAGCTGTTAGCTGTAATTTTTGGATACAATTTTGCTAGCTACAAGCTTGAAAGTTGGCAATTTGCTAGCAAAATTGTTTCGATTTGACAATATCCTCCTCTCCACAGTTAGAACATTGCAGTAAACACTGAATTGCGGCTAATATCCTACCCCAGAAATGAAAAATATCCCGTAGAAATCAGATAAAATTGTTTCCCAGTATGTACTCTTTATGATTTTGGGAACCCCTCCTGTAACTATCTCTCTAATTGCCTTGACCCCTCCAGGGGCATGGGCTCGTCAACATCTCTAGCATTTCTATGCCTTATTGACGTTTCAATAGCATATCTACTTTTCGGAAGTGCAGTTGCTAGCATGCACCTCCTATCCGCGCCGTCTTTATACTGACAAGCTCGGAGCACAGTGAGAGTTCTATTAGTACCCACAGGCAGTTTTTGATCGCTCCGAGATTTCATCTCCGAGCTCTAGATTAGAATCGTAGTGTGGTGACCGAACGATCACGGCCACCGAGCGCTATAACTATAAAGCACCGACAAATAAAAAAAGTGCGTATAAACAAAATCTTGCTGTTTGTTTTCATTTTTCCCGAGTTTTTATCTACATTTCATATGAGGGCAAAATCTCTTCCTCTTTCCTTCTCCTCGTAGGCGCTCCCTGGAAGGGCAGTGGTGCGATGATTTGGTTGAGGTAAACATTCCCTCTGTGGTGTGGGGTATAAGAATAATACCACGGCCTTTCCCTTTAACGGCCTGTCATTGAAACCAACGAACAAAGGACAGGATGTGTATGCCAGCAACTTACACTGCCGAAAATTTTCTATATGCTAATGAAATATCAACTATGTCTCGGATAAGGACTGACTCAACAGTTACGACTTTTGGCTACCGTATACAATGACAAAGATTTGATTCTGGAATGTACGTACTCTCCTGGACAATGGATCAGCAGGTCCCCAGAACGCACGATTTCTTCAATTAGAGAGTGAATTTCTGCGGTATAAATTAAACATCTTAGGAGTTAGCGAGACAAGGTGGTGAAACAGCGGAGAATTTATCTCTTCAACGCGTAGAACTGTAATGCTCTACTCCGATAGAGCTACTGGTAGTTGTCGTGAGTCAGGTTTGGGACTCCTCTTAACTAGAGCCGGATGAAACTGTCTCTTATCTTGTGATCCTGTCTCCGACAGAATCATGACTGTCAGGTTCCGGACCAAAATGACAAACATCACAATAATACAATGTTATGCTTCAGCTAAATCCAACAATGCCGTGGCGAAAAACATCTACGAACAACAACACGCAGTCCAGAGCGGAACACCTAAAGGTGACATTATAATGGTTATGGGGGATCTGAATGCAAAATTTGGCGCTGATAACTATGGGCTCAGACATGTAATAGGGAGACACGATCTTGGGTATCATAACGACAACGGTGAAAGATTTGTAAAGTTCTTCAACTTTCAGTCTCTTCATCGGTGGTACTATGTTTGAACATAAGGACCACTACAAAATCAGTTGGTCCTTTGTTTATCGGCGCTGAACCCAAAATCAGATCGACCACTTTGCCATTAGTACAAGATTCTATAGTTGCCTCCTGGACGTGCGAAACAAGAAAGGTGCCGATATTGGGATGGGAAGAAACCATTATCTTATGATCGCTAATGTTCGATTGCGTATTGCAGCCGTGCGCCGTCCTAGCAACAAAATATCCAGCCGCCGCAAATTTAACACCGCTCGACTAAAAAATCCAGCTGTCCTGCAATAATATAACGACCATGTTGCGCTAAAAGCAGCTGAGATTATTAGTCACCCAGATAGTGATATAAATGAAAACTGGGATACCATTAAAAAAATGCGTATATTGATAGCGCAGATACCATCCTCCGCACAAACTCGGATTGCCGGAATAAGCCCTGTATGTCCGACGCTTCATGGCAGCGGATTGTTGAAAGAAAAGAGCTGAAGGTTCGTTTGGCTGCAACATCGGACGACAGTCGAAGCAGCATCGGACTCCTTTACCATCAGAAAGCTCGAGAGGTTCAGCGTTTATGCGAATTCTCTTCTAGTCTCAGCAGAAGAAGCCGCAAGAAGTAACAACTTAAACGCCGTACACGACTTCACTTGATTTTCATCGATTTTGAGAAGCTTTTCGATAGTGTGAACCGGGATTCTAAATGGGCGGTTTTGCGCAGGAGAGGCATCCCTGAGAAGCTTCTGGGTACTATTAAGGCAACCTATGACGGCGCGAAATGACGCGTTCTGCATAAAGGTAAGGTGTTGGGGGGACGTTGAGATTCGCAGTGGAGTTCGTCAGGGGGGCATCCTCTCACCGATCCTATTCCTTATAGTGATCGGCGAAGTGTTGCATACAGCCCTATCCGGACTAGACAGAGGAATTCAATGGACTTAAACATACTATCTACATCTTGACTACGCTGACGACATATGCTTACTCTCCCACAAAATTATGGATCTGTCCGCAATGGCGTTAGATCTTGAGAGGGAGGCAAGCAAGCTTAGTTAAAGAGCTAAAGACTAATACCAACAAGACCAAGGTCCTTAGCCCGCCATTGCAAAAAATAAATCCTACACCTATTGCCATCATTATTAATGGGCAGCCTGTGGAGAAGGTGGACAACTACCTGGGTACATTGTTGGCGAAAATGGTGGTACGGAGCAGGACGTCGCTCGTCGTATCAACCAGGCTAAGGCCGGCCGCATCTTGCAGCGTAGACAGGGCAGCCCGCGCAGCGCGCACATAGCATTGTTGTTGTAAAATGTGATTTTGACTCGTCAGAAAGATCGAGTAGAATGGTTTAAATATTTAGTCAAGTAGTTTAGCCGCTGACTAAACTACTTGACTAAAATGTTGTTTAGATTTATTTTAAAAAATTACTGGTCACTCGACTAAACTACTTAGCCAAGTGCAAGTCCTGCTACTTTCACCAATATTACGGCAAAGTATGTTTGTGTGGGATGACTCAAAACCTCTGTTACCATCGGAAGGTTGACTAAAGAAATACTCCATTTTCGCCTGAATTCTTATTTCGCTGCTATTCTACTCCCAAAGAAACGTGGCTATATAGGTATGTACATGTATCATTCATTACAGTCTCATTCTATGGCACCAGTTACATTACAATGCCTCTACAAGAAGCGAAAATGTCCACAAATATTCGTTTGAAATTCAGAACAATGCAAGAGAACGCAATGATATTCCTGGCTGCTGGTCGAACAGATTATTGCTTAGTGAGACTGGAAAACGGAAGGGTCAACTTGAATTACAAGATCGAAAACAATTTTATACAGGTAAGTAATAAATCTTTATACGAATCCGTTAGTCCTATCCCTTTCCACTTCACATAGATTGTTTCACCGAAACGGCTAAAATTCAGCGATCTAATGTGGCACGACATCGCGATTCAAAGATACGAAACAAACATCACCATGCAGGTGGATGAGCATTTCATGCGGAAATCTCTGCATCCTAACTCCACAGAGCTAAACATCCATTTCGGAACATTTTTAGGCGGTGCTGGCGATTTCTCGGAAAGTTACCTGGGAACGATTGATTACTTTCGCGGTTGCTTCTCGGATGTGAGTTAGCTACAATTGTCTACTTTAAAATTTGATTTTTGAATAACAAATTTTGATTTTATTTCAGGTATACTACAACAACATTAACTTACTGAAAAGAGCTCGAGAAGGTGCCGGGCATGCTGACAGCGTGGATGTATCATGGATTTGTAGTCCTGAATTTGACGCTGTAGCGGAAGATTCAATCAGTTTTGTTAAGCCTGATTCCTTTATGATGATGGCACGATCGCCAACATTGGAAGGGGAAAGGTGAGATTTTTTAAAACCTTCAAAAAAGATGGTTACATTCAAAACACATCTATCTAACTTGGAATTTTACTAATCTACTGTACTTACGATTAATCTTGGAACATAAAATTTCTATTTTTTCTTCTAGCTGGGCCTTCGAAGTTCGTACAATTGAACCTGATGGCGTTTTATTTTACAACAGTGGTAGCGATTTCATTCTACTCGAAATCTATCAATCGAAACTCCGAACAATCATTCGAAAAGGTCTAACCACTGTTCAATTGTCCCCGGATCGTAATATTTCGGATGGAAAATGGCATAGTGTTGTGATTCGCTACAATGCTGCAATGATAGAATTTGTCTTCGACAATTTGGTCAAGTCCGCACATTTTACGAATAGCAGTAACATAATCATAGACCTTAGCAAGTACTATTGCTTTGGAAGCGGATGTCTTAGCGATGCCACTCATAAAAAAATCCTAAATTCTACTGAAACGGAAATGTATTCCAATTTTCGTGGTTGTATGCGTAATATTGCAATAAATAACAATTTAGTTGGGTTCCCGCACATGAAAGTGACTCGAGGTTTGGCTGTCGGCTGTACGTGGAGGTATCCTTGTTTGGAGAAGAGTCCGTGTATTCTGAGTAGTAGTTGCAGGCAACATGGTACCGAGGAGTTTATATGCGACTGTGATCAGTCGTATTGTATAAAGGCCGAGTATACAGAGCCCTACAAGGTATGGGTCTTGAATTTCTGATGACTATTATACATACCTATATATGGATTACTTTTATGTTATATCTTGTCTTTTTACAGATTTTCGCGCAATCCGACTATACCGACTATGAAATATTGAAAATCAATCCAATGGAACTTTTGGAAGGAGAGCAAGTATATCTATCGCCAACATACATTGAAATCCTCTTCGACTATAAAACCCACGGAATTTTCGAGCAATCTATAACCTTCCACGTTGTTCAACCGCCTAAACATGGTCAGTTGAGAAATCCTTCACTGGACAATGCCACAATAAAAGTATTCTCGCTGATCGATCTGAGTACAGATAAGGTCAAATATGTACACAATGGAACCGAACATTTTACCGATCATATGACAATTGACTTGCAAATATCTGAAGGTGCCCAAACGATACCCGAATATTTCATTGGAAAATTCCGATTTGTTCTACATGTGAATATAACGCCCGTTAACGATGCACCCATGTTAAGTATTCCCGAAAGTAAAATTCTGCGTGTCACTCAAGGAATCCCCAAGATATTGCGTCCGGATCTGCTGACCGCCATTGATCCCGATAGTAACCCTAACTCGCTGATCTACACGATATCGAATTCGGGCGGACATAAAGATCTTACGTACGGACGTTTTCAGTTAAGCGGAAAGAGCACTTTGAAGTTTTCCCAGAAGGAGATCAATGATGGCGTTGTATCGTATCTTTATAACGCGCCGAACAGTAAAGACTATATGTTTGAGATACCGCTACAAGTGTCCGATGGAATAGAGACAAGTACAACAATATATTTGCCAGTATCTGTGCATCCGTTGCAACTCCGAATGATCAACAACACCGGATTGATTTTGATCCATAAGTCTTCAGCGTTAATCACCCCTTGGAATCTGTCGGTTATTTCAAATTCGGATGATGATAATGTCGATATACAGTATGATATTGTGCAACCACCTCAATATGGAACTATTCAGAAGCTAAGAGCCATCGATTCATCATGGATTACGGTGGATAGTTTTAATAGTAGCCAGGTGATTTTGGGTCAAGTTCGATACTACCATAACACCGATATTCCACTTCACGATGACTTTAAGGTAAGCTTTGTGAATTACTTCGTAGTATAGGTATGTCGCCTATTCCTTCAATTCAATCTAGACGAGCATCCGAATAATATTTCAATCGTACTGAATAGAAAGAGAACGAACTGGGCCATTTATCGCGAGATTTTTCTCGAAGAATTGCCGCTCTTACCGGGACAACCGAATAACAAGCAGGAGTTGGATGATATGGTTTCTACTTGTACAAAAGTGACGATCAAATCGTGGGGGCAATAAAAACAACCTGAGTGGTAGAGTGCAGAAATTAACAAATTTGGAGGTAATAACAGGAAATCCTTCAATAAGGCAAACTCATCCGGGACCGAATCGGAATGGTGCGCATATATAAAATAGATCATCTTAGTAGGTTTAAGAAGGAAGTGAGGAAGGCGAAGCGTTGTTCCTGGAAACTTCTCTGCAAAAGGATTGAAAAGTCGAGCGAAGCGAGTAACGAACCCATCTATTCCGAATTACTTAATGAAGCTTGATGGTTCATGGACTTCCTCAAGCAAGGAGCCGTTCGACACCCTGCTAGACACACACTTTCCAGGCAGCTCACCGGAAAATGCAATCGGACACATTCTCCTCATCTATTCTATTAATGTAGAAGATTCTCTGGATCTTTTTCAGCTTTGTGGCATTTAAATCGGCTGGGCCAGACGGTACTATTCCTGCAGATATACAGCACGTGTCAAACATTGTATATCCCTGGATTGAAATCATTTTTAAGGCCTGTCAAGACTACATCCCTCGAACATGGAGAGAGGTGTGGCATCTAATAGGCAGTATGCTGGTCTCTTGGTACAGGTGATCCTGAGATGGCATCAAGTGACAGACTGCTACTATGCGTAATGCAGCATTTTGACTGTATGTTCTTCCGGTGCGCGTCACTCAGGTTCTGGGACCAAGCGAGTCCTTCGTAATTGGCCACCAATCTTCCCATGACTTTATATGTTACCAGCAGGGTCTCCTTGGTCATTCCCTCATTTCTCTCATTTTACTGCAGATCGTTGAAGCATAGGTGATGTTGCCATACTATCCAGGGTGCCACCAAGGATTTTTGAGTGGTTTCTTGTGGAATTTGGAATTTGCCTGATATATAAAGTTGTAGTTTCATCTCCTTGGTCCAAGAGGTGAACAAGGTCGCAGACGATTTTGGCGCTGAGATCAACCAGTTTTTGTTGACGAAGAAGGTGTTGAGCTTGTCAAGGTACCGGTTGATCAATGCACACATAGATGGAGTGTCATTTCCGGTAGCTAGAATCGGACAATCATCCGCGTAGGTGATGAGTTGGAGTCCTTCTGGCGGGGTTGGGAGCCCTGATAGATAAATGTTGAACAGGGTGGGTGATAGGACTTCTGCGGAACAAACTGGCTAATTCTCCTTAGTTTGGATTTCTTTTCCCGGACCTCGGTAAATAATTATCGACCAGGCAGATAGTTTGCTATCCATTTTTTATCGGCCTCCACGTTGTTGTTGTAGCAACGCTTATTGTCATTGAAGGGATTTGGCAGCCCTTGGCTGTTCCTGATGAAATATATTGTCAGGTAACCCTTTTGGGGAAAGTGGATTCTTTTGTGGGAGAGTCCAGACTCTGCTTAACTTCCTCTGCCACAAAAACTGCAACCTGTAGTTAGAGAGCTGATAACATAGAAAGTAACTGTTTTGCGACGAACTGAAATTCAAGGCGAATTACTTCAATAAACAAAAAATAAAAAAAATATATGTCAGTGATAATTTTGTTCCAATCAGGATTATAATGTGGCACTTTACATCAGCTGAGAACTTGGGTTCCTTGGTAAACGTGTCGAAGTTAGACGGTTATTCAGCAGACCCAGAAAAGTTAAGAAACACTTACGGATGTAGTTCATTTGTATAGAAAGTCATGGAATTAGTTCTATAGTTTGTTACAGTTTGTACCAACAAATAGAGGATTAAAAACACGAAACAATGATCCACAATTTTCTCATTGGTCAACTCACGGCTTTGAGCAAATTAAACGTTTATCACATGTGTGTATTTTTATATTTTTATTTTAATAGTTGAACAAAAAAATCTTTACAGTTCACTGCCTCTCTTGGTCCTATTGTAACAAAAAAGTTTGACTTTCGTATAACATTCACCAAACTGAAGATCGGCATTATCAGGCAAAATAGTGTCTCTATTCAAGGCGCCCGTGACACTCTTATAGGCAACAATTACCTGCTTCACCAGACAACCCCATTGCCAACATTCGCCCGTAATATCATCTATACAGTGCGAAAACCCACAAAATTCGGTTATATCTACGTCGAAGGATATCCGCAATATGCCAAGGTGAATTAATGATCATGCATGCAACATGCAACACTCTGGTTCAAAACTTTAATCTTTATCTTCTAGGAAATGGATTCATTTACTCAACTAGATGTCGACAAAAATTTGATTCACTACAAAACTTATCATACATCTTACTCAAGCTTTATCGACACCATGGAGTTCACAGTGTCCGTTTCAGAATGTGACGACATCAAAGGAAGCTTGAAAATTGTCTACAATCCCGAAGAGAATCTGATTAGTCGTCTAACGTTTCAGTCTAAGGAACGACTGCATGCTAAAGAAGGTGAACGTGCTCTGCTATCACGAAAGAATTTCGAGATCCTGTTTAATACTTTTGACAATTTAACGTTCATTATAACACAACCTCCTAAGCATGGAAGTCTGTGCAAGGTCGATTCAGAAACGAACGAACAAGAAGCAATAGATCAATTTGTCCTGGGAAAACTCTACCTGGGGGACATCTACTATTGTCACGATGATTCTGAGTCGGCGGGCGACTCCTTGGAAATGCTAGTACTATCGGATGACGATACTGACTTTCAATTTGTTAGTGAAATCGACATTGATATAACGTTGATAAACGACAATCAGCCTTATCGGCCAGCTGACAAGGTATTTCACATCGTTAAAGATGAAGTGCGGACTATCACCGAACACGACCTATTCTACTTGGACGGAGATGTCAACACAGATCCCTCGAACATAATTTATAAGCACATGTCCTGCAATAATGGAGAATTTTACAAGAATGGTCGCTATACCGACAATTTCAGTCAGGACGATATTAATAATCGAAAAATCAACTTCCAACATAGTGGTCCAGATGTGGGCTCGGCATCATTTATAGTGACGGATGGAGTCCACGAAATTTCAGGATCTTTGGAGATAAGTGCTTCGGAGCCATTTGTAAGGATCGCTGCTAGTAATGCATCAATAGTACAAGAAGGGAAATTTGTTGTTCTCCGAAGTACTGACCTTCCGATTGAAACGAATCTTGATATGAAATTGGATGAAATTCAATTTAATATAGTAAAACCGCCAACCTATGGAGCCCTAAAGCTGCTAAAACGCAAATTGAATGGTACATCGCAAATTAAAACGTTTAACATGAGCTCCATCTATAATTTCACGCAACTGGAGATAGAACGAGAACGGTTAGTCTATTGGAATACGGAACCCGCCTCAATGGACAAGATACGGTATGAATAGTTTTTGGCAAGGTTACACATTGTATTCTAATTGACCTATTGCTTTTTATCGTCAGGTATCAAGTGTCCATTAAGAATATCACGGCCGAAGGAGAAGTTTTAATACGAATCTATCCGGCAGCGTATTGGGAACCTTTACAAGTACGAAAAAATCAAACGTTATATGTTGAGGAATCAACTAGCGTGGCTATAACTAGGGATATTTTAGAGGTAAGGTCTTACTGTCATAGTAAGAGTTGACTTGGAATTCTGTGATGTGAGATACTCGAAAGTCCATATTTATTTTTATAAATGTAGTGAACAGTAATTAACAAGAAAAAGGGAACATTTCATTTCGCAAATAATAGAAGAATCAGCTGGGCGATTTTGGGTTGTATTGTATAAATAGGGGGTTTGTGAATAGCAGCAAATACCAAACTGGATTGCCGCCGTTACACCCAGAGCGAGCGAAGCGAGTGTTCATTTTTATCAATACTGACGTTTGTGATCCCTTAAGTGCGGAGTGCGCGGAACCCACGCAAGATACTGTTGATTCACAATAGTCTCTTGTGCTTTGAAGATTTACTATAAATAATATATCTGGAGTAGCCTCTTTTATAAATAATTATAGTGCGGAATAGTCTCTTTTGTGGACTCCGCTCGCTACGCTTACTCTGGGTGCAAAGGTGGCAACCCAGTTTGGCATTTGTTTGTTAGATACGAACCCCCT
Source organism: Chloromyia formosa (assembly GCA_964017055.1). Classification (NCBI taxonomy): domain Eukaryota; kingdom Metazoa; phylum Arthropoda; class Insecta; order Diptera; family Stratiomyidae; genus Chloromyia; species Chloromyia formosa. Next base: position 27,449,883 of record OZ024815.1, on the reverse strand, counting down.
AGATTGCGGGACATAATATAAAGAGATTCTCCTTTAATCTGCCAAATGGGAATGTTTCGAAAAAATTACATAGATATCATTTTCCGTTACATGAATGTTATTTTTCCCTTCAACTTGATAAATCGTTCGCCAAGAAGAAGTAACAAACAAGATTATAGCTTTAATTATCCTTTTTTTCTTTTGCAGGTTACGCATCCTAGCATATCGCCAGGAGATATAACATATCTCATCTCTGATTCGCCCATGCACGGTTATTTGGAAATCCAATCGGTTACATCTGATGACGAATACAACTGTAAAGTATTCGATCAGTCCACCATAAATTCGGAAAAGATGTTCTACATTCAAGCCGGTGTCAATCAGACCACTGATCATTTTATCTTTGATGTCACAAATGGAATAACATGGTTAAAGAGTCTAGTGATAAAAATCATTATTATCCCTGAGGTGATGTATATCAGTGCCAAGCCATTGTCTGTCGTAGAAGGTAAAGTGACCATTAAATACTAAGTTCTCGTCAATCGTATATTCTGCTAAACGTCTCCGTAGGCAAAACAGTCACCGTTGAATCCGATGATATTACTCCCTATGCCGAATATTACAAGGGAAAAATCTTAGAATATAAAGTTCTGAAACATCCAACCAATGGTTTTTTAATGGTGGGCAAATCGCAAGTGAATCGATTTACACAAAAACAACTGGAATCAGGCTCTGTACAGTATGCTCATGATGGCAGCGAAAATGCTTCAGATTTCGCCACTTTAGTAGCACATACACGTAACAGGGAGAGTCCTCAATTCGATGTAGTTATCAATGTAGTTCCGGTTAATGACGAAGCACCACAGATAATGACTAATACCGGTCTACAGGTGTGGAACGGTGGAAAGTACGTTATAAAGAACACGGATATAAGTAAGTAAAATATACCTCTATGTATTAATTTGTTTATTATAACATTCCCCTATAATGCTAACAGTGGTTCAGGATCATGATTCTCCACCCAGCAATCTCACGTATCACATCCATCATATCTACGGGGGCTATCTGGCATACAAATCCACACAAACTATGAAAATAGATCAATTTACACAACAAGATATTGACAACGAGAACATTGTTTTCCTTCACGATGCCGATTCCAAGCGAAATGAAATCAGTTTTACTGTAAGTGATGGCCTGTTCAATACAACGCAACAAATGCTGTACATACAGGCAAATCCTGTGACACTGATTCAAGTGGCCAACGAAAATCTGCACGTGTTTCCGATGACTCGGAAACAAATCCTACCCGAACAACTGTCGTTCAAGTGCTCGGATGAAACGAGAGCAGTAAAATACAACATCAGCTTGTTACCGCATCTCGGTCGAATTTTGTACGAGTACACGGAAAGTGGTCAAACGCAAGAGGTGACCACCTTCAGTCAGGACGATATTGACAACGGACGCATACTTTATGAGCACACAACTCCCATGAGTGAATTGAAAACCAACGACTCATTCATATTCGATGTTGTCATGGATTCGACGAACAAGTTGCATGATCAGAAGTTCAACATTGAGATATCTGTATCGTCGGGAGGCCTTCTTCGCTTTCTGCCGGTAACAAAGCTAACAGTTGATGAAGGTGGATCGACACCTATCAAATTGGATTTCACGGAAATATTAGAGTATCTGAAAACGCGAGCTGGAATGCTTAACCCTGAGCTTTACATTGAATCGTTTCCTTCGGATAATGGAAAAATTGTCCTGTTCAATGGGGATCATAAACAAACTAGATTCGTGCCAGATGATTTCTTGGCACAACAAGTCCATTACGTTCACGATCATTCGGATACGTTGGAAGATAAGGTGCTTATGTCCGTGTATTTACAACAAGGGTAAGTGATTATTTGATTATCACGAAATTTAATTACCAATAATCATAATTTTGACATTTTTAGGAATATCTTTCTTTGCAATCTTTCCATGGATGTGTCCATCAATCCCATCAACGATCAGCCGTTTCACCTTGTCACAACTTCCCCCCATATAACAGTCGTCGAAGGTGAAAACAAAACGATTACATCGGACGACCTTCTTACCACCGATATCGATACCGATCCTAACAATATTTCGTATAATATCGTAAGCGGACCGACGCTCGGCGAAATTTTCCTAAAATCCAAAAGTGGAGTGTTCCAAAATATTCTGACACTTGACAATAATTTCACTCAAGACGACGTGAATAACGGACGACTAGTTTATAGACACTACGTTAATGCTAGGGATGATCTAAAGTCTACAACGTTTTATTTCGGAGTGTCTGACGGCGTTTTTAATCCGGCTTTTGAAATATTTAATATAAAGATTGTACCAATCTCAATGATAGCGTCGTCAAATGCTGAGCCATTGCGTATACAACAAGGAGCAAAATCAGCTATTCTGAATTTGAAAACTTTAGAACTAGACACTAATGTTCGACGTCATCGTATTAAATACAATATAACGAATTCACCGCTGAATGGTATTATATTGTTGGATCACCAGCCTACATTGCATTTCAGTCAGGAACAATTGGAGAATGGCGAGGTGTCCTATATGCAAACTTATATGACTAAATCGAACGATACTATGCAGGTGAGATCTTATATTATAGGACTACTGCTATTGGTGCTATTGGGCTGAGTTTTCAAAAACGATGTTCCGGTTCGTTAGGCCTCCCATCGTGTTGAAGTGAGATCACACTCAATGGTACTCAATTGCCCTAACCCGTTGTGGGGCATAGCGCGTCAACTATTCCATGTGGCCCAGTTGACGTTTCGTCGGCATAAACTGGTTTCGGAGAATGCAGTTGCTAGCATGCACCTCCTGCACATTCATGGCCACGAACGTCGTCGTGGACAGGATTCGAATTCGACACGCCGGTAGTCAAACATGAGACTGATGCCTCAACGCACGGCGCTACCGGTCGCCCGGTTTACAACGCATAGAAGCAAACATCTCCGACCATATAAACATGAGATGATTTAGCCATGTTTGTCTGCCTGTCTGTTTCTATGCAAACTATTTTCTCCAGCTATAAAAATCAAATCAGAGGTCTTGATGTCCTCTCTCCGAAAAAATAATCCTGCCTCCCATTAGTCGCCTACCTGTGACAAGTCGAGAGATGTTGTGGCTTATTATTACGCCCCGCACCACAGGGCGAAGACAACACAAAAATCTATGGCCACGAACTCCGTGGACGGGACTTGAACCCGTAAGACCTTAGTCAGACATAAGACATGCATCTACGCTCTGAGCTACTGGTCGGTGCAGGGTATGTATGGAGATTTTCTTAGATTTCTTTAGGAGGAGACTCGTTCGCCTGATTGTAAAGTTCAATTGCCTTTGATCATCAAGTGGCATAAAAGTCCATTGGGACAAACATCAACATAATAGCTCTTTGGTGGTACTCGTATATAATGTAGGAAACACGATATTACAAAGCAAATGCGCCAGTAGTGTGGGGAACAGCAGCAGATTCAGTATAGAATCTAATTAATTAATTAAGGCTTACAGAATTCATATCCAAAGAGACATATAGGCTAATAGTAGAAGAAGTAATAACTCTGCTGTAAAAAGCTTCCTGCCAAGAAAACTCACAGGCTGCGAAGCTCCCACACAACACACGAAACGCCTTGGAGCAATTCAATAATTATACCCTTCACTGAAAAGAGTATATTAACTTTGTCATGAAGTTTGCAACACATAGAAGGTAACATCTCCGATCATATAATAATGAGATGATTTGGCTATGTTCGCCTGTCTGTTTCTATGCAAACTACTTTCCTAGTTTTACGGCTATTGAAAATCAAATCAAAGGTCTTGATGTAATGTTCCCGAAAAACTAATCCTGCTTCACGAAAGTTTGCCGGAAGTGGTTAAACCTGTACAAACGAGTCTACCCGCGCCCACAGTTATTTCTCCTGTCACCCACTTCACGAGCCAGGATGGGGTTTTCGAAAAGAGGACATCAAGACCTTTTATTGAACATCTAATTTAGCGGCCCAGCCCTACACTTTTATGCATTTTTATTTACAAGCCGACATGAGTGTAACGCGACCCATTTTTTAACTTTTTTATCATTTGCTAGAAGACATTTCCCGCAGGATCTGCTCAGGCCGGATTGCCATTTCGTGATTGTCATATCAACTCTATAAACTAATTATATCTCGTTAAGAAAACGCTATTGGGATACCAAAAATGCGCGCATCTCCCTTTCTAATAATACATAAGAATGTTTCTAAAATATTTTAATCCCCGAAATATCCCGGAGCCCTAACTACAGAGGGCTGTACCCGTACCCGTATTTGTTGTGTCACTTTTCGTTTTTTCTTTTCTTGGCGTCCCTAGATACTATAAATTTAAAACACATCTTTTTTTCCTTTTCCAGATAAATGCCTACGTCGACGGTACACCATACGGAGCAATACTAGACATTCAAATGTTCGTGGAGCCATTCATCAAGATTAACGCAATTTCCATACGATCTGGTGATAAAATTCGACTTACGTCATCGCTAGTTTCCGACAATCCTACAATTACGAAATTGAATCGACATAATCCGAAAATAACGATAACGCGACCTCCTCAACGAGGAACTATCCGAAAAATTATACGAAATTCTGGCGAAATTGAAAGTTTGAACAACCGAAACATCAACATATTCACCTATAAGGAGCTTAAAAGTGGTATCATCTATTTTGTAGCAGACACTCTGAACGAAGATGAGATCTCCATTAACGATGACTTTCATTATGAGCTCTCCATTAAACCGGTCCAGCCTGGCCAAGGTTTCGTCCCTATCGAAATACACACTTTGAAAGAGAACGTCCACAATCCGTATGATTCAACAATCGTGATAGCTGAAGTGGAAACCCTTCCTTTGCCCTATATCGTGCTTATTCTGGTTGTGATCGCCTTAATCAGTCTCATATGTGTTGCGCTGGTTGTTATCAAGTTGAGATATAAAAATCTAAATAAGAGTCAAGTAGAGAAGGATGTTCCGCCACCTCTACCGCGGCCTCCAGATTTCGTGTCGCTAAATAACAACAGTCAGTTGTATTCGGGCTCGGAAGATGACTCCGTTCCAGTGACGGCTGCTTCAACTCCTTTACCGGGTCTCAGTAACATACCGCATTGTAAGGTGATACAAGTTGGTATCGAACCCGAGCTGACGATTTACGATCCAGAGGATGAAGCTTTAGACGATATTGGCGAAACTCGTCGAATGACCCAAGATCGGTATAATCCATACGGTGAAAATGACGAATGGAGCTCATCGTGCGATATGGGCAACGATTTAGGCTATTCGTCAGTGTCACAGTGCAATCAAGCGACTAATCCGTTGTTGAGGCGCAACCAGTATTGGGTGTAAGATAGTAAATATCAAATAGTCAAGGAAGAGGAGTACATAGTCGAATCTTAAACAAAATCATAATCATAGAATATAATATTAATGGCTTTTCAAAGAAAGGCTTCAGCTATAGCGTCTAGTCTGTTAGATACTCAATTATTCTTTTTACATTAGATAAGCAGTTTAAATAACATACAAACATACTGTATTTTATGATTTTTATCTTTTATAATATATATTCGACATAATACAAACATTATTCAACTTAAGTACTTTTACATTGAAACATGGTGTGTATTTAAATATCATACTCGATAGGACGGAACAATGTTGCGTTACTACTAAGTAGATCACGAAAGACTATCTTTGATACTGTTAATCTCAATTTAATATTCACTTTTCATCTCTTTTTTTATCTCAATAAAGTGTGATGCATTTTTAATATCATAAAGCCGTAGAAAAAATAAAAGCAGATTCTTTTTACAAATTAACACATTTTTTTCAACGACATCTAGAAAGATGATGGTTCCAGTCCTCTGGGCTTGTCTGTGGACGGCGTAACTTGAAGAGCGGCGTTATCATAAGAGTATTCATTTGTGCTATTTTCGGCTGGATAACGATGGTGAATTGTTGTTGTAAGAGTTGGCATTGTTGATACTTCAGTGCCTGGAAAGAAATGGTTCGGAAGTATTAAGTATAAAGTTGCAAAAGCTGATGAATGTACTAATTTTATCAATTAAAATAAATTAAAATTATCAATTTTGTTCGGTTTGATTATCAGTGTACCCTATTCTTACGCCATGATTATTCTGAAACATGTAGAATTGTTTGTATTCTAATTTATTCCCGTATTATGTCCACTATAGGGATAAAATCAGAACAAATATACTTTCTTCCTAATTTAGTTAAGAGAGGAGATAATTAGGGAAGCTGTTATTATGAGAAGTTAAAGCTGGCAAGCTTTTTACCTCCAGCTCATGAGAGCGTTGAGTGCATTGTCTCAAGTGCTAATCTGTTATTTCTCGTTGTCAGCAGCAAAGTTTATTAGCTGCTAAGTAAAGTATCAGATATTCTATATGTAACAACCTCAACCTATCTTGCATGTCATATTAAAAGAGATATCGATTACATCTATTCAACCATAGTTTTTACAAGTTGAATGGCGAAACTGAACACTGAAGTCATGGCTGCATTCACGTGAACAATTTTCGCTACGGAACGCTACATCCCCTCCACTACACATTTGAGGAGACGCTACCTGCCAACATTTCAATGGTGATTATGTTAACATGTTAAAATCCTCTCCACAACTTTCGTTCACCAAATTTCCATTGCAAAACATTTCTTTGGCACATCACGAAACAAGGAAATATCAAATCAAACGACAAGAAGACAGTGAATTTACATAGACGGGGATTCTATTTGCGGTTTTGATGTGCACAAACGTCAACGCACATACCAGCTGCGAATTGTCAAATGTAGCGGCTACATGCTCAGAGAGCGTAAAAAATTTCTGCTACCAAGGGGAAGTAACCGCTCCGGGGCGGATGGAAGGAGCGATTGCAATCACGAGCGGGAGGGGTAGTAGCGCTACGGAGCGCTCCGTAGCGCTCCGGATGAAACGAGTGTCGTGAATGCACTCAATAAAAGGTGTTACAAAGTACTTGAAAACCAATTATAACATGGCCAATAATTGCTTTCATTTAACTCAAGTTAAAAATAATTATTTGCGTCTTGAAAGGATTTTGCAATTTGGTTTGGAATTGGTGACTTGGATTCATTCTGCATACAAACTTAGTATGCTTCTGTACCTTAGCTGGCAAAGCACCATGCCTTTTTGTCGCTACTCGAAACACCGTTACTTGAGGCTTTATTGTCAAATTCCCTCTATTTAATTTCTCTAAAACAAGCAACAACAATTTCAATTTTCACTGAAAACTAATTCGCATTTGGACATTAATACATGGTACTTGAATACATATAGTAAATTTGGTTTGGTTTGCAGGCGATTTGACGCTTTTATTAAAATATGATTTTTTTTTTAAGTAAAGGGCTCTAGCTGTACAAAATTAAGAAATTAGGATAAAATAATGTTAGCACGATCATAACAAAACACAGATTTAGTTTTTAAAAGAAAATTAGCTTAGAAAAATTTTCAATTTACAGACCAATTTCTTTAAAATTGTCTACTCAGTCCCCAGACCCCAGTCCCCAGAGCTAACTTCCATACGAGTGCCATTACCCAATAGACAGTTGCGAAGTAAGAGTGCGTGAATGATAATTGCGATACGAATTATGGATGAAATTTAAGCTTAAATTTCAGTGTTAAGTTTGGGTGTCTGCAGCCGCTCGGACAGACACACTCCATATAAAATACATACGAGTAATGATGGCCGTGATTGCTCCGAGGAACACGTAGCGTTAATCTGTAACAAGTTATCTACAATTTAGTATTTCCCAAGAACCTATCTTTCGCGAAAAGTATTTTAATCAGTACTTAACACCATATAATCAAACTTCTGTTAAATTCATTACCTATATACTCGTAAATGTACACATTTTACGTATGTAAATAATGATCCATACCTGCTGAAACTGATAAGACATTTGTTCCCATTCCAACAATTGGATCGCCGCCACCTCCATTTCGCGTTATAACTGCCACTGATAAATTTTCATTGTTTGTTGTTGATTGTTCATTAGCTGCAGTTTTCTTGACGGGATTTATTTTTTTTAGGAAACACTTGGATAATATACGTTTTCTTCGTAACCAATGAACTACACGAATTGCACATGCTAATAGAAGAATTGCTAGAACGATAGCCAGCAATATTGTGTTGACTCGCTGCTGTTGCTGCAATGCTTTGATATCATCTATATAAAAGGTGGTGGATTCAGTTATTTGTGATTCTGAATATTTAAGAAAAAAATCAAGCTTGTAATGGATGATATCATTGAAAATGTGGTTTACCTTCTAACATCTGAGATTTCCCATAGCGAACATTGTGGAGGTGATCTAAAAAGAGAATAATAAAAACGACAAATCAAAAAAGAAATAGTTTCCAAACAAAACATTTGCAATTATGTAATGAGGGGTGGGGTATATTTTCAAAATCCGTCAACTCCACTATAAGGCCGCTTTTACAAGCTGCGGGGTCACTTGCGGTTTACAAATTTACATTGAATTTAAAAATGGAACAAACCGTTGAGTGGCAAAATTGCATTTAAGTTCAATGTAAATTTGTAAACCGCGGCGGCTACCGCAGATTGGCCAAACGCGGCCTAACGTATTTTGAGTAAATAAGCAAAAACTGATTTTTATACCCTTCATGAATGTGAAGGAGTATATTAAGTTTTTGTCAGAAAAACTTTTTTATTTTTAAGTATATCTTTACCAAATTTAACAAATGGGGCGACCGGTAGCGCAGTGTGTTGAGGCATCAGTCTCATGTTTGACTACCGGCGTTTCGGGTTCGAATCCCGTCCACGACAACGTTCGTGGTCATGGATGTGCAGGAGGTGCATGCTGGCAACTGCATTCTCCGAAACCAGTTTATGCGGAGAAACGTCAACTGGGCCACATGAAACATTCCTAAATTTGGTTTAAATCGGCCCACTATTTCATATATCTCTCATAGGAGCAGTGATATCAGAACAAGTTTTACTGCTAATTTCCAAATGGTAAATGCAGAATGGTTGATCCATTCTGCATTTACCATTTATAACAACATCTCTAGATTTGAGTATTGTCTCTATGTTTCATTTACAAGGTCTTAAGGTCACCACATATGAACGCGCACAACCACGGCCAAACTTCCATCGAACCATCAATTTCAGAGAACGTGCGGAAAAAAATTCTCGTCAGTTCCACCGTTTTATGAAATTGATGGTTCGTTCATCGAACCGGTCATGTGATTGTGCGCGTTCATGTGTGGCGACCTTTAGATATCTCATGTTTACGTAGAAGTAGTAATTTTAGTTTTAAAAATGGAGATGGCGGTTTTTGAAACTGATGTGCTATATTGGCGGATTTAAAAGTAAACAATTTGCATTTAAAGGGTTTTGAAAGTAAGCACTTTAAGATCGCCACACACGGCAATCATTTTACTCGTGAGCATGCATCGAAACACGTCAAACTCAATAGGAAAAAAGTCTCATCATTTCCACCATTCTATGAATGATATTTGATGGTTCGATGGAAGTTCGATCGTGGTTCTGCGCGATCATGTGTGGTAACCTTACAAATTATATTAACAAAAATGATGTTTATCCAGATTTATAAGCACATATAAAAAATTAAAAAAGATAAGAAAAAAAACATAAATATCACATTTTATTAAGGATTCTGCCACCCACATCCGATAAGCTTAATAATCAACTGTGCACTGAAAAATACTAGAGAATAACGGATTCACTTTTAATAATTGAATCGCTTCTACTCATTTAAGAAAACTATTCCTCAAAAGACACAAATAACTCTATCCAATGCAAAGCAATTATTGAACATTGGTACGGAATTATGAGAAATTCAGCGGAATGACGGATTCGTGTAGGTGTCGGATTTTGATTTTAGGCGCGTTCTTTTATACTACGGTGCAGGTTAATTCGACTTAACAACACGCAATTACAACTCTCAACTTTTGCGACGTGTTGTTCGCGCAGAGTATACTTATCGTCATCTCAAATACACTGGTTCAACTCTATTTGACAGTAGAAGCTGTTCATTGCGCAAACTACAATGTAATCCAGCCAGCCTTTAGGAACGCGGCCAGTATCAGGGAGTTATCAACAAGTAAGTGGGCCTACTAGAATACAACATTGGAGCAACCACTACCTCAGTGCGTCAGTCTCATGTCTGACTACTGGCTGGGTCGTTACGGGTTCAAGTACCGTCCACGGCGTTCGTGACCGTAGATGCTTGTGTTGCCCTCCCCTGTGTTGCGCGGCGTAATAATAAGCCAAAACATCTCCCGACTTGACGCAGTAGGCGGCTAAATGGGAGCAGGAGGTGCATGCTGGCAACGTGCATCGTCCGAAATAAGTTTAAGTCAACGAAACGTCAGCTAAGCTACATGAAATAGTTGATATACGCTATGCCTCACTACAGGGGTTCAGCCAAATGAGTACTAGAATACAAACAATAAATGATCTTACATAGACCATGCCTTCATAAAACGAAGAAATAATATCAAACATATTATATGTAGTTAATACAGTTATATACGAAAGACATTACGGATCATTTTGCACAAATTGTAGGTATCGTATAAATTGGACATCAACACGAAAAATTCTATCATAATAAACAAAAGATCAAAATAGATGATGACTAGTTGTTGAAATTATTTGAAGAAGATAAATAAATACGACACATGTAATGATATAGACTTTAACTTAATACAAACACTCACCGATGATATCTCAGATAAAATTAGATTAGCATATCACACAAACAATAACAACAGTAACAAGACCTACGAAGAATATTAGAACCATGGATTACAAGCAATTGTTAAATATACAAAAACAGGGGACAAATTAGGACAGAAATTTGGAAGACATACCCTTAACGTTTCATTAAAAAATATTTACCAAAAACATCGAAATATATAGGTATTAACAAAGACAATAAAAATAGCCAAAGAAAAATATTATAATAATATAATATTATATAACATAGATAAGGATCGGCTCCAAAAATAGTGGAGTATAATAGATGAAATGTCATATAGAACTGAATGAAGCAAAATGGAAGAAACTAAATATAAAAGGAGACATCATACAATCACAAGGCGAGCCAAAAAGAATAGCATTCGAATTTAATAACTTTTCCGCTAATATTGGAAAGAACATTGCGACAGACATAGAAAAACGGAGTCGCTGCAACATCTATTGAAATATTGTAACTACTAATCAACAGAACTGCGCCTTCGCAAAATAAACGTAAAGGAAATCGAAGGAATATTTATCTACATTAAAAGGCTCCACAGCAATTGGGGGCGACCGGAAGCGCAGTGTGTTGAGGCATCAGTCTCATGTTTGACTATCGGCGCTTCGGGTTCGAATCCCGTCCACGACGACGTTCATGGCCATGGATGTGCAGGAGGTGCATGCTGGCAACTGCATTCTCCGAAACCAGTTTATGCCGACGAAACTTCAATTGGGCCACATGGAGCAGTTGACGCGCTATGCCCACAAGGGGTTAGGGCAATTGAGAGAGAACACAGCTCCGGGGGAGGTCGAAAAAACTGTCTGAACTTTGTAACTGATCAAAAAATATACGAAGTGCCGTTATTTTGTGACCAGGCCTCGTATAAAAAAATCTCTAAAAACCTGCTTTAGCACCTGTATTAAAACGGACAAAGCTTAAGGGCGCGCATGATCGCGCAGAACCACGACCGAACTTCCACCGAACCATTAAATATAATAGAACGGTCACATCTGTGAAGAGTATAAAAACGTGTCGGTTTGATTGAACAACACGGCAACCGGACAGCTACCCGGTCCCATAGAGTCCAGTTGAGAGGGAGTGTACTGTAATAAATTTCAAACTATTCAGTACCATGCACTTCTCCATATCATGATATCTGTTGGTGCGGAGAAGTGCGCTTTAGAAATTCAACATACCTTGACACTGTTTCTCGCAAATCTGACGATCGAAATTATGCGACGACTGATTGCAGACCGATTCACATTTTTCACAGTGGCTGTTTAAACTGTTGCAGAACTCATCCAGCGAGCAATTCTTTTGGCCACATTGCTGTCCGGTGATGGCTAAAGCGGCTTCCATCAGAGGGGCATGCAGTATGCTAATAACAAACAACAGCAGTCCACACATTCCGCGGGAAGTTTCGCTGTTTTCGCCGATTTCGTATGACCAATTAAGTTTTGTTGTCTCTCTGTTTACATTATAAGCACGATACGCTTAGGTGAAAACATGCCTGATTAAATGGTGCGCCAGGTACCACCACTACTTTCCGCGCTCCACTCGAGATGAGTCATTGGCAAACTGAGTGGTGATCTCGTTAAACCTGTTTACGGTTTTCGTAGTAAAATCTATCACGAAAATATTGCACTTCAATTTAACAACAATTAACTAGCACTAAATAAATTAACACAATACACAAATTGCAAAATTATCTGCTACGTGCACTATTTAACATAACACTCCAGCCGTATCTTTCGGATCACGTATGAGACGAAACCATCATTCGCCTTTTGATTCACGCCGAAGACTGGAGCCAACCACTCGCAGTTGGAACCAGGTCTGAGTTCGGTTCTGGGTGCAGATACTCACCTGACAGTGGAAGATACGAAGAACAACAACAAACAGGTAAATGTTTTACCTGTTACCTCATTCACCTCTTCTCCGTGTAGCAACAACTATAGAGCAGTAGTAAAACGCAGTAGATCTACAGATAACTCTCAGTTCGGGCGTTCGGGTTAGTGATTGAGGTGTAGGTGCCGAGCATAATGCAGAAATCAGAGAAGAGGCTGAGCGCTGAGACATCTCAAGTAGTTTTGTCTGCAAGGTAATCTTTTAGATGAACGCCAATTTGTCTGAATTTTTAATGAAATATTTGTATTTTTTATTTGTATTGTATTGCATATGTATTTACAAAGCACAATAATCATTTCTAGTAGTTATATAGACTGGCGGAAATAAATAATACATACATACATTCTTGGTTTTCCTGATGCAGAGGATTCAATATGTACAGATACAGTGAATAAATCGAGCGCACTAATAGATTCGAAAAAACAAGGAAACTTTGTCGATCTGCTACTGCTCCATGCGCTGAAAATCACATACAGTGAATCCTCTTTAAAACGGACGGGCGAAAAGTCGGTTTTTTCGCCCGTTATAAAAGGGTGACTTCAACAAATTCTTCAACATTTTCACTGAAACATTAATTCAAATGAACATAAGTAAATATTTTTATACGCTTAGGGATAGGGTATATTAACTTTGTCATGAAGTTTGCAACGCACAGAAGGAAGCATCTCCGACCATATAAACTATATAACTTGGTCGTTATGGCGAGACGAGTCGATTAAGCTTTGTCCGTCTGTCTGTCTGGTTCTATGTAAACTAGTCCCTCAGTTTTAAGTTATCGAGCTGAAATTTTGTACAAAGACTTCTTTTTATTGCACGCTGTAAATAAATATGGAACCAATGAAATCGGACCACTACGTCATATAGCTGCCATAGGAACGACCGGTCCAAAAATTCGTTTTTGAGAGAAAACCTTTTTTATTTTTAAAGATATCTTTTCCAAATTTCACATTAATCAATAGTATCTTTAGTCAAATTACATTCCCAAATTTGGTCGAAATTGGACTAGTCTATCATATAGCTGTCATAGGAACGACCGTTCCGAAAGCAAGTTTTTGTTAGTAAAACTTTTTTATTTCTAAAGATATCTTTACCAATATTTATATTATTCAATTATATTAACTGCCAAACCCGGTCCTAAATTTGGTTGAAATAGGCCCACACATAGGAACAGTGAAATCGGAACAAGTTTAACTACTAATTTCAAAGTGGCAAATGCACCATAATATTACGTTTACACTATACCCAGATTACTATTTTGCGCCGGCTGATTTAATCTGCAACTGTCAAATACATACAATTTTAAACTCACCACACCCAGATTACGCAGCAGATGAAGTAATCTGGGGATAGTGTAAACGTAATATTAGTCACAAACGGCTAGCTTGTTTTTATATATTTTAACGAGTTGCTAATTTTAAAATATCCAAAAAAAGGTATATTATTCCAAAATGTATATTAAATATCTATCCGGCATGTTGCGAAACGAGCTTGCAGTTCTGATAACCTCTTGGCTCATTTATGTAATGTTAAACGGAAAAAGACAAGTGCAGATGAGGCGCAGAATTATCTAGGAAGGGACATGATTATGGACATTGGACAGACACCTTATCATGATTGAAGCTATTCAGGAGTCGAAACTCAACACAAACTCGTTCCTCAACTCCTATCGCAACCACAACATCATCAGGAAGTAAAGAGTGTCCAATTCTGGTGGTAGAATTGCTTTTCTAATTCACCACTAAGTATAGTACTATATTATGAAATTGACGTCCAACTGGCCGACAACATCCTGGAGGTACAAGCTATAGCTATTCAGTCGAGCAATATTGATATTGAAGTGTGAAGTCTACAACATATACATTTCACCTGGATCCAATTGTCCCTCGGGATACAGTGTTAATATCAGCCCACTACTCACTGGCCAATATCGACTCCTACTTGGTAATTTCAATGCTCATCACGAATTATGGCAGTCTAATCGCAACAACGATGCCAGAGGGGTTACCATAGCCGAACATCTTAATGCATCAGACTTCAGTCCACTCAATGACGACACGCCCACTCGTATTGGTTGAACCTGTTTCAGCTGCCCGACCTTCACGGTCATATGCTACTTTAGGCTCCGTCCCCACGGGCATCTTCGGATGCCCACCAAACCGTCCGTTACATATTCTTCTATTGGGGGTTTCCAACAATATTGGCGAAAAAAACCAATCGTTGGGAGTGTAAAATTATGTTTACACTATCCCCAGATTGCTTCATCTGCGCCAGCTGAGATAATCTGCGACTGTCAAATACATAAAATACAATTTTGAACTCACCACACCCAGATTACGCTGCAGATGAAGTAATCTGGGGATAGTGTAAACGTAATATAACGTTACGTTTACACCATCCCCAGATTACTTCATCTGCTGCTTAAAATTACGTTTACACTATCCCCAGATTACTTCATCTGCTGCGTAATCTGGGTGTGGTGAGTTCAAAATTGTATGTATTTGACAGTCGCAGATTATCTCAGCTGGCGCAGATGGAGTAATCTGCGTATAGTGTAAACGTAATATAATCTGGGTGTGGTGAGTTTAAAATTGTATGCATTTGACAGTTCCAGATTAAATCAGCCGGCGCAGATGAAGTAATCTGGGGATAGTGTAAACGTAATATAAGGCCGCGCCGGGCCCATAACATCTGAAGCCCACATAGAGCCGTTCAAGATCAAAAGGCTCATCTGGCTTGTAAAGGTGAAGGATCTGTCCTGATTGGACGGTATTCCCGTATTCGTTATATCTTCGGCCCTGTACCTGTTTACAGTTTAGCTGATGCAGCCCTGTGTCCCTGCACGGGACTTTGTATCTTTTTTCGTATTTTTGGGAGTTAGGTTTCTCTTTTTGTATCTTGTTCTTTTTGATAGGTTATTCTTCTTTCTTTGCTTTGAATAACGGGCAGACGTGCGATATCTTTCTTGTTTATAATGGAGGAGACCGGTGACTGCCTGAAATAAATACTTGTTTTGCGATTGTGTGTATTGTAATATACAGTACATTTATCTTTAGGTCAAATGCTTGACTATCAGGAATTCTCACTGCACGTCAGATACTTCAACGGAAAACCAAAAGTTATGAACGATAATCTCGAGAGGACACTAGAAGTTTACAAATCTAGTCAAGATAAGAAGCGGGTTTAGTGCGAAAGCCACCATATGTAGGGTAGGGACAAAGATGATGCTATCATCAGTGACGTCCTGCTTTGAAGATCTACTTAACCCGGACTTAAGCACATCGTCGATCGATATATCCGCCAACTATCCGGTAAAACCATTCCTAGTGAGCAAACCAACAACCGAAAAAGTCGACGGTGCGATTCATCAAACAAACAATAGCGAAGGAATGGGGTGAACGTATAATTTGCCTGCAACAACTACTTAGGCATCTGCACTGAGGCTGGTTTGCACTGCCTATAATGTAGTCTCCGAAATGTTAGAGTCAAGGATTAGACCATACACTGAAAAATTAATTGGCGAATACCACGGAAATTTTAGACCGGGACATTCCAAAACCTTTCGTCAACTCATGTCTTCGTCGAATGCTAAGAATTTTCTCGCTCGAAACAATATCAAATGAAGAGCTAAGTCGGCGTACGGGTCAGATACCAATCGACGAATTGATACGCAGGCGAAAATGGCAGTGGATAGGTCACACATTGCAGAAGGATGATAACTGCATGGCTTTATATGCCATGAAATGGAACCCCATTTTCAAACAAGGCTGACCAAGAGGGGGTTCCTAAAATCACATGGCGTCGATCTGTGGCACAGGAGTGTAAGGTACTGGGTAAGTCGTTTTGGGGAATTGCGCCCCATTGCCCAGAATAGAGTACGATAGCGCGCAGGAGTGGTTGACGCGCTATGCCCCCTAATGGGGCAAAGGCAAAGTAGTAGTAGGTGCTTGATAAACGTTACCGATCTCAACATGGACGTACATACATCAAATATTCAGCACAAGTCAGAATCAACAACAATTTGACTGAAGCGTTCAACACCGAAGTCGTACAATACAATAATTGGCTCCCATGTTATTCAATCTTAGATTCGAATACGTGATACTGATAAGAAACCTACCGGTACAAGCGACAAAACGCTCCCGACCGCAAAAGTCCAAATAGTGTCGTACGCGGGCGAAATTAACATCTTGTGACCTCATGTAGAACAGCGGATGAAGCACTGCCCACTCTCGACCAGACAGCAAAGGAAGTTGGTCTACAAACCAACAAATCGAAGACCAAAATGCTGATGCAATCCTGCATACAGAAAACGAATATGACCGAAAATTTTACTAACTGATCAATGATCATATTATCAGAATTAACGACTTTATCTACCTAGGGACGACAATCAACAACAATTGCGACGAAACTCTCAGAACCCAAGCAACGAATTCAGATCACAAATCGGAGCTCTCTTCCTAAAAAGTAGTAGTAAAAGTACATACATGGAAAGCAAAGCTCTACATTTACAAAGCAATAACCAGGCCCGTGTTATGCCATGGAATCGAAACAAGAACTCTCAACCAGTCCACGGAGAACAACCCCGAAAGAGAGTCCTACTAAGAATCAACGTTATGCACTAATTTCCATTTTAAATTTTTTTTATTTAGATTTAATTTTCAATACATACAATATAATAATAACTGCATATTACCAAAACGTCACTTCAAAATTCTATGGATTATTCTCTTATCAAAATTAATATATTTTGTAAAATCTCTGAGCTTTCGATTATTACAAACTACTCGTATTATTGAATATCGTTTCAAATATGTCGTTTTATCCGAGTTTTTTTCCTTGCTGATATATATTTCAGTAATTTATAATGTAATCCGTATATATATTTTGAGTTATTTGATTGATCATATTATGTATTACTATTTATTATCCATCACCAACTAATAAAACTGTCCTTATCGTGTTCTACGTGTTGGCCACTATACGGTAACATATTCTCAATTGAAAAAGCAAAGAAATGCTCTGAAATTAAGATTTGATCGTCTTAAAGACTACTATCCGACTTTTAACGCAATTTAAATTTATATAAGTTTTATCCTCTATGTATTATTGTATTTCACACAGAATCGTCTATGTAGAAAAGTAGAAAACAGTACACAATTTTTACATAAATTTAAGGCACATTATTTGTAAATTCTTCAATTGTTCATCTTAATGCAATAAATATGTTTAATAATATCCATATATGTATATATAAAAGTTTGTTAAGATAATTCCAATAGGGAATATTATAAAATATTTTAAATACATGTTTTTTTTATTGTTTATAAAACTTTTATTTATTTGTGAGCATCGAATCACACTAAAACATTTGGTTTCTTTTAATTCTCAAAAGAGAATTTTGGTATGTGCAAAAGAAAAGGAAATTATATAGTAGAAGGGAAGAAAAACGGGGAACGGGAGTTTTTTAATTGACGAATGATAACAGAAATAGAACTGTAACTAACACCTTTCAACCATAAACCGCATATCGTATCTTATGATTGGTTTGGCGAATGGCATACGTCAATAATTTAATTAAAAAAAATGAACCCTGTCAAAAACAGTCTCTTTAGGTTATCATCCGTGATAAACTTGTTTTAAAATATTTTTTGATTCGGTTAAAGCTTAAATATATGTTATATCTATATAAGCTCTATGTATTTCTTTTCCATAAATTATTGATGAGCGCACTTATCTCTTGATTTCTTCTTTTTCGCATCAAGCGAAGCACTTCGCCTTGTGCCTTGAATAGGCATATATGGGGGAGCATTGTTCGTGTTGTATCCAGCTAGAAAGAGAATAAATTCATTTATAACTACTCTAATATGGTAACTTATTTATATATGGCACAATTACATAAGTATTAAACAGGAGTTATTTCGAATTATAGAATGTGAATAAACCTTGACGTAATCATACGATTTGCCCTAGCCCGTAATAAAGCATAAACACATCAACTACTCCAAGTGGCCTAGTTGACGGACGATGCATGTTGCTAGCTTATACCTCCCGCCCATTTAACCACTTTCTGCGAGAAGTCATAAATGGCTATTGTTACGCCCCATACCACACAAGAGGAAGAATTCATGAAAATAACATAGAAAAAAGATGCAAAGCAACTTAAATATTAAAGGGTAATTCAATATGAGCGAACGATTTCATATGTGGATAAAACACGTAAGAAAAATACACTAGTCGAACTTCTCTATAACGAACAGCCAAGGGAGCGGAAAACTACTTTGTTATATAGAATATTGGAAATTTTCTTCTTAATTTTTTATATTTTATTAAAAATTAGGAATTTGGGAAGGGTTGAGGTTTTCCATTTTCATCCCATCTCCATTTTTCGTTCTCAATTTAATTTACATGTTTAGAAATGACACCATGTTACGGAGAACGTTGCTCGTCATGTCTACAAAATTTCTTAATAACTACAATCGAGCACTAATGTCAAAATTACAACGGCCGCGTTCCTACAAAAACCGCTGAGTCGGCCCTTAGTCAGAGCTTCACAATTGCTGGCCAGCACATTGTGATTATTTTCGTGTTTTAGAAACGGCATGCCGGCTGTCTCTTTTGCCAAATGCCATGTTCAGTTTGGCATTTGACAGAAAACGCGAAATTTCTTGCTTTGGTGAATCCCAGGTGACACACAAGATACGGTAACAACTTTCTTTCTCACAATAAGGTTTAACAATTACGTTAAAAACGCGATTATCAACCATGCACAACACAAACGAGGTTAGAATCGAAGTTTGACAATTGTCGCAACTGTCAAATATTGCGCTGAGCCAGAAAAGCGAGAAAATTTTATGCTGACCAAAAGTGAAAGCGCTTAGCCTCAGTGCAAGGGTTTCTACGACAAATCACCATGCAGCATTAATCACTTCTAGGAACGCAACCAACACTTCATGACACTATGTTCATGACATCGATTGAGGAAGATATTGAGGCGAGAGGAATAATGCCTAGATTATGGTATAGGTATATTGATGACGTGTTTGCCATTGTTAAAAGGGATCAAATAGGCCAGGTCCTCTCGAGTATATATAAGATTCACCCCAGAATCACGTTTACTACTAAGATGGAAAAATATGGAGCAATCCCATTCCTGGACTTGATGACTCTCAATAACAACGGAAAACTGGAGTTCGAGATTTACCGAAAACCTACTGCCACCCAGCGAACAATACCATCTACTTCGTGTCACACATTCTCACAAAAAACGGCGGCATGCAACAGCATGGTTCACCGACTGGTCAAATACCCTTTGACTGAAGCGGGATAGAACGCGAGTTCATACTGGATACCGCTTTAAAGAATGGATCGTCAAACATTATGTTTGGGGCGACCGGTGACGCAGTGTGTTGAGGCATCAGTCTCATGTTTGACTACCGGCGCTTCGGGTTCGAGTCCCGTCCACGACGACGTTCGTGGCCATGGATGTGCAGGAGATGCATGCTGGCAACTGCATTCTCTGAAACCAGTTATGCCATAGAAACGTCAACTGGGCCACATGCAGCAGTTGACGCGCTATGCCCCACAAGGGGTTAGGGCAACTAAGACAGATAATGTTAACGACATCGAGAAGTTGATCAGGAGGAAAATCATGCGGGAGAATCGATCCATGCACACAACGTTGTTCACCCAAGTCACAGAAAAATTGCTGAGACGTATCAGCATCCCCACATTTCACTTCTTTACTAAAATTAAAAAAATTGTCTTCTTTCAATTTACAGGTTCTGGGGTCGAGCAGAAATGCATCCCTCAGGACAATACTGGGCAGCGTGAAAGACCCGTTGAAATTCCCTAAACTGGTGACATATGGCACTATAATTTTCAGGGCGCAGGTAAAAAAACGAGTTTATGGTCCTCGACTACCTGCCAAATTAGTGTTAAGCCTCTTAAATTCTCTTGTAGCTTTGCCATTAGGTTAGTAGCCTGTATACTGAGGAAGTGAGTAAGTCCCTGCCGAAATACATGTATTTTATATATACACTTAAAATAAATTTTGTAGTTTGGGAAAAGCTACGTCTTTCAATCGCTACAACACTTCGCTACTGGCTTGCTGCTTTACGGTATGTCCCAGGAATATTTTTTCGAATTCTTAACCCTTTGACAATATAGGCATTTACATTTTTTTTAATTTCTTGTCCGAAGTTACTAAAAACACAATATGTATCTCAAAAACTACGAACCCCCAAATAAAGTGATAATCACAGCTATATTATATTTATTTGGCTTTAATATTTAAAATTTATTTCGTGAAAATCGGACAAACGGTATAATTGTTAGAAAAAAAAATTTCGTTTTGCTCTAAAAAAATTGCTTTCCGTCAACTATAACGCATGGCTTTCTTTGTCCGCGACTAAATCTTGAAATTCGACATAACTGATTTAACATAATAAATTATACATACCAATTGGCGAGGACATGTTCGAATTATGCGTACCGGAGTTTGAGCTTGGATACGTTGGGTCAATAGTGGTTGCAATATTTCCAAAATTATCCGGAGACTGGTTTCCCCTATATTAGAAAAAATAAAACGAGTTAAAAATTACCTTTTGTCCATATTTATTACACTCGTTTTACCTTGTATTGTATTTCTGGGTATCTTCAGGCAAGGCCAATGAACCTGGTCGATTGGCCACCTTGATATCGTCCTCTATTGGCAGCGTATAGATTTCATCGTCTTTTAACATAAGATCATCGTGATCCGCCGATATTGAACTCGACATTCTTTCATGACGATAGCTGCTTTCCAAAGAACTGTGTCCACTTGCAATCAAATCGATTGGATTCGAATAAGAATCACTGTCCAGGAGAAAATCTGAGCCTCGAACAGTCTTTTGAGTAGTGTTATTCGGTGAACGTTGTGTATAGGAATGACCCTCAAAGTCAGATTGAGGACGTGACTGCATTTTCTTCAAACGTGCTTTCTCTTTCGCTCGTCGCGCTTTTGCTCGTTCCTGTAGAGAGTAAAAGAGAGAATAGAGACAAAAGAGTGGTTGAAAGCACGCAGGCTTTACACTTACCCGTTCTTGCAACATTTTCGCCAATTCTTTATCTTGAGCTTCGATTGCCAGCAATCTGTCTCGTTCTTCTTGTGTCAATGACTCTCGTGCCTCTTCTTTTTGAAGGCGAACGGCAAGTTCCTAACGGAAATATTAAATTTTCATTATCTGAACTATTTATTCAACCTCAAAATCTTACCTGATCACGTTTCTCCTGTTCCAATTTCTTATCCAATTCCAGTACTTCTTCGGGTGGTATGCCCAACTCCTTAAGTCCTGCCACATTCTTAATATTAGCCAAGGCCGGCTTATTCGATCGCATCCCGTTCGGTGTGATATTCTGTCGCGAATCGTCAATTGTCTGAACATCTTCCGGAAAGACGATGTCGTTCATATTATCCACTTGTAAATTTTGCATGATGTAATCATACTTTTCGGGTGAAAGCTGTAATTTATGGGATTTTAAGTGACCGTTGGATCGGCTTGTTGAAGATGGTGGTGATCGTTTCTGATCGTTTCCCATGCTATCATTCAAATTATAGTGTCTAATGCTGTCAGCTACATTATCGCTATGTAAGGATGATTTGCCGTTAGCAAGAGATGCAACGTTTGGGAGGGGTCCGGATGGATTTAGGCCGGAAGAGGAGGGCGGAATACGTTTTGGTGGCAAAGCATTTCTAGAGGGCGGCGGTAGGGGTGGCAATGGTTTGCAAGCACTATTAACATTTTCATAGCTAGGTGGAGAAAGCGGAATTGAATGGATGGGTGATCTGAGGTGTTGTTGCAGCTGATGGTAAATTTTCGGCTCGTGCAGATCAATATCTCTAGTGGCACGAATATTGGCTACATCGCCATGCTGTTGAATGTGTAATGGATTTTTGTGCAAAATATTAGATGGTGATGGATATTCAGCAGTCTCTTTCACCTGAGCCTTCTCGATGTAAGTACGCTGAAAAAGGGGAATATACTATATTATTTTAATGGCTTCCATAGCATAAATTCAACTAAAATAGATAAACCCATTGTCTTAGGAAACAAGTGAATGTCAACTTTGATATTATCCAAAAGTTCATCTATGCATTCGGTTCGAAGTAATGAAATAAATTGATAAGAGTGTTTTTGTTTGTTTTTATGGGCCATTAAATGGTATATATTCCTTGTGGCATATTGTTCTTATTGTTTTTGTTTCGAAACCATCATCAAAACACTAGTTCTCCAAGTGTTTTGGAACAAACTGTGAACTTTTTACCTAAATCGATCTAGTAATTTAGGCGCCAGGTGGCAACAAACGAAAAAGAGATTGGCTTTCATACATATACATACATATATAGATATCTCGCATTTGCTATTACATTTTACAGCTCGAATCAGCTTCACACTTTTACTTTGAACGTGGCCTAACAGCTCTCATTGTAAAAATTAATAACAACGAAAATATATTAAAAATAACACAAACCCTCACCTGTAACATTTTTGCCATCATTTCACTTTCACTGCACTCCCTTAAACGTTCACGTTCTCGTTCCCTTTCCAACTTGTCAGCAATTTCTTTTGCCAATTCTGCATCGGCCTGTTCCCTAGACAAAATAAAGATACATTATTTTAAATAGCATACATTACAATGGTATTGTTTAAACAAAAATATGTGTCATACTGTTCTAGCAGCTGCATATGATGAACTTCTGCTTGTCTGGCTGCTTTCTCCTTTTCTTTAATTTGTTCATGTAGGGCAGTGGGAAAATCTTGCCTCACAACACCATTACGAAAGCGATTGCCATTGTAAAATTCATTTACTAGAAAGATATAAAGATATTTGTTACATTTTCGATTACTCTTCATTCGGTAGATGGTCAATTCATACTTTCTTTAGATTGAAGCTGATATGCTAAAGCTCCATCCTCTCGTACAAGCCATTCCTTGCAAACTGAAAATAAACAAAATAGAGAAAAACTAATATGTAATTGTAGGACAGGTAAAATTCTAAAAGTTTGCTTTTAATGAGTGAGGCCAATCGAAGTGATGCATCAGCATTCTGTTCTGTTCTAGGGCCATCTTCTGCAAGACGAAAGGGTATTACCTTTCGGAACTAACATTACTATAGGAGAAATATATTCTATACGAATTTGATATATGACAATCTGACAACATAAAACAAGCAATGTTGGATAATCTGAATTTTACGATGATCAATAAAAATAGATTGCATCCTCACCCTCAGCTTAAAATCGGTGTGTAAGCAAAACTTGAATCACTCTTTTCTAAGCCCACTTTAGTTTAAATGAATAAGCAACGATGTGTTTACACAGCTGTGTTGGACTGCGTATTGTTTATCAAATTTAATTGATAGAATTGTATCGTATTAAACTTCTTCTGATTCAAGTTTAGTCTGGATCATAGTGTTGTATTGGACGGTTCTTCTTGGTGAAGAAAATAAATTAATTAAAAGAAAGTAATTCGGACTTTTTATTTTTAGAAATTACCAACAGGCAATAACCTTGTGTTATGTACATACATATCGATTATCACGCGCCATCGATTCGTACACAGATTTGGCACTGTAGGTGTCCAATTTTCGATCCTAAACGTCTTTCATCATTCATTCCTACGATCAGCTCTTCAATACACATTACCTTGAAATCTTAATAACACATCCGGTGCTCATGAATGACATAGCAAAACGTCACTAAGCTATCATTAGCAACATCTAATAATTGTTGTGAATTGATACGAGTGCCATTCATAGCTAGCCGAATTCTTTCGATACGAGTACGTGCCCAAAAACATGAGTATCACCTTTCCGGCTAAGAAGATGACTTTGATTTTCTTTTTGCTTCGGTTGTAGTTCTCTCTTCTCTGTTATCCAGAAGACTCTATTTAAAATAACACTGCTTCTTGTAATTCTATGACCATTGACAGATAACTATGGCCCACGGTTGATCATGAACACCAACTGATCTATGCACATACTCTCCAGAAAGTTAATCAAACTGGCTTCTGCGTTCCGATATCAATCAATCATCGATCCGGCAAATTCAACTTATTCGACTATCTTAACTGGGTTACATGTGAATCAAATTCTCATGAAAGAGGATTGAAGTTCATTTAATTTGTTCGAACAGAAGAATTATTGGAAGGTACACTTTTGGATCAATATTCAAAGCGGAATGTTGATTGCGTAGTCTGCCTGTAAGTATCTATAGTATGTAAGGCGGATATTACACTATAAAAGTTCTTTTACAAATATCTTTGACGCACGATATTTTGAAAGAACTTTTATGAATGATATTAGCCGCCTCCTAACGGGGAAGGTGTGCAAGCTTGTACAAAAAGTACTTGAAACAAGCAACGTTCATGTCGCAAATATTTTCTTAGGCGGCTATTACACTATAAAAGTTTTTTGAAAATATCTTTTATAAAAGATACGAGTATTTGTAAAAGAACTTTTATAGTGTAATAGCCGCCTAATTGTACATACATATTATGATTCATGAATGAGCATAGATGCCTCTCCAGTTGAGCACTGTTTCAATCAGTTCCATCTTTATCCATAGAATGTATAAATATGTAAATGTGTTAAAGTACTTTCTGTTCAGATTCGACCAAATTTCATCGGCGGATTCATTGATCGAGTGTGGATTAAATTGACATTTTAAATGGCCTTCAGTTCTGAGGTCTACTCATTCTGACTCCAAAACGAAGAGAAAATTGTCTTGGATAGTTCAGATAACTTGGCAAATGATGAGATGCACTAGAAAAAAAAACTCCCAAGTCAGACGAAAAAAAAGAGGACAAATATACGCAAAAAATACCACTTCTGGATTTCTGCGGATATTGCGAATAATCGCCAAACAACAAGCAATTGCCGGAAGAGACGCAAGGTGTCTGGATATACACAAGTTGCTCAGTTTTTAAATACAACTTCAATTCAAATAGACTGCACCTTCTGGTCATCTTATCAACTTTTTTTATTAGGCCCAAACCAGATTGAAGGCAGCTGCAGCGGCAGCAGCGGCATTGACAGCAACAACAACAAAAGGAAGATCTGCTTTCGCCGCTGTCGCTGCGTCCAATCTAGGTGGCTTAAGGGAAACGCATGCTTTCTAATTTGATATTTGGTCGCCGCTGCTGCTGTTTTCTGCGTTCAGTCTGGTTAGGGCCAGTCTAGAGTAGACATTGAAGTTTCAAGAATAGCTCTTCCTACATTAAAGTGGATGCGAAATAGTCCACTCCTTAAAACGACAGCATAAGTCATTATTTTTAGCGATAGTGTAGATATCCCACAGTGTTTTGCAAGAAAATGCAAATAAATGCAACGTAATAATTTGCATCAAATAGGAAATAAAGAAAATAAAGTCAGGAAGTAAAAGGCTTCGCCCGCAATTCGAAGGTTTTGTAGTGTCCAATGCCAATATGAGATGAACTGTCCCACTCTTGAAGATGCTTAGCCATTCATGTTAAAACAACATTGCAAATTGCCAGCTTGCATAAAAAAAAAAGAAATTGTGTGAATAATTATAGAAAGTAGAGTCAGCGACCAGGCTACCATTCCCATGGCAACTGTAATTTTGTTCGTAAGGAACACACACGGTCCCAACACTGGCGGCGTTCTCGCAATCATAATCCACCAGTCAGTGTAATACTGTGAACTAGCTCTATCTGTGGACGATGACGATGTCCTTGAGCTGTAGGCAATAGCCGTACAATCTGCTAATGTGGAGATTGAAATCCTCACTATCTACATTCCGCCGGTGTCCAGCTGCCCCTCAGGCTAGTTCCCTACTCACTGGCCAACACCGTCTGCGTCTAGTGCACGGAGATTTTAGTGCTCATCATGAGCTATGGCACTCAAATCTCGATAATGATGCCAGAGGAATCTCTCTAGAGGAACAAATTGACTCATCCGAATTCTGTCCATTAAATGATGATGCATCCACTCGTATTGCCGGTACATGTTCCAGCTCTCCTGACATCTCGATTGCTAGTGCCGGCGTTATTAACAACACGAATTGGGAACCCGTCCTCACGCTGTCCTCTGGCCACTTGCCGATCATCATCAAACTCGACAGACCTTTCAGTCTACTTCCTGCAGAGCACCACACTTTCATAAACTTTAATAAAGCTGACTGGAATTGCTTTAGAAGTAACACCAATACAGCCTTTGCTGCCCTCCCGACACCTTCAGAAGTGTGTGCTGCTGAATCGACCTTCAGGCGAGTAATGATCAAAGCGGCTGCAGTCCTGCAGACCAAATACCAACGCTCAGGCCAACTTCCCTATATATTGTATATCAGCAGCCAGATTGGCCGACGAGAGACGTGAACACCCAGATAAACATGCAAGTAGCTGAGCACAAACTTTCAAACGCACCCAGATTTTTTGTCACTTATCACTCGCGTCACTCTAAGACTCTCAAATTTTCACGGGAGACTCTCAAATTTAAAAAAAAAAAAAAAATTTTTTTTTTTTATTTTTAATCTTAATTTTTCAATTTTTTTTTTCTTATTTTTTGTTCTAATGATTTATACTGAATGTTTGGTGTGTTTCAAACTGATCAAAACGCTGTTGGACGCAGAGCAAGCAAAGCGAGCGTTCATGTTTGTGCGATACTGAGGGTTGCGTTCCCTTAAGCGCGGAGCGAGCGGAGCCCACGCAAAGGGATTTGCGAATATTTCAATTTTTCCAATACCAAACATTCAATATAAATAATGGCAAAAAAATAAAAAATAAAAAAAAAACTTAGAACAAAAAATTAAAAAAAAAAATTTGTTTTGCAAAATCTTGACTTTTAGAGTGACGCGAGTGAAAAGTGACAGAAATCCGAGTGAAAAGTGCTTTCCCCAGCCGGGGCCCCGGAAACTAAAAGGTTGCCTCAGTATCGGATATTTATTAGATATACATACACATATAAAGAGAGATATCACAGCTCTGCTTGTACACTAAGAAAACTCAACAGAACCAATTTTGAAAATATCCAAATCCATTTACTTATTTGTAAATTATTTTGTATTTTTCAGTTCGCCTTCACAAGGCCGCATCATGTGCACTTAGTAAAAAAAATCATCCAGGTTCTTTGGTACAAATTTGGATTTCCGGATCATCCGGATTTTGTTTTTGTTTACACATGTTCTGAAATGATCATAGTAGTTCTATCGAACCGATTATAAATTTCAATTTTTTTAACCTCGAAATCACTGCCCAATAATGTAAAAGCCGACAGACTTTGAATAAAACGTTGATTTTTGAGAGTGGAGCACATTAATTTTAGGTGCAAATATATCAACTAGTAGACAATAAATCCTAAAATTCGAATACATTAGTAAGAAAAGGATACTCATAGTGGGCTGAGAGAGGAATGGGGAACTAATACTAACTCAAAAGTAACGCT
Source organism: Chloromyia formosa (assembly GCA_964017055.1). Classification (NCBI taxonomy): domain Eukaryota; kingdom Metazoa; phylum Arthropoda; class Insecta; order Diptera; family Stratiomyidae; genus Chloromyia; species Chloromyia formosa. The sequence continues at coordinate 27,421,729 of OZ024815.1, read as the reverse complement.
GTAGCTGTCATATTGCTACATTTGTCACTGTATAAGGGAGGAATTTTTAATTTTTTGTATGTATTAGCTGTCTAACTGCAGGGAGTCATGTTGTTATTGGTTACCGAGAGCGGAGAAATATTTTGTTTTGTTGGCATCCTTTTCTCACAAATGTCCTTGTGGATTTGTATCGATTTTGTCTTATTCGCACAGTTTTGCTGTCAATTCACACTTATACTACATTCGTTCTAAATGCGTACGTGATATATGAATTACAAGTCTTACGCATACATATATACTGCGAAATTCAAATTTTTGTACTAAGTTTGTCGGCTTTATATTAATGGGCAGTGCTCGAAATAACTAGTATTTCCGATGTGTGTCAATAATACATAAAAAAACAAGTCGCTTGTTGTTTGTGTAGTGCGTATTTGTTACCCTACACTATCTATCGATTGAAGATACGCAAAAGAACGCTCATATTGAAGTTCATCGAATAAGAAAGCGGATAAACAAGAAAAATAATGAATCATGAGCTGCGTTCCTAAAACGCCAGCGCTGAGTCAGCGCTAAGAAGCGATTAGTGCTGCATGGCAATTCGTCGTAGAAACGCTGCGCTGAACTAAGCGCTTGCACTTTTAGTCAGTTTAGTTTTACGTCCAAGATGCGGCCGACCTAAAACACGAAAATAATCACAATGTGGTGGTCTGCAACTGTGAAGCGCTAACTTAGCGATTTTTTTAGGAACGCAGTTATGGACTGGATGTCTCGGAAGATAGTTTGCTAACCAAATACTATATATTAATGTTCTCACATACTTTAAGATGACAGGAGTATTCCACTCTGTATTACTCGTAGTCGTTAAACAATTCCCCAGAAGTATAGGTATATCTTTCATCAAAAGTGTTGTAAATTTCTTCAATTAATGCTAGATAATTGTTGAAAGAAATGAATGATTTTTTCGTGTTGTTTTATGTATTGTACAATCAATTATCAATTTGTTTTTAATTATCAATTAATGGACATCAATAGGCGCATTCTTTTGCGAATCTATCGATACGAACACGCCTTACACAAACAACAAGCGGCTTGTTTGTGTAATGTATAGATTTGTAAAAATAAATAGTTGCAGAGTATAGCTTTGTTAAAATTAGTTGCAGAGCATATTTTCCAGTTTACTGAAATACACTGCCCTTAAAAAAAGTGGCGCACCCAGTTTTCTTCGTGCTGAAGCCAACAAGAATGGCAAGGGTGGAGTTTTTAATACTTGTAAAGGAATAGTGAAAAGAAGCAAATGTTTGGAAGGGTAAATTTCCAATATAAGGGTAAATTTGAGTCAATTTTACTAGAAACGGCCAAAATACGAAGAATGGAAATGTTAGTTTCGATCAAAAAACGTCTATAACGGTTTAATCTGCAGATTTTTTTAATGTTTGCTACTGTTTAGTTACCCAAGGACCTCCCGCAAGGCATCAGACCGCGTTTTGCCAAATTAAATTGTGGGGTTGAACACTTAATAGAGAAGTATCGTACGATACTTTGGTCACTTGATAACATTTTTAAATCCAGAATGCGTGGAATATGTACCAGGAGACAGAATCTTTCAAAAGAAAACCTGGACAATACCGGTCCAGAGCGACATCAATAGGTAAGGACCGATTTATGCGGATCTAAGGCCTCAAGAATCGTGAAAACACGCCTTTTGCTAGCAAAATCGTCCACAGATACACTCCAGGTACCGTTATTTTGACTCAAAATTGTCGTAAACAGTTAAGGTAAGATGACCTAATATCCAGATTTCCCAAAATCTGCACCAACTTTCACTCGCCTTAAGATAAGTTAAATGATCGATTACTTGACCTTAGCTAAAAAAAATAGTTTATTACTTCGTATGACCCCCTTCTGGCAGTCAAAACAGGTTGTATGCACCATACTATGTATTTACTAATTTGGGCAGACATTTGGATCAAAATTTGCCCAAGGATCCTGCACCCCGTTTCACAAATCATTAAAACTCGACAGTTCGCCAAACAAGTTTGAGCGCGCGTTTTACTTCGACATCATGCACTCGCATAATCAAAAATATGAGTCAATGCCTGCGTTCCTAAACAAAATCGCTGAGTCGGCAATGAAAACGTGAAGCAAAGTCAGCACCAGCTCGGCAATAACTTTCACTCTGTGGTCGCCCTAAAGCGGAAATTGACGCAGGGCTAGAGTAGATTTCCGTTTTCAATTGTAGTGTGAAAACATGTGAGTGCAGTAATCCACTCTATGGGCCCGTATTCAAAATTTCAATCCTTTTTTTTCAGCACTAGCCTGTCTGTTCTACAATTGCTAAAAAAAAAAAACATAAAGAACGTGTCGGAAAATAATGCACATATGCGTGTCTGTTTTTTTTTTATAAAAAAAACACCCGACCGGCATGGGTTAGATTTGGCGAGGAGTTGGGGACCCTATCGTGCTTGCATGCATGTACATAGGTATTTTTAATGCCAGTGCGCAAATATGTTTGCGTATATTTTTGAGAAACTACTTTACTTAAGCTGCAGCGAAATACACAAAGCAAAAAAATACGCGCACTAGTATCAAAAATTAGCTTCATGTATGCACGCACGTTTTCAAATGATCTGACAATACATATTTGAATATACTTTGTTCTTATCAGATGAATTTCTAAAAAACAGCCCCCAAGAGTTAGAAAAATCCCCTTGGGTATTTACCGAGTGTACCTGACGCGATCCTCTTAAGATCCGGATTGTCTTTTCTTACTTCTCTGGTCACTTGTCGTAGATAAGTTACTCGCTACGCTCTGCGATTGTGGTTATTATGCTATCGGATACGCCAATGATATAACCATAATAATAAGGGGCAAGTTTGAAACGACCATAATGATGGATGTGGCACTCGACCAAGTCCTTCGCTGGTGCACTGAAGTTGACCTGAGCGTTATCCCTCAATGAGCCGTCTTAGTTCCATTCATTCGGAGGAAAAATCTTAGTTTAATCTCGGTCAGCCTAGGCAGGACGGTACTTGAGTTCCCAACCGAAGTCAAATGTTTAGGCATCACGTTGGAGCAAAATGTCTAGACTTTTATCAGTAAGGCCACTCGGATCATGGGAGCTTGCAGGTCTCTTTGGAAAAACCTGGGGTCTCACCCCTAAAATGAGTGAGTGTTTGTATTTGATGCTGATACGACCAGCCTAAAACGCAGCAGGGTTGAACCATACAATTGTGTACTACTATATATTACATTACGTCTTGCATGTCTTGGTATGGCAGGATCAATCTGTTCATGTCCGACATCAGCCATAGAGGCGGTTACTGAACTTACTCCGCTGCATATTTCTTCGAGTGCAGCTGACTTATGATGCTCATCTTAACAATAAGGGCCACATGAGCATTCTGGAGTGAGTTCCTGGCATGTCGATCTGCTCTAGATCCGATTACATGGCTACGAAACTCTGCTTCGGTAGGAAATTTTCAGTCTCCACCCCAAGCCGCTGAGAAGGGATATTGGCAACGTTTGTCCCGATCCCAAGTGTATCATTTGGTTTACCGATGGGTGAAGAACGGAACAGGGAGCTGGGATCTTAAGGTACGATCTGCGGACGAAAGGCTGCGGTACTAGAATAATCTCCCAGGACTGCGGCAATCCAAAGATCTCAAGATCAAAGATCAAGATCAAAGATCGGGCAGAGCGGATCTAAGGTTAATCGTTGGTTACCTAACTGAGACGGAATTCCGGCTTTGCCTGGAGGACATTAAGTCCATAAAACATCTTGTCTGTGAATGCCCGGCGATCGCTCGCTCCAGATTTACGTTTCTTGGAAATTCATTAGCGAGTTCCGCTGTCATTAAGAGTGCGGTACGATACAAAACTAAAAATATTTTTTTTTTCTTGCTAAATCTAGAGTTTTTAAGTGACTTGAGTGAAAAGTGATTTTTTCACTACATTTCCCAGGAACTAAAAAATTGTCCCTCATGTTTACGTAATCTTTCTTAATGGTGAAATTGATTAAAAATTGACGTCAATTACTCCTGCTAGGCCTAGTCACTGTTTCGTTTCGACTTATGCATGTTGCTGGCATCCATATCCTGTCCGTTTAGTCGGCTTCTACGCGGGGAAGGTTCTGGCTTATTCTCAATCCACCACAAGTGGCTAGGATTATCCACCAATTATGTTTAGTTGCCCGGGTAATGTGTCAAAGTTATATACAGTGGAACCTCACTAATCCGACTCGCTCGTGATCACGGGATAGAGCAGAACGACTAAAAGTTATTATTTTGGGAGAACTTCTTATATATGCATGTACTTATATATAATCCAAATTGCCGGGGTCTGGCTATTTTAACGCGCCATTTTTAAGGATAAGAATACCACCAGCTTTCGATTCTTCGTATACTTCAACGTATGTAAATACCTTAACGCGATTTCAGAAGTTGCCTTTACAGAAGCGTCACTTTTTTTAGACTGTCACGGCAATACAATAATGTCATGTCATCATACACTCACAATGGTCTGGAACAGACTTTTTCGAAGTCTCCGCCATATGCTTTCCCCTCCGGTAAAATATGTGCCGTCAACTGTCAATTTTTGGATCAGAATACTTTCCAGATGCGGAGGAGAATATTTTCGAAAATTTACAGTTGCTACATACAGTGGCTCACAGCTTATTTCGACCAGTACGTAAAAAAATCTTTAACTGCCTATAAAAACTAAAGTAGAGAAGATATCAACGTTATTTAAAGGCAGGTTAGTAGTCTAATGTTTAAAATAATCAAATATGATTTCATCTATTTTAAAACAAGTAAAAACTAAAAACAAAAACAATGCCACAGCTTATTTCAACCAAATACTTTGCAGCTGTGCAATTGATCAGCGAGAATTTGTTCTCAGTCATTTTAAAAATTGCCATTCGCGCAGGAAAATTGGTGAGATGGTTGGACTAAGTGATTCTACAGTGCAGAGCATCATATACCGATTTTTCCGCGAAAACAGAACACATGATAAGGGGAGAAATGCCCCCAACAAAATTTTCACACCAACGGACGAGCGATATATTGTCCGGGAAATCCTAGAAAACCCAAAACTATTCGCTCCAAAAATTGCCAGTGAAGTGGAAGCTGAGTTGGGCAAGTCATGCCGCCGTGTGCTACGAGAGCATGAGTTGAATGGCAGGATAGCGCGCAAGAAGCCGTTTATAAGCGCCAAAAATCAGAAGAGCCGTGTAAAATTTGCCAAGGAACATTTGAATAAGGATCCTGGATTTTGGAATCCCGTATATTCGCTGATGAGTCGAGATTTAATATTTTTGGCTCTGATGGAGCCTCATATGTTTGGTGTAAACCAAATACAGAATTGCAAACTAAGAATATGAAAGCTACAGTCAAATACGGAGGTGGCAGCGTTATGGTGTGGGCCTGTATGTCCGCAGCGGAAGTTGGAAATTTGCAATTTATTGAGACTACAATGGTTATAAGTCTCATTATCTCCAAATTTTGAAGTCCAATTTGCTTGTTCGGAGAAACTGCGCATTCGCGATGACTTCACATTTTATCAAGACAATGACCCGAAGCATAAGTCGGGTATTGTACAGACACGGCTGGTTTCGAACTGTTCGCATGTTATACAACCACCGGCACAGTCGCCCGACATGAACGTTATCGAAAATTTGTGGGCCATTTTGGATACAAACATCCGAAAACGGAAAATATCCAACAAAAGCGATCTCAAAACTGCATTGGTTGAGAAATGGGCCAAAATCACCCCAGAAGTGACACAAAAACTGGTCGATTCAATGCCTAAGAGGCTAAAAATGGTTGTTGACCAGAAGGGTGGTCATACTGAATATTGAATTTTCGTTTTGCGCCTTTAAACTTAATTTAAACATTGAATCTGTTACCTGGTTGAAATAAGCTGTGACATTGTTTTTAGTTACTTTTTCGTTACTAATTGTTATGAAATACATAAGTTCGCCAAAACGTATTTTTATTGATGTGGAGTTGTTACAATAACCACATCAATAAAAACAATTTTCAATTTGTTTTTCTCACACAGGAACTTTCATCGGACATGCAACATGGGGCTACGAGAGGGTCAAAGTACCAGGAGAGTCGGACCAGTGGGCATCGGATTAGCGAGATTCTACTGTAATTTTAAAATCGTATGAAATCGAGATTTTCGAAAAAAAAACATACAGAATATTTATTAACACATTATTCTCAAAATACATATTTACTAAGAACACGTGTAAAGACACAAAAATACAGCCTTCGTTTATCATACACGTATTAATTTCCTCTTTAGGAAAAACCTCATTATATACGAGTACATCGAAGCAGAAATTCTGCTTGCGATAACATTTCACAATGCCAACTCTGCAATGTTTTTTTTTTTGTATCAAACTTATCCAAGTTTGGCTTCTTCTCTTCATTGTCATTCGAGCTTACACGCAACAAAGACGGATGGTTATCGACAGCATGACGCGGATTATCTGTGACCATTCAATGTAATACTCATACCTTTACCTAGGTTAGTTGAACCTGCAATACGAAGTACATTTCTTCCGCTTTTTGCGACCATTACCTCGTTTTTCCAGTTAGTTTTCCAAGAGCGTCATATTGATTTTAAAATACAATTCTGGCATTTATATGAAAGTTTTATCGCTAGTTTTTTCTCAGGGTCATGATTATTTTTTATGAGCAACTATCATATGTGCGAAGCATTTTTTTATAGATGAAAAGTATGACACTCCTCAAAGTCTCAAACTAATTCCAATTCAAAAAGAACAGGTTAGGCAATAATCTTCAGCTATCACTTGAAGCCATACAATAGTTTACGTCTGAATTCAATAAAATTGTATTTGTTATATTGAAAGACGGACGACAGGTGTGAGATTACCTTTAGAGACAGGCATGTGGAACAGTGGAGTTGGAAAAGATTCCCGGTCTGTTATTATGCTGGCTTCATCAATTAGAGAAGAAATGTAGATCCAAATTGCTCGTTTCCGATGCTGAGAACTCGTCTTTTAAACCAGTTCTATCTCTCCATTATGTTGTTAGTTCGAATTGGTTGGACTAAGGATTTTATTTTCTGATGGGTTTATTTAAAAGATTGCCGTTGTTTTATATAATGAATCAAATCTCACTGATCCCTTTAATAAAAACTCAATAACTACACCGGGTAGAACATTGTAGTAAAGGAGCGAATAACAGGTGGAGGGGGGAGGGGGTGTATTTTGCACCTCCTCACTCCGTTATGGTTACCTCAAACTAGAAAAAAGGAAAAGTATGTGCTCATTGAGCCGTTTAATACGACATTCTCGGAATAGGCGGACATTTGACTGATTTCACAAGGGTTTTGTTTCTTCTACAAAACCCTAAAAAGCATAATTATGCCCTAAGCTATCAAGCCAAATCTTTTTAAACAAGATTTATTTATCCATAAATTGAGACAACAAAACTTCAGCTATTATACTGACCAAGATAGAGCTATTAAGGCTTAAATTGCCAATCAAGCATTTCTTCTTTTTCGCTCCCAACTACACTAAAAACGGGCCGATTCGAGAAGTATTTGGCAGGTTAGATTGGAATTCGAATTATCTTTAATAGTTTTTTTATTTGGAGCATCCATTTTAAAGATCTATAAGCTTGAAAAGTGATAGTGTAATTTTTCTCCCAAGCCTCAAAAATTTACGTTTTTTGACTATCAATTTTGACTGAATTTCGAATTTGAGCACGTCATTTAACGCTCTTTACCTTACATCCTATGAAGTGTTTCGATCCGAGGTACCATTTAGAAATTATGAAATGAATAGAATATTTAAAAAAAATGTCGATGCGATGCGGTGCAATGCACGTAAAAATAATGCAGAGCAAAATGAATGAGAGTTAAATTCTCTACAAAATGATTCAATAAAATTTAATCCTATCTCTAAATGTTACCGAGATATCCACCCGCAAAAAGGGGTAATTTGCGAAAATGGCGGTTTTGCCGCACGTTTTTCGTCAAACTTTCCCTTCCTGCTCCTCACCCTTTTGTTTTAGACAAAAATCGTTTAGTTGAAGTTGAAGAGCGTTAAATTTCCTTTAAATATAAATTTAACTTACACTGGCCGAAAGTTAACGCGATTTAAAATTATCGGGTAAATTTCGAAATTCCGCTAGAAAACTGTTCATTTATCTTTTTGGTCTATAACTCTCTCTATATAAGCTTATATACAATGTATTTATACGTAAATGATGACTATTTACAAGTACATATGTATGTACGTAGTATGTACCATAGAAACCACTTATTGGGGACACCAGTTAAAAGGGACAGACTGGTGAATGGTGAATGGAAACATATCAAAGTTCCGAAAAACTGTGAAAGTTGCAGAACTCTACAAATCTTTCACTGTTGTCGTTACGATCACCAAGACCGTGTCTCCCCACCACATGTTTGAGCCCATAATTGACAGCGCCAATTTATGCATTAAAATCCCCCACAACCATTATAAAGTCACATTTAGGTGCTCTGCTCTGGACGGCGTTTAGTTGTTTGTAACGGACGGTTTGGTTTGGTAGGCATCCGAAGATGCCCCTGGAGACGGAGCCTTAGGTAGCACAATGACCGTGAAGGTCGGGCCGTGCCATCTGGCGAAGAAAAAGGCCCCTCAACGAGCTAAGCAGCGGCCTATGCTTGCTGTAGCTCATTTCGGGAGATGTGGGCGGGATTTTCGCGGCTCGTTTCCCCTGTCCTTTAGTGTCACCATACACTGTCGAACTCGAACACGAACCTAGTACAGTGGACCGGTTTTCTTCACACTTATGTGAAGTGTATGTGTGTGTCAGAGAACATTTGTACCAGGTTCGAGTTCGACAGTGTATGGTGACACTTACGTATTAATAAAAATTCATAAGCCTGAGGAAGACAACACAAACAGGGGAGACAAAAATGGAGAATAAAAAAAATTAAGCCATAAGGATGGAATGGTTGGCGGACGGCTTAGTTGCCCTCGCGCTCATATTCTGGTCCAGTCGTAATAGGACCCTCGGCCCCTGGTTTCGTACCACCGACAGATCCTTACTCATCAAGTGCTGCCATAGATCTGCCGGTGGGAGCAGCACAACCAGACCAGAATATGGTTCATTACATGTTCGTAGAAGGAGTCTTTGGCCAAGATATTGTTCCTCATTTTGGTGCGGAACCTGGCAGTGATAATTCTGTCGGAGACCGGATCCCAGGATAAGAGACAGTTTCGTTCGGCTCTGGTTAAAAGGAGCCCCACACCTGACTCACGACCACTACCGGTAGCTCTACCGGAGCACAACACAGTGCTACCCTTTGGAAAAATTCCCTATTTATCCATCATCTTATCTCACTAACTCCTAATGCCGACTGCAGACAATGGCCCATCGCGATAATGACTTTGATGGCCGCCATCACACACCAAATGTCAATTCAAATATTGTTTCTCCACACAATAGCCTTCGATAGGCCATAAGGAAATTGCGCATAGTGGGCCACTGAAATTGAAAACTGTCGCTCTGTGCGTCACGCCAGTTTTAATCAAACGGATCGCGTACGACAGAGGGTCGGTGGTAGTAGCATTGCGATAATTGTGCAACAATCTGTCAACTTAAATCAGCTGTTCAAAATTGTTATAGCTGCATCCCCGATGGGTCACCGCGTGGAGGAAAATGGCTCTCGAAGCCATTTGTGGCCATCCGATGGCCCATCGCTGTTGACAGAAATTACAGTTACGTGGCATTGGCCACTGAACGCCATCTGCCCGTCCACAAAATGGTGATGGCCCCGAATAGCCGGGGCTGGGTCTGTAGCAGGCATGTTTAATTTATACCGCAGAAATTCACTCTCTAATTGAAAAAATCGTGCGTTCTGGGGACCTTCTGATCCATTGTCCAGGAGAGTACGCACATTCCAGAATTTTCCCAATTTTTGTCATTGTACGATAGCCAAAAGTCGTAACCGTTGACTCAGTCCTCATCCGAGGCATAGTTGACGTTTCGTTAGCATATAGATTTCGGATAGTGCAACTTGGTGGCACATACATCCTGTCCTTTGTTTGTCGGTTTCTACGACAAACCGTCAAAGGGAAATGCCGTGGTATAATTCTTACGCCCCATACCAAACGAAGAATGTACCTCAACCAAATCATCGCACTGCCGTTACTGGCGAACTGACTTGGTTAGCAATGGTCAACGACTACTGCCGTTCTAGGGGGCGCCCACGAGATCTATGAAAGAGGATTTTTGCCACCCAACCAACCCGCAAACTTAGCCCCTTACTTTACCATGTATGTGGCCTCTAAGGTCTAGGTATAGGCAGAAACCTTTTTGCATGTAATCAAACACTCAACACAGTTCGTGAGTCACAGTTTATTCACCTCTGCTGCGAATACTTTTCAGCGAAGTGTCAATTAAAGCGCTGACGGCTTGGACTAGATGCAGTGGCTGTCCGAGCAGCAATAATAACACACCTCGTTCTCCTTTCCCCATCGCACTCAGCAAATTAAGTTGCTCACACAATTGGAAAACAAATAATTGGTCGTGGCCATTCATGGCCCATTGGATGGATGCTGTAGCAATTTTTTTTTTACCATGCGACTTTCTTCACTTTCTCTTACTCGATGGTAGGTGCAAGAACCGAGCGCGGAGCCGCACCGCGATGTGGCTTTCGCATGCACCGTAACATGCGACAGGTGATGAATAAACAAAAAAACATGAAAAGTAACATGACCCGCAAAAGCTATTTTCCGAACGTAGATTGGTAACAAAAGGTTTCACCGCGGCCCACAATAGACGAGCCCGCATTCACCTCCAAGTTTGGACCAGGCATCTGTGGGATGACTACAGGTGCAAGAATTCGAAAGGAATGCAACTGACCTTCGTTCACATGCCCCGACCGGGGAAGGCTTTCCTTCATCTCCGTCATGTCGCCGTCGTCGTCAGGCGCCTTTTGTGTGATCACCGTTCGGTCGTCCGCGTATTGAGATTCAGCCTTGTCGAGGTTGTTCGAATAAATTCCACGTCTTGTCGCGGCACTGAGTTCCGCCTCACATCGGAGGCGCACTGGGGCTAATGGCTTTGAACTGTGGTACGCCCAGGTAAATCGAAGTAGCGAAACGCAAATCACTCGCACAGCCACAACACTCCACTCACAAAATGTTTCACCGAAAACCGCGGTAGCAGCGAAAGATGCGAAATTTTATCGATTAAAATTGAAATCGTCCCATTCAGGACGTAGACAAGATGGAGCTAGCCCGGGCAACTCACCTCGCCTCTTGCGCGAATCTGTTCTACGACTCTATTTACTGGACTTAACGCAAATGCAACTCGATCGCTGATGGCTCGACGCCCTGCCCGCAGCGTTTGCAACGATTCGATTACCAAAGACGAAGCGACGACGAGTGGCGGTGCTGGAAAAGAACGGAGCAGGCCGTCGTCACAGTTCGTTGTCGTTCGCTGACAAAAGGCAGCCGGGCAATGTGGAGTGTGGACTTGTGCACGGAGCGGGCGCGCCGGTCCGAGAGGAACAAAACAACGCGAAAGTACTCACTCCACACACCGCCCGACGTACAACTACGCTAATCCGCGCGCGTACGGTACAGGTAAAACACGTGCGTACGTGTGCACTTTACACTACTACCAGTGCAAGCTGTTGTTTTGAGTTGAGTGAAAAATAGCAAATAGAGATAGGGCTCTCTTCTTCACCACCCTTTGAAGTTGGTATGCTGGTATATACATATCTGCTATGCCGAGACACCGCCATCTTTATCCTCAGGCCGGAGTGTCAAAGTAATGACGTCATGACAAGCAGTGAACCATATGTAAACAAAGTGAAAAACGCGTGCAGTCGACCTCTTGAAATCTGATGATTTTCGTGCGTAAAAGTGATTTTAGTGTCGCGATTTGAAGTGCAATTGAAAGTAGTGCTTGTCACTGATATTTGGAAGTGAAAAAAACGCAAGGTGCCGCGAACTTCCGAACAAAATGAACTGCTCGAAAGTGCGCGAGACATGAGTGTGGTTATGAATGTGCGACACGAAAAATTTCGCATTTTTCGTTAATTTCCCGGTAATTTGGCTAGTGTGAATGGTACAGCACTACTCTGGGACGAATCCTTGGGCCGATGAGTTCAGCGGAAACTCCCGGAAGTGCCCCAAAAAGTGAATTCAAAGTGGTTGTCAAATGACAACATTACAGGTGATTTCCGGCCTTTTCATCGGAATTCACAGGGTAATTATACGTTTTTTGTTGTGCAAAAATTTTAGTGAATTGATGCGCCCCCAAATACGGGTTTTAAACGCGTTGTTGACGAGCCAGACGAAAGTTTCACTGCAGCTGACAGGACTAGATGCCTAGCAGTGAAACTTTCGTCCGGTTCGTCAACATCGTGGTCAAAATCCACACTTTGGGGCGCATCAATCCACTTCAATTCTACCACAACAAAAAACGCATACTTACCCTATGAATTCCGATGAAAAGGCCGGAAATCACCTGTAATGTTGTCATTTGACAACCACTTGAAATTCACTTTTTGGGGCACTTCCGGGAGTTTCCGCTAAACTCACCGGCCCGAGGATTCGTCCCAGAGTAGTGCTGTACCATTCACACTTCCCGAATTGCTGGAAAATAAACGAAAAATGCGAAATTTCCCGTGTCGCACTTTCCTAACCTCGCACTTTTCAATACACCATTTCACTCGATATTTCCCGGCACTTCACGTTTTTTTTTACTTTCACACGGCACTGATAGCCACTTCTTTTAGTTACACTTAAAATTCCGGCACTAAACTCACTTTTACACACAATTATCGCGATATTTCACCGGGCGACCGCACGCGTTCACACTTCGTTGACTGCTTATCATGTCGTTAGTGCTTTGACAATCAGCTGACACTCCGGCCTGAGAGTAAAGATGGCAGTGGCCGAGAGCTGTGCCGTGCCGGCTGCCAGTGTATAAGTTCGCAGTGGCGTAGAGGCACGGGCGCATCAACATCTCTTGCGTAGCTATGCCTCGTTGAAGTTTCGAAAGCCTATTTTTCGGATGGTGCAGGTGCAATTGCTAGCATGGACCTTCTAATTGGAAAACTACTGCAAACGAAACTAAAGTTAAGTATAGGGTGTTTTTGGAGAGATGGAAATTTAGTTCAAACCATTTTCTTGAAGCAGATTGATTGGGGCTTCGAACTTACAAATAAATCGGGGGAGCCACGACTTTAAAACGTGATTGTTAAAAATAGTAAAATTACGAAAAATATTTTATAATACAATAATTCTAACAGGACATATTTAAGGTTATGGTCTTCCCGAAAAAATCCCGCTGGTACAGTCATTTCCACAAGAGCGTATACTTTGTAACTTTTTAATACACCATTTCTCAAAGAGTGGTGGGGGACTTTTAGTTACCTGCATTTTTCCTCTTTTTCGCATTGTATAAATTTGGTCATTCTAAGTTCAAGTAGGAGAGTGATAAGACGTCAAGTGAAATGAGTGCGATTTACAAAAAACGATTCGAAGCTGTGTTTTTAGTAAGTCATCCGAAAGGACCAAAAATGACACCTGCATCGGCCGGAAAGTACCTGAAAGTTTCGACACAGTTTGTGAATAAGTGGATAAAGCGTTTTAAAGATACTGGAAATGTAGACGATCTACCTGGTAGGGGTAAAACCCGAAGCACTTCAAAAACCCAGGATAAGGCCATCATTGATATTTTTTAAGAAAAATCCGTCCGTTACTACCTTAGTGCAAGCAAAGGAAATGGTATCGAAGAAGAATATTTACGTGTCCTTGAATACGATTCGGCGAAGATTACAAGAGGAAAACATCAAAACCAGGTATGCCTTGATGAAACCATTACTTACCGAAAACCAGAAGCGAAGACGTGTAGAGTGGGCTAAGGAAAACATCGATCGTGATTGGGACAACGTGATCTTTACGGATGAATCAAGTTTTGCTGTAAATACGTTCAGGAGACGAGTGTGGGCACAAAAAGGAGAAGCTGTCGTGAACCGAACCGTTAAACACCCTGTGAAGGTCCATGTTTATGGATGCTTTTCTGCACGCGGTTTCGGAAAATTAATAACGTTTACCGGAATTCTTACTGCTGAAAGGATGATCATTTTGTACAAGAAAGGATTATTGAAGTCTGCTAGGATGCTATATGGCAACGACAACACCGATTGGTAGAAGCCGGTTGTGTACACGCTGGAAAGAAGAAAATAACATTCAAGTACTTGATTGGCCTTCGCAATCGCCGGATGCCAATCCTATTGAAAATGTTAGGGGATTAATGAAGCAGAAGCTTCAAGGAGCTTCATCGACAGACTACGCGGAAAAATTAACCGAAAGTTGTCACCGAAGATGCCAGTCAATAATCAATAGTGACGGCGATTGGACCATGTATTAAATATAATTGCGAAAATGTATTTTGTATTTACTTTCAATAAAAAATAAAATTTCTTACTTGTAACACTTTGTTTTTATTTTGTGAGGTATACGGTCTTGTGGAAATGACTGTACTTTCCAAGAAATAATCTGATTTCGGATGGATCTATCCAGATGATCGGTAGTACACTAATTTTTAAAGTAAAGTAAATAGTTATTGCAATTACCGTAGTTATTGACCATAAAAAATATGCTAATTTTTCTTTTATGTCCCTTGTGAGAAATGATAATAATTTTTATTGTGTCATTTTTCTTGCGGGTGAGTGATACTCGTATATCGGCTACCGATGTCTTTGTCATCTCTAAAGGTCACCACACATGAACGAGCACAACCACGACCAAACTTCCATCGAACCATCAAATATCATAGAACGGTGGAAACGGGGAATTTTTTTCCACACGTTGTATGAAATTGATGGTTCGATGGAAGTTCGGTCGTGGTTGTGCTCGTTCATGTGTGGCGACCTTAAGCGTTCAGTGCATTGGGCATAGTGAGTGGCAAACATATATAGCGTATGTAAATTTGGGTCTTAACAATTGCAAAACAACAAAAAAAAAAATAACTATGTAATAATATAGTAATAGATTAAAAATTGTGTTTTTGTATTTGTCAAAAGGGTCAGACAGTAAAAATGACCGTTTTTCGATGTTTATCTGTGGAGCTCCGGGAACACCACATTCCCCAATGAATTTCACCTCCACGCCCACGCCTCACGAAAATTACACCATTGGGTTTATATGGGATTGATGGTATTTGCCAATATAACCTCTTCCCCAATTCGGGGTATTAATTCACAAAATTGCCAGGAAAATCTAATTTTGGTTGGGATAGGAGTGGAGGTGGCCAACATTACAATTGACTCAAAACAGTGGCGTAGATAAGGGGGAATTTAGGGGATGAATCCCCCACCTACTCGTGAGTTCTTATGTAAAAATTAAATGAACTTATAGCTTAACTATCTCAATATTAAAATTAGATCCACAGAAATATAAACGATAAAGAAAAGTACAAAATAAGTGATTATGGGCTGCGCACATGGTTCCCACCTCCGTTCGACTACACTTGTGAACAGTTATTTCAATTTTACTACCCTGTTAAGCAGTGCCCGCCTTATAGGCTGGATTATACTGTGCGCAACAAACACGGCTTTTGCTGCCAAATAAAGTTGAACGAATATTTAAAAAAAAACGATCAAAGCAACTCACACAGAAGAATCGAATGAGGATCAGAAGGGAGACATTGCTCCGGAGACCCGTCAAGTAGAGCGAAGTGCCTGCAAGTCGCAGGATCAAGAAAAAGCTGATTTAGAGGTGGACTTAAAGATGATGAAGGACAAATTGAATTCGGTCAAGAAATTCTAGGAAATAAATTTCTGCAAAATCTCGCCTCTGCAACGGGTAAGGATTTAATTCATATTAAATTACATGTACCTTACAATTTGGTTTTTCGCAACGCAGCCACAATCCGGCAGAGTACGCAATGAACCACCTGTAATGAACCATATCCTGGTAGTGCTACATCCACCGGCAGATCGAAGGCAGCACTTGATGAGTACTGATCAGTCGGTAGTAAGAAACCGAACGCCGAAGGTCCCATTACACCCGGACCCAAATGCGGGCGCGAGGGCATCTGAGTCGTCCGCCAATTATTCCTCCCTTATCGCCCCATTTTTTTATTTCCCATTTTGCCTACCCTGTTTGTGTTGTCTTCTCAGGCCTATGAATTTTTGTTAATACGTAGAGGACAGGGGCAACAACATCGAAAACCCCGGCCACGTCTCCCGAACTGAGCTACAGCAAGCATAGGCCGCGGCTTAGCTCGTTGAGGGGCCTTTTTTCTTTATGGTCATTATGCTACCTTAGGCTCCATCCCCACGGGTATATTCGGATGCCCACCAAGCCATCCATTACATTATTAATATTAATTGGATCGAACGGCGAAAGTCAAAAGGATTGACCCTGGAACATGGATGAAGATTGCACAACGAAACTCCCGTTATCCGAAAATGTGAACGAAGTGCTGAAAAAAGGACGCTATATGATCCATAGTCAAAAACAGTCCTAATATGTTGATTGATTTGGATAGCGGTGAAGTGATCCCTCCAACCCCTACCAAATAACACAGAAATTTTTTAAACGTTTCTCGGAACATTCGGCCAAGTAGACGCCCCTGTGCAAAGTAAACGTCCAAGAAGAGGAACGAACAGATCAAAAACTCGGAGCAGTCTGGCCATACTGAAACCAATTTGAAAATGAAGCTGAGCTGTCGGAGCCCGAATGGGGTGGTGCCGATGAAGATGAAAAAGATTGGACTCCAGATGTGACGCTCAAACCGGTCTTTAACACAATGGCCGGGAAGAAACTGACAATAGTCGAAAACACCCATCATGGATGCCTTACAAAAATCGAGTCGAGGTTCATTCCTGGTATGTGACGGCGTCACGCTTACCAAGGTGGTCAACATAACAAAGCTGAGGAGCGGCAAGCAAGAGACTGGGTTCGTTTAAATACGAACAGCTAAAGCGAAGAATTTTGTGTTTGGAGTAACCAGTTGGACTGGATTAAATGCAATTTGCATTTTGTCTTGTTTTTTTGAGACGATGTAATGAAAATTTCCCTTTAATTGCAGCCGGCTAGGCAAAAATTGGATCCCACCGAGAATGAGACCGGCTACTTGCGGTCCGTTACAAAGAAACGGAAGACACAAACCGAAAGATTCGACTTAAAGATCATCTGGCTTGATATCTATTAAACAAAATGATAATTATAAATTACACTTAGATAAATAATATAAATCTAAATTTGACTTTTGATTGTGTTTCAAGTTTTTGTTCAAAAATTTGTGCAACAATTGGTTAATGTGAGGTGGGTGTAAGTCGAGAAAACTATTGCCATCCCAACGATATGCTACGTACGCAATCTACCGCTCAGTTGAACCCACAGATGGCAAACAAATCAATAAAACGAACTTGGTTCTTGTCCCCGCTAAACTTGCACTCGCATTGACCATCTCACGGCGAAAATCGCACACAGCCGCATCACATATGCTGCTCCCCGCGTGCTCTTCTCGAAGAGGGCTTTTGCATTTCACGACCCGACCGACGACAGCAAACGACGATGCGGTGCATTCAATTCAATTTTCGCTTCTCCACCCTTAGCCCGTGCCCGTGTCTGTCGCGGTCGCTTTTAGTACTTTCTCAGCCTTCGCATTGAAAATATCTTTTTCGTCTCCGCCTCGCAGCCAGTGCAGAGTGCAATTTTGTGCAGTCAAAGTTTCTGCTCCTTTTGTTCAAAGTTTTCTGAAATCCAAGCGAATCGCGGCGGATTTGTGTGTGAAATTTGAATTTTGGTCTTATTGTCCAGGAGGGTGGTATCAAATTATCAATTCGATTGCTTTTTGTGATATTAGATAGAAAAATTATAAAAAAAAGGTAATTGTGTGCTAGACTTTCTCTGTCCGTTGAGAGAAAAAAAAAACGAAACGTAAGTTACATTTTTTGTTACAATAAAAAACCCACAAGAAAAAGGAGTAGCGAAACTGAAACGGCTGGAAAGTAAAGACAACCGTCAAAAAGCCTGGAGGTCCTCGGAAAATGCATAAAATTTCCAACTGTAAAGAATCGGCGACGAAAGTTTTTCTCTTCGTCGCGCCTCCCACTCGTCCTCCCCGCCTCCTCATGAAGCTGTGCTGGTGGTGTGGCGTACTTCTTGTCGCCGACGTCGTCATTGCCATCGTCGCCGTCGTCTTCTTCCACTTTAGACCGGGGCCGGACAAACGAGAAATTGCACACACGAAAAAAGGAGAAAAAATAACATACGTATAAAAAAGAAATGAAAACGGACCGAAAGTAAGAAGGCAGAAAGCAGAAAAAGAAAAGCTGCTTGTCGTCGTCGTGGTCGCTGACGCTGCCGATGCACTTTTATGTGCATTTCACCCGAATCGAGTGCAATAGTCGCGTGTGAACGTGAACTTTCTCCGGCGTGAAATTCTTCGTTATCGCGTGAAAGTGCGCTACGCTGCAGTATACACGCAACGAAACAGACGAATCCGTGGACCCTGAGTGCCTAGTTCTTGTGTACGGTTTGTCTCGTTCGTTGTCCAAAAAAGGGCACAAATCCCGATCCCGTGAATTCGTGCGCGGAATCTGCGGTGAAATCACACGTCGAAAGGTGAACGGCAACGGCTGACCTTTATCAAGATTCGAACCGGAAGTAGCTGTTACGCAAAAAGGTTTTTATGCATTTATTTGAAATTTCTTTTCTAGTTTGTAAGATAAATTCCAGTGGTGGGCTCCGAAGATTTCCCCAGACCGTGGCCTGGCTTATGGTGAAAGTCATCGCCATCGCGATTCATCTTCATCGACCAAAACCCTGACCTTTGGCAAAAATGCATTTCCCGAATCGTTCGGAACCAGGAAAATTCCCTCGGTGGAACGGAAAAATTCAAAAATTTTCGTAAATTATTGATCCTGCGCGCTGATGCATTTTCCGCCAGGACGACAGTCAGTCAGCCAACGGTCGGTTCCTTTGTGTGTTATTCGGTTGCAGGGCCACCGTCACCGCGGCCCCCCTATCGTCGCGCAATTGCCGCCTCTTTTATGGTGTCTTGTATGGGTCTCAGCCGCTGCAAGTACCCGCCCCCTCTCCGCTGGTGCCTTGGTACGCGTTCCAGTCTTCTTGCAATGATGGCAAACGAGCCAGCAAACAATTCCAATTCTCTGTACGCCCAGCGTCGTCGTCGCCTTCATCGTCTCGATTTCATCGTTTGTCCTCCGCACGTTTAAGGGGCACCCCGTTGCTGCCAGTGGCGGTATGCTGCTACCTTCACTCCCGTTTCGCTCATTGCGTTTTCTTGCACGGATACCGCGCGCAGCGATATGCCCCGATATTGGTGTTCACAGCACGGCGCCCGAAGTGCAATTCATGTGCACACAATGGTGGTCGCCAAACGTGTGCACTTGCAACGCTTTTGTGTTGGCAAATCTTCGTCATCCAACGGAATTTATTAGCAAAAATCGAACGTCCGCCATTGCCATCGTTGTCGGCGAAGTTCCGGGCCACAATTTCGGGAGCATCCTTTCGCCAGAGAAGCTCTGCATTTCCGCGACCGTTAGAAGCGCCGAGAAAGTCGTTTCGCCGTTCCCAAGAATTTTTGTGTTAACTTTGCTCGAAATTTTCGACAAGACACCTGTGCGCAGGATATGCAAGTGGCGAGGAGGCGACCAAGAGTGAGAAGTGGGCACTTGCAGCACTGCAGGTCATTCAACCCGTTTGGTACAGAGAAATGATTAAGGAACTCTGAATTCCAATGAACGCAAAGCTCATGAATTGTCTGTGAGGCGATTGGTTTTCGAAGTTAGAGACTTTTTTTATGGCTGTGCAGACTGCAGTATCTTTTGTTTTTGATTCTTTCTTTCTTAAGTTACGTTTTAAGTTTGAGAATTTTGTCGCCCATTAGTTTTATCAGCTTACACCCAGTCAGCTCAATATGACAGCCTCACCAAAAGAAAGTAATAAGGGGTATTAACTGTTGGAATACACAGTACATTCTTTTTGTTGCTGACAACATCAG
This sequence comes from Chloromyia formosa, assembly GCA_964017055.1. NCBI lineage: Eukaryota > Metazoa > Arthropoda > Insecta > Diptera > Stratiomyidae > Chloromyia > Chloromyia formosa. The sequence continues at coordinate 27,401,725 of OZ024815.1, read as the reverse complement.
AGTACTCATTAAAAGTACAGTCGAGTCGCGATAGCTTGAACACGCGCTAGTTTGAACCACGCAGTAGTATGAGCAAGGAATATTTTGTATTGACCTTATAATATGAACAAGCACAATCTTCAATTTTGCGAACACCATAGATCTTTTGATTATTTATGTTGGTTTCCGTATTCATACATTTTGTTTACTTGAACTTGAATACGTATGTATGTACACGCAGCGCGTAGTACTTAAGGTTTGTTTATGCTAGACCCGAACCAGATTTCCCAGCAATTTGTTCCAGAGGTTAGTGTTCTATAATCGAAAATTATATTTTGTCTCTTGCAAAATAGAAATGATTATGCAAATTGTATATGCATTTCAGGTAACAGCTTCTTTTGCAAAATCAAGAACTAGATCAGAAGACTCTTCTACTGCTAGACGTCATGTCTCATGTCACCCACCAGCTGATGAATTAAAAACTGAAGATGGAACGACTTAGCCTGTTTATGTCTCGAAGGTTAAGTTAGATGGGCTGCCTTGAATCCGTCATACAGAGAGAACCCAAAGCACACATATACCACCATTGGATCCGTTGCCAAACCTTAAGTACAGTAACCTGAGCCCAACTCAATCGTCAAACCAGCCAGAGCTGACAATGACTTGACTTACCTTGACATCCTTTAAATCATCCAGATCAGCAAAAAAGTGAGACCCAAAGATATCTTTTCTGCGCATCGCTAAGGCGAGGCAAGAGTACAGAAGATGAGAGGAACTTTCCTCTTCCTCCTCCTCTTCGCAGCTCCTACAGTAGTCACAGTGGGGGAGCCGAAGTCTTCTGGCATGCTCTGCGACAAGGCAGTGCCTAGTGAAAATTCCTACCACGTTTCTTAAATGGCTTCTCTACAGCACCATAATCCCGTAAGAACGGTTGGGATCAATCTTGGGCCATATTTGCCTAGTTGCATCACCTGTTGTGCCACTGCTCTATCTGGAGTTGGCCCTAACATACGCCATAGCTTTAGTATGCAGGCTTTGCTGGCTGCCAGGGACATTCCATGGCTGCGAAAGCACTCTCCGTCGCATTAGTTGTGCCCACCCGGGCCAGCTCATCAGCTTTGCAGTTTGGAATATTGAAAAATCTCCCCACCTCCAAGAGAGATCTACTACACCACACTTCTCGAAGGCGAATAGCAGTGTTAGCCGCGAGTTGCTCTGCGAAGATGTCCAGGAGGAGCAAATTCAATAGTGCGGTCAAGGCAGCCGACGGTGTAGTCCTTAGAGTCCCTGTCATAGCAATGCATGCTGATCTTTAGACTTTCTTCAGCAGAGCTCTGTACGACACGATACTAAGTGCCGCCCACCAGACGACAATCCCGTGCATCACTATAGGACGCACTACCGATGAATAGAGCCAGTAAACCACCCTCGACTGGAGTCCCCACTTCTTACCTATAGCCTTATTGCAAGAGTACAGTGCAACAGTTGCCTTTGTCACACTCTCCTGCACGTTGGTCTTCCAACACAATTTTTTTATTAGAAATGAGTCCAGGGAATTTGGTTTTATCAGTGAGGATAAGCCGTATGTGATAAAAGAGCTTATACGAATTCTCTTTTCGCCTCAGCAGATGAAGCCACCACAAGTAACAACTTAAACGCCGTATACGTTGTCATCAAGGATTTTACAGGTGGTCGTAACTCCTGCCAACATCCGGTGAATGATAGTGATGGAAAGCTGCAATACTTATCTTGGAGGAAGATCAAATGAGACGGTGGAAAGAACACTCCGCCGCAGTCTTAAACCGTGTAACCTCTGGTGAAGTTCCCCTTCATATAGATAATTTAGCTAACCATCAAAATGTGCGTATACGGTCCACAGGTCCACTGCCCCGACTAACGAGGAAATAGTCACTGCAATTATTGCACTAAAATGAGGAAAGACCGCCGGACTCGACGGTATCCCTGCCGAACTTTATCAAGCAGCGCCAAGCGTAACTGCCGATTTGATGCACCCACTTGTTGATAAAGCGTGGAATAAGGCACCTTTCCCACTGAGTGGAAGGAAGGTTTGACCAGCAAACTTCCGAAGAAGGGTTGCCTCACAGACTGTAATAATTGGAGAGGCATTTGTATGCTTCCTGCAGTTGCTAAGATAATAGCTAAAATCATCCTGGAAAGACTAAAGGCCCACTTAGAAAGCACAATTGATGAAGAACAGGCTGGTTTTCGATCCGGATTCTACTGTGTAGATCACATAAACACCTTGTGAATCATTATCGAGCAATGCACTGAGTACGATTCTCCGCTTCACTAGCTTTTCATCGATTTCGAGAAGGCTTTCGACCGTGGGAATCGGGATTCCATATGGGCGGCCTTACGCAGGAGAGGCATCCCTGAGAAGCTTGTGGCTATTATTAACGAAACCTATGGCGACGCGAAATATCGCGTTCTGCATAAAGGTAAGGTGTCGGAAGACTTTGAGATTCGCAGTGGAGTTCGGCAGAGGTGCATCCTCTCGCCGATCCTATTCCTCGTAGTTATCGGCGATGTGTTGCATGCAGCCCTATCCCGACTAGACAGAGGAATTCAATGGACTTTGACATTTTATCTACAACATCTTGACTACGCTGACAACATATGCCTACTCTCCCACAAAATCATGGATCTGTCCGCAATGGCGTTAGATTTCGAGAGGGGGGCGAGCAAGGTTGGACTAAAGATTAATAGCAACAAGACCAAAGTTTTTAGCCCGCCATTGCGAGAAAGAAATCCAACACATATTGCCATCAATATTAATGGGCAGTCTGTGGAGAAGGTGGACCACTTCGTCACCTGGGTAGCATTGTTGCCGAAAATGATGGTACGGAGCAGTCGTATCAACCAGGCTAAATGCGCATACGGCATGCTGTCCAAAATCTGGCAAAGCAGTTATCACAGCATCAAGACCAAGCTGGGCCTGTTTCGCTCCCAATATCAAATGAAGAGCTAAGTCGGTGTACGGGGCAGATGCCTATCGACGAATTGATACGCGGGCGAAAATGGCAGTGTCACACATTGCGGAAGAGTGATAAATGCATTGCTTTGCATGCAATGAAATGGAACCCCATCTCCAACCAAGGCCGACCAAGAGCGGGTCCTAGAATCACATGGCGTCGATCTGTGGCGAAAGAGTGTGGGGCGCTGGGTATGTCTTTTGGGGAGTTGCGCCCAGTTCCCAGAACAGAGTACGATGGTGCGCAGGAGTAGTTGCCGCGCTATGCCCTACTAGGGGTTAAGGCAAAATAGTAAATATTTTGGCACAAATGATCCATAATTCACAGTATAATGGCAATCATAACAAAAGTGAATGAGAAATCTTAGGTCGTGATTTGACTATTAAAGTCTATGATCACAGATCGAAAACGAATCGGGGACTTGGTTTATAGGGAATATGGAATTCATATGTCCCGTTGGTTTTGGACAATATTTTTTTTTTTGGCTGAGCTCATAAGCTTGGATTCGCTTTATTATTATGATTTCAAATATATGTACATATGTCTATTTGAAGATTGATTGAAATCAATTCATATCTAATCTAACTCTGCTCATAATCGCAATTTGTTTACTGTGAAAACTGAGCTTATTAATAACCAATTTTCATCTTGAAAATATAATGAAAATATAATAATGTCTCTTTTGCTTTTTTATAATAACTTTTGTACATAATATATGCAAAAATTGCACGTGCATGTTGAAAGCCGCACTCATTGCGCTCCACTATCGAGAAAGAAAATGTATGGATATTGCAATGTAGTGTCCCCCGGTCGATGCGACATTTTCAGCATTTTCTGGCAAAATTATACCTGCGGACCGAGTCAATCATGTCGGAATCGGAGCGACTGAATGTGAATCTGCCCATTTGATGTTGAGTATCTCGATTTATGTTTCAGTAGTCGTTGCGAGTGTTTATTGTGAATTTCTCCTAAATAGGCCCGAATTTATTATACTTTTTTAAATTATGTCTGCTACTTTTGCTCCGCCAGCTTAAATGAGCTCTGAATCCAACATGTACGCTTGCTGGACCTACAGTTGCGTCAAGTACAAGAATTCCATTACATATTTGCTCGTTAGGTGCTTATGCTTAGCAAGTGAAAACGCAACCGAAACGGACCAAGATGAAAGCGTTTTGAACGTTTTGGTATTAGTATGCCGGTATGTATGTATGTGTACCTCTTCACGAAATTGTTTTCTTTTTGGAAAACTGGAAGACGAACGAACGAAGCAAAAGACAAGTTAATGAAAATAATAGAAGAAGAGCTGATTACTTTTCCAATAGTGGACTTACAACTGACTTAGCCCACGAAAATCCCTTCGGAAACTTTCGTCAGATTCCAGGTTTTGTCTTTAGCTGCATCGGGAAGCAGACGCATCTCGCCCGCGACTATTGCGAGCCAAGGGTTACAATGAACTCGTTAAAGGGTCCAGCGAAATCGTATCAGGCCTTTGGATGAAGCAGCACAATGCACCTTTTATCGTCCCTCCATTCTCGGTATCTTCTTACCCCGAGTTCGACGTCGGAGTCAACCAATTCGATTGGTCTTGCCAATTTTCCATTTTAGTGGCTTTCGTTCCTTTCCTGTCTCCGTAGTCACCCTATCCCTGCATAAACCTGCAGTTGTGTTCCTTTTTCGTAGCTGCAAATACATTTTGCACATTTTCTTCGTGGTGTTTCTCCACACGACCGGGCCAGCGGGGCACACACAGTCAGTCATCTTCCGTGCACTATACGTGGAGATGATGATGATGACTTGGTGGTGGATGCAGGCCATCGTCATCCGTCGTTCGCATCATGAGATCGAAGCCCCCCAATGCATTGCAATGCATATCTTCTTGGTGAATCCGGAGCGAAGGTCATTCACATTCGCGATGCGATTCGAATGCGAGGCGGCACAAAAAGCGACTGAATAAGATTTCTTGTTGTTGAGTTACGTTAAAGAAACAAAAAAATAAAACAGAAAAAATAGACAGCATTTTGAATCGCGCGACTGTGAAGTTTGATACAGGAAAAAAGGAGCAAAATCGACGAAATCGAGAAGTAAATTGCATTTGAAGAGCATTGTGCGCAACGCAGTGTTGCCAAATCAATAAGAAGGATGGATACAGGATGAGGAGGTTAGGTAACCTGAAACTTGCGAAATTCAGGAGACGCTAACTACTACATCTCGAGCTGCCCTAATTGCATAAATAAAAAGTGGAGCTGATTGAATTTTCAGGAAGCTACTTGAAGTACACAGTGCCTAAAACGTCGTTATAATCACTTTGAATGGACTCTTACTTGGAAGGAAAAGACATCTTTCATTTATTTGTTTGTATTAAATGTTTTTTTTTCAGTCGGTATGGTTTTTGTTGGATAGTTTTACGCGATTGTATGTTATATTCATGCAACGTCTAAATTACCGAACTAGGAGTTTTCCTGTCATAAGACGCTTCCCGAGCCTTATAAGAGTAAATGCATAGAGTTATACTGTCAAAATTTCATTCTTGTAGAGTACTACTTGCGGTCCCGCAACTCATTTTTGCATTGTGCTGCGCATGGGGATGCAAATCGGTCAAGGGACTAAAAAGAGCCTGATGAGGTCCTTTTAGTCCTGTTGTTTTGCAGGAATGGGCCCCACGTTGGACGCGAAAATATGTAACGGACGGTTTGGTGGGCATCCGAGGACGCCCTTAGGGACGGAGCCTAAGGTAGCATAATTAGCGTGAAAGTCGGCCCGTGCCATCTGGCGAAGAAAAATGCCCCTCAACGAGCTAAGCAGCGGCCTATGTTTGCTGTAGCTAAGTTCGGGAGACGTGGGCCGGGTTTTCGCCACTCGTTGCCCCTGTCCTTTACATATCAATAAAAATTCATAGGCCTGGGAAAGACAAGACAAACTTGGGAGGCAAAAATGGGGAATAATAAAAAATGGGACGATAAGGATGGAATGGTTGTCGGACGGCGCAGATGCCCCCGCGCTTGCATCGGGGTTTCGGGTGCAATGAGTCCCTTGGCCTCTGGTTTCGTTCCACCGACAGATCACTACTCATCAGGTGCTGCCGTCGATCTGCCGGTAGAAACAGCACAAACAGACCAGAAAATGGTTCGTTACAGAACCTTGGTCTTATTGGTATTAATCTTTAGTCCAGTCTTGCTTGCCTCCCTCTCTAGATCTAACGCCTTTACGGGCAGATCGATAATTTTGTGGAAGAGCAGGCTTATTTCGTCAGCGTAGTCAAGATGTTGTAGATAAGATGTTAAAGTCCATTGAATTCCTCTGTCTAGTCCGGATAGTAATAATAATAGCCACAAGCTTCTCAGGAATGCCTCTCCTGCGCAAGACCGCTCATATAGAATCCCGGTTCACACTATCAAAAGCCTTTTCGAAATCGATGAAAAGCAAGTGAAGCGGAAAATCGTACCCAACGCATTGCTCGATGATGATTCGCAAGGTGTCAATGTGATCTACACAGGCGAATCCGGATCGAAAGCCAGACTGCTGTTCATCAATTGTGCTTTCTAAGTGAGCCTTTAATCTTTCCAGGACGATTTTAGCTATTATCTTGGCACCGCCAGAAAGCATACCAAATGCCGCTCCAATTATTACAGTCTGTGAGGCTATCCTTCTTCGGAAGTTTGAAGATCAAAACTTTCTTCCACTCAGTGGGAAGGTCTCTGTATTCCACACTTTATCAACAAGCAGCAAATAAGCAGTTACGATTGGCGCTGCTTGATAAAGTTTGGCAGGGATACCGTCGAGTCCGGTGGCCTTTCCTCATTTTAGTGCAATAATTGCAGCGACTAATTCCTCTTTACTCGGGGCAGTGGACCGTATACCCACATTTTGGTGGTTATTTAAATTATCTATATGAGGGGGAACTTCACCAGAGGTTGCACGGTTCAAGATCGCGGCGAAGTATTCTTTCTACCGCCTCATTTGATCTTCCTCCAAGATAAGTAGCTTTCCATCACTATCTTTCACCGGATGTTGGCAGGAGTTACGACCACCTGTAAACTCCTTGATGACACCGTATACGGCGCTTAAGTTGTTACTACTTGCGGTTTTTTCTGCTCTCTTTTATCGCGTCGCACACTATGCTAAACTTCTCGACCTTTCTGAGGGTAAAGGTGTTCGATGCTGCTTCGATTGTCGTCTGCGACGCTGCAGCCAAACGAACCTTCGGCTCTTTCCTTTCAACAATCCGCTGCCATGAAGCGTCGGACATCCAGGGCTTAATCCGGCAATCCGGGTTTGTGCCAATGATGGTATCTGCGCTATCAATGTTCGCATTTTTATGGCATCCCTGTTTACATTTATGTCAGTATCTGAATGACTAGTTATCTCAGCTGCGTTTTGCGCAAGATGATCGTTATATTGTTGTAAAATAGCTGGATTTTTCAGTCGAGCGGTTTTGAATTTGCGGCGCCTGGATGTTTCGTCGCTAGGACGGCGCACGCTAATAATGGTCCCTTCCCATCCCAATATTGGCGACCTTCTTATTTCGCACGTCCAGGAGGCAACTCTTGAGTCGTTTACTAATGACAAAGTGGTCGATCTGATTTTGTGTTCTGTGCCGATCAACAGAGGACCAACTGATTTTGTGATGGTTCTTATGCTCCAACATAGTACCACCGATGAAGAGACTGTGCAGAATTATACAAATCTTTCACCGTTGTCGTTACAATCACCAAGACCGTGTCCCACCATCATTTATCTGAGCCCATAGTTATCCGCGCCAACTTTTGCATTCAAATCCCCCACAACCATTATAATGGCACCTCTAAGTGTTCTGCTCGGAACGGCGTTTAGTTGTTCGTAGAAGGAGTCTTTGGGGCGACCGGTAGCGCAATGTGTTGAGGCATCAGTCTCATGTTTGACTACCGGCGTTTCGGGTTCGAATCCCGTCCACGACGATGTTCGTGGCCATGGATGTGCAGCAGGTGCATGCTGGCAACTGCATTCTCCGAAACCAATTTATGCCAACGAAACGTCAACTGGGCCACATGGAACAGTTGACGCGCTATGCCCCACAAGGGGTTAGGGCAATTGAGTAGTACATATAACATTGCGTTATTGCATTTTGTTTCTCATTTTGGTCCAGAACCTGGCGGTCATGATTCTGTTGGAGAGCGGACCTCGAGATAAGAGACAATTTGGTGCGGCTTTGGTTAAGAGTAGCCCCACACTTGACTCACGACCATTAGCGGTAGCTCTACCGGAGTACAAAATTACAGTGCTACCCGTTGGAGAGATGAATTCTCCGCTGTTCCACCATCGTATTCCACTAAGTCTTATGATGTTTATACCGCAGAAATCCACTCTCTAATTGGAGAAATCGTGCGTTCTGGGAACCTTCTGATTTATTGTCAAGTAGAGTGCGCACATGCCAGAATCAAATCTTTGTTATTGTACGATAGCCAAATGCCGTAACTGTTAAGTCAGTACTTATCCAAGTTATAGTTGACGTTTTGTTAGCATTAAGAAAATTTCAGATAGTGCAAGTTGCTGGCATACACATCCTGTCCTTTGTTTATCGGTTTCTACGACAGACCGGCAAACGGAAAGGCCGTGGTAATATACTTGCACCCCACAGAACAGGGGGAATGTTTACCTCAACCAAATCATTGCACCGCCATTACTGGCGGATTGACTTGGCTAGCAATGGTCAACAACCACTGCTGTTCCAGGGGGCGCCAACGAGGAGGACTATGGAAGAGGATTTTTGCCCCCAGGTTTTCTGCAGGATTCATTTTTTTTTTTCAATAACACAAACAACAAAACGTCTTTTTTGCTGGCTCCTTCTCTTAAATTTGATTTAAGATGCAATCCGTAGCATTATGCGTAATAAAACAATTACATGGGAGCGTACACCATGCAACCGAATATGTAATTTAGTTGCATATGTGGGCGTGAAAACGTGCAACTATAGCTAAACGATTGAGCAAATTGCATTCGAGCGTTAGGTCTATGCTCCTCTCAAGTTTTGAGCTAAATGATGATTAATCGCTGAAACACAATATGTATATGTGTACATGCAATTGTAAATATGTACTATAGAAAGCTTTGTGTAAATTATATAACGATAGAACGTCTGATTTACTACTGCACTGCTGAGCAACAACAAAAAACACGGTCTAAGTACATCTTTAAAATTTCTTAAAACATCAAGCTTACAGCTCAGTAATATCGCATATAATTCTCCCGCATTCTATTTGAACAGGAAATCGTATTTGCCTTTTTCTAGACAATGTTCAAGAAGATTCATTGAAACGTGTGGAAGAGCAGCTAGTTTTCATGTTTCCCTTGTGTTTGAGCGCTCCATCGATCAATTATTAAGTACAGTCAGAGAATTTGTTCATAGTTCACGATAATCGTCTTTTACTATGCACAAATTTAAACTGTTTATTTTACTTTTTTTTTAAATAGATTTCTGATCGGAAAAACAACGTAGCTGCTTACATAAATTGACAACGTACTATCTTTTTCGTCAAAGAGCAATTTCCGCAATTTGATTGAATCTTTCGCCGCGGAATCCATCTTGATTTTACTGAACGCTGCAATTCCTTCAGGGGGTGCACCGTGTTCACTCAATTCTCTCTCCGCCGCGTAAAAGTGCATGTAACCCCACCCGGAACTTTAGTAGTAAGTAAACATATGTGCCATACATACAATTTATGGCTGTACGAGTGCATGATGAGCACATAATTCTGATCTGCAAATTATGCAGGATGCCAAGCACAATTAATGAACACGAATAGTTTTAGAGTTGGGACAAGACATTGGTCCTTTGTTTCGTGTCTTGTGCAAATAGGATGGTATATTGCTGAGTTACAAAGAAAATTGTACAGTCACTCCCCGACAGATCCGCACTTACGTAAAAGCCAAAATTCATCGAACAAATTCTAACGCCTTGCTTAGCGGAAACAAAACAAGGTTTTTTTTTGCGGACGAAACGCAAAAATGTATTAGGACTATTTTGATGTGGTGTGGTATGGTATGGAGGGCTGCCGTATAGCACGTACAGTACACTTAGACCAAGTAGAGGTCCCTTGTGACACCCTAGTAATACACACCTCCAGCCATCATCTAGTGACTGAACCAACCAGAGTTAATAGCTAGACGAAACTCCTTCCTTCCTTCCCACATCCGCACACCGGTCAGTTACGGGTTCAAGTCCCGTCCACATTTAGCCATCGATGTTTGTATTGTCTTCACTCTGCAGTGTGGTGCGTAACAATAAGCCACAATATTTCCCGACTTGTCGCAGGTATGCGGCTATAAAAGCAGGAGGTACATGCTAGCAACATGCATCGTCCGAAACCAGTTTATGCTAACGAAACGTCAACTAAGCCACATGGGAATAGTTGACGCGCTATACCACTTAGGGCAATTAGTAGTAGTAGTGCCACGGTTTTTTATGACACCAAGCTGGATTTAAGGAGTCTTACTGCGGCCTGATTGTCTGTGTAAATCTTAATATATCTCGCAGTTATGAATATTTCGCCCGAGCCATAACACTGTCTCTTCTACTGCACGGATCTCCACCTGGAGGACACTGCAGTAGTGGGAAAGATTTAGCAGGATGAAGCCAATCGGAGAGGCACCCACTCCTTCATCGGTCTTTTGGTATATATTAGTCCGTAGAAGAGAGGATATCAACATTGTTCAGAACTGAAGCAAAACCAATGTTTGAGTCCGTCTATTGACCTGACTCCCTGGATCGATTTTATTTGGATTAACACTGAGACGGCAGTTTCTGGCCCAGTTTGCCAAGATAGATCCTATGTTAAAATGCTATGAGCGATTTCCTATTAATTGAACAGAGTGCTAAAATGTCTAAGGCCGGCACTGTGAATGGTTACTGGTCACAATGTACTAATACCAAAAAAAAGTCAAATAAATCAAAGAAGACGCAGCTTTCCCAAACTACAAATTTTATCTATGTTGTATATATATATTTCGGGAGCGACTTACCCCCTTCTTCAGTACAAAAGCTGATTTAGTTGACAACTACAAACGTCGGACGACACCTAACATACCAAAAAAAAGGTTAATAAAATACACACTGAGAGCAGTAGCTCCTGAAAATAATATAAATGATATAGACAGTACATATCTGGACAGATTTGGACTGAAAGCAGAGGTGCTGCGGAAGGCAGCCTTAAGGATTGACCACTAATTAGCGATTGTCAGTCTTAACCGGAAAAAATCCCTGAATACACGCTTTTGGCCCAACTGGACCCTCCCAAGGACGGACGCGGACACTATATTTTTGTACATTTAATATACAACATTTTTCAGAAGCGGACACAAAGTTCTTTTTATCACAAAAAAAACTGATAATCAAAATTGAAATTAAATCGGCGATTCCATTATTATACCCTTCACGGATGTGATAGGGTATATTAACTTTGTCATGAAGTTTGCAACGCACAGAAGGAAGCATCTCCGACCATATAAACTATATATATTCTTGGTCAGTATGATGAATCGAGTCGATTAAGCTTTGTCCGTCTGTCTGTCTGTCCGTGTGTTTCTATGCAAACTAGTCCCTCAGTTTTAAAGCTATCGAGCTGAAATTTTGTAGGGAGCCTTCTTTCTATTGCAGGCAGTATATATGTCGGAACCAATGGAATCGGACCACTACGTCATATAGCTGCCATAGGAACGACCGGTCCAAAATTCGTCTTTGTGAGAAAAACTTTTTTATTTCTAAAGGTATTGTTTTCAATATTCACATTAATCAATAGTATCTTAAGCGAAATCATATTTCCGAATTTGGCTGAAAGCGGACTACTCGATCATATAGCTGTCATAGGAACGACCGTCACAAAAGCAAGTTTATGTCAGAAAAACTTTTTTTTATTTCTGAAGGTATCTTTACGAAATTGCATGTTATTCAATCGTATTGACTGCTAAGCCACGGTCCTAAATTTGGTTGAAATTGGCCCACTATTTCATATACCTCTTATAGGAACAGTGAAATCGGAACAAGTTTTACTACTAATTTCAAAAAGGCAAATGAACCACAAAACACAACGCTTCGCGTGAAGGGTATCTTACCTTCGGCAAGCTAGCCTTCGGCTAGCTTGTTTTAAAATAAATTGATGCTTTGAGTAAATCGTTGGTTGTAATATAAAGCTTTACAAAAGAATTTGCTTTGTGTGTGAATCGTTTTTCGTTCTATTAGTGTCATTCCCATTTCCGGGCCAATAGCCAAGCTAGTGGGACCTTCTCGATTTTCTGCGTCAAATGGCGAGAAAGTCACAACGTCAAATTTAAGTGCATAACTGGCGAAGCTTCAGAAGCTGGTGTAGCGTAGTTTTCCAGATATTGTGTTTTTAGTAATGTGGGGCAGGCAATTTTTATAAAAAAATTAAATGCCTGTATCAGCTAAAGGGTAAAGAATTAAAAAAAATCCTGAAATTTTTTTATTAGAAATTGCATGAGAGCTCACGTGTCAGTCGGTTTATGCTCCAATTTCCGGATACCCCATATAACATGTACCAAGGTAAGGTGAACATTTCTCGGCCTGACAATGAAAGGCTGCGATTTTCAGTGATTTTATTTTTCTACATAATCTCCCTTCACTTCAACACACTTGGTGCAGCGTTTCTGCAACATCAGTATTCCTTCGCGGAAGTGAGAGTCTGGAAGGCTGTGAAAATATTCGTCTACGGCCCTCTCAACATTGGATGCGAAACGCTTCCCAGAAACGAATTTCTTCAAGTTTGGCAACAGATGGAGGTCTGAGGGTGCCAAATCAGGAGAAAAGGGAGGATGGTCGAGCAAACTGTACCCCAAATCTCGCAGTTTTCCCATCACCAACGCACACTTGTGTACAGGTGCGTTATCCTGGTAAAAGATGATTTTTTCAGAGAGAGTTTTCGTATCTCTAATTATTTGTGCAAGATTTTCGCACCCTTTCTTCCGATATCCCTACAGCCTCAGCAACATCACTCACTTTCATTAGCCTATCATCCAACACGATATCATGCACTTTTTCGATGGTTTCCGATGTGGTTGCGGTTGTTGGCCGTCCTTCACGTGGGTCGTTTTCGAAGGACGTGCGACCACGCTTAAATTCATGCCCATTTTGAACCGGTTGACATCGAAGGAGCAGAGTCCCCGTAAGCTTCTGTTAACTTCGGATGAGTTTTCTTAGGGGTTAATCCATCCAAAACGAAGAATTTTATGACCGCACGATATTCAAGTTTCTCCAGTTTAACGAAAAACAATTGGACTTGATTGGAAATGTATTTCTGTGTCCGGCCGAGAATTTTTCACCTTACCCTCGTAGGAATGATATCAAGGTATTTTAACCCAAAGAGTAGACCCATATAGTGTCGCATAATTCACTCAAATTTGTTGTTTTATTTATCACGACTATCATACCATTATCACCACTACACACATTTCGAATGTCTTGGATTTCGATCTTCTAATTAAAAGATAGACGCATTAATTTAAGGCATCCAAATATAAGTCATCCCAAATTCTTATTGCGTATAACAATACACCCAATAGCAAAAATATAACACGAAAAATACCGGCATGGCCATGTCGGGGACAGAGTCGAGTTTTTGACGTGGACACGACTATGTTAGGGGGTAACATTTGCTCCGAGATCGCTATATGGAATAGTCACTTTTAAACCCTTCCAAGTAATGAAATCATTTCTTGCAACAGCGATGAGCGGAGAAATCACAATACCAGCAACATGCCACGCTAGAATAATGTCTTCCTCGTTTTCTGAAAGCTATAAAAATCATATTGTGATAATTCCTAATACTGAAAACAGACGCGTCCATATCAAACGCATGCTTCTAAACTATGTATATGGTTGACGCGCTCGGTGGACGTGTTCGTTCGGTCACCGCTCTACGATCTAAAGAATGGAGGTTCGATCCTCGGCGCGAACAAAAACTGCCTGGGGGTACTAATAGAACTCCACAGCGCCCCGAGCTTGTCAGTATAAAGACGGCGCGGATAGGATGTAAAAAAGTAGCGAAAAATACGTATAGTAGATATGCTATCGAAACGTCAACAAGGCACAGAAATTCCAGAGATGTTGACGCGTCCATGTCCCTTAAAGGGCAATTAAAAAACAACGAGTACATATATATGGTTCAGCTACATCGTGCTATATCGCGCAATGAGTTCGTCTAAACTACGCTTGATCCGGATAATTGCAAAAAACACTCCTTTTGACTAAAATCATTTTAAGGAATAAAGTATGGCTAAATTATTTCACTAATGACTAAAGTACACCATGACCGCCGCCGTAGATCCATGTGTAGAGCATCGGTTTATCGAGCGAGTGCTTTTCTCGACGGTCAACAGTCGACTTAGCTGTGAATGTACCCATTCACACAGCTGATTTCATATAAATTAATGAAGCAATGGCGGGACGTGTGACACTGACCACGTGACCTTCCAATAAACATCTTCTCGTAAAAATACAATGCAATAAATTTTATCGACTGCTGTATTTGAATTTTGGCTGCAGTCGATAGATTCGGAACTGCAATGCCAATGTATCCCCTTTATTACCACCCATTATTTTTTTTAAGAATGATACCGGACCCCAGAGCGTGTCCACGTCAAAAAAGGAATGTCTTACGATTTCATTTTTCCCAAATCGTTCGTCGTCCTTAAATTATGAAAAAAGAGGAACGAAGACAACCTGACAAAAATAGAAACTGAAAAACGTCGAACTTGTCTGTGAAAATGGTTGTGCAATTCCCAAACGATTTTCACCAGGCTTCAATGCCGTCACCTTAAAGAAGCCTCCAAAGATAAACTCTGATTTCCATTTTCAATAAACTTTTATTCATTTTCTTCCGGACATTAGGAAGAATATCAACCCCAATCGTGACCTCCCTGGCCGCGGAAAATCCTTCGCTGGAACACATGAGTCTGGCACTCATAAAGAATGTAGACACAGACCAAGAGGAGCACCTTGGCAAGGAGATGAAAGCCTCCCATCCACAACACAGCCTCTTGCAATTACATGACCTAACACACGGCGGCTGTTCGAAAGCATTCACATTGTGGATTTTATTACGAGAATATCCCGTCCGACCACTCTATCTCTCTAGCAACCCGTCTCGCCAACAAGCTCGTAACAGACGAGTCTCAGACAGCTCTTATCGATTTGTAAGCATTCGGTGCTTTTGCTATATTTTTTCTGTACCAGACGTGATGGCCTGGCCGGTGTACTATACACAGAGCGTACATGTGGTTCAGTATCTCCACGTTTCGGATTCAGTTTCTATCTCTAGACGGGGGGCGGCAAGGCAGGACCGTGAACGGGGAATCCCCGCACTCCCCCGACCTAAGAGTGAACTTGAACGTCACGCTTTCGTACATGGACGGGGCCGCCGCCAAGAGGGAAGAAGTATGCGATAACGATATTGCAACGTCTTGTGAAAATGAAACGACAAAAAGTGTCATTGGCCGAGAAAATTAGAAATGCGAGTCGGGGGATGCTGGAAACTCGAATTCGGGCCCATGAAAACAAAGCGACAATATTTCACGTTCAACTTGAATGTAACGCCGCGCCAAAGGGTTTGCATGTGAGTTGTGAGAAGTGGGACTTGAATGGTATTGACAGGGAGGATGTAAGTCAACTGACTGCACAGAGGATGCCAAAGGATACAGCATCCGACTATGATAATTGTACAGAAGTATCGTACAGGCACAAAAACGCATGCAAGGACAAAACGTTCCGTTTCTCCCGAATCGTTCGGAAGTCTAAAAAAAAGGTACATTTGAAACTGCGAACCGATTATAATGGCTGTGATCCTTTTGGGGTAGACCCGGCCTGCTTTCATTAAGGTGCTCAGGTTCACCTCGCAACTGCATTTTCCTTTTTTGGGAAACAATGTTCATACTGAGTTACTCGACAATGAAGCTGTAATCCTTTCTGTTTTGATTTTAGATGTGGCAGTAAATGTTATTGTTATTTCTATTTCAACGTACTTTTTAACTGTTTTTAATAGGCATATGGCGTTGGACAAATGGATTTTTTCTTCGAACTGAGATCTGAGAAGTTCCCATCTATTTTTATTTTGTATTTTCTACAATGTCAGCACAAGGTTTGAAAAAACACAGAAAACCTAAAAATCCTTGAAGATATTTCAACAGCCTTCAAGGGAATTGTGCACGTGGTCCCCAAATTATAATTTCAAATTATTCTTACAGAAATATTTATATTCTATATTATTCAGTATTTGACGTGAAAGTACTGGTAATAAGGAAAGTCTGTCAGGTGCCGAGCCGCATCAAAGTAGCCATAAGGGACATCGCAATTTTCACAGATAGCTAAGCTGGTATAAAGGCACTAGAAGCAGCGACAATGTCATCATTGCAATCACAGGAATAGAGTAGTGAACGAGCTAGAGACTATACGGCAACTAGCAGATCTACCCCAGGAAAAATTCAGAGACTTCTTTATCTCATGTCTACCGGAGCCATTCACTTATGCCCATCCGCAGCGCTAGAGATACTGCCACCATCAGATATATGTGACAGCACAAGTGAAACTGACAATCTTTAGATTGAAGTCTTGCGATGACTACAATAAGCTGAATCCATAGAACAGGCTCAGGGAGAGCTGCATAACCAGCGTGCCATCGGATCACCCGGTGAAAGAACCATCTTGCAGTAAGCAGTAAGTAACCACTGAAATCTGGAGCACGGAACACTAGTTGGAGGAAGACTCCACTCTCCTTCCAGATACCATCAAGTGGTTCACGGACGGATAAAAAACTGCCAACGGTACCAAAACTTGGTTTCTCAAACAGGGTAAGTTTATATTGGGTTCCTGTCCACGTCGGAATTTCTGGAGAAGGAACAGGCTAACAAACTGACCAGGATACGCTGTATATCGTAGACCTGAGGCTTTTTGCTATGTTCCGTGACTAAATGGATCAGAGACTGGGAGTGCACTGAAGCCACCGTCCAATCCGAGTATCTCCCAGGCCTAAGGCAAGCCAAGATGTTTATCTCAGGTTATTCGCGTAATAGATCATGTGAACTACTAAAAATAACAGTAATAGCTGGACATTCTTGCCTAAGAGACCTTAAAATCATGGGTATGGTATCGGACGCTGTTTGCCGGTAGATCGAAATTATGGTGTGCTGAGGAATCGCCTTTAGTATAAAAAGAAGTTTGCTGTTACCAGGACCGGCGGAACGCACGCTTTCCGTATTTGTGACGGAAAGCGAGTGTCATGAGGGGTTGTTTGGTGGAGGGGGGAGGAAGGGGTGATTGGGGTTTATTGATTTTAATAAATTGTTAATAGCTATATACGAGGGCGGTCCGATAAGTACTTAGTCTACAAAAGAAAAACGAAAATTTTGGAAAAGTGGCGGTTTACTTCTCAACATAATCTCCTTTTAGCTCAGTTTATGCCATCGAAACGTCAACTGGACCACATGGAACAGTTGACGCGCTATGCGCCACAACGGGTTAGGGCAATTGAGAGAGAATCCAATTTGGCAACAGTACGGTTAATGATCCTAAGAAATGCTCAAACAGCTTCACCAAACATTTGATCGAACATCCGCCACCTGATAGATCGTATCATCACCAGGAGCATTGTTAACCGTTCAGTTGACCAGGCACTTCAATTTTCATCTGAAGAAGTTGCCACAGCTATTAAAAAGGCAAAGAGTTCCAAAGCCCTTGGACCAGATGGTATCTCGATGGTTATGCTTAAACACCTTGACACGCCAGCAATTGACTATTTAACAACCACGATCAACCTCTCCATCTCATCGTCCCCAAGTTTTGGAAAAAGGGAAGGGTGATCGCTATTCTAAAACCAGGGAAGAAATCAACGCAAGGCGAATCATACCGTCCCATTACACTATGTCGCGCATGGTGGCCGTGGTCGTTCGGTCACCGCTCTATGATACTATACATCTAGGATAGGAGGTGCAAGTTAGCAACTGCACTTCCGAAAAGTGGATATGCTATCGAAACGTCAACAACACATACAAATGCTAGAGATATTGACGCGCCCATGCCCCTGGAGGGGTCAGGCAATTAATAGCATTAACCATACACTGTCGAACTCGAACTCTAACACGAACCTAGTACAAGTGGACCGGTTTTCTTCACACCTATGTGAAGTGTATGTGTGTGTCAGAGGACATTTGTACCAGGTTCGAGCTCGAGTTCGACAGTGGATGGTGACACTTACACTATTGTCTCCTGTGGCCAAGACTCTTGAAGCGCTACTCCATCCTGTTATTGCGACCCACATTCAATTAGCCGATCATCAACATGGATTTAGAAGAATGTACATCACAACTACGGCTTTTGATGCCATCACATCAAGAATACACAATGGCCTCAATCAAGCACGTCCATGTCAACAAACTATTCTAGTAGCTTTAGACTTGTCAATGGCTTTTGACGGTGTTAGCCACCCCTTTCTCCTGTCTGACATCTGCGATACATCTCTTCCGTCTGGAATAATCAAGTGGATCGCGGAATAATCAAGTGGATCGCTTACCTTGCCGGAAGATAGTCCTACACAGAGTTTAGAAATGGGAAATCTAAACTATGGAGAATCAAACAGGGTGTCCCCCCAAGGAGGAATCTTATCTCCCACTCTGTTTAATCTATATACGAGTATTTCAGGAATCCCGACGCCACCTGACGGACTTGAAATCGTCAGTTACGCTGATGGCTATTCGATTTTGGCAACTGGCAATGACATCACCCAAATGTGCAAGCAGATGAATGATTATCTTGAAGAATTCAACAATTTCTTCATTAGCAAGAATCTTACTCTGTCAGCGGCGAAGTCTTCTGCTACTCTTTTTATCACCTGGTCCAAGGAATTAAAGCTACAACTGGATATTGCCGTAGATGGTCAAACTATTCCCACAATTAACCACCCAAAAATTCACCCTTGACAGCATGGCCACCTCCTTGACTCATGCGTCAACCATTTGTGACAGGATGAGAAGCAAGAACAAAGTCCTCAAAGTTTTAGCTGGCTGGGAGGAAGATAAGGAGACCCTACTCGCGACATACAAATTCATCGGCAGATCTGTGGCCCATTACGCGGCTCCCATATGGTCGGATAATTTTTGCGACACTCAGTGGAAAAACATACAGACCTGTCAGAATACTGCTCTTAGAACTGTCACAGGCTGCCTCCTGATGTCGTCGCAGGACCATCTGCATCAAGAGACGAAAATGGTGCCCTTAAAAAGCCACAACACTCTTCTCACCAAGCAGTATCTAGTTGGCTGTTATCGGAATGACTATCCTATCTCAAATCTGATGGAAAGAAAACCCTACTGCCGCGTCACGCTAAACGCAACATGGGGGACCGCGAAAGGGAAGTCCAAAAGTTTAAAAGAATTCCCTTCGATAACGCCAGCTATAACTAGGCCATCACAATGCTGCACATTGAAGAAGTGCTTTCTTCGATTGCGTAACTAAAACCAAATAAGATATTGATTGCGCAATTACCTGCCATATCTCCAGACGAATCCCGGTTCCAAAGAGCAAGTAGAACTACGTTAGCTTAACTTCGTTCTGGTTGGTGCTTGCGTCATACCTGTCCCGCATCGAATGTGACATCCAAAACTCCTGCCCAACATGTGGCCTCGCTCCACACGATGTTGAGCACATTTCTTAATGTCCAGCAGCCCCCGCACTTAACTCCTATTGCATTGTGGGAGAACCCCATCGAGGCAGCTACTTTTCTTCACCTTGACATAGATGATACCAACATGGATAATCGGAATTTTTGGCACACACATTTTATCAGAGTTCGAAGCGCCGCTACAACAACAACAACGGGTTCGAATCTCGCCGTCGGCATGGATGTTTGTGTCTCCCCGCTGTGATGTAGGGCGTAACACTAAGCCACAACATTTTCCGACTTGTCGCAGGTATGCGGCTAAAGGGACAGGAGGTACAATTTAGTGCAACTTGTTCTTAAGGCAAATTCGAAATATGTTATACTTATACAGTTTGGGAAGCACGCAGAGTTTATTTCTAGCGAATAAAATGTTTATTTTGGGTAATTGCATGGAATAACATGAAAACATAATGATACTCCTGTCCAAATTCGTTAGACTATTTAATGTGTGTAAATCAGCATATTGATTGTTGCTAACCTAAGTGGCGCACCACTGTACGAACCGTTTGCACTGAGGATGTATTAAGGTGGACATTCACGGGGAGGCCATTTGGCCTGCGGCTATTTGATCCTCGTCCATTGGCTTCAAGTTATTCACGAGAGAGCCGAATCCATCTAGCCAAGACAATAATCTGTCAATTAACTGTCGTCATTCCGTGCTTTAACAATTTCACAAAACTACGTTTATCAGTGGATGTTTTGATTATTATTCGTTTGCAGCATAATGGCCTTTTGGTCCGGAAAGCCGACATCCGACAATTCGGATAAAACGATGACTAGTGACGTAATAACACATAAACAAATTTTGACGCAGTTTAGTTCAGATGCCGCCTACCAGAAGACGGAGTGTTCGGTGGCTTGCGCCTCTGGATGAGATGAATATCCAAATTGGATTCCGCAAGCGTCAGTTGGATTGCAGAACCATCAGTTGGCCCCCACATGCGGTGAGTTTTGGTTTCGAGCGAAGTTATTTGGCTATGTGGCCTCTCCGTGGACATTCACCTTTAGAATTTAAGTTTTCTCTTGAAATTTAAGTTGAGCCTTGAAGGCTAACTAACCCAAGACACACTTTGAGCCAAGGACGATATATGTATGTACTCCATTTTCACTATTCTATTCCATATCTATATTTTTCTGTTTTGGTGCAAAGGAACGCGACTATGACAAAAATTCAGAGAATAATCGATTTTGCCTTTCCAAAAAAAAAACATCCCCTTGTCTTCTTGTGTTTATATTTTATCGAAATCACAAAACATTGAGGACTTATCATAGACATAGGATCGCGTAGCAACTGGTGGTGAACACTTGAAAACTCTAACCAAAAAGAAACCAGGGAAAATGAATATAATCATGCACTGTATACTCGTAAAAAAAAGGATCCTTTCTTATGTATCCCATTCCCGATTTGAATACATAGTCTCGACGACCACAAGAAAAGTTGTCAAGGGACTTTATTCCAACAACTTCCAGACGGCCTATGTCGGACAACTTTTATGTCTCGCAGAGGACATACTCGTACGTACGATTATGTACACATAATAATAGAACATTTCTCACGTTTGAAAAATTCATGTTGTTAAACGTTAGATTCAAATTGCAATGAATTACAAAAAAAAATCATCAAAACCCAACAATAAATACGCGATAGTCGCCGTTTGCATAAATATAGTGAAGGATGCGCATATGCGTTTTCTATGCACCCGACTCGATTGCATTCTATTCTGGTTTTATTGCATCCTAGCCGGGGTGCGAGTGTTCTGATGATGATAGGCTGCCGGTTGTCGGTCGGTTGAGTTTTTGCTCCTTTTTCGTATTCATTGTGTGCACACTTTTCTTTTTGCATTCTTTTATGCCTAGGTGCAGCAGATTCTGCATAGTGGTGCACATTTCTCGGCACGATTTCATGTTTTCTTTGGTTGCTGTCTCCACATCTCACCGTCCAAGCAAGAGCACAGAATCTGTTCTGTAGAAGCTGAATCATTGCCCTTGGATCTTTGTCCTTGCAACAACCATCCCGTTTGCGTACTTTACTTTGGTGCTATGGAATCATTACATTGGGGTCAATGGCAGTAGGATAGAATCCGAAGAGAAAAAAACACTTTATTTGCATGATTTAGACGGAGATTTAATCAGGAAAATATTGTAAACTATGATTTGCACAAAACAGATATGTACATGCATACGAGTACTCGTATTTATCATGGAATGCGATATTCAGTATGTATCGCCGACACTGAAAGTTCATTGAAAATGGTACTGATGTCTTTAATAACCCATCCTCATGATCTTAAAAGTTTACAAGTGTCACCACCACACCATCATCATCATCGTGGCGTGACAGCCCGACGTTGGGCCTTGGCCGCCTGGATCGTTGTCCTCCAATTATCTCAGTCGCGTGACCGCGTCCTCCAATCTTGGAATCCCAGTAGCTGCTCGGCGTCCCCATATACTGAGCTCTCCCAACGAGATCTCGGTCCATGATACAAGGAATACTAATGAGGAATCTTTAGAAATAAAAAAGTTTTTCTCATATAGACGAATTGGACCGATCGTTCCTATGGCAGCTATATGAGGTAGTGGTCAGATTCCGTTGGTTCCAACATATACAGCGTGCAATAGAAAAAAGGCTTTGTGCAAAATTTCAGCTCGATAGCTTTAAAACTGAGGGACTAGTTTGCATAGAAACAGACGGACAGACGGACAAAGCTTTATCGACTGGTCTCATCATACTGACCAAGAATATATGTATATAGTTTATATATGGTCGGAGGTGCTTCCTTCTGTGCGTTGCAAACTTCATGACAAAGTAAATATACCCTATCACATCCGTGAAGGGTATAACAAGGGGGAGTTTGAAATTTAATTTTGATGAATTAAATTTCAAAATATAAACAACAATAAGACTAGAACTAGGTATGGCAAAAAAAAATGACCAAATGAGAATAAATGAATAAATAATATTGATTTTCATTATTGTAAAACTTCTGTTTTTTTTTTCTGAGAAAATATGTGGGGAATAAGGACTTTATTCTCCCCAAACTTGCGTATTTTGACTAAGATTTTTGAAGAATTTGCTAAATTGGCATTGGCGACGCTGCATGTAAGAAACGGAGAGACAGAGTCGGCTTAAGTTTTGCTAGGCACCACTCTGCCTCGATCGCAGGCGACGATTACAAAGATACACACAAATAGTGCTCTATGTGCGCCATAGGCTGTGCGGTCCGTCGTCAGATCGATTTAACGGTCAAAATTATAAATCGCCAAGGATAGGCGCATAAACGGTACGATCGATCTGACGCTCACAATATCATCAGATCGCTCTGACGACGGATCGCATAGTATATGGAGGCTATTAGACTACAAACCTTGCGACCAGCCTTTTCTGAACTGCAGATTTATGTGTGAACATTCTTCAGCGGCCTCTACATGCTCGCCAACTCGTTGGCGAATTTTCGTTTTCCTTTTACACATTGAAGGAGATGCTCAACGAATTGTTGGACCGATATATTGTATTTCCCATCTGTGTACTTTCGAATAACAGACTAAATTCCACATGAACTGGAATTGCTATGCTACTGCGAGTACACATTTTTCGATATTTTAAATCTTTAGTTGTACTTGACATTTAATAACAATTATGAAATAATTGCGAAAGGCATCATACCTTCGGCAAGCTAGGTTCCAAATGTGACTTGTTATCCCATTCGTGGATTATAAGAGTTTAAAATTCATTAAGTAATTGCATAAAACGGGTACAATCAAATCCCATGTTCGTGATTAAGAACGAAAACTCATCTTTGTGGTTGCCATTTGTGTAACTCGTGGCAGGATAATAGAAGTTCTCAGAAAATTGATTGGTGAAGTCCTGCTCCTGGATGAGTCCCAGTCTCACAAACTTTTTTCTTGTAAATCATAGGCTATATTTATAAAAAAAATAACTGGCTCAACAGTCCATTCTATACCGTTTTTTTTTTATTTTCTAGATCGTGACGGTGTGTTTTGTTATACCCAAGCGATTTTGTGGCGTGACGCAATTGTCCATAAGAAAAGTGTTATCGCCAGATCGTTCGGTCATAAACGCAGCCTTATTAAAAAAAAATAGGCCCGGAGTTCGAAGCGTATATACCCTAGACTAGTACAGACCTAGTGGTAATACCAAAAGTACCAATTGGCAACGACCACATTCATTAAAAGTGAGTTTCCTATACGGTCAGTTTGAGGTGTGTGTGTAGATTCAATGAGAAGTTTCATCATTCATCCATTCGGATTTTGTGTTTGTATATGTGAACTAACGTTTATAGGGGAGGTTGACGTTCATTCAGTAGGATCCTCCCCATTTTTAAAATCAACTAACTAGCCCACACTACAAGTATTTGTCGAATTTTTAAAGTCGCTAGCTTCGTTGCATCGAAAGTTTTGTAGTGGAGGTAAGAGCTCCTTTGGTCATACGAGTATCTTGCACATTTTGAATACCAACCAACTAGATCTAGAATTTCAAATCGCTAACTTCATTTTCACGAAAGTTATCACTCAATTGAAGTTTAATATGTAAGGAAGGTAGAGGTTTCTTTGCTCGGACCTTGCTGTAAACATCCGACCAAATTTTCAACTCGCTAGCTTTATCCTGTTGAAAGTTATCGTATAGTTAAAGGAATATTTTATTTTTTGACATTAGTAGGTCAGGTAGGCGTTCCTTTGGCCTTATTATGCCCCTCTTACGAAAACTCAAGGGGCTTCTCATCTGAAGTTTATGTTCCAAAAATCAGCTCCCTACGTCAATTGGTTCAAGAGTTATAGACAAAAGCCCTTTAAGGTAGGGTAATGCGGGGCTCTTTGTAAGAAAAGTACCGTTATTTTCCAACTTATCAATCTCATTTTTACAGGAGAGTACAAAATGACCCTTTCCAGTCATCTCTCAAAGTTACAGCTTTTCACGCTATTCAATCGGAGTTATAAACACATTTAATTATTTCGAATATGTCAGGGAGGCATACTAACCAACTAGATAACACTACAAACATTTGACGAAAATTTCAAGCTCCTAGCTTCATTCTATCGAAAGTTATTGTGCGAACGGACAGACAGACTGAAATGGCTAAATCGAATCAGGAGGTGGTCCTCATCATGTATGTTTATACATAGCATACATTACCTGCGGAGGCTCCTTAAAGTGATACATATTTTCGTCGTGACAAAAACAATATACCCTATACATTGTCGTGCTCGGTGGCCGTGGTGGTTCGGTCACCGGTCCACGATACTAATCTAGAGCTCGGAGTTAAAATCTCGGCGCCATCAAAAACTGCCTGTGTGTACTAATAGAGCTCTCACAATTCTCTGAGCTTGTCAGTATAAAGACAGCGCGGATAGGAGGTGCATGCTAGCAACTGCACTTTCGAAAAGTAGATATGCTATCGAAACGTCAACAAGGCATAGAAATGCCGGAGATGTTGACGCACCCGTACTCCTGGAGGGGCCAAGGCAATTAACATACTTTATAAAGTGTAGGGTATAAAAATGAATAAATCATCTGGAGGGTAGTGTCTGCAGCCAGAGGCATTGACCGCATTTTGGGGAGCACTGAGTCTGATCTAGTAAATTACGGTGCGTGAGAGAGTCGCTGTATCCGACCGGATCTTTAGAGAGGAAATTCACCGGAAAAAAATTTGATTCATCTCCCCAGCCCACGGCTCCTAAACAAATACATCTCTACATAAGATGAGAAAGAGAATTGAGAGAGACCGTCATCTCTGTCTCTATTTGTTTCAATTAGTAAGGGACACGGAAAACGATTGTTATTCTTCTCTCGGGATTGCTGTGTATTTAGATGATTACGGATTCACAAAGCTTTACATTTCAGATGCTCACTGTCATTTGCTAGATCAGTGATACCAAATCCAGTCCCGCCAAAACGAAACCATTGGTAAGAAAATATGTTTTTATCTCCTTCTCGTCTCTTAATGTTAATTATTCTTCGGTGGACCCAGCTCTTACCATTGTCTCTTCTAATGTTTGATACTTCACGCGGTGAATCTTGTCGAAGTGGTTCGAAAAGCAGAAGGTGGGCCTCATGATAACTTTCAGATATCAGCCATCCACTGGCATAATCACAGAAAATCACTTAAAATTCCGCTCGAAAATGACGTTTCATCAGCTAAGGAAATTGATTAGAGAGGCAGACATCAGGCATGTTATCGGGAATTATACAAAAACAAAAAACATTTGCATTTTCGCATTTTTTTTTCAGATTTTCCTTGTTTTGAATCTAAGTTTCTCTTTTTCTTTTTTTTTTCAGGTAAATGGAAGGAAAAATCCAATACAATGTAAGCAGCTTAATTATATGCTGTCAACAGTAAGTGTCAATATTAATTTTTCAGGGTACAATGTGTATACACATTCCATAGATTATAAAATCATAATAATCCTTAAGTAAGGATCGAAAATCCGATATTTTTAATGTTGATATAATTCGAAATATGCAAGGGAGTGCATGTTAGCAACAAGGATCGTTCGAAATCAGTTTATGTTTAAGGTGCGTTTTGCGAGACACACGATCGTCGCATATTGTTTACGATTAGCGATCAAGCCGTAGAGCACGGAATATCTTTTTGATCGTCGCCTGCGACTGACGCAGAGTGGTGCGCACCGTAATTAAGCCACATGTGAATAGTTGATGCGCTATGCCTCACTGGGGGTTAAGACAAATAGTAAAGTAATATATACTATATAAAGACACCATTGAGGAAAGGCTTTTTAGGGTTTTGTATTAAAAAACAAAACCCTTATGAAATCGGCCAAATGTCTGTCCGTCTGTCCATGAAATATCTCACGAACGGCTGAAGCTACATACATGAAATTTTGTGGGAGTATGTAGAATTATTATAATTCGCCGGAGAAAGCGATTCGTTGTAATAGACTGACTTTAAGGGGATGTCCCCATAGAGGGGAAATGAAGGTAAAAAAAAAATTTTCATCTGGTATAGGCAAGTGGGGTATCATGAGAAAGGTAACACCGAGTACATTTCATTTCCGGTATTTTCATCAAATTTAAAAAAAGGGGAAAAGAGATAGAGGGGAAAATATGTGATCCGAGTTTGTCCCCCCCCCCCCCCCCTCGCATTTCGATACCGTTATACTTAGAAATATGAAAATTTGCAGAAAAGCTGCATTTTACTAGTATAGAAAACCGAAAATCGTAGAATTTTGATATCTCATCAAAAAAGGTTAATAATAGTACATTTATATAGTTGCAGTTAGCATACTCCTGCACGCTTTAAGAACACCCGAGGTCAAAAATATTGATGGCCAATGATAACTAACATCATTGGCAATAATATCTCTAAGTTTCATTACAATCACATAATATTTAATAATAGTACATTCATTTAAAGTTAGGCATTTTGACACTATCCACACAAAAATTACATCTACCGGCCTCATAGGTGTGAGTACTACTTTCATGTTGTTTTTCGTAGTGCGAATTGCAGTTATTTAATTAATCATTTTTGAAAGGGTAAAGATTAGTTGGGGCGCTGCGTCGTAATTGGCAAACTTTACCGGGTGGAAGGGGGGAGGGGTCCACATAGAGGCGAAATTAAGGTCAATTTTTTTTTATCGACTGGTATAGGCAAGTGAGGTGTCGTGAGAAAGGTAATGTTGAGTACATTCCATTTTTTCGCATTTTCTTGAAATTTGTAGAAAGGGGAATAGTGGGGGAGGAGAAAATATTAGTTCGTAATCCCCCCCTCCCCCTCCGTGGCATTTCGAGACTGTTAGAATTATGAAATTTATGTAGTTACAGTTAGCACACCCCTTCATGCCTTAAACACTTTCGAGGTCAAAAGTACTGATGGCCAACGATAACCAACACCTTAGGCAATAATATGTTCTAAGTTTCGTTACAATCACGTAATATGAATTGGCATGTAAAATGTAAGTGGGTAAGACACTTTAATTATGTTTTTTTTTGTCCATCTGAGTGGTATCAAGAAGAGCAAGGAGCCGATATTTATATACCAAAATAAGCGCTTGCTACAAAACCCTCGGATTGCGGGCGTAGCCCTCTATATTCCGGTTTCATTCTAATATTGTATTTTTAAGTATCTTACATATGTACATAATACTCGTATGTAATTGGGCAGCAACTCTATACGTACTGTGTCCACATAGACATCAGGCATTAGAAAAATTCTAGATAAAATGGCTTCGGATGCATGATGGCTGACGAGTACATTTTTCCCACCACATCTATTTTCATCCGCATGACAAACCAATCATAGAAACTAACATCTAAAAACTTTACCTGGTAAAGAAACGAAAAAAGAAACTGATAGGTAACTGCTGAGAGCTGGATCAACAAAGCAGGTAGAGATTTTTTATCTGTTGATTCTGTTGGGTTGCTACTACTTTATGGTGTATGCATTTTGTTATGCGCTCGGGAGTGGAAATAAGGCGGCCATGAAAAAATTACTCGTAGTCTAGGCAAAACTTTTCATTTTTACGGTGATATCAAATTAGAATCCGATTTTACATCATTTTTGTGCTTGTTTTGACATTTTTTTTCAGTATAATCATTTCAGTTATACATGTACATCACTCTACAATAATTCTCCTATGAATAATTTGTTTTAGGGTTACAAAATATATTTCATTTACACTTAAAGCTACTGGTAGTATTACCGATCGTTAAAGTTGTGACAGTTTGATCATTAGAGAATCTAATCGACGAGAGCCTCCGGGCACTTTAAAATAACTGGGTATTCGCTGGCTTTCAGTCGAAAAAAATGGGATACCATTGCTTCTTCATCCCTATGTCTCCGTAAAAAACTTTGGGACACCCAATTGTCTGCTTTGACATGGATACTTATATCGCTGGTGGTCATCCTGAAAATTTGTCCGTCATGTAATAGGTATGTAAAGATTTTGTTAAGGGAAGTGCAACTCCATTAGTTTTCATCGCACGAAAATCATTCACCGTTGGAAAACTTTCAACAACTCGTGCTGCCAAAATCCACCCTCCTCGATCTTATTCTTCATAAAATTGAATGGAGTTTTCGCATAATCACAAATACGAGGCTATTGTGAACTAGTTTACAATTTACTACGCTTTTACGATTTACAACAGCGAGCGTGAATCTTCCTATTGACTTTTCAAAAATACATTTATACTTGGAATCTACTCTACATGGCTATTTTCTGTTTTTAGGGTAAGATATTACCTGCGATTCACTTTTTACTAGAATACGCTAGCGGGTATAGTTTTTGAGTAATTGCGTTTTTATTAAAAAAAAAGTCGGCAATTCTGCAAAGGTTAAATTACTTTGGTCAGTCAAAATGTTATCACACTGATTGCTTTAATAAGGGTAGTTTCGATTTTTGATATATTGTTTGAGTTGGTACATTGTTTAAAAATTCGAGTTTCCTATTCCCCCCCTAACACCACGGACCCCGCCACCATGTTGAAAATGTGCCTAATTGTTTGGCATGTCCTGTTTATTTTTAGTATCTCCTAAATTGGTCTTACAAGAAATCTTGTAAAACTTTATTTAACTAGAGTAATTTATCTACAATTTGAGACTAAAATAAAACTTCTAGCTGTTATACTTAGCGAGATAGAGCTTTTAAGGCATAAATCGATGAGCATTCATTTATGAATTTTTGCTTATAGCTGCTCTAAAAATGGCCCGAATTGAAAAATATTGGCCACGTTAGGCTAACAATCAAATTATCCCCAACTTTTACAGACAAGCTTTTCCGTTGCAAAGATCTGTGAGCTTGAAAAGTGATAAAGTGTGATTTTTCTCCGGAGCCTCGAAAATTGTCATATTTTGACTATAAATTCTGACTACGCTACTGAACCGAATTTCAACTTTGAGGAGTGCATTGAACGCAGAATTGAACGGTCTTTAATTTACTCCTGCAAGTTTTTTCGACCCGAGGCACCGTTTAGGAGTTATAATGATAATATTAAAAAAAAAAGGGCTCAAATTTCTCGGATTTTCGCCCTCCAAAAGTTAAGCTCGCCTTCTACGACCGTGCAAACTCAGTTTTTATGTACTCAGTATCTATAGAAGGGATTGAAATTATTTTCAGATCTTTCCCTAATTATTATTAATAATATTTAATTTGACTGACCTGTCTTGCACTGTAAAAGAGTTTACTGATGGTGGGTCCACGAACAGAAATGCCCAATAGCACTAGCTAAGAAAGTCGGCGTCTTAAAGCGGTTTGATACCGATACGAATAGTCTCATAAAGTCAATCAAAATGGTCTCACGATTGAGGGGAACCAATTTAGAACCGGTCCCGACCGTGCAAATCATCAACGTTGAATGAAAATGGCATTTGTTGTTTGTTTTTAAGAATGAAGCCAATTTGTCAAGCATTTGTAAATGAAACAATAATGCTTTTTTGTTTGATAACACAAAATAATGAATTAAATCTTAATTAGATATAGATATTAGATATTTTTACCGTGCACGTCTTAGAATCATAACCAAACTGAACGACGAGCTTTAATACCTCATATGACCATTATGGTTCGGACTAACATCGCACGGGTTCTCATACCCCGGAGCCCGGGAGATTGACGGCCGTCAAGCATTGTTAAAGGTGCGTTACTGTTGAGCACACGATCGTCGCACATTATTTGCGGTTAGCGATCAAACCATAGAACACGGAACACTAATTGTATGTATCTTTTTGATCGTCGCCTGCAATCGACGCAGAGTGGTGCCTAGTAAAATGCACCATAAACCACAGGATTCAATGGTACAATCCTCATGGACCATATATATGTCCGTTGAAGCTCCTTCCTTACTTCCCAATTTGTCATAGCTAAATACGTGTTTGATTGTTTGAACCAAGGAGTCGAGTAAGGATCGTTTTTCTTGTGAAACGATATTTGTGCCAGAAATATTGGAGGGGCGTTGAGCTGAACACAGAGTTGGTGTTTCAACAGTCTTGGAATGAGTAAAATGAAACCAAAACTGCTAGAATACGATTCGAAAATGCCGAACCGGAGAACTATGAAGCAGGAACGCCGGAGCCGGGGGGTCAACGAGAGCAACTGCACCTCCAATACTTTTGTAGGAGGGTCAATGCCTATCCATAAAATATTGTCCCACTAATAAATATAATCTAAAATATTACAATTCTTTGTATGAGTAACTTTTTTAACAAAATTATTGCGTGATACAATTCTGTTTTTTTTTCTAATAAAAATACATAGAGCCCTTTAATACCAAAAAAAAATCACACTTTGATAAAAGCATCAAATCCGTTTACCAAACAAACCAAATTTACTATTCTATGGCCCGTTTTCTCAATGTCTGATTAAAATTTAAACTCCAGTTAAACAGACATTGAACGTACCCATCTGTCAAATTTTACAGGGGAAAACAACAACAACTACAAATTTTATCTCGAGTTTAAATTTTAACTGGACATTGAGAAAACGGGCCTATTTGTAGTTAAGGTTCTTGCAATGTGCAAGTGCGAATTACTTTTCAGTGAAAATTGGATTTGGTGATTGGATGGATTTTTCTGGCTTGTAGCTAGCTTAGAGAAATTAGATATAGGAAATTTGAGTATAAAAAATATTTTTCCAGTGAGGGTCAACCAAAAAGACTGATGCTTTGCCAAGCTACGACGCATACTAATTTGGTATGCAGAATGAAACCAAGTCACTAATTCCAAAGCAAACTGCAAGATCGTTTCAGGTGGTCGACGCAATGAATTATTTTACAATTGAGTTGAATGAATGTAAGTAATTATTGGCAGTGTTATAATTTGGTTTGAAGTACTTTGGTAACACGTTTTTTTTTACTTCCAGTGTTCAGTTTCGCCATTCAACGTTTAACTTGTAAAAATCTACAATGGAATAGGCGAAATCGACGTCTCTTTTAATATAGCATACCAGCTGGGTTTAGGCTGCTAGAAATTAGAATATATACTACTTTGTTTAGCAAAGCTATAGCTATTGACAACAAGAAATAACAGATACAGATTAGCACTTGAGACAATACACTCTTATGAATTGAAGGTTAAAAGCTTGCCAGCTTCAGCTTTGCACAATAACAGCTTCCCTAATTAGCTGTTCTCTTAACTAAATTCGGCTTAAGAATTAAATTAGCTATAAATCAAATTAACTGTCCCATTAAGAACAAAGGATATTTGTACTGATTTGATCCCTATAGTGGAACAAATAAGGGAATAAATTAGGATACAAACAATTCCACATGTTTCAGAATAATCATGGAAAGAATGGAGTACATTGGTAATCGAACCGAACAATTGGCCTTATTTCTGTGGTTTGCTTAAGAACAAGACAAAGGTGTTTCGTTATCTGGACCTACTCGTATACTTCAAGAAAAAGCGAAAATTTTAGCAGAAATGCCAAAGGAAGAACGATTTATAGCATTATCAGTCCAACTTGGCTGGATGGGCTTAAAAATGGATTCGGAATTCGTCAGCTTTATTTCATTTGTGCGGAGAAAAATTATTAGCAGACCTAGCAGCAGGCGAAGTATTTAAAACGCAGTTGAGGACGATAAAAATTAAACACGCGATAAACAAAATTCAATTCAGCAAACTTCCTGCCACCTTTGTACACATTTTTCCCCATCTTCATAATCTATTTCCATTTGGAATTGAAACTTTTATCGATTTTGTAGATATGAATAATAACACAAGTGCCTGCTCTGCGTCGAATTCATCTCATCTTCATAACTTTGATGTCTGAACCTGGATTGTGGAGTTCACAACTGAATGAGATTTGTTTTTGGAACGGTCGTTTCTATGACAGCTATACGATAGAGTCTAATTTCGACCAAATTCGGGAGTGTAATTTGGCGGCAGATACTAATGGAAAATATGAGATTTGAAAAAGATAGCTTTAGAAAAAAAAAGTTTTTCTTACAAAGGCGGACTTTTTGACCGGTCGTTCCTATGGCAACTATATATGACGTATTTGTTCGATTCCGTTGGTTCCGACATATAAACAGCGTGCAACAGGAAGAAGGCTTTGTGCAAAATTTCAACTCGATAGCTTCAAAACAGAGAGACTAGTTTGCATTGAACCAGACGGACAGACGGACAAAGCCTAATCGACTCGTCTCATCATGCTGACCAAAAATATATATATTGTACATTACATAGTTTATATGGTCGGAGATGATTCCTTCTATGCGTTGAAAACTACATGACAAAGTTAATATACCCTATCATATTCGTGAAGGGTATAAAAACAATTTAAGTTTCACGGAAACATTCTCATTTCGCAACTTGAATGGTCGCAAATCTCAGATATACAAGTCGGAAAAGCGAGAGAAAATTGTATGCTCACTAAAAGTAAAAGCGCTCAGCTCAGCACAAGTGTTTCTAGAGCAAATTACGACGCAGCGCTTCTCAGTGCTGTTGTTTTAGGAACGCAGCGAGTGGCTATTGCATGATTTAGCAGTTGCCTTCGAACAATATTGACAGTTGCTTGTTGAATTATTTTAAGGACTTTGCCAGGCTTTTTTTTAATAAATGGGTCAAACGTTTATGGTAATGGTAGTGCATTGCATTCGCGGCCGCCTGCTCAATTAGTCGGTCCTCTATAGTGCCAGTCGAGTTTCATGTGCGCTCTCTGCCTTGCTCCTCGCCCATTCGCAATATTCGCAACCACTTGATAAAGCCATAGGCAAATTGTTGCATTCCGTGGGCCCACTTTATGCACATATACTAGTTCGCAGAGGATCATCAAGTCGAACTGCCATGCCGCCCAGCGGCTGTTGCTATTATAGTCGCGGTGGTGACCATGGCAATATGTTGACGATGCTAATGCTCTCGACATTAAAGCCTGCGATAAATATCAAAAGTGGCAGATAAGTACTGAAAAGTCATCGTTTCGTCTACGCACACCAAGGACGAATGGCAACCAGCATTCTCGGCTGTGTCATTGTTTTGCTTGGAATTGTGGGTTGGGTACGGTGGTTGGTGGTGTAGTGTTTCCAGACAGCGACAGACAGCAATCAAGACGTTGGGGGTAGAGGTAGGGGATGTGCTGTGTACACTGAGTGCAAATGAAAATCTTTCGGATGCTAAGTTTTTCATTGCGAATTTTGTCGGTGTGACTGCGTAATTGATTTATCGAATCGATGATGCTACTTTTAGGATAGTATTGTTGTTGCCATATCGTGTTTGGTTTCTATTATGTTTTATATTTCACTTTGAGTTAAAAATAAACTGCAAAAAAAAATATTGCTTTAATTTGTTCTTATTAAAAAAAAATTGCTGACGGGTGCATACTACTATTTGCTCTAACCCCTATTGGGTCATAGCGCGTCAACTATTCCCATGTGGATTAGTTCACGTCTCGTAAAGCTCGCCACACATGAACGCACACAACCACGACCGAACTTCCACCGAACCATCAATTTCATAGAACGTGCGGAAAAAAAGAATTCCCCCTATTTCCACCGTTCTATGAAATTTGATGATTCGATGGAAGTTCGGTCGTGGTTCTGCGCGATCATGTGTGGCAACCTTTAGCATAACCTGGTTTCCGACGATGCATGTTCCTCCTGCCCATTTAGCCGCATACCCGCGACAAGTCGGGAGTATGCGGTTTGTGGCTTATTGTGACGCCCCACACAACATGGGGAAGACAACACAAACATTCATGGCAACGACGTGGACGGGACTCGAACCCGTAACTGACCGGCAGCATGAGACATCAAACTGACACCTCAACGCACTGAGCTACCGGCCGCACGGATGCTACGGATGCATAACATTCAACATTTCTGTCACTCACTGGATTCGTACCACAATCAGTCCATTGTTTTTAAGAACGCAACCATTTCACCACTGTGATGCGGGCTGTTAATAGTAAGCCACAACATTTTTCGATTTGGCACAGGTAGGCGGCTAAATGGGAACAGGTAACGTACATCGTCCGAAACAGGTATATACCGACGAAACGTTAGCTAAGCCGCTTGGAATAGTTGACACACTATACCCCACTAGGGGTTAGGGCAAATGAGTATTTATTTTCGTTCCTAGCTTTACCTGTAACTACTTGCAGTCATTTGCGTATTATAACGCAATACACTTTCTGAGGGTTCAACTTGAAACTGTTGCCCGATTATCATTCAGATCCTTTCTTTCATCCTATTATCGTCGGAATCCCGACGCTACATCCATAATCATTTAACACATCAAAGTTTTAGTCGTATATCTTTGACAAATGCTTCTGCCCATATACAGATGCGGTCCTACTCTTAGCAATACCTATGTAAGCTTCCATATTCTTTTTGTGTAATTTAATTTTCGATCTCTGTCTTTCCCCCGACCTGTTTGTTGCTTTTAAAGAGTACACTCTCAATTATACCGTTATATTGGCGTATCATTTTTTTATTGTTCTGGCTTTATTATTTGATGACATTTTTACAATAATCCAAATAATAGCAGCGACTGCATCGATTTCTTGAAATAAAACTATCTTTAAGGTGTGAGTTCCAAGGCCGCAAATGAGCGACTTTCGTTTGCGACTGTGAGAAAAACTATCATAACGGACCACTATTCGTGTGTATTTTAAAATTTAGGGGATCGTCGAATCCAGGCTGTAGTTGTACGACTGTACTTCCACATAAAATGTACATGAATAGTGCCCCGTTATGATAGTTTGAGTTTGCGACTGTGTAAAAAAACTATTATAACGGAGCACTATTCGTGTGTATTTTAAGTGGAAATACAGTCTGACAACTACCCAGCCGAATATGGAAGGCTTATTTGAGACTTATCTCCATATCCCTTTGAAGGGAAAGGGAAACTATCGCTAAGGAATTTTAGTTTGCAAGAGAGATCGCCTGACTGATATCTTACCGCAACATGGGCCATGTCATTGGCACTAAGGTTTAGAGGAAATTATCATTTTAATGTCTTAAAATAAGACTTACTATATAATATATAATAGGATTAAATAAGCGTGTTAATAATACTTTGTTAATATTAAATAATGTTTACATAAGCAATTAAGGTTTATATAAAAGTTATTTACTTTCCATAAAAAAATGCTTTAATAAATTATCAAATGTATAATGTTTACAAGAACATTATAATTTACTAATTGTTAGCACAAACTGCGTTTTCGAAAAATGCACTTCCTGCCCATTTGTTTATTGTTACGGCATAAACATCCAACGCCTTGACGGGATTCGAACCCGGGGCTAGCCGCATAATGAGACATTAGACTGACATCACTGAGCTACCGGTTTCCCCAATATTGCGGGGAAGGATTTCACTAATATTTCCTACGGTAACGCCATTACGATTTCAGTTACAATAATGATTATATCTATATGTAAGCATTATAAAACTGCACTTTCACAAATTTTAGCCAATTCTTATATTAGTGATTATGGAAGCGTTACTATAATCTTCATATAGGCATTATGAAACTAAATATCCCCAAGCGTCACACATCATCTTCAGCAGATAAAAATGCATAGCTTAATCCTTCCAGGCTATTTTTGTTATTTATTACTTCTTTGATCAGTCTCTCAATTATCATATATTGGGTGGATAGTTATTGTTGTGAAGAATCTTTTTTATACGTAGAATGTTTCCTTTTTAGAATAGTTTATGGCTAATTCTGAACACCTTACGAATGAAGGATTTAACTACGTTAGTTTTTCATTTTCGTAGGATGGTTCAAATAGTAGTTGAGAAGTCTGTTTGATGCTATGGGTTTGTGGAACCAATTGGTGATTACGCTACGATGTTAAGTGCGATTCATTATTAGGATTTAAGTTTTTTCTTGAAATTGCAGTTGAGGTTTGAAGGCTAACTAAACCAAAACCCATACCGAACCAAGGAAATATTCCATTTCCGTGTGAATTACTCTTTCGCTACTCTGATTTGTATCGTTTTTTTGCTCCTCTGATCTGCTTTGAGTAACCCTGTGGGTGATTCTTACTTATCAGTATCAACGATTGATCCATTTTGTTCAAATTTAATTTATTGTCCATATTTTTCACTGTTTATCAAATGAATAATTAGAATCTGTTCCTTATACTGCGAGTGTATTTTTTATTATAGCAAACAATTGTTTCGGCAGCCACGTGCTGCCTTCTTCAGTGCTAGTTCTAATTTAATTTATATTTCATCTTATCTTCTATTTATATTCCGATATAAATAGAAGATAAGATGATATTTACATAATCTTAGGCAACTTTTATTTTTCCGCTTTTACCTGCCACTAATTGCTCTTATTAGTATCGATGCACAGTTTCCTTCATCGTGATTAAGAACTACCTGCTTTTCTTCCTTCATGATGTACAGGCTTTCTGCGGCGTCCAATAGGTGGTTTTTCCGTAGCTGCTTAATTACCTTTATGTTTTGCGATATCGATGTTGTGTGTCTCTTCATTTTTTCTTTCATTTTTCAAACCAAAGTCATAAACCAACAACTGACATCGTTCAGATTTAGTATATGTATCTCCGTATGGTTGATATAAACACACCACGAACACCAAAATGATTTAGTTAAATCGCCTTTTCGTTCCACGGCATAAACGTGGCCATTGAAAATCTTTATTAGCAGAGGCGGTACCAGGTTTGAATTACGAGTACATAGTCTCATTTATACAGTGATTTGGATATTATATAGTTTTACTTTTAACTTTCTTCTTCCATTCCAAGGTAGTACAAAACTTGTTCAGCAACAGATTGGCTGTTTCATCGGTGTTAAACAACACCATAACCTCATCTTCGTCGATTTTGTATTTCTGGAGTTCGTTAATAAGCTTGGGGCGACCGGTAGCGCAGTGTGCTGAGGCATCAGTCTCATGTTTGACTACCGGCGTTTCGGGTTCGAGTCCCGTCCACGACGAAGTTCGTGGCCATGGATGTGCAGGAGGTGCATGCTGGCAACTGCATTCTCCGAAACCAGTTTATGCCAAGAAACGTCAACTGGGCCACATGGAACAGTTGTCGCGCTATGCCCCACAAGGGGTTAGATCAATAGAGAGAGAGAGAGTTCCTCACTGCGTACATACTGCGGGGTCTTCTAGCGCTTGGCGCCCTCACTCACTAGTAGCTACTTCGCGATGTTATAGGTCGTCGAGTTGGAATCGAAAATAGTTTCCCTCATCTCGTCGCCTTCCTTGTATATTTATTTTTCTTTAATTTATCAGTGAATAGTAAGTTTGCTTGTAATTCCCATCGCTAGTTAGCTCGTATAGATGGTGTTACCATTTGTCAATTTGCAAATAAATCAATAACCGAGTAACTTAGCTCATGTTTTAATTGTATTTCAACCTCCGGCGCGTTGTACCTATGAATTGGTTGTTTTGATCGCTATGTGATTGCAACAACACGAACTTAACAGCAAATGCATTCAACATGGCCTATAACATTTGCGGATCTCTGTACACGCACGGCTCGGGATCGGACGACTGGATAACGACTGACGTGCGACCAGGCCAGACTTTGCAAGTTGCACACAAAACACGAGTACACTCCGCATGCAGAATAGAACACAACGAGACGAACTTGCAGACGCGGTGTTGCCACGCGTTGGCTAATTGAACAGAGTACCTGGTGCTGTGACATATTCCATCCCGCTGACTGGGCAACTGAGGATTCCAGTCCAAGTCCAATGTGATGACCCTGGGTTTGTATTCTTACGGGCTGATTAATCATCCCCGGCGTATTTACGGATGCCGCGGCTCAAGCCAATTTCCGCAATTCTTGGAGAAAACGAAGCCAAAGAGCAAAGAGCCATGGTGCTCCCCCGTGTTTCCCCACAACAGTCGAGAGTCATCGTACATGTCGTTGCGCTTGAATCTTTTGCGAATTCCAATTCTCTGGGCCATTGACAAGCGTCAACGTACACGTACGTGCCGCTGCTGTTGTTAATGCATTCAGCCCGCGAGTTGGTTTACGGTGCA
Organism: Chloromyia formosa; assembly: GCA_964017055.1. Classification (NCBI taxonomy): domain Eukaryota; kingdom Metazoa; phylum Arthropoda; class Insecta; order Diptera; family Stratiomyidae; genus Chloromyia; species Chloromyia formosa. Next base: position 27,363,123 of record OZ024815.1, on the reverse strand, counting down.
CTCGCGGTTTCTGGACATAAAGGGGTTGCAGCGACGTGCGAAAAACTTGGAGCGATTGCAAGAGGGGATGGCGGGATGCAAGGCAAGTACGAGACGAAAACACGTTGACGTATAGCAAAAGTAACGGGGTCATCGACATGACAAAAAGGAGATTTGAACGTAAATATTTTGGAAGTGGCTTTGGTTTGACCAAGAAGACGACCAGGGAGTAGAGAACGAGTCCACGTTCTCCAGAGGGAGAGAAGCGAGGGAGTTGATGTCGATTGCCATTTGCACATTTTTGTTTTGTATTCGGGGTCTTCCTGTCCTGGATTTCGGTGGCCCGTGGAACGTTAGTTCGTCCCCGGGCCCAGGTCGATGCATTGTGTGTTCCTCACTGTTGTTTTTTTTCCTGCATTTCAGGTCGTTCATTATGCTCGTCCGACTACTCGTATGTGTATGGGATGGCATACACGAATATGCATAAAATACGAGGAATATAATGAGGAAGGCGAAAATAACGAAAAAAAAATAGCAAAAAACATTTCGCCACCATTCAAGCCCTTTTCATCGACGATTCACCGCCGCCGCTGTAGTTGCATGCAGTGAATGCATTTGTAGTGGTTTAGTCTGGAACAAGAGCAGCAGGCAGCACGACGAATTGAGGGAGATGTGCTACTTTGAGAAATAATTATGCACGTGTAACCTGGGCTTATTATTTTCGTAAATAGTGTTTGGGTTTAAATTATCAGGCTGCTGAGAGGGTGTGTTGCATGTGGGTGTATCTGTTTTGTTGGCGTATTGTAAGAGAATCCCGTTAGAGTGCCATCGTAGACTGCGTTGGCACAAACGATTTGTTTTCTTTTCGTTGACTGCGATAACGAGGCGAGGAAGTCACCAGTGCGAACACGAAAAATGCGTGCATAAAGCTTGGATTTAGTGTTTTTCGATAAGAAGCGAATGAAATGTCGGTCATGGGAATATGTATATACATATTTTGCAATTCTATTGAATTGCCTGTAAATTTAAATTGTATTTCAGCCGTTATATCGTAAGATCATACATATTTGCAATTGGGATTATTTATTTGTTGCAACTACATAATTTTTTTGGGAGGGTAGTAAGCACAGCTGGTAATTTTGGGCATTATTTAACGGTCATTCAATCCGGGGAGAAGGGCTTTGGCAGCGCCACTATTCATCTCATTTTTTTCACTCTCATTCACCTCCGGGTTTATTTATCGTATCATATAATCTCTTATTCGAATTTGCATGTCCTCCGTTCCCACTCGGCCCAATGCGGTTTGAAATAGACGTCCTGAGACATTTTCCGCTTATACATATGTAAATGCCTAGATTTAAATAGAACAGATCGGTAATAGTACTATTCCCACTCTGTGCTTCAGGTTATTTTCGAACCAAGCCGCGCATGCGCACTGCTACCTATTTACACGCGGTCGCAATACGTTCGGTAAATGTCGTTATGCCACCGGCCACTCAGCCACAATTTTGACATTTGCATAGCATTTGGCCACTCGCTCCTCGGGCCCCTGGGCCAAATATTGATACGTGTTGTGCGCGTTTCACTGCGCAGGCGCGGATATGTCAGCCATAATTCGATATTCAAATTTTTACCCCCACTCTGTGCCTATTTCATATCTGTTTAATATATATCTGTGTAATGTATCTATGGAGATCAGTCACAATTCATGATTTGCTCCAGGAATATTTTGCAAATGCTGAACCCCTTACAAGAACTTGTAGTCTTGATCGGGGAGTAGAAGAAGTAGGCCCACTTGATGGTATACCTTATCTTAAACGTTGGCATGAATCTACCCTCGTCAGCAACTCTATTTGCTCGGAAGTCCATTCGGAAGCAAGCTTTGTTCTTCATAAAATTTGGAGGAAATATTTTGATAGGGGATCTCGTTCAAAATATTTTTAAAGCGCTTCTGACGGCTCCATAATTGCGGACAGTTGACCTTTTCTTTTTGCACAGCACATTCCTTTTCCAAATTTTACAGCATGACAGTAAATACAGCCATCACCAACACTCTCCGTTGCAGTAGCCATTCTTATTTGCGAATTTTGCGTACCTGCGGTGTTTTAGCGATTCTACAGCGATCACTTCCAACATGCCGCTGACGTTGTACTGTTCATTCTGCCCGTCTCGATGCCCTCATCCTTCTGGCACCGGTGCTACCTCGTCTCTGTGATCGTAACATTATTTTTAGCTTTTGTGTATTTTTGGGAGTGTCATCATACATCTTAGCGTCTTCGAAACTATTAAATCGACACTAATCTATATCGTCGCGCCCGGTAGCCGTGATCGTTCGGTCACCGCTCGACGATACTAATCTAGAACTCGGAGATCAAATCTCGGCGCGATCATAAACTGCCTGTGAGTACTAATAGAACTCTTACAGTGCTCCAAGCTTGTCAGTATAAAGACGGCGCGGATAGGAGGTGCATGCTAGCAACTGCACTTCCGAAAAGTAGATATGCTATTGAAACGTCAACAAGGCATAGAAATGCTAGAGATGTTGGCGCGCCCATGCCCACTTTGGATATTTTATTTCCTCTCACTCATTCCCAGGGGAAGGAGGGAGTGAAAAAACTAAACTAACTACATATTAATTTTGCTCATTATGGACATTTTTTTCACGTTCACTTAACCGCGGGAGTGGAGGAAAGAGGAAGGGTGAAGAGTTTGAGAGTTTCATCATTAATCTTAGCGACCTCGAAAACCAATGTTTTGATACTAATCTCGGTCAATTTGTAGAATATTTTATTGACGCTGGGGTCGGGATTAGTGGATGCGGAAAAATAAAAAATTCAAATCGCTGGAACCTATTCTGGTACATAATGTATATGTTTATGCAATTTTCATAGAAATGGAGTCGTTTGGCCGCAAAAAAACGAACAAAGATACAGTCCATTTTTGCATATACTTACATATACATAGATAGAAGATACATAGACAAAAGATAGATAGCAAATAGATAGATTCATAGTTAGATACATGTAGAGATAAAGATAATAGATGAATATGTAAATAGTTTCCACGGATTGTCCGTAATTTTCGTTAACCAAGATGACGGCGTCGGCGCCCTCTCTAGTGTGTTTAGTCCGGTCACACACTGTCGAACACGAACTCGAACATGGTACCAGTTTCCTCCGGATGGCTCATGACACACACACACACACACTTCACACAAATCTGAAGAAAAATTGTCCACTTGTATCATGTTCGTGTTCGAGTTCGGGTTCGACAATGCGGCCACACATTGTCGCTTAAATTGGATTTTACTATGTGTGAAAACATTGTGCAGTTGCTAACCGTCTTACTTTCACCTCGCCTTCCCAGATATACTCTTGTCAAATTTCGTTTTTCGAAATGACGCCGCCCCGCGCCGTTAATCGGGGTGTTACTGTATGTTTTAACATTTTGGAGTCGCGCACCACCTTACATTCCTCCTTGGTCTCCAGAAATACTAAAACTAAACGAAAAATTTAATTTTCTGAAATGTCACCGGCATCTTTTGTTCGGTTAATCGGATTTTTACTGTATGTGGTATGTAACCACCTTATTTTCCTCCCCACCCTTCCGAAGTATGATACTTACGAAAAATTTCGTTATCTATAATGACGCCGCACCCTTGGGTTCGGTGAAACGGGGTTTTACTATATGTAGTCGCGAACCAGCATACTATCTATTCTAGCTCGCCATATATACTCCTACAAAATTTGGCAAAAATCGCCCCAGGAGTTTAACAGTTTTTGTACGACAAACATATGAAAATAATCTTCACTTTTGTATATTAGATTTGCATCATTGTCATGAACATTTTATTGAGGTAAGATTTGATACATTTCACTTAACGGATTTGAATATCTGCTTTAATATGTGATTTGAAGGATAAAAAGTTCTCCGTTGATTTCAGGTTCCTATGTTACTTCTACTTGGTCCAAGCTATGTCTTCCTCTTTTAGATCCTTAATACTACTATAACTAATAACTCTATGTTAGTGTCAGTTTGAAAGGGTTTTCATGCACTGACAACTTTGCATTTATCGTCCTTCTTGTCCTATGCTTTATATTGGATCCTGAATTACGAATTTGAACACTGTAGTTCAGTGAAAGGATTAAGAAACCAACAATTTTTGTTTTCATAATCTTTTTGTTAAGAATTATACGAGGTATCACGCGATACAAGAGGTTATGCGATAGTCAGTAGTCTCATAGCCTAATTCCCCGATAGAGATTTTGAAATTAAGAAATAATTTTGACACTTGGTGCCATTATTTAATGGTTTCTCTTATTCTATGCATGTGTGCATTCTATTTACTTCATTCCTGGCATTATCAGATTCAGTGTGTTTCCTTCCCACTTTGAACTTTTATCTTAAAACTGCGCATCTCTGAACTGGCGATATCAAACCGAAACAGTTCTAGAATAGAACAATTGCTTCAGCTTAAGTGCTGCTTCATATTTATAGCGTCCGTTGTGCATTGCACCATAATCATCAACTTCATTGCAATTCCAAGGCATATTTCGTAGGCGGAAGAGAACAGCAACCGCGAAAATTGTTTGCAATTGTAATGACATCATTTCGAATGCAAGTCCGTACCTGGACACAGTGCAAAACGAAGGTAATTCATAGGTACACGCTACATGGGATACAGGCATCCGTTTGTGGCAAACAAGAGATACTCGTATACTAACATTTTTCCGCATTCACAGCCGTGACCTTTGCTTTGCTCACCTCCCGTTTTGCTCCATCTTGACGACTACTATAGGTATTTTATTTATATGTACATACATAAATCGTCTACTCGTATGTACCTGGTGCGCAGTGCATTATTGTGCTTTGTTTTTGCACGGGGAAGAATGTATTTTGCATCGTTGACGTTGTCGTTCATCGGCCGGCACTCCTCACTTTGCATTTATATCAAGAGACGCGCCGCGCCGCACGGCTCGAGATGCACGAGCTGTATCGGCTCTCACTCGCGCGACGTAAAGGCTCGTGCTCCCCGTGTGAAAGCTGAAGTGTACTCTTTGCATTTCAGTCTTACGCGTCTCGCTCCTACTTGCGAGCGAGAGCCACTTAAGAACGAGTAGTTGATGAAATACTTGGTTTGTGGTGATATCCGTAAGGATATAAGCCATGATCAACGGTACCACGCACATATTCGATTGCTTATTACGCAATTGGGGGGCAAAGACCTTTTCCATAGTCCTCCGCGTGGGCGCCCCCTGGTAACGGCAGTGTATCAATTCGCTGACGGCCAATGTCTTAGCGATAAGACAGTTTGGAAAAGGCAGATAGCTGTAGCCTGAATGGCTGACGAACACCTAAGCGTCTCAGGTCTAGTAGGATGGAATGACTTGCGTAGTTGGACCTGCTACATAGTTGTGTGGGCTCCAGCACGTTTATTAAACCATCTGAAGCAGCTATATCCGAGGCCATCCCCTGAATGGGGTTAAGCGACGTGCTGACAACTCGTCCTTGTAAAAACCACTCCATGTCAAGAAACCTGGAACAAAAGCCTCGGATTGGACGGATCAACAACGACGACCACGCAAACGAATAAAGGATTATTCTTTCGGATCCTGGAATGTACGCTCCCTGAACAAACCGGGGGCCGAGAAGGCCCTCCTTCAACAGGTCGAAAAGTACAAACTGAGCATTACTGCAGTCCAGGAAACAAATTGGCTTGGCAGCGAGATTAATGACAAGAAATCGCACACAATTTTTACAAGTGGCAAACCATCGGGCCGCAAGGAGTTTGGAGTAGCATTTATAGTGAACAATCACCTCAAACCGCATATTACTGACTTCAAACCCATAAATGAACGGCTGTGTGCGATTCGCATCAAGACTCGATTCTTCAATCTCTGGCTCATCAATGTGCACGCCCCCACTGAAGTTAAAGGAGACGCGGTAAAAGACGAGTTCTACGCCCGCCTTGAAACTCTCTTCGACTCACTTCCAACAAACGACGTCAAATTGCTGCTGGGAGACTTGAACGCGAAAGTCGGGAATGAAAGTTGGCATCGGGGGACCTCTGGAGGCCACAGCCTCCATGAAGAATGTAACGATAACGGCCAGCGACTTATCGACTTCGCCTGCAGCAGGAATCTAGTCGTAAGCTCTACGTGTTTCCCGCATCGACGCATTCACAAGCAGACCTGGAAGTCTCCAGACGCACATACCGTCAACCAAATTGACCACGTCCTCATTTGCAGGAGATGGGCGTCTAGTGTCATGGATGTCCGCTCCTATCGAGGAGCAAACTGCGACTCAGATCATCACTTGGTGAAGACGACCTACAGATGTAGAATCTCCTCAGTGCACCAGTCAAGAATCAGCCCTCCCAAAATCTTTGCGGTTGATAAGCTCTTGAGTGATGCTACAGCGGTGGCGTATACTACCGCCCTTGAGGAAAAACTATCACCTATGCTACACAACATCAGCAACACATGCGTCCATGGGTTCTGGGAAGAACTCAAGGGTACCATCAAGGATGTCGCAGAGAAGGTCGTGGGATATAAAGCCCGGCGAGCGCGAAATGACTGGTTCGACGAAGAATGCAAAAATTCACTTGACGCGAAAAACGAGGCCTACAGACAATGGATTCAACGAGGAACCAGCAAAGATTAAACATTACTAAGATACCTCACTTAGTACGATTTAATTTTTAGAACGGGATGCACTTATGTTAAATCTTTGCCAACAATTCAAAGGTAAATTCTCTTAAGAGAGATAGAGACGGCAACACTTCAGTAATGGCAACTGCCTATAAAGTTTCAATGTGTGAGTAACATGCTTGTTAGTTGGCACCACCCCTTTGTGTACGCATATGGGAACCTACACATACGCAACTACTAGTCAGTCGCGTTAATTTGTATGAAGTAGGGTATCTTCCTTATGGTTAATCTTTGGAACCAGAGCCAGAAGAGAAAAATATGACGAGCTACGGCGAATATCGAATAGAATAATTAGACGTAAGAAACGTAAATACTTTGACGAGCAGTTGCTGAACATAAACGAAAACTTAGCTAATAGGAACACCAGACAAGCGTACAAACTAGTAAATACAATTAAGAACGGCTACCAACCCAGGACTAGCCTTTGTAAGGACCAGGATGGAAACATCATCAGCGACACCGATGGTATTAACAAACGATGGGCCTCTTATTTTGAAGAGCTTCTAAACCGACCATCTAACATCCCCGCACAGGAAGCTCTCGACGATATTGTTGATCTAGGCCCACCCATTCAACCCCCGACAGTAGAGGAAGTTGATCTCGCGTTGCGGTCACTAAAACGAAATAAAGCGCCGGGCGCTGACGAGATTCCAGCTGAACTGCTAAGATTCGGTGGAACGAGTCTAGTTGATGCCATACATCAATTACTCCTGCGAGTATGGGAGAACGAGGAGATCCCAGACGATTGGCGCAGAAGCATCATCTGTCCAATTCATAAAAAGGGAGATAAACTGCGGTGTGAGAATTACAGGGGCATCTCACTAGTTTGTACGTCCTATAAAATTTTGACGAAAATTCTGGAAAATAGAATAAAACCGTACGCAGAACGAGTCATTGGCGAATATCAAAGCGGTTTCAGACCTGGTCGCTCCACAACCGATCAGCTCTTCTCAGTCAAACTGATACTCCAGAGGTGCTGGGAATACAACGTAAACGTATACCAAATCTTTGTCGACTTCAAGCAGGCATACGACAGTATCGATCGTGGAGTACTGTACAACATCATGCTGCAATTTGGTATACCAGCAAAATTAGTGCGACTGACAAAGATGACGATGACCAACTCCGTCTCACAAGTCAGGATCCAGAATAGACTTACTGATCTATTTGAAACACGCACTGGTTTGAAACAGGGCGATGGACTGGCACCGACGCTCTTCAACCTAGCACTGGAATACGTTATTCGGGCCATGAATATGGACAACAGCAAGACGCTACTCATCAAGTCGACACAATTAGCAGCGTACGCCGACGACATCAACATCATGTCCCGAAGATTGGCTGACGCAGAAGAACTTCTGCATACGCTCGATACCGCTGTAAAGGAAGTTGGATTACGTATTAACGAGGGTAAAACTAAAATAATGATGCAATCGGTGACAAGGACACCTGCACAACCGAGCATCAACGTGGGGGACCTCAACATCGAGTTCGTGAACAACTTCATCTACCTGGGTTGCAACCTGTCAAGGGACGCCAACGAAACTGACGAAATCAAGCGACGGATACAGTTAGCTAATAAGACTTTTTTCTCGGTTCTCCCCATAATGAAATCGAAACATGTGCACAGAAACACGAAGCTCCGCGTGTACAAAACCATTATACGACCAGTGCTATGCTATGGCTGCGAAGCATGGACCCTAACTCAAGCCTCCGAAAACATGCTAGACACTTTCGAACGTAAGGTTCTACGGCGAATTTTCGGGGCTGTTTGCGATCGAGATGGATGGCGCATCCGGTACAACCATGAGCTGTATGAAATGTACGATGAGTTGCAAGTCTCGAAAACCGTCAAACTACAACGACTTCAATGGGCAGGGCATGTACAAAGAATGGACGATGATCGCATGCCTAAGAGAGTAATGAATGCAGAACGAGTCGACGGAGCGAGACTGCGAGGACGACCGAGATCTCGTTGGGAGAGCTCAGTAGGTGTGGACGCCGCACAGCTGCTGGGCTCCCAAAATTGGAGGACGCGGTCACGTGACCGAGATAATTGGAGGACAATGATCCAGGCGGCCAAGGCCCGACGTCGGGCTGTCGCGCCACGATGATGATAATGATTACGCAATTGCCCTAACCCCTTGCGGGGCATAGCGCGTCAACTGTTCCATGTGGCCCAGTTGACGTTTCGTTGGCATAAACTGGTTTCAGAGAATGCAGTTGCCAGCATGCACCTCCTGCACATCCATGGCCACGAACGTCGTCGTGGACGGGATTCGAACCCGAAACGCCGGTAGTCAAATATGAGACTGATGCCTCAACACAATGCGCTACTGGTCGCCCCCACGTTGGGCGCCGGATACTTTTCGATTATTGTCCACCGTGACTTCTCACTGATAAAGGATAAAAAAGCTATCAGGTAATCTGAAGGTAGCTTATGGTAACATTAAGGTAGACTAAGGCAGCCTGAGGGTACAATCCAAAAAGGTTTTTGTGTCTTGCGACTAACGGTACCCTTGCGCTCTGCGATTGTCCATTTCGGTTTTATTAACTAGATAAATTCATACCGAATCCATATTCGGCTTCGAATATTTCAGGCGTTTTAAGCCGGCATTGTCCAATTGAGGGAGCACACCAAGAGGCTTAGGCTGTCGTATAACGACATTTGTAGAAGTTGTGGTGATGAAGAGGAATAGGAGAGTACCTTCTATGTTCTTTGTGGATGCTTGGGCTTGACAAGTCTGAGAATATTAATTCTAGGCTCTTACTATTTAAACGAATTGGCGGACTTGGTAAACGTTGACATTGGTCAGTTACAACGTTTTATTGTACGCTCAGGCTGGTTCGTATCCCGTGTAGTAACATAACGGACCGAGATGTGGCCTTTGTGTGCTGGGGATAATCATGGCAGCCCTTTCACCTAACCTAACCTAGGCCGGCAAATATTTATGACGATACTCCGCACCCAGCCGATTGTAAATTTCGCTTTCATTGATTACATAAAATAACGCCGACCACACACTGGACGATAAGTTGCTCGGTGCGCTATATCCCACACTCTAAACCCCACATTGGGCGCCACAACTTTTCGAAAATTCTCTGTTGTCATTTTTTTAATGACGTAGGATCAAAGAAGCCATAACGTAGCCTTGCTTAAGCCACCTGGTTATGTCATCATGGATCAGTGGCTGAAAGAAGAAACCAAGCCACAGAGAAAATATCGTGAAATAAAGTGGCTTCGACAAATCGGATTGATGGTTTAACTTCTAGTTAAGTTTTTGTGTTTTTAGTTTCAATTGATTTTGAATTTTAAGTTTAGAGGCAGCAGTTGGTGTCAACAATACAGGGTCTGGCAAATTTCTAGTTTCCTCGAAAAGTCCGTCTTTTTCATAACAGTTATATGTACTGATTATGTGAAGATAAAACGCCAATTTGAATTTTATGCATTTTTCCTATTAATTGAATAGGACGCTAAAATAGTTACAGCATGTACATCTTAGTCGAGTAGTTATTCCAGAATTATATTATTATATATCATTAAGTATTATTATGAACTGACGAAGCTTGTGCGCATTTGATACTTCTCTTAATCAATATTGTATTTCTGTATGTGTTTTGTATTGATATCGTAATGAGTAAATTTTTTGTTTGGATTTTAGACAGTTTTTTTTCTCAAACTCGGCATAAGGTTAACATAGAGATGAGGGGGGGGGGGGGGGGGGGGAAGGGGTGTTGATCCCCTTAATCGCCCTTATCTACACCACTGCTTTAATTAGACCGGGGAATAGAGGCTATGACCTTACCTTGAAAAAGGTTCACAAGCCCTAGTTTTTGTGTATTATATAGGTCGGTCCCGTGGCTCAGGATCCTTGTTTTCGACTTCCCCCTCTTGTGCATTCCCAGAAACCGACGAATTTCCGGTCATTTTGCACTTTATAGTATTGCACATGTCTTTTTAATGACAAGAAAAAATGTTTGAGAAAGTTATAAATTATTAGTATTAAATTTTCAATAACTTTTTTATATTCAATAGTTTTTTTTTTGTTTTCTCCGTAAAACGTTAAGAGTTACGTGCCGTCAAAGATACAAATTTTTCGTAAAAATAAATCATGCCGCTAGCATGTATGCAGCATTTTCATCATTACTATAACCAAACAAACTTCCACCCAATCGAACTGCAGTGGTAGACGGTGGATTACAGAGTAGTAAACATTATTAAGAATTGCTATCAATCCAGGACTAGCCCCTATAAGGACAAGGAAGAAAATATCATCATCGACCCCGATAGCATTAGCAAATGATGGGCGTCCTATTTTGAAGAGCTTCTTAGGTGGTAGCCGCCGCGGTTTTTTAAGCAGCGAGATTGCATTTAAATGCAAACGGCTGCCGTTGTTTGCCTTAATGTAGGTACTGCTTCTCAAACCGCTTGTTAAATCTCAACTTACAAACGACACCTTAATCCTACATCTAACGTCCATATACAAGGATCCTCATTCGATGATAACTTGATCGATCATGACCTCAATACACAATCCCTGACAATATAAGAAGTTGATCTCGCAGTAAAGACAATCAAACTAAACTAAGTGCCGGGCGCAGACGAGATCCCGTTGAACTACCAAAAATTTCCAGTATTAACTGCCATGATGATATACATCAGGTGCTCCTGGGAATCTGGAAGGACGAGGTTTTGCCGGGAGATTGGCGCAGGAACACCATTAACCCATTCACAAGAAGGGAGATAAATTGCGGTGCAAGAATCACAGAGGCATCTCACTATTAAGGTGGCTTTATACCTGGCCGATCAGCAACCGATCTACTTTTTATGGTCAATCTTGGGAAAGTATCCAGGAATACAACGTCGTCGTGTAAAAAAAATCTTTGTTAATTTTCAGCCTACATACGACAGTATCGATCGCGCTACACTGCATAATAATCCAGTCATTAGGAGCTCAGAAGGGCTTCGGGGAAACAAATTCTGGTGGAGAATTTTTTTTAATTTTTTTTTTTTTTTTGGGGTGCTGAACACGAATCCGGAGCTTCTCACCGAAATTTTTTTTCCGGAACATGGTCAAAATCCCAAAAAACCTCGAAATTTCGGTACTTTTTTGGTTTTTCGATTATAAATTGAAAACCGTGGATCCTAGCTAGAAAGAGTGACAAATTGAAGAGCATAAAATTCTGCGTCGAATGAGCTACCTAAATATCAAATTTGGTCCATTGGTGTAGCCGCAATCGACAGTCGAAAGACGTCGATTTTTCTCAATTTTGCGAAAAACCCTGTTATGGTCACTTTTGAACGTCTGTAACTTGAAAACGGCTACTAATATGTAAAAATGCAACAAGTGAGAGTTGAAGAGCATGGAATTCTCCGTTCAGAAAGTACCCAATCTTTTTAATTTGGTCAGAAGAAAATTCAGAAACTCGAAGTAGTGAAGTCACTTTTTGAGCGAGTGTTCCCATACAACACATTTTCGGGCATTTTTTTTAACAGGTCACTGTTCTAGTCAGCGTTCTATCCAACAGAAAAATTGCATTTCCAGTTACCGCAGTCACAGTTCCATTCAGAAGTTCCCTGGAACGTTCTCGGTAGCAGTTCCACGAGTAACAACTTGGAAAAAGTTTTGTAAGTGTAATTTGTGGTCAGGTGAAGAGCTTCTACAGTTTCCCCAGATTTCTACCCATTTATTGTTTTGCTCGGGCCCCTCCCTTCCATCTGCATCCTTCTAACACAGAACCCAGCCATCTGCTCCCTACCTGCTGAAGGTCAGACCACCGACATTTCGGTTCTAAATTCTGGCATGTGAACAACTTTTATTTCTGAGACTCAAGCGAGACAATCAAGGAAAGCTTAGGGATTGGTTTCATGAACATCCCTCTTCCCCAGAAACATCAGACCTCACATTAATAGGTATTGGCATTCTCGGAGATGAAAGGATAGACTGCCACTGGCTAAATAGGTGGACGATTTTCTGGCAGTAAAATTGAAAAGAGCTTATCGAGTGAAGCCTCTTGCATTGGCCACTTTTATGCCGTGGAACCATGTTTCAGTATTAACTAATCCCAGCAAACTCACCACGGTGTAAACATATTAGTTGCTTGGACTAGCTCTTAGCTCCACTTACGATGCAGTGCTGAACCAAAAAAATTGGATTAGGTTTGTGTTTCCGTTGTTGACGGTTGTTTTTGTCGATGTTTATGTTTTGTTGTAGTCGGGGGTATAAAAGCGCTATCCACAAGAAGGTACTGGCGTCTTTAAATTTCTAAAATTTTCATCAAACCCAAGTGATAAGCTAACATCTGACGTTTGCCATATTTAGTACCGGTCGCTATAAACACTCCACGAATTAGAACTAAATCTAATATGATCTAGTTAATACTCCTTTTAGTTCCAAGCGGCCATTGATGAACAGTTCTATCCAAATCCACGAAAAGACTGTAGTTGAAAATTCTGATACGCTATCTATTCCATCGATTCGCCATTGTAAAACAATCAGATATTGAGTTGACAGAGTTCCTGACATTCGAATTGTCTCCCTGTGGAACTTACTTGTGAGAAGATAAACCAAGAAGCAATCTGTAGAAGTTCACTGAACTGATGGTGCCCACAGTTGCCTAACACACTTTCTTGGCCAACTCTTCTAACAACTCTAACTCGCTCAAGTATAGCTACGGCAGGAAAGGCCTTCTTGAAGGCGCTGTACGGCCAAAAAAACCCACCTCATTGAATCTACTGAGAAACAAAAGCTATGTGATGTCCTCCTTCATGGCGCGATTCAACATCGCCTCACTTCCATCAACTGAGGACGTAGCTCAGCAGCAGTCAATGAGGGTATACCGCGAAGTGCAGAAGTGACTTTGGCAAATGCCCCGAAGAATGGTGGTGGAAAATCACCAAAAGTGGACTCCTACCTGTAACATTCACGAGGAATGCCGCACCAGATGCCCTACTGAGCATCAAAAAAAAAGAACGAAAATATGTTATAAGGGAACACTCGTTCAAAAACGCGACTTTAGTTATGAATACTGTAGAAACTGTGAGGATGTGGATGAGGAGGAGAGCGTGATTCACCTTTTGTGTCATTATAGAGTATTGGCGGGTAGGAGAATTCCTTCCTTCCAAAATATCGGTACACTCTTCATCACTAAATGTTAGGAAATATCTAGATGTCAAACTAACTGCTGCTGGCAATGAAACGATTAAGCTGAGCCGTGCTAGCGTTGTTGATGTTCTCCAAGTCGTAACCCCGTTCTTTTACGACTTGGAGAACATCAACAACGCTAACGTGGCTCAGCTTAATCGTTTCATTGCTAGCAGCGGCTAGTTTGACATCTAGATATTTCCTAATATCTACCGAGGCTAACATAAAGTTGAAGGAAGCCATTGAAAACGTAAAAAAGAAAAAGGCTTTTCAATGGGCCGAGAGCGAAATTGTTAGCTACACGTATGTCACTGTAGTCAGGCGTCTAAGAGGAAAAGCCGTGTTTCAAGTTGTAGAAAATAACAGAAAACGGAAACTAATTACGGAATACTTTACGTTTAGGAATTATCATAACATTTAATAAACGGTTCAAGAAAATATAAAAACGATTAATATTTTAATAATCGCATAACATGTTGTCGCAGGTCGTAGTTTTTATTAGTTCACGTTTTAGCGAGTCTACTGTAGTTACAGATATGTTTTCCAATATGTATGTTTGTTTTATGTAAATAGCACCCAATTATAATCCGCAGAGACCCAATCCAGGAATATTCGAGAAATTTGCAATTTTCCAATATAAATTGCCTTCGCTGGACTTTCACCCCTCAGAACAATCAGCCGGAAAGGTGATTGTGCAAAAGAAAATGTCTTTTTCAGCCGTCGACAATGGGAAATGCATTGTACCGAAGCAGAATTTGAATGCATCGACCGTGCCACGAACTTGACTAGCACCAGCTTTCACCAAATACCAGCGGCCAATTCATCTTTGCCAAACCGGTGACGGGGTTGCACATTGCACTGCAACTGCAGCGCATTTTTCCTTCCCCGCTTTTTCGTTCTTTCTTTCTGTTTTTTTTTTTCAAAGTCACGAACTCGTCGTGGTTGGAATTCGCAGCACTCATTATTCGTTCGGCTGCTTCAGCTTCTGACGACATCAACTCGATAATGATGACGATGCACTTTGGCCGTTACTGTCGTTAGCTCCAAGTTGGAGCGGCAGAATGCACGATGCACGGTCTCCCCCGTGCATTCTGCCGCTAGCTGGCTGACTGGCTCCCATCGCGGGCCGGAACAGTCGTCAGGGGGGAGCTCGCGATGCCTGGGCTGGGAGCAATTTGCATACAAGCGGGCAATGGGAACGCGAACCGGACTAGGTCGCCGCACCAAGTGAAATCTTCTCCTCGGATTGCAACCGTCGCTCGCCTGCTTGTGTCTCAGGCTGCAACCAATCGGACGGGACGGAGAGGGGCTACGATTATGTGCTTTCGTTTTTGCATTTCTCCTCTGTATGTATTTCCGATTTCAATTCCAATTCGAACCGTTCCACGTCATCGTCTTATTTTGTCGTTGCTCCTTACAGTTCCAAAGGTCAATAGACTTCTTCGTCAGTTTGGTTTGCTTTCGAATGGCAAATGCGCGGGCAGGAGATTCGACCCGACGACGATGTAAAGCGACCGGAACACAGTCGTTCGGATTCGAATTGGAAAAGGGTGGGCGAGAGTGCAAGCGGCACGCGGTGCATGACACAGCTACAGCTGTAAGCGTTCGATGGCCTCAGAATCGCCGTGCTTGGACGAAATATGCGCGAATACAACGGTCATTTATATGTATTTACTTTGTTTTGTTTCGAACGCGGATTTATCTCACGAATAAAAACAACATAAAGAAAAATACACATCACCGTTTTATACTCAACCATGTTCGTTAATTGCATCCCATCTGTAGTCGTGAAAGTGCACTCGTTTTGCAGCGCATTGGAAAAGTTCTCAAGCTCGCCGAAAATATCTCCGCCGCTAAATGAGGGGAAGCTTCCGTGTTCGCCGTACTTTATCTAAGATTTTTCGTCTTACCGATCGCAGCGCTCGGATTGCCGTTCAATTGAAAACTAAGTAGCGGCGAATAGTGTATGGTTGGTTTGAATCTCGAGCGTTTTTCTCTTGTCATTTTCCTGGCAAAATCTTCATCTTCCTAGTACTGTACGTAATACGCTATACGTTTTATAGTCGCAAAACACACGCCATACCACTGATTCATCCGAACACTTGTCCAAACATTAGAAATGTCCTCGAAAATACGAATGTGACTTTGGCCAAATATTTTTTCGCCTTGCCGCCATGTTTTCTATCGACCCTAGTTGTTTTTTTTGGATAGGCGGAGCTTCACTTTTTGCCCTTGTCCCTGACGGTGGACCAATGAAATTCTTGCCCGATTCGTTACAATGACCCTTCGAAAATTCAATGGACGGTAGATTCTTTTGGAGTGTGAATCTTTCGTGGACGAGATGTGTAGTGCAAGCCATTTTCCCTTTAGGTGGGTGGTGGCATATTGTAAATTTCTGGAATTTCCCCGGCTGGAGTGTGGATGGACTTTGAGTGGCATTAGGAAGTTCACTTTGAGTATGGTGGCAAATGTGTGATCGTTTGTTTTTTTTAGCGGAAGAAGGCAAATGGTAAACAGATGAATTTCGGGGTTTGGAATGCATTGGTGTGCATGTTAGTGGGTCCATTTTATATGTAGAAAATTAGGGAATGGGTCGCAGATGGACTTCTTCTCGGGTTTTGATTGGATTTCAGTGAAATGAGGTGAGGGGTAACGATTAGAGGGTGAATTATTAGAATGAACACGCACAGAGCACAATAGTGGCTGGTCAGGATCCTTTGGCCTGGAAAAAATCATATTAACGAATGCCGTGTATCTCAGTGGCGTAGATAGCTTTTTTCTAACGTTAGGGAAAACGAAATTTGATGTGGTGATTGGTGAACATAAACAAATACAAAAATTGGAGAAATTTTTGTTAGACTTGGTTAATTCAGGATATTAAGTTAGTATTTTATAATTTTATAGTTTAGCAGTTTTAGCTTGACAACGCGTCAGTTATTTGGTATTATTCAAAAGCTTTTGAAGATCACGCCTTGCGGGAAAAATGATGTTAGGCCTTTAGCCGTTTCCTCACTGGTCGCTGGCCGGTACAGCAGCGGTGTGGGATCGGCATGCTCAGTATACGCGGTACCGAAATTTATCGAGCGCGTTTATTTCAACGAGTGTTTCCTGATTGCCTCGGTATTCGCGAATGCGGCTGGGGCGTCAAAACGCTATCCACGGACTACTTTTTTCTTCCCTCTGTTTGAATATTAAAAAAAAAATGTTTTTGGACAGAACAGAATAAATCCACAGAGTTACACTAACAACTTGAGTGGTTGTTAGTGTAACTAAATAAATGCTTCCTTAAGCATGATTAGAAAACTATTCTATACTAAAGGACATCATTTTCACTTTTCCGTGTGAAAAGTAGTATCTAGTAGATAAGTAGTATTATTTATGTTGTTTGTACGCTATATATTTACGGAATAGTTTACGTTAAAAAATAATTGTGGACCAGAGCAGAGGATTTGAAGTTTTGCCCCGGGCGCTTACTACTTTAGCTACGCCACTGGGAGGGACCGAGCCAATCAGGAAATACTCATTGAAATAAAGGCGCGCGGTAAGCTTTCGGTCGTGCGTATACCGAGCATTCCGATCCCGCATCGATACCATACCGACAAGTGAGGAACACTGAACGCGGAAAACGAAAACTAAACATGAAACGCACAAAAACCGGACTCGCCGCTATCAGTCGCCAACCACTGGATCCTTTTGCATGGATTCTGTGACGAAACAGACGAAGACAGTAATGACATTTATCACTCAAAATCAGCTGATAGCTGGCTTATACAATCTAGACGGCAGTGTAACAAAACAAGTCATCGGGACTGTTATTAATGGCTGCGGCGACCGGTGGCTCAGTGCGTAGAGGCATCAGGCTCATGTCTGACTTCTGGCGTTTCGGGTTCGAATTACGTCCACGACAACGTTCGTGGTCATGGATGTTTGGTTGTCTTCCCCCTGTTGTGCGGAGCGTAATAAAAACCCACAGCATCTCGCAACTTGTCACAGGTAGGCGACTAAATGGGGGCAGGAGGTGCATACTGGCAACTGAATTCTCCGAAACTAGTTTATGTCAATGAAAGGTCAACAGGGCTACATGGCAAAGAAATCGGGAACTTGGCAGTAAAACTTCACTTAATCTCGACACACGCGACAACCATTTTGGTCACTAGCCACATCGACCACGTCAAAATCAATAGAACGTGCGGAAAAAAGAATCTCCTCATTTCCAATGGCTGCGTTCCTACGAGCGGATAAGGATTTAACATTTCTCGATTTTTCCACCATATGCTTTCCCCTCCGGTAAAATATGTATGGACAACTGTCAATATTTGGATCTGAAAATGTTCCCCTCCGGATCAGAATACTTTTCAGATCCGGAAGGGGAACATTTTCAAATCCGAAAATTGACAGGCTCTGTACAAATTTTACCGGAGGGGAAAGCATATGGACAGCGCCGGCCTAAACAATTTCAGCGCCCTGTTCGACTGGTACGAAATCGCCCTTAGCATTTTTATATTGTCCTTCTATAATTTATACCAGGCATTTTATATACTATTTACCTTAACCCCTTGGCATTGCGCATCCAAAGGTTTCGTTATTTCTTACATGCCACACTGCAGGGATAGTCAAAAACTGAGATATCTTCGTACGCAATATAGGAACATTCCTGTTTCGCGAATAATAGAAGAATTTTCTCTATCGCATTTAGAAAAACTTCTCATCACATTAAAGGAACTCTCTCTAAATGCGATACAGAGAATACTTTTATTATTCACGAAACAGGAATGTTCCATAATATACATATGTGTGAAGTACTATAGAAGTAGATTAATCTTGTTGGAATCACATTTGAGTACAGTCCTTTAGCGCTGGACTGAGGAAAGTTGAACAGGAAGCAGTGGCGGCTGCTGTATATGTGCTGAAGAGCTGCAGAACTCGTTAAAATCGTTGAAAATTCATATTTTTAGTGCGATAAACTAATTTTATATTATTTTTTATGCAATTGGGGATACGCACCCCAGAATGAGAACCCTGTTTTCATGGGAAATACTTCCCTACAAAGTAGTCCAGATGACGCAACGGTTAGCACTGGGCCCTGGCTCAATTCCTACTGAATGCGGTAGTTTTCGATAAAAAAGGGGATTTACGTGTCGGACTATGAGCCCACTCAGCTATTAAATCACCATCATCGTAGCGCGACAGCCCGACGTCGGGCCTTAGCCGCCTGGCCTCATCTCGAAGCCATGGTTCAAATTGGACTGTTGCGCCAGTTATTTATTTTATTTTAGGTAAAATACGAGAATATATTATATTTTATAAGAGATAGGTCACAGACAGAGAAAATTCATGTAGACTATGATTATAGTATAAGATTTTAATAGTTAGTGGTAAATCCTAACTCCGTGTGGGGCATAGCACGTCAAACTAATTGACGTTTTGTTAGCATATAAAAGATTTGTGACGCCATAAATCTCTGGCATTCATTTTCTGCCCATTTAGTCCCCTTTTACGTTAAGCCCGAAAAGTTGTGGTAGGAAGAAATACTATTTTGAGCCTACAATTACAGAATCATTAAAAAATATAATTCAAGCTTTGCATTTGCGAAAGCTGCAACCAAATTCTGAATATGCCATTGTATGTAGGTATGTATGTAGTATGTATGTATGTAATTTTGAATAAAATTAAATCTACAATTTCTGCAGCATGATTAAATTTTTTCAAATCATTTTAAAGCATTCTTTGAAGGATAATAGTTAATTTGAAATAGTATCTGATACATCATCCTCATATTTCTTGCAGAAGGCTTGGCTCGCTGAGAAAATTTAATTGACAAATGAATCCTGCAAAAAAAAATAGGAAAAATGGGCAACCTTTTAGTTTCCGGGGCCCCGGCTGGGGAAATCACTTTTCACTCGGATTTTTGTCACTTTTCACTCGCGTCACTCTAAAAGTCAAGAATTTACAAAAAAAAAATATTTTTTTTTTTTAATTTTTGTTTTAAGTTTTTTTTTTTCTTATTAAATTTTTTTTTCATAGTTTATACTGAATGTTTGGTATATTAGAGGCATGGAAAATTGAAATATTCGAAAATCCCCTTGCGTGGGCTCCGCTCGTTCCGCGCTTAAGGGATCGCAACCCTCAGCATCGCACAAGAATGAACGCTCGCTTTGCATGCAACAGCGTTTTGATCAGTTTTAAACACACTAAACAGTCTGTTTAAATCATTAGAAAAAAAAAATAAGGGGAAAAAATATTAAAATTAAAAAAAAATTTTTTTTTTGCAAATTTGAGAGTCTTAGGGTGACGCGAGTGATAAGTGACAAAAGAGTGAAAAATGATTTTTTCACCCCGGGCCCCGGAAATTTAAAATATCCCCACAAAACGAACATTTTATTGACAGGAAATGAACTTTGTGTGCTTCCCAAACTATAAACTTCGAAAACTTCGACACCTGCACCGCCTGCATTTCAAAACGGAGACTATTTAACGGAGCAGCATTCTTGCACTGACGTTTTATCCAGAGCAGCTCAGATCAAATTGTTAGTGTAATTGTGTGACCTTAACCTGTTCTGCTCTGCATAGATGTTGAAAAAAACGCGCCTATTCTGAAATTAGGGGACTATTTCAAGGGGAAATGAACTTTTCAGCCACGACGCAATGGGAAAAAGGTGAGTGTAGTAGGCATTTCGTAAACAAAACAGTGTGAAGAATTGCCTTCTCGGGAAGATGACTATCAAAGTACGCCCTCCTTAAAAGTTTTAATAAGCTTAAGACATTTTTAAGGTGAGTGCATTTTGAGAATGAGCTATCAAAATCCATGAAAAACTTGACTTCGAACAAAATAAATCTGTAAATGAAATTGTTCAATAAAACTAAAGAATATAACAGTACATTTACCTGGCGCATACGTGTTCGCTTGAATATCATTTTGCCAATTCAATTCATGAACTTGAACTTGGTCAAGTGGTTTGCGATTGCGAAGCACCGCGGTGTCGTGCAGTTGCGCAACATTTTGTGTTGTGGGATATTCTCTGTATCTGTAGATTGAATGGCGGGCGTAGTTACCTAATACGTTCACTGTATAGTAGATAAATATAAATTCATTCAATAGCCGCGTTTCTTGTGTACCAGAACAGAACACTGCACGCATTACACTAACAACATTATCCCCGAGTATTCTCAACGGACAGCTGGCGGAGAAAAACATTAATAAATGAAATGTGATTTAACTAAAAATAATATTGATTAGTATGAAATTTCAAAAAGATATCTTTAGAAATAAAAAAGTTTTTCTCACAAAGACGAATTTTTGGACGGGTCGTTCCTATGGCAGCTATATATGACGCGTAGTGGTCCGATTCCGTTGGAATCAGACGGACAGACAGTCAGACGGACGGATAAAGCTTAATCGACTCGTCTCATCATACTGACCAAGAATATATATAGTTTATATGGTCGGAGATGCTTCCTTCTGTGCGTTGCAAACTTCATGACGAAGTTAATATAAGTACCCTATCACATCCGTGAAGGGTATACAAACAAATGGAGAAAAAACTTAGAGGTTTTAAAAAAAAGCAGTAACATTAATATTTTTTTTCTAGATTATAATATCTGTAGATTAAATTTTAAACCCACCATTCGATACAGTGAAGTTTACGGAAGCAATTGTAATATTTTCATTTTATTAAAATCTAATACAATTTTGGTGTCGTCATAATTATATGTAAATCGAATTATTGTAGCATTGATAATAGACCAAGGTTTTTAACTGTGTGAGGGATTATGTGGCACTGCCCGTGTGCGGTTATTGCGGATCACCAGGGACGCACTTACTCCAACGCATACAAACATGCCCCGTTGGGCTAAGAGCGACGGCTACAATTAGAGGGAAATTACCCTTTAGAGCGATAAGGACAAATACCATTCCGAATAGCTGCTCAAAAGTCAAATTGGGTCCAATGAGTTTTAGTTGCGATTGTATAGGTAACACGCTGCATTGATTACGTATATGTGCGTGCATATTTTTGGTTAGATTTCCCTGTATGCGTGCGATTTGACAGTTGTTTTGTATTGCCAGAATTGCAAAACAGAAGGACTGAACGCACTTTTGGTATTACCCGATCGATCTGCTGTGATAGTTTTATCTCTTTTTGGTAAACCGAAACATATGACGCGGTGGTTTTGCTATCTGCTTTCCGCAATTCCATTGTGTATCGACGGTGGAATTGAATACATATGCAACAAATCCAATAGGAATAACCATCGGTTCAGTTGTACTGAGTTCCACTTCTTTTTTAAATCCATATTCTTTGGTATTGTAATATATGTCTTTACTTTCTACATTTCTCCTGGCAGGATCGCCATGTAATATATTTTTATTACGGCGTAGTCGCCAATCTTTCCCTAACAGTCGCCAAGTGCACCTTCCTAACCTAGACTGAACTTCCCTTATACATTATCGCCTATTTATACTATCACTTATTACTACAACATGTTTTCTTACCAATTAGTCATTACTATTCCTATTCCCATGCTCCAGATTCACCTAAAAGTCAAGTGACGTCATCACAATAACTTTTGACCTAATTTCCGGTGATATGGTGAAAGTAAACGTGATTCGCGAAATAATGCAACTAAAGTATGCAAGAATCAAGCAGTGCAATATGACACCAAGAATGCATGCTCAATAATTGCTTTTGCTTACTTCGTTGCTTGTTTGTTTACAAACGAAGAAAATATTATTCTTAAGGTGAGTGTACACCATATGTACACTACAGTATTCATACACACAATGGGTGGTATGCATAAAGTGAGTCGAGTGGAGTAAAGCTGAGTTGACAGAATTCCACTCAATTTTCACTATGGAGCGGAAAGTAGTTTTATGCATACAAATTTTTCACTCGATTCACCGAACATAGCAGACTCAGGAATGTTCTCAATAGACTTCACTCTTGAGTATATGCTCATTATTATGCATACCACCCAATGAGTCGAAGAAGAATAAGAGGGAGGAAAGTAAGTTTTCAAAATAGACTCCATTGAACCATCGAAGTATGTAATAGCGGGTGTACATGTAAAGATGCCCCTAGACGTTCACAATTTCTAAAAAATAGTGTTACTGGAATCGAAGGATGTTTATTTTATATGGCTAAAAAAATAATTTGTATTGAGTTCCAATTCGTTTTTTAAATCAATATTCTTTGTGGATATCTTCACTCAGGCATAATGTATGAGTTTTACATTTTTTGTCGATATGGCAATCGACACGTAGCACTCTCATTCGTAAACATTTAAAATAATCCAAAAATCTTAAGAATTTGCCAAAATTCTCAATCATTTAAAAAAATTTGCAGCCCATTGAAATGTTTAAAGATCTTAAAATGTTTGTATAAAAATTTGTGCTAAAATTAACCTTAATAAGGTCTAGGGTATAATTATAGAGAACAAATAGCTGCTCTGATGTGTGGTCTAAAGGCTGGTCTGGTGCCTGGTCTAACGCAGGTAGTTGGTCTATCGTATAAAAGCAGCCTTATTGTATTTTCACTGAGGATATATTAGAATTTAAGTTTTGTGTTAAAATTTTAGTTGAAGTTTGAAGGCTAACTAACCCAAGACGCATCCTGAACGAAGGAAATACTTCATTTTCACCTAAATCCTTTTTTTTTCGCTATTCTGTTCTGTGTCGTTTTTTGCTGCTTATTCTCTTCGGTACTGTTCTGGTATAAAGAAACTAATATGTATACACATTACAAAGCAGGAGCCATTCATTTTATAATAATCATAAAATCCAATTAATAGACGTAGACGTTCTGAATCTAAATGAAAGTTTAACCGGCGCTAGAAGCTGTTCAGCAGACGTGTGTAGGTGCCAATCGGTAAAAGAAACCATAGCTTGCGATCCACAGGTAGAGAGAGTTACCGATGAGAAAGAACGTTATCTACAATTTACAGATGCGCATTCACGCGTGGGTGATTTAGACGCATTACAGTGAATATAAAATTACTGGTACATATAGTTTGATTATGAATTATTTAGGATTATTTTTATGTATTTCATATTATTACTATTTTTTCAATTTCCAAATACAACGTATCAAAACTCACGTTCTTTTTTTCTTTTCTTCCAGATAACATATTCAGAGGTAGCTTCGCCCATGGACTACATATATTTCAGCCTAGGGCCAAGAGCCGAGATTAATGGACATTTTTATTAAATACGAGCGACGATGACGACGAAGGATAATTAATGTATAATAAACGTTATTTTGTATTAGGTAAGTAGTTTTATAATGAAGATTAATGTTACACTTCTTTCATTTTAGAAAGAGAGATACTGACTGAGAGACTCCGCAAGGATCATCATAGCAGTCATTTACAGTAACCCGTAGATCCGAACTTGTGCTGAATAGTCGTTACAAGAACGTTTTTATGGGCATCTGTCGATGTTTACATCTTATCCGGTTTCATTTTAGTATTTCAGCAATGGATATTCGAATCGAGGATAAGGAGAAAAAAAACCTAACAGCATGCAAGATCGACGCTTTTTATACGATAAGTGTACATGGATATCCATCATTTTTTTTTTAACTACATTTGTACGGATTTGTTGTTAGTTTCTATATTTACCGCCAGCCCCCTACCTCATCAACGACCTGCGACCTTTCGTAAAATCATTGTTGTGGGCGATGCGATGTAGATCATAAAATAACTGATTTTGTGAAAAATGTGTCTATTGATTCAAATTGATAATTACTCCGTGAAGGCGATGCATCAGTAGTGGTGTGCTGGGCGCTTTACTTCATACGCTTATTTAATTGCGTCGACAAGGAGCAAACCCACTGAATGTCAATTTGTCCTATTTTCGTTGTGCGCACCTGTTTATAAATTCCGACAGTGGCGTAGATAACTTTTAGCGGAGCGGGGGGATATTCCATCGGCCCTATATTTTTTGTGCTCGGGAATGAATGCGGACCCCTCATCCCTTGGGTTAAAATCAACTTTTTAGTATGGACTTGCTACAACTGTCCTCTTAGAACAAAATTGAGTAAATATCAAGCCATACTCAATGACGGTCTGGCGACATTTTTTAATATATTAACAACGAGTAGTTGATGAAATACTTGAAGAGTGTCGTCAATAAAGTCATCAGGGGGTTTGTGGCGATATCCTTAAGGTGAGGTCTGAAAAGGTTTCGTTTTTTTTTTTATCTCGTGAGTAACGGTACCATGCGTCAATTCAATTGTCCATAAAATCACACTGACCCCACGTCGATCGCCGAATACTTTGAAGCTTTTCGATTATTTTCTACCGTAAATAGTCACTGACGTAGGATAAAAAGCCATGAGAAACCTTAAGGCTGCAAATGGTAACTTTAAGTTAGCCTGGAGGTATGCTCAAAAATAGGATTCGGTTTTGGCATCCTGTGACTAACCATACCACGATACCGCGCACCAACTCGATTGTCCATTTCGGTTTCATTGACTAGATCAAATGACACACATTCAGCATCGAATATTTACTGGCGTGTGGTATGTTGTCGTCCCCCTGGAAATAAGGTGTAAGGATAAGCCACAACTTTTTTCGACTCGCCACCAATATGCTAACGAAAAAAAAATCAGTTGTCTGTTGTCCATCTTTCCCAAAACAACCTCCGGCTGGAGAAAATAAATTTCCTTCAACAATATCATAACTTGCTAAATGGTAACATTCCGACTAGTTCACACGACATATGATGTTCAAAAACTCCTTAAAATGTAATGTGCTAATGTGTACGAGTTCCTGCTTTAGAAAGTTCAAAGCTCTTTACATTGCCGGCAGAAGCAATCATTAAACGAATCACATTGGGCCAGCAGCGGCAACAGGTTTAGCAGATCTGCTTTTTCAATATTCTAAAATGCTGCTTTAGTCGCGTAATTCACCTGCTGGGAATACATTTCAAATGTTTGAAAGAACACACATGATTTTATGCATTAAAGCGTCGAACGAAAGCTTTATTTTGTTGTTAAAAATCACAAAATATTTTCAACGTTCACAGGTCACTTTTTTAAAAAAAAAAAAAAAAAGAATGCAAAAATCACACGTTGGTGGAAGACGATATGACATTTCGTGCTGCCATAGTCGCTGCTTTCAATGTGTCTCACAAGGCAGACTACCGTAGGCACAGCCGTTCCCGCTGCTGATGCCTTTGCCACTGCAAGTGCCTCTGTCGAAAATGTAATCGGCCCGTTAGTGTGTTTCCAACATTAAAGTTTTATAGCAAACACCTAGGATAAGATGTCAGTCCAGTTCGCGTTTTGTATATAATGTGACCGACGTATATAGGGTCACTTTACACATGTATCGAATCTGAAGTTGTGCCTGCCACTTTGGATGTATTCTTCTACTTGTATTTCTAGGTTTTCGGGGAAGTTATAGAACTCATGCCTAGTTAACTGCTACTTACAAAGTGTATGAATTGTTAACTTCTGCGTTGATTTCGTCGAGAATATTCTCCTAACCGGCCTAAAGTAGATAAGAGAAGATAATCATCGTCAGTTAATCCTACCGAAGTCCTTAAGATCGGAGGAGTGCAGGCCGCCTGTAACTGATAGTGTGTGGCCAGTTGAGATAGTGGTCTGAACTGACGACAGTTCACTGTTTAAAATCTTTGACGTCTTCTCCGTCTCAGGATCCAATTGGTCGCACACCTACCTACAGTACAGTGCGACTGCAGTCCATGGGCAGGCAGATTAATTTTTGTTTGATAAACAACATGCTAAGCATCTTTTGTCTGCGCTAAACAATTTTTGACTGACGATGTGACGGATAGCGAACTGAAGGCAAGTATTTTCAACTATTGTTCTCCGGACTGCCGGTGGACGGACCTGTGAGTATGTGGCTGATCGACTGTCCATGGACTGGTCTGAATGCCGTGCTCGTTTGTGTTCGTGGTAGTTGGCCTACAGTTTTCCACAGCAGCCCTCGATATTCAGTTAACCTGCAGGTCAGTAGGTCAGCAGGTCTATTTTGAGATGAAATCTGTCATGACCATTTTTATATCGTTTGAAGTTAAAGATTCTTAGAGTGTTTACAGGGTGTTATACATATATAAATTTTCTTTATTTCATATAGTTTTTGTTTATCCGTGCAATACCGATAAACCAGAAAAGATGCAAATGTACATAATGTCTTTACTAAATAGAAATATCTTTTGGACGTGTTCCAGCTAGATGAATTACATACCTATCCTTGGTCAAGACCAGAAATATGAGATCCTGTGGGTGTTTAGTTAAGATATATCTAAAAGGTTTTTTTTTCTATTTGTTCACCTATAAATAATCCTTTATAGAGTGCACTATTTTCAGACCTATTGCATAAATTTCCATTTTTTTGGGGTTATGCAAATTTAAAATTCAACATAGCGTTGATTTCCAACGTTTAGCGATATGCAAATAATGAATAATAATAAAAAACCAAAACTGAAAACGGAACAGAGAAAAATTAAAAAAAAAAAAAAATATATATACATATGTATTATAGTTTATCCATTTTATATCTAATCTGTATCTATTTATATTATTGTGCTGGGCTCAATAAACTTTGGAGAACAATTTGCATTTATAATAGTATGTTAATATTTTGCAAAATACCATGGTATTCGTGTATGGTATAACTAGCGTTTTTTTTTATTCTTAATTGCTTTTTTTTTTCTTATATACTACGAATACACTTATCTTATTTTTTCTAGAGCTTTATATTTAATGTTCCTGCAATTGTCCGTATTTATGCAGGTTCATCCATATTCCATATTTTAAAGGCGCGTTTTGTTAGACACCATCCTGCATCAATCGCAGGCGACGATGAAAAATATACACTCAATATTAGACGTGTTTTTTTTGTACTGCGGTGCAGGTTAATTGGGGGCTACCCGGGTTAACTTGCACACATTACACAAACAACATACTCTAGTTGTTTGTGTAATGTGTGTAAGTTAACCCGGATAGCCCCCAATTAACCTTCACCGCAGTACAAAAAAACACGCCTATTGGTTCGTGTGTCTAGCAAAACGCACCTTAAGGGCGGTTATCTATCTGCTGACAGACCGACATTTTCGGAAATAATGTGGGACTCGGAATACGTGCCTTTCGATTTGCTGGAAGTCGTGAAGTACTGAGGTGTCAAGGCATACAAAATGAACATAGCACATTTCATGCTGCTTAAGTCCCCTTGGTTGATGAATCGATGAGACCCTTCATGCTTTAGCATAAGTTCGACACAATTATTAGTATACCCAGTTCAATTGGCGTTTTCAGATGATGAGATGATCAATTCACCGACCGATGGTTTTAACACGAAAATTGTATAAGGGAAACCTTTACCCTTCGGAGGGTCGGGTATTGGAGAAGTCGGGTGAGTAGGATAGGATAGCAAAGAGGTGTGGCGAAGGATAGGCTATAGAGGATATGGACGATATAATGGATATTGACGATATAAAGTTAAAGATATTGCGAGTTAGAGATACTAAAGAATATAAAGACTGTGAAAAGGATATTAGAGATGGATAAGGAATACATAAATGATATAGATTACATAAAGGATATAGAGAACGCAAAGGTTATATAAAGAATATAGAGAATAAAGTGTATTTAAGGGATATATAAAGAATATAGAAGAAGGATTTAGGCGGTTCTGAGCACATGGGCTTACAAGCCTTATTATTTTTGTGCTCGGAGTTTCAAGCTACGCTCCCGACTTCTACTTCCGGAGATTTTAAAATGCGGTCAAAGGGAGCGTTAAGAAATCCAGCCAATTGCCGTTTTCATTTCACCAGGTCTAAGATCCATTACCATACATGACTAACCGGCCTTTGATCCAGATCTCATCGGATCAAAGTTGAAGGTGAATTGGTTGAACGTCAACACGTTTCTCGATAATTCGAGCTTATCTACTTGTATATGAGTATACAACTAGCCCTTATTTTCGCCCCGTATCTGTATGTGAGCTGTTTGAATTCGCTCGTCCCAGATTCGTAGCGTTCGATTCACTCTGGATCTGAGACCGCATGAAACAAAAACGCCAAATAAATACCCCAACCGAGTAGTCATGGTGCATGCTAGCAACTGCACTATCCGAAAAATATATGCTATCGAAACGTCAACAATACTATGCCTTGTTGAAGAGATGTTGACGCCTGTGCCCATGGTTCAAGAATAGAAGGTAACGCCCAAGAATAGAGATTGTAAACAAGAAGTAGGACTCGATACGAATTAAGAGTGCCTGCCTAGTAGTTGCATACGAGTATGTGTTGTATTCCATCAGTACACGAAGGGGTAATGCGAAATAGCAAGCAAGTTACTCATACGATCAAACGTACTAGGCAGTTGGCATTTGATAAATTTACAAATTTCCTTTTAAGGGTGAGGAGAGGGATGGGGTGATTTTTCGAAATCTGATGTAGACAGTCATCTTTCCCTTGCCTAGAGGGTCTCATATACAAAATTTCATTAAAATCGGAATAAAATTGTAGATAAATTCACAGATTTCACAGATTTTAGGGGTGGGTTATGTGAACATTGACCTTCCCCTAATCTTGGAGGTCCAATATATAAAATTTTGTCGATATAATAGTTTATAAAAATATGTATATAAAAATGCAAATTTCTATTAAGGTTGGCTAGAGAGAGAGCGATGGGTTTTTTTTTTAAAATGCCCTAAAAACAGTAACCTTCCCCTTGTTGTGGAGGTCCCAAATTAAAAATTTCGTCAAAATCGAAATAAATCTGTAGATTTGAAAGCAATTTTTCTTTAAATAAAATAAATAACTGGCGCAACAGTCCAATTTGAACCACGGCCTCGAGATGAGTTAGCATCATCTCATTTTCTAGATCGTGACGGTTTTTTTTGTGCAGAGGTATGTGATCAGCAATACGCTCAACCGAGTTATTTACCCCATAATGGGTACTCATTTAACAGCTGAGTGGGCTCATAGTCCGACACGTAAATCCCCGGAATCGAACCGGGGCCCAGTGCGTTGAAGGCGAACGTGCTAACCGTTGCGCCATCCGGACTACAATTTTTCTTTAAAGAACCATGAAATTTCGTACAAAATGCACGAGTGCATATGGAAAATTGAAACTGTGGCGTCATGAGCTTTCTCTCTCGTTCGGTGGCTGAATAACGGACATGGGTATTGCGTTACCTTCTATTCTTGAATCATGGCTCGTGCCCCTGGAGGGGTCAAGGCAATTAACAACCGAGTAGTAGTATGACATTCTTATAAAGAAGAACTCCTAAAGAATGAAGACAGGGGTATCTCGTACCTGTCCTTTCTCCTAATTAAGTTCTATTCGCTTCACAGTGCGAATATACGTAGAGCTATCGCGCTATTCATGATGCTGACATGATTCTGAACAATAAGAATAAATGGAGTGGCCGCTTCATTCACAATTTTCTTGTTTCCTTCCCTAAATATTAAAATCATTAATTTGGGATACAATTCCGTAAGATTTTTTCTTACTGCAACTCTTGTATATTACTACTCAATTGCCCTAACCCCTTGTGGGGCATAGCCCGCCGTTGGCATAAACTAGCTTCGGAGAATTCAGTTGCCAGCGTGCACCTTCTGCACATCCATGGCCACGAACGTCGTCATGGACGGGATTCGAACCCGAAACGCCGGTAGTCGAACATGAGACGGATGCCTCAACACACCGCGCTACCGGTCGCCCCATGCTTTTAAATGATATGTATCACTCATCAAGATCATGAAAATAAAACAAAATGTTGAGATATTTCATCATCATGTGATTTTTTTTTCTCTTTTATTCCTGAACACTGATTTTTTGAAATCTAAACTAGTTCTGTCGAATTATACAGGAATTCAAGCTACATAGGCGAAATCTATAAAATATTTCCAGTTTTTCGATTATGGAACGTTTATAAATAGAAATAAATTTAATAGAAAATATGTGGCGATAGTAAAAATATTCACAGAAGATGGGTTTTGTTGTTATCGATTAAAAAGCTGCGTGTCCCTCGGAGCGATCGTTACAATAATCGCTCAGCCCAAATCGTTGAGCATCATTTACATATGTGTATTTGATATAGAGCTTAGTTCCTCCGAACGACTACGGCTTGAGTCGCAAGCTAAACACAACTATTGCAATTGATGTCGCATCGTAACCAAAAGAGTTTTATGCATTTATAGGTAGTTATAGGACTTTACAGAACGCACTTAGAAGTAACATTATGAATTGAATTCGCTGCTGATATCAGAAGATTTCTAAGTGTCACTACCAAATATTCCTGAATATTAACAAAAATTGGTGCGTTCTTATAAGAATAATAGCAAGCTCTACAACAAAAACATTAACTTTGATTGGTTAACGTTCTGCCCTGGTGATTTATCTAGGGCAGATTTTGATCTCGATGGAACATAAAGCTTGACTACATCTAGTGGTTGCGCCTAGAATTTGTTCGTTCCATTTTGAGGGCGAAACATCCCACTGCAATTGGATTCCACATTTTTCTGCTTGGGAAAATGGTTTTCGTTGAAATATTAGGAAACTATTCGGAATCAATTGGTTTCTTTTAATCACGGTTGGATTGGAGCTTGGAGATGTATTAGAATTAAGTTTATTTTTAATATTTTTTCTCCATCATCATTTTATTTACTGATTTCTCCAAACATCGAGATTAGACAATCACGTATAATCCAAACTCATTTGAGACAAAATCCATTTCATATCAAATGCATGCTCCTAAACTACAAACTTTAAGTTCGCCTAAACTACACTTGACCCGGATAATTGCAGAAGAATATTGCTAAATTTTTGCTTAATAAATTCATTGGGTTTTAATATTGCTCCTAGCAATACTTGTAGAATACAGAAAAAAACGGATTTAAACTAACTTCTCTACATAAGTTTCAACAATAAACAATAATAAAATAGATATTCCCTAAGCTTTGACGATATGTATTATAAAAAAAATCTTTAAATTCTTAATCTTTAAAATGTTTGCATACTGAAATCAACGGAAAGTGATGCTCCGACAATGCCTCACAATGCCTCAAACTATAATTTATTTTCTAATTAATTAATTTTCTCCTGTGCTGAGTTTTTGAGTACGAATATTTTTGGGTTTTTGTACAGCAGTTTTTGTTTTGAACGAGTGATAGTATAAGATTAGATGAAAGGCTTCACAGACTCATCAACTACATCTTTGTAATTTACCTTACTAATGTCTACAAAACCATAAAAGATTTATCGGATACATAAATGCTTAAGTGATCTGTTGATTTGCATATTGAAAACAAAAGAAATAGAATATGTATAAATATAGTATATATAAAAACATTAAAGAATATTTTGATGAAACCATCATATATCGTGCAAACTCAGTCACGTGCCCCACATTAGGCGAACCTGGTTTCTTTTATTAGGATTTTTTTAGCGCCAAAAATATCTTCGCTATAAATACGCTATGCATTCCCATCTTTACAAACAGGATTTTTCAAGTCTTGTTATGCAAATGCATAGTCGTTTATGTCGTGTTGACTTTATTGAAAATTATTTGTTCGATTCTGATCAAGAGCTGTTTTTTTTCGCGAAAAAAGCACTCAAAATGTTTGATAATTTGCCAGCCGAAGGGTTACTAATAATTGCCTTAACTTGCCGCCAGCGGGGTATGAGCGC
Source organism: Chloromyia formosa (assembly GCA_964017055.1). NCBI lineage: Eukaryota > Metazoa > Arthropoda > Insecta > Diptera > Stratiomyidae > Chloromyia > Chloromyia formosa. Next base: position 27,330,627 of record OZ024815.1, on the reverse strand, counting down.
GTCAACATTTCATGTCTCATCGCCTTGCTGACGTTCCGTAAGCATATTAATTTCAGATGGTACAGGTGCTCGTGCTAGCATACACGTCCTATTCGTATTGCTGTCTTTTACTGACAAGCTTGAAACGTAGTGGGAGTACCCACAGTTAATTTTTTATTTTACTAGCTGCAAGAGCTAGCTTCGCTCGCTCTCTCATCTCTAGGGCTCGCTTCGCTCACAACTTGACACTAACCTCGATTTTTTTTTTCATACATAATTAATTTGTTCCCCGGTACTCAACAACCAAGACGATAAGGCTTAACTTAAGCTAACATAAAAGTAACTCCACAGTTCACTGCAACAAAACTTCCTTATAAACAATGTTAGCAGTAAACAACCACAAGGGATGTGAGCATAGAGATCACTGGAGATGCTCACACGGGAGAGAGCCACATAGAGCTGACCGTGCGAAAAACAACTGACACTTTGGTCCAGACCCGTGACGTGCAGCGTCTGGCCCTGTGCTTATTGTCATCGCGTAACATACGCTGACTGGAAACTGCAGGATTATTATTATTTGGAACATTGTGTCAGCGCCTTAAGTGTTAATTTTCGGGATTATCAGTAACGATAATAATAATCAACTTTGGATAATCGAAACTCACCGCTCAATGGGTTTATCATTATGATTTGGAAATGATGCCCATCTTCTCCTTGTTAGAATATCAGCGGATATTGAAGTGCGTCATATGATCGACGCGTTTCAGACACCCGCTGCAATTGGTCGTTGCAACGATGGAGAACAATGTCGCGCGACTGCACGTTTTCACCAACGACCACGACTGGAACTTCATCGATTTTCGGCGCATTGAATCGCCTGGAGTGTTCTTCCACCGGCGTCTTATCTGCACGAATGATAATCTTATGACTGTCAGACGTCAAGCGATTAAGCGCGGTTTTGAACAAAACACTCAACTCATTATGTTCATAGAGCATGCTCTGTAATTACTCGACAATTTCTGGTTTGGTCGAGGAGTTGTGAGCACAGCGTTAAACTACAATACTTCATCGTTTGAATTGCCCATGAAATAGATCTGCACAAAGTGATGATCCGCATCAAGAGTGGTCAACAATGAACCTGACAGATGGTAAATTTGACCTTGAATCTGAAAATGATTGCTGAAATCAACCTAAGTTAATAGTGTTTGTTCGATTTGTATGTAAACTGTAATGACTCGTACCCATACTGGCCCACGACGGGCAATGGCAGCCACCTTCCTTAGTGTGGACGGGCAACTCGCGTGCATTGGCGTGTTGGCCCACGAATTGAGAGAACGTGCCAATGTCCCGCCGACGCTGGCCTCTGTGGCCAATTTCAAAACGAGATTGGTGCAATTTCATCCCATTATCTGTCAACTGACTGATGTTTTCATTCGCATTTGTTTCGACAGTTCACGTCAGTGTACATTAATTTCGGTATGTGAAGTCGTCTACGTCCTACGAATTCGTTGACTTTATAATTAGCGTCCCGCTGTATTTTGGGGATTCAGTTGGCCAATTCCTGGGCCAGTATGGGTACGCGCCTTAAGAAATTACCTCGAAAGTTGGCGACCAATGGTACTACCTTTCGTTGGCGGCATCGCACGCGAGTGATGAGAATGGAATCAGGCTGGAAACTCAACCCCCCAATATTTTCTAAGAGTCGGTGCCGCCTCTGGCTGTGGCAGAATAGACAAAAAAAATTTACTCCGAAAAATATGGTAGTTCAATGACATTAAGATTTGTTAAAATCATAATAAAGTGGCATAAGGCAATACGATTCGACGATTCTCAATGTCTGGTTAAACTGCCAGTTAGCTATCCTGGACACTAAATTAAACCCGAGCGTATGCAATGCTCAAAATATGATAATGCAGCAGAAGGCTCAGATAATACAGTAGAAAATCAGCTGATTTTCTTGGCGGAATTCTGTCGCCTGTTCTAGTCTATTCTACGTCTGTCCCGTCTCTCAGAATTACTTTGCGACTGAGTTGGGTTCAAATCCTCTTCCATCGAATGGATTTCGAGAACTCTGTTCTTTGTGACCAGTTTAATTGTCTCATTTGAATGTGCAAACGTAAACAGTTCTAGCTGTCAAAATCTCAGCAGCCCGTATCAGCTGTTTGGGATTATGGTCCGAAAAATTTTTAACTGGAAGGTGGGTGCCGATTAGCGTTTATCTGTAGGATAAACTTTAATCAGACATTGTGAAAACGGCCATTGTTTATTTGAATATTAAAATTGGCATATGATTTTGTAAAAATTCAAAAACACTTTGGTTCGATACTACTATGCGCTGTACATTTTTACTTATAAATTAACTTGCGTGTGAGTGATTTTTTTTACTAAATACATATATCTTAAAGGTATGTTTAAAAAAAAAGAAAGCTCTCTTTTTCAGCAATAAAATCTAGTACTAACTTATTTATTTTTCATTATTTGGAATTGTAGTGAATTACAAATTAATATGTTAGTTTAACTATTAACTTTAAAATTCCCTCTTTCTTGCGAAGTGAGGTAGTAGGTTGTATAGTAGTATAATCAACAAGCTATATGATCTGCTAGCTTTCCTCGCAGAACAGTCTCGTCAGCATCCCTAGCATCCAATTATGTAAAAACGAGATTATCTTTATCCATAAAACAGATGGGCATGCTGATAAAAACTGATACGTGACAAAATTGTCACCACACTCCATGCTGGTGGCAACAAAATTAATTCACTGCTAGAGGTAAGTGTCATTTATTATGTATCCAAAAATTAAAAAAAAAAATAAAAACGAATGCAATCAAAACCAGTAGCAAAAAATAGAAAGACATAACCCAAGATGCGCAGAAAAAAAAAGAAGTAGATCGAGGTAATCTGTTGTTAGGCTTTGGGTTTACCAAGAGTCTCGGAAGAGCACTGCCCGAAAAAAATCGCGAAAACGAAAATGAAATTTGCAATCCAGACTGTGAGACCGAGTTTGCAAAAGATACGGATTTAGCCCAGAAACGATTCGTGCGGCTTAAAGCCAGTCATCGCATCGATTAGAGGTGAGTGGCCTCCAGCAGATACAGTTTTAACGCACACACTTTTGTGTCTTCAAGCGTTTGATCGTTGAATGTCCAAGCTCGCCAGTCAACTGGCAAGTATCGCGGTGAACGAATCCATTTTTGCAACCGTGATACCTTTTCTTGTGGTCGTTATCATTCATACATACTATCAGATCGCAAACGCATAGTGTTTCCAAAAAACAAATCAAGTTCAACGGTTAACAACTCTAGTTGCGCGATTCTCTCTAATCGGGATTCGACACAGATTACGGTGCAAAAAAAAGGATTCTCATTTTTGAGGGCATATCTGTGCTATCAGTGCTGTTATTATATTATATATATTATATAGTTACATATAATGACGATAAAGATGATGGTTCCACTAATATTAAATCATACTAGATATAGATGCCCCCACAAGTGCTGTGTGATGCTCTCCTAAGGTGTACGAAAACCATGTGGGTCTAGAAGAGTGAGGTATGTGACACAGGTGAAGCATGTGCCAGTATCAGTGAAAGTAATTCGCCAAAAGTCTGCAGTCAGACGGAGCTCTGTAACAATCGGAGACCATTGCTAGCGTCAACGAACTCTTTAACACATGGTTCGATCGTTGGTGGACACGAGCCGCCAGATGATTATGCAACAGGTTAGTACTATAATAATTTAATAACCGTTATCACATTAGTGTTTTAATGACAAATTTTTTTTTTTAATAACAGAAATTTATTATTTTTATATTTTGACAAAAGTGTTAATTTTATAGTGAATACATTGTAGGCAGGTTTCGTCGTTCATTTTATGTTTGTTTAGCTGATTCCCTGAGACCCTAACTTGTGACTATACTCGAAGTTTCACAAGTTTTGATCTCCGGTATTGGCTTCAAACTGGCAAGCTTTATAAGGATTTTGTTATTGAAATATAATATAAAATTTATCCGATAATATTAAAGAAATTAAAAGAAACCTTCCAAGTATATAACAACACATATTTTCATTCATATGGTTCGAATCAGCACTCGAAAATATTAAAGATTAATGTAAAATAATTTCGTAAAATATTTTACGATATTTTACATAAAATAAAAACGGTCATGTTCATGTTATTATTTAATACGTCCAAGAATGTAAAATGTAAAAATCAGGAACACATATTGCGTAACATCTTAACCTGGAGTCAGACGCTCTGGCGCTCTTCCAAATACATGGCACTATAATAGAATTTTCTATGGCATGGCAACTATCAAAAATTCTACACTTGCAGAGTGTCAGAGCATCTGACCCTTTTTAGAATTTAATGAAAACCGAAGTGTGTATGTAATAAATTAACACAGGGTGTTAGAAGTGAGATAACTTAATTATTTGTATTTAGACCCTGGACTTTATAAGTATAGGGTATATTGTTTTTGTCCCGACGAGAATGTAACATCTTAAAGAGGGCTCCGGAGGTATGACAATGTACATATGTATATACGAATACGAGTACATGATCAGCGTCACCTCCTGATTTGATTTAGCGATGTCTGTCTCTCTGTCCGTTCGCAAGATAACTTTCGATAGAATGAAGATAGAGGCTTGAAATTTTGGTCAAATGTTCGCAGTATAATCTAGTTGGTTGGTATTGAAAATGGGAATGATCCGGCTAAGAGAACGCCTATCTCCCCTCATCATCGTGGCGCGACAGCCCGACGTCGGGCCTTGGCCGCCGCCTATCTCCCCTACATATGTAAAATAATTAAATGTATCTACATATAACTCGCGATTGAATAAACATGAAAAGCTCTAACTTTGTTAGATGGCTCGAGGGGTCATTTTATACTCCCTTGGAAAAATAAGATCCATCACTTGGAAATTAACGGTACTTTTCATACAAACGAGCCCCGTACTGCCCTACATTTCACATTCTTTGTCTATAATTCTTGAACTAATTGACTTGGAGACCTGCTTTTTGGCATGTAAACTTCGGATGAGAAGCTTCTTCAGTTTTAGTAAGACCAAAAAAACGGCAACCCCCCTACAAATGTAAAAAAAAAAATGAAATATTCATTTACTCGTAATTACGATAACTTTCGACAAAATGACACTAGCGAGATGAAAATTTGGTCGGATGTTGGTAATAAGACGTAGTTAGTTGGCATTGAAAATAGGTATTGGGCAAGATCCTATCTCTCCCATATACTCAATAGCCCTTGTAGGGCATAGCGCGTCAACTGTTCCATGTGGCCCAGTTGACGTTTCGTTGGCATAAACTGGTTTCGGAGAATGCAGTTGCCAGCATGCACCTCCTGCACATCCATGGCCACGGACGTCGTCGTGGACGGGATTCGAACCCGAAACGTCGGTAGTCAAACATGAGACTGATGCCTCAACACACTGCGCTACCGGTCGCCCCCTATCTCCTATACACTCGTAGTTATGGTAAAAAGAACTCACTCATCTCAAATGGCGCCCACATATCCTACAAATGTTCTTTCGTCGTAGCTTCATCGACTAAGGCCTTCCGCACATGACTCGTTTGAAACTCGAGTTGGAAACCAGTTTGCGATGCAACCAATTTCGAAAGTAGTTGCAACGTTGCAACCAGTTTGCGTCCTCACTCCGCACATGGTGCGATTGATTTGCAACCCGATTTTCAAACAAGTTGCGCACTATATTTGGAATCACACTGGCACTTTTTACTTTTTATACTCTACTTACCTGTCAAATTAACTGCGGCCACCAGCCGCCACCTTTTGCTATGTTAATAAACACAAATATTTTAACCACAACACATTTCAACCATCGCGAACGCCACTTAACACAATTTGACAGACTGAACAGCTGACCAGATTTCTTGTGGTCTGTGGGCAACAACAAGATACATATGCAACTTCCAACTGCAACTTTCTTTGCGACTTGGGAATCCAGTCGCACGCAACGCGTTGCAAACTCGTTTCAAACCGGTTTGCAATTAGTCAATTCGTGTGCGGATCCCCATTGCCATATATAGGCAGTATCAGAAATCAGTTGCATCGGAAACGGGTTTGCAACTCGAGTTGCAAGACAGTCACGTCATTTGCGGAAGGCCTAACTTTTGCTTAAACCGACCATTTAGGAAACACAATTTCAATGCATCAACCTGTTGCATATTTGAATTTTTGGTGTCACTACTAGGTCTGCACAAGTCTAGGGTATATACGCTTCGAACTTGCTTTTTTTAATTAATATTAGCAGTTATTTTGAAAACATATTTAAATTTAACTTAATCAAAATCATGGGTCATGAGTTTAAGGATGTCGTGACAGTAAGGAAGCTCCGATAACGCCTTCAGTTGAAGAAAAGTCCCTCAACGAACTAAGCAACGGCATGTGCTTCCTGTAGTTTAGTTTGGAAGAGGTGGATAGATGGGCTTGGCCGATCGCTACAAAGGTTTAAAAATGGAGAAGTAAACTACAATACAATAACAAACATAAAAGAACTACGATTGGGGTAAACCCCAATCATGCAATACTCTAGATGAATTTGAACCTGGTTAAAGCCAATAATTAATTTTGGTTGCAATCTCGGATGCATCGTATACGTACTGAGTAAATAGGCTTAACGTATTTCATGAAATAGTGCAGTTTGTATGGGAGGGGGTAGAAGGAGGGTGAGGATTACAATAAATTTTATAATGTAGGTTACAATTATCATAAAAGTGATATATTCAAAATTTCAAAGCAATATGTTTTATAGTTTCTGAGAAAATCTGATTATTGTAAATTATCAAAAATGTGTCATTTTGTATGGGAGGGGGTAGACGGAGTAAGGGTAATCGATTACTTTTTTTTGAATCTAACTGATATTGTTAATTAAGTGTTAAGTACAAAATTTCAGCCCGATAAATTGTATAGGTAATGAGTAAATTGGCTTAACGTATTTCATGAAATAGTGCAGTTTGTATGGGAGGGGGTAGAAGGAGGGTGAGGATTACAATAAGTTTTATAACATAGGTTACAATTATCATAAAAGTGATATATTAAAAATTTCAAAGCAATATGTTTTATAGTTTCTGAGAAAATCTGATTATTGTAAATTTTCAAAAATGTGTCATTTTGTATGGGAGGGGGTAGAAGGGGTGGAGCGATTTAGCCCGTTCACGAACTTAGCCTTAATTTTTTGTCAAAAATAACGTGTGCAAAATTTGAACTTCATAGCTCAACGCGTTCTCGAGCTAGAGAGGTCACGGACGGACGGACGGACAGACGGACATCCGGTTTTGAGATATTCGAGTGATAATATGAACTTCTGTATCATTCATTTTTTTCTGCGAGCCTTATTTCTTAGCGTTACAAACTTTGTGGCAAACTTATAATACTCTCAGATTTCATCTAGAGTATAATAAGGCGAGATGGAGGCAAATGAATGGTATTGGCTGAATAAAATTGATGGGAGATCTGCCTTCGAAAAATATGACTTCATCCAAACCAACGTAAGGGAAAATGGGGTCTGGAAGAAAAAGCGAATAGTGAAAAATTGTATCTCAGTATTAATTATGTTCCGAATTATTACACAGCAACAGAGAAAGAAGAGAGTATGATTTAGAGTCGTATAGTTCCATAACGTCCTAAGTTCATTATTAGTGATCGTTACGTTAGGGACAAATAAAATAAAGAGATTGGTATCAATAACCCAGTTTTTATTAAACTTAGTACGCCATGGAAATATACCACACTAAATAGTTTAATGCCCAGTGAAATTATCATCATCGTGGTGCAACAGCCCGACGTCGGGCTTTGACCGCCTGGATCGTTGTTCTCCAATTATCTCGGTACGCCGTCACGTGACCAATCTTGGAAGCCCAGTAGTTGCTCGGCGTCAGCATATACTGAGTTCTGGTCTTCCTCGCAGTCTCGCTCCGTCGACTCGTCGTCCGTTCATTACTTGTTTAGGCATGCGAACATCGTTCATTCGTTGTACATGGCCAATTGAAGACTTTGTATTGTAGTTTGACGATTTTCGGAACTTCTAGGTCATCGTACAGTTGATGCAACTCATGGTTGTACCGAATGCGCCATCCAGCTCGGTCGTAAACTGCTCCGAAAATTCGTCGAAGGACTTTCCGTTCGAATGTGTTTAGCATGTTTTCGGAGGCTTGGGTTAGAGTGAAGCCATAGGATAGCACTGGTCGTATGTTGGTTTTGTATACGCGGAGCTTCGTGCTTCTGTGCAGATGAATCGATTTCATTATGGGAAGGACAGAGAAGAAAGTCTTATTTGCTAGCTGTATCCATCGCTTGATTTCGTCAGTTTCTTTTGGCGTCCTTTGACAGATTGCTACCCAGGTATGTGACGTCGTCTACGAATTCGATGGTAAGGTCCCCTACGTTGACGTTCGATTGGGCTGACGTTCGGGTTCTTGATAGCGTCATTATTTTTGTTTGCCTTTAGGCCGGTTGACATGCTCAAAGTACACTTTGTCAAAGTATGACTTGGCAAGAATATCCACCATTGTGAATTACAACTTTGCCACTTGCAAAAAACGCTGGATTTAGCATTTCTAGGAAATTTATACCAAAACACATTGTTCAGACCACCGTAAATTGAATAAAAAACACCAACAACTCACTATTTCCCGCCCCAACAACTTTTTTCTGTGAACTTGTCGATTTACAATCAATTCTTTGATGGAAAGTTGAGCACCATCCTACTTTGCTTTGATAGGACGCTAGAGACTTCAAAGCACTTTGAAGGGGGTTGACACGTTCAAAGTAACCTCAAAGTAGGTTGTCAACGTACTTTGCCAAAGTGTACTTTGAACGTGTCAACCGGCCCTTTGTTGATGCGTAGTTCGAATTCTTTTGCAGCGGTGTTAAGAGTATGCATCTTCTGTGTCGGTCAGTTTTCGGCGCATTATGTTAATGTCGTCTGCATACACTAGCAATTGTGTCGACTTGGTGAGAGTAGCGTTCCGCTGGTGTCCGTATTCATTACCCGAATGGCGTATTTAAGTGCTAGGTTGAAGAGCGTCGGCGCCAGTCCATCGCCCTGCTTCAAACAAGTACGTGCTTCAAAAGTATCAGCCAACCTGTTCTGGATCCTGACCTGTGAGACGGAGTTGGTCATCCTCATCTTTGTAAAGGTCTAGACACACAGTGTCCGTACCAGGGCAGCGCCGTAGTCGCCCGTATACTGGCGATCTACGGTAAGCGAATTGTACCATATAAAACAGTCTGCTGGTCCACACTACCCACACGGACAACAGACCGTCACCTGCACGTCACGGGGCGGACCGTGCCCGTTTAGTTTGGTTTAATTTTTCTCGCTCACGGTGAGGTACGGAAAGAAATTGGATACACACATAGCCGAACACGGAGCAGCCGCCGCCGGGTGGGTTGTTGTGTAGCCATCATACGGCGAAGAAAATGTACAATGTTGAATAGATAGACACACGTTTGCATTCCATGCAATTAAAGTCGCTAGGAAGAATCGCGGGAATCGGGGACACATGGGAAACACACGGTTGGTCTCGGTACGGGTACTGTGTGGTTTCGATTGCAATGTACGGTCATGTGTCCGATATACGGGCGACTACGGCGCTGCCCTGGTACGGGCACTGTGTGTCTAGACCTTTAGTCGTACTATAGTTTTGCCAAATTGCAGACTTTTGCAAAGAATAAGTTTTAATACGACAAGCTCGCCTGTTTAACGTTTATAATAAATTGTCGTAGACGACGAAGTTTGTATGTCTTGCTTAAACTCTCTAATGACAGAAGTTTACAACTTTACGAAAAATTCGACGCTTATGACGTGAGCATGTTTTAGTTTTCAAAATAATGTAGGAAAACTGGAAAAAATGACCTTTGACCCATTCTTTCCCACACTTCCGGAATCCCTATTAGACCCCATTTGAGCATATTAGTATATTGAGATAGGACTGTCCTCAACAATTGTGAAAAATTTCAAAACTATACGATTTTCTCCTATTTTTCGTTCGTTGCTGAACTAATTCTCATTAACAAAAAAAAACTTGGGCAGGAGTTTTAGAAATTTTGACTTGTTGTTCAAATGTATCATACATTTTGTAATGTATTACATTATTGCACAGTTGCCCTTCGGCATTCTTTATATTCCGGATTCAAGGAAAAAACGTGGTCTATAGATGGGGATAAATCGACTTAAACCTCAAATTTTTAGAACAATAAGGACGTTAAAATTTCAAATTGGGGAAAATTATAGGAATACGTATCAAAAGACCGGGACTATCATTAAAGCTAAGCAGCTAGTAGTCTAATAAAGTTCAGATTTTACACAAAATTCTTCCGACCATCGCTCAAATTACAACTAAACTGAAAAGGGCCTGTTTGGCAAACGGTCTCAAAATCTGAAAGTGGATCACATTTTACAGTGGATTTACGGAAAGAACATTTTTGCGGCCCCCAAATTCCGAAGTGGTACACCTTCTATAATTAAATTTATTGAAAGTTTGTTTCTTATAGTATTTTTTACCCCGTAATAACATACAATACCCATGATTCTGGAAGTTTGCTCATTGTATTCCAACTAATTTGCTTATACTCGTATATTATTATATTGCATATACATACTTTTGTGTTAATTTGTCAAATTGGGGTTTCTTGAATGATATCTTGATGACTTGTGTTATTAAAGTGAGTCACAAGGAACGCATTTTAGAAATGACTTCATTTTGATCGATCATCATTTATTATAATTAAACAAATTCTATTACCCGTATAAATTAGGTACAGCTAAAAAAACATTTTACCGTCTTCAAAAGATGCATAAAAAATACTAGTTTTAACGTTTTTTATTATCTTAAAAAAATCTTAAAAATTTCCAAAGATAATGAAAAGTAATCTATTATACTACTACTCTTGTCCTAACCCCTTGTGGGGCATAGCGCGTCAATTGTTCCATGTGGCCCAGTTGACATTTTGTTGACATAAACTAGTTTCGGAGAATGCAGTTGCCAGCGTGCACCTCCTGCTCTCCTATTTAACCGCTTACCTGCGACAAGTCGGGAGATGCTGTCAGTGGCGGATCCAGAGGAGGGCCATGGGGGCCCGGGCCCCTTCCAAAATGTTTGGTATCTAGAGCTTGGTCCTCGAATATTTGAAGAAATACTCCAAAATGATCTATAAAAATTACAACGAATACAAACGATGCCCAACAAGGGTGGATTACTTTGCGCTACGCATTCCTCTTCGATTTTACTTTCTTAAGCTCATGGTGCTTACTTATCTGGAAACATCATCTGAACGAAGACTTGTGAGCAAACTGCCTGAATACTGTAATGTTTTCCAGGCCAACGTTACGGCGGTTTTTTTTAGATTTTTTATGTAATTCTGGGTCACATTAATTTCGCTGTTAACTGTAGAGCAGACGAGTTCGCCAGCCACAGTACAACAGGCGGTGCTGCACAACTTCGTCGGAACATTTATATCCCAATCGCTGGCTACAAACTAGCTCTTAAAGTTTAAAGCGATAAGCAGCAACAACTGTAGATGGATAAATGTTAAAACGTGTATTTCCACATAGCCGTTTTAGCCCTGATTTTATTCAAGTCGCGAGGCTAAACAATTGTTGCTAAAATTGGCAACAAATCCGAGCCATAAGGACCACGCTTTAAGGCTTCGCATCCACTGCAATGACTGCCGTATAGAAGCAGCGGTGACGAGGAAATTTAGGCTCGTTCCTGCTGCAGCCGGTTCTACGTACCGGAACGATTCTTAATGTGTTTTGTCATTCTAAATAAAATAAAATAAATCGCAACTCAATACGATTGTTACTTAAAAAGTTATTGGCGTTTTTTCCGGATTTTTTTAAATTATTAATATAAATAAGTTATTTTCTTCAGTAATTTTAAAATCCTCGCCTTATGTGCCATTTTTCTATGAATCCTAATGTACCTATATTTGGTCCTTCTAAATCAAATGAGAACAAGCTCAACTCGTTACGATCATTGGTTCAAAAGATATTGATTTTTGTCCGTTTTTTGGCTATTTGGCACCATTGTGCGCCCTCTGTCTTTTCTTGAATATTAACAAGTAGTGGCGAGAAAATATAAAATGTGGAAATTACCAATGAACAGTCGTCGGAACCTGGCACCAATTGTCAGATTAACGGCAAACATAACTAAAGCCGCATTTTGCTGGTACAATTAAATTAAACAATCTATCGAGTTCAGGTTAGCCACCCCACTGACCCGTGCAGGTCTAAGGGGCTATACTAGTGTGACACTTTCAAAAATTCGATTTTTTTTATATTTATACTTTCAAGAATATCCTGTAAAAATATCAAGGCCGTATCTCTAATACTCCCCGAATGGCAGCCTTCTAAAAAGCTAGCGCTCGCAGGTTTAATATGCTCCATCTGCCTAGAGACGGAGCTCTGACGTGTCGTTACCTGAATCTTCCGGCATCATTAACGGTACATAATTAATAGTGGGCACTATTTAAGCTAGAAATATATCTATAGGGCCATTTGAAAACAGCTTTGCCATTTAAAAGGTATTCTGGAGTCGTTCAACGCAGTTCGTTAGTTAAATCTTTAACGCGTTTTCTCGAGGTGAGATTTTTAAAATTTGCTGACATTGCAACTCAAAGAGCAATTATCCGATTGACTTGATACTTCTACTGAGTACTATTGAATATATTTACGGGGGGAGAATGTTCAGCGCCAGGCCTGCGGGAAGTCCCAAACAACAACGACGTAGGATATTTTTGATTGGATGAAAATTGACGATTTGGCATTGAAAAAACGACCATTTTATAGGCAAGAAAACAGACTTTATTTTTTATAGCTACGCCATTTTGTTAGATTTTGATATTTATCGAAAATCCTACGTCATTATACAGGAAATACCTTCCAGTTTAACGACATTTTTTCCTATTTCGGTTTCAACTACTCAATCGGCCGGAGTCAATAGTGGAGGAACTTTGTTTTTGGGGGCTTCCGAAGGCAGCGCAGTCGCTTAGATCCCAATACTTTTCTATGAAAAAATTATGTAATATAGGTCAAATATAGTCAAATATGTTCCTAATTTTCCGAAACATTTAATTAATTGAGTACTTTTCTTCCAAAAAATTCTCGAAAATCACCCAAATTTTCAGCGTTCAGACAAATGTTCAAAAAAAAAACACACCAATGTAGAATTTTATTACGAGAAACCAAATTTACTTGTGAATGTGTTAAGAACGTTCCTTTCCGTCGTATCGGCAGCGTTCACAGCGTGTGGGGCTCTCTGAAACAACAACACAGCTGGACGAATTTGATGGTTAAAATCCTTGGTTGGAGATGGGTTATGAGATGGTTTATGAGATCGCGCACACAGCGATAACTAAGTAGTTTAGTCTGCTGTGTGCGCGGTCTCATAAACCGCCGTGTGTTCTATTTTTCTGACTAAACTATTTATTTTTTCTCTGAACTGAACTAAAAAGTTTGCCGTATGCGCGGACATTTTTCTCGGTACTTCCAATGATCAAAATAACCCATGTACGCAGGAAAATGAAGCTCCGCACGACCTGTGTTGTGTTCTGGCAGCGAAACTTGGACCCTGGCCCAGCGGCGTAGGCAAGGTATTTACCGCCCGATGATCCATTCCCCCCCCCCCCCCCCCCCTTCCCCTCCCTCGACGAAAAGCTATCTACGCCACTGCGAAAACTTCAAATCGATTTATGCGAATAGATGCGATAACGAAAATGAACAAGACCAAACGTTCGAAAATATATCGAAAGCAACGTATTTTTTTCAATAGACCCAAAATATTAAAACGGACCATTCAAGCTAGAAACTATACACTCGCTAATTTTTCTGTATTTATTCTAGCATGTAATCGTCGCTTCGGAATATGACTTCTGCTGCTGTTCTTGTCTTCGCTTCCGTTCAACTCCATTGGATTTAGTATCAGTTATCTGAACAACCGTGAATAGATTGAATTCGATCGACCACCACAGAAAGACTACCAGTTTTCTGACGCATCAAGGAAACGGAGCTAAAAGGGACGATAATAGATGGATGTTCTTTGTCAAGTGTCATTGCCACTGATTAAAAGGTGATTTTGATCGTTAGTCGCTTCAGTCTGATTCTACGCGTATTTACGGCCAGTCTCCGTGTTAATATCAGTCAAAATATCAGCCTCCGACCAGGTCAAGCCTCTGATGTCTACTAGAATAAACAACGCTCTACCGCCGCACAGTGGTTCAGAATCGAAAACTAGCTGGACAAAAATAATAAATCTTGCAATTGCAATGCAGTTAGAGCATTGAAATTTCGGTCAAATGTCAGCAGTATGATCTAGTTGGTTGGTATTGAAAATGGGCATGATCAGGCCAAGAAAACGCCTACCTCCCCTACATATTTAGAATCTACAATATAACTCCCGATTAAACATGTAAAGCTCTAGCTTTGCTAGATTGCTCGTGAAGGTAATCTTATAGTCTCCGGCAAAAATAAAATCGATCAGTTGAAAACTAACGGTAATTTTCTTACAAAGAGCCGCGTACTACCCTACTTTTCACATTTTTTTTGCCTATAACTCTTATACCAATTGACGTAGACACCTGATTTTTGGCATGTAACCCTGAGATGAGAAGCTGCTTGAGTTCTAGTAAGTTGGGCATAATCAGATCAAAGGAACGCCTACCTCCCATACAAATTTCAAAAAATTAAATATTCTTTTAATTACTATAACTTTCGATAGAATGAAGCTAGCGAGTTGAAAGTTTGGTAGAATGTTGTTAATAAAATTTAATTAGTTGGCATTTAAAATGGGCAAGATCCGACCCAAGGAACCGCTACCTCCCCCACAAATGAAACTTCAAATAAGCGATAACTTACGACAAAATAATGTTAGCAACTTGAAATTTTGGTCAAATGTTTGTAGTAGGATCCAGTTGGCTGATATTGAAAATACATAAAATCCGACCAACGAAACCCTTACTACAATAACTTTCGATAAAATAAAGCAAGAGACTTGAAATTTTGATCAAATATTTGTACTGAGATCTAGTTGGTTGTTATTAAAAATGCGCAAGATTCGACAAACGAAACCTCTACCTTCCCTACAAGTGAAACTTCAAATAAGCAATAACTTTCGATACAATGAAGCTAGCGACTTGAAAAATTCGACAAATATTTGTAGAATGGGTTAGTTAATTGATTTTGATAATGGTCAAGATCCTCCTGAATGAGTGCCAACCTCCCCTCTAAACTGGCCATATAGGAAACTCACTTTTAATCCATATGGTCGTTACCAATTGGTACTTTTGGTATCACCACTAGGTCTGTACAAGTCTAGGGTATGTACGCTTGGGACTCCGGGCCGAGGAAGTTGAGGGAATTGTCTCATCCCTGTCGGATGTGACTATTATTTCATTCAGTCAAGCAGCACTACTTTTCTCAAATTTTTGGTGAATATTGTGGCTTTCTTTCAACTTCCGAAATAGCACGGTCAGAAAGTTATACATTTTGGCCGTAACGGAACTTTCTTCAATGCTCGAAAAACAAGTACACTGCACTTTTTGTTTTATGTAAATTTTTAATAATTTCATAGCTTCTGTTTTTACCAGAAATTTCCCACCTTCTTTCCAATGTAAATAAAGCTCCCTTCACCGAATATTATATCCAATACCTATAAGCAAAGGAAATCAAAAGGAAATTAAATTTTACAACGTGAGATAACGGAATGTAGCGATGATTCAGTCTGGATGATATCACCGATAAACAGGGTTTTTAACATATAACCCCCTGTTCGAGTTCGCTTCAGTTCAAGGAAAATTTTTTAGATAACGATTTGCGTTTAAAACCCCAACAAATTCGCTATCAATAGACTGCGTACTAAAACGAATTTGTTAGACCAATCTTATTACTAACCTCCTGTTATACGAATCATTATCGAAAAGAATATTCACTTTATAAAAAAGACGAATTTTCAAAATATGTAAAACACGATTAAACAACCGGGTACTACTAAGCCTTGTTTTGATAGGTAAACCAATAAAAAAAAGAAATAATTAGGAGGTAGCTTAGCATTTTTTTAGCCGATGCTTGAATTTTTCTCCAGCTACATAACAAAACAAAAATATTTGCATTTTTTTTGCACAGAAAGCAAAATAATCGCACAGCCTTTTTCAAGCGAGAATATCTCGAAAACGGTTTATGATACGAGAAAAGTGGTAAAAATATTTTTTATGGATTTTTTTATGGTCTTTCATTTTTGCTCAGAAGGTTTTTGGCTAGGGTTGACCGTTTTTTAAATATCTTTAAAAATCCGTTTTGACTGAGTTATTACTGTCGCGAAATTCCATTTTAGACTGCTAGGTGGCGGGATGTGACGATGATTCAGCCTGGATAACAATGCCAACTAATAAGGTTTTTGATGTATGGTGTCTTTTTCAAGTTCATTTGAGTTCAACAAAAGTTGCAGTCCACGAAACGTAAAAATTTGCGTTCAAAAATCGAATAATGTAACTACTAATATAATACACCCCAGAAAGTTTTTTTAATCCACAAAATTGTCAATAGCTTCTACTAACCTCCTATTTTACGAATTATCATCAAAAACTGGGATGAAAATATCCACGTCAGTAAAAATGAATAAATTTGCTGAACGATGTCAAACGATTTAATCATCGGATGATAATACCCCTATATTTCGGTTTGTTTTGATAGGTACACCAATGGAAAAAAAATATATGGAAGTTATTTTTTATTTGCTTAGACGTTTGTGAAGGCATATAACAACATGAATTGCAAAAATCTATTACTTCGAATTTTTAATTTTGTCCAGCTAGAATGTAATTTTGAACCACTGTGCGCCGTCTAGCTGCAGCAAGTGGCGAACAGAGTTACCGAGAGCCCGGTCCTCATTAGATATTGTTGCTTGTTTTACAGAAGCTAATACACGCTACAGGAAAATTGGAAAAATTACGTGCCACCAGGTTTCATGAAATGAAGTGTTCGCACGTCGTACAACCAAGTAAAAAAAACATTAAGTAAAATTTATTTCTATACATTTTTCTTTATTTACAGAAAATTGTAACAAAAATTTAAAATTCTGTTTTCTTTTTATTATTATTTTTTCACATTGTCTACACACAACATTTTCTGTTTTTCTTAATTAATATATAATATATATTCAATAACAAAAAAATACCTTAAAACGTACTAAAAATGTGTATGCAAGTTATTATACATGAATAATGTGGATGTATTATGATCTTGTATGTTTTTTGCCTTCACTGTATTCTCTCGTTTAAAGAAAATCTATTAGAATTGTACGGCTTTTCAAAAAGGATTGAATGTCTGAATAAAAACTAAAACCATTTCAACAGTATCAGCTACATGTAATAAAATTTTACTTGCATAAGCAATAAGAAATAGGGGCACAAACTACCTTGCAGAAAAAAACCCATCTATTTCTTATGATCTGAAATTCCACATTTATATATATGTAAGAGTAAACTACAATAATAACGCTTGTAAAATTACAAACTTGCTCCGTTTCGATCTTTTACTTTTAAAAATATATTGTATATTATGTATATCAACAATTTTTTTCTTCTAATGCGAAGTTATGCTAAAAACACGTTTTACTTTTTTTTTCGCCGTTGCCAAATTGCGCCGATTTTTATTGATTTATTTAATAAATTTGTGCACTTTTATCAACTACAGAGCACGAAAACCCTTAATTAAACTATGCCACGAAGAAAAAGGTGTAAAACATCTACAAAGTACAATTCACCTCGTATGGACCTCAAAAATAAACATTGTACATTTTTTTTCTTGGGTGCTTGCTTGTCTTGTTTTTCTTTTTTCGCACTGGAGAGACTACGCTGTTCTATAATTATGTATTTGAATCACACAGATATGCGTTGATAATTCGATGGCTTTATCGATTAATCTGAAAATATTGTAGAAAAAATAAAAATTCTGAAGTATGTTATGTATTTATTTTGTTTATGTACAAAATAGCAGAGTTTTAAATGTAATAAAATTATTTAATGAATAAAAAAATATTATTACATAAATTAACCAGATTTGTGTTTGATTTAAATTCATACTTCGAACGAATCTGAAACGGCATACTGGAATTAGCAGAAATACGAGGTCTGTTCAAAAAATAAGGAATCTTCTTTAACTATTGTATAATTAATGTCGATGGATCGTCGTAGGGAGTCGAGTGACAGCACTGTAATTGTCTGAACCTTCAGTGTGACAGTTTGTAGATTGTTTATATCTTATTTATATCTCGTTTATTTTCCCGAGTTATTGCTATATGAGTGCGACGTGTTTCAGTTTACTCGACGATTTTCGCAATGTCCGATTTAAAAAAAAATACAAAAAAAATTCAATAAATATAAAATTTTCACAGATCATCCAGGGGACGAGAATTGGGTTTACGTATGGATACAACATCGAGACAGACGTCATCACGCTCAAAAAAAGCACGAGAGATTCGATCCTCTGTCAAAGTGATGCTCACTGTTTTGGTCGATTTCAACGGATTTGTGCATTTTGAATTTTAACTCCAAGGTCAAACTGTCGGTACTACGATAACGTTTCGTAAACGTTACGCGAAGAAACCCGCAAAAAGAGAACCAGTTGTGACGAGAAAATCATAGTTAATTCACCATAGCAATGCACCAGCCCGCTCAGCCTTGTTAATTCACTAGTTTTGAATAAAACATTGGATGTCCTTCCCCAACCTCACTACTCCCTAGACCTTACTTCCTGCGTCATTTGGCCATTTCCCTGTTTCCAAAATTCAAATTTATCTGAAGGGGCTCCGTTAATGCCATTAAAACAAATTCGCTATGGACCTTGAAGCTATCCAGGACTGCTTCATGAAGTGGGAAAAAGTGTATCTATAGGGTAGGCAAGTACTCTCAAGGGGACAATGGTTAATAAACGTCAATAAAAAACGAAAAAATCGAAAAATAAGAAAACAAAAAGAAATCGAGGAAGTGACCAAGACTATATATTCGCGACACAACCAGTACGGAGTTTCGGACCTCTGTAGCTCCGGCTCCGGGTAATCGTGGGGGTCAAAATGGCCATTGGCTCCGGTCGTCTTAAAAAGTGTTGCAAATTTGAAGTAGATACGATGAAAAACACCCGAGATATGACAGTTTGAAAATCGCTATTTTTTTAATTTTTCTAGTTCTCGTTGTTCTTTGACGGGGCTACAATTCCGTAGGGAGCGTAACGAGATCTGCTTTCTTTTCTCAAGGACTTTGTCCCAAGGGTTTGCATAGGCTATCATTTGCTCTGATCCGTGCAGTAGATAAAAATGTGAGTTTTTATATAGTTTCTCGCTTAAGTCTTTTCAATGATTTCAAAGGAAAAGTAGAGTTTTTCGCATAAGTCTTTTCAATGATTTCAAAGAAAAAATCTTCCAGGGTCCGTGGTTCAACTGAATTTGGTGTATAATTTTCTTTGGCTGCTGAGTACCAGACGGTTATATTTTGGTGCTGCCGGAGATGTGCGTCAGGACAAAAGGACTCTCTTAATCATGAAATGAGACAGAAAACAAAGCTGATAGGTATGGGTATATTCTGACTCGTGGTGATGAGGCCAATGCACTGGAGTTCTGTTAAAGGCAATGAGACCAATGCACTGGAGTTCTGTTAAAGGCATTTTGAGTCCTTCGGTCAGGACTGATGGCATTTTGTGTCCTTTGGAGAGGAAAAAGAACATTCTTGGAAAAGAAATATCACGTGATGATGGATATCATATGACTGGGGGAGATGAGGCGAATGCAGTTGTTGCAGGCATTTTGAGTCCTTTGGAGAGGAAAAAGAAATCGAAATCTAGGCAAGATGAGTATCATAAGACGAGGCGAATGCAGTAGACTACTGTTGCAGGCATTTTGAGTCCTTTGGACTGGAAAAATGATATTCTTGAAAAGGAAGCGATATCTAGGGATGGGTATCACCAAACTGGGGGTGATGAGGCGAATGCAGTAGACTACTGTCGAAGGCATTTTTAGACCTATAGTTCACCCATTTAGTGATACTGATAATAGAGTAATAAGCAGGAAAATGCAGTTTGGGTGAAAAAAATAGGAAAAAGTTGGATTTGGCGCGAGACAATCGAACTCTTTGCGAAAGAAGTGAAAGACTGGATGTTGCTCAGTCTAATGTGCAATGATACTGGAAGAAGTTTCGGGAAATGGGCCTCACCGAGCGTAAGGAAGGCTTCAAATTATCAGAAAAAAACTAAACCCTTTGTAGATCGCTCTTACCGTTACAAAGCCATCCGAACTGGTTGAAAACTTCATCTGACTTTAGCAACGACCTAGTTCTAGCAACGTGTTGCAAATCTCATCAAGTTTGTTGAAAAAAAAGCTTGTAAAAGCTGGCTTACGTGCGCTGGAACCAGTCCATAAGCAAGACTTTCCGTTAAAATATCAGGCCAAAATGTTTGAAATGGGCCCAGGAGCATGTGATATGAACTCAGAAGATGTGGATCATTGCCATCTTTTCTTTGTGTGTCCATATTTAAGCAACATATTTGGCGACTTTCCTCAAATTTTCCACCGGACACAAAATCTTCCGCCGCCAACATGTGGCTTAAATTTCAAATATCCCGGAATTATTGCAGTGTTCTCCATCTTCCGAATCTATGTGATATGCTACTGAGCCCATTTCAAACGTTGGAAAGTTTGGCTTCCACGTACGTAAGCCAGCTTTCGCAAGCCTTTTTCTCATCAAACTTGTTGAGATTTGCAAACCCGTTGCAAAAACTAGATCATTCCTAGGCCAGATAAGGTTTGGAATCAGTTCGGACGGCTTTGTAACGGTAAGAATGGGGTCAACTGGGGTGTTTTTTGTCTTGATCGTCCAAAGCCTTTCTTCCGCTCGGTGGCGCCCATTTCCCGGAACTTGTTCGGGTACCATTTCACTGTACACTGCGCAACATCCATCCATTCTTTCACTTATTTTACAAATATTTATTTTCTCGCGCAAAAATGAAAATATTGCCTTTGTTTTCCGCACTAACTTTTTCCTATTTTTTCATCCAAACTGCACTTTTCTGCTTATTACGCTATTACGGATATCACCAAATAAGTGAACTTCTTTCAAAACTTTTCACTATTTCTAGACAGGATGCACATACTTTGTTATAACCTGAGCCAATAAAACACCATCGCTCTATTTCGAAGAATTTTTACGAAAAAGGGGATAAAATAGTTTTGAGAAACTTTTTTTCCAGCACTATTTCGGATAGTGCAGTTGCTAGCAATCTAGTTTTCACCTTCTATCCGAGCCGTCTTTTACTAACGAGCTTGGAGCGCTATGGGAGTTCTAATAATACCCACAGACAGTTTTTACTATCTCGCCCGGGATCGAACCCATGTTCTCTAGATGCAGCATCGTAGAGTGTTAACTGAGACTTCACGACTACCGAGCGCGACGAAAATGTAATACCGAGTGAACATGTTTATAATTTGCAAATAAATATATAAATAAGTACGTATATTTATTAGTACTTTTTTACAATATTGTTGTCGATTTTCTTCTTACCTGGTTAAAACCATTTTCATCAATTTCATATATCACGGATGATGATTCTGATGAGTGAACAACTTTTCCTCTATGTTCTAAAAAGAAGGAAGTCCCATATTATAAAAAAATCACTAGCATTTATGCGTCAAAAAATTAACACGTCACCTGCTGTATTTGTTGAGTACATAATGGTTTGTGCATGCGATACTGGCAACATTTTCGAATGGCTTTTGTCATTGTCGTCCGTATCGGATCTTACCACTTCGCTATACTCCTCTATCATAGCATCCGACGAAGTTCCAGCATCTTCAACATATTCTATTGCCACGTGGTCTTCTATGTCATCTTGCGTTGAAGCTGCTCAAGAAAAACACATTCGATTACGACTTAAATCTAAATACATATAAATAATTTATTCGACACCGACCATACGATATATCATAATCGACATCATCATCGCCTTCCGTTGTTTCATTGATTATACTCTCCTCCTCGTAAGTGGTGTCTTCTTCGATAACATCATTAAAGTTATCGATTATTTGTTGTGATGTATCATCCTTGCATTCATCCTCGTCGGCGGTAAGAGCCGCACTTGATACATCGGCGCTTTGTATTTGTTGCGGTGGCTCTTGTATGATAATTGTCTGATTATTTCGATTTTTACTTGCTGCTGCTTGTTGGTGGTCCAGTTCAACCTCCCAATCGGTGGAACTAACAATGTAACTGTTTTCGTTATCCACGCTCTCGCTGTTGTGTCTTGATGTTTTCAATGTCTCAGGTTTTGAAGGTTGTTGTTGTTGCATTTTACGATTTACTGGTAAACGACTGACCGTTTCTTCCTTAACTAGCAGCCTTCTGGTCGTCGTCGGCTCTTCGTTTTTCGGCGAAGCAATAGTTTGAACGACGGTAATCGGAGATTTGATCTCGTATTTCGCTGCTATATCTTTACTCATTGCTGGGGTGGTTATATCTATTGGATTCTCCAGGTTTGATATAGGTGTTGTCAGTATGTCCACGGGCGTATCTTCTGTGATCATGTTGCCTTCGTTCATTGTCTTATTATTGCCTACTTTAACGCCCTTTTCTGTTGCCACAGCACCAATGACAATTACGTTTTGATTCTTAGCCAAGCCTGCTCCACTACTGTTCAGTTCACTTAAAAGGGGCTTGTTAATGATTTGCGTCGAAAGGCGTTTATTTTGTTTCATCATTGGTATACCTCGAACTACAACGTTGCCAGAATTCGAAGCCGTGGATAAAACGCCGCTTGGCATTAAAATGACATCGGACTTATTTATGTTAATTGGTTTTATTGACGTTGTACTCGATGATGGCAAAATCTGCACTTTTTGGAAAGCATATCGATTGGCGTTAGTAGCCAATGTGCCCGATGTGGACATAGAACCTAGAAAAGAATGTTTCAATTGAATTTGTAGAGTAGTCAGACATAAAAAAAACATAGCCTAATTCAGCCAACCAAATAAATGTATGTACATGAATTTTTTTAGGAAAAAAATTACCTTGTGCTTTTTCAACAACCTCTATTCTAATATTTTGTATTTTATATGTAAAAAAACAATAAAGCAACTTACCTGTTTGAGATTTAGATCCATCCGCTGGTTGTATAAACACCTTTCCACTTGACGAAACAATTTGCACTGCCTTTCTCCCTGCTACACCCTTCAATTGCATTGCAGTAGCAAGCTTAATGTTTCCAAAGCCCGGACTAATAGTTTGATTGCTATGAATTTGAATTTTCGGTCTAGTCCCGGACGTGGACGATGCACTGAACATTGCAGGATTGACTTCGGTATTGGTTTTTAAATCAAAATTGCCGGTGCCAATGATAGTGGGCGGTTTGCAGCTGGCACTATCGATATTAACGATAGAGTCTTGCCGAACAAAGGCCGTTGAAGCCACCATTCCAGTATTGGCCAACTCAATTTCCTTGCCATCTTTCAAATTGACAATTGTAGCATTCTCAGGTTTAATTGATTTTTGATTTATATTTATGTAGCCACTGGACAATGATATTGCACTACTGTTGGGACTAGCTTGGTGCGGAGATTGCGGCAATGTTTTGTTGCTGTTGGGTCGAAACGCACTCGTGTTGGCAGTCAGTATTTTGGCAGGCCGTTGGGCGATTGTTGTTGATGTTGCCGTTGGTTGTGGCTTCTGGACCCAAGTTGTTGGAGTGGGATTGATTGCCGCATTGTTCGTTATACTACGACCCTCGGTTGAGAAAATAATTGGCGAAAGCAACGTTTCCATTCTTGCACTCTCAGCAATGATTGAATTTGTTGAAGTCCCATGCAATGGCGAATTTGTCATCATACTCAATTTCGATAGATTGTTTGTTATATCCTTTTTAGAAGTAGCAATCTGTGGACCATTACTTGAAGTATCGGTCGGTTCAAGGATAAGCTTTCCTGACTTCTCATTACCGGGGAAATTTTCATATTGTACATTTTGCTGCGGCACACTGCTGGCGGCATAAGAGTGAAGATTTCTCGGCATGGGAAGATTATTTTTCACTGGCGTTGTAAACGAGTCCGCTAGTTTTGGAGTTTTCGGTGTAACTGGCGTTTTAGCTGGGCTCGGGTTTGGTGTTACGTATCCTTTTGGCGTGCCCTTTGCACTACCACGTTTCTGTACGCCACCTTTTTTATGGCGCGACTGGGTCTTGCTATGATTGTGATAAAGTTGTTGAATTTTTGTGTTTGTATGCAATGGATGTTGCGGAGATGGTTGAGCATTTTCGCTGCTAGGACTGCCCCCGCTAAATGTACGCCTTTTGCATGTTGGTGAGCTTGGGCTTACAGCCGATGGCTCGGGTACTTGTTGGGCTTGTCGCTTAAGCATTCGTTTCTCCTCAGCCATAACAACAGTCTGTAATAAAAAAAAGTGATTTTATGAAAAAATTTACGGTTTCTTAAATACCATATTTAGACTAACTAGATTTTCGAATTTCAAAATCCATTCCCTTGTACGAAGATTTTATTTATCAGCAATGTAAATGGGACAATCGTCGAAATTTGAATTTTAGATGTTATTATAGATTTTACTGACAGAAAATTTTATCCAAATTTCCTATAAGCCACTTTAATTTCATTATACATAATTTCAATAAACTAAATAAATATAATAATAATATATAAAATAAATATGTATGCACTATTTCATATTTCCCCTAACCCATAGTGGGGCATAGGCGCGTCAAATATGTACTCCCAAGCGACTTAGTTAACGTTTCGTTAGCATATGTAACTGATTTCGGGTGATGTATGTTGTTAGTATACTTCACCTGCCCATTTAGCCGTATTCTGCTACAAGTAGGGAATGGTTCTGGCTTATAGCTCAGCGCCACACCAAAAGGCAAGACAACACAAGCATTCATAGCCACGGCGGCATTGAAAACTGGTATGATGAGACAACAGACTGATGCCTCAACACACTGAGCCTGAGCCGACCACCCCAAAATTAGCTTATAGCGGGTATATTTTTGTTACGTTGTTAATTGACTTGACCCCTCCAGGGGCATGGGCGTCTCAACATCTCTAGCATTTCAATGCCTTGTTGACGTTTCGATAGCATATCTACTTTTCAGAAGTGCGGTTGCTAGCATGCACTCCCTATCCGCGCCGTCTTTATACTGACAAGCTCGGAGCACTGTGAGAGTTCTATTAGTACTCACAGGCAGTTTTGGATTGCCGAGATTTGAACTCCGAGCTCTAGATTAGTATCGTAGAGCGGTGACCGAACGACCACGGCCACCGAGCGCGATATTTTTCTTATGATAAATTTCAATTAATTCTCAACTTACCCTCAATTAAAGCTCTACGCAGTCAAGCGAGATTCGAGGCAAGATTTATTTTAAATGTAGTCGCAGATATCTTATTTGAAAATCTGCTAAATGTATGAAAATGTACGTAGTTGATTTATAGTATGGTAGAATGGGGGAAAACTTCAAGATTTTATGAAAGCTCCGAAAATGTAAATATGGCGTAGCAAGAGTGAGGGGCAACTAAGGCATTTCCCTCGAGTGCAATCACAAAGGGGGCGTCAAAACTTGGAAATTAAAAAAAAAAGTTTATTCGAAAAATTAAATCAATGGATTGCTCCATTTTTTTCAGCCAGCGCATAGTGAAATATTTATTTGCGATTTCGCGATCACGAAATATTGAACACAGATGGCAAAGTTAGATAGTTTTACTTTGTATTTGAAAAATCTGAAATAAATTTACATATATGTAATTGCCTTGTAACCGATTTTTTTTATTCTTTTGCATCGGTGGCGAGCTGCCCTATTTCAGTTGTCGCTAACACTAAAAGTCTATCTCTAAAAATCATTTGGCTCGAACCAAATCCCTAACTTTGCCTGCATTCAGGAATCATCATCGCACCCTGAGCGGTCCTTCCCCTTTTGAGCGCTGTGGAGTGCTACTGTCTGGTGAATGCAATCGCTCCATGGAGCCGTTACTGAGCGGCTACTTCTCCTTTTGAGCGAAAATTTTCCACGCTCCCTTGGCTTGGAGCGTGATACATTTTTGTTTTCACAATTCGCATCACAGATGGTGCGCGCGTCATATGTCATTTGATTGAGTGTTGAGTGTTTGAGTGTTTGACAACACAACGTCCTGCGTGTTATTTTACGGGAATTTTGCAGCAAAATTACAATTAAAAGGTGAGTGGTGTTTTCATTAATTGTATATTTGTATAACCCGGCCAAATCAAACAATTTAAACAGACAGCCGTTAGCCGTTTGTTAGACATTTGCCATGTCAGCTGATTGTCTCAAATTCGATATGTAGCCGGTGTATTCACAAAACAGGTGTGTGACGGTTGTGACAGGGAGCAGTCGCTCCGTGTGACATGGAGGGGAGATGTCGCTACGTAGGTAGCTGCTCAATGTTTTGTGAATGAGCCCTTTGATTCATTTAGATACCAAATCATGGCGCTGAAAAATTTGAACTGGATAAATTAATCAAATTAGCGATGTGTTTCCAGTCAAAAAGCATTTAGAGAATTTTAGCGATAGAGTTTTAGCTTTAGCGATAGTTGGAATAGGGCCCCTGGAGTGCCATTACGGCACTATATGACACCTCACTTTATGAAATTTTCTCATGTAGAGTGGCTCAACTAAACAATAGAAATTAGCTAATATTGCCTGCGTTCACGTTCCGCAACGTTGTAATTGCGGTAAGGATTTTCCCTCCACCCAACCATAAACTCTTGACCCGAACGACTTGTTTTGCAGTTGTCATGTATCAAACAGCTGACAGCCGATTCGCTATTAAATTTCAAACAAAACTTCAATTAAATTCGCGACGGTTTCAGGAAAAATGAAAAACACTGCAAAATCGCCACAAATTTGTTGCTCCGGTGTAAATAAGCACACAAGACGCCATGTAAAAATCAAGAAACCGAAAACGAAAATCCACACCATCTGACAGTCACACACAATACGTCAACTAACAACTGTCAAATACGCTAATACCCCTTACCCCCCATTGACCGGACATCAACCAGGAAAAATTTCTGGTTAATTTCCCTGATGTCTGGTTGAGCAAACGCAAACTGAAACGGAGCGTCCACAAGAAAAATCAGTCAAACTGTTTGCAGTTGCGTTTAAAACGTTGCGGGACCTGAACCCACCCATTGTCAATTTGTTGACCAAATTTTTGATAAACAACAATGGCTAAGTTCATAATACACAGCGGACTCGCAACACGCTGTGCCAGCAGTATATAAGCAGCATTTCAGCGGCTTGTTGTGTTATGAACAGTCGCATCTACTACTACTACTACTACTACTACTCATTTGCCAACTCCTAGTGGGGCATAGCGAGTCAATTATTCAATGTGGATAAGCTGATATTTCGTTGGCATAACCCAGTTTCGGACGATGCGGCTCCCATTTAGCGCCGCCGTCCACTGGAAGCGTATTTGACCGGCAACGAGCTTCCGCGACACCAGCGGCAATGCACGCCAGATCTAAAGTTGAGGATTTTCATGAACATGCGCCCACTACAATCGTATTTGAGAGAAGCGGCTACAATCGTCTACGTGCGCCACGCAACTCGAGCGCCAGATCCGTAACCGCGCGTTAATTCGAGGAATATATGCGAAAGATGCTTGATTTTGTGTGCAATGGAAGAGATCTAGTTAAGCAAACTGAGGCGCGAAGACGCCGGCAATGGACGATCCCTACCGGTTGTGGCCGCTTATTTCGCGAAAGCTTGTTGACGTGGGATTACGCAGCCGTTCCAATATGCTTGTAGTGGACGACCAGGCTTAGCCACCTGCCTCTGACAAGTCGGGAGAAGTTGTGGCTTATTATTACGCCTCACACCACAGGGGGAAGACAACACAAGCATAAATGACCACGGACGCCGTGGACGGGACTTAAACCCGTAACGACCCACTCAGACATGAGACTAACGTTTCTACGCACTGAGCTACCCGTCGCTACCCTCACGGCACAAAACTGACTACTGACAAAAAATCGTATGTACAATATACGACAGTGCGAATCTCATATCTGAACTATTAGTAAATGCTGGTCCCATTCAGTGGAGAACTTTTTGTGATGGAGAAAATTATATTTGGTACAGCATGTTGTGTCTATCAGAAACTCAGTGGACAGAATTAAAAAAAAAAAACAAATTGCCAACAGTAGGTCAGCCGTTGCGTGTCATGAACGCAGCCAATAATTTCTATTGTGTCATAGCAACAAGTATGATGTCAAATTATGTATGTCAAACACGACAAATTGTTTGACTGTATAATACGCGCTTTGATTTTTAGTCATTTACAGCAAAGATGTAAAAAGAAAAGAACAGGATTGGAACATAAGAAAAATTTTGGGTGCAACCTTTCATTAAAGGTGTTTCAGCTAATGAATATCTTTTTTGGACACGGTTTCGCGTAATTTACACGACAAATTGCGTTTAAATGGCACTCTATTACAAGAAAAATTGAAATTTCAATCAGTCGATATGAAAATCGGAAAATCTATCAATATTTTACATTTAGCTACCCACTTTTTACAAGACAATGGTAATTAACGACCCACGGAGTTTGCCAACTTTATGTTGTTGTTTTTACATGTGTTTATGAGCTATGTTCCAATCCGGTTTTTCTTTTTACATCTTTGATTTACAGCTACATTTTCTATTTTAACTTAAAACACATCATTAGAATTGGCTAAGTTCATAATACACAGCGCAATCGCAACACGTTGTGCTAGCAGTATCGAAGCATTGCAGCAGCTTAAATCGTATATGACAGCGGAGGAGTCATTTCAGAACTGTCAAAATATGCTGGAGAAAATGGCATATAGCACAGCATTTTGTGATCATCAGAAACTCAGTGGAGCGAATTCATAAATCAAATTCACAACAGTAGGCCAACCGCTGTGTTTTATGAACTAAGTCATTTATCCAATTCAATTTAAACGAACATCTTTTGAAATCAGTACATTAAACTGTTCTAAATATGTTAGTGTTGTCCGACGTTTGTAGTTGTCAACTAAATCAAAGAAGACGCAGCTTTCCCAAACTATAAATTTTATTTATATTGTATTTATATTTCGGGAGCGACTGAAAAGGGTTTTTTTTTTACTTAAGAAGGGGTAAGTCGCTCCCGAAATATATATACAATATAAATAAAATTTGCAGTTTGGGAAAGCTGCGTCTTCTTTGATTTATTAAACTGTTATTACCTTAAATATTTTTTTCTTTGAATAGAGAAAAGAAAAAATAATTGCACTCACAAAAAAAAACTACTTCGAAAACGGTATCGACTTCAACGAGTAGGATGACAATAGTCGAAATACATCCGAGATAATTAAATTTGTTGTAAAATAAATTTATAATGGCAAAGTCAATAAGCTATTTTAATTTTAAATTGTAAAATTTATGAACTTTGCAGTTGAATAATTTTACCATTTATAACATAAAACTCGCTCATAATGTACTTGTCTTGTTTCAAAAATTAATTCTCTATTCCCTTGTGATCAAATCGCCCCAACATCATCTTGTCCAATTTCTTAAATTCTAGCAGTTACAGCCCTTTCAATGTTGAAAAACAGGTGTTTTTTTGCATTAGAAGGTTGAGTACTTCCGCGATCTTTAATTAATTAAAACGCAATAACTGGAAAACTACGCAAGCTAGAACGGTCAGATAAACACCGAATTTCAGTTAATATTTTGCTCTTATATCTAAAATATATCACATACTCGAAGGAGTAATTTATCGGTTGTACCGCTATGAATGACAAATTTTTGTTTTTATTTATTTAAAATCATGCATTTTAACCCCTTTTTCTCCAATTTTCACTTATTAAGCTAAAGAGCGTGCACCATGGCACTCACTGTTGATGAGCAACATCGATGCTCTCCACCATCGATATTTACGGCCGCGATAAGTGGATAAAGTTACCTAAGAGCAGTTTGGTGAATCCTGTTGCCTTCAAGCTACAAAAAAAAAACTGAACTTTCGTCAATAGATTTTTGTGAATCTCAACAAACATCGGTTCATATTGAACAAAGCCAAATGTTGGTTGTTGCTATAGTTTTGAGCCCTAGCTTTCAAATTCAAGGAGCAAAACAAAAACTGTAAAAAAACAAACAGTAATCAGATTTTGAATGAACAAACATCCACAACTTTCCCACTTAGTCAGAAATAGCCACCTACAACTACACTTACGAATACCATTGATGGTTTTGGTTTGAAGTTTTTCCCATGTTTTTCGGTCGATGTTCCTCCCTAGCCACAATCCATAGAAAAAAACAGCGCATAATGCATCTTGAGATGCAACAGTTGGCGCTGCCTAATTTCCCACATCAATAAATATTTTAGAATTTTAGTTTACTTACAGGATCTTGCTTCACAATCATCTTAACGTCCTGTACAGGTTCCATGTCCACTGGCTTCGACACACGCGTCGTTTCCGAGGGATATGGTAGCTTAGTATTCTCATTTTTCGCAATCTCTGCAACCCCGTTAGCAACAGCCGCCAAAGCCGTATATGCGGCTGCACGCGGCAAAAGCGGGAACGATCGCCTGCCCTCGCGACTCCATTCCTGCGTTGTATTCGGACCCGAAATCCTATCGAATAAACCCATCATTAGTCTAATGTACATGTAAATTGATTTTTAAGCGTACGCTTCCGCTATTGTACAAAGCTGCTCGTCATTAGCAGCTCTTCGCGCCTCAGCACGATGTCGATCTGTCGATATGTGGAATACATTTCTTAGGTCCTCGAGAAGTTTGATTTTTGTATCGCTTAGACCGCCTTGCGCACGGAACGTGCTCACAACGTTCGAATATGTTTCCAATTCTGTACAGAAGGGAAATAGAAAAGAAAATAAATAAGTGAACACGAATAGCACTCGGGGGTAAGATACGTTGTCCGCCACTTACCCAAACGTCTTAGAACACCACGACATTCATCTCGTGTCATATCTAGCATTGGTGGCCACATCATGAAGTATATTCACTACACTTTTATCGAAAAATTGTAAACCATAAAGCATAACAAACCAAACGATTATTCCCTTTTCGCACAATTCGTACGTCAAGCAGCCATTTCTGTTTATTATGTCAAACGCTTTTCTTCGGGTTGCGTTCGGAAGGCAGTCAAATTGGAGGGCAATTCGAATTGGAAATATGTGGATGGGGTGGTTCGAGGCGTTCCGTTTGAAAAGGGATGCGTAAATTTTTAAATCCCATTGTGGAAGTGTAATTTTTCTTACGCCCACATTATACAACCAAACTACTTAATCGAGCGAATTACTTAATTTGAAATGTTACATTTTTATGTATCTAGCAGTTTTAGATAAAGTAATCTGGCCGGATTAGGTAATTTAGCCCATAAAAGCAGCTATACATTATCCGATCCGCCGTTCGATAGGTCGGCCGCCCGATATCGATATCGTTGATGATTTTTTTGACAGTTCCATATAATTTTGATCAGCTGATATTTTGTGGTGATCCATCGGGCAACGGATCACGCCGTGTATGTAGAGTATTATATTACGTTTACACTATCCCCAGATTACTTCATCTGCTGCGTAATCTGGGTGTGGTGAGTTCAAAATTGTATGTATTTGACAGTCGTAGATTATCTCAGCCGTCGCAGATGAAGTAATCTGGCTCTAGTGTAAACGTATTGTTAGTTCGTTACTTGCTTTGAAGTCGGTTATTCACACAATAAATGAAAGTAAATACAGTTATTCCATTAAACGCCTTCAACGTGCCGAACTGTCGCCCGATATCGTTATGGGCCGATGGATCGGCCTGTGTATGCGCTTATCGTTGATGATTTTCTTGACAGTTCCATATAATTTTGGTCAGCTAATATTTTATGGCGATCCATCGGCCGATCGATCGGGCGACGGATCGCTCCGTGTATGTGGCATTATAGCCGCTATACATTATGCGATGCGTCGCCCGATCGATCGGCCGATCTCTCTCTCTCTCTCTCTCTCTCTAATTGCCTTGACCCCTCCAGGGGCATGGGCGCGTCAACATCTCCAGCATTTCTTTGCCTTGTTGACGTTTCAATAGCATATCTACTTTTCGAAAGTGCAGTTGCTAGCATGCACCTCCTATCCGCGCTGTCTTTATACTGACAAGCACGGAGCACTGTGAGATTTCTATTAGTACTCACAGGCAGTTTTTGATCGCGCCGAGATTTGATCTCCGAGCTCTAGATTAGTATCGTAGAGCGGTGACCGAACGTTCACGGCCACCGAGAGCGACAATCCCCTTAAAATATCAGCTGATCAAAATTATATGGAACTGCCAAAAAAATCGTAAAAAATAAGCGCATACACAGGCCGATCCTTCGGCCGATATCGGGCGACGGATCAGCCGATCGATCGGTGTGTGTATGCCGCGCCATAGCCCCCATATACGATGCAATCCGTCGTCAGATCGATCTGACGATGGATCGCCACAAAATATCTGACGATCTCCGCTGCACATACTCGGTATGATTTTCGTGCGATGCGATAACTGATGACAATTCAAAAATTTTGGTTATGTTTCACTCCCAACATAACCAAAATTGATTTTCGTTAACTATTTGGATTTGTGAAGCATTTCCGTATACTACATATTTGATATTTGTATTACAGATCCATTAAAATCACCAGAATGGGTCAAATTTCACAATTGAATAATTTGATAATTTGACATTTTCTTGCGATAATCACATACACCGTTCAATCGATCGTCAGACCGACGGATTGCAGTAAAATCGCACCAAAAAATCGGCAGATAAAATTTGATCGTCAGATCGGTGAAATCGTCAACGATAGTCACATACACGGTGCAATCGATCTGACGATCAAAATATCGTCAGATCGATCTGACGATGGATCGCACAGTCTATAGCGGGTATTAAATATTTTTCAACCAACTTCTGACATTTGCTATATATAGTTCCGGTCGTTATAAGCACACCACGAACTGGTATTAACCCACGATCTAGTTAATATTCCTTTTAGTTCCAAGATAAAAATATGGCCATTACCCAATCAGAGCACATTTTGCACTTCAGGCTGGCAATGCTATTAAAAAAGTGCAGGGCCGCTGCACGGAGGTAACAAATCTCGTGATAAATCATATGTCATTTCTAGCGTATGTGACACCAAAATTCTAGTGTATGACACCAATTGGTTGTTTGTGTGATGATTTTGATTGCGGCGTTTCGGTGGTGCATTTTGCAATAAAATACGGCGACTATGCTGCACTCTGAACCACCCACAGATGAGATAAAAAAGTGAAATCGAAAAAAAAAAACAATATGTTCCGCAATTCCAAGAGTAAATTCGATTTGGGCGAATATTTGCGTCGAGCCAAACGCAGTCTCGATGGAAATCTTACATATAAGAAAATCTTCATAATCCTGCTCTTCGTCACATTTATATTTCTGTATTTGGGGTCGTCGATATTCCGCTTCCTATTTGCACGCCGCCAAGAAATCAAAGGTAGTTGTGTTGTTGGCGGGTCACGAGTTTCGCATTAATCGTTTACTTTGTTTTACTGATACGGCTGGTTTCTTGTAGATCCGCTAGAACGATGCATGGACGATCGATTGACACCGTTTTATCTGCAACACACAGAATTTAACGCAAACATTCGTCATATTCCAAGGCTGCCTGAAGAAAATAATTTTATCCCGTACGTAGGCAATGGATATTTTGGCATGGAGATACAATCTGACGCATATATCAACATTAAAAGCCGGAGATCCTTGAAGCTTCCAATCTTTTTTCATCCACTCGTGTCGCTCGCACAAACGAATGGTCCGTTTCAACAAGCAACTGTTGTGGAGTACTTAAATGGAATTGTGCATAGGTGAGTGGTGTAATTATGATTGTCATTTCTGAATTTGAATAATGGGGCTGTGGTCGACTTTATTCGAATACGAGTACAAATGCCGCAATTTTGCAAGAATGGAAGCAGTTAAAGATTTCCGTACCAATTCCTAGGTGCATTCGGGAACTGACCCTCCTACGTATCTGAGTAGTGCAGGATTTGGCCACGAGTAGTGTGTCTCACCCAAAGTTTACTTTGTTTTGTAGTTGTTAACACATTCTGAAAGGCTTTGGTCTATCGATATGGAACATACGGAAGTTATGGCCTCGCGAATCTTAAATCGAACATTTCCGTTCAAGGGAAGCATCGTTATATCGATATATTTAGGGCCATGAG
Source organism: Chloromyia formosa (assembly GCA_964017055.1). Lineage (NCBI taxonomy): Eukaryota > Metazoa > Arthropoda > Insecta > Diptera > Stratiomyidae > Chloromyia > Chloromyia formosa. The sequence continues at coordinate 27,296,367 of OZ024815.1, read as the reverse complement.
ACGTTCGCTTTTAAAGGCACATATCTATCTTTTCAGTCTCGTCCGTTTTTTCAGCGATTTAGCAGTCCGTCTGCAGAAGGCGCGTTTCTTTGTACTCTATTCTGAAACAATTGCCCGCATTACACTAAAAAAAACTTTCCGCAAATAGTTGTCAATGGAGTTTTGGTGCAGGAATTTTATTCTGTTAATATATTTCATGGTTGAAGGATTAGATGGCGCCGAAAATTTATTATGACGATTTCAGGGGGACTTTTCCATAGTCCTCCACGTAACGGCCTGGTAACGGCGTGTATCAAATCGCTGACGGCCAAGTCTTATAAGAGTGTGGAAAAAGGCAGATAGCTGTAGTCTGAATGGCTGACCAACACCTAAGCGTCTCAGGTTTAGTAGGATGGAATGACTTGCGTAGTTGGACCTGCAACATAGTTGTGTGAACTCCAACACGTTTGTTAAAGCATCTGAAGCAGCTATCTTCCGAGGCCATCCCCTGAATGGGGTTAAGTGATGTGCTGGCAACTCGTCCTTGTCAAAACCACTCCACGTCAAGAAACCTGGAACAAAAGCCTCGGATTGGACGGATCAGCAACGACGACCACGCAAACGACAAAAGGATTATTCGTTCGGATCCTGGAATGTACGCTCCCTGAAACAACAAAAACGTAAACGTATACCAAATCTTTGTCGACTTCAAGCAGGCATACGACAGTATCGATCGTGGAGTACTGTACAACATCATGTTGCAATTTGATACCGGCCAAATTAGTGCGACTCACAAAGATGACGATGACCAACTCCATCTCACAAGTCAGGATCCATAATAGACTTACTGATCTATGATTATGATCGCCCATTGGCATTGCAGGGGTTTAGTAGCCCTTGGCCGTTGCTGGTGAACGGATCGCTCCGGTGCGTAGAACCGGCTGCCGTGGGAGCGAAAAGTCTTCATTAGTGATGCTATTAAATTGTGGTGTTACCTTGTTAGCAACAAGTAACTCTTTCGACTATTTGATTTTCACAAAAAGACTGTATTTTTGTATGTAACATATCTGCATACAAACAGCAACACAATTAAAGGGCCACATGGAAAAGTCCACAATTCTTCCTGCCATTTTTGATATAAGTGTAGGGATTACCCTGAACCCTCCCTATAAAACATTTGTAAAAATTAATTTTTAACATGACGGTACCTCAGTGCGTTGAGGCGTCAGCCTGATGCTTCACCGTACCGGTTAGTCGCGGGTTCGAGTCCCGTCCACGCGGTAGCCATGGATGTTTGTGCTGCATTCCCTCTGCATTGTGGGGCGTAAGAATAATCCACCTCTTTCGACTTATCGCAGGTATGCGGTTAAACGGACAGGAGGTACATGCTAGCAACATGCATCGTCCGAAACCAGTCTATGCTAACGAAACGTCAACTAAGCCACATGGGTATAGTCGACGTGCATTGCTCGACTAGAGGTTAAGAAAAGTAGTAAAAACGATATTTCATAGAAAATTTTTAACTCTTTAAAAAATATCCAGCAATATTTTAAGACTTTTTTTTTGATTATGTTTTATTTTGCTTTACTGGCTGCTTAGTGGCGCATATTGCCACCACTAATTTGAATAACAACCAGAATTCGGTTAGGCATCTTTCAATTGCCCTAACCCCTTGTGGGGCATAGCGCGTCAACTGTTCCATGTGACCCAGTTGACGTTTCGACGGCATAAACTAGTTTCGGAGAATGCAGTTGCCAGCATGCACCTCCTGCATATCCATGGTCACGAACGTCGTCGTGGACGGGATTCGAACCCGAAATGCCGGTAGTCAAACATGAGACTGATGCCTCAACACACTGCGCTACCGGTCGCTGCTTTGTTAATCGCGGTACTTTTACCGGATATCTGGAAAACGGGCTACTTTTGCTCAAACGAACGTACGGTTTGTTTGGAAATAACGGTTCCTATGGCGTGTCTAAGATCACTTAGTGTTGAAGGTTTCGTGTTTGGCTAAGGGCGTTTCAGCGTATAAATCACTCCTCGCTGTAAGATGTTGCTCTTGGTGGGTCCTGTCCTCGTCTTCTTGTGAATTGTCCTCTCTCCGTATCCGTCACTTGCTAAACGGTAGCAAACTTTAAAGAAAACTACACAACCGACCCGTAAAGACTGGCAGAGGTATCGGAAATTATGGCAAATAAAAAACAAATGACTTTTTCATGTTGCTGCAGTATGTAGCCAAATTTATCGTTATAATGGAAACTAACATTTCTTACGCTTCGCTCTTTCAGCAATAATACCAACAACTATAATACATTCTCAGCTTTTTATTCGTTTTAACTGGAAGAACTCGGCGATTTTTAAAGTTTCCCTTTGTTTTGCTAGGTGTATTTGTTCACTTCAAATAGCATAGCATATTACCAATAAAGTCAATTAACCGAACTTTTTGTTTTGGTTCAGATTTCAATGTTTTCATGACTATTTCGTGTCCTACCAATACTACGCACATCGCAACATGCCCTCAATATTCGTCCAAGAAATTGAAATAACAAATACGAAAAATCAAATAGTAGACGTGGACTTAACACTACCTCGAATATCAGATTGGCCAACGGCAATTACGCAAGATATCAAGTAAGTCATACTTTTCAGTCAGGCACTCCATCCAGTTCTCACTAACAGCCCTATAACGCCATTTATTCAGAATAGAGCATGGCTCAACGATATCCGAGTATCAAGCTGTAGACGGTGCAATCAAACCGAATCCTGACAGTGATGAGATTGTCGCAGTGTCCGTTCTGTTGCGAAAAATGCCGAGAACATTGACGCTGAAAAAACGTGGAATAACCAAATTGGAAATTCTGATGTCTATACATTATTCGCGACCGATAAAATTATCCCAGTATGAAGAGAAGAAAGCCGAAATTCAACAAAATGCGATAGAGTCCTTAAAAAGTGTTCTACAGGACAGCGATCGCAATGTAGAAAATGTCTACTATAACTTCAAGAAACAACACATTCGCGTGTGGAATAGCCTGTGGGCGACCGGATTTGATATAAGTACTTCGAAAGCAGAGAACAGTATAAACGGCGATCGAATAAATGCAACAATTTATGCAGTTCTATCGCAGGCGAGGAGCTATGAATTTGAAGAATCAATAACTCCGCCACGAAAACAAGATATTGCTCGAGCGCTAACATATGCCGAGGGTTGCTATGATAGTTATCATACTTTACAGGTATTTATACTGATTTCCCTTCACGATAATTGTTATTTTAATGTATTTTACCATAGGCCGAAAATCTATGGCTCGATATGTCTACTTTGGAAGAGCACAATAGTCTGGTTTCGTCGTGGATACTAACATTGGAAAAGCAAGTACGTACGACCTTGACATTTGCATAAACATTTGTGACCATTATTAATACGCAGGGATGCCATAATTTATTACGAGCTGGCGCGAGTGGTGTTATCCAAGCAATGGTTCTTAGTATGGGCAGTTTTCGGTTTAGCAACCAGCACTTGGAATTCAATATACATCCGAAGTATTTGCATCGCGAATATCACTTCAGGCGGTTAAACTATGGAAACATGACCCACGTTAATGTGACCATATCAGTGACTGATGAAAATAAAGCAGTTATTCTTGTGGCGTTGGATCGTTCCGATCGGAACTATTATGCCTGTGATGCCGGCTGTCTTGACGAACCAGTGATATTAGGGTACGATTAGCTTTTTGTTCTAATTGTGAGAATACATTTATCTAATATCTTTCTTTTCATTCCAGACCTACTAAGAAAATTTTTCCGGTTAAGCTAACTGAGCCCATTACGGCTATTTTATACATAACTGCAGACAAGCAGCATATGGAAGAGTTGCATAAAGCAATTCATGTAAAAGAAGTTGTTGAAGGTAATTCATATAACTGGGCTCGAACTTATGCTGTCATACTGAAGTTTGAATTTTTACTTTGTAGCACCTGCTCATGAACATCACGTTATTGCTTTGCATAGACATGGACATAGTTTAGGTGGCTTGCCAACACTTTTCTGGGTTTCAATTTGTGCAATAATAATAGTATTCCATGTCTTTCTGTGTAAATTAATTGTGAAGGAATACTGTGAGCCACCAGATAAATTAAGGTATCGGTATAGTAAACCATAATGTTTCTTTGAAGTTATATGTTAGAATAAAATTAACCTAAACAATGACGATTTTGTAAATTTTTATGAAAAAAAAATCGCCGCGGTGGACCTGGTGTCGAAGAATTCATACATTCGAATTCAATAGCTCAATAATCTGATGCTTTGAAAGTATCGGGATTTTGTATACCTGTCCGTTTTCTGTTAGCTGCGATCGGATCACTGTTGCTTGGTGGAACTATTAAGTGACTAAATCGACCCTCCCTCCCATAACGTTGTACGTTTCGTTACTCCTACACGGAAACATACAAGAATTTATATTTGATTTTTGCAAAATTCGTGGAATAAGGGCGAATCATACTGCGGTGCATGCTCAAATGATGTTGCACAATGCAACAGTTATGGCTTTAAGCGAAATCAAAGTTTCTAGTGATTCCGACATAAGCCAATATTATGTCCCTGGTTATCGCTGCTTGCCTGTCTTTTCACCTCAAAGGGAATTGCAATCTACATTAGAAATAATATGGCATATTCAACCATCAGCCCCCAGTTCACTTTATTTAATCCAGAATTCACTTGCACTTGGATTAGATTCAATTAATTGTGTTTTCTATATCGGAGCCCTAGGACTTCCTATCATGTAATTCGATTCGAATCGAATTGCTTTCGAGTGGATGAAAATAGTACCATGTAACTAGAAAACGAATTTTGCAATTCCAAGAAATACTTGAGTATTCGCTTCGAATGAAAAATTTCGGACCGGATGTTCGATGATTATTCAAATTGAGAAACTCATTTTCGAGGTAGATGGTACCATTTTCATCCTTTCGAAAGCAATTCGATTCGAATGGAATTACGTGATAGGGCCCCTGATACCGATACGGAGCGCTACTTCGATATACTTTCTACCAATATCCATAAATTCTTAGAGAAGTTCCCTTCATCTGAAATAGTCCTGGTAGATAATTTCAATGACATAATACTGAATGGCTTGAGTGCTCATCGTCCCCAAGCATAGCAGGAAGACTGGTTGAAATATTTTTTGAACCATACAACCTAACACCAGTTAGTAGATTCCGCAACCAGAATACCTGATATAGAAGGTCAAAACGCCAACCTATTGGACTTGTTTATCACCTCACACTCCGATAAATACTCAGTATTGGTTTCATCTCCTTTGGGAAGTTCCGATCACAAATTCACCCAATTCACTACTTGCTCCCTGAATGTCAAAGGCATATTTTCCACCAAAAGACTATTATGGTATTAAAATAAGGCCGATTGGGTCGCATTCAATCAATACGTCAGTGAATTGAACTGGGCCAACTGCTTCTCTACCAAGAACGTCGACTATATAAGCGAGTCAATTATAAACGTCAAATGGCACGGAATGTACTGTTTCATCCCGCATAGCTCTAAGAACATCAAACCAACTACCATCTTTTGGTTTAACAGGGAATGCAAAGAAGCTATTAGGAGAAAGAAGCGGAATATCGTGCCTACAAAAAACGCCCCTGTGTCGAACTGAGAGAGGTTTACAACTCTGCGCGGAACACCTGCCAAATTTGTTCATAAAAAGCTAAATTTCAGTTCGATAGTAAAATCAGGCAAAAAGTTTTCGTTGGACGAAAAGGTTGCAAAGGCTTCTGGTCTTTTGTTAAATCTGTGAAGAATAACTTCAGCTCTTCTTCCATTCCACCACTTATACATGATGGGAAAATATATAGTGAATCTCTAGATAAGGCCAATTTGTTTGCTGAAATCTTCCGTTCAAACTCTTGCCTATTGCCTACTACTCAAAACCCACCAGCAATACCCTTATGCGGTTCACACTAGAGGCCTTTGCATTTCCGCACTAGGGAAGTATATAAAGTACTCTCAAAGTATCAAACTCGGCTGGACCTGATGACATCCCTCCTTTAGTTCTTTCTCAGACACTGCGCTTCCTCATTAGCGAGTTGTCTCCGAAAACTATTCTATCCTATTCTGCAGGGGTATTTCCTTCGTTGTGGAAGCTAGCTCATGTCCAACCAATCCCCAAAAAAAGGTGAAGCATGTGATCCCTCTATCGACCAATAGCATTGACTTTGATCCTGTCAAAAGTCTTTGAAACTCTGGTTAACAACCAACTTATGAGCTATTTTGATTCACACCATCTAATCAGCGATCGACAATACGGTTTTCGTTCTTCGCACTCCATCTGGGAATTAATGACATATCTCACCGAAAGATAGAATCGCTGTATTCATCAATTTGGTGAAGCTTAAATCGTTGCCCTCGATATTTCGAAAGCTTTCGACAGAGTTTGGCTCTTGTAGCTAATCTTCAGGGCTTTGGTCTGGACACAGAATTAGTTGAATGGATTAAAATTTTCCTCCACGGCCGTTCGCTTCGAGTCGTCCTTGATAGAGTTAAATCGATTAGCCATGCCACCAACGTAGGGGTCCCTTAAGGTACTGTCCTAGCACCAACGATCTTTTAAGTGTGACTTCAAATCCATTTCACAGTTTTGCAGATCACAGCACCCTTGATTCTACTTATACTTTTAATTCAGTAGCTGACTCCCACCAAAATGCTACATGTGCACATTTGGGCAGGCGCAGGTCGAACCGCATTATCCGAATTAGACAAAGCTCGATGGTTCCTTAGCATCTCATATCGAGCGGCTTGAACACCGGCGAAATGTCGGTTTATCACTTTTTTATCGCTGCTACAACCGCCGTTGCTCTGACGAAATATCCAGACTTATTCCTGAGCTTGCTCTTCCTTTGCGGCGCACCCGGCTAGTTAGCCGTGCCGTTAGCATTTTCTTGAACTCAGTAGTAGTCGTCCCGATAAAATCTATGATTCGTTCGTATCCAGAACAACATGAATGTGGAACCACCTACCATCTTTTGTTTTCCCCCCTGCAATTATGATCTGCGAAAATTGAAACAGAACGTACACCGGTACCTCATTCAAACTCCTGACTGAGCGAAGACCAGTTTAAGATCATACAAAAAACCAGCACAACCCCCACTGCATAGATCCTGTTCAACAAATTGAGTGTTGTCTTCCCTCAAATCTACAAATAAAAAAAAAAAAAATATTTTATAAACGTAATTATATATTTTACCCGAAAATAAATTTCATACTGTTCTGATTACATGGTTCATTTAAACATTTCACTTTTTTCTTTTGCGTTTGTGTGCCGAGTATTGAGTATTGTGCAGCAAATTTATGCTTTGAAGGCTATGCCTGTAAATCTTGTCTACTCAATTTATTTCGTTACTTCATGCATACCAGCAGCTAAATGCCCAACATTTTTGGTCGTTACTCCGGCCATCGAAATACGACCGTCCTTCGTTAAGTAAATGCTAAATTCGTTAGTTAGACGTTCTACATTGGCAGCATTCATTCCAGTATAACAGAACATACCAATCTGATCCGTGATATGATCCCACGACCGTTTCGACCCCAAACCAATCAGAGTGTCTTTCAATGTTTGCCGAATGCTAATGATTCGATCGGCCATCTGTTTAACATCGACAAGCCATTGTTTTTTCAACTCTGGATCGCTTAAAATTTCGGTCACAATACGTGCTCCATGAATGGGTGGATTTGAATACATCGGTCGAATAAGAATTTTCACTTGCGACATAACACGATCGGCTTCTTCCTTGTCTTTGCATACAATTGAATAGGCTCCCACACGCTCGCCGTATAATCCCATATTTTTGGCGAAACTTTGCGCAAGACAGAATTTATGTCCTTCCTTTTCAAACAACCGCACAGCGAAGGCATCTTTCTCCAAATCGCCACTGGCAAATCCCTGATAAGCCATATCAAAGAATGGATATATTTCTTTCTTTTTGATGAGTTCAGACATTTCTTTCCATTGTTCGGGTTTGGGATCGACTCCGGTTGGATTGTGAGCGCAAGCGTGCAACAAAATAATTGATTTTGCCGGCATTTTCTATAAAATATGCAAATATGGTAGACAGGAAACGTTGTCAATTTAGCAAAATGTGATTCGAACTTACCGAAATGTCTTCCAAGCAGCCCTTGAAGTCAAATCCGCATGTTTTTGGATCATAATACCGATATGTCTTTGATGGTAATCCCGAATGTCCGCAGATTGGAATATGATTACCCCATGTTGGTGATGGCAAGTACACTTCCTTGTTTCCAGACCAGAATTTGCTTAAAAATGCAGCACCAATTCTCAACGCTCCCGTTCCACTAATCGACTGTAATTTCGTTAAAATCTCGTTGCACTTAGAAGCTATTTGTTCCTCTTACCTGTACTGTTGCGTTCGTTTTGCCTTGAATATTTGGTGAATTCTCACCAAGGGCTAGTTTTATGGCAAGATCTGCGAATTCCGGGAGTCCACCAATTGCTGCGTACTCCTTGTTCATTTTTTTCGTCATAATCTTCTCTTCTGCCTGAACAATGGGAAAGGTTTTCCGATTGTTTGTATTTTCGAGTTTTGTCGTAATGAATCAGACTTACCTTGCGCACACTTGGCAAGACAAGTGGATTGCCATTATCGTCACGGTAGGCGCCAACGCCAAGGTTGATTTTTTTGTCGCTTTTGTCACGCTTGAAGGCTTCCGTTACACCTAGAATAGCATCTGGAGGTCCCATTTCAACATTGGAAAACCATGAGCTGAAAAATAAGACATACATACATACATACATAATTGCACCAGAGGCCTCCTTTTACAGCAATTTTAGGTGGAACTGACACGCACTAGAGACCCCAAAATGGAAGTCGGTAGCTCAGTGCGTTGAGGCGTAAGTCTGATGTTTTATCCCATCATGCCGGTTCCGTGGTGTTGCTAGTCTCGCCGTGGCTATGTTTGCTTGTGCTATCTCCCGGCAGGAGAAATATGTCAATCTACCCCACAGACTATCAAACGTTGTTTTACAGATGGCTAAGACAGCGCCGGCCCTAACTATTTCAGCGACCTGTTCAACTGGCACGAAAACGCCCTTAGCATTTTTATATTGCCTTTGTATAATGTATACCTGGCACATTATATACTATTTGCCTTAACCCCTTGGCATAGGGCGTCAAAGATCTCGTTATTTCTTACACCCCATTCTTTCTTTACATAATGTGTAGAGAATAATTTTCGCCTTTTATAAAAAAAATTTACAGATTTCACTAGTGAGCAATGGGGTGACCGGTAGCTCAGTGCATGGAGGCATCAGTCTCATGTCTGACTACCGGCTTCTAAATGGGGGAACCAGATTCGATCTGGGCAACCTACGCTGATCAGGTTACTCGTATAGCAAATCGACTGATCTGCTAAAGTTGAACCGAAAAAGGGTTAGGTTTAGTGGTTGCTATATAGCAATATTGCAGAGGATGTTTGAGTCTGCCATATAATTCAAGAAAACCATAATTTGCTTATTCGGGCGATGGTGCGAATTGCGGAAGAGCTTATGTTTTTTTTAAGAAAAGGTGTCCCATGAACTTCTCTGAATTTAAAACCAAAATATCCGTTTTGTAGATCCGGAAACTTCAAACAAGTCATATTAAGATTTAAAAATATTTTATGTACATATGTGTATTTTTTATCGTATTTGGCGGCATTATCAGAAATTCTGAACGCGTGCCAAGAGGAAAGGAAACGCCCCGACCCCCGTCTAAATTTAATCAGTTACTTTGACGTGATAAAATCATAATACATAATGCAAGAATCCCGCATTAGTATTATATTTAGACGCGCTCCATATGAACCGACACTGAATACGTGGGCACTGTCATTCACGAATGTACTCATATGCCTGCTTGCTGCATATCCCATAGCCCATTGTCTTACAGCATGCAGTATATTCTATCACATCTACCATTTCAAACTTTTGCTACATCATCAAAAAATATTCCATAGATCAGTAGCAGCAATACTCGTACACTATCTTATCATAGATTGTACAGATGACGCAACCCTTGTACTGAATTTCACTCGAGCTTTTCCCTCCGGTTCACTAGACTATTCGTCCAAGTGGCAAATGAAAACCGTCTGTCGCCTCCCATCTCCATCCTCTTAATCACCGATTAAATCTTATGTAAACCCGTTCGTGATTAAGTGCGTAAACAACTCTAGTGCTAAAAAAAAGTTTATCGGGAATTTGCCGTAGGACACCGGACGACTGATAGACAATCTCCGGAGTGACCTTTCAATGACATATTTCAGTTTTTTTAAGGTTATTATCCATGAAAAGTAACAAATTACCTGCATCGCGTAGATGTTGCCCAAACATTGTTTTTTGGGCCTTTGAGTAGAGCGTTGAAAGCAAGCACACCAATTTGCTTGTTGTAGGTCATCCTGATATTGTGCGGGTACTATCAACAGCCTTCACCTATGTCAAGTCGGATTATTTCCACTGGTTCGCAAATTTACCTAGTAATTTCTCACAGCCGAATCCGAAATCTATTTCCAGTTTTTGCAACTACTTGTTTACGATTAAAACAGTCCTCCCCTGTCGGTAGAATGTTCACTGCCGTTCGACTTCCTACTGGACTGATGATAGCCCGCGTCGGAGGCACTTGTCATAATTTGCCGGCGAAAAATGCCTAAAGAAAATTGCGATAGGTTGAAAGCCCGACTATTAAGGCCTAATGTTTACAATTTTTTTTGTGCTGCGCTGTTTTTCGTTTAAGCCTAGTTTACAGTTCCCATGTGAAAAAAAGAATCTCGTGCAAACATTTATCGCATGGCAATTATTCTGAGGTGAATGCATTTTTGTCTGCATGGTATTTTGTGCACGGTTGGTTTGTCAATTGCCTTGACTCCTCCAGGGGCATAGGCGTGTCAACATCTCTTGCATTTCTATTCCTTGTTGACGTTTCGATAGCATATTTTATTTTCAGACGTAGCATGCAGCTCCTATCCGCGCCACAGACTACTTTTAGCCTTGTTTTCCAGGCTGCAGGATACCGCTGCGTTTGTCGGGACAGACCGTCACGAAAGCAGTCTGTCCCGCAAAACGCAGCGGCAAAAGCAGAGCTGGCTGTTGTTGCCACTGCTGCTGCTTTCTGCGTTCAATCTGATTCGGGCATTAAATGCATCAGATGAAAAGAAAGGATTGGATAATTGCCAATGGAGATCTCAAATTGCATCCTGACTTCCTTCGTCCAGGTGGTAAATAGGGTTGCCGAGGATATAGACGCCGAGACGATTATGTTCTTATTTATGCCTAGTATATCGACCTTTAAGGTCGCCACCCACGGCAAGCATTTTGGTCGCGAGCATACATCGAATCACGTCAAACTCTATACAAAAAAAAATCTCCTCGTTTCCACCGTTCTATGATATTGGATGGTTCAATGGAAGTTTGGTCGTGGTTGTGCTCGTCCATGGGTGGCGACTTTTAGGTTGCACGATGACCGTGAAGGTAGGGCAATGCCATCTGGTGAAGAAATAGGTTCCTCAACGAGCTGAGCCGCGGCCTATGCTTACTGGAGCTCAATTCGGGAGACGTGGGCGGGGTTTTCGCCACTCGTTGCCTCTGTCCTTTACGTATTAATAAATCAGAGGCCTGGGGAAGACAGCACAAACTGAGGAGGTAAAAATGGGGAATAATAAAAAATGAGGCGATAAGGATGGAATGGTAGACGGACGGCTAGGATGCCCTTGCTATCACATTGGAGCCCAGGTGTAATGGGACCCTCGGCCTCAGGTTACGTACCACCGACAGACATCGATCTACTGGTGCAAGCAGCACTACCAGGATATGGTCCATTAAAGGTGGTTCATTATTTTACATATCATATTACAGTGGGAATGAGGAGATTTTTTTTTCTATTGAGTTCGACGTGGTTCGATGCATGCTCGCGACCAAAGTACTAGTCGTGTGTGTCGAGCTTTAGGAGATATTGGGAGTCTTGATAGATAGAGACTGAACAAGGTGGAAGATAAAACTTCTCCTTGAGGCACACCTTGTTGAATCTCCCTAAAGGTCAACATACACGGTAAGCATTTTGGTCGCGACCATGCATCGAACCACGTCAAAATCAATAGAACAGTGGAAATGAGACTTTTTCTCTACTGACTTTGACGTGGCTCGATGCATGCTCGCGACCCAAATGCTTGTCGTGTGTGTCAACCTTAAGCTTCGACTTACTGTTCCTGAATTCGGTATAGCACTGCCTACCAGCGAGATAATTAGCAATCCATTTAACTACTTGCGCTGGAAGTGATGAACAGTATGCCATACAGAACTATTCAATGGCTGACAGTGTCGAAGGCTTTCGACAAGTCGAGTGCCACCAGAATTGTTCTGTGGCATGGACGAACTTGGTCGAGGCCATTGTGAATGCGAGTTGTAATGGCATCCAAGGCCATAGTCGTACTGTTCACTTCGGAATTTTCGGAATACTTTCTGCAGGAATGAACCGACCGGACCGGCTCCCATTGAGCTTCATTTATGGGGCTTGAACTGGCAATTGTGATGTCTGGAGACCTGGACCAGGATTCAGAGTACAGAAATCTGAGGCGTCAAGTTGTTCCGCTATTGAGATACTTTTAGCGTCGTTATTAAGTTTAGAGTGGCAAAGTTCATGGTGAACATTAAAGTCACCAAACAGGAGGTGGCATTGACCAGTGAGGAGATGGTTGATGTTTACATGGCATCCTGAGGAACAGGTGGACACAGGTGGCATGTAAAATTGTAAATTTCCGTGTCAACATTGCCCAATTTTATGGCGATGGCCTGCACTTCCATGGTGTTATTTTGCAAACCATTGCAGTTGAGTTGGACGAGCGAGAGCGTGTCGAAGATGGCAACCGCTGATGCAGGCGTAAAATTGTATTGTTGAGGAATCCTGTTAGAACTATTCGCAGGAGTAATCAGAGATGACTGTAAACCTGTCTGAGTGTCCAATGGTTTTGGATGGTGGGGCGTATTAGACGAGGTTGCTGCTGTAGTCCACTGTTCCTACACTGACTGGCAGTAAAGGAGGAATTCCAGTGCCTGTGATGATTAAATCCAGAAGTTTCTTAGATGATACACTGATTGCAGCAATTGCATCCCACCGCAGCAGCGTTTGGGTGCAGCTCACTGTTGCATACGCAGCAGATCCACCGACCAGGGTTTCTTTCAATGCCGGCGCGGAGAAGTAAAACTTAGAGCAGTTGCGCCTAGCTGTGTTGCTCCCAGTGCAAATAAATAACGATACGAGGCATGTAATATACAAACACACTTTCCTTCTTGCATTGAAGGGGTTTGGCAGCTCTTGTGAAACAGGTCGCTCCGGTGCGGAGAACCAGCTGCCGCAGGAACGAGAACCACGCTATTCGTTTTTTTTGCATTAAAACTGTTATCGATTGTGAAAGACGATTGAAAGTTTGCTTGAAGACGCGCCAGATGAACATGAAACTTTTCTCAGAAGACGAAGCAAAATAAACATTTACAAAAAAAAAAAGAAATGTTAAAATCGAAGTTCTTTTTTATTACAAAAAAAAAACACAATATATTCACTATCTTCTGGTAAAATTACTTTCCATTGCTCGGCCGGAACGTTGAATGTTGTTAATATTCGATTTGAGGCGCGACTCAACCGACGTGTGAGCTTGCATAGCCTTATGCATTGCTTTATTAATAAAATTTCGATCGAAATCTTTATTTTCAGTTCGTTCACGTTCATTTTCTTCTCGGTACTTTTTAACCTGCTCTTTGCGCTCCGTGTCGCGCCACTCAGCATTCTCCATCATTTCACGGTACCGTTGTTCCTTCTCTTCCTCCGTTAGTCTTTCCCTGCGCTGCGTTTTTACAGGCTGTTGTTGAATGGCCTTGCTTTTAGACGATGATTCGCTGTAGCTGGCACGCGGAGGTGATGGTTCACTTTTATGATTAGACCGTTTTAATTCAATGCGTTTGCCATCTGCGCTGACCAATCCATAGTTCTTCTTTGGAACCCGGTCGTCCTCTCTGTTATCGTCGGATGATGTGTAAGGGTCATCTGAGTGACTACTTTTTCGTTTGTTTTTTGAACAGTTGTTCTTGGAGTCAAATGTATCATTGCGTCTGAATGGATTTATTCTTGGAGCTGCACGGGAATCTTTACTCGATTGACCTTTTTCAGCCACGGTGTAGTGTTTTGTTCCCTTTTCGTTGTATCTATGTTTATCTGATGCGGACTCTTTCTGATACTTTGTATTTCTGTCTCTGCTACGACTGCGCCGTTTTACAGCGGGACTTATTGATCGATATCTTCTCCGATCACGTTTACCTTCGGGCGATTTTCGATTGTCTGCTTCATGCCGATTCCGTTTAAAGTCATTTGCTTGGAAATGCTTTTTGGATTTTCGATTCCTATCACCACTGTCACTTCGTCCCGCAGAATCACTATCAGTCTCCGATGCACTTCTCTTTTCAGCTTTTCTAGGTTTCGGCCCATCTTTCAATGACTTGGCACCGTCCTTGCCCAACAGTTTCTTCAAATCAAACGTACCATCGTTCGGGCCGAATTCTTCTCTCATCTGTCGATATTTTCTCGCCAGCAATTTGTCTAAATCTTCATCGCTGGAAGATGACGAAGATGCACTGGAGTCCCGGCGTTCCTTCTTCTTGTGGCTTTTCTTTTCCTTCTTCTTTTTGCTCTTGCTCTTCTTTGACGATGATTTAGACTTTTTAGACGATTGTTCCTCCTTGAGCAGACGGTGAAGTTCCTTCAGCTTGACAGGATTTTCGAGAATGCGACGTCTGGATTCCATCTCTCGTTGCCGGATTTGCATTAATGGGTCTTCGATTATTTTTCTTTGAATATCCACCTGTTCATCGCTTTGAATGTGACGGTAGGCGCGAATGGAGAATGGGATGCACTCGTGTTCAACATGATTTTTCGGCACTGTCACTCCGGGTAGAGCTTTCTGTCGTTTTTCTTCTTCGTCTAATTTCTCGAACTGTTTGTCTATTGTCTTGCCCATGAGGTACTCCTCGCGGTTTAGCAGGTCGGTTCCGCCTGAAAATGGGTTACAAGTTATAGGGAATATGTTTCGACGAAGTTGTCATTTTGTTTGCTTACTCTTGTACATCCATTCCAGCTTGGAATTGTCCTCTGTGAACACGGAAGTTTTATTACTCCTACTCGAATCATCGCGGTTTCTCGACATCCTGGCTTAAACACTTAAGCAACCAAAGCACTTAAAAACCCTCGGGGACAACAACACACAGTTCTAATGTTCCAAGTGTCACTACGGGCACTAGATTTTGCCTACATTCACAAATTGGTAGCGCTACCAAAGCGATTTCTGTCCCAATTTTGCACTGACACAACAACAAAAATGGGAGCGCTCTGGTAGTGCTACGATTTTTGAATACAGGCCTTGCGATATGTACTATGGTCACGGTCCTGAAAGTAGATTTGGAACACACTTTTTCGACTTCACCATATGCCTATCCTTCCGGTAAAGATGTGCCGGCTGTCAGTTTTTGGATAAGAATACTTTTAAGAAGCGGAGGGAAAAATGTCGAGATTCAAAAATTGGCAGTTGACAGAACATATTTTATACTCCACATACACGCCACGCAGCGGCGATGACAGATCTACCTGTTGTTGTTACTTCTGCCACTGCTGCTGCATTCTGCGTCCATTTTGGCAACGAACATGGAGACATAGAAGGGGCACTCAGCACATTAATTTTTGTGAAACGGGATGCAAATAGTCAGCCACAAACATGTTTACCCATTTTTGACAGGAATCTAAACGGGAAAATGCGTTGGAAAGATAAGGACAGCATCACTTCATAATCAGCTGTTCAAATGACAAGCTTCCCACGTTTTTAAATGTATTGGTAGCCTGACAATCCTCTCGCAAAGCGATTGTGCACGGACAATGAAATTTAACACATTGACAATTACGGGAATAGAAAACGACCTTTGGGCATCTTGTACTGAGTGCCCCTTCTATGTCTCCATGTTCGTTGATTCTGGTTTGGGCATAATTCGCGTTCGTTTGACACATTTGAACTGTGGAAAACTGGCTTCCTAATAAACTTGCAACACTTTTTTAAATTAAGAATAGGAACATGTTCACATCGTAAACGTCGTATTTGTCGTAAAGTTGTAAACTTCCGTCATTTTACTATGAGGATGACAGAAGCTTACGACGCAATGTGCGGCCGGCAGAAGCATAGCAGAACCAGGATAAACGCAGAGTGCAACAACAGCGACAGCGAAAGGTCAAATTATGTGAAAAGTGAAAGCGCCCATTTCCCATACGTGACCTAGATTGAACGCAGCGGCAGCGACAGTGGCGAAAGTAGGTCTGCATGTCGTTGCAGTTGCTGCTGCTGTTTCCTACGCTCATTCTGGTTCCGACGCACCTAAATTGCACCTGACAAATTTTCTGAACCAAAAGCTTAAATGTAGCATCAGTACGAAAACTTCCAAGGTGCGAGGAAGGTGTAAAAGCTCAACATACACGGCACGCATTTTGGTCGCGAGCATGCATCGAACCACGTCAAACTCAATAGAAAAAAAATCTCCTTTCCACCGTTCTATGTGTGCGTTCAGAAGGAACTGAGCAACTTCCGCTCGGCGAACATGAAGTGACTGAGCAACTTCTGCTCGGGTGAGCATGATCAAATTTCACCGAGCAAGAAATATTTCTGCTCACTGATCAGTGCTCAGGTTCTTCTTCTTCTTTTTCAACCTCACGCTCATGTTGCGAGTTTCCGAGTTTTGACAGTTATCAAATTGGTTGTTGTGTTTTCGCCGTTTTCGGCTTCTAGTTCTTTGGTTTTCGGGTGCTTTTCAATTTGTTTTCTCGTTGTTCGTGATTTTTGTAATGGACAGCGTGGGATTCACGTATTTTCCACTTTTCGGCACTTGACGTCTAAAATTGTCATCGTCAGCTTTCAGCTGGTCGATTTGTCAGCTGGTGAAGTAGCGTTCAGCAGGTGCAGACTCCAAACCGAACAGCTCCGGAGCAGCTCGCGAGCAGTTGCGGAGCCGCTCGCGAGCGGTTTCTGCTCTTTTGCCACCTTCTGAACGCACTCTTATGATATTTGATTGCTCGATGGAAATTTGGTTGTGGTTGTGATTTGAATATATAACTAACACAGGAATGGGTATATGCCTGTCAAACCATACAAATTGACAGCTTGAAAATGGGACGATCTTCTTCTTGAAAAAGTCAAGAGCTGGGAGAGTAAAGTTAACGGTTTTAAGATCACGTTGTGCATATGGCTGTCAAACGCTTTGTTCTAAAAGTGGCAAAAAGGAAATACGGTTGAATTCGCGAAAGTTTGGAGCCGGTTTTTGAGTGTAAAGAGCCGCGATTATGTAGAGAAGACACTAGTGAAATTTCCGGTAGGACAAATTGGTGCGGTAGTGAGTTGTGGTAAATTGAAATGCCTCGTCGGTGACTGCAAAAATAACCAGCGAATCCCTAAAACATGCCATACACACACCGATCGATCGGCCGATCCGTCGCCCGATATGGATATCGGCCGATGGATCGGCCTGTGTATGTGAAAATCGCACCGATCGGCCGATCAATTTTGATCTGCCGATATTTTTGTGCGATTTTCGTACGATCGATCGGTGACGATCGATTGGATAGTGTATGTGATTATCGCAAGTGAATGTCAAATTACCAAATTATTAAATTATGAAATTTCAAGGATTCTTATGATTTAAATGGCACTGCAATTGAAATATCAAATATGTGGTATACGAAAATACCACACACATCCAAATAGTTAACAAAAATGAATCTAGGTTGGATTGGGAGTGAATCATAACCTATTTTTTGAATTGTCATTCGTTATCGCATCGCACGAAAATCGCTCAGTGTGTGTGCAGTGGAGATCGGCATATATTTTGTGGCGATCCATCGGCCGATCGATCGGACGACGGATCGGATAATGTATGGCGGCTATAAGACGGGGGTGTCTGCTTATAGGTAAAACATTAAATATTTAGATGTGATGTGCGCGTTACTTGTTTTTGTGAGTTTTCTGTCAGAAAACCGATATTGAAATGTTTGTTTTCGTTTCTGACTCCCCGCTGTATATATAGCTGTCAAATTTCCGCGTCCTATTGGTGGTTGGCATTAAAAGTCCCGTTCTTTCTCTCTCCCATGAAAAATTAAACGCGCTCTTCTCTCGTCCCATAAATTGAGCCTATGGGCCACTCCAGAAGTTCCTCTGAGTGGTTGTGCTCGTCAATCACTACGTTTAGACCGCGGGACTATCTTCGAGATCTAACTAAATCGATCTAACTTTCGACGATATAAACGTATCGATCTAGTTAGTTTTGGACTTGGCTTATCTCTATTTGCGATGCGGAACTGGACTAAAAAAATTGGGACTATGTCGCTGTCATCGCTAATGTTGACGTTGTTGTCGTTTTTTTTTTGTTCGGCATTTGTTTTGTTGCAATTTCAGGGAAGCAGTGCGTGATCACGGGCAAGAAAAAGCCTTTTTCTGTCGTAAAATTTATGTCTATCAAATTTATCTGTGCTGTCAACGGAGAAAGAATAAGAAGAAGTACCTCTCCGTATGGTCGGTATAAACACTCCACCAACAAGTGCTAACACTAAAATGATTTAGTTAAATCGACTTTTAGTTCCACGGTCTAAACGTGGCCAATGGGTGGCGACCTGGTACTCCTCACTCGCATCCGGCAAATTTTCTGAGAAAAAAGTTTAATATTTGAATGAAAATCTCCTATGTGCGAGGTAGGTGTAAAGGTCG
This sequence comes from Chloromyia formosa, assembly GCA_964017055.1. Lineage (NCBI taxonomy): Eukaryota > Metazoa > Arthropoda > Insecta > Diptera > Stratiomyidae > Chloromyia > Chloromyia formosa. The sequence continues at coordinate 27,277,554 of OZ024815.1, read as the reverse complement.
CCACACATGATCGCGCAGAACCACGACCGAACTTCCATAGAACCATCAAATATTATAAAATAAATAACTAAATAACTGGCGCAACAGTCCAATTTGAACCATGGCCCCGAGATGAGTTAGCATCATCACATTTTCTAGATCGTGACGGTCTTGTGCAGAGGTGTGTGATCAGCAACACGCCGAACCGAGCTATTTACCCCATAAATGAGTACTCATTTAACAGCTGTGTGGCTCATACTCCGGCACGTAAATCCCCTTTTTCATCGAAAACTACTGCATTCAGTAGGAATCGAACTGGGGCCTAGTGTGTAGAAGGCGAACGTGCTAGCCGTTGCGCCATCCGGACTATAATCAAATATAATAGAACGGTGGAAATGAGGAGATCCTTTTTCTATTGAGTCTGAAGTTAATTAGTCACTGGTTCACTTTATATTTTTGTTTATTAAATTTACCACTATCCAGCTTGTTTTTATAAAAACAAGCTGGATAGTGGATAGTCAAAATCAATAGAACGGTCGAAATTAGGAATTTTGTCTTCTATTCACTTTGGCGTGGTTCGATGCATGCTCGCGACCAAAATGCTTGTTGTGTATGTCGACCTTTAGAAAGCACAGTTCCCTAATAAAGGTCGCCATACATGAACGAGCACAACCACGACCGCACTTCCATCGAACCATCAATTTCATAGAACGCGAAGTTCCCCCTATTTTCACTGTTCTATGATATTTAATGGTTCGATGGAAGTTCGGTCGTGGTTGTGCTCGTTCATGTGTGGCGAGGTGGAGGTACAGTACAGACGAAGCCGCTGCCGCTGCTTTGTTTCTGCCGGCAATCTGGTGCGTACATTTAAGCATCGGGAGATGTGGCTACATATTGCTTCACATCGACTCCGTTTTTTCTGGAACTTCTGATGTATGACGTAGAAAAACAAATTACGAATGAATAACTAAAACACGCATTATATAAAATAACATTCTTTACTACTAAATCTCATTTTACAAGAAAAATCGTCTTCTACCCTCCATCGCATGTCGCTTATTCGTTATTATCCATGTGTAGTCGCCGCATTTACTATCAAACGTTCCTTCCTGAAGGGATCTTAATTTCAAGGTAAATCGTGGTCCCAATTCGCGCAATTTCGCTCGTTTGCCATCCTTTGTAAATTCATATCTGTGATGACGGAAGAATATGTAATCGCGTTGATTGTGGAATGTCACTGCCCGTCGTCCTTTAAATTCAGGATCATGATGGAACAATGCGCCCAACATACGACCAATGGTCAAGCCCAAACGTGTTGTAAAGTTTGTGAGAATTACCTCGGGTCGATGGCGTGTAATCTCCCTATGATCGCGCCGTATATCCGATGTCAATTTAACATTACTAACTTTAAAGTGGGCGGTCGGTCCGCCAGGCAAATGGATTACAAGCAGTCCGTTGGGCTTCCGACGATTCTCATTTATGATCACAACATCTGTGAAGCCTTCACGAATTGCGCTTTTGCAGATTTTTTTCACCGACGATCGATTACGGATCTTGACCAGCGCATTGGGGAATATACGGGACAATTCTAGTCCGAATCGACGAGTACGAGTTACAGGGTTATCGGCGAACGTTATAAGAACTTTAGGAGCGTACGTTCGCTCGTAATATGAGCTGAAGTCATCGAGCTCCAATTCTTTACGAAGCTCCTCGTTGTCTTCTTCATCCATGGCATTGAGAGCTGTTTGATCCGCTTCGCGAAGACTTTCAATCGTATGTCCTGGATTTATGGGCACCCCTGCTTTGCGTCGCTGCTTGCGGGCCGCCTTCTGTTTTCGCATTTTCTCCTTGATAATTTTCTTATAGAGGGCATTCCGCTTTTCCTTGTTACGGATAATACTAATGGGATTTAAGACAGGGATTCGCACTTTTTCCTCGCCATCATCCCTATCTTCGTCGGCATCCTCTTCAACCCATCCGTTGTTGCCGTTCTCGCCTTCATCGCCATTTTTCTCATTCGTTTGATGCGGATGTTTCTTAGTTTCGATATAACTATCGTCACTATCCATATCGCTGTCAGATGAACTCATTTTTGTTCAAGTTTAAGAAAGGTTCCCGGCGATATATTCACAACATACACTAAACAACCGCAACACGTGCAATCATATCTACCGACAGCCAAGTGACAATTTGAAGAAGTGTCATTTCTGATTTTTCGCCTCTTCGCCGCCGTGACTAACGAGTTGACTTTTCACAAGTTGCCCATCCGAATATCTTGATGTCGCGTTGGATGGCTTGTTGATAAGAGCGCGTTGACATGATCAAACTACGATTTGACAAACTAGCATTTGATGAAAAGTTGAGCACCGTCCAACTACGGTTTGACAGAAGCACAAGACATCAAACCAGTTTGACAAGGGGTTGACACGTTCAAGTAGATGGTTTGTCAAACCGTAGTTTGATCGTGTCAACGCGCTCTAACTGCAGCGGCGGTATTGAGTGCATTCACGACGCTCGTTTTATCCGGATCGCTACGGAGCGCTCCGTAGCGCTGCAACCCCTCCCGGTCGTGATTGCAACCGCTCCTTCCATCCGCTCCGGAGCGGTTATTTCCCCTTGGTAGCAGAAATTTTTTACGCTCTCTGGGCATGTAGCGCTACATTTGACAATTCGCAGCTGGTATGTGCGTTGTGACGTTTGTGTACATCAAAAACGCAAATAGAATCCCCGTCTATGTAAATTCACTGTCTTCTCGTCTTTGATTTGATATTTTCTTGTTTCGTGATGTGCCAAAGAAGTGTTTTGCGATGGAAAATTGGCAATTGTCAAATATTTGCGGTGTCACCTGTTTGTCAGACATTTCATATGTAGCGGTTCAATCACGAAAGAAATGTTGACAGGTAGCGTCTCCTCAAATGTGTAGTGGAGGGGATGTAGCGTTCCGTAGCGAAAATTTTTCACATGAATGCAGCCATTCATAAACTGGTAGCGCTACCTGAACGCTCCCATTTCTATACTGTAAAGGGAACAATACTGTATGTCTGCATTCATAAATGGTAGCACTACCAGAGCGCTCCCATGTATGTCGTTGTGATTCAGTTCAAAATCTATAGGAATGGGAGCGCTCGGTAGCGCAACCAATTTGTGAATGCAGGCAAACGCAACAAAAATGGAAGCACTCCTGCAGCGCTACCATTTATGAATGCAGGCAACGCCGGTCCAATTTGTAAGGCACTGACCTTGCTGTGACATTGTTGGGTCGCTTTCGGCTAAGATTCGCGAAGTGAACAATTCTGTGGTTTTCGAAAGTTCCAAAGTTTCTTCAGAGAACCATGGCATTGAATAAATTGAGCATTGAAAATGTCGACCTGAACGGAAAGCGTGTTCTTATGCGGTATGAATTCTTGTGCCTTTCATTTACAAATTTTCTCACAGAGGTTCCGTAATACCCGACAGGGTCGACTTCAACGTTCCCATCAAGGAAGGAAAGATTACAAGCAATCAACGTATCGTAGCCGCTTTGGACAGTGTTAAATATGCACTTGATAAGGGAGCCAAGTCGGTGGTAAGTAGGAGTAGTTTCATTCCGGTTCCTTGAATTGTAAGTATATTTCACTGCTCACAGGTGCTCATGTCTCATCTTGGTCGTCCCGATGGCAACAAAAACCTGAAGTATACTCTGGCTCCAGTTGCCGACGAATTGAAGAAACTGCTTAATAAGGATGTTGTTTTCCTGAGTGATTGTGTTGGCCCTGAAGTTGAAGCTGCCTGCGCCAATCCAGCCCCGGGATCCGTGATTCTCTTGGAGAACGTTCGTTTCTACATTGAAGAAGAAGGAAAGGGAGTTGATGCTTCCGGAGCGAAAGCAAAAGCTGATCCAGCAAAGGTATGTACACAATAATTGTAAATCAAATTCTACGTAACCGACTCGTAAGAAATCCCAGAGTCGATCCCCGCTTTATGCAATAAACTTCGACGTTTTCCGATGTCCACACTGTCTAGTCATTCTGGAAATCCCAGAGTCGATTTCCGCTTTAGGAAGTATGTATAGTATACATAACGTTGTCATTTTTTTCACACCAGAAGGGGGGGGACTCTGTTGTTGCTACATGAAATCACTCATCGAATAATGAGCGGTCGCAGAAAAATGATTTTTCAATAAAACAATTACGAATAAGTGTTTTTTAAATGGATTTTGACAGAGGTTCAGTGCTTACTTCCCAGTTAAGTCGAGCGATATAAAAACGAAAATCCCTTAAAAACGTTTCCTTCCATTTGCGTTTCGAAGAACAAGTTAGGCACTATAGCAGCATTCAGTATAAAATCTTTTACAGCTTGAAACTTCAGTTACTTTCTTTTCCCATTTATCTCATTTACAGACGCGTTTTTAGGTTTGTTGTTTGTTCCTAAAGCCGAACATACACCATCCGGAATTCCTGTCCGGAAAAACTGATCAGGCCCGGCCTTGAGCATTTCCGGATCGTGTATGGCCGTTTCAGGCCGCCTTCAGGCGACCGGAAGGAAAATCGTTACCGGCAGGCCTCCACCAAAAATACCTTCCGGAATTTTTCTCCGGAAAAACTGATCAGGCCTGGCCTTGAGGAATTCCGGATCGTCAATGGCATGTGCAGGCCGCCTTGAAGCCACCGGGCAGGCCTTTCAGACGGGAGGATGGATAATTAGAAATCGATCTTATCGCCATAGAATGAAAGTATAGTATCTATCTATTGGATTGAATTGTACGGCATTTCACTTTCCATAACCAAGCTTCAGATACATTCGTCTATTGAAATAAACTCCAGCGAAAATTCAAATGTCCCCTGAATAGCTCAAGCCACATATACACTTCACATAAACCTGAAGAAAACCGGTCGACTTGTACCATATTCGAGTTCGAATTCGAGTTGGAGTTCGACAGTTATGGTGACACAAGTGGTTCATTACAATATATATAAAATATTGCTAAATACTGAAGAACACCTAAAAAATCATTTTAATCAACAAATTTTCCTTATATTCATTTTAGGTTAAAGTATTCCGCGAGAGTCTGAAGAAATTGGGCGATGTTTACGTTAACGATGCTTTTGGGACGGCTCACCGTGCGCATAGCTCAATGATGGGCGAAGGCTTCGACAAGAGAGCAGCCGGTCTGCTACTCAACAAAGAATTGAAATACTTTTCCCAGGCTTTGAACGATCCTCCCCGACCATTCCTTGCAATTCTTGGCGGTGCCAAGGTTGCTGACAAAATCCAGTTGATCGAAAATATGCTGGATAAAGTGAACGAGATGATTATTGGTGGTGGAATGGCATTCACCTTCCTGAAAGTGTTGAATGGCATGAAGATCGGTTCGTCGTTGTTCGACGAGGAAGGGGCGAAAATTGTTCAAAATCTCGTCGATAAGGCCAAGAAAAACAATGTACAATTGCATTTGCCCGTTGATTTTGTAACGGGCGATAAGTTTGCCGAAGATGCAAAAGTAGGCGAGGCTACTGTTGAAGGTGGCATTCCAGATGGTTGCATGGGTCTTGATATTGGACCAAAGACACGTGAAGCGTTCGCCGCTCCAATTGCACGTGCTAAGATTATTGTCTGGAATGGGTAAGACATTATTGCTTATAATACAGAATCGGTTTGTTCTTTACTAATTCACGTCTCTATTTAGACCTCCAGGTGTATTTGAATTCGCCAATTTCGCCACCGGAACCAAGTCCATGATGGATAATGTTGTTACCGCAACGAAAAATGGCTGCGTTTCGATTATTGGTGGTGGTGATACTGCCTCCTGTTGTGCTAAGTGGAATACCGAGAGCTTGGTATCTCACGTATCTACAGGTGGCGGTGCATCGCTTGAACTTTTGGAAGGAAAGAATTTGCCAGGTGTTGCTGCTTTGAGCGATGCTTAAACTTCACTTTATTTATAAATAAAATAGTTTGAACGATTTAGAGTGTTAAGTGTTGAGAACAAAGTATCCATTTCATCTGTAAAAGGAAAGGTATATAAATTATTCAGTTAACTTTAGGATTGAAGTTGTAAAGTTAAATAAATGAAATGGATTATTTGAAGGTTGAATATTAATGGTTGAGCTGCTACTATACTTTGTGTAGTGATCACTATTGTTTATTGATTTTTTTATAATAGTTTGTGACGGCACGACAACAATTTGTGGCGACCGGTAGCGCAGTGTGTTGAGGCATTAGCCTCATGTTTGACTATCGGCGTTTCGGGTTCGAATCCCGTCCACGACGACGTTCGTGGCCATGGATGTGCAGGAGGTGAATGCTGGGAACTGCATTCTCCGAAACCAGTTTATACCGACGAAACGTTAACTGAGCCACATGGAACAGTTGACGCGCTTATGCCCACAAGGGGTTAGGGCAACTGAGTAGTATTCGACAACCAGGCGAAAATACAGTTTACAGACTTTAAACACATGCAAAATCTATTGGATACACATAATGGACGCGTACTTTTACGCCACCGCAAAATTCTATGAAACTCAAAACTTTGTCGCGATTCAACCGATCCATCTAAATTGATTATTTCGACATTTTCATATTATGTATATGCTTTATATTGGAACGATGTGCAGGAGCATTGTCAACTGAAAGATTTTCATTTAATCTTTATGTACAGATAAATTAGGACATTATTGCTTGCTCGCAGGAATGGAACTTAGTTTCAGTCAATACCGAAATATTGGGTGAGCTTCAAACTATCTTATCAAATCGCTAAATTGCCGGTAAATCGTTTTTGTTGACTCATTAAAAAGCTCCGGGATTTTCCGAATAGTATACAGTAACAATTACCTAAACCAATTAAAAATCACCAGATTCAGTCGATCCCTGGCGAAAATGAGCATGTTCTTTTGCTAGCTTAAATCCTAACTGACTTCCGAAATCGTATGGAGTTAACATATTAGAGGGATTCAAGCTCCCTGTCGTATATGTAGTAAACGTCGTATTCGCCGTAAACTTCTGTCGTCTCCATTGTAAAGTAGTGACAGAAGTTTACAACTTTACGACGTTTACGACGTGAGCATGAATCCGCCTATAGTGAGCATCGAACGGATAGCATCGTGATGGTCCCATATAATTTTGATCTCCCGATATTTATGTATTAAGGCTGGTACTAATCTTTCGTGCGAAATTGTTACACTTATCTCTCACTCGAAAAAGTGACAGTGTAGACTTCCACACAAGCAGCTCAAGACGCACGTTATTGACTATTCCTATTAATGAAAAGTTGTGTACGATTCGCGTTAAGACTCGTTCTTTCAACGTGCCCGCGCCGACTGAAGTTAAGGAAGTGAAATACGAATTTTATGCCTGCATGGAGACACTTCGACTCACTTCCAACAAATGACGTCAAAATACTGCTAGGAGATTTTAATGCGAAAGTTGGAAACGTTGGCATCGGTGAACCACTGGAGGACAAGGAATTCAATGATAACGGTCAATGATTAATCGACTTTGCCTGCAGTTTGAATCCTATTGTAAGCTCTACATGTTTTCCGCATCGATGCATTCAAAAACGACTTGGAAATCTCCAGACGCTCGTACCGTCAACCAAATTGACAACGTACTCATTTGCAAAAGGTGGGTGTCTATTGTATTGGATGTCCGATCGTACCGAGGAGCAAACTGCGACTCGGACCATCACTTGGTGAACACAACCTATCGGTGTAGAATTTCTTCAATACACCGATCGAGAATCAGCCCTCCCAAAATCTTTGCGCTTGACAAACTCTTGAGCGATACTACGGCGCGGCGCAAGCATGTACAGTTACCCTTGAGGAAAAACTATCACCTATGCTACACGACATCAGCAACACAGGTATACACGGGTTCTGGGAAGAACTTAAAGCTACCATCAAGGAAGTTGCAGTGAAGATCGTGGGATACAAAGACCGTCGAGCGCGAAATGGCTACAGACAATATATCCAACGCGCAACTAGAGCCAAAAAAGAAAAATATGACGAGCTACGGCGAATATCGAATAGAACAATTAGATGTAAGAAACGGAAATACTTTGACGAGCAGTTGCTGAACATTAATGGAAGGTTTTATTAATGTTTAAGCTAATAGAAACACCAACTTATAGATTAGTAAATACAATACAATTAAGAATGTCTATCAAACCCAGGACTAGAGGTGTAAGGATGAGGATGGAAACATCATCAGCGACACCGATAGCATCAATAAATGATGGGCGTTCTATTTTAAAGAGCTTCTGAATCCAACTTATAATGTCCCCATACAAGAAGCCCAAATCGATGGCGTTATTATCGATTTCGTGATTTGGCGAATTTGGTGACTTCTGGTTTGTCATACATATATACCTATATTCGAATGCATGGCACATCACTGGCCTTATTAATACGGCTATGATAGCGTGCGGGTACTAGTCCATCCAACATCACGCCGAGACAGAGCCCTATTATCTGCACTGACCCAGATGTCTGCACCTGAACCAAACCGAGCGCCGACCGAGTGGGAACCGAGCCCGGACAGCATCAGGAAAATACTACTACTTTGCCTTAAACAATAGTGGAGTATAGCGCGTCAACTGTTCCTGCGTGCCACCGTACTCTGTTCTGGGAAATCGGACGCAAGTTCCCCCACGTCTTACCGAGAGACTCACACTCTTTTGCCACGGAATGCCGCCATGAAATTTTAGGACACCCCTAGGAAAATCATCACGCTCGGTGGCCGTGGTCGTTCGGTCACCGCTCTACGATACTAATCTAGAGCTCGGAGTTCAAATCTCGGCGCGATCAAAAACTGCCTGTGGGTACTAATAGAACTCTCACAGTGCTCCGCGCTTTTCAGTATAAAGACGGCGCGGATAGGAGGTGCATGCCAGCAACTGCACTTCCAAAAAGTAGATATGCTATTGAAACGTCAACAAGGCATAGAAATGCTAGAGATGTTGACGCGCTCATGTCCCTGGAGGGGTCAAGGCAATTAACAAATGAATGTCAATGACCAGCAACTGCACTTCCAAAAAGTAGATATGCTATTGAAACGTCAACAAGGCATAGAAATGCTAGAGATGTTGACGCGCTCATGTCCCTGGAGGGGTCAAGGCAATTAACAAATGAATGTCAATGACCAAGCAATTTGGCAGAATAGCAATGTAAATATTCCTACTGAAAATTCTAGATCGATATTAAAAATGATTTGCTTGAAACTTCGGGAACATTCTTGTTACGTGAATATTTGGGGAATTCTCTCTATTGCATGTAGACAGAATTTCTAGAGTTCCTTAATTGCGGCACTTCCGTTTTAGGTGGTAAGAACCTAGAACTCAGGCAGGGGGATTTGTAGGTCCTGAAGCGGAAATTTCTTGAGTTTTGTGAAAATTCTCTCTAATCGAATAGAGAGAATTCTCCTAATTTTCGTGAAACAGGAATAATGTTCCTCCAAATTGCATAAACATTTTAATTTATCATTTTTCTTTTCTGTTTTCACTTTAAAATTATTACTTTCGATCTCATAGTTCTAAAATTTAGAAACTTTTCCACCTAATGAAGCAATTTGTGAATTAAAACTCTTATGTATTTTTTCTTATTTTTATATTATGAAAAAAAAACATAAAAAATATGTACACATCAACGGATATTAACTAAAATCCTTTTGAAAAAGAGAAAAGGGTAACAAACCCATTTTCCATATAAATACAATATAAATAATTCGATGGTGATATAGGCAAAAGCCTGCCGACCGTCTCCGTTGAGAGTGTGCACATCTAGTAAGTTTATGACCCAGGCATCGCGGGACAAAACCAAAATCCAACCAACCTAGGCCATCATAAAAGCCAATCATTATAAATATATCTACAAAAAATGATAAATTTCGTTTCCATTTTAATATAAAAACATCCATTTTAAGAGTCGATTCTTATTCGGTTTGTAATAAAAAAATATCAACAAATCAACACACATTTTTTCACTACATTTAGTATGTATACAATATTTTTTTTTTCTTGTTTAGTCCTATATAAAACACCAGGCATTAATAGTTCAAGACATCCTATTAGGATACCACATTATCCCACGACCATTTCTTTTTCACATGAGCGGACATTGACCAGGAGCACCCGCTCCTAAAGATGGCATGCCACCTTCGACGTCTCCGATTAAGTCTGCGGGTGGCTGTCCATATTCATGCAACTTTTGCATATTGTCTAGTACACGCTTGAATCGTTCCTGTTTCACTTCTTCGGAATCGTCGGGTTTTTCTTCTTCCAGATCTTTGCATATAACTGCGAATAAATGTTGTTGTTTTTCATATCTGAAATTAAAATAATATTAAATTTGCTATGTCCTATTGTCTGGGTCAACATGAGTCGTGTTTTACCTTTCTTTGTCGGCTGGATCGATCTTATCACCATTCTCTTCAAGGTATTTGGGGAATTTTTCGGCGAGTTCTTTCATGCTAGGTAGCAGAATTTCGGCGGACAACAATGCTTGCATCATGCCTTGCATGAATGGTAAGAATGGATTTGCATCGCCTTCTCCGCCACCCTGTATACAAAGAAATGTATTACTTCCACAATTGTCTTATTGTTGACATGGATATTGTCCGTAATTTGTATATGAATTTGAATCAATGTCATCGATGATTAATACGAGATTAATATAGGTATTAACAAATATAAAAATGCTAGATAGCAATTTACAAGACCAGAGTCTATTTGAATCGTCAGCTTACTAGCCTTACCTCTAAGTTCACATTAGCAAACATACTTGCTAGGTCTGTTTCTGACACTGGAGCCTGTAGTTCCTCTGCTCCTTCTTTAAGGCCCTTTAAAGTGAAAATTTAATATATAGAACATCCTGTGAGATTATCACAATTATCGTGAGTTGGGTACCTTTACGGCTTGTTTAACGCTATCAGCATATTTAGCTCCACTTTCATTGTCAAGTCCTTCTCCTTGAAGTGCCATTGCTGCCGCTTCAGCCATTTTCTGGAATCCCAAACTGATTTGATCTTCAGAAGGAATTTCGGCACTATTGCCAGCAAATAAAGCATTTACACGATCGCCCAATAGTTTTGCTTGTTCGCTGAAAATTACAGGATTGAAATACATAATTTAATAGTGTTTACAGTGTTTTATATCTGAACCTTTGGAATTTCAGTTAATCAAAGAAACTGGGTTCATGTGCACCTAATTTTTATTTAAATGTGATGGGTGTGGATGTGATTAATTGTCAGATAGTCTAACTACCTGCGATGAAGCAAAGCAAAACGAGACGAGGCGGAAAAGAAAAATTTCAACCTCGATTTTATTATTACATTTGCAAAATTTCGTACAAATTTTTTAACGAAAATTTTTGTTCAATTTTGCAAGACCATAGATCCCTCACAGAACTGACATTGTTTGTTTAAAATTATGTAAATTTGTGCAAAAATACCATAGTGGCTTCTTGCAGTGATCATATTCGCGCCCTTTTTCGTTGTGCCCACTGATGCCAAAGGAAAAAAGTGAGAATCGTACCAACTCGTTCCAAGAAATCGTAAAAATCGTACTTTTCCCTATTTATTGACATCTAGCTAAGGGAGCTCGGCACCATGAAATAAGCTATTTGGAAATAAGGCATTAATGGATAATTTCGGTTGAAACCGAAAGTAACCATGCATAGATTCTTTCGGTTTCACACTCAATGCCTAATTTCGTTTAAAACGAAGGTGAGTATGTACATGGCTATTTTCGCTTTCCTTCGCATATCTTATTTCGGTTTGAAATTGTACATAGCCTAAAAAAATATGCTGGATGCAGATATGCTAGGACGAAACGGATGCAGGTACATGTACAAAGTGTGAAACGGGCGACCTAGGGCTATATGCGGGGGTTCGCAACGCCCTAGGAGCGGAGCTAGCCCAGCTTGTTTCAAACCGAAATTATCCATACACACTTGTGCGATACTGCGGGTGGTAAATTAACAGTCGCTTGTGTGGGCTTCGCTCGCTAAGCTCGCTCCGCGCTTAAGGTATCACAACCCTCAGTATCGCACAAACAAGAACGCTCGCTTCGTTCGCTCCGGGTACAACAGTCCCTTGTGTGGGCTCCGCTCGCTACGCTCGCTCCGCGCTTAAGGGACCATAACCCTCAGTATCGCACATACATGGACAATTGCTTCGTTAGCTCTGGGTACAACAGTCCCATGTGTGGACTCCGCTCGCTCCGCAGTTAAGGGATCACAACCCTCAGTATCGCACAAATATGAATGCTCGCTCTGGACGCTGCATGGCTATTTTCGTTTTTATCGCGTACCTTATTTCGATTTGAAACCGTTATTGTCCATGCATAGCTTATTTCGTTTATTTTCCGATGAATATTTTCGTTTCCAAACGAAAGTATCTATATGGATTATTTCGTATGCCTTATTACGCTATGGCTTATTTCGGTGCCCCAGGGAGCTCACTTTGCTCACAATTTTTTTGTCATATTGGAGATTTTTACCACACAAGCCCACCCCCTGGAGAGGGGTGGTCTTTGGGTTTAGCACTATTGATCTAAGCGACCTCGAAAACTATTGGTTTGACACTAATCTTCATAATTTTTTACATTATTTCACAGCGCAAGCAAAAAAAAATTAAGTGTCAGTGGAAAAAAGCAGATTAAAATTCTATTGATAACACCACGCCAACTGAGCATTCAATTCCAGTTCAGTTCCAAAAAAAAATATGAAAACTGTAAATTTAGGCGTTACGAAAGCGCCGGCAGACATTGTTAAATGCGCGAATAAATGACCGCAGCCACGTTATTTAAAACGCTCCCCTTCGGTGTCAAATGTAGCACTGCTTCTAATATGATTTTAAAAGAGCTCTAGGATAAAATTTTACGATTTTTAAAAATTCGATTTAAGATTTTCTAGTTCTATTTCAAAAATAAAAATATACGAGTACTTCAGATAAATTGAGTAAAATGTAGAGTAGAAAATGACATTGTGCCGGCTCTGAAAATCGTCGAAATTGCGTAGGAGGGGGTATGCGCTCCGAAAATCAATCGTCACTCGATAAGCTTTCATTGTTGAAAACCAAAACAAAACGCAATTTCGGTCAGTCTCCTTCGCACTGACATTTGAGAACTGCATTACAGTACATTTAGTTCCATGCGATTATCACCGGGCTGTCGCGCCACGATGATGATGATTATCACCAAAAAAATCGAACACAAAAAATTAATAATTTAAACTCATATTTCAGACAAAACTGAGACTTTTCTTTCGACTGTAAGTTCTTATTTATAGTATACATAGGTGGCGACCGGTAGCGCAGTGTCTCATTTGACTATCGGTGTTTCGGTTTCGAATCCCGTCCACGACGACGTGGCCATGGATGTGCAGGAGGTGCATTCTCCGAAATCAGTTTATGCCGACGAAACGTCAACTGGGACACATGGAACAGTTGACGCGCTACGCCCCACAAGGAGTTAGGGCAATTGAGAGAGAAAGAGAGACTGCCAAAACACATTCCTAAATTTGATTGAAATCGGCCCGCTATTTCACATACCTCTCATAGGAACAGTGAAATCGGAACAAGCTGTACTATTTTCTAAGTGGCAAATGCACCGTAAATTAAAATGAAGGTATGACGAAGGCTATCGTCCTCTTTTTAAATCGGTAGAAACAATAGCGGCGGCATCGCCTGCATCCTAGATAAATAGAATGCACATATTTCTCTTGACAAGCCGTATACATTGCCGACAGAAGCAGTAGCATCGTCTGTGGCTTGGGTAATGTGTTTTCGTACACCTACTGCACATGAGCAAAAGTTTTATTCAAAAATGTGTAGAAAACTTTGCTCATGTGCAGTAGGTGTAAGTAAGCACGTTACTCCAGACACGTTCGATGTCGCTGCTATGCTTCTGTCGGCAATGAAATTATAGCATAATATAAATTAAGGGAACTAGTTAGCCGTGAAAGTGGATATAAAATATTCATCGAATTGAAGGCGTCGGGACAAGGTGGGAGATGTTTTGGCTTATTATTACGTCCCGCACCACCACGGAAAAGAACACAAATATCCATGGCCACGAATGCCATCGTGGACGAGATTCGAAACCGAAACGAAATCATGACCGGCCTCGCAATGAAAAAGAAAGTTTTTTAATAACTGAAAGGGAAAGAGTAAAAGGAATACGGCGTGCAGAAACAACAGAACAATGTCAATCACGCTTAGAGGCTGACTGAGTTCGATATTATGTTAACATTCTGATGAATCGGAAGAAAATAGTGGGGCACTCAATACAATTTCTTTTGTCTTAATAAGGAAAAAGCAGTTTTTTTATATTCTACTCAGTTTGACCATGCTGACTTCGCCACCGTAGGTGGTATGGTCAAAATTTACCAAAAAATTGAGAAAGAACCTAACGGAATCTGAAGCTTCTTAAGCCCCTTTTGAATGGTGAACATCCACAATCAAAACACTTCTTAGACAGTATTCGTTTATACAACAGTTCATTCCAAATGACATCCTTTGGAAGAAAACAAATTACAGAGGGGTAACATCGTTTATAATGTTACTTGAGTTAGTCTCAACTTAAGCTTAATTAAAGTAGCTGTGGTGTTGAGTAAGCTGGGAACAAATTAATTATGTATGAAAAAAATAATCGAGGTTAGTGTAAAGTTGTGGGCTAACCGAACAACGCGAACACAGCGGGCACTACATGAGAGAGCGAACAAAGCGAGTTCTCGCAGCTAATTATAAATAAGAATATGCAGTATAAGGAAAGTCATTATTATTTAATTTGTTTGCAAATTGCGAAGTCAAGCAAGAACTTGCTGTTCAATAAATACAAACATAAAAAAGGCAAACAAAAGCTTCATTACGATTAGAAATATGCTTTAGGGAACTTTTTCTCCAATTTTTTTATGAATTCAATATCGTAGCAGGAGTGCTTTGGATCGGGGAGTACCTTTTAAGGTTTCTATAATACATGTGTCGCGCTCGGTGGCCGTGATCGTTCGGTCACCTACGATACTACTAATCTAGAGCTCGGAGATCAAATCTCGGCGCGATCAAAAACTGCCTGTGGGTACTAATAGAACTCTCACAGTGCTCCGCGCTTTTCAGTATAAAGACGGCGCGGATAGGAGGTGCATGCTAGCAACTGCACTTCCGAAAAGTAGATATGCTATTGAAACGTCAACAAGGCATAGAAATGCTAGAGATGTTGACGCGCCCATGCCCCTGGAGGGGTCAAGGCAATTAGAGATAATACACAAATTTTGCGAAAAATTTATATTTCCCTAAAAATGTCTGGTCTATGGTTGCTCGGATGATGCGGAGCTTGGTTAATCGAGGGTCGAATAACCGGAAGTCTACTGTATTTCTATATCTCTTAACTCTTAAAAAAAAATTTTGAAATCCAAATTTATAATTTCCTAAATATCCTGGCATTCATCGATTCCAACTAAATTTGGGAAGAAACGACAATGTCGTTTTCTGAACAAAGAAATTGTGACATTCAAGATTGTGTATTCATCATACGGGTAGAATTGGGACCATTTGAAAGTGGATTCACAGTGATAGTCAATGATGAAAAAATATCCACAATATTAGAAATATGTATGTATATAGATTTTTTTAATTGAACTAAAAAGTCGAATTCTCGATTTTCCAAGATCGTGAAATTTGTTCTAGGCCTCGAGAAAAATCGTATTTGAGGTTGAAAATCGTAAACAAAAACGATAAATCGTTCCATTTAGCACCGCCGGTTGTAATAGAGTGTGCGCGTGTTTTGTGTAGTTATGTGTGAAATACGTGCTTGCGTTTTGCAATTTTTAAGATTTTTGTTGATCCGTTTGAACAAACACGGGTTTATCTCCCATTCGATGTTCGTCGACGGATTTTTGTCGCTCCATGGGAACGCAGTTTTATGCGCATGGTGTTATTTCCTACGGTATCTTCTACCGTGAAATGCATATTCTCTATTGTCACGTCGCGCTTGAAGTAGTAAGGGAGCTCTGCTGGGTTTTTAATGGCTAAGCATATCGGTTAAACAGATATTGCTATACCTACGGAGCCCTCTTTAATGTAAAATATATCTTTGTTGTCACTAAAGAATATACCCTATACTTTTATAAGGACTAGAGTACAATGAGAGGACAGCGGTAGATCCGAATCCGAAACTGGAGAGCGTGATGCCGAGACCAAGAAAATTATAACAACGGCTCTTAGAAACCAAATCCCGCGGAGGACACAAAAGTTGATAAGCATGTAGATGACATCCTATCAGTCATACCCAGTCATCTTATGAAATGTTGGAGGCTTACATGGAAATGTAAAATTCATATAAAATCGTGCCAGTAGGAGTAAGTAGGAAGCTAAACAAAATAGTGCGCACCAACAGTGCAAGCCCGATGCTGCGGAAAACCTAAGAATTAATAAAGTAGCCATAATCAATAGGTAGGAAAAAATTCTCCAGCAATCGAAAATATAAGATTTTATCGAAAAAAAAAACTACTTTTCGAGGAAGTTCGTTGTATTATGTAGTTATATAAGTCTCATCCTAAGGCCTCAACTTTATTGCTATAAATAGCCGACTTGTGTAAATAATATTTTGAAAGTCCACGCGACTGCCGACATGGTCTCTAAGTTGAAAGTATGAAAACTTATTTGAATCATAAAAATATGTAGTACATGAGGCCAACAACCATATCGATGTAGTTCTGTGATCATTGTCATTGCTACCATTCACACTGGACTTTTCCGAACTTCGCTCATCTAACAGCCATACAAAGTCCGAAGATACTCCATGTAATATACAATACATCCAACATCACTATCTAAATCACGGTTTTTCGTACGCTGTGTCTCGCGCAAACAAAACAATTAGTGTACTTACGCGAAAAAGTCTTCGTTCCACATTTCAGTCGCACCCGCATCTGCATCGCCGCTACTTCCTGAAGCACCGCCTCCGGCTGCATTTCTGTTTGGCTGAACGGAATCGAAATCTTTGAGTGCATCTACAAATTTGACGATGAAAATTATATAATAGCGCAAAGCTCAATTCATTTAACAAACTATCAAGAAGATCGTTGAGCTCCTTTTCGTCGTTGGCGGCTGGTGTTTTCTTGTCGTCAGACATTCTATATACGATGCGGTTACAAATCACTTGAATCGAATCGCTGCAAGAGCAAGATGTGACGAAAGGCAGTGGCTCGATAGAGCATAGACGTGTGACTTTTAACCCGAGAAACCGAATAAACCGAATAAATTCACCAATCGTGTATGTCAATTCAAATGTCATAAACGTGGTGAAATGTTGGAATGGTTTTTAAGTTCACCAATTGATATGTCGGAGATGGCAATGATGTCACTGGATCATTCATAGATATATATTAAACAGATAGGCACTCTGTGCCTATGGCTGCATTCATGTGAAAAATTTTCGCTACGGAACGCTACATCCCCTCCACTACACATTTGAGGAGACGCTACCTGTCAACATTTCTTTCGTGATTGAACCGCTACATATGAAATGTCTGACAAACAGGTGACACCGCAAATATTTGACAATTGCCAATTTTCCATCGCAAAACATTTCTTTGGCACATCACGAGCCAAATGCTTCGCAAATGTCAAAATTGTGGCCGATGGCGTAACGACATTTACCGAACGTATGGCGACCGCGTGCAAATGGATAGCAGTGCGCATGCACGGCTTGGTTCGAAAATAACCTGAAGCACAGAGTGGGGATAGTACTATTACCGATCTGTTCTATTTAAATCTATGGGATTATTGCAGCATTGCCATCTTAAAATGCAGGTCTGCGTTCAGCTGATCGTGTACGTCATTAATTCGCCAAGGCAGTGACTGCATACAACCACTGCCATCTTTACTCTCAGGCCGGAGTATCAGCTGATTGTCAAAGCACTAACGACATGACAAGCAGAGGGAACAAACATCATCCTTGCCGGGGATTTTAATGCTCATAATGAAAATTGGGGCAGTAACAAAACAAACCAAAGAGGCAGAATCCTCGAAAAACTAACGCTAAATAGTGGACTCCACATATGCAATAATGGAGCTCCCACCTTTTCAACAATTAGCAACCGACCTTCAGTTCTTGACCTCTCATTCACCAACAGACCAGACCTCATAAATGGCTGGCACACCATGAATATTAAAATTTTCGGCTCTTATCACATTCCAATCCAATTTAGCATCATCTCCACCACCGAAAATTGGAACAAACGTAAGAGAATAATTAACAACACAGAATTGAGAAATAATATTGAGACACTCTCCTTTGACCCCAATATTAACAGCTTTAATAAAAACATAAGTCGTTCCACTAAAAAAGCCACATACTGCTCAAATGAAAAATCCCTGATTCCAAAAAAATGGTGGAACAAAGAACTCAAAACTCTCTTCACCAACTTCAAACAGAAATCAGCCAAATTCAAACTGAACAAAAACTCAGCCAACCTCCTCGAACTGTTTGAAGCCAGAGAAGCCTGGAAATCAGAAGTCAAAAAAGCCAAAAGAAGGACCTGGAACGAAACCATCAACCGGATTAACAGATCGAAAGATCCGAATGAAATGCACAAACTATTTAACAATGTTAAAAATACACTCATCAATAGGGTGGACTATGGTTCATGGGATACTGGAAAAAAAATTCAATTCCTCAATCACTGCAGCTCAGAAATAATCCCACGACCCATTACCCACAATCCCCAACAAATCGATACCGTACACCACACCTTCCCAATCGCTCCCACGGCGGCCGGCGCTACGTATCGGAGCGACCCGTCTACCAGCAGCGGCCAAGGGCTGACAAACCCCTTCAACGCCAGCATGCGTGGCTACGACAACTCCTTCTCAATGGAAGAATTTGAAGCAGCCCTTAGAAGGAAAAAAACCTCTACAGCACCGGGTGTCGACGGTATATCGTATAATCACATTAAATGGATGAGCAGTGAAAACAAAACCTGTCTCCTAAACATCATCAATGACCTATGGACCAACCTCAAATTCCCAGAAGACTGGAGAAAAACCAAAATCATCCCCATCCCTAAACCCAACAAGGATCACAGTCTGGTTGAAAATTTTCGTCCGATTTCCCTCCTCAGCGTACCTCTCAAAATCACAAACAAAATGGTACTAAATCGACTGAACGACTTCCTAAAAGACAATAACACACTAAACGACAAATCATACGCCTACCGCAATAAAAAATCCACCTCCCATTGCATCAACGACCTAATCAACCTAATTAAAATGAATAAATCTCATAATCTTGTAACAGTATGTGCTACAATCGACCTAAAAGCCGCATACGACCATGTTGACACTGCAACCCTCATCAATTGTATGAGGAACAAGTCAATCCCCCCTCAAATCACCCAATGGGTCGAACTCTTCCTCAAAGACCGAAAACTCTTACTAGCTGAAGTTGAAACCAACGTGTATAATGGACTCCCCCAAGGTAGCTGCCTCAGCCCAACCCTCTTTAATATCCTAACAAACGACCTACACAACCTATCTGATGACACTCACATGATCTTTCAATTCGCTGACGACTTTCTCATTACCAGCACGGGGAAAACCCTCCAAGAAGCTTCGATAAATCTCGAAACCATTTGCAACAAACTAATAAGCCTCCTACACAACATTAACCTAAAAATCAATGCCTTAAAATCCCAATTTTTCATCTTCTCCCGGGCCAACATCAAAACGCATTCGATCAAAATTGGAGACGCCACAATCCAAAACAGCAAAGAACTTAAATACCTAGGCTTCAAATTGACATGGAACCTATCAGTCAACGCCCACTACGCTGACGTCATCAAAAAGAACATTCTTAACCACCTGACCTTTAACATAATCAACAAGCACACTGCGGGCCTACACCCCTCAAAAGCATTAACACTGTTCAGATCTCACATCCGACCAAAGATCGAATACGCCAGGACAACAACAGCCAACATGAACAATACTGCTCTCAAGAAAGTCACATCCTATATTAATAAAAGCCTACGAAAATGTCTAGGAGTTACACCATCAACTCCCATTCACAATATCTACGCTCTAGCCCACGAGCTTCCACCAGACCTCAGAAGCCTATGGCTCACAGCCATAGAAATGGCCAAAAGAATAGGTAATGAGCAGAACTTCGCCGAGAGATGGGTAAATGACTCTGAATTACACAACTTAGACACCAGCTACTCTAAAACCTGGAACATCTTCGGGCACATCCTAAAACAGATCCCCATCTTACCAATTGACCATGCGTCCCAAAAAATAGTTGTCCATGCAAAAAACGATCAATACAAAATTACCAAAGATACAGACCTTTCCAGCTCCAATTTTGCAAGCCTTTTTAAAGTAAGTGCAGACAACACTGAAACAACTTATTACACCGACGCATCCAAAGATAACAATAGTGTCGGAGCCGCATTCGTGAACACCAAAAATAACAAAATTGGAAAATTTAAGCTTCCAGCAGACACATCAATAGTAACTGCTGAGCTCACAGCAATTCTCAAAGCCGTAGAAAATGCCATTGACGAAAGTCAAATAAACATCTCAATCTTCACTGACAGCAATGTAGCATGCCAGATAATCACGGATGGCCTCAATCCATCCGTAATAGCACATGAGATTCGCAGAACAATCAATCACTCCCAATTAAAAAGAGTCCTAATTGTCTGGGTCCCAGCACACTGTGGAATAACAGGGAATGAAAGAGTAGACATATGCGCCAACGAAGCTAGATTCGACGGAACAGCCTTCACACCACCTATGTCTTTTGAAAAAGCAAAATTGCTTATCAAACAAAAAATCTACTCCCTCTGGAATAACTCATATGAACAAAAGTGCAACACTTCGGGACGAAACCTCTACAAAGTAATAAACACTATCAACAAGTCCAACTGGTTCTCTGCAAAAAAGCACAAACACGACAAACCAAAAATCATCAAAATGGTCAATCGCATACTAACAAACCATTCCTATAACAAAGTATTCTTTAAACTAATCAACAAAATAACATCTGACCTATGCCCACAATGTAGAGTCCCAGAGGACATCCAACATGTGGTTATGGCATGTCCTAAAAACTTCAGCATAAGATGTCATCTCCAAATACCCTCCATCATTCACCCAGATCCAAACACCCCACGGCTGACCGACTTCCTAAAAAACTCCCCGACAGAATTATGGATAGAACTTGCCACATTTCTAGAACAAAAAAACATAATGATATGATCAACCATCCCAAGCACAACAACTCACATAGCCCAGGCAAAACAGAATAAAGGCCACTACGACACACTCTTCTAAACAGAGTCTTCCAAAACCATCACACTAAAACATCAACACTAAGCATAAAAAAAAAAAAAAAAAAAATATAACACTAATCATCAAATTTTTCAACTTCCTTTCGCTTCGCTAAAAAGGAATCTGAATCAGAATCAACCCCCCCCCCCTCTCACATATACTAACCTCAACCCCACCCCCAAACTTACTAACACCCCACCCATATCAAAAAAAAAAAAAAAAAAAAAAAAACTATTATAACCATAAAAAAAAAAAAAAAAAAAAAAAAAATTATAATCATAAATAAAAAAAAAAAAAAAAATAATTTAAAAAAAAACAATAATTATAAAAAAAAAAAAAAAAAAAAAAAAAAAATATATATATATATATATATACATATACATATAATCTCTATCTGCACTCATGTTATATCAACCGTCATTTATTCACATTACTATCAGCATTTAATTTAGTATTACCCACTCAATTTATTACTACTCATTTAACGTATTTGTTAACCTTTTTCATGTACAATTTTTCAATGTAATTCTTCACTGTTTCTCTCTTTATTTCTCCATAATGCCTGTTTGCTCATACACCATCAATGTACGCACTTATCCAATTTCATTGTTACCAACTGATAAAAAACATACACCACATTAACCCTCAAACCTTACACAAAAAAAAAAAAAAAAAAATACTTTATAGGAAAAAAAAAAAAAAACAATCGCAAAAACTTAAAAAATAATCATCTACATAAACATCACATAACACTGCAATATCATCAGACAATCACGGTCCATGACCTTCAACACAAACGCTGGCTGTACATCCAACTTATGGATTAGCCAACCCCGAATACGACATCTGCCTCACCTGTGCGGTTCTGTTTTTCTTACAGAGGTATAGCAGGAACAACGCAGAACGTATTCAAAGGAGAAATAAAAAAAACAAAAAAAAAAAAACAAGCAGTCAACGAAGTGTGAACGCGTGCGGTCGCCCGGTGAAATATCGCGATAATTGTGTGTAAAAGTGAGTTTAGTGCCGGAATTTTAAGTGTAACTAAAAGAAGTGGCTATCAGTGCCGTGTGAAAGTGAAAAAAACGTGAAGTGCCGGGAAATATCGAGTAAAATGGTGTATTGAAAAGTGCGAGGTTAGGAAAGTGCGACACGGGAAATTTCGCATTTTTCGTTTATTTTCCGGCAATTCGGGAAGTGTGAATGGTACAGCACTACTCTGGGACGAATCCTCGGGCCGGTGAGTTTAGCGGAAACTCCCGGAAGTGCCCCAAAAAGTGAATTTAAAGTGGTTGTCAAATGACAACATTACAGGTGATTTCCGGCCTTTTCATCGGAATTCATAGGGTAAGTATGCGTTTTTTGTTGTGGTAGAATTTAAGTGGATTGATGCGCCCCAAAGTGTGGATTTTGACCACGATGTTGACGAACCGGACGAAAGTTTCACTGCTAGGCATCTAGTCCTGTCAGCTGCAGTGAAACTTTCGTCTGGCTCGTCAACAACGCGTTTAAAACCCGTATTTTGTGGCGCATCAATTCACTAAAATTTCTGCACAACAAAAAACGTATAATTACCCTATGAATTCCGATGAAAAGGCCGGAAATCACCTGTAATGTTGTCATTTGACAACCACTTTGAATTCACTTTTTGGGGCACTTCCGGGAGTTTCCGCTGAACTCATCGGCCCAAGGATTCGTCCCAGAGTAGTGCTGTACCATTCACACTAGCCAAATTACCGGGAAATTAACGAAAAATGCGAAATTTTTCGTGTCGCACTTTCATAGCCACACTCATGTCTCGCGCACTTTCGAGCAGTTCATTTTGTTCGGAAGTTCGCGGCACCTTGCGTTTTTTTCACTTCCAAATATTAGTGACAAGCACTACTTTCAATTGCACTTCAAATCGCGACACTAAAATCACTTTTACGCACGAAAATCATCAGATTTCAAGAGGTCGACTGCACGCGTTTTTCACTTTGTTTACATATGGTTCACTGCTTGTCATGACGTCATTACTTTGACACTCCGGCCTGAGGATAAAGATGGCGGTGATACAACCAACGCCATCTAGATAAACAGGCCTCCACTCAGCTGATCGTGGTGAATTAGACTTCATTTGTGACGTCTATTTAACGTCAATGGGCGCGGTCCTGGAAGCCTTCTGATATGGATCTGACTTTTCTGTTTTCTCCTCTATGTGCTTCCCCCTCCAGTAAATTTAGTACAGACAACTGTCAATTTTTGGATCTGAGAAATATTCCCACGGACGGCATACACGGCCATCTTGTCAAAAAAGATCTGTCAAGTTTTTAGTTTCAAAATGGAAAATTTAATTATTGCGGAATTATTGGATGATTTCGGTGATATCCAAATTGTAAATAGTGTGCAAAGCATAGTAAATATAGTGCGCGTTGTCATGGATAACAACATGACAAACGATTGGAGTTTGTTGGACGGAATTGACCGCGAAAACCGACCCAGAAATGCAAATTATTTCGAACAAATAGTTCCCCGATACGACGACTTCCTATTCAAGGAGCAGGTTTGTAGGCTAAAGGCGCAGCAAACTACCACTAAACACTTCGCAACACGTCCTGCACGCTGGCTAACGGATGACTGGCTATGTTGCTTTGGTTACCGAGGCGCCGGTGACATCTGAGAACTGTCAAAATTTCTGATTTAAGAAATTGACCGGAAAAATATTCAGATCCAGAGGGGGAATTGTCAGATCCAAAAGTGACAGTTGTCTGTACTAAATTTACCGGAGGGGAAAGCAAATGGAGGTGAATTTGAGAAATGTCAAACCCTGATCCGCTCGCAGGAACGCAGCCATTAATTCACTGCCAAAGCCGTGACTGCACACGACGATGTCCCCGGCACCACATATTTTTACAATTGGAATTGCGTCGGGCGGCACTTTAGTCCTCTGAAAACACACTTTATGCACACTTGCAGCAATTTGGTCGAAGCCGCAGGCCCGGGGATCAGTCGCAGAGTATCGTGGAACAGTTCTCACTTGACAAGATACATCTTTTGACCGCACGACACACTTTCATCGCGCACATGTTTGTTTTCTCGGATCACTAGATGAAATTTTACCAACAAATAAACACTGAACACGGAAAACGAAAACTTAACACGGAACGCACAAATACCGGGGACGCGCCGCCATCATTCGCCGACCACTGGATTGTGGATGCGATGAAGTCAAAATCAGCTGAGCGGAGGCCTGTATTTTTAGAAGGCAATGCCTGTATTTTTAGACGGCAATGATTGAATACGGTAACACTTGTAATCAGCTGACATGCGCAAAACTTGGCAAAAAAACTCGGCTTTTGATGGCTTTTGACAGCTTTCTAGTTCAGTTGTTAGCGTTGCTGGCGGAAGGATTTTTCCGGGTGGTAGATTTGCCTAAATAATGTTTTCAGTGGAGCTCAGTTCACCCTAAATCCCCTGAAATAGAGGCTCATGTTGAAACTAATCCGGTAATTGGGAACTTGTGTGTTTTTGTAGAAGGACTTTAGGAAGTCCACTCAGGACAATGGCGCTGGCAAGTGGTTCCTTTTTCAAATCGCAAACGCCCCTTCAGCAACTTTTGGAGGAAATAAATTTCCAAAGGGCTAAGGAGATGCGGCAGCTGTTAAAAGACGGTAAGATGATTTGCAATCATTAATTGTACCAATATGAAGAGTAGCAGCGACTTTATTTAATTGATTTGGCTGTGGGTACATGGCAGATTATCGATTTTTCTAATGTGTCCTTAACGTTTGTGTGAAATATTCTATGCGAAATGAAACGAGTGCTAAGTTGATTTCAGTTTGATTAAAATTAGTCAATTTATTTATTGTGCATGTTTTACGAAAAACCGCAGGGATCCTCTTCCTATTCTTCCTTCTGTCAACACAACATCTTTAAAATGACAACATAAAGTATTTAATTTAACTTTATACGTCCGGTGGAATGTTAAGTTTTTTTTTATCTTTGCATCTTTGTGTAGTCAGTCTTGTGTGATGCTGAGTATTAACCGCAGATCGCCGCAAAAACTTCTGGCGTTAGTCATCTTCCGTTATCGCTTTATTATTGTACATTTTGTTTATTTCTATTTTGGGACGTCGCAATGAGCGACGTAAGAACTGGTTTTCACAGTACATATATTGATCTTACATATATGTATTTACGTTGTGTTTCAATAACACATACTAAACTGATAAATCGATTAAATGCGGCCTAGTACCTCCAATCGAAATAATGAGTTTTAAGCGTTTAACATATATGTACAATATAATAGGTATAGGTGAATGAGGAGGCATGAGGAGCTACCGTCAGGGTCTATCTAAGTTCATATGAGAGTGCAAGTATCTTGTCCTTCACTAGCCGCGTTTCTTTGGTCCAGAGCACAAGGGAAAATGGATCTATTTCTTTGGTTCGGAGTGTGTCTTGGTTTAGTTAGCCGTCAAACCTTAACTCAAATTTCAAGAAAAATTAAATTCTTTTATATTCTCAGCGCAAATACAATCTAACAAATTTTATTTGTGCAGCTTTGGTTTGTTTGCTATTCCATGTAATTACACAAAATCAACATTTTATTGGCAAGAAATGAACTGTATGATCGACATAAACTGTATAATGCAATGCAGTTCATTGCTCGCAGCGAATTCCGAATATTTAAACCTACAAATTTGCTTTAAGAACTGATTTCATACACCAGCTGTTCATCCAGCACAATCCAGAACCATTAGTTTCTAGTGTACGCGTATAATTGATCCACAAAACATGCAGTTACTATCGCTTAAGACCCTATGCTGTTAGAGAAGCTCAATTATTTGTTGTTGTTGTAGCAACGCGTCAAATTTAACTATGGGTGTGTATGCGTCAGGAGTCAGCAGCATTCTCTTCTCATTCAATATCGAGGCCAATGAAAATTGCGGCTTAAATTGGGGCCTCCCATAAAGCTCTAGGTGTCACCGATGTTGACAGATACACTTTCCTTCGGGCGTTGAAGGGGCAATAGTACATTAACCATGCCTACTTTCCACCACGTCCTGTTCATCGCAATCACTTCTAGCTCACTCCTTGACCTGCCTATTGAGGTGCTACTAGGTCGTCCAACACGGCGACTTGCGTTGGTCCCCTGCGGGCTCCAATCGAGGGCCTGTTGAGCAATATTGTTCGACCCATTTCGGAGTGACGGTGTGACGTATCCATTGCCACTTTCGCATGGAAGTGTCTATCCTGTCCTGCCCAGTAATAGTAAGGAGGTCGTCGTTAGAAATGACCTCCGGCTACCGTATGTGTAGGATGCGCCGTAGACACTGGTTCACAAAAGTTTGTAATCAAGTTGTTATCTTATTGGTCACCTTCCAAGTTGAACAGCCATATAAACGCACTGATTTTACGTTGGTTTCGAAGATCCGTAGTTTGGTGCGTCTTGGATGTTGTTGTTTGGCCAGAAAGGAGTCAAACTGAAAAAAGCTACTCGAGCCTTGTTGATGCGAGACTGTACGTCAGGATCCGCTCCACCATCTGCTGTAACTACGCTTCCGAAATAGCAAAAATTGTCAGCTTTCTCAACTGCCTGCCACGAAACACAGATTCTGCTTTGTCTGCCTGGATTCAAGCTCAAGTACTTAGTCTTGGCAGCGTTGATTTTAAGCCCCACATTACGGTTTTCGCAATGTAGAGCATCAGACATTTGAGCTACTTGATCCGATTTATTTGATAAAATAAAAAATAAATATTATATTATAATTAATCGTAGTCCGGATGGCGCAACGGTTAGCACGTTCGCCTTCAACGCACTGGGCCCCGGTTCGATTCCGGGGATTTACGTGTCGGACTATGAGCCCACTCAGCTGCTAAATGAGTACCCATTATGGGGTAAATAACTCGGTTGAGCGTGTTGCTGATCACATACCACTGCAAAAACCGTCACGATCTAGAAAATACGATGATGCTAACTCATCTCGAGGCCGTGGTTCAAATTGGACTGTTGCGCCAGTTATTTATTTATTTTTTTATATTATAATTATTATATTATTATAATATATTCCCGGCGAACGCTGTCAAACGCCTTCTCGAAATCGATGAACATGACATGTAATGGGGATCTCCACTCTGCGAATTGTTAAATCATAATTCGGATGGTGTTGATGTGGTCGCTACATGAGAAGCCCTCGCGAAAGCCGTCTTGTTCATCATTCAATGTCTCTCTCTCTCGCGGTGAACTGTTTGTTTGATCCGGTTCAAGATTATTTTTGCCATCAGTTTGGAGACTGCTGGGAGAAGACAGATCCCAACCCCAATTATTGCAATCCTTCAGGTCGCCTATTTTCGGAATCTTAATAATGACACCCTTCTTCCACTCTTTAGGGAGAGTTTCAGTTTCCCAACACTCTTGGATAAGGGGGAGAAGAATATCCGCAGTACCATTGGCAACCGCTTTAAAAAGTTCCACCGGAATTAAATCTATCCCGGGGATTTACCCGCACCCATCGATTTAATAGCCGCAGTTTACTTCCAGCTTAGATTGTGGGCTGGTATCCGCTATTTGCGGAATATCTTCTGCTACTAATGAAGATGCATTCGAAGGTTCAAAGGTGTTGTTGAGGACCTCAATGAAGTTTTTTCTCCATCTCCGCAGTTGGTGTTCTTCGGTTACCAGTAGAGACCCATCTTTATCTTTCACAGGATGTTCTGTTGCAAAAAATTTGCCAGTTAATGGCTTATTAAACTTAAAAATGGTTACACTGTTACCGCCGTAAGCCGCTTCCTCTGCCTTCTCCGTTAATGCGTTGATGTAATTTCGCGTGTCCCGTCTTACGCTTCTTTGTACGCCTTTCTGTAGTGAACGGTATTCAGCTCTGAGTTGGTTTTTGGCTGAGCCGTCAGCAGCTGAGTTAATCTGTTCCTTAACTCTCTTGCGTGCTGAGATTAGAGACCATGTAGAGTCACTAATGAATGGTCTCCTACTGCGCTCCAATTGACCCGCAAATGTAACGCCACACGAAATAAATGAGTCCTTAGCGACCCTCCATCTATCACCAATTGTAAGATTCTCACAAGGTGGTGGTGTAATAGCTCTCTCGTGCAAGGCGGTGGAATATGCACGTCTTATAGATGGGTCTTTAAACTTTTGCACATTATAACGTGGTAAGATTCGTGCATTTTGAGGACGCTGGATCGCTGCCGTTCGTAAGCGTATTTTTGCGATAACAAGTTGGTGGTCGCTGCCAACATGAGCACCTCGCTTCGACTTGACGTCCAAGACAGACAATTTCTCCATGTCCTGGAGACGGTTATGGTCAATCTGGTTTTCTGTTCTGCCATCCGGAGAGGTCCAGGTTGTTAAGTGGCAGCGTTCGTGCTTGAACAGGGTACCGCCAATGACGAGTTGACGCGAGTTGCAAAACTCCACGTACATCTCGCCATTTCGTTCCTGTTCCCTAGTCCATGGTTGCCCATTAGATGTTCTAAGCCTACATTGTCAGACCCTACTTTGGCGTTGAGATCCCACGTGATAATTTTTATGTCAGCCTTTGGGAGCCTTGTCGAATGTCTCGCCAAGCCGTTGGTAAAAGGCGTCCGTAGCTGATTGATCCGCTAGTTCAGTCGGGGCGTATCACTGAATTATTGTGATGTTTCTTGCACATTAATAATATTAGTAGGATATTATTAAATTGGGCGACCGGTAGCGCAGTGTGTTGAGGCATCAGTCTCATGTTTGACTACCGGCGCGCGTTTCGGGTTCGAATCTCGTCCACGACGACGTTCGTGGCCATGGATGTGCATGCTGGCAACTGCATTCTCCGAAACCAGTTTATGCCAACGAAACGTCAACTGGGCCACATGGAACAGTTGACGCGCTATGCTCCACAAGGGGTTAGGGCAACTGACTAAAATATGGAATATATCCGGAAAAATATCTACGACTAGCTTTCACATTTATGATATTAGTAGGATATGTTTATTAATAACGTTGATATAAAAAGTCGGATTAAACTACGTTCTCACACTTATTTTTTTTATTACAGATAGTGGTTTTGTTGTACTACAGGGCACTACTTATTGGACCGATCTTTTTGTACGCCATTTTCTGTTTCAATCAGAACCAGTTCATAATATGGACTCAGATGATTTACTATTTTTTGTACGTAAAAAACATGTCAAAGGTTCTTCTCGGCACATGCCTAAATATGAGGTAAGAGGATATCCATATAGAAAATTATATTTTTCCTTAAAACTGATCATAACGCATTTCAACTTTCAGACTGAAGTTGACGTCTACCGAAAAGATTCCAGAAAATTGCCAATTGGCGATCCGGACGTTGATTGGGAGGAGACTGTATATCTTAATATGGTCATTCACCAGTTTGACTATACACTCACATTAGCAATATGTACGAGGACTTCGCCAAAGGAACTGCAAGTTTTAAAACGACATTCACAACGAGTTTATGCTTCGCCAAGTCGCAGAAAAATGGATACGAAAGGAGAAGGTGAAGAGATGACGTATCCGCATATATGTTTCATGGTGGATAATTTTGATGAGGTAATTTGAACATATTTTTAGCATACTACTCAATTGCCCTAACCCCTTGTGGGGCATAGCGCGTCAACTGTTCCATATGGCCCAGTTGACGTTTCGTTGGCATAAACTGGTTTCGGAGAATACAGTTGCCAGCATGCACCTCCTGCACATTCATGGCCACGAACGTCGTCGTGGACGGGACGGCACACATTAATCATTCTATTATAACAACCAAATAAAACTATTATTTTATTTGAACTTTACAAAATAAAGTTATTTAAACAGAAGACCAGCACACACATTGAACTAGATCGGCTCTTGGTCATCCAAAATATTTACAGCAATTTCCATTGTTGACGTTCGCCCAGTCAAAAGTCCATTTCCATTCATATTGCTTGGTATTAATTCATCTTTTACTTTTATTTTTGGCCTGTCACTTTAATCCATGGATTTAAAGTCATGTGAAGTGCATTCTAAATTGTGATATTTCCTCGCGATTTCATATGACTGCATCGGTAGCAACAATGATTTTTAAACTATCTCCAATTCTTCAAAATAGTTTGAACATTTTGCAGAGCTGCTCGCTTCAGTGCCTAACATTAGGCGCGTTCTTTTGCGAATCTTAACCTATACAAGTTACCCAGCAAATCAAATAACATGTAAACGACCCGTAAACGATCCCTTTTCAACGAATGACGATTCGTTTTCGAAATGGATCCTTCGTATGTTGCGAACTGAAAATGAACCGCATATGAGAATCGTTTGCGAGCCGTATTAGTGATAGTGTCACCATACACTGTCGAACTCGATCTCGAACTCGAACCTGGTACAAATGTCCTCTGACACACACACACACTTCACATAGGTGTGAAGAAAACCGGTCCACTTGTACTAGGTTTGTGTTCGAGTTCGACAGTGTATGGTGACACTTATACGAATCCTTTTCATATGGAAATACGAATCTATGGAAAAGATACCTTTTGTGTTTCGGCCAAAGGCGTATAAAGACGTTGATACCATTCCGGTCGCTATGTTGTAATTATTATAATACCTTCTGCGGTTATGATTCTGTTTATTTAGAAAAAAAAAATAAATATATAGAGGACTCCTGAACACAGAGCTGAAAAATAAATATAGTAGGACAGTCTTTGGTCTCTCTGGGCACGATGCCAGATTAATACTTAGTTGATTGTGTTCGTTTATTTGTTTGCTGGGAGGGTTATCGCTTTGTTTGCAGTTTGACTTGAGATTAATTTTCAGTTGCAGTTTGACATGAGATTAATTCTGAGACCATAGCGATACATGGGCAAGTACATTCACGGAATCTTCGTTTCTGGCTGATATTCGCTTTTTCGGTTTGTTGGTTGGTTTGTGAAATAACACGCACTACATAAAAAAGTAACCTATATATATATGGGTTAGCGTTCTACCCCGGCGACTTATCTGTTGCAAGGATCTAACTTGGATGGTTCACACTTATTTGGGTTACATCTATCGATTGCCGCAAGAAGTTCTTTCGTTTTCGCTTCATTCGACTACAATGGAATTCAATTGGAATCGTCATTTTTCTGATTGGAAAAGTGGTTTTCGTTGAAATAAATTACTTTCTTTTATCGCTTTAACGCTTTGTTTTCTATTATTAGAATTCAGTTTATTTTTAATAGTTGTTAATTTTTTCAAAGATTAGGTGCGTTTTCTTTTCTACATAGCAGAGTAGAGCAGGATAAGCGATAAAAACGCTATAGAGCAGATTAGAGTAGCGCAGACGAAAACAGGGCATGTCTTTGCGGGGAGTGTTTCTTGGTTTAGTTTAGCATTCAAACGTCAACTTAAACTTCAAGAGGAAACTTAAATCCTTAGTACAGATACAATCGGATAAATTTCCTTTAGGCAGCAAAATCATTTTGTATGTTTACTATTCCATATAATTACACAAAACGAACATTTTATTCACAGTAAATGAGTTGTATGTGCTTCATAAACTGTAAACTGCACGAAAACGTTGACACTTGTGCCGCCTGCATTTAAAAACGCACTAACTAACCTTCTATCCAGAGCATCTTAGATTAAATTGTTAGTGTAATTGTGTGGTCTTAACCTACTCCGTTCTACATGGCTGTTAAAAAAATGCGCCTATTGACATTAGACAATCATCCTCCATCCAAACCTTTGGCAGAGTCAAAATCCATATCATATCAAATGCATGTTCCTACCCTATATGGGTCAATGCAGCAGCAGCGGCATCGACTGTGTCTTGGCTATTCTGCTTTCCAAGTCCCATTGAAGGCAGCAACTATGGATGGTACCACGAAATGCCACATCTTCTTCCGCCAATACGTTAGTTATGATTTTTCTCATTGTTTTGCATAAAAAATGAGTTGTCGGGAATGTCGAAAATGTTTTATAATTTTGACCAAAAAAACGAAGCTTTCGTTCGGCACCTTACTGCATAAAATGTCGGCTTTTTTCTCTCTGACATTTCAAAAGTTTTCCCAGCATGCCGATAGATCCCGCCACTAAAGCAGCATTTTAGAAATTTGGTTAAAAAAGCAGCGCTGCCGATGCTGCTGCTCCAATGTAATTCGCTCAAGGCGAATGCGTGCATTTTAATTAGCCCAGACACAAGCGATGCCGCTGCTGCTGCTTTTGCTGCTGCCGGCAATGAAATTCCCGCATCAGATACAATCGTTTTTTGTGCAATGAGTTCGCCTAAACTACACTCGACCTGAATAATTGCAAAAGAACCCGCCTATGCTTTAAAAACTCGTCGGTGCGCGTTAGTTTCGAAATCATGCCACGAAATCATTCGGGAATGGTGGAGTAGCTGCTCGCCTGAACAATTTAATTCTTGAAAATATACTTTTGAAGAACAATAATTATATAGGTACTATGTATAATATATGTACGGGTATATTAAACTTATTTGCTTTTGATGTTATAGGTATTTAGCGATATTCTCGTTCGCGATGGGGAAATGGTTTGTGTCGAATTGGTTGCTAACGACAAAGACGGTTCTGTCCAAGGTGTGATATTCCTAGGATCCATTCGATACGATGCTTTGAAGAAAGTGTACGATGCAAGGGTGAATATTATATTTGGAAACTTCACCTACATAGTTCCCTAATTTGCTTCTATTTCAACAGCAATCAAGTCTGAGTTCCAAAGTAGCACAACGAATGACTTTTGGTTTGTTTAGTAGCGGCGCTGGTCCACAGACGAGATGCGAATTTGTGCGGATGAAAGGACCGCAAGGGAAAGGACATGCAGAAATGGCGGTAACTAAACCTAAAGGTTCTGGAGTGGAAACACCTACTAGTGAACCAGGGTAAGTAGCTTTACAACTACATACTCGTATTATGTTTGCTATTTTTATTAAATCTATCTAAATCTATAAAAGTGAATGTATGTATGTAAGCATTCATATACTCTCTGATCCGCTGCACAGAATGACGTAAAAATTTGTACAATGATTCATTATGTCACTGCGCAGGGTATAAACTTGGTAGGAAAATACATAACCTAAAATGTGTAATTTAGCAATTCGGATTCATAGGGACCATGGACCGTGCACTGCTAATTTACTTCGCTAATGGACTACAAACACAATGTTAATTAACAGTTAACATACTGTTAATGAATTGTTAATATACTGTTAACATACTATTAACGCACCATTAACATACTGTTAATTCACTGTTAACATACTATTAATACACTGGCGCTTCCAAAACCAATCCCCCGGTGTTAGTGACCGTGAAAAAATGTCCGAAATGGTGAGCGTAGCGAACTTTAAATGAGACAGCGAGCGAAGCAAGCTCTTTTATCTAGATGGTGACCGCGACCTATGCTGTAGCGAGTTTAATCGTCAGTGATGCGTAAAGCAGAATGGATGTGATAACTTTGGATTGTAAAAGCCTTCTGCTCGCTACTGTTGTTGTAGCAAATGGTCGGAATTTCGTTGTGTGTGTATGTTATATGCTTTACAAGTCGATGTCGAGGGGCGAAATCGGCGAAAAATGCTAAGAATTGCATTTCACTACAATGCATTTAATATCGTTATATATTAAACGATTGACATGAAACTTGGTATAACTATTGTCTACAATATCGTTTATTACATGAGTATGCAAACAAGCAAGCTAGTTAATAATAGTATGTACATTGCATTTCACATAATTACGCTTTTATTGAATATGTTCCCTGAGTCTTTGGATTTGTTTGACTCTTTTTGAACCGATCAGTGGAAAAAGTTAGAGCGTATGTGCTGGCACAGTAGAAAGAGTCAATATGCCCATCACTAGTCAACTATTGTAGCAATGCCTTGTTGACACTTTATTAGCAAATAAATTTCGGATGGTGCAATTGCTAGCATACGGCTTGTATCCGTATACCCCTGTGAAAGTTCTAATAGTCCCCAGATTCGATACTGAATGACAATCACTAATTATTCGTTACCAATTTTCGTTATCATATTGAAACGGAAAATATGTGGCTCAACCCATTATTATTAAAAAGTCAGCTCGAAAACAACGTTGTCTCTAGTAATGTGTCCATCAATTGGCCTTTAACATCGTGCGTTTTATCGCTCCCAGATTATTTTTTTATAGGGATAAGTCTCCGGTCTGTGGAGACAATCGTTAACTGCCGCCGTAACATATCTTCGTTCAGAAAAATTTACCCCGTATTTTTTTTTGAGATGCAACATAGGCTCGAGCTCCTTATAAGTACATACCTACTTCAACGAGAGTATCAAAACTAGCATCATTTATCATTATCATTTATTCAGAGCAATAAACTGGTGCAAAACTACAGAGGCTACTAGTCTGTCCCCTACATCGGGGACGTCAGCATCGGGTTTGCAGACGACTTCAATTACATGGGAAGCAACTTGTCAAACAGCAGTGAAACAGATACAGCGAAATTCCGGATACAGCTAGCACATAAGACATCTTCCTCAGTTCTTTCAATAATGAAATCGAAGCATGTGCACACAAATAAGAAAGCTCCGCATTACACACCACCTTTGCTATACTTTGGCTGCGAAACATGAATCCTAACCCAATCCTCTAATAACTTGCTAAATATATTTGTGCGGAAGGTGTGGATGGCGCATCCGGTACAACCAAGAACCGTACGCACTGTATGGCAAGCTGAAAGCGTCAAGCAACAACGATTCAATAGACAGGTCCTATACAAAGAGTGAACGACACCCGCATGCCTAAGCGTATATTAAAAAGACGCAGCATTTAAAAGTTTAAATGTACTCGCTGAGAATGACAATAGTCGAAATGCATCCGAGATAATTAAATCTATTGTAAAATAAATTTAAGTACATAATAGCAAAGTCAATAATTTTATTAAAATATTTTAAATTATAAAATTCATGGTCTTTGCGGTTAAATATTTTTATCGTTTTTTAACATAAAACTCGCATGTTTTTGTGTTTCATTTTCACATTGAAACGTCCTATTTCAGTACATAGTAACGTTAAATTGAATGTCAAATCAACCATTAGATTAAAATTCAAAATTGATAACTAAAAAGATTCTTATCTTTTTTGATTCCAATAGATTTTGTGCAACCGATATGTGGGATGATTGGGATGATGATAACGACGACTATTACAACTACAAACATCAACGACGTTTAAGTGATCCCAGTGCGAATTTAAATAATTTCACACGTTATGGTTGGCGAACGAAGAACGCTCACGATTCCAGTGCCGGGGCTAAAGCTCGATCTGAAAACGAAGGTTTGGATTCGTTGGCGAGCGAAGTGTCGGAAATTGAAGCTGGAGACTTACGTGACGGTAAAGTTTCGTTTATAAATATTTTATTAATCTTTTACGAACACCTCGTCCAAAATGTCCATACATATTGACACATACTTCATACATACGTCTTGTTGTTTACAGTTTGCATTTTTCATTAATGAATTTAGTTACAAATTGAATTTATTTCCAACAAATTTGCATGTATAACAATCTTCATGTATGTTTAAAAGACTCGAGTTGGTAATATTCAAAGTATACACAGCCAAATTGTACATATTGGTGCAGACCACATTATTGCACTGTTTATTCCTTTTTTGCAATTACCGGAGCTGAAAAATCAGATTAAAGTTTTGTGTTTAGTCGAGCGGGAACATATCGCTTTTTTGAAGTCGAATCGAACTCATCAATCTCAATTTAACAAAAGAGTATATAACGGTCCAATACATTACTATAAAAAAACATGGTATCAACATATTCTTAACTAAATCTGCAAGTGTTGAGGTATTTTACTGGGGAAATGTGCGAAGGCATTAGTGATACGATTGCCATCTAGCGGCTTCTTATTGAACTACTTAAACTATCATAACTCACATCGCGACATTTCTTAAGATATCTAGTGCCCGACATATAAAGTACCCGCCGGCGAATATGATTCCTCGTCATATAGTTTTGACAATAATTTGTGATTGAATGATTGTGATTGTGATGTTTTGTAAGTTTGTCCGACAGGAACTTTTTCCATTTTTCTCGTGGCATTGAATTTTGCATCAGAATCTAATTAGGTGGGGTAGATAATCTAATGCGCTGATAACTTATAATTTAATAAAAATCCTTATTTTGTGGTATTTATAAAAAAGAAACAAATAATAGAATATTACTGATTATAATCAATACTACTGACAAGCATGTTGAATATACGAGTACGTTACATTTTCGCTGTGTATACTCAACCAATATTTATTCGTTAAATTCTTTACACTTTGCTGCTTGCTTTGTTCTCTTTTTTCATTTAATATTTCGTATAATCGGCCATGTTAAGCAGAGAGTGTTGCGCGGGAAGCAGGACAACAACAACTAACATGATAATACTAAATTTGATTGTTTTCTAAAAGCAATGATTTTCTAACATACATTATGCTTTCGTAATGAATGGAAACGTAACCTTGAAGAGCATACCAAGAACGATCAAAAGAAAAATTTTTAGTTTTTCTAATCATACTATAAGACATTCCCCACTCTTAGAACACTAGCGAAACCCTATTTAGATTTCTATGAGTAGCTCAGCGGACTCGTCATTAAAATTATACTTTTTTTTTCTCTTTTATCATGATCTAATTATAGATCGTCCTGCTTCCTCAGCATCGGAGACGAAATTGAATGCTACCACGCCCACATGTTGTAACTGCTTCAAATCGAAAAATAAGCGATGGAGCGATTCAGCATCGGGACAAATGTCAGATATTTATTGTAGAACTTGTGACGAGGCATATTCGCCGGCATGTTTAAATAATATTCCTTCAAAGAAGGACAAACCAAAAAATAGAAATCTTCTGAACGTTGAAAGTGAATTGGTACTTCCTGGCGGCGGTGTTGGTAATGCAAGTGATGAGAAGAAAACAATAAAACGTGAAAAGAAAAACAATCCAACTAGTCCTAAAAGTCCTAAAAAGGGATCGAGCAGTCCGAACGTAACTCGCAATCGAAAATCCTTGAATGGAAAAAATAATAATGAGAAAGTTCAAGAATATGAACTGGCAGATGATGCGACATCTCTAAATGGAGATGTCAATCATACGGGTGTTGTGAAAATTGGGATTTTGAGCGAGAAGGATTCGAAACTGATGATCAGTGTGCATGGCAAAGAAGAGCTTCCAGTCGAACAAACAAACAATCACGAGCCGATTGCATCGATTCCATCACCTAAATGCCAATTGAGTGTACCTGTTGATGCAACTGATAGCCATCCACTAGAAATTGTAAATACCGTAGATGTAGCTGATGTTGAAACACACGCTGCCCCCGTAACTGAAACAGATAACCGAAACTTTACTAATGACAGTGTACCGGCACCGATAAATATATTGGACGAATATAATGGGAACAACAACAATAACAATCGAAAGACTGATAAAGAAGAGAAAAAGAACGATAAAAAGGTTGTAACATTACCGCGCACTAAAAAAGGGTCTATTCATGAGAACTTCTATAATAAAGCTCAACGTATGGTACCGAAGCGCCGAACTCCGGACGGTACAGATATCTATTATTGGTGCGATTTACCAAAGAAAGCATTGAAAGGTTTACCTCCATTTATTTACTAAAGATTTAAGACGTATTTAGCACTAATTATTATCTTGTATTTGTATGTTATTTAAAATATTTAGAAGTGTTTATCAAGTATTAAATCAATATAAAATTAGATGCTAATGTACTATTCCGTTTCTCTTTTTTTCAGAACTTGATGACGGTGCATATAATCCGCTGTGGGCTACACGCGGATTTACCCAAACATTTCATTTTTGGAAAGAAAACCGACGGCAGCAGTCCACACCTCTGAATGCTTTTTTAACATACGTGACATTGCCGTGGTGGAGCATTGCCAAAGGTAAGCCCCTAAATTTAAAATAAAGTTAAGACTATATACCCCATTTTTAAAAAGTGCTACTTTACTTTTATTGGAACATTCCTAGTTGACCGGGCGACCCATAGCGGTTCGAGTTTTTTTTATCAATAGGGGTTTTTAAATTGAGATGATTTGCCAATTGCCTTGGGTGGGCTCCACTCGCAACGCGAGTTCCGCGGCTTAAGAGGATGGAACGGACGGTTTGGTGGACATCCGAAGATGCCCGTGAGGACGGAGCCTAAGGTAGCTTAATTGGCCGTGAAGGTCGGGCTGTGCCATCTGGCGAAGAAAAAGGCTCCTCAACGAGCTAAGCAGCGGCCTATGCTTGCTGTAGATTAGTTCGGGAGATGTGGGCGGGGTTTTCGCCGCTCGTTGCCCCTGTCCTTTACGTATTAACAAAAATGCATAGGCCTGGGAAAAACAACACAAACAGGGGAGGTAAAAATGGGGAATGATAAAAAATGAGGCGATAAGGATGGAATGGTTGGTGGACGGCGCAGATTTCCTTGCGTTCGCATCAGCGTCCAGGCGTAATGGGACTTTCAGCCTCTGGTTCCGTACCACCGACAGATCCTTACTCATCAGATGCTGCCATAGATCTACCGGTGGAAGCAGCACTACCAGACCATATAATATGGTTCATTACAGGGCAGCTTCTACTTCGAGGCCTGCCAAGAAGAAGAAGAAGCTGAGGACAAAGTGTGCTGCTAGAAATAGAGAAAAAAAAAACAAAAGCGAGCTGGGCACCGGAGTCAGCCGACAACCATTGTAGAGAGGAAAAATTAGCAAAGAGAAAAAAAATACTACATTTCCCAACTATTCAGATGATTAACAGGTTACAAAGAATTCTGAGGCCAGCAGAGGCGCAACACTGAATTCCTTGCCGTAATTCACTCATAAACTCTGTAAGCTGTTGAGCACATGAACAACCGAAAAATGCAATACTGTGTAAAGAATTTTTTTTTTAAGTTACTTAGAAGGACAATCCTGGCAAACAAAAAGGTATCCAGGGCTCCTCCGCGCTTCGTCCGGTCACCGAAGAATCTTCAAATGCCGGCAATTCAAAGCATTTATGGAGGCCTTAAATACGTGGCTAAACCACAAAAGACGAACACAAAGCCAGGAGTGTCTTGTTAAACTGATTCTAAAAGGAAAAACTCTATAGGAAGGATGGGGGTGCTACAGGGGAAATCACAGCTACTTGAGGGGATAATACGTTCAGTAAAAATTATTATGTCTAAGACTTAGAGTAGAGAGCTTTAATGTGCTTGTGGGGATGCATAACGGTGGAATGACCAAAAAGGGACCCAATGAGGTCCTTTTTAGTCCTGTTGTTGACCAGAAATGGGCCCCGCGCTGGGCGCCAAATATATAACGGACGGACGGAGCCTAAGGTAGCTTAATTGACCGTGAAGGTCGGGCTGTGCCATCTGGCGAAGAAAAAGGCTCCTCAACGAGCTAAGCGGCGGCCTATGCTTGCTGTAGCTCAGTTCGGTAGACGTGGGCTGGGTTTTCGCCGCTCGTTGCCCCTGTCCTTTACGTATTAACAAAAATTCATAGGCCGGGGGAAAACAACACAAACAGGGGAGGTAAAAACGGGGATTGATAAAAAATAAGGCGATAAGGATGGAATGGTTGGTGGACGGGGCAGATTTCCTTTCGTTCGCATCAGGGTCCAGGCGTAATGGGACTTTCAGCCTCTGGTTTCGTACCACCGACAGATCCTTACTCATCAGGTGCTGCCATAGATCTGCCGGTGGAAGCAGCACTATGGTTCTTTACAAGTAATAGTTGGCAGATGGCTCGCTTGCCCTTGCGCTCGTATTGGGGTCCAGGTGTAATGGGACCCTCGGCCTCTGGTTTCGTACCACCGAAAGATCCTTACTCATCAGGTGCTGCCATAGATCTGCCGGTGGAAGCAGCACTACCCTATGGTCCATTGCGGGTGGTTCATTTCAAGGATGCAACTCTCAGTATGCGGCCCTAAAACTAGCCTAGCCCTAGTCTTTTTTAGCTATGGCGCGAACCGCGATGCGTCCCTCGGTGAAATAGAAATATACCTTTTTATTATTTTAATGTGGTGGGGTATCACAACGGACCCAGTAGCGGTCTAAGTGTGCTTTTAAGCAACCCTTTTAACCTAACCTATTATTTTAATGTGTCATATTACCAATACGTCACAAGGTACGCTCGTTGTTCCATAGACCATCGTTCTGTCCTTAGCAACTAATTTTCCTCAACTCATCTGAAAGGCCAGATTTCTGTTTTTCTTTTTTCGTCTGCTACAAACCGCAAGATACTTCTAAGAATTTGCATCCCGATGATTCTTTTTAATTGATTGATTGATTATTTCCATCCTTGACAATCTACTCTTCCGAAGACCCAAATTTCATTAGTCTTATCGGTCCAAACGAAATCGTATTATGTGAAAGCTGGCTTGCAGCCGACATAAAAAAAAAACAAATAACTTTTTGATACCCCCTCGAATGTTTTTTTTAGAAGTAGTTTTATTGTGAATATACGAGTATATATAGAAATTCAATCATCGTAATAACCTATAATTCTAAACGCATTTATCGAAGGTTTTTGTTATGAAGGTCAACATACATCCGTAACCGTTAAATACATCCAAATTATATTATATATATATATATGTTGTATATTATAAAAATTATATTAAATTTATTAATCCTTCTTTTCAGATTTGCTTGATCATCGAGAAACTCCAATATTAACATTTTAGTAGATGCATCAGCTGTTGTTCCAAATATCAACCCACATGCTATTTTTTTTTACAAAAATCTCCAAAGCAAAATACAAAAAGATACATTCTTCTGTACTATACACAATACATGTTTTATAAAATTAATTCTTCAATTCTGTGATATGATTTCACTCAAGTCAATATTTATTCTTATTTGAAAATAAAAGTTCATTGGTAATCATGAGAAGCAATTTGTAATACATATTAATATTTAATTTATTTTTAGTTCAAACGCGCTTTATTTTGTCTATTTTATGTTTTTACAATTAAATTGACCTTAAATTTGTTTGGATATGTGATTGTGATTTGTAGCATAGACTATGGTAAAAGAATACTTAAGACAAAAAATAACATTCCTTTTTTTGGAAATGGAGTAGACATGATCTTATTAATAATATTTGTATTTGAATTAAGAATGAAACATAATCTGTGTTTTTTGTTGTGAAATTTTGTTAGTTTTAAAATTATGTTTCATATGTGAAAAAATATATACGAGAAAATAAATATATACGAGTATATGCATGATTTGTATAATGTCTCTTTAGTTTTAATTAAATTGATTTTTTTCATTTTAGGGGTTGATGGCTGAACAGTTAGATTTAAATTATTTAATTTATCTATAATTATCTCGATTGAAAGTTGTCCGTCTGTCAGTCTGTCTCTCAGGTTCTATGCAAAGTAGGTTCTCATTCTTAACGCTCTCGATCCTTCTTTCTATTGCAGGCTGTATGTCAGAACCAACGAAATCGGGCTACTACGTTATATAGCTGCCATTAGAAACGACCGGTCCAAAAGTTTGTGTTTGTGAGAAAAACTTTCTTTAGACGCGTTCTTTTACTTTTCTTAATCTGTATAGGTTAGTGAAATAACACACAATTCAACAACAATGCTACCCTATATAGGTTTGCGCTTAACCCAGTAATTTATCGAGGGCCGATTCTGACCTGGATAGCGCACAAGTAAAGCTTTTTAAAGCTTTTATTTAGGATGCATCTAGCGGTTGGTAGAAGAAGTTCGGTCACTCCACTCTGTTTTCACCACAATTAGATTCGATGAAATTCCACATTCATTCCAATTGGAAAAGTGATTTTTGCCGGAATATTAGGAAACTACTCGGAATTAATTAGTTTCTCCTATCATAGTTGCATTTGATAGGTTCAATGCGTGCTCTTGATGTAATAGAATGGAGTTTGTTTTTAATATTTTTCGAAGAGTGGGATTATTCCACCACTTAAAATCCAAACTTAATCTGAGGCGGCTATTATCATACACTATAAAACTTACTTTGACAAATATCTTTGCCGCACGATATTTTAAAAGAACTTTTATGAATGATATTAGCCGCCTAAGGGGGTAGGTGTGCAAGCTTGTAAGAAAAGTACTTGAAACAAGCAACGTTCATGTCGCAAATCTTTTCTTAGGCGGCTATTACACTATAAAAGTTCTTTGAAAATATCTTTTATAAAAGATATTTGTAAAATAAAATCGACCCCTTGTAAGCTTGAAAAGCGATATAGTGTGATTTTCCTACAAAGCCTCAAATGTGATGTGTTTCGACTATCGGTTTTGACTATACTACTAACTAAACCGAATTCCAACTTTGAGCAATGCATTGGATGTAGAATTTGACGCTCTTTAATTTAAATCCTATTAAGTTTTTCGATCTGAGGCACCGTTTACAAATTATGAGGAGAATATTAAAAAAAAAGGCTCAAATTTTTCGGTTGTTCGCTCGCACAGCTGCTCGACCGCGGGTCTAAGATGGCTCCATGTCTTAAAATGAATGTATGGGGGACCACCAACAATAATACCAAACGGTATTTCTCTATCGTATTTTGCAAGGTGGCGTCCATTTATGTCGCTTGGCGTCCCAACTATAAATGTCCTCATACGAATATAAGGATTGTGGATTTGGATGAGAATATTTGATAATGAAAAGATGCGGATAGGAATACGGATGGGGATGGCTATTTTTATGAGGATAATCCG
Source organism: Chloromyia formosa (assembly GCA_964017055.1). Taxonomy (NCBI): domain Eukaryota; kingdom Metazoa; phylum Arthropoda; class Insecta; order Diptera; family Stratiomyidae; genus Chloromyia; species Chloromyia formosa. Next base: position 27,234,602 of record OZ024815.1, on the reverse strand, counting down.
CAATTGCGGATGAGGATCCCTTACATCCCTAGTTAATATGTTATCGTTTTTTCTTAATAAGGCCTGCAATTAATATATTGCACATACAAATGGAAATAGTAAGAACACCGTATTTTCAATTTGGCATCATTTCATAACGCGATGGGGTGTTTGCACATAGAACTCGAGTTCAGAAAACAAGCTCTGATTTCATTTTTTTTTGTACTATGTATCACAAGAGCAACATACAGTATTATGTGTAAATTTACATAATCACAAATTCACAAAAAAAAAAAAAAACATTTTGTTACCCTTGATATCATGAATATCACAGAAACTGGTGAATCATGTAGAATCAGTCAAGTATTTACAATTGCGTTGGATGGAAAACTGATTATACCTATCACAAAGTGATTTCAAACAGTTTTTAATGAAAACCCAAGTACATATCACAATGCGTGTTTCTTAATAATTTCAGCTTTACTATTTATTTTCATTTTATCTGTGTAGTGCATGTTCATTTTTAATTTAATTTTAGTCTTAGCAAGTATTTTGTGCGGATAACCAACATTTGGGCTTTCGTTGAATATGGTTAACATTCGATCATATGTGTATCTGTATTTAGTACTCAGTGTAAACATTTTACTCGAAATTTCAGTAGGTTTTAATATTGACACTGCTAGTAATTTTGAAGTGTTTAGTGGAGAAAAAGGATCGATGTTTGGATATAGCATTGCCTTGCACATTGAAAAGAATCAAAGCTGGTGAGTTGATAATAGAAATTGCCATTTTATATAGTGCCCTAGGAAGGAAAGTCTGGGAGTTGGAATGGAATGTTATTGTTCACAAAGGAGAAGTGGGAGAGGGGATGGCATCTCATTTGCTTCCTGTGCTTCTATATGGACTGCGCGAGTGTTGCGCAGTGGAGGGCGTTTGTCTCTCTGTTTACTTTTTACTAGTTCGTATGTGGTGAAGTTACGTCCAGAATTTAGTGTACAGTAAATGGTGGTTTCATCTCCTTCTATATGTCTCTATGGGAAGCACGCTAACGCGATACAATAACGCGATACAAGAGCCAATTTGCGGGAAGTATAATTTTAATTTTTTTATCATGCTTTTTTTATATTTCAGGGTGATATGTGGAGCTCCAAAATTCCAGAATGCTAAACCAATGGGAGGAGGCGTTTTCGCATGCGCGAGTAAACAAGATTCTGGGAATTGCAATAGATTGAAGATAAATCTTCCAACTTCAGGTGATTAAAAGAAAAAATTCTTAAACTGGTTTGCCACTATATGCATGTCTTAAGTTCGCCAGACAGGGCAATACAAAGCGCGCATTTTGTATGGGTTTGGCTACAAAAATGAATTTCTAAATTTGGATTTGTTTGGATTCGTTGTCATACCCATTCGCATAAAACTTCTCTCTTTAGGTATTACGAGTTCAGTCCTTATATTTGTCGTCTTTCATAATGAAACAGAAATTATCTGAAATTACTCAAAGTGTCAAAAGCTTTACAAAAATCTGGAAAATTTATAGAAAAGGATGAAAAAGTGCATTCTGCTGTTTGGCCAAAACCTGGACATTTCGCGTATGTTTTCATTAAAATTGAGACGCGATGCGATGCAAAAAAAGAAAATGTCTCCGTAAACTGGGACTCCTGGTGACTCTAAAAAAAATCAAGTGGCAAACTTAGTTTGCAGAGGATGAGTTACATCATTTTTGATCAATCTATGATTATTTTCTTTCTTTTCAAGTTTTAAATGAAAGCCTGTACAATATTTCGGACGCATGGTTAGGAGCACGCGTAGAAAGTTTTGGAATGGATCGACCGATTGTTGTATGTACTCTATCTTATCGTTGGCAAAAATCTCGTAATTAGATATATTCATACAATGGTTTCAGTTTACAATTCAATAAAAAAAAAAATGAACGCCTAGTACGTACTGCGACTTGAAAGATTCTCTTGCGTCTGGCCAGAATCTCACCTGCCTCGATTCATTGCAAGATGCAGGAAATGTCTACATACAAAATTCACGGCAACAATGAGTTGAGGTCGGCGAATTGAATTCAACGAATCGCAGTGCGTACTAAGCGTAAATTAAGTATCTTACAAATGTGCAAGTGTGAATTACATCTGAATAAAAATTAGGGGTTTTGTCTCACATTCGAAATACAAACTTAACATAGCATGTGTCCAATCTATTAACCCAGGTGACGATTGCCAATATTTGGTGATCGAAGGAAAAAATTCAAGAAGTGTTGAAATTTTGCACGACTGTTCGTTGGTACCCGGAATATAAAATACATAGCATACTAAGTGCTAATTTATATAATACTTGCGGCTCAAGCCGGAAAAAATGCGGATTGCTATGCGGCGCGCATTTTTCTTGTAGCATTGCTTTGGCATGGCGCCTCAACGATCTTCCTGACTTGATCCCTCAATGCGGCTTCAGCTGCAAGTATAAATTGGCACTAAAAGTACCCGCCGGAGGGACGAATATAAAGGGGAGTTTTTTAGGGGTTTTTATCTATATCTCTGTAACTATTATTTTCAACCATAAGTGTTGTAAGAACAAAATAAAAAGACGGAATATCCTACAAAAGGGGTTCTATCCATTTTTGTCGTAGGACTAATGCTTTAAATTAAAAGATACATGGCATATACATAATGTCGACTTTAAGCAGGCATACGACTGTATCGATCGTGGTGTACTGCACAACATCATGCTGCAATTTGGTATACCAACAAAACTAGTGCGACTTACAAAGATGACGATGACCAACTCCGTCTTCCAGGTCAAGATGCATAATAGACTTTCTGATCTACTTGAAATACGCACTGGTCTGAAGCAGGGCGATAGACCGGCGCCGACGCTCTTCAACCTGGCACTGGCATACGCTATTCGGGCTATGAATATGGACAACAGCGAGACTATACTCATCAAGTCGAGACAATTAGCAGCGTACGCCGACGACATCAAAATCATGTCCCGAAGATTGGCAGATGCAGAAGAACTTCTGCATACACTTGATACCGCTGCAAAAGAAGTTGGATTACGTATCAACGAGGGTAAAACTAAAATAATGGTGCAATCGAGGACAAGGAAGCCAGCACAATTGAGCTTCAATGTGGAGGACCTCAGCATCGAGTTCGTGAACGACTTCATAATCCATGTGTTGCAACTTGTCAAAGGACGCCAACAAAACTGAAGAAATCAAGCGACGGATACAGCTAGCTAATAAGACTTTTTTCTCGGTTCTTCCCATAATTAAATCGAAGCATGTGCACAGAAACACGAAGCTCCGCCTAACTCAAGGCTCCGGAAAAAAAGCTAGACACATTCGAACGCAAGGCTCTGCGGCGAATTTTCGGGGCTATTTGCGATCGAAATGGATGGCGCATCCGGTACAACCATGAGTTGTATGAACTGTATGATGAGCTGGAAGTTTCGAAAATCGTCAAATTACAACGACTTCAATGGGCAGGGCATGTACAACGAATGGACGATGATCGCATGCCAAAGAGAGTAATGAACGAACGAAGAGTCGACGAAGCGAGACTACGAAAACGACCGAGAGCTCAGTAAGATTAGAGGACGCGGTCACGTGACCGAGATAATTGGAGGACAACGATCCAGGTGGCCAAGGCTGTCGCGCCACGATGATGATCAAGATATATGTATAGGAATTTCACAAAAATCATGATTTTTGGAGATATATCATTAGGTAAGGTTTAAAAGGGCTGCTCTGACACAAAGAGCACACTTAGACCATCATAGGGTCTGTTGTGATACCACCATGGATTAATCCACCGACCAGAAACCTACTCATCCAACTAGCCGGAGATGACAACGAACGATGTAACTGTAACACTAGCCTCCTTCAGGTCATTCAAGTCGGTGAAGTAGCAGGACCCAAGGGTGGGCTTCCTCTCTCCAGCCAAAGCAGGACAGGTACAGAGCACACATCACTTCAGCTTTTGCAGCAGTTATTGTGCGGGACTCGAAGATTTCAGGCATGTTCTCCAGTAAGGCAATGGCCAGTGATAACCCCCACAACATTTCTAATGTACCTCCTATCCAAAAGCCGCAATCCAGAGGATCGATAAAGGTTGAGTGTAGGCCATATTTGCCCGGTTTCAAAGCATATACTGCCAATACTTCACATAGTCTTTGCTCTGTCAGTCGTAGCAGCATAATAGAGATACATATATCATTAGTTTAACGCAAATTACAGGTAATTATATAAATTGAATTAACAATGAACATTGTCATTCATAATAAAGATTCAACTATTTTTAATTACTTAAAATTCCATTTGCATTGAAATTTTTATGTTACAAAAATCATTTTTGAAATGTTAATTATTAGTTTTGTATAACTAGACAATTAAAAATGCATCCTAAAGTTCTGAAATTTTGCATAGTAATTGGAGTGCATCATATTAAAAATCCGCGAAGGTGGGAGATAATCTATAAAAAGGAGAGGGGAGAAAATGTTGAAAGATTTTTTTTTGCTTATATCTCGGCAACTATCAATTCTAGTTTAAAGCTTTATTAAAGTAAAATAAGGTACACAAAATTTCCTATAAAAAAAATCTAAACTATTTTATCGTAGGACTAATACCATAGACGTTATATGATGAACAATATACTGAAATTTGACAGAACTCGTAATACATATTCTGGGGATCATTAATTTAAAGCATATTATGTAAATTTAAGTGGATAATGGAGATTGTCATTCATAATAAATAGTCAGTTGTAAAGAACAGTTGTACAAAATTACTAAATTTCGAAACTTTTTCCTTTGATCGCCATATTTTTGTCATTTTAAATGGGGCTATTTCAGCGTTTACTGACACGTTATTTGATGATTATTCCACTTCGGGGTAACAAAAGAGCAATTCACAAAACATGTATAATAATTAAAATACAGAAAAAGTGGTTATTACATTTTGGATGTATTTTTTGAAACATTCCTGTTTCGTGAATATCAGGAGAATTCTCTCTATTGCATTTGGAGAGAATTTTTATAATTCCTTAATTCCTTAATTTCCGGCATTTCCGCTTTATGTAGTTCATTTCCGCTTTATGTGGTAAGAACCTCAAGAACTCACTCGGGGAGATTTGTAGGTCCTAAGGCGGCTATTACACTATAAAAGTTCTTTTACAAATATATTTGACGAACGATATTTCAAAAGAACTTTTATGAATGATATAAGCCGCTAAAGGGGGAAGATGTGCAAGCATATTAGAAAAGTAGTTGAAACAAGCAACGTCCATGTCGCAAATCTTCTCTTAGGCGGCTATTACACTATAAAATTTATTTGAAAATAGCTTTCATAAAAGATATTTGTAAAAGAACTTTTATAGTGTAATAGCCGCCTAAAGCAGAAATTTCTTTAGTTTCGTGAAAATTCTCTCTAATTGAATAGAGAGAATTCTCCCAATTTTTGCGAAACAAGAATGTTCCGAAAAAAAACTAGGAAAACTCCCCCTCCGCCGTGAGCTCACCACTCACCGGCGGGACTTTTATTATGATATACGAGTACTCCTGCTACCAACCAACAATCGTCCCATCTTCAAAACTTCCTGAATTTCTTCACTCGCTACCTGGGGGATATGGCCTATAGCTTAAACGGTATTCGAAACGTAATTTGTCTCACTGAGGGCGAACCTCACTTCAGTAGAATATTTTTTCAAAGTTCCCAAACTCCTTTTTTAAATTTTCTTCAAGCTTAGTGATTTTGCGCTAACACATGCGAACTTGGTATGTAGAACGAAACCAAGTGAAAAAATTCCCAAACAAAAATAGTTTCAGTAACTGAAAAAAAGCAAAAATGTAAAAGTCATCACATTAAAGAAATCTGCAATTGTGCGACTGTGGTCGTCGAGGAACTTAAATTTCTGGCGTTTCTTTCCTAATTTGAAGTGGAAATTTTAAAGAAGTTTCAAATCCGATTTTTTATAGTAAAATTAAATATATACATATTTTTTAATGGTATTCAAACTGAGAAGACAGTAGTTTCTACATTTTTTTGTGTTGTAACGTTAGCCGGTTGGTGTTTAGTTAGAAGCGTGTTCATAATAATAATAAAAAACAGGGATTATAAATATTCATACGACAATAATCACCATAAATAAACATATTTGTTTGATTTGCTTTTACCATCGACTTTATCAAAATGCCAACCAACCGACACAGCCAAAAAGCTATTTAAAGTTTTAATTGGAAGTATTTTCATGTCGTATACAATTAACAATTATGAGTAATGCAGGTTTTACCAGTGAGATATCTGATTAATAAATTAATATGTGACTATATATAACATACATTCTGCAAGGTGTGTGCTCCACGTTTAGTGTATCGATATCCACTGAGCAACGAAACTGATTTATATGAGAATATGCCTACAGGATCTTGTTTTGTGATGGGACACTTGCACGATGCTACAGTTGAACATATTGATCCATGCAAAAAGAGAAATATGGGTAAGTATAATTATTCCAAAATGCTTATTTGATAAGGCAATAATATTAAAACCTCATATTGGTGATCAACGATTGCGCCTTCTGAAGGCACCCATTGTTAAAGATGTTGGCTATATTAAATGGATATGGTGTACTGCAGTCCTCACCCACTCCAATTTTCCCATTCGCAAACAGCGTACTGGGATACTTTCAGTCGCCAGGTTTCACTACTGCCATCTAAGTTTCACAAACGGCGGAAGCTTGGGTGGTGTGCAGGCGGCCGGTGGTTTTACCTCCACCCTATCTCTAATACCAATTCATTAAATACCAATAGTGGTAGAAGCAAAATAACCAGCATGCTGACTTTAAACTTGCTCAATCGTAAACGCACATTTAATGTTTCATTTCCACGTGAACGTTGCGCCGTACACAGTACATTTAAAATGAAATGAAATAAAAAGCACCAACAACAATAAGATCCTGTAATGTTTGATCGAACTCGGGTTCGTTGGATATTCTTATGCTGAATAAGGAAACACTTTAATTGAAAACACATACACACTTTATTTAATAAACGAAATACATATATACACACGTAACTAACTAAATAAGCTTTTTATTGAGTAAGTCGAAAATAAAAAGCTTTAATGTCGGTTTAGGCTGTTTCCTAATGTATTTGGTCATTCTGAGTTGAATGAAACTAAAGGCAATTCCATACAATCGTTAGTTCAATAGATATTCACATTTTTCCAGATATTTTTATTAGTTAATTTTTTTTTTTATTAAATAAGTTGAAAATAAAAGGTGTTTATTCCACTTTTAGGTTGACTTCTAATGTACGTGGTCATTCTGAGTCGAATGAAACCATCTACAATTCCATACGATCATTAGTTCAAAAGATACTCACATTTTTCCAGATTTTGTTATTAATTAAAAAAAAAACTTATTTATTAAATATGTTTAAAATAAAAAGCTTTTTTTAGCAAAACTTTTATAAACAAGGTTAAAATATCTACGAATTGAGGCTAAACCAAAACTTTTAACTGTTAAATTTATCAATATAGAGTTATTAAGGCTCAAATCGCTAAAAAACAATTTCTGCATTTTCGTTCACAGTCACAACTACAATAAAAACGGGCCGATTTGGAAAGTATTGGGCTAGTTAAACTTGGAATAGAATCTTAAACTTTTGTCAAAAGAGTTTTTTCATTTGTACTATCGATTTCAGAGATATGTAAGCTTGAAAAGTGATATAGTGTGATTTTCCTCCAAAGCCTCAAAAGGTGACGTTTTTCGACCATCGGTTTTGACTATACTACTAAACCGAATTCGAACTTTGAGCAATGCATTGGATGTAGAATTTGACGCTCTTTAGTTAGGCACCGTTTAAAATTTATGAGGGGAATATTAAAAAAAAAGGGCTCAAATTTTTCGGTTTTTCGCCCGTACAGCCACTCTGCCGCGGGGTCCAAGATGGCTCCATCTCTTAAAATAAAAGTATGGGCCCAACTAGATAGAGATAGATAGATATAAAAATACGAGCTACTTTCCTAGCAGGAAGGCACTGCGACCATAAAGATCTATTGTGCCGTAGCTCATTAATCCAAAAGACCGTCCACCCTTCTAATAAAGGGCAGTGTCTTTAGCAGGAATCAACCTGAATTCTGCAGTGCTGATAGTAGCCTGCCCGAGGAGTGACATCCTAAAACGCGCGATGGCGGGACATTCGCACAAGATGTGCTTGGTCGTTTCCACGTCTTCCAGACAAAGACGGCATTCAGTCTCGCCTGACAGACCCATCTTGTTCAGGTGATATCTGACCAGGTGATGGCCAGATAAGTACCCCACTAGGAGTCTTAGGTGGGTTCTACTCATTTGGGTAGTACCCTTGTGACTGAAGGGAATTATCAGCTCCTTTGATTGACGAAGCCCTGGAAGGTTATTCCAGTACTGTTGACGCAATCGTGCAAACCAATCTGTGATCCGCAGTTTGGCCGAGGCCAGTCCAAAGCCACAGTAAGGCTCAGGTCCATGAAAACGACTGGATGATCCTTGTCTAGCAAGTTCATCCGCAGCCTCGTTCCCCTCAATGCCCTGGTGGCCTGGCACCCAACACAAGAAGACTCGGTTTTTGGTTGCCAATAGTTGAAGGAGATTGTAACACTCCTTCACCAGTTTTGAAGAGACCTTAAATGAGGAGAGCGCTTTTATAGCTGCTTGGCTGTCTGAGTAGATAGCAATGTGAGCGCCGCGAAGTCCAGTTTCCAAGATTACCCTGGTGCAGACCTCAATGGCGTGGATCTCAGCTTGAAAAACGCTGGGCGAGACTCCCATTGCGATCGAAATCCTGGTGTTGGGTCCAAAGACACCTGCACCAACACCCTGTTCTGTTTTAGACCCATCGGTGAACCACTTGATACATCTAGGGTCTGGACAGGGTGTGTCATTTACCCATTCAGAGCGGTTAGGGATGAGGGCTGAATATTTTCTGCCGAAGCAAACCTCCGTGATCATGTAATCTGATCTCAAGCAGATCTGCACGTCAGGAATTTGATTCAGAATGCTCATGTGACCGCTTTCTTCACTACGCACATCGGAAGTTAAACGAAGTCTGAGAGCATTTAGAGCTGCTGATTCTTGAATGAATATATGCAACGGAGTAAGTCCAATAATCGCCTCCAGGGCTGGCGTAGGACAAGTGCGCATAGCTCCAGTGATGCCAAGGCAGGCAAGGCGTTGAAGCTTATTGCACTTCAGTAAGACAGAAGATTGCTGAGTTTTCGGCCACCACACAAGCGCTGCGTAGGTCACCATAGGCCGCACCAGCATGGTGTATAACCACTCAATTATCTTTGGGGTGAGCCCCCATGTCCCTCCAAAGAAACTTCTGCAAGCCCACATTGTGCGTGTGGCTTTGCCAAGTACATTATCTATGTGAGTATTCCAGGTGAGTTTCGAGTCTAGAGTTACCCTGAGACATTTAACTTCAGTGGAATAATCTAAGGTCGTGCCGCCTAACGAAATTGGATCCAATGTTATGTTTCGTTTTCGTGTGAACGGCACAACGACAGTTTTCTGTGGGTTTACATGTAAGCCCACAGCCACACACCAGTGTAGAACTATGTCAAGGGCCGACCTCATCACCTCAGTGATGGTAGATTCGAATTTGCCCCTGACTATGATAGTTAAATCATCCGCGTATCCGATAGTAAGATAACCGCGCTCATCATGGTAATCAGCTCGTCCACGACAAGGGACCACAAAAGGGGTGACAGAACGCCACCTTGTGGACAACCCTTTACGGCATTCACGCAAATGGATGTACTGCCTAGAGTTGAGTGAATATCCCGTCCCCGGAGCATGGCATCTATCCATGCAATGGTAGCGGGCGGGATGTCCCTGAGTTCCAGTGCTCTGGAAATGCACTCGTAGCCGGTATTATCGAAAGCCCCCTCAATGTCAAGAAACGCGCAAAGTGCGATTTCCTTTTGACTGAGGGACTTTTCGATTGTACTGACAAGGCTATGCAAGGCGGTTACTGTTGACTTACCCTTCGTGTACGCGAATTGCATACGATGTAGGGGGCTCGACAGTTCCATCTTGTGCCTGATATGCAAATCAAGCAACTTTTCCATGGTTTTAAGGAAGAAGGAAGGAAGGCTAATCGGTCTATAGGATTTGGGCATATGATCCGGCTTATTGCCCGCTTTGGGTATGAAGACCACATTAACTTTCCTCCAAGGTTGTGGTATGTACCCTAGGGTGTAACTTGCCCTAAAAAGTTCGATTAGCGGAGTTATTATGATCTCCAAGCTGTTTTGTAACAGAGCGGGGAAGATGCCGTCTACTCCGGGAGCTTTAAATGGCTCAAAGGATTCTATCGCCCATTTTACTTTGTCCATGTCATGGACCCAACTAACATTCGTACTAAACCGCATTTCTCTATCATATTTTGCAAGGTGGCGTCCATTTATATCGCTTACCGTTCCAACTAGATAGTTCGAGACTCCGATAGAGCTCGTTCTAATTGTGACTTGTCATCGAAGTTGCCAGATGGTTCGAGACTCCCATAGTGCTCGTTCAAAGAGAATCAGAGAAGAGATAGAAGGAAATGAAATTACCCGAGAGACACGAAGCATCGTTTGGCAGCTTGGTTCCACTACTATATGGACCGGGCGTGTGTTCCGGGGAAATTAAATGGAATTGGGGAATGTAAGTTTGACATGTTGGTTCGTTACTATATAGGCCGGGCGAGTGTTCCGGGGTAGGCGGCGCGTGTCTCTCTGTTTACTTTTCACCAGACGGATTGAGGTGGAATTGCTTCAGGGAATTTAGTGAACATAGATTGTGATTATCCTTTCTTCTATCTCTCTCTTCTCCCTAGAGAATCTCTGGAGGAGTAATCAGCATATACTGAACACTAAACTCATGTTTGAAGTAATTCCACTCGTAAAAAGTGAACAGAGATACAGACGCCCTCTTCCCCGCAACACATGCTCAGTCCATATAGTCGCACATGAAATGTAAATCTCCTTTTGTTGTTGGTGCCTTTCAATTCAATTTTTCAATGTTTCGTGTTTTGCGCAATATACACGTGGAAACGAAGCATAAAATAGCCGAAATTCAGTGCATTAATGTCACCATACACTGTCGAACTCGAACTCGAACATGGTACAAGTGGACCGGATTTCTTCAGGTTTTTGTGAAGTGTGTGTGTGTCTTGAGCTATTCAGAGGACATTTGTATTAGGTTCGTGTTCGAGTTGGAGTTCGACAGTGTATGGCGACACTTAATAAAATAAACATGTTTAATTCAGATTTACATAAAACGGTTAATTCCCCATATGGTTTACCTATATACATTTTAATTGCTGTATCAAACTTGTTTCTTTTTTTTAAGTATTTCCCCAAATATTTTTTTAGGCAGGTCAAAAGATGATTTAATGTGTCAAGCAGGATTTAGTACAGCATTTTCCATTCAAAAGGTCTGTTGAGTTACAATTTACTCTCGGCATAATAATTATTTCATATGTAATTCTAGGACAAAGAATATTTATATGTAGGTTCGCCAAGTCATCAGACAATATCGTACTCCAGTAAGTTACAATTTAATATTATGACAACCACGATTGTAACTACGTTTTTATTTATAGGGCATATACATGCTTTTCGTTTGCCCGAATATACAGAAACGAAACAACGTAGGAAAAATTTTCATCTCGACCACGACGTAGGCACGTATTTTCAATATGCCTTGGCTTCCATCAAATTTGGATCGAAAGGGGTTCTTGTAGCCAGTATGCCACGCGGGTCAAATTACAATGGAACGGTGCTGATATTTGATACTACTAGAAGTGTTGCTACAAAAATTGTCGGTGAACAACTTGGCTCCTACTTCGGTTATGCACTTTGTGTGCTAGATATTAATGGAGATACAAAGGACGATCTCGTCATTAGTGCACCATTATTCGTAAAGGGCGGTAGAAGTGAGCAGGATATCTACGACGTCGGGAGAGTATACGTTTATATTCAAAATAAAACAACTGTAAGTTATTCTTTTATACTTGTAGCAACGTCGTTAGTCCATTCTTCCAAGCTGTAATCTTCATCCTTACCAACTGTCGAGGTTTCGATCTGGGAACCTAAGCCCGCCAAACACATTTTCATTTTTCACGTTACATTTTTCATTTCCTTTTTTTAGGGTTTTGTAGTAAAAACAAAACCCTTATGAAATCGGTCATGCGTCCGCCTGTCTGTCTGTCCATGAAATATCTCACGAGCCGCCGTACATGAAATTTGGTGGAAATATGCAAAAGGACTATAATTCTCTGGAGAATGTGATGCGTCGTAATAGGCCAACTTTAAGGAGGGGTCCCCATAGAGGGGAAATGAAGGTCGAAATTTTTGTTTTCGGTTGGTATAGGCAAGTGGTCCATTTTTGGAATTTTCTTCAAATTTGAAGAAAGGAGAAAAGAGGGAGAGGGGAATTTATGTGATCCGAGTTTGTCCCCCCCCCTTGCATTTCGAGAACGTTATAAAATAAATATGAAAATTTACAGAAAAGCAGCATTTCACTAGCATGGAAAACTAAAAATAATATTATAGAATTTTAAAATCTCATCATGGTTAGGCTGGTCGCTGACTATTATTTTAATTTTTTTTTTTTGTATGCAAGTTTGCAATTTGCAATGTCGTCTTAACAGGAATGGTTAAGCATCTCGAAGAGTAGGACAGTTTGTCTGGTATACATACATATCTATTTATAGCAAAGCTTCTCGAATTAAAACTATTACTTTGAGAGGTGACAGATGGAGTCTTTTTTTTTTATAAATTGGCATGTAAGATACTATATCATGGGTAAGACATTTTAATTGTGTTGTTTTTATCCATCTGAGTGGTACCAAGAAGAACAGGGAGTCAATATTTGCATACCCAAATAAATCCTTGCTACAAAACCCTCGGATTGCGGGCGTAGCCCTCTATTTTCCGGTTTCATTTAATTTTTAAGGTCGGTATTAAGGAAGACATTCACTATCGATCCACACCAAACCACGTTACTTTCATATAGTCCGGGGAATAGAGGCATGTTGACTTGGAAAAGGTTCAGTAGTTTATAGGCCGATCCCGTAGTTCCGTCTGTCTGTCTGTTAGTTTCTATGCAAACTAGTCTCTTAGTTTTAAAGCTATTGCGCTAAAATTTTGTACAAAGTCTTCTTCTTGTTGCAGGCTATACTATATATATATTTTATATCATATATGAACCAACGGAATCGGACCACTGCGTCATATAGTTGCCATAGGAACGACCAGTCCTAAAGTTAGTCTTTGTTATGCCGGGTTTCCCCCAAAGAGACAGTTTATAAAAACAGTTTTGTTTTCAAAAACAAAAACAGAAACAAGTCTTGTTTTTTAAACAGTTCTGTTTAATGTAAACAGACTGTTCCATTTGAAAAGACTGGTTTTGTTTCCAGTTCTGTTTAACTTGTTCTACATAGCGTCCCGGGGATTTCATAATTAAATCCGGTTTGTTGTCCTGTGCTGTCGCAGAAAACAAAAGCGCGTGTTTCAACCAACCAGACAAAAAACAAGAACAGGAGTGCGTTCCATAACGTAACTATAGTCAGAGCTGTAGTCAACTCTGACTACTGTCATAGTCAGCTATAGCTATGGGTGTTATGGAACGACAATAGTCGTAAAGTAGCACAAACACTCGCCATCTTTTTCACTACACACACATTTGCGTCGGTATTTCACTCTCCATGCAAAAATTTTCAACACACAAACACTCTTTCGCACCAATTTTCCTCAAATTAAATTTAACGTGCTCTAAACTGCATAAAACAATTCAAAATTAATGCAATAATAAAGTAATTTTGCACAACATTCACTGTTTACTGTCAGTTTGCCTTCGTGTGTACGTGTGTGTGTGTGATAGCTATCGATAGCTATCGATAGCTTCCCCTCATGAGCACGAGCTAGAATAGTTGACTACATTGCTGACTATTGTGTGTTATGGAACGACGATAGTCAACTACAATAGTTGACTATCGGAGTTATGGAACGGCAATAGTCAGTGATAGTTGACTATAGTCAACTATAGTTATGTTATGGAACGCACTCCTGTTTTAGAAAACAAAACATTTTCCCATTCGCGTCGCCCGATCCATCGGCCGATATTGTGATCGCCCAAGGGTCGCACAGTGTATGCGCCTATCATGGGCGATTTTCTATCTAACTTTGATTAGCAGATATTTTGTGTCGATTCAATCGGCCGACGGATCGCTCCCTCTATGTAGAGTCTAATACAATCTACGGAAGAATGTGGTGTACTCGCATTTACTCGTATATAGGATTTGACATTTCGTTTCGTTTCATTGCCTGCGTTCACATTTTGGAGCGCTTCGGTTATTCAGCAATTGAAATGCATGTAAACGGAAAAATCAGTGATTTTTTCCATTTAAATGCATTTCAATTGCTGAATAATCGAAGAGCTCCAAAATGTGAACGCAGGCATTAATACCCATTAATAATCGCCACAAAATATCAGCTGATCAAAATTATATGGAACTGTCAAAAAAATCGTCGACGATAAGTGCACACACAGCCCGATATATCGACTGATATCGATATCGTTGCGACGGATCGGCCGATCGACCGCTGCGTGTATGGCTCGTTTAAGGCCCTAACCAGATCGAACGCAGCAGCAGCGGCATCGGCAGCAGCAGCGGTGGCAGCAACAACAAGAACAGGTAGATCAGTCGCGATGACACAGCGGCGAGACAGGTCGATGACACAGCGGCGTGACAGGTCGCTGTGTCATCGTGACAGATTTATCTGTTGTTGTTGCTGCCACCGCTGCTGCTGCCGATGCCGCTGCTGCTGCGTTCAATCTGGTTAGGGCCTAAGAAAGACTACAGCAGATCGATTTCATACACTTTCAAAATGCTACGTTACGAGTATTTTGTATGCGGCTGGTTGCAGAAATATAAGTACGTAAAATTTAAGAAAAAGTATTGTAAATTTAAGAAGAATTTAATGGTTAAGAATATTAAGATCTCAGAATAGAAGAAAATCTAGAATATGGGTGTCATGGGTGTCATATGGCCATTTGAATTGACAGGGTTTCTTAACTCACTAGTAAAATACTTTCATGGATAATTTTATAGGAAACATTTTGGAATCCAATTACTATCGATGGCTTCAATGGAGGAGGCCGTTTCGGACTTGCTCTAACGTCACTTATGGACATAGACAAAGATGGGTACATGGATTTTGCAGTTGGCGCACCGTATGATGGTCCTGAAAATCGAGGTGCCGTTTATATTTATCGCGGTAAGGCAAACGGGCCATTGACCGCTTACAGTCAAGCAATATACGCTGAAGAATTCATGAATCCCCCAACTACCTTCGGATTTTCTTTATCAAGTGGTGTGGATACAGATGGAAACCAGTATCCGGATATTGCTGTTGGAGCATATGAAGCGAATAAAGTATTCCTTTTCAAGTAAGTTGATTTAACGAACGTACTCATATTTATGTTAATGCATTGAGTTCTGTTGCTATTTACGTTTTTTTTTCTAGATCGCGACCGGTAATTAGTGTAAAGGGATCAATCAAGTTTACCGTTGCGAATAATGTATTCTCGTTGTCGCCTAAGAATTGTACGCAGAATGCAATTCCGGTAACATGCACAAATATCGAATCGTGTTTTTCATTTACCGGACTAGCTGCACCTAATAAAATTGGTAAAATTATAGTAAAATTATAATGGGTTGATCGGTGAAAGTATCGGCAGTTTTCTCAATATTTTGTTTTGTTTAGTAACTCTCACAAGAAGGCGTTTGCTCTTCACTACACGAAAAATATGGAATCGGATGTTTTTCGGCCGAATTGATTGAATTTGCACGTACACATATCCATAAGCCATGTTGGTACTTTGAATTAAAATACAGGTTGGGCCAACATGGAATGGTTGGCGGGCGGCGGTTCGGATCGGATCGATGACTGTATGACTTCGTCATCGATCGATTCTTGAGTGGGCACGCTATATGTAGGATCAAGAAGCTCTTAAAAATAGGACGCCCATCGTTTGTTGATGCTATCAGTGTCACTGTTGATGTTTGCGTCCTTGTCCCTACAGAGGGCTAGTCTTGGGTTGATAGCCATTCTTAAAAGTATTTGGTAGTCTGTTCGCTTGTCTGGTATTCTTAGTAGCTATGTAGGTTATTATTCACGTTCAGCAGCTGCTCTTCAAAATATTTTTTTTTTGTCTGATGATTTGTTTGATTTTCGCCGTAGCTTGTCATATTTCTTTGGCTTTCTTGGCTCTTGTTGGTCATTCAATAACGCGTGAAATTGATTTCCCAAAGTTGTCGACAGAGATCATATAATGTACACACATGTATCAAGCCTAAAAATATTACCATGCTAAAATGATTACCATTTTTTTTTATAAATTAATGAACTTTTAACATTCGTTATTTAATTGAATTATACATAATAAACTATAAAATAATATCTCCCTTTTATTAGTTTTGTCGATTACCTGGACATTAGATGTATCAACGAAGGGACCTCGTCGTATATTTTATTTAGAAAGCAATATAAGCACCACTAAAAGTTCTATTATGAATATAAGCATGGAAACAGAAAACTGTGTATCACATTCTGTATACCTTGATCCCGGTTTGAAAGACTTGCTAACACCCTTTGTTGCAGAAATGAAGTATACTTTACATGATAGTCGTGAAAATGAAATGGAACGCAGTTCATTTCTTTTACCTATAGTTGATCCACTTGTTGAAACGGTGAAACGAGACCAATTTCGCTTAATTGATAATTGCGGCTCTGATGGAATTTGCATACCAGACTTGAAACTAAATATCACGTAAGTTTACATTTTACAATATTTGAAAATGATAGGCGTGTTGTTTTTGGGAGTTTATCGGGTGTAGGGTAAAATAACCCACGCGTTACGCCAACAACGTTAACCTGGATAGTTTAGTAGGGTGGCTAGCCTACACTCGATAACCCCTCAATAACTTGCACATGCATGACCCATAGATTGCCTTAGTGTCGTGTAGAATCTATAGCCTCGTATACATATGAGCAATCGTGCGCGCACGAACGCTGTGCGCGCATAGGGATCCACTAGCAATGGATCGTGTTCGTGCGGATAAAATTGTGCGCGCACGCATGCTCCTACCGTACACATATGAGTATTCGTGCGCGCACAGCGTTCGTGCGCGCACGGATGCTCATATGTATACGAAGCTTAATATGTTGCTTGTGTTTTTGCCAATCAGCCAAGTTCATTGGTAAACTAAGATTATGTCTTGATCTGATAGGGCCATGCCTAATGTCACCGGCACGACATATTATTACAATTGGAATTGCATCGGGCGGCACTTTAGTTCTCTAAAAACACACTTTCTGGACACTTGCATCAATTTGGTCGAAGCCGCAGCCCCGGGGATCAGTCGCACAGCATCGTGGAACAGTTCACACTTGACAAAGTACATCTTTTGACCGCACGACGACACACTTTCATCGCGCACGTGTTTGTTTTCCCGGATCACTAGATGAAATTTTACTAACAAATAAACACTGAACGCGGCAAACAAAAACTAAACACGGAACACACAAATACCGGGGACTCGCCAGCACCAGTCACCGACCACTGGATTGTAGATACGATGGCATCATTAAAGGAAATAATTGCGCAATTTAGCCGTCAAAATCAGCCCCCCTCCCCTCCTCACATCTGCTTTCCACTTGTAGAACATCCTTACTCTTTGAAGAGAGAATATATGAGGAAATGAAAAAGAGCGAGAGAAACGAAGCAATTCGGCACAAGTGAGGAAGTAGGAAGGGGGATGGAAATTTGACATCTCTTTTGCTCTATATGGACCGGGCGGGTGTTCCGCGGCATAGAGACAAACTGGAATGTTATTGTTCCAATTGGAAAAGTAGGAGAGGGGATGACATCTTACGTGCTTCCTGTGTTTTATATAGACTGCGCGGGTGTTGCGCAGTGAAGGGCGTGTGTCTGTTTACTTTTTACGCCTGGAATTGCTTCAAATAGTTTAGTGTTGAGTATATGCGGATTGCTCCTCCATAGGTATTCTCTATGTTCTTACTTGACCGTGCGAAGTATAGTGGTTCGCGTCTTTGACCAAATAGTGAGTTTTAATTTGAGTGAATTTCTCACTCCCCTTGCGTGGGCCCCGCTCGCTTTGCGACCGGAGCGGCATAAGGGATTGCAACCCTCAGTATACCACCCTAGAACACTCGCTGCGCTCGCTCTATATCCCACAGTGGTAAACCCACTATTAGCCAAGGCACAAGGAACAACGATGCGTCGCCCGGTGAAATAGGAATATACCTATTTCTTTAGTGCTGCTTCTCCCAGCGCATTCACAGATTTGCTCAAAGTCATTCAGGTATATTCCTATTTCACCGGGTGACGCATAGTGGTTCCAGCCTTGGCTAATCGTGGGTCTACCGCTGTGGGATATATCTGCTAAACTATAAAAAATACAACAAAATTGAATGGGATATTCTTAAAGGAAATTTAGTGCTCATTAATTTTTTCATGCGGCGAACGGTTTTCGAGATATACGCGAAAAAAGGTACTGTCTTCGTCCCCTGTCTCTTTTCCAAACCTCGTGGGTCCGGGGACTTCGAAACTAGCCAAACAAAACTCCATAGTCCTTTTTTGTGTTACAAACATTTCTACCTAGACCCCCGTTTTGAGAGTTGATTTACCGAACTACAAAAGTAATTTCTTTTTATAAATTTTCAGTACTAACCATAGTCACACACTTGGTTCGCCCGATCCTTTGATATTTGAAATTTCGGTATCCAATAATGGCGAAGATGCTTATGAGACCTCTTTTTTCATGACATTTTCGGAAAAGTTGTATTTTCAAAAAATTGAGCAATCGGAATCGATTAAGCCGATGTGTTCGGTCTTTTCACGAAGAAACAATGAGATCATACAATGCGATGTTGGGAACCCATTCGTCAGTGGTAAATCGGTAAATATATTGTAATTGTTTGTATTTCGGACAAAAAGTTTTATGGACCTTGTAATCCTTTGTGCTGGTTCAAGGATTTGAATAGCTGGCCCGGATAATGAAAACGAATGAATCGAAAAGTCTGCTACTTGAAGGTGCTAGTAATATTTTTCACTTTGTACTTTTGCAGATTAAATTGACGGTTTATTTAATTCCTTCCCACAAGTACGATGCAACTCCCAGTTACACTTTACATTTTAAAGTGAATTCTACAAACGTTGAGAACACAAGTACAACGTTCGATAATACAGCGCTTGAAACAATAAACATCATTACAGACACACGGATTATGGTAACAGGGTAAGTAAGCCTCTAATGCCGACAAATGGAAACGTATGGAAAGTTATTGAATTTTTCCTTGATTTTGCTAGCACCACTGTGGAGAGTAATATTTATTACAATATCAAAGATTATAAGCCTATGGAATTTACAAATGAAACCGATATTGGGCCGGAAGTTGTTCATAAATTTGTTATTCGTCCTGAAGGAGTTACACCAATTCACCAAGTAAATTTTTACATACAATGGCCTGCTAAGACGTTTGCAGGTAAGTGAAAAGAAAAAAATTGTATAGAATGATATGGTATGGTATGATAAGACATCAGACTGACGCTTCAGATGTAATGTATATTCATTACTGTAAGCAATGTATAGTATGTTCTATTTCCGTAGACATGTTACGTAAATCTAATTAGATATGTATGTAGACGACGGTGTATTTTTACTACTTTACTTTACCATAGGTTAGGTTAGGTTATAGAGGTTGCTCCGACATGCGGAGCACACATAGACCACCATTGCGTCCGTTGTGATACTGATATTACAGACTCAACAAGGAGATCTTCCGACCAATACTTAATCCGCGACCCATCCGAAGCGAACAATGAACCGATGAAGCTGACCAGTATTTACCTCATTCAGGTCGTTCAGATCGGTGAAGTAATAAGACTGACATGGGTGGATTTCCTTCTACCGGCAAGAGCAGGGCAGAGCAAATGAAATTAGCACTCCTCCTCATCCTCGTCGCCACAGCTTCTGTAGCAATAATTGTACGGCAGTCGAAGTCGGAAGCAAAAATCAAAACAAATCAAAACAATTTATGGCGGTGCTTTAACTTGGTTGAGGTAAACAATTTCCCCCGTGACGCGGGGCGTTAGAATAATGCCACGACCTTTCCCGGCATGTCGTAGAAGCCGACTACAAAGGACAGGATGTGTATGCGTCATCAGAAAACGTACTAACGAAATATGCTCGGATGACTGATCTGTCGATTACGACTTTTGGCTATCGTTCAATGGCAAAGATAGTTTCTGGAATGTGAGTACTCTCCTGGACAATAGGGCAGGTCCCAGAACGCACTATTTCTTCAATAAGAGAGCAAATTTCAGCGGTATTAGTTAAACATGTTAGGACTTAGTGAGATAACATGGTGCAACAGCGGAAAACTCATCCCTCCATCGTGTAGCACTGTAATGTTGCACTCCGGTAAAGCTACCAGTAGTGATCATTCATGAGTCAGGTCAGGCTCCTTCTAATCAGAGCGGCGTGAAGCTGTCTCTTATCCTGATATTCGGTCACCGACAGAATCATGATAGCAAGGTTCCTGACCAAAATGAGAAACATCACAATTATACAATGATCCGCTCCAAATGAACCCGGCAACTTTGTGGCGAAAGACTCCTTCTACAAAATTTAACGCCGTCCAAAGCACCACACCCAAAGGTGACATTGTGATGGTTATGGGTGGGAGATCGGATAGTGCTGATAACAATGGTCTCAGGCATGTAATGGGGAGACATGGATGTCCATCAAGTTAGCATTACCACTTAAAAACTTCGAAGTCGCGTATAGTGGATTAATTGTCGTGAATTTGTCGTGAAAGAAAAAAATTATCGCGTTTTTTTTAAATATCCTGTGGTAATGATAACTTGACAGTCAAGTTAGCATTACCACCCTTGAAATAGGGTAAAAATTAAATATTTCGATACTGAGTATACTGTATTAATTGTGGTAAATTTGTCGCGCTTCATTTTAAGAAAATAAATTAAAACTCAAGTTAGCATTACCACCCCTTGAAATAGAGTAAAAATTAAAAATTTCAAAGTCGAGTATAGTGGATTAATTGTCGCTTTCAGCAATTTTCACTACAGCCGTTACTAGGGGACACCCGCGTGGAGGATTATAGTAGAGATTCTTCGTCCTCCATATTCTTGACTATATTCTAGTTTTGATAAATTTGCGGATTTCTGTCCATGTGTTGGAAAAACACCCCTTAGAAAAAATCCTGCGTACGGACCTGCTCATTACTTTTAGAACTGCCCTCGTACACACTCCATTTATAGTGATTTTTAGTCAGTGTAGGTCATAATACTCGAGCTAGGTATGCAGAGCATCAATCCATCAAGCGGAAAGTCGTGGTTTGGAACTCTGCCTCCCGTATATTCGAGTTTATGTCTACCAATCGACTCAGTAGTAAAAGGATACAGTGATAAATATTAATGAAATAATTACCTACTACTCACTTCCCCTTCACCATCATCTCGGAAATGAAATACTCTTTGAACTTCGTACCCCTATACTCCGACTTTGCATCAAAAAAGGAGCTACTTTATTATATATATTTTACTGTTTATTTTTTATCCTTCCCTCTTTTTAGGAGATGACGTTTTGTATTTTTTGGAGCAAATTGATGAACACCAAGTAACTTGTCATACTGAAATGGCCATCGATATAACCGGTGAACCAAGAGGGGCCGAAATAAGTACAAATCGGTTGAAATACACTACAGGGATTGATGATAATCTTATGGGTTACCTGAGTTGCACCAATTTTCAATGCGGCACTTTAAGTTGTATCATAACGAATTTATCAAAATCAGATGACGCGTGGATAGTGTTGCGAAGTCGGCTAGTGGCATTCACTATAGATCGTTTGGCACCTGATGTTCCTGTCCTATTGTCAAGCCGAATATTGGCTAGTGTCACTAATCGGCCGTATTTCAACAACTCAACCGACCCCGGTAATGTGTATATGCACGAAGTAGTATACAATGTAATCCCGCAAATGGAAAAGATTCAAATAGTTCCATTATGGGTTGTTGTAGCCTCATCTCCATTCGGAACAATTATTTTACTTTTAATGGTATATCCATTGTATAAAGTACGTAACAAAAAATATAGTATACTTACACACAAATTATTTAATACGGAAAACGTTTTTTTTTCAGTGTGGTTTCTTTAAACGACAAAAAATACCGTCATCTAACGAAGAATTATAATTTTACACGACTATATATTTGATTTTTCTTGTTTTCTTTATTTATTCTCAATTATCAATAAATAAAAAAAATATTATACAGTCGAGAACGGATAAGTGCAATCGCCTCTGGCAGTGAAATTTATTGCACTTATTCGTTTTTTTCACTTATTCGTTTTTTCACTTATCCGTTATTTCACTTATCCTGCAAAGATAGGCCAGTAAAATTGAATCAATTTGGGGGTCTTATAGAAAGTAATTGGGAAATAACTGGAAGTAATTGTAATCCCTTCTGTAGATTTTGAATATATGCAAACTGTGTTTTCACAGTCGCATAAGCTGAGCTTAACTTTTGACAGGTGAAAATCTGAGAAATTTGAGCCTTTTTTTTATAATTTTTCTTATAAATTCTGTGCTTCGCATCGTAAAATTTGATAGGATTGGGCGACCGGTAGCGCAATTTGTTGAGGCATCAGTCTCATGTTTGACTACCGGCGTTTCGGGTTCGAATCCCGTCCACGACGACGTTCGTGGCCATGGATGTGCAGGAGGTGTATGCCGGCAACTGCATTCTCCGAAACCAGCGGTTTGGACTATACTGCTGAACCGACATTCTGTTTTGAGCAGTGCATTGGACGCAGAATTTAGCGCTCTTTAATTTACGTCCTATAAAAATTTTCGATCTGAGGCAACGGTTTGAAGTTACAAGGAGAAAAAAGGGATTAAAATTATTCCCAGATCTTTTATAACTATTTCCTCTGAAGATCGTCACACATGAACGAGCATAACCATGACCGAACTTCCATCGAACCATCAATTTCATAGAACGTGTGGAAAAAAAATTCCCCCTATTTTCAACGTTCTATGATATTTTATGGTTCGATGGAAGTTTGGTCGTGGTTGTGCTCGTTCATGTGTGACCTTTACACCTCACCAAGCTACCTCGCGATTTTCACGATGAAAATCACTATCTTTACGGATTGTCAAGCCGCAGTAAAATCCCTCGAATCAGGGTTCTGCACATCGAAAGGCCTATCGGAGTGCAGGGCGAGACAAGCGGAAATAGATGACTTCTTTGATATTATCCTGTGCAGGATACTTGGCCACCATGGCTTTTTTTGGTAATTGCAGGGCTCGTCTGCGGGGAAGCCACCGATATGGCTTTGGAGCATAGCAGCGTTATCGCTACATTGATTTCCCTGGTTAAATCCAGAATAAAATCAGCTGCGGTTAGGGAACCCCACCTAAAATAAACTGATTGCGCTACTTGTTATGGTGCCAAGCTAATCTGACCGAGGCAAAATATCAACCCAATTGCTAAACTACTGTCGCTAACTAAGTGCCAGATTGGTGGTCGGCTCCCTTACTGAATACTGTATCGGCGAAAATGCTAAGACGCTTGAGATTCTTTTCTATGGTTACTGTAGAAGCTGTGGGGAGGAGGAAAGTATTAGTGATCTGCCCTGCGAATGCCCTGCTTTTGCATAGTTGAGGAGGTCAACTCTTGGTAAACGCTTTTATAACCATCTTCGAGAGCTGGCAGATGTGGGACAACTCCTTCGATTCGTCAGTGACTCTAATATGTTGTTTTGGTTCTTCAATGGACCTATGTTTCTGGTCTAAGTGGGCTGTTTCAACAACCCTGCTACCTAATCTAACCTAAATGGGTACTCATTCAACAGCTGAGTCGGGTCAAAGTTCTACAAGTGAATCACCTTTTATCGAAAAGCCTTCAGTAGATTTCGAGCCAAGGGCTGCGTGCACAGAAAGCGAACGTGCGCGGTCCGGGCTATGGTCCAACGGCTGCCATCCAAACTATGTATGTAGTAATGAAACTTGAATTTTTGTAACCTGCATCGTCCGAAACCATATGCTCACGAAACGTCAACGTCAGGAGTAGTTGAGGCACTTTTCTCCACTAGGGCAGGCAAATAGTAAGTTTATGTCGAGTGGAGTCCACAAGAGATTATTTCAAAATAAAACACAAATGCTAGCACGATAAAGGAGAACGGAATTTTGGTCGAAAAATATTCAAATATCAGCCCACGCAAACGACCTCAACAGTTGTTTCACCCATTCTCCAGTAGTCAGAAAGCACTGAGAAAACTGGAAAACAAAAAAAAAAACGTTTTATTCACGACTTATTATATCATTTATTACTTGTACAAGACAAAAAGGAAATTTGAATACCCTTCATACACTGAATCCACTTAAAGTTACACAATTAATTAGAAATTCGCTGCTTATACTGCTCGCAGCCATGGCTAATATTACTCCAGCTCGGGCGGCAACGGAATTTTGTTGGCGCCTGCAAACTTTTTAAGAGCCTCATATTTATTTCGCCAATTCTCGATTTCTCGACGTATCGCGTCATTCTCGTCTTGCATGTGTTCAAGGTCGTGCCATTCTTGCGACTTTTCCGTCTCCAGAACATCTTTCTGCTCGATTCGCTTGATCCGACAACTGGCGGCGTAGCCTCGATTCTTCAGTGTCCTGCGACGCTGCTTCATGCGTACAATCTCGTCGCGTGTTAGTCCTCGCAATTTCAGCGTGCGGTTCAAGTCGCGTACAGAAATCGAAACCAACTCATCGTCACTAATGTCGGGAATAGGGCACGGCGATAGCGGAGCCTGTAAAGAATGAACAGACCCGAACATTTTGCTGCTCGATTTTGTGTGAGCAAATTTTGAACTTACCAACGATGATTTTCGCTCGCGTTTCGCTTCTTGAGGCATTTTCTGAACGTTTCTCCAATTGTTAATGTTCTGCCGAAGATACACGCAGCGTATACGTAGAAAATCAAGGTTTTCGGTAAACTGCAAGTCATTGTGGGTTCATTAGCTACTGGGCTGACAGCTGTCAAATCATTGACGTGTATCTTATTCTTTACGAAAGATCTAAGCAAAACATTCGAATTTGGGAATGTTGCTGAATGATAAGAACAAAATTTATGAAAGTCCCCGCATAAAGGGCCATTTGGATACTTTGGAAAGCACTAGGACTCGACGAAATAGTTCATACGGGAATAGTGCATGCATGTAAAGTTTTGGGTTGACGCCGAATATGAGCGAAAAATTGGTCCAGGTTGCCGCCGCTGCACTCAGAGCGAGCGAGGCGAGATCTTATATTACGTTTACACTAGACCCAGATTACTTCATCTGCACCTGCTGATCTAATCTGCAACTGTCAAATACATACAATTTTATATTACGTTTATATTATATATGTTTAAATTACGTTTACACTATCCGCAGATTACTTCATCTGCGCCGGCTGATTTAAATTACGTTTACACTATCCCCAGATTACTTCATCTGCGCCGTTCACCTCAGTTAACTCTCACTGTCCCTGAACCGGTGATCGCGTGATTTTAGAACTCCTTTTTGGGTGACTTCCTGCCAGGGGTACCAGCTGGAAGTTTGCGTTTTGTTTTTAATAAGATCCATGACTAGTATTTTTTAGGATTCAGGTTTGGGTTTCTTGTTCTCGGACCATAACCGATTCAATTGCCAGCAGTACGTCTCCCGCTACTCCCCGCACCAATAGAAACATCGTTACGCTCCGGCCGTCCTTTCCTCTCTTTGGACCGCGAAGTTCCGTAGACTTTCACTCTACGCCGCACCGGCTACCCCTGATGCAGAGCAATCAGGGTTTTTTCTTAAGTCTAAAGACTGCATTAGTCTGCGTAAAGAACGCGGCTTCCGCTGTCAAATAAAGTTGGTCCAATGTATTTCATTCAGATGGCGATAAGTATACTCTGTGCGAATAACACGTCGCTCAAGAAGACGAGTTCAACACCGTGGTAAGAATCGTAGTACTAACTGTGGTGTATTCAAGTTAGTACAAGTTCTTGGTGTGTTTAGACCGACGGGTGCACCAAGTATTACCGATGTCAGCTGTGGTTTTATTGTCTGTACGGTCATTTCGGGATCGCTCATAATCCGGGCGAGCTGCTAACTTTGAGCCAGACGTTCGGATTCAAGTTCACAGTAGAAAACGCAAACGTTACACGCCATGACAGCTGTAGTAAGCTCAGTACCGCATGGCAAATGGAGTTAAAGTTAGTCGTAGCACTAACTAATCTGGTACGTTTAGACCACGGTGGGTTTCTTCGTATTAGTTAATCCTCCAAGTAGTTCGCACGGTCTAAACGTACTCACTGGTCGCGTTTACGTGCAGACCGGACCAGTCTAAAAAGACCGGTTTGGTCTTTTTCGGTCTTGCATTTATGTGTGCTTTTCAACATAACCAATTTGAAGCTGTCATTTTAAATAAAATATTATTTTCAATCATGGATGCAAATATGAAACTGCACATCGCTAAGTTTGCGCAAAGAAGAGCAAAAGAAAAGAAATTAAGGTAGGACATTAATGATAATTTCTTAATCAATTAACTGTATCTATGCATATTTATTTTTTCAGAGCGCTTAGAGGATGGTACAAGCGGAACCAATACAATTTATTACAAAATTTCATCCTTTCAGTGCCTTAGTTTTGTTTTACCAGCACTATTGTAGGTTATGTTTTGGTCTAAGATCGATTATGTGCCAGTACTAGACTGGTTCGGTTTCGTTTGGTTCGTACCAAAATCAGAACCAAAATAAGTCCAAATGGACCGGTCCGGTTTACATTTATGCGTGTGACCGAACTGGTTTTTTTTGGTCTTTTTAGACTGGTCTGGTCTGCACGTAAACGCGACCACTGTTATGCTCTTGGAAGTGCAGGGCGCTACTCTGTAGACCGCGGTTCACTAGGTTCAAGGAAAGAGCAAAGTGAAGTGTTGGATCCGGAACCCCGCAAGTGGACTTTCAACTTAGTCACTACCTCCAGCCTTTCACCTAGTCCCCGTGTCACCTATACGGAGAGTCTCATAGGCACCCCTCTGCCAGGTACGGTCGAGGAAACCGTTTAGACGACCCATACAACTGGTGATTGTACAGGTGTGTGGAAGTAACTCGATCCGTTAGTGATGACCATTTGAGTCCCTGGTCACTTTCCCCCGATGGGCACGATAACATAACACCTCTGACACTCCGTACGAGCAGCCTTGCCAAAACCATAGAAGAGAGGAGTTGGCCTGGCAGGGAGTGTGACGGTTACTTTCGTACCACAGAACGACGGTATTTCCATAATGTGATAGTACACGCAACCAGCCCCATAGCTCCGCCTTCGCAATTAGCGAAGTTTCGAACGGCTACCGCGCGGAGGTGCTATGTTGACTTGTCTGCGAGCTTGGCAGTTAATCTGCCTCCTCCTCAGACCAGGCCGTCAATTCTTATTGTTTACTGGGGTCAATCCTCCCCAATCTGATTTTTAACCGAGGAGGGTTGTCAAAAAGTAAATCCATTTGACAGAAAACACGCGAACGTGATGCAATGTGCGCCCGACCTAAAAGTAAGGTTGAGCGCACGCTGCATTACAGCCGTGTTTTTTCTGTTGAACGGGTTGAATCTTTGCTATTTTTAAAAATAAGCTTGCTTTGTTAAGAAAAAATGACACTACATCAGTTTGACAAATGGTCGGCTATTTTCGTTTCACTGTGTAATTGCTGTGCGTTTGAAGTTTGAACCAGTATAATTAGGTAAGAAATGTGCTCTGATATACAGTGCTGGAAAAAAGTTGCCCTAACTATTTTATATCCTTTTTCGTAAAAATTCTTTCAGGTAGTTAGAGTTACGGTGTTTTATTGGCTCAGATTATAACAAATTATATGAATCCTTCTAGACGTTGACCCCATTCTTACCGTTACAAAGCCATCCGAACTGACTCAAAACTTCATCTGGCCTTAGCAACGAACTAGTTTTAGCAACGGGTCTGCAAATCTCAACAAGTTTGATGAGAAAAAGGCTTGCCTCAGTATCGTAAGCTGGCTTACGTACGTGGAAGCCAGTCGGTAAGCCAGAATTTCCGTTACATTAGGCTCAAACGTTTGAAATGGGCTCAGGAACAGGTCACATAGATTTGGAAGATGGAGAACACTGCAGTAATTCAGGGATAGTTGAAATTTAAGATTTTGTATCCGGCGAAAAAAATTGAGGAAAGCCAATGGCCGTGAATGCCAAACGCACAAGGCTCTAATTCATTTTCCAGTATTTGCAAGTAAACTGCTGCTGCTACTTTTGAGCTGGGAAAGCATATTTCACCACCTTCTTGACCGAGAAAAAATCCCCACACTTAAACCCTTCAGATTTCGAAGGGAATCTTCGATGGCATTCACCGCTGAGCGTTTCTCGAGGTTTCCGCCGCACGCAGATTCATCAGTCATCAACATGTTGCTTAAATATGGACACACAAAAAAAGATGGCAATGTTCCGAATCTTCTGAGCTCATATCATATGCTCCTGGGCGCATTTCAAATATTTTAGCATGATTTTTTAACGGAAAATCTGACTTGTGGACTGTTTCAAACGCACGATAGCCAGCTTTTTCATTTTTTTTTCTCAAAAAACTTGATGAGATTTCGAATACGTTGCTAGAACTAAATCGTTTCTAAAGTCAGATGAAATTTTCAACCAGTTCGGATGGCTTTATAACGTTAAGAAGTGATCTACAAAGGGGTTAGTTTTTTCCTGATCGTTTAAAGCCTTTCTTACGCTCGGTGGGGCCCATTTCCCGAAACTTCTTCGAGTATCATTGCACATTACACTGAGAAACATCCAGTCTTTCAGTTCTTTCGCAAATAGTTCGATTGTCTCGCGCCAAATCCAAAATATTACTTTTATTTTTCGCGCTAACTTTTTCCCACTTTTCACGCAAATTGCACTTTCTTGCTTACTACGCTATTACCACCAAATGAGTGAGCTTCTTTCAAAACTTTTCACTATTTCTTGACAGGATAATCTGTTATCACCTGAGCTAATAAAACACCGTAACTCTAAATACTTAGAAAAATTTTTCGATAAAGGTAATAAAATAGTTTGAGCAACTTTTTTTTCCAGCACTGTATGTCCTATACTGTCCGGTCGTTTGTTTTGACGCTCATTTCTTACCTAATTTTCTGTTATAAAGCACACCAATCAACCCAGCTTGTTGATACGGTGATGTCCGAGTATTTTTAAAATTGACAAAATCGCATATTTTCTGTCAAAGCAATGATTTGATCAGTTTGATGCGATCCAACGTGCGGTCAGCCTAAAACACTTTAGAAATAATAAATAGGAGACCGGAAAGTAATTAATTTTTCCTACAGTTTCATTTCATTTTCATTAAAAAGTTGCAAAAGTGTTATCCAACGTTTAAAATCCTGAACGCTCCGATAACGACTACGTTTATACCACGCAGTTAATATTTAATAATAGTTTTAAATCCAAGTTTTTTTGAATTTTGTATGGATTCTGACTAATATACTCCTATAATACCGCATTTAGTCATACATGTTACCCTATTAAAATATGTGACAATAGCAGCTAGAGGGCTTTTATAAGATTCATCCTGTAGTCTGTAGTGCGATGTAAAGCTTTTATTAAACAGTCATCATCCACATACATACGTGCACTTTTCGATCGATTCGAAGTAATTAATAGATACTATTAAAACTAATTTTTTTGAACATAAAATTAAGTTTCTTTTATTTATGTTCCAGTACAATTAACAAAAATCCGTTCAATATAATTTAGAAAAATAATATATAGTACACATATCTTTCCGAGAAGCGCATTCTTTGACTTCTTAAATGCATCCGAAGAATAATTAGACAACATTCTTTCGCATTTAATGAATCTTGGATGAAGCTCTCCCTCGATTTTTTTTGGATTTCTTCGAAAATGCATAAAATGAAAATAAACGTACATCGACTTTATGTATGAATGACCTATCAATCTCCTAGTAGATCGTCATCTATTGTACACCACAACACTACATATGATTAGGTTCAGAAGATGCTCAGTAATTAATTTTCCGCCTTCTGAACTAAATGTACTATCAGCCGTGAAATTTGTATCTAGGCTGTTCCCGAACTTACCTTTACACAATTTTTGCACAAAAAGTGCATCCTCGCTCTAAAAAAAAGTGTGAAAAAACCAGTGAACTATCAAAATCATTTCCTCAATCTGCTCGGCAAAAAGAGCAGAGATATTTTCTGCTCCGTGAAATCGGAACATGTTCACCTAGGCAGAGGAAATTTATCGCATCGTTCCGGAATGGTTACGCCTTCTGAACCCATCCAATATGTTGAGGGGTATAGGCCCGTTTTCTCAATGTCTGGTTAAACTGCCAGTTAGCTATCCGGGACACTAAATTTAACCTTAGCGCATGCAACGCTCAAAATATGATAATGCAGTCCACAGCGCACCTAATGCAGTAGAAAATCAGCTGATTTTCTTGGCGGAATTCTGCCACCTGTTCAGCATTATTTTGCGGCTGAGTTGGTTTCAGATCCGTTTCCTTCGAATGAATATCCAGAACTCTGTTCCTTGTGACCAGTTTAATTGTTTCATTTGAATGTGCAAACGTAAGCAGTTTTAGCTGTCAAAATCTCAGCAGCCCGTATCAGCTGTTTAGAATTATTGTCCGATAGATTCTTAACCAGAAGATGAGTGCCGTTTAGCGTTTATCTTTCACCCACATGTACCATACTTGTATTTACTAATGCATGTATAGAATAGTGCTATGCATAAAAAAGACAATGCAATAATTTTGATGAATACTGGGTATTACTGTTTTTTAATTATTTACCTTGCTATTATCTTTTACACCCAAACTGGCAATCGAAATCAACTTATACATACGAGTATTATAATATCTAAGCTCTTTTTGATAAACTTAAAAATAGCTAGTTACAGCATGGGCAGCAGCGAGTTATTTCAAATATACTGTGCATACAACTACAATAGAAATGTAGTATAATTCCTTGTTACCTAGTTCTACTGCATTGGGTAGTAATGGCAGTTAATAACTTACATCCTAATGTTGCAGTAAACCCAAAACTGATCAGAATTAAAATGAAAAAGATTAGACTAGATTATCAATCAGATATACAGGCCACAGCTTACACCAGTCACAGTCAGCATCATCTCCTAATTTTCCTCTACGTTTCGAAAGAAAAACGATAAACCGCCTTGATCTACCTCTACGCGACTGCATTATTCCTACATTCTTGCCCTAATGACTAATATCAATCGATTGAAAGATCATCAATTAAATAATTTACGCGGAAAAGTCAGATGTGTTTCGACAACTGTAAATTCATCACAAAAAAAGGAAAGCCAGTTTACTCCCCTTTACCCATGTACGACCAATTAAGTGTCCAGTTCAATCTTCAATGTTAAGAGATGTTCTCAGCAAGGCACCATAATTAATTAATTAATTGCTACTGGAATTATGTTGTTGAATGATGAAAACAGTGGTCAAGACGAAAATGAAGAAAAAATATATTTTTTTTTCGTAATTTCCGAAAGAAAATAAAATGGTCAACTAGTGAGGAGCTCAATGAGATACTTCACCAAAAGGGGTAACTCAAAGCTGCCGGAGCAATGTATTTATGAGAAATTTAAAGGCATTTACCGCTGGACTGTACATTGTTTCCAAGTCATGGTTCATGATGCCCACATGGAAATGGTAATTTAATATTGAAGGATTTATTGGAACTGCGTAACCGTTGTTAAGAGCATTTCGAAGATTACATCGCACAATGTAATGTTTTGTAGGTGGCCACCTACCGCAGTTCGCTAATAAGAGAGATGTGGAATTGTAAGTCAGCGGCTGCGTTCAGGATTTTAAACCTTGCGATTATGATTGCTTCAATTCAATCCGTGCGTTCATAACAACAAAAAAAAAAGTTTAATTCAGCGATTAAATTCTTATAGGCCAGAAAGAAGGGAAATTTATCGGTTTACATGAATTTTAATTAAAACTTTTATTAATGTTACCACTAAATTTCTCCTGTTCATGGTTTATATGAATCTGAATTGCTGAGTTAAACTAGTTTCACACCTGTTTCTTTTGTAAACGCAGGTAATGAAACGGATCTCAATTTTCCCGTTTAATTTCCTTTATTTATGATTTATATGAGTCTGAATAGTTGAACAATCGTTTGAAGTGCTGAAGGCAGCCAATTAGTGCGTTCAGCCAAACATGAAGCATGGTTTGTTACTTTCCACTTCCATTCAATTTCAAGTGCAGATTGCATGTAAACTTGACATATGGGAAAAGTATCACAAATTTTTTCCAGTACATTTCTCCTCTTTCAGGTTCACATGCATCTGAAGTGCTGAATTGATTGCTGAATGAAACGAGTTGAATTTTAGGAACATTCCTGTTTCGCGAAAATTGGGAGAATTCTCTCAATTAAATTAGGGAGAATTTTCACAAAACTTGGGAAATTTCCGCTTTAGGACCTACTAATCCCCCCGGGTGGGTTCTAGGTTCTTACCACCTAAAGCGGAAATGGACTACCTAAAGCAAATATGCCGGAAATTAAGGAATTAAAAAAATTCTCCCTAATTTAATAAAGAGAATTCTCCCAATTTTCGTGAAACAGGAATGTTCCGAATTTTAAAAACCCAGCCAATGACTGCGTTCCATTCTGATTTATATAAACCACTAACAAATAGACCCGCATAAAAAGATACAAACAATTGCTTAATGCTGCTTCTTATGTATACCAACATTTTTCGGCAATAACACCTACTATTTATGCG
The DNA here is from genome assembly GCA_964017055.1 of Chloromyia formosa. Lineage (NCBI taxonomy): Eukaryota > Metazoa > Arthropoda > Insecta > Diptera > Stratiomyidae > Chloromyia > Chloromyia formosa. Next base: position 27,201,682 of record OZ024815.1, on the reverse strand, counting down.
ATTGTAATAAAATATAGTTTGTGCACACCTCTGAAAGAATACCTCTAATGGTGTAAAAATGATTAATATCGATTCCCATACAAAATTTGTTTGCCTATTAATATATAGATTCCACCTCAATTCATCCAATCTAAATGAAACCATAGCCCTCTGCCCGCAATCCGAGGGTTTTGTGGCTAGCTCTTATTTTGGCATGTAAATATTGGCTCCTTGGTCTTCCTGAAACCACTCAGATGGATAAAAACACCATAACTAAAATGTCTTATCCGTGATATAGTATCTTACAAGCCAATCCGTAAAAAAAGACTCCATCTATCACCTTTTAAAGTAATAGTTTTAATACGAGAAGACATACTGTAGATAGATTTGTATCTATACGAGATAAACTGTCCTAATCTTCGAGATGCTTAACCATTCGTGTTAAGACGACACTGCAAATTGCAAACTTGCATAAAAAAAAATAAAAATAATTGAGTCAGCGACCAGCCTACTCCCCTCTTTTCTCTCCCACCAATCTTTACCCTTACACCTATGAATGAGGCCGGTAGGTGTATTTTTTGTATGGATAGCATCGCTTTCTCCAGAGAATTATAGTACTTCTGCATATTTCTACCAAATTTCATGGATGTAGTCTCGGCGTTTCGTGAGATATTTCATGGACAGACAGACATACGGTTTTGTTTTTTTACAAAACCCTAAAAAAACTGTTGCTATTCTGTTGTGGAAATAAATCTTCAAACTCGCAAAAAAAAAATGGGATCTGTCAAACACCACGGTTCGTACATTAGACTGCTTTTCTAATTTCGCGGAGCGCAATGAATATTAAATATACGAACCCTGGCGTTTGATAGATGGGCGTTACTGTTACTGGAAAATGTTTGAAATTTTTAAATTATTTATTGATTTTTTAAAATAAAGCAGCTATTATAAAGTTAAACAATTTGACACATTTTTCATCAAATTTTTATGATGTCAAAATTATCGAAGCAACACAAATTAGTGCGATTATTGACAAAACTTTTGTTCAAAAAATTATTGTATTGTATTACACTATTCGTCAAAAATTTGACACCAAAAATAGTCTATTATTTGACTTTATAATGGCCGCTTTAGAATCGTAGGAGAAAACATCCTACTGTGAATTTGTAGAGAATTCATTTCACTACAAAATGGAGAACTATCGGGCAGAATTTTGTTACTGTAATGCGTGTATATTTTTCTGTTCAGAAAAAAAACGCGACTGATAAAACATACTTAATATGTGATGTGATGTGTGTGGTAGACAACAACAACTGTATACTTTCAATAACCTTTTCGTTATCCCTTCAACTCAACTCAACTTCATTCCACCTGAAACGTGCATATCTTTCCAATGTAACTTTTTCCACTAATCGAATCTTAATTCCAACTAATTTGATTGAATTTAATAAAAAAAACCGGTACTCAAAGGGAAAGTGATATTATGATGGATAACGATAAAATCAATACATTAAGCGTTTGTATTTCCTAAATATTATATAAATCACTCAGCAGGATATCAATTTTCTTACACGCATTTTCAGGAGCTCAATAAATTCTCGACAATTACGTACGTGCAGACAGACGCCTGGTTCAGTGTCGATCATTTTCTCTCATATGTACGTCGATACTACCATCTTTGTATCGTCCGATTGTGGCTCGAAACAAAAATAACTAAACAACAGGGGCGACATAATCGACCCCTATGGCATCCAAGAACTTCAAAATCAATGCACATGGTGCAGGAAGATTTATTTTCGGTTATCAATCAGAAATTACATTTATTAGTGTCGGTTTTTAGTTGTGTTATAATCAGGGTTTGGTGTAATCAGCAAGAATGCAGCGAAAATATGTTTTTTTTTTAACAATTGAATGTTTTTGTGGATGTATCCTTGAATAAAACTACCTTAAATTCAAGTGGCAAAAATCATATTCCCTGAAGAAATCTTGTTAGGACGTTGTGATTGGCAATTGTTGAACAACGCCATAAATACAAGTATGCCTTTAGCAGTCACAATATCAGTGACCCAGCGTGGCCCAAGAAAAAAAGCCCAACGATAAACACGCTAAAAGACCCATCAATTACATTAAATCGAATAATAAGAGAATCTGAGTATGTACATACATGCATGTACACTGTACCCGGGTATTTATTAGAACTTTTTGAATGTTATCCATTGTGGTTTTTACAACGATGACTCGGTCGTTGGTTGTCTAAGGTTGAGAAGGTTCACTTCATTTCTTTTTAGAGAGGATTTATTTACTTGGCCAGATCAACTCTATAGAATACAACGCTTGTCAATTGAGGCTTTGAATAATTTAATCAAACACCAGAAAAACACTCTAATTTGATTACGGCCGTTAATAAAGTGTACAATGTTTGGTTATTATATTGTAATAATACAAGTAGAGGCTTCTTCTGGTACATGGTCTTCTTAGCATTCAAGTTTATCAAGTGGGATTAAGAGTAAATGGGCCATCATGTTTTTTGGCCGAATATATTGCATGTAGTTTAATTGATTGACTTTAGGGTGGTGTTCCACTGAAGTCATAAGCTTTAATCGCTAATCGGTCAATGTTGTATCATTTACGTTACCTTAGATTTAAACGAATGACGGTATCACAGAGGGCGCCGAAAACATAGGTATAGGATACGTACCTCCCTGGATGATGGATTCTGGGGGTAATATAATAAAGCAGTCCTTTCAACTGGCCGACTTTGGGAGATTTATTCAGTTACGGCAAGGAAAAGTGGGTTACTGGCTCATTTCTCATTCAGATGATTATAGATGGATCTAAAGCACCAATAAAATAATCAACCGATAGATACTTATTATATTAGTCTTGCAATATTCTAAGTCCTTCAGAAAGAGTATGTAATAGAATTGATAACTTTTCAGCCAAGGAGTATGTAAGAATATTATTAATTGTTTAATTCTTCATACAATGAGGAAGACCCTTACGTTCCATAATTGGGAGTTTCTCTAGTTCAAATTTTAGTGTACCCTTGGATTGAATCAATTTTTAATGCATGCTTGGTTTGGGTACACATTCCACAACTGTGGGCGGAGGTTAGAGTTTTCTTTATTCCCAAAATCAGGAAAATGTTCGCACGTGCGCCCAGCTGATCTTCGGCCTATCAGCCTTTCATCGACCTTACTATAGGTCCTGAAAAGATTGATTCATATCGAACCAGCATTCCAGCTTGCTTCTTATCCACTTCACAGCACGTCTATTCCCTGGTAGGTCACATCGAAAAACCATTTGCCTGCGGAGAATATACAATGATGGCCTTTTTGGATATCGAAGGGGGGCTTTCAACAATGTTCACTCGGTGGCAATCACCGATGCACTCGCAAGCCTGAGTTTTGATGATTCACTCCGCAGATTCATTCAACTGATGCTAACATCCATTAGCCCGTGCTAACATATTGTAATGTTTCCTCTGCTGAGCGAAACCACGAAACCAAAGCAGGTTCGTTAGATATTCTTGTGCTGAATAATGAAACACTTCGATTGAAAAACACATACACTTTATTTACAAAACGAACTAACTACACACGCATACTAACAACAAACGTTAAAACTAGCAATGACAACAACGACGGCAGATAACGAATATTTCCTTAGCGCTTTATAGCGATCCAACCGCCACTGAGTGTCGAGTCTGACTACTACTTCACGACTTCGGTGACATCTGCCTTTTATAGTTGGAAATCCATGCTTCGTCAATTAGCGAAGACTCCAGATTTTTCGAGATGTTCGGGTCTCCCTCCACTACTTAACGAAGGTTCGAGAATCCCCTTCGTTGTCAATGGTTATTTGGAGAAGGTTCTAGACTATAGATGGCTCGAGAATCGCCTAGTGTCAATTCAATTTGTACTTGTCATCGATCATTCGAGATTATGATTATGCTTAGTACAGTGCGTGTCCGTACACGCAACAATATATACGCGAGTCTGGGTGTGTCCGAAGAACGAAGGCGTGTAAATACGCGCACTCTCAAGGCGGGGTTCACTCTCCTCTTCTCTGGAATCTCGCGGTAAACAAACTGCTTTTGGACCTGGAGGGCGTAGGGTGTAAGGTGAATGCTTATGCGCATGGGCATCTTCGGGTGCCCACCAAACCGTCCATTACAGTCTTTCTTCTTCGAAGATTTGGATGACTTGAAACAACGTTTCACGTTTCATAATCAGTTCCGGCTGGTTCAATGATCAATCTTATCTATGCAGGTTGGTAAATACCGCGAGTATCACAACGGACCTATCTGTAGTCTAAGTGAGCTCTGACACTTCATGGAAGCTCCTTTAACCTAACCTAGTTCAAATTTACACAATCATGATGCTCCTACAATCTTCAATGAAAACCAACCATTTCTTTATCTAGATTCTTAATCCTTCTCAAAATTAATTTGTTGCCACGATGATTTCACCTCACTTTTGTGGATTTCAAGATGGATCGCCAGAAAATATCTGCCGATCTCCGCTGCACAACACTGTACGATTTCCGTGCGATGCGATAACAATTGACAATTCAAAAAATTGGTTATTATTAATCCAATCCAACCTCTATTAATTTTTGTTAACTATTTGAATTTGTATAGGCAGCATTTTCCTATACTACATATTTTGTATTTGCATTACAGAATCATTGAAATCATCAGAATCTGTCAAATGACTTAATTGAATAATTTGACACTTGCGATAATCATACCACCATCGAATCGATCGTCAGACCGACGGATTGCAGTAAAATCGCACCAAAAAATTGGCAGATTTTGATCGTCAGATCAGTGAAATCGTCAACGATTGTCACATTCGTCAGATCGATCTGACGACCGATCGCATCGAATATGGGGGCTAATAGACAAGTCCAAGAGTTTAGAGGATAACTTAGCATCAGTGGCGTCCTACGATCATCGTCCTCCAATTATCTCGGCCAAGTGACAGCCGTTCTGCCATTTGACTGTCAGGTTATCATCAGTTTTAGCTTGTAGAAATATAGTTACTTGGTTGAACTTAAACTTCTTCACTGGAGATGAAGATGGGAAAACTCTAGGCCAAAATCTCAAAGCAAAATTTAACACTTTCACATCAACCCGCACTAACAGTTCGTTATCATCCGTCCATTGTCAGTCCGCAGGACTGCAGTTCATAATATTTCACATTTGGACTTTGCGTATGCTTCATATCGTTCATCATTTCACGCGAAATGCAAAGCCTGGCGCAGTAGCACTACAACGTAGTGTAACTTAATTTCGCAGGTTGCAAATCTATGAATACCTATATGATAGTTGCTTTAAGAATTGAGCTCACTTTGTTCTTGTTGAAAGGCAGCATTCATGTCACAAGATAAACAAAGATATGTCTTTTCTAAATTTGAATGTCAACCTACGCATGGCGCCTGTAATTTCCTTTCTTAAAAAAATCAGAAAATTTCCCGTGTTTTTACAATAACTATAATCTCCGAAGAAAATGTGGGTGCCATTATAGTACTCTTTAATCAGGCGACTCAGCAGCGATACTTGCATCTTTCTATGAATGCACACTTGTACATACTTATGTAGACGATGATAGTAGTCAGCAATAGGTCAAAGGTAAATTGCGTTGAACCGACTTCTACCTAATCATCACATTTATGAACGATCGAGATCATCGTGTTCTATTAGAAAATTATATCTTCAGATCCTCTTCATCAGAAAATTTCTTCATTGTCTAATAGGCGCAGCGATAGTGGCACGCAATGTAATTAATTAAAACGTGGTAATCACCTATGTCATAGGGGAATCAACCTTTCACCACACTCCCACTCCCTATTCTTTCTGTAGAAGAGACCCTTTTGTAATTTTCACATCACATGTGTGGTGATGAAGATGATCGCACATACGGGAGAAGCACGATGATGATGATGTGATATGTGAATTTGATCTGATGACTCTGGTATAATGTTCTGGATCTGGTGGCGTTCGTGATCGCGGATATTTTTTGATTCAGTCCAGTCAGTTCATCTCGAACTGTTTAGCGAAGAAGTTGATTGACAGCGGTCGCGTCTCCTGGGTGGCTCTCCTGTCGACGGATAATCATCGTTTGATTACTGTTTTCAAATCGGAACGTTTTAAGTTCATAACGACCTGAACCTGACTTTGGACGAGCTAATTTGATAGTTTCTGCTATGCTACAGAAGTTATGTGTCTTCCGGTTTGAGAATTTCACATCGAGTGTTTTATCCTAATTCACCCCATTGAATTTTATACAGTGAAATGAAAAGTCTGATTTGGTTGAGTTTTGCCCTCTTGGGGGTTGTGTGGTGTGATCTTGACTTCAGTGATGAGAAAATTGTGAACAGAAATTTCAAAAGTGTCCCGACAACTATAAAGACGTATGAGAACGATACAGTGATACTCCCCTGTGAATACAATAGTAAGTACTACTCTCTTTGAATAAGCATTTTTTGAAACTGAAATATAAATTGACAAATAATTTTCGCATAAGCTGTGATCAACTTATTTTGGCGTCGGATGTTATTGTTTCAATGGTGCGCGGTCTGTTTCAATGTTAACTTTTTAATTGTTTTGACACGAAATTTTACATATTGCGGAAGGGCTAATTTGTGACTGCGTATCGTTGAAAATATGTTAATTAATGCAAATAAACAAATTAGGTTTGTATCACGATAGGATCACAGTATGTACGAGTATGCACATTCCGATTGATTTTAATTTCTTTAGATGTGTGACGATATTTTGAAAGAATTTTATAGCAGAATAGTACATAACCATCAGATGGTTATGTATATTATGATTAGCATCGATAATCAAAAATAATTTTTGTTTTAAGTTTTTATTTTTTAAAACTGTCGTGAAAAATTAAACCAAGATCTTTATCCAATACGTCTTCACAAAGTGGATACTTGAACACTACTTTGATAGTGTCAACAGTCCATTGCATGTGTTTACACGATCCGAATAGCGGCCAAGTAATTTTCAAGTATGTTTGATCCAAACGTACTTCGATCTTGTCAGCCGGGCTTTAACTAAACAAGGATACAGGAACTCAACCTCACCTTTTGCACGCCAACCCCCCTTATTTGGTTTCTATTTCTTAGGCTATATGAATATACATTTATTTGGTCTCTATTTCTTGGGCTATATGTACATATATACCTATAGCCCAAGAAATAGAGACCAAATAAGGGGGGTTAGCGTGCAAAAGGTGCTTTAGTTCTGAATTTTTGATATGTTGTATAGGTAGATGGGCTAGCAAAAAAAAAACCCAAGTTTGTGTCACTCTCCTCTGTGCTCCCCTGCCCTATTGGAAAAATTGGCACGTTTATCAGTTTTTCACCTTTAACTCCGTTCTATTTTAAGCCAAAATATGTACAGTCCGTTTTTGTAGAGCAAAAACTTTCCCACAAATTTCATCTCACAAGTTTTTTTCTACAACCAGTAGCTACGGAGCTAATCTAATTTGAAAAATACTTTCTGTCAATTGCTCTTTTGTCATCGTTTCTTTGATGTATTTCATCAAATAACGGGTTAAATATTAGTCCCACAAGAAAATGATTAAGACAATTTTTAGCTGATTTTTGAAGAAAAAATCAGTTATTCGACCCTCCCTCGCAAAATGTTGTGGACACGATTACAGTCGAACGGAAGTCGTAAGCGAAGTGAATTTTTTCCAGTTGATAGACGTCAGTAGGGAGCCGCTATTGAAATCCAGCAGTATCGATCAACCGGTTAAAAAGTTACAGCTATATAACGGCAAAACTATCTAAGCCTAATAACTCCATAACGGAAAAAGCTAGCTAGACCAAACTTGTCCAGTACGTAGACGACAATAAGCACTAGCCTATTATTGAATTTCAACAAACATCTATTAAGCGGTTAAAAAGTTACAGCTAAATAACGGCATAATTTTATAAACAAAATAACTGCGTAACGGAAGAAGCTAGCTCAGCGAAACTTATCCAGTTGGTGGATGGTACGGAGGACTGGGCTCTTGCCTAATTTCAGAGAAACGCATCAAACGGTTCAAAAGTTACAGCTATATAACGGCAAAATTTTCTAAGCAAAATAACTCTATAACTCAAGAAGCTAGCCAAGTGAAACTTTTCTAATTGGTGGACGATCGTCAGGACTACGCTCCTATTTAATTTCAGCATTATCAATGAGTCAGTTCCAGAGTTATATAGCTATATAACCGTAAAATTTTGAAAACACAATTAATTTATAACGGAAAAACCTAGTTGAACGAAACTTGTCCAGTTGGTGAAAGTTAGTGAGGAATAGCTTCCGGTGGAGTTTCAGGAAAATCCACGGTACAGTCGCAAGGTTACAATAACATAAAAGCAAAAGTTTACTTACATGAAAGGCATTTAGTTTATGAAGCTTAAAATGAAACCGGAGATAAATAAATTCATATACATTTTATAGTAAAATCAATCGAACAGTTAAAAAGTTTCATCATCTGAAAATATCGCCCGCAAATCGAAATACATAATTCTGCAGCTGCATAAACTCATAAATGATCCCGAATTAGCCCTTATCAAAAATCAGTTCCTCTGGCTTCACTGCGCCAGTTGTCTTTTTTAACTAAATAAGCTTTAATTTCAGATAATTCAAATTCAGGTATAAATGGTACCTAGAAAAAAGAAAAAAACATATTTTCCAAAAAAATCCATTTTTCTTCGTAACTATCATACTCACGCGGGCATTTGATTTGTCTCAAATCAAAGCTTATTTTGTTAAAAAAAAAAACGGTCTTAATCACTTTCTTGGGGGACTTATATTTAACCCGGTATTTGATGAAATGCATAAAAAACGAGTACTTTCCACTTTGTGGGAACAAAGGAACAATTGACAAAAAGTGTTTTTCTAATTAGATTAAGTCTCGTTTTCCAGGCTGCGGAACTCCGCTGCATCTTGCGGAATAGACTACTTTCAGCCTTGTTTTCCAGGCTGCAGGATACTACTGCGTCTCGCGGGATAGACTGTGTCGAAAGCAGTCTGTTCTGCAATACGTAGCGGTATCTTGCAGCGAAAATAAGAAAACAAAGAGTTTGAGGCAGTCTGTTCCCCAGCACGCAGCGGAATTTTCTAACTTGGAAAACGAGGCTTTAGCTCCGTTGCTATTGGTTGTAGAAAAAAAAACTTGTGAGGTGAATTTTGAAGGAAATTTTGTGCTCTAAAAAAATGGACTGAACATATTTTGCGTTAAAATGGACTGAAACGGAGTTATAAGTGAAAACTGATAAAAGTGTCAGTTTTTCCAAGATGTCGGGGAGCACAGGGGGTCGGGGGAGTGAGACAAGTTTTGATTTTTTACTACCCCACCGACCTGTATAACATATCAAAAATTCAGAACTATCGCACCTTTTGCAAGGTTGAAACTCTCTGTCTCTTGGATTAATATAGTACATACAACGAAGTTTGTATTTTTTGAATAAGGGGAAAAAAAATAATTGAAAATTAAATTATCAATTAAATAAAATATTTTTTTCCGATAATTCTTCACAAAGGACCTCCTCTTCCAAATAATTACGTTCATCGCTTATATGGCCATCTATTGCATTTTTGCAAGAAATGCTTTTCCATACCCTTCCAGGAAAACAGGAAAAAAAAAGCTCGGTTCAGCCCTGATCTGAACAACGGGCTCCTGTGACTACAGTTTTTAAGATATCTTAATCGGTCGTTTTTCGCGTGATAGATGCTGGTGCTACAATTTACCGTAAAAGGAGTAAGACAGTGGCATCCATGAAAGTTGGGGTCATTGAGATGCCAAGAGAACAAGTCAGAGCAGGAAAACTCATAGATGTGGAAAAAAATTTAAAGAAGCATTACGGGGATGAATCGCGCGAAATAATTGACCTCGTTTTATATGGTCCCTGGATATTTCACTTCTATGTATAGCTCTGTTCGCCTCACGAATTTATTTAAAATGCTCTAAAAAAGGAAACATTCTAATCCTTTTAGAGCGCTTTAAATTAATTCTTTTGCAGAAGTTAAAGTTAAAATGCCAATCAAGAATTTCTTTGATTTATTTGACTAGGTTTCTTTCCAGTCAATAATAGCAGAATCAATCAGTGGCGTAGCTAGAGTATTTTACACAAACTATTCGGTAAATATATAGTGTACAAACAACGTAAATAATACGACTAATCTATTAGATACTACTTTTCTTACGGAAAAGTGAAAATGATGTCCGTTAGTATAGAATAGTTTCCAAATCATGCTTAAGGGAGCATTTAGTTACACTAACAACCACTCAAGTTGTTAATGTAACTCTGTAGACTTAACCTGCTCTGTCCTGGTCGACTGTTAAAAAAAACACGCCTAAAGCGTAGCTGTAGCCCTATAGCTTATAGTTAGAAATTCAAATGTTCAAGCTATGTTATGTTATAGTATGTTCACATATACCTATGTACTTCATTTCGACCATTTCCCTTCATTCGGGATTTGGTCACCTATTCAAACATTAGTGGTGAGTTTTCCAAATGAAGTAAAATCATCGAAATGAAGTATATGTGAACATAACATTAGTTCAGCTTGCAAATTTCCCATACGAACGAGCTTGCGCTGTACTTGAAGTTTCGAATTTGTTACGATTTCAATAATAATTTGGCTCTGCAGCTTATTACTTGCTAAAATAAATCACAGACACGTCTGACGTTTTACTACTTACACTCCTTACCTTTCCCGTACTTTATTACAAACTATCGTGTGTGAATTATTTCCCCTAGAAATTTACAAACGTTGTTCTCAGAAAGTTATGTATATGAAATTAAGGCGGCTTCTTTTTACCCAATCGGAAATATCATATACGTGGCTCTAAATCTTCATAATCTTCACACTTTTAAAACACCATTGAATTTCTAAGATAAGCCCACTATTATTAAAATATAAATTAAGTGTGTAACAAATACCATTACTATCCAATTTACTTTGCTACCGGATTATCTCAACAATTTTCTGGAAAACATTTATGCTTTCTTCAAATTTATCCATTTTTATATGAGTTTAAATTAATTTCAAGTATTTCATTATATCCTAGCGTACATTCGTCCGGATTAGTCTAATTATTCACAAACTTTAACAAGTCATTCGTTGATCGTTTTTATGGTAATTTGCCGCCAAAGCAGACATACTAGTCAACAGTGTAATAATATACACCAGGTATATATCCATTGTTATTGTCTGCGTTCACATAGGTGGTTCATTTTCACTGTGACTCACTGTCTGTCTGAGTCGGTTAGTACAGTACACAGGTTCAGTAGCTGTCCACTAGCTTTAGTACATATGTAATACAAAACGTTGAGTTTTTTCATCAAAAACTAAAGATCATAAACATTACAATAGAAAAAAATTGCTACGGTAACTCAATGACTGACGATAGATACCCCCCGCCAGATCATTTTGTTTGTATTAAATTGATACGGGGTCAACAGGATATCGAAGGATTAGGTTTAATTATCCAACTTAAGCTGATATGGCCTAATAATATCTCACGAAGCTGACTGTTATGATTTTACTCGCACGATTCAACTGCGTTTCTGAAGAGGGATCAAAATTATGAGCCAGTCATTATATCTCCAGGATGTTGTTGAATCACCCTCTCACATCAACACCTGGGATTATTTTTCTCTTCTTTAACGAACATATTTCTATTGTGATGTCTGCGACACTGTTGCCGCTTACATCCTGATTTTTTGTTCTGTTCAATAAAATGGCACCTTTTTACTCGGCAACATCAATTGTAAATGCCTAATAATAGTGGTGACACCTTTTGATGTTTTTGAATGAAAAGGCGATGTGTGCTCATATTGAACCGTAGCTAATTCAGTGTAAAATCAAACGACTGCATACTCGAGGTGTTCGTGGTTATATGTATGAATCATATCCATTTCCTACTAAATAACTTAAGATGTTGAACCATTGAATTTCAAAACTATGAGCAGTAGTAGCATATTAAAATTTACAAGAGTTTAGTTATATTACTTATGCATCATCGCAACTGCTCAACTTCTTGTTTGAAGCTAGTGTTTAAAAATTTGATAGCAAGCAATTACTGCACTCGATCACTTATGATTAAGAAATCGAACAACTTGATGACAAGTTCTACTAATTTGTACACATCTCTATTTTCCTGCAAACAAACAAACCTTCAAAAGAAATTATCTCAGAATGAATAAAATCTTATCTAAATTATTCACTCAATCGAGCATAAAAACGCAAACAAATGGTTTTCACGGCAAAAGCCGCAAGCCCGGTAGCCGTTTCAAAAGAGCCGCCTCTTTGATTTCCGACCTGATTAACATTTCCCAGGATTATTTATTGCACTGGATGCGCTTGTTGCACACAATCTTTTATATTTACTCTTTATCTCTTTACTTTGTTAGTCCATCCTGATCTGTTTTCATTATGGATCTTTTTTTTTGCAGTACCTTCCCGCTATGTGCGATGGCATCGTGATGATGTGCTTTTGGCTGATTCCCGGCATGCCGAAATTCCACCACCGGAACGGGTTCACCTGTGGACAAACGGAAGTTTGCAGGTATATCGTGTGAAAGCCATGGACAGTGGCGACTATTATTGTGAGGTGACGTCCGAAGGAGGGCGCCAAGCTGTACAAATTCACGCAATTGAGGTGCAATATCCGCCCATGGTGATGGCGTCGCCAAGTGGAGTTGTTGAACTTCCGGTTGGAGCCGTGTTTGAAGTTGTATGCGAGACGCGAGGATACCCTATCCCGATATTGACCTGGCGACGCAATGGCATTGAAGAGTCTAATGAAAAAATGAACAATCGACGCAGATTGCTAGTCGAAGTGGAATCAAGAGATATGGCTGGACCGATTGAATGTGTGGCCAACAATGGAGTGGGTCAACCAATGGTGGCCGGAGTGCATTTAAATGTATTGTGTAAGTAATTGTTACATGTTTTTATTTTATTTTTATGTTATACCAGCGGAGAGAGCTTAATTGGATATACGTTTCCGTCAATAAAACGATAATCATCTGAACATATTAAATTTATAATTTAACTTGTTGGCAAAATTTTGCAAGTGCATTTGAAGCATTTTCGGACTTGTTATAATGGTGGACATTCATGGACATCTACTATAAAATCCAAATTTTCTCTGGTCAAATCTAAATTTTTCCCGGTCGCACTATGGATTTGACAGAGAAATTTTGGATTCGACCAGCGAAAATTTGGATTATGGACGTCCGTGAATGTCCGTTATAAGCGAGCTGTCCTTTAGGCCCACATGACGTGTGTTCGTGTGTTTTCTGTCAACGGCTTGATTCTTTAGTTTAGATTCAGCAAAGATGCGACTCTGTCAATTTGACAAATGCGCTGCTGGTATTGTTCCAACAAATTTGGTAAATTGTTGTGCTGATACACAAGAGAATCAATACATACAAATCTACCGGCGGTGGCTAAAGTTGTATGGAGTGTGCACTCTTGTGTAGTCTACTATATACTATTTGTCAATACATACAAATCTATTGGCAGAGGCGAAAGTGCTATGGAGTGGTCACTCTTGTGCAGTCTATACTATTTGGTAGTATTGAAGCACAAGCAAATTTACCGAACAAAGCGAAAACTCCACCCGTTAACAAAAACTGGGGAACGCGATCCAATATGCTGGTAGCCTAATTGATGATTCTTAAACGTGCCATACACACACCGATCGATCGGCCGATCCGTCGCCCGAAATCGATATCGGCCGATGGATCGGCCTGTGTATGTGGAAATCGCACCGATCGGCCGATCAATTTTGATCTGCCGATATTTTTGTGCGATTTTCGTGCGATCGATCGGTGACGATCGATTGGATAGTGTATGTGATTATCGCAAGTGAATGTCAAATTACCAAATTATTAAATTATGAAATTTCAAGGATTCTTATGATTTAAATGGCACTGCAATTGAAATATCAAATATGTGGTATACGAAAATACCACACACATCCAAATAGTTAACAAAAATGAATCTAGGTTGGATTGGGAGTGAATCATAACCTATTTTTTGAATTGTCATCCGTTATCGCATCGCACGAAAATCGCTCAGTGTGTGTGCAGTGGAGATCGGCAGATATTTTGTGGCGATCCATCGGCCGATCGATCGGACGACGGATCGGATAATGTATGGCGGCTAATAGAAACCGTATGTAGACCACAACATTAATCATGTTTTGAAGGTCAAGTATGCAAAATTTCATTAAGAGCAGAATAAAACTGCATATTTGAAAAATTACGGTAGTGTCCATAGTGCTTAACACTTACAAAGCTGGCGGACAATAAAAAGAGGTGTTTTTTTTTAAGTCACAAACTATAGTTGGCCATAATTTGAGCTTTGAGATGCATCCCACACATTATGGATTGGTAATCTAACCGACGTATGAGAAAACGGATATATTTAACGAAGAGTTTATAGCTTGGACAATCTCATGTCCCTAACAGGATTAACAGGATATTGAGAAAACGGGCCTATGTTTGCTACTTTTGCTTCGCCATCTTAAATGACCACAAAAATCTGCCAGTCTCAATCACTGCCCCACTAATCTAGAGCCTACAAAATATGCGTACGCTTAGTACGCACTGAGACTCTTGAATAGACTCTTTTGCGTCTCGCCTTCCTTGACTCATTAGAAGATGCAAAAAATACTTACAAAATTTACGACGACAATGAGTCGAAGCAGGCGAGACGCCAAAGAATTGCAGTAAGTACTAGGCGCGTATGGATTCGAGTCCATACACTAGTGATGTGTAACACAGTAACGAGTCGTTATTTTTGAGCGACTCAACAGAATGAGTGAAAGATTCAGCACAGCCTCCGAGTCGTTCAATTTAAGAATGACACACTGTAAAATGAATACTCAAATTAAACCCCGCAAAAATACTACGCAACGCATAGAAAATCCACGCTCATTCAAAATTGCTGATTACATATATGCATTACATTCATTCACATCCCATCTCATTATCTGTCTAAAGCTAGCACCATTATCTATCTACCATACCAATCCCATCTAAATCCATTCATAATCATCTCTATGCAGTATGCAATGCACGCATTGTGTACACTTCTAAATATACACACAACAAACCATGCTGATGCTGACTGCAAGCAAATCAAAAATCATTTGCTTACGTCGCGCCTTACATCCAAGTTTCCCCAAATACATAAAACAAGCCCAACATTCTAAAACAAAAGTAATCGTTTTGTATGATCATCTCAATTTCAACTTTAGATGAAAACGATACCAAACCAACAACTAGGCAATTTCCTCTGTATACTGTGGCACGAAATGAGTTATTCGCAATCGAGTTTTGAGTTTTTAACACAAACAGGACACTTCTACAATATATTTCACTCACTCTGTGCTGTGAGAAGTACTGGGCTGTGGTGATAACACAAACATTGATTATTTGTGTAATTCCGTATAGACTCAAATTCAGATGTTTCACTGACGAAGCGCATACTCCAATTACTCAAATTCTCTACCAAATGAGGAATTCATGGCATGAAACTTTTACAACCGATTCCGAATATAGGGTCAAAAAAGAGAAAAAAGAATTGGAGTCGCCTACGCCAGGCTGGCAACCCCGTTTTCATGGGAAATAGTGATCCGATCTGGCTGGCTCGAACTTAAGGGCTGGAGCTGGGAGGTCGCTGACTCCGAATCTGGGGTCAAAAAAGACAAGAAAAAAAATTGTGGTCGTCCATCCCAGATTGGCAACCCCGTTTTCATGGGAAATGGTGGTCCGATCTGGCTGACTCGAACTAAAGGGCATTGGGGAGTCGCTGACTCCGAATCTGGGGTCAAAACAGAGTAAAAAAAATTGCGGTCGTCCGTCCTAGATTGGCAACCCCGTTTTCATGGGAAATGGTGGCCCGATCTGGCTGGCTCGAACTAAAGGGCATTGGGAGGTCGTTGACTCCGAATCTGGTGTCAAAAAAAAGAGAAGAAAAGATTGTGGTCGTCCATCCCAGATTTTTTTACACATGTGTGGTCTTTTTTTGCTAGAAAAAGGCCTGTTTTCACGATTTTTGAGGCCTTCTATCCGCATAAATCGGTTCCCACCTATTGATGTCTGGACCGGTATCGTCCTGAACTTCTATTGAATGATCCTGTCTTCTGGTACATATTCCTTGCATTCTGAATTTAAAAATATCATCCAGAGGTCATCAACTGGCCAAGTACCGTACGATACATCTCTATTAAGTGTAAGTGATTAAATTTGAAAAAAAAAAAACGCGGTCTGATGCTTTGAACTAAACAGTAGCCAACATTAAAAAAATAACAGATTAAACCGTTATAGACCTTTTTTTTACCGAAAGTAACATTTTCAATCTTCGTATTTTGGCCGTTTCTTGTAAAATTGACTCAAATTTACCGTTATATCGGAAATTTACCATTCCAAACGTTTGCTTCTTTTCACTCCTCCTTTACTAGTATTAAAAACAGCATCCTTGCCATTCTTGTTGGCTTCAGCACGAAGAAAACTGGGTGCGCCACTTTTTTTGATGCGCAAAACCTCGTAAAATAATCTGAACTGTAATAGCTGCCTGTTCTATCGTACAATCTTCCTACGCCGCACGTACACAATGCAATATTTTTATAACATTGCAACTGAAACTCAAGAAATCTTAGAAGATCTGTCAGAATATCATACTTCTGCACTCAGGTGCAAGAACCTTGTACATTGCAATTGCTCCAATCTACATTAATAGCCGTATTTTTGCATACAAAATAGAACAATTAACCGACATTTTACACTAAAAGCATCATTGTCTCTGATAATTTTCGATGGACAGCATGTGCAGAAAACTTATTTATTAAAGGTTTGTCTTGCTAGGCACACGATCGTCGCACATGGTTCGCGATTAGCGATCACGCCATAGAGCACGGAGCACTATTTGTGTGTTTTTTTTTCGATCGTCGCCTACGATCGACGCAGAGTCGTGTCTAGCAAAACGAAGCTTAAGAAACTTTTCGGGATGAAATATTCGGAATTCGCTGCAGGCAATGAAGTTTACTTGGGAGGCCGGAAGCTCAATGTATTGAGGTGTAGTCTGATGTTTCCAGTTATATGCTAACAAAACTTCATCTAAGCCGCTTAAGAGTATCCTCTATTAGGGGTTAGGGCAAATAGAAAATTGCAGATTGCTTATGCGGTTCAGACCAACCATACAGTTTATTTTCTATGAATAAAATAAAATGTTGATTTTAAATTCTTGATTTTTGAGTTAAGGCTTAAAGGCTAACTAACCGAAGGTATACCCTGAACCAATGCAATGCTCCATTTTCTTCTAAACTCCCCTTTCACTGTTCTGTTTCATTTCATTGTTGCTATTCTCTTCTGTTCTGGTTTCAAAGAAACACGTTCAGTATTTTATTATTTTTCATGTTTCTTCGACCAACAGTTAAGCCGGAAGTAAAAGCATTGACGAATGTAGTTCACACGAAGATTGGTATGCGGGCGCATCTCGAGTGTCTTGTAGAAGCAGCACCCACAGCAACAGTCCACTGGTTCCATCACGGTGTGCCCGTTCAACCGGATCTCAGAATCACTCGCCACGACACCGAATTGCAGAGTAACCACTCGTTAGCCCATTACTTCACTGAATCGAAGCATGTGCTGATCATTAAGAAGGTTAGAGATCACGACCTGGGGATGTACGAATGTCGAGCGGAAAATCGCATTGGATTTAAGGGTGAAGTCATCGAATTGACCGGACGACCTATGGCGTGTATATTTAAAGCTTCGCCAGTAACTTCAACGCCCACCGCCCATAATCTCATTTGGCAGACGGAGAGCTTGTCGCCTATCATTGAATACAAATTGAAATTTCGTCAGGTTCCATCAGGTGAGCGTGTAATTTGGCTTTGATTGGATTTTCTGGTGATTTAATTATGATCTCGATTAAACAGGAAATGTAACGCCACAAAATCGGTTTATTAATATCGGCTGGAACGAACTGACTGTTCCGTCGGAGTTTTCAGAAGGTAAGGAAATTTAAATTTAATTCGTTCCCGGTCCATTTATGAAATTATTACCAATATTTGTTCTGATGCGACGAGTAGGTTAATGCGTGATCTTGAGTTTTACTGATGGGACATCCGTTTGCGCAGTCATATCAGTCAGTAATTCTGATTGTATCCGAGGCTCGATTTCAGCTTACTTAAGCTGGGTTGACACGTTCAAAGTACAGCCACTCAGCACTTTAACTCTGACGTTATTGGCCGCTTTCTTCAAAATTCGGGGAAAAATCACATTTAAAGCACTACTATTATAAAATCAGACCTGTACAGAGTGTACTGTTAACGTGTCAACCCAGCTTCATTATGCGTCGTTAGTCCATTACTACTTGGTACAAGCTGATCTGGTCAGCGGATGACTACGTGTTTTTTGTCTCCATGTGTGTACTCTTTCATATGCAATTATGTACATACTCGTGCATACTTATGGTCATGGCTGAAGACCTCGTGATTCTTTTTTTTTAATAAGGAAAGAAAATAAAGAAAGTGAAATGGCCATAAACTAGGTTTTAAGTAGAAGATAATGCTATACCATTTATGATTGAAAATCCAAATTTGTTTGTCAGTTTTTTGGTTCGGCCGAACTACGTCAATTTCATAGAACATGTGGAAAAAAGTTCTCCTCATTTCCACCATTCCCATAAAAAAGTCATGGTTCGGTGGTGGCTTCGACTCGTTGGGTTCGCTCGTCTGTGGCAACCTTAAATTATCTCCTAGAACTATATGTGTATCGTACAGTTGACTAATATTACGTTTACACTATCCGCAGATTACTTCATCTGCGCCAGCTGAGATAATCTGTGACTGTCAAATACAAACAATTTTGAACTCACCACATCCAGATTACGCTGCAGATGAAGTAATCTGGGGATAATGTAAACGTAATTTTATATTACGTTTACACTATATACCCAGATTACTGCGTCAGCTGATTTAATCTGCAGCTGTTCAATACATACAATTTAATATTAATATTTAATATACCCAGATTACTTCATCTGAGCGGGCTGATTTAATCTGGAACTGTCAAATATATTGACAATTTTAAACTCACCACATCTATATTAAGCCGCAGATGAAGCAATCTGGCCATAGTGTAAACGTAATATAAAACGGAGCAAATTGGGTAGAAGGATTACTCCAAAGCCAGAGTTAACATTTTGCTCTTGCTCAATGTCGATTATGAAGATGATTGGTCCTATCAAGACACAGATTGATTAGTCACATTTTTATTACAATAAAACGACTCAGTCATTGTGGATTCATTACGGAACAAAATTAGATCGGAATTAAGCAAAAACTTGCAGCTGTACAAAGAGAATTTAATTGGGCGCGATCTAAAAAGAGAACTAATTAGATCAGAGCCTTTGTCTAAATTGAACGGCATGCAGTGGGTAGTGTATATTATGAGAAAGTATGTTTTCTTACCACTGTAAGTGTATATGGGTAGATCTTCTAATAGTATATATAAAAGTGAAGATTATTTTTGCATGTTTGTCATGCACAAGCTTTTAAATCATTGGGGCGATTGTCACTAAATTTTGGGGAGCTGCAATAAATAATAAGGTGGTTCGCTACTACATACAGTACAACCGCGTTTAAGCGAACCCAAGGGTGCGGCGCGGCGTCACTTTGGAAATCGAAAATTTGCCAGTACTTTCGGGAAGCCGGGGAGGAAAATAAGGTGGTTCGAGAGTCGAAAATGATGATACAGTAAAACCCCGATTAACCGATCTAAGATGGCGGCGTCATTGCGGATAACGAAATTTGATACCAGTATATTTGAGAACAAAAAGTTCTCTTCCATAGTCCCCCCCGCGGGCGCCCCATGGAACGACGACCACGCAAACGTTTAACGGATTATTCTTTTGGATCTTGGAATGTCCGCTCCTTGAACAAACATGCAGTGAAACCCCAAAAAAGTTGTTAACGAGGGTAGATTCATGCCAACGTTTAAAAGACAGTGCCGAATGTACCATCAGGCGGGCTCACTTCTTCTCCGACCAAGACTACAAGTTCTTGCAAATTTATTTCAGGGGCAACGAAGAACACAGTAAGTGGATCAGCGTTTGCGAAAGATTCCTGGAGAAAATAAGGAATTGTAATCGATCTCCAAAGACATTTACAAGCAGAAAATGCTTTGGTACGTGTACCGCATTGGATCGAGTGGGAACGGAGGACGCAAATTCGATATGATACGAAATAAACGCGGGGGTGAATGAGAGTGTAAAAAGTGTTGCAAATGACGGAGATTAGTGGCAAACATAAATGGTTTTCGGGGTCGCTTGGATAAATGGTGGCGCTACCAAAGCCCCCCCCCCTTCCCGGATGAGTCACTGTGAAAAATCTACAAAACGACGAAATTAGTGTCAATGTTGTTAGCATAGCGAAACTAGTACTTACCAAAATGGAAGAGTAAAAAAATGAGTTCAGTTCACGATTGATAGTGGCCTCGTTTATACCGTGGAACTAAAAGGCGATTTAACTAAATCGTTTTAGTGCTAGTACTTGTTCGTGGTGTATTTATACCGATCATACGAAGAGGTACTAAACATGAAAGATGTCAGCTGTTGGTTTGTGACTTCGGTGACATTGGTTAAGAAAATGTCAAGAGACAGTAGCCTCCAAATAAAAACGCTTTTATACCGCTGCAATCAAAAGATGAAACAAATGCCAAGTTTCAGGAAAGGATGAGGTATTTATATAACATATAACATACAATTTTCGTCAACAACGCCATTAGCGAGGACATCAACGTCATCTAGTCCCAATTTTTGAGTCCAGTTCTGCATCGCAAGTGAAGCTAAAATTAGTACCAAAACTAGCTAATGCGACATGTTTATATCGTCGTGAGTTAGCATGAATTAGTTAATACTCGAAGATAGTTCCGCGGCATAAACGAGACCAGTGCTACGAATTGAAGGATTAAACCTCGGTGGGTCCAAGTGACTGGTAACTTCAATCAGAAAATGGAAAGTTTTTAGTTTTCGTGGTCCTGGTTCTACTTTTTAGGGTTTTGTATTAAAAACAAAACCCTTATGAAATCGGTCAAATGTCCGTCCGTCTGTCCGTCTGTCCATGAAATATCTCACGAACGGCTGAAGCTACATACATGAAATTTTGTGGGAGTATGTAGAATTATTATAATTCGCCGGAGAAAGCGATTCGTTGTAATAGACTGACTTTAAGGGGATGTCCCCATAGAGGGGAAATGAAGGTAAAAAAAAAATTTTCATCTGGTATAGGCAAGTGGGGTATCATGAGAAAGGTAACACCGAGTACATTTCATTTCCGGTATTTTCATCAAATTTTAAAAAAGGGGAAAAGAGATAGAGGGGAAAATATGTGATCCGAGTTTGTCCCCCCCCCCCCCCTCGCATTTCGATACCGTTATACTTAGAAATATGAAAATTTGCAGAAAAGCTGCATTTTACTAGTATAGAAAACCGAAAATCGTAGAATTTTGATATCTCATCAAAAAAGGTTAATAATAGTACATTTATATAGTTGCAGTTAGCATACCCCTGCACACTTTAAGCACACCCGAGGTCAAAAATATTGATGGCCAATGATAACCAACACCATTGGCAATAATATCTTTAAGTTTCATTGCAATCACATCATATTTAATAATAGTACATTGATTTAAAGTTAGGCATTTTGACACTATCCACACAAAAATTACACCTACCGGCCTCATAGGTGTGAGTACTACTTTCATGTTGTTTTTCGTAGTGCGAATTGCAGTTATTTAATTAATCATTTTTGAAAGGGTAAAGATTAGTTGGGGGCGCTGCGTCGTAATTGGCAAACTTTACCGGGTGGAAGGGGGGAGGGGTCCACATAGAGGCGAAATTAAGGTCAATTTTTTTTTATCGACTGTTATAGGCAAGTGAGGTGTCGTGAGAAAGGTAATGTTGAGTACATTCCATTTTTTCGCATTTTCTTCAAATTTGTAGAAAGGGGAATAGTGGGGGAGGAGAAAATATTAGTTCGTAATCCCCCCCTCCCCCTCCGTGGCATTTCGAGACTGTTAGAATTATGAAATTTATGTAGTTACAGTTAGCACACCCCTGCATGCCTTAAACACTTTCGAGGTCAAAAGTACTGATGGCCAACGATAACCAACACCTTAGGCAATAATATGTTCTAAGTTTCGTTACAATAACGTAATATGAATTGGCATGTAAAATGTAAGTGGGTAAGACACTTTAATTATGTTTTTTTTTTGTCCATCTGAGTGGTATCAAGAAGAGCAAGGAGACGATATTTATATACCAAAATAAGCGCTTGCTACAAAACCCTCGGATTGCGGGCGTAGCCCTCTATATTCCGGTTTCATTTTGTATTGTCAGCAAAACTTTTAAATGAACGAAACTAAAGCCCTTATTGTAAAAAGCTGCTCTAGTCTCCAGGATAATAGAAAATGACTAAAATATAAAATAACTAAAATAATGGCACAACACTCCAATTAATGGACCAAGGCCGCAAAATGAGTAGGCACCATCTCACTTTCATGATCATGACGGTGTACTTGCAGGTGTGTGATCAGATCACTGATCACCAACACGCTCAATCGAGTGATTAACCCCGAATGGGTACTGATTGAACTGCTGAGTGTGCTCATAGTCCGACACGTAAATCCTTTTTTATCAACGAGACTACTGCCTTACTGCCCTACATAGAAATCGAACGTGCTGCTAACCGTTGCGCCATCTGGATTATGATTTTTTGCAACTACCCCAAGCTAGGTAACAACTAGATAAAACTCAGATGCTTTCAGCGCAAGATGATCGTTGTACCGCTGTACGACAGCTGGTTTTCTCAGTCTGACGGTGTTGAATTTGCTATGCCTAGATTTTTCGTCACTAGGACGGTACACGGTTGCTATGCGCAATCAAACATTAGCGTCGATCATAAGATAAGACAACTGCTAGATACCGTAATATTAACAGTATGGCGGACTATGGCGATAAGCAACTCCATCATAACATTGAAATTAATATTTATCTGTCAGCATGAAATGTACAGAATAGGATGTACGACGAGAGTACGTAAACATTTTCTGCGCCCGCTAACCGATGAGCACCATTCTGCGATCAACGCAATTTTTTTCGAAATGTAAAAAAGTAACAATAAAATGTTTGTTTTTATTTTGTCTGTTTCTAGGCCCAGTGCATACCACCTCCTACCATTTGAAAGGACTTCAACCAGCTAGTGTTTATGAAGTTGCTGTGATGTCACGGAATCGTTACGGCTGGAGTGACAATAGTAAAATCATACGTTTTGCAACGGGTGGAGAAAGTAAATCATATTCTGATTTCTCAATATATCCAACAATAAAATTTTTTTTTTTAGTTCAACTGGAAAATTATTCCACGGAAAGCGACGTTCACTACGAAGACGCCGAGGATAATTACATAACCGACTTAACTACACAAAATCATGATTACGTAAGATATGCGAAAACATTATCGCAATTCGATAGTTCTAAACCTTCATCGTCTCATAAAATTAGTTCTAGCATTTTTATTTTA
The DNA here is from genome assembly GCA_964017055.1 of Chloromyia formosa. Classification (NCBI taxonomy): domain Eukaryota; kingdom Metazoa; phylum Arthropoda; class Insecta; order Diptera; family Stratiomyidae; genus Chloromyia; species Chloromyia formosa. The sequence continues at coordinate 27,178,083 of OZ024815.1, read as the reverse complement.
TTTGGTACAATGTTAATTATTTTATAATATAACAATTAAAAACTAATGAAGTGGGATATTTTTCCATATATTGCTTTTTTCGTTTTTGTTGGCCCGGTTATCGCCGGTGAAATTTGGCTTCTGTGAGCAATAAATAAATCGCTATTTCACATTCCACTTTTTTCGATTCCTCATCGTATGGGGAGAAAAAGAATAGACAAAGAACTTTTAACTAACGTTTTTGGGAGCAAACAGAACAAAAAAGTTTAAAGTTTTTGAGGAGAAACCATCGATCTCATCCAACTTAAATGAGTCTAATATTACGTTTACACTATCCCCAGATTACTTCATCTGCGCCAGCTGAGATAATCTGCGACTGTCAAATACATGCAATTTTGAACTCACCACACCCAGATTACGCTGCAGATGAAGTAATCTGGGGATAGTGTAAACGTAATATTAAGGTCGACATGCACACTCTGTCAGTTTAACTTGACAATAATAGGTGTTTTTTTTTCAAGATCCATACAGAGCAGAGAAGGTTAAAACGTGTCATACACACACCAATCGATCGGCCGATCCGTCGCTCGATATCGATATCAGCCGATGGAACGGCCCGTGTATGCGCTTATCGTTGACGATTTTTTTTTTCACAGTTCCATATAATTTTGATCAGCTGACATTTTGTGATGATCCATCGGCCGATCGATCGGACGACGGATCACATAATGTATGGCGGCTATAAGAGCACACAATTACACTAACGATTTGATCTGAGCTGCTCTGGATAAAACGTCAGCGCAAGAGTGTTGCTCCGTAATATTAGGTTTACACTATCCCCAGATTACTTCATCTGCTGCTTAATCTGGGAGTGGTGAGTTTAAAATTGTATGTATTTGACAGTTGCAGATTAAATCAGCCGGCGCAGATGAAGTAATCTGGGGATAGTGTAAACGTAATATTAAGTAGTCTGCGTTTCGAAATGCAGTGAGCGCAGGTTACAGTTTGGGAAGCAGAAAAAGTTATTTTTCTGTAAATAAAATGTGCGTTTTGTATAATTATTTGGAATAGTAAACATACAAAATAATTTCGCTTCCTAAAGGAAATTTGTCCGATTGTTTAAGTAATATTATATTACGTTTACACTATCCCCAGATTACTTCATCTGCTGCTTAATCTGGGTGTGGTGAGTTTAAAATTGTACGTAATTGACAGTTCCAGATTAATATTACGTTTACACTATCCCCTGATTACTTCATCTGCTGCTTAATCTGGGTGTGGTGAGTTTAAAATTGTATGTATTTGACAGTTCCAGATTACGTCAGCCGGCGCAGATGAAGTAATCTGGGGATAGTGTAAACGTAATATAAATCAGCCGGCGCAGATGAAGTAATCTGGGGATAGTGTAAACGTAATATAAGGAGGATTTAAGTTTTCTCTTGAAGTTTGAATTGACATTTGAATTCGAACTAATATTACGTTTACACTATCCCCAGATTACTTCATCTGCTGCGTAATCTGGGTGTGGTGAGTTCAAAATTGTATGTATTTGACAGTCGCAGATTATCTCAGCTGGCGCAGATGAAGTAATCTGCGGATAGTGTAAACGTAATTTAAACCAAGATACACTCCCAGCAAAGACATGCCCCGTTTTCGTGTTCGCTACCCCAATTTGCTCTCGATCGTTTTTTTTTCACTTAACCTGCTCTAATCTGCTCTGTACGAAAAAACGCAGCTAATAACGTCTAATATTACGTTTACACTATCCCCAGATTACTTCACCTGCAGCGTAATCTGGGTGTGGTGAGTTCAAAATTGTATGTATTTGACAGTCGCAGATTATCTCAGCTGGCGCAGATGAAGTAATCTGGGGATAGTGTAAACGTAATATAAAATTTATTGTACAGTAAATGGTGGTTTCATCTCCTCCTATATATCTCTGTGCTTTTGGTAAGCAGCGTTATTAGTGCACTTCACAACCATCGCCTTTTCGGTTGATGTCTAATCTCATCTGATTATTCACCAAGAAGTTAAAAGAAAATACACCACACAAATTGTCAGAAGTTGTGTCAAAATATTGTCATTTGTCACTGGACCGGCAGAATGTAAAGTTTAAATTCGAAACTAATTGGAGATATTTAGGCAATTACCTTTAACAAATAGTAAATAAGAATCCATATAAGCATTAAAATTGATTGTAAGTGTGTATTCCAAGCTGAAGTGACGTTCTCGCGGTCGCACAAACACAAGACGAAAACTTGAAAGTGTTATGACGCGAACGTCATCGGTACTTGTTTACTAATCCCCAAGAGGGGGTAGCCCCAAAAACCTATTTTTAATAAGCGGGACGGCGCACCGTCACGGGAGTGTGCAATGAGTCAACAGACCGGAGAAAGTGGAACAACCGTGTGTAGCGGAATGGCAGAAAGGGGGAGTAGCGACTGTATGAAGTCTCCGCTCCCTTATCCAGACGGGAGCCTATTCAGCTGTCGCGGCAAACAAAAACCACGCGCACGGGCACCATAGTCAATCGGTTCCCCAGTTTACATGTTCACAAAACTCTGTTATGTGCCACCCACAATGCGTCACATAAACAACAGAGACGCAAAAACACCACAATGGTACATCTTTCCTTCCTTCCTTCTTTCCACGAAAGAAGTGATCAACACCATGACCTGCACTTCGCTAGAACCGTCCTTTTACGCACATTTGTGTACAATATGTGTAGCACAATCTTCTGAGAAATGATTCGAACGGAACCATATATCTTAAATTGGGTAATTTACACCAGTTGAGAATTTTATGGTTTCCCAAGAAAGGATCGTTCTATTTTAGAAATGTCCTGGTGTGTGGGAACCAGGCATGGAAAAAAGAAGATATAAAATAGCATAGCGCAGGACGATCTTCGCTCATTACTCAAACAGGAAATCCTCGCGTGAAGTTTAAGATACATAATTTTGTAAAAGTAAATTTGGTAAAAGTAAATTTTTTTAAAAGTAAATTTTGTTTCAAATGTTAACTTAAAATTAAGTATTAAGTGTTAAGATTACAAGTTGTTAATAAAAATTTAATAGAGTTATAAACGAATACAGTGTTTCAATAATGGACCGGTGAAGCCGTCCATAACAGAGAAAATTTTGGTGTCAGAAGTGGGATGGTGTCAAAAATTAAACACCATCTAGTGATCGAACTATTTAAATAAAACACAAAAGTATAAATGTCACTGTAACTCTATTAAAAAAAAAAAAACCCAGATTAAAAACCCAAGACAAACCAAATAATAATAATCCTAATAAAATATCACACTAATAAACTGTGGACTTTAATAAAATAAAGTGTAATACAAGAAATTAATACTTTGCTATAAATCGTACAAAGCTTATGCTTGTGACAAAAACAACAAATACAACAACGATAAACACAACGGTTACAAACTTTGCATGTCGAGCAAAGCAACGTGAAAGCCAATCTGTATCTGGCGAAAAATAGTAAGAGGCAGCAATTCCAAATTTACTCTATCGGACGGATAGAGGCAGCAATTCCAAATTCACCCTATCGGACGGATAGAGGCAGCAATTCCAAATTCACTCTATCGGACGGATAGAGGCAGCAATTTCAAATTCACCCTATCGGACGGATAGAGGCAGTGCTATAATCCACTTTGTCGGACGGACAAAGGCAGTTTTACAATCAGCAAATAATTTTCGAATTCAACAAAAGTCGAGACAATAATGGTAACAACCAAGTAAGTGTTTATGAATGATAAGAATAAAATAAGAAATATTGTACAAAATTCAAAATATGTCAACTTCAACTAAGCCAGAAAACTCAAATATCGGTCAAGCCGATAGAACACGACGCGATTCCGAGGAGAATGAGTCCTGCAGCGATATGCTGACAGAAAAAGTTAATTTGTCCATCCTCATTAAATTTATTAAACCTTTTAATGGGGATCGCGACAAATTAAATTCATATCTAACTGGGTGCAAAAGAGCTTTTAAGTTAGCATACCCAGAACAAGAAGCAGTTTTGTTAGATTACGCTATAACTCAGCTAGAGGGTAAAGCTGAAATAGCCGTTTCTAATCATACTTTTAGTGAATGGTCCGAACTGAGTGATTTTCTGAAATTGCTATATGGTGATCGGAAACATTACAATCATTTATTAATCGAACTGCAACAATGCAAGCAAATGCAAAAAGAAACAATTTCTCAATATATAGTGAGAATAGAAACTGCAGCAAAAAACTTAATTACTTGCGTGCAACAATCAGTTGAAAACGAAGAAGAATTAAAAGGTCGAGTTGCAGCAATGAATGACCTTATCCTTCACACTTTCATCTTAAATGTTGATCCTGAAATAAGTAAAATTATCAGAGCACGAAATGTAAAATCCCTTACGGAAGCCATGCAAGTAGCTATTGAAGAAGAGAAAATTATTACTCTCACAAAAAGGCACTACACAGGTACTAATGGCTCTAATCAAAACTCAAAATTTTGTAAGGTTTGCAAAATGAAAAATCATAATACTGCAGACTGCTACCGAAAACAGAAATCGGGTGCAGCTTTCAATGTTGGTACAGCCGGTGAAAAATTCTGTAAATATTGCAAAAATAAAGGGCATATAATAGAAGAGTGTAGGAAGCGTGCCTACAATCAAAAGAAGAATAATTCCCCATCTAATACTGGTGCAAAGACTTCAAACAAAAATGAATCTATAAACTCTGTAAAACTCCATTCAAAAAACGAGGTTATTTCTCGTCAACAACAACCTTCAAAAAACGGGAACAACTCGTCAAATGTGAGGAAACGGGACATATCGGCTTTATTACTCCTAGAGGGGAATTAGCCAAAAGTTACAACGTCACGTATTCCTCTAGTGACAACAACCTTTTTATAAAAGTTCAAAGTCCTGATTCCAAGTTTAAATTCTTCAGATTCTTAATAGATACAGGAGCCTCAATTTCAATAGTTAAAGCTCAAACGTTAGTAGGGAATACACTCATTGATGAAACAACAAAAATTGATTTACATGGTATCTGCTCATCTACTTCAACCGTAGGAACAGCAGATATTAAGCTTCTATTTCCAACACGGAATATAAATCACACGTTTTCTGTCATTATAAAACAATCGAATATTCCATTTGATGGAATAATTGGTAATGATTTCCTCCTTAATCGAAATTGTTTTCTGGATTTTCCCCAACGAGTCCTGATGGTAGGGAAAGTAAAAATCCCTTTACATACATCTACTATACATAGTAGTCAAAGCGATGAGTTCCAAAGGAATCATTGTACTACAGATGATCAAATTAAAGAATCTTTAGCAGATTCTAGATCTCATGAAGATCAATATAAAGATCATTCCAAAATGTATAGAAAAGATGTTGTAAAACAAAAGATAAAAGCAAGATCGATCACTTACGTTAAAGTGAAAATTCAAAATCCAGAAATCAAAGAAGGTATTGTTAAAAGACAGGAAATAGGTCCAGGAATATATTTAAGCGAAGCCTTAACCAAAGTAAATAATCAAAACGAAGCAATTGTATCCATCCTAAATTCTACCGAAAAGGATGAAATACTAAAATATAGCGAGGTTTATCTCGAACCATTAGAAGAGATTACTGGATCTGAGCCAGTATATACTTTTCAAAATAATCCTACAAACCATTCAAACCGTCATGAAAGACTAAAGGAATCCATTAGACTTGACCATCTAAACAGGGAAGAAAAGGAGTCGATTTCAAGAATCGTCACTGAATATTCGGAAATATTCCACTTAGATGGTGATCCTTTAACAAGTACAAATCTCATTGACCACGAAATTAATTTGACAGATAACAGACCGATTTCTGCAAAGACTTATCGTTATCCAGAAGTCCACAAGAGTGAAGTTAATAAGCAAATAAATAAAATGCTTGATCAAGGTATAATACAACAATCAAACTCCCCATGGTCAGCTCCACTTTGGGTAGTCCCTAAAAAACAGGACGCCTCTGGAGAGAAAAAATGGAGAGTTGTTGTTGATTACAGAAAATTAAACAACGTTACTGAATGCGACGTATTTCCAATTCCTAATATTACTGAAATATTGGACCAATTGGGTCATTCTAAATACTTCACTACCTTGGATTTAGCCAGTGGATTTCATCAAATTAATATGAGACACGAAGATAGAGCAAAAACAGCATTCACTACACCTCTAGGTCATTACGAATATACCAGAATGCCTTTTGGTTTAAAGAATGCGCCAGCAACGTTTCAACGTCTCATGAATACTGTATTGTCTGGTCTACAAGGGCTAGAATGCTTTGTTTATCTCGATGACGTCGTTATATATGCAAGTTCAATCCAAGATCACGAAATGAAACTGAAAAACGTATTTGAAAGAATGAAAGATAGTGGCCTAAAATTAGAGCCATTCAAATGCGAATTCATGCGACATGAAGTTGTATATCTAGGTCATGTTATTTCAGGAGACGGAGTTTCCCCCAATCCGGAAAAGGTTTTAGCTGTAGAAAAATTTCCAATACCAAAGAATCAGAAAGAAATAAAATCTTTTCTTGGCCTCTGTGGTTATTATAGAAGATTTATTGAGAATTTCTCCAAGCTTACCAAACCACTTACAAAGTTACTCCGAAAGGATATCAAATTCGAATGGTCACGCGAACAAACAGAAGCTTTTGAGACGTTAAAATCTAAACTCATATCAGCCCCGATTCTGCAATATCCAAACTTTTCTAAGGAATTCATAGTCACAACCGATGCATCCAATTTCGCAATTGGTGCTATCTTAAGTCAATTAAGTGATAAAAATATTGATCTTCCAGTCTCGTACGCAAGTCGTACAATGAATAGGGCAGAGTCTAATTATAGTACTACCGAAAGGGAATTGCTAGCAATAGTTTGGGCTGTGCAGAACTTCCGTCCTTACCTTTACGGAAGAAAGTTCAAGATAGTTACAGATCATCGACCACTAACTTGGCTTTTCAACTGCAAGGATCCAGGAAGCAAACTTATTCGATGGAGATTAAAACTCGAAGAATTTGACTATGAGATAGTTTACAAACAAGGTCGAGTAAATGCGAATGCAGACGCTTTATCGCGAATTAAAATTGGCAATGATGTCGATATTCCTATCCCTACCCAGAACCATGAAAATAAGGCCAATATCACGGAAAATGTGTTAATTGCTCAATCTGATGATACGTACGAAGATTACATAAAATTCTATTACAATTCAGAGTTCCCTAAAATATATGACTATAATGACATTAACGATAATATACGCAGTACAATATCACATGTTGCATACTTTACAGCAACAGATAAAAGTGATGAGAATCCTCATATGACATTATTCCTAGATAAAAGTCCAAATAGAGAAATTATCGTGAACAAAAACCACTCTCTCTATGAAATAGAGAAGTCTGTCTCAAAAGATAAACAAATTATATACCATTGCTTCTACAAACATTCATTCTTCGAAAAACCTTCTTATAAAGATTTCTTTTATTGTATAACAAACTTGAAAGGAAAACTTAAGACAGACAAAATTAATGAAATAAATATTCCAAACCCTGTTGACCAATTCAACCAGTTTAATTATAACAAACTACGCGACATTATACAATTCGTATTTCGGAATGAAAAAATTAGAATCAATATTTACCATAATAAAATAGTAACTCCGACTGCAGATCAAATCCCAGCAATTCTGAAGGAGTTTCATGATACTCCAAGCTCTGGGCATAATGGTTTTCATAAAACTTATAATCAAATAAAACAGTATTACAAATGGACTTATATGAAAAAACAGATAAAAATCTACATAAAGAATTGTGAATCATGCCAATTAAATAAAACATCTAGAAAGTTAACAAAAGCTCCAATGGAGATAACTTCTACGGCGAGTAGCCCTTTTGAAAAAATTAGTCTCGATATCGTGGGTCCCTTACCTATTACAGAAGAAGGTAATCGATTCATCCTAACTCTCCAAGATGATCTTACTAAATATTCAAATGCATATCCTATTCCTAATCACGAAGCAAAAACTGTGGCAAACAGATTACTACAGTTTATCACTCGCTTCGGGATACCAAAACAAATTCTTACCGATCAAGGTTCCGACTTCACTTCACTGCTGATGAAAGAAGTAGCTAAACTGTTCCAAATCAAGCTCCTTAATACAACAGCATATCACCCTCAATCTAATGGTGCACTAGAACGTTCTCATTCAACACTAAAAGATTATTTAAAACATTATATTAATAGTCAGCAAAATGATTGGGACGAATATGTACCTTTAGCAATCTTTGCATATAATACGGCAGTACATTCAACCACCAAATATGCACCATACGAATTAGTATTCGGGACAAAACCAGTTTTACCTAGTTCTATAACGAGTACCCCAGAATTTCGGTATACATATGATTCCTATGTTGAACAGCTTAGATACAAATTGAACAAATCTTTTCAAATCGCCAAACAAAATATAATAAAATCAAAAGAAATTAGTAAAACGTACTACGATAGGAAAATTCATAACCCAAAGTATAAGACAGGAGATTTTGTTCTAATGAAGAACTATTCCACGAAATCAGGAACAACGAAAAAACTTACACCAAATTGGAAAGGTCCGTTTGAGATAGCAGAAATATGCGACAACAATAAAAATATTATTATACGTCTAAAAAATAATAAAACTATAAAAGTCCATACCAACCAATTAAAACCAACCTCTCTTACAGGTTAATCGTTCTTCTCATCGTATGCTTTAATGCATATTCATGCAATCCCTTGCCAGGATACGAAGTTCAAACAATAGATGCTGGAAGCGGATTATTTTATGAACACACTGGTACCACTAAATTTTATTTCGATTACCTTAAGATAGTTACCCATATAGATATAGATTCATATACCGATAGATTAAAACTTATTAAAAGAACTTCAGAATCCTCCTTTAAACTATGCGACCTAATGCACACCGAGCAGGTTAAAGTTTTTTGTACTCAAAATGCAAATATATTTAAAATTAAACTGCCAGAATTGGTAAATAAAGAGGAATCGATTAGGGACATGTTAGGATATGATACTGATAGATCAAAAAGAGGTATTCTAAATATTGTAGGATCAGTCGCAAAATTTTTGTTCGGAACAATGGATTCCAATGATGCCGAATATTATGACAAAGTCATCGGTAATGTTGGAAAAGATGACGCCGACATTCAGCAATTAATGAAAGATCAAATTCGTGTTATCAAAACCACTATCACAAATTTCAACAATACAATTTCTCAATTGAAAATATCTGAGAAGCAATTAAATGAAAATATCAGACGTTTTAATTCCTTCTTAAGAAGTCAATATCTAATTAACACAGAAACTAGATTAACTGAGGATATAATTGAACATTTCAGCATATTGCTATTCTTGATAAATGAAATCGATATTAAATTCGAGGAAATTGTAAACATAATCCTTTCTGCAAGACAGAATACCATCCATCCAAGTCTAATTAGCCCAAAGCAGTTACTTGAAGAGCTAACAAATTCTATCAAATACCTTAAAAGTGGCCACGAATATCCAGTAGAATTGAAAAGGCGACATATCAATAAAATTCTAGAGATTGCTCAAATTCAATACACTTTCATTAACCGACGAATGATATACGTCATACTGATTCCAATTGTAGACAGCACAACTTTCAATTTATATCACCTCATACCTTTACCGATCCCTCATGCAAATCATCAAACATATGCGTACATTGAACCAAGTTTCAAACATCTTGCTATATCAACAAACAAGATGCAATATGCACAATTCCAAAACTTAGATCACTGTAAACAATTGGAGAATAACAAATACGGGTGCGAAAATCACATTATATATGCGACACTCAGTAAACCAATCTGTGAAGTGTCATTATTAACGAACGTGAACAAAAATATCCCAAAAGATTGCAAAACCAGATTTTTAACAGGGCAAATAGAAATTTGGCAAAACCTTTTAAATAATAGATGGATCTATGTTGTAAGTGAACCAAAAATACTTACAATATCTTGTAATAGCTCAATCCAAGACACTGAGATTACAAAAACCGGAATTTTATCCCTAGAACCTGGTTGTAAAGCATATTCCCCACAAACTCAATTGATTGCAAATTCTGAAATGATTATTCCTTATCAAAACATAATCCCAAGACTCAACATCATAGAAGATGACTGCTGCAATCAAGAGAAACTAAATCAGACTGAAGTTCAATTCTACCTCGATGAAATTCATTTGTCAAACATTAAATTAGACGAACTCAACATTGCATCACATAAGCTTGAGAGTCTTAACGATCAAATAAATAAATTACATTCAGCACCACATCTCCTGAAATATGGAAGTTTCTATAAATATGTCATCATAATGACTTCATCTATAATAGTAATATTTGTACTGTTCAAAGTATATAAATGCATAAAACCATTCTTACCCTCTTTTCTGAGAATAGACCGTCACTGCTGTTGCAGGCCAATAATAGTAACCCAATACAATACACCACGTTCACCTCCTACTCCAATAAACAACATTGAAAGGAATAGTGTGCCCGAAAATCCACCAGAGGTTTTACCTTCAACTTCAAATTCAGCTGCTAATCAAACAACTCCAATTCGCCAAACGCGATCGACACGGTCTAGATTGAGGCCTTCCATCGGAAGACTTAATTACGACGAATAATAAATTTAAAATCAATTTATCATCCGTCTTCCCCAAGGGGGGTGTTGTTATGTGCCACCCACAATGCGTCACATAAACAACAGAGACGCAAAAACACCACAATGGTACATCTTTCCTTCCTTCCTTCTTTCCACGAAAGAAGTGATCAACACCATGACCTGCACTTCGCTAGAACCGTCCTTTTACGCACATTTGTGTACAATATGTGTAGCACAATCTTCTGAGAAATGATTCGAACGGAACCATATATCTTAAATTGGGTAATTTACACCAGTTGAGAATTTTATGGTTTCCCAAGAAAGGATCGTTCTATTTTAGAAATGTCCTGGTGTGTGGGAACCAGGCATGGAAAAAAGAAGATATAAAATAGCATAGCGCAGGACGATCTTCGCTCATTACTCAAACAGGAAATCCTCGCGTGAAGTTTAAGATACATAATTTTGTAAAAGTAAATTTGGTAAAAGTAAATTTTTTTAAAAGTAAATTTTGTTTCAAATGTTAACTTAAAATTAAGTATTAAGTGTTAAGATTACAAGTTGTTAATAAAAATTTAATAGAGTTATAAACGAATACAGTGTTTCAATAATGGACCGGTGAAGCCGTCCATAACAACTCATTTGCAACCGATGGCATGGTCGCGATTGTCAGCGCTCCATCTATCCATTGCAAAACTCGCGTGTAACTGCCGCTCTCCTCGGGTCGCAGAAGCCAACAGCACTTGGAGCACGCCGCCAAATTGGAACATAAACTCAACAGCGCTCCCTCTTCCGCCTGTCCTAGCCAGCCAGTGTGAGTGTTTTCTGTTTTGTTGATTTGCGTTATTCATCTGTCCGTGCTTTGGTCCGTCGATGTCAGTCGCGCTTTTGATTTTATTGCGTTCAATTCGCCGCTCTTCATTCTGGTCGCCGACACGCTATTTGTAGCTGAAATTTGCGCTGCGCATGTTCCACGCCGCCCTTCGACGACGCCACTGAACCTACGACAATTGACAGCCACCCCCAAAAAAACGTGCGTGTGGGGGCGACACTCTAGTGACGTTTTCGTATCATTTTGTCAGTTTTACTCGTCAAATTGCCGTGGAAATTGTCCGTTTTCAGTTTTCCCGATTTTCCAAGCTTATGTTGCGTTTTCGTTCGCCGCGGCTCTAAGGCTTCGCAGGACGTTGCCCAGTGCTCACTGTGTCCGGATGTGTAAGACCTCAAAAGTGCATCAGTGTTCGTCAAGGATCAAATGACAAGGCACAATAGTGGCCCGCGAATGTGCCCGACGGAATCCTTTGCCCAGCTGCATTGTCAGAAACTCGGTAACAATTAACAAATTCTGTGATAAAAATCCCGCGTTGTATGCATTCGCGACCTCGCCACTCCAAATACTTTCGGACTGTCGACATAAATTGCGGCAACTTGGACTTCGCTAACTTGGAAAAGACGAAGACGGCTGGTTGGCAGGCAAGCAGCCACACGGGGCAAAACAGCGTGAGACGCGAGACACGAAGAAATCATGAAGTAAAACGAAGAAGAAAAATTTCAAAACCTGTTGACCTAATTACATGCATTGCAAAGAGCTTTTGTAGTTGCGCGAGTGTTGGAGTTGAACGGGCGATACGTCGCGAACGCGTTTCCATCGTCGGGTTTTGTGCATGTGCGTGCGGCCCAATTGTGTGTGCTTTTGAATTTTTTTGATTTCTTGTTTGGCGCGATTGCTAAATGTTTGATCTCGACGTCGAGTGCCTTCTTGTGCTCCTTTGCGCCCTCTGTTCCAGCTCCAGCTGTTCGAGCATCCATTGAAATCGAGGTGGTTTCGCAACACACCGTGTTGGCCAATGCTGAGGTTTGACATCATCGCTCCACACGAATGGTAACAAGGACCCAACCAGCGGACATCACCTAGCAACGATCCACCAACCATAATCCACTTTGCTACAGACCTACAGTTCACCGTGCTGCTTCGGGAGCGAAGTTCCTCAACGACCTCACTCAACACATACAATCGTCGAGGATGTAATTGGCCCCAATTTCATGCTCTGCCCCAATTATTTGATTTTATTCGACTATCGCGTTGTCGCTACCGCTTCTCGCCAAGAATCTAATCCATGCCCTGAATTTCCACTCTGAACGTCAGTTGCAAATTAAGACAAGTAGATGCCGTTCTAAAAGAAATCGGAAATTGCTTTGTCATCAGCCCGAAAAAAGTGGGCAAACACTCGCTGCTGGAATTGGCGAATGCTGCACTTAACCACTGAACGACCTCCAGCCTCCCGAGCGCCCAGTCCGCTTTACCCGCAGTCCGCGTTGTTCCGCTTGAATCTCAATCTCCAAGACTTGCTGCTGTTGACTGTCTTCTTGTCGACGTTGGTTCGTTCGGATTTGATGGGCTGTGTATTTGGTGCATGATTGCAGATTCAGGTCAATGGGGATTTGAAAGGTACGAGCCAGCTAGCAGCAAGCAGTCAATACAAGCGCGCGGTCAACTCATCGGAATATTGGCCATAGTCGGACGTTAGAAACGAGGCCCCCAAGTGGTCAGCGAAATTGCCCATCGAGCCAAAACAGCCAACGGACATACGAAGACGGGGCCATCCGTCCAAGCGTACGAGTACTGCGTCGTATCCAAGTCAGCCACATTGAACGCCACTGCGTACTTAGAGTTAGTGGGGCTGCTCCAGCCAGTGTTTCATCGAGCCAGATCAACCTGGTAAGTGACCGTAAATATTTTTTCTTTGAAGAAAGAATGTCGATACTGGCACCTAATAGCCAACCGATTCAAACTTTTGCTCTTGGTAAATGACATTTCAATCCCGCACCGGCCTCCGGCTGAAAAGAAAAACACTCCGATCCACCACTGTGTTCCCAATCAGCCTCAGGGCCCTGAACGTAACGTGCATGTATGTATGTGTATCTTCTTGAGAAAACGACTGACTCCATTTCAAATAGGGGAGCCCGAAATGTTGCTCAAACGCCATATGCGGACGGTACCTTAATCAAATGGAAATGAGAAATGACGCTCGTCGGCCTAGTTGTTTATTCATTTGGTTACTATGATTACGGTTATGCAATTTAAGACTGTTTATTGGAGCTCACCGAATGTAATATTCGTTGCCTGCGCGAAGGCTCCGTATCTGATCTAACGTGTATGAGTTTTAAGGATGTGTGCGGCAACTATTGCAAGGTCAAGGAACTCGGAAAAGTGCTTCGACCACTTGCTGTTTCGTAGGGACTTTCTCCGTGTTCTAATCCATTTCAAATGTGTATGTACATATTATATACCGTTGTACATATTCTGGGATACTGACTAAATTAGCGTGTCCTGCTAGCTTTATGACCTGGCAGTATGGCATGAGAATATGGCCTTCAAAATTCTTCATAACATAGCTGAAGTCGCAATATAAATTATTTATTGTTGGAGGCGTGCTTTCCGTAGATTGGCTAAATAAACGGATGCTTGGGATTTTATAATTTCTGAGCGCTCTTCACATTATCCCCGAATGAATATCGTCAAATCTAACCAGTATAATTAATAATAGACTTTTCGCAGTATCATTGTTTTAAATATTATCTAGGCTGCAGTTCGGTAAATTGCTAATTGGGAGAAAAGCTTTCACTTCTTCCAAGAACAGAAAAATAAAATCTAAATCAGAATGGCACAATTTAAATAAAATATCCCATTGCAAGGGGAATTCTATAGAAATCCGAATTTTAGAGTAATCCGGATGGATAGTGTCTTTATTCATGTTTATACCCTGAAAAGGTTTAGGGTATATTGTTTTTGTTCCGACGAAAATATGTAACACCTTAAAGGAGGCTCCAGAGGCACAGGAATATATACGAGGGCGGTCCGATAAGTACTCAGCCTACAAAAGAAAAACGAAAATTTTGGGATAGTGGCGATTTATTTCTCAACATAGTCTCCTTTTAGCTCGATACACTTGACGATGATGATGACACCAGCGATGCTCCAACTTCTTTAACCCGTCTGAAAAATACGTTTTCTCGAGGTCTGCAAAGTAGGCCTCCGTGGCGGCTATGACCTCCTCATTCGACTCAAATTTCTAACCGGCGAGTGACTTTTTCAAGTTTGGAAACAAAAATTAGTCGCACGGGGCCAAATCTGGAGAATACGGTGGATGGGGCAGCAGTTCGTAGCCCAATTTGACCGTGGCGACGGCGGAGGTGTGAGCCGGTGCGTTGTCATGGTGGAAGAGCACTTATTTATTCGCCAAACGGGGCCATTTTTTCTGCAATTCGGCGTCGAATCGGTCCAATAATTCGGCATAGTAGAGCCCTGTGACCGTTTTGCCCTTCTCCAGGTAGTCGATGTAGACCACACCTTGTGAATCCCAGAATACGGTGGCCATCACCTTTCCGGCCGATAGGACAGTATTCGCCTTCTTCGGTCTACTGTTTCGACTGTTCCTTGGTCTCTGGTGTGTACCAGTAAATCCATGTTTCGTCGACGGTCACGAAACGACGTAGATACTCCTTCGGATTGCGCTTAAACGTCAGCGTCAAAGACTGCTCTGAAGTGGTCTCACGGTTGCACTTGTTGTCCGGAGTGAGCAAACGCGGCATCTATCGCGCCGACAACCTTCTCATGCCCAAAATTTCATGCAGGATATGACCCACGCGGTCTTTTGAGATGCCTACTGTCTCAGCTATCTCGCGCACCTTCAATCGGCGGTCTGCCAATACGAGATCGTGGATTTTTGTCACGTTATCCTCCGTGGTAGCCGTTTTCGGGGCACCTGGGCGTGGCTCATCAAAAACCGACGTGCGACCACGTTGAAACTCGTTAAACCAATTTTTGACGAAGGAGAAGAGTCACCGTACACAGCATCCAAGCGCTCTTTGATTTCGCTGCGCGATTTCCCTTCCAAAAACAAAAATCGAATCACCGACCGATATTGCTCTTTTTCCATTTTTCTAAAATCCCCGGACACGCCCGCTTCCACATGCGGTTAAAACAAAGCTACGAGTCTGATTCGGCTGAAATTTTGACAGTAGCCGTCTACGAGAATGTACTACACGATAGTAAATTTCTCTTGCGACAGTGGCGCCATCGGGCGGTGAGGCTACTTATCGGACCGCCCTCGTACATATAAATGATCAGGGTCACATCCAAAGTCGAGGTAGGCGTTGGTCGATATGTAAAATAATCAAATGTATCCATAACTCCCGATCGAATAAACGTGAAAAGCTTTGGTACAATATTCTCTTGTAAAAATGGGTTCGATCAATTGGAAACCAAGGGTACTTTCCTTACATAGTTCCCCGTATTACCCTACTTTTTATATTTTTATCGAATAAGCTGATTTTGGTCATGTGGACTTTGAATAAGACTTTGATTTGGTTGTAGTAACTCGCTCCATTCAAAACAACGCCTACCTGCTCCCTTCGTAATTATGGAAAAGCTTTCTAGATGATCAAGCTTTTGGGACTGCAATAAATTACATAAAACCATATGATAACATTACTCAATCGCCCTAACCGCTTGTGGCGCATAGCGCGTCAATTGTTCCATGTGGCCCAGTTGACGTTTCGTTGGCATAAACTGGTCTCGGAGAATGCAGTTGCCGGCATGCATCTCCTGCACATCCATGGCCACGAACGTTATCGTGGACGGCATTCGAACCTGAAACGCCGGTAGTCAAACATGAGATTGATGCCTCAACACACTGCGCTACCGGTCGCCCCAAGATCTGGGTTGTATCAATAGGTCTAGGGTATTCTCGTTTCGCCCAGTGGATTTTTCATGACTTTGATTAAGCAGTTGCCAGAAAACCTTAGTTTTTCCGCTTAAAATGTCAGCTTATATATTAAGGGTTACCAACTCTTCCGCAGATTTGACCGGGAGATCCGTTTGGTGGAAGAAAGAGTAGGAGAAGGGGGTCGTCATGTTTTTTTTTTAATAATAATAAAAAAAACAGACATCTAGGTTCTCACCCTCTAAAGCCGAAATGGATTCTAAAGTCGCGCTTTAGGAATTTCCGCTTTAGGAACTACAAACACACTGTGTGTAGGTTCTAGGTTACAGACAGTTGTCCGTACAAATTTTACCGGAGGGGAAAGCATTACATTTAGTATGCATTGTCGTAAAACTGGTTTGGTTTTCAAATTTTGATAACAATAAACGGTTGATAACATTAACCTCGATCACAATAAGCGGGGTCCACTGTAGTTAACATATTGGCCACGTTCATGATACACAGCGGTTGCCCTACTGTTGGGAATTTGCCCTACGAATTCTCTCTGCTGAGTTTCTGATGAGCCCAATATGCTGAGCCAAATGTAATTTTCACAACCACATGTTGTAAAATGAGTAAGTGGGTAACTGTGTACAATATAATGGGATACCCTAAAGTATGCAGTTATACTTCCTGGGAAATAGCTAAATTTGGGACGAATCTATCCTAATAACCGGGAGTGTAAATTCAATCTCCCATAATGTAAAGATGATCGAAATCATCCGTACATGTGGCTTCCAACCTGTTTGGTACCTGCCAGAGTAATTAGTTTGCTCCTTCGTGTCAGGAGTTGGTGTAATTTTCAAAAGGAAGCATTAGTAACTTGTTAATAGATGTGGCATCACATAGTTTGGCTCACGTTTATGAAATGGTTTCTGCTGTTGGAAATATGTATATAGTCAGTGTACTTATCAAGATTAGAAGCGGAATGACTTGCAAAACAAACGAAACATGCTAACTACATTATTCATTTTGTCCAAAAATGTGTGTAGTATTCATTTCAAATGCCATTGCTACGGGCTTCACTTCAATTGACCCAAATACACAAACCTTCAACTGAATCATTCGTTACGGTACGTGGTCATTATTCATTCCAAACTACAATTTTCACTCATAGTATATTCAATTCATAAGACATTCAATGCGTTCCTTCTCGTTTCTATCATTCAGAAAATATTGCAAAATCCGCCAAATGCATTTGGCCAGCCAAAATTATAAGAAAATCGAGAGAAACGTGATTGACGCTCAATATTAACATAACAAAGACTCTGCCGAAAAGTTTACTACAGTTCTAACTTTCCTTCGTCGTATCAGCTAGCTGAAAGCACTAGCAGACGGTGAATGCATCTTGTAGCCGTCCGCCTCAAGTCCATCATTTATCAAGATTAGTTGGTTCCGATAAAAAAATAAAAACACTGTAGTGCCATTATCTGCATCTTGGTTAATATACAGACATACGAAAATGGGTCAACCGAACTGAATTTATAAATAAATAACCTTCAGCATAGTTCCAGTTTACTGAATTGATTTTTTTTCGGTTTCATGGAACCAGGTTAAGTTATTGACCCACTATTTATTGGGTTATAATTTATGCGTGCAGTCAATAATCAGATAAATCGAGTAATCCATCTTCAAATTGTCTCAATTAAATTGTTACAGGGCCTGGCTATGTTGATGTTATGTTGGAGTGATTTCGGAACATAAAGATTTCATTTATTTTGTTTGAATTTAAGGATATTTTAGTCCGGGAATAATTACTTAATTTAAAACGTCAAGTACATACTAAATCGGATTCAAATTATGTATTTAATTCGGCTTTGATGCGAACATATGTACTGTAAAATTATTTGGTCTACAACTTAATAATGAGACTTTTTTTAGAGATGGCAACACCGATAAACCAATGGTAGTCCATCTTTGACATACATACCATTTGAAGTTTGTATTCATAAGCTGTCAATGTCAGTATAAACATTTCGTGTTGATTGTTGACAACGTATTTTACCGGACCATGGAAAGTTTCGAAAATTCACGAAAAAAACAACATTTGCGGGAAGTTTTACTTGGACATTATTTTGCTAAGAAGACTGCAGCTCAGAGTCATAAATTGCTCGTGGAAGTTTACGGTGACGATGCTTTTTCGCGTGCACAGTGTTTTCGGTGGTTTCATCGGTTCAAAAATGATAATTTCGACATTACCGACGAAGAGCGACCTGGCCAGCCAAAAAAGTTTGAAGACGAAGAATTGACGAAATTACTCGAAGAAGATTCGTGCCAAACTCAAAAAGAGTTCGCAATTTCGTTGGAAGTGACTCAGCAAGCCATATCGAAGCGGTTAAAATCACTGGGAATGATCCAAAAGCAAGGCCACTGGGTTCCGTACGAGTTGAAGCCAAGAGATGTTGAGAGGCGCTTTTGCATGTGCGAACAACTGCTTCAAAGGCAAAGACGGAAGGGTTTTTTGCATCGTATTGTGACCGGCGATGAAAAGTGGATTCATTATGATAACCCAAAGCGAAAGAAATCATGGGGACCGCCCGGGCACCAATCAACATCGACCGCGAAGCCAAATATTCATGGTTCCAAGCTTATGCTCTGCATTTGGTGGGACCAGATCGGTGTTCTTTATTATGAGCTGCTAAAACCGAATGAAACCATTGACAGGCAGCGCTATCGGCTGCAATTGATGCGTTTGAGTCGAGCATTGCGTGAAAAACGGCAACAATTTGCTGAAAGGCACGACAAAATAATTCTTCAGCATGACAATGCTCGCCCTCATGTTGCGCAAGTCGTGAAAACGTACCTGGAAACAACCAAATGGGAAGTGCTACCCCACCCGCCGTATAGCCCTGACATTGCTCCATCCGATTACTATTTGTTCGCTTCGATGACTCATGCGTTGGCTGATCAGCACTTCACTTCATATGAGGATACTAAGAACTGGCTCGATTCATGGATAGCCTCGAAACCCCAAGATTTTTTTCGCGACGGAATTCGTAGACTTCCCGAAAGATGGGAGAAAGTTATCGCTGCTGATGGCCAATATTTTGAATAATTTAGTTATATGAATAAATCTATGAATAAATGCCCAAAATTCCCAAAAAAGTCTCATTATTAAGTTGTAGACCAAATATTATGTATCACTTTGTTGAAATAATCTAATAAGTAACTAAAAATTAAGTAACTATAAAAATATATATAAATAAAATAATAAATATTTTCCCATAAACCATTATTTTAAATTTGGAAAAATAACAAGACGTTACAGTTTCACTCATGTAATTTTGCATTTGCCGAATCGCCCCAATTCTGGAGCTACGGAGAATGTTTTTATTCTTAACCTTGCTTCTTTTTATCTGACATAAAAAATATGTTAATTCAATTTTTAGAGGCGACGTTAATTTGAATAATAATTAAAATTTTAAATAGAAAATAGATTCATGCCTGAGACTTGCCTGCCTTATTCATAACATGCGAGTAATGCCATATAGAACAATCCGTTCTAAAAGTAAAACCGAACATGAGAGCTAAGAACGATTGAAAGTAAAACTGATTTTCTGGATTTTCTAGTATTTATTAACGGTTATCTGGAATAAAGATTTATAACTATGTACTTGTAATTTCAGCATGTATGGCTACTTCATCGTCAATGTTTGAATTTATCGGCCCGCAAGTATCTATTGCTAAATCGAATTTAATGCCTTACACGAAACGTTACCAAATCGTGTCGTCGCTCACTAAGCGCTAAGAGCAAGTTGCAAGTATAATACTCTCGTAAATTTGAGTCTATCGACCGTCGCGTCAATCGTCACTACACCGTGCTGAATAAACTACGTATCTACGAGTATTATCTTTTTTATATATATTTTCTCCTTTAAATTCCACCTGAGTGTGGGCTTCTGTTTTACCTGTGCCATGCTTTCTTGATAAATAAACACACAAAGCGTAGATACGACGCGAGTGTATAGTGAATGGGCATATGTTATTGTATGACGATGCTAGTGCAGTATATTTATTTGTATTTTTATGCACGTTACAGTGCTTGAAATAAGTATTTACTTATTTAAGTAGTATTTTGTTGTATGCTCTGAATATTATTCGGAAAATATGAAGTGCATTGAAAAATTAGTAATGTACCTTGTATAAATGACGTCCCCGGTAGCTTGATAAAGAGCGTCCAGCGAAAAGCTGCAGGTTGCCACGAGCAAATTTATTCCCGCACAGTTAAAAATCCTGGTCTATTATCAATGCTAATTCGGGTTACATATATGACGACACCAAAATTGTATTAGATTTTAATAAAATGAAAGTATTACAATTGCTTCCGTAAACTTCACTGGTTTAAATATTAAACTTTTCTGGCATTATTTTTTTAATCAAATTGTTGGTTTAAAATTTAATCTACAGATATTAAAATCTATGAAAAAATATTAATTTTACTGCGTTTTTTTAACTCCTCTAAGTTTTTTCTCCATAATTTTTTTTTTCAATTTTCTAAACTTCCAAATCCTTTATTAAGCCCATCGCAGGCTAGCCAGCTAATCTTTAACTTTTTTCGCCATGACGCAGCATCGAACCTGTGAACTCCGTGTTGTAGAGTTGCGACCTAGACCACTCGGCCACGCAGCATAATATTTTGAGCTGACTGCGAGTAGTTATAGTGAGACTTGAGACTCAAAAAATATACTTTGTGGGGTTTACCTCTTAATTAAACTTAGATTAGAAAATAATGCGAGAACAAAAAGAACACAAAAAGGTTTGAATTGTATTAGAATTTATTACAAATTGTTTTAAAATGGAAGTAAACTTTGAATTGTATTAGAATTTATTACGAATTTGGTTTAAAATAGAAGTAAACTTTGGAAGGGTTTAGATTATAGAATTAAAATTATTAAAAATGGTGGTAGTCCAAGACAAGGTTTAAAAAAAATACCGAGATTTTTAACTGTGCGCCGTTCTTCAGTCGACTCAGCTGTGAATAAATATCTAATGGTGTTATATTAGTGTTGTACTATGCTTTCCCTCTTCCAAACGGAAGGGTTTTACGTCAGACAAAATTTCATCCTAGCACGACTGACCCTTGGCTCCCTAACATGAGAAAAGCGGCTCGCTGGTATAACGAGGAGCTGGCGTAGGCAGGCCCTAATGCAGGTGTACCGAGTCTGTGTCTGCCTTCGAGGATTGCGGCTAAACCTGGTCCTTCGATTGTGTGTAATCCTGATGTGTGTCATAGCAAGTCATATAACTCGGAGGCTACTTCGGCTTTGGACAAACCTGGCCCTAGTAGCGGTTTGCGGGGCTTTATTGTGGGCAGCTCATATCCGGGTGCGATGGGAACACCTTCTTTTTATGCGGAAGCATTGAAGAGCTGGCTGTGGTTGATAGATTGGATGTAGACGGCAGAATCACATTAGAAAATTGAAGGAAGGTCGGGGGAAGTCTACTACTACTACTAGCTATCCGGATCTTTCAGCTCGCGACTGGAGGATTGTAAAATAGGGAAATATTAATAGGGAATCCGTGGCGCATCTTGCCAGGATTCTATGGCTTCCTAAAAATCAAGGTCAAAGTCTATAGGTATAAGGGAGATGCGAAAAAAAAATCTTTGCATAGCTGCTGCATCGACCCCAATGAAGGAGGACGTGCAGCTAGTAGGCGTGAGTGACTCCTCCGCAATCCATACGGTCAATGCACAGCATAGTGAAGATGACTGCCTATTGCTAGCATTCGACGGGACAAATATAGAAGTTACATTATGTCATGGTCTTTTTGAATCTGGCACGGACTTGTCTGCATCCGAAGCTGAGGGTGATGTTTTACGTTAAGGATAAAGGCAAACCCAGATCCTGCATTCTTGTGAAGAAACATTTAAATGCATACCTAATATCGCCATTCAGCGACGTGGACTCTGTGGTAGTCTGCCTGGAGTTCGGGAAAAGGCGATATTGGCTGATTTCAGCTTATTTACCACATGATGGTAACATCCCATCGACCATCTTGAAACAATCTCTGGATACAGCCAATTCACAGATATTTGGTGTCATCCTTGGTTCTGATTATAACGCACATTATATGGTGTGGAGTAGCTCCTGCACGAATGTCCTTTTTGACTTTTTGCTGGGCACAATCCTCCTCATCTGCAAAATTGGCTGTGAACCTACATTTATCACCAGATATAGGCAGGAAGTCTTAGACATCACCCTTGTCTTGGACGACATTCAACATTTGATACGGGATTAGAGGGTGTCCGCTGAGCACTCTTTTTCTGATCATCGGTATCTTCACTTTAGCCTGGAGGAGCTACCTGCACCTAACCCAGTAATTGTCAAAAGAACTGACTGGGGAAAGTACAGGCATTGTATTACTGCTTTGCACTCTCTAGTAGGCTACATTGAAAGATCCCTCGCCTGCAAGGAGTATACGCTGGTTTATGGATATTGAAGGCGCTTTCAACCTGTGCTTATGCTTACATCTGGGGTGATCTCCACTAGTCTCGGTATATCATCCGTACGCAGGCACGTTCTCTCTCCCCTTCTGTGGAACTTGGCTGTCAACAGGTTGCTCTGAAGCCTGGAGAAGTTGGGGTACCATGTTACCGCTTATGCGGACGACATTGCGATTGCAATCTCAAGCAAATTCCCCTGTGTCCTAAACGATATAATGCAGAATATCCTTGCCATCCTAACGAAATGGGCTGGTGACCCCAAGTCAAAACAATTTCGCAGAAAACGGAACTCGATCTCTTCACTAGAAAATGTAGCATACCAATATTTGAACCACCAATGATGGAGGACACAAGACTTATACTCGCTGATAAAGCCAAATTTTTGGGACTTACCTTGGATAGAAAACTATGCTGGAAGGCTAACATTCGGGAACGTCTGAGTAAGTCAACTGTTGCACTGTACTCTTGCAGGAGAACCATAGGCAAAAATGGGAATTGCAGCCGAAGGTGCTTTACTGGCTATACACATCGGTGCTGTTTCCCATAATGATGCATGGGATTGTTTGTTGTCTGGTGGCCGGCACTTAGCATCGCGTCGTACAGAGCTCTGTTGGAGAAAGTCCAAAGAACAGCATGAGCTGCCATCACGGGAGCCCTAAGGACAAGCCCGACCGCTGCCTTGGGCACACTGTTAGACTTAATTCCTTTGGACATCTTCGCAAAACAATGGTGGCGAACACTGCTATCCGCGAAACCGGTCAGTGGACCGCGGCAACTATAGACTACTCAACTGTTTTGAACAACACTGGTATTCCCGTTGTAAAGGACTACACCTCTCCGAAATACCTGTTCGACAAGGGCTTTACAAGTCTCATCCCATCGAGGAGTGCGTGGCCATTGAACGCTAATTTGGCATCTGATATCATCAGCATTTTCACTGACGGCTCTAAGACTGAGGGAGGGGTTGGGGCTGGTGTATATTCGGATAAGCTGCATATTGGTTTGTCGCTCCACCTCCCAGGACACAGTAGCGGAAGTTTGTGCAATCTCCGAGCCGGTAACCTGGCTTGCGCATAATGTCATATCTGCTAGAGATGTTATAATATATAGGTATACAGTCAACCCTGTGCTGGATACCAGGTCATACTGGTTTTTCTGGTAATTGCAAAGCTGATGAACTGGCCCGGGCTGGAACTACCAATATGACCAGGGAGTGCTTTCGCAGTACTTGGATGCCTTTAGCAGCCTGCAAACTGCTCATTAAAGCGCTGGCTTACGACAGGGCTAGCACCAGATGGTGTAATAGCAGTACGTGTCATGCAACTAGGCAAATATGGCCGAAAATGAACCACGGCCGCTCTCGCAGGCTATTGCTGCTTAGCAGAAACCATTTGAGAAACGTATACGAACTGTAGGGACGAGGAAGAGGAGAGTCCTTTTCGCCTTATGTGTGCTTGCCCTACCCTGGCGAGAGACGAAGGAAGGATATCCCTGGGTCGTAGGTACTTCTTTACTGATTTCGATGAATTAAAGGATGTTGGGGTTGGTTGCTGTTGTGGTAGCGATGCTTCGAATACTTCAGTTCTTCTTACATCGAACGGGTTTGGCAGCTCTTGGCCGTCGAAAAACGGGTCCTTCCGGTACGAAGAACCGGCTGCTGCAGGAACGATGTTGGGGTTGGTCGGCTTCATCGCTTCATTGTCAGCTCTGGCTGGTGTGATGACTGAGGTATGCTCGGGTTGCTGTACTAATGGGTATCAGAACGGACTCAGTGGGGTCTTAGTGTGCTTTGATCATTGTTTACTTTGGTTCAAGCAGCCCATCTAACCTACCTTGTAGAAGGATCTAGTTGATTGATATTGAGAATGGGTAAAATTCTACTGAATAGAAGCCAACCTCCCTTATAAATTTTAGTTCAAATATACATATATAACATCCGAATGGATGAACGAAGAAACTTCACTTTTTTCTTAAAAATATTCCGTTCTCTACTGATGAGTTTAAGTACCCTGTTTGAAGTTAATCGGAAGATTTTCATCACTAGCTAAATTTTAAATTAATTCGAAAACTTCAAACTGAATTTTCTCAAAACTAGAAAAATCTCAGTTATCTTGTTCTTGCAGTAACCCGACGATATATACAACGTGAAATAGGAAGAAGCATTTTTGCAAAGCTTCAGCTTAAAACCGAGAAAGTACATAGCATAGAAATAGTCGGACAGACAAACCGGCATGTCTAAATCAACTCATCTCATCATACTGACCAAGAATATTATTAATTTACTTTATATGGTCGGAAATGCTTCCATTTTATAGAACTTTTATCGATTTAAGTTTCCCAAAGTATTCATAAGCCAAACGTTAGCCGCGTTTCTTCGTTACAGAAAAAAAAACAGGATAAGTAGCAAAGAAACGATACAAAACAGTTCCAGAACAGGAAGTGTAAACAGCATGGACTGTACAATCTGCTGTTACCAATATTTTACGAACCATATTCTGGATTAAAATATACTTTGGCAAATATAACTGAAGTAGTAAAATCAGCGCATGTAAATAATGATTGATTCGGTAATCGTCATAACTGTCATGTCTGCGCCAACTTTTTAACCTTGAATCATACTAATAAACAAGATTCCTGTACATTTCTTACAGAACAGTGCATAGAAATGCGCCTATTGTTTATGTACATACATTGCTTTAGTGGACTCTTGCCTTTCTATACCCGGTAATATCTGTGAGATTTCATTGTCATCGACATTAGAGACCATTATAGTGAAACTACATATTCACAGGAGCGACGAGTGAGTATTACTCGCGATGCATGCGCGCGATGGTCATTTGCGTTGACGAAGATGACTAAGCAGCAAGCATGACTTGCGATACGCACTTTTACGCGAGTGGCACTCGCGGTGATACTCGCTTATGTGTAGTTTCACTATTATATTTCACTAGGAAATGTAATAGTAGGATTAAGGCGACAATGGAAATGTCCGTGGGCATAAAATCGTAATTTGTCGAAGTAGTCGTGCTTTCACGGCAGCGCCATCCATAGATTAATGAGTAGGGCGCGAGGACGATATTCACGAGGTATCGAGATATACGGATGGTGTTTTTTGCCTTTTTATTGTCCCAACCAGTAGGAATTACATCAAATTCTTTTGATAGCAGACACATAGGACCTTAACCTTTTCTACCCTACCAAACTTAGGGAGGTCTCCAACGCAAGAGCTGTTGACATAAGCGACCAACCAATCAAATGTTATTGTATATGTCCTGGAAAGATATGTAGTTACTAGTTACCCTAACCCCTAGTGTGGATTAGCGCGTCAACTATTCCATGTGGCTTAGCTAACAGTTTTATTGGCATAAACCAGTTTCGGACAATGCACGTTGCCAGCATGCACTTCCTACTCCCCCATTCAGCCTCCTACCTGCGACAAGTCGGGAGATGTTGTAGCTTATTATCACGCCCAGCACCACAGGGGGAAGACAACCCAAACCTACCGGTCGCCCATTCAACTAAGCATAAACATGAAACCCTATACATACACATACAGTTAAGCTGCGATAAGATTTATCCAGCTGATGCGAAAGCTGAAGATGCATACGCGGAGCTTTCTCTCTTACTCTAATAATAGGCCTTGAGGTCTTCCAACGCCTAAGTTGGTGGTTAATTGATGAGCTTATTCTAGTAGCGACCACATATACGGCGATGAAGCATTGCAACAAACCAGCTTAACCCAGAGGGTTGAAACATTAATCTGATATTCCATCCGATTTTCGGGCTTTTTTTCAATTATTGTTATGTTCACTTACCGGCAGAATCAGTCGTTGATCTATGGAAACTTGCATTTTAGCAATTTGTTGACTTGTTCAAATCCTTATCCGCCGCACTCTGCTTAGAAATGGTGCGACTTAATGTATATTATTGGAAATTAGTCACCCTCCCGGCAACTGCCGGTCACTGTACTATAGTATGCCAGATCACATGATCTGGAAATCTCTGGAAAAGAGATTTGTGCTCCTTTGGTGTGTTCATTTCTTCCACTCGTTCTCCTGCATCAATTACAGTGCCGCCCAACACGTAACCAATTTTTGTGTTTATCGTTCTCGCGGGAAGTGGTTTTATTTCCATTTTCCAGTCCTCTCAAGTTAGTTGCCTGTTGCCTCACCACACTAGTCCTTGAACTCTTCAGAGTGACAAGGCGTGTACCATATCTTTGATATTTTGGCTTCACGCTTTTACTTTTGCACAGGCCTCCCATGCTCCCATCCGTTTAGGATAAATATCCGTTTATGATGCGAGCAAGTTATTTGTTGCATCCCAGAATAGATGTGGTGTATGAAAGGACAACTTTTCTGAGAACTGCGAAATTAGTTGGATTAATTGTTCATCCTACTTTGATCACATTAATATCTATAGGATCTGTGCGTAGCCAGCATTTTATAATTTAGCTGGAATTGCTGTTTATCGAATTTGAGAAGGCGCTGAAA
Organism: Chloromyia formosa; assembly: GCA_964017055.1. Lineage (NCBI taxonomy): Eukaryota > Metazoa > Arthropoda > Insecta > Diptera > Stratiomyidae > Chloromyia > Chloromyia formosa. The sequence continues at coordinate 27,150,688 of OZ024815.1, read as the reverse complement.
ATTTGGATTCGTTGTTAAAGTGTATTTCTTCCATGACGTCAAACCTCTAAAATTTCATTTTAGGTTTTTGTTTTTGTGGGTGTTTTTCTATTCTAAAAATTTAAAATCTTTACGGGAAAAAATGTAATGCTTTTGCTTGTAATTTGGAGTGAAAAAACATCCTTGGTGCATGCATGGCCTTAGAAGTGAAAATAAAAACAATGATTTGAAAAAATGTATCCCAAAAACTTACTTTCTTCACGATAATAAATTGACCCAACTGCCTTCTATTGTAATCTGATTTTAATTATCACAAGAAAACACAATTGCATAGTGTTTCCCAACAATTATGGTACTTATACAGGTACAGTGCGCCGGAACGTGAATTTAGTGCATTCGCTTAGATGCGATATGTCTACTACCTCTATAAATACTCGTACTATAGTAAATTTATGGATACTTGTTTATATGGTTAGCCAAGAAACTGGGTTCGTTCTCGCGCTTTAAATATACCACCTAGCCTAGACCAAAAGCTGCTCGACAAATACTATTTGTACTCGTATGTACGAGTACTCTATGACTCTATTCTAGATATAGAGACGGTAGGCTCAGGTATAGGCAAAAAGAGAGCACTGGAGCATGGAGTCATGGTGAACGTTCAGAGGACATTGGCACATATTCGCGGGAATGCGAACGAGTTTCGAGTCAATTTTTTCTATACTCGTACACACATACGAGTTCATTTTTCTTCATCTTTACTCGTTTCCAATTTGTTGTCTTCACTCGTGCTCTTCGCTACTTGTATGTGTATCCACCATACATCTGACGTACGGGGCTCCGCTTCTTTGGGCTCCCCCATTGCCCCATTCATCAGTATGGTGCTTATTCGCTTGCGCTTGGACGCACTTAGCTGGCATCAGGTTGCTTTTTGTTGCATGGCTCGTCTTTATATTGTACTACGCTCGTATCTGGCGTATCTTGGGAAAACTTAACGAAGCGAGCGCTTCGTGTAGCAATCGCTAGTTGATTTGGAGGTTTCACCTACATTCGGGAATTGGTTATCTCCGTACAGGTTGGACGGTTTTTTTTCTGGCCCACTTACCTATTTCGATGCCATGCCCCAGTTAAGTTTTCACATTTGCCACAGTGCCCGGGCGTTTGAGCGTAACTTTCGCGCCACATATTCTTCGTGGTAAAGCGATTGCATATGTAACTGGGAAAAGGTTAGTCGGTTGCTTGGCTGCTAGAGCTAGATTGGCTCGCGCTGACTGGCGGTATGTATGGTGGTATGGTTTGGGTTGTGGCTCTTGGCAATAGCTGGGGTGATGATGATGAGAAGACGAAATGAAATCGATGGTATGTATACACGAACTCGGAACATATTAATAATGTGGGACTAGTACTTAAAATGGAGTATTATCTAGAGTATTATGTAGTATTATAGTGTGCGGAATTCATTTTCTCCAAGCGTATGTATCACTCCAGATATGCCATGTAGTATTGCACTGGAGCGTAATGTTTTTATGTTTTGTACTTTGGGCATAGCTCTGGTTTTTCCGTTACAAGTTCTCATCGACCTCTTTTGCCCATTCGCTTAGTGTAGCGTTAAATTCTAATTGGTGAAATTTTTGTACTGGTTTCACTTGTGTAATAGTAGCACATGGCATTAGTTGTGTATTTGGGAGCGAATCGCAGCATAGATAATGTCTATGATGCTCCTTTCAGGTTTGTTGGACTTCAAACCTATAATTTTTTCCAACATTTAGAACGTCAAATTCATGTCACAATTTTTTTAAGTGTCGTTTATGTCTTATTAAACATTTTGGTAATTATGCATATTGACTACTTCACCTCCGATTTTCTTGAAATTTTAGTACGTTGTAGAGTTCGTCATGCTGATCAAGAATAGATAAGTGCAATCTCCTCTGATCTCACTTATTCGTTTTTTTTTCACTTATCCGTTGCAAAGATAGGCCAGTAAAATTGAGTCAATTTGGGGGTCTTGTAGGAAATAATTGGGAAATATCTGGAAATAATTTTAATCCCTTCTATAGATTCTGAATACATGGAAACTGGGTTGGTACTGTCGCATTAAGTAGGTGAGTTTATCTTTTGGCAAGACGAAATCTGAGAAGCTTGAACCTTTTTTTCAAAAAAAAAAAAAAATCTTATGGCTTCTAAACGGTGCCTTGGATCGAAAAGCTTAATAGGATGTAAACTAAAGATCGTTCAATTCTACGTCCTAGATGACTTCACATACCTGGGTAGTAACCTGTGAAAGTGCGCCAACGAAACTGACGAAATAAAACATTCTTCTCGGTTCTCCCCGTAATTAAATCGAAGCATGTGCACAGAAACACGAAACTCCGCGTATACAAAACCATCATACGACCAGTGCTATGCTATGATTGCGAAACCGGGACCCTAACCCAAGCCTCCGATAACATGCTAAACACATTCGAACGGAGAGTCCTTCTGTGAATTTTCGGAGCAGTTTACGACCGAGATGGATGGCGCATCCGGTACAATCATGAGTTGTATGAACTGTACGACGAGCTGGAAATTTCAAAAATCGTCAAACTATGACGTCTTCAGGGCATGTACAACGAATGAATGAACGATGTTCGCATGCCTAAACAAGTAATGAATGAACGACGGAGCGAGACTGCGAGGAAGACCGAGAGCTCGTTGGGAGAGCTCAGTATATGCTGACGCCGAGCGACTACTGGGCTTTCAAGATTCGAGGACGCGGTCACGTGACCGAGATAATTATAGGACAAAGATCCAGGCGGCCAAAGCCCGACGTCGGACTGTTGCGCCACGATGATGATTCCTCCTTAAAATCCTCTTTAAGATGGGAGTTTGGGTTGATAAGATGAGTCCTTATCCTTTTTCCCAGCATATTCCAAAGATACTCAATCGGATTGAAACCTGCACTTTGGGGTGATATTTTTTTGTGCAACGTCGGGATGCACTTGTTTTTGGATGGATCTTATGTCTTGTTAACATCGGCGCAAATGTCATGATTACTCCCGAGTGATTTTGAAAAGCACCGAAGAATGTTCACACTGCACTGTGATTTCACAAAAACAAACTTTACTAATCTCAACTTTTTTGTCTAATTCGGCTGATAAATTCTACTCATCAGCGTCCTCCTCGTTCCTCCATCAGACTTTTTGTCTCCTATAATTTTGCGCTACATATTTGTTTCGACCAGCTATAACTTTCTCAGTTAATAGTTTTTAAATTTCTTTGTCTCAGTGGAGACAAGTTCTATCCACAGTGACGAATATCCGCAAAAACTCCTAGTCATTTCGCCAAAACCGCTCTAAAAGAGCTACTTTTCGCTACTTTGTATTTTTTGGGGTGCTGATTACGAATCTGACTTTGTTACTAAAAATCTTGGTTGCAGTTTAAATTATAAGCAAAAAACAAGGGAAAAATAAATTTTTTTCTCGGTTTTTTGCTTATAACTCAAAAACTGTTGAAGATCGCTATGATCTATGCGCCAAATAATCTGTTAATATTTCTTATGCGTATTTTACTTTCTTACAACTTTTTTCGTTACCTGAATAGCTTAGGCGCGGTTGAACTGAAATTTTTTGACTTATCTATTCTAGACCAGGAATCATACACATATTTTACCACATGATTCCTTAAGTAATTCTGAGCAAATAATATTCAAGGTAAAACAGCGCAATAAACATCGATCTGCAGCTAATAAATACCTTATACTCCAAAATATGACATTTAGGCCGTTTCCTCACTTGTCGATACGGTAGCGGTGCGGAATCGGTATACGCGGTACTGAAAGCTTACCAAGCGCCTTTATTTCAATGAGGGTTTCCTGATTGGCTCGGTACTTCCCCGCATCCGTCAATACCAAGCCAATCAGGAAACACTCATTGAAATAAAGGTGCTCGGTAAGCTTTCGGTACCGCGTATACCGGGCATGCTGATCCCGCACGGCTTCCGTACCAACAAGTGAGGATACAGGCTTAGTCCGTAAAAATAAGACAAATTGTATACAAAAAATAGTTCTGTAAAATGAAAAATTAAAGTGGTAGCGTCCACGGACCAAACAATTCCCCTAATGCAATTGTGAGCAAAAAATTATTACGATTTTTTTTTTCGAAAACTATCCAAGGTAATATATAGTATAGTATGTATATCGACAATATATTCGTATATGGAATCTGATACAGTAAATGCAAGTAAGTCGAGCTTACAACATAATATTTTCAGCGTTTCATACCATAACCCATTTCTTATTTCTCGCGACGTATCTAGAAAAGAAGAACACACTTTTACTATCTGTGAAGAAAAGCAACACAATACACAAAAAAAAAAAATCCGAAGAAAGTCTACTTATTAAAAGAAACGACCACGCATCATCCCAGTATGTCGCGAACCACGGCTTTGGATGTTGCCATCATTGCCACATGTGGCGTCCAATGTGGGTCTACGAATCATGGAATTTAATTTCCTTACTTTTTCTGAAATTCGGCACAGGGTGGTCGGAATGCGGGATTAATCACATACGATTAATATCTCCACCACGATTCCCCATACAATTTTATGCAAGAAATTTAAGATTTTTGTTCAATTTTTAACCTTAGTTGTTACATGCATCACCTCTCCCACATTACCAAGGACGCAATAACTAATGCTTTGCTCTAATGTTTAAAATTATCTCATAACCGAAGGTATGATAGTTACAGTTATATACATATTAGCTAGACACTTGTTTTTAAAATTATAACAATTAAAATGGCAAAAGCAGCTAAAAGGTTAAAATATGGGGAAAAAAATATTTATAGTTTTTGCTATTTGCTTAGAAGACTGTGTGCTCCAATTTTGATCCATTCTGCATTTGCACTTTGAAATTTAACGGTAAAGCTTGATTCCGCTGTTCCTGTGGGAGGTAGGTATCTGAAATAATATAGTGGGCTGATTTCAACCAAATTTGGGAATGTGGTGCGGTGGTAAATATGTTTGATTAATATGAAATTGGGTCAAGATATCTTTAGAGACAAGAAAGTTGTTCTTACAAAAAAACCTATATTTAGACCGACCGTTCCCATGACAGGTGGTTCCGATATATACACAGCGTGCAATAGAAAGAAGAATTTCGTGAAAAATTCCAGCTCGATACGGACTACGGCTAAATCAACTTATCTTATCATGCTGACCAAGAGTATGCTATATATATACCTATATATATACATACATATATATATGTTATATGGTCGGAGAAGCTTCATTTTATGCAAATTTCATGACAAAGGTAATTCTCCCTTTTGCGAAGACAGTTCATTCGTGCTTGTTTAGAAAATAAGTGTTCAGAAAAACGTAATGGCTCCGTGTGACTACAAATCCATCATTTCAAAGTAGAAAGTTGTCTAGGTGATGTCTAGTTTCGATCCTTTTAAGTTCACTGGACCCGCCGGAATCATTCCGGAAGATTTATAGCACACATTGAACATCGTTGTCCCATGGATCAACACTATTCCTTTGTCTGGATCCAACACGCATTCCTAGCTGTAGACGTAAACTTCCATCCTAAAGTGGGGAAAAGTTCACAACTAGGACTAAAGAATCTCAAGCCCATCCAGTTTATCCCCTACACTTCTAAAAATGTTGAGGAGTCTAATCAACATATCCTTACGTAGCATGATCCCAGAATACTTACTTTCCGCATCGCAATATGTCTACACAACAGGTAGATCGTCGGTAGATATAACTTTACACTCTATTGTGAATCACATCGAAAGATCTATAGCTATAGTGAGTATATCATGGTAACTTTTCTGGTTATAGAAGGTGCCTTCAATGCTAAGTCTGAGGCTGGACATGGGCTTCCCTCTAGCTAGCTATCATAATATAATATTAAAAATACAATATTAAAATAAAATATTAAAATTCGACATATCTAAGATTGAATTGTGACAGTTCAATTCCTCGAGCTGGCCACTGTAGCGTCAAGTGATTTGATTACCAATTGACTATCAGTATAGATTACAACATCCCTGGCAGTCACAATATTGCGCCCCAACTACAACAGGGCTTCATTAATCGCCGTGATCTCCGCCTGGAAATACTGCCGTACTCTAGGAGACGGAAAAACAGACTAATACGCACCATCTCCGAGTAAACACCAGCCCTAATTCTTCGATCCGTCTTGGAGGCGTCAGTAAAGATGTTTATTTATTTTTTATTTAGGAGAGGTGTAATCCGTGACTTCGGGAACATCAAATCGGTTCAGTACAGCCGAATGTCCCGTGGTGGTAGTAGTCCTTGCTAGCTAAGGGGTAGAGATCGGCCAGACGTAAGGATTCGGGAAACCGGTCAGTTTAGTATCGGCCACCCAACAGGATATCCCAGCGTCGACAGACTATTTCTCATCAATGTGCTGGCTCGAGAAAAACTTTTGAAGCCTAAATAGACCACGGAGTGCATGTTGTTACGTTGCTTAAAGCTAAGTTGTTTAGTCATACATGTCAGCGATTACTAAATAGTTTAGTTTGCTGTGTGTGCGGTTTTATAAACCACCGTGTGTTCTATTTTCCTGACTAAACTATTTAGTTTTTCTGCGAACTAAAAAGTTTGCCGTGGGCGCGAGCTCTAATCTGCATACTTCTGACGTATCTTTCATGCTAGAGCAGAATTCCCTCCACGTATTTTGTTTCCGAAGACGTAAGGTTCTTTTCAGCTCTCTCTCTTTTTATCCTTGAATAATTCCCAAGAGTGAGAGTCTCTCCCTCATGTAACGATTAAAGGCTTTCCTTGTTTTTCTTTCCATAGACTCCAGTTCCCTACTCCACTATGGTGTTGGGTCCTTTTCATCCACTACTGTAGAGGGTCAAGCGTTCGAAAGCGCGATTAATAACGAAGTTCAGTTATTCCACTGTTCGCTCTATCTCGACCGTATTCCAAGGTATTCTGTCTTGAATATTCTCGACCTGTTCCAATATACAATATATGTCTCGTACTTAATACGATCGGCATTATTTTACACTCTTATACGTTTGCGTTCGCTACTTCGTTTTCTGTCATACAGATAAATTCATTCTGGATAGCCCTGTGATCGCGCTCGGTGGCCGTAGTCGTTTGGTCACCGCTCTACGATACTAATCTAGAGCATGGAGTTCAAATCTCGGCGCGATCAAAAACTGCCTGTGGATACTAATAGAACTCTCCCAGTGCTCCGAGCTTGTCAGTATAAAGACGGCGCGGATAGGAGGTGCTAGCAACTGCTCTTCCGAAAAGTAGATATGCTACCGAAACGTCAACAAGGCATAGAAATGCTAGTGATGTTGACGCGCCCATGCCCCTGGAGGAGTCAACACAATTAACAGCCCTGTGATGAGACATGGTTAGCCTGTCCACTACTCTCCAATTCTGAACCCTGTGAAACATATTAACAGAGCTTAGGGTAATGTCGATCACCTCAGCCCTTCGTGCATCCACGAAGGTGGGAGCTACCCCTTTGTTTGCTACCACCAGATTGCACCTTTCCACAATTACTAGCAGTTGCTGTTCTCTGGGGTTGTCGTCTGTGCTACCCCATACAGTGTTGTGTGCATTGGCATCACAGCCTATGATCAGAGCCATATCTCTTTCCTTACAATATTTTACCATACTATATTTTTCGCTTCCTCTAATGGAGGTGGTTCTGGCGCATCATAAGGGAAATACGCTGATGCAATTAGGAATGATCCTGCACCACTGCCGATCATTACTACCGTAAGATCAGGCGAGGAGAGATGCATCATTTGTACTGGACGTATTCCATGACGCACCAGGATGCAGATTCTTATTTTACCGTCCACCTGTACATCATACAGATCTGCAATTTGTTGTGATAAACCTCTCATTTTATTATGTAAAATCCAGGGCTCCTGTTTCAAAGCTATGTCCAGTTTTTCTTCCTCAAAACATCTCGTTATCATCGCTGATGCTGCTTGCTTTGTTTCTTTGTGTTATCAATTTTAACTATACTCTCTCTCTCAATTGTCCTGACCGCCATTGCGCGCCAACTGTTCCATGTGGCCCAGTTGACGTTTCGTCGACATAAATTGGTTTCGGAGAATGCAGTTGCTAGCATGCACCTCCTGCACATCCATGGCCACGAACGTCGTCGTGGACGGTTTCGAACCCGAAACTGATAATAGGTATTAAAACAAGCTAGCCTTCGGCTAGCTTGCCGAAGGTATGATAACCTTTACGCGAAGCGTATCATACCTTCGTTGTGACTAACTTGTTCCGATTTCACTGTTCCTATGAGATGTATATGAAATAGAGGGCCGATTTTAACCAAATTTAGAAATGTAATTTGGCAGTCAATATGATTGAATAATACGAAATTTCGTAAAAATATCTTTAGAAATAAAAATGTTTTTCTAACAAAAATTTTCTTTTGGAACGGTCGTTTCAACCAAATTCAGAAATATTATTTGACTAAAAATACTGTTGATTAGTGTGAAATTTGAAAAAGATATCTTCAGAAATAATAAAGTTTATCTCACAAAGACGAATTTTTGCACCGGTCGTTCCTATGGCAGCTATATGTTCCGACATATTTACAGCGTGCAATAGAAAGAAGGTTTCGTACAAAATTTCAGCTCGATAGCTTTAAAACTGAGGGACTAGTTTGCGTAGAACCAGACGGACAGACAGACAGACGGACAAAGCTTAATCGACTCGTCTCATCATACCGACCAAGAATATATATGGTTTATATGGTCGGAGATGCTTCCTTCTGTGCGTTGCAAACTTCATGACAAAGTACCCTATCACATCCGTGAAGGGTATAAAAAGGGCTAAAATTTCTCGGATTTTCGCCCACCAAAAGTTAAGCTCACCTTCTGCAACCACCAGTTTCCATGTGTCCAGTATCTATAGAAGGGATTAAAATTATTTCCTAGAACTTTCCCGAATTTTTACTATTAAAATTTTATTTAACTGACTTATCGGAAAATATAAGTCAAGAAACTAGCATTTCTAACTGATCGAAAAGAACAATACTTTCTTTATTCCTTTTATTCTCTCAACAGTTACTTTCTCATCCATTAAAATTATTCTCATGCTTACTAAATGAAGGAAAAAGTTTAACGGGAAAGATGTGTTGTCGCAATACTCCAGTTCTAGTACAATTTATAAACTGAGCACCCATCATACCAATACTTTGGCAAGCAAAACCTTCTGTCGGCCCAAATTTTCATTCGCGACGAGCCTTAGTTTCACCATACACTGTCGATCTCGAACTCGAACCTGGTACAAATGTCCTCTGACACACACACACACTTCACATAGGTGTGAAGAAAACCAGTCCACTTGTACTAGGTTCGTGTTCGAGTTCGACAGTGTATGCTTCAGATCACTGACGAGTCATTGGTGAAAGTTTTAGCGAAGGTTCTCCCCGCATATCTTCGCTCTTAGCGAGGGTTTAGCGTTGATTTCAAAAGAACACAAAACAATATTATAATAAAAACTTTTGTTTACATTCGCTTTAGTGGCTCTTTAGCGAGTCGCATACCCCCGCTAAAATCTATCAATTACCCTAACCCCTTGTGGGGCATATCGCATCAACTGTTCCATGTGGCCCAGTTGACGCTTCGTTGGCATAAACTGGTTTCGGAGAATGCAGTTGCCAACATGCACCTCCTGCACATCCATGGCCACGAACCCGAAACGCCGGTAGTCAAGCATGAGACTGATACCTCAACACACTGCGCTACCGGTCGCCCCGCTAAAATGGAGACCCTATGTTGGTTCGCTTTTCTTCACTTTAAGTGAATTATAGAGGTTCGCTATCATTCGCTTCTTGGTGAACCTTCGTTACGTGGTATGCTGGGCAGCAACGGAAAATTCGGTTCTGCATAAAGCTAAAATTTCCATAGATTGAGCAGTTTTCTATGGTCGTAGTGTGCGTTTCATTCTAACCATAGAATTTAAAATAAATGCGACTATGGCAATTCACCAGCGTCTGAATGTAAGTTTAAAAAACTTTTAAACGTATTCCCCTTTGTGATCCGAATCGAAACTTGGGGTACGAAGTGTAGTAGAGAACTTCATTTCCGAGGCCGTATTTACGGGAAGATGTTAACTGGAAGGTCTTAAAAAACTGTTGATATTCTTCAAAATATATTGATGCAATCGTCTAGTATACTCGTATACTATATATTCCAAAATTAAATGCAAAATAATAATGATATGTATATATGTTATATATATACTTACCACTATTTTGAAATATTTTACATATATCGTTAGCCTACATATTCCACGAAGCACCTAATTAAAAACGATCCAAAGTTTGTACAATATAAATATCCCCAAGGTGTGAACATTTTAAAAATCTATTCACGGTGGAAGTAGCCCAACGACATGTAAATTTCATACATATTCATCCACCATATACAAGTATTCATCATGCATACAATGACTAGTATGACAGCAACTTAAGAAACATAATAGCACAACCTCGACCGCATGGAAAAGTTCAAAAAATAGCAAAACTAGTATGAAGAAACCAAAAGCGAACCTACTACCATCAACAATCATCTTCTTCACCACCATTACCATCCATCCATCGTCAATTCCAAAAGTGAATGTTTTTTTGGCAAATATGGGCCAATAGATGCTGCCACACTTTTCACATAGAGTAGACACACCATTTCGAAATAGCCGCCTTTCAACTCGCCAAATCCAAAGAAGAAAAATAAGTTCATCGCTACTAGCACACACAACAATGAATTCGGTCTTTTGGGGGGCTTTTCTTTTTGGGCAAAATGCAGCAAACGATTTGAGGGAAAAAAGAAGGCGATTTGATAGACCTCTCTAGTATTTCGGCAGCACAACCTGATTACAACACGTTAGCAGTTATAGCTGACCACTTATATGAATATTCGTGTGGTAAATTACATTTGATCCGAATGTGAACCTACAGTAGGAGGTACAATGTATAATTCATATTTAGGTGCAAAAGCAAACCACCAAATTCATTATGAACGGTCTGAGCTGGAATGTTAAAAGTTGAAATAGTTTTTCTTAAGGGCAACTATTACGGAGCGATCGTTAGCATCAAAATTGTCGATAATTGATCTGTCGAAAGACACGTTAGAAAGTCGATAATGACCGAGTACCTGATTGAAACAAAGAGTCGTTTTTTACAAATACATGTTAGATTTACTGTAGAAATTGAAGTTACGACACAGTTAAGATTTACATACATTGCTATACCTCGAGAGCCTCCTTTAAGGTGTTAAATATTTTCGTCGTGACAAAAACAATATACCCTATCTAGGGTATAAAAATATGAACGGGGCAAATGTGCGCCCAATATGTATATTTAGACTTGACCAGAATGATCCTAAGACTGACATTTCAAGATCTAGACCATCGAAATGGTTAAGGTTAAAGTAAATAAATCCCAATGTCAAGATGTTATAGATCCTTGAAGAAGAATTTTTAGCATTGATTTGAAAGATACAATGTTCAATGTTTTACAAATTGGAGGCGGCTCCCCTCCTATAAGAAGTTCAAGAAATGCTGGAAATACACTGGCAAAAATTTGCCAATAAGGAGGCATTTTATTTGTAATTCATACGAGTATAATACGCTCCCGGCCACTTGAATAGGGACAGTCGCTTCAAGAATTATTTTACTTAGTATCCGTTATGAAAGGACAATTCGTTGTTCATACTTTTTGAGAATAATTTGGGAGCTTTGATTAATAACTGTTAAATTTCAGTAGCATTGTATTGATGCACATTTTACATTCAAAATTGGGGCATTTGAATAGAGACTCTAATGACATTCTGCTTTTACACCAAAAAAGAACACTTATACAATAGTTTGCTATTTTTTTCTTGGTAGTGGGTACTTCCTCCTTTATTTAAAACTTTAATGAAAGGTCACCTAAAGCGACTTGGCTGGCCTCTATAAGCTATTTTTTTTATCCTAAAACTGCATGCTTCCTTCGTCCTTTTTTTCTGGTAAGTCCCCAATCATTTCTCATAATATTAAGTCTGGGGGCCGTAGTTTTGGATAGTCGCACTATGAACCCACTCAGCTGTTTAATGAGTACCCATTTATAGGGTAACTGACTCGGTTGAGCGTGTAATTGATCACACACCTCTGCACGAAACACACCGTCGTCATGATCTAGAAAATGAGATGACGCTAACTCATCTCGAGGCCATGGTCCAGATTAGACTGTTGCGGCAGTTATATATTTTAGGTCTGGGGCATGGGGGTCACGATACGAAAAATACTTTTTCCACAATTCAAATATATTTTTGGTTCGCTTAGATGGATATAGCAGCTTTATTATGCTTCCGTTCATACTGCTCATTTAATAGAAATGTTTGTCTAGACCCAAAATATGAATTTTATGACACGACCCCCGTGACCCTTAGATTTAAATATTATGAAAAATGTTTGCGGATGACTTACCCGAAAAAGGACGAAGGAAGCATGCGGTTCGGGGACAAAAAACAGCTAATTGAGGCCAGTCAAGTCTCTCTGTCGCCTTTCGCTAAATTACTAAAATCCTTATACGCATTCAGGTCGAACAAAATTTTTGACGCTGTTTTCAATAAAGGAGGAAGTACTCATTATTAAGAAAAACCAGACCAATGCTTCGAGTCCGTATATACCCTAGACTTGTGAAGATCTAGTGGGGACACCTAAACTTCAAATATGCAACAGCCATATGTATTGAAAGTTATTTCCAATATGGTCGGTTTGAGCAGAAGTTAGCCGGTGAAGCTACGATGACAGAACATTTGTAAGGTGGGCGCCATTTAAGACGAGTGAGTCTATTTTGCCACAACTTTATAGGAGAGATAGGATCTTGACCATTCTCAAAACTAACACCACAAATATTTGACCAACATTTCAAGTCGCTAGCTCCATTATGTGGGAAGTTATCATATATTTGAAATATCATTTATAGGGGAGGTAGCCGTCTTTTTGGCCCGATTATGGCCATTTTCAATACCAGTCAACTGGATTCTTTTACAAATATTTGGCCAAGATTTCAACTTGATAGTTTTATTCTATCGAAAGTTATCGCTAATTCGAAGTCTAATTTTGCTTTTGTCGGATCATGTCTATTTTCAATATCAACTAACTAGATCTTACTACCGACATCCTACCAAATTTTCAATCAGAGGTATTTGTTCCAGGTTTCTTGACGTGAAGTGGTTTTTACAAGGACGAGTTGTTAGGACATCGCTTAACCCCATTCAGGGGGGTCAAGTTTCCAACTGATCGATTTTATTTTTCTAGGAAAGTATGCAATTATCCTCTCGAGCCATCTCCCAGAGCTAGAGCTTTTCACGTTTATTCAATCGGGAGTTATAGATACATTTAATTATTTTACATATGTAGGGGAGATAGGCGTTCTCTTGGCCGGATCATGCCCATTTTCAATACCAACCAACTACTCGTATATCATACTGGCAACATTCGACCAAAATTTCAATTTCGCCGTAGCCACTTTAGGAAATACCGGCAAATAGTCCGACATCGGCATTGCACTATTTGACTTTTCAATGGACTCTGAAGGCGCGCTTTAGGAATTTCCGCAGTAGGAACTACAAACACACCGTGTTCAAGGTTCTTACCACCTAAAGCGGAAATGAATTCCATAAATCCGGCTTCAGAGTCCATTTGCGCCCACACACGATGTTTTTGTAGTTCTACAAGTATGACGAATGTACTTGAATTAGTCGTTTTGGTGTAGTTTCGAGTTTGGGCATTTTATTGGAACTTTTCCGGGATGTTGTAAAACAATGTCGGTGAACGACGCAAAAAATAGTTCACTGTTTGTCGGGCAATATCGTTGTTTGACGTTGTGCATTTAATCCCTGCGATATATCATATATGCAATACTAGATTTTAACCGCGGGATTCACTTCGGTTTGGAACGCCAACGTGTTAACAGTGCATTAACAGTATGTTAATAATGCATTAAGAGTATGTTAAAGTCCATTAACAACATGTTGACAGTCAATTAACATTATGTTAGCAGTCCATTAGCGAAAGTCAAGTGTAAAGTAGCAGTGGAATAAAGTCTACGGTACATTCATGGTTCCTATGAATCCGAATTGCTAAATTACACATTTTAGTGTATTTTCAAAACACAGCTATTAACAATTTGCAATTCGGACCAAGTCCACTGTGCTCCGAGCTTGTCACTATAAATAAAGACGGCGCGGATAGGAGCTGCATGCTAGCAACTGCACGTCCGAGAAAGTAGATATGCTATTAAAACATCAACAGGACATAGAAATGCAAGATACATATGTTGACGTGCCCATGCTCCTGGAGGGGTCAAGGCAATTAACACACACAACTCTAATTGTTTCTGCTGCTGCAAAAATTATAATAACAATTATTATTTTAAAGTTTGAAACGCAAATAATATAGTAATTGCATAATATGTAATTATGAATTTAAATGATTTTTTCCAAATTCTGGGGGTGAGTAGGTGTGGAATTGAGATTATTGCCACATCTACCTATATAGTTTTGCGGGTTCGCTTAGTTTTATCGTGGAACGGCAGTTGGGGAGCACAGGAGAGACACTACTTACTACTACTTAATTGCCCTAACCCCTTGTGAGGCATAGCGCGTCAACTGTTCCATGTGGCCCAGTTGACGTTTCATTGGCATAAATTGGTTTCAGAGAAGGCAGTTGCCAGCATGCACCTCCTGCACATCCATGGCCACGAACGTTGTCGTGGACGGGATTCGAACCCGAAACGCCGGTAGTCAAACATGAGACTGATGCCTCAACACACTGCGCTACCGGTCGCCTTCACCTCGGCTGGTTTAAGGGTGTTGGATCGTTATGCTAGTGTGGTTTACCACCCTTAGTCACGTTTTTATCCACCTAAATTTGCTTCTTTTATTCATAAACTACTGAACGGATGGAATTGATTTTTGTTCGACATAATGGAGAGTAAACAAATATTAGTAGGCCTAGTAAAAAAAAAACATTTTAAATTTCATTTAGCACCATAACAAACACTTTAAACTCTTTGAAAACGTGATGCAGATCGAAAAGCGCCCCCGTATGATGTTTGTTCAATTTTGATTTTTTGAAACTTTTATTCAGGTCATCTATCAATCGTTTACAATAAGTATGTTTTTTTTTTTAATTTCGGTTTTAAATTTCCCTCTCTCCATCGGTGGTAATATCTTCTATAGTGGCAGTTCAACCGATTATTTCTCCAGTCTTTATATGACATATCTGGTTCATGTATCTAACTGATAATAGTCCATTTGCAATACAAATATCCAAAAAGGTTCGAAACCTTGATCTCTATTACTCTATTTACAATCTTACTTCACAAAGATGCATATTTATAAATATAATAATTCATTCGTCGGCTTAAATATGATATTTCTTTATATGTATATACAGGGTGTCCCGTAGCGATCGCACACGGGCAGTTCCACGTGATTCCCCATGCAATTTCCAGGAAAAAAATATTAAGGGACATTTTTTCGAATTTTTAACCCTTTAGCTGCTACAGGCATTTAGATTTTATTTAATTCCTTACGTTACTGAAAACACAATATCTCGAAAAGTACGCTAGAACCTTAAAATAAAATGATCATAACAGCAAATTTTTTGCTTTAATATTTAAAATGAAATTTCCGTGAAAATCGAACAAAGGGTCTAATGTTAAAAAAAAATTTAAAATTTTTGGTTTGCTTCAACCATTTTTTTTTTCATTACCTTTTTCTCGAATTTTTGCATATGTTGCTTGTCCTGTTTCAGAAATGAATTCTTTATTCTCTTGTGATCAAATCGCCCTAACATCATGTCCTAGTTTCTTAATTTCTAGCAGTTACAGCCTTTTCAATGTAGGAAAGCAGGCTTTTTTGTGCATAAGAGCGTTGGGTACTTCGCGCTTTGCCGATCTTTCAAAACGGCCTTTTTAAGTTTTTCGCTTACATCTCGAAAATTCTGCGTTGTACGTAAAAGTAATGTTGGTTTATTCGTATCTCTAATAGTTTCCGAAATATACACCCGCAAAAATGGATAATTTTCGAAAAAAATTGTTTTTCCGCACGTTTCGCTTCCTATCACCCTCTTGTTTTACGCAAAAATCGGTTAGAGCATCAAATTTCCTTTAAATATAAATATTTATATGTTCATTTAGCTTACACTGGCCAAAAGTTACAGTGGTTTGAAGTTATCGGGTAAATTTCGAAATTTCACTATAAAACTTCATTCGCATACCAGTCAAAACGGATAGACTGGTGAATAGGAACATGTCAGTAAGTTCTGAAGAGACATGCGTGTCATGTGTTTGTTCGGCTCAGCGGGTAAAATCGGTAATATGGGCATAAATGGTACCGCCTGATGTGCCACGATTAAGCGGTGTTCACTGCACATTCGTATACCGAGGTTATCAAACCACTGTTGCACTTTCAAATACGAGTACAACAAATTGTTCCTCTTCTAGATCATCGTCGTCATTTAAGTCATCCTTTTGTGCAGGTGCACTGTTCGTGCACGATCCATGGTAATCCATCCACATCTCTCACCAAAGCCAATACCACAACGGCAGAATATAGAGTTCAGAACGTTGTCAGGAGCTATCGGTGCCGTCGTTTTCACGGGGCTGAAGAATCCATCAACATCTCGAGCCCAACCCCAGTGTTCTGGATTTAGTGAGTGGTTATCGAGCCACTGTTGCACCTGCAAATACACTCTGAAGGCGTGCTGCTTTGCTGCATCTTTGGTTGGTGGGAGTGAAGACAGATTAGTTTTCACCTTGCTTGATGACTTAATTAATAAATAACTGGCGCAACAGTCCAATTTGAACCATGGCCTCGAGATGAGTTAGCATCATCTCATTTTCTAGATCATGACGGTCTTGTGCAGAGGTGTGTGATCAGCAACACGCTCAACCGAGTTATTTACCCCATAAATGGGTACTCATTTAACAGCTGAGTGGGCTCATAGTCCGACACATAAATCCCATTTTTTTTTATCGAAAACTACTACTTCAGTAGGAATCGAACCGGGGCCCAGTGTGTAGAAGACGAACGTGCTAACCGTTGCGCCATCCGGACTTGATGACTTGATGAATGACATATATCGATGATTATCCAAATCACGTTCAATAGGTGGGGCCTGATACATAACGAGAAATATTTGCTCCCCAGGTTGGGATACAATACCAGGTTATGATGTTGGGGTCATAGAAGACGTAAGCAATGACTTTCATTTCACTCGGAAGCAGCTGTAAACATTTTAGGATGACCAGTTTGCTTTTGTTGTAAATGGCAGACGTTGTGTCCATTCCTGTGGAACTGTGTATGAACAGAATAGACCCACTAAAGGCTAGTTCTTGCAGTTGTCTGATGGAGTACAGCTTGTCTTCAAATTTTCTTCTATGCTTCACGAAAAATATTATCAATTGTTCATTCAAGTATTCCAGCAATATATTCGATCAAATATGATACATTTGTTCATGTCGACGTTTCGCCTATGTTGGCATTATCAAGACTATGAATTAGGCGGCTATCACACTATAAAAGTTCTTTTACAAATATCTTTGACCCACAATATTTTAAAATAACTTTTATAAATAATATTAGTCGCCTAAGGAGCAAGGTGTGCAAGGTTGTAAGAAAAGTACTTGAAACAAGCAACGTTCATGTCGCAAATCTTTTCTTAGGCGGCTATTACACTATAAAAGTTCTTTGAATATATCTTTTATAAAAGATATTTGTAAAATAACTTTTGTAGTGTAATAGTCGCCTTAGATTTGTTAATTGCCTTGACCCCTCCAAGTGCATGGGCGCGTCAACATCTCTAGCATTTCTTTGCCTTGTTGACGTTTCGATAGCATATCTACTTTTCGGAAGTGCAGTTGCTAGCATGCACCTCCTATCCGCGCCGTCTTTATATGTACTGGCAAGCTCGGAGCACTGTGAGAGTTCTATTAGTACTCACAGACAGTTCGCGCCGAGATTTGAACTCCGAGCTCTAGATTAGTATCGTAGAGTGGTGACCGAACGTCCACAGAGCGCGATATGAATTAGATTTACGTTACATTCTATTAATTTGATTCTATGTTTAAATCTGATTACCTTTATGTTTTCAGGGATTTTCCTATTTATACTTATTTAACAATTAGAGGTAGATTATAGCTTAAGGAAATTTTTCAAAGGTTGACATTTTATTATTATTTACTATTTTGGTGGGATTTTCTATAGTTTTGTCCGGTTTCAAATGTCTAGTTTTATTTTGTTGGTTGTGATTTGGCGACTAATTTTTTTTTAAATATTATTTATTTTATTTTAATAATGGCATTAATTTGTTTAATCTTAATTGCATTTCTGTTGTACTGTTTAATGAGGATTGATAATTCTTATTAATATAAATGGCTTCTTTTATTAATACTTTTTATTGATTCCGATCAGTGTCAACTATCATGGTGTTATCAAGATCTATTATGTTTATCTATTGTTTGGTGTTGTGTTAACTTGTTATTATAATTGTATAATCTGTTTTTATTTTTGTGTTCCATTAATCTTGATTTGATGAAAAATACATTTCTGTCTGGTGGTGTTAAAGCTATTAGTAGGACGAGAAGGTCAACATCTTCTCCAATAATAACTATAGGCGACGGATAAATAACCTTGCTCAGGCCACATCTCACGATACTATCATCAGCATCTCCCTTAGCTCTACTCGCCTCTATCGCTCTTGCTTTCAACGTCTTTACTAACAACTGAATCAGCTTGGTCTTGTTCTTTTCAATTGCAAGAAAGTTATCCTGTTGAACAGTAGCCAGTATGTTTTCATCGAAGTTGATATTTTACCGTTTGTCCGTTTTCACAAAATAAATTTTAAATATTAAAGCCGAGAATTAGCTGTGACTATCATTTTATTTGAGGTTTCTAGAAATGTAAATGCCTGTAGCAGCTAAAGGGTTAAGAATTGGAAGAAAATATTCCTTAATATTTTTTGCTGGAGATTGCATGGGGAATCACATGACAGTGCCCATGTACGATCGTTACGGGACACCCTGTATATTCATTTATCGGAATAAGATTGATTTAAATCAGTCATTTTTTACAGAAATATTAACCTCTTTTCCCTATATTCACTCTCTTTTTCGCAGCCGGAATGTTCGCATAGCAGTGGATCATTTACGTTGTTGAAGCACAGCGATACGTTTCAAAGTAAAAGTTGTATTGATGTACATACATATGTATAGACCCGCAAATTTTCTCGAGATGTTTTGTTGCATCTCTGTATCTTTCCCAAATGAAATGTCACACGGGTAACAATGTGTCAATCTACAATGTAATTTGGAATAATAGTATGTGCATATATTACAATAGCGGATGACCTTTAACTTTGGCGGACAGGTGGACTGGACTAATGAATCCATTATTTTGCATTTCAAAGGGTTTTGTAAATCACTTGTAACGGACGGTTTGGTGGGCATCCGAAGGTGCCCGTGGGGGCGGAGTCAAGGTCTGGCCGTGCCATCTGGCGAAGAAAAAGGCCCCTCAATGAGCTAAGCAGAGGCCTATGCTTGCTGTAGCTCAGTTCGGGAGACGTGGGCGGGGTTTTCGCCTCTCGATGCCTTTATCCTTTACGTATTAATAAAAATTCGGAGGCCTGGGGAAGACAACACAAACATGGGAGGCAAAAATGGGGAATAATAAAAAAATGGGGCGATAAGGATGGAATGGTTGGCGGACGGCACAGATGCCCTCGCGCTCGCATCGGGGTCCGGGTGTAATGGGACTTTCGGCCTCTGGTTTCGTACCAGCGACATATCAGTGCTCATCAGGTGCTGGCTTCGATCTGCTGGTGGAAGCATCACTACCAGGATATGGTTCACAACAGGTGGTTCATTATACACTGTTATTATTCAAAATGTATTTTTATTTCTTCGTGGTGCTTCAATTTTTACTTTAATAATAAATTGACGTTTCGCGATTGAATAAGTTGCTATACGACATTTTTCATAGAGAATATATGTTATTTGCCTACCGTTAGATTTGGGACTGAATTCCTCAGATGCAAAGTCTGTGAAACTCATTTACTGTCAAACACCAAAATAAGATACATACTATTGAAATATTCAACACATCTATAATATCTTTTTTTTGTCCTTTTCAGCCAAATGGCCGACGAGGCTGATTCGGGTACGAGTAACACGACAGCAATATATCCACCCGAACCGCCTACAACAAATGAAGATCCCGACAATGAAAATGAAAAGGTTTCTGCATCAAATTCAAACTACGACTCCAACGATGGTAGCTGTCCGTTGTTTCGCTGCGAACGCTGTGATAAATTTGAAACAAATTCGCAACCAATGCTTTTGGTGCACTATGTGCAATGTAGTAATGTGACCATTAATAGTATTAAGCAACAACAAGATACCGAGGAAAATGAATTGGACAATTCGTTGGGCTCGGCGACTGTGTCGGAGAGCGAAAAACAACCACCATCGCGAAAATTGTTTGAATGCGATGTATGTAATATGAAATTTTCAAATGGTGCCAATATGCGAAGGCACAAAATGAGACACACTGGAGTTAAACCGTACGAATGTCGGGTATGCCAGAAGAGGTATGTTTTATTTATTTAAAAAAAAAACTGTCTTGCTCTTCTGTTCACACTAATATCCGTCTTAAAACCTCGCTCTCCAACAGGGATGCAACTATAAGCTCTGCAGTTTTACAGAAGAATATAGGAGTCCTTTGTTGTATATTCTTTGTCTCAGCAGGATCCACGGTCTATCAAATAACAATAACTTACATCCATAAAATAGTAAAAGTGAAGGTGCGGTGGATGAATACTAAATACAATAGTTCGAAAACAAGATGAGAAACGCGGACGAGCATCTTATATACAAGACTCGAATGCCCATCCTTTTTTTAACTAATTACATCCCCTTCATAAAACAGGCGCGGCCACCAAATACATCTTATGGGCGTAGACTCCTTCCCGACGATATTTCCTAACAACTTTATTCCTATGCAAACGGGACAGGGATTAGTGCTGGAGTCTTTGGGCCGAACAACGGACCTCAGTCGTCTTTTAAGTCAAGATCTATACAGGATTTCCCACAGCTACCACATAAGCGGTGTGCCAATCCATTCCCTATGTAGTTCTGAGCAGAAAATATAAGCAAAAGAATTTCCGAATTCTTAATTCTTTAGCTGCGCTCGGTGGCCGTGATCGCTCGGTCACCTCTCTACGATACTAATCTAGAGCTCGGAGATCAAATCTCGGCGCGATAAAAAACTGCCTGTGAGTACTTATAGAACTCACTCAGTGCTCTGAACTTGTCAGTATAAAGACGGCGCGATTTGGAGGTGCATTCTAGCAACTGCACTTCCGAAAAGTAGATATGCTATTGAAACGTCAACAAGGGCATAGAAATGCTAGAGATGTTGACGCGCCCATGCCCCTGGAGGCAATTAGAGGGAGCTGCTACAGGTATTTCCATTTTTTCGTGAAAATTTCCGATCTCACATTACTAAAAACACAACACGTGAAAAACGTAGACTAGAATACTCAATAAAATGTGCTCTAATATTTAAAATATATCCCGCCAAAAACAGACAAACGGTTTAATTGTTATAACTCCGTAAAATAAAATTTTTTATTTTGCTCCAACAACAAAAATTGTTTCCATCACCTTTTCCTCAAATTTGTGCATTCATAATATGTACCTATACATGTCCTGTTTCAAAAATTTATTCTCTATTTTATTATGATCAAATCGCGTTAACATCATTTTATCGCAATTTCTTAATTTCTAATTACAGCCCTTTGAATGTAGGAAAACAGGTTTCCTCTTTGTGCGTTTTAACGTCGAGTACTACGCCAATCTTACATTACATGAAACACAATAGCTACGTTTTTTTTTCAGTTCAGATCAAGAGCAGAACAACAATCGCACGCATTACACTAACAACCTGCTCTATATAGAACAATTTTGTTTTAATGTAACGCCTGCAATTTTTGTTCTGTTCTGATCTAAACTGTTGAAAAAAACACAGCTAATATCTCGAAAACTACGCAAGCTATAACTCTCAAATAAACAGTCAATCTAAGCCAATATTTTACCCTTATATTTAATTCCCATACAAATCAGAGGAATAGCTTGTTGGCTGTTGTTTTTTTTTAATCTTGCCTTTTTATCCCTTTTTCTTGAATACTCGTATGATGATATGCCTTAACCCCTTGTGGGACATAGCGCGCTAACCATTTCTAAGAGACATGAAGAAATTATCTTTAAGATGGATAGATGACGTTTTGCTAGGGTTTCGGTTAATGCATGTTGCTGGCATACATATCCTGTCCATTTAGTAGCCTTCTATGACATGCCGGGAAAGGCTTATTCTTACGCCCCACACCACAGGGGGAATAGTCGTATACATAATGTACAATATTATGTGTTTAATTCAGGTTGTTTGCATCGACTCTAATACATATAAATTGCATTTTAGATAAATATATATCACTGTTCGTAAATAGTGTGCAATAGAAAGAAGGCTGTGTACAAAATTTCAGCTCGATAGCTTTAAACTGAGGGACTAGTTTGCATAGAAACAGACGCACAGACAGACAGAC
Source organism: Chloromyia formosa (assembly GCA_964017055.1). NCBI lineage: Eukaryota > Metazoa > Arthropoda > Insecta > Diptera > Stratiomyidae > Chloromyia > Chloromyia formosa. The sequence goes on along the minus strand of OZ024815.1, from coordinate 27,128,065 downwards.
GGATCTCGTTATAAATAATAAAATAAATAACTGACGCAACAGTCCAATTTGAACCATGGCCTCGAGATGAGTTAGCATCATCTCATTTTCTAGATCGTGACGGTCTTGTGCAGAGGTGTGTGATCAGCAACACGCTCAACCGAGCTATTTACCCCATAAATGGGTACTTATTTAACAGCTCAGTGGGCTCATAGTCCGACACGTAAATCCCCTTTTTTATCGAGAACTACCGGATTCAGTGGGAATCGAACCGGGGCCCAGTGTGTAGAAGCCGAACGTGCTAACCATTGCGCCATCCGGACTATCTCGTTATACTGACCAAGAATACGTATATACATATGTATATATAGTTTATATGGCCGGAGATGCTTCCTTCAAAGGCTGCGTCCTCTATACGGTCATAAGTAAAGGGTTTTCCAATAGGGGCGGATCGATGTTGAAATCGACGAAATTCTTTTTTATTTGAAAGGCCCATGTATGCCATTATTTATAGAATATGTCATCGTTTAAATGTCCGCCGCGGCTTCGCACGGTGGCACGAATCCGAGAGGTTTAATTTTCAATGACTGCCGCACAGATCCGTCTGAAATTGAGCGATGGCCAGGGTTATGTTCACTTTGGGGGCATCGGTCTATTGCGGCTTATTGGCATAGACCTGCGACTTCGCAACCCCCGCAGGAAAAAGTCTAGCGGAATCAAATCGCACGATCTTGGTGGCCAATTCACGCCACCTCCGCGAGAGATAACCACACTCTCAAATCGTTCATGCAGAATGCCCATCGTGGCGTTCGCTGTGTGGCACGTAGCGCCGTCCTGCTGGAACCACATATCGTCCACGTCGTATTTCGCTCAATTCGGGCCAAAAGAGATTTGTTATCATCGATCTGCAGGCCTCGTCGTTGACGGTGATGGCCGCACCAACGTCGTTTTCGAAGAAGTAGGGACAATGACGCTCCCGGCCCAAATATCACAAAATACGGCAATTTTATTAATTAGCATAGCCATTCATCCAAAAATTCGCCTCGCATGGGGTCCTCTTCCAAACACTCCGAAGTTCAATTAGCGAACGAACGACGTTATCTATGGCCATTAACTTTGAGCTCCTGGGTCAGTTGGATCTTGTACGGGTCCAGGTCCAAGTCGCGACGCAAAATTCGCCAAATTGCAGTCTGCGAAAGACCGAGTTCTTGTACACGGCAATAAATTGACTGCCTCGAGTTCTCCTGCACACTTTCACGGACAGCGGCGATGTTCTCGGCCGATCTGGCGTTCCTTTGACGTACGGGTGTTGGCTGATTGTTTACCGAACTGGTCGTCTTGAATTTGGTCACCAAACGTTGGAGAGTGGACTTTGAAGGGCCACCATGTCTACCGTAAAATGGACGCAACGCACGCAACGTATGCACTAACGAACACTCATTTTGATAATGCAGTTTCATCATTTGCACGTTCTGCTCAATCGTGTAATGGCCTGGTTACACAATACGAGTTGCTGATCTGACAGTGGACAGCTACCGCACCTGTGCACGCGCATAACAGTAAAAACAAAAAAAAATGCTGTAGTAACTCGGATGCGGATAACCGACTCGCACATAACAGTAACTCGTATGATGCGGTCACACGGTGCGAGTAGCTGCACTGCAGTTACTGACTAGGCCAGCTCGGATGCTAGCTCGCACTGTGTAATCAGGACATAACTTGCCATATTGATTTGGCATCAGTGACTGAATAATTAACAACAGATTTAGCAAACCCCACCAAAACAACATGGCCGCCACACCCTGTCAACATCGACCCGCACTTATTGGAAAACCCTTTATTTGTGACGGTGGTGAGAGAAAAATTAATACTAAGCAAAGGTTCGTCGTCTATTAGTCAACAATCCCCTCTTTTCTAATTTTCTATCAGGCGAACCGCACACGGATACCTCACCCAACTACCGATTGCAACTCAATCTAATATCAAACTTTTGGAAGGTACTCGGAGTCTCCTTTGAAATGATACCCCACATGCCTAAGGGCAATGGAAAACATTTTTGGACCCGCTTTTTGTCCTTTTCGGGCCATTTCGTAAGCTCGTTATCTGATTCTTGGACCACTACAGGTTACATAAAATCAAACGTATGGTAATTCATCATTATTGCGATGACATCGGGCATTGGCCGTCTGGGTCATTGTCTTCCAATTATCTCAGTCAAATGAACGCGTCCTCCATTTGAGAATCCCAGCAGTTGTTCGACGTCAGCATCTACTGAGTCTTCCCAACTACAACTCGATCTTCTTCGCTGCCTGGCTAAGCTGATGCGCCTTTTCAATATTTGTTTAGGCATGTGGTTCTCGTCCATTCGTTGTACATGCCCTGCCCATTGAAGTTGTGGTAGTTTGACGATTTTTGAAACTGCTAGCTCATCGTACAGTGGTTACAGATCATGGTATTCACAAAGATAGTATGTATAATGCTACATTGTAAGATTTCTAGTGAATTTGACTTACTTAAAATTCCGGATGGCGCTACGGTTAGCACGTTCGCCTTCTATGCCCCGCACCCCGGTTCAATTCCTACTGAATGCGGTAGTTTTCGATAAAAAAGGGGATTTACGTGTTGGACTATGAGCCCATTCAGCTGTTAAATGAGTACCCATTTATGGGGTAAATAACTCGGTTGAGCGTGTTACTGATTACACAACTCTGCACAAGACATACCGTCACGATCTAGAAAATGAGATGATGCTAACTCATCTCGAGGCCATGGTTCAAATTGGACTGTTGTTATTAAGAAATCATTATTTTTATTATTAATTTTTTAATTTTTAAAAGAGATGACGATATGTGCGTTCGTTTCACGCGGTCTTGGATAACCAATGAATTAAACGTCATGTCAAACATTTCAATTGGAAATTGACATGAATGCCATAGTATGCATTTAGGAAAGATATAAACCCCCTTGATTCGATGAGACATCAGAACTAGATCTACCTGGATGAAAAAAAAACCATGTTCGTGCTCCAGTTCGGGTTCGACAGTGTGTGACCGGATTTAAATTGGATTTTATTGCATGTAAAAACATTGTACAGTCGCTAACCATCTTACTTTCATCCTCGCCTTCCCAAATATATACGTGTTAAATTTCGTTATCCGAGATGACGCTGCACCGCCCTCTCGATTCTGTTAATCGAGGTTTTACTGTATGTTGTAACATTTTAGATTCCCGAACCACCTTATCCACCCCCGGCCTCTCGAAAATACTTGTGAAAAGTCCCGTTTTCTGGAACATCACCCTCTCTGGTTCGGTTAATCGGGGTTTTACTGTATGTGGTATTATGTATTTTGGAGTCGCGACCCACCTTATTTTCCTCCCTGGCCTCCCGAAAGTACTTATAAAAAATTTCATGATGCAAAATGACGCCGCACCCTTGGGTTCGGTTAAACGGGGTTTTACTGTGTGAGGTCGTGGACCACCTAATTATCTATTCCAGCTCACCAATTTGGTGGCAATCACCCCCATTTTATTGACAGAAAATGCATTTTACGCGCTTCCCAAACTGTAAACTGCTCGAAAACTTCGACACCTGCGCCGCCTGCATTTCAAAACGTGAAAATACTAACGGAGCAGCATTCTTGCACTAACCTTCTATCCAGAGCAGCACAGATCAAATTGTTAGTGTAATTGTATGGTGTTAACCTGCTCTGCTCTGCATGGCTGTCAAAAAAGCGCCTAGTATAATCCTCGCTGGCTTCTTTCTTTCAGCTTATAAGTTCCCTGCGGTATTTGATCTAACTTTGCAATTGATTTCCAAAAAAAAAAAAAAACTTACGAATAAGTACCTTCTTTAACGTCGCCCACTAGAAGACACGATTATAGATATCTAGGTGGAAAAGACACTTCCATTAAAATCCATAGTCATTACTAAAAGTACAAACCCCTCTTTTTTATCCGCGCATATAATTAATTAGTTCAAGAAACTTATAGTTCTTCCCTCTTCTCTCATTTCCAGGTTTTTCCGCAAGGACCATTTAGCCGAACACTTCACAACACATACAAAAACTCTACCCTATCACTGCCCAATATGCAATAGAGGATTCCAAAGACAAATTGCAATGAGAGCACACTTTCAAAACGAGCATGTAGGTCAACATGATTTAGTTAAAACATGTCCGTTGTGTAGCTTTCGAGCGGGAACGATGAAATCCTTACGAGTTCACTTTTTCAATAGGTTTGGCAATGAAACAATTTTCCTGATTCGAGTGTACAGCATAATAGCATTAAACTTGGATTACACTCTCTCTCATTTTACAGGCATGGTATCGATTTAGATAATCCAGGACCGGGTGCCCCATCCTCACTGCTATTAGCCTTAGAGTCACAGAATGCTGCACATTATTTGCCTTCATTAAGTACAACGGTTGCGCCTGCACCTAGTTATAGTGATAGTGGAGATTCCTTAAGATCTGCTGACAATGCAACACCACCTATGCATTTTCTTACACCACATGTGGAAATTTCAATGGCGGAAACTGCTGATTCATTTAATGTAAGTATAGTTTATGACAAGAGTGTGTGCTATACATGAACTGTGTGAAATGTGTTCCTGGGACTTGGTAGTTGCTTTTTTCATTATGCAAAGAAATGTCAACGATGTATGATTTTCGTTATAGCATAGCAGATTAGAATTTTGGAAATGAACCAAAAAAATATCAAAGAACTCTATAAATTAAATTTATTACTGCGTAATTGTCTTAATTAAAAGTAAATATAGGTTGAATAATGGATTTTTGTACTTCTTTTTTTAAATGACTGCTTCACAGTGTCTATTAGAATCAAGTAGGTTATATTGGGCAATAATTAAATATGTACATAATATAGTCATTTGAAATCGATATCTATATTTAATCATTTAAATTATTGCTCCTCTCTTATCATTGTTTCTTTTCTAGAATGAAGCGGGAATTACAAAACTCCCACATTCTTCGCTAGAAATTCAACCTTCAAATTGTCCAGGTGGAGGATCACCTTCATCACCTCAGTCGGCCGATTCTAATTCAAATATTCCATCTAGCTCACATACATTAGCTTCTCTAGTACAAAGTCCAAGAACGAATCATTCCGAAGGGCATATAACGCCATCAATTAGTTTGATTCCTATTAAGCAAGTGAGTTGCACCTACTTAAATAATTTATGTATGGGCTTTAAAATTAACAATGGACATTTTATATTTATTTCCAGGAACCCACCAGTGAGGATTATTCCGATAATAAGAATGGTATAGCGAATTCTAGTGATCAGCTTTCAACAAACTCAGGAGTATCAAATTCACCAGAATCTGCAACGCCTACAAGTAGTCTAACGTCCCTAATTAAGGTGAGTTTACTAATTTGCCTTAGCTCCTAGTGGGGCATAGCGCGTCAACTACTCCTGCGCGCCATCATGCTTGGTTCTGAGCAGTGGAACGCATCTGTCGACAAGACTTACCCAGCAACGTACACTCGTCAGCCACAAATCGGCGCTATGAGTTTCTAGGTCGGCTTTAATTGGGAATGGAAAAATTCCTAAAATTCATCGAAGATACGAGCTGTTGAAAATTTGCAGCTTGCTGCTAACACTTATGAAAACTTTCCATGTGCTTATCCCATACAACTGGACAGACACAGCGACCGAAGCAGGCCCAGTTTGGTTTTAACACTCAGACAACTGCTTAGTCGGAATTTAAACAACATACGGAAAGCGAATTTATCCTGGTTAATACGACGAGCGATGTCCTCCTCTGACACAGGCTGTCTATTAATACCACAGAAGAGAGAGTTAGAAGGAAATGAAAAAGAGCGAAAGAAATGAAGTAATTCGACACTAGTGTGGAAAGGGGATAGGAGTTTGACGTCTCATGTGTCGGCTATATGGACCGGGCGGGACCAACAGGAATCCAATCTAACGAATTACGAATATTTCTGTTTATCTCGTTTGTCGGTCATTGTCGGTAATTTTAAAATGTTTGTCGGTCCCTAGCTACTGACTTATAGGGCATATCAAATATTTGCGTGAAGTTAGCCCCTCCCAAATTTAGTGAAAAGAACTTGTTGGATTCCGATGTAAAATCGTTTGTCGGTTACGTTTTTCGTTTGTCGGTTCCGCGAAAAGAGGCGTTCATGCCAACGGACCTCTTTTAAACCTATCGGTTCGACTTCCTTCTCATTGTAGTGCTCTCCAGATGGAACTCGTAGCGATTCGGGAAGTTTTGACCTGGTTGGGACGCCATGTCATAACCACGAGAGACATTACTGTTTTTACCGATAGCCAAGCTGCGATTAGATACCTTGAATCCGTACTTACCACTTCAACAGCAGTGATGGATTGTCGCGCCTCTCTTTTGGAAATGGGCAGATTCTTCAACATTACCCTGTTTTGGATTCCGGGCCATAGTGGCTTTATCGGAAATTGTAGAGCTGATGAGCTGGCTCGACGAGGAATAACGGAAATTGTACCAGGGAATCAACTTAATATTGGCATGGCCATGGACTCATGCAAGCATGCCATTAGGCTGGTGCGATCAGCAAGGCCAACTCAAGATGGCTTAGTGGCAGTACGTGTTACAGAGCAAAGGTGATGTGGCCAAGGCTGCATCTCCACCGTTCTACTAGGTTGCTAATGCTGAAAAGGAAAACTATTGGTGCTGCCGTGGCCGTTGTCACTATTGTCCAGTCGGGGAGCGCGCCAGATGGTTTCGGCTACATATAACGATTTCTGCAGAAGCTGTGGGAACGAGGAAGTGAAGGAGAGTATATTTCTTCTTCTCTGTGGATGTCCGAGCTTAGCGGGTATGAGAAGGTCAACTATTGGAGCATATCTCTTTGCCGAGCTGGGAGACTTGGAAAACGTTGATTTTAGCCCGCTTCAACGTTTTATGGTATGCTCAGGCTGATTCGGGGCATAGGATGGCCGGGATCATTTATCCCGCGAAGTATCACAAAGGACCCAGACGTGGTCTACGTGTGTCGTGGTTATCATGGCAGCCCTCTAAAATAACCTGTCTGAAAGAGTGCTGTCTCTTGAAACTCTTGATGGGAAGTTTGTCAAATGCGATCACTGTTCGTAGACAAAGCAGAGTTATTAAGAATAAAGTGGAGTCTAAGTCAATAATGACTCAACCTCGCTCTCCACTGCCACACAAAAATAATCAGCTTTATGCCAATTATTCTCTTAACAACTATGATATGCGTGAATAAACACAGTGACATTTGAAAGCAGAGTTATGTCTCATTTCATCATTCCCTTGGGCCACACATAACTATGTGTACTTTCATTCTCCTTTGCTCGGTATGCCACGCAACGCCGATGTCCTTCAGCTTGGGCCTCTGCCTAATTCGCTCTCGTCATAAACTGAAAGTATCCTTCTCAACTGGAATTGACATTGTTATTTCTTGAAATGAATTTCCTGAATTTTGAATTTTTTTGACTGATTTTTGCGGAAAAAATCAGTTATTCAACCCTCCCTCGATAACGAGTTTCGACGCCGGAGTTGGTTTTCTTTACGTTTCATGACCCCAGAAATCATTAGATTTTTTTTAGTGTCATTTATATATAGATACATATCTATATAAATATATATGTATGTATATATCCGCAAAATGTTGTGGACACGATAACCGTCGAACGGAAGTCGTAAGCGAAGTGAAGCTTTTCCAATTCGTAGATGTCAGTGGTGAGCCGGCTGCTATTGAAATCCAGCAGTATTGATCAAGCGGCTAAAAAGTTACAGCTGTATACCAGCAAAAGTATCTAAGCCTAATAACTCCATAACGGAAAAGGCTAGCCAGCCCAAACTTGTCCAGTAGGTAGGCGTTGATCAGAACTATTATGAAATTTCAGCAAACATCAATCAAGCGGTTAAAAAGTTACAGCTAAATAACGGCACACTTTCATAAACAAAATAACTACGTGACGGAAGAAGCTAGCTCAACCTATTCAGTTGGTGGATGTTAAGGAGGACTAGGTTCCTATCTAATTTCAGAGAAACGCATCTAACGGTTCAAAAGTTACAGCTATATAACCGCAAAATTTTCTAAGCAAAATAACTCAATAACGCTAGAAGCTAACTGAAAGAAACTTTTCTAATTGGTGGGCGATCGTCGGGACTGGGCTCCTTAATTTCAGCAACATCAATGAGTCAGTTCCAGAGTTATAGCAACATTTTTAGAACACAATTAATTTATAAGGGAAGAAGCTAGTTTCTAGCTAGCTAGAGTTTCAGGAAAATCCACGGTACCGTCAAAAGGTTACAGTAATATAACAGTAAAAGTAATAAGCGAAAATTTACTTACACGAAAGATATGATATTTACTTGATGAAGCTTAAAATGAAACCGGAGATAAATTCATATTGTAAAATCAATCGAACAGTTAAAAAGTTTCATCATCTGAAACACCTAATTATTCCCCATAAGTATCCCACTTATATCATAATTATACATAAACTTATAAATGATCCCGAATTATCCCACCTCAAAAATCAGTTCCCCTTGCTTCACTGCGCCAGGTGTCTTTTTTTTTCTTATCTTCTTGAATCCTTTGTGTATTTTTAATTATACTCATACATACCTATTCTAATATTTATTTCTGGCTATTGTGATCTTTTCACAATGTTTTTTTCACGCTACTCTTGACGAATTTGCATTTAATTTCTGTAATCGGGACTGTAACTCATCGATTTTTAAATAAACGGTTTTCTTGAAGAGGTCCCTTCTTTTTAATCCACTAGAAAAAAAGATTGCTTACAAATTTTCGAAGACGAAAATATAATATAAAATATGATGTACGCTATTATAATTAAAAAAATTATATTTTACAGGTTTCACCATTAAAATCCCTTCTACGGGAAGATCTTAAGCGTAGAATATGTGCGCGGGCTGGCGGTCGAACCACAAGGAGTAGCGGTAATGTAAATAGTAATAGCGCGGCTACATCACCTGAAACTGCAAGTTGTAATGCAGCTACAACATCGAACGGAGTTATTACATCGACAGGGCAAGAGGGCGATTTAATGGCATTGAATCGCAAAAAACAATTACAATGTCTATTCTGCGGCATTGAATTCCCCGATCAAACATTGTACTTTTTACACAAGGGCTGTCATAGTGAAAGTAATCCATGGAAATGTAATATATGCGGTGAGCAATGTAATAATGTTTATGAATTTAATTCGCACTTGTTAAGTAAAAGCCACCAATGAGAATAGATGAAATCTATTTTAAAAATTTAGCTAAGAAACTAGACAAACGTTTTAATCTAACAAAAAAAGTAATACAGAATAATGTAAAAACAGAGACAAGATATATTTTAATGAACAAGGAAATAAAAAAAAAGTAGTTCAAAAAACCACATTCCTTCTCCACTCCTCAGAAAAAGAAAATTCAAACGCGAAATATATATATATATATATATATAAATATATGAATGAAATTTTAGTATATACATGTAGATGAGAGTATATTTTTACTAGTAAAGAAAAACACATACATTAGTTTTATACACTGAGAAAAACAAAGAAAAAAACATGGAAAACCACAAAGAGTACTTAATATATTGAATATTGCATAATTTCATAGAAATTTAAAAGGTAAAAGTACAGTATTTTTATATATCGAGGACTTGCAAAAGAGTCTCAGTCTTGCCTCATGTAAATTATATTTAAACGCAAAAAAAGAAAAGAAAAAGACAAAATAACATTTGTGAAACAAAGAAAACGAATAGAAATAATGTGAGAAATGTGAAAGCGAAAAGAAAAGACAAAAAATAACAGAAAAAAAGTAAACAATACCTGAAACAAATCGAATTAATAGGAGAATTTTATCAAATGACCAAACCACAATGTAGTTAGTAGGTTAATGCAGGACATTAAAAACACAAACATTCAAGGCATTAGGAGAATAGGAGCAAAAGTCGTACAACGACTCTAAAGAAATCGACAAATGATTATAGGAAAAAAAGACACTATACAGAACACTCACATATAATAATATATATTTATAATTCTATGAAAAGAAGAAAAACATTTTTAATTACACTTTAAATTTTTGTTTTATAATAGTCTCTTTTGAAACCATTATACAAAGAAGACGAACAAGTGGAGCCCTCTCGTGAAAAATATAGATATGTGAAATTAGACGAAGCACTAAAAAAAAGATTCTGTGGTCGAATCCGTCCAGAAAATTTAATTTTCTTTCCTTCTTATTTACGTTTTTAATTATTTGGCATTTTGCTATTTGTGTATCTATTAAAATATGTTCTTAGTTGATTATCATACGATAAGTACTAGCTTAATTATATATGAATAAATATATACATATATTTTTTTCTATTTTTTAATTTTTGGGATATACTGTTATTGCGAATTCATATATTATTATATTAATATACATACTTATAAATGTAATAGGTAGTTGTTAAATTTGTTTTGTTGTATTATAAGTAAATTTTATTGTTGTTGTATATTTGAAATATATATTCTGAGAATTCCATAATTTTAATTATTGTATAAATGTTTTTATATTTTGATTGTTCGTCAGATTGAATGTTTGTTCAATTAAAAATTTTTGTTGCGAACATGTTTTAATATTGTTTTGAGGATTGTTGAGTCTAGGCAGAGTTTTTATTGAGAGAGAACACAAAACATAATAACCCCGTTTCGTAAAGCGCGCACACATACTATTCTATATGTTACGCTCGTCAAAAAATGACGCGGAGGCGGTTCTAGAATTAGTGCGAATCAAAACTATTATTGTTGGAATATAGAGAGGTCCAAATTAGTTTATTATTAACTTATTTTCGTGATCACCTCTTCATTTGAATGAAATCTCTTTTCGGCCAACCATTTCTTCATAGAATCGAATTGAGTTGTCGGACTGGAATGGGTCGGATCATCCTCGTGTTCGGTTTAGACGCCGTGGACCCCGCATCTGGTTTCGTCTACCGGCAGATCACCCGTCGGGTGCCACCTTACTATCTGCCGGTAGAAGCAGCACGGTCAGATGATCTAAGCGAGCTAACCTGGGCATACAGGAAAACAGTTGTCTTTCTTTCGTCCATTTGATGTTGGATAACAGATAAGTACTAGTCTCTAAGGTATCTAAAAGATAAGGGTTTCGGAACTGGTCGCAGTATATCTACTTTTTGTTTTTCGAAGTTGGAATACGAAATATGACAACACTTCCCTGTGTTACGGGGCACCACGATTTTGGCCATTTTTAAATTAGCCCACAATGGGTAATTTGGAATGAATCCGAAAGTGGCCATGCATGGTCACTTTCGATTCGCATTCAATGTTCAATTTCGTTTAAAAACGATAGTGAGTATGTGTATTCTCTTCTATACCTTTTTTCGATTTGAAACCAAAATTGTGCATAGACAGAAAAAAATGCTGAATGTAGATATGCTAGGACGAAACGAATGCTGGTACATATATAGGTAGAAGAAGTGAAACGAGCGACCTAGGGCTATATTCCGAGAGTCGCAACTCCCTAATCCCCTAGAACTTGCGCAGCTCCTTTCAAACCGAAATTGTCCATGCACAATTTGTGCGGTACTGAGGGATGTGAATCAATCGTCCCTTGTCAGGGCTTCGCTTGCTACGCTTGCTTCGCACTTAAGGGATGACAACCCTCAGTATCACGCAAACCTGAACGCTCGCTCTGGGCACAACAGTCTGTTGTGTGGGCTACGCGCTTAAGAGATCACAAGCCTCAGTATCGCTTCGCTCGCTCTGGACTCTGCATGGGTATCTTATTTTCATTTTTTTTTTTCGCATGCCTTATGTCGATTTGAAACCGATATTGTCCATGCATGGCTTACTTCGTTTATTTTCCGATGGACACTTTTGGTTCAAAACGTAAGTATCCATATGGATTATTTCGGATGGCCACTTTCGCCATGGCTAATTTTGGTGCCCCGTGTTAGGCTGCGCGCAAGTTGGCACACGTTCACGTGTCGCGTTCACGTGTTTTACGTCAAACGGTTTGAGTCTATGGTTTGCAACCAAAGATGCGAATCTGTCAATTTGACAAATGCTCGGCTGTTGTCGTATCAACAATTTGAGTTCATTATTGTGCTTTAAAATGGATAATTAGGTAAGAATTGAGTGGCAAAACAAACGACTGGGTAGTAGGATGTGCATAAATACACATTGCATACTAAATTATTGGCGTTAATACACAATAATGAATCCAATTTGGTGATACGACAACAGCCGAGCATCTATCAAATTGACAGATTCGCATCTTTGGTTGAAAACCATAGACTCAAACCGTTTGACATAAAACACGTGAACGCGACACGCGAACGTGTGCCAACTTGCGCGCAGCCTTACGGTGTGAAATGAGGTGAGTGGTCTGTCTTACGCTCGTCCCACCTTCACTCAATTATGTAATATTTATTTCAGTGATTTTTTTTTTAATCACACCAACCAATTACCTTCGTTCCTGCGACAGGCGGTTCTACGTACCGGAATGACCCGTGTTTCACGACCAAGAGTTGCCACAACCCCCTTCGACGTAAGAAGGAAGTTATGTGTGTGTGTCACACACTCTGACCACCCATAGTTTTTGCTGGGAATTGGGAGCAACATATGTCGGCGCAACTGCTCTCAATTCTCCTCCAACGCGCCGGAATTGAGCTCAACCCAGCTCCTAGAACCTGCTCGATTTGTTGCGTCTGCAACAAACCGCTACACCCTAATGCCACCACAGTAAAATGTCGTCGCAGCATGTACATTTTACTGTGGTGCCATTGAGAAACTGCTCTGGGCTGAATCACCACAGGCAATGGAATTCCTCCCGTACTGCGAGTCTATGCAGAAACAGAGGACAGCAATCATCAACATAAATGCCTAGCATACTACCATCAACTAGTGTACAAAGGAGGCCCTCCCCCACGACTTCAGTGAACAGCATTTCCACTGCAACACAATCTCACACCTGCACCACCCGTCGCCAGTTTCAACACCGTTTCATTTGTAAAACTTAATTGCAATGGGTTGCAACGAAAAATCGCAGAATTATCGGCATTCATGGACAGACATCGCATCATGATTGGAGCCATTCAGGATCAGGAGACGGAATTTGACCTGCCTGCTTTTATTCGGTGCTGCGTTGTTGGGATGTTTCTAACAATAATATTTATAGGGGAGGTAGAAGTACTTTTGGTCGGATCGTCCCCATTTCTGGGTGACAAGATATTAGTAGGAATATTTTACCAAATTTTCATGTCGCTAACTGTATTCTATCGGGAGTTATGGTGCGGTTTTCCCTTGTGAATAAATCAATATACCATACACTGTTTCATGGTCTAGTCTAGAGTATAATACATAAACCATTTTATAAATAAAATAAATAACTGGCGCAACAGTCCAATTTGAACCACGGCCTCGAGATGAGTTAGCATCATCTCATTTTCTAGATCGTGACGGTTTTTGTGCAGAGGTATGTGATCAGTAACACGCTCAACCGAGTTATTTACCCCATAATGGGTAATCATTTAACAGCTGAGTGGGCTCCGACACGTAAATCCCCGGAATCGAACCGGGGCCCGGTGCGTTGAAGGCGAACGTGCTAACCGTTGCGCCATCCGGACTACAAAAACCATTTTATAGTCTAGGGTATAATATATCATTTTGTCAGATTTTTTCCAATCAATTTGGCGAATCATGATTCGCAGCGATTTGGATGGTTCATGGATAAATGATGAATCTGAAAAACGCATTGCCTGGACTAAAAAAGAACATTTTTAAAAAGTTTGTGCATTTGTAATTAGAAGGTAGAGGTAGTTTATAAGAGAAAACATGTTTCATCAATCTTAATTAGTTCTTAAACATGTTTCCGGATCAGCTCCTCTAAGAACGCGGACAAACATAGAATAATGGGTTATATTACGTTTACACTATCCGCAGATTACTTCATCTGCGCCGGCTGAGATAATCTGCGACTGTCAAATACATACAATTTTGAACTCACCACACCCAGATTACGCTGCAGATGAAGTAATCTGGGGATAGTGTAAACGTAATATAAGTTAAGAAGGTGGAGAAAATTGCGCACTGTTAGAGAGTGGTCGCATAACCGCTTAGTAATGCATTTCTGAACAACATGAACCAGTAGCTGTGAAATTAAAAAAAAAAAAAAAAACTGAACAGATCACAGCTTATATTACGTTTACACTATCCCCAGATTACTTCATCTGCAGCGTAATCTGGGTGTGGTGAGTTCAAAGTTGTAGGTATTTGACAGTCGCAGATTATCTCAGCTGGCGCAGATGAAGTAATCTGGGGATAGTGTAATATTACGTTTACACTATCCCCAGATTACTTCATCTGCAGCGTAATCTGGGTGTGGTGAGTTCAAAATTGTATGTATTTGACAGTCGCAGATTATCTCAGCTGGCCCAGATGAAGTAATCTGGGGATAGTGTAAACGTAATATAAACGTAATATAAACGTAATATTAATCTTACTCAGAATGTGTGGACAAATTTTTAAATCCGTAAATGCCGACGATTATGGCTGTTTCTTTCGACCTCCTTCCAAATTTTCCTTTTCACAATTTTTGTCTGTGTGTTTACATGTGCATTCTCCCTTCGCAAACTGACGTCACGAATATCATCTGTGAACTGTCAACATCGTTGTAAAAACATTCCCAGCCAAATGAATAGAAAATTATTTTCTGTGCTAAACGCACTTATTGACTCTTTATAAAATTTACCCAAATCGGTTCTACTGGTTTCGATGTGTCGTTTTTTCTTTAATTTCATAATTTTAAATCATCGATTTTTTGGAATGGGTTACTTTCCTTGTAATATAAGGTTTACAAGGTACGCAAGGTATACATACTTATTTTCTCTTTCTTCATTTTTTGATGTATGTTTGCATGTGACATAGAATGGCTTATTTGTACCATGTTATTGAAAATATTTCGACCTACATATTTGCAACCACAGGATTTGTCACAGACTTATGTACATATTATTGGGCAAAATTAAAAAAGGTGGCATGAATATTTAATTAGGAAAACAAACATCCGTACCTTTTAACATTTTGATTATACAAATGACGATACAGATTACAAAATACTGGTGCCTTTTGTACAGTTAAACAAATATTTGACAACCGAATAGAAAAAGTTTTTAATAGAAATACTGTTTAATGCTTAATGGCATGTATAACAAATGGATAGAGACTTGTGTGATCTTTTCGTAGAATCTCAATAAAAATGCTTAAATTTTTCAGTCAAAAATACATTAACTTACTTTAGTTGCTTAACGTGTATGGGCGCGATATAGTTATTTTAATGAAGAACAGTAGCTCTCCTAACTACAATAAATTTTATTCATGTATATACATACATGTATTTCGGCAGCAACTCACTTCCTTCCCCAGTACTTTGCTACTAAATTTAGATATTACATTGACCGCCTTAAATAGGGAATTAAATGTATCTAGAAGGATTTACAAGGTCAGATTTAGTATTTCTACATGTACTCAGGCGCGGTTTTCTTCGTGGGTTTTGTGTGTTGACTCTTGGTGTGGGTTTTATAGTTATGAGGGTCTATTTGCTAGCAGTCGGATTAACTTCGATGAGCAATTGCTTTCGTCGGTGTTGAGTAATTTGTTTCGGTCTTCACGTAACATTGCCAAACTTTCCCATGCATCGAGAGTGTTGGGTTTTTCCACATGTTGCAGCAGTTCCAAGTTATCCTTGTCCACTGTATGGTTTTCTTCAATGACATGTGCTGCTACCGACGACCTTATTACGTTTTCTTCCCGTCGCGCGGCAGATATCTCGGTCACATGCTCTTTGTACCGTGTTGTTATGACATGAGGTTTGTTTGACCGATGTAACGCTTATCGCAATCCTTGCATGTGATTCGGTAGATCCCGCTCTTGTCCCCTGATGTTAAACGGTCTTTTTCGCTTCCTAACCGTCGCTTGAGTGTTGAATTTTTGCTCGATCCGACAACCTGGATGTTGAACTATCTTAGGAACGACTTGATTTGATAAAAGTTATAAGATACTGGTATACTTATCCTTTTAATATCTTCGTCGGTAATTTGATCGAACAACGTCGAGCGTTCTTTCTGGATTTACGGAAGATCTTATTTTTTATAAGTCGTTGGATGTAATGTTCTTTATACCCATTTTTGACTGCCGTGTCGAGTATGTATTCCTTTTCCTTCTGAAATCTTTCAGGTGTTAATGGGTACGTAATGAGCCTGTGTATGTTATAGGCACTCATTTTTTGTGCGTATGTGTGGTTCGATGTTGCTGTTATTGTTCTCTGTGTCGCCATCGATTTTCTATATACCTATATATCGAATTGGATTCTACCATCGGTATTTGATATTAATAAATCCAGAAACGGTATTCTTCCATTCTCAGACGACAAAAAGCAGCCGATAATGCTGGCATTATATGCTGCGAGTCCGCTATATATTATGTATGCAGCCCTTATTTTGAATTTAAAACGGTTTAACTCAGAAAATAATTATCGATCGGTTTTTCATGTATTTCTGTAGCAGTTTCAGAAATTAAAGAAAATTTTAGTTTGCACGAAAAGATCACAATTGTTTTCTAAAACTTTAAACAATGAATGTAAAAGGAAATCTAGGCCTTTAATGAGAGAATTATAAACTAGCTTAAAATTTAATCTTTGTGATGAAAATTGTATTTCATTTGAATAATAATAATTGTGTTTACTAATAAATTTCTCATTTGATAATTCTGATTTAAATGTGTGTACTTATTTCATTCAAGTTAGTTTACTCGGCGTTGCTCATGGTTGTAAGATAAAATTTCCAACAGTGAAAGTTTCCTAAATCCTTGCTCAATCATTTTTTGACGGTGAAAAATTTACCGAGTTAAATTCCATTAAATACGACTCTTATTTGCATCAAAACATTGTCAAAAAATGGTGTTTAGTGTCCTCATAACTTTGGTTAAAGGAAAATCCACATGATTGCCTTCAAACAATTTAGACCTAGAAAGCCAATAGTCAGCACGTTATTGGTGAAATAGGGCCCCAAATGCTCGGAAGAGTGTCTCTAAATTGGACCGACAGGATGTAAATTGTCAAAAACAGCTGCGCAGGCCATACCTATGCCTGAAATCATGTTACAAAACAAAATAGTATAGACCATTCCTCAAAATTAATAAACCAAATTGATTTGATTGCATTTCTGCCGGTATTATTCAAAAATCTACAATTATCGTATAAGGTGCAAGAACCCAGAGCATTGCCTGCGTTCACAAAACGAAACATGTTTAATTCAGCAATCCAAATTCTTATAAACCAGAAATAGGGGAAATTAATAGATTTTCAAGAATTTAAATTTCTGAATAATCACGACGCCGTTTCAAATGTTAAATTACCGTACCCGAAAGATCACATATTCAGAAGCTTCACATTTGATATTGGCTGAGAGCCTTATAGGTATGTTATTTAGTGATATGGCCAGACTAAATACATAATTTGTGCACATATATTCTGAACAATGTGTTAGGGTCCGCTTAAAATCAATATGTGGGTTGAGTTTGCTGTCCATAATATTTTATGCAATGGAAATTCCCAGTTGTCCTTCAAAAGGGGCCTACGAAGTGAGGCGCAGTAACTTTGTCAAGAAATTGGCAATCCACAGAAGAAGAATCTCCATCCATATAGGCTACTTTCACACGACGCTATTCGATACGATATTCAACCGGATGAGCTTTTTGCACGGTGACTTTCGAGTTTCCAGTCGGGTGCCTAAAACACAGAGACATATAGAAGGAGAGAAAACCACCATTTACTGTATACTAAATTCTGGACGTAATTCCACCACATTCGAACTAGTAAAAAGTAAACAGAGAGACACACGCCCTCCACTGCGCAACACCCGCGCAGTCCATATAGAAGCACAGGAAGCAAATGAGATGTCAAATTTACATCCCCCTTCCTACTTCAACACTTGTGCCGAATTACTTCATTTCTCTCGCTCTTTTTCATTTCCTCGTTCTTTTCATCGAATGATTTTCTGCATTCTTCGTCAAACCAGCCATTTCACGCTCGACGGGCTTTGTATCCCACGACCTTCTCTGCGACTTCCTTAATTTGGGGAAAAGTCATCTTCCATAGTCCTCCCCGCGAGCGCCCCCTGAAACGGCTAACCAAGTCAACCAAGTTTTACAAAGCAAAACATTTAGTTGAGGCAATTAGATAGCTGTAGCCTGATCGGCTGAGTAACACCTAAGCGTCTTAGGCCATTAGGGTGGATTACATTACGTAGTCAGTACTGCAATATAGTTGTTTAAACTCTGGCACGTTATGAACCACCTGAAGCAGCTATCACCGAGGCCACTTTTCGATAGGGCTTAGCGAAGGGCCGACAACCCATCCTGGTAAAAAATATTCCACGTCAAGAAACCTGAAACAAAAGCCTCGGACTGGTGGAACAGACTAATAATAATTAATCTGGTCTTACTAGTATTAAAACGAAGCCCACCGAATTTTCATTTCACGTTGAAATTTTTATTGTATTTTTTGATAACTTTGAAAAGAAAGATGTTATCTGGGTAATATGCGTGATATATACAATAAAAAGACCAGGTATAGACATTTATTTTGATTTTGTTTATTTTGTAACTTTAACTTTAATTCACATTTGGACAGCACTAAATTTTTTATCATTCTCAATATTCAGCTCTGATTTAAGAAATCCAAATTCATTAGCTTCTCCAAGGAACGTTTTATACGATTTCACTGAAAAGAAACCCCACAAATATAATGCGAAAAACGGATTACAGGCAGTAGCAGAAAAAGTGCAAGCCCCATACACGAAAGCAGAACTGCTTATCTTGTCGTTCCATGTTAAAAAAGGGTATATAGGTACATATTCCTGTTTCACCGGGCGACAGATCGAGGTTCGCCTCTTGGCTAATAATGACCGATAGTATTTCGAGTGGCAAAAAAAAGCCTTGCATTGTTGTTGCCATTTGAAATACGTTATATCCGCCCCTGAGCTCGCGAGCGGAGCCCACACAAGCGGAGTGCGAAATCATCCCAATTTAAAACTCACTACTAGCCAAAGATGCCGCTGTAGGTCGTCCGGTCAACTGGAAATGTTCCGGGTGGAACATTGCTGGGTCACCGGGCGACGCTTAGTGGTTGGTGGTACAATCAAAGGATGAAACAAATGCAGAATTTCGGGAAAGGATGAGGTATTTATACATATAACATATAAAATAGAATAATCACCAACAACACCATTAGCGAAGACAGCAACACCATCTAGTACCAATTTTTCGGTCCAGTTCTGCATCGCAAGTGGAGCTAAAAGTTAGAACCAATACTAACTAAATCGATACGTTTACATTGTCGTGAGTTAGATCAATTTACTTAAACCTCGAAAATAATTCCGCGATATAAACGTAACGTAGTGATTGAAACGTTTCACCCTGCTAGATTCTTCCTTTTCGGTTTTTCTTTTTCTTTTTCAAAAATCAGTCTAAACCCGATTCTCGCGACCCGTATGCTGGACATTCACGGACGTCCAAAAGCCAAATTTTCCCTGGTCGAAGCCAAAATTTCCCCCGTCGCACAATGGATTTGACAGGGAAATTTCGGCTTCGAGCAGAGAAAATTTGGATTTGGACCGTCCGTGAATGTCCACACTTACCCTTGAATATCTGGTTTTATGTGACTTTTTACCCAGTGTTAACAAGGTCAAAAGAAAGGTATATGCAAAAATTCACTCGAGGTTAAAACCTTATTTGATTGAGGTAATTACATTTATCCTTCGTTATACTCCGTATGTTGAGAGATATGCTTTTGGGAGCAATTTGATTCGTTGAAGTCGCCAAATTTTCTGCTTCTTCCAAAGCGCTTGAGATGGCTGCATATTCGACTGCATTGAGAACTTTAAATTTAAACGATCAAATTAGGCTAGATAAGCAATTTTAAGTTTAGGCAGTCTGTACCCTTCAATTTTGGATCCATTGTGATCCAAGTCGAGTTGATGACTTGTTCGATGGTATATCGTATTGAAGCATTTGGTTCCAGTAGATTACTAACAAGGTCCTTTCCTTCTGGGGACACTTTAGCTGAATACTGTGATCGAAATTTCCATTTCTTATTTACTTGTAAAGTGACTAGCATTCGGGGATTTTTCTGAGTAAATGGATATGCTTTGTTCATCATGGTATAGATCACAATCCCCAAGGACCACATATCCGCCGATTTGGGATTATAGGGAGTTCCTTTTATTATTTCGGGCGGAGCATATTGAAGCGTTCCGCAATAAGTTTCACTAAAGACCCGTTTGCGATCTTTGTCGACGGAAAATCTAGATCATAGATCTGTAAGAAAAGAGCAATACTCAACATAACAAACAGGTACCTTGAAAATCCAAAGTCGGCTAATTTTACATTATCATTATTTGTTATGAGAATATTTTCACATTTGATGTCCCGGTGAGCTATTTCGAGAGTATGCAGATATTGAATGGCGAGTGCAATTTGACGTGTCCAATTCCGCGCTTGTCGTTCCTTCAGGGCACCATTAGCTAGAAGAAAATCGTTTAGATCTCCCTTTTCAGCATATCTGGAAATATACATGGTGAACCAAAGAGCGTTCATGCCAATATAATGTAATTTAATTCCACTGCTATTTGGCTGAATTAATTCAAGCTAAACTTGTACGTTAGGCTGACACAGCGGTCAAACCACTTCATCTTGCAGATTACTTAATCGGAAACGTCACATTTGTGAGGATCTGACAGTTTCATAGTGATCTGACCAGATCAAGTGGTTTAGCCACTATTGTGATCTAATATTTCACGATTCACCCGGTCTCAAATGCATTCTCATACAAAACTACCGACCGGTCTTTGATCCAGGTGTCGTGGGGGATCTCATCGGATCAAAGTTGATTGCTGATGTCACTGTCTTTTACTATTTGTATAGCTACTTAATAGAAAGGGACAGTGAGATTTAAATGAGGCTAATTTCTCTAATTCCTTTCAAGTATTTTATTGCTTCCTGGTCCGCCGTTAAGGCTTTGGTGAGAGGACGGAATTGCAATTATCAGGACATAGAGCTACTATAGAGCGTTGTACAAGTTTCGGCTAATTTCAATTTATTATAGTTACATCATTTTTAATTATAAAAAATCAATATTACTCACCTCATAAAAATGAAAAAGAAATTATTACATTGAAAGATATTATGGATATGAATAATGTATGGATGATTGATCTTAAAAAGGATTTTCATTTCACGTGGCAACAACTTATTAGTGTATTTTCCCGATACCTGCAAAGTATTAATAACTTTACATGCCAGCGGATACACTTTGTCTGAATTCTTGGAGCGAAATTCACCTAGAAATATCTGTAAATATTTTATGTTCGAATAGGTATGAAATGTCAGTCATACATTCAGCGGCTTTAACTCACCTTGGCATATCCACCTTCGGCTATCTTTTTGTGCAATTTGTAGCCATGTTGCTGTAAAAGCTTTACCTCAGAAATGTTTGGAATTTTGGTCATATTTCATAATTGCTTTCTAAATCTCGCTTGTAACTTCCAAACCCTATTAGATAAATTGACTACTAGCGGAAATGGTGACATTTGCAATTTGGACATAAATACATACAGAATACTTGCTTACTGGGAATCATTTTCAACAAGGATGTGTTTCTCCTCAGGGAAATATTATAGAATTGGCATGACATACATGTGGATATTCCTTTCAATCAGAAGCAGTGTACACATAATATTTAATTGCAAGCGAATATACATTTAAGATGAATCTGGATGTGGGTCAAATGTCTGCTCGTTTAATTTCCTGATTCAGAGGAAATCTTGATTGCATCTTCTTATCCCGAAAATACCAGGTACAATATATAATATAATATACTGCATTAAAGTAAGTAGTCTATCACAACATGCACGTAGGACATCAGTTCTGCGTATCATTTAAACGACATTTCGACGACGTTCAACAAACTTGATTAAGTTTTCAGTGGAACAATAACTAGCAGCCATATTAATATCTTAACGGACAGATGTATACTTTTGTTGTTTGCGTGTTGATTTAATTGATCGATGAAGAAACGTGCCCAAACGAAAATTGAATTTATACCTAGGTATTTGTAATGCTTCGCTAGCATCAAAAGAACGCGCGATCAAAAACACCATTAGAGAGCTACCTCTGCGCTAAATAAAAAAAAAAATAGCTCCCGGCGACTCTTAGGACGCTTAAGGAAGCAACCCTTCCCCTAAGATTGGGTATGTGGGCTTATAACCTGCGTACATTAAACGAGCCTCGGTTGATTTTGGTTGACGGAAATTGAGGACAATCTAGGGGTCAACCAAACTGGCGTAGATTGACGTTAAAAAATTGTGCCTTTACACGATTGATATCGATTGAACATCAAAAAAGCGTAAATATTGTGTGCGTTCAGAAGGAACTGAGCAACTTCCGCTCAGCGAACATGTTCAGAACGAGCGGGTTCAGAAGTGACCGAGCAACTTCTGCTCGGGTGAGCATGATCAAATTTCACCGAGCAAGAAATATTTCTGCTCACTGATCAGTGCTCAGGTTCTTCTTCTTCTTTTTCAACCTCACGCTCATGTTGCGAGTTTCGAGTTTTGACAGTTATCAAATTGGTTGTTGTGTTTTCGCCGTTTTCGGCTTCTAGTTCTTTGGTTTTCGGGTGCTTTTGAATTTGTTTTCTCGTTGTTCGTGATTTTTGTAATGGACAGCGTGGGATTCATGTATTTTCCACTTTTCGGCACTTGACGTGTAAAATTGTCATCGTCAGATTTCAGCTGGTGAAGTAGCGTTCAGCAGGTGCAGACTCCAAACCGAGCAGCTCCGGAGCTGCTCGCGAGCAGTTGCGAAGCTGCTCGCGAGCGGTTTCAGCTCTTTTGCCACCTTCTGAACGCACTCATCGATTGAACATCAAAAAAGCGTAAATATTGGCGCGAATCGTCAATCGTGTAATCCTAGCATTATGCTTCACTAGTAATCCTCTGTAATCGTGTAGCATAATGAACACAACAATATACGAGAGTAAGGTGAAAAGATGACACAACGGCGATGACTGACATGTCATCGCCGTTGTGTCATCTCGACAGATCTATCTGTTGTTGTTGTTGCTGCCACCGCTGCTGCTGCCGATGCCGCTGCTGCTGCGTTCAATCTGGTTAGGGCCTTAACAACGAACATGGATCACATAGAAGGAGCACTCAGTACAAGTTGCCCAAAGGTTGTTTCCTATTCCCGTAATTATCTATGTGTTAAATTCCACTATCCATACACAATCGCTTTGCGAGAGGATTGCGGAAAATAGACAGAAATATGTCTATTCATTGATCTCGTAAATCTGAAGAGATCGCGATTGACAGATTTTAGAATGAAACGAAAAATAGCACACACACCATTGCAATTGTGGGAAAAAACTACCAATACATTCAAAAACATGGGAAGCTGTCATTTGAGCAGCTGACTATGAAGTGACGGAGTGCGTTCCATAACGTAACTATAGTCAGAGCTGTAGTCAGCTCTGACTACTGTCATAGTCAGCTATAGCTATGGGTGTTATGGAACGACAATAGTCGTAAAGTAGCACAAACACCCGCCATCTTTTTCACTACACTCACATTTGCGTCGGTATTTCACTCTCCATGCAATAATTTGTAACACACAAACACTCTTTCGCACCAATTTTCCTCAAATTAAATTTAACATGCTCTAAACTGCATAAAACAATTTAAAATTAAAGCAAAAATAAAGTAATTTTGCACAACATTGACTGTTTACTGTCAGTTTGCCTTCGTGTATACGTGTGTGTGTGATAGCTATCGTAGCTATCGATAGCTTCCCCTCATAAGCACGAGCTAAAATAGTTGACTACCGAGATGACTATTGTGTGTTATGGAACGACGATAGTCAACTACAATAGTCGACTATCGGAGTTATGGAACGGCAATAGTCAGTGATAGTTGACTATAGTCAACTATAGTTACGTTATGGAACGCACTCATGCTGTCCTTATCTATCCAATGCAATTTCCCGTTTAGATTTCTGTCAAAAATGGGTAAACATGTGTGTGGCTGACTATTTGCATCCCGCTTCACAAAAATTAATGTACTGAGTGCCCCTTCTGTGTGAATCCATGTTCGTTGGCCTTAATGTTAGTGAAAGCGCGTTGACATGATCAAACTACGGTTTGACAAACTAGCATTTGATGAAAAGTTGAACACCGTCCAACTACGCTTTGACAGAAGCACAAGACATCAAACCAGTTTGACAAGCGGTTCACACGTTCAAGTAGGTGATTTGTCAAACCGTAGTTTGATCATGTCAACGTGCTTTAAAGCGTTCGATACATTCCTTATCGATGTTTTATCGATATTTTTTACGCGTCTTGGCTGATAGCACCCCTTGTAGGGGTAGTGTGAGCGTTCTAGGATGGTAAAGGTTGTAACCCCTGAAGCCTACGCAAGGGAGTGAGTAATCCACTCAAGTTAAAACCCACTATTAGCCAATACGTGAACCAAAATTCTCAATTAGGAATGTGCCAAACGTTCATATGACACACAAAAAAAATTGTTTAACAATTCAAAAAATAGTGTCGCTAGCTCCCGGACTATAGACAAACTGAGGCGCACACCATGTTGCAGTACTTCCCCAACTGTTTCCAGTGTATTCCAATTAGTTTCTTATTGCAATTTGTTATGTTGGCAGGCATGAATTTTCAGTTGTCATATCTTGAATGCAATTTGTCGGCGCATCTTGCGAAAACACTTGGGGTTTTGCGCTGTGTTTACCATTTCCGGCCCAACAAAAAGACATATTTGTGGCTTATTTTCGAAAGAAAGTAGCAGTGTTCGTGGTCTCCATAGTTTGAAAAGTGCATTTCTTCATCAACTAGAGTTTTAAAACATTTGTTTATCGTTAGAAAATTGAAGGCGGACAGACACGTGACGTTTCTCCCCCGGAATCAAAACAATCCACAGGTGTCAGTCGTCGGCAATTTTTGTGTTTTGGTTTGATAATCAGTTGAGTGAGATTATGAAAAAGTAGTGACACGACGAAAATGGGTAAATTGGATTCTGTGCAGGCACCACTTGGCGATTCAACAAAAACCACGACAACGGCGATCGCGAGCGCCCATTCGGAAGCCAGTCAAATGCTAGAGGCCGCCCTGCAACAAATGGACGGATTCATTTCAGGTGAGTGTGTAGATGCAAAAGCTGTTGCGCTCGATGCGTGCGGGTGCCACCCCCATCATTGATGCGTGGAGAAGACTCACGTTGCGGAGTTGTCTGATGGTGTAAAGATGGTCGGTCAGTCCCACCGGGTCTTTGACACTTGGAATTGCTTGTTGTCAGCACGAGCAATTCGTTGGGGATTTGGAGATTTGTAATTATGCAAATAAGATAGCAACAACGCCCCGCGTCCACGGCGAAAGATTGTTTGCGGTGTCGCTCCTCGGCTTCTTGTACTTTTTGCCCAGGTAACTGCAAATTGGACACTTATCAGCCATTCAGAACGTTATCATAAGTCGATTAATCATACGTTTTTGGAGGAATGTCGACTCTGTACTGTAACAAGTGGTTTGCTTTCTGTGTTTTTGTTGGATTCATATGGGTCATGATAAGAAACAGAAAAGCTTCCTGGATATAAACTAACTGGCAAAAACAATTTCTATATAACATAAAGGCGTACCATGTATCAGTCGAGTCAGTGGCCTTGTTTATGCCGCGGAACTATTTTCGAGTATTAACAAATTCATGCTAACTCACGACGATATAAACATGGCGCATTAGCTAGTTTTGGTACTAATTTTAGCTCCACTTGCGATGCAGAACTGGATTGAAAAATTGGGACTAGATGATGTTGCTGTCTTCGCTAATGGCGTTGTTGGTGGAAATTGTATTTTATATGTTAAATAAATACCTCATCCTTTCCTGAAACTCTGTATTCGTTTCATCCTTTGATTGTAGCGGTATAAACGTGTTTTTATTGGGAGGCTATTGCCTCTTGACATTCCTCAAACCAAAGTCACAATCCAACAGCTGACATCTTTCATATTTAGTACTTCTGCGTATGGTCGGTGTAAACACACACACCACGAACAAGTACTAGCACTAAAACGATTTAGTTAAATCGCCTTTTAGTTCCACGGCATAAACGTGGCCAGTTACTCGTTTAGATCATACGAATTATAACGGGAGGAGACCATGGACTTCTGCCAAAATCCATATAAAAAAAACTTCATCCAAATTAAGTCGTGCGGTCTAAATGCGATGTGTGGACGTTTTTAGTTTTTGTTTTGCATCGATCTTATGCTTGCATTCTATTTATTAGCAAACACGAACCATTTTACACTTATGTGCCGTTAATTATCGCAACTGCAGCGGAGAATATTAAAAAAAAAAAATTAATTTATCGCTCGCGTCACCCTAAGGCACTGTTCACATGAAGATACGCAAGTCTCCAATACTCAGCGACTGAGAAACGAAGACTTGGAGTCTCGAGACTGTAGTCGCCCGTCATCTTCACACGGCCGCTACTAAAGTCGCGAGTTGTGCATGTCGGCTGACTGAAGTGGTCATTGTACACGGCTATTGCTTGTGGGGCCCCAGGATCGGCTTGCTTGCGGGGATCGTGTGTGTACATATCGAGATGTTGATAGCGATAAAGGTTGACGTTGTGGACGGCAATAAAATATGGTTTTCGGATTGCTTATGGATGTGCGGGGTCGACTTGCCTGGGGTACATGTATATGTCGCTGTCGTATATTAGTCCAGGCTATGAACGAAACCGAGTGTTTGTTCATCTAGTGCGCTTTGCTTAATGTCTAGTGACAGTAGTAGTGATGAGGATATTGTAATCCAATATTATTATTACCGCCGCAAAAAGAGGACAACGAGAAGATGACATCTGGCGTCATGGACAAATTTTTAGGGTGACCCCCAGCCATAAGACATATCCATGTCAAAATCAATATCTTATGAACCAATGAAGGTAACGGGTTGAGCTTAGTCTCATTCGATTCAGAAGGACCCATACAATATTCAATACAATAGTCACCGAGCAGTCCAATTATCTTCAAATGTTTGGGCGTTAAAACGGACAACGAAAGAACATCGCCAACAGCTTCATGGAAACCTGGATTTGCACCTGTACGGTAGATCTTGTTGGTTGGTATTGAAAATAGACGTGATCCAGCTAAGGGAGCGCCTACCTCCCCTGCATATGTACCACTAGGTTTCGCCCGGTTAAGTAAGAATGTTAATTTTTTTAAATAGTGCATTGATGCAATTTATAATGCCATTTTTTATTCACCTGAAAGCTGAACTACCTTTGCTACTTCATTCCAAGCCTTCTCTGTCACATCTTTCCTGGAATAACCTCTTAACTTAAAATTATATAATTCGGAGAATTTTTCTACTTCCGCCACTAATTTTATATAGTATTAAACTCCTGATCACTCATAGACCCGTTTTCTCAATGTCTGGTTAAACTTCCAGTTAGCTATCCGGGACACTAAATTTAACCTTAACATATGCAACGCTCAAAATATGATAATGCAATCCACAGCGCAGCTAATGCAGTAGAAAGTCAGCTGATTTTCTTGGCGGAATTCTGCCACCTGTTCAATTCTATTCTACGTCTGTGCTACCTCTCAGTATTATTTTGCGGCTGAGTTGGTTTCAGATCTGTTTCCTTCAAATGAATATCCAGAACTCTGTTCCTTGTGACCAGTTTAATTGCCTCATTTGAATGTGCAAACGTAAACAGTTCTAACTGCCAAAATCTCAGCAGCCCGTATCAGCTGTTTGGAATTGTTGTCCGATAAATACTTAACCGGAAGATGAGTGCCGTTTAGTGTTTATCTACAGGATAAGATTTAACCAGACATTGAGAAAACGGCCCATAGTTTTGGAGTCGAAAGTAAACGGGTGAAATTAACTGCGAAGCGAACTCCTTTATTGTGAGGTGAGCGCTGAACTGGTAGTTCTTCATTTATTTTTCGTTCATAGCCTGTACTAATATACGACAGCGACATGTACAACGATAATACAAGTCGACCTCGCATCCGAAAACCACATTTTTCTTGCCGTCCACAACGTCAACCTTTATCGCTATCAACATCTCGATATGTACACACAAGATCCCCGCAAGCAAGCCGACCTCGCGGATCCACAAGCAATAGCCGTGCACAATGGCCACTTCAGTCAGCTGACATGCACAACCAGGTGGCTGGGCGACTACGCGGCTCGGAGACTAGCATGTTGAATCCCCTAGCCTCCGGTCGTGCAGTTGCCGAGTATCCGCGACTGGAATATTTCCGTATGAGTGCCACCGTCTGATTACACATGCCAGATCTCTTAGTCGCCGGTTAGCCCAGTCGCTCGGCGATTTGAGTATCCCCGTGTGAGCAGTGCCTAAGACTTAAATTTGCAAAAAAAAATAAATTTTTTTTTAATATCAATTTTTTTTCTTATTTTTTTATTTAATGATTTATACTGAATGTTTGGTATGTTTAAAATTGATGAGAACGCTGTTGCACGCAAAGCGAGCGTTCATGCTTGTGCGATACTGAGGGTTGCGACCCCTTAAGCGCGGAGCGAGCGGAGCCCACGCAAGAGGACTTGCGAATATCTATTACAATTTTCCATGCCTTCAATATACCAAACATTCAGTATAAATCACGAAAAAAAAATGAAAATAAAAAAAATAAAAAAGACTTTTAGAGTAACTCGAGCGAAAAGTGACGAAAATCTAAAAGGTTGCTTCCACTTGTACCGGTGGAAAGCCGCTCCATTACATTTTAATTGATATCTCAAGAGCTCTTTGTTTAAACTTCTTGTAATTTTTTATACTACTAAGGCCCGTTTTCTCAATGTCTGGTTAAACTGCCAGTTAGCTATCGGGGACACTAAATTTAACCTTAGTGCATGCAATGCTCAAAATATGATAATGCAGTCCGCAGCGCAGCTAATGCAGTAGAAAGTCAGCTGATTTTC
Source organism: Chloromyia formosa (assembly GCA_964017055.1). Taxonomy (NCBI): domain Eukaryota; kingdom Metazoa; phylum Arthropoda; class Insecta; order Diptera; family Stratiomyidae; genus Chloromyia; species Chloromyia formosa. Next base: position 27,099,016 of record OZ024815.1, on the reverse strand, counting down.
TTGGCGGAATTCTGCTACCTGTTCAATTGTATTCTACGCCTGTGCCACCTCTCAGCATTATTTTACGGCTGAGTTGGTTTCAGATCCGTTTCCTTAAAATGAATATCTAGAACTCTGTTCCTTGTGACCAGTTTAATTGTCTCATGTGAATGTGCAAACGTGAACAGTTCTAGCTGTTAGAATGAAAACCGATCGATTTTCGTTGTCGCTGTTCCTTACTAATTGTACAATACTATAACGAAAGAGACAGAGGTAGAGGTAGTTGCATTTGTTTAGAAATCATGGTTTGCGAAGTCCCATCTGAATTTTCTTCCGGCCAATTTCCCCTCTATAGATCCTGTCATATACAGCGACACTGTCTCTTCCACAATACAATAATTTACATCTCTGTTATTCACTGTCACTGACAAGTTTGTGTACTTCTTTCTTTTATTGCCTTGACCCCTCCAGGGGCATGAGCGCGTCAACATCTCTAGCATTTCTATGCCTTGTTGACGTTTCAATGGCATATCTACTTTTCGGAAGTGCAGTTGCTAGCATGCACCTCCTATCCGCGCCGTCTTTGTACTGACAAGCCCGGAGCACTGTGAGAGTTCTATTAGTACTCACGGGCAGTTTTTGATCGCGCCGAGATTTGATCTCCGAGCTCTTGATTCGTATCGTAGAGCGATGACCGAACGATCACGGCCACCGAGCGCGACCAAGTTTGTATACGAGTACTAAAGTTGAAGATAATTTTGTAACGAATAATTGCAAATGTCATTTTTATTTAGACGACTAACATGGATCGATGTGGAAGCAAACAAAACAAACCGTTGGATTTTTTATGTGGTTTAAACCTTTCGATTTCTTAAAAAAAAAACACCATTTCTAAAAAAAACTCAGGCATGCACTCTGAAGCCCCGTTTCAGGCCTGTTGACGGGAGTATAGCTCTGAATCGTTGAAAGCATTAGGCTACGTTTAGCCAATCTGCAGTAGTCTACGCAGCGGCTCCTGCGGATTTAAATTCAATGCAAATTTGTAAACCGCAGGTGGCCCCGCAGCCTCTAAACGCGGCCTTATACCTGCTGGTCACAATCCAACAATCAAAATCCCACACATTTATATACAAATTCATTTTCGAATTTTTACGGATAATATTCGTAATGAATGTTTCCCGTCACCTTCGTCTTAATTTGCATGCAGAATAGAATCGTTTTTTAATCTTCACCAATAATTTCACACCATTACTAATTGCAGACAATCTTATTATATTAAAATCAAATGATAGAACAAATAGCATAGTCAGCAATTCGACATGCACGAATTGATTGAGCTGTGATGCCATGCACAATGTGGTTTTCCCAAAATTGGCTATTACATTGACGACAACTTTTTTTCAAAGTCTTTAGTGATGTGTTGCTTAAATGACATGATAGTCATTCTTCAGTTTTAAAAATTGATTTCACTATCTTGGACGCGGAAACAATACCGTATCTTGCTTAAGTAAAGTTTTAGAAGTTTGTTTATAATATTTGTTTTTGAAAAGTGTTAGTGTTGTAATCGTTGCGTTTTTAACGCATTGGAATTCCCAGTAATATGGACGATTCTGCTGGTGGTTAGTTTTTTTTCTAATAATTATGCAGCTGGTTCCGTTAATATTGTCATTATTACAGATGATGTTTTACTTTAAAAAAAAGTTCATAAAATTCCACATTACTTTTTTATTTGCCACTCTGTCCCCGATGAGGCATGGCTTCTTCAAGTCGTCGTCTTCATTCATTTCGTTCTCGAACTGCTGCTGCCTGTTTCACACTGAGCAACTTTCTGCTGTCCTCACGCAGGGATACTCCCAGTTGTACGTGCCTCGTCCGCTATAGCTTCCGTAGTTACAATAGTTCATATACCTCTACAGCTCATGGTTGTACATCCTGTTTTTTTTCGCGTATCGCTTGAAAAATTCGTCGCAGGACCCTTGTTGCCAAAGCGTTTAAAACTCACTCAAGCTGAGGGTCCTTGTCTCACTATTCACAGTATAGTCGGGGCTGGATTGTTTTTCTAGATTGGGAACATCACCTTCATATATTGTATATGTACGCAAGTAATATTTACATACTAAAGCATGTATGAAATTGTTCTTGTTCTAGCATCTTCGTCTTTGTCGTGTTAACATTACTCGTAATATAAATATTATTAATCCTTGGTTGATCTGCAAATCGGTCGTTTCTTTGGACAATATCAGTTATTTATTGTCGCTTCTCCCAAAGTTCTAGGCGGCTACCACTTTCTGATCACGGTCGCGCAGTGGGACGAATAGAACAAAATCTTGGATATACTACTTTGCCTTAACGCTTACTGGGGCACAGCGCGTCAATTACCCCTGCGCGCCATCGTACTCTGTTTAGGGCAGTGGGGTGCAACTCTCAAACGACTTACCCAGCGCATTCCACTCCTTCGCCACAGATCGAGGCTATGTGATCTTAGAATGTACACCCGGTTATCATTCTTCCGTCTGGAATGGAATGTGTGACCTATCCACTGCCATTTTCGCCTGCGTATCAATTCGTCAATTGGCATCTGATCCATACGCCGACTTAGCTCTTCATTTACTATTGTTTCGGGGCAGAAAATTCTTAGAATTCGACGAAGACATGAGTTGATGACAACTTGCAGCTTCCTGGTAACTCTTACGGAAACTTTTCATGTACTTCAGGGAGCGTAACATGCGCAGCTTGGTCTTGATGCTGAGATACTCCTCTGCCAAATTTTGGACAGTATGCCGTATCGCTGGTCATATCAACCAGGCTAAAGATTCATACAACGAGCGATGTCCTGCTCCGTACCACCATCTTCGGCAACAATGCTACTCAGGTAGACGATGTTGTCCACGTTCTCAACAGGCTGCCCATTAATACTGTGGGCAATAGGTGTAGGATTTCTTTTTCGCAATAGCGGGCTAAGAACTTTGGTCTTGTTGGTATTAATCGTTAGCGCAAGCTTGCTTGCCTCCCTATTCAAAATCTAACACCATTGCGGACAGATCCATGATTTTGTGGGAGAGTAGGCATATGTCGTCAGCGTAGTCAAGATGTTGTTGATAAAATGTTAAAGTCCATTGAATTCCTCTGTCTAGTCCGGATAGGGCTGCATGCAACACATCGCCGATCACTATGAGGAATAGGATAGGTGAGACGATGCACACTTGCCGAAATCCACTGCGAATCTCAAAGTTCCTCGACACTTTATCTTTATACAGTACGCAACATTTTGCGCCGTCATAGGTTACCTTAATAATAACTACAAGCTTGTCAGGGATGCCTCTCCTGCGGAAGGCCGCCTATATAGAATCCCGGTTCACACTATCTTTCTCGAAGTCGATGAAAAGCAAGTGAAGTGGAGAATCGTGCTCAGCACATTGCTCGATGATGATTCACAAGGTGTTAATGTGATCGACACTGGAGAATCCGGATCAAATGCCAGTACTCCACCCTTTATCAGCAAGTGGGTGTAGCAACTCGGCAGTTACGCTTGGCGCTAAATTATCTGTATGGGGGAACTTCACCAGAGCTTATACGGTTCAAAACTGTGGCGAAGTGTTCTTTCCATCGCCTCATTTGATGTTCCTCCAAGATAAGTAGATTTCCACCAGTATACTTCACCGGATGTTGACAAGAGTTATAGCCACCTGTAAATTCCTTGATATACGTCGTTTAAGTTGTTATTCCTTGTGGCATCTTCTGCTGAGGCTAGAAGAGAGTTCGCATAAACTCTTTTATCGCATCGCACACTACGCTGACCTTTTCGAGCTTTCTGACGGTAAAGGAGTTCGATGCTGCTTCGATTGTCGTCTGATGCTGCAGCCAAACGAACCTTCAGTTCTTTTGTTTTAACAATCCGCTGCCATGAAGCGTCGGACACCCAGGGCTTATTCTGGTAATCCGGGTTTGTGTCAAGGATGGTATCTGCGCTATCAATGTACGTATTTTTTATGGCATCCAAGTTTTCATTTATGTTACTATCTGGGTGACTAATTTATCTAAGCTTCTTTTTGCGCAAGATGGTCATTATATTGTTGTAAGACAGCTGGATTTTTTAATCGAGCGGTGTTGAATTTGCGGCGCCTGGATTTCGTCGCTAGGACGGCGCACGGTTGCAATATGCAATCGAACATTAGCGATTCCAATATCGACACCCTTCTTATTTCACACGTCCAGGAGACAACTCTTGAATCTTTTACTAGTGGCAATGTGGTCGATCTGATTTTGTGTTCTCCGCCGATCAACTGACTTTGTGGTGGTCCTCATGCTCATGTTGCTCAACATATTACCACTGATGAAGAGACTGTGAAAGTTGCAGAACTTTACAAATCTTTCACCGTTGTCGTTACGATTCCCAAGTCTATCCATCACATGCCTGAGCCCATAGTTATCAGCGCTAACTTTTGCTTTCAGATCCCCCATAACCATTATAATGTCACCTTTAGGTGTTTCGCCCTGGACGGCGTTTAGTTGTTCGTAGAAGGAGTTTTTCGCCAAGACATTGTCGAGTTCAGTTGGAGCATATTATTGTGATGTTCCTCATTTTGGTCCGGAACCTGGCGGTCTTGATTCTGTCGGAGACCGGATCCCAGGGTAAGAGACAGTTTCGTGCGGCTCTGGTTAAGAGGAGCCCCAAATCTGACTTACGACCACTACCGGTAGCTCTGCCGGAGTACAACATTACAGTGCTACGCGTTGGAGAGATAAATTCTCCGCTGTTCCACCACCTTATCTCGCTAACTCCTAGGATGTTTAAATTATTGCATAGAAATTCGTTCTCTAATTGAAGAAATCGTGCGTTCTGGGGACCTTCTCATCCAGGAGAGTTCGCACATTCCAGAATCCAATTTTTTGTAATGAACCATATTCTGGTCTGGCAGTGCTGCTTCCACCAGCAGATTGAAGGCAGCACCTGATGAGTAGTGATCTGTCGGTGGTACGTACGGCGGAGGGTCCCATTACACGCGGATGCCTATTCGAGCACGAGGGCATCAGCACGTCCGCCAACCATTCCATCCTTATCGCCCCATTTTTTTATTATTCCCCATTTTTATCTCCCATGTTTGTGTTGTCTTCCCCAGGCCTATGAATTTTATTAGTACGTAGAGGACAGGGGCGTTTTTTCAGGTGCCCACCAAACCGTCCATTACATATTTGACGCCCAACGTGGGGCGAAGAAAAAGACCCCTCAACGAGTTAAGCAGCCTATGCTTACTGTAGCTCAGTTCGGAAGACGTGGGCTAGGTTTTCGCCGCTCGTTGCCCCTGTTCTTTATGTATTACTAAACATTCATAGGCCTGGGGAAGACAACACAAACAGGGGAAGCAAAAATGGGGAATAATAAAAAAATGGGGCGATAAAGATGTAATGGTTGGCAAACGGAACAGCTGCTCTCGCGTTTGCTTCGGGGTCCAGATGTAATGGGACCCTCGGCCTCTGGTTTCGTACCACCGATAGATCAGTACTTATCAGGTGCTGCCTTTGATCTACCGGTGGAGGCAGCACTACCAGGGCATGGTCCATTACAGGTGGTTCATTACACTTTGTCATTGTAGGATAGCCAAAAGTCGTAACCGTTGAGTCAGTCCTTATCCGAGCCATAGTTAACGTTTCGTTAGCAAATACATAGAAGATTTCGGATAGTGCAGGTTGCTGGCATACACAGCCTGTCCTTTGTCCGTTGGATTATATCATCAATTTTTCATTTATATTCACTCAAACTGGAATATAATGTACTCTGTCTCTCCACCTAATTTTTATAATACTAGTTCTTTTTTTTAAATGTTCGTTATTTAAACATACAAAGTCAAGTATGCAACCAGAAAATTCAATATCTTACACAATTTCCGGATGATACGCCCATCTTAAGTAGTGCTTATTTCCTCACCTTTCAAACTGACTGAATCACATCTATATTTGCATAGAAACTTTATATGGAATCGTGTAAGTTCAAAATAGATACGATTTCGTTACAGATCGAAATTAGGTCATTCCAACGAAAAAAGAAGAGTATGTACATTTTCCACCTGTAGATAAACATTGAACTATATGGTCTGACCTTTTCCCGAAAGGTAAACATTTTTACAATTCCGAAACTGTTTGCGTTCTTTCACAATACTTTTAAGGTATGTAGCATTTTATTTCATCTGCGTACTTGTTGAACTCTTTGGCAAGATACAGGATATCAAAGTTATGGGAAAGATTTCGATGAATGTACAGATATGTGTATGAGAATTTAAAGGATGTATGTAAATATTTTGAAGGGATTTTCTATGATGATAATTGATAAGTCACTGATTTGAGTCGTATGGGTTGATGTAATTGAATCGGTAAGCATACAAACTTCTATTTTGGTAATACATATTTGTACGTGGAGTTTAAATGCTCGGGTTTGGATAGGACTGTTGTCGATAGTAAATAAAATATATATTAAAATACGATGATTACTATTTATTCAGTCTGAAATTCATTGTTCACCGACTGGAAGCTAATTTCACTTTGTAGGGACAGACGTTTGAACTCAGATATTCTGAATTGATTCATTGAATGCGATCTCTAATTGAATTATGTATGTGCTTCCACCGAATGGTAGTAGACATTTGAATGCCAGATTTATTAATTTCCCAAACATATTATGATACAAAATATATATGTACATAATATAATTCTGTAAAGCTGACAAGATACATTGCGTTTATTGTGCACTTACGTTACGTATTTTTTTGTGCGTCCCATATATTTAGATAGAAGCAAAAAACTAAGCTAAGAAAATTCGAAAATTTCTCAGGTGGTCCAAATTTGGATTTAAGTTTTCTGGCTAAGGCTCTATCGCAGGGGTTCTCAATCCATCTACCGTCACGACCCCCTTAAAAAGAAAAAAATCGCACGCGACCTCCCCACCCCAATCATAGATTTAAAATACCAAGATAGTTGTGATAATATTTTTCATTTCATCCTGGTCTTAATATTTGTCCCAGATTTATTTTAACTGAGTAAGAAGGTTTAAAAATAATTAAAAAACTAGATCATACTGCCACCATTTGACCAAAATTTCAAGGATCTAGCTTCATTCTATGGAAAGTTATCGCGCGAACGGACAGACAGACAGACGGACAGACAGACATGGCTAAATCGAATCAGGAGATGACCCTGATCATTTATATATATATATGTATACTATACATTGCTATACTTCCGGAGTCTCCTTTAAGGTATTACATATTTTCGTCGTGACAAAAACAATATAGGGTAAATCCGGGAGAGATGCCGCACCAGGAGAGATGCCGCATTAGTCATTAAACCAAATTCCACTTTAGGAAAATTGAAACAGTGATGCTTATTGCATCATCCATTTGTTAGTACATGTTTGCATGTGGATAAATGTAGACGTTGAGTGTTGAATATAAGTTTTGACCGATTTTGTCAAGTAGGTACCTGATTTTTCCAGACAAAGTTTTTGATGGGTTTGGACAAATTTGTAGTAACATGCATATTAGCATTAAATAGCTATGTTATTTTACTTTGATTGTGGAGCTTCCTAAGGCTCTTGATTAGTGTTTAGAAAGCAATACACCCAACTTTCAAAAACGAACTAAGATTTATCCTATGCGGCATCTCACCCTGAGTTTTGGTTTAGATGCCGCAATCGATTTTGGTAGAGATGCCGCATGAAAAAATGTTGATAAATGAAGATTACTATCCCTTTTTTTTCAAGGAGTGTCTTTTTTGCAATATGCCGACGCATTATAAAAGAAAAGGAAACGTAAAAAGGGCTCAGTGGAGCGAAGAAAATTTGAAGGAAGCATTACAAAAGCTACGGCGCGGAGAAATAAAATTTAGAGAAGCTGAGCGCATCTATCAAATACCGGCACGAACGCTAAAACGAAGGTTGAATTCAGGAAATTCGAGAAAAGGCTCACAGGGTCCAGCAAGTAATAATTAATTCATATAATTAGTAGGTATTAATTAAATATAAATGGATGTGTGTTTTGTTATAGGTTTATTTGGAGAAACCAACGAAAAAAAACTTGTCGCTCACATTAACAAGCTTTCGGCTGCAGGTTTCGCACCAGACAGAACAACTGTTCGTAAAATTGCTTATCAGTTTGCCGAAGAACTTGGAGTTGCTCACAAATTTAATAAAGATAAACAAACTGCTGGATATGATTGGTTAAATTCCTTTTTAAGGCGGAATAAAGAACTGAGTATTCGCCAAGCAGAAGGCTTGTCGGTTCCTAGGGGTCAAGGAATGAACCGAGAGAGTGTAGATGCCTTCTTCGCATTGCTAGAGAAAGTCGTTCAAGAGAATGACCTCTTCGATAAGCCTAGTAACATATTCAATATGGATGAAAGTGGTGTACAGGCTAACAATAAACCAGACGCAGTTATAACACAAAAAGGGTCGAAAGGCGTTCATGTGTTGACATCTGGTGAAAAGGGGGAAACTGTGACAGTCGTAGGGTGCTGTAATGCTGCCGGCCAATTTTTACCGCCTGTCTTAATCTTCAAAGGAGTGAATAAAAAAAAGGAATTCGAAGATGGCCTTCCTCCTGGATCTCGTGTGTACATGAATCCGAAATCTGCCTACATAAGCACTGAGTTGTTTATCAGATGGTTTACAGAACATTTTTTACCTCAAAAACCACCAGGAAAAGTAATTTTAATTCTGGATGGACAAGCCAGTGACTGCAGCTCGCCCCTATTGCTCGAAACAGCCTACGAAAATGGGGTCATCCTTCTTTGTTTGCCAAGCCATTGCACTCATGCTTTGCAACCGCTAGACAGGTGTTTCTTTGGGCCGTTTAAAAATTATTTTAAGACTGAAGCTGCCAGTTGGATGAAACACAACTCACAACGACGCATCACTCGATATCAAATGGGGACACTTATTGGAGCAGCTTGGCGTAAAGCTGCTTCATGGATATTGCTGTTAGTGGGTTTAACTCTACAGGAATATATCCACTGAACCCCAATAGAATTCCCGATCATTTTTACGCCATTTCTGACAGAGGAAAAGAGCACTCGATAGAGACCCACCTGAAGAATGATTCAGGCAATACCGCTGCAATGCCATCTACTTCGGGAACTACTTTCCAAAAGCGTTCCACATCATTCAACGAAGCAATGCCATCTACTTCGGGAGGTACTTCCCAAAAGTGTCCAATTGTTTCAGAAAAGAGAGGATCTGCTACTGTATATTGCACATCATCTAACGAATCAGAGAATGATTTAGATCTTACTCCCGGAAAAGTTTTATCACAGATTTCTCCAGTACCGAAACTACATGAAAAGAAGGCTCATGCCAGAAGGCAGCTGGCATGCGTCCTTACTGACAGAAATAATATTAAAGAGAAAAAGCTGAAAGAAGCTAAAAAATAATGCAAAGCGGCAAAAGATAAGTAACAAACAACCAAAGAAAAATCATAGTGGAGCTAATGCCAATCTCAACCGCTGTTGTGAATGTTTCGAAAACGAAACGGAACTAAAAAGAAAGATGACTGGGTGGAGTGTATGATGTGCAAAAAGTGGTTCCACGAGTCCTGCTCCCTTTACAATGGGAAATGCGTCGACTGCGGCCGATTAGTTATAAGGGAAAGAAACAAAAACTAAAATTACTTTTCTACATGATGTATTTTTCAATTCCATTTAAAATAAAGTCAGTTTTTGCAAACTTTTAGTGTTTTTTTCCATAAACTTAACAAGGGGCATCTCTCCCCGATAAGCTGCGGCTTCTATACCGGAATGTCGGGGAGAGATGCCGAATTGAATGGGATTACAAAATATTTTTTTTGAAGGTGTACATTATTTTTTATCGCATTTAAGGCTTAGCTGATAAAATAAGATATCCCAAATATCGTTTTATAATACTTTCCTTAACAGTGGCGCCTTTCTTTTACAAATAAATAAATATGCTTTAAAAACAGCGGCGTCTCTCCCCGACTTACCCTACCCTATACTATAAGTCTAGGGTATAAAAAAGGAAAAAACCTTTTTTTTCGTGATTTTTCTGAGATTCCGTTCACATCCAATTTTTTGGGACTAGTGTAATGTTCCTTCGACTTTCTAAAAAATTGAAGAAAAAAAGACTGGTAATAAGTTTGAGGAGGAAGTTTAATTCGACTGGCCTATAATCTGAGTTTACGGGAAGTGTTGTGAAATTTTTAATACCGTTAGCAACGGAGGCGTCGTGTCTGTAACCCAGTCAAAGTACATAGTCTTATTCATAACCCCAAACATTTAATGTTTTTTTTTTCTATTTACGAAACAGGAACAGGATTTAGGAAACATGGGGTATTCCAAAGTCCTAAGAAAATACGAAGTTAACTTTAAGCAGTATAAAAATCATCTTCGTGCGTGGCATGCGGGGTTTTCAGGGAAAGCACTTCACAAATTGAAAAATTTTCTTGGAGGAATGATAAATCTTAGGTTTCGTGATGTATATACGAGTATATGACAAATGCGATAGAAATGAATTTGCAGGTAATTCAATTAACTTTAATTGGAGATACACTGAACATCTGCAGGCAGAATAGACCTAGAAAATTATATAACTAATTGAGTTTGTGAAACCAATAAAAACATTGCTCAATGTCTCTAAAATAAGTACTCTACTGAAAAAACGCCCTTACTTGTTTCAAGAACATTAAATTTGCTTATCAGCTCTTTACGTCCAAGTTTCCAAAACAATCCTCTCAAGAAATTTCAAAGCTACTGAAAATGTTTGTTGTGAAAAAAAGCAAGAAGCACAAGAAATATTCTTTTTTCAACTCACTGAACTATTGAAGATATAGCAAAAGTGTTGCGAAAATGTTTTCATTGTACATTTACTAGGGTTAGCTGTTCTCAAAATAATCCAAAACTGAAAACAATGTTTTTTACGAGATTCTGCCTAAATGCCATTCAAACTCCCGAGGACTTTTGGTATCGCCAATGGCCAGTTACTTGTAAATAATAGAAAATAAAAATGATATTTGAACGTATTTTAACTACGAAAGAAATGTTTTTAATCTAAGTCTGTTATTAATATTAAATCCAGAAGTATTAGGTTGGTGCAGATGAAATGTCGGATTTTGCAATGACATGAATCTGGCTGCGATTTTTATGTATCAAACTGCCATCAGGCGGCCCTAGTGATTTGACATATTGAAGTATAAGTACTGCTACCTTGGCTTATGGAGTCTTTTCGGTTTTGCCCTTCATGGGATCGATGAAAAAAAAGAAAAAGCGAGTGGAAGCGAGTGAAAAACGACTGTTTTTCCTTTACGAATTTAATCTAGAGCACAACGCGACGGAAGCAACAGCGCATTTGGACCTGATACGGTTAACGAACCAACCACTCAGCGGTGGTTCGAAAAATTTCGATCCGGAGATATGAACCTCCGAAATAAGCCGGGTGGAAACCCAGGACCATCGATCGTTAACGACGAGCTGCGTGCATTAGTGGAGTCTGACCCCCGCCAAACCATAAGGGATCTTGCGGAGAAATTGGGCGTGCATCATTCGACAGTTTGCCGCCACAAATTGTGGGTTCCGCATGCTCTTACCGAGCAAAACTTGGCGTGTGGAATGGAGATTTCCAGTTCTTTTCTCCCGCAAAAGAAACGAACCATTCTTGAACCGAATTGTGGCTTCGGCGAAAAGTGGATACTATACGGTAATCGTCGCCGATCCGCCCAATGGCTATGAGGCTTCGAGACACATGCCGAAACCAAGCCTTCATCCAAAGAAAATAATGAATGGTGACTGTTTGGTGGTCTGTAGCTGGATTTATCCACTATTCGTTCCTGCAACCTGGCGAAACCATCAATGCTGAGAAATACTGCGCTCAACTGGACGAAATGCATCAGCAATTGACAGTTCAACGACCTAAGCTAGTCAACAGGGATGAAGTTATACTGCTTCATGACAACGCACGCCCGCATGTATCGAGAACAACGATCCACAAATTGAACGAGTTGCGCTATGAGACTCTTCCTCACCCGCCATATTCACCAGACCTATCGCCAACAGAATACCATTTCTTTAAATATTTGGATCACTTTTTGACAGGAAAACGGTTTAACAATGAAGCAGCTGTCAAAAATACCTTCGAGGACATTATTTTTTTTAAATATATTGTACATAATATATGGTGAATTTGATTTGCAAAAGGGTGAATTTCATTTACAAAAGAATGAATTCCATTTGCAAAAGGGAGAATTTCATTTGCCAAAGGGTGGATTTAATTTGCAAAAGGATTAATTTATTTGGCAAAAGGGCCACCTGTATTCTCATTAATTTGACACTATTGGAAAGTATCAATTCATATAACAATTGTCCCAGCTTCCAGCGTCCGTTCATACGATTACAATACATATTCCCAATAGATCCCGGAGCCCATATGTCCCTATTTGATAGTCACGTATTTTTTATAATAATGAAATACAATATGTCGCTATACATTATACGTTATTTCAGTAGTTTATAATTGAGTTGTTGCTGGATTCAACTTTTTTCGGTCATTGTACGAGTAAAATCGTTAAATTCGCTCTTCTGGTTGAAACTCCAAGTATATATCAATTTACGATTTTCCATTATTTTTCTGCCTCTACCATCGGGTTATTTTCAATATTATACCTATCGTTGTTTTGTGTAACGCGTATGCATGTATTCGTATGTACCGACATCATATCAACTTTGCTTATGGAATTTCAGTGAGGACAAAAGGATTATTTTAACAAAAAATATCAATGAAGTTAATTCACATGCTGAGTTATGATTGTGACATAAATTTCCATGACTATTGCCAGAACGGATATCCTTGCCTTTATCATCTAATTAGGTTTTGTCGAGAGAGAGAGAGAGAGAGAGAGAGAGAGAAACAGAAAAACTTGATATTTTTTGAAAATCGCTTTCGCGATTCATTAGGCATTCATTTTTGTAGTAAGTACACACTGAATACGTATACGAGTGTCGTACTATATGATGCTACCTTTGTATAAAAACATATTTGAAATATTCTAATAGGGAGCTTTTGAATTTGAATATACAACGCTACTTACTCCCTCTTATGAGTAAATTCCTCTTCAGACGGAATGGCTCAGCAAAAAGAAGTTGTCTTTTTGCTTAAGTATAATCTTTGCAGTACAAACATTTTTGTGCGCTTTAACAAATGTCTATATGAACAGGATTTTAAAAATTCAACGAATGATGTGAGAAGTTCCCCAGGTTATCTACATATTTTACCTCGAATCAAATATGGTAGTCGAGATTTTTCGATATGTAGAATATGGTTCGAATAATATGAGTCTAAGGTCCGTTTTCTCAATCTCCTGTTAGCTACCAGGGACTTATTTATCAAAAGCCTAAACCTAAGCCATGTGCAACACCCAAAATACGACAATGCAGTTCAAAAATAAGGAGAGAAAATCCCCATATTTTGTCGTATTTTGGATGTTGTGTATGGTTTAGGTTTAGGCTTTTGACAATAGTTAACTAACAGGCAGTTTAACAGGACATTGAGAAAGCGGGCCTAAGTTTTCGGCGGAGGACTGGAAGTCTTTGGGGGAGGGGGTTAAAGGGAAGTTATTTCTGTGTTTGTTTTTGCGTTAATCTCCGTAACTATTGGTCCTAGCGAAGATCATTAAAAAATCCATCAAAAATGGCATAACCACTTTTTCCCCTATCTCAAATGATTTTCCAGGAAATCTTATTTGAAAAACACTTTTTATTACTACGGTCTGATGAATTCGTTAATGATGCTCATGTACAAGGTCGTAGGTGGTCATGTATCGTTTCACCGAGTGCAAGCAATTCAACACATGCATAAGCGAAACAGTGAACATGTGTACGTCTACAAATATCTTCGCATAATTTTGCTTCCCCCACTACTTCTCCGGAGAAAAAAATTGTCGCATGGTGAACGATGGTTTGCAGTCATCAAAAGTCAGTTCGGCGGGCTTCACTGCATCCGGTGTCTTTTTTTTTTATGTGCATCACAAGGCATTTACCGCACGTTTTAGCCCTAGTGCTCATGCGCGTCCAAATGGCGTTGGACGCCGCGTTATTTAATTTCCTTCCTCTTTGATAGCTATCTGCGTTTCAGTTCACATGATTTGATAGGAGGCAGCGTCACTCTGTCTTATATAAGCCGGGCCACATAATGTCGAACACGAACTTGAAATTGATGTGAAGTATCTTGAATCATTCTTAGGAAATTTCAAAGCATCGCTTGAGTAAAAGTGGTCCTCAAGCGAATGGTTTAAGAAATTTCACACAAATCACACATTGTAGCGTGTTCGTGTTCCGAGGGGCGACCGGTAGCGCAGTGTGTTGAGGCATCAGTCTCATGTTTGACTACCGGCGTTTCGGGTTCGAATCCCGTCCACGTCGACGTTCGTGGCCATGGATGTGCAGGAGGTGCATGCTGGCAACTGCATTCTCCGAAACCAGTTTATGCCAACGAAACGTCAACTGGGCCACATGGAACAGTTGACGCGCTATGCCCCACAAGGGGTTAGGGCAATTGAGTAGTAGTATGTGGCCCGGATTAATAAAAATTAACCCGTGGACGCGTGAACTGCCGTAGATAGGAGCAGAAACCAGCGGCATCCCAGATAGCTATCGCGACGGCCAAGTGACGCCGATAGCTATCAGCGGCCATGTGCATCGCTCCATTGCTAGCAATGTATTTCTTCCTATCCGATTGAAAATGAGGCGGCGTCTGGCGTCATTTGGATATTCATGTGCACCGGTGCTTAGGCTGCATCTTCCATCACCACCATCGTTAACGCAGAAAATAAAGTTAAACACAAATACATAATAGAATGCTCTGTGCGTGTTTATTCATCCAGCTTCTAATTTATTCTCGTATGTAATTAGAAGCTGGATGAATAAACACATATCATATGTTTTAGAAAGATACATTTCTACAATATTTTAACCACTTTAGTTTCTTTTTGAAGAAAATTTCACGAATTATATCCTTAGCCAGTCAGTCTCTGACCTACACAAATTAGGTCTTGGTTTTAGCTAGTGTGAATATTGTACATTTGACTCTCATTAAAATAATATCCGGCGCGTTGCGTCTCGGGCCATTACAACTCTCAACAGTGACTGAAAAACGTTACATGATTTTTTTAAAAGGAGGATTCTGTCATAAAATTCATTCGCTGAGACTTTTTTTTTGGCAGTCTCCATAAAATGAAAATCATGTTCTTTTAATTAAAGCTGCGTGGTTAATTAACAGGACACAATTTCGTTTGTCATGTTTTATTCGGAATAAAACTAACAAGGCGGATTTCCTATTTTATCACCTTTGAAAAAATGTTAGTTATTGCTACGTTGTGTTAATCTGTTCAGAGTTTGATTGTGACGTCCTTTGTGCAAGGGCAATATTCTTCACACGTTTTCTTCAAAAATTCGGAGAAATTCGAAGTTCTTTGCCATATTTCATTGTTGACTAATATCCTGAAGAATGGAGAGTATGACCGACTGAAAGACAAATTAAACCGTTGAAATCCGACAAACTAGCAATTGTCACGTCAACTTCTAAATTTTTGTTTTGATGAAACTGCAACTGCAGAGTGGGTCATAGCATCTCCGAAAAATAGAAAACGTACTTTGGCTTCCGTCCAAATAGTTTTTGTTGGCTTTTTCATTTGCTTTTTTTATAATTACATTGTTTACAAGTATTACCCCCGAAGGGTTAGCTTATCCAGTACAAACTTTGCCTCTGTCTGCTTCTGTGGACAGACTTGAAATTTCCACATCGACCCGAAGCCATTGCCACGTAATACCCGTTCACGATAATTCCTTTGAGGCAAAATTTGTTTCGCCAAGGAATATCAACGGGGAGAGGGTCTTGTGCGGTTTGTGGTGCTACTAACATTTTATTTGTTTTTGGTATAGTACTATCTTTTTATTAAGTTATATGATGTGTTTCTTGGTTGGCTACTGTTTCTACATTTTCATAATATATATCCACGAGTATATTACTTTTCTTTATCTTCAATACTTGCCACTATCCTATCTTCGATTCCTTCAATGTGCCTGAGCCTGTACTACTGACAAGCTTGAAAATATTCTTTAATTAGGGGAGAGGTGGAAAGGGCTGCTTGTCTGAAATACTTCATACATATTTGAATCCGTTACTGCGAAAAGGGGTTATGTTGAGAAATGTTACTTATTTCAGACTTCACCTTTTTTGGTATGCCTATTTTTGCCTGAAATGTACTAAACTATTGGTTACCGCGTAAATTTACCTTATTTTAAAGTTTTTCTCTTAAAAATCAATCTAGAAGGCAAAAATAATGCGCCATAGAACGCCTGCCTATTCTCGGTATTTCTTCACAAAACCGACCTAAAGTGCAAGTTTTGAGGATATATTAAAAAAAAATATTGTGAAAATCCCGTACTATATCTGAATCTACACTCAGAAAAACGACTGAGAGGCACTTGCTCATCTTCGACAAGAAACAGGGGATCCCTGCAGTTGTACCTTTCACTCATCGCCTGTTAGGCAGCGAAGAGCTTAAAAAAGTTAATGGGCTATCTACGGAGGGACTTGGCAAAAACTCGGTAAGTTGGCCATTTCTTGTTAGTATTTCACAAATTAAAAAATTGTAGTCGATAGCTTATGGTTTTAATATAATATAAGCCAGTTTTTCGAATTCATAAAAAAAATGGAGATGAGAAAACATAAAATTGGGGAACTGAGGTCGGTAGAGCCGCTGCTGGTTGCAACGCAGGCATTTGGAAGCAACGGAAATATTCGATGAATTTCCTATGGAGTGAATGCACCATGTCGAAAGACTATTTCCAAGTGATATCAGCGATGCCAAACTGGACTCTTTTCTGTGGACAACGAGTCTCGTGAAGGTCTCCCCAAAATGTGCTAACGACGACAGAAATATTGCTCTCGTGAAGTCGTGAAATTGACGCGAATCCAAAACTAACACATCAATTTGAAGAATGAAGTGAGGTGGAGTTTGAGTTGTAATGACTTAGTTTAGCTATCCACTACCACAAAAATGATCAGTGAAGTGTTGGCTTAATGCTAATCATTTTTGTGGTAGTGGATAATTAATTTTTATAATTTACTGGACAAAAAGGAAAAAGGGGATCTACGGCGATAGGCTCAATTTACATTGCCGCATGAACCGGATGGGTCGCATGAGCAAATCACATTGGCGACCAACAACAAAGTAGATAGTTGTGGCGCGAGAGCATGCAATTCATGCGGCCAATGTAAATAAAGCCATACTTCCTACATAACGATAATGGCTCATACTGCTCGAATGACTAGCAACTTTATTGCGCTTTCCGGCATTGGAAAAATTATACCAGAATCATATTCCCCAGATCTAGCGCCGAGTATTTTCTGATTGCTTCGAAAAATTAACGAAAATTTAAGGGGAAAGATTTTTAATAGCAACCAGGACATCATAAATAGGGTTAATGCTGAACTTGGGAAGCTGAAAAAAGAGGACTTTAAAGACTGGGAAAATGAAATTCTGAAAGGAACGGTATTCAGCTCTGAGTTGGTCTTGGGCTGGGTCGTCAGTAGCAGAGTTATTGTAATTTGTTCCTTAACTCTCTTGCGTGCTGAGATTAGATACCATGTAGAGTCACTAATGTATGGTTTACCGCGCCCCAATCTGCCCACAAATGTTTCGCCACACGTAATAAATGAGTCCTTAGCGGAATGCCGTCTATCTTCAATTGTAGGAGACTCATAAGGTGATAGTGCATTAGCTCTCTCGTGCAAGGCGGTGGAATATGTACGTCTTATAAATGGATTTTAAGTTTTTGCACATTAAACGCGTAAGATTTTCGCATTTTGAGGGCGATGGATCGCTGCCGTTTGTAAGCGCACTTTTGCGACAACAAGCTTCGACCTGACGTCTAAGAGACAGTTCCTCCATGTCTTGGAAATGGCTATATGGTCAATCTGGTTCTCTGTTCTGCTATCCGGAGGTTGTTAAATGGCATCGTTTGTGCTGGAACAGGGTACCGCCGATGACGAGTTGACAAGAGTTGCAAGACTACACGAACATCTCGCCATTTTTGTTCCCGATGCCTAGATCAAGGTTGCCCATTAGGTGTTCCAAGCCTATGTTGTCAGACCCAACTTTGACATTGAGACCCTCCATGACAATTTGTATGTCACCTTTGGGAGCTTTGTCAAAGGTGTCGCCAAGTCGGTTATACAATAGAAGGCAGTTGATCTATTGGTTCAGTTGGGACGTAGCACTGAATTATGGTGATGTTTCTTACCCTGGATTTGAATCTGGCTTTAATGATACGGTCGGAAATGGGCTTCCAATCGATTAAAGATCGGCGTGCATCCGTAGTCAACAGAATTCCGACGCCTGTCAATCTAGGTGATTAATCGTTTTCACTTCCAGAGTAGAGCAGCACTGTTTTGGAGCTTGCCGATAAAGTCGATCCCGATCCAACCCATCTTGTTTTGCTCAGTCCTAGTATAGCGATATCTTATGTGGATTTTCGTTGTTGTTTGGTCCGCGGCTGGTATTTTATTTCTCACCTACACGATGTATCTATCGAGCATTACTCCCCAAGTAGCACAAATGAATTTATCATATGAAAAGTCATAATAGCGTTGCTTAAACGTTTGCCAAACAGTAAATTGAGTGTTTTTGCCTTGCTTATAACCCTATGGTTATAACTCAGGCAAATAATAATAATAATAATCTCAAGTTAATTTTGCAGTAAGATAGAAATGATTTCATCCACTCCAGGTGCCTTGAAAAATTCAAAGAATCTACTCTTTTTTGACTTTATCCTTGATCAGGGGCAGAAGAAAATCCGTACGAAGCTTAGATCGGACTGGAATGTCAAACCTGGGGACGACCGGTAGCTCAGTGCGTAGAGGAATGAGTCTCCTATCAGACTACCCGCGTCTCAGGTTCGAATCCCGTCCACAACGTCGTTCGTGGTCATGGGTGTTTGTGTTGTCTTCCCCCTGTGCTGCTGGGCGTAATAATAAGCCACAGCATCTCCCGACTTGTTGCAGGTAAGCGGCTAAATGGGTGAACAGGAGGTGCATGCTGGCAACTGCATTCTCCGAAACTAGTTTATGCCAACGAAACGTCAACTGGGCCACATGGAACAGTTGATGCGCTAGGCCCCACAAGGGGTTAGGGCAATTAAGTAGTTGTAGTATCTGGTTTTCAGTTCGCTATTCGCGCGTTGGCTAAATTGGAATCAAGGATGCGTTTGCTTCCCCTGTCAAGATTGCCGGCGCTTCAGCTAGTACGTAACATAATGAAATAAGATGTTATATTTGTAGCTGTTATTTACCGAGACCATATGGAAATACTGTTTTCGTGGAGTTTTAAGCTGGCTAAATATCCGATTTTGTTTCTACTTTAAATTCATTAATACTTATCAAAGATTACCTTCAGAATCCGATTGATACGCTGAAAGCGTTACAAAAATTCCCTCTACTTGTGCAATTGAAAAGTCGAAAAATTTCCGCTGTAATGACAAGCGTCAGATCCATCTCATTGATTCCCAGGAGAGGAATTGATAAACAAACTGCTCCTTTCAGCATAAATCTAAAATATGTTCATTATATTCAAAATGTCTCATACCGACACATTTCTTGTGCTTCAATCCTCTGAGAATGGTACCCAATTCTCCGCTATCACATTATGCTATGGCTTCATTTTGTCGCTCATGCTTTAACCCACCACATTCCATACTACTTCCTACTAAAGGATTGGGTGGTGTCCAATGGCGGGAGCAACGATGCCGACGGTACCGAAGTTGGGCATGGTAAGGAATACGTTTACCCGACTATGGTTGAAAACGTTTGGTTGGTTAGTAGTATTCGGTAATCCTGGGCGAGCGCTTCTTTTTCGGTTGCGAGCGGACAAAAGTAGTAGTGTCGAGATTCTAATCGAGACGAGGATTAAAGGTGTTAAACAGAAGTCCGTAACGTTCCCGCTTAAAATGCGTTCGTGATTTGAATGAAGGATAAGCACGGTGAACTTTGTTATATGTATGAAGTGGTCGTGATTGAGTTTCGGAATACATGCAAACGAATTAAGGCCGCCTTTGACCAGTGTTGTGTACTGAATTGTCGAGTGTCTGTGTTTGTGTGCATGCTACCTACTCATGGATTAATTAGACCTTTTAATACTACACTAGCCACTGAAAATATTGATATTTTGGTTTAGACGCCCCGCCCTAGCCGGCAATTCTTGCTGTATGCTATCAGTATTTTGTTGTTCCCTGGGGCTCTAGTGGTGAATGACTTGTATATCTTGAAACAGCAGCTCACTGTTGCAGACAGAGTGAGAGAAAGTACACATAATGAACAATAGAAGACGTCTTTAAGCAACACTTTTTATATTTCAACGTCTCTTGTTTTAGGCCACCCATGAAATGAGACGCAGCCGGAAGAGGAAAGAACATAGTCTGGTGCATGGTTTCCCACTTCTTCCAATCTGCCTTTTTATGAATACACGTATATTCTATGTGCAGTCTTCCGTGTGGGAAACCCACTTGTTGATTATACTTTTCTTTACATTAACTTCCTAGTAAGCTGGCCGGGATTACATGACCATTATGAAGGACCACCTGAGTCCTTTCATATATAATAGCAACATAACTGAGTGTAGTGTTTTCATTTTTCCCCCTTCCTGACATTATTTTTGAAGCCGTTTTACAGGCAACAGAGTTGGGTTTCGCGAACAATAGAAGTGTACTGAACATATATTGTAAATATGGTCCTGGTTTTAGTTCAACGTTACCAACTTTTGCGAGGAGACATCTCTTAAGGCTAGACGTACCATTGCGATAATTTGATTTAGATTTGATTTAGTGCCAGCTTTGTTTGATAATCTGCTTTAAGGATTGTTGTTGACTTATTTATACGTGGATAAATGGACATTAGTGGTGGATTTCAGTTCGATTTACATCTAAAGTCGGATGAATACGTTACCAATTAGTTATTAGGTTCCCGGTGTTTTATGTGTTTTGTCCCTTTATCTCCAACAAAATGGGTTTTTGTCTTCTTTTTGCTCCAAACCATTAAAGTTTACACAAATTTCCGTGCCTTGGG
Organism: Chloromyia formosa; assembly: GCA_964017055.1. Taxonomy (NCBI): domain Eukaryota; kingdom Metazoa; phylum Arthropoda; class Insecta; order Diptera; family Stratiomyidae; genus Chloromyia; species Chloromyia formosa. The sequence goes on along the minus strand of OZ024815.1, from coordinate 27,077,928 downwards.
TCAAAAGTGCATAAAAATAATAACATAGGCTCCACGACCTTATAAAAAAACTAATGAAAAATGTAGCCGTTTACCTGCTCATATACCTCAGACGCTCACGCCTCAAAAGATACATTAACTGAAGTACCGTCACCACACAATCGCTTCCCCTATCACTAGAAGTAGTACTGTTTATACATACATAAGAAGGAGTACTTCCTTCACCACCGATCGGAAGTCACCAGAAGTTCAAGTTGAAAGAACTTAATTGGAATATCAGGAAACAGAACCTTTGGATATGCCTGAGATTCTCAGATCACAAGCATGTACTGCAACACCTGGTATTCCTTTTCGAATCAATAGCGAATTTGCATTCTGACAAATGCCCGAACCAGATTGAACGCAGAAAGCAGCAGCAGCGGCAGCGACAACAACAACAGGCAGATCTGCTTTCGCCGCTGCGTAAAAATTAAGGTCGCTTAAGGGAAATGCATGCTTTCCAATTTGACATTTCGCCACCGCTGCTGCTGCATTCTGCATTCAATCTGGTTCGGGCATTAGTATAGATACCGCAACGTTATTAGAAGTGCAATTCCTGATGTGTTGTGATGCAGTGACGGCTATAAGATTACATGGCCAAAAGGTCAGTAATAAATAATAGAATATAATGTATACAGGGTTATTGGTAATTTGACGTATTCCTTGCAACATGTTATAGTAGAGTTACAATGCAACAAACTATACAAATATTTTACCGAAATTCAGTGGTTGTTGAGATACTCGTATATAGATTTTTAGATCTAGTGGAACCTCTATAAGTTGACCACTCAAGGGCGGACAAGTTTCGGTCAACATAGAAGAGGTGGTCAACCTAAAGAAGCTAAAATCTATGAAAATCATTCTACACACATTCATATGTATGTACGTACATACGTGCTTTTTTTCTTGAACAGTATATTACGATTAGAATGAAAAAAGCATCTAAAACACATATTACTTTTTTGGAAAAATTGTAATATTGCGCCAATATTTCTGAATATGCTTGATCCGTGGTATTTCTACATCTTCTTCTTGATCATCATCGTTTGCTGATTCACCTTTTCATTCACTGCATCTTCTCTTGTAGACTTTTGTCTTTTAAATAAAATTTAATTGCACATGCTGTGCCGAGGTGCTTCCATCTCCATATTTTTAGATGTGAATGATTTGGGTAAGAAGTTTTAATACCGCAGCGACTATCATATCAGTTTCCATTTCAGCTCTCCCATCAGTTGAGTTATCCGTGTCGTTCTGTCATCGGTTCTCCATCAAATCCTACCGAAAACTTATGAAAAATGGATAGCAGAACGGATAACTTAACTGATGATGAAAAACGGATAGGCCAACTGATGGAGAATGCATAGCTCAACTGATGGAGAACGGATGGGACAACTTAAACTGAAATTGATATGACAAGTAATAAAACCCTCTCAAAGAACTTGGTCACGCCTTGATCTACGGGTTGTAAAACCGGGGTTGTGAAGTTACTCAAACTATTTTATTCTCTTCTGCCTAATTCTTCGAAGTAGTTAGGTTGATGGTGTTTTATTGGCTCAGGTTATAACAAAGTATGTATATCCTGTCTAGAAATAGTGAAAAGTTTTGAAAGAAGTTCACTCATTTGAAATATCAGCGTAATAAGCATAAAAGTGCAGTTTGGGTGAAAAATAGGAAAAAGTTAGTGCGGAAAACAAAAGCAATATTTTGATTTTGGCGCGAGAAAATCGAAATATTTGTAAAACAAGTGAAAGAATGGATGTTGCGCAGTATTTTGTGAAATGGTACTCGAAGAAGTTCCGGAAAATGGGCGCCACCGAGCGGAAAAAAGGCTTTGGACGATCAAGAAAAAAACGACCCCAGTTGACCCCGTTCTTACCGTTGCAAAGCTATCCGAAATGATTCAAAACTTCATCTGGCCTTAGGTATGATCTAGTTTTAGAAACAGGTATGCAAATCTCAGCAAGTTTGATGAGAAGAAGGCTTGCGAAAGTCGTCTACGACTCAAGCCTCACAACGGGACCAAATATATTTTTTTCTCAAATTCCCTGTTTTTCATTTCTCCAAGCTTAATGGTTTCGTATGGATAGAAACACTCATAAGGTCTTGCATCTTTGCGGCTATCGATGTCCAGGACGACTACGAAAACGTGAGAATTCTGTTAGTATAAGCCGTGAAGGCGTGATTTTACATGAAAACTCGACCGTGGAGGTCTAGATGTTGTGAAGCACTTATATTAACACTCGCATACATATTTGAGTACCCGGGTACTCATGAGCTATAAAAAGCTAGTTTTTTCACTTATTGTAATTTTTATTGTCCCCATCTTCCTAATGAGCTATCGCTATTATGTTTTACCTGCAAAAACATATCCACAAGCAATTTTGCATTTTTGTTTATACATTTTTTTTTCACTTTTTGTTGGTTACCCCTCGGATACATTTATGAGTACCCGGGTACTCACATTCATATTATATGGGGTTTTACCAAGAAAAATTATTCATTTATAAATTTAGCAGTTGCAATAAAAATGGGGTATACTTCAAACAATAGGTTTATGACTCTTTCGTATCCTGTGTCAGGATTAGGTCAAATCCTGTCGCGTAAATTTTTTTAATTCGAGGGTTTCCATTCAATTTCGACTTGATCATTGAGAGTGAGACTGCAAAGAATTGGAAATGGATGATATTGGCCATGCTCGTTGACAACGTATGATGGACGAAGAACGCCACGATTACATGGGAAGTCTTGTCGATTTCGGCGATTCTGGCGACTTCCTCGGTAGTTCGGACGAGGAATTGATTCCCGAAAAACGCCTGGTTCTATGCAAACTAGTCTCTCAATTTTCAAGCAACCCAGCTGAAATTTTGCTAGAAGTATATAGGTATATGTGCACGCAGTATATATATATGCACGCAGTATATATGTCGGAACCAACGGAATCGGATCACTACGTCATATAGCTACCATAGGAACGACCGGTCCAAAAGCCAGTCTTTGTGAGAAAAATTTTTTTATTTGTAAAGCTATCATTTTGAAATTTCATATTATTCAATAATTTTTGCCGCATAATCACATCCTCGAATTCTGTTGAAATTGGACTACTCTATCGTATAGCTGTCATAGGAACGACCGTTCCAAAAACAAGTTTTTGTTAGAAAAAACTTTTTTCTTTCTAAACATATCTTTACGAAATTTCACACCATTCAATTATATTTACCACCAAACCACATTCCAAAATTTGGTTGAAATCGGCATACTATTTCATATGCCTCTCATAGGAGGCATACATTACTATAGTAAAATTCGTTCGAACTTCACTGTCGTATCTCGAGTGTTTTTCATGGTATCGACTTCAAATTCGCTACCCTAGAAAACGATACTACCATGCCCACCCGGGGCCAGAGCTACAGAAGTCCGAAAACCCCTACTTGTTGTGTCGCGTAAACATAGTCTTGGTCGCTTTATCTTGTTTTCCCTTTTTTTAGATTGCTTGGTTTTTATTTTTGCGGGGTAAACTGCAGACGTTTTTTTTTATCAGAGTATCAACTGTGACGACCAGAGCTTTTGTGTTCTGCCTTGCGTCAGTCTTTGTGTTTTTAATAATGTTATAATGCCTTTAGCAGCTAAAGAGTTGAGGGAATCAAGAGTCAAAATCATAATATTTTTCGCTTAGGATTGCTTTATAAATTCCATGGGGAAACCGTGCACAGCAACTTAGGAGCACAATATCCGGAATTTATTTTCGTTTCCTGCAAGCATTCCCTCAGACCCGAATTTTTAATATGCGGAGCGTTGTCCAGTCCACATATTTTGCGCCGTCACTGCGTTGTAATTGCTTCAAGGAGAATATTGCAATTACTTTAGAGTAAAAACTTCCCCATGCATTTAACACTTAATGTCTGATTACCGTTGAACAAAGAATATAAACAATTTGATCTCCATTTTCCCCTCAATGGAGAATGAAATTTCAAATTGGACCCTCTTCTTGACGAAATTCTGGATCCGCCACTGTCTGAAGGACTTTGCGTACTCAGTTTTTGTTGGTAGAAATATTCGGTGTTATTTCGAGTTGCGATTTATTGTAAATAATCTTGACACGGCTGCAGAAGAAGTCGGACTACGCATCAAACAGGACAAAACAAACGTAGTGATACTTCTTGATTGTATCACTACTTTTGTAGTGACTCCAGACCAACCGAGCCTCAGCATCGAATACGTAGACGACTTCATTTACCTGTCAAAGCACGCCAAATTTTCGGAGCAGTTTGCGGTACAACCATGAGCTGTACGAAAAGCTAAAAGTCAAACTGCAACGTCTATACAATGGAGGACAAGGACATATACAATGAATGGACGATGACCGCATTCCTAAGATAATATTCAATGCAACCACGTGTCTTGCATTGAATATTATCTTAGGAATGCATTCTCTGAAACCAATTTATGCCAACGAAACGTCAACTGGGCCAGATGGAACAGTTGACGCGCTATGCCCCACAAGGGGTTAGGGCAATTGAGTAGTAAGACACGTCGACGGAGCAAGCCTGTAAGGAAAACCGAGAGCTCGTTGGAAAAGTTCAGTAGATAACTAGTGAAATTAGTATACTAATTTCACAGTGGTAAATGCACCGCAGATCAAAACAGGTATTGAGAGTATGATAACAGGTATAAAACCCTTCACGCTTCGCGTGAACGGTTTCATGCCTATTTTTATTCCAAATTCGCTTGATTTGCCTCTTCCCAACACCAAATTCTACGCAATTTCCATACAAAGTCTATGTGAGTACCCGGGTACTCCCATATGTAACGACGTGGTATTGAGATGGGATGTATGCGAGTGTTAACTCACTAGAGGGGGTGGAGAGAGGGTGGGAAGTAGAGATATTTGTTCCCTGGAAATTTTACTTTCTGTATTCAATGTTCTTGCAAATGTGCAAGTGCGAATTATTTCATTGAAAATTGGAATTTCTGTGACACTTGGTTTTATTCTGCACACCAACTTAGTATGCGTCTGTGGCTTAGCTCAGTAACGCACCGGGCATTTTTTGCTACTGGAAACACGGTTGTCTACGGTTCAAGCCCCGCAAAGGGACCAAATTTGTTTTTTTTTTTGTTCTCAAATTCCCTGTTTTTCATTTCTCCAATCTAAGCGGTTTCGTATGGATAGAAGCACTCATCAGGTTTTGTATGTATCTTTAGATTAGATGGAGGGCAGTTGGCCCAGAGGGCCAACAAGCACTGCGACCCGGAAGTCTATTGTGCGACGATGTATCTTTGCGGCTATCCATGTGCAAGACGACCACGAAAGCGTGAGTAGCTGCTGCTACTTTTGAGCTGGGTCGCAAAAAAAATCCCCACACCCTAAACCCTTCCGATTTCGGAGGGAATCTTCGAAGGCACTCACTGCTGAGCGTTTCTGGAGGCTTCCGCCGCACGCAGATTCATCAGTCGCCAAAATGTTGCCTAAATATGGACACACAAAAAAAGATGGCAATGTTCCAAATCTTCTGAGTTCATTTCACATGCTCCTGGGCCCATTTCAAACATTTTAGCCTGATTTTTTAACGGAAAGTCTGGCTTATGGACTGGTTCCAACGCACGTAAGCCAGCTTTTACAAATTTTTTTTCTCAACAAACTTGATGAGACTTGCAACACGTGGTTAAAACCAGGTCGTTTCTAAAGTTAGATGAAGTTTCCAACCAGTTCGGATGGCTTTGTAACAGTAAGAAGCGATCTACAAGGGGGTTAGTTTTTTCCCGATCGTTTAAAGCCTTTCTTACGCTCCGTGGGGCCCATTTTCCGAAACTTCTTCAAATTTCATTGCACATTACACTGAGGAACATCCAGTCGTTCACTTCTTTTGGAAATAGTTCGATTGTCTCGAGTCAAATCCAAAATATTGCTTTTGTTTTCCGCACCAACTTTTTTCTATTTTTCCACCCACACTGCACTTTCCTGCTTATTACGCTATTATCATCAACTACTCAATTGCCCTAACCCCTTGTGGGGCATAGCGCGTCAACTGTTCCGGGCAGGACTGGGCTCACGTAGGTTTTTGTAGTCTTCGTACTAAGTTTTACAACTGGTGTAAATTCCAGCCGGTTACAGATAACGAAGGCTTTCTTGCAGCGGGCTCCAGTACATACTATAAAAATAATAACGTAGTTAGTATGAGACGAAAACAAGACCATTGAGCGATTCTCCTTCAGTACTCAATTATTTCTGGAGCTTTAGTAGAGGTACTGGATTCACTAAAACCAAGTTCGATTGTTTACATTAACCATGAAAACCAGACAGCTTGAATCTGGCAACGTTAACCATGTACTATGAATGTACATTATGTAATGGACGAAGGCTCCTAAAATATGAATTAGCCCCAAACACTATTTAAGGGGCCAGGTTTTGTTGAGAACCTTTGTGTTTTGTCATCAATGTAGTAATTCACATTCTCTTGCACATTTTCCTCTTACTTTATCGTAGGTGTAAAAGTTGCCAAGCTAAAATCAATATGCATGCTGAACTTCGGCATCGGATTGTATGAGACTTGCATGCAAACATTGAATCCTGGCCGTACATTCATCGTTTACGTTGTTGACGTGTTGACGTGTTGACGTACATACCACCAAAAAATGATTTTGCATTATATGGAGCAGCCTGCTCAGTATACGGTTTAACTATTCCGCTCTACTCTGTCTTTTATCGTGCTAGACCAGGGCTGCTTCTGCCAGATGTGTTGCCAACATAAACCCAGAGCGGATAAATGCAATTAAAGCTAATTATCTAAAGCTCATGTGCTACGGGAAAAATAATTTTTGAATTAGCGTGGTAAATGACATGTTAAAATTTTTTCATTACTAAATTACGAGTAACGATAATTTGGCGGATTTCAAATTCGGTGAAGAGACGGGGAATTCTTGAGGTGGTCGATATTACAGCTCCTGTAGCTGAGTTGAGATATTAAATTTATAGAATTGCGCTCAATTCATCCGAATCTGGATCATAACGCCATGGACTTCAAATGCGAATAGGTTCCATATCAAACCGGCCAGCCATTTTGTATTGATCTGGGTACAAACGAAACGAGCGCACCTTATCTTATAAAGTATATTTAAATAGTATATGTATTCAACTTTCTTGAAAAGGGCATTTGAAAATGATTTCTCAGAGAAAATTGGACTTAGTTGACTTGGTTTCATTCTGCATACGAACTTAGTATGCGTCTGTTGCTTAGCTAGAAAACGCGTTTGCATTTTTGCGACTCAAAAGACTGTCGCCCCCTCGTACTCAATTGCCCTAACCCCTTGTGGGGCATAGCGCGTCAACTGTTCCATGTGGCCCAGTTGACGTTTCGTTGGCATAAATTGGTTTCAGAGAATGCAGTTGCTAGCATGCACCTGCTGCACATCCATGGCCACGAACGTCGTCGTGGACGGGACTCGAACCCGAAATGCCGGTAGCCAAACATGAGACTGATGCCTCAATACACTGCGCTACCGGTCGCCCCAATGTTTTTTATTCCTAAATTCCTTCTATTTAATTTCTTTTCTCTGATCTTAGTGGTTTCGTACGGATAGAAGCACTCTTCAGGCTTTGCATCTTTGCAGCTATTTGTGTACAAGGCGACAACGAATGTGTGAGAATTCTTTTAGCATAAATCGTGATTTTACTTAGAAACTCGACTCTAGAAATCTCTCTTCAAGTATAATCGTGCCTTCACGGCTTCCAAATAGTTGGTCGTCGTATGTTCATCCACCACTTAAATCGAGCTGTTAATTTTTTTTTTTGTATTTACTATTAGCCCTAACTCCTAGTAAAGCATAGCGCGTCAACTATTCCCATGTGGCTTAGTTGACGCTCCGTTAGCATTAACTGGTTTCGAACGATGCATGCTGCTAGCATCTACCTCCTGCCCATTTAGCCGCATACCTTTGACAAGTCGGGTAATGTTATTTCTCAAATTCCCTCAAATCCTTTGTATTATTCCTTATATTGAATTCCTTGTGGAACTGGAAATCGGCAGCGATACTTGACAGCGTTAGTAATGTTGGTTTTTCTGTAGATAATTTTTAAAGTTTTTGTATTTAAATAAGCGGATTTCGGACACTTTTTTTCGAATACTAAGTGCATCTTTTCCGATACAACCATCGGCCTTTATTTCGAGCGGAAAATAACCTTATTCACTGCATGTTTTAGAAATGTACAAAAAAAATGATACTTGGCAGTTTTTATTGATACTGACGTTAACTGCTTAAAAATTCTGATACATTTCCCTCCGCCTGATATTGACTTGGCACTCAACAATTCGAATTCTTACTGAAATAACAAAGAATTTTATATTTACTTCTTTTGCGAGTCGCAATGAATAACGATTGGTGTATTCGGTAATATGTAAATACATTCCAATTTTACAATGAGGTGAGTATGGGCTAACGACATCTCCCCTGTTGTTAAGAAACTGAAAATAAAAGACAGATGTGTCTGCGAAGACGTGACTTAAACGTCTCTCAAAAGAATGAGGTTCATATTATGAACATATGAACGATACAAGGATATAAAAAGCAAATAATATTATTAAATTACTCTTCCCACAATAAACATTTAAATTGCTCTTTTCCAAGTAAGTTTCATCCAGAATCCAAAATATCCTGCAGCAAGAAATTTCTCCCATGGTATTTTTTATACTGTACTATTTTACTAAAGGAATTTGTTATGGGATAAACTTTTGGCATTCATATATGAATTTCATAAAGAAGTAAACACGAGTCGCGATTCATCTGCAAGATCTTCTTTTTCTCCTTTAATTTTGCTTCCATCCCAACTTAGTCCTTTTTTATGAAGGTATCTGGGTACCCTGAATATAAACGCTGTATCCCGATTATATTGTGGAACCTCATTCGATACAGTTACACTCTCATCCTTATGTACTCGTCCTTGTTTGTTCTGGATGCAGTGTTTACCGAAGGCTATTGTCCTTTCCACTGTTCCGTTCTGCTACATTATTGTTTTGTTTCATACACAGATGCGATGATATTACTACACGTCAATGTTTCCCTCCTACGGTAGAAGCGAGTGGTGGATATTGTACTTGACTTTCTGCAAAAAAGCCTTCATGTGAATAACATAAATCCTATCTACCGTGAAATCGATTACATTTCAGTTTTTCTCCTACGGACTTTTTGCAGATTTTTTATAAAACATTTTACGGCATATCGGGGTTTGATATGGTTGGCCATGGCCATGTAATGTAATGAGTTAGTGTTGGGCATGCTGAAATCAATATGTTCCATCGTCGGTCATTCTTACTATATTTCGATTCAATTAAAAAAATACTACATACACATACTACACTGAGGCACAGGAAAAACAAATATTTTCAAACTTGATATGATGGAGAATCCATTCAGGCGCGGTATGTGTTGGGATTCATGGATGACAGATCAAAGTGAATTTGACTCAAAGTACTTGCCATGTTAAAAAATAATAAGTAAACATTTCCTCAATTTGTGGTTAAAAAATAGCAAAGGAATACACATACATGTGGGTGTACTTAAGATTAGATACCCTATACTATTTCAATTGACGTATGTTTTAATTTTAATCCATTCTGCATTTGCCACTTTGAAATTAGTTTATCGCTAATTTCAACTTGTTCCGTTTCTTCCGTTCCTATGGGAGGTATATGAAATAGTGAGCCGATTTCAACTAAATTGGGGTATGTGGCTTGGTGATGTACTCGTATTTGTTTGGTTAATTTCAATCGGTAAACATACATTTATTGGGTGTACAACTTTGCTTCCGCCGTTTTTTCCTGGAATTAAAAGCTTAATTGTCAAAAAGTACTTACACATGTATTATTCAAAGTACTGTCCATCGCTAGCAACAACTTTCGCCCATCTCTCCGGCAATTTTCGGATTCCATCTCGGAAAAAGAAGGCGTCTTTGACGCGATCCATAATTGGATCCATTTTTCGGCGTCCTCGTACGAGTGAAAATTCTGATCAACCAGGCCGTGCGCCATGGAACGAAACAGATGGTAGTCGGAAGGAGCGATGTCTGGGGAGTACGGCGGGTGGGGCAAGATTTCCCATTTCAGGGTTTCCAAGTAGGTTTTTTTTTCAAGTTTCATAAGTAGGGCTGATTTGTCTGGTTATTATACGAACGATTAAAACTAATCGCCACCTATCTTCCGGTTAAAAAATCGGAACGATAATTTCAAACAGCTGATATGGGCTGCTAAGTTTTTCAGGATTTGAAACCAACTGAGCCGCAAATCAGGAATTGAGAGACGGTACAGACGTAGAATACCTATAGAATGGTATCGACGGCAGAATTCCGCCAAGAAAAGCACCTGAATTTGATAGAGCATTGAGCGGTGCATACCCTTACTGTGGCCGCACTCGATCAAGCACGACCACGACCGAATCTCCATCCAATCACCGCATTTCATAGAACGGTGGAAATGAGGAGAACTTGTTTTCCCCACGTTCTATGAAATTTAGTGGTTCGATTGAGGTTCGGTCGTGGTTGTGCTCGATCATGTGTGGCAACCATTAGGCTAAGGCCTTTGATATACGAGGACATTCAGTGTTCCGGTTATTTAATCGACAGTTAGCCGGATGTTGAGAAACGGCCCTCAGACTAATTCGGGAGTGCAATGTAATTTTCATAAAATTATTTCTGTAAACTAACATGTTTTTTTGACATGGATATGTCTTATAGCTGGGGGTCATCCTAAAAATCAGTCCGTCACACGAAATGTCTGTTTTTCTAGAAGAGGAAACAAGCCCATCGAAAATTTTTCTTTTCTGGTTGTGCATGTCGTTTGAGTGAAGTGGTCATTGTGCATGGCTGTTGCTAGTAGATCCGCGCGGGCGGTGCACTTGCGGGGATCCTGTGTGTACATGTTGGGATGTTGATTTGATAGCGATAAAGGTTGACGTTGTGGACGGCAAGAAATAACATAGTGTACGGGTGAACGGGCGGACTTTCAATGACCTTCAATTTCCGTCAATTCCCATTCATCATTTAATAAAATAGCCCGTGTTATACTATCTGAGTCACTAGGGTCCCAGAAAAGGTAGCAGGTAAGTAGTCAGTTCGACTAACATTTGGACATGCGCAGACGCAATTTGAGAGAGTGTACAATACATAGCTCCCCTTCGTCGCAGGATGTTATATGTTATGATGTACATTCAGAGGTCTGCAGAAGATCAAATGCCCCCTTCCGCAAAAATTCCAAAATGTTCAAAATGGCTGGAATCCAAACAAATAAAATAGCGCACGTTGTACTACATATCTGAATCAATAGGGTCCCAGAAAAGGTAGCAAGTAGTCAGTTCGACTAACATTTGGACATGCGCAGACGCAATTTGAGAGTGTGTACAATACATAGCTCCCCCCCCCCCGAAGATAGAGATAGAGCGAGAGCCATCGCGGATGAGGTTCATTCTATCCAAATGGTTGTGCATTTGCAATGGCGGCGATTTGAGGTCTGACTGGCCCACAATGTGGCCTCCACCACACATGCAATAAACGTATCATAAAACAAAACGGCGGATTCGTACTGCGCGAGTTAAAATCTCCCAAGCCCCGAAATAGAGAAATATTCGTCGCAGGATGTTATAGTTCCAAGCAGCTCATCGTGACATGATGTACATTCAGAGGTCTGCAGAAGATCAAATGCCCCCCCCCCCCCCCCTTCTGCAAAAATTACAAAATTTTTCTTGTGCATTCTCTTTGTGCGTGTGTTGGAATGTTTTGTTTACTTTTGTTAGTTTCCCTTTCTGTTTGCTGGACACAATCGCATAGAGTGGCACGCGTTACTTGAGAAACGGATTGTGTGTGCCGGACCCGGACTGTTGATTAAAGGGGCGGGATGAGACGGATAGTGTGGGAGCGATTTTGCAATAGATACACAAACACAATACACGTCCGATTGGGAAAAGATGGTGGGAAGCGTGATTGCGATTAGCAGAAACGTACTCAGCGAAATGTTGATAGGCTGCAGTCTGCAAACTGTACTGAACGGGTAGATGGAACAGGGTGCACGAGAGGAGGTGAATATTGCACACACGCGATGCAAACGAAAACGAAACGATCCCGCGAGAGAAAGGAGCCCAAGCGGACAGGACAAAGCAAAGCAGAATTTATGACGAGTATCTACACTGCCACCAGATACATGGGTACATGGATATGTCTTATGCCTACCGAAAGCGTGGGACGTGTTTTCTCGAATGATTTCATCCAGTATAACTATACTGGGATCTTTACAAAACTTACGTCGATATCTTCAACACAACAGGTTCCACGCAGTCGGTAGTCATAGACATATCCATGTTCCGATGTATCTGCATGCAGTGTAGATACTTTGTATCTTTTTCAACAATGCTCCTTCTAAAATGTGTCTTAAACGCTTTTATTGGTAGCCTCCTGTTATCTAATCCTCTGTTTTGAATACTTAAAACACCACTTCCAACCACAATTCCTCTACACTTAGATGACATATTATAAATTCGAACGAATCCCGATGAAATCAGATCGGCGCAAGCGAAAATCCGAAAAATTTCAGCCTTTTTTTTTAAATATTTTCCTTATAACTAAACGTTATCTCGGATCGAAAAATGTTATAGGATGTAAATTAAAGAGCGAATTTATTTGAGTTCTAAGGGCTAATTTTACTTTTTAGAGTAAGATATTCGCTGCGACTCAGTCTTTAAAAGTAAGGTTGACAATTTTGCAAAACTAAAAATGTTTGTGACCAGTCAAATTGTTACAACGCTGGTTGCATTAATTAGGGTAGTTTCGAATTTTTTATATTGTTGTAAAATTCCAGTTTTCTAATTCCCTAACCACCGCTGGCGCCAGCCATCTTGAAAGAAATGGCTTATCCCATTTGTTTCAAAACATCCTTTAAATTATTGTGACAAGAAACTAGTAAAGCTTTTTTAAACTAGAGTAAATTGCCGACAATTTTAGACTAAACTTCTAGTTGTTAATGTACTTATCGATGTAGAGCTATTTGGTATGAAATCGCTAAACAGACATTTTTGCTCACAACCGCGCTAAAAATGGGCCGACTTTAGAAAAAATTGACCACGTTAGACTTGAAATCAAATTATCTTAATTTTTTTTCATTTGGAGCATTCGTTTCATCTGAAACTGTGAGCTTCAAAAGTGTTAAAGTCTGATTTTTCTCCTAAACTCAAAAATTGTCGTTTTTCGACTATCGATTTTAGGTTAGGCTAGGTAGGGTGGCAGTCTAGACGACTCCGCATAGACCGCTGAGGTCCATTGCGATACCACATATAACAGGTACTCATCCCGTGTCGTTGCTGGCCCCTACCAGAAGATCGTCGTTGAGCTTGAAGGAACCTGACTATCGATTTTAACTATACTTCTGAACCGAATTTCGACTTTGGGGAATGTATGGACGCAGAATTCAGCGCTCTTTAATTTACATCCTATAATATTTTTCAATCCGAGACACTGCTTAGAAGTTGTAAGGAGGCTGAAATTTCTCTGCCGCAGGGTCCAAGATGCCAGCCATCATCTCTTAAAGTGAAGGTATGGGTCCCACCAACATTTTTTATCAAACGACATCTCTCTATCATGTTTTGCAAGGTTGCATCCACTTATTGTCGTTTAGCGTCCCCACTAATACTCGCACTATTACGGGTTCAAATGGAAGCCCCAGAGGACACTATTTCTTTTATTTTGATGTTAATATATGTAGGTGGCGGATTAGGGAATAGAAGGTGGCGCAGTAAGGTAGGCGATAGTTAGTAGTATAATAAAAGCAATTATACATGGTGATGATTCGAACTGAAGGGGATGGCTGCTATAATAACACGATCCGAGGGACGCATCGAATGAGATACACAACACGCCTCCGCCGGATAGCGATATCGAACAACCTACACTAGAATCATAACACAACGAAATACTTGCCATCATATTTATATCGACGATCAACAAACAAAACACAGATGATGAATCCGCAATCACAATAACACAACAGTCAAATGTCAACGACAACGGCCGGAGGATGTTACATTTGATCGCCTTCCTCTTCGGCACCTACCCGAATTGTGAAAACGCGACCCTCGATCAATTTATTTGATTTACACGCGAAATTCGTCGACTGCGACACAATACCCGAACGATGGTGATTTATGTACGACTCCCGCCGGTACACGAACACAAGAAACCTCAATCTTGCACTGCGATAAACGATTAAAGGAATTCGCGGGCGGTTTGTTGCCTGTCCGGAATGTTTACATGTCACGCTTGACAGTGAAAACTGCATTACCGGCACTGGAAGGAAATAATTACTAGAATTGCACGACTGGAAGAACTAACTGCCGAGGAATAAGCCGCTAGATAAATTTGTATAAATACGAGTGAAAATTAACGGTGAGTCCTCTTTTGTCTTGTTGGATTTGCAACTGAAGGTAACTCACCGAAATTTTCACAAAGCGGAATTTTGAATAATTAATATTCCCCTCTTTTGTCTTGTTGGATTTGCAACTGAAGCTGAAGAACGTGGACTTGGAGGAATTTTTGTCTGGAAAACAAGAAGAAGAGAAGAAGAAGTGCGAGAAGGAGACACCACAACGAAGAAGTTCGAGAAGGAGATCAGGGTGCGATCAGCCGGAACAAGTATCGTTCGCATGTTCATAGGAGTATAGTTAAGATAGGTAACGTAGCAAGCCGCCACCACCGTAAGTCTGTCAATATCTTTTATTTTATCAATTAGTTGTTTCGGTTAGGTTAGATTAGTGATTAAGGAAATAGTTTGTAAGTGCGAAGCTAAAATAATAGAATAGTGAATTGAGCAAGAATTGTTTTATGTCAAGTTTTATGTGAAGTGCCTTCTGGGGTGGTAAAGCAATTTGTGGTACGGTGGAAATCGCGCGTGACAGGACGCATTCGTACTTGGCGTCCTTCCCTTGCCGAAACGGTCGTAATTCAAGTACGTGGCGCCCACGGCCTAGCTCCGTTGAACAGTCGGCCGACCGTTATATTCCACCATCCAATTCTGAGTGTAACAGCACCACGAGGAAAATGAGAAGGAATTAATTTGTCGATAACTTAATAAGCTTTAATTAGAATTAGATAATTGTACCCAAATTTGAAAATATCTTGATGTTATTCTTTCGATCACCATAAATTGACCTTCGTGACCTGGCCTATGCTGCAAATTTTCCATAATAAGTGTTACACGGCACAACAATAGACGAGTTGATATGCGGACTATTTTGAATAAATTAATTTCTATGATATTTAATTAATAAAATAATACTAAATAGATAATGTTTATATAAGTAAATTTCACTGTTATAATTCACTCTGTAACAATTTTTTTGAAACTTTCTTCTCGTACCATAACTTATGCTAAGTAGTACACACCAACACTTAAACCTTTTGGAAAATGAACGACGAAATTCCATTTTTTTCCATTCCCCATTGCATATCAACTTTCAAATTTATGTGCAAAAAGCACATCTGTCTGTTTTCATTTGCATTGCTCTGGTGCAAAATTTATCTTGATCCCAGCTCATGGCATCCTTTGAGGGATCAATTCTCTTGCTACTTCGTTGATGTTAATGATGTCACTATCTCTCCTCTCAAAGTTACAATTTACTCCTTTGGAATATTTCGTCGTTGGCTTTGCCTGCGGTTATACCATTTTGATTTCAATTCTGTTGTCAATGTTCTTTGCTCTCTACCATAAAAATGATGGATTACTTCATTAACATAAGAACAAGCTTAATTTCAGATGAAAAATAAACTGCAGCTTTGACACTTTATGGATTCCACTATAAGGATTTTATATATATATGTATATATGTATTTGTGAATATTGTTTGTTTGTAGAAACAAGGATATTTGAGCGTTTTCTGATACAGGGTGCATATAATCAAAATCAAAAATATCTAAGATATTGATTTAAATGTTAGCTTAAACAAGAGTTCAGTGTACTAATCGTGAAACTACTACCACCAACAAGTTAGAAGTCAGTTGGTTGAAACGATACAAAACTTGAAATATACAGTTTTAGTAGTGATGTTGAGACAAAAAATTTTCAACTACCTCGTTAACTTTGGAGACAAAGGAGCTGTTTTCATAAGTTTTTTTTCATCCTGAAATATAGCTGAGAAATGAGAAGCCGTTGCGTTACTGTGTCAATGTTATCAGCTAAGAGTTTACCATCGAGAGGAAACTCCTACACTCGGCCTTTCCTTCTTGAAATCCTATTTATTTCGGCGAACATATCTCCGTCAGGCTGAATAGCCCTAAGCCTATCCCCGATGAACAACGGGACGATTTTTAACTTTGGTTTTTGATAGAAATACGATGTCAGGTGTTTCCTCCTTCGCAGGTTTTCAGATACTAAAGAAAATAATTTTAATAAAATATTATAAAATATATTTAATAAAAATAAATATTTTAATTTTTTTTTAAGAAAAAAAAATCGTTATTTCAATTTGTATTATACGAATTGTTGAAGTCTCTGAAAAAATGTTCTAAAAGTATCACAAAAAAAAATATCTATATTAAAAATAATTCCAATAAGTGAAGTGCTCATAAGTCATAATTGATCTGTTTTGTGGCAGAACCTCTTGCAAGGTTCTCCCATTTGATAATAATCTGTATGACTCGATGGTGGTTGTTTAGGTCATGTAATAATTCGAGCTCGCGAGAAAATAGTGATCTGGCTGCAGCAAATGTGACCGATTTTGAATATAAAAAACCTGGTAATATGTAAATTACAAAAATGTAAATTGTTAAATTTTTCTTCACAAATTGATATACACATATATTTATATATACATTCTTATTACGTTACAGGTGCTAATAATCGACTTACTTCAAGTCAAGAAGTATCGTCTGTATCCATATCAAATGTTTTGGCAACAGCACAATCTCTTGCATTGGCTATACAGCAGGCTGGTGCGCATACACCATCACCCGATCCTGTGACAGCTGGGATTCTGAATGATTGGCTTGAAACTCATTTACCGGTGAGTGTTTTTTTTTTCGTTTGTTTTATATCATATTTATATTCATGGATCAGATTCGGGGCGAACCAAGAATCATCGGTCAATTGTGTCCATAATCCTATCAGACGTGGACGAGGTTTTCGCCGCTCGTTGCCCCTGTCCTTTACGTATTAATAAAATTTCATGGGTCTGGGGTAGACAACACAAACATGGGAGGCAAAAATGGGGAATAATAGAAAAAATGGGACGATAAGGATGGAATGGTTGGCGGATGGCGTAGATAGTTAAACTCCAGTTTTTTTATGTGTGACATTATGTCTGAGAATTAAACTGTGACTTATCTATGATCCCGCAACTTCGATGTTTGAAGCAACAATGAGGGTTCAAACCTCGTTCTTCCGATGCAAATGATGAAAAAACGGTGTTAAAACTTCTCTGAACCGCATTGTTAGGATATCCCTAAAGGAACATAGAAACTAGAATAAATTGTAAAACTGCATGAAGTAGTCTGGACAGAATATTTCGCCAAGGTCTTGCTGAAGGCGTTCCTAAAAAAATTCGCCAAACTCAAAAGAATGAAACTTAAAAAGCAAACCGACTTTTCCAAAAGCACTTATTGGTTTGAAACTATAGATCTTTCCAGGGTCGAATTTATATTCTTAAAGAAAGTGGATCATTTTCAACATCTTCACATACGTACACATACGAAAACTATGTATGCACAAGTATACGTCGCGGGAACTTCACAAAACATATTTTTACTTGTGCCATTAACTGTCTGCTTTCAAGAGCCAAAATCCCAAACTTAAATCCAGCATTCTGTGACATACATTTTCCTTGAAATTGTTCGTTTTCTCCTCTCACAACGCTCAAGATATATTGCTTAAGGGGATGTAACCCCCAAATGCTTACTCCTGTATCCGTTTTTAGCGTTTACATTCGGAAAAATGTCAGTCTTAGGCTTTTATAGTGTCATTGAATGGAGAAAGAATATATCTGGAATGGAATCGTCGACGTCACATGCCTTTTGTTCAGTTGCAATCTGAATGTTGCGGACTGATTTTTTGAAAATAAATGAAAGAAATAGAAGAAAAGTGTGACACGGTCGGTTTGTATCTAGTGCTGACTGTTTTGAAAAATATCTGAAAAACGGACACGTAAGTCCAAACATGACATGATGTGACAGTGTTTTCAATTTGACGTTCAGGAGTTCCACCAGTTTTCATGTACGAGTATTATATTCGTTGATTGAGAAAAAAGAAGCAAAGTTCTTGTGCTACGGAGAGTCACAATAATGTTCTCATTATTATTGGAAAGCTGTTTCCCATATTCAATTTCGTTGACAATTGGCGAAGATAGCGACAAGCGTTCGAGCAATAGCAGACCCAGGCGACATTTACCTCCCTTGGAGCCACCACCTCCGGCTCCAGTTGTTCGCAGTGTTGAAAGCGGAAACGATATCGAATATGCTGAACCATTCTTTCACATTCGCAAACCTGAAATAGCAGCAGCAGTGGTGTCTTCGTCGAGCACGATGTCCCAAACAGTCGTGGCTTATGCCAATTCGCCAAATATGATTGTCTATCGCGACATATTTGAAGCAATGGTTAGTAGCATCCTCTTGGATTTTTTTTGCTATGTTATTGCTTTGTGGTGTTGGTTTGATGATTATACTGTCGTCCTCGAAAGAATTCGAATTGTTTGTGCATGCCCGTGTGTGTGTGTTCTATTTATAGTTTGTGTAAAACCCATGAATTTTCTATTTGAATTTTGTTGAAAAACTATAAATGGCTTTATAGTTGTATTGTAGCGCTATATGCGATTTATTTTACTTTCGAAAATACATACATACATATATTACGATAAATTCCAATATGGCAAGAGCAACCTGTAGGATATTTTTCCTTGTCTATGACCACACCATCTTTTAGACATCTTTCTTGATGAATGGATGGGTGGGTTCTCTTGTCGATTTAACGTTTTATTTTCAAAATATTATACATATATGACTTTGGAACGGGTTGGATACGAAATCCCCAAAACAAATTCCCAGAAATAAAATTCCCAAACACAAAACTCACAAATACATAATCCCCAAACACATAATCCTCCAATGGGGTTACGAAATCCTCAAAACAAAATTCCCAGTAATTGAGAGTGAGTGAGATTTACTGCGAACCTAACGCGGTCTTTCCTAATCGTCGAAATCGTGGAATATTATTTTGTTCCTAATTGTAATGTTTTCCTCTCCGCTGGGTCGCTTTAAAATCCTGACACAAGACATTGATATTTTGCCACCGAATCACCGCCATGCTCCTTCGTTTGGACGTGTAATTGGTATTTCTAAGTTCACCGCACATGGGTGATGTTGCCACCCATCTCTTCGACACAAACTTTACTGAAAATTTCCGCATTGAATATGTACTTTTTTTTGCTATGATCATAGTGTCTGGTGTATTCTTCCATTTTCTCCTTCATAGACTTTGGAAATAAGGTCAGATTTTGACTTCTCTATTTCGGGTGATTTGGTGGGCTTCTTTTTTGGAGACACCGTTTTCTTCCTTCCTTTTTGAAGATATCAGAATCTCCTCTCTGCCATACTTCAATTTGTGCAACTTTCTGCGATGCTTTCGCTCCCCTATCCCAAAAGCGGAAACCTGATTTTGGAGAGAAAAAAAAACAATGGGGAAATTATTCTTCAAAATGTTTACTTTAACATGAATTTAAAAAAGTCGATAAGATTACTAGTTCTTTTTAAAAGTATTTGTTAGAAACAGTCCTTCCACCCTCTACTTAAAACAACATTCAACCACTTCAAAAAAGAAATGTCCATATATTTTCTTCGTAACGACACAACTCTGTAGCAATTCATAAACAACATTTTAATATGCTTTCGAATAAAACTTTAACGCCGCAAATCAGAAATATATCTCTTCACAGATGATCCCCCACCATGTTAATACTAAGACCTAGAACGCCTATGATAATGTTGCATAAACTTTCATCATCTGCAGCCTCAGTCTTTATCGCTAGATGGATAACTCCTTAATTTAGCCATTTTCTGAAAATGCCAAGATACTGGCTGCTCCCCCAATTTAATTCTATCGGAACTGAAGAAAAAAAAAATGTGTTGCTCCGAGAAAAGGGAAAATGCAACAATTAAATCAACAAATTAAAGCCTTGAGGATGGAATGACGACGAGTTGATTATTTTCAACCAAATGTGTTTTCTGTCTTTGTATGATACTTGGAAGAAGATACCCTAATGTGCATCTCACATCTATTCCCTTCGCCAGCCTAAAAATAGACTGAACATATGTTTGAAAATAAATCAAAGGGACTGGTGGTGTCTTAGATCAAATTAGAAAATCTAACAAGGATGGCTATTGAACTCGTCGTTGAAACGACAATTTGGCTTGGAAATTGTATTGCTTACCGAAAAGCAAAACTACAAGATTGGATGAGAATTGAAACGGAGGCGACTACCATTTTCTGCATTAAATCAACTCTCCGGGCTGTTGGATTTTTCTGATACTTGTTTTTTTTTTCTCGCCGAAGTTTCTCAGTTCTGTGTACGACAACTTGTAATTACATATCCCTTTTAACCCATTGACTTTTAACGTGCATTTTCCTGGACATGGATTAAAGCGGTTATTTGATACGAGCAGAAAATCCGAACGTCGCGTCGCGTCGTACATGTTGCATATTATCCATTTCAAGGATATACAATGTCTGATAGATATCATATGCCGAAGGATTTTTAATGTGTTTGTGAAACAGTCTATTGTGATGATCCTGGCCATGCAATGGGAAATGTCACAAAAACTTTATAATCAGCACACGTCAGAAAACTCTAACAGGAACTGTTTGATGAACCTCATAGCTTGAATGTATGGCAACACAAAGTAAGTAAAAGTTAGTAAAGTATTAAAAACTGATGAGTACGAGTTTGTAGGCGCAATTGCTTTTATGGTATGGTATGGTCAGTCAATAAACGTCCTATTTCTTCTTTTATAGATTCAATTGTATGCGGATTTTTATATTCCCTAACAAGAGGATCCATCGGACGGATGGCCTTGTGATTACGGTCCAAAATACACATAATAGGGTTTCGTCCAACCAGATTGACAACCATATTGAATTAGGGAGCCAAAACACGCGCAACCGATTTCAATTGACATATGTATAATCGCTTTGACTAATTCGCATTGACATATAAACCGTGAGCGAAGCGTACTCGTCAATTATATGGCGATCACACACACTTCCCTTGAAATTCGAAACTCATCTGTTGAAATTGTCACACTTGAACGCAATTTTCGCAATCCATTAAACATGAAGGGGGTTAAAGAAGCGCGTCCTGTGGGCAAATTGGTTATGTTGCTCACGTTCCTGTGTACGAGTATGTGGGGAAAATCGCGTTTCACCTTTCCACTAAACTGGAAATTTTCATTGCGTTTCCTGGTTCCTGTCAGTTTGATACTTGTTGCTATCGGTCGACACATCATATTCAAACTGCATATTTCAGTTACTGATTTCATGTGTAACCTCAAATGCGATTGAGAGATAAAATCATGTCTGTACTGCAGGCTATTGATTTTCAAAGGAAGTACGAACTGAAATGAAATCCACTTCAAATTATGTCTACATCAGAGCTGTAATTGATTCCAGTAAGAATCTTCTAAGAAATTTTTTTGTCAAAGATTGAAGCTCATTCATCGCTAAAGAAATGTGTCAGAGGGAATGATTTGATTAAATAGGAATTCGCATCTATTCGAATGTATGTTGTATGTACATACATAAATATAAGGCTGGGAAAAATGTGGAGACAGCAGGACGTCTAAATTTCATGCTGCTGACATCATCGTCATTTCGAGTAGGAAATATCCTTGACAGGAAGACTATTATGACGAACTTTGTGTGGGTGGTGTCTGTGAATGAGGGTCTATTTTGTGGAACAATGAATTTATGTTATAAAGCGCGAGATAGAAAATAGAACTTGAAGTCAAAGAAATATAATTTTTGATCTCGTTAGTAGCAGTAGTCCGGGAGCTAATAGCGAATTTTGTTACGTCATAAGTAAAATGTGGGGCAGCGGGTCGCTCAGTGCGTTGAGGCGTCAGTCTGATGTCTCAGCAAACATACCGGTTAGTCATGAGTTCGAGTGCCATCCACGTCGTCGCCATGGATGTTTCTGTTGTCTCCAGCCTGTGGTGTGGGGCGTTATAGTAAACCACAACATTTTCCGACTTGTCGCAAGTATGCGGCTAAATGGGGAGGCTCTACATGCTGGCAACATGCATCGTCTGAAACCAGTTGATGCTAACGAAACGTAAACTAAGCCACATGGGAATAGTTGATGCGCTATGCCCCACTTGTGATTATAGTGTAAGTAAAGCCACTCAAGCGTTATTCAAACAGTCACCGAAAATTTGACGTTTTGGCTGCGTTTTTGTTTTTTGCTTGAAGTCAGTTAAGACTTCAAACAATTCCCCTGACTTTTTGAAAGAACAGCATTTTCAACACGTCTGAATAGACTCAGTTTGTATCATCAGAGACTATTGGCAATGCGTGCTTTTGCTTTAACATATCCAGCACTCAAACTAAATAAGATCTGGAAGAGCACTGAAAAATAATACTTTCGATGTTATTCTTCTCCTTGGTATTGTGTGAGACACCGACTGTTCCAAACACGGACCCTATGCTCTGATCATACAATCCTGGCTGTCATCGGCTGCTTAGTAGCGCGTATTGCCGCCACGAGCTCAAATAACAGCTGCAATTCGTCTAGGCATGCTTATTATGAGACGCCTGATATCATCTTGAGGAATTTCCGTCCATTTGTCCTTTAGGGCTTGTTCCAGCTCTCCTAAGGTCTGAGGAGGGTTTGTACGGGTCCTGACGCGTTGCACCAGCTGGAATTCGGGTCCATTTAGTACTAATTTCGTCCAGTCGAAAAATTTATTATACATACTTTTAAAAGTTACGGTAGTGCCTGCCAGCCTAAGGCTTAAGCTGCACTTGTGCATTTTGTGTGGGTTGACGCTATTGGATGCAGAGTGAGCGAGCGTTCATGTTTGTGTGATACTAAGGGTTGTGATACCCTGAGCGCGGAGCCCAAACAAGAGACTGTTGATTTACAACGTAATGAATAGTCACGTGCATAATTTTAATTTGCGAAAAACCTGATTTTCGAGTATTTTTTCCGAGTGGAAAGGCTGTACTAAATTAACGCTAAATACAACAAGGCGATTTTGACTGAAAACAAGGAAACATTTTCGATTCTCTGTCAGCTTAAGCTGGCCGACACTACTGTAACTTTATGAAGAAAGGATGTAATTATTTTTTTTTTTTCGACTGTACGAAGTTAACACTAAATATAACAAGCAATTTGTGACAACAAATTGTGTTTTTGAAGTAAAGTGTAATATATTTTTTTAGACTGTACGAAATTTGCACTAAATAGGCCCGAATTTAGTATACACATCTTTCATATGTCTGCTACTTTTGCTCTGCCAGCTCAAGAGAGGTTATTTTTCGGATGGTGCAGTTGCTAATATGCACCTCCTATCCGAGCCGTTTTTTACTGACAAGCTCGGAACGCTGTGGGAGTTCTAGTAGTACCCACAGCCAGTATTGAAGCGCCGAGAATTGAATCTATGTACGAGTAAAATTGTATAGTGGCGACCTAAAACCAGTGGCGTGCACAGCCTTTACATGTAGGGTATGCAGTCCTATTATATCGAGATGATGAGATCAAAAAGAGGCAATATTTCGAAAAAATCACACGAAATAATAGTTCTATTTCTCAAATAAGAAATATAAACTAATTTTTGAGCAAGAAATAATCATTTTAAATATAAATTGCATTGATTTATTTAGTAAACTGAAGCATGTATTTCGAAATGTCTTGAAGAAACATGTTGTTTAAAAAAATTCTTTGTAAAAACACTATAGAAGAATTATATAAAAAAGAAAATTATTTGTAAATTAAATCGATTCGTCTATCTTTTTTAAGGTAAAAGCTTAAAACATCGTCATAAAATGCACCCGATCGTTTAATATCCAAAAGAAGTTCCTTATCAATTGAAATTATAGAAAGATCAGTAAGTCGTTGCTGTTCTTGTGTATTGCGCAAATATGTGTGAATACGTTTCAAACATGAAAAGGATTTTTCAGCAGATACGCTACTTGCGGGGATTGTTATTATTAGCTTCGCCAGACGTATTGATTCAGGGAATACTGTTTGTAGATTGTTTTCACAACAATGCTTAATCATCTTAAAAGGAACAAGATTTTTAAAACTTGGGGATTTGTAGATACATTTTAGTTCGTTTCGATTTTGACTCATATTAAACATGCAATCTCCAATTTCATATATGTGTACATGACTTATTCTATTTGAATTGAATCTATTCAGTATTCATTTATTTGTGGCATTATTACTAAAGCAGCATTATTAATTTATCGTAAATTTAATCTGAAATAAAAAAAAAATGAACAGGGCATTCTAATTTAATTTCGCGCATGCAAACTAACTTTCATATGAGCCACTGTATTTCTTCATATTCACCACTTCAACCCGAAAAACTATAAAGAGACATGCATACGTCGTATCCCATCGCGTCCGCGTGCTGGCGTTCTGTATGCTCAGAACTGTGATTGTTTATTGAGAAAGAGTCTTACCAAAAGTAGGCATGCTTATAAAGTACACATACTAATGCAGTATCCCTAGTGCTTAGTTTACGCGGCAATTCTTGGCGCCTATATGAAATTGGTGTGTATTCTCGGTATTCTCATAGAAAGTATTGATAACATTGTGTGGGTGATATGTAGGCACCAGGGATTTTGCTTTCCTACATGGTGACTTTTTTTCGAAGTCATCAACAGCCAATATGCAGAATGAGTTGATATTGCATTCATTACAGTAATGCGAAAAATTTTGGATGTGGTTTTTAGGTAATGATGCGAAAAATGTTGGATGTAGTTTTTTGGTAAATTTTGCAATTTCAGTCAGGGTAGGCACTGCTTTTATGCATGTATGGAATGCACGCCACTGTAAAACTCACGGCTTCCGAACGCGTCATTTCGGCTGTTTCTAGGATAAATAATTGGGGATAATCGATAAGTCATCCGTAGTTGTGCCTATGCTACAGTCATTTCCACAAGACCGTATACCTCACAAAATAAAAACAAAGTGTTACAAGTAAGAAATTTTATTTTTTATTGAAAGTAAATACAAAATACATTTTCGCAATTATATTTAATACATGGTCCAATCGCCGTCACTATTGATTATTGACTGGCATCTTCGGTGACAACTTTCGGCCAATTTTTCCGCGTAGTCTGTCGATAAGTTATTCCAAATTGATTTGGATTGATTTTGAAGCTCCTTGAAGCTTCTGCTTCATTAATCCCCAAACATTTTCAATAGGATTGGCATCCGGCGATTGCGAAGGCCAATCAAGTACTTGAATGTTATTTTCTTCTTTCCAGCGTGTACACAACCGGCTTCTATGTTTCGGATCGTAGAAACCAATCGGTGTTGTCGTTCCCATATAGCATCCTAGCAGACTTCAATAATCCTTTCTTGTACAAAATGATCATCCTTTCAGCAGTAAGAATTCCGGTAAACGTTATTAATTTTCCGAAACCGCGTGCAGAAAAGCATCCATAAACATGGACCTTCACAGGGTGTTTAACGGTTCGGTTCACGACAGCTTCTCCTTTTTGTGACCACACTCGTCTTCTGAACGTATTTACAGCAAAACTTGATTCATCCGTAAAGATCACGTTGTCCCAATCACGATCGATGTTTTCCTTAGCCCACTCTACACGTCTTCGCTTCTGGTTTTCGGTAAGTAATGGTTTCATCAAGGCATACCTGGTTTTGATGTTTTCCTCTTGTAATCTTCGCCGAATCGTATTCAAGGACACGTAAATATTCTTCTTCGATAACATTTCCTTTGCTTGCACTAAGGTAGTAACGGACGGATTTTTCTTAAAAATATCAATGATGGCCTTATCCTGGGTTTTTGAAGTGCTTCGGGTTTTACCCCTACCAGGTAGATCGTCTACATTTCCAGTATCTTTAAAACGCTTTATCCACTTATTCACAAACTGTGTCGAAACTTTCAGGTACTTTCCGGCCGATGCAGGTGTCATTTTTGGTCCTTTCGGATGACTTACTAAAAACACAGCTTCGAATCGTTTTTTGTAAATCGCACTCATTTCACTTGACGTCTTATCACTCTCCTACTTGAACTTAGAATGACCAAATTTATACAATGCGAAAAAGAGGAAAAATGCAGGTAACTAAAAGTCCCCCACCACTCTTTGAGAAATGGTGCATTAAAAAGTTACAAAGTATACGCTCTTGTGGAAATGACTGTAGATCTAATTTTCGTTTTGGGTAAATCCTATCAATTAGAGGAGGGACGAAGCGAGCTTATGTCATATCTTATATGAGGATCTACGCAAAGATGAAAATAATTTTTTATTCAGTGGAATTGGAATTTTTGTGACACTTGGTTTCATCCTGCACATCAACTTAATACGCGTCCGTAGCTCGAAACACGGTCGTTTGTGGTTTAAGCCCCACAACGGGACAAATACTTTTTATTCTGAAATTCCCTCTATTTAATTTCTCCAAGCTTAGTGGTTTCGTACGGATAGAAGCACTCATCAGGTCTTGCATCTTTGCAGCTATCTATAACTTTTTCAACTTTTTCCGCAGCAT
This sequence comes from Chloromyia formosa, assembly GCA_964017055.1. Classification (NCBI taxonomy): domain Eukaryota; kingdom Metazoa; phylum Arthropoda; class Insecta; order Diptera; family Stratiomyidae; genus Chloromyia; species Chloromyia formosa. Next base: position 27,051,168 of record OZ024815.1, on the reverse strand, counting down.
TGCCTCCTTAGATGCATTACATGAAGAACTCAAGGATACTGTTCACCGCCAAGACACAATTAGGAACTGTATACAACCAGTTGAGATGTCAAAATAAACATACCAAATTCATGTTTATACTTGTCGTCTAGAGACTCAAATTCAGGTCGCGATTCAATGCAAACTTGACGTCAGACTTCTTTTGTGGCATTTCCGTCCTTGTATATGTATTTCTAGAAGTTTGTCCCGCAATACAGGTCCTCTTTAAACAAGGCTTATCAAAAATTCCGTAGCAATATGATAATCCATTATTATTTTAAATAACGACTAAACACTGCGACCGTGGCTCCTGACCGTTCGATTTAAAACCGTGTGAGAAAGCACACATTTGATCCCATATGCCACAGCATGTTCGGTCGCCGTGAATTGTTGTGGCTGTACACGGCTGCTACACGGCGAGATTTCATGTTTTAATGGTGACCGTGCAGTGTGAAAGGGGTTATACTCTTCTTCAGTCAACTAATTTCGCCATATCGGTTTTTAGCCGTACGGCGGAAACCGGATAGTGTGATAGTGTTCATACAAGTCACGGCACGTGACACGCCGATGTGTTTATCGCGATCTACCTATCGGCAGCTCAAAACCCCTACAGGTCTTCTGCATTGCAGAAATGTTCTCACCCATTTATGTTGTGTGGAACGAACGAAACTATTGAGCGAAACACGCAAGTCTAGGTCGAGGACATGTAACGGATGGTTTGGTGGGCATCCAAAGATGCCCGTCGGGACGGAGCCTAAAGTAGCATAATGACCGTGAAGGTCGGGCCGTGCCATCTGGCGAAGAAAACGGGCCCTCAACGAACTAAGCAGCGGCCTATGCTTGTTGTAGCTCAGTTCGGGAGACGTGGGCGGAGTTTTCGCCGCTCATTGCCCCTGTCCTTTACGTATTAATAAAAAATTCAGAGGCCCGAGGAAGACAATACAAACATGGGAGGCAAAAATTGGGAATGATAAAAAACAGGGCGATATGGATGGAATGGTTGGCGGACGGCGCAGATTCCTTCTCTCTTACATCGGGATCCAAGTGTAATGGGGCCCTCGGCCTCTGGTTTTGTACCACCGACAGATCCTTACTCGTCAGGTGCTGCCATAGATCTGCCGGTGGAAGCAGCAGAACCAGATCAGAATATGGCTCATTACAGGACAGCTTCTACTTCGAGACCGGCAAAGAAGTGCTGCCATAGACCTGCCGGTGGAAGCACAACCAGACCAGAATATGGTTCATTAGCAACACGATAGTATTCCCAAGAATCAATTCAAGTTTGTGGATACTAAATTGCCCAGTTGACGTTTCGTTGGCATAAACTAGTTTCGGAGAATGCAGTTGCCAGCATACACCTCCTTTTGTTGACATACATACTCGTATACCTCCACTTTATTTTTTGACTTTTAATTTATTCGACTTTTTCAAATCAAACTTTCTCAGATGTTGCAATTTGTATAACTACTCGAAATCTGCAAACTTTACTCTGGCACATTGAGTTGCATTCTTTAAGAAATACCCGAAAAGCGAAAACTTGTGATATTTTTCAAGAGGCTTAAAAAATATATCGGAATTTATTTACGTATAGTTCATATATATATATGTATATAGTATGTGTTTATCGCGATCTACCTATCGGCAGCTCAAAATCCCTACAGGTCATCTGCATTGCAGAAATGTTCTCACTCATTTATGTTGTGTGGAACGAACGAAACTATTGAGCGAAACACGCAAGTCTAGGTCGAGGACATGTAACGGATGGTTTGGTGGGCATCTAAAGATGCCCGTCGGGACGGAGCCTAAAGTAGCATAATGACCGTGAAGGTCGGGCCGTGCCATCTGGCGAAGAAAAGGGGCCCTCAACGAACTAAGCAGCGGCCTATGCTTGTTGTAGCTCAGTTCGGGAGACGTGGGCGGAGTTTTCGCCTCTCATTGCCCCTGTCCTTTACGTATTAATAAAAAATTCAGAGGCCCGAGGAAGACAATACAAACATGGGAGGCAAAAATTGGGAATGATAAAAAACAGGGCGATAAGGATGGAATGGTTGGCGGACGGCGCAGATTCCTTCTCTCTTACATCGGGATCCAAGTGTAATGGGGCCCTCGGCCTCTGGTTTTGTACCACCGACAGATCCTTACTCGTCAGGTGCTGCCATAGATCTGCCGGTGGAAGCAGCAGAACCAGATCAGAATATGGCTCATTACAGGACAGCTTCTACTTCGAGACCGGCAAAGAAGTGCTGCCATAGACCTGCCGGTGGAAGCACAACCAGACCAGAATATGGTTCATTAGCAACACGATAGTATTCCCAAGAATCAGTTAAAGTTTGTGGATACTAAATTGCCCAGTTGACGTTTCGTTGGCATAAACTAGTTTCGGAGAATGCAGTTGCCAGCATACACCTCCTTTTGTTGAGATACATACTCGTATACCTCCACTTTATTTTTTGACTTTTAATTTATTCGACTTTTTCAAATCAAACTTTCTCAGATGTTGCAATTTGTATAACTACTCGAAATCTGCAAACTTTACTCTGGCACATTGAGTTGCATTCTTTAAGAAATACCCGAAAAGCGAAAACTTGTGATATTTTTCAAGAGGCTTAAAAAATATATCGGAATTTATTTACGTATAGTTCATATATATATATGTATATAGTATGTATAAAGTACGGCAACTATACTGTAAGTCACATATTTACATAAGAACTTTTCCAGTTGAGAAAAGTTTCGTAAAGTCGATCAGAGAATGCCTTTTTCCCCCATGACAGATACTTCCGGCGAACTTTTGTAATCCTCTTTTCTCCCGCTCGAAACTTTTCATGTCAATCCTATCTTAATCCAATGAATGCATGAGTAAAAAGTTATCCCGTCGAGTATGCATGCAATTCTGTTTATATTGATTTTCTGCCGCCACAAATCATCCTGAGTGGCTCCGTCCGTCGTCATCCATTGCACTCGAATTATGCAAAGTTTCGCTAGTCCTTTTGCGCTGCACATTTCAATTGAGCGTTTGAGCTTGCAATGGGGAATTAAATGCATGGGGGCTTCGCGTCGGAAATCCTGTTTAGAGGTTGTCGAGTGTCTGACTATCATAGTAGGAGTTAATAAATGAGTTATGTACGAGTATATCTACCGAATATTCATTGTTGAGGACTAAATACCTATGTATGTATATAACATTCTGGTACATACGATGGCATACTATTATTGCATTCAAATTAGAGAGGATGACTTAGGAAAATAGTTGTTCGGGACTGGAACCATGCACTGACATAAATAAAACTCGCCTTAGGGAATTATGTGACACAGTTGTGCTGCGCTATGAGAAAAGGTAGCTTACAGTGTGCCATTGTGCATCTTGTGTAACTTTTACTTTGAAGACTCGTTCATTAATTTTATTTACGCTATTACAGTGAATCCTTCAAGCCACTTTCAAAGCCATTTCCCTGGAGTCGTTTTCAACCAGGCTCGAGGAAGATGGAAAAAACATACCCGATACTTTCCCTCAAGTTGACCTAATCGCGTTAAGTCCCATCAACTCTATGTAATACTCGTAGATTGATTGGTTAAAGGTCTTCTCCTTATCGTAGTCCTGTTGCTTTTGAACGGTATTAATTCTCGTCTGTCAGTGTTTCGGCAAGTTTGCTTTCCTCCTGATAGGAATACGCAACGTTAGCATTTTTTAATATTCCCCCATTACTAATGAGAACTCGAAGACATCGTAACATGTCACGTAGACGCTTGGGCTCGACGAGACGGGATGAATGATTTTCCTGCCGCTTTCTGTACACATCGATTTTCTTTTTTTTTTGCAACTGCAGTTCCGGAATGAGGATCTGTCAGGGTGTCGCTTTCTCTTGTTTGACAAAAACCCACTTACAGAGTTTTGAAAAATGAGGTTATCTTATTTCATTTAAATGTACGAGACATACTTCACTTTTAATGATTTCATACGAATGGCTTGACGACCGTCATGACATGACCTATGACCTCATTGAATCACTTGAAGAGATAAGGCACTGACATTCGAGTTGCAGTCGCAACGAATGCGAGTTGACCAGGTGCGTAGAAAAGAACATCATATCGGCTATAAGTCTCAGTCGCGCAGAGTCCGAGTCGAGGTCGAGCCAATCCATCAGCGAAAATCCTTAGACAATTGATTTAAGTGCTTGTGAAAACTTTTAGATGTAGTTCTCCCGATGAAATTAAGCGCTAGTGTGCGGATATGAAAAACAAATGAAATTCTTGTGATGTAAAATATTTTTTTTTTAGCATGAATGGATTTCCGATATTTACATACCAAAATAAGCGCTTGCTACCCTCGGATTGCGGGCGTAGCCCTCTATATTCCGGTTTCATTTTAATCGAAAGCGATTGTCATTGCTAATTTTTTCCTGATTTTCTACTGTTTTCATACACGATTCCTTTCCATTTACATCATTATTTGGTTATATGTATGTACAAAATAAAAAACACACCACACACACCGCGCCGGGAAATTCACTCTGTAATTTCATAATATAGTACATTCGAAAAAGGAATATTGTTTTGATTTGATATTCATAATAATCAGGAACTATGTAATGTTTACTCGTTTTCATGAGTAAATACATGTATCTTTTTTTTTACTTTTGGGTATGTGATGTGGTGCTAAAAAATAAATTAACAGAAAAATGCTCTGCTCTACTAAATTATTACCTGTTGGTGGATGAAACCAATTCACCGTGAAACGTCACATACCAATATCAAGTTTAGTGACCTTAAAAATGATGGTATAGCATTCTGCTCTGAACTATATGCTCGTAATATTATAGGCCCCGTTTATACCGTGGAACTAAAAGGAGTATCAACTAGATCATATTAGTTAAATAAAAATAAATAACTGGCGCAACAGTCCAATTTGAACCACGGCCTCGAGATGAGTTAGCATCATCTCATTTTCTAGATCGTGACGGTTTTTGTGCAGAGGTATGTGATCAGCAACACGCTCAACCGAGTTATTTACCCCATAATGGGTACTCATTTCACAGCTGAGTGAGCTCATAGTCCGACACGTAAATCCCCGGAATCGAACCGGGGCCCAGTGCGTTGAAGGCGAACGTGCTAACCGTTGCGCCATCCGGACTAGATATTAGTTAGATTTAGTTCTAATTCCTGGAGTGTTTATACCGACCAGCACTAAATATGGCAAATGTCAGATGTGGAGAATTTTAGAAATGTAAAGAGCCAGTAGATTTTTGCTTTTACCCGGCAACGACGGAAACGCCAACTAATCCAATTTTTAAGTCCAGTACCGTAGCGCAAATGGAGCTAACAGTTAGCCCAGTCAACTAATCCGATATGTTTACATCGTGGTGAGTTAGCTGGGATTAGTTAATACTCAAACATAGTCCCGTGGTATAAACGTATAGTAATATTTAAAAATTTAACTGCTAATTGGTACAAGTTTATATGTACTGTGATGTTCGACATTGATCGACATTGCCGTAGTGACGTAATGGTGACTAATGAATGGCTAATTGCCGCGTTTAATTTGACATATTTTATGATCTCTGGCTAACTAGATTAATTAATTTTATTGTATTTTTTGCATTATTCGCGGTTCGGGATTTATTTTCGCCAAATTAGTTACAAATCAACTACATACATATTTCGGTCTGTAACTAAAGCCGCCGAGTGCGTTAGCCTCAACCTCCTCATCGCCCCGGGGAAGATTTGATTTATTAGTATGTTTGTTCAATCCGTTTGGTCTTTTTTTCTGATAAAATTGAAGAGCTCGGAGGGAAGGTAACCATTTTTAGCACCTGAGTCTATGATGTATTCTTTTTCTACCCTAGATTTTATAAAGTATAGGGTATATTGTTGTTACAACAAAAATATGTAAGACCTTAAAGGAGACTCCGGAGGTATAGCGAAGTATATATATAAATGATCAGGGTCACCTCCTGATTCGATTTGGCCATGTCTGTCCATTTGTCCATCTGTCTGTCCGTCGGCACGATAACTATCGATAGAATGAAGTTAGAGGCTTGAAATTTTGGTCAAATGCTCGCAGTATGATCTAATTGGTTGGTATTGAAAATCGGCATAATCCAGCCAAGAGAACGCCTACCTCCCCTACATATGTATGTAAAATAATAAAATGTATCTATAACTCCCAATTGAATAAACCTGAAAAGCTCTAGCTTTGGTTGATGGCTCAAGAGGGTAATTTTACACTCTCTTGGAAAAATTAAATCGATCAGTTGGAAACTAACGGTACTTTTCTTACAAAGAGCTCTAACCTAACCTAATTTTTCCACGTTTTTTGTCTATAACTCTTGAATCAATCGTCGTAGAGACTTGATTTTTGGTATGTACACTGCAGATGAAAAGCTGCTTCCGTTTTAGAAAAAATGAGCATAATCAGACCAAAGGAATGCCGACCTCTCCTACAAATATCAAACAATTAAATAATCATTTAACTACGATAACTTTCGATATAATGAAGTTAGCGAATTGAAAGGCAAGATCCGACAAAAGCAGCCCCTACCTCCGCAACAAATGATACTTCGTATAGGCAATATCTTTCGATAGAATAAAGCTAGCAAGTTAAAATTTTGGCCAAATGATTACTAAAGAATCCAGTTGGGTGGTGTTGGAAATGGGCATGGTCACGCCTAAAAGACGCCTACTTCCCCTTTAAACTATATCTCAAATATATGGTAACTTCCCATAAAATGGAGCTAGCGACTGGAAATTTTGGTCAAATATGTGTGGTGTGGATTAGTTAGTTGATTTTGGGAATGGGCAAGATCCTATCTCCCCTATAAAGTTATGATAAAAAGAACTCATTCGTCTCAAATGGCGTCCACCTTCCCTATAAATGTCCTTTCATCGTTGCTTCATTGGTTATCTTTATCTCAAACCGACCATATAGGAAATATATAATACTATCTATGCATATAGCTGTTGCATATGTGAAATGTTGGTGTCACCACTAGGTCTGCACAAGTCTAGGGTATATACGTTTCGGACTTGGGTCTCGTTTCAAGAACCGTTGAAGGGTAAGGAGGACCGTGAATCATAAATGGAACGGTGCGAAAAGGAATGGTTCGAGTTTGTGGTGATCGTTCTCTGGGCGGATCTCCTCAAGATATTTAAAATGATCCGCCCTTGTTCTTCAACAATATAGATATACCCGCTTTCTATCGCGTCTGAGTGTGGCTTGAGAACGGCAACCATCCGTGTTCTTAAATGTCCATAGTAAACTGTAAGTTTTGCTGTTACTGTTTTCTTCAGGCTAAAATTTCCACCACTACAAATAGCGAAAATTGCATCTACATACATAATTTACCTTAGCTGCGTTTATGCGACAAACGACTAGGGTTCTTGTCATTAGCCACGAAAAAAGAGAGATCAAACGCCCTGCTCCAACATAAACAGCTTCATTTATGGCGTTGCTCTAATCGTTTGTCGCAGCTCCAACTAACCGTTTTTGTTTCCCTGGTTTGAGACGTGATAAAAATTCGCTTGGCCTAGAACTACGGTCGATATTGTATGTCGCTCGTATTCGAGTAGCCAGGCCGAGCACCACGGTTCACAACGACAACGTCCACCCCTAGTACCCCCAGCAGTGTACACAGCCTGTGTTGTCGGACATCGTCAACCACGTTGACCTGAAGTTTTTATATTACTATTGAGACCCAGTTAAAAACCTCTATCTTTCACGAATGCCCCACGATGCCTTAAGTATTACTTCGCGAGATGTCGTTGGCTAACTAGTTGCATTCGGACGGAGTTGACACACGGCTTCCTAATTTCGGTTTGATCGAAACATATTCTACAATATTTCCCGTGTTCTAGGACTTCAGCTACTACTGGTATTCCCGACAACCCGGACTATCCGGCGAGTCGTCCAACTTAAATCTGTGGAGATATTGTCTATAGTCCCATACCAAGTAGGGAACAGGTAATAGTTTAATTTGCCGTGCTACCAGTTTATCCACAACTTGATTAGCGGGATTGGTGTATGCCTATTGACCTGTTGGCGATTCCTTCAATTGCATCTGCCATTTTCTTAGAAACTCGCTTCTTCCCCTTTTTACATCCTTCTCAGATTTTGGATGGCTCCAAATGTCGGTCTACGTAAAGTCGGTTCGTTTCGTCCACTAGTATGTCTAAGTGTCACCATACACTGTTGAACTCGAGCACGAACCTAGTACAAGTGGACCGGCTTTCTTCACACCTATGTGAAGTGTGTGTGTGTGTTTCAGAGCAGGATCGAGTTCGAGATCGACAGTGTATGGTGACACTAATATTGGGGTACTTGTAGTGTTGCAAACGTAGCGAAGGGCCTCGGCCCACACCGGTGACGAGTACAACGGGATTTATGTGATGACTCTTCTGGTCAGTCTTGGGTCCCTATGCTACAATGGCATTCGCTGCTTTTTCACTTACGTACTTGAGATGCTCTCCGAAGGTCAGCATGATGATGATATTGCTTCCGGCTCTGATCTTCAGAGAATTCCTCTTTTTGCGGTTGCTAATGAGGACGGCTTTTCTTTTCTGCACTGCCAACTCTAGATCTACCTTTTCCAATCATAACTTGTAATTGCCTTCTCGGCATACATTTCAGCGCATTTTGGATCTTTAGCAATTTACCAGCACAGCGATATCATCCGCGACGCCGACTATCGGCACGTCTTTAAGCACTGAAAGGTCCAAGATGCCATGATGCTCCACAATAGAGGGCCGAGGCATACTTGCGGTACCCCTGTTGACGAGATCCGTTTAAGAATCTTTCCCGCAGTGTCTAGCAGACATATTGGGCGGTATGAATTCGGTTTACTTTTATTTGGTTTTGGAAGTAACACCAATTTCAGCCTTTCACATATTTGGAAAAGTATGAACCGCAACTTTCAACACCCTGTTGGGTGTATCATCTGGACCTGGAGCTTTCTTGTCCCCGATTTTGGAGGCTATTTGAAGGAGTTCACTTTCCGATATTGCAAGATAATCCTCTTCGTACGCAATGGTGTCGTGTTCTAGTGGACGTAGTTTGTGTTGAAAAAACAGTACTGAGACTATTCTTTCCAGAAGAACGGGACACTTCAGCTAGGGTGGTTATTACCTGCTACTTTTTATCATTACCACCGTTACCCGGACCAGAACCGGGGAAGTACTCCCTTTGTTAATAAAAGTCATCCTCAATCTTGATCATAATTTATAAAGTCTCAGTTCAAGCTAAGTTGTTGAATGAAAATGGGAAAACTTCAACAGGTCGACGTAGTATTTTACTTCACTAAATATAGGGCACGTCGAGCCTAATGATGTTCAAATTCCGCCCTTGGTTTCCATGTCAGTGCTTTATCCAAAGATTAGACATTACAAAGATACCGCACCACTTCATACAAATTAACGCAAGTGCCTATTCATTGCATATGTGTTGGTTTCCATAGTGCAAGCATGTTACTCACACAATAAAACGTTATTGGCAGTTGTCATTACTGAAGTGTTGCCGTCTCTATCTCTTTCAAACCGATTTACCTTTGAATTATTGGCACCGCAAGGCTTATTTTTGTGCATTATCTTCGCAATGTATAATCTTTGCTTTATCTACACCAAATTTTTACTGTGGGTGCAGATACCATTGCAATTATGTACGAATGTTATCTTCACACTAACAATATGTTATGTTTGTACATTTAAATTTGTTGTTCAGTTTTGATCAAACCAATCCAAATCGTGAATAATAAGAATTTACTACATACAGTGTAGGCTCTCATAACTGACATCATCAGGACCAAAAATTTTGCCCAGTTATGGTTAAAAGTATCTATTTTTACTCAACCAAAAATGACCAAAATTGAATCGGTAGTGAAATTAAAATTTTTTTAAACACCCTGCAAGGGTTGGCACTGGTTGTACATGGGAGGAGGGGCGGAAAAAAATAATGGTAATTCATTTTTTTTGTATGCCAACCAGCGTTATCAAGAAATAGCAACACTTGCTTATTACGCCATCTCATATGTTTATTGAATGTCACTAAAAGTCATGAAAATGTTAAGAAAGGCAGTTGCAAAACTATCGAGTTGTCCGGCTATCAGAAGTTTAGTCTGAAATATAACTGAAACAGGCTTATCCGTGTCCGACTTTAGCGTCCAGTCAAGAGAACCAAACTTATTTGAAAATATGCAAAAAAAAAAAAATCGGAACTTAACAATTTGCCCGCTTATAAGAGGTGTCCGGTTATGGGAGGTGTAGGTGTCCGTACAGGGAGCGTACACTGTATTTATTTCTACTGTAACTGCGATGGCTCTAATTACTAAATGAAAGATCAAAGAGATCACCTCCTTAAATAAATTTGTTTGATAACTATAAAATGCATTGCATGCAATTGTTCATCGGTCGGGCAAAACCCGACAAAGAAAAATCCCCATTTCTAAAATAATTTTACAATTTCTCAAATACACACCCTGTACCAAGCCATAAGAAATGAAAAAAAAAGCGTTCGTTTGGAGGTAATAATTAGCATACTGTAAAATTGTGGAATTTCATCCGAATGCTGGTGGTGCGCTACGCTATTATTTAATTTGCGCACAGGAGAAGCAGCATAATATCCAAACGGACGCGTTTTCTCGCCCATGTTTCTCATAAACACGAGTAAAAGATATTTTTGAAACAGCTCCGACGGGCCATGTGGTGTTTCTTTTCTGTTGCTTGCTGCCCGCGAGGAGATGATGTGTTTTCATGAGTACAAACGACGGACCCTTGTAAAATACCAATACAAAATTTCACCCGGAGTGTAAATTCAAATCGTTCTTGACGAATTTAATTTCGGAGTTCAGTACAAAATCGACCACGCGCCTCTTGAATTCCAGATTTTTTTTTCACGCTTCTACTTCCGTTCGGTCGAAGCCGGCAGTTTTTTTTTCATTTTATTAGTTGCAATAATGATACTTATTTTTATGTTTATCTAGTGCAATGTGTTTGTGCAAATGCGACTGTGGCTATTCGTCCTTGATGCTCAGAAACGAGGATAAATAGTGAAAGCCATTGATATTTTACGATACATGCGATCCTGCAACGAATTCCTTCGAAATCAGTGATATATAGTATATTTGACTCGAAACTAGAATTTAAATTATTTATCGAAATTTCCGAAAAGACTTTACAAAAAGTGCTCAGTGGAAAGTGGGTAATTTATTAAAAGTGTCAAGTGTGACAGTTATTTAATAATGGAGAATAGGGATTGGAAGATGTTAACGTAATACTCAGACAACATTGGCCTCGTTTTCTAATTAAATATCATGAATCTGACTTTTCTTGATTTCTCCTCCATATGCTTTCCCCTCCGGTAAAATATGTACCGTCAACTGTCAATTTTTGAAACCGAAAATATTCCCTTTCGGATCTGAATACTGAATAAGTATTCAGATTCGATGGGGAATAGGCTGCGTTTTGGCGAACTCTGATTAAATATCATGAATCTGACTTTTCTCGATTTCTCCTCCATATGCTTTCCCCTTTAGTAAAATATGTACCCGTCAACTGTCAATTTTTGGATCTGAAAATATTCCCCTCCGGATCTGAATACTGATAAGTATTCAGATTCAACATGAATGAATACTGAATAAGTATTCAGATTCGAAGAGGAATATTTTCAGATCCAAAAATTGACAGTTGACGGTACATATTTTACCGGAGGGGAAATATGGAGGAGAAATGGAGAAAAGTCAGATTCTTGATATTTTAATCAGATTTCGCCAAAACGCAGCCATTGAATGGAAAACGAGGGTGGATCAAAAAATACAAATCCCCCCAAAGCAGGAAATACACTTGTTTAATATAATTTTCTTTTAGTTTTATAAACATTTTCCAGCGCTGCTTTAGCCTCTTTGACCATTCTAAATAATAGTTTTCCGTGTCCAGTTCTTTAAAATAATCGTTACGGCCGCAATTCGCTTTAGGGACTACAAATTACGGTATATCCAGGGATTACAAATCTACCGTATAGTATATACCGTCATAAAAATCGCTTCACACAAAAAATAGGTTCTCACCACCAAGATCCGAAAGGCTTATACTGCGCACCCTGTATATAAAGAAAATTATATCATCCAGTAACTGAAGGACAATTTCCAATGAGACTCCTTTTAATAGTGCTCCTTCTCCTGATATGCTTATTCATAAAAGGAGCGTTTTTGCGTCTTTATCCGGTTCAGTTTAGTTTAAGTTATTCATAGTCCAATTGCAGTCAAATGTTGTTAAAACAGTCTAAGTCCGGCCACACACCGTCGAACACGAACTCAAACACGGTGCAAGTGTCCTCCGAATGGCTCAATTCAAGACACACACACTTCACACAAATCTGAAGAAAATTGTCCACTTGTACCATAGGTTCGTGTTCGAGTTTGTGTTCAACAGTGTGTGGGCAGGGTAATACGGATGAATTTTGGACCGTTGCGCCAAAATAGGCTACACCTTAGGCGCAATAAAATACATACGTCTTTTTCCATCGAGCGTACGATTTATGTACAATCAGATAAATACAAGAGCAGAAAATAAACCCGTATAGGTTTAGGTTGTTGTTAAGCGTCTTGTTAACTAATCCATAAAGGTTAAGAGTTGCAAAAGAAACGCGCCTATTGAAATATGTTCAGCGGATAAATATAGCGACTTCTGAAAGAAACATGAAAAATATTTATTCGGAATTTGTCACATCAAAGAAAATAGAAATTATAGATTTTAATTTATTTTATATACATAATGTATTGTTGTAAGAAAACTTTTATTGCTTGGACTGTGATGATGGACGCCATATATTGGCCCAACTGAGGGGCTGTGTGTTGTAAGGAATTCATGTACAAATTCTGAAAACGTTTTATGTAGGGAAGTAACAGCCAGAAAATTTGAAAAAGAATCGCTATTAGAATCGCTATTGAAACCTGCTCTGCTCTGCATAGCTGTTAAAAGAAACGCGCCTAATTATTTTCTTTTCTGATCAGTGTTGCCTTAATCCAGAATCTACAAATTCGAATCTGATCAAATTGAAAAAATATAACCAGATAGTATAGATTCCACAAGAGTGATCACTTCATAGAACTTTCGCCTATGCCAGTAGATTTGTATGTATTGACAAATAGTATAGACTACATAAGAGAGTCAATACCCACAAATCTACCGGCGGAGGCTAAAGTTGTATGGAGTGAGCTTTCTATTTGTCATCATCATCATCATCGTGGCGCGACAGCCCGACGTCGGGCCTTGGCCGCCTGGATCATTGTCCTCCAATTATCTCGGTCACGTGACCGCGTCCTCCAATTTTGGGAGCCCAACAGCTGCGAGGCGTCCACACCTACTGAGCTCTCCCAACGAGATCTCGGTCGTCCTCGCAGTCTCGCTCCGTCGACTCGTTCTGCATTCATTACTCTCTTAGGCATGCGATCATCGTCCATTCTTTGTACATGCCCTGCCCATTGAAGTCGTTGTAGTTTGACGATTTTCGAGACTTGCAGCTCATCGTACATTTCATACAACTCATGGTTGTACCGGATGCGCCATCCATCTCGATCGCAAACAGCCCCGAAAATTCGCCGTAGAACCTTACGTTCAAAAGTGTCTAACATGTTTTCGGAGGCTTGAGTTAGGGTCCATGCTTCGCAGCCATAGCATAGCACTGGTCGTATAATGGTTTTGTACACGCGGAGCTTCGTGTTTCTGTGGACATGCTTCGATTTCATTATGGGGAGAACCGAGAAAAAAGTCTTATTAGCTAACTGTATCCGTCGCTTGATTTCGTCAGTTTCGTTTCTTTATTTGTCAATACATACCTATACAAATCTACTGGTAGAGGTGGAAGTTCTATGGAGTGATCACTCTTGTGGAATCTATACAATTTAATATAACCTAACTAGTGTTTACTTGTCTTCTTGTTCTCTGTGGTATTTGACTTCGGATTCCGCCTTCTTTGGTTTATCACGTTGTGTTCAACCACTACTATGCTCTAATCTTCCTTTAATGCCCATCACACTCTAGCTTTCGATACCCAACGAATTTAGAGGCCTAGGGTCCGCCATATATTCCGTAAAACTCGTGGTTGTACCTCCTTCACTATTGGTCACCATCGAGCGGTCGACTCTCTAATTTCTACACTTCTTCAGTTTTTTAGTAAAAGCTACTTCTATTCGAGAGTCAATGTTAATAGGCTTTAGTAAATGTCGGAATTGGAGGATTCGTAGACTTTCCACTTCATTATCTTATCCGGATACGAACATCGGCTTTAGTGAGACTATAGTGAAGAAGTTAAGGGGGTTTTAGACGGTTATATCAGTTTCAGTCGTTCATTACGTGTAGTTAAGCTGTCAGTTCTCCATCAATTCCTTTCTACCCTAAACTTATGGAAAACGGATGGAGAACGCATAGCTCAACTGATAGGTCGACTAATCAATTGATGGGTGGACTGATATGTGATATCTTCATTGATGGCTGGACAGAAACTGAAATGGCATCTAAAGATCTCTTTAATTGTAAAAAAAAAACTCCTGTTGATTTTGTTTGATATTTTTAAGGATTCAAAATAGAGATGAATTGGTTGAGGCAACTTTCGGATATAATATTTTTTTAGCCAATAATTCATTATAATAGTTAATTCTGTTAGGGCGTTTTCTCAATGTCTAGTTTAAGTTTATCCCATTGGTAAACATTAAACGCCACCCGTCCTCCAGTTAAAAATTCATTGGACGATAATTCCAAACAGCGGATACGGGCTGCTGAGATTTTGGCAGCTAGAACTGTTTACGTTTGCACATTCAAATGAGACAATTAAACTGGTCAGAGAACAGAACAGAGTTCTGAAAACTCATTGGATGGAAGAGGATTTGAAACCAATTCAGCCGCAAATTAATGCTCATAGACGGTACAGACGTAGAATAGAATACAACCGGCGCGGCGACAGAATTCCGCCAAGAAAATCAGCTGATTTTTCTACTGCATATTTTGAGCGTTGCATACGCTAACGTTTAGTTTAGTGTCTCAGATAGCTAACTGGCAGTTTAACAAGGCCTTGTGAAAGCGGCCCTTAATGGGGAAATGATAGTCTCCGTTAACTTAAGCTGTTTAATACGTTAACCCTTCCAAGCACACTATAAATCTACATATTTTGTTTCAAAGAACTATTGTATTCATCTCGTCCTGTCGTGCATATACAATACTTAACTTATAAGTCATTCCATACTTTCATTTATAGATTTTTGTTCATATGTGTGTGCAAGTGTTGTGTTTGTGTAATTTATGACAATATGCAAGAAGCACGAAAAGTGAACGTAGTGTTAACACCTGATGGTAATCGAAACAAACCGCCCATTTCGGCATCGCCCCAACGCCAGTTGAAAAAACGCGATTCCGTTTCAAGTGATATAAGCTCCTCCCGTCCGAATAGTACGACAACGTCCGAGGGAAATAACTCAACGGGTGATGATGAAGAAAACCTATCGAGTGATAGTAGCGAGGAGGACTCTGACATGGGAGATAGTAGCGATGACGATGAAAAAGGTTTGGATCCGATTACAGAGGAAGCGTCGATGAGACAACGAAGTGGCGATGAAAATGGTTATTGGATTTTTTTTTCGTATTTTTATTTTTAGAATTTTGAGTTATGGAAGATGAACACTTAGGAGAATTGTTTTTTGAAAGTCATGGAAATTGAGTTTAACTTGTCCTAAGTGGTCGTACTTCAAAAGTTTGGCTTTCACATGTATGCAATGGATACTTTTATTATAATGTCATACTCGATTGAATTTCTTGCGTCTTGAATGTCTGAAATTGGAAGTACGTTTTCTTTGAGATTGCTTCTTTAGATGCAGAGTAGAACAGATGAAGTGAAAAAAAAAAGAAATTAAATGATTTTTATTCCATTACCTGCCGTTAATATACGAGTATTTTCACAATAACCAAAACCAACATGATTTATTGTATTGCCTTGAAATGACTTTTAACATTTCCTTTAATTTTTCTTATTGAAATTAAATTACATTAGCCTTATCTATATGTATAGGAGCATACCCTACATTAGTTCTTCCGTACGAATCGATGATAGCCTATTTTTACACATACTCGTACACGCTTGAATCCCTCCCATTGACTTCTATATTATTGTTTTCGCCTATATAAAATATCATCATGCAACATTCGACCAACAAACAATAACTTCAAAAGTACATTCTTCAGCAATTCTTGAATACCTCATTGACTCGAAACAAAAACATCTTGATGCTAAAAATTGTAATGAGATTGCAGATAGGTTTTTTTTTTACAAAAGCGGATAAAATCAATAGCTTCAACCCTTCTTTCTGCTCCTCTTGCTAAAATGAACGCGATGCAGTGCACGATAAATAAGGGAGAAATATAGGGCAAAAAGTAGGAAGCAATTATTACTGCATGACAGTTTCCAACCTCCTTTCAAGTGGACTGTGAACTCATTACAAAAAGAAAGTCCTTTGAATATGCGATTCGTATATCCTTTTCCGCAGGACTATTAAGGGGTATTGTATTGTGAAATTTTCATCTGAGTATCTAAAGAAATTCTGATTTTGTAGTTTTTTTTTTGTATATTGCACGTGTATTTATTTATTTTAGGATGCATTTAAGGATTATTCCACAGTTTCGAAATTTAAAACTTAATTTCTTTTACTGAATAATTGGTAAAGATATTCGTTATTATGTAAATTGAACCTCAGATAGGATCATTAACGGAGACGCCTATGGCTGATCATTAAGCGTTTATTCCTGACCTAAATTTCATGCAGAATTCATTAGCTGCTTTCTTTGAAAAGTCTTCATTACACCCTTTCACTGAAAATCTAAAAGAAAAATGTCAAATCGAATCAGGCTTTTATGATAAATACTGCTCGCTTGTTTTCGACATTACGTATGTACAATACAACAAACGCTCACTGATTGGCATAATGTTTTTTCAATCATGCTGAATATGCTCGATCAATCATGTTATTCAAGCGAAATTTTGCCTGATTATTTTGATTGTTCAAGCGACTTAACAAGTAAAACTAAAAAAAAACTAAACTACACATACTGGACAAGCTTGTGCAAGCATAATTGTCAACGACAGTCCACATAAAACTCGCATTTGTTCCAAACATCAATCGTTATGGCGAAGGAGAACTGTGCATGTTTCCACAAAATTATTGATCATGCATGCTTGTCATTTGTATGCTTGAGCGTTTGACCTGTAATATATCAACAAAACGCTGCAATATTTGCCTTTCGGTTGCCTGCACAAACACCAGAGCTACTCGTACATTATAATGTCATGTGCAAGTTGAGCTGTCTATTATGAAACTGAAATAGAGAGTCAACGCGTTTAGCCAATAATCATTGGGACTAATGAGGCTACTTCTCTTTGCAGTGTGGTTAATTTGCCTTTTATATTTTTGTGAATGAAATCTGTTCCGTGATGATCATTCTGAAGGAAGTTATATTTTGCGAGAATGAGATGGTCAGAGGCCCGTCAATGTTGAGAAAGGTTTGGTTAGGTTAAAAAGCTGCCGCGGATGACGCAGTACACATAGGCCACCAAAGGGCCCGTTGTGATACTTACCAGGATAAAAACCTATGCCATTGAAATTACTATCCATTAAATCAGCCAGAGCTGACAATGAACCAATAAAACCTGAGCGGGCTCATGCCCCTTAAATCTTCCCAATGAAGGAAAAAAGAGTCCCCCAGAAAGACCCGCCTCCTCGCAGCCAAGGCAGGACAGGTGCATAGAAAATGGAGGGTACCCTCCTCCTCGTCAGCAACATTGCAGCTTCTTCAGAAGTCGTGAACGAAGTCTTCTTACGTGCTCCCCAATGGAACAGTGCCCAGTGATAACATTCACCACCACACCAACCTGCTTCCTGTTCAGTGATAATATTGCAGCAGAACGGCCGGGGTCTGCTGTGGGCCATAACCTCTTCATGGTTTGACACGCACCGTCCTCAGTCCATCTAGCACTTGCTTTATTTTTCGCGTTAGAGTTGATAATTCGCTCGCAGATTGCGAAAGGTACTCCGATGTCCCAACGACCATCCTCAATTGCCCCAGTCGTCCCAGCCCGAGCAAGCTCATCAGCCGCACAATTACCAGCATAAGCACTGTGACTTAGAATCCAGCACAATGTGATTAATTAAAGTAACGCCCCATTTCATCTAGAAGCGATCGACAGTTCGTAATCATCTGCGATGTCAACAGAGCCGATTCAAGTGATCGAATTGCAGCCTCACTCTCAGTGTAAATAGTGAGTTTCCTACCAATTGTAACATTATATCCATCCCAGCCAGGCGAGAGCTTCTGAAATTGCCAAAATCTCTGCCTGCAGCACGCTGCAATGATAGTGTTTGCGGAAAGATGAAACTAATCTTCATCGTCTCCGAAAAAACAGTATATAAAACGATGGAGTCCGGGTGAGTGATTGCCCCAGTTTCCGACATGTCCCTGGAGGGAATATGGCTCACAACATTTTGACCAAACATATACTTAGGAGAGATATAATCTATTAAAAAAGAGTTTTGTTTTTTTTTGTTTTTATAAAATAACACCTTATTGACTTTGCCTTTTAATTATTTTATTGCGAAAATTAAAATAATCGGTGCGGATGCATTTCGACATCAGTCATCCTCAGCGAGTACATATTTACTAAGTACAGTGAGTACTTTACTGTAAATATGTACTCGCTGAGGATGACTGAACTAGTCGAAATGCATCCGCACCAATTATTTTAATTTTCGCAATAAAATAATTAAAAGGCAAAGTCAATAAGGTGTTATTTTATAAAAAAACAAAACTCTTTTTTAATAATTCACGGACTTTGCGGTTTGATAATTTTTTATCGTTTTTAACAACAAAACTAGAGATATAATCTGTATATACAGAGAGGTCAAGATTATTCAACATAGCAGAGTGGCCGGAGCTTAGCGCACGCCACTGACGGGTCTTGCGAAGTCGCAATGCTTAATCGCTGCTTGCTGTTCAGCAAAAATATCGAGCGGTAAAAGATTTAGAAGTACATTCAGGCCAGCTGATGGAGTGGATCTGATAGCCCCGGTTGCAGCAATCGTCGCCAATCTTTGCACCTTCCCCAGTAGAATGGGTACCGATTCTAAGCGCCGTCCACCAAACAAGAATGCCACGCAAAAGAATGAGCCGAAGAACTGATGTCTACAGCCACAAAATGTTGTGAAAAAAAATGCTTGAAGTTATTTTCTTTGGTCAATTCTGGAAGAACCAAATTATGAAGAACATTTCTGATTGGTAGGCCAGTAGTTCAGTGCGCTGATGCATCAATCTGTTATCTCGTCATACCGGGCTTTTCGCGTTAAGAGCATGTTTCCTACATGTTCAGCGTGAACAGATATGAATGAAGCAACCTTTGTTTCCCTACAAAGGTTCCTTCATTGTAGCCTAATCGGCTAAGGTAGGCATCATTATGAGCTTATTTTACCATAACTAAATAAAGGTCTCATTTGAAGTCCGCATGCCAAAAATCAACTCTCTAGCTGATTTTGTTCAAGAATTATAAATGAATAAAAGTTTGAGGAAAAAATACGAATCTGGTGTGTACCAGTGGAAACATGTTTCGTAGGATATAACCCACGCGGTCTTTTGAGATGCCTACTGTCTCAGCTATCTCGCGCACTTTCAATCGGCGGTCTGTCAATAAGAGATCGTGGATTTTTGTCACTTTTGTCACGTTATCCTCCGTGGTAGCCGTTTTCGGGGCACCTGGGCGTGGCTCATCAAAAACCGACGTGCGACCACGTTGAAACTCGTTAAACCAATTTTTGACGATCGTCATAGAAGGAGAAGAGTCACCGCACACAGCATCCAAGCGCTGTTTGATTTCGCTGCGCAATTTCCCATCCAAAAACAAAAATCGAATCACCAACCGATATTGCTTTTATTCCATTTTTCTAAAATCCGCGGACACGCCCGCTTCCCCACGCGGTCAAAACAAAACCACGAGTCCCATTCGGCTGAAATTTTGACAGTAGCCGTCTATGAGAATGTACTACACGATAGTAAATTTCTCTTGCGATAGTGGCGCCATCGGGCGGTGAGACTAAGTACTTATCGTACCGCCCTCGTCTGTTATTTAGGATGGGATTTAGTATAGACTCCAAAGTAATTGTCATTTACAAGAACATTGAAACACAAATTTAAGGTAGAAATAATAAAAAGTCGTTTTGCATCCCAGGCAGTGTAGAAGCACTGGTATTAAGGGAATGCAAAAAAGATAATATGAATTCATAAATTATTAATTTTATTAATTAACGCGTCATCGCAGTAACTACGACTTGCTGGTAAATGCAATATTTGTGGTGTTATCAGATTACGTTCAAGAGATGTCATTGAGCGGTAAGGCTCGTTTTCTCAACGTCCGCTTAAACTCTTTGTTAACTAAAAGGGACACCAATTAATCGAAGCTATAAATAGCCCGATAAGTATTTTCGTTTTCTCATACGTCGATTAAATTACCAAGCTATAAAGTGTGGAACTTATCTCAGACCACAATTATGGCAAATTCAGCTGATTTTCTTGGCGGAATTCTACCGTCTACAAATCTATTGTATTTTGTATTAGTGCGCTCTCTCAGCATAATTATTTGGAGCTGAGTTTGTTGCAAATTCTCTTTTATCGAAAGAATTTCTAGGAACTCTGTTCTTTATAACCACTTTCATTGTTTTCATTTGAATTTGCAAAAGTGTACAGTTTTCGCTGTCAAAATGTCAGCATCCGGTATCAGGTGTTGGGTTTTGTTTAGGATAAATTTTCAACCGGAAACCAGGAGTTGGGTTTCGTTTCGGATAAGAGATTAATCGAAGGCTAGGGGATGGTTAGCGTTTATCCGATTAATAACGCTAAACAGATATTGAAAAAATTTAATCGGACATTGAGAAACCGTGCTTTTTTTTCACTTTAGTGATTCGTATGATGTTAGAGAACGAATTTCTTGCGGCATAACATTGAAGATCATTATTGACGATCTAATCGGATTTCTCAATATTCTATTTGTATAAGCAGATGGTATTCTGTAGCTCCCAGCATTTCTAGTGCTGTAGCTGTGAATTTCTCTATTAAGTGTCAGGGAGATGGATGTCTTGTTTTTCTTGTTGATAATTTTCCAAATTGTTTTCACTTTCTCTAGAACAATTATTTCAACATGTTTTTACGCTAGATATTCAAGTATCTTTTTCGTCTCAGCAATGCGACTGGGCAAAGTTTTGCTTTTATTTGATTAATATGATCATTCCAGGTAGGTTTCTCATCGAAGGCAAGACCTAAATATTTAAATTCCATAACGGCGCCCGCGCCAACGGTCCCCCCCCCCCATCTACGCCACTGGTTGTAACCAATCACTTGGGTGTATTATGAATTCCTTCGTTGAATTAATATGCAACAATGTATACCTTTAAAGATACCATGTCCACTGGCTTCTTTTATTTCGCTCTTGCTTCACCGCCAAAGCTAAGTTTACTCCTATAACACAGTTTTTATCCATTATCACATTCACAACAAAAAGTTTTCTTTTCGAGAATAATCCACGTGCGTACACCAAAAGAAAAGCAAAAGCTAATCGAAATCATCGGAATTGGATTAGATACAAATCGCAAACAAATCAGAAGTAAATCTGAAGCGATATCGCCGTAGTTCCATATGTGAAAAATGTTCGGTAATTGAATATTTTTTGACACAAATAATTTGGCAGCATAGAAAAAATATGGAGGCATACTATTGTAGATTAGCACGGCAATATGGCAAATTTGTCAGTGCGTCTGACTCCAGCTTTCCACCCGAACCAGCATAGCAGACTACTTATTATGTCCGTGATGTCAAACTTGATTGACCCGGCCAATCTTGAGCAAATACTTCCGGTTATTAATGGGTCTTATTTGTTTTCGTTGAAAGCATGCTTCCAACATAATCCAAATAATATGGCAATATTTCATGGCGGTTTGTTTCAGTGCGACTCGGCTAACCAAATCATTCAAATTATAAATCGTTTGAGATATCGCATCTGAAAACACTTTTACCAACTACAAATGAAAACTTATGTTAAAAATATCTCTAGAGAATCTATCAAAAGACAGCCGCCAACTCAAAATGTCTACAGCAGCGTCGGCCATTGAATTTTTATTCATCCCTAGTCACACAGTTTAGACAATTATTTCCCCGAAGGAATGTCTCTGAAAATTAGCCGAATTAGCTGTGCTGCTTTTCAATTCAGTGATTTGTTGGTGTCAATAAAGTAAAGTTGAAGTGTTTTCTCGGATTTTAAATCGAAATTTTTGGGATAATGGACAAACACAATTAGTGAACTCGGGAAATGTGTCACAAATAAGATTTTGTAAAATCATACAGTGTTCCCCCTCATCTTCTGTCGGCGACAGTTTGATTGCACGATAACTTATCAGTGTTTTGCTTGGGGGGAAATTGTGATACAATTTATTGCATCTTGTACACGAAAAATGGATAATAGCCGTTTTGACAATGGCCACGAACGAAGTTTTTCAAGCGATGGCACGGAATTCCTTGAAATCCCCCTCCCTGAAAAGCCAGCTCGTGCCATTGAAATTCAGAACTTAGACATCTCTCCGGCGGTGGCTGCTTTATTGTTTTCCCGAGTCGAAAATGCTGGTATGTCAATTGTGTAGCAATAAATCGTTGAATTCTAAATAAAAAGAATTTATTTTCCATTTGCTCTACATTTCGGAATAAATCGGCAAAACACTCAAATCCTTGAAAATCATCTACATACTTAGATGCGAACGAAGTGAATTTTGATGCCAACAGCAGTTCAGAATGGGATACAGATACTCCACGCGTAGAGAATCGATGGTCTACATCCGAGGAGGAATCATCATTTTACAAAGACGATCCAGCTGTTCGGACAAGTTAGTATTTTCTTTCTCGAACAAGGGATACGTTTTTTACATACTGTGCCATGCGTGAATGATGTTGGAAATTAATGCTTTGTGATCTCATTTAAATCGACCATGAAACTGCAGATGTTAACAGCAATCTGCTATAAAATATGATTTCGAAATTCGTCTTAGTTTTTTAGCCAGGACCATAAACGCTGTAAATCTATCCTGAATGAATGAAATAGTTTTGTATACACCCCAATCAAATAAGTAAGTGACTTGATTTAAGAAAGAGACAAAGATCCGAAAAGGAGGTTGATTTATCTCAAGCAGACTTGAAGTCTGCTTCCGGGGCTTGGTTGAGATGGGCTCCAATCGTACAGATGGAAACATCACATTTGTTGAAATATTTCCTAGACAGCCGGTTTTTTTGTAAGAAATCTATATTAATTCTCTTAATACTGACATGTACTTATTTGCTGCGTTTCTTTGTGATCAGAACAGTACAGAATAGAATAAGCAGCTAAAAAACGATGCAAAATAGAATACATAGTGAAATGGAAATTTAGAGAAATTGGAGTACTTCCTTGATTGAGGGTGTTTCTTGGGTAAGTTTTCAAACTTCAAATCGTACAAAATTATAGAGTATTGCCTTTTTTGTCGTTCTTGCCAAAAAGCTAGACTTTCCAGGAAAGACTCTAATTTACCAGCCCCTGACTAAATGAAACCAAAAACTGATCCCATTTTCTGTAACTACAAAACTTGCCCCAATGTGTTAGCTTTCGAACGACATAAATGTTAAGAACTTAGGCGAAATACATACTAACGACATTTTCAGCACCGACTCCGAAACGCAAAATAGCTAAGCATTTTTTGATTCACACTAGGTCATGCCACTGTCGCGGCGACTCAATAGACCTAATTAGAATGGTCATATAATTCTTTAAGGATTGTTTGTTTGATACCACAGAATAATTATTAAAATTTGATTTATCTTCATATCCGAATATTTTAACACCTCCAATCTTATAATCATATGTTAGGCACAAATGATCCATAATTCACAGTATAGTGTGCAGTCAAAGTCAAATTGAATGAGAAATCTTAAGTCGCGATTTGATTATTTAAGCCTATGCTCACAGAGCGAAAACGAATCTAAAAAACACTAACGAACGAGCTAGTCTATCGCGTTGTAAATCGACGCCAAATTGAAAATACTGTGCGTGAATATTACTATTTTGACTTTCTCCCATTGGGCGTGAACTCTCCGCCACAGTATGGTTTTCTGTTTCCGGACATACTCGTATTACGTAGCTAGCTAGAGTTGAGTTCGGACCGTCCAGAGGAACGGACGTGCGCGACATCGTTCCTAAAAAAAAAAACCAAATCTAAAAATAGAAAAATAAAAACGAAGTGCATCCGGGCTAAAGATACATGTGCGCGCCACATTTGTTCGTAAAAAAAATCGTGTGTGCGGGCGTATTTGTGTTGTGTGCAATAGCGAAGAGCCCCCTAGTGACAGCACAGCAAAGTCCCGGTGAGTCCGTTCCTTGTAGACTTAACATCCTGTCCAACTTCTGAATTTAATGCATTTGCATTAATCGCAACCATAATTGAATACTGTCCGCTTTCAATTCAACGACAACTAGCAAGTAGGCATAACACTACTGTTAGCTGTGATTGGATTATTGCTGCTGCGTTCAGTTATCGAGTGACCAATTCTACCCCCCATAACTTTGTACATTCCGTCTAAACATGCAAGAATTTAGATTTGATTTTTGCAACATTCGTGGAATTAGAGCGAATTATACTGCGGTACATGCCCATCTCATGCTACACAACCCAGCAGTTATGGCGTTAAGCGAAACAAAAGTCCTTAGCGATTGCGAAATAAGCCAATTTAACATCCAAGGCTATCGTTTTTTGCCCGTTTTTGCAACCCAAAGGGGGATTGCAATGTACATTCGAAATAATATCGCCTTTTCCACCATCAGTCCGCAGTTCACTTTATCTAATCCAGAATTCACATACACCTGGATTAGGTTCAATTCCAATAAACATACTCTATTCCTGTGTTTTCTGTATCGAAGCCCTGGGATTTCTGATCCTGATACTGAACGTTACTTCGATATACTTTCCACCAATGTCGATGAGCTCTTAGATAAATACCCTGCATCAGAAATCGTCTTAGCAGGCGACTTCAATGTACACAATGTACAATGGCTTAAATATTCTTCATCTACAAGCCAAGCAGGAAGACTGGCTGAGCTATTCTGTGAATCATACAACCTACACCAATTAGTAGATTCCCCAACCAGAATACCTGATATAGAAGGTCAAAACGCCAACTTATTGGACCTGTTTATAACCTCACACCCCGACAAATATTCAGTATCTGTTTCATCTCCTTTGGGAAACTCCGATCATAAATTGATATCGACCAAATTCACAACTAGGTCACTAAATGTCAATAATCTATCTTCCAACAAGAGACTATTGTGGCATTATGATAAGGCGGACTGGGTTGCATTTAATCAATTCATCAGTGAACTGAACTGGTCTGACTGCTTCTCTACGCAGAACGTCGATTATATAAGCGAGTCAATTAGTAACATCATTTGGTATGGAATGCACTGCTTTATCCCACACAGTTCTAAGAATACCAAACCAACCACCAACTCTTGGTTTAACAGAGATTGCAAAGAGGCTATAAAGAGAAAAGAAGCGGCATACCGTGCATACAAACAATGCCCCTCTGTCGAACTGAGAGAAGTTTACAATTCTACGCGTAACATTTGCAAATCAGTCATAAATAAGGCTAAATTCCAGTTTGACAGCAAAATTAGGCAGAAAGTGTTCGTTCAACGGAAAGGTAGCAAAGGTTTCTGGTCATTCGTCAAATCTGTGAAGAATAACTTCACCTCCTCTTCTATTCCACCACTGGTATATGATGGCAAAATTTACAGTGAACCGCAAGACAAGGCCAACCTGTTGGCCGAAACTTTTGTTGCAAACTCTTGCCTACTACCCACTACTCAGAGTCCACTAGCCATACCCTTATGTGATTCACACCAGAGACCTTTGCATTTCCGCACTAGGGAAGTATTTAAAGTACTCTCAAAACTCGATGTATCAAAATCGGCTGGACCTGATGGCATCTCCCCCTTAGTTCTCAGACACTGCGCTTCCTCGCTAGCCAAACCTCTCCGAAAACTCTTTTACCTGTCCTACGCAACAGGAGTGTTCCCATCATCGTGGAAACTAGCTCATGTCCAACCAATCCCCAAGAAAGGAGAAGCATGTGATCCATCTAACTACCGACCAATAGCACTAACTTCGACCCTATCAAAAGTCTTCGAAACCCTGGTTAACAACCAACTAATGAGCTACCTTGACTCACATCATCTCATCAATGATCGGCAATATGGTTTCCGGTCTTCGCGCTCCACCGGCGACCTAATGACATACCTCACCGAAAGATGGAATCGCTGTATCCACCAATTTGGCGAAGCTAAAATCATTGCCCTCGACATTTCGAAAGCTTTTGATAGAGTCTGGCATCCGGCTCTTCTAGCTAAGCTCCAGGCTTTTGGTTTGGACCCAAAATTAGTTAAATGGATCGAAAGTTTCCTTCACGACCGTTCGCTTCAGGTCGTCCTTGATGGAGTTAAATCAAATTGCCATACCACCAACGCAGGGGTCCCCCAAGGTACTGTCCTTTCACCAACACTCTTCCTTCTCTTCATCAACGATCTTCTCAGCGTGACTTCCAACTCAATCCATAGCTTTGCAGACGATAGCACCCTTGACTACACTTACTCTTTCAACTCTGTAGCTGACTCTCGCCGAAATTCAACATCTATCAACAGAGATCGCATGTTTGACTCACTAAATGAAGACATTTCAAAAATTATTGCATGGGGGAAAGCGAATCGAGTAGAGTTTAACGCCTCAAAAACTCAATGTTGTCTACTTTCCAATAAGCGATGTGCTCCACCTACCGCCCAACCCATTCTTTTCGATGGGGTCAGCATTCCTGATTCCCCATACTGAACATACTAGGTATTAACATCTCCAGTAAACTAAATTGGTCCGACCACATTTTTTGCGTTGCAAAAAACGCAATGAAGTGTCTGGGCTTTCTGAATCGCTGTAAAAGATACTTTTCACCATCTGATCTGGCTCAAATTTACAAGGCTCATATAAGACCGAGACTTGAATTTAATTCCCACATATGGGCAGGCGCAGGTAGAACCGCATTATCCGCGTTAGACAAAGTTCAACGGAAAGCCTTCAAGCTTATTGGCGAGGAACCCATAACATCTAAAATCGAACCGCTTGAACACCGGCGAAGTGTCGGCTGTCTCTCACTCTTCTATCGCTACTACAACCGCCGTTGCTCTGATGAAATAGCCAACCTCATTCCTGAGCGTACTTTTCCTTTACGTAACACCCGACTAGCCAGTCGTGTCCATCCTCATCTTCTAGAACTCAACAATAGTCGCACCGCCAAATTCCATGACTCGTTTGTATCTAGGACAACACGAATGTGGAACGATCTACCATCTTTTGTTTTCCCCCGCAACTATGACCTACAAAAATTTAAACGGAATGTACACCGTCACCTTATTCAAACTCAACCCATCTCCCCACTACCTTAATCCCTTACCGCCAATGCTGTGCTCTCGCATCAAAGGGTTACCCCCTAAGCTTTGGTATAAACATAAAAAAAAAAAAAGCCCCAGAGACCATCTGATGCATTCATTGTCTAGAAGAGTACGCATATTTCAGAAACCAATTTTTGTCATTATAGCCAAAAGTCATAACCGAATATAAAATAGAATATTGCATGATGAATATTAAAAATTTGGCCATCATTTTTAATTATGGTCAAGTAATCTTGATATAGCCCCATTTTGGCCGTTTGAGATAAGTTCGTTTTCTAACTATACCTATATACATCTACCTTTAAATGTATGAGAATATACCTATAGAGACTAGTTATCATTCCTAGAGGTCCTCCCTGGAATTGTCGACAGCACATGATGCTAGTGCTAGATGCACCATAATTTTAATACTACACAAAGCAAACTATTTTCCAACTATTTCTGATTTGTGAGAATGAAACGACTTACCCATGGCATATATGTGAAATTCCATCGACATCCATAATAATAATCTACATAATACATCTTGACAATTACTCACGATCCATCCTAAATCTCAACTAGATGACTCAACATGTTGTGATGAAGATTTCACATGGGTGCGGTCAGACAATACAATTGTCGAAAAACAGCCTGTTCAAACATCATCATCATCGAAGAACGTCGGCAAACCACCACGTCCATCAGGCGCTAGTTTGGATCGAAGACGACAGTCGCACAATAATCGTCATGAACGCGATCATAAAAGTCGAAGCACCCACTTGTTTCGCGAAAAATGCATTTCCGGTGATGTGAAAGAAAGCCACCATGCTCGAGAAAATCGCAAGGATGCCGGATATCATAGTGAATCGTACATTAATCACTACAGACGGGGATCGCCAGGATTCTGGGAGTTTCCACCACCGCCAGCTTTTCCCTATCCAGGAATCGATCTTCATCATCTTTACGGCTACCATTCCAGTCGCGATGATCTTCGCATGTTTGACTATCATCGACGACATGATTTCTTTCGGTATGGAAGCAATGGAGCGCTTCCAATTAGCTCGTCACAAGAACTTTATCATGCAAGTGGCGGTTGTTGCAATCGATATGCCCAACCACCGTGTTGCTCATGCGACCATAAAGGGAATGCATACAACGGAAATCAGGTCGGTCAACTTTTGTGTCGTCTTGCACATTGATCGTGTGAGCATGGAATAATTTTAATACATATTACTAACAGAATGTGATGAGTTTTTATGCATATCTAACACTGAAGTTTTAAAGTATGGGTACGAGTGTGAATAGGTTGTATTCTTAAGGTGGTTTTACAATAATTATGTACAGGCGTTCTTCGCTGTTTAACTCATCACTCACTGCGTATTTTCATTATTTTCCATATTTTTCATTCTTAATTTTTTATATATTTTTTCCTTTATCCTTTATTATTATCCACAAATTATTGCATTGTGTCAGGAGCCCTATTCCAGCTATCGCTAACGCTATATGGCTAAACGCTTTTTGACCTGAAACACATGGCTAATTTCTTCTATTTTTTCAGTTTAATTTATTCATCGCTATAGTTTAGAAACTTAATGATTCAAAGCTAGCGAGGCCGACAAGCATTTAGAGAATTATAGCGATAAAGTTTTAGCATTAGCTGGAATAGAGCCCCTGGTACTACTTTGCCTTTTTCCCTAGTGGAGCATAGCGCGTTAACTACGCCTACTCACCGTCATGTTCGGTTTTGGGATGTATGTCACATTTGTTCTCAATTGAAATGTATTGAAATCAACAAAATGGACAACAAATCGATTCTCAGCTAGCTTTGTCATGATTATACTCGTATGTATTGTATATATTAGCAATGAGTTTATGATGAGTACCGAGATGAATGTATTCATGATTTTTATTTTATGCGAGGGCTAAAATCTACCATTTAATGCCATAGATGTAATATAATAGTTGATGACTGTCAGTTCATCATCAAAGTTGAATTTAATTAATGGCTACATCAAGATGTCCTCATCATCGTGCGTGCCCGATGTCGGGCTCTGGCTGCCTGGATCGTTGTCCTCCAATTATCTCTTGGAATCTTGGCAGCCCAGTAGTCGTTCGGCGTCAGCATATACTGAGCTCTCCCAACGAGCTCTCGGTGTTCCTGGTGGTCTCGCTCCGCCGACTTGCCGTCCGTTCATTACTTTTTTTAGTCCTGCGAACATCGTTCGTTCATTGTGCATGCCCTGCCCATTGAAGACGTTGAAGTTTGACGATTTTCGAAACTTTCGTACAGTTCATACAACTCATGGTTGTACCGGATGCGCCATCCATCTCGGTCGCAAACTGCCCCGAAAACTCGCTGAAGGACTTTCCTTTCGAATGTGTTTAGCATGTTTTCGAGGGCTTGGGTTAGGGTCCAGGTTTTGCAGCCATAGCATATTTAATTGCCCTAACCCATTGCGGGGCACAGCGCATCAACTGTTCCATGTGGCCCAGTTGACTTTTCGTTGGCATAAACTAGTTTCGGAGAATGCAGTTGCCAGCATGCAGCCATAGAATACTATAGAACTGGTCGTATGATGGTTTTGTATTTCATTATTTGGAGGACCAAGAAGAAAGTCTTACTCGCTGGCTGTATTCGTCGCTTGATTTCGTCAGTTTCGTTGGCGTCCTTTGACAGGTTGCTACCTAGGTATGTAAAGTTGTCTACGAATTCGATGCTAAGGTCCTCTACGTTGATGTTCGATAGTACTGGCGTGCTGGTTCTTGCATCGTTATTTTTGTTTGGTCTTCGTTGGTGCGTAGTCAAACTTCTTTTTGCAGCGGTTTCAAGAGTATGCAGAAGTTCTTCTCCGTCGGTCAGTTTTCGGCACATGATGTTGATGTTGTCTGCGTATGCTATCACCAATACATTGGACGCCCACCTTTTGCAAATGCGGACGTTGTCAATTTGGTTTACGATACGTGCGTCTGGAGATTTCCAAGTCTGTTTGTGAATGCGTCGATGCGGAAAACATGTGGAGCTTACGATAAGATTCTGACTGCAGGCGAAGTTGATTAATCGTCGACCGTTATCATTGCATTTCTTATGCAGGCTATGTCCTCCAGTGGTTCCCCGATGCTAACTTTCGTTTTCTATTTTCGCATTAAAATCTCCCAGCAGTATTTTGACGTCGTTTGTTGGAAATGAGTCGAACAGTGTCTTCAGGTGGGCATAAAATTCGTCTTTCCTTGCATCTTCCCTAACTTCAGTCGCACGTTGATGAGCCAGAGCTTGAAAAAACAGTTTTAATGCGAATCGCACACAACCTTTCATTAATTGGTTTGAAGTCAATCACGTGCGGTTTGAGCTACTTGCTCACTATGAATGCATCTCTCTCTCTTGTCGTTTATCTCGCTGCCAATCCAATTTGTTTCCTGGACTGCAGTGATGCTCTGTTTGTAATTGTCGACCTATTGAAGGAGGGCCTTCTCGGCCCCAGGTTTGTTCTGAGAGCGTACATTCCAGGATCCGAAAGAATAATCCGTTAAACGTTTGCTTGTGCCGTCGTTGTTGATCCGTCCAATCTGAGGATTTTGTTCCAGGTTTCTTGACATGGAGTAGTTTTTACAAGGATGGGTTGTCGGCCCATTACTATGCTGCAGGTCTGACTACGTAATTCATTCCACCCTACTGACCTGAGACGATTAGGTGTCGCTCAGTCATTCAGGCTACAGCTATCCTTCCCTCCTCCTTTCACAACCATGGCTTGGGACAGGGATAATATGTATTTGCTCGAGACAGGGTAAGAGCCGGCTACTTTTTGATTAACAGATGGACTCTGCCTATCACAGCTCTTCTGAAGAAAATTTTCCAAATATCTACGGAGCATTTACCTATGAGTTACCTGCTGGCATTTTTTCATAAAGTATCAAAGCACTCTTCGACAGTGGATAGAAATTAGCTGATACTGTCCTGTAGATAATTGTGCAAATTTCATCGAAGCTTTCGTCAATGAGTAAGACTTGGCTAATAGCCAAGATAATAGACCGCGCTGGTTTTACAGGGAAACGCCTACCTGGAACACTGCGTCCCATTAAGGATTTTACCCAAATACTACACTTTAAAAATGTATATAACGCATTAATTAATTTTTAATTTGATGATACATTATATGTCCTAAAAATATAATCTCATTTCCTTAAACATACTCAAAATATCAAGCAATTTTCTCGTAATGAACACAATCTGTCATTTAGCGGAACAAACATCAAACACTTTTCTGCTTATCTGTAAGGTATAAGCAAACGAAGCATAACTCCTATCTTCATCTTGCAACTATCATAAACATAGAATATTCAGACTTCATCCTTTATGCACTTTGCTCACCCCAGTGTCACACCATAAAGTGAAATTGATTTTCTAGGACGCATATCCTTTTGCATTGCATGTTGTTATTGCATTTGAATTCAATAAATCTCCTGCTTTATTATAATTTTCAAGACGGTTTTAGTCACTTATTGAATAGAAACGAATGTGGCAATTTCGAATGCTGCACGAGAGGCGCTTCTCGAGACTTGAAGAAAGGATCATCAAGTCATTGTCTTCTCAATGACTCAACACTCTTCCTTGTATTTCGTGTTGTTTGAATTTCTAACATTCTGTTGGTGTCGGCGTCCAACAAGTGATAATGTGTCTGCGCTTTCTTATGCCAAATAGCAAAAGTTCCATTGCCAGCTAAACACCGGTAGACATTATTTTTAGCCCTTGGCAAGTAAGACTTCTGGATGGATTTTTTATTCGTTTTGCTCGTTTTCTGATTTAGTATGCATTAGGCGGTTGGAAAATTTGCAAAACAAAAGTACCTGACCAGCGACGCCGCGCGGCCATGTCATACCTATACAAAATAGCTACCTACTATACCAGTATTATACACTACTTGGAAATGGTATCGACTTTTCAGCCTCCGTAGACAAAAATGCTTTTACACTAATTATGACTGTTGTTATTTATAAAATACTCTCGTGTAGGGAGAGTTCATAGGAGCGAAAGATGCAGTTCATTGATCTGTAAAATCAAGAAATCGATACAATGACGACGAAAATAAATGAGTCCTACGTGTTCGGATAACCGTTGTGAACCGAACAGGTATTATTCAGGTTTCGACTATTGGTTCCACATAAGGTAGCATTTTCGTTTATCATAGTGGGAAATCGTGTATTTGGAACAAATGTTTACGTGAATGTAATGTTAATGTAACAGTTTTCTTAAATTTTCTTACGGAAACTTTCCATGTACTGCTCCCATACAAAAGCAAAGACGGTACCAGGGAGCGAAACAGGCCCGGCTTGGTCTTGATGTTGAGATAACTGCTCTGCCAGATTTTGGAAAGCATGCTGTATGCGCATTTAGCCTGGTTGATACGACGAACGATGTTTTGCTCCGTACCGGCAACAATACTCAATTGCCCTAATCCCTTGTGGGGCTTAGCGCGTCAATTGTTCTATGTTGTCAAGTTGACGTTTCGTTGGCATAAACTTTCTTCGGTTTCCGCAATGGCGGACTAGGAATCTTGTTCTTGTTAGTGTTAATCTTTAGCCAAACCTTGCTTGCCTCCCTCTCAAGATCTAACGCCATTGCGGACAGATCCATGATTTTGTGGGAAAGTAGACACATGTCGTCAGCGTAGTGAGATGTTGTAGATAAGATGTTAACGTCAATTGAATTCCTCTGTCGAGATCGGGTAGGGCTTCATGCAACATATCGCCAATCACTATGAGGAATAGGATCGGTGAAAGAATGCCCCCCTACTGAACTCCGCTGCGAATCTCAAAGTCCCCCGACACCTTACGTTCTTGCAGAACAGGACATTTCGCGCCGTCATAGGTTGCCTTAATAATAGCCACAAGCTTCTCAGGAATGCCTCTCCCGCGGGAGGCCGCCCATATATAATCCCGGCGGCGCGGCGCACGGCTGCAATATTCAATTGAACATTAGCTATCATAAGATAATGGTCTCTTCCCATCCCAATATCGGCACCCTTCTTATTTCGCACGTTCAGGAGGCAACTCTTGAATCTTTTACTAATGGCAAATTATTCGATCTCATTTTCTGTTCTGCGCTGATCAACAGAGGACCAACTGATTTTGTGGTGGTCCTTATACTCAAACAGTGATGAAGAGACTCTGAAAGTTGCAAAACTTTACAAATCTTTCATCGTTGTCGTTACGATCTCTAAGACCGTGTCTCCCCATCACATGTCTGAGCCCATAGTTATCAGTGCCAACTTTTCCATTTAAATACCCCATAACAATTATAATGTCACATTAAGCGTTCCGCTCTGGAATGCATTTAGTTCTTTGTCGAAAGAGTCTTTCGCCAAGACATTGTCGGGTTCTGTTGTAATAACATTGTATCATATTATTGTGATGTTCCTCATTTTGATCCGAAACCTGGCGGTCGTGATTTTGTCGGAGACCGGATCCCAGGGTAAGAGAAAGTTTCGTGCGGCTCTGGTTAAGAGGAGCCCCACACCTGAATCACAACCACTACCGGTGGTTCTACCGAAGTACAATATTACAGTGCTACCCGTTGGAGAAACAAATTCCTATCTGGCTAACTCCTAAGATATTTAATTTATATCGCAGAAATTCACTCTAATTGAAGAAATCGTGCATTCTGGGTACCGTCTGATCCATCGTCCAGGAGAGTACGCACATTCCTGAATACAATCTTTGCCATTGTGCGATATTATTCTTACGCCCCACACCAGGGAAAATGTTTCGGTTCCTAATTCTGTTGTATGCGAAATCGCCGCTTTAGACTCGCAATGATCCACTCCACTTTATTCCCAATATTTTAGTTAGTTCACGCAGATGTCAGCGTCGTTATTTTTTAATGTTTTTATTGATCGGAAAGTGCGAAAGAAAGATTCTTTACTCGTTTCGTGGTTGTCGCGTGGCATCCTATCTCGGTGCTTTAACTTTAATACAAGCCAGCCATGCTCCATGTTTGCGACCAGTAGCTCAGTGCGTCGAGGCATCAGTGTCATGTCTGATTACAGTCGACAGTTGACGCGCTATGCCCCACAAGGGGTTAGGACAAATGAGTTATGCTCCATGTAGCTGCTTCGGAATATCTTATGCGATATGAAAGAACCCAATGTGGTAGGAATAGGTACTGCTTCCGCTTTTTAAACTTTTATGCTTTACCAATTTAAGTTAACTCGTATGAGTATTTTTCATTTTAAATTTCCTATTTTTTTTTTTTTTTTTTGGTAAATTGCTCGTTAAAGAAAATTTAATAAATAATATTGCTTAAGCGACTTAATATTGACTCATTATTCATTTTGTTTCATTACAGCGCCAGGATATCGATGAGCGATTGCGTCGATTACAAGCCGACAAGGATGCCTTAACTTTGCAAGTTCAAGTTCTAACCGAACAGGTTTCATCGCAAAATGATAAAATCATCGACTTGGAAAGGGGTCTGACTGACAAAACCCAGCTACTTAATAATACGGAGGACATGTTACAGCGAGTAAGCGCTTTAGCAAAATCAATTGGCGAACGTCTTGATCAACATAAAGTACTTTCATTATACACATTTTGTTTAATTTTTTGGAAGTGGGAAAAGTAGAGACGGTTAACTGTAACTGTCTTGCATAATTTTGCGAAATGAACATGCGAGTAAATGTTACATTTACTTCATCAGTAGATATTTGCAGTGAAAGTAGCCAGGCAACTAAAATGAAAGTATTTTTGATCAATTAGTTGTTAACATTGTACTTTTATGGGGCAATATTTTAAGTTTTTACTTTTTTTTCCCCCTATAGAGTAGTCAATTTAGATATTGAATGCACTGCTAGTCGGACATTTTTTGAAACCGATGAGACACATGCCAAATGGTTTTTCGCTACTTATAGCCTCCGCGGTCAGAGTTGACCTCAAACAAATAAATGTTAATAACGACACCATTAGCTATCGTTTGGCATATCTCTTACCGGTTTCAAAAAAAATCGGAG
This sequence comes from Chloromyia formosa, assembly GCA_964017055.1. Classification (NCBI taxonomy): domain Eukaryota; kingdom Metazoa; phylum Arthropoda; class Insecta; order Diptera; family Stratiomyidae; genus Chloromyia; species Chloromyia formosa. The sequence goes on along the minus strand of OZ024815.1, from coordinate 27,015,594 downwards.
TAAAATGTTGAATTGATTACAATACCCCTTTACAAGTCGTTCTTTACTTTGTACAAGTCAATCCATTGCTTGCTCATCGACGCAAGCATCGCACAAATGAACAATAGAGAGAAAATCAGGGTAAATTTTTGTTTCTATGCAAACGACTTTCTAAATTTTAAAGCTATCGAGTATGAACTTTTGCACAACAAGACATTGCTGGAGATGTTGTACATACTTAAATCATATTTACCGCAAAACCATATTCCTAAAGTTGGTTGAAAGAAGTCCTGAAAAGCGAGCGTACAAGCTTGTTTTTTTTAGTGAAGACCCGTCCAAATCTGACAGCTTCAGTATAACTTGAAAATTTACAAAACGATCGGCCATTCGCTCTGCAGGACTACGGACCTACTTACAAAATTCACGGTATATCTTCCATACTGTGCTATTGACTCCCAGTTTCTCGCCTATTTCATCATACCATACATATATGTCTCATCATTCTGCGTATTGATAAAAAGGTAGTGTTGTCAATTCTTATAATATTCATATCCACATTCCGGGAAATCTCGGTCACTGAAAAAGCACTGATTCCTATACTACGAGCTCACGACTCGAATGGGGCCTCATCTAAGTGGAATTTTTGAATATATCATATTTCTTATATCCTCCATCAGTCATGCCCCTTGAGAAACTTCGTCAGATAATGGTTTAGCTCACCATCGTTGTCGCTGATCAAAGACTATTCGAATGGGCCGTCTCTGGGTTAATGAAGTTGCTTTAAGATCTGATTTCCAGTAAAATTCTCTTTCACAAAAGGACATAAAGGATAAAAGGACATAACGGACATTAGGAACATAAAGGGCTCAAAGTCAACTCAAAGGCTCATTCACTCTAGGATCCTTAACCTTAGATTTGCTTTTAACTTGAATTTGTGTTTAACTTGAAATCAAATCGATCATTTGTATGATATTTGCATGGGCCATGCGAAAATTAACAATGCTCATCGGTATTTTCCAGATTGTTACATGACACATTAAGTTTATGGTTAAGACAATTAGTAGTTGTATAGTTTTTTCCTATTCTGTACGTGGAGAGACTGAATACTCTCTCGGTTTTGTCTGCCTTTGTTGTTAAACAGATCACTTAAATGTGTATTGTGATGTATTATGTTGATAGAATATTTGTTATCTCATACCTGAAACTTATTTACATTGTCTCCTTGGTTTTTTTTTATCAGTGTACTGATGGACCTTTTTCATTATTTTGTAGGAAATGCTGACCCGTTCGTCACTTGAAACACAAAAGCTCGAGTTAATGTCCGCCATGAGTGAAATGAAATTGCAACAGGCCGCCTTGGAGCGAGAAAATCTCGAGCTGCGATCTAGTCAAATGAACAATAACAATTCGTTACCATCCCGTCGTCCTCCGAACAGAGGTGTTCTTACGTCGACTCCTAATTCAACTTTCCATGGAAGCGTCGGTAGCCTGCAACAGTCTTCAAACAGTACTTCTACTCCAAAAGTAAGTAACTCCCCATATTATTTTGCCTATAATTTTCGTTTTACTATTGTAGTTACATTTATAGTTCGATCTAGTTTATATTTTTATCCATTTAAATTTAGATTCAGAACTATTACAAGAACTTAAAATACATTTCTTTTTTTGTTTCTTTCGTATTTTTAGACGCCGCCTGCATCACTACGACATCAAATCAATCCACATTTTAGTAGTCTTCCGCGTACATCATTCACAAGCGGATCACTTTCGACTTCAAACGGACCAACATCGAAATCAATGATTGGCACCGCAAACGCTCTTATCGATAACAATGCTAATCCAAAACAACGAAATGTGGCATTTGGTAAAAATCTTATTGAAATGCGCTCAATGAATTCCTTACCATCAATGCAAATGGCAGCTGGATCGAAAAATTTCAATGATCAAATTCTCGCTGAATTCTCACAGAACTTGTTGAAGGGCTTTGAAAAGCAAAGGGGTTATTCGGTGCCTAATTTAGGTTTTTGTTGTCATTATTCTATGCTTTTCTTTCTGTTGATATATCTATTTGCGCTTTTGTTTTCATTTTATGGAAAACACATGCATAAATGTGATATTATTGTTTTGGCTTGTTTCAAAAAAGAAAAAAAATGTGCATTTGTGTTGCTGAATTTTGTTCTGTGTGCCATTCGAGATACGCGAGATTACCTAATAGCGATATGATTCGCTAAATTCTGAGGGACATTTTCTTATAAATGAGGATCACCATTTGCTAAAAAGCACCCACGCTCAGGTCACTTGAAATACAATTGCAGATTTCAAGATTAAGAGTTCTCACAATCATTTATTTATTACTGAGGAGTTAATAAAAGATTGATTTAAATATTAGTAGGATTTTTCAAAGATCTGAGTTCAGATCAGTGATAATAGTTTGCGATCAGGTCAAATTAAATGGTTTATTCTTACGGTCATAGGTTTTTGAAGATACTTTTTTACTTAAAATCTCAAAGTGGGCGAGAATCATACATGATATACATACATAAGTTTCATATAACTTAAAATTTGTAAAATAAGCTGCCACTAATTGCTTTTTTACTTTTACCACATACGTCTATTGAATTCTGCCATTTTATTTTAGAGAGCCTATAGTACAATCATAATTATTCGATGTGTGCCTAAGTTATAAGTCAACTTAATAGATAAAGAAAAGCAATATCTAACTAACACTAACAGGAGTAGGACTCCTTTTAACCAGAGCCGCACAAAGGCGTCTCTTATCCTGGAATCCGGTCTCCGACAGAATCATGATCGTCAGGTTCCGGGCCAAAATCAGAAACATCACAATTATACGCACCAGCTGAACCTGCCAGTGTTGTGCCGAAAGATTCCTTATGCCGGTTTTCCACCAAAGAGACAGTTTTGAAAAACAGTTTTGTTTTCAAACACAAAAACAGAAACAAGTTTTGTTTTTTGAAAACAGTTTTATATAAACAGGCTGTTCCAATTGAACAGATTGGTTTTGTCTCTAGTTCTGTTTATCTTGTTGTACATAGTGTCCCAAAAAATGTCAGACGACAAGGATTTCATAATTAGCTGTGGTTTTTTTTTAATAATCTCTGGCGTCGCGAAGGTAATACATCCATATTCTCAGAAATTACATAAAAACAAAAATGGAACGGAACTTTGACGGCTCTCAATGGATTTGGAGATCGCTGGCTTGTCAAATATATTTCGTAAAAATTGTTTCCCTAAATTGTCTAAATATTCGCTTTTCAAAATCCAGCCTTTTTAACAGCCCGGAACGAGAGTCCATATCTACCATACTTACTAGTCAAATTCTTGTTTTAAAGATTTGAAATTCCATTTTCGGTGAATGCAATTGGTTTTTAGTCTCATTCGTGGATTTTAAGGACTTTGTCTTTGACACCCGCGTAGCCTTCTTTAGTCCGAATTGCATGTAATTAAAGCTTCTGTCCAGTTGTTGTTTAATTTTGACCGCATTCCTACGAGTGAATTGATTCGTATTTAGTGTGACAAGGATGTAAATAATTGTGCAGCATATTTATTAAAATATGCTAGCATCCCTAGTAAATACAACATTATGCATAAGCCAGACTAGCGCCTCGGAAGTTGCTACAACCTCCGCCTGAGAAACGCTACTGTATTCCGGAAGGGGGAACGACAAACCAATATTTAACTTCTCCAAATACACCCCAGCTCCAATGCCTTCCTCAGTCTTAGAGCTGTCAGTAAAAAGGCTAATGGCATCAGATCCCAAAAGCACTTTCATACTACTCATGGGATGGGATCAGGCTTGTAAAGCACTTCTCGAACAGGAACTTCGGAGAGATGTAGTCCGTCACTCCGGGAATGCCAATTTTTCTCAGTACTGCGGAGTGACCTACGGTTGACGCGGTCTACTGACCGTTTTCCCGGAGGCGAAGAGCCGTATTCGCCACCATCTGCTCAGCGAAAATGTCCAAGGGAAGTAAATTTAACAACACTCCTACAGCGGCGGTCGGTGTCGTCCTTAGAGCCCCTGTGATGGTAACACATGCCAGGCTTTGGATCTTGTCCAACAGAGCTCTGTGCGGCACTATGCTATTTGCCGTCCCCCACACGATGATCCCATGCATTAACACGGGACGCATTACTGACACGTAGAGCCAGTAAACCATTTTTGGATGTAAGCCCCATTTTTTTGTCTATAGCCTTCTTGCACGGTATAGTGCAACGATTGCCATTGTCACACGTTCTGAACGTTTGCCTTCCAGCATAGTGTTCTATCCAGGATGAGACCAAGGAATTTGGCTTTATCAGTGAGCACAAGCCTTGTGTAGTCCATTAATCGTGGTTCAAAATGTGTCCCTTAGTAAATACAGCCAGCCCAGTTCGCCAGGATAGATAGGGCATTCTGTATTATATCGTTTAGGACACAGGGAAACTTTCCCGAGATTACAATGGCAATATCGTCTGCATCCCAATCCTCCCAGGCTTAGAAGCAGCCCATTGACTGCCAGATTCCATAGAAGGGGAGAGAAAACACGACCTTGATGGGTACCCCCGCTTACATACTTGCTTAGAGATGATGCACTGAGACTGGAGGCTACCGCCCGAGACGCAAGTATTATGTAGGTAAATTAACTTGCAAAATGAGTTATCCCCGCGCAGAGTTAAGAGGGAATCAATTGTTTGTCAACAAACTACACGTCATTCTCAGATTCTATTGGACTATGAAATATTAGTTGAAACTTTCTTTTCTTGAAGCATATGTGAGCAATATTAATCTGTTAGTAAAACCCATGATAAGTCTCCGAAAGACTAAAAAATAATTTTGCACACATCCAATATTTCACCTTTTACATTGAACGAATGGCACATGTAGCAAAGAAAATAAACGAATTGCTTGTTAAACCATTTATTTGGCTGATTTTCGTTTTTGTTGTCAACGCTCTTATCAGTTTTTTCCAGTCCTATCTTGTCAGTATACTACCATGTACATAATGAACACTACTTTCATTTCATTGCATAAATTTCACTTCCATACTTAATCTCCACCACCACTAAAACATAAAATATTTAACAATCAACTTAACAAAACCGTTGCTTTACGTTTGCATTTACATATTTACGTATAAATTATCAAAAACAAAATGAGAATTTCTGATACGTTCTGTGACGTGTATGAATATACAATCAATTGATCTAATCACTCTAATTTATTATTTGATATATACTAAAAACACTGAAGTAACATGCAAATAATTGAGACATATTTGTATATGTTGATATTCTTGGCTGTCCCATGTACTAATATTGTCTTGTGGAATCCGACACAGTCCTTGTCCTTCTGTCAAAAATTTTATCGTCGAAAAATTTATTTCCATGCTTTTATTCCAACAGCAAATGAAACCAAGGATAAGAACTGTTTCTCATCATTGATGGGTGGATGCGGTCATTTATCGTGGAAGAGTGACGTGAAGATTGAAGGGAGTTGAGTTTTTAAAAATTATATTCTATGTTTTGTAGAATAGACATATTGAACTAGATAGATTGTTCTGTAAGTTGTCTCATAACGGGAGAAGGGAGTTATATTCAATTGTGCCGTTTGTCCCTGTTCTTACTACATTCATTTATAAAAAAGAACATTTTCTTAATAGAGAAATGGTTTAATTTATTATAAATGTTATTTAACTTGGTTGGGCGACCGGTAGCTCAGTGCGTCGAGGCACCAGTTTCATGTCTGACTACCGGCGTTTCGGGTTCGAGTCCCGTCCACGACGACGACGTTCGTGGCCATGGATGTTTGTGTTGTCTTCCCCCTGTGGTGCGGGGCGTAATAATAAGCCACAGCATCTCCCGACTTGTCGTAGGTAGGCGGCTAAATGAAGGTGCAGGTGGTGTATGCTGCAACTACATTCTCCGAAACTAGTTTATGCCAACGAAACGTCAACTGGGCCATGTGGAATGACGCGCTATGTCCCACAAGGGGTTAGGGCAATTGAGTATGGTAACATGGTTTTTTTTTTTAACTTCGATTAGGTCAAAGGACCGTGGGCCTTGCAGTCCACTTGCATTGTGACCTTCAGTCATTATACTAATTCAGAAAGTCATTATACTAAGTTGGGCCCACTGGATCACAACGGATTTGTTTTTCTGGATAAATTTTACAAACAACTTCCTTTTGATCTGAGGCCCTGTTATGTAATTCAATTCGAATCGAATTTCTTTCGAAATGACGAAAATGGCACCATGTAACTCGAAAACCAATTTTCCAATTTCAAAAATCATCGAGGATTTGCTTTGAATGAGTAATTTCCTATCGACTCGACTGGATGATTATTGAGTGGAGAAACTCGTTTTCGAATTACATGGCACCATTTGCATTTTCGAAAGCAATTCGAATCGAATTACATGATAAGGCCCCTTGACTCTTGCTTATCGTTATCAATCACCAACAACACAGAGTCCTCCTATCATTCTTAAGTGCAATTTGAATCGATTGCCTCTAGATTCCCACACAAGGATTAGGATTTTACCTCAGAGTTAAATATTTCACTAATCCTATTCAATTGGTTTGTTTTCATAAGCATGTTAAAGGCATTTAGAAGAGTTATCACCATTAGTTTCTGTTAACTGCTAAACCTGTTAATATCGATTAGCAACACATGACACCTTTCGTTTAGAACATTTTCTACCTCAAAATCTCCAGTGCTTTACTTCATGGAGCAAAACTTTGCTTCCGTTATGAAAGGCTACTTTATAGCTTACAACCTATTGAGGAAAATAATAGAGCTTTGGTTAAGAACAGTTATGTTTCGTTCCTGCGGCAGCCGATTCTTCGTGCCGGAACGACCCGTTTTTCAACTGCCAAGCGCTGCCAAACCTCCTCGATGCAAGAAGAGCTGCAGTATTTGAAGCATCGCTGCCACAACAACAGTTATGTTTCATTAAAAAAAGGAAAATTATACTTTAAGTAAGTAGAATTTCCGTTTTTTGGTTGATTCAGGTACGCAGGTTACAAGCCTACATACCCAATCTTAGGGGAAGGGTTGCTTCCTTAGGTGTCCTAAGAATCGCATATTCGAATCGAATATTTTTTATTTAGCGCAGAGGTAGCTCTCCAATGGTGTTTTTAATTGCGCGTTCTTTTGATGATCTTTCAGCTGGGTATGACGTGTTGGTGTTCTCACAACTATGTTGCAACCTCATCATTCGCCTATTTCCTGAGACGCGCTGGTTTTATTGGCCATTCAAGACGACCGTCGTTATGTGCCTCTACCAAATGTTGTGCACTGCAAAACTTGGTTGACTTGGTTAGCTGTTCTAAAAGGCGCCCACGAGGAGGACTATCGAAGAGGTCTTTTGCCTAGCTCTAGTGTTAACGTATAAAGTTGAAGACACAATAGCTAACCTCAAGGGTCATTTGGAATGCACTATTCCAAGTGTACACAGAGATAAAGGTCGAATTTCGCTATTTCGTGCAAGTAGCGTGCTTCAGCTGCATCGTATTAACCCACTAGTGGATAGGGACTGTTCTCTTTTGTTTTTTGTTTTTTTTGTTTTTTATTTTTTTTATTTTTTTTTTCATGACACAACTAATATGCACAATATAAGGGGACTTCAACAGTCCTTTGAAGCTTAGATGGTACGAGTCTATGCAAAGACTTTTAGACCACTTACTCAGATTAACCCTTATCCCTATATCAACTGCACTATACTTTTGTCCGGATTTAATGTGTATAGGTATGTTAAATATCAAGACAACTAACCAAGCATCATTGGCCACACATGCACAATATGTTAATTGTTTATTGTAATTTACGCGATCCTTGTGTAAAAATCAATACACATGTAATTGGGAATTCAGACGAAGGTCTGGAATTCGTTGTCTTATTTGTTTTCCACGAGTAATACTCCGAAGAATATGCTAATTTGCGTGCTTGATGCTAATTTTATAAGCTTGACCAAAGTTCTTAATGTATATTTGCCTCTTTTGTTCTGAATATTATTAACAAAATCGATTTGTTTGTTAGCAAACAAATGAGATTCCTCTATACTCCAGGCGAAGCGTCGTGAGAAGGGACTTCAGGGTGCATGCCAGCACTGTCACAGTTTTTTTTTTAGAAAATAAGCGTAAAACTTAAATCTAAATTTGCAACTCCTGAAAAAATTGCTAACAGTACTTAAGGAGTTTTTCAGTCGTTTTTGGTTTCCATCTCGGCCCATAAAATCAAACATAAAATACACAATTACCCGTTATAAGTTTATCTACAACTTTTGGATACAAACTTTTTTGTTTGCATAAATACATACGTAAGACATCTTACGTTTGTTCAAACAAATACTCGCCAAAGTTAAAAAAATCATTTTTTGTTACAAGTAAAATAAAAGTGATGTTGTAGTTCATTCGATCCCCTACAATCTTAAAAAATGTTATTTCGATACGATTATCCAAGACCGATTTATCCTCAAGATTCTCTTGAGTGTGTGCACATCGGGGCGAAATGAAACATTTTCCCCGAAGAGGGGAGCGAAACCCACTCATGTTGCTGCCGAGATTAAATTCTCAACAAGCAATTGCAGGGTAAATATTTTGGTAAAATCCCTGGTCCACATTCGCTTGAGTCCTAGTTTATTCAATCAGGTTATTTTTTTTAATTACATATAGGGAATCGGTTGAACTACAAAATATGTAAGTCTTTTCATAGAAATGCACCGTTGTGGATTTATTGGCGAAAACTGATTCGCAAATCAAATTTTAAAATTTCGGTGCAGTCTAACATTTTTCGTATTTGTCTAAACAAAACAGTTTTTACACATAAGTTGTAAAAAATTTCATAACGAATAATTGTTCAAATGCATTTTTTTAATTATGGAGAGGCCTGACGTCTTATCATTCTAATTTTCAGGGGTTCGAATCCCCCGTGGCCGTGGATGTTTGTGTTGTCTTCAATAAGCCACAGCCATCCCTGACTTGTCGCAGTATGCTAGCAACTTGCATCGTCTGAAAACAGCTATATGCTAACAAAACGTCAACTAACCGGTTTTTGAGTAGTTGACGGGGTTATGCCCTACGGGGAGTTAGGGCAAGGTTAGAAATTTTTAATTGAATCGTATATTTCGAAAAGCGGGTATCTCAAATTTTTTTATTCTAGGCGCCCCCCATTGAAATTTTTGTCAACATTTTGAAGATATCCCCATTTTGAAATACACGATTCAGTTATACATACAGTAGAAACTCTGTTAACCGAAAAAAAAGGAGAGGGGTTGGTTTCGGATAATCAAAATTTCGTTTAATAAATAAAGTACTATTTTCTAAAGCTTAAGCTGAAATATATAAAAAACATGACACAAATTACACTTCCATCTTATACAGGGTGTTACTAGTACTGAGGCTCAAATGAAAATGGGAGATAGAAGAACTTGTCTTGAGTGGAAAATCGTTCCACACATACTTCCGTTTTTGCACCGTTAAGGAGATAGCGCGATTTTAAGGACGAAGGATTTTCATCGTACCTGTGATCACTGTTTGATCTCTAACTTCTGCTGTACTTAGCTTAAGGACGAAGGATTTTCATCGTACCTGTGATCACTGTTTGATCTCTAACTTCTGCTGTACTTAGCGTAACGTAATAATTCTGGGCTCGTTGGAAAGGACACAAATTGTTCTTTCTAATTGCTATCAACTGTGTCAATCAGTGTTATACTTTTTGAGAAAAATTAATTTAAATGACACAAAAATATTAAAAAAATAGAAAAAAAAATTGAAAAAAGTCCTGTTTTCTCCAAAAAGGACCTGATTAACCACCAAATTTTATTACATTTTCGGAAAGCCCATAAAATTTCAGTATAAGTTTGCAAACAGAATTTCTTCATAGGTTGAATTGTAAAGGAGCGGGGCTAACAGTTATCAAGCACGTTCCCTTCAAGCAAATCTGGTTTGACACCCGTCATTCGCCGAAAGAGTATGATTAATAATAGTGAGGACGAAATAAAAGAGTTGAAGTATGTCGCCCCTATCGACTTCTAAAAAAACTCAGACAGTGCCTGGCACTATGCTTCGTGTGGAGTAGTATTGTATATTCAACTGACTTTTGCTGTCTACTCAAACCAGCCACTCTTTCAGTGCATTGTACTTTGCCGATGTTTTGCCAGTAATACTCGTATATTTAGAGCTGCTAACTTTATTTTTTTTTTTATCAATGTCTAACTTAAACTTTTGCACGAAAGAAAATAAAAAAAATTTAATTTGTAACTTTTCTTTAGCTGAAACCGAGCGAGTAATCGACGATTTAAATGATCAACCACGTAGTTTCACACCACAACCGACAGCATCGCCGTCTCTTGGACAGAAAAGCAAAGGATTACGTGGCATTTTTGGTAAAATTAAACGTAGTAACAGTGGCAACCTGGAAGACCTGCCAGGCGAAGGCGAGTTTAAACGTGGTGGCATACGTGCTACGGCTGGTGCTCGTCTTGGCTGGAGTCAATCTATTAAATCTGATAAACCGTTTGAAAAGTGGGATCTTGATGAGCTTTGTTCTTGGTTCGATGAAATGGGCTTGGGCGTGTACGAAGATGATGTGCGAAAGTGTTTCAAAGATGGTGCCGCATCGCTTATTCAGACTGCCCCAATTGATATGGAACGTGATTTAAATTTAAAAACGCCGTTGCATCGTAAAAAAATCACGTTGGCGATTGCAGAAAATACGGGCAAGGAGAGAGACGGAAATATGATGAATGCTGGCAAATTAGATACTGCCTGGGTAAGGTTCAAGTTCAACACTTGATAACATGCTCCACATATGAAAAGAACGAGAAGAAATGTAAATTTTCAACTTTCTCAGTCATCATCCTTATTTATTTCGGTTGGCTTTACTTTCTGAGTATTTTTTTAGGATGATTTTAAGTTGTATAGTATCGTATTCACAATATTTTTTTTTTTATTTCAGATTATGCGCTGGTTAGACGACATTGGTCTTCCACAGCATAAAGATATGTTTTCATCGGCACGTATGGATGGTCGAATGCTGAACAAATTGACAATGGATGATTTGGCTAGCTTACATGTAAGTTCGTGTTTACATGTTGCAAGTTTACGCCGAGGAATCCAAGTTATGCGAGAGAACACCTGGAATCCCGATTGCCTAATCAGACGATCCAGTGGAGATCCATCTGTCGCAGAACCTATACATTTGTGGACTGCACATCGCGTGATGGAATGGTTGAGACTAGTGGATTTGGCTGAATATGCACCCAACTTGCGAGGAGCTGGTACGATAGCATACCAAAAGTTTAAGCCCGAGGCATAATATTGCTCCCAACCGTTCCCAACACACGCACAAGCCACATAATGTTGTAACAAGTGTCGAAATTACATTTTACAACACATGGTCATGTGGCTTGTACGCGGGTTGGGCATGGCTTGGGAGCAATATGCGTTCCGGCTTACAGACAAATTATTATAGAATTGAATTATCATTTTAGGAGTTCACGGTGCACTGATGGTGTACGAACCGCGATTCACAGCCGAACTACTAGCTGACCTTCTAAGCATTTCACAAAGTAAAACATTACTACGAAGACATCTGGCGACGCATTTCAAAGAATTGCTTGGACGCGATGTGATTCAAGGGAAACGAGATGCCGAAAGTGTATTGGGTTATCAACCATTGTCGATTACAGCTAAAATCAAGGTAGCATATTTCCCGTTTGCAACGAATGGAAGTTTTAAACTGTTTGTTTGTTTTTATGCATAGACGCCGAAGAAAACACAATTCTCTCTGAAAAGAAAGAAAAGTTCAAAAAGTGGCGACGAATGGAGCGATTTTGTTTGCCCAATGGGATCATCAGGTGACCAACTTCTTACAACAAATTCTACTTCTAACCAAAACGCTACTACTACTGGCATCTCTGTAAGTCTAACATGTTCTAACAAATACTAAAATGCCTCTTATTCATTTACTCTTGGTGGTATGTCTTGTTTATTGTATCATTTTATTTATTCATATTTATCTCGCACAACTTTTGTGCGCGCAATTTGGTCTGAACTAGATTCTGTGTGCGCACGAATGCTCATATGTATACGAAGCTCTATATGTCTGAGAATTTTTATGATATTGTCACAGCCTTTAACGCAAAACCAAAGTTCTAGCAGCGAATTAAGGTAAGGGAGGAGGGAGACCCAAGTTTTTTACAAAGAGACCGAAGAAAAGTACGTAGTTCGGTGAATTAATTTGTATGCTGGACCACAAGTTGACAGGTATTAAATATATACAAATTACCATAATCAAGAGTATCAATCTTCGACTACATAAGTTCAATTGTATGTATTTCATTCTCTATCAGCCCTATCCTATTTGTCGTATACAAATTTTGTGTGAAATATTATATTAAGTAACAAATCGTAGCATTTCTAATTTCTCTTATTCTCTATTAAAAATTCAATTCAACTATAGCATGATTTATTCGTTTTTTTTTAATATCAAATAATATAAATTAAGCATGACATTCACTAAGTCTGCCAATTATATTCTTTTTTTTTTCATGTAGCCAGTAGCTCAGTGCTACATGGGAATAGTTGACGCGCTATGCTCCACTAGGGGTTAGGCTAAATAGTAAAGTGTATAATCTGATGTATGACAAAAAATTATCTCACATTGATAGGAGTTTTCTACAAGGGGAGATCCTTATGAACAAAGTAGGGAAACTTGACTTGATAATGAAGTACCCAAGAGAAGGATAGAGGTCATGCATTCAATTGAACAAGCCGATAAGTGTGGAAGCCGGCAGTGGATGAGAATTCGTTAGCTCAGCAACAAGCTGATGTGCGGACATATGAAAGCGGGAAAGCGTTCCTGATGGTAAATTTTTAATTGTAGATATTACTGTTGATTTGATCAAAATTAACATCTGACATGGACACTGTTTCTTTAACCGTTAATGAGTTATAACATTTTTTGTAAATTGTGTCAGTTTTGACCCCCCTCCCCCCAATCATTTAATCCGAAATTTAACCTCACTTTCTAAAACTACATAAAATTGCATATAAATGAACTTTTCCCGGTACTTCAAAGATACAACTGTTAAACTTTAAAGAAATTTCAAAATCGATTTTTCATCGAAAACTCAAAAAATAATATTATAATGGTACTTTGAGCTGACAAATTAATTGATCAAAAAAGGCAAAAGAGAAGCAAAAGTATCAACAACAGCTATTTAAAAGAATCCTTATATATAAAGACTAGGTACATAAACTTAAAATTACAAGTATTGTTCCCTTGCCCTTCTCCATGTGGGACACAAACTCGACATCTTCTACCAACGGATGAAGGATCAAGTGCGAGCATCGTCGGACCACGAAACAAAATTTTCATCCGAAAGTGCATGCCATTGAGGTCTGTCCGCAGGAAATCGCGTGTTATGAAAGGCGAATGAATTCAGACGTTGCGGAAGAATAATCTCTAATCTCTCACACATTCACGCTGAATTCATGTTAGTATCGTGAAGAGCGAATTGGGTGGAGCTTTTGAGAAGCCTAAACATGTGTGTTACGCGAATTAAATACGCCACTCCGGGTGAATGTTGCCTCATCCGTCCATAGCACTTTCCTCTTTAAAAGATGATCTGCTGCGATTCTTTCTAAAACCAGCTGCCGAAAGTCATTCTTCTTTCGAAGTTTGTAGGCAATAGATCCTATACTACCGTCAAATGATATGGTTACCAATTGTCGGCGTTGAGTGCTCGATGAATTGCCATATGAAGGACATTTAGTTGAATTGCTACCCTTCTCGTGCTTGAACTGGGGCTTGCATCAAAATTATGATTCTTGCCTTCTTATCGGGTTACGTTCACTTTGATCGCTAGTGTTGTGGTTTGGTGTTCTCCTCGTTTCCCTTAAAATCCGGAACAGATCGATTAACTTGCGAGTGAATATAAGAACGATTCAAAAATAGCATTTACGTTATAATTACCGTTATATTAGCAAGTACATTGTGACATAATTTTGACAACAAACATCGCCAATGCAAAGTTTTTTGCCACATTAATTTCACACTGTTAGTGGTAAGTCCATTTCTTCTATTTTACATCAGTACCACGTTTTTTCCCTTTTAATATGTAACATTCGCAAATTTCCAAATCTTTGTCCTTGATCTTTACATGCCGTTCGGAAGCTAACATAGTGGGGTAACTTTTATCAACAACAACACCAGATTTGTCAGTTCAAAGTACCGTTGCAATATTATCTTTTGAATTTTCGATGAAAAATCGATTTTGGAATTTCTTTAAAGTTGAACAGTTGCATTTTTGAAGTAACGGTGATCTTTGAAACTGGGAAAAGTCCATTTATATGAAATTTTACGCAGTTTCAGAAAGTGAGGTCAAATCTCGATTAAATGATCGGAGGAGTGGAAAGTTTTATTTTTCCTCGGCAGTTTTTGACGCAAGTTACAAAAAAATTTATAACTCTGTAACGGTTAAAGAGGGTGTCCATCTCATTTGTTAATTTTTCCCAAATGAACACTAATATCTGCCATTAAAGTATTTACCATCAGGAACGGTAAGAGTCCCATATCAAGAACTATTCAAAACGGCTGGTCTCAGTGTGAAACGGAGAACACAGGGAGGCGGAACCCGAAAAGGAAAACAGCACGGAACCTTCATCACTAAACTTGATTATAGGGAGACATATCGGTGGAGATGGATACAAAATGACCTGGGACGAAGTATTACTTATGAAGGACGATAGCTAGAAATACGATACGATATAAAGTGTGGTTGTTCAAGACATCATCACTCAGCAATATTTGGATGCATTTGTTTTAATTTCAGTATGTATGCTACCGGTAGCTTAGTGCGTAGAGGCATCAGTCTAAATGCCAGCGTTTCGGGTTCGAATCCCGTCCGCGACGACGTTCGTCGCCATGGATGTTTGTGCTGTCTTCCCCTTGAAGTGCGGGGCATAATAATAAGCCACAGCACCACCCGACTTGCCGCAGGTAGGCGGCTAAATGAGGGAGTAAGAGTTGCATGCTGGCAACTGCATTCTCCGAAACTAGTTTATGCCAGCGAAACGTCAACTGAGCCACATGGAACAGTTGACGCGCTATGCCCTACAAGGGGTTAAGGTAATTGAGTATAGTAGTAGTATGTATAATACATTGTTGTATCTATATTGTGTCTAGTGCGTTTTCGCAAATTATCAACTTTGAAATATCCCCATATTTGCCAACCTCCTACGTATAGAAATAAAGTATCATCAACACCCGTTCAATCATCATCATTTTGAGTAGCATGCACATCGAACGACTACGACGATATTCACCATCCTGCGAAGTGTCTGTCCAAAGCGTGCAATTGTTGATGCGGCTCTAGTCGTAGTCATACGGAGCAAAACACGTCCATATAGTTTAGGTTAGGCGGTAACGGCTCTGTGATTCCGATACCCATTACGTTCTGGTGTTAGTCGTTACCAAAAGATTTTTGTTAAGCTCGAAGGATCCTGACTCATTAGCAAAACTCTAAAGATTTCTCAAGCTGAGATCAGCAACTCCTTCTAGGTCTTTGAAAAAGTAAGCCCCAGGCATTTTAATCTTCTCCCTGGGCAGTCACACAGAAGGTGCCTTGGAGTTTCCTCTGCATTTTGGTAGCTTGCAATTCTTACATTCAGTACCAATGATCAATTTTAATCTATATGCATGTTCCCTTAACAAGCAGTGCCCCGTTAGTGCGTCCACTAGTAGTGCGCACTATTGTCTGGGTAGTTCCAAGAGGCTTTTAGTCTTCTTCCTGTCATATGAGTTCTAGAACATTTTCGTTATTCTAGAGTTGTTATTATTGTGTCAGTTTCCGTTGACCAGCCCATACATCCTTCGTTCAGTTTCTTCTTGCATGTCTGTGTTGGTATCGGCAGCTCTTCTCCTCCATATAAAATACACACAAATAGTGTTTAATTATAATCGTTGTATACCGTGTATACCCTAGACCTGTGTGATACAAAAACTACAAATAGGTAAAGGCCATATCCATTAAATGTGCGTTTCCTATTTGGTCAGTTTTAACAGAAGTTAGCCGATGAAGCTAAGATAAAGGAAACTTTGTAGAGCCGAGTGAGGTCTTTTTACCACAACTTTATAGGCGAGATGGATCTTGCCCATTGCCAAAATTAACCAACTAATACACACTACAAACATTTGGCATTTCAACTCGCTAGTTCCATTCTGTCGAGAGTTATCGCATGTTTAAAGTATCGTTTGTAAGGGAGGTAGGGGTTTCTTTGATCGGATCATGCCCATTTTCAATACCAACTAACACCAATAGATCTTACTACCAACATCCGACGCCAGCAGGCGTTACTACAACAACAACAGCGACCAAATTTTCAACTCGCTAGCTTCATTCTTTCGAAAGTTATCGTTAGGGACGGGATAGGCCGCTTTCACACGAGGTGTACGAGACACGTTATTTGACGGAAGCTTTTATCGAATGAAACAATGGCAGTGTACATTGTATGAAGATGTTCACACGGAGCCATTGCGAAAAAATCATGTAATCGAGAAATATGGTTTCTCGTATGCATACGACACTAGCCACTGCGATTCGGTAAAGCTCGGATGCATTCCAGACACACATGGTGTGCGCGAGTCTGTTGTGTGATATTCTTAAAAGCTCGAGAGCATGTTAAGCACACCCGCCATCATTTTACAACGGTGGAGACTATTCGATAAAACCATTTACATGGAAAATCGAATGTCGCCGTGTGGAATGCTGTTTCAATTTCGAGAAAAGCTCAGCCGAGAAAATATCGTATCGAACGGCGTCGTGTGAAAGTTGCTATAGGGACGTAGCCGATTTAAGGTTCAGCCACACAGAACGCGTTATAACGCGACGTTCGGCGTTCCTGTACCGTCGTGTTACGGCGGTACGGTTGTATTGCACTGCATTGCATCATCCCTGCCACACACGTGGCGTTATCACTCAGCGTTACCTTTCGGAACGCGACGTTAACTTTTCGGATTGTACAAAATTACGAAAGTAACGCGCGTTACCGGCGTTCTCGGTGAATCTTTTTCAAACCATGGGTGAAGAAAGTGAAAAACTCATCGAACAAGTGAGGAAGTACGACTATTTATTTGATACCTTTCACCATTGGTACAAAAATGTATTGAAGAAGGCGGAGGCTTGGAGTGAGTAATCGGAAGTAATCAAAAAAGCGATCTTCATGAGAGCGCAGCTCCCTGCACAGACGGTGATATTCACCCAGTTCTTTCCTCCTTTGATTTACGGGGTGAACCCAATACCGCCTCCTCCTATCACTCTCAATTAAAGCAAGAAGAAGTAAAGCTTCCTCCTCATCAGAACAACTCATGATTGCTGTACAAACTCAACCACAGTACTGGATCGCCCACACAGATAACGCTGCGTGTGTGACGTAGCCAATATCGCCGAACGCCGCGTTGAGGGGCGTTCCATGAACGTCGCGTTATAACGCGTTCTGTGTGGCTGAACCTTTAGTCTGATTATACCCATCTTACTAAAACTGAAGCAGCTTTTTATATAAAGTTTACATGTCAAAAATCAATTGATCGATCTCATTTTTACAAGAGAGTATAAAACGACCCTCTCGAGTCATCTACCACAGTTAGAGCTTTTTGCGTTTATTCAGTCGAGTGTACATTTAATTATTTTACATATGTAGGGTAGGTAGGCGTTCCCTTGGCCGGATCCTGGTCATTATCTATACCAACCAATCATACTACGAACATTTGACCAGAATGTCAAGGCTCATTTTATCGTAAATTATGGTGCGAACGGACAGACAGACATGGGTACACCGAATCAGGGACTCTGATTAATTATTTGTATACATTGCCATACTTACGGAGCCTCCTTTAAGGCGTTACATATTTTCGTCGTGACGAAAACAATATACCCTATATCTTAAGTCTAGGGTATAAAAATCTTATAACGAACAACAAAATTTCTTCGCCTTTTCTTTTAAAAGCAATATTTATTTTGATTTTTCAGATGACGAATCCAACAGTTCAGGAAATCGCAGCAAACTCCGAAGTTGCCTCTCTGCCAACTAGTGCCAGCTCGCCAACTTCAACACGTAGTTCAACATCAACGTCCTAGCATAGGATCAATTCCACGTCATCGTCTCCCCTAAAGTCCAGCAATAATATGCAAAACTCCAATTCCTGCTTCACAGGAACAACTTCCGATTTCGATTCAAATTATCGTGCTACTACGCCTGTTGCACAAATAATCCGATCGTCATCATTCAACGATTCGTGTACAGTACCCGTAAAAATAACGCCACAATCACAACAAAGTAAAATGAAAAATTCACCATCATTTTCTGGTTGTACGCTAAAGGCGAAAATTGCATACGCTCGTAGTTCCTTAGATAGAAAATTGATAGGAAGTCGTGACGTGAATGGAACAGTACAGCCCATCAAAACAAAATCATGCAACTCGAATTCAGTGATTGCCACAACGACGATTTCACAAGGAGCAGGAATGGCAGTTTCAACAACAGTCACGGGAGCCACCACTGTATCAGCTATAAATTCAGAACAAAATCTTATTTGTTTATCAATTGTTAAGAATAATGATAATCAGTGTGTTGATTATTATGTTTAAGTTTAAACATTTATTGAGTTAAAAAAAAAGTAATAACATTATAATATATCATACAATAACACGATATAGGCCAAATCATAGGGGTAAACCTTTTACGAAGCAGATAAGAGAGGGAGTGGATGTTTTAAACTACTCCTTAAAGTGTGAAGTAATTCAGAAATTTGTGTTGTTAATGACAAATGATAACTTATTCAAATCGAGTAATGAAAATCTGTATGTTTTGTAACCATTGAAATTCGGACCTAGTAAATATGTTCAGTACCTGAAAGATTATTTTTTTATTTTCGGAAATTAATACAAAATTTATTTTTGATTCAACAATTGTTCGTAAAGGCAAAAAAAATATTGTAGTTAGAGATATGTGCTTTCAAAAGGAGGCATGAACCCATAAGTCTTGATATCTTCTCAAAAATGTAAATACTACGAGTAGTACATATATGACTATTTAATTATTCATCTGTCACGGCTCTACAGCAAAGACCCGAACTTGGCCTTCTGGATCGTTTTCGTCAATTGTCTCATTTGAATGATCGTGTGTTCGTTCCGGGTTTCCTCTCGACTTTGTTCCACTGACATGTACTTCTAGTAGACATAAATAATTGTAATTAGGAATTAATTGGCAATAGGAAATTGCGGAAAAAACCATAAAGGTCTGGAAAATGCATCAAAAACGAAAGTGTTCGCTTTTTGCCATTCGACAAATGATTTTTCTTTTGCCCTTTTAAATTCTGAAACCCTACCTTGAGGCCTTAATGACCCAGAGCAGAAAGCATACTTTGAGGCTTCACCTGTTTTGAAATATCATACCTGAAATAACTAAAAACTTGGGATTGATCAATGAAGCTAGCAAAATAAATGATCCAATCCGATCCAATGACCGCGTCCTCGAATTTTGAAAGCTTAGCACTTGTTCGTCGTACTCTTCGATAAAAGAATATAGATCGTGCGTCGTACTCATCGACTGAGCCTCCACACCGAGGTCTCGGTTTTCCCTCAACTTAAAGATATCGGTTGTCGCCCATGCTTTGTATTTGCTCTGTCCATTGTATTCGTTGTAGTTTTCGCGACTTCCAGCTCATTGAAGAGGTCACTCAGATTTTTTTTATTTCGTCTGTTACGCTGCCGTCCTTTGACAAGTTGCTAATGCTACTCTGATATTGAGTCCACCTCTTTCGCAGCGTCGACGTCCAGGTCATATTATGATTCTTAGCGACAGGCAAATAGTACACCGAGATTCTTCTTCTTGGGTCTTTTGTTAGTATGGCGCAAGATGTCATAGACGCAGTATTTACAAATTAGCCGCCACTAGGCCATGTTACAAATTTTCTTCCAAAATTTTAGAATTATTTACTTCGCACTTTTTATCCTGCGAAAAGATTAATGACATTAATAACGCCAAAGCATTTAATTGATCATCATGACTTGAGGAGTAATTTCTTTTAAATTTCGGTCATCAATCGATCGATCGATTCAAGTTCAACGGTAATGGAACGTTGTGGGTCTTTAGCATAAGATTCTCAGAATATTTGTAATTTTTCATGAGTATCTCATCGTTTTTAGCAAATCCGCCAGAAAATTATAAAAATGGCGTTAAACGTATTTATTCTAAAACTATCCCACCCTGTCAAATTATCTTCGTCTAGGACTTTTCGACGTCTCATGGTGTTACGACGATAGAGAATTTAGGCGCCCTATCCTCATAAAAGTTAAAATAAAAAAAACAGGCAAATATTCGCGAGAATCTATGTTGTATGTGTGAATCACAAATACTAAGGCAACTAATTTCTTTTTGTTATATTTTTGGTAAATAATAGTTACCATGACAACTACGGGGCGACCGGTAGCGCAGTGGGTTGAAGCATCGGTCTCATGATTGACTGCCGGCGTTTTGGGGTGCGAATCCCCTCCACGACGACGTTCGTGGCCATGGATGTGCAGGAGGTGCATGTTGGCAGCTGCATTCTCCGAATCCAGTTTATGCCGACGAAACGTCAACTGGCCGACCAATGTTTTATGGTATTAAAACAATTCTTTTGCAGAAAATGTGAAAGTTTGAAATCCGTACTAAACTTCCTTTTGTAATACACGATTCAATTAAGGGAATGAGGCCTGTATGGCATATATTCGGCAAATTTGTTGATATCCTTAATGCGGCCGAATAGTGTCCGGACATATTTCTAGCTGTGTCAGATGATTCATTTCGATTTCGACAATTATGGATATCAAGTCGGAAAAGATCCACGGTTGAAATCACAGCTTGCGCTAAGTTTTCACCTTCGTGGCCTACATTCTCGATAAGCGTTAAAAATCCGCAGAATGGCCACTGAATATGACTGGAAAGTCGGAAATGTCGTATCCTTTTCATTTCTTTTTATTTTTATCGGAATTTTTTAAAACAAGCGAAATAGCGGATGCGGATGGTATATTATAGGCGCGCTCTTTTGTACTGTAGTGTGGGTTAATTCAGGTTCATAACAAGTAATTACAACAATGCGTTAACAGGAATTAACCTGGATAGTTCTACGGGTTAATAAACCTGCACTGGATAGATATGTCAAGAGATGGCGCTTGCATCGCTAAATGGCGAATTTATTATGGAAAAACAAGAATTTTCGTTATTTTTGATACCAAATTGATTAGTAAACATATCGTAGATATTTTACCGGTTATGATCCATATTTTTAATATCGCGAGAACAGTCAAAAATGATGAAAAAATTGACGACACGGCTCCATTGCACCTTGACACTTAAATGTGTAGTTAAATGAAATCAAACATGGTACACGTGGACCAGGTTTTCTTCACGCTTATGTGAAGTGTGTGTGTCTTGAGCTATTCAGAGGTCATTTGTACCAGATTCGTGATCGAGTTCGAGTTCGACAGTGGATGGTGACACTTAGACGTTTAGCAGCCTCGGTCAGGAGGTCCAATTCCAGTACATATAACAAAACTTGAGACTTCACCTTTTTACGCTCGTGTTTTATAGAGGTACATTGCATAGAAAGACTTGTTTACAAGTAAGGTCTATATTTATGCTTATTTTTTTACCCTTGAGCCGCCGAGCCCGCGTACCGAGCGGGGCCCAGATATTTGGTATATTCCTATTTCACCGGGCGACGCATCGTTGTTCGCGCCTTGGCTAATAGTGGATTTACCGCTGTGGGATATGGAGCTAGCGAAGCAAATCCCTTAATCCGTGCAGCTCGCTAAGCAAAGGGAGCCCACGCAAGGGGAGTGAAAAATCCACTCAAATTAAAACCCACTATTGTTCAAAGACGCGAACTAATATGCTTCGCCCGGTTAAGTAGGAATGTTCGGAAAATTTTAATAATGCGTATGCAGACTTTTGGTTTAAAATGAAACTCTACATAGACAAAAAATCGAAGGAGTGCATACATGCACTAAATCCACATGCGTTATTTCGTGTCGCCACGCGTCGGTCCTTGATACTTCAGACTCTATAAGGCCTCGGATTTAATGAAATGCTGTGTACAATATGAATTTCGCACGTTTGATATTATTTAAAAGTTTATGTCGAATGAAAAAAGGACAAGTAGCCTTCGGTTAGCTTCCCGAAGGTATGCACAATAACATTTATTAAAGAAAAAATATTAAATAAATAAGACAAGCTATATGATAAATCATAACAATTAAAATGTCTGCATCAGCTAAATGCTTAAGAAATCTAAAAATTTGTTCATAGCATTTTTTGCTTAGAATTTCACGCGAATCGCATGGTTTCACTTTGTCGGTAAATAATGACTGACTAAAATAGAAATTATTAAAGAGATCTTAAGAAAGAAAAAAGTTTTTCTTACAAAAACTTTTGACTGGTCCGCTCCTATGGCAGCTGTATGATGTAGTAGTCCGATCCCGGTGGATCAGACATACTATACATACATCGTGCATTAAAAATTATTTGCGTAAAATTTCAGTTTGATAGTTTTAGAACTGAGAAAGTAGTTTTGCCTGAAACAAATGGGCAGACGAACGTGGTTAGATCGACTCATCTCGACATGGTAACCAAGAATAAGTACAGTGAACGCTCCCTATACGATTTGGTTTAAAACAAATTGGGCTTCCTTAACCAGACGCTCCCATACCCGCACACGGATACGCTTTTTTCAGTTGATTTTCAGACTAAACCTCTAAGTGTCACCACCCACTGTCGATCTCGAACTCAAATACGAACCTGGTACAAATTCCTCTGACGCACACACACTTCACATAAATGTGGAGAAAACCGCTCCTCTTGTACCAGGTTCGTGTTCGAGTTCGAGATCGACAGTGGGTTATGGCACTAATAGCAGGATAATTCGGTGGTTTCGCAATTGCTTTTATTCGAATTTTCATGACTTTAGATATAATGAAGCAGTGATATTCAATATCCAAATGAAACGGCGTAATAAGCAAGTGTCGTAAATTATATAGGTATATAAGAGACTGGGAGAGCACACGTGCTTCATCCCAATAGGTGCGTTCCTAAAAATATCCTGATTCCTTTATCCATTGTCCCTTCTCCGATTCGTGATTTCTCCGGTGAACGACACGATTCCCTTGCCGCCATGAATATATTTCACACAAACATACGCCAAGCAATAAGGGATATTTCCACTTTTAAAGATAATTTCCAAACGAAGTGACGAAGGAGGATAGACTTTTCGATCACTATACGCAGAGCTCGTCAAGAGTGAACTGTCAGAGCCCATAGGAATCATCAAAGGGGAAATTTGATCGGAAAAAATGCGTGATACTTCCCCCTTCTCAAAGATTCTGGTATCGCTGTCTGAAATCGTAACGTTTCCGCAAAGCATCTATGAAACAGTGTCGACACGGTCCAAAACAGAAACGCAGCTAATGGGAGGCGCTCCTAGACTTTAGGCAGACCAAGCTGTTTATTTCCAGCCATTCACCCGTTCGTACCTTGGAATTGCTGCGGTTGAGCAAGAACAGGATCAGAATAATTTGTGGAATCTTAACGGGACTCTCGCGTCTGAGGAGTCACCTTAAAACCATGTATGTTGTATCAGACGCTAGCTGCCGCTTTTGCGAGGCCGATGATGAATCCTCACAGCACATCCTTTGCGAGTGCAAAAGGCTCGCTCAAAGACGTATCGAATGCTTCGGCATAACATTTCCCTTGTCCGAGGACATCTCTTCTATAAAACCTTGCCAGATCAATCAATTTATCAAGAAGAGTCGGCTGAATCGTTTGACCTAGCCTCCTTCTCGATAGAAAGGGCAATAACACAATATGCCTCAAGGTCGCAGTGCTTGTGGTTCCAATACGACCCACAGTCGACCTCCTTTATCTATCTAAGTGTGGTATATTCGTATTTCCCCGGGCGACGCATCATGGTTCGCATCTTGGCTAATAGTTGCTTTGCCGTTGTAGCGTGTAGAGCGAGCGAAGCGAGCGTTCCTGGGCGGTATACTGAGGGTTGTAATCTCTTAAGCCGCGTAGCTTGCGTAGCAAGCGAAGCCTATGCAAGGGAAATGCGAAATCATCTTTATTTAAAACCCACTATTAGTCAAAGACGCGAATCACTATGCGTGACCCGGTGAACTAGGAATGTTCCAATCTAAAACTTTCCATCGTTTTTGTCCCTAATACAACCATTGAGTGCCAACCCTTGGATAAGCGTGTTATTAAAATTTTTAAATTAAGCTACCGATCCAGTTTTTGTTATTTTTTTTTATTTTTTTTTTTTAATTGGAAGTTTGCTTTAAAAGAAATGTTGGCGTTCTCTTAAGCGGACAAAATTGTTGATCCCGATGGTGTGCGGTCATGAGAACGTACACTGTATATGCTTTATGTGGTCGGAGATGCTTCCTTCAATGCAACGCATGACAAAAATATTACATGCTAAATAATGTAAGGGCTATTTATCCACGTCAGAGGTTTATCTTCATGATTCGGCGCCATAATAAATAATAATGGATAAGACTAGTTAAGAAATATCCTAACTAACTTATTCTACTTATCGAATTTACATCCCACTCTTTCAGTATAGGACCACCTTAGTGCCGAAAAATTGTTACGAAAACAAATTTTACTGTTATTAAAAAACAAAAATTAAACAAAACATAAAATAAACTTTACATATTCTTACAATATTAAAAACTATTAGGATTAATCGTCGATCGTGTTTATAAAATTTATATAAATAAATTAAACAAAGACAATAAGATTTAATTTTATTGTTTATTGAATTTTGGTGGATTTGTGTAACCTGAAAATTCATAATTTCATTCATCACTACTACTCTAGTCTATTATAATTGGATGATTGTTATTTGAAAAATAAATAAATATTTTCATTAAAGTATAAATCTAGCAATACAGGTTACTGTCTACCTAAAAGAATAAACGTTTTCAAGTAGTAGCCCGTAAGAAATGATTTCTCGACGACACAATTTAATAGATGCATAGCATATTATAAGGAACTTAATTCGTGTGTGTTTATTGTAAGTTCGTTTTGGTTATGGTTACCATTTGTATTAAATGACAACCGCATAAGCAGAGATTTACAAATACATACTATGCCATTTATTATATATACTGTTCACATTTATGCAGGCATATGTTTTGTAGATTCTTTGAGGATGAAACTAGCAACCATATTTGTTACGTACATATTTGTACAAATTGCTCACAAAAACGAGATAATTAAGTTGTTTGACCATTTTTTATACACTACTATTGTATACAAATATATTCTAAATAAATATATTCTACAAGAAGATACATATGAAAAATTATATACGTAATTATAAATTATCATTTTAACGGATTCAAGTTAAAGTAATGGACAAATATATTTAGTTTTTGTATGCATCCTTAGTGACGTTTAAAACTAACTTATATTATGTACTCAAATTTATGATTTATTTAGGAGAATATTCTGTACGTCTTCTTCTAAAAATATCAATAACAACCTACCGATATAGATTAAGACAGCAGTTTACGCAGTTGATATGCAAGTTAGGTGAAGAAGTCAAATCTATTATATAGGTATACATACCTTGATATGTTTAAATTTCAATCGTGTAAGTGAATCGCCTGTCTAATTTAAACTTTGACTTGTTTCCGATATTTATGTATATGAAGGTATGAATTTTTAATCAGATAAATATGTGTATTCAAAAAAAAAGTGGTCTTATAACTTTAAACCCTATATTTTTGGTTCCTGGCTCATTTTTAAGATTGCAAGTGTTCGCTACTAAGATTGGCTTAGCTGACGTTTCGTTAGCATATACATAATTGGTTTTGGACATGCAGTAAACATACCCATTTAGCCGCATTTTGCAATAAGACCGGAAAGACTATGGCTTATTCTTATTCTTCTCTCGCGACACCCTAGGGGAAGACAACACAAACAACCATGGCCGCGGCGGGACTCGAATTCAAGGAACCTAATTAATAACTTGCAATGAATGAACGAATATTCATTAGGTGGAACAGACAAACAAAGTGTGGATTTAAAACCCAAGTGTGGCGTGGCGTATGACGGACGATGTACTATAGCTCGATCTCTATAGGTGCGTAGATTCCTGTTACAAACATATTCAAACAGCTGCTTTTCTAGCCGGTCTCCAGTCGATTCAGCTATAAAGTTCATAATCAGCCGCAGATGTTGATTTTAATGCAGCTCACACGGCAAACTGCTTTAGGCAGTTGCGGCCACGCGGATGCCTTTGCAACTGCAATTACTTCTACCGGCAATATAACTTCCACATAATGCCTAGCATTGCGTTGCGCGGAACTATAATAAATGACATCGAAATCTAATTCGCTCCAGCGAAATAAATTCCGCTGTTCGACACCTGTCGTCACTGTAATAGACCAGATGTTTGGTAGACGTCGCAAACATATGTGGACGTTGACACTAAACGTTTGGTTGTTTACTCGTCATTAGACATTTGAATTACGTTACATAACATAAACATATAGGTTTATGCTAACACAACAGATCTAGAGACGCATTCCGACTCATGCGAAGCTAGTTGGCTAAGTCTTGCATTTATGCACTTCTCTCTCTCTGCTTCCTGTTAACCCTTTGTGGGGCATAGCGCATTAACCACGCCTATTTTCCACCTCGTCCTGTTCATCGCCATCGCTTTCAGCTCACTCCACGACTTGCCTATTTAGGCACCCTCTATCTTAACTGATTTTCTCCAGGTGTTGCTAGGTTGTCCAACACGGCGACTTGCGTTGGTCCCCTGCGGGTTCCAATCGAGGACCTTTTGAGCAATGTTGTTCGGCCCTTTTCGGAGAGTGTGACCTATCCATTGCTACTTTCGCCTCTTAACAGAAGTGTCTATCCTGTCCTGACCAGTAATAGTAAGGAGGTCGTCGTTAGAAATGACTTGGTTCACAAAAGTTTGTAATCTAGTTGTTATCTCATTCGTCACCTTCCAAGTTGAACAGCCATATGCTTTCGAAGATCCGGAGTTTGATGCGTCTGGGAATGTTGTTTTGCGAGAAAGGAGTCAAACTGAAAAAAGCTGGTCCAACCTTGCGAGTACATCCAGCATCTGCTGTAACCACGATTCTGAGATAGCAAAAATTGTCAACTTTCTCAACTGCCTGCCCCAAAAGACAAATTCCACTTTGCCTTCCTGGATCCAAGCTCAAGTACTTAGTCTTGGCAGCATTGGTTTTAAGCCCAGCATTATGGCTTTCGCAATTTGAGCTACTTGATCCGATTTATTTGATAGAAGACAAATATCGTCAGCATAGTCTAGGTATTGAAGGTATTCAAATAGGTTCCATCTGATACCTTTGCTCCGGTGTTCATGAAGCGCGCTGCATAGCACGTCGTTAATGGCAATCAAAAACAATATAGGTGACAAAAAGCAGCCTTGTCTCACTCCGCTATGCACCTCGTAAGGATCTGATAGCTTACCCTTGTGTAAGACGTGACATTGGACTTCCGCGTCAACAAGGCTCGAGCAGCTTTTTTGAGTTTGACTCCTTTCTGGCAAACCCACAATATTTTAAGACGCACCAAACTCCGGATCTTCGAAACCAACGTAAAATCGGTGCTTTTACATGGCATGGCTGTTCAACTTGGAAGGTGACCAATGAGATAACAACTAGATTGCAAACTTTTGTGAAGCAGTGTCTACAGCGCATCCTCCACATACAGTGGCCGGAGTTTATTTCTAACGATGACCTCTTTACTATTACTGGTCACGAGAGGATAGACACTTCCATTAAAAGGCGAAAGTGGCAATAGATAGGTAACACTCTCGGAAAACGGCCGAACAACATTGCTCAACAGGTCCTCGATTGGCACCCGCAGGGAACCAACGCAAGTCGCCGTGTTGAACGACCTAGTAACACCTGGAGAAGATCGGTTATGAGAGAGGGTGCCTCAATAGGCAAGTCGTGGAGTGAGCTGAAAGCGATGGCGATGAATAGGACGGGGTGGAAACTAGGTGTGGTTAATGCCCTATGCCCCACAAGGGGTTAAACAGGAACCAGAGAGAGAGAGAGAATCAGAGTTGGCCAATACGCAACCATTGAGTCGAAAACTATTTTCTCTCAATGTTCGAAACATTGAGAGAAAAGCCAAGCTATCATCCAAAAGGAGTTCGAGTTTTTCGTCAAAAAGTATGTCACACATAAAAAATAGTCTTCAACAATTCAACAAACAAATATCATTTATTCAATATTCGGATATTCAGGAATAGCTTTAGCAATTTCATCTACATCACAGCACAATACCAATCCATCTCGAGCTACAGAATGCTGACTATTTTTCTTCAATCGCTTCAGCCAGGATACACTACCGCATTTGCTATTGCATAATGAATTGTCCTCTACTAATTCACCGTTTATGGTTGGATCATTATAAACTATAAAACCAATTTTCTCATTTCCTTTCTTAACTACGATCCAGATATATCCCGGTACTGGGAAACGTTTGTCTTCCAAATCCAGATAAATGTCCTTGCCTTCTACTGCTGCGACACCGTGACTCCCAGTGAAGATATCGACGTTGCCCTCCAAGTCACCGATGTCTTGTTTCAAAAGTTCGTAGTTTGTCAAGGGTGAATGTACAATCAAGTAATTCCATGCCAGTTTTTTAACACTGTAAAGTTGTTTATTCGGTAGAAACGTGTCGTCAACGAAGTTCGCCATGTCGAAAGGTGGAATATTCTTAATTTTCAAAACATGTTTCAGACGATCGTTGAATTCGTCGAGTCGGAACGCCTTCATAAAGTCCACTTTGTATCTGGATGATGGAGCTCGAGCCTTGAAAATATCCTTCTTTGCTACTTCCAAGTTGTATGACTTAAGGTTGCCCTTGCGAATGTGAGCAAACAATAGTTTGCCGGCTGGCTCGCTGTAACACGCCTCGCCAATCATGTAGGCCTTTTGATCAACTGGATTGACCAAACCAAATTTCACTCCGGTTTTATCGGCAGGACATCCATTCACTGCAGTTAAAATCTCTTGCACCGAACGCAAATCGCAACCGAAATCTTTAGCTCGAATCAATCCTTGTTCATTCTCCACTTGGAATTTTCCATCATTTTGGCACTTTGCATTAACGAACTCATTCGGCACACGTTTCTTAAGATAGTTCGGACCACAGGACACGATTACGGATTGTCCATTGGAAACTACTACGGACTCTACATCACTGACCCGAGATGTTACCAGAAGATCGCCTTGGTCATTGTAAACTACCGGCCAGAATGTGTCCCAGTGAAGTTTGGATCCGAAAGGTATTACGCAGTCATCAGGAGGTAAATCAAGACTTTTAGCAGAGGTAAGACCAATGATTAACACTAAAAAATTTGCAAACCACATTTTGAAGACTGACTTCGGTGCAATGGTTCAGATTGCTGCTTTTATACTAATAGAATCCAGCTGCCATCATATGCTTATCAGGGCTGAGTTGTGATAGGTTAAGCGATTAATTTTGGGGTCAATCGTAGATTTGCTGGGAATTGTTTATAGCGACTGCCGCAGTGTAATTGAGATTGTTTGTAAGTTACCGATTTTTTCCGAGAAATGTTTTTGATGGTCTTTCCCCTACTAATGTTTTTGGTTATGCTACAATATTATCAACATAACATATGTATATACAACGGAAAGTATATCTTCTAGCGATATTACATACTGAATTGCCCTAACCCCTTGTGGGGCATAGCGCGTCAACTGCTCCATGTGGCCCAGTTGACGTTTCGTTGGCACAAACTGGTTTCGGAAAATGCAGTTGCCAGCATGCACCTCCTGCACAAATTTAAAAATTTAAACGATTATTATAAGATACTGTGGTGGATTTCGTAAATGGGCTGTGTCTAATATGACACAGCACTGTGTTACTCCAGCAAGACGTGGGACAGAACGACGTTTAGGGTTAATAATTAATAATAATAACAATAATATTAATAAAAATAGTTACACAAGTACAATCAGAGTAATCAGTGGCGTATCTAGGGGAAAGGGGCCAAGAGGGCCGTTTCCCCGGGCGCAACGGCTAAGGAGGCGCCAAAACGCTATCCACGGACCAACTTTTTTCTCTTTTTGAATATTAACCAGGCCGAAGCTTTGCTTCGGCCCAGAGTCCGAAGCGTATATACGCTTGTACAGACCTAGTGGTGATACCAAAAGTCCCAATTGGCAACGACCATATGCATTAAAAGTGGGTCTCTTATATGGCCAGTTCATAGGGGAGGTTGGCACTCATTCAGTGGGATCTTGACCATTCGCAAAATCAATTAACTAATCCATTCTACAAATATTTATCCAATTTTTCAAGTCGCTAGCTTCATTCTATCGAAAATTAACGCTTATTTGAAGTTTCACTTGTAGGGGAGGTAGGGGTTCCTTGAGTCGGGTCTTGCCCAGCATTTCCATCAACCAATAAGATCATGCTAGGGGTTTCCATGGTAGGATTTCACGTATTTTCAATATTAGTCGACTGGATCATACTACAAACATTTGACCAAAATTTCAAGTCGCTAGCTTAATTTTGTCGTATGTTATCGCTTATTTTAAGTTTCATTTCTAGGGGAGGTAGGGGTTCCTTAGGTCGGATCTTACCCATCTTTAATGCCAACTAACTCAATCTCACTTTCAACATTTGACCAAAATTTCAAGTTGCTGGCTTCATTCTATCAAAAATTATCGCTTATTTGAAGTTTCATTTGTAGGGGAGGTGGGGGTTCCTTGAGTCGGATCTTGCCCATTTTCAATACCAACAAAGTACGTCTTATTAGCAACATTCTTTCAGATTTTCAACTTGCTTGTATCATTTTTTCGAAAGTTATCGCAATTAAAGGAATATTTAATTTTTGGAAATTTGTAGGGGAGGTAGGCGTTCCTTTGATCTGATTATGCCCTACTTACATAATCTTAAGTAGCTTCTCACTTCAAAGTTACACGCCAAAAATCAGGTGTCTACGTCAATTGGTTCAGGAGTTATAGACAAAAAACCTGAAAAGTAGGGTAGTACGGGGTTCTTTGTAAGAAAATTACCGTTAGTTTTCAACTTATCAGTTTTATTTTCCCAGGAGAGTATGAGATTACCCTCATGAGTAATCTACCAAAGCTAGAGCTTTTCATGTTTCTTTAATCGGGAGTTATAGATATATTTATGTATTTTACATATGTAGGGGAGGTAGGCGTTCCCTTGGCCTGATCATGCCCATTTTCAATACCATCCAACTAGATCACACTTCCAACATTTGACCAAAATTTCAAGGCTCTAGCTTCATTTTATCGAAAGTTATCGTGCGAACGGACAGACAGACGGACAGACAGACAGACAGACAGACAGACAGACAGACGGACAGACGGACAGACAGACAGACATGGCTAAATCGAATCAGGAGGTGACCCTGATCATTTATATATATACATTGCTATACCTCCGGAGCTTCCTTTAACAACAATATACCCTATACTAAAATATAAGTCTAGGGTATAAAAAGATTTTATTTTGTACATACACTTTAGTTCACGCGTACTTCTATAGATAAACAAAGTCTCGGGCATAGTATGAAAAGTCCGGATGGCGCAACGGTTAACACGTTCGCCTTTTACGCACTGGGCCCGGTTCGATTCCTACTGAATTTAGTTTTCGATAAAAAAGGGGGATTTTTGTGTCGGACTATGAGCCCACTCAGCTGTTAAATGAGTACTCATTTATGAGGTAAATAACTCGGTTGAGCGTGTTGCTGATCACACACCTCTGCACAAGACCGTCACGATCTAGAAAATGAGATGAAGTTAACTCATCTCGAGGCCATGGTTCAAATTGGACTGTTGCGACAGTTATTTATTTGATAACATGAAAAAAGAAAGACCATATAGCGTAGAACACATATATGCGATCGCGATGCCGAAAGCTTTCCATCACTATCCTTGTTACCCTCGGTGGCCGTGGTCGTTCGGTCATCGCTCTACGATACTAAACTAGAGCTCGGAGCTCGAATCTCGGAGTGATCAGAATCTGCCTGTGGGTACAAATAGAACCCTCACAGTGCTTCGAGCATGTCAGTATAAGGACGACGCGGATAGGAGGTGCATGCCAGCAACTACACTTCCGAAAAGTAGATATGCTATCGAAACGTCAACAAGGCATAGAAATGCTAGAGATGTTGACACGCCCATGTCCCTGGAGGGGTCAAAGCAATTAACATAAAATACATCACTATCCTTCACCGGATGTTGGCAGCAGTTACGACCACCTGTAAGCTACTTGATGACCGTATACGGCTTTTAACTTGTTACTTTTTGCGGCTTCTTCTACTGAGGCTAGAAGTATTCGCATAAACTCTTTTATCTCGTCGCACACTACGCTGAACTTGCCAAGCTTTCTGACGATAAAGGAGTTCGATGCTGCTTCGATTGCCGTCTGATGCAGAGTCAAACGGACTTTCAGCTCCTTTCTTTTAACAATCCGCTGCCATGAAGCGTCGGACATCCAGGGCTTATTCCGGCAATCTCATCTCAGTTTTCAATTTAAGTCACTATGCGAGACTAGTCATATCAGCTGCTTTTTGCGCAAGATGTTCGTTATATTGTTGTAGGACAGCTGGATTTTTTAGTCGAGCGGTGTTGAATTTGCGGCGCCTGGATCTTTCGTCGCTAGGACGGCTCACGGCTGCAATACGCAATCGAAAATTAGCGATCATCTTTTCCAATCCCAATATAGGCGAAATTCTTATTTCGCTCGTTCAGGAGGCAACTCTTGAATCTTTTACTAATGGCAAAGTGGTCGATCTGATTTTGTGTTCTGCGCCGATCAACAGAGGACCAACTAATTTTGTGGTGGTTCTTATGCTCAAAGAGACTGTGAAAGTTACAGATCTCTACAAATCTTTCACCGTTTTCGTTACGATCCCTAAGACCCTGTCTCCCCATCACATGATCTGAGCCCATGGTTATCAGCGCCAATTTTTGCATTCAAATCCCCCATAACCATTATAATGTCACCTTTAGGTGTTGTAGTCCGGATGGCGCAACGGTTAGCACGTTCGCCTTCAACGCACTGGGCCCCGGTTCGATTCCGGGGATTTACGTGTCGGACTATGAGCCCACTCAGCTGTTTAATGAGTACCCATTATGGGGTAAATAGCTCGGTTGAGCGTGTTGCTGATCACATACCTCTGCACAAAAACCGTCACGATCTAGAAAATGAGATGATGCTAACTCATCTCGAGGCCGTGGTTCAAATTGGACTGTTGCGCCAGTTATTTATTTTTTTAGGTGTTCTGCTCTGGACAGAGCGGCGTTTAGCTATTCGTAGAAAGAGTCTTTCGCCAAGACATTGTCAGGATCAGTTGGAGCATAGCATTGTATTATTGAGATGTTCCCATTTGTGGTCCCGAACCTGGCGGTCATGATTCTGTCGGAGACCGGATCCCAGGATAAGAAATAGTTTCGTGCGGTTCTAGTTAAGAGGAGTCACACCTGACTCACCGGAGTACAACATTAGTGTCACCATCCACTGTCGAACTCGAGCACGAACATGGTACAAATGTCCTCTGACATACACAAATAAACGTGAAGAAAACCAGTCCACTTGTACCGTGTTCGAGTTTGACCGTGTATGGTGACACTTACAGTGCTACCCGTTAGAGAGATAAATTCTCCGCTGTTCCACCACCTTACCTCGCTAACTGTTTAATTTATACCGCAGAAATTCACTCTTTAATTGCCAAAAGTCGTAACCGTTGAGTCAGTCTTTATCCGAGGCTTAGTTGACGTTTCGTTAGCATGTAGAAAATTTCGGATAGTGCAAGTTGTTGGCATACGCATCCTGTCCTTTGTTTGTCGGTTTCTACGACAGGTCGGCAAAGGGTAAGGCCATGGTATTATTCTTACGCCCCATACCACGGGGGGAATGTTTACCTCAACCAAATTATCGCACCGTCATCACTAGTGGCTTGATTTGGTTATCAATGGTCAACGATCACTGCCTTTCCATGGGGCGCCTACGAGGAGGACTATGGAATAGGATTTTTGCCTTTTTTCTTTCCACTACACGCTGTATATACGTTGGAACCGACGGAATCGGAACACTACGTCATATAGCTGCCAGAGGAATGACCGGTCCAAAAGTCGGTTTTTGTGAGAAAAACTTTTTTGTTCCTAAAGATATCTGTACCAAATATCATATTATTTAATCATATCTATTGCCGAATCACATTCGTGAATTTCATTGAAATTGAATTATGTACTCTATCATATAGCTGTTATAGAAATGACCGCCCCAAAAGTAAGTTTTTGTTAGAAAAACTATTTTATATCCAGAGATATCTTAACAAAATTTCATATTAGCCAATCATATTCACCTCCAAACCACATTTCTAAATTTGGTTGAAATCGACCCACTATTTCAAGTACCTCTCATAGGAACAGTAGAATCGGGACAAGTTTTACTGCTAATTTAAAAGTGGCGAATGCGGAATGGTTCAAAAATGCCGCAGCACGATCTGCTGAAAGTACGTCTTTGGCGAGGTTGTTTTCTATTAAGGTAGTCATACATGATCACGCAGAACCACGACCAAACTTCCATCGAACCATCAAATTTCATAGAATGGTGGAAATGAGGAGATTTTTTCTATTGAGTTTGACGTGGTTCGATGCGTGCTCGCGACCAAAATGGTTGTTGTGTGTGGAGACTTTTAAGGTCGCCACACATGAACTAGCACAACCACGACCAAACTTTCATCGAACCATCAACGGAACGGTGGAAATAGGGGGAATTTTTTCCACACGTTCTATGAAATTGATGGTTGGATGGAAGTTCGGTCGTGGTTGTGCTCGTTCATGTGTGGCAAGCTTTAGCTTTGACGTGGTTCGGTGCATGCTCGCGACCAAAATGGTTGCCGTGTGTGGCTATTGTTTCGGGCGAGCAAATTCTTAAAATTCGACGAAAGACAAGAGTTGACAAAACCTTGCATAGCTTAAATTCGACACGGCAACCATTTTGGTCCCGATCCACCATCAACCACGTCAAAATCAATTGAGCATGCGGAAACGCATTTCCACTTATCTATTGCTTTTGATCGAATTTAGTAGCCGAAAGAGGGAAGTTCATTTATGAATTACTTGATTCCACTGTCATCGTTTCAATGGCATTTCGATTCGAAACGAGTTGCATGATAGGCCCCTCTGTTTGGGGAATAAACTTGTAGATTGATTCGGTTGAATTTCAGTAAATGCTTAATGTTTCATGAATAACGAATTTTTATGACGTCATCCGACTACTCTGCCATCTTTGTATAAGTATCGGAATCCCTGAAGTCTACTTTCCAGTGAGAGAAACACTGCTTTCCCATTAGATTTCCAGATTTCTCACTGACATACCTGTCAAACAATCACTCTTGGCCAATGGTCGCGGTCTTGAAACCGAATTTGGGTCTGACTTTTTCGATTTCTCCTCGTTAATCCATATGCTTTCTTCTCCAGCAAAATACTTTTCAGATCCGGAGTGGAATATTTTCTAGTAGGAAAATTGACAGTTGACGGGACATATTTTAAAGTAAAGGGGAAAGTATATGGGGGAGAAATCGAAATAGTCAGTTTCCCATTCAAATCCAGATCCGCTTTCAGGACCCGGACCATTCTGTTTACTTTATTTGGAAGTAAGGATTCGATTGATTTTAAGATTCTTCCATCCGAAAATACAAGTGGTCGCGACTCGTTTCGTTGTCGCAAAGTTCCTTTTTCGAACGACAAATCGCCGCAGACGTGTTACGCGGTGTCAGAAAGACTTTTCCACGTTCAGTCTGAGATCTTGTCGCATCACTTCCCGTCGATCTTTAGGTTATGTATTTGCTGGTGAATTTGTTGAAAAGATTCAAACGACGAAAACAACTTCTTCTAACCATAAATTCGCGTAAACGCTCCGCGGTTCGTCGGCTGTAGAGTGCAAGTGTTGAATGTGAATCTGCGAATATTCGCTGTGAACTGGACAGTGACAGCTGCGTGGAATTCATCGTCGTAAGGTGGCGGCTTCTGGCATCGTAGGATGTCACACAAATATGAAACCCACAAGCCCAAGGAGTACGAGGGACTGCTGCTACGAAGTAAGTAACCCTGTGTTACAGTTTTACTAAGTCGTTTAGGATTGGTCGTTGGAAGCTTCCAACAGCAGCTCGTTGGTATGACTTTGTGGGTGGCTTGTGCCATTGGTAACCTGATGGGAGCCATCCCGCTGTCAACGCGTACTTTGTAACAGATGCTTTCAATAACAATTCTTGAAAAATTGGTCTATTTTTAGTGAGTCGGGTAAGGGAAGCTAGTTTGTAAATAGCAAGACACAAAGCAGATCGATTTTGGACACCGTGGTCACAGTAATTTGTCTGTCTGTCGTCGCCACCGTCCACACCGGCACATTGCTGGCTATTTCTGCACACTATCGCGCGACCACTGCAATGACTGCTCACAATTTTTCGTCACCACTAGCCATGAATCATTTTTTTTCTAATCCGGCAAATAAATCAACCTGAACATCTATGAAAATATATCTGATTTTAGCATTTCTCGCAGAATGTAGCGATTTCAATGTCTATGCACTAACATACGACTAAAATAGTCAATATTTACTAGTATATGTACACGAATCGAGATTATTTAGCGCGTTGCTACTAAATGTCTCTCTCGCACAGTAATAACATAAGAATTTAGGCTGCTACAGTATTAAAAAAATATTCATTGATAAGATGACTTAATAAATACAGTCAAACCTCCTAAGTCGACGTTCCTCCAACTTGGAATATTCGCTAACTCGAATATTTTGCTCTTTAAATATTCTTCCTTTACTTCATTTACTTCTTCCCTTACTTCATTTACTTTGTGGAATGCAATCTGTAAGACCGCAATTGCACTATATACTATCTAATATAATATCCATTTTTTATATGGAATGTATCATCATGACACACACACGCGAGTCCATATAAAGAAATGGATATTATAAAAGATAGTATATAGTGTAATTGCGTCCTAAGTCAAATTCCTCTATGTCGGAGAATATTCTGTAATTACTGTCAATCCCTTTAGAAAACTTTACAAAAAAGTGGCGCAAAATCTCGGTATATTTTTAATGTGTATACCTACTAGTCAACTATTAAAGTTACTCACCTTGTATACTTTTATATTTAACTGACAGTTACTTTGCTCGTGTTACAGTAACCTATGAGTATTCAATTAATGAAGAGCAATCACATTAGCACCTTGCAATCATCATCGAGCAATGCGTTGAGTTCGATTCTCCACTTCACTTGCTTCTCACTGATTTCGAGAAGGCTTTCAGCAGTGTGAAACCGGAATTCAATTTGGGCTGCTTTGCGCAAGAGAAGTATCTCTGTGACGATTGTGGCTAATATTAAGGCAACCTACGATGGCGCGAAAAGTCGCGTCTTACATAAAGGTAAGGTGTCGGCGGACTTTGAGATCCGGAGTGTAGTTCGGCAGGGGTGCATTTTCCCACCGATCCTATTCCTCATAAAAATTATCGATGTGTTGCATGCAGCCCTATCCGGACCACATAGAGGAGTTCGATGGACATCTTATCTACAACATATTGACTACGCTGACGACATATATGTCTTCTCTTTCCTAAAAATCATGAATCTAAACGCAACGGCCTTAGATCTCGTGAGGCGAGCATGGTTGGGCTAAATATTAACACCAGTAAGACCAAGGTTCTTAACCTGCCGTTGCGAAAAGTTAGAAATCCAACTCGTCCAATTGCCATCAGTATCAATGGACAGCTTGTGGAAAAGTTGGAACCAATACATCTACCTAGGTAGAATTGCTGCCCAAAATGGTGGTACGAAGCAGGACATCGCTCGTCGTATTAGCCAAGGTAAATGCGCATTCGGAATGCTGTCTAAAATCTGGCAATGCAGTTATCTCAGTATTAAGAACAAGTTAGACTTGTCTCGCTCCCTAGTTGGTTGGTTGGTATAAGTGGTGGCTGAGGCAAGAGTTACCAAAGCCCAATTAGCGCAAAAAGCGCCGTTTTGAAGCCACAAACCTCGTGAAAATTTGTAATTGGATGATAATCGAAAAATACAGAGGATAGTGCCTAAATCCAACCGGATTAGTTAAGGAAGTAAGGCAACTGCCCAATCCTCACCCCCGACACATCCGCTAGGTTGTCAAGAAAGACCTTGCCCAATGTACGATGTCTGGTCCTAGCAAGGCCTGGGCATTCGCAAAGGAAGCTAGTGAGGGTTTCTTTCCCATTTTCATTACCGCATCTTCGGCAATGCGGATTGTTGGGGATACCTAGCCTGACTGCGTGATCTCCTATACATCTGCTGTTTCCTAAGTCTGCATGAATTATTCTAGATCTTAGCAGAGTTGCTATCCGTCTGCCGATCTCTGCTTCGTCTCCCAAGTGCGGTAAAACGTCGTGCATAGCTCCCTGGTTCTGTCTGTGCTTTTGTATGGGAGAAGCCTTCGTAAAGGTCACCAGAAAGTTTTCGTTCTTCGTCGAATTTTAAGAATTTTCTGGCCCAAAACAATATCAAATGAAGAGCTGAGTCGGCGTGCGGGTCAGACGCTAACCGAAGAACTGATACGCAGGCAAACATGGCAGTGGATGGGTCACACATTGCAGAACGGTGATAATTGCATTGCTGAACATGGCATGAAATAGGGACCCCATTCCCAATGAAGGCCGACCAAGAAAGTCATGGCGAGATCTGTGGCGAAAGAGTGTGAGTCTCTTGCTAAGTCGTGGGGACAGATGCATAGCTCCCTGGTTCTGTCTGTGCTTTTGTATGGGAGAAGCCTTCGTAAAGGTCACCAGAAAGTTTTCGTTCTTCGTCGAATTTTAAGAATTTTCTGGCCCAAAACAATATCAAATGAAGAGCTGAGTCGGCGTGCTGGTCAGATGCTAACCGACGAACTGATACGCAGGCAAACATGGCAGTGGATGGGTCACACATTGCAGAACGGTGATAATTGCATTGCTGAACATGGCATGAAATGGGGACCCCATTCCCAATGAAAGCCGACCAAGAAAGTCATGGCGAGATCTGTGGCGAAAGAGTGTGAGTCTCTTGCTAAGTCGTGGGGACAGATGCGTCCCATTGCCCAGAATCGAGTATGATGGCGCGCAAAAGTAGTTAATGTGCTATGCCCCATTAGGGCGCAGTGTCTAGACTGGGATCCCATAGAGTATAGAGAGTGTAGCAATAACGTTGCTAATAACACAGTTCGATAATGACTCCCTAAAGGTTTTGAAAGTCATTGAGACTCTAACCCATCTCTTTACTTTATCCCAAACGTGCTCTATTTTATTATTTCATAATTAAGTCTGGACCAGTATTGCGACTCTAACACAATTGTGTGTTTCTTGATACATACATACATACAGGTATACCTATATATAGGTATATAGGTGAGGTAAGGTATATGAGATGAGGTGTATATGATATATAGGTGATGCGTCTCCTTTTCAGAGACCGGCGAGCGTGCATTGGAATTTAGAAAATCTTTCATTACTCCCACTCGCATTAACCAAATTTCAGATTTTAGGTACGGATTTTACACTGAATTCGATGCTCTACCACAAGCTTTCTGATTTCGGTTTCTGATTTGGATGAACCGTTCTCGATTTATGACAGTTTAAAGATGGGACACTTGGGATTTTTGTCGAAGATGGGAAAAACTGGTGTCTTTCGACTGTCGATTTTGGGGGGCAAAAACTCCTCTTCCATAGTCCTCCGCGTGGGCGCCCCCTGGAACGGCAGTGGTCACTGACCATTGCCAACCAACGTCAAGCCGCCAGTGATGGCGGTGCGATGATTTGGTTGAGGTACCCCTGTGGTGTGGGGTGTGAAAAAAATACCACGGCCTTTCCC
Organism: Chloromyia formosa; assembly: GCA_964017055.1. Lineage (NCBI taxonomy): Eukaryota > Metazoa > Arthropoda > Insecta > Diptera > Stratiomyidae > Chloromyia > Chloromyia formosa. The sequence goes on along the minus strand of OZ024815.1, from coordinate 26,975,614 downwards.
TTTGAGGGCCTGTCGTTAAAACCGACAATCAAAGGACAGGATGTGTATGCCAGCAACTTGCACTATCCGAAATCTTTATATGCTAACGAAACGTCAACTATGCCTCGGATAAGGACCGACTCAACGGTTACGACTTTTGGCTATCGTACAATGACAAAGATTGGATTCTGGAATGTGCGTACTCTCCTGGACAATGGATCAGAAGGTCCCCAGAACGCACGATTTCATCAATTAGAGAGTGAATTTCTGAGGTACAAATTAAATATCTTAGGAGTTAGTGAGATAAGATGGTGGAACAGCGGAGAATTCATCTCTCCAACGGGCAGCACTGTAATGTTGTACTCCGGTAAAGCTACCGGTAGTCGTCGTGAGTCAGGTGTGGGGCTCCTTTTAACCAGAGCCGCGCGAAACTGTCTCTTATCCTGGGAACCGGTCTCTGACAGGGTCTTGACCGCCAGGTTCCGGACCAAAATGAGGAACATCTCAATAATACAATGTTATGCCCCTACTGAACCCGACAATGTCTTGGTAAAAGACTCCTTCTACGAAGAACTAAACGCCGTTCAGAGCAGAACACCTAAAGGTGACATTATAATGGTTATGGGTGATTTGAATGCGAAAGTTGGCGCCGATAACTATGGGCTCAGACATGTGATGGGGAGACACGGTCTTGGTGATCGTAATGACAACGGTGAAAAATTTGTAGAGTTCTGCAACTTTCACAGTCTCTTCATCGGTGGTACTATGTTTGAGCATAAGGACCACCACAAAATCAGTTGGTCCTCTGTTGATTGGCGCAGAACACAAAATCAAATCGACCATTTTGCCATTAGTAAAAGATTCAAGAGTTGCCTCCTGGACGTGCGAAACAAGAAGGGTGCCGATATTGGGATGGGAAGAGACCATTATCTTATGATCGCTAATGTTTGATTGCGTATTGCAGTCGTGCGCCGCCCCAGCGACGAAAGATCCAGGCCCCGCAAATTCAACACCGCTCGACTAAAAAACCCAGCTGTCTTACAACAATATAATGACCATCTTGCGCAAAAAGCGGCTGAGATAACTAGTCACCCAGATAGTGACATAAACGAAAACTGGGATGTCATAAAAAATGCGTACATTGATAGCGCAAATACCATCCTTGGCCCAAACCCGGATTGCCGGAATAAGCCCTGGATGTCCGACGCTTCATGGCAGCGGATTGTTGAAAGAAAGGAGCTGAAAGTTCGTTTGGCTGCAGCATCAGACGACAATCGAAGCAGCATCGAACTCCTTTACCGTCAGAAAGCTCGAGAAGTTCAGCGTAGTGTGCGACGCGATAAAAGAGTTTATGCCAATTCTCTTTTAGCGTCAGCAGAAGAAGCCGCTAGAAGTAACAACTTAAACGCCGTATACGGTGTCATCAAGGAGTTTACAGGTGGTCGTAACTCCTGCCAACATCCGGTGAAAGATAGTGATGGAAAGCTACTTATCTTGGAAGAAGATCAAATGAGGCGGTGGAAAGAACACTTCGCCACGGTCTTGAACCGTGTAACCTCTGGTGAAGTTCCCCCTCATATAGATAATTTAGCTAACCATCAAAATGTGCGTATACGGTCCACTGCCCCGACTAAAGAGGAAATAGTCACTGCAATTATTGCACTAAAACGAGGAAAGGCCGCCGGACTTGACGGCATCCCTGCCGAACTTTATCAAGCAGCGCCAGGCGTAACTGCCGATTTGCTGCACCCACTTGTTGATAAAGCGTGGAATACAGAGACCTTTCCCACTGAGTGGAAGGAAGGTTTGATCATCAAACTTCCAAAGAAGGGTAGCCTCACAGACTGTAATAATTGGAGAGGCATTTGTGTGCTTCCTGCCGTTGCCAAGATAATAGCTAAAATCGTCCTGGAAAGACTAAAGGCCCACTTAGAAAGCACAATTGATGAAGAGCAGGCTGGCTTTCGATCCGGATTCTCCTGTGTCGATCACATTAACACCTTGCGAATCATCATCGAGCAATGCGCTGAATACGATTCTCCGCTTCACTTGCTTTTCATCGATTTCGAAAAGGCTTTCGATAGTGTGAACCGGGATTCTATATGGGCGGCCTTGCGCAGGAGAGGCATCCCTGTGAAGCTTGTGGCTATTATTAAGGCAACCTATGACGGCGCGAAATGTCGCGTTCTGCATAAAGGTAAGGTGTCGGGGGACTTTGAGATTCGCAGTGGAGTTCGGCAGGGGTGCATCCTCTCACCGATCCTATTCCTCATTGTGATTGGCGATGTGTTGCATGCAGCCCTATCCGGACTCGACAGAGGAATTCAATGGACTTTGACATCTTATCTACAACATCTTGACTACGCTGACGACATATGCCTACTGTCCCACAAAATCATGGATCTGTCCGCAATGGCGTTAGATCTCGAGAGGGAGGCAAGCAAGGTTGGGCTAAAGATTAATACCAACAAGACCAAGGTTCTTAGCCCGCCGTTGCGAAAAAGAAATCCGACACCTATTGCCATCAATATTAATGGGCAGCCTGTGGAGAAGGTGGACAACTTCGTCTACCTGGGTAGCATTGTTGCCGAAAATGGGGGTACGGAGCAGGACATCGCTCGTCGTATCAACCAGGCTAAACGCGCATACGGCATGCTGTCCAAAATCTGGCAGGGCAGTTATCTCAGCATCAAGACCAAGCTGGGCCTGTTTCGCTCCCTGGTACTATCAGTGCTTTTGTATGGGAGCAGTACATGGAAAGTTTCCGTAGGAGTTACCAGAAAGCTGCAAGTTTTCGTCAACTCATGTCTTCGTCGAATTTTAAGAATTTTCTGGCCCGAAACAATATCAAATGAAGAGCTAAGTCGGCGTACGGGTCAGATGCCAATCGACGAATTGATACGCAGGCGAAAATGGCAGTGGATAGGTCACACATTGCGGAAGAGTGATAACTGCATTGCTATGCATGCCATGAAATGGAACCCCATTTCCAACCAAGGCCGACCAAGAGGGGGTCCTCGAATCACATGGCGTCGATCTGTGGCAAAGGAGTGTCAGGTACTGGGTAAGTCTTTTGGGGAGTTGCGCCCTATTGCCCAGAACAGAGTACGATGGCGCGCAGGAGTAGTTGACGTGCTATGCCCCGCTAGGGGTTAAGGCAAAGTAGTATACATCAGGAGGAGTGTGAAATAAGTAATCTCATTAGAGGCGAGACAGTGACTAAGCTTAATGCGAGTATTTCAATGGAAAATATCAGCAAATTAAAACAACTGCGAAAGAAGATCGACTCATTTTACGAAATTTTCAAAACAACGTATTAAGGTGCGTTTAGATTTAGCGAAACCACTCGCGCAACTTTTTATCGAGGAAACTCGCCCAAAACTTACCCGAGGCCAGTCTCGCCCTGGCCCTTCTCACTACACGCAACGTTTCGCGCAACAGACACGACCGAGGGTGAATTTTTTTTTCGTTCCTGCGGCACCTGGTTCTTTGTACCGGAACGACCCGTTTGTCAACGGCCAAGAGCTGCCAATCCCCCTCGATGCAAGAAGAACTGCAGTAATTTAAGCATCGCTACCACAACAACAACAGGGCGAGTTTTCAGCGACCCAAAATTACCTTGTAGTTCGAACCAGCCCGATCGGTCGAGTAATTCCCCATGAAAACAGGGTTGCCATTCTGGGGTGGGCAACCCCAATTTTTTTTCTTTTTTGACTTTAGTTTCGGAATCAGCGACCTAAAATTACCTTGTAGTTCGAACCGGCCCGATCATACGAGGATTTACCCATGAAAACAGGGTTGCCATTCTGGGGTGGGCAACCTCAAATTTTTTTTCCTTTTTGACTTAGATTTGGAATTAGCGACCCAAAATTAATATTTACCCATGAAAACAGCCATATTGGACGAATACTTCCCATCAAAACCATCCTCACCTGAAACATACTCCCGCAACGTTCACATTAGGCCAAATCGGAGACTGAGTCTCATGGTTTGCGCACGAGGAACTCATAGCGAGCCACCGGGTGCGTCACACCGCGAGTTTTTCGCGCGAGATTAGTTTCGGGTGAGGAACATGTTCACACAACGCGCAATTTTCCCTTGCGAAACAGTGATAGATAGATAGATATAAAAATTCGAGCTACTTTCCTAGCAGGAAGGCACTGCGACCATAAAGATCTATTGTGCCGTAGCTCATTAATCCAAAAGACCGTCCACCCTTCTAATAAAGGGCAGTAAGTCTTTAGCAGGAATCAACCTGAATTCTGCAGTGCTGATAGTAGCCTGCCCGAGGAGTGACATCCTAAAACGCGCGATGGCGGGACATTCGCACAAGATGTGCTTGGTCGTTTCCACGTCTTCCAGACAAAGACGGCATTCAGTCTCGCTTGACAGACCCATCTTGTTCAGGTGATATCTGACCAGGTGATGGCCAGATAAGTACCCCACTAGGAGTCTTAGGTGGGTTCTACTCATATGAGTAGTACCCTTGTGACTGAAGGGCATTATCAGCTCCTTTGATTGACGAAGCCCTGGAAGGTTATCCCAGTACTGTTGACGCAATCGTGCAAACCAATCTGTGATCCGCAATTTGGAAGAGGCCAGTCCAAAGCCACAGTAAGGCTCAGGTCCATGAAAACGACTGGATGATCCTTGTCTAGCAAGTTCATCCGCAGCCTCGTTCCCCTCAATGCCCTGGTGGCCTGGCACCCAACACAAGAAGACTCGGTTTTTGGTTGCCAACAGTTGAAGGAGATTGTAACACTCCTTCACCAGTTTTGAAGAGACCTTAAATGAGGAGAGCGCTTTTATAGCTGCTTGGCTGTCTGAGTAGATAGCAATGTGAGCGCCGCGAAGTCCAGTTTCCAAGATTGCCCTGGCGCAGACCTCAATGGCGTGGATCTCAGCTTGAAAAACGCGGGGCGAGACTCCCATTGCGATCGAAATCCTGGTGTTGGGTCCAAAGACACCTGCACCAACACCCTGTTCTGTTTTAGACCCATCGGTGAACCACTTGATACATCTAGGGTCTGGACAGGGTGTGCCATTTACCCATTCAGAGCGGTTAGGGATGAGGGCTGAATATTTTCTGCCGAAGCAAACCTCCGTGATCATGTAATCTGATCTCAAGCAGATCTGCACGTCAGGAATTTGATTCAGAATGCTCATGTGACCGCTTTCTTCACTACGCACATCGGAAGTTAAACGAAGTCTGAGAGCATTTAGAGCTGCTGATTCTTGAATGAATATATGCAACGGAGTAAGTCCAATAATCGCCTCCAGGGCTGGCGTAGGACAAGTGCGCATAGCTCCAGTGATGCCAAGGCAGGCAAGGCGTTGAAGCTTATTGCACTTCAGTAAGACAGAAGATTGCTGAGTTTTCGGCCACCACACAAGCGCTGCGTAGGTCACCATGGGCCTCACCAGCATGGTGTATAACCACTCAATTCTCTTTGGGGTGAGCCCCCATGTCCGTCCGAAGAAACTTCTGCTAGCCCACATTGTGCGGGTGGCTTTGCCAAGTACATTATCTATGTGGGTATTCCAGGTGAGTTTCGAGTCTAGAGTTACCCCGAGACATTTAACCTCAGTGGAATAATCTAAGGTCGTGCCGCCTAACGAAATTGGATCCAATGTTAAGTTTCGTTTTCGTGTGAACGGCACAACGACAGTTTTCTGTGGGTTTACATGTAAGCCCACATCCACACACCAGTGTAGAACTATGTCAAGGGCCGACCTCATCACCTCAGTGATGGTAGATTCGAATTTGCCCCTGACTATGATAGTTAAATCATCCGCGTATCCGATAGTAAGATAACCGCGCTCATTAAGCATGGAAATCAGCTCGTCCACGACAAGGGACCACAAAAGGGGTGACAGAACGCCACCTTGTGGACAACCCTTTACGGCGTTCACGCAAATGGATGTACTGCCTAGAGTTGAGTGAATATCCCGTCGAAACAGTGACAAGAGATGTTGCAAATAAATTGAGTTAGCATTAACATTCAAATCAGTGAAAGAACCATTCGACAACGTTTGAAGACAGCAGATTACAGTTCTTCATAACTTCATATTCTTAATCATTATGACTTTTTATGTTTTCAACATTAATTCCATTAATTTCTATATACTTTTTCAACCGGTAAATCCATTTTTCGAAATAGTCCTTAAAATCCTGTTCTTACAGTTTTCCATGTTAAAGATTTAATGTCCTCATTGCTATAAAACATTTTTCTCCTCAAATTTTTCTGAATTTTTCCATACAACCAGCAAATACTCGGCTCTAGATCTGGGGATTATAGTTTTTTTTCAATGCCTGAAAACGCAATAAAGTTGCTTCTCATTTGAGCAGTATGAGCTGGAACATTTTCGTTATGTAGGAAGTATCGCCGCAGATCCCCTCTTCCCTTTTGTCTAGCAAATTTTTGAAAACTTCTGGTAAGCAAGTTTCTATATAGGCGTGTTTTTTTTTACTGCGGTGCAGGTCAATTGGGGGCTATCCCGGTTAACTTACATACATTACACAAACAACATACCCTTGTTGTTTGTGTAATGTGTGTAAGTTAACCCGGATAACCCCCAATTACCCACACCGTAGTACAAAAAAACACGCCTTTAAAAGTTACCGTTTGACCGGTTTCCAAGGGGATAGCAGCTACAATTTTTACGCTGGCAAAGTAAATAGACATCATTACTTTTGTTGCTGACTTTTCCTGCCTTGCTTGAATGGATGAATTGGCACCTTCTGGTCTCCATACCGTAGACTTCTGTTTGGTTTTCCGGATCGTACTCATAAAACCAAGATTCGTCACCTGTGACGATTTTATGGAAGATGCTACAACTCCCCTTTTTAAATTTTTAGGAAAATGTGGCAAAATGCACACATGCTTCCTTTTGGTAGCCAGTTAAAATTCGTGGTACCCATCGGGCAGATTTGTTGGTGTATCCGTAACTGTCATGTAAGATTCGTGATGCAGCCATGTCATTCAAGCCTAAATCATCAACTGTCATGTTAGCCTTGGATCCACGTCATTTACACGAGAGCAACATTTCTCTCGTCAGTGTCAGATTTTGGGCGACCCTCACTAGACTCATCTTCCACAAACAAAAAAAATGTCCTACTTGGAATCGCGTGTATCACTTGGAAGCATTTACTAGAGATGGTGAATTTACTGCATATGCAATTTGACATTCATCGATTATTTGTATTGGTCGAAATCCATTGAGAATGACAAATCGAATTTCTTTCTATGCTGGCAGCGGTGGCTCTACCGACTTTCCTTCTCAAACCTTTCATTTTCTCGTCTGGATTTTTAACAAGAATTCCGAAAATTGGAATGAAATATATTAAAACCATAAGCTATCGACTACAATTTTTTAATTTGTGACGCCTGTTTTCGAAAAAGTGAGTCCATGATGGAGGATCAGTGATGTTTCGGGAAAGCATTGGATTCAATGGCCTTGAAGAGCTGGTACCAATCGACGGTACAATAGATAAACACAAATATTTCTGTATGTATTTTGAATGACCACGAAGAAATCCCTTGTTGACAAGAACAACGAAGAAACAATGGCTGAAATCGATACGCTCTAGAAGGAGATTCCATCAGATTTTCTCAAAACGATGGTGAATTCCGTACCAAAACGGAAAAATTTTCTATTAATTTTTGCCTTAACAAATTTGCTTTTTTTTTTGTTGCTAGCTTTTTGCCTCTCAAAGAATTTGCCTAAATATTTACGCCAGCGAACATATTTTCATTTGCCTGGTAATTTTTTAAACTTATATCGGGAATGTACGAGTACACACTGTGTTTTTTTAATATACGAGTAGTATATACAACATTACTAGATTAATTTCAGAATTTTGTGAACATAAATTGTGAATTATAAACAGAGAAATGTTATTTTTATTTTATGCCTTTGACTGAACTTATTCTTTCTGCAAACATGACAAATTGTTGACATTTTGTATAGAACCTTTCATCCGTTCCATTATTTTCTTTAGTGATGAGTGATGACATTCAGAGCACACAAAAGATTCTCACTATTTTGTTTATGAAGCATGAAGTGAATTCAACATTCAACCAAGGTTAGGAAGCTATTGTTTCAGACGAAAGGATAGTTGGTGAAGCGAGAATACCCTAGACCTAGTGATGACACCACCTAGACCTACGGGTTAATCTAGTGATGATAGAAGTGGTGACCTTTCTAAAACAACCATTTTTTTATTACCATGTTAAGGTGTTAATTGCGTTGATCACTCCAGGGGCATGGGCGTGTCAACATATCTATCATTTCTATGCTTTTTTGACGTTTCGATAGCGTATCTACTTTTCGGACGTGCAGTTTCTAGCATGCGCCTACTATCCGCGTCGTCTTTATAGTGACAAGCTCGGAGCGCAGTGGGAGTTCTAATAGTACTCACAGGCAGTTTTGTTCGTGCCGAGGATCGAACCTCCATTCTACGAGTATAGATTGTAGAGCGGTGACTCAACGAACACGGCCACCGAGCGCGCCAAGTGCATGTATTAGCATGATAATAAAAAATGTGATGTTGGAAAGGTAACTACTTCTATTGTTTTTTTAGAATAAACTACAAACACCGGATCCAGTATATTAATACTAAAACTAAAAATTCGGGAAATACTCCTGAATCTGTTATTGTGTTCCACCATCTAGGGGTTTGTGTCCAACAAGCAAATGCCAAACTGGGTTGCCGCCGTTACACCCAGAGCGAGCGTTTATTTTTGGACGAAACTGAGGGTTGTGATTCCATAAGCGCAGAGCAAACGTAGCGAGTATTCTGCACTATAATATTATTATATATTCCCGTCTATAATTAAAATATTTATAGTAAATCTTTCAAGCATACACAAGAGACTATTGTGAATCAACTTTTCACGTTTATTCGATCGGAAATTATAGAAATATTTAATCATTTTACATATGCGGAGGAGGTAAATGTTCCATTGGTCGAATCATGTCCATTTTCAATACCAGCCAACTAGAATATACTGCAAACATTTGGTCAATTCAAGTCGTTCGTTCTATTCTATCGAAAGCTATCGTACGAACGGACGGGCGGACAGACGGATATGCATAAATGGATTTAGGAGGTGGCCCTGATCATTTCTATATATACATATATTGCTATACCTACGAAGCTTTCTTTAAGGTGTTTTTTTTCGTTGTGACAAAAACAATATGCCCATCTTTATAAGGTCTAGGGTATAAAAATCACAAACTATTACGTGGTGTAGTGAATCAATTACCGCGTTGTACTATGTACTAGGATAATGACTATGAGGTCACATACTTGCCGCAGGCATACTGCATCCTGCAGTAATTATTTGATAATTGAATATGTCACTGAAACGTATACATATCATATGTAGCATAAATTCAATTTGTTTAATGGCAGTGCTGTGTGAATGACTTGTTAGTTTGGCCAAAAACAAAGTCATGGTGAAAATATAAGAGTAGCACTGCACCCGGCGCCGTGCGTCGACGCTGCGCGTTCGGCAGTGTAAAGTATGCTCTCACCGCCTAGTGAATAAACAAACATTCATGAGGACGATGGTTAATGTACGAATAAAAATTGAGCGCAATTGATATAGTGCACCTCTTCTCCCGTCGTTAACTATACGGAACGATGTTAGTTGTAAATTTAAGTCCTTACATTAAGGGGCTACCACAGCAATCTTGTAGGGAAAACTGACTACTGTAGGAAAAATTGACAATAATGGTCGCGGTTCTGAAAGCCGAATCAGAATCTGACTTTTTCGATTTCTCCTCCATATGCTTCCCCTCCGGTAAAATGTGTACCGTGAGCTGTAGATGCTGATTCGGCTTTCAGAACCGCGACCAATCTCAAGTGCTGACGAGAAGCATAGGAAAAACTGACGATAATCTCAAATGACGAGAATCTGTTGGAAAAACTGACGATATTGTCAAAGACAAAACTGAAGATAATGTTTTGAGATTATCGTCGTTTATCCTACAAAATTCTCGTTAGTTTTTCCTGTTAGAATATGTTCAGTTAAACAGAGAGTGAATGGTTGCTTTTATAATGTTATAGACTAGAAACAGTCTCATTTGAAGTCTAATTAAATGGAAGTTAACGAATCAATTCGACCATTATGTATTATTAACTTGTGTGCCTTTTAACTATTAAATCGTTCTATATCTTCTACGCTATTTAATACTATACCTTGGCCAAATTTCATGGATTCGTCCAAGAATCTTTTTCTTTCAGGAACACATCCTCATATAAAATCATTGCCAATTAACCTTATTGGTAGACCCGTAGTTAAAAGTCAATAAAAGATAACAATTCAAACAGCTAAGTGATACTACGACCACATAGAGAGAATTGATTACGAAGCAGATCAGATACCTTATAAAAGTTTTCCATTTTAGTTAGCCATAAAGATAAAGATAGTCTGTCGAAAATGGCGAAAAAAGCAAACTGATTTAGTTTTCAGGTCGGAAGCTTTTAAAAGCGATGACACTCCCACAGATTAAAGCACGCCCACATGAAGGATAAAATATTAGTGCAAGGCTTACATTTAAGCGTTTCAAATCTCGCAGGCTGAAAAGAAAAATGTTTGGAGTGAAAATGTCAATCTATTTTTGGGTCAAATTCTGATGGAATAGAAGAGCAACGGCATGATATTAGATGTTCTTTCGATTAAAGTTTAATATGTCATTTCAGACTGTGATTGATGTACGTTAATAAGTAAGGATTGGTAATTCAAGGCGGCATCTTTTTATCTATAAAGTTTAACTATGATCATGTAGTGCTCTTGACTGTGAAAATTTTCCATGGTGTTTTTATGCTCTGAGTGATTGATTTTTATTGAAAAAGATACTAATATGTTTTAATTTAATTCATAACCTCGTAAGGAGAGCTAAATTATCTAAATGAGGGGGATTTTCACCAGGGGTTACACGGTTCAAGACCGCGGCGAAGTGTTCTTTCCACCGCCTCATTTGATCTTCCTCCAAGATAAGTAATAATAATAATAACAAGGACAGGCGAAGATACCCATGGGTGGGCACTGCGACCATGAGATCTATTGTGCCATAACTAGCCTAATGAAGACTAGTAGGACCTTTGTAGGGGCGCTCCTTACGACCGCTGAGCTTACGATGGTGTCTTCAAGAAACATGAACCTGGAACGGGCCACCGATGGACATTCGCAGAGAAGATGTTTAGTGGAATCTGTGTCCTCCAGGCAAAGCCTGCACTCCGTATCAATGGATAGACCCATTTTGTTGAGGTGATATTTCACCCAGTAGTGTCCCGTGAGGTAACCCACGATTAATCTCAGGTCCGCTCTACCTAGGCGGCTGGTTTCTTTGAGACCGTAGGGTTTTATAAGATCTTTGGACTGCCGCAGTCCTGGAAGACAATTCCAATTCATTGGTAGACCACTCCCTCACTAGTGATCTTGTTTTAGCCCAACTCAGACCACAGTAAGGATCAGGCTTGAAAAATGTATCCGAAGAGCCTTATCTAGCAAGTTCATCGGCAACTTCGTTACCAGGGATGCCTTCATGGACAGGTACCCAAAATAAAGTAACCCGATTGGTAGTTGTGAAACCCTGAAGGGTATAAAAACACTGTTTCACTAATTTCGATGAGAAACTATGTGAAGAAAGAGCCTTAATGGCTGCCTGACTATCAGTGCAGATAGCGATGTTAGTGCCTTTGAGTTTCTTGTCCAGAATGTCTCTGGCGCAGGCCTCAATGGCACGGATTTCTGCTTGAAAAACGCTAGGCCAGACACCCGTAGCATTGTGTCCAGTCCATAGACTCCAGCACCAACTCCCAGCTCCGTTTTAGATCTGTTGGTAAACCACATGGTATACCGGGAGACAGAACCATGAATGCCATTGTCCCATTCCCCGCGAGTGGGGATGGAGACCGAGAATTTTCTACCGAAACATATTTTCCGAGTCATATAATCAGATCTCGAGCAAATCTGCATGCCAGGGATCCGCTCCAGAATGCTCATGTGTCCCTCATTGAACACATAGCCATCGTATATTGACGCATTCGAGCAGCGCTCAGAGCCGCAGACTCTTGTATGAAAATATGCAGCGGAGTAAGTCCAACAATCGCCTCAATAGCCGATGTCGGACAAGTACGGATGGATCCTGCCATACCAAGGCATGCAAGGCGCTGTAACTTACTACAAAGCTGTATGGTGCAACGCTGATTCGTTTTGGAGCACCAAACTAGCGCCGCATAAGTCACAACTGGACGCACGACCATCAAATATAGCCACTCGATCATTTTCGGGGTGAGTCCCCAAGTTTTGGCAGAGACCTGCAACCCCACATGATCCGAGTGTCAACGAGATAAGTAGCTTTCCATCACTATCCTCCACCGGATGCTGGCAGGAGTTATGACCACCTGTAAACTCCCTGATCACACCCTGTACGACGTTTAAGTTGTTACTTCTTGCGGCTTCTTCTGCTGAGGTTAGAAGAGAATTCGCAAAAACTTTATCGCGGCGCACACTACGCTGAACTTGTCGAGCTTTCTGACGTTAAAGAAGTTCGATTCTACTTGGATTATCGTCTGATGCTGCAGCTAAACGAACCTTCAGCTCTTTTCTTTCAACAATCCGCTGCCATGAAGCGTCGGACATCCAGGGCTTATTCCGGCAATCCGGGTTTGTGCGAAGTATGGTATCTGCGCTTTCAATGTACGCATTTTTTATGGCATCCCAGTTTTTATTTATGTCACTATCTGAGTGACTAATTATCTGTGCTGCTTTTTGCGCAAGATGATCGTTCTATTCTTGTAAGACACCTGAATTTTTTAGTCGAGCGGTGTTGAATTTACGGCGCCTGGATCTTTCGTCGTTAGGACGGCGCACGGCTGCAATACGCAATCGAACATTAGCGATCATAAGATAATGTCCTCTTCCCATCCCAATATCGGCACTCTTCTTATTTTTCACGTCCAGGAGGCAACGCTTGAATCTTTTACTAATGGTAAAGTGGTCGATCTGATTTTGTGTTCTGCGCCGATCAACAGAGGACCAACTGATTTTGTGGTGGTCCTTATGGTCAAACATAGTACCACCGATGAAGAGATCGTGGAAGTTGCAGAGCTCTATAAATCTTTCACCGTTGTCATTACGATCCCCAAAACCGTGCCTCTACATCACATGTCTGAGCCCATAGTTATCAGTGCCAACTTTAACATTCAAATCCCTCATAACCATTATAATGCGATCTTTAGGTTTTCTGCTCTGGACGGCGCTTAGTTGTTCATAGAAGGAGTCTTTCGCCAATACATTGTCGAGTTCAGTTGGAGCATAACATTGTATTATTGTAATCTTCCTGAATTTGGTCCGGAACCTGGCGGTCATGATTCGGTCGGAGACTGGATCCCATTATAAGAGAGAGTTTCGTGCGGCTCTGGTTAAAAGGAGCCCCACACCTGACTCACGACTATTATCGGTAGCTCTACCGGAGTACAAAATTACAGTGCTACCCGTTGGAGAGATAAATTGTCCGCTGTTCCACCACCTTGTCTCGCTAACTCCTAAGATGTTTAATTTTTACCGCAGAAATTCACTCTTTAATTGCAGAGATCGTGCGTTCTGGGGACCTTCTGATCCATTGTCCAGGAGAGTATGCGCATTCCAGAATGCAGTCTTTGTCATTGTACGATAGCCAAAAGTCGTAACCTGAGGCATAGTTGACGTTAGATTTCGGATAGTGAAATTTGTTGGCATACACATCCTGCCCTTATTTTGTCGGTTTCTACGACAGGCCGGCAAAGAGTATTATTCTTATGCCCCACACTGCAGGGAGAATGTTTACCTCAACCAATTCATGGCGCCGACATTATTAGCGGCTTTACTTGGTTAGCAATGGTTCAGTTTCAGCGGTTCGTGAGATATTTCATGGACAGACAGACAGATAGACGGACACTTGACCGATTTCATAAGAGTTTTATTAACCCTGAAAACAAAAAAAAATGACGTTTCCATTTCATTATTGGAAATCGTGCGATTTATATTATAATTTTTTTTTTTATCCACTATAAAAGTGAATTGCATCTGATAATTTCTATTTTGCGCCATTGGAGTAAATAAAACAAGCTTTATCGCTTTACGTCCTGCTCAATATTAGGCATCAAAATATGTCGGTAGAATGGATGGGAATATTGATTCCTATATCCAATATAATGCGAGCTTTGTTATCATGTTTATCCTGTTACTTCCGAAAATATCCTTTAAATATCCAACAACCTATAAATAAATTTCGCACACCACTTTGTCATAAGATGTCTAATGGTTTCGTCATCAGGACAAAATCCACCCTTTGGGGCAAATCGAGTTGTGCACCTAGTACATAAGCGAAATGTCAGTTATTCCTAGAAATGGTTGTATGAAGGCTAAAGATACATTCCACAGGCCACACGAAGAAGACGTTCCATTGATTGTGGCTTATAGACGATATAGTGTCCTTCGTGAATACTATCGAATTCAGAGCTATTATCGATATCGAATAGTATAGTTCACTCTGCCAGTGAGCTCTGAACGAATTAAGTACACGATTGGGTTTGAGGTTGCCCTTTTTGGGGTTGCCTTCTGCATTTTCTTTGGTTTTCTAATGGAAGATAACACGCGGATGAGTTTTGTGCTTGTATGTATTTGGTTCTTTACAGTTGGTGATATGAATACAAGGACAAGAGTGTTTCCACTGCATGTTAACCCGGATAATAGCTAAACTTATAATTCGACTGATAGCTGAAAAATCTGACTTTATTTAATAAATTTTACTACTTTTTTTTAATATTCCTGTGCCTGTGGCTAGTGTCCTGTCGGTTCCTAGGATATTGCTAATTAGATAGCGCTTTCAAAGTGCCCCAAAATCATTTGGCATCACTGTTGCTTTCCGCACATGTTGCGAAAGACAGTGGGAATGAGAGAAAAATGAATCCTGGGGGATGTTATGAGGGGTGGCGCCACAATTCATGTCCTTATTTTTCTTGAAGACGAGACCATGAAATTTCGTTTGCTGGAAAACTGAAAACAGACTGGCAGCCTCCGATAAACAGTCAAGTTGTGGTGGTGGCGGCGTCTCGTGAAGGCGTTTTTTATGTCAATTGTGGCGTCGCGACGTGACAATAGTGTGAACGTGGGAAATTTGAATTTCATCGTTTTGTCGGTTGCACAAAGTGAGTGAAACCCCGTTGCAGAACAAATGCAAACCGCTGGAAAAAATTAAAAATATGAATAAAGAATAATCTTTTCGAGTGCTTCTCCGGTCATAATCAGAACGTGTGACGAATACAAAATAATGAATGGTGTAGTGCGGATTTATTATGATTATCATTTCGAACCGAAAAAAGGATGAAATGGTATAATGCATGTGGTCGTGTTCACTAAATTTGTGGTTTCTCTAAATTGTATCACCGGGGGACCTGTCGATTTATTCGATTGCGCTAAATGAAGTCGAAATACTATACTTTTTTTTTAAATGCAGTTTGGTGCATGTACACTAGGATAGGTTTATGCAGTGTTTTAGAATTCCAGGGATAATCATGTACGAGTGTGCCTACATTGGGATACATACTCGTACATAAGCATTGTTGGATGAAGCTTGGATTAACAATTTTTTTACATCGCTGCGTTGCAGTTCTGGGAAAGTTTCTATGTTACCATAAAATAGGTTTGTTTTTGTTACGAGATAGTAATCTTGCGTTTGCGACGAGGTTGACCCATTTTTTTTATAAGGTTCAAAGGTTTACAGGCAATGGTAATTGCTTCCGTCTGTCCTTTTTGTTTGAGAGATGGATTATACTATGTACTTGATTTTTTTGGAGCGTGAAGTAATGACTACTAAGTTCCAACATTGAAAAATACTTTGAATCCGTTTTCAGAAGTATTTTCAAGTGCTTGATATTTTCGCTTTATATAAGACATAGTTGTATACTTATTCTGGAACTTCTGTTTGATTGCAGACGTGGTAAAAGGTGTCGAATTTCCCGTAAAAGGAGAGAATTTTTTTGTCGTCGCTACCTTTCATTTCCAATTTAGGCATTTGTCTGTGTCTGCTGCACTGCGATAAGTACCCGAGCCATAGGCCATACCTCCTCCCTTGCGAGATGGCTTTTTATCGACTGTAGATGAGGAAAATTCTCTTTAGAAATGTGATTCCTCCGAACGTTTACCCATAGGTTGCGACTCTAGCTGGTCACCTTGTTCAACGCCATCAGCCTCCTCAAGTCCAGTGCCATGATGGGCCAGCACCTTGGTACTGTGGGCCCCGAGGCTACACATTTGCTACTGAATTCCTAACAGCCGGAGTGATCTCCCGTTCGATATCTTTTTGGTTGTCTACTTGATTAAGGGATCGCATTGCCGGGCTCAGTTTAGCCCACTGCCCCCAAATGAACAGCATTGCAATTCTTGCTCCTGCTCCTTTAGGGACAGTGCTTACTTTCCTGGGGCAGACCGTCGTCCGACTGTCGTACTTGTAAGACTAGTTGACTGGGTACGTGGGGTTGTCAGGACCCAGAACCATATAAGAGTCAGTCCAAGACATTCCGCCAAATTGGCACTTATAGCGTTTCCTATAGGGATCAGTCTGGTTGCTAGCCAGAACTTTTCCGCAAGTTTGACACCTATAGGATTGGGCCGGAGCCTGTTCAATGGGCCATGAGCCTTTCGCAGTTTGTGTTATGTGAGGTCACCAATCCCCGATGTGGCTGGTTCGTAATGACGGAATCTAACGAAAGCCGTCAATCAGCCACACAGTTGCATAATTGTGGTACATGGGGTCGTCACTCCCCAAAGCCTTGCGGAACTAGCGCCAAGGTGCTTTTCGACCTATGCCGATGAGGGCGGCAAGTCTTCGATGAGGATTCTGCTCAGTTGGGTTTCTGTCATGGAGTTCTGTCGAGATGGTCGAAAGCGGATCATTCGTCAGTGATGCATAGTACGGGCTTGGATTCTTTGAATAGATTCTTTTGCATCTCGCCAGCCTCGACTCATTGTTGCCTTGAATTTTCTATATATTTTCTGCATCTTGCAATGAATCGAGGCAGGCGGGATGCAAAAGAATCTATTCAAGAGTCCCAATGCGTACTAGGCGTGAATAAATACCATATGTATTCTTGGTAGCTCAGAAGGTGATGGCGGAATGCCACCTGCGAGGCTACCCAGCCAGGAAGAAGCTACTAAATCATTTTTCCCTGTCGGGCCAAACGGCGCGATACTAAGCGCGGTCTTTTCACGTACTTCTGACCGTATTATTTCCTCCATCGTTCACAAGACCGTACTTGTTCTGAATTGACGCTGCTGAACAAGTAGTTAGGTACCCTAGCTAGTGTTCGATCATTTACCCAGGTTGTACTGGTCTTGCTACTTGTTTTTAGACTATAATTCTGTCCTAGTTGTTAGATCCATCGATTGTATTCCATAATTTTGCAATTCCTGAATAATCCCATGCTACTGGTGACCAGACAGCAGTCAGCTCGTCTGAGGGCAATTATTGTTCAATAAAATAGGTGTTCAAAAATTTTTCAACCGGCATTGAAATTTATTGCGGACCATTCAATATTTTGCGAAGAAATGTCTGTGTGAAGACTTTCGGCAGAAAATTGTGTTGAGTTGCAGTTGTAGGATCTGTTCGTATGATTATATCGATGCGAATTTAAATGAATCGATGTTGTTTGTTCAAAAATTTGAACAAAATATTGAACAATAATTGGCCTAGTTAAGAGGGGTTCACGGCGTTCAATATTTTGTTCAAAAATTTGTCTTCAAATTTTTGTACAAAGTATTGCACCGTCTGAGGGCCCTATTAGAACTCAACATGCTTACATTAGGCGTGTTTTTTTTCAACAGTCCAGATCAAGAGCAGAACAACAATCGCACGCATTACACTAACAACCTGCTCTGTATAGAACAATTTTGATAGTGTAACGAGTGCAATTTTTGTTCTGTTCTGATCTAGACTGTTGAAAAAACACGTCTATATAACTGAAATTTGTATAAGCTGTTCTTCATGAAGTAGTATCCACGATTGAAACATCCTTACAATACAAAGAGTTCACTTTCGGTGCTTTTAAAAACGTCATAATGGAGGCTATAATGGAAGCCCTCGGACACGCCGAGGTGAAGGAAAATCTAGTGAATTGGATCAATGCACTACTTTCAAACAGGCTGATAACGTCCCTATGGGGTGGTGCAAAAGCCACCTAGATTGCGGTGAGAGGTACTCCGTAAGGAGGAGTCCTATCACCACTCCTACTCGTACTGGATGTTCCACTAAAATCCTTAGAATCGTCAGGGATTCGTGGGGTGGCCTACGCATACGATGTGATACTCGTATCTGGCAAGTACGTAGGTGCATTATCAGATTTAACAGCTATGGCTCTCACTAAGCCACTGAAGTAGGCAAGCAGAAGTGGATTGTGTGTAAATCCTCAAAACAGTTAACTGGTTCTCTTCACAAAGAGAACCAAAATTCAGAAATTTAACTTGCCAAGGATGGGTGACATTGAGTTCACTTTGTCCGCCCTGACAAAGTACTTAGGGATGATCCGAGATAGTAGGCTAAACTGAGGTCGTAACGCTGAAGAACGAATCAGGAAGACCAACATTGCCTTCTATACCTACAAAAGTTTACTGGGTAAAAGGCGAGGGTTGAAACCGACTATCACACAGGGTATACACAGCCGTTGTAAGACCCATTCTAACATACGGAGCTGTGGTCTGGTGGACAGACACCTCCATTTGCTGTGTGTTGGTGTACACAGAAAATGGAGAGTACACAGACTTTGTTGCTTGGGGATTACCGATGCATTGAAGGCCGTATCCTCGCGATCTTCTGAACACTCTACTAAACCTGCCGCCGATCGACCTATATCTACGGAATGAGGCAGTTAAATGTGCCGTAAGGGTCAGGGAGGCAGGGCACTTCGGACAAAGGCCACATGGCCATCGCAGTGTTAGGCTACCACCTAATAATACGGACTATACGAAACTACAACAGAATTTTAGCATTAACTTCAATGTGCGCGTTGGAGACCATTTCTCGACAGTTTTTAGCTCCAAATGTTGGGGACTGCTAGAACAGTGGAGCTCCGGTAGGTTCCGGGTCATAGCGGGGTTCTAGGTAACGAAATCACGGATGAACTAGCTAAACAAGGGACTAGCCTGGACCGAGGGACAACTGAAGAGCTGCCGATGCCAATACAGACATGCAAGAAGAAACTAGACGATAGGATGTATGGTCTGGCCAACGCAAACTGGCACAATACCAACGACTCTAGAATAACGAAAATATTCTGAAACTCCTATGACAGAAAGAAGAGTAAGTGTTTGCTCACACGGGTCGTCTCGTAATCGGCTCGTCTGCGAATCGAACTCCACTTCCCAAGTAAATCGATTCGCTTACGTGCCGACCAATGGACGATCCGTGTGAGCATCTCCATACTTTTGCTTGGGAATTGGAGTTCAAATCGTAGACGAGCCGGTGTTTGCTCACACGGGTCGTAGTGAGCAAACACTTGAGCCACTTGAAACTACCCAGACGACAGTGCGTACCTCTAGTGGGTGTATTAAGGAGGTACTACTTATTAGGGGAATACGCATACAGACAGATTAAAATTGATCATTGGTAGTGGATGCAAGAATTGCAAGCTACCAAATACAGAGGAAACTCTAAGGCATCTTTAGTAGACTGCCCAGCGCTCGCTTGGGAGAAATGCCTTGGGCCTACTTTTTCAAAGACCTAGAAGGAGTTGTGGTCTATGCAGAGCTGTTAGGCTGCCACCCAACCTAATCTATGGTATTGCTGCTGTCCTGCTAACCGTATTTCAGAATCAAGTGCCTTATTTGACATAGTTACTGGCATTTTTTGTTAGGGAGTGTGGGTATGGGTATTATTATAAACATTCATATTGCAAAAAAATCTTTACAGGAACACTCATGCTTATACTACGAGTAATATTGTAAAATTTTAATAAGTGCCAAAAAGAAAAAAAAAACGAATTTCTAATGTGCCTTCAAAAACAAATTGACTCGCCAAAAACTCGAATGTAAAACACAAAAGCACAAAAGTTGTCCTTAAGTGCCTTCCATCTTGCAAAATAAAAAACACATCAAAATGTCCGATAACAAATGCCGTCAAAGTCTCGAACTGAAAAATATGAGCCGTCAAAATTCATGGTGTCGACGGGCTGTCCGCTCTTTATCCAGTGGTGAGCAACTGGATCTTTTGAATTTTCCGTATGTCAGATCGACAGATGCTTCACCTCAGTCGCCCAAAAGGAAACAATCGTCCACTCTGTCGCCGGAGGATCGACGTCGTGAATCGAAAGCATCCAGTGTTTCGAAGCATAGCGCTGCTAGTGGAAGGAGTGGAAAAAGTCGAACTTCTAGCATTGCAAGTAAAAGAAAATTCAAGTATACGCCTTCGTTTTTTCGGAGGAAACGCGCTGAATATGAGGGTAAGTATTTATGTCTTAAACGGCAGCTTGATTTTTGACAAGCTAATAATAGAATCATTTATTGTTAAGACTAATCGTCAAGGCTGCAGAAAAATTATTCGACATTAAAAGCTTTGACATCAAAAATACTTTGCACTTTATTTCGCTTGAAAATCGGTCTTTTAAGTAGAAGGGAAATTCACGTGTAGCGTAGGGCGCCGCGGTAATGTGCTGTGTGCAAGTCTACACTGTAATTTTTTTCGTGGGAGAGATAAATGCAACATTTTCGCACGAAGAGATTAGTACTAGTCGTTAGGTGGTAAGAGCCTAGAAGCCACGTGGGGGGATTTGCAGGTCCTAAAGCGAAAATTTTCTGAGTTTTGTGAAAATTCTCTCTAATCGAATAGAGAGAATTCTCCTGATTTTTGCGAAACAGGAATATTACCAGCGAATAAACACCCGAACACGGTGTTTTTTTCGTGCTACGTATTAATTTTCGATTTTGCTTAAATAAAGCTTGTGAGCAGGGATACCCTGCAAAGAGGTGTTCTCTCTTCCATTCTCGGGAACTCAGTTGTCAAAAGACTGTCGATTTGCGGGGCATGCTTGTGCGAATGACATTACTAATGCCGTATCAGAAACATTTCCTGCTATTATTAGTGAGGTATTGTAGAATGCCGTTTTACAACAAACCATTTGGACTAATAATTATGGAGTTAATTGAAAAAACGGAGCTTGTTCTCTTCACAAGTATAGGATGCTTCGAGCCTCCAGTGTTGCATGGACTGATCCGAGTACAGAGATCAACCGTAGCGTGGTGAGGCAGGTGCAAATATTAGCCTACGGCGCTTTTTGTGGCGCTCTTAGAACTACTCCTGCTTTGAACGTGTTGTTTAACCTACTACTTCTTGATATTGACTAGCAAATATGCATTAAGTGGATGATTTAATGTTGATGGTGGCGAACTTAATCGTTTTATTGGAAGTTCACTCTTGTTCATTGATTTGGAATATCGGGTGACTTGGAGGTAACAGAATGAATCCTATTGCAGTCTATGTGTTCCGTGGTAAGCCTAGCAGCCCTTATATTTAACGTTATATCAATTCATGACTTTGTACGTTCATTATTGCAGGCTTCTTTCCAATAAAGAATGTACTGCGCTTTTAATAGACTGAAAGTTGAATAAGTATGGATACACTACTAGCTTAGCTAGATACCATACTAGCTCTAGGTAAAACACAAAGTCGGGTCCCCTCCGAACTCGATTTCTAGATCCGCCACTGCTTCACCAGGTCATCGCTCGAGATGCATGCCGTCCACTCCTCGTCAGCATAGTCGCCGACAACACCACAGATGTGCTGTGCCGGCATCAGCATAGATTTTGCACAGTGCATCACCGTTTGATCTATGCATTGTATGTAACTGGCCAGGCGGCCAACGCCCGACGTCGGGCTGTCGCGCCACGATGATGATGTGACTGGTCAGTTGGGCTGTGCGTTGTCGGCGACAACTACAGATTGGTGTATAGTATGTCAGTTCAGCCGAATCTACGTGCACAATATTTTATGCGTATGCTACATGATAATTCGGTTGACCGTTCGCAATAATTTTATCTCAGAAAGTTTTTCGCTAAATTTCTAAATATAAAAAAAAATATGGTGTTTTTGTGTTTTTTATTGGCTATAACTCAAATTCCACAAAAAAAATGGGGTAAAAACCTCAAATGCGTAATCAGCACTCCAAAAAACATAAATAGGAAAAAATCAAAACACACAAACAAAACAAAACAATTTGTTTTAGGCAAACCAGATGACTAGACTATTATGCGTTCCTGCGGCAGCCGGTTCTTCGTGCCGGAACGACCCGTTTTTCAAGAGCTGCCAAATCCCCTGCAAGAAGAACTGCAGTATTCGAAGCATCGCTACCACAACAACATCAACTAGACTATTATGCGTTTCCACGGTTTAATGGAAGTAACCTAGTCGCGTTTATAGAAGGAGCTCGCATTGAGCAATCCGTCTTCGTCCGATGGTTTGCAGAGTTGGAGATTTTAATGGCAGTATTTTCCTTTACTTTAATTGGCTGATAATTTGTGAAGATCCGTCGCCCGATGAATTGGCCGAACCTTAGCTTTTAATCGCAGATATGTACGGTGAAACTTCCCCTCGCGGACGAATTTTCTCTACACACGCTTTTGACTTTTTTTTGGGAACAAAGTGCACTCCAATAACCGGACCCTCCAATGGACGGTCGCGGACACTATATTTTTGTACATTTCATACAAAATACCTCTCACAAGCGGACAAGCTCTTTTTATCACAAAAATACTGAAATGAAAAATAATTATTATTTTTGTTAAACGAAAAAATAAAATTATCAATGTATTGAAGAACGAAAAGATGTTAGTTCGAGAGTTAGCTAAAAGGTGATTTGCTTTTTAAATGAAAAGAAAAGAGCTAGATTATATTTTTTGGAAAGGTTCAACATCGGGAAAACATAGGCTGAAGAAATCGCTAAAAATAAAGAGACCATTCGATCCGAATGTAGTTAGAAACAAAAGAGAAGCTGTTTTGACGGAAGGTTCTTAAATAAATCAAATGTGTTTCCTTTGGTTCGCCAAAGTTATAAACCACAACATTCCAATTTCTGGGCCAATAGTTAAGGCCAAGTCTAAAACAGCCAGCCGAGCGAGTGAGATTTTCTGGATTTTCTTCGTCAAGTGCCAACAATAGCGAAAAAGGCACAATATCACATTTAAGTGCATAATTGGCGGAGCTTGAGATATAAACCAAGTAGACATCGATCAGTTTAAGACAAAAACGGAAGGTTGCTTGGGTACAAACCAGAAAATATTTACAACGCAGATGAGAGTGGCACCTTTTTTGATGCTTTATCTGACAAAACTTTCGATGCTAACTCATATTGAGGCCCTTAGTCCATTAATTGGACTGTTGAGACAGTTATTTATTTACATTAAATGCAGGTACTCCTATAAAAAAGTGAAATGCATATAAATATAGGTTGCTTTACCTATATCTTCATATCAATAATATTATACCATATCGATAAACACGAGTTAATTACAACAGAAATACTTATTTATATTCATATCAAGCGACAAGCGGACACCTCCCATAGCCGGACAAAAGGACTGGCACCATAGGTGTCCGACTATGAGAGGTTTCACTGCATATGCGTTATAAATTGATACTGATTCCGCATGCTCGCAGGAGCAGTCACGAGTATAAAGTTCACAATTATTGATTTATGGCAGTGATTATCTATATTCTAGGAGATTGGAAAACTGTGTAATTCGCGGGAGCATCATTAAACTGCACCATAAACACTAATCTAAAAAATAAATAAATAACTGGCGCAACAGTCCAATTTTGAACCACGGCCTCGAGATAAGTTAGCATCATCTCATTTTCTAGATCATGACGGTTTTTGTGCAGAGGTATGTGATCAGCAACACGCTCAACCGAGTTATTTACCCCATAATGGGTACTCATTTAACAGCTGAGTGGGCTCATAGTCCGACACGTAAATCCCCGGAATCGAACCGGGGCCCAGTGCGTTGAAGGCGAACGTGCTAACCGTTGCGCCATCCGGACTACAAACACACTAATCTACAATGCCAAATTAAAACAAATGAAACAATGCAATATATGTAACACATTCTTATATCTCTTTGTTCAAACCAAACAACTTGTAGCTTTTTCTCATAATTTCACACAGTACGAACAGACCTAATTTCACAAAATAACTTTCGCCCTACAGTTCAGAAGTTCTTTAGACGTAAAACATTTCTTAAGTGGTTTTTAGACGATCATATCAATTTCAATTCCGTTTCAGTTTCTTTTTTTTATGAGATTGCTATCAGTTTCCCTAGGATTTGTAGGCTTGGGAGTTGTGTGCATTCCTTTTACGCTATTTTTTTCAGCGTCAAAGCCAAGGCTTTGGGTAGACTTCAATCGCTTACACTTTTCAGAATAGACAAGTAACGTAACACTCGTACACTTCAAAAGCGTATATGCCAATCCTAAACCGTAAACCAACCCTACGGATTAATGAAAAATCCTACCCAAATCGTATGGAAAACTGATAGAAGCCTTAGTGTCACCATACACTGTCGAACTCGAGCACGAACCTGGTACAAATGTCCTCTGACATACACATACACTTCACATATGTAGGTGTGAAGAAAATCGGTCCACTTGTACTAGGTACAAAACTGATTGACATCTTATGAAGAAAATTGGAATTGATATGAAATTGATACTCGCGTGATCGTCTAAAAATCCCTTTATAAAGTCACCATATCATTCTTTCCATTCCAGGCACTATGCATACAAAAATTACAATAAGCATCCTTTCCTAGGAGAGCTGGCGACTGTATGAAATTGTGTAATTTATTCAGGAGAATAAGAAGATTCATAATAGTGCTTTTCAAGATATAAAGACACATTATGGAAACTGTATCTTAACAAAGTAAACGTTTCGTATGTTTGCTCGAAATTTAAAAACAATTCGCTATTGATATAGTACTGAAACATGAGATTTTTCTAATTCATAGAGAATAATGCATATAGTTACTTAAGGCGAACATACACCAACCGGGAATCCTGGTCAGGCCGCCGGAGAGGCCGTTTATTTCAATAGACGAATCTGTTAGGTTTGCTTCCGCCGTTTTCCGACACAGCCGTCTCAGAAAGCAAAAGTTGTTGCTTTCAAATTTTCTATCCTCTTTGGCTTACTACTTGAAATAAAGGGATCGGATGATATAAGCAATGCGTGCAATATATCTTCGTTAGTTGCTACTTCATTTCCTGGATTTGTGTTCTCTAAATTTTCGAAAATCTTTGTTTCTCCCTTTCTGTGCTTCCTCCGATAATTGTCCGATTGGTAATTAACCCTTTTTTTATGACTTTCTTGCCATGAATCAGAACTTTGTGAACAGTTGCAGGCATATAATACCATGGCCATGGGTATAGGGACACAAAAAGCTGGGCAGTTTCTTTGGCGAAGGGTCCAAACTTGTCTGCATGGATTTTCGTTCCCGATGAAATAACTTGAAGGATCACTGCAAATCTATAAATCAAAGATTCGTCGATTCCAGTGATGATATCATCGCTCGAATTTACTGGAGCACGTGTAAAATTGGCGCGAAATAAACTTTAATAATAGCCGCTTTCGATTCCTTAGCCCGGCTTCACAGACCGAAAAGAACGCCACGGCTCTGTGACGAGCGAACTTAAACAGTCACTATACAGATACTTCGCCGTCGTGGGGGCGAATTGCGGACTCAGTATACATTTAGACGGAGGCGAAGGAAGGTGATGTTCAATCAATTTGCTTTCACTTTTGCTTCGATGAGATCCCTATGAGACCTGGATTAAAATCGGCCTGTAGTCTTGTATGAAAATGGTCTGAGATTCGGTTGAATCGAAAGCGGTTAATGTGTTTGTTGTTGCACTCATGAACTCACAGCCGGTAGATGAACTTAACATGGGAATCGTGGGATCGTGTGAAAGCATCCATTTAAGCCCTTGTTAAATCGATGAGTCCATGAGCCAGTAAGCGACTCACGGAATCGCGCATATGAAGCTCCTATTTTACCCTGTATTTTAAGTAAGTTCGGGTCCTATGCTAAAAGCATTGTGGGCTCATCGACTCACGGATTCCGTGTGAAAACTGCCTTCGTTAGCATATACAAAATTTCGGATTGCTGCCATAAAGCTCCTTTCCATCTTTTAAGTTGCCTTTTATGACACGACCGGAACATTAGACTCTTAATCCACCATCACATATAAATTTTAATGCTTGAACTACAATAGGTCACATATCATCAAAAATTCCCTCGAATTGACGAAGCCCGAAAGTTATTTTAAGATTGTTCATAAACAAAAGGACAGAGTCCTTATCGAATATTGATCGGCCAATAATTTTTTATTTTAATTGCTTAACCATACCAGGCGCGTTTTCAATGCCAAGCCAACTAACTAGTCGTCTCTTTGCGTGTTCATGCCGGTATTGTTGTCCGATAAATCTAAATTATACATGTGTTCTTTTGTACTTTCATTAGTCCAGGTTAAGCCGCCGTGCAAAAAAAAACTGTTCGGGTCAACTACTCCAGAAACCAGATTGAACGCAGAAAGCAGCAGAAAAGAAACAGCAGCGGCAACCAAATATCAAGTTAGAAAGTATGGGCTTCCCCTAAGCCACCTAGCGACAGCGGCAAAAGCAGATCTGCCTGCAAGCGACATATATCGACATCCGGGACGAGTATTTCGAGACCCGTGTTCAGTACGTCCCCAAGCCAGTGACGAGATCGATACGCTTTTTTCCTGTCTAAATCGCTAAAAACCCGTATCGACACGCTTTTTGAGTGCATTTGTTGTCTGAAATGGCCATAAAACCGTGTTCAGTATTTCCTCCATTCAGTGACCAAATCGATACGGTTTTCTAGTGAGTAAATGACCAAAACCCGTGTCCATCTCGTCCCTTTGTGGGGATGAGACAAAGACATTGGCGTAGTGTGGCTAAATGCTCGTAAATCTATATCGATATCTTTAATTTGAAAGAATGACAAGTTTTTCGGGTGCATTTCTCGTCTAAATGACTCCCAGATGGTGGAAATGAATTGGTATCCGAAGAACGAGAACAGTGAATACCTAAAACGGAAATGAACTCTAAGGCCGCATTCAAGAATTTCCCCTTTAGGAACTACAAATCCACGTGTGTGGGTTTTGGGTTTTTACTACCTGAAGCGGAAATGGACCGTGAACCCACACTCAAGGAATTTATGCTTTCGGAAGCACCAATCCTCCGTGAGTGCATCATACGAATGGATTCATACAGAATGAGCTAGCTCCCTAGTGTGAGGACGTACTGAATACGGCTTTGTTGCCATTTGCGACGACAAATGCTCAAAAAAAAAAAACGTTTCGATCCCATCCCCTCCAAGGGACGAAATTAGTTACGGGTTTTTGACCGTTTAGTCACTAGAAAAAAGTATCATCCATACTGAACACGATTTTATTGGCATTTTAGACGACAAATGTACTAAAAACTCGATTGTCCCCTTTAAAAGGACGAGATCGATACCGGTTTTTGGCTATTTAGGCAATAAAAACCCGTATCTATTTGGTTACTGGCTTGGGGATGTACTGAGCACGGTTTTCGAAATATGCATCCGGGACAGATTTACTGCCCACCCCGTTGATTTCTCCAGCTTAACACAATATTGTAATTGCGTGTTGTAAACCTACACTTGTACTAAACTATACGAGAGCACAAACGAACCCGCCTAATCTTTTTCGTATGAATGACTTACATTCTTCAATGGAAATCCTTTTCCAGCGCATCTACTTTCATTACTGATCACGCTCAAAAAAAGTGAAGGCCCAATATCAGATCCTTGATAAGAGACGATACGTACGTATCATTTCCAATACGCGTTTTACCTAGAACGGTAGTATTAATCGATAAATTGATATGAATGGATTACATTGTTTGTCGATTGGGAATTTCATTGTGGACACGAAAGCGTTTTCTCATTTCATAGTAGGCGTTAATAGTTTATGAGATTGAATAGGTATCACAGACTTATAGTACGTGTGTACTATTAGTCCGGACAAAAAGACGGTGCAAAAGGATTGTCCTCAGGAACATGTTGTATTATGTTTTGGCGACCTTGAAAATGTGTTTCAATGATTCTGACGAAGAGCGTAATCAAAGATTTAAAAAAGAACAGGATTGGAACATAGCTCGCAAACGCATATGAAAGCAACAGCAAAAAGTGGGCAATTCCGTGGGTAGTTGTCAGTGCCGAGTAGAAAGTGGGACACCTCTCATAGGAACAGTGGAATCGGAACAAGTTTTACCGATAATTTCAAAGTGGTAAATGCAGAATGGTTGATCGATTCTGCATTTGCTATTTATAGCAATACAGACTGTTGAAGGTGTTATACCCTTCACGTCACGCGAATCTTGTTCTTAATATCAATATCAGATCATGACTTAATCCTCGTACGATATGTTGGTAAAAGGAACATGTTTATCCTTCTTATTTTCTCGATTAAGTAGGACATTTCCGAGAAACGATGTGTGCAATTTGGTCGGTCCCAATTTTTGGGCGGTTTTTCGTTAATTATAGCCTCCGCGGTCAGAGCTGACCTTAAACAAATTAATATGTTAACAACGAAGCCATTTGCTACCGTTTGGCATATTTCTCATCGGCGACGGACGCCAAACGAGAGATATGCGCTGTGTACGGCGAGGAAGCCGTTAGTGAGGTGTCAGAGGTGGTTTTCTTGCTTCGGTTCCGGAAATACGGATTTAAACGACTCTCCTCGCATTGGTCGCCTCGTCACCGTTGGAAACGATGTAATCTTGGACCTTATCAAAACCGATCGGCATATGACAACTCGCAAGGTCGCAGAAAGGCTCAACATTGATAATTCAACCGTCGCAAAACGACTAAAGCAGCTTGGAGTCGTAAAAAAGTCCGACGTGTGAGTACGCCATGAATTGTCCATGTTAAACCGAACGTTGGCAGAAGGTTGTTGAAATTAACGGACAATATTTGGTTAATTAAATGCATTTTGAAGAATACAAATATTTTGCCTTATTTTTGGTGCACAAAACCGCAGAAGTTTTCCACAACTTAATAAATTGACTACTCTGTTGACGGAGATTGAAAGAATTTTGATTTGCATAGGCCCGTTTTCTCAATATCTGGTTAAACTGCCAGTTAGCTATCCGGGAGACTAAATGAAACCTTAGCGTATGTAACGCTCAAAATATGATACTGTAGTAAAAAGCTCAGCTAATGCAGTAGAAAATCAGCTTATTTTCATGGCGGAATTCAGCCACCTGTTCTATTCTACGTCTGTACCGTATTTCAGCATTAATTTGCAATCCTCTTCCATCGAATGAACTCTGTTCTTTGTGACCAGTTTAATTGTCTCATTTGAATGTGAATGTGTGTTTGGAATAGTCAACATACAAAATAATTTGACTGCAGAAAGGAAATTTTACTGCAGAAAGGAAATTTTTCTGATTAGTTAATTATTAGCTACGTTTTTGTTCGTACGTACAGAGCAGAGTAGAGCAGGTTAAGCAAATTAGGGTAGTATGTACATATACAATCGGACAAGTTTCCTTTAGGCAGCAAAATTTTTTTGTATGTTTACTATTCCAAGTAATTACACAAAACGAACATTTTATTGACAGGAAATGAACTTTATGTGCTTCCCAAACTGTAAACTGTTCGAATACTTCGACACCTGCGCCGCCTGCATTTCAAAACGCAGACTACCTAACGGAGCAGCATTCTTGGACTGATGTTTTGTTCAGAGCAGCTCAGATCAAATTGTTTTAGTGTAATTATGTGGTCTTAACCTGCTCTACTCTATATGACTTTTGAAAAAAAAAACGCGCCTATTGTGGGGTTTTAACCTACTCCGTATCGCTGTTGAAAAAACGCACCTATTTACAATGCAGTTGAAAATCAGCTTATTTTCTTGGCGGAATTCAGCCACCTGTTCTATTCTACTTCTGTACCGTATTTCAGCATTAATTTGCGGCTGAGCTGGTTTCCAATCCTCTTCTATCGAATGAATTTCGAGAACTCTGTTCCTTGTGACCGGTTTAATTGTCTCATTTGAATGTGTGTTTGGAATAGTCAACATACAAAATAATTTTGCTGCAGAAAGGAAATTTGTACGATTAATTAATTTATTAATAGCTGCGTTTTTTTCGTACAGAGCAGAGTAGATCAGAGTAGAGCAGGTTAAGCGGCAAAAAAAAATGATCGAGAGCAAATTAGGGTAGCGAAGATGAAAACGGGGCATGTCTTTGATGGGAGTGTGTCGTGGTCGTGGTTTAGTTAGAACTCAGATCTCAACTCAAATTTCAAGCGAAAACTTAAATCCTTAGTACATATACAATCGGACAAGTTTCCTTTAGGCAGCAAAATTATTTCGTATGTTTACTATTCCAAATAAATACACAAAACAAACATTTTATTGACAGGAAATGAACTTTATGTGCTTCCCAAATTGTAAACTGCTCGAATAATTCGATACCTGCGCCGCCTGCATTTCAAAACGCAGACTACTTAAGCAGCTCGGATCAATTGTAATTGTGTGGCCTTAACCTGTTCTGCTCTATATGGCTCTTGAAAAAAAACGCGCCTATTGTGTGGTTGTAACCTACTCCGTACGGCTGTTGAAAAAAACGAACCTATTGTGAAAAAGGCCCATACAATACTCAATTGCCCTAACCACTTATTGGGCATAGAGCGTCCACTGTTCCACGTAGCCCAGTTGACGTTTCGTTGGCATAAATTGTTTCGGAGAATGCAGTTGCCAGCATGCACCTCCTGCTCCCCCATTTAGCCGCCTACTTGCGACAAGTCGGGAGATGCTGTGGCTTATTATTACGCTCCGCATCACAGGGGGAAGGCAACACAAAAATGGGTACAAACTTCGTCGTGGACGGGACTCGAACCCGAAACGCCGGTAGTCAGACATGAGACTGATGCCTCTACGCATTGAACTACCGGTCGCCCCCAATGATATACCGTCAATGTCCTCTTATAGGATCAAGCAGTCTCCGTCCATCGAACTAGAAAACCACCAGAGCATTTACAGAATTTTAAAAGTTTGGATGAAAGGGCAGCCCTTCTTTTTTTATTGCCCAAATAATGGCTCACAAATGTGTTGTTTAACTTTATTCATGGGCGTAGCAATGGTGGGGTTGAGATGGGCGCCATATCTTCTTCCTCTTCAATTACATATTTATTAACCATATTACTAAAGTCTTAGAATCCAAGCATGCGTATACATGTAGATTTCGCCAATGGTGACACTTTTATGAATTATGGCTTCTACTCGACGCTGGTGATGTTAATATTGTCTCTATGGCTCTTTTTGCAGGTTTAAAATTTAATGTACGATCACAGAATTCTTGCAGGGGAGGAATTATTTTTATCTCCTACTATTTCGGTTTTTTTCTGTGCAAGTTTTTTACAATTTACATTCAAATGAATTTCAAATTAAATAAATTAGAATTAATTATCTCAGTAATGCCCAAAATTGAATTAAATGACACGTTTCGACTTATTTTAGATATCGTCGATTTTCGGACATTTTGACGATTTTTTAAATTTTAAATTTTGACGAATTTTGACTTTGTTCATGCGATTTTCGACGTTTTTACTGATTGTTTTGACAAGTAAAATTAATTAACTAGCAGATGAAACGGCTGGAATCAGCGACTTGAGTTTAGTGTGACAATGTTTTAAGGAGATTTTCGTCAAGATTTGAAAATGTTGACGGCTTTTAACATTTTTACATTTTTCGACAATATTAGGCGTGTTTTTTTTTTGGGAATTTATCGGGTGTGGGGTAAAATAACATACGCGTTACACCAACAACATTGACCTGGATAGTTTGGTAGGGTGGCTACCCTACACTCGATAACCCCTCAATAAATAACACATGCATTACACATAGGTGGCCTTAGTGTCGTGTGGAATCTAATATGTTGATGTTGGCACGCTTGTGTTTTTGCCAATCAGCCAAGTTCATTGGCAAAGTAGTATTAAGTTTTGCTCTGATAGGCCCATGCCTATTATTAAATAATATATTTTCAATAGGATTACTAAAAAATATCAATAGAAAAAAATAAGAATTTGCCGGGGATCGAACCCGCGATCTATTAAAAAGAGCTACACTTGTGAATGTCACTGATACAAAACACGATGTTTGTTACGTTAGAGCGGTACGCCGCGCCGAGATTATAAACGTCCGCCGCCGCAATAAATAAACGATCTGATAATCAAACTGATATTTCATCCGAACTTGTAATTTATTTTCACCACATATTCCACTAGACATCATCCATTTTAATCTAGGATTGAATTGAAATAATGTAGTTGTCTCCCAACGAGTTGTCAGTTAGAATTAATGAATGGGGTATTCGACAACACCAAACACTAATCAGACCAATACATGAAACAAATGAAGGTTTTTTTTTCGTTTCGGAACTCCCTTCTAATATGTAATTTTCCTGCAACAATAGAGTGTGATGGTGGCTATTTAGTATTGTTCCTGAATTTTCACCATCCATTCAGTTTCCTATCCTGAATAAGATCCTGAAAGTATGCATTATACGTGAAAATTTTGTTTCATAGGCTGTAGGCATGTTGGGTGTCATATTAAAGGGAATAATGAATACTTCATATTTCTGGCATTTTTTTTTCTATTTTGAAGTATAGCTACAGCGGAGTGACACGCGAAATAGGCAAAACAATGTTAAATAAAAATTGCATGTAAATAGCATTACATACAGTTTTTATATACTACTATGCTATATTACTCGTATTAGCTTGCTTTCAGAAAATATGCATATTCATATGATAAATGATATTGTAGACAATATTCATTACTCTTCGACCATTACAGGTTACAAAAAAAAAAAAATGTCAGATTTTTGGGGCGACCGGTAGCTCAGTATGTAGAGGTATCGTCTCATGTCTGACTACCGGCGTTTCGGGTTCGAATCCTATCCACGACGACGTTCGTGGCCATAGATGTGCTGGACGTGCATACTGGCAACTGCATTTTTCGAAACCAGTTTATGCCGACGAAACGTCAACTGGGCCAAATGGAACAGTTGACGCGGTATGCCCCACAAGGGGTTAGGGCAATTGAGAGATTCATTTAGAAGGGGCGAGAGAAGTTGATGTTCAACCAATTTGCTTTCAAGTTTGCTCCGATGAGATCCCATCTGAGACCTGGCTTAAAACCGGTCTGTCGTTTTGTATAAAATGATCTGAAAATTGGTTGAAAAAAATCAAATAGCTTGTCTGATACATGGTCTAATGCGCGTTCTAATATACGATCTAATGCGCGGTCTAATGGACAGTCTAATGCGTTGTCTAATCGACGGTCTAATGGATAGCCTAATGCGTGGTCTAAGGCGGGTAGTTGGTATAGCGTGTAAAAACAGCATTAAACGGCAACGACGACTTCTTGTAGTATATTGACGTAACACCAACAAATCAACGATGTACCCCCAATACGCTGTGCAGTATGTACACAAATTACGGAATACAGGTTGTACACAAATATTCAAATGGTTCCCTACAAACATTTTCAACGTTAAAAGACGCATACCTCTGAAGGACCGAAAGTGTGACCAATACCGCACTCAAATCAAAAGCTTAAATGTTTTCTCGAATAATTTCCTCCTATACTGTAGAGATGGGTTCCTATTAAAAGCTTTTGTAATAATGGCGCGGAAGGCGCAGCCTCCAGGCGAGCTTCCCATTAGGACAGTGCCCTGTGATGACCCCCACCACCCTGCCGATGTGTAATCTGCTTAATGATAGCAGTATTTTTACTATAGTAGCTTCTCACTTTTAACATTAGCAGGTAACTGCTAACACCAAAATATAACAGATACTACTCAAGTCCTTAAACCCCAATAAAAATCATCCCCTCATTCATTAAAAATTTATGTGCATCTGCAAATGGTCGCGAAAGTCGGGAATGAAAGTTGGCATCGGGGGACCTCTGGAGGCCACAGCCTCCATGAAGAATGTAACGATAACGGCCAGCGACTTATCGACTTCGCCTGCAGCAGGAATCTAGTCGTAAGCTCTACGTGTTTCCCGCATCGACGCATTCACAAGCAGACCTGGAAGTCTCCAGACGCACATACCGTCAACCAAATTGACCACGTCCTCATTTGCAGGAGATGGGCGTCTAGTGTCATGGATGTCCGCTCCTATCGAGGAGCAAACTGCGACTCAGATCATCACTTGGTGAAGACGACCTACAGATGTAGAATTTCCTCAGTGCACCAGTCAAGAATCAGCCCTCCCAAAATCTTTGCGGTTGATAAGCTCTTGAGTGATGCTACAGCGGTGGCGTATACTACCGCCCTTGAGGAAAAACTATCACCTATGCTACACAACATCAGCAACACAGGCGTCCATGGGTTCTGGGAAGAACTCAAGGGTACCATCAAGGATGTCGCAGAGAAGGTCGTGGGATATAAAGCCCGGCGAGCGCGAAATGACTGGTTCGACGAAGAATGCAAAAATTCACTTGACGCGAAAAACGAGGCCTACAGACAATGGATTCAACGAGGGACCAGAGCCAGAAGAGAAAAATATGACGAGCTACGGCGAATATCGAATAGAATAATTAGACGTAAGAAACGTAAATACTTTGACGAGCAGTTGCTGAACATAAACGAAAACTTAGCTAATAGGAACACCAGACAAGCGTACAAACTAGTAAATACAATTAAGAACGGCTACCAACCCAGGACTAGCCTTTGTAAGGACAAGGATGGAAACATCATCAGCGACACCGATGGTATTAACAAACGATGGGCCTCTTATTTTGAAGAGCTTCTAAACCGACCATCTAACATCCCCACACAGGAAGCTCTCGACGATATTGTTGATCTAGGCCCACCCATTCAACCCCCGACAGTAGAGGAAGTTGATCTCGCGTTGCGGTCACTAAAACGAAATAAAGCGCCGGGCGCTGACGAGATTCCAGCTGAACTGCTAAGATTCGGTGGAACGAGTCTAGTTGATGCCATACATCAATTACTCCTGCGAATATGGGAGAACGAGGAGATCCCAGACGATTGGCGCAGAAGCATCATCTGTCCAATTCATAAAAAGGGAGATAAACTGCGGTGTGAGAATTACAGGGGCATATCACTAGTTTGTACGTCCTATAAAATTTTGACGAAAATTCTGGAAAATAGAATAAAACCGTACGCAGAACGAGTCATTGGCGAATATCAAAGCGGTTTCAGACCTGGTCGCTCCACAACCGATCAGCTCTTCTCAGTCAAACTGATACTCCAGAGGTGCTGGGAATACAACGTAAACGTATACCAAATCTTTGTCGACTTCAAGCAGGCATACGACAGTATCGATCGTGGAGTACTGTACAACATCATGCTGCAATTTGGTATACCGGCAAAATTAGTGCGACTGACAAAGATGACGATGACCAACTCCGTCTCACAAGTCAGGATCCAGAATAGACTTACTGATCTATTTGAAACACGCACTGGTTTGAAACAGGGCGATGGACTGGCACCGACGCTCTTCAACCTAGCACTGGAATACGTTATTCGGGCCATGAATATGGACAACAGCAAGACGCTACTCATCAAGTCGACACAATTAGCAGCGTACGCCGACGACATCAACATCATGTCCCGAAGATTGGCTGACGCAGAAGAACTTCTGCATACGCTCGATACCGCTGCAAAGGAAGTTGGATTACGTATTAACGAGGGTAAAACTAAAATAATGATGCAATCGGTGACAAGGACACCTGCACAACCGAGCATCAACGTGGGGGACCTCAACATCGAGTTCGTGAACAACTTCATCTACCTGGGTTGCAACCTGTCAAGGGACGCCAACGAAACTGACGAAATCAAGCGACGGATACAGTTAGCTAATAAGACTTTTTTCTCGGTTCTCCCCATAATGAAATCGAAGCATGTGCACAGAAACACGAAGCTCCGCGTGTACAAAACCATTATACGACCAGTGCTATGCTATGGCTGCGAAGCATGGACCCTAACTCAAGCCTCCGAAAACATGCTAGACACTTTCGAACGTAAGGTTCTACGGCGAATTTTCGGGGCTGTTTGCGATCGAGATGGATGGCGCATCCGGTACAACCATGAGTTGTATGAAATGTACGATGAGCTGCAAGTCTCGAAAATCGTCAAACTACAACGACTTCAATGGGCAGGGCATGTACAAAGAATGGACGATGATCGCATGCCTAAGAGAGTAATGAATGCAGAACGAGTCGACGGAGCGAGACTGCGAGGACGACCGAGATCTCGTTGGGAGAGCTCAGTAGGTGTGGACGCCGCGCAGCTGCTGGGCTCCCAAAATTGGAGGACGCGGTCACGTGACCGAGATAATTGGAGGACAATGATCCAGGCGGCCAAGGCCCGACGTCGGGCTGTCGCGCCACGATGATGATGATGAAATGGTCCGAAATCGCTTAAAGAAAACCGAAACACTACGCAGTATTGTACTACAAAAAAATACTCGATTTTCTCGTGGGTTTTTAATGGCTGCGTTCCAAAAAAAAGCTGAGTCAGCGCTTCACAATTGCTGACCAGCACATTATGATTATTTTTGTGTTTTAGAAGTGGCATACCATCTGTCTTATTTGTCAAATGCCATGTCCAGTTTGACATTTGACAGAAAACTCGAAATTTCTTGCTTTGATGAGTCCCAGGTGACACACAAGATACGGTAACAACTTTCTTTCCCACAATAAGGTTTAACAATTACGTTAAAACCACGATTATCAACCATACACAACACAACCGAGGTTAGAATCGAAGTTTGACAGTTGTCGCAAATGTCAAATGTTGTGCTGAGCCGGAAAAGCGAGAAAATGCTATGCTATGCTGACCAAAAGTGAAAGCGCTTAGCTTCAGCGCTTAGTTCAGCGCAAGGGTTTCAACGACAAATCACCATGCAGCACTAATTGCTTCTAGGTGCTGACTCAATGCTGGCGTTTTAGGAACGCAGCCAATGATTCGGTTTTTTTTACCACAAGTCGGGTTTTCACTCGGTTTTTTCTTCAACCATGAACTGGTCGGTTAAACGAGCCAGTTTTTGATGAATCGGTTTTAACTGTTTTTTTTTTTTAAACCATGACCCGAGTTTTCAATGATCTGGTTGACCGCTAGCTAAACCGGTTTTCACAAAAGCCTTAAACTGGCGTTGAAATCTTAGTACAGAACAGGTATAGTTGTACATACGAGCCCACGTGTATGTAAGATTTCACACCTGTTCACTACAAAGACCGATTATTCTGTAGTTTTTCTCCAACGAAGGATCTGAAGCTGAAGTATACATTTCGAAGCGGGACACCCAACGAGGAAAATAGTTCAATTGAAATTTTCGATATTGAAGTTTCTTGCTTACACAAGTTTATAAATTAAAAAGTGGCTTCTACAGCACTGTTTCTAATGTGTTTACACAGTCCCACCTGCTAACACATTTAGAACAAGTTAAAGTACGCCACAATTTGATTAGCCTCGCTGTGCAATGTGTACTACTCGTACAATACACATTTTACGAACAGAATAGCCTCCTCCTCCCTTCAGGAAATTATCACGTACTTTACAGCAAGTCTGAATGTACTCGGCACTTATCAAACCGAATAAACCCCTAGAACACGTTTAGAAACAATAGAAATTGGCTTTTGGTCGTATACACAGTGAATCACAGTGAAAATCGACCACCTTACGTTAGAATAAGTATTACTTAAAAAATTACAACCTGCTGTTTGGGGAGCATGACATGATGAAACGGTGACCAAGATATTCCGAAAACATACGCACAGTGAGTCACAGTGAAAATGAATCACCTTATGTTAGAAAAAGGTACTAATTACTGAAAAATCATTCAGATTAAGTTTGTTTTTATATAAATTTATTGTCTCAACATATAAATTTCTTATTTCAGCATGTTTTAGGATTATTTTTTCCGCTTAGTACACAAAAAATAGTATAAACTCAAAAATTTCAAAAATACACCTCACAGTAAAAATGAACCATTTAAATAAAAGTAAAAAATATACACAGGTAAGAAATATACGGTTGTAAAGCCAATACACTGGGGAAAATTTTTCCAAATTTGCCAGTTCAAAGTACCGTTGTAAAGGAATCATTTGAATTTTCGATGAAAAATCGAATTTGAAAGTTTGAACAGTTGTATTTTTGAAGTATTTTGAATTTTGAAACCGGGAAAATGCATGTGATTTATTAGAAATTTTATGTAGTTTCAGAAAGTGAGGTCAAAACTCGGATTAAGTAATTGGGAGAGTGACAAATTTTGATTTTGTTCGGATAGTCAAGCTTTTTGACACAATTTACAAAATATGCTATAAGTCTATAACGTTTAAAGACAGAGTGTCCACTTTGGTGTCAGTTTTCCAAAAACGAACGGTACTTCTACCAATAAAGTATTTACTATCGCGCGGGGCACTCTGTATATGCTTTTTACTTTTATTTAAGTGGTTGATTTTTACTGTGAGGTTTAAATTATTTTTTGTGTACTAAACAGACAAAATAATTGTAACACCTATAGAAATAAGAGACTTATATGTTGAGATAATAAATTTATGTAAAAACAATTTTAATCTGATTTTTCAGTAATTTTTTAAGTATTCCTTTTTCTAACATAAGGTGATTCATTTTCACTGTGACTCACTGTGCGTATGTTTTCGGAATATGTTGGTCACCGTTTCATCATGTCATGCTCCCCAAACAGCAGGTTGGGTATACCAAGAGCTACGAGAGAAACAAATTTTAGTTAAAGTCTTGTCGGGTTAGCTTTAATATGCATTCTGGGTAGAATATCTTATAGAACATGTAGCGAAAAGTAACCGGCCAACGAAACAGTATATAGACAGTATACTGTAGTAGTAGTCAGAATCTCTAGAAAATATTAATTCCTGTCATCATCAACTCCCGTAATCATTTTGTTCGTTTATAGTGTTCACTTACGTCACTTACCACCTCGGGGAATTCGTGAATAAGTGCATTTTATTGTGTACTCACGTGGAAATTATGTGACGAAAGTGTGTCAGTTCATCAAGGAGCCATGAAGGCTTTTGTGAATGTATTACGCATCGAGTGACCCTGCCTGCTATTCATTCAGTGTATTGTATTGGCTCCACGCAATTGTGTGTACTTCTCATTTACTAAAATCAAACTGGAATTATTCTCAACATGTTGTGACGCATTTGCAAGTCTTCTTTGAGGGAAGAATTTCAGGTGATATTACATTACAAGCGAACTTTTGTTGCTTTTTGTGTACGATGTACGTTCATTTTATAAAAATACAAATAAAGTGTTAGTGTATTTTTTTTTAAATACCGAAAAGATATTTGTGTTTTTATTCTTAATAAATTGTATATGATCAAACTAACAGCCAGTACTTCGGATCGCTGTAACTCAGTACGATAGTTGTGGGTGGGCTCTCATTGTCCATTACACTTTCATTTTAACGGATATTTGCATACCAAAAGATCAAATAGGTTCCCACGACCTTTAAAAAAACAAACAAAAACATGTTTCAAGACTGATGAGTTTTGCTTATTACCTCTCTTAAGCCTGCAGAGCAAAAGTAGCAGGCATAATTGAAAGAATTGTACTAAATTGGGGCCTATTTAGCATTAACTTAGTACAGTCGAGAAAAATTTATTACACTTTACTTTTTAAAGTTACGGTAGTGTCTGCCAGCTTAAGTCTTAAGCTGGCAGAGAATCGAAAAATAATGTTGTTTTTTCTTAAAAAAAATTACTTGTTATTATTTATTACACTTGTTTTTGAAAAGCTACGGTAGTGTTTGCCAGCTGACAAACAACTGAAAAACAAAACAAAAATTTAGTCAAGAGCTACTTTTTGTATTTAGTGATAATTTCGTACAATCGAAAAAAAATTAGTTACATCTTTTTTTCGAAAGTTACGGTAGTGTCTGTCAGCTTAAGTCTTGAGCGTCAACCCGCACAACTGTTTAATCTGGATAATGTCACGTGAATAACTTTGATTCGCGGAAAACACGGCTTCCGGGTGGTTTTCGGAGTGGGAAGGCTGTACTAAATTTGCACTAAATATAACGAACAGTTTGTGACTAAAAAAAACTATGTGTTTTGGAATGTCTGCCAGCTTAAGTCTTAAACTGGCAGACAAGACCGCAACTTTTAAAAGTAAAGTGTAATTATTTTTTTCGACTATACGAAACTAGCACTAAGTAGTCCCGAATTTAGTACTCTTCTTTCAATTATGTCTGCTACTTTTGCTCTGCCATCTTAAATAAGCTTTGCTTATCAATTGAATAGTTTGCGGCAAGAACAAGTTAGCTCCATTTGTGCCAATTTCTAATTAAAAAAAATATCCTCCTTGGATTGATCTTAAAATTAACCTTAACACGTCTCTAGCACGAGACCTCACGGCCAGCGAGCGCGTCGATTGATGCAAGAATGGAATATATTCTTCTATTATTTGTAATGTTTTTAAATAAATGGAGCTGATTCCACTTTACATCAAACGGATGTTAGTCAACTCTGATGCAGTCCACTCTGGTCCTAGAATACCCACCTGACAATTAATACAAACATAATGGGAAGGAAATAAAAGAGGGGGGGGGGGGGGCATATCATTCTTCAGGACAGGCTCATCCAACTGAAAAAAATATCACTTCATTATTTTCATTATCATCACCTTCAGGATGATTCACAACGGAATAAGTGCATTGAAATAATGCGAATATCGCTTTCGACCGCTTTTATTTTATTATAGGTCGCGAATACTTATACGATCTGGTTACCGAATTTGAACTGCAAATCTGTTTAAGAAATCGATTAATTGATGGAAATTTTAGTGATGACATTTTTTTAAACTGGCATAGTCGATGGATATGGTATTTGGCCGATTCAAGACGATCATGTTAATTGCCTTGGTGCGTCAACTTCTCTTGCATAGCGATGCCTTGTTGACGTTTCGATATGTTAACGAAACGTGAACTGAGCCACATGGAACAGTTGAAGCGCTATGCCCCATGAAGGATTAGGGCAATTGAGTATAGTATCCGACTGTCTTTTATTCACAAGCTCGGAACGCTGTGAGATACCTACATACTTGTACCCACATGTAGTTTTTATTGATCGACTTGTCTTCAAGCGAATCTCTACCTTAAACTGAATGACAGTGCTAGGCTCGATTTCCTCAAGTCATAATTTTTTTTCTCGATTAATAACTCGATGACTCAGCGAATACTGACAAGTTTTTTTAGTTTTGTATTTGTAGAAACGAAACCCTTGTAGATGGGGAGTCACCGACGGTTTGGTTACGTTATAAGCACCATGGCTAGAACTTTCACGATCGCTTCTTTGTAATGCAGGAATACGAAACTGAGAAGTCTGACAAGCCTCCGAGGGTGGGTTTGGTGGCCGTTGAATGCTTAAGTTTAAAAAAACGTTAACATTGCGGCATTTTAACAAGTTTGCCGCTTTGTAATATGAAAGATACTAATTATCCAAAATATTTTCAATTTTTGTAGTGAGTTTCTTCAGATAAGATGTGAAGTGAACTTTCGGCAAAATCTTGGAAAAACTACAAAAAAAGGACCTTTTTAGATTTCTTCGAATATTTTGAAAACGGTTAACCGCAGCGTAAAACATTCTGAGGCAAAATGGAAGATCACTAGGAAATTCTAAACAATCTCATATTAATTTTTTTTTCGTATCTGAAATAGTCTTCGAGACAATCACTGAAAACGCGATATAAAAAAAACTTTTTGGTTTTTAATAACGGGTAATCATAGCGAAAGAAGTTCTGAAAGCAAATGACCTGCGCCGGCACATGCTTGTTCCAGCTCAGTTTCGGAAGATGTGGGTGGGGTGTTTGCCCGTTCGTTGTCAGCCTTTACACAGATAACATATCATGTTCCTTGAGGGTAGCAACAAACATTAGAGCTGAGTCCCACCGACCCAGAAAAACTAGTCAAAAATACAGAATGGCCATCGACCGACTCATGCCACACGCTCCGCGCCCAGGTGGTTTGGACCCAAATACATAAAACCCAACCAATGAGACCCCATGGCCGAACAAAAACAGGGTCTCTCAACCGAAACATGACATGAGGCTTTCACCACCAACCTGAAAGTGTTGAGGGAAGGGTTCCTTAGGGGAAATGCCGAGGTTTCAAGGTTAATTGAACAGCATGTATATTGACCGTATTTTAAATTCCAAATTAATAGTAGAAACATAATGAAAAAAGTATATGTCCAAAGAAAAAGCTAATAGATAATATTTAAGTCAGTGTGCGAGTTAAAATGTAATTCCAGATATATGAAATACAAAACACTTACCCCTAATCTGGAATGGCCTTTGCGAATTTAAGCAGCTGTAAGAGAATGAATTAACGCACTGATGCAAATAAGGAAAACAATGGTTTAAGCAAAATCAAAACTGATAAACAAAAACTGATAATTGAGCTGATTAAAAGAAACCGATAATAATAAGAGAAACTAAATCGAATTGGGTGGCGGATGCGCAAACAAAAAAAAAGCATTGGCAGATAATACGGCAGCATGATATAAAGCATGGAGGAATTGTGCATGCGTGTACATTTTCGGTATGAAACCGAATATGTGCATGCATGCTGATTTTGGCTCGGGTTGCCGCCATCGCACTCAGAGCTAGCGAGGGAAACTTATATGTTTGTGCAATACTGAAGGCTGTTAAACAAACGTAAAAGCTCGCTTCGCTCGATCTGGGTGAAAGAGCCTCTTGCGTGGGCTCAACCCTCAGTATCGCACAAAAAAGAACGCTCGTTTCGCTCGCTCTAGATGCCAGTCTTTCGAGTGCAAGAGCTGGAACCCACACCAACTGTCAATAGGCTCACTTTCGATTTAAGCGAAAGTATGCATGTGCTTTAATTCGAATGCACGCTTCTTCCATGCTCTATTTCGGTGCCCCGACAATACGGAACCACTTTCGTACGCAATTTTTATGTCATTCACAATAGCGGCAAATAAAGGCTCTTATATCCGTATATCCCACAGCCAGGCAGACACAAAGAGACAATTCATACTTAACTCCCCAACACAGTGAGGACAAATTGTCTGAAACACAACGTAGCAATCGCTA
The DNA here is from genome assembly GCA_964017055.1 of Chloromyia formosa. Taxonomy (NCBI): domain Eukaryota; kingdom Metazoa; phylum Arthropoda; class Insecta; order Diptera; family Stratiomyidae; genus Chloromyia; species Chloromyia formosa. The sequence goes on along the minus strand of OZ024815.1, from coordinate 26,932,425 downwards.
TTGACCATCAAGTGACCCATCCGCTACAACGAATTCGTACTTCGCGATCATCAAACGGGACCGGTCTCTCAGCAGCCGCGCACAGCCGCATTCAATTCGCGCGGCGTTCCCCTTTGTTCGAATCAACGTGTGTGCCCCATATAGTTTCTGCTCCGTCGGAAATTATCGTGCAAATCTTAAGGCTTAATTTACATTGGCCGCATGAACCGGATGAACCGCATACTGTCGCGCCACAACCATATACTTTATTGTTGGTCGCCAATGTGGTGTACTCATGCAACTCATCCGGTTCATGCGGCAATGTAAATTGCGCCTAAGACCGACAAGCGACTAGGCATAGGCTGTCGATGGTAAACGCACCCGCAATAAGGGCACTCGAACGAGTGGACTCAGATGGAAGAAAGGCGTTCCTGAATTTCAACTCCACTGTCTAGTCGTCGACAAAGAAAACAGGTGTACCGCGGTGATCCCGAATCACGAATTCCTGCAATCCACTCGTAAAATGCTTGCAGTTATTGTATAGGAATGAACTTTGGATGCAACGAAAAGAGCATGGCTATTATCTTACTACCTGACACCGAGCCGGTCCTGTAGAAAACTATTAGCTCCCATTTCAAAATCGGATTACGTAAATCGTAGAATAAAAGTACTGTTTTTTCAGTACATATATGTATTGGGAAAACAAATTGATGAATATTTTATGGAAAAATGTTCATAATTTATGTATACATTAATGACGTAACCATATCAAAACCGTATCAAAACAAATTTCCATTTGATTTCGTTTCTTCTCTTTTTCCTGAATTTAATTTCCCCGTACTCTTTTTACAGCCACCTCTTCCTTTCCTGACATCCGTCTCTCATAATTTATCAACGTTTTCATATCAATAATTCCAATTATTGTAAAATTCTTCGGTATATACCTGTAAGTTGGAAGCTTCGTGACTTCCGTCCGGCTCATTACTAATTTGTATTAAGTTTAAAATTTTAATTAGTGGAAGCACTTGAGTCCTATTTGAAACGTCAGCAAGCTCGTGTGAAAAAATTATTTTTCCTGAACAAACCCACCTGTAAAGTGGCTCAAAATGCTGTACATAATTAGAGAGAAAAGACCGCCAGAAACCTATTTAATGATTTTTGTAATGATAAAGTCAGTTGCCATTTGAGCGTCTTTATGAGATGTGTACTTCCTTAAAGCGGCCTCTACATTCTCGCCAATTTGTAGGCGAACTTTCCGCCTTTTACATCTGAAGGTTGGGTTAAATAGATGCTTGACAAATTGTTGGTCCGAGATATTTCCCATGTGCATATAATTGTGTATTTGCGAAATACAGACGAGATACGTCATACGAATAAACTTACATTTCCACTGTCAGTAAATATACAGTATGAAATCAACATGAAAATTTAAGGAGTTTTAAACTTGGCGCGGTTTGTTGGTTGGTACTAGGAGTATACTAAAAGTCCTCGCCTGTGGGGTGTGAGTTCGCGGAGCGGGAGGGGGTTAAAGGGAACATTACGGATTTGGCATTAATAGGAAAATTCTCTCTATTTCATTTCAATTGCTCGTTTGTTCGTACGAATATATATATACATATATATTGTCTATATGATATACGAGTATTTCATCAAACTAACATACTATTTTAGTTCCACGAGGAAAATGATAAGAATCAATTTTTGGTAAAACTAAATAAGATTTAATTATTGAGATAAGTCAGATGCTTGTAGTTATGAATGTTACTTAGAAAAAGGGAAAACCATTATTTTTGTGTGCCTTAACTTTGTCTTAAGCCGAACATACACCATCAGGAATTCCTGGCCGGAAAAAACTGATCAGGCCCGGCCTTGAGGAATTCCGGATCGTGTATGATCGTTTCAGGCCGCCTTCAGGCGGCCGGATTGGCCTTTCAAGCGGCCGGAAGGAAAATCGTTCCCACCAGGCCTTCACCACACACGTTCCGGCCGCCTCAAGGCGAATTGTTCGGCCGTGTGTTTCAGATAGTAGGTGTAAAACTTTGCTTCCGCCGTTTTCCGACACAGCCGTCTGTCGGAAAACGGCGGAAGTAAAGTTGTACACTTAATACATTTGTCTATTGAAATAAACGCCTGAAGGCGGCCGGATTGGCCTTTCAAATCGTTCCCACCAGACCTCCACCACACACGTTCCGGCCGCCTCAAGGCTAACTGTCCGGCCGCGTGTTTCAAATACTAGGTGTACAACTTTGCTTCTGCCGTTTTCTGATAGAATTCCTCAAGGAATTCCGGATGGTGTGTGGTGTATTCTATATTCAGGCAAACCGGAAGGCCGGGCCTCATCAGTTTTTCCGGACAGGAATTCCGGATTGTGTATGTTCGGCTTTACAAAATTTTTCTAGGATTAATATAGTTACGGAGATAAAAGATACCAAAAAACTCCAATTTAACCCCCTCTCCCCACGCGAGCTCACACCCCACAGGCGGGGACTTTATGTATAATACTATTATATGCATCTAGTACCAACCGACAAATCGCATTTTAAAACTCTTTTAATTCCCTCCGATTTTTACTCGTCATCTGGGGCAAATCGCATCGTTTCGGTGGACATCCTATACTTTTTCCCCCAAAAAGCGCAAGTGGCGGCAAGCTTTCTATAGACAATTGTGCAATTTTAATTCAATCATTGTATTGTATTTACAAACCTCCCTTGTCACTTGTGCTTTTTGGGAAAAATTCGTATACCGTACGTTCGGTGTGAAAACTGCTTTAGTATCACCATCCGCTGTCGAACTCGAACACGAACCTCTGGTACTGTCCTCTGAATGGCTCAAGACACACACATACTTCACATAAACGTGAGGAAAACTTGTCCACTTGTGTCATGTTCGAGTTCGACAGTGTATGGTGACACATAGGGCCTCGGCGTTATTTAGGAAGCATATTTTTGTCAATGCAATCGACTCACCAGTTTATGGATAATTATAATCTAAAATCATTCTCAGAATCGATGCCATCATCCATTTTCTGCTCGGAGTAATAGCTGCACAAAAAGCTTTATTTCATAAACAAAACATTGAAAAGAATTCTCGGTAAAGTTTGCTACGTATATACTTATATACATACATGGTTTTCATCGTAACTCAACATACCTTTGGTTCAATGCTGGCTGTTAGTTTGTGAATCGAAGCGTGAATCAATGCCGCCAAATTTCCTATCCATTTACCTCGAAATTTATTTTTTTTTCAGTAAAAATACCATAATGCTAGAAACGGAATCTGTGATATAGCGAATCGAATGTAACAAGTCGGAAATCACGAATATTCTTCAGTAGTTTTTTGCATCTTGAACAAGTCAACAAACGTACGAGTATAATATCAACACTCCATTCTCTAACATCACTCACCACATTTCATCAGCATGGAAGGAGTTGCTTTCCCGGAATCCTGGAGGAATAGTATGCAACAAGTTCGTCAACGATGTGCTGCATTGGGGAGTAGACTACGTAAGGTCTCCTTGCTGTCCTGGCGAAGATTTCGTCGTATTGCCCATTTGCCAAAGAATTGTGAACAGTTGTCATCGGGTACCCTTTCAGGAGGAATTCATGAGAGTCGAAATTCACCACCCAACAATTCGGAAAGGATACGAAGTGAGCATGCGCATTTTGTGATTTATGGTTGTCTGTTGTTGGTCCCTTGAATTTTACGTTTTGTTTGCAAATTCATAACTAACTTTGTTGGCCTGGTTAGGATCTGGTTAAAGTTAGACATCAAACGAAAACACTTGTAACATTTACGAGTACATTGAAGAGTACATACTTGTATACAGTACTCTCCCGGTAACGTGAACAGAATAAAACCGGACGCATTCACACTAGCGGGAGTGTTCACGTTAGTGGAAGTATAAAATCTAACGCAATTTTAGACAGTAAAAGACTTCAGATTGAATTTTAAGCGTAAGCTTTCATTTATACTTATACATTTATACTTTTTATAGATAACTTGTCATTACATTTGACAAAACGCATTCATTTGCCGGTATTGATCAATGGAATCTACACTTGGTTGATTTTGTTCGCATTAGACGTATCATTTTTGTTCACGTTGTAGATTACTTAATAGAAAATATTTGCTGTTCGCAGTATCAGTTCACGTTAACGCTTGTTCACGTTACCGGGAGACTACTGTACTTGCAATGTGCCAGTGCCATTCATGAAGAGTATTTAGTTTTTGCTTCTATGTAAAAAGAAATGGCAAGAAGAAAAAGGAACCGTATAAAGAAAACAAAATTTAGGGATTATCATGATGTTTGCAAAAGTATGTTATTCAAACGATATTAATTTTCGGGTAAGTATTGTTTTTGGCGTTGACAGAAACGGCTGCCAACTTTTTTGAACTGGTTTCCATCGTCTGTTCGTATCGGGGCAACAGTGAGGTAATGGAGGCAGTCCTCCAAACTGAATTTTAGTTAGATGGCTGTGGGAAAACTGTGAAAACATAATTTGACACCATCATCACATTGCGTGTTGTAAGTTCCAACGTAAATTTTCTCCCCTCCACCCACGGGAATATGTAATGGCGGAAGATCATCTCGTTGACCTAGGTATATTATCTATATTAATTAGCTAACAAATTTTGTATGGGAATTTTGTTATAATGATTTTAACGATTTTACACCATTAGAAAGGTGTTCCTTCAGAAGTGTGCACAAAATACGAGGGCAAGGTGAAAAGTTCTCGGCCTGACAATGAAAGACTGCGATTTTCAGTTAAAAAATGATTTTATTTTTCTACATAATCTCCCTTGACTTCAACACACTTGGTCCAGCGTTTCTGTAACGTCAGTATTCCTTCCTGGAAGAGAGAGTCTGGAAGGCTGTGAAAATATTCATATACGGCCCTCACAACTTCATCCTTGGATGCGAAGCGCTTCTCAGAAGCAAATTTCTTCAAATTTGGGAACAGATGGATGACTGAGGGTGCCAAATCAGGAGAATAGGGGGATGGTCGAGCAAATTGTACCTCAAATCCCGCAGTTTTCTTATCACCAACGCACACTTGTATACAGGTACGTTGTCCTGGTGAAAGAGGGTTTTTTTCTTCTTCAAGCCAGGCCTCTTCTCACGAATTTTGGCATCCAGCTGGTCAAGAAGTTTGGAGTAATATTCGCATGTTATTGTTCTGCCTTTTCAAGATAATCAATTAACAGGATCCCTTTCGCATCCCAAAACACGCTTGCCATGATCTTTCCGACAGATGCGATTGACTTCGCTTTCTTTGGCGCTGAACCACCGGCTTCCACCCACTGCTTCGACTGCTGTGTCGTTTCTGGCGTGTGGTGGTGAACCAAAATCTCATCCATAGTGACATGGTCGGATCCCGACTGAATCGGTCCGAAGATTGCTGCGAAAATCGTTCTCGCATTTGCTTTTAATCGGCATTCAGCTAATGCGGCACCCATCTTTCGCAGAGCTTTCGCATCTCTAATTCTTTGTGAAAGATGTTTCACACCCTTTCTTCCGATATCCCCACAACCTCAGCAATATCACTCACTTTCATTCGCCTATCGTCCAACACGATATCATGCACTTTTTCGATGGTTTCCGGTGTGGTTGCGGTTTTTGGTCGTCCTTCACGGGGTCGTCTTCGAGAGACGTACGACCACGTTTAAATTCAGCTGCCCATTTATTAACGGTTGACATCGAAGTAGCAGAGCCGCCGTAAACTTTTGTTAACTTCGGATGAATTTCCTTAGAGGTTAATTCATCCAAAACGAAGAATTTTATGACCGCACGATATTCAAGTTTCTCCATTTTAACGAAAAACACGTAAGACGTCTACTGCAAAAATTTGTGTAAACAAACTACTTGAGAGAACAAGTTGAAACTTGTCATACGAACTAATGACTCTTGCACTCAGGTAAGAAACAAATTTTTGCTGATTGTAACGGTATTTCTGTATCAGGCCGAGAACTTTTCACCTTTCCCTCGTATATTTCATTTAAATCTGAGGAGTAGTTCAGGTATAATCTGAAAAACTAATTCGAGCTTTCGTATCAGTCTCCGTTTTTAGGGTTTTGTATAAAAACAAAACCCTTATGAAATCGGTCATGCGTCCTTCTGTCCATGAAATATCTCACGAACCGCCGAAGCTACATGCATAAAATTTGGTGGAAATATGTAGAAATACTATAATTCTATGGGGAAAGCGATGCGTCTAGACACATATTTGACCGATTTTATAAGGCCTTTTTATTACAAAACCCTAAAAAAAAAGGAGTTTGAATATGGTCCGATTACCATCTCTATTTCCGTTAATTTGTCACTGACACCTTGTGTCTAATTTTTCCTTTTGTTTCTACATCAAAACCGTGTGTAAATATTCGATTTCCAAATATAATCCAGAAGGATCTTAACCAACTCTCATCCAATTCAAATAAGAAGATCTGTATTTTTTTTCTATCTCCCGTATCAAGAAGTCGTATCAAATGTTTAGTGCAAAATGACATTATCCTGACAAATGTGAAACGATTTTGTCTGCTCTTTGAGTAGGCATACGAAATGTCACTATATGTATATTAAACAAAATGAACTTAATTCGGCGGTTCCTTGTGAATATGATATATGAATGTATAGCTCTATCTGGTACTGAAACACAATCAACAGGTTGACTCCGCACTTTGCATAGTCCTTGTATGTCAGTCAGGAGTAAAACTCACCTCGCCCAATACCTTCCCCTTCAGTCACAAACTCTGAAATTTTCCCCATCGTGTAATCCTGCTTGCTACGAGCATGACAGAGGTGTAAAAGTAATTACTGAAGGATACGGTGAAATTTGTGGGGCGGAAGTAGTAGAATTTTCCTTGCCTAACAATTGAGTTGTATTGCGAAAAAGCGCGTGTCATTTTTCTTGCGAAAAGTAGAGAAAAAGTGTTTTTGGAAGACCCGTGAAAATGTAGAATAGCCGGGAACTTCCGATACACAGATTATATATTAAATAACGACAATTCATGGTTAATGTCAGTTTATTCCTTCCGAAAATCTACAATACCTTAAGTGTTCCCTCTGTACGAGTGTGATTTCCAGTGGCAGTAGTGAAAATTTGCAATTTCCCAACAATATGTTGAGTAATTTGCCGAAAAATGGGTACAGTGTAAAGTTGTTTGTGGAACGGTTATGTGTCATATACCAAGAGAAATTTAGTGAATTGCAATTTGTGTTTCCAATCCATTGAAGCAATTGTTGTCGGTTCTATAATGGATTTGTACATCCATAATTAATGGTGTGAAAAGAGTGGCGGTCACGCAAAGGGATCCTATGAACACGACGAGCAGCGTATTTCTCATTCCTCAGCAGCAACATGACATAAGGCGGATATGGCTTTTAGAAACGTATACAAGGCTCTTCGATTGCGTCTAAGTCGTAAGAAAATTTTCATCCCCTAAGTACTCGTACTATTTTGCTTTTTGGCTCGTTGATATTGTATGGTCTACTTCTACGTATAATATATTTCAGGATCTCATTCTTCCATGTGGCCATTACGAAGACCACTTGGTACACCTCAAAGCAAGCTTTCTGTTCGACCGACATGAAAGTACAAAGCATGCTGGGACTTATGTCCTTGGTATATTGATATTGCGAACCTTGACATTTTCAATTTTCAAGTGTGAGGCGAAGTCGAGTGAACGTTTTCACTTATAAGGACACAATATGCATAAGCCAAGCATTATCTGTTTTCATTTTTGCGTTCACAATCACAAAATTATAGGTAAAAACGTTTTCTGATTTAGAAGGCGATGTTTACTTTAATAACTGGGGCACAGTAAATTTATGGATACCGGTCTCCTAATTGTTCCTCCTTCATGCATAATTCATTACGGCTATACCACAAAAAGAACGAATGTTCTTGGCTGCAGCCTTGAATATACAATAAAAAGCAGTAAAGTACTGTCGAATGACGGACACAGGTATTCATTAGGGTTTGCTTTGTGATTCTTTTTTTTTATTTTCACAAGATCAAATCTATGTTTTCATTAAATTTGAATAGCTTTTGAAGTCTGCGACATAATCTTTAATCATTACAGATGCAGCTACATAATTAGAGAATATATTCTTGGAGTGTTAGTAGATAAATTAGGGAGACCGATATCTCAACGCGTCGTGTCAGTCTGATGTATCATCATACCTACTGGTTTTTCGCTGGTTTGAATCCATCGATGTTCGTATTGTCTTCCCTCTGTGGGGTAGGGCGTAACAATAAGCAACCATTCCTGACTTTTCGCAGAATACCGTAAAATGGGCAGGAGGTGTATGCTAACCACATGCATTGTCCGGAACCAGTTTATGTATCATACTAACGAAACGTCAACTAACCCGCTTAAGAGTCGTTGACGCGCTTACGTCCTAGCAAAGTAGTAGATAGTACGTAGCCTGTGTAGTGTAGAGATTTTAGGCGCGTTCTTTTGCATATCTGTCCAGTGTGGGGTATGGAAATGAACACGCATTACACAAACATCAAGTCGTTTGTTAGTCCAGGCTAGGAATGAAAAATAGGAAAAATAAATCGTGTTGTTTGGAAATTTGGCACAATTGTAGAAGTTAGTCCCCTGAATATGTGGTCGAAAGTCGACGGGATTCGAACCCGAAACGCCGGTAGTCAAACATGAGACTGATGCATCAACACACTGCGCTACCGGTCATGTTGGCCATGTAAAAGCAGAAAAGGTATCTTCTTGTTGTTGGTGCTTTTCAATGCAATTTTTCAATATTCGGTGCTTGGTTCAGCGTTCACGTCTAAACGAAGCATTAGATTTCGACGAAAACATGAGTTAATGGAAACTCGCAGCTTTCTGGTAACTCTTACGGAGACTTCCCATGTACTGCTCCCATACAAAAGCACAGATAGTACCAGGGAGCGAAACAGGCGCAGCTTGGTCTTGATGCTGAGATAACTGCTCTGCCAGATTTTAAACAGCATACCGTATGCGCATTTAGCCTGGTTGATACGACGAGCGATGTCCTGCTCCATACCATCATTTTCGACAACAATGCTACCCAGGTAGATGAAGTCGTCCCACAAGTTGCCTATTAATTTTGTTGGCAATAGGTGTAGGATTTCCTTGGTCTTGCTGGTATTAATCTTTAGTCCAAACTTACTTGTCTCCCTATCAAGATCTAACGCCATTGCGGACAGATCCATGATTTTGTGGTAGAATAGGCATTATCAGCGTAGTCAAGATATTGTAGATAAGATGTTAAAGTCAATTGAATTTCTCTGTCTAGTCCGGGTAGAGCTGCATGCAACACATTGCCAATCACCATGAGGAGTAGGATCGGTGAGAGGACGTACCCCTGTGCAAACTCCACTGCGAGTCTTTTCGTGGATTTGTATGTAGTTGATCATTAAAAGACATTAAAGTTGAATTGTTAACAATAATTCTCCCCCTGGAGGGGGCCCAAAAATGCGTGTTCGCCGGTTTCCGCTGGTGCGAAGCGCGTGTCAACAGACGCCTCTGCTTCGCGCATCGCACTAGTGGAAGAGGCATGACCGGGAACGACCGAGTCGATGTTGTATCGCCTTATATTGACCGGCCAACATGACATGGGTACGAATCTCTCAGCACTGCAAATTGCAACATGCAACTTGTTAATGCGAAACTCTGCATATGTTCCGGCTAGGTGCCAGTGGCCACATTACACAAACAAGTTGAGAGAATGGCTCGAAATCGCCGCACATCGCCTTCATCACATGTTTCGTCGTGAAATTCTAATCAATAAATTGTATGAACAAATTTTTTGAATTTCTTAACCCTCTAGCATTGCATTCATCATCATCATCGTGGCGCGACAGCCCGACGTCGGGCCTTGGCCGCCTGGATCATTGTCCTCCAATTATCTCGGTCACGTGACCGCGTCCTCCAATTTTGGGAGCCCAGCAGCTGCGCGGCGTCCACATCTACTGAGCTCTCCCAACGAGATCTCGGTCGTCCTCGTAGTCTCGCTCCGTCGACTCGTTCTGCATTCATTACTCTCTTAGGCATGCGATCATCGTCCATTCTTTGTACATGCCCTGCCCATTGAAGTCGTTGTAGTTTGACGATTTTCGAGACTTGCAGCTCATCGTACATTTCATACAACTCATGGTTGTACCGGATGCGCCATCCATCTCGATCGCAAACAGCCCCGAAAATTCGCCGTAGAACCTTACGTTCGAAAGTGTCTAGCATGTTTTCGGAGGCTTGAGTTAGGGTCCATGCTTCGCAGCCATAACATAGCACTGGTCGTATAATGGTTTTGTACACGCGGAGCTTCGTGTTTCTGTGCACATGTTTTGATTTCATTATGGGGAGAACCGAGAAAAAAGTCTTATTAGCTAACTGTATCCGTCGCTTGATTTCGTCAGTTTCGTTGGCGTCCCTTGACAGGTTGCAACCCAGGTAGATGAAGTTGTTCACGAACTCGATGTTGAGGTCCCCCACGTTGATGCTCGGTTATGCAGGTGTCCTTGTCACCGATTGCATCATTATTTTAGTTTTACCCTCGTTAATACGTAATCCAACTTCCTTTGCAGCGGTATCGAGCGTATGCAGAAGTTCTTCTGCGTCATCCAATCTTCGGGACATGATGTTGATGTCGTCGGCGTACGCTGCTAGCATTGCATTGGCAGTTATTAATTAATTGTTATCAATTTAAAAACAAGCTAGCCAAAAATTAGCTTATTTTTTTTCAATTGATTAAATCTTTAGTTGCAACATGCATTATTTATTGAGAAAAAATACTCCTTTGGTAAAAACGTATTGTAATAAATAACTGAGAAACTAAGGTAAAATACTGCTATAAAAACTCAACGCTCTTCACAAACGAGTTCAATTTATCCCGTAAATTTATCTTAATTAATTCTTTCTTTAGCGTTAACTAAGTAAATAACTGCTGCAACAGTCCAATTAATGGACCAGGCATCATCGTCATGTGTACTTAGAGGCGTGTGATCAACAATATTCTCAGCGAAGTTATTTACCCCAAATGAGTACTCATTTAACAGCTGAGTAGACTCATGGTCAAAGACGCTAACCACTATGCCGCGCCCGGTCAACTAGGAATGTTCCCTAAATTTGATTCCGTAAACATCTTAATTCAAGGAGAGGATGTTGGAAAATTTCCTATTAACGTTATATTTTTTTATTGTAATTTTAGAATGATTCAAATCGTGTGAATCATTCTAAAATTGCATATCTATCTAACATATCTAGATTTGATTAACTATTTTCTGGAACTTATCAGAATGATATTATAGTATAAAATAATTTTTCATAAATTTAACATATAAAGCCTATAGGAGATATAAATTCAAACCAAACTATCCCACACACACGCTGATTTAATTTTAACGCGTGCATTAGTGTATTACAGTTCAAGTGATATCAATTTACTTTCCCATAAGACGTGTTCGATTGTATTTTAGTGTATTGTAGGTTAAGCCAACATGCAAAAAACGTTCCAGGTTAACTGCCCGGGTTAAGTGTCAGAAGTGTAGGTGTCATTTTATTTTTATAATTTTTTATTGTGTTTGCGAGTTTAGAAATTAATAACATACTCGTATCTGGAAAAATATATACGATATGTTCGCACAAACTTGAAATCAAAAGTCAAATTAAATGACGAAATTTATACTTCACCATTGCGCTCGGTGGTCGCGGTCGTTCGGTCACCGCTCTACGATACTAATCTTAAGCGCGGAGTTCAAATCTAGGCCCAACCAAAAACTGCCTGTGGGCACTAATAGAACTCTCACAGTGCTCCGAGCTTGTCAGTATAAAGACGGCGCGGATAGGAGGTGGATGCTAGCAACTGCACTTCCGAAAATAGATATGCTATCGAAACGTCAACAAGGCATAGAAATGCTAGAGATGTTGACCCCTGGAGGGGTCAAGACAATAAATACATACTTTTCCATAGTAAATTCACCACTTCAACGATCCAAGCGATATCTTTGCCTTATCTATCCGGGGCCCCGCTGATTTCTCACGGTTAATCCCGATTAACGCTTATTCACCGCATTTAGGGCCAATTTATATTTGGGGCTGAAACCGGAATAGAAATGCGGTCTCAGTCGCATAAGCCGCATGCGGCAAACCGCACTGGGCGACCAACTCAAAAAGTACATGTTACAATATCAGCTTGCAAATTTGGACACACACAGTTTTGAATCGATGGGAAATCTGTTGAAATTTCCAGCAAAAAAGGAATTTCCTTTTCTTTTTGTAAATGTTCGGTGTTTCACTATTGTAGTTTTTTGAAAGGAAGGTTCAAGTAAGGAGTAAAATTTTGTTTTTGTTCGAATTTACGAGCTTGCACTGTAAATATAATAATAACAACAACATTTTAGCTACTATTTGTTAGTTTCAAAGCCGAAAGTGCGACACGTAGCTAAAAATAAAATCACCGTGAAGCGTTGTGTCTTATGGTACATTTGCCACTTTGAAATTAGTAGTAAAACTTGTTCCGATTTCACTGTTCCTATGAGAGGTACATATATGAAATAGTGGGCCGATTTCAACCAAATTTAGGAACGTGGCTTAGCAGCATATGATTGAATAATATGCAATTTCGTAAAGATATCTCCAGAAATAAAAAAGTTTTTCTAACAAAAACTTGCTTTTGGAACGGTCGTTCCTATGACCGCTATATGATAGAGTAGTCCGATTTCAACTAAATTCGGGAAAGTGATTTGACTAAGGATGTTATTGATCAGTGTAAAATTTGAAAACAATATCCTTAGAAATAAAAAAGTTTTTCTCACAGAGACGATTTTTTGGATCGGTCGTTCCTATGGCACCTATATGACGTAGTAGTCCGATTTCAACGAAATTCGAGAATGTGATTTGACTAAAGATATTATAAGATACTATGCCGAATTATTGGGCCAATTCGACGCCGAATTGCAGAAAAAACGGCCCCATTCGGCGAAGAAAAAAGTGCTCTTCCTCTATGACAACGCACCGGCTCACACCTCCGCCGTTTGGGCTACGAACTGCTGCCCCATCCACCGTATTCTCCAGATTTGGCCCCGTGCGACTTCTTTTTGTTTCCAAACTTGAAAAAGTCACTCGCCGGGCAGAAATTTGAGTCGAATGAGGAGGTCATCGCCGCCACCGAGGCCTACTTTGCAGACCTCGAGAAAACGTATTTTTCAGACGGGTTAAAGAAGTTGGAGCATCGCTGGGTCAAGTGTATCGAGCTAAAAGGAGACTATGTTTAGAAATAAATCGCCACTTTTCCAAAATTTTCATTTTTCTTTTGTAGGCTAAGTACTTATCGGACCGCCTTCGTATGAGAACTCTGGACGTCCCACACAGAGCTATGCTCGTGCTGTGAGACTTTTTGATCGACTTATTTAAGATAATATATATTTTATTTGTTATTATTCGTGCGATTCGTCATTTGGTTTTGCTTAAATTCAGTGTGTATTGCTTTCCATCAAGTGCGTTTTTATTGCCTTGTATGTATGTACTTATATAGAAATTTTCCTAAATGCGTGAATACAAATTTTATCAACTTAAATTTGTAGAGATTAGGCACTGATACACTACAAAAATGTTCATTCAGATTTTTGTAATCCACATTTTTCATACAAATTTCAAAACTTTAAATTGTCTGCCACGGTGTTTGCAATGGAATTTTTGTCTGCCTTTTGTATTTAGACGTGTGGGTGAGTCCCTAACGAAATAGTACTAAAATCAAATATTTGCAAATGACTTTTCCCTCAAATTTTTATCACCTTTGACGTTGTCTGCCACCACTTTACCAACACCCTATTTGTCTACCATGCTGTTTTTCGTTATAAGTGAACTACAGGAACTACAACCATACAAAAGACCAACCATTTGCAAATGGCTAGACTTGCCTCGAATTTTTACTTAAGCGACAAATTTTCTACCTGTTAGCAACACGCTCCGGTAGGTAAAATACAAAAAATTTTTCTTGCATATCTAATCAAGTAGTATTCGATGATATCCATTAGAATTATTTGCGAGTGACTTTGCTTCTTTGGTCGTTGGCTCTAGGTCTGTTTGTACAATACTATTCCTTGCGGATATATTAATATCAAGGGCAGGGCTAATGCAGTTGTTTATACGAACAGACTGTTTTCTACCTTTCAGATAGAATCTGAACAGATCAAGTGCCACACCTCTAATTCCAATATTCAACATCATGAACAGTAATAGGAGGGTGGGGTGAAAAGTTCTCGGCCTGACAGAGAAATACCGTTACAATCACCAAAAATTAATGTTTCCTGCCTGGGTGCACGTGTCATTAGTTCGTATGACAAGTTTCAATTTGTTCTCTCAAGTAGTTTGTTTACACATTTTCTGCAGTAGACGTCTTACGTGTTTTTCGTTAAAATGGAGAAACTTGAATATCGTGCGGTCATAAAATTCTTTGTTTTGGATGAATTAACATCTAAGGAAATTCATCCGAAGTCAACAAAAGTTTACGGCGGCTCTGCTACTTCGATGTCAACCGTTAATAAATGGGCAGCTGAATTTAAACGTGGTCGTACGTCTCTCGAAGACGACCCCCGTGAAGGACGACCAAAAACCGCAACAACACCGGAAACCATCGAAAAAGTGCATGATATCGTTGGGCGATAGGCGAATGAGAGTGAGTGATATTGCTGAGGTTGTGGGGATATCGGAAGAAAGGGGGCAAAACATCTTGCACAAAGAATTGGATATGCGAAAACTCGGCGCAAGATGGGTGCCGCATTTGCTGAATGCCGATCGAAAGCAAATGCGCAAACTATTTGCGCAGGAATTTTGCACCGATTCAATCGGGATCCGACCGATTTTGTGCGGCGATTTGTCACCATAGATGCGACTTGGGTCCACCACTACACGCCAGAAACGAAACAGCAGTCGAAGTAGTGGGTGGAAGCCGGTGGTTCAGCGCCAAAGAAAGCGAAGTCGATCGCATCTGCCGGAAAGGTCATGGCCAGCGTGTTTTGGGATGGGAAAGGGATCCTGTTAATTGATTACTTTGAAAAAGGCAGAACAATAACATGCGAATATTATTGTACTCCAAACTTCTTGACCAGCTGGATGCAAAAATTTGTGAGAAGAGGCCTGGCTTGAAGGAGAAAAAAAATCATCTTTCACCAGGACACAAGTGTGCGTTGGCGATGGGAAAACTTCGGGATTTGGGGTATGATTTGCTCCGCCATCCCCCCTACTCTCCTGATTTGGCACCCTCAGACTTCCATTTGTTCCCAAATTTCAAGAAATTTGTTTCTGGGAAGCGCTTCGCATCCAGTGAAGAAGTTGCGTGGGCCGTATATGAATATTTTCACAGCCTTCCAGGCTCTTACTTCCGGGAAGGTACACTGATGTTGCAGAAACGCTGGACCAAGTGTGTTGAAGTCAAGGGAGATTATGTAGAAAAATAAAATCATTTTTTAACTGAAAATCGCAGTCTTTCATTGTCAGGCCGAGAACTTTTCATCTTACTCTCGTATTCTATGTTGGACGGAATTAAACGCTTTTCTAAGATCCGGAAGATACCTAAACATTTAAGGCCATTATCTAAATTGGACAATATTGTTTTTGTAATTCTATAAATCACATCTTCCGAGCTTTTGTCTTTTCTCTTTTACCATTTCAAAAATAGGCTTGTTGATTATTTAGAAAAACACAAAATTATGTTTCGCGCGCTTTTTACTTAGCATTGCTCTCGCGACTGAACCACTTACTTTTGAGTTGGTCGCCCAATGCTTCATGCGGCTGAAACCGCATTTCTTTTCTGGTTTTGATATAAACTGGCCCTAGTCTGCGCAACTTAATCCGGAGTGTTTATGGATTTGACAGATGTCTATGGCATAATCCTGAGTTAAATTTTGCGATCTAAACGTAGTGGTTATTGTAATTGCATGACATTAACCTGAATAAATTAACACCGGAGTACAAAACAACGCGCCTATAATGTTCAAGCTTGCCGTCTCCAGATACAAGCTACATACATATGTACATATATTGTACAATGTATAGTGTCGGTTTCTCATTCGCGAGATTATGGCACATTGAGTCTCACATTACGTACTTGCCAGTAGGTATATTCCATTCCAATATCAAATTGACGAATGCAGTTAAACAGAACTGAGACGGGGTCTGACTCAACCGCGTATTTATGAGTAAAACTTGAGTGATACGCGAGAATAAGTAATTAGTTATTCCTAGAAAGATAACAACAAGCTATTGTTTACTAACCATAAAGTTTCACGCATTTTGTTTTAACTGTTTAGTGATAATGTGCAGTCGTGTTTTTCTTTCCATCGTCAAGTTATTATGTTTTTAGAAAATCTGTGGAAGTGGTGCGAAATGGTTCATCGCTCCTATAAAACATTCCCCTCGCCGGGTAAGGTTGTCTAAAACAGATTCAAAATTTCTATAATGTCAAATATTTTTTAATGACGAGATTAGATTACTATATATGTAATGTGTTAAGTGATAAGAAGTGCTAATTGCGCTGAGTGGTGTCCATTCGTGGAATCCACAATGAAAGCTTTTGTGTCAATAAGACAATCGTAGCTTTGTCATTTTTCTTTTCGAACCCCCCTTTTGTGCTATGATCTCGAGTTGACCTTCTCACGTTTAGGCCGTTTCCTCACTTGTTGATACGGCAGCAGTGCGTTATCGGCATGCTCGGTATACGCTGTACCGAAAACTAAGTGTCACCATACACTGTCGAACTCGAACTCGAGCACGAACCTAGTACAAGTGGACCGGTTTTCTTCACACCTATGTGAAGTGTATGTGTGTGTCAAAGGACATTTGTACCAGGTTCGTGCTCGAGTTCGACACTTATCCAACGGCTTTTTTTCAATGATTGTTTCCTGATTGGCTCGGTATTTGCGGATGCGGGGAGGAACCGAGCTAATCAGGAAACACTCATTGAAATAAATACGCTCGGTAAACTTTCGGTACTGCGTTTACCGAGCATGCCGATCCCGCACCGCTACCGTACCGACAAGTGAGAAAACAGCCTTACTAGGGCAACTAGTTCTCGGGCATCTACGAGTAATTGATTCATTTAATAGCCCGCGCAGACGGCAAACTTTTAAGTTCGCAAAAAACTAAATAGTTTAGTCAGAAAAATAGAACACACGGCGGTTTAGGAGACCACGCACACAGCAGACTAAACTATTTAGTAATCGCTGTGTGCGCGGTCTCATAAAACACCGTGTGTTCTATTTTTCCGATTAAACTACAATATTTAGTTTTTCTGCGAAATAAAAAGTTTGCCGTGTGCACGAGCTCTATAACTGTAATAGTAAATAGATTTGCATCAGTTACAAAGAATCATAAATTACCAGAAGTTACGAGTTTGTTTTGTATGCGTTATCAGCGAATTATGCATTAGAGGAAGTCATGTACACCCAAAAGATAGAGGTAGAAATTGATATGATTTTTATGCGGTTAAATGTCGCTTACACATACAGCTATCTGTTGTGATAAGAATATGTTATTATCTACAAAATACCACGTTAACTGTAATCACAGCCGAAAAACCTATTACTAATCGTTGTGTATCTTCTCTAGTCTAATGTTAAGAACACCTATATATCCCAATCTTAAGTTAATTTTTGTCATTTATCAGTTTAACAAAAATGGAAAAACTTTTAAAGAGTGTGCTTTTTTTATAAATTTCACTAAATGCGAAACACCTGGGTTCAATGTTAAATTATTCAAATTCAATCCTTATTTCTGTTATAACAATTTATTAAAAATAAATTTCCTAATTTTTCAGATGACGATGATGCAACCACATCTGGAGTCACACTCGATGATACAGAGAAACGAACGATACTTTTAAATAGGCCGCAAATACAAAAATTCTGCAATAATCACATATCAACTGCGAAGTATAGGTGAGAGTACATTTTTGTTTATAAGCAAAGGGCAACCACTGACAGAAGGTTCGCATAAGGCTTGGTCACAATTTTATTTAACCGCGCCCATTGAAGGCCTGTTAGCTGGCCTTATATCTCTAATAACACGGAAGTCGCCGTGTGCAGGAAACAAGTTAGAGTACAGTCGCGATAATATCAACCAATAAAAACCAAGTCAGTTGAAACTTTGGCGGGTGTTGAAATTTTCGAATCGAGTAAAAAATGAAAGTTCACGTGGTATTCTATATAGAAATATAGAAACTTTTAAATTTCAGTCTAAAAGGGAAATCACCTGAAACTCCAGATTGGAAAAATGGTAAAAAGTCTATATAATATGCTCTGAATTAAAATTATAGAGTATTTAATGTGTTGAAATTTGAGAGGGTTGAGATTATCACGTATTGATATTATCGCTACTACGTATTATGTTCTCGTGTTTGAGCAAAAATATTAACTGCACAAATGTATTTTTTTATAAATTTTCTTTTGCGAAAAAAAAATGTTAGGAGTATTGCAAATGTGAGGACCCAAAGTCATGATTTCATAATAAATTATGAGGTTGACATTTGCCCCAGTTTTAATTAGTCTAACAAAATTGTGAGCTTTTTATGAGGGAATGAGTCTTGCGGATCATTTAAAAGGTTCTCTTTTCATTTCATCATTCGGCCTCCCCAAAACTCTAATATATGGTCAGTGAAAATACAGTTTCACCACTTCTATTTGGGCAGCTATTTCATTTTGTTCTTTGCGGTGGCGTGCGGTGAAATTTTTCTAAAGAGAAGCACTCTCACAGTCTTGAAGTTACATTGATTACAACGTTTTTTATACCCTTCACGGATGTGATAGGGTATATTAACTTTGTCATGAAGTTTGCAACGCACAGAAGGAAACATCTCCGACCATATAAACTATATATATTCTTGGTCAGTATGATGAGACGAGTCGATTAAGCTTTGTCCGTCTGTCTGTTTCTATGCAAACTAGTCCCTCAGTTTTAAAGCTATCGAGCTGAAATTTTGTACAGAGCCTTCTTTTTTTGCACGCAGTATATATGTCGGAATCAATGGAATCGGACCACTACGTCATATAGCTGCCATAGGAACGACCGGTCCAAAAATTCGTCTTTGTGAGAAAAACTTTTTTGTTTCTAAAGATATCTTTTTCAAATTTCACAAGAATCAATAATGTCTATAGTCAAATTACATTTCCGAATTTGGTTGAAATTGGACCACTTTATCATATAGCTGTCATAGGAACGATTGTTCCAAAAGCAAGTTTTTATTAGAAGAACTTTTTTATTTCTGAAGATATCTTTACCAAATTTCATATTATTTAATCATATTGACTACCAAACCATGTTTTCAAATTTCGTTGAAATCGGCTTACTATTTCATATACCTCTCATAGGAACAGTGAAATCGGAACAAGTTTTACTACTAATTTCAAAGTGGCAAATGCACCATAACTGATAACGAAGGCTATCTTTTTTTTTTTTTTGAAAACCCTTTTTTCCATTTTGCATATAAACCAATATACAAACTTACTTTCAGCTCTTCACAATACAAATGAATTCATAATTTAACTTTTGGCAAATACGAGTATAGTTGTCACAACCGAAAGAAAAGCTCTTCGCACTACAAATGAACTCACCAAAATCTGTTGGTCATGTATTGTATGTTGAGAGACATAACACATGTCTCCACCTTAGAAAGTAGCATGCAAAACTCTCCAGCTAGAAAATCAACCCTGTATCTGCAAACGCATCAGAAGCGGGCACAAGCAGCGTTTCTCGACTACCAAAAATTGCATCTAGAAAATAGCATAAAAATCTCTCTAGCAAAAAGATTAGCTCCGCGTCTGCAAACAATTCAGAAGCGGGCAGAAACTGTGCTTCTCGCCTACTGAAAATCGCACTGCCGCAGTGCCTGAACCGCCGAATTGAAATCGCATTCTCACCTCTACTACTTTGCCTTAAACCCCTTGTAGGACATAGCACGTCAACTACCCCTGGGCGCCATCGTACTCTGTTCTGGGCAATGGGGCGCAACTCCCCAAAAGACTTACCCAGTGCCTGACACTCCTTTGCCACCGATCGATGCCATGTGATTCGAGGACCCCCTCTTGGTCGGCCTTGGTTGGAAATGGGGTTGCATTTCATGGCATGCAAAGCAATGCAGTTATCACTCTTCCGCAATGTGTGACTCCGCTGCCATTTTCGCCTGCGTTTCAATTCGTCGATTGGCATCTGACCCATATGCCGACTTATGTAGCTCTTCATTTGATATTGTTTCGGGCCAGAAAGTTCTTAGAATTCGACGAAGACATGAGTTAACGAAACCTTGTAGCTTTCTGGTAACTCTTACGGAGACTTTTCATGTACTGCTCCCATACAAAAGCACAGGCGGTACCAGGAAGCGAAACAGGCCCAGCTTGGTCTTGATGCTGTATGCGTATGCGCATTTAGCCTGGTTAATACGACGAGAGATGTCCTGCTCCGTACCACCATTTTCGGCAATAATGCTACCCAGGTAGACGAAGTTGTCCACCTTCTCCACAGGCTGCCCATTAATATTGATGGCAATAGGTGTAGGATTTTCTTTGTCGTGCTGATATTAATCTTTAGCCCAACCTTGTTGCCTCCCTCTCGAGATCTAACGCCATTGCGGACCGATCCATGATTTCGTAGTAGTCCGGATGGCGCAACGGTTAGCACGTTCGCCTTCTACGCACTGGACTCCGGTTCGATTCCTACTTAATGCGGTAGTTTTCGATAAATTAGAGATTAGAGTAGCGAACACGAAAACGGGGCATGTCTTTGCTGTTAGCATGTCTTGGTTTAGCTAGCAGTCAAACGTCACCTTAGATTTCAAGAGGAAACTTAAATCCTTAGTACTGATACAATCGGACAAATTTCCTTAAGGCAGCAGAATCATTTTGTATGTTTACTATTTCCATAATTACAAAAAACGAACATTTTATTGACGGGAAATGAAGTGTATGTGCTTCCCAAACTGTAAACTCTCCGAAAATTTCGACACCTGCACCGGCTACATTTCAGTACTAACGGAGCAGCATGCTTGGAATAAGCCCTTATCCAGAGCAGCTCAGATCACATTGTAAGTGTAATTGTGTGGTGTTAACCCGCTCTGCTCTGCATGGCTGTTAAAACAAAAACGCGCCTAATGTTGTTAGTGTAGTGGGGGTTAATTGTTCTATTCTGTTTGTAAAGAAACACGGCTATGGTGAACTTTCTGTTAACACTATCCGAACTAAGCGTTACTTAAAACATTGAGAAATTTTCATGAATTATAGCTTGGTTCTCTACTCACAGTTTTTTGCTGTCATACGTTTTTCGTTACAAAAACTTGCTTCAACTGATTGTCCTAATATCGATTTATTCAAACACTTAAAAGTTTGGATAATAAATATGAACGCCACCTTTTAATAATGCACATATTGGTCGCGGTCCTACAAGCGGATCAAGAACAGACTTCTCCTCCATATGCTTTCTCCTCTAGTAAAGATCCCTGCGGATCTGAAAAGTTTTCAGATTCAAAAATTAACAGTTGTCCGTACATATTTTACCGGAGGGAAAAGCATATGGAGAAGTCTGTTCCTGATCCGCTGGTATCTGTGGTCCTACGTCTAACATTACAATGTAGTTTGTCTAGGAAAACGGAAACATTTTGCATTCATTGCATGACCAATTGTAAGGTTTGCAAACTTTCCAATTATTTATGAACATGCGCAAAATAAAATTTTGTTTCCTAAACTCGTAAAAATTACCATCAGATAGAACAACTCTTTATATTTTTGAAGAAGGTGTGCCACGAAAAAGTGATTGCATCGAAAAACCTATTATATAATAAAATACAATATAATATAATAAATCAATTTATATATCTTATTATTACCTTTTTTATTTCAGTATACTAAGCTTTCTACCGTCGTTTCTTTTCGAACAATTTCGACGATACTCCAACTGTTTTTTCCTCTTAATCGCTTTATTACAACAAATTCCCGATGTATCGCCGACAGGACGTTATACCACATTAGTACCATTAATATTTATATTAGCCGTTAGTGCGATTAAAGAAATTATTGAAGATTTTGTAAGTATTTTGTAGTAATTTATTTTTTATTTCGTATTCGAAATTTAATATTTTATTGTTCCCTATATTTTAGAAACGACATCGAGCGGACGATGAAATCAATCACCGGGAAGTGGACACACTCAAAGAAGGCGTATGGGCGTCAGTTAAGTGGAAACAGCTGAGTGTGGGTGATATTGTTAAAATACAGAATAATACATTTTTCCCGGCCGATCTCATATTACTTTCTTCGAGGTAAGTTTTTAATTGTAGTTCCTTTGAATGAGGCGGAATGAAGTAGTATCCAAAATATACTATCGTGTTAATGAGCACTGTTTTGAAATGTGTTGACTATCCCGAAACTGCATAATGATAGTTCATTATGTGCCTTAGGCCTTGATAAAATTTGTGTACAACACAGCTGGCATCCGTAATTAAGAAGAGTCTACTTTCGTTTTGTTTATGTGAAATTTGATTCACAAATTTGCCAAATGATTCGGTTGACTAACACATTTGAAACGCGTATTGGATTATAGCAGAGCGATGGGCTGGCTCCAATACTCTTCAACCTGACACTAGCATACGTCATCCGGAAGATGAATGCCGACACTAGGGGAACGCTACTATTTAAGAATAGGCAAATAGTAGTATATGCAGGCGACATTATGTCTCGCAAGCTGTCCACCTATGAAGAACAACTACACAACGTTGATACGATTGCAAAAATAGTTGGACTACGAATCAACGAGGACAAAACGGAAATAATGTTGCAATCAAGGACTACGATGCCATCACAATCGAACATCACCATCGAGGATCTCAACATTGAACTCGTAAGAAAACTTAATTACCTGGGTAACAAATGACGCCAGCGAACGAAATCAAGCGACGGTTACAGCTAGCAAATAAGACATTTTTATCGGTTCCTCCAATAATCAAATCAAATCATGTGCGCAGGAAAACTATTCTCCGCATCTATAAGAAGTCGACCTGTGCTTTGTTATGGCTGTGAAACTTGAACCCTTAGAGCTTATGCACACTACAGGATATTTGGATAAATCTTAAGATCTAAGCAAATCTTCCCCCAAATCTCCTAAATTTACTGTACATACGTACCATACATTAAGTTTTCCTGATCTAGATTTGGAACAAAATTTAAAACAAATCTCGTCCCAGTACTCGTATTATCCCCTGAATTTGTGTTTCACTACATTTCGCCACAATGTATGCAATATTTTCTAGAGAATTATCCATGAAAAAAGAAGAAGAAGGAGTCATATGACATTATGAGAAGACGAAAACGAATGGGGTGCATGGGTTTCGGGATTGGCAAATCTATCTAAGTTTAAGTCTTTGGTGTGCATCTACCAGGTGCGTTTTTTTCGTACAGAGCAGAGTAGAGCAGGTTAAGCGACGAAAAAAACGATCGAGAGCAAATTGGCGTAAAGAATACAAAATCGGGGCATGTATTTGCTGGGAGTGTGTCTTGGTTTAATTAGAATTCAAATGTCAACTCAAATTTCAAGAGAAAACTTTAATCCTTAGTACATATACAATCAGACAAATTCCTTTTAGGCAGCAAAATTATTTTGTATGTTAACTATTCCATACAATTACACAAAACGAACATTTTATTGGCAGGAAATAAACTGTATGTGCTTCCCAAACTGTAAACTGTTCTAAAATTTCGACGCCTGCGCCGCTTGCATTTCAAATGTGGAACTATTTAACAGAGTAGAAATCCTGCACTGACGTTCTATCGAGAGCAACTCAGATCAAATTGTTAGTGTAATTGTGTGGTCTTAACTTGCTCTGCTCTATATGGATCTTGAAAAAAACGCGCCTACTACTACCCAAGTCCCCGAAAACATGCTAAATATTTTCGATCGGAGGATCCTTCGAAGAATGTTCGAAGCGGTTCGTGTCCAAAATGGATGATGGCGAATCCGGTGCAACCACATTCGATTCGAATCGAATTGCTTTCGAATTGATGAAAGTGGTGCCATGTGACTCGAAAACGAATTTCCTAATTTGAAAAAATGATTGAGTATTCGGCTCCAGTGGACAATTTCGCACCGAATACTCGATGTTAATTTATTGAAATCATTTTCGAGATACATGGTACCATTTTCATCCTTTTAGATGCAATTCGATTCGAATCGAATTACATGATAGGGCTCGATGAGTTTTACAGCCTTTACGATGAGTTCAAAGTTTTGAAAATCATAAAATTACGGCAACTGCAATGGGCAGAACATGTGAAACGCATGAACGAAAGCCAAAGCTGGTTTTGAAAGGTAACATCAGAGGAACAAGGCTGAGAGGAAGGCCGCGAGCTCGATGGGATCGCTCAGTTGATGCGGAGGCAGAACATCTACTGGGCTTTCGAAACTGGAGGACGCGGCCATTTGACCGAGACAATTTGAGGAAACTATCCAGACGGACCGTCGCGCTACAATAATGATGCTAAAAGACGTAGCCCATATATGAGAGTGGATTAACAAGTATCCAGCCTACATTGAAGAAAACAAAAAGTCAACAAAATCTCGTTTCAGCGATATACACTGTTTTTCGGCGATATTCGACCTCTTGACCTGATATACTACAATGGTTCGCGTATGGGTTGTATAAAATCGTTAAGACCTCGCCGTTTAATGGATTTGTTTTTCTTATTTAAACTATCGGGATCGAACCATCCGGAGCGAACAAAGAACCGATGAATCTGAACAGCATTTACCTCCTTAAGGCCGTCCAGATCGGTGAAGTAATAAGATTGAAGGGCGGATTTCCTTGCAGAGCAAATGAAATGAGCATTCCTTCTCATCCTCATCCCCACAGCTTCTGCAGCAATAATTATACGGTAATCGAAGTCACCTGGCATGCTCTTCAATGAGATCATTGCCAGTGATAACAACACTGCTAATGCGGTTTCTATCCAGTGAAAGCAACCCTGAAGCGCGACTACCTGATGTTAGCCGCCATCGCTGTCTCTGCAGCCTTTAAGTCGAATTTGTAAGTTGCCAAAGGCAACTTCTTTACCATACATAAGTGCGAAATTTAAGAGCCTCCTCTGGAACTGTTGTCAAATAAACCATTCCTTCATCTCCTATTTTCGAGAGGTATTAAGTATGTCTAATTCTATTGAACTGATTACTGTCACAACTACTTCAGTCACTTCTGAATACCGATACCGCCACTGTTAAATGGATTGTTTCAAAGAGTGAGAGAGGAGGGATCATGTGTATAATGCAACATGTCCCACGAAGTGTAATTCCGTCTTAACGAATAGTTTAGTAAAAGCGAAACTCAATTGATTATATCATAAATGAAAAACATTCCCAACAATCGATTTCAGTGAGCCACAAGGAATGTCTTTTATTGAGACTGCAAATTTAGATGGAGAGACAAATCTAAAAATCCGTCAAGGTGTACCCTCTACAGCCAAACTACTCGAAACGAAAGATGTCAACTTATTGTCGGGTGTAATTGAATGCGAATTGCCCAATCGACATTTGTACGAATTCAATGGAGTTCTTAAAGAAGATGGTAAATCGTAAGTAAATTGTATACAGTTTTGTCTGTTCGCATCTTTAATCAAATTGTAATTGACGAATTTTCTTTTCACAGGACCGTTGCACTTGGGCCGGATCAATTGCTACTGCGTGGAGCGATTTTACGTAACACTTCATGGGTATTTGGTATCATAGTCTACACAGGACATGATTCAAAACTTATGAGAAATTCTACCTCAGCGCCATTGAAGCGTTCAACCGTGGACAGACTGACCAATACGCAGATTTTGATGTTATTTTTTATATTGATTGTCCTTTGTTTGGTCAGCGCCGTTTTCAACGAGATTTGGATACAGTCGCACTATAAAACCGACTGGTATTTGGGCATTGATGATGTTCTAAGCAAGAATTTTGGATATAATTTATTGACATTTATCATTTTGTACAATAATTTGATTCCGATTTCGCTACAAGTGACATTGGAGTTAGTGCGATTTTTACAGGTAAGAATGTTGGTAATTTTATCATTCGTATTTGGAATGAAGACCTTAAAGTTAGACGTAAGCATGTCGGCTACACTTGAGCTGTTATTGTTATTATATTATTATGTTGACACATCGGGTTCTCATTTGTAATTTCATATTTTTTTTTTATCTCTTAGGCTATTTTCATAAATTTCGATGTGGAAATGTATGATACAGAGAGCGATACCCCGGCAATGGCCCGAACATCAAATTTAAATGAGGAGCTAGGAATGGTGAAATATATTTTTACCGATAAAACTGGAACTTTAACACGTAATATAATGGAATTCAAAAAATGCTCGATTGCGCGGATTACGTATACTGCAGAAGAAACGCCCGAACAGTCGCTACTAGTACAGGTATGTCAATAAGTTGTCATCTTGACGAAAAAAAAGTAATATTTATTGCACTTTTTAAACGTTTAATGAAATTACCAAAGAAATTAACTTTGTGGGTGAGGGTGCTTCATTTATTGACGTAATCTTGGACAACGCAGGTGTTGTGACAACTCAATAGCATTTCCAGTGCAAGTACATAAATTTCTGAAAGAAATAATTATTCGAGACAACTAAATTTCTGCATCATAGAAATAAGTTTCGAACAAATAAAGAAAATGTATTTATTCCATTGGGTAATTTTTTGATGAAGAAGTTGCCCAGTATAGTTGTGTGTCCACAACTTAGCGCGCGCCACTGGCCAGTTTTGCGAAGGGGTAAAGCCGTGTTTACCGCCATTTGTTCGCCGCAAATATTCGATGGGAGCAAGCCGAGCACCATGTCTAGCCAGCTGACGAGCTAGCTCTAAAAGCCCCCGTGATGGCCAACGCAGCTAGCCTTTGTACCTTTCCTAGAAGGTTATAATAGGCCGCTACTCGAAGTGCTGTCCACCACACAATTATTCTGTGAAGTAGTATAGGACGTACGACAGCTGTATATATCCAGTATACAGCCTTAGGCTTCGGGCCCCAGTTTTTACCTATGGCCTTTTTGTACGAGTAAAGCGCAAAAGTAACTTTGTTAATCCGTTCTTCAATATTGGGCTTCCACCTTAGTTTCCCATCCAAAATAAAACCGAGGAAGTTAGCTTTGTCGGCGAAAACCAGTTTAATACCTTCCAGTGTGAGAGGTTCGATGAGAGGAGTCGTGTATCTTCTAATGAAGAGCACAGGCTCCGTCTTAGCCACAATGCCACAGAGAGTTGACGACTCTGTTAGA
The DNA here is from genome assembly GCA_964017055.1 of Chloromyia formosa. Taxonomy (NCBI): domain Eukaryota; kingdom Metazoa; phylum Arthropoda; class Insecta; order Diptera; family Stratiomyidae; genus Chloromyia; species Chloromyia formosa. Next base: position 26,905,169 of record OZ024815.1, on the reverse strand, counting down.
ATGGAAAGGGCATTCTGCAATAACCCGCTGAGGACATCAGGAAACTTACCTGGGGCAGCGATGACAACGTTATCCGCGTATGCAATAACTTTGCATCCAATTTCTTCCAGTTTAGAAGCAGTTTGTTGATCCCTACATTCCAAAGAAGGGGAGACAATATCTCCCGTTGGGCGTTCCTCTGCAAACATCCATACATATAGTCGATGTACCCAGGGTTGTGTATATGCGCCTAGATATTAGTAGCATATTAACGAGTTTGCAAAGTGACTCATCAACCAGGAGGCCCAGGAGTGCCTCAATGATCGCGCTAGGTCTAATATTATTGAAAGCACCCTCCATGTCCAAGAAAACAACCATCGTGTATTCCTTTTGATCAAGAGATTTCTCAATATGACTGACCAGAGAGTGAAGCGCCGTGTCTACTGACTTACTTTTCCACGTTACTGCGGAAGCCGGTTCTACGTACCGGAGCTGCTAAACCTCCTTCGATGCAAGAAGGAACTGTGTATGTGTACTACATGTTGAACTCCGTTTTTTACGAATCTTGGGAGCAATACATCTCGGCGCAACTGCTCTCAATCCTTTTGGCCTTGACACCCAGGAGCTCGAAATGGAAATAAACATGTAACACACACACACTGCAACTCTGACCCGCAAATGGATACCAGTCAGCATGGTTGAAGAAAGGCTAATGGGTCGGAGGCCGTTTGGGTGCGCATGCGAACTTCTACCACCCGCACTCTCCTCCAGATGCGAGGAACGTACACCAGCTCTCTATCAATGGATATACGATATCCAAACAATGCTGCAAATTAGCCGGATGCCATCTGATCCAGCTGATTTAAAAGGTTCAAAGCTGGAGAATGCCCAAATGATGGATGCACTATCACATGGCGCTATGCGACAAGTGGAAAGGTCACCAAGTGAGGCTCCAACCGAAATTCCAGGGGAATGTGTGTCATACAGGCACTCGACGGTTTCTTTCGTCTTCCTTTTGTAGGAAGCTTGGCATAGATGGATTTCACGCCAGGATTTTTCGAAATCTAGAAGTCTCGCGGGACCCTTCGATGCATTCGCAAAAGCTCTTCCATACATTGCGGACACGATGAAGACGCGGCCGCCTTCATAGTATCTGTCGCTCCTGTTCATTGCAGGGATGACTTGGTAGTGAAGGTAGCTCTACATAAAGAGCATCGCAATACCTAGGCCCATTTGTCCTTCTGCGATTTATAGTGCGCTGATTTGCTTCAGGACGCTCGGTAAGGCTAATTTGAAGGTATCGATGATCAGAAAAGTGTTCCGACGACACTCTCCAATCTCTGATAAGGTAGGATGATGATATCGTCCGACGCCAGAAAGATGTCTCGGACCTCCTGTCTGGTTTTTGTTATAAAAGTAGGCTCGCGGCTCACATTGCAGATTAAGAGGTTAGTTCACATAATGTTCTCGAGAAAAGAATCATCGCACTCATTGGTGTCTGAGCTACCCCAGACATCATGATCCGCATTAGAGTCACAGTCAATAATCATACTAATTTTTGATGCCCGCGCTGCTGCAATGGCATCCCTCAGATTGGATGAGGGGAGCGTGCCCACATTATAATGCGGCAAATACTATATGTCGATGCGACCCAATACACCTTACCTTTGAGCTCCAGGCAAACTAACACAGAGTCCCTGTCGCTATAAGATGGCAGTAAGAAGGCCTTAACGGTTTTCCTAACGACTATGCAAGATCGTCTACCCTGACCTTTAATATGTAAAATGGTGTAATCAGGAGACCTCTGACGAGATCGCGCACAACCCAAAGCTCCTGAATCATTTCGATATCTTCTTCACTGCGCGTCAAACAAAGAAGCATAGCAGCTGAGGTTGCTTTTGAATGGTGAAGGTTTATCTAAAGAAACCTTACCATTATGCCTGCCTTTCAACTAGCGTGACTTCCTTCCTCTCTGTGTCGGATTCAAGGGAATCGTGCACAAAGGATGGCTGTGATGTGTCATCCAACGTCGCCAGATCATATCCGAGTGCCACGCAATCTTCCATCGTGCCCTCCTCAGCGGTCCTCGACACTTAAAGGGAGACGATTCGACCAAATTTGCAACCTCCTCCATGGGGATGGATTCTGGCTTGCGAGCCTTTTTCAGGTTGATTTTATATATCCTCAGCTTAATCTTGACACAGCCAAGCCTTACCACTCCATCCGATTTTGTTGGAGGTACCAATGACTCCCTGTTTATCAATAGGACAGCACATCTGCAGTTCTGCCTAAAGAGTACTTAGTTTTACCATTATATTGGGTGAACTATACCTACTTTATGCTTTGTATTTAATTTTAATCATAACTTATATTTCCAGAATATTCTTAATCAGCATCAAACATCACCAGTTATAATCGAGTTTCTAACGTTATTGGCTGTCTGTCATACAGTCATTCCGGAACGACATGATGATGGTTCCATTGTATATCATGCTGCGAGTCCCGATGAACGCGCTCTCGTCGATGGCGCCAAGAAATTCGGCTACGTATTTGATACAAGAACTCCATCCTCTGTTGAAATTGATGCTCTTGGCAAACGAGAGCGCTATGAAATTCTCAACGTTTTGGAATTTACATCGGCACGGAAACGAATGTCAGTTATAGTTCGAACTCCGACTGGCGAAATTAAACTATACTGTAAAGGAGCCGACACTGTGATTTATGAAAGATTGGCAGCCGATGGGCAGGACTATAGGGAACCCACTCTACGCCATTTAGAAGAATTTGCCACCGAAGGTTTGCGAACATTGTGTTTAGCGGTTGCTAAGATACCGGAAGATATGTACGAAAACTGGAAGGAAATCTATCATAAAGCATCGACGGCATTACAACATCGAGAACGAAAAGTTGAAGATGCAGCAAATCTAATTGAAAACAATCTTAGGTTACTTGGTGCCACTGCAATCGAGGATAAATTACAAGAAGGTGTACCTGATACAATAGCTGCCTTACTCAAAGCCGATATTTATATTTGGGTATTGACCGGCGACAAACAAGAGACTGCTATAAATATTGGCTATTCATGTAAATTGATAAAGCCAAATATGGACTTGCTTATTTTGAATGAAGATAGTTTAGATGTAAGTATGCGTATATCCCAGGAAAATCCCATTATTCATTGCGATTTTTATTTCGCTAGAATACTCGCGAATGTATTCATAAACACTGTGGAGAGTTACGGGACCAGTGCGCTAAAGACAGTAATGTTGGCCTTGTAATTGACGGAAAATCTTTGAAATATGCTCTTAGCTGTGATCTTCGGCGAGATTTTCTGGAATTGTGCACAGCATGTCAGGTTGTGATATGTTGTCGCGTGTCTCCAATGCAGAAAGCTGAGGTAAATTCAGGATGCAAATTAAATTAGCTAATACTAAACGATTTCTAATTTCAGGTGGTAGATTTAGTAACCACGAACAAAAAAGCAGTAACATTGGCTATCGGCGATGGTGCCAATGATGTCGCAATGATTCAGAAAGCCCATGTTGGTGTTGGTATTTCTGGAGCTGAAGGGCTTCAAGCAGCATGTGCGTCCGATTATTCAATAGCACAGTTCAGATTTTTGTTGCGTTTGTTATTGGTCCACGGGGCTTGGAATTATAGTCGAATGTGTAAATTAATTCTCTATAGCTTTTATAAAAACGTTTGCCTTTATGTAATAGAGTTATGGTTTGCAATTTATTCAGGATGGTGAGTATGGTTTTAAATTAAGTGCTTACAATATGCAGTGATCTCCAGATTACTGATCATATGTTTGTAAGCATTTGAAAAACTTTCCGATCTTCATTAACGATTGATATTTTAACTAAACAAACAATGATTTCAGGTCTGGCCAAATTTTATTTGAAAGATGGACAATTGGTCTGTACAATGTTGTATTTACTGCATTACCGCCATTTGCTATGGGCCTTTTCGACAAAGTGTGTTCCGCCGAAACAATGCTGAAATATCCAGAACTCTATAAGCCATCACAAAGTGCTAAACTCTTCAATGTCAAGGTTTTCTGGGTGTGGATTATAAATGCCCTCATACATTCAGTATTACTTTTCTGGTTGCCAATGTTGGCATACGAAAATGAAGTGATTTGGGGCAGTGGCAGAACTGGAGGATTCTTAGTTTTAGGAAATATTGTCTACACCGTAAGTTGTTTTTTTTTGTGAGCTTTGTAAACGTTGTTAATAATTACATATTTTTAATTTGTATAGTATGTCGTGGTAACAGTTTGCCTGAAAGCTGGTTTGATTACCAACTCGTGGACGTGGTTAACGCATTGTTCTATTTGGGGCTCAATAGTGTTATGGTTCCTATTTATTGCCGTCTACAGTAATATTTGGCCAACACTACGATTTGCGGCTATATTCTCCGGAATGGATAAAATATTATTTTCGTCGCCATTATTTTGGCTGGGATTATTGATCATACCTGCCGCAACACTATTACTGGATGTACTGATAAAAATGTAAGTGTTAATTATTATTATTATCGATTTCATATTTTGTTGGAATACTACATGCGAAGTAAGAATACCCTAGACGGTTTTCGATTCACCAGAGTGAATCGAACGCCACGGATCTGCGACGACCGACCGAACGAAAATGGCTAATGATACAACCTAGATATGGGTTAGACCTAGTGATAATACTAAAGTTACAAATTTGCAACGACAACTGCAACTGCTGGCGTTGAAGGGGTTTGGCCGCCCTTGGCCGTTGCGAATGCACAGGTCGCTTCGATGCGAAGACCCGGCTACCGTAGGAGCGACGAAGATGTTATATGGTTTTACGTAACTTATTGTGGTCCGGAAATTTGATTATCTAGAAAGCTTTTTTTATTCACCTTGCTAACTAGGCTACGAAGAAGGAAGGTTGGCGTTGTTTTTGATTGGAGCGAGCTACTACAACTAAATCATAGTCTCATTTAAAGTCCACATGCCAAAAATAAAAAGTAGGATAAAACGGTGTACTTTGTAAGGAAACTATTGGTGCTTTCTTACTGATCGATCTCATTTTTACAAGACATAATATGACTCTTCTTTCTAGTCAGTCAGTACGGAAGTTAAAGACACATTTAATTATTTTACATATAGTATGTAGGGTAGGTAGGTGTACCATTGGTTGGATCATGCTCATTTTCAATACCAACCAATTAGGTCTTACTACAAACATTTTACCAATATTTCAAGTTTCTAGCTTCTTCTGCTGCTTATATCGTTGCGAATGGGACTTTTCTTGGTCTTTTGGCGCTGTCTTTGACAGTCAACTTTGCAGCCTTAGGCTCCGTTTCCATGGGCATCAAAAAGGCTCCTCAACGAGCTAAGCAGCGGCCTATGCTTGCTGTAGCTCAGTTCGGGAGACGTGGGCGGGGTTTTCGCCGCTCGATGCCTGGGAAGACAACATAAACAGGGGAGGTAAAAATGGGGAATGAAAAAAAGAAAATAGATAAGGATGGAATGGTTGGCGGACGGATCAGACGCCCACGCGGTCGAATCTGGGTCCGGGTGTAATGGGACTCTCGGCCTCTGCTTTCGTACGACCAACAGATCACTACTTATCAGGTGCTGCTCCGATCTGCCGGTTGGAGCAGCACTACCAGACCATAATATGGTTCACTAGAGGTGGTTCATTACACCATCGGGGAAATCATAATGTATGCGGTAGCCATTTGTATGTATACATGTTCATGTGAATTCTACAAGTTTAGAGTGTTCGTGTCGATTCTCAGCTTCGTAATATTCCGTGCTTGACTTTATGTACACTGCGCAACGTGCACAAGGAATAGCCTCCATCAGAAGCTAAATAGCCCATCGGGAGCGTTGCCAGTGCACGAATCTTCTGTTTCCGGTCATATTACGTAGAGTACGCATATTCCAGAAATCAATCTTTGCCATTAAACGATACCTTAGAGCCATAACCGAATATAAATTAATGAATGAATGTTTAAAATAAAATGAACACGCTGAAAAAAAAGCTGTTCCAGGCAGGCTTCGAATCAACGACTTCCTCGATCGATAAGACCCATCTACCCATTGATCTAAGCCAATCGTTTCCTTATCAGTGTCACTTCCGATACGGAATGCACTTTGAAAAAATTATACCAAATTTAAATTTTGTATCCATTACTCTATGGTTGTCTGTGAAGAAATTTCCCCCTATTGGCGGATTGCCAACATTTAGTAATAATTTATACGATTATTGATTTTTTAGTTTCCTTGCTGACAATGAAAAAAAAATCTAATTATAATCAACTATTTGTTAACTGTTTCGATAACTGTTAATAGCGACCGACAACGTTCTCATCTATTAGCAACAATATTAGAAAACTTTAGCAGCATAAAATTATTTATATGCAGGCAACTCTTTTGCGGAAATTTTTGTCATTCAAGCACAGATTACCGGATCAAAATAACCCTACTTCAAATTTAAATTTGGTGTAATATTTTCAGAGTGCATAAACTCAACAGAACCTTTTTTAAAACAACCAGGCAGAAAGCTGGCAACCATTTTTTATTCTTTACATAATTCTCTTCTCTTTATTCTTTACATAATTCTCTTTCGAATAACTAAAAAGTTAAATTAGGTCAACTAGTTATGGTTATTTACAATTACAGTAGAACGCCTCTTATCCGCCCTCGGATCAACCAGCTCTCGGATTAACCGGCCTATCCCATGGAAGAGATTTATTTCTCTCTTTTAGCGAGTAATAGCTGGTCATTGATTGTTTGACGGGCTTTTACTGAACACTTTCTAGAAAATAAAAGACGGGATGACCCGACATTTAGGTGTACAATGTGTTTGTGTTGTGGCTTGCAAAAGGGGAGGGAAGGGAGCTCGCGAATTCCATTCCCCTCTGGCTTCCGAGTCTATTTTTTATGAATCAATTATAATAAACGGGGGGGCAAAGACCTTTTCCATAGTCCTCCACGTGGGCGCCCCCTGGTAACGGCAGTGTATCAATTCGCTGACGGCCAATGTCTTAGCGATAAGACAGTTTGGAAAAGGCAGATAGCTGTAGCCTGAATGGCTGACAAACACCTAAGCGTCTCAGGTCTAGTAGGATGGAATGACTTGCGTAGTTGGACCTGCTACATAGTTGTGTGGGCTCCAGCACGTTTATTAAACCATCTGAAGCAGCTATCTCCGAGGCCATCCCCCGAATGGGGTTAAGCGACGTGCTGACAACTCGTCCTTGTAAAAACCACTCCATGTCAAGAAACCTGGAACAAAAGCCTCGGATTGGACGGATCAACAACGACGACCACGCAAACGAATAAAAGATTATTCTTTCGGATCCTGGAATGTACGCTCCCTGAACAAACCGGGGGCCGAGAAGGCCCTCCTTCAACAGGTCGAAAAGTACAAACTGAGCATTACTGCAGTCCAGGAAACAAATTGGCTTGGCAGCGAGATTAATGACAAGAAATCGCACACAATTTTTACAAGTGGCAAACCATCGGGCCGCAAGGAGTTTGGAGTAGCATTTATAGTGGACAATCACCTCAAACCGCATATTACTGACTTCAAACCCATAAATGAACGGCTGTGTGCGATTCGCATCAAGACTCGATTCTTCAATCTCTGGCTCATCAATGTGCATGCCCCCACTGAAGTTAAAGAAGACGCAGTAAAAGACGAGTTCTACGCCCGCCTTGAAACTCTCTTCGACTCACTTCCAACAAATGACGTCAAATTGCTGCTGGGAGACTTTAACGCGAAAGTCGGGAATGAAAGTTGGCATCGGGGGACCTCTGGAGGCCATAGCCTCCATGAAGAATGTAACGATAACGGCCAGCGACTTATCGACTTCGCCTGCAGCAGGAATCTAGTCGTAAGCTCTACGTGTTTCCCGCATCGACGCATTCACAAGCAGACCTGGAAGTCTCCAGACGCACATACCGTCAACCAAATTGACCACGTCCTCATTTGCAGGAGATGGGCGTCTAGTGTCATGGATGTCCGCTCCTATCGAGGAGCAAACTGCGACTCAGATCATCACTTGGTGAAGACGACCTACAGATGTAGAATTTCCTCAGTGCACCAGTCAAGAATCAGCCCTCCCAAAATCTTTGCGGTTGATAAGCTCTTGAGTGATGCTACAGCGGTGGCGTATACTACCGCCCTTGAGGAAAAACTATCACCTATGCTACACAACATCAGCAACACAGGCGTCCATGGGTTCTGGGAAGAACTCAAGGGTACCATCAAGGATGTCGCAGAGAAGGTCGTGGGATATAAAGCCCGGCGAGCGCGAAATGACTGGTTCGACGAAGAATGCAAAAATTCACTTGACGCGAAAAACGAGGCCTACAGACAATGGATTCAACGAGGAACCAGAGCCAGAAGAGAAAAATATGACGAGCTACGGCGAATATCGAATAGAATAATTAGACGTAAGAAACGTAAATACTTTGACGAGCAGTTGCTGAACATAAACGAAAACTTAGCTAATAGGAACACCAGACAAGCGTACAAACTAGTAAATACAATTAAGAACGGCTACCAACCCAGGACTAGCCTTTGTAAGGACAAGGATGGAAACATCATCAGCGACACCGATGGTATTAACAAACGATGGGCCTCTTATTTTGAAGAGCTTCTAAACCGACCATCTAACATCCCCACACAGGAAGCTCTCGATGATATTGTTGATCTAGGCCCACCCATTCAACCCCCGACAGTAGAGGAAGTTGATCTCGCGTTGCGGTCACTAAAACGAAATAAAGCGCCGGGCGCTGACGAGATCCCAGCTGAACTGCTAAGATTCGGTGGAACGAGTCTAGTTGATGCCATACATCAATTACTCCTGCGAGTATGGGAGAACGAGGAGATCCCAGACGATTGGCGCAGAAGCATCATCTGTCCAATCCATAAAAAGGGAGATAAATTGCGATGTGAGAATTACAGGGGCATCTCACTAGTTTGTACGTCCTATAAAATTTTGACGAAAATTCTGGAAAATAGAATAAAACCGTACGCAGAACGAGTCATTGGCGAATATCAAAGCGGTTTCAGACCTGGTCGCTCCACAACCGATCAGCTCTTCTCAGTCAAACTGATACTCCAGAGGTGCTGGGAATACAACGTAAACGTATACCAAATCTTTGTCGACTTCAAGCAGGCATACGACAGTATCGATCGTGGAGTACTGTACAACATCATGCTGCAATTTGGTATACCAGCAAAATTAGTGCGACTGACAAAGATGACGATGACCAACTCCGTCTCACAAGTCAGGATCCAGAATAGACTTACTGATCTATTTGAAACACGCACTGGTTTGAAACAGGGCGATGGACTGGCACCGACGCTCTTCAACCTAGCACTGGAATACGTTATTCGGGCCATGAATATGGACAACAGCAAGACGCTGCTCATCAAGTCGACACAATTAGCAGCGTACGCCGACGACATCAACATCATGTCCCGAAGATTGGCTGACGCAGAAGAACTTCTGCATACGCTCGATACCGCTGCAAAGGAAGTTGGATTACGTATTAACGAGGGTAAAACTAAAATAATGATGCAATCGGTGACAAGGACACCTGCACAACCGAGCATCAACGTGGGGGACCTCAACATCGAGTTCGTGAACAACTTCATCTACCTGGGTTGCAACCTGTCAAGGGACGCCAACGAAACTGACGAAATCAAGCGACGGATACAGTTAGCTAATAAGACTTTTTTCTCGGTTCTCCCCATAATGAAATCGAAGCATGTGCACAGAAACACGAAGCTCCGCGTATACAAAACCATTATACGACCAGTGCTATGCTATGGCTGCGAAGCATGGACCCTAACTCAAGCCTCCGAAAACATGCTAGACACTTTCGAACGTAAGGTTCTACGGCGAATTTTCGGGGCTGTTTGCGATCGAGATGGATGGCGCATCCGGTACAACCATGAGTTGTATGAAATGTACGATGAGCTGCAAGTCTCGAAAATCGTCAAACTACAACGACTTCAATGGGCAGGGCATGTACAAAGAATGGACGATGATCGCATGCCTAAGAGAGTAATGAATGCAGAACGAGTCGACGGAGCGAGACTGCGAGGACGACCGAGATCTCGTTGGGAGAGCTCAGTAGGTGTGGACGCCGCGCAGCTGCTGGGCTCCCAAAATTGGAGGACGCGGTCACGTGACCGAGATAATTGGAGGACAATGATCCAGGCGGCCAAGGCCCGACGTCGGGCTGTCGCGCCACGATGATGATGATGATGAATTATAATAAACGAGCTCATGTCTTTTAACAGTCAAAGTTCGTATTTTTTCATGTTTGTTTATGTCTGTACTACATATTTACGTATGATACAATAAAATAATTTAGAATCACGTCTTATTTGGTTGTTTATTCATAATACCTTATGAAATATGTACTGTATATAAATATAATAAAATAAAAAATAAAATTACTGCCACAACGGTCCAATTTTGAACCATGTCCTCGAGATGAGTTAGCATCATCTAATTTTCTAGATCGTGACCAGGTGTGTGATCAGCAACACGCTCAACCAAGTTATTTACCCTATAAATGGGTACTCATTTAACAGCTGAGTGTGCTCATAGTCCGACACGTAAATCCCCTTTTTTTATCGAAAACTACCGCATTCAGTAGAAATCGAACCGGGGCCCAGTGCGTAGAAGGCGGATGTGCTAACCGTTGATGAAATATGTAGGTTTAAAAAAAATCCATTTTTTCACGTGAACCTCGGATTAATCGGCCAAACGGTTAACCGGTCAGGGTCTAGATCCCGACCGGACTGGTTAAGAGGGGTTCGTCCGATATGTTTTAATTCAACACACCGACTTAGTGTACAGGAGATGGCTCAAGATGATTACCTCATGCGCCTCATTTAGCCCCTCAGACGGGGCAGATATAAAACATAAAAAAAAATATTTCAATTTGGATGGAAAAAAAAAATCTATTTATCAAAGTGGAAAATTATATTTTTGTAAGACCTTTTAAAAAATATTATAGGAAATTACTTTCTTTGTTAAGTAATATAAGTTAATATATTTTTGCTAACATTTCAGAGTGGAAAACACCTTATTCAAATCATTAACAGAATTAGTCCGAGAAAAGGAGGTGAGAAAACAGGATCCCGGTCCAGTTATGAGAGAGTCACGATCCTCGTAAGTAATATTTTGGACATCGTTTTCCGCTCTTAAGCCCTACGTCCTTGTTCTATTCAATTTGTTAAGATATTTTTTTTTCCGTCATTTCGTTAATAAATTCGTTTTGTCCTTGATTTTTATACAAACATTTGCACTACAATTCGGTTGTGTTTTTGTAGCACTCAATAGAATTTCTGAACACTAAACACGTTTTGGTTTTAAGTTGTTTTTTTCTGTTTTAAGTAAATTGTCTTAAAAAATAAAGACGCTTGATTTGCATTAAACGATACATATCTTTGAGAGAAGTTGTTGCACATATTGCATCGTCCTGTGTGTGATAAACAATTTGAAAGTCAAAAATAATGTACGCTTTATTCACGAATATATTTCAATTGTATTCGTTACTCTGATTGAACGTTTTGGTTTTATCATTATTATTTTGTTAAATTGAAAATACAACACATTAGAACAAGTAAAATGTAAAGTAAACGTCTAAAACTAGATTAGAATTTAGTTTATTCAACAGACATACATATAAAAATTTCAATTGAATTTTTTTGATGATTTTAAACGTGGTATTGTTTTATATTCTTAACAAGATCAGAATTGGTTTGAAATATAGTAATACGTAACAGCAAATTTATTTATGGTGGCTTTAGATATTATATTCTGGCTTGTTTCTTGCATGGATTTTACTAGTAGTGATAGCTTTGCTTTTGTTGAATTGGTCTGTAAAGGCCACGATTTTGGGTGGAAATTGAACTTAATTTGAATACTGTATTTAGTATATTATTGTGTAAAAATTCAATTATACATTACAATAAATTTAGAGGATTCGTTTCATATATTTGAAACTCAACTTGCATTTAGATAATTATCATAGAAGTGGGTATTGTAAATTGTGTTCCGTATGTTTGAGCAAATGTTTTGTATGGACAATCTTAAATTTTTCGGCTCAAACCGACTCCGCGATTTTAGGCACTGTCGATAATCCTTCCGGGCATACAAATAAACAAGAAGGAAATAGTATAGTAAACCATTGATCTGTAAATGATTGTTTGTCACGTTTCTGGCTGAAATTGCATTTGTTATGATTTTCAATGATGATAAACTACAATATAAAACGGGAAATACGTGTTACAGTACTCTCATTCAAATTTGGAGTTTAAAGCTAATACCTGTGTTTTTTTTTTGCTGAGCAGTTGAATATATTGTTCATCGGTCAACTTCTACAGTTAAATTATACTATACAAAAGATACGAAAATATGTTAATTTGAAAAGAATTGACGTTCAGTGTTGCTGAGAAGGGTCAATATAACTCTGGATATTGTTTTATTTACGATAATTTCAATCACCTTCACATCAACAAGGTATCTATGTTAATTGTGTTTGTTCAGATAGTCTCAGGCGACGTAGCTATAAGTTATATTTAAAAAATTTACTAATAGATTTAGATTAAAATGTAAATATGATATATAGTTAAATCGAAAAAAGTTGACAAACTCTGAGTGAAACATTACACTATCAATATTTAGCTTCTTTTCACCCATTGATAAAAAATACATAATATTGTAATAAATTTGGATATTGGCGTGCATACCAAAGTGTGTTAAATTATCAGAAAAGGCTTTCATACACACATACACATAAAATGTTATATTTCACCAGTTTGATGCGAGAGTGCTACATCAATTTAGTGATTTAAGAAATAATTTATTGATCCTGGCAAAACGAGTTTAGATGGCAACTAAACAGGGTGTGTCGTAACTACTGCATAAACACTGTGCGAAGCAATTCCCCTTGTAATTAGGAGTAAAACTTATAAGCAAAAATTTCACTAAATTCTTAATCCTTTAGTTGCTATAGGCATTTTAATTTTTGTTTAAATTTCCTTATCTTAATTACTAAAAACATATTGTAACATCTGGAAAACTACGCTAGATATAACAATGAAATAAAAAGCTAATCACAGCTATATATGTTAATATGCTCTAATATTTATAATCCCGAGAAACTAAGGTAAGCGGTTTAATTGTTATAGCTCCGTAAGGTTAATTTTTTTTTTTTGCTAAAAAAAATCATCGTCTTTTTTTCATACTTGTCCTGTTTCAAAAATTAATTCTCTATTTGATTACGACCAAATCGCGTAAACGTAATTTTGGAATTCGAAAAAGATTTTGCTTAGGTTTTTTTTTGCTCGGAATTACATGGGGAATCGTTTGGCGTAGCATTTATGCGGTAGTTGCGGGACATACTGTACATTATTGTTTGTATTGGTTTTCTTATCTTGGACGATAGTTATGAATAGTGTGTGATTGTAATATTTATGTTATCATAGTTTATGGGATTTTTCTTATATAGCGCCGTTTTATTTGATGATTATTTTCACTAACATTTACAAATTACAACAATCTCTTTTTAATCTTCTTGTTGTATTTGTTTCACATTAAATCTTCTTGATTTGTTGCATTTTTCCGGATTTCTAAAAGCCATTTAATGAAATATCGAAGAAAATTGTAAAGGCCAACAATGAATTTAATCTCTGTACTACCTGGTGCCATATGCAAATGCAGCGGAACGTACAATAGTTTGACTTCCTGACGAGATAATTTTTAAATATTTGCTGCGTTGTATTCAACAGTCCAGATTAGAGCAGAACAACTTTTGCACGCATTACACTAACAGCATTGTTCTCGATAACTCTGAATAACTCTCGATGAGCAGCTGGTGCAGGATTTTCGTTCTGAAGGTGAATTCGTAAGGTTGAAATATTCGATTTCGCTGCAGGCAATGCAGTTCTCTTATATAGGTTGGGAACCACGTGGAATTCTTGTCTTGACAATAAAATGTTGATGTTGTGTAATTATGCAACAGTAAACATACAAAATGACTTTGCGGCCTATAGAAAATTTGTCAGATTGTATCTGTATTCTCTTCAAATTTGAGCTGGCGTTTGAATGCTAACTAAACCAAGACACACTCTAAGCAAAGACAGACAGACTCCATTTTCCTCTTCGCTACTCTTATATGTTCTATATCGTTTTTTTTCGAACCAGTTTTTCTGCTCTGATTTGAATCTGAATAAAACTGAGCAACTGAGTGTACGTTCGTCTTGGAAAGCGACCTCGTGCGCCGCGCCGTACTATTTCATTTCATTTCAACACTGCGTGTATTCGAACAGGAGGTCTTATCTGTAATTGAGGGGCTTGCAGTAAGATCACGTTGGCTCGATTTTAAAGATTCGATTTAAATCCAGTTTTAATAAAAAAAAACTCGCTTCACCGTTCTGTTTTTCCAATAAAAAGGAGCTTTCACCTTATACCAATCGCAGTAAGATAGTTTTCTTTTTTTATTAGAGAGTCAAGCTAATAATAATAATAAATAAGGGCAGGCGCACAGCGACCAAGAGATCTATTGTGACCCCCTCAATCAATCCGATGAAGGCCAATAGATCCTTTGTAGGAGCACTCCTCAGGTCCGCTCTTCCCAAGCGGCTAGCTTCTTTGCGACTGTAGGGATCAATGAGATCTTTGGATTGTTGTAGTTAGGCCTGTTCGGTACTGAGATTTCAGTACCGGTACTTGATATTTTCAAGTACCGGTACCACAAGCGGTATCCCGGTACTCACAGGTATTCGTTCAGTACCGGTACTAGTACCGGTTTTTTTCAGTACCGGTATTTTAAACTATGAGCCGGTTTTTTTCAGTACCGGGATCCCGGTACTCAGTACCTGTTCTTTTCAGTACCGAGTCTTTTCAGTAACGAGTCTTTTCAGTACCGAGTCTTTTCAATACCTGTTCTTTTCAGTACCGAGTCTTTTCAATACCTGTTCTTTTCAGTACCGAGTCTTTTCAGTATCGAGTCTTTTCAGCACCGAGTCTTTTCAGTACCTGTTCTTTTCAGTACCGAGTCTTTTCAGCACCTGATATTCATGATTGATGATTGAACACGGCAAGGTGTTGAGAATCTTTTTTTGCAAAGTATCTTTTGGTGGTGCTTTGGGAAAATATCTTTTTTTTTCGCAATGCCTTTGCGATTTGTGTGAATGTGAAATTAAGGGTTTTTGTATGAAAATATAACTCGTATGTTGCGCAGGTTGTGGCTATGCAATCTAGGATTTTTATATGTACGTGAGGAGAATGTATGGAAAGAGACGAATGTGCTGTAGATGTGGTGGCAGCAAGAACATTCGAAAAAGGGTATTTTTGGCAGGGAAGCGAAAAATGGAAAATGGGTGACATATGAATCGGGGTGAAAAGGCGAATGTCCAGGAGTAGTGTAGATGGCATTTCAAGTCTTTCGGTAGCGAAAAGGACATTCACGAAAGTCAAGAGAAAAATGGGCAATACGGGTGTCATATGAACCGCGGTGAAGAGGCGAATGTCCAGGAGTACTGTAGATGGCATTCCGGATCTTTCGGTGGCGACAAGGACATTCGAAAAAGGATTTTTTTTGGCAGGGAAGCGAAAAATGGGCAATATGAGTGTCATATGAATCGGGGTGAAGAGGCCAATGTCCAGTCCAGTGTAGATGGCATTTCGAGTCCTTCGTCTACTTGCGCAGCATTTCCTCGAAAATGGTTGTACGGACCAGGACATCGCTCGTCCTATCAACCAGGCTAAATACGCATGCTGTCGAAAATCTGGCAGAGTAATTTTCTCAGCATCAACATCAAGCTGATATATTTTCGCTTCTTGGTACTGTCTGTACTTTTGTATGGGTGCAGTACATGGAAAGCTTCCGTTGGAGTTACCAGAAAGCTGCAAGTTTTCGTCAACTCATGTCTTCGGCGAATTCTAAAAATATTCTGTCCCGAAACAATATTGAAGAAAGTGCTAAGGCGGCGTACGGGTCAGATACTACTACTTTGCCTTAACCCCTAGTGGGGCATAGCGCGTCAACTACTCCTGCGCGCCATCGTACTCTGTTCTGGGCAATAGGGCGCAACTCCCCAACAGATTTACCCAGGGCGCTACCCTCCTTTGCCACAGATCGTTGCCATGTGATTCTAGGACCTCCTCTTAGTCGGCCTTGGTTGGAAATGGGGTTCCATTTCATGACAAAGCAATGCATTTATCACTCTTCCGCAATGTGTGACCTACCCACTGCCATTTTCGCCTGCGTATCAATTCGTTGATTGGCATCTGCCCCGTACGCCAACTTAGTTCTTCATTCGATATTGTTTCAGGCCAGAAAATTCTTAGAATTCAACGAAGACATGAAAACTAGCAGCATTCTGGTAACTCTTACTGGAACTTTCCATATACTGCTACCATACAAAAGCGCAGACAGTACCAGGGAGCGAAACAGGCCCAGCTTGGTCTTGATGCTAAGATAACTGCTCTGCCAGATTTTGGACGGCATGCCGTATGCGCATTTAGCCTTGTTGATACAACGAGCGATGTCCTGCTCCGTATCATCTTTTTCGGCAACAATGCTACCCAGGCAGACGAAATTGTCCACTTTTCCACAGGTTGCCCATGAATATTGATGGCAATAGTAGTATTGCCCATTTTTCTCTTGACTTTCGTGAATGTCCTTTTCGCTACCGAAAGACTTGAAATGCCATCTACACTACTCCTGGACATTCGCCTTTTCACCCCGATTTATATGTCACCCATTGCCCATTTTTCGCTTCTCTGCCAAAAATATCCGTTTTCGAATGTCCTTGCTGGCACCGAAGGACTCTACATCTACAGCACATTCGTCTCTTTCCATACATTCTCCTCACGTACATATAAAAATCCTAGATTGCATAGCCACAACCTGCGCAACATACGAGTTATATTTTCATACAAAAACCCTTAATTTCACATTCACACAAATCGCAAAGGCATTGCGAAAAAAAAGATATTTTCCCAAAGCACCACCAAAAGATACTTTGCAAAAAAAAAAAGATTTTCAACACCTTGCCGTATTCAATCATCAATCATGAATATCAGGTACTGAAAAGAACAGGTACTGAAAAGACTCGGTACTGAAAAGAACAGGTACTGAAAAGACTCGGTACTGAAAAGAACAGGTACTGAGTACCGGGATCCCGGTATTGAAAAGAACAGGTACTGAAAAGACTCGGTACTGAGTACCGGGATCCCGGTACTGAAAAGAACAGGTATTGAGTACCGGGATCCCGGTACTGAAAAAAACCGGCTCATGGTTGAAAATACCGGTACTCAAATCCCGGAATCCCGGTACTCAATACCGGTACTCTTAGTTTTTGGTACCGGTACTGAAAAAAAAACCGGTACCAAACCGGGATCCCGGTATTAGGAACAGGCCTAGTTGTAGTCTTGGGAGATTATTCCAGTACCGCAATCTTTCGTCCGCAGACCATATGCCCCGATGCCCAGCTACCCAACATAGAGTGACCCGGTTTGTCTTTGTGAGAACTCTGTAGGGTATCAAAACATTCTTTCACTAATTTCGATAAGAACTTATGTGAAGAAAGAGCCTTAATAGCTGCCTGACTGTCAGAGCAGATAGCGATGTTAGCGCCAGAGAGTTTCTTTTGGAGAATTACTCTGGCGCAGGCCTCAGTGGCATGGATCTCGGCTTGGAAAACGCTGGGCCAAATGCTCATAGCGATTGAGATTCCGATGTTCGGTCCAAAGATCCCATTACCAACTCCCTGTCCCGTTCTTGACCCATCGGTCTGTCGACAAGGACTAACTGTCGTCTAATTTCCGTTCTTTACCACATGGTTACTTGAAACCTTACGACTAATTTTATTAATTTCGATTGGTAATTGCCTTGATCCGTTTTTAGTAAATTAGCAATATTATCACGCTTTCTTTCCCGACTTTTCTATGAGTCCAATGTATTCGGCCTGTTGATGTGTCGAACTAGCTATAGGTTCTCGCGTTTCATGATATGTCTTTGCTTTCTCGATACTTAAACTTCAATTAATCGCTTCGACAAAAAAAACCGCTCCAACGCAGCCGGTTCTATGCACCGAAGCGACCCGATCCTCATTAACGGCCAAGGGTTTCTACAACCACAACAAAAAATACATACCATTCTGCAGATATGATAATTCCTACAAATTTAAAGCGGGATGTTATGTCCGACATTTGCTACTTCTTGATTAATCGATAACAAAATCAATAAACTTTTCGTTTCAACTCCAAATTGTGACTAGCGCCGTTCTGTACATGCTCGAACCCGCTGTATCCGTAGATTCGCTCGTGCACTGATCGATTTCATTTGCATACATGAAATAGGTCAGCGAGGAGGTATAAACTTCTTCGTTTGGGCTTTGACAAATATATTCGTATATTCGACAGTTGTTAATTACGCTGTTGTTGAATGTCACGAACCAGTCGTCCATAATCTCTAAGGCATCTTTCACACGAAGGGAAAGATGTGAAACTTGCTCATTAGCTCATCAACTCAACTCACCGGCTGATCGACTCATGGTTTAACAAGGGCTTAAATGGAAGCTTTCACACGATCTGCAAGTGTGTCAGACTCATCAACTCACCCAGTGAAAACAGCTTTGATACGATCGGCGTATCACGGGCTCATCCATTTGATCCCATGGTAAATCCGTCGCCGACGATGAGCCCATGAGTCCAACAACAAAAACATTGTATAATCTTCCTTCGCGTCAATTTTACATACGCACCATACACAATTCGAGCGATGATTTCAGTCCCGATCGACTGAAAAATTGAAATTATCCTTCCGTGTACCTGGTGGGGTATGTATGACGCAAAGTAGAACTATCATGTAGGGGAAAATTCGACATGATTTCACATTTTAATAACTAATCATTTAAAAATTAATGAAACCATAGCATTTATCATCTTGCCATCTTTTCATGAATAATGCGTCGAATTTGTGTGACTGCGTCATGCCTATTGCATTTTATATGCGTGCAAAGGACCTAATAGTATGTATTACCTAGCTGGGGTCTGTCATGCATACCCCACCTGGTACACGTGAAACGCCGGTTGTTTGAAAGATGTTTTCACTCGGTGAGTTGGTGAGTCAATGAGTCATATTGACGAGCAGATCGTGTGAAACCTTTCATTTAAGTCCATGTAAGCTATCGATCGGTGAGTCATTGAGTTCACTTGAGCGACTCACGGAATTATCCGTGTGAAAGCTCAGATTTAACTCAGTACTTTTGGTGAGTTCGGCTCCTATCCTAAAAGCATTGTGAGCTCATCGAATCCGTCTGAATAGTGCCTAAAGCTATGAAAATGCGAAAAAAAAACTATTGAGTTGTCCGACTATTGGAGGTTTAGTCTGAAAAATGACTGAACAATGAGTATTCGTATCCGGCCAATGGAGCGTTCGATTAAGGGAGCCTAATTTGTTTGGGAACATGCTAAAAATGTTCGTGGCTTAAACATTTGTCCGCTTATAAGAGGTGTCCGGTTATGGGAGAAAAAAACTAAAAAAATGAAAATCTACAATTTCATTTTTATTTATTTCTTTAACTATTTTTAAAATTCCGCCTTCTTTTATAATTAAAATAAAATAATATTGCAATCACATTTACAAGATAAAAAATTAGTAAACAATTATAATAAAAAAAAAAAATGTTAGCTCCCAAAGTCGCGAAAATGTCGACCACTTTACTACCAATCTATTTCCTTTACTCATCTCTTCAGAAGTGACGAGCCGATTGGAATATCGTATCGCGGCGGATTGAACAGCGTAGGGCCAGTGCCTGCTTGGACAACACCAACAGCAATGACTTCCACAGCTACGCAACACATGTAAGTTCATCACATCAAACAAACTGTGTATTGTTTGAGCCGTTGGCCATAATCATATATATTATAGGTTGGAACCCTGTAATCATATACGCAATGCCAGCGATATATATATTCAACATTAGAACATAATATAATAGAATCTATTTTAATCTCAAAAAAAAAAAAAAAAAATCAAATTAAATACTGGGTGAAAAATTTCTTGAAAAAAAAAATATTAAATTTACTAATGTCACTCAGAGCAAAGAATCTTTTCTAGAATTGTAGATAATAGGCATGCCCTATTCGTATATAACGGCTGTGAATACTGTGAATGTACTTAATTTAAGAAAAGTGAAAAAAATGAACTAAAATTATGAGTACGAGTACCATGTGTGCTGTTCTATTGATGGTGAAAGTGCACGACAATGGATACTACTGGGATTATTGTTGGTACATTCCTAGTTGGCTGGTCGACGGAATTGGTGGATATAGAGAGAAAATCATGGGTTTGTGTCTAGTAAGTATAGATGGAGTTGTATAGAATAAAAGCCAAATCGGATTGCCGTCGTCGCATCCAGAGCGAGCGAAGCGATACTAAGTGCTGTGATCCCTTAACCTGCGCGAGAGGAGTATATGAAAGAGACTATTTTGAACTATGCTCATTCTTTGTAAATCTTTCAAGTACACACAAGCGACTATTGTGAGTCAACAGAATCAACCAAAACTTCTCTATAGAAAGCCGGGAAACAGAGATGGTTATTGTGAATAATCGGCGTACTTATGATATATCTTTCTCTCTTTCTATACAATTAGTAAGGGACTTGCTATGTAGTTGGTTTTGGAATCAACAATAGCTGCTTTCTTTTCACCCAAACTAAAGCTTATCTCCATACAAAACTACTGACCGGTCTATGATCCAGGTTAAGTTAGATAGGCTGCCTTGCAGAGCACAGCACACATGGACCACCCTGGGTCCGTTGTGATACCTCACAAGTTCAAAAAACCGCGGGAGCCTAGTCGTCAAACCATCCGGAGCTGTCAATAAAGCGAAGTAGATGACCAACATTTACGCCTTTCAAGTCATCTACGTCAAAAAGGTAGAAATATCCTAGAGTTTCCTTTCTCTTACTAGCAAGAGCAGGGCCGGTGCAGAGAAAGTGAAGTACTGTTTCTTTTTTCTCCTCATCCTCATAGCTTCTGCAATAGTCATTGAATGGAAACCGCAAATGTCTAGTATGCTCACCCATCAGGCAGTACCCCGTGATGATCCCCACGACCTTTCTGAGATGCTTTCTCTCCAGCATCAGCAGCCCTGAGGAACGATGGGGATTGAAGGTCGGCGAAATCTCTCTGGTAGTATTGCAATACTATCGTTTAGTCCTCCGAAGTTAGCACGGCCGAGTGCTTGACTAGATTTTTGCATACTTCTATAGGCATTCCGATAGTACGAAGGCACTCCATTTCCCCACAGATCGTACCCGCCCGAGCCAGCTCGTCGACCTTGCAGTTACCGCTGAACCCACTAGAGTGGTGTTGAAAAAGTTACTGAGCTTTAATCGCCGCTTGACCTTCGGTGTAGATCGTAATATCCTTTGTGGATACGATATTACGACCCAAACATTCTAACACTTCGGCAGTCGCCGTGATCTCCGCCTGAAAGCGGCTACAGAAAGCTGGAAGGCGGAGTGACAAGTAAATATCCAATTTCTCTGAGGATACACCAGCGCCTACCACTTCTTCCGATTTGGAGCCATCAGTAAAGAAGTTGACGACTTTCACCTCTGAAGTACTCTTTACTCCTCACTCACTCATGCCTTGAAGGTATCAGGCTAGTGTAGCCTTTATCGAGGGAGTACACCGGAAGGGTATAATCCGTTTTCTCGGAAATATCCAAATTGCACAGTATAGTAGAGTGACCATTAATAGACTCTGTCCACTGTACGGGTTCCTGAAGTCGGATGGCCGTTATCGCAGTCATCTGCTCAGCAGGATCACCAATGGAATCAAATTAAGCACACCAAGCGCTGCAGTCGGTGTAGTCTTGAGAGCACCAGTGATTGTTATGCAGGATAGTCTTTGATCTTTATCCAATAGATTTCTGTAGGACGCTTTGTTAAGCGCCGTTCACCAAACTATTACCCTATATATTAATATGGGACGTATAACCGTTTCGTAGAGCCAGAAGACCACCTTCGGTCACCCTATTTTATACTAATAGCCGTCCTGCATGTGTACAGAGCAACAGTTGCCTTAGTAACTCGCTCCTGAATATTTGCTTTCCACGAAAGCTGCCTATCGAATATAAGTCTCAGGAATTTGGCTTTCTCACTAAGAGTAAGTCTTGTCCCTTCCAGTGTAATGGTTGTACCAATAAAGGTTGAGTATTTCTTCTAGTGAAGAGAACAAGTTCTGTTTTGGTCGGATTGACACCAACACCGACTTGCCTAGCCCATTGAGATAATACATTTAGGGCATTTTGCATGATTTCACTAAGGACCCCGGGAAACTTACCAGAGATAGCAATGGCAATGTCGTCAGCATGTACAATGACCTTGAAGCGCACATCAAATAGTATAGACTGCACAAGAGTGATCACTCCATAGAACTTTCGCCTCTGCCAGTAGATTTTTATGTATTGACAAATAGTATAGACACAAGAGAGATACACAAGAGAATTAATACATACAAATCTATCGGTGGAGGCGAAAGTTCTATGGAATGATCACTCACTCAGTGCTCACTCACTCAGTGCTCACTCACTCAGTGCTCACTATTTGCCCACACACTCTAAATCCAAGATTAATCCATTGACCACCAAGTTCCAAAGAAGGGGGACAGGACATCTCCTTGGGGGTGCCCCTACATACGTGTCTGCTTACTATCGATGATCCTTGACAGGTACTAATAACCCTTGATTAAGCATCAAACCAATAAGTTCGCAGAGTGAGCCGTCCACGCGAGAGAGCATTCAAAATAGCCGTCGGCTTGACGTTATTGAAAGCGTTTTCAATATCCAAGACGGACACCAAGGTATACTCCTTGCAACTCAGAGATTTTTCAATATATGCTACCAACGAGTACAGAGAGAGAGAGAGAGAATAGCATCAGCGTCACAAGGGGCCATTACTTCTCGGGAGTTAACCGACACTCCATCAAATGAGCTGTCAGGGAGGTGCGTATTAAACAGACCTCGATAGTTTCTTCACTAGAGGTCGTCCACGTTCCACCTTGTTTCATTAAGTAGCTTGGCATGTTTGGAGCTGTGGATGAAAATTTTCGTAATCTGGAAGTCTCACTGGATTCCTCAATTCGCTCGCAAAAAATCTCCATGAATCTCGCTTACTCCCTCTGATTTTGTTTTTAATTAATTTCAGGTGTTTTCTGTAGATCAACCAATTAGAGTCCAGCCCTGACGCCTTTACCACGTTGAAACATCTTCTGCTCACGGCCCTTAGCTCACCAATACGAGCATTCCACCGAGGCGGTTTTCTCCTACCTTTCTGCCTGCTAATTGGACACGCTTTGGTGGCATAATTACCGAGCGCTCCCGCCAGGGTGAACACCATAGCATTCAGCTCCTGCTTACTACATGGTTGGCGCGGTAGGGCAATGTCTTTTGAGACAATCCCTAAATGTGTACCAGTCCGTTCTTTTACAATTTCTGAAGACCGAGTTGTTACTACTGCACTCATCCGGTCTAAACTGCAGGTACCGGTGATCAGAGAATAAGTAATCCACCGATAGCCTCCAATTTCGCAGCAAATGCTTTATATCCTCCAAAACAAGGGTGAGATCCAGTACCTCTTGTCTGCCTTTAGTGACAGGAGGCCCCCACATTACAGATGAAGAGTTTCGTACCTAACAAGAACTCGAGAACCGTGTCCCCTCTCTTATTCCTGTCATCTTTCAGACAACTTGAGCAGCGCGTCCCCTCTCTTATTCCTGTCAGAGCTTCCCCACACAGAGTGGTGTGCATTAGAGTCACAACCCAGAATGACATGAGTATTGTGTGACTCCGCGGCGCTTAATGCCTCCTTCAGATTGGATGCTGGTGAATCCCCTACTTGATGCGCCGAAATCAGCCAATACGGTCTATTTCTGATCTCCAGACTACCTACCACAGAATCTACACACCAAGAACGCATCTAGCGTTTTCCTAACAAGAAAACAAAATCTGTGTTTACCATGGTCTTTAATATAAAAAATTATACAACGGAGTCCCTAGGCCCCTAACTAAATCGTTTGCTACACAAGGTTCTTGTATTAGAACAATGTCCTCCCATTCATCTATGGTCTATGATCCAGGTCTCATATTGATCTCATCTTGATCAGAGTTGGAAGTGAATTGGTTAAACGCAGACTTTTTTTTCAGCAATTCGCCCATATACTGTTTTGTACTGAGCCCGCGATTCGCCCCCACGCTACGAATTATCTGTATGGTGGCTGTTTATATCCACGCCATTCGATTCGGATATAATCCCTTTCCGGTTGTCTCGAATACGGCCAATGTCTTTTGTGGCTACGCTCGCTCCGTGCTTAAGGAATAACCACCCTCAAGGTCGCAAAAATACGGACGTTCGCTCCGCTCGCTCTAGGGCAATGGCGGTAACCCAGTTCGGCATTTGTTAGATAGAAACCCCCTATTTATTCTAGACACATCATCAGAATATAAAGAGAACTCTTTCCGTTTTGCGAAATAGGAATGTACCGTATTGTTAATAGACAAACAATAATTGTTGAAAATAGCTCTCTTTTGAATTTTTTACTAAGGAAATTTTAAAACAGACGCTTGGTGCCGTCACCTCAAGTTCACGAGGTATGTACCAGTAGATACTTATATTTTGATGTTGATCTTGTAAAAAATAATAGAATTAAAAAATTGATTATTTTTCTTTTCATGTTTATTGATCCAACGTTTGGAATGATAAACTGTGAAAGAAAACAATAAAAAATATTTTAGGTGTTGATACGTCAGAGCCTAGCCTCGCAAGTTGGTCGGTCCGCTCGTTCCCTGCTATATTCCTGTGACTCGGAAATAAAAAAAAATCCCCAAAAACGAAAACACAGCGTCAACAAAATATACTTATACTCGTATGTACATACATGCATAATATACTTATGCATACATACATGCATATTTAAATGTAAAAAAGACAAATAGCAAGTCTTCAGGAAAGCAGAAGGCCTTCCGCACATGATGCAACTCGTTTGAAACTCTAGTTGCATACTAATTTGAGTGAAACCAGTTTCCAATGCAGTTGCAACCATTTTGCAATCTCTGTCCGTACACGGTTCAATCTGAGAGTATGGAACATGTATTGAAGAGAGGCTATTATCACACCCCAGTCGGACATTTGTCTCCGATTCCAGTGGAATCGCAAAGTCTTCGATTCCTTACCGGTTCCATTCATCGGTTTGTCTCCGAAGCTGGATAAATTCAAATGTTTTCAATTATGTATCGAGTTAGCCTGAAATTTGAATTCATTTGAAAGTATCTGGCATTTGGCGGCGTATGTTGTCATATATGAAATATGGAATAAAGGAATATGTATGTTTTTTTTTGTAAGCCATGAATACAATCCGCCGTTAAATTACAATAAAAGTGCCGTGAAATCAATCACGACACTTTTAAAATAGTTTCTGGACGAATTGTAAAATATATCAGGCTAGATTCAACCCATTTATACAGCCATCGATCCGAATTCGATCTGTGTCGATTCCTCGTTGGCTACAGTCATCGGTCCGGAATCGATTCCAGTCATCGATCCGGATTCGATTCCACGTTGACTACAGTCATCGATCCCAATTCGACCCCAGTATCGATTCTACGTCGACTCCAGTCATCGATTCTCCATCGACTACCGTCATCGATTCCGGATCGATTCCTGTCCTCATTTTCGGTATCGCAAAAGCGGCCATGCCCATACAAATATCTCCGACGTGTCTCCGATAAAGTCATCGATTCCTTAGTAGACAGTCATCGATCCAGGACCGGTCCAGTATCGATTCTTGTCCGACTGGGACACACTCCATACGTGTTTCGTTCACATTTTTTTCATAGCCTACACTCTTTTTTCCCTCGTTTGTCAAATTAACTGACTGAAAGTTGCAATTTCTGTCTGCTTTTTACAATATTTTTTTTTTCATTGCCTACTTTCTCCTATCAGTTGGTGCTCCCTGGGTTGCGGTATAATTGAAAATCACAACAAATTATTTGACAGCCGGGGGAACATTTTTGTGGTGTGTGCAATATGTCTCAGTGTGTAAACGGATACCAAAAATTGAAGCTGATTTCCGTTCTTTATATAGTCTTCATATTCTCAGGGTGCAACTGTTTGCAACCCGAGTTTTAAATAAATTGCACACCAGAATCGGAATGACACTTATTACACTGGCACTTTCACTTTTCATACTCTACTTACCTGTCACATAACTGTGGAGCATGTAGCTGTAGCGGCCGCCACCCGCTAGGTTTTGCTACGTTATCAGTTATTTAATTACTTCAAATACGACACTTTTTCACTACCGCGATCGCGACTTCACACATTATGATAGATCACAGCCGATCCGGTATCTCGTGGAATCCTGTCGCATGCAACAACACTTTGCAAACTGGCTGCAAACCGGCTTGTAACTAGTCGACTCATGGGTGGATTCCTATAGCCATAAACAGGCAATGTCAGAGTGCAGTTTCGTCGTGTGCGGAAGGCTTAAAAGGGGAAATTGCATGATGGCCTAATTAACTGAATCAGGTGCTGCATTCTGAAAGCGAGGTTGACAGGGCTTAAGCACATGAAAATTGGACACAACTTCGCTGCAAAAACGTGTCGGCATGCATTAAGCTTCACAAGATACGAGTAGAATCCACTTTCATGGCTAAGGTCGAGTTAAGAAGCTGCGGGGCCATCTGCGGTTTACAAATTCACATTGAATTTAAATGGAACAAACCGCCCATCAAACCGCGGCGGCAAACGCCGTTTGCCGGTTTGTTGAGCGGTGAAATTGCATTTAAATTCGATGTACATTTTTAAACCGCGGCGATACCCGAAGATTGGATAAGCGCATCCTAAAGGTCACCACACATGAACGCGCACAACCATGACCGAACTTCCATCGAACCATCAAATATTATAGAACGGTGGAAATGATGAGATTTTTTCTATTGAGTTTGACGTGGTTCGATGCATGCCCGCGACCAAAATGCTTGCCGTGTATGGCGACCTTAAGTGTTAGCCTTGTGCGCACCGTTGCTTTCAAACGAACGTCACTTGTTATACTGATTAAGGGGAGTATCTAGTAAACGAACGCGTAGTCTACAGAAAAATATTCTCGTTACTTTTGGGTGTTTGAAGTTTTTTTTATAGGTTAGTTGGTATCTTCTAAAGATATCGATGTATGGCCTAGAAAAAAAACGCCTTGCTCCTTAGCATTTTTCCCTGCGGGACTACCTCTCAATATTACTTTGCAGGGATGGTATTGACTAATTAGCCGTCACTCTGTCGTGCTGTCTTACGTCTTCTTCCTCCTTCCTGAGTTCCTTATGAATCTCACATATTGCGCGGCTGACTACCTCCCAGTTTTGAAAATTGTTTAGCATAAGTTCTCGGGGCTAACGGCACTGCCTAGTGGAAGAGAAAATATTAAAAAGTAGATTTTTTTTAAATACGTTATAGTAACGCGTTTGCTGAGGATGAGGTGTTAATCACCTGGAAATGCATACAATACTTGTGATTTTTTACTTAAATTAATAAAAAGTAGTTCGACACAATTTTCTTGGAAATTTAGTTGTTTTGTTTTTTTTTTTGGTTAAATTTCACGCGTTATTTTTGCAATCAAAAAAGGGACAAAATTTGAATTAAAAAAGAAAAGACCATTAAACTCCAATTGCACATATGGTTTCGTGTGATATATTTATCACAAAATGTAAAAAAAAACACGGCAATTGATTGAGTTTGTATTTCAGTTTTTATACATATCGTCGTGACAAATTTGTAGTTTTAGTATCATCACTACGTATAGACTCTACTAGGGTATCCAACCTTTCGGCTAGCTAGCCGAAGGCAACCAATATCTTTTTCGTGTCGGGTAGTTTTATACCAGAATCTCTATGCTAGATTGCTCAAATATTTATTCATACTGACAAATTTCTATTTGAAATAAAATAAATTTTGTTACATCATGTTGTACTTGAACTATCAAATGGAAAAAGTTTTATGTTTGATTTTGAATGTTAAATAAAAAAATCAAATATTAAGCTGAGACAATCATTATATTTGTTATGATAAAGAAAATCATATAAATAAATAAATATAGTATAATACATGTGTTAACATTTTATTGTTACTTATAGTTATGTATAAGGAATACTACGAGTAAATGTTGAAATCTTATTTTTCCAACATTGAACTCATGTTAAATAATAATATTAACATTGTCCGTAATTGAAGTACATATTTCACGTTATAATGTTATAACGAAATGCGAAAAAGTTTGATATGTTGATTATAAAAGCGAATTATAAGTTAAGGGTCGCGTATCCGCAGCTATTTTCGGCCTTAAATTCCTTCAAATGGGGGTTTATGTCTATTTTCTTAGTTAAGATTTTTGTTTTTAGATTTGATGGAGTCTTTGCTCGATGGATCTACATAAAATGTTCCATACCTATATACAGATGTTTTTTCTTTGCTGGACCAACAACAAATGTTCTTCCTTTGAATTAAGATTTATTCTACATATCAGTTGATGGAATTTAGTGGACGATAATTGGTCATACGGCTATGACTGATTGTAGTCACGAATAAACCACAAACAAAGTATAAAGTCATTGAAAAAACTTAGTCGTTGATATTTCGTTTCGGTTTGGTTATATGTAGCTCCAAATCATGATTTACGCATATGGGAAAAGAGTTACAGCGAACATTTTGCTTAAATTCCGTCAAAGTATTATCGCATGAATGATACATGTGAGGTAAAACTATGTTGAAGCAATTTAAAGGAATACGCTATACAAAATATCTTTCACCGACTCGTAGATGTTAAATTTTTATAAAATTAAATTGTGATTTACTTCATAACAGAATGTAACTTCCCGGGCAATTCCGTTGACATATCACTTATAAAAAAATAACAGTATTATTGTATTTTAGGTTAGTCGTATAGAATGAAATCATAATAATGTTAATGATAAATACAGTTGAAACGCACAATTGTATATATATATATATATATGTATGCATATATAATACTTTAACAATTTTGTCAAAAAGCCCAAAATGCGTTCCTAATTTAATTTTATATTGATTACTTGATTCGTTAGAATTAGTGTAAATTTGTTTCACATTAGCATAACTGAAACGAAAATGCACATTCCAATGCACTTCCGAACAGTTATTATGTATGTAGTTAATACTTCCAAGAAATGTAATGTATGAAATCGAATCATTTATTTGTAATAATAATTTTTAATTTTATTATTCTATAGAAAGAATCCAATTGTTTTGATAATAAAAGGTGCTTTAACACACATTATATGGCCTAAATGTGCTTGCAATGTAGTACTAAATTGTGTACTTTATGATTTTTACTTTATATTAATCTTTAGGTGTATTCCCGCCTTAGCAGAGGTGCCAGCCTGTTATGTAGCAACTTCAAAACATTTAATCTTATCGCTTCAAAATTAGAAACAGCATTTGCTCTGATGCGCCTGTGTGGGGAGGGAAGAAAGGTGATGATTAACACTGACGCCTACGAAGATGCTGCACCCATAGGGATCGTAATCTATTAGCTGAAATGTCAGCTCCATGGTATTGTATTATACAGGATATACCGTTCCAGATGGTAGTGTTCATTTGAGGAAAATTAACATATGACATGGACACTCTCTCCTTAACCGTTACAGAGTTATTGCACTTTTTGTAAATTGTGTCAAAAACTTGACTTGTCGGGCAAAATCAAAATTTTCCACTCCCTCGATCATTCAATCCGAGATTTGACCTCACTTTTTGAAACTACATAAAATTCAAATAAATGGATTTTTCCCCATTATCGTTACTTCAAAGATACAACTGTTGAAATTGTAAAGAAATTTCAAAATCGATTTTTGTCAGAAATTCAAATGATTGTTTTACAACGGTACTTTGAACTGGCAAAACTGCAAAGTTGACAAAAGTTACCCCATTGTGTTAGCTTTCCAACGGCATATACCCCAGGTGACGTGAAAAAAATATAGGAACTTGGCGCGATTTGTTGGTTGGTGCTAAGAGTATTTTATACTAAAAAGCAACACACGAAGAAAACCAAAGGATTTGATCCGTATTTTCATGTCTAACCAAATTAAAATTAAAGCCATAAAACGTGTGATCTTTTTTTTAATGTTTTCATTAAAATGAGTAAACCATTTTTGTAGAAATTTAGGAGTTAACTCCTTTTCGCAACAACCGATTCGTTTGTTCTAGAAGATGTTGCAGATGAATTTGAGTAGAATGATGACAACAACAACGTTATCTGGGCTGTAATTTTATTTTCGTCCGATTTCTAAGAAAAAAGATAACAAACCTTGGGTCTTGGCAGTTGGATAGCAGCCCTTTTTAAAGTCCGTTACTGGGCATTATTGCAACTTGATATTTTGGAAGTATCGAAAGTATCTTCCTCTGTGTATAGTGGCTTTTTAAATCATATTCTTATAAAACAGCTTTGGAAACCTATGACATATTAAGCAGTCGACCTAAGAAGTAGTCATCTATCCACTTTTCATTGAATAATTTCTTTTTCCTCGGCAAATTTCCTTTTTCAGTCACCACTTTTTGAAATACATAGGCTATGCGGAAATGGAAAATGCTGAGTAATAATAACAAAAGAATTAAACGATAATACACACAAAAAAATAAAGGATCACTTGAAGAATTCAATCAGAATTATTATTTTTAAAGAATAATTCGACTAGTTTATCAGTTGAAAAGAATGAAAATAACCATTAGAGTTTTTGTTGTTAATGACGAAGCAAGCACTTTAAAAATTCAATTTCAAACCTAACGGTAAATATAATCATACACAGTCAAGTAGTTCAGGACCAACTTATTACCAAAGGATCAATTCCTAGCATGTAGCGTTTCCTTTTATTTTACAAGTGTCAGATCTCCCAGAGAGTGTAAGGCTGTTTCCTTCTGAAATGTGATAGGTACGGGACTGTACCATTAGACTTCCCTCTTTTCTACATTTTTAACAAAAACTAGTATCTTTACTTCTTTATCCTTTTTCGTTTCAATCGGTGATCTTTTAATTGTTTTACAGTGTTTATTTTTACGAAAGAACCGCAATTAATGAGGGTTCAGTCATGAAGTATGTTCAAAACAAAAATTCAATTCATAGCCATATGGAAATCATAGAGGTGTGTTGGTATTTCTTTGACCCTGTGTTCACTTCGGCGACCGTATTCAAATTTTGCCCAGGCCGCATGCGGGCTACAGGCCGTGGCTTGAACATGGGCCGCAACAAAACCCTCTCCGGGCCGCATGCAGACCGCAGGTTGGACACCACTGCTCTAGATCTTTATCAACGGTTGTATTGAGTCGCAACAACTCACAAGCATTGTAGTGAATTGCATATTTTTCGTGACTAATTTTGTACACCGAATTTAGTCCACTCCTGTCCTATCTATCAATGTCTATCCTGGCTGATTCTATGTTTCAGCGAACAAACGGCAAAAAGAAAAAAGGAAAGGTGCGTAAACACGAGTGTACCTTAATTTTCCATTCGAATCGATTTCGATTTTATATTTATAGCATGGGGTAGGGTTTGAACTCAAATCACTAAGCGCGTTTTTTCGCGTATCTATCGAGTGTAGTGTAGGGTAACAAACACGCATTACACAAACAACAAGCGCCTAATAGTCATAACATGTATAGTTAAAAAAAAATATTTCCGTTGGATAAAAATAAGTCAACGGCAGGTTAAGTTTTTAAGAATAAGTTAGAATAGTTTTTCACAGGTTTCAGCTTGAAATTAATGTAAGAATCCAGATCCAGTTTCCAATAGTTCAACGTAACAATGTGAGAACTTCCAAGAAAATAGTAAATTTGTATTGTTGTTAGACCAAATAATCTTACTCTACACTCTGTATTTTATTAATCATTATTTCTTAATGTGTATGTGCCTCTCCTAAATAAAGAGTAGACAAAAAAAGATCTAGAAACATAACTAGTGCTTATATGTGTAATAGTTTTCAAACTCTCATAGATGTAAAAGCTTCTCTCTTCGCACTAATTTTCTTCTTCTTTCGTGTCAATTCGATATAATCATGATATTTTAAAAGACTATAATAAATAAAAAAAAATCTGTTTTTTTTTCTTTCTTGCATGAAAAGAGCCTACGCTAACTTACTAAATTACCACATGACTCTATTTTCTATTGAATTCTCTGCCCGAGATTCATAATCATAATTCAGTTGTCAGTTTTGATTTTTGATAAGTGTATGTTTGTGTATATTTGAAAATTTTAAACCAAATAGTACGGTGTATTCTTTTCCTACTGTGGTATATGACATACTGCATGGGATTGACTGAACATTTAAATGAAAGATTCACTATTATAATTGAGGCAAAAATAATAATTACCAACAAAAACCTTCGGAAATCTAAATGAAATATTTTATATAAACGAATTTTCCTCAGTACGATGCATGCATTGGGAGCCCTAATTCGGTGTAAGTAATATCATGAATTATAAACGGCAATAATCAAATCACACTGCTTTCGCCGCAAAGAAATGGTTGCTAATATACAATACATCATACTTTCCATTTATAATCGATACCTATATTAGTTGTTTTTTTTTCAATGGTCTCGATATTTTTTTGGAAAACATTTCTACTGATGATCGTTTTGATAAACTCATCCACAGACATTCGTACACCCAAAATCACTCATGCAACAAAAACACATTTGCACATATCATAAAGTAGATTTGACAGCATTAGAAAAAGGATAAACTGCTGTAGATATTTGTTGGTTTTAAGCTATTGATTTTTGTTGCAAAACCGTGTCGAATGTGTCGAATAATTTCTCTCAGCGACTTTTCTTGGATTTCTGTGGAACACGGAATGTTTGCGAATTTGATTGTCTGGGAATTATATTCGGCCTCAGCTCTTTCCCATACTCTGACACTTCTCTTTACGTTGCACAGGGGACTTTACACAACGGCTCTGGTCGATGAATAGGTGTAGTCGAGGGCAACCTGACCTCCTCATCCGCCCGTGCATTACCAGCAGTGCCGACATACCCCGGGACCCAGCGTAATGTTACTATGTTTGAAAAGCCCAATTCTTGCAGTGCTTGCTAGCCGCTCCACACTAGTTTTGATGTAACAGCACATGCCTGGCTATCAAAGAAGTTTGCTAGGGATTTATTATGGTAACCTCCAGTTCGGGAAACTCAGCTCAAGCCTCAATGGCGTGTATTGTTGCTTGGAAGACCGTTGGATATCTTTCTATAGGGATAAAGTGTCCTCTTCTGTCTTAGAGCCAACCGTAATCCACTGTATGGTGTCGAAGGATAATTCTGAGTATTTAACTTTTCAGTGACGCGAAGTAGGAGTGATCGAAGAACAGTTTCTCTACCTAATGGTCTAGTGTCATTCTGACTACAAGGCTTCCACTGTGCTAATATTCTTGTGCTGGACTGTGCTTAATGTCCTTGTTACACGCAACAAGTCTTGAATAGTTGATACTATATTTTTGCTTCTGCCAAGACATGGATGTGCAAAGGGGGCAAATGCATCAAAGTCGTCGTGGGACAAATAGTTATTCGTACTACTTACCACATTGAGACAAACCAGCCTCTGTATCTTTCCCAGTATGCTCTTATCATCCGTAATGCAATAGCGGGATTGACTCCCCAAGTTTTACCTACACATTGTCTGTCTACATATTACCAATGCCTTAGTGGTCATTTCAGAGATTGCCCTCGTAGGGTATATTCGACCAAAGTTTTTTGTCGAGGATGACACCATATTTGGCATTATCTGCCAATAGTACTGAAGAGTTGTAGATGATAGGGCACCTGATATGTCTAAGTTTTTTTTTATTTATTAGAGAATGACACCACAACGGTCTTGGATGGATTTACTCGAAGGCTGTTGGCGTCGCACCAGTCTTATGCTATGCGCAGCGCTCATTGAAGGATATCAGGCAGAACCTCTTCAAATTTACCTCTAACCGTGATCACCAAATAGTCTGCGTATGCTTGAACAGAAACTCATTTTGTTGTTAAGTTCCCACAGAAACTTATCAACCACGATGCACCCCAGGAGTCACGTATGGCATTAGCTATGAGGGTGCAATTTACCAATCTAGACTCACCCGACATGTGGTGGTTGTATCCACACCTTTAGACCTTGGTGGCTAAGAACGAGGTGTGGACAAAAGCTTCCATAATATCAAGGAGAGCTGTTAGAGCAGTTTCCTTCACCATTATTGTCATTATCAAAAAAAAAAAACATTTCGCACGATACTGTGCAGAGCAGTCTCATTTGACTTTGCCGCTTGGTATGAAAACCGCTTCTCATGCAGTGGACTGCCACTATGGAGCCGAATGTGCAATCCAGAATTTTTCCATTATTTTCTGTATAAAAGTAGTCGGGCTAATACGCCTATAGGATTTCGGGTCATCTGTGGAACAGGCGGCAAAGGCCCGAAGTCGGGCTGTCGCGCCACGATGATGCTGATGGTGGAACGTTTCTTCATTTTAGAAATGATTATCGCCCTTATTTTTCCCCTGGAATAGCTTTGCATTATGAGCTACCCCTGAAGATTCTTAAAGGGAATGGTATCAATCCTTATTACTATGTTACTTTACATTTAAATATAAAATATAAGAATAGAAAGTGCATCTGATTTTTCATTAGAAATATGTCTATTTCAACTTACTATTGTGGACCGAAATTTGCTCGCAAAATGTGGTCACATACCGAAATTTTCTCTGCAAAAAAGGTGGTCGTGTACTAAAATTCGCTCGTAAAAAGGTGGTCACGCTAGTTATACGAATAGGAGGTATATCCTAGCAACTGTACCATCCAGAATTTATATGCTAACGAAACGTCAACAAAGCATTGCTAGAGATGTTGACGCGCCCATGAGTCACTGTCTAAAAAAAATGGTCGTTCAAGATTTTGTTTGATTGGGAATTAAAGTTGTCATGGAACAAATATTAAAAAATAACACTTGGTAAGTCATACTAAATTGTGTTGTACTTCTAATTAACCCTAAGGACTGCCACAAATGTATTTTTTTCTCCAAATTACTGAAATTATGCATGTAGATTGTAGATTTGCTTTACAACGTTATCGTACTTCGTAGTTTGCATGAGTAATATTAACAAATATTGGAGAAGTGATGGAGTTTGGTTTACATTGAGTTATGCAGTATTTGTACGTACATGCGCTATACATAATTAGGACTATAATGATGTCCAACCGTTACTGGAATTCAATTGAAATATTGTCTTATCGTCCATGACATTTAAAACTGAAATGTTGAAAAAAAGTACTGTTTTGTAATGTATATATTTTTCTTTTTAATATAGTTTGTCACATTTGTGGAATTCATATCACCTTATTCCTATGCTCTTCATTTCCTCTTTCTTTTTTTGTTATGTTTATCTTTAAGTTTAGATTCTAATTTTTCAACAAAAATCAAAGATGACTAATACAAATATGTTTGTTAAGAAAAATTACGACTTTATCCTAATTCACAAATAAGCTATATATGTATGTAGTAGTACACAAAAAAAAAAACGCTTTTGCAAATCCGAATTACAGATTAACTGAAACTGCGCGACTTCTGAGAAATGTCCGCAGTGTATTTAGTCGACGAGCAAACACCAGAATTGATACGGAGCTTGAATTGTCTCGTGAGTATTTGATTTTTGTTACAATTAATTTCAAATTCCATTCAGTTGATTCTTATATTTCTTAACAATAGTAGTTAGATGTGTTTCTAGTAATACACAAAAATTGAAATTGTTGTGCTAAATCGGATATGAAGGAGTTCTAGCGGGTGTTCGTGTTTTCATTGGGGTGGTCTTTTTTCCTTTCTGCAGAAACATAGCTCGCATTTTGTTCCAGAGAGGGTCCACACATTCGATACCTGAAATATGTATATAATAGATAAGGGCGGTCCAGATGTTAGATGCATCTCTACGTTTTTTTAGTGTAGCCAATAACAATATAAAACTACAAAAACCTACATCCTATAGCTCTTACCGTTGAAGCTAGGATATCAAGGCCGAAAAGATTATTTGATAACGTGCAAACAGAAACCAAAAGTTTTTAAAAACTTAAACTCCATTCTTTCATTCACTTTAGGGATATTGTTAGTCGAATTAATTTTTGGGGTAAATATGGGCTTTGTCTTCTACAGCGAATGCGCTCAGGCGAAGAGAAATTATAACTAAAATTTTGAACTCCTCGAAGTTTGTCAAAAAGACAGGCCGCTAGGAAAAAGAACCAATAGGCACGTTCGCACATTAAGCGCCATCCAAAAAATGTTCCGGGTCAACTAGTTTTAATTTTTCATTTTTGATTGTGTTCGCCAGATTAAAAATATAGAACATATCCGGAAAAATATTTACTATATGTTTATTAATTAGCTTGATATCAAAAATTAAGTCAAACTTCAAAACTTTTAATTTTCCACAATAAATTCCCCATCTAGCGATGCAAGCGACATCTCTTTAAATATCTATCCTGTGTTGGTTTATTAACCCGTATAGCTCTCTAGGTTAATTCAGGATAACGCATTGTTGTAATTGAGTGTTGTTAACCTCCACTGGAGTTAGAAAAAAACCGACTAATACTGATCGTTGTCGAAATTCCCTAGAAAACACACACCAGGCATCAAAACTGCACAACTTGCGTTGCCGAGCTACAGACGCATACTAAGTTGGTGTACATAATGAAACCAAGTGTCACAAATATTGCAATTTCACTGAAAAATATAATTCGCACTTGCACATTGCAAGAACATTGAATACATTATAAAACTTCGTTCTTGGCATGCTGCCGCCTTTTATGCGATGGCTGTCATCCAAAACAATGTCTATGTGTTGATAATTCTCTGACTGCAGTGTAAATATTGGGTTGTTCGGGAAGTCATTTCGTGTTTTTTAATGATTTTCAAACTTCTTTTATTAATACAAGCAACAAACATTAATCAATTATGTATTGGCCATTTTGTTCGATAACCTTTTGCCATCTTTCAGTCAGCTGCATAATGCCGCGCTCGAAGAAAGTAGAAAACTGAAAACCGAGACGAATGTTTTTCCATTTAAATGGTTCTGCAGTGAACGGAATAAGTGGTAATTTGATGGTGCAAGGTCAGGGCTATACGGTGGATGAGGCATCACTTCTCAGCCTAAGGCCAATAATTTTTTACGAGTGACCAACGATGTATGGGGTCTGGCGTTGTCTTGATGGAAAATGACACCCTTACGATTTGCCAGTTGTGGTCGTTTCTCCTTGATTTCTTTGTCCAATTTCACTAGCTAGCGACAGTACACATCTGAATTGATAGTTTGGTTCCTTGGGAACAGCTCAAAATAAACAACACCTTGGAAATCCCACCAAACAGACAGCATAACCTTCTTTTGATGGATATCTGCTTTTAATGTCGATTGTGCAGGTTCGTCTCGCTTGCTCCAAGATCGTTTTCGCACGACGTTGTCGTAAAGAACCCATTTTTCATCGCCCGTTATGAATCGTAAAATAAAATACTTTGTTTCCGTTATACTGTCGGTGTTTTATTCTTCACGACTGCAACCACGTGTTTCGGATGCAACATGCTCGATTTACAACTTGATGATCAAACCTTCCTTCAGTGAGAAAAATCTGTATTCCACGCTTCCAAGTGGGTGTAGCAACTTGGCAGTTACACTTGGCACTGCTTGATAAAGTTCAGCAATGTCCAGCGGCCTTTCCTCGTTTTAGTGCAATAATTGCAGCGACTAACTTCTGTTTAGTCAGGATAGTGGACTGTATACGCACATTTTGATGGTTAGCTAAATTATCTATGAGGGGAAACTTCACCAGAGATTACACAGTTCAAGGCCGTGGCGAAGTGTTCTTTTTATCGCCTCGTTTGATCTTCCTCCAAGATAAGTAGCTTTCCATCAGTATCCTTCATCGGATGTTGTCTGGAGTTACGACCTCCTGTAAACTCCTTAGTGACACCGTATACGGCGTTTAAGTTGATACTTCTTGCGTCTTCTTCTGCTGAGGCTAGAAGAGAATCCGCATAAACTCTTTTATCGCGTCGCACACTACGCCGAACTTCTCGAGCTTTTTGACGGTAAAAGAGCTCGATACTGCTTCGATTGTCGTCTGATGCTGCAGCCAAACGAACCTTCAGCTCTTTTCTTTCAACAATCCACTGCCATGTCGGACATCCGGGGCTTATTCCGGCAATCTGGGTTTGGCCAAGGATGACATCTGCGCTGTCAATGTACGTATTTTATATTATATCCCAGTTTTTATTTATGTCACTATCTAGGTGACTAATTATCTCAGCTGCTTTTTGCGCAAGATGGTCGTTATATTGTTGTAAGACAGCTGTATGTTTTAATCGAGCGGTGTTGAATTTGCGGCGCCTGGGTTTTTCGTCGCTAGGACGGCGCACGGCTACAATACACAATCGAACATTAGCGATCATAAGATAATGGTCTCTATCCATCCCAAAATCGGCACCCTTCTTGTTTCGAACGTCCAGGAGGCGGCTTTTGTATCTTTTACTAATGGCAAAGTGGTCGATCTGATTTTGTGTGCTGCGCCGATCAACAGAGTATCAACTGGTTTTGTGGTGGTTCTTATGTTCAACCATAGTACCATCGATGAAGAGACTGTGAAAGTGGCAGAACTCTACGAATTTTTCACCGTTGTCATTACGATCCCCAAGACGTGTCTCCCCATCACATGTCCGAGCCCATAGTTATCAGCGCCAACTTTCCATTCCTTTGCCATTATAATGTCACCTTTAGGTGTTCTGCTCTCAACAGTGTTTAGTTGTTCATAGAAGGAGTCTTTCGCCAAGACATTGTCGGGTTCAGTTGGAGCATAGCATTGTATTATTGTAATGTTCCTCATTTAGGTCCGGAACCTGACGGTAATGATTCAGATTTCGGAGATCGGATCCCAGGATTAGAGACAGTTTCGTGCGGCTCTGGTTAAAAGGAGCCCACACCTGACTCCCGACTACTACCGGTAGCTCTACCGGAGTACAACATTACAGTGCTACTCGTTGGAGAGATAAATTCTCCGCTGTTCCTCCATCTTATAGTATCTTACTAATTCCTAAAATGTTTAATTTATAGGGGTAAAAAGAACTAGGTTTTTCCTTATACTGTAAGCGTTTTTATTTGTAGGCATACAATTGTTCTAGTTCTTTTTACCCCTATAAGTAACTGTAAGAACAATGGACACAAATTTTAATTTAATTTATACCACAGAAGTTCACTCTCTAATTGAAGAAATCGTGCGTCATGGGGACCTTCTGATCCATTGTCCAGGAGAGCGCGCACATTCCAGAATCCAATCTTTGTCATTGTACAATAGCTAAAAATCGTAACCGTTGAGTCAGTGCTTATCCGAGGCTTAATTGACGTTTCGTTATCATGTAGAAGATTTCGGATAGTGCTGGCATACACAGGTCCTTTGTTTGTCGGTTCCAACGACAGGCCGTCAAAGGGAAAGAACGTAGTCTTATTCTTACGCCCCACACCACAGGGGGAATGTTTACCTCAACCAAATCATCGCACCGCCATTACTGGCGGCTTGACTTGGTTAGCAATGGTCGGCGACCACGGCCATTCCAAGAGGCGCTCACGAGGAGGACTATGGCAGAGGATTTTTGACCACCTCCCTCCCCTCGCCCGTGAATGTTCGAATTAAGAATTGCAATGAAAATGTTGTGAAACTATGGTCCCTAAAAACGGGGTTTCACAGTACCATGTTGGGCGCTACTTCGGTTTCTATTTTACTACCTGATCGTAAATTTACTACAACTAATTTGGATGTTTAAAACTATTCTATTTTTCTTTGATTTATTGATCTCAATCCTAATTTTTTTGTGTGAAGTCCATACTAGCAGCTGCATCATCCGAAAAATATGCTATCGAAACGTCAACATGCAAGAGATGCTGGCGCGCCCGTGCCCCTGATCTTTAGAATATTGCCTTTAAAAAAAATCATGCGAACTAGCCTATTCGCACCATTACCATTTCAGTATTGTTTGCTCGAAATCTTTTTATCAGTAATATTTTCAAAACGGTAAACTTGTGGTGGGATCTGGGATTAGAGTCTGAAATTAAAAACTTCCGGAAAGTTGGCACATCGACAACATATAAACGCCAACTGAAAATCTTCAGGCGGGCTGGAAATTAGATGAAATCTCAAAAAAATAATTTTACTATGTCGAAGATTACTATTACAACATACTTATCTCTTCAAGTTGGTCCGGACAATGTTTGGAAGTATTGGAGCTCTTTTAAAGATATCGCGTTCAATCTATAGGAACCCTTGTAGATCACACACACACAAATTCTTTGTTAAATTATTGTATAATTAAGGATTATTTATATTTTATCAAGCATATTCAAATTTCGGCATCGTGATTAATAATAACCTTAAAATATACGAGTACAATCGATATTTACTAAACTCCACTTTTGATAAAAATGTGCAAAAATAAAAATAAATATGAACTAGCTTTTCAAAGCAAACGCATGAGATCTATTTTGAATCTCGTAGCGAGTCTAGATTTAATATGTTAGTAAATGTCACGTAACTTGCTAAAATCTATACTCGTCTGAACATATTATAAGTTTTAATCTGTTTGATCTCATCGATTTAAAAATTCTCATTATACGCTTATTTGGTCAAACATATTTCGTAGAGACACATTTACATATATGTATCTCATCGATTGCTTAAACACGAACTTCTAAATGTCACTCCAGCACATAATACACTTATTTCCAATAATTATATAATAATTTTTTTTTCTTGCATTTGGTAACTGTCCTGTTTTTTTCTAGATGGGTACGCATTTTCGCAGGAGGAGGGTGGAGCAGTTTCACAATCAGTCGTCATTCGAGCATACGATACAAACTTACGAAAACCCGAAGGCAACTAAAGGGACATCAGCACTTTAGAAAGTTCTTAATTAATTTATTTAGGCTTCACACATACAAGACATTTAGATAGCATTAACTATACAACTAAAAAAAACTATTAAATAATTACATGTATATGAATGAAACAAATAAAACAAGGTCCAGAAAATAAGTGTTAATTTTCGATTTTTGTTGTTATAAAAAAAAACTGCTGATAAAGTAAATGACCTAGATTCATTCATTACAATTATATTAAAATAAACACGGCGCTCGGCGGTTATATGTACTCGTACGTTATCTTATCCAACAAAAGTATGCAAAAATTTAAAAATGATTTTTTTCCTGTTTTACTTTTAATTTTGTTTTGTGGAGCGAATTTGTGACATGCATTTTCTTATGTAGTAAGTATGTACCAATAGTCACATACACATTAATATTGTTGGCATCTTATTCAATACACGTTTTTATGCAGCTAGATAAACGGCTATTTTCGTAATTACTATATGATTTGAAGGAATTTTCTTTGTTTACTAAGCCAAGTGAGACGATGTAATTTTTCACTATTAAATATGTGAATGTACGCTTTTCTTATGTAAATTTACACAGGCAAATCTAGTGATTAAGTATTTTACTAAAAAACATGAGAATCTAATGGCATTATGATAGTACGAGTATAGTTAATATTTGCTTTAAAACTTAAAAATAT
Organism: Chloromyia formosa; assembly: GCA_964017055.1. Lineage (NCBI taxonomy): Eukaryota > Metazoa > Arthropoda > Insecta > Diptera > Stratiomyidae > Chloromyia > Chloromyia formosa. The sequence continues at coordinate 26,863,457 of OZ024815.1, read as the reverse complement.
GTAAATAGGAAAAGAACTGATTTCGAGCACGAGATATTATTGTTACTTAATCGTTTAAACGAAAGAGAGTCTATTGAGCTACCTATGTAAAGCAGCTGTCTATTTTTTACACTTTCTTTCTAATATCTTGAAAAACTGTCACATTAAATTTTGTTTAAGTTGAAAAGTATCTGTAGTGTTCTATTTGTAACTAAACATGGATTTACTACTATTATATATTTGTTATGTGTCAATATTTATTGAATAAAATAATATTCCAATCTAAACGTGTGTTATTTGTGTGAACTCCTGACACACAGTCGAATCATTGGATAAGTTCATAACACACAACGGTTGGCATACTGTTGCCAATTGGTTTTATGAATTCTCTTCACTGAGTTTTTGATGGACACAACATGCTGTGAAAAATGTCATTTTCGCCATCACAAAAATTTCTCCGCTGGCTAGGACCAGCATATGAAGGCAATTCCGAAATGACACCCGCATTGTCATAGTCATACGATTTTTTGTCAGTGGTCAATTTTGACCTATGAAATATGACAATTGATGAATGACTAGATGCGACTGTTGCTTATAGCACAACAACCTGTTACCCCTAGTCCACACTCATAGACAAGTTCCGCAACTCGTGTCTATAGACAGGGTTCTGCGATTTTTTGGAGACAAATCGGGAAGAATTCGAGTGTTCTGCAACTGCATGTACATGTCTATGAGTTGTCTATCGTGTGTCTATGAGTTCCCATCAAGAATGGAAAACTTGAGACATTTGTGCAACATTTCGTCGTTTTCGCAAGAGCATATAGCGTGCGGTTAGATAATTATCGTTTATTTGAGTATTTTTGAAATGTGGACAACAGAGAAAACATATCAACTCTTTTATATTTTCTAACTTTAATAAATGTTTTCACTAAAATTATCACTTTTTTATTATTCGTACTTACGAAGTAGCACGAAGTTTTTTAGCGAAGATATTATGGCTTCACAAACTTCCGGGACAAACGATGATATCGTCTGCTTGGAAACCCTTAATATATACATAAGGCTAGTAAATGAATCACCACTCGCCAGATAACGAAGCGTTACCAACTGAGGACAGGTGGAATGCTTTCTCTAAATCTTGTGTCTTGTATTGAAATTTTACTTCAAACTATTTGTAGCAATATCTCAAAATCCGTAGCGGTTAATGTGGAAAAATTTTGGAAGCCTAAGCCATCTTCCAATTTCAGCTTTTTTAATAGATTAAGCCCGAATTTAGGCCCATCTACAAACAAGTTCCGTTTAACAAACGTTTGCGGGCTTTCTTCCCTTTTTCATTAGCAAAGATAAAGGCTACACAAGCAGCAATTCCACAGGCCGCTATTTCAGTTGCCATGTCTCTCAGAAGCTAAATGTAGATGTGGACGAGCAACAAAGTCCATAAAAATGTCCCGAATTGTTCGCGATTGTCTAAATACAAAATCCTCGATTTGTCTATAGACAATCGCACGATTTTGTCTATGAGTGTAGACAAGGGGTTACAAAGCTGCTTCGATACTGCTGGCACAGCGTGTTGCTATTCCGCTTTTTTTATGAACTTAGCCATTATCATACAATAATATCCGGAGGTTGTTGACAGCGGTTCTGCGTACCGGAGCGACCCGTTGTTTTCAAACAACGGTCATGACCTACCATACCCCCTTTAACGTCAGAAGAAAGTTATGTGTGTGTATATTTATGCCAGCGTCGATTTTTTTATATCAATTTGGAGCAACATTCATCGGCGATGGGTAGCGCAGTGCATAGAGGCACCAGTCTCATGTTTGACTAACGGCGTTTCGGTTTCGAATCCCATCTACGATGACGTTCGTGGACATGGATGTTTGTGTTGTCTCCCCCTGTGGTACAAGGCGTAATAATAAGCCACATCATCTTCCGACTTGTCGCATGTAGGCGGTTCAATGGGATAGCAGGAGGTGCATGCTGGTAACTGCATTCTCCGAAACTAGCTAACACAATTTATTGACACGGTGACGGCCGAGTATTTGGCAAACTGACAGGGTTGCAATTTGCTGAACAAAGCAATTCTCTTTTTTTTAAGCAAAGATGCAACCTGCTGACAGAAAACACGCGAAACTGGAAATGGGTGGATTACCAATTTGCTCTGACCTGCTAGGTCGCTTCTCCTACCCCTCCGGAACTTTACTATGGCGACTCGGTAAAAACAACAAATTTTAGTTTAATAATAAAGGAAATGAAAATTATAAAGCCGTAGTAACGCTTGTAACATGTTCCAAGCCAGGTGAGCCCAATTTTTTACGCATGGCTGAGAACATTTTACGAGCATTACTATAGCTACTTGTTATAAATAAACGATTTTATTTATTTTATTTCTAACTAAATAAAATTGTAAATTTTTCACATTATTTCATGCAGGACGGAAGAGAAGAGCAGAAAAGTTGGACAGAAAGGACAGAGAAAATGAACAGACCGGTCACACTGCACTGAACTGATATTTGATGAGAATCTGGTTCTTGCTCGTATTGATCGAACGGGTTTTTCTTCAAAATCTCCGTAATATCCGTAAATTCCGTTTAAAATTCCGTATATTTTTAAGCTAGGGTAAGAAATCCGTATAAATACGGAAAAGTTCGTATATCTGGCAGCCCTGTACTGGACACGGTTTTCGAAATACGCATCCGGGGCACAACACAAGGCTGATTATTGTTTTGTAAACTTGTAGCTTAGCCTTCCTGTGCATGCTGCTTGATTTAAAGAGCATCGAATAGAACCTTCGGTTTGAAAGTTGGATCTGACGTTTCATCGCCACTTTTTGCTATGTTCGCCCCAAGGTAAATGAAGTTGTCCACCCTTTCGATATTGTATGTTATTATGATGTATACATAAAAGAAAGTGGATCATTTTCAATCCATTGCAAACGTATGTAGCATGGATATTAAATTGAATCAACTGAAGTCTTTCACCTATTAACGTTTCCCCAAATTGTCTACTTTCTCTGTCCGCGAGTCTCTATATAAAGGCGATGTACCGTTCCTGATGGTCAATACTTTAATAGTAGATAGTTCTGTTGACTTGTCGAGCAAAATCCAATTTCCACTCCCCCAATCATTTAATCCGAGATTTTAGCTCACTTTCTGAAACTAAAAAAAAATTTCATATATGTAAATTAACTTTTTCCCGGTTGCAAAAATTACCGTTACTTCAAAGATACAAGTGTTCAAACTTTAAAGAAATTTCAAAATCGATTTTTCATTAAAAATTCAAAAGATAATATTATAACGGTACTTAAAACTAACAAATCTGCCAAGTTGACAGAGGAGAAAGGGGAGAGGGAGTCAGAGGCCCGTTCTCCAGTTTTCCTTGAATATTTCGAAAACGTTTAGTTCTACAAAAAAAAGTTCTTAAGGCGAATTATTTCCTACAAAATGAATATCATACATTAGACCTCAAAATGGTATAGTATACCTTAGACCATAAGCCAAGGAAAACTGAAAATGACCATTGACACACACTTCCTGACAACTTATCAACGGAGATTTGGAAGCATATATTCAGAAGACTGCTTTCATTAATTTTGCAAAATTTAAAAACTACAGAAATTTGTTTTCCCGTTATTATATCGACGTTTACACTAAAAACCGAAATATTCAAGAAATAACGAAGGAAATGAATTGAACCCTCTTTATCCCACATTTTCCGACCCGCTATCAACGAGGCTATTATTCATATATTCAGGAGACTCTCCAAATCAATTGTGCCAAATTTCTAAAACATGCATTTTTTTCCTATTTTCATTCGTAGCGTGGACTATTTGTTAAGTCAACGTGGAAGTAATTTGTTTCATCTTCAGACCATGTTAATCTCGGATTAAGTGATTGAGGGAGTGGAAAATTTTGATTTTGCTCGACAAGTTCAGCTTTTTGAAATAATTTACAAAAAATGCTATAACTCTGCAACGGTTAAAGAGACAGTGTCCATGTTATACGAATCAACAGTACTATCAACCATTAAAGTATTTACCATCAGGAACGGTACACTCTGTAGATTTGAGTGATCCACAAATCTGTTCAGGCAATTGGGCCAATAGTTTTAGGTAACAACAAATCCAAAAACTGTAAAAAAATTGAGAAGAAAGTCTTTCTCAATTAGATTTTCAACCGATCAGCTGACGCGGCGAGGCGTCGTGTCTAGTAATTTTTCATCAAATTTCATGGAAAGGAAGTTGAATTTGAAGACACAGAAATGACACTACGAACTCATATCTAATCTTCCTATCACAAAACCTTATGCTTGCTAAACATGCAGAATTAACTTTGGGGTATACTGTATAAAGTAACCACCGCCTGGTTTGATATCAAAATAATAAAAATCTTATGCTTGCTAAACATGCAAAGACAAAGAAGTAATCGATTTATGTTGGAACCAACAGGTGAACAAGAAGATAAAGGCACCTTCTTCCAGGTTTCTTATCGCAATTAACTTTGGGGTATATAAAGTAACCATCGCTTCCCCTGGGTCTGGTTTGATAATAAAATGCGGAAACTAGTGATTCTTCTTTGTGCTTCTCTGGTGTTGGCATCGAATTTGAATACGTCAAATAGGAGAAAAAGAATACACGCGCGGATTGTAGGCGGTCGGCAAACCTCGATTGAAGAGTTCCCTTATCAAGTCTCTGTTATACATGGACGAGCCCACACTTGCGGGGGTTCAATCTATAACCCGGATATTATTATCACTGCTGCTCATTGTCTTATAGATGTGAAATTCGACGATTTGGCTGTCGTTGCTGGTACTTCCGACTGGGAGAATGGCGGTGTAGAACGTGCTGTGAAAAAATTTGTGTTGCATCCAAAATATAATCGGAAAACGTTCGATAATGATATTGCAATTATAAAACTGGCGGAAATGTTACCATTCGGACCGACAATTCAACCCATTCAACTTCCTCAGTATCGACAAGAGTTCAAGCCGGGATCCGCCGGAGTAGTGAGTGGATGGGGTGCCTTTGGGGAGAATAACGATGATGAGCCTGACGAACTCCACTTTACAACGCTCAAAATAATAAGCTATCAAGATTGTGTGAAAGCGTATGATGATATCAGTCCTGTTACAAGAAATATGATGTGCGCATGGATTAGAAACGGAGGATATGGAACATGTCAAGGAGATTCTGGAAGTGCTCTAGTAGTGGGAAACGTCCTGGCCGGTATTGTATCCTGGGGATTGGGCTGTGCGAGGCCCAACATCCCGGAGGTTTATACTAAAGTGTCAACATATCGCAGATGGCTGGATTTACATATTAAAGCAATTAGAAAGTAATGAGGATTATTTCTAATAAATATTGTTTCAGAATCCGGACACCTAGATATTTAATTACAGCGAATTTCCTAAAACCAAGCTTATTGTAATTGTCTAGATAACGACTGTGTTGAACAATCAGATGTCTAGTAAAGATACACAACGTACACGATCGTAATGAGCTACTCTGTTCTAGATAGGAAATCTGTCTGTGTGTGTTTTCCTGTGATGTTTCATTGACAAGCTATTTTTCCGAAGTTGGGAGTCATGGATAAAAATATAACGCGGACTGTTCGAAATCACCAATGTGTGGTGGGACCTTTATTGCCAGTACATTCAAATTATTGTTTATAACATAGAAATTTGTTTAATTAAATAGCATGAATGTTTAATAGTCATGTAAACCAATTACAAATATATTTCAGTAATGAATTGTTTACTGTACCTATTTTGCAATAAATTTGCATAGTCCAAAGCTTCTCAATTATTTTATGGTTCATTTACACGTGAACATTGAGCAAAACACGAATACGTCAAATAGAAGAAAAGGAATACGCGTGCGGATTGTAGGCGGTCGGCAAACCTCGATTGAAGAATTCCCTTATCAAGTCTCTATTATACATGGACGAGCCCACACTTGCGCGCTTGGTGGCCGTGGTCGTTCGGTCACCGCTCTACGGTACTAATCTAGAGCTCGGAGTTCCAATCTCGGCGCGATCAAGAACTACCTGTGAGTACTAATAGAAGTCTCACAGTGCTCCGAGCTTGTCAGAATAAAGGCGGCGCGGATAGGAGGTGCATGGAAGCAATTGCACTTCCGAAAAGTAGATATGCTATCGAAACGTCAACAAGGCACAGAAATGCTAGAGATGTTGACGCGCTCATGCCCCTAGAGGGGTCAAAACAATTAATAACAACCACACTTGCGGGGGTTCAATCCATAACCCAGATATTATTATTACTGCTGCTCATTGTATTATAAATGTGAAAAACGACGTACTTCCGACTGGGAGAATGGCGGTGTAGAACGTGCTGTGAAAAAATTGTGTTGCATCCAAAATGTAGTATAATCCGAAAACGTTCGATAATGATATTGCAATAATAAAACTGGCGGAAATGTTACCATTCGGACCGGCAATTCAACCCATTCAACTTCCTCAGTATCGACAAGAGTTCAAGCCGGGATCCGCCAGAGTAGTGAGTGGATGAGGTGCCTTTAGGGAGGATAACGATGATGATCCTGCCGAACTCCACTTTACAACGCTCAAAATAATAAGCTATCAGGATTTTGTGAAAGCGTACGATGATATCAATCCTGTTACAAAAAATATGATGTGCGCATGGATTAGAAACGGAGGATATGGAACATGTCAAGGAGACTGTTGAAGTGCTCTTATAGTGAGAAATGTCCTGACCTTGATTGTATCCTGGGGATTGGGATGTGCGAGGCCCAACATCCCGGAGGTTTATTCTAAGTGTCAAACATATCGCAGATGGCTGAATTTACATATTAAAGCAATTAGAAAGTAATGAGGATTATTTCTAGTAAATATTGTTTCAAAATCCGAACACCTAGATATTTAATTACAGCGAATTTCCTAAAACCAAGCTTATTGTAATTGCCTAGATAACGACTGTGTCGAACAAACAGATGTCTAGTAAAGATACACAACGTACACGATCGTAATGAGCTACTCTGTTCTAGATAGGAAATCTGTCTGTGTGTGTTTTCCTGTGATGTTTCATTGACAAGTTATTTTTCCGAAGTTGGGAGTCATGAGTAAAAACATAACGCGAACTGCCTACATACAGATGATGTGGCCAGATTTGAGATTGTACACCTAGATTTAAGAGGACATCGGTGACAGCCGCCAGTTTTATGTTGTCAAAACTGCGATATCTTGAATGGCAACCAAAGTGTACTCCTTGTATCCAGGAGAGTTTTGGATGTTGCCTAACAGAGAGTGTAGTGCAGTATCACTGATCTTCCCATCTAGTATGCATATTCGGAGGTAGCCAGCATAATATGGGTTTAGACTTTAAATAATCAGCGACTTATTGGCTCATCCATTCAACGCGGGCTTGAAATATTCGGTATCCAGAAGGCGAAGTTATCTTTTTTTTCCTTTTCCGAAGGAGATTGGGCGCATATTTTCAAATTCGCATCAGGCGCCTGGCACTGTCACTGCTTTGGTTAACTCGAACCAATTGAAATAAACGCACGTGCATGGACAAACAAAATGGAATTAATAGAAAGCCACTAAGACATACTATGTATGTACGGTACTGGGCCTAAGTTAGGTTCGGTTAGAGAAGTTGCTGTGTAGAATATAGCATACCTATATCACCCCTGGGCCGGTTGTGATACTTGCAATCTCAAACGCCATGAGTGTAGTCGCCGAACCATCCGGAGCTGTCAATAAAAAGATGTAGATGGCCAGGACTCAACGCCTATCGAGTTATCGAGGTAAATAACATAGAGGGAACCTTGAGTATTCTTTCCTCTGCCGGCCGGAGCAGGGCAGGTGCACAGGATGTGACCTATTGTCTCCACCTCCTCCTCACCCTGACAGCTTCTGCAATAATCATTGTAAGGAAGCCGAAGACGCTTAGCATGCTCACCTATCAGGCAGTGCCACATAATGATACCCACAACCTTCATAAGATGCCTTCTCATCAGCGTCAGCAAACCCGACGGGCGGATTGAAAGTCGGTCAAATCTGCTTTGTAACATTGCATGTACTTCCAATTAGCCATCCGATATTAATATCAATAGCGTTGCTCTTGATTAGCTTCTTACATGGTATTTTGACATTGCGAAAACACCCCACGTTCACATTGGTCGTATCCGCCCGAGCCAGCTTGTCCGGCTGTGAGTCGCAATCCAGAACAAAGCGTGAGGACAAAAGGACTCTTTTGATCATGAAATGAAACAGAAACCGAACCTTGCAGGGGTATATTCTGATGCGGGATGATGAGACCAATGCACGGGCATTTTCAGTCCTTTGATGACGAAAAAAGGCATTATTGGCAATGAAGTGATAGATGGGTATCATATGACTGGGGGTCATGAGGCGAATGTACAATACTAGACTACTGCCGATGGTATTTTGAGCCCTTTGGTGAGGAAAAAAGAACATTCTTGGCAATGAAGCGATATCTAGACAAGATGGGTATCATATTACTGCGGGTGATGAATGCATCAGACTACTAATGATGGCATTTTGAGTCGTTTGATGAGGAAAAAAGGACATTCTTGGCAGTGAAGTGATATCTAGGCCAGATGGGTGTTATATGACTGGGGGTATTGAGGTGATTACACTAGACCACTTTTAAAGGCATTTTGAGTCCTTTAGTCATGGCGAGTTGCTTTCTACAGTTTGGCCTGTATATCTACATGGCAAATACTCGTGGTATCCAGACGCAGCGGTTATTGCAAAAAATCGCCAAACATCGAGCAATTGTCGGGTGCTGATTCACGCTATTTCCGCACTACTCGATACACATCGTTTTTCAATTCTAGATAATGAAAATTTTTGTCATTTGAATTCTATATGGACGAAAGAGGAAGTATGGGCTCCCCTTTTGATTTTGACGAGCATTAAGTCACCAAGTCGGTTGGGCCGGCTCCTGCTTCTTATCAACAGCTGTGGCAGGTTAATAAACGTTCAATCGTGCGGCCAAATCATTTGATCTAGTCAGATTACTTGATTCGACACAAACATTTGTATTTATTTGGCAGTCTCATATCAAGCTTTCTGGCCAGATCAACTGTTTTAGCCACAAGTGTGAATCTTGCGTTAAACTCATTAGATATCCATGTCATGTATTTACATACGTAGGTTTTACATCTAGGGCTATTCCGAAATAATTCATCGTTGTTAACTGCGTCTGTTGGCCGATGAGTTCATTGCACTGCTTCACAAAACAAATATGTCATTGTTGTTTATGTTATTATGTTTATCATTGTATTGAAACGAAAAATTAAACATAACTATTAAAAAAAAGTTTATTTTACTCCACTATAATATAGGAGTAACATGTTAAAGACAAAATAACACAATTTAGAATACAAAAATTGATCTCTAGTATGCTAGGGAAACTTCTATATAATATTATTTGAATTTATTCGATAAAGAAATTCGTTTATACATATAGATTTAATTTAAAGAACTTAAAGTACAGCGCGTAGTAAAGGTAATCGCATTAATTACAATATTTTTGTGCACCTAAGTAATACCCTTACTATAAAACTTTGAGAGATAACTATATTGGAAACAAGAAAAGTGTCATAAAAAAAAACATATTTTTATAGGGAGGTAATCAATTTGCTGGTACACCATACTTTTCAATATTGAGTAGATCACAACTAAAATTAAACAAACGTTCGCATCGTTTCATATCTGACGCTGCAGGATGTATCCTGGACCGAACGCAATTACTCAAATATGTTCCACCTTTACCTTCTAATTTTGGTTCAATCGCTGCGTAAACGACACATCTGGATCCTTGTTCAGGCGTCTGAAAAAAAAGACAAGAAATTAACTTTATTGGTAGTTATGAAGGCTAAACATCTTTTTTGCGCCACTGGAGACTATATTTTTCGTCGTTTTTAGATTCGTTTCTTGTAGCCAGAATAGAAACGATACGGAACAGTGCAGTGAATGGGAGTTTAGAGAAAAATGGAGTATTTCCTTGATTTAGGGTGTATCTTGGGTTAGTTAGTCTTGAAACCGCAACTCAAAAATAAAGAGAAAAAATTTTAATAACATATATATAGGTACAGTGTACGCTCTATGTACGGACACCTCCCATAACCGGACACTTCTTATAAGCGGACAAATTTTTAAGTCCCGAACATTTTTTGCATGTTTTAAAACAAATTAGGCTCCGTTAACCGGACGCTCCTATAACCGGAGACGGACACGCAATTTTCAGTTATATTTCAGACTAAACCCTTAACAACCGGACAACTCGATGGCTCCGCAATTGTTTCTCTTCGCATTTTCATGACTTTCGAGTTTCTGAACGACTGGTTAGTGACAGTCCCGGGCTTAACTATTTAAGCGCGCTGTTCAATTAATATAAAATGGCTCGTAACATTCTAGCATAGCATTCAAAATGCATATTACACGTAATACAGTAAGCTCTGAAATGCTTTACTCGTAAATTTGACCCTAAGTTCACTATCCTCTTTATGTGTGTAAAAGCTCACCAAAATGGCAAATTAACATAATAACCGGCACATATCGAATTCAGCGCCCAATGTGGGTAATTGTAAGGCATTCTCAAGCTTTCCTAACGCTATCTTAAGTTTCGTTAGTCGAAAATTAAAAGTGCGAAGATATTCGGCGCCCTATGTGGGATCAGTAGGATTTTAGCCACTCAATAAAACCGAAATGGTAATCGAATAAGCGCGTGGTTCAGTTAGTTACATAAGGCAGAAAACTGAAACCTTTTTAAATCTAATCGTAAGGCTACCGTATGATTTTCAAAATGTAACATTTTGTTTTATGAGGCAGGAGATATTGCGCCCCTTCATAATAACACCCTGCTGAAATGCTGAGTCTGCACATATGGAAAGGTCGGGCCTGGTTAGTGACATTCAATAACGAAATGAGTATGAGATGGTGTAATAAGAAAGTGTTGATATTTCTAGATATCGCTGGTTCGCAACCAAAAAGTTTGAAACTTTCCAACGCCAATATCATGTTTTTGCCCCCAAATACAACCAGTGAGTGTCAACCTTTGGATCAGAGTGTCATTAAAAATTTCAAATGTCATTATCGGTTCAGTTTTGGTTATTTTGTTCTTTAAAATTGGAAGGTTGATTAAAAAAAAAATGTTGACGTTCTTTTAAGCGGACACTCCCCCCCCCCCCCCCCTCTAACCGGACACTCTACGTACACTGTATATGATTTACCCTAACCAGTGGGATACAGAAACCTGTTTGTGGGTGTTTAAACTGCCCAAAAAGATATAAACACCCACCAAATAGACAATTAACTTAGTGTGTTATTGCTTGTCTTGCCTGGTGTACACATTCGATCTATTTACTTTGTATTTTTAAAAGGGTACAAGCGCAGATGGTGGGTTAGTGGTCTGTGGCGCAAGTCGAACGGCACAGGCGATTTGGTCGAGTTGTGTGTGACAATAAAAACCTTTTACCTTAAAGAAAATTCTTTTCAACCCAGGAACAGCAGTTGTACTTGAGTGTTTAAACAGATCGGTGTCGACTACGCCGGGATGTACAGCATGAACTTGAACATGAGCTCCTTCCTGTTGCAGCAAGCTATTGAGGTATTTGGTATATAATACTTGAGCTAATTTACTCTGACTATATGCTGTTGCGGGATAGTAATTTTTACTGGAATTTAAGTAGACAAATTAAATGTATTATCATTTATTTATAAATATGTTATAATCATAAAAACCTACCTGGCATTAATATCGTTATAATTAATCCGACCAACCATATGTGCTAATGATGATACATTTACGATTCGGGAGTTGCGGTTTTCATTGCCGGCTGCTTTGAGCTGTGGCAATAGCAAGTGAGAAAGCAGGAAATGTCCTAAGTAGTTTGTCGCGAAATGAGACTCATAGCCGTCTTCGGTCAGTTCATATGGGGCGAACATGATTCCAGCTAAGTAGCAAAGGAAGAAAAGAAAGTATGAGCAACAGTTTGTACAGTTCTATACCTGAATAAATGCGAAACTAACCATTATTCAAAAGAATGTCGATTTTCTCGAACTTTGCTTGAACTGCTTTCGCAAATTCTCTGACAGAGGCTAGACTCCCTACGTCCAATTTTTCCAAGATTAATTTACCCTTTGTTTTTGAAAGATCCACAATTTGTTCCACACTCTCTAAAGCATTTTTGGGATTCCGAACACCTGTGGAGAGAGATAAAAGAAAAATGAAATATTATGCGTATCTTTTAGTAACTTACTAATTTTCCAACAAAAAATTTAGTTTACAGAATCATACCAATACCAATGAGTTTTCTTTAATGGCGTATGGAATGTTGAGAACAAAATAAAGCTCAAATCAGTTCAGCAAAAACTCTTCGAAATAATTAAAGTGCCAATGTTTTATTGTAATAACAAATTATATGTATCCTGCCTATAAATAATGAAAGCTTTTTGTAGTAAATTCATTCAGTTAGTTATAGTTATTGCCGCGTTTTTTTTCGAACGAGCAAAGGCCCATTTCCATACAAAACAACTGGCCGGTCTATGATCTAGGTCTCGTATTGGATCACATCTGGATCAAAGTTGAAAGTGAATTGCGTGAACTTCAAACTTGTCTCTCGGCAATTCGTTCCTATACTGATTCCGCAATTCGCTACCACCACGCGGAGAATCAATGGTGGCTTTTTGAATTCGCTCGTTGCATACTCAATTGCCCCAACCCCTTGTGGTGCATAGCGCGTCAACTGTTCCATGTGACCCTGTTGACGTGTCGTTGGCATAAACTAGTTTCGGAGAATGCAGTTACCAGCATGCATCTCCTGCTCCCCCATTTAGCCGCCAACTAAATGGCGGAATCGTGGACGGGATTCGAACCCAAAACGCCGGCAGTCAGATTTGAGACTGATGCTTCTACGCACTGAGCTACCGGTCGCCCCGTGCCGTTCTTTTCACTCATGATCTTTGCCTGAGTGAAAAAAATGGGCCTAATATGTACCGTAATATGCAGGAAAGTGTAATTTGAGGGAAAAGATGGGAAAAAGTGCGGAAAACTAAAGCAAGAACGAAAATCTAATTACTCGGAAACTAGGTGAAAAACTGGATCTTCCTCAGCGTACGGTTGCATGGTACTTGAAGTTTCGGGAAACGGGCACCACCGATCTCTGGACGGTCAAGAAAAAATACTTCAGTCGAAGATCGCTTATTAACTTAGCAAAGCCAACGCAACGATTTCAAAATTCCATCTGACATTAAAAACGATCTAGTTCGAGCAACGGGTAAGCAAATCTCATCAAATTCGGTAAGAAAAAAGGCTTGTGAAAGCTGGTTCGCATGTATTGAAACCAGTGCATACGTCATAGACTTTCCGTTAAGAGTCAGGCAAAAATATTTACAACTGGTTCAGGAGCGTATTACTTGGACTCAGGAGATGTGAAACACTGTCATTTTTTCGGACGAGTAAATTAAATGTTGGCGACCGTAGAGTCTTTGTGCGACGGGAACCTCGCACAATTTGTTTGTTGTTTTAATGTTTTTCTACTGTCAGTTGTCGTTTCTTTTGCTAATCTTTTACTTTAGGACATAAATGAACGTTGAATAATTTTTTTTTTTGCTGACGAGTTTGAATTAAAATACGTTTAACAACATCGGTAAACTTTTTCATCATCATCATCGTGGCACAACAGCCCGATGTCAGGCCCTCGCCACCAGGATTTTCGTCCTCCAATTGTGTGATGGTCGGAATCGCAATTTGCTCCTCGGCATGATCGAACATCCATCACACTTGAAGTCCATCTTTTGCATATGAGGACGTGGTCAGTCTGGTGGACGATACGTGTATTCGGAGATTTCCAGGTTTCTTTATAAATGTGTCTGTGCGGAAGGCATGTTGAGATTACGACAAGGTTCCTGCTGCATGCGAAGTCGATTAGTCATTGACCGTTGTCATTGCATTCCTTGTGGAGACTGTGTCCTCCAGTGGTTCCTCGATGCCAACTCTCTTTCCCAACTTTCGCACTGAAATTTCCCTGCAGAATTTTGACGTCATTTGGAAGTGGAATCGAACAATGGCTGTCGTTAAAACTAGCCTTTCACTCCTTCTTCCTTCACTTCAGTGGGGGCATGCACCTTGATGAGCCAGAGGCTGAAAAATCGAGTCTTAATGCGGATCGCACACAACCTTTCATTGATGGGTTTGAAATCAATAACGTGCGGTTTGAGGTGATTGTTCGGGATGAACGCAACTCCAAACTTCATGTGTTCAGATTGTTTACCGCTTTGGAAAATTGTGTCCGATTTTTGGTCGTTGATCTCGCTGCCAATCCAATTTGTTTCTTGAACTGCAGTGATGCTTAGTTTGTATTTTTCGACCTGTTGTAGGAGGGCCTGCTTGGCCCCCGGTTGGTCCAGGGAGACTTTTCACTACGTAAAAAATGTAGTATGTATATACTGCTATAATTCCTACCAAATCTAATGATAATGAAAACTAGATATATAAAAATTACTATAACTTGATGAGCATAGACACATTAAATATAAGGAATATATATAACCTCGTATATTAAATGTGACTATGTTCATGAAGTCCAATTATTTTGGAAGTTTTGATATCTTTGAGTTTTAGACTCTTACAAAATACAAGACGACCTAACAATTTGTGCTTATTTGGTCCAAAACTACGTCACTGTCATTTTCAAGCAATGATAAACTATAGAAAAAAAAATAAAATTTCGACGAAAATTCTGGAAAATAGAATAAAACCGTACGCAGAACGAGTCATTGGCGAATATCAAAGCGGTTTCAGACCTGGGCGCTCCACAACCGATCAGCTCTTCTCAGTCAAACTGATACTCCAGAGGTGCTGGGAATACAACGTGAACGTATACCAAATCTTTGTCGACTTCAAGCAGGCATACGACAGTATCGATCGTGGAGTACTGTACAACATCATGCTGCAATTTGGTATACCGGCAAAATTAGTGCGACTGACAAAGATGACGATGACCAACTCCGTCTCACAAGTCAGGATCCAGAATAGACTTACTGATCTATTTGAAACACGCACTGGTTTGAAACAGGGCGATGGACTGGCACCGACGCTCTTCAACCTAGCACTGGAATACGTTATTCGGGCCATGAATATGGACAACAGCAAGACGCTACTCATCAAGTCGACACAATTAGCAGCGTACGCCGACGACATCAACATCATGTCCCGAAGATTGGATGACGCAGAAGAACTTCTGCATACGCTCGATACCGCTGCAAAGGAAGTTGGATTACGTATTAACGAGGGTAAAACTAAAATAATGATGCAATCGGTGACAAGGACACCTGCACAGCCAAGCATCAATGTGGGGGACCTCAACATCGAGTTCGTGAACAACTTCATTTACCTGGGTTGCAACTTGTCAAGGAACGCCAACGAAACTGACGAAATCAAGCGACGGATACAGTTAGCTAATAAGAATTTTTTCTCGGTTCTCCCCATAATGAAATCGAAGCATATGCACAGAAACACGAAGCTCCGCGTGTACAAAACCATTATATGACCAGTGCTATGCTATGGCTGCGAAGCATGGACCCTAACTCAAGCCTCCGAAGACATGCTAGACACTTTTGAACGTAAGGTTCTACGGCGAATTTTCGGGGCTGTTTGCGATCGAGATGGATGGCGCATCCGGTACAACCATGAGTTGTATGAAATGTACGATGAGCTGCAAGTCTCGAAAATCGTCAAACTACAACGACTTCAATGGGCAGGGCATGTACAAAGAATGGACGATGATCGCATGCCTAAGAGAGTAATGAATGCAGAACGAGTCGACGGAGCGAGACTGCGAGGACGACCGAGATCTCGTTGGGAGAGCTCAGTAGGTGTGGACGCCGCGCAGCTGCTGGGCTCCCAAAATTGGAAGACGCGGTCACGTGACCGAGATAATTGGAGGACAATGATCCAGGCGGCCAAGGCCCGACATCGGGCTGTCGCGCCAAGATGATGATGATGATAAACTATAGAAAGAGAGTGTACTCATTTCCCCCTTTCACACGACACATGTTTCCATTTGAAGAAAAAATACTTGACCCCCTATTTCCCTTTGTGGACATTGCCCCTCAAAGTAAGCCTATCTCAATTCGATGGTCTGTCGAGCGAAGCACAATAATTTACCATATACTCAAAATTATCTAAATTTTATCTTTATCGCTTAAGTCGTTCTCGAGATAATCTATGGACAGAATAGATAAACGAAAGAACATAACGAACTTTACCTATCTAATATGGAAATAATTGGTTGATCAGCAATGCTGATGATACAATTCAAATAAATGTAAATTTCCATTTATCAAAATTAAGCAAAGTGCATTATGGTTTTCTTTGTCAGTCGTTTACTTGAAAAGTTTTTTTTGGCACGTTGGTCCCCATTTAGTAGTAGCGGTCACATCTTACACACATATTTAAATAACTTTCCTTTTCATTTATTAGTGCTTGTTTGGATATCTACATTTTTCTAATTTGTTGATCTGGTTTTGATACTCAGTTGCCCTATCCCCTTGCGGGACATGTTCCATGTGGCCTAGTTGACGTTTCGTTGGCTTAAACTAGTTTCGGAGAATGCAGTTGCCAGCATGCACCTCCTGCTCCCCCGTTTAGCAGCGGGATTTGAACACGTAACGCCGGTAGTCAAATAATTATAATTCAAATTAATACAAATCAAATTCAGAACTCTAACGCCTTGTACGCACTGGGATTCTTTGAATATATTATTTTGTGTCTCACCAGAATCCCATGTGCGTCGATTCATTGGCTGCGTTTTTACAATGTAACTTTTTTCATTCAGCAATCAATTCAGCAATTCAGATACATGTGAACCTAAAAGATCCGAAATTTATTCGAAAAAAATTGTGGTACTTTTCTCATCTGTCAAGTTTATCGCGCTCGGTGGCCGTGGTCGTTCAGTCACCGCTCTACGATACTAATCTAAAGCTCGGAGATCAAATCTCGGCCCGACCCAAAACTGCCTGTGGGTACTAATAGAAATCTCTCAGTGCTCTGAGCTTGTCAGTATAAAGACTACACGGATAGGAGGTGCATACTAGCAACTGCACTTCCGAAAAGTAGATATGCTATTGAAACGCCAACAAGGCATACAAATGCTAGAGATGTTGATGCGCTAATGCCCCTGGGGAGTCAAGGCAATTAACAAGTCGTAAGGCTTAGCTATTAGAAAAAAAAAACACATCACGCATTTTAGAGATTATTTTTCAATTAATTATTTGATTTTTTTTTCACCAAGACAACGCAGTGAAGGAACGTTTTACAACCGAAATCGCACTAATTTTCTCATGAGCAACTCAAATTAAATTCTATTTCGGTTAAATCACACCCTCCCGTGTGTCCTGGGAAAGGATGGTTCATCTCGAAACGTAGTACGTTGGTTTAATACTGATTTTCTAAACTTTAACTTGAATTAAATTAATAATGTCTTACCCATTACAACGGTCATATCGCAATCAAGTAGTTTCTCCACAATCTTAAGACCAATCCCGCGGCCACCACCTGTTATAACCGCCACTCGATCTGGTTGTTTGAACAAGTCTGCAAAAAGATGTGAGGAAAACATTAGCGTCATTGACATTGACACCTATTAAAATTCTAGTCAGGCAAAACGTAATGTGACTGTCATTAAATTCTGCATTCTAGGCGCGGTATTTATTAGCATCGGAATGGATCAATTTATCATATAGAAATGTATTTAACTCGTGATAATAAATGAATGAATTAACAAAAAAAAATTATACGAGTATCTTACCAACTCGATCTCTTTCTCTCAATGAAAAATCTTGATAGAGTCCAACGCAGCCGGCACCTTGAAGTAGTAATTCTGCTTGCCATTCTGACCAGGACTTGGGCATTTGTTTCGATGATTTGAAAAAGTAAAATCCTATTGTCATGAGAGTTAACAAGACCAAAAACATGGCCGAAAGTATGCCAAGTATTGTGCTGATCATTTTGTCCGTATTTAATTTCTAATTTAGTTGAAAAGGGAAAATACTGATAGCTAAGATACCCAAAACGGTATCAATTACCTGAAAATATAACAGAAAGTTCATTAAATAAATTTTATTGATAATAGTTAAGTTGAATTAAAATAATTTAATGTTGTTGAAATTTTACTAATAATTAAGTAATTAATAATTACTCGTAATTCTGACAAAAGGAAAGAGCGAGATTATGCAACACGTATTGATTTTGATGTGGATCGATGTGTCCTTGTAACCAAATTATTGCCGTGTGTATCGAGATTTATGCAAGTTCTTTTGTGCTAGGGTGCAGGTTAATTCGGGTGCAGGTTAATTGCGGTGCAAATAAACTTTCCAAGTCGGTTAAGTGTTAAAGTGCAATGAACTCCTAGCGTCAATTTAGTTTTTCATTATTTTTGATTGTGTACGCGAGATTAAAAATATGGGACATATCCGCAACACAATTAAAGGACTACTTTAAAAAAAACTCCGAAATCTTCTGATTAATACGAATAAGAAAGCCAAAACTGTAAATGTTAGTATTGTTGTAGAATGGGCGAGAGAGAGAGAGAGCAAGCTAGAGCAAG
This sequence comes from Chloromyia formosa, assembly GCA_964017055.1. Lineage (NCBI taxonomy): Eukaryota > Metazoa > Arthropoda > Insecta > Diptera > Stratiomyidae > Chloromyia > Chloromyia formosa. The sequence continues at coordinate 26,844,862 of OZ024815.1, read as the reverse complement.
GCCATGGAGCCGTTTGCTTGGAGTGAGTCATTCTATCATCAAAAGAGTCTGGGGAAGGTTCCAGGAGACAGAACAACTCACAACCTCGCCGTGTGATATCATATATGACTAGCTGGAAAGACGAGAACAGGGCCGACCAAGAGCAACATCTTACAGCGAGGACAGATCTATACGTTTCAGCGCACTCAGAAATCGTCAAAACACGGCACCTTCCATACAAAATGACCTCAAACACGCCACAGGAACCGTTATTTCAACAAAGATCGTGCGTAATCGTTTGGGGAAAAGTGGCCTGCTTTGCCAGTAAAAGTTCCGCGATTAACAAGAAAGCACAAAATCGCCCGACATCGGTTGGCCAGAAACCACCGCAATTGGAGTATGCGGCATTGGGGGGAAATTTTCTTCGATCGACTCGGAAGTTCTGATCTGCAGTATTTTACTACGAATTCAGTTTATCGGATTATGTCTTTTCGATAGGGTCAGGCTAAATTTTGTATCACGTCTCGCTTAAGACGTCACGTCATTTCCCAAGCGTTACGTCATACAATATACAGTACAGTGGAAAATGGATAATCGAAAATGAGAAATGGAAACTGGAAAGCTGAAATGAGAAATCTAAAATAGGAAAAACAATTTTTTTTTATAAATTTCGCACGAAGTAGTACCAGCTTTTACATGATACCGTTTTCATCCTTTCCAAAGCGATTCCAATCGAATCGAATTACATGACAGGGTCCCAAATCACTTCTTCTCAAAATATCTCATGGTGTGAATACATTTCGGTATTTGCAAATCTCCCTAGATTAGGGTAGATTATGCCATTATTATAACATGGTTCTGAAAGTGTCACCTAAACATATACAACATGACTTGATTTTGCGGCTTTCTTAAAGAAAACCTATGTGAACTTTAAAGCTACTACAATCTATACATCATGTATCTATGACAATCGAAAAGAAAACGAGTTTTTCTCATGTAAACATTGTTAATGTTGCTTGATTTTACCGTGACATGTTTTCCTCATTCGAAAAGTTCAAACAATGAAGTTTACTTTGCTGATTTGAATATATCTTGTGTGTGCGTCTTTGGTTGCTTATATACCAAGTGTGATTTTTCTCGTCAGCCCATCAGTCTAAAATGGCTAATAGAATGATCACTTTTTAAAATGTGACTATTATTAGAGGTAAACATATTTGAGTGCGACTTACTAACGCTTTTGATGACATAAGCCGGATTTTTTACGAAAAGCGGGTTCATATTGATTCATTAACATTTTTGTGATTATGTGCATTTTCTTATAATAGATTTTTTGGCGACTTTACGGGTCTAGTGTAGTTTAAACAATATTAGGTGCGGTTTTTGTGCAACGGGTTAGGGTAAGTTAACGAGTGGAGCGAAAAAAACGATCGAGGCTTTCAAAATTTACCGTTTTTTTTCATAATTTGTTTCTTTTTGCTCATATGACAAGCAATTATGGATGCGGCCGCCTAAATGTTTCATCTTTAATGGCTGGCAGTGACGAGGAAGTCATTAAATGGAAAATGACGAATGAACTGCACGAATTGATTAATGCATCATCGTAGGAACTTGGCACCAATGGTAAAATTAACGGCAAGCATACCAATAGGCGCGTTACTTTGGAAAATCGACATATGAAATTCCCCTGAATTGCCGATGCGATGGCCATCTACATGCCTGTCAGCCGGTACGTTCGTCAGCCATCCATCATCCATCCATCCAGAGTTTAATCAGAGTTTTAACATGATCAGCCCGTCAGTCGCGTACCGACATATGGCTTCAACATGGGTTCAAATTGACAATTTTAAATTATCAGCTAGTCAGCCCGACTGACCGGCTGACCAACTAAACAGCAACGGGGCTGACCCGACTTACCAATGCTAAAGGCATGGGACGGCTAACCGACGTACGGTAAGCTGGTACGTGCGACTGATCATATAAATAAATAACTTGAGTCAAACTCATTTCGTTGTTGTCATTGTCAATTTTCAGAAATTGCCTTCTGGACAAAAATGTAGCAACATTTCACTAATTTTGGAAGACGGGAACAACGTTGTTGCTAAACTCATCGACCGGCGCGTTTCAGAAGAAAAGCGACTCATCCACACAATTAGCACGCACATGAGAAATTGAAGAATTTCAATGTCGAAGCATCAGGCCAACAGCCCGACGAAATTTGGTGGGAATGTTATCCACTTGCGATATTGACGGATTCATAAATTTTGAGCATGAGTCTGTGAATTGCACTCAAGCCATTTATTTAGATGATCAGTCGGACGTACCGGCTGACCGTACGTCGGTAAGCCATGCCATTATCATCATCGTGGTGCAACAGCCCGACGTCGGGCCTTGGCCGCCTGGATCGTTGTCCTCCAATTATCTCGGTCACGTGACCGCGTCCTGCAACTTTGGAGGCCCAGTAGCTGCTCGGCGTCCACATATACTGAGCTCTCCCAACGAGCTCTCGGTCGTCTAGGCAGTCTCGCTCTGTCGACTCGTTCTGCGTTCATTACTCTCTTAAGCATGCGATCATCGTCCATTCCTTGTACATTCCCTGCCCATTGAAATCGTTGTAGTTTGACGATTGTCGAAACTTCCAGCCCATCGTACAATTCATACAACTCATGGTTGTACCGGATGCGCCATCCATCTGGATCACAAACAGCCCCGAAAATTCGCCTATGTTCAAATGCCTCGCAGCCGTAGCATAGCACTGGTCGTATAATGGTTTTGTACACGCGGAGCTTCGTGTTTCTTCGATTTCATTATGGGGAGAACCTAGGAAAAAGTCTTCTTAGCTAACTGTATCCGTCGCTTGATTTCGTCAGTTTCGTTGGCGTCACTTGATAAGTTGCTACGTAGGTATATGAAGTCGTTCACGAGCTCGATGTTGAGGTCCACTAGATTGATGCTCGATTGTGCAGGTGTCCTTGTCGTCGCTTGCTACATTATTTTAGTTTTACCCTCGTTGTTACGTAGTTCAACTTCTTTTGCACCGGTATCTAGCGTATGCAGAAGTTCTTCTGCATCGGCCAATCTTCGGGACATGATGTTGATGTCGTTGGCGTACGCTGTTAATTATGTCGATTTGATGAGTAGCGTCTTGCTGTTGTCCATATTCATAGCCCGAATGGCGTATTCCAGTGCTAGGTTGAAGAGCGCCCTGTTTCAGACCAGTGCGTGTTTCAAATAGATCAGTAAGTCTGTTATGGATCCTGACCTGTGAGACGGAGTTGGTCATCTTTGTCAGTCGCACTAATTTTGCCAGTAAGTATACCAAATTGCAGCTTGATGTTGTAATTTTTATGTCACCTTTGGGAGCTTTGCCGAAGGTGTCGCCGAGTCGGTGATAGAAGGCGTTCTTAGCCGATTGATCCGCTGGTTCAGTCGGGGCGTAGCACTGAATTATTGTGATGTTTCTTACACTAGATTTAAATCTGGCTGTAATGATACGGTCTGAGATGGGCTTCCAGTCAATTAGAGATAGGCGTGCATCCCTAGTCAACAGGATTCCGACGCCTGCCATTCGAGGTGAGGTATCGTCTTCACTTCCAGAGTAGAGCATCACTGTTTGGAAGCTTGACGATAAAGTCGATCCCGATCCAACCTATCTGGTTTCGCTTAGTCCTAATATAGAGATGTTATATGCGGTCATTTCCCGTTCGACTTCAGTGAGCCTTGCACTACTGCACTAAGAGTCGCCGGGAGCTATGTTTTATATAGTGCAGAGGGAGCTCTCTAATGGTGTTTTTAATTGCGCATTCTTTTCATGATATTTCAGCTGGGTGGGACGTGTTGGTGTTCGATTCGTGGTTGGGGACCTTTCTCCCTGCCAGCGAAACGCCAGCTAAGCCACATGGAATAGTTGACGCGCTAAACCCCACTAGGGGTTAGGGCAAATGAGTAACATTTCTCCCTCGAATATTTTCGGAGGCGTTGTTGTTTCGAATATGATTTATGCACAAAGATTTAGAAGTAAATGTACGGCAGTAATAGTCGAGTTTGATAATACACCTCCACTTGTGTGCACAGATTCTCTAAATGGGAAAAACGGTTTACGCTTCCAGCGCATGATGCAAAGGTTGACAGCCGACTGAAAACAAGTATACGCATTTATATAAACTTAAGTAATATCTTCACTATTAACAGTTTTTTTTTCGTCGCCGATACATTTCTCGAATGAAAGAAAGATTGGTTCAAAACCACTGATATTCAGTAACCCGCTGCAGCTTGAGCAACTCCGCTCGCTGTAGGTCAAGGCTAAGGTTGCCAGTAAAGAGAAGCGTTGCGTGTTACTTATCAATACGATGATATATCTGTTCATAGATAAGATATTGAACGTCACCAAGTCCTACTATCAATAAAATTTTCTAAACACTGCGGGAAAATAGATCCATTAACCTGAAGTAAATCACGATAAAAAATAACCTCTTTGGATATTTTTGGGAGCATTTGGATAGAAATTGCAATGTTGCTGATAGTTACCGAGTTGCATCGATATATGTGTCGGTGGGTAGTAGTAAGGTAGTCGAATTCATCACTTTGGCACAAATATAACATACAATACATACGAATATTGTTGTTTATATTGCACAACGACAAATTGAGGTCGATTGTAACAATTTTTTGTTTTAGCCAAAAGAAAAAGTACTATACGAGCACATATTTATATTTATAGTTTTGCAAAAAATTTGGAATGAAACGATTATGCCCACGACATCGAAAATGATAACTCCACCGAGTACCTATGAATGAGTATCTGATGGCGTACATATATGAGAAGAATAGATGCAAAGACACTTTTTCTACCTAGATTTACGTAATGTATAATATATGTATTGGAAATGTAGATCGGAAGTTATGTGTGCATATGTATATTTATTTGAATTTACAGTAGGGGAGGTCGGCGTTCCTTTGGTCGGATCATGCCTTCAATTGCCACATTTTATGTGGTTGACGGAAAACGATATGGCATTTCATGTGGCTCACAAAGCAAGCTGCTTTAAATACTGCGACTGCAAACAGCAAACTGTGGTCATGGTAATCAGCGCTTAACGTATTGATGTAATTATGTGCTAGTAATCGGCACTGTACCGGCTAGAAACACAAAAAAACGCACAATATGACCAAAACCTTGGGGCTTATCATGAAACTCGATTCAAATCGAAATGCTATCGAAACGAGCAAAGCAGTGTCATGTAATTCGAAAATGAATTTCCCCTCTTTCGACTCTTCAATTCGAATGAGAAACTTGGTGTCGTATAACTCGAATGTGTTCGAAAATTTTACGTTTTAATCGAAAATCGTTACGAGAGGTAAAATTTGTTGAAGTTTTGGATGCATTTGACGGCGCAATAATGTTTATTTCTGTTTATTTTAAAGAAATACTTAATGTCATCCATACATCATTTCAGGGGAAACACGAACTTTTCACAATGTGGAGTGCACGAAAAAAAAAGTGTTAGTATGTCCTGCGGAAAAATACAACAATGTGATACTGATTTTCTTTAGAGTATTACAATATTTATTAGTAATAATATTTTCTTATGTTTGGGCATTTGCAACTGGTTTTGATGAACAATTTGGACAGTATGGAATCCATCCACTTACGTCGGTCTCCTCAGAAGTTTCGTCTTCTCCCACAGGAATAATTGGGTTCTTTTGACGTTGCTTGGTTGGCCCTCTTTTATTTAGCTTCTGATTTGGGTTCCACCTTAGTTTTATCTATAAAAGACATGATCGCTGTGGTATGGTGTTTGCTTATATTATTATCTTTGGATAGGATTTGTCGACGGGTGGCATTGTTGGTGGGAGAGCCGATGCATTCAAACTGGATGTTATAAATGTTATCCTTGCACTTTCCATCCTTAGTGAGGGAGTTTGAACAGCCTCTGTTTCGCCCTTAACCGTGCACTACGGCAACGAGAATCTAAAAATTTATTTTATCTAATAAATATGCCTTTTCCGCGTTAGAATGCGTTTATACCTTAGACACACGATGTCCTCGACTGGTCATTGCCATTCGAATGATAAATTCGTTCTTATACCACCAGGGTACACAATCAGATAGAACTAGCGGAGTAGGATTCCTAGTTTAAAAAAATGGCAGAATATAATAGTTAATGTGACACTCTCCCAGAGATACACTATACAGATTATTCAAATCTACGCACCTATATTTAGCCATACTGATGGAGAAATTGAGGAGTTTTAGACCGACATCAACCCAGCTTAGGTCAGTAACAATGTACCTAGTGGATGACTTCAATTCCATAATAGGACAAAGGAAAGACCACAAAGAGCTGGTAGCAGGGCAGAGAAATGAAAGAGGAGAACGACTGGCCCAGTTCGCCCACCACCACGGTCTATACATAACAAATTCGTTCTTCGAGAAGAACCTTAACAGAAAATGGACGTGAGAAGCACCTGACGGAATAACAAAAAACGAAATTGACTTAATACTCACGAATTACCTGAGAACAGCCAAAGACGTTTCGGTACTTAATAGATTCAAGACAGTCAGCGGTCACCGCCTGGTCAGAGCAAAAATAACGCTGGAAGGATCCAATAAAACCCGGCTTTAACACCGAAACATCAGAAGAAACATGGGGACATACAAAGCCCTAATAGAACAAGAAACGCAAAACTATGACACAAAACACTCAACAAATGTCATATTGAAATGTGCTGAAGTAATAGGCGGACCATGAATAGACGACAGGCACCGCAAACTATCAACTGAGACCAAGGCGCTACTCAGGAAACGCAGGGATTTAAAAACAGCCTCAAATATCCAAAGGGTAGAATACACGGAAACCTGCAAACAGGAAGAAGATAACTGAAGATACCAATAGATACAATAAAAGACTAGTGGAGGATACCATCAGAAATAACAAAAGCCTCAAAAAGGCAAAACAAGCACTAATGATCGCCAAGAAATAGATGAAAGCCGTAATTCTCTAAAACACCAGACTAACGGATAGACAAGAAATAATTGAGGCCACAGAAAACTCGATTCCTAACGGAATAATGACATCATCGGCAATAAATGATAATGTCCCTGAAGTCCTAGTAGAAGAGGTGGAGATGGCGATCAATTCCATGAAAAATGGTAAAGCAGCTGAAAATGATGGTATCACCACCGAACTGCTCAAGTACGCAGGTAGAAAGACCTGGAAAATACTAGCCGACATTTACACCAATTGCATACATACCAGATGCATACCTGATCAATGGAAATGCGCTAACATAATACTTATCCCCAAAAAAGCTAGTAAAGAAGACATCAGAAACTTCAGACCAATAAGTCTACTACCAGTCTTCTATAAAGTATTCAGTAAACTCATTAACAATCTAATACAAAACCCCTGGATGCCGAGCAGCCACGCGAGCAGGCTGGCTTTAGAAGTGGGTTCAGTACTATAGATCATATCCACATACTACGGGAGGTCATGAGTAGATCTAAAGAATATGAGTAGCCCTTAGCACTGGCATTCATAGACTTTGAGAAAGCCTTTGACTCAATATTCCCTGAGGCGATAATAAATGCGCTAACAATGCAAGACAGACAAACCATATGTGGAAATACTCTCTAACAATCTCCGAAATACCAGAGCAAAGGTCAAAGTATATGAAGATACACCAGAAGTCCTCACACAAAAAGGGGTAAGACAGGGAGATACAATCTCACTAAGGCTCTTCAATGCCACGCTTGAAAGCAGCTGCCGGGACTTGCATTGGGATAATAAAGGGCTAAATGTTAATGGGGAATGACTCAAACACTTAGCCGATGATATAGTCATCATGGCTGAAGGCCAAAAGCAATTACAGATACATACAGCTGAATAGTCTCAGCGCGGTTAGCGAAAGCTTTAAAATGAACTTAAGCAAAACCAAGATCATGTTCAACAGTCATATAAGCACTCAAGGGGATCCAAAGGTGAATAACACCACACTGGAAATAGTCGATGAATATGTGCATCTTGGTCAACTAGTATATAACTCAGGCTCGCTAATACTAATACCCGAAATCAACCGACGAATCAAGTTGGCATGGAGTGCGCTTGGGAAAAACTCAATTATAAAGTCCAAAATGAAGCTACACCTAAAAAAGAAAACCTTTGATCAATGTATCCTACCAGTCTTGACATATACTATAGCTGCGAAATATGGACATTTACAACAGGGATAACAAGAAAACTCCAGGTCGTCCAAAGAGTCATGGAAAGATGCAGAAGGGACCGTAAGAGACTATCCTGAATACGAGAAAGGACTCAAGTGACAGAACAGACGTGATCTATAAAGTGAAATCTCTGAAATGGCGATGGGCAGGCCACCTGGCAAGAATAACAGATAACAGGTCGACCACGATAACAACGCAATGGTACCCGAGGGGAACCAAAAGACCAAGAAGACGCCCAAACCTCAGATGGGCAGACTACATCAGGTCACGAAAGGCTCAAAATAGGCAGACATGGAAGACAATGAGCAACCAATTAGTAAGGCAGGCTACACCATAGCATAGAAATATGGTTGAATAAGCTGATGATGATTAGCTAATTGATATGTCAAAGATGGCCAAGAATCTCTTGGAATGATAATTGCAAATTACCCGTGAATTTGCTCAAATAGATTCCAGTCATGTTTTATAGCAAATTAGCTGCGCTAAAAATAGAAATTTTTGCTTTTGAGATTGAGTGGGAAATTTTCGAGAAATGATGAGTGCAATTTGGTCGGACCCAATTTTCGGGCGGATTTTCGTTGATTGTAGCCTTTTTGTGTTGTCAGTGTTAAATAGCAGCAAAGTAAACGTTAGAATAACCACGGACCAAGACTACCCCATTCTTGGTAATCGAACTGAAACTGGACAAAATTGGTTTGATTGGATTATATCGACCTATGTACTTGGTGTGAAAGCCCCAACGTCTACTGTCGGCTTTAGACCTGTCGATAAGATTGGTCAGTTCAGTGTAAAAGCAGTCATGGTTCTCATAAAGTCGCGTTCTCACCACATGAGGTTTTTAGGGTTTCCAAAAAATCGAATATTTCGACGCGAACAATAGATTGGATTTCAGTGTGCGTGTATGCCCTGGAAAATTCACTATAATGCGAAGATTGTAGATCATTGTCTCACTTATGCACCGCTCCTTTCTTTTAAAAAGATTCACACCTTGCCAACAAGCAAGCGAAAGATGGAGGCAAATAGCTACCCAAAAACTTCTTCACAAATCTTAGAATGTGCATCAGCACATCCCGCCAAAAAATATATCCATGTTAAAACGAATAGAATAAAAAAAAAACAAACAAAAAAAAAGTCATCCCATAAGTGTCTTTTTGCTATCCTTCTACTAATCCAAATACATATTGTTGAGATTTTGACCACTAGACAACCTTGGTCTTGATGCAATAACAGAATCGACCTTGTATAAGAGCGAAAACAAAACTTTCCGATCTAAAATTTATTGATCTGATATGCAAAATTATTGTTATTCAGTTCAGGTTTTTGGTCACTTGGATTTAACTCCAATCTATGCGAAGAAAAAAAAAGTCTAGGGTATAAACAACATTATACGAATGTTTTATGAATTATAAAGTATGTATGGTGAATATGCTGTAATTATGTATATTTTTTCAATAACAAATGGCACGGCACCATAGAACATTTCAGTACCAATTTTGAAATATCTTACCCAAACCAAAATAAAGAGAGCATATCGACTAAGAAAAAATCATAACTGTATGGTACGATTCTAATCATTTCTCCAAATAAGAAACTACGCACACAGCACACTTTCTCCGCGCCAAAGTAACGAGCTAGTGACCGATATTACTTGGCCTTAACACTTGCCTACTTTAATTCACAATTTGTTGGGCTATTACAGTACAGCAGCTATTTGCCATATTATCAGTTTGTTGAACTTCACTATTAAAACTCCATTAGATAACCCGCTACTAAGATAAATGTGCAGCAATAGGCAACATATACCTTCACTCGTCTTTAAACGATAGTTTAGAAAACCCCATTAACGAAAATAATCAAAATATTTCAGTAATACTAAGTACAAGTAACATCAAAAATTGCTTACGTTTCCCAACAACTGATGGCACAGATTACTAAACACTGCACTGTACACAACAACCGCACTTCGTGTCGACTTCACACAACTCCTGAAAGACAACTAAACTCGACCAGCCGGCGGTCAGTGCAATAAAACAAGGTACTCTCTCTCATCTCTTGCAACTTGAAAAGACAAAATCAAATGTAATTATTCATTTGCCGGCGGAAGATACAGATAAGTGTATTTTATAATCAGTCGTTTCATATGTCAAATTGCACATATGATAGGAAAGCTCTAGTTTGAGGCTAAAATAAATGTATTTGGATTGCCCAACAGATGGCACTGGGACGATATGAAAGTGAGGCGATTATGGGCACCACTTCTGCCGCGGAGCGGCGCTGGCATCGACACGAAGATGACATTCAAGCTGATTAGAAAAATGTACTATTAATTGAAACCGCAGATATCATTGCCATTTGTAAAACCTCAAATCAGGGTACTTTCTCGCATTAAAAGCTCTTCGATTTACAAACATTGAGCCGAATATTTTAAAAGTGGCATAAGTCACTTTTTCGAAAAAATCAACTTAATGATAACATTAGCTAAGTTCATAACACACAGCGGAATCGCAACATGCTGTGGCAACAGTATCGAAGCAGCTTTGCAACAGGTTGTTGTGATCTAAACTGCACTCGCGTCTACTCATCCACTCTCCTCATCAAATTAATCAATCAGTCAAATTTCCAGTTAAAAACAGACTACTGACGAAAAATCTCAGACGATTTTTCGTCAGTAGTCTGTTTTACGACAGAGTGTCATTTCAGAATTGTCATCATATGCTAGTCCTAGCCAGCGGAGAAATTTTTATAATGGAGAAAAGACATTTTTCACAGCATGTTGTGTTGTGTCCATCAAAAACTCAGTGGAGAGAATTCATAAAACAAATTGGCAACAGTATGCCAACCGTTGTGTGATATGAACCTAGCCATTCACTACACTTTGACGTTAACTTTTCATTAAAAAAAAATAAACTACTATCCTGAAAAAATACTGGCATTTTGTTTGAGAGAAGTTTTGCTAGTTAACGATGAAACCAAAATGTTTATTTTGAAAGTGGCATAAGTCACCGGATTCAGTTAATGGTGGGACTCAAAGACTAATTAAATTAGCTTTTACGCTCCGCCGAGCATAAACATGGTACCAATCGATTCATAATTACATACTTCCTGGACAACATATCAAAACGGTTAATTAATGCCTAATGTGTAAGTAATCAAGAAAATTGAAAAAAGTGAGAAATTTCAAGAGAGAAAAACAAACTTTTTGTTACTGAACTGCATCTTGTCAACTGCGTATTTAGTTTTTTTTTTGATAGGATAAATTTCAGTCGTCAGAGTAATATGAGCTGTGATCCAGTGTTTATTTAACTCTTCTACCTTTTATAGTTTTTGAGTTATTACGCCTTTAGTACTGCGAGCTCAGTATTTTATTTCGACGAAAATAATGCATATAGCAGCTAAAGGTTTAAGATATTTAAAAATGAATACTTAATATTTTGTCCCGAAATTCAATCACCACGCAATTATAAACAGAAATATTATGACCCGTTTTCTCAATGTCCAGTTAAAATTAAAACTCGAGATAAAATTTGTTGTTGTTGTTTTCCCTGTAAAATTTGACAGATGGGTACGTTCAATCTCTGTTTAACTGGAGTTTAAATTTTATTCAGACATTGAGAAAACGGCCCCGACTTTTTTTTTCTTAACCCTTTAGCTGCTGGAGTCATTTAAATTTTTATGGAAAGTTGTAGATCGATATATTACAAAAAGGGCAATAACTCAGAAATTAAAATAACAACAACATGGAATAATTTTTGGCAAGATATAATTGTATAAAATGAAAATAAAGGGTTTGTTCTCTTAAGATTTTGCCAATTTATATTTTTTAATTGCCTCTACATTGAGCATGAATTAAACATTTACATTTCCTTCCAATAGTATTTTAGTATTAGTATTTTGTTGGAATAGCTTTTATTAAAAGTCCGATAACTGTGAAGTATGATGTCCAGTATATATTTTTGAAAAGTTGTGAACGGTACGGTAAACATATCTTTACAAGAGAGAAAATTATACTATAAAAGGAAACGAAAGGTGCGGCTCTGTGTATTCGATTACAACAAAAAAAAAACATAATAAATGAACATGGGAACGCAGCTAAAAACCAAGCATTATTTTGTATAAAAAGGTTTAAATTTATAAAACAAAGATGAAAAGTAACAAAACATTTCGCTTTATGAGAATTTATCTATTTCATCTCATTTTCCTTGGATTTTTGATTATTAACTTCTTTTTTTTTTAAGGAAATTCCTACTTCAAAGTGGTCATTAGCTTTATTTCTTACTTTCGGGCAGTGACAATAAAAACCTAAGAAAAAAACAGGGAAAAGACTAAGGCCCGTTTTCTCAATGTCCAGTTAAAATTTAAACTCTAGATAAAATTTGTCGTTGTTGTTGTTTTCCCCTGTAAAATTTGATAGATGGGTACGTTCAATGTCTGTTTAACTGGAGTTTAAATTTTAATCAGACATTGAGAAAACGGGCCTAAAGCTTAAATTACAATGATGGCTTCACAGTTTCACGCTGAGATCTTGCGTCATGGAACGCCGATTGCAAAATCTGATTAACGCAGCAGCGGTATTTTTTAAAGTGCTGACGTACACTTTTAAAATGTGATCATCTGTAGAACTAAACTGTGTTAAATTTTTATATGTTGGTACATTCGTTCGAATGTCACATATGGATGTATTGTATACCTATATTTACTAAAAGCTATTCCGTATACGTAAGTAACCGAAGCCAACTGAAATTTCGCAAAGAGTGGCACAAAACAGGTATGTGAAAGCAATGCCATCTTAATAGACAGGCCTCCGCTCAGCTGATCGAAACTTCTATTTTGACGTCAAGTTTCTATCAGCTGAGCGGAGGCCTGTCTATTAAGATGCCAATGATGAAAGTGACATTTTACTTGACTACGCTTTACCATTTAAGCTTGAGATCCAATACACGCGATGGCGACGGAAGGCGAGTTTTAATACATGTTCAGTGTACTGGATAGAGCCAATACGAGCGACGCGCCGAAAAGTTTAATGGAACATAAAACTTTGCAGCGCGAAACTGTCATCACGTTCCGTTTCCGTAGTGTTCTATGAATGATTTGGGACACGTCGTATTTCAGTTGGACGAATGATTGCATTTTAACAGCGTACTTACGGGAAGGACGCTGTTTAGTTGTAATGTCATTTCACTTGTTTTTCATTAATTGCGTGTGTTTCGACCGTGAATATTTGCATATTTACAAAGCTCTTGAAGTCGATTGTTTTGGTTGAACATTATTAGGCCATGAGTTTTGAAGAAAATTTAATCGGACGGTGCAAGAAGAGAACGGGAGTTAGAAACTACGTATTTCAGTTTTATGTATCATCTGAATTTATTAATGTAAATCCAGAAACATCGTACTTTAGTTTTGCTTTTGAAATGCAGCATCGCGTCGCGCCTATTGGACATTTATTGCGATGAAAGGGAACGCGAAAGTTTCGCATCGCGTGTATTGGATCCCAAGCTTTACAATTCTAAAAAAATCCTTTACTACGCTGTGCGTTCTCAAATTCCTGATTGCCCATAGAATAAATGGAAACGGAATCTGTTATCGCTAGAAAAGCGGCAAAGTTTTGAGTTTCATAAAACTTTGTGGTCGACCAAAAGCGGCAAACACGCGCGCTCTCTTTACGTTACGTTACTCGCAATGGCAAAAATCGTGAAGCCATTGTAATTTCAGCTTAAGGATCGTTTTCAACTGCCAGTTAGCTATCCTGGACACTAAATTATAACCCTAGGCGTATGCAACGCTCAAAATATTATAACGCAGTAGAGAGCTCAGCTAATGCAGTAAAAAACTAGGGTATAATCAGTTGATTTTCTTGGCGGAATTCGGCCGCCTGTTCTTATTTTACATCTGCACCGTCTCTCAGCATTAATTTGCGCCTGAGTTGGTTCTTCAAATCGTCTTCCATCAAAAGAATTTTCAGAATTCTGTTCTTTGCGATCAGTTTAATTGTCTCATTTGAATGTTCAAATGTTAACAGCTCTAGCTGTCAAAATCTGAGCAGTCCGTATCAGCTGTTTGGAATTATCGTTCGATAAATTTTTAACTGGACGATGGGTGCTGTTTAGCGTTTGTCTATAAGATAAACTTTAACTGGACATAGTGCAAATGGCCCTTAATGATATTTTGAGTCCTTTTGTCAGGACTGATGCCATTTTGAGTAATTTGCTAGAGAAAAAAAAAGACATTCTTGGCAATGAATTGATATCTAGGCAAGATATAACTGGGGATGTTCAGGCGAATGCACTACACTACTCTTGACGGCGTTTTGAGTCCTTTGGTGAGAGAAAAGTGACATTCTTGGCAATGGATTGATTTCTAGGTAAGATGGGTATCATATGACTGGGGGTCATGAGGCGAATGCAGTAGACCACTGTTAAAGGCATTTTGAGACCTTCGGTGTGGAGAAAAGGACATTCTTAGCAATGGAATGATATCTAGGCAAGATGGGTATCGTATGACTGGTGGTGTGGAGCCGAATCCAGTAGACTACTGTTGAAAGTGTTTTAAGTCCTTCGGTGAGGAAAGAGGACATTCTCGGCAATGCAGTGATATCTAGGCAAGTTGGGTATCATATGACTGGGTTGTTGATGCGAATGCATTAGACTTCTGTTGATGGTACTCTGAGTCCTTAGATCAGAAAATAAGGATATTCTTGAATTCGTCTGGTAGGTATGGGTATTTCCTGAATCGGGCCGATAAGGCCAACATTTTTCAAAGCAAATCATAGACAATTTGAAAGCAAATGGATCGAAATTAAAATGTATTTGCATGGGATGGGCCTAAAGTGACAATGAACATCATCGCTCTTTTTGTGTATAATGACACACTTGTCCAGGAAAACAGCACATTCATGAGTATGAATTGAAACAAAAACCAAACCTAGCCATTGGCGGTAATTTCTGGATCGGCCTATTGATACCAATCCTCTGGACGTAAGGGACATATTTGATTGGGCATAAAGGACTGAAAAACTTAACGTCCTCGAAGGTAACTTAAAGTCATGTCAAAGATACATTTACTCGAGGATGCGCTCCTAAAGAAATAGTTCTTTGGGGACAATATTTTTCAAAGCAAATCGTAGCCAACATGAATTCAAATGGATCAAAATCAAAATATATTTGCATGAGACGGACCTAAAGTCTTGATGGAATATCGCTCTTCTTGTGTTCTTCTCTCTTTAGAGAGTTTGTCGTTTACGCTCATCGAAAATCTTCTCCATCAATTTCAACATATAGGGGGTGATGGGTCTGTATGATTTAGAGTCATCATTTGAGCAATTTTCCATTTTCCGAATGAAAACTACCCTCGCGGATCTCCCTATGTGAGGAGTCTGTGCTTCTTGTTCTTTCTGAAGAAGGGTAGAGAATATTCCACCAATGTTTGCTGACTTAAATGGGTGGAAAGATCCAATAGCTCACTTGGCCTTTTTCACCGTGAAGATGAATTCCATGCCGCTCTTCAGTCAGCTGGGGTAGCTTTATATGCTCCTCCGATAGCGAATGGCGCAGGGCCATTATGCTAAGAATTATACAACCTGGAAAGTGGGTGTTTAGGAGAAGTTTGCCAATTGCTTCGGTAACTTTGTAGTGTTGTGACCATCCGCTTTCTCAAGCGTGCTTGTCCTTATCTTTATTTGATTAAAACCTGAGAAGTTAGCGCCGTACGGAAAAGTCAAGGCATTTCCAATTAATACTAACTTCTTTCTACAAGGAATATTAACATTGAATTATTGCAGGTAATATCTATATAGCTGAATAACATACCAGTATATGTCTACTAATGTGATATACATATAAGGGCTGACTTGAAGTCAACATCTACTCAAATGCAAGGGCATCGGTAGCTATAATATTCCTAACATCATAAAATCGATTAGAGCAAATAAATTCCATTAAGCTGATTGCTCTCTGCTGTTACAGGCAGTTGAAGGAATATTTTGTAATATTTTGGAAGTCAACTTACGTTGTGTTTTCCTTGGATTACACCAAGACTGGTATCATTTGCACTACGAAATCGGAAAGTGTCTACTCTAAAATTATGGGAGTTTTGCAAGATCTGCAAATTATTTTCTCAGTATCTAAAATTGTTGGAACTAGCCCGTTCTATAGCGTGAATGAGAAAACGGGCGAAGTGTTTATCCCGAAATCTGGTTGGTTCTATTCTGTCGTAATTGTTTGCTGCTTGGAACTGTTATCATTCTATTTTCTTTACGATATTCTGAAGAACTCCAGTCAATTCTCTGGATTATCAAGTACCAGTGAAACAAACAGCTTGAACCAATTGTTTGAAATTATTCTCAGTATATTCTCGTATTGTGGTGTATTATTCATGTGCTTTAAGAACTCTACGACTTACACGAAAACCTTAAATGGAATCATTCACGTGGATAAGGAGATCATGTCGAATTTTAAGGCCAATTTAAAAGTGGATAATAACATGCTCACGTTGCTGTATTTGATACTCTTTATCCTAGCTGTGATCTTTTCGTATAGCTATATTTCATTCAAAGATTTCTCGTCGCAGGATGAACAGATCCTTCTCTGGTGTTATTTGATTCAGTTTGTAGTCTCCAGCTCCTTCACAATGACCCTCACATCCAAAATTCGGCTTATAATGAAACGTATGGAGTTCGTGAACACTACAACTCGTGATCTAACGCAAAGTCTAAATGGGAGCGTTAATTTGAATCAGTTGCGAATCCTTTTCGTATTGTACTACAAATTGAGAAATGTGTGTGAAAGTGTCAACGAAGGCACCGGTATAAGCCTGTTGCTTTATATGGCCTACATGTTCTATACCATAACGAATCAGAGTTATGTGATTTTTGTAACATTCGGAGCTCAAATCGAACATGATCTAAAACAGTACATGATTATACTTTCGGGCATTTGGATTTTAGTTCAAATCATATTAGTGGCAGTTTTGTCGTACTACTGCGGCAGTACTTCAAGCGAGGTAAGTGAACGATTATGATAATAAAATTCGTTTAATTATACTTACTCGTGGATATACAGTCGCGGACACAGAAATCCGGACCGTATAGAAAATAAATATTTTACTCTTTTACTTTTATGCCAATGATATGTATGAAATTAAAACTTATCAAATTGAATATATGTACTATATACGATTAATATATGGGCAACTAATGCACATAGCTGCTCGAAGACCTCGTAATATATGTGCTGTGACTCCCTCATACTAAACTTCCTGATTGATTTGGTCCAGTTCTAACAAAGTCGTTCGTTTCCAGTAACTTCATAAAATTTCAGAAGTTCTCGATATAACTTTTCGGACAAACCCAGTGACAAAATCTCTATTTTCAACAAAAAAAAAATGAAAAGATTGAATCATACCGCAACTGAGGGAGAACCAGCTGATAGGAGAAAATAGGCAATGAAAAAAATATTGTAAAAAGCCGACACAAATTGCATCCTTCAGTCAGCTAATTTGAAAAACGAGGGAAAGAGGAAGGTAGGCTAGGATAAAAAATGTGTACGAAACACGTATGAATTGTGTTTGATGATAGCCTCTCTTCAATACATGTTCCATACTCACAGGATGGCAATAAATCGCAATTTCAAACTGCAATTTATTGAGCGAAGTGGGTTGCAAACCTATAATTCAGGACATTCATTGGAGTGGGGTTATCCACATGGAAAATGTATAATTTATTTATAGAATTTTATATGTTTTATAATTTTCATTTCGAAATCATTCGACTGGAAATGTGAGTTAAGTCGCTCACTTGATATAAGAGTCATAATAGGTCTGTATATTTTTCATAATTTTTATTGTGTTCGCGGGATTCAAAATGTGGAACACAACCGGAGAAATATCTATGTTTACTAGTAGGTTGGTGCAGATGAAATGTCGAACGCAGTAGTGAACAGATGTAACTTTTTAAAAACATAATTTTATTAATCGTTGGTACCTATCAGCAGATGCGAAACACTTTTCCCAACGAGATACAAGCGCATTTATTCCTGTTTCGTAGAAGTCCGAGTTTCTGGTTCGAAGAAACTCCTCGAAGGCATTTTTGACAGCTGCTTCATTGTTAAACTATTTTCCTGTCAAAAAGTGATCCAAATGTTTGAAGACATGGTAATCTATTGGCAAGAGTTCTGGTGAATATGGCGGGTGAGGAAGAATCTCATAGCGCAATTCGTTCAATTTTTGGATCGTTGTTCTCGATACGATGAGGTCATGCGTTGTCATGAATCAGTATAACTCCATCCCTGTTGACTAGCCTAGGTCGTTGAACTATCAATTTCTGATGCATTTCGTCTAGTTGAGCGCAGTATTTCTCAGCATTGATGGTTTCGCCAGGTTGCAGGAACAAATAGTGGATAAACCCAGCTACAGACCACCAAACAGCCACCATTATTTTCTTTGGATGAAGGCTTGGTTTTGGCATGTGTCTTGGAGCCTCATCGGCATCTAGCCATTGGGCCGATTGGCGACGATTATTGTATAGTATCCACTTTTCATCGCAGGTCACAATTCGGTTCAAGAACGGTTCGTTTCTGTTGCGGGAGAGAAGAGAACTAGAAATCTCTATTCGACACGCCATGTTTGCGGAACCCACTTGTCAAGCTTTTTCACTTTTCCAAGTTGTTGCAAGTGGCGGCAAACTGTCGAATGGTGCACGCCCAATTTCTCCGCAAGATTCCTTATGGTTTGGCGGGGGTCAGACTCCACTAATGCACGCAGCTCGTCGTTATCGATCGATGGTCCTGGGTTTCCACCCGGCTCATTTCGAAGGTTCATATCTCCGGACCGAAATTTTTCGAACCACCGCTAAGTGGTTCGTTCGTTAACCGTATCTGGTTCAAATGCCCTGTCGATATTCCTCGTTGCTTCCGTTGCGTTGTGCTCTAGACTAAATTCGTAAAGGAAAAGTAGCTGTTTTTGACTCGCTTCAATGTTCATTTTCTTTGCTTTTTCACTGATGTCACCTGGTGGCAGTTTGATACATAAAAATCGCAGCCAACTTCATGTCGTTACAAAATCCGACGTTTCATCTGCACCAACCTAATAATTAACTTGATATCAGGCATACAAATTAATTAATTAAATTATGTAATTCACTATTTAGCGATGTAAACGATATCTGTTGACATATCTATCCACCAGTGTAGGTTGATTACCCCATTCCGTAGAGTCCTCCAGATTAATACGGTTGAACGCATTGCTGTAATTCCGAATTGGAATCCCGTACTAACCTACACTAAAGTACAAAAGAGCAAGCCTTTTATTAAAATTGATCAGAATTTACAATGCATTTTTCAGTTTAAATAGTAACCTTTAACTTAGCCCTAGCCCCATTAGCCCCAGCGAAAGAAAACATTTTCATCATATATTTTAGAATGTTCGATTGCATCAAAGTCGCAATTATCGTTCCATTAGATGATTGATTCCTTTATAGTTATCCTTGATTAACTTCACTTGTCGATTATAGGCAGCGAAATTTTAAAATCATCGCTCCAGTACTCCTTTCGAAATGTTCTTTCTCGAAGAAATGCATGCATTTCTAATTCTGCCCAAACTATTTGGAACAATTCCATGGCTCGAATTCCAAAAACCACTGAATCGAACAAAAATCATTAGATTTAGTTGGCTGTATTCAATATCGGTTGCAGCCATAATAGTTGGCACATCGGTCTGGTTTGGATTTGATATGTTCACAAATGCTGGAATGTTTTTAATATTGCCTACAAATAGTTACATTGACAATGTGCACCAACTGACCGATCAATTTACGGGTATTATTTTGTATTCCTGCATTTCTTGTTTCTGTTTGAAAAACTTCAATAAGGTGATGAAAGTGATAAATAGGATAATCGAAATTGACGGAGATATTTTCAAAAGTTTTCAACTTTATTACAAGCCTTCACGTAAAGCACTTAAGGTATTTTTTGTGAGTGTCTCCGGAGCCGCCGTCATTATATGCTACAGTTACAACAATTTGCTCTCGAAGCAGATAATACTTCGAAATCGAATCATCCTAACATTTATTTATCTCTACGAGGTGATGGTGCCGAATTTTTATATATTGTTTATAATCTTCATGGCTCGAGAAATGTACAAAAGATTTGAATATTTGAACAATAGAATTTCTTTGAATGTTAAATGTGCGAGTGTAGATACGACTGTATACTATTTGGACAGTTTACAGAATCTCTTAATACTTTACTATAAATTGCGAAAAGCGTGTTCCGAGTTTAATGAATGCGTCAGTGTTATAATACTTTTTCATATGTCCTATGCGTTTTTAACGATTTTAAGTCAAAGTTATCTCATGATTGTTTTCTATTTTAATGCTCAGGAGACAAACTATCGAATTGAACTAATTATGATTTCGATTTCATGGTGTGCATTGATGTGTTGTATTGTGGGCACTCTTTCGTACTATTTTGGGTGCATTTCAAAAGAGGTGAGTTAATTATTTCATATCTTAGTCCAGTCATAACTTTCACCCATAAAAATTAGAAAAAAATTACAAACAAGCTCGATTTTTTTGCGGACCTGTAGCGACCAGCTGCCTGAGTTTCCGATTTTCGTAACTCAACACCATGGCGTTGGCATCGCTAACAAGGAGCGTCACTTGTCATGTTAGGCTGAAAACACACCGCATAAGACAAAACGTTTGTTTCTGTCTCAAGAAACAACCGACCATTGCTTCTTATCAGGCAGCACACACCAAAAGACTCGAAACAAAACAAACGTTTTTGTCTCGATGCTTTTTATGACTGGTTGTCGATAATGTATGGCTTTGGATATTATCAACTCACACCGAATGAAACAACCTTGTTTCAGACAAACGTCGTTGTCGATAATTGCATACATTGCAATAGGCGCAACACACATCGCGTGAAACGAAACAAAAAGACAAGACAAAATAGAAAGACATGTTTCGTTGCCACTAGGCGGCTAGTTGTCTTTCGGAAACAAAAATTTGTTTCCGCTTAATACCTGGTCATTTTAAGTAAAATTTTGCAGATTATGGACGTCGTCGTTGCAAATTTAATTTTGTCTTATCTCAACACACACCAAACGAAACAAGACAAAAAAACGTTTTGTTTTGTTTTACTGTGTTTCACTTGGTGTATGCTGCAGTGAAACACGTTTTCTTGTCTTATGAGACAAAAACGTTTTGTCTGATGCGGTGTGTTTTCACACTTAGTATACCACGTGTTTGCGTTTATCATAATAGTAGCTATATTTGATAGAGTTTGTAGGTATACGGATACAGTCTGACACACGCAATACGCTATAGACCCTTCTATAATGAGTACCCATTCGGGGTAAGTAACTCGGTTGAGCGTATTGCTGATCACATACCTTTGCAAAAAACACACCGACACGATCTAGTAAATGAGATGATGTTAGCTCATCTCCAGTCCGAATTGGATTGTTGCGCCAGTTATTTTTTTATTCAATAAATTTTACAAGCTTCATATTTGGTGATTAAATTTTTTGTTGAAAATTGATAGTTTTCGCGAAATCGCAAGAAACGACATTTCACTCTCTTTCAACTCATATAAAAAATTAACTGCCATCGTTAATAATTGGTACTTTTGAGGGGTCGTCCATAAAGGGGAAAAAAGACATTTTTTACTTTTCGAGGCATGTCGTGTTTCGTATCGAAGGGCAAAATTAGGACATTCCATTTCTGGTACTTTATTTCAAATTGAAGCACACATAGCGGAGTGACGGGGCGCTAAAAATAGATTTTAGCTCATTCATAACTAGTACGGGCATATTGTTATGGTACAGTTTCTATGTATAGTGTGCGAAAAAAGTAACTGGGACAAAAACGTTTCTTATTGTTACAACTCTGCTACAAACTTTTGTAATTCTCCTCCCACTTAATTTCAAAGTAAACAATCCTCCCGTGAATAACAACAACATACATTTTATTTTAGATTAACAGGTAGATGATTTCTCAACGTAGAGCGACATACGAGGGTTAGGTGAAAAGTTCTCGGCCTGACAATGAAAGACTGCGATTTTCAGTTAAAAAATTATTTTATTTATTTTCTTCTGTCTTGAGTTCAACACACTTGGTCCAGCGTTTCTGCAACATCAGCATTCCTTCCCGGAAGTGAGAGTCTGGAAAGCTGTGAAAATATTCATCTACGGCCCTCTCAACTTTTTCATTGGATGCGAAGCGCTTCCCAGAAACAAATTTCTTCAAGTTTGCGAACAGATGGAAGCCTGAGGGTGCCAAATCAGGAGAATAATAGGAATGGTCGAGCAAACCGTACCCCAAAATCCTGCAGTTTTCCAATCGCCAACGCACACTTGTGTACAGGTGCGTTGTCCTGGTGAAAGATTATTTTTTATACCCTTCACGGATGTGATAAGGTATATTAACTTTGTCATGAAGTTGGCAACGCACAGCCTTGGTGACATCTGCCTTTATATAGCTGCTAACCCATGTATCCACAAGTTAGCGGAGATTCGAGACGGTTCGAGATGTTTCTAGACTCGGGTTTCCACTACTCACCGAAGATTACAAGGTTCGAGAATCCACTAGTGCCCATTCAGTTGGTACTCGTCATCGATCATTCGAGATTATGATAGAGCTTAGTACAGAGTGTGTCGTAAGAGAGACGTACTCCGTACATACAACAATACCCTTATGGTGCATTTGCCATTTGAAATCAGTAGTAAACCTTGTTCCGATTTCACTGTTCCTATGAGAGGTATATGAAATAGTAAGCCGATTTCAACCAAATTTAGAAACGTAGCTTGGCAGTATAATATAATTGAATATTATGAAATTTGGTAAAAATATCTTCAGAAATAAAAAAGTTTTTCTAACAAAAACTTGCTTTTGGAACGGTCGTTCCTATGACAGCTATACGATAGAGTAGTCCAATTTCAACCAAATTCGGGAATGTAATTTAACTAAAGATACTATTGACTAGTGTGAAATTTGAAAAAGATATCTTTTGAAATAAAAAAGTTTTTCTCACAAAGACGAATTTTTGAACCGGTCGTTCCATTGGTGCCGACATATATACAGCGTGCAAAAGAAAGAAGGCTTTGTACAAAATTTCAGCTCGATAGCTTTAAAATTGAGGGACTAGTTTGCATAGAAACAGACAGAGAGACGGAGAGCCGGACAAATAGCTGAATCGACTCGTCTCATAATACTGACCAAGAATATAATATAGTTTATATGGTCGGAGATGATTAGTTCTGTGCGTTGCAAACTTCATGACAAAGTTAATATACCCTATCACATCCGTGAAGGTTATAAAAATGCGTATATGCATGAAGTAGATAAAGGGTTAAGAATTGGCAAAAATGTTCCTGAATATTGTTTTGCTGGAAATTGCATGCGGAATTACGTGGCAGTGCGTTTATACGCCAATTTCTGGACACCCTGTATACAGCTATTTCCAATACATATGTACGTCAAGACACTGATTTATTTCGAATCAGCCCAAAACGTTTTATTCGCAAATTGGCTTTCCCCTCTAAGCAATTAAATAAAAAAACTGTAAGTACACCCTCTCACCATATGTATTGTACATATATATTTTAATGTGGAGAAAAGCTGATAAAAAAATATATGTATAAATATATGATTTTTCCGAATACAATTAGTAAATCAAAGAATATTTGACTGATAGAGACGACAAAGATTGTATAGGTTGTTGGTAAAGCACAGATGGAAAATAATCCTAAATTTTACATAATTAATGCTATTAATAGCGCTAAATATGCTTACTGATGGTACCCTGCTCGAAGCCACTGTCACGTTTCAAATATAGTTGAAGTGCATTACTTTAGAAATCACGGTGAATGTATGGCCCATTAGCTCAGTTGGTTAGAGCGTCGTGCTAATAACGCGAAGGTCGCGGGTTCGATCCCCTCATGGGCCAATTTTCACTGTTTGTCATATAAATTTTTTTCTTTTCACATAAATGTCACATGATTGGGATAAGGGTGCAAATATATTAAAACTGGATGAGTTAAATTTATAAACTAAAAAAAATAGAGTGAGATAGTAAAGTAACTATAATTTTTAAGTTTATTGAGCCCGAAAATGTGGACTTCGGAAAAAATAAACCATGTCAATATACATACTTTGTTACTTATTATCCTTAGTGTGCTCTGTGGGATCTGACTCGTCTTCTCGTCTGTGCCATCGACAGAATCGGCCCATGAAGTGAAATGTGTTTATCATGAGCTTCCAGTGTATGGGATTTCATTGATTTACATTGGATATCAGGAGCGCTGTGGTTCGAGTCACTGTCGCTTTGATGTCGAGCCGACTTTAATGCGTTAGTTTAAGAAAAATTCAGTGGAATTTAACAAAGCTGATAGCGGGAAAACGTAGTAATTTCATACAATGGTTTCGAGATCGTTAAATTGAGAAGTTACAGGTAGCTTACTGGTTATCTATGTTAGAGAATGGAAACTAATGGAATTCTGATATCTTCTCAAATAGATCGAATATGTGATAACCGTCTATAACTATGTAAAGTATAACGCAATTTTAAAACCATCGAGCTTTTTCTTTTAACTGCACACTGTACACGTTGCAACCACCACAACCACTATTTACTACTACCTTAAGAAAGTTGCCATAGGAACGATCGGTCCAAAAGCACACTTCACCTGCGCCGCCTGCATTTCAAAACGCAGACTATGTACTTAACAGAGTAGAATTCTTGCTCTAACCTTGTATCCAGAGCAGCTCAGATCAAATTGTTAGTATAATTGTGCTCTGTTCTGCATAGCTGTTAAAATAAACGCGATTAATATTCACTCGTTGCTAAACGAATAAACATTATTTATTCGAAAAAAAACAGTGGTTAGTCGATTCGCAGTGACAGTAATTACACAAAACGAACATTTTATTGACAGGAAATAAGCTTTATGTGCTTCCCAAACTGTAAATTGCTAAAAACTTAGACACTGCGCTGCCTGCATTTTAAAACGCAGACTACTTAACGGAGCAGCATTCTTGCACTGACGTTTTATCCAGAGCCGCTCAGAATAAATTGTTAGTGTAGTTGTGTGGTCTTAACCTGCTCTGCTCTGTGAGGATCTTGAAAAAACGCGCCTAATGTGTATATGCCCAATTCGTTATTGCCAGCAATTTATCATCCGAGCACAACGTGTGTCCAAGGTATTACACTAAAAAATTTTTTTTTGATGGAGCTGCCTGTTAGTGTAATCCGTGCGATTATTGTTCTACACTTGAACTCGACAGCTAAAAAAACACAGCCAATAGGAAAACCTCTTTACAACGGATAGCCACGAGACCATCCGATTTTTTCGGTTGTAGAGGGGTGTCCGCTATAGAGGGGTTGTATGTAAGAAAACAAAATTTATTTAAAATAATCAATGTATGCCCACAAACTTTCTTAAATTTTATAACACAAAAAAAGGAAAAAAAATTAAAAAGTCTTTTTTTTTTAATTTAATAACATATTCAAAAACAGTAAATGATATAAACAAAGTGGATAGGAACTAGGAATGTAGTTAAGTAACTCAGCATTATAAAATAGGGACATACGCTTAGTGGATATGTATGTATCTAATTTAAAATGCACACCAATTAAATTTACTTGACTTTAAATACAATAATTGATTAATTTCTCTTTGCTTCTTTCTTTTTGAATTCACTACTTGCTTTTCGTGATAAACCATCACTTTATTTTTTAAATTGAATCGGTCATTTTGAAAAGGGGTCATCTCTCAATTTTTTTTCGAAAATCACTTTTTAATGGATTCAGCCCCTTAATATCACGACTCATTCTTTCTATATGAGAACATGTATTTTCTGTACCATTAAACTATCTTAATAAGGCCTGCTCCATGTGGTCACTTTGAAAAGAAGACATCTCCCCCGAGAGATGACCCGTTTTCAAAGTGACCCCGGAAAATGCACTCGTATTTTCGACTGCCTGGCGGCCAACAACTGCAGCTAAAGAAGAACCTGAAGAGCTTTAACTTTCATCATCATCGTGGCGCGACTGCCCGACGTCGGGCCTTAGCCACCTGGATCGTTGTCCTAAAATTATCTCGGTCACGTGACCGCGTCCTCCAATTTGGAGGCCCAGTAGCTAGACCTGTTCGGTCCTAAGATTTAAAGACCGGTTTTAGGTTTTTATGAAAACCGGTTTTCCTAGCGGTCAACCGGATCATTAAAAAAACCGGCTCATGGTAAAAAAACGGGTTAAAAACCGACTCATTAAAAGACCGATTCACCAAAAAACCGACCGAGTACTCGAAAACCGACCGGCTCATGTAATACGAGTATATCGACTGAAAGTGCGTCGCTTATCTTACATGCGTGCATTCAACGATCCCATGCACTTTAATTGTTTTCCTATAGGAAAAAATTGTGGTGATTTCACAGCTCATTCACTTGCATGAATAACTCTGACGTCCCAGTCAGTTTTTCCTGGTAGTGAATAGGCTTTTAAGACCGAGCATACATTGAATGCATGCATTGAATACGGATGCAAGATAAGCAAATCATTTTTAGACCTTATATGTATCAGGTTTTTTCGCAAACACCTCTATTCTAGTCCAATGTTTTCGCCGGTTTTAAACCGGTTTTTTTAACCATGAGCCGGTCGGTTTTTAACAGGTCGGTTTTCGAGTACTCGAGTACTCGGTTGGTTTTTTGATAAATCGGTTTTTTAATGGGTCGGTTTTTATGACCATAAGCCGGTTTTTTTAATGATTCGGTTTTTTGGAAACCGGTACTTGGGAATCTCGGGACCGGTACTAAATAAAGACCGGTTTTAAACCGGTGGACCGGTTTTAGGAACAGGCCTACCAGTAGCTGCTCGGCGTCCACATATACTGAGCTCTCCCAACGAGATCTCGGTCGTCTAGGCAGTCTCGCTCCGTCAACTCGTTTTGCATTCATCACTCTCTTTGGCGTGCGATCATCGTCCATTCGTTGGACATGCCCTGCCCATTGAAGTCGTTGTAGTTTGATGATTTTCGAAACTTCCAGCTCATCGTACAGTTCATACAACTCCTGGTTGTACCGGATGCGCCATCCATCTCGATCACAAACAGCCCCGAAAATTCGCCGTAGAACCTTACGTTCAAATGTATCTAGCATGTTCCCGGAGGCTTGAGTTAGGGTCCATGCTTCGCAGCCGTAGCATAGCACTGGTCGTATAATGGTTTTGTACACGCGGAGCTTCGTGTTTCTGTGCACATGCTTCGGTTTCATTATGGGGAGAACCGAGAAAAAAGTCTTATTAGCTAACTGTATTCGTCGCTTGATTTCGTCAGTTTCGTTGGCGTCCCTTGAAAAGTTGCACCCTAGGTACCTATATGAAGTTGTTCACGAACTCGATATTGAGGTCCCCCACATTGATGCTCGGTTGTGCAGGTGTCCTTGTCGTCGATTGCATCATTATTTTAGTTTTACCCTCGTTGATACGTAATCCAACTTCTTTTGCAGCGGTATCGAGCGTATGCAAAAGTTTTTCTTCGTCGACCAATCTTCGGGACATGATGTTGATGTCGTCGGGGTACGCTGCTAATTGTGTCGTATTGATGAGTAGCGTATTGCTGTTGTCCATATTCACAGCCCGAATAGCGTATTCCAGTGCTAGGTTGAAAAATGTCGGTGCCAGTCCCTGGCCTGTTTCAGACCAGTCCGTGTTTCAAATAGACCAGTGAGTCTATTCTGGATCCTGACTTGTAAGACGGAGTTTTTCATCGTCATCTTTGTCAGTCGCACTAATTTGGCCGGTATACCAATTTGCAGCATGATGTTGTACAGTACTCCACGATCGGTACTGTCGTATGCCTGCTTGAAGTCGACAAAGATTTGGTCTTTACGTTTACGTTGTACTCCCAGCACTTCTGGAGTATCATTTTGACTATAAAGAGCTGATCGGTTTTGGAGCGACCAGGTCTGAAGCCGCTTTGATATTCACCAATGATTCGTTCTGCGTATGGTTTTTTCTATTTTACAGATTTTGGTAAAAATTTTATAGGACGTACCAACTAGTGATATGCCCCTGTAGTTTTCACATCGCAGTTTATCTCCCTTTCTGTGGATTGGACAGATGATGCTTCTGCGCCACGGGATCAACTGCCTCTACTGTCGGGGGTTGTATGGGTGGGCCTAGATCAACAATATCGTCGAGAGCTTCTTGTGTGGGAATGTTAGATGGTAGGTTCAGAAGCTCTTCAAAATAAGAGGCCCTTCGTTTGTTAATGCCATCGGTGTCGCTGATACATTCTTATCCTTACACAGCCTAGTCCTGGGTTGGTAGCCCCGTTCTTAATTGTATTTACTAGTTTATTATTATTGGTTGCTTCAAATTGCTGGCTCCTTTCCGTGGTTCTTTTACGCAAGAGCCGACACAAGTCGTGTTTATCCATCAGAGCTATCGTCCATCAAATTATCATAATAAGTGCATTGGTAGTAATTAAATGTTACGTTCTGAAATACGTTAAGTACGACTCCGAGTAATATCGTTGACTTGCAGTATACGGAGTCAATAAACAAAATAATATTAACATGGTGATGGACACATCCTTTTGCGTAATTGCCACAATGGCCGTTGCTCCAAATATTGTTATGTTAAGAGTAACAAAGGACTACTTCAACAATTGACTGCTACATACAATGGCGATCCATTCCATTTTTGCAGACGGGCGGATGGCTCATGGTGATTGTACAAAATGGCCCTTATAGCAATTGCGGCCATAATTGATGGCTAATGTTCCGCGCATTTCTATGCAGCAGCTATTACGATGATTAATCGATATTATTTAATTAAAAGGAGTGAAAAGCCCATATACTCATACACGTAGAAAGTTAACATTTTTAATCCTTCCTTATATTCTCTTCGATGGCATATTCAGTAATAGTCATCATTACGCTTCCAACATTGTACCTATGTAATGTAGTAGTGAATTTCGTATACATTATGCAAATTGATTTTTGTAATTTAAATACTCGCATGTCACTTGTGTTGTATTTGTAGGGTTTTTGTTGCATTATTAAATTGTGTTAATCATGAAATTGGTTCGGAAACATGGAAACCAAAGATAGTGCCGGCATTCACAAATTGGTAGCGCTACCAGAGCGCTCCGGTAGTGCTACCATTTGTGAATGCAGGCAGTCTGAGACAGTAGCTCTGGGATTGTTCGTAAGAAAGATTCATGATATGGTCTCATTATCCCATTGTACGAGTATGAGATGACATTTATATTATATAGTGCGAAGAAATTGGCACCCGGGGCGAAGATTTAATATGGCGCACCCATATGTAAAGTAAAGAATATAATATACAATATATAAGGGTAACCAACCGGTTAATTACCTGGTAGCACCACCGGTAATCTTTCAGTTAAAAGGTATAGGACATCGGAAAACAAAAATAATTTATTTACTTTTCACCGTGCCCCATGTGTGTGATCTTTTATCTCTGTTCTTCGTTAGCTGACGAACATAATACAGTCCTTTACCCTCTAAAGTACATCTACTGGTAAAAAAACCGTGGATTCATTCAGATAAAATACTGGTACCATACCCAGGCGGCCAAAGCCCGACGTCGGGCTGTCGCGCCACGATGATGATGATACTTAATTTTATACGGGAGCATTACTAGTAAATGCCGGATGACAACCCGGTAGTTTACCACATATATTACCAGAAATATTACTGGAATACGGGAATACAACTATTTACAGGAAAATTATAGATTATTTACGAGTTTAATAACATGAAATAGTACACCCTTCCCACGAGCTACTACAGCCTACCGATATATGTACTATAGTAGTTCTCAACTAGTACCATGACCTTATTTTAGTTTCCGGGGCCCGGGCTGGGGAAATTACTTTTCACTCGGATTGTTATCAATTTACACTCGCGTCACTCTAAAAGTCCAGAATTTGCAAAAAAAAAATTATAATTTTTTTTTTCTATTTTTTTTCCAAACATTGATGTTTGGCATATTGGAGGCATGCAAAATTTAAATACTCGTAATTCTCCTTGCGGGGGCTCGGCTCGCTATGCTCGCTCAGCGCTTAAGGGTTCGCAACCGTCAGTATCGCGTTCAACAGCGTTTTGATCAGTTTTAAACATACCAAACATTCAGTATAAATCACTTAAACAAAAAAAAAAAAAATAAGGAAAAAAAAAAATTCAAAAAGTAAAATTTAAAAATTATTTTTTTTTTCTTCTTTGCAAATTTGAGTTTTAGGGTGACGCGAGCGATAACTGACAAA
Organism: Chloromyia formosa; assembly: GCA_964017055.1. Taxonomy (NCBI): domain Eukaryota; kingdom Metazoa; phylum Arthropoda; class Insecta; order Diptera; family Stratiomyidae; genus Chloromyia; species Chloromyia formosa. The sequence continues at coordinate 26,814,378 of OZ024815.1, read as the reverse complement.
AAATCCGAGTGATAAGTGATTTTTTTCACCCCGGGCCCCGGAAACTAAAAATATCCCACCTTATGGCCTGTTTTTTATCTTACGTCTGTGAATAGTTGAAATATCGAAAAATATTCGGTGCCCAATGTGGGGTCAGTTTGATTTTATCTCGTCAAAGAACACGAAATGTGCAATCTACCGGGTGTGCGGTGCCTTAATCACACAACACAACAATCGAAATTTTTCTAGACCTTACCGTAAGCAACGTTCAAGTCTACCTTAAGTTTTTTTCTTAATCCCATGTCAGTGACAATTTACAACAGAAAATAGTTGAAAAATAGTCGGAAAGCTTGAAAATATTTAACTCCCTGATTTAATTTAGCCAGTGGAAAGACTGAACGTGCGGTAACGTACGTCACAGCGCACCACAACTGAAATCTTTTTAGACCTTATCATAAGCTACCTTTAGGCTAGGTTTTTTTTATTTACAGTAGAAACAAAAAAAGAAAAAACATGTTCGAAAAAAAACTTAAAGCCGCCCAATACAGAGGGGTAATTTTCACTCAAGAGGTGGGGGCTCCTTATTCACATATGAAAAAAATAAAGACATCGACATGTCCTCCGCCCCTTCAACCATCTATATACGCCACTGATGTGGACTTTTTATCTGCGCCCACTAATTTTTCAACCATACTAAGTAGACAAGATTTCAGCACCAGAACTTCGGACTTTCTGGGACACTATTGTCAATGTATTGCGAAGCAATTGTTCCAGAATAGAATGCAAGAAATGCCACTAATATACATACGTGTATCCCCAGTAAAAATAAAATTTGAACATTTCCAAAACGGCTACGTTTTTAGAATTTCCGTTGTTCACTTGTTATTACCAATTTTGATACATCCTTGACGTGTTGCATCTAAAATTTTGAAACATCAGAAGGGGGCTCTTCATATTAACGCGCGTCTATCTTATTAAAGAATTAAGTGCATACTTTCTATGAAAACACAGAAGATGTTACAATACATTCATGCGAAATATATATTTTCCTAACTAAAATTTTCGCTACAAAAAAAAAGAGGAATGGTCTGAACAAAAAATCTCGATTAATACAAAAATTTTTCACATTTCCCGAATCCTAACGAGTACGTCTACTTGATCGTCGTTTTCGTGACCCAGATCGTCGTCGACTTCGGCTTCGACTTTTTTGCATCCTTCGTCGTGATCTTCTGCTGCGGCCGTGTCCACTTTTATCAACATTTTCTTCGCCATCTTGTTCATCCACGTCCGTATTTTCTGTGCCGAGAGAATATTTTCCAGCTCGTCTTTTGACGAACCCAAATTCAACGGCACGATGCAGGACTTGCTTAATGGGCTCTTTTAGTTTATTTTCCGCGATCTGTGATTAAATATTAATATTAACATTTCAAAAGTTAAAAAAAAAGGTTTAAAATTTTCTTGTGAAATCTGTCTACTTACTTCTTGATTCGTCGAAATATGTCGAACAATATTCGTGAAAGTTGTTGGTTCATCAATGCATTGCAATGCCTGCATGACAATTTCACCAGTTTTACGATGTGCTATTGTGCTATTGGAATCCATGATTTAATTTGTTATTTTAGATATAATTATCTAATAATGTTTCAATTTAGTTAACTCGAACAAAAAATTAAAACTTCAGACTTTTTCTCCATAAAATATCTAAACATATGAAAATAAATTGAATTGTAATATTTTTTGAACTGCATGGACTGCTACGATAAAAAATAACTGAAAAATTAAAAAAAAGTAGGCGTTTTTTTATCAAAGGCCCTAGAACATAGCACATGGAATGAGCTTGTCCTCTTAGAACATAAAGTACATGGAATGAGCATATCCCGTTTATCTCCGGCTCCAATATCTGGTGAATAAGTCGACAGTCAGCCTACTCAGTTGGCGTTTAATACTGACATATGTTTACTGTTCTGTAGAATTGTGCATAAACAAGTGTCAATTTTTGTCAAATTATCGACAATCAGCCTACTCAGTTGGCGTTTCGATACTGACATAATGTTGACCACAATGTCGAATTGTGCATAAACAAACGTCAATTATTGTCAAAATTTGAATTTGGAAGTCTACTGAGTTAGCTGACTGTCGACTTAGTACCCAGATATTGGAGCCACTGTTCTATGGAGACATACAGGACAAGCTCATTCTATATGCTGTATGTTCTAAGCTTGTCCTGTATGTCTCCGCCTCCAACATTTTGCGAATAAGTTGACAGCCAGCCTACTCAGTTGTTGTTTGATATTTACATATGTTGACTGTTCTGTCGAATGTGCATAAACAAACGTCAATTCTTGTCAGATTATCGACAGTCAGCCTACTCAGTTGGCGGTTCGGTATTGCCATAGTCAAATCTTGTCAGTATTTAAATTTCATAATTACTGTCGACTTAGTACCCAGATTTTGGAGCCACTGTTTCTGTGGAGACATACAGGACAAACTCATTTCATGTCTGTATGCTCTAAGTCAAAGGCTAAACGTATCTCAGCAAACATTTTTGTAGATAATCTAAATGAAAATATCCCAAGGCCGGCCGCTTCTTGGACGTAGGCAGGGCAGCTCGCGCAGCGCGCACATGGCATTGTTGTTGTAACAGTTGCCAAAATTTGATTTTACAACAACAATGCCATGTGCGCGCTGCGCGAGCTGCCCTGCCTACGTCGCAAGATGCGGCCGTCCTAATGGTTACGTCCATAACACACAATGGTTGGCATACTGTTGCCAATGATGGACACAACATGCTGTGAAAAATGTCATTTTTCCCATCACAAAAATTTCTCCGCTGGCTACGACCAGAATATGATGGCAATTCAGAAATGACACTAGCGCTGTCGTATTTATTCCATTTTTTGCTAGTAGTCAGTTTTGAACTGGAAATTTGACAATTGATGGAATTCTAGATGCGAGTGCAGTTCAGAACACAGAAAGTTGCTGTAAAGCTGCTTCGATACTGTTGCCAGAGCATGTTGCGATTCCGATGTGTATTATGAACTTAGCCAATGATATCGCAAATTATCGCCAACTATCTCATAAAACTAAAAATTAAAATATCATTTTAAAGCGTTCGAAAAGAAATCTTTCTGGAGACAATAATTAGATGTCTTCATTGCAATAGAATTGTTAGATAAATGAGAAAACATTCTCTGAAAATCCTTTCCTAGGAGAGAAATATGATAAATTTATTTAGGACTCTCTCTCTCTCTGGTTCCTGTTAACCCATTGTAGGGCATACGGCGTGCGGGTGAGATGCTAATAGACAAATTGATACTCAGGCGAAAATGGCAGTGTATAGGTCACACATTGCGGAAGAGTGAAAACTGTATTGTTTTGCTTGCCATGAAATGGAACCCCATTTCCAACCAAGGCCGACCGAGAGGGGTTCCTAGAATCACATGGCGTCGATCTGTGGCGAAGGAGGGTCAGGCAATGGGTCAGTCTTTTGAGGAGTTGCGCCCCAATGCCCAGAACAGAATACGATGGTGAGCAGGAGTAATTGACGCGCTGTGCCCCATTTGAGGCTAAGGCAAAGTAGTAGTATTAGTATTGTGGGGTACAAGGTATTAACCACACCTACTTCCGACCTCATCCTGTTAGCTCTCTCCATGATTTGTCTAAAGAGGGACCCTTGCCTTCAACTGACCTTGTCCACATGTATCTTGGTCGCCCGTTGGCTCCTTGTTGGTTCCAATCGAGGGCCTGTTGAGAAATGTTGTTCGGCCTTTTACAGAGGGTGTGACCTATCTATTGCCACTTTCCTCTTTTGATCGAAGTGTCTCTCTTATCCTGGCGAGTATTAGTAAAGAGCTCGTCGTTAAAAATGACCTCCGGTCAGCGAATGTGTAGGATACGCCGTAGACATTGGTTCAAGAATGTTTGCAACTTAGTTGTTGTCTCATTGATCACCTCCTAAGTTGAGCAGCCATATAGAAGCATGGATTTTACGTTGGTTTCAAAGATTCGGAGTTCGGTGCATCTGGAAATATTGTTGTTTTGTCAGAAAGGAGTCGAACTGAAAAAATCTGTTCGATCATTGCTGATGCAGGACTGTACATCAGCATCCGCTCCACCATCTGCTGTAACTACGCTAGCAGAAATTGTCAACTTTTTCGACTGCCTGCCCCGAAACACAAATTTCGCTTTGCCTTCCTGGATCCAAGCTCAAGTACTTAGCATTGGCAGCGTTGATTTTAAGCCCCGCATTAATGCAGAGCATCAGACATTGGACCTACTTGATCCGATTTATTTGATAGAAGTCAAATATTGTCAGCATAGTCTAGGTGTTGAAGGAACAACTTCCATCTTATACATTTGTTTTGGTGTTCTTGAAGCGCGCCGCTTAGTACATCATTAATGGCAATTAAAAACAGGATAGGTGACAAAATGTAGCCTTGTCTCACTCCAATATGCACCTTGAAAGGATCTGGTAGCTTCCCTGGTGGAAGAGGTGACATTGGGCTCCCTGGTAGGACTCCTTGATGATGGAAATTATTTTATCTGGCATGAATCTCCTACATAAAGCCCTCCAGATGTATTCGCGGTCAATGCTGTCAAACTACTAATTCAAAGGGTGTGGTCGCTACATGAGAACACCCAGTAGAGACCCATTTTGATCTTTCACAGGATGTTCTGTTGCAAAAGATTTGCCAGTTAATGGCTTGATAAGCTTAAAAAGGGTTCCACTGTCATCGCGGTAAGCTACTTCCTCTACCTACTTCATTAATGCGTTGATGTAATTTCGCTTGTCCCGTTTTACGCTTCTTTGCACGGCTTTCTGTAGTGAACCGTAGTCAGCTCTGAGTTGGTCTTTGGCTGATCCGTCAGCAGCTGAGTTAATCTTTCCTCAACATTCTTCATTCGTGCTGAGATTAGAAACTATGTATAATGAATAGTCTCCTACCGCGCTCCAATCGGAAGTGTAAGAAAATGAAACCGGAATATAGAGGGCTACGCCCGCAATCCGAGGGTTTTGTAGCAAGCGCTTATTTTGGTTTATAAATATCGCCTCCTTGCTCTTCTTGATATCACTCAGATGGATAGAAAAAACGTAATTAAAATGTCTTACCCACTAACATTTTACATGCTAATTCATATTACGTGATTGTAACGAAACTTAGAACATATTATTGCTTAAGGTGTTGGTTATCGTTGGCCATCAGTACTTTTGACCTCGAACGTGTTTGAGGCGTGCAAGGGTGTGCTAACTGTAACTATACAAATAAACTATTATTGACCTATTCTGAGAAGATATACAAATTCCACTATTTTCCATTTTATATGTTTTTCGAAACCCACTTCCTGTAAGTTTTCATAATTCTAAGTATAACGGTCTCAAAATGCAGGCAAGGGGGGGTCAAATTACGAACTAATATTTTCTCCTCCCCCACAGTTCCCCTTTCTATAAATTTCGAGAAAATGCCAAAAAATGGAATGTACTCATCATTACCTTTCTCACGACACCTCATTTGCTTATACTCGTACCAGTCGATAAAAAAATTTGACCTTAATTTCGCCTCTATGTGGACCCCCCTTCCACCCGGTAAAGTTGGCCAATTAAGACACAGCGCCCCCAACCAATCTTTACCCTTTCAAAAATGATTAATTAAATAACTGCAATTCGCACTACGAAAAATAACATGAAAGTATAGTAGTACTCACACCTCTGAGGCCAGTAGGTGTATTTTTTGTATGGATAGTGTCAAAACGCCGAACTTTAAATGAATGTACTATTATTAAATATTATGTGATTATAATGAAACTTAGAAATATTATTGCCTATGAAGTTGGTTATTATTGGCCATCAATATTTTTGACCTCAGGTACGCGTAAGGGGTGCAGGGTTGTGCTAACTGAAACTATATAAATGTACTATTATTAACCTTTTCTGATGAAATTTCAAAATTCTAGAAATCTAGGTTTTCTACACTAGTAAAATGGCGCTTTTCTGTAAGTTTTCATATTTCTAAGTATAACGGTCTCGAAATGCAAGGGGGGGGACAAACTCGGATGACATATTTTCCCCTCTCCCTCTTTTCCCGTTTCTTCAAGTTTGAAAAAAATTCCAAAAATGGAATGTACTCGACGGTACCTTTCTTATGATACCCCACTTGCCTGTACTAAACGAAAAAAAAATTTCGACCTTCATTTCCCCTCTATGAGGACCTCCCCTTAAAGTTGACCTATTACGACGATTCGCTCTCTTCGGTGAATTATAGTAATTCTACACATTCCTACAAAATTTCATGTATGTAGCTTCAGCCGTTCGTGAGATATTCCATGGACAGACGGACAGACGGACAGACGGACAGACAGACATTTGACCGATTTCATAAGGGTTTTGTTTTACTACAAAACCCTAAAAAGGCCGAAGTCAGCTTTGAAGTGTTCCTTGAATATTAGCATACAAGGAAAACCTTGTGTAAAAAGTAGCCTCATCCGATTGAACTAATTTTTACAGGGGAGTATAGTAAGGTCCTAAGCAGTCCTCCACCCAAATTTGACCTGTTTACTTTAATTCAGATGGGCGTTATTGGCATGTTTGAAAACATTGTAAATACATAATATTTTTAGGGAAGGTAGGCGATACCACCCAATTATATCTGAATCAGAATATTTGACAAAATTTTCATCTCGCTAAATGTAGTCTATCAGGAGTTATCGTGCCGGTTTTCAATAAAATCAATATTTTCAATACTATTATGCGCATTGCCAAGCTAGCTACACACACATACAAAGTTGGTATGCAGACTGAGACCAAGTCATCATCATCGTCATCGTGGCGCGACAGCCCGACGTCGGGCCTTGGCCGCCTGGATGAAACCAAACCAAGTCACCAATTCCAATTTTCACTGAAAAGTAAATCGCATTTACAATCTTGAACCTTGAATACATATAGTAAATTTGGTTTGGCTGGTAGATCTAACACTTTTATCAAAGTATAATTTGATAACAAAACACAAATTTAATTAAAAAAAAATTTGCATATAATGGATGAAACATTCTAACAACATTTTCGCTTTCTCTCTGAATTGCTCTAACCCCTTGTGGGGCATAGCGCGTCAACTGTTCCATGTGACCCAGTTGACGTTTCAACGGCATAAACTGGTTTCGGAGAATGCAGTTGCCAGCATGCACCTCCTGCACATCCATGGCCACGAACGTCGTCGTGGACGGGATTCGAACCCGAAACGCCGGTAGTCAAACATGAGACTGATGCCTCAACACACTGCGCTACCGGTCGCCCCAATTTTCGCTTTACAGAGCAATTTTTGTATGTGGCAAAGTGGTAATCCAAAATTATAGATATTCTTGCCAAGTCAAACTTTGGCAAAGTTTACTTTGAACGTGTCAGCCGGCTCTAAAGTATTAGCTGCAATTCAATATTTGTGTAGTTTCTGAGCTATCTCGTTTTTAGTAAAGTGAGGTCGGCGTCTTTCAAGGGATTTCAACAATTCAAAAGCTTCTAGCAGCCGGGACATTTCAAAATTATCCGTAGGGAGAAGTTTCCGTTAGGAGAGGTTTAGTATATACGAGTACATATATAATAGTATTCGTAAAATGATGTACAATATTTGTATTAAAAAACACAAGATCGTATCACATCACTCAATAATTTTATTGAAAAAATCGATAATAAAAAAATCGTTATAAATACAATTTATTAGGAGTGACAATTGGGAAGGGGTATTGCCGTTTCAATTAAAGTACTGGAGAGGCAGCTGCCCCATCCCAATACTCCAGCGTCCCTGCTGAAAGAGGTGGTGGATAATTTTTATTTATATAGTATAGCAGTATATTTGACTTCCAATCATAAGGCCTAAATAAATTTAGTATAAATAATTCTTTCTGTATTCATCATTATATCAATCATTGACACATAATACTAATATGGCATGTCCCAACAGGAAAATCTCCTAAAACTTAGACTCTTGTAATGTAGAAACAATTATCCACTTGGTGGTTCTGATGCAGAACCGCTGGATCATCGTAAAAATCATTTTGAAATTGTGGTCCTCTCCCTGGCCTTAAAGGGTTAAGACAGCACCACGAAATAAACCACACATTAAGATTAAGCGCACATAGTAGCTCATTTAAGCTGGCAGGGCGAAATGAGCAAACTTAACTGTACTAAATTCGGGCATATTTAGTGCTAATTTAGTACAGTCGAAATAAAATGTTAAACTACTTGTTGTATTTAGTACAAATCTACCTTTACTGTAGTTCCCAGAATCTTAGAGGCAACCTAGACATCACACTGGCATGCCGCAGGCCAACTCTCACCAAACCATTTCTGCGGTTCATTCACTCAACTCAAATTACTAATTAATAATCACTTTGTGACCATTATTCATATCTCATATGTATCTACGAGTATTACGAACTAACTAGATGAGTTTATTCATATTGAAATCATAAGTTAAAGTTTTATTCCGTCGCATTATACGGCAATACTATAATGACAGTTGACGTTTGTAAACCTGTCCTTGAATGTCTAAAGTGGCCTATCGCATTTTTACAACTTGTAGGCATTTTTCCGAAATATTTGCAAGTTTCGCCAGAGATGCCTGTTGGCAAATCGAAATGTCAGAATTTTTATACAAATACTGTGGTGTTCATAGCTGTATTTTTTGAATTATCCCTTCTTTTCATAATGTTGACTGACAGTTATTTGTTTAACATTTGGAGGTCCAATTCATATACGGAAAATGTTAACCAGTTCGTTGAAACATTCATGTGTATCGTGGCGACCGTGATTATTTTGATGGTATCCTTTTTTAGTCAAGAAAATCAATTGGATATTTTAAAACATTATATTCGCATTGATTTGAGAATAAGACCCATTAAAACACCCTGTAAGCGAGATGAATTAGGCCGAGTGTATTTTCTGTTTTCTGTGTGTGTAATTTTCGGATATAATATAATTTTTATATACAAAACGTACAAATTAGCGAATTCTATTATTGCATTTGTGGTAGTATCGTTTATTTATTTGAGTCAAATGCTTACTTGTCTAATGCTAGTTGTCTATATAGACTGTGTTTGTCGCCTCATATTGTCAGATATGAAAGCTTTAAACAGTTCCATAGAATTTTATTTCAAACAAAGGTCTAATATTCCTGGAATCAATAGTATTGCGGAACTCACTTGTCTGTTAACAATTAGTGAACAGCTTGGTGATTTAATTGCTAATGTTAACACATGTTACGGATTTAGCATTTTAATTGTGATATCTTACTCGGTTTATACAGTGACCTATGAACTGTATATGATGGTGGAAATTATTCGGAAGAACATCAAGCTATTTGAATTTGATCATTTCCTGTGGATATTCATCCAAGTGGCATTTATTGTAAGCTTTTCTATTACATGTGACCAATTAAGGACAGAGGTATGTAACATAAAATTAAAATCTTTACATGGAAACATCCATACAACAAGCAATCTTTAACCTAATCTTTAAGTTAAGGTTTATTAATATGAAAAAATGTCTGGCGATGGTATTTACGTAAGAATAGTCGAGGCTGAGGCAGATGCTTCTATTGTCCGATGCGGAATTGACAAAGCAGCATCCGACGCAAATATCGCGATCATATGTGAAGACATTGATTTGTTAGTATTGTTGACAACACTAGTTCCACGTCGAACCAATATATACTTCTTTAAACCAAGGAGAGCGGAGACAACAACATACTCAAAAACTGATAATCGCAAAAAGTATTTAACTTATTACTGCATTTAGTGGATGCGACTTCACTTCATCCATTTACATGAAGGGCAAGGTTTTGATTGTCAAATTGTTTGGAAAATTTCAAACCTTCCTTCGGTTGAAGAAACCAGAAACCACTGCAAAGTAGTTTAGATACCATGCGCGTGGTAAATATGGTAAAAATACTATCCACTTCGTAGTTCCCTGGTCGCGCCTCTCCACCCATTGCATCTGACTAGTTGAGGTCTCGCTTCGGTTGACGAAACCAGGAGCCACATTTTAAAACCCCTTTGAGGGTATTACTCTCGACATTGTTCATGTAAGCAAACAGGGATGAACATTTGCTACATACATATCTAATACATACATACAAATTTTTTGAAGTCAATCGACGTCTTCCAAACTATACGCATATTTAAACAATGAATAATGCTTCAATGTTATTTTAATATTTCAATTTAAAATGGACTGCTACGTCATTAATGATAGGAATTTTATTGATTAGGTTTAATGACAATGTCCATTATCCGTTAAAATTTGCTTTAAATTAATTATCTATAGAAAATTACGATCTTCGCCAAATGTCGACATATTGTCCACCCTATAACTTCTAAAATATTAGTTTATTATTGTAGGACGGGAATGCATTTTTTATAGAAAATTGCGTTGGTTTTATTTTATTCTCAAAAAGTTTTGCTGTAGGACTGGTAGTTGCAAAGATTTTTGATATAATGTACTTCAGGTACTAGCCAATTATCATGCCGAATTTGAGAACTTTGAGATCTATTTTACTTTTAATTTTAATGACTTATCTGAAAAAGAAATAAAATGTAGTAAAATTCCAAAATATTGGCCACCTTGTATCTTTTAAAGCGTTAGTCCTACGGCAAAAATTAAACCTACCTTTTTTATAGACAATTTTGTCTACTTTATTTTGTTGATACTGCATTAATCGTTGAGAGTGATAGTTACAGAGATGTTTATAAAAAAAAAAAACAAAAAAAAAACTCCCCTTTAACACCCTCAACCCGTGGAAGCTCATACTCCACAGGCGGGGACTTTTAGTATGATATACTCCTAGTACCAACCAAAAAATCGGGCCAGGTTTCAAACTTCATTTATTTTTTTCTTCTATCACCAAATTTTAGCACTCGTCACCTGGAGTATGAGCTCAAAATATCATGCTGTGTGGCCGAGCGGTCTAAGTCGCAATTCTACAATACTCAGTTCATAGGTTAGATTCCCCAAACGGTAAAAAAAAAGTTGAAGGCAGGCTGGCTAACCTGTGATTGAGGGTTGGGTGATTAGAAAATCAATGTCTAAAAGATTAAATAAGGCCCAAAATTTGTTTAACCGTGTCTGTATTCCAATACAATGCTTGTATTAAAATTCAATACAAACAAAATGTATGCAAATGTAATCATTTTATTGTAATACTCACATTTTTAAATATAAGGATTGAGTTAAAAATAATCACATTTTGGCGTGGAATTAAATGCAATACCATTTTTATTAAAATTTACTGCAAAATGTTCAAGTGTGTTCGATACACAAACTACTAGGCTTGAATTATTATTAACTGGATTTACTTATTCATTCAAATGACAAGAGGCTAGGGAGAGTAGGGAGTGACGAAGGCGGGCATGGTAATTAAAATCGTTTACACAAATCGCTCATATATTACAGATACAGATATTTAAAAAAAAGGAATAAAATTTTCAAAACTGGAATTAAACTATAAGATTAAGCATAGTTCATAAAACTTTGCCGGCTCAAAACCTCACGAAATTCTTCTCTCCGATCTTTGTGTATCTGTATAGCTCGACGCCTTGCTTTCAAGTAGAGAAAAAACGATCAGAAAAAATTCTCCCACTTTGGCAGACTTACAACACGTGTCCTAATGTGCCTCGTTGAACTGAGTCCATTTGTCCCTCTGGTGGTTATAATAATTTGAAACCAAATATGTGTGAACAAACTTTTTGTCATTCAAATGACGCTTTTTTTTTGTGGAACCTACGTATCTTAAGATAATGGCTATCAATAATACAGAGTGTGCCAAAACCGTCGGATAATCTCTTCACCACGGAAACTGTTATAACCAATGTTGTCAAAAGTGGTACTGACGCAGAACCGCTGGATTATCGTAAAAATCTTTTTGAAATTGTGGTCCTCTCCTTGGCCTTAAATGGTTAAGACGGCACCATACCAAATAGTATAGATTCCACAAGAGTGGTCACTCCATAGAACTGTCGCCTCTGCCAGTAGATTTGTATGTATTGACCAATAGTATAGACTACACACACAAGAAAGCTCACTCCATACAACTTTAGCCTCCGCCGGTAGATTTGAATGTATTGATTCTCTTGAGTAGTTTACACTATTTGTCAATACATACAAATCTACTGGCAGAGGCGAAAGTTCTATGGAGTGATCACTCTTGTGGAATCTATACTATTTTGCCATACATTAACATAGTGCATACGCATAATAGCTACTATAAGCTGGTATGGCAAAAAGAGCAAACTTAATTCAAAGAACTGTACTAAATTCGAGCATATTTAACTTAGTGCAGTCGACAAAAAATGTTACAATTTTTTTTTTTTTCAAAAGTAAACGTTATGTCTGCGGCAGACCACCGAAAATAAAAATTTTCCTATAAAAAGCTACTTGTTGTATTTAGTGCAAATCTACCTTAAGTGTAGAAATCACCCTGACATGTCGCAGACCAACTATCACCAGACCATTTCTGCTGATTCATTCACTCAACTCAAATTACTAATTTATAATCACATTGTGACCATTACTCATATCTCATATGTATCTACGAGTATTACGAACTAGATGAGTTTATTAATATTGAAATCATAAGTCAAAGTTTTATTCCGTCGCATTATACGGCAATACTATAATGGCAGTTGACGTATGTAAACCTGTCCTTGAATGTCTAAAGTGGCCTATCGCAGTTTTACAACTTGTAGGCGTTTTTCCAAAATACTCGCAAGTTTTGCCAGAGATGCTTGTTGGCAAATCGAAATGTCAGAATTTTTATACAAATACTGTGGTGTTCATAATTGAATTTTTCGAAATATCCGTTCTTTTCATAATGTTGACCGACGGTTACATGTTTAATATATGGAGGTCCAATTCGTATACGGATAATATTAATCAGTTTTTTGAAACATTAATGTGTATCGTGGCGACCGTGATTATTTTGATGGTATCTTTTTTTAGTCAAGAAAGCCAATTGGATGTTTTAAAACATTATATTCGCATTGATTTGAGAATAAGACCCATTAATAAACACCGTAAGAGGCACGAGTTAGGCCGAGTGTATTTTCTCTTTCCGGTGTGTGTAATTTTCGGACTTAATACAATTCTTATTTACAAAATGTACAAATTAACGACTTCTATTATTGTATTTTTGGTAGTTGCGTTTATTTATTTGACTCAAATGCTTACTTGTCTAATGCTAGTTGCCTATGTAGACTGTGTTTGTCGCCTAATATTGTTAGATATGAAAGCTTTAAACAGTTCCATTGAAGTTTATTTTAAACAAAGGTGTAACATTCCCGGAATCAATAGTATTGCGGAGCTCACTTATCTTTTAAAAATTAGTGAACAGCTTGGCGATTTAATTGCCAATGTTAACACATGTTATGGATTTAGCATTTTAATTGTGATATCTTACTCGGTATACACAGTGACCTATGAACTGTATATGATGGTGGAAATTATTCGGAAGAGCATATGGCTATTTAAATTTGAAAATGTTCTCTGGATATTCATCCAGGTGGCATTTATTGTAAGCTTTTCTATTACGTGTGACCAATTAAGGACAGAGGTATGTAACATAAAATTAAAAACTTTACATGGAAACATCCATAAAACAAGCAATCTTTAACCATTTAATACATGTCATAATATTCAATCGTGGTGTACTATTACTTTGTCTTAACCTTTGGGGTATAGCGCATTAACTACTCTTGCGCGGTGTCGTACTCTGTTCTGGGCAATGGGACGCATCTGCTTCCAGGACTTACCAAGCGACTCATATTTTTTCGCCATGGGCGCCATGAGATTTTAGGACACCCCATTGGTCGGTCGTCATTGGAAATGGGGTCCTATTTCATGACATGTCCAGCAATTTAATTAGCACCCTTCCACAATGTGTGGACTATGCTACGACTCAGCTCTTCATTCGATATAGTTTCGAGGCAGAAAATTAAATTCGACGAAACAATGAGTTGACGAAAACTTGCAGCTTGCTGGTAACTTTCCCATCTGCTGTTTCCATACAACAGCACAGACAGTGCCAGAGAGCAAAATAAACTCAGCTTTGTCTGAATATTGAGATAACTGCATTTCCAGATTTTGGACAGTATGCCGAAAGCGTATTTATCCTGGTTGATATGACGAGCCATATCCTAAAAAGTAGAAAGTTTTTCTCACAAAGACGAATTTTTGGACCGGTCGATCCTATGGCGGCTATATGACGTAGTGGTCCGATTCCATTGGTGCCGACATATATATAGCGTGCAATAAAAAGAAGGCTTTGTACAAAATTTCGGCTCGACAGCTTTAAAACTGGGGGACTAGTTTGCATAGAGCCAGACAGACAGACGGACAAAGCTTAATCGACTCGTCTCAACATACTGACCAACAATATATATCGTTTATATGGTCGAAAATGCTTACTTCTGTGCGTTGCAAACTTCATGACAAAGTTATCACACCTGTGAAGGCTATAGTAATAAATACAACCTAAAACCATTATTTAATGTGCTTTATCTTCCTTCAGGTCGCACCTATCACAAAACGGACTTCGTCATTCGATTCAGCAGGAAAAAATACTTTAAAATGCATCCACATTGTAGGCCATGTCCAGAAAATCATCGATTTCGTCCCACTGTGCGGCGCGCTGGCCTAAGAACCTTGGTCTCAACTCAATTGCCCTAACCCCATGTGGGGCATAGCGCGTCAACTGTTCCATGTGAAAAAGAGTTTTTAAGAATGATTTCCCCCTCGAAGGGGGCCCAAAAAGCGTGATTCGCCGGTTTCGACCGCTGGTGCGAAGCGCGTCTCATCAGACGCCTCTGCTCCGCGCACCGCACCAGTGGGAGAGGCGTGACCGGGAATGACCCAAGACAGATGTTGTTTTGCCTTATATAGGCCGACCAACGCGACATGGGTGTGAATCCATACCGAATGCAAACTGCAACGTGCAGCTTGTAGGTATAAAATTCATTTCATTGTTCTGGCTTGGAGCCAGTGGCAATTTACAAACAAAGTTTTTTGCCGGGCGACAGCCATCGCCTATCATACAACGTGCATGATGCTTAGCATGCCGTCGCCCTTACCAGCCATTAGTGTGGCTACACGTAATGAAAAAGAGTTTTTAAGAATGATTTCCCCCTCGAAGGGGGCCCAAAAAGCGTGATTCGCCGGTTTCGACCGCTACCTACAAGCTGCACGTTGCAGTTTGCATTCGGTATGGATTCACACCCATGTCGTGTTGGTCGGCCTATATAAGGCAAAACAACATCTGTCTTGGGTCATTCCCGGTCACGCCTCTCCCACTGGTGCGATGCGCGGAGCAGAGGCGTCTGATGAGACGCGCTTCGCACCAGCGGTCGAAACCGGCGAATCACGCTTTTTGGGCCCCCTTCGAGGGGGAAATCATTCTTAAAAACTCTTTTTCATTACGTGTAGCCACACTAATGGCTGGTAAGGGCGACGGCATGCTAAGCATCATGCACGTTGTATGATAGGCGATGGCTGTCGCCCGGCAAAAAACTTTGTTTGTTCCATGTGGCCCAGTTGACGTTTCGACGGCATAAACTGGTTTCAGAGAATGCAGTTGCCAGCATGCACCACCTCCTCCACAGCCATGGCCACGAACGTCGTTGTGGACGGGATTCGAACCCGAAACGCCGGTAGTCAAACATGAGACTCATGCCTCAACCCACAGCGCTATCGGTCGCCCCCTTGAACCTTGGTCTAGTTGGTGTTAATCTTTATACCAAGCGTACGCCATGTGCCCCACTAGGAGTTGGGGGAACTGTATAGTATATTAGTCAGTCAACTGATTGTTTTGTTTCGTGTTTTTAAAGTTTCAGTAATTACAGTTCATAAAACTTTTCCGGTTCAAAACTTCACGAAATCCTTCCTACCGATCTTTATGTATCTATATAGCTCGACGCCTTGCTTTCAAGGGCAGAAATAACGACCAGAAAAAATTCTTCCACTTTGGCAGATTTACACTACGTGTCTTAATGTGTCTCAATGAATCGAGTCCATTTGTCCCTCTGGTGGTTATAATAATTTGAAGCCAAATATGTGTGAACAAACTTTTTGTCATTCAAATGACCCTTTCTTTTTATGGAACCTACGTACTTTAAAATAATGGTTATCAATGCCTGCGTTCACGTTTTTGAGCGTTGCGGTTATTCAGCAATTGAAATGCATGTAGACGGAAAAAATCACTGATTTTTCTGTTTACATGCACTCGAATTGCTGAATAACCGCAACGCTCAAAAACGTGAACGCAGGCAATGATACAGAGTGCGCCAAAACCATCGGATAATCTCTTCACCACGGAAACTGATATAACTAGTGTTGTCAAAAGTGGTACTGATGCAACGTAAAAATCTTTTTGAAATTGTCGTCCTCTCCTTGGCCTTAAAAATATAGTGCATATACATAGTAGCTCTTTTAAGCTGGCATGGCAAAAAGAGCAAACTTAATTGAAAGGGCTGTACTAAATTCGGGCATATTTAATTTAGTGCTAATTTAGTACAGTCGACAAAAAATGGTAATTTGTTTTTCAAAAGCAAGGGTTGAAATGAAAGTAAGGGTTGAATTGAAATGCCGCAGACCAACTGTCACCATACCATTTCTGCTGATTCATTCACTCAACTCAAATTACTAATTAATAATTACTTTGAGACCATTACTTATATCTCATATGTATCTACGAGTATTACGAACCAGATGAGTTTATTCATATTGAAATCATAAGTCAAAGTTTTATTCCGTCGCATTATACGGCAATACTATAATGGCAGTTGACGTATGTAAACCTGTCCTTGAATGTCTAAAGTGGCCTATCGCAGTTTTACAAGTTGTAGGTGTTTTTCCGAAATATTCGCAAGTTTCGCCAGAGATGCTTGTTGGCAAATCGAAATGTCAGAATTTTTATACAAATACTGTGGTGTTCATAATTGAATTTTTTGAATTATCCCTTCTTTTCATAATGTTGACTTACGGTTACACATTTAATGTATGGAGGACCAATTCATATACGGATAACATTAATCTGTTCATTGAAACATTCATGTGTATCGTTGCGAACGCGATTATTTTGATGGTATCCTTTTTTAGTCAAGAAAACCAATTGGATATTTTAAAATATTATATTCGCATTGATTTGAGAATAAGAAACATTAATAAACACCGTAATAGGGATGAATCAAGCCGAGTGTATTTTCTGTTTTCCGTGTGTGTAATTTTCGGACTTAATACAATTCTTATGTACAAATCGTACAAAGTAATGACTTCTATTATTGCATTTGTGGTAGTTTCGTTTATTTATTTGAGTCAAATGATTATATGCCTAATGCTAGTTGTCTATGTAGACTGTGTTTGTCGCCTCATATTGTCAGATATGAAAGCTTTAAACAGTTCCATAGAAGTTTATTTTAAACAAAGGTGTAATATTCCTGGAATCAATAGTATTGCGGAACTCACTTATCTGTTAACAATTAGGGAACAGCTTGGTGATTTAATTGCTAATGTTAACACATGTTACGGATTTAGCATTTTAATTGTGATATCTTACTCGGTTTATACAGTGACCGCTGACCTGTATGTGCTGATAGAAACTATTCGAAAGAACATACAGCTATTTATATTTGATCATTTAATGTGGATATTCATCAATGTGGCATTTATTGTAAGCTTTTCTATTACATGTGACCAATTGAGGACAGAGGTATGTAACATAAAATTAAAATCTTTACATGGAAACATCCATACAACCGAGCAATCATTAACCATTTAATATTCATTCGTAGTGTACTAATACTTTGCCTTAACCCCTGGGAAGGGCCGTCGAGAGAAAATCCGGGCCAGGTACTCAACTTTTGTGGGGGCCCATATACGACGACCAGTAGTTCAGTGCGTCAGAGTGGTATGAAAGGGCAAGGAGAAAAAAAAAGCTCAGTGCGTAGATACGCTTTTTTTAAAAAAAAATTTCAAATTTTCGGGACCTCGAGAAAAACACGGGCCCGGGGCGTTTAGTCCGTTTCCCCCCCCCCCCCCCCCCCCCCCGCTCTCGACGGCCCTGCCTCTGGGGCATAGCGCGTTAACTACTCCTGCGCGCTATCGTACTCTGTTCTGGTCAATGGGACGTAGTCATGATATGACCTGCTCCTCTTGCAGATCAGGTCGACCTACTCTGAGGCCGACAACGGAGTATGTACGTTCAAGAAACTAGGTTCGCAAACCTACTCCGTATATGAAACGAGTCTGTCGTCCGTTAGGGAAATAGAAATGGAGTGAAAGAACAGAAGAGTGGGGGAACTAGGTTCGTCGAAGTCTGAGTCGTTATTGTAGATTAGAGAATGGAGAGCTGAACTACTGACTAGATTAGAAAACACATCTACATATATATTGCTATATTGCAGTGTAGAATAAAATGGATTGTATTTTCAGTTGGAATTTAATGGTATAAGTTGGAGTAGAGCTTTTATGGCCGGTTTACATTCTGCCCGAGGCAAGTAGCCTAGGCGAGGTGCGCGTTCACATTCTCGCCCAACTACGAGTCACGAGTACTGTTTTGTTGGGCAATGACAAACAACTGATGGTACGGTTATATCCGCGCTCCCATAGGGAAATAATGTGGGCACTTGTGAAGAGCGTTTCCTTTAATTAATTTTTTACAAACCACATGTTTCATGTAATTTTCCCCGAAAGTCGTTTACGTGTTTTGGTTAAGCGAAACCACTCGCGTAACCCCCAGCGTTTTGCAGACTGATTGGCCGTTTCTTCGAAAAAAGGATTGCTTTTCAGAATTTCCTTTATTTTTTTTTGTTTTTTTTTTCGCTATTTGACTTCAGATTCGCAATCAGCGACCCAATCGACCCCCAATCCATTTTTTCCAGTAAAATTGGTCGAGTTCATAAAAAAAGTGTTGCCATTCTGGATTTTTTTGCCATTTGGACTTTAGATTCGCAATCACCGACCCAAAAAACCCCCAATCCATCATCGGCCACGACCACCCACAACACAATAAAATACGGAAAGCTTCACTCCACCCAACATCAATAAAATTCAATTGAAAATATACTCCACTTCATTCTACACCAGAATATAGCGTAGCGACATCGTATCTACATACATATGTATGTCACATCATCTATTCTACGGACTCCGACCTGAACTTAAAGGGACCATATGATCTGGGTTTGTGACTAATGGGACGCATCTGCTTCCAGGAGTTACTTTCCATGTGCTGTTCCCATACAACTGCATAGGCAGTACCAGTTAGGAAAATAAGCCCAGCTTTGTCTTAATATTGAGATAACTGCATTTCGAGATTTTGGACAGTATACCGAAAGCGCATTTATCTTGGTTGATATGACGAGCGATGTCCTGCTTTGTACCACCATTTTCGGTAACAATGCTACCTAGATACACGAATTTCTCCACCTTCTCTACAGGCTGTCCATTGATATTGATGGCAAAAGCGATAGGATTTCTTTTTTGCAGCGGCGCGGCGGCCAAAAAACCTTGGTTTTGTTTGTGTTCATCTTTAGCTCAAGCGTACTCGCCTTCGCCTCCTAATTGACGCCCTGTGCTCCACTAGGGGTTAGGAAAAATGTATAGTATTAGTCAATCGACTGATTGTTTTGTTTCGTGTTTTCAAAGTTACCGTAATTTGTCTTTAAGGTTAAACATTTTTGGAGTTTTTTCTAGTCGGAATGTTTGATTACAAATCTCGTAAAATGGAATTTCGGCGAAATCTCCTCGAAATCCACCGGATTTCGCATGCATTTTACTACCAAACGAAATCGTGATAGGTAGCATAGCAAGGATACCTGAAATCGCAGGGGAACGTTCTTCTACACCCCCCATTTTGAACCGCTAAATTGTTTTTTAAATGCTTCACATAACTAGCACATAACTCTAGCATGGGTTTAAATAAGATTAGTTCGTTATTTCTAGGGTGGGGGGGGATGTTGCGGAACGCTCTTCTACCCCCCCCCCCCCTTTGAAGTGTCAATATTTTTTTTACATGACGAACACAAAACTTTTAAATGCGGCTCACAACTACACAATAGTGGTTTTTGCAATTTGCGTTAGGGTGGGGGGGGGGGGGGGGGGGGGCGTTCCACCAGAACGCACTTCTAATGTGCCTCCATGAATTGAGTCCATTTGTCCCTCTGGTGGTTATAATAATTTGAAGCCAAATATGAGTGAACAAACTTTTTGTCATTCAAATGACGCCTTCTTTAACCTGCGTACTTTAAGATAATGGCTATCAATGGCCACGTTTAGACCGTGGAACTAAAAGTCGATTTAACTAAATCATTTTAGTGTTAGTACTTGTTGGTGGAGTGTTTATACCGACCATACGGAGAGGTACTTCTTCTTCATTCTTCGTTGACAGCACAGATAAATTTTACAAATATAAATTTTACGACAGAAAAGGACTTTTTCTTGCCCGTGATCACGCACTGCTTTCCTAAATTGTCAACAAAGCAAACGCCGAACAAAAAAAAAACAACAACAAAGGAAACGTCAACCACCGAATCAATATTAGCGATGACAGCGACATAGTCCCAATTTTTTTAGTCCAGTTCCGCAGCGCAAGTAGAGATAAGCCAAGTCCAAAACTAACTAAATCGATACGTTTATTTCGTCGAGAGTTAGATTGATTTAGTTAGATCTCGAAGATAGTCCCGCGGTCTAAACGTAGTGAATGATACAGAGTGCGCCAAAACCATCGGATAATCTCTTCACCACGGAAACTGTAAGCAGTGTTGTCAAAAGTGGCACTGATGCAGAGCCACTAGATCATCGTGAAAATTATTTTGAAGTTGTGGTCCTCTCCTTGGCCTTAAGGTTTTAAGACGGTACCACGAAATACATTAAACTAGTGCATACATATAGTAGCACTTTTAAACTGGCATGGCAAAAAGAGCAAACTTAATTAAAAGAACTGTACTAAATTCGGGCATATTTAATTTAGTGCTAATTTAGTACAGTCGACAAAAGTCAAAAATGTTAATGTTTTTCAAAAACTGCTTTTTGTATTTAGTGCAAGTGCAAATTTACTTTAAGTGTTGTTTCCAGAATCTTAAGTACGGTTTACACGAGTCGAGTAAATTGTAAAGTAGAGTTGAGTTATTCTACTCTGCTCGTGTAAAAGTTTGTAGTAGAGTAGAGTTCACTCAACAGACTGGCAAACGGTAGACTTGGAGCGACTAGTACGGTGGTAGAGTAGCTCTACTCTATCATCACCCGCACCACCAAAATTTGGACTCTACTGTTTACTCGACTGCCTACACTACCAATGTAAACAGTTCGGAGTAGAGTAAAAGCACAAGGAGAAGTCGGGTGGAGTGATAAGCAGTGATAAGAACCACTTGTGTGCTTACGAGAACTTTTGCAAGATTTTGGGCTTAAAGTGAAGTGAACCAATACTAAATCATGAAGAAGACATGGTACATAACATGGCACATAACTTTGTCTCACTTGTTTACGTTTAGCAGCCATTGCACGACAACAAAACAAGTAACAGCAGAACAAAGCAAACCGCAGTTAACTAGCAGTCACTGACGTGTGAACGATCCAAAATAGAGTAGGCGGTAAAGTTAAGTGGCCAGTAGAGTCGAAACTACTTTACTCTACTATTTACTCGACTCGTGTAAACCGTACTTTAGAGGCAGAAATCACCTTAAATGCCGCAGACCAACTGTCACCATACCATTTCTGCTGATTCATTCACTCAACTCAAATTACTAATTAATAATTACTTTGAGACCATTACTCATATCTCATTTGTATCTACGAGTATTACGAACCAGATGAGTTTATTCATATTGAAATCATAAGTCAAAGTTTTATTCCGTCGCATTATACGGCAATACTACCTATATAATGGCAGTTGAAGTATGTAAACCTGTCCTTGAATGTCTAAAGTGGCCTATCGCAGTTTTACAACTTGTAGGTGTTTTTCCGAAATATTCGCAAGTTTCGCCAGAGATGCTTGTTGGCAAATCGAAATGTCAGAATTTTTATACAAATACTGTGGTGTTCATAATTGAATTTTTTGAATTATCCCTTCTTTTCATAATGTTGACTTACGGTTACACATTTAATGTATGGAGGAACAATTCATATACGGATAACATTAATCTGTTCGTTGAAACATTCATGTGTATCGTTGCGAACGCGATTATTTTGATGGTATCCTTTTTTAGTCATGAAAACCAATTGGATATTTTAAAATATTATATTCGCATTGATTTGAGAATAAGAAACATTAATAAACACCGTAATAGGGATGAATCAAGCCGAGTGTATTTTCTGTTTTCCGTGTGTGTAATTTTCGGACTTAATACAATTCTTGCATACAGATCGTACAAATTAGTGACTTCTACTATTGCATTTGTGGTAGTTTCGTTTCTTTATTTGAGTCAAAGGATTATATGCCTAATGCTAGTTGTCTATGTAGACTGTGTTTGTCGCCTCATATTGTCAGATATGAAAGCTTTAAACAGTTCCATAGAAGTTTATTTTAAACAAAGGTGTAACATTCCTGGTATCAATAGTATTGCGGAACTCACTTATCTGTTAACAATTAGGGAACAGCTTGGTGATTTAATTGCTAATGTTAACACATGTTACGGATTTAGCATTTTAATTGTGATATCTTACTCGGTTTATACAGTGACCGCTGACCTGTATGTGGTGATAGAAACTATTCGAAAGAACATACAGCTATTTATATTTGATCATTTAATGTGGATATTCATCAATGTGACATTTATTGTAAGCTTTTCTATTACATGTGACCAATTAAGGACAGAGGTATGTAACATAAAATTAAAATCTTTACATGGAAACATCCATACAACCGAGCAATCATTAACCATTTAATATTCATTCGTAGTGTACTAATACTTTGCCTTAACCCCTGGGAAGGGCCGTCGAGAGAAAATCCGGGCCAGGTACTCAACTTTTGTGGGGGCCCATATACGACGACCGGTAGTTCAGTGCGTTAGAGTGGTATGAAAGGGCAAGGAGAAAAAAAAGCTCAGTGCGTAGATACGCTTTTTTTAAAAAAAATTTCAAATTTTCGGGCCCCCGAGAAAAACACGGGCCCGGGGCGTTTAGCCCGTTTCGCCGCCCCCCTCTCGACGGCCCTGCCTCTGGGGCATAGCGCGTTAACTACTCCTGCGCGCTATCGTACTCTGTTCTGGGCAATGGGACGTAGTCATGATATGACCTGCTCCTCTTGCAGATCAGGTCGACCTACTCTGAGGCCGACAACGGAGTACGTTCAAGAAACTAGGTTCGCAAACATACTCCGTATATGAAACGAGTCTGTCGTCCGTTAGGGAAATAGAAATGGAGTGAAAGAACAGAAGAGTGGGGGAACTAGGTTCGTCGAAGTCTGAGTTGTTATTGTAGATTAGAGAATGGAGAGCTGAACTACTGACTAGATTAGAAAACACATCTACATATCGCTATATTGCAGTGTAGAATAAAATGGATTGTATTTTCAGTTGGAATTTAATGGTATAAGTTGGAGTAGAGCTTTTATGGCCGGTTTACATTCTGCCCGAGGCAAGTAGCCTAGGCGAGGTGCGCGTTCACATTCTCGCCCAACTACAAGTCACGAGTACTGTTTTGTTGGGCAATGACAAACAACTGATGGTACGGTTATATCCGCGCTCCCATAGGGAAATAATGTGCGCACTTGTGAAGAGCGTTTCCTTTAATTAATTTTTTACAAACCACATGTTTCATGTAATTTTCCCCGAAAGTCGTTTACGTGTTTTGGTTAAGCGAAACCACTCGCGTAACCCCCAGCGTTTTGCAGACTGATTGGCCGTTTCTTCGAAAAAAGGATTGCTTTTCAGAATTTCCTTTATTTTTGTTTTGTTTTTTTTTCGCTATTTGACTTCAGATTCGCAATCAGCGACCCAATCGACCCCCAATCCATTTTTTCCAGTAAAATTGGTCGAGTTCATAAAAAAAGTGTTGCCAATCTGAATTTTTTTGCCATTTGGACTTTAGATTCGCAATCACCGACCCAAAAAAACCCCCAATCCATCATCGGCCACGACCACCCACAACACAATAAAATACGGAAAGCTTCACTCTACCCAACATCAATAAAATTCAATTGAAAATTTACTCCACTTCATTCTACACCAGAATATAGCGTAGCGACATCGTATCTACATACATATGTATGTCACATCATCTATTCTAATCAATAGTTCAGTTCTCTCATCTGCTTTTCTATTTACCCCAGATTTAAACGATCTGATCTGATCATGCTCCGATACCGACAGACGGAAGTATTAAACCTATTCACTGTTAACTTTTCAATTGCTCGGACTCCGAACTTAAACTTAAAGGGACCATATGATCTGGGTTTGTGACTAATGGGACGCATCTGCTTCCAGTAGTTGCTTTCCATGTGCTGTTCCCATACAACTGCATAGGCAGTACCAGTTAGGAAAATAAGCCCAGCTTTGTCTTAATATTGAGATAACTGCATTTCGAGATTTTGGACAGTATACCGAAAGCGCATTTATCTTGGTTGATATGACGAGCGATGTCCTGCTTTGTACCACCATTTTCGGTAACAATGCTACCTAGATACACGAATTTCTCCACCTTCTCTACAGGCTGTCCATTGATATTGATGGCAAAAGCGATAGGATTTCTTTTTGGGAGCGGCGCGGCGGCCAAAAAACCTTGGTTTTGTTGGTGTTCATCTTTAGCTCAAGCGTACTCGCCTTCGCCTCCTAATTGACGCCCTGTGCTCCACTAGGGGTTAGGAAAAATGTATAGTATTAGTCAATCGACTGATTGTTTTGTTTCGTGTTTTCAAAGTTACCGTAATTTGTCTTTAAGGTTAAACATTTTTGGAGTTTTTTCTAGTCGGAATGTTTGATTACACAAAAGAAGCTAGTATTTAATCACTTGAGAAGGTTATGCTACGTTGATGCTGGACTCGAAATCTCGTAAAATGGAATTTCGGCGAAATCTCCTCGAAATCCACCGGATTTCGCATGCATTTTACTACCAAACGAAATCGTGATAGGTAGCATAGCAAGGATACCTGAAATCGCAGGGGAACGTTCTTCTACACCCCCCATTTTGAACCGCTAAATTGTTTTTTAAATGCTTCACATAACTAGCACATAACTCTAGCATGGGTTTAAATAAGATTAGTTCGTTATTTCTAGGGTGGGGGGGGGGGGATGTTGCGGAACCCCCCCCCCCCCCCCTTTTGAAGTGTCAATATTTTTTTTACATGACGAACACAAAACTTTTAAATGCGGCTCACAACTACACAATAGTGGTTTTTGCAATTTGCGTTAGGGTGGGGGGGGGGGCGTTCCACCAGAACGCACTTCTAATGTGCCTCCATTTGTCCCTCTGGTGGTTATAATAATTTGAAGCCAAATATGAGTGAACAAACTTTTTGTCATTCAAATGACGCCTTCTTTAACCTGCGTACTTTAAGATAACGGCTATCAATGATACAGAGTGCGCTAAAACCATCGGATAATCTCTTCACCACGGAAACTGTAAGCAGTGTTGTCAAAAGTGGCACTGATGCAGAGCCACTAGATCATCGTGAAAATTATTTTGAAGTTGTGGTCCTCTCCTTGGCCTTAAGGTGTTAAGACGGTTCCACGAAATACATTAAACTAGTGCATACACATAGTAGCACTTTTAAGCTGGCATGGCAAAAAGAGCAAACTTAATTAAAAGAACTGTACTAAACTCGGGCATATTTAATTTAGTGCTAATTTAGTACAGTCGACAAAAATCAAAAATGTTCATGTTTTTCAAAAACTGCTTTTTGCATTTAGTGCAAGTGCAAATTTACTTTAAGTGTTGTTTCCAGAATCTTAAGTACGGTTTACACGAGTCGAGTAAATTGTAAAGTAGAGTTGAGTTATTCTACTCTGCTCGTGTAAAAGTTTGTAGTAGAGTAGAGTTCACTCAACGGACTGGCAAACGGTAGACTTGGAGCGACTAGTACGGTGGTAGAGTAGCTCTACTCTATCATCGCCCGCACCACCAAAATTTGGACTCTACTGTTTACTCGACTGCCTACACTACCAATGTAAACAGTTCGGAGTAGAGTAAAAGCACAAGGAGAAGTCGGGTGGAGTGATAAGCAGTGATAAGAACCACTTGTGTGCTTACGAGAACTTTTGCAAGATTTTGGGTTTAAAGTGAAGTGAAGCAATACTAAATCATGAAGAAGACATGGTACATAACATGGCACATAACTTTGTCTCACTTGTTTACGTTTAGCAGCCATTGCACGACAACAAAACAAGTAACAGCAGAACAAAGCAAACCGCAGTTAACTAGCAGTCACTGACGTGTGAACGATCCAAAATAGAGTAGGCGGTAAAGTTAAGTGGCCAGTAGAGTCGAAACTACTTTACTCTACTATTTACTCGACTCGTGTAAACCGTACTTTAGAGGCAGAAATCACCTTAAATGCCGCAGACCAACTATCACCAAACCATTTCTGTTAATTCATTCACTCAGCTCAAATTACTAATTAATAATTACTTTGAGACCATTACTCATATCTCATATGTATCTACGAGTATTACTGACAAGATGAGTTAATTCATATTGAAATCAGTCAAAGTTTTATTCCGTCGCATTATACGGCAATACTATAATGGCAGTTGACGTATATCAACCTGTCCTTGAATGTCTAAAGTGGCCTATCGCAGTTTTACAACTTGTAGGCGTTTTTCCGAAATATTCGCAAGTTTCGCCAGAGATGCCTGTTGGCAAATCGAAATGTCAGAATTTTTATACAAATACTGTGGTGTTCATAATTGCATTTTTTGAATTATCTGTTATTTTCATAATGTTGACTTACGGTTACATATTTAATATATGGAGGTCCAAATCATATACGGATAATATTAATCAGTTCTTTGAAACTTTCATGTGTATCGTGGCGACCGTGATTATTTTGATGGTATCCTTTTTTAGTCAAGAAAGCCAATTAAATGTTTTAAAACATTATATTCGCATTGATTTAAGAATAAGACCCATTAATAAACGTCGTAAGAGGGATGAATTAAGCCGAGTGTATTTTCTGTTTTCTGTGTGTGCAATTTTCGGACTTAATACAATTCTTATATACCAATCGTACAAATTAGCGACTTCTATTATTGCATTTGTGGTAGTTTCGTTTATTTATTTGAATCAAATGCTTATTTGTCTAATGCTAGTTGTCTATGTAGACTGTGTTTGCCGCCTCATATTGTCGGATATGAAAGCTTTAAACAGTTCCATAGAAGTTTATATTAAACAAAGGTGTAGTATTCCTGGAATCAATAGTATTGCGGAACTCACTTATTTGTTAACAATTAGGGAACAGCTTGGTGATTTAATTGCTAATGTTAACACATGTTACGGATTTAGCATTTTAATTGTGATATCTTACTCGGTTTACACAGTGACCAGTGAACTATATTTAATGGTGGAAAATATTCGGAAGAACATACTGCTGTTTATATTTGATCGTTTCATGTGGATATTCATCAATGTGGCATTTATTGTAAGCTTTTCTATTACATGTGACCAATTAAGGACAGAGGTATGTAATAAAAAATTAAAATCCTTACATGGAAACATCCATACAACAAGCAATCTTTAACCATTTAATACTTGTCATAATATTTAATCGTGATGTAATATTACTTTGCCTTAACGCCTGGGCATAGCTCGTTAACTACTCCTGCGTATCGTACTCTGTTCTAGGCAATGGGACGCATCTGCTTTCAGGACTTACCCAGTCAGTGATTCATATTCTTTCGCTATCGGCGCCTTGAGATGTTAGGACGCCCCATTGCCCGGTCGTCACTGGAAATGGGGCCCGGTTTCATGGTATGTCCACATCCAGCAATGCAATTGTCACCCTTCCATAATGTGTGGACTATCCTACCGCGTCTCAGCTCTCAATTTGATGTAGTTTCGAGTCAGAAAATGAAATTCGACGAAGACATGAGTTGACGAAAACTTGCAGCTTGCTGGTAACTTTTACGGAAACTTTCCATGTACTGTTCCCCCCATACAACTGCACAGGCAGTACCAGGGAGCAAAATAAGCCCAGCTTTGTCTTAATATTGAAATAACTGCATTTCCAGATTTTGGACAGTATGCCGAAAGCGCATGTATCCTGGTTGATATGACGAGCGATGTCCTGCTTTGTACCACTATTTTCGGTAACAATGCTACCTAGATACACGATTTTGTCCACCTTCTCTACAGGCTGTCCATTGTTGTTGATGGCAAAAGCAATAGGATTTCTTTTTTGCAACGGCGCGGTGACCTAAGAACCTTGGTCTTGTTGGTGTTCATCTTTAGCTCAAGCGTACTCGCTTCCTAGTTGACGCCCTGTGCTCCACTAGGGGTTAGGGGAAATGTGTAGTATATTAGTCAATCAACTGGTTGTTTTGTTTCATGTTTTCAAAGTTACAGTAATTTTTCTTCTAGGTTAAAAATTTCTGGAGTTATTTCTAGTCCGAATGTTTGATCAAAATAATATTTAGCAAAAAAAAAAAGCTAGAATTTAATCACTTGAGACGATTATGCTACGTTTATGCTGGACTCGAAATCTCATAAAATGGAATTTCAACGAAATCTCCTCGAAATCCACTGAATTTCGCATGCATTTTATTGCTAAACGAAATTTTGGTAGTTAGCAAGGATACCATGAAATGTATCCGAAACCGCGATTGAAACCCTGATATGATACGTTAATGTCACACATGCCAATATAAAATAGCGAAATTCCCAATGCCAATACAATGGGTGGTATGCATAAAGTGAGTCGAGTGGAGTAAAGCTGAGTTGACAGAATTCCACTCAATTTTCACTGTGGAGCGGAAAGTAGTTTTATGCATGCAAATTTTTCACTCGATTCACTGAACATAGCAGACTCAGGAATGTCCTCAATAGACTTCACTCTTGAGTATATCCTCATTATTATGCATACCACCCAATTACTTTCCAATGCCATTGACAGTTGAGAAATAAAAATGTAAAATCAAATGTCAAATGTGATTTTGCAATCGTTAAATTACTTTGGTCAGTCAAATTGTTATAACACTGGTTGCTTTCATTAGAGTAGTTTCGATTTTTTGTATATTGTTTGAGTTGCTACATTGTTTAAAAATTTGAGTTTTCTACTCCCCCTCCACCAACACGCACTCCGCCACCATGTGGAAAGGGTGCCTAATTGTTTGGCTTGTCCAGTTTATTTTTAGTATCTCCTAAATTGGTCTTACAAGCGACTTTGCAAAACTTCATTAAACTAGCGTAATTTATCTGGGGCGACCGGTAGCGCAGTGTGTTGAGGAATCAGTCTCATGTTTGACTACCGGCATTTCGGGTTCGAATCCCGTCCACAATGACGTTCGTGGTCATGGATGTGAAGGAGGTGCATGCTAGCAACTGCATTCTTCGAAACCAGTTTGAGCCGACGAAACGACAACTGAGCCACATGGAACTTCCCGATGTTGGGAAGAGACCATTATCTTATGATCGCTAATGTTCGATTGCGTTTTGCGGCCGTGCGCCGTCCTAGCGACGAAAGATCCAGGCGCCGCAAAGTCAACACCGTTCAACTAAAAAATCCAGCTTTCTTACAACAATATAATGACCATCTTGCGCAAAAAGTAGCTGAGATAACCAGTCACGCAGATAGTGACATAAATAAAAACTGGGATGCCAAAAAATGCGTACATTGATAGCGCAGGTACCATCCTTGGCACAAGCCCAGATTGCCGGAATAAGCCCTGGATGTCCGACGCTTCATGGCAGCGGATTATTGAAAGAAAAGCACTGAAGGTTCGTTTGGCTGCAGCATCAGACGACAATCGAAGCCGTATCGAACTCCTTTACCGTCAGAAAGCTCGAGAATTTCAGCGTAGTGTGCGACGCGATAAAAGGGTTTATGCGAATTCTCTTTTAGCCTCAACAGAAGAAGCCGCAAGAAGTAGCGACTTAAACGCCGTATACGGTGTCATCAAGGAGTTTATTATTATATTCTGGGGGATAGCCGAAGCAGACCACTAACGTTTGGGTCCCTTTTCGCCCCCTCCCGGTCATCAGTGGCTTCCAGATGTCGACTGATAGTTGTCGACCTCTTTCTTCATCACTGAGTCCCGTGTTATTGCTAGCATTTGTTTAAGGCTGAGTTCATGCATGGCTTCCACACTTATCGTGTGCTTGCCTGTGATCCTCAATCTCGTGCTAGCCAGTGCTGGACATTCGCATACAATGTGTGCTGCCGTCTCGGCATCAAGGAGTTTACAGGTAGTCGTAATTCCTGCCAACATTCGGTGAAGGATAGTGATGGAAAGCTACTTATCTTGGAAAAAGATCAAATAAGGCGGTGCAAAGATCACTGTGTTGCGGTCTTGAACCGTGTAACCTCTGGTGAAGTTTCCCCTCATATAGATAATTTAGCTAACCATGAAAATCTGCGTATACGATCCACTGCCCCGACTAAAGAGGAAATAGTCGCTGCAATTATTGCACTAAAACGAGAAAAGGCCGCCGAACTCGACGGTATCCCTGCCGAACTTCATACAGAAGCCAAGCGTAACTGCCGATTTGCAGCACCCACTTGTTGATAAAGCGTGGAATACAGAGACCTTTCTCACTGAGTGGAAGGAAGGTTTGATCATTAAACTTCCGAAGAAGGGTAGCCTCACAGACTGTAATAATTGGAGAGGCAGTTGTGTGCTTCCTGCCGTTGCCAAGATAATAGCTAAAATCGTCCTGGAAAGACTAAAGGCCCCCTTGGGAAGCACAATTAATGAAGAGCAGGCTGGCTTTCGATCCGGATTCTCCTGTTTCGATAACATGAACACTTTGCGATTCATCATCGAGCAATGCGCTGAGTACGATTCTCCGCTTCACTTGCTTTTCATCGATTTCGAGAAGGCTTTCGATGGTGTGAACCGGGATTCTATATGGGCGGCCTTGCGCAGGAGAGGCATCCCGAGAGAAAATCCGGGCCCGATACTCAACTTTTGTTGGGGCCCATATATGTCGACCGGTAGCACAATGAACAAAAAAAAAAGTCAAAGCGTAGGTTTTTTTTTGGGGGCCCATAATATGTATATGGCGACCGGTAGCTCAGTGCGTCAGAGTGAGGTGAAAGGGCAAGGAGCAAAAAAAAAAGCTCAGTGCGTAGATACTTTTTTTTTCTCTTTTTTTTTCAATTTTTCAGGCCCCCAAGAAAAACACGGGCCCGGGGCGTTTTGCCCCTTCGCGTAATGTCGCGTTCTGCATAAAGGCGACTTTGAGATTCGCAGTTGAGTTTGGCAGGGGTGTATCATGCTCCAATCCTATTCCCCATAGTGATTGGCGATGTGTTGCATGCAGCCCTATCTGGGTTAGACAGAGGATTTCAATGGACTTTGACATCTTATCTACAACATCTTGAATACGCTGACGACATATGCTTACTCTCCCACAAAATGATGGATCTGTTCGCAATGGCGTTAGATTTTGTGAGATTTGAGATATTTTTGCTAAAGATTAATACCAACAAGACCATGGTTCTTATCCCGCCATTGCCGGAAAGAAATCCTTCACATATTACCATAATTATGCGGCAGTGTGTGGAGAAGGTGGACGACTTCGTCTACATGGGTAGCATTGTTGCCGAAAATGGTGGTACGGAGCAGGACACCGTTCGTCGTATAAACCAGACTAAATGCGCATACGGCATGCTGTCCAAAATTAGGCAAAGCAGGTATCTCAGCGTCAAGACCAAGCCGGGCCTGTTTCGCTCCCTGGTACTGTCTGCGATTTTGTATGGGAGTAGTACGTAGAGCGTTTCCGTAAGAGTTACCAGAAAGCTGCAAGTTTTCGTCAACTCATGTCCTCGTCGAATTCTAAGAATTTTCTGGTCCGAAACATATCAAATAAGGAGCTAAGTGGGCGTACGGTTCAGATGCCAATCGACGAATTGATACGCATGCGAAAATGGCAGTGGATAGGTCACACATGGCGGAAAAGTGATAACTGCATTACTTTCCATGCCATGAAATGGAACCCCATTTTCAAACAAGGCCGACCAAGTGGGGGTCCTAAAATCACATGGCGTTGATCTGTGGCAAAGGAGTGTAAGGCACTGGCTAAGTCTTTTGGGGAGTTGCCCAGAACAGAGTACGATGGCGCGCAGGAGTAGTTGACGCGCTGCGCCGCATTATGGGTTAAAGCAAAGTAAAAAACTTTGCCGGCTCAAAACTTAACGAAATTCTTCCCTCCGATCTTTGTGTATCTGTATATCTAAATAACGATCAAAAAAAATTCTCCCACTTTGGACCACGTGTTCTAATGTGCCTCTATGAACCGAGTCCGTTTGTCCCTCTGGTGGTTATAATAGTTTGAAGCCAAATACAGTATGTGTGAACAAACGTTTTGTCATTCAAATGACGCCTCCTTTTGTGGAACCTAAGTGCTTTAAGATCATGGTTATCAACGATAAAGAGTGCGCCAAAACCTTCGGATAATCTCTTCACCACAGAAACTGATATAGCCAGTGTTGTCAAAAGTGGCACTGATGCAGAGCCACTAGATCATCGCAAAAATCATTTTGAAATTGTGGTCCTCTCCTTGGCCTTAAAGGGTTAAGACGGCACCACGAAATAAGCCATACATTAATATAGCGCATATACATATTGTAGTAGCTCTTTTAAGCTGGCATGACAAAAAGAGCAAACCTAATTGAAAGAACTGTACTAAATTCGGGCATATTTAATTTAGTGCTAATTTAGTACAGTCGACAAAAAGTGTTAGTTTTTTTTAAGTAACGGTTGTGTCTGCGGCAGACCACCGAAGAAATATTTTTTTCTATCAAAAAATACTTATGGTATTTAGTGCAAATCTACCTTAAGTGTAGTTTCCAGGATCTTAGAGGTAGCCTAGTAATCACCCTGACATGCCGCAGACCAACTTTCACCAAACCATTTCTGCTGATTCATTCACTCAACTCAAATTACTAATTAATAATTACTTTGAGACCATTACTCATATCTCATATGTATCTACGAGTATTACATACGAACTATTGTAGATGAGTTTATTCATATTGAAATCAGTCAAAGTCTTATTCCATCGCATTATACGGCAATACTATAATGACAGTTGACGTTTGTAAACCTGTCCTTGAATGTCTAAAGTGGCCTATCGCATTTTTACAACTTGTAGGCGTTTTTCCGAAATATTCGCAGGTTTCGCCAGAGATGCTTGTTGGCAAATCGAAATATCAGAATTTTTATACAAATACTGTGGTGTTCATAATTGCATTTTTTGAATTATCTGTTCTTTTCATAATGTTGACTAACGGTTACATGTTTAATATATGGAGGTCCAATTCATATACGGATAATATTAATCGGTTCATTGAAACATTCATGTGTATCGTGGCAACCGTGATTATTTTGATGGTATCCTTTTTTAGTCAAGAAAATCAATTGGATATTTTAAAACATTATATTCGCATTGATTTGAGAATAAAACCCATTAACAACCGCCGTAAGAGGGATGAATCAGGCCGAGTGTATTTTCTGTTTTCCGTGTGTGTAATTTTCGGACTTAATACAATTCTTATGTACAAATCGTACAAATTAGCGACTTCTATTTTTGAATTTGTGGTAGTTTCGTTTATTTTTTTGAATCAAATGATTATTTGTCTAATGCTAGTTGTCTATGTAGACTGTGTTTGTCGCCTCATACTGTCAGATATGAAAGCTTTAAACAGTTCCATAGAAGTTTATTTTAAACAAAGGTGTAATATTCCTGGAGTCAATAGTATTGCGGAACTCACTTATCTGTTAACAATTAGTGAACAGCTCGGTGATTTAATTGCTAATGTTAACACATGTTACGGATTTAGCATTTTAATTGTGATATCTTACTCGGTTTATACAGTGACCTGTGAACTGTATATGATGGTGGAAAATATTCGAAAGAGCATACTGATGTTTATTTTTGATCATTTCCTGTGGATATTCATCAATATGGCATTTATTGTAAGCTTTTCTATTACATGTGACCAATTAAGGACAGAGGTATTTAATATAAAATTAAAATTTTTACATGCAAACATCCATATAACCAAGCAACCTTTAGCCATTGGTCATATATTTAGTACATATCATAATATTCATTCGTAGTATATTATTACTTTGCCTTAACCCCTGGGGCATTTCGCGTTAACTACTCCCGCGTGCTATCGTACTCTGTTCTGGGCAATGGGACGCATCTGCTTCCAGGACTTACCCAGCAACTCACACTTTTTCGCCAGGGACTGACGCTATGAGATTTTAGGACGCCCCATTGAACGGTCGTCATTGAAGATGGTCTGTTTTCTTGGCATGTCCAACAATGCAATTATCACCCTTCCACAATGTGTGTCCTATCCTACCTTGACTTAGCTCTTCATTTTATTGTTACGAGCCAGAAAATATAATTCGATGAAAATATGATTTAACGAAAACTTGCAGCTTCCACCAGCAGATCGAACACAGCACCTGATGAGTAGTGATCGAGCGGTGGTACGAAATCATAGGCCAAGGGTCCCATTATACCCGGAACCCGATGCGAGCGGGAGGGCTTCTACGCCGTCCGTCAACCATTCCATCCTGATCGCCCCATTTTTTTTTATGATTCCCCATTTTTGTCTCCCATGTTTGTGTTGTCTTACCCAGGCCTATGAATTTTTATTATTACGTAAAGGACATAAGCAACGAGCGGCGAAAACCCCGCCCATGTCTCCCGAACTGAGCTATAGCAACCATAGACTGCTGCTTAGCTTGATGAAGGGCCTTTTTCTTCGCTAGATGGCACGGCCCACAGTGGTGCGAAATAGTCAAAAAGCTAACAAAAATCAATATATTTTGAAGCAATGATCGTAACGAGTTAGATTTGGTCTCATTCAATTCAAAAGGACCAGATACATTAGGAGTCTTAAAAAGATGGCACATAAACAGAGAATGTTAAAATTATTGAAGAAAATAACCTACTTAACTATTTAAAAAGATAGGGCAAAAATCCAATAATTTTTGAAGTAAAAATCGGATTGAGTTCCGGTTTATTTCATTTGACTTAGAGTGACAAAACACAGTAAGAATAATAAAATAAACTAACATATAAAATCCGAACTTGGTACTTATTGAAGAAAATATGTTATTTAATTTAGAAAAAAAAAATCGATAAAATGTGAATATCTTTTGAGCTAATAATCGTATATGTAGTCCGGGTGGCGCAACGGTTAGCACGTTCGCCTTCTACGCACCTCCGGTTCGATTCCTACTGAATGCGGTAGTTTTCGATAAAAAAAGTGGATTTACGTGTCGGACTATGAGCCCACTCAGCTGTTAAATGAGTACCCATTTATGGGGTAAATAACTCGGTTGAGCGTGTTGCTGATCACACTCCTCAGCACAAGGCCGTCACGATCTAGAAAATGGGATGATGCTAACTCATCTCGAGGCCATGGTTCAAATTGGACTGTTGCGCCAGTTATTTATTTATTTAATAATCGTATTGCACTACGATTGATTTTATTCCATTTAGAATGATCAAATACATTAAGAATTACCTTGATGTTAAATAAGCTTTTTATTTTGATCTTATTAAATAAAATAGTGGATTTGATAATTCAATAAAAAATCAGAAAAAGATTAATATTTTTTAACTAAGGTCAAATTAAATTGCGGTTTATCTCATTAGATTGAGAGTGATAAAATACATGAGGGAACACCCAAAAACTACAATAAAAGCTTTGAACCTCAAACTTATTTTAGAAAATAAATCATTTAAATATTTAAAAAAAAAGCAAAAAATGTCAATCAATATCTTTTTAAATAATAATCGTATTGAGTTGAGATCTATTTTATTCGATCCAGAATGAATAAATATATTAGGAATAACTTTCAAGCCATAATATGAGTTTCGAATTTTGATCTTATTAGCCAAAATAGCTAATTTAATTACAAAAAGATAACGATGTTATCAACTTGCTGTTGGTTTCATTTGATTCAGAATTACCATATACATTAAGAATTATCTTAATACTGCTATATAAATTAAATTCACAATTTATTGAAGAAAATGGCATAATTTATCCCAAAATGTATCTTCATATCTCGTGAACCGATGATATAATCGATTGTTGCTGTTGATGTTGTTGTTGTCAATGCAATTCACTGAAATACAAATTTGATCCATAAGTTTCTATGGATACTAACTTTCAAAACTGTATAAAGCACGTAGAAATAATATGCATTTATTTTAAAGTGACGTGAAATTTACAAGAAGTACAGCTGCTGCGGTTTTTGCTATTGATAATGAGTTCCACTTCGTTGGACCAAACCAGTCTTGCAGAGATTTCATATAAACTAACATACGCCATTCACTTATTCCTCAACTTCCTAATCTTTCACCTTTAGGCTAGCGCCAAGGCCAAAACAATAAAAGGAAACACAACTTCAATGCATCAAGCGCTTATG
This sequence comes from Chloromyia formosa, assembly GCA_964017055.1. Classification (NCBI taxonomy): domain Eukaryota; kingdom Metazoa; phylum Arthropoda; class Insecta; order Diptera; family Stratiomyidae; genus Chloromyia; species Chloromyia formosa. The sequence continues at coordinate 26,777,820 of OZ024815.1, read as the reverse complement.
GAAATGAAAGAACTCGTTGCTGAGGTTTCTCTGTCATTATTTGGTTCATGATCAAGCGACATAATAGCACTTCGCCATCCCAATACACGATAGCTCATGAGCCGACGCATTTGCCTCACACAATACACTATCCTGCCGTCGATACGCTGCATCTTCTACCATAGGATCGTTAATATCAAGGAACGACATTATACTCCCAAAAGAAATCAAAATTTATATTAGACAAGAGAAATTGACGACTTTAAATTATCTCGCAAGTTTCTCATACAATTTGAAAGCTAGCCTGGAACAATATTCTTAACACGCAACTTTGTGATCGCCCGCGATCTGTGCATGAAATCGCCGCCCGTTTAACAGAGACACTTTCGCCAAATCCCTATACCACTCCAATCCAAATCCACCTTTTCTTTTCAGTTTAACCGGTTTCAATGGCGAGAATGCGATCTGATGCTCGGGTTCATTATCAATATCGCGAAGTTGTCACCATCCGAACACTTTCATATGGCGGCAATCCCAATAGCTCGACTAAGTCCTGGAGCGCCGTGTTCGCCCCAACACCAACGTAGATGACCTACCTGTGCGCCGAGTCCCAAAGGTACTCAGGCATACACACACTTACCCAGGGGCTACCGCGCTGGTGACGAAGCCCCTCGTAGCCCAGATTTCCCCGGTGACAATTGCAATGAGGAGATGGACGCCACTGGGGAGAAGGATCTTTTTTTTTTATTCTTCAATTATTTCACTCTTTGAAAAGTAGCGTCCTATCTCCCCCTTGCTTTTGTTACGGCCGCAGATGCTTGGTTTCGTATCACGCGCAGCACTACTAAATTCACACCACAAAATACGACTGGACGCCACCAACTCTCGAATTGCAAGCTCACACTCAAAACACTCGTCGCCAAAAATGCAACATTTCGAAAAAACTGATTTATGAAAATTTTCTTTGCATGGAAAAATCGCTTATCGACACAATTTTCAATCGGCACTCCACCTCACGCTCTCTCTTTTCCGTGGTGTTCACCCCGGCGGCGGTCACAATTCAACTCCTCGAAAAAACGAGCAATGCAAGTTATCACACCCCCTTAACAGTTATCACACCCCCTTAACCTCATATCGACTTCATATTGGTTACCATGTCCGCTTAACTTCACATTGCTTCGGTATTACATTTTCAATGTTCTCGTTTCCGGTAAACCGATAGCGCTGCAGTTTTTTCTCTATCACAATTTCTCATGAAATATGATAATCTAGCAATAATTCCAAACAGGTGATGAACAACAGCATTTAGGGAAAATTGTACACGCGCAGCTTAGTAAGCAAAATTAAATAGATTTAAGTCAATAGTAAAATTGTATCTGTTCAGTTGAATTTGTATTGCGACCGAATAAACGTCATTGATATTGTAAAATCGTTTTTTTTATCGATCGCGAGGACCGAGTCCATAAGTGGCGCCCGAGCTAAATAGTAATATCAAAGATAATTAAAAACCGCGGAAGTGCTCGAGTTGTAACGGAAAAGTATATAATACAATACAAAGTGTGCATCTTTACCTGGAGCTTATCTATCTACCTACCCGGAGCTAAAACACAGGAAGTGCAACTTTAAGGCGAACTCTGCGAGCAAGCGGTATTAAGAAAGTGCCAATTAGCGCACGTACATCCAACAGGACCATATTTTGGCAATATATTGAAGCCGTACCCCAGTAGACCCGAACCAACCAATTAACCAATCAACGGTCCAGGACAAAAAGGAAAATACGGTGAATCAATTATGTTTGTATCAAATGCAGTAAATCTTTTGTAAGTCAATTAATTTGAAATATCACTAGTTTTAAGAAGTGTGGCATTTTTCCGCGTATTATTTTTGAAATTGTTAAAATTGTGTAAGCTGTTGATCATTGCTCTGAAACCTATAGTGAGTCCTTAATCTTTTTCACAAGTTACTCTTGAGAAATTGTGCATAGTTTTCTACCTTTGTGCTATCGTGATTAGACGTTTCCGCCCTAAATTTTTTTAAAAACCCTTTAAAAATGGATGAAGTCCGAAATACCCTTATTCAACTGACCGGGGCAGTAAACGCTCAAATCGAGCAGATAAGAGGTTTAGAGGATAGGATGACCAGGTTAGAGCAAGTGAACTCCCAGTCCGAACGAATTGAGGAATTGGAGTCAAAAATGATACGGCTTGAGCTAAAGAATAGTGAAATAGTGCAAATGAAAAATGTCGAAGAAAGAATTAAATTGTTAGAAGGGAAACAGGGAACAACTACCCGACAACCACAAGTAACCCTAGCGCGTCCCCAAACAGAACTTGATTTAGATGCGATAAAGAAACTTCCCGACTCCGTTAGGGACCTGCAGCCTTTCGAAGGAAATCCAGTGCATTATGTCTCGTGGATTCATAGTGTCGAGACCATTTTGCAAGATTATAAAATTGTAGAGGATAAACCCATATTTAGGGCAATCCTTAGACACATTAGACAAAAGATTAGAGGGGCCGCTGATGCAGCTCTCGTATCTTATAACATCTTTGATGAAGACTGGTCAAGCATCAAAAAGTGTCTGTCCCTCCATTATGCAGACAAGCGTGATGTGAGGACCCTAGAACACCAACTTCACACGATGTATCAAAGAAATATGAGCGTGGATGAATTCTACGCAACCATTAACCACCAGCTTTCCCTTTTAATTAACAAAATTAAAACTGAGGATCATTTGCCGGAGACGGTGACAGCTCTCACCGAAAATTACCGGAACAGAGCCCTTGATGTTTTTATCCGAGGACTAAACGGAGACCTCGCCCGAATGCTCGTCATTCAAAAGCCTCAAACTTTACCGGAGGCTTATGCATCATGTCTGGAATTCCAGAACCTAAATTTTCGAAACGCCCCTATTCACCCAAGGAATTACAGGAACACCGTATCAGCTCCCATGAACCAAATATTTAACCCTCGTTCAAACAATTTCGGTAAACCACCACCAAAGGGCAACCACCAGTCCAGCCTTTCCGACCGAATTAGGGGTTACAACATCAATAGGAACCAACACCCAAATTTTCCTACCTCTTATGACAATCCACCACCCAGACCCGCCCAACCCAAACCCGCAGTACCAATGGACGTAGACAGGACTATCCAGACTCGACAAATCGATTATCAAAACAGACCATCCCACCTTCCAAACCACAAACGCCCCAATAATTCAATCCAATACCCTAGAAAATCGCAAAGGCTATTCAACCTTCAGACCTCTGAGGGGAACACGGAATATCCTAAAGACGACTTAATCGAGGAACACGAGACTTACGATGAACAGCCAGTTGAGTCTAATGATGAGGATGGCCTCGAAACCTTGGAGGATAACCTCGATGTAAATTTTATGATGGACGCCTATCCAGCGTACCATACATAGAGTATAGGTCAAAGAACGGGCAAATCCTCAAATTTCTCATCGACACTGGGGCAAATAAAAATTTTATATCAACAAATATTTCACAGGGGGCAAAACCTTTGACGAGACCTTTCAAAATTCATTCTGCGGCAGGGAACATCGTAATAAAATTGAAAATTAGAGGTTCATTTTTTAAAAATTTGGGAAATAACACTATACTCGATTTCTACGTCTTACCCGGACTTACCTGGTTCGACGGAATAATAGGCGACGACACGTTGAAAAATTTAGAAGCAGTTATAGACAGGAAACACAACATTCTTAAAATTTATCCGAATATAGAAATTCCATTAAAATCCAAAGTGTCAAGGCAAATAAACGCTATTGACATAAAATGTGACCACTTAAGTAATGACCTCAATGCCAAACTACATGCTGTTCTGAACGAATTTCCAGAAATCTTTGGTTGTGTTAATAACAACGAGATAATCGAAACCAACGTCAGAGCCGAGATAAAAACAACTACTTCAGACCCAATTTACACCAAATCGTACCCGTACCCAGTCAATCTTCGAGCTGAAGTCGAAGCCCAAATCACAAAAATGCTTCAGGACGGAATCATCCGTCCCTCAAAAAGCCCATACAATTCGCCCCTCTGGGTAGTACCTAAGAAAGCGAATGCGTCAGGCGAAAAACAATATCGGGTGGTCGTAGACTTCAAAAGATTGAATGCGGTAACGGTATCTGACACTTATCCCATACCGGACATAACGAACACTCTAGCAAGTTTAGGCGATTCCAAATATTTCACCACCATCGACCTCACATCCGGATTCCATCAAATTCGGATGAAAGAGACCGATATCCCTAAGACCGCATTTTCAACTGCAAATGGAAAATACGAATTCACCAGGCTTCCCTTCGGTCTTAAAAATGCGCCGGCTATCTTTCAGCGCATAATCGACGATGTTCTAAGGCCATTCATCGGCAAGATCTGTTTTGTCTATATCGATGATATTATCATCCTTGGCAAAACGGAAGACGAGCATCTACAGAATCTGCGAACCGTATTTGCGCAACTAGAAAAAGCTAATTTTAAGATAAATATGGAGAAATCAAAGTTCCTTAAAACCCAAGTCGACTTCCTGGGTTATACAATCTCTCAGGAAGGGATTCTTCCTGACCCAAAAAAAATAGCAGCCATTCAAAAAATTAAACAGCCCGACAACCTTAAGGATCTGAAGGCATTTCTTGGCCTAGCGTCTTATTATCGAAGATTCGTGAGGGACTTTGCCAAGATTGCAAGGCCTTTAACGCAGCTAACACGAGGGGATAATGCTCAAGTGAAAGCGAACCAATCTAAAAAAAGGAAGATTGAAATGGGAAAACTCGAAATCGAAGCTTTCGAAAACCTGAAGAAACACCTCACATCTACTGAAGTATTAACATTTCCTGACTTCGATAAGCCGTTTCTACTAACTACGGACGCGTCCAATCATGCAATCGGTGCCGTCTTGTCCCAAGGGGATATGGGGAAGGATAGACCAATAGCATATATATCCAGATCTTTAAATAAAACAGAGGAAAATTACGCCACGGGTGAAAAAGAGCTGCTAGCCATTGTTTGGGCTCTTGACAAGTTAAGGGATTATTTGTATGGGGCAAAAAAGGTAAAAATCCTCACGGACCACCAGCCACTTACCTTCGCCTTGGGAAACAAAAACCATAACGCCAAGCTAAAAAGGTGGAAATCACGAATAGAAGAGTTCAACTACGACCTCATCTATAAGCCCGGCAGGACAAACGTCGTTGCTGACGCTCTTTCCAGACTACCTTTGGAAGTGAACGCACTTTCGAGTGACTCGGGAACGGCCCACAGCGCAGACGAGGATGCTAGTGACTTAATCCCATGTACCGAGGCCCCCATAAATGTTTTTAGAAGGCAACTGATATTCTCCGAAGGCAAGAACGTAACAGGTCACGAAGAACCCCACCCGAACTATCATAGGTACTACATCCGATTAGGCAAAATAGACAAACCAAGCTTAATTCGAGCTCTTAGGGAATACCTCAACCCAAACGTTATCAATGGCTTAAAAATCCCGGAAGTCTTTATACAACTGCTTCAGGAGATTTATAAGGAGTATTTCCTAAACTTTAAAATCCGCATCACCCCAAGGGTTGTGCAAGACATTTCCAACGACAAAAACAAACTTAAAATCATACAGGATGAGCACCGTAGAGCCCATCGGAATAGCAAGGAGAATCGGGAACAGATTCTCGAAAGGTACTACTTCCCATCAATGAGCAAGCTCATTAAAAGGTATGTCACGAAATGTGAGATATGCAATACTTGCAAGTACGACCGGCATCCTGAGAAACCCGAACTCCAAGAGACACCCATTCCCCAGTACCCGACTGAGATACTACATATGGACATATCCACAATTAGCGGGGAAAAATTCTTGACTTGTGTCGACAAATTTAGCAAATTTGTCAAATACTTCCGCATCAAGAACCGATCTGCTTTCCACTTGCGAGACAAAATCGCAAAGCTCCTACACTACTTTACTATTCCGAAGATACTTGTCTCGGACAATGAAGGTAGCTTCGTTAGTCCAACAATCCTAAATTTCATCGAAGGATTAGGTATTCGAGTGTACCTGGCACCGCCACAGAAAAGCGAAGTGAACGGCGCTATCGAACGTGCACATTCTACTATCCTGGAAATCATTAGGTGCATTCAAAAAGAAAACCCGTCCCTTACTCTCAAAGAAATTGTTAACATCTCTGTGGACAAATACAATAACACAATACACTCTGTCACTAAATGCAAGCCATCAGATATCTTTTTCGGTAGAACCCAGCGAATTAACTACCAGAATTTAATGAATTTCAAAAGGAAATTACACGAAGACCTAAAAGCGGAAATTTTGCGTAAACAAAAGGTGCAATTGGACACGCACAACGCTAAAAGATCTAAGCCTAAGCAGTACAACCCTGGTGATATAGTGTTCAGGGAAAATACGCAAATCAAATCTAAAACCAAACCCCTCTTCGGAAAAGAAACTGTTTCCAAAGATAATCGCGTCACAATCACAACGACAACCGGAAAACGCATACACAAATCCCACCTAAAAAACATCCCATCCACTTCTGAAGTCATTCCCACTACCTAAAACCTTGCTCATTGCAGGCTGACAATATGGACTGTACACGCACTCGTTAACGTCTACGAATACTCCGGACCTATGATGACTATACGACAAGGATTTGGCAGAATTATCAACGGCAACTTTAAGATAATTCACACCATCAATATAACGACATACGAAACGATCTTGGACGACGCAAAACTTACCATTAGACGAGACCTCAACAGATCTAACCTCTTAATTCCACAGCTTTACCATCTCTTGTCTCAAATTGAAGGGTCGCTAAACCAACTTCGTACAACTAGGTCCAAGCGATCCATTAATTGGATAGGATCCGCTTGGAAGTGGATTGCAGGAAGCCCAGATGCAACTGACTGGGACAACATCCTTAAGAGCCAGAACAATTTAATCCACAACAACAATAACCAATTCAAAATCAATGAACACCTGACGCACCTAACAACTAGACTTGTCGACAACTACAACCGAATCGTACTTGACATTGACAATCACAACAAGGACAAGTACGGACAAATACTCCTAAACAAGCTGAACTTCCTTAAGGACGAAATACGAGAATTAACCTTGGCTTGCCAACTTGCTAAACGCGGCATTGTCAATTCAAATCTATTGGATACCTTGGAGATTAGAGATATTATTTCACGGGTCGACACGCTACCCTACGAAAACGAGATTCAGGCGATAGAGTATGCCGAACCCTTGGTTCTTTCAAAAGACTCCCTTCTTCTTTACGTCATCTGCCTCCCTACTACTGAAAGCACGATCTTCAGTAATGTCTTGACCCGCCCCGTAGTTCATAACAATAGGAAAATCCTTTTAGGGTTCCCTAACCTGTTCATAGCACAGGAAATGCGATATGGCATAACAGGTAATTGCGCCGTCATGCAAAATATTACCATCTGCAATAGGAATCAGGTTCAAATATTAAAACCCGATGACTGTGTTTCACAAATCCTTGACGGAACGAATGCACAGTGCACTTACCAGTACTACAGCAAATCCATCATCGAAACTATTAACGAAAACACCTTGTATCTTAGTAACTTCGAAGGTCTGCTTCGCCACGGGAATAAAACCCAATTCCTTAACGGAACATTCGTTATCAGCCTCCAGAACGATACGATACAAATTAACAATTCGACTTACAGCAGCAAGGAAATCCACACCTTGCACATGCTGCCTCCAATACTGCAGGGTAACCTTACGGAGAAGGATATTAAACTTGACTTAGAATATTTACACAAACTACACTCGGAAAACGTTGAAAAATTAGAATACTTTTCTATTTGGAGTACCACGTCAATCGCGTCGGATTTGTTTATCATTTTCCTACTAGCAATCCTTGCTTCGATATTTTTCGTATTATATTCAAAACATTTTTCTGCAAAATTTCCGACCAACATAGCCTATACTTACCCGGATCCTGTAAGACCTCCCTTCGTTCAGGACTGAATCTGTGGGACACAGATTTATTTAAGGAGGGAAGAGTTATCACACCCCCTTAACAGTTATCACACCCCCTTAACCTCATATCGACTTCATATTGGTTACCATGTCCGCTTAACTTCACATTGCTTCGGTATTACATTTTCAATGTTCTCGTTTCCGGTAAACCGATAGCGCTGCAGTTTTTTCTCTATCACAATTTCTCATGAAATATGATAATCTAGCAATAATTCCAAACAGGTGATGAACAACAGCATTTAGGGAAAATTGTACACGCGCAGCTTAGTAAGCAAAATTAAATAGATTTAAGTCAATAGTAAAATTGTATCTGTTCAGTTGAATTTGTATTGCGACCGAATAAACGTCATTGATATTGTAAAATCGTTTTTTTTATCGATCGCGAGGACCGAGTCCATAAGTTGCATTCCGATAGCGGATTACTTTCCCCAAACCGGTTTCATCAGACTACCTGCATAGTGCACACTGCACAGTATCGTTTGCATAGCCGCACAGTTATCACAATTTTCTGCATCCTGACCATTTCTTATCAGTTATCGCTGACCCGCTGCAGTCGGGTACAGTGACTCGCGAAGTAAATGGACAGGCGGCAGAAAAATATAACACCAAGCTGATGCGAGCGAATACTTTGTCGGTATCTACGCAGATGCACAAATGGACACATATATGCATAGATATGTCGGTATATCACTGGTACATATGGATATTAAATGCATGCATAAAAATACGCAAATATGCATATAGATATATGTACATGCGTCTAATAACGTATACCACGCATGTGGACAAATGTATGCATGCATTTATCCATCCATGCATCTACACCTGTAACGGTGCATATTACAACATGCCGCAGACTAATTATCACCAAACCATTTCTGCCGATTCATTCACTCAACACAAATTACTAATTAATAATCACTTTGAGACCATTACTAATATTTCATATGTATCTACGAGTATTACGAACTAGAAGAGTTTGTTCATATTGAAATCATAAGTCAAAGTTTTATTCCGTCGCATTATACGGCAATACTATAATGGCAGTTGACGTATGTAAACCTGTCCTTGAATGTCTAAAGTGGCCTATCACAGTTTTACAACTTTTGGGCGTTTTTCCGAAATATTCGCAAGTTTCGCCAGAGATGCTTGTTGGCAAATCGAAATGTCAGAATTTGTATACAAATAGTGTGGTGTTCATAATTGAATTTTTTGAATTATCCGTCCTTTTCATAATGTTGACTTACGGTTACACATTTAATATATGGAGGTCCAATTCATATACGGATAATATAAATCAGTTCGTTGAAACATTCATGTGTATCGTGGCGACCGTGATTATTTTGATGGTATCCTTTTTTAGTCAAGAAAATCAATTGGATATTTTAAAACATTATATTCGTATTGATTTGAGAATAAAACCCATTAACAACCGCCGTAAGAGGGATGAATCAGGCCGAGTGTATTTTCTGTTTTCCTTGTGTGTAATTTTCGGACTTAATTCAATTCTTATATACAACTCATACAAATTAACGACTTCTATTATTGCACTTGTGGTAGTTTCGGTTATTTATTTGAATGAAATGCTTATTTGTCTAATGCTAGTTGTCTATGTAGACTGTGTTTGTCGCCTCATATTGTCAGATATGAAAGCTTTAAACAGTTCCATAGAAGTTTATACTAAACAAATGTGTAATATTACAGGAATCAATAGTATTGCGGAACTCACTTATCTGTTAACAATTAGTGAACAACTTGGGGATTTAATTGCTAATGTTAACACATGTTACGGATTTAGCATTTTAATTGTGCTATCTTACTCGGTTTATACAGTGACCTATGACCTGTATATGATAGTGGAAGCAATTCGGAAGAACATACAGCTATTTATATTTGATCATTTCCTGTGGATATTCATCAATGTGGCATTTATTGTAAGCTTTTCTATTACATGTGACCAATTAAGGACAGAGGTATGTATTATAAAATTAAAATTTGTTCATACAGACATCAATACAACCAAGCAACCTTTAGCCATTGGTCATTAGGGCGATCGGCAGCACAGTGTGTTATGTATCAGTCTCATGTTTGACTACCGGCGTTTTGGGTTCGTATCCCGTCAACGACGACGTTCGTGGCCATGGATGTGCAGGAGGTGCATGCTGGCAACTGCATTCTCCGAAATCAGTTTATAACGACGAAACGTCAACTGGGCCACATGGAACAGTTGACGCGCTATACCCCAGAAGGGGTTAGGGCAATTGAGGAATTAGTTTGCCTTAACTCCTGGGGCATAAGGCGTTAAATACTCTTGCGCGTTATCGTATTGTTCTGGGCAATGGGACGCAGCTGCTTGCAGGACTTACCCAGCGACTTACACTCTTTCGCCACAGATTGACGCCATGAGATTTTAGGACGTCCCATTTAACGGTCGTCATTGGAAATGGGGTCGTGATTTCGTGGCATGTCCAACAATGCAATTATCACCCTTCCACAATGTGTCTCTCTCCTACCTCAGCTCAGCTCTTCATTTTATTGCTACGAACCAGAAAATAATATTCGACGAAGACATGAGTTGACTAAAACTTGCAACTTGCTTGTTACTGTTACGGAAACTTTCCCACAAGAGATGGCAATGCTCGTGAATTTATGGTGGCCATGTAAGAACAGAAAGGTATTATAATGAACCACCCGTAATAAACCATATCCTGGTAGTGCTGCTTCCACCGGCAGATCGAACGCAGCACCTGATGAGTAGTGATCTATCGGTGGTACGAAACCAGGCCAAGGATCCCATTACGTTCGGAGCCCGATGTGAGCGCAAGGGCATCTACGCCGTCTGTCAACCATTCCATCCTTATCGTCCCATTTTTTTATGATTCCCCGTTTTCGCCTCCCATGTTTATGTTGTCTTACACAGGCCTATGAATTTGTATTATTAAGGACAGGAGCAACGAGCGGCGAAAATCCCGTCCACGTCTCCCGAACTGAGCTATAGCAAGCATAGGCCGCTACTTAGCTCGATGAAAGGCCTTATTCTAAATGCTAAACCGAAAATGTTAAAATTATTGAAAAAAATAACTTATTTAATCATTAGAAAAAAAACCACAAAACAAAAAACAAACCAATTTATGCCGTCGAAACGTCAACTAGGCCACATGGAACAGTTGACGCGCTATGCCCCACAAGTGGTTAGGGCAATTGAGAGAGAGAGAGATGAAAAAAGTCCTTTTGTTTCCAACATTGAAAATTTCTCTTTATTAAACATATGATACATACACTACACACCCTGTTGCACATTTTTGCATCGTTTTTTTTTCAAAATCAATATTAAACAAAACAAGTTTTATAAAAGTTACGAATCATTATGTCAAAATTGATTCGTAACTTTCAGGGAGTTTTTTCCAGGTAAAATTTATTTTGAAAAAAAGGTGCGAAAATTTGTTTCAGGTACAAGAACATCAAGAACAAACTCCCATTAGGAAAATAATAATAATAGAACATATGTTCTATGAATTTTTAAGTAGACATTCTTCTCATAAATGACCATAACTTCTTATTATGCAAGAATATGTAAATGAAACTTTGGGAATTTGTTCCTCGATATACTCTGGTTCGATTTGCCAACATAGTAGACATTAATCGCTCTTCATCGAAGTAGCTGTAATATAAACCTACATAATAATATTACATAACAGAAATTACCCACTAAAAACAGTTCCTTCCCTTACTGTACTTTACTGTACAATTTCACCTCACCCTAAAAACGAAAGAAATATAGAAAATACAAATCGGGACTTTATTCCTCAACTAGTCGAGAATCAAAACCAAAACTCCCGACGGGACACTTCGATTTTGGAATTTTGTCCGGTCATTATGCTACCTTAGGCTCCGTCCCCACGGGCATCTTCGGATGCCCACCAAACCGTTCATTATATTAATATACGTCCATGTAATTACGTTTACACTATAGCCAGATTACTTCATATGCGGCGTAATCTGGGTGTGGTGAGTTTAAAACTACAATATATGTATTTGATAACATAATAACTCTGCAATACGGCAAAAAAAGTTGAAGACAGGCTGGCTAACCTTGTGGTTGGGAGTTGGGAGATTAGAAAACAAATGCCAAATATACTAAAATTATGCATAACATTTGTTAAACCTACATAACTACACAACACTCTGCTGAGAAGCGTGATCCCGTTATTGAGGTGGCAGTAGTTCACTTGGTGGATAGGCTATGTTAATACGACAAATAAAATGATAAACCAAGCTTAAGCAAATATCACAACGAAAAGTGTAGTTAGCCCCCGGGCTATAATTGTTTTTAGCTTGAGCGACTTGTTTATTTCATTGAGCTATAAGTTTATAGGCCGTTTTCTCAATGTCTGGGTAAAGTTTGTCCTATAGATAAACGCCACCCATCCTCCAGTTAAAAATTTAACGGACGATAATTCGGAACAGATGCTGGGATTTTAATAGCTAGATTTGTTTACGTTTACACAGACAATTAAACAGGTAATAAAGAACAGAGTTCAGAAAATTCATTTGATGGAAGAGGATTTGAAACCAACTCTCTCTCTCTCTCAATTGCCCTAACCCTTTGTGGGGCATAGCACGTCAACTGTTCCATGTGGCCCAATTGACACTTCATGGCATAAACTGGTTTCGGAGAATGCAGTTGCCAGCATGCACCTCCAAGAAAATCAGCTGATTTTGCTACTGCATTAACTGATTTTTCTGTACGATTATTGGATGCGTTTTCAAAACGAAACAGTGTCCACACTGTTGCATGTGTGACAGAGATGTAAAATGTTGTGCACCCGTGAGTGAGTCGCGCAACAGTGTCGACACTGTTTCGTTTTGAAAACGCACCCATTGATTGAATATTTATTTCTGTATCTGTTGTATTGTCATATTTTGATCGTAGGTTTAGTTTAGTGTCCTGGATAGCTGTTTAACCAGACATTGAGAAAATGCGCCTTATACCGGGTTTCCACCAAAGAGACAGTTTTGAAAAACAGTTTTGTTTTCAAAAACAAAAACAGAAACAAGTTTTGTTTTTTGAAAACAGTTCTGTTTTATGTAAACAGGCTGCTCCAATTAAACAGACTGGTTTTGTCTCTAGCTCTGTTTATCTGTCCCAAAAAATGTCAGACAACGAGGATTTCATAATAAGCTGTGGCCCTTTTTAATAAATGATATCTAAAACAGAAAAAACGGAGATATTGGGTCAATTCTCAATTAAAAAAAAAACTAAAAGTTATATAACTTCAACCTTTAAAATGACAACTGACAGGTGCCACAATTTTCCCCTTGGTAATTTAACGGGCATATGAGAAAATGAAAATATTTATTGGGCAGTTTATCGCTTGCACAGTGTCGCGGATTAAGCGGATTAGCCCCCCCTAATGAGTTCTTACAAAGTAGAAAATCGCTCGTAATATGTAACAATCGAGCTAAGTCATTGAAAACGCGTATTTTGCTTCGAAATGACTGTACTTCTGAAAACCGACGCTTAAGTCACTGTCCTTTTCATTCATTTGTGGAAAAGTACCTCCCAAATTGGCATTATCTTCATATAACCAACATAGGTCTTTCACAACAAAAACCTGCTAGTGTTATAAAGAAGACAGACTTTAGAAAAGGTAGATTTTGAAACTAGAAATTGACCAATCTTCGTGTTGTTACTACCAAAACTTATAAATAAATTGGCGACTTCTAGGTACCGTTTTTAACTGAAATTCTAAAGCAAGAAGTAATGTCATCACAAAAATCGAAATCTTAGACCTTACCATAAGGCATAAGTTACTTGAAATATATCTTAAGGCTACCTTAAGGCCGTTTTCGATCCTATATGTATCAGTAAAAATTTACAGTAGAAAATGGTTGATAGACATCCCTGGCTCTACCATATGCGCAAAATGTTTATTTGAACAGGGTGTTATTATATAAGGGCGCGAAATCTCCTGCCTAAAAAATTAAACCAAACACTGAATTTTAACGTTCATAAGGTAGCCTTGAGGCAAAGTCTGCGACTAACGGAACTGCGTCCGGCCGATATCATTAACCCCACATTGGGCGCTGAATATTTTCGGGTTTTCAACAATTTGTCAACTATTTTCTGCTGTTAATTTTCACTGACATAGCATGAAAAAAAACTTAAGGTCTTATAGTAGCTTTAAATTAGAGTCCAAAAAAAGATACGGTTTTTGTGAATTGTCAGTAAAAGATAGGCGTTCGGTTCATTTGATTACTCGGTTCGATTTCATTATCTGTATAAAATCGCACGGACCCCACATTGGGCGCTGGAAATGTTCGGGCTTTTGGACTATTTTTTCGATTATTTTGGCAATCGTAAGTTTCCACATTTTCGCAGGAAACCAAAAGTCTTTCAGTCTAAAAATGTTTCGGTTTTTGTGTCTGCACATCTTTACTGGCGTAGGATGCGAAAACGTATTAAGGTAATCTTAAGGTAGCCTTCAAATAAATTAAGGTAGCTTTAGGGTAGGGTCTGAAAAGATTCGATTTTTGTGTCTTGTATTGTTTAGGTGTTACCACCAGGTTAGTTTATTGTCCATATACATCATATTTGACGTGCTATGCCCCAATAGGGGTTAAGGCAAAGTAGTATGCATATCAGGTTCAGGAGAGAGAGAGTATTTTGTTTACGGAGCCGTTTCCATTATTTTTATCTTATCCGATACTTTGCACGACTACCATTGCCAGTTGACGCCCGTCCACGTGGTTGCCTTAATCAATCTAAAACATTGTATTAACGTATGTATTTGTTTTTCAATTACTTACGATGATTGATGTGCGAGTATACTCGTATGTCGCTTCGTTGACGTTACTGAATGTTATTGAAGATGACATTTCAGTTCATTGATAAATGGATCAGTGTGAAGAGGACATTATTTTGAACGACCTAAAATATTTATTATTTATGTTGAATATATTGGGACTATTTCCTCGATTGAAGTACGAGGGATCTCGTAATCCAAAAAAGTTACATACTTCTCCATCCAAACCAATGTTTAATTCGTATGGTGGGTTTACTCGTTTCCATCAATTGCGTTTTGTTCATCTATTACCTTTTTAAGAACCTGGGATTCTATGCACCGAATAGTAGTTCATACCAAATAATCGCAGTTAATCAATTCCTGGAACTCTCGTTGTGTTTCTCAACCTTTACAATAGTGTTTGGTGTATGTGCTTTTAAAAGAAAAGAACAATATTCCATTTTGGCTGAATTAATCTCAATTGATCGCAAATGTGTTACTAACGGGCTACAACTAACATGTGTTACTCGAAAGTATCTAGTATCTCTAGTAATATTACCAATCACTATTTATATTACATTATACGATTCTTCAATAGAGAGTGCCCTTTTACTAGCGCGAATTAATTTTTTTGTAATACTGTTAGTATGTCTCTTGCATACCTTACTTATTGTATCGATCTTAAATTTGATAACACACCGTGTCCGTATATTGAATGCTCAATTAGGAGTCTATAGTAACTGGTTAAGCATGCATGAGAAGGTGATAAACTTATTGATGATTAGCGAGGACATTTTTGAAATTGTCAGAAAACTGAATTCGACCTATGGACTAACTATGCTAATGTGTTTGGTGTATGGATCGTACACCATTACTTCTGAATTATTTTTCATTAGTGATAAACTGGGCAGTCACAGTCTTCTTTTTGTATTTCCCAAACTGGTTTGGATGACGTTTTTTATGTTTATTATGGCGTTCTTGATGACTAATGGCGAGGAGCTATCTAGAGAGGTGAGTACTCCGAATGTGGAATGTGTCGATACTGCCAGAAATATTTACTATGGACCTATTACCTTTTGACTAATAAAATGAATTGAGAATATTTATCTAATTATAGATTTGGGAATTATTTAAGGATCAAATGATCGATGTTAACAAACTGTCAACTGTATAACCAACCTATGACAGCAAAGAGTGACATTGTGAACATTAGTTTTCTCGATTCCTTTGTTTTTTTTTGTACAGACCTGTCGCACGATTTTGAGTAGAATTAGTGCCGGCGGAAGGTGTGGGTAGTATATGTAGCACATACTACCCACACCGAAAATTTGAATATGGGTAACTACCCACACCGAAAATTTTTCGGGTAGTATTTTTACAGTGCCATAATGCAATGTGCACATCAACCGTGTAAGCCTGGCATTACACACTGCGTTTTTTTTGCGGGAAAAGTAATCCCGTAAAAATCGCATTATCGCAAAGGAAGAGGAACGCGTACATTTAAATGCAGCGCTTTACACTTATGCGTTACGAAAACGCCGCAATTTCCTGTCGCAGTTGGGAATCGTTTTACTGCAGCAAGTTCAGTGACAACGGGAAAACTGATCCCATAAAAAAAACGCATGGTTGTATATGAAACGCATAGCGCGTTGGCGTTTCGTTGGCATAAACTAGCTTCAGAGTTGCCAGCATGTACCTCATCTTCCGACTTGTCGCAGGTAGGCGGCTAAATGGGGGAGCAGGAGGTGCATACTAGCAACTGCATTCTCCGAGACTAGTTTATGCCAACGAAACGTCAACTGGCCATGGACATCGACATGGAACAGTTGACGCGCTATGCCCCACAAGGGGTTAGGGCAATTGAGTAGGGGTGTGCTGACTGTAACTACACTCAGAAAATGGCCCCGTAAAAATGCATGGTATATATCCCATTAATTTAATAGGACAAAGTTTCCATACAAAATTGAGATAAGTTTTATAGTACAAATAGGATTTGGCCCATTGAAATAATGTGATCGAGACCATTAGCCGAAAAGCATAGGAAAACTTTTTGTTTAAATAGTGTGCGTCATTAATTCTATAGTATGTCAAATCAATAAGGGAATTCACATCAATAGCATAGTGTATCCCATTGGTTTAATAGTTCATTATAATTGTTTTTTTAGTATGTCATATTATTTATGGAATCTGATTGACGATTGCTTCAGAGTTTACATTTCCTGTGACTGCGATAGCTCGATGGAAAGTGAGTCGACTTACCAACCGAGAAGTCGAGGGTTCGACTCCTGCCACGAACATATTCGAAAAGTGGCTTTTCTCTCCAGCCTCAAGTCGGCTTGGCTACAACGAAGTACAGCGATTTAATAAAAATTAATGGAATAAAGGCGGGATGATCGTGACCCTTTTTTTATAATAAATATATTCAATAGTGTCTTCTTATTAATTTAATAGGATATGCCTGCTAATATAATGGGACAAGATTACGGTAAGATTTATGGTTTGTGAATTATTAAAATAACCACGCAAATCTCATTGATCAATTTTAATGGTAAAAACTATTAAAAAACTATTAAATTCATATTAATTTAATGGTTTAGATTTTCTGAGTGTATAGATATACATATACATACTATTTATCCTTTTTTGGTAAGCTATCAAAATTTCATTAGGTTTTTTCTAAGCTGAATGCTACCCATATGTAAGTCCCCCCAATTATTATATGTATATGTAGGTTCAGGCATTCGTGAGATATTCCATAGACAGACGGACTGACAATTTTGACTACAAAATCCTAAAAAGGACAAAAATACTTTCAGAGTCAATGATTTAAATAAAATATGTATTGAAAATGTTTAATTCTTGAACATAGGAAATCGTAATTACGCAAATTAAATTGAGTAATAATATAAGTACATATTTCCAACTCAACTACATACTAAGTTAATATTCCAATTTATGTATTGCAGGCGAAGAAAACAGCTGAAATTTTATCCCGGGCATATGGAAAGGGCAAGGACTACCAAAACATTGTAAGCTATTATTCTGTATTATCAACTACCAAAAATCACAATCAAATGTAAAGACATACTTATTATGCATTCTCTTATAAAATTTAGATTGACAAATTCCTGACAAAAAGCATTAGGCAAGAGACGAAATTTACGGCCTATGGATTTTTTGTGATCGATAATTCAACATTGTTCAAGGTATCCAAACGTTCAGTGTGTATTCGTAAAGAACATTTCAAATTTTCAATCTTTCCAGATTATATCCGCTGTGACAACATATTTAGTGATTTTGATACAATTTAAACAGCTGGAAGATTCCAAAAAGGAATAAACTTTATAATATTTTTATCAAAATGTTTTAATAAGTGTATGGTGTTTAACTTTCAAGCACACTATTGTATTTGTAAACCTAATACTCGTACATATTTGTAATTATTTTGTTCTCTAAAAATATACATTTTTTCAGTAGTGTGATTTTGATTTATGTATATTTGAATCCTAATAAAAAATACTTGAATTGGTAATTTTACTTAACTTTCATTTAAATTATTTTTTTTTACTGTAGAAAACGCGAAATCTACGATACTTGTCCCACGGGAACAGCAAACGAATAAATATACCACATCGCGAAACTTGTTATAAATGACGCAGCGAATTGAAGCGTAAATGCGCTTCTCGGGTAAATGCCAACCCGGTTTACGTAGGAAGTGTATATTCTACGCGTTTACGCATTGGTTATAGAGGCCGGCTTGTACATTTAGGTCGGAAGTCGGTTATATTGGTTGTTTCCGGTTTTGGAATTTTATTGCTATTTTTGCAACTAATTGAGTTTTCTTTTTCTACTCCGAATTAATGGAAAATGTTAGAAGCCATCATATATTATACATAGAATTATTAGCGATAAAACTGGAACCCGATGAACATCTAACCTCGGATAAATAATAATGCAATTCACGACCTTATGAAAGGATCGGTTAATGCTCTTTCTGCTGATGGATCGCCACAAAATGTCAGCTGATCAAAAATTATATGGAACTGTAAAAAAAATCGTCAACGATAAGCGCATACACAGGCCGGTCCATCGGTCGACATCGATATCGGGCGACGGATCGGCCGATCGATCGCTGCGTGTATGGCTCCTTTTAGACCATCTATTAACCACGCATTAGACCGTCTATTAGATCGCCCGTTAGACTACGTATCAGAAAAGCTTAGGGCATCATTATAAAAATTAAATAGCTGCTCTGATACGTGACCTAATGGGCGGTCTAATAGGCGGTCTAATGGACGGTCTAATGGACGGTCTAATGGACGGTCTAATATGTGGCCTAATGGACGGTCTAATACGCTGTCTAGTGGATGGTATAATGCGTGGTCTAACGCGGGTAGTTGGTCTAGCGTGTAAAAACAGCATAAGGTTTGGTTTGCAGGGCGCAGCTGAGTGACGATCTTTAAAGCGAATACAGTTTGGGTGAGTGTGTGGATGTGTTTTGCTAGGCGCGATGATAATTGAGCACGACTTTGCGCCGCGTCTGCAATTTGTGTAAAAGTACAGAAGATTAGGAGTTGATCTGGGTAGAAACACAGGTTTTGAAAGAACAAAAGATCAGGGATAGGCCTGCAGGTTTGGGGTGCTACGTATTCGATTTAATACATAGGTTATTTTACCTGTTCAATCTTGCTGGAAGAAACTAGTAATGATTTGGGTCGCTGATTGCGAATTTGATGTCGAAATGAAATGCGTGGCAAAACAAACGACAACAATAATACGACGTAAATCAGCACAAATATGTATTTTTATTAAAATATCAGGTTGGTGCAGATGAAATGTCGGATTCAGTAGTAAATTTTTGAACAGCTGTAACTTTTTATAAAGATAATTTTATTAATCGAAATAGGTACCAGCGGATGCGAAACACTTTTCCCAACGAGATACAAGCGCATTTATTCCTGTTTCGTAGAAGTCCGAGTTTCTGGTTCGAAAAAACTCCTCGAACGCATTTTTGACAGCTGCTTCATTGTTGAATTGTTTTCCTGTCAAAAAGTGATCCAAATATTTAAAGAAATGGCGAGAGGTCAGGTGAATATGGCGGGTGAGGAAGAGTCTCATAGCGCAACTCGTTTAATTTTTGGATCGTTGTTCTCGATACATGAGGACGTGCGTTGTTATGAGGCAGTATAATAACTCCATTCCTGTTGACTAGCCTAGGGCGTTGAACTGTCAATTTCTGATGCATTTAGTCCAGTTGAGCGCAGTATTCCTCAGCATTGAGGGTTTCGCCAGGTTGCAGGGACAAATAGTGGATAAATCCAGCTACAGACCACCAAAACAGTCACCATTGTTTTCTTTGGATGAAGGCTTGATTTCGGCATGTGTCTTAGAGACTCATCGGCATCTAGCCATTGGGCCGATCGGCGACGATTATCGTATAGTATATAGTATGTTTTGCTCGGTAAGAACATGCGGAACCAACTTGTCAGGCTTTTTCACTTTCCAAGTTCTTGAAAGTGGCGGCAAACTGTCGAATGGTGTACGCCCAATTTCTCCGCAAGATCCCTTATGGTTTGGCGGGGGTCAGACTTCACTAATCCACGCAGTTCGTTGTTATCGATCGATGGTCCTGGGTTTCCACGTGCCTCATTTCGAAGGTTCATATCTCCGGATCGAAATTTTTTGAACCAGCGCAGAGTGGTTCGTTTGTTAACCGTATCAAGTCCAAATGCCCTGTTGATATTCCTCGTTGCTTCCTTGCGTTGTGCTCTAGATTAAATTCCTAAATTCCTAAGTCGTTTTTCAGTCGCTTCCACGTTTTTTTCTTTTCTTTTGTCACCGGTCACCATGGAGTGCAAAACCGAAATGACTCCATAAGCCAAGGTAGCAGTACTTATACTCAAATATGTTATATCACTAGGGCTGCCTGGTGGCAGTTTGACACATAAAATCCCAGCCAACTTCATGTGATTGCAAAATCCGACCATCTGCACCAACCTAATATTTGTTTTAACAATGGCCAAATTTTGGCCCACTGGAAAGATATTCATTAGCTGAACCACCTTTAATGTTGCCCCCAAAATGTATCTTATATTCCAGTCCTGATATTCCCTAGTCTAAGATTTTTTTCTCTTCTCCTGTGACTATGCCGGGCTTTGTTCTCGATGTCGCCGCTGATGAAATCAAAAGTCCACGAGTAAGGCTCCAAACATAGTCGGTTGGCTAATCCACAAAGAGGATTATATTGCCAGCGATTGTATATTGTTTTTGATATTAATAGAAATTTGATCGCCTACTTCTGTCCTTCTAGACAATTTTGAACCAATTGAATCATCCACCAAGAACATCCAGTTACAGACGTTGGCCCATGTGCACTGCTTTGCACCACAATCACTCCAATATAATACCTACTACAGACAATGGCCCAGCTCCGGCCATTCAGGGCCATCGTAATTGTGTGGACAGGCGGATGGCGTTCAGTGGCCAGTGCCGCGTAACCGTCATTTCACAAATGGCTTCGACAGCCATTTTCCTCCAGACGATAACCCATCGCGTACGCAACTTTGAACAGCTGATTTAAGCTGACAAGCTACTACACAATTATCGCACCGACTTTCTGTCGGCGTTCAATTTCCATGACTCGCTAGGCGCAATTTCCTCATAGCCTATCGAAAACCATTTTGTGGACGGACAAAATTTGAATTGACATTTGGTGTATAATGGCGGCCATCAAAGTCAATGGGCCATTGTCTGTAGCATGCATAAGACAAGTTACTAACAAATTTTCAAGAAGGGAGGTATTAGCTGGTTTGCACAAATAGGTTTGTAAGTTATTGCGCAGCAAATTAATAACAGCACTTTGCTATACGTCCTCCCTGAACGCTGACGGATGACTGTAGTCTAAGGTTTTGGGCTGTGAATTTGATAACTAATGTGGTGTGAAGCGTAATAATAAGCCACCCGATTTGTCGGGCTTAATGAGAAGGAGATGCTTGCATCGTCCAAAAAATTGTTGTGCTAACGGGCTATCCCCTACTAGGAGTTAGGACAAATAGTACAGGACTTCGGGGAGACACTACATAGGGCTACTTCTTGTTTTGTATAAATGGCGTGAAATAGTGATTTTTTCCGGATGATCCGCCCTCCGCGGCCCTACATCATTTTCTGCTCATTTTTCTTCCGCATAGTTTTGTCCGAAGTGGAAAGTAAACCCCTAAATATTCTTAAAAATATTTCATTGAATTTAATAAACAAAAATACATTTATTTTAATAGTTAATCGTATATTGTAATATTTGGTGGGACAACATTGTCACAATAATTTTCAATTTGTGATTCCCGTTTCGGAATGGGCGCTTTAAAATTACTAAATTTTATTTCTATCTTTCCGGGTTTTCTCGTTTTATTGACAATGTGCGGAGGCCTACTTGTCAATGGTCTGCAAT
Source organism: Chloromyia formosa (assembly GCA_964017055.1). NCBI lineage: Eukaryota > Metazoa > Arthropoda > Insecta > Diptera > Stratiomyidae > Chloromyia > Chloromyia formosa. The sequence continues at coordinate 26,755,563 of OZ024815.1, read as the reverse complement.
CCTTTTCCAAACTTTCCACAGATTTTAATGATTGTGCCGGTTTTTCCTTCTCATTTCCTCTTATGATAGATTTACCCATAGTAGCTGCTACACACTTCTCGTTGAACTCGTTAATTTTGTCATGAATTGACATTTCCCGGTCAATTTGATATTGAAGTTTCTCCTTTTTCGCGGCGTCAAGTTTTTCAGATCGTTCTTTTTCTTCTTGCTTCGTTTTATCGACACTCAACTCATTTAAGTAAATTTTCTTCTGCAGAGCATCTTTACGCGAAACTTTCACCAAAATTTCTGGCCACATGCCAGCTTCCATCTTCTTTAGTTGGATGCGTACTTGGTTTTTGAAGAGCCGACATACACTTTCATCCTCTTTAACTTCGCCCCATAAAAATGATTCAAAATAAACGGGAGGACAGTTAAATTTCACAAAATTGTTTAACACTTCCACTGTTGGTGTTGAATTAAGAACTTTAGTCAGTTCTATTGTTATTTTAATTTCTTCGTTTGTTTGTGACACTGTGACCATTTTGTTGTCGGCCATCCTATTGATATAACTGATTTGATTAACTTTAGTTTGTTGCCGAGCAACGGAAATTAACCAATAACGATGACGTTGCTAATGAATCGGAAGTAATTGGTTACTATGCTGTGTATAAACAAGTAAACTTTTATAGTGGCCTACTTCATATGTTACTGACAATAGGTGTGCTTTTTTTTTGAACATCTATGGGCCGGGTGTACAATTCATAGTTTAAACAGAGAATTAGTTAAACGTAGTTTAAACTTGAATCTCCGTTTAACCAACGATTCGTGTTTAGCCTGTTGCACAAAACATTCTAACGAACGTTTAGCTTAACAGCCGTTTAACCAATTGATGGTGATTAAACAGCAGTTTAACAAAGTTTGAGAACCACGACAAACCAAAGGACAATTTAATTGCGTGTGTGATTTTTCTTTGTTTTCGATGTTGTCATGCTTCATTTCTACATGAACGCATGCGGATGCATTTAGGAAAAAGCAATAACAACAAATACGACGCGCCCTCCAAAGACAGCACGCATGCCGTTATTGTTGTTATTGCATTTTCTTAAATGCGTCTGAATACGTTCATGCGGAAAAGAGCATTACGTATACACTAAATATGAATGGGTTAATGGCTAGCGCATTTGCCAGCAGATGACTGCCATCGAAGCCAATTGAAACAAAAGGATAAAACCAGTGCGGTACTCATTTATATTGGGGTATATGGGAGCACTTAAATCAGACGGCGAAGCGGCGAAATTGCAGAAATACACTTTTGCATCGCAGCTGGTATTAAGCGGTACGGTACAGCGGTACTCAGCGGTAGCAGTGTACCGCGTGCCCATTCAAACCACCGCTGCCACCGCGTTACGAGCACGGTACCATCGACAGTGCCAGCTGCGGTACATAGCGATCAATAATGCCGGTTGCGATTCAAAAGTTTAGTACTGCTGCTTTGCCACGGTACACAAAGTGTATCGCTGCAATACCCCAACTTCGCTGCGGTATGCCGCGTATGCAGTGAGAGCTCGCATACACCGCTATGTAAATTTGTACCGCTGTACCGTACCACTACCGCGTACCGGGCTTGTTTGTGGAGAGTGATCGCGATGTACCGCATGCACGTTCACCGAGAAAATAATTGAGATGGTTAAATGTTAGCCCATATTCTTTGATTACGAGTGCTCAAATTTTGAAAATATGCGAATAATAATAGGATTTGGGAAATTGTGAAAACACTAGACACAGATAATTTAATGAACCCATTTCGTACCGCGAGGGTTTGGATGTGCACGCACTAAAACTCTTCACTTCAGTCGCAAAACGACAGAATGGCACGACGACAGAATGACAATTGGCTAATCCATTGATTAAACGGCCACCGACGACTGTTTAACTTTAAACTGCGTTTACATTTAATCGATAGATTTAAACAGTGGTTTAGCTATTGTACATCAGACCTAATCGGAGTCAGTTGGTTAAACGGCAGTTTAAGGAACAGATGCCGTTTAAACGACGATTGTACACCCGGCCCTATACCGTGCAGGTCAGGGTACTTAGAACATACAGACATGGAATGAGCTTATCCTGTGTGTCTCCATAGAAACAGTGGCTTCAATATCTGGGTAATAAGTCGACAGTTAGCTAACTCAGTAGACTGTTTAGTAATTATGAAATTAAAATATTGACAAGAATAGACGTTTGCTTATGCACAATTCGACAGAACAGTCAACATATGTCAATATCAAACAACAACTGAATAGGTTGGCTGTCCACTTAATCGACAAATGTTGAAGCCGGAGACATACAGGACAAGCTCATTTCATGTACTGTATGTTCCAGGTGGCTATAAGTATGCTTGTTGTTAATTTTATTTTTTCTCGTAACTACTATCTAAGATTTAGGCCATATTCATAATTGCTTGTTGCTACGGTCAATTTCGATAGCCAATCAGACTATTTGGCCGGCCGCATCTTGGACGTAGGCAGGGCAGCGCAGCGCAGCGCGCACATGGCATTGTTGTTGTAAAATCAGATTTTGACAATTGTTACAACAACAATGCCATATGCGCGCTGCGCTGCGCTGCCCTGCCTACGTCCAAGATGCGGCCGGCCTTATGATTGGCATGACATGACATTTAAAAGGTTAACCTGGATGGCTGCCCTCGATCGTTTTGTTTGCTCCACGAGTTAACTTGCCCTAACCCGTTGTTAAAAAAAAGCACCTATTAGGCCGGCCGCATCTTGGACGCTGGAGTGGCCGAGCTCTACAACATCTCTCTTCTAGTATGGGTTCCTGGACACAGTAATATAGCGGGGAACGAGAAAGCAAATGAACTTGCAAGACAAGGTTCCGCTCATCACGAATCCTATGCGATAGTGATCCACGCATCGCTCAATGTTGTGAAAAGAGATATCCATAGACTCTACCTGAAACGGGCTAGCGACAGATGGAGCACGCTGTCGACGTGCGTCACGTCTAAAGCGGCATGGCCATCATACGATTTACGAAGGACAGACGCTCTCCTGAGAGCCCAACCGGACGTACCCCGGGTCACAGCCATTATAACAGTCCACTGGCCGGTGGGAGAGCACGCGGCCAAACTTCCATACAATGCACACTGCTGTAGCTGCAAGGATGAAGCGGAAAAGGAGACCCTGATCCACTCGTTCCTGCGGCAGCCGGTTCTTCGTACCGGAACGACCCGTTTTTCAACGGCCAAGAGCTGCCAAACCCCCTCGATACAAGAAGAACTGCAGTATTTGAAGCATCGCTACCACAACAACAACAACCCTGATCCACTTCCTGTGTGCATGTCCGGCTCTGGCTAAATCGACGCACCAAGAACTAGGCGAATCATTCTTCGCTAGCATCTCTAGCCATCTCCTCGAAGACGATTGGGGAGATACTAAGTTTCCTTAATTTGACGAGATGGTTATGATCTGAGAACATTTTCCGACAACAACCATGAATAGACTTTTATAACCAAAATTTTGCCCCTCGTACGAGGCGTGTAGTATCAAAACGGCGAATAAAGCGCTGATTGTGTCTTCCCGCAGTAGCGGAAGGACAGCCACTTGAACCAACCAGCCAGGCCAACCTCTTGGTGGCTAAGTTCATAAAACAAAGCGGAATCGCATATGGAACTAGAGTGAAACTTCGACCAAAAATATTTCAATAATCAGTAGGATGATCAATAACGCTGTTAAACTTACACAACTGACATCCAGGAACACATACCCTACAAATCTTTGAATTAACCGACAAAATTTCGTTAGAAGAGGTCATAAATCTGGAGAAGATGAAAGCAATCCATTCTCCTAGCGTTGAACAGAGAAGTTCGGACTCATACTCGTAATGCTGAGGACTGCAGAACAGCGCCAGTCAACAATAAAAGAATTTTCACTCATTCAATTAGCTCATCGATCATACTTTTCAATTTTATGAAATTTGGTACTCTAACATCCTTCGAAACTTTCAAGCGCATATTAAAGCAATACTCACAGTTTAATTTGTTATTATTGATCAATCATGAAGACACCTTTGCCATTTCTCTTCTGGACAAATGATTATAACAACTTTCGAATCGACTGACAATATGCATGAAATCGCCTAATTCACGGTAATCTGACTTAGTTCCCGTAAAAAAGGTCTATTCAAATCGATATGTAATATTGTCGATTGTTTAATTTTCCGCTAAGAAATGAACCCGTCCACGACGACGTTCGTGGCCATGGATGTGCAGGAGGTGCATGCTGGCAACTGCATTCTCCGAAACCAGTTTATGCCGAGAATCGTCAACTGGGCCACTTGGCCACAGTTGACGCGCTATGCCCCACAAGGGGTTAGGGCAATTGAGAGAGAGAAGAAATGAACATGACAAATTTGATTCAAAACATGTTTCCCAACTGCAGAAGAGACAAAAACAAATATTAAAAAGTGTATTATAAAATTATTTATTTGACAATAGTAATTATAAAACAATCCTTAGATATTTTGTATTTCTATAACATAAACGTAAAACAATAGAAAAAAGAATTGAATATTAACATTAAACTGATCGCTTACTTTCTTAAACAATTAACATCAAACTTATCATCTTTTTTTACGTTTGTGACAAGACAGTGGCAGCAAATTTTCTCATTAGCGAACATCATCTTATTTCTGTTAAGGCACTGAAACACTTACGTTTTAGTTTCTTCGTACGAAACAATTCTTCTTGTATAAACTATGGTGCCAGTTTGCATTCTTCTTAAATTTACAAAAATCAGAAATGATGGGAAACGGGTTACAGACACGACAATAATAACAAAAATATGTATGTAGGAGGGCAAAAAAAACGAAATAAAAGTCGATTTGAAAATTAAAGAAATCAAATATAATAGTTCTACCGTTATGACTAAGAGCTTGTTAAATTTGGATGCTCTCCACTTGAATTGTTAATTGCTTTAAGCACTTCGTCTTCTAGACATGTTGGCGGATCTGAGAGGATATCTGTTGTTGTTGATAAGTAACGAAGTTTATTTGAGACCGCTGAAAAATTAAGCATTGATTACATGGATTGAAAGGGAAAATGAACTATATCTAAATACCTGGCCTTAATTCCACTAAGGAGCAGTGCTGATCAACCCATAATAGCGCCGTTCTATACAACTCCTCAATGCTTGCCACTGATACCGTTGTCGTGTAAGAATTAATTAACGGTTCCATTATTAAACCGAGCTAAATTGTTTGTAGTTAAGGAATATTGTTGGTTGATAATTAAATCGACCCTTCCAGGGACATAGGCGCCTCAACATTTCTTACAATACCATGCCTTGTTAACGTTTCGATAGTGGATTTTCGGATGGTGCAGCACTCTAAATTATTGAATTAAATTAAAATAAATTAATCGAAATTTACAGGATACGTTATTACTACCGACATATAATGTGCAGACACCCAATACCGGCGGTTGTGGAGAAGCACGTAACGTCTGCTAGGGGGTGCGCCCACTTCATCAGTACACCACAAAAAGATCCCTGACTAGTAAATTCAATCAGATTCACTGATCGCACTCGGTGGCCGTGGTCGTTCGGTCACCGCTCTACGATACTAATCTAGAGCTCGGAGTTCAAATCTCGACGCGGTCAAAAACTGCCTGCGGGTACTAGTAGAACTCTAATAGCTCCGAGCTTGTGAGCATAAAGACGGCGCGGATAGGTGCATACTAGCAACTGCACTTCCGAAAAGTAGATATGCAAGTACTAGAGATGTTGACACGTCCATGTCGCTGGAGGGGTCGTGGCAATTAACAACAGCAATCAGATCAACGACCATATATAGTTAGTTGCAGAGCAAGTAGCAGAGAATCCGCAAAAAGCAAGGAACAGAAAGAAGTAGGTGCCACACAAATAATATTGAACTATTATCACAAAAAATTGAAATTTACTTTCACAAAAGGAGGACTCGGAATCTATCATAGAGCGACTAGACCCAAACCTCGTCAGTTGCGGTTAACTGGTCTGACTATGAGCCCACCCAGCTGTTAAATGAGGTGAATAATTCGCTTGAGTCTTTTGCTGATCACACACCTTCGCACGGAACACATCGTCACGATCGTGAAATGCGGGCTTGGTCCAAATTAGACTGTTGCGTCGGTTCTAATTTTTTTATGTAAATTTAAGTTAATAATGAATATATGGTAATTATTAGAAGCTAAGCCGCCAAAAACCAGCCCGTTCTTCTGTAAAGACTAGTGTCAGTATTATTCCCTCAACGTGAACTACGGCGACTAGAGCACGACACCATTGCGGACGAAGATGGCTGCTGGTATTGCCATCTTATATAAGGGCAAATGCTGCGCAGTGGTGACTTTGGACGTGAAGAACGATTTTCATTTTTTTTTATTCATGCGTCTCTTCAAAAAAATCATCAATCAAGAGCTATCTCACGCATCGCGTCCTTCAGTATCTTACTGGCGAGGACCCAGGGAATATAGCGTATCATCAGGGATCGCAAGTATCTATACTCGATCCTGTATTGTGGAATATTATGTATAATGACATCTTGAATTTTCCAGTGCAGAAAGCCGTGAAAATAATCGGCTTCGCGGGCGATATCGCAGTGGTGGTGGTTGCTAAAAATCTGAAATGTAGGCTGGGAAGGCATTAAGTTATGATAGAGTTGGCGGAGCAGAAAACAGAAGCCACCCTCATTCGCACCCACTGAAAGACGAACTCTCTGCAGAACAGAGTCGGCCATCAAGTACTTGAGGTGTTGATTGACGCGATGTGAGCTTCAGTGAGCACCCCAAGTACGTACATATGCGAAAAACCGGCCACGATAGCGCTGGCAAGGATGGTACCATATTATTACTATCAAGAATCATCACCTCAATTTTGCTGTACGCGTCACCTGTTATTACGTATGCAAAACTAGGGTCAGGGTCAGCTCGATATAACCGTACGAGTGCGTTAAGGTTGCTGTACACACCGAACATGAAGCTGCTTAATGTCTTTGAAGTTATTAATTTTCCTAGCGCGCAGACCTAAATATAGACACATGAGGTTGGAGAATGGTAGTAAAGACTTTGCTTAAAAAAAGGTTATTATCGTCATTGTGAAGTCTCGCTGACAATAGGAATAATATAAAATAAATAACTGGCGTAACAGTCCAATTTGAACCATGGCCTCGAGATGAGTTAGCATTTTCTAGATCGTGACGGTCTTGTGGAGAGGTGTGTGATCAGCAACACGATCAACCGAGTTATTTACCCCATAAATGGATACTCATTTAACAGCTGAGTGGGCTCATAGTCCGACACGTAAATCCCCTTTTAAATCGAAAACTACCGCATTCAGCAGGAATCGAACCGGGGCCCAGTGCGTAGAAGGCGAACGTGCTAACCATTGCGCCATCCGGAATAATATAGTAAACTGCATATTAGGTGATTATACAACTATGAATCGTTTGAAAAAGGATACAATCCAGAACTTCCAGTTTTGTTTTGTCTTATAGCGAATATACTGGTTATAAAGTTGTTTCACTTGTTCAGTTCTTTGTCTTGAAACAGGTGCTCCATTGGCAGGCAAAATAGATTGTAAGTGTCTGCAAGAATAAAGAATAACGAAGAAATTATTTATTCAGAGTCAGTTTCACACAAATACTACGTTTCTAAGTATCTACTTACAATAAAGAACTGTTCAGATTATCCCGTTCTTTTCGTAAAGCCTCAATTTGCTCTGTAATTCCATTGCGCTCTATTCGAAGCTGCTTAATATAGTCAGCTGCCTTTTGAAGTGTCGCCGCTTTACTCAACTGTAAAGCAAAATAATTGAAAAAATATTGACAAATTCATTCGGCAAAAATTCATTTACCTTAGGATTCGGATTTTGTTTCAATTGCGGTATCAATGAATGAAGAGCATCGAATCCGTTCTTAATATTACCACGACGCTTTTGCTCGGCATGAATATGTCCGGCACGTCGTTGATTATCACGGGGATATCTCAACTGGCTCGAAGCGCCCGACGAATTGGTGGGCGAAACGGGAGAGCCTGGTTCCGGAAACGATTCCGGTGAAAAACTGGTATTCGGGGTTAGACTTGAAGCAGAAAAATTGAATACCTGGAAAGTAAGGCTCATGTGGCAGTCCTGGTTAGCGTATGAATTTTAATACAGGCTACCTTATTATCTGATGACTTTTGAATAGTAGTTGGTTGAAGCGACAAACTTCTAGTGGGTGATACGTGTTTCTGCTGCTGTTGTATTACCGAGGTCTGCGTTGATTGCTGCGTTTGTACTATCGATTGCATATTGCTAGAGCTAGATGAGAAGCCCGACGGAGGAAGAGACGTAATGGCACTAGTTGAAGTACTATGCTTCCCGGTAAGTTTGTTATTATCTGTGATAAATAGGAGTTAGCTTATAAGCCGAATGTTATAATTGAAATTCTCTTACTGGATGAAGTTAAAAGCTGTGCCAAAGTGCTCTTATTTAGCATTGGTTCACTTGTAGCCGGCTGTAGTGAAGATAGGCCCTGAGCAGGAGATTGTTGCATCGAATTGCTACGAGAACGGGACCGTGAACTTTTCATCGAATATTTGGGCACAGCAAAATTCTCGTCCTTGTGTTGATATTTGGGAAGGGATGAGTTCAATGGCAGACTATTAGATCGGTACATTTCCTTCGTAATTATCTGTTGTTGCGATATTTGTTGGGTTTGCTGCATTTGCTGCTGTTGTTGATGCAGTTGCTGCTGCTGATTTGAAATATATTGGTTTATTACATTGCCGGACGATGGCACTTGCTGCATATCCGTTTGCATTGGCAAGCTAATGTAGCCGCCGGTCGTCGATGCACTTTTCTTGAAATTCGATGAGTTGTTGTATACGCGATATGTTGAATTCGGAGATGTTTGCTGTACTAGGTTGGAGTTGAAAGCATCTGAACCCGCATTTAAAATTGAAATTATTTCAGGTGTTGTGGGTGTATGTAAATTTTGGTGAATTAGTTGAAAGGGTGTCGATTGCTGAGGAAACGAGAAACTTTTCATTTCTTGGGGTGCCATAATAGTGGAAGATTGCGACGGGAAAACAGCCGGCGCACTCAGAACGGAAGCATTCGAAAAATTCTGAGCGTATTGTATCATTTGCGCATGATTCGCGTTTTGATTTTGTTGTTGTTGCTGCTGCTGTTGCTGCTGTTGTTGCTGCTGCTGTTGCTTTTGTTGTTTTTGCTGTTCCGCCAAAATTTGTTGATAGAGGTATGTCTGATGAGAAGTTGGTTGCGTTCTATCGTAATTTATTTTCTCACGTCTCCTTGAAACGAATGCAAAGTAAACATAAACATTTTCGAAGTAAAGAGAACGCCTACCTGAAAGCTCTATTGTCTGGTTTACTAATACGGCCATCCTTAAATAAATGCCTTGTATTATGTGCACCACTGTGATTCATAGATGAATGCATTGAGCTTTGACTATCATCCGGTTTAATACTTGCAGTTAAAGAATAATTGTTAACAACGACCGTGTTTTGAATTTGCGAGCCATTCGATTCAACCATTGGATTTCTGTAATCATATGAGCTGATCAACTGATTATTGTCAGGACATTCGGTTGAGATCAACGTGGTGGCATTTTGATCTATCTCCATATTCCCTGTATATCTTATGGCTCCAGAATTATTCATTTCTAGCATATTGGCGTCTTGAAGGGATGCGTCGTTCATTGGTTGGGGTTGTGTGCTATTGGTCACGTCTTCTATACTAGCCGAATCCATCTGTTCGGAACCTTTAAAAGAGAAGGAATTACAGACTAGGAGCTTGAATTTGAATGGAAAATGTAATGATATTACCCATAATTGGAAGGTACTCTCCGGTCCTTAAAACATCATCTTCCGGTACAGTTGGCAGGCGAACATTTAACAATTCTGTAAAATTAATCAAATCACGGACACGAACTAGGTCAACTTCTCAGTTACATACCATGAATTGTAGATAAGTCGATGTCTTCTATATTGGGCTGCAATGCACCCAAATTCGGCTGAATGAAATCAGCTCTACCAGCATCTCGTGCTAATAAGAACAAAAAAAAAACAACCATAGAGCGAAATATACGATTTGTCAAAATTATAAAATTGCTTACCAATTTCACGGCAATCGGGGAAAGGAAACGGGACATTTATCGCGGAAAAGAGCGTATCATTTGCCCAATCATCAGTCGTCAGCATCAAAGATCTATCACTAAGGAAGAGCAATTCCGAAAAGTCCAACTCACTTTTCTGGAAATAAAAAAGGTATATTATAGTAGGTTTCTAGCTATTGTAAAAATTGCACGTCAGTTGAAAGATGGTGGACTGCCTTACGTAAATTCGAAATATGAAGCATATTCAGTTGATGCCTTTACTAACATACGAGAGGTATCAATTAACTGTAATGATTGAGTTCTCTGGTAGCTTATTCGGGTTACATTTTCTTTTATGTGTCTCATGATAATTGTAATTCACAATTAGGAAATTCCGTGAACGATAACTCTGTTATTCCGGACACATTGCTTGGTCGTTGACATATTTTCGAATGTTATCCATTCTAATCGTATACGATTAGATATGTTTGTGTCCTGTAAAATGTATTCGTTCATGTCGCTGACCATGTCTTTGGTTCAAATAGACAATGAAAGGGTTTTTAATGTCCGTGCGACAAGAGTGAGTATGGGATTTTTGTTGATGCATATGATGCATCGGGTCTCATTCAGTTCAAAGAGAGAAAGATCAACCGAGGAGTCAAATATTACCGCCGACGAAAACCGCGGTGCTGAAAAAAGAAGTTGTATGTCTTACATGAACACGATATTGTCGCACTTTATCCTTGTTCCTCTTAAATCCCAAAAAAGGGGGACTTAGAGAGTGAAATACTTTTGCCAATCGGAGATTTGTCTCAAAAGCGGTTTTAGGTCACCGTGCTGTGTATGGCTTCTTTTTATGATGGGTGCTAAAAATAACTAAGGAGTGGCCAGGCAAGAAAACGCCAGTAATTCCACGAAGGGTGATACTATCCGCTGGGAAGATAGGATATGGCTTCTTCAAGTCGTCGTCGGGTTTATACGTCACCTTTCAAGCACAACTGCTATCAGTTTCATTTGTGTTATGAATCTAATAAGTCTAGTGTAGATAAAACACCCAGTCGGTGTATCATGCAGTTTAGCCCTTTCAGGTGTAATAAATACTCCCAAAAATGGTGTTTATAATAAAACACCTTTGGGATAACAGAAAGCAATCCACTTCGATTCAGATGTACGTTTTTTTAGATAACTATACCAAGAGACGTTTATTGGGACCCTATTAAAATAAAAATGAAACCGGAAATTAGAGAGCTTCGCCCGTAATCCGAGGGTTTTGTGGTATGCGATGCTAATAGGAGATGAACTGTCCTACTTCCGGAAATGCTTAGCCATTTAAGTTAAGGCTTAGCTTGCATTGTAAAAAAAAAGAAATTTTATGAACAACAAATCTTTACACTTTCAAAAATGGTTAATTAAATCACTGCAATTTGTACTACAAAAAACACCATGCAAGTAGTACTCGTAGTACTTCTAACAAATGACGGCAAAATACTGCTAGGAGACTTTAATGCGAAAGCTGGAAACGAAAGTTGGCAATGAGGAACAAGTGTCAATGCACAGTCAAACTTGTCGCTCTACAACCGATCAGCGTTTTACGGTTAAGCTAATCCTGCAAAAGTGCTGGGAATACAACGTTGACGTGTACCAAATTTTTACCGACTTTAAGCAAGCATACGACAGTATCGAACGTGGTGACTGTACAACATCATGCTGAAATTTGATATACCACCCAAACTAGAATATAGATGACGATGATCAACTCCCCCTCACAGCTCGGAACCCAGAACAGGTTGACTGATCCTTTTGAAACACGTACTGATTTGAAACAGGACGATGGATTGGCGCCGACGCTCTTCAACCTAACACTTGAATACGCCATTCGGGTAATGAATACGGACATCAACGAAACACTACCCACCAAGTCGACACAATTGCAAGCGTACGCAGACGACATCAACATTATGCCCCGAAAACTGGCCGACGCAGAACAACTATTGCAAACTTTTGACACCGCTGCAAAAGAAGTTAGACTACGCATCAACGAGGACAAAACAAAAATAATGATGCAGTCAAGAAACAAGATGCCAGCACAATCGAACGTCAACGTAGGGGACCTCCACATCGAATTTGTAGACGACTTCGTATACCTGGGTAGCAGCAACCTGTCAAAGGACGCCAACGAAACTGACGAAATTAAGCGATAGATACAGCTAGCATAGAAAACTTTCTTCTCGGCCCTCCCCATAATGGAACTGAAGCATTGTGCACAGAAACACGAAGCTCCGCATGTACAATACAAAACCATCATACGACCAGTGCTATGCTATGGCTGCGGAACTTGGACCCTAAACCAAGCCTCCGAAAACATGCTAAACACATTCGAACGGAAAGTCCTTCGGCGAATTTTCGGAGCAGTTTACGACCGAGATGGATGGCGCATCCGGTACAACCATAAGTTGTATGAACTGTACGATGAGATCGAAGTTTCGAAAATCGTCAAACTACAACGTCTTCAATGGGCAGGGCATGTACAACGAATGAACGATGCTCGCATTCCTAAACAAGTAATGAACGAACGACGAGTCTACAGAGCGAGACTGAAAGGAAAGCCGAGAGCTTGGAAGAGCTCAGTGTATGCTCACACCGAGCAACTACTGGGCTTCCAAGATTGGAGGGCGCGGTCACGTGACCGAGATAATTGGAGGACAACGATCCAGGTGGCCAAAGCCCGACGCGACGTCGGGCTGTTGCGTCACGATGATGATGATCTATTCCCGATTGGATAAATGTGACACGCTGTAACTTTGGTAGGTGGTTCGAGAGGGTAATTACATACTCTCTTGGAAAAATAAAATCAATCAGCTGGAAACTAACGGTACTTTGCTTAAAAAGAGCCCCGTACTTACTACCCTATTTTACACATTGATTGTCTGCAACTGTTGAACCAATTGACGTAGAAAGCTGATTTTTGGCATGTAAACTTCAGATGAGAAGCTGCTTCAGTTTTAGTAAGATAGGCTTAATCAGATCAAAGGAACACCATTTGTAGGGAAGTTATGTCAAAAAATTAACGATTCATTTAATGACGATAGCTTTCTATAAAGTGACACTACCGAATTGAAAATATGGTAGGATGTTGGTAGTAAGACTTAGTTGGTTGGTATTAAAAATAGGCGAGATCCGACAAAAGCAGCTACCTCCCCTGCAAATGATACATCGAATATACGATAACTTTCGATAGAATAAAGCCAGCAATTTAAAATTTTGGCCAAATGTTTGTAAAAGAATCCAGTTGGTTGGTATTGAAAATGGGCATGATGGGGCCAACAAAAAACGTCCACCTCCAACTAACAGATCTCCCTGTTGTTGTTGTTGCTTCTGCCGCTAGTGCTGCATTCTGGGCCTTAGGCCCAAACCAGATTGAACGCAGAATGTAGCAGCAGTGGCAGAAGTAACAACAACAGGGAGATCTGTCGCGATGACACAGCGGCGATGACAGATCTACCTATTGTTGTTGTTGCTTCTGCCGATGCTGCTGCACTCTGCGTTCAATCTGGTTTGGGTCTTAGTGTCACCACTAGGTCTGCACAGGTCTAGCGTGTATACGCTTCGGACACGAGAAGGAAGCGAAGCCTTGATGACGTTTTAATTGTAGCGGATATTTAGCGGGTTTATTATAAACTGAACATATTATAGTGTACCCATAATAGTATAATCACTCTGACAAAATTTTAAAATCTACTACTGTAAACACGATATAAATGAAATTAAGTCAACCGTTTCTTCACAGATATCACAGCTATTTATGCTGTGGTGCACACGTAACCGCGGGTTCAAGTATCGATAGGCCTAACAATAATGGTCATACGAATCTTTATGCTTTCTTTATCCGATAACACTAAATAATAATTAAAAATTTAACTAAATTCAAACTACAATAAAACATTTCTACTGTTCCTATCTTAAGATCATTATAGTTGACAGAAAAGATCCATTATTTGACTACATTATTCATGAGCAAATCATCACTAAATTGAACGAGAAGTCTTAAGGTGTGAGTTCCAAGGCAGCGACTGAGCGACTTGCGTTTGCGACTGTGAAAAAAACTGTCGTAATTAAGCACTATTAGTGTGTACTTTATGTGAAAGTACAGTCGTACAACTACAGCCTGCATTCGACGATCCCGTAAACTTTAAAATACACGAGAATATTGCTCCGTTATGATAGTTTTTTTCACAGTCGCAAACGCAAGTCGCTCAGTCGCTGCCTTGGAACTCACACCTTTAAGTCGTGATTTGTAGACAAAATTCGACCTGCTGGCGAATGGACCGTGTCGGAGTAGGAAGGAGCTGACGTATGGGCACCGCTCCATCAGATGCTGTATATTTAAGGTCGCAATTACTGTGTCGTTGCGATGACTTGTCGTTAATGAGTATACGACATAATGGCTCGGCGCACCGCAAGGCAAATTTCTGTAAAACGAAGAAATAAATGCACCAGCGAGTGGAGTGCGGTGCGCTCCAATTTCCGCTTGTGCGTTTATTTCCTCGTTTTAGAGTCCGCGCACACGACAAACTTTTCAGTTCGCAGAAAAACTAAATAATATAGTTTAGTCAGAAAAATAGAAAACACAGTGGTTTATGAGACCGCGCACACAGCGATAACTAAATAGTCTAGTCTACTGTGTGCGCGGTTTCATATCGCCGCGTGTTCTATTTTTCTGACTAAACTTTTTAGTTTTTCTGGGAACTAAAAAGTTTGCCGTATGCGCGGGCTCTTACAGAAATGTGCCGTGCTGTGCCATGCGGTGCGTGCTCAACGTGCAAGCCAATTTACGCCGGGCCAAACAGTTGTTTAGTAAACATAACTCAATGAGCAGTTTATAAGGTCAATAAGCCAACTTGTTTTTGGAGTCGATTTTCTCTTTTTAATTAAAGCATGTTTAGATACATAAAGAAAGACACACTTCTTCCAAATTGTTTGAGTAACATCTTCAACTATAACCTGTTGCAATGAATGATGCAATAAGTTGCCGCATTATAATCATAACATAACTTAGTAACGACCCAAAATTGGCTTCAATTTGTTATCGACAGCTTTTAATTCGAGTACGAATATACAAATGTTATATTTTCAGGTGGAAAAAAAGTTATGAAAATGATTGCATTTAATTTAACTACAAATCCTTGGCATTAATAATTTACAGTCGAATGTAGCAAGGTGCTTCAAATGAGTAAATATCAAATATGAGCATAATGACTTGCAATCCAGCTTTTAATAAACGAAAGAAAGTCGGGCAAAAATGGAAAGATCCATTACGTTAGTTAGTTAGGAAACATGATAACATTCAAAGGTCTCCTCTTACTCCTGAAGAGTGTAAAATATTTTGGAGTCTATCCGCTCACGTGCAGTGAGGATCAACCAACGTTGAAGTGTGAATTTTCTGATATTTTCATTGTAGTAATTTCTGTGATTTTCAGTGTTACACTAGGAATTGTTTCATTATTGCATTTACTCTATCATGCTTCTGACTTTCAATGGGTAGAGTATGACGTAACAGGGAACATTTTTGAATTAGTTGAAATCGTCTTAGCCGGAATCTCGTATATCGCCATCTTGATTTGGATGCTAATCCACAGTACCGACAACTATGAGCTTGTTGACGAACTCTTTGTACTAGGAACTCAAATACTGGCGCTTAATGATAAAAGGCTAATTCACGACTATACGAGAAATCTATACTACATGTTTATAGCTCTGAATGTACTATTTACCATTACTGTTATACTATCTTACGACCCAGGTGTCGAGTTTCAATTTGCATCCATTTTTCCGATAATTGTCTATCTGTCTAAAGGTATCATTTTAACTGGCATTCTCACTATCTATCCGAGCTTGGCATTCATTATCGGCGTTTATGCAGAAATTATTAACGAGAAAATCCAAGCATTGAGTTTTCAAGATATTCACTCAGATTTTATGGAATTCAGCAAATTACTGGTTTTACACTCGCAACTAACTGACATTTGTGACAAATTAAATGATGTTTATGGAATTCCAATACTGATTAGTTCGGCGTATATGTTTTTTTCGATGGTGCATGAGCTGTTTTTCATTTATTGGCTGATTATTTACTATAATACTAGTCAAATGGTTACCATAAGCGCAGCTGTCTTAAATATATTGTGGGTTTTGCCGGACATTCTATTAACTATAATTTATTTTAAGTGTGCAGAAACTAGTAAAAAGGTGAAATATGTTTGAAATGAAGTGGGTGTGTGATGAAATTAGAATTTAACTTATTTTTCTTATAGGTGAATAAAACAGTAATCATTGTGGCTAGAATTTATCAGGAAAGTAAAATATACAAACAGATCGTAAGTAAATGTGGTTACTACTTTCAGAAAATTTCGTTTCTACATATTGCATTAAAATTACATTAAAACAGGCGGCCATGACAATTCATAGCACATTTAGACCATAGAACTGGCCCAACAACCTTAATCATGCTAGTTCTTAAACCAGCCTGGGCTAGTAATAAAGTTAAGTGGAGGGCCAATACTGGCAGTCCTCAGTTCCCCAAGTTCCTGGAAAAAATAGAAGCCAAGCGCGGGAAGGTTGTAGCAACTTTTTTCCCCGTCAATATTTCCACAGCTTATGCAGAAATCATTGAAAGGAAGACGTAGTCTCCTGGCGTGCTCACCAATAAGGCAGAGACCAGTGATCGCCCCCACAACGAAATTTTTTCAGAGATAGAAGATGGGAAGAGCGAATAGGGTCCATTTGGAAAAAGACAGATAGCTGTAGCCTGAATGGCTGACCAACACCTAAGCATCTCTGGTTTAGTAGGATGGAATGATTTGTGTAGTTGGACCTGCAACATAGTTGAGTAAACTCCAGCACGTTTATTAAACTATCTGAAGCCGCTATCTCCGAGGCCACACCGTGAATGGGGATACGCCATGTGCTGACAACTCGTTCTTATAAAAACCACTCCACGTCAAGAAACCTGGAACAAAAGCCTCGGATTGGAGGGATAAACAACGACGACCACGGAAACGACTAACTAGTTATTCGGAATGTACGCTTCCTGAAAAAACCCGGCGGCCGAGAGGGCCCTCCTTCAACAGGTCGAAAAGTACAAACTGACCATTACTGCAGTCCAGGAAAATGGGCTTGGCAGATATATCAATGACAAGAAATCGCACACAGTTCTTAGAAGTAGCAAACCATCGAGCCACAAGGAGTTTGGAGTAGTATTTATAGAGAACAATCACTTCAAGCCGAACATTATTGACTTCAAACCCATACATCAACGGCTGTGAGTGATTCCCATTAAGACTCGATACCGTTAACCAAATTGATCACGTCCTTTTTAGCAAAAGATGGGCGTCTAGTGTAATAGATGTCCGCTCCTATCGAGGAGCAAACTGTGAACGGCTATCAACCCAGGACTAGCCTCTGTAAGGACAAGGATGAAAACATCATCAGCGACACCGATGGCACTAACAAACGATGCGACTCTTATTTTGAAGAGCTTCTGAATCTACCATCTAACATCCCCGCACAAGCAACTCTTGACGATTGATCTACGCCCCACCCATACAACCCCCGACAGTAGAGGAAGTTGATCTCGCGTTGCGGTCACCAAAACGAAATAAAGCGCTGGGCGCTGACGAGATTCCAGCTGAACTGCTAAAACTCGGTGGAACGGGTCGAGTTAATGCTACACATCAATTACTCCTGCGAATATGGGAGGACGAGGTGGCCCCAGACGACTGACGCACAAGCATCATCTGTCCAATTCACAAAAAGGGAGATAAACTGCGCTGTGAGAATTACAGGGGCATATCACTAGTTTGTACGTCCTATAAAATATTGGCGAAAATTCTGGAAAATAAAATAAAACCGTACGCAGAACGAATCATTGGCGAATATCATCATGCTGCAATTTGGTGTACCAGCAAAATTAGTGCGACTGGTAAAGATGACGATGACCAACTCGGTCTCACAGGTCAGGATAAATAGCAGACTTACTGATCTATTTGATACACGTACTGGTCTGTAGTAAGGCGATAGACTGGCGCCGACGCTCTTCAATCTACCACTGGAACGCTATTCGGGTTATGAATGCGGACAACAGCGAGACGCCGCCGCTGTAAAAGAAGTTGGACTACGTATCAACGAGGGCCAAACTAAAATAATGATGCAATCGAGGACAAGGACGCCTGCACAATCGAGCATCAATGTGGGGGACTTCAACATCGAGTTCGTGAACGACTTCATATACCTGGGTTGCAACTTCTAAAAGAACGCCAACCACGTTCTTTTAGAACCACGACGAAATCAAGCGACGGATACAGCTAGCAAATAAGACTTTTTTTTCTCGGTTCTCCCCATAATGAAATCGAAGCATATGCACAGAAATACGAAGCTCCGTGTGTACGAAACCATCATACGACCAGTGCTATGGCTGCGAAACATGGACCCTAACTCAAGCCTCCAGAAACATGTTAGACGCATTCGAACGCAAGGTTCTGCGGCGAGTTTTCGGTACAACCATGAGTTGTATGAACTGTACGATGAGCAGATAGTTTCGAAAATCGTCAAACTACAACAACTTCAATGGGCAGGGCATGTACAACGAATGGATGATGATCGCATGCCAAAGAGAGTAATGAACGCACGACGAGTTGACGGAGCTAGACTGCGAGGACGACCGAGAGCTCGTTGGGAAAGCTCGGTATATGCGGACGCCGCGCAACTGGGCTTCCAAGATTGGAGGACGCGGTCACGTAATCGAAATAATTGGAGAACAACGATCCAAAAAAATGATATTATGCAGTTACAGAGCCTGTAATGAACCATATTATGGTCTGGAAGTGCTGCTCCCACCGGCAGATCGAAGCAGCACGTGGTGAGTAGTGATCTGTTGGTGGTACGAAACCAGAGGCCGAGGGTCCCATTACACCCGGACCCAGATGCGACCGCTTGGGCGTCTGATCCGTCCGCCAACCATTCCATCCTTATCGACTATTTTTTTTCATTCCCCATTTTTACCTCCCCTGTTTGTGTTGTCTTCCCCAGGCCTATGAATTTTTGTTAATACGTAAAGGACAGGGGCAACGAGCGGCGAAAACCCCGCCCACATCTCCCGAGCTGAACTACAGCAAGCATAGGCCGCTGCTTAGCTCTTTGAGGGGCCTTTTTCTTCGCCAGATGGCATGGCCCGACTTTCACGGTCAATTAAGCTACCTTAGGCTCCGTACCCACGGGCATCTCAGGATGCCCACCAAATCGTCGTTTACAAGCCCGCTCAAAATTCAATGCCTAGCAAGCTCATCAGCGCGGCAGTTACCACCAAAGCCACTATGGCCTGGAATCCAGCATAGGACAATATTGAAAAACTCCCCCAACGTGATGAAGGCTGAACGACAGTCTACTACAATCTTGGATGTAAGCAGGACGAATTCCAGAGATTTAATCGCAGCTTTACTACCCGTGTAGGTTGAAATGTTCCTAAAAGCTATGGCGTTCCGCCCCAGCCAAGTAAAAGTCTGTAGAATTGCAGCAACTTCCGCCTGGAGAACACTACAATGATCCGGGAGACGGAAGGAGAGGCTTAAATTTAGTGTGTCAGAGTAAATGCCTGCTCCCACCCCATCTTCAGTCTTGGAGGCATCCGTATATATACCTATAGAGGCAGATAGTGGGTACTCCACCTCATTCCACTGATCCCGAGTAGGGATAAAGCTCGCAAAGTTCTTTCCGAACTCAATTTTAGGATAAGAGTAATCTGTAGAAGCCGGAATATTTCGGTTCTTAGGGCTTCACTTAAAAGCGAGCTGGCTAATTTCTGGATCTTGCTCAGCAAGCAACAGAGAACCGCCGTCTTAAGGGCATTTCACCAAACAATAATACTATGCATAAGTATTGGCCGTACAATAGACACATAGATCCAGTGCCCAACCTTGGGTTGCAAACCCCAGCTCTTACCAATCGCTTTCCTATACGTGTAAAGGGCAATAGCAGCTTTCCTAACGCGCTCCTGAATGTTAGCCATCCAACTTAATTTTTTGTCAACAGTTACTCCAAGGAATACTGCTTTATCTGCAAAAACCAATCTGCTATCTTCCAGCACTGGGGATAACGATAGGAGGAATCTTATACTTTCTAGTTCACAGAACGAGTTCGATTTTACTCGGGTTAACCTTTAAACCACTGGAACTGGCCCAGCTAGAGAGTATAGAAAGGGCATTCTGTAGCACCTCGCTGAGAACACTAGGGAACTATAAGACTTCGTGCACCCTGAAATGGCTGCTGTATAAGCAGCGGTGATGAAGAAAATAGGACACATTTTTAATCTTTTCCGCTCCTGTCCTACTCTGCCAAGAAAAACATTTCTTGAGTCTTGAGTTCATCAATAAATTGGTTGTATGTTGGTAGAAAACATTGTTTTATAGGAATTTCTGTTTAATTCAATGATGAGGATTGTCGGATGAAGAGTCCCTGATGGTTTAATGATATTTTACGTTCATCATTACATTCTTCTCTCCAATAAGGGATGTGTCCGGGGTTACAAAAGACGTATCGTATGCCTATTTTATGACCGAAACTTTATTAAATGTGAACGCACGCTTAGCTCTCCAAGTAACAAAGTAGGGCCCCCTTCGGACTCGATTTCTAGATGCGCCACTGTACGCGAGAACCGTTTAATGCAAACAAAAAACTATAAAGAATTACAACGCTCGAATATTTTTTAGCGTAATGTAATTTTCAGCTTTTCGTTCCTTTCCTCTTCACATCTTCATCACACATCTGGTTTGAAGTTTTTAAAGCCATTTAGAGCGTTCTCATGATTGAAGTTTAGTTGACCAATTTTAATTGGACGACAAACACTGAATCGAATGTATGTATATTGAGAGTATTTGATACATTGGATGTGCGGCATGGCAAAATTGCTTCGTACATGCCAACTGGTATAAAATACGACATTCATTTGCTTTAACATTTTGTATTAAATTATTTATAAGAAATTTTCGAAATATATGTATGCAAATATCTATATTTTTTTAGACTGACAACTTTCTAATCAAATCGATACGCGAGAAAGTCTCCTTTACGGCTTACGATTTCTACGCCGTGGATTATTCAACATTTTTTACGGTAATTGTTACAAATTATAGTAAAAAATAGAAATATAGCATGAACAATTTTTTTTTACTCTAAATAGGCTATTTGCGCCATGTTGACATATGTTTTAATGCTAATACAGTTCAAGGAATTGAATGATAGCAAACACAGAAGAAAACTAATCAATATGTTAGAGGCAATGGCTGATTAGAAGACCAAAATGTTGATGACTAAACCCAACGGAAACGATCATCCCCCGACATCGTGCATCATATAAAAAATACAGTGAAACCTCTCTATAACAGATAGACAAAAAGTACGTTTTTTGTCCGTTATTGTGGGGTGTTTGTTCCTATGTCAATAGGAAGTGAAGGTGACATAAAAATAAGAACATTTAATTTCGTACATTTTTCATTTAAAACGTTCATTATGTATATTAAGTAAATACTTATTATTGTAAATATTTTTTATACATTTCAACGAGTACATAAAGTAATCGAATCGGAACACGGGTACGAATTGTAGTGGAGCACTTCATTTCCGAGACCGGGAAGATGGTAGTCGTAAGGTGTCATGCACGCCCCGTCGTTACTCCATTATTTTTATCAAACGAATGTACTCATTCATATCTCAATCAAATTAAGTAATTTGAGTCGGTCCGCACAATTCGCAGTTATTATTAATGTAATTTTAAATTTAAAAAGACAAGTGCAGATGCGGGACGGCACTATTCAGGAATAAAAAGATTTTCTGTTTTTTCGAAACATTTTTCAAAATCATATTCGTCATTTAGGCCTTTTGATTTATGTTCCTTTCTACATCTTGCGATTACAAACTAACTCCTTAAAACCACCGATGATTTGAATTGTCCGCGACGGATGTGGAGGGATTTCCCTATAGATTTTTACCGGAATCTGTTCCAATATTGTACGTTAAGAGGAGTAACCGGTTTAGAGAGCTGTCCGTTAAGAGAGGTATCACTGTACTCAAAATACACTGGTATTGTATTTCCAAACTAGTAATAACTGCATCTGTCAAAAATCTTATCGTCGGTCAGTACAAAATAATTAACAATGTAACATATTGCTGCATCCATTGGTATCACTGTAGAATGCTGATAATGAAACTAAAGGCCACAGGCTTTTTTATAAAAATAATCGTGCCTAATCGTAAATGTTTATGGATGTCAAACAATTACTATATTAGCACTGTTTCAGGTCGTATGACCAATTCTATGAACTTTTGCGGAAGAATGTACATACGCATATAAATAATTCACCAATTTGAAAAAATAAAGTGTTATCAATCTGTCTGGGTATGTTTCGACCATCTTTCAAGATTTTAGATGACATATTTACAAAAGAGATGTGAATATTTTTTTTCGTTGGATAAAGTTTAATGTACTTACAGAGTCACAAGTTAATATACCAATGGCGTTTGATTTAAAGTTACGCCTCCATTTTCTGTATTCAGCTTGAATGACACTTAATTGTCGTTTCCAGTATTTGCCTTCGAGGACCACGGTCTGCAATTAAAGAATATTTGTTAGTGATGTGGTGAAAGTATTTCTTTTTTAATTCTGTTTTAAATAAAGGAAATATGTATTCTCTTTTCAAGCGTTTTATAGAAAATTATAGATAAACAAAATGTCTGTCCGTCTGTCCATCTGGCCAGAGAATATCTCCTGAAAGACTGAAGCTACATGCATGACTTTTGGTAGGAATATGAAGGATTACTATAATTTGTGGCTTAAAACTTTTCATTGCAACAGGTTAAATTTAAGAGTAGTCTCCATAGAGGGGGAAAAAGGGTCAACATTTTGTTTTCATCAGGTATGGGGGATCTCATATAAAAGGGCACAATGAGCACATTTCATTTCTGGTATTTCGGGCAAATTTAAAGTAACCATAGCGAAGTGAGGTTGACTTTTGTTGTTCACTCCTTCCATCTTTGGAGGCGGCTCAAACCACACACATGAGGATTTCCGAAAAGAATGCAAATTATGAACATAGCAACTATAATTACATAGGATCTTGATACCCTCAAAGTTTCTATAATTTCAGTTGGTGACCAAATCGGACCTTGGGTACGAAACGTCGACTTTTAAAATCTCGATTTCGAAATATCGACTGCAAATATCTCGACTGTATCAAAATCTCGATATTTTAAATATCGACAATGAATCAAAAAATTATGATCTCAAAGTGCTCTCTACTTATCTACTTATGTTGGAAGAAGATCAAATGAGACGGTGGAAAGAACACTTCGCCGCGGTCTTGAACCGTGTAACCTCTGGCGAAGTTCACCCTCATATAGATAATTTAGCTAACCATCAAAATGTGCGTATACAGTCCACTGTCCCGACTAAAGACGAAATAGTCATTGCAATTATCGCACTAAAATGAGGAAAGGCCGCCGGACTCGACGGTATCCCTGCCGAACTTTATCAAGCAGCGCCAAGCGTAATTGCCGATTTGCTGCACCCACTTGTTGATAAAGCGTGGAATACACAGGCCTTTCCCACTGAGTGGAAGGAAGGTTAGATCATCAAACTTCCAAAGAAGGGTAGCCACACAGCCTGTAATAATTGGAGAGGCATTTGTGTGCTTCCTGCCGTTGCCAAGATAATAGCTAAAATCGTCCTGGAAAGACTAAAGGCCCACTTAGAAAGCACAATTGATGAAGCGCAGGCAGGTTTTCGATCCGGATTCTCCTGTGTCGATAACATTAACACCTTGCGAATCATCATCGATCAATGCGCTGAGTACGATTCTCCACTTCACTTGCTTTTCATCGATTTCGAGAAGGCTTTCGATAGTGTGAACCAGGATTCTATATGGGCGGCCTTGCACAGGAGAGGCATCCCTGAGAAGCTTGTGGCTATTATTAAGGCAACTTATGACGGCGCGAAATGTCGCGTTCTGCATAAAGGTAAGGTGTCGGAGAACTTTGAGATTCGCAATGGAGTTCGGCAGGGGTGCATCCTCTCACCGATCCTATTCCTCATAGTGATCGGCGCCGTGTTGCATGCAGCCCTATCCGGACTGGACAGAGGAATTCAACACTGTCGAACTCGATCTCGAACATGGTACAAGTGAACCGGTTTTCTTCACGTTTATGTGAAGTGTGTGTGTCTTGAGCTATTCAGAGGACATTTGTACCAGGCTCGAGATCGAGTTCGACAGTGTATGGTGACACTAAAGTGATGAATATTTTTCAATTCGGCCCATTTTTAGAGTGGCTGTGAGTGAAAATGCAAAAATATCTGTTTAGCGATTTCAGCCTTAATATCTTGGTAAGTAAAATATAACAGCTAAAAGTTTCATTTCTTTAATAATAAATAATTTATTCCATATATTGTAGTTTAAAAAAGTCTTACTAAATTTTTTAACAGATTAGTTAAGGAAATGTTTTGAAAAAAAAGTGATTCTTTCATAATGGCGGCGTCCGCAGCAGCATTTTAAGCTTTGCAAAAGCGCCGACCTTACTTTAATTAAAACGCAGTGACTCAAAAACTACACCAGGTAGAACTTTGCAGTTAACACTGAATCGCAGCTAATTTTCTACTTTAAAAACGAAAAATAGCCCGTGGAAATCAGATAAATTGATTGACTACTAGATAAAACTCCGAAAATGAAATCAAAATGTGTGCACAATCAAATCTTGCTGTTTTATCTTATTTTCTTGAGTTTTCACCTTGATATCATATTAATTTTACTAGAAAGAACGAATCCCTGTTTTGTTGTTAATAAATTGTGATAACTTTATGTAATCTTAATTTCAATTTTATTAAAAAAAAAACACACACACTTGTGCCCACGTATTTTTCATTTTCCAAATCTACATTAAATAAGGAAGAAACAGCAGCTCTCAATACTCTTGGAATACATCTAACCTCCGATGTATGCGGTAGCGATATTGGTCACTTGACTATTCTGAAACAAATTCCTGGCATGCACATTTGCCTAAGATCAGATTGGATGACGATGGAGTTATCCTTCGGTAATAAATTTAAAGCTCTCACACCATATCGCTCGGAATGGGAAAATGGCAATCTCTGCCCAGACCCCAGGTGTATCATGTGGACACCGGTGGGTCTAAAACTGAATAGAGAGTTTTTCAAGCCGAGATCCATACTATTGAGTTCTGCGCCAGGGTAGTTCTGGAAAACAATAGCCAGACAGCCATTTAGGCTCTCTTTTCACATAGGCTCTCTTCAAACTGGTGGAAGAGAGTCATGAACTTCTCCGATGACTGGCAACCGTCAACCAAATGTTTCTGTATTGGGTGCCAGGTCACTGTGGTATTGAGGAAAATGAAGCATCGGACGAACATGCAAGGCAAGTCTCATCATCAAATTTTCTCGGGCCGGAATACTTTTGTGGTCTGGGATTAGCTTCAGGCAGGGCAATCATAACGGATTGGTCTAAAAGGATACGACGGCACTACTAGGACAACCATACAGGACTGGGGCAATCAAAGGTGTTGAAGGTTGAAGGGTGTTGAAGTTGAAGGGTCTCAACTACGTAGATACCACCCGCATGTTTAGAGCCGACATTAGACTACTTGTGGGCTACCTATCGGGCCACCACTAGGTGAGATTTAATCTAAACAAGATGGGTTTGTCTAACGAGACGGCGTTTTTGTTTGGAGGACGTTGAGACCGCATGTTACATTTTATATGTGTGCCCGTACAATTGCGCGGCTGAAGAATACGTTCGTCGGTCAGTTCACCACGTGCTCTGCCGTTATCAGCCAAACTCCTAGAAAATACATACTAGCCTTCGTACGAGGGTTGGAAGGTATTTTGCTTGAATGATCAAAAATAGGCTACGGCGTAATAAATCTCCTTTGGTCGCAGTGACTACATTTATTGTGTGTAGCCGTGTAGCCAGTATCTTCTTATATCTAATGAACAATTAATCGTCGGCTATTTTGCAAATATTAAATTGCCTGTAACCTGTCAAACTGTTATAACGCTGGTTGTATTAATTAGGATAGTTTCGAATGTTTGGTATGTTGTATGAGTCGGCACATTGCTAAAAAAAAATCAAGTTTTCTAATCCCCCCACCACCGCGAAGGCCACCATCTTGAAAAAATCGCTTAATTATTTAGTTTGTTCCGTATTTTTCTAATATCTCCCAAATTAGTCTGCCAAAGAATTTAGTAAAACTTTTTTAAACTAGAGTTAATTGCTTACAAGTTGAGATTAAAACAAAATTTCTAGCTCTTATACATACTTACCGAAAAACAGCTATTAAAGTTGAAATCGCTAAACAGACATTTTTGCATTTTTGATTACAATCACACTGACTTACAATGGGCCAAATATTGGCCACGATAGACGTGAAATCTTTAACCTTTATTTAATCAGTTTTTCACTTGGAGCATCCGTTTCAATTGAAAATTGATAATTTTTTTTTTAAGCCTCAAAAATTATCATTTTGTGACTATCGATTTCGACTATACTGCTGAATCGAAATTTGACTTTGAGCAGTGCATTGTACGCAGAATTCAAGACTCTTTTAATTACATCCTGTAAACGTTTCGAAGCGAGGCACCGTTTAGAATTTATGAGAAAAATCATTAAAAGAAAGGTTCAAATTTCTCAAATTTTTACCTGCCAAAAGTTAAGCTCAGCTTATGCGACTGTGCAAACACAGTTTCCATGTATCAGAATCTGTAGAAGGGATTACAATTATTTCCAGAAATTTCCAAATTACTTCCTATAAGACCCCCAAATTGATTAAATTTTACTGGTCTATCTTTGGAACGGATAAGTGAAAAAAAAAATGGATAAGTGCAATCAATTTCACTGCCAGAGGCGATTGCACTTATCCGTTCTCGACTGTATATGTTATACGGACGCCACTGAACTGAACATGTGCAAAATTGTTCCAGATTGTTATCGCAGAAGATCTTATCTAAAAGACGTCTATCTTGTAAGAAAATATACATTTTAG
Source organism: Chloromyia formosa (assembly GCA_964017055.1). Taxonomy (NCBI): domain Eukaryota; kingdom Metazoa; phylum Arthropoda; class Insecta; order Diptera; family Stratiomyidae; genus Chloromyia; species Chloromyia formosa. The sequence goes on along the minus strand of OZ024815.1, from coordinate 26,728,347 downwards.
ATGTATAGTCGGCTATGTTATTAAATAAAAGATCACGAATTTTTATTCTGTTTCTTAATATGGTTTTTGAATTGTTACAAAACAATGTTTCCAAAAAATTTGAGGAACTTTATGAAAGCGATAGGGCTGAATTTCGATGAAAGTCGAGATGAACATCTAGCAATAATCAGTCTGTGATAGCAACGATCAAGAACAAAAAATGAATTCGACCCATAGTATTTCATTGTTTACAATAGATCAGTATGTATGGAGTAATGTCTAATGGGAATAATTGTCCGCAAATGATAATACATATTCAATTTCTTACATAGACATCATATGAGTATGCACTACTTCTATCTCCAGTTACTGGACAAATACATGACATGAACTTTGTACTCTCCACCGTTTTGACACGTGATATAAAGTTTCAATAATATTCCTATATAATTAGATTAGTATAGCGACAAATTCACAAAATTGCTGACATAGGGTTTTCTCGTCGGTCTTTTGTGCCATTCATTCTGTGACAGAAATATTTATATTTTTATCGTAATGAATATAAACACATGGATATGAATTATTACAATTAATTAATTAATATTAGCAAAATAGCAACATCACTGTGAATTTTCACCGGAAAAGGGGAAAAATACTTACTTGGGGGTTGCTGTGTATATCGACGTCTAGGGGTGATGCAAACTGACACACGGGAGTTTTTTTCTTCAAGAAGACTGTAAAAAACAAAGAAAACGAAAATGCATAATTAAAAAGTACGTATACAGAAATTATTAGTGTATATAATTACCAATAGGAACATTTCACCCATTTTGTAACGGCTGCGTCTAAGGACGCAACACGCAAATTTTCTCTTGTACATAATCAAAAATATTCGACTAATTATAAAACTTAGTTCCAGAACTAAACTTAAACAAAAACTCAAATTAAGAAAGTAACACTTTAGACTTCTAAAACAATTAAATGCAGTTCAACGAACGATTGTTAAAAAAATCAATATATACTATCAAAACCGAACAAAACGACGACAACAAAATTTCAAACGAAACTCTTAAAAAGGGGTGCGCCGGTTGAAGAAAGAAGGCGAAAAAGCTTGCCAAAAATACTAAAACACAGTAAAACAGAATTTGTAGAGGCCAAAGTGTGTAATCCAAAATCGTTTGCTAGACGACTCAACCGAGTTGAATCAACTAATTCAGAGCTAGTTATCTACTCGCTACAAAAGTATTGTTAACTGTGCTTTCGCCGCGTTATCAGTGATGTCAGAGAGGAGGCCGGGCAAACAGTGATAATTGATGCTCTCCCTATACCGCGCAAAAGAAAAAATACAAACCCAGAATGTAGAAGCAAAAGTTAACGCGCCAAAAAAAAAAAAAAAATAAACAAAAAAACAAAATGCTGCTGATAAATTCAAATGAGAAAAACAAATATGAAAAGGCAACGCTAATCGAGCAGTCAATAAAGTAATTCTGATGGCAGGTGAAAAACGAGACTTGTTAATAAAGCCGGCTTGAATTGTGATCTGAAATTTGCACGATACCAACCATGATTTTATCTAAAACGTATATTAGGATTTACAGTGACTCAACGTTTTGATCGCGCATGCCTATTAAGAATGGACAACTTACGAGGGTAAGGTGAAAAGTTGTCGGCCTGACACAGATATACCGTTATAACCAGCCAAACATTTATGTTTCCCGCCTGGGTGCACGTGTTATTAGTTCGAATGACCAGTTTCAACTTGTTCTCAAGTAGTTTGTTTACACGAATTTTTTCGCAGTCTTTCATTGTCGGGCCGAGAACTTTTCACCTAATCCGCGTAGTTACTAATAATAAGTAACAAGTAACTGTTCGTTAATTTTTGAAAAGTAACACCTACTTCTGTTACGTTACTTTGCTGGGCGGGGTGTGGTGTGAGGCATCTCTTAAGCGTTTCTAATCTCAATTAATTCAGCAAACAACCACTAAATATTTAATGATTCCATTTTAAGTACATTAGAAATAATTTGTTGTTAATTATTCAATTTCTTCATTTTTATCTCTAGTGTGCGAAAATTTAATTCAAGTACGTTGTACGTATATGCTTTACAAGTGATTTGTGCGAATCTTTAAAACTTGGAAAATAGGAATTGATGGATTTATTTCACGTCCAGAATCAGTATTTTTGCAATTGTCTTAAGAGTAGTGTCATTGCAATTAATGGTCAGTTTTTTTTTAATTAAATTCCGAACCAAAATTAACACTTTCGATTAGTCATGGTTATTCTCCGCTAATTTTGCCATGCACCCCATGTTTGTGAAATGGAATGGATTAAGCGGATTCACATTTGCATTTGTAATGGGCCAATTTTGATTTGAGAAAACCCATTTTGTGATGTTTACGCTTGTTCCTTTGTTTCCTTGTTTCCTTTAGGAGGATAATGTATAATCATGATAGAAGTTGCAGAAGCACATTCTATATGCAGTTGCAGAGTGCTGTCTGAGTGAATATTTTCTTAGTGTTTGTACGTAAATTATCTCGATCCCTTATTTTTTTAAATTTTGACTTCATATCTTTTATCAGCGACCGAAGAAATCCTTACTTCCAGCAAGACCAGTCGTGGTTACGAAAAGAAAGTGTTGCTGTTCTGAATCAACCAATTTGTTTTTTTTTTTTGCAATTTTAACTTCAGATTCATGATCAGCAACCCAAAAAACCACTGAACAGTTTTTTTTCCAGTAAAATTGACGTGTTTTTTTAAAAAGGGTTTCCGTTCAGGATCTCCTTTCGTTTTTTATTTTTGCCAATTTTGATTTCAGATTTACAATCAGCGACTTAAACAACCCCCTACCTGTTTTTCCAGCAAAATTGGCCGTGTTTATTTAAAAAAGTGCTGCCATTCTGGATCGCCTACTTTGTTTTTTCTTTTTTAATTTTGATTTCAGATTCGTAATTAGCGACCTAAAACAAACTCTCTAATAGTTTTTTTTACAGCAAAATTGGCCGTGTTTATACCCTAGACTTTTAGTATAGGGTATATTGTTTTTGTCACGACGGAAATATGTAACACCTTAAAGGAGGCTCCGGAGGTATAGCAATGTATATATATAAATGATCAGGATCACCTCCTGATTCGATTAAGCCATGTCTGTCTGTCTGTCTGTCCGTTCGCACGATAACTTTCGATAGAATAAAGCTAGAGCCTTAAAATTTTGGTCAGATGTTGGAAGTATGATCTAGTTGGTTGGTATTGAAAATGGGCATGATCAGGCCAAGAGAACGCCTACCTCCCCTACATATGTAAAATACTTAAATGTATCCATAACTCCCGATTAAATAAACATGAAAACCTCTAGCTTTGGTAGATTGCTCGTGAGGGTAATCTTATACTCTCTTAGAAAAATAAAATCGATCAGTTGAAAACTAACGGCAATTTTCTTACAAAGAGCCCCGTACTACCCTACTTTTCAGGTTTTTTGTCCATAACTCTTGAACAAATTGACGTAGACATCTGATTTTTGGTATGTAACCCTGAGGTGAGAAGCTGCTTGGGTTTTAGTAAGTTGGGCATAATCAGATCAAAGGAACGCCTACCTCCCCTACAAAATTTAAAAAATTAAATATGACTTTAATTACGATAACTTTCGATAGAATGACACTAGCGAGTTAAAAATTTGGTAGAAAGTTGGTAGTAACATCCTGTTAGTTGATATTGAAAACGGGCAAGATCCGACCTAAGGAACCCCTACCTCCCCTACAAATGAAACTTCAAATAAGCGATAACTTTTGATAGAATGAAGCCAGCGACTTGAACTTTTGGTCGAATGTTTGAAGTGAGAATGAGTTAGTTGGCATTAAGGATGGGTTAGATCCGACCTAAGGAACCCCTACCTCCCCTAGAAATGAAATTTTAAATAAGCGATAACTTACGACAAAATAAAGCTAGCGACTTGAAATTTTGGTCAAATATTTGTAGTAGGATCCAGTTGGCTAATATTGAAAATACGTGAAATCCGACCAATGAAACCCCTGCTTCCCCTACAAATGAAACTTCAAGCGATAACTTCTATAGAGTAAAGCCAGACACCTGACTTTTTTTTTTAATGTTTGTAGGGTGATCTAATTGGTTGGTGGCTATGATGGGCAATATCCCATCCAAGGAACTTCTACCACCCCTACAAGTGAGACTTCAAATAAGCAATAGCTTTCGATAGAATGAAGCTAGCGACTTGAAAAATTCGACAAATATTTGTAGAATGGGTTAGTTAATTGATTTTTAGGATGGTCAAGATCCTCATGAATGCATGCCGACCTCCCCTATAAACTGGCCATATAGGAAACTCACTTTTAATGCATATGGTCGTTGCTAATTGGTACTTTTAGTATCACCACTAGGTCTGTACAAGTCTAGGGTATATACGCTTCGGACTGGTTTTTTTTAAGATTGCCGTTCAGGATCTCCATTTGTTTTTGAATTTTGCCGATTCTGACTTCAGATATGCAATCAGCGACCTAAACGACTCTCTACCAATTTTTTCCAGCAAGTATGGTCGTGTTTACAAAACCATACTCGTTGCCATTTTGGCTTCCCCATTTATTTTTTGCAATGTTGAATTCAGATTCGCAATCAGCGACCAAAACAACCCACTACCATTTTTTTTTTCAACAAAATTGAAGTTAAATTTTCTAAAAAAAATCAATCAATAATTTCTTGACAAATATCCAGATTGAAAAGAACGGTCTGGATCAACTTACTTGTGAATTCATACAGCCACCATGCAGATGCCTCGCCGCGGTTGGTGCGAGTTTCGGACATCGTATGCAAATGTACAGAGCGAATTGCTAAGAAATTCAACTAATTGACTTGCAACTCTGATCCAGATGTAATCCAATACGATAACTGGATCATCTACGGCGATTCGTTTTGTATGGGAATTAATCTTGATCCGGTGAAAGAAACACGGCTATTAAATCAAAGATCATATCTAATACCCGTACTCAGACATATTCCAGATGGTTTTGAAAGAACAAAACCTGTGTGTGCATCTAACCAGACCTACTCCATTGATAAGGAAGGAGTAGGCCTTCGTATCCACAAAGCACTAATATTCTGTTCTTCAAAAACGTGCGAATCTTCCCAGACCTGTATACCTAGCCGCCCTTATAGTTTCTGCCAGTAAGATTGGATAAGTTTTTATGAAAAAGGGTTGCCGTTCTGGGACAACTCCATTTTTTTTTTTGCTTCAGAGATTTGAACTCAGCGACCCAAAAAAACACTTTACCTACACAAGGTAAAACCATTTTTTTGGCACTTTGACTTCAGATTCGAAATCAGCAAGCCAACCCGGTTCCAGACCTAGAGACCTACTCTGGATGCATACCTACTAATCACTAATTTTCTGTTCTTTCAAAACCTGCGGATCAGACCTGTATACCTAGCCGCCCTTATAGTTTCTGCCAGTAAGATTGAAAAGTTTTTATGAAAAAGAGTTGCCATTCTGGGACAACACGGTACAAAGAGCATATGAGCGAAGTATCTGCCGCGCGACGGGGAAAAAACGTAATACGGTCGTCGGTAGCAACACATGTCATCGAAGAAAATCATACAGTGGACAAGGATAACTTGGAACTGCTGCAACATGTGAAAAAAAAACCCAACACTCTCGATCTCGATGCATGGGAAAGTCTGGCCATATTACGTGAAGCTCGAAACAAACTACTCAACACCGACGAAGGCAATTGCTCATCGAAGTTAATCCGACTGATAGCAAGTAGACCCTCATCATAACCATAAAACCCATACCAATAGTCAACACACAAAACTCACGAAGAAAACCGCGCCTGAGTACATGTACATATAATAAATATGACCTTGTAAATCCATTTGGATACATGTAATTTCCTATTTAAGGCGATTGATGTAATATCTAAATTTAGTGGCAAAGTACTGAGGAAGGAAGTGAGTTGCTTCCGAAATACATGTATATACAATACATGAAAAAAATTTATTGTAGTTAGGAGAGCTACTGTTTTTCATTAATTTGAACAGAACTACAAGCGTCGAAAATCAAACTAATAATTTAATTAGTATTTACATTTAAAAAACACAAATAAAATTGGGTTATTATTGTATTTGAAAAAAAAATTAAGCAAATTAATGAAAATTGTACGTACATTGCATATGCCAGCATCGCCAGATAACATTGTTTAGACGTATTTTGTCCTTCCATCGCAACCGAACGCCTTTGAAGTGATTCCATTTTGGCGACGTGAGCTTTTGACTGAAAACGAAAAAAAAGCTAAATATTGTACTATGCATTTGTTTGAACATTTTGATATGTCAACATACTTAATTATTTATTAACAGTTTATGGTTACAAACAGTTCATTATATTGTCTTCGCATAGCAAAATCTATCAAATCTTTACATAATTACGAAATTCGCTCCAAACAAGCTACTTTCCTCTAAAGCCGAATGACGTCAACATAGGGGAATAAAAAAATGATTCGCAAATAATTTATAAAAAAAAACATCAACGGTTGAATGTACGTAAGATACAATAAAGTTTGTAGATTAGTAATCTTTAATCAAACAGTCAGATGAGATAATCGAATAGGAAACTTTGTGAAAAGTGCACAAAGTAATTCACACTGCACTTGATTTGTTTTTCTTCATTCTATTCAATGAAGTATTTTTCAAATTAAAGAAGTACATAATAAGCAGAATAATAAATTGAAACATTCAGAGTGTCCTGTCATTAAACAATAAATAACGAACATGTAATGTTAACGATAAAATATAGAAACTGAATTAAAGCTCGTAGTTATTCGTACAAGTGCTACGGAGCGATAACAAATTTTTCTCTATTTAGCTGCACATAATGCGAGCAGATATAATTGCAAGAAGACTTAAGCTGGCAGACATTCAAAAACACAAAGTTCTTTTTTAGTCACAAACTGTTTGTGAAATTTACTGCTAATTTAGTACAGCCGTCCCACTCCGGAAATCACCCGGAAACCGTGTTTTCGCGAATCAAAGTAATGTACGTGGTATTATCCAGATTAAGCAGTTGTGTGGATTGACTCTATTGGATGCAGAGCGAGCGAAGCGAGCGTTCATGTTTGTGCCATACTGAGGGTTGTGATCCCTTAAGCGCGTTCCTGTGGCAGCCGATTCTAGGCACCGGAGTTACCCGTTTTAGAACGGCCAAGAGCTGCCACAACCAGACCTGGTCGCTCCATATATACCAAACACGCACGTATACCAAATCTTTATCGACTTCAAGCAGGCATACGACAGTGTCGATAGTGGTGTACTGTACAACACCATGCAAAACATACAATTTAGTATACCAGCGAAATGAGTGGGACTGACAAGGATGACGATGACCAACTCCATCTCACAGGTCAGGATCCATACTAACTTACTAGTCTTTTGAAACACGCACTGGTCTGAAGTAGGGCGATGGACATGCGCCGATGCTCTTCAACCTAGCACTGGAATACACTGTTCGGGCTATGAATATGGACACCAGCGCGACGCTACTCATCAAGTCGACACAATTAACAGCGTACGCCGACGTTGATGTCGTCGTGTCACCATGTCCCGCAGATTGGCCGACACAGAAGATCTTCTGCATACGCTCGACACCGCTGCAGAGAAATTGGACTAGGTATCAACGAGGAAAAAACTAAAATAATGATGCAATCAAGGACCAGGACAACAGCACAATCGAACATCAAAGTAGGGGACGTCAGCATCGAGTTCGTAGACGACTTCATATAACTGGGTAGTCAAAGGACACCAACGAAACTGACGAAATCAAGCGATGGATACAACTAGCAAATAAGCCTTTCCTACAAATTTCTCAAATTATTTAGAGGAAATAAGCTCGTTTTTTCAACTGCCAAAGGAAGTCGAGAATTACACTTCAACGGTAAGCATGTAAGCAAAATGTAATTAATTTATTAATCAGATGAAATATGTACAATAAAAATAAATAAAAGATAACAAAAAAAAACACACTTTTTCGTAGAACGTCAGTCGTTCAGGCTCTATTGTTGGTATTTAGCAACTTAGAGAAAGCGGCACGTCCTTGCTGCACCGGTCTTCCTCCTATTCCGCACTGTCTGTCTGTCCAAGGTATTAAACAGACACAGCAACCGAATGATCATTCGGTGAATGATGAATTGCTGGCAATGACGAATTAGACACACACACTTTAATGTGAACGTCGTTGGTCGTTCCAACTGTCACTACAAAATCGACTTAGCACTGATTTTTCCAATAAATATGCTTAGCAACGAGTGGATATTATTTCTATTGCATATCAACGGGTGAATATTTTACCTACTCAATGACAATTTGTCGGATAGGTGGCACTGCATACACAAAGAAGGAATTACGTTTACTATGCCAATTGTAATTCCCGAATTATCATTCGGACGATGTTCGAATGATCATTCGCAAGACACACATGAAATCGAATCATTATTCGAATGGGAATGATCATTTGTGTGCGTCGTCTGTCTAAGGTATAACATGATACAATTTTCATCATTTCGATAGCAATTCGATACGAATCGAATTACATGATAGGGCCCCAGGTAATTGAAAGATAACGATCCAGGCGGCCAGAGCCCGACGTCGGCCTGTTGCGCCACGATGATGATGATGAATAAAAACTCAACGCCACCTATCCTCCATATAAAATTTTTTCGGACGGTAATTCGCACCAGCTGATACGGGCTGCTGAGATTTCGACACCTAGAAGCACTTTTGCATACCCAAATGAGATAATTAAACTGGTCATAAAGAATAGAGTTCTGGAAATTCATTCGATGGAAGAGGATTTGAAACTACCTCAGCCGCAAATTAATTCTGAGAGACGATGCAGACGTAGAATAGAACAGGCGGCAGAATTCCGCCAAGAAAATCAGCTGATTTTTCAAATCCATTATCATATTTTGACCATTGCGTACGCTTAGGTTTCGTTTAGTGTCCCAGATAGCTAACTGACAGTTTAACCAGACATTGGGAGGACGGCCCATCCCTTAGTGTCGCTACACACTGTCGAACTCAAACACGAACCTGGTACAAGTGGACCAGTTTTCTCCACGTTTATGTGGTGTGTGTGTGTGTGTAAGAGGACATTTGTACTAGGTCGTGTTCGAGTTCGAAAGTGTGTGGTGACACTAAACATGATAAACAAACTGCCTTATCTTAATGAAATGATTTTTATCGCCCACTTTATTGCCATATCCGAACATTTCATACTGAAAAGTAGCTTATGGAAAATGTTCCCTTCATTCTTTCCAGCTATCCATCCAGGATTATCCGAGTCAATGCTGTTAGTGAAATGTGGGCAATTGTTCTGTTATGTTAGCAAAGAAACACGGCTATGTATTGTGATAATGTTGAACATGGACATTGTGTAATATTTCAGTATTATTATTGAAAAACACGCAGAATATTTACATAAATGAAATTCAGTTTGAGCTCTAGTAAGTGGGAGCCTGGGAACAAACCATATGGGGATGTCCACTACGATTGTATTAGAAAGAACCATAACAAATACACGCCAACCCTCATAATTGCAGCCGATTAGATGTGCTTATCATAAATCCACGCCATAGGCTCATAGGGCTAACTATTGAAAAGCGGGATCAAACTCACACTGAATTCTATTTGTCCATTATATTGCATGTTTATTATTTTCGCAGATAAAAGTTGGTAATTTCGTTAATAAACATTTAATTGTGTTTTTTTTTGCTATTAGTGCATAGTGCAAAAGGAAAACAGAATACGACTATGTAATGCGGACATGTTCAAGAGTAAAATGTGAAAATTGCAGAATTTCACTCAGTATTATAGATTTAGGTTCTTTAGAATTCAAAGTCATTAACTCGTATAGATAACTTTTGCTATTAACTTAACATGCAGCCAATTCGCTTAATTCAATATTTTACGAAGAACACAAAGAGAGATAACAGATAACCCATGTGGGTGCCAAACAGCCATTGTACAGTAAATCATTGTGATAATAATTAATCATGGAATTTTACAATACTATCATATATAATATGTACTAGTATGTATATGTTTTATAGGACCACACTTTCTCGTAAAATAAATGCTGGCACTTTTTTGTGGGTTGAATGTTATCTGATGTGTGCAGAGATCGAGTATACTCCTCCAAATTAGATTACAACTGTCCACATGTAATTTGACGCGCTCGGTGGGCACTGCGCTCTCAGCTTGTCAGTATAAAGAAGGCGCTGATAAGAGATGCATGCTAAGAACTGCACGCCCAAAAAGTAGATATGCTATCGAAATGTCAACAAGGCATAGAAATGCACGAGATGTTGACGCGCCCATGCCCCTGGAGGGATCAATTAAACAAAACAAAAACAATATCTAATCAGTTTCCTATTTAATACGATTGTTAATCTTTGATGAAATCGTTAATTTGTTGTTATTTATTTCAGGTATATGTGAGTCACTTCTCCACGTTTGTCCACTGAATTTAATTTGATAATTTCTGGTAATATGTATACTGTCCAAATTAAGAATGGGCTACTAATTAATACCTGCTTCAGACAATGGGCCATGATTGGCAATTGGCAGTCATTGCCTTCGTGTCTCTACGAGTATAGCTGTTAGTGACGATGTTGTTTTGTAGAAAATGGGTTTGAAACCCATTATGAGCCAACTGCTAGCAGCCATCATCGCCACAAACCGCTATCTGCCCAGATTCACGATAGTAACTGACAGCGATGGCCCATTGTATGTAACAGCCATAATGTGACTATTTACCATTATTTGTTTAAGGGCCCGTTTACAATTAAAGTGAAGTTCCTGATGTGTCACTTAATCGCATTTGAACATACACCCAAAGTTAGATCGTGAGTTGAAATACGGGATCTTCGATGCCGCTGTTCAATATAAAGTCGGGTAACCCACCTAAACTTTCGACTATAGTCATATGAAAATCCACAGTGGGCCAAAGATCCCTCCCCTCAGCTAGCCAGTTGCGGCTTCAATAGAGTCCTTCAGACTGATGATCACATCTGTTAGTATGTCTCCAATGGGCAACCCAAGGCTTCTCACAGCCCAAAACTTAAATTAAACTGTAAGTGAAGCAGCACTTATAGAGAAGGGGAAAACTAGCTGTTTTTTGAAAATCATCGTCACCAGTAAAGTTCATTTTCAATAAACACACAACATAAATTTTTAAAATTGGGCTGTTCGGTATGGGGTTGCTCGGACCGGACCAAGGTAGGAATACTTACGTACGAAAGAAGGCCAAATTAAGTACGAAATTTGTTCCTGCGGCGGCCGGTTCTGCGCATCGGAGCGACGTTTTGCATCAGCAGCGGTCAAGAGCTGTCAGACACTTTCAACGCCAGACTTGTTGCTACTACAACAACAAATGAAATTTGCTGTCGGCGCTAACTTACCCTATCTCTTGAACGGCTAAAGGTACATACGCACATACACGCTGGTGAGGCCACTTGGACAGCCATAACAAGATTGCTTTTACTCAAAATCTTCAGTGCTTTAGTTCAGAGAGCAAAAGTTAATTTCCGTTATGAATGTTTTTTACACTAATTTACCCTAACCTTTAGTGGGGCACAGCGCGTTAACTATGTATTCCTATGTGGATTAATTGACATTTCGTTAGCATAAACTGATTTTTCGGCGATTCAAGTTGCTAGCATGTACCTGCTACCCATGATACAAGGAAGACAAGATATGGCCTTGCGCATGCCGGCTCTCTGAATACCTACGTCATTGGCTCGCTCAATTGTATGAATGCTTAGTTTTCGGCTTTTATCTCTGTAACTATTAATCCTAGCAAAAAACTTTCTGAGGCGAAATTGAAGATCACGAAAATATAAAATACATAAAAAATGCCTGAACCACTTTTTTCTATCTTAAATAGTTTCGAAATTGAAAAAAAATTATGACAAGCAGAGCCAGCACAAGAGCATTGCATTGCAATCCGCACGACAGTATCGCTTCGCTTGTTGAGGATGCAGCACGCGCACGATGCATACGGGGGCGGTTCGTGTATGGTGTGGGCCGGTATCTCTGTGGATTCAAAAAACGGAAATTGTATTCGTGCCCTCTGGAGGCCGAGGAGGAGGACTGACAGCCAAACGGTATATTACCGGTATTCGACGTAGCCATGTTGTTCCCTACGCAGCATCTATTGGCGACAACTTTACTTTAATGCACGACAATGCACGATGTCACACAACGCGTCAAGCACAGCAGTTCCTGAACGAAGCTAATATTGCGACAATTGACTGGCCTGCACGCAGTCCAGACTTAAATCCCATTGAGCACTTGTGGGACCAGCTCAAAAGAAGAGTCCGACACAGAGATCCCGCGCCTTCGACTATCGACGAATTGGAGGAGGCCTTAATAGAGCGAAATTCCTCAAGATACCATTAAAAAATTAAAAATTTCAATTAAAAATCGAGTACAAGCTGTGATTAGAGCAAGAGGTGGTAATACCAGATATTAATAAATAAATAATTTTGTTATTTTTTAAAAATTTTTTGTTTTATTTAACAAAAACCTGACCACACTCCATTTTCCAAAATCCCCATTTTTCCTACTTTTTGATTTCAAGCCCCACTCTTTTAAAATCTATCTTCAAATATTGTTAAAAATGGTATTAATGTATTTTATCTTAGCTTTACATTAATACCATTTTTATCAATATTTGAAGATAGATTTTAAAAGTTTTCTAATGATATACGATTTGTAGGGATACATAATTTACTTTTCAAAATATGCATACAAATACACGTGCTTTCGGTTTAATTCAGTATTTTTGCTCACAAGTGTAGTTGGTTGTTATTAGAAATGCTCAAGATTCGACAAAAGAAACCTACCCCTACAAGTGAAAGCAATAACTTTAGATAGAATGAAGCTAGCGACTTGAAAAATTCGACAAATATTTGTAGAATGGGTTAGTTAATTGGTGTTGAGAATAGTCAACATCCTCCTGAATGAGTGCCAACCTCCCCTATAAACTGCTCATATAAGAAGAAACTCACTTTTAATGCAAATGGTCGTTGGTCGCCAATTGGTAATTTTGGTATCACCACTAGGTCTGTATAAGTCTAGGGTATATAGGCTTCGGACTCCAGGCCGAAGTGAAGCTTCTGTCTGGTTTAATGCTATCGGTGTCGAGCTGTAGCGTCACAATGATGATAATAAGCTTCACTTTGGACATATATTAGCATCAAACAATCCATGATAGGTTCATGTTACACAGGGGAACAGGGTTCTAACTTAATTAATAGAAATCCTCCAAATTTTATGGAAACATCGATGGTAGCATAAAATTCTAAATACAATAATTTTCAATTCATTTTTAAACGTGTTCAGTTCCCAATCACCTTATCAACGCTATCAACAAAGCTTAAACAAGTGAAACCCCAAACAATAAACATTGACACCAAGTAAAAATCTAAAAAAGAAAAATATTGAGGACTGAGACTGTGACTCACCAATCAATTTCAGTTTACTTGCTCTTCTAATATTAATACATCTTTCGGGACTATTATTGCCGAAATAATGATTAACAAAAATATATATATCAATCATCCACCTGATAAGATTTATGTTTATTTTAATGACATTTTAACCGGAATAACCGGTTTCCGAGAAATACAAGTATACTAGCAGATATATCGTCAACCATGTACGTAAGCTTTTTTTTATATTTTATTTTTATACCGATAATTACTTCTGCCAAATTTAACAAATGTTTTTAAATGAGAAGTAGACTAATGTGCTGAAAATATACCGAAGCTGATGGAGATTGCGTAAATTGCACAATTGAATAAAATTTGGTTGTCAAGAGGTATGTATGTATGTATAGACAACCTGGTGGATTTTCGGGAAATTGTACTACGTATTAAAATTTGGATATTTGTACAGTCAGTGTCATATTTTTTTTAAGTGGGAGTGTCATGTGGGGATTCTGACTTGTTTTTTTTCTGTTTTTGTTAATATTATTGAAAATTTGGCCAACTCTCTTAATCAGAAAAACACATTAGTACGTATTTTATGTTTCAGATTAAGTAATCTGGTCAAATCAAGTACATTGACATCTTCATGGAACGAAACGGGAACGTGCCATTCTTTCTCGCTCCGTCGACTCGTTCTGCATTCATTACTCTCTTAAGCATGCGATCATCGTCCATTCTTTGTACATGCCCTGCCCATTGAAGTCGTTGTATTTTGACGATTTTCGAGACTTGCAGCTCACCGTACAGTTCATAAACTCATGGTTGTACCGGATGCGCCATCCATCTCGATCGCAAACAGCCCCGAAAATTCGCCGTAGCACCTTACGTTCAAATGTATCTAGCATGTTTTCGGAGGCTTGAGTTAGGGTCCATGCTTCGCAGCCATAGCATAGCACTGGTCGTATAATGGTTTTGTACACGCGGAGCTTCGTGCTTCTGTGCACATGCTTCGATTTCATTATGGGAAGAACCGAGAAAAAAGTCTTCTTAGCTAACTGTATTCGTCGCTTGATTTCGTCAGTTTCGTTGGCGTCACTTGATAAGTTGCAACCCAGGTAAATGAAGTTGTTCACGAACTCGATGTTGAGGTCCCCCACATTGATGCTCGGTTGTGCAGGTGTCCTTGTCGTCGATTGCATCATTATTTTAGTTTTACCCTCGTTAATACGTAGTCCAACTTCTTTTGCAGCGGTATCGAGCGTATGCGGAAGTTCTTCTGCGACGGCCAATCTTTGGGACATGATGTTGTTGTCGTCGGCGTACATTGCTAATTGTGTCGACTTGATAAGTAGCGTCTTGCTGTTGTCCATATTCATAGCCCGAATAGCGTATTCCAGTGCTAGGTTGAAGAGCGTCGGTGCCAGTCCATCGCCCTGATTCAGACCAGTGCGTGTTTCAAATAGATCAGTAAGTTGATTCTGGATCCTGACTTGTGAGACGGAGTTGGTCATCGTCATCTTTGTCAGTCGCACTAATTTGGCCGGTATACCAAATTGCAGCATGATGTTGTACAGTACTCCACGATCGATACTGTCGTATGCCTGCTTGAAGTCGACAAAGATTTGGTATACGTTTACGTTGTATTCCCAGCACCTCTGAAGTATCAGTTTGACTGTGAAGAGCTGATCGGTTGTGGAGCGCCCAGGTCTGAAACCGCTTTGATATTCGCCAATGACTCGTTCTGCGTACGGTTTTATTCTAAAATATTTTCCAGAATTTTCGTCAAAATTTTATAGGACGTACAAACTAGTGAGATGCCCCTGTAGTTCTCACACCGCAGTTTATCTCCCTTTTTATGAATTGGACAGATGATGCTTCTGCGCCAATCGTCTGGAATCTCCTCGTTCTCCCATACTCGCATGAGTAATTGATGTATGGCATCAACTAGACTCGTTCCACCGAATTTTAGCAGTTCAGCTGGAATCTCGTCAGCGCCCGGCCCTTTATTTCGTTTTAGTGACCGCAAGGCGAGATCAACTTCCTCTACTGTCGGGGGTTGAATGGGTGGGCCTTGATCAACAATATCGTCGAGAGCTTCCTGTGTGGGGATGTTAAAATAGATGGTCGGTTTAGAAGCTCTTCAAAATAAGAGGCCCATCGTTTGTTAATGCCATCGGTGTCGCTGATGATGTTTCCATCCTTGTCCTTACAAAGGCTAGTCCTGGGTTGGTAGCCGTTCTTAATTGTATTTACTAGTTTGTGCGCTTGTCTGGTGTTCCTATTAGCTAAGTTTTCGTTTATGTTCAGCAACTGCGCGTCAAAGTATTTACGTTTCTTACGTCTAATTATTCTATTCGATATTCGCCGTAGCTCGTCATATTTTTCTCTTCTGGCTCTGGTTCCTCGTTGAATCCATTGTCTGTAGTCCTCGTTTTTCGCGTCAAGTGAATTTTTGCATTCTTCGTCGAACCAGTCATTTCGCACTCGCCGGGCTTTATATCCCACGTGTTTCTCTGCGACATCCTTGATGATACCCCTGGGTTTCTCCCAGAACCCACGGACGCCTGTGCTGCTGATGTTTTTTTTAGTAAATAAATGATAAATAAATAAATGTATAGTCATATTTTTAAGCCGGTTGAGAATGTATCGCATAGCGATATTTGCAATGTGAATAAATTATTAAATATTTTACAATGAATCCATTGATTATTTGAACACAAAAACAAACAATTATGGAAGAATAAAATCCTTCTGCATCATCAGCCTGAATTCTAAACTTATATATAGGAGCCCGTCATTGCCACCCCCGGGCCCGGTTTTCCCCTTCACGGGCCAGCACTTAAGCCAAGCGTAAATTGCCTAGTTAGTACATTGAGCACGCGTCGCACGGCACGTTTCTGTCAAACGAGCAGAAACCTTCGCAACGCACTGCTCGGCAGAAAGTGCGCTGCGATATGTTGGAACGCATTCAGAACGAAGTGATATGGGCAGACCCACTTCGGAATGTGCACGAATGTGTATGAGTAAAATTATTTCATTTTATAAGGAAATTTCTGATTCACAAACGCATAAATGGCGCTTCAAAATTTCTAATCAAAGGCAAATTTAATAAAGCCCCCTACTATCAATTTTAACTTTCAATAAAAATAAGATTAAATCTTTCAAGGCCTTTGCTAAATTTTATCTAATCACACATTTACTTTTTTCATTATTGCATGTGAGGTTTTTAGATCGTGCAAAATATGTACAAATCAGCACCATCATCCTCAACGTCTTCCAGTACCGACAAAAAAATCTGTTATCAGAGAGCTTGAACTGGCTGAATCCAGTTCCATTTAAGATATTTAACAAAGGAACGATCGGTCACGGCCAATTTCTTTGCAGAAATTTTGCACATTTTCTAGTAAATACATACGAATATGTCTAAATACGTCATCAAATAGTCATGCAGACGACACAACGACGATTACTCGCCATCAATCTTGAATATGGCAGATCACAAACACCCCCTTTCACTTTGAATCTATCTGGCGTACTGGGAGTGAAATGTGACTTTTTGTCGGGAATTTTGTAATCTTTTTGATTTTTTTTTGTATTCGATAGGGAAAAATGTATGTGTATATATGTATAGGTAGAATATAATTTGCTTTCTATTTCTAAGAATAGTGATTTTACACACATATTTATCAAACAACAGCATAATTAGATCGTAGATCAAAAACGCCGGAAATTAAACGATTAGATTTATGATCAACTCTCGATAGTTACTCTTTCAACAAATTTAATTGCTCGATAAATTGAAACACTGATGTTGCAGAAACGCTGAACCAAGTGTGTTGAAGTCAAGGGAGATTATGTAGAAAAATATTAGGTGTACAACTTTGCTTCCGCCGTTTTCCGACAGACGGCAGCATCGGCGAGGGCTAGTCAAAATACGTAGTTCAAAAGTATCACAAAGTGAGTTTGGACGTCTGTGAACGTATCGAAATCCCCGCATTAGTAAAAGTTGTTCGACTTCGCTTGCAGCAGGAATCTAGTCGTAAGCTCTACGTGTTTCCCGCATCGACGCATTCACAAGCAGACCTGGAAGTCTCCAGACGCACATACCGTCAACCAAATTGACCACGTCCTCATTTGCAGGGGACCTACAGATGTAGAATTTCCTCAGTGCACCAATCGAGAATCAGCCCTCCCAAAATCTTTGCGATTGATAAGCTTTTGAGTGATGCTACAGCGGTGGCTGTATATATACTATACTACCGTCCTTGAGGAAAGACTATCACCTATGCTACACAACATCAGCAACACAAGTGTCCATGGGTTCTGGGAAGAACTCAGGGGTACCATCAAGGATGTCGTAGAGAAAGTCGTGGGATATAAAGCCCGGCGAGCGCGAAATGACTGGTTCGACGAAGAATGCAAAAATTTACTTGACGCGAAAAACGAGGCCTACAGACAATGGATTCAATGAGGAACCAGAGCCAGAAGAGGAAAATATGACGAGCTACGGCGAATATCGAATAGAATAATTAGACGTAAGAAACATAAATACTTTGACGAGCAGTTGCTGAATATTAAACTTAGCTAATAGAAACACCAGACAAGCGTACAAACTAGTAAATACAATTAAGAACGGCTACCAACCCAGGACTAGCCTTTGTAAGGACAAGGATGGAAACATCATCAGCGACACCGATGGCATTAACAAACGATGGGCCTCTTATTTTGAAGAGCTTCTGAACCTACCATCTAACATCCCCACACAAGAAGCTCTCGACGATATTGTAGATCTAGGCCCACCCATACAACATCCGACAGTAGAGGAAGTTGATCTCGCGTTGCGGTTACTAAAACGAAATAAAGCGCCGGGCGCTGACGAGATTCCAGCTGAACTGCTAAAATTCGGTGGAAGGAGTCTAGTTGATGCCATACATCAATTACTCCTGCGAGTATGGGAGGAGGAGGAGATCCCAGACGATTGGCGCAGAAGCATCATCTGTCCAATTCACAAAAAGGGAGATAAACTGCGGTGTGAGAATTACAGGGGCATATCACTAGTTTGTACGTCATATAAAATTTTGACGAAAATTCTGGAAAATAGAATAAAACCGTACGCAGAACGAATCATTGACGAATATCAAAGCGGTTTCAGACCTGGTCGCTCCACAACCGATCAGCTCTTCACAGTCAAACTGATACTCCAGAAGTGCTGGGAATACAACGTAAACGTATACCAAATCTTTGTCGACTTCAAGCAGGCATACGACAGTATCGATCACGGAGTACTGTACAACATCATGCTGCAATTTGGTATACCGGCCAAATTAGTGCGACTGACAAAGATGACGATGACCAACTCCGTCTCACAAGTCAGGATCCAGAATATACTTACTGATCTATTTGAGACACGCACTGGTCTGAAACAGGGCGATGAACTGGCACCGACGCTCTTCAACCTTGCACTGGAATACGCTATTCGGGCTATGAATATGGACAACAGCAAGACGCTACTTATCAAGTCGACACAATTAGCAGCGTACGCCGATGACATCAACATCATGTCCCGAAGATTGGCCGACGCAGAAGAACTTCTGCATACGCTCGATACCGCTGCAAAAGAAGTTGGACTACGTATTTACGAGGGTAAAACTAAAATAATGATGCAATCGACGACAAGGACACCTGCACAACCGAGCATCAATGTGGGGGACCTCAATATCGAGTTCGTGAACAACTTCATTTACCTGGGTTGCAACTTGTCAAGGGACGCCAACGAAACTGACGAAATCAAGTGACGGATACAGTTAGCTAATAAGACTTTTTTCTCGGTTCTCCCCATAATGAAATCGAGGCATGTGCACAGAAACACGAAGCTCCGCGTGAACAAAACCATTATACGACCAGTGCTATGCTATGGCTGCGAAGCATGGACCCTAACTCAAGCCTCCGAAAACATGCTAGATACATTTGAACGTAAGGTGCTACGGCGAATTTTCGGGGCTTTTTGCGATCGAGATGGATGGCGCATCCGGTACAACCATGAGTTGTATGAAATGTACGATGAGCTGCAAGTCTCGAAAATCGTCAAACTACAACGACTTCAATGGGCAGGGCATGTACAAAGAATGGACGATGATCGCATGCCTAAGAGAGTAATGAATGCAGAACGAGTCGACGGAGCGAGACTGCCTAGACGACCGAGATCTCGTTGGGAGAGCTCAGTAAGTGTGGACGCCGCGCAGCTACTGGGCTTCCAAAATTGGAGGACGCGGTCACGTGACCGAGATAATTGGAGGACAATGATCCAGACGGCCAAGGCCCGACGTCGGGCTGTCGCGCCACTATGATGATGATGTTCGCATTTTTAATAAGATTGGCGATTCAAAATGTCTGTTTTCGAGCCAAGTTCTCGTCATTTGCGGGGAGTTTTGATCTTCTGCTTCCACTTGAAAAAAGAAACTGCAGCTGAGGCTCGTCGAATGCTCTCAGATACTTACGGTGAGGTTGCTCTGAGTGACAGGACATGTCGTGAGTGGTTTCAACGTTTTAAAAGTGGCGATTTCAATGTCGAGGACAAGCATGGTGGTGGGAGAGAAAAAATTTCCAAAGACGACGAATTGGAAGCACTGCTCGATGAAGATTCGTGCCAAACGCAAGAAGAATTAGCTGAATCACTGGCAGTGACTCAGCAAGCCATCACGAAACGCCTCAAGGCCATGATTCAGAAACATTGAAATTGGGTTCAGTACGAGTTGAAACCGAGAAATATTGAACGGCGTTTACTTGCATGTGAACAACTGCTTCGAAAGCAGAATCGGAAGGGATTTCTACATCGCATCGCAACCAGCGACGAAAAATGGGTCCGTTACGATAATGCCAAGCGCAGAAAGGCGTGGGAAATGCCCGGACATGCCTCAACGTCGACAGCAAAACCGAATATTCACGGCGCCAAGGTTATGCTTTACATTTGGTGGGACCAGCTCGGTGTGATATACTACGAGCTACTGAAAGCGAATGAAACTATCACAGGAGATCGGTACCGAACGCAATTAATGCGTTTAAGTCGAACATTAAAAGAAAAACGACCACAGTACCAAGAGAGACACGACAAAGTCATCCTCCAGCATGACAATGCTCGGCCACACGTCGCAAAAGTGGTCAAGACATACTTGGAAACCCTGAAATGGGAAATCTTGCCCCACCCGCCGTACTCCCCAGACATCGCTCCTTCCGACTACCATCTGTTTCGTTCCATGGCGCACGGCCTGGCTTATCAGAATTTTCGTTCGTACGAGGAAGTCGAAAAATGGATCCAATCATGGATCGCGTCGAAAGACGCCTTTTTCCGAAATGGAATCCGAAAATTGCCGGAGAGATGGGCGAAAGTTGTCGCTAGCGATGGACAGTACTTTGAATAATACATCTGTAAGTACTTTTTGACAATTAAGCTTTTAATTCCAGGAAAAAACGACGGAAGCAAAGTTGTACACCCAATATATAATAGGAAGTGATGAAAGTTCCCGTCTCTCCGCAACGGGTTAAGTGTTGATATGTAGTAGTAGCAAGGCGTCTGGCGTTGCAGGGATTTGGCTGGCAGCTCTTGCCGTTGCTGCAATGGGTCGCTCCGGTGCGTAGAACCGGCTGCCGTAGGAACGATTGTTGTGAATGAGATGTCGATATCGATGATGCCGATTGTGTTTTGACATCGATAAGAACGAGCACGTTCCTGTGGCAGCCGGCTCTTCGTATCGGAACGACCCGTTTTTCAACGGCCAAGAGCTGCCAAACCCCCTCGATGCAAGATGAACGGCAGTATCGTGAAGCATCACTACCACAACAACAGCATGTATTCGTTAAAAGCTAGTTGTAATCGAATCACCAAATGGACGGATTACATTGCGCGACTTGCTGGATCAAGGGTCGCTAAAACAATTGATAACCGAACCGGTCGGCAATGCAACATTCTTTGGCTTGATACAGAACCTTTTCATTGTCTCTAGCGGAAGACGTTCTTCTACATCTAGAGAGAATGCACATTGTAACGCAATTCCTAGAGCATGCTGATGATTAGGCGAAAATGTACACCATAAATGGAACCATTTTGCAGAAGTATAGCAAGCGTACTCTTACGTGCACAGTAAATTAGTTTCAGATAAAAAAAATGCTGAAGCAGCTACAAAATATTTTAGATTCTGTGAAGAGCTTGTTGATAAACAGTTTGGTATCTCATTACTTTCTTGGAATGTTGATCACACAAAATATTTAATGATTCCTTCGAGTCAATTCGTGGTCATAAAAAATAAAGAAATTATCCGTCAATCGGCAAATTACATATTTATAAAATAAAATCGCATCGTCCCCAGCGCGCTCAGAACCACTGACCGATCGCGAACATCTTAGGTAGGGTAACGCTCACCTTTCACTCAACAAGTGGTGCAAGCGTGCCCGAGAAAATTCTTTCGAAATTTCTGTCATCGCTGTTTATGATTACATATTTGTAAACGAACGTCGTTGCGCATGTGTCAGTCGATTAAATTGTTTTCTTCGGAGCTGTGCGCCGAACGGATCCCAGAGCCAACAGAACCAACCACCTACCACTCTATCT
The DNA here is from genome assembly GCA_964017055.1 of Chloromyia formosa. Taxonomy (NCBI): domain Eukaryota; kingdom Metazoa; phylum Arthropoda; class Insecta; order Diptera; family Stratiomyidae; genus Chloromyia; species Chloromyia formosa. The sequence goes on along the minus strand of OZ024815.1, from coordinate 26,706,275 downwards.
GGTCTAGAGACGTCGGCTACGCCGCGCCGCCGTTTATTTATATCGGAGAATTGCCAGAGAAAGTGGCAAGCTCAGCTGCGGGGGTGCAGCATCAAAATAGAGATGACCACGCATTCTGGACGGGACCAAAACAAAGTCCCAGATAACGAGAAAAAGAGCAATAGCAACGACAGACGACTCACCTGTAGGCCAGGTTCATGCACCTGAACAATTTCGTGAGGGTGGTCTCAATCTCCACCCCCGTCGACACTATCATCCTATCGCCGAATGAGGTGCCGCTTTGCGGAACATATCGCTGGACCGCTGTGCAGATGTTAAGGGTGGCTCCCGGACCGCCGGTCTCCTTCTCCAACGACGGATCATCCGGGTCAGGCATTCGGATCTCGTTATCATCCTCCTCTTGACCTTCCGCTTCAAAATCTGAGACCATGAACTGGCCCGAGTGGATTGTCTCGCCCGTGCGCAAGGGGCTGCTGGTTCCGGCCTGGAACTGGCCAGCGTAAGACTGGTTGAAGGCTTTGTGCGACATACTTAGGGTCATCTTCCAACGATCGATTGCGCTTGCGGAGAGCTGCTTCTTCAGCTGGCGTACGTGAACCCCCCGATTGGCACTGGTTAAATGTCACGAACACGGTACAGAGCGCGCACCGAAATTGCAATGAAAACAACGAACTCGGCAAAATTGCGCTAGCGACAACACATGCACACGAACACGACTGTTATGCACTGAAAACAGGAGCTACAAGAAGCCCTGGACATTTTATTTGCGGCGAAGATTTCCGCGCTTAGCCACTGGACGCGCACTGCACAATACGTACTCGGCTGCTGGTCGGGCAGCACAATTTTAGATTCGACGAAGTGCACAGAGATAAGCGTCTCGAGCGCTAAGCCTGCAGCGAGATAATGAGCGCGGATCAACTTGCGGTAGGAATAATGGCACAGCAACGACGAGATAACGCGGAAAAATCGTAAAAATTGTCATGGATACTGTTGACGTCTTCTTATCAGAATGAAATGGGAGCTAAGACTGGGAGTGAGGAAGACTGTCATCATGACAGCTCAGCTGTTTGGCTGCAAACCAGTGGAGCGCTCTTCTGCAGAGTACAAATTGACCTTGGCGTAGCTCGCGTCTTTTTCCTGATTCTCATTAAATGTCACGCACTTTACGGAACAGTAACGAATGGAAACCGCGCAACTCTTTTCGATCTGATTAAAAATACGTTTCAACACAAACAACAAAAGTTCTGTAGAGAAAGATAATTGTACGGCCGACTTATGTTCACAATAGGTGACAACTAATTCACAATACTCTGACGACTACGGACATCTCATCGAAGATCCAAACCGGCAAAGGCGACACCTAGCAATGGGGATCTAATTCATGATGAATTTAACACTGGCCACGTTTAGACCGTGGAACTAAAAGTCGATTTAACTAAATCATTTTAGTGTTAGCACTTGTTGGTGGAGTGTTTATACCGACCATACGGAGAGGTACTTCTTCTTCTTCTTTCTCCGTTGAAAGCACAGATAAATTTGATGGATATGAATTTTACGACAGAAAAAGGCTTTTTCTTGCCAGTGATCACGCACTGCTTTCCTGAAATTGCAAACAAAACAAACACCGAACAAAAAAAAAACGACAACAACGTCAACATTAGCGATGACAGCGACATAGTCCCAATTTTTTTAGTGCAGTTCCGCATCGCAAGTAGAGATAAGCCAAGTTCAAAACTAACCAGATCGATACGTTTATATCGTCGAAAGTTAGATCGATTTAGTTAGATCTCGAAGATAGTCCCGTGGTCTAAACGTAGTGAGTTACACTGCTGTTCTTGCCACAATTTTTGGATATTTTTTGAAAAAGTATTTTATTACAAAATGTAATAATATCTTTTTTGAAATTGGAAGAGATACTGAGTACTCATTACTTTGTTTTTTTTTTTAATTTCACACATTATTTTTTCATCTTGCAATTTTTTTTATTCCTCATTCCAAGCATCTTGAATGCTATCTTTTTACTTATAAAATTGTCCGAAAGCTGTGAAATAATGCACTGCGCTGGTTTACTCAGGCCCATAAAGTCTAAATAATCCGCATTTGGAAAAAAATATTTCAGATAAAAGCGATGCAATTAATGAAAAGAAGGTAGTTTAAAGAAACGTCAGGAAGTAATTAACAGCAGGAGGTGCATGCTGACAACTGCATTCTCCGAAACCAGTTTATGCCAACGAAACGTCGACTGGGCCACATGGAACAGTTGACGCGCTATGCCCCACAAGGGGTTAGGGCAATTGAGTAATTAACAACAGTCCTTATTAAAGCTGGCATTTGTAAAAGGTAATTCTAATAAAAACTAATGCAATGAATGGAAAGAAGTAAGTTTTCACTAAAATGGCTACATTTCTAACTTCAGAATACGCTGATATTCTTTATTGTTACGGACTCTGTGATGGCAACGCCGCGCCGCCGAGGCCCGAAGATCAACGTCGTTTTCTCGATTGCTGACTGGCCCATGTAAGTGTCTTCGGGGGTACCTATCGTCATATAGCTGAATCGGGAAACGTGCAAAGAAGACAACATGACAGCGGTAGACCAGGCAGATTTACGACCTATCAAGAGCATCAGGTGTTGGAGGCTTTTATTACGGACCCCAATACGTAAACCAACGGCGTAGCTCGTCAGTTTGGGGTGTCTCAGTGGAAGGCGTGCATGTGGTTGCAATCTCGCCGCTTCGTGTTGGACGTCTATGCCAATGAAGGTGATTTAAAAAAAAATATTTTGTGAACTGATGAGTCGAAATTTGATAAAGACAGAATAACGAATTCTCATAATCTGCACTATTGGTCCCGAAAAGTTGACGGAAACCCAAAAAGAGTTAGGCAAAGTTCATGTCAGCGCAGATTTTCTCTGAATGTGTGGATGGGTGTCATTGACGACAGAATAGTTGGACCCCATTTTCTGCCTGATAGTCTAAATAGAGTAGGTTATAAAGATTTTCTCAGGCACGAGTTGCCGGAATTACACCACAATATTCCAGCACACTGTCGAATAAGCATAAGACAGTGGCTGGATGAAAACTATCCCTATCGGTGAAATGGGAGAGGTGGACCAACATTTTAGATTTGCACGTCTGGGGTCTTATGAACGAGTTAGTGCACCAAAACCCAATTCGTTCCATAGAAATGCTGAGAAAAAATAATAAGTGCAGCAGCGACAATGAGAGCGGAGATCACCTCAAGTATCACCTGGACGAATGTACGGGAGCAAATTCGAACTCGAACCTCGGTTCCTAGGGAGTCATATCGAGCAAAATGTTTAATAATAAATTAATTAATATTTGACAATAAACAAATTTGTATGAATTTATACATTTGTCGCATTTTATCTCAAATCGAATAATGGTTCGCCGAACAAGTTAGAGCAAGCTCCTTCAATTATTTGAAAGATTTGTACTAACATTTATACCTTTTCGGAAAGCTGACAAGACGGACATGTTTTTCTCATGGTTTGTACGCCTTGTGTCATATTTTTTTAAGTAATATTGGGAGTACAAATTAGTTCGGTCCATTTTCAAAAGGTGGCTCTGGCTGTTACGAATATTTAATAGTAACAGCTGATGTCGGTAGTTTCAAAGAGGTTAGACATCTGTCAATAATATTCAGTTCAAATCGCTTCGAGTTTCATAAAAAAAACCTTGTTTTTCACTGTGTTAAATATGTCCAATTTTGTGTTAACTAAGCAGCATTTGCGGGAGGTTTTAGTTTTTTGTTTTAATTGGAAGAAGAGTGCAGCTGAAGCACATCGAATGCTTGTAGAAGTTTATGCTGACAATGCTCCAACTGATAAATCATGTCGGGAATGGTTTCGACATTTCAAGAATGGAGATTTCAGCGTTGAAGACAAGCCTCGCTTTGGACAGCGACAAGACAAAGACTTGGAGGCATTACTCGATGAAGATCCGAGTCAAACGCAAGAGGAGCTGGCAGAATCATTGGGAGTGACTCAACAAGCAGTTTCTGTACGATTAAAATCCATGGGAATGATTCAAAAGCAAGGCAATTGGGTGCCTTATGAACTGAAACCGAGAGACATTGAAAGGCGATTTTTCACTTGCGAGCAGCTGATTCAAAGGCAACAAAGAAAGGGTTTTTTGCATAGAATTGTTATTGGGGATGACAGATGGATATTCTATGACAACCCCAAGAAGAAAAAATACTACGCTATGCCCGGTCGATCGTTGCCATCGACCTCAACATCAACACCAAAGCCGAATATTCATGGTTCGAAGGTCATGTTGTGTATCTGGTGGGACCAAAAGGGTGTTGTGTACTATGAGCTGCTACAAGCTGGCGATACCATAACGGGCGATCGGTATAGACTGCAATTGATTCGTTTGAGCCGAGCATTACATGAAAAACGACCGGAATACAAACAAAGACATGACAAAGTTATTTTTCTGCATGACAACGCTCGGCCTCATGTCGCAGAAGTCGTGAAAAAATACCTGGAACCGCTCAAGTGGGATATTTTGCCGCACCCGCCGTATTCTCCGGACATTGCTCCTTCTGATTTCTGGTTGTTCCGACAGATGCAACACGATCTGGCAGGTCATCGGTTCACTTCTTTCGCAGAAATCGAAAATTGGCTCCTAACTTGGATCACCTCAAAAGACGAGACATTTAGACATTTTTTCGAGAGAGGTGGGAAAAAGTAGTAGCTAGAGATGGACGATACTATGATTAATCTATTTATATATTATCTATATTATCTATTTGTTTTTTTTTTTTTTATTAAAAATTTCAAGATGAGAAGTATTTTTGAAATTTTGAATGATTTGAAAATATCTGCCATAGTGTTGGTTGAGGGAAAAAATAAGTTTCATCCCATTAACTTAGTAGTTTTTTTATTCTTATTTTAAATGTCTAAATCCGTGTTTTTTTTTTAAACCTAAAAATTCAAATATCTCAGTAACCACTGTAAATCGGCAGGACAGTTGTGGCTTTATTTTATTGCATTTTGGCTATATTATAACGTGTTTCAAGGAACACTTCGAGTTTACAGTAACCCTGTATTATAACATCCGAATGGAGGAACGATGAAACTTCTCATAAGATCCACAGACACAGTTCAAACTGCATATAGGAAACTCAGTTTTAATGCAAATGGTCGTTACCAATTGGTAGTTTTGGTATCACCACTAGGTCTGTACAAGTCTAGGGTATATACGCTACGGACTGGTTTTTGATTTATTATAGTCTTGATAATCATCAAGACTATCATCATCATCATTCGCACCAAGATGATGATAGTCTTGATAATGCATTTGTATATACCATACGAAACGTCGAAAAATAAATAATTTATTATATAAAAAACTGGATAGTGATTACTATTCTTAAATATTGTAATTTAATAAAAAACCAGTAATCATCTATCAACTTATCATTCTAAACTAAAGTTTTTAAATTATTTTTGAGTATTCTCCACAGTCAATAGAATATCAAGCTGGCTTGTTTTAAAATGACGTATTCAAATTACTTTTATAACATGCATTTTAAACCCATTGCTTCCTTTAAATTCAATTTAAAGTTCAATCTATTCTGTAACAAAGAATCCATCTGATGTTCCCATCACCATGTAATTATGTTAAGAGTCGGTGCATGTGGTGACGATTTTTTTTATCCTTTAACGAAGAAACAGTGACTGAATCCACTTTTAGGGATTCTGGCCTGAAGCCCTACAAAGTGCCAAGTTATCAATCAATTAGTTCCTATTTTCCGTTATGTATTCAATTGCCAGTTCTATTTTAAATATCAAGATGGTCATACTTTTTCTGTTCACCACTTATCTTCATATTTTCTCTCCATTTTTTCATTACACTAGGTGCGTTCTTTTGGGCATCTATCTAGTGTAGTGATGGTTAGCATTAGTTGTGACAGGAAAAAAAAACGATGCAGGTGAACAATATAGGGTAGGAGCAGGAAGTTGGTATGAAATGAATGAGTTTCTGATAACATTTCGGTGAAAGGAGATTGCCTATTTTGAATGTTGACGCAAAACCGCATTTAATTAAAAACACCAGAAATAAACTTAGTTCTAATATATCATAAGTGAGTATTAAACTAGGAAAATCCAAATATGATAAGAGATATTAATTGATTCCGAACAGTTTAGTAATATTTCAAACAAAATTATCAAATTCGGGTGAACGAAAAAGGTAATTTTAGACTTGTCATCTATATTCGCCTTAAAGGCTGATATTAACCTCTTCATGGAAACATGTTGCACTTATATTTCCCACGAAAAAGTCGCAGTGTAAACTTGCACACAGCACATTAGCGCGGCGCTCTACACGACACGTCATTTTCCCTTCTACTCAAAAGACCGGTTTTCAAGCGAAATAAAGTGCAAAGTAACTGTTTTCGCGTGAAAACTGCTCGGAATGATGTGGAGACTTTTTTATTAGAATGAAATATGTTAGTACTGACAGAGAGAAAATTTTTCGGACGAACGCAACTTTTGGAAAGTTTTTGTATGAGATTTCGCACGAAAAACTGTTCTTAGTACCTAGATTAAGTCTGATAAGTACGTCTTTATCCCTATCAAGTGTTAAGGCTGGAACACAATGTGCGCAAGTTCGTTTGTATGGGAAAGTTGTAGCTAAAATTTGTAGTTCGAACGTTTGAATTTCCAACTACAAGGTCAGCTGCACAGTGTGTTTCAGGCTTAATGCCTTAAAGCTTAACCCCTTGTGGGGCATAGCGTGTCAACAACTCCTAGCAAACCCAAGGACTACACTGCGCATCAAAAAAACTAATGCACCCAGGTTTCTTCGTGCTGAAGCCAACAAGAATGGCAAGGATACAGTTTTTAATACAAGTAAAGGAAGAGTGAAAAAAAGCAAACGTTTGGAATGATAAATTTCCGATATAACGGTAAATTTGAGTCAATTTTACCAGAAATTGCCAAAATACGAAAATTGAAAATGTTACTTAATACTTTGGCCAGCTGATGCCCTCTGGGTGACATTTGTAAATTCAGAATGCATGGAATATGTACCAGGAGACAGGATCATTCAATAGAAGACCAGGATGATACCTGTCCAGAGTGACATCAATAGATGGAGACCGATTTATACGGATATAAGGCCTCAAAAATCTTGAGAACAAGCGTTTTGCTAGCAAAAATGACCGCAGATGCATCCCGGGCACCGTTATTTCGGCTCAAAATTATCGTAAACAGTTAATGTAAGATGGCTTACTACCCAGATTTCCCAAAAAGATACTGGTATTTACCACAAGGCGTAAAATCCCTCCACAATTGTTGGCTTCAGCACGAAAAAACTGGGTGCACCACGTTTTTTGATACGCAGTGTAGTTGACGTTTTGTTAGCATATAAGAGGTTTCAGAGAATGCATGTTGCTAGCATACTCATCCTGTCCGTTTAGTCGCCTGCTATGCCACAGCCGGGAAAGGTTGTGGTTTAAGGACTAGCCGTTTATTCTAACGTCCCACTCTTAGATTTCGAGTAAAATACGAGACGAGCTAGCTAGAGCCAATCCATGAAAGGAGCACGTAATGCTTACTCGTAACCCTAACCTTCATCGAATGGATGCACAAAAAAAAACGACAAACGGTCAGAAAGTGGATGTCACGATATTTTTCAAAGGTATTACCGATGAGAATGAGCGGTACAGGTAAAGCCGATGCTCACTGATGGTTTCTATTGTAGCTACTGCGTAACTGATAATGCAGACTGAAATATATACATATAACACTGTATTGTGCAAACACCGTACCATGCAACAGCGGCCCTTAACGAGCTTTATGCTGTCGCAGAGACAATGCTACCGTGGTTCCAGTTTTTAAATAATTTATCAGAAATTATGCAGTGGCAGCGAAGTGGCGGCAAGGTGTCGCGTCGTGCGGTTAAAACCGCAATTGTGTATTAGCTCTAAATCTTCGCCTTATGGAGAGTGGGTGAGGCACGCTTAAGGTATTTACGTTTAATATAACTTTGGAAGCCGAACGACTCAGACGTTCGGAGAAAGTTTTATGTAAGATTATGCAGGGCAATGTGAGAAAATTGTCAGCGTGACCGTAACAGAAAAAATAGTACTACTACTCAATTGCAGTTGCCAGCATGCACCTCCTGCACATCCATTGCCACGGACGTCGTCGTGGACGGGATTCGAACCCGAAACGCCGGTAGTCAAACATGAGACTGATGCCTCAACACATTGCGCTACCGGTCGCTCCAACAGAAAAAGTAGTAGTATGAATATATTTTATTTTGAAGACGGCAGGTAGAGAAGGCGGAAGTCTCAAGTGAGGAGAGGAGACCAAATTACTTTTTCTTTTTTACTACTTTGCTGGTATACATAACATTATTGGACCCCATCAAGTAGATCCGTCGTAGTTCTCTAATATAGGGTAGAGCATAAAGGATGAACTTTTTTGAAATGGCTAGTACTCAGCCGTGGGTAGAGGGAGGATAGCAATTGAATTGATTTGGGTGTATGGAATCCAAGGTTCGGTAAGCCCAAAGCTATTTTTTGTATCTTAAAATTTTGTTACACCCCCAATAGACGTCAAGTAAATACATACGGTCGTATAGGAGATACAACTAAAAGCATTTTTATGTCATAAAATGTATCGCAGTGATATGAGCGTTGTGTAAGGAGAAGATTCTAAATGAAAAAAACAGCCTTCTCGGTGAAATTCACGGGGGCTTAATTATTATAATGTAGTAGTAGTAGTAGTAGTAGTAGTAGTAACTCTTGGTATAGGGAATGACACTATTAAAGAAGAATTTATAAGACATATTTTCTAATTAGCAACTCTTAGCACTGATCTTTAGGTTACTCGATTTTAATTATTTCGTCAGAAAGTATATAGCATAAATTATAACTGGTTACACTAGATAATCCAATTAAGTTAAGCATAGATGCTGATGTAACGATACAAAATTACATATACATAATACTTCAAAATACTGCTTTAAACGCGTTTTTAATTGGCAATTAGATTAAATCCTTTTCTCAAATAAACAAACAAAATATTTGTCTACATACACATGTGTGAATATTATGGAAGTATTGCCGTTTGCCAATTATTAATTTAGCAAGGGACTATTATTGACTTGTGGAGGGTTAGGGTGAGCCATCAGGACATCCATGGTCCATGTATTCGTGGCGGTTATGGAACATAATCATTTCCACTTATATATAAAAGTGTGTCGTCCTTGCAGACATGTGTAAATTTGCGGCGCCAAACTGACACGTTACTCTGTGATCAAAGTTTATATAAGCCCACGCGCTATCCTATTTATAGCTTTGCACTTCATTTAGTTTGCATTTCTACACTTTCTGACATCTTCCGAATCCAAAATTTTGAGAGATAAGTAAATTCGTTGTTGGTTAAGAGAGGGGCCGACTTGCCAGACACGAAAGTCATTGAATTGCTAATATTGAAAAGTATGAGTGCAACAACACAGAGAGCGCTTGTTTTGCATAAAGGCATTCATTTATACTCTGGTCACTAAGGCTTTTTAGATAGAAATGTCGGTACACAAAAATGGAGTATGGGATTTTCTTTGGACTAGTTAGGAGGTGAACATACTAAAATTTCCCGGACCTACGAGGTGAGGAAAAGGGAGGTGGGGACGAAGAGAATGCCATTTTTGTGGTTATCGTATATATTTTACATATCTCGAAAACCCGCGTAGCAGAAAAAGTTGTATGGCAAACTTAAGGAGCACTAAGAATGTCTTTAAATTTTTTTTTTATATTTTATAGTCGAAGAGAAATATGAGTATGCTTCTCAAAATAGAACATTTTCAAAAAAAAAAGAGAAAAAATCATTTTGCCTCACGTTTTTCCAAATTTTATTCCTTTTATGTATTTTCTTTGTTGCCCATTTCAGAGAAAAGTTGTCAAGGTAAAAGTTATAGAGAATAAAATAAAAAAAATAAACCTCTGGTGAACTTCCCCTAATCATCAAAATGTGCATATACGGTCCACTGCCCCGACTAAGGACGAAATAACCGCTGCAATTATTACACTAAAACGAGTAAAGGCCGCCGGACTCGACGGTATCTCTGCCGAACTTTACCAAACAGCGCCAGATGTGCCGATTTGCTGCACCCACTTGTTGATAAAGCGTGGAATACAGAGATCTTTCCCACTGAGTTGAAGGACGGTTTAATCATCAAACTCCCGAAGAAGGGTGGCCTTACAGATTGTAATAATTGGAGAGGCATTTGTGTGCATCCTGCCGTTGCCAAGATAGTAGTTAAAATCGTCCTGGAAAGACTAAAGGCTCACTTAGAAAGCACAATTGATGAAGAGCAGGCTGGTTTTCGATCCGTATTCTCCTGTGTCGATCACATCAACACCTTGCGAATCATCATCGAGTAATGCGCTGAATACGATTCTCCGCTTCACTTGATTTTCATCGATTTCGAAAAGGCTTTCGATATTGTGAACCGGTATTCTATATGGGCGGCTTTGTGCAGGAGAGGCATCCCTGAGAAGCTTGTGGCTATTATTAAGGCAACCTATGACGGCGCAAAATGTCGCGTTCTGCATAAAGCAGTGGAGTTTGGTAAGGGTGTATCCTCTCACCGAACCTGTAACTCATAATGATCGGCGATATGTTGCATGCAGCCCTATCCAGACTTGACATTGAATTGGACCTTAACATCTTATCTACAACATCTTGACTACGCTGACGACATACGCCTACTCTACCACAAAATTATGGATCTGTCCGCAATGGCCTTATATCTACAGACGGAGGCAAGCAGGGTTGGGCTAAAGATTAATACCAACAAGACCAAGGTTCTTAGCCTGTCATTGCGAAAAGGAAATCCTACACCTATTGCCATCAATATCAATAGGTAGCCTGTGGAGAAGGTATACAACTTCTTCTATACCTGGGTAGCACTGTTGCCGGGTACGGTGGTACGGAAGCAGGACATCGCTCGTCGTATAAATCAGGCTAAATGAGCTTACGGCATGTTGTCCAAATCTGGCAATGCGGTTATCTCAGCATTAAGACCAAGCTGGGCCCGTTTCGCTTCCTGCTACTGTTTCGCTTCCTGCTGTTGTATGAGAGCAGTACATGAAAATTCGCCGTAAGAGTTACCACAAAGCTGCAAGTTTTCGTCATCTCATGTCTCCGGCGAATCTTTATAATTTTCCGCCCCGAAATAATATCAAATAAAGAGCTAAGTCTGCGTACGGGTCAGATTCCAATCGACAAATTGATACTCAGGCGAAGATGGCAGTGGATAGGTCACACATTGTGGAAGAGTGATAACTGCATTGCTTTACATGCCATGAAATGGAACCCCATTTTTAACCAAGGCCAAGGCCGCCCCTCTTGGTCGGTCCTAAAATCACATATCGTCGATCTGTGGCAAAGGAGTGTAAGGCGATAGTTAAGTCGTTTGGGGAGTTGTGTCCCATTGCCCAGAGTAGAATACGATGATGCGCAGGGGTAGTTGACGCGCTATGCCTCACCAGGGTTAAGGTAAAGTAGTAGTATTTTCCAAGATATTGAATTTATAGTCATGCTAGGCGGGGAATTTTTTTAAGAAAAATGTCAATGCCCGTGGCAGCAGAAGGGTTAAGAATTCGGAAATGTGCTCCCTAAAAATTTTTTACTGGAAATTGTATGGAGAATCAAGTGGCAGTCCGTTTATCCTGCAATTTCCGGACGCCCTATATAAGTATCTAGAATTATCACACACCGCGAAAAACGTAAATTTTCTATAAAAGAATGTCAACCTGCGCAAGGTGAGCTCTTGTGCAGTTGAGTCATGGGTGTAGATTTTTATCTAAATGGATCGCGGGTACGATCCCCAGCATCAATCTCATTTTTTTCTCTTAATTTGATATTAATATTTTCTTATATGTTATATAATAATAGGCATGTGCTTAACAAAGCAAGGAAAAATAGCCATGTTTTTATGACCATGATAAACTAATATACGGAGCGATCCGTCGCCCGATCGATCGGCCGATGGATCGCCACAAAATATCAGCTGATCAAAATTATATGGAACTGTCAAAAAAATCGTCAACGATAATCGCATACACACACCGATCGATCGGCCGATTCATCGCCCGATATTGATATCGGCCGTTGAATCGGCCAGTGTATGCGCTTATCATTGACGATTTTTTGACAGTTCCATATAATTCTGATCAGCTGATATTTCGTGGCGATCCATCGGCCGATCAATCGGGCGACGGATCGGATAATGTATGGCGGCTGTTAGACAGGCCGATATCGATATCGCGCGACGGATCGGTCGATCGATCGGCACGTTTAAAATATGTCAAATGACTAGATCAAACCGGGCAAGTGGGAACACCTAAACATACTACACCTTAATCTCCATGATCGAGTTAGTCTGTGTGAACCCAATATAAATCAAAAGAGGGAGATACGTCATAAGCGTCATTCGTACATATCCATTGTTCGTTCACTAAAAATAGTCGACGAAATCCTTTTCAATTGCCGGGATTTAAATTGCAAATCGAACAATGGCGAATCTTGCTGTTTCTGAACCGGCTAAACCGGAAAAACTTACTAAATGTTTACACGTTTACATACTTGTAAGTACATACTACATCAATTCAAAGTTCCGTTGAATATGTACATAATGCAGAAATGAAATTGCCTTCTTTACCATTAAATGGAAGATATGAATTGCAAATTAGGCAATGCCTTGCATGGAAGCGTTCTAAAGAAATTCAGCTCTAATGTCAGGCTCCGATGTCCATCTGTTGACATTACTTGTCTCCGAGAGGACATCAGCAAACAATTGAGTAAGTGTAATCCTTACTGCTAACCCTTACAGTTCACTTGCTACATAAGTATTGACTTTATGGCTTTACATCCCAACATTTTGCCATCGTGCAATATGCTGTGCATTGAAACGCCAATAATCCGGAAATTATGCACAACAGTCTTCAAGGGAAAGACTCAACTGGAAGCCCATGCACGACGATTTTAAATTGATCAAACTGATAATTGCATGTGAAGTAAAGAAACGCGGCGTATTTACGTAGCCAAGATTGCCGACAGTAAAAGGGATGGCGAAAGGCGAAGTCTGCGTCACGAAGCCGACGGGAAACATCGCAATCTTTTCGGAATAACAATTGCCAAGAGTGCTGGTGAAACTTAGACGAACATCTTCGTGCACTTCCTTCGCTGCGTATGCGATGTGGCATATTAAAGGGGTCAGAAAAGGATTTATTATTCACAAAAAGAAAAAAAAACGTTGTGCCAAAGGATTGTTTAAGGAAAATATAATCAGGTGATTTAAATTTATAATGTAATAAAAAGTTTTTGATTATCAAACAGAAAGTCGATCAGCCTGTAATAAGATTACATGTGTAGGTCCTCCAACGCATATCGCTCTTAAATTGCGGGTTATTTTTATTTATTTCTTATAAGTGTTTTGAAAAAATATATTTTGGGGAAACAATTTAATCAAAAATTGTAAACATATGAATAATAAACCCACCACAAAATTTAATACTTATTATCCTTTCTCAGAAATTTTGCATTTGTGTGATGAAGCATGCCGTCAAGGTTTTCTGCTACCTACATATTACAAAAAAAATCAATAGCCATTTACTTGAAAATCTGCAATTGACAGCGATAGTTCTTAATTGAATATCTCTCTATTTCCAAAGTACAAATAAAAGGAAAAGAAACATTTTTTTCTTGACAGTCACCTGTTGTTCCACGTGGCTTTGTCAGTCAGCCAGGAAAGAATATTTCAATCTTTTATTGCTTGTGCATAGGCATACCCCCAAAATGTTGGAATGCATACATATGACTTTACCGACTACCTATAATACATAAGTTGGTGAACACACGCTAAATTTCACTTAACACAGGATAGGCGCCCACATAATTGTTTAGTTGGGCTGAAATTGTTATTGCTAGTAGACCAAGTAGGACGGCATTTTCTCCAATACAAGTTACCCTCCTATGACAGGGTAAATACGTTCCTACTAAATGCCGTGCTGGATGAAACCGTTTTATCGGAGACTAGAAGCTAGTACAAAATTAGGGGATACGTTCTAAACTCTTTATGAAATGAAATATTTTGTTTTATTTTAATAATTTCATTAAAATTCATATGGAAATAAATCAAAAACGTAAATAAAATAAAAACTAGTCGCATTTAATTCAAATTAATTTTAGTAAGTTTCTAGTTTTTTCATAACTGCTAAATAAGAGGATCCTTCACTTTCTGAACTCATTGTTTCGACAGGTTGACTTGCACCTTCTGCCCTCCTTAAAATCTCACAAGGTCATTATAGTTGGGACGGTAAACGACATAAATGAACGTCGCCTTGCAAAATATGATAGAGAGATGCCGTTTATTATGAATGTTAGTGGGGCCCATACTTTCATTTTAAGAGATGGAGCCACCTTGGACCCCGCGGCAGAGCGGCTGTGCGGGCGAAAAACCGGAAAATTTCAGCCCTTTTTGTAATATTCTCCTATAACTCTTAAACGGGGCCTCGGATTGAAAAACTTACTAGGTTGAATTAAATCACTACATCCAATGCATTGCTCAAAGTTGAAATGCGGTTAAGTAGTATAGTCAAAACCGACAGTCGAAAAACGTCACCATTTGAAGCTTTGGAGGAAAATCACAATATATCGCTTTTCAAGCTCACAAATCTCTGAAACCGACGCAATATTCCAAAGATTTTTGACATGGATATGTCTTATGGGTGGAGGTCTTAATGAAAATTTGAGCATCTCGTCAGATATCAAGAGTTTCATTAGGCTAGCAGAAGTGGAAACAAGCCAATTGCAAATGTTTCCAAGTGCCATGAATGTGGTGGCTGATTGGAGTGGAGTGTAGAAGGCGCGTTCCTTTACGTATCTATCGAGTGTGCTGTAGGGTAACAAACACTTATTATACAGACTACAAGCGACGCGCCTAGATTATCTCCAGCCAGGCTCGTAGACTTGTCAGCCTGTCAAGTTTAAGTTAAACAAGCGTAATGAGTAAATTTTTCTCATTCGCTGCACGACGTTTCAGGGTTTTCTCAAATTTTGCAAACAAATTCTATAGACATAAACATCCCCTTGTAAGCATTTGTCGAAAGTAGCCGGCTAATGCGCGCGAGCAAAACCTTTCAAATTTCACTACTCTCGACGACGAAGCCAAAGAATAGAGATTATTGTTAACAAGAAGTGGGACTCCATACGAATTAAGAGTGCCTGCCTAGTTGTTGCATATGTGTTGGTTTCCAGTTCACGAAGGGGTAATGCGGAATAGCAAGTATGTTACTCATACGATGAAACGTACTAGGCAGTTGGAATTTGAAGAGCTTCTTAAAATGTTGTCGTCCCTACTCCTCTAAAGGCAACTTTCATTTGATTATTTGCGTATCAATTGGCACTGCGCTTTTGTTCTTATGACACCCATCGCCATTTGAATATCCTGCGGAAGAACATGGACCATATTCCGAATGGAAACATAATGCAGAATACGTGTTTTCAAGACAAAGTTCTGCTTTAGCAAAATCCTAAAAGTTGTTTTGTTGGAGGACTATCAGAATTCCTAATTTTTAATTATGAAGGAGGGGAGGAAAAAACTGAATTCCACATTTATATTATAAAGAATATGTATACTAACTTAATTTACAATTCTAACAAATTTCGGGGTTTCGTTAAGTTTTATACAATACTTTTAGTAAGGAGGCGAAGTCATCGTTCATTTTAAAACGAAAACATTATACCTTCATCCATGTTCAAACTCTGTTTATCAAATGTATGTGAGCAAATTTGCTATTCTTTTGCTAGAAACGTACTAGTGAACTAGTTATGAAGACTTACTAATAAGAAAAAAAAACTTCCGAAGTGCCATCTACACTACTCCTGGACATTCACCTCTTCACCCCGATTCATATGACACCCACATTGCCCGTATTTTGCTTCACTTCCAAAAATATCGTTTTTCGAATATTCTTGTCGCCATACTCTAGTGCATTGGTCTCAATACTCCGATTCCGGATAGCCTCATATTGCCTGGTTCCACTTCATCTCCAAGAAGATCCGTTTTTCGTGACCAAAGGTCTTGAAATATGTCTCCCCTCCTTCCTCTATTTTATCCATCCCACCACTTCACTATCCTAACCTCCCTACTCAACTCCTCCATTCAACTTCCCAAATTCTATTCTTCTATTCTTTCAAAACCTGCGCATCCTGTAAAACCCACACTCAGATCCCAGACCTACTCCTGATAATCTGTTGTTTTCTTTTAAAACCTATCCCTAGTTCTCTTTCCAGATCTTCCAACCTATTCAGACCAGACCTATTCCTCCAGCGGAACTACTCATACCTGCGGACTATAAGGATCAGCAGAACTATGCGGATCAGCAGAACTACTTGCATCAGTGGAACTATTCGGATCAGTGGGCCTACTCGGATCATTGGAACTATTCGGATCAGCGGACCTACTCGGATCAGTGGAACTATTTGGATCAGCGGACCTACTCGGATCATTGGAACTATTCGGATCAGCGGACCTACTCGGATCAGTGGAAATTATTTGGAACAGCGGACCTACTCGGATCAGTGGAACTATTCGGATCACCGGACCTACCTGGACTTATATATTTTTTAAATCGGACCTACTAGATCTAGGTCTGGGAGTGCGACCTAGGTTTAAAACAGTAGATCCGATTTTGAACACCCATGACTACCTCCTAACTAGTCCCAAAAAACCCCTTAGTTAATTTTTGTGACATTTCTATCTAGACCCCCTAAATTCATTTCCTGGGCTATTACTCAATTGCCCTAACCCCTTGTGGGTCATAGCGCGCCAACTGTTCCATGTGGCCCAGTTGACGTTTCCTTGGCATAAATTGGTTTCGGAAAATGCAGTTGCCAGCATGCACCTCCTGCACATCCATGGCCACGAACGTCGTCGTGGACGGAATAAAAAATATAAATATATAAATATAATATAATTATATAACATAAATTAAAATGTTGAAGCTGCAATACATAAATCTCTTCGGATAAGTACCGGTTAGTACGAACTGAACATTGAAAAACCGGTCCTAAGTTATAATTTGATTCATGATTAAGATATGTTTAATCCATTTGTTCTCTTACCTAAATTTTAGAGTACTTCCCTTGAAGTTATTAGATTTTCACTACACTATTTTCCTTGAGGACACCCAATCATTGCAAACATCATAATGTGCATTATTATTATGCATACATACATAATGCATTGTATTTGTATTATGTAATTCCATTTTTGAATAAAAATTGGATTGGACGTAAATAATAAATATCCATTGCTTCTGTAGGATATCATTCAGAATTAAAGTGTACTGGCACACTAAGATTTTCGAAAAATGGCGAGAACAAAAAAAAATATTTGTTTTATGGTACATATGTACATATAAGATATATACTCGTGTACAAGTATGTACTCTTACTCTTAACTAAATTGAAACCCCATATGAAAAATCTAATTTTCAAATTATTTTGGAAACTGCCCTGTTTCACTTTTTTTGTTTGTTTCTACCACACATTTTACGATAATGGAAAAGGGTTGAATCTCAGTTTCAATATAATTTACAAATTTATTCAAGGGTGAAAAC
The DNA here is from genome assembly GCA_964017055.1 of Chloromyia formosa. Taxonomy (NCBI): domain Eukaryota; kingdom Metazoa; phylum Arthropoda; class Insecta; order Diptera; family Stratiomyidae; genus Chloromyia; species Chloromyia formosa. The sequence goes on along the minus strand of OZ024815.1, from coordinate 26,688,609 downwards.
GAGCCAATCCACATAACTCCCTTTTGGCCTTTTGCTACAAATACCCGAAGTACTAACTAATGAGTATGTTCCTTTAGAGCCAAAAAGATCTTCCCACCTCTTCAAATTTAACTTCTTGTATTCTAACAGTTTTTCTTTTATTTGGCTCTGGAATCTATTTTCCAGCACGAATATTGGCTTTATCATTCAAAGATAACGCAAAAATCCAATAGACGTCATAATCTTGATAATACCACGTCTTCGCTGCGCTAATGCACTACTGATTACTACAGTATGTAATAAAATTATTGTTCATTTCATTTCGCGATTATATTGTGTACAAAGGAAATAAACAACAAGGCATCTCGGCTTCAGTGAAGTTGCCATAAATCTCATTAAAACCATTTTTACTTCTTTATTAATAACACAGTGAGTCAAAGCGAATTTGCCAACAAATTTATTACGACCATTAACATGAAGAGGCACACGGCCATAATGTTATAGTGTGACATAAGTAGCGAGCTTTAATTTACGGCCATGACTATGGCGGGCTGGGTCATAAAGCTTTAAGTGAAATTTGATCCTTGGATTCCTTTTAATTAGCCTTTAGATGAAAGTAATTTCCTTGTATGTATTACGACTAGGATATGTTTATTTTATTTTACGTTTTTATAGAGGCTGTGCATCTAGTTTTGTTTGTTTGCTTGCGGTGTTGATTTTTGTCGTTCTATTATAGTTTCACTGATTCATTGATCTAAATGTAAAAAAGTGTCTTTAAAAACAGAAACTTAAACTGAAGGAAATATTTATGGTTTAAAAATTATGTAGTTATACATTTAGTCATTTACTTATGTATTCATAAACTGACGTTTTTCTAATATCAAGGGACGCGGGTGCGTCCCGCTCGCCAAAGAAAAATGAAGGATTCGAAAAAAGCGAAAACGAGAAAATACGACCAAGACTATGTTTACGCGACACAACAAATATGGGTTCTCGGACCGCTGTAGTTCGGGCCCCGGTTGGTCGTGGGGGCTCAAATTTGGTAGGGTCATTTTCTAGGGTTGTCTTAGGAAGTTTGTAAATAGATTTGTTAAGGCCATTCTGGTTTCAAATTGTGGCTAAATCAGTCTACTTTAAATAAAAACAATTTATTAAAATATCCAAGTCGGAAAATAAAAAAGGGGAGGGGGGGGGGTCATCTGCGGAATCTCTTTAGGCCTCTATTGAGTCAAAGTAAAGGATAAGAGTATTATGTCCAAAAAGAAAAAAAAAACAGGTTTGCATGGTCGAAACTCAGTCAAATCAACACAATGTTGCTAAACTGAATTTGAAATAAATGGACAATTTTGAAAAGCTCTATCATGAAAAGTAATTTGTCTTTCGAGACCATCATTGTTTCAAAAATTTTGTCTACTTAAAAAAAGGTATTTTACATGTAGTGAAGGAATGGACCCCTCAATGAGCTAAGCAGCTGCCTGTGTTTGCTGTAGCTTAGTTTGGGGGACCTGGGCGGGGTTTTCGTTGCTCGTTGCCCCTCTCACATTAAAAGGAATTTACAGGCCTAGACAACACAAACAGGGGATGAAAAAAGGGGATACAAGAAAAGTTGGGCGATAAGAATGGAATGGTTGTCGGGAGGCTCAGGTGCCCTGGCGCAAGCATCGGGGTCCATGTATTTTAGGACCCTTGGCCTCTTCATCCAAGTAAAATGTAGGTACCCCACTCTTAAAAAAAAACCCAAGTCACATTTCATTTGGCAAAATTACATTTTTTCACACCTGCAATGCAACCGTCAATTTTTAAATTTCAAATAGTTCTTCACAAGCATCTATTTTGAAAATATATTTGCAAAAAAAAAAACTTTGAATGAAAAGTGCCGGCAACGCGTCAAAATTTGGTTCATTACACGTGTTTGGAAGTTTCGCAATATGACTCCGATAAAATACTAACAGGGTTTTGAAGGATAAGGACAAGAATATTCTTTCCCACTACTCGACATCCTCCAGAAGTTTTGTAGTAAGAGTACTGGACATACTGAAACAGAAGCAAGCCTCTCCGACGATACAAAATGAAACTCTCCAAACGTGTTGAGAATACTGTTCACGCCAAAAGCCAGTAAATTTTTTTAAGTCAATTAGCGAAAAGCAAAAAGGCAACCGAACCATCAACTTCTTGGTAACGCTTTCACAGAAGAGATAAAGTGTAAACTTGGCAAATTCCCATTTAACGCAAACAACAAACAAAGAACGTCCCGTTCATGTCAAACGCATAACCAATACATAGTCCATCATAGCCAAAAACGTTTAGCATACTACATAGCTTGCTTATCGAGGGTGTCTACACCAGGCACAATTGTTCCGGCACAAAACCGGTTTTTGTAGGCGAGATGCATGAAGGGAAAGGTATAGGAAGGGAACAAAACTTGTACTCGAAAATTTCATGCACATGTTCCCAACCAATACACGCACTTTTCGCATCCTTCCACAGTACCTAGCATAAAATCAATACATTGAAAACGCCCTACATGTATACAAGTTGTTCTCGTTTCGATGTGCTTCGTCTAGACAGGCACAAAACTGCGGTTTCGTGCCCGGAAAAATTGTGCCTGGTGTTGACACGCTCATTGAGATTTTCGAAGATGCCAACTAAACAGAAAGTTGAAAATGCTTTGAGTTTATAGATGACAAATTACAATTAACTTAACGATCGGCTCAGTTGTTGTGTGTAAAACTAAATGGAAAAGCTCACTCATACCTGCCAAATTGAAATTCTCCATACATATCGCGGTGGATCCAATTCCTTGGTAAAAGAGTGATGGAATGAAGTGAGCATTCTAGGGTTGAATACTAAGGGTAGCGAGCGGAGCCCACATAAGACACTATTAATTATTAATATTCTAAGTATTGACAATAGTCTCTTGTGTTTGTGTCGGCTCCGTTCGCTATCCAGAGCAACTTAAATGATTGCTACTATCAAAAATGCTGGCTTCGCTCGCTCTAAGTGCGATAGTGGTAAATAATCCATACTATATAACACCTACTTTGGCCATAATCTCTATACCGATTCGCTCCCACCTAGTGGTCGTATTGGAGACAGTTTCACAACCATTTTAGAAAACAAACGCACTCGAAAAACATCTCAGTTTCGTTCCATCAATTTCACGAAATCGATACGTGTTCACAAGAATTTATTCACTGGAAACCCGTATCGATTTCGTCGCAGAATTGGGAACGTACTAGATCCTTTTTTTAAATACGCTACTATATCCATTCATACTTTACCTTTGCTGTCGTCGCCAGCTCTTCAATCTAACCTACGAGTATAATCTTAACACTTACAAAATAGGATAGTAGACAGCGGCAGGAATGCCAAGCAGGATTGATTTTCAAAAGATGGGACTATTTCATTTACATTTTTTCTTTACAAAACGTACATTAAATTAAGTACAATTTTCAAAATTATCTTAATCGAAATTTCATATCAACTTAAAGTATATTTGTTAATATCTTAAAGCAGATTAGCACTTCTTAAAGGACTCCCAACATAAAACTGACACATATGGACCACAGGACATATTAATAGGATTCTCTCTATCGTTATTGATCCCTTCCATGAGCCGATGTCACCCAAATAATAGTATTAAGAAAATCAATTTCCTTAACCTTAACTTTAGCAGTTTGCTCCCACATGTAATTTACGAACTCATTGAACTGCAAGAGTGTGAAAAATCAATTTAGATAAACACAACTGCACAAATGGCTGAAAATCGTATCATAAATATGAATTAACGTAGTAGAAAATTTCTTTCTTCTTCGAGCGAAAGATGGCTTTCTCTCGTTGCTCTTTGTCGTTGTATAGGAAAGTCAGAAACACCCAAACAAAATGTTGATGGTACCGCGTATAATCCTATAATCCAGTGAGAAATGTGGGTTTGGTTGCAAAAAAATGTATAACGGGTATGCATGAAAAATTCAAGGATATTATGCATTGAATAAAATGGATAGAAATTATGTTTTTTTTTTTGGAAGGCACTTGAAGCCTTTCTGGATTTTTGTCAAAGTTAACCAAAATTCATTTTTTTAGCGCTACATACATTTTTTCAGAAGACACACTAATGCCCGGTTCACATTATACCAGTCAAGTAATCCAGTCCAGCTATCCAGTCCAGTGCTGGACTGGATCATATCGTCTACATGATTCCAGTCCAGTAGTCCGGCGAGTGTGTTGTTGATTCGGTAACTATAGTAACAATGATTTCTGGGCGAGCTGGAATCAAAAAGTAGACCGACAATCCAGTCACTGGACTGGATTGCCGGACTGGATTGTTGGATTGGATTGCTGTCCAGTGCCGATTCACATTATTCCAGTAGCAGTCCAGCGCTGGACTGGATTACTGGACTAGATTGGTTACGGGAATAATGTGAACCGGGCATAAGTGCCGCTTTCCATGGTCGGTTTCTCTAGGCCACCGTTGGCGGTTTTCTTATGTATTTCTTTGCAACAAGAAAATACATAGAAAATCCACCAACCGCGGCCTAGAAAAAGCGCCAATGGAAAATGACACTAATATATCCTAATGTATAGCTAATAGTCCATTATACCCGAAATCATATTCTTCCCATTAACTTTAAACCATTAGGACTTTTCCAACTGGTTACGGATATAACACAATTTCTGTGCATAGTGACAAATTACTGTTGCGTCATAATGGTACTTTATTAAATGTAGGTGGCTGAACAGCGTCCTATAAATTAAATGACAACGACGACAATGACGACCGTAACCTATGGTGTTTTCGGCGCCACGCCGGCCTGAATTTCGGACAAACTTGCTCCTTTCAATATTTAAATTTATGCAAATACCAATAAAGGTATCAATACTTTTTGAACAAGTAGTGAAATGTTTTGGAGACCTATAATTAAAGCCATGGATATTTCATGAATATTAAGTAGTCCTTGCCAAGGTCCGGTGTCCCACAAACGTAAAAGGGACACATCAAAAAATTGATTAGTTTGAAATGTCGAGAAGAAAAGTTCGGAAATTTTGAGATAAAGATGGACAGCAAATAGGTAAAATATTAAGTTAACAGTTGACAAGGAATGAGTCATCAGTGTTCTTGGAAAACAGTGGTAACTTATGTTTAATCTAAGGGTTTCGCAGTAAAAATAAAACTTTCATGAAATAAGGCTGAAATCGGCCCATCATTTTTGTAAAAAAAAGAAAAAATCAGTATGTTACATACATCTTTTTACGGGGCAAATTCCGCCTATACCTTAAACCTTATAAGGTATAGTAGTCATTAAGTGTTTATAGGAACTGTTCTGAAACAAATAGTGGCGTAGTTTTGATTTTTTTCTACTTGTTTTCTAGGGTGAGACGAATCGGAGGTTTTTCCAGTCGCGCAGTTGAAAGAAATTGCTTTTAAAATTTGAGTCATGCGCTGCAGGGTACTCTGGCACTAAGGGTTCAAGTATTCCATTGACCCCATTGACCCATTCCCACTCCTCAGGCGTCAGCTGGTTGCCGAGCCAGTTTTGCACTTGTAAATACACTCGATGTTGTTGGGCAGCATGCCGGGTTGGAGGCAAAGATAAAAATTCTGGGTTTTGCTGATTTTAAGAAAGCAGAGAACCTGTGCCTAGACTTGTTCCTAATTTGGTTTGGTACCGGTACTGAGTACGGGGATTCCGGGATTTGAGTACCTGTTCTTTTCAGTGCCTGATATTCAAATACCTGGGATTCCCTAAAAAAAAAGACTCATTCATTGACTGAAGTACAGGTTTTTCACCAAGTCTTCTGGTTTTAACGTTAAAAATGTTTAAAGGAAACCAATTAGAATTGAATATCATGGACATTGGTGGGAAGGGAATGACGTAAACATACGAGTATATATTACAGGATGTCGTCATCGAGTTGGGTCGGATCGGATGTGGTAGTTGCCGTCTAACGTATGTTGTTATTAGCGCAATTATTGCGTTGGGACACGAGATATCTTGTTTATTTATTGAGTCGTCCATTGTATGATGAGTTTTTCCCCATGAAAACAGAGTTGCTCTTCTGGGGTGGGCAACCCCAATTCTTTTTTTTTTACTTCAGATTCGGAATAAGCGACCCAAAATTACCTTGTGATTCGAACCAGCCCGATCGAACGAGTATTTCCCTATGAAAACAGGGTGGCCATTCTGGGTTTGGCAACCCCAGTTATATTTTGTTCTTTTTTGACTTCAGATTCGGAATCATCGACCCAAAATTACCTTGTAGCTCCAACCAGCCCGATCGGACGAGTATTTCCCTATGAAAAGAGAGTGGCCAGTGGTGGACAACCCCAATTTTTTTTGTTCTTTTCTGACTTCAAATTCGGAATCAGCGACCCAAAATTACATTGTAGTTCGAACCAGCCCGATCGGACGAGTATTTCCCCACGAAAACAGGGTGGCCATTCTGGGGTGGGCAGCCCCAATTTTTTTTTCTTTTTTGACCTCAGATTCGGAATCAGCGACCCAAAATTACCTTGTAGTTCGAACCAGCCTGATCAGACGAGTATTTCCTTATGAAGACGTGGTGGCCATTTTGGGGTAGGCAACTCCAATTTTTGTTCAAATAAAGTAAAAGGCTAAAGTTATTTCGTTCATTGAAATAGATATTATCAAAAATAGCACAGTTTATTTCAAAAATATGTTTGGCCAAATAATTAATTGTGCCTGTATTTGTTTATTATTTAAAATCATTTATCCGTACTGAGATCTGCAATAAAGCCGGGCTCACATTGCATCACGTTCACGTGTTTTCTGTGAAACGGCTTCAATCTTTGCTGTTTTCAAAAAGACACTTGCTTTGTTCAGTAAAGTGACACTCTGCCAGTTTGGCAAATTCACTCGTTTTACCAGTCGTGTCAGTTATTATGTGTTTAAACAAGTAATTAGGTAAGACATTTTTGCTGATATTTGTCTTATACTGTCCGGTCGTTTGTTTTGTCGCCTATTTCTCACCCGATTATCTGTTGTAAAGTACAAAAATCAATATAATTTGTTGATACGATGATGTCCGAGTATCTGTCAAATTGACAAAGCTGCGTGTTTGCTGTCAAAGCAAAGAGTCAATTCGTTTGACAAAAAACACGCGAATGCGAATCAGTGTGCACCTGGCCTTAACGTTAATATGAATTTGAACAAATTAAAAATCGTCTCTTATCCTACACTTGTTATGATTTACAATTTTTTTCCAAAAGGTTTTTGCATCTTTCTTCCAAAATATTAGAAAACCATTTTGATAATATATTGTAGTTACAACCTAAAACTAGTTATGAACTTTCTAATTAAATTGGGATAGGGATGGGAATTTCCGTTAGATGGGAAACACGAATAATCCACAATAATACATTTTTAGAAGGATTGTAACAAAATTGATTGAGGTGTAACATTGTAACATGATATGGCGAATCGTAACAAAATGTTACAATTGTAACAAATGTGGCAAACCTGGTCACAGTCACATATTCCCTAGAGTCTAGTGCTATTGAGGGTGTCTAGGTAGCTATGGAACATTTCTTCGTTAATCTTAACAATTGCACCTTTTCGGTGTACTGTATGCGCTATACCATTGAAATTATTGATCCTAGGACAAATATGAATCAGTTCATTTTCATTGGAAATATCGTCTTCTTTATTTTGTTATGAAACATTTTTTCTCTTGAATTAACATTAATGGAGCTTTCAACAAAAAAAGAGGCACCCACAAAACAGCTCCGCACCGCTCTCACCGTTATCATGCAGGATTTTTAGTATGATATTCCTTCAACGATCAGTTTTCCAAATTTGGTATTTTTACTTCGATCACCAAATTGAAATAATCTTTTAATCGGGGTTATTTCAGTATTTGTTGACTGCGTCAACTTGTTTGACACTTAGTTTTGTCGTTTTCTCGGTAACTTTGATACTGCGAATGTCCCAGATATCTCAAATTAATGCTAATTAAATTACTTAGAAAATAATTTGATGGTATATTTCGTGGAACGAAACGCTTATCGGGAAATTTTGCAGGTATCGAGATAGCTTTTCTACTAAAATTTAGAAAATTTGATATTCTTTTAAAGTTATGAACTCCGCTTTTCTCTGGAATACATACTTTAGAAGGTATTGAGTGATTTTTACTGTACTACTTTTTTGCCTGGAAAGCTAAATTTCAACAAATTTGTCCTCATATATTTTCTATGTAACTGCTAATCCTACGGACGTTGCATGCATATCAAATTAAAGATAATAATTAATTTGACAATATGCATCCAAAAAACTGACATTTTTCGTTTTTCCCAAAGTATTTTCAACGTTTCAACATTCAACATTTTTCAGTGAAATTTACACGTAAGGAGCAGCTTTACATATAACATTTCAGGAAATTTGATAAGCTTTATTGGTAAAAAAACAATCCCTTTCATTTTACTTGTGGGACTAATATTTTACACGTTATTTTATGAAATACATCCCAAAAACCATGATTTTTACTCTTACTGGGAACAAAGGAGCATTTGACAATAAATGATTTTCAAACGAGATTATCTCGAAAACTGTTTAGGATACGGGGAAAGTGGTTATAACCTTTTTTACGCATTTCTTTTGTGTTCTTTAATTATCTGTCAGACTATTTTTTCTATTGTTAATAGTTACGGAGATAAAAGCAAAGAACGAAAAAAAACTCCCCTTTAACTCCCTCCGCCCGCGCGAGCTCACACCCAACAAATGGGTACTTTTAGTATGTTATACTCCTAGTATCAACTAACAAATCGCGCCAAGTTTCAAAATTACATATTTGGCGCCCATCGTGGGGCCCATTTCTTGTAAAAAACAGGACTAAAAGGGACCTCATCGAGTTCTTTTTAGTTCTTTCACCGATTTGCAGCCCCATAAAGACATTATGGCAGAGTTGCGCCTCTGCTCTCCTCGTAATTCTCTGAACTCTGTTGGTCATTTGAATAATAAGAAATGTACAATAGTATTTTTGACATGGATATGTCTTATAGCTGGGGGTCATCCTAAAAATTTGTCCGTCACACGAAATGTCTGTTTTTCTACTCGGGGGTCAGAAGAGGAAACATGCCCATTGAACATTTTTCTTTTCTGGTTGTGCATGTTGTTTGAGTGAAGTGGTCATTGTGCATGGCTGTTGCTTGTAGATCCGCGCGGGCGGTGCGCTTGCGGGGATCCTGTGTGTACATGTTGGGATGTTGATTTGATAGCGATAAAGGTTGACGTTGTGGACGGCAAGAAATAACATAGTGTACGGGTGAACGGGCGGACTTTCAATGACCTTCAATTTCCGCCAATTCCCATTCATCATTTAATAAAATAGCCCGTGTTGTACTATCTGAATCACTAGGGTCCCAGAAAAGGTAGCAAGTAGTCAGTTCGACTAACATTTGGACATGCGCAGACGCAATTTGAGAGAGTGTACATAGTTCCCGCCCCCCGAAGATGAGCGAGAGCGGATGAAGTTCATTCGAGCCAAATCGGGTGATCCAGCGACTATGTTTGTGCATTTGCAATGGCGGCGATTTGAGGCCTAGCTGGTCCACAATGTGGGCCCCCACCCCACGTGCAATAAACGTATCATAAAACAAAATGGCGGATTCGTACTGCGCGAGTTAAAATCTCCCAAGCCCCGAAATAGAGAAATATTCGTCGCAGGATGTTATAGTTCCGGGCAGCTCATCGTGACATGATGTACATTCAGAGGACTGCAGAAGATCAAATGCCCCCCCCCCCCCCATTCTGCAAAAATTCCAAAATTTTTCTTGTGCATTCTCTTTGTGCATGTGTTGGAATGTTTTGTTTACTTTTGTTAGTTTCCCTTTCTCTTTGCCGGACACATAGAGTCGCACGCGTTACTTGAGAAACGGATTGTGTGTGCCGGACCAAAATTTTTCTTGTGCATTCTCTTTGTGCGTGTGTTGGAATGTTTTGTTTACTTTTGTTAGTTTCCCTTTCTCTTTGCCGGACGCATAGAGTCGCACGCGTTACTTGAGAAACGGATTGTGTGTGCCGGACCCGGACTGTTGATTAAAGGGGCGGGATGAGACGGATAGTGTGATAGCGATTTTGCAATATATACACAAACACAATACACGTCCGATTGGGAAAAGATGGTGGGAAGCGTGATTGCGATTAGCAGAAACGTACTCAGAGAAATGTCGATAGGCTGCAGTCTGCAAACTGTACCGAACGGGTAGATGGAACAGGTAGATGGAACATGGTGCACGAGAGGAGGTGAATATTGCACACACGCGACGCAAACGAAAACGAAACGATCCCGCGAGAGAAAGGAGCCCAAGCGGACAGGACACAGCAAAGCAGAATTTATGACGAGTATCTACACTGTCACCAGATACATGGGTACATGGATATGTCTTATGCCTGCCGAAAGCGTGGGACGTGTTTTTTTTCGAATGATTTCATCCAGTATAACTATACTGGGATCTTTACAAAACTTACGTCGATATCTTCAACACAACAGGTTCCTCGCAGTCGGTAGTCATAGACATATCCATGTTCCGATGTATCTGCATGCAGTGTAGATACTTTGTATCTTTTTCCTTTTCCCTTGCTATTTTTCCCCTCTTCAATGGTTCCCGGCTAGCTCAGGAGCCCAGTTCGTTTTTCTTTCCTTATTGCAGCACACTCTATCCTCAGCTTCTACTTCTTTGCAGACCTCGAATTAGAAGCTGCCCTGTATTGAACCATATGCTGTTCTGGTTGTGCTGCTTCCACCGGCAGATCGAAGCTAGCACCTGATGTGTAGTGATCTGTTGGTGGTACGAAACCAAAGGCCAAGGAGCCCATTACACCCGGACCCCGAAGCGAGCACCGTTCATCCTTATCGCCTCACTTTTTTAATATTTCTAATTTTTGCCTTCCATGTTTGTGTTGTCTTCCCCAGGCCTATGAATTTTTATTAATACATAAAGGACAGGAGCAACGATCGGCGAAAACCCCGCCCACGTCTCCCGAGCTGAGCTACAGCAAGCATAGGCCGCTGCTTAGCTCGTTGAGGAGCCTTTTTCTTCGGCGGATGGCACGGATCGACTTTACCGTACCTTAGGCTCCGTCGCCACGGGCATTTCCGGTTGTCCACCAAACCATTCGTTCTGGGTTTTACTCCAAGGACATAATTCTTGAAAGTGCTATGTCGTCTCTTGGATGACCAATTGTGGAAGGAGTTTCAGCAGCGCGGTTTGAGTCGTCGCATAGGAATTATTTAATTTCGCTCAAAAATTGTTCAATCCTCGCTGAAACGAAATATTTTCTTACATCCAATGCTAATCCGAAAAGGGGGACGGAGATGAGTGGAGAATCATATACGTCTTATCGGAAATGAAGCTAACACTGTTCTGTAATATGTATTGCCTGCTCGAGTGTCCGATTTCCAAATTTGAAATAATATGAGATAGTTAAATTTTTCACTGTGAGACGGAGCTCAAATGTCACTAAATGCTGTTATTCATCCAGTGGAAATTGAGATTTGTCCACGAAATGATACAGTAATCGTATTAAAATATGAGCGATGGGTCGCCAGAGACAATATTACGACGCTAATTCAACTTTTCCCTAAAGACTACACTTTTATGTCGTTTGCTGTCCGTTCCAATTTGACGTTATATTCAGTTTTTAATAACGTATCTTCTTACACATCTCCTTCGAGGATGCTGGATGCTAGATGGTATGCCAACGCATCTAAATAAACGTACTCTCCAAGAGATTTGAAATCATACGTGTAAACATTTGGTTGCTGTTACATGCACCGCTGCTATTGTAATATACTATTGTAGTACATATGTGTTGGCAAGATAGAATCCCATTTCCCAGTGACATAAATATTGACAACCCAGTGGTCTTACTATTTGGAGAATTTAAGTTCAACTGAACATGCGCAAGAATTAACGATAGTCACGTTCATTCTAAACAAATAGGATTGAATATGTAACGCATTGCATACTTGGACTAAGAAATGGAAAAACTAAAAGGGTGCCTGTCTAGTATGATTATGGGGGCGACCGGTAGCGCAGTGCGTTGAAGCATCAGTCTCATGTTTGACTACTGGCGTTTCGGGTTCGAATCCCGTTCACGACGACGTTCGTGGCCAGGGATGTGCTGGAGGTGCATCCTGACAACTGCATTCTCCGAAAACCAGTTTATGCAAACGAAACGTCAATTGGGCCACATGGAACAGTTGACGCGCTATGCCCCACAAGGAGTTAGAGAAATTGAGTAAAAGTGTTTCTCAGCAAAAAGCATTCGGATATTATGAAGCTTATACGTGTTTAACTACATGTGTTCAACGATTTTTTAACTTTTCTTTGCGAGCCTAATTACCCCCGCCAGGTTATGCCTCCTTGCTCTGATTCGAACTTTCGATCATTATGATTTTTTTTAGAACGGACGTCAATTTATCGCTCTGTACTTCAATATTGCATAGCATGCCTAAACTCTGATAAGTCAAATAATGGACGTAGTAATGTATTGTGCGCGTAAAGACAAACTTAATTCTTAAAATTGCGACCGCAGATAAAGACGATCCCTCTGCTTAGTAAAGCAAACCCTAAGAACATTTATCACATTTCATGGTGATGGATCATTCACTTCAGTCATTCATGTTGGAATTAATAGAGGGCTCCAACATTTATGTACGTCTTTAGACATAGTTCCACACTACACAAACGATTCTAACGTGTCTAGTATGTAAAAATCCCTAGGTCAGTACATTCGGCACGCCAGCGAACAAGGACGGAATATGAGTTATCCTTGTAGGTGTTTGCATGACGCTAAAAGGTAAGACTAATAAATTTTCGAGCTTTCACGTACCCGACGTAAATGCATGTACTGAATATACTTGGCGGCTCAATGTACTCAATTCGAAAGCATACATATCTAATGAAATTTTCAGATTTGAATTACGATGCTACAGGTAGGAAGTAGGTTCATGTTTTTGTTTACATGGGAATTTACTTCTTGTGTATGGATATTTATCTAAAATCTAAGGTCTTTCTTCCACGGGCTAAGCGACTGCGATCCGACTTGCAAAAGATTCGGATAAGCCTTGAACATGAGTTGCATTATGGTGTTATTGCGCTGAACCTCGTCACCGGGGGCGACCGCAACGCAACCTTTGATACGCTCGAAAACGACCAACTCCAAAACGACTTGGCTGCCCCGTCACGTGTCAACTTGGAGTCTTTTGTTGTAGATATGAACCGCACGGCTTGTCATTGTGATGCAGACTGACAAAAGAACAAACTTGTGAGTTGCATCGCAGGTCGCAGAAGAGTTGCGTGAATGGACGAAGAACGGCCAACGCAACTTCCGTACAACTGTTGCAAACAAGGTAGGTTGCAGTTGCGTCGCAATTACTAGTACTAAATAGAGATTTTGACAACGTTCTTCAAATTTAGTTTTATAGATATGAATGCTCACTTAGTCCTAAGAAATCTAATTTATATTTCTTCTTTCTCCTTGACCGATAAAGTCTAGTAGTTGGGGAGCCAGGAACGGGTTTTTTCAAGGTATAAGTATCCGTATAAAAGCTAGGGCGACTCCATAGTTCTCCACGTGGGCGCCCCCTGGTAACGGCAGTGGGTTACACCACTGATGGCCAAGTCTTAGCGATAAGACAGTTTGAAAATAGGCAAGATAGCTGTAGTCTGAACGGCTGACCAACACCTATGTGTCTCAGGTTTATTAGGATGGAATGATTTGTGTAGTTGGACCTACAACATAGTTGTGCGAACTCCAGCACGTTCATTAAACCATCTATCTTTTATCTATTTTTTATTCGTAGGGTGGACTATCTGTTAATTCAAGGTTGAAGTAAATTTGTTTCATTTCAGACCATGTTTTTGGTTTCCTTTAATACGTACTATTCGTAAATTTTCGAATCTAAGTTCTTAAAATTTATATGCCGTTCAAAAGCTAACACAATGGGGCGACCGGTAGCTCAGTGCGTAGAAGCGTCAGTCTCTTGTGTGACTACAGGCGTTTCGGGTTCGAATCCCGTCCACGACGACGTTCTTGGCCATGAATGTTTGTGTTATGTTTCCCTTGTGGTGCGAGGCGTAATAATAAGCACAGCATCTCCAGACTTGTCGCAGGTAGGCGGCTAAATGGGGGAGCAGGAGGTGCTTGCTGGGAACTGCATCATCCAAAACAGGTTATGCCAACGAAACCTCAACTGGACAACATGGAACAGTTAACACGCTATCCTCCACAAGGGGTTAGGGCAAAAATTGAGTTACTTTTGTCAACTTTGCAGATTTGTCAGTTCAGAGCACCGTTACAATATTATAATTTGAATTTTCGAATAAAAATCGATTTTAAAATTTCTTTAAAGTTTAAACAGTTATACCTTTAAAGTAATGGTGATCTTCGCAATCGGGAAGAAGCACATTTATATGAAATTTTATGCAGTTCCAGAAAGTGAGGTCAAATCTGAGATTAAATGATTGGGAGAGTGGGAAATTTGGATTTCGTTCAGAAAGAACAGTTTTGACACAATTAACAAAAAATGCTATAACTCTGTAACGGTTAAAGAAAGAGGTTCATATCATATGTTAATTTTCTTCAAATGAACACTACTATCTACCATTAAAGTATTTACTATCAGGAACGGTGCACCCTACATTTGTATACCTAAAGTATGTATATATACCCCAAAATGTTATAAACACTACGACAAGGCTTCCACCTAATTTCAGAAAAATTGCTTAAACTGTTCTAAGGTTACAACTATATAACGGTAAAATATTCTAAGTAAATTTATTCTTTAACGGAAGAAGCTAGTTGATTGAAACTTGTCCAATTACCGGGCTAAGGACTAAGTTGCTATCTAATTTCACCAAAATCCATCAGAAGGTTTAAAAGTTACAGAATTTTGTAAGCAAAATAACTCAATATTTTGCTTACAAAATTCTGTAACTGAAAGAGCTAGTTGGGCGAAATTCGTCCAATTGGTGGACGCTAGTGAGAAACAGGTTCCGGTAGAGTTCCTGCAAAATCCAGGACAGTTTAAGAGTTACAGTTATATATCAGCAAAAAGGTGTAAGTAAAATAGCTAGCTTGGCGAAATTAAATTAGTTCATAGAGCTTAAGATGAAGCTGGAGATAAATTCATATAGCAAAACCTAATTTACAATTATCGTCTAAATATTGATATGCATGACTTCGTAGCTTTTACGCCTGCTACCAACAACTGTTAAGTATCCCACCCCATATCTTAATTTTACATAAACTTGGAAATTATTCCAATTTAGCGCACTTCAGTTCCTCTGGCTTCACTGCGACAGGTGTCTTTTTCCTTATAATTTTACACAATCTAAAAAAAACATGCTTCTTAGTATGATGAGACGAGTCGATTAAGCTTTGTCCGTCTGGTGCTATGCAAACTAGTCCCTCAGTTTTAAAGCTATCGAGCTGAAATTTTGTACAAAGCCTTCTTCTATTGCACGCTGTATATATTGTACGAGTATGTCGGAACCAACGGAATCGGATCACTACGTCATATAGCTGCAATAGGAACGACCGGTCCAAAAATTCGTCTTTGTGAGAAAAACTTTTTTATTTCTAAAAAGCCGAAGTCGAAGGCTACCTTGTTTTCTATTGAGTTTGACATGGTTCGATGCAGGCTCGCGACCAAAATGGTTATCGTGTGTGGCGAACTTTGACTGTTGTGGCGGCGGCTGACATTTCTTGTCAATTTTCAAGCTGTTCATTCAGCACGTATTTGAAGTGATTTTAATCTTGATTTTGTTCAAATCACGGCAAACGAGATGATTTCGAAATGTCAGAATGTATGGAAACGAGATGGTCTGGGGAGTCATTACGCATGAAATCATGGAAGTGGTCCGAAGTCACATCATTTGGTTCAGTCTCAACATAGCATAAGATAATGAATTTTGTGCCTCTATATTTTGCAGTTGTATTGAAAAACCCGTGGCACTTATTACATTGATTTTGTTTAAATTATTATGTCACTAAAATAGCCTAGAGCTAAATTCGTTTCTCTCACTTCTGTATAGCCGATTAGATTAGATTTTACGGCAAACATCCTTTGGGCAAGCATCGAAAACAATCGTTCAAGTTGTAAGTGACTGCGCCGCAATCCCTAATCTCTTTGAACTCCGAAACTGACTGTTTACTGTACGAGGGTAGTGAGCTTTTACAGGGACGTCGTCGTTCCTGAATCGAAGCGAACAGTAAAAAATCCCAGGGAGATACGCAATCAACATATTTTATCTATTCAACTCACGCATTGTCTTCTTGAGCAGATTAACCTGATGATTGTTATTGATTGAATTACGGACGAAGGTTGTAAAAATAGAGGCGGCAAGCGCCTAAAGGCGAAAATGATAATAAATAGCAAGTGCTAAGCATGTCAGTTAGCGAAGGCCTTTCACAATGGATGACATACATCAGAAAAGCTACATCACCTTAAACGTTAAACGAGGAACTAATGTGATTTCTTTTTTTTTTGTCGTTAACATGAACAGCATGTTGTGGGTGTTATGGTAATCACCGGATATTCAAAAAGACACCTTCGTCGAGGTGGTGTCGGGGAACGTGCAGTCACGAAACTTTGTCAAATGGAATGTGAGTGGAGGATAATAATGCCCAATGAAAATTCAGAGCCAAGTAATCAAATTCAGCAAAGAAATTATCCTGTATTATAAACGTTTCAAAATAGATATTTAACGCATGATTTAAAAGAAATTTCATTTCAGAAATACTATATTTAAGTCAAAGAATTTAAGTTGTTTTTAAGTAGTATATTTTACTTCACGTTTCGGGCTATGAGCCCACTCAGCTGTTAAATGAGTAGCCATTTGGGGTAAATAACTCGGTTGAGCATGTTGCTTTTCATCAACATGCGCCATCCATTTCGGTCGCAAACTGCTCCGAAAATTCGCCGAAATACCTTACGTTCAAATGTGTTTATCATGTTTTCGGAGGCGTGCGTAAGGGTCCAGGCTCTGCAGCCATAGCATAACACAGTTTATATGAGGGTTTTTTACGAGTATATGCGAAGCTTAATATTGTATTTCTGTGCCCATGCTTCGATTTCATTATTGGGAGGACCGAGAAGAAAGTCTTATTTGCTAGGTGTATCCGTCGCTTGATTTAGTCAATTTCATTGCGTCGGGCAGGTTTCGGGACATGATGTTGATGTCGTCAGCATACGCTATCAACTGCGTTGACTTGAAGAGCACTGTGCCGCTGTAGTCCGCATTTATCACCCGAAAGACGTGTTCAAGTGCCAGGTTGAAGATCGTCGGTGCCAGTCCATCGTCTTGCTTCAGTCCAGTACGTGTTTCAAAGAGATCAGCCAGCCTGTTTTGGATCCTGACTTGTGAGATGGAGTTTGTCATCATCATCTTTGTTTTTCTTCCTTGCCGTTTTCATATCACTCCGCGGCTTTGCCGGTTCTGCCTGTAGTGTTAGCACTTCGCCCATTCTGGTGGTATAGTCTCAGCCTTCATCTGCAGCTCGGTCTTAGATCGTATCATTGCCGAGATTAATGCGTTGTTGTTGCTTCTTCGTCTGATCGATCCACGTGTTTTTCCGTCTGCGGGGGAGTTTGGGTGCAGCAAATGGAACATTCATTGATAGTGCCTTCACAACTGTGTTCTCAGGCGGATGCGTTAGAATATGGCAATACCAGTCCATACGACGATTTTCGAGCTTTTCAGTAATCGGTTGCTCAATAAACAAGCTGCCTCGGATGTAGGTACTTTTCATGTGATCCTTTTTGGTCACACCGGCTGACATTCGTTGCATTTTCATCTCGGTCGCAGTCATTTTACTTTCGTATGTCTTGTACATAGTCCAGCACTCAGACGCATACATGAGTGCGGGACGTACGACCGTTTCATACAACTTGCACTTAAGCTTTCGTGGCATCTTCTTGTCGCAGAAACTCCAGAGTTTTCTCGCCACTTCATCCAACCGACACTGATGCGATGTTTAATGGCGTCATCGCAGGTAGCTTCCGTGTTGACCATCGAGTCCAGGTATTTGAACCTTATACAGGACTTCAGCTGCTTTCCTTTAATGTAGATATCTGGTATCATTCCCTCTGGATCGGAGAAAGGACAGCAAAGATACTCAGTTTTTGGTACGTTAGTCCTCAGTCCATGATCCTCCAGTATCTTACACCACTTGGTCAGCACAGTCTGCAAAGCGACAATATCTTTGCTACCCAGGGAAACTTCATCGGTGACGAGACGGGATATTTCCAGGCCATCAGAAATGAGTGTTAATAAATAGAACATGATGATTTTGAAGAGCAAGGGACTCAATACACTGCCTTAGTGAACTCCGACTTTAACCGGAAATTCTTACCAGTCACCAGCTGTGCATCTACATAACTTTAGTAGATGCCCCATCATACATGTCTTGTATCATCTTTACATACACGCAAGCACTGAATAGTATCGACTCTGCACCGACCCTCCACAAAGTCGCATTGATTGTCATCCAACCATACAATCTCTTTCAGTCGATTGCAGACAACTTGCTCGTAAGTCTTCAATGTGTGAGATGTTAACTTGATTGCCCTATAGTTGTTGAGCTTCCGTGACACACTTTTCTTCTTATAAAACGGGAGAAGGAAGCCTTTCCTAAAAGCGTCAGGCATCGGTTGCGCTCTTTTAACTTTGTACAGTGTGCCATCTAAGTCCGACATGATTCATCTTCAAACAAAACTTTAAGGGTATTTTGTCCGGTCCGACTGCCTTTCCGCGTTTCATCTTAATCATTGCCTTGATCACCTCCTCCACTGAAAAATCAGCGATATCAGTGGTGTTTGGCTCCACAGATTGAACAGCTTCTCGCGTAAATTCTTCGTTGTAAAGATTGCTTTGTCTTCAACCAATAGCACTCCTTGTGAGTCTTCAATGTATTGTACATTGGCGATTGAATCTCTCGAGCGTTCCTTCTCCTTTGGTCTGCGACCTTATAAATCCTGGCATTGTGTTTAGGTTTTTTTTGCAATGGCGATATCCTATCCGCAGTCTGATCTTCTATTTCTTGATATAACTTCTGGGCTGCAATCGCCTTTGCTTTAGCCACCTATCACTTTACTTCTTTCCGGTATTTCTCATGTTTCTCCCGAAGTTGAACCTTGTCAGCTTCACTGCTTGTCTTGCATATTATCCAAGCACTGTTTGTTTCTTTAGTTTCGTTATTCGACCACCACGTCTCCTTGTTCGTGTGAAGTGGGCCTTTCGAAACTCCCAGTGTCTTTTCAGCCTTTCCTATTAACATTTCATCCAAAGCATTCTATTTTATTGTACATTTGTATTGGACTTTGCTCGTAGCAGTTGGTGTTGTATTGAAGCCACTCCTCCATTTTAACAATGAGTGGAGTTACAACAGAATCAAAGCGTTCGTTGTTGAGATTATGCCACTTGATTTTTTCGACTGGCTTGCTTGTAACTCCTTTCAAAATAAATTCTATCAGGAGCAACCGGTGCTGGGAGACCGCAGATTCATCCAAGATCACTTTGCAGTCTTTCACCCAAAGTCTCATGAAATTTAGGCACAGATGATAGTCCACCTGCGTCGCATGAGCTCCACTGCAATATGTGGTCAGGTGCCTTTGGTTGGTTGGTTGTGGAGGACTAGACCGTGTGATCTGCGTAGTCAGGATGGCCTCACCTTCTTCATTTCTGGCTGAGATTGGCGAGCTCGGTCGACTTGGTCATTTCGCCACTTGGTCTCCTGTACGTACATAATGTCTATCCGTCTCCGTTTCATGACGTCCTCCAGTTCTTCGCTCTTTCACGTCATGGATCCGACATTCCAGCTTGCAGCCCTGAGCTTCTCTATAGTGTACTTGGACTGCCTCATAGCGCCCGCCCCTGGAATTCATCGAAACAATGTTCGACTTGGGATCACTCATCTGCGCATCAGAAATAGTGCCCAACTAGGTAGTGCTTCTAGCGTGTTCTACCATATCTTTGCTAATCGTACTAGTTTTACTGGTATACCAAATTGCAGTATGATGTTATCACAGAGACATATAGAAGGAGATAAAAGCACCATTTACTGTACACTAAATTCTGGACGTAATTCCACCACATACGAACTAGTAAAAAGTAAACAGAGAGACACACGCCCTCCACTGCGCAACACCCGCGCAGTCTATGTAGAAGTACATAAAGCAAATGAGATGTCATCCCCTCTCCTACTTCTCCTATTGGAACAATAACATTCCAGTCTGTCTCTCTGCCGCGGAACACCCGCCCGGTCTATATAAAAGCAAAAGAGATGTCAAATTTCCATCCCCCTTCCTACTTCCTCATTTGCGCCGAATTACTTCGTTTCTCTCGCTCTTTTTCATTTCCTCTGATTCTCTCTTCAAAGGATGTTATACAGTATTCCAGGATCGATCTTATCGTATGCTTGTTTAAAATCAACAAAGATTCGGTACACGTCAACGTTGTATTCCCAGCACTTTTCCAGGATCTGCTTGACCGTGAAAAGCTGATCGCAAACAGTGTTGAATTTCATCAATTTTAATTACACATTTAAACTACATTTGTTTGGTGCTTCCTACTCTATAAAGCATATCCTATCCTGACAGACCATCTAAAATAATTTATCCTATATACGAGTACATACTTCATATAAGGGTCAGAATAGTTGTTCCAATTAATTTACTGCCAATAAGCGAAATTTTCTTGCTATCAATAACGAAAATCCAACTTATTATTATAAGCGCCTCTAGAAAGCTCACCCCATACTGAAATCGATTTCCTTTATATTGAACTCTCTAGGTTTGTGAAAATATCCGATTTCCTCCAGGGCATAAAAATTATGATGATGAAAGGCGGGCACATTTTTTGATGAAGTTTTGCGGTTTTACAAGTTTCATGTAATTTATATTTAATGCTTTCACTTTGTTTATTTCAGGGTTCTACCGACCTATGTATAGATTTATATATGTATAGTATCTATGTAGAATTTTATATTAAATTGAAATGTCTGTTCAAGTTTTAACTTTGCCTCAGTTCGCCCATTGAATTCGATAATCGAGTTCTGAAAATTGCTCAAGTGTTCATACAAATCGATTAAATTTTATTGGTTTTCCAGCTTTAAATTAAAATAACGAAGAGAAACATCTTAGGATAGCTACCGTTTTAGGACCGAGAATTAAATTTAAAATCGTTAGGACATCATAAGACAAAAGAGAAAGATGTAAAATGAGCAATGTAGTTCACACAGCTGCATATTTCACTGAAATATTTATGTATACCTTTAATGGAATGTTGAGGCGGGCTTTTGGTTTTCAATTAGGTACAGAAAGTAGCAATTATGTACTCGCATATTACATATTAACAGATCCAGTAATGACTAACTTAAGCTAAGCCAGTTGTCCGACAATAGCACAACCAAACCGACCCCGAACAATTGCTTGATTGTTAAATTCGAATTATTGAAGTTTTGTTCAACTTCTGAACTTAACTACTGGACTTAATTAGCTTGTAAAACTTTACTATATTTTGTACGATTTTTTTATTTTTGTTTATAATAAAAGTCTAAAACGGTGAATTTGCTAGATGCGTTCTTGGAACAATTTGAAAATTTAATTGAAGTAAGGTTTGATCGAAGTTATGAACGATTCACTTTGAGGCAAAAATTTGGAGGAGATATCGGAAAAAATCTCAAGGTAGGCGACGATGCTGGTCCTTCTTGAACATAGACCTAATAAAAGAACAAGAAGTAAAACTATGGACTAGAGTTGTACTTCTTGTTGGATGGATTTTTAGATCTCCCGTACATGATGCAACACGTTTGATACTCGAGTTGCCAACCAGTTTGCAATGCAGCCACCTTCGACTGCAGATGCAACTAGTTTGCGACCTTTTTCCATACACGGTCCGACAGCATATTACAATATCGCAAACTACGAAGAATACAAAGAGATAATTGGCGCCATAATTACATTGAAGAAAATATTAAATGTAGATTGTTTGAAGCAGCATTACTTTTGCAACAAACGGACAGCAAGTTCATAGAATTTTCCAGCATGTGCAATAAAAAGACAACTGATAGAAATTCTACAGTCGAAATAGCCCATAAAAATGTGCATTGGGCTAAAAGCAGGCAGTTATCTGCCCCATGTTGTTTAACCTAATCGTGGAAAGGAGGCCACCGGTAGAAACTAAGTAACTGTTACTTAACGCTAGATCAAGTCTTAGTCAAAATTACTCAACCTCGCTATCCGCTTCCACACTATTCACCCTGTCGCTCGGTTAGGCGACAATGTGCTCCCGCGACACAAGCGACAATGCGCGCAGATCCAAAGCTAAGGATTTCCATGAATCTTCGTCCAACGTAAGCGTGTCTGAGCGAAGCGGCTACAAGCGTTTACTTGCGCCAGGCGACTAGCACGCTAGATCCAAAAAATGGATTTGTCGTTGGTTGTCGCTCGTAACCGCGCATTGCTTCGAGGAATGTATTCGAAAGAAAGACTTTTCGACTGATTTTGTGCGCAATGGAACAGATAGTTTAGCAAACTGAGGCGCGAAGACGCCTGCAATGGACAATCCCTATCCTTCGTAGCCGCTTATTTCCGCGCCGCTTGTTGATGTCTGTGTCGCGGAAGCAAGTAGCCCTTCAATTATGCATTGGAGGACCGCTCTTAGCCGGCACTACATTACACTATTACACTGAAGTTAAATGTCTCGGTGACTGAGTAGTTTACTACTATCCGTATTACTATTTAGTTGACATTTCATTAGAATAAACTGGTTTCAGATGATGCATGTTGCTCGCATGTACCTTTTGTCCATTTCGCATACCTGTAACAAGTCTGGGAATTGTGGCTTATTCTTAGGCCCCACACCACCGAAAGAAGAACTGTCGAACTGTAACTAGAAAAACCGCACGCACAATGTGGGTTTGCAGGAGTCACCCCAAAAATGATTGTTTAGTTATATACTGTGCTGGTGCGGCCCTTGTAGTCCAAGCTACTAGCAAGAAATAGGAAAAAAAAAACATCGTGTAATTTTCAAATTTGGCACAATTGATGGGGACAGTCCCCTGAATATGTGCTCAAAAGTCTCCGACGATAGAGGGTCCGGAAGTGTAGGAAGAAGGGTTTAAAGAACTTCTTTTTTCTCTACGATATTAATCTAGACCTCGGAGTTCAAATCTCAGGCCGATCATAAAGTGCCTGTGGGTACTAATAGCGCTCTCACAGTGCTCCGAGCTTGTTAATATACATAAATACGGCGCTGATAGGAGGAGCATGCTAGCAACTGCACTTCCGAAAAGTAGATATGCTATAGAAACGTCAATTAGGCTTAGAAACGTTAGAGATGTTGACGCGCTCATGCCCATGGAGGGGTTAATGCAATTAACAACAACAACTACTACCCTACTTTTTCTAATTTTTTTAGTTTTGACATCTAACTAAAAATAAGATA
The DNA here is from genome assembly GCA_964017055.1 of Chloromyia formosa. Lineage (NCBI taxonomy): Eukaryota > Metazoa > Arthropoda > Insecta > Diptera > Stratiomyidae > Chloromyia > Chloromyia formosa. The sequence goes on along the minus strand of OZ024815.1, from coordinate 26,665,160 downwards.
ACAAATTATGGAGTTTCGAAATTTGACACAATTGATGAGAACAGTGCTCTGAATATATGCTTAAAAGTCCCCGTTGATAGGGGTCAGGAAGTGTCGGAAAATGGGGGCCATATGCCCTTTCTTCAAGTTTTCTTCGAATATTTCGGCTAAAATCAAACAAAAAATATGGGCAAAAAAATCGTGTTGTTTTGAAACTTGACACAATGAATAAGAAGAGTCCTCTGAATAAATGCTCTAAAGTCTCCGTTAATAGGGGTTCCGAAAATGCCGGAAAAGGGGGGTCAAGGGCACGTACAAATTATCTAAATATTAGTCGGACTATTTTACCAAATTTTGATGTTGCTAACTGTATTCTATCGGGAGTTATCGTGTGATTTTTCCATGTGAAGAAATCAATGTACCACATACTTTTTCATGGTCTAGAGCAGGGGTCAGCAACCAGCGACCCGCGGGTCGCATACGGCCCCCACACGTTTTTGTGCGGCTCGCCAGTCAATAGCGAATTATGTACTTTAAGTTAAACGTGCGCAAGTGCGCACTTTCATACCCACACTTATGCCTCACACTTTTGAACAGTCGATTTTGGTCGGTAGTTCAGGGCACCCTACATTGTTTTTCACTTTCACACGTAACTGACAACCACTACTTTTAATTGCACTTAAAATCACGAGTCTAAACTCACTTTTACGCACGAAAATCGCGAAATTTTTCAAGGTCGACCGCACGCGTTCTTCACTTTGTTTACATATGGTTGACTGCTTGTTATGACGTGATTGCTTTGACATTATAGCCTGGTATTCTAGATGGCAGTGCACTTAGCAGTAGCTCGACTCTACCATATTCGCAGCTGTGCATTTTAACAGGGTGTCACTATGTAGGGTTTCGAAATCTCCTGCCTAACTAACGAATACGTTACATCTTAGAAATAATAACGCATCCTTGAAAAAAAGGCTTCGATTTTTTGTGTCTCCTGACTAACGGTACCATGCGCCTATTCGATTTCATTGACTAAATATAATTACACTGAACTCATTTGAACCCCAAATATTTTTAAACGCTTTTCACCATTTTTCGATTATTTTCTATTGTATCGTCTATCGCTGACTTTAATAAAAAAAAACTTTTCAGCAAATTTTAAGGTACATAGCTAATGTCTACCTTAAGGTAGCGTAAAGGTAAGGTTTGACAAGGTTTCAGTTTTTGTGACTGACGGTATTTGCCTATTTGATTGCGCATTCCGGTTTCTCTGACTAGATAAAGTCATATCGACACCACATTGGGCGCTATCTATTTTCAGGCTTAATCGACCATTTTTCGACTATTTTTACTGTAAATTTTCACTAACGCAGGATCGAAAAAAAAACCTTAAGATATCCTTATATATCCTTATCCTTAGCTGAATAAAAAGAAGAAATTACGCAATGGAGAAAATGTTGTTTAATAAAGCGGCTTCCATGTATCCGGTTGATCAGAGATGACTGACGACTTTAGTTCTAGTTAAGTTTTTGGGTTTATTTAAGTTAAAAATTAGTGTTTAGTTTTCGCCAATTTCTTTATTAATTTTAGTTTTAACAACACCAATTCAGTTTAATTTCTAATTTACTCGCATAAAGTCTATCTTTTTCACAACTACAACAGTGTCCTATAGTGACAGATCTATAGTATAACGATTTCTTATTAGTTGAATACGACGTCTGTCAACTGTCAAGGACGGCACTGATTAGCATGCTACCTTGCTACTTAAAACTCGAGGCATAGGCAATATATATACCATTTTATAAGAAATATGAGACCCTCCGCCACTCTTAATTGACCCTAATCCACGCCACTGCGGAAAAGGATCAAATGATGTTCACATAGATGTTTTGGAAGAGTTTTATTTTCGAAGGGGTCAGATTAGCATCACAACTAAATTGGCGAAACACTTTCTCATACCTACATACAAATACAAAATTCGGCACCGAAAGAATTATTAACCAGAAAGTTCTACAGTTTTTTGTCTCTTTTCAATTATGCCGGCGAAAAAAAGTCAAACAAACACATGATACGTCTTTCATATTCTCATCCACCCACCTACTAGCATGCTACTAATATGCTTACTGCTAACGACTAAGATAAAGACGAATATGATTTTCTCTTCCCTGAAACTATTCTCCAAAGGACGAAATACTTATCAGTAATCCTATTATCCTGTCGATTTTAATTTCCCTATAACTTCTAATTACTGATAATGAAGATTGCTCGATAATCTTCAATAAAGTTTAAACAACAGCCATTCAGCTTTTTAGCATGCCCAAGCATTCGTCTTATTATACTCAGATTACGTTTCGTCTATTCGACGGATAAAAGGATTAACTTATTTCGTACACGATTTATGATATTGTGGGAGATATTCAATATGTTGTGTACCTATGAAATTGATTGTAAGCTTATCCTGCAAGTTGTTCTCCTATAAGCATTAAGAAATTCCTGGACATAATATTGATGTAGGCTGGGAGGTGGGTATCACTTAAAAAACACTTCCGATAATTTTGAGCATTAAGGAGAACTGGACTGGATGTCGTAAAAAAGTATTAACAACTTCTTATATGTATATTTCGCATGTAGGTTGCAATGAATAACGCACAATAAGAACAAACTCTTGACTGGCCTGCTACATAGGCGAAAATCCACCATGTTGTGCTATGCGATACTGAATTTCAGATAGAGCCATCTAAAAGGATGATAAACGGTGTTAAAACTGAGTCCGTCGTTGAATTATTCGGGTAAACCGCAAGGTTCACGAAAAGGTACAATAATAAACTTCGCGAGATATATGTACTAAAAACTAGAGATCTATTTTAAAAGATCCATATGTAGAGCACTACATTTATTATCCCACTTTACCGAATGCAATGACGTGAATTGTTGTTATCAAGCCGTTTCGCCTTCACAACATTAATTTTGATCAAATCAATAGTTATGTTTATTGAACATTTATCGGGTGGAGGTTAGGTCATCAGTCATCTACGTGCATTAGAAAAACAACTTATACGATAGATTGTACAATTGTACCAAAAAACGCGCCTAATGGTATGCTTGTCCCTAATTTGACTACTGTTCCCAATTTCCGAGGATGATACATTAATCAATTCTTACAGTTTACAGTTTATCCGTAATTTAGGCGACCGAATTCTGAAAGCAATTGTCAATTTTGAAAGCCAATCAGGGTAGACAACATGACATTTGAAAGTTTAACCCGGATAGCTGTCCTTGATCGGTTTTTGCTCCACGAGTTAACTTAACCTAACCCAATGCACCATTAAAAAAAGCACCTAATGTCTGTACTTACTTATTCGCAGTTTAGTCAACTGCAAACCAGCGAGAAAAGTGACAATACGATTATGCTCAGGAAAGAGTTCCATTCGACCCATCGACTTAGCAGGGGTAAGATTCAAACAGCACCTACTTTAGGTGCCGTTTTCCATGGGCGGTTTCTCCCAGCTGCGATTGGCTGTTGACAGACCGGCGGTTTAATGTTTTCAATGGGCGGTTTTTCGAGCTGGCTTTTGGGGGTTTGAACATTTCCATGGGCGGTTTGTTTAGCTAGCTGTTGGCGGTTGTGTAATTTTGTAGATTTGGAAGTCCGACATTGCAGTATTGAGTTTTTAATCTATTAAGATGGACTTGAATATAATAAGTTCAATTCTACTTATTAGTGAAGACGAATACTAGAAAAAGAAAAGGGAGAACCAATCTTGAATTAGTCTTTATCTCAGTCAAAGATTGCAAACTGGTAATAAACTATAACCCTTTTATATAACACAAAATATTTAAAAAAAAAATCGTAATATTTCCAGGATATTTTTATGTTGCTTATGAAAGTTTGTGGCTTGACAACACTCAATTTTTTTTAAATATTTTCGAATGTCCATTTCATCCTTTGACGAATTGTTTAATTTAGTTGAAAATTACATAAGTCCCAATCCACATTCTATTCGTTTGCCTGTTCCAGCTAAGGAACGATTAGCAATTAAATTGAAATTAATCAGAACATGTAATTTAAGATAATACATAAATGTGAAATATTTATTATTTATTTTTGTAAGCGGGTTTACAAAGTAAAGTACTGATTTTCATTTTTGTGAGAAAAAGATGGATTCTGGATTGCATTAATGGCGATGACGCAGACGGAGCATTTCTTGTATACATTTCAACGAGTTGGCTAAAGGATCTTAAAAATTCCGATTTGAACACAAGTTTTTGGTGTTCAGAAAATAGTTTGAAGTTCTTTCGAAGGCTCAACAAAAATTGAGGGTATTCATCATCTACGTCTCTAGCATTACTTCTTTTAAGTGCTTCACTGAGATTGATACTCGTATACAAAGCTTCTCGAACATCGTTGTCTGTGTTTGAAGTCTTAAGCTTCTTTTTAGTTGTTTTGGTTTCTCGATATTTCCTTTTTAATTTGATTTGTTCATCGCCATCCCCATTTTCACCGTCATCTTCATCGTTATCCCTATCGTTACTTTCAACAGGTGTGATGTCATGCTATATGTTGCTACTGTTAGTTTTTGTCTTATTTTGGAATGTGGGTAAAAACTGAATTTATTATATAATATGTACGGCCATTGCATTTTAGTTGCGGAACCCGATTTAGTTTCCATTCATTTCTTTCCGGAAAGTGTTCCTGATGTATTTCCATTTTATTTTAGTCCATCCATTGTAGAAAACCAAAAGCAAATCAATTTGCACTAGGTCAATGGCTGTGGTTGTCGGTTTTTGCCGACCGCGGCGGCTGGCGGTTGCAAAAAACTGCTCATGAAAAGACATCCATTTAATCCTATATGTTTTGTTCAACCGCTTAGCAGGCATCGCCAACAGCGGCGTTTGAAAAACGCCCATGGAAAGCGGCACTAAGTCATTAGCTTCAGTGGCGTTCTCATAATGTTCAATACAAAAATCCGTTGCAGAAATACCATGTTTGGTAAATTAAATATTCTAAAAGGACAACCTCAGATTGATTGTCTCGCTGGTTGGCGAGATATATCAAGTGGCGGTATCAAATAAGTTAAAGCTTATAATATCAGAGGACGGAATCGGTTATATTCTTTTATTTGATCTTTCGGTTTTATACAAGAAGTCCTTAAGGATGTTTACATCTATCAATGAAGAACAACTAACTGATATCGATTAACTTTTTTTCGCTACCCAGGTTTCCAAATTGCTTCAATAATAACTACCCCATGGCAAAAATATCCGAACAAAGTTGCATCATCTAGCCAGGAGCATTGTGCTTTTCATAATTACGAGTATACTCGTGTATTCCAACGCACAACATGATAAAAGTTTGCGTAACCACCAGACATGCTTCTGCAACAAATCGTAAACAAATTCGATTTAAAATTACACGAGAGAACGATGATATCCTTTCCCTTTCCAATGACGAAGTTTGGGCAATTTTCGTCTGAATGGTCAATAAAAAGGACACCCACCACAATCGACGAATTCATCACAAATGTTCCTGTCCACCAGAATAGTTTGATTTATTGCCTCAATATTGATATGTTGAAAGGCTATTTTCAATTTCAACTGTGCTCAAAGGGGCTGAAAAATGTTTGGAATTCCTCCGTTTTCTCCAACCACCCATAAATTTTCTTTTTCGTCACGCGATGGGCAACGTTGCCGAATTTCCGTGTAAAGCAACTGGTAAAAGTTTAGTGGAGCTTTTTTACATTGGGGTGGTAGTGTTATCATGCAGGCAAAGAATCCTTGAGTGCGATACATCAGATGCATGGTGGTGCACGTGAGATACGTGCAAGAGAGCACGCATGGTGGTCGAATGGATTTGAATCGCACGGGTCCCAGGTTCAATACCGCTCAACTTTTAGCATTGAATAATATATTTTTAACATGGAATGATGCTTTTTGTTTCGGTATAAGCAATTTCAAAATGGTGTGAAGTGCGAGTTTGAACTTTAAAGTTGAATCTTCACATGGTGACGTCATCGATGGACGCCTATTATCAGTTCAGACATGCGCTGTATTCATGGATGTTAATACAGCTTACATGCTCAGCTGTTTAGCCGTTTACGTGCGTAAGCTCTTGAAGTAAAGATGAAGGCCGCCATACTTCACGGTGTCGCTCGGTCTTTGTTGCAATCACCTCAATTTCATAGAAACGAGACGATAAGACCTAACATTTTTTTTTGTGTGGAATTGAAAAGCTACATTTTACACGATTCAATGCTCCCTGTTCCAAGTGGCCCAGTTGACGTTTCGTTGGCATAAACTGGTTTCGGAGAATGCAGTTGCCAGCATGCACCACCTCCACATCCATAGCCACTAACGTCGTCGTGGACGGGATTCGAACCCGAGACGCCGGTAGTCAAACATGAGACTGATGCCTCAACACACTGAACTACCGGTCGCCGCCACATATATACATATTTACGATTAAAAGAAAATTAAAACTAAATGAACTAAAAAGAGTAGAGAAAAGGATAAGACAGAACTGAAAAGAAAGAAAAATGAAGGAAGGCTCCTATCTCCGCCGATTCTTAGTTCCTCCTTTGAGCCGCTCTACCGCTATATACATACAGCCATTCGAAGCTCTCATCGTGAACTTCACTCCAAATTGCTGTAGGCTGAATGAAGAGAAGAAGAGAGAAGAGTCATTTTGGTACTACAGTACAGCACGCTGCTTCTAACATACATTTTCCTCCTCGATTCATAGTAATTTCTCATGCAATATCGGAGAATTCTTCGTTCAAGCTTCTCAGCCTGTTTCATGGCAGTCTTAGAGCAAATTGATGATGGGTCTGATTTAATATAAATATATACATTTACAGGATGACTTTAACCTATTGGAAAGACCCAGCAATCGCCTTAAGAGGCCGTGAATGCATCTAAGAGCAATCTTGGCTTTTTTATCTTTTTTAACGTTTAACATGAGAATTAAACTTGACGGCTTGGCTATCTGTATAGATTGTGATATCTTTAGAGGCTACGACGCGACGTGCTGCCTCAGCCAGGTAAGAGCCTCCAAAATCGCAGCAACTTCCGCCTGGAAGCCACTACAGTGATCCGGGAGACGGAAAGATAGGCTTAAGTTAAGTTGATCGGAGTAAAGGCCGCTCCCACCCCGCCCTCTTCGAGCCATCCGTATAGATTCCTATAAATTTCGTTCACGGAAATTCGCTCTCAATCTAACATGCTAACGAAGGTTTTTTCTTCTTCTTAGTTAAAAATCACCGAGTGGGCAGTGCTCGACGAGAGCCAGTACCCTGTTTCACGAAGGCGGATGGCAGGGCTTATCCATTTATGATATGGCGTAGTTTTAAGTGTTACGACGCGACGCAATGAGAAATAGCAATGTTTGGCAAATATGAAAATGTGCTTATTTTATTTATTTATTTAGCCGTTCTTCCGCATGAAGTTATTTGGATAGTATTGGATAGTTATTTCTACGCAATAGATCCGTACTGCCTAAAGCGTAAATTGATGTAGGCCTGACCTGAAGTGGATTACCATTTTGAATGGTAGCGTGAAAACGTGTTAAAGCGTTAATCTACTCTGTGAGTCCTTACTCAAAGTTTCCTTTTTTTGCAGTATACTAGCCTGACGTGCTCGGAAGTCTCGGTCGACACTTACGATGCTTGGATAATAGGGCTCAGGGGTATGTTAACAAAAAATAAAAAAAATAAACTACCTGTGAGTATTATTAGAACTCTCTCAGCTTTCCAATCTTGTCAGTAAAAGACGGTTATACGGATAGGAGGTGTTTGCTGGCAAATACACCTTCCGAAATATTTGTGGAAACGAAATGTCCGCAAGGCTTTTTTGACGCCCCCGTGCTTGACTGGAGGGGTTAAGGCAATTAGTAGCCTGCCTTTTATAATCACTCTTAAAAAACCATGAAGCACGAACAGCGTTTGCGGTAAATAATGTACATAAGCCAGTTTTTCTTATTATTAAAAAAACGACGGCCACCAAACGGTTTTCCGGGACAGATATGCCGGAGAGTTGGTAGCCCTATGTCATCCCCACAGTAAAAAGTCAGCAGTTTACGACAAATACGATAAATACGACATTTACGACATGAGCATGAGCATGTGCTATGTTAACGCATTTAGGATTGGAATCAGGGTAATTCGTATTTCGGGGTAGTCGTTCAAAGTTGGCATCGATATTTCTTGAATACGGATATGTACACATGTGAATGTGAATAAATTTAGTCATGATATGTATTAATGTCACTATCGCAAACCGCGGTTACAATAAAAATCAGTCGGAGTTACGATAACAGCCCCAACCGTAAAACAAAGTGAATGCCTCAATTCGCCACACTGACGTCATAATGGAAAAGCTGACTGTCGTTACATACAAATATTATATATAATACTCAAATACATAATCATATACCCCAATTTATACGGCATAAAAAAAACAACACCGATAGCACTATCAACATAAATTGAAACCCCATCGTGTAAGCTTCCAGTCAGCCACCCCTAATATGGCTCTGCTACATTTTCCTGTCAACAGCATCGCATTGATGAAAGATTTCGTGGAGAAGTGGGGGTAGATTGTGGGTGGTGACAGGATCGAGTGGCGCGCACTTGTTGAATGGAACGGCAGCCGCCAAAAAACGAAGCAGGGAAGCGCTCTACAAGTGGTAGCTGGCATTCAGTAGTTTGTCTGAGTCCTTAGGAATCAGTTATTAAACAGCTGTTGCTAAAGTCGGTCATTCAACAAGTGGTGTCTTCGTTGGTTTCAATGTGACATGTCGTAAAGGATTTGTGCTCTTAGTGCGATTTAGGAACAGTTAAAATAACTAGAACAAATTGTGATAAAATAATAAACTCAAAATTGAAGTGAATTTAGAGCGGGATAAATTAAGACTGTTATTCGATTCTAACAACACGCAGAAAAGTGTATTACTAAAAAAAAGACTCTGAATGTTTGATGTGAATTTATTTCCAGAATTCTAGCCGCACTCTTGTTTGAAAGAGGTAAGTTAGTATGACCACTTCGACTTTAACATGTATTTCCAAAAGCACTCGCCAATAGTAAAAACCCCAAAAGCCACAATGGACTTATTTTCGGTTCCAGAATTCGCAGAAATGCTCTTAGAATTAGATCCAACTGAGAAAAGTCAATAGTTCCTGTATACGTACATACATCGGAAGTAGTACTTACAAAGCGAAAAGAAACCATTCAAGTCTACATGTGGTCTGAAACTCAACTCTCATTGATATTGGATTCTCAGATCTCAGAACAGAGAACTCATATCACACACATTTTTATATACATTTACTGGCACATATACGACAATTGTACAACATAAGCAACAAGTGGCCATTTGACTTCTTTTCAACAAATACCACTCCAAACATACTCCACCATCCAGCAGGCATTTATTACTCGTATTAGGAGACAAGAACTTTGTCCTGTTAATGTTTAGTGACATTGGCATTTCATATGTACGGAATATTCTTGTCATTGCTATGTATTTAAAACAAAGAAGTTTTCATTATTAGGCTGTACACAATGAAAGGACCAACTTTTTCTTTTACCACTATTAGGAAAACGCGATACTTCAAATGAATGGCTTCATAGAACGTTTTATCATTTAAAAGTTAAGATTAAATATAGTGTGTCACTATTTGTTTTACATATTATATTATTATATTAATATTTTCTTTTTCACTAAATCAACTCTTCATATCCAGATACATTCTAAAGTTCCAAACGATGGATGTGTTTCTATGTCTATTCTATGCCCAAATTATTAGAACCAGTAACGTGTGGTCCTTTTCAGAACGAATTAGGATATTGAAGGTAGGAAAAAAAAAAGAAATGGAAAAATAGGAACAAGGGTGGGGAATACATAAGGTCGAAAACTAAACTTCATAGTAATACCTCATCACAAAGGACAGTGTCCTTCAGTATTATACCAGACTGAATTTTAGTAATGGACTCTGCATTAAAATCTGCCATTCGCGCCAATTTTTATCAGCACACAAGCCAAAATAAAATGTTCATTCAAATAGTGCTCGTATTTTTGCTAGTGCTGGTGCTAGTTTTTTTTTAATTATATCACCTTTTACCATTTGAAATATAGTTTTCGAGATAATCTCACCTAAAAAATAGCATGTTTTTATCGACAATTTTTCGAAAGAAAAGGGTCATATACAGTCATTTACAAAATTATTTGGGCAATGCAAATCGCAGTGAAAGTTTGGATTGAGACCAAAACAACTTCTTCGTTTTACATCAAGCGTGTTTCATTTTTTTTTTGATTCCATAATATTGAAGGTTAAATTGCTGTGAAATTAAATGCTCCGGGGGAACTGCCTGGTTATGTCAAAAGAGTAATTAAGCCCCTGTCTGTCTGCTGTTGTATATTTTTTAATTGTTAAGCTGGCACATATATTTGACATCAATTGGCTTTAGATTTAATTGCGATTGACAAAGCAAGGACCATGAGAATATCTCGAAATGCCGAAGCTTCGGCATTAAATCTTTCTGAAACTAACAACGATATTTTGGCTACCTATGCAAAAACTATGCTTTTGTAATTTCTATTTTACGAGCGCTGTACTTACCAGTTAAAAAAAAAATAAAACTAAATCTGAAAGAGTTAAGAGAAAGTAGAGGGAACCCTTTGCAAAAAATAACGTCGAAAAAATCATAACATTTTCAAACAAATTAACAAGATGTGAAATTAGACACCAACACAACTAAAGTTCGAAGGACATCAACATAAGCAGGAATAAAAGCGTATATCGCTCGGAACTAGCCGTAGATCTCTTCAAAGAATCGAGAAGATCAGATACATAAAAGTCTTACTACTGTGCATTAGTGGGGCATAGCGCGTCAATTGCTCCTGAGCGCCATCGTACTCTGTTCTGGGCAATCGGACACAACTCCCTAAAAGACTTATCCAGTGCCTTACACTCCTTTGCCACAGATAGACGCCATGTGATTTTAGGACCCCCTCTTGGTCGGCCCTGGATGGAAATGCGGTTCCATTTCATGGCATGAAAAGCAATTCAGTCACTCTTCCGCAATGTGTGACCAATCCACTGCCTTTTTGCGCTTGCGTATCAATTCGTCGATTGGCATCTGACCCGTACGCCGACTTAGGTCTTCATTTGATTTTTTTTCGGGCCAGAAAATTCTTAGAATTCGACGAAGGCATGAGTTGACGAAAACTTGCAGCTTTCTGATAACTCTTACGGAAATTTTCCATGTACTGCTCCCATACAAAAGCACAGATAGTACCAGGGACCGCAACAGGCCCAGATTAGTCGTGATGCTGAGATAACTGGTTTGCCAGATTTTGGACAGATGCCGTATACGCATTTAGCCTGGTTGATACGACGAGCGATGTCCTGCTCCGTACCACCATTTTCGGCAACAATGTAGACGAAGTTCTCCACTTCTCCACAGGCTGTCCATTAATATTGATGGCAATAGGTGTCAGATTTCTTTTTCGCAATGGCGGGCTAAGAACCTTGATCTTGTTGCTATTAATCTTTAGCCCAACCTTGCTTGCCTCCCTCTTGAGATCTAACGCCATTGCGGACAGATCCATGATTTTGTGGGAGAGTAGGCATATGTCGTCAGCGTAGTCAAGATGCTGTAGATAAAATGTCAAAGTCCAATAAATTCCTCTGTCTAGCCCTGATAGGGCTGCATGCAACACATCGCCGATCACTATGAGGAATAGGATCGGTGAGAGGATGCACCCCTGCCGAACTCCACTGCGAATCTCAAAGTCCCCCAACGCCTTACCTTTATGCAGAACGCGACATTTCGCGCCGTCATAGGTTGCCTTAATAATAGCCACAAGCTTCTCAGGGATGCTATTCCTGCGCAAGGCCGCCCATATAGATTCCCGGTTCACACTATCGAAAGCCTTTTCGAAATCGATGAAAAGCAAGTGAAGCGGAGAATCGTATTCGGCGCATTGATCGATGATGATTCGCAACGTGTTAATGTGATCGACAAAGGAGAATCCGGATCGAAAGCCAGCCTGCTCTTCCTCAATTGTGCTTTCTAAGTGGTCATTCAGTTTTGCCAGGACGATTTTAGCTATTATCTTGGCAACGGCAGAAAGCACAAAAATGCCTTTCTAATTATTACAGTCAGTGAGGCTACCCTTCTTCGGAAGTTTTATGATCAAGCCTTCCTTGTACTCAGTTGGAAATATCTCTGTATTCCACGCTTTATCAACAAGTGGATGTAGAAAATCGGCAGTTACGCTTGGCGCTGCTTGCTAAAGTTCGGTAGGGATATCGTCGAGTCCGGCGGCCTTTCCTCGTTTTAGTGGAATAATTGAAGCGACTATTTCCTCTTTAGTCGGAGCAGTGAACGGTATATGCACATTTTGATAAAAAATAAATAACTGGCGCAACAGTCCAATTTGAACCATGGCCTCGAGATGAGTTAGCATCATCTCATTTTCTAGATCGTGACGGTCTTGTGCAGAGATGTTTGATCAGCAACACGTTCAACCGAGTTATTTACCCTATAAATGGGTAACCATTTAACAGCTGAGTGGGCTCATAGTCCGGTACGTAAATCCCTTTTTTTTATCGAAAACTACCGCATTCAGTAGGAATCGAATCGCGGCCCCAGTGCGTAGAAGGCGATCGTGCTAACCGTTGCGCCATCCGGACTTCATTTTGATGATTAGCTAAATTATCTATCTGAAGGGGAACTTCACCAGAGGTTACACGGTTCAAGACCACGGCGAAGTGTTCTTTCCACCGTCCCATTTGATCTTCCAAGATAAGTAGCTTTCCATCACTATCTTTCACCGGATGTTAGCAGGACTAACGACCACCTGTAAGCTCCTTGATGACACCGTATACTGCGTTTAAGTTGTTATTTCTTGCGACTTCTTCTGCTGAGGCTAAAAGAGAATTCGCATAAACTCTTGAATCGCATCGCACACAACGCTGAACTTCTCGAGCTTTCTAACGGTAAAGGAGTTCAATGCTGCTTCGATTGTCGTATGATGCTGCAGCCAAACGAACCTTCAGCTCTTTTCTTTCAACAATCCGCTGCCATGAAGCGTCGGACATCCAGGGCTTATTCCAGCAATCCTGGTTTGTGCCAAGGATGAGATCTGCGCTATCAATGTAGGGATTTTTATGGCATTCCAGTCTGTGTGACAGGTTATCTCAGCTGCTTTTCGCGCAATATGTTCATTATATTGTTGTAAGACAGCTGGATTTTTAGTCGAGCTGTGTTGAATTTGCGACGCCTGGATCTTTCGTTGCTAGGGCGGCGCACGGCTGCAATACGCAATGGAGCACTAGCGATCCTAAGGTAATGGTCTCATCCCATCCCAATATCAGCACACTTCTTGTTTCGCACGTCCAGGAGACAACTCTTGAATCTTTTACTAATGGGAAAATGGTTGATCTGATTTTGTGTTGTGCACCGATCAACAGAGCACCAACTGATTTTGTGGTGGTCCTTATGCTCAAACATAGTACCACCGATGAAGAGACTGTGAAAGTTGCAGAACTCTTCAAGTCTTTCATCGTTGTCGATAGGATCACCAAGACCGTGTCTCCACATCACATGTCTGAGCCAATAGCTATCAGCGTCAACTTTTGCATTTAGATCCCCATAACCATTATAATGTCACCTTTAGATGTTCTGCTCTGAACGGCGTTTATTTGTTCGTAGAAAGAGTCTTTGGCCAAGACATTGTCGGTTTCAGTTGGAGTATAACATTGTATTATTCAGATGTTTCTCATTTCGGTCCGGAACCTGGCGGTCATGATTCTGTCGGAAACCGGATCCCAGGATAAGAGACAGTTTGGTGCTGCTCTGGTTAATAGGAGCCCCACACCTGACTTACGACCACTGCCGGTAACTCTACCGGAGTACAACATTACAGTGCTACCCGTTGGAGATATAAGTTCGCCACTGTTCCACCATCTTATCTCACTAACTCCTAAGATGTTTAATATACCTCTGAAATTCACTCTCTAATTGAAAAAATCGAGCCTTCTGGGGACCTTCTGATCCACTGTCCAGGAGAGCACGCACATTTCAAAATCCAATCTTTGTCATTGTACGATAGCCAAAAGTCGTAACCGTTGAGTCGGTCCTTATCCGAGGCATAGTTGACGTTTCGTTAGCATATAGAAAATTTCGGATAGCATACACGTCCTGTCCTGCTGGCATACACGTCCTGTCCTTTGTCGGTTTCAACAACATGTCGGCAAAGGAAAATAAAATAAATAACTGGCGCAACAGTCCAATTTGAACCACGGCCTCGAGATGAGTTAGCATCATCTCATTTTCTAGATCGTGACGGTTTTTGTGCAGAGGTATGTGATCAGCAACACGCTCAACCGAGTTATTTACCCCATAATGGGTACTCATTTATCAGCTGAGTGGGCTCATAGTCCGACACGTAAATCCCCGGAATCGAACCGGGGCCCAGTGCGTTGAAGGCGAATGTGCTAACCGTTGCGCCATCCGGACTACCGGCAAAGGAAAAGGCGTGGTATTATTTTTACGCCCCACAACACATGGGGAATGTTTACCTCAACCAGTTTATCGCACTGCCATTACTGGCGGCTTGACTTGGTTAACAATGGTCAATGACCATTGTCATTCCAGGGGGCACCCACGCGGAGGACTATGGAAGAGGAATTTTTTTGTCTTAAACATAATGAATTATTTTGAAAATTTGAACGTAAGTATTGAGAAATTTTATTTGTTCGAAATAGGGGTTTACCCTTTTCTGGGTAACTCTTCCCCCACGCATGTTCGAGATTTAAATTAAAGCTAATCAAATTATTTACAAACTCATTTTGAATGACTCATCCCATGCGATGAGTACTTTTTCCTTATCCACATTTCAAGGAACTTTTTCTAATTTCAAAAAGCATTTTCTCCGTAAATCCTGGAAGTGCGGAGATGATTTTGATACTAATTCTTAGAATTTTATGGAGAGAATAAAATGTCTAAGAGCCTAGTGTACAATTCACAGTATAAACAGAAAATTAGTTAAACGTCGTTTAAAATTGAATCTCCGTTTAACCAGCGTTCGTGTTGAGCCTGTTGCACAATAAATTCTAACGAACGTTTAGCCAAACAGCCGTTTAACCAATTGGTGGTGATTAAACAGTAGACTGTAGTTTAACCAAAAATTGAGAACCACGACAAACAAAAGGACAATTTAATTTCATGTGTGATATTTCTGTGTTGTCGATGTTGTAATGTACATATACACTACATATGTATGGATAATTGGCTAACGCGTTTGCTAACAAATGACTGCCATCGAAATGAATAGAAACCAAAAGATAATATTACATTCCGTGCAGCATGCGATATGAATCCGCGTAATGTCGCATAGGTACATGCGTGTTGGGTTTTTCAGGGATTTGTAGTAAACATTAAAACTCTTATAAAATCTGTCAAATGTTTGTCCGTCTGTCCATGGAATATCTCTGTGTGACAACTATAAGGTTAAGAAATAATGAAGATCCAGGATTAATCAGATATTCAGTTATTTAATTAGAGTATTGCTAGCTACTTTTTTTGTTTTGTGAGAAGATTCTTTGTATAATTATTCAAGGTTGCAATCGGCTAAGCTTCTTTATGAGTACAACAGTTCACCTCATGAAATTTGGAAAAAAACCTCAGACGTTTCTTTTGTCTATTGACATTGGTCACTACAAAACCCTCCGATCGGGGACGCGTTCCTTTACGACGACAGAGTGACGTTGACTTATCAATTGATGTAAGGGCCGCCGATGACTCTTACTGTTCAGCTTTTAACGGCGTTTAAGTTGAATCAATAGATTTAAACAGTGGTTTAGCTATTGTACATCAGGTCTGATCGGAGTCTGTTGATTAAACGGCGGTTTAACAATCAGTAGTCCGGATGGCGCAACGGTTAGCACGTTCGCCTTCTACGCACTGGGCCCCGGTTCGATTCCTACTGAATGCGGTAGTTTTCGATAAAAAAGGGGATTTACGTGTCGGACTATGAGCCCACTCAGCTGTTAAATGAGTACCCATTTATGGGGTAAATAACTCAGTTGAGTGTGTTGCTGATCACACACGTCTGCACAAGACCATCACGATCTAGAAAATGAAATGATGCTAACTCATCTCGAGGCCATGGTTCAAATTGAACTGTTGCGCCAGTTATTTATTATTTTTTTTTTAACAATCAGATGTCGTTTAAACGTCGATTGTACACCCGGCCCTAGGCGGCTATTACACTATAAAAGTTCTTTGTAAAATATATTTTATAAAAGTTTTATTAAAACTTCTTTTATAAAAGATAATTTACCATCAAAGCTGTAGTATTATGTGGATTCCAAAACTTCCCCATGGGAAGTCATTCATTTAGTTTTTGCAGCCCTTACGATTGAGAGGCAATTTTAGCCTTCACTTCAATTACTTTATAATACCACAACAGCAGCGCAGCACCGTAGTCTATAATATCACTCACGCGAATACGTTCCTTAATTTTTTTAGTTTAGTTTTTCTTCAATCAAAGGAAAAATCTTCGCCAGCCAACTTCAAGATTTGGTAGTCACAGAGTACTAAAAAATTTCGAATTTCATTAAGTCATTACAACTTCGTAAAAACGTTTCAAATTTGTAAGTATTTGTGATTGGAGCTTTTGACCGCAAAACTCAAAGACAGTAACACTGTAACTTGGCTTTCATACTGTATTCCCTAAGGCGACAATAATCTGTGGTGACATTGGTTGGTTTTTAGGGTGCGATTCATTAAGGGCTCGGTGGTTAATGATAAGATAAAAATAGCGACAGCAAGAGGAAAGCATAACAATTAACGGCACTAAGCTACGAAATTCCTTCCCATCCCTTAATTGCTTGTGTTTTTGTGTAAACGGAAATAATTACGAAACAAGACGGAATGGTATTTTCCATTTAGCTAAGAAATAAAATATTTTAACGATTATATTCGATGGATATGGAAGAGTGTTTAGAAACAAAATGTGGTTAATAAAGAATCCAGTTGTTTTACAAGGTTATATAGTGTGTTATATACACGTTGCAGCAAAATCATGAATTTCAGCGGCTACTTATTGATTTTGCAATCGCTGAAATTGCAATAAGTTCGGGCATTATTAAATCAGAACCTCTTTTAATAATCATTTCATGGTATGGGTGGTTATTTTTTATCCCTCTAATTTAATTAAAATTCAATGATTCAATTCAATAGTGATGAAAGAAAAAATAGTAATAATTTCATTATTTGTCAAAACAGCCATACTCTCATAATTTGTGTGCAGATGCGGCAAGACATTCGCTAAATATATGAGGCGAATAGTTACATACAGTCGTCCAGTGTTATAATTAAACATTTAGGCCTGGCATCCACTTGCAATTTTTGATTTCTCAATCATTAAATTGCATTTCTGTGTCCTAAGGGCTAATATGAGAGTCCGCACATATGCAATCGCAATTCACTTGCAGTGAAACGATTTGACTTTTGGTTCAAATTACTCAAGTTGCAACTTATTGCGCAATTGCCATAAAATGCATGTGACCAAATGGTGATCCGTACACTTGAACTCTAATGATTGCATATTGAAATTGTCGAGAGGAGAGCACGGCAGCAGCTTGTGTAGAAAAATATCTATTTTCGGGAATGTATCTGTTGTTGGCGTTTGCGCTTGCAAATATAGATAAGATGAGTATCATATAAATCGGGGTGATGGGGCTAATGCGCTGGAGTACTGTAAATGGCATTTTGAGTCCCTTGATAATAAAAAGGGACCTTCTTGGGAATGAAGCGAAATACGTAGACGTGCGAAAATTTGAACTAATAAAAACCAGGCGAGTTCAAGTTAAAGGGGGTTTCAAGTTATTGGATAGATCTTTTTTGTTTATTTTTAGTTATTTTACTTATGTATTAAGTACATTAAAAAACAAACATTATGTAAAATGTAAAGTCATTAATCAGTGTCAATTGCGGTCGTGTTTTCTAGCGTCCAAGTGTTACAGTATTGAACTTCTTTTTTCAGCCCAGTGCCTATAGGTACTACAGGGGCTGCTGTGATTAACCACAGCACACATCGACGACTTTTGGGTTCGTTGTGTTACCATACCAAATGCAGTACACTTTACCCTGAGGCACCGAACCAATGGCAATATAGACAATATCGGTATCATGTGAATAGGGGTCTTGAGACGAATGCTCTGGAGTACCCCTGAAGGCATTTAGAGTCCTTTGGTCAGGAAAAAAGAAAGGGGCAAGTCGATGATTTTTGGTGCTTTGCATTGCCTGAAGGGCTTGTGGTGCTATCCGTAATTATGCCATTCCGCTTTTTAGCAAACTTCGCTCAACACATGACAGGCACACGATCGTCGCACATTGTTCGCGACTAGCGAACGGCACACAGTGCTGTGGATTTTACATGGAGGTGTTTTGGTACAAGCTACTGTGACTACCGACGGTATCACACGTTCGCAAGCTATGAGCGATCGCGTTTGCGATTTGTGGCTGTGAAATGCAGTATATTGAAGCGAGGATGATTGAACACGGCGTCTGTTCAATGCATAATTTTTATATGTACAATACATATAATAGGCGTGTTTTTTGTACTACGCGGTGCAGGTAGAACGACATACATTACAACTACTACCCCCTCGAAATTCATTTTGAAACTGAACTTAAACTTGAAGAATAAGAAACACAAAAAGCGTATTGCGATTGCATCCAAAAATTATAAGTGGGCGCTTAGCTTGCAACCGAATAGTTTGCCTCCATATGTGGGTGAACAATAGTACAATTGCCACTAAGTGATTGCGCAGCTGAGTAATTGCATATGCGCGGCTAGCCTTAATTTAAGTTCCATTTTGAAAGCTAAGTTCTCTCTTCACTGTACTTCTGTCAATTGAAACCCGTCGTCGGAGTGAGAGGCATTTTTATCTGGACGATCGTCCAAACGCAAGAATTTTTTTTTTTTTTTGTATCGAACAAGTTCTTGCAAAATATTATGACCAACGTGGCACGGACTTTAGTTTGTTACTCCTCTTTTCAGACAAGGTTTTCATTGAAGGTCATTGTCCAAAACATTGGTTGAAAAAACGGTATTTTACTTCCATACTTACTTCAAAATATTATGCCCTTTTATGAGAATTTATTCCAAAACCTTGCCATTTAGAATTACGTCAAAGGAAGTGATCGATATGCATACCACTTATTAGATTAATTTGGACGCTCTTATCAGCTAATTAGAACATTGGCGATAAATATGTGCCAGACAGATGTATTACTCAAATTTTCCAAACATAAGGTGACCCAGATTGAACGGAACACCGTAAATCTGGCCTTCAATTCGTGCAACACTAGCATATACTCGTATATGTAGTGTTGCACGAATTGAGTACTGATAACCTATCAAAAATTGAACACTGATCAAATGACCATACATTTCAAAAAATTTTCAATTATTGTCTGGACTTGAATTTGATAATTTCGATAGAAACGAATCCTTCATTTGACTTGCAAAATCGTCATTCTCCGATATTCCACGAGAAAGTAACTAGGCCGTCATCTATTCCGGCAGATAAAGGCTGCGTTATCAATCACATGATAAGGATGAATAAAGCCATTGATGGAATACTAGATTAGAACTAGAATGACGACAGGGCATCGGATTCTGATGGGCTTGTAAATATATTATGAACGTAAGCATGAGTAGGAAGGATATTTGGCTATGAACTCTTTGGATTACCTCAGGCGAATTTCGTTTATGCGCCATTTTGCATTTGTTAATGACTTCATTCTGGCTGAAGGTGATTCCCTATGCGAATCGATAAATATTCGGTGTTAATGTGTGAATATAGTTATAACTTTTTCTGTTCGACGGAAATATTGAATGAAATTGAAATAACAAAGTGGGAGCCCATGAGGCGATGAGTCCATAATCTTTTAGCATGGGCCCGAGATCACCATTAGTACTGAGTAAAACCAAGGCTTTCAGAAGGGTGAATCGGTCGCTCACATGCTCATGAGCTCATCGACTTACCGACCGATGATGGCTTTAACACCTACCTCACCTTGGAAAAATGTTCTTCGAATTTTTGTGTTTGTGCACTCTGTGAAGATAAACACTGCACCAGCCAAAGAGGTGTTTACGGCTCACATTTTCGTGCAAACACCAGATCTTAAAATTTATGCTCAATCAAACATTTTATGAAAATTGTTCTGGTGTGCGGTATGCTTGACATGTAGCAAATGTAGCTCTACAGAGTATCGATGACTCATGGACTCACCAACTACGAGTTTTTTTTTCTCATCAATACAATTTTTGGTATATATGTACATATTTCACCGGGGACGCATCGTGGTCGGCGCCTTGGCCCTTGGCTAATAGTGACTTTACCGCTGTATAGAGCGAACGAAGCGAGCGTTTAATGGGGGTGTACTGAGGGCCGAAACTCCTTAAGCCACGCGAGGGGAGTGCGAAATCATCTCAATTTAAAACCCCTTATGGGTCACAGACGCGAACCACAATTTATGGCGACAATGAGTCGAGGCAGGCAAGATTCTGACGATATGAAAAAGAATCTATTCAAAGAATCGCAGTGCGTACTAGGCGTAAGGTGCCGAAGTAATAAAAAATCATTACAAACATAATTCTACGACTCATATATTTATTCATTTTTATACATTGAAAATATAATAACGATTGTCTATATACCTATTAGTAGTCCAGGCTAGGAAGTCCGAAGAGACTTGATTAGGAAAAAAAATCGTGTGGTTTTGAAATTTAGCACAAATGTTGGATACAGTTCCCTGAATATGTGCCTAAAAGTCCCCGATGATAGGGAGTCCAAGTGTAGAGTAGTGGGGCCAAAGGTCCTTTTTCACTTCTCCTTGATTATTTTGAAAACTATGCACTCTACAAAAAAATGTCTTAGGCCGAACAGGCACATAAAATTTCCTATAAAATAATATACATATTATACCCTCGATTAAAATGGTTTATTATACTCTAGACCATGAAATAATATGTGATAAATTGAGTTGTTCGCGAGGGAAAAGTGCACTGTAACTCATGATAGAATACAGTTTGCGATGTTTGCGGCTCTCTCTTCAAGTTTTCCTCAATTTTTTGGCGAAAATGGAACAAAAAATATGAGAAAAAAATGATTTTTATCCCATATTTTTAATCGATTTTAGTGAAAAAAAAAACCGAAATATATTTAAGGAAAACCTGAAGAAACGGCCTTTCACTCCCATTTTCTGACACTTCCTGACCCCCTATCAACGAAAACTTTTGAGCATGTATTCAAAGCATTGCTCATTATTTTTTTTCCATTTTTAGTTAGATGTTAAAACTAAAAAAAAAAATAGAAAAAGTAGGGTAGTTTGGGGCATTTTGTATGGGAGGTAGCCTTGGTTTTCATCCGATTGAACTAATTTTTACAAAGAGGTCTTCTTAGGTCATAAGCAATCGAATTTGACCCGCCTGCTTTTATTAGGTACTGAGTTATTGGGATATTTGTAAAAATAATATTTGTAGGGGAGGTAGAAGTACCTTTGGTCGGATCGTCCCCATTTCCAGCACAAACCAACGAGATATTAGTAGGAATATTTTACCAAATATTGATGCTGCTTACTGTATTCTATGGGGAGTTATCGTGCGGTTTTCCCTTGAGAATAAATCAATGTACCATACACTGTTTCATGGTCTAGAGACTCTTGAGTATAATAAACCATTTTATGGTCTTGGGCTTAATATATCATTTTGGAGGGAATTTGATGTGCTTTGATGCGGCCTTGCGACATTTTTTTGTAGTTTCCAAAATAATCAAGGAAAACTGAAAAAAAAAAACCATTGACCCTCTCTCCACTACACTTTCAGATCACCTATCATGGGGGATTTTGATCACATATTGAGGGGACTATCCCCAACAATTGCACCAAATTTCAAAACTACACGACCTGTTTTCCTAATTTTCGCTCGTAGCCTGGACTAATAAATCGGTTTGTTAGCTTAAATCCAATAGTAGACCATTGGGCTTTTAAGTGGAATTTTCCAGTCCAATATTAAAGTAAATGTAAAGTTAGCTCTGAAGAAGGGCATAGGTTAGGTTTGGTAGCAGGGTTACTAAAACAGTATACTTAGACCAAAAACATAGGTCCACATAGGAGAACCGAAAAATCATATTAGAACCAGCCGGATCCACTGACGAATCCAAGAATTTGCCCCACCTGCGCCTCAGTCAATTCCCCAAAATGGATATCAAAGCATATACCAAGAATTGACCTCCTCAACTGTACAAAAGCATGGCATTCGCAGAACAGATGAGTAACACTTTCCTCCTCCTCCCCACAGCTCCTACAATAATCAGAGAAATGAAGCCGAACCCGCCTAGCATTTTCGCCGATAAGGCAGTGTCCAAAAGCGCCCAGCCGACCACCAAGCTGATCTGGTACTTGGTCAGCGACAGTAGTTTAGCAGTTCGGCTTATATTCTGCCTCAGCCAGATAAGCTTGGCGACGCTATTAGTCCATCGAAGGTGGGATTCCCTGACCGCAGCTGATTTTATTCTGATTTAACCAGGGAAATTGGTTTAGCGATATCGCTGCTAAGCTTCAAAACTACATCGGTGGCTCTCTCTGGAGCATAGATATATATTAAACAGATATAAAATAGGCACAGAGTGGGGGTAAAAATTTGGAAATCAAGTTATGGTTGACATATTCGCGTCTGCGCAGTGAAACACGCACAACACGTATTAATATTTGGCCCAGGGGCCCGAGGAGCGAGGGGCCAAATGCTTTGTAAATGTCAAGATTGTGGCTGAGTGGCCGATGGCGTAACGACATTTACCGAACGTATAGCGACCGCGTGCAAATGGGTAGCAGTGCGCATGCGCGAGTTGGTTCGAAAATAACCTGAAGCACAGAGTGGGGATATTACGATTACAGATCTGTTGAATTTTTATCTATGCTCAGGGGCGATCTCATCAGCCCTGCACTCCGATAGGCCTTTCGATGTGCAAAACCCTGATTCGAGGGATTTTACTGCGGCTTGACAATCCGTAAAGATAGTGATTTTCGACGTGGAGATCGCGTGTAGAACCAACCAAGTCGATTACTTAATCGAAAAAATCATTGCTCAAAACAAAATGGCGAATTCTTTCTGTTTTCTTGCCTGTTAAGCTAAGGTCGAAACAAATTTATTTCATCTTCAATGCGAATTATTTTAAAATTTTGAAATCCAAATGTATTAGAAAAATAATACATTTGGAAAGCCAATACATTAGAGCAAGTTTGTCAAAATTGTAGATATGCCACTTCAAAGTACCGTTACAAAATTTTCATTTGAATTTTCAATAAAACAACTTGAAATTTCTTCTTAGTTTGGATAGTTGTATCTTTGAAGTAACGGTGATTTTGGAAATCCGAAAAAAATTATTTTGTATGAAATTTTATGTAGTTTTTGTAAATGATGTCAAATCACAGGTTCGGTGCTTGGAATGTGGCAAATTATGATTTTGTGTGGCAGGTCACGGTGTTTGATGACATTTACAAGAACAGTTATATCTTGGTAACGGTTAAAGATATGCGAATTTAATTGGTGCCATTATTCCTCAAACTTAGTGTGGTACAACCCCTAACAGTATTGCCCACCTAACGTGGGACACCCTGTATAGTCCCCAACATTTGTGTAAATTAAAAAATATACACGATTTTTTTCCTATTATTCGGTTGTTGCCTGAACTATTTATCGCCGTTGGAAATACTATCACCCCACCTCACTTGATGCTAACTTTACACAACTTCTTTACTAATATTTGACGTGCATTTATTTACATTAGTCCTTGTGATCAAAAAATTATTCAAGCAAATTATGGTCGGTACATTTACATTTGTCAAGTTCTGCGTTTGATGTCAAAATATGTATATATCGTACCTTACGACTGAAAATCTTTAACACTCATCTGAATTTATTAAAATATATATGTGTGTACCGACAAATACCAGGAAATCTACCATATAATCAGTGAACTGAAGGACGTATGCGACTCCTTTCGGTGTCATCAACGAACCATCGTGACTGTAACACATATATATTTCACAGTTAACGTTCTATTCATGAATTTTTCCGCAATAATGTTTATTTCGAGTGTAAAATTCAATTTGGATGGAAGACGGCTGGGAGACGAGCCTCTATTTGTCTGCATTAAGCCGATGTAAATCTATGGCGCCAGTATGACAACTTGAACCTATAATCTAAATCGATCAACCCCCACAGCTCTCACACAAGCGCCAATTCATATTGGCACCACACCATCCTTATCATCTGCCTCGCCCATCATCATTCTCATGTTTGAGTTCATGTTCATGTTATCCTCAATCCCTACAGCAATGTTCCTGGAAGTTGCCTAACACGGAGACAACATGCGGAAATCATCAAGTGGTTGTCGATGCTGTTTATGCTGATTGAAAGGAACGCAAACAACGGGTTTCGTAGGGATGGTTTTTATTTTTCAACCTTCAATAAGACTGGCGAGAGCCGCTCAAACGAAAGGTTAAATTGTTAAAACAGAAAATAAATACAGACAGTAATTGTAATCCAGGATGGTCTAATTCAAATCAAATCATTCTCACCATTTAGCAGAAACGGCATTAAAACTCCAACAAAGAGGCAACGAAGTGTATATTACTGGTATGGAATAATGTAACTACGAGTATATACGAGTACTTCAAGGATGGTCATCCTGTTAGTGATAATTATCAGTTGATAGTTAAGATGTCATAAAAACTAAACTCCGTTTGTGAAACATTTCTTTCTCGCCAATAAGCGGATGCATGGATCGACAGATGAGTTTATGATAAGTGGAACACACAGGAAGATATAGCAAGTTGGTCTAGAAATCAAGCAAATGAAACCAATCAAGGTATGTACTTTGGATTAAACGTTTCAATGATTGTTTGGTTCTTCTATCATGACTTTCAAATACAGTCGAGAACGGATAAATGCAATCCCCTCTGGCGGCGAAATTGATTGCACTTATTCGTTGCAAAGGTAGGCCAGTAAAATTTAGTTAATTTGGGGGTCTTACACGAAGTAATGTGGAAAAAGTTTTAATCCCTTCTATAGATTCTAAACACATCGAACCTGAGTTCGCACGGTCGCAGAAGGTGGACTTAACTTTCGGCAGGCTAAAACCTAGAAATTTTAACATTTTGTTTTTGTTTTTTAAATATTTTTCTTATAACTTCTAAATGGTGCCTCGGAGCGAAAAAAGTTTAAATGGCTAAGGCTAAGTTTGTTTTTATCGGATTAATTAAAGAGATATTTTTGACTGACAATTTGACAGGCAACAGGCATTTTAAGCTTTGTAAAATCGCCGAGATTACTTTAATTAAAACGCAGTAACCCGAAAACTACATCAGGTAGAACATTGCAGTAAAGGCTGAATCGCAGTTAATATCTTACTCTAAACCTGAAAAATAGCCTGTAGAAATTGGGTTAAATATTTATTAGACATAGCTCTGAAAAATCAAATAAAAATGGTGCGCAGTGTGCTCAATTAAAATCTTGCTGTCTTATCTTACTTTTCTCGAGTTTTCACCTACCCTTTGTATTAATTTTATAAGGAAGAAAAATCCCCGTTTTGTTGTAAATAAATTGTGATGTATAATCCAAATTTTTAAATTTCGAACAATTACGGCCATTTAATTTAAGAAAATACACTTGTGCACACATTGTTTTTATATCCCAAAGCTGTATCTACAATAGTAAACAATTTATCTGATTTGCCCGGAATATTTTTATTTTTTACCTATAGGGTGGGATATTAGCTGCAATTCAGTTTTTACTGCAATGTTCTATTATGTGTAGTTTTTGAGTTATTCCGTTTTTATTAAAGTAAGGCTGGCTATTTTGTAAAGCTTAAAATGCTTGTAGCCAGTGAAATTCCTGTAGGCCCCTCACACTAGACAAATTTTTGCACAAAAATATAAGAGCTTTACTCTTATACAAAAATTTGCGGAAGCAAAGCTCTAAACCACGAAATTTTCAAAGCCATTTGAAAATTTTAGCGGACACTTCAAATTTCAACTATTTAAATTTTTTGCGAATGAAGTGCCGTATGAGGGCAATTACACTCATCCATTCTGTCTGTGGACAGTTCCTGAGCTCTTTTATTTAGACACTCCTAAATTTTGCAATTCGAGGCACCGCTTAGAAGTTACATATAAGGAAAATGCTAAAAGAGGGGCTCAAATGTCTCGGATTTTCACCTGTCAAAAGTTAAGCTCAATTGATGCGACTGTTTGAACTTAGCTTCCAAGTATTTAGGATCTATAGAAGTGATTACAATTCTTTCCTAATTATTTCCTATAAGGCCGCCAAAATTTCCTAAATACGCGCGCGAAAAAACATTGCACTCATTCGTTGTTTGTTTGTGTTTATGATGGGCCTGTCACACATTTCCATTTCACTCAAGCGTGTTTTGCACTTATGCGTTTTAAATTTATACTTATAGAGGTAATATTATATGTAAAATGAGCAGAGGTTAGAAATAATTATTAAAAGAATTAAAAAATAAATATTTATTAATTTTCAAAACTACTTCCGGCGTTTCGGGTTCGAATCCCGTCCACGACGACGTTCGTGGCCATGGATGTGCAGGAGGTGTATGCTGGCAACTGTATTCTCCGAAACCAGTTTATGCCAACGAAACGTCAACTGGGCCACATGGAACAGTTGACGCGCTATGCCCCACAAGGGGTTAGGGCAATTGAGTAGTAATTTTCAAAAAAGCATAATAATTATGTATATAATTATTAAAAACTCATTGCGAGCAAAAATAATAATTATATAATTAAAATATTACAAATGAAAAAAAAAGAACAAGAAAAATTAATAAAAAATTGTTATTTCCTCGAAAATAACTATTATGTATCTCGAAAATACAATAATTATTGTATTATCGTGTAAATTTCTTTTAGACTGTGAATACCCTACGCTCACAGTGTATGCAATCTCCGCATCATGATTTCAATCGCTCAATTGATCTGCTCTTGAGCGGCCACTTCCCCTTCGTAGCAAACTATTTGTTTTTCTCAGGGAATGGGAGCCCTACATTTGACAATTCACAGGTGTATGTGTGTTGTCATATGAGTGACATTTGTTTGTGTACTAAAAGCGCAAATATAATCCCCATCTATGTAGATTCATGTCGTGCAAAAGTAAGTAAAGTGTGATGTTAAAAAATAATTGCAGCCGTGCCATTGTATTTTAGCGACTCAAATATCAAAAATTTGCGGTGTCTGTTGTGCTGTTCAACCACGAAGCAAGTCTTTTGACAGGTAATGGCTCCTCAAATGTGTAGTGGAGGGGATATTTTGATACATAGCGCTACCTTCTGCTATTGGCTGCCTGAATGCAAGCAGTGTTTCTCTTCTCGTATATGGATCATAGTGTGCGTGCGAAGAATTTCATATGCAGTAACAATTGTTGCCACCTGACGAAGCTAAATAAAAGACCGGTCAGTCGCTTTGTACGGAAATACATAATACAGCCGTTGCCACCTGCAACAACAGAACATTTTATGATGATGAAATAGTGAAATAGTAGTGCATTATGGTTTCAATTTTTGACGAGGGCGGTTCGCGTTTGTTTACGTGAAAGTGATCTTTTTTGTGCTAATTCATTTGAATTATGTCGGCGCGACAACTCAGTCGATTCTTGTTAATGGTGGTCCTGCGTCTGATTCTCTCTCAATTGCCCTAACCCCTTGTGGGGCATAGCGCGTCAACTGTTTGATGTGGCCCAGTTGACGTTTCACGGCATAAACTGGTTTCGGAGAATGCAGTTGCCAGCATGCACCTCCTGCACATCCATGGCCACGAACGTCGTCGTGGGAGAGGCTGATGCCTCAACATACTGCGCTACCGCTGCGTTTGATTATCTTAATAATATTAAATTTCAAAAATATGTCGCCGAAACGGCGCAAAAATGGAAAACAGCGACGAAATTGTAACTAGTGGAGAGCAGGTACGGGAAAGCGGAACGAAAATCCCGGACATACTGGACGCAATTTTTTTCAAAATTGGTTCGTTCAACTGAAAAAACAACTTGTTTAGTACAGAATAGTACAGTACAGTACGGAATATACAAATTCCCATAAAACTTGTAAAGGCTACATCAACGTGGCCTCAAACTTCTTAAAGCACTTAAGGGGAAAACATCCCCTAATCACCAGCGTAAGCCGGTGGCAAAGGTGTGCACAGATCCAAAATTTTACAACGATATTTTGAACTTTAAATTTGACAACAGTTGCCCCTACGTATTGGTTTTCTAACGGTATTATTCTTTGATTTTGTTACAATTGGATTTGAAAATTTCGAATTATACGTAAGTATTAAATATAAAAAAATGGAGATGAAGCAGCTAGTCCAACTAGAGGGGAATAGAAAAAAAAATCAAGTTGTTTTCACATTCGGCACAATTGCTGTGAAGAGAGTCCTCTGAATATACACCCCAAAGTCCCCGTCGTGTTGTGTCATATTCATATGCGAGTCTGACCGGCATTTTCATCTTATGCTTCATAGTTCGTCCCAATCTTCCTATCGAAATCATCGTTCATATCGCGCAGGAAAAAATAATAATTATTAATATTTATATCAAATTTGAAATAATTATAATTGTAATAATTACTTTTTCAGATGGAAAATGTTTTAATAATAAATATTTATTATTTTAAAGCTCAAAGCTTAGATAATATTGTAATTATATTTATAATAATTATTGATTTAAAAAAATTTGTCCAGCCTCTAAAAATAGGTGAAAAATCACCTGGCTTTCATATATTTTACAATAATGCGGTTTTTGCACTTAAGCGTTTATCCGTTTTCGACTGTAATAGAGTCTAAGTACGCCCACAGACTGTCGAACTCCAACTCAAACTCGAACACGAACATGGTACAACTGGACCGGTTTGTGTGTCTCTCGAACTATTCAGAGAACATCTGTACCAGGTTCGTGTTGGACTTGGAGTTCGTGTTCGCCAGTCTGTGGCCGGGCTAAGACACATCTTATATTCTAAGACATTTTTCATCAATAAAAAATGTATGAATGCTATCGACTCCTAGTGCCACGTCCTTCATGTGATTCTGCCTGTTGAGCAGCCGTCATGAAAAAAAAGTTCAACAAAAACCCAATTGACGAATCTATATATCAAGCTGATAAGATAATGTTACTTTCATTTAATTAAACAGGATTCACCACATGAAGCCATGTTATCATCAAGAAGTGGATTGTTTAATTCTTATCCATCCTCCCTCTCTTTTTTCCCTTTATCTCTGCCTTTCCATGTTTCAGTAATTTCGACTACGAGTCGAAAATGCCACTTGATTAGGGTGCCAGTTGATAAAATTCACAGCTTCTCAGTGCTATCGTCGACAAATCAATTAGAATTTGACGGTATTCTGGTTCTAAATGATACAAACAAGTAATTAAGGACACTGGATCAATTGAAGAATGAGACGGGGTGAAAAGTGGTGTGTTTAAAAAATAATGAGAGTTTTTTTTAGCAATTAATGGGCGTATTTTCGTAGCCTATTCAGTCTGGTGAAAATTATGGAAGATTTATATTTAACTTCTACTCAAAGGATGCAATGCTTTATCGTCTGAATTGCTGTTGGTTTTCAGGCATGTCCTGCTTCGGTAGTGTTGTATTTTTCATGCAAACCAAAAGACACTTTTAAACTACGTATATAATGTACTTTAATTTGATCTACTTCTTGGTTGACTTTAAATGCTTTTTTTAGGTGCAATTAGCCACATTTAATATCGCCATAGTTTTATTATTGAATTGTATGCTGGCAGTGTCCATCGTCCGAAACTGGTTTATGCCAACGAAATGTCAGCTAAGTTGGAATAGTTGACGCGCTATGCCCCACTGGGGTTTAGTGCAATTGAGTAATTGCCATCAGTATCAATGGACAGCTAATAGATTCTCCAACATTTGCTCTTTATAATGTCATTTTTAGGGTTTTGTAGAAAAAACAGAACCCTTTCAAAATCGGTCAAATGTCCGTCTGTCCATTGTACAATATATATTGAATGGGCTGAAGGCACAAACATGAAATTTAGTGAGATGTATATAAATGTTATAATTCGCTACTTTTGATATTATAACCCACTTGCCTATTTGTTAACCCTAGAAAGATAACCTACGTCGCAGAGGCGCTCGCAAAAAAAAAATATATCGTTGTACTATATTTTTACATCCGACGTGACTATTTACTTGTTCTTTTCGCCCTCAGTCTTTGATCAACGCTTTCGTGAGACGCCTTTGTCGTCAGATCCGGTGTTATGATGAAATATCCATTCATGTCTTGTACAAAATACCACACATTTTTTTTTGTGGAAAAATTAGGAAAAATGTTTGATTTGACTGCATTTGAACCATATTTCTTGGTGCCTTTCATTTTTCCGGACTTATAACTATAATTGAATGTATGTAGAACAAAGACTAATTTTGTATCACATTTTAAGCAACAAGTTCCAACAAACCGAAAACTATTGTTATTTGTTTCTTTTTAAGAGGTCAATGTATTTTTATTTTAAATTCATAAAAATTAAGATAGCCAATAAGTAAATCGTTTCTATTTATAATAATATAACTACACGTTTAAAATTAAATAATAAAAAAGTTAACAAAATTAATAAGAAACCGTCATTTTAATAGTGGGCACCTCAGAGACGTATGGTTATCTACAACGCAGCTTCCAATATGGTTACCTTTCTAGGGTTAATTGCCTTAACCCCTCCAGGGGCATGGGCGCGTCAACATCTCCAGCATTTTTATGCCTTGTCGACGTTTCAACAGCAAATTTTCTTTTCGGAAAATGCAGTTGCTAGCATGCACCTCCTATCCGCGTCGTCTTTATACTGACAACCTCGGAGCACTGTGAGAGTTCTATTTGTACCCAGAGGCAGTTTTTGATCGCGCCGAGATTGGAACTTCGAGCTCTAGATTAGTATCGTAAAGCGGTGACCGAACGACCACGGCCACCGAGTGCGATTCCGTTTGCCTATGTTTCTGAATTTCATTTCCCCTCTGTGGGATGCAAAGCACAGAAGGAAACATCTCCGATCATTTGAATGTTGGAGTCCAAATCGCAGACGAGCCGATTACGAGACGAGCCGTGTGAGCAAACACTAAAACTAGTGCATTCAGTACGAATCGAACCGGGGTTAAGTGCATAGATTGCGCCATCCGGACTACTTACTATCTTCCTAAAAGGAAATGTGTGAACCTGTATGTTCAGTAGAAGTTTCCACTTTAAGGTACAAATAGGAATATTTTCTGCGAATTTGAAGGATACATAATATGTATTCATATTAGGTATTGTACATACGAGTACATATACATATTAATTCTGTTTTATTTGCTCCCGTAGTATTCGTTACGTTCCCTCATTCCTTATAAATATGTACATACATACATATTTCTACTTTCCTTGGAAGAAATACTTACTATCTAGCCCTTCTCAGCTATAATTAGAATTTCCAAAGTTCTCGCATGTAACATGATTGTCATTACTTTTAGTATAAAAAAGAAGTCTTAGTTGATACGATATAATCAAGCAAACTCATCATTCGTTCCAAGGATTAAACCATCTAGATTGATGGCTTTACTACACTGGCAGCATAAATAGCTTTGCAAGGAGATAAATTGCCCACAATGTATGACTCTTATGTATAAACAAATGTGAAACAATTCCTCAATTTGCTTCATTTCAACTATAATAATGAAACTTACACCATTTTCTTACAGGTTAACGTACTATCCGATGGATATGCGACATACGTACCGAGAGCAACGGATATGAGCTCAGCTTAATATCAAATTAATTTTGTCTGATAAAATCCGCCGCAACCCAGGCATCATCCTCCAAATAACATTTTGCCGTGGCAACATTACAATTGGAAACGATGAAAGCCGGAATTGTGGCGTCTTCCGCGGCAAGTATATCGAAGGAAGAGGACGCCATTTGTACTGCAGAATTGTTTTCACCGCAAATACAAAACACAAACTCGTATTTTGAGCAATTTTCATCCGGTGCTCTTGATGGTGCGAGTGACGGAATTATGGGGGGGACGACGCTCGTCACAACGGAGAATGGTTCCAATCATGCGACATCCTACAACGAAATTGACAGTACAAGGCCACGAAGGACGAGCCGTCGAACGCAGCCGGTAATGAGATTGTACAAATTGACACAGGACTCGCAGGACGTAAATTAACGATTGCCACATTCTCTTTGTGTTTGCCATTGTTTGCAGATGAACACTTTTGACCCAGACATGACGGACTCTAGCTCACAAAGTGATGACACCAGCGGCGGCGGTGGGAGCAGCAATGGTGGAACACGAGCATCAAGTCGAGGACGAACGAGTAATGCGGGTGGGACGTCGCGACGAAAGAAGGGTACCCTAAATGCCAAGGAACGAAACTTAAGGAGATTGGAGTCCAACGAACGAGAACGAATGCGAATGCACAGCTTGAATGATGCATTTCAGGTAAACGAGTCTCTTCTTATTTATGTATGTGACGAAATATTGGGAGAATTGATGAAGTCTTAAGGACCATAATGAAATATCTTGGATACTACAATATTTTATTACTTGAATGACGCCCGCAGGGCAGAAGCGAAAAATTGAGAATAGGGAGCCAAATTTATATCATTTTATCTTCAGAGAGTATATTCTCGAGACCATTTCATTGATTAGCTGATTAACCCCCTATTTTTTGAACAAGCCGGTCCCACAAGTTTTTACCTCTATTAACAGGCCCGTGAAAAGGGGAGGGGGCTCCCACTTATCTTTTGACTCCTGTCATCAGTCCTGTGATCATGTGTCGATGTGTCCTTCTGTGTTTTAACACGGGCTCCAGCTCATTATAAGTAGCTACCACACCGAGAGCAAAAGAGCAGAAAGAAGAACCATCGTCCAATCCCCGCTAGGTGTTAGGGCAAATAGTAGGGTCATGTCATGATCATCCCAAAACAAAATCCAATTTATGGTGGAATCTTCCGTATTATCTCTCCAAATTGGAGGGGGGGGGGGGGATATGTCATATAAAATCCTCCCTTCTCAAGCTAATATAATTTTGTTATCGGGATATGTCGGGGGGGGGGGGGGGGGGGGGTTAATTTAATTGGGGGATAGTTCGCAGAGCCTTCTACCACTACCATCCGCTTTTCTACTACAACTAACAACTAAATTGAAGTAAGGTTACAATTATTTGTGGTTTTTCGACTGGAAACTCGTGTCTGAGAAGCCATTCATAGCAACTTTTTCAAATAACTCAAAATTGGGTTGGGCAAACGCAAATTATGGTTGGCAATCCTGGGCTAACGATAGGCAAACGAAATAGCGTCAAGTAGCGTCTAAAAATGCGAAATTTGAGTGGTCGGTAAACGAAAATAATGGTTGGGCAATCCTGGGCTGACGTTGGGCAAACGAAATAGCAAGAAGTAGCGTATGAAAATGCGATTTGAATACTTATTTTTAAGTGTTCCCGATCCAAAAATACTGTTTTGTGTATAACTTTTTTTCTAAGGGTGGGCAAACGAAACTGTTTATTTTTTTTTTTTGCAAACATGGGCATACGATGGGCAGACTAACGACTTAATTTTACAAAAAAGTTATTAGTTTACAGATTTTTATTTTTAATAAATATTTGTATTTCAAATAAAGAAAATGGGGGTGGTGAAACGAAAAGAAAAAATTTTCTTATGGGCCTAAGATAGGCAAACGTATTACACAATTTGCGTAAAAAAAATTTTAAATTTTGTTTTTTTTTTTTATTTTTAACGAATATTTTGTTTTTCAAATAAGTTGGGGCAGGCAAACGAAAATAATGGTTGACCAATCCTGGGCTAACGATAGGCAATCGAAATAGTATATGAAATATCAAGAAATCGGGATTTGTGGTTGTGGTGGTTCCCACTGTTAAAAACATTATTTTGTTAATAATTTTTTTCTTAAGGTGGGCAAACGAAACTTCTTTTTGGGAAAACGTAGGCCTATGGGGCAAATGCATCCCAATTGTATTTACACAAGCGCAAGAGAAATGCGTTAAAAATAAATTTCTCTTGCGTTAAAAAACGCGTATAAAAATTAGGCCTTATGCTTACGACATTAACATCATGCATAATCTTGATATGGCTGCAAAAGCAGCTAGACTACGTATTAAACATTACAAAACGGAAGTCAAGATGTAATCAACGTCAGAACGTCACTCATCGAAACCTCAACTTTGAATTCTGTCAAAGCACCTACAATATAATTCGCGTGCTATGTTATGATATGGCTGGGAAACTTGGATCCTGGACCAAGCCTTTAAAACATGTTGAAGACATTTGAATGGAAGATCCTTCGGCGGCTATTTGAAGCAGCTTGTGGTGGAAATGGATGGCATATTGGGGAAACCAAAATTGCCACATAATACCACCCATATTCTATTTGCCTAACCCCATGAGGATTACCTGACTTTCCGTTAGCATAAGCTGGTTTCGGATGATGCATCCTGCTAGCATGCACCTCATGCCCATTTAGTCCCACACCTGCGACAAGTTGGGAAAGTTTGTTACTTAGTCCTACGCCCCACACCACAGGGGAAAATAAGAAAATATTCATGGCTTCGGAGGGATACGAACCCTCGAAGCCGGCGAAACGTCAGACTGATGACTCAACGCACTGAGCTACCGACCTCCCTATAATACCACTCATAGTTCTGTCTTCAGTTTACCAATTTCTCACCGCTTATCACTATGTAGATTTACTGCTTATTAAAAATATTTTTTTTTGTTCCCTCGCTGGGTCGTTATTATTTTACTTGACACCCCTAATGCCTCAAAGTAAAATTTACCTGAATTTTCTTTCTATGGAGATCAACCTTCAAAAAGGGTATTGTAGCAAGTTATGTCAAATACAATAGTAAAAGCTCCTTTAAACTAAGTTTATTGGACGAATTTTATCATTTCTGTAAAAATAAAAAATAAAAAACAGCAAAATCATAAAAAAATACACAAATAAAATTAAAAAGAAAAAAAATAATTGCATTTTGTTTCTTTCTTTTATTTTCAGTCCCTGCGTGAAGTGATACCACATGTGAAAAAGGAAAGAAGACTATCTAAAATAGAGACACTCACATTGGCCAAAAATTATATTACCGCACTCACGGATGTCATTCTTTTGATGCGAGGGGACGAAAGTGCAGGCACGGGATCGACAGCATTTCCGAATCCTGAAATAAATTGTAATATTTTCGCTAGTACCAATGTAAATACGGCGGATAGTATTATGACAACATCGAGTGTATACGAAGAGCCTTTTCGGGAATTTCTGTAATTAGAGTAAGTCGAGTTTCATATAGGAAATAAATTAATTGTTAGGATTTCGTAATTTAAATTTAAGTATTATAAAATAATAGACACTAAAACGTGTTAATTTAATAGCTGCCTGTGTTAAATTAAGTTAAATGATTCCATTATATAAACAATGAGCATTTTACCAAATAATTATATTTATTTATTTCCAATTTAATTTTGAATTTAATTGGGTTTATTGTACATATTTTAAAATTCTCATTCTTTTGTGATTGTGATTCGAAAACGAATATCGTTTTCCTTTAGTGCTGCTGATGTAGTTCTTTGCTTTACGTATATTTTAACAATTCGGTGCTTACTTGTGCTCACACTTGTGTTTCAAACTAACCTAGCAGAATTAAGGTGAGGTTCGCAAATAGCTGAGACCTGGATATTTCCTTCTTTTGCTGTAAATACCCTAGATCTATTACCTTAAGTTTGCATACATGAATTAAACTTGAATATGAGCAAAAACTTAAAAAGTAGTTTAGCAAAGGGCACTTTGTATGGGAAGTATGTATGTACTACTAACTGTTTCCAACTCATCCATCCCATTTTTACAGAAACGTGTAATACGGTCGGAAGCAGTCATCTTACCGAATGAGAGCGTTCTTCGGATAGGTAGTTATATTTACATATATTTCAAATAATACTTGTAGGGGAGGTGCGAATTGTAATGGTCCGATCATGCCCATTTTAGCTTAATTCTATCGAAAGTTATCGGTTTTATAGATAAATTTAATTAATCGACTTTCTAGGTAGGTTTTTTTTTAGGTCGGATCATGCCCAATTCGCGTAATTCAAAGTTGTGTACATTTGAAACTTATACTATTTGATCAATCGATCAACTCGCGATATATAGTATATGCCGTCACGGTACCGCAGCGACGTGACGTGTGCATCGCCCCATCTTGATACTGTGTATCTTCAATTGCAGTGGCACAGCGGCGAAAAACCTGCATCAGCTTTTAACAGAGACTAAACAATTTCCTTAATATAAACAATTGATGGCCCAGTCTACCGTGGCCTATGGTTTAGGCGGGTTCACCAGAAATCACTGTAAAAGTACCTTAAATGGTATTTGAGACTAACATTCATACTATGCTTACTGCCATCGGCAACGCATTAAAATTAAAATACAAAGGAGTGGACTTCACCATCGCAAAATGGGCGAGGCAAATGTTGTCGTCAAGAAGGTTCATTACAACGATTGGAGGCAGCTAGTGTCAATCGTGGTTGACCACAAGAAGGAGATCTAACTCCACTTCTGTGGTGTATTGTAGTGGACAGTATGATCCATCCATCCAGATATCCTGCAGACGGCATTGATTACAGCACAGGAACTGTGTACTCTATGGCCTTCGAGTTAGCCCTTCCCAGACAGTCCCAAAGAAGAAGAAGAAACCGCGAACCGCTAAGATGTTTCCGTATGTACAATTCTTCCATGCTATGATGTATGATACCCTTCACGCGACTTATGGTACATTTGCCACTTTGAAATTAGTAGTAAAACTTGTTCCGATTTCACTGTTCCTATCAGAGGTAGAGGGCCAATTTAAACCAAATTTAGGAACCGGGTTTTGTAGTCAATATGATTGAATAATATGAAATTTGTGTGAAATTTGAAAAAGATATCTTTAGAAATAAAAAACTTTTTCCCACAAAGACGGACTTTTGGACCGTTCGTTGCTATGGCAGCTATATGACGTAGTGGTCCGATTCCGTTGGTTCCGACATATATATAGCGAACAATAAGAAGAAGGCTTTGTACAAAATTTCAGCTCGATAGCTTCAAAACTAAGGGACTAGTTTGTATAGAACTAGACAGACAGACGGACAAAGCTTAATCGACTTACTTCGTCGTACTGACCAAGAATGTATAGGGTTTATATGGTCGGGTGCGTTGCAAGCTTCGTGACAAAGTTATTAGCGTATATTAACTCGTAGCATTCTGAGCCGGGGGGCGAACATTTTCAGATTCAAATATTCACAGTTGTTTGTACATATTTTTTAGGGAAAGCATATGAGAAATTTGTTCCTGATCCGCTCGATAAAACGCAGCCATTGTAACGAAAGGAACAGGCCAGTGTACGCAAGCAAAATCTTTCAAATTTTATTACACTCGGCGACGAAGTTACGCTCACGATATATGCATAGTTAACAATGGATATGTTCGACTACGATCTCCGAAGATTTATTCCCTCATGAGCGACAGGGAGTTTCTCAGCAGTCACCATTTTGTGGGTGGTAAATGCAAGAACAAAGCAAAGATTAGACATCACGAAGATACCTCACTTCATATAAATTAGTCCGGATGGCGCAACGGTTAGCACGTTCGCCTTCAACGCACTGGGCCCCGGTTCGATTCCGGGGATTTAGGTGTCGGACTATGAGCCCACTCAGCTGTTAAATGAGTACCCATTATGGGGTAAATAACTCGGTTGAGCGTGTTGCTGATCACATACCTCTGCACAAAAACCGTCACGATCTAGAAAATGAGATGATGCTAACTCATCTCGAGGCCGTGGTTCAAATTGGATTGTTGCGCCAGTTATTTATATAAATTACCGCGATGTTTAGTAGTTTAATATGTGTTGGTTCCCATAATGCGTTCACAAAGGGGTAATGTCAACAAACAGGCATCTCACTCATACAATGAAACGTTCTAAGCAGTTGTCATTAGTGACGTTTTGACGT
Source organism: Chloromyia formosa (assembly GCA_964017055.1). Lineage (NCBI taxonomy): Eukaryota > Metazoa > Arthropoda > Insecta > Diptera > Stratiomyidae > Chloromyia > Chloromyia formosa. Next base: position 26,627,042 of record OZ024815.1, on the reverse strand, counting down.
TTCTATCTCTCCAAAAGCGATTTCCCTTTGAATTATCGGTACCGCGAGATTTATTTGTGTGGGTTGATTTGTTTGAAGTGCAGTCTTTTTTTTGCTTTAAGCGCGGTACAAATGTAAGGAGTAGGATGGTCTGAGCTCGTAAACTGTAGTGTGTTGTGTTCTGTGATTGAAGACACATTTTTAAAATTTGAACACTTAAATATCAAATAATAGAACATTTAACCATCTCAATTATTTTCTCGGCGAACGTCTCTTCTCGCTCGCGGTACAGCGATACAATCGCTGCAATACCGCAGCTTTACCGTGGTATACCGCGTCTGATTAAAGTGCTCCCATCTACTGGAATGTAAATTAGTACTGCTGTACTGCGCTGGTTTTGGGTTACCTTTAAAATGATCGGAATAGTGTCGCATGGGAGCTTATATTTCTGTCATTTCTGTGGTGAGACGTCATTGCTTATATTCTGTTAGTGTGAGGCGTTAAACCTTCGTCGCGAAGTGCGCTTTGCTGTAGCCATCCCTGAAGCAGACGACATCGCTTCAACTTCGTCCATCCTTCTAAGCAAATTTGATAGCACAATCAAGCTTTATCGATAGGCTTTGTCCTGTTGCTAGCCTTAAGGTCGTATTACAATAGACCATTTAGTCGTGCTTATGGGCCTAATTTACCCACAAAGCTATTTCTAATCAAATCCTCATACTACACGGAATGAACACACGCAATTTGTTTTAGAAGCGAATATTTTTGTTCAACAGAATTCACATCCACAGTGATAATGGATTCTTTTTAAACTATAAAATTTAAAGATATGCTCTTATACGGATATTACAAAGTCACAGTGGGGGAAAACAACTAAACTCGCAATACTGAAGGTCAACTACAAGCACCAATATTCACAATGACTTGATATGTTTCTCGTCTCATGGCATACTGCATTTTGCCTTAGGTCAAAGCCTCCAAGAGAATCGCTGCAAAGACAACATTTATTGAGAAAGCATTGCACTATTACCATGCATTTTCACTTATCAAAGAATGTGAATGAATGTGTGTGTTTAAAGGAGAGAAAGAACAACTTTCACCTCATGTGGGTGTTCATTGCGAACAATAGTTGCAATATAATGGATTGAAAATGTCTTGTGCACACATAGAATAAACTAACAATTGCTAGGCAACTTCTTTCTATTCTAGTCATGCGTCTTTATGTCTAATTCATCTTCCATCAGCAACATATCCTCCATTCTAACAACACACGAGTAGACTACACTTCGTTTCGTTGCCTTTGTTGCTTCGGTGTCTAATTAAATAGACAAATTTCCAGAGAAAAGGGAGCTGAGTTATACGCTCTCACTTTTCCTGACTGCATGGTCGACAACATTTATCTACGAGTATATCCACATGTTAAGGCTTATCAACTGATAATATCCTATGTGGTATTAAGGGATACTCCTTTGTGTATTCTCTAGCGTCCTTTAAATATTGTTGTTGCTGCTGGCGGTGTAGCCTATCATGTCTTGGGTTGGTTCGTAAACGTCACACGTCAGATGCCGGCACACACATCATACAAACGTCCATCCTAAAAACTCCATACGAAGGCCATTATTTCCAATCTGTATTCTCGTTATGATTTTTATTATTTGCTTAAGATGCCACTGGCGACCACATGGGTAAATCCTAGAACAACACAATAATGCAATTTAAGTTTCATCAAGAAAAGCCATTTGGAATGCGCACATATCCTCTAGGCGTGTATGTATAGTGTCCTCCTCCATTAAAAAGAAGTCCAAGGAATCATGACCTTCTAATGTTGAGTTCAAGTATTGTAGCCAGATACGGAAACGTTTGCTGCTTTTCCTTTTTTTGCTTTTATTTGAAACGGGGAAAATCGATGGTAAACTTGTGAGAAGCATTAATTTTTTAGTTTAGATGACCAATTCGTTCGATATCAACTCAAACATAATTTATACTCGTACTTGAAAAGGAATCTTTTCTATTGAGTTTATTTTAAAGAAAATAACGTAGTTTTTGGAAGTTGTTATGAGTTGGTATTCAGAGTGAAGCCTGCATCGTATTAAAGTTGGGATTACCAATCAGTACTATTTGTCCCTCAAGGGAATAGGGATACTCCTACATGCATTCCTGACGTTAGCATTATATGTTAATTGCCTTGACCCCTCCATGGGCATGGGCGCGTCAACATTTCTAGCATTTCTATGCCTTGTTGACGTTTCGATAGCATATCTACTTTTCGCAGTTGCAGTTGCTAGCATGCACCTCCAAGCTCGGAGTACTGTGAGAGTTTTATTAGTACTTACAGGCAGCTTTTTGATCGCGCCGAGATTTGAACTCCGAGCTCTAAATTAGTATCGTAGAGCGGTGACCGAACGACCACTGATACCGAGCGTGACAAATCGAAACTATAAACACACCCAAAACAACTTGTAAATGTATTTTCTTCCGCGGGTTCGACGTTATTTCGTATCGTCGTTTATCAGGTTCTATCTGCTATCATTTAGATTTAGAACATGACTTTTCAGCAGCCTAGATTAGTCAAAAATCTTTCTATCCTGGTCATTGACATGTCAGGTGACCGTCAGGACGTTTTGCCATCCTCACGAAAAATTATATAATTATTACCTGTTGCTATTGGAATTGTTGTCAAATACTTCAAGCGATAGTCCGGAATATTTGGTACTCCAGCCCGTGAAATTAATATATGAAAATGACACTGCCGTTGAAAGGTCTCCTTGCGATTATTGCTTGGATTAAAAGCTTTTGGTATATTTGATTGATTGTAGGTAGAAACTTATTTATCGGTACCGACCAATCCCAATGTAATAAGCGCATTAGAAACAAAATTGAAATTTTGGAAAGCCAACATTTAAGCAAGCAATTTAGTTCATAGCTTCATGTTGGCTTACAAGTACTAATTGTCTTAACGCCTCCAGTATTGTGTGAACGCGTCAACATAGCAATGCCTTGTTAACGTTTTGTTAGCATATAAATTTCAGATGATCCAGTTGCTAGCATACACCTCCTCTCCGCATAGCCGTCTTTTACATTCAAGCTCGGAATTTTATTAACACATCACGTTAATAAAATAAAACAAAATCTAGTTAAAAAAATGTTGGCACAAAATGTTGGGACGGCTGTAGATCCGCCCGTGAAAATACACTTGATCGATTTGTTTTCCAGTTGTGTGCACACTGATTTGGATTGTAAAAGGAGCAAATGTTCCTTTGAGTTGGACTTTAAGTTGTTTTTGACTTGACTTTGAGTCCTTTATACCCGTTACGTCCACAGCATTTGTCTCACCACCCTGATTCCGAAAATATCCATTTTTTAATTCTATTTGTATCTCACCTTATGCCCTGAAAGTTTCTGTTGTCCTGACACGCACCTGCAGCCGCACCGAAACGGCCCTGATACAAAATGCCGTCACCGGGATGTGGTTGGCGCTACCCGATGTACCCAATTTGCCCTTAATGCCCTTTTTGTAGATGGCGTAGTGTACTGGATGAGAATAGATTGGACCCTTTACTTTAAATGCCTACTGACTGGTAATCTATTTGGTGCAAATACGAGGCAATTTTGAGCTAGTTTACGATTTACGATGCTTTTACGATTTACAATAGCGAGGATGAATCTCTCTATTCTGCCTTTTCTTCCATCAATTTGCAGCAAATCAATTAGCAGCTGAGTAGACTAAGCCGCCGGAAAGCAGCATCAATTCCAAAATGCCAAGAACTAGTTTCGAACCACCTTGATATGTTGACTCTCAATACTTGTTAAATATATTATCGCTAGAAAATGGCAAAATCTTATAAATTCTTTACATTTTGTGATTAATAAATCACAAAACTGTCTATGCATATATTATAAAGGGAGTATTAACTTTACAACTGATAAGCTTAGAATATGGATATAGTTTTTAAAAAGGCTCATAAGAACATGGGTAAATTTCGGTACAAATAATTAGAATATTTTGTTGCTTTCAAACGAAGTTGTCAATCAAAATAAAAAAATAAATGTTTTAAATAAATTTTTAAACGAATTTTTATTGAATTTTCTCAAAACACTGTTTTTTATAAAATTTAAATATGAATAAAATCTGTTTGATTTTAAGCCTTGGAAAAATATTTTAAACCACTAGTTTTTATATTAGGAATATTGCAAAAGTGAATTACTACTTCGATCTAAGTAGAATATATACCGTCTATTAAATTTAAGAATATATGTACATACAAAAAACCCTCTCAAATAAATTTATTTATTGAAGTCAATCCACTAAATGAACATTAAAATATCCATCCAAATTAAACAATTATACTATAGTGCATACAATTATATATGTACCATTTACTGTTCCGATATTAAATAATGTTTTGTTTTTATAAATGGAATACTATTATAAATGAAACCGGAATATAAAGGGCTACGCCCGCAATCCGAGGGTTTTGTAGCAAGCGCTTATTTTGGTATATAAATAAATTAGGGATGGGTATCGATTAATGGAAATAATCGATTATTTTGTCGAAAAATCGATTTTTATTTAATCGATTACATTAGGGTCGATTTAATCGATTAATCGATTATTTTATAACGATTATTGAACTTTTTTCTTCGCTGAGACTTCAGATTTCAAGAGCGATATATTTTTCTTTCATTGCGAAAAATCACTTACAACAGTCGTGTATAGTATTTATCTACTACTTTTCTCATTCTACTTTTACCTATCTACCACAATTTTTTTTTTATTAATGGTGGTGGTCGTTTCAGAGAAAAATAGAAAAATAGAAGAAGAACACCCTCAAAAATCTCGTTATCATTATCAGTCACATAAGTAAAGTCATAGGTTATAAAAGACCCGACTCAGCCCATATCCTGATGCTGAGTCGTGTTGTTTTGTATTCCTAATGATCCTTTAATGCATGCCCATAGCATGCTCGCTATCCTGTTGTTTAAGAAGCACAACAAAAGTATTCAGAAGATATGGTCCAAAAGTCGTGCGGCACCCCAGGACGCTTCAGGTGGCATCAATGAGGAATTCAGTTTGTATCTGAGGACACCACAGGAGAGGATTCAACAAAATCCGGTCTTATTCTGAAAACAGATGGCTGAAACGTTCCCAGCAGTTTCTAAAGTCGCCTTAACATATGTGCCAGCGGTAGCGACCTCAGTTCCTTCAGAAAGGCTTTTCTCTGAAGCTGGTCAAATTCTGAGGGAACAGAGAAGCCGGCTGACCGCCGACATGGCCAATACACTTATATTCCTTAAGAACGTTCATGATAAGTATTGGTATTAATAAATAAGCTCAATACTTCTCACAACTCAATAATTACTATTATTTCTGGGAACGTTTCAGGCAACTGCTTCCAGTAGGTGTAATTATTATTTCTCTGTTTGATGATCTTTCTTCTGTTTTCATGTGTATAAATAAGGACTATTTTTTACTTGGAGTTCGTTGTTTTCATTGTACTCAGTTTTTCATTTTTTCCCAACCTTTTTTGAAATTGTCTATTAATCGATTAATCGATTTTTCAAGTCACAAATAATCGGTGTATCGATTAATTCGTAAAAAATTATAATCGATTTCATTAATCGATTACTTGTTGGTCGATACCCATCTCTAATAAAAATATCGGCTCCTTGCTCTTCTTGATATCACTCAGATGGATAGAAAAAACGTTATTAAAATGTCTTACCCACTTACATTTTACATGCTAATTCATATTACGTGATTGTAACGAAACTTAGAACATATTATTACTTAAGGTGTTGGTTATCGTTGGCCATCAGTACTTTTGACCTCGACCGTGTTTAAGGCGTGCAAGGGTGTGCTAACTGTAACTATACAAATAAACTATTATTGACCTATTCTGAGAAGATATACAAATTCCACTATTTTCCATTTTATATGTTTTTCGAACCCACTTCCTGTAAGTTTTCATAATTCTAAGTATAACGGTCTCAAAATGCAGGCAAGGGGGGGGGGGGGGGGGGGGGTCAAATTACGAACTAATATTTTCCCCTCCCCCACTGTTCCCCTTTCTATAAATTTCGAGAAAATGCGAAAAAAATGGAATGTACTCATCATTACCTTCCTCACGACACCTCATTTCGATAAAAAAAATTGACCTTAACATCGCCTCTATGTGGACCCCCCCCCCCCCCCCCTTCCTTCCACCCGGTAAATTTGGCCAATTAAGGCACAGCGCCCCCAACCAATCTTTACCCTTTAAAAAATGATTAATTAAATAACTGCAATTCGCACTACGAAAAACAACATGAAAGTATAGTAGTACTCACACCTATGAGGCCGGTACGTGTATTTTTTGTGTGGATAGTGTCAAAATGCCGAACTTTAAATGAATGTACTATTATTAAATATTATGTGATTATAATGAAACTTAGAAATATTATTGCCTATGATGTTGGTTATCATTGGCCATCAATATTTTTGACCTCGGCTACGCGTAAGGGGTGCAGGGTTGTGCTAACTGAAACTATAGAAATGTACTATTATTAACCTTTTCTGATAAAATTTCAAAATTCTAGAAATCTAGGTTTTCTACACTAGTAAAATGGCGCTTTTCTGTAAATTTTCATATTTCTAAGTATAACGGTCTCGAAATGCAAGGGGGGGGGGACAAACTCGGATCACATATTTTCCCCTCTCCCTCTTTTCCCGTTTCTTCAAATTTGAAAAAAATTTCAAAAATGGAATGTACTCGACGGTACCTTTCTTATGATACCCCACTTGCCTGTACCAAACGAAAAAAAAATTTCGACCTTCATTTCCCCTCTATGGGGACCTCCCCTTAAAGTTGACTTATTACAACGATTCGCTTTCTCCGGCGAATTATAGTAATTCTACATATTCCTACAAAATTTCATGTATGTAGCTTCAGCCGTTCCTGAGATATTCCATGGACAGACGGACAGACGGACAGACGGACAGACGGACAGACAGACATTTGACCGATTTCATAAGGGTTTTGTTTTACTACAAAACCCTAAAAAGATCAAATCTATGTCTGCAGTAGAAAGTATAAAAAATTAAAATAACATTTTTTGAACTCGACAACTTATTCATTGGTTCCATACATTTGTGCAAAATAAATAGCTTGATGATAACTAACTTCCATAAATATGCTTTACTTTACATATTTATTTTAAGTTGGCTAATAAACTTGAAGTTAAAATTATCTACTTCCGACAAATCGGCTTGCGGACTTAACGGAAATAATATTTGTAAGCTATTGTCAGAAACATTCAAATTACTGAAATACTGAATAAATTGTTGAAACATATTTAAAAAAAAAACTGGTACTAAAAAATAGAATTTAGCTAACAAATGCTATCTAACTAGCACAAAAAAAACTCGGCTGCTTTTACAATTTTATGCAAAATCAAAAGATTCAAATAGTTAACTAAAACTTATGTGAATTGATGCATTATACATAGCCTAGAAACTAAGATTCATAACGTAAGTACCAAGAAAGTAAATAATATCATGAAAATTTGCTCAGCGATAACACACAGTGCTATTATAAAACTATATTGTTACAAGTAGACGTAAATTAAAGCGAAAATAAAAACATCTATTTATGGAAATATTGGAATGAAATTGTACATAAAATAAATAAATCTACCATATAAGGCTTAACAAGGGAACTGAAGAATGTTTGAAAGAAATGTACATGTTAAATAGGAATATAGATGAAAATAAGGCTATAACGATTTAAATAAAAATTGCTTTTAAATGTTGAATGCATTTTACGTTACTCTTTGCGAGTTATAAATTATTTGTGCGTACCTTATCAAATTCTTAAATGCATTAAATAAATTTAAAAATATTGGGCGATGCCAGACAACTACACCAAGTGGACACTATACGGTCAAATCACTTATTCTGCAATTAATTTGATCAAAAACATCCCATTTCTACGTATCTGAGAGTTTCAGATTAATACCCCAATTGACGAGTAAATCGAGGAAAAAAATGAAGGAACTTCAAATCTTGGCACGATTTGTTGGTTGGTACTAGGAGTATATTATACCTTAAGTCCCCGCCTGTGGAGTGTGAGCTCGCGGGGCGGGAGGGTCTTCAAGGGGACTTTGTTAGTTGTTTGCTTTTATCTCCGTAACTATTAATCCTAGAAAAAATTCTGACAGACAGTTAAAGAACACACCAAAAAAATAACATACAATACAAAAAAATACAATACAAAAAAAAAATACAATACAAAAAAAAGTTATAACTACTTTTTCCGTATCTTAAACAGTTTTCGAGATAATCTCACTTGAAATCAGTTCTTGTCAAATGCTCGATTGTTCCCACTAAGGGTAAAAATCGTGTTTTTTGGGATGTCAAATTCGTCAAATAACGGGTAAAATCCCACGAGTAAAATGAAAGGAATCGATTGTTTTACAACTAAATAAGCTTCAATTTGATATAAGTTTTTAAGAATGAATGGAGTGGACGAAACCAGTCGGCTAGTGCGATCGGCTTTAATGCTGAGTAATTTTTGTGGAGTGCATTGCCAACTTAATATTGTTGTATTGAGTTGGTAGTGATACACTCAATTCATTCTTAAAAACTTATAGAAAAAAGCGCTTTGCGTGAATATAATGATTTCAATTTGATATAGTTTGAATACCTCAAGTGTGATACTTACTTAAAAAAAGGAGAAACAAAATTCATAAAAAAAAACACATATGCGAACATTGCTTAATAACTTCTAAAAAACGCAAAAATCACTCAATATCTCCTAAAGTATATATTCAACGGAAAAGCGATGTGCCGTTTCAGAACTTTGCAATGCATTTTACTTTTAATTTTGACGCCTTATCTAAAAGGAAAAAAAATGTTGTAAAATTCATTTATATTGGTCACCCTGTACCTTTTAAAGCAATAGTCCTACGATAAAAATGATTTGGACCTACAACATTTATCGCTGGGAGTGATAGTTACAGAGATATTTCCGAAGAAAAAACAGTGGAAAAAACTCTCGTTTAACCCCCTCCCCCTGCACGAACTGCCGCCGTTGCACCCAGACCCAGTGAGGTGAACATTTATATTTGTGCAGTACTGAAGGTTGTTACACAAACATGAACATTCGCTTCGCTCGCTCTAGGTGCAAAAGCATCTTGCGTGGGCTCCGCTAGCTACGCTCGCTCCGCACTTAAGGGATCAAAACCCTCAGTATCGCACAAATATGAACGCTCGCTTCGCTCGCTCTAAGTGCTGCAGTCTCCTGCGTCCAAGAGTGGCAACCCACACAACTGTCAACATGTACACTTTCGACTTAAGCGAAAGTATTCATATCCTTTCATTCGTATGCACGCTTTCGCTATGCCTTATTTCAGTGCCCTGCTGCCGTGACTAGCACAGCATACCTAGACCACATTTGAGTCCGTTGAGTTTCCACTAGTAGTCTATAAACCGAACTGTTATAGGCAGCGAACCAACCAATAATAATTTATGTAATAGAATGACATTTATGTAATAGCATGACATCGCTTGATATGTGTTGTATATCGCTGAATTCATAAAATGTGTAAGCACATAGATTTATCCTTCTACTCATTGCCAGAGAAGGACAGAGGCAGAACAAATAGAAAATGTTCTCCTCCTCACCGATGTCATCACACCTTTTGCAGAAGTCATTAAAGAGTAACCGGAGTCAACTTACATGCTCACTGACTAGAAAATGACAGTAATGACACCCTCAACAGTTTCTATTTTTTTTTCAGCGACAACAGATGTGTGGAGCGGACGATATCATTCACATGCTTCATGCTTTTACTACAGTCGCGCTTTTAGGCGTACTGGGTGAGTGCGAGCTGAAAGTGGTTTGCTGATGACCACTCCTGGATTATCATGTTCCACCGAATGAAGTTTTCTCTCTCCGGAGAGTAAAAACGTATTGAAAATCGACAATACTGGGAGGATAGAATGTATATATAGTACGTATAGTGCATGGCTATCATTCATATTTATTCCAGTTTAAGAGATGAGCTCGATTTGGAATCGTATGAATTGCTTTATTATCTGAAATTCGAAGAGAAACAGTTTTTGCATGACAATACTTTTTATTGTTTTACATATTTGTATTCCTTTACATACTGCTTTCGAAGGTTCTGTTGAAATAAATAAATATTAAAACGATGGAATACACATCATTCAAGACGGGGTTTGAGAAAGGTTTGTTATTGGAAAGAGGATAGTCACCAGGGTATTTTGCCATTAGACAGCTTTTGAAGTACTATTCCAAAATTTATTCAAATCTGACAATAATTTCACAAACATTGCATACTTTTTTGACACATTGGTTGATTTTTCGACTATTTAGCTCTTTTTAAGAATGTCCTCAACAAAGTGACGTATGACATGGCTGTTCCAAGCATCTGTAAAATTGGAACCATTTAAAATCGATTCAAAAAATGGTATTTGGTTGAGTTGTTTGCTTACAGTTGCAAACACCGAAATTGATGGCGCAAAGAATGGTACCTGAACACTGGTTCCTTTTTGTGCTCTTGCCATAATTAGGATGATCATTTTTTGTGTCCTGACATCGTAGTTATACCATTCCTCAAAATAAGCAGCCCTTCCAACATCGACGCTCTGGGAGTAGAGATAGACTTATTATTTATTCATTACTGATTTATTAACATTTATTTACAAATGAGCTCTTTTTGTAATAAACAAAAAACATCTTACGGAATCAAATACACCTTGTCCTCCTAAGCAATATACAAATAATTCGAATATTACCATAATACTATGCGAGGAATAAACAACAATATTGAAACCAGATCCCTGTAAAAACGGTTATTTATAAACTGATATATGACAAAATGCAAAGTCATGTAATTATCCATACCATTAAACAATCTATGGCTGTCACACAAATTACAAGTGCCGCAGATAAAAAATGACCCATTATAATAAGTGTGAAAAGATCGACAATTTCTTCAGACATATCCATAATATGGTTATGCTTTTTAATAACAGCTGCCAGCTTCTTCTGTGTCTCTTGGATAGTTTCAGCGCTAACTGACATACCCGTATCTTAAATGAAATTTGGAATTGATATTAGGAGTGTTTTTATGAACACTTATCTGGTGCAGGTTAGGGTATCTCCATGCATTACAACAACAACTTAAACTTGTATGGGCCAGTGGGGTAGCGAAACTAAACTCGATAGATTGTACAATTGTACCAGCTAAATGCGCCTATAGGTATGCTTATCGTTAATCTAACAATTGGTGCCAAGTACCAACGACAGTTCATTCGTAACTTCCCCACTTTATATTTTCTCGTCACTACTATCTGATATTTAGGCGGCCATATTCATAATTGCTTGCCACTACGGTCAATTTTGAAAGCCAATCAGACTACTCTGATTGGCATGATATGGCATTTAAAAGGTTAATCTGGATAGCTGCCCTCAATTGTTTTTTTGTTCCACGAGTTAACTTACCCTAACCCGTTGTTAAAAAAACGCACCTATGGATATTATACGCCATTGACCGATTTCCGAAAAACAAAGTCTGATGCCGGTACCAAATCAGTGAGTGACAGAGATGTGAAATAATGCGTATCCGTAAAGCGGGCCAGGTTTAGGTTTTCCTTGAGGTAAACATGCATAGGCACAACTGTACAGGTCTGGACGCCTTTTCAGGTCTAGATTCCTGTGTAGCAAGACAACACTACGGTATAGACCTGTGCAGGCATACCTCAAGGTGTTCCTGCACAGACATACCTCAAGGTATACAACCTTTAGGTAAACCTGAACCTATGTGGCCGGCCTTTGTGCGAGAGGGTCGCAGTATCAAGTGCTTAACAGTGAGTGACAGAGATGTAAATATTGTGCATCATCGAGTGAGAGAGAGAGCGAGTGCCGTAGTATCTGTCTCCGAGTCATACCGGCCTTTAGAGGGAGGGAAAATTTATTTATTTAATTATTATTAATTTCGCGGACTTACTCCATTAACAAAATTACAAGATAACGATAAATTGATGTCAGTGAGATAAAGAAAAAAAAAACAAATCTACAATTCAAGCAATTTAAAGGAAAAAAGAATATAAAACTAAGAATATGAATTATGAAAAACTAATAATATGTAAAAAATATGGTATTCAGTTTCAATGGAAGCAATATTATTTAGTCGAGTTAATGTTTATATTGAAAAAACCTATAGAACGAGATAATTCATTGCCGATTTTGTCAGTAATTGGTTCTATGCAAAGGTAGGGCAAATAGTTGTTTTTGGCATGTTTGCTAGCTAGGAATATTAAATGAAAATTAAATGAAAAGTAACTCGGGTGCATTGGTATTTCCATTGATTGTGTTATACAAAATAATGACAGAAGATGAAAAACTTCTTGTCTCCAAGCTTTGTAATACTGCATAACGGAGGAATCTTTACTGTGGAGTTATATTTTAATTTGCTGCTCAATAATGATATTTTTGACTTTATTTCATTTATTTTTTTATTGCGTTTGTTTCCCTACCCCTTTCTATCCAGTACAAGTATTAAGGGACTGGTCGCTGGATCAGCACGTGGATGAAGCTCCGCTTCCAAGAGCTCCGCCATTAATATTTGATCTTAGTTCAGACAAGTTTCTTGGAAACTCACTGAGCAAGGCTTTATTTCATTAGACCAAAGTTGATGGAACTCTATTCTTGTTTTCATAACGAACGACTTACCCGGCCCATGATAAAAAGCCGCCTTCAAATCTTCTCGACAAATTTGGAAAAGAGCAGCCATATATAAACAAAATTGTACAAAAAATCCATCAACTCCACCAAATCCGAATGCCGCAATAAATCCAAAATATGAGTTGATCATGTACCCAATTCCATATGCGAAAACATTCTCCACTTTCCATGGAATCCTGAATAAAATGAAAAGTTTCGGGATAGTCCCCTATACATATAATTATACTAAACTGTTTTTAACCGTACCAAGCAATGAATGGCATCTCTCTCGTTATATTCTCTCCGTGATAATAGTTGATCAGATTGTTGACAATGGGACGGAAGAAATATGTCGCGTTGGTCAAATTGCCAAAGAAAAATACAATAAATCCGAAAATTGTTGTTAGGGTCTTCATACGTTTCAGTATTTTGTACTTTTCTTTGCTGTCCTCTGAAATGTACAAGGACAACAATTAACTAAATATGTAATGGAAAAATTCGTACTTGTATGTATTTTTATTTTAATACGAGTATGAACCATAGACAAAGGCTGCATTTAGAAGGTGCGGTTTCACTAGCAATTTGCGCAGCGACACATCACTGCTTATAAAAGCAAACAGAGGCAGCCGCCGCGCCGTGGCTTACAATTTTACATTGTTTTTAAATGCAATCTTGCCGTCACGGTTTGTGGAGCGGCGATATTAAATAAAGCGTGATAGTTTAATTTGTAATTTTAATTTTGCCAGCTACTTACTTGACTCCAACAATTCCACTGTCTGATCGATTACAGCTCGGAATCTATAACGAGACAGCCACATCACTCCAAGTTTAATTAAAGTCACAAATTTGGAGAGAGATGGGGCTATTGCATCTAGTGCCACCATTGGAGTTGCCATCATCATAACTCCAGATCCAAATTCCGAAATGACAGCCCAAGTTAAAATAAATAAGTTGACAAATCCGTGGAACAAATGAATTGGGGTTAATCTGGTTTCGGGCCAAAAGCCAAGAACCTTTAGGGCAAATTTCGGAACTCGAAACAATTCTAGATCGAATGTATCCATAATTCTGGTAAAATGAAGATACGATAATAGATTAAGATCAAAATAAAAAAAATTATCAATTTATAAGCGTCCACTGATACATGTCACGTCACAGAATTTAAGATTCAGTTAGGATAAGGCGAATAACCATTTTAGGGAGAAACTTTGGTCACTTTAGAAAACGCACACATGGAATTGGGATTTGACTCAAGCTCTAAGATGTTTGATGCAACCTATGATATATCAGAATTAGCGACCAAACGCTTTATCACCATTGAAATGTGAAAAGAATGTAGATTACAAATTCGAATTAATGTTTGCACTGGCGATGTTTGCTGATTATTCAATTTTGGTTATTACATTTAAAGATATAGTTCACCTTATTTTCTCGGGATGTATCAGAATAATGTATTAGCTAAGCTACGATGCACTATTCTAGTAATACATACGATAAAAAGATAAGAAAAAAATACGAGAATTGCACTAAAGTAGTGAGGTTTTTCTTCTTTCCTCCTTTGCTTCGCCAAAATTTAAAGAAGTTTGTGAGGATATGTTATTTGCTCATGTCTGACTACTTGCGCAGTTTAAAAGAAATACTTAGTTAACTTGCCAAAATTTTTTATTTTCACAACTCTTGCATTTTTTTAAGGGCCAGCGTTTCATCCCGATCATATTGTTCCAAAGCACTTTTCGTTTTCGTTTTCGACGCTATAATAACATTTAAGTATTTTTTTTTGTAATATCTTACACTTTCAATATGCCACAAACTGGTCTTTCTGAAACCGAGAACCAACGAATTACACTACTGTATTTGGAGCAGCCTTTAAAGTACGTATCACCGGGTTTAAAGAAATGCTTTTAATGAACTGAGAACGATTCCACTTTAAACCATTATATATTGTAAATATCTGTTTTCTTCAAAACACTATATGTACTTTTGCTGCTCTACTAAGTTTGGGAAATTAGATTGGCCTTAAAACTTTTCAAACTTTGTTAACTCCTTGCTACTATTGTAACTATACTCATTTAGCAGAAATGTTAATTGTGACGTAGCTAATTAAATATAGAAAAGTTTCAAGAGCACTTTATTGAACTGAATGGAATCTTTAAATATGAAGAAAATTGTTGAACGTGTTGTAAAAAAAAATACTTGTACCAAATTGGATCAATTTGTGATTTTAAATTTTCTTGATGTGCTCGTATCCTACAGCCACATTAAGCATTTTTGGGGGTTTTCGTACCACATTTTTCAACTTCTTTGCCTGCCAAATCGAGCCAAATTCGTCATTTCCTCTCATGTCCAACTTCCTACTACTCAATTGCCCTAACTCCTTCTGGGGCATAGCGCGTCAACTGTTCCATGTGGCCCAGTTGATGTTTCGTTGGCATTAACTAATTTCGGAGAATGCAGTTGCCAGCATTCATCTCCTGCACATCCATGGCCACAAACGTCGTCGTTGACGGGACTCAAACCCGAAACGCCGGTAATCAAACATGAGACTCATTCCTCAACACACTGCGCTACCGGTCGCCAACCTCCTGACAAATATTCAACTAGAATCTTATGTTGCAGAAAAAGTGAAAGCGTGAAGCTGAAAGCTAAGCTCGTCTCATAGATTTTCCTACAAGAACGCGCTTACTTGCCAGAGTGAAAGCAAAGCCCAGTCGAACATTTCTTGCTTTAACCATCTTCAGCTTGTACCCTAGCAGCAGACTACGGCTGAACGTAACCTTTGCAACTAATACTCATCCATAACAGGTTTTGGCCAGGAACAGATATTCATATAATGTACGGGCATATGGTCATGTTCGTTCGTTTGTCCGGGCACTTCCCGTGGTCCGTTCTTAACCATCCTTGGCTGACTCCGTACAATCTGGTGACGGCTTTTAGCAATATCGAATTTTTATTGGAATCTTGTGTTAATTTAATCTAAACACCATCCCGTGACGGCTCATTTTGCTTGTTGAGGGGCCTATTTCTTCGCCAGATGGCACGGCCCGACTTTCACGGTCATTATGCTGCCTTAGGAACCGTCCCCACCAAAATATCCGTTACAAATTTCAATGGGGATCGTACTCGCATCAGCATAAGCAGCCTCATCAGATGTTTTTCGGAATGCACAGCACACTCTCAACGCAATAAATAAAAAGAGCTGATTCTTCGACTGTTGCAAGCGTGGCGGAGCGCGTCGATCCTAACTAGTGACACGTACTGAAGAATAGAGGTGACCACTCTAAACATTTGGCATCATCTTTGCCAAAGTCACAGTAGCGTTTGCCGCCATTCTCACATACATGCCCGTACTTGAGATGCTCTCCAAATGTCAACATCGCGTCAATCATCACCCTCAGGTATCTAACTGCTGGCTTTGAAATAATGATGATGCTTCCGACTCTGATCCTCAGAGTGTTTCTTTTTCTGCGATTCCCGATGAGAATGGCTACCGTTTTTTGCTCAGCTAGCTCCAGTCCTTCTTTTTCAACCAAAACCTGATACTTGTGATTGCCTCGGTGGCGTACAATTCAACGAGTGCCGGATCATTGGCCAAAACGACCACAGCTATGTCATCTGCGAACCCGAATATCATTACTTCTTTAGGTACTATGGTAAATCCAATATGTCGTTGTACATGATGTTTGGAGCGCCTGCTGTTACGTTGTACTTGCTGGCTTTGTGCTGCAGAATTCTATACGAACGATAGCTCGGTACTAGTCGCGCCAGATAGTCAGTTATAACTATCCTCCACAAAGACAAATGAATTGAAAGCATTCTTGACGTCGAGTGTCACATCCGCACAACATTTTCCATCGCGCAGCGCCTATTTCTCTAGGTCTGTCACTGTCATTATCGCACCGGTCGTGGAGGGCGCTCTTCCAAAACCAAACTGTCGGTCCCATACGCCTCGCTTTTTCTCTAGCGGGCAAAATTGTTGGTCCCGATGGTGTTCGGCCATGAGAACATACACTGTACCTCTTAAACTATAAAATATACAATCAAATGATGTTGGATATTCTCATAGGGAATTTCTCTTTAATTTTGTCTTACAAATTTTTTCGCTTTGGCGAACGGTTTTCGAGATACATATGTATGAAAAACCAAAAAATAGCACCTTCTTCTCTCAAAACACTGCGCTACCGGTCGCCCACATTTCCACTATATCTAGAAAGTCTTATTGACTAGAGTATTAGGAGAGAAATCCCTACTACACTCCACAGTAAGTGTTGTACTACCTGATGGACAATAGCTACTCTTAGCCGTTAAAGTGTCGTTTACAGTTCGTGATATGAACAATCTGTGAACAATCAACGCAGAAGGTTATCACAATTGCATTGCTGTCAATCACCCATATCGCTATCGACAATGTAATTAAAAAACTCCCGTTATTTTTTGATCAGACCTGGTGTAATTGTATTTTCCTCAAAGGTACTTCATAGTTTACAACGTGTACAAACAAGTCAAATTTCTATTAGTGCAAGAATTATTAATTTAGCATGATATTTAAGTGTTCCTGGTCTTTACAAGAAAGTCCTTAAAAGCGTTATATAGGACGTAGCAGTTCCAAGCATCTGAAAATATACGAATATGAATCATTGAACAATAAATTATACATACATACATATATGTCTGCAGTACAAAGTGTATCCTAAGTTCAAGAAATTAAGCACAAAGAAAATGCAATATGAAGCCCGATTTTAGACGTCAACCACTTTTATCGGTTCTATTAATTATGTACAAATAGCTTGATGTTCACAGAGTGAACAAACTTCAATAAATTATATTTACACCATTCACTGAAAAGGTGTATTAACTTTGTAAAAAATGTTGTGATACACAGACGGAGTATCTCCGACCATTCCTATGACGAAACTGAAACCGTTTCGAAAGTACATACATATGTTGTTCTTAGAAAAACTTTTTTTGTTTCTAAAGATACTCGCATATTTACAAATTTCCATATAAATCATACTTGCCGCCAAACCATATTTCTAAATTTAGTTGAAATCGGTCCAATATTTCGTACGTCGAATATGAACTGTAAAATCGGAACAAGTTTTACTGCAAATTTCAAAGTTGCAAATACAGAATAGATCAAAATTGAAACAATCGCCTTGGCCATGCGATTCATAGTGAAATTCTACGCGAAAAATACTATGAGCGGTTTCTTTTCTTTCCTTCGATTTTTCAACACTTTAAAGCCCAACATACACCATCCGGAATTCCTGTCCGGAAAAACTGATGAGGCCCGGCCTTCCGGTTTGCCTGAATATAGAATACACCATACACCATCCGAAATTCCTTCCGGAAAAACCGATCAGGCCCGGCCTTGAGGAATTCCGGATCGTATATGGCTGCTTCAGGCCACCTTGAGGCCGCCGGACAGGCCTTTGAGGCGGCCGGATGGATAATTGCAAATTGATCTTATCGCCATAGAATGAAAGTATCTATCTATTGCATTGAATTTTATGGCGTTTTACTTTCCATAGCCAAGCTTCAGATACATTCGTCTATTGAAAAAAAACTACAGTGAAAATTTATTCTAGCCACGCGGCCGGACAGGCCGCCTGACAGGCCGCCGGACAGGCCGCCGGACAGGCCTTTGAGGCGGCCGGATGGATAATTGCAAATTGATCTTATCGCCATAGAATGAAAGTATCTATCTATTGCATTGAATTTTATGGCGTTTTACTTTCCATAGCCAATCTTCAGATACATTCGTCTATTGAAAAAAACTGCAGTGAAAATTCATTCTAGCCACGCGGCCGGACAGTTCGCCTTGAGGCGGCCGGACAGGCCGCCGGACAGGCCTTTGAGGCGGCCGGATGGATAATTGCAAATTGATCTTATCGCCATAGAATGAAAGTATCTATCTATTGCATTGAATTGAACTGTGAACATCACTACACTATCTTAACAAAAGCTATGCATGAACACATATCCACTTCGCTCAGTCCCGGAAACAATCGTTCATTAGCCGATTTTATTTCCGCGGGGTAGCAGCGGAATACATTGCAATAAACTCCAGGCCACCTGTTCGGCCACCTGACAAGAATGCATTTTTCCAGGAATTTATTTCAATAGACGAATGTATCTGAAACTTGGCCATGGAAAGTAAAGTGTCGAGAAATTCAATGCAATAAATAGATACTTTCATTCTTTGGCGATAAGATCAATTTGCAATTATCCATCCGGCCGCCTCAGCGGCCTGTCCGGCGGCCTGTCAGGCGGCCTGTCCGGCCGCGTGATTAGAATGAGTTTTCACTGCAGTTTATTTCAATAGACGAATGTATCTGAAGCTTAGCTATAGAATGTAAAATTCAATCCAATAGATAGATACTTTCATTCTATGATAATAAGATCGATTGCCAATTGTCCATCCAACTCAAGGCGGTCTGCACATGCTATTGACGATCCGGAATTCCTCAAAGCCAGGCCTGATCAGTTTTTCCGGAGCAAAAATGCCGGAACGTGTGTGGTGGAGGCCTGGCGGGAACGATTTTCCTTCCGGCCGCCTGAAGGCGGCCTGAAACGACTATACACGATGCGAAATTCCTCAAGGCCGGGCCTCATCAGTTTTTCCGGACTGGAATTCCGGATGGTGTATGTTCGCCTTAACTACTGTTGACATATTAATTGTTAATATTTAAAAACGAGCTGCGCGTAATTGCACACTAAACTAAGTACTTCAGCCAAACTGACATAAATAGTATATAGACTAGTTGTTATTTAAATAACCGACCAGTTTATCATATCTTCGGCTAGCTAGCCGGAGGCTAGTTTGTTTTTAAATGAGTTAGGTCTTAAGATCGGACTTTATATCACATGCTACCGACCACATTTTACACTACAGCCACAGATATGAAATAATTCTCAACAAATGGCAGATATTTCAAAGGGACAGTGAAATTTAATGGCAATTTTAGATATGCAACAAATACACAGGATCACTAAAATCCTCATTTCATTTTGACCTTACCGTCGCAAACACTGAAATGTTTGGTGCAAAAAAGGGAACTTCCACACTCGTGCCTTTTTGTGCTCTGGCCATAATTAGGATGATCATTTTCTGAGTTCTGATATCATATTTGTACCATTCCTCAAAATAGGCAGCTCTTGCAATATCGATACTCTGAATTCAATACAATATATTAGTATATTTAGGCAAGTGACGCTTATATAACGCATTACCGCATCATAAACTCCTTGTCCGCCAATGCAATACACAAACAGCTCAAATATAACCATGAGCACATGCACCGTATAAACGACAATATTGAAACCAGATCCCTTTTTGGAAAAATGAAAAGGATGGAAATGTAATAATAATTTTAAAATTTACTATACCTAATGAAGATAATGAAGTTTATACCATTATACAATCTACCGCTGTTACGCATATGACAATCGCTGCTGACACAAAGTGACTCATAATGATAAGTGTGAAAAGATCTACAATTTCTTCCGATATGTCCATTATTAGATTATGTTTTGCGATCACCGCGGCTAACTTTTTTTGTGTGTATTCGATTTCTTCCTCCGATACTTTGAGTTCTGCAAAGGATGTACATATTTAGCACATAATACATATTATAAAATTAAATTGAAACAATATAAAAAATATCACCAATGTCAACATCTTCTTTCTCTCAACTAAGAACTTCCGAATTTCAACAACATTTTTGAAGAAAGACATTAGCCTCAATTATTATAATTACTAACTTGGTCCACTATAAAAAGCCGCTTTCAAATCCTCCCGACAAATCCGAAACAGGGCAGCCATATATAAACAAAATTGGACGAAAAACCCGTCAACGCCACCAAATCCGAAAGCGGCAATAAAACCGAAATACGAATTCATCACGTAACCAAATAAATAAATAAACCAATTATCCATTTCAAAAGGCTCTCTTGAAGCAATGATAAAGATGAAATGTTCAGTTAACGTAAGTAATAACTTTATCAAATATAATTGTAGTCATACAGTGCAAGGAATGGCATCTCCTTGGTTGTATTTCCTCCATGATAATATACGATCAGACCGTTGACAATAGGTCGAAAGAAATAGGCTCCATTCGTTGCATTGCCGAAGAAAAAAACAATAACTCCGAAAAAGATTGTCAAAGTTTTCATTCTTTTGAGAATATTGAATTTTTCCTTGCTGTCCTCTGAAAAAAATTAAATGAAATTAACAATGTGCTAACATACATATAGTACATGTACAATACATTATATTTCAAAGTGGTAACTGCACCTCGAAGAACAACAAATAACACCATCTTATTTGAACGCAGATTGATTTTGTAACATCAATGAACGCCGCTTGATGTAGACCCGAAGTTTAAAAGATTTCCAAAAAAAAACAATAGCTGACAGTACATGCCATGTAATAACCATAGTTCAAACGGACTGTTATACCCTAGATACGAGTATAACCGCTTCTTAGGGCTGCTTATGCTGATGAGAAGGCACCTAAGAATGTAGCGGTTATAATATTGCCTAATCGGAGAGCATGCCAGGAGAAAACGATTTCCACACAACTAGTGCTGTAAGAATTGTGGAGCACCAAGGTCGAAGGAGGCGCGATCGTTGGTCGACTACAGTATCTGCTCATTCGGACTGCAGTATCTGCTCATTCGAATTCGTTCTGCAACTTATAATCTGGTACGATTTTATACACCCCGTTAATATATATACTTGTACAAAATGCTGCAAGCTGAAAATATGCAGCTAGCTGTCGCGATGGTTTGAAAAAGTTTCTTCTAAATTACCGAGAAATTGTCTTAACTTCAGCGATGATTACAAGTACAGCATAAAAATTATAGAGAACATCGGGAGAAAGGCGAATTCTCAATACGTCGCCGTCGAAATTACCACAATACATTTTTTGATGAAACAGAGAATAAATATACAACTCAATCTCAAATAAGATGAACGATAAAGCTTGAACTAGCCAAAACTGACGAAAATTTGAAAAAATTGTTTTCATTATTGTGGAGGCACTCAGTTTTATGAATAGTCGATTTGATGAGCTTGAAAAATATTGTTCATATAGTACGATATACTGAAGAATTAGAATCCCGTTGCGATAAACAGGCAGAATATGATGAGTCACTTCATTTAAATGGACAAGATTTGTACTGTTTTTGATTTGTGAGCTAATGTTTTTTTTTTTCAGAAATTGTCACTCAATATATGAAACCCGCACTAGATGCTCTCAAATTTCCGAAACCTATTCACTTGTTAAAAACTCCAATAACAGTTGATTCAGGAGAAAGAAACTGAAAATTATTAAGAATAATTATCCTTCGTTCTACAATGGAACAGAACCGCTTGATGCGTTGACAACAATATCAATAGAACGTAAGACTACAAAGACATTGGACATGGAAGATATAATTCAGGAGTTCTCTTCAAAAAAAAAAGCGAGAAAAGTTGCTTTCACGTCGTTGTTGTCTTCTTGTTTTTTCAGCCATCCTATCCACGGTCTACCGGGATTAAACGCGATCAAAATCGCATTAATTTTCCTTACCTGATTCCAATAGATCCTTCGTTTGAATGATAATAGCTCTAAACCTATTCCGAAATAGCCACATCATTGAAAGCTTTATGACAGTTACAAGTTTTGAAAGTGACGGTGCTATAGCATCCAACGCTATTATTGGATATCTTATCATCAAAACACCGTATCCCATCTCCGAAATAACAGCCCACGTCAGAACAACTAAATTGACGCATCCATGAAATATTCGAATGGGTGTCAGATTAGTTTGAGGCCAAAATCCCAGAACTTTC
This sequence comes from Chloromyia formosa, assembly GCA_964017055.1. Lineage (NCBI taxonomy): Eukaryota > Metazoa > Arthropoda > Insecta > Diptera > Stratiomyidae > Chloromyia > Chloromyia formosa. The sequence goes on along the minus strand of OZ024815.1, from coordinate 26,604,501 downwards.
AAAGCGAATCTTGGAACTCCAAACAGGCGCAGTCCGATAGTTTCAACTTTAGCCATTTTTTCTGAAAAAAATAAATAAATAAATAAACGGAAACTATTGAATTGATTTAATTATTACGTTGATAATAAGTTTTCTATTTTTGGAATTAAAATATATTCGACACGGTAAACATTGCACGAAATTTCACAACATATTCATGTTTTCTTAATGTATGAGTACGGTTATTGGGCTCTTTTCTCAATGTCTGGTTGAACTACCAGACACTAAATTAAAATGATTATTTGTTTAACGATTCTTGTAGTCTGATTAAGTGAAAACAGTAGCTCTCCTAACTACAATAAATTTTTATTCCAAGTAAATACAAGAATTTCGGGAGCGACTCACTCCCTTCTTCAGTACATTTGCTGCAAATGTAGCAGCCCGTAACACCTATTTGGAATTATCGCCCGATAAATTTTTAACTGGAGGATAGTCAGCGCTTAGTGTTTACCGATAGGAGAAACTTTAACTAGACATTAAGAAACGGACCTATGTCGGATTTTTCTCGACTTAACCCAAAAATATCTTCTTATTATTTTTTCATTGATAAGAACTTTGTGTCATATTAAGTAGAAGCTCGTAACAAAGGAAGCAATGAATTTTAATATTTATGCCAAACATTCAATCAGAAAACGACCGAACTTGAACTCAAATCACAACAATAGACAATATAATTTAATAGAAAACTTAACGTACCAAGTGCATGAAAGTCCACCCAACTATGAAATAATTCCGGGTCCTTTTTGAACGTCAATGGCCACCTGGCAAATGAAACTCATAAACATTAACAAGTAGATTTTGCTCCAATCACTTTAATATTCTTCACCTGCAACATCTCTACCGCTATCCATATTTAATAATCATAGCGAATGGATTATTAATAGAATCGACCTTGGCTTTGATTTTGTTTGAAAGGAACTGCAAAACTTCTTTCATTGTATCATTTTGTTACTAACATGCTAGTATGTATTTATATTTACTCATTATTATTGAAAAATATTTTTTTTTTTATATATTATCCTTCAAGTCCACAAAAGGGTGGGATACGGAAGAGAGGGTTTTTGGACTGTTTAGGAATTGGAACCTGCTAGACGACAAATCTCACTTGTGTTTAAACTTTCTCTTTCTCTCTGCCTGAATGACGTTTTTATTAACGCGACGCGGAAATCAACCCCCGAACTCTAGATTCATGCATTGTAGAGTGGAGACCGAAACCTCACGGCTACCGCGCCAGCGGAGATTAAGAAACATCTTTCTGTTGAAACTTGAAGAGACAAATGCTTTAGAATGGAATTAAATGAGGAATGCCTATGCGACGACTAGACCCGTGCGACTCTACAGGTACGGCCTTAAATTCCATACAGCCTCTAGTCGTACGTCTCTAGTCATCGCATAGGAATTCCTCCTTACAGGTGGGTTTTGCTTGGCACATGATCGTTGCACATTATTCGCGATTAGCAACCAACCCATTGAGTACGGAGCACTATGTGTGTGCATCGTTTTGATCGTCACCTCCGATCAATGCAAAGTGGTGTTTAGCAAAACGCATCTTAAAAGTAAAAAATGCCGAATTTAAGAAAAAAAAACAAATCGGACGCAAAAAAATGAACACTTTTTCTCTGAATGGGACCAATCTCACTTCCTGAAACGGATAAGTGTACAGAAACGATTCAAATCTGCTGAAGATATCCGCAGAGAGTTATTTCTAACAGGTGGAACTGAAGTTAGCAGTTAAACTGTAAGTATTTACTCAGACGGGTCGTCTCGTAATCGGCTGGTCTGCGATTCGAACTTGACTTCCCAAGTAAATCGACTCGCTTACGTGCCGACCAATGGACGACCCGTGAGCGCATCTCCACACATTTACTTGGGAAGTGGAGTTCAAATCGCAAACGAGCCGATTATGAGCTGATTGCGAGACGACCCATCTGAGCAAACACTTAGGCGCCCTGGTAACATACGATAAAGATGCACTTAGAACCTAAAATGAGTACCCATTTGGGGCAAATAACTCGATTGAGCGTGTTGCTGATCACACACCTTTGCACAAAACACATCGTCACGATCTAGTAAATGAAATAATGCTAACTCATCTGGAGGCCTTAGTCTAAATTGGAATGTTGCGCCAGTTATTTATTTCTTTATTCAATTTAATTGTAAAGCACTAGTCGATTCATTTTATTTATGTGAACGAATGAAACAATCTGTATTACTATTTTTGTGATGAACTTGAGTACTACTGGTAATAAATTAGCATCTGGTCAGCTTGATGCAACACATTTAAGTCATATATTTTTACTTAAAATAACAGTTATACTGTGCAATTCACCCCACGATAATTGTTGCAAAATCCTTGTCAAGCATCAACAGGTGCGTATAGTATAACTTCTTATTTAAAACCCTGTCCTGAAAAACCTTTCCATTTCCAACAAACCTTAACATTTCAAAAGAAGGACTGTAGAATGGTAACATACGATAAAGATGCACTTAGAACCTAAAAAAATATTAATCGGGAAACTATTAGAAATATAAGTACATAATTCAAGCTAATTATTATACTCTAGATGAAATCTGAGAGTATTATAAGTTTGCCACAAAGTTTGTAACGCTAAGAAATAAGGCTCGCAGAAAAAAATGAATGATACAGAAGTTCATATTATCACTCGAATATCTCAAAACCGGATGTCCGTCTGTCCGTCTGTCCGTCTGTCCGTCCGTCCGTCTGTGACCTCTCTAGCTCGAGAACGCGTTGAGCTATGAAGTTCAAATTTTGCACACGTTATTTTTGACAAAAAATGAAGGCTAAGTTCGTGAACGGGCTAAATCGCTCCACCCCTTCTACCCCCTCCCATACAAAATGACACATTTTTGAAAATTTACAATAATCAGATTTTCTCAGAAACTATAAAACATTTTGCTTTGAAATTTTTAATATATCACTTTTATGATAATTGTAACCTATGTTATAAAACTTATTGTAATCCTCACCCTCCTTCTACCCCCTCCCATACAAACTGCACTATTTCATGAAATACGTTAAGCCAATTTACTCAGTACGTATACAATTTATCGGGCTGAAATTTTGTACTTAACACTTAATTAACAATATCAGTTAGATTCAAAAAAATTAATCGATTACCCTTACTCCGTCTACCCCCTCCCATACAAAATGACACATTTTTGATAATTTACAATAATCAGATTTTCTCAGAAACTATAAAACATATTGCTTTGAAATTTTGAATATATCACTTTTATGATAATTGTAACCTACATTATAAAATTTATTGTAATCCTCACCCTCCTTCTACCCCCTCCCATACAAACTGCACTATTTCATGAAATACGTCTTACGTCTTAACGATGCATCCGAGATTGCAACCAAAATTATTTATTGGCTTTAACCAGGTTCAAATTCATCTAGAGTATTGCATGATTGGGGTTTACCCCAATCGTAGTTCTTTTATGTTTTTATTAATACTTACAGCTCTAAAGGCTGGCAACGAGGGGACAAAAAATGGTGCACGTAAATGTGTTCCCTTTGTCGATATAATCATCATCAGCAGTAGGTTTTTCCTATTTTTGACATCCATGCGATACCATTGTGTAAAGTAAACTGAATCGTGAATACCTTGTGTCTAAAGATTAGACAAAATACATAAAATATAAGTGCATATTTCACACATAATTTAGATTTTAATGTCAATAGGTGCAAAGACTTTTGGATGTGAAAATAAATAGTTTCTTAGGGTGTGTTCACACGTGGCAAATATTTGGCAAAAAGTGACAAAAATTTCGCAGAGAAAGGCAAATAATCTCAAAAATAGAAAGAAAATATTATTTTCTTTCTATTTAAGGTCATATGAATAAGCGACAAAACTGCTTTGCCAGATTAATCTATTTTGACTAATGTTGCTTCGCGAATTTGGACAAATATTTGCGACATGAGAACTCACCTTAAGTTTATCAGAATTAATTTTTTAGCAGTTTGGGCATTTTGTAATAAACATCTTTAAGCAAATGCGATTAAGAATTTTTATGTTTACGTTTCTGTTTATTTATATCAAAATCTACACAAAGATGTTTGCTTATTTTGTTAGAATGCAGACTTACAGAGTCTTCGCTACTACAGTTAGCTAAAAGTAGGGAAAGGTTGTGGTTGCGTTTACGGTCCCTCACCGACATCAGACATCAGATTGGCTGCGGTGCTACAAGTAGATCAGGATTTCCCCTCCCGTAAAATGTGTACGGACAACAACAAATTTTTGGATCTGAATACTTTTCAGATCCTGAGGAGAATATTTTCAGATCCAAATATTTACAGTTGTCCGTATATACTATATTGTAATGTTTCGACCGAAGCCGTGTTCGTTAAATATTCTTATGCTGAATTATGCAAACAGTTCGATTGAAAAACACACACATTTTATTTAATAACCGAACTATACACACGTGTAACTAACAACCAATGACTAACTAGCTCTAACTATTCGTTTCCGGCGGATCATGATAACGGTTGTACTACTTTGTACTTTGTACTACGTTCCCGCTTCCAAACGGATACTAAACTTTGTGTTTCCGCTTCAGAGCGGACGTTTATCCGTTCTTCGTTTCTTTTAGTACACCCTAAGATGATTTGTTGGAGGTTACTCAGTTTAAACTTAGACCGGAGAAATTCGACTTGTTGAAACTTTTCCTGCAAGCCATGCGTGGCTCAGGAATCCTAGAACTCCACCAGATTAACTTCTTATTGCCAGATTTTCTACTGACAGGACAAGGCAGTTATCTGTGCCACTCTTTTCTTTTCAGTTCAAGATGACCGATCCGACGAAACTTTTCAATCTTGTACAAAATGTTGAATATCCTCGGAAACAAGCGATATATGCAGGACCTCTTCCATTTCTCTTCAATCATTCATTACAGAGCTGCCCTACGCTGAATGATACAAATTCGAGTCACCTCCAACTCCGAGTATAAAATCAGTTTTGTATGTTTTAGCGAATCTGGATCTACTGCATCCCTTCCGGGGCATAATCATATAGCAAGTATGCCGAAATTGTCCAATAACTCCAGCCTTTTCGAATTCTTCTTGTTTACCTTTATCTTGATAGAGAAAACAGAGACTATCTCGGATAAGGCCACTAGAGCCCTCTGGATCTGCAGACAATTCGTAGGAAAGACATGGGGAACAGGCCCTCGAATAGTTTTATGGATCCACAAGGCGATTGTGAAACCCATAATTTACTATGGAGCTGCCAGCTGTTGGAAGAAATCGAGAACCCAGGAGGGCAAAGCCACACTGGGAAAAATCAATGGCTGGCCTGCCTCACTATAACGGGTGCCATTATCAGCTGCCCTGCTACCGCCCTTGAGGCACTACTCGATCTCTCTCCACTGTACATTCATCTTAAAGCGGAGTCTAAATTAACTATAGGGAGCCTTACAGACAAGCAAATCTTGCATAAACTGAATTCAGAGGAGAATTAATGGCTCCTTGAAGCCAATGAGCTAAGTATGCTATGTGATCACTTAATGGGGGAACTACGCTTTAACCGACTCTTCTCCGCCACAATTTGGAATAGAGAAGAATGGAGTCTGAGGCACTCGTCACTCCCGTCGTATACTATCTACTAGTTTTCTGATGGCGCCAAAACTGAATTTTAGGCCTCTCTATAAAACTATCAATCTCCATGGGGAAGCACCCGACAGTTTTGCAAGCTGAAATAAATGCAATTCGGATCCGTGCTAGTTGCATGTATGGATGCCGGCTACCGTGGAAGAAACATTGCAAGCTTCACTGATAGCGAGGCTGTTGTCAAAGCTCTCAATAATCCAGTACTGACGTCTAGGTCAGGTTTTGCAGAGACTCAGTTTGCATAATAAAGTCACAATTTACTGGGTCCCTGAAAACGTTGGCGTCTCAGCTAATGAAATTGCTGACGAGTTGGCTAGAAAAGCATCTGCCACCCCATTTATTGGGCCTGAACACTTTTGTGGTATACCCCTATGCAGAGTTAAAATTCATAACAGAACAGGAGCGTATAGAGATACCGTCGCGTACTGGGAGAGTCTCCCTGGCCTGAGACAGCCCAAACTGTTAATTACAGACCACTCACGCAAACGAACCCTGGAATAGCTAAATCTAAGCAGGAACAAGGTAAGAATCATTTGCGAACCTGAGGTACCACCTACCCAAAATGGGAATTGTCACTGACATCAGCTGTTGCTTTTGCGAAGTCGATGATGGGACATCAGAGCACATCCTATGCGAATATGAGGCCCTTTCTCGCCTCACTTCAACTTAGACAGTTGTCTAACTTTGTTAGCAGTATGAAACTTGATCCCAAACCTTAAAGCCACACTAGACCATATGGGCTATATAGACCTCTCCTGGTCGCGATGCTTGTGGGCCTTGCGGACTCACTGCCCTCTACCTCTGATCTAATCTAATAATATATATAGGTATAAACTTATAAACTTACCGCTTCTGAAAGACATGTTCCAGCTATGCAATACACTAGCAACTCTAATAAAATTACACAAGCATAGACCAGGTACAGAATGGTTGAGTATCCTTGCAACTATGAAAATGTTTGTAAACATTAAAAAGTAAAAACAAAATATTTTATTCGTAATAAAGCAAGATGACGAAATCTCAATCATACCTTAATGAAATCCACCAGGCTCAAACCTATTTCAAGGGCCGATGAAATAAAATGCGATAATATTATGGGCGCGATAATGTGAGACAATTCCGTAATACGTGAAATGAGTTCGATGTGAGTTTTCATTGCTATTCGCAATTTGGCTGAAAATATGTTGTTTTCTTGTTTTGACAGTGGCTCACAATCTTCATCTGAGAAATAAAATATATACGGAACTTCCTATATTTTTCATCGTAAAAATTAATAAAAACATTGTCATTGAATTACCTATCGGAATATCAAAGTTCGTTCTCAACTGGTTCGAAATTATATCGAATTGAGCTGCCAAATATTTACAATAGGCCATTATCATTCCATCAACGGCTGAAAATCCACAGCAAGTTAGCAATCCAGAATATGAGTTCAATATGTAGACAATCTGATAAGTGGGATCCCGATTCAAGTCCAACGAAAGGCTATAAGTAATTATTAATTATAATATTCGCCTCAAATACGAGTACTAGCCGGAAAAAGGCTCCGGAAATATTCTAAGCATTCAACATAATATAGGAATGGAAATTTATAACGTTCACAGACTAACATACTCGAACATATTGCAAAATGTTGATTTTGGGGAAAAACTCCGAACTTCCGAAATCAGAATTGTGAAGTTGTGTCACTTTTCTTGCGGGTGAGAGAATATGGAACATGAAGTAATAACTTCGAACTTGAAATAATGCATACCTAGCTTTAAACGGAATGCCTCTGGTTGCATTTCTTCCTATTATTATTTTCACCATTGGTCTCAAAAAAAATCCGAAATTGGTTGAGAACCCTCCCAGGAATATGTATAAACAATATCTATAAGCTGATCTAGTCGCTTTAAGGACAATGCTTTGATGTAGACCTTTGTAATCTGCAAATAAATATAACCGTTATGTATTTATTTATTTATATATGCATATGACTTTTTTTTTGTATTTACCCACCTTTATCGAAGTAACTGGCGATCATTACATGGTTATAGTGGAACTCATTTCGATAATAGAGAATTGTACAAATCTTGAAAAATGTAATCAACTTGGTTATGGCAGGATTTAGAGCATCGAATGTCTCCAATGGATTTTCAAAGTTCTCAAAAACATACTTAAATTCAAAACCCATTTGAGCCACATGGTTGGCAAACGTGAAAGCAATCAAACATATTCTTGCCCGAGTCCAAGAGCTATCGTCGGGCCAACACTTGAAAATTCTTAGTAATTTTCGGGGTAGATGAAAAAGCGGATACTCAAGCATTTTCAACGTTACTTCCGAAAGACTGTCGATGTCGAATGACTACAAAGCAGCTTTTCTTACGTCCTATGTAGGTATTGAGGAAGTAAACAACATAGCCCTTAATTAATCCGCCCTGAAGCTAAATCGGTAATTGCATAAGTGACTTATACGTGACATGCAATCATACAATTTCTAAATAAGTACCTGAAATTGTTTACGAGTATGTTAAAATTTGTACTCATAATTTTATGTATGCTGAATCGATATCCAACGGACTATGTTGTTTTTGATAAAAAGAAGAAACTTCTGCATCATTACCTGCTTTGCATTAGTTAACCCAGAAGACAAATATTGCCCATGTCGTACCTACCGTGGCTTCTAGTAGCGATTCCTTATTATTACCCAGTTCTACTTTTTACCAATTTGTCTTTCCCGTTGGTTGGCATTCTTTGTAGCTAACCACGACACCAGCTCCACAGCAGTTAAGGGATGACATGACAACATGCCAACATGACAGAATGCAATAATTATGGCGAGGTATTTGTGTGCTACCTCCGGTTGCCAAAATAATAGCTGGAATAATCTTGGATAGGCTGAAGTTCCACTTAGAAAACACAATCGATGAAGAGCAGGCTGGGTTTCGGTCCAGTTTCCCCTGTGTCGACCACATAAACACCCTGCGGATTGTAATCGAACAATGCGTCGAGTACAGATCTCCGCTGCACTTGCTCTTCATTGACTTCGAGAAGGCTTTCGATAGTGTGAACCGAGATTGTACTGCTTTGCGCAGGAGAGGTGTCCCTGAAAAGCTTGTGGCTATTATTAAGGCAGCTTAGATGTCGCGTACTCCATAAGGGTAAGGTGTCGGGGGAGTTCAAAGCGGAGTTCGGCAGGGTTGCATCATCTCACCAATCCAATTCCTCTTAGTAATTGGTGATGTGTTGCATGCAGCTCTACCTGTGGGATGCTGAATCTGTGATACTGCGCTTGAGCGCCTATGCAAATGGCACGTATTTATATCTATTTTATCAGAAACTAAAATATGTAATGCTTCGTTTACATGTGAACAGTGAGTGAAGCACTGAACTTTGAAAAAGTACATTGAAAATCACTAACAACAAAGTTAGTCGTACCCAACTCTTGTGGGAACGGCCCAGTAAGAGAAGTGAGAAACTCATTCAAATTAAAACCCACTATTGGTCAAAGACGTGAACTACTATGCTTCGCCCCGTCAAGTGGGAATGTTTGTAATGAACCTTATTCTGGACTGGTTGTGTTGCTTCCACCGGAAGATCTATGGCAGCACCTGATTAGTATGGAACTGTCGGTGGTACGAAACCAGAGGCCAGGGTCCCATTACAACCGGACCCAGATGCGACCGCGTGGGCGTCTGATCCGTCCGCCAACCATTCCATCCTTATCGCCTAATTTTTTTTATTCCCCATTTTTACCTCCCTTGTTTGTGTTGTCTTTCCCAGGCCTACGAATTTTTTGTTAATACGTAAAGGACAGGGGCAACGAGTGGCAAAAACCTCGCCCACGTCTCCCGAACTGAACTACAGCAAGCAAAGGCCGCTGCTTACCTCGTTGAGGAGCCTTTTTCTTCGCCAGATGGCACAGCCCGACCTTCACGGTCAACTATGCTACCTTAGGCTCTGTCCCCATGGTCATTTTCGAATGCCCACCAAACCGTCTGTTACAAATTCGGCGCCCAACGTGGGGCCTATCTCTGGTATAGAACAGGACTAAGAAGGACCTCTTTGGGTTCTTTTTTAGTCCTTCCACCGATTTGTATCCCCACTAGCACATTAAGGCTACTTGCTCTAAGTTTTAGGACTTAGCCATCTTTACTTCACGTATTTTCCTTCAAGTAGCTGTGCTTTCCTCTGCAGCACTCCCATCCTTCCTATAGAGTAGTTTTTTCCTTTTAGAGTCAGTTTAGCAAAGCAATCCTGGTGTTTGTGTTTGTCTTTTGTGGTTTAGCCACATACCTAAGGCCCCCATAAATGCTTCGAATTGCCGGCATTTGGAGCATCTTCGGTGTCCGGACGAAGCGCAGAGGAGCCCTGGGTACCTTTCTGTTTGCCAGGATTGTCCTTTCATGTCAGTTTAAAAATTTTAATTGCCTAGTATTGCATTTTTGTATTATTCATGTGCTCAGCAGCTTACAGAGTCTATGAATGAATTACGGTAAGAAATGCAGTGTTGCGCCTCTGCTGGTCTCAGAATTCTCTGTAACCTGTTGATAATCTGGATGATGCGAGATGCAGTATTTTTTTTTGTTTTCTCTTTGCTATTTTTCTCCTCTGCAATGGTCGCCGGCTAGCTCAGGAGCCCAGTTCGTTGTTTTTCATTTTTGCAGCACACTCTGTCCTCAGTTTCTACTTTTTTACAGGTCTCGAAGTAGAAGCTGCCCTGTAATAAACCATATTCTGGTCTGGTTGAGCTGCTTCCGCCGGCAGATCTATGGCAGTAATGAGTAAGGAGCTGTCGGTGGTACGGAACCAGAGGCCGAGGGTACAGGTAAGTGGTAACGTACTGGAATGATTTTCCTTGATGTTTATGGGTGGATAGTTAATATTCGGGTTTTTGCTAATAACCATGTATTTTGTTTTCATCGCATTTATGGCAAGTCCGAAGTCGTTGCTAGCGGTGTTTAGTCTATTGACTAATGTTATCTTCGATGCTACTCGTTATTATAGCTGTATCATCCGCAAAACGTATGATATTTATTATTTGTCCATTGATTACCACGCCTTCGAACCTAACACCGAAAGCCTCCTTGAAACTCATCTCGGAGTAAAGATTGAAAAGTATCGATGATAGAATACAGCCTTGTCGGACGCCCCTTAAAATCTGGATCTCGTCTGCTTCTTCGTCATCTACGCAGACCGTTGCCATTTGTTCCCAGTATAAGTTCTTAATGATCCGAATAATGTGTCCATCAATGTGTTCATCAGCTAGAAGACGTGTAGCAGTATATCATGGCGGACCTTGTCGAACGCTTTGGTAGAATCGATGAAATAAACATGAACATTTATGTTCATATCCAAGCAATGTTGACACAAAATGTTAAATGAGAATAAAGCATCGTGAGTTCCCAGGCCCATCCTGAAGCCGAATTGCGCAGCACTTACATCTTCTTCTAATATGTTGTAAAATCTTAAATGGATTATTTTAAGAAGGATTTTTAGTAAGTAACTCATAAGGCTAATGGTTCTGTAGTGTTCACTTTTCGTAGCGTTATTCTTTTTCGGAAGGACTATGAAGGTCGACTTTAGCCATTCTTTCGGAATTCTTCCAGTACGGTAGATAGCGTTGAAGAGATCTATTGTACTATACAGTTTGATCAATTCGGTTGGAATTTTGTCCAGACCGACGTTCTTGTTTCTAGCTGATGTTAATGGCATGCTTAACTTCCTCTGCGGTAATGGATAACACGTCGTTCTGCTGCATTTGACGGGAATCGTGGAAAAAATCTTCTGCATACTTCTTCCATAGACTTAGTTTATCCTTTAAGTAAAGTATAGTTTTACCATGTTCGTCTCTGATTATATTTTTATGTTTCTTACGATTTAAACCAGTTACATTTTTTATTTTCATGTAAAAAACGTAGCTCTAATAATTACAATAAGTTTTTATTCGAAGTATAATAATTAATGCAAGTAATTCGGGAACGACTCACTCTCTTCCAGAGAACATTTGCCTCAAATGCAAATATACTGAAGAAGGAAGTGAGTCGCTCCCTCCCTGAGTATATTTGCCTCAAATGCAAATATACTGAAGAAGGGATTGAGTAGCTCCCGAAATACTTGTATTATTTACTTCGAATAAAAAAATATTGTAGTTGAGGTAGCTACCGTTTTCAAATATTTTGAAGGCCGGTAGCTTATTAGGTCGGGGAGTCCGTCTGATATCTCACCAGCTTCGCGGATTCGAATCCCGCCGAGGCTATGGTGCTGTGTTGTCTTTCTTCTGTGGTATGAAGCGTAAGAGTAAGCCTCAACCTTTCCCGACTTGTCCCAATGTGCGGCTAAATGGAGAGGAGTTTCATTGTAGCAGCATACAACGTCCGAAACCAGCTTAAGCAAACCAAACGTCAACTAAATTTCTTATGTGAGCTATTAGTAAATCAATAGTATGGGCAGAAGCACTAGCTATCAGAGGGTCACTTGGATTTAGTCTCGAGCCAGGGACTCAGTGTAGTAAAAACAGGCAAGAAGCGTTTGCTCTTACATTCAGTGTTAAAACTTTAATTCACTACGTGACACAAAATACTGATACAACTAATAACTGAATTACACATTTGAGGGTGCAGTCCATTGAAATTCTGGAATGTAGTCAGAAAGCTTCTTAGAAGAATGATTGTAGAATAGTTACATATGACAATGATGCACTCAATATCTGCAAGTAAAGGTAAGCATTAAATTGTGCCAAAAAAATATTAAAAAAAAGAGTCAAAAATACATTTTTTGGCAGTACTTACAGCTCGATATGCTTGTAATGATGGTGTGAAAAAGGGTACGCGCAAATTTGTACCGTTGGTTGATATGGCCATCATTAATAACAAATCTCTGCGGTTTTTCGAATCAAGGCGATACCAATGAGTAAAGTATGCCGATCTATGAATACCTTCGGACTAAAAATTAAAAAAAGAATAATAATAATGAGAGTCAAATTTAAGTAAAATTGGAAAAATGCGATTACCCATTTAATTTAATTCAATTCATAGCTTATACATATTTCACGCTTTCAAACCAAACATGAAACTATTTCAGTGGTAATAAATAGTGTATTATGGTGCATTCTCTCAGTAAAAGTTTAGTTAGCCGATATTATTTGAACAACAAATGTTGAAACGAACTTGTGGCCTCAATTGCTCAGTTTTCCGCTTCGCTTCTGTAGTTCACGCTAGGAAGCCCGGAAAAGCTTGATTAAGAATAAGATAAGATTGAACTGATTTTTACAGAGAACTTACTATACTTCTCTGTAAAAATCGGATAAAAACCAAAGCTAATTTCCATACAAAATGTCCCAAACTACCCTACTTTTTAAATTTTTTTAGTCTATCCATCGAATGAAAAACCGGAAAAAAAATCATGTAGTTTGGAAATTCGACACAACTGATGTGGAGAATCCTATGAATATATGCTCTAGAGTCCCCGTTGATAGAGGGTCCAGAAGTGTAGGGAAAAGGAAGTGTGATGAACCACCTGTGATGGACCATATCCTGATAGTGCTGCTTCTACAGGCGAATCGAAGGCAGCACCTGATGAGTAGTGACCTATCGGTGGTACGAGTCGAGAGACTGAGAGTCCCATTAGATCTGGAAACCGATGTGAGCGCGAGGGCATCTGTGCCGTCCGGCAACCCTTCCATCCTTATCGCCCCATTTTTGATTATTCCCCGTTTTTGCCTCCCATGTTTGTGTTGTCTTCCCCAGGCCTATGCATTTTTATTAATACGTAAACGGGGGAACGAGCGGCGAAAACCCCGCCCACGTCTCCCGAACTGAGCTACAGCAAGCATAGGCCGCTGTGTAGTTTTGAAGTTTTGCAAACTTAATGAGATTAGTCCCTTAAATTAATGGTCCAAAGTCCCCGTTGATAGGGTCCAGAAATTGTGGGGAAAAATGGGCCGAAGTCAATTTTGAAGTTTCCCTTGAATAATTAACATACAAGGGCACCATTGTATGGAAAGTTGTCTTGATTTTCATCCGATTGAATTAATCTTTACAGGGGAGTACAGTATATTCGCCTTCTTCGAAGGTCCTTTTTATACAGAGGAATCACCGACTGGATCTTAAGTCGAGAATCATCATCGCTACTGGAGGGATATTTCATAGCATCCGCCCTTGTTGTCATTTCGGCAGATTTAATTTCCCTTACTTTGTATTTCCTGGGGTAAATGAGGTTGACTTATCAGAACCCCTTACAATATAAGTTGAATACGCCCATATTTCGATGTCAATTAACACAAACCGTTCGATATTCTCTTATACTTACCGCTTCAGCAAGAACTGTTCCACCAATGCAATAATTCAATAGTTGTAAAAGAACAACAGATGCATAGATAAGATAGAGCGCAGTTGCAAATCCATGTAGCTGCAAAAAAAACTCTGTGATATTTTCTGCTAATAATTTTTTTGATATTCGGCATTTCCATATTTCCACAATAAATTGTTAAGAACAGAAGAATTCACTGTAGCGCCCGCAAAAGAAAAGCGAAGAAATCGGAAAAAGTGAAAGAAGCGAAAACGAAACGTACAGGTTTTCGGACCTCTGTAGCTGCGGCCCGGGTGATCGTGGGGGTTCAAAGTTGGTAGGGTCATTGCCTCAGGTCTTAGGAAGAGCTGCAAGTTTGAAGTCGATGCAACGAAAAACACCCCAGATATGACAGTTTGAAAATCGATATTTTTCAAATTTTGCTTGTTCTCGTTGTCCTTTGACAGGGCTTCAACCTCGTAGGGAGCGTATCAACATCTGCTTTCTTTTCTCTTGGATCAACTCTGCCTGAAGGATATGCACATGCAGTAGTAAAAAGATACATCCAAAAATCAGAGATTTTATATAGAAATTTTTTTTTAATAACCCGTGGTCCGTGATTCAACTAAATTTGGTGCATAGCTTCCTTGGTTATTATAAGTATCACACGGTTATATGTTGGTGCTGCTGGAGATGTGCGTCAGGACAAAAGGACTCTCTTAATCATGAAATAAAACACAAACCAAAGGTGGTAGATATAGGTATATTCTGACTCATGGTAATGAGACCAATTCACTGGAGTTCTGTTAAAGGCATTTTGATGGAAGAATGAAAGAAGAAAAAGGACATTCTTGGAAAAGTAATGATATTAAGGCATAATGGGGATGATGAGGCGAATGCAATAGACTACTGTTGTAGGCACTTTGAGTCCTATGGAGAGGAAAAAGGACGCTTTCGGCAAGGGAGCAATATTTAGGCATGTAACTATTTTTTTTTATAATTTGAAAATTAAAAAAATCCATGTACATTGAGGCTAAATAATTTTATCGTTTTTTAACATAAAACTCGCTGATGATAGTTATCAGCGACTGAGGGTCGTGATACGAATGCACTAGAGTACTGTTGATGGTGTTTGAGTCCGAATCTACGAAATATCGGTCTCAACTTAAGGGACATGTAGGATATAAATAACTCATTGGGCATAAAGGACCGAAAGACATAATTTCATCGAAGGCAACTCATAGTCATGCCAGAGGGACATTTACTCAATGATTCCCAAAGAATTAGTTCCTTGAGGCAACATTTTTCAAAGCAAATCATTTACAACTTAAAAGCAAATGGATGAAAGTGAAACGTATTTTCATGTGACGGGCCTAAAGTGCCGATGAACACCATCGCCTTTTTGTGTAATTTTATGTTAACGCCTACACTTAATGCAATAGCGTAGCCTTGGCCTAAGGTCAAATGAAGTAAGGGATTTGGGAAGGGTTGCGTTGTATCAGATGGAATTAAATGTCGGTGAACGTTTAGTTTAAATTCTCCAGGTCATAACTGCAGGGGAGAACAGACGATAATAAACATTCGGGTTGTAATTTAATCAGGATTCAATATGCATACCCTAGAGCGAGGCGCAAAGCTACGAGTACTTTGGTGGGATTACATTCATCAATCCATTTTTGCTGATGAGTTTTTTTTCGCGAGAAGCTTTTTACAACAGGGTTGTTTTAGGGCCATGAACTATTATGCAACTGATGATGTGATGATGACTATGATCTGATTCGCAACAATAATAAATTCCGATTTCACACAAAAAAATTTAACCGGTCATCCCTGGTTGCACTTCGCCCACTTGCTCATGGTATAATGATGAGGCCCTTAAAGAGGCAGCGCCGGAAGTAATATAGATAGAACTACCCACACCGGAAAGCCTGGTATGGAGAATAACCTACATCCAGGGGTATTAGACAGTGTATTAGTAGCAGTGTCTGAAGTAGCTTTTCGTTTACACAAAAGCCTGTCAAACATCTTAATAGAAATCTTTCTACCCAAGTTGGTAGGCTGTCGCGTGCTTGCAAGCGAACTTAGTGACAAATTTAGGGGAGTTTACGACCGACGCAGGCCCTATCCATTATCATAATAAGATATGTATAAGGGAACACGCGTAAGACTAGGCCGTAATCAGCATTAGCCAGAATCAAAGCAAACTACCAGATCTACAGGTATCTAACGACAAAGTACACGACAGGAGATTTGCAGAAACAGCAATCATGGAAGCTCTAAGTTTCAGAAGACCTTAACATCGACTGGCTAGCCATTACTTAACGCTTAATCGTCGTTGTGCGTTATTGTGTTGGAAAACATCTATCTTGAGCGACTGGTAGCTCAGTGCGTAGAGGCATCAATCTCATATCTGACTACCAGCGTTTCGGGTTTGAATCCCGCCCACGACGACGTTCGTGTTTGTGTTGTCTTCCCCCTGTGGTGCGGCGCGTAATAATAAGGCACAGCATCTCCCGACTTGACGCAGGTAGGTGATTAAAAGGGGAAGCAATAGGTAGTCCGGATGGCGCAACGGTTAGCACGTTCGCCTTCAACGCACTGGGCCCCGGTTCGATTCCGGGGATTTACGTGTCGGACTATGAGCCCACTCAGCTGTTAAATGAGTACCCATTATGGGGTAAATAACTCGGTTGAGCGTGTTGCTGATCACATACCTCTGCACAAAAACCGTCACGATCTAGAAAATGAGATGATGCTAACTCATCTCGAGGCCGTGGTTCAAATTGGACTGTTGCGCCAGTTATTTATTTAATAGGTACATACTGGCAACTGCATTCTCCGAAACAAGTTTATGCGAACGAAATGTCAACTGGGTCATATGGGACAGTTGACGCGCTATGCCCCCAATGGGATAAGGCAATTAAGTGTGAGATATGGGTATATTCCTATTACACCGGGCGACGCATTGTGGTTCGCGTCTTGGCAAATAGTGATTTTACCGCTGTTTTGAACAGGATCACATCTGGATCAGAGTTGAAAGTGATGTTGAACGTTAACTTTTTTTCAGCAATTCGCCCCTACTTCTTTCTTTACTGAGCCACAATTCGCTTCAGTGCGGGCGAATTATCTGTATGATGGTTGCTTGAATTCGCTCCTGACTGATCCATGCCGGTTGATTCTCTAATCCTGTCAGCTTGTCTCTAACAAGGCTAATGTTTTCATAATGTTCATAAAAAATATGGGTTTTTCATTTTAGTCAACAATAATAATTAATCAACAGGCGCCAAGGCCCGACTGTCGCACCACGATGATGATAATAATTGAACAAACTGTAAATTAACTCAACCGTGCTACTCACTTTAATGAAGTCCACCAAACTTAAACCAATTCCAAGAGCCGCTGATATAAAATGCGATAATATTATTGGCCAAATTATGCTAGATAATTCGTTGACACGGGTGATGAGTTCAATGTGCATCTTAATTGAACCTCGCAACTTGACAGAAAAGTTGTAATTTTGCTGTTTTGAAAATAGGTTCAAATCATCATCTAACAAAAACAAATTGAAAATATTGAAAATGAATTAATGTGATGTTAAAAAAATAACTTCACTTACCGATTTTCTCACCACAATTAGTCCTCAACTGATTAGAAATTATATCGAATTGGGCACCCAAATATTTGCAGTAGGTCATTATAATACTATCTACACCAGAAAACCCGAAACATGTAAACAGCCCTGAAAATGAACTAAGTGCATACTGAATTTGGTACGTTGGATTCTGATTCAAGTCGAAGGGCACGCTGAAATGATAAGAGTTTGTTATAGAATAATTAAATTAGTGGTAGTAAAGTCTAATTGGTTGGCATTGCAAATAGACAAAGTTATGACCTAGGCCACGCCTACTTTTCCTACAAATGTAATATGTATTAACCAAATGGCAACAATTCAACATCACACGGTAGAAAGTTAAAATTCGGGGAGATCTTTGGGGTTTTATTTTTAGCAAGTTGCGGTTGTGACATCCGCATGAGATTTTTCTAATGTTCTGAACTTGAAGGCCTCTCTCAACTTTTCCATTAGTCTTTCTCGTTTTTTTATTAAAAAAAATTAACTTAAAGTGTGTTCGGTCAACCATGGCGCTGATGAATTGATGATGCCTCTTATATGTATAAGCGATTTTGAGTGCTGCGAGTTTTCCGAAAAGTAAAAGTACGACACGTCTAAACCTTCACCATATACTCTTTTAAAAGAAAGGAAAAAGAAGCTGGGGAACCAATTTATTTGTAAAGACGATTTGAAATTACATATAATTTCTGAAATAAACACAATTTCATTTAATTATACCTTGCCTTGAATGGAAGATCTCTTGTCATATTGCCATTGATTATATAGCGAACCAAATTATTAGCGATAGGTCGCAGAAAGAAGCAGAAATTAGTCGCGAATCCTCCGATGAAAGTGAACAAACAATATCTATATGCGGATCTGGTTGCATTATGAACAATTTTATGTTGTTCTCCTGTGTAATCTGAAAAGGACACACGATAGATATATAATGGGCCAAAAGGTAAAGGTTATATATTTCACTATACTACTACTACCTTTATCGAAATAACTAGAAATTATGTCATGATTGTCTTTAAATTCCTTTCTGTAGTAGAGTAAAACGCACACTTTCAAAAATGTAATAAGTTCGGTGAGTGATGGGTTTAAGGCATCAAATGTCTCCAGGGGATTCTCGAAACTCTCAAAAACGTATTTAAATGCAAAACTCATTTGAATCACATGATTTGCAAATGTAAAGGCGACAAATAGTGCTCGGCTCCATGTCCACGGATCGTCGGGCCAACACATGAAAACTCGCAGCAATCTACGCGGTAAATGGAAAAGAGGATACTCTAGCATGTTGTAACTTTTGAAAAAGTGTAAGCTAAGAATCAGTGAATTTTCATCTTTTATAGGACAGACATGAACTTGTAAAATAAAAAAAAAAATCATTCAAGTTGTCAATTCGATCCGCCCATTGATAAACTTAGTAACTGATAAGTGCGTGTTATGATGAATGGAATGTATTACATGCAAAGATATTATACAGGGTGTACCGTTCCTTATGGTAAATACTTTGTGGTGAATAGTAGTATTCATTTGAGGAAAATTAACATATGATGTGGACACTCTCTCTTTAACCATTACAGAGTTGTAGCATTTTTTGTAAATTGTGCCAAAAAGCTGGACTTTCTGAACAAAATCCAAATTTGTCACTCTCCCAATCATTTAATCCGCAATTTGATTTCACTTTCTGAAACTAGATAAAATTTCATATAAATGGACTTTTTCCCAGTTATAAATTTCACCGTTACTTCAATGATGCCACTCTTCAAACTTCAAAATATCAAAATCGATTTTTCATCGGAAATTCGAATGATTATTTTCGAAACGTACTTTGAACTGACAAAACTGCAAAGTCGGCAAAGGAAAATTGTGCAGTTTTGAAATTTTGTAAAATTAGTAAAAGTGGTTTTCTGAATATATTCTCTAAAATCTCCGTTGATAGGGGGTCCGTAAGTGAAGGAGAGAGGGAGTCAATGGTCTTTTCTCAGTTTTTCTTGGTTTATGGCCTAAGGTATAATATACTGTTTCATGGTCTAATATGTGATATATCATTTTCTAGGAAATTTTATGCGATTTAATTCGCTTTTAGAACTCATTTTTGTGGAACTCATAGTTTTCGAAATATTCAAAGAAAACTGTAAAAAGGGTAAGACGAATTAATAATTTAATCTAAAATTTATTAAAACATGGATTCCTGGACGGTATCCTGGTATTATAACCATATTTACTATTCCACTTCTATTAATCGGTTATTCGTAACAATATATCTCACCTGTAAAATTATTTAAAAATGAGCATGCTACTGAATAAAAAGAGTATTTTAAATAATAAGAGATAAGATGAAGGTAATAAGTTCATCCAGTAGTGAACAACTCCTCTACCAAGAGCACACACCTACTGACACAATTACTTATTCGGGTATGTCGGTAGATAATAAAGGTGATACACATCCTTTAATAGGTGGCACACAACCACTGCTTGGAAAAAGAGCAATGGTGAAACAACCACTCTATAAAGGGGCCGCAACCTTTACGAAATCTATTTACAACACCGAGGTGAAACAACTTCATGAAGCACACAACTTCTTATACATACAGATCACTGAAGTGACTACTTCTCATCTCAAGAAGTAGACTCTCACACAAAAATACGCTGAGGTGGACAACTTCTTATCCTAAAGGTCGCCACCCATTGACGAGCACAACCACGACCAAACTTCCATCGAACCATCAAATATCATAGGACGTGTGGAAAAAAAATTCCCCCTTTTTCCACCGTTCTATGATATTTGATGGTTCGATGGAAGTTTGGTCGTGGTTGTGCTCGTCAATGGGTGGCGACCTTAAGAAGAACACAACATTCAGCTCTCTCTCTCTCTCTCCTCACTTGGACCAGTCTTTCATGACCTTAGGTCCTATAGCTCATACTCTTATAACCAGGTAACTTGCTCAGTAAACTCACCTTGCTTATTATTCTTCTTCTACTCTTAAACTAATAACATGTTGAACCAGACTTTTTCACGAATGTAAATATTATTAGAGACAGCTCCACCATTTGTGTTCAATTGACATTTATAATTTTAATGAGGTTACTACAACCAATATAAATAAATGTCAAACAAAGTAAAATAAAGTACATAAAATTGTATTTAGTTTTCAAAAGGACCGTTGAATCCTTCTCCCCTGCACACTTGGAGCATATATTTAGAAGACTGCTTTTGTTAATTCTGCAAAATTACAAAACTACACGATTTTTTTCATGTTATTATATCAACGTCTACACTAAAAAGCCGAAATATTCAAGAAAAAACTAAAAAAAATGACCTTTAACAACCTTTATCCTACACTTCCGCCTCCCCTATTAACGGGAACTTCAGAGCATATATTCAGAGGACTCTCCGCATTAATTGAGTCAAATTTCAAAACGCAAGAACTTAAGAGCATATATTCAGAGGACTCTTCGCATTAATTGAGTCCAATTTCAAAACGCAAGATTTTTTTTCATATTTTTCATTCGTAGCGTGGACTATCTGTTAAGTCAATGTTGAAGTAAATTTGTTTCTTCTCCAGACCATCTTTTTTTTCTTTGACCGGCCACAAACTGTCGAACACGAACTTTAATTCCAACATGAACCTGGTACGAATGTCCTCTAAATAGCTCGAGACACTCACACACACTTGTGAAGAACCCGGTCCACTTGTAACATTCGTGTTCGAGACGGAGTTCGATAGTCTATGCGCGCACTAACGGCCACAGACTGTTGAACATGAACTTCAACTCCAACACGAACCTGGTACAAATGTCCTCGGAATAGCTCAAGACACACACCCACACTTCTCATAAATGTGCTGTCCACTTTTACTATGTTGGTGATCGAGTTGGAGTTCGACAGTCTCTGAGCACATTAATCGAAAACGTTCTAGTGTCACCATACATACACTCACGAAATTCAACTGGAACTGTGGACCTTTCGATCTAAATGTCTGTAATATGTAATGAACCATATTCTGGTCTGATTGTGCTGCTCCCACCAGCAGATCGAAGCAGCACCTGATGAGCAGTGATCTGTTGGTGGTACGAAACCAGAGGCCGAGGGTCCCATTACACCCGGACCCAGGTGCGACAGTGTGGGCGTCTGATCCGTCCGTCAACCATTCCATCCTTATCGACTATTTTTTTTATTCCCCATTTTTACCTCCCCTGTTTGTGTTGTCTTCCCCAGGCCTATGAATTTTTGTTAATACGTAAAGGACAGGGGCAATGAGCGGCGAAAACCCCGCCCACGTCTCCCGAACTGAGCTACAGCAAGCATAGGCCGCTGCTGAGCTCGTTGAGGAGCCTTTTTCTTCGCCAGATGGCACAGCCCGACCTTCAAGGTCAATTAAGCTACCTTAGGCTCCGTCCCCACGGGCATCTTCGGATGTCCACCAAACCGTCCGTTACAAATATTATACTACATAATGCTATAAACAATATCCAGTTTGTTTGAATAAAATTTGTTCATATTTACCATACTTCTCCGTTGATTATATTTTTTATAATGTGCACGTGTTTAATATATTTTTTCAACCACTGTATAATAGGACTACGAATACATTGTCCTTATAACGTATAATGATGGATTGGGCTTGCCCGACCTCCGCCAAGTTTGCCAGCTTCCGTTTCAATACGAGTGCATGCGTCGACCGCATAGAAACAATCATAGAGAATACCTATGGAGGAGCAATCCACATATACTCAACACTAAACTACTTGAAGCAATTCCAGTCGTAAAAAGTAAACAGAGAGACACACGCCCTCCACTTCGCAACACCCGCGCAGTCTATATAAAAGCACAGGAAGCACGCAAGATGTCATCCCCTCTCCTACTTTTCCAGTTGGAACAACAACATTCCAGTCTGTCTCTCTGCCGCGGAACACCCGCTCGGTCCATATAGAGCAAAAGAGATGTCAAATTTCCATCCCCCTTCCTACTTCCTCACTTGTGCCGAATTACTTCGTTTCTCTCGCTCTTTTTCATTTCCTCTTATACTCTCTCTTCAAAGGAAACAATGCATCGCTTGCTGCAAATACTGACGTCGCACATGCGCCAATTTGGACAAGCGGTAATCGTGCCCGTCCAAAGAACGAAATACAAAACCGATCTGTCAAAAAAATCCAATTTTATTCGGAAAGTCGAGCTTTTTGACACAATTTAAAAAAAATGCTATAACTCCATGTCCATGTCATATGTTAATTTTCCTCAAATGAACACTACTATCCAGCTCAAGCACTAAGCGAATTGGCTTAGGCTGAAATTTTTTTGGTGGGGATCATTGCTAAGTGGCCTTGTTGACTGCTTAGCAATGGTACACTCCACTTTTATTCTCAAAAAAAACTACTATTTACCATTAAAGTACAATATTTACCATCAGGAACGTTACACCCTGTATAAGTACTTTCTATACATACACGTATCAATCGTGAACTTATTATGTATTATTTATTGCTCACAAAGCGTAAATTTCAAAAGTTTTCATGTTACCGAAGTTTTATTGATACGACCACAATCATATTTCCATATTTAAATTTATTTGTTTATATTTTCAAAACTTGAAAAGTTTAGCCACCATGGGGACCGAAACATATAATTAAAGGCATACATATAGTATATATAGGTAATAATTAAAGTCATTGTTTGTTTTCTGTTCACAAATGCAAAAAAAAAAATTAGACTTCAAAACAATGACGGAACAAATTTACTACTCAAAATTTCCTCGTTTCATTCATTTTCAACAAGTTTTGTGGTTGTGGAGTAAAGGATTGTTTAATCGGATTGCCGAACACGCCGCACTTTATCCCATTCACGCTCATCTAGATATCTGGGAGCAAGATACAATTCCGAAAGAATGCGGTTGAAGTGTTACACCCTGTTCCCACTATACAACCAAATTACGTAATCTGGCAGATTACTTAATCAGAAACGTCATATTTGAATGTGCCTGATAGTTTAAAACCATTTGAAATAGAGTGGTTCAACTTTATTTGACAGCAGAATACAAAAGACCTTTTCCATAGTCCTCCTCGTGGGCGCCCCCTGGTAACGGCAGTGTGTCAAATCGCTGACAAAGACAGTTTGGAAAAAGGCAAATAGCTGTAGCCTGAATTGCTGACCAACATCTAAGCGTCTCAGGTTTAGTAGGATGGAATGATTTCTGTGTGAACCCCAGCACGTTTATTAAACCATTTGAAGCAGCTATCTTTCGCGGCCATCGCCTGAATGGGGTTAAGCGATGTGCTGACAACTCGTCCTTGTAAAAACCACTCCACGTTAAGAAATCGCTAATTCTAGATATCTGGAAGCAAGGTACAATTCCGAAAGAATGCCGTTGAAGTGTTACACCCTGTTCCCACTATACGACCAAATCACGTAATCTGGCAGATTACTTAATCAGTTACGTCATATTTGAATGTGCCTGATAGTTTAAAACCATTTGAAATACAATGGTTCAACTTTATTTGACAGCCGAATCCATCTTGTTAGGTAACAATTCAACTCTGAAGGCATTTCACAACTCTACACAGCCTATTTAAAATAAATCATAGAGAACTGAACGATGCCATACGCCAAGAAGTAGGCAGTAAATACTAGGAAGAATATTGACCTGAACGATCCACAATCCATGAGGACACGACAAGAAAAAATGCATTGAAGAGTGGGCTTCCTGAAAAATTAAATAAGACAAAATCCTTTCATATTGTTAAATATAATTTATTTTCTTGCTAAATATATTTTTGTTGGGCTTTTTTTTAGTTATTTTCATATCAATATTTTTTAATTTCGTATTTACCTTTAATTAGAATAGTTGTGGTGACATGTTCCACGTTCTCTTCAAAATCTTCCACGATTTCTCGAATTGCATTCTGACGCGAAAATAAAAATCAAACGAAAGAACACATTATATTTTTTGTATCGCTTTTTTTTTGTTTTTTGCTTTTTTCATTTTCGTAACATTACTTTTGAAGACATATAATATAATCATTTTGAAAAAGGGACGGTGAAATTTTTCTTTCAATAAAATTGAATTTATAATATTTTCCTTTTTTGTTTCGTCTCAATAAATTACATTTATGACTTATTTGTATAATATATATATATTTATTTCCATATGTTATTTTATCAGTTATTTAATATTCATTGTGTGAGTGTGTGTTTTAAATATTTTATTGCTATTAGTTTTTTTTCTTTTACTAAATGGTTCATCGATTAGTTTGACATGTAGACGACAGTGGTCGGTAGTATATTATTATTTGTGTTATCCAAAATTTCGATTCTCCATATTTGTTTTATACTTTTGTTGGTATTTTATTATTAAATTCAATTGATTGGCTCGGTATAGATTGTTTAAAAATATTCCATTTAAAAATGTTTGTCTTTTGAGGACATTAGTTTTATGATATTTATATTGATTAACTAAATTTTAATACAGCAATATAGCAAGGCCATATAATATAAAAATCATTTTAAATAAATTTCACAAAAACTCCAAAACTGATCAATTGTTTTGTGTTAAAGCGATAAATAAGTACGATGATATTTTAATTTTTTCTTTTATTATTTCATTTCAGTTTCGTACGTATAATCAATATATTTTTAATATCTAGAACGGTATAAAACCACAACCAAACAGAAGTATATAGCATACGTACTATCGTTATTTGATACGAAAGGATTATTTGAAATGATAACATTGCATATTGGTAATCTCAAATATCAATAATAAAGAACGTAGTGTGAAAATAATAAAAGTCCTAATAGTATTATTCAAATTTCTGTTTTTGGTAAATAGAAAAAGCGTGTTGAAAATACTTTGTTGTCGACGGTAATAGGTAGTCATTTGGACAAACGATGAGGTACTTGAGGATATAATCAATTACAATAATATTGTGCAGAAAGTGTCAGAACTAATCGGACAAATTATGATATTAGTGGGTAAGATCAATGTTGATGGAGTTCATCTGGTTTGTAGATTAAAATATTAGTCTGCCATTTCTGCTAAACATTAACTTGTTTGGACGCTTTAAGATATCTTTATTATTTATTTATATTTTTTATTTCTTAATAAATACAATTATAAAGTTTTGTTGTTACTTACAGAGTAGTTTAAGGACTTTTCCGTAAATATAAATTATTTTAGTTTTTTTTCTAAGTTTTCAACTAGATATCTATATTCCACTTTACTAATAAGTTTGTCTTAAAGACTAAATCAATAAGTTACTATATGTTCCCTCTCTACTCGGGAGCATTCGATAATAAACGCCGCTAAATATCGAGAGAATTGCTACTTTTACAACAACGAAACATTAAAAAAAAAGTATAAAAGTGTTTAATTGGAAATTTGAAGGAATAATTTTTTTTTTTTTTGTAAATTCACTTATGGACTTTATAAGTCCAACGTCAATCTAGGTTTAATTAAAGGTTGCTGTAAAGGTCATTACAGAATACAGAAAAAATAACAGTTCTATAAATTTTGGCGACATGAAATTATCATCTCAATACGATAGAGTAGTCAGTAGTTGTTTATCTTGAACGATAGTTGCGTACAGCATGTTTGTTTCATGTTATTTTATACTTTCATATAAAAATGTCTATTCATATTTTTATGGAATTACTTATCATTTAAATACGGCAACTATGTGTGTCGCGTCTTTCTTCGGACATGAAATTCGTTATTTCTATTTAGTTCTTGTTAAAACATGATCGTTTCACTTTATGGACGAAATGTACCGAAGCGTGTGTACACACACATAGATTGCTCATTCACAGAATAGTTAATAAAATGTTTCATTTATTTATCGCTATCTTACTTTTCGCTGCCCACCTTTCTCCGGTTTTAGTTATTTTCTTCACTTACAACTTAAGTAAGTTATAAACTAAAGCTAAAAGTTTTTGCTGCACGCTTGTCTTATGTTAGAAAAAGTTCGTATTGGATTGGTTGGTTGGATTTCGGGTTGATGTTCGGGCAAATGGTGATTTGCCACCAGCACCGCGCTGGGGAGGCATTGGACGGCGAACATGACGAAGTTCTCTGAAATGACAAATAAATAAAAAGTGTCAATTAGCCTGAAAAAAATGTATTACAATAAAATATGTTGAAAACTATTTTAAATAGTGCGATAAGAACGACCACTTATTCGATGTTCCTACGGCGGCCAGTTCTACGCACCGGAACGACCCATTCTTCAACGGCCAAGAGCTGCCATACCTAGGCCTGTTCCTAAAACCGGTCCACCGGCTTAAAACCGGTCTTCTGTTAGTACCGGCCCCGAAATTACCAAGTAGCGGTTTCGAAAAAAGGCTTATGGTCATAAAAACCGACTCATTGGAAACCCGATTTACCAAAAGACTCATTAACAACCGAGTACTCGTTACCGACTTTAAAAAAAAAAACTGAGTTAAAAACCGACTCATTAAAAGACCGATTAACTAAAAACCGACTCAATTTGCTCGACGAACAGCAACCGGCAGGCCAAACTTGCCGTCGGGAAGAACGTCGAGGATAGTGCCGCCTGAACAAGGAGATCGTGGAGAATAATGAGCTTCGTTCCGAAAGGTTGCGCTGGGAAGAGCGTAGCGGGGAATTGGAAAAGTCGTGCGACAGCTTCCGAGCCGAGATCGAGAGGCTCAAGCAGGAGAAAGACTCACTCGACGAGCACTAGCGCCGTCGTTGGTATGAGCTTGAAAGCGGCCCCTCGTCGCCGTACCGGACAGAACACGGCAGCCTCTCAGACCTTCAAGCAGTCGAGGAGCAACTTCGCAACGACCTCATGACCGTCAAGGAGAACGAGGATCTCCAACGCAAACGTGCCGATCGCTGGAGACGGCCGTGGCCAAACTCGCGGAAATGATTGGAAAGTTGAGCGAACAACCAAAATCCGTTGGCGCCATGCTGGAAAAACAAAACGTGAAACTCGAAGACGATCTCACGACGGCTCGCCAACAAATGATAGTTGAACGTCAAGCGGCCAGGACAGCTAATCTGTCACTATGGCAGGTGGAGAAACAGTTAGATGAGGTTACGCTTGAAAAGAAACGAGCGTCGCATGGAGTAGACTGAGGAGAAATCAAGAAGGTCCAAGTCGAGCGCGACGAGATCCAACAGAAACCCAAGTTCACCGAAGGATTGCTCAGTCAAAAGGCGGCCCGAATCGAGGAGCTCCGCCAGGAGATCACCGACCACAAAACAGAAATCCAAAAGGAGCATAATATGTGGGAGAAGGCCGAACAGGAGCGGATGAAGGAAAAGTCCGAAGTAATCGAGCAAATATCCGCTGCTCATAAGCTTGAGAAGGCGGAAAAGTGTCGCGTAAAAATGATGCAAGCACTCCAGAAAAACGATTCCATAAACTTGGAAAACAAGCGGCTGCTTCACGAACTTGCCGAGGAGCGCGAACGACACTCGTGCATGTCCGAGAATCATCAACAACTCCAAATGAAGCTCAAACAGACCGAGGACAACTACGAGATGCTCAAAGTCGCCTGCAGCATCACCGACACACAACTCTCCGAAATCGAAATCATGCTCGACATCGAGATGAAGCGTAACCAGGAAAGTGCCGAGAAAATCGACAACTTGTGGAAAGATTTGCGACGTAAGGACGAGGAGATCGGAAAACTGAAGCAGAACATCAACGTAGAATCGGCGGCTAAAATCGCCGCGGAAACGAAGCTAAAGAACCTACGACAGGACATCGATGATTTAAAAGCAAACCTGGAATCATGTCACCAGAAGATTGTCGAACAGCAAAAGGACCTTGTCGAAAAAAACGACGTCCCTCTTCGAAGCCCAAGAGCGGGGGGAGATGCTCACATCCGACACGGCCAACTTGCAAACCGTCAACACTAAGTTCAGCAAAGAAATTCAAGCACTGAAGGAAGAACATACGCGAATCCTCACCGATCTCTTCATGGCGCGCGAAGTGGCCAGCAAACTGACGCGAGAATGCCGCGAAGCTCAGGAGACTATTGGCGAACTGCAGCAGGAAATTGGGCAGCTGAGAGGCGAGTTGGAGGAGCAAAAGAACTACAACGTTCAGCGTGACATTAAATCGGAAGCCACCCTCGCACAGCACAAGAAACTCATCGACTATCAGCAGTTGAAGGTAGAGGATTTGTCGCAGAAGAAGAAGACGTTGGCCGACATGGTATTCGGATCGGGCACGACCGGTTCGAAGAAGGAGAATCTTTCGCCGAATGTGATAGCATCGACAATTACCTATCGAACGTTACATGAAGAGTTGAACAGTCGAAATGACGACCAAATTTTTAAACGGTAGGTTCAGATCATAACTCCGTAGATACACTCTACTAACCCTTCGCGAATATCTTTTTTTATTTCAGTGACGAATTGACGCTGGGAGAAACAATTCCTCGCGGCCGTCGAGAGGGAGAAGTGGAAGTTCGACACACTTTGCGATATATATGACACGCTATACAGGCCGTGATTTTGTGCAACACGAATGGAAAGGTGGACTAGCTGACGAAGAAAATGCGGGTGGCGAATTTCACAGTGAGCTCAATGCATGGCGATATGCCGCAGTAGGAGCGTGACGAGATCACGAAGGAGTTCCAATCGGGTCAGAGTCGAGTTCTGTTCACGACCAATGAGTGGAACCGCGTCTTTGATGTGCAGCAGGTCTCGCTTGTCATCAGCTACGATTTACCGACCAATCGTGAATGTACACTCACATAATTGGCTAGTCGAATCGATTCTGACGCAAGGGTTTCGCAGTCAATTTAGTCAAGTCGGGGGATATTTGTATTTTATGCAATATCGGCGCAGATTCATGAGATGCCAATGAACGTGGTAGATTTGATTTAAATTTTATTCGTATCAAAACGAGCATAGGATTCTTTTACTTCTACAAGTAAATAAATGTATTAAATTCACTAGTAATATAATAATAATAATATTCATAGAACAAGAAACTCGTTGTTTTTTTAGTAAGGTACAAATATAAATGAATGGAAGCTCATACATTGGTCGGCGCCACCCCGACTCGGACTTTGTACGGCGTGTTCTCGCATATTTTCGACATGGTCTCAATGTAATATCATGCAACATAAATATCGAGGGTTTACGAACTATAATTGGAAATGAAGTGTGACCCTGGGACAAGAAGAAGAAACTGATAGCATATCTAGAGTCAAAATTGCAAAAAATGGAAGGATCCACATTATTCACATACAATCATGAAGAAAATATTCGCTCTCTAAAAATGTCAGACAATACTCATCAAATCAATGCATAATGTGTTTCCAACTTTTATTATGATAATACGAGTACATTGTCCTCTCGAAAGAAACCCAAACGAGCGTAAACATTTAAAAATGTTTTCTATAGTATAGATTGCAAATGCAAGTCGAAGCAAATGTGAATCGAGTTAATCCATTTCACAAATATTGGGTAGATCCACCAACCTGTTTTCGGACCCAGATCATGTACCGTGCCAGATCTGATCCACAAAATTAGAGCATCATACGCATTCCATAACTACTGTAAAACAACAATAGCATGTCGAACTGTTGCATCAACACATCGACAACATTGAGATTCCATAAAACTTTTATAAAATATTTTACGCAGTGTAATATAGAAAATTTTAATGGTAAAATATCTTTCATAAAAGAAGTTCTACAAAAACTTTTACAAATTATCTTTTACAAAGAACTTTTATAGTGTAATAGCCGCCTAAGTCCAAATGTCGAGTCGACGGAGCAAGACTGCCTAGACGACCGAGATCTCGTTGGGAGAGTTCAGTATATGTGGACGAGGAACAGCTACTGGGCTTCCAAGATTGGAGGACGTGGTCACGTGACCGAAATATGTAGTTGGAGGACAACGATCCAGGTGGCCAAGGCCCATCGTCGAGCTGTCGCGCCACGATGATGATGATGAGGTCCAAATATAGTTCTCTCGACACCACCACCAACCATTTCTCATGAAAAGAGAAGACTTCCGAGAGCAGCGAGAACGGTACTCGCCCAACTTCGGTCAGGTTAGCGTTTGCATTTTAACTTCCTCCTCCTATCTGTCTCGCATTGACCGGGACACCACGAACCGTATCCCGTCTGCAATGGTATGCCTCATCATGTGGACCACGTCTTCAATTGCCCAACTGCACTCACACACCTGAGTCCCAGGTCGCTGTGGGAGAACTCCGTAAAAGAAGCCATTTTCCTATCCCTTAACACCCGAGGAAGACGACGAACCATAGCATGTAACTCACACACCGAACTTCCAACTATTGCTATTACATCAACAACAACATATCAATTGGATACATATAAGATTAAAATTTTGGAATTGAAAAAAAAGCAACATTTGGATTTGGCCTTAATTTGAGAATTCTCTCTATTGCATTTAGAGAGAATCCTTAATTCCTTCTGCTTTAGGTGCTAAAAACCTAGAACCCACGCGGGGGATGTGTAGATCCTAAAGCGGAAATATCTTCAGTTTAGTGAAAATTCTCTCTAACCGAATGGAGGGAATTCTCCTAAAAATCGTAAATCCATAAAATCACTCACCTATCCATTTCCATCTCCTCCAATCGTTGTGTCAGTGCTAACTTTTGCTGTACAGCAAGTCTCAACAATTGATTGAGAGTCTTCTTCTCTTCTTCGGCTGCCTCGAGCTGACGTGTAAGATCGTCAACTTGTGTAACATATTCTTCGCATCGGGCTGCGAACATTGCACGTAAACCTGAGAGAATAAATAAATAAGTAAAACTTTTAATAGTAGGTTCTCATTAGAAGACAAAGCCATCTTACTTGAGAATGTGGCGGCATCCTCTTTGAGAATTTTCAATTCGTTTCTCAATTTTGCCATTGTCTCACTGACAACCAATTTTTCATTCTCATATTTTGATTTCAAGTTGGTGAGCGCAACTTCTGCTGTCTGTTTGTTCGACTTCAGAACAGTACGTAATGTAGCAATTTGTTCACGTTTTGTGGACAATAAGCTCTTGAGTTTGATGATTTGTTCCTGAAGTTCAGCTTCTTCGCGGTTATTGAATTTATCTGTAAAATAAGAAAATAAAAGTTATTAACGAATGGATAGAAAATGTTTGATGCGTTTGATCGTGCTTTTAATTTAACCAACTTTAGCAAATAAGCGTACATAACATGATGGGAAGAAAGGAAAAGGTATTCGAATTTCAAGTTCCTTTTTCTGAAAAAGGCCACCAGATTTTCTTTTTCTGTACAATATTCATATGATTGTACATTGACAGTTTTCGTTAACCTCTGCTGAATCCAGATGAATTGTTGCCATGCAATATGCTATTGTAATTGATTGTGAAATGCATTTCAACCTGAATATTTCTAGATCATACAACGTCTAAAACCCTTAACAAAACCAATTCACCATAACTTCTGTGCATTCTAAAGATTCTTGTGAAAAGCATTTGTGATTGATTGATAAGCAAGACTTTCTTTTCTCTACGAACCTTTTTAAATTTGCGCACCATATCTGCTATCAACCAAATATATTTTTTATGGACACTTGACGCGGCTTCCATAAAAGATCAACTTCGCAATATGTATGGACAGAAAAAATGTCATTTGATGCGCAAACCCAAGGAATGTGATGGTAACAAAACGCGAAAATAGTTGAAACACTTTTGGAAATGAAAAATATTATTACATTGAGTAGAAGGTAGTACGTTCATTACTTTTACAAAGAAAATTAACCTAATTCTCTGGTAGAGGAATACGAGATGTGCATTTGGTTACTTCTCTGAAAAAGAATCGATACTGTGCACTGTGTTATATCACAAATACACTCATTAGACTTACACAGATTTAAAATCCAATTCACGGTGACGCTACGAATAATGAATAAGGTTGTCTATCAAATTATTTACCGCGTAATTTTCAATAGAGGATAGAGAAGTAAAGAATATCGGAATTCTAATACATTGGGTGCATCAGATAAGTGATGCTCATCCTTCATAACTCTCACAGAAAAAAAATAGATTCGGAAGAAAGCAGTAAAAAAAAGCGGCGAGATTTTTTTATAAACTTTTGGTTGACCATAGACAAAGACCAACAAAACAGGCCATCAACTTACTAATCGATAGAAGACACTTGTTGTCCCGACACCTAACTAATCATAACACCACCCACAAAATTGACAATTCTTCCAGGAGGCGATTCACTAGATTCTAACAAGTTGGTTTGACAGGTAAAAAACATGGCTTCTAATCTGTCTCGCCTGCATGACCATTGATACATAATTACGTACCAACGTCTGCGACCTAGAGCCGCACGAAACTGTCTTTGATCCTTGGATTCGGTCTCCGACAGAATCATGACCACCGTTCTGGATCAGAATGAGAAACATCACAATTATACATATATACATGTTACGCTCAAACCCGACAATGTCGTGGCAAAATAATTCTTTTGCAGACAACTTAACGCCTCCCAGAGCGGAACACCTAAAGGTGACATTGTAATGATTATGATAGATATGGATAGGTTATGTTAGGTACAGGGGTTGCCATGCGAAATCACAACACTCTTAGACCACCCTTGGGTCCGTTGGGGCACCACCACGATCACATTTCATTAAACCTAAATACCAGCCTGTACTCGCGATGTACCGATTGAGCCGTGTGGCAGTCATATCCTGAATATCATCCAGGCCGTGAAACACTCGAGACCCCGGAAATGCCAGTTTCAACAGTGTTGAAGATAGACTTATGAGTCTGAGATCGTTCGGACGCACGTGCGAACTTCTTCCCGCTTTTGGAATAAAAACAACCCGAACTGCTATCCAG
This sequence comes from Chloromyia formosa, assembly GCA_964017055.1. NCBI lineage: Eukaryota > Metazoa > Arthropoda > Insecta > Diptera > Stratiomyidae > Chloromyia > Chloromyia formosa. Next base: position 26,571,121 of record OZ024815.1, on the reverse strand, counting down.
ATGCGAGGAATATAGACCAGCTCCAGGCCTTTAGGATAGCCTATATCCAAGGATATAAAATATCCGAACATTGTTGCAAGTCTGCCATAATATTGCCGTTGGGGCTAGCAGATTCAAAAGGTTCGAAGCTAGAGATCGCCCACATAATCTTCACTGGAGAAAAGATAGATGCACTGTCGCAAGGCACTGAGCAACAAGTGTAGGACACCTTAAAAGAGGCAGCAGTGGAGCTGCTAAGAAAATGCGTGTCAAACAGGCACTGAATAGTTTCTTTGCTCGAAGACGTCCAGGACCCGTTTCGCTTTTGAAGAAAGCATGGCGTAGATGGACTTGCCGCTGGCATTTTACGAAATCGCGAGGTCCCGCAGGATCCTTCTATCCGTTCGCAGAAGTTTCTACATGAGTTGCGTTTAGCTATTCTTAGCTCTGTCTTGAAACATCTTAGATGTTTTTTAAAGGAGTACCAATCTGACTCTAGCCTGGAAGTCCTAGCCTTATTGAAACTCTTTCTATGCGTAGCTCTTAGTTCGGAGATTTTAGTGCTCCACCAGACTGGTTTTTCCTTACCTACATACATACCTACAACGACACTCTCCAATCTCTAATCAGGTGTATGATATCCTCCGACGTCAGAGAGATATTCAATACTTACTGCCTGTTTTTAATTATAAACTGCAAGTTGCTGCACCAAACTTCCAAAAAGGACAGTCTTACAGATTGCAATAATTGTTGAGGCATTTGCGTGCTTCCTGCAGTTGCTAGAATAATAGCTAAAAATGTACCGGAAGAAACGCTTTTGATGAAGAGCAGGCCAGCTTTCGATCCGGATTCTCTTGTGTCGTTCACATTAACACCTTGCGAATGGTCATCCAGCACTGCGTCGAGTACGATTCTCTGCTTATGTCGAGAAAGCTTTTCACAGTAGGGACCGTGAATTTATATAGGCAGTTTTGCGCAGGAAAGGCATGCTTGAGAAGCTTGTGGCTATTATTAAGACGACCTACGATGGCGCGAAATGTCGCATTCTGTGTCGGGGGATTTGGAGATTCGAAGTATAGTTCGGCAGGGTGCATCCTTTTATCGATCTTATTCCTCTTAGTGATTGGCGATGTGTTACATGCAGCCCTATCCGGAGGGCACAGGGGAATTCCCATTTCACCGGGCATCGTGGGTCGCGCCTTGGCAAACAGTGGCTTTACCGCTGTAGCGTATAGACCGAGCGAGACTGAGGGTTGCAATCTTTTAAGCCGCGGAGAGTGCAAAATCATCTCAATTTAAAATCCCCTATTGGATGAATATCGATGCTGATATAGAAAAAAGCCTGCCCACCGTCTCTGATGAGATTCTGCTGATGACCCAGGCATCGCGGAACAAAACCAAAATAACAACCAACCAACCTATTGGATGAACTATGAATGAACACTATGCGCCGCCCGGTCAACTTGTCTACGTTAGACGATATGTGGCCGTTCTCTGACAAAAATATGAATCAGCGGAATGACTCAAAATCTTGAGAGGGAGGCGAGCACGGTTGGCCAATAGATTAGCACCAACTTAGTCCGCAAAGAAGAAGCAAAATAAATTTAACTCGTTGCTTACGGATAAAGTGCAGGAATTAATTTACGTTGGTAACGTTGTTACCGAAAATGGCGACATGGAGCAGGGCATCGCTCGTCGTATCAACCAGGCTAAACTGCGCGTTAGTTTTCGACCAAAGGGGCGTCCTAGAAACTCATGCTGCCAATATGTGGTCGACCAGTGTGCATTGTTTTAAGTTACGGAGACAGATGCGTCCCATTGCCCAAAAGCGAATACGATGATGTGTAGGAGCAGTTACCGCGGTATGTCGTATGCCCCCCAAAGGGACTCAGGCAGATTGTATGCTGTGAGTTGGAAAATTTGTGAATTTGTAGGGATCCATTTAAAATTGTCACATACAACAACCACAAATTCTGACGAAAAAAATCATTTTTAGTTACGAAGCACACTTTTGATTGAACGGTTTGGCCAACAAGCAAAACTGCCGTATTTGGGGTGAGAACACAGGAGTACCAGTATCAGCCGTCTCCACTGCAACTAAAGAAACTCACTGTTTGGTGTGGATTTCTGGTCAGGCGGCGTTATAAGGCCATCCGTCTTCGAAATTAGAGTGGCAAGATAATAACGATAATAACTGTCAATAGTGGACGGTATCGGGCCAAAGGATCGTGTTAAAGCCACAAGCGACCATGGGCCAATTGTCTATACCAAGAAAGTGCACCGTGCCATACATCGGAGATACAACAGGTTGCAAGTAAAGTTACCAGCACGCGATATCTCGAGAAGAGATGATGCGAATTCAAATCAAATTATGCGCCTTAACACCCTTAAGGTTTAATCAGTAGAAAATCTTTATGCCGCGGGTTTATGACGATAAACCAACAACAATAATTGACGAATTAAAGAACAACTTCATTTAAGACACTGGTTAGATCTAGCCCATCTTATGCAAAGAAGTCATACAGAATGAGACCCCTCGGATCAAGCCATTTTTAAAACTGAATAGTGTTGAACACACTTTAATCTGCAGTGATACAAAATTTGGGTTGGGAACACTCAATACTCCTGTCCGGCAAATACTGGCCAAAACTCCAGACACGCGTTCGGTTATCTTTATCTATTCTTTGGACTATCGATATAAGAGGAGAGGAATGTTAAACAACGTGAATGTCGTCCTTTAATTAATTTAACCAAAAATTTAAATAAAATAAAAAACTGCAGATGATCCAGAGGATTATCCATTTGTTAAATTAAATCAAACTGCAGGATTTTTTTTTCATCACCACATTAAGAAGAATCAATAGTACTTTTGTATTGATTATGAAGTGCAAAACAATGTTCCTTATACATACTACCTATCATACGTATACATCCTAAAAGGTCCGACCAATTAAATTACGAATACTTTTTCCCTTCCTCAACATTGCAATAGAGCCTTAAACTTTAACAAATATACACAAATTCTGGCACAAATTTCCACTTACCTTCGGTAACATCTCCGCGAACCTTATTCTTATTAAGCTCGATCGTGTGTTCAACAGCAGTCTTCAGATGTTTGATTTGATCGTTGACCGTATCAACGTATTTCTTAATTTCTATCGCATCGGCTAATGGTTGAAGATCTTCCACGACGTGAGATCTCGTTGTAAGTACATCTGATTTGAATTGTGATTGGATGGCCGTTAATGAATCGAAGCTAAAAGAAATACAAAAAAATACAGTGAAATTGATGATTGATCAAAAGATTATTAAGAAGATATTTACTTCATATCATCACTCTTATGATCCAACAAAACACGAGCTGGCGTTTCACCGTTCACAGTGCATACCAAGTGATACAATTGTGCCAAATCATCGCTAAGTGCTGCCAATGTGCCTCGTGCTGAGCCCAAACTTTGTCCGGCATTCTGTGATATTTGTGTAAGAGTTTGCACATCACTATGCAAATCCAATTGTTTTTGTTCGGCTGACAGAAGTTTATTTTTCAAATTTGTGATTTCATTGCGCAGCGTAACCATTGCGTCGGAACAGTTCAAGCCTCGTATCAATTCTTGTAGATCTACCTTTAAACCATCAATTTCTTTCGAACTTAATGTGAACCAATTGGCATACTGCGACAGACAGCCACGCAACTTATCGTTGAGCACATTGTCCTTTTCTTGAGCGATCATCTTCTGTGGTTCTTGGACGTCTACTTGTTTCTTAAGCTGCATAAGAGCATCTACGTGAGCTGCCAAAAGTGCAACGCGTGCCATGAAATTTTGCAATTCGTTTTGACTCTGATCCAAATTGGTTTGAGCGTCGCGTAAATTGGCCGTCAAATGGGATTTTTCCGTTTCCAAAAGTTCCAATTGTTTTTCCAATTTTTTCAGTTCGTTCAAATGGATCTCGGAGAATAAATCGACCTTAGTGCCGTCCGGTGTTTTAAGCTCGGTCGATAAGTCGGCTTCGATACGTTTCAATGCTTCCTCTTCGCCATCGCTGTTGACATTGTTCTCTTCCATGCCACGAATGCTATAGGCCAAATTGCTGATATTAAACATGGACTCGCGATTTATATGAGCATCCAGTTCCTTTTTTAACGCATATTTTGCTTCCCGTTCGCCCTTAAAGGAAAACAAAAGTGTTTTTTGATGTGATTATAGTTTTTCAAAGAAGATTTTGGCTGATTTAATGGGCGCAACTCAATTCTCTAATCCAAAGTAGCATTGTGCAGTATTTTTAATCGTAAATTATACATATAAATTTTGCAGAAGGTAAAAGTTTTGATTATGATAAAAATTTGAACGTATCGAAATCCGCGTCCACATATTTTAAATATCAATGGTCACCTCCCCATACGTCACAAGCCTAGTATGAACCACTGTCGTAAACTGACACTCTGCTACTAATGAGATTTCATAAATAAAGGACGGATTTATTGGTCAAACACGAATGGAAGCAAGGACTACTAAGCATTCATTCGTGACCGTCTTGCATACAGACAGCTGCTAAGGTGCAAGACCTGAAGAGTGCTTCTATCTGTACAAAATCACTAAGCTTATTAAATAGAGAGAATTCAAAAATCAATTCAAGACCTCTGACTGACAGTGAGTGGAAACAAAGTTGCGTTGTCAAGCTAAGCTACATACGCTCACTAATTAGGTATGCAGAATGAAACCAAGTCAACCAAACTTTTAATTTTCATTGAAAAATAATTCGCACATGCAATTTGCAGGAAATACATATAGTAGTAGTTGTTGTTGTAGCAACGCCCACTGAATACATATAGTAAAACTGGCTGCTTTGAAAACGTAACATTGGGTACTAACTATTTACAAGGAAGTTTCTTTTTTGGTTTGGTCTGGGCCACTTTGTAAGGGCTTGTGACGGTGTGAAGGACAGAACAACTTGTAGAGGATACGGTAAAACTTGAACGGTGATATCTAGACGACTGATGTAAATAATTATGCCACCATCTGGTCGACATGCCATCTAAAGAGAATTGAACGTACCCGGAAACGCGCGGGGTATTAACGGTTCATCTACAGTGACTACGCTCCACAATGCCTACCGATCGTGGAATTCGAACAACCGTTAGAAAACATTGTGCGGAACGCAAAGAAATACGAGGTCTGCTCAAAAGATAACCGAACTTACTTTACTTTCAAAGTACAGACTTTAATCTTGGAAACAAGAAAATGTCGCAGAGAGCAAGGTCTGGAGAAGAGGGAGATTAGGGAAGGACATTCACCCGATTTTTGGCATAAAACTCCCGAATTAACAAGACCCCGGGCAAGCACATTGTCATGATGAAGGAACCATGAGTTGTCTCGCAACAACTCTAGTTTATTTTTCCTAATTTTTTTGCACAACCTTTTCAAATCGCCTTTATAGTTCTGAAAGTTGACTGTTTAACCTTGGAGAACATTACAGATTGCGAAGTCGAAGGGAAAGCATGCGACGCTTACATGCCTTGAAGGAATATTTTTTTTAACTGTTAATATTAGAAAATCAAAATATGTACATGCCTTCGGGGACAACGACTATGTCAGCTGCATGTCGGAGTCTGTCAATTTAGCAAAAAATCAAAAGAAACAGCTTTAGACAACATTACGAGGGTCATGACATCGATCTTTGAGGAACTGATAGTCGGTTGGTAATGTCGAAGATAAGCAGTAAAAAAAACCTCAATTGACGTGCTCGATTCTCATAAAAGGAAACACAACGAGTGGGACTAGTCGTCTTTGGTTACTGATGACGGGACTGAACAACTGCTTGCAGGTGCTTCCCAACTTACAATTCCTCGAATCGAAGCGAAATTATCATTGTTTGTTGATTACTCAACACACTCAATAGTCGATATAGGGCCGTTTTCTCAATGTCTAGTTAAATCTTATCCTGAGATAAACGCTAAACGGCACTCATCTTCCGGTTAAGAATTTATCGGGCAATAATTCCAAACAGCTGATACGGGCTGCGGAGATTTTGACAGCTAGAACTCTTAACGTTTGCACATTTAAATGAGACAATTAAATTGGTCGCAATGAACAGAGTTCTGGATATTCATTCGAAGGAAACGGATCTGAAACCAACTCAGCCACAAAATAATGCTGAGAGGTGGCACAGACGTAGAATAGAATAGAACAGGTGGCAGAATTCCGCCAAGAAAATCAGCTGACTTTATAATGCATTAGCTGCGCTGTGGACTGCGTTATCATATTTTGAGCGTTGCATGCGCTAAGGTTAAATTTAGTGTCCCGAATAGGTAACTCGCAGTTTAACCAGACACGTAATAATCACGTGAGTCGGAAATGGTATTCATCTAGCATTGCTAGACGTGCTATGCGATCGGACTCCTTCTCCTACAGAGGCAGATAAAAGGAACGTCCAAGAATCTCATGGTGTGGATCAGTGGAGGACGAATACTGTACGTCGATAGGAAAAAATTTTTCGAAACCCGTAGGAGTACTTGACCCGCTATGACCCACAAAGCAAAGTAGATTTGGTTTCTGATAGCTTAAAACGATAGTGCGGACCACATTTGTTTAGTTGGTTGTAAGCCTTTTTGACCGAACAAATTTCATCTAATTTTATCTACTACTCAAAGCACCTTCCATCACATTCCTAGGCAAATCTATCTGATATTCGCTATTGTGACAAAATAAATCTCAAACTGGCTCCATCGTTGAGCATATATCAACCAATGGACATAAAGCTGGTGAGACCGGTAGCGCAATGTGTTGAGGCATCAGTCTCATGTTTGACTACTGGCGTTTCGGGCTCGAATCCCGTCCACGACGACGGTCGTGGCCATGGATGTGCAGGAGGTGTATGCTGGCAACTGCATTCTCCGAAACCAATTTATGCCAACGAAACGTCAACTGGGCCACATGGAACAGTTGACGCGCTATGCCCCACAAGGGGTTAGGGCAATTGAGTAACCTAACTGCTTGCGTAACATTCGAAGAACATCATTTTCATTGTACATTCGTATCTAAACACCTGTAACATATCCAAGTGAAATGTCGAATGAAGACACGATTGATGATCTATAAATATCAAATAGTTCATTTTTTTCTGACGCGAAGACATTATTATTTATATCTATAACAAAAATAAATGTTTTACGACACCATAAAGTACATTATGAATTACATTCATACCCGACATTTAACAATACGAAGCTTGTCAGAATATTGATAGCTTCACGGATTTCTCCAGTCTAGCAAATAAACTAAAGGGATGTATCAGTGAATTATTTATACAAATTTCAACCCTTATCCATTATGCACTAATACATTGTTGTTCCATTGTTTATCGCCAGCAGGCTGTTATAAGTAACCCTCATTCGGAGAAGAATGACAACTTGTTCAAAGTCAAAACCTTCACCTTGAAAGCATTAATCAAACATGCCACTTTTTATTTCAATGAGAAATTAGATTATCGATTTTTAGGGAATAACATACTAAAATTACAATTTATGGAACCATAGCAACGGATTCAACAGAATGATACCAATTAATATGCTTTACGTATATATATTGGAAATTAGATGTGGCAGTGTACGAGTATGTATAGAATAAATTTACATAAAATTTGCAGTTATACCTGTACCTACACGGCTTGTCGTTGATATGAGGGGGCATTAAACAATAGAATTATTTCTACCCACGACCCTGCCAGTTAGGTCGCCGACTTGAAATATAGATCAACATGTTATAGAAATAAAACCAGCGTACAAGCATAAGGGACAAAAAAGATAATTGTACAAGAAAAAGATTGGGAAAAATGCGGAACGTGTGATTAGAGAAGAAAATATTATCATCTTTAAGCGTATAGTTAATTTGAATTATGAAGATTTCATTCGAAAATTATACGGGAAAGTTATTTTCGTTTTCCTAATTACATAGACCAACGTCGTGGGGCGCGAATTCCAATGTAAGGATCCCTCAAAACAACGCGATTTAATCGCGGCGGATAATTTGCGGCGGATTCGCAAATTTGTTTGTAGCGTGTTATGGAGTTGTTCACACCAAATCGATACGAATTCGCGGCGACAGCGATTTTTATTTTTCCGTAAAAAATTCCCGCTACTCGTATGGATTTCATTGAAATTTTGTTCGAATTGCAATAGGGATTAAACCGCGTCGGTGTGAACATAATCGCGAATCCGCCGCAACTTAATCGTCGCGATTTATTCGTAGCGGATTCGCGTTGGTTTGAGGGATGATTTAAGCTGCGTTTTCTAGGGTTTTGTAGTAAAACAAAACCCTTATGAAATCGGTCAAATGTCTGTCTGTCCGTCTGTCCATGGAATATCTCAGGAACGGCTGAAGCTACATACATGAAATTTGGTAGGAATGTGTAGAATTACTATAATTCGCCGGAGAAAGCGAATCGTTGTAATAGGTCAACTTTAAGGGGAGGTCCCCATAGAGGGGAAATGAAGGTCGAAATTTTTTTTTCGTTTAGTACAGGCAAGTGGGGTATCATAAGAAAGGTACCGTCGAGCACATTCCATTTTTGAAATTTTTTGCAAATTTGAAGAAACGGGAAAAGAAGGAGAGGGGAAAATATGTCATCCGAGTTTGTCCCCCCCCTTGCATTTCGAGACCGTTATACTTAGAAATATGAAAATTTACAGAAAAGCGCCATTTTACTAGTGTAGAAAACCTAGATTTCTAGAATTTTGAAATTTCATCAGAAAAGGTTAATAATAGTACATTTCTATAGTTTCAGTTAGCACAACCCTGCACCCCTTACGCGTACCCGAGGTCAAAAATATTGATGGTCAATGATAACCAACATCATAGGCAATAATATCTTTAAGTTTCATTATAATCACATAATATTTAATAATAGTACATTCATTTAAAGTTCGGCATTTTGACACTATCCACACAAAAAATACACCTGCCGGCCTCATAGGTGTGAGAACTACTATACTTTCATGTTGTTTTTCGTAGTGCGAATTGCAGTTATTTAATTAATCATTTTTTAAAGGGTAAAGATTGGTTGGGGGCGCTGCGTCTTAATTGGCCAACTTTACCGGGTGGAGGGGGGGGGGGGGGTCCACATAGAGGCGAAATTAAGGTCAAATTTTTTTATCGACTGATATAAGCAAATGAGGTGTCGTGAGAAAGGTAATGATGAGTACATTCCATTTTTTCGCATTTTCTCGAAATTTATAGAAAGGGGAACTGTGGGGGAGGAGAAAATATTAGTTCGTAATTTGACCCCCCCTTGCCTGCATTTTGAGACCGTTATACTTAGAATTATGAAAACTTACAGGAAGTGGGTTTCGAAAAACATATAAAATGGAAAATAGTGGAATTTGTATATCTTCTCAGAATAGGTCAATAATAGTTTATTTGTATAGTTACAGTTAGCACACCCTTGCACGACTTAAGCACGTTCGTAAAAAATAAAATGTAAGTGGGTAAGACATTTTAATTACGTTTTTTCTATCCATCTGAGTGATATCAAGAAGAGCAAGGAGCCGATATTTATATACCAAAATAAGCGCTTGCTACAAAACCCTCGGATTGCGGGCGTAGCCCTCTATATTCCGGTTTCATTTCTTTTTTGTACAGAGCAAGATAACCGGCAAAAAAACGCTAAAGACCAGATTATATCTTAAAAGCACGTTAATTACATGCAAAACGGGATGTAATTGACAACGATTCTTCTCACTATTTACGATGCTCATTCCCAATAACCGATCATGGCAAATGCGGACATTCTATAATATATTCATATTTCTATTCGCTATCGCGAAGTCCGTGTTGTGAGCTGTGCGAGCATACAATTAACATTGTTATCTTATAAATCGTAAGCCGTTATTTGTTTATTGCTTAAACCTCCAATTCGACTATAATCTTTTAGATCAGGGGTCGACAAAATCCGGCCCACGTTCCAAATCTGTTTTTTTTTTATCCGGCCCACGACTTAACATTGTTTTGACGTGGAAAAGTATCGAATAGTCGAATATTTGTTTGGTCACTTCACTATGTTATTACTTTAGCCAGACGGATTCAAGAAGGAATATCCGGCTAACAAAAGTCTATCCATATTCTTCTACAAAACTCAAATTTCCTCTGTCCTTACAATGGCTGCCTTGCTATACTTAACATTCGCGCAAAGTGTACCTGGATAAGTGCTTTTCAATGTTTCCAGTGGACTATGTTCGTGTAGATCCGACAGCCTCAATTAAATCGACCTCTACTTAACCCTGGCTAAACATGTACATAATGCGATCTTAATATTGTTAAGCATTGGACTTAAAGCACAGTTTTTGGCAGAAATTAAGGTATTACTTTAATTTCAATTTACTTTCTGAACTTGATTTGTTTTTGGCATGGATGTCTTTTGGCTGGGGATCAGATAACACTTTTCGACACACCACCTTGCGGACGTTTTATACGAGTATCAAACATTACAATGGAATGGACAATGGCTGTGTTCCTAAAACACAAACACCGAGAAGCGCTTAGTGCTACATAGGAATTTGTTCTAGAAACGTTTGTGTTGAGAAAAGCGGTTTCACTTTTAGCCAGCATACAATTTTTGCGCTTTCCTAGCTCAGCCGCGCATGTTTGTGGGGCAATTTCACAGAATGACGTATTTCATTAAAAGCCCACGACATATTAATTTGTTTTTCACCAAAAATCAACTTTCGCTTCGCCTAGCCCTAGTCCGCAACACACCAGACTCACCTCGACAATGTATTATGACTAAAAAGTTGCGCTACATCGTTTTCTCTAAATTTCTATTGAGAATTAAAAGCATTTTACTTACTTGCAGTGCCTCCAAGGCATCTTCCATTTGTTTTTCGGCGATCTTTTTCAAATTGGCCAATTCTTCCACTTGAGAATTAAGCAATTCGATTTCTTCGGTCAGTCTTCGGATCTCATGTTTCGCTCCTTCGAATTCCACCTGGAAAAAATATATATTAATACATTCTGCACAGGAACCTTTAGAAGGCCTTCACTCACCTGTGAACTTCTCAAACTCGATACTTGTTTCTGTAGCGAGATATTTTCCTCTTCCAATTCAGAATATTCGGTCAACATTCTGGTTTCGCGAAATTTCAATTCTTTCAGTTCTGTTTTCAAGCGTAACTTTTCTGCATCCGAATCCGACTTGTCGCGTCCTATCTCTGAATTTTCCTGAAGCATACGATCACGTTCGTTCGTCACACGTTCCAATTCGTGACGAAGCTGTCTTGCTTCGTTCTCAAGCTCAAGAATTTGCAAATTGAGCGATGTCTCGATGGCGGCGGATTCATTGAGCAAGGCATCTTCCTGTTCGATGCCGGTCTTTGTTGAGACCGTTTGTGATGTTTGTATTTTTTTCAGCGCCTGCAAAAAATAAGATCAAGTGATATTCGACATTAGAGAAATTGCTGATACGTTCAGAAATCAGGTTGGAAAGAACGCTTATGATTAAAAATTAGTCGAACGAGAGAGAACGAGGCACAAGGGAACGAGAAATGAGACACTTGATATTTGAAATATTCATAGATACATATACATATGTACATACATATATGTTATGTACTATGATATTTACATAAGAATAGAATATGATTGTTTTAAATTAAACACAAGTTCGGTTGTAATAACGATTGGAAAATTTGAATTCAGCAACACAATGTGGTATTCAAGACTTGAAAGTCAGGAGGGCCTCAGTGTCAAAATTATCGCCTGAAAATTGATAAAATTGTATAGAAGTCATTAACAGATTTTTTCGCGTTGTTGTTTTGCGTCTAATATTCCAGGTGACGAGTGAAAAAAAAATACTGAAAGTAGGGGGGGGGGGGGGGGGGGGGTTGTATCATAGTACATATACACAAATTCAGTACGGATTTCCGAACAAACAAAAACGACAAGAGCAAATTGTCGAGTAACGGAACATTGAAAGGGGTTTCAGGTGCTTTTCTTTTGGCCATTTCGCGGACAAGTGCAATAGCAAACAAGACAGGTCGAATATGTTGTAATGAACCACCTGTAATGAACCATATTATGGTCTGGTAGTGCTGCTCCCACCGGCAGATCGAAGCAGCACCTGATGAGTAGTGATCTGTTGATGGTACGAAACCAGAGGCCAAGGGTCCCATTACACCCGGACCCAGGCGCGACCGCATGGGCGTCTGATCCGTCTGCCAACCATTCCATCCTTATCGACTATTTTTTTATTCCCCATTTTTACCTCCCCTGTTTGTGTTGTCTTCCCTAGGCCTATGAATTTTTGTTAATACGTAAAGGACCGGGGCAACGAGCGGCGAAAACCCCGCCCACATCTCCCGAACTGAGCTACAGCAAGTATAGGTCGCTGCTTAGCTCGTTGAGGAACCTTTTTCTTCGCCAGATGGCACGGCCCGACCTTCACGGTCAATTAAGCTACCTTAGGCTCCGTCCCCACGGGCATCTTCGGATGCCCACCAAACCGTCCGTTATTACAATGTGTCGCAAATGTGCGAAAAAGGCCACCGAACATTCCTGTTTCGCAAAAACTAGGAGAATTCTCTCTATTTGATTAGAAAGAATTTTCAAAAAACCTATGAAATTTCCGCTTTAGGACATACAAATCCCCACGCGTCAGTTCTAAGTTCTTACCACCTAAAGTGGAAATAGACTACCTACAGCGGAAATGCCGCGATTGAGGAATTTTAAAAATTCTCTCGAAATGCCCTAGAGAGAATTCTCCTAATATTCGCGAAACAGGAATGTTCCAAGGCCACAAATCGAAAACATGCGACAAGGAGCCGAAGTGCATGCTAAGCTGCGGAAATAAGGAAATGGACTACAAGCATCGACTGGAAGTTTTAAGTGCCCTACATATAAGAAGGATCTTCAGAAATCTCGTAAATGAAGCTCGTCTAGATCAACTTAAATCACTGTCAAGAGGCACAAGATCTGCTGTCACAGACAATAAGAGAAAAGGGCGTTGACCTGGCGATCGTCTACAATCAGTATACAAAATTTGAACAGCTCAATTTGGGTGGCGGACGAATACAAACAGGCAGCCATTTGGTCATGTGGAAGACATGCCTTCCAAAAAGTATCTGAAGCAATTTACGGATTCGTGGGAACGCAAATTAACGGCACCAACATCTACAGCTGCTACACCTCACCGAGACTAATCCTGGAAGAGTTTCATCGGTTGCTAACTCAACTGGAACGCGCCGCCAGAACACACAGTCCCGTAATCATCGCGGGAGATTTCAATGCATAGACCACTGAATGGGGAAGTAGAGCTACAAACGCTGAGGGACGGATACTCCTTGAAGCTTTCTCACAACTGGACGTCGTCCTTATGAGTACAAGCGGTAGTAATACGTTTAGAAGAGGAAGTACAGGCTCCATTATCGACCTAACATTTGTCAGTAGCTCCTTGGCATCGACAATGGAATGGGGCGTGGGCGAGTACTCTACCCACAGCGATCATCAGGCTATTTACTTCACGATTGCCAGCAGAGCACTGCACAGCAAGGAAACCACCACTGAACCGAAGATGATCTGCTAAAAACTTCGACGGGGAAATGTTCATTGAAACCTTTCATCAGAAGGAAGCTATCGAAGGACAAGCAGAACAAAAGAGGTCGTAGTTAATAAAGCAGATAGTTCTATGCCAAGAACAAAGTCTTCCAACCGCCGGAAAGCAAACTACTGGTGGAATGAAGAAATTGCAAACCTGAGAGGCAAATGTCTAAGAGCACGCCCTACCAGCGATCAAGAGACACCAGACTACGTCAATTTGGCACAAGAATACAGGACTTCACGCGGACTACTAAAGCAGGCAATAAAAAGAGTAAACGAAACTATTTCCAGCAACTCTGCCAGGATGCAGATATCAATCCCTGAGGTACCGCCTATAGGGTAGTTATGAAAAAGCTGAGCAGTTACCAAACACCCTAAGTAAAGTGCCCTCTTCTACTAAATCGGATAGTCTCAGTTGAAAACCAGGAAATGGTTCATGAAGAGCCGATACCGGTATTAACTGACAGAGAATTTGGTGATCGTTTCCAGGATAGGTGACAATAAAGAACCAGATCCTAATGGCATTCCTAGCGGAGTATTGAAAGTAGCAGTTGACACGGATCCCGGGAAGTTCGTCAGTGCTTTCGAATCCTGTTTGTAGGAGCGAGTTTTTTCTGCTGTATGGGAAAGACAAAGATTGATTCTGCTACCAAAACACAACAAACCCCCAGGCGAACCAAATTCATATCGTCCAATTTTCCTTCTAGACACTGCGGGCAAGATGCTGGAACGAATAATTTTAACCAGATTAGCTGCCGTCGTAGAGGAAAAGGGAGGTCTGTCAGACCGACAGTTTGGATTTCGAAGGGAGCACTCCACGGCCGTTGTCATCTTGACGGTGACAGACCAAGGGAAACAAGCACTTCGTGATGGCAAATGTTACGCGGTCGTGACACTGAACGTCAAAAATGCTTTCAATTCCGCAAACTGGTAATGGACTCATTTGTCTGTGGAGAGGATGTGCCTGACTATTCGATGCGGCTTATTAGCTACCGTTCGTTTAGAATTCTACAGTACGAAACCAGAAAAGGATCAAAAGAGTACAATGTAACAGCAGACGTTCCACAAGGATCTGTACTCGGCCCTTTGCTGTGGAACATCATGTACAACGACATATTGGATTTGCCAGTGCCTAAAGAAGTAATGATAGTCGGGTGCGCAGATGACATAGTTGTGATCGTGGTGGCCAAGGAACCGGCATTCGCTGAATTATACGGCAAAAGCGGTGGGTTGAAACCCCGAAGGCAAATGGACACATATACTCATCCCGCAAGTCGAATTGTGGCTGAACATGGAGAGATGAATCACTATCTAACCCAGTTTTTTACTAGACATGGTCGATATAGGAAGTACCTACACAGATACAAGCCGGACGATTCGCCCGACTGACCGAGGTGCCCAGGAATAGTAGAAGATCCAGAACACGTATCTTTCACTGTCCAAGGTTTACAGGTCGCAGTGGAGGTCGCACTGGAGGTCGAACTTGGCAGTGACCTTAATCCACATAATAGGTATAGTGGAGCACATAATGAATCCAATTGGGAGGCCGTAACTCGCACAATATGCGACATCCATAGGGAACTGAGGAAAGAGGAGCAAATACGAAGAAGGATGAAACGGATTAACGGCTAATTAGCTTAAACCAGCCCTGCGCCGCAATACCGAGTAGTAGTTCTGTAGGGAGAATGGTGGAGAAAGAGGGTTGAACGTTTTACTGAGCAAGTAGTCGCTCACTGACGATAAAAGTCTCATGTCGCTACCGTACAATTGACACTAGTTACCGGCAGTGTCTCTTGAACGATGAAATTTCCACCTCTATAAAAAAAAAAAGTGTTATTGCGATCGGGCATCGTTGATTTGCGGTCAGTACAGACTAAAAGACTTGAGCCAATTCCTTTAGAATCCTATGGGAGTGGTCCTTCGCAAATAAGAGTTATATGTATAGCTTCAAAGGCTTCGGTTAACTCTCTTATTACATTTAGGGGATTGGCAACCCCATGTGAGAAGTCTGCTCACCTTGACGATTGGGACGAAGGTATACGCAGCAGGAGGTTTGATTTATGTTCAATCCTTATGCTTAAGAAAACCAACTCTCTAAGCCCGCGAGGAAAGCGTGGACGTTAAACCTGGCAGGAGCCAATAACATAGCAATAAAGTTGAAATTGTTTTTGAACTAATTCGTTGCTACTAATATACAATAACTTGGCTGAAATTCCTTGCGCCTAGTACGCACTGCGACTCTTGAATAGATTCTTTTGCGTCTCGCCAGAATCTCGTCTGTCTCGGCTCAGTGCAAGGTGCAGAAGATACATACAAAATTCGCGGCAACAAGGAGTAAAGTCCCAGTTGTAACACGCGCCTCAAGAAAGACCCGCTTGAGGTGATGTAGGGAAAACTATCTTCTCCGTATCGTGGTTCAGGCAGTGTATGAGCGGTTGACCGTCTGGAGTGCTAAATATGCATAGAGTAATGCATGCAACGAATCATATTTTCAAGTGCGTACGATATGAGGACATTAAATAACTAACATGCATGAGTTAGAATTTCTTATGATCTTCAGATAAGAGATGGTGGATTTACTACTTTGCCTTAACCCCTAGCGGGGCATAGCGCGTCAACTACTCCTGCGCGCCATCGTACTCTGTTCTGGGCAATGGGGCGCAACTCCCCAAAAGACTTACCCAGTACCTGACACTCCTTTGCCAAAGATCGACGCCATGTGATTCGAGGACCCCCTCTTGGTCGGCCTTGGTTGGAAATGGGGTTCCACTTCATGGCATGCAAAGCAATGCAGTTATCACTCTTCCGCAATGTGTGACCAATCCACTGCCATTTTCGCCTGCGTATCAATTCGTCGATTGGCATCTGACCCGTACGCCGACTTAGCTCTTCATTTGATATTGTTTCGGGCCAGAAAATTCTTAAAATTCGACGAAGACATGAGTTGACGAAAACTTGCAGCTTTCTGGTAACTCCTACGGAAACTTTCCATGTACTGCTCCCATACAAAAGCACTGATAGTACCAGGGAGCGAAACAGGCCCAGCTTGGTCTTGATGCTGAGATAACTGCCCTGCCAGATTTTGGACAGCATGCCGTATGCTCGTTTAGCCTGGTTGATACGACGAGCGATGTCCTGCTCCGTACCACCATTTTCGGCAACGATGCTACCCAGGTAGACGAAGTTGTCCACCTTCTCCACAGGCTGCCCATTAATATTGATGGCAATAGGAGTCGGATTTCTTTTTCGCAACGGCGGGCTAAGAACCTTGGTCTTGTTGGTATTAATCTTTAGCCCAACCTTGCTTGCCTCCCTCTCGAGATCTAACGCCATTGCGGACAGATCCATGATTTTGTGGGAGAGTAGGCATATGTCGTCAGCGTAGTCAAGATGTTGTAGATAAGATGTCAAAGTCCATTGAATTCCTCTGTCGAGTCCGGATAGGGCTGCATGCAACACATCGCCGATCACAATGAGGAATAGGATCGGTGAGAGGATGCACCCCTGCCGAACTCCACTGCGAATCTCAAAGTCCCCCGACACCTTACCTTTATGCAGAACGCGACATTTCGCGCCGTCATAGGTTGCCTTAATAATAGCCACAAGCTGCTCAGGGATGCCTCTCCTGCGCAAGGCCGCCCATATAGAATCCCGGTTCACACTATCGAAAGCCTTTTCGAAATCGATGAAAAGCAAGTGAAGCGGAGAATCGTATTCAGCGCATTGCTCGATGATGATTCGCAAGGTGTTAATGTGATCGACACAGGAGAATCCGGATCGAAAGCCAGCCTGCTCTTCATCAATTGTGCTTTCTAAGTGGCCTTTAGTCTTTCCAGGACGATTTTAGCTATTATCTTGGCAACGGCAGGAAGCACACAAATGCCCCTCCAATTATTACAGTCTGTGAGGCTACCCTTCTTTGGAAGTTTGATGATCACACCTTCCTTCCACTCAGTGGGAAAGGTCTCTGTATTCCACGCTTTATCAACAAGTGGGTGCAGCAAATCGGCCGTTACGCTTGGCGCTGCTTGATAAAGTTCGGCAGGGATGCCGTCAAGTCCGGCGGCCTTTCCTCGTTTTAGTGCAATAATTGCAGTGACTATTTCCTCTTTAGTCGGGGCAGTGGACCATAGACGCACATTTTGATGGTTAGCTAAATTATCTATATGAGGGGGAACTTCACCAGAGGTTACACGGTTCAAGACCGCGGCGAAGTGTTCTTTCCACCGCCTCATTTGATCTTCTTCCAAGATAAGTAGCTTTCCATCACTATCTTTCACCGGATGTTGGCAGGAGTTACGACCACCTGTAAACTCCTTGATGACACCGTATACGGCGTTTAAGTTGTTACTTCTAGCGGCTTCTTCTGCTGACGCTAAAAGAGAATTGGCATAAACTCTTTTATCGCGTCGCACACTACGCTGAACTTCTCGAGCTTTCTGACGGTAAAGGAGTTCGATGCTGCTTCGATTGTCGTCTGATGCTGCAGCCAAACGAACTTTCAGCTCCTTTCTTTCAACAATCCGCTGCCATGAAGCGTCGGACATCCAGGGCTTATTCCGGCAATCCGGGTTTGGGCCAAGGATGGTATTTGCGCTATCAATGTACGCATTTTTTATGGCATCCCAGTTTTCGTTTATGTCACTATCTGGGTGACTAGTTATCTCAGCCGCTTTTTGCGCAAGATGGTCATTATATTGTTGTAAGACAGCTGGATTTTTTAGTCGAGCGGTGTTGAATTTGCGGGGCCTGGATCTTTCGTATGATGGTGGATTTGGTGGAGTATGGATGATTGTGTGTGTGTTTAGCGTGAAGGAAGATTATCGGTTTGAACTAGTGGTTCAGTCAGTGTGATCCATACGGGCGCGATACGGAGTTGAGAATTCGATTGATTTGTTTTTGAGATTACATTCAGTTTAACTTTTTCCTTTGTTACACAGTGTGCACTAAGCGTTAGATGTACCAGCCTGGTGGGCAAGCATAGTTTAACATTTCAAATCAATACACCAATGATTGAAATGAGAGTGAATCGTAACACATTTTTTAAGCCCTTATCAACCCTATCGTCCTTATAGTGTCACATCGCATAATAATCTTAGATCATATTCAGAAAAGGAATAAAGAATGACGAGTACAGAAAATAAAAAACATTCCTAGACAAAACCACTATTATCGCTAAACGGTTACATCTCAACAAAACTCGACTCGGTTGCAGTACATTTACCCTATGTCACAAGTTGGATACAGTATGAAAGCCGGTGCCTGGAGCAATTCAAGAAGATTCACTATTCCGACTGTGAGTTGTGAGAATTCAAGTGAAGCGAGTGACTGCAACACGACATGCCTGAATAGAAACAATAGACCGGGAGTCAAATATCAATAGGCGGCTTATTGTGATTCTCATTTGTTTTCGAGTTGTCCAAGAGCAATAGCAACAGCAATGGAAATCAGAGAGGAAATGATTATTTCCACTTACCGAGTGCATTCTTTGTTAGGCAAAGCTCATTTCGTTCGGCTGCATCCATGTTTCTATATGGGTCAAGTAGATAAAGGCCCTGCTGCAACGATTGCTAGGCGGCTGCTGCTTGCTAGGATGAATGCTTGAATGCATATTTAGCAAGCACTTTAGCGGGAGCCACCACAAAATCAACATCCACCAACCATCTAACAACAACATGATGGAAATGCAGACAAAAAATGGAGGGAAAAAGTTTATAAACAAAAGTGTTCATAACCGTGGATTGTGGACAGAATACGAGAACCACTTGAAAACAAAAAATAATAATAAAAACAACAACAGATGCAGAGAAGCCGGCAAGTTCCAAGCGGGACGATTTAAATGAAAATCCGGAAAAGGAAGAAAATTATTTCTCTTTAATGACACTCATAATGCCTCGTTGAGTTCTGATGAAAATTCACAAGGTGGTGGTTGGATGGTTGGTTGGTGTGGCTGCCTGATTCAAAAGTGGAAAACATCCAGATGAGATTAAAGCTGTTACATTCGAGGATTTAAATCATATCGTCTTTAGCTCTTTGGATATCTTATACCTTTCTAATGAAATAACGCTACCTCCGAGTTGTATTTGAATGGCGAAGAGACGGACGAGATTTCTAATTTTACACGAACACCAACCTCGTTATAGCGACTGACGAATAGTGCCGGCTTAATTAGAAATGAGTGCTAAAGTGACTTGACAGAAGTTGTGGATCGCTTAAGCATGTTGCGTCTTAAAAGCGTGGAGATTCTTACTAAGCACATGCTTTTCAGAATCCATTACTTTGACATTTGTAGGACTTTAATGTTGTAATCGTATGCAATTGCTTATAAACTACTATACGGCTGGAAGTAGGCCAAACCTTTTTCTGTGTTATTAGAGCGTAAGTCCCTTGAATACAAGAATATGGTAAACTGATTGAGAGAATGTGTCATTAAAGGGAGAGAAAGAGCGAATCTCATTGTATATAGTGTAATGAATAAGAGACAATACTAGACCAGCTCAAGAATATGTTTCAAGTTTTTGATATTTACAAGATGGATATTGCATATTACTTTTTTATAGGCGCGTTTTTTACACACAGCCATACAGAACAGACCAAGTTAAGACCACACAATTACACTAATAATTTTATCTGAGCTGCTCTGGATAAAACGTCAGTGCAAGAATGCTGCTCCGTTAAGTAGTCTGCGTTTTGAAATGCAGGCGGCGCAGGTGTCGAAGTTTTCGAGCAGTTTACAGTATGAGAAAGCGCATAAAGTTCATTTCCTATCGATAAAATGTTCGTTTTGTGTAATTATTTGCAATACTAAACATACAAAATAATTTTGCTGCCTAAAGGAAATTTGTCCGATTGTATCTGTACTAAGGATTTAAGTTTTCTCTTGAAATTTGAGTTGGCATTTGAATTTTAACTAAACCAAGACACACTCCCAGAAAAGACATGCCCCGTTTTCGTGTTCGCTACCCTAATTTGCTCTCGATCGTTTTTTCTTTTTGCCGATTAACCTGCTCTACTCTGCTCTGTACAAAAAAACGCAGCTAATACCAACTGATTTGCAGAGAATAGTCAGTCATCAACTTTGAAAAACAAATGAATTTGCACCAGAATGCAATTTATCATATATCAGAAAAAATATACATAGAAGAATATTCATTTTCTCTACAGATAATTCAGCAAAAACATTCCATGGAACTGCATGAAACTCAATGTCACTTTCTAAAACTGTCCTGACATATTCATTTAACCATGGAAGGAATACTTTTGTTGCTGTGCAACATACCATCAAGTCACATATCATGTCATAAATTTCGACTAACCACAAAGGAATCATTTGTTATCATTCGGGTAATCGATTTTTTCGGAGAGTTCCTCTGAATTTTCATTTCTATACAGATTGGCTGACAGATATGAGCGCCAACGGATAGGCTTGGTTTGGTTTGACGAGACTACACTTCTGCCTGATAATTTGACTGTACCTCTGCTCATCCTTTTTCGAGTTGTGAACATTCTATCGGTAACGCTTCTGTTTCCTTGCGATGAGCAAAGAAGCTTTCGTTTCGGTTGCTTCCCCCTGCCACATCCAAGCATACGAATAATTTTCAGGTCGTTAGATGAATACAAAGCCTAATCAAAAGTTTTCAGGGAGTAGGTTGATTCAGGACTACACTGATTCCACCCGCTTTTTTCGGAGGGTCGCCTGATTTCAAGTTCTGCTTGAACTTTTACACTTAATAAGAACAAGTGCCACTTGTTGTGGAGATTATGAAAATTAACGTTCCATACCAGCCGGCTTCGTGCCATTCCCAACACATTGACATGACTTCCTCACATTTTCCTGGGCCACAAATTGGCAACATCACTCCAGGTACACGGTACAATCATAGCCGAGCTAATGGAAGTGTGTACGGGTACGTGAAATTGGGTCATGTTTACTTTTAAGTTTTAATTAATTACTTGCTCAATACGAAAATCGGACCAATGAAATGGCTGGCAATACAAAGCAGAAAGCACAATGGGTGGACGGGCGATAAAACCTTTTGTATTGTTGCAACCATGCAAATGATGACAGAGTCGAAAGAGCCACTCTGCAAAAAGGGATTTCGTGGTGTGGTTATCTATTTGTTGTGCAATGTTTGAACAAGCTCTTCTTTCTACATCGCTCGAGTTTGCAAATTTTGTTATGAAATATCCATGGAATGATGAGGGCAGCTACTAGGCGCGCTAGAGCTGAGTAGCGAGCCGGTAAGGTCAGAATGGGGGACAGGATACACGAGGATATTGCATAGTGGAAAAGTACATTTTTTATGAGAACTCATATTGAGAGGAGCGGCCCGGCCGTTGCTGTAATGTATTTACTCAGCAATACCGTTTTGTGCTGTGTAGTTGCTATGAACAATTTCTGGATGACTGATATTTGAACAATGACAGTTTGTTCCGAGCTGATGTTATTTTCAAAGTTGAGATCACGTCTAGACAATTTAAATATTTTTGCTGTGCTACGAGTGTTCTTTCTCTCCTTTGGGCTCAACTTTGTGCCCTTTTAATTAGTTTACGTCAGTGGGGATTTTACAATTAGGGGTTTTGTATTGAGGATAATTGAATCGGTTTAATGTTTCGTGACTGGGGATTAGCGATTCCTTCTTAATGGTAAGTGGGCCTGACTTGGAACTACCAAGCTTTGTTATACATACTGGCAATAGAATACAGGACAAACTAACCAAATTGGATCATCCTGTAAGTTGTGTAGTTTCGTTTAATGGAAAGTTTTTTTTTTCAAATAGAAAGTTGAGCAGTTCTTTTTTCCCGAATGGGTGAACTGCGAGTCAAATGGTTACAGGGGATACACTTACAGCATCAATTTGCAATTACAGACTCGCGAAAAAGTGAACTACATATTAAAAACAATGACCGTTCGCCTTTACGGGGGTTCATGTTATGTGATTATTAAAATATTAATCAAATTCATATTTTTTTGAGCCGTTTATTTAATGTTATGATAATTCCTAAACCTAGGTAAAGTATTTGTTCCTGTTTTCTGTTGTTTTCTACAACTTGAAATGCGTTTTTTTTCTCTTAGTGTCACCATACACTGTCGAACTCGAACATGGTACAAGTGGACCGATTTTTTTCACGTTTATGTGAAGTGTGTGTGTGTATTGAGCTATTCAGAGGACATTTGTACCAGGTTCGTGTTCTCGTTCGACAGTGGATGGTAACACTTAGACGCTGTAGCTTACTATCTCCACCGCTTCCTCTCGCGTTCTTCATCGCAAGATATTGAGAAATCTCTACTGTAGGCTAGGTTAGGTTCAGGAGCTGCCGTAACAAAGCACATTTAGACCGATCCGTTGTGGTACCACCAGAATCTCTATATCTCACTCTTAAATCTAGGTGTTGCGCTAGCATTGTTGACGACCTATAAGTCGTAAAAAAACGGGGAGCCAAGAATCACTGGTCACAAAGAACAGACTTCTGGAAGTTCGTGCGATGGAAGAGGATTTGAAGCCAACACTCTCTCTCTGGATCCTATCAACCCCTTGTGGGGCATAGGGCATTAACCACGCCGACCTTCCACCTCGTCCTGTTCGCCGCCATCGCCTTCAACTGTCTCCACGATTTGCCTAATGACTTATCCTCGACCTCAACTGATCTTCTCCAGGTGTTTCTAGGTCGTCCAACGCGGCGACTTGCATCGGTTCCCTGTGGGTTCCAATCGAGGGCCTGTTTAGCAATGTTTTCCGGCCCCTTTCGGAGTGTGTGACCTATCTATTGCCACTTTCGCCTTTTTATAGAAGTCCCTATCCTATCCTGGCCAGTAATGAACAGGAGGTCGTCGTTAGAAATGACCTCCGGCCAGCGTATGTGTAGGATGCGCCGTAGACACTGGTTCACGAAAGTTTGCAATCTAGTTGTTATCGCCCTGGTCACCTTCCAAGTTGAACAGCCATAAAGAAGCACAGATTTTATATTGGTTTCGAAAATCCTGAGTTTGGTACGTCTGGAGATGTTGTTGTTTTGCCAGAAAGGAGTTAAACTGAAAAAAGCTACCCGAGCGTTTTTGATGCGAGACTGTACATCAGCATCCGCTCCACCGTCTGCTGTAACTACGCTTCCGAGGTAGCAAAAATTTTCCACTTTTTCCACCGTCTGCCCCGGAACACAAATTTCGCTCTGTCTTCCTGGATCCAAGCTCAAGTACTTAGTTTTGGCAGCATTGATTTTAAGCCCCGCATTGCCACTTTCGCGGTGCAGGGCATCCGTCATTTGAACTAGATGATCCGATATATTTGAGAGAAGACAAATATCGTCAGCGTAATCCAGGTGTTGAAGGTATTCAAACAGGTTCCATCTGATACCTTTGCTCTGGTGCTCACGAAGCGCACTGCAGAGTACGTCGATAATGGCAATCAAAAACAATATAGGTGACAAAATGCAGCCTTGTCTCACTGCGCTATGTACCTCGAAGGGATTTGAAAGCTTACCCTTGTGTAAGACGTGACATTGGGCTCGGCTATAGGAAGCCAACACAGTCGCAAATTAATGCTGAGAAACGGTACAGACGGAGAATAGAACAGGCGGCAGAATTCCGCCAAGAAGATAAGCTAATTCTCTACTGTATTAGCTGATTTTTCTTCTGCATTATCATATTTTGTGTGTTGCATACGCTGTGATTTAATTTAGTGTACTAACTGGCAACTAACTGGCAGTTTAACCAGACATTGAGAAAACGGGCTGTTAACGTACAACGGAGGCGTCCACTATACTCGTATGTTTGCATCACCCAGAATTGTTAATTTTAAAATTCAATAAAATCATCTTCTTTAGGTGGCGGTGTCGTTTCTAAGAAGACCAGATACATTGTGGTACAAACTCATAATGTGTAATCTTCAATGAAATATTCATAATATCAGTGGGTAGTAGCTGAAGCTATTGTGCGGTCTGATAGTCCGTGGTACGGTCAAGAGATTATATCAGAGGTCGGGCAATAAGTAGGTTGAAATCCTGAGGAAATCCATTAATTAAAATGAAATTTCGCTTGACAAAGCTGCCGGGTGGAAAGCGTAAATGTATGTCGGAACGAATACAATACCACAAATAATCGTACAGCATAGCAAGCAAATCGGGAGAGCTTAACCGGGAACGTTGCGAGAGCTCAGTTGAATTTACATGATAATTTGTTGGCTGTTTCACGTTGATGTCGCTTTTCATTGGTTTTAAATTCGTTTGATACTTTCTTAGGCAATCATGCGAAAAGTCCAATTGCTGCAGGTAAATGAAACGAATCGATGATGTTGTAGGGTGGCACTTGGAATGGAGTACGTAGGTTAGAGTTGCCGCAGTTATTTTGATTTGATATACATGTAGTATATTGATTATACGTGATATTATCGTTGATTCGAAATAATGTTAGCCCTTATTATTATTATACGAGTATACATATATCAATCGAGTGGTGGCAGAGTCGATTCCAGCCACAACATCGTCAAATAGTAGCATTTTCACGTCGGGCTCCGGTCGACTCAGCTGCGAATGAGTACATGGATTTTATAAAAATTAATGGAGTAAAAGCGGAACGAACCTTTACAAAACCATGGAAATTGTGTCCGATGTGGTGGAAGAAAAAGAGGGCCTGTCGGACTGACAGTATGGTTTCAGACGCGCGCGTTCTACGATGGACGCGATTATGAAGGTTGCCAACTTGGCAAGGGAGTTACTACGAAAGGGCACATGTTTCGCGGTGGTGACACTTTATGTCAAAAACGCGTTCAATTCCGCAAACCGCGGGTGCATTCACGCCGCTCTGCAAAAGATGGGTGTGCCGGACTACCTAGCTGGAATAATCAAGAGCCTTTCACATCGTGTTTTGCAATATGATACAGACGAGAGAACTAAGGAGTACACGGTAATAGCGGACGTTCCACAGGGATCTGTTCTTAGTCCTCTGCCGTGGATTATCATGTACAATGCCATCTTGAATCTCCCGATGCCTAAAGAGGTAACGACAGTCAGATATGCAGATATCGCGGTAGTCGTCGTCGCAAAAGACCCGGGCTATGTCGAATTGTACTCGTATGCTAGCGAAGCGAACACGATAATTAAGATGTGTGTACTGGAGCTCTCCGAGCAAAAAACGGAAGCTGTTCTTATCAGTAAGCGCAGAAAAAAGAGCTCTCTGAATATCAGTGTCGGTGTCATCACCTCTAAACCAGCCATTAGACCCCTGAGGGTTATGATCGATATGAGGCTGAGCTTTGGAGAACATCTGAAGTACGTATGCGAGAAGGCAGCGTCCGCCACCGTGGCCTTGACAAGAATACAAAGCAGTCTATGTCGTCGCCGGAATGATCCCAACGGAGATTCTGGTTGATGAAACAAGCAAACTGTACCCTGGTCGATGCCTGGAAACATCAGAGTCCTTAGAGGATCGGAAAGTCATCGAAAGAAACGAGTCTCTGAGAGAGTGGCAGAAACAATGGGAGCAGGCTTCAACCGTTCGCTGGACGCATACTCGCATCCCGGATCCGGAAGTGGGTGAACGGGAAGCACGATGAGGTGAACCACTACCTGACCCAGTATTCTTACGGGCCATGGTGGATACCGGCAATATTTGCACAGGTTCAAGCTAGACGGTTCGACAGATTGTCCCAGGTGCAAGGGAGTTGCGGAGGACGCCAACCACGTATTGGGGGAGTATCATAAACCGAAAGAATCTGGTGGATTTGACGCTGCGATCACAACAACATTGCTCAAGTACAAGCAGTATCTTTTAAAGATTACTACATCACCTCGTAAAAAAACACTCGCTCCCTCGCGATGTTGCGGTCACATACACGCAGTGGGAAATAATGCATGTACATATTATCCTACTATATTCGGACGCTTTTGTGAATATGGAGTTTTTCATCGCACGTGGAGTTTGGGTTTCGAAGATGAATAAAGTGAACTTCTGTTTCTTCTAAAGTGGATTTAGATCTTCTCCTGAATGGCACCCCTTTTATCAAAACCAAGGCTTATCTTTAATGGAAAAGCTGGTAGGGGTTTATGTGGGTCACTGATTGCGAATCTGAAGTCCAAACAACAAAAATCAAAGTGGAGAATCCAGAATGACAAAGTTTTTTTTACAAACACGACCAATCTTGATGGAAAAAACTTGTAGGTGGTTGTTTGGGTTGCTAATTGCGAATCTGAAGTCAAAGTTGAAAAAAATTAAAAACTAAAGGATTCTCTGAACGGCAACCCTTTTTTTTCAAAAACACGGTTAATCTTGCTGGGAGAAGCTGATAGGGTTTTTTTATTGCTGATTGGGAATATGAAGTCCAAATGGCAAAATACGAAATAAGGGATGCAGAATGGCAACACTTTTTTTTGCAAACACGGCCAATCTAACTGTAAAAACTGGTAGGGCGTTGTTTGGGTTGCTAATTTCGAATTTGAAGTCCAAATTGCAAAAACTTGAAAACCAAATGAGTTTCTGAACGGCAACCCTTTTTTCCAAAGACACGGCCAATCTTGCCGGAAAAAGCTGGTAGAGGATTGTTTGGGTCGCTGAATGCGAGTCTGAAGTCAAAATTGCAAAAACTCAAAAACCAAATGAGTTTCTGAACGGCAACCCTTTTTTCCAAGAACACGCCCAATTTTTGCCGGAAGCTGCCAAACAATCGCTTCGTTTCTCTCGGGTAATTAGATTTCCTTCTCTGGTCCCAGCCCACACACAAACCCAGACCTAAGCCGCGCGTGGGTCATTTTGTGTTTCACTGTTGCCCATATACTACCGCATATTGAATTTAGCCCAGGCAAAAGTCACCCATACGTGGGATTGCTTGTCCTCGTCGGACAGTTTCGTGTGCCTGGGTCAATGGTTTGTTTTGTTTCGAACACCTTCGCACCTGTCATTATGTTTACGTTTCGTGACAAGTGGAGTTTGATAGCGAAAAATTAATTTCTTCGGCGAACAACAGACGGCAAGCACGGCTCTACGTCTTCGTGAGGTCGGCCAGGGGCGTGCACTAAGTGTGGGACACTCGACTGTACTTGACAATCTGAACCTCCCAAGGGAGACGGACTACATTTCTCCCAAATACCAATTTGGCAAGGACTACACTAGTCTCATTATGTCGAGGAGTCAATGGTTGGGAGACGCGGCCTCCACCACCGAACCCATGGCCATCTATACAGATGGCTCTAAGACCTACGACGGGGTCGGGATAGGCATATACTCGGAGGGACTGGGGATTAACCTATCACTCGGTCTCCCGGACTTTTGCAATATCTTACAGGCGAAGGTTTTGGCTATCTCGGAAGCTGTCCTGGCTAGGCAGTGACGTCATTACTCTGAGGGACGTATTTATCCGGATAGTCAGGCGGCGATTCGCTCACTCGAATCCGTTTTGACGACATCCAAAACTATCGAGAACTGTCGCCTAGCACTCGCAGAGATGGCTGGCTTCTTCAATATTATCCTCTGTTGGATTCCGAGCCACAGTGGCTTTGCGGATAACTGCAAGGCAGATGAGTTGGCCCGAGAGGGAACAACTGAAGCGGTTGATGAAAGCCGCAAACAAAAGGGAGCCATTTACACTGTGCAAATTGGCAATTAAGACTGCTGCCGTGGATAGGGCTAATGTTAGATGGCTTTGCGGCAATACATGCCAAACAACAAGGATGATTTGGCCGAAAATTGATCCCCGCCATTCTGTTACACTGCTGTCGTTGAACAGGAAGCACATTGGCAGGGTAGTGGGAGTTATCACAGGGCACTGCCCAATAGGCACCACAACTTCTGTAGGAGTTGTGGCGATGTGGAGGAGGAGGAGAGCGTTTTACATCTTCTCTGTTATTGCCCGGCCTAGACTGATAGGAGAAGAATGTTTCTGGGCTCACGAGTTTTCTACGATCTGGATGACCTTAAGGATATGACCGCCACACAGCTCAATTGTTACATCGCCAGCACATGCTAGTTTGATAGGTTCAAGTGATAGCGGTGGTACCCAATGTTGGTCTAAGTGTGCTGTGACATATCACGGCAGTCCTAGGTACAGGGACTAACCTTGGTAGAAAAAAAATCCAGTTTTGTATCGGACGGATCATTCGGATTACATACGAACAAAATTGAACCAAATTTGGAAAAATATAGCAGATGAAATCAACTGGTCAAAGTTGTTGGTTGAGTTGACAGACATGCAAGGAGCCGTTCTTGAGTTGGCCGTGAGTTGTGCGTGGGTTGGGAGCAATATGCGTCAGGCCTAACAGTGTACGTGTGTTTATCCTATTCTGTTTTACAAAGAAGCGAGGCTATTATGAATGGTTGTTTTTCTATTCCAGGAACGACAAATAACTAAATAACTGGTGCAACAGTCCAATTTGGACCACGGCCTCGAGATGAGTTAGCATCATCTCATTTACTAGATCGTGACGCTATGTTTTGTGTAGAGGTGTGTGATCAGAAACACGCTCAACCGAGTTACTTATCCCAAATGAGGTAATTTAGTAGTCTATTTTCTCATCGAAGACTATTGCATTCAGTAGGAATCGAACCGAGGCCCAGTGCATAGAAGGCGAACGTGCTAACCGCTGTGGCATCCGGACTACAACCGACAAACTGAATATTATCGCATTGAATATTTTCTCTACGCGCCGCAACTTCAATCGCGAAGCAATCGACAGTAACTTCAATTGGCGATGAAACCAGGAAAAACTAAATATTCATCGATTCATCTAATCATTTCGAAACAGCACAATGGAGCGCATTCAGGCTGCAATAATCTGTTTTTGGTGCTTTCCAAAGACCACACAGCCGTGTCCAAAACACGCCGCAAGTCAAGCGTCTCCAAGCGCCAAACACGTCCGAATTTGCTGAAACCTCTTCAGCAGCATTTTTTGCGATCGCACTCTGGCATCTGGTAAGCACAATGCCACGAGGTTAAGACATTCCATCTGTTGTACGCTGAGCGCGGCTCGGTGGGCAAAGAAGAATGCGCGACTGCGACCGGACTATCAAAAGCCATCAACAGATGGGCAGCGCACGGGCAACGATCAGCCGTGCAAAGTGTCGATGACTCACGGCGAATGGATGGTTTGCACCTGAATGGATGCAATGTGAGAGCCTCCCCGAGCCAAATGATGCCGCCAGCCATCGTTCGCTTTCCATTCCGCCAAATGCGTTTTTGGCGAATGTTTTTTTTCCGTGGCACAGCAGTGAGCAAAAAAGTACATTGCAGCGAGTTGTGCAACATCGGATCGTTGATCGAACTCTGACCGCCCAGTGGTTGCGCTTGCAATGTAGTGCTTCAAGCACCATAGTCCCTAGGATGGCTGAAGTCAGTTGGTCTTATTTCGGGAGAAATGTCTGACCAAAGGTGAGATCATAGCTGGGCTAGTGTCAGCCTTGACCTCCTGTTTGTTGCCCGCGTCCACTTGAATTAGTCATTGCTAAGGCGCGAACAGTCACGCAAATGACGGAATCCCGCTGGGAGATTCGATGGACACCTGAGTCAGCTGATTTGCCAGCGAGACCTCGCTGACTGACAACAGACGGTAGCTGAGTTGAAGAGTGTGCACCTACCTCTTGGGTGATGTCCAGCTCGTGCTTGGTGTTCTCGTAGAGCGCCTCCAGTTCCTCGCACTTATGTTGCAGACTACCCTTCTCCTCGAGCAGGACGAGCCCATATTGTGCCGATTGGATCTTCTCGCTGCTCGCCTGGTCTAATTCGCGCGACAACCGCTCGATTTCCGCTCGCAAGGCCTCCATATCGCTGCTGGCCATTTTCGCTTGATTCACACACTCCGCTCAGCACGTGAGGACACTTGAACAGGTGCGAGGGTTTCCTCCGAGTTCCGTTAACGACGATGACAACAGCGCGCGCCCGCGTTCCTAATCACTTCCGTTCGCCAGGCGACTGCACTCGCGTTCTTATTTTGCGCGAATTTAATGAGGCACCACCAGCGACGACAACGTTGTCTGACGAACGGACTGGATGTGGCGTGCGAAAAAAACGATGGTGGAATTGTGTGGCCTTCCTCGACGTCGCGAATTTCGCACTCCGTGGCCCCGGACAACGGGAACGTTTCTTTGGATAAACACTCACACAGGCACGTACGATTGTCACTTCGCGAGATGTGTACACACGTCGATACATTCAACTCACACCACCAAAGACACGACACCGTCGTTCATTCCACTCTCGGGTCTCCAGCAGACTGCAAAAATGACTTTGTCGCAATTTTGGCTGGACACGGCCGCGATTCTCGACTATTCCGCGTCGCGGTGAACGTAGACAACTCAGGAAAAAGCAGAAATGATAATTCTTCACGCACCGTATCGCCACCGCACTTAAAATTTCAATGACATCATGAGAACTTGCTCGCGGACCGTGTGTGACGGAATGTTCAGAAAGTGAATTGTTCGGAGCGCAATGTGCCAGAGCGAAGTGATGTCAACGGCAGTTGTTCCGAATTTCATGATTGTGCTAGATGGGATTGTATGGGGATTCTCGTTTTCGTGCGTATAAAGTTTTGGATTTAAATTGATATGCACAGAAATTAGAATAATTGAATACAATTCACGATTATATTACGTTTACACTATCCGCAGATTACTTCATCTGCGACTGTCAAATACATACAATTTTGAACTCACCACACCCAGATTACACCGCAGATGAAGTAATCTGGGGATAGTGTAAACGTAATATTAGTTAATATAGGGCTCAGACTGGAGCTAGATCACTTGATCTAAGCCAGTTCACTTGATCTGAAACTGGGAAATACATTCAATTTTAAACTCACCACACCCAGATCGAGCTCAGATCGAATGATTTGCCCGGGAGTACCTGAGCTGAGACCTAAGAGCACCTTCAGTTTCATAGTCCGAGATTTTCTGAAAATCGTTAAAAGCTGGTGACAGAATTTTATTATATCCCCACATACACGGACTCGATCGATCGGCCGATGGATTGCCACAAAATATAAGCTGATCAAAATTATACAGAACTGTCACAAAAATCGTCAACGAAAAGCGCATACAGAGGCCAATCCATCGGCCGATATCGATATCGGGCGACGGATCGGCAGATTGAACGCTGCGTGTACGATCAAATTTTATCTGCCGATTTTTTGGTGCGATTTTACTGCAATCCGTCCGTCTGACGATCGATTGGATGGTGTATGTGATTATCGCAAGTGTATGTGTGCGTTCAGAAGGAACTGAGCAACTTCCGCTCAGCGAACATGTTCAGAACGAGCGGGTTCAGAAGTGACTGAGCAACTTCTGCTCGGGTGATCATGATCAAATTTCACCGAGCAAGAAATATTTCTGCTCACTGATCAGTGCTCAGTGCTCAGGTTCTTCTTCTTCTTTTTCAACCTCACGCTCATGTTGCGAGTTTCCGAGTTTTGACAGTTATCAAATTGGTTGTTGTGTTTTCGCCGTTTTCGGCTTCTAGGTCTTTGGTGTTCGGGTGCTTTTGAATTTGTTATCTCGTTGTTCGTGATTTTTGTAATGGACAGCGTGGGATTCATGTATTTTCCACTTTTCGGCACTTGACGTCTAAAATTGTCATCGTCAGCTTTCAGCTGGTCGATTGGTCAGCTGGTGAAGTAGCGTTCAGCAGGTGCAGACTCCAAACCGAGCAGTTGCGGAGCTACTCGCGAGCGGTTTCTGCTCTTTTGCCACCTTCTGAACGCATTCAATGTCAAATTTTCAAATCACTCAACTATGAATTTGGGGGATTCTGATGATTTTAAATGGCTCTGCAATGGAAATATCAAATATGGAGCATACGAAAATGCCACACAAATCCAAATACATACTATAGTTAACAAAAACTAATGCAGGTTGGATGGATTGGGAGTGAATCATAACATGTTTTTTTTCATTGTCATTCGTTATCGCATCGCACAAAAATCGTACAGTGTGTGTGCAGCGGAGATCGTCAGATATTTTGTGGCGATCCATCGTCAGATCGATCTGACGGCGGATTGCATCGTATATGGGGGCTATATGGCACGTTTTATAGACTTTAACATATTTATCACCTTCAAATGATGAATTCAACTCAGCTGGTTTTCTAAAATGCACGTACACTGGCATTACAACAGCTGGATCATGTTCTATAACATAGTTCGGCAACCTTTTTGGGACAGTGGAAATGAGGAGATTTTTCTTTGTATCGACTTTGACGTGATTGTGCGATTTCCACATACACACGCCGATCCGTCGACATATCGATATGGGGCAACGGATCGGCCGATAGGTCGCTGAGTGTACGGCACGTTTTACAGGTGGTTTAATTCAAAATTGTGTAATGTAAGGAAGTGGATAGGAGATATGAGGAGGAGAGGAAGACGAAATTGTACCCTTTAATAAAAACGTGATTTTTCGAACCCCAGCATCAAGGGCCACGTTTTATATCGTGATTATAAAAGGTGTCAGTTGTTGGTTTGTGAATTTGGTTTGGAAAATGTCAACGGACAGGGACCTCCTAGTAAAAGCGCGTTTATACCGCTACAATCAAAAGATGAAGCAAATGTAGAATTTCAGAAAAGTATGAGGTATTTAAAAAGCATATAAAATGGAATTATCACCAACAGCACCATTAGTGAAGACAGCAACACCATCTGGTCCCAATTTTTCAGTCCAGTTCCGCATCGTAAGTGGAGCTAAAAGTTAGTACCCAAACTAACTAAACAGATAGGTTCACATCGTTATGAGTTAGATTGATTTAGTTAAACCTCGGAGATAGTTACATAGATAGAGTACAAGTCATGTAGGATTTGATTGGAAATGTGGCATACGAGTAGATGTAGTGTGAACATGATGTTAAGTGCCGAAAACTTTAAAAATTCCCGCCACAGAAAACCAATCCCCATCCACATAACATTCACATTTCAATTGTCGCCTATTAGAATTCCTCTTCTCTATTTTGACATTTCTCACAGCTGCGTTTTATTTATAAAAAGCAAGTTGCGGAAAAACAGTTTGTCTCCTGTCAAAATTTCGCATGATTTTCGCATAGGAAGTCGGCGGTATTTCTACCACAATTCTGCTTGCTCGCAATTTAGCTACAACGCCAAACACCATTTGGTCGTCGAATAACACCAGGTAGGTCCGCGTCCAATTGGAAATCACTTCCTCGATGCCGGGCGTTTGTTGTTCTATTTCGTCTGCCGATATGTCGACACTTCTTGCACGACGAGCTCACGCCCGATGTATTCTCGCATTACACCCACCTGGTGTGAAAGAAAACGATTTTAAGTACTTGCCATCATTTGCATTCGGTCGTGAGTCATTGTGCGCTTGAATTGTCGAGGAAGTGATTGAAATTTCGATAGCTTTTTGCGAGACATGCAGCCGGAAAATCGATTGGGTCAGTAATTGAAAATTGAGTTTCGGCGTTGGCTCGTTTCAGATGCACAGCGGCGACAATGGAGATGAAGAAGGTGCTCGAGCAGGAAGGACGTGATGCCAAGAACTTAATGCTGTACCAGCTGGTGGTCGAGGAGGATGCAAACCAGAGTAAATAATTTATTTTCACGTCTCACACGAGTGTACCGTCTAAAATATCTAAAGAATTAAATGTTGATACGTAAAACGCTGGTAGTTAACAAAAGAATGAATCCAAATTCGCATTATCGGCGTTACTGCCACGGTCATGTCTTTACAGTGTAAATCGCAAAAAAAAAGTGTACAGAGAATCAGGGAAGGCTTTGTAAACTTCCATTAAGGCTTATCCAGTCTACTTGGCATGTTCAAGTCTGGACATTCACGGACGGTCCAAATCCAAATTTTCCCTGGTCGAAGCCAAAATTTCTCTCAAATCTATAGTGCGACCGGGGAAATTTTGGCTTTGACCAGGGAAAATTTGGCTTTTGGACGTTCGTGAATGTCCAGCATAACAGTCTTTACCTTTATCAGTTAATACGAGATTAATTCACAACATGCTGAGCTGTTTAGAAACTCCCAACTAACCGTTCATGTGGTGATTACTCACGGCTGTGGAACTGTGGGTTATGAAGATGTTCACTGATGAGGTTCTCTTGGTCGGCTTATACCACACTAACCTTGGTGGTGCATAGAGTAGTAACTATTCCTAGTGCCATGGTATTCGGTTTTAGGCAATGGTACGCATCTGTCCCCACGACTTACCCAACAACGCACAATCGTCGGCCACAGACGCTGGGCTTCACCACGATGCGCGTCGGTGCTATGAAACGCTCCCCACAAGGAGGGGTCCTCTCGCCGCTAATATGGTCACTGGTTGTAGACGAACTGCTCTCCAGGCTGCATTTGCTTGGATAATATGCAATCGGATATATGTACATACATAACCATTGTTGTCAAGGGCAAATTCGAATCCACTGTCTCACTACTTCCGGGTCTGTCTCACTGGGAAGGACGGTTTTAGAGTATTCCAGGAAAGTTAAATGCCTTGGCGGCTGAACTGGAATACTCAGATCGTAAATGTTATTAACAAAGCCACACGTATAATGTGGGCTTGCAAAAGTTTCTTTGGACGGACTTGGGGTCTGACTCCAAAGATGATCGAGTGGCTGCTTTCCTTGTTGGTGTAGCCTACGGTCACATATGCTGCACTGCTGTTAGCCTAAGGCACAACAAAGTTCAGTCATTCTGAAACTCAACAAATTACAACGTCTTACCTGTCTAGGGATAACTGGGGCTATTTATGCTTGCCCTACGCCTGCTTTAGAGGCGCACATTGCTTAAACCCCGCTGCACGTTTTCATTAAGCAAATAGCAGCGCTCAATGCTCTTAGGGTACATCTAGTTTCTGATGTATGCGGCAGTGACTTTGGTCACATGAGTATTCTGAAACAAATTTCTGGCTTGCAGATCTGTCTGAGATCAGATTATTTGACCACGGAGTTATGGTTCGGCAATAAATTCTGAGTCCTCATCCCAGACTGAGCGGAATGGGAAAATGGAAGCACCTGACAGTCGCAAGCGCAAAATATGCAGGAAAATTCGTAACAGCACTTTTGATCAGAATCTGCAGTCACCTCACCTCACCTCCGACGAAGATGTAGCAAGCATCAAATAAGCTACAAATAAGCTAAAAGCCCCAAAAGCTTTAAGTCCTGACGAGATCTCGATGATAATGCTTAAAAACCTTGATATGCCAGCCATGGAGTGTCTAACGTCCATACTTAACCTATCCATCGCGACGCTACTAATTCCCAAAGTGTGGAAAAAAGGTATTTTAGAATAATTCCTATCCTTAAACCCGGGAAAAAAAGCAACTTCGAGTGAATCCTATCGTCCGATCACTCTTTTTATCACCTGTTTCCAAGACGCTTCAAGCGCTACTCCTTCCGAAGCTTACGACCCACTTCAACTAAGCCAACCATCACCACGGCTTCAAACGAATGCAAAGCACAACGACGACTTTGGATGCCATTACGTCCCAAATACGCATTGGTTTCAACCACTCCAGACCTTGCCAAAGGACGATTCTGGTGGCACTTGACTTATGAAAGGTCCTTGAAACTTCGCTCCCAGTTCAGTTAATTAAGTGGATCGCTGGCTGCTTCGCTGGCAGACGGTCATTCACGTAGTTCAGGAAAAATAAGTCTAAACTCAGGAGGATTAAACAGGGCGTTCCGCAAGGAGCAGTTCTATCACCTACCTTGTTCAATCTCTATCTATTAGGACTCCCAACACCACCTGAAGGACTTCGGATAATAAGCTATACGGATGACTCTTCGATTCTAGCTACGGGTAACGACATCGAGCAAATGTGTGACCTGATCACCTGATCAACCGCTACCTTGAAGAACTCAACAACTTTTTCCTCAACAAAAATCTGCACATATCAGCACTTAAATCCTCGGCTACTTTCTTCTAAACATTTCAGTAGGTGATCAACTTATCCCTACCGCAAACCACCCCAAAATCCTCGCCGTCACCCCTGATAGCATGGCGACATTTTCCGCGTATGCATCAACAGTCTGTGACAAAATGACTACTACTTTGTCTTAACCACTAGTGGGGCATAGCGCATCAACGGCGCGACATCGTACTCTATGCTGGGTAATGGGGCGCAACTCTCCAAACGACTTACCCAGCGCCTTACACTTCTTTGCCATAGATCGACGCCATGTGATTTTAGGACCCCCACTTGGTCGGCCTCGGTTGGAAATCGGGTGCCATTCCATGGTATGCTAAACAATGCAGTTATCACTCTTCCGCAATATGTGACCTATCCATTGCCATTTTCCGTATGCGCATTTAGCCTGGTTGATACGACGAACGATGTCCTAATCCGTATCACCATTTTCGATAACAATGCTACTCAGGTAGACGAAGTTGTCCACCCTCTCCACAGGCTGCCGATTAATACTGATGACAGTAGGTGTAGATCTGTGGCCAATTATGCAGCCCCCATCTTATCTCAAAATGTGTGTGACACGCAGTGGAACAAAATTCAGACCTGTAAAAATGCAGCACTACGTATTGCAACAGGCGGCTTCCGAATGTCATCACAAGGCCATCTACATCAAGAGACCCAAATGTTACCTTTAAGATGTGATCACCAGATGTACTAATATGTGCGGTGTTGGCGTGAATCCGACTAAGACAGAGCTCGTTCTGTTCACAAGGAAACTAAGGATCCCTCCAGTGGAACCTCCATCGATTGGAGGCGCAGTACTCACTTTCTCTGATAAGGCTAAATTTCTGGGAATAATTTTTGGTCAGAAGCTGTGCTGGAGGCTTAACATCCAGGAACGCCTGAATAAAGCGACTGTCGCACTGTAGTGCTGCAAAAAGGCTGTGGGGAAGAGATGGGACTTACAACCTAAAATGATGTACTGGCTGTACGTTGCTGTGATAAGACCGATACTGATGTACGGAGTGATCGTTTGGTGGAAAGGCCTTAGGACAAATCAAACTCTGTTGGGGAAGGTTCAGAGAGCGGCTGCTGTCGCTATTAGCGGTGCCCTACGGACAACTCCTGCTGCCTTGGACGTGTTACTCAACTTGCTACCTCTCGATATTCTAGGAGAGAAAATAGCTACTAATAGTCATACGTCTGCGGGAGGTTGGTCAATGGACTGCATCTAGGACGGGGCACTCATCTGTCCTCTACTTAATATACAGGCCTGCACTCAGCTGATCGCGGCGAAGTCTCGACTACTTGGCTGACGTCAATTTTACGTCATTCATGCCTTGCCACTGCCTTGACAAGGCGGAAATGACGTAAAATTGACGTCAGCAGTCGAGACTTCGCCGCGATCAGCTGAGGGCAGGCCTCTATATTAAGAGTGGTCAAGCCCAACTCACATCACCGGGTGAAGAAAGACTACCAGGAGCAACTAGGATGATACTTGCTCAACTTCGCTCAGGTTGGTTGTCTCGCTTAAACTCGGCACGTGTCCCGAATCGACCCAACAGTACGTAACAATTATCCAGCATGTGACGGTATCTCACACAATACCTGCATTCACAAATGGTAGTGCTACCGGATCACTCCCATTTTCGTTGTTGTGATTCAGTGCAAAATTGGGATAGAAATGGGAAATAATGAATGCAGGCAATGTGGAACATATCTTTAATTGCCCAGCAGCACGAACGCAACTAACACCAATAGCGCTCTGGCAAGACCCCATTGAGGTGGCCATATTCCTTGGACTCGACACGGAAAGCTTATAGCCCACATATACGATGCAATCCGTCGTCAGATCGATCTGACGATATTGTGATCGTCAGATCGATCGCACAGTGTATGTGACTATCGTTCACGATTTTTTTGCCGGTTCCATATAATTTCGATCGTAAGATATTTTGTGGCGATCCATCGTCAGATCGATCTGATGATGGATCGCACCGTCTATGGCGGGTCTTAGAAAACGGGCTCTAAATGTTTGACACACACACACAATTGAACTTCTCAATTTGCTAGAACAATAACATTCCTGGTCGACACTGTCGAAAGCCTCCTCGAAACTCATGAAAAGTAAGTGAAGTGAAGCATACTATCTTTTGTCGAGTCGCGCACTACGCTGGACTTTTTGCGGATAAAGGAGCTCGATGCTACTTTGATTGTCGTCTGTCGCAAGATGGTCGTTGTACTGCTGTACGACAGCTGGATTTTTGAGTCGGGAGGGGTCGAATTTGCGGCGCCTGGATGTTTCCTCACTTCTATACGCAATCGAACATTAGCCATCATAAGATAATGATAAGAGATCCTTATCTATGATCGCTTCCTTATTTCGCACTTTGAAAGGCAACACATATTCGAGTGTACAACCATATGGAGGCCAGCTTATTACCCTGTTTTAGACCGACTCGCGTGTTCATTTCTAGTAGTTGTTGGAAATCTGTGTCGCCCAGCTTTGTTTTTATAGAACAGTCCATTCCGAAGAATGTGTTCGATTTCTGCATAAAGTTTTTTTTATTGATTTAGTATCCTATCAACTTCGCCTTTTTCTCCGATATTTGTGAAAAAAAAACATTCACCATTCCTACACTCTTTTTTCAGAGCCACCAGCCGCAAAAAAACCTCCAGTCATTCCAAAACTTTTACCAAACATTCCAACAATTAAGAAACAATTGCATACGTCAAATGGCAAAGCGAGTTCCGGTCCAAGAGTGCGGAGCGCATCTACAGGTCGCGACAAAAAATCGGAATTACAAGCTCGCTACTGGGCTTTGCTCTTCGGCAATTTGCAGCGCGCTGTTGACGAAATCTATCAAACAGTTGAATGCTACGAAAACATGTCATCCTGTCAAGAAGCAATATTAGTGCTTGAGAATTATATTCGTGATTTCAAAGCTTTAGCTGAATGGTTTCGGGTTTCCTGGGACTATGAAGCCACACCGTTGCCTCAACGACCGCAGTCGCTAGCGTGGGAGGTGCGTAAAAGTAATCCGACTGCTCGCGTTCGAACGAGAAGTTTGTCAAGTCCGACTGTTTCGGGCAAATCAAGTCCTAGCTTTTCGGGTAAGAGTAGTCCATGCTCGACCGTGGACGATGGAAAAGGCACACCGCGAAGGAATTTGCGACTAGGAGCTGAACAACATTTGGCAATTCGATCAGGTAGATTGAACATGCGAGATTTGTTTTCGAAAGTTTCTCCGAAAAAGGCAGTGGATTCCAAATCTGAGGATAGTGTAGCAACAGCAAGTCCGCCACATCAGACAAACAATTCGGAAAATGAAACAAACAATAACGTAGATGCCACTAAATTAAGTTGGAATGATCGTGTGGAACTTCAATCATTAGACGGAGTGGTGAACACCAATGATTCAAGAACCGAAGCAGCCGTGCAGCAGAATCATCCGCCACCAGTAGTTAAATATGATATGTACGCCCAAACAGATCTGGAGGACGATAATCTGACATTGGCTGAAATTCGGGAGAAGATGAGATACGCCGCAGCACAAAAACCAACGGAATCGACCGATATTGTTGAAGTGGGGGAGTCTGTTAGCGAACCTACCGCAGTGGAGCTCACAATTCAAAAGCTCGATCAAATGGAGAATGCATTTCTAGCGACCGAATCGAAAACAGCCGCTATACCCGATGTTAATACGAAAATCATTACGCCACTAAATAGAGAGCCTTCTCCCTTGCAGCAATTAAATTCAGTTCCTTCGCCTAAAAATACTGAAGCGAAAAAGCCTCAAAGTAGCCCAATGAAGTATTCCAGTATTCTTAATCGCCCTGCTACGGTCACCACTCCCAGCAAAACAGCTCCTGCCCAGAAACTGGTACCCAGGACGTCAAAAATACAGCCTACGACCCAGAAACCCGCAACTAATAATTTACTACCTGGTATTAACTTGACGAAACGGGTTCCTCAAAAGTTGGCACCGTCATCGTCCAACCCAAATCGAAATGAGAAAAGCTCCAATCGAAATCCGGTTCTTGTGCGCAATACTTCGAATCTTGTAAAGTCGGAGAAATGGGTGCCTTCAAATGTAGCTAATCGTTTATCGGCACGTTCAAAAACGATGATTGATATGAATGAACGCAACAGTAGAACGGCACGACCGTCTGCAATCAGTTTTAGCAAATTTTCCAAAGAGGATGTCGGCAGTTCTAGTTCGACACTGAAAGCGAGCAGTGAGAAAATTGGGGATTCAAAGTCAAGTCTCAGTGACGGGAGAACTGCGGATTTCGAACGACGGTCAGAGCCTAAGTCGGTGGGATCTGAAAGTGCTGCCAACAATGACGGTTGGTTGACTGTCCGAACTCGGAGACGTTCCAGCTTGCACTGGGCGAACAGATTTAACCAGCCCACAGGTTATGCAAGCTTGCCAACACTTTCTTTGTTGAATGGGAAAGACGATAACAGCAAAGCGTCGACAAGTAAAGATAAGAAACCGGAAAAAGGCGGAAAAAGGGAGGCACCGAAGAGCGACAAACCGAAGCCACTTAAACCAGAAATAAAAAATGCAAAAGCAAAGGTCAATTCGCTACCTACCAAGCCTTCGAACAAGTCGCAGTCACTACCTAAGCCGTCTAAGGAAGTGTCCGATGTTCCTAAGACTGCAGTCAGTCGGCAAAATATTATCAAGAGACAGAAATCGGATGTGACGGGCCTTAAGATGACCACACTTCGTCGTGAGTTTCTGAGAAACGAGAAGGTCGCCAAAAACAACAAAAATTATGATAGCAAAAGTCCTCCCAGCAACATTGATTCGCTGAATAGCGTGGAGGATATGGAGCTTAATAAAATAGACATAAAAATACAAACAAATCGAGAATTTTCCAAGACAATTGGTGAGCTGTATGATAGTCTACCGAATATGACGAATGGTATCCGAGATGCGGAATTATCAAGTTGCGACGAGTGCGAAGAGCGAGATGATACTGAGAGCGACGAGGATCAGAGAAAGCTTCTAGAAGAACAAGAAAACCTAGAACGCCAGATTCGTGAACTCGAAAACACTGAAATCGACGTAGATACGGAAACCGATGAAACCGATTGTGAGGTCAACATTGATTTGGAAGACAATTTCAATGAAGCGTCTACCGAAACGGACGATTTTATTTGTTTCCCAAATGACGAGAATCTCACTCTGGAACAGAAGTACCAAGCACTGCTCTCTGAAATGTCAGGAGGTGAACGGGAAGAAACTCTAGCAACTCTCGAAGCATACGTGAGCAGGCATCCCGGCCGAGCTCAAGAACTCCATCAGAAATTATCAAGTCCGTCGCGTCGACGATCATTTCAAGAAACTTTAAAAAAGTATCAAATAAAGCAGGCGCGAGCACAAGTAAAACGAGAATTTCTGCAGAAAGAGAAGTCTTTAAAGATTCAACATTTGTTGGCTCGAGTGGAGGATGTTAAAGCTGCCAAGCAGCACCTTATCGATGAAAAGCGATTGAAAATGGAGGAACGACTGCAACGGGCAGTTGAAAACAGAAATCAACACATTCGCGATATAATACGCAAGGCCCACGACGAAGAAGAAAAACTCAAGGAAATTGCATTCATAAAAAACCTAGAAGCCCAAAATAAACGTCTCGACTTTATTGAATCGTGTAAAGAGCAGGAAGGCCGACTTCAAGATCTCGAACAGGAACGACAGAAGAAGGCGGAAGAAAAGGCGGCCAAAGAGGCTGCGGTGGAAAGAAGACGTCAAGAGTTGGAAATTGCCCGACAACGACGCTTAGAGAAAATGAACGAAACCCGTTTGGAGCGCGAACAAAGAGTTGGCAAGTTACAGGAGCAACGGGAAAAGCAACGCCAAGCAATTGCCCGTGAGAAGGCACGGGATCGTGAAGAACGGCTTTTGGCTCTGCAGGCCCAACAGCAGCAATGTGCCGAGGAATTGCAGAGAAAGATACTGCAAAAGCAAAAAGAATCGGCAAAGCGCCACGAGGAGAACATCGAACACATACGGCAACGAGCTTTAGAATTGACCATTCCCAATCGAAATGTTGACGAAAACGGGCGAAGTAAAAGCGAGGAAAGAGAAGACGGCGGCGATTTATCGTCAACCGTTTCCGATGTGAGCCGGGAACACAGTAAAGCATTTAAGAAGAAGATGAAGAAATTGAAATTACGTATGGCTTTAAAGTAAGATTATGATTGTTATTCTGTAGAAACCCTGTTTTAACAAAAAAAATTATTTTCAGAACCGAAGAGTATTTTAAGGAATTACAGCCGGTTCCGGCTCATATGAAGCGTGAAAGTCAAGTACCGAAATATTTAAACCTAATCACAAAGGGGGGTGGTGCCCAAGGAATGGAACGGCCTCTGGGACAACTTCTAAGATTAATGGCGAAAGCTCAAGTCTGTGATTTTCAATGTTTCTGGCTTATGAACGGATTGGGAAGTATTGGAAATGTTATTTCGGATGGAATGGAACCCAATTCTGAAACTAGCAAAAGGTAGAATGGGAACGGACGTTCTAATCGACCCAACTGACATATTTTTTTTTAATTTTCAGGGCTGTGGTTATTGCTGTGCAATTATACCGAAATGCGTGCTCTTTATGTCCCCAGATTGCACGCCATGCTATATTGGCGAATTCCATAGTGATATTGTTTGATGCTTTGGTGCAAAGTTTACAAGTAAGTGTATATTTTTGAATATCACGTCCACGTAGAATGGATTAAGTCATTACACATTAGGTCGTGGTCAATCCATAGGTGGAAGCGAAAGGAGTGAGATGTGAGTGGGCTTTTGCCCACTCATTTCGAAATTAAAGTTATCACATGACCAACAATTGACAAGATGTGAAGAAAATGGGTCCTACAAAAAAAAAAAAAAAAAATAAAACCCCATAAAATAACTGCTCATGCCTCTGGCATGTTCTTGTTGACTTAGAAGTCGGTCTTCCAAACCCAACATGACATTTTTTATTTGTTACTGTACATCATAATCCCCCTTTAGTTCTATACACTTTTTCCAGGGATTCCCATCGCCTATAGGGCCCTAAAAATGTCGTTATGCCCGAGAGCACTTTTTCATTGGTGATTTTTTTCGCCGAGCCAAGCTTTCAACTTAGGAATCAAAATATGTATTGTCATTGGTTCCCTGATCTAGATCATTATCATCGGGGCGCGACAGCTCGACGTCGGGCCTTGGCCGCCTGGATCGTTGTCCTCCAATTATCTCGGTCACGTGACCGCGTCCTCCAATCTTGGAAGTCCAGTAGCTGTTCGGCGTCCACATATACTGAGCTCTCCCAACGAGATTTCGGTCGTCTAGGCAATCTCGCTTCGTCGACTCGTTGTGCATTCGTTACTCTCTTTGGTATGCGATCATCGTCCATTCGTTGTACATGCCCTGTCCATTCAAGTCGTTGTAGTTTCACGAGTTTCGAAACTTCCAGCTCATCGTACAGTTCATACAACTCATGGTTGTACCGGATGCGCCATCCATTTCGGTCGCAAACAGCCCCGAAAATTCGCCGTAGAACCTTACGTTAAAATGTGTCTAGCATGTTTCCGGAGGCTTGAGTAAGGGTCCATGCTTCGCAGCCTTAGCATAGCACTGGGCGTATAATGGTTTTGTACACGCGGAGCTTCGTGTTTCTGTGCACATGCTTCGATTTCATTATGGGGATAGCCGAAAAAAAAGTCTTATTAGCTAACTGTATCCGTCGCTTGATTTCGTCAGTTTCGTTGGCGTCCCTTGACAAGTTTCAGGTATATGAAAATCACGAACTCGATGTTGAGGTCCCCCACATTGATGCTCGATTGTGCATGTGTCCTTGTCGTCGATTGTTTCATTATTTTAGTTTTACTCTCGTTGATACGTAGTCCAACTTCTTTTACAGTGGTATCGAGCGTATGCAGAAGTTCTTCTGCGTCGGCCAATCTTCGGAACATGATGTTGATGTCGTCGGCGTACGCTCCTAATCGTGTCGACTTGATTACTAGCGTCTTGCTGTTGTCCATATTCATAGCCCGAATACCGTATTCCAGTGCTAGGTTGAAGAGCGTCGGTGCGAGTCCATCGCTTTAAGCTTAAGATTTAAGACTCAAACAGACAGAACGCATTATAACGCAGCGCTCATGGAACGCCCCTCAACGCGAAATTTTCTTTAATCCCTCCATATAGTATAAAAACCGAAAACCGTCCAATCAAGACTGATCCTTTTCACTTCTAGGTCTCTATTTAATTCAAATAATTCAGATAGAAAGGCGAGAGAGAGGAAGGAGAAATATGACACCTTAGCTCAACCTAGCTTTCTTTATAATTTACCTTAGCTCCTCTTTTATTTCGTCATTCTGGGGGCCACCATTTGTTTCAAGTGTCATCATACACTGCCGAACGCGAACTCGAACATGGTACAGGGTTTTCTTCAGGTTTATGTGAAATGTGTGTGTCTTGAGCTATTCAGAGGACATTTGTCCCAGGTTCGCGTTCGAGTTGGAGTTCGACAGTGTATGGTGGCACTTACAGACGACATAATGTGCCAAGCTGTCAGTCACAGTCAGCTTAAATAAATTGTGATCCTG
Source organism: Chloromyia formosa (assembly GCA_964017055.1). NCBI lineage: Eukaryota > Metazoa > Arthropoda > Insecta > Diptera > Stratiomyidae > Chloromyia > Chloromyia formosa. The sequence goes on along the minus strand of OZ024815.1, from coordinate 26,526,123 downwards.
GTGGTTTGAAGTACCATCACCACAATCACATCTTTTCCGGATCCACGTTTAATTCAGCATACACTCCCCCAATCCCCGACGGGGGGTTTTCGAACCAGATACCGCGTACTCCGTAGCAGCATCAAGTTGAGAACAAGGCCGGTCCGTATTGCTATAATTGGGCAATATTGGAAGATATTAGCCCCGTTCGATTCAATCGTATCAGATTAATTTTCATATATCATACTATTGAACAACTGACCGGCCTTTGATTCAGGTCTCTTATGGGTTCACTTGTGGAACAGAGTGGAAAGAGGTTAAACGTCAACTTTTTACTCGGCAATTTGCCCCTATATCTTTCTATACTAGGCCCGCAATTGAATTCTCTCGTCACTTATTCAGGCCGTTCAATTTATTCTGGATCTCTGTTCGATTGTCTTGAACACGACTATTTTCGCCAGCCAAAGAATCATATGGGTGCGGACGAAGTCGTGTGATTAAATTGTCTTGCCTACTGTAGCGAAAGTCACCAAGATAGATAACAAACAGGTAAAAATAGTCCGGGAAACGCGCCACGAGTTTACTGAGCGGTCCAGCGATAACGCCAAAATCCAGTACAGAGACCGTAACCAACATTGACGTCACATATTTACTAGAAAACATGGGAGGAGACAAGCGAAAATCCTCTGCGTTTTGGATTCGGGGGCGTCGTTGTTAAGATGCCAGTCGTGACTGAAGTATGTAGATGTTTACAAACAATGGATATGCAAAAGAATAGGCGGAATTTTTGCTATTAACCATGCTTGGACGGCTTGCAACACGTCCAAGCACGTACGAAAGGACCGCAACCGAGGGTAATTTTGGAAGAATTTGAAAATATGGTTGAAGATATTGGAAAGACGTCGTTGATGGAATACTTAATTTGAACGTCGTCACAACCAAAGAACAATAATATGTTGTTCCGTAAACGACGCGACGCTTCCATTCCACCCAAGCATAAGTTCAATTACTTCAGGATGTCGTCGGTCCGGAAGGTTGTAACGGACAGTTTGGTGGGCATCTGAAGATGCCCGTGGGGACGGAGCCTAAGGTTGCATAATGACCGTGCCATTTGGCGAAGAAAAAGACTCCTCAACGAGCTAAGCAGCGGCCTATGTTTGAGGTAGAAATGGGGAATAAAAAAAATTAGGCAATTAGGATGGAATGGTTGGCATTCGGCTCACTCGCCCTCGCGCTCGCATCGGGATCCAGGTGTAATGGGATCCTCGGCTTCTGGTTTCGTACCACCGACAGATCATTAGTGTCACCATACACTGTCGAACTCGGACTCGAGCACGAACCTGGTACAAATGTCATCTGTGAGGTGTGAAGAAAACCGGTCCACTTCTACTAATTTCGTGTTCGAGTTCGACAGTGTATGGCGACACTTACCCATCAGGTGCTGCCATCGATCTGCCGGTGGAAGCAGCACTACCAGACCACAATATGGTTCATTGCAGGTGGTTCATTACAGGATGTCAGATAGGTACTCGTTTTTATAAGGATCTGATCCTTTGTGATGCCTCATGTTTTTTTTTCTCCAAGAATATTCGGATATCGAGGCGTCAACACAATGAACTAAATGATGGCGATAATGACGTGTGAGCACTTCTTTATATAATTAAAATGTTAACCCGTTTCCATAAAAAAAAATATACGAGTACATACTAAACAATACTAAAAATCCCAAAAACACCGACACCACAAAATTTATTTGATTACATATTAACATGTTTTATCCTTCTATTTTGATTCGGTTACTCAATGGTGGCGTTCATTGTTTATTTATATTTCTTTCGCCCGATTCATACCAAACACATTTTGGATAATTGTAATTGCTCATTGACAGATTCACTATAGGCAACCTCATCACATCACCATTCATGCAGTCAATGTCTGAGAGAGTTCATTTCCGCCGAATGGGAATGGCTGTAGCGCGAGCTCAGTATGCTTGTACGTATGGCCGCGGAAATAAACAGTGGGAATTGTGTTTATGTGTGGAATCACTAAAAATTTAAGATTGAATGATTGACATTTGGTTTATGGAAAGATAATTGATTTGCCGACAGCAAGTCTCGACAATTGTTAGAAGTTTGTGAGTTCGATGAATGATGTTGTAATGGAAATAATCGAAAGTTTCTATTCGGCAGTAGAATAAAGGTGTTCATATGGAACGCATATGGTGCTGAATTTAACACACGTCGCGCCGGTTTTTTTTCCTACAGAACATCTACCCGCGTTTCTTTGTAACCAGTAAAGTAACAGTCCAGAACAGAATAAGCTGCAAAGAAACGATACAGAACAATGAAAGAGGATATTTGGGGGCAATTGGGTATTTCCTTGGTTCAGAGTGTGTCTTGGCTTAGTTATCCTCCAAACCTCAACTAAAATGCCAGGAGAAAATGTAATGGATGGTTTGGTGGGCATCCAAGGATGCACGTGGGGAGGGAGGTTGAGGTAGCATAATGACCGTGAAGGTCGAGCCGTGTCATTTGCCGAACAAAAAAAAAGCCCCTCAACGGGCTAAGCTGCGGTCTATGCTTGCTGTAGCTTAGTTCGGGAGATGTGGGCGGCGTTTTAACCGCTCGTTGTCCCCTGTCCTTTACGTATTAATACAAATTCATAGGCCTAGGGACAACACAAACATGGGAGGCAAAAATGGAGAATAATAAAAAAAAAAATGAGGCGATAAGAATGGAATGGTTGGCGGATGGCGTAGATACCCTCGCGGTCGCATCTTGGTCCAGGTGTAATGGAACCCTCAGCCTCCGGTTTTGTGCCACCGACCGATCACTACTCATCAGGTGCTGCCTTCGATTTGCCGGTGGAAGCAGCACTACCAGAATATGGTTTATTACAAAAACCTAAATTATGATACATACCTATATCCACAGTGGAACAGACAATACAAAATTCTAATCCATTTGAAATCATTGCAGGCGCTAACATCGCCATATTAATATTCATTACATACTACTTATTATCTTATTTCCGATGTAAACGAAGCACCCAACTAACGAACTCTCAAGAATTAAAGTCTTATCGCTTGCAAAAAGCCCCCATAAGACTTGAGTAAAACTCCCCGACACTCTTATAACATAACTCTTGGGACCAAACTTAAATTCATTCTCGTAGCTCCATTCTGATGAGAGTTTAGCTCCACTAGAATTAGGGAGACTTTCACTCTTCTAATAGGATCATACCTAGCAGCAATCTTATTGAGCCTTGTGAAGTTATACTCGCATAGATGGCCCCTTGTAGGTAAGAGCTTGAATATGAATGAATGTTTCGCTTAAAATATTTTGAAGAGGTCTTCATAGTTTTCATCACAAAGGGGTTCTTAGCCCAAAGTGGACCAGCGTGACAGCCATCATATGCATCAATAAGTACTGTGGCTAGGTGTAAGGTGAATTCCTGGTTAAATTGTCAAGTGACACTAAAGTGAGTTATAAAAAAAGGTGGAAAACCATAGTAATCAAACTGGAAACTGTAATAAAGCACATTAAGGAGAACAAGCTTTAATGTCGGATGTCGGCAGAATTGTTTCCAACTCCTTATAAATGCCTCATGTCCTCTTGAACCTATTACCACTAATTTTGCCTTAACTTCAATTCTTTAAGCGAATCTACAAAAGAAATTAGGCCCATCCTCCTAAAAAAAAGAGACCGCAGAGAATAAAGTTACTACCCAAATTACATTAGTACAATGGGCCACTCGGCCTCTGTGCTCTGAACCTTTCGGGGTTCAACGCCCACTACAATCTACCCAAATTACATCATCGTTACCGATATTTCCTATACAAGATGTAGGCTAACTTATAAGTCAATTACTCTAGGGGATGGATGGTTTCGAATTGATATTTTAAATGTATTTGTTTATCTTATAATCCAAAACGAAACCCTCTCTAAATGACACATCGGTATATTAAACCCAGATTGATACCACCGTTCTTACGGTCATCCAAATAAGCTGCGTACCAAATTTTGTTTTCTGCCCATTTTGTTCTTGTTCATTGTGTCCTTTGAGCCCATCAACGCTTACCTCGATTAGGACAGTGTTCTATATACATTTGGACTGCATTTCGCTTCATACCCAAGAAGGTTCTGTTGTTCCTGCAGCACCAAACAGTCTGATTCATCATCGGGTTGTACTTGGGATCACTCAAGCTACATACCGGTTGATATTGAACCACGAAAAGTGCCCGTTTGATCCCCTTAATCCCCCCTATCTACGACACTGCTTCGTCCCTGTACTGGATGACTTGGTAAAGTTGATGGAAAGGTATTTTATTTGCACCGAAAGAAAAACCCTCCAAATGGCACACTGAATCGGTGATTTTTCATAGGTAATTTTTTATTTAATTAGACCAAATTCCGCACATAAATGACAATATTGTTTAGAAAATCAGAAGCCCCAAGTGCGAAAGTCGAGTACAGAACGTGTAATGTGTTGTAGCTTAGGGTTCCATAAAACCATAGCGTTGCCGCTTCAATGAAAAAAAAAAGTGAAGCACAATACATCATGTACAAAGGGCTTAAAAAAAACTTTTGTGTTTTAAAAATCTGGGCCCCCTCTAAAAGCCCTGGCCCGGGGAGTCACCCATCTCCTCCCCACACACTTGTCTGTCCTGATTACAGTATTATCAACTTCAAAAAGTTTTCAATATTTCTGGACAAGATACACATAATTTGTTATTACCTGAGCCAATACGAGTAAAACATTGGTACCATTGGCGGATCCACGGGGGGGGGGGGGGGGGGGTTGTTAGGGGTCAGAACCCCCCCCCCATACGATCTAGTACTGAACGAAAATTTCAAACACACCACACATAAAGGACCAGAAATTGTCCCTAATAACTAGGCCACAGCAGAAGAGGAGTTGGTGTATTGCGCAATTGTTCTCTAGTTCGTCTAAAGGAAAAGATAGTCTCTGATTGTTCTATGGCAAAGAAATAGCAATGCAAACACAGGACACAGAGCTCTCATCGCATTACTGCTGTAACAAGTGTGTGTCAAAATCTCATTTTACAACAACAATGTCATGTGCGCACTACGCGGGCTGCCCTACCTACGACACAATGTGCGGCCGGCTATCTGAACCTGAGCAACATGTGCGATCGATTATTATGACCGAAACAGATTGAACACAGAATGCAGCAGCTGCCACTGGCTCTTATCTATCAACTAGATGAGTTAATTTTGTTCAATCGTCGTTCAAGATTTAGATAAAGTGCAAGTGGGATATAAAGCCCTGCGAGCGCGAAATGACTGGTTCGACGAAGAATGCAAAAATTCACTTGACGTGAAAAATGAGGCCTACAGATAATGGATTCAACGAGGAACCAGAGCTAGAAGAGAAAAATATGACGAGCTACGGCGAATATCGAATAGGATAATTAGACGTAAGAAACGTAAATACTTTGACGAGCATTTGTTGAATATTAACGAAAACTTAGCTAATAGGAACACCAGACAAGCGTACAAACTAGTAAATACAATTAAGAACGGCTACCAACCAGGACTAGCCTTTGTAAGGACAAGGATGGAAACATCATCAGCGACACCGATGGCATTAACAAACGATGGGCCTCTTATTTTGAAGAGCTTCTAAACCGACCATCTAACAACCCCACACAGGAAGCTCCCGACGGCCCACCCATTCAACCCCCGACAGTAGAGGAAGTTGATCTGGCGTTGCGGTTACTAAAACGAAATACTCATTAAGTCGACACAATTAGCAACGTACGCCGACGACATCAACATCATGTCTCGAAGATTGGCCGACGCAGAAGAACTTCTGCATACCCTCGATACCGCTACAAAAGAATTTGGACTACGTATCAACGAGGATAAAACTAAAATAATGATGCAATCGACGACAAGGACACCTGCACAACCGAGCATCAATGTGGGGGACCTCTACATCGAGTTCGTGAACAACTTCAGGAACATTCCTGTTTCGCAAAAATTGGGAGAATTCTCTCTATTCAATTAGGGAGAATTTTCACAAAACTCCGGAAATTTCCGCTTTAGGGCCTTCAAATCCCCTCGAGTGTGTTCTAGGTTCTTACCACCTAAAGCGGAAATGGCGCAATTAAAGATTATCTTTAAATGCAATAGGGAGAATTCTCCTATAATTCGCGAAACAGGAATGTTCCCAACTTCATTTACTTTTCTCTCAGTTCTCCCCATAACGAAATCGAAGCATGTGCATGTGCAACGAAGCTCCGCGTGTACAAAACCATTATACGACCAGTGCTATGCTATGGCTGCGAAGCATGGACCCTAACTTAAGCCTCCGGAAACATGCCAGACACATTTGAACGTAAGGTTCTACGGCGAATTTTCGGGGCTGTTTGCGATCGATATAGATGGCGCATCCGGTACAACCATGAGTTGTATGAACTGTACGATGAGCTGGAAGTTTCGAAAATCGTCAAACTACAACGTCTTCAATGGGCAGGGCATGTACAAAGAATGGACGATGATCGCATGCCAAAGAGAGTAATGAATGCAGAACGAGTCGACGGAGCGAGACTGCGAGGACAACCGAGATCTCGTTGGGAGAGCTCAGTTTATGTGGACGCCGCGCAACTACTGGGCTTCGAAAATTGGAGGTCACGTGACCGAGATAAATGGAGGACAACGATCCAGGCGGCCAAGGCCCGACGTCGGTGATGATGATCCCATAATAGAAAAGCGATAGATTAGTAGGTTACCTATCCCCCCTCCGAAATACTTGATACACCATTAACCATTTCGAATCCGAACCCCCCCCTTATCGAAATCCTGGATCCGCCACTGATTGGTACTCTAACTACTTCCAAGAATATTTGCGATAGAGGGAATTTCACATTTCTAAGGTTGATTTGTGTTCTATTCTCATTTGCAATCATCATCAAAAAAGAGTTAAAGGACAAGCATGAAAATTACAATTCAACTATATCGGTTTTTGATTACTGTTCACATGGAGCCAATCAAACGATTTACCTATTTTCTGTACAGGTGAACCAACATTTGAGCCATTTTATAAGTTTTTTTTTTCCAGTAAAGACCCAAAATGTGACCCTATAATTAATACGAGTTCCACCTCAAAAAAGTTGCTGCTGTCCATGACAATCAGTTGATTCAAAATTTTTTTTATTTACTTCTACCTTTTACGCTGTTTCGTTCGGCACATTCATAAAGGCTGCCTACGCTACCGCTTTTGATAACAATATTTTCATGTTTTTTGTACTCTAGTCGCCATAAATTTTACCGAAAAGCCTTTCTAAGTTGAAATTTGACTTTGATAGTCCCACTCCTCATGCATGAGTTTGTAACGAAAATTGATTTGTTTTTGACATTTATAGATGTCATACAAAAATGTTTGCATTTATCGTGTACTGAACTTTACTGAAAATTCTAAAAAAAAAAATGAAATTTCGTCATAAAAAGTTTTTTTTCTTGTTTTGAAGACGCTAATTACTTGGATTTATAGCAACAGTGTTATTGACGAACATGTAACTCTTTTTATAGTATGCTGTTAATGTACCTAATGCTGAGTAGATTTGCGATTTTTATCTGCCCACATGGACATCTTCAGTTGAATGCAATTCTGACATTTTCTGGAATTAATCTTTCTTTATAGTCTCATAATTACCGTTTGAGTACTTCATTTGACCGAATGACCGTGGGTTATGGGAGTACTACATGTCAGTACTAACTACACTAGGAAATTAGTTCTAGTCCTAAAATTACATGGCGTCGATTTATGGCAAGGGAATGTAATGCACTGGGTAAGTTGTTTGGGGAGTTGCGGCCCATTGCCCAGAACAGAATACAATGCCTCACAGGAGTGGTGGACCCGCTATGCCCCACTAGCGGTTAAGGCAAAGTAGTAGTATGGGAAATTAGTCCCTATTTGAAAAATGAATTGACGTTCGGATTTTTGAAAAGATACTACTGTGTACAAATATAACCCGGAATTTTTAATTTAAACTGCGTCGGCATTCCGTTGGGCACAAATCTTTTTATTTTTAAATTGGTAGGACTGTTACTGCCATCTGTGTCAAATTTTAGGTTAATATCTTGTAACGGACGGTTTGGTGGGCATCTGAAGATGCCCGTAGGGACGGAGCCTTAGGTAGCATAATGACCGTGAAGGTCGGGCCGTGCCATCTAGCGAAGAAAAAGGCTCCTCAACGAACTAAGCAGCGGCCTATGCTTGCTGAGGCTCAGTTCGGGAGATGTGGGCGGGGTTTTGCCGCTTGTTGCCCCTGTCCTTTACGTATTAACAAAAATTCATAGGCCTGGGGAAGACAACACAAACAAGGGGGGTAAAAATGGAGAATAAAAAAAATAGTCGATAAGGATGGAATGGTTGGTGGACGGATCAGACACCCACGCGGTCGAATTTGGGTCCGGGTGTAATGGGACCCTCGGCCTCTGGTTTCGTACCACCAACAGATCACTACTCATCAGGTGCTGCTTCGATCTGCCGGTGGGAGCAGCACTACCAGACCATAATATGGTTCATTACAGGTGGTTCATCACAATCTTGATTAGTTGAAGAGTGACGATCGTTTTCGTAAACAACCAAAATTAACTTTTTCGATTTTTACCATGTCAGACAAATTCAACAAAGAAGTTCAATTAAATTTTGTGTTAGAAATGATATTTCTGCTGCGGAAACGCTTAGAATGTTACAAAAAGCCTTCGGTGAACAGGCTATGTTTAAAACACAAGTATACGAATGGCATAAAATGTTCAAAGAGGGTCGTGAAGGCGTTAAAGACGAACCACATCAAACACGACCAAGAACATCAACTGACGAACAGCACGTCGCGAAAATTAAGGAATTGGTGCTCCAAAATCGTCGATTGACAACTAGAGAGCTTGCTGATATCATTGGCATTTCAAATGAATCAGTCAACACCATTTTGAAGGAAGTTTTGTGCCTCAAAAAATCTCAAATCTCGTTTAGTTCAATTTTTTTTTTGGAAAAACAGCGTCGCATTGATGTGTGTGAAACAATGTTTTCCGACTATCAGGACAAGATAAAACGCATTATTACGGGCGATGAAACTTGAATTTATGCCTACGACCCCGAAACAACCGATCAATCAAGTGAATATCGTGTCAAAGGTGAGCCAAGACCGAAAAAATCGCGCCAAAGTCGCACAAAAATTAAGGTCATGTTGACGGTTTTCTTCGATCATCGTGGTGTTGTGCATTACGAATTCCTTCCACTGGGCCAAACTGTCAACAAGGAATATATTATTTGAGTGTTATGCGTCGTTTGCGTGAAGCTATTCCCCTCAACAGGCCGGATTTGTGGAAAGAAAACTCTTGGTTTTTGCACCATGACAACAACGCAACATCTCACACTGCACTCGTTATTCGTGACCATTTCGCCAAAAATTCCACCCATATTGTTTCGCAACCGCCGTATTCGCCTGATTTATTCAGCAAAATGAAAAGAGTGCTCCGAGGACATCGTTTTAACACGATATAAGAGATTCAAGCCGAATCGAAGAAGGTGCTGAAGGCCATACCGAAACAGGACTTTTCAAAGTGTTTTAAATAAAATAAATAACTATCGCAACAGTCCAATTTGAACCACGGCCTCGAGATGAGTTAGCATCATCTCATTTTCTAGATCGTGACGGTTTTTGTGCAGAGGTATGTGATCAGCAACACGCTCAACCGAGTTATTTACCCCATAATGGGTACTCATTTAACAGCTGAGTGGGCTCATAGTCCGACACGTAAATCCCCGGAATCGAACCGGGGCCCAGTGCGTTGAAGGCGAACGTGCTAACCGTTGCGCCATCCGGACTACGTTGATGAGTGGAAAATTCGCTGGCATAAGTGCATTGCAGCCGAGGGGGATTACTTCGAAGGCGATGAAATACATTTTTAAGAATAAATAAGGATTTCAAAAATTATAACAAAATTCCGGGTTAAATTTGTACCAGGGCCGTCGAGAGGGGGGGGGGGGGGGGGGGCGTTTTTTTCTCGGGGGCCTGAAAATTTGAAAAATTTAAAAAAAACGTATCTACGCACTGAGCTTTTTTTTTGCTCCTTGCCCTTTCATACCACTCTGACGCACTGACCTACCGGTCCGCCATATATAGGGCTCTACAAAACAAACAAAAAACAAGAAAAACGTACGCTTTGACCTTTTTTTTTGTTCATTGAGGTCCCGGTCGCCATATACACATGGGCCCCTACAAAAGTTGAGTACCGGGCCCGGATTTTCTCTCGACGGCCCTGATTTGTACACAGTAGTATGTGTTGATAATATTTAAATAAATGCACTCTAAATGCTGTAACAATTGCACCCCCAGGATTTTATACGTAGGATATTCGTCCAATGATATTATACCCATATCATTCGACCCATATGATCTCTTTACGACTGCATTCTTTTCGCTCTTAATATCGAGCTTTTTCTAAATTCACATATGAAAAATCAAGAAGGGCCCATGAGGAACCCATATCCCGGAGCCCGGTGCGGCTCTCGACGGCCCTGCCAAGAAGGTCGCAGGTTCGATTCCTGCTACGAACATATTTAAACACTTGTTTTTCTCGCCAGCCTCCAGTCAACCTAGCTGTGAATGAGTATACATCGATTACATTAGGCGCGTTCTTTTAAATTCGCAACTGAATGAAAAACCGTAAAAATCATTTACAAATTTCAAACAGGCAAGTATGCAACTGAAAATAGGACAAATGGAACAGATACAATAATAAATCAGCAGGTAGCTATCGGAAAACGCGAATGAAACATTCTGGAACACTTCTTCGCTAATGATACCAATCGCAGTCCATTTTTAGAGAATGGTGGTTTTCGTTTTTCTAAATAATTATTATATCTACAGACATATGACTTATTTCAAATTAAAGATCATTTAAGTAGTTATAAAAAAATCGATCCTGGACATTTTCCTCGTGGGACTAGAATTTTGCTCGTTATTTGAAGAAACACATCACAAAAACGGTGACTTTTCAACTTCTCATTGAATAAGATTATCTAGAAAACTATTTAAGATAGAAAAAAGTGGTTCACACATTTTTTATGTATATTTTCGTGGATCTTCAATTTCGCCTCAGAAAGTTTTTTGTTAGGATAGTTACAGCGATAAAAGCCAAAAACTAGGGCTTCATACAAGATTTTGAGCCTGTGACGTAGGCGATCAGAGAGCCGACATGCACAAGGCAATATCTTGTCTTCCTTGTATGATGGGTTGCAATGCTGAGCGGTGAGTGTTATGAACCGACAGTTTCTCAAATAACAACGCGTGATGCGCAGAACAATACGAAAATGAGACGCTGATGGCATTATTTTGTCTTCCTTGTATCATGGTGCTCTACTACATTTCATACTCTATGTCCCGATTCTGAATGAAAAGGGGAAAACTTTACGTTATAAACGAAAACCTTACAACGAAAAAAAGAATAAATTTTTTAAAGTTAAAGCCAATATTTTCGAATATCGTATATAACTTCCAATTCATCACCTAATCACGAGCAAACTGCGTCCTAGGTTATTATGATAAAATCATATTGGGAATTCCAAAAAAGCGAGTATGTATTCAAAATCCTTCGTTCTACATACCGCATAAGCTTGAGCCCTGGAAAAAAAGAAATTCGGAATAGTCATAATTACCCAAATAATTGCAATATGTACAACCGTCCATTCTCGCCTATCCATACTAGTACGTGCTTAGCTTTTACCGATGTTTTCGCAAATGATAGACGATAACTTTCGCCATATCCTGCAATGGTAGCCTCCATTGTTGCGCATGATTTGTGTCTCCATTTTCCAAATTTTATTCGTTTCTTTTCCAGTCCTAAACATGATGTTCACTGGAAATAATTTCATTCCAATCATTTTTCCTTCGTTTTTTTTCAGCTTCCCGAGGAGAAATCTGCGCAGCATCCAGTCGAACTCTCAACAGAACTGATGCTCGCCTGTACAGTGGCCTTATCTCCGGTGAATTCCATGAAACAGTCACACCCAAAAGTAGTGGAACGCCTCCCGGACGTAATCAGGTGAGTGTTGTTATTGGAATGCTCATGTTGAGATCATGTTTTGGTGGTGGCGGCTCCGTCTCTTTCCTACCCACTTGAAACTCGTTTTTCGGGAAATGAAAAACGTTTCAAATGTGTACGATACGCAGCCTGGGGAAATTGTTAAAATGGCTGGCGCGATATGAGCGGAATGAGACGAATATAGTGGTCGTTTTTTAGGGTGTGGCTACTCATCGTAATTTATGAGTGTTTACGTTTTGCTTGCGGGCGAAAGCGACAACTATATATGTATTCGTGTTTGTTAGCTTTGTGTAATAGTGTTACCCGATATAAAATCGCCATAGTCGTAGTTCTTGGCGAGACCAGTTTCTGGTTGTTCACCTTTAATGGATAATTTTGTTTGCTGCATTTTACGTACTTTATTTTTGGACAAATTCAATTTCACTTTTTCCTTGTGACGCTATCCGTTCACAGGACTTTAATACGTATACAGATGTGGTGCGCAAAAGTTTTTTCGGTTTTTATATTTGGGGATGGAGGTGTTTTGCACGAAGTTTTTATTCGAAGAAGTTGTGAATTGAAAACTTTTTGGAAACTTTTGTGGATCTGTTTTTTTGCAATGTGGGTATTTTATTTTTGTTGGAAATAGTTACTGCAAAGTTACTTTCTGGCGTTTTTTTTTGTGAATTTCTAAGCAATTGAGAGAGTTTGCGTTGTGATTGCTTGATTGGGAATTGGATTTATATACCGGGGTATGTTTGTGGGGGAATTTTGCATCATTAATTGATATAATACATAATATCTACACTTAACTTATTCTTCATTTCAATTCAAGAAATGAATTTAAACAACATCACAATCTTACTAATTGAATCAAGTGCGCCTGTTCAAGAACTGAATTTAAACATCATTATATTACTATTTGACCAACTCCTCCCGCAATGCTTAAGTACAAATCACATGTAAAATTTAGGATTTTCATGTTGCCTGTTTTCATGCTACATCATGCTAGCTAAGAATCATGTACATATGTATATATGTACTTTTTTTGCCATTTGAAAATTGGGTGATTGAAGCTGGCCCCTCAGTCGGGACAGAATTCGGAACATTCCTGTTTCGCGAAAATTGGGAGAATTCTCTCTATTAAATTAGGGAGAATTTTCACAAAACTCGGGAAATTTCCGCTTTAGGACCTACTAATCCCCCGGGTGGGTTCCAGGTTCTTACCACCTAAAGCGGAAATGGACTACCTAAAGCGAAAATTCCGGAAATTAAGGAATTAAAAAAATTCTTCCTAATTTAATAGAGAGAATTCTTCCAATTTTCGCGAAACAGGAATGTTCCCAGAATTCGAAATTTAAAAAAAAAAAAATTACAATTTTCACTGAAATATGATTCGCACTTGCACCATATGTCTTATTTTTTGGTGCGATGATTTGATGTTTGAGAGCATCAGGTGCGTTTAGCGTAACGAACACGCATTAAATAAACATGACATTTGTTCTTTGTATAATGCGTACTCGTTTTGCTAAACTCAACCGGTTCAAGTCAGCTGCTATGCTAAAAGAAGACAGTTGCCTTTTAAAAAGACGACAAAAATATACTCAACGTGGCCAAGGCTGTCGGCGAAAGTTGATATGAGTTCAACTTTGTCAGTATCATGACGGTGAGATGAGAACTGTCAATTTTCAAATCAAATGCTTGTGCTTTAGAGCTGTGATCGATTATTTGTTTTGATAGATTTTTTTCATGAGCTTGGAAGTGAATTCAACACACGAGAAAAGCCAAACGGTTTGATCCGTATTTTCATGTCTTACCAAATTAAAATTAATAGCCAGAAAACGTGTGCCTTTTTTTAATGTTTTGATTAAAATGAGTAAGCAGTTTTTGTCAATATTTGGGAGTTAACTTCTTTTCGTAGTCCGGATGGCGCAACGGTTAGCACGTTCGCCCTCAACACACTGGGCCCCGGTTCGATCCTGGGGATTTACGTGTCGGACTATGAGCCCACTCAGCTGTTAAATGAGTACCCATTATGGGGTAAATAACTCGGTTGAGCGTCTTGCTGATCACATACCTCTGCACAAAAACCGTCACGATCTAGAAAATGAGATGATGCTAACTCATCTCGAGGCCGTGGTTCAAATTGGACTGTTGCGCCAGTTATTTTTTTTTTTTTTTTCTTTTCGCAATAACCGATTCGTTTGTTCTAGAAGATGTTGGTAATGAACCATATTCTGGTCTGGCAGTGCTGCTTCCACCGGCAAATCTATGACAGCACCTGATGAGTAAGGATCTGTCGGTGGTATGAAACCAGAGGCCGAGGGTCCCAGTACGCCTGGACCCTGATGCGAACGCGAGGGTTTTGCTGGTACAGGCACTTCCTTGCATATTTGTCGGGAAGTATCTCTTCATGACTAGCAAATATAAATGTTCAGTAGGTGGTTATTTTCTACTTGATTTTTAAGCAATAAATGTGTGAATTGCAGGATCCATGGCATGTTTGCTGTGTCCTGGCCCTTTTGAGCTGGGAATTCAGGCAGAATATTCTGATCTGCTGTCGTTTATCTATAGCTTCTCTTTAATATCTCTTTCTTGAATTTAGGACAAGATAATTCTATTGATTTTTCGTATGGTAGAAAATATTTTTTCTCTTCTTATCTTATAAGTATTGGATGTTTCAACATGAATTGCGCCCGAAACCCACGGTAGGGAGGGTAGAGACGCACCGGGCCCTTACCATCTGGTGCCCACAATTGAGCCAAACAACACCTTGTGCTCTTATGACCTGAGGAAGGAAAAAGGGATCTGTCCTGATTGGACGGTTTCCCTCTTTTAATATATTCCGTTGGCCTTGGTGCCACATTTAGTAGATTGGCTGATGCAACCCCTTGTTCCTGCACGGGACTTTGTTGATTTGAATCTTTCGGAGTTGGGTGCGTAGGCACCACCATTAATTTTCTCATTTCTTTTAATTTTTTTGTCGATATGGTTTTGTTTTACGGGTCTTAGGCTACTTCATTTTTGCATTACGGGCAGACGTGCGATTATGCTTGGTTATACGTATATGTAGAAGGCCGATGACTGCCATGTATAACCCACCCCGCTACTCCCGACAGCTGAGCTGGTCTGCCAGCGCACGTCGAGGGTGGCCATTGAAGAATGGTTCTTCGACACTTGGTGTCTTTAGGCCTGCACGGCCATACCAACTACGACAACAAATTACGGTATCTGGGCAGTAATCGTCCGATTTATAAAAAAATGTAGCAAACCCTGCGTCTTGGCACTTGGATATCAGTCCTTTTCAAAGTCAAAGACATCTGCCTTAAATTAGAATTGACACATTATTGCAACTTTATAGTTTAGAAGTATCGAAAAGCTTCTTTTAACCAGCCACTTCCTTTTATAAAGATCATAATCTCTTTTGCGATAGTTTTAAGATTTACACTTGTAAATTACTTGACGAGTTTAAAATATTTTGCGTTTTAAGTCCGCTGGCGGAATGATGCTCCTCACGGATATAACGAAAAAACGATTCTACAGACGATTGAAAAATTCACTGTTACAGGTGGTGCTAGTTTAACATAATATATCCTGAATTGCTTCGATGTTCCTTGTTTCGCCCACATTGGCATTCAAATTCAGAGTCGTAAGTACTTAACATCTTTTGCGTCCCTGGACACTCCGTTATTCTAGGAAACGAGACAGCCACTGAGTTGGCGGCGAAAGCTTCTGCAACCCCACTTATCGGCCCAGAGCCGTACTGTGGTGTCTCCCTGAGTAGTGTAAAACAGCAAATCAGGGATTGGGAGTACTCAGTAACCACTGCGCATTGGGACAACACCCCTGGTCTCAGAAAGGCCAAACTGCTGGCCACTCACGCAACCGAACCTGCAAAAATAACGCAGGAACCGGGTAAGAATTATTTGTGGGCTCCTCGCGGGATATTTTACCTTGAGGGGCCATCTTTATAGGATGGGAATTGTTTCTGACCTGCGCTGTCGCTTCTGTGAGAGTGAGGACGAGACCTCCCAGCATACTTTCTGTGAAGCACTTTGTGTCCGCCGCTTGAAATGCTTTGGCGATGCATTCCCTGAAGCGGGGCTAATTGCCTCACTAAAAATCGAAGCTGAACAGATTCGTGGAAATGATTGGCCTTGACAATCAATCCCCAATCTGAACAGACACCAGGGTACAGCACAGTAGACCTTCGGGTTTCCGTGCTTGGTGGTCCTCGGATCAACCGCCCTTTTCTAATCTATCTATTTACTAGTGTGAACTTAATTATCAACCGAAATCACATGCGTTGATATTCGGTGACTATTACAGAAAACTGAACCTCATAGTGCGTATACTGTCTAAGCAAACCTACCTGATTTTTCTCATTGCGTTCTGGTTATTAACTCCACTCGCCTTAATACTGACATTCATTAGGAACATGAGAATGATGCGCGATACTCACTGGCGACAAGTAGTCGCAATGACACAGCAACTGGGACCGAAAATCTACAGTATCATGGAACGGTGCTGTGCATATACAGTTAGCTCCGATTCCGACACGGTCTACTCACCCGGCAAGTCGAATTTTATCAGTAAATGCTGAAAATTTCGTTGATAAGTGCATGACACCATTTGAATTATGATTTTATCATCAGACAAAGAAAACTTAAAGAAGGATACATATGACCATTATAGTTAGGCATGCATATAGATACTCAGACGAAATGCCTCGCAGCGAAAGCGGCACTGTTATGTGTGTACCACAACATGAATAGCAGTGGCGTCGCGCCGGAGTTGTTGCTGTAAAAATCGGGAGTCAGTATTTCCCCTTAGGAGAATTTTTCTGCACGTTCTTATGAAAGTGACGTGGTTCGGTGGCACCCCGAAATGGCTCGGTAGCGACTTTCGAAGTGAAACTAATTATCAGAACTCAATGGGAAAAATAGGGATATTTTTAACTACAAATATTTGATTCATACATTTGTAATTTCGTCAATTCCAATTGTCATTTTTTGGAGCAAAAACCTTTTGAGAAGGGGGTAGGTGTAGTAGCGTTTTCTTTTATAAAATTCAACTCACGAGTTTTACTTGTTCCGCCGGCACTGAACAGCGCCATTCATTATGCGGTGGGGCGACCGGAAGCGCAGTGTGTTGAGGCATCAGTCTCATGTTTGACTACCGGCGTTTCGGGTTCGAATCCCGTCCACGACGACGTTCGTGGCCATGGATGTGCGGGAGGTGCAAGCTGGCAACTGCAATCTCAATCTCAATGCGGACGAAACGTCAAGTGGACCACATGGAACAGTTGACGCGCTACGCCCCACAAGGGGTTAGGGCAATTGAGTATTATGCGGTGGGTATTTCGCTTACGAACAAGAATCGACTACAAAAAAAAAAGTGAAAGAACAGTATTTTTGTCGACGAAACCTGACGACAGTAGAACAATTTAAGCGGTCCTCGCATCGACACGAAAAAATTCGCAGTGCAAAAAACCACGGCGGATTTTCGGCGATTTCTAGATTATTCACATCGGCGCAGCGCGGCACGGCGCGGGAAAATTCGCATTCCGCTCCTTTAATAATAAATCACTGGTATTTCTCATTGGTCTATATTTTTAAGAAAACGCATAAATAATCCCATTTACTATCTAGGACAGTTCGACAAACGGTTAGTCCCGATACAACAACCTCGAAAACAACAACAAATGTACTTGCGAACAAGCATTTTGATTTTGCAGCAAATTTTGATTCCGCGGAAAATTGTGGTCAAACTTCGCGCCAGAGTGGGCAAATTTTTGACGCTGCGTGAGAATCACTTAATACTTACATATCTGAATCACATCTGAATGTATAGCAGTGGCGTGGCGTCCATGGAAGCAAGGGAAGCATTGCTTCCCTTATATTTGGCGATTGGTGGAAAATTTTCTAAATAATTTTTTCTGAATCGCGCAAAAAAGTCGCGAAAAAAACTCTTCGGCACAGTCTATGTAAATAAAAGTTCCAAAGAAACTAATCGCGAATATCTTACACAGCCGAATTGGTAACACCGCGAAAACCACCACACCACACCAAGAAGAAGACACATGGAAGCATATCAAAATTTGCATCTATGAGCGTTTATTTTTTCCCCAGTAAACCTACTGTGTCGCGATAAAAAAAAATTCACGTACACGGTAGGTTGGAAGCACTCAGGAATTTGCTTCCAAGTTCCCCTCACATGTAGTAGAGGAAATTCTTGCCTGCAGCGGAGCTGCTGGCGCATGGACGCTGGGGAACTTTTCTTCCCATTTCCTCTTTGTTCGTATTTTCTTGTGGACTGAAAATATTTGCTGTGTTGCAATGCGTATGTGATGTGCTATATGAGTTTCACAAGGGTTACCAGAGTAGGATAGGAATTGAATTGTGGAAAAAGTTTCGATTTGAAAAATAATGGCTTCATGGTTAAAAATTATTATTGGTAAATTCGAGAAGAAGTGATTTCGCATAGAATTATTAGTGTATACGAGTATTAGTAAGAGACGAACTCAATTATAGGGATATTTATGCATATTTCAATAACTTATATCTAATCGAAAACCATTTAACGGAAAATTCCAAGAAAAAATAAGTGGGAGATGGTAATACTGCCTCAAGTCATTGACGTCACAAGGAATTGAATGAGCCGTTAAATTTAAAACTCATTTGCTCTAGTGTAGTGCTTTAGTGTAGTGCGATTTGTGTGCTTTTTGTTGGTGAAAAGGTGAAGGGGTTTTTTAATCGGTCTAGGTGCTTATAATTGCTTATAGTGTTTTGATTTGTTTTTAAAGTAGCATGGATCAATATTGTGTTGTTGATGAACTTTTTCGATTGTCTTTTGGATCTCGATCTTTCGCAGAAAAAAAAGACATTATCGAAAAGGGTCGACCGAAACCGATTTTGGAAATTGTTTCTAAAACAAAAAGATGTACTAGGCATTTTACTGCTAAGATTTATGAAGATACGGAATGGATTACCGGTTGTAAGACCAAGCAAAAATTATTTTGTTGGCCATGCTTGTTATTTTCAAATGATTCAAATGTTTGGCGAACTACCGGGTTTTGTGACTTAAATATTTAATTTACATAAAGCTGTGGACAGGCATGGTACGAAAAGCGTTGATCATTTAAAGTCAGTACTTCTTCTTTCCAAGTTCGGTTCCGGTCCTAGAATTGAAGAATTATTAAGTAGCCAACATAGATCTTCAATAATATTGCACAATGAGAAAGTTTCGAAAAATCGAGATATACTAAAAATGCTAATTGACGTTGTGTGCCATTTAGGATGTCAAGAACAGGCATTTCGTGGTCACAATGAAAATGTGAATTCTTGCAATAGGGGAAATTACGTTGAACTTTTAAATCTTTTACCTAAATATAATCCGGACTTGCGAGCTCACTTGGAGCAAGCGACTGTTTTTTCCGGAATATCAAATTATATTCAAAACGATCTCATTAGTAGCATTTCTAAAATTTTATTAAAACAGATTTATAATGAAATTCAGCAAACTAAATTTATAGCAATAATATTAGATGAAACAACCGATGTTTCATGTCGTTCTCAACTCTCAACAACCTTTCGTTACATTACTCCTTCCGGTGAGGTTAAAGAAACTTTCATAACTTTTACAGATATTTCTGATGATCAGACTGCGTCGCGTTTATTTGACCATGTTTTAGATGTTGTTCAAAAATTCAATTGCGGTAACAAACTTATTTGTCAAAGCTATGACGGGGCTTCGGTAATGTCTGGTAAAATAACTGGATTACAAACACGTGTAAAGGATGTGTATAAAAACGCAATATATATTCATTGCTTCGCTCATCGGTTAAATTTAGTTTTATCTAAATCATGCGATAAAATACGCGAATGTCGAATTTTTTTTTCAATCTATTACTTGTTTTTCAACATTTTTTAATCATTCAACAAAGAGAACAGTTGCACTAGATTTATTCCTCAAAAAAAGGCTTCCAAAATTAGCTCCAACACGTTGGACTTTTAATGGTCGATTAGTTTTAACCATTTTTGATAATTTAGATCAATTAAAAGAACTCTTTGAATATATCATTGAAAATGAGAGTGGAAAGTGGGATGGCGAGACCGTTAATAGCGCAAGGGGACTTCTTGTTTTACTTACAGATTTTCAGTTTGTTTTCCTGCTCAATGTTTTTTCTAAAATTTTTCCACAAACCGACGTACTTTTCGATATATTTCAAAGTAAACAAACTGATATAATGTACTGCATTCAAAAAATTACAGATTTTGAAAATCAACTTCAATCGTTAAGAAATAGTTTCACGGAAATTTGGACCCAAACCACATCTATTTGCGAAACTCCACAACGCCGGAAAAAAGCCAGGTGCCTTGTTGACAGTAATGAAAATGTTGAACTATTCTTTACACGTATTTATGTCGAAATTATAGATAATATTACCGCAGAAATAAATTCAAGATTTTCATCCTTAGCAAGTTTCACATTTTTAAACCTATTAGATTCTTCTAAATTTAACCAATATTTGAAAACATTTCCGGACAATCTTTTACTAAATTTAACTAAAACTTATGCTGATATATTTGACCATATTTCATTAAAGACTGAACTCATTGTGCTTTATTCTGATTCTGATTTGCAGGGAAAATCTTTTCAAGGTATTTTTAACTATTTCATTAATAACAAATTAAAAGATAGCTTCACACAATTTTATAAATTAATATGTTTAGTTTTAACATTACCAGTAACCAGTGCGTCCGCAGAGCGCAGTTTTTCTTGCTTAAAAAGGATTAAAACGTATCTTAGAAATTGTACAGGCGAACAACGGCTTAGCGACTTGGCAATAATGTCAATTGAAAAGGTTTTCCTTAAATCATGTTTGTGTGAGCAAAGTTTTTATACAGATATTTTATTATAGATGAATTCGCAAAAAAAGAAAGACGAATAGAATTAAATTACAAATAATAGTATGTACGGATCTTATTATTTATTTTGACTTGTAATATATTTATTTATTGCCCAATTATTATTATTTTATTTTACTCACTAACTGTGATTTTTTAAATAGTAAATAGTTGAATTATTTTTAATTTTTATTGTATTGTTATTGTTTTTATTATTCAAATTTTGATTCGCTGAACATGATTACTTTCTTTATGAGTGTATGGATATTTATTTTGCAATTTTTTTGCTATTGTTGTTATTGTTATAGTAGTTCTAATAATTCGAATATGCTTTATTTATATACTTATAGTTACAGCTTTGCTTTTTTGATAAGTCTACCAACATATAATTTTTACAATTATTTATTTAAAAGTAAATTATTATATATTGGTAGCATGGGAATTAAAATGCTGATAAAATACAGTATACCTACTCTCACGTCCCCGTTCGTGATTCATGGGTGCTTTTATATTAGAAATGTTAAAAGTAGCTAACGAGAGGGGTTCAATTAATACGCAGTAAATTTGTGGAAAGCATAATAATAGTAAATTTTTAATACCAATTGCTTCCCCTAGTTGAATTATCACGCCACGCCACTGTGTATAGTATGATTCTGAACTTATGGCAAAACATATCTCAACCAGTTCTGAAACATTTATATGAAACAGAAGAGATAAATTCAGTTCTTAAACTTATAAAAAAAAAGAATTTCATGTGCATTTTCAGAATACATAAATTTATTAAAAGCATTATCCTTAAAGTTTAAATTGGCTATAATTATAATTCTTCTATAGAAGTTCTAGCCATTATTAAAATTAATAGTTCACTGTTACAAATGCATGGATAACCTCCCCTAAATATATCACTGCTGACATGCACTGATTCCATAATTTCAGGGTAACAATTCAATAATTGTAGCAAACTTTAGAGCAAGTGCTCTAATAAAGGGCGTTTTTTATGCCTCTGATGCAACAACCGGGATTCATTCAATTGCAGGGATAACATCTCAATTTTCCAAAACAACCCTTCGCCAATGTGGAATGCAGATACACCCTGGAGATATTTTCGGTGTATAATATGATTATAATAGACGTCGAAGCAATAAAAGTGGGCAAGTTGATCTCTACCATGCAGAGGGCGAGTAGGGATTTAAAATTATTCTTGGCTATGAGCCAGCCTGAGGCAAGTTTACGAGAGGGTAAAAAAGGATATTGCCATGTCACTTTTTTATGCAAGTACACCGCACTACAGTCGTTTGAGCAACGAGATGAGACCGCGACGAACCTTGAGAGGGTTTTGATGTTTCATGTCAACTGAAATTTACGCAAATATGTGCATAAAATTGCCCGTCAGGACAGAAAGAAGAAAATTATGAGTCTTTTTGGTGCTATTTGCATATGGTGTAACTGAATATAGATGTAAAGTGATATATGAATATATTAGGACCACCTGTTCATTATTTTTTTGGCTGGTTGGGTGTTGGTACGGTGAAGTAGAAATGATGATGATGACCTTAGCCCTTCTTTTAATATTGGGGTTTACGCTTCCGTTATAGTGTGGGCAACGAAGACGGCTTCTGCTGAGCAAATAAAGTTGAACCAATGTATTTCAGATGGCGATTAGTACCTATACCTACTCTGCGCAACCAAGACGTGCTTCACGTTGCGAAAGTTTAGACGAGTCCAATTTTGTCGGAATCAAGACGCCGCGTAGTGTCAATTTTCATTTCGCTGTGGTTTAGCACTGTGGTCGATTATTTGTTTTGTTCGTTTTACTTTCATGCTTTTGGGAGTGCATATGCTTCTATTTTTAATTCAAAGTAGTATTGCAAGTGTGCTAGAAAATATATTTTTCTTTCTATTTAACAGCTAATTCTTGTTTGGCTGTGATTTGGGGACATTTTTTGCAGTCAGTATAATAATGGAAGCATTATAAGCGAGTCATGCATCGCAGTGACACTTAATGAAATATTATATTATTCAAAATCTTAATTAATTAAATTATTATTTCGCTTTAGCTCCTTGTGAGGCATAGCGCGTCAATTACTCTTAAAAGGTTTCATTGACGTTTAGTTAGCATACCTATAATGTTATTGTCGCGTCAGTATGTCGATGCTGCTGGTTGGTCGAACAGCTCGGATCGCCGGTGTGTGGCGACCTTCGCAGCTTGCAATTAACATTGCTTGTCGATCGATTCTGGAACACCGACCGGTCGATCGCTTAAAGCATGGTGGAATTTATGTTTACTTGGAATTGTCGTATAATAATAATTATAAATGCGCATGAATTGATAACACAGATAACATTTCCATCGATTACGTCACCATGTGAAACTTCAGCTCAAAAATGTGCTCTCAAATCCTCCGCCATTTCGAAATTGCGATGAGGTATTCTATTGAAACTTCAGCTCGCGAAATCCTTTGCGACCCCCGATGCCGAAACTGGAATAATTAATCGATGCTAAAAGCATTATTCAATGCTTAAAAACACAGTTGAGGGCCGCTCCGTCAGTTATTGAACCCGTACGATAAAAATTCACTTGACTACCATGCGCGATTGCTGTTTTTAAGCTTAATATCTGCTACCAACTCTCGGTAAGATCTAGACTCGTCCGTTCATTACTTTTTTTAGGCATGCGAACATCGTTCCATGCCCATTGCCCATTAAAGACGTTGTAGTTTGACGATTTTCGAAATTTCCAGCTCATCGTACAGTTCATACAACTCATGTACCGGATGCGCCATCTCTCTCGGCCACAAACTGCTCCGAAACTTCGCCGAAGGACTTTCCGTTCGAATGTGTTTAGCATGTTTTCAGAGGCTTGGGTTAGGGTCCAGGTTTCGCAACCATATCATAGCACTGGTCGTATGATGGTTTTGTACACGCGGAGCTTCGTGTTTCTATGCACATGTTCGATTGCATTATGGGGAAGGACCGAGAAGAAAGTCTTATTTGCTAGCTGTATACATCGCTTGATTCCTTAAGTTTCGTTGGCGTCTTTTGACAGGTTGCTACCCAGTTAAGTGGAGTCGTCTAATAATTCGATGCTGAAGTCCCCTACGTTGATGTTCGATTGTGCTGGCGTCCTGGTTCTTGATTACATCATTATTTTTGTTTTGTTCTCGTTAGTGCGTAGTCCAACTTCTTTAGCAGCGGTGTTAAGTCAAGAGTATCCAGAAGTTCTTCTGCGTCGGGTCAGTTTTCGGGACATGATATTGATGTCGTCTGTGTACGCTATCAATTGTGTAGACTTGATGAGTAGCGTTCCGCTGGTGTGCGTATCCATTACCCGAATGGCATATTCAAGTGCTAGATTGAAGAGCGTTGGCGCCAGTCCATCGCCCTATTTCAAACCAGTACGTGTTTCAATAGGATCAGTCAACCTGTTCTGGATCGTACTAGTTTCGCCGGTATACCAAATTGCAGCAAAAGGATCAGTGAAGCCATTCTAGATCGTACTATTGTAGTTTTGCTAGTATACCAAACTGCAGCATGATATTGTACAGTACACCACGGTCGATACTGTCGTATATGCTTGCTTAAAGTCGATGAAAACTTGCTACACGTCAACTTTGCATTCCTAGCAGTTTTGCAGGATTAGCTTAACCGTAAAAAGTTGATCAGTTGTGGAGTGACCAGGTCTTAAACCACCTTGATACTCGCCAATGATTCGTTCGGCGTACGGTTTTATTCCATTCTCCAGAACTTTCGTTAATATTTTGTAAGACGTACAGACTAGTAGAATGCCTCTGTAATCTCACTCCGCAATTTATCTCCCTCCCTTTTTGTGGATGGGACAGATGATGCTCCTGCGCCAATCGTCTGGTAACACCTCATCCCTCCAGATTCGCAGAGGTAGTTGGTGTGTGGCATTTAATAGACCCGTTTCACCGGATTTCAGCAGCTCAGCTGGAATCTCGTCAGCGCCTGGCGCTTTATTTGGTTTGAGTGACCGCAGGGCGAGATCAGCTTCGTCTAATATTGGTTGTGTAGTGGGACCATGACCAATAATAACGTCATCGATTTGGGGACGTTAGATGTTGGATTCAGAAGCTCTTCAAAATAGGGCGCCCATCGGTGTCGCTGATGATGTTTCCATCTTTGTCCTTACAGAGGCTAGTCCTGGGTTGATAGCAGTACTTAATTGTATTTACTAGCCTATACACTTGTCTAGTGTTTCTATTACCTTGGTTTTCATTAGTGTTCAGCAACTGCTCGTCAAAGTATTTCCGTTTCTTGTTTAATTTTTATTTTTTGGCTTGTCTGTAGTCTTCGTTCTTTGCGTCGAGTGATTTTCTGCGTTCTTCGTCAAACCAGCCATTTCGCGCTCGACGGGCTTTGTATCCCACGACCTTCCCAGCCGCTTTTTGATGGTACTTTTAAGCTCTTCGCAGAACCCGTGTACACCTGTGTTGCTGATGTCGTGTAGCATAGGTGATATTTTTTCCTCAAGGGCGACTGCATATGCCTGCGTCGTAGCATCGCTGAAGATTTTGTCAGCCGCGAAAATTTTAGGAGGGCTGATTCTCGTTTGGTGAACTGAAGAAATTCTACACCGATAAGTTGTCTTCACCAAGTGATGGTCTGACTCGCAGTTCGCTCCTCGATTGGGTCGGACATCCAATACACTGGACACCCACCTTTTCCAAGTAAGGACGTGGTCAGTTTGGTTGGTGTATGCGTCGATGCGAAAAACATGTGGAGCTTACGATAAGATTCCTACTGCAGGCGAAGTCGATTAATCGTCGACCGTTATCATTGCATTCCTCATAGAGACTATATCCTCCAGTGGTTCCCCGATGCCAACTGTCGTTTCCAACTTTCGCATTAAAATCTCCCAGCAGTATTTTGACGTCGCTTGTTGGAAGTGAGGCGAACAGTGTCAGTGTCCAGCCGGGCATAAAATTCGTCTTTCATTGCGTCTTCCTCAACTTCAGTCGGGGCGTGCCTGTTGATGAGTCAGAGCTTGAAAAAAAAACGAGTCTTAATGCGAATCGCACACAACCAGTCCGACACATATACAGCGTGCGTACAAATATTGAGCCCGATAGCTGTAAAACTGGAGATTCGTTTGCATATAACCAGACAGACTGACGGACAAAGCTTAATCGACTCATCTCGTCATACTGATCAAAAATGTATTCTTTGGTCGGAGATGTTTCCTTCTATGCGTTGGAAACTTCATGACAAAGTTCATATACCCTACTTCCTGAAGGGGGATGTAAAAGTGATGTCAATAATTCCTTCCAGGGCAGTTTATTGCTCCTATTTGTCTCCTACATTAATTAGTTGCCGGATGTCTATCACCTGACCTAAGTACTACTATAGGCTCTTTTTTCACCAAAACAGATTTGCTTATTTCACTATTTGTCATCTAGTATAATCCACAAAGGAAGAAACAAAGAAGAAAAAAAAAGCGCCAAAGGTCAACCATATAGAATGTGTGCCATGGAAATGTCTTAAAATATCATAAATATTAGATTTCTAGTATTTCCGATCGTGCAATACAGTTGACGTTTTGACAAGATTTCTCCCATATGGCTGCATGAAGTACCTACGTATTGGCGATGCATGCTTAAGGCTCTTATATCGTAAAGATAAGGATGAGCCATGCTATGAAGTATACGTATTATGTTCCATCTACTAGCAGAAGACGTGTACATTTGTTTTTCTTGGACGCTCACTCCTTCCCTTCATTCACTTACTTCTTCTAGTTAAAACAACTTGTGTGGTTGGAGTATTTGGTTTTAATATTTTTTTCTTGGATTTAAGAACGATTGCCGACGCAAGAGTTGTCTGGTCGTTGGGTGGTAAAATCTCATTTCGATTTCTATTTCCTTGTCACGATTTTGAAATGTCGCAAATGGTCGAAACAGTTGTGTGAGAAATCCTTTTATAAATTGTGTAGTGTGTTTGATACGAACAATTGAAATTGGAAAATTGCAATTGACTGGACTTGCAGAAGTTTCATGATTCGGTAACCTGACGCACCAGGGAACTTTAATTTCAAACGTTGGTTCGTTCACCACATAAGAATAAACTGTCATCCGAATCCAAACAAAAGTATCCGATTTCTTTGTACTACACAAAAGATTCATCTCGAGTTCGTTGGTAAAATATGTCAATCGATCTTCTGCAAATGAAGTTCAAAGCATTGATTGCCGCCATCTTTATGGGTATTGTGTTCTCGTTTGAAGTCCTTTTGTATTATTCAATATCTCTTCGATTTTTGTTTATTTGTAATTTTTGGCAAAGTCCTTACAGTCGCATCGTTTTGATTGTGAAGTGCCAGTTCAATATTGTAAAACAACAACTGCGCAGTAGGAAGAACACGCGGTGTAAAAGTCCCTTTTCTACTATTGGGAGTTCCTCTTTATTATTCAAGTGTTTTGATTTCGGATTTTCATGTCTAGGACTACATAACCAGCCGTACTGTTGGTTCTGGGGCGATTTCTCCTTGTTTTTTTTCCTTTTTGAGGTTAATTAAGAAAAGAAAACATTGTATTTAACTGAGAACGACAGAGTTGTATTATTAGCATTTTCTATGATATTTTTGGGCATTTTAGATGGTTGTATTGACATGGTTTTGGTTTTACCTTCTTTTTTTACTATCATAACTATGCCCTCACATAATAATAGAATATCGCATAAACTACTCCTAAGCGGCTTTGTTGACGTTTGGTAGCATATAGCTGTTTACGGACGATGCATGTCGCTAGAAAACACATCCTGATCATTTAACCGCATTTTGCGACAAATCGGAAATGGCTGTAGGTTATTGTTCTGTCCTCCACCACAGGGGGAAGACAATACATATACCTATATACGAGTAAATCATAAATCACCCCAGCGATTTAGTGAAATTATGAAAGTATACTCCTTTTTCAACGTTCTTCACTAGCCAGCTGGTCGGATGGCAAGCGTGCGATGTCACTTAGTAGCCATCCAGTTTGGTACCAGTTCAATATAAGGTTCTCCAATAGGGGCGTTCAAACTTTGACAGTGAGTAGTTAGGCGCGGTTCTACCAGGTGTCAGTATGTAGAGGCGCAAGATATTCTGACGAATATATTAAACCATACGTTTTATTTAGAAAATCATAAGGTTGCCTTGGGGTATGACCACCTTTACCGTGTGCCTTTTTGATTGCTCATTTCGGTTTTATTGGGTGGTCTAATGCGTGGTCTAATGGCTGGTCTGTTGCGTGGTCTAATGGGCGGTCTAATGCGTGGTCCAGTGGCTGATCTGAAGCGTGGTCTAATGGGTGGTCTAGCGGCTGGTCGGTCTAATAGCTAAAAAACCCTTAAGGCTTTTGACATTTAGACATCAGCCATCTTGGCAGAATCCTCCATTTGTGGATGTGGATGCACTTTTTATCGCAACTTGTGTAAATGGAGATGTGTTGTTGTGGTGTACACACACTCGTATAATGTTGTACATATAAAAAACTTCCTCTTGGCACAATGTAATTGGCCGAAGACAAAAATACAATGTTCAAGGTAAACAATATTGTCGCATGTTTATTTCGCGGAAGAAATAGCTGTTCTATAGTTAACACTTTTCGGCTGTTAATGTCAAAGCAATACCTATCACAAACAAAATAGTCGAATGCGATACGTTGTTGCATTGAATTTTTCGTAAAACTGATAATAATCGAAATAATACAGACAAGATAGTAGATTGGCGCTCAGATTAGAAACTTCAAACAAATGGAAAGGAAGCCGCGCATGTTTCAACATGTAGCAATAATTATACTCGTAGACGCGCTTTATGTTGAACGATGATATGTATTTCACTCAAAAGACTTCCGACTATTTTCTATGAATTATTGTCCAAAAGAAGATCATATCAGTACTAATATGGTATACACAAATAATATTCGCGTTCAGTGAGTTCTGTTTAACTATTTGTTTTGTTACATCCATATTTTCAGAGTTACAGTAATTCACAGAACGATTCAATAAATTCAACAATACCTTATGGGCTTCTAGCCCATTGAATGAACGGATCAAATAAGAAATAATTTCTGGAACGCTGATCGGCTTATTTATGCCTAAAATAAACGTACCTAGGTTTGCGCCACCCAGCCCCTCTGGCTTCAGAGGGGGAGGGAAAACCCGCGAAATTTTCGGACTCCTTTCAGTTATTTGGCTATAGCTTGTAAACGAGCCATTTTTGTGTCAAGCCTCCTCCAGATGTATTGTATTAAAGAGCATTAATTTCTGCGTCGATTGCAACCACAAACATTCGATTCGGTTGAGTGATATTGCCAAAATCGGCAATCAAAAGACAATTTTCCCCGTTTTCGGCAAAAATCCCAAGTGGCCCATCTTTAAACGGCCATAAATTGGAAATGGTTGATCCAAATGAGAAACCCAAAAAGAGCTTGTTGTAGAACATCGAATTCTGTGTAGAACATCGAATTCTGTGTAAAACAGTATAGTATATAGGTGAGGTGAGGTATACAGGGTGTCCCGCGTTGGGTGGGAAATACTGATAGGGATTATTCCAAAGTTTGTTTGAGGAAAAATGGTACCAATAGAATGGGTATATCTTTAACTGTTACCGAGATATAACCGTTTTTGTGATTGTCATCAAAAACCGTGACTTGCCAAACAAAATCAAAATTTTCCAATTCCCCAATCATCAAATCTGGGATTTGACATCACTTTTTAAAACTACATAAAATTTTATTCAAAACAAATTTTTCTCGATTGCGAAATTCATTGTTACTTTAAAGATACAACTATCCAAACTTTGAAGGAATTTCAAAATCGGTTTTTCAACGAAAATTCAAATGATAATATTGTAACGGTACTTCGAACTGACAATTCTGCAAAGTTTGCCCCATTATGTTAGCTTTCGAACGGCATGTAAAGACCAAGAACGAGGGCGAAGGTATACTACATATACAATATGCTATACGAATACTAGGGTACTCAGAATTGGCTACTCTGAATTTTCCAAGAAAAACTTTGATTGTGTATCCAGGCCGGAACCATAAATAAAACTGAATCAAAATGAGCGATGTAATTTCGTCAGCTGGGTCGTGTACCTGGGACTCTCCGCCCAGCGGCAATTGGAGACATCAAATATTATCTAATGGTTGACTGCTGTCTTGGGAGGCGTGGATGTATCTTTTGTTCATGCTGCCTTATTTCTTTTTAACTTTAAAAACTGCCTAAAACTAAAGCTTGGGTTCAAGATCTGCTGCGATCCCTCTATACAGGGTGTCACGTAACGACTGCACATAGGCACTGCCACGTGATTTCTCGCGCAATTTCTAGGAAAAAAATATAAAGGAACATTTTTCTGAAATCTTAACCCTTTAGCTGCTAAAAGGCATTTAATTTTTTAATTGCTTGACTCCCATTAATAATAACACGATATCTTGCAAACCACGCTTGCTAAAACACTCAAATAAAATGTTTGACACAACTAGTACTCTCCTCTAATATTTAAAACTTATTCGATAAAAATCATATAAACGCTACTATTATTATAGATGCTTAAAGCGAAATTTTTTTTAATGGCATCCTCCATAAAGCATGCTACGACTAGGATGCCCAAAATTAATGATTATGGGGCTTCTTCCCTTCGCAGTGGTACAAAAGCTTTCTTCATATTTTTATCGAACGTTTTCACAATTGTTCATTTCAAAATGTTCTAATTGTGTTAAATATGTATGGGACTTTTTGTTCATTGATCCGCGAAAATTAATCCGAACTAAGCAGCTTCTTGCAATGGTAAAATCGTCACAAGTCCTCTTTAAGAGCAACCAAAATTCATGACATATGTAAACACAGTAAAGTAGATCACTGAATTCGAACCGATGTTGCACTCATTGTGGGGTGAGCGAGGGCCCGTGCTGTGGAGTTGATGGTACATATTGTCAAGAAGACAAAGGGATGAGTCAATCAAATCTCGATGATGAGGGCTTAAACAGTAGGGAACTCACACCACCAGACCCTCTGGCAACAATATCCTCATCGTCATAGTCGCAATGTTAAGGACTTTATGATATCCAATGTTCCGTAAGTAATTCGCATCCCGTCCCGTGCACTCTGCCGGTAAATACAAAACGGATGACTCTGGCTTACGCTCTATTTGATTCGCTTCCTGCAAATTAGATCCTTTTTGATTTAAATCAAAATGCACTTTATCCGTTCGTACGTCTGATCTCCTTCGTCTTTGAAGGGAAAATAGGTGTACATGATGTTCGACGACGGGTGGAAATCCGAGGTACATTCAGGGAAAGTGATTTTTGTTGTACTCGTACGGTCTTTCTTTGAGAATGGAGAGAATAGGGCGAATGGTTGGTTATCTGTGCCCGAAGAACTGCGAGAATTTATATGATTTTTGAAATTTGAGCTCTTGTTGTTTTGAGACATCTGGCGCTTTATGCTATTTTTGAATTTTCGACCATAATCCCTTAATTTATGCTCTTTATTGTTTGGCATGTTGTGTATACAGAACTTAAGCGCAAAATTTGACTATAGCATTGTCGCGTGAGCTAACGAAATTTATTATATAATGATCGATGCAATAAATAATATTCCTTTTAGTGTAGTAACATAAAATACATTATAGTAATTGAGTAGATTAAGGCCTAAAATGAAATCCAGATTTTGAAGTAACTCACTTCACTTTTTTAAGGCGTGATTGGTCGCTTATCCTTTTGTTATAGTTTGACCCAAGCTAGTCTGCAAATGATATACGATAGGGTGCACAAAGGCCTTGTTTCGAATTTTTTATAGTTTTTACATTAAGAATACCTTGTAAAGTATCAGTGATCTAACAAATGTTGCCATTTTACAACACATGAATACATTGCTTATACAAGAAATTTAATAAATTGCTTTATCTAGAAATTTCTTTAAACTCCTATTCTTTGCAAACAATTTAAATGCTACTTATTTACAATAGCTAATAAATCACATCACATGTCATTAGATGCACGAGAGTCTATTTAATGTCACATAAGAAAGCAAGCATTTATGTACGTTGCAATTGATGCAAGGAATAAGTCTGACAACATCATTAGCTGTTCATAAGAAACCGACACTACTTCAGTGTTCGGAAATCTTTAAACGGCAAAAGAGCCGAAATTGTAAAAACAAATATTGGGAAGGCCCCACTTGAGAACGCCTCTTGTTGTTTTTTGTCTGCATGGCGGTGTGTACCACTCCGGTACACCTCTCCTTCTTCTATTGAGCTACGTAATCAAACACGATCTTTGCGTTGAAAAAAAAATCGTGAATTTTGAGGATTTTTTTTTCAAAACTACGTTCTCGTATCGGAGGCATCTTGCATGTTCCATCTGTTTGCCCAAAATGGTAGTGAAAATTTAAGTGATTCTCCTTTTCCTTTTACATGCGTATGTTTTATCTGCGGCCAACTTCAAAGTAAATCGATATTTTCCCAATGGTATGAAAACCAAATAACAGCAAAAATCGGCTATGTAGTATCTGTTTGTTTAGATGAAGCCCTCTTTATGTTGATATTAAGATAAAAGAAATGAAACGTGTACGGTACGTTCATTGGACAATTTGGGTGTTGCGGTTTTTTTAGTCGTTCAACGAGAAATTATGACTAGTAAGACCGGAATTTTTCAAAGACAATAGTTAAAGCCCGCCATAGACTATCCGGAATTCCTTTCCGGAAAAAAAACTGATCAGGCCTGGCCTTCCGAATAGCCTGAATATGGCCTTCACTACAGACCATCCGAAAAAACTGATCAGGCCTAGTCTTGAGGAATTCCGGATCGTATTGTCGAGATTTGGCCGGTTCAGACGGCCGTATTGGCCTTGAGGCGCCGGGATGCACAGTTTTTCCGGAGAGGAATTCCTCGAGGCCAGGCCTGATCAGTTTTTCCGGAGAGGAATTTCGGATCGTCTATAGCGGCCTTAAAATTGACCTGTTCAATATGTCCACAAACACAGAGCAAAATGGTGTATTGTGCTATTTACTGGGGCTTATCTTATGTCTCAAAGTTTTGTAATGTAATACATACATATATTTTACTTCGACTTCGTGATCGTGATCAATGTATACAACTCAACATTTGAAGTGGTATAGTGTCATTTTTGTACCCTCCACCTTATAAGGTTTATGAGGGATATAATGTTTATTTTTCCGCACGTTCCTATGAAAAGGAACATCGCGCGAATAATTCGCGTATATTAGATCCCAAGCTATAGCCGTTGCAAATTTGTAGATTTAGTATCTAACCCAGTTCTAGGTCTAGGGTATTCTCAAGAAGCTTTACACAGGTTTTTTTTTTAACTGAAAATGACTTGGCGCGTACGAAGTGGGCTACCCAATCACCAGGCTCAAAATCGAAAAATAATGTACGGGATTCAGTAGCGTAACGACCGTGGGACTGGACGGATAAGCTCCCCAAAAATTACTAACGGTCAGGATGTTATCCATGTAAACGCTTACTACGATTATAACAGGTAACCCGACAATGTCTTGGCGAAAGACTCCTTCTACGAACAACTAAACACCGCTCAGAGCAGAACACCTAAAGGTGACATTATGATGGTTATGGGGGATTTTAATGTAAAAGTTGGCGCTGATAACTATGGGCTCGGACATGTGATGGAGAGACACGGTCTTGGCGATTGATCATAACGATAACGGTGGAAAACTTGTAGAGTTCTACAACTTTCACAGTCTCTTCACCGGTGGTACTATGTTTGAGCATAAGAATAACCTCAAAATCAGTTCGTCCTCTGTTGATCGGCGCAGGAACACAAAATCAGACGAACACTTTGCCATTAGTAAAAGATTCAAGAGTTGCCTCCTGGACGTGTTAAATAAGAAGGGTACCGACATTGGAATGGGAAGAGACCCAATTCTTTGATCGCCAATATTCGATTGCGTATTGCAGCCGTGCGCCGTCCTAGCGACGAAAAATCCAGGCTTCGCAAATTCAACACCGCTTGTCTAGAAAATTCAGATGTCTTACAACAATATAACGAAAATCTTGCGCAAAAAACAGCTGAGATAACTAATCATCCAGATAGAGACATAAATGAAAACTGGGATGTCATAAAAAAATGCGTACATTGATAGCGCAAATACCATCCTTGGTACAAACACGGATTTCCGGAATAAGCCCTAGATGTCCGACGCTTCATGGCAGCGGATTGTTGAAAGAAAGGAGCTGAAGGTTCGTTTGGCTGCAGCAACAGACAATCGAGCAGCATCGAAATCCTTTACCCTCAGAAAGCTCGAGAAGTTCAGCGTAGTGTGCGCCGCGATAAAAGAGTTTCTGCGAATTCTTTTCTAGCCTCAGCAGAAAAAGTAACAACTTAAACCCCGTATACGGTGTCATCAAGGAGTTTACAGGTGGTAGTAACTCCTGCCAACATCCGGTGAAGAATAGTGATGGAAAGCTACTTATGTTGGAAGAAGATCAAATGAGACGGTGGAAAGAGCACTTCGCCGCGGTCTTGAACCGTGTAATCTCTGGTGAACTTCCCCCTCATATAGGTTATTTAGCTTACCATCAAATGTGCGTATACGGTCCACTGTGTAACGGACGGTTTGGTGGGCATCCAAAGATGCCCGTGGGGACGGAGCCTAAGGTAGCATATGACCGTGAAGGTCGGGCCGTGCCATCTGGCGAAGAACAAGGCCTCTCAACGAGCTAAGCAGCGGCCTATGCTTGCTACAGTCAAAAATAATAAAAGTTTAAATCATCATCATCATCGTGGCGCGATAGCCTGAAAAAAGTTTATATGTTTGGAATTTTTGAAAATTTTCAAGTCTCTTAATACTAATTATCCATTTATTTACGTCGCAATGTTAAGTCTTTTAAGCACCGACGCCCTGTTTGAAATTCCTTGTTGGGCCCCAATGTATATTCTCTCCGCATAAAAGATTAATAATGTTAATCGTAGCACCTTAAAAATACAAAATGTGTTTTCTCCATTAACTTCAATAAATAATTAATACTGCTTCACTTTTGAATGTGACTATTTATTTTCATGGGACACTTTAACGCAGGTGTCCAAAGACTTTGTAATAACACTCCAGGAGCCTGTCGAATTGAATCGTTAGTGCTATTATGGGATATTTAATTTTGTTGACGGCTATTCTCACATTGGGGATAAAACTTTCCCAAAAATCTTTATTACTTTATTAGGTCCTTTTTCTCCCGGTCCTTGTTTTATCTGATTACCAAAGTGAGACCACATGTTTTGTTACTTGTAATTACTTTTATATGACTATGGAAGTAGGTTCTTTCTTGACAGAGTATGTTTTTCGGCTTGCCGATCCAAGAGTATCAAATACCATCCACGCGTCCGCTATTTTTCTAGAGATTGGGGAGCGCTTCAAGTCCCAGTGGTTGGTTGGTGTCTGTAAAACAAATACATGCCTATGTTTCAAGCTACTTCAACCGCAAACCTACACTCGAGAAAGTCCATGTCATATTCATAGCCACTCATAAACTCGCAACACCCCTGCCGTCCTTAAAAAGGGTTCGCTCACAACATTCCCCATTCAAAGGATAACCTCTGACCGTAAACGTGTTCACCACTGCTGATGGCCAGGTGTGTGTATATTTCATTTTTATCTGACAAAACATTTTTTTTTCGTCTTCCTGTTCTTCAGATTTCATTCAGATACCTTCGTATGTCCACGAACATTATATGAACACGATGAAAATTGGAGATGAAAAAAGAACGTGTTATAAAAACACGTCATGGAGGACAGCAAATAAAGGCAGAGTGTGGCTAGGTGAGGTAGAATAGCCATGCACGCGACTCACCCTACGTCAGTTTTAATAAAGTTCTAATAATTGATATTGAGTGGCGGAGTTGCTCATTCGAGGGTTGATTGAAGATCCATTGTTCCTATTTGCATATTGTTTCCATTTTTCACGGAGAACTGTATTCAAAACAACGAACTCAAGAGAAAATATTCGTTAAAAGTTTTTGACTTTGATGTATCAAGGGAGAGTTTTGAGCATAGCTTTGTTTAGAAATGAAATAACATGACATATTGATCTGAAGTGAAACTGGAACAGAATGAAATGCAATGAAAAGGAAACAAAAGAGTAGTGTCATGATTGCAATTGAGTTTCAGCGGCGTCCTGCAGATGTTCCGGAACATTGGGTTGATTCAGTAACATGAAGACAATGTTCGGAATTGCCCATTCTAATCAGCGTGATTTTACCAATTGTTTCTTTTTTAAGGTCCTGGCATTACATAATATTGTTATTATTAATTGAACAATGAGTTTTTCATCTTTGGATTTTCTTAGAATACCTGAGATCCCTTGATAATGTAAACAAATTTGGTTAATTCTGGGAAAATATTAATCCTATTAGTCTTCATATTGTACATGTAATATTAAAACGAAAGTGCAGTTAGGATTTTATTACCATTTTATTATTATTATTACTTTTACCGAATTGAGCCACAGCCAGGACATGTTGCTACTAAGATCGTTGAGGGACCCTTTCTTCGCCTGATTGTTTAGTGAGACTTCCGCGGCTAACAGAGTTCCATCCCCACTTAAATTATTGGATGTCCACCTAACCGACAATTACGCATTTGGCGCTCAAAGTGTGGCTTTTTCAGCCCTATTCGGGAAGGGTTTTTAGTCGCCTGTTGTTTAAAGTCTATAATGAGACATAAGACTGACGCCTCAATGCACTGAATTCCCTCTCCCGGCACTTTGCAGCTTTTGCTAGTATGAACCGTAGCCAGTAACGGTTAGGTCTTGAGCTCAAAATGTATGGAACCTCCCGAAACGAAAACGAATTCTTTTTAAGTTCACCTCCTTTTGGAGCCATGCGTAGATGCCGCTTAGTCAGAAAGAGGTTTATTCTTTCACGCACTGCTTTTCGATGGGTCAGTTTAGTCAGCAAAAGCTAACATGCATGGTAAGTCTTCACGTGGTGTGCATTATAACACATTCGTATAGTAAGAGGAAAGAAGGGAGGGGGGGGGGGGGGGGGGTGTTCTCGGGACAAAAAAAATTTATCCTTGCTAAAATCTTCTTTCGAACTGGCGCAATTCGCCGGCCGGAATGTTGGGCAACAAGTTGAGCCAGAACATAAATGATGTATAAAATGTTGGCGATGTTGGCCAACAAGCTGATGCAGGCTACAGATGTCAATGTCGGCTTTTATGTTGTGCGTAAATTTTAAGTTTCAGTGATATCTCCAAACAGAAGAAAATATCCAAAGCTTCACTTAATTGATTGTGCTGCTCAGTTTACCAGTACGAATATGGATTACCAGTTAAATTGCAAGAATTACTTTAAATGATTGAGCACGGCAGCCACTTTTTTCGAAAATGTATCATTTGTTGGCGTTTGCGATTTGTGTGGCTGCGAAATGAAGAATTTTGTATGAAAATGATAGAGGCGAAGGTTGTAGCTATGCAATAAAGGATTTTTGTATGTACTCGTGCATGAGTCGAATGTATGAAAAGTGGGGAATCGACTAGAGTACTGTTAATGACATTTTGAGTCTTATGACGAGGAAAAAGGATATTGTGGGCAGATTTTAAAAAGTTGTAATTTGAAGCACTACAGACTCCTAAAAACAACTTGGGTTCAATTCAAAACCCTAACCTTTTACTCAACAAAATAACACGTCAAAAAAAAAAATCACAAAAAAAAATATTCACCGTGTACTTTAAATTTGCAAAAAAAAAATCCAATTTGGAGCAACACAAAACCCTAAAACCCCTTCGGTTCAGTACAGAACCCTAAAATTTTACTCAACAAAATAACAGATCCTGTTAAGTAAATTGGCGTATTTTTGACATGATTGCTGACACACTCAAAAAGATAATTCACAACAATACACGATAATCCACATCGTATTCCATTAACTAAACATCAAAATCATAGCGCGGCGACATTCTCACATGAGAACGTCAATATGAGAATGTCTAAATACGTATGGGAATGAATGAGAATATTCTTAAGAAATTTGTTCTCATTATATTCTCATGAGAATGAGAATAGCCGTGCGTGTAAATAGGTCTAAGAACTGTTCTCATGGTTGACGCAATCCAAAACCTCGTCCTCTTAAGGTTAGAAAAAAGCATTGTGCCGACGAATCATATCCCCCCCCCCCCCTCCCTATCCCTTTCACCTTCGTCTGCTTAGATTTTATTCCCGTTGGACATTTCCTGCCATTAAAACAAAAATCGCTCAACACAAAACCTACTCGTCCATTTCCAAGCACAATAAAATTCGTACTGAATCATCCGGCAAGTTGGTTAGCAGCTATTTTTGTACATATTTGGTGAAATGTTGGGTGAAAACATGTTGGCCGGCATGCTGGCAGCCAACTTGTTCGATGAGAAACGAAGCTTAAGTGCACTTTCACACGAGGAGCCGCACGGCTCTCGCTTGCGAGTGAGAGCCTTTTCCGCTTCCACCTTCCATTCATTCACACGAACAACCGTACGGCTCTCGCTCGTGAATGGGAGCGAGGCGCGTACGACTGAAATGCAAAGGCTACACTGCAGCTTTCACACGGGGAGCACGAGCCTTTACGTCGCGCGAGTGAGAGCCGTGCATCTCGAGCCGTCGCGTCGCGCCACTTGGTCTAAATGCACAGCGAGAAGTGCTGGCATTCACACGGGAAGAGCGACAACGGCTCTCGCTCCTCAGTCCCTCGCTACCCGCTAGGATGGACACAATACGCTTTGGAACGTTGGCGTTTTTGTCGTCGAAGACGGCGTCGACGGTAAAGAAGATACATAGTCACAACACGTCTGCAAGGAGTATTTTGCAACTGAAAGCATAGCGAGAGCCATTGTCGCTCTTCCCGTGTGAATGCCGGTACTCCTCGCTTTGCATTTCTATCAAGAGCCGCAACGCACGGCTCGAGATGCGCGAGCCGTACCGGCTCTCACTCGCGCGACGAAATGTAGCCTTTGCATTTAAGTCTTACGCGCCTCGCTCTCACTCGCAAGCGAGAGCCGTGCGGCTCTTCGTGTGAAAGCGCACTAATGCTTACATGTTGTGCTCGTGCTCGAACTCGAAGTGAAGATCGTATTCAGCAAACGATTCCGAGTATGAAATTCTGGGTATCGTGAAACAACTAAAGAACATGTACATTTAAAACCACTCTTGTTGGGCTATATTATTAAAATTGCGGACGAGAAAGTACCTACTCTATCCACATACGTAAATTATTTCACTGACGACCAGTTAGGTCTCTCCATGAAAGTGTCAAACTTTGCTTATCGCCAGATTTATACTCAAATCCCACAACTGGGAAGCTGACATGCTGAGCTTATTTTTTCACATTATCTAATGGTTCGAAAGTTCAAATCTCGAACTTTTGGTAAAAGCATTATTTTTGGATTACCGGATGAATCTGACTGACAGATATTCTATAAAACCTGATTGATATGAAGCTAAATGAATAGCTGGGTATTAACTGTTGTCAGGCATCTGTATTTTTTATTAAAAATTCCCACAATTCTTTGGCTAATACCAATTTTTACAATATTGTTTTTCAATTTAACACCAACTGCACATGACTTTTTCCATCCAAGAAGCTTAAATATAAAAACAGATTCTACTCTTTTATTGGAACCTGTTCCTCACTCCTCTTTTCCCGACGATTGAAAAGAGCATCTGAAATTTATTTCGCCCAAGTGTTTTGGATTCTCCAGAGGAGAGGGTGCGTCACAGAATAGGAAATACACACTGCAGCGAAAACCCCAAATATAAAATTTATTCAAGGATTTACACTCAATTCAAGAACGAGATGTGTGCTGTACAAATTTGAGAAAGGATTATCACGTTCACTCCCCCTTCAAAAAGAAAAAAAAACTGACAAAGTTGGGCAAGGACGATTATGGAGCGTAGCGTCGCATCGCCTGATTTCGATAAGAAGTAAAAACACCGACCATATGAACGACGCCTGGATATACTTATTCGAATATGTATATCCTTCCACAGGTTCAAGTGGGTAACTAGCATTTTAGGAAAGTTTCATTGGACTAAGCCTATGAAATAACAATTTGCACGCAACTGCTATTTACGCATTTACAAGTGTTCTCGTTCCCCTATTTTGTTGATAGGAATCGAGAAATAGGGTGGAAACTGCTTGGAACATTTGAATCTGTATAGATTTACATTGTATCCCTTATTTAAATTTAATTAACACATTGGTGAATAATAATAAGGTGGCATTATGGGTGACGAGTCACGATTCGATACTTCTCTAGATTTGGGAGTTCAATGATTAGCTATCATGTTTGCAAATATTTTGATATATATTCAGGATGACGAAATTAGTTCACGTCAGAGAATTTCGGTAATCAATCGGAAATAATAATGAGAAATGGTGGAAAACGGAATCGTGACTCTTTAAATATTCTGTGTTTGTCTGAAAATTGATATTAATATTTACGAGTAAAGTGTAAAGAAGATTAATCGCACAATAAAAGATTTTTTGAAACCTGTAAGACTAGTCAACTAACGATATAATAGTCCAGGCTAGGACCTCCGAAGAAACTTGATTAGGAATAAAAATCATGTAGTTTTAAAATTTTGCACAATTGTTGGGGACAGTCCCCTGAATATGTGCTTCAAAGTTGAATGTGGGTCTGGAGGTGTATGGGAGACGGGGCCAAGGGTCTTTTTTTCGTTTTCCTTGATTATTTTAAAAATTAAGAATTCTACAAAAAATGTAAAAAAAAAACTAAGAACTCTACAAAAAAAATGTCCCAAAGCCGAATCGAAGTACATAAAAATTCCTACAAAATGTATCATATCCTAGACCATAAAATAGTGTGCGGTATATTGGTTCTCTCACAAGGTAAAATGGCACGATAACTCCCTATAGCATACAGTAGGGGACATGAAATCATCTTATTGGTTGGTAACGCAAATATTATTTTTGCTAACATACCAATAACGACCCACCGAATACAAGTAGACAGGTCAAATTGGGGTGGATGACTGCTTAAGACCTTGGTACACTTCTCTGTAAAAATTAGTTCAATCGGATGAAAACCAAGGCTACTTTCCACACAAGGTGGTCCTTGTTTGTTAATATTCAAGGAAAACTTCAAAATCAACTTCGTTCCCGTTGATAGGAGTGCATAACTGTAGGGAAAAGGGGACTTCCTACACTTCCCGGCCCTCTATCAACGGGGACTTTGGAGCATATATTTAGAGAATTCTCCACATCAGTTTTGCTAAATTTCGAAACTACACGATTGTTTTCCGGTTTTTCGTTCGATGGATAGACTAAAAAATCTAAAAA
This sequence comes from Chloromyia formosa, assembly GCA_964017055.1. Classification (NCBI taxonomy): domain Eukaryota; kingdom Metazoa; phylum Arthropoda; class Insecta; order Diptera; family Stratiomyidae; genus Chloromyia; species Chloromyia formosa. The sequence continues at coordinate 26,484,878 of OZ024815.1, read as the reverse complement.
GTGGAGTAGTTTGGGGCACCTTGCATGGATTGCCTTGGTTTTCATCCGATTGACCTAATTTTTACAGAGGAGTGTACCAAGGTCTTAAGCAGTCAGATTGGTATGTTTGCAAAAAAGTATTTTTGAGGCAGATAGGTGTACATACCTTAGAACGTCAAATTTCCTATTTAATCGTTTCCATGTGATCGATAACCATACCGTTGCATGCAAGTCGATGGAAAAGTCGTAGCGTGTAAACCGCGCTTCAATATCATTGTATGCAAATCAATGGATAAATCATAGCCAGTAAATCGCGCTTAACACCGAGTGGGCCAATCCTAATACTTTTGTAACAGTAGTTTACTAATTTGCCTTAACTCCAAGTGGGGCATAGCGCGTTGAAAGTTCCAACCGGTGAGTCCGTCCTTATCCGAGGCATACTCGTAGTTGACGTTTCATTAGCATATATATGTTTCGAATGATGCAAATTGCTGGCATATACACTCTATTCTTTTTTAGTTGCGTTCCACGATATGCCGGAAACGTCCGTGGCATTATTCTTACGCCACATGGGGACAGCAGATTGACGTCTTCTTATCTGCAGTGACATTTAAGGAGAGGTGTTTTCGTTAATACTAGCAATTTTTTGATGCAATGTAACGTAAAAGAGTCAGATATATTTAATTAATTTGTGTTTTTCAAACGTTAATTGTCGGTAGTATAATTTTTAACGTTTTTAATATGAACACAATTACCCCTTTACTTTTTTTTTGTTGCTGTGCCATCGAATGATGACTTTGACTATGACTGGCCAAACCAGGATATTTAGGCCTGTCAAAATTAACGAAATTGAATATGGTTGAATATGTTTATTCCACAGGAAAGAAATATAGTTGACCGCTGATACAAATCGTATGCAATAAAAGTTATTGTCCTCCTTGATAATATCTTCGCTTAAAGTTTGCATTGAAACTACTCATGGACGCTGATTACTCTGTCACATCAAACTCAGTATAGATCACTTTGTCGTCTAATCTTCCTGATCGCCCTCCGAACCAGCTGCCGCGTTTTCGCGCAGAAGGCGTTTAGTTGAATCGATTCAAGCAGAAACCACCTTCTGTTTTGCTGAACAGGCTCATTTGGGGTGATATCTTGCCCAATGGCGTCCTGATAGGTATCCCGCTGTTAGCCTCCAATCAGGTCTATTCATACGGATTGCGTCGTTAAAATCCAAGGAGCTAATCGGTTCGATTGTGCCAGTCCAGTCCAGCATTCTAGCTTGATTGGGTCCTAACACTTAGAAGTTCATAGGCTGATTTGTTTGGAGGCCACCAGACATTGAAGGCTTCGAAGTACTCTTTCATCAGCCTCGATAAGAGCTCATGTGACGAAGGTGTGCCGATGGCTACCCGTTTATCTGTGCAGATAGCAATGCAAACTCCACAAAGCCTCTGAATTTCCTCTGGCACAGGACTCACTGGCACGAGATCCATGTTATTGAATCCTGTACCAGAGAGAAATTCAGATCCTGCTCATGCGACAAATTTGAATTTTTAATTTTGTATTTAGACTTGGATGTAGAGAGAGAGAAGTCTTATGGTGCTACCACATTATTGCGACTCGGCGATTACCGAGCAAATGCTCGCCAATTGCCGAGTACTTGTCAAATATCGAGCAACTTGCCGAACATGTGAATGTTCGCAATTTCTCGGCGAATACAGAGAAACTATTATAACGCCAGTCACCAAGCAAATGTTCAGCGTGTTTGGGCCCACCATGGCGAGTATTTGGTCAGTATTCGCGTGAATTGTGCTAGCATCGTTAGATGCGTTGCGAATCTTGCACACAAGAAAATAACATTCTGATATGAGACTTAATTTTAAACAATTTTTTTTCTAAAATTGTTTCATGCCAATAGCAATATAAGCTCGAGGGCTGGATGAAAATAAGGGGCGTTTAAGGAACCTTGCTCTAGTCTAGAGTATATAAGATACCATTACCATTAGACTATTAGTCTATGGTATGATTACATATCATTTGTATATTCGGCTTTGGGACATTTTTTTTGGCAGTATCCATAGTTTGCAAATTTATCAAGGAAAACTGAAAAACGGACCTCTGACTCCCTCTCCCCCACACTTCCGGACGAACCCTCGACCCATATTGTCCAACCTTTGTACGTTTAACATTATGTATTTACTTAAAAATAACGCTTCATTACGTTTGTGAAGTCAAAATCATTGCATCGTTGTTAAAATTATGACAGAACTCACTGCATGCACTCAATCCAACAAATTAAGTTATTTATTTTGATTGAATTTCATCCAATTCCATGGTCCTGAATGGAACTTCATCCGTAAGTGCCCCACATACGCACGTAAATGCACTACGCTCCCTCACACTCCCAACGAAATGAACAAAAGCACACCCACGGTGCGGAGAGCTGAAAATAAGTAAGTGGTGATTTAGCACAGCAGGATGTCGGAAAATATCCTGCTGCTCTACATTTTTTAATGTGTCCTTCCATTCATCTCAGTGCTACTAAAATAGAAGCTGCTTAGATTGTTGTCCTAAATATATACACACACACAGACTCAACATGGGCTTGTTATGGCATAGTTGCCGACTAAGAAGCAAAGGCACTCATATTGTTCAGGAAAAGAAGTGAATTGTAGGGACATTCATGGTTCCATTAGCAGATTAGAGCCAATATTTATTATTGTGAAGCGGATAATGAAAATGTTTATTAGAGTTCGCGGTTGGACACCTCTCCGTTTAACAATAGGCCATCGAATGGACTTCATATTTTTATTCTGACCACTTGTTGTAAAATACCGATGAGGGTGTAACCTTTGTGAAATGGGAGTGAGCGTATAGTTTTCGTGGGGCAATTCATGATGAACGTATGAAGTTACTGGTTTATGACAGATGTGAAGGTTCACTAAAAGGACGAATTAGAAATAGATGAGTCTAAAACGGTTAGTAATTATAATGCAACTAAAACTGTATAAAAGAACATTTATTTTCCATAATGGTAATGAACTGCGATGCTATCTAATTCTGCATTAGGCAGCAGCAACCAGACATGTCGGCCTATTTTAGATTTCGAAATTGATACTATCCATATCTCAGCTTTTTTGAAGTACTTATGTATGTGCGAGCAAAAATATGAGTTAAGTCTGCTGAATTGTTTACACAATCACACTTTACACTGCAATGAGCCGTGGTTACTGGTAGCCATGATTCCAGTGGATTCGAATTGAAGGCCTAGCTAGAACTGCTTTCTTTAAGTCGTGATTGGTTCCTATTCGTGTAACAATCAAGGCCACAATTTGGTGTTCCTGTCCAACGATACGGTTCTAGCAAACCGAACCATGGACAATATCGGTCCATGATGGCCATTTTCGGTTTCAGCCGAAATTGTCCATCAATGGTTAATTTCCAAATCGCTTATTTCATGGTGCCCATTTGCGACAGGAACAGAATTCTAATTCAGATCCTGTCGGTATAGCGACAAAATTAACAACAGAATTTACTACAGAAAACAATCGAAATCGTCGTTTAAGCTACTTTGAACTCAAGAATAGTCGGCTGCTGCTTATTAGCTTACGACCTACAGGCGACTAAATTTTTTAATTGCATGGTTTTCAATGGATGTTATCCCCAGATCGCACGATTTCTTCAATTTGAGAACGAATTTCAGCGGTATAAATAAAACATCTTAGGAGTTAGAGAAATAAGATGGTGGAACAGCGGAGAATTTATCTCTTCATCGCGTAGCACTGTAATGTTGTACTCCGGCAAAGCTACCGGTAGTGGCCGTGAGTGAGATGTAGGGCTCCTTTTAACAAGAGCTGTCTCTTATCCTGGGATCCGGTCTCCGCCAGAATCATGACCGCCAGGTTTCGGATCAAAATGAGAATCATCACAATTATGCAATGCTACGCTCCAATTGAACCCTTTAAGGCGAAAGTCTCATTCTACGAAAATTTAAAGTCGTCCAAAGCAGAACACCCGAAGGTGACACTGTTATGGGAGATCTGGGAAAGTGGGTGCTGATAACAACGGTGTCAAGCATGTGATGGGGAAACACGGTCTTGTTGACTGAAACGGCAACATGGAAAGATTTGTAGAGTTCTGCAACTTCCACCGTGTCTTCATCGGTGGTACCATGTTTGAGCATAAGGACTGCCACAAAATCAGTTCGTCCTCTGTTGACCGGCACATAGGTATACCGACATAGATTGACATAACAGTGTTCTATTTTTCAGACTAAACTATTTAGTTTTCTTTTCAACTAAAATGTTGCCGTCTGCGCGCGCTCTAAAGGTTACCAGAAAGTTGCAAGTTTTCCATAACTCGTGCCTTTGTCGAATTTTAATAATTTTCGGGATCGAAACAATATCAAATGAAGAGCTAATTCGGCGTACGGGTCAGATGCCTATCGACGAACTGATACGCAGGCGAAAATGGCAGTGGATAGAACAGACATTACGGAAGGGCCACAACTGCATTGCTGGACATACCATGAAATGGGACCCCATTTCCAATGAAGGACGACCAAGGGGTTGTCCTAGAAATTCATGTCACCGATCTATGACGAAAGAGTGTGAGTTTCTGGGTAAGTCGTGGGGGCAGATGCATCCTATTGTGATGGCGCGCAGGAGTACTTGATGCGCTATGCCTCACTAGGGGTTAAGGCAAAGTAGTAATGGATGTTGTCTTAATTATACCCTAGACTTTTAGTATAGGGTATATTGTTTTTGTCACGACGGAAATATGTAACACCTTAAAGGAGGCTCCGGAGGTATAGCAATGTATATATATAAATGATCAGGGTCACTTCCTGATTCGATTAAGCCATGTCTGTCTGTCTGTCTGTCTGTCTGTCCGTTCGCACGATAACTTTCGATAGAATGAAGCTAGAGCCTTGAAATTTTGGTCAAATGTTGGTAGTGTAATCTAGTTGGATGGTATTGAAAATGGGCATGATCAAGCCAAGAGAACGCCTACCTCCCCTACATATGTAAAATACTTAAATGTATCTGTAACTTCCGACTAAATAAATATGAAAAACGCTAGCTTTGGTAGATTACTCGTGAGGGTAATCTTATAAACTCCTGGGAAAATAAAATCGATCAGTTGAAAACTAACGGTAATTTTCTTACAAAGAGCCCCGTACTACCATACTTTTCGGGTTTTTTGTCTATAACTCTTGAACCAATTGACGTAGACGCCTGATTTTTGGCATGTAACCCTGGGGTGAAAAGATGCTTGAGTTCTAGCAAGTTGGGCATAATCGGATCAAAGGAACGCCTACCTCCCCTACAAATTTAAAAAAATTCAATATTCCTTTAATTACGATAACTTTCGATAGAATAACATTAGCGAGTTGAAAATTTGACAAAATGTTGTTAGTAGGATCTACTTGGTTGGTATTGAAAATGGGTAAGATCCGACTCAAGCAACCCCTACCTCCCCTACAAATGAAACTTCAAATAAGCGATAACTTTTGATAGAATGATACTACCGAGTTAAAAATTTGGTGGAATGTTGCTAGTAAGACCTACGTAGTTGGTGTTGAATATGGGCAAGATCCAACCCAAGGAACCCCCACCTCCCCTACATATGAAACTTCAAATAAGCGATAACTTTTGATGGAATGAAGCCAGTGACTTGAAATTTTGGTCAAATGTTCGAAGTGAGATTGAGTTAGTTGGCACTAAAGCTGGGTAACATCCGATCAACGAAACCCCTACTTCCCCTACAAACGAAACTTTAAATAAGCGATAACTTTCGATAGAGTGAAGTTAGAGACTTGAAATTTTGTTTAAATGGTTGTAGGGTGATCTAATTGGTTGGTGGCAATGATGAGCAAGATCCGACCTAAGGAACCCTTACCTCCTCTACAAGTGAAACTTCAAATAAGCAATACCTTCCGATAGAATGAAGCTAGCGACTTGAAAAATTCGACAAATATTGTAGAATGGGCTAGTTAGTTAATTGATTTTGAGAATGGTCAAGATCCTAATGAATGAGTGCCAACCTCTCCTATGAACTGGCCATATAGGAGACCCATTCTTAATGCATATGGTCGTTGCCAATTGGTACTTTTGGTATCTCCACTTTTTAATTTTTTTTTAATCTGCAAAGCACAGATTATAATTTTGTTGCTCCAGGTACTCAAAATTTAATTTACAAATAATCCTTCGACAAATTTTCATCGCAATACAGATTTTATTTTGCATACAGAAAAATCCCTCTCAGCAAGTACTAAACGAAACTCAATCGAAAAATGAAACCTCCGCATAAAATCCATATTAAAGCTGTCAATGTCTGGCAAGTAAATATTATAACAAGTGTCAACTACACACGCCACTTAAACTGAACATCCTTGTCGCCACCGCGCCTTTCCTATTTAAGTCGTCATCATCGGGAAATTTTTCTCGAGCAATTGTTCCGTCTTCCGACAGGAACATGTACAAACAGACGAATATGTTCGACACTTGAAATCCAATCGAAAAGTGGTCTGTGTCGGATATATATTCTTTCGTTTCGAATTCACAGAATCCGATTCTATATTGACACAAATGTATCTTTTCCCAGCTATGCTGTCACAACCGGACTCATTGAGATTTTATCCCGACGCTGTATGAAAATCCGAGAGTCCATAGAGAACTATCAGGGTGTTATCCTGTCGTTGCTCGCTACTTTGGGATTACTAACGAAATTTGCTGAATTGTGTCCTGTTGGTAAGTTGAAATCATCGTGAACTATGTTATACAGCTTTCGGATAATGTTTCCGAAATGTTTATTTTTTTATCTGCTCTGTAAATTTTTCAGGTCCAAGCGATACGACCAAATTTCTAAGTGCGGCTAAATCCACAGAACTTTTCGGCACAATATCTTTACTTTATTCGAGTGTAGTTCCAATAGGTAAAGTGTTAATTTTATTCTTGTTCTATGGTTTTATTGTAACTCTAGCGACAATGGGATACGTGAGGTTTTTGAAAAAGTATCAATTACAAAAGTTGTATTGATGGTTTTTGAATCTATTAGTAACACTAAAAGGATGCACTTAAATCAATATAATGTGCTAATGTGAAATAATTTCTCACGTATTTCATGTTTTTTTTTTCATTTAATTGCCGTCTAAGAAAACGTGTGTTTTATACTTTTACAGGAGAATGCATACCACCGCGAACAATATCTTTGGCAGCTGCAACATTCAACTTGCTTGTGTCTATGGCCGTTCTTGATTTACTAACGTTTCAAGTAAGTGTTTTATACATAATAATAATATATTATATATTAATTATAATTAAACTATTACCTATTTTATAATATTAAAACCAATGTATAAATCATCCCCTTCAGTATGAAATATACCGATCCCTTTGTTGCCTTTGAATTTCTCTTAACTCCCTTATTTTCTGTTCCCATTTAATGACCGTCAAATATAATTATCCTCCGAAAATGAAACTTTAGTCTGCTGAATCTATAGAATGTGTAAACAATTGTGGGGAAAACCCTTTTTTTCTTGTTCTAAAGTCAACGAATATTTGTTTTCGTTGGCGGTTAGCCAATTTAATTAAAGTGCAATCAAACGTATACATTGCCTTCCATCAGATGTTTGATTTGGTTACAAGCGGGATTGAAAATTTATTTGTTTTGATGGTCAATGAAGGCAAATACAACTTTGATTGATTTCTTTGTTGGTTCTAATAATCAAACGGTAGTCTATGTGGGAAGGGAATCGTGAAAAACATAGAAATTGACTAGGGATATCCCTTGAACTCACTTTTGAAACAGTTTGACGAACTTTTCCATATCGTCTTCGAGGGAGTTTTATCTGGGATCGGATATTAAAAATCCCCAGACAAACCGAATTGTGTATGTTAAATATTACTTTATGTTTGGTGTGGAGCGTAAGAATAAGCAACAGCCTTTCGCTGCTTGTCGTCGAACGTCGCGCTCGGTGGCCGTGATCGTTCGGCCGCCGCTCTACGATACTAATCTAGAGCTCGAAGGTCAATTCTCGGCGCGATCAAAATCTGCCTGTGAGTACTAATAGAACTCTCACAGTACTCCGAGCTTGTCAGTAAGACGGCGCGGATAGCAGGTGCATGCTAGCAACTGTACTTCCGAAAAGTAGATATGCTGTTGAAACGCCAACAAGGTATAGAAATGCTAGAGATGTTGACGCGCCCATGCCCCTGGAGAGGGGTCAAGGCAATTAGAGAGAGAGAGAGTCGAACGAAAATAAATGGACAGGATGTGTATGCCGGCGATCTGCATTATCCGAAATCTTTTACGAATATGTCCTACGAAATGCCAACTAGGCATCTTACAAGTAGTTGACGCGCTACGCTCAACAATGTGTTAAGGCAAAATAGTATATAACTATAATAGCTAAAGAGCTCGCTTGCACCATCATTCGCAAATTTCTCAAATTTGCGGATTTGTCAGTCCAACGAACCGTTGTAAAATGATCATTTAAATTATCGATGAAAAATCGATTTGGAAATTTCTGTAAAGTTTGAAGAGTTGCTCTTTGAAGTAACGGTGAATTCTATAATTTCAGAAAGTGAGGTCCAATTTCGGATTAAATGATTGGGAGAGTGACAGATTTGGCTTTTGTTCGTCAAGTCAAGCTTTTTGACACAATTTATAAAACCTGCGCTAACTCTATAACGGTTAAAGATAAAATGTCTACACAGTCATGCGTACATGCTTGGTTATCCGGCTCTCGCCGAGGTCGGACTAAATTACTCTTGTTTCCAGCATGGTTATTACTCAACTACTGAAATATCTTTCCGTACCCAACTCGTTGAGGGCTTCCAGTATGGTATCGGTTTTGACATTGTTGAAGGCGCCCTCAATATCTATGAAAGCCGCCAGGGTATACTGTTTGTAGTGCAAGTCGCACTCAGTTGTGCTAACTGCCTCGTCAAGAGCCGTTTCCGTCGACTTTTGCTCCAGGTAGGCATGCTGACATGCTGATAATGGAAAGATCTTCAGAAATTGTCGAATGTGGCTGTTTAGGATTCGCTCAACTCAAGGGACTTCATATCGGAGGAGGTAAGGCTGATAGGTCTGAAATCTATCGCGGTGTCATGACCTCGCTTACCCATCTGAAAATAACCACCAGCCAAGTTGTTACTCCTCAGGCTGCTGGAGCATAATTGGGAGCATGCCATGTAAGCCCGTCAAGTCAAGCTTTTTGACACAATTTATAAAACCTGCGCTAACTCTATAACGGTTAAAGATAAAATGTCTACACAGTCATGCGTACATGCTTGGTTATCCGGCTCTCGCCGAGGTCGGACTAAATTACTCTTGTTTCCAGCATGGTTATTACTCAACTACTGAAATATCTTTCCGTACCCAACTCGTTGAGGGCTTCCAGTATGGTATCGGTTTTGACATTGTTGAAGGCGCCCTCAATATCTATGAAAGCCGCCAGGGTATACTGTTTGTAGTGCAAGTCGCACTCAGTTGTGCTAACTGCCTCGTCAAGAGCCGTTTCCGTCGACTTTTGCTCCAGGTAGGCATGCTGACATGCTGATAATGGAAAGATCTTCAGAAATTGTCGAATGTGGCTGTTTAGGATTCGCTCAACTCAAGGGACTTCATAACGGAGGAGGTAAGGCTGATAGGTCTGAAATCTATCGCGGTGTCATGACCTCGCTTACCCATCTGAAAATAACCACCAGCCAAGTTGTTACTCCTCAGGCTGCTGGAGCATAATTGGGAGCATGCCATGTAAGCCCGGGGACTTGTATGGTGAATATCAATTTATGGCCCACACAGTCCTCTGAGCCTTGATTACCGACACAATTTCGTCTCCGGATACTGTATGAGCACTGGCCCTTGGAACGCCAGTATGGTAGCAGTGCCCCTCACTGCTTGAGAAGTTCGGGTGTTTCAGAGGTGGATTCAGTCCAACTTCCATCCGGTCTCTTAATGAAAGACGGACAACTGTGTTCTTTGGATAAAATCTTGTACAGTCTTGATGAGGCACTCGTGTCCTCAATCGATCTGCAGTAGTCCCTCCAAGAGTCTCTCTTTGCTGTTTTGGTTGCGTTCTTGTAGTTGTTAAGGCAATCCTTATATGGGTGCCAGTACTTGTGTTTGTAGCAGATGTTGAAGACATCCTTTGTCGATTTCCTTAGACAAGTCAGGTCTTCATTCCATCATGAAAGCCGGGTTTTCTTGCTATATTTAGGGGCACGAGATCCTGTACCCTGAACCAATGCCCTTCTCAAAGGTCTTAACCAGGGACTCCAAACCTGCACGGTCCCTAGTTGGTATTATCAGATAATTTGTCGATCACCCGTCTGAATTTCTTCCAGTCGGCTCTTTTAGGATTCCTAAACGGCTTTGGTTGATCAATCCTGAGATCCGCCGTGAAGAGAATCCAGTTGTGATCCGAGAAAGACTTCTGACTCCAGACTTTCCTATCCTCAACTTTAAGATATTCGTTGTTTGTAAACAGTGTAGCATCTAGAACTTCTTCCCATCCCTGAAAACTGTCTCTACTTGGGAAGATGAGGGTTGGTGTATTACCTCTCTAAATAAAATCTCTTCCCTGCCACCTCTTTGGTTAGTAGGAGTAACTCATCGATGAGTTATGTGCGGTCGTGGGCCATGCAAACGGAGGAAATATTGACAGCTCTACCATCTGCTGCTTCCAATTTTACCACGGTGAGGTCGATTTTGTTTTAAATGAACTGTTTTTATTTAAAAATTTAAATTGAAACTTTTTACTTTTCCATTTAGAAAAACATTTTTCTTTACCTTTTTCTTGAATTATTCGACTTTTTCCCAACCGTTTTATAGACAATTTCCTATTGACAAACTAATTATATGACTGTTTAATTAACGAATTCTAGTTTTTATATTAAATGATTCTGTGAACAACTTCAACATTTTTTTTTTGTATTTTCCTTATCTACATTTTAAATTAAGCTCGATTTCACGTTTGAATAATTCGAGAAGAGCTAAGTAAAGATTTCGGTTCACCCTTGTAAATATCGCGTTGTTATTGTTGATGGACTTGATGGTGTACTACTCCTCAAAAGTCGAACGTTGCAATAGACATCAGATGTCTTGTTTGTTTGTCAAGTTTACTTTGGGAATTAAAACGCGGCAGTCCCAGACTCCCAATGCTCTAGTCCTGGTTTTCCTTCCTCTGGTACTTGCATACTTACTTGCTACACTCCTTCGCAGGGTGATGTTGCTTGAAAGTAATCTTTCTATCATCGTCGTATATTTAGTCGTCCTTTTTTGTTCCATTCCACTCGAGATGTGGATATGTTTGTTTCTAGGAAAGATAAACTGAAAAGGTTTTTATCATAAAATTTACTTTTCGAAATTTATTGATGCAAAATGTGGGGAAGTTGGTGAAGAGACTTTTACATATGGGTGGATATTTTGACGAGAAGTACAGTTGAGCTACGGGATATGGTGTTCGGGAATTAATTATCTTCGATACAAATGGAATTTTGCCATAGGATGGCAGTTTTCTCCGATAGATCTGACAATCCATTGAATTAATTGATGTTTTGAATATATAATGAAAGCATTAAACTTGTTCGTTATCTGAATTGGTACAGATATTGTGTTATTAGTTTTCTTACATCTTGTTGGACATAGCGCGTCAACTACTCCTACGGACGGCTAGTTAACGATTTCTGACAGGTATCTTTTATAGTCTAAGATCAAATGCAAAATTATGCACCTACCTGTTCTTTTTTTATGAGATGTATCTCAGTGGAAGGGATTGAAGAACGTAATAAAATAAAATTGGGTTGCCTAGCGAAACCAGCGGCAACCATCCTTAATTACCGTAATTATAACTGAATTTTTATACCAGTCGATTTAATTTAACTTTTTAATTATTTGATTGATGTTTTGTTAACTAAATGAAACATCATTTGAAAGGGAATTATGTAAAGAATAAACAAAATGTGTTCCCAGCTTTCTGCCTGCCGTAACCCTGGTTTATAAAAACTTCAGCTTATGCACTTTAAAAACTATTTACAAAATCCAAATTTGAACGAGGGTATAATTATTTTGTACCCAGTAACCTGTGCTGGCCTCGGCCTGTCACTCGTCGTCGTCCGTTGATTACTTTTATAGGCATGTGAACATCGTTCATTCGTTGTACATGCCCCGCCCATTGAAGTCGTTGTAGTTTGACGATTTTCGAAACTTACATCTCACCGTACAGTTCATACAACTCATGGTTGTATGCGCCATCCATCTCGGTTGCAAACTGCCCCGAAACTTCGCCGAAGTACAGTCATTTCCACAAGAGCGTATACTTTGTAACTTTTTAATGCACCATTTCTCAAAGAGTGGTGGGGGACTTTTAGTTACCTGCATTTTTCCTCTTTTTCGCATTGTATAAATTTGGTCATTCTAAGTTCAAGTAGGAGAGTGATAAGACGTCAAGTGAAATGAGTGCGATTTACAAAAAAACGATTCGAAGCTGTGTTTTTAGTAAGTCATCCGAAAGGACCAAAAATGACACCTGCATCGGCCGGAAAGTACCTGAAAGTTTCGACACAGTTTGTGAATAAGTGGTTAAAGCGTTTTAAAGATACTGGAAATGTAGACGATCTACCTGGTAGGGGTAAAACCCGAAGCACTTCAAAAACCCAGGATAAGGCCATCATTGATATTTTTAAGAAAAATCCGTCCGTTACTACCTTAGTGCAAGCAAGGGAAATGTTATCGAAGAAGAATATTTACGTGTCCTTGAATACGATTCGGCGAAGATTACAAGAGGAAAACATCAAAACCAGGTATGCCTTGATGAAACCATTACTTACCGAAAACCAGAAGCGAAGACGTGTAGAGTGGGCTAAGGAAAACATCGATCGTGATTGGGACAACGTGATCTTTACGGATGAATCAAGTTTTGCTGTAAATACGTTCAGGAGACGAGTGTGGGCACAAAAAGGAGAAGCTGTCGTGAACCGAACCGTTAAACACCCTGTGAAGGTCCATGTTTATGGATGCTTTTCTGCACGCGGTTTCGGAAAATTAATAACGTTTACCGGAATTCTTCCTGCTGAAAGGATGATCATTTTGTACAAGAAAGGATTATTGAAGTCTGCTAGGATGCTATATGGCAACGACAACACCGATTGGTTTCTACGATCCGAAACATAGAAGCCGGTTGTGTACACGCTGGAAAGAAGAAAATAACATTCAAGTACTTGATTGGCCTTCGCAATCGCCGGATGCCAATCCTATTGAAAATGTTTGGGGATTAATGAAGCAGAAGCTTCAAGAAGCTTCAAAATCAATCCAAATCAATTTGGAATAATTTATCGACAGACTACGCGGAAAAATTGGCCGAAAGTTGTCACCGAAGATGCCAGTCAATAATCAATAGTGACGGCGATTGGACCATGTATTAAATATAATTGCGAAAATGTATTTTGTATTTACTTTCAATAAAAAATAAAATTTCTTACTTGTAACACTTTGTTTTTATTTTGTGAGGTATACGGTCTTGTGGAAATGACTGTACTTTCCGTTCGAATGGGCTTAGCATGCTTTCGGAGGCTTGGGTTAGGGTCCAGGTTTCGCAACCATAGCGTAGCACTGGTCGTATGATGGTTTTGTACTTATCCGCGGAGCTTCGTGCTTCTGTGCACATGCTTCGATTTCATTATGGGGAGAGCCGAGAAGAAAGTCTTATTTGCTAGCTGTATCCGTCGCTTAATTTCGTCAGTTTCGTTGGCATCCTTTGGCTGCTACTCATGTATGTGAAGTCGTTTATGAATTCGATGCTGAGGCCCCCTACGTTGATGCTCGATTGTGCTGGCGTCCTGGTTCTTGATTGCATCATTACTTTTGTTTTGTCCTCGTTGATGCGTAGTCCAACTTTTTTTGCAGCGGTGTCAAGAGAATGCACAAGTTCTTTTGCATCTATCAGTTTTCGGGACATGAGTAGCGTTCCGCTGTTGTTCGTATCCATTACCCGAATGGCGTATTCAAGTGCTAGGTTGAACCCTGCTTCAAACCAGTACGTTTTTCAAAAAGATCAGTCAACCTGTTGTGGATCCTGATCTGTGAGATGGAGTTGGTCATCGTCATCTTTGTTAGTCGTACTAGTTTTTGCTGGTATACTATAGTATAGAAATTGCAGCATGATGTTGTACCGTGTATATACCACGATTGATACTGGTGTATGCTTGCTTAAAGTCGATAAAAATTTGGTACACGTCAACGTTGTATTCCCAGCACTTTTGCAGAATTTGCTTAACCGTAAAAAGCTGATTGGTTGTGGAGCAACCAGGTCTGAAACCGCCTTGATACTCGCTAATGATTCGTTCAGCGTATGGTTTTATTCTATTCTCTAGAATTTTCGTCAGTACTTTATAGAACGTACAGACTAGTGCAATGCCTCTGTAATTCTCACACCGCAATTTATCTCCCTTTTTGTGGATGGGATCACCTCGTCTTCCCAGATTCGCAACAGTAGTTGGTGTATGACATTTAATAGACTCTTTCCACCGGATTTTGGCAGCTCAGCTAGAATCTCATCAGCATCCAGCGTTTTATTTGGTTTAAGTGACCGCAAGGCGAGATCAACTTCGTCTACTGTCGGAGGTTGTGTAGTGGGGCCATGATCAATACTAACACCATCGATTTGGGCTTCTTGTATAGGGACGTTAGATGTTGAATTCAGAAGCTCTTGAAAATAGGACACCCATCGTTTACTGATGCTATCGGTGTCACTGATGATGTTTCCATCCTTGTCCTTACAGAGTCTAGTCCTAGGTTGGTAGCCGTTTTAATTGTATCTACTAGTCCATGCGCTTGTTTGGTGTTCCTATTTGCTAGGTTTTCATTAATTTTCAGCAACTGCTCGTCAAAGTATTTCCGTTTCTTTCTTCTAATTATTCTATTCGATATTCGCCATAGTTCGTCATATTTTTCTTTTTTGGCTCTAGTTGCACGTTGGATATATTGTCTGTAAGCTTCGTTCTTTGCGTCGCCGTCGAGTGATTTTTTGCATTCTTCATCAAACTAGCCATTTCGCGTTCGGCGGGCTTTGTATCCCACGACTTTCTCTGTGACTTCCTTGATGGTACCCTTAAGATGTTCCCAGAACCCGGGTACATCTTTTTTACTGATTTCATGTAGCATAGGTGATAGTTTTTTGTCAAGGACGACTGTATATGCCTGCCTGCTGTAACGTCGCTCAAGAGTTTGTCAACTGCGGAAATTTTAAGAGGTCTGATTGTCGATTTGTGCACTGAAGAAATTCTACAAAAAATCGTCCGCTCTTCAGTCGTGTACACAGTACACAAGTGAGTGGTGTTTTTTTGCAAGACGAACAGGCAGTAACCCAATAAAATGAATAAGCTACCCGCCCGAAAAATAGAACATAATGGATTGACTCGACAAAAGCCTTGTTCGCATTTGTTTAGTAATTTAGTCGAGTGGCGAGTAGCAAGTAGCTGAGCTACTAGCAACTCACCAAAAATCGTTCGCACCTCAATTTACTAAACTGTACAGTACAGTAGCTTTTTGATGTTCGATGTTTACGTCACGGCAGCTATGAACTGATAAAGGACTAAAATCATCAGGCTTGCACTTGTTTAGTGGATAGTGATGCACGCTGGGGGGCTCTACTCGCCGGAAAAAATCGAGTAGAATGGTTTAAGTATTTAGTCGAGTAGTTTAGCCACTGACTAAAAATGTTGTTGTTCAGACATTTAGTTTACTAAATTAATCGCCACTCGACTAAATTACTTAGCCAAGTGCGAACAAGCCTTAAATCACTTACTAGACTATTCGACAACATTTTTGCTGTTCGAACATATTTAGCTATTAAATCACTCGCCTAGTTCGAACAAGGCTTTACACTAAGTATTGTATATTACTGTTGTTTCTCCTCTTAAAATTTAAAATTAAATACCTGTGTAATTTAGAATTTGCGCAAATGACACTCCATAATTTTTTTTAACATTTTACAGGAAGTTTTATCGGGAGAACCATTATCATTGAAGTTTTTGGACGTTGTAACAATTTTACTTAAGTATTGTGGATCTATGTGTACGACAAATGAGAAGAGTGAAACACAGGCTGTGATCATTGACTTAATTGCGACACTAGGTTTCTTCTGTGCAAATAATAATAAAAATCAGGTAAGACCATCACTCTATTTTCTATCTAAGCTACAATAACAATGATATTGTTTATAAAAACTCTTTTCGTTAGAAATAAATTACAGAATAAAATGCATTAGAACTATTTTAATAATATAATAGCTATTTCCAAGATAAATAATTGCTCCGCATTTCACAAATCTAAATTACAGAATCTGCTTACATCAGAACAATGTTCGATAATAGTAAAAAGTCTTGCAAAATTACCCCTACATTTCAATGTGGTCATATATCCAACATTATTCACAATCATCTACGGAAATGATGATGCCAAGCAAGTGATTGCACGTGATTTTAACGTTGACGTAAGTATACATTTTTAACATAATCTACTTTTAAGGAAAAATTTATAAAGTTCATAATATATTTATTTATCCAACTCTCAGTTTCTGGATGAATACAGCAAATCCGAGGTCGGCAAGAAGAATCGCTTAGTGTCTGTGCTCAAACCAAAACAATAAGTTTATTTTTATTCCTTTTGTGTGTGCGTTATTCACATTTCGAATTAAAAAGAAAAACAATCACAGCAAAGTCTTAAAAAAAACATGATTTAGTGATAATTATCATGCCATAGGTTCTAAAAATAATTATCATTAAACACGCATATTTATAGTGCTAATAATGTCATTGAATATTTAATATAAGAAGCTGAGTTTCGCACTACAGGAATTCAAGTGGCGTAGAATTTGTGAGAACTGTCCCGAATGACCCTAAAGTGTTGGATTTCTTTTTTTCTTCAATGAAGTAAGCAAATAATGTATATCACATCATTCGAAAAAGTGGAAACAAAAAACGATATGTGTTACTAATATTTAGTCATTAATTTATTAACATCTGAATATAATAAATTTTTTATATAAAGTATTGTCTTAAAACTTTTCAAGAATGAAAATAAAGTTATTGGATTAATAATTTTGAAAGAAGTTCTCTTTTACGGAATATTGGTGTTGTAGACGGAAACTTCATTTCTTCAGAAGAAGACAGCTGTGGTAGCTCGACGGGTACGGATTTGGTCTCTTGATCTAGACGTGGCGAGGTCAAATTTAGCCCCGAGCATATTTTTTGTTGATTTGATTGATGACCAACAAGTATTTCATCAGTTATATCGTCTTCGTTGGGATATGGCTTCCGAAAGTCGTAGCCTTCATTCGTCTTGGCCTTCACATCGCTGTTTCCAATCCCACACGCCGAGCAACTTCCTACTGTCTTCTCGTACTGAGTCCTCCCAGCGCTTTTAGATGTTCCACGCGCTCTCACGCCTTTGCCGGTTTCAGCAAAGGCCTTTTTGGAGATTCGGTGTTCGTCCATTGTTTGCGTAACACCTTCCTACTGCAGTTTTCGAATTTTCTCAAATATGGAGGCAATACCGGTCGGATTATAGTTGTGTAGACTTGGAGCCTCGCTTCTCTGTGGATGCAGGTCTTGAATAGGGGCAGAACTGCTTGAACGGTGCGGTTTGCGAGCTGGATCCGTCGTTCCCGGGAGTTTCGTCGCCAAGTTCCGCGATGCTCCTTTCAATGTCATGTTCGCCTAACTTTATCTCAATCACCATGATGACTGTCATCCTTGCCATCATGAGCTCATTGATAACAACATCCTGATATGGCACGATTTTACCGATAAGGGAACTCCACAAAAAGAAACCCAATGTGGTTAAATCACAGGATCTAGATTATTGGTCCCCGATCTTTTATGCTTAGGGTCTTTATCATAGACCCCATCGTAAAAACATTGAAAAAAAAACAGTTATGTTTATTATTTATTTCCTTTGGGGTGTATAAAAGACAATTTACAAAAATAAAACATTTTGATATTTTATTGGCAGCATTTATTCAAATTACAAGTTTTGTTATACAATGCAAAACATGTTCAATGAAATGGATGAACTTTGGTTCTATGTTCGTAGCATTCGTAAGTCTCCACAAGCGCTAATTTCCATAGCATGGAACTACTTAGTATTTTCAAAAGTACTCAAAAAAAATCTACTCAAACACTTTTTTTAAGTATTTAATTCCAAAATGAAATCATTATTTTTTTTTTTAAATTGCAAAAGAAATTGTTGACAAGCTCGGAACACTGTGGAAATTCTGGTGGTACCCACAGGTAGTGGACTTCACAAGGATTTTTCAGATACGGAAGATTGATTGGGAAACCTTTTTTCGTAAGTCAATCAACGGCTTTTGTCCCTTTTCGGTTTCAATACCTCTGAAAGTATGCATTTTACAGAAAAAGTCCATGTCACATTTTTAAGCACACTTTTTTGGGTTTGTTCTCAGAAATGCTGCTCTGAGTCTCATGGTATGGGAACGTACACTGCCATTACAACATATGGAAACTCTTAGCTGTATTTCTTCTTTAAGCAAGGGAAGGCAGCATGTTCCTTTTAAGAATGTCGATGTGAGCACCTTGATCCACATTCCACAGGCACATAGATCAAGATGCGCCGACACATCTTAATTCCTGTCTGCTTGTTTACTTCGTTTTAGATACGACGACGAAAAAAAAGATTTTTAGTACGGTAGTCATCCACACTAACTGTAGATTTTGATCTAATTACTTGATTTTGAAGTAATTGAAAAAACTACTCATTACATTTGAAAAAGTAATTTGCCATGCTTTGCTGACTTCTAGTCGATTTCTTTTCTTTGTAATGAGGTTCGTAGCAGCACTGAATCGACGTTCTACTATAGATAAGAAGATGGGAAGGCAATTAGCATCTTACAATGTCCAATGATGTTGGAGATAACATTGATATTTGTTTCTGTAGCCAGAATTTGTTATATCCTTGTTTTATTATTGGTTTCAGCTTCTCTTTTTTGGATAAATCAATGACTTCTTCCTGTATTTCTATGGATCCATCTAAATTTATGGGTCTACTCGCAAAAGGGTCCAACACTCCATCTGGGATATCCAAACGGAGAATGTCTGCAAATCTTTGGCTGAAGTCAAAATGAAGAGCTGTTAAATGCTGCCAGTTCAACTCGTTTTTTCAGTTTCAAAATCCATATTTGTAAGCTGAGAGCATCCTTCTCTCCCCAGGTTATTTTTTGTACTATTACAGTTTTGCCTCGAACGCAGACTCTATACTTTTTGTTTTGATTAAATTTAATTTATCACCATGTAGCTTCAAATTGATTTCATTAAATTTTGTCTCTTTTTGAATTAATCAAATTGAGCCGCAAATCATTATCTTTACTTTACAGGAATCCAAAACCGAACCAAACGTGCGCTCACTCAGATTTCTGGCGACTTTAATGTTGTCGAAGAAAGACAAAGCGTACAGGTAATACATTCGGTATTGCTTGTTTTAAATATTCCCGATGCCGCCCTACCATTGCTAGAACGCCGCGCCGCCAGTAGCAACCGAGAAAATATTATTCCTTCTCATCAAGCTTTTTAATTCATTAAAAAATGTTTCACCTTTCGTATCAGTTTCCAAGCATTTCGAAAATAACAATTCTTGGGCAATATTACCTTCTTTTACAAACCGCAGATAAGCTAGAACTAAAGCTTCGTTTCCTGGCAAAGTAGATTCGTCAAGATGTATTGAGAATTTTGACGTTTTTAGTTCATGTTCACACTGCGGACAATCCTCCGACCAAATAGAAAAAAAAAATCAGGACAAAAGGCCAAATAAGCATTTCCTCAACTTCCAGACAATCCTGAATACAAACAATAATAATTGTCGCCCGAAGCAATCAATTGACTCGGGTCTTTTAGCTTCACAACCCCTGTCGAGTTCCGAGGTGAGGTGCATTGCTTTCGTATCTGTGCAGTAGTCCTCAGGGATAATTAGAAATATCTTTCGCTTGTCATTCCTGATTTACCATTTAATCTTCCTGATATCATGTTCAAAACTTCCCGTTGCATATTTTCCTTCTTTCATTTTCAATTGTCAACTTTCGATCTCGCCCGTAGTCGCAGTTTCAATTGTCACTCAATCCAGAATGGTGTAGGGTTAGACGGTGAGTAGTCAGCCCACCCGCATATACACTGCTCTACACTAGGATCAATTCATGTGTTGTTGATATGTTGTATGAAGCACTGGCTCGAAAACGGCTGCATGATTCTTTACATTTCCTTCGCTGAATGAATCGATTTTTGGCGGAGTGTAGATGGAAGTATCTACGCTGCGACCGTATTTCATTGAAATCAGTCAAGCATTCCATTCACGAGTATTGTCCAATTCGAACGCAAGAAATCATTCGAATTGTCACAAGTCACAAGGACTAAGCACGAGATGCATGTTCGCCATCAATTTCGATTCGCGTTGAGTGACTGCGAACTGAAGCGGGACAATGATAACAGGTCGGGCACAATAGCAACCCCTTGCAAGTGGAAATTAACGTCCATATGGCGGGATTAAAATTTTCGTACGATGTGATTTTATGAAGAAATTGCAATTGGAAAAAAGCATAGACAGCGGTCTTTTATTCGGACGACATCAAACGTGAAATTTGTGTACGATTTTGAATGTGAAGGATGTGAATTAAAAATGACAATTTTCCTTGGCGCTCTATTCATTCCAATAATTCGAGGGTTGATTGTTAAACATTGTTTTTCTTCAATATACACCAGGGATACATTAATGGATGACAATGTTTTTTTTAGAAATAATAAAATCGTTTGTATTTTGGTATGACATATATATTTATTGACATAAATGAAGCTAATTCCAAAGTTCAGAGTTGAAAAGAGTTAGAAGATAGAAAAAACTAAAAACAAGTTGCATGTCACTCCCCTTCTTCTTGGGCGCTGTTGACCGAGTCAATGTTATCATGCAGGTATTACCACCTCCAATCATCCGAATTCAATGACTGCGTCCTCCAGATTTTAACTCTTGCTAGCTATTACTGTCTCCCACTGCTTCCTATTTTGTAAGGTCATCATCATCGTGGCGCGACAGCCCGACGTCGGGTCTTGGCCGCCTGGATCATTGTCCTCCAATTATCTCGGTCACGTGACCGCGTCCTCCAATTTTGGGAGCCCAGCAGCTGCGCGGCGTCCACACCTACTGAGCTCTCCCAACGAGATCTCGGTCGTCCTCGTAGTCTCGCTCCGTCGACTCGTTCTGCATTCATTACTCTCTTAGGCATGCGATCATCGTCCATTCTTTGTACATGCCCTGCCCATTGAAGTCGTTGTAGTTTGACGATTTTCGAGACTTGCATTTTGTAAGGTAGTGTAGACAAAATAAAACACTTATGTAACCAATCAAATGTCTTCCGTCTGAGCAGAGAATATCTGTTTCATTGACTAGATAAAATCACACCGACCCCACATTGGGCACCAAATTTTTTCCAGACCTTTTCGATCATTTTGTTTTCTACTGTAAATTTTCAGTGATGTAGCATCCTTAAGATAGTTTTAAGATAGCTTATAGTAAGGTCTAAAAAGATTTCGGATTTAAAAAAAAAGACGTGAACGGATTAAGCTACATGCCTAAAATTTGGTAAGAATTTGACGTAGTTCAAAGCTAAATTTAAGAAAGGGTTCCCATACCAATTGCCTTAACCTCTCCAATGAGACATGGACGCTTCAACATCTCTAGCAATGCCTTCCTGACGTTTTGTTAGCATATAAATTTCGAATGTTGCAGTTGCTAGCATGCAGCTCCAAGCTTGGAACACTGTTGGAGTTTTTTTTTCTAGTTCAATTTTTTATTACGCACCGAGGAAATTATCCGATGAACTTTAGATTCAAGCATCGCAGAGTAGTGACAACGATATTATCTGTCCGATAGACCTACTTTTTCCTCCACTACCTTGAATAATCTTTCTCTCGACATGATCCACTAGTGTCTCGATCATTTAGCCGGAGTAATCAAGATCTATCTCACGTATCGAACCCGGGGAATACATATAACGTATGTTCAGGGATACCGTAAGGATATTTACTTGGTCCTTTATTGTGGAACATTTTGAACTATTGGAGCTTCTCTGAAGATCAAAGGCGGAAGCAGTATCATAATTTCCAAGCCAGCCATTTAGGGGGATATTAGACTCTAAGCGGACCTTCGGAGAGCACATCAAGGATGTATGTGAATAAACGGCGATTGCGAGGGTAGCGTCGGCAAGAATGATATCAAACAAAGGAGGCCTTAGACGAACCAGTAGGTTGTTATGAGCCTGGGAAATATTGTGAAAGATATGCTTCGATCAGATCGAAATTAGGAGGCTGTATGTCGACATTCATGAAGAGCTCCGCAAGGAGGGGAGAGACGCGTCAAAGTGGCGGCTAGTTAGCCAACCTCACCCCGCGAAGTAATATTTAACAGTGGTTCCGTGGGGCATCCGGGGAAGATGGAGATAGGTTTTTTACCTGAAGAGTAGTTGCAATAGTAAGATAAAAATTTCCTGTCATCGCCATCGTATCCTATTGCGCCCCCAGTAGCGAACTGCCGGCATTGCTATAGGCAATTAGTAGTAAGTACTCTATGTTTTAATTGCTTTGTGATGCCTTAAGCATGACACATCGTCATATCACGATATGGCTTCATGATACTTTTTAATATAGCAAAACCCATATGTTCAGAGCGAGAAAATTTTTAGAAATACATTCTCATTTATTTTTTACTTTTTTTAATTCAGTTTGTTTTGCCCTTTCTTCTTGCAATACCGCAATGAGGATTTGGTACTATAAAATGATGTTTTTTTAAGCAATTTTATTGGCCACGTTGATTTTCGGCTATTCAAATCCGTCATTGAGAACTTTAGTGGTTACTCGTACCTCTAAAGGTCAATCTAGGAAACTTTTCCGCAGCTTTAGCCGTGCCCAAGAAGCACGCTAAACCTATACTAAATTGTATATTAAACGAGTTAATTGCTTAGGATTTGTTTATTATTTTTGAGCGTGCAAATTAGAACGTTTTGCATTTCCTCTATTAGCTTCACTGCGTTTTTTATATCAGATTCGTGCCTCCAGAGAAAAATTATCTGTAAGTTATGTACGTTTTTGCTAATGTTATCTCATGGTGAGTCCATATTCCGTGAATGCTTTAATACTGTTATTTATCTCTGAAGTGG
The DNA here is from genome assembly GCA_964017055.1 of Chloromyia formosa. Taxonomy (NCBI): domain Eukaryota; kingdom Metazoa; phylum Arthropoda; class Insecta; order Diptera; family Stratiomyidae; genus Chloromyia; species Chloromyia formosa. The sequence continues at coordinate 26,461,678 of OZ024815.1, read as the reverse complement.
TTTTAAAACATAAGTAACGCAACACGAAAAAGGGGAAAAAATCGTGTTCGACGTGTAGATAATATAGGTACATATACTCGCACAACGAATAAAAGGCGAATAAAGTACCTGATTTAGGTGACACGAAAACGCCTCGCATGGTAAATATGGCGAAATGCGAATGGCAGTGAGACAGTAGGTGAAGAACACGAAATGCGCTCATAAAATGGGTTAAGTTATAGTTTAAGAGCATTCGTTTCAGATAAGGGGAAGCTAAGGTATAATATACGGCAGTGTTGTTGTCAATGATGGTTCTGGTTTAATAGCCGCCATAGCAAATTTTCATATCTGAATATTTTTCGACCGCCAATTTATGGGAACCCAGAGAAAATCAATTTTTTCGTAAGAGTAGCAGCCAACCAAGTTATCGGCTTGATAAAAATGTTTCGTGAAATCGCACATTTTTCGTGTTCAATGCGATTACTTTTGCAAATTGCAATAGTTTTTCGGAATCAATTATTAATAAATTTGGTTCCCTGAAACAGATAAGCAGATGTGAGATAACCCTGGAATCTGAATATATATTAAGATTGCTCGTGTTCATTTTGAAAGTGTATTTGATAAAAGTATATTTTTTTTAAGTTTCACATTTAAATGAAATAAAAAATGGTTGTTTGTGCAAGTGGAGCCACAACATGCCGCACTGTGGGGCAATAGCGACAAAATTGAATAAATAAAAGGTCCAATGTCGTCTAGGGAATCAATTTTTATTGTTTTTATCCTTGGCTAGTTGAAGAATTAGGATCCTATTCACTTTACTTTTTTTAATCGAATGAGATCAACTGCAACTCCATATACGAATAATCAATCAATCAGCTCAAGATACTCGTATATGTATTAATTTCTTCCCTAATTTTTTTTTAGTAATTAGGGTATTTCCAAATTATACAGTGCTGGGGAAAATTTTGCTCAAACCTTTTTATTCCCTGCTCCGCAAAAATTCAAATTCGCAAATTTTTTATTGGCTGGGGCAATAAAAAATTATTTGTATCCTGTCTACATGTTTTCGGATGCGTCGAGATTTAAACTACATGTTGGCGATGGAAGAATCCTTGTGTGGCGGGAACCTCGAGAAAGGCTAAAGGCTATGAATGCCTAAGGCACAATTCTCCAATCCGTTTTGCAGGACTTGCAAGTAAATCGCTGCTGTTGCTATGGTTTTACACGTTCTTCTTACGTTATTATCAAGAAATGTCAATTAAACTATAAAACGCCCTTTATGGCTCGTTTGCTCAATGTCTAGTTAAACTGTCAGTTAGCTATCAGGGACACTAAATTAAACCTTAGCGTATTTAACGCTAAAATAATGATGCAATCGAGGACAAGGACGGCTGTACAATGGGACCTCAACATCGAGTTCGTGCAACTTGTCAAAGGACACCAACGCAACTAACGAAATCAAGCGACGGATACAGCTAGCTCAAACGTATTTTTGTCGGTTCTCCCCATAATGAAATCGAAGCATGTGCACGGAATAACGGAGCTCCGCGTGTACAAAACCATCATACGACCAGTGCTATGCTATGGCTGCGAAACATGGACCCTAACTCAAGACTACGGAAACACGATAAACACATTCGAATGCAAGGTTCTGCGGTGAATTTTCGGGGCTGTTTGCGATCGAGATGGATGGCGCATCCGGTAACACCATGAGTTGTATGAACTGTACGATGAGCTGGAGGTTTCGAAAATCGTCAAACTACAAAGACTTCAATAGGCATGTACAACGAATGGACGATGATCGCATGCCGAAGAGAGTAATTGACGGACAACGAGTCGACGGAGCGAGACTGTGAGGAGGACCGGGAACTCGTTGGGAGAACTGGGTATATGCGGACGCCGAGCAACTACTGGGTTTCCAAGATTGGAGGATGCGGTCACGTGACAGACATAACTGGAGGACAACGATCCAGCTGGCGAAGACCCGACGTCGGGCTGTCGCGCCACGATGATGATGTATGCAACGCTCAAAACATGATAATGCAGTAGAGAAATCAACTTGACGTGTGGGCTACCTAACAAGTAACTTGTTTTGTGTAAGCAAATTCAGTTGTTGGTCACTTCGAGTATCCCTCTGGTTTATGTAAGTGTCCCCAAAATGTCGACGAAAATAGTTCGTGCGGGTGTTGCTGATGCAACCTTCTGCTAGTTTGTTACTGAGCGTTTTGAAAGTTGTGTGAACGACAAGATAAAAATAATGAGCATTACAATGTACAAATAACGCGGATCTCCGTTACGTATTTGGGTCGGCAGACCAGATATTTGACCAGAAACATTCGATGCCCCATCGTAAGACTGACCTCTGAGTAGTGATGCCAAAGAAAAATGAAACCGGAATATAGAGGGCTACGCCCGCAATTCGAGGGTTTTGTAGCAAGCGCTTATTTTGGCATGTAAATACTGGCTCCCTGTTCTTCTTGGTACCCCTCAGCTGTATAAAAACACCATAATTAAATGTTTTACCCATGATATAGTATCCTACATGCCAATTCACAAAAAGACTGCATCTGTCACCTCTCAAAGTAATAGTTTTAATACGAGAAGCTGTAGATAGATATGTATGTATACGAGATAAACTGTCCCACTCTTCGAGATGCTTAACCATTCATATTAAGACGACATTGCAAATTGCAAACTTGTGTAACGGCTTCGAAATTCAGGGCGGCTGGGACAAATTACGGTCTAATATTTTTTCCTCCTCCACTCTTCCCCTTTCTACAAATCTCAAGAAAATGCCAAAAATGGAATGTACTCAACATTACCTTTCTCACGACACCCCACTTGGCTATACCAGTGGATAAAATTTTTTTTCCTTAATTTCGCCTCTATGTGGACCCCCTCCCCTCCCCCCTCCCCCCTCCCCCCCTCTTAAAGTTGGCCAATTACAACACAACGCTATCTCCAGCAAATTATAGCATTTCTACACATTCTCGCCGAATTATGTGTGCAGCTTCAGCCGTTCGTAAGATATTCTATGAACAGACGGACAGACAGGTATTTGACCGATTTTGTAAGATTTAAGACACAAAACCCTAAAAAAATTAACTGTGTGAATAGTTATTGTTAGGATCACCAATCACCAATCTTCACCCTTCCAAAGTTGGTTCATTAAATAACTGCAATTCGCACTACGAAAAACAACATGTAAGTAGTACACGCATATCTATGCGTGAGGCCGGTAGGTGTATTTTTTGTATGGATAGTGTCAAAATGCATAACTTTAAGTCAATGTACTATTATTAAATATCATGTCATTGTAATGAAACTTAGAGGTATTATTGCCTATGATGTTGGTTATCATCAGCCATCAATATTTTTGACCTAGGGTGTGCTTGAGGGGTGCAGGGGTGTGCTAACTGCAACTATAGAAATGTACTATTATTAACCTTTTTGGATGAGATTTAAAAATTCTATTATTTTCGGTTTTCTATGCTAGTGAAATGCCGCTTTTCTGTAAATTTTCATATGTCTAGCTATAACGGTCTCGAAATGCAAGGGGGGGGGGCAAACTCGGACCACATATTTTCCCCTCTCCCTCTTTTCCCCTTTCTTCAAATTTGAAAAAAATTCCAGAAATGGAATGTACTCAACGGTACCTTTCTTATGATACCCCACTTGCCTATACCAAACGAAAAAAAAATTTCGACCTTCACCCCCCCTTAAAATTGACCTATTACGACGCATCGCTTTCTCCAGAGAATTATAGTATTTCTACATATTTCCACCAAATTTCATGCATGCAGCTTCAGCGGTTCGTGAGATATTTCATGGACAAACGGACACACAGACGGACAGACGGACGCATGACCGATTTCATAAGGGTTTTGTTTTTATACAAAACCCTAAAAAAATGGAAGTCGTAAATTTTTTTTTTGGAAAAATCGTAAAAATAGTACATTATAAAAACTGTAGTGAGAATCAAGCAAAATGCATATATTAAGGGTCGATTACGCGACTCAGCTAGCACTGTTATCATAGTAAAGCTCCACATACACGACAAGCATTTTGGTCGCGAGCATGCATCGAACCACGGCAAAATCAATAGAATTTTTTCTATTAATATTTGATTTGCTTTGATGCATGTTCGCACCCAAAATGCTTGTAGTGTATCAAAACGCATGGCGAAGTTCAGTAAGATTAGTAAGCTGAAGCAGAACAGGAGAGTGATGCCGATTTACCTTCTCTTGCAGCCATCTAGGACCATAATATAATGTACATTAGCTGCGTTTTTTTTTATACAGAGCAGAATAGAGTGAGATAAGCGGCAAAAAAAACGATCGAGTGCAGATTACAGTAGCGAACACGAAAACGAGGCATGTCCTTGCTGGGAGTGTGTTTTGTTTAGATAGCATTCAAATGGCAACTCAAACTTCAAGAGGAAACTTAAATCCTTAGTGCATATACAATCGAACAAATTTGCTTTAGGCAGCAGAATCATTTTGTATGTTTACTATTCCATATAATTACACAAAATGAACATTTTATTGACAGGAAATGAATTTTATGTGCTTCCCAAACTGTAAACTGCCCAACAACTTCGACGCCTGCACCACCTGCATTTCAAAATGTGAAAATACTAACGGAGCAGCATTCTTGCAATAAGCTTTTATCCAGAGCAATTCAGACCAAATTGTTAGCATAATTGTGTGGTGTTAACCTGCTCTGCTCTGTATAGCTGTTAAAAAACCGCGCCTTTTAAATCACTATTCGGGTCGATCTATTTTTTATTTTTATTCTACAGATGGCTAATACGGATAAAATCTCTGAAAACTGTTGGGACAAATTACGCATTATTAATGTAATTTTTCTATGATCGGGCCAAATTCCCTTAAACTTAATTTCTCGCCAAATACACCCCCCCCCCTCCCTTTCTTCTTCCAGATCGTCTACCCACTCGGGCTGGAGACGACCTGCCGGCCCTGTTTATATTGGATAAAAGAGTAACCTATACATTTTCATAATAAAAAGTCAATATGCTGATTTTGTAAAATGCAATCGACTTAAAGTTCCATGTGTAAGTTCATCTCATCATTCACCGCAAGAATTATCATCAAATTCATCACACATCCATTCTTCGAAATATGTATCGAACAATTGAACGAAAGTTTGTTTTGTAGAATGTAACCGATACGTTCGACCACCGTATCGAAAACAAGAGTCTTGCTGTGGGGTTGAAACAACTCTTAACCATAACAAGCCGGTAAAAATAAACAGAAAGGGTTGAAAAGTATTAGATGTCAATATGTATTGAAGCATATCAATGTCAGTTGTGGATGGGTAGTATAAAGTAAATCATATCAAATGTTTCATTGGTGAATTCAAATGCACAAAAGTAAAGATGATATCCCACCCCATCATTGTCTCGCTAGTAATTAGTTGACTTTTCGTACGTTATACTATTCCACAAGGGTGACACGTGTCTGATAAATTAATTTATTTAGGCATAATTAAGGGTATATAATGACGGTGAAGAGTTGATGGGGTAGTTTTGTACGTATGTATGAAACAGTAAAAAGTTGTTGTGAGACTGTCTATTGGAAAGTCGTAATACGAAATATATTCAAATATCTTTGTACAGAAAGAAAATTTATCTAAATACTTATGTACTCGTATGTAGGGTAAAAGCAACAATGATCGACGTATTAAGGATACCAATGACGAATATGAAACAACCATCAGCTGTACGGAATATTTGACGAACTAAAATCCTCCGAATTCATCAAGTTAAAAAGGATCCAGTGGAGAAGTGATAAAGAGTTAATCACCTGATTCCCGAAAAGTTCTTCGTGAAGAAGTGCGTTACGATACGAGGAATCCCGGAAAAAAAACTCAGAAGCGCCAGTAAGGGATAATTTTCCATTACAAAAAAAAAAAACGTTTTAGTGATTTCCTTATTTTAAATATATTTGTTATATTTGTCATCCCATCAAGCTCCGTCTGGCAATACAAATTAGACTTTGGCTACCATTCTTGGTCAATTGTCCTTTTGGATTTGAATTTGTATGTTTATCTCGTATCTAACCCACATCTTATTCCGCAACTCTGTACGTTCTTCATGAAAAGGACTCTTCCAAACAGGAAATTAAAATCTCGATGCATGTTTGAGGGCGAAATCTCCCATAACTTGCTATCTTCCCTGCTTTGTGTCAATCCATTGTTTTTTCTATACATCAAATACTCAACAGTAGCATGTTAATGTGTAAATATCTTACCATTGATTCAGCTCTTGGCTTTAATGTATTCCTGACCGAAGTGTAGGCAACTGAGGAAATCCTAGGAATCCTATTTAAAATTTTCTTTTATATTGAGCTTTTATTGAACTTTGAAGTGGCCATTGAAAACAACATACAGGAAAAGTGACGAACAATTTCAGAAAAGGATTAATGGAAACATATTTGAAGAGTTTAATGGATTGTACAGTGGAAGATGAAGGTGTACTTGAAAAAGAATTATGGGAAATCTGACTATGATGGTGCCATGAAATAGGTTGGTATACTTATTGTATATTTTGTAGTACAAATAATGAATTTGAACAAATCACAACTTTTCTGAATATAATAGTGTAGCCGTTCGCACAAATTTACTTTGCTTTTCGAAGTCCTGCAAGAAATATTTCTCGTATGCTCGAAAAATATAAATTGCAACTTCGAAGATTTTTATTTTGCACTATTTACGTTGTAAGCATGGTTTCATTTTGAAATTAAACACTGCTGTACGAACAAAGTCAAAGTACTTAAAAACTAATTACAACGTGTTCAATAGTAGCTTGCATTCAACTAAAGTTTAAAATAATTCCCTGTGTGGACGACTTGAAAGGTTATACCTGTTTATTTTCGTTTAAAAGTGAATTGGTTGAACGTTAACTTTGTCTCTCGGTAATTCGCCCCTATACTTTTCTATACCGAGCCTGTATGGTGGCCAGCGTTGCCAACTCTATCCAGAAGTAAGTAGATCTACTTATATTTACGCTTATCTACTACAAAGTTTTACTTTGAAAAAAAAAAATATACCAAATTTAAGTTTTGGATCCAGCAGTCTATAGTTGTCTGTCAAAAAATTACACAAATGAACATTTTATTGACAGGAAATGAATTTTATGTGCTTCCCAAACTGTAAACTGCCCAACAACTTCGACGCCTGCACCACCTGCATTTCAAAATGTGAAAATACTAACGGAGCAGCATTCTTGCAATATACCAAATTTAAATTTTGGATCCAGTAGTCTATAGTTGTCTGTCAAAAAATTTCAGCTAATATCGGCTGCCAACATTTAATAATAATTTACATAATTTATGATGTTTTAGTTTCCTTGCTGAGAATGCCAAAAATCAAATAGCAATCAACTATTTGTCAACTGTTTATAAGTAATAAACCTTTAATAACGACTGACAACATTCTCATCTAAAAGCAACAATATAAGAAAATTTTAACATCATAAATTTATTTATATGCTGGCAGCCCCTATTGCGGAAATTTTTGACATTCAAGCACATATTACTGGATTGAAAATACCATCTGATCAAATTTGACCCGGACTGGTCAATTTAAACTGCGCGCGTAAACCGAATCGGTAACATTTTTTTTTCCTAGGTTGGTACAACCTTCTTTGACATTCGTGTGAAGTCTGACCGAGATATGTCAATTAGTGAGTGTTTGGCAGCTATTTGTTTACGACGCAAAAAGTTTGTCTGGCGATTTTTTGGAAAAACAACGTCGAGTAGAGATTGCGAAAGGATGCTTGCCAACGTAGCTGATGACCCTACATTCATTAAACGCATCATTACTGTTGACGAGACGTGGGTTTATGAATACGACGTCGAAACTGCCCAACAATTTAGCGAATGGCGCACCAAAAATGAGCCGAAACCGAAAAAACCACGCCAAAGTCGGTCGAAAATCAAGGTAATGCTAATCTTTTTCTTGGATTACCATGGTGTGGTTCACCATGAACTCGTTCCACCGGGTCAAACAGTCAATAAGGTATACTACTCGGCCGTTGTGAGGCGTCTACGTGAAGCTATTCGCCACAAACGGCCAGATTTGTGGGCAGACAATTCGTGGATTTTTCACCACGATAATGCGCCGTCACATTGCAGCCTGATTGTGACTGAATTTTTGGCCAAACACAAAACGAAAGTCATCGCTCAGCCACCGTATTCGCCAGATTGGCAACCTTTTAGTTTCCGGGGTTCCGCCTGGGGAAATCACTTTTCACTCGGATTTTTGCCACTTTTCACTCGCGTCACTCTAAAAGTCAAGAATTTGCAAAAAAAAGAAATTGTTTTTAATTTTTGTTTTAAGTTTTTATTTTTTTATATCTAAATTTATTTTTTTCCTAATTTATACTGAATGTTTGGTATATTGGAGGCATGGAAAATTGAAATATTCGCAAATACCCTTGCGTGGGCTGGGCTGCGCTCGCTACGCTTGCTCCGCGCTTAAGGGATCGCAACCCTCAGTATCGCACAAACATGAATGCTCGCTTCGCTCACTCTGCGTGCAACAGCATTTTGATTAGTTTTAAACACACCAACCATTCAGTATAAATCATTAGAACAAAAAAAAAAGGGAAACAAAAATTAAAAAATTAAGATTAAACATTAAAAAAAAATTGAAATTAATAAAAAATATTCTTATTTTTTTTTTTGCAAATTTGAGAGTCTTAGAGTGACGCGATTGATAAGTGACAAAAAATCCACGTGAAAAATGATTTTTTTACCCCGGCCCCGGAAACTACAAATATCCCACTTTTCTTGATAAAATATACTTAACGGAAAATGAATTGGGAACGCTGATGGTGGCCGTTTTATAATTTACTCGTCACAAATCGAGGCCGTTCGATTCATTCTGGTTCTTTGTCCGATTGTATCTAACGGGGCTATCATTATATTGTAAGAAGGCCGGCTATTCTAAATTCACTGTCTCTTTCCTTGAGAATATGAAGACTATATAAAGAACGGAAATCAGCTTAAATTTTTGGTACCCGTTTACACACTGTGACATATTACACACACCACAAAAATGTTCCCCCGGCTGTCAAATAATTTGTTGTGATTTTCAATCATACCGCAAGCCAGGGAGCACCAGTTGATAGGAGAAAGTAGGCAAAGAAAAAAAAATAGTAAAAAGCTGACACAAATTGCAGCTTTCAGTCAGTTAATTTGACAAACGGGGGAAAAAGAGTGTAGGCTATGAAAAAAAATGTATACGAAACACGTATGGAGATGTGTGATGATAGCCTCTCTTCAATACATGTTCCATACTCTCAGCTCTTTCCAGACTTTATATATTATACATAGATGGTTTTGATAATAGTCGTGTTCGAGACAAGCGGAAAGATATCAAGAATGAATCGAACGGCCTGAATCTGTGACGAGCGAATTCAAACATACAGGTAATTTGTCGCGTGATGGGGGCGAATTGTGCGCCCAGTATAGAATAGTATAGGAGCGAATCGCCTAGAAAAAGTTGACGTTAAACCAATTCACTTTGAGCTTTGATCCAGATGTGATCCCATACGAGACCTGTATCAAAGGCCGGCCAGTAGTTTTGTTTGAAAATTGATCTTGTTAGAATGAATTCACCGGGGCTATTAGCTCAACGATGATCATTCAATCTGTATTTTTCTCGGATATGCTTATTTATTACACACTATTCAGTGTTTTTAAATGAATTATTCATACAATGCAAAGTCTCACCTGATTACATCAATTTGTATAGGATAAAATGACTAATCCTTCGATTTCAGGGCAATAAGAAGCAGATGCTTAGCTATCAATCATCCTTGTTCGGCTTTAGACGATTCTGTCGTCTTTTGAGTGCCATACGTTTGAATCATATAAATCATAATTTTAAAGAACATTTTCCGAACCATACAATGATAGAAAAGTTTCCTTTATTTTCTTGTCTTACACGGCCAGTGGCCAATATAAAAAGAAATGTAATCAGCCCGTATAATTTGCTTCCGTAAGCACCTGCGTGATCGTTGTTCACCTTGACAACTTGTTTGACCATTGTCTTGGATAATAGTCGGAAGAAGTTGTTTTTTTTTTTCGAATAGATACTTTGTTTAAGTGCAAGAGAATGTTTTTGTCATGGGAGCCGGTTTTTGAGTGCAGTGATATTGCAAAGTAGATTTTTACAACACAATTTGATTAGAGTCGTAAATTTATCAAAGTGTATAGGTCAGTGGTATTTTGCCAAAAATGCATGGTAACTGCAAAATAAGAAATTGCATAGATATTTTCATTTTTTTCTAGAGGGGAAATTGACCGGAAAAAAAATTCTTATTGACACCTAAACAAATACATCTTCCGGCCTCTCCGTCACTTACGCTTGCAAATTGGTCAGTTGTCATTCTGCTTTCTGCATTCGTATGTAGATGCTTTGCAGTAGTGTAGATAGCTTTCACTAGAGGGAGGGGATGTGTTGCCGGCACCATTTTTTTTTAATATGTGCCGGGGCAGAATTTGAACCCTTAACCTATTGAATGAACATCAACGCAAAGACCTACTACGCTGTCATTTTAGATGAAAATTGATTAAATATGAAACCAGCTACCAACGAGCTGGCAGATACAATTTTGCAATACTCTTCGAAGCAGTTAACGAGGACGACTAGCTGAGTGTCATCAATAAAGTCGTTAGAAAGTTGGTTCATGATATTCTTGATGACTGTAGATTTTAAAACGTTGATGAGTTTAGGATATCAAATTTGCTAAGAGACTAACCTGAAGCGCATCGAACAGGTCTGGAATTGCAAATTTTTGTCGTGAAGAAGGAGGATAGGAAAACTATACTGCCATTGTATATTTCCAAAGTATTTAAATGGCATTCTATTCCATAGCAAAAATTACTGATACTAACCTTGTATCTGTGTTCAAGTCTTGACAATCGAGTTGAGTGAAGTCGACCACTGCAAATCCAAGCTGCTCGCTATGGATGAGCAGGCGTTTTATTTGGCAGAAATGCTTTCCAGCCCTTAGTCCCTGGTTTCTTCAACACGATGGATCAAGTCATCAAATGCTGCCTTGATCCATTGGGGCAGGAGTGACATTCATTCACTTATCATGTCATTGAAAATATGTATCATCACCACATAGAACTTAGCAGGAGGCCCAGCGCTACTATATAGACTGTGCATTTGAAGAAGGTGTCATTATAAAGGGGCGCGAAATCAAATTCCTAATTGAAAAACGCTATATAACGCTTTAAAAATCATAAAGAATCCTTAAGGTAAAGTCTAAAAAGGTTTCGGTCCTTATGTCTCGTGACTAACCGTACCAGGGAGTCTACTCGATTGTTCACTTCGATTTCATCGACTAGATAAAATCGCGCTGACCTCACATTGGGCGCAAAATATGGTGAAGCCTTTACATCCAATTTTTTTTTCAATTTTTCACTTCAAATTTTTACTGAAGTAGGATAAAAAAAAACGTTCCGTCCCTTAAGATAGCCTAATGTTTTGATTTTTGTGTCTTGTCACTAACAGTATCGCGCGTATGTTTTGACTGACCATTTCAGTTTTATTGATTTGAAAAAATCACACCCACCCCCACATCGGACGCTCAATATTTGCCTTATCGATTTTCTACAGTAAATTTTCAGTGATGTAGGATCGAAAACAGCTTTAATGTAGCCTTAGGATATCTTTCAAGTAGTTTATGGCTCTGGTAAGGTCTAAAGAGATTTCGATGTTTGTGTTTTGTGACTGATGATATTACTTCAAGTTAGGGTTGTGTATTTTAGTTAAAGCAGTATTTAGAACTCGTCAATTTCATCATTAGTTTTGGTACCAACAACACAAAGACGCCAATTTCTAATATTTGGGAACTTTTTCACAAATTAGGAGAACAGTGAACTTAGCGTACAGACATTTTGATGAAGGTCTCTCCATGGATATGGATGAAGGTCTGTCGATTCCCTTTTGAGTGGAAAGTTTGAGTGTCAATGAGATTTTTCGCCTACAGTTTGCTCTCTTGCCTATCTTCATCAAAATGAAAATCCTCGGTTAGTTCACTGTTCTTAACTACTCGTACAAGTACAATATAAAGGCTCACTTTCGCTTTTTGTTCGCTACTATACATGCTATGTTGGACTGTTACCAGTGGATAGAATAAGAAGTATCTGCAAGTTATTATTACGAACATTTTCTGAAGAGCTATGCCGAGTTAATACACATTGAATATTAAAACTTTATCTCCATGAACGTTCTGTTATGTGAAATAATCAAAGCCAATAAAAAGTTGGTTTCAACTTATGCGGTTACCATTCACAAACACATTGCCCTCAAAATATTAAAAGTTCCCATCCGATCCTAGAATATGTAGTTCCAATAGTTGTCCGGAATACCATTAAGACTGAATTTCTCACAGAATTTCTTCAATGCTTTCATGGCACAGAAAGGTCCCATCTCTATTTCAATTCGAGTCAATTGCTACAATTATCCAAAAATTTCTCAGAGCAATCGAAGATCACGACCGTATTCCCAAAAATCAATGGTTACATGCACTTAAGTTAAGTGCAAGCGCCTCTCATCTTGTTGTATTCAACAGTAATTTCAAAAATAGTATGATCGGTGCCGGACTATATAATTACAGATGAAATTGTTGTCCAAACAATATTCCCGGGGTGCCACAAATTAGGCTTCTAAAGAGTGCGCCGTCTAAACACTCCTAGACCATGTCCGCTTCGAAAAGAAAGAGCTGGAGACTAGATGACTGTTTCTGATACCCAAACACTATTTGGACGATTAATATATCAATGAGGTGCTTGACTTTGAAGGATCTGAAAATGCGTTCAGTTTGGTCGTCTTTGGCAAAATAGGAGTAGATATTGTATGGGAAAATATCGATATAATGGTGTAAGTGATGATTTATTTTGAGTATACTTTTATGCCAAAATCGTTATATCGAAATCGTTTATCACCGTTTGAGTATCTTATGTTGGGTGTACTCTACATAGATCAAAATTTATTTAGTTAACCCAATGTATCGAAAATAAAATCGTTCTCGTTCTCGTTCGCCGTGCCACCCCTGCCCGCAAGAAAATTGAATATGTATTTCCGACTGAATCAACCCATATGCCATGAAATTTTCGCTGAATCATTTCATTCGATGCGAATAGAAGATTCGTGCGGCTAATTCACTTATCGCAATCGTCTATCAATTCCACCTTCTACATATGTCCGGCAATTTGTACTCAGACTTTCTACCGGCGCGTCGGAGACTGACACTGGAAATGCCCACTCTGCGAGAAAATGCTTTCCAAACGCCAGATAACATTAGATGACAGGCCCAAAAATCAAACGGCGAGTTGATTCCAAGATTGAGATAGTTTCCATCGAAACTAGTGGCTGATGTCTCTCATCACGCATTTTTAAATAATCGTTGACGCCTATCTTTTTAAAGATATCGTTACATCTTAAGTGAACGGATGAGTGAGCGGTAACTGACTTCCTTTGACCACGGTTGAGATAATGCCGCTTCGATACAGGCTAATGATGAGTTCGACTTTTGAAAAAGGTTTTCGGAAGGGATGGACTACGACTAGGGTGAAATTTTGATTGACGGTGTATGTTGTTTCAAACTGGAAAGAAGCGGATATGTTGGTAGAACTCTTAACTTTGGCATCCGCAAAAAATTTAAGTATTTATTTTTAGGTTAATTTTTTTCCATATTTTTTTTTTTAATTTTTCATTAGGAATTATTCAGGAAATTGAGAGATTTATAATGCGATATGCATGCATGCGTGCTGGACGCTTATCAATAATCTAAGTCAGTCTGGTGATTGGTGTATTGGATGTATGAGCATTTATTTATTCATTAATTTTTTTAATATACCCTAATACCACACTACACTATTAAATTAAGTATAAATTTATCATCACCATAATTTTGGCTAAATATTCGCCGAAAGATCTTTCGCTCGAATCTGTTCAGGATGTTCTCGGAGGTTTGGATTAGGGTCCAGATTTCGCAGCAATTGCACAGGTCTTTCCGCCGCGTCCGTTTCAATTCTGTCTCTTTGATAACTGTCGGCGCTTAAGTGCACATATGTATGGTAGGTAGGACGCAGCGTCACTCTGCATTATATTAGCCCGGCCACGCACTGTCGAACACGAACTGGAACTTTTTGTGAATATTTTTGAGCTATTCGGAGAAAATCTTAGAGCCATCGCTTAAAGAAAGATGTTTTCACACAAATGTGAAGACGCAGCGGCATATGTGCATTAGCGTATTATCAACTGTGTACTAAAGCGAATCGCTGGAGATAGAATAGGAACTGCAGGCACCAACGACAGCCCCAATACCTATCGAGATCGGCATTCGATTATCAGCGTCCCTTGTCCCTTGTGCATTGTCCCAATACTCCCAATTTATTCTTTCCTAGTCGTACTAGTTTTACTGGTATACCAATTCGCAGCATGATATTATACAGTAAACTACGATCGATATTGTCGTATGCTGGTTTAAAATCAACGAAAATTTGGTTTACGTCGAAATGAATTTCCAGTCCTTTTTGAGGATTCGCTTGACCGTAAAAAGCTGGTGCAGATCGGCCAGGTCTTAAAGCACCTTGATATTCGCCAGTAATCCGCTTAGTGTATGACTCTGTACTATCCCAGAATTTTTGTCAATATTTTTGGACCTCTCTTAAGCTGGCAGAGCAAAAGTAGCAAACATTATTGAAAGAAGTGTACTAAATTCGAGCCTATTTAGTGCAAATTTCGTAGTCGAAAAAAATTTATTACACTTTACTTTTACTTTAAGCCTTAAGCTGGCAGACACTACGGTAACTTTTGAAAAAAAAAAGTGTAACTACAATAATTTTTTTAGACTGTACAAAATTAGCACTATTTTTTTTCAGTTGTCTGCCTTAAGTCTTAAGCCTGCTGACACTACCGAAGCTTTTGACAAACAAGTGTAATAACCTTTTTTCGCCTGCACTAAATTAGCACTAAATGCAATAAGAAGTTTTTGACTGAAAAAATGAAAAAAAGTTTCAACAAACTTAAGCTGGCAGACACTACCGTAACTTTTAGAAGTGAAGTGTAATATTTTTTTTCGATTGTACGAAATTAGCACTAAATAGGCCCGAATTTTGTACAATTCTTTCAATTATGTCTGCTACTTTTGCTCTGCCAGCTTGAATGAGCTGTGTATTGGCACCTTGATCTGTCATACCGTCTTTGATTATGGCTTCTTGTGTGGGGACGTTTTGAGTGGTGTTCTTAAGCGCCCATGACTCAATTAAATATTTGACTGCTATCTGTGTCCAATGTTTGAATTAGTTTAGTACAATAATTAGTTGGTTAAATAGTGACATTAATTTTTATTGTATCATAGTAACCAGTTTGATGTCAAAGAAAAAGTTTGTCAAACATGTCAAATTGTTTCACTGTTTACGGGTGCGTGTATGTGATGATCGACAGATTTGTTTTGAATGATTCATTGTTAAGCATGTTGAGCTTACAACAAGGCGATTCACCAAAAACAAATTAAAACATAAAAGCGACATTTGAGGAGAAGCGATGTTTTGTGTATGGTTCACTCTAACTCAGAAAATTAATATAGACCACTTGCCATTGTCTGAATGTTGGTTGGTTTCTCTATTTGAATGGTTTCGGGTTTTAATACAATGCATTTCTTGACCACCGTAAACATAACCTCTCCTTATAGTCCAGGCTACGAACGAAAAATAGGAAATTTGAAATTTGGTACAATTGTTGGGGACAGTCCCCTGAATATGTGATCAAAAGTCCCCGATGATAGGGGCCATAAATGTATCAAGGCCGTAGGTCGAATCAAAGCACATAAAATTCCCTACAAAATGATATATTATACTCTAGACCAGGAGTCGGCAAACTTTTGCTGAAAAGAGCCAGATCGTTGTAATTTTGAGCTCACTGGGCCGGATAAGAGGCGCAAATTGTAACTGTTCACCAGTGAAATCAACTCTCAACCAACTGTTAATTGAAGGTTTGACGGAAGCACTTCAATTATGCAGTCAAATAGACTACTACGGGACTTGTTTTTCGGGCGACGACCACCGATCACTATACCACGTATGTATATGGCGCTTAACATGCCGTCGTTCTTAGCAGTCGCAAGTGCGACTACACTTTTAAATGAATGAAAAAATGAGACTTTACTAGTTTGCGTTAACACCTAGTTTGGCATGGCGCGTCAGCTACTCTTACGCGCCATGCTGTTAGGTTTCGGCCTATAATCACCCTGTAATCCTGTAAGAAAGGCAGAAGCTGGAGTCTGAGTCCTAAAGTCCTTCAGTGGCTTTACGTATCTGTTGCGCGCTCAATACTCTTCGTATGGAATTATTGTCGGGTGGAAGGCCCTTAGGGTAGCCACCTACTGCAGCTCGCTGAGCAAAGTCTAAAGACTAGCCAGTGTGCTCATTACTGGAGTCCTGGGAGCCGCTCCATCTGCTGCCTTGGGTATGTTGCTCAGCCTGCTCCCTGATATTTTTGGAGAGAAGATTGATGCGAACGCGACCATCCGTTTTCGAGAATCAAGTGACTGGTTCTCTGCAGAGTGGCTGCAATTCTAAATCGGATAATTCCAAGACGGACGGGGATTAGGAGCGCTGGTTTGCAATGATTAACTGGACCCACACCTGTCGTTCCGTCTACCCGACCACTGTACTGTTTTCCAGGTGCTCGTCTCATTTAGTGGTAGCACCGTTATTCATGCGGTGCAAATCTTGAACACAATAAAATAACGTTTTGACGAAAAACTTCGTTTTAAACTACATTTATGTGTTTAATTTTTTTTGTATATAATTGTTTTATATCGAAAACAATATTAACTAGCAGGCCGGATGAAAACCAGAGGCAGGCCGGATTTGGCCCGCTGGCCGGAGTTTGCCGACCCCTGCTCTGGACCATAAAATGGTTTATTATACTCTAGACCATGAAACAGTGTATGGAACAATTTTTTATTCACAAAGGAAAACCACACGATAACTCCCAATAGAACACAATTAGCAACGCCAAAATTTGGTAAAATATTTCTAATAATATCTAGTTAGTTTGTGCCGGAAATGCGGACGATCCGACCAAAGGCACTCCTACCTCCTCTACAAATATTATTTTTACAAACATGCCAATAACTCAGAACCGAATAAAAGCAGGCGGGTCAAATTCGGGTGGATGACTGCATATGACCTTAGTACACCCCTTTGTAAAAATTAGTACAATCGGATGAAAACCAAGGCTACCTCCCATACATAGTGCCCCAAACTACCCTACTTTTTCTAGTTTTTTTTTAGTTTTGACATCTAACTAACTACTTTCGGACCTCCAACCATCGGGGATCATATATTCCAGGGACGGTCCCTAACAATTGTTCCAAATTAAGAAACTACACGATTTTTTTTCCTAATCAAGCTTTTCGAACTTCCTAGCCTGGACTATTAAGTTTCTTCACAGTTTCTTGCAGGAGAAAATTACTTATTTTGATTTGCCCATTTCCCGATAATAGACTCATTGACTAACTTTAATATGTACGAGTCGAGTATACAATAGTTCAGCAAGTAGACTGGTAGTAGTGGGAATAGATACTGAAAACGTCTGGAAGTTTTCTAGTGCAATTTTTAGTCTATCAAATCTTACGTCTAGTTATCGTCATCTGAATGTCAATAGAAACTTAAAATAAAATTATTTGGCTCTAAAAAAATGAGTAATGCAACTTCATAGACAGAAAAAACACCATTCCAACTAGAATATTTTACGATTGGATAAATTTTGTAAGAAATTGTAATGTGAGAACTTCCCAATTTTACCTATCAAATCAAATCGATGACATTTAAAACAATAAAGGGGGATTCACGCTCCCTGTCGCAAATGTCATAAACGTCATATTCGACGTTAGCTTCTGCCATCCCTACAGTAAAATGGCACAAGTTCACAACTTTACGACAAATACGACGTGAGCATAGATCGCCTTATTGTGTAGTCACTGAATTTCGCAAACGATTTAAGTAAATTCTCTCAAACAAACAAATTAAAGATGACGACGCAATGGTGCACTTCATTCTGCTTACTTATCAAGTATTCCATATAATTCAATTAAACTTTCCAACTGAATCGTATTTACCTCTCGCTATGTACCCCATAGTATTATCACTCACTACTACTCGCTATTGTAGACGTACACATAAAATTGGAAAATGGAATTGTTACGCTTTTAAGTAATGTTAAATTGAATTTCTGATTCAATGTTGAAATTATGGTTATGATAACGTTCGAAACAACCCAGCAAAGTAAACATTTGTGCAAAAGTTATATTTTAGGAGTTTGAATATACTCGTATGCAAATTCATATCTTAAATTTTATCGAATGGGAATTTTTTGTTGTTCCATTTGTTTAAAGCAAATATTTGACGAGTACGGATCTGAATGGATTTTACTCAGCAAATTTGATTGAATATGTAATATTCCTAGACATCCAGTGTTTTTTTTAGATGTAGACATCAAATTCGAATAACAGATTAAAAATTGGATGGTCTGTACATAAAAGGGGAGCAATGATGGTTTGAATTAAAAAAGAGAAAAAAATGTTTCACCCAAATTATATGTTACGACCCTGATGACTTCGAAAAAGGACTTAAAATGGGTTTGGACCATGGGCCTGTCGATAACTATTTCATTCTCATTCTCGCTTCAATTGTATAGATTGTGATATGATCGTTGTCCACGGACTTCAACTCCCCGACGCATGGGAAACCCTACCTGAAATCTTCATTTTTTTAACTCCCATTCAGAATTATTGTATAATGGTAATAACATATCTTAAAACTGGAAAGTGAAAGGAGTTCTTTAATGGAAATGCGAAAAGTTAATAATTAAGCTATTAATACTATTCTACCCTCGATTGCATGTTTTGCATCAGCTTGATAGTATTCTATACTGTCTGTCTGTGGTAGCCATCCTTTTAATTTCTTTGGAATTCATATCGAGCGGATACTGTATTTGAAAGTACCAATTAATGAAAAAGTTTCGCGTCTCCTGCACGTCGATGGATGGTCAGGGGAAAAAATGTGATTATGATGAATGACATGTCAACACACAGTTCATGTACTGCATTTTTTTTGCAAAAAGTAATGTTTAATTGGATTTCTGATCAACGATGATGAAGTATGAAACATATATTGTAGTTGGGGACCTAGCGACGATTTGGTTATATATACATAAGTACCAAGGCTAGAACGATCGTTTCCTTTTAAATGCTGGTGCTAACCTCTTCGTGCGAAAATGTTGTACTTATCTCTCCCACGAAAAAGTGACAGTGTAGACTTACACCGCTTTGTATAGAGAAAGACACTAATTATTCAAGATATTTTCCATTTTCTACTTTGATAGTAGGGTTCAGAGAAGATTATACCCAAAACGCTCGTGAATACAAAGTGAACTTTCGGTAGAATCTCGAAAAAACTACACAGAAAGGACCTTTTTAGTTTTTTTTTCCAAATATTTTGAAAACGGTTAACCGCAGCTTAAAAGATTCTGAGATAAAATAAAAGATCACCAGAAAATTCTTAAAAATGTGATATTAATTTTTTCGTGTCTCAAATAGCTTTCGAGATAATCCTTAGAAAACACGAAACAAAAAAACTTTTTCGGTTTTCGAAAATTTCAATTGTGCTTTCTAAGTGGGCCTTTAGTCTTTTCAGGACTATTTTAGCTATTATTTTGGCAACGGCAGGAAGCACACAAATGCCTCTGCAATTATTACAGTCTGTGAGGCTACCCTTCTTTGGAAGTTTGATGATCAAACCTTCCTTCCACTCAGTGGGAAAGGCCTCTGTATTCCACGCTTTATCAACAAGTGGGTGCAGTAAATCGGCAGTTACGCTTGTAGCTGCTTGATGAAGTTCGGCAGGGATACCGTCAAGTCCGGCGGCCTTTCCTCGTTTTAGTGCAATAATTGCAGTGACTATTTCCTCTTTAGTCGGGGCAGTGGACCGTATACGCACATTTTGATGGTTAGCTAAATTATTTACATGAGGGGGAACTTCACCAGAGGTTACACGGTTCAAGACCGCGGCGAAGTGTTCTTTTCACCGCCTCATTTGATCTTCCAAGATAAGCTTTACATCACTTTCCTTCACCGGATGTTGGCAGGAGTAGTCGCACGTCCCTCGCAGACGACCCACGTGAAGGACGGCCAAAAACCGCAACCACAGCAGAAACCATGTTGGACGATAGGCGAATGAAAGTGAGTGATATTGCTGAGGTTGTGGGGATATCGGAAGAAAGGGTGCGAAACATCTAGCACAAAGAATTAGAGATGCGAAAGCTCTACGCAAGATGGGTGCAGCATTTGCTGAATGCCGATCAAAAGCAAATGTGCAAACGATATTCGCAGCAATCTTTGCACCGATTCAATCGGGATCCGATCGATTTTGTGCGTCGATTTGTCACCATGGAAGAGACTTGGGTCCACCACTACACCCCAGAAACGAAACCGCAGTCGAAGTAGTGGGTGGAAGCCGGTGGTTCAGCGCCAAAGAAAGCGAAGTCGATCGCATCTGCCGGAAAGGTCGCGTGTTTTAGGATGCGAAAGGGGTCCTGTTAATTGATTACTTTGAAAAAGACAGAACAATAACAAGCGAATATTACTCCAAATTCTTGGCCAGCTGGATGCCAAAATTCCCGAGAAGAGGCTCGAAGAAAAAAAAAAATCATGTTTCACCAGGACAACGCAGCTGTACACAAGTGTGCGTTGGTGATGGGAAAACTGCGGGATTTGGGGTATGATTTGCTCGACCGTCCCCCTATTCTCCTGATTTGACACCCTCAGACTTCCATTTGTTCCCAAACTGGAAGAAATTTGTTTCTGGGAAGCGCTTCGCATCCAATGAAGAAGTTGAGAGGGCCATAGATGAATATTTTCACAGCGTTCCAGACTCCCACTTCCGGGAAGGAATACTGATGTTGCATAAACGCTGGACCAAGTGTGTTGAAGTCAAGGGAGATTATGTAGATAAATAAAATCATTTTTAAACTGAAAATCGCAGTCTTTCACTGTCAGGCCGAGAACTTTTCACCTTACCCTCGTATGATATGTTGCCTTTTCAGTGACAACTGTTACCAGTACGACTAGTGAATGCACTCATCATCACGCCATGGTCATTGACGTAGTCAGACCCTGTTTGAGGGATTTCATTATAGCTTGGATGCCGGTGAAAATTATAATATCCACATCCCCGGCAGGTCACAGCTTTTGTAAACACCTTAACTTTGGTATGGAAAAGGTTGCAGCATTCAAGAAGATCGAAAGAGAGATTAGGGTTAAACCCATCATAGAAAAATCTAACCCCTAATCCTTCATCCGTTTTGTAGCGATCTGTATAGAATTCTATTGAATTAGGCAACAGAAACCAACAGACGGAAATTTCGCATCGTCCCCCCCTCCTCTGCATCCGCAGGTTCATGTGAAAAAAATTTCATAGACTAAATTTTCGCTTTCATAAATTCAGTTCTTCACAATATTAAAATAAAGAATATTTGAATGTTACAAAAATTATTATTAGTATAAATAATGCACTTCTAACAGGTTCCCCCATTCTAATTTTGAAAAAAAAAAACCTTTATGGATTTAAATATTACGCGGAATTAGGAATTATCTTTGCCATTCATTTCAATTTGAATTTATATCTAAACGTAATACGTAATATTATGTATTCTATCATAATGTGATGACCATCGTAATGGGATTATATGGCATTGCCTTTTCACACCCGGCGTAATTACTAGCATCAAAGAGCGTTGCGTCCGGCGAAAAGATTAAAATCTACCCCTGTGCAATTATATTTTATTATTATTGAAAACACTGGACGCTGGTCAGTCCCCAGTCGCCATTCTAAAGATGCGAGTAAGTAGTCCGTGGAATAATGGACTAATTCCATCAATAGTAAGTTGAGGTTTTTATAAGGACATATCTGAATTCCGAAATTCCTCTTGCAATTATTCCAACCAAAGATTATGATATCTGTTAAAATTGCTCCGTAAAGTGCTCTCTACTTTTATGAGTTCTAAAACACATTCAATACTGCGGGAGGGTATAAGATCGCGGTGAAAAAAGAGAACAATGATGATGACCGGAAGCAAGAAGCTATTAGACATGTTTTTATTCAAGGTAACATTTGTTGTACAGTCGTCGTCGTAGCAATCGCTTGCAAATGAACTCCACCCTGTTTTCAATTTACACCTTGCATTATATTTTCACAGAGTTCTGCCTGGATGATGACGAAAAAAGAATCAATGATTAACATTGAATTGTTTACCCTTTCAATTCGATCGAAACAAAACCAACCCGCGTAATGCATAAAAGAGAAATAATTTTGATTGTTTGGAAAGAAGTTGATTTTACGTGGTGAAAGGTGTAATGATAGGGGTTGTCGTGAAAATCACTATTGTTATGTCCAATACTAGTATGGTGTAATTATACCATGTACTTTTAATGGTAAGTGGTTGGAAAAACTGTAATCGTCGGAGAGTCAAAAAACGAGTTTGCATCAAAAAATATTGAGCGTCCCAAAAAAGATAGAAGAAGGCTCGACATTTTGTGTTCATGTGTGATAGGCATATATAGTGTCATATTAAAGGGGGGCATCGAGTACATTCCATTTCTCATTTTCTTTTTAATTCGAAGTAACTACTCCCTCTGTCCCAAAAGGCTCAATTTTTGATGGATTAATAACTAGTGGTCGGAGTTTGAGTCAAATATTGAAGGGCAGGACCCCAAAAACTATAAAAAAAAAAGATTTTTATCCTTTTTAAAACCCTTCCGTTAAATTTGTTTTTTTTTCGTACAAACTCGTTTTTTGACTATCCGACCACTAGAGATTAAACTATCAAAAACTCAGCTAATAATTAGAACACAGAATATGACTCCAAAAAAATAGGAGAGATCCACTAAAAATTTCACTGGCTGGTGCCGGCTTACCGCGGATCGTGTCGTGGGGCGCCACATGCTTAAAATTTCCAGTCTATGCAAACAGAACCCGGAGATACCACGACAAGGGTGAATTCGCGGCAGACGGTTCAGCCACCTAGAAAAGTTACACTTGACTTTTACTCTCTAGCATCGTCACGACTGATCAGATAAGTATTATTTGCTATAAGGATCTGATCCTTTGTTAGGTATTATTGGTAATTTAACGTCTTAAACGGTTACCAACCAACATGTAAAACAAAATGTGTTCGATCGGATCTAATGGGGCTCGATTAAAACGGCGGTCGCGTCGATTAAACGGAGAGTTGTAGATAAGTAAGCATTTACTAAAAAAATTTCCCGAAAATGTTGACCCGCAACCCAGTGCCGTCCCCCTAACCTAGTGCCCCACATAATACCACCCCAACCTTACCTTACATAGAGCTCTTCGGTTCCACTGTACTATCAAACCGTAACAACTTTCCCTGCTTCGCTGTAATTTCTTCGAATTAGAAAACGAAAAATGGGATGTATTTGACGTTCCCGTTGATATGACACCCTTCATGCCTATCTGCCTTAAAAACAAAATGTCGACCATTTTTTATCCATTTTCTGGTACACCTCCGCCGGCATTACTCTTACGTTTTATAATACAGGCGAAGCTAAATTGCCACACCACATATATTTTACTATCCTCAATTGCCCTAACCCCTTGTGGGGCATAGCGCGTCAACTGGAACAGTTTGAACATGTGGCTCAGTTGACGTTTCATTGGCATAAACTTTTTTTGGAGAATGCAGCTACCAGCATGCACGGCCTGTACATCCATGGCCACGAACGTCGTCGTGGACGGGATTCGAACCCGAAACGCCGGTAGTCAAACATGAGACTGACGCCTCAATACAAATATGCGGCACAGGAGACCCCCAAATATGTTATGGTGTGGTCAGATACATACCGTCTTCTAAAAATTAAAGTTAAATTAATTTGTTGCACTTCTGTTTGGTTTAAGAAGAGCGTGCAAACGATTTTCCAACAACTGATGTACTGATTTTATGCTGTACTCGCAGTGTTAACACCAGCTAATTTGGAGTTTCGTCTGCTCTTCGCAAGTGTGAAAGGCGAACTAGTTGGGTGTGTATGTGACCGCACCATTAGAAATATGCACATCGTGCTGATCCACCGTAATGTTGGGAACCGTTTTTGCAATATTCTTTGAATTCCCAATATACGTGTTATATTTTTTTATAAATAAAAAAAGCAGCGTTCACTACACCGTTTGACCACTTGATATCAAATATTTTCTTTTTGGCTTCTCTCGAACAATGTACGTTTTTCGAAAGACAAGACAATGTCTGTGAATGACTGAATGTATTGTCTTTCTTGACATTCAAGTAGATTGATGTTGTTTGCATGTTGGGTTAGTGACCACTTCAAATATCCTTCTATTCGGCCTGGCTCGAACTGTCTTCGTCTTTCGGCCTTCTTGCTAAGGGCTTCGGAAATGGTAAACTTAAGTGGCTGTGGCTTTTCACATTCGTGTCAATGAATACAAAGTAAACGATAAAGTCGCCCTTCGATACACATATTATATGAAAATATTTGAAAAAAAATTGTATTCTTGAGAACACATATTATATGAGAATATTTGAAAAAAAAAAATTGTATTCTTGAAAAATGTAGTATAGCCCAAATATTGCGTAATTCTACATGCACTTTTCTCGAATAGTAGTACAAAAATGATAGATACTATCCCTTTACTCAATTGCCCTAACCCTTGTGGGGCGTAGTGCGTCAACTGTTCCTTGTGGCCCAATTGACGTTTCGTCGGCATAAACTGGTTTCGGAGAATACAGTTGCCAGCATGCACCTCCTGCACATCCATTGCCACGAATGTCGTCGTGGACGGGACTCGAACCCGAAAGACCCAGAGACCTTACCCACTGAGTGGAAGGAAGGCTTGATAGTCAAACTTCCAAAAAAGGGTAGCCTTACAGATTCCTTCCAGCTGTTGCAAAAATAAGAGCTAAAATGGTCCTGGAAAGAATACACAGTGGTTTATAAGTGAAGTAAAACTTGGAAAAAATGTAACCTTTTAGTCTTCTTTTTAGTAAGTCTTCATATTGTAGTTTACTAGTACGTTTCTAACAAAAGAATAGCAAATATTTCCACACACAATTTATAAACAGGGTTTGGAACATAGATGAAGGGTCAATATAACGAATGATGGCTTTGCCTCCATACCAACAGTATAAAACTTAACGAAAACCCAAAATTTGCTAAAATTATAAATAAGGTTAGTATTTCTTATAGTACAAATGTGGAATTCATTTTGTACCTCCCCTGTTTCATAATTAAAAATTAAGGATTCTTATGATCCACTAAAAAATAAACTTTTAAGACTTTGATGAAGCGCATTTTTTTAGCTCCAGCGAGCTCAAAAATGCAACCGGTTTTAAAATGTCTGTTAGGGTCCTAACTAACGATTAAATTCATTTCTAGCTGCCAATATCTGCCATACGCATTGTTAAGAGAAATTTTTGTGCACGTGGATCTCACTTTTTTCTTAAAAACAAATTGACAATAAAATAGCCGATCATGACGATTTCTCCGTGCCACTATTCTTTGAATAAAAATCGCATTGGATGATTAGTAGATAGATAGATAGATAGTAACATAAGTTAAAAAAAAAATCGTGCTGAATTTCCGCACAATTTATGATATCCACCTGTAATTTTTTAAGTATCATAAATGTGAAATAAAATTTAATGACTTCACGTTAATAATACTCGAAAAATTATCAGGTGTAATCATAAATTAGACAAAAATGGTCCTGGTACTTAGAAGTCCATTTAATTCTTGGTAATTTTCTTTTCCTTGCTTTTTTTTAATTCATAAATTATGTCATAATTGCTGCAGTTGGAATGGGAGATTTATTCAAAGTTGTAATCCTTTGAACAACTGAACGCAAGAAGTATATATTGACCAAGTATATCTGACCATGAATTAGTGAATGCATATCTTGAATATGATCGCGATTTAGAAAAGTGATTGGAATCCATTTGAAGGAACCATTTTTTCCTGACGCAAGCAGACTTGGCAGACCTGGCCGGAACTCGAAAGGAGCTGAACAAAAGCTTCAGAAACGTCAACAAGGCATAGAAATGCTAGAGATGTTGACGCGCCCATGCCCCTGGAGGAGTCAAGGCAATTAACAATATGTATTACGATTTCTATAGGGGTACAGTTGGTAGAGGGTTTCTCAGGCCTGTAGGAATAAATTTGAAATAAGATTTCGTGAATATTTTTTTCTACCGGCTTATTTTGCTTAGCGACATTTTCGCATCTCTTCTGTACGTTTTATAAGTAATTCTGCGTCTAAAATTTGGGAGGAGTTTCCGCCACAAAATTCCAATACAACATTTGTTAGCCTATTAATTCTTAGATAAGATAGCAGCTTTACTCTAATAACCAGATTTTTTTTTTGTAAAAGTAAGATATAAGTTATTTAGTCAATGAGGTAAGGCACAGTAAGGTTAAACATTTTTGTTTGTGGTGTCACCACATTTTCCTCCAATTCTGACATAGTATTTTTATAATGATGCGATCAAATCGTACAGGCAATGTCATAACAAATCCTCAGGAGAAAACACCAAATGCAATTATTAAAAATTGAATATATGAAACCTTTCAGGTGATTGACACCACAAGGAATTACGTTTACCTTGAGTCGATTAAAAGCAAACATTGAACATTTTATAAGTACTTTGGGGATAGTTTATTTGTTTTCCTTTGAGGGAAAATCGGTTCACTCTATCAAATCAGTTCAATGTATAATATGATAGAAAGTAAGTTAATTAGATCCTTATGCCTGAATCAGATTGAAAGCAGAAGCGACAGTGGCAGCGAAATGTCAAGTTAGAAAGTATGCATTCGCCTTATGCATCCTAGATTGAACGCAGCGACAGCAGCGAAAGCAGATCCGCCTGTTGTTGTTGTTGTCGCGGCTGCTGCTTTCTGCGTTTAGTCTGGTCGGGCATCAGACAAAAACCCAAATTTGCCAGTCTTCTGACTATTGAAACCAAAATTTTGCCATACTTGTGATTTAACTAGTATAAAATTACACTTTTCGTTCCACATCCTCAAGAAGTTTCAAATTCGAGTCTTTTCATACAGAAACTAAATTCAGTTCTTTAAATCGCAATTTCTGCAAATTTCGCAAAAGTACATAACTTTTAAAATTTTGAACTTTTTAATAAAATTAATTAAACTCTTTCGTATTCATAGTAAAGTCGACCTTTCTAATCTCCGAAATCATGTTTTTTTGTTCTTAGTAGAGACTGGGTGGGTTGTTTATCTGTCGGATTAATTTTAATTTCATCTGTGAAAAAATGTTACAATCTTATAACAATAAGTTCTTAAACAAAAAATGTTTTAAACTAATACACATTCATTATAATTGTAATCATATTCATAGATTTAGAAATCGTCCTAAATTAAGAGCACATTATCTAGTAAATTTTGGTATATCAATCACCTTACAGCACCCTTCCCTGATTTCATCCTACGTATTTAAAAGCATTTGTTCAATGACGTCCAACAAGGCATTTCTTTTCAGTGATCATCAATATAATTTTTCCCAATCAGAAACAATCTGTTTTGATGGAAAAGAAGAAAACAACGAACAAGATGCGTGGCGTCAGTCTGACACAAGAAAAGAAAAAATTGAAAAATGATTTTTCTGGAAGCATTTGTTCCACTTAAAGAGGTGATGTTATGTGGCCTTAAGCGTATTCTGGAACAGCAAAATCCACCAGTCTATAAATTTAGATTCATACATGTACGAGTATCTCGAAGATTTTCATTTCAGGAGTTGAAAAATTCAGATAATGAAGACGTATTTCGACTTGATGTGCAATAACAAGAATCAATAAATGGTTTGAAAATGTCTGATAATGTAAAAGGTGCAGTTTATAGTTGGGGAGCCAGCGACGGATTCTGTTACGGCATACATAGGTACCAGGGCGACTGGTAGCTCAGTGCGTAGAAGCGTCAGTCTCATGTCTGACTACGGTCGTTACGGGTTCAAGTCCCGTCCACCGCGTTCGTAGCCTTGGATGTTTGTGTTGTCTTCCCCTTGTGGTGCGGGGCGTAATGATAAGCCACAACATCTCCCGACTTGTTTCAGGTGGGCGGCTAAATGGGAGCAGGAGGTGCATGTTGGCAATGTGCATCGTCCGAAACTGTAATTCGATTCGAATCGAATTGCTTTCGAAAAGCTGAAAATGGTGAATTTCCCAATTTTAAAAATCTGCGAGTATTCGCTTCGAATAAAGAATTTCGTATCTAATACTCGATGATTATTGTGAAATTTATTTTCGAGTTAAATAATATAGCTTTTTTTTCATTTCGAAAGCAGTTCGATTTGAATCGAATTACATGATAAGGCCTCTTGTTTATGCCAACGAAACGTCAGCTTAAGGCAAATGAGTAATGAGTACAGGATGGCGCAAAACTACCGTTATGGTTCAAATGCTTAATAACTTTTTAATTTAATTTTTATTTTTTTTTTTATTTCAGAATTTTGTGAAGAAAACTTAGGGAATTTGAAATGGAACAGTACACAACACAGCAGCGATCAAAAATTGCAAGGGATACAATGGCTCTGTTACGGGACCTCTTTGGCGAACGCATTATTTCGCGCAGAAGCGATTTCAATTGGCCCCCACGTTCACCGGATTTAAAAGCGCCAGACTGTTTTATTTGGGGTTATTTGAAAGAAAGGGTATACGTAAATAAACCAGCGACCATACCAGAGCTAAAACAAAACATTCGCAATGAAATTCGAGCCATAACACCCGAAATTTTATAAAAAGTTATGGAAAATACTGGAAAGAGCACGAATGTGCGAAGCCGAAAATGGCCACCACTTGCGGGATATGATTTTTCATACTTAAGCCAAAATTATTCCCCATTAATATACTGTATAACAAAAAAAAATTATAATAATTAACCATTAAATAAAAAAGTTATTAAACATTCAAACCATAACGGTAGTTTTGCGCCACCCTGTACAAAGGCTAGAACTTTCACCTTCGGTTCCTTCTAATGCAGGAGTAAAAGAAGTCTGGCAGGCTTCCGAGGATGGTTTTGGCGGTTGAACCGGATTCAATGAGTAGGAATGTCGTGTGATGAGTCCATGGTGGTAACAGAATGAACTCCATTGCAGTTCAGGGCCAAGGTAAGCAAGGCAGCCGTTATACCTAAAGTCACTTTAATCACATCACATAATCACATCTCCTTCTATATGTCTCTGTGGTCAATACATACAAATCTTCTGGCAGAGGCGGAAGTTCTATGCAGTGATCGCTCTTTTGGTATCGATGAACAAAAACGATCTACATTAGGCGAGTTTTTTTTTCAAAAGTCCAGATCAAGAGCAGAGCAACACTCGCACGCATTACACTAACAACATGCTCTGTATAGAAAAATTTTATTAGTGTAACGCGCGCCTATTATCTACCATTCGGCTCTTCAAGAACTTTGGTTTTCCATACTTATACGACGAATCCATGTTATGCACGTACCTATCCAAGGTGCATGACATGGATTCGGACCCCACATGCACAATGCCAATGCCTGTGTAAGACGGGTGCAGGGGATTACCTCTCCTTGAACGCATAGTATGTATTTAAGGCCAGGGCCGTCGAGAGGGGGGGGGGGGCGGAAGGGGCGAAACGCCCCGGGCCCGTGTTTTTCTCGGGGGCCCGAAAATTTGAAAAATGGAATAAAGAACGTATCTACGCACTGAGCTTTTTTTTTGCTCGTTAATCTTTTATTCCACTCTGACGCACTGAGCTACCGGTCGCCATATATGGGCCCCTACCAAAAAATAGAAAAACCTACACTTTGACCTTTTTTTTTGTTCATTGAGCTACCGGTCGCCATATAGGGGCCCCAACCAAAGTTGAGTACCGGGCCCGGATTTTCTCTCGACGGCCCTGATTAAGGCCTCTGTAACGGACGGTTTGGTGGGCATCCGAAGATGCCCTTGGGGACGGAGCCTAAAGTAGCATATGACCGTGTAGGTCGGGCTATGCCATCTGGCGAAGAAAAAGGCCCCTCAACGAGCTAAGCAGCGGCCTATGCTTGCTGTAGCTCAGTTCGGAAGATGTGGGCGGGGTTTTCGCCGCTCGTTGCCCCTGTCCTTTACGTATTAACAAAAATTCATAGGCCTAGGGAAGACAACACAAACAGGCGAGGTAAAAATGGGGAATAAAAAAAATAGTCGATATGGATGGAATGGTTGACGGACGGATCAGACGCCCACACGGTCACACCTGGGTCCGGGTGTAATGGGACCCTCGGCCTCTGGTTTCGTACCACCAGCAGATCACTACTCATCAGGTGCTGCTTCGATCTGCTGGTGGGAGCAGCACTACCAGACCATAATATGGTTCGTTACAGGTGGTTCATTACACCTCTTATGTTTACAAAAACTTACAGATCGTTCAGATAAGCAAAGACTTGAGGACGGGTTTTGTTAATTGCCTTAACCCCTCCAAGAGCATGGGCACGTCAATATCTCTAGCACAGTAATGCCTTGACGACGTTTCGGTATCATATAAATTTCAGTTGGTGCAGTTGCTAGCATACACCGCCTATCCGTACAGCCATCGTATACTGGCAAAATTGGAACGCTGCAGTTGTCTTTTATTTTATTAACGCGCCAGAGAAATGAAATACTGATCTCTTGATTGAGGCATAATAGAGTGGCGAGCGAGCGCGTCTAAGGTCTGGAGGATGGGTTTTGAGAGGAATAATTTTATCCGCACTAACTGCTGTATCGTTTGAGGGATATTCCTCTTCAGGTTTAGACAATCGATTATTAGATTATCTGTGTAATTAATCGGCAATAAATCATGTTCAGCCTTGGTAATACCCCTCGCGTTTGCTTCTATAGATTAGATTGTCGTCAGTTACACCTCCAATTTTTTCCTACAAGATTACCGTCAGGTTATCCTACAACATTCTCTTTCATTTTTCCTGTCAGTTAAACTGATAGTGATAGAATCCGAGCCTATCTTCAGTTTTTTTTATAGAATATCGTCAGTTAAGTTGAGTTAGTAAAATTCTTATCATCAGTGGTTGAATAAGTCAATTAACTGCGTTATAGCTTTTAAAAAAAATGTTTATTAGAGCCTATTAAAAAAAAATAAAATAAAAAAAATAGGAAGCAACTTTCTACAATCCTCATATATAACAGCTGCGGATGTCCCTGTTTTCACTCCAGAAATGGATTCAATTTAGCTAAACAGATGTTCGGCCTTAACCCCTTATAAAAGCAATTGCACAGCCACTCAACACTCACTCCCGAGAAACATTAAAAATTAAAAGCCAAGTTCCAAAGGAGCCACCGCAATAGTCATAAATCAGAGCAGCCACAGCCAGAAATGACTAAAAGAAGAGCACTTCTGTTTTGACATGGATCGTGTACATCTTTTAACCTTTACATTTTCGGATGGTTGCCGCGTGTACTAATGCATTTCCTTGCATTTCATAAATTATTTTCCATGGAGTGGATTCCTTCCTACCACAAGATCAATTTCGGGCGTTCGATTAAATCGTTTGTCTGATTTGTGGTTAAGATTCTTCCGTTTTTTTTTAGCTGATCCGGCAAAGATACATGAAAAGCCAAAAAAAAAAAACAAAACATCAGATGGAATTCAGAATCCTTAGAACACTCATAAATTCCAAAATGTGAAAATGGAAAAGGCGACAAGCTACAACAAAATGCTTAAATTTAAATATGCAGAGGTGTACCGTCATCATCTCAACATGGTTTCTTTCTGATTTTCATTCTTCCCCATTTAGTTTGGAATTCTAGCGCCATTTGTAGTAAAACATTATACGCTAAGTGGTTCCCATTTAATAGATACTGGCTTTGAAGAATTGTGTACATCAACCGACTATTTTAGATATTGTTCGTTATTTTTAGAATGCATTATGCGGTCGTATTTGACGGCTCTTTTTATTTTGGAAAAGTCAATAGTGATATTACTAGAAATTTATGGGATTTATAATTATTTTCTGCAGTAAGTTTGTTGAAGCATATGGCGTGTCTATCATCGTATGTAAATTTATGTAGGCCAAACTTTTTGTTTTGTTTAGTCTGTTTGAGTAGAAGATTATGTTCAAATATAATGTTAGTAATTTTTGATTGACTGATGAAATTGTACAATATGATGAATATAAATCAAATACACATTTGCAAGAGTTTTCAACAATTTGTATCGGTATCTGAGGTAAATAACCCGTTTCCATTTATTTACATTTGCCAATTCATTGGTTTATGAAGTACACAGACTAGAATTCGATAGCCCTGTAAGTAAGATTCATGCGGTAGAATAACAAAAAAAAAGGAAAATTTTCAACTCGAAATTTAAAATTGAAAAAAGAAAAAAAAAAATCATGTAGCAGCACAAA
The DNA here is from genome assembly GCA_964017055.1 of Chloromyia formosa. NCBI lineage: Eukaryota > Metazoa > Arthropoda > Insecta > Diptera > Stratiomyidae > Chloromyia > Chloromyia formosa. Next base: position 26,429,199 of record OZ024815.1, on the reverse strand, counting down.
AGATGAAACAATTTGTTCAAAATTCGACAATTTTATCACACTAATCAATACCTTTGTTTCCAATAGCACTGTATTTTAAACAACACTAAGAGTGCCTTTCAAAAGGACCATCCCTCCAAGATGTTAGATTAGCCGATTTTAACATCATGATCGGCTTTTATGTTTCTGTCTTATCGGCTCATCTGAAGAAGATATTCTTTTTAAGGCCTTTGTTCACCTGGGAAACGTGTAGTCAGGGTGCGAGTTACCTTTCATTGTAAGACGACGACCCAAAGATTAACCAAAATGATGAATTCGTTCCGATGCATCACTTTAACGCCATATTATGTCAATTTTGTGTCACATTTTGAACTAGGTAGCGATCATTTTTACGCATGGATGGTGCATCTCTCCTTTGTCAGCACCAACTGTCGGCGAGCAGTTTTGTAATTAACCGACTTTTACTGTTGATGTTCAGCTCAGGTGACCAACATTTCGAAAATATTTAAATGAAAGTGACTGGACTGATGAGTTCTTTAAGTAGAAGAGCGGCACTGAGTGGTACAAATTGCCCTTTAGCTGAGTTAAAGCTGTGGTATGTACATATGTGTATATTTGGGATACGAGGATTCATTAATTTTAGATCAATAGTTTATGTGTGAATACTACCGCTACTATTTGCCCTAACCCCTAGTGGGGCATAGCGCGTCAATTATTCCCATGTGGCTTGGTTGATGTTAGCATAAACTGGATATGGATGATGCATATAGGGAGCATGTACCTCCCGCCAATTTAGCCGCATACCTGCGACAAGTCGGGAAAGTTTGAGGCTTATTGTTATTGTTCTGTGTGAATGATTGATGCAAAAAGGATATTTTGATCGTTGCTGCAATTAAATATTTTACATTACAGAGTTTTCATATTAGGCGTCCTTGTGCTGTGGGGTTTAAGAATAGTGCGACGGCCTCTCCAGGCATGTTGTAGAAGTAGTCGCGTAAATAGCTTTCTGCAGGGGAGGGGATACGTTGTCGGCACTAAATTTTTTTAATGTCTGAACTACCACAATTATCAGTTTAGATGAGCACTGAGTGAATCTCGAACCATCTACCTATTTGTTGCAGTCCGGATGGCGCAACGGTTAGCACGTTTGCCTTCTACGCACTAGGCCCCGGTTCGATTCGTGTGTTGCTGATCACACACCTCTGCACAAGACCGTCACGATCTAGAAAATAAGATGATGCATTCCACCGATTTTATTCTTCTTAGTGATTGGCGATGTGCTGCGCGCAGCTTTATCCGGAGGATACCGGAATATTCATATCCTATATCTTATCTGACCATGTTGACGACATATGGCTACTCTCTCACAAAATCATGGATTTTAGCAGAATGGCTCTAGATCTTGAGGGGGAGGTGAGCACGGCTGAGCTAAAGATTATGTTAAAGCCAACAAGACCAAGGTTTTTAGCTTACTTTTGCGAAGATGTAGAGAAATACAACTTGTTCATCCGTCACCAGTAAACTAGGTAGCAAGGACCTGGCTCGTCGTGTAAACCAGGCTAAATGCGCTTTTGGCTTGTCGTCCAAAATCTGCCAAAGCAGTTATCTCAGTGTTTAGACGAAGCTGGTTTTTTTTCGCTCCCTGGTACTGTCTGTGTTGTTATATAGGAGCAGCACGTGGAAAGTTTTCGTAGGTGTTATCAGCAAGGTGCAAGTTTTTGTCAGCTCTTGTTTTCGCCGAATTTTAAAAATTTTCTGATCCTTAACAATACCAAATTAAGAGCTGAGTCGGCGTACGGGTCAGATGAAAATCGACGAACTGATACGCAGGATGGTATTGCTTAGAGCTTGACGAGGGGGGCCTAAGTAAAATTTTAGGCTAAACTACATAACTGCTCTTGCCTCGCCATTCTTATGTCTCCCTCATAAATATCAATTGGTATGTAGGGTTTCTACTTTAAACTTACAATTTTCGCTCCATTACTTTTTTTAATAACACAGCATCATTTTTTCTGTTACATAATTATTTATGTATTTGAGTTCCCTATCACTTACTCAGATCATTATTAATGATGATATGATGACACACCATAATATTTTCACACCCTCAAACCACACCTCACTCATTTTTATATGATTAGACACAGACAATTTTTTCTAATGTTCACACATCCATTTTTCAATAATGATGGAACTGATGATTTGAATAACATGTTGTATCCCATGAACCAGCAGGCACCACTTAGCTTTCTCCATTTTCCAACTGTGCACCGAAGTAGGAGAAGTGAACTTGCATTTTACACCCCAAATAAATGTGAAGGATAATAATGCATTACATAAGTATATATAGGTATATGCCCATACTCGTAGAAATTGGATACATTATCTAATTTAGCTGGAATGGAGGAACTAATACGGATATATCACACGTTATATTGTGATAATGTACGCTTGTTCCGTTAATATACTTTCATCGTATTGACCATATATTGTATTTCCCAATTGTGGCTATGTCTTTGAATATGTAAACATTGTTGTACGCACAAAGATATTATTTTATAAAAAAAGCGACCCCTTACTGACAAATGTTGCCAGGCTGTCAAAAAGGTCTCAACGAAGGATTCGGTATCTGCCAATTACCCTACATCAGTAACCTATCCATCGTCTGAACTAATTTCTAATTAATGTCGACAATGATTCAGCTCAAATTTGTATAATTGTGTTTTTTTCTACAAATAGCAAAATGACCGGTATTCAACTAAAGAGAATAACTCACATTTAAATAGGTGTATTGTATATGTGGTCTCGACTTTTATTCACTATCGAACTCGTTATCTACGCCACAGTTTCAATAGAGGTATCCTCGCATTACACAGTAACGTCTTCTCTACAAAAATAAAATGCGGAAATTAAAATGAACTTGCTCATTTGTTCCTCATGTTGTGATCATAATTCAATCAAAAATACAATATATTGTGCAGCGGTTTCTCAAAGGTTTTCTGCGATTTGCCAACAATTTTACGAAAATAGAGCTACCTCCTTACGAAAGCATATAGAACAAAATGTATTTTGTTCCCATATTTGAAATTACATGCAGCTTTTATAATTGTATGATGCCAGTAGTCGCAGTCTTATTTTGCTTTTTGCTAAAAAATAGGACTATTCCACTTTAGCGCCTATTACACAGTCAAATAATTTGACATGTTTGACAGATAATTTCTTAGGGATCAAACTTGTTGCTAAGATACAATAAGACTTAATGTGGTTAAGTACGGTCCTCCACTGGAATTGAATTTAATCCGCAATGCGCTCCCGTGCACAAGCGTCAACAAGCAGCCCGCGAAGTAAGCGGATACGAGCAACAGGGATCGATTGCAATCGTCTTAGCGCATCAGATTGCTTAAACATCTCCTCCATTGCACAAAATTAATCGGCAAAATGTTTCTTTCGAATACATACCTCGATGCAACACGCGGCTATGAGCGGCAAATCCATGTTTTTAGATCTGGCGATCGAATCGCGTGGTACACGCCGGTTCGCTCAAACACGCTTGTAGTGGACTTTTGTTCTTGAAAATCCTCAATTTTGGGTCTGGCGCGCATTGCCGCTTGCGTCACGGGAGCGCGTTACGGCTCAAATACGTTTCCAGTGGAAGGCCGCAGTAAGGTCAAATATTTGATCAAAAAATTATGGTATTTCACTATTAGTTACATATTTGATGGAAAAAATTGTCAGATATTCAACTATACTTGGCACTTTTGAGAACTAAAAATTTATATTCTTTGGGTAATAATTTTCACGTTAAAATTGAATACTCGTATCGCGGTTCCATTATGAAATATTTTTTTTATTATTTAATAGAATGCGATATTGTTTCGAAAGCTACTTGCTCTCTTCTTCAGTTCTTTGGCACTGACTAATCTAAGGTTGCGTAACTCTTTCTTATATAACTTATTAGTTACAGTGTTGGCTTAACAGATGTTACTTAAAATACATAGATTGCATGTTCTACCTGGCTAGCTTAAACAATCTAGCCGCGCAATTGCCCTCGTCGTGGTTCAACAACATGTTTTCACCTACTCGACAGATTTCGAAACTTTCCGCCGCATCCAGTTTGTATTACTGTCGAACATTTGTAACGGACGGTTTAGTGGGCATCCGAAGATGCCCGTGGGGACGGAGCCTTAGGTAGCATAACGACCGTGAAGGTCAGGCCGTGCCATCTGGCGAAGAAAAAGGCCCCTCAACGAGCTAAGCAGCGGCCTATGCTTGCTGTAGCTCAGTTCGGGAGATGTGGGCGGGGTTTTCGCCGCTCGTTGCCCCTGTCCTTTACGTATTAACAAACATTCATAGGCCTGGGGAAGACAACACAATCAGGGGAGGTAAAAATATGGAATAAAAAAAAACATCGATATTGATGGAATGGTTGGCGGACGGATCAGAAGCCCACGCGGTCGAATCTGGGTTCGGGTGTAATGGAACCCTCGGCCTCTGGTTTCGTACCACCAACAGGTGCTGCTTCGATCTGCCGGTGGGAGCAGCACTACCAAACCATAATATGGTTCATTACAGGTGGTTCAGTACACATTGCGCAATAGTTCGATATCACCAAATGTGATGTTGTGTCCGGTTTCGCCCATGTATCGAAAAACCATCGATTATGTATACCTTTCTGAGGTGTGGGATGCATACTCCACCTGGTACACATAGGGATTATTTTTTATTTTTCAGTCGATTGGGACTGAAACCATGGCTCTAAGTTATTAGTGCAAATGTTAAATTGGCGCGAAAGAAACTTTTACAATGTGTTTGTTGTTGGACTCATCGACTCATAAACGGCAGTTGGATTTAACATGGGATCAAATGGATTAGCCCGTGAAACACCGCGCCGGTCGTCTAAAAGAGGTTTTCACTCGGTGAGTGGGTGAGTCAATGAGTCCGACTCAGGGGCAGAGCTCTTGTTAAATCCATAAGTCGATGAGCGAGTCCATGACCCGGTGAGTGATAACTTGAATCCAGTACCATAATTATGTCCGTTGATTTCTTTTTAATTTTTTTGTGAGTTGAGCATAAACCGTGCCAATGACACCTACTTATCTTTCAATATTTGAGCCGCCCTTCTAACCAGCGCCACAGCATAATAGAAGTAGAAGTAGAACAGATTAGCTTTTGCTTCTGTTCTTTGCAATCACCTGAACTGTTCATTAAAGAGTCGTCGAGTATTCATGGTTTGTTAACAAAATTATAATCAGACAAAATTCCAATCGGACAAAATTACAGTAAATCTTATTTATCAGTCTGAGGCGGGATGACCCTCGACATACCAATAATCATACCTATTCCTCTTTTACGAGTAATGAGGTCTCCTGCCCATGGTTTCATCAAATGTGCGTGATCTATGACGATGCATTTAATTTCATGTCCATCATTAACTCGTCTACAGTTAATCCCTAAAAAAAGGTGACTTTATGATTCACCTGGATCTGGGTGAGGTTTACGTATGTCGTAACAAGGACTTATTTGAACTTTTGCCCATGAAAATCATTCCATTTTTTAAAAAATCCAACAATCCAATTCCCCATCGTGCATGGATGCATGTTATACCGATATTAAATTGTAGTTAGGAAGTCACGAAACAGGACGAAAAACATTGACCAGATGTGCGCGTCAGGAAGCCAAAACTGAGATGTACTACGATACGATTGCATTTCAAATGACTGCAAGTGACCATCAGCTGGACGCATCCGAAGATCCCTGGGGTGAAAATCCACAGGGGAAAATGACACGCGCTCGTTAGATTGTTTTATGAGTGTTGTTAGTTGTGGGGGAGGAACGGATAATTAACTCGCGGCATGCAGCAAGCGACCGTTCCAGATGCGCATCGCGTCAAAAATGTGGCACTCGAGATGACTATCGGGAATGCAATCTGATGAGAAATTGATTCCACGTCCTAGGGAAAGTTTTGCAGCTGCGGAAAGTGTTGAATTTCGCAAATCAGGAAATGCTGGTCTAATAATAAAAGTACATTATGACAGAATCATGAAAAGATAGTACAAAAACACTTCAAGATTTGACTCATGCTTAACACAACGAATAGTGTGGCAAATTTGTCGAGGAAGCCATATTCGCAATGGAATATTCAGTAAATTTCCGTGATGTAACCAGTTAATATAAGAAGAATTATAAGCAAGTTCTTTTGCAATTATCCAGATCGAGTGTAGATTAGGCGAACAACAAAAAAAACATTGTAGCTGACCCACATAGGGTAGGAGCATGCATTATATTATTATATGGATTTTGTCTCTGCTAAAGGTTTGAATTGTGGATGAATGTCTGTAATTAGACATGTTTGAAAAAATTAAAAAAAAAATTACAATAAAAAATAAACTTCATTCTAATATATCAAGACAAAGCGTTAAGCTTGTCAAATGCAACTACGATAGAAGAAAGTTACTTACTCCGAACAATTCCCCATTATTTTAACGAAAACCATTTTTCCAATCAGAAAAATGTAGATTCCAATTGAATTTATTGCAGTTGAACGAAGGGAAAATGAACGAACTTCTTTCGGCAACCGCTAGATGTACCCTAAATAAGTGTGGAAATCCATGTTAATTCTGCCATAGATAATCCACCGGGGTAGAACGCTAACCTATATAGGTTATTGTTGTTGTTGTAATGCGTGTTATTTCACTAACCTGTATAGATTAAGATTCGCCAAAAACGCGCATTATATATCGAAGAATTGTCTTAGGTCAAGGAACAGATACATGAAGAAATGTCGATTTTCATATCTTCAAATGAAGTAATATCAATTTTTTTTAAATTTTTCTCAAGCTATAGAAATGCTAAGAATATGTATATAACACATATACATATATCCATCGGAAAACGCCAGAAAACACAACTGACTTCAAATAACGATAAACAGAATAGAAAGCAGTAGCTTGCTAAATTTATCAACGGATTTCCCAAACAACAAAGTCGATATCCAGCTTAGATAATAAAACAATGCTTTCGTTATCATTATTAGCATGAAGGGCTACTAGATAGCGACGATATTATTTATCGAATCGATATCATCTGATTAGGCAAATCAAATATAATCACAGCTGGAATGTAGAGTGTGACAATAATTGCCATATGTTAGCTACCGATGACGATAGTTAATCTAATATCAGACTGAATGAACTCGACGTATGTTGTTCGCGATAAGTAAAGGCTTGGGACACAGGTAGTAAACATACAGAGAAACCAACTATTGACTGGCATATAAAAAAAATCCTCCGGTAAACATTCGAATCAAGTGGCTCATATAATTCTCTTACGGCTTTCCGAAAAACCAATATGTTGCACTTCAAAACGCTTTGGCGGCTAATGTCACTCCAGGGCGCTGATTTCTTATCATTTTTTAAATATTTGTCTGTCTATTAAAGCTTTATTGAGTTATCATTGATAGTAGGTGAGAGGCAGGCTAGTAATGATGATCGATTTAATTGTAGCAGTCTTCTTCGTTTAACAATAATCCGTTTATTTTTATGAACTGCTTGATTCAACATATGTTCAATATGCTCGTATGTATGTATATTGGGAGGTAGTTATGCTTTCAGTTTTAACAATAGAGCATGATTTACGATGTGCAGAAAGCTACACTTTTTATCGGGCTTTAGAATGATCAATATATTTAGATAGGGATCTATAAAAAAAGAGTACCGTGTTGTATCGGAATAATTTGGGATATGGCTAAGTTAATAATACAAAGCGGAATCGCAACAATGCTGGTCCCAGCCAGCGGAGAAATTTTTTCGATGGAAAAAGTGACATTTGGGACAGCATGTTGTGTCCATCAGAAACACAGTGGAGAGAATTCATAAAACAAATAGACAACAGTATGTGTTATGAACTTAGCCATTATTGGCTATGGCTGTGTTTTATGAACTTAGCCATTATTGGCTATGGCTAAGTTCATATCACACAACAGTTAGTATACTGTTGCCAATTTGTTTTATGAATTCTCTGCACTGGGTTTTTGATGGACACAACATGCTGTGAAAAATGTCATTTTCTTCATCACAAAAATTTCTCCGCTGACTAGGACCACCATATGATGACAATTCAGAAATGACACCCGCATTGTCATAGCCATACGATTTTTTGTCAGTAGTCAATTTTGAGATATGAAATTGGCAAAGCTGCTTCGATACTGTTGCCACAGCGTGTTGCGATTCCGCTGTGTTTTATGAACTTAGCCTATGTGTATTTTAATAAATGGACACACGCTAGGGGAAAAGCCGCATTCTGTCAACAAGTGCATAAGTCATCAAATCGAAAGAAACAAATTAACTTCAGCGTGCGAAAATTCTCGTTGTCTTTTTTTACAAAGTTAAGGCTGATTTTTTAATACATATTAAGATTCCAACTTTGCTCTCATTTTTAACAGTTCTTTGAGATTTTTGTATGTTCAGTAAGGTTAACCAAATCATCGACAATAGATTTATGCTAGAAGAATGCATGTCTATCGTTCATCCTTAGCCGATTTAGCTTAAAACAAACCCTTATCTTCATAAGAAAAAATCGTTAAAGAAAACGTGTTTAATGATGAGGCTCGCTTTGATTGAATGGATTTTGTCGGCAAGCATAATTGCCGTTTTTTTTAATTAAGGCTGAGAAAGATTAACCCCAAACTATCAAGGATTGGTAGAGCTATTTTTTTTTAGCGTCGGTGTGATGATCACTTTATCAACTTCGTCAAAATAGCCGAGGAGACCAAATACCAGAAATTATGTTAACCTTCATAAACCCGAGCGGGGTCCAGCCGCACCCCACACACACATTTTCCGGGATATCTCCTAAAATATATTTTACTATACATACATATATTTATTTTATTTTTATTTTGCTCTGAGATATGTTTCTGAAATATTATATCATTCTACTAATTATTTCAAAAAGTGACAAAAAAATGTTATTTAATATTAGGAATTATAGAGATTTTTTTTGGTTGGGGTGCAGCTGCACGAAAAGGTTAGTTTCAGCCTATAAAGAATAAGGTTGAAAGATTTCCACATCCTGCAGATTTTTTTTAGTAGGACTGCTGGATATGCTGAAATAAAAGCCCACGTCGATAATCGGTTGCGACGATAAAAATGATGGGTCTTTTTAAATGTATTGAGAAATGCATTTGCTTTTCAGTTTCTCAAGTTTCAATGTAGGCATTTCATGAAGTAAAATTTTGGTTCTATACTACTATATTTCTTAACAGTTTTAGGAAATGACGTATTTCACTAGAAGCCTGCCGTAGTTTGGCTAGTGTAATAGACTTCAATTCTATACACAAAAAAAAACCCTCAGACTGCAAGCCGCCTCTTTGAGAAGTCAGTTATAGGCTTGCGATAAATATCTGGTACAGCCCATCCAGGAACTTCAATAATGCGTAGCTGCTCACATCGGTGTCCAGATTCAAGATCATTAAAAAAACCTTCCTCTATGAGTCTTCAATGATAATAGGATAATAGCAACTCAGAAAAACATTTGCATTTAGCGGTACCAGGAAGAAGTTCATAAGGAGGTCAAAATCAACACCGGCTTCATACTTCGTGGCCGCTTTTATTTCATTTCTTCAAACGATTTGCGGGATAGTCTCCTTTCGACATGTAGATCGAGTGACTCGTTCGTCCAATCGATTGAAATTCAAATCGAAGGGCTACGAAATGCGGTTAAAACCTAATCGATTATCAATTTATAATTAACAATTGTTTTCTGCCTTAATCGACAGAACACCTAACTCGATCGCGATTGATCCTACGTTGACCGCCAAACTATATGTAGACACTCGTCTAATCATGAATGATTATCACATATAGAAATTAATTTATACGTGGAATAAGGCTGTTTTTAGATATAATGCTAACATTGTAATATCAAATAAATAATAAGCGTTGAGGGTAATGCTTTTGTACAATGGAAACACTTATTACTACATATTGCAAATTTTTTAAACAAGCAGGTATTATTTTCTAAACAATGAAATTAAATTTAAATTCAAATTATTTAATTTGAACAGGTGGTAATATGCTTCAATGCTACTATCTCATTGGCTCAATAGAAGTTAATTTACTATAGCTACTGGTTAGTGATTACTTTTCAATTGTTGTTTTAAATTATTATTTTAATAAAAAAAAATATTGACTCCTATCATACACACAATTCCACATATGTCCTCTAATTCTAACCGAATAAAAATGAATTAGAAGTCCTCAAAGTCTAATTGTCCTGCCACGTGTCCTGCAAAATCACTTTCCGGAAAGATGAGGCGGACTTGAAGTTTATCATTTTTAGTGTTTACGTCTATTTTGATCAATAAATTTCCCACTATACTCTTCGAGAAATTGCGGTGATCCCATGATATATGACCGCTATGAGAATCTCCAGTCGATCATTCCCCAAGGTTCATTCCTCAGCTATGAGAAACGCACTCATAATTACAACGATGAAAAGGACGACGTTCGCAATTCGTAATCGTTACGCCCGACAATCATTTGTTGCTACTTTAACGGGAAGCGGGCGGTTTCGAAAAGTCACTGTTATTGTTTGTCATCCCTTTTGGGATAACGTTTATGTCCCGTGGCGGAATACCCTTTGCCATAGGAGAGAACGACGACAGGCGCCGACATTGGCGGTTGTGCCAGGACGATGATATCCCGGGACGAAGCGTTTAAGGAAGTTGGAAATTTAGCCAAATTGCTTCGATTGTTGTGACACGTGCTGGCCACATATTGGCAGACGTCAGTCACGTGGTTATGATGAACTGACAATAAATGTTGTGCGCAATGTTATTTTTTAGCGCCTCCACAGTGCTAATGTTGACTTTTTTATTCTGGGAAGCTGGGAAACCACCGGCTTAACACTTTAGTGGTAGTAAAGTGTCGTACAGGATGACTTTTTTCTACCAGTACATATTCGAAGTTAATTTTCCGGTAGCGGATATTTTAGATATGATCGATTTCCCGCATGTTGTTGGGGTGTTGTTTTTTATTTTATAATGAAGTCTCAGGACTCAGAATCGTGCGCAGAATTTCTTTTAGGGAGGGTATATATTGAATTTCAAAGAAATATTCCTTATATATAAGGTATAGGGTTATATGAAAACACAACATTTTTAAGATCTCATGTTCGTTTTTTTGCAATTTGTTAAAAAGACAGCTAATATTAAGTCTTCACAAAAATGAATCCATCAACCACGCCAATTTTGATCAGCAACAAGTTGCTTCTCATCTAAAAGACTACGGTTGAGTCGAAAACGCTAATTGTCATTGGCCTCGTTTATGCCGCGGAACTATCTTCGAGGATTAACTAATTTGAGCTAACTTACGACGACATAAATATGTCGCATTAGCTAGTTTTAGTATTAATTTTAGCTCAACTTGCTATGTAGAACTGGACTGAAAAATTGGGACTAGGTGGTGTTGCTGTCTTCGCTAATGGTGTTGTTGTTGAAAATTATATTTTATTCGTTATATAAATATCTCACACTTTCCTGAAACTCTGCATTCGTTTCATCCTTTGATTGTAGCGGTAGAAACGCGTTTTTATTAGGAGGCTACTGCCCCTTGACATTTTCTTAACCTATGTCACCGCAGTCACAAACCAACAGCTGACATCTCTCATGTTTAGTACCTCTCCGTATGGTCGGTATAAACACACCACGAACAAGTACTAGCACTAAAACGATTTAGTTAAATCACCTTTTAATTCCACGGTATAAATGGGGTCATTGGCACTAACGACGTGGTCGAGCATATAGTAATGCATGGAACTCCAGATCGTCTATGACGGGCTTTAAGCTTACATTTTCAAATATAATGACCTAATTGAATGAATATTAAATCATTATTATTTAAATTAAAGACGTAGCACGATTTACCAAGCAAGATATTGTAGATTCGATTCCTACTACAAAAATATTCCATCCTGTTCTCGCCACATTAAGATAGCTAATATCATACCAACAGCAACAATGAACTGAGCAGCAGCAAGTAAATTTAGTTGCTTATTTTGCAAAAGAAGCGTTTGCCTTTTACCTTCGGAACGCCAAACATTCACGATCACTTTGTAACCTTCAGTCGTGATGCCACAAATACCCTTCACGGCCCATTGCATATTATGCAATTAGTCCTTTTACACATTTACAAAATCCGTTTTTGCGAAATTCCGTCCAAAACACACACTGAAATGGTAGAAATATATATTCTTAGAATTATTTGAACGGCGTTTATTGCATTATCATTGCACTCGAGTGGTCGAATGGAATTTACAGTCACCACGATTACAAGCAATATTTCGATAACATCCATTTGCGTAGAAGATACAAAGATTTATATGGTTCATCAACGATGCCCAAAACATTTACTCATTGCTATCTCCTCCATTGACCGAAATCCTCTCCATGGTAGATTCCTTGTTCGAATGCTACCCCAGCGTTTACTTTATCTAATGAAGCATTGAATCTTGATTTATGGGACTGGTGCCAATTCGAAATCCAATCTGAAGCCAACAATTTATGGGAATCAATCGGTCTATCCTTGGCCACAGACTGGGCGATATTTTTCCTATCAGTGGAAACATGATGACCAGAAAAAAATATTAATGGCGGTTACTGTCCAAAATTTAAAATATGCACATATACCCGACAAAAGCGTTTTGAAAATTGAATAGGATAAAAAATTTAATGTAGATCGACAGAGGAGTTATGTAATAAGATGAACTTACTGGTTAACCATTATGTCAATTATTTCTACATATACAAATCGTGGACGATGTCTTCTTTTAAGGTAATCAACATACCTTATACGAGTACATATGTATATGTATTTTAATCGATTTAGGGGAGTTGTCTTTGAAGGAAGAGACAGCTACCTTTTCAGCTAGTCACCTTTCAGCTACCTTTTTCTGAAAAATATATAAAATAAGCACAATTTTATAATTTTCTTCTATCCTGACAGGAAATAGACTTAAATTCTGTAAATTCTGCCTTGGCTTCCGACCCACTTTTCTTTCGGCTTTGATACAAATTTTGTCTAATTTCGAACTCGATACGAAGCCGAAACTTCTGTTGCAATATAGAAAGTCTGCTTAGATGTATATAAATAAAATGCATTCTTCTATTCACTGTAATGCATTTCGTTGTGCAATCCATTTGTACATATACTATAATGAGCCAACCACATACTCTTCCCTTTTTCTTTTAAACGGCCAAAAGTTTAGCACAGGGGAGGGATTATATGTAATATGGTAACTGAATATTTTATTCAACTCCCACGTACAACAGGCATTAATGTCATCATCCCTTTGCGCGTAATACGGCTTTTCCTATTGCGTAAGTATCCACTGAAAAGTGATTTTCCAAGAGACGGGAGTCTATTACCGCCATAATCACAGACTGAAACTTCTTAGGGATCATTCTTCCTCACTATAAAAATAGTTCCAAGGAAAAAAAACATTCGTTACTCTCATTTACTTTTTCAGTTTAATATCAGAGGCGTAGATGACGAAAACTGAAATATTAGGTATATGTTCAAATGTTCCGAAAGAATTTGAAGCAATACACATCAATCCTAGCGGAAAACTTTCATGATCCTATTCTGTAATTCGTTGTCTACGTCTCTGTTTCCTCACAAAAAAAAAAGAACGCACAAAATGGAGGGTCACAATGAGAAATAAAAACCATCTTATTGAAAGGGAAAGGAAACGCATTTCAGTTTCCTTCAGATTTCTTTTAAAGATTCGCAGGAATGACTATTACACACTCAAGTTGGAGCCATTGAATCTACTTAGCGAGACTTGAAAGAATCCGAGGGAATCCTCGGATGGAAAACATAAAAGAGGATAAAACTTCTGAAGGGACGGTAAAAACCAATGACTAGGGTATATGAGAAACTCCGTTTGAAGGGATTTGCTACTTTTCGGAATGTAGAAGTAGATGGGACGGAACAATTGAACCACGCGAACAAAGGGAGCAACTTTCTTGGCTCGTAAGTTGGTCTTCCTGAAAATGTCGTGACTACGAACGATAAAAATGGAGGAAATCTGTGTAAGTCTTGAAAGTGATTTTTTCCGGTGATTCGCATGGAATCTTTCAAGGATTGTGTCACACTTCCCTCTCATGTAAGGAAAAAATGAGGAAAAAATAAATGTACTCGTATATATGTACACTTCAACTATTTCTTGAAAGTAAATAGAAAATAGCCCGATAAATACTCCATTTATTCCACATGGTTTCGTCAACGAATTAAACTCAATTTTCATTCTAAAACTTCAATCAACCATCAACTTGACAGTTACCTTCGCCGACATTGGCCACCCCGGGGGAATATTTTCTGAAATCGGATCATTTTCGAATCACGAAAAAAATCTCATTTTAAAAACGGTAGCAAAATTCCAAAGTTCTTGCTGCTATCAAAATGTAGATCACAACAAAGCCAAAGACATAATCCGATCACACGCAAACTCCTTGTCACCACATCGTTAATCATATCAAATGCTCTGTAAAGGTTGATCGAAGGTACTTCACATACTCGTAGCATTCGGCTTGGAGCCATCGGTCGGGCCGCTCCTTGTGTGCTTTGACGTTCAGCCCGCTGTATATAATCCACTTGGGACCTGCTAAGAAGATCAAAACATGGACCACAGAAGAGATCAGTCAATAACTAACTGCAGGCAGCACGGTTATGGTTTCATCTGTCCATGGTCGCGGAAAGGAATCTTGAGCTTCGTTCAGCGGTCACAAAAAGATCCAATGTCACCATAAGAAAACAAGTTACCCAAGTTTCAAGCGGCCATAATCCAATCAAATCTGTTCCTCACGGCCGGACTTTAAACCATAGTCAATGACGCGCTGACTGAATATGAACTTTTTACTTTTTTTATTGCTTTAATGGCTTATAATATGTCTTTTGCTTCTTTCCGATACCTATTCAATGTGGCATTGTCGCCTGTATAAAGGTACAAGTATATCTACTCGTAAATAAAAAAGTATCTCTCTGGTAGTTGGATATTGTGGTCACAATCTACATATGTATCTGAAAAATTCAGAGAATTTTGTTTTATCAATGCATTGCTGAAAAAAGAAGAATGTTCGCGTTTGGATATACTATTTGACTTAACCCCTTGTGGGGCATCATAAGGCGTGTTTTTTTTTGGGAATTTATCGCGTGTAGGGTAAAATAACATATGCGTTACATCAACAACATTAACCTGGATAGCTTAGTAGGGTGGCTACCCTACGCTCGATAACCCCTCAATAACTTCCACATCCATGATACATAGATGGCCTTAGTGTCGTGTGGAATCTAATATATTGATGTTGACACGCTTTTGTTTTTGTCAATCAGCCCAGTTCATTGTTAAACTAATATTACGTCTTGCTCTGATAGGCCTATGCCCGTTATTAAATAATATATTTTCAATAGGATTACTAAAAATATCAATAAAAAAAAATAAAAAGGAAGAAAAGATAAGAATTTGCTGGGTATCGAACCCGCGACCCATTGCACTTGTGGCTGCCACTGACTAATAACTTGTTTGAATGATGTTTGTTAAGTTAGAGCGGTATACTGAGCTTAAGAGCGTTCGCCGTCGCAATAAATAAACGATCCGATAATCAAACTGATGTTTCATTCGAATTTGTAATCTATTTTCACCACGTATGAGGCGCACTTGACATCAGAGTAGACAACTTGACGATTCGTAATTTAACATGGATGCTATCCTAGAGCGTTTTTTGCGCAACCAGGGCAGGGACCCTAAACGGTTACGCAAAAAAACACGCTTATAATGCGTCAACAATCGTCTATAGACAAATCGGCTGAAAAACATGTACCAAGTTTAGTTTTCACTTTTTACAACCTAAATTAGCAGTTCAAGAGTTAAGAAATCGAGAAAAAACTCAGAATATTTTTTGCTTAGAATTGAACAAGGGATCGCGTGAAGCGCTATTCATCATCAACGTGACGCTATAGCCCGACGTCGGGCTTTGACGCCGTTCATTACTTGTTTAGGCATGCGAACATCGTTTATTCGCTGTACATGCCCTGCCCATTGAAGACGTTGCAGTTTGATGATTTTCGAAACTTCCAGCTCATCGTACAATTCATACAACTCATGGTTGTACCGGATGTGCTATCCATCTCGGTCGTAGACTGCTCCCAAAATTCACCGAGGGACTTTCCGTTCGAATGTGTTTAGCATGTTTTCGGAAGCTCGGGTTAGGGTCCAGGCTTTGTAGCCATAGCATAGCACTGGTCGTATGATGGTTTTGTATACGCGGAGCTTTGTGTTTCTGTGCACATGTTCGATTTCATTATAGGGAGGACCGTGAAGAAAGTCTTATTTGCTAGCTGTTTCCGTCGCTTGATTTCGTCAGTTTCGTTGGCGTCCTTTGACAGGTTGCTACCCAGGTATGCGAAGTCCTCTACGAATTCGATGCTCAGGTCCCCTACGTTGATGTTCGATTGTGCTGGCGACCTTGTTCTTGATTGCATCATTATTTTTGTTTTGTCCTCGTTGATGCGTAGTCAAACTTCTTTTACAGCGGTGTCAAGAGTATGCAGAAGCTGTTCTAAGTCGGTCAGTTTTCGGGACATGAAGTTGATGTGGTACGTGTACACTATCAATTGTGTCTACTTAATGAGTACCGTCCCGCTGGTGTCCGTATTCATTACCCGAATGGTATATTCAAGTGCTAGGTTGAAGAGCGTCGGCGCCAGTCCAAGAGCGAGCAACTGAGGGACATTCGCTGAGAAAGTGTTTGAAATGCAAAATTGGCATTCGGTCTCAGTGGACAGACCCATTTTGCTTAAGTGATATCTCAGCCAGTGGTGTCCCGTGAGGTAACCTCAAGTCCGTTCTGACCAACCGACTCGCTTCTTCGAGATCGTAAGGATTGATAAGATTTTTAGATTGCTCCTGTCCTGAAAGATTATACCAGTGACACACGTTTTCGTCCACAGACCATCCCCTCACCAGCGCGCTGGCTGTTACCCAGCTCGGACCACAGTAAGGATCAGGTTTGAAATTTTTTTTCCATGATTTTTTACTAGCAAGCTCATCCGCGGCTTCCTTTCATGAATGCCCCGATGCCCTGTTGCCCAACATAGAGTGTTCCGATTAGTGTATATCAACCCCCCGTCGAATAAAAGAAGTAGATTAAGAGCGATTAGTGTCCAGGATCTGATTACACTCTTATGTGAAAATGGGTGCAATCGGTTGAAAACCAGGGCTACTTTAAAAAAAAAAGTGCCTCCAACACTGCGCTTCTTTTAAGGTTTCTTAATCTATGCATCGAACAAAAAATAATCACACCCTGGTCCAAGGGTTGACTCACTGGTTGTATTCGGGGGGCAAAAACATAATGTTTCAAACTTTTCCGATGCGAACCAGCGATATCAAGAAATATCAACACTGTCTTATTACGCCATTTCCAATTACGAGATCTCCTGAATAATGAATTAAAATGTTACATTTTGAAAATCATACGATAGCTTTAAGGTTAGATATTTTGCCTTATAATAAACTGCACCAGGCGCTTATGCGAATATCATTTTGGTTTTAATTACTGGCTAAAATCCTACTGACCCCACATTGGGCGCCGAATATCTTCGGACTTTCTATTTTCGACTATTTTCTACCGTTACCTTCTAATGATATAAGATAAAAAAAGCCTTAATGTAGCCTTAAGGTAAAAGCCTAGAGTTTCGTTTTTGTTTTGTTTTGCCGACGAGAAAAAAATCACAACCGTCTACTGAATCCTCCAATAATTATAATCTGCAAAAGTTTAAGCGGAATGTCCATCGGTACTTCCTAATCACTCAACCTCTCCCCCTTTCCTTACGTTAATTTCCTTTCCACCAACACCAAGCAAGCATAGCCTGCTTCAAAGGGTTTAGGGGATTACCCTTGCACAAAAAAAAAACCCACATTGATCGCCGAATATTGACTTTTTTGACACTTTTTCTTCTGTTTTCAATAACTTGGGGAAAAAGCCATAAGGTAGCTTAAGATAGCCTTTGAGAAACTTAAAGTTGCCCTAAGACAGGATTTTTTTTCATTGACTAGATAAAATCCCACTGATCGCACATTGGACGCTGAATATCTTCGGACATTTTCTACTAGTTTCGTCGACCAGATAAAATCGCACTGATTCCACATTGAGCACCGAATATATTGGGGTTTTTTCGACAAGTTTTTTTTAGTAATTCCTACTATTTTCACTGGCATAGGACACAAAAAGTCTTTAGGTAACCTTAACGAAACTAACGTAAGGAAAGCTTGATGATGCCTAAACTTAGAAGGTATGTTAAAATCACAATGACCCCACATTGGGCACCGAATCTGAACCGGTTATTATGTTGATAGGTTGCTCGTTTTGGTAGTGCTATCCCACGAATAATAAGCATAGTGAACTTAGAGTTTGTGAAATACAGATATTTCAAATCCTCCTGTATGTCCAGTATGTCTAACATGCATTTTAAATGCTATGCTAGAATTAACGAACCATTTTCTTATACCTTATTGAATAGGTAGGCGACTCAAATACTTAAGGCCGGCACTGTCACTAACCACCACCAACGATCAGAATCTTTTAAGTCATGAAAATGTGAAGAAAAACAATTGCGAAACTATCGAGTTGTTGTAGTCCGGATGGCGCAACGGTTAGCACGTTCGCCTTCAACGCACTGGGCCCCGGTTCGATTCCGGGGATTTACGTGTCGGACTATGAGCCCACTCAGCTGTTAAATGAGTACCCATTATGGGGTAAATAACTCGGTTGAGCGTGTTGCTGATCACATACCTCTGCACAAAAAACCGTCACGATCTAGAAAATGAGATGATGCTAACTCATCTCGAGGCCGTGGTTCAAATTGGACTGTTGCGCCAGTTATTTATTTATTTATTATCGAGTTGTCCGGTTATTAAAGGTTTAGCCTGAAAAATAACTGAAAAATGCGTGTTCGGTTATAGGAGCGTCTCGTTAAAGGAGCCTAATTTATTTGAAAACATGCGGAAAATATTGGGGCTTAAAAATTTGTCCACTTGGAGAAATGTCCGGGAGGGAAGGTGTCCGTACAGGAAAAGTCCACTATTTGTTCTTGGTTCAGAGTATCTTGTCAGCCTCCAAACTTCAAATATCAAGAGAAAACTTAAATTCTAAATAATTTATCCGGAGTGGGAATAAAATGTTAAAAATTTCTTTGAGCAGAATTTTTTTTTTGTTATTCCATATATGTTAATTATTCGACATTTAATTAGCAACAGTTTATTCACCGGAAATAATCTATTTGATTTGCCGTTGCCTGCAGCAAATTTCAAATACTTCGAGCTTAAAAGTCGCTTAAAGAACAAGTTCCTTGCACCAGCTGTCCATCCACCACTGCCCGGGACAATATTTCTGTTCTGCCGGAACCAGAATTAACGCAGAAAGCAGCAGCGGCAGCAGCAACAAAAACAATATGTAGATCTGCTTTCGCCGCTGTCGCTGCCGCTGCGTTCAATCTAGGTCGCGTAATGCCCGTACCACATTATGCGGGATTCGCCGAGTCACGAGCCAAGAGGATAACACGTTGTGCACATCCAAGCACCTACGAGTGAACGAATCTCATCCAATGCAATGAATGCCGAGCAAGCACTCGTCGTGGAGCATGTTGTTCGCCCGATGAATCGCTTGGCTGGAGAGACGCACGGTGTTTGGGTGTGCACAATGTGTCACCCCCTTGGCTCGTGGCTCGGCGAGTCACGCATAATATGGTGTGGGCATAAGGGAAATGCATGCATTCTAATTTGACATTTCGGTGTCGCCGAAGCTGCCGCTGCTGCTGCATTCTGCGTTCAATCTGGTTCGGGCATTCTGGTCACAAAGAAATGCGGTTATTGTTATATTTCAGCCCATGCGAATCCAGCCATATAATGCCGTTTAAATTGTTTCAAAATCAAATTTAATTAACGGCAGCATCACGTTATAGCGTTATATGCTTCAGAATTTCAGATTACCGTGCCCCCTTGTATAATCGTATATGTAAGCCAAGATTCCGTGCATTTCATGTACTCGTCAAAGTCTAATTAATTGGATACAAATATGCTGTTTTCCAAATAACCACATTTAAATACGCAAGATATCGTAAACAATTACAATATCATTTAAATTGCAAAAAGTATATACGCTATTCGCCTCAGATATGTAAGCAGATAACTATACCGCAAGTTGTAAATTCTACCAATCATTCACTTCCTTGTATGAAAACCCTGCAATGTCAGCCTTATCGTTAGAAGTTTGAACAAAACAAATTTTCACATTGAGTACGAAACTGGTAGCTATTACATTATCAATCCGAACCTCTTTTCGTATGCCCAGACGAGAAGCTTATGCATCTAGAAAGATGCAACCAAGTGGATAACTTGCATGTTAGTGCGCTTATTTGAAACTCGTAACACGGAGGTAAATGTGCTCATTGTGAAAATAATTTATCGTAACATTTTAACACCTTACATCATTTCACTGAGAAGGCTGAAGCTACTGTGCATTGCTTTAAGTTACTATGATATGCTGGGTGCTGATGGGAACGGAGTTGACGGTAATAATTCATGGAATTCATTTCTGTCCAATGTGCGCTAGTCTGGATGCCATCTTGAGCGATCTTGTTCTATAAACTCAAACGCTCCATTTCCTTCAGATACTTACCTACCTCGGCTAATATACAAATGGTCCACTAACGACATATAATATCCTTATTGATAAAAATTCCAAATTGGTAACACGCTCCGTGAAGGTGTTAGCTTCACAGTCCACTTCATTCCACTCAAGACTAGAAGCAACCACCCTAGGTAGGATGCAAAAACAGAATAATCCGTGAATAAATAATTTCGATAAGTTTGGCCAGATAAAAGGCTACATGAAATATGGAAATTGTTTGCTATGAGGTTGAGAATCGTAGGCAATGGTACTGGCTCTTGTCCGAACACTAGAGGCCACTTGAAGTCTAAAGTACTCCATCCTCCTATGTAAACTGTGTATGGACGACGCGACGGTCGCAGTGGAATTACTGGACCCTTGGTGAATTCTTATCCTGATACATATGTTGGTATAACTCCTGCATGGAATTACCATTTGGTTCTGGCCTGTGTTAGGGGTGTGGGCTCGGGTAAACATGAATATGCCTTACATTCAACCGATAGGATTAGAATTATTTGAAGCGTGTAAAACCGGCGTAAATCTCTTAACCTCTAATGTGTCTACATATTTTATTGTTAACTGAGTTTCTAATCTACACAGAGAGAAGCCGACTATGGTGGAATGGTATGGTCGCAGGGCTCTTACCAAATTCCGTTTTGCTCTATTGTTGGTCGTTTGTTTCGTGAGCGTTAATCCGCCTTTGGTAACATTACACTTGGCTGGCGAATAAAACATTGTTTCAAAGTCGAACGGAGGTGAATAGTATGACTGGACATAACACCCCCGTTCCTTTATTTGGACTTGAAAAGACACAAAATGTATCGCATTCATAAATGAACATCGAAAAGGACACAAAAAAAAGTCATTATAACGTAAGTAGATACTGATACGTTTCGTGCAATAGTAAGTGTTTGGTATATGTATGTACTCGTATACATATAACACTTATTTTTGATTCAGAGAAATAGTTTATATGCAGATAAAAAGCAGTACCTACACTAGGAATATTTTACCTATTTTGCACAGCAATAATAATCTCGTGGAAATTAAAATTTAAACACAATATGTGATATACGGGTAAAAGTAAGCATAATAAGACAGGCTATAAATGCCGAGAATTGTGATTGGGAAAAGAAACAATGTAGTTTTGAAATTGTTGCCAAAATGCACAATTGTGCAAAAAAATTCCTCTTTTGCTCAAAATCCCCTCTGATAGGAGAAATTTTTCTACAAAATGATATAACATATCATTTCTTAAGGGTCTCACACATGCTCACTTTAACTGCGCAGTTAGCCTGTGCAAATAACTGAGTAAAAACTGTACAGTTATCTGAACTGAAGGCATGTGGGCTACTTCAGTTTTCCATCAGTTTCGCTTTCATTTTTCTCAGTTTTTTTCGTGTAGCGTATACCTAGTATTCTCAAATAAGTTGTGAACATGGATAGAAAAGAGAAGCAGCAATGTGCTTTATGGTTGCTGCTGTGCATATTGAAGAAGAGCAAGAAGGAAGAAAAGATGTCGTGAACGCTGAAGTACGGACTGGTTGCTGCAACGAAGTGTGGTGCCCAACGATGTAAATTTGAACGACGAGTTGAGAGAAGGAGGAGAAATTGCAGATTTCAAGAAATAATTATGGACTACCACGTTTTTCAACTGTTACAAAAAAGGACACTATCCTGAGAGACGCAATATCCAGCCATGTGAGACTGTTTGCAACGCTTCGGTTCCTGGCAACAAGGAGGAGTTATGAAGACCTGAAATTTTCTATACGGGTATCCCCTCAGGCACCCGGGGATATTATTATGGAAACGTGCGTGGCAATACGAAAAGCACTGAAAAATTACATTCGGATAAGTGTATAACATTGTTATTTCTTAAAATAGTAAGGATTTCCTAAATCGCCTGGAAACGGACGGTTTTAATTTATCGATAAAAACGTCGTATGCCGCCGCTTTTTTTTACTCGATTAAAATATGCAGTACTTTGAACATTTCACAATTCCGGCAAATTACGGTATGCCTCTATGAACCTCAGAAGGGCATCTTTCTTATTCATTGTGCAACAGGTGAGAGGGCTACACGCTCAGTATCGACACTAGACAAAAGCAGAACTGCCCAAACTGTGCGATTAACTGAGGAAACAGCGCAGTTTATCGGTGCAAAAGTAGAAACATTTGCACAGGCCGGCGGCCTGGTTAAAAACCTTCTTTCTGTGCGTTGCAAACTTCATGACAAACAATACCTATACCCTATCACATTCGTGAAGGGTATAAAAAATAGAAAAAGTAGGATAGTTTGGGGCACTTTTTACGGAAGGAGGTAGGTAGAGAAGTGTACTAAGGTCATAGGCATCCACAAGAATTGGTCGTGCCTGCATTTATTCGGTGCTGAGTTATTGACATGTTTGTCAAAATAATATTTGTAGGGGAGGTAGAAATATCTTTGGTCGGGTAGTCCCCATTTTCAGCACATACCAACTAAATATTAGTTGAAATATTTACCAAATTTTGATATTGCCAATGTATTCTATCGGGCGTTATCGTGCGGTTTCCCCTTGTGAATAAATCAATATACCATACATTGTTTCGTGGTTTAGAGTATAATAAACCATTTTACGGTCTAGGGTATAATATATCATTTTGTAGGGAATTCGATCTGCTTTGATTCGACCTGGACACTTTTGTAGAATCCATCCATCCATTCAAAATAGTCAAGGAAAACTGGAAAAAAAAGACCTTTGACCCCCTATCATCGGGAACTTTTGATCACATATTCAGGGGACTGTCGCCAACAATTGCACCAAATTTCAAAACGGCACGATTTTTTTCCTGTTTTTCGCTCGTAG
Organism: Chloromyia formosa; assembly: GCA_964017055.1. NCBI lineage: Eukaryota > Metazoa > Arthropoda > Insecta > Diptera > Stratiomyidae > Chloromyia > Chloromyia formosa. The sequence continues at coordinate 26,405,653 of OZ024815.1, read as the reverse complement.
CCTGGGCTATGCACTTTCTTTTTATTATAAAAGTTTTATTTATTTTGTATCTGAAATTTTTTTCAAAGATAATTTGCTAAATGTTTTATTTTCCCAGAATTTGTGCAACGTGCCAAATTTAGTTGAGATTTAACCACAGGAAATGCCTATAGGAACGATCTACGTATAAGGTTTTTCAAAAAAAGATTACATTTTAAACTTAGAAAAAAAAAACAATAAAATAAAAATAAACAAAAAAAAAAGTGATGTTTTATTTTTTTAACAAGGTACAGACTCTTCGATTAAATATTGCATTCCACGCTTAATTCGACGAGTGACCGCCTGAAGATTTTTGATTTTTTTGTTTTCAAACTATTTCATGAAACTTCTTCGAAGAGGCCCATTTCGGTTTTCAAGACTACGTCAACATGCAAAATTGCCGCATCTGGAGTCCTAAAAACTCCACAGTTAGCATCTAAGAACCTATCTGTCCTCTTTGTAATTTCAGCGGTCCGCGCAGGGACCGGTCTTTTGCATTTTTATAAACAACCAAAAAATGAAAAAAGAAGAGTGGGTTCAAATATTGTTCTATAAAAGACAGCATGTTTGGACCCAGAGGTAATTGCTCAGATTTCGACGCAGTAACTAACTTGTGAGCTCCAGAGGAAGGGGGCGGGGAATCCCTATGAGCCCTCTTTATTGATACGCTACTGGCACGACCATACTAATGTGCTATAGTGTATGGGGTTTAGCTTTATTTTCCGCGTCGCATTTAAATTTTTGTTGGAAATCGTGGTGCAATCAGAAACAAGCTCATCAGATCGCGTAGATTCCTCGAACGTCTCAGGCTCGAAAATTTCTTGTTGAAACTGTGTTTAGGCGAGGTATAAACATTATTTATATAAGACAGCTGATTGGCCAGGGACGTAGACTTTAAGAAAAAAACCAAAACATCACCCTCGTTTGAAGCCCCCAATTTCCAACTATGATTTTGCTACTGCTTCAGTGCTCACTGGTTCGGCACCTAGAACTGACCTGTCCTGTTGTCCTGTCGAGAAAAGCCAGTCTCAGATTTTGTTCAACTTAATGTACAACAATTCGAATATGCTCGGGGCAGGGTTTGAAGCCGCAATCTCACGATTGTCAATTTCAAATACTTTACAATACAATTCTTCCCTTTTAGAATAAACTACAATAACTTTTATTTGCATAACAAATCTTTGTTTATGTTTATCATAAATACAGATTCAGATTTCTTTCTGAAATCAACAAAAGAATCACATACCCATAAAAGTGAAAAATAAAACATAAGACAATTTTTTAATAGAAGTTAGGTATTGCGAATAAAGTTGTTTTCAATTTATATAGCCCGGCTGGTAATGTACCCATCTCGCTTACTGGTTCTATACTTAAGAACCTGCGATGGTCACAAGATATATCACTTTGACTAATTCTTTATCGGTAATGACATCAATGAACAAACTGCCCCATGTTTTTAGCCTCAGCATTTCAGCCCGTAGACAAAAGTGCAACATTTATTACTGTCATTTCAATCTCGTAAAATCCCGGAAAATAATACAAAAGCCAGGCCGGATTATGATAAGACCACCGCCATTCATGTTTAAAGTCATCGACCATCTGACTCATAATGAAAATTTGAATCGAATGGAATGTGCCCGACGAAATTCCACAACAAGGTGAAGCCGTGAAGCCCTCCCCGAACATTTCTGGGTTAGGTACACCATGATAACCATGGGGTCCATGGCTCACATTCTCAGGACCACGATCGATAGCGTCTCGTCCGAAGAGACGATGAATAAAAGTGCAGACCAAGAAGACTGGATCTTCGACAACAATTAATGCTGGACAACACAAGTTTCCGAAAAAAAATGTTTTGTATCTTTTCTTTTTCTTTAAATATGTCAACAAATTTTTGATTACGTCGGCGCCAGCTTTATCTAAGGTCGAGACGATTCGTTCGTGTGTCACTTGATTTTTTTTCTACAATACATCCCAAGTAGTTAAACATGGATATGTATAAAGACGAAGCTGAAGAAAGAAGAGTCTTTTTTTTATTTAGTGCTGGGGATATCACTGAAGCGGACTAATATTTAGTTTTACTGTGTTGGGGTGCTGAAAAAAACCACACTTCTCCGAAATCTGGAAAGCTTCAATGTCTTTCAGAGCTGCCATGCAATTATAGGATGAGAATTTACAAACAAAATGAAACCAACTGCAATTAAACATTAATCAAATGCGAAATAATGGAAATTTGAAAAGTTAGCCAAATATGAAGAACTGAAAATAAATTGTAAACCAAAACAAATTCAAACTGAGTTGGATGCAAGCTTGGGTATCGTGACAATTTAGAAAAAGTATAAGTAAGAGGTATGTACTCGTATGGCGTACAGTGAATTGTACGGTCAATAACATGCTCGTTCTGGCCGTACTTTATCGATACCATCAAATCTACGAGTATATATGTAATATGTACTCATTCAAACTGGGTTGAAACCGCTTCAGCAGCAGAGACCTATTCAGAAACTCTACAACTTTCCCACATATAGATATCCATGCAAGAACCTGGCCGGGCATCCCCCTATCTCCGTACCTTCAATCGAATAATTCCCGTCCTCAAACAACGGAGGTGGACATCAAGCGTCCGCGACGTACGCACGTACAGAGAAGCAAATTTTTATACACACATTCATTCTTATGCTTCGTTTACACGTGAACGTTGAGCGAAACACGGAACACTGAAAAATTGCATTTAAAAGCATCAACAACAAAAAGATACCTTTCTGTTCTTACATGGCCGACAAGAATTCACGAGCATTTGAGTCGTTCCCACAAGAAATGGGAACGACTTAAATGCTCGTGAATACATGAAGTGTATTACATAAGTGTCACCATACACAGTCGAACTCCAAATCGAACTCGAACCTAGTGCAAATGTCCTCTGAATAGGTCACGACACCCTTCACATAAACCTGAAGAAAACCGGCCTACTTGTACCATGTTCGAGTTCGGGTTGGAGCTCAACAGTGTATAGTGACACTTTGATTATGTCACATTTTGGCATTCCACCAAAATTAGTCCGACTTACAGAAATAAAAATGTCAGAATCAACGGCAAATCGAATGAAGCGTTAAACACGTGATTTGTGCTGAAACACGAGTCTTATTGTGAATCACACACAACCTTTCATTAATAGGTTTGAAGTCAATAACTTGCGGCTTGAGCTGCTTGCTCACTATGAGTGCAACTTCAAACTCCTTGTGACCCGATGGTTTGCCGCCTTTGAAAATTGTGTGCGATTTCTTTTCGTATATCTCGTTGCCAGTCCAATTTGTTTCATAGACTGCAGTGATGCTCAGTTTGTTATTCTCGACCTGTTAAAGGAGGGCTTTCACGGCCCCCCGTTTGTTCAGGAAGCGTACATTCCAGGATCGGAAGGAATGATCCGGAAAGCGATTGCGTGATCGTCGTTCAATCCGAGGCTTTTGTTCCAGGTTTCTCGACATAGAGTAGTTTTTGTCAGGATGGGTTTTCGACCCATCGCTAAGCCCTCTCCAGGAGGGCCTCGGTGATAGCTGCTTCAGGTGGTTCATAACGTGCCAGAGTTCACACAACTATATGTTGCAGGACTGACTACGTAATTCAGGACACCCTACTGATCTGAGACGCTTAGGTATGACTCAGGCTACAGCTATCCTTCCCTCCTTCTTTCACAACCATGGCTTGCGACAGCTGATGAGCTGTTAAGAAAATAACACAGATAATTGTCGAAAGCAACTCATCAATATCGTGAACCAAGCAATTCTGGCTTCACTAGAAAACTGCAGCACATGGTTTCATTGGTACTATGCAAAACTGTTTCGTGCAGTTTCATCACCAAAACAACATTCATTCTGGGATCTTGGATTTGTGCGCTAATAAAAATTTTACAAAAAAAAAAAAACATTTGATTCGGCAACACAGTCAGTTTTTCCTATTGCTATATCAACCTTCGTGAAGTGGGTGGGATAGGATAAAAATTATTGTAATGGGTAAATTTTTATCTGATTGCTGTCGAACTCTTGTCGATTGCTCTTCCCCATACAAGCCTTCTTCAGTGACCAATCCCAGGATTTTACGATCTAGAATTCGGTCTTAATTGGGGCTTTCAAAAGATTCAGTCGTAAAAATGACTTTTTTTTTGTATTTTTTTTTTTTGTCGGATTGACGCAATAATGCTTCCAGTTCTATGTAATTGCGGTTAGTAAATGATCATCTCAAAGTCATCATATAAGAAGGTAAGGCGAATTATGTAGTGTCCATTTTATAGTTATTGGCGCGTGTTATCCTGCTCAAGCAAGAAGACAATCTTAATGTCGGAGCGTAATGGTAATGATAAAAATGATTGCAATCATCTTGGTCGAAAAAGTCGGTAACAGTCATAAAAACCGAATAATGCACAAATGGAAAAGCACGTTTTATTGTTAATGCTAATAATAATTACAGATTATACTAGATATGTATTTGCATGTTAAATTGGTTGCGAATTGTGTTGACGGTAACGTTGAGGGTTCATGATCACATTGAAGAACATTTGTTGATGAATCAAAGTAATTGAAAGAATAATATTTGTTTTAGTTAAACATAAAATATATATATGTAGCACTATTTTAAGTTTTTAAGGTGTTGGTTAACAGTCTGAGCTTCTTAAGTGCAAGAATAAATGGTCTTTTCGGGTGACTTCCTTCGAAATGTTGCCGGGAGGGTAAGGGAGTATGGTAGCTCAGTGCGTTTAGGCTTCAGTCGAATATCTGATGCTACCGGATAGCTACGGATTCGAATCCCATCGTGGCCATTGATGTTTGTGTTGTATTCTTCCTGTGGTGTGGGGCGTAACAATAAGTCGCAACCTTTTCTGACTTAATTCTGACGGCTAATTGACAGGAGGCATGCTAGCAACATGCATCGTCCGGAACTAGTTTATGCTAACGAAACGTCAACTAAGATACATGGGAGTAGTCGACGCGCTATGCCCCACTATGGGTTACGGGAAGTTGTATTTCTTGGAAATGTAAGCATCTTTAACAGGCCAGCCTTCTAACAAGATAAAGTTGGATAATATGGTGAATGCTCTAACTGGGGTTTTTAATACCGCAGTGTGCAGATCGTGCTCAGTCAGCAGGCAAAGAAGAAAGACTAAGTTCTGGTAAAAAGCTCACATTTCCGAGCTCAGGATTGTACGTAGGACGGCTTTGAACAAGGAGAAGGCCCCAGGGTTCAAATGGCATTGGAAGTCTTACAAACATCACCTGCGCGTTTTTTAGGAGGAACTTAGAAGAGCGAAACACAGGTCATGGTGTAATTCTTGTGAGCGCATTTAGGGATCCAGTGAGGCTGCTAGGATTCGGAAAATTCCGTCGATCCATCTATATCCAGCTTAAAAAGAAAGACATGTCATGAACGACCCGGAACAAGGATACTATTAGCTGCTTGACTGCATTTGCCAGGTAGTTTAACGAGCAATTGGCCCCTCGGTTGCCCTACGCGCAAGGTATTCGCTGCTCTATATTACTTCGCATCTATTCGCTCAGAGCAAAAGATTCAGCGGTATATGTTTAGTTCTGAATTTTCAAGTTGCCGTTTTATGATATAGAAGATGTTTTTAACGACGTGGAACCTGCGGCTATCATAGATTGATGTAGATGACGCCCTCTGCAGACTTATAGAACCAATACAGTGTACGCTCTCATAACTGGACATCATCGGGACCAAGAAATTTGTCCGCTTAAAAGAACGCTACGAGTAACATTCTTTTTTTTTAGGCTACCTTTCAATTTTTCAAAAGAATAAAATAATCAAAACTGGATCAGCAGTGACATTTGAAATTTTTAATCACACCCTGATCCAAGGGTTGACACTCACTGGTTGTATTTGGGGGCAAAAATATAATGGTAACATTGGAAATTTTAAACTTTTTGGATGCGAACCAGCGATATCTACAAATAGCAACACTTTTTTAATACGCCATCTCATTCTCATTTAGTTATTAAATGTCACTAGCCAGGTCCAGCCCTACCATATGTGCAGATTGAGCATTTAAGCAGGGTGTCATTATGTAGGGGAGCAAGATCTCCTGCGTAATGAAAAAAGTGTTACAGACGGGGTAGCCTTAAGGATTTATAGATTTATATTTATATTTCAGTTTTGTGCCGTACGTAACTAACTGCACCAAGCGCTTATTCGATTGTAATTTCGGTTTTAATGACTGGCTAAAATCCAACTGACCCCACATAGTGCGCCAAATATCTTCGGACTTTACTACCGTTAATTTTCATTGATATAGAAAAAGCCTAAATATAAAGGCCTAAAAAGGTTTCATTTCCTTTTTTCTTGTATTTCGTCGATGAAATAAAATCACAACACACATTGATTGCCGAATATTTTTGGGCTTTTTAAACATTTTTTCGACTATTTTCTTCTTCTTCTTCTGACAGCCTTCAGGCGACAATTTTATTGCATATTTTGCTTTAATTGACTGGATAAAATCCCACCGATCCCACATTGGAAGCTGAATATCTTCGGACATTTTCTACCATTTTTCTACTATTTTGTACTGTAAATTTTCATCTATACGGAATCACCAAAAAGCCATAAGGTAACCTTAAAGCGCTTTGTGACTAACGGCATTCGATTACCCATTTCAGTTTCGTCGACCAGATACAATCACGCTGATCCCACATTGAGCGGAAAGCTTGAGGATACCTTAAGATGGTTTTAAGGTATGTTTAATTTTAATCATCCCACGTTGGGCGCCGAATGCTATCTGTACTGTTTATGACATTGATTTGCTGGTTTTGATGGTGCTTTCACGCAAGGATAGTAAACTAAGGGTCCAATTTGTTAAGTACAGGCATTTCGGAGTTATGTATAACATGCATTTTAAATGCTGTTCTAGAATGTTACGAGCCATTTTCTAATCTAATAATTGAACAGCGCGTTTAAATAGTTAAGGCCAGCACTGTCACTGATTAGTAGCTCAGAATCTTTAAAATCATGAAAATGCGAAAAAAAACAATTGCGAAATCATCGAGTTGTGCGGTTATTAGAGGTTTAATCTGAAAAATAACTACAAACTGCGTGTCCGCTCTCGGTCATAGGAGCTTCCGGTTAAGGTAGACTAATTTGTTTGAAAATATGCAAAAAATGTTCGGAACATAAAAATTAGTCCGCTTAAAAGAAGACAACTGGCTGCGAAGCATGGACCCTAACTCAAGCCTCCGAAAACATGCTAGACACTTTTGAACGTAAGGTTCTACGGCGAATTTTCGGGGCTGTTTGCGATCGAGATGGATGGCGCATCCGGTACAACCATGAGCTGTATGAAATGTACGATGAGCTGCAAGTCTCGAAAGTCGTCAAACTACAACGACTGCAATGGGCAGGGCATGTACAAAGAATGGACGATGATCGCATGCCTAAGAGAGTAATGAATGCAGAACGAGTCGACGGAGCGAGACTGCGAGGACGACCGAGATCTCGTTGGGAGAGCTCATTAGGTGTGGACGCCGCGCAGCTGCTGGGCTCCCAAAATTGGAGGACGCGGTCATGTGACCGAGATAATTGGAGGACAATGATCCAGGCGGCCAAGGCCCGACGTCGGGCTATCGCGCCACGATGATGATGAAAAGAAGACAACAGACAACGTACACTGTATATGTATGTACCTATGGCTCTAAGATGGATGAATAGGTAGTGGTGGGTGATAGATTGAAGATAAGCTCATCTTCCTGATTTCTGTAACATTTTCCATGCGGATATCGCGGCTACCTCGGAGGCCCTTACTAAGATGGGGAGTTAAGCTATAACTGCTAGAAACATCACATTCTTCACTGATAGCCAATCGGAAGGCAGTCGCACCGGACGAAATACCCTTGGAATTTTGGTTGAAGATGAATCATGCCGGGCTTAGATGGGTCACTGTTCTTTCCAATAAAATTAAAAGAGGGCAACCGATGATGATTACGCTTTCAAAAATGCTTCTTTCTCGCCTTTTATAAGAACACGGGTGACTCACGCACGCTCTATAAGTATAGGACAATCAAGTTAACATGTCACACATTGAAGGCTTACAAGCGAGTTGTCTGCAGTCGATTGAAAGAGATTGTACGGTTGGATGACAATCAATGCGGCTTTGTGGAAGGTCGGTCCACAGTCGACGCCATTCAGTGCATGTGTGTTACGATAGAAAGCATCGTAATGCACGGACGGACTTGCACTTTGTGCTCATCGAGGCGGAAAAAGCCTTCGACAGAGTTCTTCGTGATCTGATATGGGTGGCCCCAAGAGCACTTAATGCCCCCGAGGCATATGTAAAATGAATACAAGACATGTATGATGGGGTAACTACTAAAGCTAGATGCACAGCTGGTGAGTCTGAAGAATTTCCGGTTAAAGTAGGAGTTCACCAAGGCAGTGTATTGAGTCCCTTGCTTTGCAATATCATTTTGCTCTATTTATTAACACTCATCTCTAACGACCTGGGAATATCCCTTCTCTTCGCCGATGACGTTGTCCTGGGTAGCAAAGACATTGTTGCTTTGCAGGCTGCACTGACCAAGTGGTGTAGAATACTAAAAGATTATGGATTGAGAATTAGCATACCAAAGACTGAGTATCTTTGCTATCCTTTCTCAGATTCAGAGAGACCGATACTAGATGTCTGCATTAAAGGAGAGAGCTGAAGTTCGGTACAAGGTTCAACCACCTGCGATGATGACATCAAATATCGCATCAGTGTCGGTTGGATGAAGTGGCGAGAACACTCTGGAGTTTTTTGCAATAAGAAGATGTCACGAAAGCTTAAGGGCAAGTGGTATAAAACGGTCGTACATCCCGCACTCCTGTAAGTATCTGAATGCTGAACTATGTACAAGACATACGAAAGTAAAATGACTGCGACTGAGGTGAAAATGCTACGGAAGTCAGCCAGTGTGGCCAATAAGGATCGTATCAAAAGTAACTCCATCCGAGGCAGCTTGTTTGTTGAACAACCAATCACTGAAAAGCTCGAAGATCGTCGTATGGATTCGTGTTGCCATGTTCTAAGGTGTCCGCCTGAGAACCCAAAACCTTGTAAAAATATGCTTTCTGCGCGCAACATGCACATATATTCTGGTTCAGCATACTGAAACTGAACATACTTACTCTAATTTGAAGGAAATCGGAGGTGAAGTAATTAGCCTGCATAACTAATAAAAAAAATTTGAAAATACATGTATCAACTAATCGGAATGAGATATACATACCAAAGTTAACAAATTGTTCTGCGAGTATGATAAATATATTCTTCGATTCCACGTTATCTTTCTGCTCTCCTAACCCACTTCAAAGTCACATGGCTTTCCCACTTGTAACGAGACACCAACATGTACGGGTCATCTGCTTTACATTTTCATGTAGGTACTTTTACAAATAGGTCCATAACAGGACATAGAAATATTAGCTGCAGACAGCACTCGTTGACAACATTTTTTTCTTTTTGGCTACCGAACAACCGACAGATAACAAGTCGAAATATTTATGTCCGCCGTGAAGGATGGAAATGGTTTCGAATGACAATCAAAGAGAGGAAAACATCGGACTGAAGTAGAACAAGGACAATGTCGAGGGCATATAAAACCCTATCCCGAAGGACACGAAGAAAAAATTTCATATCTCTAGTGGAAATTGCTTAAGTGGTCTCTCCAAAACGTTTTCATTCGACAATTTTACGGTTTCTGGCTGACCACACATTACAGCGCGTCGCCAACAGCTGGACGAGGGACGAGGCTAGAAAGCAGATGGACTGATTGTATACAGACATTCCTGGCACTCTGTAATTTTGCTATTTGGATAATAAAATTAATCTTTATCGGACTCTGCTAAAACTTGTCGTTAATATAATCGTCAAATACATATATACTTATCTGACGTCTAATTATTACAAGCTGAACTGGCGAGTATCGTTGATATTCCCCGGAAAGGTCTGGGCTCCTGAACAATTTTATTGGTATTTTACAAGATAGATGACGGAAAAAAATGTATTCATGAACACGAGCAGTATTTTTATTTGGCAATTAACTAGTATGACGTCCATAAGATAAGAAACTTGAAGTTTCATATAAATGTTTCAGACTGGTATAGTATAGTGGAGACCAGCTGCAGCTTGCCATTTTAGCATATTTCCTGCTAAATGTAGCAGGTAAATTTTCCACTTAACTCGTTAGCATATAGCGAAATTTACTAGAAAACAAACTCTGCCAAATGCTAAAATGCATTTTATTTCATTTCATTCATTTGGACTCGTGTTTCAAACGGTTCGGTCAAGTTTTTGTTGATCCTAACCTTTGATGTTGAGTCATACTGGTCAGTCGGGTTAACTTTGCTGGTATACCAAAGTGTTGCATGATTTTATATAATGCACTTTGGTTGATGCTGTATGCCAGTCTCAAGTCAACAAATATTTGGTGGACTTCTCTGTTGAATTCAAGACATTTTTCCAGCACTTGCTTTACCCTGAATATTTGATCCGTTGTAGATCGTCGCGGCTGAAAACCTTCCTGCTACGAGTATTCACCGATTATTCTGTCAGGATATATGGCTTTATACTTGCCTCTTGAATTTTTGTGAGGACTTTGTAGGATTAGATTAAGTTAAATTAAGCTATTGGCGGTGGGCCGAAGATCCACAAGAACTGCGATATAAATCTAAGGTTGACGGTCGAGCTTGAGGAAGCCCACAAATTTGCTCAGTTGAAAAGGTCTGAATGAGGCAATTGCCTCTGCTTCAGGGAACGCCAGGGTGGTTTTCCCTGGACTGAGACAATCGACAGTCTCGACGCTCATCTTCGTTGGATGAGGACATTGTCTATCAGGAAATGCCCCGGTTCAATTATGGACGCGTCCACGTGGAAAACTTATAGAGCTATGATGACAAAGTCTCTGCTGCTGACAAAATCTACGAGACGTTGAACGTTCTTGTCGCATTCTTCGGGGAGTCTGTGACCTCCGGTGGTTCCTCGGTGCATCTCTTAATTTTCAACTATAGCGTTGAAGTCTCCCATTATAATTTTTACGTCGTTTCAGGACAGAGAATGGAAGAGTCTTTCTAGGGTGATGTAAAGTCATTTTTGATTTCTTCGTCCTTTTCTTCAGTCGGTGTGGACGACGATCAACCAGACTTTGAAAAAGTTCCCTTTTTTGCGAATAGCGTACAATCATTCGTTGACAGATTTCCAATCAATTCCTGAGATTTACAATCTTTATCCACAACGAAGGTTACTTCAAATTCCCGTTTTGCTGTCGGTTTTCCGCTTTTATAAATTGTGCGCGATTTGATGTCGTTAACGTCTACTTCGGTGTATTTCGTTTCAGATTGCCAAAACGTTGGGGTTGCAGCTACTGGCCTGTCGTAATAGAGTATTGACTGCACGAGTTTTTTTTTTCTAGTATTCGGACATTCCAATATTCCATGTTTCGTTTGCGTGGTCGTTCCCGGAAATCGGAGCACTAACTCCACTTTTCTGGACAATTTTTTTCTAGGCACGGGTTGTCCACCCATTATCCGAGCCTTTGTCTCAACTATATCCCTTTTTCATGCGTAGCACAACAAGAGTTACTTACCCAATTGCCTTAACTCATAGTGGGGCATAGCGCGTCAACTGTTCCATGTGGCCCAGTTGACGTTTCGTTGGAATAAACTAGTTTCGGAGAAAGCTGTTGCCAGCATGCACCTCCTGCTCCCCCATTTAGTCGCCTACCTGCGACAAGTCGGGAGATGCTGTGGCTTATTATTACGCCCCGCACCACAGGGGAGAAGACAACACAAACATCCATGGCCACGAACGTCGTCGTGAACGAAATTCGAACCCAAAACGCCGGAAATTAGACATGAGACTGAAGCCTCTACGTACTGCGCTACCGATTGCCCCAAAACCAAACAACAAGCGTTGGTTCTCTCTCTCTCTCTCTAATTGCCTTGACCCTTCCAGGGGCATGGGCGCGTCAACATCTCTAGCATTTCTATGCCTTGTTGACGTTTCATTAGCATATCTGCTTTTCCGGAAGTGCAGTTGCTAGCATGTATCTCCTATCCGCGCCGTCTTTATACTAACAAGCTCGGAGCACTGTGAGAGTTCTATTAGTACTCACAGGCAGTTTTTGATCGCGCCGAGATTTGATCTCCAAGCTCTAGATTAGTATTGTAGAGCGGTGACCGAACGATCACGACCACCGAGCGCTGAGATCAGTATGGGAAAGTGAATAAACAAGAACAAACAAATTCAATTGTATAGTATTTGATCATAATTAAAATTGCATTATTCATTGGCCCCGTTTATATCGTGGAACTAAAAGCCCATGTAACTAAATCGTTTTAGTGTTAGTACTTGTTCGTGGTGTGTTTATACCGACCAAACGGAGAGGCCCTAATTATGAAAGATGTCAGTTAAGGTCTATTAGTAATCTTGATCAAGTATAGCAACTCCGCGCCTGGTTGATCAGCATTCATTTGCTCTGTGAAGAGTGTAACATTTTTGATGAACATGAATAGTATAATTTTTTTTTCATACACACAGATAACGAAAAATTCAAATAATCAATTAATTAAAAAAAATAACTGTTATTTCATAAAACGAAAAAATTATCCTATGGTTCTCATTTGCCTTGCCTTGTTTTATCGAAGAAAAAATAAATTGTATCCCTACACTTCTAAGTGAATTCCTTATAAAAACATGAAATTAACTGTATGAGGTTTCAAGGCTATTAATCAAACTATTAAGGCTCATCGGTGTAACGCATTCCCTGCTTTTACAAGAAATCTGTTCGAATTCGGTTTGTTCGTCCTTGCATGTACCGTCAAAACTAATAAAATTTGAGATCATGATCAACATGAACAGCCCAAACACCCGATAATCATGATAATGTGTCCTGTAATCAACTAATAACGTGCTTCCACCCCATGGCCATAATCCACTCGGTCACGGTAGGATTCTTATCCGGTTCTCGTCTCCGGAGTCTGGGGTGGATGGATGGCCATACACAGAAAAACAATCTTCACCCTTGGCCGATTGAATAAACAACACATGTCACTAAAAACCCGTAGCGCCCCGATGTCAATGAGCAAGGACAACAAAGTGCATCGCATTTTGGCCAGTCGAACGTTGCAACGTTAAAGAATGTTCGCGGATTTACCACCGGTCGTCTTCGTGTGGTGGCGGTGACTGTGGCGATGATGTTGGCAGTGGTTGTATGGACAGGATAAAATCATCAAGGGGGGAGGCGAATAATAAAATCAATCAATCCTGATTAGTCCTACACCCTTCACGAGAACTATCCATGACGAAGAGGATTGCAAATGGGTAGGGAATATCTCTGATCGCTAGGAAGTGATTATTAGGGGTGAAGAGAATGCAAGGGATCGGGTGGGCATAAAAAACTAGAACAACATAATGTAAAAACCTCCAGCCAGGACACCATATGGCTCTTCTATGCGCTTGTGATACGGTAGAGAGATACCCTCGCCTGAGTTACTCCCGTCACTATCGTCGTAATATATTCATATTCAATTACGTCTGAAATGTTCCTGAATAATCATTCCGATCGAGGGGTGACATGGACGAAGTGGGTTGGAGACGATGCGCTTTTGAAAGTCATGCTGAATCGCCTTAGGATTTTCGTTTGTTTACATAATGAGGTTGGTACAATAGTAACGATACAACGATATCCTCTTGTGGACGATTGGGTTGTTTATCACGTTCGTGGTTAATTTAATTAAAGTAGACGATGCTATTAGAATTATGAACGGCTGATTTAATTTCATCTTATTAGGCTTACTGCACAAAAGGAGCAAAAATAGACGAAGCAATCTAAATCCTCAACTAAACATTAGACAACTATTGCATCGTGCTGATAGTAATCAGGTGCATCTACATATCATATCTTATCGCAATGTGGCAATGTCTTGTATTTTTTTGGAAATCATAATGACTGGAAAGGAAATCCAACAATCAACACATGACGTGAGGTATTTTCAAGTTCGAAATATGCTACCACCCCTGGCAGGTAGTTTACATAGAGGCAAACCCAGTACCATAAACACTTTTGACCCCGGTTTTATGATTCAAGTCAACCGTTGAGTCGTCAATTGGCAAAACATTACCATTACCTTGAGGATTTTCATATTGCCTTCAGTGCAGTGTAAGGACACTATGCTGCCAGTCAGCAATTCATTATCAAGTATTTTGGGTAAAGACTGTCTGTCTTGTACAAGTGTTTCTGTATTATCCTTGTTAACTTTTATTTTTTTCCATTGTCCTCGGGCATTTGATGTCTTAAGAATTTTGTGTGTTGTAGAGGAAAACCCACCCGCAGCGTGGCGCCTTGTTTACTTCCGGATAAGAAAAAAACATGTTCCGCATTCCAGGCATATTTAGGTTGTTTTATGGATATATTAAGGTGCTAAGTACCGATGAGTCCGGAATAGAGTAGCTATAAGCTTAGAGGTTTATGGTTATGCAATTGTCTAATATCCTTTTTGGCATTTGTTTAGTATATGGAATGTTTCTCGCAAAGTCAAATTATTTTATGGCATGGCGCCAGGCACCTTGTCGATATCGAGTTATATCTATTGGGGGAAATATGAGTTTTAAGAATAAAACAGCGAATGTTTTTTTTGTACCGATTGGGGGTCGTTCAAGTATTACAAGCATCAGAGGGGAGGAGGGTGTTTACTCTTTGCTTATTTTTGATGACAAGGGGGGGTGGGGGAGTTTGGGCGCTGATTACATCAGCAAAGTTTGCTCGTCTTTCAAGTCTTCCTCCGAATATTTTATAGAGTTCGAATTAAATATATATAACCCTTTGTTGCTTTGGAATGGATATTTTGGGATTCTCCGTATACCAGTAACAGAAAGTCTTGTTGATTATCATGTTTATGGAAAGTATGTAGGCCCCGATGAACCTGACCTTTCTGACCTGAAAGCCAACACTTATTGCATATTGTTACATGTCATAATGCAGATTAATGTGTATGTTCAAGAAGTGGTTTAAGTTACTGAACAACAGATTCCTCCGACGACAACTTAAATAAAGCCTGGGCCGATCAAAGGCCAAGGCGAAGTAGTTGGTCGCCTATGGCACCTGAAAGGGCGCCGAAGAGAGCGCCAAGAAGAAACCGAGGTTCAAGAGTGAATTTTGACAACTTAGAGCTGATTTTAATAGTATATGTAATTCCATTTAGTTTTAAAGAGTTCGTTATTTATCCGATTGAAAGTGATTCTCACATTTCAAATTTACGCGAACGAACGATTCAATTTCGAATATTGAGCTTCATTTTTCAGTGAGGGTGACTTATCGACGATAGTTAGTACCAAGCAAAATCGTCCGAACAAAAATGACGCTTGAAAAGACACTCTCATAATCGCGCGGGTGCAAAGTGACCCCCCTCCCCCTAAAAAAAAATTTAAAATGAGAGGAGGGACGCCAAAATTTCCTTGCCTGAGCTTTAAGTTGATCGGCCCTGAGTAAAGCAAACAGGTGATGACTTCATTGTGGATAATGAAGAACAATTTAATCTTAATCTTCCACTCCGTCTAGCTCTACATGTAGATAAAGAGTTCCAAGCGTTTTCGCTTCATAGTGATATCGACGATTAGGGAAAAGTCTTTGACTGGTTTGTGTATGAGCCAGTGACGTGCAGTGGAAATTTTTCATAGTCAAGCAGTTGGGCGCCCTAAAGCCAATTTAGCATAAACAAAAATGGACTGTATAATAGAATATGGACAGTCACAAAAACATTTATACCAAGCGGCTTTAAGCCTTAAAAAAGAAATCAGGAAAGATATTCGGAATACAAAAAAAAAAAAAAAAATAAAATATTACTAATAAAAAAAATGATAAATAAATATTATGTTAATTAAGACTAAGAAAAATTCAGGGGTATTTGAAATAAATAAATATTCTTTCGCCATTGCCATTTATTTGTATTCCAAATCTAGCGCCGTTCTTTAAGTAAAAACTCTTTAATCACATTATCAAAAAAATCGTTTTCTCTTCGCATTTGTATAAGAAGATCCTTTTCAACCGCAATTAAAGCAAGATCCGAAAGTCGTTCTTGGGATTGGCGATTTCTCAAAAATGTGTGCGCTTTAGTGTTGAAAATGACCTTTCCGCAGTTGCCACTGTGACTGGAATTGACGTTAATAATTTTGCTAAAATATGAACTTGCTTAAAACCGTTTGCGACATAAGGCCGTTTTTGAAAATAATCGAGAATTTTACTAGGATTCGCGTTTTTAAACTCATCTGAAGAATAAATAACTTTTAGCTCATTTTTCAACTTTATTCTGTCGAAAAATTGACCGTGATATTCAATAAGTGAGTCAAAATTTTTATCGGGAAAATTTGACTTGAATTTAGAAAAATAATTCGGTTCAAGCAACTCTAAAAATGAAAGATCTTTAAACGAATGGAATCGATCTCGAATTTGCCCGAGAATAACATCTATAATCTCCCGAAATATCCGCCGTAAATTTTGTAAAGGATCTATCGCATTTCTACATTTCTTACGTGGTGGCTGATATTCTGCTGTAACTGTCGAATAGAAATTATCAAACTTTTTAGAAAAGTCATTTTCAAGCCAATTTTCAAATTCAATAATTTTTTGGCTTGCATATGAAATGTTTACCACTTTGCTCTGAATAATATTAAATAATATATCAGTTTTGGAAAAAATTTCAGAAAAAATTAACAGATATAATTGAAAATCTGACTCTGCGAATTTTTGTAAGTATATATCGGAAAAAGTCAAGAAATCGCCATCCCAGTGTTGAGAACCATTCGAAATTGTCTCAAAAACTGTACAAATTTCATGCTTATGTTCAAATATAACGTTAATAAAACGCGAATGATAATGCCAACGCGTTTTGGAAACCGATGGTAAACGACGATTTACTATATTTGCAAAAAGGTCCGACCTTTTAGTGGATGTATTAAAAAATGATGCGATTTTATTGATGTGCGCGAAAAAGAATTTAATTTCCGGAATAAACTCAACTGCTTTAGACAATACTAGATTTAGTGAATGAGCGTAACATGGAACGAAAATTGCCGATTTATGTTTTTCCCGAATTAAAGTCTGAACTCCACGAATTTGAGAACTCATTACTGCTGCGCCATCGTAACATTGTGCAATTAATTTCTTATCGATATTAAAATTTTGCAATTGTTTTAAAATGTGAAAGCTTATTGCTGTAGCTGTACGATACTTACATCCAAAAATCCGATAAATCTTTCTTCAATCTCGTTTGATATTGTATATCTAAAAATCATCGTTAATTGTTCCCGACCGCTAACATCTGGCGTTTCGTCGACCATTACAGCTACAAATGGAGCCTCCTTTATTTCCAAATTGATTTTATTTCGAACCACATTAGCTATAGCGGAAACAAGATCGTTTTGGATTCTATTAGACAAACCCGAAAACGCTGCATTTGCTTTTATAGAATCTATGTGGGACTCAATTATCGGATCGTACAAACTCAAGAAATTTACGATTTCGATAAAATTACCACGATTATTTGAAGAAGAGTCTTCATTATTTCCGCGAAAAGGAAGCTCCTGTTTTGCCAAAAAAATTACAGTATCGATTAAACGTTTCAAAATATTACGATTACGCTCAACTTTTTCATTATGCAAACTAACAGATATTGCCACCTGGTTACTAAGCATAAACTCTATACGCTGAGAACCAAAATTATCTAATTTAATTAACGACTGAAGATGTTTTTCGGAACTTGAATGCTTTGCTGCTGAGCCCGTAAAATTATTCAAATCACTAAATCCAGCTTTATTCCAAACAGATTTTTCATTCGTGAACAAAAGACACGGCCAGCAAAATAACTTATTTAATTTACAGCTTCCCGTTAACCAAATGTACTTTTCATACGTTTCGATATGGAATTTTCGCGTAATATTTTTTATTTTAAACTCTAAACTAAGATCTGACTTCGGTCTATCCGATTCTATAATTTCTCTTTTCTTGGCAAAGGAAAGAGTTGAAAATCCCGCTTTTAGTACGAAATCCGTCGCGCAGCAATACTCCGACATAATGCGAAAAGAAAACTTACCACTTTTATCACAAATCAAATCAATTAAATCACTACAAACGGTCAAAAAAACTTCAAATCACAATTTAATCAAAATCACCCGATTGCACTGATTTCCTCTTTTAAATTGCAACGGAAAATCCATTACATAACAAAAACAAAAGCTCTACTGGAAAAATCAAATTCCCATAAACATTCCCTGCATTGGCAACATTTCACAAGCATCATTGGGCTTTATCCCACACACAAAAGCAGTCGCGCCAGTGCTTGACTTGTCTCATATAAATTTGCGAACAAAACAAAAAAAAATCGTTGCCCAATGTACTACCGAAATCCAAGATTCCCATTTTCTGGAATCAACATGTCTCTAGTATTTGGATGCACACATGGTACATGCATCTAAAGATCTAGGCACATTTTCCTATTCTAAGTTTGGTGTCTATGTGCAAAATGTGGGAGGTTTGAATATTATTTAAAGTAATTGAATGAATGTTTTTTAACCAAAAGAAGGCGCGGATCAGAATTTGAATGTGTAAAAGAATATTTGAATGATAATATGTATTCTTCAGCTTAAAGAAAAACATTGACTGAAATGATGATATGCGTATTGGTGTAAGCAAAGTTTATTATTGAATTGCTTATTTCGGTAAGTCAAGCAGTTTGGAATTGCTTACTACGAGTGCACGTCACTGGTATGAGCCGCTTAAGGTAATTTAGAAGGGGCAATTTTACCCCAGTTAACTTTTTATGAAAATATTTCGAATGTGCACCTATAATTTACTGATTTATGTATAGAATAGAAAGATAGATATAGATATTCCCGCACTACACTAAGTTAAGGAGCTCTTTTCTATTCAATTAAACTTGTAATCCATCCATTTCGCGACATATGTGTCCAAATCGAGTATCCTTCAGATTGTAACGACACTAATATGCCATATCTTCTGCTCAATGGATCCAATCCATAAAAAGGCATCATCGAACTTATAACTTATTTCCGAAAAAGCATCCAATGTTCAATTTCCCGGAATAAATGGCTTCAAAACATACACGTCGAGATGACACCATTAGTTACATCTACAGCAGCAGTAGCAGAAGGCGACGACAGTGACAACAATCATGATCAAGTAGAGGCATCATTATTGGTCCCTGAAAGCCATTAATTTTGTTTGTGCAGGGCTGGTGCGTGCATGACGGTATCCGTTTGTCCTATATGTATCATTGTAGAAAATTGCTTAAATACGCATATTCTTCAAAGCAGACTTAGTTAATGTTAGGTGTGACAATCTCGAAAGAGGCACCCCTTTGATTCGTTCTGATCATAAAGAAGTATCGGTGAATACAACCCCTAAACGACTTTCTCAAAATCCCGACCCTTTCCACGCTTTTACGCTTAGCGAATTCGCGATCAACGCGACATGGAATGAATGTCCTTTGCTGTGTTCAATGCTCCGAACAGACATAAATGGAGAAAAAAGGATGCAATCGACTGGAAGAAATTTCAGCGGCGAATTGATAAAAGACACAAAACAATAATTACATCAATTTCGAGTGGAACAATTCGACAGGCCACGGCCGGCGCGGCGGACGTTTCTTTGGTCCTGTAAGTGTAAATGTAGGACCATTTCGAGGGCCACCATGAAAATGCCAAATAAAATTTATGAGCTTCTGTTATGATTTGTGCTTAATCGGTCAGCGAATAATCGGGCAGTCAAGTGGAATTCTGGCGACAGGAGGGTTCAAGCAGGGTGGCATTATGTTTTCTTGATTCAATAAATTACACATGGATTAGCGCCTTTCTGACTGCACTGTGTGTACTTACAATGAACACTATGTTCAATGCTCCTCCCTGTTACAAGACTTTAAGTAATTGTGTTATGGCTAAATAGACGACCGTTGTAAGGCTCAGGTCCATAAGGGCTTTGTTTGAAAGCATTCAGTAAAAGCCATTGTCCCAATTTGATTTGATTTGTTTTGTAAATGTCCAGCGCATATTTGGTTTGTAATGGCAAAGGGGATGTCTATGGATACACCTACATTCTATCTTACTATGGATGGTAAATTTAAAATGGATTAGTAACTATAGGCACACAAATTCTGTATTGCGTTTATGATGGAGATTAGTCAGTCTTATTTCCATTATTTACGTTATAAATAACAGCCAGGTGGTTGAAAGAACTGTGAACGGGTATTTATGTTTTTTTTTTTCGTGGATTAAGCAGGTATATTTCAGTACTAACTTTACTGCAATTGGCGAAAATCGTAGCTCATAGTAGGTAGTATAGACAGCGCAATGGTGTGCTAATATTTGTCAGAGCGATGATTGCTTAGAAAGAACTGTAACCCAAACGTTCCCAAAGTGGTTCCTATGGACCCCTAGAAGTCCGTGATATGACTAAGGGATAGGCCCGTGACAATTTAAAATGAATATGGGGGTACATCGACACGCTCCAAACATATCGCTAACTTTGATTGATTTCGTTGCTAAATTTAACGATGATCATAGTGACCGTTAGTTTTCGTGTGCTAAAATTTAGCGAAAAATAAATAAAATTAGCGAGGAGAAAATTTCGCCGCTAAAAATTTGATTCGATTTTAAAAGGTAAGTTAATTAGATAAAAATACATTTGGATGGGAATTAAATTATGAACTGCAGGAAATGGAAGCTCCAAGAGGAAAACGTGTAACGAAGGAGTATACATTTTTGCTCGCATAATATTTAAAAGAACATCGAGACTTGCACACGAACGGTAAATACTATTTCTATGCCTTTTATTTTATGAATTTAATAGACAATTTTTAATGATCATTATTTATTAACGAATATTATACTTCGATACTTATTTTTCTAGAAAAGCTATTAAATTAGTTTGGACAAAATGTGACAGCTACCTAGAATTGTATCCTTATACCTTTGACACACGCTGTGCCCGAATTATCATTCCGTGAATTATGAATTGCTGGCAATGACGAATTGGACATACACACTTTACTGTGAACGTCATTCCAACTGTCATTGCGAAATCTGCTTAGCGCTGATTTTTTCGAATAAATATTGTTTATTTCGGTTAGCAACGAATATATCGCTTAGCAACAAATGAATATTATTTTTATTGCATAGCAACGAGTGAATATTTTTCCTACTCAATGACAATTTGTCGGATAGGTGGCACTGCATACACAAAGAAGGAATTACGTTTACTATGCCAATTGTAATTCGCGAACTATCATTCGGACGATATTCGAATGATCATTCGCAAGACACACATGAAATCGAATTATCATTCGAATGGGAATGATCATTCAAGTGCGTCGTCTGTCTAAAGGTACCATTAGACGATTCGTAGGACCTACAAATTTTCGTAGATTTCTGCGATTTTTCTGCTACAAATTGTCTACGAATCGTGTAATGTGAAAATTTCTTAGCTACAAATGTTTGGAGAAAGAGTTTGTAGACGATTTGTAGATGACCGTCTACAAACGTTTGAAGGTGATAAATGCGGCTCGTGTGATGGCAAATGTATTTTATATTTGTAGGTTGATTGACATCCGTAGATAGATTTGGAGTTTGTAGATGTATGAAATTTTACATATACGAACTACAAACGTTTGTAGATGTATCAATTCTGATATTTGATGTTATGGTCGCCGTCGCACTTGTCATTTCGTGAAAATAAAATTATATGCATTTTACATTGATATTATATTTAAGTGTTGTTTGTAAAATGGATCCGAATGAAGCAATCGCGATGGTTTTAGGACTGAATTTGTTGAATAGCAGCGACAGTGATAGTGATAGTAAAGTGGAATTGCCACCGAAGCGTCAACGACGTGTTTGGTCAAAGAATTGGGTTTTTCGACGAAAACAAGAAGGATTTTGTCAGAAATTGCTCGCTGAATTGCGGAATGAAGAGCTGGAATTGTATCATAATTTTGTACGCATGACTTCGGAACAATTCGACCATCTTCTGGCTTTAGTGACTCCACTTATTAAAAAGCAGGACACAAATATGCGCGAAAGCATTTCACCAAAGGAGCGACTTGTATTGACGCTTCGTTACTTGGCCACCGGCGAGAGCTTTGAATCTCTGAAATTTTTATTTCGTATCCCGCAGCCGACAATTTCGTGCATAATTCCAGAAGTTTTAGATGCTATCTACAATGTACTTGTGTGCGAATATTTTCAAATAAATATATTATTTACATTAAACTTGCATTTGTTTTCAATAATAATATTCGTGTATAGGTACCAAAAACAACAACAAATACAATCTGCCTGCAAACTAAATAATTATCCTACAAACCGTCTAATGGTTGAATATATTTCCTACAAACGGTTGTAGACGAAATATGCACAATATGGTTTGTAGAAGTGTTTGTAGGTCTACAAACTACTACAAACCTACGAATCGTGTAATAATAAAATTTCACGCCTACAAACGTGCTACAAGCATTTGCAGTTCGGAGGCAGTTTGAAGGGTTTGTAGATCTACAAACGTTTGTAGATCCTACGAATCGTCTAATGCTACCTTAAGGTATTATGTATATCTTAAATAATTAATTGATGTGAGCGTTACCAAACCATACTATTAGGCCGGCCGCATCTTGGACGTAGGCAGGGCAGCGCAGCGCGCACATGGCATTATTGTTGTAACAATTGTCAAAATCTGATTTTACAACAACAGTAACAGTGCCATGTGCGCGCTGCGCTGCTCTGCCTACGTCCAAGATGCGGCCGGCCTAACGGACGTCAAGATGTGTGTGGAGTTACAAAGTACCTAAGTAAAAGAAAAGCGTAAAAACTATTGCCGGTTTGTGGGTATTCAATAAACATTGGCCAAATAAATACGAAAGGAGTTAATAAAAAAAAATTCCTCCAGATATATCTTTTTTTCCGTTGGCATATTTGTTATTGTTTTTTTTTTATTATTATTGTATTTATTTAGTGGACTATTCATTTACATAGGTCTCGTTAGTATGGTTGAAATTTAATTCAAGCTTCATACATGTTTTCCCATTCTACTTTACATTTTTATACAGGTATCGATTTCAACGATGAAGCGTCTCGAAATACTTCTACAGGCGTTCATTTGTACAATAAACAATAGAATAAAACCAGAATGAAGAAATCCAAATCCTGGCCATACTCCTAAGCATATAATTACAGAGGGACTCCATTTTTTACCATCATCATTAAAATAATTATCTCTATCGTAATTTAATCACAACTCCAACTCTTTTAAGCTCCATCTTCAAAGGAAAACTGTGAAAATGCAAAGCTTTCATTTTCATTCGTTTGTAACACGTCCTACTAGCGGCGCAAAGCAATCGGCCGCCAAGTCGTGCTCCGGCACTAGGGTACAACTAAAACAAGGAAGGGTTAAATACAAATCGAAGCAAAATAAATGGCAGCAGTTCGAGGAAACTGAATGAAAGATGGGGACATTCACGAATGCCACCTATAAGCCTGCCCGTTCAACGAAACATTCCCGAGCCGACAAGGACACTAGGCTTAAAAATTTCCACCTTCATTATTTGCATTCAGGTGAAAGGGTAGTTTCGAATCGTGGAACAGCCGATATGGGTGGATGGTGTACAACCAACAAGGACGCAACGGTCCTTTGCCGGCAGTTGTTCGCCTGGGATCGATATCCATTAGGAAAATTAAACTGTGGCAGCTTTCGTTCGGTCCTTTTTTAACTCATTGGGGACACGTGTTTGGGTTTGCCATCATCATCATCATCGGAATCACGTTTCCTTTTTCCAAGTCCCGATGATACCGGCATTGGGGAGTCGAACTAGCGCAAGGACATTGTCACAACGGGCACGCAGCCAAGGCGGAGGCATGGTGCGCGTACGTAATATGTCTGGAGCATGAACCGTACAGACACATATGCTGGGAGTGCATGTCGCAACAGCTTCACCGAATAATTTCTGATGCATAATGTTCACCAATTTAGGTGCGAGCATTCCGAACAACGTATCTTTTTTTTTGCTGGAGCAAATGGAAAAAACCCATTAGACGAGGTGGAGGGTAGACGCAAAAAAGCCAGGAAAAGTTCAGGAGTTTCTCTTCATGCCTTTTACGCGGTGTTTTTTTACGGTATTTTTGTTTCATTACAATCGTGTTTATTATCTAGCTACAGGGTGAAGATATGTGTAACTTACTAGATAGAAGCTCGTTTTCAATACTTATGTACTTCCAATTCATTTGTCTTATTACTCCTACTATGCTTGGAAAATAAGATAGATATTAGAAGATATTAGATATTGAAGTGGCATGAGTCACTTTTTTTTCCAAATCGAAATTTTTAAAGGTTTGCGTTTCAACAAGTTTCAAAATATTGATGGCAACTTTCGAGAAGACTTAATTGTATTTGACATCTAGGGATGCTAATTTTTTTTCTGTATGAACAATTTCCAATATGTACTCAGCAAACAATTTCTATTTTCCGCGATAAGAATACGGTCCGCCCTGGAAGATAAATTTATCGAAGGGGATATTGCCATCTTATCGCGGAAGTCACCCCCTTCGGGAAAAAATAGTTACGGAAAGCGAAACCTCCAGGAGAGACTTTGGCGAAACGAGTCGGCGACAAGAAAGCGAATCGCAACCGGGATAGATTAACGAATTGACAAAATGTTGCCTAGAAGAAATTTTGGCGATGAGAGTCAACTAAAACAAAAATGATTAGCGCTTTTTTTTTATTAGATTAATCTTTGTCCTTTTTTATCTTACGTATTTTTTTGACGCTTATAATTTATATTTTATCCTTTTTTACCAATGATATTTGTAGGATTCGAACCAGGTTCCCATGTTTGCAAGTCCATTAGCGCTAGCCGTTCTAGACTACAAACATCAAACAATGAGAATGACACAATCGTCTATTTTGTTTATATTGTGAATTTGTCGAAATAATCTTGGCGATAGACTGGCGAATTGAAATCGTGTTCGTCCAGACTTTTGATTACACGATATCGCTTGTGCTGCCCATGGCGTGAGGTTGAGAGCGTTAGGTGATATCAGTGTACCTCTAGTGAACTAAAATACATACTACTCAATTGCCCTAACCCCTTGTGGGGGATAGCGCGTCAACTGTTCCATGTGGCCCAGTTGACGTTTCGTTGGCATAAACTAGTTTCGGAGAATGCAGTTGCCAGCATGCATCTCAAACTTGGACCACACTTTTGTGACTTTTTGACTATGCGAATGCAACAAAATTCTTACAAACTAATAAGCTTTTCATTTAACCAACGTACATTTATATTAATTAGTTTTCTCTGGTGAAAATTCCAAGAAAAAAATGGCTAAAGATCAAAAAATTCAGATTAGAAAGGTAGGATCCTCTTATGAATACATGCCAAACATACTTATACTCTAGACTTTATAAAGTCTAAGTTGTGACAAGAACAATATACTAGGGTATACCGTATTCCGTATACATATTGTTTTTGTCACGACGAAAATATGTAACACCTTAAAGTAGGCTCTGGAGAGCAATGTACGTATTTAAATGATCAGGGTCACCTCCTGATTCGATTTAGCCATGATTGTCCGTCCGCCTATCTGTCTGTCTGTATGTGTGTCTGTCTGTCCGTTCGCACAATAACTTTCGATAGAATGAAGCCAGAGACTTGCAATTTTTGCGCAAAGGTTTGTATAAGATCTAGTTGGTTGGTATTGATTGATTGAAATTTTGGTTAAATGTTTGTAATAGAGTATTGTTTGTCAGTGTTGAAAATGGGTAAGATCCATAGATTTACCTATATTGAACAGATCGGTAATAGTACTATCTCCACTCTGTACTTCAGGTTATTTTCGAACCAACTCGCGCATGCGCACTGCTACCCATTTGCACGCGGTCGCTATATGTTCGGTAAATGTCGTGACGCCATCGGCCACTCAGCCACTATTTTGACATTTACGATGCATTTGGTCCCTCGCTCCTCGGGCCCCTGGGCCAAATGTTAATAGGTACGTGTTGTGCGTGTTTCACTGCGCAGACGCGAATATGTCAACCATAACTCGATATTCAAATTTTTACCCCCACTCTGTGCCTATATCCTATCTGTATCAATATATATCTATCATTGAATCCACACACACAGTCCAATCTGACCATAGGAAGCTCACTTTTAATACATGTGGCCTTTGTCAATTGGTACTTTTAGTATTACCACTAGGTTTGTACCAGTGGCGTGGCGTGATAATTCAACTAGGGGAAGCAATTGGTATTAAAAATTTACTATTATTATGCTTTCCACAAATTTACTGCGTATTAATTGAACCCCTCTCGTTAGCTACTTTTAACATTTCTAATATAAAAGCACCCAGGAATCACGAACGGGGACGTGAGAGTAGGTATACTGTATTTTATCAGCATTTTAATTCCCATGCTACCAATATATAATAATTTACTTTTAAATAAATAATTGTAAAAATTATATGTTGGTAGACTTATCAAAAAAGCAAAGCTGTAACTATAAGTATATAAATAAAGCATATTCGAATTATTAGAACTACTATAACAATAACAACAATAGCAAAAAAATTGCAAAATAAATATCCATACACTCATAAAGAAAGTAATCATGTTCAGCGAATCAAAATTTGAATAATAAAAACAATAACAATACAATAAAAATTAAAAATAATTCAACTATTTACTATTTAAAAAATCACAGCTAGTGAGTAAAATAAAATAATAATAATTGGGCAATAAATATATTACAAGTCAAAATAAATAATAAGATCCGTACATACTATTATTTGTAATTTAATTCTATTCGTCTTTCTTTTTTTGCGAATTCATCTATAATATCTGTATAAAAACTTTGCTCACACAAACATGATTTAAGGAAAACCTTTTCAATTGACATTATTGCCAAGTCGCTAAGCCGTTGTTTGCCTGTACAATTTCTAAGATACGTTTTAATCCTTTTTAAGCAAGAAAAACTGCGCTCTGCGGACGCACTGGTTACTGGTAATGTTAAAACTAAACATATTAATTTATAAAATTGTGTGAAGCTATCTTTTAATTTGTTATTAATGAAATAGTTAAAAATACCTTGAAAAGATTTTCCCTGCAAATCAGAATCAGAATAAAGCACAATGAGTTCAGTCTTTAATGAAATATGGTCAAATATATCAGCATAAGTTTTAGTTAAATTTAGTAAAAGATTGTCCGGAAATGTTTTCAAATATTGGTTAAATTTAGAAGAATCTAATAGGTTTAAAAATGTGAAACTTGCTAAGGATGAAAATATTGAATTTATTTCTGCGGTAATATTATCTATAATTTCGACATAAATACGTGTAAAGAATAGTTCAACATTTTCATTACTGTCAACAAGGCACCTGGCTTTTTTCCGGCGTTGTGGAGTTTCGCAAATAGATGTGGTTTGGGTCCAAATTTCCGTGAAACTATTTCTTAACGATTGAAGTTGATTTTCAAAATCTGTAATTTTTTGAATGCAGTACATTATATCAGTTTGTTTACTTTCAAATATATCGAAAAGTACGTCGGTTTGTGGAAAAATTTTAGAAAAAACATTGAGCAGGAAAACAAACTGAAAATCTGTAAGTAAAACAAGAAGTCCCCTTGCGCTATTAACGGTCTCGGCATCCCACTTTCCACTCTCATTTTCAATGATATATTCAAAGAGTTCTTTTAATTGATCTAAATTATCAAAAATGGTTAAAACTAATCGACCATTAAAAGTCCAACGTGTTGGAGCTAATTTTGGAAGCCTTTTTTTGAGGAATAAATCTAGTGCAACTGTTCTCTTTGTTGAATGATTAAAAAATGTTGAAAAACAAGTAATAGATTGAAAAAAAATTCGACATTCGCGTATTTTATCGCATGATTTAGATAAAACTAAATTTAACCGATGAGCGAAGCAATGAATATATATTGCGTTTTTATACACATCCTTTACACGTGTTTGTAATCCAGTTATTTTACCAGACATTACCGAAGCCCCGTCATAGCTTTGACAAATAAGTTTGTTACCGCAATTGGATTTTTGAACAACATCTAAAACATGGTCAAATAAACGCGACGCAGTCTGATCATCAGAAATATCTATAAAAGTTATGAAAGTTTCTTTAACCTCACCGGAAGGAGTAATGTAACGAAAGGTTGTTGAGAGTTGAGGACGACATGAAACATCGGTTGTTTCATCTAATATTATTGCTATAAATTTAGTTTGCTGAATTTCATTATAAATCTGTTTTAATAAAATTTTAGAAATGCTACTAATGAGATCGTTTTGAATATAATTTGATATTCCGGAAAAAACAGTCGCTTGCTCCAAGTGAGCTCGCAAGTCCGGATTATATTTAGCTAAAAGATTTAAAAGTTCAACGTAATTTCCCCTATTGCAAGAATTCACATTTTCATTGTGACCACGAAATGCCTGTTCTTGACATCCTAAATGGCACACAACGTCAATTAGCATTTTTAGTATATCTCGATTTTTCGAAACTTTCTCATTGTGCAATATTATTGAAGATCTATGTTGGCTACTTAATAATTCTTCAATTCTAGGACCGGAACCGAACTTGGAAAGAAGAAGTACTGACTTTAAATGATCAACGCTTTTCGTACCATGCCTGTCCACAGCTTTATGTAAATTATTTAAGTCACAAAACCCGGTAGTTCGCCAAACATTTGAATCATTTGAAAATAACAAGCATGGCCAACAAAATAATTTTTGCTTGGTCTTACAACCGGTAATCCATTCCGTATCTTCATAAATCTTAGCAGTAAAATGCCTAGTACATCTTTTTGTTTTAGAAACAATTTCCAATATCGGTTTCGGTCGACCCTTTTCGATAATGTCTTTTTTTTCTGCGAAAGATCGAGATCCAAAAGACAATCGAAAAAGATCATCAACAACACAATATTGATCCATGCTACTTTAATAACAAATCAAAACACTATAAGCAATTATAAGCACCTAGACCGATTAAAAAACCCCTTAACCTTTTCACCAACAAAAAGCACACAAATCGCACTACACTAAAGCACTACACTAGAGCAAATGAGTTTTAAATTTAACGGCTCATTCAATTCCTTGTGACGTCAATGACTTGAGGCAGTATTACCATCTCCCACTTATTTTTTCTTGGAATTTTCCGTTAAATGGTTTTCGATTAGATATAAGTTACTGAAATATGCATAAATATCCCTATAATTGAGTTCGTCTCTTACTAATACTCGTATACACTAATAATTCTATGCGAAATCACTTCTTCTCGAATTTACCAATAATAATTTTTAACCATGAAGCCATTATATTTCAAATCGAAACTTTTTCCACAATTCAATTCCTATCCTACTCTGGTAACCCTTGTGAAACTCATATAGCACATCACATACGCATTGCAACACAGCAAATATTTTCAGTCCACAAGAAAATACGAACAAAGAGGAAATGGGAAGAAAAGTTCCCCAGCGTCCATGCGCCAGCAGCTCCGCTGCAGGCAAGAATTTCCTCTACTACATGTGAGGGGAACTTGGAAGCAAATTCCTGAGTGCTTCCAACCTACCGTGTACGTGAATTTTTTTTTATCGCGACACAGTAGGTTTACTGGGGAAAAAAATAAACGCTCATAGATGCAAATTTTGATATGCTTCCATGTGTCTTCTTCTTGGTGTGGTGTGGTGGTTTTCGCGGTGTTACCAATTCGGCTGTGTAAGATATTCGCGATTAGTTTCTTTGGAACTTTTATTTACATAGACTGTGCCGAAGAGTTTTTTTCGCGACTTTTTTGCGCGATTCAGAAAAAATTATTTAGAAAATTTTCCACCAATCGCCAAATATAAGGGAAGCAATGCTTCCCTTGCTTCCATGGACGCCACGCCACTGGTTTGTACAAGTCTAGGATATATACACTTCGGACTCCGGACTCTGCTTTTTTTTATTGAATTTAGCATATTACGTAGTCCGGATGGCGCAACGGTTAGCACGTTCGCCTTCAACGCACTGGGCCCCGGTTCGATTCCGGGGATTTACGTGTCGGACTATGAGCCCACTCAGCTGTTAAATGAGTACCCATTATGGGGTAAATAACTCGGTTGAGCGTGTTGCTGATCACATACCTCTGCACAAAAACCGTCACGATCTAGAAAATGAGATGATGCTAACTCATCTCGAGGCCGTGGTTCAAATTGGACTGTTGCGCCAGTTATTTATTTATATTACACTAACAAACAGCTCTATCCAGAACAATTTTGTTAGTGTAACGCATAGCAATAGTTGTTCTGCTCTGATTTGAACTGTTGAAAAAACGAAGCTATTGTCGAAGAAACGGCGCAGCTAATAAATCAACCAATTTCGCAGCTGCTGCGAAAATCAGTTGAATTCGTTTCAAAAATCAGTTAAAACATGCTGGAAGAGGTTAGCAGGAACAAACCAGGATGGAGAACTATATGAAACAGCTGGTAGGCGGATTCCACGACAAATTAAATTCGGAGTACACGATAATGCAGAGCAAATCAATCCAGACCTACAACAACAATTTAGGAATCAATTTTTCAACTAAAGCGGCACGCAAATTATTACATAAAAAATATGATAATAATTTAAATGGCGCGCTAAAGTCAAAAGGCCTTCACTTACATAACGCCATAGTGACTTGGATCTTGCGTTCGCCAAAAATTACAAAAACTTTACTACTTCTGACTGGAGAAAAGTTATTTGATGTGATGATACCCAAAATTAATTATTTAATTAATATATCATAAATAAAATAAAATAATTTCTATGGAAGGCAGCGGGTGTGACTCAAAACAACCCGATCCCTTATTAATTATCGATACTTACATTAAAATCTCTTTCAAAATCTTTGTTCAATTTCTCAATGGCAACACAAAAATTTCTCTCGATTCAATTTTAGCCAAAACTTGACGATGAGTAGGTAATGGTTGTCTCGAATGTCTTTATTTGCGAAGCAAATTAGTTGATTTATGAATTCACTTCTTTAGGCAATTTTGTTGCTGTGGAAATTTGCTTATTAGACTCGGAAAATTATTTATTTTATTTGAAAATTTATTTATTTGACTTGGTTATTAATTTTTTCATTCAGAGATTTATCTATTTAATTTGGAAATTTATTTATTGACCCGGAAATTTATTTGTTTTGTTTTGTTTCGGAAACTTATTTATTTGATCCGGAAAGTTATGTAATCGATCCGGGAAGTTATCTATTTGACCCGTAAAGTTATATATTTGATCCGGAAAATCATCTATATTTTCCGGAAAATTACCTATTTGGTCCGAAATGTTATCTATTTGATTCGGAAAATTGTCTATTTGAACTGGAAATTTTTCTATTTGTCTCAGAATGTTGCTTACTTGCCCTGGAAATGCTATATATAAAAATTTTGCGTCATTTAAAAAAAAAAATAAAATTTTTATTTCTTCAGAACTCAAGTGCTGAGGACGTCTATTGATCTTAATCCTGATCGACAATGTTTGAAATCAAAATTTAACAGCATGTGGTTATGATCACATTAGTGGATTTACTTTTACCAGCACACAATTTTAACTAAGGTTTGTCCACATTATTAACGAAAACGATTAGGCCCTAATCTAAAGGCTCTAATCAAGCTGCGTTTATATCGCGGGACTACGTATCAGTATTAACTAATTCCAGCTATGAACTAACTCACCACGATGTAAACATCTCACTCAGCTCCACTTGCAATGCTATACTGGACTAAAAAATTTGGACTAGGTTTGCGTTTCCGTTGTAGACGGTTCCTTTTGCCGGTGTTTATATTTTGTTGGAGTCAGCGCTCGGCGGTATAAAAACACTTTTCACAAGAAGCTACTGGCGCTTTACATTTCTAAAATTCTCTTGAAACACAAGTAATAACTCAACATCTGACATTTCCCATATTTAGTACCGGTCGGTATAAACACTCCGCAAATTAGAACTAAATCTAATATGATCTAGTTAATACCCCTTTTAGTTTCATGGTATAAACGTTGCCTATGTCAAGAGGTGACTTAATTCACTTTGAACTTTGAAGTGAATAAATAGATAGTCTATATATTTTAAATGCCGCGTCATATAGCCTCTTCGTCATCACTCACCTGTCGCGGGAAATTCATTCTGTCCCGGCTTCCTAGTCCCCATTTTTCAACTCTCCCCGCAAATTTCATATCGCAGAGCAAAACCCGGTGACTACGGTTCAACTTTGTCAAGAAAATCGCTTCACTGCATACAATACAGACGGTTGATCTGTTGTTTGTCAATTGCAAAGCACTTGCCGTTGCCACTTTGCCAGCTTGGAACTTCCAAGAATAATATTCGTATCCCGCGACCTCAATATACATTTTGCCGAGTAACAGCATCCCGTTTTTCCTATGAACGACCATCCACCGCTTCCAGCTACTACTCACGTTTTCGTGATCAATTATGCAAATCAGGCAACACTAGTCGAGCTGCCAAACAATTTCTTCCCCATTTGTGACCATGCAATCCCACAGAAAACAGCTTTTCGGTCAAAACTCTTCGTAC
This sequence comes from Chloromyia formosa, assembly GCA_964017055.1. NCBI lineage: Eukaryota > Metazoa > Arthropoda > Insecta > Diptera > Stratiomyidae > Chloromyia > Chloromyia formosa. The sequence continues at coordinate 26,373,003 of OZ024815.1, read as the reverse complement.
ACGATGGCTGGCTTAGAATCGGTTCGGTCGTCCATTTTCTTCAAACCGTTGCTTGGTGTTCTGACTGCAATTAGATTTGTGCAGCAGAACAAAGAAAAAATGCAACAGTACGCAAGGCGCAGGACACCTTCACCCAGAAACTGTCCTGTCGGCACACAACCCAGGAATCCAGGTTGGCTGCTGCACTGGTAGTGGCACGTACGGCTTGGCGTTGGCTCACCACCTTGACCCATCCCACACTTTGCCCCAGGCGGCCTCATCAATCCCCTGCCGAACGACATGTCGACCAATTCACTCGGGCCAATCAAAAACGCATTCCAGGTCGATTAACCGCACGCATGCGTTCTCTGCACGTTTATTGGTCCGTGCATACGCCATGCTGTTGACGGAGTGGAATGAGGCAGGTTATGAACCTCAGCGGGTGGCGATAATTCCAGTCCGAACAAAACACGCATAGTGTGCTCGCTCTAACACACGCGGTCGGCATACAAGGGCTTGTTTTGCTGGTGGGTGGAACTGGTTGGACCGGATCTCGTGTGGATGGGAAGGTGGTTCGTATCGACCGAACGGAATCGTGCGGCGAGAGTTTATCAAAGGGGCGCGCACCGAGCAGCGGAGACTGGGCGCGTTGACGCGGTTTACGCGGCCGTCAGCCGTTAGTCGTTCGTCGGACGTTGGCGTGTTCTGATTGAGTGTTGTTGGAGGTGCACGTGCTCTTGCCCACAGCAGCAGCTGTAAAGCTTCTTTGTATCGTTTTTTGGATTAATCGCTGGCATTCCGTTCGGTTCCGAAGGCACCATGGCTACTTCGACGTCATGACATCAAGTGGGAACGTTCGCAAATTTCGGTGACATGTTTTGCTCTCCCAATTAGATTCGCGGAGGACCCCTCGTATTTTGTTGATAGCGGAGAATTTTGAATTAAACCAGAAGGTGCCTTTCGAGAAGTGAATGAATGAATGTTTCGTGAAATCCGGTGCAATATACCCATACGTAATACACAGATAGTGACCGAAGGAATTCAATTGAATGTAAAACTATGTGTTCGCGCACCGAAACAGTAATATCGTTTAGTGTCCTTAATTCCAAGTATTGAATTGACCCGGTTAATTGTTTTATAGTGGTGTGCAGTGTTGGCGACACGGTGCGTCGTGTTATTTATTTGTTCCGTGTAGGCGCGCGCCGTGGTGAGTTTTGGTGGACTATAGACCCCCGTCGGCCGGTGTCCGCCGATAACCATTCCAATTCCCCCCTTTTCCCCTTGAACCGGCCTCTGGCAATTATATATGGTAATGGCAGAGATCGGTGGCCACTTGGCACACCAATTACCTCTGCATGGTCACAATCAGCATCAGACGGGATTAGTGCAGCCGACGTTGGTTATGAACCATCACCTGGATGTGGATTGCCATGGTCACGATATTCATCCGAGTAAGTTCGACGACTTTACTTTGTTAGCATCTAAGGAAATTTGGAAACGGTGCTCACTAGCTGAATCGTCCGCAACCTCAATGATCGCGATCGCTATTGAATGTTGGCAGTAAAATGGGAAGTGCTAAAATTACTTCTTTTCTTAGACGTGAAGGAATGAAATCTCGATATGGGAACAACCGATTGATAGTCAATAGTCCTTCTATAAAAAAAATCGGATCTAGCCTAGTTCGTGATTTTTACCTGTTTACAATTTTTTTCACTCTGAATTTCATATTTCGGAAATGGAATTTTTAGTCACCATTAAAATATGTAGGTATAGCGGAAATTCGAAGTTTAGTGAAAGTATATACCTAGTCAGGCGCGTAGCCACGGGGGTGTTGAAATATCTGCAATTGAAAATAGCACTTTTATCCTATTCAAGTTCAGTTCCCGTCCTGAGTTATGTTGTGCCGTGTGACGAACTTAGAAAATCTAAACTCATCAATTCAGTAAATTCGGACGCCGCAATACATTATCGCACCACCGGTGATTCCCATAAACATATTTTCGGAATGGTAAAAAATCTCAGTCATAGTGTGATTTGAGTGACTGAGTCAAGTATGTAAATTATTTGTAGCCCAGTCATTAGATAGATTGCCTAAAACAAATTGTGGTGTAGTTTTGATTTTTGATTTAATTTTTTTGTGCTGGTTGCGATTCTGAGGTATGCTACCGAAAATCTTTTGTAGAGTTCGAGTTATAGCCATTATTTTGGCTATAACTCAAACTCCACAAAAAAATACACTTCTTTTTCATATTTTGAAAACAGTTAATCCTAGTGAAAGACTCTGTCAAAATGAAAAGTTCACTAAAAACGGTTAGCGCTACCTTTTTTGTATCTTCAATAGTTTTTGAGATATTCTCACTTGAAAAAGACTTCCAAGTCGAAAAATTTTTGTTTTTCCTATTTTTAAAGTGAGAGTACATCGAAAACTATACGATACGTAAAAGTGGCGCAAACCTTTTTTATTGAACTGTTCATGATCTTTCATTTTGCCTCATATAATTTCTTATGATTTCACGAAAAAATAATGCATTAAGAAAATGTTTCCATTAGAAAACGCCCCCCGAAAAATATACCTGACTATGCCCCTGCCTAGTTCACTGATTTATCAAGCTAAGGTTCTTTTAGATAACGTCCATTTGGTCTTATTAGCTTTCTACTAGTCCATTATAGGAAAAGAAATCAAGCTAAGTATAACATATCCACGTATTGTCTTTAATCAAATCCTTGTCGTGCTACGTTCGACGTAAATTATGAGTATAAATATAAATTAATTACATAAGACTTGTCCAGTTAAAAGTGTAAAACTAACGTGTATGTCATGCCGTCGGTAGTAGGCTGCCATATGCTAACAAAAATGCCTTTTCGCTTTTAATGTTTGATTTTCCTAAGATGACTTGTCCCCAGAAAAAATTTAACTAGGTACTTGATTGGATTTAGATCCATGGAGACCTTATGCACTAGGAAGGTTTTGATACCCCTCACAAATGTAATTCAAGTTACGAATTATGCAAAAAAAAAGCAAAATAAAAACTATATTTTTCTAAATGGCACAAAATATAAAAATAAATAAAATATGCTCATAAATAATAAATATAAATATGAAATAGCATATATAAATATTTTTAACATTAAACGAGATTTTTAATATTATACGAGATATTTTAACGATACATCAACTTTATTTACTTGTATGCATAGTTGAACTAAATTTAGCCGCGGCCCGGAAATTTTCCATACTCAACTCCAACAAGTAAAACTCGTGTGTTGAATTTTATAAAAGAGACCGCATACTACTACATACAACTGGGGCTTGGCGAAATTACAAATTTATGCATCAAATATTTATATGTACTTAAAAAAATCTCTATTCTTCCCGTTAAGTTCTGATGATGAGTTCGACTTGTCGAGCCATTTTTTGGTAGCACCGAACCACATCATTTTTAAAAGAACGTGCAGAAAAATGCTCCAAAGGGGAAATACTATGACATTTGATTTTTTCAACAACGACTCCGGCACGATACCACTGCCATTCATATGGTGGCGCATAACAGTGCCGCTTCCGCTGCGAGGCAGTTACGTGTCAGTATCTATATGCATGCAAATCATAACCAAATGAATGAGAAATCTTGAGCTGAGCTCTGAACCGCTCATAGAGCAAAAATCCAGTTTTATTCAAGAAATCGCTGCTGTTTGAACTTCACAAGATTAAATAGTGTGGTGCACAGACAAATCATTGAAAATCGCTTTATTGTTTTTTAAAATATTCCCCATGAAGATCTATACACTTTTGCATGCGTTTGAACCAATTGTCAAAGCACTTTTGCCACTCTGATTGAGGTGTCTCCAAAACATGCATTCTGAACGTAGCAACCGCTTCTTCAGGTGTTGAAAAACGTTGACCTCTCAGTTTGTTTTTTACGTACGGGAATAAAAAGAAGTCATTCGGTGCCAAGTCAGGACTATACGGCGGATGACCCATCAAATCTATGTTTTGAGTGCTCAAAAATGCAGTTGTTTGAGCTGATGTGTGAGAGCTCGCATTGTCGTGGTGAAGAGTGATCCGTCTTCGGCGGTTGGTTTTCCTGATTTCTTGGAAGACAACTGGTAAACAAATGGTTGTGTACCACTCAGAATTGACTATTTTGTTCTAGTGGTACGGTTGCGACATGTCCAGTTTTTCCGAAAAAACAGGCGACCATTTGCTTGGAAGTGCTTCGTGCGCGAACAACTTTTGTTGGGTTTGGCTCATCTTGAAACACCCATACAGTCGACTGCTGTTGACTTTCGGGCTCATACGCGTAAATCCACGATTCATCACCTGTCACAATGTCATAGACGTGTTTCGAAGCACCGCGATCGTATTTTTTGAGCATTTCTTTCGACCAATCGACACGAGCCTTTTTTTGAGCGATTGACAAATTGTGTGGGATCCAACGCGAACAAATTTTTTTGACAGTTAAATGTTCATGCAATATTGAATGTATGCTGGTCCCACTAATGCCTAAGGTTGTCTCAATCTCACGATAGGTCACATGACGATCTTGCAATATCAGTTCGCGCACAGCATCAATGGTTTCCGGAAAAACAACTGATTTTGGACGACCTTCACGAAATTCGTCTTGGAGTGAACTACGACCTCGATTGAATTCACCATACCATCGATAAACACTGGTCCTTGATGGAGCTTCATCGCCAAAAATTGAATTCAGTTCATCCATGCACTGTTGCTGAGTTAATCCACGTCGAAAGTTGTAAAAAATAATCGCACGAAAATGTTCACGATTGAATTCCATTATTTGGCCGAGATTAATCTTTTAAGTTACTGTAAAAAACACAAATAGCGCTCGTATGTCAAAACGTTCTGAGTACGTATAACCTCAAAAATGTCAAACTTTACGATAGAGCTGTCAGTTGCCAGATTGCAACACTAGGGTTGTCCAATCCCGAAATATAAAAGGCAACCTCCGTATCAACGGTATTTCCAGCATGTCGTGTCAGAGTTGGAGCTAACTCTATGTGCACCGTTCCATAAGATGCTGTACATTTTCGGTCTCAGTTGCTGTGAAGTTTCTACGGCTTGTCGTCAGTGAGTATTGCGCATTATTCCCATGTGCCTAAATGAATGTCGATTTTAAAGCGAGTGGAGTTAATCACCAGAACTCAATGAGAAAAATTGGGTAGGTAGGTTTGCTTAGACAGTGCTCCCTATGAGCTTCAGTTTTCTGTAATAGTCACCGAATATCAACGCATGTGGTTTTAGTTGATAATTAAGTCCTCACTCGTACTAACGACTATTAATTTGAATGCTAGCTATGAACGAAACTAAAAGCACCGAAGGAATTCAGGATATATTAAGTGAAACTAGCACCATCTGTAACAGTGCATTTTCATAGCGTATGTGAAGTCATTTTTTTTCATTGTATCAGTGGGGAGCATCATTCCACCAGCGGACTCAAAAGTTATCAAATGCGTCCAAGTGTAAATTTTAAAACTGTCGCGAAAGAGAACATGCTCCTTATAAAGGGAAGTGGCTTGTTGGAGGATATTCTCGATACTTCCAAACTGTCAATTTAAGGTGGATGCCCAGTAAAGGGCTGCTATTCAAGTGCCCATACCAAAGGTTTGTTACCTTTTTTTAGAAATCGGACGAAAATAAAATGTATGCCCAGATAACATCATTGTTATAGTAATTTTACTCAAATTCATCTGTACCATCTTCTAGAACAAACGAATAGGTTACTGTGAAAAGGGATTAACTGCCAAATATTGACAAAAATGGCATACTCATTTTAATTAAAACACTAAAAAAAGTCAGAGGCACATGTTTTATGGCTTTTAGTTTTAATTTGGCTAGACATGAAAGTACGGATCAAACTCCTTGGCTTTGGTGTGTTAAATTAAATTCAACACACGATTTTCTTTGTGTGTTGACGTCTCAACACATTCAACACATCTTTCGCCGGCCCTGCTAACCAGTCTATATGTTCGTGCTAAATTCATGTGGTCAACTGTTGGTGTTTTAAGTGTTATCGCAGGGTCTATGAAAAATCACCTCAAGAACAATCACTCCAAAATTAAAATGCGAAAGTTTAGGGATAATCTTTTATACTAAACATATTGTATTTTCGCTCCAAAACCAAACGAACAAATGCCCCAAAATGTATGAAAAGTTATCCTATAGAAATATTGCTCCAATTTTGGGGGTCAATTTTTATTAGAAAAATGGCCCAAAAATTTAATCGTCTTCGCTCAAGACGACTCTAGCAATTGAATGCCTGATTCGATAGATTTTGGGGTCAGTTTTTCTGTGAAAGCAGAGTAATTGAAAACATAGCCAAGAATCATAAATAAAAACTCGTAGGGTAATTCCGGGTGATATAGCATACAATTTTACTTTCGTCTATAAATCAAAAAGTAAAACAGATATGTAATCGGAAACAGAAACAAATTCATTTTTTATTTATCACATAACAAAAATATGTATAATATATGTATATAAGGAACATTACTTCATAATTATACAAGGAAACATTTGAAAAAGAAAATGACCAAAATGCCATATCACCTAATATATAGGGTGATATGGGGCATCACATGCTTTTTAAGTCATGGAACGTGTTAACAAAAGACGTACAAGTGACGTGCAACACTTTTTGCAAATAAGACACTGGATCCATTCATCTTTTTTAGTTGTATGGTAATAGTTTTAGCCACAAAGCAAAGGGTCCTCCTCTTCAGGATCATCGGACTCATCAGCAAGTGTTTCATCATCTTCAGATGAAGAGGCAGTGGAAATATTCGTAATTTTTCTATATATATATTTTATTTTCTATTATTTACGCGTTCTTTCTTTATCGACTTTATTTTTAGTCCTCTATATGTTTACCAGATGTTAAAACTCGAGCTTTCTGCTTTGTTGTAGGGTTAATTTTATTATTCAAGATGATGTAGAGAGTAGAGGGCACCGGTGATAATATGTTGAGCATTTTACCTAGGCATATATCACCACTGATGGGCATAGCTACGGATCCACTCATTGTTGCCTGCCCTCTTAGGTCATCTTCTTCATCCCAGCAGTGCTTCGAAGTTCCTGCAAAAACTCCCCTACTAAAGGTTCACTGGGTGCAGAGGAGTTAATAGCCGCTTTCGTTTCACTGGATTTCGGTCTCAGACCGAAAAGAATGCCATGGCTCTGCGACGAGCCACCATACAGATACTTCGCCGTCATGTGGCGAATTGCGGACTCAGTATAAATTTAGATGGAGCCGAAATAAGTTGACGTTCAAACAATTTGCTTTCAATTTTAATCCGATGAGATCCCATACGAGACCTGGATTAAAATCGGTCTGTCGTTTTGTATAAAAAAGGTCTGAGATCCGGTGAATCGAGAGCGGCTATTAGTGCTTATAAACGTATAGTGGGGAATAGCGCTAGAATTAAACGGAACAATTCCAGTCGCAGACAATGCACCAATCCCATTATTGGCTTTGGCTGTTGCTGCTTTGCTCCATGCAGCAGATAATAAACTTCCAAATTTTAGGCGATTAATCTTCCGCGTAGGATTAGTTTTCTTAAACAAATTGCATGCTTCATGAAAGTAATTTTTAGATGATCTAAAAAACACCCTGTCTAGTGGCCGTAGGAATTGCGTAGTGTGAGGAAGCAGGCATAATAATATGAATATAATATCATTTGCAGCGGCGTATTCCAACATCTCCATGCTTGTGCAGTGAGATGAGCGGCCATCTAAGGTAAGCAGTACTTTACCTTGTGGCTTTCTCGGTACAAAATGTTCTTTGAGCCACGCCAAAAACAAATTTGGGTTCACATAAGCAGATTTAAGACCCATAAAAGCAACTGATCCAGGAGGTATTCGAACTCTGGTCGCCCTTAAAAACACATGCGAGTAAAAAAAAATTGCCTTCTGCATTACAGCAGGCGATTACAGTCACCGTTTCACCAGAAGTTACAGAAATTACATTTTTTTGAACCCCTTTCGGCAATGACGTTTCCAGGACGGTTATTAAGTTTACACCCAGTCTCGTCCATATTAAAAATATGTCCGGCGTTTTGAATTTTCCATTTGCCGCGGGGCAGTTTTTCGTCCCTTCTCTGTCCGGGCTTTGCTTGGTCCGATTGCAGACACAGTAATACCATAGATCTGGGTCAGTGTTTATATGAGGGCCAGGTCTCGGTGCGGTGCGGCGTCTAGGTAGACAGGCACATAGTTATACATAAATTAGGCAAATTGCCCGCCCTATGACGGGTAAAAAACATTTTGCTCGTGGCAGAACCCGTCACCGTTCGAACAAGGTGGACAACTGCCTTCTTCAGAAAGCAAATATCAAAGCCGTTGTTGAGTACTTCAGTGCAAAATTTATAAAAGTTAACTAATGACGTCCTGATGAGTTTAATAATTACTTTCATTAAATATTTCATCAGCTACGGCCTGATAGATTCATCAGTGATACTCTTGTAGTAAGTCGTGAGTGGCCATTTATCTTTTCATCGTGGGCGAGTAATTCAACAAAGGTACATAAGCGTAAGTAGGCATGTGTGTGCCTACCCTACGTACAACTTCGCATAATTGCGCTTCCCCATCTATTCCTCTGCAAAAAAGGAGTCGACTGATGAGCGGTGATTTAGCAGGGTAGCTTCCATATAATGCAACCACCGTTAGTGAACCAATGAACTAAGCATTGGCCGGATCATGTCCATTTCTAATAAGAACCAACTATATACCTACGGAGTCTCCTTTAAGGTGTTACATACTTTCGTCGCGACAAAAGTAATACTTACACCATAACTCGTACCTTTTAAGGTCTAGGGCTTAAAAACAGTTACATATAAGTATTTTAAATCGTCGGGAAGTATAGCACATTCTGTATATGGGCCAATAGTTGCTAAGCACCGGGCCCGGATTTTCTCTTGACGACCCTGCCGATCGCGCTGCCGCGGCCGTCAACGACAATTTCAAAGAATTGAGTAACTTTCATGCTAAGGGGGTTAGGGCTGGATAAACACCAATACTTGGGCTTTTGGGTGTAGTTGATGTAGTGATGTGATGTTGAGATTTAAAAATATGTACAATGTACATATTTTCATCCCTACATTTGCCTACAACATGGGTAACACTCATAGACAAAATCTCGAAACCCGTTTCAATAGACAGTGGCAATCGCAGAGCATTTGTAACGGGGAAGGTATTAAGAACACCAGAAGGCAGCACCATCAAACGAATACCTCTTGAACGAAAAGTATATGTATAGTTGTAGAGTTTAGTTTATACGAGTATATAGAATATGAAAGTACCGAATTTAAAAGATGTGTGTCTTCTGCGAGCTTTTTTTTTTGTTTTGGATTTTTTTTTTAAATGTATTCGTCCGTGTTGCCTTGTAACTATAAATTTTAATGTGGCACGAACCCAAAACAGCATTTCTATCGACACTAAAGTTCATTTTCTAATCTGGTGTAGAGGATATACACTCGCATAGTTTAACAATTGAGGCAACAAAATCAATGATTTTACGGGTTGTTCGTTTCAATTACCAAACATTGATGATTTATTGGAATCAAAGTCACTAACCTTGACATTTGGAGGTATCAAATTCATCAATGAAAAAAATGGTTGTGCCGTTAATCTAATCTGCTCTGCGTCGTCAAAAAAAAATGTGCAAGTGCGGGATTCTATAATTTTATCAATCAGCCGATTTTAAATATGTATTGAAATTATAATAAATTTTGCAATTTGGTTTGGTTGGTGGGCACTACAGCATCTACTTTTATCGAAGTGCGTTTTTTTTATTTAAAGGGCCCTAGCTGTACAAAACGAATTGAGGTGCGTAGTTTTTCAGTTACATATTGCGTTTTTAGTAAAGTGAGGTCGGTGATGTTTAAACCTCTCCTAACGGTATTCGTAAAAAAAATCTAAACAAAAGTACGAAGGATCAGCATCACGCATTAATTTTTTGAGAAAAAACTATATGTACAAATAGTTTATTGATGACGACAATATTTTTTGGAGGGGCATACTACACGGCTTGACCCCCCCCCCCCCCCCTCCCCCAAAAAAAATATTGCAAGAGCAGCTGACCCCGCTGATCCCCGGCTCTGGCGTCCCCGCGTAGACCTTATAAGGTATAGACAATATTCATTTTGTCAGGGTCACCTTCTGATTCGATTTAGCCATGTCTGTCTGTCCGTTCGTTCGATAACTTTCGATGGAATGAAGCCGGAGACTTGAAATCTCAAATGGTCAAATGTTCGTAGTAAGATCTAGTTAGTTGATATTAAAAATAGGCAAGATCCAATCAAAGAAAACCCTACCTCCTTTACAAGTGATACTTTAAATATATGACAAATTTCGATAGAAAGAAAGTAGCAACTTGGAATTTGGCCAAATGTTTGTAAAAGAATCCAGTTGGTAGGTATTGAAAATGGGGATGATCGGACCAAACGAATGCCTACCTCCCATGCAAATGTTATCCCAAATATGTAAAATATATGGTAACTTTCCATAGAATGAAGCTGGCCAAAAATTTTGGTCAAATGTTTGTAAAGAGGGTTAGTTAGTTGATTTTGGGAATGGGCAAGATCCGATCTTCTCTATAAAGATATGGTAAAAAGAGCTCACTTGTCTCATGGCGCCTACCATCCCTACGAAGCTCCCTTCATCGTAGCATCATCGCCTAACTTCTGTACAAACTGACCATGTAAGAAATACACTTTTAATGCATATAGCTTTTGCCTATTTGAAGTTTTGGTATCACCACTAGGTCTGCATAGGTCTACGGTATATAACTTCGGACTCGGGACCGAGACTTGTTGCTGTTTGAATATAAATAAACATAAATCTGTCGATACATTTTCTGTTTATACGGATATGTCAGCTCTGCAAAACTATAAAACTCGATATGATGAATTATAAACTAATACCAAAACCTTTTTTTCTCACATATGTATTCACATGTATGTAGATATACATATGTATTTACCCAGAATAATTCAAGTGGCGCCAAACTGTTCTATTAACTCTTTTTGTGTTGAGCACTGCATTGTATGTATAAAAAAATATTTTTGTTGTTCGCTTTCCGCTTATTCCATGTCTAATTTTATTCAATCACAAATGATTCCAAATTATTGAATAGATGACTTTGGCATTATTAAAAAAAGGAAAGGAAAAAAATAACGTCTAAATATTTATAATATGCATATGCTGTTCAATCAACCAACATTTACTTCGCACTCAGACATGCTACAAACAAATCTTTCGTTTGAATTCTCAAACTGTTGAGAAAATAAAATTATAAACAATAAAAAGTGTTCATAAATATGAATGAATGCGCTATTCTACAGTAATGTAAATTCCAGATGATAAATGTGAATGTGTAGAATATTCGTGAAAAGTTAAGGTACTTCTAAACTATACAAATACGAATTCTGTGAGCCGGAAACAATATTATCGTTGGGGGTGGGGGATATTAGTACGGCACTTCTCTAAAATACGCTTGAATTCCCTGAATTCACTATGGTTTTTGGCAAAAATTGCTGTCGATTATTTTTCTCATTCCTATTGAACGTATCGAATTAAAAAAAAAAGGTTTCAGAGTCGTTCGTCTAGATTCTCCGAGTATGTGAAGAAACGTGGGTAAACAAATAAAACAAATTATTAGGTACAAAACGTCAGAATCATATTAAAATAAAATTATCCATTTAGTCTTTCAGTTTGTCAGATGCAAATGATGAGGAGTCATAGAACCTATTTGCTAAGACTCGGCTTTGCGATCAATACCGTTTGGGTATGAAGCACTATACGGCGACACGGCTCGAACAACATGATTCCACATGCCTAGGGTTTCCAGATTGGGTGATTCAAAAATTAAGATTATATTTTTTTGTCTTATAACCAGAAAATCAATTGAAATATGCTTTATATTTTAGAAACAACAGCTCCGCGAAGTTATACTTAACAATGGTTCTGCGGGCTATCTGGTAAAGATAGTGGTTTTTACCTTTGTAATAGTCGCATTAGCAAGATGAAAACCCCAAGTTATCGCAGAGAAAAATGCCTATGTGGCTTGCACTACCCATCAGGGAATACTATGAGAGACATTTTCGTTCTCAACGGTGGTGTTTGGTCTGGTTACTCTTACTCTACTACGGGCGACATTCAATTTCGACCGCAAAACTTGGGCAAGAGAATTTTTATAATTCTATTATACATATATGGTTCTATAGGCGAGTCATCACGTGCTTATAGGAACTGACCTAAAGCAAATTGTGTTGTAGTTCTTATTTCTTTTTTAATTATGTTTTTTTTTTTGGTGTTGATTGCGAATCTGAGGTTTGCTACCAAAAATTTGTTGTTTAATTTGAGTTATAGCCGAAAAAAAAACAACAAAACGCTTTTTTTTTAAATATTTGAAAACCGTCAACCCTAGCAAAAATTATTGTGAGATAGAATAAAGGTAAAACATATACGGACAGCTGGCAATTTTTGGATTTGAATACTTTTCAATTCCGGAGAAGAATATTTTCAGATCCAAAAATTGACAGTTGTCCGTACATATTTTACCGAAAGGGAAAGCATATAGAGGAGAAGTTTGTTCCTGTTCTGCTCATAGGACATTAAAACTCATGTTTAAGCGCATATGCTGGAAAAACTTTTAATAAGTGTGGACCTACACAATGACGGGTATCATGCGCTTTGGCTTTCTTTTTCAAATGAGATTGTACGGAGTATTAGGTGAGAGAAAAAAGTGTTTTCTGTGAAACCTGAATTACTATTTATAAATTTGAAATAAATCAAATCATTTGCTATTGGGGTTCCCAGAATTCGTTACGAGTCGTTAAGGTCACTCGCTACTGAACCGTTTGTGCTTCGCTTGGTATACCGGATTTCTGCGCTTCATTCACCAATTCAGTCCAGGCTTTCATTGTAATTAGGTTGTTTCAAACTTGGTAAGGTTATGGATATTCATAAGTTTTTCTCCAAAACAGCACGTCGTATTGAAACTTCAAGTGGTTTAGAGACACAAGACCAATCCGCTGCGAGACCAGCCACTAGACAGGTTGTGAGACCAGACGTCAGGAAAATGAATAGCTGCTGATCTCACAACATGTCTCGTGGCTGGTCTGGTAGCAGGCTTTGCGGCTGTGGCTGGTTTCGCACCAGGTCTCGTGACTGGTCTCCCAGCAGGTCTCGTCGCTGGTCTCGCGGCTGATTGATATTATGTATATCTAAAAACGAGTTTAAAATGGAACATAGTTTAAATAGTTAATAAGTTTTTTTTAGAAATTCAATACAAAATACGTAGGTGCTTTTAAAATAGAAAACGGAAAGCTAGGAAAATGGGTATAGCTTATTTTTTTGCCTTAATCCCTTGTGGGGCATTGCGCGTCATCTATAGGCGCGTTCTTTTGCGAATCAAAACATGTACTGGTTAGAGAAATAACACGCACTACAACAACATTAACCTATATGGGTTAGTTATTTAACCTGGTGAGTTAACTAACTAACCTAACATAAAGCCTAATTTTACTGACTTATCGAAGACTAAGCAAGTTCACCCGAGAAACGAATAGGCAAGGACAAGTGCGAAATAGGCGCTGGCATTAAGTTGTTTGTAGTCCGGATGGCGCAACGGTTAGCACGTTCGCCTTCAATGCACTGAGCCCCGGTTCGATTCCGGGGATTTACGTGTCGGACTATGAGCCCACTCAGCTGTTAAATGAGTACCCATTATGGGGTAAATAACTCGGTTGAGCGTGTTGCTGATCACATACCTCTGCACAAAAAACCGTCACGATCTAGAAAATGAGATGATGCTAACTCATCTCGAGGCCGTGGTTCAAAATTGGACTGTTGCGCCAGTTATTTATTTATTTTATTAAGTTGCTTACTATGGGTGGAGTATAACATTCAAGCAGTTTAAATGTCGAAGGTGTCCGCAAGACAGGCGCTGAAATTGCTAAGACTGAATCAAAAAACAGCGACCATTGGCGTGTCGCCGCAAATTTTTAAGCCTCTCCAACAAGAAGAAGTAAGAAGTTTTGGGTGGGGTTGTAGCTGGGGACGAAAGTTGGTTTGGAACACCATGCAATAGGGGTACATCACCGCGTAGAATTTTAAAATGACGTAGTTGACCGGCAACATATGAGAACAGTTTTCTTGGATTTAAAAGAAAGTTTGCTGATAAACTACAAAGTCAAAGGTATTTCTAATACGGCCGAATACTATGCTGAGCTGCTCCAATATTTGTAAGAGGAAGAAATATGGGGAAAATTTATCAAAGGCGTGCACATTTTGTACGATAACACAAATGTACAGAAGCCCCATGTTTTGATAACTGCCAACCGTAAGTTTTATAATCCTGGAACACCCTGATACAGTCCAGATCTAACGTCAAAGGTGACAGCTGATGCTCCTCAACTCATTGAAGAACGTAAAATGGGTTTGAAAATGAAGTGGCATGTGATTTCGTAAGCGGATTGCGCCAAATGAGTTGGCATATAAACTGGAATTATAAAAATTTATTTCTGTCATAATTCAGACTACACTGCTTTACCATGGCCCTGTAACCGATATATCTATATATCTTATCTTATATTTTTCTATGTACTAAAAACAACATTAAACTGCATTAGTTGCGCAATAGCTTATCAATCCTACTATCCAAAATTTCACATTCACGTGCCATCTATTAGTCGCTAATTTAGTCAAAATGTAATACAAAGCCATTTCGATTTAAATATCGGGCAAATTACAATTTAACTAAACCAACACTTCCCGTTAAATTGGCATTGAAAAGTGGCAAATATTATTGCATTACGTGTACACTATCAGTAGACCATTAAAACAACACATTTTTTTAATTGCATTTATGATATTCCCATTAATTTTGGGGTCATTAATGTAAAAATGTCAATCTTTCATCTTCGTTACGAGAGCCAAAGCCACACAATGCGATAAGTGTAGATGGCATGGCTCAGTGATTCCCGCGAGCTTTGCACTTTTGGCTAGAGTGCGTCACCTTTAGTTCAGTTGAGTTAGAAGCTCCACGACAATTAACCATCTTGGTTAACTGATGGATGGATGAATGGATTATAAATGGAGGTATCTATGTCAAAAACTGCAATTCGATCTCATTACCTTGTGAAATTACGATGATATGGATACACATGGCTTCCAGTTGCGTAGATTGGCGGCAATTACAGGTAGCACACAGGTGAAACTTAAAAGCGGTCATAAAGTCTGCCTGCTACAATCGTATCGCCGCGCCAGTTGGGCGGGTAAGTGCGCGGTTAAACTACAAAAAGAATGTCATACTTCCACCGGTTTAGTATGACATTCTTAAGTTTTAAAGTGGTGGAGACAAAGAGACAAGTGCATCGACTTTTCGTCTTGACCGCTGCGCACACTTTAATATGACTAATGACATCTGTTTTTAATGTTTAATTAAATTTTTGTTTCTTTTTAAGTTTCTCACCGTAGTGGGTACTCAGACAGTTTGTTTTCGTCGTCGCGGTCAAAATATAGTTCAATTATTTGCATGTGCTCAGATCAACACTGGGTCTTTCGAAGGTACTATTGCATTTTAAAGGATGTCGGGTAAGAAAATGCGAATTTTGAAATTGCAAAAATATTAACTAGTTCGTTGGCAAATCAACCTACGATTGTCAAATCTGTAATAAGTTGACTCCAGAGCCTTTGTGCGTCGACTCGAAGTTAGTAATCCATGATGTTAAAAAAGAGTTGAAGAAGAGGCTAAATCAAGATCTAATTTAGTTGATTTGATAAACCATATTTACTAGTTTCAACCATCGATTCCATCCAACTTAGTCTTAACATTTTTTTCCTCTTGTGTGGGAATACACCCCCACTCGCAAAAATCACCAGTTTCGACCGGGAAACAAACTCGTTGGGTACCACTACCTAATAGCTTTTGCCAGCGGGAGCGGCGTGACCAGAATCTTGCATTACATGTCAATAGGAAACCAAACCAAAGTTCAGCGAGCACGTTTTTCCACATCAATAAGAAATTTGCTAGTTTTTTCCTTCCGGTATCACACGACTAGTCATACTGCTATGCCGTTATGTTATTTTTAAGTTGTTTTTAAGTTGCGATGCGATTAGCAGGTGGTTGCGGTGAATGCGATGGATGTGATCTGATGGATGCGATTAAGCAAATAGAGACCAGTTTAGTTGCATGTATACAATCATCGCACGACGCATGACATCGCACGCAGTGTGCACCGCTAAAGTCCGATTCCATATGAAATAAAAAGAACTCCCTTTTCTCGCGATGGCCGCTTTTAATCGTAAGCCATCACAAGGATTGGTATCGCATCACAGGCAGTGTGAACGCCGTGTAGATAGATAGGCTGAGAACCGAAGAGGTTCACCGGCACTGAGACCAAAAAGTCTATTGTGCTATGGCTCGAAATCGCTTGATCGCAATGATGAAGTTACTCAGCTTAAGCGAGGACGAGGCTATATCATCCGGTTCGGGGAACGCGATCCCAAGATTATCCCTCCGACGACATGCTAACGCCTCACAATCGTAGGGAATGTGAGTTGACGTTTCGTCCTCACCCTCACAGAAACTACAGCCGTTATTCTGCACTAAGCCCCCATTGTTTTCAGATGGCCTGGTAGGCACGAATGTCCGGTGAAAAGACCAAATATCGTACTAACCTTATTTCGGTTTAGCTGTTGCAGTTCAGAAGATCTGCTGCTTGAGTAGCCCGAAATGAACAACTTGACCTGCCTCAGACCCGGGAAACATTCCCAGATGGCTGCGACTTCAGTACGCTACCAGTTCTTGAAACGTGCATAATGAGATACCGCAGAAGAGCTCAGGGCCATAGGAGTGATCGAGATCATTCTGACCAACTCGTCCGCCACGTGTTATGCAACGCTCTTAAGTGTCTTGTCCTGTTCGTAATCGTCATAATTAAAAAAAAAATACTTTCTACGACAAAAGCTCGAATTAAACGCTTCTTCAACTGTACTGTCGCTATTATTCCAACATTTACAAACGGTATTTAGCACGTCAAAAACCAACTTTCCGAGCCATTACCCAAAAGCTACCAATTCATTCAATCTACTACAAAAATCTAATAAAAATGACAGAGAATCGGTAGCCATGGACCGCATGCTGATATCTAATAAGCGATTATCTGAACCAAGAAAACTGGTAGCTATCATAACACTCATAAAGTCCATCGACCGTAATGATAAATATCACTTACTAATTGACCATCATAACAAATTAATTAATTTTTCGGGAAAAAAGGAGGCTCAAGTGTATAGTAACAATTTCAAAGTGCCACACCCGTTCCGTGAGCTGAGCAAGAGAATGGCGTTGCTTTAAGAAAAATGATGATTCCCTGCTGATATCACCTGCTGTGATCTAACACCTTGAGGCGGTTAAGGTGCCGTGAAATATTGTCGACAGGTAACTGCGCCAACACAAGTGCGAGATGGTTGGTTGTGTATAAAAATGGTTCGTGAGGTGGAGATGGATGATGCTGAGATAGGGTGTACTCGTACTATGGTGTGGTAATGATGATAATGGCAGTGACATGGCCAGGTCCTTTGATAATGGAACAAATTTCCAAGTCGAGGGTAGTTCTGTCTCAAGTTTATGAAAGTCGTCAATACTTTGAAGGGCTAAATTCAAATTACTAAAAATGTTTTGGCAAAATACAAAATCAGCTTTGGCTAGTCTGAAGTCAAAGTTGTTTACTGAAAACTTTTTTCACAATACTTTTGTCTTCTTATGATATGTTAAAAAACACTATCTTAAAGCACAAGATTCTGTCTGTTGATTGTCATTGATGTTGTCGTCTCATACCTCGATGGTATATGACTGCGTGTTGTCTAATGATAGTGCACTGTCGAGAAACTTACTCGTATATGGTAAATTCTAGACTTCATCATCATCGTCTTTGCCATGCCCGAGTTACAGTCTTCATCTCTATCGTATTGTACTCGTACATAGTCTCGTCTCGAGTCGGGCCTATTTTGATGGCGCCTCGAGTCCAAAATCTTATCTTGACGCGACATTTTTTTTGTCTTTGATTCTTCAGTTTTATGTGTGTACCTTTTTGGATTCGCCGGTAACGCAGTAACAATACGAAGACGACGTGGCTTAACCTCTATTACACTTTACTATACTGTCCTTCATGAGCACTACTAAACCGACGACGTCGAAGATATTCACTCCGATCATAGCACAACAGAGTTGTATAAATTTTTGTGGATAGTGACTACGGCCATATACTCGTATTGAGATTGAAGACACAAGAACCCAAACAAAAAACGAAAAAGTTTTTATCACATACTGACCACATTATGTCCAGACGGGACGAAACTATCAGCCTACTGTATAGATACTTTATGAGGGTCAGGATGTTGTGCTGTGACCAAGTTGGCGTACGAGTATACGACGATGGTGTATCTACATATAGTCAGAAGAAAAAGCAAGGTGCATTTTTCGGTCCAGTTACCGGACTCCAATAAAGGGGGCTATAGTCAATGGAGTGGAATCATGTGATTGGTTGGAAATGAAAAATAGTTAGAGTGGTCTAGATTTAGAATCTGGAGTAGTATCATAAAGAATTCAAATGATCAAGAGACAGTGCCGCCACACACCATCGTCAGATTTAATTTGAATTTATGATAAGATTATAGTTGAAATTAGTCGCGACAATTTGATAATATGTAGACTTTTAGGGTCTGAGATGTTTTTTTTTCTACCTATATTTTCTTAACTATAAAGCTGGGGAGTGTATTGATTTTGTTTCATTATTGTATATTATACAGGGTGTCCCGAGGCTGGTGGGCAATATTGATAGTGGTTATACCACACTTAGTTTGAGGAACAATGGCACCAATTAAATTCGCATATCTTTAATCGCTACCAAGATGTGATTGATTTGTGATTGTTGTCAAAAACCGCGACCTGCCACACAAAATCAAAATTTGCCACTTCCCTAATCACCGAACCTGTAATTTGACATCACTTTCTAAAACTACATAAAATTTCACATAAAATAACTTTTTTTGATTGCGACAATCACCGTTACTTCGAAGATACAACTATCCAAACATTGAGGAAATTTCAAAATTTGTTTTTCATTGGAAATTCAAATGAAAATTTTGTAACGGTACTTTGAAGTGGCATATCTGCAAATTTGACAGAACTCTAAGCTGTTGGCTTTTCAACGGTATTATTTTTCTAATACATGTGGATTTGAAAATTTTAAAATAATTCGCATTGAAAGTAAGAAAACATGGTCTTCAGATGAAACAAATTTACGTAAACTAGGACTTAACAGCGAAATGATGATTTACAAAGTTTTTGTAAATAACAAAACTTGTTAAAATAATGATAGATGTTCTAATTTTTTAATAATTGGCCAGCTCTATGTTGAAGGCACATCCGATATCTTTTTGCAACAGACGAGACCAACCGAAGAATTTCTTCCCGATTGTCCGTCATTTCGTAGCATGCTGCATGAATTCTTTGTAACAGTTGTTCGCGAGAGACGATTGGTATGCTGTAGACATCATTCTTGAATTAACCCCATAAATAAAAATCTAAGGAGGTCAAGTCGGGACATCGTAGAGGCCATGCGACTTGCCGAAATCGACCAATCCACATTCTGGGAAATTAACTATCTGAAAATTCTTGAATAACTCTAGCCTTGTGCGACGGACATCCATCTGTCACCAAATGTGATGTCGCATGTAGGAAGCTAAATGGGAGAGCAGGAGGTGAATACTAGCAACTACATTCTCCAAAACTAGTTTATGCCAATAAAACGGCAACTGGGTCACATGGAACAGTTGACGCGCTATGCCCCACAAGGGGTTAGGGCAATTGAATATATTGGTGTGAATTAGTACTTTCTCATTGACAACAACTTGGTCTGTTAGAAAGACATTATCGTAGAAAAGCGGGTTGCACGGCACATAATAATACCTAAGTTATCTTTTCAAGTATAAACGCTCTTACGAGTTTTTAGAGTTTATGCCAGCACTGCTATCAAACCTACCGTTAGGTCTGCTATCAATCATGCTATTAAGCCTGCTATTAGAAAACGAACAACTGGTCTGCTATACATATATCAGGAAATAGATACCTGGGCTGCTAATCACTAATCGGTGTGTCTGTTAGCAGGCCTCTGCTATATATCAGGCAATGGATACCTGGGCTGCTAATCACTTATCTGGTAGCTGTTCTGTTAGCAGGATTAATAGCAGGCCTGACGACAGGTTTGCTCATTGGACTTGCGTTACGTCTAAAAACCCCTACAAATCGATATTTGGTCAGTTTATCTTAAAGGAGCGCATCATTTACAATTTTGCGGTGGCTTATAATCTGCCTCGCCTTAATGTGATTTAGACTCTTGATATCATCATATTCTCCATACTGAACAAAAAACAATTGCTGAAAGGACGAAATAATTCTGCAACATTCTTTATTCGTGTTAGGTTCATATTTTTTCTATACTAATTTTCTAGACACTACCGAAATTTATTTTCTATTAAGATGTCATATTCCCCGCATACCTTCGCTTTACAACGAGGCACACGATCGTCGCACATTGTTCGCGATTAGCGATCAACCTATAGAGCACGAAGCACTTGTGTGTATCTCTTTCATCGTCGCCTGCGATCGACGCATCGTGGTGCCCAGCAAAATGCACCTTTAGCGTCCTCCGTTCGGTAAAAAAGCTTTTAAGCACTATCTGTTAACCGAAATCTATAGGTGCGTTTTTTGTTGTATTATTGGTTTCTATTTAATAAGTAAAACAACAACGGGGAGGCCGGTAGCTCAGTGTGTTCAGTCGTCAGTCTAATATGTCATCATACTAGTTATTCACGGGTTCGAGTCAAGTTGTGGCCATGGATGTTTGTGTTATCTTCTACCAACTATAAGCCGTCTTGTCGGCTAAATGTGTAGGAAGTGCATGCTAGCAACATGCATTGTTCGAAAAGCTACAATACCTTAACGCTTTTTGGTTCGATCCTGCGCGTCACTGAAAATGACGGTAGGAAATAGTTCAAAGAGCTCGGAAATATTTGGCGCCCAATATGTGTGTGATTTTCTTTAGTCAATGGACAATTGAATCGTTAGTCACTAGACTCAAAACCCGAAACCTTTAGAACTTACCTTTAAACCACCTTATAATTTTTAGATTTTAATGTAATACGGAAAAATATACTACCATCTTTATCTTATCTTCTTTCTTAATATCTTTATCTCTCGTTTTATATCTTGAAAGAGCTCAGGCTTATGTTTTGCGAACTTGTCAGGCGGCTGCTTGCATTGCGAAAAAAGCGAATCCGCGAATGGAGACTTGAAGTCCATCTTTAAATTACCTGTCTAAACGCCACCAAAAATGAAAATTGAGAGGGTTCTAAAACGCTAAGAACTCCTCACCTCCATGTGCCTCCACGTGCGGTGACACGCCAATGTCATTGTATCCGCAGATAGCGTGAAGTGTCTGATGATGACTTGGCGAACAGTTCTGGTCAACAATGTGGCTCCATCAGAGAGCCCCGCATGGCGCAGGAGGCGAGACGAATAAACTAGAACATATTCACCGATTGATATATGTATGTATCTATTTGCTTACATTTAGTCTAATGTGGGATGGTATCTTCGAGCAAATGTATATAGCAAATCTGCTTCTCTCTCCCTCGAGGATGTTTGGTCATTCGCTAATTGCACACACTCACAATATTGCTTCCATTGAAACTTCCCTTACACCGAGTGCGAGCATAAGATCAAACAACGTGCGACATACATATCTCCGTATATGTAGGAATAATTAACAATCCTAATCATATCTACTTAAATACAGCGTCAATGTTTCTCAGTTAATCTTCTGGCCGCAAAGCGGTTAATATACGGGTACTTACTGCACACGGCTACATAAGAAAAGTGTAGGCTCGCACCTCATGATTTGATATACTTGAATACCTCCTCGTTGTAATGATTGCGGTGGCGGTGTCGGCTTCAGTTCACAATCATCACGAAAGGTGCACGGCTAATTCACGCAAATTGAAATCAAAACGGAATTAAGTATGTATGGAAAAAAATACATAATAAGAAAACCAACAAGATTTTAAAGTCATGCCATGCAGTATAAATTGCTTTACCGACTTTTGTTTTCGTGTGTTGTGCAATTTTCACGCTTAACTTTGTTAATTTATTCAAATATGTCATTTAGACGCGGCTTCATACTTAGTGTGAATACGTCGTGAGTCGTTCGTCACATAGGCTCTTGACATGTTTGCGAAAATTGCGTGATTCTGATCCAAAGAGTATATGATGTTAGTAATTAAGTGCCTGAGTGGGCTTCGCATAAACAGAATTTGTTCTAGAGGAAAGTTAAAGGGATTCGTAGGCTGTTATATCAGTGTTAGTTCTTTCATCTGTTGAACTATCCGCTCTGCGTCAAATCCTAACCGATAGATAACGGATGGCTCAACTGGTGAATAACAGCTAACTGATGGGAGAATTGAAGTTGAAACACAACAACAACAATATTTTTTTTCATTCCCTACCTTTCCCTGTCAGCTGATTTGCTATCGACTGTCAATTGTATGGGGATACATATGGGACAATGAGGCAGCTGATCAATAAGACTTGACAGTTGAGAAAAAGATCACGTGCCGGAAGGAGAACACGAGCATTGACCATTGGGTTTTATCATCAGGTGTCATAGTGTACATCTATCTCAGTTTGGGTAAACGCGTATAAAAAATTGTGGCTCATGTCCGCTCTTTCAAAACAAGTCTTTTTTCTCTAAAGATATGTTAATTGCCTTAACCCATAGCATATAAATTTCGGATGGTGAAGTTGCTAGCACACACCTTGTATAGCCGTGTTTTATTGACAAGCTTGGAACGCTGTGGGAGTAGTACCCACGTATAGTTTTTATATCCTTCACGGATGTGGTAGGGCATATTAACTTTGTCATGAAGTTTGCAACACACAGAAGGAAGCATCTCCGACCATATAAACTACAATATATTTATTCTTGGTCAGTATGGCAAGATGAGTCGATTAAGCGTTGTCCGTCTGTTTTTATGTAAACTAGTCCTTCAGTTTTAAAGCTTTCGAGCTGAACAAAGCCTTGTTTTTATTGTACGCTGTATATATGTCAGAATCCTGAGAATCGCACCACTGTGTCATATAGCTGCCATCGGAACGACTGGTCCAAAAGTTTTGTGAGAAAAACTTTTTTGTTTTTAAAGATATCTTAACCAATTTGATACTTTTCAATGGTATTTATTGTCAAACAATATTCCTGAAATTGGTTGAAATTGGACTACTATATCATATAGCTGTCATAGGAACGGCCCGTCCAAAAGAAAATTTAGAAAAGCTTTTTCATTTCTAAAGATATCTTTATCAAATTTTATAGGTATTAATCGATTATAGTTACCACCAAACCACATTCTCGGATCTCTGACGCACTCAGGATGCTTGGATTTTACACGATAAATTCAAAGTCCATATAGATATTCGAAGCAAGCCTAAAGTTTTCAAGTTTCGTGTCATCAGTAAAAGGCGATTCCCTTTTTTCCCCTGGAGAAAAATGGATCTAGTGGGTTATCAATGAGTGCGTTTACAAAAATATAACATGTTTAAAAATTGTTTTTAATTTAGTTCCACGTTCAGATTCATATAAACCATGAATGGGGGATCTTTCCCGGTTAATTTCAATATTCATGGTTTATATGGATCTGAATTGCTGAATTTGCTGTGAACGCACTAAATGTAACGCATCATACAATGTTTGTATGATGTCCGGATGGCGCAACGGTTAGCACGTTCGCCTTCTACACACTGGGCCACGGTTCGATTCCTACTGAATGTGGTAGTTTTCGATAAAAAAGGGGATTTACGTGTCGGACTATGAGCCCACTCAGCTGTTAAAATGAGTACCCATTTATGGGGTAAACAGCTCGGTTGAGCGTGTTGCTGATCACACACCTCTGCACAAGACCGTCACGATCTAGAAAATGAGATGATGCTAACTCATCTCGAGGCCATGGTTCAAATTGGACTGTTGCGCCAGTTATTTATTTATTTATACAATGTTTGAGCAGTGCATTACGTCTTTGTACCCCTAAATGCGATTTTTTTAGTTTATAATGAGCTCGATTAGCGATATAAACAGTGGCGTGTCTCGGATTCAATCTCGGAGGGGGCTTCGGTTTGTCCACAAACATTTTTACAAAGCAAATAGGCTCGACTTGGCAAAACATGTTAACTATTCCTTCAGCTGCAACTTTGATCTCTTTGTGAACGTTGCCTATCAGTAATCCGTTGAGTCTGGGCAATTCTTGTGCCACAGCATTATTTTTGGGTTGAGCTCTGTTTCGCTGCAATTGCTCAAATCGTTCTCATAAATTTTCGCAGCTTCCACAATTTTTCAATTGTATGATTCGTATGATGTGCTGGAATCAAACCCTTCAAAACCAGAATGTCCCAAAATTTGCCTTTGAATCTCGAACCGAGAAAAAAAATCTGGAAATCCAGAAAACGGTGGTAAAAGGTGGTATTTACTATTGCACGTCTGAAGTTCACAATTCGATAAAATTCACTGAAAGCATCCCAGAAGCGTTGTATTCTCGGTTCGTATTATGTTGCGGCTTTTTTGCCGACCATGTAAACGAGGAAGTTTCAACTAGAATCCAATAGATTTATATACATATATGTAGTATATATTCATTTTTATAGTTAGTGATTCGCTTGGTTTTGTTAAAAATTGTAGATGCAGATCCTTCACTCTTTCTCGTTTCTAGTAACAAGTTGATTACATTGGTGACTTGAGCACAAGCTGATGAAATCTGAAGTTTTGGTGCCTGGAGAGTTCTACTGAGCGTCAGGATTGGGGCATTGACAGTGGTAAAAATTTGCATTGAGATGAGGAACTCGGTTTTTTCAATCGTACTCATAAATTATGTCGCCTTTGATGATGTCTCGCTGTCTCTATCATTCTTGAGCTCTTGTAATGCTCCAACAACATAAGGCAGCAATTCAGCAAATGTGTACACATTCATGTTTTTCGACCCAAGAAGTAGTGCAAAGAGTTTTCAGAGGAGTTTTCTTCGCATCTGGAGCTTCATTTTGGATTTCATCTTGCATAAGTTGCGTTCTTTTAGCAGAATATGTGAAAACATTAATCTCTGATGGCACTATTCCAAGCATATTTCGGATATCGGCAAACCTTCCCCATAGCCCCCCACCTGGACCCGCCACTGGATCTAAAGCGTAAAAATTTATCCCCATTGGATGCAAATGAGTTCACGCAACCGCCTCTGCTTCCGTAATTCATTCCTAATATAGTATAGCTGCGTGCACTGTCCGTCTCTGTTTGCGCGACTCTTTCATAAGAGAAATCATCCAGACAACAACTACCTAAAAACCTAGCCTGATACACCCATACTCACTGACTACGTTTATATCGCACGACTATGTTCCAGTATTAACCAATTCCAGGTAACTCACCACGATACATTTAGTATCGGATTAGTTAGATTGGGACTAACTTTTAGCTGCACTTGCGATGCCATACTGAACTGAAAAATTGGGACTCATTGGATATTGTCGACGGTAGAAAGCGCTTTTATCAAGAAGCTCTGGCTCTTGTAATTTCTAAAATAGTCTTCACACCGAATTGTCAAACTAACCGTAGTACCGGTCTGTATAAACATACCACGAATTAGTACTAGTCCCAATACGACCTAGTTAATACTCCTTCTAGTTCCACGGTATAAACATGACCATTGTTCATATCGTCTTCATTCATCAACCTCGCTCGTGTCCTTTGGCGTTAATCGAGACATTTCGCCTAATGGCTATGGAAAAACGCCAGACATGAACATTCTTCCTCGGGCCGAACAAGCGTCAACCAAACGACATTTTCATTCATAAAAATCCTCCGGGGTGAAAAAAATAGTATGTGAACAAGATTCTACATAGTATGAGTCGTAGAGATAGCAGTCATAGTTACAATTCGTCTCGGTCTCACCCAGGTATTTTTGCTAATAGGTGTAAAACAAGAAACCCGCACTGAGGAGAAGACAGACAGACAGAGCCAATGACAGAATTGCTGCCACAGGTACGTACTAGACGACATGCCAGGTATGACGCGGTATGATGACGGTATGGTGGTGTCCCGTCCGGGTAATTGGATTATATTGTAGATAAAAGTGCTGCGGAAAGACAATCATGTTTTGGCATCAGCAATTTTCTAAACATTCCGTTTTTATTTTCAATCTCTTGGTTTCAACTTCTCTAATGACCCACATCGTAAACTGCACTTGGGAATTAGACACGTAGAGCTTGTAATTGCCATAAAGTTGATGGCACAACGCTATAAGAGTCGGCGGACGACCAGTTTTATGATTTTCGGCCGATTTCCTTTAACATGACGCTTGTATAGCGGATATGTGGCACTAAGAAATGGAATGAATTGAGGCCTTGAATGAACTTGTGGTTTTCGTTTGATGATAAAAAATACTTCTTGTTTTTAACCCGTATGACTCATACACATAGGTATTTACAGTGCGCAGGCCTTGTATGACGACCAATAGTGCATACATTCCAATCAGCAAAAAGAACCACAAATCAATGCAGTAGCTGACGGATAGGCAGGCTATAAGGCTACTTCAAGTTTCCTCATATTCAATTCAAATGCATCGACTACAATCTTGTCATCTTCAATGATCGGAATAAAAAAATAAAATATAAAGAATGTTGAAAAGACATGTCGACTTGTTTCTATTGACAACGTTAGCCTGTTCTGTTGTAGCTGGGCTTGATTTGTTGCTTAAGCAAAACACATATCAAACGATCCAAATTAATATTTCTGATTTATTGATCGCCTTGGACTCAAACAAAAAACACATCGAGAATTATCCTGTATGCAAAATAAATGTGTGTACATTACGTTGCCAATATACCTCTAGATTGATTTTCAGCATCGATCGCTACTACATTCGACATTAGTGTCACCATACACTGTCGATCTCGAGCTCGAACCTGGTACAAATGTCCTCTGAATAGCTCAAGACACATACACACACACTTCACATAAACGTGAAGAAAACCGGTCCACTTGTACCATGTTCGAGTTCGAGATCGACAGTGTATGGTCACACTAAGTTTAAAACTGGGTTCAGACGCATTGGAAAATTGCCATATTAATGCCATATTACGATACTTCATAGTGTGTGACTAGCTGAGTTCTTTGGCATAGTGCCATATATGTATTTTAACTCTGACAGCATATTTTTTCTATACTACCATATATACATATGTGGTATTCTATACTGCTCTTATATATAGGTATAGTTACATCATCGTGGCGCGACGGCCCGACGTCGGGCCTTGGCCGCCTGGATCATTGTCCTCCAATTATCTCGGTCACGTGACCGCGTCCTCCAATTTTGGGAGTCCAGCAGCTGCGCGGCGTCCACACCTACTGAGCTCTCCCAACGAGATCTCGGTCGTCCTCGCAGTCTCGCTCCGTCGACTCGTTCTGCATTCATTACTCTCTTAGGCATGCGATCATCGTCCATTCTTTGTACATGCCCTGCCCATTGAAGTCGTTGTAGTTTGACGATTTTCGAGACTTGCAGCTCATCGTACATTTCATACAACTCATGGTTGTACCGGATGCGCCATCCATCTCGATCGCAAACAGCCCCGAAAATTCGCCGTAGAACCTTACGTTCGAAAGTGTCTAGCATGTTTTCGGAGGCTTGAGTTAGGGTCCATGCTTCGCAGCCATAGCATAGCACTGGTCGTATAATGGTTTTGTACACGCGGAGCTTCGTGTTTCTGTGCACATGTTTCGATTTCATTATGGGGAGAACCGAGAAAAAAGTCTTATTAGCTAACTGTATCCGTCGCTTGATTTCGTCAGTTTCGTTGGCGTCTCTTGACAGGTTGCAACCCAGGTAGATGAAGTTGTTCACGAACTCGATGTTGAGGTCCCCCACGTTGATGCTCGGTTGTGCAGGTGTCCTTGTCACCGATTGCATCATTATTTTAGTTTTACCCTCGTTAATACGTAATCCAACTTCCTTTGCAGCGGTATCGAGCGTATGCAGAAGTTCTTCTGCGTCAGCCAATCTTCGGGACATGATGTTGATGTCGTCGGCGTACGCTGCTAATTGTGTCGACTTGATGAGCAGCGTCTTGCTGTTGTCCATATTCATGGCCCGAATAACGTATTCCAGTGCTAGGTTGAAGAGCGTCGGTGCCAGTCCATCGCCCTGTTTCAAACCAGTGCGTGTTTCAAATAGATCAGTAAGTCTATTCTGGATCCTGACTTGTGAGACGGAGTTGGTCATCGTCATCTTTGTCAGTCGCACTAATTTTGCTGGTATACCAAATTGCAGCATGATGTTGTACAGTACTCCACGATCGATACTGTCGTATGCCTGCTTGAAGTCGACAAAGATTTGGTATACGTTTACGTTGTATTCCCAGCACCTCTGGAGTATCAGTTTGACTGAGAAGAGCTGATCGGTTGTGGAGCGACCAGGTCTGAAACCGCTTTGATATTCGCCAATGACTCGTTCTGCGTACGGTTTTATTCTATTTTCCAGAATTTTCGTCAAAATTTTATAGGACGTACAAACTAGTGAGATGCCCCTGTAATTCTCACACCGCAATTTATCTCCCTTTTTATGGATTGGACAGATGATGCTTCTGCGCCAATCGTCTGGGATCTCCTCGTTCTCCCATACTCGCAGGAGTAATTGATGTATGGCATCAACTAGACTCGTTCCACCGAATCTTAGCAGTTCAGCTGGGATCTCGTCAGCGCCCGGCGCTTTATTTCGTTTTAGTGACCGCAACGCGAGATCAACTTCCTCTACTGTCGGGGGTTGAATGGGTGGGCCTAGATCAACAATATCATCGAGAGCTTCCTGTGTGGGGATGTTAGATGGTCGGTTTAGAAGCTCTTCAAAATAAGAGGCCCATCGTTTGTTAATACCATCGGTGTCGCTGATGATGTTTCCATCCTTGTCCTTACAAAGGCTAGTCCTGGGTTGGTAGCCGTTCTTAATTGTATTTACTAGTTTGTACGCTTGTCTGGTGTTCCTATTAGCTAAGTTTTCGTTTATGTTCAGCAACTGCTCGTCAAAGTATTTACGTTTCTTACGTCTAATTATTCTATTCGATATTCGCCGTAGCTCGTCATATTTTTCTCTTCTGGCTCTGGTTCCTCGTTGAATCCATTGTCTGTAGGCCTCATTTTTCGCGTCAAGTGAATTTTTGCATTCTTCGTCGAACCAGTCATTTCGCGCTCGCCGGGCTTTATATCCCACGACCTTCTCTGCGACATCCTTGATGCTACCCTTGAGTTCTTCCCAGAACCCATGGACGCCTGTGTTGCTGATGTTGTGTAGGATAGGTGATAGTTTTTCCTCAAGGGCGGTAGTATACGCCACCGCTGTAGCATCACTCAAGAGCTTATCAACCGCAAACATTTTGGGAGGGCTGATTCTTGACTGGTGCACTGAGGAAATTCTACATCTGTAGGTCGTCTTCACCAAGTGATGATCTGAGTCGCAGTTTGCTCCTCGATAGGAGCGGAAATCCATGACACTAGACGCCCATCTCCTGCAAATGAGGACGTGGTCAATTTGGTTGACGGTATGTGCGTCTGGAGACTTCCAGGTCTGCTTGTGAATGCGTCGATGCGGGAAACACGTAGAGCTTACGACTAGATTCCTGCTGCAGGCGAAGTCGATAAGTCGCTGGCCGTTATCGTTACATTCTTCATGGAGGCTGTGGCCTCCAGAGGTCCCCCGATGCCAACTTTCATTCCCGACTTTCGCGTTAAAGTCTCCCAGCAGCAATTTGACGTCGTTTGTTGGAAGTGAGTCGAAGAGAGTTTCAAGGCGGGCGTAGAACTCGTCTTTTACTGCGTTTTCTTTAACTTCAGTGGGGGCATGCACATTGATGAGCCAGAGATTGAAGAATCGAGTCTTGATGCGAATCGCACACAGCCGTTCATTTATGGGTTTGAAGTCAGTAATATGCGGTTTGAGGTGATTGTCCACTATAAATGCTACTCCAAACTCCTTGCGGCCCGATGGTTTGCCACTTGTAAAAATTGTGTGCGATTTCTTGTCATTAATCTCGCTGCCAAGCCAATTTGTTTCCTGGACTGCAGTAATGCTCAGTTTGTACTTTTCGACCTGTTGAAGGAGGGCCTTCTCGGCCCCCGGTTTGTTCAGGGAGCGTACATTCCAGGATCCGAAAGAATAATCCTTTATTCGTTTGCGTGGTCGTCGTTGTTGATCCGTCCAATCCGAGGCTTTTGTTCCAGGTTTCTTGACATGGAGTGGTTTTTACAAGGACGAGTTGTCAGCACGTCGCTTAACCCCATTCGGGGGATGGCCTCGGAGATAGCTGCTTCAGATGGTTTAATAAACGTGCTGGAGCCCACACAACTATGTAGCAGGTCCAACTACGCAAGTCATTCCATCCTACTAGACCTGAGACGCTTAGGTGTTTGTCAGCCATTCAGGCTACAGCTATCCGCCTTTTCCAAACTGTCTTATCGCTAAGACATTGGCCGTCAGCGAATTGATACACTGCCGTTACCAGGGGGCGGTATAGTTACATACTATGTATCAAAATGTGAGCGAAGCGATCAGCAAGTGGGAGAGCGAGCGAAACGAACACTATTTGAGAGAGCTCGCTTCGATCGCTTTCCCAGCTAATATTTTATATATAAAAATAAATAGCTGGCGCAACAGCCCAATCTGGACCATGTTCTCGAGATGAATTAGCATCATCACATTTTCTAGATCGTGACGGTGTGCTTTGCGCAGAGGTGTGTTATCAACAACACTCTCAACCGAGCTATTTACCCCAAAATGCTCATTTAACAGCTGAGCGCTCATAGTCCGATACGTAAATCCTCTTTTTTTTTTATCGAAAACTACAGCATTCAGTAGGAATCGAACCGGGGCTCAGTGCATAGAAGATACAATACATGGCGAACGTGTTAACCGTTACGCCATCCGGACTACTAGTGTTTAATATATACTTTTTATGTATTTATTGGTTCTTTTGTAATTATAGTTTTTATTTATTTTCCAGGTAAGTGTTTGGTTGATTTACTACGTCGGAATACAAAACGTGCAATACATTAAAATCGTAAGTATGAACGAAAGTACATATTTAAAGTTTCCCTTAAGGTGGCGCGGCGTACCGGCAAACTGTACAGTCAAAATGTCAACAGTCTATGAGAATTTTAATTATTCAGCGTATGGTATACATGGCTAATCATACTAATTTTGGATGCGTTTTTACATTGATAAATATTCATCATTGTTCAATTGGTTCAGTATTAGGTTTTTTTTTGTAAGAGCAATAAATTACCTAAAACTAGTAAACAATCATAAATTAACAAACTCCAATAATTCTTTCTCCAATTTAGCCTTACACTCAATCGCCCTAAGCCCTTGGGGGCATAGCGCGCCAACTGTTCCACGTGGCCCAGTTGATGTTTCGTTGGCATAAACTAGTTTCGGAGAATGCAGTTGCCAGCATACACCTTCTGCTCCCCCATTTAGCTGCCTACCTCTGACAAGTCGGGAGATTCTGTGGCTTGTTGTTACGCCCCGCACCACAGGGGGGAGACAGCACAAACATCCATGGCCGCGAACGTCGTCATGGACGAGATTCGCATCCGAAACGCCGGTAGTCAGACAAGGGACTGATTCCTCTACGCACTGAGATATCGGTCGCCCAATTTAGCTTTATGGTAGATATTGAATAAGTGCTTCTGTGTTTTTCGTAACAATAAGGGAACCAAATCCTACCATAAAGCCACTTTGCACGATATCAACCAAATTTGTCTGTGTACAGTTCGTTTTCTGCCACACACAATGAGAAAATCGCGAAGCCCAGGACTTTTAAATTTGAATTTATTTTACCACGGAGCACATGGTTGACAGTTTGCTGTGGGAATTAATTCATTCGAGAGATTTGGCCAAGAAAAGCAATTTTAGTCATTTGTGTACAATTCTCCTGTACTCTTGGCGGACAAGGCGAAGTACCTAGGTGTTATCCTGAACAAGGAACTTCTGTTGTGGAAACATCTCAGGACAATTTAAGAAAAAGGCTTTAGGCAATGTTTGTTTGTAAAGCAACGACACATCCTGAATCTAGAAAGCGATTGTTCCTATGGTGCAGTACTTTGGTGGATAAAACCAAGCGCCTCTGTTGAATCACCACACTGACAAAATACAAGAGACTAGGTGGTGGGGGTGCATGCTAGCAACTGTATGTCCAAAAAGTAAATATGCTATCGAAATGTCAACAAGGCATAGACATGCAAGAGATGTTGACGTGCCCACGCCCCTGGAGGGTCAAGGCAGTTAACACACACACACACATACTTGGATCCTTGTGACAGGATTCGTAAAGCTCTTCAACTGACCTGCCCAAATTGCATGCGTCCTACACAGTTGACTTGACACTTTTTTGAGAAAGGGTGCAAATCTAGCAAATATGAGAGTACGACTCACTAAGTGTAAGGAATTTATAAACGGCCCACATACCTTGACGATAATGTATTGTATTTTTTTTTGCTTCTTCCTCGCTACAAATGCGAAAGGTCGCGCTCAAGTATTTCAGAATTTTAAGATCCACTGTGACAGTCGTTAAGCTCCTCAGCTTCTTCGGCATTGTTATTAACATCCCTGTTGGTACTGATGCATGCATTGCTGGTTGGCGTTGCGCGGGTACTGCGCAATGCTTTATATGCAATACAAATCTAAAGGCCAAAGAATATTAAATTATAAGTTTTTTGTGAGCTAGCTAGAGTAGCTCACATACAAAAATTTCGAGGAAAGCAGCAAAGTTTAGAGTTGTGCTAAATTAATAGGCTTTGATTGTAATGGGCAGCGAAACTAAAAATTGTATTTAAAAAAAAGGGGGTTTTTAAACTCAACTAGGTGTATTGCATGTCGAGTACTGAACATGTTTGTGATATCATTACTGATTGCAGAAGAATTTGAACCTACATCTACTCATCATAGGGTCGTTTTCACAATGTCTAGTTAAAGTTTATCCTATCGATAAACGCTAAATGGCACACATCCTACAGTTATTAAATTATCGGACAGTAGCCCGTACTGAGATTCTGACAGCTAGAACTCTTTACGTTTGCACATTCAAATGAGTCCTTTAAACTGGACACAATTCATTCGATAGAAAGGGATTTGAAACCAACTCAGCCTCAAATTAATGCTGAGAGACGGTACAAACGTGGAATAGGATAGAACAGACGGCGGAATTCCGCTAAGAAAATTAGCTGATTTTCTACTGCATTAAAATTAACTTTCTATAAACCTCTAAACCTTAGCGTATGCAATGCTCGAATGGCCTCGAAACATGATAATGCAATCATGTTTTGAGCATTGCATGATAATGCAATCATGTTTTGAGCATTGCATACACTAAGGTTTAGTTTAGTGTCCCGGGTAGATAACTGGCAGTTTAACCAGACATTGAGAAAACGAGCCATAAACTGCCACATCCTTCTCATATGCTCGTGGATTTCATTATAATTGTTCCATGTTTCCTTTGATGTCCTAAAAGAAGTAGCTATTCTGATCTTAAAAAGCACGATTAAAAAACCTGTGTATTTGTATTGTATCTATCATTATCATATATCTTATATACGTACATCTACATTTTTGCACGCTATCCGCTTCTGTCATACACGGATCTTCAACTTGAAAACTGCAAAGTGATAAGAATTTATTGCATGTTGACAATTAAAATTCCTTTATGGAAGTATTGAATGACGACGCGCCGAACTTTATATGCGCTGATGATCGACAACACTATAAAATGAATCAGATTTCATTTAATTACACCCTCTTAAAACTACTGGTTTTTTCAAAATTGTAAATAACAACTTTTATAGCAAGAGGTACATCCCATTAAACTAATCAGATGAAATTTATTTTTTACCTCCGCAGACATAAATAAAAAAAGGCGAAACAATAAATTTTAGGCATTAACAAAAAATATATGATTAAAAATATACATTGTCGGTCCAATTCGATCGTAGGCCGCTGACTTATTTTTGATCGACTCCCACGCTACTATGCCAGGAAATAAATTTTCGATATGAAAAGCATGTAGTACTTAACTGAAACAATACTGAAAAGATTGTGTTGAGTTTCTCCCAGATCTCTACTGGTCCCGCGCTACAACGGATACAGCACCATATCGTTTTAAGATTACTGCCCGTTCAGATGACCGATTTATTGATCGACATTTGTTCAAGATACACATGTTTGTTGTAATTGGGTATCTTCGGTGACACAATTCGATACGGAGGCAATAATTGAAAATTCGAAATCGGGAACATTTGCGTGTGGGAATGAGTTAGGATGCTGAAAAAACGTTTATTTGCAAATTAAATGATACTGACCAACTGAAATGACAAAATTATTTGTCAAAGATACAACAATGAATGTTGTAGTCTGGCACTCTAAAATGTGATCGGCTGTCAAGATAGTAATCCATTATGTCCGCAAGATTGTCCCGCAAAAGATCTCTAGGCATTGTGTTCATTAGATGGATTGATTGTTACTTGGAAGTTACTTTTCGTCGTAACGACCACGACGGGATTTTATTCGGATATATTGCTAGAGTATCGAAGACACATTTGCATATGCAAATATTTGTGGCAACCTGTATTTTATTTTTAAATATGATACGGCCCGCATAAATGTTTGGTAAGAGTTGTCGAATTTTGAAAATTATCGGAAATGTGGTCACAATACAATAATATGATCCCGAATATATTGCTCAACTATTTTGGGAATGCTGTCAAATAGCAGTTTCTGTATTAACTGACAGACGCAAGGAAATAGTGTATGTGATCATAAATACACTCTGATTGAAGCTGCTTCGAATTATAATATTCAACCCAGAACGACAACCCTAAATACATTCGATAATCAAGATCGGGTCAAAAATTCACACCTTGATTCAATTGTATTCGATTTTTTCTTGTTCAACACCTCTGCACCTAAATATTTTTGGGTTTATTTATGAATGGACAGTGAGCAATAAACTCCCGCAAATATTAAGATTTTATCCTCTTCCTGCCTCCGATTTTCTGTTCTTATATTTTTCGGCATATTTATAACGACCTGTTACGTTTCATTTATTAAATAAATAACAATAAATACAAAAAAAAAAACGTGGTAAGGGATTACCACTGAAATGTGATCACAACACGTAGAACGCAGTCTCTTTACAGAGTCACGGTACCGATTTTTCCAGGTGATATTCTGTCTGTTTACCACTGCGACTCAGTAGGTGTGAAATTTTTTCCGTTTTAAAACTCACCTGATTATAATTCGACATGTGTTTGATGCTCATAGCACAGCGCGGAGAAGAAGTGTGACAAGCAGAAGAGCTGAACACACCGTCAATAACCACGGCAGGCCTGCGAAGTGGTGATGGAATGAATAATATAGGATATACTATTTAATCTTTTTTCCATGAGTGATTATCTGATGTACCGCAAAATCGTGTCTTTACTGAAAAACGAGATTTTAGGAGTCGTTTTATATTTTACTAACCGACAGACGCTATTGTTAGATCGTTTGGAAGGTTTTGAATACTGATAATTTGACATACTCGCATATGCTTTATTGAAGGGTCATATAAGTTTCGTTCAGTCGACGTGCAGTTCTGCGTTTTCGACGCTGACGTGTCAATGGGTGGCAAGCACGTTCACGGTAAAAGGTGTTAATGTCACACTTTAATAAAATCTTTTTTTAATTTTAAGTAATTTTTTATAGTTTGCCACCGAATTACATCACTTCATATTTGGTTAGATTAAATATTGAGATGGGAAATATGACAAACTGGAACAAATTCGGATCAATAAGCTGAAAAAAAATGTCGATTCAAGCTTTAATTGAAAAAAAAAAAACGATTTTAGGGATATTGGTAAGTTACGGTCAAGAAGTACCTTAAAAACTGCATTTGACTTATTAAGCGTTTTGTTGATTTAAAGTTTTATTTAAAAAAAATTCGGCGTTTTTTGGATAGTCCGATATATTAGGTAGCATAATGACCGTGAAGGTCGGGCCGTGCCATCTGGCGAAGAAAAAGGCCCCTCAACGAGCTAAGCAGCGGCCTATGCTTGCTGTAGCTCAGTTCGGGAGATCTGGACGGGGTTTTCGCCGCTCGTTGCCCCTGTCCTTTACGTATTAACAAAAATTCATAGGCCTGGGGAAGACAACACAAACAGGGGAGGTAAAAATGGGAAATAAAGAAAATAGTCGATAAGGATGGAATGGTTGGCGGATGGATCAGACGCCCACTCGGTCGCACCTGGGTCCGAGTGTAATGGGCCCCCGGCCTCTGGTTTCGTACCACCAACAGATCACTACTCGTCAGGTGCTGCTTCGATCTGCCGGTGGGAGCATCACTACCAGACCACAATATGGTTCATTACAGGTGGTTCATTACACTTCCTTGGGTGATCCTAAGCCCCATTCGCAAGTCACCAACACGAATAACGGGAAATTCAAGACAAATCAATAGGTGGGTTTTTTTGCACAGAGTAGCTCCGAGTTGGACAAGTGGCAAATAAAACACTACGGAGCAATATTACCGAGGATAAGTTCTTATTGAAAATTTTTCATGCCCACAATTAGTCTCTTTCATGGTCATACTGATGACTGTTTTTTTTTTTCAAAATATATAAATCTTTCAGGATTTCATTGAAGCGCACCGATAGCGATTCATGTTTTCGAAAAAAAAGTCGGTTGTGTGGTTATATGCAATCTGACAGTTGAATTATAATGAAATTGGCAGCAACACTCTAAAATTTCGACTCCTGCGCCGCTTAAAACGCGGAACTACAGGGTCCGTGATCCATTCTGACCGTGTTGAGGGTTTTTGAGATGGTAGCGTATCATTACTTCGATTTTCTTCCAGGTCATCTCGAATATGTTAGTAATCCACTGCGCTGCCCCTGCCTCGATACCTAGCTCATGCTAGAGTCGGGAATTTTCACAGAAAGTGGGTCATAGTTTTCTTTTTCCGTTTAATCATCTCAGCCCCGTCAGGCGGCCAAGCCCCGACGTCGGGCTGTCGCGCCACGATGATGATCTCAGCCCCGTCAGTGTGTGTTGTGAGGAATATCCAATGTGGTAGCATACTCACCACCGTCCAACCTTCGCTGTAACCCTGGCTGCATATAAATGGGTTCTATTCACGGTTTAATTTTTGAATTGTATGACGACCAAAGCTTCCTAATTTGGCACATATTGTCAGTACGAATTTGACACCTTGGAATTTAATAATTCCGGAATTATCCTTCACGGATGTGATAGGGTATATTAAGTTAGTCGTGAAGTTTGCAACGCACATAAGGAAACATCTCCGATCATATAAACTATATATTCTTGATCAGTATGGTGAGACGAGTCAATTAAGCTTTGTCCGCCTGTCCGTGACTACGCAAGGCTAGCTTGTTTTTTTGTAGAGTTTATTAATTGTCCCAAAATATGGTTGCTGTAAGTCTTGAATATTTAATTTAATTCAAATAATTTAGTGATCAACTTTGAACAGTCACAGGACGAAAAAAAATTACGTTCTTTATAAATTTGAATAAAAAGCTATAATAAGCCAAATTCAAGAAAAGCTTTTTCCTATTGTATTGTTCAAAATTTATTTGTGTTTTAACAGGAATTTTCTCCGCTCTTCCTTAAAGTTCAGTACGAACAAAACAATCTTTTGTCACTTTTATTCTCACTGTATACGAGTATACGTGCATACTATAAAATATCAATGGTGAAATAAAATAATAGCCTGCACATAAAAAATGTTAAATAAACGCTTCTGTTTTGACTTCGATTTTATAGATTTGTTAATTTCAGACATAAATTCGAATAAGATATAAATTTCCAAATACTGGATATATCTTCATTGTCCTATCATTGTAAATCACCCGTATTGGTTTAATTGGTTTAGTTTCAAACAAATTTAAAGAAATACACATTAAATTGCATTTTATAAGCAAAAAAATAAATTGATAGTTACTTAAATACATTATATTCTGTTGTGAGTAGGGTTGCCAATTTTTTGTTAGTTAGTCCAATTGTGGTTGAGATTATGTGAATCTAAAGCTGGACATTCATGGGGAGGCCATTTGGTCTGCGAGCCTTTCTTTGTATAAAATAAATGAGCAATGATGAAAATACATAAAATATAAAAAGATATTCTGAATTAATATGATTAGCCTGGCCAACTGAATTGTTAAACTTCACATAGAAATTTTACACTTTTAACTGCCAATGTTGTTGTTGTTAATTGCCTTGACCCCTCCAAGGGCATGGGCGCGTCAACATCTCTAGCATATCTATGCCTTGTTGACGTTTCGATAGCATATATACTTTTTCTGGTCTGACTTGCAATCCACATTGTAATTGCTAGGCAAATTACAAGCTACATCGAGTGGCAATACGATTTGTTGAATCTGTTCTGGCAGCATTAAAATCTGTTTTTGAGTGACACTGGGCCCTTATGAAAGATGGAGATGGCTAGATTTTCAG
Organism: Chloromyia formosa; assembly: GCA_964017055.1. Taxonomy (NCBI): domain Eukaryota; kingdom Metazoa; phylum Arthropoda; class Insecta; order Diptera; family Stratiomyidae; genus Chloromyia; species Chloromyia formosa. The sequence goes on along the minus strand of OZ024815.1, from coordinate 26,334,359 downwards.
TTTTTTTCCCAGATTTGCCAGATTCCTGGTCACAGTCACTTTTCCGGTAAGTGTAAGACTGATGAGTTTTGTTTCGAGGGGAAAATTAGCGTTATGACCTAGGACGAATCCTAGTCGCTCTCTGTGCGTCGTCATAGGACACTGTTCTATTGGCGAGCAACCTAAGCTGGTAGAAGGAGGGAATTTCTAAGAACTCTTTTCTTTGACAATTTAGAAGACCTAAAGGATGTGAGCGGGACTTCCATCAATTGGTAGCATCAAGGAATTAAGGAATAAGAGTTGAATAGTCCATGGGGGTATTGCAGCGGACCCAGAAGTGGTGTGGCCAATCACAGTAGCTTCTGTACCTAACCTAGCCATGGCCTTAACTTCAATTTTTACTCAAAATTACAAAATGGTAACTCTGGTCCCCTGGATAGGCTACTTCCAAATTCGATGTCAATGGTATGTGAAACCAGTTCACTTTCGTCTGATTTTATTATAGGAAAGTGCACACCTAAAGAAAAAAGAGGAAATGATTTTTTTTTCTTCTCTGATGTATTAAAGACAAACAAGCATATATTGCGCTCAATTATTCAAACACACCTGGGAATTTTTATAATATAAAAGAACTCTATTGGTAATAGTATCCCACTAATGATTGCGTTTCTATGACAAACGTAACTCTGCATATGCATGCAGGTGTAAAATACGTCTCAGTAAACAAAAATAAACATAAGATCAGTTCATTATCATCAACTCAAAATTGAAATAATACAATAAAATAAGTATCGAATCGAGCACACACTCTTTTAAATGTTGAATAAATAACAAGAGCAAACATTGGACAGTTGTCGAATGTTGCGGCATCTTTTTGTTATTTTAATGAGTTCTCTCGGTCCAAAAGAAAGAAAAGCGAATCAACCGACCGAAATCTGAACTATTCAAATGCGAACATCTTCTGTGTCGGTGTCGATTTGTGAGATTCGAGGGAATTTATCATTTTATTTTAATTTGAGGTTTGTTTAAAAAAAAAGTTTGGAGTCTTAGCCGCTAGTTGCAGCCATAGTCAAAGGTATACGACACAACGAATTTTGTGTAATCGAAATTCAGATTCCAGCATTTTTGGGGCGGATTTTTTATATGCTTACCAGAATCGTCTGTTCTGATTCCATCTATTCTCTTCTCATTACGATAAAATATATTCAAATGAGTAAAAGTTAGAACACATTACTGTGTAAGTATGTTGAGGTCCTTTATGTTGGCGGGTATGGGGACCTCAAAACTTATATCGTTCCCCAAAATACGTTAATTTAAAAACAAACGAAATTATAACAGGTCTGTGGCAATTCGGTGGAGTCCGTTCATGCCACATGTTCCCTTATTAGTTAGCGCCTCAGTCTTGATCAGATCAGATCAACAGTGGTAAGAATGAGTTTTATCCTGTGTTATAAAAGTCAAATCTAAAAATGAGCGATAATGAAAATGATTTCAGCTCAGGATCCGGCTAGCGTTAACATCGAATAAAAAATTGGTGTAAAATATTAATTTGAGAGCTCTATATTAATTCAATTTGCTTAGATGATAACTTCACTCCGGGGTCAAATCAAAATCGAGCTCCTCGCAATCTGAAGGAATGAACAGGCAATGGCTAATTGATCCATCAGAGCGGAGCTAGCGAAAACATTGAGCACGGCGCCGGAGAGGCCGTTTTTCAACATAAACCAAGTAGCAAAAGGAGCTGCTTGTTAAATTTTACGAGGACGGGATGCCTATCAAGGAAGCAGCATCCGTCGCGGATATTAGATACGAGACTGCCACAAGTGTAATACGGAGTTACACGAAAAATCAGTGAACTTTGTTGGGACGCCGAAGAGGTGGACATCGTGGAAAGAAATTAACGGACGAAGTGTCTTACCTCAAATTGAAGTTTCCGTGGCGTTAGGCGTTACTTTAGAAGAAATAAAGCGCCATCTTTCGCAATGCGATGTTAATGTAAGTAGAGCAACCGTTGAAAATGGGTTGCGCAAGCTGAGGATAACATTGAACCTAGCGCAAATTGAGTTGGTCCGAGTGAACTCTTCGCCATCGGCAAGCTCGATCCAAAAAAATATTCGAGCTCGCGTTAGGTTACCGACAATTCGGGGTCGCAACGTTACGTTAATCGTAGCAATAAGCAAGCAAGAAATGACTCACTCTAAATTGCTAACTCACTTCACTCGTAACGCTGAGCGGTTTGGCTGCTAGCTGCTTCATGTGAGCTAGTATGGAAAAGCTCAGCCCATCTTAGAATGGTTAAATAATTATAATGGATAATGCCCAAATACATAAGGGCCGAGAAATATGTACGAGAAATTGTTGAATCTGCGGGTCTGGCTTTATTTTTCTCACCGCCAGACTCCCTGATGCTAAATCCAATAGAAAATGCATTTTCAAAAATAAAAGGATATGTGCGGAATGCTTTAAGTGATGATTCGGAGGAGCATTTGCAGTCTACTGTAATCCTTTTCGAAAGTGCAGTTGCTAGTATGCACCTCCTATCCGCGCCGTCTTTATACTGACAAGCTCGGAGCACTGTGAGAGTTCTAATAGTACTCACATGCAGTTTTTGATCGCACCAAGATTTGAACTCCGAGCTCTAGATAAGTATCGTAGAGCGGTGACTGAACGACCACGGTCACCGAGCGCGAGTAGTTAGACATTAGTTAGTATGAACTAATTAATTTATTTTATTTATGGATTTATTTATTATATATTTGTTTGTGCTATTTAGTAGAAGCCTTGGCCGTCTGGTATAAAAATTAGCTATTGTTAAGCTAAAATTGTTAAACGGACGTATGAAACCTTGACGTTCAATGAATATGAATTGAAACAGATAAAATTTATGACTTATAATATATAATGTATATACCTATAGATATATATATTTATAGCGTTAAAATATTTGGAAAAATAGTTACTTTGATTTGGAAAAGTGCTAAATTACTTTGGAAAATAGTTAGTTTTATTTGAAAAGGTGTTATTTTGACTTGGAAATGCTATATATGATATACCTTTTTGGTATAGATAATAATTTCATACGGTAGCTCAGCGCGTTAAGGTGTTCATCCAACCGACTCGTGGGATCGAATCTCGCCGCGACCATGTCTGTTTGTGGTGTTTTCTCCCAGTGGTGTGGGACGTAAAAGTAGGCCACAGCCTTTCCCGGCAACATAGAATGCGACTAAATAAAATGGACATATGCTTTAGCAAAATGCATAATCCGGAACTAGTTATATGACAACGAAATTTCAACTAGACCTATTAGGAGAGATTGATAAGATAATTGTAATTTGTAAATTAGCATCATCCCGAGGATACCCTTGACAATGCAAGTAAGTTGCGATCATCAGTTTCTGTCACATCGTAGTCTTAACTGGGAGATGGCTTTATTTCGCTATTGATGAACCAACCAACAAGGATATTTGCAGTAACCATTCTTCTGATTCCCACTATTTTCACACATACCATACGTACATTACTTCATCAAAAACATCTCCCCAAAACAAAAGTATCTAAATTGATTGCGTTACTGAAAATCCAACCACTGCTTGCCGTATTTCATATAACGCGACAAATTATTGTCGTCTTTAGGTGCGTTCGATTCACCCGTATCTGGATAATGAGTGCGTCGAACGCCATGGATTCCAAATGTCAAACATTCCTATTGGAAAGTGAGAGAAATACCGAAGTATGTATACATTTAGCAAAGACACCATCTCACCTTGATTCGATGCGACCCCATATCAAATCTAGATCTGCCTATGGATCAAAGAACGATCGTCTTCTATTGAAGTCGAAGTCGATCCAAATCGGGCCGAATGAAACGCACCTATTGTCATTGGTCGGGAATTATGCCGACAATACGGGCATAACTTCATCACCCATCATGTCGTGAACGATCTTCGCGCACACCTAATATATGTACATTTTTTGATCTCTGCACGGATCATGTTAGATTGTCACTGCGATTGACGTAGATAAAACGATATTGATCTTAATCACATCCCTTTTCTGTTCGACACATTTTTTGTGGACGATGATCAGCGCTTGTTGTTCCCGTCGAATGCCGAAAGCGGAGGGTGAGATATCAAAGAATTCCGAAAGTGGATCTCGAAAGGAGTGTAGTGTGGATCATCACAGGTTTGAGTCAGAGAAAAGACAGATAAAAAAAACCTTAAGAAACAATATCTAAATGATCGCATGGATAAGTTGAAAGATTTTGATATGAAAGTGTGCTTGTCGATTTGAGAGTTGCCGCAATTTTTTGTTTATCCGTTTCTCGGTTTTACAACTTTGCAGAAACACAAACGCTCAAATATTGACGTGTTGCTCTGAATGTAACATTTCTGCTTTTTACCACTGGTTACGCCAACGAAAAGTTATTGCATCGGGAATTAAAACAAGATACTTTTTCCGTGCTGATCTAGACATCTCCCATCAATTTGTCTCAGTCATGATGACGTAGTCTTATCCGTACTATTTTTTTGTATGAAACTTTACTCATATTCGTATTCGGTAAATCATTTGAATTTTTCTAAGTACATACTTAAAAATTAAATTCACCGTGAACAATAGAACGGTAACACTTATTTTCGTAAATATGTATACCGATTGTTAGACCTATAAGAAACATAAGACCCATGATAACAGTACTATACCTTTCTCGAATGCTTAATCTATGGTGGATCATTAAGGAAGGGAGTCTCAATAAGGCGCCGCGCCGCCACCATTTTATTTCAGCACCTTCTTCATACAAGATCGGGTCTCATTTTTTTTCTTTTTTGTTTCTATTTTCTTTTTGTTTAAAAAAAAAAAGATTTTGATATTCTTCTGGACCGCAGCGTTCTGTATTCCTACATTTGTATATTTTTCAGGCTCTTGGTACTATAGTCCGTACCCGTACATATGACTCTCTCGAGGCAACAAGATAGTCACACACGAAAATCATTAAACAAAAAGGAGTTCGGTCTCTTTGAAACGAGTTAAAGTAATTAATTAAAGAATTTTATTTCGTTTTGGATTGTGTAACAGTCGCCCAAGTGTTCAATTTATACGAAAACGGATTTCGTTCCTTGGCGTTAATTGTTTCAGCGACATGAGTACAAGAATTCAAAAGGTACAGAAATTATGGGGATACGATACAAGGCTGGAAGATCTGTTCGGAAAAATATGCAAAACGCAGGATATTTTAAAACCGATTAATTACGTTGTATTATGTTCGGTTCAAATTGCTCTATTTAGGGCTACGACAGGTTGCTGATGAGAAGTGGGTTTGGAATTTCTGCGACAGTGCGAGCATTTTCAGCATCTGCCTCAGTAGCTGCTTCCCCCGGTCATTGCTGGCCCTTCAAAGCTTTTCACATAGGTTTCATTCTATCAAAATTTTACTAATGACGCTCTTTAGAAAACCAAAGATCAAATGGTCCGCCAAATCAGTTAACGAGACAATTTCCATCCATTTAATTTTTATAGGACCCATTAATATAAATTTGTCCCGAAAGGTTCGATTTGTGATTAAAAAAGAGAACAAGAACCAAACCAACGAACAAAACATTGAAAGAAGAAGACACTTGAGGGTAGCGTGACGTAGTATGTATTTGGAATGTCCATACAATCGATGCAGTTTCGGCTTCTTCCTGCATTCTGCGTACGAGCGAGTATTTAAAATAATAAAAAGAAAATAAAATAAAATTAATTAACAGAACCGAGATGATTTTGAATTCTCTAGCACTTGAATTATTGAGCCAAAGGTAAGCCAGCCATCGTTTAAACAGCAATCGATATAACTTGGTAGGGCTAGTGAGAACAGATGGGTATCGAATAGTGTAGATATTTTAAATCGATGTGTTAAGTTGGGATAGAACTGAAACAACAATTGCAATAACGCAATGCATTGCACACCGCTGAAGTCGTTTTCTTAGATACAAGTACATGAAGGGGATTTCCAAGTTAAGAACCTTGGAATCAGATATTGTACATTAACGTTCCTTGATTGAATAGTAACTCAAACTCAACGTACGACGACCTAGACCTTCCGCTCACTGTGATTCGACATTCTTTTCAGCGAATACGATGGGACACTATCTTTGCCACACCCGAAGCTAGCAGCCTAGCACCTGTGTGGCATCATCTGAATATAAAACCAGAAATGGAATGTTGGGCTCCCCGAAGAAAACAACCAATCTTTTTGTTTGAATCCCTTGCCACTTTTTTTTTGAATTTTTCCAACGAAGCTAGAAAATCACTGCACTAACAGGAGTCCTGCGGAAATAGTGCATGAGTGCATTTTGGTTTGAAACGACCATACGAAAATATTACCTAATAGTGCATTGATGTGAAATTTCGGTATGAAACGAGCTCCGGTCGCTACGATCGCTCCGCCTTCAGTGCACCGAAATAGAACAAATGCACAGTTTCTTTCGGAGCCCCGCACTAACATAGGGCTGATGTTTTGGTCGGGGCGTCTGGATCACCCCGAAAGCGAAAAATCGGGTAAAGCTATACCCTCTCAAAGGCTCGTGGACACTGAGAGCTCCTTAAGTAGGTGTGAGTTCCAATGCCGCGACTGAGCGACTTGCGTTTCCGACTGTGAAAAAAAACTATCATAACCGAGCAGTATTCGTGTGTATTTTAAAGTTTAGGGGATCGTCGAATGAAGGCTGTAGTTGTACGACTGTACTTCCACATAAAATACACACAAATAGTGCTTCTTTATGATAGTTTACGAGTATTTCACAGTCGCAAACGCAAATCGCTCAGTCGCGGTCTTGAAACTCACACCTTTAGGCTATTGTCAAAATCGAAACAGATTCAAAACGACGCGACGATCATAATAGCAGCAAATACTGAACGTATGGACTACAACGTAATATAACCGTGTCCGTGTTCTTTGCATGAGTCGCTCTAGGGTTTTCTTGAACCTGTTCCCGGGGAACTAAAAGTTCGGAGAACTGCCTAAGACACTTGGATCTCCCAACGACCTCAGCTCCCAAAGCAGATGTTACCACCAAACTTTTGATTGACTTGGTGACAAATTAATAGCTTCATAATGTATGGATCGTAAGCCAGAGTTAATTGCAAACAGTCTCTCGTTCTAAAATCTCTGCTCTGAATCGACATACAATCGGTATCGTGTCATCTCTATGCTGTACATTATTTGCCTCAAGCGAATGTGTCTGAGCGCGTTAAAGATGCGTTCCCATTGAGCGATTTTTGTTGAAAGAGACTAGCCGAGACACAAAAGGCTCAAAACAGCACTTTTAACAATATTGAAAGAGATTTCAGTCGAAAGAAAGTATTGTACCGGTCAATATTTTGTCTCTCGACTGATTTCCGTGTGGTATTCGGTCGGTCGTTTTGATTTTGCATATGGCGGTGATTTGTTTTGTGAGTGTTTTTTCTTTGAATTTTTGTGGCACCGCGTCGCGCGGTGTTTTTAATATAGTTTCTAGGAAGAGTCGTCGGTCTCAAACAGGTGTGTGTGTTTCTTGTGATGTTTATGCTGTGAGGGCTCGCGAATTCGAAAGACTTTTGATTACACGTGTGAACAACCACGAGTTTATCTCCTATGCGATCTCCGCTAGGCTCGTTCAACAAAAATCGCTCAATGGGAACGCATCTTTAACGCGCTCAGACACATTCGCTTGAGGCAAATAATGTACGGCGTAGAGATGACACGATACCGATCCAGCTAGGAACCAAAGACACAATATTTAAACGATTATGCAATTAACTTTTTCTTTCAAGAGAAGACAACGATCGCGATGACTTCACCTTCTTACGAAGCGGGTGTTCAATCGGTTGTGCGATCTTCGGTGAGGGGTACTAGCCACAGTCATGTGATCATCTTCTTCTCAAGTCGTTGGAGCTTCTAAAATGTTAAGTAGCTACTATGGGTCTGGATGTAGAAACTGTTACATCAGCCTATACTTACGAAACGGCAGCTAAACCACATGGGAATGGGAGTAGCTGTCGCGCTATGCCCCACTTGAGATTAGGGCAAATAGTACTATATAATTAATATGGGGGCACAATTGGTAGAGGGTTTCTTAGGCCTCTACGAACAAATTTGAAATGCGATTTTGTGAATATTTTATTCTATCGGCTTGTTTTGCTAAATGATACTTTCGCCTCGAATAAATCTCTTCTATTCGTTTTAAAATTCTGCGTCTAATTCGGTTGAAGAGAGAGCGAATTGGACAGTGGGATTTTAAATGTACCATGGAAGGTTCTCACTATCTGGACTGCAATTTGTCTTTAATAAATTTGTTGAATTTTGCGGTTTCGATATTTCTTGAAATTCATTTTGACAATATCTTCCATAGCCTCGCAAACCCTGACTTTACCCGAATCGATACCTCTGACACAGCCATGACATCATCAATCCCAACATTCCCTTTCCGTCACTGTTGAATTGCATCTTGAAAATAGAAGAAAACGACTAGATTACGCTATCGTGAGGTCTTTCTTACAAGGCGGCATGTACACTATAATAAGATTGCAAAAAGGCCTAGAAAATCATCAAGTTGCAGTTTTGTCTCGGCATGTTTTGTAGGCACGTACAATTTCGATCTCGGATGATTCTGCACATCTGGACCTGCGAGTGGGACCTACCAAAACGTCGAAAAGGCAGAGGCTCGCGTAAAGTAATCTCATGTCGCGTCGTCTCTTCAATACTTTCAGCTTTGGTCGAATTACCCAAGATCCAGATCAGCATCAAGAGTGGTGCAAAGATTGGTAACATGAGACATGTTCAAGTATTTTGTCCGAAAGATTGCGAGCACAGATCTTCCGACAATTGTTGAGTTGCGGTTGCTTGCATTCACCACCAGCATAGGATTAACACCGGCTTTTTTTGTTGTTGTTGCCGTGTTGTTGGTGTAAAGTTGCAAACGAACTAGTTTTATTTCACTAAAAAATAGCATTTGCTTCAGGATAGTTACGGAAATGTGGCTGATGTAGGGTATCTTAGTATCTTTAAGAGTACTAAACACTGAGATGTATAGTTGACGGCAATAGAGCGGAGATTTTGCGCAGGTGAATGAAAAATAAAAGTGAAAATTTTGCCGATCATGTTTGTAAATGTTGTGTGCGTGTCGTGTTTCAAAATGATGCGCGCAGTGTGTCTTGGATGTTTTTAACGAATCGCGAAGTCAAAGTTCAATAAATGTTGTAAATAATTTTACATAATGGGGAATACATTTCACAGAAATGCATTTTCATTTTTTTAAAGGAGATTTTTATTGTAATCGATTGGAAAGATGCTAGTAATTTCATATAAGCTTTCGTATGTAAAACAACTGGTTCTAAGATTTCAACACTGGTTTTACTATAGTTTCTTACGAAAACCGGTTTGACAAAAAAACCGAGCTAAAAAATGAATCATCAAAAAAAAAACATTTTTTTTTAAAACCGATTTCAAAACACTTCGTGTCATTGAAAAAAGATACTAGAAAAAAGAACTTTGAGAAAGAGGCGAGTCATGAAAAAATTGATATGGTATTTTGAAAACTGAATAATGTGTGGTTTTGGCTTTTGATTTCGATTCTTTAGTCGATTTAATTTTTAACCATGAGGAAGTCATTGGAAAATTAATTGGTTTAGATTCTTAAAAGCGATTTTAATGACTGGGTTGACTCGGTTTTAACAGTAGGTACTTGTGATGCCACACATTTGCTGGGTAAAAAAGGATCGCTTCCAATCATCAACCATTGCCTATAAGAATATCCTATTCCGTTGAACCATTAATCAATCGACAAATTTCTTGAATTCGACAAATTCTCCTTGCGTTTTATCGCGAAAATCCATCGAAAAATTCCAAATCGAAGCTGCCAAGTTCAAATGTATAATATGCAAAATACGATCGTGCCCAATAACTTTGACTTAACTATCTCTTAGCACATTTGGAATAATTCTTCTTATCATGTCTCCGTCTGCTGGTTGCAAAAATCAAATACATGAATGTACAATAAGAATAATATGATAGTACGATCCCAAATAAGGGAATTCAGTGGATTAAAAAAAATCTACCCGAAGAAAAGATATAAAGATGGCCAACTTCTGCATGATCATCATCCACTCTTTAAAGATTTCCGACAAGATAAGAATCGCAAAGATGGTTACGTGGACTGATCACGGTTTTGTTCGCCATGTTTTCCAATATATTCTCCGTTTTATGTGTTGGCTGCCTTAGTTGGGCTATTTTTTGAAAAGGTACACCAGTACGCGAAAGAATGAATACCTTTCAGGTTTCACCATATATATGTACATATTGTATCATCATATATTATATATTGTGCAAATGGTACGTGCATAGTGATACACCTACATATGTATGTGGTGATTGCTGCTGGATTTTGCTCATGCAAACTATGCTTTATGGTTTTTTGTGCAAGTCCGTCTGTCTGCCTGTCTTTTCTTTGTTTCAGCATAATGTATTGTTAGGTGCGGGTTTAAGGTCTGGATCATTTTATTGGCATTTCATCAGAGTGAAGCTAAAATGGCGCCTTAAGGGTGACATTATGTTGAAATTATACCTGACGCACTCAACGTCGCCCAGCTGTCAGAAATCAGCTGTTAGTCTATTATCGTCAAATTTCTCGTTCTCGTCGATTTGGCACGTATGACCTGTGTATAGATTTTCAACTTATTCACGGCTGAGTTAACTGGAGGCCGACGAGAAAAGCAGCTATTCGTATACGTTCGTAGCAGGAGTCGAACCTACGACCTCTCTCTTGGTAACTCAACATGAAACTCGTCGAGCTTCCGCGGCTATTGTTTGAAATTCATTGGTTCAACTTTATTTGATAACAGAATCCATCTTGGTTGCGCTGACTATACACTCAGACTTAGTTTGATTACCTCCATTTTTAAATAAGCTACCGAACAAAATGAAGTGGAAATCACCAACAATCTGACTGGACATTACATTATTCGTATTTATTAAGATGTCTTTAAATATTTGGAGGTTTAACGACTCTGACAGTTTTGGACTAATCTTTGTTCTGATGTGTTTGCTCAGTAATCGAAGAGAACGCCATACAGGACCTGTCCAGTATCTAATGAAAAAACAGATAGTGAGATGCACTCGGGAAAAATATTAACATTGAAAGCGGATTCAAATCTGAATCGTTGCTGCTACTGTTCATAATAGCGCTTGAAGTGTACAACCAAGATGCTCTCCGAGCTCCTTGTCGCGCGCCCAATTAGATGTTTAACCTATGGTATTTGTTTTGTAATCTGTAGTGGTCAGAGTCTAAAATTTATAGTTTGCTACAAAAAATATCCGAAAAGGACGAAAAAAAATGGCGGCATATTTTTCGAAGTACAAAAGTCTTATATTTGCAATATTTTAAGAGGAAAATAACGAAATTTGTGGATCTCTTAATTGCCCTAACCCCTTGTGGGGTATAGGGCGTCAACTGTTCAATGTGGCCCAGTTGACGTTTTGTCGGCATAAGCTGGTTTCGGAGAATGCAGTTGCCAGCATGCACCTCCATTCATGGCCACGAACGTCGCCGTGGACGGGATTCGAACCCGAAACGCCGGTAGTCAAACATGAGACTGATGCTTCAACACACTGCGCTACCAGTTGCCCCCAAATAAATTCTAAAATAAATAATGAATTTTGCAATGATAAAATAAATTGAATCCGAAATTTAGCAATTTTTCCAAATATGTTTTGTGTGTGTGTTTTGACCACATTAATTTGTTTCATTTGCGTTTTCGATCTGTGAACTTGATTTGTTCTGATCTTGACTCGGACCTGCTAACTAATAATAATCAATACATTCGGAAATGAAATTGCTTAGTAATTTTAAAATCCGGTTCTCTATTAATTCTTAACTAGAATAAAAGTGAAAGAAACTACCGCCTTAAGTCCATAAAAACAAATCAAAAATGCAGATGAATAAAGCATCGAAACCGCGTACATCTGATGAACATGATATACATGTACACATTTGCCGGCACATTCTTCTTCTCATACAAAAAGATATATGAGTTGGCTGCCGGGTTACCGATCATTTCTCCATTGGTCAGTTAATTGGCAAATTTGCCACTTTACATTTGCCGGCTACTTAATTTGCACAATTCAAATTTCCATCGCAACATGTTTTGTGTTTCTCTTCTCTTCCTTTTGTCGGTTATTCTTCTGGTCATTTATGTTATTATACCCTTCACGAATGTGATAGGGTATATTAGCTTTGTTAGGAAGCTTGCAACTCCTAGAAGGAAGCATCTCCGACCATATAAAGTACAGTAGACTCGCGAAAACCTGAACTATTAAAAAGCACGACCGGTCACCTTTACGGGGGTTCATGTTATCCGATTATTAAAATATGAGTACGTATTATTCATATTCATATTTTTTTAGTCGTTTATTTAATATTATGATATGATAGTTCCTTAAACTAAGTATTCGTTTCTGCTTTCTGCTTTTTTCTACAACTTGAAATGCGGCTTTTTCTCTTAGACGCTGTAGCTAACCATTTCGATGTCGGCCCATTGCAAAACTTTGTTTAAGTTTCCCATGGCTTCCTTTGGGTTACTTTTAACCTCGGTATCTCCTACAATATCGGTGCACTATTCACCTCTAGATATTGAGAAATATCTACTGTAGGTTACATTAGGTGCAGGGGCTGCCGTAGCTTATCACAGGACACTTAGACCACATATGCGTCTGTTGTGATACCGCCAGAATCTCTACCTCACTCTAAAATTTAAGTATTAAATTGCCGGTGCTAGCAATGAAACAATTGAGCTGAGGGCAACCTTTTAGTTTCCGGGGCCCCGGCTGGGTCTCGCTCCGCGCTTAAGGGATCACAACCCTCATTATCGCTTCGCTCGCTTTGGGTGCAAGGGCGGCAATCCACATTATTCTCAATTTGACAATTCCACCATGAACGCTGCATGACTGTTTTAGTTTTTTCTCCGCATGCCTTATTTCGATTTGAAAACGAAATTTTCCATGCATGGCTTATTTTGTTCACGTAAGTATCTACATGGATTATTTCGGATGGCCATTTTCGCCATGGCTAATTTCATTCTGAGTACATATTTCACGAGTCTTTAACTCTTATGTTAATGTGGACTATTTTCCAAAGAAAAACCAACTAATGTGTGCGAAGTATAGAATCCTATATTGTTGCAAATTTGAATTGTCAATACCGATAGTGTTATTGCATCGTAAGCGGTGACTTTCTTTGATCAGTTCATATGGTCAGTTAGTTAGTTTTCCGAAAATCATGTGTACCGACTGGATATTGATATTGGATCACTATAAAAAAACGTTCGTTGTATGTGGTTTTTTAAGATGATACTTAGCTTTTAGTATTACCGAGAACAAATATGTATTACAAACCTAAATGTTATGCTGAATGTGTTTTACATTTGCATTAAACTGATATGATGGTCATTATCATGATCTACAAAGTTTACTCAATATGTTTATATTAATAGGTGATATAATAGGCGTGTTTTTTGGGAATTTATCGGGTGTAGGGTAAAATAACATACGCGTTACACCAACAACATTAACCTGGATAGCTTAGTAGGGTGACTACCCTACACTCGATAACCTCTCAATAACTTCCACATGCATGACACATAGATGGCCTTAGTGTCGTGTGGAATCTAATATGTTGATGTTGGCACGCTTGTGTTTTTGGAGAACAGCCAAGTTCATTGGTAAACTAATATTACGTCTTGCTCTGATAGGCCCATGCCTATTATTAAATAATGATATTTTCAGTACGATTACTAAAAATATCAATAGAAACAAATAAAAAGGAAAAAAAGATAAGAATTTTCTGGCGATTGAACCCGCGACCGATTGGGATAAAGTTACACTTGTGACTGTCACTAATAATGAAGAACACGTTTGAATGATGTTTGCTAAGTTAGAACGGTACACCGAGTTTATAAACGTCCGCCGTCGCAATAAATAAACGATCCGATAATGAAACTGATATTTCATCCGAAGTTGTAATTTATTTTCACCACCTATAAGGCGCACCACTTGACATTAGGGTACACAACTTGACGATTCGTAATTCAACCGGGATGCTACCCTAGAGCGTTTTTTTGCGCAACCAGGGCAGGGACCGTACACGGTTACGCAAAAAACACACCTCACCTAATGAATGATTACAAATTATATGCGAACTGGGGTATTTTCATCGATTTTATTGAAGATTAGGCGATTTCCAATTAGGAACCTTGAATGTTACACCAAAAATTGATTCCCTTCCCCATGATAGAAGCTAAAATTCCACAACAAAAAACCTGGACCATTTGAATAGAGTACGGAAACATTTATTATTCCGTGAAAATCTTCTGTTACGATGTTTTGGTGATGCCTAAAGTTGATCAGAGTGACGCAGCGACGAACAGAGACAGATGAATTCTGAAAGACATTTTGGTGTAAAACCGTTGCTCCGGTGCACATTAGCAAAACGAGGTAATTTGGTATCGAATTATGTTTTGTTGGATGGGTATTTTCTCCGATTTCGTATAATTGAATCTTTCACTAAAATAGGAGAGGAGAAACTCAAAGGGGCTTACTCTTTTTGATAGGAAATAATTTTAATCTCCTCGATAATCCACAAAACTATGAAGTCTTAAAAACACCCTCTTATTACTTTTAAGCGATAGACCCATAGCAGATTCTCAACAGTAATGTACTATACACATCTATCTATATCGATCCCGATCTTATGTGACACCTGTCACTTTTCCTCTTCAATAAATTGAGAATACTTACTCAATTTCGCAACTCTGTTTTGACATATTTAATTGTCATTGAGAATATACTTTATTGCCCTCTTCTATTTTCGCGTTCAGAGGAGTACACCATCTTTAGCCATTTCCACGGTACGCAGCAATCAAAATGTTTTGAAATTCTGCGAAAGTTTTTGTCAGCATCTAAATCTTTATGATATATGGGTGTGCTTGTTGAATATTGTTTTGAGAATGTTAAATTGTCCGGTGATATGTTGCAATAAATATTATAGCCTTGTGGCCTCTTGAAAAGTTTATGGTAGAGAATTGGTATGTTATTTATGTGAAGGATGGGAAGCATGTTAAAATCCATCTTATTTGGATAGTGTTTCTAATTAATATTTTGATGCTACTGTTGACTAGTCACAGCAAATCAATAAAAAAGAAATTGGCTTATCGATTACGACGTCGTGTCGGCCTGTATTATTCACACCGACGCGACGTCGTAATCCTCTGACGTTTTTTTTTATCCTGGTGCGAGGTATGAGAAGATACTTTTAATGACACTGGAATCGATTTTTTGGTTCCTCGGGTTATTGTTCCTTAAAAAGAGTGCAGAAGCGACGGGTGATAAGACCCATCCAAATTTGAAACAGTTTTTGGGAGTTTTAAAAAGGTAATTACTTAATTGTCATCGTCACGCTTACAAGTTTTCTGGGAGATACAGCCGAAGTTTGCTACAAAGCACTGGAAACCTGAAAATATGAAGATTATATATACCACAAAAATGATCCCCAGGCTGTCAAATAATTTGTTGTGATTTTCAATCATACCGCAACCGAGGGAGCACCAGCTGATAGGAGAAAGCAGGCAATGAAAAAAAATATTGCGAAAAGCCGACATAAATTGCAACTTTGATTCAGTTAATTTGACAAACGAGGGAAAGAAGAAGGTAGGTTTGAAAAAAATGTATACGAAACACGTATGGATTGTGTGTGATGATAGCCTCTCTTCAATACATGTTCTATACTCTCAGCTGGAAACTACGTACTGTGATAATTGATATAAACATACTTATTTAGAAATTCGAAGCTGTGGCATCGAAAGGAATGATGCTGGCGAAAATTTCGAGGCCTTTAAACAAATAATAGGTACTGATGTCGCATCCCATACATAGTCGCGAATGATTCAGTTGATAAATTTTAGAGTCGCAGTAGAAAAACTGAAACATCGACGCTTATATCACACCATCGATATTTTTCCATTGATTCGCCATCACTATCATGAGCTCAAATGAATTACGTCGGAAAAGAGTTGTTTTTTGTCTTTCTTATTATTCTAATTTCTGATATGAGCCTGTGTACATAATAAATATGCCATGCGACTTATGACCACTTTGGGCATTCTCTCTCTCTCATGTCACACATCGCCATGTATAGGTATAATTACATGGAATAGCTAACAAACAAAATGATTCAAATAAAATTGTTAGACTACGTATATTTGCACTGAGGGTTAAAAATTCTCTTCCATAGTCCTCCTAGTGGGCGCTCCCTGGAACAGCAGTGGTCGTTCAACATTGCTAACCAAGTCAAGCCACCATTTGTTGCGATGCGATATTTTGGTTGAGATAAATATTGCCCTGTGGTGTGCGTATGGGGAGTAAGAATAATGCCACGACCTTTCCGCCATGTCTTAGAAGGCAACTCCAAAGGAAAGGATGTGTATGCCAGCAACTTGCATTATCTGAAAACTTGTATGTTCTAACGAAACGTCAACTATGCCTCGGATAAGGATTGGCTCACCGATCACGACTTTTGGCTGACAAAGACTGGTTTCTGCACTGCAATGTGCGTACTGTCTTAGATAATGGATCAAAAGGTCCCCAGCATGCACAATTTCTTCAATTAGAGGGTGAATTTCAGCGGTATAAATTAAACATCTTCGGTTTTGAGATTTGAATGCGAAATGTAATGGGGAGACACTGTCTTTGCGATCGAAATGAGAACAGTGAGAGGTTTGTAGAGTTCTGCAACTTGTATCGTATCTTCATCGGTGGTACCATGTTTGAGCATAAGTACTGCCACAAAATTACTTAGTCCTATGTTGATCGGCACAGAAAAAAAATCAGATCGACCACTTTACCATTAGCAAAAGATTCGAATGTTGACTTTTGGACTTGTGAAATCCAAATTGGCATGGGAAGTACAGTACATATAAGGGAAAAGGTAATTTGAGTCGAGAAGCAGAAGGTAAAAAATATTCAAGCGGAGATTATTTTTGAAATTTTCTTATCAGTCTGACTTAATCAGCAGCACTATGTACATGTAGTAAATTTTAAAGCCACGTTCTCCCGATGATCGAAAATATTTATTCCAAAATCAACCGCACCAGGGGATAAATTCCCCCAAAACCACATATGATACTCATACCCAAAATTAATATCATAAATCATTAGCGTTCAGAAGCCATTTTTAACACGTGCTTGACGTATACCACCACATGAGGGACCTCCAATTATTACCATCGAAGAAAACGTGTAACTCAGAAGTGCCATTCAGTCGTTTCGCCTAATTTCATTTCAACTGAAAGGAGGAAACCTGATCCTCCTCCCAGCCAATACACATTAGTTTCGTGCTGCATAGTAGGTTGATTACCTTTATTACATTGTTCAAAACGAACAAGAAAATAGTGGGCCAACCGCACATGGATCGTAAATTTTTTTAACGATCTCATAGAGTTCGATAGAGTTCTCGCACTCCTTGGACAATAAAAATGATCTTTTGATTTTTGGGATGAAATGCTGAAATTCCTTGCTTTTATTATTGAATAAATGAGAATTCTTATCAGATTGTGGTTAACCCAAAAATTGATTGAAAAAATATCTGTGTTTGTTAGGACACCTGTGAAACTGGATTGACACTCCAAATATTGACTAAAAGTCAGAAGTAATCTGCAAATGCGCGGCATTTCCGTCCGAAAAGTCATGAAGTTTCGAAGTTAATAAAACAACGAAGCAGATATTTTAATGAGATTTACAGAATTAATACGATGAATCTGCAGAAATGGTGGATATGGTTGAAACTACACATCATCGTCGTTCATGTAAAGGTCGCATTTGTCTACATTGGAAGTGTTTTTTACCGTCGTGCAGATTAGACCAGGAAAACACCACACAATTTCACTAACAATTGTGTGGTGTTGTTCTGATCTGCACGGCTGTTAAAAAAACACGCCTATTATCTGTCATTTTCACATCTTTAGATAAGTATCCTGATTTATTTGTACGTTATGTACTGCACTCTTCTTTATTCTGCAAAATCAGAATATTACACAAACTTCTTACAAAATCCAGATAACATATCCAAGAAGAATATTCAACTACGAATTCGGAAAAAGAATTATAAATAAATAACAAGAAATGATGATAAATCAAGTGTCGCTTACACCTTAAAATTCAATTTTATGGCATTATCCTGTCATGAAAATTATTTAATGTGACGTGAATAAATCGTTAACGAAAATTCACAAAATAAAAGATGAATAACCATAAAAACAATGACAAATAACTAATTCAAAACCTGTTGCTGATAAAAATTTGCTATAACATTTTTTTTGCATCTTGAACAAGTCGTTACCATTTTTGTGTTTTTTTTGTGTTCTTTTTTAAGTCTTTTTTATTGTATATATACATATGCATTTAAATTATTGCAAATTTGCATTTTTGCTTATCTTTATTTTATAGCTTAAAAAAGTAGATATATGCATATATTTTAGATATGAACTTATGTATATTCGTAAAGAGGGTAGCCGGTAGCTTGAGGTATAAGTCTGATGTCCCATGCTACCGGTCAGTAATGGGTTCGAGTCCCATCCACGTTGCGTCGTGTTGTCTTTCCCCTGTGGTGTGCGGCGTAATAATAAGCCTGAAATTTTGGGAAATTGGGCAGGAAGTGCATGCTAGCAACATGCATCGTCCGGATCCAAACGTCAACTAAGCCGCATGGAAATAATTGACGCCTTATGCCCCAGAAGGGTTTAGGGCAAATAGTATATACATATTCGTAAATCTACGTACACAACTAAATATTAGTAATTTTAGTCTTTCGTTTTTGTTTGGCGAGACTTTTATGGTGATTATAAATTTTATTTTATTTAACGATTGACTTGTTTGGAATGGTATGTCGGCCTCACCATGGCCATGTACTAAAAACATGTGTTGAAAATGTCCTCAGGAGAATTAAGGAACTGAAAATAATCTGACGAGAAACACTTAGCACAAGTTAAAAAATTTCGGCTGATTTATATGTTGAGATATTCTGGAAAGCAGCGTCTCTAACGCCTAGTACGCACTTCGATTCTTTGAATAGATTCTTTTCCGTCTGGCCAGAATCTCGCCTGCCTCGTCTCATTGCTGCCATGAATTTTGTATATATTTTCTGCATCTTGCAATGAGTCGAAGTAGGCGAGATTCTGGCAAGATGTAAATGAATCTACTAGGTGAAAGGATCTAAGCGGCACTATGTCATCAATGTATGGCGCTACATTAAGATATTTTGCATACCTATGATTCTCGAATGAGACCCTACACGGTTATACGTGGACCAGCTCCGTGATTATGAACTAGAGTCTGGAAAAAATGTTCGCTTTGCATTTTAAACCTTTCAAAGACTAATAGCAATATTCGTCTAGGAAAAAGGTTTTCTTTTTCCTCGCATATCCCACATTGGGCGCAACTTTGATCTATAGGTATATTTCTAGTTAAATTTTTAGCCTGGAGAGAAACAGTTGTTTATTTTTCTTCGATTTATGAATATCTATCTGACCAGGCTTTGGAGAAACCTCCAAAGAAAAAATCCTGTTTACGGGCATGTTTTCGGCGGTTGATCTATTCGTCATTATACTCTGTGTAAGACAGTTCGTATATACGCAAAGGTGCGAATCACATGCGTTACGAGTTCGCATTATGCCAGGCAAGCCACGCTTTCTGTGGATCCCTTATCTGACGCAAACTTGCCTTCGTTCTCAATGACTGACTTGGAAATTAAAAAAAAAAAACGTTCCAGCTCCTCTGCTGCAGGAACTGACGTCATATCCCATGAACATCTCAAAAAACTTTATTACACGGCTCTGGCTAGGCTAAGCTACTAGATGCGCTAAATGAGGTTTGGTTAAATGGAACTATTCCTGAAGAATGGAGAAGAATCAAGATCGTATCCATCCCTAAAAAAGGCAGGGAATTAGAAGACCTAAATAATTACGGACCAATCTCATTAATTAATGTTTTCGCAAAAATACTAATGGCTTTATCAAAGAACATCTCAATACCTTCCTGGAAACCAATAAAATTATTCCTGAACGCAGTTACGCATACAGAAAGCAGAAATCTACTAGCGCTTATATAAATGAACTGATTCTGAAAATTCAGCTCAGTAAGTAAAATAATAATAGGAACGCGACTGCTGTCACTATAGATATCAGCAATGCTTATAAAAGGTTGAATTTGATTAAGTTACAACAATTGTGTGACAGTCACCGTATTCGATCTTCTATTTCTGCCTGGTGCTTAAGCTTTCTGAGGGGTAGTGTCTTTACCATTGTAGAAGAGACCATTGAAATTAATACTAGTTTGCCACAAGGGAGCTGCCTCAGTTCCACCCTATTCAGTCTGTATACTGCTAAGCTACTACATCAAATTGCAGACAGTAACACTCATGTCTTTCAAATTGTTGATGATTTCATCAGAGTGTCGACAGAACGCAATCTACAAGATTCAATTGATAATCTGCAGATCAAAGGTAACATATTCGTACGATGCTTCAGATTTGCCGATAAATCTTAGCAAAAGTCAATCAATTCATTTCACTAATAGACCGACTTCTGACCTAAACCTATCGATTAATAACCGAAACATACGCTACTGTACGAATATGAACTATCTTGAGCTAACTATTTAAGCTGCTCTATCCAGGATGGATTGACTCCTGCAAAGAGTCTCTCTCACCCTCTACAGAAGTCTAATTAGACCAAAAATCAATTACGTGATCACAGCTACATATAATAGACCTAAATATGACAGCGACAAAATATCCACCGTACTTAACGAAAATCTCAGAAGGTCCCTGGGGCTACCAGAACTACTTGCAGCGCAAATAATCTATGCTCTAGCAGGCGAATTGCCAATACTTTACAGGAGTGCCTTTCTGACAGCCAAGGAATTAGTGAAAATACAAAATAATAATACTGATCTTTTTAAAGCCATTGCAGATAATGCAGATTTGAACAACAGCTACACTCGTTGTTTCAGAGCATATCAGGATATTTTTACCTCCATACAAACGGGCAACACCTTTGACCTAGCCAGGAACTTCAGAGTGAGGTTTGAACTTCGATATCCGTATGGGAGGGCCTTGGCTCCTAACAGCACTGAAACTGAGCTGAGACAATATCGTTTCACAACAGCCGCCACTGATGCTTCCCATGTTGACTCTGATGTGGGTTGCGCCTATGTTTTCAGATGAGTTGAAGACACTTACATTTTCAATTTGTCAAACCATACGTTTATTATCACAGCGGAACTAACTGCTATTAAGGAGTGCATTGCGGAAGCCACCCAAACAAACTTTCCATGACTACTTATCTACACCGACTCCCTGATCGCTTGTAATATGATCCAAGAATGAAAGCCCCACTACTTAATCAAGGATATACACCGTTTAATCGGCCTCCTTGTGGAGGTCGAATTTATTTGGGTTCCAGCTCACAGCGGCTTTGAACTTCAAGACTTAGCGGGTGAAGCTATCAAATTGGCCGGGGACACAGGTACATTTCAAAGAGCTCCGCAGTCCAGCAGTGACGGCATCAAACGGATCCTCTCACGGATCAAGAAGGATTGGAATGAAGAATACAAGCGTATGTCAACTAGAGGTGAGGTTTTCTCAATTCTACCCGAGAAAGTTTGGTTCGACTCATAACTCAATAGAATCCTCGGTGATCATGCATATAACCGAACTTTTCTGAAGAAGATTGGAGTGCATGACTCCAGCGAATGTAGCACCTGTCTAGTGGAGGAAAAGAATAACCATATCATCTTTGACTGCCCCAGCTGGCGTAATTCTAGAGACAGTTTTCCCTTCCTATATAATTTCCTAAACATTAACGAATTACTAAGAAGCTTCCAGAGAGACAACATTCATAACTTGGCATCGTTCTTAAGTGAAGGTGAAGCAAATCTTCACAGATAAAGGAATACAAGGGATCTACCTGGTATCCTCTTGGTTTCTCCTTTTAGCTGAGCAGCGATATCAATAAAATCTTTGATCTTGTTAAAAAAAACAAGATCCATACTCCCTTTTGGACACACTTTGAGCCTCATCAAAGGAATCAGGAACCAGTAAAATTAGCATAAACCGATTTTTCGTTCGTCTTTGCTGTCATTAAGCGTTGCGAAAACCGTCTACCATGCATTGCCTGGTTCTCTCTTTTTTCCTTTTTGTACTTGTTATTTTCCTGCTGTTACCACTGTACACTAGAGATGGGCAAAAAATAACGCAACAGTTGCAAAAAACGGCTTTCAAGTGAAAACTGAAAACAACGGTTTCCGAAAAACAAAAAAAAAAAACGTTTTTTCCTCATATTCAATCTCATTAAAATTATCCTGCAAATTTTGCTGTGTAAGATACTATGCAGCACTATCTCAACAGCTTTAAGCAGCGTTCTGACGGGGCAAATACACGACAGTGTGGTACGCTTTCGATCTCACGCTTGTATCGAACGTGGACTGGAAAGTGAACTGCCACTTTCACACGACCACGATTCAGTTTATCCCATGAATCCGAACATGGAAGAGCTTCTTATTGAAAGTTGTGGAGTTTTGAGTTCAGTTTTTAGTGGAACTCCATTGCGGGCTGAGGAGCATCCAAATAGTGGGGTTGGATGCCCCTCAGCCCGCATGGGAGTTCTTAAGGGGGGGGGGGGGCAAAATGGTGTCAGAAATGCGAAATTCCTTATATTTTAGAAGTTATGGCCACAAAACAGTTTTTTGGCCATAACTTCTAAAATATAAGGAATTTCGCATTTTTGACCCCCCTTAAGAACAAAACCGTTTTGTGACCATAACTTCTAAAATATAAGGAATTTCGCATTTTTGACACCATTTGGGGCTTCATAAGGGGGGTCAAAATGGTGTCAAAAATGCGAAATTCCTTATATTTTAGAAGTTATGGCCACAAAACGGTTTATTTAATCAATCATTAATCCTTGATGTCTCGTTTTCACGCTGGGTGACTGCAGAAATTTGAAATTTCACAATGAGAGTCGCAGCCGTTCTCTCACGGCAAAGCGTTTTTCTCTAAGCAACAAAAAACCGTTTTTTTTTTCACAATGAGAGTCGCAGCCGTTCTTTCACGGCAAAGCGTTTTTCTTTAAGCAGGAGAAAACAGTTTTTTCACAACGAGAGTTGCAGAATGTTGGGCTTGTTTTGGGTAAACGTGGATGTGCGGTACGACGCGACGTAAGTAAATAATTTTTGATTTGATTGCAGATGTAGTCAGCATCAGCATGGGTTATTGTGTATATATAAGGAACCTAACACAGCATTACTTGTTTTCAATAATATTCATTAAATATTAAAAATAAACCGTTTTTCAAAGAACAGTTTAAAAAAAAACGGTTCCTCATAAAAGAAAGAACCGTTTTTTACGTTTTTGAGAAATAACAGAAACGCCCATCTCTACTGTACACCTCCTGACACGTTAAACTTTGCCTCTCCTTTTTCCATCCTTTTTGTATATACGAAATGTAGGTGAGCCTCCTATCTTTTGAATTTCCTTGCTTCTCTCTCATCGGTATTAATTTTAAGCCAGTTTTATTTTTTCATTTTTATTTTTATTCTACTGTTAAGAGGATATCCTGCAAGGTATCTTAATACGAATACCTTATGCCTTAGGGTGATGTAACCTCTTAGTTTACAGTATGTAAGTACTTGGTAGCTATTTTATGAGTAGCTGTAAAGGCTCTTTCGATATTTGTCATGACCGCTTCAAACCTTTTTAGTCTTAATCTTAGTCTTAGTTTTAGTTGTTATGATTTTTGTTTCCATTATTTATTAAAACCGATGACAGGCATGGGGGGTTTTTCTGTCAAGAGTTTGGCTCTTTTAATTTCAGGGGCTTTGACAACTTCATACCTGAACAAACTTCGAAATTTCCTATCAATTTTGTTAATTTCTGTTTTCTTTGTAATATCTTTTAACATATACTTTACATACAAATCTATGTATAGGAAAAAGGAAGGAAATTGTACTAAGCTCCGTATTTAAAGTAGGCCTGCAAAATTGAAAAAAGGTATAAAATAAAAAAAAAGGAAAAAATATATATATATATATTATATTAAATTACAGAAACATTACTTTCTCAAAAATTTATATACTTAAACTTCTAATACTATTGATTATAGTGTTATAAGTTTTGCCTGCCAACCGTCTCGACGAGAGTTGCTCAAATTGGTGGTGGGACTGGGAGTGTTCGCTTCAAATACTCGACGGACCACTGCTTTTGCAGATTCAAAAGCAAACTCTTAGCACTCAATTAACTTTAACAAACTTTAATTTTATTAATTCCACAATTTCTAATATGTACAAATTTGACTATAACCGCACTATTCGAACTCTATCCAACAAGTGCCTTCTAAGAACGGCGAAAACAAGAATTTAACCAACTGTCCATTCGTGACGTAGTGTACAGTAATGGTTTATGGAACCAATTGTGCATTTCGAATCTACATTATACTATAAATGATTTAAAGATAACATTGGAATACACATAAAGTTAAATATAAAAAAGATAGTGCTGCTGCGAGGATTTGATCCCAGTACCTCCTGGGCGTGGAGCCTATACGCTACCCATTAGGCTGATGAGCCCGATGTCGTGGAGTAAGATGGTTGTGTATACGTATTAGTACGTTTGTGTGTCGTGACTACAAATGTTTCCATTCTCAGGGCGTGGATCGATCCTGAACATTCTGCCCCCGCTGAGATGTTAATCTCAGAAAATTTGGCGTTGCAGTTGTTGTGTGGCCGAAATGACATCTTCTTATCTAGGAGACAAAATATCAATTAATCTGGAATGGCATTTCAACTCTAATCCTAAATTGATACTAATTGATCGTATTAGTCCTGACAGCATCTATGAGGTGGCGAAGCGAGGTACCGCGGCATTTCCGCCTTGCAAGCAAATGCTTCGCCCTGGAACACGAGACGATTTACAGCGCGTCTCACTCGCTGACTACGACGAATGCTAACACGTTCTAATTGGTTTTAAAACAATTGTTATACAATGGTATTATGAATTGTCTATGGTTGTGGTATCTAGGTTCTATGTGAGTGTTTTCTAGATCTGGATTCTAAGTGATTTCAAATTTCAAAGTTTCTGGTTGGGATGTTTCGATTTGGTTCTATGGGCAATTTATTGACATGGTTGGACTGATTCTATGGGTAGCTTATGTGTATGTTTGAGTGGAATCTATGGGCAGTAGGGCAATTTTAGCGATCGGTCTTTTGTATGTAGCCTTCTGTGTTCTAACGGTTACTACTCGTACTAATCCATCTGGACCCATGTGACATTCCTCGATTCGACCAAGTGGCCATTTGTATGACGGCAGCTTTTCATCCTTCACTAATACCAGATCCCCTGGGCGCATGTTCGAGCATTTCGTTGTCCATTTTGGCCGTTCTTGCAATCTGGCTAAATATTCGGTGGACCATTTTTTCCAAAACGTTTGAGAAATTCGTTGTATCAGCTGCCAGCGGTCCAATCGGGATAATTTTTCATCACTAAGTTCATCCTCTGGTGCTGCGAGTAAGGCATCTCCAATTAAAAAATGTCCAGGAGTAAGAACGTTAAGGTCTGAAGGATCATTCGTTAAGGGGCACAGTGGTCTTGAATTCAGACATGCCTCAATTCGTACAAGAACAGTAGAGAGCTCTTCATAGGTGAGACATGCATTTCCGGTCGTTCTTCGCAGGTGATATTTTACTGATTTGACACCAGCTTCCCACAGTCCACCGAAATGTGGTGATGCTGGCGGATTGAAATGCCATGAAATCGCTTCGTTTGATAAATTTTCGGCTGATCTCTGATTTCTCTTGGCAATCTTGTGCAATTCAGTGTTCGCACCAACGAAATTAGTGCCGCAGTCACTGTAGATGTTACGACACATCCCTCGTCGACCCACAAATCTCCGAAATGCTGCTAGAAATGCTTGCGTTGACTGATCGCTGACTAATTCGAGATGTATTGCTTTGACTGTTAGACAGATAAAAACGGCCACGTAGCCTTTCGTTGTTCTGAATCCTCGTCCCTTTCCGGTGCGAATTTCGATGGGTCCACAATAGTCTATTCCAGTATTCGTAAATGGCCGGGATGGGTTTACTCGTGGGCTTGGTAGATTACCCATAAGCTGAGTACAGGTTTTGGCCTTTTGTTTATAACAAATAACGCATTTCTGTATAAATTGACTAATACCTCGTCTAGCATCGATAATCCAATATTTGCTTCGAATTGTGCTCATAGTTAACTGAATTCCACCATGTAATGTTATCCAATGATATTTCTTGATTAATAAAGTTGTGAGGGGTCCTTGCTTTGGTATAATTATCGGATGTTTGTTGTCGAATGATAGCTCTGCATTTTGTAATCGTCCTCCCACGCGTAGGATTCCATCATCGTCCAACCAAGGATTCAATTTCAGAATTTTGCTTTCCTTGTTAAGCCTTTTTCCCTTTCTAATTAGTCCAATTTCCTCCGCAAACACCTTGTGTTGAATGTACTTCATCCAAAATATTAGTGCATTATCCAGCTCTTGTGTAGTAAGGAACGGTTCAACTGTGCGTCTGTCTTTGACTAGTGCGATAAATCTAAAGCAATATGCTGATATTCGGATTAAACGAGACAGTGATGAGTATCTGGATAGCAGGATTTCCTTTTCTTCGTCCTCTGGCGTTGCTGTTAAAGTCGATATGACAGCCTTCTTTCGGAGTTCTTCATCGCAAGATTCAATTTTATCTCGTGGAATGGTTGGCCAATTTTCCTTGGGACCTGTCAACCACGTGGGTCCATTCCACCATAATTGAATACTTTCAATAAATTTTGGTGTTACTCCCCTAGATGCGACGTCAGCTGGATTTTCTTTCGATGGGACATAACGCCATGTTATGTTTCCAACAGTTTCGAATACTTTTGTGGTTCGATTAGCAACAAATACTGTCCAACGAGTAGGATTTCCTTTCAACCAGGCTAAAACAATTGTTGAATCAGTCCAGAGATGAATGTTGGCGTCCTTTATTTTTATGATATTCCTAACCTTCTGCATTAATTTTGCCAGTAGCACAGCTCCACATAATTCCAGCCGAGGGATGGAAATGGTCTTCACAGGCGCTACTTTAGTTTTAGCGATGACTAAGTTCGTTCTGGATGGAGTTGCATGAACAATCAAGTATATAACGGCAGCGTATGCGTCCTCCGAAGCATCACTGAAGCCGTGCAATTCAATGTCTTCATAATCATTCGGCGTTTGAAACCATCGTGGAATTCGTAATGACTTGAGCGATTGCAGCTCTAATCTAAAATTTTGCCATTGAATACACCTTTTGGGAGACACCGGTTCATCCCACTCTGCGCCTTCCAACCATAGTGATTTCATTATAATTTTTGCCGCTATCACAACTGGGGCAAGCCATCCTAATGGATCAAACAGGTGCGCAATATCTGATAGAATTTTTCGCTTTGTGATGACCGCATCTACATCGCGCAATGTAATGTTATAACTAAATTCATCTGTTTTAGGATGCCAATTGACTCCCAAGGTCTTAAATCCATGGTCCAAATTCAAATCAAATGTCAAATTGGATTCAAGATCTTCACTGGGAACGTCCTGAAGCAGCATATCATTATTAGCGATCCATTTCCGAAGCTTGAATCCCGCGGAGTTCAATAACGTCGCGACTTCGTTCCTACGATTTACGGTTTCTTCGTACGTGTTGCCGCCGGATAGTACATCATCAACATAGAATTCATCCAATATCGATCGAGAACCAAGCGGAAAATCCGCAGCTCCGTCTTCTGCCAGCTGGTGCAGAGTTCGGATCGCTAAAAATGGAGCACACGTCGTTCCAAAAGTTACCGTAGATAAGCAAAAATCTTCAACATCGTCGCTGGGATTCTTTCTCCAAAGTATTCGTTGGTATTCAGCATCATCCTTATGTATCCTTATTTGACGATACATTTTTTCGATGTCCGCAACGAATGCGTATTTCTTCAATCGCCATCGTAAAAGAGTCATTGCCATTTCGTTCTGAATAGAAGGTCCGGTCATCAATACATCATTCAACGACAGACCACTGTCGGTCTTTCTGGAAGCGTCAAACACGACTCGTACTTTAGTGGTGGAACTCTCCTTGAAGACTGCGTGATGAGGAAGGTAGTTTGCAACACAGGTTCTATGACTATATTCGTTTGTCTTGATGTCAATGTTGTCTTTAGCTTTGAACATATGACCCAATTCTTCATATTCCTCAATACATTTCTGGTATTGTTGACGCAATGACGGATTCTTTCGAAATCTTCGCTCCAATGCCATTAAGCTTGCCAGTGCCGTTTGTCTCGAAGCTCCCAAATTATACTTCGATGATACGTTTTTAAATGGAAGTCGTGTTGTGTATCGTCCATCGTTTCCACGAACTGTATTCTCCTTGAAAAAGTTTTCGCAATTTTCTTCTTCTTTTGTAGGTAATCTGCGACACTGGACTTCTTCGATGTTCCAGAATCGTTGTAGTTGGTGACTGAGCGGGTCATCAATATCTTCTACTTTTGCCGAAAAACTCCCAACATGCTGCACCTTCTTAGATGAAACATCTCCCGAAATAATCCAGCCAAGCAAAGTGTGTTGAGCAACTGGACCCGATTCGCCCCTTCGCACGCCATTGAGGATAATCTTAGCATAGACATCAGCGCCAAGCAAAAAATCGATTTTTCCCGGAATATTAAATGTTGGATCAGCTAGTGTGATATTTTGCAAATGCCTCCAATTACTTGTAGTATAATTTTGTGCTGGTATAGAATTCGCTATTCGTTTCAATACATATGCTTCAATTTCGATGTTATTGTTTTCCGGTACATGGATTGTACATTGAGTTTTCCATTTTGATGTTCCATTCGCCAAACCTACCCCCACTATATTAACGGACACAGGATTACGCTTTAGTCCTAAATATTGTGCTACGTTTTCCGTGATGAAGTTGGCTTGCGAGCCTTGGTCTAGCAAAGCCCGAAAAAAGCCTTTTCGTCCGTTTGATGTTTCTAATTGAATTAATGCTGTAGCTAACAACACCTCCGTATTCGTTACTGCATTCAAAGTGTTGGTATGATTGTTTTCACTGGACGTGGATGGTTCAAAAGGAGCAGCCCCAATGTTTTGTGGAAATCTACTGTTTTCTATGTTTTCCTTGTGCAGTAATGTGTGATGACGTCGTTTGCAGATTATACATGAGTGAATACTTGGACATTGTGCTACCAGATGTCCTTTTCCTAAGCAATTTAAACATAAACCAATCCGTTTTACTGTGTTGAACCGATTTTCATGAGTTGCACTTTCAAATGTATTGCATTGTCTGATATTATGATTACCATTGCATACAACACAATTCAATAATCCTTCTGCATGAAATGATTGTCTCGTTTCGATACGTTTGGATTTGGGTTTGTCGTCCGACAAAGCCTCCAACGCCCGGAATCTATTTTCTAGAAATTTTACAATGGAGTTGTAGCTTGGAATCTCTGTTTGTTCTGACACAAATTGTTCCCATTGTTGTCGGGTTTGAGACGGCAATTTTTGCGTAATCCAATACGCGAGCATTGATTCCCAAAGATTGTCTATTTGCAAGTTCACAAGAGCCATAACAGCTTCTTGCGTTGAATCAATCAACTTTCGAATGCCGGTCGCTGTTTCAGCTGCAACTGGTTGACCAAATAATTTTTTAAATTGTGTATTGGCAAGAGCCCGCCTGTTCTCATATCGATGGGATAATAGTTGCCACGCAGTCAAATAATTCGCCTCCGTTATCCCGTATGGTCGTAGCAAAAGTTCCGCTTCCCCCGATACGCTAGCCTTCAAATAATGGAGCTTTTGAACATCAGATAACGTTTCTTGAGAATGCACAAGAGATACGAATAAATCTCGGAACGACATCCAATTTTCGTAATCACCAGAAAAATTTGGCAGAACTATTCTGGGCAATTTCAATTCTGCCAATGCGCTTGACCCTCCTAACCCGGTTCTAGACGAATTATTGCTCTCGTCTGGAACTTGGAAGTTTGAAAGAAGTTCTTCCAGTTCGGAGCTATAGTCGAAGTATATTTCTTCGAAATTATTGAGAACATCGTTTTCGAAGTAATCCACTTTCGTTTCGCCTTCAGCCCCAGTGAGGCTGCCCAATATTTCCTTGTGTATAGCCCTGAATTCGTTATACAGCTCTTCCAAAATTTCGGAGCGTTTTTTAACATATGAGGCCGTCTTTCTTGATTTGCTATCTCTTTTGAAGTTAGCATAAGCCTTATTTAATTGCGCAAGTCTTTGATTCTGACTGGCCATTAATTTCTTCATCCTGATCAGAAGTATATAAACCACAACCAATTACAATCCACCACCAAGTTAAATTCAAATTACTCACAAATTGCAACCTCACTTCAACCACTAATTTCACCAAATTCTTTTCTACTATCCGGCTCGACGGACCAAGTGTTCGCTTCAAATACTCGACGGACCACTGCTTTTGCAGATTCAAAAGCAAACTCTTAGCACTCAATTAACTTTAACAAACTTTAATTTTATTAATTCCACAATTTCTAATATGTACAAATTTGACTATAACCGCACTATTCGAACTCTATCCAACAAGTGCCTTCTAAGAACGGCGAAAACAAGAATTTAACCAACTGTCCATTCGTGACGTAGTGTACAGTAATGGTTTATGGAACCAATTGTGCATTTCGAATCTACATTATACTATAAATGATTTAAAGATAACATTGGAATACACATAAAGTTAAATATAAAAAAGATAGTGCTGCTGCGAGGATTTGATCCCAGTACCTCCTGGGCGTGGAGCCTATACGCTACCCATTAGGCTGATGAGCCCGATGTCGTGGAGTAAGATGGTTGTGTATACGTATTAGTACGTTTGTGTGTCGTGACTACAAATGTTTCCATTCTCAGGGCGTGGATCGATCCTGAACAGGGAGTTATGTGTAACATAATACATAAGCAATGCATAATTGCTCAGTATGCACAACATACGGCATCAGTAACAACTATTAAAAGGTTCCGGCCTTCCGCGGATAATTTGATGGTGGTGGTACTAAACGACTAAATTGCAATCACATGGTAACAATATTGCTACATTTCAGAGTAATATTGTTACCAGATCAGAATTAGATTTAGATCGCCGCACCAACCACTAGATCCTTAACAGTGACATTTTCAAATTTCACTGCAAATACGAGTGAAAGAAAGAATTTTTTTTTTTTGAGAATTTCCTTTAATAGGTACTACCAGTGAACGCAATCAATGAATTTAAATGAATGAATCGAAATGAAACTCCCGTTTTTCGTCATATTATTATGTATTTTACTATGCTTTCAAAAATGATTTCGCTTAATTTTTTTTTTCTTTATAATCATAATCATATGTCAGAAATATTGAAATCACACAGAAAAATCTTATGTACGAAGTTGGAATTAATCTAAGCATAAGCACCATAGTATTTCACCCGAAAACAATCCGAAAAGCTCTTCGTACCAGCTCTGTAACATTCCCAACTGAATCTGAAACCCACTTCAATTGAAATTCCCCTTTAAAATTTAAAAACAGCAAATCCAATAACCGATAAACAGAACAAAAAACCAAAAAGAAAATCTCGAAAACTTGAGAAGCAACAGAAGCTCCCGACAAAAGACGTGAGCAAAATCAGAACAAAAAGGAGAAGACATCCCGTGCCGCCACCTTATACATTCAAGGGATACACAAATCTACCACCTAGCTCTTCCATGAAATGTCTGTGTCCTCGAGCTCGATAAAGGCTAAACAAAAAGTAACAAAATGAAAAAAAAAAACCAAAATGAAATCTTTCCGGAAGGGCGGGTCTGCGCAAGTTCAGCTTTTATCTACAGATACAAAGGAACACGATATGCCGCGAATGCTACATACATATTTATGCTGCTGCTCCTCATGTTACAGACAGGGACTGTTTTCGGTCGACTTCTTTTAAACACCAAGCACGAGGGTATTTCCACGGAAAGACTTGCCATTGGAGTTAAATATATACGAAGATGTGAAGGGAGCGGCACGAACAGCAACAAAAATCCAAGACGTGTGCAGTGCGGAGTAAGAAGTGTAACTCAACCCAAAACACAACAAAAGCCCATGCTTACCCAAGAACTGGAAGAAGTAAAGAAGAAATGGGGGAACTCTCGTACTCGTGTGCTCCGCCTTTATAAATTATTCATGACGAAGACGGTTAAACCAGATGATACAAGAAAGGTAGAGTATGCCATACCGCCATCAATAATACGATAGCATATAGTCGCAGCCAGAAACGTGAGGTAAAGATTTAGGGTTGAAATGGACGAGGTGGAGCATGACGGGGTCCAGCATGAAATGCTTTTGTTTCCTCGTATTTGGTGTAGCTTTTTTTGGCCTTTTTAGGCGATACATGGAGGTTGCTATATAAATAGATTGTACTGTCTACATTATATACAACCTGATTCAGTTCGGTATAGTCACTCGTCTAACCCAAGGAGAATGGTTGGAGCACCTGGGAACTTTGTTGTCTTTTCGAAGTTGATAGAAATTTGGCTTGTTCCCGATATCCCCATACATAGTATCTTTTTGAAACTATTGTACAGGACTTCACTCCGGCGCAACTCAAACGCAAGTCATCTTTGCTTTATGGTAGATTCGATTTATTATTGCTACATGCGATTTGAGGTGGAAGCGCCACGCGATGCCGATAATGAATGGTTTGGAATTCAATATGTATTTGATGCAACAATGGCGGCAGCAGAAGCAACTGCTGCCACTTCACATGTCATTGTTTCAGAGAGCTTTATAGGCGAAAAGCGACAGACGTTTCGATATTTTTTTTTTTTTTTTTTTGTTCGCTGAAAGGAATTTTGTAAATGTGTCTGAGTCTTACTATAAAATGCTCATACGGCAATAATTTGTTCGGTCTGGTCTGATGATTTGTATTTTATGATGTTTCAATTCGTAGTAACGTGTTGAAATACAGATTTTAAGGATGTCTTTTTTTTAAATAATTAATGCTTTGTATTTTATAACAAGGACCTGATTCGGTGAATTTTACGGTGGATCAAGATTATGATGATAATTTTTTCGGAATTCATGCATTTTTCTTTGCATGTAAAGAAAAGGACCGGGTTTTCGGTTTTTTGCTCCTTTACGTACACATTCACAAAAATCACATGTCAGAGGAAAAGTAACAAACATATAACATATACATATGTAAGAAAAATGGGGAAATAATAAAAAGGGATAAAAATAGTGTGGGGCGGCTAAGGCGTTTCAATCGTACTGTGGGCACGGTTTGGTCCCCTTGCCCAAGGGCGCTCTTCAACGTCTCGTATATCGTCTTGTGTAATAAGCCTGGCATTATACATTGCGTTTTTCTGCGGGAAAAGTAATACCGTGGGGGCGACCGGTAGCGCAGTGTGTTGAGGCATCTCATGTTTGACTACCGGCGTTTCGGGTTCGAATCCCGTCCACGACGAGGTTCGTGGCCATGGATGTGCAGGAGGTGCATACTGGCAACTGCATTCTCCGAAACCAGTTTTTGTCGTAAATCGTCAACTGGGCCACATGGAACAGTTGACGCGCTATGCCCCACAAGGGGTTAGGGTAATTTAGAGAGAAAAAACACATTATCTCAGGAGAAGAGGAATGCATTCATTTAAATGGGACGCTTTACACTTATGCGTTACGAAAACGTTGCAGTTTCCTGCCGCAATCGGGAATCGTTTCAGCCTGGCATTACATTTTGCGTTTTTTTGCAGGAAGAGCAATCCCGTAAAAAAACGCATTGTCGTAAATGAAAAGGACCCGATATTTACACAATGCGTTTTTCTGCGGGAAAAGCTTGTGAAAGAAATAAAACGTTTACATTATATCCCAGTGAGGATATCGATGGTTTTATTTTTGTGGCAATATATAGGTAGTAGGTAGAAGTCGGGAGGTCGATACAATTTCAGCCAGTCCTCAATGGATGCACTGCATGAATTTCGTTACTGGGTGCATGCGTTTTTAGTTTATCGTTGAGCCAAAAAAACGGAAGAAGTCTACCCGCTGTCGTTGGAGTCGCTGCAGCAAAACGATTCCCGATTGCGGCAGGAAACTACAGCGTTTTCGTAACGCATAAGTGTAAAGCGTTCCATTTAAATGTACGCGTTCCTCTTCTTCTGCGATAATGTGTTTTTTTGCGGGATTGCTCTTTCTGTAGAAAAACGCAAAGTGTAATGCCAGGCTTACTGCAACAAATTCAACGACAGCGGGAAGACTTAACCTGGCATTACACTTTGCGGTTTTATGCAGGAACAGCAATCCCGCAAAAAATGCATTACCGCACAAAGCGCTGCTTCCAGGCTTTGTGCTTTAACGCGCTCGGTAATCGTGAAGTCTCAGTCGCCACTTTACGATGCTACATCTAGGGACACAGAGATTCAATCCTCGGCGCGTTAACAAAAACTTCCTGTGGGTACTACTAGAACTCCCACAGCGATTCGAGCTTATCAGTAAAAAGACAATTCGGATAGGAGGTCGACGCTAGCAAGTGCACCATCTGAAAAATGTGCTGTCGAGATGGCGACAAGGCAAAGTACTATAATGCAAGAAATGTTGACGCGCCCATGCTTGGAGGGGTCAAGACAATTAACAGGCTTTGTAATAGAGCTGGCTTGGTTTTGGAATACTATTTGGTAGGTTAGTAGTTTTTTTTTCTTCCAGTTTTGGTATAATGAGTATACGTGTTAAGTTTGTGTTAGCATGTTAATAGAGGAGACCAATAACTTTCCATCGTCGCGTTCTCCGGCATCCAACTCTAGATAATTGATCCAAAAAATTATTTTTTTTTCGTTTCTTTGTTTGATTAAAATTAATATATTGATCTAATTTCTTTTCTATTTATTTTCTTGCAGAAAAACAACGATTATCCTTGTGTGTTGGATGTGGTGGACAAATTCACGACCAGTATATATTTCACGTATCACCCGACCTCGAATGGCACGGAGCCTGTTTAAAGTGTCAAGAATGCCGAGTATTTCTAGATGAAAAGTGTACATGTTTTGTTAGAGATGGAAAAACTTATTGTAAGCGAGATTATGTTAGGTAAGTTTCTATTCGATCCTATCGATCGAATAAATTTTTTGATATTTTTCAACCATATTTATGGTTATAAATGTAAATATGTGATGTGACTAAGCGACACGAATCGGGTTAGTCACAATCTTACGTTGTCTGGTGATGTACTTTACGAATTAACACCTGGACACAAATGTTTTAAGTAAATGGCTTCCAAACTCGATTACAAGGTTTTTTTTTCTCTTTAAGCCGTGTTGAAAAACTGACAAACTATACATATTTTGTTGTGTTTATTCCCACGTGCTACTGTCTGGATGAATTGTGCGGCATTTTAAATAAATTTCTGTATTAGTGGAAGATTTTTACAATGCAAGTAGATTGTGTCCCGAACTTAAAAGTAAAAAAAAAAACTTTTTTGTTTAAAGATGACATTAGCCAATCTACTCATTCACCCACACTATGACAGATGCACAATACGTCACCTCACAACACCCAGCCAATGCTCGTTTTCTGCTTCAGGCACGAATCTTGTTTCCAGCTGTCAAGTGTTAGGTACTCATCGGGTGCCAGTGTCGCGTGCAATTGAAAGTCAAATGAAAACCAGCTTGTCGGTGGTTAAGACACGTATGAAGTGTGTGTGATGATATCCCTTATTCTTACATCTTTTATTTTGTTGGTCCCGAAGATATTTTCGCGGCAGGAAGGAATTCAGAAAGGAATACTGATTGCGATTTACATTTAAATTATTAAAAACATTAATAAGTACGGAAGATATATTTTTGTAACTCAGATAAAATTTTAGTTTCTGTAGAGTCAACGTTTAATTTGGACCTCACACACTGTTGACGATTATTGTGCAATAATTTCGCACAAGAATTTTGTAGTGTGAGATACGTTTAAAATAAACGAATACGAAGTCCTTTTACGTGAATTTGTGGTAATGTAAAATATGCAGATATGCTTCCTTCTGTGCGTTCCAAAGGTCATGAAAAAGTTAATATACCCAACTTCGTGAAGGGTATAATACTTCGTGAAAGGTTTAAAAAGGATTTTATGATGCTAACTCATCTCTAAACCTTGGTCCAATTTGGTGTGTTGTTCCAGTTATTAATTTATTTTTATATTTCCGCTATACAGTAGTGGGCCGACCCTGAAGTGTATTACCGCCTTAGGTTGTAGGGACTTACCTTGTATGCAAAATAACATTCATTTTTCCTAGCAAGCACATCTAATTCTTGTCAGGAGTTGATTGCGAATCGACATTCGAAACAAATTCCACTTCTTTCAACTTATACATATGTCGGATTGTTTAAGGTTAATATATAGCATCTTCAAGACAAAATTTGAAAAGGCGGTTATTTGATTTGAGCAAACCTTAATTTGATTTGAACAAGCGTTAATTTTATCTGATAATCGCTAAAAATTTTCAGTCCTGTTGGCGCACGAATGTTTTCGTGCAAAGGATGAGAGGGAATGGGATACAAAGGGATGCGTTGTTGTCGTAGCAATTTTGAATTCGAGTATGAGTGTGTGTGTTACAAAATTTGTGTGTTCGTGTCGGTTTCCTCAAGAGCGAGTTGTAGAAATGTACCACCTTAGGGTTCTTCTCCCATAGCGCTCTGGGTGTGTGTTGTGTTAGAGCTGCTGGGCAATTTATGCTCAACGTTGTGAGAGGTACTGTTGCAAGCCGGGTAGATGCTCTGGATGCTGTGGTCGATACGGGATAAGTACGAGTTGAGGCTTCTGAATGTAGTTGAGCCAGCATGGTCCTCGTTGCTCTAGGCAATCTAAGTTCATCTGCAGAGATGTCTGGTAGTTGGGTTATAAGTACTGGATTGATTTTGAGGCTCGTTATCGACGTAAGTACTTCCTCACTGTGCAGCGTATTGTCGCGCTCGGTGGCCGTGATCGTTCGGTCACCGCTCTACGATACT
This sequence comes from Chloromyia formosa, assembly GCA_964017055.1. Lineage (NCBI taxonomy): Eukaryota > Metazoa > Arthropoda > Insecta > Diptera > Stratiomyidae > Chloromyia > Chloromyia formosa. Next base: position 26,297,265 of record OZ024815.1, on the reverse strand, counting down.
AATCTAAAGCTCGGAGATCAAAGCTCGGTGCGATCAAAAACTGCCTGTGAGTACCAATAGAATTCTCACAGTGCTTCGAGCTTGTCAGTATAAAGACGGCGCGGATAGGAGGTGCATGCTAGCAACTGCACTTCCGAAAAGTAGATATCCTATTGAAGCATCAACAAGGCATAGAAATACTAGAGATGTTGACGCGCCCATGCCCCTGGAGGGTTCAAGGCAATTAGAGAGAGAGAGCGTAGAAATGGCGGATTTGTAGTTTTATCGAAGGGAACTCTCTTAAAACCTTAGGACTTTCCTCTCGTTTCACCTGATATATCGTGGTGGCGGGGTTTTGTCTATAAGGGTAAAACTAGGATGATCATTACGGTAACAGCCGACTAGGTATTGTTTTGAGAGAATGTTAGTGTGACTTCTAATGGGCAGCGTCTTTGATTCCTGGTGGAGATGATCTTGATGTGACATCAAGACACAGCCTGTGATGGTGCGAAGAGCCGCATTCTGACAGGACTGAATATTCTTCCAGTTTGTGTCACTCATGTTTTGTATCGAAACAGGGGCCTTGTACGTAACTAGTAAGGTCTCTTTATCCCTACCCCCAGGAACTACTTGCTAAGGCCTTAACGACTTTGTTCCTGCCTCTCATTTTATTACAAATTGAAAACATGAGCCGAGGAGGTGACCATACTATTTAGTGTAACTTCGAGAATTTTGGGGTTGTTTGTTGTGAGGATCAGTTGACCATCTACTGTTACGTCTAGCTGCATCTTCACTTCTTTTGTCTAGGTGGTGAATAGGGTAGCAGTGGTGTTTGGAGCTGTCAACCTGAAATTGCTTGCTGGTAAAAAAGGTGTTGACAGTGTTGAGATAGCTGTTTCTCCTTTCGCACATTTTAGGCGATGTTTTTTCCTGTAGCCAGAGTCGTCGGCGTTACTGATGACCTGGATTCCATCAGGTGGTGTGGGGAGTCCTGAGATGTAGAGATTAAACAGGGTGGCTGATAAGACTCCTGTCTGAGAGACATCCTGTTTAATTCTTCTAAGTTTTGATTTAATACAATCTTTAAATTCAGTATAAGATTGCACGCCAGCCAGATCATTTGCAAACGATTTCACTGCTTGTGTCGGGAGCGATGTACCGTTGATGTCAGACAGAAGTAGGGAGTGATTGACGGTATCAAACCCTTTTGATAGTTCAAGCACTACCAAGAAGGTTCTGTGACACGGGCGAGCTTGGTTAAGATCGATGTGGATATTAGATGTAATTTTATCCAGAGCCGTCATGGTACTGTGCATCTTCCGGAAACCGTGTTGATGGCCAGGACGTTGAATTTGGGTAGTAGTAAGTAGTAGTTGGGAAGTAGTAATGCTTCGACTGTTTCGCAACAGGAGACAGAAGAGTTCTTTCCAGGCTTCAGTATCGGAAATAACGGACCAAGAGCCGCATTGAAGGGGTTTTGGTAGCTCTTGGCCATTGAAAAACGGTTGTGCATGCCCCTTTTGGGAAAATTTCAGCTGTGAACTCCTAAGCACTGTGTGTATTTCCTTTCTTGTGAGCAAGCGCCCGAGGTATATCTTTTAAAACTTTGTAGAATTTAACTTAACTTTTCAGCATAAGTCGCCCAAAAAAGATCAAGTCAACACTATCGGGTTTGAAAGGTTAAGTTTGAATAGGTGGATCTTGAGTTGACAATTATGAATAACGCAAGGAAAGATTTTAGTAGAAAAGTACACAAACCAATTGTTTATTCCCTGAATTAATATTCAAAAATTTGCAAGATGACAAAAATGCCATAATGAGATTATCACATGACGGAAGAAAAATAAATTCTTCACGCTCGCACCGTACTACACCGTCCAAAATGGATCTTGTGACCTTGTTAACTTTTTCCCTGAGAAAATTGTCATAGGTGGACCAACTCGCTTCATTTCCCTCGCTCACCATCGCCAACTTCTTGTCCATGTTGCCGTTTATCTTTTTCGTTAGTTCTATTTAATTTTTTGACCGTCAACAAACCAATAATCACATTTCATAACCTATAAACTATACAAATATAGCGACTGGTCTGGTCTGTTTAATTTAAAAATTTACAATATCGCTTCGTGGCGTCGGTAAACGAAACGATTAACGCTTCAAAATAAAAAAAAATATATTGTACACTGTACTATGCTGTCCATCAGTGACATCAAAATATGATGGCTATGGGAATGTATCCAGATGTTACGGTTATGTCCATGAAAATAAAGTGCAACTTAATGTTGAAGAAAGTGTGGACAAATGTTACCATATTCCACAATTACTAGAAAAATCATCTTCTATGGGTGATATTTAAGTAGAAGGGGCAAGCTTTCAAATTTTGAAATACTCGTTTGGCTTGGGAGATAAGATGCTCATATTATAGAAACCGAAAAGATCTTGATCTTGAAATTTTATGCAAATATTGTTTATTTCTATTGGATGCTTCAAAATGAGCAAATATGATCGCAAATTTTATTTGCAGAAAAAAGCAAAAATTTTATTTAAATATTTAATCTGGTTATTTATTTAATGAGAAAAAAATAATTTAATTTTCTTTTTGTAGATTATTTGGTGCAAAATGCAATCAATGTGGAAGCCTATTCAAAAAAGACGATTATGTAATGCGTGCGAAAACGAAAATTTTTCATGTGGAATGTTTTAGATGCTCACAATGTGCTAGGCGGTTATTACCCGGTAAGTTTTGTTTTAAATATTAGTCGATTTATTAATTGCATTTAGTTGTATCACGATGTCCTATAGCCAATCAAATAAAAATAAAATAAATTCTCAATGGTGAATTTTGTGTCAATAAATTATGAGTTTTGAAGAATTGATAAATGATGACCTTCTACTACCTCGGTCCAAATTGCCAATTTAATTTTCATCCAACGTAACTACCAGTTAAACAAGTTGAATTTAAAATCCTTGCCGATTGCATCATGGCGAAATCCAACATTTATGGGAAATTCAGAATTTTTATGAGCTTTATCAAAGATATACACCGTTTCGTCGTGAGTCGCGTTTCTTTGCTCCAGAGCAGAAGATATCAGATCAGAGCGACAAAATAAAAAGAAAACGATACGGAACACAACAGAGTAGCGAAAGCGGAATTTAGGGGAAAATGGAGTATTTCCTTGATTGAGGTGTGCCTTGATTTAGTTTGTCTTCAAACCTCAACTCAAATTTCAAGAGAAAACCTAAATTCTAATATAATCTCAGTGCAAATACAATCTAACAAATTTTATTTGGGCAGGAGAATCATTTTGTTTGTTTGCTATTCCATATAATTACACAAAATCAACAATTTATTGACAGGAAACAAACTGTATGATCGCTCGCAGTGAATTTCAAATATTTCAACCTACGAATATGCCTTAAGAACTGATTTCATACACCAGTTGTATCATCCAGTACAAACCAGAAAAATTGTTGTTAGTGTATTGCGTACAGTCGATTGAGAACAATGTGCAAAAAAACGCAGCTATGCATCCTTAGCTCAATTGTCTGTGTTCTTGATAATAGAAAAAACTGGTGAATTTCGTTTGTGTTGAATTTCGCCATTAAATAATCAGCAGTTAGCTCATTTTTACTTTAATTTATTTAACTAATGTTATATTGGATTAAAATTTAATTTGCAATTTCGACTGAGGTAGTGATCTTTATCATTCATTAATTTTAAAAAATCGATAATTTATTGACTTGAAATTCACCATTGTCAATTTTTTTTTTTTTATTTAAAATGTACGGCATTTGGATTTCAATACTGAAAATACTTTGCAGATCATAATTTCTGAAACAGACTTCTACATATTTAGAACTATGGATCTTAAGTTTTTTTTGTAGACGTATTATGTATAGTGTTGTGTTTGATTATTCAAACCGGGTATTATAGCCAAGTCATCATGTGCTTATAAGAGCTGACCAAAACCAAATTGTGGTGTAGTTCTAATGTTTCATTTTTATTTATGTATTTCTGGGGTGCAGATTACGAATCTGAGGTTTGCTACCAAATTTGTTGTTGTTGTGGAAGCAAAACCCCAGCACAAAGCTTCGTAAGACAAAATCAAAGATGAACAACTCAACAAAAAATTTGATACGGAAAAAGTTGCATTAACCTTTCTTTATCTGTTCAAGATCTTTCACTTTATCTCAGAAAGTTTTTCGCTCAATTTGAAAATATTTTCAAAAACAAAAGCATTTTTTTTTTTGTTTTTTTTTTTTTTTTTGGTATAACTTTAATTAAAAAAATTGTAATCAGCACCCAAAAAAAAAACATAAACGGGAGAAAAAATCAAAACTACATTACACAATTTGTTTTAGGCAAACTGGACACTAAAATGAAGATTTTTTTGGAAAAGGGCCCCAATGTTTAAATCTTAATTTTTCAGAAAAATCTAGACGCGCGGACTTTTACATTAAATTTTAGGTAACTTATTATACTTTCAAAAAGATATGAGTTATTTGTCTGCGGGACAAAAACTGTACGATTTATTAAATGATGTTTTGATTTTTTTTCTCCGCAGTCGATTGAAGATACAAAAAATGTAGCGCTATTCTTTTTCCTTAAACTGTTGCAGATCTTTCATTTTGTCTGAGAAAGATTTGGCTAGGGCCAACCGTCTTCAAAATATTTTCAAAAAACCTGAAACAATGTTTTTTTTTTTGTTGTTGTTTCTTTTTTTTTTTGCGGTAACTTAAATTCTACTAAAAAATTTCGGTAGCAAATCTCAGATTCATAGTCAGCACCCCGAAAAAAAAAAAAAAATAATAAGAACTACACCACAGTTGGCTTTAGGAAAACTACTTGATGACTAGGCTATTGTAGCTGTTATTGAAGTAGACTAAATAGAGAAGGGGAACTCTTTAAGTTCCATAGTGATTTTTTACGAATAGAAGACTAAGTTGACGTTTCGTTGGCATACAAAAGGTTTCGGATTGTACATACATGTTGCTGGTATACACTTCTTGTACTTTTAGTCGTCTTCTACGACGAGAGAGGCTCTGTGCTTATTCTTACACTATGTACTATTGAAAAAAAATATGTATTTAATTTCAATTTAATAATATTATTTAAATCTGAACTTATTTTTTTTTACAGGTGATGAATTCGCCCTTAGAGATGGTGGCTCATTATATTGTAAGATGGATCATGATGTTCTCGAAAAAACACAAACTAGTTTATCATCGACATTAGAAAATAATAACAACAATAATACAAATTTAAGTAATAACAATCATTCCAGTGAATTGGGCTCAATGTCGGGTAAGTGAAGCAAATGTATTAATCGGTTATACCTAGTGCCGTCGGCCTTAACTCGCACTTAGCGCACTTTCCAATTAATAGAAAATGGCATAGTACTTGAAAATGCATATTAGACATAATACAGGAAGCTTGAAAATGTCTGTAATTCATAAATTGATCCTAAGTTCAATATCCTATTTATTTTTGGGGAATCTGGCAATCTTAAGGCATCCTTACGCTTTCCTAAGGCTATCTAAGGTTTTTTTAAGGTCATCTTAAGGCTTTTTTGTGTCATACGTCAGGGAAAACAGTAGAAATTAGTAGAAAACTCCCGAAAGGTGTTCAATGTGGGGGGTTAGTGTGATTTAATCAAGGCGACTAAACTGAAATGGGCAATCGAATACCGTTAGTCACAAACCTAAACCTTTTTAAACATCACCTTAAGGTTACCTTGTGGCATTTTGTGATAAAAAAAAAAGTAACAGTAGAAAATAGTCGAAAAATAATAGAAAAGCCCAATGTGGGGTCGATGGAATTTTATTCAGTCAATGAAAGCGAAATGGGCATTCTTTTTGACACATTTGGGCCGTCTGAAGGCATCCTCAAGCGTCCTTATAGCTTTTTTCTGTAATATGTCATTGAAAACAGAGGAGATTGGAAACATCCCAGAGAAGCTCGAAAATATTCGACGCTCAATTTGGCACCAGTTTGATTTTATCTCGTCCACGAAACTGACATGGGTAAGCGAAAACCGTTGGTCACAAAATGGGTAAACCGAAATCTTCTTAAACCATATCTTAAAGCTTTTTTTTATTAAACGTGAATTAATATTTACAGCAGTAAATATTCAGAAAACGATATAAAATGTCCGAAGATATTCGTCGCCCAATGTGGAGTTAGTGGGATTTCATCCAGTAATTAAACCAAAATGGAATGAAACTTCCATAGCATCACGTCAGGCATGAAGCAGTGTTCGCATTGGTCTGATGTGTGTTAAAAAATCGCAATCAGTTAACCAGAAACTACAGATACACACAATTCCTTCTTCTGATGCCTTCGCACGTCTGACGAAACATCAAAACCTTTTGATATGCTTCTGACGCGTCATAAGGCGTAATGTATCAGATTGCATCATTTAACGTGTTCCCACGTCACGTCAGCCCAATGTGAATATAAGCACACAACATTCTATGTTGGAATTTTGTATCACACGCTATATGATGTGGACTCACGTGTTCCCGCGTCACGTCAGAGCAATCTGTAGTTACCTTAAGGCTTTTTTTGATCTAATATCAATTAAAATATTTCGATAGAAAATACTCGAAAAATGGTAGAAAAAAATCCAAAAATGTTCGGCACCCAATGTGGGGTCAGTGTGATTTTAGCCACTTATTAAACTCGAAATGACAACAAAATAAGCACGTGGTGCAGTTATTTGCAAGGTACAAACCAGAAATTTTGTAAACCTATCCTTAAGGCTATATCTTATGATTTTTAAAATGTAACATTTTGTTTAATTTGGCAGGCTCTTGCATAATGAAACCTTGCTCGAAAGTTATCTTAATCAGTTGTCACTTTGTCATTTTCTTAATAAGATCTACTCAATGCAACCTAATGTAACTCTCCACATTTGTTCACAGGTTTTATTATAGCTGTCAATCGATTTCATTATAAATTCAGTTTTAACGCAGTTTACTAACTAGATAAACCCTCTCATATTGGCTGATTAACACTCAATTTATATAATTGGTTTCCAAGTTAATTAAATCTCTCAAGATATTTTATGATAGTTTCGACTTAATAATAAAGTCGTTAAATTATGGTCATTCATAAGGGTATTAAAATCAAAAATTAGCGGCAATTGCATGAGATATATTCCAGCGAAACCAATGAACGAAGCGTTCCATCGGCTAAGTAAACACTTGATTTTAGTGTTTATTGCCAATATGAATCAAATAGTCTAGTAATAGTCGCGTTTCCAGTACTGGGAACAGCAAAGAAACGATAGAGAACAGAGCAAACCATTGAAAGAAGAATGTAGAGGAAAATAAGGTTTATCTAGGGTTAGCTTTTGGTTAGCTTGAAAGCCCCAACTTAAAGACGAAGCTAAAATTTGAAAATATGCGCAGTGAAATTACAATCTAGGAAATTTTATTTGGGCAGCGAAATCATGTTTTTTTTCCTAAAGTTGCTATGCATGGTCTCACCACCATGGTCTCACCATGCAATTTATAAAGCAACCCTGAGCAATATGATTTTGATTCTCGATTCTATCAACTCTTTAGTTGCTTCAGACATAACTGATCTTACATTACTAAAAACACAATAACTGAATATCTTAGCAAGGTAGAACACAATAGCTACGTAAGGTAGATCTCTGCTTGTCGCAGCTGATAACTCTGATAAAAAAGTCGGCATGTTTCACGTAAAATGGGATAAATTGTTTACAAGATATAATTTTTCTGTAGAAGGATACACCTTCTATTCGTATAGCCGTCTTTTTCTGACAAGCTTTGAATGCTGTACTTACTTGCTCATTTGCCCTAACCCTTGGTGGAGCATAGCGCGTCAACTATTCCATGTGGCTTAGCTGACGTTTCGTTAGCTTTAATCAGTATCTGGCGATGCACGTTGCCAGCTTGGGCCTCCTGCTTCTATTTAGCCGCCTACCTGCGACAATTAGGAGATGTTGTGGTTTATTATTACTCCCTGCACCATAGGGGAAAGACAACACAAACATCCTTGGCCACGAACGCCGTGGACGGGACTTGAACCTGTAACAATCGTAGTAAGACAAGGGACTGACGTCTCTACGCACTGAGCTACCGGTCGCCTCAAATATTACCCACATCCACAGGTGTGTTTATTTTTTTTTTAGCATCACACCAACCGGGGAATCAACCCCCCCTAAATGCAAGCAGATTGGCGACCGAGACCTCACGGCTATCGAGCGCATTGATTACAATAAAACAGAGCTTTCATTTTCAGAGTAAATTTGAGTAATATAGGTAAATATACGAAAACTATGGGAAAGTGATCTAAGTTTTGAAAAAGAAAAATTATTAAAAAATGTAGAGGTCCTAATAATATATTTACGGGAGAAATTGTAGGCATTATACAATAGTAAAGAGTCGGCTGCGAGGTGAAGAGGGTCGTGTAACGATTTTGCGAGCAGCTTTTACGTACATTTCGGTATTCTGACACTTCATTCCTACAATCGTACACTTTGTTTTACCTTATCAACCTATCTATTTTCAAAAAAAAAACAAGCTTACTCGCCTGGAGTGTCAAAAGCTCGCATTAGTTTATGCTTCAAATCTAAACTCCCGATTTCCAAGCTCACGAGCCGCTACTACCATCAGTCAAATCAGCGCACAGCCTTTCTGGCAAAAATTCATGAATTGGGACTCGAATTGATTAACCAACCCCTTAATCTCCAGAATAGGGGCCTATTGGCTAGTTTATTTCTTCATAGCTAAAAGTTTAGCTCGAGGGAATAAAAGAAAACCATCAAATTATGAAGTCTTCTTGTAAAGATTATTTTGGAGACCTGTACGCGAAACATTATTTGAAGAGGTTAAAGGTGATCTGCTGGTGGTACGAAACCAGAGGCCGAGGGTCCCATTACACCCGGACCCTGGTGCGACCGCCTGGCCGTCTGATCCGTCTGCCAACCATTCCATCCTTATCGACTATTTTTTTTTATTCCCCATTTTTATCTCCCCTGTTTGTGTTGTCGTTGAGGGTCCTTCGCCAGATGGCACGGCCCGACCTTCACGGTCATTATGCTACCTAAGGCTCTGTCCCCACAGGCATCTCCGGATGCCCACCAATCCGTCCGTTACAAGTATTATGTTGAACAATACAAAATAGAAATAATCTAAACATGTTTCCTTCTAATGCTAGGCCGGAAAATCAACCAATAAATGATCCGAATTTGATCAGGATCCGATTTTGATCATGAGTTGAGCCAAACAAGCCGGATGCACATCAGCGATCAAACGACATCTTCTTAGACTCACTAAATATTCCAATTAAAATAGGAATATCGGAATATTAAGAATAATAAGAATACGAGTACTTGGCTGGCACTATGTATGACTTAAATACTAAATAGTTTTCCTATATTTTTTACTGAAATATGATACACATATAGCATACAACACACAACTTGCCATTACCATATTGAACCGATCAGGTTCATCGGGCGATCGAAAGGTATGCTCAGTTCAGTACTCCTCCGACTACAAACAAAAGATTTCTTTTCCTTTTGATCTTTTGCCGCGCTCAATTCAGCAAATATTTGTCAACACACTACGTATTTCCCGATATGATCAATTTTCATTTTCTTATTTCGTACTTCCAATTTCTTAGACGCTCTCTATGGCTTTTTACCGATTGTTGTTTTCTATTGTCAACTTTAATTGTTGTCTCGAGTGTGTGTCTGTTTTTTTTTTGTCAATTCTTCTCGTTCCTTGACTTTGCTTCAGCGGTTCGTACCGCTGATATCTTATTCCGGAAGAGAACTAAGCAAGATATATATTTTTACTAGTAGATAAATTCTCCTTTCCCAGTCAAAGGATGGTATTGAATTGAGCTCGTAGGTCAACGCTATGTCGCGGATGATAAGACCATTATCTGGAGACATTGGAGCTTTCTTATCTCGATTTTGATTGTCTGATACGATATTGAATGCTAGAAGGTATAGGCTCTGGTGTACATACGAGTATATAGGTTATAGATATAGATTTTGGAGTAGATTTATATATTTTCAATCCAAACTCCCATCCATACTCAGCTTAGACACACGAGCTTATATCATTCGAGATCGAGTGTCATTAACGTTCTAATGGCTCATCAAACAAATTCGCTTAATTCAGTACAATGGTGAAAGAACCAAATAAGCGATGTAATACAAAATAACACGAAACGATAAGATTAAAAATATTGTATCTTTTGCCGTCATGCAACCTAATTCGAAAGATGTTCGATTGATTGTCGTCACACGGCGTTGTGTTGTTTATGTCATTTCAATTGCCGAATTTTCGGAAAATGTGTTCGATCAATACACGAAGAAGCTGGCACTACTAATTAGCGGCTTCTTTTTTTATGATCGATTTGTTTGACTTTTGATTTTTTTTGCTGTCTGTTTTTGCTCATAACGCCCGGTTATTGGTTATTAAATTGTCACTGTGAAAACAAATCCCGACGTAACTTTGAAGAAGCCGCATTTTACGATTTCCACTGTGCCCGGGCACAGAAGAAGATGATGGGAACTGGCTACGATAACTCGGGGTTTTCATGATCTCACCCTTTAATGACTTCTATACTTAAAAAGGTCGTCTGATGTATGTATGTTCATACGAGTGTAGGTATCATGGCTGTGAATTGGATATTAAAATATTTGCATAAATATTGTCAATATTTGCGTCAAATAGTACCTGTACCAGTAAATGCAGTCGACTTGCATGCTGGGTGGCTTGTGGTGCTGCAATCTTTTACCTAATGCCAACTGTGACAAAAAAAAAATATAAAAACAATAAGACTTGGAATATTCGTCAAGTACAGTTGGGTGGTAAACTGCGAATTTTCGCAAGTATCATACGAGTATGTTTTTCTATCGACGTCTGTGTACATGGCAGCAATTATCAAAGGGTCAAGTTGCCAGTAAATTTTAAAGAGTAAACCGAACAAATATTAACCTATCATGAAGTGTTGGAGCTTAGCATAGTCATTACGTGCTTATAGGAACCGCTTTAATGCAAATTGTGGTGTAGTTTTTATTCTTTTTATTTTTCTGTTTTTAGTATTCATTAAGTGAGAATAACTAGCTAGAATTTTGTCTCAGGAAGTTTTTGTTGCCAGGGTTAACCGTTTCCAAAACATTTTTAGAAAACAAAGGTTGTGGTTTTTTGGCTATTGCTTATATTTCACCGAAAAATTTTGGTATGGTAAACCTCAGATTCGTGATCAGTCCCCTTAAAAAAACATCAACGAAAAAAAATCAAAACTACACCACAATTTGTCTTAAGGTCGCAACACATCATCGCGCGCAACCACAGCTTATCTTCCATCGAGCCATAAATTTCATAGAACGCACGGAAACAAAGTTCTTCTCATTTTCACTGTTCTATGGAATTGATGGTTCGATATAAGTTCGGGCGTGGCTGTGCGCGATCGTGTATGGCGACCATTAGACAAACTACCTATCCAGTTACTTTATATCATCTTAACACTATATTGAAAATAGCTCTAAGCAAAAAAATTACCTGATGATTAGGGAATGTTAAGAGCTCTTCCGGGTGTTGCCTCGCACCTTAGTAGTCACCATGATTAAAATTCACGAATCGGAAATTGTATTGATAGACTAACCCCCTTATTCAACAGATCTAAACCCCAGTGGCTATGTTTTAGTACAAAGACGAAAGTGGTCGTCTAAACCGTAGTGACTGAGACCTGGGTGTCAACCGCCGAATAAAATCTCATCCTCACCTTAGTCAGTAGCTAAGCTAAATGCGCCTACGCCATGCTGTCCAAAATCTGGCAAAGCAGTTATCTCAGCATCAAGACCAAGCTGGGCCTGTTTTGCTCCCTGGTACTCTCTGTGCTTTTGTATGGGAGCAGTACATGAAAAGTTTCCGTGAGTGTTACCAGAAAGTTTCAAGTTTTCGTCAACTCATGTCTTCGTCGAATTTTAAGAATTTTCTGGCCCGAAACAATATCAAATGAAGAGCTAAGTCGGCGTACGGGTCAGATGCCAATCGACGAATTGATATGCAGGCGAAAGTGGCAGTGTATAGGTCACACATTGCGGAAGAGTGATAAATGCATTGCTTTGCTTGCCATGAAATGGAACCCCATTTCCAACCAAGGCCGACCAAGAGGGGGTCCTAGAATCACATGGCATCGATCTGTGGCAAAGGAGTATCCCATTGCCCAGAACAGAGTACGATGGCGCGCAGGAGTAGTTGACGCGCTATGCCCCACTAGGGGTTAAGGCAAAGTAGTACCTTAGTCAGTAAAGCCATACACCATCCGAAAAAAAAAACGAAAAAACTGGTGAAGCCCGGCCTTGAGGAATTCCGGATCGTGTATGGCCGTTTCAGGCGGCGTTCAGGCGGCTGGAAGGAAAATTATTCCCACTAGGCCACACCACACACGTTCCGGATTTATCTTATTTTCACTTCAAAAATTTCGGCAATTACAGTGAATCTTCAACTGGGTTTCGGTTTTAACCGTGTCTGCCATTTGTTAATAGTGGCTGGCGCAATGGATTTTTGTATTTTGAATGACTGTAGCAGCTGAAGAATTGAGAAATCGAAAAACTTGTTACATATTGGAATTTTTGTGACATTTGGTTCCATTCTGCACACCAACTTGGCATGCGTCTGTGGCTTATCTCGGTACCGCACTGAGCATTTTTAGCTACTCGAAACACGGTCGTTTGAGGTTCAAGCCCTCAGCGGGACAAATGTTTTTTATTCCCTCTATTTAATTTCTCCAAACTTAGTGGTTTCGTTCGGATAGAAGCACTCATTAGGTCTTGCATCTTTGCATTTATCCGTGTGCAAGTCGTATAGTAGTATTGTTACATACATATGTATCATATACAATAGTATATCGCCTAGAATTGCATGATGATAAGCATTGCCATCTTAATTACACAGGCCTCCGCTCAGCTGATCGTGGTGAATTTGACTTCTATTTTGACGTCAATGTGGCGTCATTAATTCCTTGCCAAGGCAGTGACTGCACACGACGATGTCCCCGGTTCGACATATGTTTATAATTGGAATTTCGTCAGACGGCATTTTAATCCTCCAAAAAATACACTTTCTGGACACTTGCAGTAATTTGGTCGAAGCCGAGCCCCGGGGACTAGTCGCAGAGTATCGCCGAACAGTTCACACTTAAAAAAATACATCTTTTGACTGCACGACACATTTTCATCTCGCACGTGTTTGTTTTCTCGGATCACTAGATGAAATTTAACCAACAAATAAACACTTAACGCGGAAATGAAAATTAAACACGAAACGGTCAAAACCCGGGGACTCGCCGCTATCAGTCGCCGACCACTGGATTCTTTTTCACTCTATGACAAAATCGTAGAAGTAAGTAATGACGTAATTTAGCCGTCAAAATCAGCTGAGCGGAGGCCTGTATTTTAAGATGGCAATGTGATAAGTCTATCTGGTGATTCCGATTCGTTAAGTTGATCGTAAAAAATGTTTATTTTATGGGAATGTCGTTATTTTTATTCGGAAAATTGTCAGTTTGTTTCGGAAGATGGTTAGTTTGAAGGAAAAATTCACCTAGTAGGTGACCTACATAATCGTGCGCCGCCATTGTAATGAAAGATGTTTGATTTGTAAAATGATTCTAATTTTGAATAAGTATTGGTTTTGGTGCTGAGTTTTCGTAGTAGTCGACAAGTTATATTGGTGTTTTTAATGTCTATTGATTTTTGTAAAAAAAAAAGTATTCCCCGTTCTGTTCTGAAGCAGAATATTGGGTACAAAAAGTAGTAGAGCACCAGTTCATTGAATCTATTCTCACAGAAGAACGAATAGATTAGTGTTGATACAAACAAGGCTTAATAATGTTAATTACTATGACCTCTCCAGGGACATGGGCGCGTCAACATTTCTTGCATTTCTATGCCTTGTTGACATTTCGATTTTTGGACCAGTGGTGTAGATAGCTTTCAGCGGGGGGAGAGAATACGTTGTCAGCACTAAAAAAATTTTAATATGTCCTCGGGGAAGAATTTGAACATTTCTCCTCTTGACTGAATATTATCAACATCAACAAAGTCATCAGAAGATTAATGATGATATTGTTGTGTTGACTGAAGCTGAAAAAATGTAAATGACTTTAAGAAGATATCAAATTTTAACCTAGAGCATGTTGAACAGGTCTGCAGTTGATGAAATTTTGTTATGGAGCGAGTAGGAAGGGTAGCGAGGTTAGGGAAACTATATTGTTATTGTATAACTCGAAAGTATTTAAGTGACATCGTCTTCTTATATTTTAGTATTGAGTTCAGTGGAGTGGGCCACTGCTAATTCAAACTCCTTGCTATAAATGAGCCTACTACAAGCGTTTTATTCGGCATAAATGCCATCTCACTCTCAGTCCCCTGGTTTCGTCCACACAATGGATCAACTCATCATTATGCTTTATGGTAAGGTCTTAGATTTCGGTTTTTGTGTCTTCTAACTTATGACATTACTTCTAGTTAAGCTTTCGGATTTTAGCTAAAACGCCGTAATTACGATTCGCTCATTTCTTTATTAGTGTCGGTCTTAATAATACAAACGACAGTGGGCGTGCTACAATTTCTAGTTTTAAAATCTACTTTTTTAAGTCTATCTTTTTTTGTTAAATGTGGTACTTATCCACAAATGAAGAGGACAGTGAGCTAAGCGTCAATTTTAAAAAGTACAGACATATCGAAGCAGAATATTTAGCACATGTCTAATACGCATTTTTAAACTAAGCCAAAATATTACTTATATCCTCTATACATATCATCTAAGAAATTATTATGGGGCGGATTGCGGATCCCCCCTTATCTATGCCACTGTTTCGGACGTACAGTTGCTAGCATGCACCTCCAATCCGCGCCGTTTTTATACTGACTAGCTTGAAGCACAGTGGGTGTTCTATCAGTACAGGCAATTTTTGTCTGCGCCGAGGATTGAACCTCCGTTCTCTAGATCGTAGAGCAGTGACTGAACGAACACGGCGACCGAGCGCGAAAGATAAAATGTGTTCGACTCTAATCATTAAACTGACGATATGTTTAATGAAATTCTATTGAAACAAACATACGTATACATATCTTCTCTGCATTTCTTCTTCCCAAGCATGCATTTCAATTGACTCTACTATCTAACTGTAATTTGTCAAGTCATTTAAATTTTTCTTTTCTTTTCTCATTCCCTTTAGATTCCGGTAGTGAATCCGGTTCTCATAAAAGTTTACGTGAAAAGCGGCCTTCAGGACCATCAGGTGATGGAAAACCAACACGAGTTCGAACGGTTCTTAATGAAAAGCAACTGCATACGTTAAGGTGAGTAAACATTTTTTTTTATATTTTCTTATTTTTTTTTACACTATTTCGCATAAGATAAAGCACAGGGAAACAAGGGATCTTGGATATTTATTAGTGTCTCTCAAGATTATTTTATCCGCGGGTTGGTTGGTCATTATTCTTTTGCGCTAGACCACAGTGTGTTGTGTGTATACCATGCATACCATGACTACGCATTTTTTTTATTTCGTTTATGATAACCTAGGCAATGATTCTGATTATCTCAACCTTGCAGTGGTGCCGTTTGTTCAGCTCACTTCCTATGTTTCCTTCGTTATAAAAATTGCATAGTCAATCATTTTATATTCATAAATGAATGTGGATTTGTACATACATATGTATGTATATGTAAAATTGTCGTTAATTGCTTCATGTATGCTAGGTAAATTCACAGCAGTGAAGAGTATGCCACCGTACGGTTATGTAACTAATTAGTAATTACTTCATAGATTGAAACAAATTGCCTCTCAATGATTTTCTGATGAGGATTTTTAATTAGGGTATAATTTTCAAAAAACTGTCCGATGGGCTATTAACATGCATCCGTGCTATATAAATTACCTGTGGCAATAATAATATAAATGAAATATTTTAATTTTGACAAAAATAATAATTATGCAAATGATTATTCATTGTATAAAACAGATGATAATTGGTTTCGCATTGTATTTTAGAATTATTCGCTAAATCTCCTTATAATGCACATTGGTCTGATTTAATTTCATTCGAATACTTTAATTTAAAATTTATACTGTTACATAGTAATCTTCAGTTTTGAATTAATAATTTCGGTGAGCAGAGCCCGTTTTAAACTAATTAAGTTGGCTGCTGTTGTGTCCTTCTTTTGTAGATTATCGAAAATCGACATGGTCACAAAATAGATTTCCATGTTTCTTGATTTTTATTGTTTTTCTAGCAAGTCTGCTGCAAAACCCCGCAATTAAACTGAAAGTTCCTTCAAAACGTTCTCGTCCGACATTTTTTTTCACTTTTTTCACTTCCTCAAAAGCTAGTTTAATTCAAACAGACCGGATGAGTTTCTTCTTTTTCATTAGCTTGGCAAACGTCATTAGGGTAAAAGACAGTGTATCGAGAGACATTGATCTGCCTTTAGCTCTCCTCTAGACATCTTGATAAACCAATTCAAATAAAAGTTCTCATGATTCGATCCCACGTTGGGCGCGAAATTATCACATACTATACGTCTAATAAGTGATGTCGAAAAGTCGACATCATCATCATCATCGTGGCGCGACAGCCCGACGTCGGGCCTTGGCCGCCTGGTCGACATAAGGTAGGCAAATATTCGATATCGAACATCACAGTGGCGGATCCAGAGAGGCCTCCTCCAAGATGTTTGATATATATAGAGCTGGGTCCTGCAAAATTTCATGAACTACTTGAAAATAATTCATAAAAATGACTGATAACTATGGGGTAAAGGCTAATCTGAACAAAACAGAGGTTGATCTTCCCAGGTATGGGATAATTTCAGTCGAGCCTCCTGTGCTGTATCTGACGATCCTAGTTTTTGCTGATAAGGTGAAATAGCTGCAGGCTTGCAGGCAAAGGAGCAAAGAATGGACTGTGTTGCTTTTTGTGGTACCCTTAGGACTACCATTTCCGCTTTGAACATGCTGCTTAACCTTCTTCTGTCTGGGTCAATTATTAGAGTTACCCCCCCCCCCCCCTCAATTTGGATTGAGGGGAAAAAAGTGTTATGCCCCCCATACTCACCGCCTATACGTGCACCCACATAACTTATTCAGCGCCATTCAGCCAATGAGAGCATATACATGAACCGAACCGAATCTAAGCCTAGTTTTTTGCGAATTACACCAAGGCCCGTTTTCTCAATGTCTCGTTAAACTGCTCGATAACTAACATTGGCATGAGCTTATCCAACCGATAATCTTTTTTGGATAATCGATTTATCTTTCTGATAAAATTTAAAAGCAGATAAGGTTCTCTTTAGCGTTTTCGCTCGGATAAACGCTAAACAGACATTGCGAAAATGGAATTGTACTAAAAGAGACTTTATCTCTACGATAAATTTTAACCGGACATTGAGGAAACGAGCTCCAAAATATTAACTTGATTTTAATAAAATTTAAATTTGTGCACATCTCTGAAAGAATAGCTTTCTAAAAAAATCATTAAAATCGGTTTAGTATAGTTTGGAAGGAGTTCCCAGCACAAAATTCACATCCAAAATTTGTTGACCTATTAATACTTACACCTACCTTACATTAGCAAATTTTTGTACAAAATCTTATAGTTCTGGTGTTTGTACGAGAACATTGGACCAGAATAGAGATGTTTACGGGTTAATATTTTCGCATAAACAGCAGAGCTTTAAGTTTTTGCTCAAAAATTTATACAAAAAATTAACTAATGTGAGATAAAAGGCCATGTTAGGAGGAGCGGACAAAAAAATAATGGTTTAGCGAAGAAACAAAAGAGTTCCTGTGCAGATAAATACTTATGGCGGGTATATGGTTTTTAATGTGCTTTTAAAGCCGCGTTCGTTTCGCTTGGATTTCGGTCTCCGACCGAACGCGGGTTAAAAGAACGACACGGATCTGCGAGGAGCGAACTTGAACAGCCACCATACAGATACTTCGCCGTCGTGGGGCGAATTGCGGACTCAGTATACATTTAGAGAGACGCGAAATAAGTTGGCGTTCAACCAACTGACTTTTAACTTAACTTCATACTTCATACGAAACTTGGAATAAAACCGGTCGTTTTATATGAATATGGTCTGAGATCCGATCAATTGAAAGTGGCTAATGACTTTATTTCTAGAGACTGCAGTCGAATTTCGACAATTTTATAGAATTTTGAATAATGTTACAAATTGTGATAATGTTACAAGTTTGCAAAATGTTTAATGTTAAAAGTTAATAATCAATGGAGATGAGAGTTGTCTAACAATAGAACTATCTGTGGATAGATAAAGTACCCGGCGAAGCAACCGGGTCGTCTAGTATGTACATATATGTTAAAATCATAAGCGGTCAAAATGCCGAGGTACTCGCACTAATTTCAATTTTCAAAATGAATCGCCCTTTCTAGTTTCTGTCATACACTAAGATATTGTCTTCCCATACTCTAGCATCATTAATGAACTGATAATTTTTAAAACCATACTTTAAGTGGATCTTTTTATCACGAATTCAGGTTTGTGTGAATTGCTTTATAACTAACCAACTATTTATGAAACCGAACTTTAGTTGTTATTTTCGACAATTGGAGACAGTTTAGCATCTCTATTATAACTCTACCTTCTATGCAATCAAAGTTTGGCCCGCTAATTGTTTCATTTAATTAAAAGGAAAAATACGGGTGTAGGTGTCATCTTCTGTCTGCCGTTGCAGAAGCTTTCTTCATTGTAATTTAATTTACACGTTACATTCGTATTCACTTTTCTTTTTGTTATTATCAAAAACATTGCCCAACCATTTACTCGTTTAAAAATGGAAAGCTAAGGTGGTTTATTGTCGATAAAACCAACTTTTAGAACAGGATTATATTTTTTTTTATTTTGCAAAAAAATGCTCATTAATGATAATTACATTTCTTCTATTTCCATTTCAGGACATGTTATAATGCTAATCCGCGACCTGATGCTCTTATGAAGGAGCAGCTAGTGGAAATGACTGGTCTGTCGCCACGCGTAATACGAGTATGGTTTCAAAATAAACGCTGTAAAGACAAAAAGAAAACTATTCAAATGAAACTACAAATGCAGCAAGAGAAGGTGAGTGTCTACCATGTCAGTATTTTTTTCTTTCTTATCGTTGAAGATAGTGTATGTAGACTACAGATTTCCCCCGCGAACATACCGCTACACACTAATTAGATTATCTGAAGTCTACACGCATTTTCATTCAATCTACTCTCTTAATCAATCGCGCGTATTACTAAAGCGATCCGTTTGCGATTTCCAAACAGGAAGGTCGAAAACTTGGCTATGGTGCTATGCAGGGAATACCGATGGTAGCGAGTTCACCCGTACGTCACGATTCACCACTTAATTTGCAGGGATTAGAAGTGACAACATATCAGCCACCGTGGAAGGCATTATCTGATTTTGCACTTCACGCCGATTTAGATAATGGATCTGTAAATACACATACTCCGGCATTTCAACAGCTAGTTAATCAAGTAAGTTGATAATACTTAGAAGGGGAAGTATGACATGTTCGGATATTAGATTTGATATTAGAACCATACTATACACTGCATATTAACAGATACCAAATTGTAATATGTAATATGTTTTCCTTCTTTTTAGATGCATGGCTACGATATCGGAGGTATGCCGCCTGTGCCTCAAGGACCACCACCTCAAATGAATGGACCACCTATGGATGTCGGATCTCATCATCATCCCGATAGTACGGATTCGTATGTTACCTACTTAGAAAGTGATGATAGTATGCAAGGTAGTCCATAGAATCAAGCAACCTACTTCAATACATTGAACGATAATCTCAATCTCAACCCAAAACGCCTTGCAGATAGAGCACAAATGTCAGAAATAGAATGGAGTAGATAATGGGCGAACGATGGACTCTACCAAGGACACAACCGGCACAATCAGAACATGTAATATTTTTGACAAATGGATTTTTTTTTTTTCATTATTATTTATGAAATTTAAGTAGATAGTGGCGGATGTAAACACTGTTTTGGTGGACGTTTAGTTATTACTGTAGAAGGCAAGACTTAGATGCAAATTTTGATAAATTTTATAGAATTAACCGCCCCGCTATGGTTTTCCGGAATTAGAGCAATGTAATATTAGTTTTGGTTATACAATCGATTTTATTGCAATACAGCGAATGTAAATTATATTTAAGAAATTGTCTCTTAATTAAAAGAAAAGAGTATTAAAAATTCGAGGGCATTGCTACTTGATGTGAAACTCATTAATCCGAATTTTATGCATAGCCTAACATATTCAACCGGAGCGTTTTAATATGAAATTTCCTTAGTAAATTTTAATTTTTTAAAGTTTGCCTTATTTTGAAGGATTTGATTCGTTACTTTTTTTATATTTCAAATAAGTCATCTCCTAAGGAATAGTAAAAAAAATGCTGATATGACATTAGACTAAATAGTCGGCTTGAAGCTGTACTGAAAACTTATTAGTTTTGAAATCGAGAAAGCAACTTCCTAGTCAGATAACTATATAAAGAAAATACAAACAATATCAAAAATTTACCAATAAAGTAAACTGGCGGATAAAATTACTACTTGGACAGGTGCCAGACAGCAAAATTGTATTTTCGGAATACAATTGCGCTATCTGCCGATTTGCTTGTAAAATTGTACCAATTCGACACTATTCCCCTCTCGTACTAACGAATTGTATTTTATTTAACGATTTCATTCCCGGTTTTCTCGCTGACCTCCAGTCGACTCACTATGAATAAGTACATGGATTTAGTAAAAATTAAGGGAATAAAGGTGAGACATGCGCGACACTGACCATGTCATCTCCTAGCCGGCCTAAGAAATGAAGTGGTCTACTTAGTACAGTTTATTCCGATTCGGAACTCAAAGCGGAATACTTTCAATGCTGTTTTATTGTTGATATCACCGTAAAGCCGCGGGATAGTATTTCAGGATCTTTCTCAAGGGATAATTGTAGTGGGGAAACTTTTTTTTGCAAGATACAATTACAACCACGATGAATGCATAGGAGGAAACTGGCACATAACACATTAAGTCAAGCCGATATTTGTTGAGTACAAAAAGAAAACATTTCCACCAAAAAGGACATTTAGGCCCGTTTTCTCAATGTCTGATTAAAATTTAAACTCCAGTTAAACAGACATTGAACGTACCCATCTGTCAAATTTTATAGGGAAAACAACAACACATTTTATCTCGAGTTTAAATTTTAACTGGACATTGAGAAAACGGGCCTTAACCGAGCAACAAGCTGCTTTTTCTACATACTACACTATGTACTACTGCTTGAGTTCTTCAGATATTTTTTGAACTATGTCCTAGCTTTTGGACTGGTATCACTGTCCTCATGATGGATGCTAGGTATCAGAGTAGTATTTCCTGCAATACATGTCTTTGCTCGTAACTTTTGAAAGTAATACCACCCTAACCCGTACTTCATCGCCCAGTAGGACATGAAAAATTTCGAAGCTCATTAAAAATGGTAGAGTAAAAATAGCAGACTTAATTGAAAGAAGTGTACTAAATTCGGGCTTATTTAGTGCTAATTTCCTACTGACGAAAAAAATGTATTACCCTTATTTTTTTTTTCAAAAGTTACGGTTGTGTCTACAAGCTTAAAAAACATTCGGAAGCCGTGTTTTTCGCGAATTAAGATCCTAATACACGAGACGCGTACACCCGTCGGGCGCGTCAAATCTACAATACCCGTCCCGTATAAACAGCAAACGGGCTTACGATAACGCGTAACTTGTTAGCTGACGACGAGTTCCAACGGGTATTTATTTACCGTTAAAGAGTCGATGAATCTAACAACAAACGCATGAAAAATTATTCTAAACGCACCTCGTGTAAACACAACGACGTGTATATTATTTCCGCGTCAGTAAAATTCGCTTCGACACGTAAACCCGACTTACGTGTAAACACTAGTCGCGTCTACGTGACTCGGGTAAAAATCCGGCTATCGCGTATTCACGTCCAATGTATCAGAACCTTTATCCGCGTATGTACGTGACATTATCCAAATTAACAATTTGTTTGAGTTGTCATCATGGATCATGTTTGTATGATATAGAGGGTTGTCTCGCCTTAACCTTAGTTTACAGTTCCCTTACATTGCCGCAGCAGCGGTGCTCGCCTGTCAAATTAGAATGCACATATTTCCCTAAAGCGAATTACAATGGGTCAGCAGCAGCCGCGGCAGCATCAGCAGATCTGCTTTTTTTTCGTGTAAAATTGCTTTAGTGGCGGGATCTATCGGCATACTGGGGAAACTTTTGAAATGTTAGAAAGAAAAAACGAGATTTTATGCATTAAAGTGTCGGATGAAAGTTTGTTTTTTTTGTTGTTAAAAATTATAAAATACATATTTTTGACATTCACAACTAATTTTTTTTTTTTCAAAGTAATGGGGAAAATCGTAATTTACGTACCGGCGGAAAACGAATGGCCATTCGCTACTTTCAATGTAGCTCGTAAAGCAGATTACCCCCGACACACCCGATGCCGCTGCTGATACCTCTACTGCTGCGATTACTTCTGCCGGCAATGTAATTTCCGCATAAGTCTTCGACTGCGCTCCTTCGCCATCTTCGAAGTAAGCAGCGCAGCAAAGACAACATCTGCTTCATATGACTCAATTGCAGCAGCATGCAGTTCAGTGGCTGATGTAATGATGCTCTCTAACTTAACATTTCATGCCTGCTACGGACAACCGTCCATGACTGGCAATTGGAAGCCATTTCCGTTGTGTGTCTACACTTAGTGGCGATGCCGTTTTGCAGAAAGTTGTTTTTAAAGCCATTATGAGCCAATTGTTGGCACATCGTCACAAACCACTATTTGCCCAGATTCACGATAGCAACTGACAGCGATGGGCCATTGTCTGGAGCAGGCATCACTGTTTACCTTATCGTTGCTGCTTACTGCCCCAATTGAGTCCATCGTTTAGTACCGATGTAGGCTCGCATAAAAATAGACCTTACCTCTAGACGTCTGATTGAAATACACAGGCTGCATAGTGCTGGAAAGTCACGGACGGTCCAAAGCCAAATTTTCCCTGGTCGAAGCCAAAATTCCCCCGGTTGGTGTATGCATTTGACAGGGAAATTTTGGCTTCCAACAAGGATAATTTGGCTACATTCGGATTTTTACATTTTAGAGCTGGTCTTCCGAATGCCTCTTGTAGAGCTGTTCCATTATTTATCAAGACAGAAAAACAATTTACATTTAAAAAAAAAAAAAAAATCAATAAATATCCAAAACTGTTACATACCAGACTAGCAATTCACTCTCTATTTAAATGATCATAATCCATTTTCAATATAAAATTCAATCATGTAGGTAAAATGATTGTGAAATGCTGGCCAAAGGGAGACCATAGTATGCGGTTAATACAATTACAAATCGAATAAACATCTATACATGTAATAACTTCATATCTCCACATTTTAAATCATTTCGCATAAAACTGTGACGTCTTTCATTTACCAAATGGGTTAACACACTT
Organism: Chloromyia formosa; assembly: GCA_964017055.1. Lineage (NCBI taxonomy): Eukaryota > Metazoa > Arthropoda > Insecta > Diptera > Stratiomyidae > Chloromyia > Chloromyia formosa. Next base: position 26,273,691 of record OZ024815.1, on the reverse strand, counting down.
CTCAAAATGCTAAGCATTTTAACGCAAATTTGTTACCGCTTGTTAAACATATATCGAAAGAAATAAATTTTTCTGAATGGTTTTGGATTGAATTAAAGCGCAAATTATTTTTCTTTAACTATTAAATTGAAATTTTTCCAAAAATGGTGCTTGAGTTTTTCTCTGCTAAATGTTCTTATATTTTAGTGCTATATTTAAATTTACAATTTTCGTTTCGTCGAAAATTGAATGCCGAAATGGTTGCAATATTACGAATTAGATTTTTTTTCTGATTTAGTTTTCATGATATTTCTGGAAAACAATATTTGTAAATTCAATAAAAACAACAAATAATATAAGTGACGTCAAAGTATTAAAAGTAAAAGGAAAAGAAACTAAAAAAAAAATCTCTAAAAAATAAACATTGGAAACGCAACAAAAACATTCAAATGAATTCGATAAAACGACTCGTTAGAACCTGTAAATAGAATCTCAACCAATAATATTATTAATTAATATGCTTGATTTTTGTTCTATGCACGAACCAAGATCAAGTTGCAAATGTTTGTTTCTCATTCAAAGTAAGAATTTATACAAAATCTAGAAAATTATGAAAAAATCACTCATCCACAAACACAAAAACCAACAAACTTTATAGCAATGAGTGTAGATGTATTGTACATTCATCAAACAAAACGAAAATGGAATGAAATCTCGTAGAAATGTATTATTTGAAAATTATAGACTATATAAGTATGATAAGAATTTAAAATTACAAAAGAAGAACAACAAAGTATAAACTGTATAGAAATGAAGTGGACAGCTTGCACGAATGTGTTTAATATGTAAAATTAAATTATATTTATAAATATTTAATTATAAAGTTGTAGCATCTACTTATACACACACACACAATAGATAAGGGACAAATTAAATAAAAGTAGAAAACAGAAATAAACAGCAATTATGTTGGAATTATGTAAAATATTAATTTTAGGAATTTCAATGTAAAATATTATAATTGTAAATTCAATAAGATGATCAAAAGGAATGGAAAATGGAGAGAAATTATAGAAAAAAAAAACAAAATCGAGAAAAAATCTGATAATTTTCAATATATGAACGTAATGCGATTTTAAATTGGTTGTTTTAATTAATAATGTAAATGTAATTGGTGCACAATAGGCCTTTTAAAAGGCTTCGTTGCTACTGGGACCATTTTACCCATACCACTTTACCCAATCTACAATTTATTGACGAAGGCCCATAAAACAAAGGAAAGGAAAACAAAAGGTGTGGTTTTTCGAACATCTATCCGGTGCAGATTAGGATATCTCCAATAACAACTTAAACCTGTACGGGTCAGTGGCGCAACTGACCTGCACTCAAAAAATTGTACAAATGTACCAAAAAAAACGCCTATTGGTATGCATAACGTTAATTTGACAATTGCTCTCAATTTCCCACGATGACGCATTAATCTTTTGGTACAGTTCATTCGTAATCTAGACGACCGTATTCATAATTGCTTATCATGGACTGAAATGAAGAAGTCGGACGCAAACTATCAATTTTGAAAGCCAATCAGGGGTAAAAAAGATAACATTTAACGAGACCGAAGCGACGACTTATTTCGACTTAAGGTCGACATACACGACATGCATTTGGTCGCGAGCATGCATCGAACCACGTCAAAATCAATAGAACAGTGGAAATGAGGAAATTTTTTTCTAAAATGCTTGTCGTGTATGTCGACCTTAAGTGGTGACACTAAAACTTCAAATAGGCAACAGCCTGCATTATGCATTAAAAGTTTCCTATATGGTCAGCTTGAGCAGAGGTTAATCGATGGAGTTACGATGAAGGCACATTACTTCCGCCATTTGAGACGAGTTAGCTCTTTTTACCACAACTTTATAGGGGAGACTGGATCTTGTCTATTCCTAAAATCAACTAACTAACCCTGTGAGGGTATAATATTTGACCAAAATTTACCAGTTACCATTTATTTTAGATAACATTTGCAGGAAAGGTAGGCGTTCCTTGGTCGGACTATTTTAATACCTACCAACTGGATCCTTTTACAAACATTTGGCCAAAATATCAAGTCGCTAAACTGAGCGCACGATGGATCACGTTCGTCTGTTGCGTTACGTGTTTTATGTTAAGCGGTTTGAGTCTATGGTTTGCAGCCAAAGGCGCGAATCTGTCAATTTGACAAATGCTCGGATGTTGTCGTATCAAAAAGTTGGGTCGATTAACTTGAACTCTTTTTTGGACTCAAAAAGAGAATAACAACCAGATTTTTTTTCGAGCAATCTTGCTCTGAAATTTAAAAATTTTTGCAGTTTTTTCTTTCCATTCCGGGACACAATGCTGACTGCGAAAGGGTTTTCTCGCAAATTAATACTCTATGGGGTGACAAACGAAATCGTATGTCGGTTAAAACAGTTCGAAGTATTGCAATGGTTCAATTCAATTTCAACAAAGTGCCTTGCGAAGATTTCTACAAAATTTCTCTCACACGCAGAAAATGAAAATTTATTAAAAACCAGAGGTCCGAAGCGTATATACCCTAGACTTCTACAGACCTAGTGGTGATACCAAAACTACAAAAAGTAAGTCGAAAGTGATCGTAGTTCAATAATATTTCAATTTATGACATTTGTAGGGGAGGTAGGCGTTTCTTTGGCCTGATTATGCTCATCTTACTAGAACTTAAGCAGCTTCTCATCTGAAGTTTAGGAACCAAAAATCAGCTGCCTACGTCAATTGGCTCAAGAGTTATGGACAAATACCCTGAAAAGTAGGGCAATGCGGGGCTCTTTTCTAGAAAAGTACCGTTATTTGCAAACTGATCATTCTCATTCTTACAGGAAAGTACAACATGACCCTATCAAGCGATCTGCCAAAGGTACAGCTTTTCGCGTTTATTCAATCGAGAGTTACAGATTTATTTAATTATTTTGAATATGTAGAGGAGGAAGGCGCTCCCTTAGACGGATCACACCCATTTTCAATACCAACCAACTAAATTATGCTACGAAAATTTCAAGCCTCTAGCTTTATTCTATCAAAATTTATCGTGCGAAGGGACAGACAGACGGACAGATAGACAGACAGGCATGGCTAAATCGAATCAGGAGGTGACCCTGACATTTATATATATGCATTGCTATACCTCCGGAGCCTCTTTTAAGGTGTTACATATTTTCGTCGTCGTGGAAAAATAATATACTGTTATACTACCTATATATGTGCGGAGTATATCTTTCTTATAACACAGACTGTACTAAGCTCCATCTCGAGCCATCAATGACAAGCACTAGCACTAGCGGATTCTCGAACCTTCTTCTGTAATCTTCGTTGATTAGTGGAAACCCGAGTCTAGAAACATCTCGAAACAGAAATCCAGTATAAAAGGCAGATGTCAACAGCATGTACGGATAGTTCTCACCGAAAGCTCATTGGTGACAGTATCCGCTCGTAAGCGGAAAGGAGGATAATCGTTATCCACCTTTAACGAATAGTTAGAGCTAGTTTGACATTGGTTGTTAGTTACGTGTGTGTAGTTCATTTAAGTAAATAAAGTGTGTGTGTTTTTCAATCGAAGTGTTTTCATATTCAGCGCAAGAATATCTTTGGTCAGAGAAAACTTTACAATACCCTATTAGATTAGATTGTAGGGTGGGCGTTGAACCCCTAAAGGGTTCAGAGCATAGAGACCGAGTGGCCCATTGTGCTAAAGCCCTGGCCTAGACCCGTCGATCAGTTTCATCGAGCTAATAAATTTGCTCAGGAGAAATAAATGAAGCCCAGGCGATATCATTAGCCTCCGGGTAGGCTGCTCCGAAGCAGTCTCTACTTAACCAAGACACAATCCCTTAGCAAAGACGAAAACTTACTCCGTTAAATGGTTCTGGATCGTTTTTCTCGTCGCTTAACCTGCTCTGCTCTGCTCTATACGAAAAAACGCGCCTGTAAAATCGAATTTTCACCAAAACACCATTAGTGAAGACAACAACACCATATAGTCCGAATTTTTCATTCCAGTTCTGCATGGCAAGTGGAGCTAAAATTACTAGTCGCGTTTTTTTTCATACAGAGCAGGTTAAGCGACGAGAAAAAAAAACGATCCAGAGCAATTTAACGGAATAAGTTTTTGTCTTTGCTAAGCGAGTGTGTCTTGGTTTAGTTAGAATTCAAATGTCAACTAGAATTTCAAGAGAAAACTTAAATCCTTAGTACATATACAATCGGAAAAATTTCCTTTAGGCAGCAAAATTATTTTGTATGTTTACTATCCCAAATAATTACACAAAACGGACATTTTATTGAGAGGAAATGAATTTTTTTGCGCTTCCCAAACTGTAAACTGTTCTAAAATTTCGCCGCCTGCGCAGCCTGCATTTCAAATGTGGAACTATTTAACAGAATAGAAAACCTGCACTAACGTTCTAACTACTAAAATGGCTAATACGACGCGTTTATATTGTCGTGAGTTAGCTCGAATTAGTTAATACTCGAAGATAGTTCCGCGGCATAAGCAAGGCCAGTTTTAAAATTTTTATTTTGTTTTGATCAGGTTTATTATACCCCTTCACACACACGCGAAACACAAATGAAAGCGCAAGTTGATATCAACGAACTCTCTTTATATTACGTTTACACTATCCCCAGATTACTTCATCTGAGGCGGCTGATTTAATCTGGAACTGTCAAATATGTATATACAATTTTAAACTCACCACACCCAGATTAAGCAGCAGATGAAGTAATCTGGGGATAGTAATATTAGTCGTTTCGGATGTGTTCTGAATTTCGACCTTACCCATCTGGTAGCCCTAGTTAAATCACTTTTGAAGCCCGCCACACATGAATGCGCACAACCACGACCGAACTTCCATTGAACCATCAAATTTCATAGAACGGTGGCAACGAGGAGATTTTTTTATTGAGTTTGAAGTTGTTCGATGCATGCTCTCGACCAAAATGCTTGCCGTGTGTGTCGTGCTTAATTCACGGTATAAATTGGCCATTGTGATTTAGGTTGTAGTCTTTGATCGGCTTGTGTCCTAAAACGGTTGTAGGCCAAGCTACGAACTGTTCTATCGACCATCTCCTCACAATTATAGTTCAATGTTCACCGATTCCAAGTTGACACTTGACGGTCGGCCATAACCTAAACTTAGTGTTTTGATGCAGGTTCTTTGAAAATGTCGGCGATAAAACGGTCGCAGGTGAATGTCTTTTATAATTTGAACGAGATAATAGTTTAAGATTTTCTCTTTTTTTTCTAGCAATGGGCGACATTTGCTCGAACATGGCACATCTACGACGCAACTTGGCAAAATCCCTTCCAGTCGGCACAGGTTATAAAGAAGCACTTAATGGGTCTCCATAAGCCGATATACCATCCCACGAGTGAGTTTTCATTGTTTTATAGAAGTTTAACAAGCGTGCAATCGGAATTACATTTTCCGGTCAACATTTTTTATTTAATTATCATGGCGAAATTAATGCAGTCGACCTTCCCCGACAGTGGGACAGCAATATTCTGAGGAATCTATTGCTAACCTATAGTATGGTTAGTGAGAAAATTTCTTCCGGGAAAGATATATGATAAATCTTATCTGTAGGATATTTTTCAGCTGATAATAATGGGTAAGATCAGAAGGTGCACACTGTTGCATTTTGCTCCTACTGAACGGCATGAATCTGTGAGATTTTTGCTTGACTCTTTCTTAACTTTACACATTTTTTTTGCGTTCGCACAAAAGTGCATTTCCCAATTCATTATTCAATCGTTGCGCAACCCATTCCAATGGCTTATTATTCCGTACACTATAAAACCGGGAAAGTAAAATTGTGTGATGTGAACCTTTCTCAAGGTAGTATGCATTCTGAAGCAGTGAACATTAAGAAACGACATTATTTTCTCTATGAAAATAAAAAATTTCGAAAAATACATTAAATTGCATTGGTTCCTTAGCGACTCGTGCAGTTCAGGCTATGTAAGAAAAATATGAAACAAAATTTCGTTTAGTTTTGAAACTTGGCACAATGAATGTGGAGAATCCTCTGAAACACGTAGAGCTTATGACTAGATTCCTACTGCAAGCGAAGTCGATAAGTCGCTGGCTGTTGTCGTTACATTTTTCATGGAGACTATAGCCTCCAGTGGTTCCCCGGTGCCAACTTTCATTTCCGACTTTCGCGTTAAAGTCTCCCAGCAGCAGTTTGACGTCGTTTGCTGGAAGTGAATCGAAGAGAGTCTCAAGGCGGGCGCAGAACTCGTCTTTTACTGCGTCTTCTTTAACTTCAGTAGGGGCATGCACATTGATGAGCCAGAGATTGAAGAATCGAGTCTTAAAGTGAATCGCACACAGCGGTTCATTTATGGGTTTGAAGTCAGTAATGTGCGGCTTGAGGTGATTGTTCACTATAAATGCTACTCCAAACTCCTTGCGGCCCGATGGTTTGCCACTTGTAAAAATTGTGTGCGATTTCTTGTCATTGATCTCGCTGCCAAGCCAATTTGTTTCCTGGACTGTAGTAACGCTCGGTTTGCAATTTTCGACCTGTTGATTTGTTCAGGGAGCGTACATTCCAGGATCCGAAAGAATAATCCTTTAGTCGTTTGCGTGGTCGTCGTTGCTGATCCGTCCAACGTGACGTGGATTGGTTTTTACAAGGACGAGTTGTCAGCACATCGCTCGACCCTATTCAGGGGATGGCCTTGGAGATAGCTGCTGCAGATAGTTTCATATACGTACTGGAGTTCACACAACTATGTTGCAAGTCCAACTACACAAATCATTCTATCCTACTAAACCTGAAACGCTTAGGTGCTTGTCAGCCATTCAGGCTACAGCTATCCGCCATTTTCCAAAATGGCCTAACGCTAAGACTTGACCGTCAGCGGTTTGACACCCTGTCGTTACCACGTGGATGACTATGGAAAGGGTCTTTTGCCCCCCAGCAATACGTGGTGGGCTGTTACCGAAGTGAGCACCCAAACTTCAACCTCATGGACAAGACGCCGCCGCCAAGCCATGTTAGGCGTGACTTGAGGTACCTAGAAAGAGATGTCCAGATGTACAAAAGGGTGCCCTTTGATAGCGGCGCACACAGGTCAGCCATCGCAGCGATACATCAGGAGGAGGTTCTTCAATCGATCGCGAGTTTAGGTCCGAATCCAGTTCTCTCGCCCATACCACTAACGATATCTGCGGAAGAGGAAAGACTTCCAAGAGCAACGAGGTCGACACTCGCCCAAACTTTGGTTAGGCTGGTGTACACGACTGACAGGGCATCTCAAACATCTGTCCTACTCAATTGTCCTAACCCCTTGTGGGGCATAGCGCGTCAACATGTGACCCAGTTGACGTTCCGTTGGCATAAACTGGTTTCGAAGAATGCAGTTGTCAGCATGCACCTTCTGCACATCCTTGGCCACGAACGTCGTCGTGGACGGGATTCGAACCCGAAACGCCGGTAGTCAAACATGAGACTGATGCCTCAACACACTGTGCTACCGGTCTGTTCTGCTTGTAATGGAGCAGCTCATGACATGGACCACATCTTTCACTGCCCAGCTGCACCCACGCACCTGACTCCCAGATCGCTATGGGAGAACCTCATAGAAGCAGCTAAATTTCTATCCCTCGACTTCGGGGATGACGACGACGAACCGTAAGCGCTCCTGTGGCAGCCGGTTCTACGCACCGGAGCGATCCGTTCATCAGAACGGCCAAAAGCTGCCAAATCGCCTTCGATGCCAAAAGGAAGTGTGTATGTGTACTATATGTCCAACTCCGTTTTTTATAAATATTGGGAGGGATACATCTCGGTGCAACTGCTCTCAATCCTTCCACACTGCGCCGGCACTGAACGTAACCCATGGTCCTTGGATCTGCTGCGTTTGCAACAATGTGTTGCACCCAAATGCCACATCTGTGAGATGCAACTGCTGGGATGAGTGGTCTCATGTGAGGAACTGCTCCGGGCTCCCTTCACTGCTAATCAGTGTAGAAATAGAAGGCAGCAACCTTCAACCCCGTCTAGTACGCCATATTCTTCGTAAGAAGCGCCCAGACAAGCTTCCAGTCATCCCCGGTAATTGCAGCGAACAGTTACAGCCATAATAGAATATCGATGTCTAATCTTACGCCCGCGCCACCTATCGCCAACTTTGACATGCTCTCACTAGTGCAGCTAAACCGTAATGGACTACAAAACAAAATTGCTGAGTTAACATCGTTCATGGACAGACACCAGACACATCATAGTAGGAGACATACAGGAGACGAAACTCCACTTTAATTCGTCCTCAACTCTCATGATAACTACGCTGTTATAAGGAAAGACCGATTGACCAACGCAGGAGGAGGGCTTGCTTTCCTTATTCACCATTCCGTGCAATATCGGGAAATTGACATCTCTATTAATGATAACATCATGGAAGTGCAGGCCATTGCCATACAATCAGGCAACATTGATATCGAAGTCTACAATGTTTACATACCACCGGTGTCCAGCTGTTCCTCGGGATACAATGCCAGTATCAATAATTTCCTCACTGGTCAACATTGTCTTTTGCTTGGCGATTTTAATGCTCACCATGAACTCTGGCATTCCAACCTTGACAATGACGTCAGAGGCATATCAATGGCAGAACAAGTTGATGCTTCAGATTTCTGCCCACTATATGATGACACTCCCACCCGTATTGCTGGTACCTGTTCCAGTTCACCTGATATTACGATATCATCTGACCGTCTATCAATCGCTATCAGGCTTCACAAACCAACAAACACTCTACCTGCCGAACACCGCACGTTTGTCAACCACAACAAGGCTGACTGGAACAGTTTTCGAACTCACACCAATGCCAAGTTTCTTGCTCTGCCAACTCCAACTGATGTACGCAAGGCCGAGTTCAACTTAAGGAAAGTCCTGAATAAAGTGGCTATAAAATTTATTCATGCAGGACGAATACCGAAAGTTAGGTCTAACTTTCCCACCTCAGCCGCCAGATTGGCAGATGAAAGGGATCAAATCAGAAGCAATAACCCTGACGATTCAAGAATTCATGAACTGAACTGCGAAATATATAAGCTAGTAGCCGAACATAAGACACAAAAATGGAGCAATCATCTGAACAGCTGTAACTTGACAACAGGCGTCAACAAATTATGGTCCACAGTCCGTGCCCTTCTAAATTCAACAGCGCTAGCTACTTCAATAAGCAATTTATTGAGCATCCTACATCTGACAGTCATAAGCGCATAATTCGTAGGAAAATTCACAACCGAACCGCCGACCACACGCCATGTTTTTGAAGTAGCTGCATCTATCAGAAAAGCGAAAAACTCAAAAGCCATGGGACCTGATGGCATCTCAATGGTTATGATCAAAAACCTCGATATACCAGCAATCGAGTACCTTACGGCTACATTCAACATGTCCATCTCTTCACTGATCGTTCCTGAGTTCTGGAAAAAAGCGAGAGTGATCCCAATTTTGAAGCCGGGCAGAAAAGCGACACTAGGCGATTCCTACCGGCCCATTACACTTTTGTCACCAGCTGCCCAAACGCTAGAGGCTTTAATACACCCTGTTCTTATGGACCACATCCAGCTAGAAGCTCATCAACATGGCTTCCGAAGGATGCGCAGTACAACAACGGATTTGGATGCCATTACATCCCGCATTCACGTTGGCCTTAACCAGGCCTGCCCTTGTCATAGAACCATTCTTGTGGCGTTTAACCTGTCGAAAGTCTTCGACACAGTCAACCACTTGTAATCGACGGATTGGTGGACATCCGAAGATGCCCATGGGGACGGAGCCTAAGGTAGCATAATGACCGTGAAGGTCGGACTGTACCATCTGGCGAAGAAAAAGGCCCCTCAACGAGCTAAGCAGCGGCCTATGCTTGCTGTAGCTCAGTTCGGGAGATGTGGGCGGGGTTTTCGCCGCTCGTTGCTCCTGTCCTTTACGTATTGACAAAAATTCATAGGCCTGGGGAAGACAACACAAACATGGGAAGTAAAAATGGGGAATGATGAAAAAAATGAGGCGATAAGGATGGAATGGTTGGCGGACGGCGCAGATTACCTCGCGTTTGCATCAGGGTCCAGGCGTAATGGGACCTCTCGGCCAACTATCTCGCTGGTAGGCAGTCCTACACGGAGTTCAACAACAGCAAGTCGAAGCTCAGGGAAATTAAGCAAGGGGAGGAGTATTATCTCCCGCCTTGTTTAATTTATATCTATCATGATTTCCAACACCTGATGATCTCCAATTAATTACGTATGCTGATGATTGTTCAATTAAACAGGAAACGACATCAATGAAATGTGCGAGCTAATTAATGACCTTATTGAGCTTAAAAGCAAGAACTTAACTGTGTCAGCTTCCAAATCATCCGCAACCCTGTTTACCACCTGGACAAAAGAAGTAATAACGCAGATTGAGATATATATAGGCAATGAATGCATTCTCACCTCCATTCACCCTTGGGGTTACCCTGGATAACATGGCGACCTCATCTGCCCATGCCACAACTATATGCAACAGAATGCGTGGCAGGAATAAAATCCTAAAATCCTTGGCCGGTAGCACATATGGAAAAGTTAAGGAAACGCTACTGGTCACCTACAAACCGGTGGGAATATCTGTGGTCAACTATGCTGCTTCTGTGTGGTCTCAGGACCTATGTGACACACAGTGGAAGCACATTCAGACTTGTCAAAATGCCGCTCTCCGTGCCGTAACTGGATGTCTCCTGATGTTTCCCCAAGACCACCTACACTAGGAAACAAAGACGTTGCCTATCAGAGACCACAACAAGCTCCTTGCGAAGCAATATTTAGTAGGCTGCTACCGGAGGAAACATCCTAACTTCCATCTAATTGATAAGACTCCGCCACCAAGAAATGTTTGGCGTGATCTGAGGGACCTTGAGCGCGATGTCCAGGCATATAAAAGGAATCCTTTCAATGTCGCCGCCTGCAAATCCGCCATCCCATTCCTCCTTCAGCAAGAGGTGCATTCTGTTATGACTGTGGTGACGATTGTAAATGTACGGCTCGTCGGCCGGTAAGCTGAGGGTTCATCGCTACAATCATGTTTGAAAAGAAACAGATAAAAAGGAGAGGCCGGCACAACTGGATGCCGCTGGCCAGGTGGATAGTGAGCTGATATAGGTTCTACCTTAAAACTACTATAGGCTTTTACCCAGGTGTGCCGCCAAATAGGCACTTACTTTATGGTGAGGGCTAAGGATGCCGACAGGGATAGGCACACCAGTAAGACAACAGTTATCTAGAGACTGATTATTATTTCCACAATTTGTTCTATTTTTAAACAAAATTGCTTAATGCTAAATCCGCTTACCTAATGAAAAATTGACAAATGCAGATGAATATAAACACGAAGTTCAATGCATGTAAAAAAAACTTAGAGTAAGCAAAACGTAAAAGTTTACCGTGAATAAGAAGTGCATTGGAATGGAGGTGTCGAATAGCGTTTGTGCAGAATATATAAAACGTGATGTTTCATATGGCAAATATTTGAAATGCGGAATTTAGCGTTATGGGAAATTGAGAAGAGTTGAAGAATAGAGGATAGTGCGGGTGATGTGTGAATGTACACTAATTACGGGATTAAAATTACGGATTAAAACCAAATCCAGTACTTTTGGCGCAACCACCACCCATAGCACCTGAAGAGAAGAGGCTTCCTTGAGCCACCAGGACGAAACTTGCCCAACTTGGTTCAAGCTGGTGTTCACGCCTCAACTCTTATCTATCCCGTGTTGATGAAAACATCCAAAACATTTGTCCAGCCTGCAACGAAAGACCTCATGACGTAGACCCCATTTTCACGTGCCCAGCTGCACCCAGACAGCTTACCCCAAGGTTGTTGTGGGAAACCCCATCGAAGCAGCTACATTCCTTGGCCTTGACACCGAGGGGCTTGAAACGGAATTAAACATATAACACACACCCACACTGCAATTCTGACCATCGCTACAACGACGACGAACTGTAAACACACCGAAATTCCGACCATTTTTACAACAACAACAACAACAACGTCGTCCCGTCTGCGACGACGCACATGTTAAAGACTAGATCAGGAATTATATGGTTTCATGACAGTACCGACCGTTCTTGCAACCTTAGCAAAAGGTACGATTCGCTCGGATCTGAGTCATTAATGAGTCGATCGCCCTGAATTTTAAATGTTATACATGAAATATTCAAATTATTATATATATATATATATAATTATATGATGTGAGCTGCCTTTGTTCAAAAAAATACAGAACGAATTAAGCAGCAAAGAAACGATAGGTAACAGAATTCATTTGTTCAGAACGTGTATTCGGTTAGTCTTGGAAATTTAATCTAAATTTCAAGAGAAAACTTAAATTCTAGTATGTACATCAAGGGTGTCAAACTCAAAGGCTGGCATGGGCCAAATAACACAAGCTAAGTAAGGGGTGGGCCGCAGAAAAAAAAATGACAAAAATTTCCATAGAAACTTAAATTTTATTTGGTATTACATATTTTATAAATTCAACATGAATGAGCAAAATGAAACAAACTGAACAATGATAATGAAATTATATATAAAATAAACACGATGTTAATATTATTTTTTACTTCCTGACACTTGGCATCTCTTCTCTGCTACTAATTTTTCTACTTGGGGAGAAATGTTATTCGCACTGATGACTTTTAGAACTGACCCAAGGTGGATGTCAGTAATTCTCGATCTGGCTGGAGATTTATTTCCTTTCATTATTGAAAATAATTGCTCGCAACGGTAGGTACTTCCGAACATAGAAATTATTTTATATGCCAATTTTCAAACCTGACGGGCAAATATCTGTAAAAATTAGGAATGCCAACTTCAATGTATTTGGGCTTCAAATCTACTCAACTCAATTGCCCTAACCCCTTGTGGGGCATAGCGCGTCAACTGTTCCATGTGACCCAGTTGACGTTTCGTTGGCATAAATTGGTTTCAGAGAATGCAGTTGCCAGCATGCATCTCCATGGCCACAAACGTTGTCGTGGACGGGACACTGTATCTCAATTGCTTCCATTTGCATTTCATTAGGTACTGATTCTACATTTATTGAAAATAATGAAGTGAATAGAGAGAACTTATTTTCCAATAATTTGAAATCCGCAAATCTAGTTTCAAATTCATTTATAAGACCTAAAATTTTTTCTGCGTATTTTTTATATGTTGCCGTTTCACTTAAACTTGATTTGTTTATGTTGCATGTTGGAAAGTGCGTTAAATCTTGATTTGTTAGCTGTTTTTCCCATAGAAGTAACTTACATTTGGATGCTCTAATTTGGTCACACATATTCGTAATAAGTTGGTCTTGTCTTGCAGCTTTAAATTCAAATCATATAAGTGTTTAGTAATATCAATCATGAAGGATAAATCTTGCAACCACATTTTATCAAAAAACAAACTGGTATCTTTATTTTTGCTTACTAAGAACTGACATATTTCTTCTTTCAAGTCCCAGAATTGTTTAAGAATCTTTGAGCAGGAGAGCCAACGTACCTCGGTATAGTATGACAAACCGGAATAACAGCTGTCTGATTCACTTAATAAAGCAGAGAACTGTCGCTGATTCAAACCTCCAGATTTTATGAAATTAATTGTTTTTTTGATAGGCGTTAAGACATGGTCCATATTCATCACCTTGGCGCATAATACTTCTTGGTGTATGATGCAATGCGTATGATGAATCTCGGGCCCATTATAAATTTCACTTCTTTTTTTTTTTTAAGTAATGCAACAAAACCATTATTTTTCCGGTCATAGAAGGAGCTCCATCTGTAGCTACAGAAGTCAATTTTGACAGAGGTAGACTATATTTTTCTAGCAGATTGATTATAGAATCAAATATATCTTGACCCGTACAAGTGTTATGCAGCGGTACCAGTTCTAGAAATTCCTCGAATATGTTGAAATCAGCGTCACAAGCACGAACAAATACAGCTAATTGAGCTACGCCCCCAATGTCCGTACTCTCGTCACAAGCAATTGAAAAAGCTTCAAAACTTGATGACTTAGCTTTGATCTGAATACTTAAATTTTCAGCCAAATCAGTAATTCTTTCCGCAACTGTATTTCGAGACAATGGAATTCCTTGAAAAGTTTTTACATTTCCAGGACAACAAATTTCAGCAGCTTTAACCAGACATTCCTTGATGAAATCACCGTCAGTAAATGGTTTCGAGTGTTTAGCAATCAATTCCGACAAGACGTAGCTTGCATGTACCGCCATTTCACTTTCTTGTGTGGGCTTAGTAAACATTAACTGTTGCTTTTTTAGTTTTATTTTCAGTTCCTTCAATTTTTCATGTCTCATTAATCCCTGGTAATTATCATATATTGATTTATGTTTTTCATAATGACGACTGATGTTGTATAATTTTAGTACACTAATAGCATTATTACATATCATGCACACTATTTTATTATTCACAACAACAAAAATCCAATTCCCACTTTTCTTGGAAATTTCGATGTTCATCAACAATTTTTCGCTTATTTGTACTACCACTTGCTTTCGATAGAGACATTCTGAATATAAAGGGCTGAAATAAGTGAATAATTCTTGAAGTTCTTTCAAATAGTATTTTCAAAAATATCAATATTTTTTTTGAACATTAACTTACCAGACACTGAATAATTCCACGAATTAATAAACTTTTTCCGAAAAATTAATACTTCGTAATTAGGGAAGGGCCGATATTGGATCACAGTCAGAGTCACTACTAGTTTCAGTTACTACTAGTCAGAGTCACTTCTAGTCACAGTCACTATTGGTCACAGTCACAACTGGAGATGTTCCCCGTCAAGAATAGTTCCCCGAGTTGGTTATGGTTACAAAAGGCTGATTGCACTTGAAAAAAATTCATATTTGTGTAAGCTGAAGAGTTTTGGATTTCAAAATATATTAAGAGTTAGATTTCAAAGCACATCATATTATCGATTAGAATTTATCATAAACATGTCAAGCTAGCATTCTTCCCCGAATGAAGTAGACTAAACAAATTTGTCGTAATACTGAGATGGAATGGACTCGGCTCAATTGGGTCAGTAAAAAGAAAACTGATTAGAGAAACCATTCTTTATGTTAGCAGTCCGACCATTCTGGGAAGAATTCTATGCGAAGATTGGGCATGCATTGTATAGCATTGAAGGAGAATAAACGGATTAAAGTTATAACGAAAGACGGACTCTGTCATTTATTGAATTTTGTGAAAAGGTAGTTTGAGTGATCTTACATTTGTATGATTTTCAAGATTTTTGACTGTACGATTCTGGTATGAGGATTGAATGTACAATAAATCACTTCGAATGAGAGTACATACCAACTTCAGTACGGCTGGATTTTCGATTACTAAAGTATTGACGGCTAGTAACGGTGAATGGTGTGCCTTCCGCTAATGCCGGCTAGTCACGATGCTTGAGTATACATTATGTGTAATCTGTATTTTGTGCAAATGTATCGCGTCGTATCCGTATATACAGAATCATCAACATTTGTAGATGAGTTAATATTTGATATATTAATTAAGTCGGATACTTGCAAAATATGCCGTACATTGAAATGTGGCAAGTGAACGGCGCGTAAGATGACATAATATTTGCATTCCAACACATTGGCTTGACCTGGTCCGGGCCGCACAAAAAGGCGCGGCGGGCCGCATGCGGGCCGCGAGTTTGACATGCCTGGTACATCCTCTTGAAAATACAATCGAACGATATTTTTGGGCAGCAGAATCACTTTGTTTTCTTCTTATTCCATACAATTACACAAAATCAACATTTTATTCAAAGGAAGTAAACTGCATAATAGAACTGCATGGCATGGAGCGAATTCCAACTATTTCTACCTGAAAAGTCGCTTACGGTACACTTTTTTTTTGCACCAGCTGTCCATCGATAATTATCGGTGATAATGTTGTTAGTGTAATGCATTTAATGTTGTTCTATTCGGGTAGTTCTGGCAACTAACACTTCGTCTTTGCAGCTTCAAATTATTATTTTAAATTAATTAAATTTATTTATTTTTTATATTCAGACGATTGCGGGGATCATGTGGTTGTTATCAACACCAACGAAATTGCTCTTCCCGGTGACGAATGGGTGAAGCGTGTCTATTTCCATCATACAGGCTATCCAGGTGGGGCAAGTTGGACATTGGCCTGGCAGCTACATGAAAAGGATCCAACGATGGTAATGTGGAAAGCTGTTTACAATTCAATGCGCGGAAACCTACAACGTCGCCATACAATGCAACGACTACATCTTTTCAAAGATGATAAAGTGCCACCGGAAATCTTAGAGAACGTTACAAAGCAAATTAGACAATTACGACCGGTGCCGACACGATTAGACCACATTGATAAAGAAACTTTGGAGAATTTCCCAGCCATTATGGATTATCCCAAGGACTATGTGTTACGGTGAGGCTAAAGCGAGTTATGTATTTAATAGTAGTTATTCTTATTACGGCTGTATGCAACTTTGAAAGTTATGGTGTTAAATAAAATGTGTGAAAACAATAACATTTTTTTATTATTGACATTTTGAATACAATGTAAAGTGAAGAAGTGAGTTGATATAGATGGACTTATATTTACATACACTAGTAGGCTTCAATTCAAACATATTTGTTTATTGAAAATTACTTAACATGAATCAATATACAGTAGAATGAATACTTTTTGATGAATTCAAAAGGAAAGAGTATATGAAAATGAAAAATCTAGTTAAAAGCTATTTGAGCAATCAAGTAGAAATTAAAACTTGTACGTTTGTAAGCCAAACGAATAATCAAATATTACATACAATCAAATTAAAAGCTTTGAATTAAAGATTAGATGTAAAGATAATTGAATAGATTAAAGCAATTATTAAATAAAAAACTCCGCCGAAGCCTGTTCCAAGCCATGGTTGTGAAAGGAGGAAGGAAGGATAGCTTTAACCTGAATGGCTGAGTTACACCTAAGCGTCTCAGGTCAGTAGGGTGTCGTAAATTACGTAGTCAGATGTGTGAACTTTGGCACGTTATGAACCACCTGAAGCAACTATCACCGAGGCCACCCCTGGATAAGGTTTAGCGATGGGCAAACAACCCAACCTTGTTAAAAATACTCCATGTTAAGAAACCTGGAACATAAGCCTCGGATTGGACAGATCAACAACGACGTCTTAGCAAACGTTTAACGGGGCCGCGAAGACCCTCTGTCAACAAGTCGATAATTACAAGCTGAGCATCACTGCAGTCCAGGAAACAAATTGGATTGGCAGGGAGATAGACAACAAGAATTCGCATGGCAGCCGGTTCTACGCACCGGAGCAACCCGTTCCACAACGGCCAAGAGCTGCCGAAACCCTTCAATGCAGAGGAAGTGTGTTTGTATGTTACATGCCTCGTATCGTCTTTTTTTATGTTCTGCTCTCAGTGCTCCGGGGATGACGACAAACCGTAGGCATGTACAATAACTAACCAACACCTCGAATTCCAACCATTGCTACAACAACAACAACCAAAAATTCGCACACAATTTTCAAAGCGGCAAACCATAGGAGTTTGGACTTGCATTCATGGTAATCAAGCAGCTTAAGCCACACATTATTAACTTCAAACCTATTAATGAAAGGTTGTGTGCGATTCGCATTAAGACACGTTTTTTCAACCCCTGGCTCAACGCCCCTACTGAAGTTAAGGAGTTACAGTGAAAGACGCGTTTTATGCCCGCCTGGAGACACTGTTCGACTCACTTCCAACAAACGACGTCAAAATACTGCTGGGAGATTTTAATGCGAAATTTGGATCGAAAGTTGGCATCGGGGAACCACTGGTCCAAAGACGAGCTACTGGGAATATTGAATTGAATAATTAGACGTAAGAAACGGAAATATTTTGATGAAAACCTACCTAACAGAAACATCAGACATGCGTATAAACTAGTAAACACAATTAAGAACGGGTATCAACCCAGGACTAGCGTCTGTAAGGACAAGGATGGAAACATCATCAGCGACACCGATAACATCAATAAACGATGGGTGTCCTATGTTGAAGAGCTTCTGAATCCTACATCCAACGTCCCCATACAAAAAGCTCAAATCGATGGCGTTATTATTGATCATGGCCCCACTACACACCCTCCGACAGTAAACGAAGTTGATCTCGCCTTGCAGTCACTCAAACTAAATAAATCACCGGGTGCTGACGAGATTCCTGCTGAGCTGCTGATTAAATGCCATACACCAACTACTTCTGCGAATCTGGGAGGACGAGGTGATCCCAGACGATTGGCGCAGGAAAATCATCTGTCCCATCCACAAAAAGGGAGACAAATTGCGGTGTGAGAATTAGAGAGGTATTTCACTAGTCTACGTCCTACAAAATATTGAGGAAAATTCTGGAGAATAGAATAAAACCGTACGCCAAACGAGTCATTGGCAGGTATCAAAGCGATTCCAGACCTGATCGCTCCACAGCCGATCAGCTCTTTACCGTTAATCTATTCCTGCAAAAGTGCTCGGAATACAACGCTGACGTGTACCAAATCTTTGTCGACTTTAAGCATAGGACAGTACCGGTCGTGGTGTACTGTCCAATATCATGCGGTAATTTGGTATACCAGCAAAACTAGTACAACTAACAAAGATGACGATGACCAACTCCGTCTGACAGGTCAGGATCCAGAACAGGTTTACTGATCCTGTTGAAACACATACTGCTTTCAAGCAGGGCGATGGACTGGCGCCGACGATCTTCAACCTAGTACTTGAATACGCCAATTCGGTTAATGGATACAGACAACAGTGGAACGGAATTTATCTAGTCGTCACAATTGATAGCTTTGTTCGCATGCCTGAACAAGTGATGAACGGACGAGTTGACGGAGCGAGACTGCCAGGAAGACCGAGCGCTCGTTGGGAGAGCTCAGTATGTGCTGACGCCGAGCAACTACTGGGCTTCCAAGATTGGAGGACGCGGTCACGCGACCGAGATAATTGGAGGACAACGATCCAGGCGGCCAGAGCCCGACGTTGGGCTGTTGCGCCACGATGATGATGATGTTCCATATTTTGATTCTCGCCAATAATAAAAAAAAAATATGAAAAATTAATTCACGTCAGGAGTTTCATTTTGGCACTAAACCGAGTAGTTGTCCCGGATCATTAGAGAACATTGGAAGGCTGATTAAGTTACAGTGAAGGAGTTACTTACTCATTTCGAAGAAGAGTTGGTCGGATGAAAAAAAAAACAATCAGATGGCCAACCCCATTGGGTTGTATTGTAGCAAATTGCTTAGTCCTTAATCTAACCTGGCCAGATTACTTAATCTGAAACTGTCACTATCAGATTCATAGAAACGTGACGTTTCTGATTAAGCTGTTTAGTTTAGGTAACTTGGGCGACTAGTGTGAACATGGTGTTACCATTGAAGATAACTTGATTGCCGTACTTTTTTGTCAACGAAATTTCCATAATCCTTTTCCAGTTGTTAATCGCCGTAATTCCGCAGAAAATACGAGTATCTAAATCAAAACGTGTCACCATCATCTGTGGCTGCTGATGCCAGAAGTAGTTACAAAAGCAGGTGAAGGTTGCCATTGCCTTAGCTCTAAGGTAAAGTCGCTAGCGAACGCGAAAAGCATGACCAGCAAGTCCGTACATATTTCAATGACGGTACTAAGCCTTCGAAAACCAACGGACACCTGTTTGCTAGTGTCCACTAGACTACGTCTGGTATCTGTAATTTTGATGAATTACTTTGACAGTTTTTTATATTTAATTCAACTAAATACGGAGTCTATACGAGATCTCCTCATCTCACTATAGAGACCATATTTATTTTGCCGATTAAATCGCGTTCTAGCCAAGGACGTTCTTGTAGTTGAGATGAAGTCGAAGCCACCTTTTCAGGTTCAGACCAACTTATTTATGGTCTTATTGTTCACCTATAGCTAACAGCAACAAATGGCGAATTGTTTATTGCTAATTTGTTTATGGAGTGGGAATTAGGTCGCGACGCGATTAATGCTCATTTGCAAACTGTTCACTTCATAATCATGTTCTTTTCTTATTTTTTGTAATTGTATGAAAATGAGTTCTACGTAGAATTTGGTATGCAGAGGCCGAGGTGAGTGTGCTGCGAATTGAAGATTGTTCGCTAATGGAGTTGTTGGTTAGATTTATAAAGATTGGACAAGATCAAGTGACAAGTGTTTATATGAAATCTGTTAAACAGTTTCATGCATAACAGAATTTGTAATTTTGTAGCTTATCTAGCTAACGAATTCATGTAACAAATTTGTAGTTTGTCAAATTATAGCAGGCGCCATTAAAAAGGTTTTGTTGTTTTTTGTGTAGTGCTACCGCTTCAATGCAATTTTCAGTAGTGCAAACGTTTGATTGCAACAACAAAAGTCAGTAGTTGCAATTACTTGCAACTGTTTCGTGTGGACGCTCGCTCTCAGTTAAGCTCATAGTGAATGGGCTCCGAACGTTTTTTAAATTCGGTAGGTCTCCGAAATTAGTTATTTTGCTCTTTACGTCGTTTTCTTTAGCAAAAACCGCTATAACCCGAAAACTACGGCAGCTAGAGTATTGAATTTTGCTCTAAAATGCAGCTTATACGAGCACCTTACCCCTCAAATAGAAGCTTCGATTTTGAACCAGAAACTGCAAAAAAAAAACCTTGGAAATTTCAAAGCAAAGTCACCCGTTGTCTCCTTTTTACAAAAGCGACTATAACTCGGAAACTAGAGCAGCTAGAGGGTCGAATTGTAGAGAGGACATTCTTGGCAGTGAAGTGATATTCAGGCAAGATGGTTGTTATAAGAGATTGGTGTTTTATGATTCACGAATGAAGCAAGCTACTAATGATTTTATTTTATTACTTTTTGGGCATGAAAACAGGAACCAAATTTAGCAAACATCGGCAACTTTTGAATGGAGTGGTGATACCAATCATTTCGACGTAAGGGACATCTAGGGGCTTAAATTTGGTAATATCATTTACTAGGGTCGTCTTTGAAGTCTATACAATGAAAAGCACCCGAGATAAGACAGTTTAAAAAAAATGGCACTTAGGTTCGTTGGATTACACACGATTGTATTTTGGTCCTTTTGGAGGTCTGGGTCAGGACAAGGGACTCTCTGGTCATGAAATGAAACAGAAACCAAACATCGCAAATATGGGTATGTCCCGAATCGGGGGCGATGAGCTTAATGGACTGGAGTACAGTTGAAGACATTTCAACCCTTTGGTGAGTCAGAAGGAACTTCATGGACTTCTCAAGTGTAATCTAGTAACTATGGGTGTCGCCTGAATAGGAGTGGAGATGCTACTGCAAAAGATATTTTGAGTTCTTTAGTAAGGATCTAAGGTCGCGGGAACATCCCGTCCTCCAAGAAAAAAATGAAAAACGGCCAAGAAACACTGTTTACGCGACACAACGATTTCTCGTTTTTGTATTATTTCAACCTTCTATAGTTAAAACATTTTGCCGATTGATTTTGTGTGCAATGAAAAAGACACTTAAGCAAAATGAAAACGCCTGCAATGGACGATCCTTGTCGCTTGTTGACGCATGTGTCATTAAAATCCGTTTGGTGGGAAGCTTCATGAGCCTATGCCAAGTGATTTTGCTTCATTGCCCCGAATCCAGTTTTAAAAGCAACCCGCTAAGTTTTACATCCCCTGATTTAAGGTGTTTCTCGAAAAAATATTAAAATTAACTGTTCCAAAAAATTGAGAGCCACCGCCCTAACCTACACCGGATAAATGTTCAAAAAAAGATACCTAGGGCCGTTTTCACAATGTCTGGTTAAAGTTTATCCTAAAGATAAACAGTACTCATCCTCCAGTTAAAAATTTATCGGACGATAATTCCAAACAGCTGGTACGGGCTGCTGAGATTTTGACAGCTGGAACTGTTTACGTGCACATTCCAATGAAATAATTAAACTGGTCACAAAGAACAGAGTTCTGGGAATTCTTTCGATGGAAGAGGATTTGAAACCAACTCTACCTCAAATTAATGCTGAGAGACGGTACAGACGTAGACTGGCGCAGAATTCCGGCAAGAAAATCAGCTGACTTTCTACTGTATTAGCTGATTTTTCTACTTACGCTTAGGTTTAATTTAGTGTCCTGGATAGCAACTAGCATTGGCTACGTTTATGCCGTGGAACTATGTTTCAGTATTAACTAATTACATCAAACTCACCACGATGTAAACATGTCGGATTAGTTGATTGGACTAGCTCTTAGCTCTACTTGCGATACGGTATTGAACTAAATAAAATAATTTAAATTAGGTTTGTGTTTTCGTTGTTGACGCTTGTTTTTGTCGATGTTTATGTTGTGTTGGAGTCGGTGGTATAAAAGCGCTTTCTACAAGGAGCCACTGGGCTCTTTATATTTCTAAAATTCTCTTTAAATCCAGATGATAAGCCAACATCTGACATTTGCCATATTTAGTACCGGTCGGTATAAACACTCCACCAACTAGAACTAAATCTAATATGATATAGTTAATACTCCTTTTAGTTCCACGGTATAAATGGGGCCATTTTAACCAGACATTGAAAAAACGGGCTCTAATGTATCTCAGCTGCTGAAATGTTGCAGCTTCATTTTAAAATAAGTGTCTTGAGCTGTTAAAGGAACTGGGTAACCAATCAACCTGGCGTGATGGTATTCTGTATAAATATAGTATGTATTTATTAATTAATTATTATACCAGCTGTACTATAGCTTCCCATTTGTACT
Organism: Chloromyia formosa; assembly: GCA_964017055.1. Lineage (NCBI taxonomy): Eukaryota > Metazoa > Arthropoda > Insecta > Diptera > Stratiomyidae > Chloromyia > Chloromyia formosa. The sequence goes on along the minus strand of OZ024815.1, from coordinate 26,250,856 downwards.
TTGAAATATGGTCTATATAAAGTAGAAAAGCAGGATTTTTTTTTGAAGGACTGGCATATGGTATACCAAATCAAAGATAACTACCAGGATATTGTTAAACATTTTTATTCATCCGAAGGAATACTACGAGAAGGAAGTAGGCCACATTCCAATTAAATCGCTTTCTACAAAACCGTTAATTTGTGGGCCCAGCCCTCTTTGTTCCGGTTTCATTTTTATTGTCTTTTAAAATGTGGCAGTCCATTCTGTATTACTCCCTATGTATGTATTACAACCCATTAAGAGATTTGTTCAAGTGTTATATCACATTTTTTCCTACATTATTTTGATTTGATTTAATTTTGCATAATAACTTCAGGATGTATTTTAATAAAAAAATCATTCACAGCCGCATCGCATCTTTATTACCATGTAGTTTCAATTCAATAGATTGATTAACAAGTCACGTCGCTTAATTATATTATCATCTTCACTTTGAGGAAGCATGGTGGAATGCTAAACCACAATAAAATCAAGCAAAAAAACAACCGGTAGCCAATTTTATTCCACGGCACTACGGTTTATTCATACATATGTATGTATACTTATATCTGTGTCATTAGCAAAAAAATCTTTAGATACATAGCTAATGTTGATAAGGTTCAACGCCGCCAACTATTCTTGGTGACATTCAAAATTTTTAATCAAGCGACTTTGACCTTCCTAAGTCAATGTCGTATTGGATCTAATGGTTTAGGTATTTGCAATGGTTTTTTTTCCACTACATCGCGAACTTCCGAAAATAATCTTTAGGCTTGAACTTCACCTAGATACAGATGAGCTCATTTCTTTGGGGGCTATTTTCGATCAATTTTATAGTTTGAACATATAGATAGGCACATGACAGTGACGTATGACGTACTACTATTGTCATGTCAGATCACACTGAGGTAATAAACGAAAGACTTGCATGCATCACGGTCTCGTCAAGGTTACTTGACCCAAACGTACAGATACGCAAACCAACCCGCAAGTAATTCAATAATTGCCACAAATTGTTCAGCTAGTAGGCAAGTTGTCAAAACTTGAACAAATGTTAAGGAATTAAATGATATGTATCAGCTATTTGTTCCAGCAAGACGTACTCGCAATTTAATTGTTGAGTTAAACGTCATACTACAAAATTATTAAGAACTTTTGAGCAACAAAGCGTATTGCTCTAAAAGAAAAACGTATGGCTTTGACAACGAATAATTGGCCATTTTTTATGAACAGTTAAACATTGCAAATCCTGCCAGATAGGACTTTTTTGTTGAGAGGACCCAGCCTTTGGTTTTTTTTTCATTCAACATAATTCGACAAGCTTGAGTTGTCTGAACTCTACAGTTTTTTAGGTGACAGTCTGCTTTTCATCTCATTGTAAAATAATTAATTTTTATTTTTTTCCAAATTAGAATATAAGCCCAAAACAGTACTTCTTAATGGTGATGAGCAGTCCATGATGGATAGCAGCTTGATGGTGAAAAGTATTCCTCTCTGAAATGAATAAATCCTAACATAAGATGAAACGGCATATAGCCATGGGACTACAGATTATTGACTAGCTTTTTTGGCAATCAAAAATATAACACGTATTTGGTATTCTCGGAGAAAAATGCGACTAAACCTTCCATGGATACACTAATCGTTTATTAGTGGTCCAAGCCAAGAGGGACCTAAATGTAACACCCAGCACCCTACACGTCTCAGCACATCATAAATAAATCAGCGAGATTGCTGGTTGCACAATTTATCCCAATGCAATTTGAATGCAATTGCACACACTTTATTTTTTGTTCGTGAATTTCTGATAAAAAAAGAGAAACAACAGCCGGAGTGACTTAAATGTGACTAAAAGAAGCTAGAAATGATTATGAAAGATTACGTTTGCCCAACCTTACAGAACATAAAAACAAACTCATTGTAGTATCGTGATTTCTGAGTATACCAATCACCAAACTGTTTACTGGTAGCGTTATAGTCCTTAGTAGCAGGTGGCAAGACAGTTCATGTGACAGACAGTACAGTTCACAATTGGGCGTTTAGTAATCATGAATTTCTCCTTTTCGTAAGATTATCTTGATATGAACAAACACGGCCTGAAACCAAAACTGATTGGATTGTATTTTCGGCCCTAGCATAACAAGCATGGTTTGGAGACCATTAATATTGCCAAATTTTCATTCAATATTTTCAAAATTCCTTCTATGAAATAGGCAAGTTCCTGGAACAAGAAAGAGGATTTTTTAGAAATCTTGATCCGGGGAAACGAGTCCGAAATTTTTCCCGGACAATTACCCCTCCAAAGATACTCATGACTCGGGGTCAGATAGAGCGATACTATCTCTCGTACTTGCTCATTTGCCCTAACCCCTAGTGGGCATAGTGCGTCAACTATTCCAAGCGGCTTAGCTGACGTTTCATTGGCATTAACCAGTTTCGGACAATGCACGTTGTCAGAATGCACCTCCTACTCCATTTAGCCGCCTACCTGCCACAATCCGGGAGATTTGTGGCTTATTATTATGCCCCGCACACCGGAGGGGGGGGGGGGGGGGGAATAACACAAACATCCATGGACACGAACGCCGCGGGCGGGGCCGGCAACCTTTTAGTTTCCGGGGCCCCGGCTGGGGAAATCACTTTTCACTCGGATTTTTGTCACTTTTCACTCGCGTCACTCTAAAAGTCGACTTTGCAAAAAAAAATTTTTTTTAATTTTTATTTTGAATTTTTATTTTAAGTTTTATTTTTTTTTTATCTTTTTTTTTATAATTTATACTGAGTGTTTGGAATATTGGAGGCATGGAAAATTGAAATATTCGCAAATCCCCTTGCGTGGGCTCCGCTCGCTCCGCGCTTAAGGGATCGCAACCCTCAGTATCGCAAAACATGAACGCTCGCTTCGCTCGCTCTGCGTGCAACAGCGTTTTGATCAGTTTTTAACACACCAAACACTCAGTATAAATCATTAGATCAAGAAAATAAGGAAAAAAAAAAAAATAAAGATTAAAAATAAAAAAATTAAAAATTATTTTTTTTTTTTTGCAAATTTGAGAGTCTTAGGGTGACGCGAGTGATAAGTGACAAAAAATCCGAGTGAAAAACGATTTTTTCACCCCGGACCCCGGAAACTAAAAATATCCCCAATTGTCTTTATTTCCTTTGATTTGTTTAAAAAAAAATTATAAAATTTGGAGATTTGAAGGTTAATCCTAAAAAACCTCTGTGATTTTGCAAAGACTTTTCGGACCGCCGCGTTCTCGTAAGTATTTTTCTGTATTTAATCCACCTTCAATATCATTTGAGCACCTACTTTGTGCTGGGCTGGTTTTGATAGATTGACGAAAAATTTGAGAAATTAATGTTATTAAAATCATTAATTTTAAATTATATTTCTAATGTAATACTACTACTACTATCCTTACGAGCCGGCTTGCATTCGAGTGCTTCTTGTGTAAAAAAAAAAAATTCAATAAATTATTTATAAATGAAACCGGAAAGTAGAGGGTTTCGCCCGCAATCCGAGCGTTTGGTAGTGTATCATGCCAATAGGACATGAACTGTCCTACTCTTGGAGATGCTTAACCATTCATGTTAAGACGACATTGCCAATTGCAAGCTTGCTTAAAAAAACGTACTTCCTTCATCAGTGCTACCTAATTAGCAGTGACGTGCAGTGGAAATTTTTCATAGTCAAGCAGTTGGGCGCCCTAAAGCCAATTTAGCATAAACAAAAATGGACTGTATAATAGAATATGGACAGTCACAAAAACATTTATACCAAGCGGCTTTAAGCCTTAAAGAAGAAATCAGGAAAGATATAAATAAAACATTGGCACATATATTCGGAATACAAAAAAAAAATAAATAAATAAAATATTACTAATAAAAAAAATGATAAATAAATATTATGTTAATTAAGACTAAGAAAAATTCAGGGGTATTTGAAATAAATAAATATTCTTTCGCCATTGCCATTTATTTGTATTCCAAATCTATGCGCCGTTCTTTAAGTAAAAACTCTTTAATCACATTATCAAAAAAATCGTTTTCTCTTCGCATTTGTATAAGAAGATCCTTTTCAACCGCAATTAAAGCAAGATCCGAAAGTCGTTCTTGGGATTGGCGATTTCTCAAAAATGTGTGAACGCGCTTTAGTGTTGAAAATGACCTTTCCGCAGTTGCCACTGTGACTGGAATTGACGTTAATAATTTTGCTAAAATATGAACTTGCTTAAAACCGTTTGCGACATAAGGCCGTTTTTGAAAATAATCGAGAATTTTACTAGGATTCGCGTTTTTAAACTCATCTGAAGAATAAATAACTTTTAGCTCATTTTTCAACTTTATTCTGTTGAAAAATTGACCGTGATATTCAATAAGTGAGTCAAAATTTTTATCGGGAAAATTTGACTTGAATTTAGAAAAATAATTCGGTTCAAGCAACTCTAAAAATGAAAGATCTTTAAACGAATGGAATCGATCTCGAATTTGCCCGAGAATAACATCTATAATCTCCCGAAATATCCGCCGTAAATTTTGTAAAGGATCTATCGCATTTCTACATTTCTTACGTGGTGGCTGATATTCTGCTGTAACTGTCGAATAGAAATTATCAAACTTTTTAGAAAAGTCATTTTCAAGCCAATTTTCAAATTCAATAATTTTTTGGCTTGCATATGAAATGTTTACCACTTTGCTCTGAATAATATTAAATAATATATCAGTTTTGGAAAAAATTTCAGAAAAAATTAACAGATATAATTGAAAATCTGACTCTGCGAATTTTTGTAAGTATATATCGGAAAAAGTCAAGGAATCGCCATCCCAGTGTTGAGAACCATTCGAAATTGTCTCAAAAACTGTACAAATTTCATGCTTATGTTCAAATATAACGTTAATAATACGCGAATGATAATGCCAACGCGTTTTGGAAACCGATGGTAAACGACGATTTACTATATTTGCAAAAAGGTCCGACCTTTTAGTGGATGTATTAAAAAATGATGCGATTTTATTGATGTGCGCGAAAAATAATTTAATTTCCGGAATAAACTCAACTGCTTTAGACAATACTAGATTTAGTGAATGAGCGTAACATGGAACGAAAATTGCCGATTTATGTTTTTCCCGAATTAAAGTCTGAACTCCACGAATTTGAGAACTCATTACTGTTGCGCCATCGTAACATTGTGCAATTAATTTCTTATCGATATTAAAATTTTGCAATTGTTTTAAAATGTGAGAGCTTATTGCTGTAGCTGTACGATTAGCGCTTACATCCAAAAATCCGATAAATCTTTCTTCAATCTCATTTGATATTGTATATCTAAAAATCATCGTTAATTGTTCCCGACCGCTAACATCTGGCGTTTCGTCGACCATTACAGCTACAAATGGAGCCTCCTTTATTTCCAAATTGATTTTATTTCGAACCACATTAGCTATAGCGGAAACAAGATCGTTTTGGATTCTATTAGACAAACCCGAAAACGCTGCATTTGCTTTTATAGAATCTATGTGGGACTCAATTATCGGATCGTACAAACTCAAGAAATTACCACGATTATTTGAAGAAGAGTCTTCATTATTTCCGCGAAAAGGAAGCTCCTGTTTTGCCAAAAAAATTACAGTATCGATTAAAAGTTTCAAAATATTACGATTACGCTCAACTTGTTCATTATGCAAACTAACAGATATTGCCACCTGGTTACTAAGCATAAACTCTATACGCTGAGAACCAAAATTATCTAATTTAATTAACGACTGAAGATGTTTTTCGGAACTTGAATGCTTTGCTGCTGAGCCCGTAAAATTATTCAAATCACTAAATCCAGCTTTATTCCAAACAGATTTTTCATTCGTGAACAAAAGACACGGCCAGCAAAATAACTTATTTAATTTACAGCTTCCCGTTAACCAAATGTACTTTTCATACGTTTCGATATGGAATTTTCGCGTAATATTTTTTAATTTAAACTCTAAACTAAGATCTGGCTTCGGTCTATCCGATTCTATAATTTCTCTTTTCTTGGCAAAGGAAAGAGTTGAAAATCCCGCTTTTAGTACGAAATCCGTCGCGCAGCAATACTCCGACATAATGCGAAAAGAAAACTTACCACTTTTATCACAAATCAAATCAATTAAATCACTACAAACGGTCAAAAAAACTTCAAATCACAATTTAATCAAAATCACCCGATTGCACTGATTTCCTCTTTTAAATTGCAACGGAAAATCCATTACATAACAAAAACAAAAGCTCTACTGGAAAAATCAAATTCCCATAAACATTCCCTGCATTGGCAACATTTCATTAACAAGCATCATTGGGCTTTATCCCACACACAAAAGTAGTCGCGCCAGTGCTTGACTTGTCTCATATAAATTTGCGAACAAAACAAAAAAAATCGTTTCCCAATGTACTACCGAAATCCAAGATTCCCATTTTCTGGAATCAACATGTCTCTAGTATTTGGATGCACACATGGTACATGCATCTAAAGATCTAGGCACATTTTCCTATTCTAAGTTTGGTGTCTATGGTGTGCAAAATGTGGGAGGTTTGAATATTATCTAAAGTAATTGAACGAATGTTTTTTTAACCAAAAGAAGGCGCGGATCAGAATTTGAATGTGTAAAGGAATATTTGAATGATAATATGTATTCTTCAGCTTAAAGAAAAACATTGACTGAAATGATGATATGTGTATTGGTGTAAGCAAAGTTTATTATTGAATTGCTTATTTCGGTAAGTCAAGCAGTTTGGAATTGCTTACTACGAGTGCACGTCACTGCTAATTAGGTAGGAAGGTAGGTAGCACTGATGAAGGAAGTATGTTGCTTCCGAAACAATTGTATGCCTACAAATAAAAACGCTTACAGTATAAGGAAAAACCTAGTTCTTTTTACCCCTATACTTTTATTTTTACCAAAGCAAAAATCACTCACTTTATCCACTAACAGGAGAAATCAGTTGGACTGGTACCGCTACCAAATAGCTCTCACCAGCTGGAGGAGCGCTAACGGGATAACTGACTTGTTCTTCTGGCTACTACCTGGCTACCATAATGCTTTTTAGTCCTACATCAGTGAAAAGAAAACTTATTACAACGAATAGCCGAAAATATTTGAAGCCCCAATAAGGGCATGATGATACTCTATAAGTTAAATGTTCTCGCAATGTGCAAGTGCGAATTATATTTATCAGTGAAATTGTAATTTTTGTGATTCTTGGTTTCATTCTGCACACCAACTGAGTATGGGTCTGTAGCTTAGCTTGGCAGCACATCGAGCATTTTTTGCTACTGGGAACATGGTTGTCTGAGGTTCAAGCCCCTCAGCGGGACAAATACTTTTTATTGTCAAATTCCCTCTATTTAATTTCTCCAAACTAAGTGGTTTCGTGCGGATAGAAGCACTCATCAGGTCTTGCATCTTTGCAGCTATCCGTGTGCAAGACGACCACAAAAGTGTAAGAATTCTGTTAGTATAAGCGTGATTTTTACTTGAAAACTCGACTATGGAGGTTTAGGAGGTGTGAAGCACCTTATTAACTAACTAGAGGGGATGGAGAGAGGGTGAGAAGTAGAGATATTTGTTTCCCTGGCAATTTTAGTATATGTATTCTATATTCTTGCAATGTGCAAGTGCGAATTGTATTGCACATTGCAAGAACATTGAATATTTTTTTTTAATTCAAGACGAGGGCATGACGAAGCCAGATTAATACACACGACGTACATCTCATAACATTTTCATATTTTGATTTTGTATTAAATAAAATTAAAATAGCAAAAATATAATTGTTACCTTGGATTACAATGTTTGCTGTGTTTATATTTGCATATTAATATATCAATCGGAAATTGCGATAGATCGTTTAAATCAAAAATAATTTGAAAATATGCAGAATTTGAGCCACAGTACAATCAAATTCGCCCACGATTAACTTTAAAGACTAACGTCCGAAAATTTATTACTTTTGTGAAAAGTTTAGAAAACCTTTCTCAAGTATTGCTTAGGTTTACCAAATCACATCGTTTTTACGACTTTTTAGCCGATAAACACCGATACATCCTAAACTGCATCAAATATGTATAATTTGATTCAGGCATTAAGTCTGCAACCTCCGAGTTTGTCATAATTGTGTTTATTTTGTGAAAGTTATCTGCAATTTACATTCATTAATCCTTGAAATTGGCAAAGTAATTTAGCGAAGGGATAAACCAACTTTAAGTCAGAAAAAGTCACGACCAATAAAATTATCAAATGTTTCACGACAATTGATTTCCGCTTCTATGACCAGTTCACTGATTTGAACTAACAACCAAAAACTACATTAAATTGCCAACAATTAGAATCATTCTCACATAATAAAAGTCGTATTGTTCCCTGAATGCTATCGCGTTGTATTTTAAAGACCTTGCATTCAAGCAATAAAAGAATATTGTTAAAAGATACCTATGCATCTCAGTATCTACTTCACAGTCAAACAATAATTCATTCAAATACCGAATAACTTGAGGTCACTATCCAGAAACGTACAATTGTTCGAAATAACGTTTCTTTTTTCAATGTACAGCCATTTCAAATGGTTAACAATTTAAGGTTTCGCAAGTGCAAACATATTCAGAAATTCCATCAATGGACAAAATTGCGAAATTTTGAAATTATTGGTCATATACATTCAAAGTGGAACAACATATTATTGTTACATGTGTGAAGGGCCCTTGGTGGCGGACAGTAGACATGTCGCCCACAACTTACGTACTCGGACTTATCCCGGATCGATTGTAAAGTATAATTTCAGATATAAGTGACAGATAAGTAATACGTATTCAAATTAACGAGAAATTACAATAACCGTATTGCGTGTACGTAAATCATATTTCAATAGGGTATCAATCGAGTTGGATTTAGATTGGAATGAAATTTTGACAATATACATCTTTAAAGGATGTTTTAAGGCTATTTGTTTACGCGTTATCTTTTTGACTGAAGCCCCGTTGGAATTATGAAATGTGGAGAATTATTTTTAAAGCAGTTTTCTGCGATCCGCAGCAAACTTTTGCGATCTTTATATTTGTTATTCAGATCCAGGTACTTCAAATGGGTGAACTAAAACTTTGACTTTGTCTAAAAGTTTTGATTTACCATTTTAAATACACGTATTTGAGGCGTTAGTAGGCTAGTGAATAAGTTCCCTAAACCCAAGCGGCTTTCTAGCCATTTGCCAATTTAATTTAAAATGATTTCAAACACATAGTTTGGAATACTAGCGACTGAATATAGGCAGGCGCACATGAACAAAATTTGCACATACCTATACTATCGAAACGAAAGACTTAAGCGAGTAACTTGAATATTCATTATTCTAATTCCCTATTATCAATGTTTTTAACGCACAGTCATAACTCAATTGTTTATGTCACCGAGAATATTATTCTCCTTCTAGCCTAATAAATGCTCCTAGCTCGTAAGTATATTTTGTCGACAAATGTCATGATCATTGCAATCCAGCGATTATCATTGAACTTCGACATTGTGACTGGTGCATCTTCCGATATTTCATCAATATTGCATTGGAACATCATTGAATCATAGTTAAATATTTTTTTCTTTGTTACTGTGCAGTGCTTATTGAGTGAAGTACTGTGAAAATACCTTGCGATATCAAATGACTATATACTCGTAACTTGACTGAACAAGCGTTCAGTTGTCACAATGTCGTATTCATAAATATATGACTAAAAAATATGTGCATACATGTAACCGAGACTTTTGCAGTAATTTTATGGGGATAAACGTAATTTTCATCGACCGCAAAGCTAATAGACTATTATATTCAGGAGTATGAATATAAAAGTATTTAATTATAAACACTTTCCAACGTACACATACTCATATTATTGAGCATATGGCTGGTTGTAACATCAAATCCTTACAAGTACATATTATTGAAATTGTTACACTTTTTTTTTGTTAAAGGTGGATATGCATGTGCGGTTAGAATATGTTTCGTTTGGTTCTACAGTGGTGCGAGAAAAGAGCGGTTACCAAAGAAATAAATTTATTTGCATTATTTTCTTTTTCGGAAAAAATGGGCTTTCGGGATTTTGACGCGGACAAAATTATTTAGCAAGTTATATTTGCTTCAGCGGCATATAGTATGGAATAGTCATCGTTGGACGCTAGCAAGTCTAGATGGAATCATTTGATTTGTAGCCAGGATGATGAGAGATATCAAATAAATACAATAAATAACACCAGCAATATCCGAGACCAGAATAATATCTTCCTCATGTTTTAAAGGGTGTTTATTTTAGAAGTATAGAAAGTTTTTTTTTTTAAATACGGAAAAATCAATAAAATAACTATGGTTAGGCTTTATTTGCTTGGAAATTTCATGGCATTTAGTGTTTAAAAATAATTTCGGTTATATGGCCACCACGACTGCATCTTAGGAGCACCATCCTGTCACTCAAAAAACAACAATTCTGCTTGTTTACGTACCCACAAAGCCAGAAGTGAGCCTCATCGCTGAAGATGATTTGCCGGTAAAAATTCGGTTGAACTTCCAGTTGATTTTCCGCACATTCACCGAACGTACGACACATACTATGGTCCAGTGGCTTCAACTCTTGCACCAATTGGATCTTATAGGGGTGCAGGCTGTAACGGACGGTTTGGTGGGCATCCGAAGATGCCCGTGGGGGCGGAGCCTAAGGTAGCATAATGACCGTGAAGGTCGGGCCACGCCATCTAGCGAAGAAAAAGGCCCCTCAACGAGCTAAGCAGTGGCCTATGCTTGCTGTAGTTCAGTTCGGGAGATGTGGGCGGGGTTTTCGCCGCTCGTTGCCCCTGTCCTTTACGTATTAACAAAAATTGATAGGCCTGGGGAAGACAACACAAACAGGGGAGGTAAAAATGGGGAAAAATAGTCGATAAGGATGGAATGGTTGGCGGACGGATCAGACGCCCAAGCGGTCGAATCTGGGTCCGGGTGTAATGGGACCCGCGGCCTCTGGTTTCGTACCACCAACAGATCACTACTCATCAGGTGCTGCTTCGATCTGCCAGTGGGAGCAGCACAACCAGACCAGGGCAGCTTCTACTTCGAGGCCTGCCAAGAAGTAAAAGCTGAAGACAGAGTGTGCTGCAAAAACGAAAAAAAAAGAACTGGGCTCCTGAGCTAGCCGGTAACCATTGTAGAGGAGACAAATAGCAAAGAGAAAAAAAAATACTACATTTCTCCATTGTTCAGATGATCAACAGAGTCCAGAGAATCACGAGGATAGCAGAGGCGCAACACTGCATTTCTTGCAATAATTCACTCATTATCTCTGAAAACTGTTGAGCATCTCAACAATAGAAACAAATGCAATAATGTAATCAAAAATATTAATGAAGTGTAAAGACAATCCTGGCAACAGAAAGGTACCCAGGGCTCCTCCGCGCTTCGTCCGGTCACCGAATATGCTCCAAATGCCGGCAATTCAAAGCATTTATGGAGGCCTTAGATACGTGCCTAAACCACAAAAGACAAACACAACACCAGGAATGCCTTGTTGAACTGAAACTAAAAGGATAAACTACTCTATAGGAAGGATGGGGGTGCTATACAGGAAAGCACAGCTACTTGAGGGGAAAATACGTTAAGTAAAAATGGCTAAGTCGTAAGACTTAGAGCAAGTAGCCTTAATGTGCTTGTGGGGATGCATAGCGGTGAAAGGACCAAAAAGGAACCCAATGAGGTCCTTTTTTAGTCCTGTTCTTGACCAGAAATGGGCCCACGTTGGGCGCCAAATATGTAACGGACGGTTTGGTGGGCATCCGAAGATGCCCGTGGGGGTGGAGCCTAAGGTAGCATAATGACCGTGAAGATCGGGCCATGCCATCTAGCGAAGAAAAAGGCCCCTCAACGAGCTAGGCTGCTTAGCTAGTTAAGGGGCCTTTTTCTGCTTTTGCTTGCTGTAGTTCAGTTCGGGAGATGTGGGCGGGGTTTTCGCCGCTCGTTGCCCCTGTCCTTTACGTATTAACAAAAATTGAAAGGCCTGGGGAAGACAATACAAACAGGGGAGGTAAAAATGGGGAAAAATAGTCGATAAGGATGGAATGGTTGGCGGACGGATCAGACGCCCAAGCGGTCGAATCTGGGTCCGGGTGTAATGGGACCTGCGGCCTCTGGTTTCGTACCACCCACAGATCACTACTCATCAGGTGCTGCTTCGATCTGCCAGTGGGAGCAGCACAACCAGACCAGAATATGGTTCATTACAAGGCCCAGTTCTTTCCTCAAAATCTTCCACGTAGTGGACGAACAGAGACCAGGTTGTTGAGAATGGCATCGAATCGATACATTTGGGTTTTCTGCCACACTAACCTGTACAGCTGCAATTGGATGAATATTACCCATGAGAGTGTACGTAGCCATAAATATATATATGTATTATGTATAAGCTGCTCCCATGGACGATTAAGCTCACCGTAAATTGGGCGAAGTGCTCTAATTGGCGGACAGAACACTAATTTTGGAAATGAATTTCCACGATTTGCAGACGTTGTTCAGGTGTTAGTCTTTCCATTGTAATTTGCCAAAGTATACTGAATAAAATATCAAAGACATGTGTCCCAAATGACAGCGGGTTTGGCAGATGTCCCAATGGGAAGTTATATACCTCTAAAAAAAACACCTTTAGAAGGCATAAAAGCAATATTACGATCATTTCTAACATTACAAAAAGACTAAAGTAATATTTTCCAATTTTGATTAAAATCACTTTTATATATAAAACTGATAGATTGTCATATTTATCACTAAAGTGTTCATAAATACTTGATCACATGCGGAGTTTAGTGCTATTGGCCGGGTTCCTCCACGCAAGAGACTGCTCCTAGTGTCATATCCAGTGGGCGACAACTATATGAAATGTTATTCATCCGCGTGTCTATGTGCTTGAAAGATCACTATCGGATACACAACATTTTACATCTCTGTCACCGAATCCGAAGCAGTGCTCTCATTACCATTCTCAAGAACGCGGTATGCGATCATTTTATTTCTACTTGACGTTTTTGATATATTTAGACCGAAATAATGTCCTATTATTATCAATGGGGTATGGGATACAATACCTCGCCTTACAAATTCCCACAATCCAAAATCCACTGGGCGTCCACTTAGAGAGCTAGACTCCGCTCCCTTATTTGTCCTAATATTGCATTGAATTAATTATGGTGCATTCTAGTACTAGACGCCAAATAATACACTCGACAAACATTTCTTTCCTGTGGCTGACAGCATAGCAATAATACAAAATATGATGACTCTTTAACTAATGAACACCTTTTGAAGCGAAGATCAAGTTTCTCGAAACCACATACAAAATATTTTGCAAGGATACTCGTTCATTGATTCCCACAATTTAAACACGAGATGCTTAAATGCATATCATGTTCTTTAATTGAAAAGGCCTTTCAGCGACGTTCATAAACTTTCCAGTCATTATGCAATATTGTCGATCAGGTAATGTCAACCTATGCAAATTCTTTGCATCTTGCATCTCTGCGTGCAGAAATTTCTTTGCCCATCACTCTTCGGCTAATCTTTTAATGTCGAGTCCAAATGGCAACAAGAATAGACGATAAAAGATTCTCGTAGAGTAATCATTTGGCCTTCTCATGTGCGATGGCAGGGGTCAACAGTAAGGTGGTTTGGATGATTGTGACCAGAGTGAAAAGGTTGCTTGCTTGGATACGTACCAAGTGATAGATGACCACAGATGGTGATTTTCTTGAGAAGGTCTTGAATGTCACTTTCCATATTATGCCATCGAATGTTATTGTTATAGCATACTTTGGTGAAAGCTATGATCAATTGTCATGTGATCGATATGAGCACTTAATGCATTTCAACTTTTTGAAATTAATCGAGTGATAATGGGATGGATGTGGTCCAAAGTGGATTAAGGGTCTTTGGTAGTCACTATTTTAAGGGTCAGATATCAGACTGTTTCAATTGCGGTTAAGTAGCCAGACCCAATAATACAATTTAATTTTTCTGAAGTGAAAGCTTTTGTGTATTCGAATGCACACCGAAATCGAATAAATAGGTAGATATGCATGTGACACAAAAATATACAGAAGCTTCAATTAGATTATGCCTGAGGCAAAAAGGCTTAACTAGTATCGTCAGTTCAGGCAGTCCAATGCTTTTTTAAGGGTAGGATTGTCTATCTGATAGTTTTCAATTTCATGTCTACCGACCTCAATCTCAGTAATACATTCATAGGGAACAGAAATTCGTAACCGTCGAACAAGTACATATAACTATTACATATGTACATATTATAATTTAGCGTTAATTAAACCTAATTCGGGTACAATTTATGTCGCATGTAAATTGTAAAAAGTGTTTATGGGATGTATTCTTTAATTTCGCCTTGTTTTAAAAGCCCTAACCGAACTACCAAATTTCGATTTAATAATAATTACTGTTATATCTATGTATGTATGTGTGAACTGTTATAGTTATGTGAAAAAAATCCTGTTGTAAAGATAAAAATCCAAACTATGGAGCTAATTGTGAAGAAGTGTGTAATAATTTTGAAGAAATTTTGAACATTAGTTTAGAAAATCATGAAAATAATACGCGAGAGAAAATATTCACTGAAATCACAGTTAGTGACACTTTGTTAAAGTTTGAAATTGATAGTGGCTTTCCTGTTTCAATCATAAATAATACCACCCGAAACAAGATTTTCAAAAATTTTAAACTGCATCCAACGAATTTGAATCTAGTAAGCTACTGCAATGATAATATTAAACTGCTAGGAAAAATCTTCCTTCGCGATGCCACAATCCTAAAGTGATTCATGAATTTGACAGTCGAAGAACTTAACAAAAATTGTGTGGTCAAAACATATATAAACCTTTATCTTCATACTGACGGTATGATATACAGATTAAGCGGCACCTATAAAAAATCGTCATTTAATCAACACGCAACAGTCGATATTAGTTCAATATCTTATTTAGTGGTTGGTGGTTATGAAAAATAGCGTTAACGTGTGAATTGTCGATTGAAGGCGTAAATTGAGGAGTTGCAATTAAGTGTAGATAATGAAGCAAATACGATTGTAAACGCCTATTGTTCATATATCACAATAATGATTATTATTGATGTCTGGAAACTTTTAATTGCAATGAAAAGCTATTGAACTTCAAGTCAACTGAAACACATTAAGCATTTACTATAAATACGAATGAGTAGGAGCTCGAGTCGTGTTTAAGTGTTTTTTTTAAGATGCGAGTTGGATGCTTGCACATGTCACTTCATATTTCATGAGACAGAAACACATTCGTAGGCTCATTGTTGAAGCCGGGCTACTATGTGACCCTATGGTTACAGCGGCGTAGATTGCTTTCAGTGGGCGAGGGGATACGTTGCCGGCCCAGTTTTTTTTAAATTTATGTGCTGGGGCAGAATTCAAATCCCTCGCCTCATTAATGAAAATTTAACGCAAAGGCTTATCGCAGTCTTTTTAGATGAAAACTGAGTAAATATTAAACCACCTACCAATGATTGAGCTGATGATGTTTTGCGAAATATCTTCGAAGCACTCAACGAGATCGACTAGCTAATGACATGCTCGATTAGTGTCATCAACAATATTTTAATGTACAATAGATTAAAGTACACCAGCGAATAATACATTAATTACAAAATCATTGGATGGTTGGTTGATAATATTCTTGATGACTGAAGCGTCGATGAGCTTAAGAGATCAAATTTACAAAGGGCCTAACCTGGAGCACATTATACAGGTCTGGAGTTGACAAATTTTTGCTGTAGAGAAGTAACGAGAGTAGGAAAACTACTTTGTCATTGTATATTTCGAAAGTATTTAGGTGATATTCTATTCCATCGCAAAAATTACTGATACTAACATTGTATCTATGTTCGAGTTGCGTGGAGTGGGCTACTGCTTATCCAAGCAGCTCGCTATGGATGAGCCAACATTTTATTTATCATACATGCTATCCAACCCCTGGTTGTAGGTTTCATCCACCCGAAGGATCTACTCATGAAGTGCTGCTGCCGCAGACTGTGCATTTAAAGAGGATGCCATTATGAAGGGGCCCGAAATGTCCCTAATTGAACAATACGCTACATTTTAAAAGTCGTAAGGTATCCGCAGGGTAAGGTCTAAAAAGGCTTCGGTTCTTGTGTCTCGCGATAAACGGTGCCAGAGAGTCAATTCTATTGTTTACATCAAATTCATTCATCATCATCATCATTGTAGCGGTACAGCCCCAGCGTTGGGCCTTGGCCCTGTGGACTATTGTCCTCCAATTAGCTCGGTAAAGTAACCGCGTCGTATAATTTCGAAAACCCAGCAGTTGCTCGGCGTCAGCACCCACTGAGTTTACCCAACGAGCTTTCGGTTTTCGTTGCAGCCTTGTTCTGCGTATGCGTCCTTTCAATATTTTATTAGGCATGCGGTTATCGTCCATTCGTTGTACGTGCACTACCCATTGAAGTCGTTGTATCTTGACGATTTTCGAAACTTCCATCATATAGTTCGTACAACTAATGTTTGTCTTCGATTTTACTGGCTAGGTAAAATCACGCTGACCTCACATTGGGCGTCAAATATGTCGAAGCATTTTCGACCAATTTTTGAAAATTCTCAATTTCCAATGTTGACTGACGTAGGATAAAAAAAAAGTTGACGTAACCTTCAGGTAGATTAAGGTAGCCTGAAGCTTCGATTTTTGTGTCTTGCCACTAATAGGACCACGCACCTATTCTTATTGCTCAATCTAGTTCCATTGACTTGATAAAATCACCCCCCCCCCCCCTTGAACACCCAATATTTGGAGGCTTTATTGACTTTCTACTACAAATTTTGTGATCTAGGATTGAAAATAGTGCCCTATGGTAAGGTCTGGAGAGATTTCAGAGTTTGTATAATGTGACTGATGACATTACATCTAGTTAAGCTTAAAAATCAGTATTTGGAATTTGTCAACTTCTTCATTAGTTTTGGTATCAAAAACACAAAAATTACTGTGTTGTTGTTGTTGTAGCAATGCTCAGAAGTTCGTTGTGTTAGTGTGTTACACGTTGTGTTGTTCTTCGTCTTCCTCGGTGTTAAGTGATAGGAAGGTAGCTGCCTCTACGGGGTTCTCCCACAGCGATCTGGGGTTCAGGTGTGTGGCTGCAGCTGGGCATTTGAAAATGTGGTCCACATCGTGAGGTGTACCATTGCAGGCGGGGCATGTGTTCGTGATATCCCGATCAATGCGAGATAGGTAGGAGTTAAGACGCGAACACCAACCCGACCGAAGTTGGGCAAGTGTCTTCCTCGCTGCTCTCGGAAGCGTTCTCTCATCAGGAGAAATGGCTGGTGGTTGTGTCGAGAGAACTTTATTTGGACCTAGTCCCGCTATTGATGCTTGTACCTCCTCGTGGTGCATTGCTGCGATGGCTGTTCTGAATGCGTTGTTGTCAAAGGGAACCCTTTTGTACCAATAGACGTCTCTTTTGAGGTCCCTCAAATCATGCCTGACATGCCTTGGTGGCGGCGTCTTGTCCATGAGGTCGGAGTTGGGGTGCTGCCTACGGTAACAACCCACCAGGTATTGTTTCGCATTATGTGTGATGGGACGATAGGACTCGCCGAGTGTCGCTTTTTTCCCAGGTTTCAGGATGAGGATTTTTTCTGCTTTTCTTTCTGAGTTCCGGAACGATCAGTGATGGAGATGGCTAATTTCAAATTCTAAATTCAACCATTTTTTAAGTCAACCTTTTTTATAAGAACAACGGGTTTTTGTTGTGTATGATTTGTGTTGTTTTTATGAAGATAAATGCTAATTTTGGTGGTACTTTACCAAAAATGGGGAGGACAGTGAACTAAGCGTCGACTTTAAGAAATACAGACATTTTGAAGCAGAATATCCTTCACATATTAGTACGCATTAAAAATGACTAAGCTCTAATATTACGCGAGTTTTCTTATTATATAAGAACTCTAAGCGAGGGGGGATTGATCCGCGTAATCCCTTATCTACGCCACTGTATTGTTGTACTCGTATTGGATTTATGTATTGTAGAAATCAATGACTGAAATATATTCGGAATCTTTACCCAAACATCTGCATCACCGCCACCGCTTGGTGATCAATTGCAAGGTAGTATTACAAAAATGTTTTTATACATAAAACAGTAAAAACTGAAAAATATGGAAATACTTTGGATTTTTGCGGAAGGCTAAAGCAGAATTCATTTAAGTGCACATGTCAATAAGCAATAGCTCGATAATTCATTAGCATATTTTCTTGTCTATCAAATAATAAATTAATATCATTCTAATTGACGCCTTATCTTCAATGCGAACATAATAATAAAATCGATGTAATAACTTCCGTTAATAATTGATAATAACAGGTTGCTAATATGTTTTTTAATAGAAATGGTTGGATGTTGATTATCTATAAAATTCAAGACAAAATAGATGTATTTTTTAATTAAACGAGTGTAATAATATCAATTGTCCATTCAAGCCCTAAAAAAATGGTGAGTTGTACATCACAGCCATCAAAGTCTTTCTTGTTAACTTTCAGCTGCGGCTCTTTTTCGAAATCCTTTTTTGAACGGAAAACTGCCTATTCATATTGGCGTAATCAAAATATGTTTGTAGATAAAAAAATCCAAGTAGTTCCCAAAGTTTTATCGAGTTTGGAATGTACAGAAAGAAACATCTGCGACCATATAAATGATGTATGATATATTATTGATCAGCATTACAACTATCCTCAAATATCTTGTACCTAAGAAAAAACACACACACACGGGTACCAAGGTCAAATACCTCGATACTGCTCCGGATCCTGATGGAATGGACCATGGCCTCTAAACCCTAAAACCCAACCTATGAGGTACTTTTGTGTGTGCTGTTTTTCCTTAGTCACGAGATATTTTAGAATAGTAAATGTTAAGTGGTGGTAGATATTATGTAAACTAATCAGCCCACAATTAACATCTTATTAATTTTACGAAAGAACGATATTGGAAATTTAAATGTATACTTTTAATAAATTATTTATAGTTATTCAACATTTTTTTTTAATTTACCATATACTTTTATGTACTGTTGCGGGATAACCAGCATTTAACATTTATTTCGGGGAATTAACATCTGAAACCAGTTTATATGATTTTATTTGCATGCTAAGCTCAGCAATATTATTGTTTTACTTGTAAAGGGCGACGGAATTTTGCTGGCTTGGAGAAAAAGGAAAACATGAAATGTTTTATCCTAATGTAATGTCAAAAGGACGCGAGTTCTTTGCACTGAACTAGGCAACCAAAAAGAAGGAAATGTTAATAGATGTACTTGTATACAATTTTTTTGAATACAACAATGTCGTGGGACTCCTTACTAGCTGGAATGCAGATAATTTTCTTTGACCAAATGAAAACAAGTATCTTTTAGTGTGGTTCGGTCCAATTATACACTTAACATCTCTGTCGGCCCATTTAGAAACTGAAAGCGTTTGGAGGAAGACGGCTAAAAATAATTACTCGTAACATGACAAATTGTAGCAAAAAAAAATCGAGTTCTTACATAGTAAGATCCGATCCATTGAGTAAATCATTTCTTGAAATGTTTCTGCGCCTCTCTCTTTTTATAGTCGCGTAAATACTTGTAGTTTCGTGATGACTAATAGGTGGGGGTTATCGATCTTCAAGCTGTTACAGCTTAGTTCGAAGCATAGATAAAATAATTAAAAGTTCAGTGGTTGCGATACTTTACGTATAAACGTATACGTATAAAATACCATACGGAGGGTTTTACAGAAGGTATGAACCTAATTCGAATAATGTAATCGTATGTAAAACGTGTTAAACAAAGTAGTTGGAGCCGGTCCGAATATGAATTTAGAGTATAGTTTTTGTAATGCACTACTCAGCGGTGTAGTACCCTGAATGAAAAATAGGCAAAGTGAACAAAAAAGTCGAAAATGGGCGAAAATTTGTTCTTGAGTTGTCAGCGGAGGTTTTCTTCATATATTTTATGATTCAATTTGTGCTTTACCCATGTGTGTATCGCGCTCGGTGGCCGTGGTCGTTCGGTCGCCGCTCTACGATACTAATCTTGAGAACGGAGTTCAAATCTCCGCGCGACCAAAAACTGCTTGTGGGTACTAATATAACTTTCACAGTGCTCCAAGCTTGTCAGTATAAAGACGGAGCGGATAGAAGGCGCATGTTAGCAACTGCACTTCCGAAAAGTAAATATGCCATCCAAACGTCAACAAGGCACAGAAATGCTAGAGAGGTTAACGCGCCCATGCCCCTGGAGGGGTCAAGGCAATTAACAATCCATCTGGTGTTGAGCGTAAGAATAAACCACGGGCTTTCCCGGCTTGTCGTAAAAGGCGACGAAATGGACAGGATGTGTATGCCCCTGACCGCTCAAAGGATAAGATGAAACAGGCGGACTATGAAAGGGCTCTAAGAGAAAGCCACGTTTGACAGTGCATTTATAGTCAATTTAGAACTGAATTATTAATTAATATAATTGTATTTAGTCCAGATAGCACAACGGTTAGCATCTTCGCCTTTTATGTAACTACTGGTCCCCGGTTAGACTCCTACTGAATGCAGTAGTCTTCGATAGAAAGGGGATTTACGTGTTGGACTATGAGTCCACTCAACTGTTACAGGAATACCCATTTCTGGGTTAATAACTCGGTTGAGCGTGTTGTTGATCACACGCCTCTGCACAAAACACACCGTCACGATCTTATAATGAGATGATGCTAACTGGTCTCGAGGCCATAATCCACATTGCACTGTTGCGCCAATTATTAATTTTATTAATTCGATTGACGACTTTTCTACTTTGTGAAAATTCATTATATTTAAGTAATTGTTTTATTAAAAAGTCCTTATAGACCGCAAAAAATTCGATAAAAAATAGAATGCACAAAACAAGTAAACTATTTTGTAAATATCTTATTTTTTATTAAATTATCGAATGCATTTCGGTTACAATACCATGGTGTAACCATCATCAGCGAACGCTTGATGAGCACTGGCTTGTCAAATATATGTACATGTGAGAGTCAAATAAGTCAAACATATATCAAGAGTTAAAGCTACTATGTATATGGTGTTGTCAGACGAAAGGATTGAACGATATAACAAATTAAAACTTAAAACAAATTAACAAATTAATAAATTAATAAATAAACAAGCAAATAAATAAATTCATGAATTAAACAAATCAACAAAAATTACAAATTGATAAAGCAACAAATTAATAAATTAACAAATTTACAAAATTAGCAAAATAAATTAACAGATTAAAATTGAAACAAATAATTTTTATTTTTATAATTACTTCCTTTTCACTAAGTCAAAAAGAGGCGACTCTATTGCACCATTGCATAAATTCATTAAATTGTCATTGATCGAAATAAATAAAGATTCATATGCGTCCAATTTTTGTGGGTTGTTAACATTTTTTATAATTTTTAAATTCTCTTCGATGGAATTGATCTTGTGTAGCTCCGTGTTGTCCAAATCATATACGTGTGCTGCTATGCCTGAGTGCAGCTCTTTGTTGCGGATACTTCGTAAATGTTCGGTGTAGCGAAAATGTACTGCTCGTTTCGTCTGACCGATGTATTTTTTGTCACAAGAAGAGCATTTTATTTCATAAATCCCACTGCGTTCTCTCATAGGGTTCTGGTCTTTCGTTGAGCCTAAAAGACAAGTCAATTTGTTTGGGTTTGTATGAACTAATTTCAAGTTTGCTTTTTCAAAAGTTGCTCTTAAATGATTTGTGATATTTGGTGCGTAAGTAATTGCGACACGACGTTCATTCGAAATCCGTGCCTTGTTTTGAGCGAATAATGTCGAGCGTTCTTGTTTTTTTAATTTGTCGCTAGTTTTTCGCACTAAATTATCTACGATAGATTTCTTGAAACCATTGATGTCAGCTAGTTTGACTATATGTTGATACTCCTTCATGTACTCCGAGGTGGAAAGTGGTAAATGGATTAAACGATATACCATCGAATGAAACGCAGCAATTTTGTTTTCATATGTGCAGTACGAGTCAGCTGTTGTATATCTATCCGTTTTTGTTGGTTTTCTGTAAACGCCAAACTCGATGTTTCGGCCATTACGTTTGAGATTTAAATCAAGAAAAGTGATCGTGCCGTCAATTTCATTCTCCGTTTCATAAGTGAATTTTATAGATTCATAGCGGCTGTTTAGAACTTTGAGGAAGTCGTTGACTTTACTCCTCTTAACAATAGCAAAAGTGTCATCGACATATCTAAACCAAATACGTGGCAAAAGATTTTCATTTTTTAATTCCATTTCAAAATTGCACATAAATGCCTCTGCTACTACTCTCCATCGAAGAGAATTTAAAAATTATAAAAAATGTTAACAACCCACAAAAATTGGACGCATATGAATCTTTATTTATTTCGATCAATGACAATTTAATGAATTTATGCAATGGTGCAATAGAGTCGCCTCTTTTTGACTTAGTGAAAAGGAAGTAATTATAAAAATAAAAATTATTTGTTTCAATTTTAATCTGTTAATTTATTTTGCTAATTTTGTAAATTTGTTAATTTATTAATTTGTTGCTTTATCAATTTGTAATTTTTGTTGATTTGTTTAATTCATGAATTTATTTATTTGCTTGTTTATTTATTAATTTATTAATTTGTTAATTTGTTTTAAGTTTTAATTTGTTATATCGTTCAATCCTTTCGTCTGACAACACCATATACATAGTAGCTTTAACTCTTGATATATGTTTGACTTATTTGACTCTCACATGTACATATATTTGACAAGCCAGTGCTCATCAAGCGTTCGCTGATGATGGTTACACCATGGTATTGTAACCGAAATGCATTCGATAATTCAATAAAAAATAAGATATTTACAAAATAGTTTACTTGTTTTGTGCATTCTATTTTTTATCGAATTTTTTGCGGTCTATAAGGACTTTTTAATAAAACAATTACTTGAATACCAGACCACAAAAATCGTTCGCGAATTTAGTGATTAAAAACTAACAAATTTTCTCATTATATTTATATTTGAAACAATTTATAGTATTTAGTCTTTTCCGATTTTTTATTATAATGAAAATAATAAAAATCGTGGAAAAGACAAAATAAATTGTTTGAAATATAAATTTATTTTATTTGCATTTAGTTACGAGTATTTCGCATTTTATCCGATCAAATGTGATAAAATAATCTAACGAACTTACTGGCAACAGAAATGAAATTTGAATAATTTTGGTGATATCGTATGCATTTTAGAACTTTTACGCTCGTTAACCGAAACTCCTAGGCTGCACTGATCTAAGTGCGTTGCCTTTAAATTTCCGGTTAATAATAATAATTCGCTCTTTAATAATTCTTAGTATCTGTTCCTTGAAATATCTTTAATTTTCACCGGTTTTGTACTATTACGCAAACGGAGACTTATCGAGCGAATATGTAAAATTAGAAAATTTTGCACATCATTTTTAGTAGCGATAGAATTAATTGATGCGAGTACAACAAACTAGACATCTAGACGATCTTCACACTTGAGAATCTCACCTGTCGCACCAACAATTAAATACAATAAACACGTACCTTTAAACCATTGATAAAATGTTGTTTTTTGTTTAACGTGCAATTTGAATTAATATAAGACGCACGACAGTGGGCCACCACGACTTAGTGCCTGTGGTAATTTGAAACTGACAAGTGGAAGCAATAGAGCAGTGAAAAGTGTTGTGTCCAGTGTCCGGTTCGGATTCATGAGATTTTTCACATTAAATTGTGCATTGCTCGGGCGAGATATTTCGCAAAAGTCGTAAGAAGTTTAATGCGCGAATTCGTAAATGTGGCCTTTAAAAAAGTGCATAGAAAAAATATCAGGTTACTGACTTGCGTCTTTTGTTTTCGACATAAACCGAAATCTGAGTAGTGTGACTGTGGGAGTGTAAACATTACTTGATCTACGATAAAAAGCAAAGATTGCGCCACCGTTTTTATCCTTAGGGCGTAAGTGAATTTATATTTTTGCATGTTACACGTATATGTTTTTGTAGCATCCAAGCCAATGAACTGGACACTTGCGTAAAGATTTATGGGCAAGATTTCAAAGGAATTTTTACAAGTTCGAGTATGATATAAGATTGTAGTTTGTAACGTATCGGCTGTTGACCGGTACGATTTGGCAACGGATCATGTTGAGAATTTTAGACAAAAAATTTATTGTATTTATCATTTTCACATAAATCTCAAGAGATTTGTTACACGGACGACTATAGTTTCTCATGAGCGTGGGAGCTGAGTAAGTGGTAAACTGACTGCAAATCTGAAGTGGCATAAAGTAAATAGAAGTAGCCGATGAGTGTCTTGTTTGTAATTTATATTCTTGTAAATTGAATGTCATTATTTGATTTACAGCTTGAGTGATTGGTAAATTCTTGCAGACTTTTATTTTCATTTATTTGCAAATAGTAGAGTCAGCATTTGAAAATAATATTCACAACTGAGATGATGTTTCAATCATTATTTTTAAACGTGTGAATAATTCCGTTAGAATCGTTCTTTATAGGTTTATTTAAGTACTGGTTAAGCTTATAGAACAGAATTAATTGAAAAAATTATGCGGTCAAAGTACATACTAATAGCGCAATAACACGGGACACGGATCTTAATCCGTGCCTAATTTCGTCATTCGAAATCTCTATCCATTATATTCTTCGTTTGGTTACATCATTGCGGTAGTGTACAGTGTCTTTTGATCTTTTCCTCAATGATTATCTATGTAATATCAGAAAATAGTTTATTTAAAATATTAATTTTGGGGATTAATGAAGAATGTCTATATTTTAGTACCAGAGTAAATAAAAGAAGCGTAATTTAGTTAGATACATGCCATTTTGGAGGTAAAAAATAAATTAAAAAATATGTATTCGGAATAATTTCCGAGACTAATTAATAAATGCTCAAAGTAAGGCGATAAATATCCGAAAAAAGAAACACGATTGGGGTGTTCGGTAGGCCAGTGCGTAGAGGCGTCAGTGTCATGGCTGACCACGGTTGTTACGGCTTCAAGTTCCTTCTACGGTGTTCGTGGCCATAGATGTTTGTGTTTCTTCTGTGATTCGAGGCGTAATAATAAGCCACAGCATCTACCGACTTGTCGCAGGTAGGCGGCTAATTGGGAGCAGGGAGTGCATGCTGGTAACGTGCATCGTCCGAAACTGGTTTAAGTCAACGAAACGTCAGCTAAGCCACAAATAATAATAGTTGACGCGATATGCCCCACTATGGGTTAGGGCAAATGAGTATTAAATAGTTATTATTAATGACAAAATCGTAATATTAATGAAATTTTCAAATTGAGTACACAACTCTAGAATGATAAAAAAAAATAAAAATTCCAGAGACAAATAATGAAACTAAAAAAAAAAAAATTTCAATATTTAATAAGTAAATTTGCTATTGGAATAAACTAACTTCTTGACTGAAAAATGTTTGATTTTTTTTTGCCATTAGGGGGGAACTCTGTAAAAAGTTTAATTGTGCTTCAATTGTGTTTCAGGTATAGGCGTGCCGGATGTCGCATTAAAGGTTTTCCCGTAAATGCAACATAACATGAGAACATTTGATTTTTGGTGTCTCTAGTTTTTGCCATTTCCAACCTCGGAATGAAAGACATATAAGCTAAATATTTACATACACCTTGCTTTTGATCTTCTAAACAGTGAGTCACGTATAGTCGAAAGTCACATATAATCACGTGTACACGTCTTAATATATTCACGTATAAAGGTCCGGAGAAGGGGTTTTCTAGAAGCTAGCAAGGTTAAACTTGTCAAGTTGGTGAGCGTTAGTGAGGACTTGGCTCACTTGCTGCTATTTAATTCCACCAAAATTTATTAACAGGGTCAAAAGTTACAGCTATTAACGACAAAATTTTATAAGCTAAATACCTATATAACGGAGAAAAACTTATTTAATTGCTGGGCATTAGTAAGGACTATGTTCTTATCCAACGGTTCAGAAGTTACATGTATTTAATAAATCCAATTAAATTCGATGCCTTCCCAGCAAACAATTTCGTGTTATTTGGAAAAAAATTACCCAGATGATACGATGGCGATTTTTCCATACTATAAATTTATCAATTATTTGTCGCTTTTTCAATGCTTAGGGAGTATTCCTTACGCGAAGGAATTGCGATACGATTTCAATTCGCGTTGAGGATTTGGAAGATAAGTATCGCTCAGATGTTGCGATTGAGATTCTTCCATACGATAAATTTATCGCTTATTTGTCGCTTTTTCAATAATTAGGATATATCCCCTAGGCGAAAGAATTGTAATATTATTTCAGTTCGCTAATATGTATGGCCAAGATGATATTTCGACAAATTTTTCCTCCTACTTGCATGGTCACGATATCAACTTCACGATTTTGTTTTCTAGGGGATGAATTCAGAATAAATACAGAACGACGATTTCGTCATTCGCAATGTTTGTAGTCTTAATAGCGCAATGGTTATCACTATTGACTTGCAAACATCGCGGAAGATAGAAATTGTTTGCTGGGTTACTATATAATAGTAACAAATACAATGAACCGATAGTTGGATTTTTATGAAATTGTATAAGAGCCTAGCCCTCACTATAACGTTCACCAATTCGACAAGTTTCACCCTGCTATTTTCAAACGTTTCGAAAATTTTTTTTTGTCAAGAATCAGTGGAAAACCGATTGATTTGAGTCGTTTGATTAGGACGAAAGGAGCTTTATGGGCACAAAGCAAAATTTGCACAAAACGGTTATATGTATTACGAATCGGTGCTAGAAAACCCATGCATTGGAGTACTTACTTTTTGCAGCGCATAATAATGATTTAAATGCATTTTCAATTCCATTTCGCTTGTCTGATAGGAAGGTGCATGACATCAGGTACGTATAACTAATTACCGGTGAAAACTCAGTTCATTTTTCACCATTCACCAGCAATTGACGCGTAGCCGAATGGAGATGAGATTATAGGTTCCTCTTAGACTTTTTAATTCGGAGGAGTCTTTTTTTACTCATGTAAAGTACTCCTTGAATCGTCGTTATAAAAAGGTGTTATTTTGTTTATTTGAATTACTTATTCATGTTTCACAAGAGTAAAAAAGTGCAAATTTAAAGTTCGGTTAATATGCGCAAATAAACTCATCTCAAAATTAAATGAGTTTATATAACACTTCCACAAATTCCCCTCAAATTCAAATCACTTCTTCATCAGAATATTCAACAACATATTCAACATGTAAAAATATTTTCGTAAGGTCGAATTTTCTTACAAACTGTGCATGTATCTTGAACTCTGCTTTTGTAAATTCATGTCGGCTCCCACATTTACATGAATTCACAATATGTGTCATATGCTAATGACAGATTCAAAGTTTTAGCAATAAGGAAATCTACTTAGATTTTGCACACCCGTCGAATAAAATGTATATTTATGCATAGTCTGCAATGTACTCAAATAATATACTCGCATGTATAATCCCAATTTAGTAAAGTCGTCAGACTTTTAAACAGCATTGAGCGGCTAAGATCAGCACTTTTCAACTAAAAAGAGTTTTTGTTTGTTATGGTATTCTTACTCATAATAAATGTTAATATTTGTTATTAAACACTGCAGTAAATATTTATATTTTCCTCTTATTACGAATAAACGCGCAGTACTGATTCTTGATTTCAATAACTTGTAGTTGTACTCCTTTAGCAGAAATAATATGATAATAGCTTGCACTAGAGTCTAGTGATGAACGTTCATAATATCATGAAATTAACCCGTCATTGTTAACTTTACATCTGATGATTTTAAAGTAAGCACACACATTGGAATTAAAAATGTAAGGTATTTCTGTATCTGTTCTACAGGAGACTGGAATTTTAATATAAAAAATTCTAGTGGCATTGCATTTCATTTTAAAATACTCGTATTAATTCAGTGAGGTCGTATCGAAATATGGCTGATCCGAGAAAAAAATACAGAAGCTTTTCCCCAATTTCGATTTATGTTTTTTTTTTTTTTGGGGTGCTAAATCCATGTTTGAACGTTGCCCCTTAAAGTATGGCCTCATGGAGAAAATAGGAAAAAGATGGTAAAATTTCGCCCATTTTAAGGTTTTTTTTTTCACATATAACCCGAAAAAATACGTCTCTCGAGGAAATTGTTTACATCTTACAGCGAAATTAAAGCAGAATATTTCCTGCAAAGAAGGTCCGAAATAATTTGTTCGTCAGACAAATGGTTTGGGCGCTAGAACGCGTTGCAATTTGGGCAATTTTTGACCGAACGAATATTTGTTAAAACTTTTTTCATACTTTTTTGATAGTTTTTTCTATAATTCCGAAAACGATACGTCTTCGCAGAGAAAGTTGTCTTGCATAGTATTTAATAATTTATTATGGTATAGTGTTAATAAAGCAATAATTTAGAAAACTTATATTTTGGTGTGGTGTTGGATACTCAGCTAGTTCCTCGTTGACTTTTTCAATAAACAGTTTAGTTGGATCGTTTTCTTCATAATCATTAATTATTATGTCCGCTTTGTGATACAGCTTTACCCACAGCAGTTTTTACAAATTACGAAGCACTTTAGACCGAGAAGTCCGTATGGCGCAACGGCTAGCGCGTTGCACTGGGCCCCGGTTCGATTCCTACTGAATGAAGTAGTTTTCGATAAAATAGGGAATTTACGTGTCGGACTATGTGCCCACTCAGCTGTTAAATGAGTACATACTTACTTATGTGGTAAATAACTCGGTAGAACGTATTGTTGATAACACACACACATAACACACAGGGAAAACATTACATAAAGTCCACGATAACTGTAGAAAGAAGTACTGGAAAGAAACATGTCTTTGGCAAGGGGGACCAAAGTGGTGTTTCAAACGGATTGTTGAGGTCATAGGAACAAACATTTGCTTCTAAGAGGCATTGCCTCTTGTGCGGGGTCGAGATGCTAGCCAACTAGACAGGAAAACAAAGAAAAACCCAATCAAAACGAGGTCCTGTATACTCTGTAGAAAAGTTAGCTGTACTACTACTACTAGCTAGCTAGCTGTGAAGTAAAACATCTTAGAACTTCCGGAAAACTGCAATGATCATGATCTTCAGAGATCTTTCTTGCCTATTCCAGAAACAAAAGCAGGCTGTTAATGTTGATTTCTAAATTTAATAAAGCTAACTAACATTATAAGCAAACAAACATTCGCAATCATTAATTGATGAAATAGCTAATTCTCCGGCACTGCATCATCAATCAGTTGCGGTGGTGAAGATTCACGAGTAAATCTTCTGATCTCATAACGTATGTATTTTTCGCGAAGGTAGGAATAGGAAACAACCCTCCATACCTTTAAATTCCACAAAGTGTTATTGATGTTGTGAATGAGTGTGACCCTAATCAAGGCAAGGTAAAATGCCTCACAGTACTTGCAAACAATCCTGATCTTAAATTAAACTTAATGTCACCAGAATAGGCGACCCTATAACTGGTCAAAAGACAATCATTAAAGCACGTGAAAAGTTTCTGATAACCCTGAACGGTCATCAATCATTTCAAAATAAAACTATAGACGAGTTACAATATCATTATCATCGTCGCGCTACAACCGACGTCGGGCTTTGGCCACCTGGATCATTGTCCTCCAATTATCTCGGTAAAGTGACCGCGTCCTCAAATTTTGTAAGCCCAGCGGTTGTTTGGCGTCAGCATCTACTGAGTCTGCCCAACGACCACACAGTTTACCTCATAGCTTTGAGTCCTTTCGGTATTTGCTTCGACATACGGCTATCGTACATTCGGTGTACATGCCCTGTCTATTGAAGTTATAGTTTGACGATTTTCGTAACTTGGTTGTATCGAAAGCGCCATCCATTTCAGTCGCAAAATACTCCAAAAATTCGCCTTCCTTCTATTCAGACGTGTTTAACATGCTTTTGGAGGCTCGAGTTAGGGTCCAGGTTTCGCAGCCATAGCATAGCACATCTTGTACGATGGTTTTGTATATGTGCAGCTTCGTATTTCTGTGCACATGCTTCGATTTCCGCCGGGTCAGACTTTTGCAAAAACATGACCAAGTGGAAACTAAACTAGGCTGGAGAATAGTGAGACCTTGACAAAGGCCAGTACATGTCCACAATATCAATACTTTAGAGGGCATTGCGCGAGACGATAAACCAAAAAAGGTATCTCTCACATGTTGTGGAAAACCGAGTTCTATCCGTACGAGAGTAGAAGCTAGTACAAAATGCGTTTCAAAAACATTTAAATATGAAATATTTTCTTTTAACTCAACAAGCCGTTTTATAGAAAATTTCCGGAATTTTCTGATTTTGTAATAGCGAAACAATGTAGGAGGAAACTGTGTTGTAGGAGGGATACCTTGACATACTACCAAATCAATGCTATTTTAAACATACTATACATATTCAAACTATCTAAATAACATGTCCAGAAGCAATCAAGGCTACCGGCGCCCTTTGATATCGCTGTCTTTTACTAATTGTCCTAAAAGAGAGGGACATTAAGATCATTTCTCTTAATTCTCTCGCTGCTTCAAGGTTTTCTATAGATATGGTTCACATGATTGATCTAGAAATGGGCGTCGCACTACTTAGAAAAATGTAATCGGTTACGTTTTAATTAGGCAACCGTTTTCAATACGCAATAGTTTTCTACGGTTTGCTAGCAGTCCAGTCGATGCGACTTTTTATGTATTCGAAAAGCATTAAATTTGATTGCCATGTAGAGCTTAATCGATGTAATGGATTTTCGATCCGAGGAACCGTTTAGAAGTTATAAGTATAATATTAAGAACAGGGCTCACATTTCTCATATTTTCGCCCACCAAAAGTTAAGCTCTCCTTCTGCGACAGTGCAAACTCAGTTTCCATGAATTTAGTATCTATAGAAGGGATGATAGTTATCTACACATCTCTAATTTTTATTAAAAAGCCCCTAAATTGGCTTAATTTTACTGGCCTTCCTGGTGAGTTATCGAGGGTAAATGCTGACCTCGACAGCACATAGAGTTTCATTTTCGCTTCGTTGGATTCAGGTTATATCTAGTGGTTGCTAGGAGAGTTTATTTATTCCACTCTGTTTTCGCCTCATTTTAGGCGATTGGATTTTAATTGGATTTCACATTTTTTTGATTGAATAAATGGTTTTCCTTGAAATATTGGGATACTACTTGGAAGTAATTAGAATGAAGTTTATTTTTAATATTTTTTAATTTTTTTTTCTTTCAAATTCAATCTCGCTGAGATTAGACAATCACCTAAAATCCGAAATAAAATCTATTTTATGTCAAATACATGTTTTTACACTATATGGGTCAGTTAGATCGTTTTTTTTTACGAGCTCGGCTAAACTTCACTTGGTCCAGATAAATGCAAATGAACGCGCCTTTTGTTATGAGACAAAAAGCTTTTCGGCTGCGAGTGATTTTAATTGCCGTGAATTTTTCGTTACTTTGAGTAGTTTCCCGACTAAATTATACAGATATATATCAGATGAGATAAAAAAAACAGTTGTTTCAGTTTATCCGCAACGCTTTTTTCTTCTTCTTCTTTTTTTACTCGTTGCGTTATTTCATAACTATTTTAATTTTAACAAAATATTTTAATTTGATAGATTTTATAGCTGGATACCTGGTCTTCAAATTGAGAAGATTGTGTCAAAATTCGTAGAGGGGATCGATCAAGTGATTACGCGGTGTCCGCTTCGGTTGATAGGCTTTCAAGGACTATATAAGCATTTGAGAAATTAGTGCGTTAAATGAAAAGGAGCTCTACATAATGCCGGTATTGGTTTAATTTCAGAGTATACTATTATATATATTATATAGGTATTATGGATCGATTGTCGATATTTTTTATTTTTCATTATTGCGTATTATCTATTTTCCATATTAACTTTTAGCACTGCAAATTCCGATTCGGGACTAGCCACATAACCCTGGGCGTATAAAATATGAAAATAAATATTATTAAGTATTTACCCACACTGGAACGAATCCACATTAGCTATCTGAAGACATCCAATTGGCAATGCTAATTTTTCCCTTCCGACACGAATCTCTTTCTAGGCTGTCAAGTGTTTTTCATTGGCCGCTTGTGATCTCATATGTGACCCCTTGTGATTGACAGTTGAGCTTATATGGGTAGGTAGGCGATGATAAAAATCTGTGCACAAAACACGCATGAATTGTGTGTTATGATGACCCTCTTATCTTTTACTATACACATATCGATGTACTCGTACTAAACCTAGGGAAACGTAATGCTACTTCATCCCGATGTCGCCAGGTCTTTGTCTCTTTCAATCTGTAGCGCCAATTAGTATTTTTTAATTATTTATAATAATAATACCCCATAGGTCGTCTACATTAATGTCATATTTCCCTATATTCAATTTATATTAGTTACTATTGTTGGGTTAAATTCAGATGTAATAAATTATGCGCCGTTACTTCTACAACTCTTTTGGCTAGCAACTGTCCATTGGCTTGCGTGAAAAAAGCTACAAGTCTAAAAAAGCGATGGTAGAGACTGTTGAGTGGTATGCGAGCAGAGCGATTTGCTACACGCTTGTCTCTATGGGCAACGTGATGTCTTCAAAGTTTTTCAGCTCACCTGGTGGCTGGCTCACCTTTCGGTTTCGTTTGGTTACTTTTCAAATTGAGAGTAATCTTAAGTAAGCAAGTGAGCTTGGATTTAAGCTAGGCCACGATCATCGTCATTGTCGTTGTAGCCGTCGCTATTACCATCGAGTTCGTTGTGGTCGTCATTGCCGCAACTCTTAGCTATGCTTCGCTGTTGAGTTTTGGTAGATACAAGACACAAGAAGAAGGAATTACTATAACTTGCGATTTCAAAGATTTCATTTTCAGTTTTAGTGTGTGCCGACCAGTTTAAGTCGACGGCCACAGTCACCAAGAAGTCAAAAGATTCATAGATAGTGAAACCTTTTCACTCAATACTCACTCTACTCGCTCGATCATTCGGTATATTTTTTAGCGGAAAAGATTGAATCTATATATAGTTTTTCTTTCATCAGTTTTGTTTACTGCTGTTAAAATTGCTGTTTGTGGGCTTTTTTAATAGATAATTTCGCGTGTAGTTTTTCCTAAAATTTCCCTGTTTCTTGTACAGTTGCATGTGTATTCGAAGGTGCGGAAATCCGATCTGTGCGACTTGTACGCTAAGTACTTTGCATTATACTTTTACTTTCCTTCTGGTTTACAACGTGTGTATCTGATATTTTGTAATATTAGACTGATCGCTTCGGTTCGTAGCTTGTTTGTGATTAAACGTATGTTGTTTCGAAGCTAATGAGATAGACATTATCACATAGTTTCGGACTTTGTACTACTACAACTGTAATTATCATTTTAATAGTGACGATTTTATGGGAAGTGTTACATATTAGCAACAGTTGCCGATTTTTTTTTTCTACTGGAAAATAACCTCAACTAAATATATTGAAAAGTGTTCCCCCAGATTTCGACCCATCAGATTTACATATCGCGCTTTTTTTTTGGCAAAATCAGTCATTCAAGTTAACATCGGTTTCCGAGTGAATCGGACAGGAGTGCAATCGGCAGTGTCTGCAACTAAACGATGTGGGTTTTCTTGTGTTCGTAAGAGAAAGTGAATTTGCAATATAATTATACTACTCACGATCAGCTCTGCGATCGTCGCGTACCTAAAAACATAACATATACTCTTGTCGATGTTTGTACTCAGCTCGTGTAAAGAAAATAAAAGTGAGTGAGTGAATTTTATGTCGCGAGTTGAGTGAATTAAAACAAAATTGCGGAAGAGACACATGCAAATAAAATTTTTCCTAGGTGTACGGTAAGATAGCGGATAAACTAATCCATGTCGATCTGTGAATAATGCAACTGTGTACTAAAAACTTACCGACATTTTTCCTGTATGCACTCTCATAAAACTGGATCGATCTAATTACATTTGAATTTGGTGCACTTTTATGCACCTCGGTAACATTTATACGCAGAGTTAGATATAACACTTTCGGAACAAATCTGTATCTGCATCTTGATCTTATGCTTCAGTTTTGCCTCGTTACAATTTTTGATGCCGTAATCGAGAGTGTAACAATTTTAGTGATCAGTGAACGCGAACATATCGGGCAATGATTGTTGCTAACTATTGAGTGATTTATGTTTGATCGTTAAAGTATGCCGATATTGTTGTGATTAACACACTCCTTGGGCGAGATTGGATTTATGTTATTTTTCTTTGTCCGTTCCTGATCTCCAGCGGCTTACCTACACCATCGCTATCAATATGAGATCGAAATGGAATTGAAATCGACACAGAGCATGGGAGAACACCTTTAATGAAAAAGTGCATTGTACGAGTATATTTATCTTTCATCTCGATCGTAAACTAATTTATCGAAATTAGATACACACACGGGAATATTTGGAATAGTTTTTTGAATGATAACATCAACCGTTCGGGAAATTTGTATGTTTATAAGATCACGGTGACGACGAAATTAAAATTTCAACACGAGCGGTGAAGTGCCTCTGTTAACCCAGTGAAGTGGAGCGAAATTGAAAACTTGGTGGAATTACCATAAATGTACAGTTAGAGGATAATTATCTTTTTTTTTTGCGAATACAGAAGCTGCGTGAAAGGTGAATATGATATATATTTATCTATAAGTGTGATAACATAAAATTATTATTATAATTGGTAACATAAACTGATCGGTTATCACTATCAAAATTTTATGGGTGGATTGTTTCTTGATTAAGATACCGCCATTATATAATAGTCTTCGCGGGTGTCGTAATCCAGTAGCAGTTGTAAATTTAACTTGCACAATAATTTTAGCAATAACGTGCAATTCCACAATATTTCTTGTTTGCCGGGCGGTATATAGACACAAACCAATTGGTTTGCTTCTCCAGCTAATAGGGAACTTAAATTGAGATGATTTCGCACTCACCTTGCATAGGCTTCGCGGCATTAGGGGTTACTACCCTCAGTATGACACCATTGAATGCTTGCTTTGTTCGCTCTATACCTACGATTCAGCGACAAAGCCACTATTAGGCAAGACGCGAAACACGGTGCGTCGCTCGGTAAAATGTTAATATATACATTTACCGACATTCCTGCTAGTACTAAACTAACTAATTATGCATAAACAGAAACATTTATTCAACCTAAAACATTACAAGGGTGCGCGTTTTTAAGCTCTTCTTAAAAATAAATATCTTTCAGTTCAACTTTTAACTTTACGGTACTGAAAAATTTGAAAATGTACTGTAATATTCTATAGTCTGGATAGCGCAATGGTTAGCACGTTCGCCTTCTACACACTTGGCACTAGGGCCGTCGAGAGAAAATCCGGGCCCGGTACTCAACTTTTGTAGGGACCCATATATGGGGCCCGGTAGCTAAATGAACAAAAAAAAAGGTCTAAGCGTAGGTGTTTTTTTTTTGTAGAGGCTCATATATGGCGACCGGTAGGTCAGTGCGTTAGAGTGGTAAGGCAAGGAGAAAAAAAAAAAAAACAAAAAAAGCTCAGTGCGTAGATAGGTTTTTTTTTCAAATTTTCGGGCCCCCGAGAAAAACACGGGCCCGGGGCGTTTCGCCCCTTCCGCCCCTCCCTTCTCGACGGCCTTGCTTGGCCCCGGTTCGATTAGTACTGAATGCGGTAGTTTTCGATGAAAAAGGGGATTTACGTGTCGGACTATGAGCCCACTCAGCTGTTAAATGAGTACCCATTTATGGGGTAAATAGCTCGGTTGAGCGTGTTGCTGATCACACACATCTGCACAAGACATACCGTCACGATCTAGAAAATGAGATGATGCTAACTCATCTCGAGGCCATGGTTCAAATTGGACTGTTGCGCCAGTTATTTATTTTTTATTTAATGTTCTATAACACAAAAGTTTTCTCCGGGAAATTTAACTTGAAATTAACAAAATAATTGGGTTCAAGGCACTTTAATTGTAATTAAAGAATTTATTTAATTAACAAATTTTCTGTAACCGATTTTTCGTGTAATGTTTCGATTCAATATTTTTTCCTGATTTCCACTGCTTCCTTTAAATTAGGATGGTGAACCCATTACATAAGAAACAACTAGAAACCTCCATTGGAAATCGATAAACATTTTTCTCTAACGCATATTTGCATTGTTCAAAGTAGCGACTAGTCTAAAAACAGACTTGAGGTCGTTCATATAATTTACTCACAAAAAAAGCTAGCCTTTGGCTAGCGATACCACGCTTCGAATATCATACCTTCAATACCTTAATATGAAAGCTAATCTAACCTAGATAGATACATACGTATATAGGTGTCAAGAGTTTAGCGAAAGGAGGTTGGTCTGTAGGTCCGCGTCCCAACTCTCACTTTAACCGAGATTCAACAGTAGAAATAATAGATTAGGGGTTTCTTGCGTTAAAATCCCAATTAGCTGTTAAAATGAAGGAGAATTGTTGAGCTTGTTCTAACTCATCTCGACGTCTTGGTCTATGACTATTGCGTCAGTTATTTATTTGGACATTCATTAATTATTATTGTTTTTTTAATTACTTACTCATTGCCTTAACGCTTAACCCCTTCTGGGGCATAGCATGTCGACTACTGCTATGAAATAAGGATGTCTCGTTCATGTTTCAATTGCATATACAAAATTCGGATGGTGAATATTGCTGGCATAAACATCTGGGTTATGTACAAAATCCTTCTGTTAAAAATCCACAAATCAAAATCCACCAGTAAAAAACCACCGACTCTAAATCCACCAGTTCAAAATCCACCAGTTCAAAATCCACTAATTGAAAATCCGCTAGTTTAAAATACAGTTTATTCAGAAGATGCACACACGATAGATTTTTAGCCCCTAAAGATGGAAATGGACTCAGGACCCGCACTCAAGGAATTTTTGCTTTAAGCTAGGTACTAAAATCAGTTTCTCGTGAGAAATCTCATACAAAAACTGTCAAAAGTTGCGTTCGCACGAAATTTCCGCTCACCCAGTACCTACAAACATATTTCATTCGAAGAAAAGAGCATCTTCATCATTATGAGCCATTTTCACACAAGAACAATTACTTTACACTTTATTTCATTTGAAAACCGTTTTTAGGGTTTTGTAGTAGAAACAAAAACCTTATGAAATCGGTCAAATGTCTGTCTGTCCGTCTGTCCATGGAATATCTCACGAACGGCTGAAGCTACATGAAATTATGTAGGAATATGTAGAGTTACTATAATTCGCGGGAGAAAGCGAATCATTGTAATAGGTCAACTTTAAGTGGAGGTCCCCATAGAGGGGAAATGAAGGTCGAATTTTTTTTCGTTTGGTACAGGCAAGTGGGGTATCATAAGAAAGGTACCGTTGGGTACATTCAATTTCTGGAATTTTTTTCAAATTTGAAGAAACGGGAAAAGAGGGAGAGGGGACAATATGTGATCCGAGTTTGTGCCCCCTTGCATTTCGAGACCGTTTTACTTAGAAATATGAAAATTTACTGAAAAGCGACATTTTACTAGCGTAGAAAACCTAGATTAATAAAATTTTGAAATTACATCAGAAAAGGTTAATAATAGTACATTACTATAGTTGCAGTTAGCACACCCCTGCACCCCTTAAGCGCACCCGAGGTCAAAAATATTGATGGCCAATGATAACCAACATCATAGGCAATAATATCTTTAAGTTTCATTACAATCACATAATATTTAATAATAGTACATTCATTCAAATTTTGACATTTTGACACCATCCATTCAAAAAATGCACCTAACCGGCCTCTGCTACGTACTATGAGTACCGCATACTTGAATGTTGTTGTTTGTTTCTTTTCATAAAGTGAATTGGAGTTAACCGTTTCTGAAAGGGTAAAGATTGGTGGGATAGGAGTGGGAGGGGAGAGAAGTGGAGGGGGGAGGTAGGAAATGAAGATCAATATTTTTTTTTTCATCTGATAAAGGCAAGTGAGGTATCATGAGGAAGGTACTACCGAGTACATTCAATTTTTTGCGTCTTCATCAAATTTGAAGAAAGAGGAAAAGAGGTAGAGGGAAAATATGAGATCATAATTTATCCCCCCCTCCCCCTTAACATTTCGAGACCGTTACACTTAAAAATTTGGAAACATACAGGAAGGTGGCTTTTAACTAGCACAGAAAACAAAAAATATGGAATTTTGAAATCTTCTCAAAATAGGTTAATAATAGTGTATTTCTATAGTTACTGTTAGGAGACCCATGCATTTCTCAAACTCATCCGAGGTTGAAAATATTGATGGCCAACGATAATCAATACCATGTGCAATAATGTCTCCAAGTTTCATAATAATCACGTAATATTTAATAGTAGTACATTCATTTAGATTTGGCCATTTTGATATCATAAATACAAAAAAAAATGCACATAACAGGTCTCTTGTACTGCATACTAGTACTACGAGTACAACGTACTTGCATATTATTTTCCGTAGAGCGAATTGGAGTTAACCATTTTCAAAAGGGTAAAGATTGCTGGGAGAGGAGGGAGGTATGCTGGTCGCTGACTCTACTTTCTATAATTATTCAAACAATTTATTTGCAATATTTTTTACGTAAGCTTGCAATTTGCAATACCGTCTTAACATGAATGGTTAAGCATCTCCAAGAGTAGGACAGTCATCTCCTATTGGCATGGGACACTACAAAACCCACGGATTGCGGGCATAGCCCTCTATTTTCCGGTTTCATTTAATTAAATCTCGTAGTGTTGGTCAAAATAAATTATAAATTAACAGAATTGAATTCTTTATTTCTCTAGTATTAGGTTTTAGTTTGTTTTCGTTCTTTTTGTTTTGAACAGTTTTGTTGTGCCTGGTAAGAAAGATATAGAGAATAGAACAAAATTAGTTATATTGCCTAGGGTGACCTTAGTGCTCTATATTAAATAATATTGTGATTAGAATGGTGTTTCTTTGATGGTTTCCTTTTTTTTCCGAGGAACTAGAACGAATTGAAAAGTTGTGAGTACTTGCCGCTGCCTTATTGTGATGTGACCCCATGTGACCACTCACTAAATTTTTTTCTTTATTTATACCCTTCACAAATGTGAAAGGGTGTATTAACTTTGTTATGAAGTTTGCAACGCGCAGAAGGAAGCAACTATGTATATTCTTAGTCAGTATGAAGAGACGAGTCGACTAAGCTTTGTCCGTCTGTCTGTCCGTCTTTCTTCCTGTCTGTTCGTCCGTCCGTTTCTATGCAAACTAGTCTCTCAGTTTTAAAGCTATCGTGTTGAAACTTCGCAGGAAGCCTTCTTTCTATTGCACGCTATATATGTCGGAACCAACGGAATAGGAGCTCTGTGTTATATAGCTGATATAGGAACAACCGGTCCAAAAATCTGTGTTTGTAAGAAACATTTTTTTTTTGTTTTTAAGGATATCTTAACCAAATTTATTTTTTTTTCAATCAACCTATTGCTAAATTATATTCCCGAAATTGGTTGAAATTGGACTGTCATAGGAACGACTGGTTCAAAAATAAGTTTTTGCCAGAAAACTTTTTTATTTCTAAAGATAAAGATATCCAAATTTCATGCTAATCCAGCATAGCTACCGCCGAACCATATTCCCAAATTCGGGTGAAATCGGTCCACTATTTCATATCTCTCCCTCAAAAACAATTAAATCGGAACAAGTTTTACTGCTAATTTCAAAGTAGTAAATGTTGAATAGTTGATCCATTTGCATTTACCATTTTAAAATCAGCTGATTTCTCTGCAGCATAAGCTGATTTTTTACAGGATTATCAAATTTTGAGCATTGGATACGCTTAGGTTTAATTTAGTGTCCTGGATAGATTACTGGTAGTTTAACCAGTTCTTGAGAAAACGGCCCTTGGTCTTATAAATTGGGGAGGGGAGGGGGGATCTACTTGTATGCTTTCATCTTCATCTTCATGCGCTCAATAAAGGGTTGAGTAAAAAATCATAATTTTAATTATTTTCATTGTGAGTAAGGATATGTATTACAATTAAGAAAATCATGAAAATTGAAAAAATGTCCCGAGTTCAGTCATCAAAAAAGATTTAAATGTTTATAACAATTTCCAAATTTCAAATTAAGTTGTTGTACTACTTAAATATTTAAATAAAATATTTCGCTTTTATTCAAAATAAACAGAAACGAAAGCTTTTCCAACTGACTTATTCATAATGACATATTCTAGTGCCTGCATTTCTAGCGATATTTTTGCAAAACCAAAACCTAATGGACTTGATTGCAACCTCACAGTCCGTTCATTTTCTTTATCTCTTTTAAAGTTCACCACAATTTAGTTGGATGACTCTAGACAAATCAACACACTTTTTTTTATAAATGTTTTCGGCCGGATTTTATATAAAATAGATTGAATAGTAAAAATAGAAAATGTTTGCGACCTTCAAACATTTCAAAGTGACACCGAATAACGGTTTAGGTGTATAAATTCATTATACTCGTGTATATGCAATTTGTTTTTGTCAAATCAGATGATCATCTCATCACTTGTGGTCGATATCTTTTTTTCTTTTTGTTTTGAAATATCAAAGTAGGTCATTGTAAAGGTTTGTAAGCTCGTCCACCTAATGCTTTCGCATCATCATACTCGTAGATGCATACTTTGGTTTTTGATTCGATGGTTATTTCAACTTTATCCTGTTATTTATTTCAACATAACAAATTTATTTAATTTGTTATCACTTAATGAAACTGTTTTATGTACATATTTTCCATTTTTTATTTCATTTACCAAAGTCTTGTTTCTTACCAAGATTTAATTCGCTTTGATCACGAGTAGCGTTTGCGAAATACACACTACGTGTATAATATGTATGACTGTATCTCCTGATAACGATAATTTATTGATAATAAATTAAGAAACCTTATATATCGTACAGATATTTATGTATCCGTGAAGCATATGTGTAGGAGCAAAAACTTCCACATTTTTATATATTTCAGGAAATTCCATTGATAGCGATACTAAATTTATTCATTGGTGAATTACATATTTTGCAAGTGAGATTTTGTATTTTATTGTTAAACTTTCACTGTTCAAAATTGCAATCACGCCAACTACATTCAATCTTCCGTATATCCTACCGCATACATGTTGGTTACAATGTATGATCATGTGCAAACACATACTACATTTCACAGCATTGTTTTCAATGCTATTAGTTCATAGAGGAGTTGAGATAAAAATAATTTAATAAACATGAAAGTGTTTTATGAAATAATATATCATAACAAATTGATGTTTGTAATTCTCGTATAAAGTACATTTATTCATGTGGAAGTGCAAGCTTAATGTGTGTTTTGTAACAAAAGGCATTATTTTCTTATTGAAATTTATGTACATACTAAATGCCATTTTCTTAACATATCGAATAATATCTCCGTCAAACGATTTTTCTTGCTACTCCGATTTCTCAACACTTTAACTCCTGTAGCAGCCCAGTAGCATTTTTGTAAATTGTCAATCCCACATTACTAAAAGCGTAATAATTTAAAAACTAGGAAAGCTAGAAGACTAGAAGAAAAAAACTCACTACTACTAACAATACTTTACTCTAAATTTTTTAAAATATATGTAATTCAGTTTATACTTGAGTATTTTAGCTCGCGTAGTATTTGAGTTCATACGCTTTTAGTAGTCTAAGATCAGTAATTAAGGAAAATCGATTGGCGGAGAGTTTACGCTGTATTTGTGGTCTGTAATATTTTCAAGCGCAAATATTAAGAACGTTGCTCTTCCAACACCTGTGTGTCTCCCGCAACTACCGCATACGGGCATTACCAAGTGATTCCTTGTGCAATTTCCAGGAAAATTGTTACGGAATATTTTTTCGAATTCTTAACCCATTAGTTGCTATATGCATTATGTTCTTTCTTTTAAATTGCCCATATCAAGTTACTGGTTTCTATATGAAATGCAAATGTATTTTTTTTAATATTGCGTTTTTATTCCTTTTTATCGAACTTTCGTTTGCATAACGGTCAAATTTAGTTTAAGAAATTAAATGTCCATTTTCTTATGGTCATATCGTAAAAAGATCATTCCACCCTAATTTTTAGAGTTTTGTAATAAAACAAAACCCTTATAAAATCGGTCAAATGTCTGTCTGTCCGTCTGTCCATAGAATTCTTAACCCATTAGTTAGTTCTCACGAACGGCTGAAGCTTCATACATGAAATTTTGTGGTAAAGTAATTATTATAACTCGCCGGAGAAAGCAATGCGTCGTAATAGGCTTACTTTAAGGGGTGGTCCCCATAGAGGGAAATGAAAGTCAAAAAAAATTCGTCTAGTAAAGGTAAGTGGGGCATCATGAGAAAGGTACCACAGAGTACATTTCATTTTCTTCAAGGAGTTAGCAATGTCGTCTTAACATGAATGGTTAAGCATCTCCAAGAGTAGGACAGTTTATCTCCTATGGGCATGGGACACTACAAAACCCTAGGTTGCGGGCGAAGCCCTCTACTTTCCGGTTTCATTTAATTTCTGGCAGCTGTAGACCTATGAATGAAAATCGTTTAGGTCAGGGGCCGGAAAACTTTTGCAGGTAAGGGCCAGATTTTTTAAATTTTAGGGTAGGTGGGCCGGATAAAAAAATCAAGGTGTAACTGCTTCCCGGTGTGGTTAACCATTCATCAGCTGAAGGTATGATGGAACCTCATCAATTTCATTGTCAAGCAAATTTTGAAATATGTAACTGTTTCTGCCGCAATATTTTGGGAATGGTGCCTTCGTTCAAATTTAAAACTTTGTGTGTTTAAATGCAAGGTCTCAGCAATACGTTTTGATAATTTGTTTGAGGAATAAAAATGAATAATGTGACGTGTATGAATGACGAAACTTTCCCTGCATTTTTTTTTTATTTGTAAAGACATCCTACAATGCCATTCTTTTTTCAACAATGCATGCTTCCGGAGGCCTGAGTTAGGGTCTATGCTTCGCAGCCACGGCATAGCACTGGTCGTATAATGGTTTTGTACACGCGGAGCTTCGTGTTTCCGTGCACATGCTTCGATTTCATTATGGGGAGAACCGAGAAAAAGGTCTT
Source organism: Chloromyia formosa (assembly GCA_964017055.1). NCBI lineage: Eukaryota > Metazoa > Arthropoda > Insecta > Diptera > Stratiomyidae > Chloromyia > Chloromyia formosa. The sequence continues at coordinate 26,207,581 of OZ024815.1, read as the reverse complement.
ATTAGCTAACTGTATCCGTCTCTTGATTTCGTCAGCTTCGTTGGCGTCCCTTGATAAGTTGCCACCCAGGTTTATGAAGTCGTTCATGAACCCGATGTTGATGTCCACCACATTGATGCTCGATTGTGCAGGTGTCCTTTTGGTCGATTGCATCATTATTTTAGTTTTCCCCTCGCTATGATACGTAGTCTAGCGTCTTGCTGTTGTCCATATTCATAGGCCAAATAGCGTATTCCGGCGCTAGGTTGAAGAGCGTCGGCGCCAGTCCATCGCCCTTCTTCACACCAGTGCGTGTTTCAAATAGATCAGAAAGTCTTTTATGGATTCTGGCCTGCCCGACGGAGTTGGTCATCGTCATCTTTGTCAGTCGCACTAATTTTGCCGGTATACCAAATTGCAGCATGATGTTTTACAGTACTCCACTCCACTGTCGTATGCCTGCTTGAAGTCGACAAAGATTTGGTATACGTCTACGTTGAATTCCCAGCACTTCTGAAGTATCAGTTGACCGTAAAGAGCTGATCGGTTGTGGAGCGACAAGGTCTGAAACCGCCTAGATATTCGCCAATGACTCGTTCTGCGTACGGTTTTATCTTATTTTCCAGAATTTCCGTCCATTTTTATAGGACGTACAGACTAGTGATATGTCCCTGTAATGCTCACACCGCAGTTTATCTCCCTTTTTATGAATTGGACAGATTATGCTTTTGCGCCAATCGTCTGGGATCACTTCGTCCTCCCATATTCGCAGGAGTAATTGATGTATGGCATTAACTAGACTAGATAAATACATTGTATTTTCTGGTATCGTACAAGTGTACCCCGCCTGAACAATCTTAACTACGCCACTGGCGGAGATGAGCCATTTACGAAATTGGAGGACATAGAAGTCACCAAAATAATGTCTCCTCTAATTGATATTTGTTGGGAAGGTGCGGTTTTTTGATAATGCGAGATAGCGAATATGGAAAACAGTTGTTTTGTAAGATTTTTCCTGACCAATGCAAAAATTGAAGTTGAATCCTTTTAAAATTCATGTTTTAATTGCATTTGGGCAATTCCGATGATAATACCAACTAACTAAAGTACATTAAAGTACATTTGGAGATGCATGCTAGCAACTGTACCATCCGAAATGTACCTGCCATCGAAACGGCAACAAGGCAAGTAATGAAAGAGACGTGGATGTCCCCTTGCCCCTGGACGGGTTAAAACAGTTAACAAAAAAAGTACATTAAACACTGGTCGCAAGATTGCTTTGGATATATCCAGAATCACATTGTGAAGACCGTGTCCGACAGCTTTTGGATACGCTGCGCTGTATAGCAGAAGAGTTCAATTAAAAAATCTCTTTGTTTCAATAAATGAAGCTTGGGTTGGCTTCAGCTTTGTAAATACATATTTGAACATTCAATTATCTCTTTAAATTTTCACATGCATATTTATTCACCCCGTTTATTTATTTAAGTGAAAACAATGAATTTCAATTCATTAAATATTGAATTATCTTCACATTATACCTATATATTGGTTTTGTATAAAAAATCTGCCTAGTCATATTTCACAAGCTCACGCGGATGTACAGTATGCAAAAAATAATAGAAACCCCAAGTTCAGTCACAGCACAAAATGTTGGTTACTGATTTATTGTACATGTTAATTCCTCATATGCATGTATTGCTAGTGTAGTTGCATAAGTGTGTATGTATATGATAAAATCAACGCCGAATTCTTGGTTTTAGCGATAAATTTATGGTTAACATTAGATTTACTGGAAAAATTGATGCTAAATGAACAATTCTGAATACGTGTTAATATGGTAATAAAGCAGGTGTAGAACAAGTGAACGTAGTTAGAAATTATAATCATTTAGAAAATCATGATGGGCCGCGTTTTGGCGAGTACTATGATTGTGTTAGATTTGGAGTCACTGATTCCTAATTCATGGACAATTTTAGTCTTGCAAATGACATATCCCGCTGCCGCGCCAACTTGTCAAACAAATCTACGGAGCGCCTATCATCTATCTATCGCTTTCCTGATTCCAAAACTTGACCACAAAAATATTCAAATTCTAAAATTGGCGGTTGAGGGTACATGTTGAACCGGATCAGAAATGAAGTAGAAATCAACTGAGATATCAGAATCATGATCCGATAATATAATTTCGAGTGATTCTTCGTTTCATTAAAAGCAATTGAGTTTAAATAGGGAAATGCAGTTCTTATAGAGAACAAAAATACTGAGATTTGATCATTAAAAATTTTATTGGAAATTCTTGTAAAGATTATGTATTATAGTTCTGCACTCTATGATGCATCTGTTGAGAGAAAATACAAACTGAACACCGCTTTCGAATCGGATTTTAAAACCTTTAGTGAAAGTTCACATGCTCAACGACTCATCGATTCACGAATTTTTTGTGGGCTCATTAGTTAATAAATAAGGCACAAAAACGCCATTTGTCAACGAGTTCAATTCATTAAAGCTCAAGAGTTTGACTAATTATTTGAAAAGTCACTTACAGCTATACTATCCTATTTGATAATTTTCAATGTAAGGAAATTAAGTTTCATGCCTACCAGGGGTTTTTTAAGTCGTGCTCTGTTTTTATGTCGGCTCGTAGAGATAACACTCTCATACCGTTGATTGCAAGGCAATTTAGTGTCTCGAGTAGTTTATGGTTCATCCGGCATAACACTACACAAGATCCGAAGATTCTTTCCATGAATTTGGTATGGCAACCACAACCTGTAAAAGCTTTAAAAACAGCAGGAGTTATGTCTGCTGTTACATAGCCCGTAAAGTTTCGGCGAACACCCCGAACGTCGTATGATTGGTGTGGAACTAACCAATTATATGCACTCTTGTAAATCATTAGCGACATATAATGGTTAATATTATATGGTGGATTCAACCAACTTCAATTGACTTTATTAGTTTTAATTTCATAAAAACAAACTTTTCATGGAAGACTTTTTTTTCGATATACGATTTCTGTGCCTGACTCTGAACACACCACTTTAGATATGAGCAGCTCAGAAGTCAGAGATGGGGAAGAAAAAACAAGTTTTTATTTTGATCTGGTATAGGCATGTGTGGTGTCCTGAATTGAATACATTCCATTTCTTGTATTTTTTCCAATTTGAAGTAACCATTGCGGAGTGAGGGGGCGCAATAGGTAGATTTTCGTAGTGCTCTCTACATTTTGCGAGTGCAGCACTCTATGTACTGGTTTCATTATGCTATTTTTTAACTTAAATTTTTATTCAGAAGGTAATTTTCTGGATGAGAGATTCACTAGTTGCTCATGGTACTGTGCTTCAGAATACACTCTCTGAATCCGTAAATATATAAAAGAAGCAATATCTTGTTGAATAAAAATCCTAAAAAAAATGCGTTTAAAAAAATCGACTTAGTCGCATGGGCGTCTAAGCGGCTCATTTATAGATCGTAGTTTCGCAGTGCCCACATTGTTATTAGTATACAGACATTTCGGCAGCCATTATGACGCTTTCGTGGCAACGACGGTTGTACAACTTTGCTTCCGCCGTTTTTTCCTGAATTAAAAGCTTGATTGTCAAAAAGTACTTAGATCTATTATTCAAACTACTGTGCATCGCTAGCGACAACTTTCGCCCATCTCTCCGGCAATTTTCGGATTCCATCTCGGAAAAAGGAGGCATCTTTCGACCGCGATCCATGATTGGATCCATTTTTCGACTTCCTCATACGAACGAAAATTCTGATCAGCCAGGCCGTGCGCCATGGAGCCAAACAGATGGTAGTCGGAAGGAGTGATGTCTGGGGAGTACGGTGGGTGGGGCAAGATTTCCCATTTCAGGGTTTCCAAGAATGTCTTGACCACTTTTGCGACGTGTGGCCGAGCATTGTCATGCTGGAGGATGACTTTGTCGTGTCTCTCTTGGTACTGTGGTCGTTTTTCCTATAATGCTCGACTTAAACGCATCAATTGCGTTCGATACCGATCTCCTCTGATAGTTTCATTGGAATTATCGTAACGGACCCATTTTTCGTCGCCGGTTACGATGCGATGTAGAAATCCCTTCCAATTCTACCTTTGAAGCAGTTGTTTGCATGCAAATAATCGCCGTTCAAAATCTCTCGGTCTTAACACGTACGGAAGCCAATATCCTTTTGTCTGATGGCCATGGCCTTGAGGCGTTTCGAGATGGGTTGCTGAGTTACTCCCAGTGATTCAGCTAATTCTTATTGCGTTTGGCACGAATTTTCATCGAGCAGTGCTTTCAATTCGTCGTCTTTAAAAAATTTTTCTCTCCCACCACCATGCTTGTCCTCGACATTGAAATCGCCACTTTTAAAACGTTGAAACCACTCACGACATGTTCTGTCACTCAGAGCAACCTCACCGTAAGTTTCTGAGAGCATTCGATGAGCCTCAGCTGCAGTTTTTTTTCAAATGGAAGCAGAAGATGAAAACTTCCCAAAAATGAGAACTTTTCTCGAAAACAGACATTTTGAATAGCGAATCTTATTAAAAATGCGAACAACTTTTGCTACTGCGGGGACGTGGATACATTCACAGACGTCCAAACTCACTTTGTGGCACTTTTGAACTACGTATTTTGACCAGCCCTCACCGATGCGGCCGTCTGTCGGAAAACGGCGGAAGCAGAGTTGTACACCTAACATAACCTAATAGCTCTTAGTGAAGCCTGTGGGTCTTTTAGGAGCTTCCAGTGCTTTGTGAACATTAACCTTTTCCTCTGATGGTAACTAAATTCCAGATACATTTTCTAGGTAGGACTCATCCTCCCAATTTTCGGGCGGAGTTAAAACTGAGGTCTGGCTTATGCTGATATGACACTAGACTAAATTTCAAACTTGAAGCTGCTCTGAAAACTTAAAATTTGAGAAAGCGAGAAGCAACGTGCGAATGAGACATCAATATTAAAATGTTTACAAGCAACATTAAAAATTTTACAAATCAAAGTCAACTGGCGAACAGAACTGTTGTTTTGACAGCTTCCAGCTCCGAGGAAGCAAAATTGTATTTTTTTTGGATAAAATTTTACTAGTTGAAGGCTTGACAGGTGCCAATTTGCCAGCAAAATTGTGCCAATATGACACTGTCCCCCTATTTGCACTAATTTTACGTAAGCTCTTATTGCTGTACTGTTTTTATCCATTTTCAGTGCAGCTCTAAGCCCACTTTTCAGTCTAATATCACATCGGCATAACCAAAGCTTGCAACACTTGAGTAACCTTTCACGGCTATGGGCATTCATTGTGTTGATGATGTCTTTAAGTTTTAGCGACACTCTTGGCCACTCAAGTTTCTCGATTAAGTCGAGAAATTCGATCGAGAAATTAGCTGAAGCGCACATCGGTTATTGTCTTTAATTGATGATAATTCATTGATTTTACCATAAGTCTCCTATGGCAACATTAGCAATGAAATGCATATGTACATATATTTTTAGGACAAACTTCAAATGAAATTTCCAATACTGTTATTTGATAGGGTACAGAAGACTTATGTGAGGGTGGGTTATTTATAACCTTCGGGTTCAACATGGCAGCCTTAATTTCTTAGGCCAAACGGCCATTACATAAATGACGACTAGCATGGAGCCCAGCTCCGTCCTATAAGCAAGGGTCCGAAATAGGTTGGCTGACACCTTTAAAACACATACTGGATTAAAGCAGGGCGATGAATTGGCTCCGATGCGCTTCAACTAGAATACGTCATCCGGATGAAGAAAGGCGACACCAGTGGAACGCTACCATTTAAATCCATGCAAACAGTAGCATATGCAGATGACATTATTATCATATCTCGCAAGCTGCCCGTCGCTGAAACACAACTCCACAACCTTGATGCGGTTGCAAAAGAAGTTGGACTACGGAACAACGGGGACAAAACGAAAATAATGTTGCAATCACGGACTAGGACACCAGTAAAATCGAACATAATCGTTGACGATCTCAACTTTGAATTCTTAAAAAAAATCAATTACCTAGGTAGCAACCCATCAAATGACGCCAGCGAAACGGGCGAAATTAAACGAAGGATACAGCTAGCAAATAAGACATTTTTTTCGGTTCTTCCAATATTCAAGTCAAAGTATGTGCGCAGGAAAACTTAACTCCGCATCTGCAAGGCGATCATACGACCTGTACTGCGGAACTTAAACCCTGACCCAAGCCTATGAAAACATACAAAACATTTTCGAATCATTCGAAAAATATTCGGAGTGGTTTGTGAATTTGGTATAACAGCCATGGAAGTTTCTATGATCATCAAATTACAACGACTGCATTGGGCAGGACACTTGCAACGCATGAACGACAGGCGTTTTGAAAAGCAACATCAACGGAACAAGGCTGAGGGAAAGACCGGTAGCTCGATGAGAAGGCCCAGTTGACGCGAATGCAAAACAATTACTGGGCTTCCAATATTGGAGGATGCGGTATTTGAAGGAACACTATCCAGACGGCCAAGGTCTGACGACAGACGGTCGCGCCACAATGATGATGATGATTTGAAAGGAACACGTCTGCGTCAAAGAGATAATTTTCTAAATTTAATAGAAATATATTGGAAAAAAAAAATTGTACATTGTTATACATGGATTTGAAAGTATTAAATTAAAAATAAACATTAAACTCTATTTTTTCAAGTGTGACCTTCTGATACCGAAAAGGACACGAAAACTGAACCTGAATCACGCAAATGCGCTATACGTTTTCAGTTTACTCCTGAGCTTCGTACAATGCTCAACTGTTACTAAAATATAACATAAATTAACTAGCTTCATTCTATCGAAAGTTATCGTGCGAACGGACGGACAGACGGACAGACGGACAGACGGACAGACAGACAGACAGACAGACATGGCTAAATCGAATCAGGAGGTGACCCTGATCATTTACATATTGCTATACCTCCGGAGCCTCCTTTAAGGTGTTACATATTTCCGTCGTGACAAAAACAATATACCCTATACTAAAAGTCTAGGGTATAAAAAGAACATGCAGAGGCCAACAGGTCTAGTTTCTATTTAGAGTACAACGAACTCCATGCATTTCAAAATGTATTGTTTTTTTTTTGCAAAGAAGCTGAGACGGCTAATCAAAACTCCATGTTATTACATTCATTGTTAATCAAAGTAAATATTATTGACTGTTCCATTATCTTGCAAATCCACTTATGTTTGGTGGCAATGAAGGCGTAGAAAGATCAATGTTCGTCCAGCCTTGCCTAAAATATAACAAACGTATGCAACTCGCCTTTTTAGCCAATTTGAGGTTAGCGAATTGTTTGACCAAAGTACTTCCGCTTGAATTGGCTTTAAAATAAGCATCGGAGGTTTTTTTTATCGCTTTTTGCACTTAGTAGCTGCTACATATTACATTACATCGCAACACTACTGTACATGGCTAATTAAAAAATATCACTTGTGAATGTCTAATTCGTCAATAAAGGAAGTTATGCAGAACAGCATATTTTCTTGTTACGAGCGGAAATATAAAGTTTAAAGGTGTTATTCAACTGAAATGAAAAATTTGTCATATCTAAAATACATTAAACAATCTTACCATTCGCAAAAGCACTCCCTTCATCTGAGACAAAAATTTAAAGTTAGCCGCTCATAAATAAACGTGAAACGTGAAAATCAAGATTGTTTTTGTTCGTTAAATTAGATCACAATCAAGATATCTAGTTACAATAACTACTTATATAACTTGTTATTGGAATTTTTAATTTGGCATGCTTTGTTTCCAAATGTCTTTGACAGCTAGTTTGTAGAAATGTGAATTTTTTTTAGAATGGGTTGACTCATGATCTATGGTGTACTTTTTTTTTTAGGAAATAGTTAAAATTTTGAACTTTCACTACTTTGTTAAATTTTTGTTAAAAGAAAATATGCAAGACCTTTGTATTAGTGCTATTTACTTAACATTTAAGATTTTCGATAAAGTTCAAAAGAATGAACCGTGAAATAATTGCCAAATAACTAATAATATTTGCTCCAATCTTGGGGGCGACCGTAGAGACTTCAGTCTCGTGCTCTCGTGGCTGACTACGGCCGTTACGAGTTCAGGTTCCGTCCAAGGCGTTCGTGGTCATGAATGCTTGTGTTGTCTTCCCTCTGCGGTGCGGAACGTAATAATAAGCCACAACATCTCCCGACTTGTCTCAGGTAGACGGCTAAATGGAAGCAGGAGGTGCATGCTGGCGACGTGCTTCGTTGGAAAGTGGTTTATACCAACGAAACGTCAGCCAAGCCAAACGGATCTTAGAATGCTTGACGCGCTATGCCCCACTAGGGTTTAGAGCAAATACCGGTAGTCGATAATATTACAGGCACTATTCGTACACTGCCCGGATGACAAAGTTGTTTGATTTCTTGACTCAGTCCACTCCACAATAGTCTGCACTTTTCTCCGCATGCTTTTTCTCGATGTTGCTATTAATTGGAATAGCAAGATGAATTATGTATGTAGAGCGACTCGACTAGGAGTACATCGGGTTTGTTGTGAGCAACCGGAAGATCAGTATTTACCTGGGAATCCCAGGTTCTTGTAAAGCGAGTTCTGTTAAGTACTGCTTGTGGAGTGTACTGGTAGATGGGAATGGTTTCACTGATCAGCCCGTGCTTATATGCGAGGTGTAGGAGGACTACCTTGTATACTACGTTGTGTCTGCCCGTGTACTCTACCAGTGCTATTACATAACAACCAGAAACGAGATGGTTTAGTGTTGCCAACATCCACTCGTTGCTTGCATATATGCTTAAGATATGCACGGACGGGGACCACTCTGCCATAGCGAATGGCAACCATCGATCCTTCAGTTTCGGTAAAGAGTTGCACTGCACGAACCCCCTTGTTTAACAGGTGAAGATCGACAAATGGCTGCCAAAGGCAACTCGCATGTTTGCCATACCTTTCCTTCCATTTGTCGATCTTCTCTTGGTCTGACTTTACCAGACTTAAGGAGCAAATGATTGATTCTTTAAGTTGAATGGAATTAAACCATATGATCTGCCTTGCAAACAGCATTATGCAGAGCATTCCGTTAGTTGACTTGCTTAGTTAGTTGAGTTAGTTAGTAATGTCAACTAAACCTCTACCTTCGATGTCACGAGGTAAACATATTCGCTTGACTGACCATTTTGAATGCAGCATACGGAATTTGGACATCAGAACACAGACGCCCTGTGCAGAATTAGTTATTTGTAAAAGTCTGCTTCCGACATTCACCTATGTGAATATCAAGATGAATCCAGGATGCGGTGCGTGAACGCCTTTGCGAATGGCATGGATTTGTTATTTGTCCAGCCCGAAGTCCATCCGAATGTCACGACTGAAGTTTTCAGTGATCGCTCGCCTAAAGAGTCCGCTTGGAATAAGCCTCTTCGGATGTGCACCGGTTGAGAGAGCATATTGCCCTCGGTTGTTGGCACCGATAGTGTTTTTTTGCCATCCTTTCATCACGTTTGTCAAATTTTGAGTTGATTAGGAGAGGATCTACACAGTACATGTCTAAGACCTCGATTTGCCAGCTGTGGGGGATGCTATCAAACGCTTTGACGTAATCGATATAGCAGCAATACAGATTAATGCGATTGTGCGTTACTTGGTTGACCACCACAGAGTCGATCGTTAGTGTTTCTTAATGTATTCACTGTTCTTGCAATGTGCAAGTGTGAATTATATTTTTCAGTGTAAATTAGATTTTTATGGTGACACTTGGGCTCATTTTGCGTACCAACTTAGTATGCGTCTATAACTTTATCTGTTGTGCGACCACACATACTCGGGAATCGTTTATTCCAGAAATTCTGCACTTTGTGAGGATCCTTTCAACTTTTGCGCTGCTAAATAACTTCGCGGACATCGGATTCAGTGACTTCAGCGAAAGTCATACCAAGCAAGATGGCATGGCGGGTGGTTTCGGATGTTGGGGGTGTTGAGTGGGAGTTTGTCAAAATCCACCCAGTACTGTTCCGGGCGCAGTCACTGAGCAGTTAATAGTTGGCCAATATCCTCTCGTAAAAAATCTCTTTTCCACTCAAGACGAATCTTCCAGGCTGGGTCTTGTTTTTGTCTCACACCGACAACGCTATTACGGATCCTCTGAACAGGCAATCTGATAGCGGCCACGACACCACAACGCACAGGGGAATGCAGTCCCCAATAACGTCGTATCCAATATATTAATAACGCTACAATCTTCTGATAATAAAATTTCTAAAATTTATTAAAAAGAGATTTTTTCATTAAAAATAAAAAGTAAATTTTATGATATCAAGCTGTGAAGACAACTCAATTCATTGCATCGCCGGAATCGGTAAATTTCTAATGCCTCCAGTTTGATTCTCGAATTAAAATTGCGATTTTTTTTTGTACTATTAAACCAATATTTGTCCATCGTTCAGGACCATCTTCAGGTTTTACTACATGGAAAAAATCAAAATTTTTCTAATAAATAAAAGTTAAATTGAGGACATAAATCTTAACATACCTTAGGTTTAGAAATTTATAAATTACTTATTAAGAAAATTCTGATTTTTTCCATATAGATGTAGTAAACCCTGGAAATGGGCTTAACAACCCGAAAAATTTTGATAATCGCAATTTTAATTCGAGAATCAGGCTTGTGGCGATACAACTGCTAACAATAAAAAGTAAAGTTTGTAACTGTCAAGGGGAAGCCAGCGATTCCATCCAACCTCTCTCCTCTGTTTTTTTAAATACCAGAATAACTACCGGAAATCTTTCGTCCGATGAAAAGAGGTTTCCCTTCATCAGGCATCGCAAGTTAATAAGTTTCGCATCGCCATTATTGACCATGAGTATTCATTTAACTATTTTAATTCTCTTCTGATCAATTGCCGAAAACCACTTTGAGTAGTAGGTCGACTTCTATGACAGAGCCAAGTGTTTCCAACACCAACAAAGCACGCGCGATGCAAGATGGGTTCTAGAGAGACATTGAGACTTTCTTTTTACCAGAGGTCTACATGTCCTCGTTTATATAGCTGGTATTTTTCTGAGATTCTGACGACCAAAACTACGAGTTTGACTGCAATCCAACTCACAAAGAACAAAGAGGTATGGTTTTAACATTTTCATTATTATATTGAGCGATTAGTAAAAGTTGTGATTATGCCAGGAGAAAACTATAGTTTTTTGAATGACCATTGATGACTGTGCCAAACAAATTGGATAGTTGAGAAGCGAACCAAAGTTATTGATAAGATTTTTAAATCCCAGATACTGCCTAAAATCCCGCTGTCTTTGTTTTGTATTAGCTTGGTCGGATTCAATGATCAATGACAAACAAAATACTTCCTTTTCAAGAAAAAGAAAGTGCAATTTATGAATGTTCCCTTCAAATGCCTATTGTTTAGAAAGAAAATTATTTATTTGAAACAGCATATTTTATACCTTTATTTTATATGAATTTGGAGTCGCGAATTAAAAAATGTTTAGGAAGTTCTGGGGCACTATTCCAGCTATTGCTAATACTAAAACTCTATCGCTAAAATTCTCCAAACGTTTTCTGATTTGCAACACATTGCTAAATTGATTAATTTATCCAGTTCACCGGTTCCGGTTTCACTACTTAATGCATTTTAATTAATTCTACTTTTCGAACCATGTTAAGCCGGGATTTCGCATACAACAGATTAGAAGCAGAAGCAGAATTCAGTACATTCGTAACAAAAAAAAAATTATAATTCTGTTCCCGTTGCTATAGCGACGAAATAAACAACAGAATCGGCGACAGAAAATTGCTGTTTGACGGCAGAACAGAAACAACGTCCTTGGGCATTGTTTCTAAAACAAAATCATTTTGTATACTCTGTCATTTGTGGCAATATAAGTAGAAATTGGAAAAAATTTGAGTATTGTTTACAATTTAAAGAAAACCTGTGTGTGCCTGTGTTGTGCTGTGAAGTCAAGCTAAGAAATATGAACAAAAAATCGGGAAAAAGTTAAAATTGTTTTTGTGAAAAGGAATGAAATTTTATTCAATGTTCACCACAAAAATTTTAGAAACTGTGAAAAAAATAATCAACTGTGGTGCATTTTGGCATAAGATCCGATCAGAAAGGGAAAATTTATTATTATTTATTTATTATATCATATTTTGTTGCCATTGTACACCTCCTATTCTATTGAAATAGTTTTTGTATCTGTCGCGAACGGCTGTAGCCGTCTTCATTTATTCACAAATGAAAACAAATGTCATTCAAAATTCTGTTCCTATTTCTGTTGTATGTTTCAACGTCAGCATCCGAAACGGAAAAAGAATTTACTACAGAAAAAAAAAAATAATAATTTCTTTTGCGTTTCTGTTCCTGTTGGATATTCTGTTGTATGCGGAACATAACTTACACTTAACTCCAACTTAAAGTGGATAAATAAGCTAAAAGTCGTAAGGTCCATTGATTATATCAAGCTATTGTGTTTTATTCAAAAAGAGAATTTTCTAATCAGAAATCGCAAAGTCACGTCAGTTATTTGTATTCCCTAAACTGTGACTGTATCATTGACCACTGACCCATAACATGATATCGCACAATGTATTTTAAGTTTCGTAACTTCCGCATTCTGTTGACGACACACTATTCGCAAGTACATTTTCGTATATTTATTGCAAAAAAAGTAAAGTGCCCCGCTTTATTTCGAATCTAAATCCGAAAGTATTAAGCATGAAGTACTTGTTAACATGAACCACTTTCAAATAGCCATACGAAAATACGTAACTAACAATAAGTAGATAGTATATATAGTATCTTGTTTACAGCTGTTATCTTCATAACTAGTTTATTAAAATTTGTGACTTGGCATCAGCGATTGATACAGCCGCAACCATTGTCCCAACATACTGATAGTAACAATAAAAAGCAATAATTTAATGACCACTTGAATCATATTTTAGTCAAGGCTAGTTACTGTAGTATCTGCTCGTATGTGTTTGGATATATTAAAAAGTACAACTGCATCAACCTTTTGTCAAAAGAAAAATCTTCTACTAATTTCTACAAGTTTTTATGCAAATATTTCCATCTTTTTACTTAATTCGTACAAGTTTTATGACTAAATCTGACGAAGATGTCCGTGACTTCGTACTCATTATAGCTGAAATAAATAATTCTATAGCCCAAGCATGCTACAGTGAATTTAAATAGGATGCAGGAGTGGTGTCGTTACTTAGCTAACTTATGTATCTGTGCATACCACTTTAGACTGATTTCAAGATGATTTACAAGTAATATGAGAGTGTTCAGTGTCAGTACGAGGTCCCAACGATTTTCGATGCTTTTATGCAGTAGATTTTAATAAATATTTGTAGGTTTAAAGATTGTTGTAAATACATACATAATTGCATTGTACATTTAAGGTCAATTTGTCTTATTACTTGAATTACGAACTTCGTAAATAATGCACGCAAAACAAAAATATTTATTTTGTTGTTGTTTGTATACGTATATTTGGCAACAATGCTCATCTAAGAGGCAAAACGTGCGAGCGTGAGAAACTTAGTCATTGTTAAGAGTGCCTACCGGAATTATTTGTAAGAAATTATGTGTCAAATTAGTTGGAAATACCTTGAAAGTATAAATATGTACCCCTTAAATTAAAAATGACCTTTTAAAATAACATACGTTTTGAGATAATGCCTACAATCCACTATATATCTTTAATTTTGAATGTTTGAAGTCGGTAGTATATATTTAAATTAAATTAGAAGGCTTACGAGTATAATCTGCTGCCTTAGAAAAAGGTCTAGGTCTGGCCTGTTTGTTATCATCTTGAAGAATGTGTTCAGTTTCCTGGGTTTAATCCTGGCGATTGTCTTCAACTTTGAAAATAACTCGCAAAGTGCAAGGGAGGTTTTTTCAAACTAGCTGTTGCCAGTTTAGTGTTTTTGTGAGCGGTTTTCAGTCGCTCGTGAAGATACCATCATTTAATCCCAGGTGTTTTGCCTAACAGTCCAACCGCCAACAACCAATATCGTAGCGCAGTGTGTTGAGGCATCAGTCTCATGTTTGACTACCGGCGTTTCGGGTTCGAATGCCGTCCACGACGACGTTCGTGGCCATGGATGTGCAGGAGATGCATGCTGGCAACTGCATTCTCCGAAACCAGTTTATACCGTCGAAACGTCAACTGAGCCACATGGAACAGTTGACGCGCTATGCCCCACAAGGGGTTAGGGCAAGTCAGAGAGAATTTAAGCGACAAAAAAAAGATCGAGAGCAAATTAGGGTAGCGAACACGAAAACGGGGTATATCTTTGCTGGGAGTGTGTCTTGGTTTTGTTAGAATTCAAATGTCAACAAAAATTTCAAGAGAAAACTTAAATCCTTAGTTACATATACAATCGGGCAAATTTCCTTTAGGCAGCAAAATTACTTTGTATGTTTACTATTCCAAAACGAACATTTCATTGACAAGAAATGAACTTTCAGAGCTTCCCAAACTGTAAACTCTTCGAAAACTTCGACTTCTGCGCCGCCTGCCTTTCTAAACGCAGACTACTTAACGGAACCGCATTCTTGCACTGACATTTTATTCGGAACAGCTCCGATTAAATTGTTAGTGTAATTGTGTGGTTTTAACCTGCCCTACTCTGCATGGCTGCTGAAAAAAAATTGCGCCTATTATTCATAACCATAAGATAACGAGAAGAATTTTCCACCGCATTTACTTCGCGCATATAGTCATTGTAGTATGTGTATCAATGCACTTCATTTATGACTTCGTAAATACATATGTAATTTAAGAATGAATAAGCAGATTTATCTCTGAGTAAGCCACATCGGGTGCAGTCATGAGACGGCCTTGATATTGTGGCTTATTTACAGCTGTTCACCTCGGGAACGTTGCCCCTGCCAGTCTGACAAAATATATGAAAATTTACTGACATGTACAGCGTATCTATAGGCGGGTTCTTTTGTGAAACTTAACCTAGACAGGTTAGGAAATAACACGCACTACAACAACAACATTAACCTATATGGGTTCTACCCTGATGACTTATCCGTGGCAGGGTCTAATCTGAAAAGAAAATAAATCTGGCGGGGGAGGGGGGGGGGTTAATCCTCTTCCACAGTCATCCCCGTGAACACCCCTTGGAACGGCAGTGGTCATTAATCATTACTTACAGTAATGGCGATTCGATTATTTAGTTAAGGTAAACATTCCCCCTGTGGTGTGGAGCGTAAGAATAATACCACAGCCTTTCCCTTTGCCGGTCTGTCGTAGAAACCGACATACAAAGGGCAGGAGGTGTATATCAGCAACTTGCATTCTCCGAAATCTTCTACGTGCCAACGAAACGTCAACTTTGCCTCTGGCGCACTATGTCCCACTAGGGGTTAAGATAAAGTAGTAGTAAGCTACATCTAGCGGTGGCCGCAAGAAATTCGTTCGTTTTCGCTTCGTTCGACTTCAATGGAATTCAATTTGAATCGACATTTTTCTGATTGGAGAAATGGTTTTCGTTGAAATATTAGGAACTATTCGAAATGAATTATTTTCTTTTAACGCAATTCCATTTGACAAGCTTAATGCTTTGTGTTAATATATTAGAATTAAGTTAATTTTTAATATTATTCTATTTTTTATTTTTTAACATTAAGGTTAGACAATCATCCATAATCTAAATCACTCGAAGCATTAGCAGAGACAAAATCCATATCATATCAAATGCATATTCCCCTCCTATTTGGGTGATACAATCGTTTTTGTGTGCAGTGAGTTCGCCTAAACTACACTTAACCTGGATAATTACAGAAGAAGCCGCCTTTCTAGTAGTTATAGGTTAGGTTAGGTTAAGGGGCTGCCATGATACAACACAGCACACTTAGACCGCTCATGGGTCCATTGTGATACCACCATAAAACATTACACCTCGCCAAAAGAAACCTAGGTTCCAAACCAGCCTGTGCTGGCAATGTAGCGGTTGAGCTTTATCACGCTCATGTCCTTGAGGTCCTCCAGGTCATAGTAAAACCAAGAGCCTAGGAATTTCCTCCTTCTGATGGCCAGTGCTGGGCAGTGACATAGAAGGTGCAAGACACTCTCCTCCTCATCCACATCCTCACAGCTCCTGCAGTAGTCATTATGAGGAAGACGGAGCCTCCATGCGAGCACGCCGATGGGGCAATGCCCTGTGATAGTCCCCACCACCCTACCAATATGCTTT
Source organism: Chloromyia formosa (assembly GCA_964017055.1). Taxonomy (NCBI): domain Eukaryota; kingdom Metazoa; phylum Arthropoda; class Insecta; order Diptera; family Stratiomyidae; genus Chloromyia; species Chloromyia formosa. The sequence goes on along the minus strand of OZ024815.1, from coordinate 26,191,365 downwards.
CTGTTCAAAGATAGCAAAGAGGCAGAGCGGCTAGAATCGAATTTCTGCCAGATCATTCTCGTCGTTTGGCAAGCATTTAAATTGAGCCATCTGTTGTTAGCCCTAACCACCGCAACGGACTTAATTGCCGCCTTGCACGATGCAATTGGCACTCCGATATCAATACGGTCTCCATTGACGACACCTGTTGTCCCCTCATGAGCAAGATCGTCCGCCCTGCAATTGCCCACAAAGCCACTGTGACTTGGTATCCAGCAGAGGGTAATGTTGAAGAAGTAACCCATCTCTAACAGGGCCGAGCGGCACTTCTGAATGGTTTTCGATGAAGTGAGAACAGAGTCAAGCGAGCGAATCGCAGCCTGACTGTCCGTATAGATAGTAATGTCTCTTGCAGTCACGACATGACTTCTTAGCCAGGTTAGAGCTTCCAAGATCGCCGTAACCTCAGCCTGTAAGACACTACAAAAATCAGGAAGACGGAAGGATAAGTTGATTCCCAGACCCTCCGAGTAAATACCAGCCCCAACTCCGTAATCGGTCTTAGAGCCATCCGTGTAGATGACCAAGGAGTTGGGGGTGAAGGGTACATTGTCAGCCCATAGGCTTCTCGACGGAATCCTGCTAGTGTAATTCCTATCAAAAACATGTTTTGGAGACGTGTAATCAGTCTCCGTAGGGAGATCCAGGTTGCCTAGAATAGCAGAGTGGCCAGTATTTGACGTGCGCCATTGGCCTGCTTCGCGAAGACGCAGGGCCGTGATTCCTGCCAGTTGTTCGCCAAAAATGTCAAGCGGGAGCAGGTTTAGCAGCGTGTCCAAGCTGGCTGACGGAGTTGTTCTAAAGGCCCCTGTCATGTTAACCGCTGCTAGTCTTTGCACTTTACTTAACAAGTGGCAATAGGCCGCCACTCTTAGTGCCGTCCACCACACACAAATGCCGTGCAGTAAAATTGGCCGCACAACCGCTGTGTACAGCCAGTGCACCACTTTCGGTTGCAGACCCCAGTTCCTGCCAATCGCCTTCCTACACGAGTAGAGCGCAGCTGTGGCTTTATTCACCCGCTCAAGTATGTTGGGCTTCCACGATAGCTTCCTATCAAAAATAAGACCCAGGAACTTAGCTTTGTCACTGAAGGCCAGTTTCTTACCATCAAGTGATGGAGGCTCAACAGGAGGTAGTTCGTGTCTTCTGGTGAAGAGGGCAAGTTCGGTCTTGTCAGGGTTAACGCCAAGACCACAGTGGCGTGCCCATTCGGTGAGAATACCTAGAGCATTCTGCAGCAACTCACTAAGGACTCCCGGGAAACTCCCGGAAACAGCAATGGCAACATCGTCCGCGTACGCCGTAACGCTGAAACCAAGCTCTTCCAATCCGCTCCAATAATTTCAGCAAGGTTGAAGAGAGGCTGATAGGTCGCAGGTCATTTGCGCGCGCGTGTGAGCAGCGCCCGGCTTTCGGGATGAAAACAACCAGAACTTCCGTCCAGATGCGCGGAACACAGCCCAGTGTGAGACAAGCGGTTAGGATACTCTCCACCCAAGGATAGATAATATCTAATGAGTATTGTAGGTCCGCAGGAATAATGCCGTCGGGTCCAGCGGATTTAAACGGCTCGAAACTGCCGATCGCCCACAGTATCTTATCTTTCAACAGAATGCTCGTAACGTCACATGCTGCCGTCTGGCAAGTGTGTAGGGCCCCAGCAGAGCTGGCCGCCGTGCTACCAGGAAAGTGTGTGTCAAGCAAAAGTTCAATGGATTCTTTGCTTGACGATGTCCATGAGCCATCCTGCCTCTGCAGAAAAGTGGGCGGAGGTGGATTCGACGATAAAGTTTTACGAAGTCTAGAGGCCTCGCTACACCCTTCCACGCGTTCGCAGAAACTCTTCCACGAGTTTCGTTTAGCGCTTCTCAGCTCTTTCTTGAAAAGGCTAAGTTGCCTCTTGTAGAATTGCCAATCACACTCCAGCCTAGAAGCTTTTGCCTTATTAAAGGCCTTTCTGGATATAGCCCTAAGCTCGGATAACTTACCATTCCACCACAGTGGCTTCTTCTTTCCTGTATAAGAGCTGACAGGACACGATGAGGATACCGCTGCCTTGATTACTCCGTTCAGCGTATATAAAAAAAGAAAGAAAAAGAATTTACATAAATAATTCAACATTCGGAGTCCGAAAGAATAGTTTAGGCTAGGTGACGGGAACTAATTTTTGTTAATCGAAGGAAAGAAATGAAAATATTTCGAAATTTGGTACAATTTTAATCTTTAGTATTTGTATCTGATACAAAACCCCACTTGTGGGGGCTGAGCTAGCATAGAGGGTAGCCGTTTAAAGAGTTTAATTTTTGTAAGTCTGCTTATATTCCAATCGTGGCGAAAATCTTTCTCAGATGAACTGAAAAGTAAAAAATAAATTCGTAAAAAGGTTTTAACTACTTTTTTTTTTAACTTGAATAGTTTTAGAGATAGTCGCACTTAGCAAAGACTCTTCGCTAATTTCCATTCTGTTTCCCTAAATTTTCCTTCAAATCAGAAAAAGTACTCATCACACGAGGACAATGTATTAAATTTTTAAAGAATTTTGTTTTTTTCTTTTTCTAATTAGCTATTACGTCTGCGTGCATCTTGCTTACCCAAAATTAAGCTTATTTAGTTACCAACATTATAATTCTCCTCGTGTGACAAGTGTTTTTAAGATATTTGGCTAAATAAATCCCGTAGCGAAGATTTTAAAAAGAAACTCCCCTGCGTCAACTCACCGGAGTACGCTGAACTTCTCTTGGTATCAACAAACAACTTTGCAAGATTCAAAACTTTTTATACCCTTCACGAATTTTATAGGGTATATAAGCTTTGTCATGAAGTTTGCAACGCACAGAAGGAAGCATCTCTTACCATATAAACTGCATAAAGTATATTCTTGGTCAGTATGAAGTGACGAGTCGATTAAGCTTTTTCCGTCCCTCTATCTGGTTCTATGCAAACTAGTCAATCAGTTTTTAAGCTGTCGAGATGAAATTTTGCACAAAGCCTTCTTTCTATTGCACGCTATATATATGTCGGAACCACTGGAAATGGACCACTACGTCATATACCTGCCAAACGAATGACGGGTCCAAAAATTAGTCTTTGTGAGAAAAACTTGTTTATTTCTAAAGATATCTTTTTCAAATTTAACACTGATCAATAGTATTTTTTAGCCAAATCACATTTTTGAATTTGGTTGAAATTGGACTACTCTATCATATACCTGTCATAGGAACGACCGTTTCAAAAGCAAGTTTTTGTTAGAAATTTTTTTTTATTTCTGAAGATACGAGTATCTTTACCAAATTTCATATTATCACTATCATATTGACTGGCAAACCACGTTCCTAAAGTTGGTTGAAATCGGCCCACTATTTCATATACTTCTCATAGGAACAGTGAAATCGGAACAAGTTTCACTACTAATTTCAGAGTGGCAAGTGCACCATACGTCCCATCAAAGCTTCACGTGAAGGGTATCATACCTTCGGCATACCCGTCTTTAACTGGATTTGTCTTCGTCACCTGGGCTAAGTATATCAATGCGGAAGCTAATTGTTATGAAACCTGGACCTGGCCTGGACAAGCATAGCTAAATAATTTATTTTCGCTGAGAAGCAAACTCAAGCTGGCCTCAAGTTGAACTTAATTGATGCTGACGAATTTTTGCATATAAGTCGTAGGTCAAACAATGCAAAATATTTGCGTGGCTAGTTTGTTCTTTTTTTTTTTTTTTGTAAATTCGCTTCTGAACAGTTCCGTTCGCTTCATGACTTTTAATTTTGGAATAGTAACTCCATTCGTAACACTTTCGCGTCCGAGGTTTGAATGTTTAGTATAATCGACTACATATACCGCGCACACTTACTCCAAGTTAAAACATACGAGTGTATCGTACTTTATCATAAGTTAAATATATCCAAAGGTGTGGCGCTATTGATTGGAAATAATCGTGAGGCCAGTAAAGCACACCGTATAAAAATTTAAATATTTTCAGGTGGTTGGTTAGTTTGCATGGCTCAAATTTTACAGTGCATAATTTATTTTGTTTAGACTTATTGTGGTGAGTCGTGATTTGCGATTAAACTTGATAGTGCGTCTTTTTTCATAAAGGGAATTTGAATGAAATGTACATGTTCAAATGAACCAAAACCTGTTACGCCCAAAACAAATGAAAGTGTGGACAAGATAATAACTTTCGTGAATTTCAGAAAATAGTTTATGGTCAATTAGGTTTGGTATCAGTAGCATGTACTGTAGGCGAAAATTAGATAAAGAATTTCCCATCGGTTGGTAAAAGTCGATTCAGAGAGAAGTTTTTTTTTCAGGAAGCGATTGCAAATTAAGCAGATAGGTGCGAATGAAAAGAGAGCATATTGTAATATCTTAAACTTCGGTCAAGATACGGGGCTTACGTCAATGTTTCAATGGCGTGATAATCCCGCTTTTATAATCAGAAACGCTATTAGAGAGAGAGCTCCCTCTTTTTTTAGAAAAATTCAAAAATGGAGTGTCCAATATATGGTTCTGAACATATGCCCATATTTGATCAAAACCGAAACTTTTGATTATGTACCATTTTTTTTTATATCTCCTATCTCCTCTTATCCTCTGCTTCTATTACTAGTTGCGTTTTAACCCTCCGTATACAAGGTGACTAAATGTTACACCCCGTACAAGGTGGGGTCTGTTATACCCCAGAAATATTTAACAAAATATCTTTATATCTTAGCCTCTGAATTTAACATGAAACTTTCATGCAACCATTCATAACAAACGGAATTCACTATAAAATGGTAATGGCTCCATATCTGTGTAGCTTTTATTTGAGATTGAATGGATGTACAACTTTTTCATTTTGCCGCCTTGTCTTAAGGTCGCCACACATGATCGTGCAGAATCACGACCGAGCTTCCATCGAACCATCCAAAAACATAGAACGGTGGAAATAAGAAGAACTTTTTTTGAATTGAGTTTGACGTGGTCCGATGCATGCTCGCGACCAAAATGGTCGTCGTGTGTGGCGACCTTTAAGAAAATGTTTTTCGTTGCGTCCGTTTTATACGGAGATTGTCGTATCTATTGCATTTCAAAGTCGTTCAATGAATATAGTCTATATACGTTGTATATCCAGCTACTGAGTAAAAGACCGGGTGTAAATATCCGTACTACTAGTAATAGTAGCATATTTTCGATAGCTGTGGCGTGTCACACTAAGGGCCGATTGCTCAGTGTCCGATTAAAATTTATCTTAATAATAAACTACCATTTAGCTCAATTTGATTTTCTCAACATCTGTTTAGCGTTATTAATCGGATAAACGCTAACCGTCCCCTAGCCTTCGATTAATCTCTTATCCAAAATAAAACCCAAAATTTATTCTAAACATAAACCCAACACCTGATACTGGAAGCTGAGATTTTGACAGCTAGAACTGTTCACTTTTGCAAAATCAAATGAAAACAACGAAAGTGGCCATAAAGAATTTGGTACAAACGCAGCCGTAAACGAATATACTGAGCGACCATACTAATAAAAAATAGATTTCTGGACGGTAAAATTCCACTAAGAAAATCAGCCAATTTTGCCATAATTTGTGGTCTGGGATAAGTTCCACACTTTATGGCTTGGTATTTAATCGACATATGAGAAAACGAAAATGCATAGCGGGCTGTTTATAGCTTTGATTAATTTGTGTCCTTGTTAGTTAACAAAGAATTTAATCGGACATTGAGGAACCGTGTAATTTAGGTTAAGACACAGAGCAACAAATTATCCGAGTCAACTACTGAGGTTTCATGTCAAAAGTTCGGGTAGATGCCAGAAGTAATTTTATTTTTTTATCGTTTTTGATCAAATTCGGATATTGACAACGATGTCGTTAACGATGCCTGTGCGTGTAAAGTGATAGATAAGTCGTTGCGTGTGGCGCTTAAATTACGATCCACCTACAACTGCTTACTCGTCATTTTGCATGCTACGACATCGTTGATGTCATCGTTGTCAATATCGTTGTCAATCACATCGGAGCGTGTAAACAGAAATTTGCATCGTAATTGTACGATGACCAATTGAAGCTCTATTTACATGCTCCCATATAGAAAATCAAACCCCACAAGAAATGTACGTAGAGACGAAGGTATGGTGTCGAAGAGGCATTCGTAAATCCAAGCGATGTCGCAACAATATCGTAGCGATGTCGTTGTCAATATCGCTTCGATGTCGTTACAAATCTCATCGGAGCGAAACATAAATCGGTACAAGGTGATTGTCAATGATATCGTTAACGATGTCATTGCTACAAAATTATCGATAAATCGTAGCGATGTCGACACCGAAGCCATTACATACCAAATGATGAATAAGTCATTGCGTGTTGATCGACCTCGTAGCGAGTCGAGACTGCGACTAGCTTTAAATTGCTGGTACGATTTACTGTTTACGATAGAGCGATTTTGTTTATTCGCTTTTCACAGAACGATTTATGACGTTTCTACTATAGCAACCGCGCATTAAACTTCTGTAACTATGCTTTTACCCGGTGCTCCTATGATTTTCTTCTTATTTTCGAAGCATAGTCGCTTGAATGTCACTCGAAAAATTTAAAAAATTTCTAAGTTGCTAGTCGCTCTCAGCCGCTAATATTCGCTAAACGCGAAATCGTTCCGCGTTGAACAACTTCATATATTTCTATAGAATTGATCGTTAGTAACGAATCGCAACCGCGTCGGGCGATGCGATTCACTCGACCATAAACCCAGTTTAAAGGTGCGTTTTGCTAGACACACGATCGTCGCATATTGTTCGCGATTAACAATGAAGCCATAGAGGACGAAGCACTATTTGTATGTATTTTTTTTTATCGTCGACTGCGATCGACGAAGGGTGGTGTCTAGCAAATCGCACCTTAGGACTGTAAAGCGCGATCCACACGCAACGACATATATTTCATTTTGCTTGCAACGATATCAGAATGTTGTCCAGACGTAGCGATTTATTCGTCATTTTGCATGCAACGACATCGTTGTCAATCACATCGGAGCGTGTAAATAGATATTTGCATCGTGATGGCACGATATGGAAAGAATAGAAAACGAAACGATCAATCGCAGCTGCATTTACATGCTCCCATACAGAAAAAAGAAAAAAAAAGCCCACAAGAAATAGACACGGAGGTATAGTGTCGCATTCATAAATCGTAGCGATATCGTAACAATATCGTAGCGGTATCATTGTCAATCTCATCGGAGCAAAACGCAAATCGCTACTATGTGATTGACAGCGATGTCTCTCTCTCTCTCTAATTGCCTTGACCCCTCCAGGGGCATGGGCGCGTCAACATCTCTCGCATTTATATGCCTTGTTGTCGTTTCAATAGCATATCTACTTTGCTGCTGCAGTTGCTAGCATGCACCTCCTATCCGCGCCATCTTTATACTGACAAGCTCGGAGCACTGTGATAGTTCTATTCTACCTATATTAGTACTCACAGGCAGTTTTTGATCGCGCCGAGATTTGATTTCCGAGCTCTAGATTAGTATCGTAGAGCGGTGACCGAACGATGACTGCTACTGTTAACGATGTCGTTGCTACAAAATTATCGATAAATCGTAGCGATGTCGCCAACTATGTTTTTAATGATTTCGACAACGATGTCGTTCCATGCAAAATGATGAATAACTCGTTGCGTGTGAATCGCGTGTAAAATATTAAGAAAAAAAAAATGGAGAAAAAAAATAAAATTTCAAATCTAACCAATGGAACTACTATTTCGCAACTATACTATATTCGTCTATAAAAAAGCAGGAATTCCTCATTTAGAGCCTGCATCACATGTTTGGCTACTTCATATGATTTTCTACGGCTATTTTTGTCATATTTAATCTTCCGATTCCGGCATGTGCTAAAAGAGCGCAAAGTAGCACGAATGCGATCGAACCAGTTTCAAATGAAATTGAAAGTGGAGTAATAATTGCAGCCTGAAATTTGTCGTCTTGATTCGGATAATTTCCCTCTTAAAATCGATTGTTATATATGTACATACGTTTGAATCTACCTGACATATATGTACCTTACGTACGATATGTTTTTTATAGGTTTTTTTTATTGCGAGTACTACTCAGACTCTTAAAGTTAATAATATAACCTCTAGGTACGCTTCATGACGCTATTGTGCGTCGCGTTTATCGGGGCGTAGTAGAATTAAACATACCAAACTGCATTCTTCGAAAGCTTACGCTCGTAGGCATCGTCTGAAATCATAACTGCTGCAATCTGGGCCATAAAGAGGTTGTAGCGTGTCGTAGATGTCGAGATGGTTACGTAAAAAAAGTGTGCCAAGATGGGATTTTAATGTGGCGAAGAGAATTGGCAGTGTGCTGGTTCAACGTATGGGTATTAATACGAAAGCTTTTGATAGCTATTAAGAGTCAAAAGGCTTACTTTAAACTGTTGTGAAACTACTAAATTTCAATTTTATCACTTCATCCTGATTTTAGAGAAGTAAAAACGAACTCACGATCCTACGATCATTAGCATGTAATCCCGTGCTTTACGTAACTTGCAAATATTCGTAGCCATGACTTGCAATATATATGGCGAAATGTCAAATTAATATTGCGACGAATGCAATGTTGAATGTACATACTATATTACATGTTATACATCTGTACTCGTATATTAAAGCTTCAATACATATAAGACATATACCCAGTAACTCATAAATTATAATCCATGTCAAATTAAGCATCTCTAAATTGAATGTTCATTAGGTTTCGGGAATTCCATTTTCACGCTAGGTACTCTTTTCCAGTAAAGCCGACCAGATGGTGATACGAACCTAGTTTGAAATGGAGTTTTTACTCGTGAAGTGAGATTTCATTGGTATTATGCTCTATTTAATCCCAATCTGTGAGAATAGCGACTTAGTTACGCTTCTAAATTTATTTAAATTAGGTGGTAAGATGATTTAGATCTTTTTGGCATTAGTTCCTTTTGAAAGAAGATACACATTTTTATTTTTTTTACCAAGAAGTTAACCCAGCCAAAAAGGGGAAATAGAGCTTCAAATTGTTGGAAGTACTTTAATAAAAATGTGTGAAGGTGAACGGGTATCTTGCTTGGTTATATGTAATTAAATTGGGGTTGTTAAGTGAGCAACTATAGTCAGTGTTCAGTAAAACTAATTTGAATTGAATTGGATAAAAAAAACCAACGAATATTTGTAAAGTTGTGTGGCAATACAACTAATTCCGAAATGTATTTAAACTCAAGCTGCCGCATTTTTAAAGCGTGACGGATATAAGCCTAATTTTCATTTCAATCTTATTTGATACAGCAACTTATTTTATGGACCAATTACAAATAGAGCTTTAAAATAAATTTAAAAATATGGTTCTTCTTATTAGGAACTGTATTTTCAAGATATTCACATGTATTTTCAAGATATTCAGTGTCAGATTCATATAGTATTTCAGTAGAAATTCAGATTTTCAGTTAACCATCAACGACACCCAATATGGGCCCACTTTTTTCAATCGCTCATAGCGTACATATAAGGCATCTGTGACGAGGATCGTCAAAGTATTCCAAAATTGATATAAATTAGCTTCACACTATTTTTTCCAGGCAGACTTTGGGACTGGACTCTTCAGATCCCTGTCCCTTTAGCCTTGTATGCCCCTTTCCTGATAGGCCCTGATCTATCATATTTTGTTTCGTGGTAGGTTATGTATGAAATTATTTAGAATCTATACACATAGTAGTCCGGATGGCGCAACGGTTAGCACGTTCGCCTTCAACGCACTGGGCCCCGGTTCGATTCCGGGGATTTACGTGTCGGACTATGAGCCCACTCAGCTGTTAAATGAGTACCCATTATGGGGTAAATAACTCGGATGAGCGTGTTGCTGATCACATACCTCAGCACAAAAACCGTCGCGATCTAGAAAATGAGATAATGCTAACTCATCTCGAGGCCGTGGTTCAAATTGGACTGTTGCGCCAGTTATTTATTATTATACACATAATAAATCTGTAAATAGTGTGTGTCCTTACATTCGACATATTCGGAAAAGAAACTTATTGAGGTATAATTGTTAGTAACAAAACACATTATCCAGGCGGCCAAGGCCCGACGTCGGGCTGTCGCGCCACGATGATGATGATGATGATGAACAAATCACATTAAGATGTTTTTTTTGGAATTTTTTGTCCCTTTGTCTGTTCGGGCATCACATGAAAACGCTAATCTGATTGAAGTACATTTGTTTTTGGAAAAAAATGTGTTAAGTTTACAGTGACTTTTAGTTTTTGCTCACTGAAATCGGTATTACCAATCAGAAGATATTCGGATTTTAAAGTTTTCAAAATATCAATATTATCAAAGCTATACATTGTTGGAAGTCTGTACTTCCCGGTAGGGAACGGCAATTTATTGTAAAACTCACACCTCACCTCATTAGCTTTAGCACAAAACTTCACCAGCTTGCGTTTAGCGAATCATGTGAAAAAATGAAAAGTATCTGTACCTCGAATAAATCTGAAAAGCTGGCAACTTGAAATTTGGATTAAATGTTTGTGGTAGGATCTAATTGGTTGGTATTGGAACTGTGCAGGATCCGACCAATAGAACACCCACCTCCCCTACCTATGTAAAAAAATTAAAAGTTTCTGTAAGCGACCAGTGGCTCAGTACGTAGAGGCATCAGTCTCATGTCTGACTACCGGCGTTTTGGGTTCGAATCCCGTCCACGACGACGTTCGTGGCCATGGATGTTGGTGTTGTCTTCCCCCTGTGGTGCGGGGCGTAATAACAAGCCACAGTATCTCGCATGTAGGCGGCTAAATGGGGGAGCAAGGAGGTGCAAGCAAGTAACTGCATTCTCCGAAACTATTTTCTGCTAACGAAACGTCAACTGAGCCACATGGAACAGTTAACTCTCTATGCCCCACAAGAGGTTAGGGCAATTAAGTATCTGTAATTTCCGATTCTTGATCTTGAAGAGCAATTGCGATTAAATATGCAACAAAAAATTAAACCTCTCCTCCCACCACATTGACTTAGCATGGAACTCCACCGATTTGTGTTTAACGACTCATGTAGTGAAATATCGCTTGAAACAAAGATAGGTAGATAGATAAAAGAAGAGGCCGTGGGTCGTATTGGAACCACAAGCACTACGACCTTGAGGTATATTGTGCCATTGCCCTTTCTATCCAGAAGTCTAAATCAAAAGATTCAGCACTCTTCTCAATAAATTGACTGATCTGCCAAGGTTTCATAGAAGAGATATCTTCGGTGAAAGGAAATGTAATGCCAAAGCACTCGGTACGTCTTTGAGCAAGACTTTCGGACTAGCAAAGGATGTGTTGTGAGGTTTCATCATCGGGCTCGCAAAAGCGGCAGCTAGCGTCTGATACAATACGCATGGTTTTAAAGTGACCCCTCAGACGCGAGTGTCCCGTTAAGATTCCTCAAATTAATCTGAACCTGTTCTTACTCAACCGCAGCAATTCCAAGGTATGAGCATGTGAGTGACTCGAAATAAAAAGCTCGGCCTGCCTCAAGCCTGGTAAAGCCCCACATGGGATGAAGCACGTGTGCTTAACCAGTCTCTCATGTGGTTTCTGCAGTAGCAGAGTGGTATCCCGAAAAACGGTTCTGGGCCGTATATGGGGACGGCGGAGGCTCGGTTTGCTCGATACCCGAATGACCAAGGACCCAGCAACGTGTGAGTTTGTTCGTTGCACCCACATTATGGAGGACTTCTTGTCAAGCCAGTACCACCTTAGAATTGAAATTAGTAAGCGCTTTGGTAGCAGCCTGACTGTCGGTGAATACTGCTATGTCCCTGTTTATCCACTGCCATTTTCGCCTGCGTATCAATTCGTCGATTGGTATCTGACCCGTACGCCGACTTAGCTCTTCATTTGATATTGTTTCGGGCCAGAAAATTCTTAAAATTCGACGAAGACATGAGTTGACGAAAACTTGCAGCTTTCTGGTAACTCCTACGGAAACTTTCCATGTACTGCTCCCATACAAAAGCACTGATAGTACCAGGGAGCGCAACAGGCCCAGCTTGGTCTTGATGCTGAGATAACTGCCCTGCCGGATTTTGGACAGCATGCCGTATGCGCGTTTAGCCTGGTTGATACGACGAGCGATGTCCTGCTCCGTACCACCATTTTCGGCAACAATGCTACCCAGGTAGACGAAGTTGTCCACGTTCTCCACAGGCTGCCCATTAATATTGATGGCAATAGGTGTCCGATTTCTTTTTCGCAACGGCGGGCTAAGAACCTTGGTCTTGTTGGTATTAATCTTTAGCCCAACCTTGCTTGCCTCCCTCTCGAGATCTAACGCCATTGCGGACAGATCCATGATTTTGTGGGAGAGTAGGCATATGTCGTCAGCGTAGTCAAGATGTTGTAGATAAGATGTCAAAGTCCATTGAATTCCTCTGTCGAGTCCGGATAGGGCTGCATGCAACACGTCGCCGATCACTATGAGGAATAGGATCGGTGAGAGGATGCACCCCTGCCGAACTCCACTGCGAATCTCAAAGTCCCCCGACACCTTACCTTTATGCAGAACGCGACATTTCGCGCCGTCATAGGTTGCCTTAATAATAGCCACAAGCTTCTTAGGGATGCCTCTCCAGCGCAAGGCCGCCCAGATAGAATCCCGGTTCACACTATCGAAAGCCTTTTCGAAATCAATGAAAAGCAAGTGAAGCGGAGAATCGTATTCAGCGCATTGCTCGATGATGATTCGCAAGGTGTTAATGTGATCGACACAGGAGAATCCGGATCGAAAGCCAGCCTGCTCTTCATCAATTGTGCTTTCTAAGTGGGCCTTTAGTCTTTCCAGGACGATTTTAGCTATTATCTTGGCAACGGCAGGAAGGACACAAATGCCTCTCCAATTATTACAGTCTGTGAGGCTACCCTTCTTTGGAAGTTTGATGATCAAACCTTCCTTCCACTCAGTGGGAAAGGTCTCTGTATTCCACGCTTTATCAACAAGTGGGTGCAGCAAATCGGCAGTTACGCTTGGCGCTGCTTGATAAAGTTCGGCAGGGATGCCGTCAAGTCCGGCGGCCTTTCCTCGTTTTAGTGCAATAATTGCAGTGACTATTTCCTCTTTAGTCGGGGCAGTGGACCGTATACGCACATTTTGATGGTTAGCTAAATTATCTATATGAGGGGGAACTTCACCAGAGGTTACACGGTTCAAGACCGCGGCGAAGTGTTCTTTCCACCGCCTCATTTGATCTTCTTCCAAGATAAGTAGCTTTCCATCACTATCTTTCACCGGATGTTGGCAGGAGTTACGACCACCTGTAAACTCCTTGATGACACCGTATACGGCGTTTAAGTTGTTACTTCTAGCGGCTTCTTCTGCTGACGCTAAAAGAGAATTGGCATAAACTCTTTTATCGCGTCGCACACTACGCTGAACTTCTCGAGCTTTCTGACGGTAAAGGAGTTCGATGCTGCTTCGATTGTCGTCTGATGCTGCAGCCAAACGAACTTTCAGCTCCTTTCTTTCAACAATCCGCTGCCATGAAGCGTCGGACATCCAGGGCTTATTCCGGCAATCCGGGTTTGGGCCAAGGATGGTATTTGCGCTATCAATGTACGCATTTTTTATGGCATCCCAGTTTTCGTTTATGTCACTATTTGGGTGACTAGTTATCTCAGCCGCTTTTTGCGCAAGATGGTCATTATATTGTTGTAAGACAGCTGGATTTTTTAGTCGAGCGGTGTTGAATTTGCGGGGCCTGGATGTTTCGTCTCTGGGGCGGCGCACGGCTGCAATACGCAATCGAACATTAGCGATCATAAGATAATGGTCTCTTCCCATCCCAATATCGGCACCCTTCTTGTTTCGCACGTCCAGGAGGCAACTCTTGAATCTTTTACTAATGGCAAAATAGTCGATCTGATTTTGTGTTCTGCGCCGATCAACAGAGGACCAACTGATTTTGTGGTGGTCCTTATGCTCAAACATACCTATAGTACCACCGATGAAGAGACTGTGAAAGTTGCAGAACTCTACAAATCTTTCACCGTTGTCATTACGATCACCAAGACCGTGTCTCCCCATCACATGTCTGAGCCCATGGTTATCAGCGCCAACTTTCGCATTCAAATCACCCATAACCCTTATAATGTCACCTTTAGGTGTTCTGCTCTGAACGGCGTTTAGTTCTTCGTAGAAGGAGTCTTTTGCCAAGACATTGTCGGGTTCAGTAGGGGCATAACATTGTATTATTGAGATGTTCCTCATTTTGGTCCGGAACCTGGCGGTCAAGACCCTGTCAGAGACCGGTTCCCAGGATAAGAGACAGTTTCGCGCGGCTCTGGTTAAAAGGAGCCCCACACCTGACTCACGGCGACTACCGGTAGCTTTACCGGAGTACAACATTACAGTGCTGCCCGTTGGAGAGATGAATTCTCCGCTGTTCCACCATCTTATCTCACTAACTCCTAAGATATTTAATTTGTACCTCAGAAATTCACTCTCTAATTGAAGAAATCGTGCGTTCTGGGGACCTTCTGATCCATTGTCCAGGAGAGTACGCACATTCCAGAATCCAATCTTTGTCATTGTACGATAGCTAAAAGTCGTAACCGTTGAGTCAGTCCTTATCCGAGGCATAGTTGACGTTTCGTTAGCATATAAAGATTTCGGATAGTGCAAGTTGCTGGCATACACATCCTGTCCTTTGATTGTCGGTTTTAACGACAGGCCCTCAAAGGGAAAGGCCGTGGTATTTTTTTTCACACCCCACACCACAGGGGTACCTCAACCAAATCATCGCACCGCCATCACTGGCGGCTTGACGTTGGTTGGCAATGGTCAGTGACCACTGCCGTTCCAGGGGGCGCCCACGCGGAGGACTATGGAAGAGGAATTTTTGCCCCCCTTAGAGCATAACCTGCAGAAACATTTGAAAGCTAAATATGAATCCCACACACATAAAATTAGAACAGTCGATGCTAATGAGTTTTGGAAAAGTTTGTTTGTGTTTTTAGCGACCAGCTGTAAACAAGTTGTTGCGTTTCCTACTTATTCACTTGTCTGATGCGGAAAATTCAATGCCAGCTGAATAATTGCAGCGGCATCGTGACTTGCGTAATGTGCTATACAAGCCGTACACATTGCCGGCAGAGGCGTAGTAGTGGTAGCAGCAGCGGCATCAAATGTGTCTTGGGTAATGTGCTTTTATAATACACCTACCGCACATAAGCAAAGCGGCACCATGAAATAAGCCATTTGGAAATAAGGGATTAATGGATAATTTCAGTTGAAACAGAAAGTAGCCATGCATAGATTCTTTCAATGCTTAATTTCGTTTAAAACGAAGGTGAGTATGTACATGCCTATTTTCGCTTTCCTTTGCATACCTTATATCGGTTTGCATAGCCAGAAAAAAAAATGCTGGATGCAGATATACTAGGACGAAACGGCTGCAGGTACATGTACAAAGAGTGAAACGCCCAGCTCGTTCCAAACCGAAATTATCCATGCACACTTGTGCGATACTGAGGATTATGGATTAAGAGTCGCTTGTGTGGGCTTCGCTCGCTACGCTCGCTCCGCGCTTAAGTATCGCACAAACATGATCGCTCGCTTCGTTCGCTCTGGGTACAACAGTCCCTTATGAAGGCTCCGCTCGCTACGCTCGCGCCGCGCTTAAGGGATGTTGTTGTTGTGGTAGCGATGCTTCGAATACTGCAGTTCTTCTTACATCGAGGGGGTTTGGCAGCTCTTGGCCGTCGAAAAACGGGTCGTTCCGGTACGAAGAACCGGCTGCCGCAGGATCATAACCCTCGGTATCGCACATACATTAACGCTCGCTTCGCTCGCTCTGGGTACAACAGTCCCATGTGTGGGCTACGCTCGCTCCGCACTTAAGGGATCACAACCCTCAGTATCGCACAAACATGAACACTCGCTTCGCTCACTCTGGACACTGCATGGCTATTTTCGTTTTTATCGCATGCCTTATTTCGATTTGAAACCGATTTGGTCCATGCATAGCTTATTTCGTTTATTTTCCGATGAATACTTTCGTTTCCAAACGAAAGTATCCATATGGATTATTTCGTATGCCTTATCTCGCTATGGCTTATTTCGGTGCCCCAAGCAAAGCTTTCTACAAGTTTTACAATTTGTAAATCCAAATTCAGCTAGCTTTTCATATTTATTCGACTAGGAGTTACAGATACTTTCACTATTTGACATGATTCGCTAAACACAAACTGGTGGAGTTTTGTGCTAAAGCTAATGAGGTGAGAGGTGAGATTTTCAAAAATGTATGAATGGCTTTGATGATAATATTGATATTTTGAAAAACCTAAAATGCGAATTTCTTCTGATCGGTAGAACCGATTTCAGTGAAATAAAAACTAAATGTTATTGTAAATTAAAATCAATTTTTTTTTCACAAAAAAAACTGTACTTGGGATTAGCAGTTTTGATGTGATATAAAAATAAATAAATAAATAACTGGCGCAACAGTCCAATTTGAACCACGGCCTCGAGATGAGTTAGCATCATCTCATTTTCTAGATCGTGACGGTTTTTGTGCAGAGGTATGTGATCAGCAACACGCTCAACCGAGTTATTTACCCCATAATGGGTACTCATTAAACAGCTGAGTGGGCTCATAGTCCGACACGTAAATCCCCGGAATCGAACCGGGGCCCAGTGCGTTGAAGGCGAACGTGCTAACCGTTGCGCCATCCGGACTACGATGTGATATCCGAGCAGAAAAACAGACAAAAATTTCAACAACCATCTTAACGTATTTTATTACTGATAACTATACCCTAGATAAATTTTCCTTCATGTCGGTGGGCGCGCGCCCGCACGCCCTGAGAAGAGCCGCTTCTAACCTGAAGTACAGACGCTCATCTTCATGCTGTCTGGTTGCCAGTTTAGGATGAAGGATTTTTGTTGTTGTTTGGTCCGCGGGTGGTATTTTGACATTTCCCACCTCTAAGCACAACATCATAACTGTCGGACAAAAGAAACAAGCAGAGCGAAACTTGCCCATTTGTTGAATTTCAATGAAAGACTATACAACTACTGAAATCCTGTAATATCGGTCACTCCCTTTTGGCTAGCTGGGCAAAACTGAGCCAGGTGGTTGACATCAAGAAATACGGATAATAGGTTTAGCAAAATCTATCAAATAGATTAAAAGTTATTGCTTTATAATGGCAATTCAGTAAGCAAAAAAACTCTATGTACTATGAACACTCTACACTGTTACACTCCCAAATTTTGACGTATCCCAATCCCCACTAATCTTATCTTCATAACTCGTATGAGGCATAGCATATCTTAGCGTGATAATGTGACATGCGATTTCCAAATTTGTAGATAGTTATTATAGATTTAAAGTAAAGTACGAGTAAACAGTGATAATTACAGCATATGAAGTTAATAACGCAATTTGCAAAAGTTGACTGTCTATATAAATACGACAAAGTTTTCTACTTGTGTCATACTATTAAAAATTTACGAATATTTTTGCCAAAGTGTAGTATGTAGATTTAATACCTAATAACCCAATGTCTATTACTAAATTTAGCTGTTTTATTGTTTGTCTCTACTATCGAGATTTGAACGGGCACTACTTTTAATCGCCTTATTTTCATAACAATATAAATGAATATATTTTACATATCTTTATATTTTTTGGACTTAACCGCTTCTCACAGAAAATCAGTGAAAATTATGTTTTTAGTTTAAATGTTTTTCAATAATCTCCACTTAAAATAAATGCTTTTTTTGTTATCAGTTTGTTTTTTAATTTACTGGACTGTTTGTTTCTATTGTCTAATGGTAGGGAAACACTGATGCCGCTTCAGTAGGTATGTAAAATGTTATGCATCCGTGAGTGAAAGAGGATTTTAGAGACCATGATCTGGGGAAACAAATCCCCGAATTTCCCCTCTAAAGGTCGACGTGATTGTTGTTATTTGTGCGATTGTTGTTATTTGTGTTTGTGTTCTTGTTTTTATTTTTTCGTCTTGGAAGAATTGTGTGTTGTCAGTCCGTGTTCTTGTGGTGTTCCAGTTAGATTGAACGTACGAGTATTTATAAAAAAAAAACGTAGGTACTACCATTCTGGATTCCTGTTTTGTGTGTTTTGGAATTTTGACTTCAGATTCGCAAACAGCGACTCAAAGAACCCCCTACTAGCTTCCTATAGCAAGATTGACAGTGTTATTTTTTAATGCTACTATTCTGGATCCTCATTTTTTCTTTTTTTTTTAATTTTGACTTCAGATTCGTAATCAGCGATCCAAGAAGGCCCCTACTAGTTTCTTCCAACTAGATTGAGCGTAAATTTCCTACAACATTTTTTTTCTTCTTCTTCACCTGAAATTTTTTTTCCGATTTCTGGCCGTTGTTCATTTCGGAAATGTTTTAACCTTCATAGGTCCGAGTGGGGTGCGGCTTACATTTCTTTGAATGTTTTCTGAAAAATAAATTTCTTATTAAATATCCTCTGAGATACATATGTTTCTAAAACGTACCTCATACGCCGAATGAAAAATTGAAAATATACTGTAACGAGTTATCGTTAACCCTTTCTTTCCCAGTGATGTCATATCATCATAATGGAATAGAACGATTTTTTTCCAGATGTGCAACAATAAAACTGTCACTTTCTGCTTTCCACCATATCCTTCAGACACTAAAAAAAACCTTTTATTTTCTTTGTGAAATCATCGGAATAAAAAATATATTTTGTAATAAAAGAATTAAAATGGATAGAGCCACAAAATGAATTTTGCATTCCGATTTATTTCGGAGCATACTAACAATATGTAAATTCTTTTATTACATTTAATTAATATGAACTGGGATAAATAGACTGCTTCTAAAACTGGAAGAGGTTAGGTGCAAAGTTATTGCGTATGCAGATGACGTGGCCATCGCTGTCAGAGGTGAATTTCCTGATGTCCTTAGCGGGTAACTGCAGAATGCCCTTTCTATTCTAACAGAGTGGGCTAACCTCTGCGGTGTCGGAATTAACCCGGTTAAGACGGAGCTTGTGCTCTTCACTAGAAGACGCGCGATTCCTCCTATTGAACCTCCCACACTGGACGGCATTAAACTGGTCTTCACCGACAAAGCTAAGTTCCTTGGTCTCATCTTTGACAGGAAACAGGAAACATTGAAGAGCGGGCCAAGAAAGCTACTGTTGCCCTCTACTCGTGCAAAAAGGCCATAGGTAAGAACTGGGGCCTGCAACCTAAAGCTGTATATTGGATATACACAGCTGTCGTACGTCCTATACTACTGCACAGAATTAGTGTGTGGTGGACGGCACTCCGAGTAGCGGCCTATTGTAACCTACTGAGTAAGGTACAAAGGCTAGCGGCGCTGGCTATAACGTGGGCCTTTAGAACAACTCCGTCAGCTGGATTGGACATGGTGCTCGGCTTGCTACCTCTGGATATTTGCGGCAAACAGCTGGCGGCTTACACGACTTTACGCCTTTGAGAAACTGGCCAGTGGCGCAAGTTGAGCTGTGGACACTCGACTATACTGGGCAACTTAGATCTCCCTGCGGAGACTGATTACTGATACTTGTGCAAAATACGTTTCTGGCCGGAACCATACCAGCTTGATTCCGTCGAGGGATCTATGGGGTGTTAACACGCTCATGACCACCGACTCCATGGTCATCTATACGGATGATTCTAGGACCGACGGCGGAGTTGGGGCTGGTATCTATTCGGAGAGATTGGGAATTAACTTGTCATTCCATCTTCCCGACTTCAGTGGTGTCCTGAAGGCGTAGGTTTCGGCAATCCTGGAAGCTCTGACATGGCTGGGAAATCATGTTGTGACCTGTTGACATGTTGTTACTATTTACAAGGACAGTCAGGCTGCAATTCAATCACTTGAATCCGTCCTGACCACATCAAAAACCATCGCGAACTGTCGTTTAGCCCTCAGGGAGATGGGTGGTTTCTTCAACATTACGCTTTGCTGGATACCGAGCCACTGTGGCTTCGCAGGCAACCGCGAGACGGATGAGTTGGCTCGGGAGGGGACAACCGGAGCTATTGAGGGGGACCGTGTAAACATCAAAATGCCTGCCTCATCGTGGAAACTTGTCATCAAGGCCACCGCGATTGACAGGGCGCTCATGATATGGTTAAACGGTGATACGTGTCAAACAACGAAGTCGATTTGGCCGAAACTTGATCTTAGTCGCTCCGCCACATTGCTTTCACTGAACAGGAACCACATCGGCAGAGTTGTGGGGGTTATTACGGGGCACTGTCCTATAGGAGAGCTTGCCTGGAGGCTTCGTATTCCTCACAATGACTTTTGCAGGAGCTGTGATGACGTGAATGAGGAGAAGAGCGTTCTGCATCTTCTTTGTCATTGTCCGCCCCTGGCCGCGAGGCGGAGGAAATTTCTGGGTTCCTGGTTTTTCCGGAAACTGGAGGACCTAAAAGATACGAGTGTAATGCAGCTCAATCGCTATATTGCTAGCACAAGCTGGTTTGTTGCCTAGGTTTAAGTAGGTGACTTTGGCGGTATCACAACGGACCCAGATGTAGTCTAAGTGTGCTGTGCGGTAGCATGGCAGCCGCTTTACCTAACCTAACCTAGGTATTGTAAAAACTTTAACATTACCCGTACCCCAACGAATAAAATTAGCGATAATTCATTATATAGGTAGTTTATAGCAATTTATTTCTATGTAGTTTTTTAAAGGATATAAGAAGTATATTTTAGAAACATTTCTCAAGGAAAATTTAATAGAATTTTTTTTTTCGGAAAAATTCTTAAGAAATGTAAGTTTGAAGTGCAGCTGCACCCCACTCTGGCTTATGAAGCTTAAACAAAATTTCAAAGGGACGAACACTAACAAAAAAAAAGATAAATCAGATTGCAAACATGGTTTCGTGTGAAATAAATACACATAATGTTAAAATTTCAAAAGAAAGAATTTCCAAAATGTCTAAAATTTCGAATAATATTAAACTTAAACGGCAAAGAAAAATAAATACGCATCAGCAAGTGAAATTATATTCTGTTTACAATACTGCTCCAAAAACAATGCATGACGAATTGTTTCTGTCCTGCCACCAATCTGTCGTTTTGTGTCACCGTTTCTTTTCTAAATTCAGTTGCAAATTCTGTTTCTGTCCCAAATACATATACTGAATTCTGTTCCTGTTTCTATGCGATATCGCACTCTACAATTTTTACTCTGCCATTAAAATCAATACGTCAAATGAAATCTGAGACAAAATGTAAGAAATATAATCCATTATTATACTCGTATGTATCAGCATTTCGTATCGTTCGTATTGAACATTTTACGTTACATAGCACAAGGACCTTTTGACTTTGTTGACATTCGAGATTTGAAAAGGTCAATTGAATAAAAAGTGCCTCAAGTTTAATTTATATGTAGCTGCTTCAAAATAATCGAAAAATTCACAATAAACGCATGAAATTGCAAATTATCAGTTTTCAGTGTTTCGCATCTGCATAACAATATCATACTCTTAATAAAGAGTAATATAGACGTCTCCAACATGTAAGAAACGATAAATTAATGATGTTAAGACCTCTTTGTGTAGGTTTATTGATTGGATGCGTTTGCATGGAATGTGTCTTTAGTCTACGGGCGCTAACGTTGAAGTCAACAGTTTATTGCCAGGGGTTAAAAAACATTTTTTTTTTTGTGGATTCCACGAACAAAATATTAATTTGTTTAACGAATACGAAATGGAATAATAAACAAAAGATTGACTGTTTTTTCTTTAGATATACATTATCTGCTTTGATGTCTGTATTTTAATGTTCATATGATTCACTGCATTGGGGACAATTTTCAGAGAAACTGTTAATCTTTTTTTAATTCTATATGGTTTTAATCAGTAAACAACTTTTATCAGACTTTAATTTGCTTATAAATCTTCGGGTATATTCGATTTGATTGTCAACCTATTTTTCTAATAATTAAACAAAATCGCCAGGTTCATTGTGTGAAAAAATTAAAGTCGAGATGCAATATGTGCAGTTTTATATTTTAACATATTTCAAAGATTATTCGGATCAACCGGTAGGTCAGTGCATAGAGGCACCAGTCTCATGTCTGACTACCGGCGTTTCGGGATCGAATCTCGTTCACGCCGACGTTCGTGGCCATGGATGTTTGTATTGTCTTCTCCTTGTGGGGCGGGGTGTAATAATAAAC
Source organism: Chloromyia formosa (assembly GCA_964017055.1). NCBI lineage: Eukaryota > Metazoa > Arthropoda > Insecta > Diptera > Stratiomyidae > Chloromyia > Chloromyia formosa. The sequence continues at coordinate 26,169,076 of OZ024815.1, read as the reverse complement.
CACAGTATCTCCGGACTTGTCGAAAGTAGGTGGCTAAATAGGGGAACAGGAGGTGCATATTGGCAACTGCATTCTCCGAATCTATTTTATGCCAAGGAAACGTCAACTGGGCCACATAGAACAGTTGACGAGCTATGCCCCACAAGGGGTTAGGGCAACTGAGTATAGATTATTAAATGGGTTTTAATTGTAGTCACTAATCAAAACCTATTTGAGAATCCATGAAATATATAATAAAACTCCGCATATATTTTTGAACAATGACCGTCTTTTTCTTTTTTGCTGGCCTACTTTTGTCCATTTTGGATATGGCTTCTGTAAGTCTTTTCATCCATTCAGCGCGGATGGATCATCTGACATCCGTCCACACTCCCATCAGTGGTAGTAACTAATAATCTAAATTTGCATATTAATCATTCTTTCTTGTTTTTACCGAAAGTGAAACTGTTATTACATTTCGGACTTTGTCCAACTCCTATTTTTAATAAACACACTCTCGTTGGCCTTGCAGTTTCACGCTTCAACGTATACTTAGGTCTATTTCATAATGATTCTAAACGATTTCATATCACCAGGTACAGCTTCAATCTAATTATTTTTTATTGTTTACCGTAAATGCTAAAGTTAGGTAAACCACATTCAGAGCAAATCGAACGTGCTTTACTTATGCTGAAGATAGTAATCAACATGTTTTTTCTCTACTGAAATTATGACTACAATTGAACCGCCAGGTGTTGGAGCCATTCGTTAATAAGCTAGTAATACTGGTAATGTAATGTAAATATTGTAATCCGAAACAATTACTCTTGAAAAGTCCATGAGAAATCGTAATATAAAAACGCAAAATAAAGGTTGATTGAAAGAAAGAAAACAAGGAATTTTGCAAGCATCTTACGTGCATTTACTTTGCTTGCTTAATTTCGCTTTGGTCAGTAGATTGCAAACATAATAGTGCTAGAAACATATAAGGAAAACTAGAAAACTGCCAACAAGACAAAAAAAAAACAGAAAAAATCAGATACAATAAACACTAAGTAGTGGCTGCCTCAATTTGGTTAAGCGCCAGAAACGAAATTAATTATGGATCCATTAATGTTTATTGCAGGTTGCAAAATGGTAATTTTTAGCAACTGTTGTTCTGGTCGTAAAAGTTCAATCTGCCAATAAACAAGAAAAATGGAAGAAATATTAAGTTATCTGTTAGATGTGTGGAAGGTAACCCTGAACCCACATAACATGTTAACCTTTACACGAATAAATTGTCTGCAAATCTGTTTCCAAGACTTCTGTCTAACACGCGGATACTGTAGACCAAATGATATTTGGGGAAATATGCAAACATGTGCCAAGTGCGTTTCATTTCTGGTTCTAATTCGGAGAAAGGAAATAGGGAGGGGGGAAATATGAGCTCATAATCTAATCTTGAAATTTTCCCAACACAAATTATGTAGTATCAAAAGTATATTTTGTGAAATAATTATTATTAAAACTCAATTTTGAATTGAACTTATTAAGTAAGTGTAAGAAATTGAATGGTGTTGTTTTTACTATATATTATGCTATGCGTATTACTTTATGGTTGAAATAACATCCCTTGCCTTAACTTCCTTCCCACCAAGTCTGTGCTTGCATCAAAGCCTTGGCAAACATATCAAAAACAGCAGTAATTTCATTTTGGCCAATAAACTGCCGTTATTTTTCAAATATTATTTATTTTCCTTCTTTATAAAAATAGCTGCCGCTACAGTTCAATTCGGAGTGTTTTGTACAGAAGTGTGTGATCAGTAACACGCTCCACGGAGTAATTTATCCGAAATACATAACTGAGTACGGACTCATAGTCCGAGACGTAAATTCCCATTTTTATCGAAAACTACTGCAATCAGTAGGAATCGAACCGGAGTCTAGCTCGTAAAAAGTGAATATGCTAACCATTGCGCCATCCGAACTACATGTATCTTCTTCATGGAATGAAATAAATATAGGGACAGTGATATTAACCGCGATTTCGAGGTTTTGTCTTTTAAAATATACCAAATATATTTTCTAAAATAAACGTCGAAGCATTAACGCATCTTAGGCTGATGCGTCTTTTCATAGAAAATGATTTCTCGCTAGAAAGTTTACTTATGACATCTTATATGATGTGTGCAATTTCTCCTCCGTCTGCTTAAGTTCTTTTCTGTTTTCTCTTTAATTAGTTAGCGTATATATTGTAGAAGTGTTCTAGTTATTTTTAGGACTCTACTCATAGTCAAACCTATTAGAATTTTGTTAGGAAGGGCTGGGAGAGCCTTGAGAGCAACTCACTTGTTGTCCAGTCTCGCGTAAGATAATTGGAACACGAGAACACAATCATCATTCATCGTGACTGACTGCGGTGTAGGCTTCATACTGTAAGTATATGGGGATAGAAGACCGATGATGATGATGATATTCGAATCCCTGATAACTCCGACGCATCCGCTGTTTATAACATGGAGTTCTGGACTTCTCGTACAAGCAGCAGGCAGGCATTCTCTCTCGGTAGAACGCTTTCAGTTTTGGCTGTTAGCTCCTATCTAATATACAGTAACACCCAGATTAACGCGGGGGTTACATTTCAAAAAGTTGGAGGGCTAAATGAGACAGCGTTGAATGACTCATTTTAATTTGTAGGTAAATGTGTACCTATGGATAGATACATACAAAGTTATAAATTTTATTTTATTTATTCATCGATGAAAAATTACTTGTGACAGTATAAACATGCATTCATACTGCAAAGCAACAAAATCTTGTGCTAGTTTAGTACCACGTACAACGTTGGGAAAAACAGCGTTAAATTTAAATAGCGTTAAACGGGACAGCGTTAAGCAAGGTCCTACCGTATTTTCTAAAATAAACATAGCCTAAACCCGGTTTAGGGTAGGTTCATTTGGAGTTCAGTAGGAGTATCTCAATTTCAACATGCTCGTCTTGAAAAAGTTATAGCAGCAAAAAAAGTTTGCCTCCAGTCTAATCATGATCAGGGACTGAGTAACTTAGCGTTCTACAGTCTTCTGTGATTAAACATGGTCTTCTCAATCCGGTCATATAATGATGATACTTGGTTTTCTGGATTAGCTATGTGGAAAAATACATATCATCAAATGATTATCATCACTTATTAAAAGAATGATGATGGGGCTTATTGTTTCGGTTTTTTTGATTTTGTGGAAAGCCAATATCGGGTTGGGAAGCATGGCTTGACGGAAGATAGCAATGATTATTAGTCGGTTCTTCACGAATTCACTTATAGAATCCAAATGGTGTTAATATGTTGTGTTCGATTTTGAAAAATTCCAAAATATTTTTGAAACAGTTTTTTTGTTTTGTTTTTGTTTTGAAAATGATTTCGCTCTAACTGTTTTTAATATACAATAATTATTTGAATTGCACGTTAGTAACACTGAGCGTTAAATTTGAGCTTTTTGACACCGGTCATAAAAAATTCATCTATAGGTACTCCATTGCCCTAACCCCTTGTGGGGCATAGCGCGTCAACTGTTCCATGTGGCCCAGTTGACGTTTCGTTGGCATAAACTGGTTTCGGAGAATGCAGTTGCCACCATGCACCTCCTGCACATCCATGGCCACGAAAGTTGTCGTGAACGGGATTCGAACCCGAAACGCCGGTAGTCAAATACGAGACTGATGCCTCAACACACTGCGCTACCGGTCGTCCCAACTACTATACGAGTATCTCTTTGTATAGAAGTTAATTGTATAATTTTGGAGCCATACGAGTATAAACCATTATTTTAGGTGTTTTACTGACTTGTCATATCACTCAAATTGCATATTTATGGGTTTTGCTGCTTTTCATCAAAATATACTGAGATGAAAGACTTTCCTCCTGCAGCTGTCCAATGGAATTTAGGGACAACCAGAGTACGAGGTTTAGACTTTTGGGAAAGTATGTGTAGTTGAGTTAACATTCTAGGAAGAATATAAGAGAATGAAAGTTAAATTGTATAATATTTCATTTGCAATATGATTAATATTTTTGATTATTGATTACCAGTTTCGGTTGTTGGGTAAGGTATGCAAGGGAACGCAAAATACAATTAGTTATAGCTTTAGTCTTAATAGGGATCTACGTCGAACTTGTTCAGGTGTACGACAATTCATTCTAAGAAATCTGGAAAAGTAAGAAGAGATTGTTTATTGGTATCGCATACTACAAAATCGGTATATTGCGGGAGCCATATTTCAACTGTATTGGAAACAACACACAATACAAATTGCGTTTGTTTCAGCTGAATCCTTGAGAAATGCGACATAAACTCGATTTTTATTAAAAACAAAAGTGTTCTTATACATGATTTCTTTATTGTACTAAAAACTCCTACTTTAAGTATTAACATTATTCTATTTATTTTAATTTTTCGAATTATTATTTTATTTATGTATTTTTTTTTTCAGGGCCGATAGTTGATGTTTGCAATCATCTAAACCAGGTAACATTTAATCAAACATCAAAATAATATTTTTTCCAATAGCTATGGCAACCAAACATGCATATTATGTGTGGGCTGTCCTGTCGAAAATATATTTGAGATATACATATCAGATATATGATTTATGAAAAATATAATTTGAAGTCTATTTGTTTTAAATGTATAAATTTATTTTCATTTATTGCATAAAAACTTATACTTTGCATATTTTTCCTTAGTTTATACATTTTTTGCATATTTTTGTACATTTTGGAATCTAGCAAAACAGAAGATCCCAGGGAAGAAAATTCCCAAATACGATTAAAATTGGTCCCGGTACTACTGTCGATGCAGACTTCCTGTTTTTGTCGCAACTGCGGCATTGCAGATACCCAAATGATATATTTCTAACATAAACAAAACAAAATTAGAACTGCGGATGAGCATTTTGTATATCTGTCACTCGCAGGATTGAAATCGGTATCAGTGTCTTGAAGGAACTCTACCAATAATATACTGTCCGCTTGCATCATCGAACATTTGACTTTATGTATATGTTTTAGGCCGAAACATAATAAAGTGTCTTCCGGCAGATTCATTTTTTTTTTTCAGAAAAAAAAAAAACATTTGAAAATGGAAATTTTAAACGATCAGGTCAGTTTTAGTTCTCTATTCGTTTTTTTTTATCCGTTTTGCTATCACTTCTACATCTTTCTTAATCTGTTTTGTCATCCATTCTCCATCAGTTTTGCTATTAGGTTTCTTATCTGCTCTACATAGCTTTTATTATCTGTTTTGATATTCCGCCTGAAACTTTTAGGGAAACGCATAGAGAACACATAGCAAAACTGCTGGAGAACCCAAACTTTAACTGATATGAAACTGAAATGATCCTTTGAAACCTCTTAATTCAGTTCGTATGCGGGCCAATATATGTACGGTTTTTATTCTGCTCAAGTTGCCAACGCCAAGTTTTCGATGATGCTTGTAGCCACTGTTTTTTGGAATGTTTTTAAAAAACATGAATTTTATTATTGCAATAATGCAATTTAATCTTTGTTTCAACAACTTTTCATTTTGTGGCACTAAAAGGCAACATGATTTTTTATCTTTTGTATGAAAAAGTTTTTAACTTGAATTTTGTTGGTGACATAAAACTACCAGATTAACTTATCATCAAGCTTACGGTTCTACAGGTATTTAAATAAAAAAAAAATCAATGCAGTTTCATGACACACTACATTCAACCCTACATTCAAGAGTCGATAAAAATCCAAGTCTAATAATTAAGCACTTAAGTGCATTTTTTCGGCATTGTTTTTTTTTTTTTTTCAATGTTTTAATCCACAAAATTTTATATGATATATTTTACTGACGCCAATGATAGCTGCAGCCGACACGATGCATTTTCCCTCGAAGTTACTGCAATTACTTGAAAGCGCCAAAGCTTAATCATTCTATGGTGTGATCCAACATGTGGTCTAACACACTGTGGGGCGACTTCAGTATCTAAGGCGCCAAATTTTAATGATGGGTTTCAATCAAATCTGGTCTGAAATGGACGAATCTGAAGTCCTTTTCCGCGAACTCATAACCGTTTTGGAGATATTTACCTTTAAAGTTGGAACTTTTATATGGGAAAATCAAGTGCTAGAAATTGTATACACAATAAATTTCCGCTTTAGGTAGTTATGAACCTACTATGATACATCATTAGTTATTTTTTATATTTTCAGGCCAATCGTATTTTACATTTATCGTGAATGAGATAAAATCTGGCGCTTCAGATATTGAAGTCGTATCTACTGTGGCATAAGTTCAGAAAGTATAGTCAGGCATTTGTTCATAATATACTACAAAATCTGCTTATTATTATAATTATTTTTGGGACTTAGATCAGATTTAGGATCGATATTTGTGAAATTAGGTAATTTCCTATATACTCGTATATAGCATTTCCAGATCAAGTACGTTAAATTCCGTCACAAACATGTAATTTTCCAGATCAAAAAGACAATTTTCCGAATCAAAAAGATAACTTTCCGAATCAAAAAGATATTTTTCCGGATTAAATAATACGTTCCTGGCCAAATAGTTACTTTTCCGGACCAAATCGATAACTTTCCAGATCAAACAAATAACTTTCCGGACAAAATTGATACCTATCCGGATCAAATAATTAAGTATCCAGATCAAATATAGATAACTGTCTTGAACTAATAAATAAATAACCAAATCAAACAAACAGCTTTCCGGATCAAATAAATTAATTTGCGAATCAAAGTTCCCAAATTAAATAGATAAATTTCAAAACCACATAAATGAATTTCCAAGTGAAAGTGAAAAAAACTTACAAAACGAGTAAATAATCTTTCGAATTAAATAAATAAATTTCCTATTCCAATACGCAATCTTCCAAAGCAAAAAAATTATCTATAGAAATGATTATTATGTATTAAATGCAGCTTATTTGCACCGACTGTGATATGTTCCATTTTAAGAAAAACAATTTTCCTTATAGTCGATGATGTATTTATTTTCCTATATACGTATTTCGGCAGCTACTTGCTACAGCTACTACTTCTACTGAAGAAGGCAGCAAGTAGCTGCCGAAATACGTATATAGGAAAATAAATACATCATCGACTATAAGGAAAATTGTTTTTCTTAAAATGGAACATATAGAAATGAATTTAAAAATCAAATAATTTCAGTCGAAAAAGAAATATTCAATTTGCAGGACATATTTTCGAACCTTCTTCAACTATTTTATATATATATACTATTATACCATCACTGATTATAAGCTGGTGGGACGAAAGAGATGAGGTTTCAAGGAACTGTCGGACGGTGTTTGAGCTGAAATTTTTGTGCTGCCATTAAGAAATTTGCATCTTCGACGTCGTCAGGCTCAATTTTACCCTGCTCAATTTACCCTACTGACTGTTGCGTGTGTGTGAGATGAATTACTGCGATGAGTAACGAGGACGTTACTCAAACTTAAATCTTAGTTAATTCTAGCTTTTAGTACCGAACCATTGCTGCTGCTTCATGTGTGAATTAATGGAAAGCTTGATCCGTGTTGGCAAGAAGTCTTGATTTTTATGGATAACAAAGGAAATAAGAAAACAATAGCTAAATTGTATACTCCGCAGGTTTATTGTTGTACTATTCAACTCCATACTCCCCGATTCCAATAGAAAATATTTTTTCTAAAGTGAACGGATATGCGCGAGGTCTAGGTCTAGTAGATCACTCTCGAGAGCGTGCACTAACACAGTCGGGAGTTACCAAATTATCTACTTCGGATTGTACATTTATACTTGTACAATTGATATAACGATGCAACTACGAGTACATACCAACTTCTGCGGTCGGAAGTGGAGAAAACACCTTACCAATAAAGTTTAACGTTAGTCAGCACGGCGCGGCGACAGAATATCAAAATTAACGCTGGAGAATCTTATAAGGAAATTAACTTATTTTATCCGGAAATTTATTATTTTCAACTGAAAATTAAGTTATTTGAAAATTATATATTTGATTTAGAAATTTATGTATTTTATTTGAAAATTTATGTATTTCATTCGGAAATTTATTTATTTGATTTTGGGAGTTTTTTTTTTCATTCGGAAAGTTATTTATTTGATTCATTTTATTGGTCTAAAAATGTAATTATATATTTATATTTATATGGAAAGTTATATATTTGTCTATTGTACCGGAAACTTATTTATTTCATCCGGAAAGTTATCTTTTTGGCCCGGGAATCTATTTTTTTTTGCTCCGGAAAGGTATTTAATTGGTCCGAAAAGTTATCTATTTGATTCGGAAACTGTCTATTTAATCCGGAAAGTTATTTATTTGGCTCAGAATTTTTCGTACTTGATCTGGAAATGCTATATATTATAATAGTCCACCTCGACTATTTGTCGCCTTCGCAAAGGCGTTATGCTAGAAGTGCTATGCCAAGTCCAGCTCGTAGTCATAAACTTAATTTTTTTATTATTAGTAACGCTGTATTCATACCCTGGAACTCTCTTTCGGCAATGGCTTAAGCAGTCTGGATTCCAGGTTTGCGATGTCATTCAACATTTCAGATTCTTGAAAATCTTTTACCGGTGCATTTAGTTTTCTGAGTGACTGTCCCCTCTAGGGTCACAGCTGCATTCTTCCAAGAGATACTATATGCAAACCGCTGAGCCGTACCATCATATGTTTTAAAGAAAATTCGACTCTCGTTACCGCCAGTTTTTCAGAAATGTATACTGTAGTTTCAAATTATATTCTGGAAGATATGACCATTGCTAATGATAAATCGAAGTCCCGAGATCAGAAAGAAAATGCTCGTTTTGTTTATTTTTTCTGCTTCATGGGGGGGGGGGGGAATAAAAAACTTTATATATAATTTCAACAAAAAATTCGGAACGTCATTATCAACACGTTTAACGTGATTATTAGTGGAAAGTATCTTCAATATATTATTCAATAACTGAAAAATGCAATAGCTCGCAATCACAATAGTTATTCAAAAAAATTTTGTGGTCATAATTTATCACATAAAAGGCAATCAGCCTTTCAACTATCAATTACTATAATCAAGCTTAATTTACGAACATCTTTTTCGAATTAGTCATATCTGCACAAAATCACGTCAGCATTGCATAATACCCTCTTTACTTGCACCGAAATAATCATATATATTATTACCCTGATTGGTTGTACATATTTAAAAAGTAACAAATTAAAGAATCGTGTCTTTGATGCATACTTTTTTTATTCAATTTTCATTAATATTGACATCACCCCATCTATAAATGTTACATCATACTTAATTCTACCATTTGAAATTACATAAACTTTCTCCACTTGTCCTATCTAATCTTGTAAGATTGGTGTTTTGGGGCGTTTTCAAGCTGTGTGTATCAACTGAGATAGTAGACTTGCGTGCTCAGTGATGACTCGTATAATAGATAGCTTAAGGTTAGATACAGAAAACTGCTTTTTTGGATAATTGGAATGTAGATGGTGGTCTAACGATGATGTAAAACCGTCTAAATGAATATATATATAAAATCTTAATTGTATGTTGTGGATTTCCTAAGACTCTTGTTTCATTTCTGCAAGCCGCTATCTTTGAAAACCCATGCTGTGAGATAAGATAGATAATAGTAATTGCCTTGGATGTACAAACACTTTAAGAGGTGAATTTGCCGTTCGTATGTTTAATTGAATATCATAAAAGGTTTATTGGATCAATAATAAAATTATAAGGAACACTAGGAACTTTTTTAGTAAGAAAGTGATGGCCGATTATTGTTTCCTTATTGCGCTTCCATATTCTGAGAGTTTCCTCAATTTAAAATTTTCTGGCGAGTAATACTCATTATTACTGATTAATTGATTTTGAATTTTAACATTCCTTCATTCTGGATTCAATTCGCTGGTTATATCCGATATATCACATAGTCATTAAGGTGGACGAGGGTAATGTCCGTTTCTGCGGCTGCCGGTTCTACGTACCGGAGCAACCCGTTGCTTCAGCAACGGCCAAGAGATGCAAAAACCGCTTCAACGCAAGATGCGTTGCTACTACAATAACAACAATATCTGCCCAAAAAACAAGAGAGGAGGTTACTGGTTTTTTATGTTGTCTTCACTTAAATTTCTAGGAAGAAAGGATACCGGACTTCAAGACGCAGAAAACTTTCAAAGCTTGTGAAAATTTATGACTATATTCTCAAATATCAACTTGTCACTTTCGACGCTATTGTGGTAAATACTCAAAAGTTTAAATTATGAAATTGTCTGGGATATACATAAACTCTCTTCATTATAATACTTGATCAAGCAATCATTCATTAAGTTTAAAGAGACTCACCTTTTTCCAATGGCTCTCTTGTTTTTTGCTTTCAATGGAAACACAAAAATATGTATGTATATCGAAAAATACTTCATCATTAGTTAAACTTTGGTGATCTGTCTGTTTAAAGAAAGTTAAGATTGTATGCTCAAATTGGTATACAATCCATATTTGTACTGTATTATAGGCCACAATATTCTGAACTTCGAACAATTTAAAGACGATGAATGGATACATCTCCATCAATTCATTATTTACTCGTATATTGCCATTTGGGCATTGTGTATTGAACTAAATAATACAATTGGTTTGGATTCAATCACATCTAAATTGATGTTCCGTGATGTCTATTATCTGTAAAGTTGGTAACAATAGTCATTGAATTTTGAACTCCTCTGGCATTGCAATATATGCATACTTTCCAATAATACCTACACGTCGAACATATAGATTTTATGGTTATTTATTTATATTGACTGATTGTGATTGTTTCATGTATTAGAGCCATAAACTCTGCTTTATTTGTATGCAATTTATCTGCTCCTAGGATATACTTCTGGATTTTAAATATGAAGAATATAACCATATAAGGATAGGACACTGTTTTAATGCTGCCATTTGATATTTCGTGACTAACAAATAAAATCGGCTCTAATTCTTCGATAACGCAAGTTACATGGAATATCATGGCTAAATTTCCGCAGAATGGTCCTCATAGACTGGGAAGTTTACATTCCAAGGGCATCAAGTCATAATTTGTGGTGAAGGGTCAAAATGCAAAAAAATAAAAAATAAACCAGTACAACAATCAGTACATACATGCATTGAAGTGCCATACAATGTCGAGCAGTTTTAGCTTATTTCACTCCCTGTGGCTTTTATTGGATACTTCTACTGTAGTAAAGTGGTTGCCACCCTCCATGTACAAGTATTCTATACAGAAGTCGAAATCTTTTAGCCCCCACCGTTTGCTTCTGCTAGCATTTTAGAGCCGAGGTGGACTGGACCTGCGGTTTTAAGTACACCGTATCAAATCGTCTTGCAAAGTATCTTCTCCCTGCCTGCCGTTTTGTGTTCGGTATTTGATAGCGAGTCCTTACTTTCTTTAGACATTGCAAATTGCGCGGTGCTCACGTTTTGCCGTCTCCCAATGTCTCACATCAGTTGAAGGGCAAATGTTCCGTTACTCTTGGCATCACACCAGGCTTTATCGTTTTAATTGTATTAGGCGAAATTCACACACACGACACCGCGCTGCACGACTGCTTGAAACACAATAACCAAGCATAGTCGATCGTATCGCATGCTGAGCGATGAGTGTGAATCCGCCCATTTGATGCTTTGTATCTCGACTGAAATTTCAAGCAGTCGTGCAGCTTGGTGTCGTGTGTGTGAATTTCGCGTAAGGGATAAAGCTAAGATAGCTCTCAATTTAGGTGAAGTCATCTAAAATGAAGCGAAAGCAATTTTTATCTTTGTTTATATTTATATTTTACTTTGGCATTCTCCCTTCCTCCAATTAGCCGAGTCATCATGTGCTTATAGAAACTGATCTAAAGCAAATTATGGCGTAGCTCTGATTTTTTGTTATATTTTATGTTTTTTAGGGTGCTGATTACGAATCTGAGGTTTGCTACCAAATTTTTCCAGTGGAATTTGAGTTATAGCCAAAAAACATAAAAAAAAACTTTTTTTTTAGAAACATTTTAAAAGTCGTCAATACTATCGAAAAACTTAATGAGACAAAATCAAAGATCATGCACAGTTCAATAAAAAAGATTCGCTCTACTTTTTCCGTATGTTTCATAATTTTCGAGATACTCCCAATTGAAAAATGCATTAGAAAACTAAGATTTATTTTATCTTTTTTCAAGTGCGAAATCTCGAGAACTGTTGAAGATACGAAAAAAAAAATGCGTTAAACTTTTTTGTTATCTGTTCAAAATCTTTTGCTTCAGAAATTTTTTTGCTAAGTTTCGAAATATTTTCAAAAACAAAGAAAAAACTGAATTTTTTGTTTTTTGGTTATAATTTCAATTCCATAAAAAATGTTAGTGGCAAACCTAAGATTCGTAATCAGCACCCCAAAAATATAAACGGAGAAAAAAAAAAGCAGAACTACACCACAATTTGTTATAAGCAAACTGGATACTAAAACGAAGATTTTTAATTTTTTTTAAAAAAAAAATCCAATGTTTAAAGAGCTATTTTTCAGAAAGCCCAGACGTGCGAAGCTATCTTTAATATTAAATTTTAGGTAACTTATTTTATTTTCAAAAAGAATTAACTTATTTATTTGCGTGACACGGCTTCACGATTTATTAAAGGATATTTAGATTTTTTTCCACCGGAATCGATTTTTTAAAAAATTTGTGTTTGCCAATATCTTGAAATTGATTGTAAATATTTTCATATATGTATAGTTAATATACCGTTAAGTTAATATTCCGCTAAGATAGTACTGAAATGAGACCGTAAATTTATAACTTTGAAACCTAAACCGGCATTATCAAAATGAATAATCACATTTTACTCGAAATACGAGTATATTCAAATTTAATAAAACTGATTCGTTGTTACTTAAAAAAAACATCTGCGCAAAAACAACTAATAATAATTATTTCTAAAACGATTGAACGTCTAACTAGACTACCTTGAAAATTTCAACAACATAATAATGTTGTAAACAAACCTAAGATATGTTGCGTTAAAATGATCGGCACCATTTCCTTAATTGATATCAGCCACAATTTGATATTACCGATCGAATAACTTACAATACCTATAAATATGAGTAATCATAAATGTTCATTTCGTATGTTATTTTTTTGCAATTAACACATTGAACAGAACAAATGACTTTCCAATCAATTTTTGATATAATTGCTGAAAATTTGGTTGACTTAATGGAATAGCGGTTAGTAGAAGCAGTAGAAGCACAAAAAATACAAATTATTATTATTTTCCCGCAATAGTAAAACGAAAAACTTAGACAAGTAACCCGAAACCGGGAAAACTAAATCCACGAGCGAACGTAAGAATGTTAACCATTAACTGTTAAGCTCAAAACTTTGTTTAGTGGGGATTTTCTAGGCATGTTGAGAATAAATGTCACTTAAAGAGACGTTCATAATTATGAACAATTTTAGGAGAAAATGGGAGTATGCTTGTCACCACGATTAATTCATGGTGAGTATTGTGACTATACCTGTTTTATTACATCTCGGAATTTTTATTAATCTAAACATTGTAAATCATATTAATTACCTGATTTTCTTATGATTTCTTAATTTCCCTTAGCATCCAGTTTAGATATTATATCTTGCTAGCTTAGTTTATAGCTTTTTTCGTAATGCATTTATCCTTCAGGAGTTCCCTCTTTTTTGAGGATATGTTGCATTCAATGGTGATCTTTATCTGAATTGAAGTTTTTGATTTATCAAATGTTTTCTTCAACACTGTACAGCCCATATTTGCTACCAAACTATGAGAAATGAAGACTTTATTTTTCCTTTTCTTTTCGAACTTTCTATTTATATTAAAATTGAGAGAAAACTGGCTTTACATATTACCATTATAAAGGAGGGGGGATGTTGTCGCTTACGCAACGTTGGCAATTAAAAGTGTATAAATTCATTAATAGAGCCAGAACAACGAATCGTCAGTTTGATGCTTTATTCTTATACTTATGCAGCAAATACATAAATAGAATATACACATAAATGATACAAACTAAAGTTAAATACATGAAAAATTATTGTAAGTTATAAGTGGAAAGTCCTAATGCAGTCCGGATGTAAGGGGATGTCATACTTTTAATACTTATTAATTGTCTGACTTTTGTAAAATTGGCATCTCAGGCGTTTTAAGCCGCTTTCGTTCTTTATCCAGCACTGTATTATTGAGAAAAGGGCCTTCTTTGGATGTAAGTTGAGAAGCGGCTTCCCTATGACATCATGCTTCCAATACCTTGCGAAGTAGATTGTAGATTTTGAAATCTAGATGAATCAAGATGCAAGATTTTATTTTCATGGTGAATCTTCCACGGATTTACTAGTGCACTGTCTATCAAATTGATAAAAACGTGCTCCGCAATGTTTCTTATGTATTTAAATGGGGTATTTTCAATGTTGTAAAGGTCAACTAGCCCCAGGGGATGCCTCCTTTTTATTAGATGCGCATTTCGGACACAAGTTGTGCCCTCTTTCAGTACATTCAAGCGCTTTCCTCCACAGGTTGGCTTACTTCCATACACTTTCAACTTACAGGCCACCAGATGTATTGATTTTACAATTCAAACAAATAGCCCTAATTTCTTTTTAAGATAGTTATTTTGGGCAACAAACAAAAAGAAATAATAGAAAAAAAGTATGCGCCGGCGGGTCAAAATGGAAACCTAATGCGGAAACCGGTAAAAAAAGAAAACGGGACATACCACCCAGATTTTTTACTTGGTGGGTGTTTTCTCTGGATGTATGTACATAGTTTCATCAACTTCAATTGTAAATTTCCGAAGTGAACTATCATAGCAACTGTCTGGCTACATGGCGTTATAGATATCACATTCCGCCAACGTTGCGCTTACTCAATACTATTTGTTTTATGCCGTTGTGGAATCTAGTCCACCTTATTTTTTTACTTTATTTACAACCGACAAAGGTTCAACGAATAGAGACTGTTAACTGAAATTAAATAACTGACATTGGTAATTCAGGAATGATCACAGAATTCCCTAGTGTCGAGCAGCCCAAAAATGAGCTTATTTTAAATGTTCATTCTAACTCAAAATCACGTAAATTTCCAAGATTGTTCTTTATACCCTTAACTATGGTAGGGAAGAAACGGCAAAAAAAAACTTTTATTAGACCTCCTACAAAAATTGCCGCCGTAATATTGCATATACTCAACCTGATTTTCTCATGATTTCCAAACTTTTCCTAGCATCCAGTTTAGATATCTTGCTAACCTAGTTAAGCACTTTCTTCGTAATGCATATTTAACCTTTGGAAGTTGCCTTCTTTTGCCATCTTTTTAGGACATGTGTCGGTCACTGGTGATCGTTATCTGCATTGAAATTTTGTCCTCTGTATTTGTCAAATGTCAATGATGCTGTAGTCGCAGTTATTTTAAAGTCAAAATATATATCTATATAAAACCAATAGAAATATATGTGCGCGGTGAGTGGCAAGGATAGTGAAGATCAAGATATGACTTAATATTTTGCTGCCAGCGGCATCAGCCGCATTGGAATAAAATACTGATAAAGTAACATATAAGCACATTCTCTCCTCTAATCAGATTTATTTCAAATACTGAGTTCATAAGTATGAGAAACATAATCTTTGCTTTCAAGTATTATATCTAGTAAACCTATCTAAAGCTGAATATTTTTCATTATTGAAAGGGGGCCAATCTAGCTATAATTTCGTTTATAAAATAGTTTAAATTATTCGAAATTTACTCCCAGAGGATATAGAAATCCAAAATAATCACCCACTTAGTGTAAATAAATACAATTCAAATTGAATTTATCTTTACAGCATTCACACTTATATCAAATAACTTTTAATTTCAATTCATTTTGAAAATCATAATCCGATCGTAAATCGTGTCAAATGGCCCCACCCATATTAAATAAGAATTCATAAAGCTATCGTTCTGATTTACGTGGCCTTTGACAATATATGCAAAATTTTCGAATCAAAATCAAAAACAGGATAAAATATCATTGCGACAACTGCCTCCAGTATCATTAGTGTCACAATCATGCATATTTTTACTACATTACTAAATATTACGATTATCTATGCACGGTGGGCAACTAAGATAGTGCAAATCAAAAAATGACACAATATCTTGGTGAATATTATTCAGGTGGCATTAGCAGCGCCGTCGTATAATGGCCATACAGGCTGTCCACGCCATAATTGTAAGATATGTAAATCAGCAGTTGTCAACCTTTTGTTTTAGCTTGTCGTTTTTTTAAACTTTAGTATGTACTTATGATGTGCTTTTGGGGCTTTGCAAAGATATATTTAGACTTTAATTCAGGGGCAGTGTTACTGATATTTATATTCGTAACCTAATGATACCGTTCGTTCGACATGTAAAAAAAAAAAAAATTTGGTTTTCGTATTTCTACAATTTGGCAAGTTCGGATAGAGCTGATGTACATATAGTATACTTATATCGTTTGAATACTTGCAACTTTATTTCCTAAAATAATACGTTATGGGCCGTTAATGTCTGGTAAAAGTTTATCCTATAGATAAACGCTAAGCGGCACCCATCCTCCAGTTAAAAATTTATTGGACGATAATTCCAAAAAGCTGATACGGGCTTCTCAGACAGCTAAAACTGTTTACACTTGCATATGCAAATGAGACAATTAAGCTCGTCACAAAGAACAGAGTTCTTGAAATTCATTCTATGGAAATGTATTTGAAACCAACTCAGCCGCAAATTAAAGCTGAGAGACGGTAAAGACGTAGAATAGAACAAGCGATAGAATTCCGCCAAGAACATCAGCTGATTTTTCACCGCATTAGCTGAGCTTTCTAGCGCATTATGATATTTTGAGCGTTGCATATACACTTAGGTTTAATTTGGCAAAGAAAAGGCCCCTCAACGAGCTAAATAGTGGTCTATGCTTGCAGTAGCTCAGTTCGGGAGACGTGGGTGGGGTTTTCACCGCTCATTGCTCCTGTCCTTTACATATTAACATATGTTCATAGGCCTGGGGAAGACACCACAAACAAGGGAGGTAAAAATGGGGAATAAAAAGAATGAGGCGAAAAGGACGGAATGGTTGGCGGATGGCTCGCTTGCCCTCGCGCTCTAAATGGGGTCCATGTATAATGGGACCCTTGGCCTCTAGTTTCGTACCACCGACAGATACTTACTCATCAGGTGCTGCCATAGATCTGCCGGTGGAAGCAGCACTACCAGGGTATGGTCCATTGCAGGTGGTTCATTACAGGGTGCAAGCCCAGTATCATATCTAACCCGGTTGATTGAGTGTTTCTAAAATATCCCGTTGCGGCCAACGCGGCTAGCCTTTGTACCTTCTCCAACAGACCACAGTGGGCTACATATTGATACTGTACAATAATACAGGACATACAACAGCTGTATATGTCCAATATATCGCTTTCGGCTGCAAGTCCCAGTTTTTACCTATAACCTTCTTACACAGCTAGAGAGCAATAGTAGCCTTCCTTGTCCGTTCTTGAATATTAATCTTCATCGTAGCTTCCTATCAAAGATAAGACCGAGAAATTGAGATTTATCATTGAAAACCAGTTTAGTGCCCTCCAGGGTAGGGGGTTTCGTTAGGAGCGATCGTGTGTCTTCAAGCGAAAAGTACAAGTTTATCCGCACCAATTTGCCCACTCCGTTAGAATAGATGATTCTTCTGAGATTCTGCAGAGCACCGCTGACGATATCAGGAAATCTGCCCCTGATGACGATGTCGCCTGCGTAAACAATAACCTTACACTGAATCTTCTCCAAAACCAAAAACAGTCTTCAGATTCCAGAGACAATGTGAACCCTCCCCCCCCCCTCTCTTGGGGGTTCCTCTTTAAACATGCCTGGACACAGACGATGTGCCCATGGTTGTATGGACAAGTCTTGATCTAAACGTTATAGACACTTTTATATGTCGGCCCAAAGGAATCGGACTACTACGTCATATAGCTGTTTAAAATTGGAAATTTAAAGAAAAATTTTGCTGGGAGAACTTTTTTATTTCTAAATATATCTTTACCGAATTTCAAATTAATGAAACATATCTATCGCCAAACCATATACCCCAATGGTTGAACCCGAGCAAGTTTAACTGTTAATTTGAAAGTGGCAAATTCATATGGGATAAAAACCTTCGGCAAGCTTGTTATAATTTAAACCGGGTAATAGGTAAGAAGTAACTGACCCTACAAAAATATTGTTTCTCGCAGTAATTTTAGAATTCAACAGTTATAATTGGACTTACAGTCAGGGATGTAAATCACGAAAGTGGGTCTTGAAAGACAAATCCAGTGAAGGAAAACATCAAATACGAATGGAGATAAATAATTCCTAATTTTAATATAACTTCAAATAACCAGCATGCATTGATCAAGTGTTTCGAGCTCGTAGATAGTTTCAGGCCCGTTTTCTCAATGTCTGATTAAAATTTAAACTCCAGTTAAACAGACATTGAACGTACCCATCTGTCAAATTTTACAGGGAAAATAACATTTTTTTTTTATCTTGAGTTTAAATTTTAACTGGACATTGAGAAAACGGGCCTCAGTCATAGATAAGATCTAAGCAGTTTTTATGTTGGGAACTTGAAGTGTTTTCATGAACGCAATAATCAATCATCCTTAGAACAATCAAGTCATAATTTTGACTTTTACTCGTATAATTCTATAAATACAAATTAATAGCCACCGAAGTTTTAACAATAATGTTTTATTTATTTGTTATTTACAGTTATTGGATATTTTACAAGATGAGAGTGTTTGCGAAATATTTAGCAATATGCAGCTTATTTTGTATTTGCCTGGCACGACCCGAGGTAAGTGAAAGTAACTTTAAGTATGACTTATTTTATTTGTATTTGATAGTAAGTGCAAGAAAATATCGGTAGTGAGTCGACTTTTTTAAGTTGATACGTGTCATTATATTTTGAAACATGGAGTGGGAGTGTCCACCTGGCACTCTTAAACAAAACTTCAAAAACATGAAAATTTGCAACAAATTCTGAAAACATTGAAATTCTTACCCCAGTATGGTGAGTATTGAATGTTCTAGATATAGGGAATATTAATAATAGAATTGGTTCAAATTATGGTACAACAAAATTCAGGAATGTGGTGTGGCGGTGGTTATAATTACTTAATATGGAATTTGATAAAGATATTTAAAAAAAAAACAGTTTTTACTACTTTAAAATTGAGAAAGTAGTTTCAATAGAACCCCGCGGACAGACAGACGGACATGGCTAAATCAACTAATCCTATCATGTTGAGTAAGAATATACGACTGAATACTTTATATGTTCGAAGATGCTTAATTCTATACATTGCAAACTTTATGACAGGGTTAATATACCCTTTCAGCAAAAGATATAAAAAAATAGAATTTGCCATAAATTTTATATGGGATATATGCATATATTGCCAATAAAAATCTTACCAAAATTTTGGGGGATTATTCGAAAAATACCCTATCAATTCGATTTCAATTTCGGAGTATGACTCCTGCCCTACTATCTCGAAACCTCAATTAACTACCTACGAAAAGGGCTCTGTACACTTCATCGTGAACGTGAAAATGAAAAAAAAAAAGGTTTTCTTGGAAAATATCTGCGAAAATGATTTTTTACATACGGAGATTATATTGGAATAAATGTAGGATTCGACGAACTATATTTTGAGTATATTTTCACAATTTAACATTAAGATTTCATATACTTTTTAAAAATTCCCCGTACATTCCACGATGGATTTTTTTTTCACAGTGAAATGAACGGGGAATTTAGAAAAAGTATATAAAAGCTCAACGCAAAATTGTGAAAATATATTCAAAATGTAGTTTAGCATTTATTTCAATATAATTCCCGTATGTGAAAAATCATTTTTGCAGATATTTTCCAAGAAAACATATTTTTTTTTTTCATTTTCACGTTCACGGTGAAGTGAACTACACAAAGTAGCAATAAATTCAACTGTGAAAAGTACATCTTCTTCCTTGCCTTTCATACCACTCTGCGGCTTTGCGTTGCTCTACTTGTGATGCTGGCACTTCGCCCATTCTGGCGGTATAATCTCAGCTTTCTTCTGCAGGCAGCTCGGTCTTGGATCATATTATCACCCAGGCGGACGCCTTAGAACATGGCAACACCAATCCATACGACGATGTGAAGAGTACATCTATTCAATCAAAATCGATATATTGATACTGGCTATTGTCAAATTGGATGTAAATCGCTGAATAAATCACTGCAGGATCGGAGACCTATCGATTCAACTGGGTTTCAAAGACAATTTGATGACAAGGATTGATATATAATCGAAAATATTTCAATTTATTAAACATTGATCCCTATGGGATCAAAGACTTTTAAATCACTTTAGCGGTCGGAGACAAATATCTTGTCGGGCGATTTCCTTATTTGCTCTATTTAGATCCGTTGATTTTTAATTTTGTCTCATCAAATTTTTCACTAAGATTAACCGTTTCCAAAACGCAAAAACTCAAGCTCACTTCGTAACATATTCTTGAGGTCTTTTGGTATAGGTATGGAAAATTACTGGGGGACATTTCTGTAGTGTGTGTAATATGTTACAGTGTGTAAAGGGGTACCAAAAATTTTGGCTATTGTCCGTTCTTTATACATACGATCTTCATATTCTCAGGTACAATTACATAATTTACTTGTCAGTCTATGTCGAATCAGAAATGCATAAAATGGCTCATGCGAGATATTGTAAATATTTCTCGTTATCTAGTCAAAAATTGAAATTAACAAAATTGTGTACGCACATCTCCGTCAGATAATTAAGCCAGCCAATGCATTTAATTAGCATTATATTGCTTAGATCTATGTATTTGTAAAATATACAAACATAGTTGTATTTGACTAAATATCTATATGTTAAAAATACTCGTATTTCTTTATTTAGAAATAGTATGACTTGCTCAACAAATATTAGCATTAATAAAATCAATATTCATGCTCGTACATAGCATAAGCCCACGAGAAAAGCAAATAAATTGTAGTCTTAAGGTGTGTTTTTCTAGGCACACGATCGTCACAAACTGTTTGCGATTAGCGATCAGTCGATAGAGCACGGAGCACTATGTGTGTGTATCTTTTACATCGTCGCCTGGGATCAACGCAGAGTGGTGCTTAGCAAAACGCACCTTTAAACATTTATGCAAGCAAGAAGTTGGCAGACACTTTTGCTTTTGAGGTCGTATTCGTATTAATTATAATCACATATATGAATATATCATGCAGAAGAAAAATCTTTGTTCTGTACTGAAGAAGAAGAAATCGCACACAATTTTTACAAGTGGCAAACCATCGGGCCGCAAGGAGTTTGGAGTAGCATTTATAGTGAACAATCACCTCAAACCGCATATTACTGACTTCAAACCCATAAATGAACGGCTGTGTGCGATTCGCATCAAGACTCGATTCTTCAATCTCTGCCTCATCAATGTGCATGCCCCCACTGAAGTTAAAGAAGACGCAGTAAAAGACGAGTTCTACGCCCGCCTTGAAACTCTCTTCGACTCACTTCCAACAAACGACGTCAAATTGCTGCTGGGAGACTTTAACGCGAAAGTCGGGAATGAAAGCTGGCATCGGGGGACCACTGGAGGCCACAGTCTCCATGAAGAATGTAACGATAACGGCCAGCGACTTATAGACTTCGCCTGCAGCAGGAATCTAGTCGTAAGCTCTACGTGTTTCCCGCATCGACGCATTCACAAGCAGACCTGGAAGTCTCCAGACGCACATACCGTCAACCAAATTGACCACGTCCTCATTTGCAGGAGATGGGCGTCTAGTGTCATGGATGTCCGCTCCTATCGAGGAGCAAACTGCGACTCAGATCATCACTTGGTGAAGACGACCTACAGATGTAGAATTTCCTCAGTGCACCAGTCAAGAATCAGCCCTCCCAAAATCTTTGCGGTTGATAAGCTCTTGAGTGATGCTACAGCGGTGGCGTATACTACCGCCCTTGAGGAAAAACTATCACCTATGCTACACAACATCAGCAACACAGGCGTCCATGGGTTCTGGGAAGAACTCAAGGGTACCATCAAGGATGTCGCAGAGAAGGTCGTGGGATATAAAGCCCGGCGAGCGCGAAATGACTGGTTCGACGAAGAATGCAAAAATTCACTTGACGCGAAAAACGAGGACTACAGACAATGGATTCAACGAGGAACCAGAGCCAGAAGAGAAAAATATGACAAGCTACGGCGAATATCGAATAGAATAATTAGACGTAAGAAACGTAAATACCTTGACGAGCAGTTGCTGAACATAAACGAAAACTTAGCTAATAGGAACACCAGACAAGCGTACAAACTAGTAAATACAATTAAGAACGGCTACCAACCCAGGACTAGCCTTTGTAAGGACAAGGATGGAAACATCATCAGCGACACCGATGGTATTAACAAACGATGGGCCTCTTATTTTGAAGAGCTTCTAAACCGACCATCTAACATCCCCACACAGGAAGCTCTCGACGATATTGTTGATCTAGGCCCACCCATTCAACCCCCGACAGTAGAGGAAGTTGATCTCGCGTTGCGGTCACTAAAACGAAATAAAGCGCCGGGCGCTGACGAGATTCCAGCTGAACTGCTAAGATTCGGTGGAACGAGTCTAGTTGATGCCATACATCAATTACTCCTGCGAGTATGGGAGAACGAGGAGATCCCAGACGATTGGCGCAGAAGCATCATCTGTCCAATTCATAAAAAGGGAGATAAACTGCGGTGTGAGAATTACAGGGGCATATCACTAGTTTGTACGTCCTATAAAATTTTGACGAAAATTCTGGAAAATAGAATAAAACCGTACGCAGAACGAATCATTGGCGAATATCAAAGCGGTTTCAGACCTGGTCGCTCCACAACCGATCAGCTCTTCTCAGTCAAACTGATACTCCAGAGGTGCTGGGAATACAACGTAAACGTATACCAAATCTTTGTCGACTTCAAGCAGGCATACGACAGTATCGATCGTGGAGTACTGTACAACATCATGCTGCAATTTGGTATACCAGCAAAATTAGTGCGACTGACAAAGATGACGATGACCAACTCCGTCTCACAAGTCAGGATCCAGAATAGACTTACTGATCTATTTGAAACACGCACTGGTTTGAAACAGGGCGATGGACTGGCTCCGACGCTCTTCAACCTAGCACTGGAATACGTTATTCGGGCCATGACTTTGGACAACAGCAAGACGCTACTCATCAAGTCGACACAATTAGCAGCGTACGCCGACGACATCAACATCATGTCCCGAAGATTGGCTGACGCAGAAGAACTTCTGCATACGCTTGATACCGCTGCAAAG
Source organism: Chloromyia formosa (assembly GCA_964017055.1). Classification (NCBI taxonomy): domain Eukaryota; kingdom Metazoa; phylum Arthropoda; class Insecta; order Diptera; family Stratiomyidae; genus Chloromyia; species Chloromyia formosa. The sequence continues at coordinate 26,145,651 of OZ024815.1, read as the reverse complement.
GAAGTTGGATTACGTATTAACGAGGGTAAAACTAAAATAATGATGCAATCGGTGACAAGGATACCTGCACAACCAAGCATCAATGTGGGGGACCTCAACATCGAGTTCGTGAACAACTTCATTTACCTGGGTTGCAACCTGTCAAGGGACGCCAACGAAACTGACGAAATCAAGCGACGGATACAGTTAGCTAATAAGACTTTTTTCTCGGTTCTCCCCATAATGAAATCGAAACATGTGCACAGAAACACGAAGCTCCGCGTGTATAAAACCATTATACGACCAGTGCTATGCTATGGCTGCGAAGCATGGACCCTAGCTCAAGCCTCCGAAAACATGCTAGACACTTTCGAACGTAAGGTTCTACGGCGAATTTTCGGGGCTGTTTGCGATCGAGATGGATGGCGCATCCGGTACAACCATGAATTGTATAAAATGTACGATGAGCTGCAAGTCTCGAAAATCGACAAACTACAACGACTTCAATGGGCAGGGCATGTACAAAGAATGGACGATGATCGCATGCCTAAGAGAGTAATGAATGCAGAACGAGTCGACGGAGCGAGACTGCGAGGACGACCGAGATCTCGTTGGGAGAGCTCAGTAGGTGTGGACGCCGCGCAGCTGCTGGGCTCCCAAAATTGGAGGACGCGGTCACGTGACCGAGATAATTGGAGGACAATGATCCAGGCGGCCAAGGCCCAACGTCGGGCTGTCGCGCCACGATGATGATGATGTACTGAATGATTTTCTTTTGTTTTCTGAAGCACAAAATGTGTTCCTATAAATCTAATTATGATTTTCAATCTTCGGTCGAATGTTTAATCTTTCAACACCCTCATCATAAGGGAATATACCTTTGTCATGAAGTTCGCAATGAACAGAAAGAATTATATCCGATCATATAAAGTAGTTCATGATCAGAATGATAAGATAGGTAACTATGAAAAAAAAAAGACATTCTTAGGTTAATTTTCTCTAATTTTCGCATATATAGTTTGTTTGCCTTGTTTCATAGATTAATTCTCTATTTTATTATGATCAAATTGTGTTAACATCATTCCATGCTATTTTTTCAGTTTCTGACAGTGCGTTGGAACGTTAGTACTCACCTATGATCTCACATCACTAAAAACGCGATAACTGTAAAACTACGCAACCTAAAGTGCTGAAAATAACAATCGCCCACACCTAAATTATTCGGTTAAAACTGAAGAAATAGCTTAGTAGTTGTTTTTTTTTTTTTTGTTAAAATTGTACTTTTTTGGAAGCTTTTTCATGATTTTTCACAATTTTTCTCATATATAGCGTACTAGCTTTATTTCAAAAATTAAATTACTATGTTATTATCATCAAAACGTGTTACAATCATTTCAATCTAATTTGTTAATTTCTGGAAGTTACTGCAGCTCTTTAAATGTTTGAAAACAACGTCGGGTACTTTGAATTTTGCATAAATAAGTAAATTTTTTGTGGAGCCTGTAGCTGCCAGGAATTAAGAAAGTGTTTGTAACGGGATTATGTTATCACGGTTTGATTACAGTAAAATAGAAATTTAATTTTCGTTTTAACATAGTACGTCATGACTGCGAAAGTTCGAGGAAAAGTGTTGAAAAGCAACATTTTTACACAATAAAACACAAAATATTATTAATCGTATTTTGAGATTACATACAGAATCGTTTGACGAAGAGTTTTTCCGATTATTCTGGCTCCTTTTACACTTGCCTCTTAACCGGGCGGCCGGTAGCTCAGTGCGTTGAGGCGTCAGTCTGATGTCTCACGCCATGTCAATTACGCGTTTCAATCCCGTCCACGTCGTGGCCATGAATATTTGTGTAATCTTCCCCCTGTGGTCTGGGGCTTAACAATACGCCACAACCTTTCCCGACTTGTCGCAGGTATGCGGCTAAATAAGCAGGAGGTACATGTTAGCAACATATATTGTCCGAAACCAGCTTATGCTAACGACACGTCAACTAAGCCACATGGAAAGTGTTGCCGCGCTATGCCCCACTAGGGGTTGGGGTAAATAGTAGTAATAGCCTTAACAAGAATCTTTTGCAAGAACTGATGATAGATGTGGAGCTGATGAAAATTTGTAGGAAGCTTAGACGATAATCTCGGTGGCCGTAGTCGTTCGGTCACCACTCTACGATACTAATCTATAGTTAGGAGATCAAATCTCGGCGCGATCAAAAACTACCTGTGGGTACTAATAGAACTCTCACAGTACTTCGAGCTTGTCAGTATAAGGACGGCGCGGATTGGAGGTGTATGCTGGCCACTGCACTTCCGAAAAGTAGATATGCTATCGAAACATCAACAAGGCATAGAAATGCTAGAGATGTTGACGCGTCCCTGTACTATCTGACACCACTGGAGAGCATTCTAAATCAAATGTCGTTCGAATCAACATTGTACAAATGACTTTACTGGCGTCATTTATTTGCGAATTTAATAATGTCAGCCGGCGCTTCCCATAATTACAATATTTTGTGCTGCGCAGCGAAATTTCGGTCTGCGATGGAATTCTGGTTTTTTTTTTTTGTATACTGACACTTGGATGAGTATCCTGAATAAAATTCCATTAAAATCAAGAATAAAAAAATATTTTGACTTGGTTCCTTTTTTGACGCTATTCATGACGTCTACAGTCGACAAGTGCTAAAGAAAGGGGTATCCCTTATAAAAATTGCGAATTCAATAAAAGTTGGGGATCTTTTTGGTGGGTCCATCCAATTTATCGAACAAAATTTCCTTGTGCTAGCTTTGTGACGGCCAAGAAAGAAAAATTTTGTCACTTTTTTCAGTTTTCGCTGTGTAACTTTTTTACTTTGCACCATACAACAAAAAGTACTGAAGCAGTTTGTAGACCGTAAAATTTCATTCAATCTACACTTTTTCATTTATTCATTTATTTTTTCGCTGACTACTTACAATGATACAGCGCTTTGAAAAGTGCCAAAATTAAAAATTATCAAAAAAACTAAAAAAAAAATGCCTGGCTGTTGTATGTATCTTTTATTTTACATTATATTTAATGGAGTCATAGTACTTATCTGCATTTGGGTACATTTATAGACCCCCCACACCCCCGGCGTTTCTCCACATATTAAAAACCCATTCCCACTCTACTAAAATGAACTAAACTAATAAAGGCTAGATACCTACTTACATTTGGCCACGTTGGAAAATTAACCCCATCCCCTCCCCCTTACGGCTGTTCTTTAGCCGTTTTGGAATTCTATCCTTCCTCGCGTTCTCAGCTCTTCCCGCAGGAGGTCAGTCATGTGTGCCCTGATCAATTTTTGCAAAGTGTGGAACACCGTAGTCCTGCTTTTTTGCGGCTGCATCCTGCAGTGCTACTCCCCTTCATACATTTGGATGAAATAATATGCAGGATGGAGTCCGGGCCGCATTTTGAATGGTTGTAATAGAAACCACCCCTTGTCTTGATTGCGACTATCTCCAAACCGACGGTATCTTATTGTTCCCCAGCCACGTTTGAACTTGAAGGTAGGTGCGGAGAGAATGGTAGGTGGCAGCTTGGCAAGTTGAAACTTTGTTGTGGTGGCAGATTTCATAAGAAGTTGGTAGCGGAGGTTGTCCAATGAATCTCTGAGCATGTTTCCACCAGACATTGCCAGCATGAAATTCTCGGCTGCCGCAGAAATCTCGGAGGCGCTGGCATCAGTCTGTTTTTTTAACACAGGCTGCAAATTTTCTTCTTTCCTTACCCGAAGGGTGTTGAAATCGTGTCGCACCCACTAACTGCATGAAGGAATAGAATATCCCTTGGGTCCGATTTGCGGGAAGCTGATGAATATATTTTGCTGGGCGCATTGCTTCGTCCACTCTTCTGGAAGTAGGTGTTGCTGTTGGGAAGATGCTAGTGCAGTCAAAAACACAAGAATATCGACATCCTCTCCAGTTATGATAACATTGTCAAATTCAGTAGCCTTTGATATTGTTGTGTTGACAATCACAACAACAGCATCTACTGTAGCCTGTTTCACGTCAACCCCTTTAGCATCCAATTCAATCATTAGCATTGAAATTAAGTTTGCTTTATTTGAATCGGTTGATAAAAACTCTTCCTGACCCATTGTCACCTCAGTTGTCTTTGTGAAAACTAATTTGGTGGACGAATGTAGTAAATCGCGACGAGTTCTTTCTGCAGCTCTGGTGTTTCCATAGCAGATGCTATTAGGAAGATGGGATGCTAGGAAGATGCTATTGTGAAGGTTTTAAGGAGTCCCGCTAGAGCTCAGGGGGGGTAGATGACGAGGATAGAAGAATCAGTATTTGCGAGTAAGATTTATTGATGGTATTCAAATAGAAATACAAATCAGGTTGTTTTTATTATCTTTCAAACCAGTACAATATGAGCATCATATTGATTTTTAAGGGGTTCGGAAGAGGGGATGTATGGGAGGAAGGGGAGGGGGGTATTTAGACATACCCAAATGTCAATGTATCTGTCGACTGAACTATATATTCTCAATTTTCAAAATTGTGCGGCCCGCCTAAAAATACTCCCTTTGAAACTGGCCTACTGCCCTAAAAAGGTTGCCGGCCCCGGCTATAAGTGGATAGGCTCCTTGGATATGTTCATCTTATTTCTTAGCTAAAAACCCAGATAGTCCGTTAGCCTAAACATTTTCAAGAAAGAGAAGCTAGTCAGACCATACTGTGTGAGAGTATTTTTCTTACATACATATTTCCAGACATGTTTTTGAAACTAATATTTCACAACGAGGAATAAGTTAATCGACGCATCTATACATTGAAAGAGTATCTTTTTGGTTGAACCAGATAAGACAAACATCTTGTGGAAAGAAGCTATTCTTGAACTTGATTTTGCATACGCATTTTCTCCAATAGACTGAAATTGCCTTATAATGGAAATCTGCACTAGAGAAAAGCTTCCCGATTATATGTATGTACTATATGTATGCATACGAGTATGTAGCGACAGATTTTTATTTTTCCTCTGTAAGTCTCTCTCTCTAATTGCCTTGACCCCTCCAGGGGCATGGGCGCGTCAACATCTCTAGCATTTCTATGCCTTGTTGACGTTTCAATAGCATATCTAGTTTTCGGAAGTGCAGTTGCTTGCATGCACGTCCTATCCGCGCCGTCTTTATACTGACAAGCCCGGAGCACTGTGAGAGTTCTATTAGTACTCACAGGCAGTTGTTGATCGCGCCGAGATTTGATCTCCGAACTCTAGATTAGTAGTATCGTAGAGCGGTGACCGAACGATCACGGCCACCGAGCGCGTAAGTAAGTAAGTCATTATCACTGTAATTTATCCTAATAAAAATCTAACACACTCTTCTTGTTTGACATCCAATTGTTGAGAGTGTGGTTGCAATCTCGTAATTTCCATTAGTGCCCACATGCTAGTTCTCAGTACACGGTTGCCATTACAAAGCTAGTCAAAGCTACTGAGATGAGCTCTTCTAGTAAATGTATTCGTATACGAGTACTGTACACAGGCCATACACAGGTATATTATGAAAATTAGTAGATACTTATTGCAAGATTACGTCTTTTCACATCTAACCGTTTCGCTGCTCTTCAAGATGCCCGAACAGTTTCACTTTCATTCATTAGAGTGTGTTATGCAGAGTGCATAATATTGTACATAAACAGTCGTGGACAAAGAAATCCGGACAGTACCAAAAATTGGCACTTTTTTTCTTATTCAAAAGGCTTTATGAAAATATATTTAATCAAATTAAATATGTATATAACTACCTGTAAAAGTTTATAATTCAGAAGTAAATTAAAGGACAAATTCTATTTGAAGTATTAAGAAGTAATAACTTGGATTATTCTGGAAAGTGGTTAACGCATTGCATACGCTTTTGGCGCATTTTTATATTCAAAAGAAGCTTTTGTTTAGGTTTTTATTTTTATGGTCAAAAGAGGCTTTATACTCGTATTCAGTTATAATTCAGAAGTAAATTAGAGGACAAATTCTATTTGAAGTAATAAGTAGCAACGCGTTGGATGATTCTAAAAAGTGTCCATTTAGTAGTGTTAGCCTCCCATATGTTATTTTTAACTTCACCTTTCTATCTATTAAGTTTTGTTTTCCAACATCATGATAGGAAAAATTCCCTGACTATCCCGCTACCTTCCTGCCTCACGGTACTTCTAACGCACCCGTTGATATTACGCTTACCGTTTCTCACTACGCCTAAGACGTTCCATCTGACCCGAAGAGTTTCACTCTTGATTCACCCAAAAAGATCGATCACTTTACTTCAATCCTCCCTGGACCAAGTTTTTGGCAGGCGCATTGCATACGCTTTTGGCGCATTTTTATGGTCAAAAAAGGCCTGGTTGGATTTTTATTTTTGTGGCCAAAATAGGCTTTTGGTTGGGTTTTGAGCACCTAGGCTTCCTTTATGCAAACGTCGATGGAGGACTTGCTAGATTCCATATTTGGGTTAATCTAACGAATACTCAAGTTTTCAGAAATTGCGTTTGTATTAATATCTCACCCGGACTTTTTTTTTCAGTTAGTCATTTTCTCGCCTTTTACTTAATTCTTAAGCAGTTGCTACTTCAAATTATCAATGAAGTACGCGAAGTTGTAAATATTTAATGTTTTTACTACAAAAAAAAAATTTAGTATTTACATTTAACGGATACTGCTTTGTATTCTTGAAACGAACTGTCTGTATTTCTTTATCCGTGAATGTGCACAAATGTAATTTCATAGCAGATGTAACTTTGCAAATATTGTCTTACAAAATAACACTTTATTGTTGATTTTGTATTCATACACATGTAGTCATAATATTTCCCGGCCGGGAAGTTATCTATGTTCATGTATTGTTCGAGCGGGAAGGATTAAAATAGAAATTTGGTATTTCTCTGTAAAAATTAAAAATGTGCATAAATTCAAAGAAATGAAATCAGGTAATTAAATGAAAATTAAATACAAGAGAGAACTTTCATAACGATATTTTTTTTATTACTGTTATTGTATACAATGTCAGACAAATAGACAATAGACAGACAATAATGATGAACAAATCTAAAAAAACCGAAGGTGTGATGTATCATGCCTTCGTTGCGACACATGGTGCATTTTTCCAACTTTGAAATTAGTAGTAAAACTTGTTCCGATTTCGCTGTTCCTATGAGAGGTATATGAAATAGTGGGCCAATTTTAACCAAATTTAGGAACGTTTGGTAGTCAATTTAATTAAATAATATGAAATTTCGTAAAGATAACTTCAGAAATAAAAAAGTTTTTCTAACAAAAACTTGCTTTTGGAACGGTCGTTCCTATGACAGCTATATAATAGAATAGTCCGATTTCAACCAAATTCAGGAATGTGATTTGTCTAAAAATATGATTGATTAGCGTGAAATTTTAAAAAGATATCTTTATCTTTTATATTCAAAAGAAGCTTTTGTTTAGGTTTTTATTTTTATGGTCAAAAGAGGCTTTATACTCGTATTCAGTTATAATTCAGAAGTAAATTAGAGGACAAATTCTATTTGAAGTAATAAGTAGCAACGCGTTGGATGATTCTAAAAAGTGTCCATTTAGTAGTGTTAGCCTCCCATATGTTATTTTTAACTTCACCTTTCTATCTATTAAGTTTTGTTTTCCAACATCATGATAGGAAAAATTCCCTGACTATCCCGCTACCTTCCTGCCTCACGGTACTTCTAACGCACCCGTTGATATTACGCTTACCGTTTCTCACTACGCCTAAGACGTTCCATCTGACCCGAAGAGTTTCACTCTTGATTCACCCAAAAAGATCGATCACTTTACTTCAATCCTCCCTGGACCAAGTTTTTGGCAGGCGCATTGCATACGCTTTTGGCGCATTTTTATGGTCAAAAAAGGCCTGGTTGGATTTTTATTTTTGTGGCCAAAATAGGCTTTTGGTTGGGTTTTGAGCACCTAGGCTTCCTTTATGCAAACGTCGATGGAGGACTTGCTAGATTCCATATTTGGGTTAATCTAACGAATACTCAAGTTTTCAGAAATTGCGTTTGTATTAATATCTCACCCGGACTTTTTTTTTCAGTTAGTCATTTTCTCGCCTTTTACTTAATTCTTAAGCAGTTGCTACTTCAAATTATCAATGAAGTACGCGAAGTTGTAAATATTTAATGTTTTTACTACAAAAAAAAAATTTAGTATTTACATTTAACGGATACTGCTTTGTATTCTTGAAACGAACTGTCTGTATTTCTTTATCCGTGAATGTGCACAAATGTAATTTCATAGCAGATGTAACTTTGCAAATATTGTCTTACAAAATAACACTTTATTGTTGATTTTGTATTCATACACATGTAGTCATAATATTTCCCGGCCGGGAAGTTATCTATGTTCATGTATTGTTCGAGCGGGAAGGATTAAAATAGAAATTTGGTATTTCTCTGTAAAAATTAAAAATGTGCATAAATTCAAAGAAATGAAATCAGGTAATTAAATGAAAATTAAATACAAGAGAGAACTTTCATAACGATATTTTTTTTATTACTGTTATTGTATACAATGTCAGACAAATAGACAATAGACAGACAATAATGATGAACAAATCTAAAAAAACCGAAGGTGTGATGTATCATGCCTTCGTTGCGACACATGGTGCATTTTTCCAACTTTGAAATTAGTAGTAAAACTTGTTCCGATTTCGCTGTTCCTATGAGAGGTATATGAAATAGTGGGCCAATTTTAACCAAATTTAGGAACGTTTGGTAGTCAATTTAATTAAATAATATGAAATTTCGTAAAGATAACTTCAGAAATAAAAAAGTTTTTCTAACAAAAACTTGCTTTTGGAACGGTCGTTCCTATGACAGCTATATAATAGAATAGTCCGATTTCAGCCAAATTCAGGAATGTGATTTGTCTAAAAATATGATTGATTAGCGTGAAATTTTAAAAAGATATCTTTAGAAATAAAAAAGTTTTTCTCACAAAGACGAACTTTGGACCGGTCGTTCTCATGACAGCTATATAGGTATGACGTACTGGTCCGATTCGGTTGATTCCGACATATTTTAAGCATGCAGTAAAAAGAAAACTTTGTGTAAAATTTGAGAAAGGTATCTTTGGAAATAAAAAAGTCTTTCTCATCAAGACGAATTTTTGGACCGGTCGTTCCTATGGCAGCTATATGACGTAGTGGTCCGATTCCGTTGGTTCATATACGAGTATACTGCGTGCAATAGAAAGAAGGCTCTGTATAAAATTTCAGCTCGATAGCTTTAAAACTGAGGGACTAGTTTGCATAGAAACAGACAGACAGACGGACAAAGCTTAATCGACTCGTCTCATCATACCAACCAAGAATATATATGGTTTATATGGTCGGAGATGCTTCCTTCTGTGCATTGCAAACTTCATGACAAAGTTAATATACATCATTATCACATCCGTGAAGGGTAAAAAAACAAATCGATAGAAAGTGTCCAAAACTATGTTCAGGTTTATCCGGGTAAATCAAATTTGATATGGTCATTGTCATTGTTGTCTTACGAAGTGTTATTAATTGGAGGGTCGATACGATAAAAAAACACCAAAGTTTTGACAGTTTGAAAATCCCTATTTTTTAATTTTCGTGTTTTCGTTGTTCTTTGACAGGGAAAGTATCGAGATCTGTTTTCTTTTTTTCACGGATCGACTGTTTCGCAAGGGTGTACAAAGGCTATCATTTGCTCTAAGCCGTGCAGTAGATAAAATGATACATCCAAAAATGCGAAATTGAAAAGAGTTTCTCGCTTAAGCCTTTTCAATGATTTCAAAAGAAAAAGTGACTTTCTCGCTTAATTCTTTTCAATGATCTCAAATAGAGTTTCACGCTTCGCGTGAAGGGTATCATACCTTCGGCAAGCTTGTTTTTTTTTTTCGTTTTTCTCTGGCGAGCGGGACGCTCCCGCGTCCCTAGATCCTGCTAACAGATAGGTGAAAATTTTTGCAGCCGGCATTAGATTATTATAAACTTAAATTTACATATTTTAATTCGAAAAGGACGAGAGAATTATTCCATGACAATAAACCCTCTCTAAATGACATATCGGCACCTTGATTCTGGCACCAAAGAAACTGGGTACTTAGGCTAGTAATTGCACAAAATCATCTTCAGCAAAAAGTTCCCCATCCATTCCACTTATACATCGCTTTGTCATTAAAAGCATTTTCCTTCTGCTAACTTCCCCAAATGATACTGTTGAAATTTCGACGTCATCAAATCTGAAAGTATAACAGAAGTAAGTGCTATTCTGAAATATCCTTGTCGGAGACTAATCTTTTCCGTCAAACGATATTCACACTCGAAAGTCTAGTGTGTAAGATCCCAAATGGAGGTTCAAACATCGAAAACCTTAGCATACTTAACAGATAGCAAGCTACATTGGTTTTAAATGTGTACTTAAAATTAGTTTGAGGTCAAATTTGTGAACGATACAAAGTTGAGTGTCTTGAAGGGCACCTATGTGTCATAATTTGAAAGGTTGGTTTTAACTTTCTTCACACGTCTTCACACCAAGCGCGGAATCAGGTAGTTCTAAGTACAATAATAATTATGATTGCACTTGTTGGCGCTTATCGTTGCTAATGAGTTTACTGAAACTTTTTGAAAAGCATGATTTGAATGTTAATTCACACACATACTGTTTCCCAAACATCTTATAACATTGAAAATACATACAACAAATGGAATCATGTGAAAATATTCGTCTAAGAGTTTTCTGGTTTAACTCAATACTTGAAATATTGAAACCGAATCTTTGGTGGTGTGAACATAGGTATTGTTTTTTTCTTTTATTCATCAAATAAGCAGACACATAATATTGCATAAACTTCGAGCTTTTCTGATTGAATTTACATTTTCTTGTCGATAATTAACATAAATTTCAAATTAGTCGATGCAACTGTTGAAATCCAAGGGAATACATACAAACATATGTATACATTTTTATTGATGGCGCTGGGCTAATGAAGTTTCAATGTTACTGAAAACTGCCTGTTTCTTACCTTTATAAAAATATCATTAGGTAACAATATTTGGATTTACATAATTGATTGGAAACTATTTTGAGCGGTATATGTGAAACCTAATATTTTGAAACCACATTCGTAGTTTATTTTTTTAGTAGCTGAATTGCTCTGTGTAATACCAACTACATATTCTTTATTCAAAAAGTGTAACATATGAATTGTAGTCATAATAACTAACATTGCCCTTAAAGGCACAAAAGGGTGCGTTTTGGCAATATGTTGAAGGTTAGAAAGCGATAATGCAATGCTACAATCTACGAGTGTTGCTAGGGGCAATGATCAAAATTCACGTCATTTAAATTTTCAAATTGCGAAAACTGCGAATTGCTAATATCGTCATTATGTTTGCACATATTTATGCAGCAACTCTATGTTATTAATTCAGTAAGTTGCAGTTTTGAAATACATACATATAAGTTTAAGCTCCTTATATTTAATAGATAACTCTAAAAGTGGACGATATTCAACTACCATACCATCGAAATGAATAACAGACAGTGGGACCAGTAGAAAAAAAAAAACAGGAGTCCGAAGCGTATATACCCTAGACTTGTACAGACCTAGTGGGGGCACCAAAAGTAATAATTGGCAACGACCATGTATTAAAAGTGAGTTTCCTATATAGCCAGTTTATAGGGGAGGTTGGCACTCATTCAGGGAGATCTTGACCATTCTCAAAATGAATTAACTAACCCATTCTACAAATATTTGTTGAATTTTTCAAGTCGCTAGCTTAATTCCATCGAAAGTTATTGCTTATTCGAAGTCTCACTTGTAGGGGAGGTAAGGGTTCCTTGGGTCGGATCTTACCCATCATTGCCACCAACCAATTAGATCACCCTACAAACATACAAACAAAATTTCAAGTCTCTAGCTTCACTTTATCGACAGATATCGCTTATTTGAAGTTTCGTTTGTAGGGGAAGTAGGGGTTTCGTTGGTCGGATTTTACGCGTTTTCAATATTAGCCGACTGGATCCTACTACAAACATTTGGGCAAAATTTCAAGTCGCTAGCTTTATTTTGTCGTAAGCTATCGCTTGTTTTAAGTGTCATCTATAGGGGAGGTAGGGGTTCCTTAGGTCGGATCTAACTCGTCTTTAATGCCAACTAACTCAATCTCACTTCAAACATTTGACAAAAATTTCAAGCTGCTGGCTTCATTGTATCAAAAGTAATCGCTTATTCGAAGTTTCATTTGAAGGGGAGGTAGGGGTTCCTTGGGTCGGATCTTGCCTATTTTCAGTGCTAACTAATAAGACCTTACTACCAACATTCTACCAAATTTTCAACTTGCTAGTGTCATTCTATCGAAAGTTATCGCAATTAAAATAATATTTAATTTTTTGAATTTTGTAGGGGAGGTAGGCGTTCCTTTGATCTGATTACGCCCAACTTCCCAAAACCTAAGCAGCTTCTCACCCCAGAGTTACATGCCAAAAATCAGATGTCTACGTCAATTGGTTCAAGAGTTATGGACAAAAAACCCGAAAATTAGGGTAGTACGGGGCTCTTTGTAAGAAAATTACCGTTAGTTTTCAACTGATCGATTTTATTTTTCCAGGGGAGTATGAGATTACCATCACGAGCAATCTACCTAAGCTAGAGGTTTTCATGTTTATTTAATCGGGAGTTATAAATACATTTAATTATTTTACATATGTAGGGGAGGTAGGCGTTCTCCTGGCCTGATCATGCCCATTTTCAATACCAACCAACTAGATCATACTTCCAACATCTAGTCAAAATTTCAAGGCTCTAGCTTTATTCTTTCGAAAGTTATCGTGCGAACGGACAGACAGACGGACAGACGGACAGACGGACAGACGGACAGACGGACAGACGGACAGACAGACAGACAGACAGACAGACAGACATGGCTTAATCGAATCAGGAGGTGACCCTGATCATTTATATATACATTGCTATACCTCCGGAGCCTCCTTTAAGGTGTTACATATTTCCGTCGTGACAAAAACAATATACCCTATACTAAAAGTCTAGGGTATAATAATTGAAAAAATTTACGTAAGATATTCTTACTATTTCAAGAATTATGTCTTTGGAAAAAACCGCTAAAAATGGTTTTCCACACAATGCTAAATTAGCCACACTTAAACAAGTGACAGTTAAAGGTATATGCATAGCTAAATTACCCATAAATTGAATATCTTGAGAATTTGATATATATTGCCCACCTGCGAGCTGATTTCATTTGAATTTTCAGATTGATTCATAATAAAAATTCAAAGAAATCCGATGATAAAAATATTCGAATAAAAAAACTGAAACCCTTGTTGGCCTAACTCAAATTGGCGATATCCGAATGAGTATGTGCCTTTGATCGTTGCAATCACTCATTCACTCTAATTATGTTGTTCGTACAAATTTTAATAGCATTTAAAAATCGAAATATCGACTATATGCGACTAATTAATTAGTGACTGTCCAAATTCGATCACCATCAGTTCTTTGTTGTTTTGTATACAGGAACTGAAGTCTTGCGTTTTGTAAAAAGTCCAGATCGTGATGGCTGATGGTCAATTGGTCATTGCACGATTGTGTCTTTTGTAACAGCATATTGAGTGGTCTCCGTAAAAGTACAAATAAACAGTAGTTGTTTGATTTATGGCCTTGTACCGGTCAATCAATTCTATTCTCATCAACAATTCTAGCTTGAAGTTGGAGATTGGCTAGCTTACAAAATCATAACCGGCCGCTTGATTATGATACAGTTGTCTCATGATTTAACGTAGCCTAATGGTTAATGATTGTGTTCTTTGTGACTGCACTTCTAAATCAGATCATAAGTTGGCTTCTGTTAGCTTTAACCTAAATTAAGTTAAAGCTATTCTTATGAGAAGCACATGTGTGATACGTTCACTGATTGGGTACTTGAATATTTCATGTAAATCTTGATTTTTTTAACATGCTTCACTACACCGTCTTATACAAATAAGCATGAGCCAGCATTTTATGACTAAGTCGTGCTTCGGAATAAATAAATGTGTTTTTCAATGGTTGCACTTTTATCTAATCCTAATCATTATTAATGAGTGAATACAAAAGTTCAAATTTCGGAAAATTGATTTGTGATCTAAAACTGCTTTGAGCTTTAACTGTTAATTTCCACTGGCATATTACAAGAGGCAGTTTTTTTTATACATATAGGTTAATTCAGGTTAACAACACGCAATTACAGCAATGCGTTAAACTGGAGAAATCACCGGGACATCAACCCTGTATCGCAAAGGAGGCTATAGATAAGATAGGCAAGCTAACCTTCGGCTTCATACCTTCTTTATAACTTATGGTCCATTTGACACTTTGAAATTAGTAATAAAACTTGTTTTAATTTCACTGTTCCTATGAGAGGTATACGAAATAGTGAGCCGATTTCAACCAAATTTAGAAACGTGGTTTCGCAGTCAATATGATTGAATACTGTGAAATTTGGTAAAGATATCTTCAGAAATAAGAAAGTTTTCCTAACAAAAACTTGCTTTTGGAACGGTCGTTCCTATGATAGCTATATGATAGAGTGTTCCGATATCAAGCAAATTCGGGAATGATTAAGCTAAAGATAGTATTGATTAGTGTGAATTTCTTCTTAAGAAATAAAAAAGTTTTTCTCACAAAGACGAATTTTCGGACTGGTCGTTACTATGGCAGCTATATCGCGCAGTAGTCCGATTCCGTTGGTTCCGACATATTTTCAGCATGCAATAGAAAGAAGGCTTTGTACAAAATTTCAGCTTTAACCAGTCGGACGGACAGACAGACAGACGGACAAAGCTTAATCGACTCATCTCATCATACTGACCAAGAATATATATACCTAGTTTATATGGTCGGAGGTGCTTCCTTCTGTGCGTTGCAAACTTCATGACAAAGTTAATATACCTTATCACATCCGTGAATTGTATAATAAAGTAGATGGGCCGCGGATCGTATTGGAACTGCAAGTACTATCGAGAAGCTAGGCTAAATCAAAATCACCCGACTCTTCTCGAGTTACTGATCTGCCAAGGTTTTATAGAAGAGATATCTTCGTCCAAGGGAAATATTACGCCAAAGCATTCGGTACGTCTTTGTGCAAGACCTTCAAACTTGCAAAGGATTTGCTGTGGGGTCACACCATCGGCCTCGTAAAAGCGGCAGCTAGCGTCTGATAGAATGCGCATGGTTCTGAGGTGACCCCTCAGACGCAAGTGTCCCGTTAAAATCCCACAAATTATTGTGACCCTATTCTTGCTCAACCGTAGCAATTCCAAGATACGAACGCATGGCCCGAAATAAACAGCTTGGCCTGCCTAAGTCCTGGAAGAGCCTCTCATTGGGATGAAGCAAATGTGCTTTTCCAGTCTTTTATGTGGCTTCTGCAGTAGCAGAGTGGTATCCCGAAAAACGGTTCTGAGCCGTAGATGGGGACGGCGGAGGCTCGGTTTGCTAGCCTATAGGCCAGCTCTTTATCTTCGATGCCCTAATGACGAGGGACCCAGTAAAGTGTGCGTTTGTTTGTTGAACCCACATTAAGGAGAACTTCTTGACAAGCCAGTACTGATAGTGAAATTAGCTAGCGCTTTGAAAGCTTCCTGACTGTCGATGAATATTGCTATGTCCCTGTTTAAATAGCCGGCGCGGCGGTTTGGCACAGTCTAGCTCAAACTCCGATGGAGTATATTTCCGCTTGGGACACGCACGGCGTTTCACCCATTGAAATGGAGGCTCAGGACCGACAACGCCTGCGCCGGAACCCTCTTTCATTTTGGAGCCGTCTGTGAACCATTTGATTGTGCTGTGTTGACGAGAGTTGTAGCCATCCGCCCATTTTTCTCTGTTCGAAATGACTGATTTAAAGGAATGGTTTAAACGAAGTGTTCTTACAAGGTAATCAGTTGAAATGATAAGTACCTTGCCATTTTTAAACCAGCTTAGTTGGTCTGGTTTCAACTTAATTCCTATGTCGCAGGCCTAAAGTTTGACGGTTGCTATTCAACGCTTCCGCTTCAATGGGTATAGCTATCGGCGGGAACTCGAGTAGAACTTCTAAAGCAGCATTTGGATACGAGTGCATGACCCCCGTGATGTGATGACATTGCAGGTAAATCTCTGAATTTTATTCAGATCAGCTCTGCCGGCTGAGGTAGTGGCCCTTATCCAGCAGACAACCACCCAGTATTTTACTATAGGCCTGACGATCGCTTTGTAGTTCCACAAAACTATGTGGGGCTTAGTCCCCCATAACTTGCCGACACATTGCCTGCGGATGTACAGAATTTTAGTTGCCTTATCGGAAGTCACTTTAAGGTGTTGTGTCCAGGATAACTTAGTCTCAAGGATCACACCCAAATATTTGAAGTTTGACATCAGTTTTATAGGAGAGTTTTATTTTAGGGGACACCCGAGTGTTCTGAGTTCTCTTCTTCTAGTGAATGGCATTAACACGTGGTCATCTATATGCTCACTTTCGCTTTTCAAGCTTTGGAAATGGAGACCTTTCGTTTGCCATATACTCCGAATAGCTCGTTTTTGTACCTCTTTCCCCGTTGGTCACCATCGTAAATGCTCGAATTTACGGCGGTGGACTCTCCTTCAAAGATATTTATCAATTCCTCTAAGGGTGCACGTTTTGAAGCCGTATCATCACACTACCGCACCAGTCTGATTAGGTTTTAACGATCTGAAGCTTCAGTATATGCAACTGATTTTAGTATTGGAAGCAGTGGCTAGAAGTTCCGATTTGGTAGATCCGACGCTAGATTTTGAGAGTATCGTCTGCATTCTCTGCAATATTCGGCCCTAGCTAGATGAAGTTATATTTTCGTTCGCTGACTTGACCATCTTATTTTATATTTGCGAAGTTGTCCCTTTTACTCAATCTTGTGATCTTGACCGCCTTTGCTGCTTGATTGGGAACAGTTTTTAAATTATAGAGCTGCAAAGTTAACATCTGATATCTTATCCAAGTTAACTTCAACATAGCTTAATCTATTAAGTCTCCGTTTTGCTGATTTATTATTATTTATATTCAATAGCTGACGCCCATTAGTGTCACCATACACTGTCGAACTCGAACGCGAACCTGGTACAAATGTCCTGTGACACACACATACACTTCACATAGTGTGAAGAAAACCGGTCCACTTGTACTAGGTTCGTGTTCGAGTTCGAGTTTGGCAGTGTATGGTAACACTAAGGTACCAAACTCTCATCAATATTTTAAATAATTAATCACTTTCCATCATACTTGTATTTAATAAACTTATTTCAGATTTCACACCACAATTTCACGGGCATTTTCATTAGGAACCAACATTTGTATGAAAATTTCCACACATCCGAAATATAATTTTACCTGTAACGTGAAGACATCTTTAAACTTATTACGTACGTGTACAGCTTATAGTATGCCTACTGCAATAGACAATTGAAATTCACGAAAAAGTGAAAACTCGAAAGAAAAAGTAAAATTTTAGAGACCATCTTTTTATTTGGATTTTCATGTAGTCCGGCGTGTATCTTTTTTTATTTTGTATGTAAACAATAAAAAATTCATAATTAGATTTACTGTTAGTAAATAATTGGATGCTACCACCATATTTCAAGTGTTAAATTTAGACAGAATGAAATATATACAATCTCCAATATTTGAAAGAGGTGATGATCTCTGCTTCCAGTGATTCCAATTATTATACGAGTATTGGGTGTTATTAGTAAGATAAGGGCTCAAATTATGAAAACATGAGAAAATTAAATTATGGGCTTTTGTGTTGTTTTCTCCAGCTACAAATTTTGGCTTATCCCAAAATACCAGTTAATTTACATTAAAACGATAATTTCTCTATATTTCTGCCCTTTCACACACGAGATACGACCATATTGCGCGGTCACATTCGATGAATTCAATGAAAGTGGAAAGACAATGGTTACCACTTTGACGCCATATTTCAGACAGCAACATACTCCACAAGCTGTTGTTGAATGAAAGTAAAATTTATTACAATTAGATAGCTGCGAACACTCCGTTTAACTATCGCATGTTGCCATCTATTGAAATCTACTCACTTCCTATTATAAAAACAGTTCATGGTTGAAATTAATATGCACTTACCGTACGTATTATCAGAGCAGAAGATGTACACGGAACATGGCATTGAAAATTGGCTAAATGAAATTCAAATAAAGCGATAGTTTTTTCTTAATTGGTTTTTGATTCGAGAGGAAGATACATATTCGGTGTTTATCTGTCTCTTTCATGGTAGACAAACGGGAATAAAATACGTTTTCATGTAAATTTGAAAGTCTGTGATGATGTTTTGATATTCTTCTATTTTTTTTTTATGCAAAATTCAATGAAACCAGAGGTCAATGTTGCCAAAGCCTTCCTCTATTGACTTTGCGGTGCATCGAATATTTACCTTCAAAACTAATGTTGACGGAAACTTCGCTGTTTAATTAATAATAGGCACGTTCTTTTGTACTGTAATGCCGGTAAATTCGGCTTAATAACAGGCAATTACAACAATGAGTTAACCTGTAGATCGCTAAAAGCTAACTTTATTATAGCAAATTAAATTTTTTCGCAATATAATTTGGTTGCTGCTCAAATTTATTTGTAAACATGTTGTAGGTATTTTCCCTGATATATTCTTTTTATTAAATCTTGCGACCGCAGTCAACAATGATGAAAAACTAAATTGACGCCGGGGATTCGTTACACTTTAACACTTTACGGGGTAGTTTACTCGGAACGGAACTTTAGCACGGCGCATACCTTTCATCTGAAATAACCCAACTCGAGTACAAAAGAACGCGCCTATTATCGGTATATTCAGAATTTACTTTGTAATCTAAGAAAATTTCAAATTTGTTAAGACCAAAACGAAAGACTTAAGCGAGAAACCTGAATGTGAACGAATAACGTACCTACTTTTAGAATAAATAGGCTTCACATTATTTATTATTTTATAGTATCTTAGACTAAATCTAGGTGAATGGAATTTCAACTCTTCTTATATTATATACCAATATAAGAAGATGAACTCCTGGCATAGCATGAACCCAAACTTGTATTGATGTTTCGGAAGAGTTCATGTCTAAAATGGTTTAAAACAAACACAAGACGGAGCAAGTGGATGAAGGTAATAAGTGATAGTTTTTGGAAAACTGCCTTCTTATTATGGATAAAGTTTTCAAGGATCGTCTTGCTAGGCACACGATCGTCGCACATTGTTTGCAATTAGCGATCAAGCCATAGAGCATTGAGCGCAATTTGTGTGTATTTTTTCGATCGTCTCATGCAATTGACGCAGCATAAGATTACTTTAGTAAGAACTGAGTCGATAAAGGTTATTTGTTACATAACTCTGGAGGGAAGCTAGTGGAAGAAGATAGTGACATTTTTCGACTAGAACACGAAGCAGTTCAAGTATTGTATTTGGCATCTTCTCCTACTCAACCATAATTAGATAACTACTCTGGTGCTCGTTTTAATTTCGAGAGCGCGTGTTTTGTATTTATTGGGTTTATTCAGTATATTCAATATAATGATAATAATGAGTGAGCAGAGGTCTGAGATTTCTGAAACTTGCCTTACGGAAGAAAAATTAAAATAAGACACGTCAACACTGGCTGGACTTTAATCGCAAACAAACAGTAAAATGTATATTAATACTTTATTCATAAAAACAACTTACTGGTGCAACAGTCCAATTGATAGACCAAGGCCTCCAGATGAGTTAGCATAATTTTCATTGATCATGGCGGTGTACTTAGAGGTGTGACATGTTCAGCCGAGTTATTTACCCCAAATTAAAACTCATTTATCAGCTGAGAAGTCTTAGGCGATATTCAGATTAGCTACATTTTCAGCTCCGACGCAGCCACGCACAATAGCCAAGCATAGTCGATCGTATCGCATGCTGAGCGATGAGTGTGAATCCGCCCATTGGATGCTGTGTATCTCGACTGAGCAAGCAAGCAGTCGAGCAGCGCGGTGTCGTGTGTGTGAATTTCGCCTTATAGTCCAACACGTAAATCCCCATTATTGAGAAGACTACTGCCTTCTGTAGGATTCGAACCAGAGGACCAGTACACAAAAGACGTATGTACATGATAATCGTTGCACCATCCAAACAACTATAACAATGCAAAAATATTGTGTATTGCTTCTTTTTTGTAGGCAAGGTGGTGACATTTTCAACAGTGCCAGCTGGGATCAACCATTTAAAGAAAACATCTTTTTCTAATAAAAACAGCATAATACCTACTGCAGATGTTCAGGGTAAACAAAATGCTACTGAGACGAGAATTTTAATATCAGAAAGCAAATGTGCAGTGCAGACAGTTCTTTGAGCACAGAGGCAGTGGCTTGAAACGTTTCCTTTTTCAGAAGGAAAAGCAAGAAAAGAGAATGTTAGACAGAGCACTGGACGCAAAATAGCTTCTTGACATTATTGGGGTTTCTAATCTGAATTTCTCCGAATTTTATTTCAGTTCTTGCTGGACGTAGCGGACTAAATCGGACCTGTTCTCCGCAGATTTAGTTGTAAGACAGTTGTAATGGTGCACACAAATTCGATAATTACTGTCAGGGAGCATGAAGAATATTCTCCTTCAAGTTAAACAAAATAGGCAATCGTTGTATAGATGCCGCTTCGCAAAATCAACAACGCTTGCCGGATATACATAGCTTCACAATACGATTTATGTTGATGGTGAAATTCAAATAAATCTTCAGGGAAAGTTCATACAACAAAGCGGAATCGCAGCATGCTGTGCCAGCAGTACCGAAGCAGCATTGCAGCGGCTTGTTATATAGTATTATGAACAAGGGTCGCATCTAGCCATCCATCAGTTAGCATATCTCACCGCACAATACTGACTACTGACAAAGAGTCGCATGAATATGATCGCACGGGTGCCATGTCTGAACTGTCAGCATATACTGGTCCCAGTCAGTGGAGAAATTTTTATACTGGAGAAAATTACATATGGCACAGCTTGTTGTGTTCATCAAAAACTGAGAATTCCTAAAGTGAATTCCCAACAGTAGGCCAACCGTTCTGTGTCATGAACGTAGCCAATATTCTGGTCATCATGTAATGTTAAACCACTCGGAACTATCATTAAGACAAAGGCGATGACGTCAGCTAAGTCACCCAGATAAGCATGGAAGTAAGAAGGGAGTGGTAACATTATCCTATTGGCTAACGCCAGGCTAGTGCAAAGGATATAAAAGGTCGTTTCATCTCCATCTCATCCACGACACCACACTTCTACAGAAGTCTTAATATGGAATTTGGATCTGTCTAGCGTACCCACCGAAAGCGTAGTGTCTAGTGACGATTCCCACCAGCAACAGATGCTTGATAATAGTTTTGTTAAGAGCAGGGGTTCTCAACCTTTCTGCCATCGCAACCCGCTGAAAGAGAATAAAAATTGCACGTGACCTCCCAGCCCGATTATAGATAGCTAATAATTATTTTTTTTTGAAAGATTGTATTCCAACGGCAGATGTAACTTCCGAAGCAAAAGAAAAACGCTTAGAACTGACATTTAATGATTTCGATTTTGGCTCGAGAGAGTATCTCAGTTTTACTTCAGTGATAAAATTCCTCAAAAATTTAACCTACTCGAACTAATTTTTTACTACTTTTATTGGTGTTCAGGAAACATTATACTAAAAATCCGAAACAAATCTAAAAAAATGTTAGACCACACATAACCGACAGCTTATCGAGAAATGTAGTGAGTATTTCAAACCTCTAAACATAGCTTTCGTAGCTTACAGCAAAGCGTTTGATTTTTTGAAACACGACCAAATTTGGGAAGCTCTAAAATACAGGGAATACCATCAAAATATATTCACCTTATCAGAAAAAGTGAAAAGTACAGCAAAAATACGAATAGAACAAGCCGGAGAACCATTCAGAATAGAAAAGGGAGTGTGACAAAGAGACACTGTCGCCTAAGATATTTTGTGCCGTAGAACGTATATTTAGCAATCTTGATTGGGACAAGTATGAAGTGAATGGAAGTCGACTCCACCATTTGAGGTTTGCAGACGATATAGTTTTATTTTCTGAAGATGCTAGAGAACTCCAACATGTGCTTCAAGAACTATTTACAGAAAGCAAAAAGTGGGACTTACTCTGAATACAGCAGAAACTAAAGTAAAGAAAAATACTAATGTATTCAATGTTCTTGCAATGTGTAAGTACAAATTATTTTTTCAGTGAAATTTAAATTTTTGTGACACTTGGGTTCATCCTGCACACCAACTTAGTATGCGTCAGGTGGCCAAGATGACCTCTCGTTGTCCGAAAACGCATTTCGCTTCGTTAATAGTTAGTTAAAAACCTTCTAGCGATCTCTACGCCGTTCATTCCATGCGGGAAAAAATGTCATTAACCAGCTGTCATGTACAGTCGCTACAAATTTCCGATGCGGTAGAAAAGTGAACTTTTTAACACCTGTATTCTGCCAAGATTGTCATATGGTTACGAGACATGGACGCCCTGAAAGAAAAAATACTAAAAGCTGGGAGTCTGCCAACGAAAAATGGAGAGAAGTTTGTTAAATTTAAAACTAAGGGACGGGCAAAGGAATTCAGCTATTCGAGGAAGAACCAAGGTAATAGATGTGGCACCGAGAACTCGACAATTAAAATGGCGCTGGACAGAACATATGACAAGATGAAAATATGACGATTGAACCAAAGACATAACGGACTGGTATCCGAGCGACGCGAGGGGAAGAAGAGGGCGACATCAATGAAGATGGGTAGATGACATCCGAAAAGTGGTAGGTCAAATGTGGAAGAGGGTGGCGAATCATCGAAAAAAATGGACGCGTCTAGAGGAATTAATGAAAAAAAAAAATGAAACGATCTTCGATTCAATTTTTTTTTGTACCCATTTTTTAATTTAAAACTTTTTTTTTAATTTTCCAAGTTTGAGCGCCCCCTTTGAGAATGAGCCCGAGGCATGCGCCTCAGTCGCCTCACCCTTGCTACGCCACTACGCATGCATCGTGGTTCGCATCTTGACTAATAGTGGGTTTACCGCTGCGGCGTCTAGATCGAGAGAAGCCAGCGTTCTAGGGCAGTATACTGTGGATAGCAACTCCCTAACAGACGAAGCTCGCGCAAGGGTAGTGCGAAATCATCTCAATTTGAAAACCACTATTGATCAAAGACGCGAACCACTATACGTTCCCCGGTCAACTAGGAGTGTTCCAAAAATGCATGCAATATAAGTGAGTCAGATAGATAAGACATAATTTAAAATTTAAGTGACCCGGGGTGAGTGGGGGGGGGGGGGGAGGGTTGGTGTCCATGTACCTGACGTTCTCAGAATGGTACCTTGAGCCTTCACAGAATACATCTTAATCTAAATAGGTCTTCAATAATTCTGGCTGGAATTTGTGACAACTATATTGGGTCCTTCACTAGTGAACCTTAAGTACCACTCCAAAGTATTTGGTATTTTCTGAATTTAAATTATGTCGTCATCCTGGATGGTGGAAAACATATAAGCTTCCGGCATCTAGCATGACGATCGAGTCGGTAGTGTAAGAAACATACAGATAGGCATCGTGGAGTCAGACCAGAGTTCGATGAAATATTATGCCATTGCAAACTCTTTAGATGCCGTTCTTAAGGACTTGATTGTAGTTGCTATGGTGGTAGAGGTATAAATAGTCGTGGTGGACATTGTCTGGAGCAATTGAAACAAGACGAATTTCATATGTTTCTTTCAGGAGCAGACAGTGAATTTTCTTGAGATGATCGTATTGTAGATGAGGACTTGGGCACTTGGGGTAGCTGTTAAGTTGGCCTAGCTGTCACCAGTAGTAGCCGCTTTTGATAAAGTTCGGTAGGAATGCCGTCGAGTTCGATGGCCTCACCTTGTTACAGTGCAATAATTGTATCGACTATCTTCTCTTTAGTCGAGACTGTTGACCGTATACACCCATTTTGATGGCCAGCTAAATTGTCCAAATGGGGAGTAACTTCTCCGGAAGTAACAGGGCTCAATACTGTGGTGCAATGCTCGTTCCACCGGCTCATCCGTTCTTCACCTGACATAAGTAACTTTCCAATACGGTCCTTTACCGGATGTTGGCAGGAGATACAACCATCTGTAAACTACTTGATGACACTGTATATGGCGTTAAGGTTGCTGCTTCTTGCGGGCTCTTCTGCTAATGCCAGTAGAGAGTTAGCATATTCTCTTTTATCGCGACGCACACTAAGTTCAACTTCACAAGCTTTCTAACGATGAAGGATCTCCACGCAACTTCGTTTGTTCTCTAACTTGGTGAAAACCTAACGAAGAAATAGAACTACAACGTTATTAATAAATTGGATTCTTTGGATAAAAGAGGCCATTCATTATCAATTTAGGTGATGGTATTATTTTTCTTTACTTTAGTTTCTGCTGTATTCAGAGTAAGTCCCACTTTTTGCTTTCTGTAAATAGTTCTTGAAGCACATGTTGGAGTTCTCTAGCATCTTCAGAAAATAAAACTATATCGTCTGCAAACCTCAAATGGTGGAGTCGACTTCCATTCACTTCATACTTGTCCCAATCAAGGTTACTAATGTTACCAATATAAAGAAATATATACATATAAAAAACAACCATAAGAAAGGAAAACAATTAAATTAATCGTAATATATTATATGTGCAAAATGCATACTTGAAGAATGAAATTAAATGTACACACATAAATGTAAACATAGCATTCGTAAAAAAGGCTAATTGAATTGAACTGAAGTACCATAATACAACCCGTTATGTAATTCTCCTGTAATCCGATTACTTCATATTATTTTTTTTATACGGGATAAATCGATTGTGGTACAGACAATTTAGCACATACAGAAAATAAATTATTTAGAATCATTAAAATGAAGAACGCGAGTATCATTTTCAACTTCCAACAACAAATCGTAATTTAAAAGTGATTAACATATTTCACAGTTCAATGCTTACATTTATCCGTTCCTCGGCCCCACAAAATGTAGGTGACAAGTTTTAACCACCAATCGATCTTGAATTGAAGAATTTCCTCAATGCCAAGTGCACCATAATTATATCTCCAATAAGACACACAAATAAAATGTGAATATTAAATGAAATACAAGTATCATATTCAAAAATTTCAATGAGGTAATCGTTAATGTACGAATATTCTCTGATTTATTTCTGCAAATTAGCTATTTTGTAATACAATCTGAAAATGTTAAAGACTTTAATAATATTTAGTGAGACTGTATTACGTATATGTACGCTATGGGACAATTTCCACCGTACTGGCTTATATAGTTAAATGCAAGGTTGTGCAAAATTAGCTAATTTGTAATGGACTGTTATCCAGGACTCCTGAATCTATCCATGTGAACACATGTGGGCCGAAGCGACGTTAAAATCCAGCATCGCATCTAGGCAAAAAGGCCCCTAACAAAGTGAGCGGTTGCACGAAATAGTACGAGTATGTACTATACTAGTACTATTTGCCCTAACCCCATAGTGATGCATAGTGGAGCGTTCAAACTTCAGATTACTGTAAGCTTATCTTCCAGTTTTTACCACCATTTCAAATTATCCGCCCGTTTTCTGCATTCAAATCAGGATATAAGATAATCGCCAGATTTTCCGACAGATTTTCGTCGATACTTGACTTTATCGGCAGTTTTGTTTTAAGATTATCGTCAATATATCTTACAGATTTTTTTACATTTTTTCTTCTAATACCATCACCTAAATTGATAATGAATGGCCTCTTTTATCCAAAGAATCCAATTTATTAATAACGTTGTAGTTCTATTTCTTCGTTAGGTTTTCACCAAGTTAGAGAACAAACGAAGTTGCGTGGAGATCCTTCATCGTTAGAAAGCTTGTGAAGTTGAACTTAGTGTGCGTCGCGATAAAAGAGAATATGCTAACTCTCTACTGGCATTAGCAGAAGAACCCGCAAGAAGCAGCAACCTTAACGCCATATACAGTGTCATCAAGTAGTTTACAGATGGTTGTATCTCCTGCCAACATCCGGTAAAGGACCGTATTGGAAAGTTACTTATGTCAGGTGAAGAACGGATGAGCCGGTGGAACGAGCATTGCACCACAGTATTGAGCCCTGTTACTTCCGGAGAAGTTACTCCCCATTTGGACAATTTAGCTGGCCATCAAAATGGGTGTATACGGTCAACAGTCTCGACTAAAGAGAAGATAGTCGATACAATTATTGCACTGTAACAAGGTGAGGCCATCGAACTCGACGGCATTCCTACCGAACTTTATCAAAAGCGGCTACTACTGGTGACAGCTAGGCCAACTTAACAGCTACCCCAAGTGCCCAAGTCCTCATCTACAATACGATCATCTCAAGAAAATTCACTGTCTGCTCCTGAAAGAAACATATGAAATTCGTCTTGTTTCAATTGCTCCAGACAATGTCCACCACGACTATTTATACCTCTACCACCATAGCAACTACAATCAAGTCCTTAAGAACGGCATCTAAAGAGTTTGCAATGGCATAATATTTCATCGAACTCTGGTCTGACTCCACGATGCCTATCTGTATGTTTCTTACACTACCGACTCGATCGTCATGCTAGATGCCGGAAGCTTATATGTTTTCCACCATCCAGGATGACGACATAATTTAAATTCAGAAAATACCAAATACTTTGGAGTGGTACTTAAGGTTCACTAGTGAAGGACCCAATATAGTTGTCACAAATTCCAGCCAGAATTATTGAAGACCTATTTAGATTAAGATGTATTCTGTGAAGGCTCAAGGTACCATTCTGAGAACGTCAGGTACATGGACACCAACCCTCCCCCCCCCCCCACTCACCCCGGGTCACTTAAATTTTAAATTATGTCTTATCTATCTGACTCACTTATATTGCATGCATTTTTGGAACACTCCTAGTTGACCGGGGAACGTATAGTGGTTCGCGTCTTTGATCAATAGTGGTTTTCAAATTGAGATGATTTCGCACTACCCTTGCGCGAGCTTCGTCTGTTAGGGAGTTGCTATCCACAGTATACTGCCCTAGAACGCTGGCTTCTCTCGATCTAGACGCCGCAGCGGTAAACCCACTATTAGTCAAGATGCGAACCACGATGCATGCGTAGTGGCGTAGCAAGGGTGAGGCGACTGAGGCGCATGCCTCGGGCTCATTCTCAAAGGGGGCGCTCAAACTTGGAAAATTAAAAAAAAAGTTTTAAATTAAAAAATGGGTACAAAAAAAAATTGAATCGAAGATCGTTTCATTTTTTTTTTCATTAATTGATCGGCAACCATTGTCATAGTAAGTTAAGAATAAAGTGGAGTCAATGCGAGTCTAAGTGTCACCATACACTGTCGAACTCGAACTCGAACACGACCCTGGTACAAATTTCCTCTGACACTCACATACACTTCACATAGGTGTGAAGAAAACCGGTCCACTTGTACTGGGTTCGTGTTCGAGTTCGAGAGTGTATGGTGACACTAAGTCAAAAGAACTCAACTTCGCTATCTACTACCTACAACCACAGGTTGAATTTTCTTCTAGCTGATTATTTTTTATAGTAGTGGATAGCGAGGTTGAGTCCTTTTGACTTAGACTCGTAATGACCCACTCCGCTTTATCCTTAACAACTTGGATATGCTCTTATGCGTGAATAAACATGGTGGAAATTTCATTGTCACCGTAAGTTTACTAAGTTTGAATGTTAAGTGATCAAATTCGGCGAAAAACGCGCATTCACTTCACTTTAAAAAAAAAACTTCCTGTTAGGGGCGACCGGTAGTGTAGTGTGTTGAGGCATGAGTCTCATGTTTGACTACCGGCGTTTCGGGTTCGAATCCCGTCCACGACGACGTTCGTGGCCATGGATGTGTAGGAGGTGCATGCTGGCAACTGCATTCTCCGAAACCACTTTATGCCGTCGAAACGTCAACTGGGCCACTATGGAACAGTTGACGCGCTATGCCCCATAAGGGGTTAGGGCAATTAAGAGAGAGACTCAGGTACGACAGCCATTAATTGCCTTCGAATTAGCTGCAGTCGAATCGCGATTTCAATATCGATTGACTATCAGTATATAAATTATTATGTCCTAGCTGCCACTACATTGTGCTCTAGCGACAATAGAGCTTTGTGGATAGCCGTGACTTCAGCTTGGAAAACACTACAGTAATCTGGAAGACGGAAAGACAGGCTAATACACATCGTCTCCGAGTATTCGCCAGCCCCAATCTTCATCAGTCTTGGAGCCTTCAGTAAAAATGCTTATGACATCAGATTTTAGAAATGCGCTATCTGCCCACTCCTCCCTAAAAGGGATCAGGCTGTTCAAATTTTATCGAACAAGTATTTAGAAGAGATGTAGTGCTGTAACTTCAAGAATGTGGATAGCCGTGACTTCAGCTTGGAAAACACTACAGTAATCTGGAAGACGGAAAGACAGGCTAATACACATCGTCTCCGAGTATTCGCCAGCCCCAATCTTCATCAGTCTTGGAGCCTTCAGTAAAAATGCTTATGACATCAGATTTTAAAAATGCGCTATCTGCCCACTCCTCCTTAAAAGGGATCAGGCAGCTCAAATTTTAATCGAACAAGTATTTAGAAGAGATGTAGTGCTGTGACTTCAAGAATATCAAGGCTGTTCAGCACAGTCGAGTGTTCTCTGTCCTGTGGTCGTCTATTTCACTTAGCCAGACGGCCAGCCACATTTTCAGTCAACTTTCAGCAAAAATGTCCAAAGGATTCAGATCTAGTGTAGTTTCAAGGGCCATGGTGGATGGATTCTAAGAGCTTCTGTGATGGATTTCTCCAATTAGTTTCTATAAGACGATAAGTGGCGTCCACCAGGCAACGATCCCATGTATAAGTATGGGACGCGAGACAGTACATGAAACAGATACCTTTGCACCTCGCTCCTGAATGTTAGGCCACCAGTATGGTGTCTTACCTAGGATGAGCCCAAGAAATTTAGCTTTATCGGTGAAAATAGCCCTCGTACTCTCCAGCAGCGGAGGTTGAAGTGAAGGTAGCCTGTATCTCCTGGTGAAAAGAACAAGTTCCGTTTTGGTCACTCTAACCCCAACCTCACTAGCTCATTTCACCAGAACATACAGAATCCTGTGCATTAAATCACTAAGAATGCAGAAGAACTTACCTGAGATGGCAATTGCAATGTTATCCGCAGATGCAATGGGTTTATAACCCAACCCTCCCAGTTCCAGAAGCAGCCTATTGACCGCCAGATTTCAAGGAAGGGAAGCGAGAAGAGGGGATATTCGGAGGTAGATAACAGATGTGTAGGAATGGAATCATTGTCCAGTGGATTTTGATATGAGCTTAGCCTTTTAGACAATAAGCGAATCACCGGCTTATCCACTTAGCGCGAACTCGAAACATTGGGTATGCGGAAGGCGATGTTATATTGTTTACCTTTATATATCATATATTTTTTTTGCATATAACAGAAAAACCTGTTCATGAAAGAGAGGGGGGGGCGCATATTTTTAAATTTGCCTCGGATGCCATGACAGTTTGCTACGACACTTTGCGTGCGTCGTCCAGTGAAACGGAGATATACCGCATTTTTGTCTAGAAATTGATTTTTTAGTTAAGTTGGATTTTTTTGTGACACTTGGTTTCACACCATCTTAGTATGCATCTGTAGCTTACCTCGGTAACGCACCGGACATTTTTTGCTACTCGAAATTCGATTGTTTGTGGTTGAAGCCCCACAACGGGACAAATACCTTTTTATTCTGAAATTCCCTCTATTTAATTTATCCAAACTTAGTGCTTTCGTACGGATAGAAGCACTCATCAAGTCTTGCATCTTTGCAGCTATCTGTGGGCAAAACGACCAGGAAAGTATGAGAATTCTGTTCGTACACGCCGTGAAGGCGTGACTTTTAATTGAAAACTCGACCGTGGCGGTCTGAATGGTTTATAGCGCCTTATTACCTCACTAGAAGGGGTGAGAAGTGGAGATATTTATTCCTTGGCAATTTTATTAAACGTATTCAATGTTATTGCAATCTGCAAGTGGGAATTATTTTTCAGTGGAATTAAATTTTTTTGTGACACTTGGCTTCTACATACTAAGTAATAATTAAGTTGTTCGAAGTGTACAGTACTACGAACAACTTACTTAATAACACTTACTACCTATATATGTTGTTTGGAGTAATTTTAGAAACACGCGGGTATTAATTCCATTCGCCGAAATTTGAATGAATAAGTAGGGTATATTTTTTGCTTATCAAATAATTCCAGAAAAAAATCCATACTCAACCGCCTTATTTTCTTTAATATGCCACTGGAAAGAAAAGCTTGTAAGAATGCTATTGAAAGGTGATTAACAACAGCCAAGTACCAATGGTAACGCATACTTTTCTAGATATGGCAAAAAGCGAAAGTTATTTTCCACTTTTCTTTAAATTTTTCGAGGCATAGCGCGTCAACTACTCCTATTGTAAAAGGTATTTTTGACCCCACACCACAGGAGTATATCTGGACTCAAGGATCGGAAGAACAACTTGTTCATAAAAGCTAAAACCCATTTAAATAGAGTTGACTTGCCGTCAAGGCTTACAGAAGCCAAGAATAAAATGGCCACAAAAAAATTAACAGGTATGTAGTGTTAACGCCGTTATTTCGATGAATTTCCCGCACATTAGTTTTCTTATGGTCAGGGAAATTTTTGTTCCTATGGTATATTTTTCCTTTGGTATGTTTTTCTTTTGTTCTTTAGGGTTGTTTTTATAGGCTTATTGGTAAAATCTATTTATTTATAATAAGAAATAATTGAAGTGTTTTCCTGGTAAGCCAAAAGTTATTAAAGTTATATAATTTACAATTTCATAGCGCCCTGTGGTTTTGACTGCATTTATAAATTCATATTTTTATGTATCAGATAAAAGTGCTAATAACAATATTTGTTCTTTTCAGATTCACAAACAGATGACCGTCGACGAACTACGATCGGTATTTCATGTAGAGGATCATGATTCGGTCCCGCATTATGAGCTCGTCCAACTAAATCATCATGGTATTCTGCATTCCGTCAACAAGCGCAGTATCAACTCGTTCAACGAAATCAGCCCTAAAGAATCGCATCATGTAAAAAAGGATCTAAGCAAATCACCGTATTACAGTGAATTGAAGCTATCGTTAGCTCAGCATGGTGCAAATAGTTTAAGTGATAAAAATTTGAGTGAAAAGTTGAAAAATCTAGATTTAAGTCAGATCAGAGAGCATAATGTTTCGTTCAGTGCATTTGGTGGTGTGTTAAATTTAACGTTGAAACAGACCGAAGGATTATTCAAGGATGGACCAAAATCGCTGCGTATGTGGACGGTGCGGACTGAGCCGAATGCAACACAAGGTGTCCAGTATGAGGAAATTAATGATGTAAGTGTTTATAATTTACATATGTATAATTTTAATGTGACGCAATATCCAGACTCGTCAAGATTGCCATTAGTGGGTTCCTCATGATTTGCATAGCCGATCCGAAAATGCGAATTTTGTCATAAATTATTAACTGACAGCACGACGCATAGGTGTTTGAGGTGTGCTCTAGTTAAGCTAATGCGACTCCAGTCCGAAAGAAATGAATTTACGTTTGGATTTTGCCAACATAAATTGGATTCCAATTAAATTAACATACAAAGACTGCTTTTCTGTTATCGGAGTCAGACATAGGTAACTCATATTCAGCTTTTCAATATTTTTTATTTGAAGTGGCAGAACTTTAAGTAAGACGCTCATATACACGCTAAATAAATAAAGAGGTACTTTTATCTGAATCTTTTTGAAACCCTATATTTTTCCAATTAAATGCACATGTGGTATACAAGGTGTCCTGTAATCGCCACATAAGCGCACTGACACGTGATTTCCCATGCAATTTACAGCAAAAATATTACGGAACATTTTTCGAATTGTTAAGCCTTTAGGTCCTACAGGTGTTAATTTTTTTTATTAAATTGCCAACCTGACATTACTAAAAACATAATATGTGGAAAACTAAGCTAGCTAAAACGCTCAAACAAAAAATTAGCAGCAGTCACTACTAAATTTATTTGGTGGAAATCAGACAAGTGATTTAATTGTTATTAATTTTTGAAGTCAACATTTTTGCTTTGCTAAAAAAATCAATTACATTATTATTGTAATTTTTGCATACGTAATGCAGTTATACCGTTTCAAAAATTAATTCTCTATTCTATTATGATCAAATCGTGTTAACATCATTTCATCCTAATTCTTCGTATTCTCGCAGTTATAGCACTTTGAATGTAGGAAAACGTTGTACGTTGCAACGTCGAGCACTATGGCAATTTTATACCACTCAAAAATACCGGAAAGCTACTCAAGCTAGAAATTTCAAATAAACACCTAATCTCAACTACCCTACCCTTTTCGTTTTAAAATGTATCCATTACCATTCCAGCGCTCGGTGGCCGTGATCGTTCGGTCATCGCTCTACGATACTAATCTAGAGCTCGGAGATCAAATCTCGGCGCGATCAAAAACTGCCTGTGAGTACTAATAGTACTCTCACAGTGCTCCGTGCTTGTCAGTATAAAAAAGACGGCGCGGATAGGAGATGCATGCTAGCAACTGCTCTTCCGAAAAGTAGATATTCTATTTAAACGTCAACAAGGCATAGAAATGCTAGAGATGTTGACGGGCCCATGCCCCTGGAGGGGTCAAGGCAACTAGAGAGAGACTCCAGCGACGACGAAGGCCCCCTCGCTTGATGTTGTTCTATAAGCGGAGCAGACTTTCATAGGCAGTATAACACTCGGATTTCGGACATGTGGCAAAGTGTTTCACCCCATGCCGGTGGCGGATACCGCATGATAGATGTGATGACTTTTGGTAGTAAAAGCCTTCGTACTTGGCATCATTCTAGCAAAAGCTTCTGGCGCATTTGTAGCCTTTGAAAACTATTAAAGATACGGAAACTGTAGTGCCAATCTGCTCATGACCTTTGATTTCGTCTCACAAATTTTTTCGCTAGGGCTGATGGTTTTCAAAATATTTTTAAAAAACTAAAAAAAAGTGTTTATTTTTTGTTGTTTTTAGGCTATAAATCAAATTCCGTAAAAAAAATTGGTAGAAAACCTCAGATTCGTAGTAAAAAAAAAATTACACCATTTGCTATTTGCTTTAGGTTAGCTCTTATAAGCACATAACGGCTTAGCAACACCCCAAAATCACGGTTTTGGTTGCGTCATACTTTTTTTGGTAACCGAAACCTGGTCGCTTGAGGATCGCACCCGCCAACGGCTCAAATTTTCTTTCTTCTGAAAAGCGCTTTTTTTCGAGTTAAATAAAAAAAAAGAAACCACTGCGATCTACAGCTATCAAATTCTTGATATTATTTCTGCCCGAAATGTATCAAGGTCCCCATAGTAACGCAACAAATTTGAAGTTCGATTTACCGTTAAATTTCCGTAACGAACAAGAAGTGAAATTAACCACTTGAAGATTTGCAATTATGTATTTTATTTACCTTGAAAGTGCAATTGAATCTGTCATGAATCTAATGACCAAATCTCGTTACCCAACACGTTTCATTTCAACCAAGTGTACTTCTGATCTGCGGACACTTGGAATTTTCGTTGTTATTTGTACTATTCTTTTCGTTTATTCACATTCACGTTGTGTGCAACAAGAGAGAAAACAAACAAGAATCTTAACAAAAGATCAGCCGGTTGTCGTTGCCAATACCTTTCCAGGTATATTATATTGCCGTGCAGATATACCATACTACACTATGAGCTTCTGAACCTACACAATCTGGCACGACTTTTGTTGTACCTTTTCATTGGATTTGGAACCATATTGTTTATCGTGGCCTAAAAGTCTTTTGTGAATTTATTTCGATCTACACGTTAGTGTTGCGAAATTTGCCAGAAAAAAGGCCATGAAATGAACACAACGCAAAAACGAACTTCATTGTTTCCAGCACACTGAAATGCACTGGAGTTACATAAAACGAGAGCAATTTGAAAGGGCCTAGATTTAAGATACAGTACCAAGTACTCGTACTAGTGGCATAAGGTAACTGATGTTATCGATAATAAAATTAATTTTTGATTCGAAAGCTTTGCGAATTGACAAGGTTGGTGAAAACAGACCGAAAGCTGATTGCCAGATGTGGAATTGGATGCACTAGGGTGCATTTGACTTTTGATTTAACGCTGTTATATTTTAAGTGCTGTTGACCAATTTTCGAGAGGCTTCAGTTTACGAAGAAGAAGACCCAAAGAAATAACATCCTGGTATTGAGATTAAAATAATAATAATAAAACGAAATAAAGCGCCGGGCGCTGACGAGATTCCAGCTGCGAGTATGGGAGAACGAGGAGATCCCAGACGATTGGCGCAGAAGCATCATCTGTCCAATTCATAAAAAGGGAGATAAACTGCGGTGTGAGAATTACAGGGGCATCTCACTAGTTTGTACGTCCTATAAAATTTTGACGAAAATTCTGGAAAATAGAATAAAACCGTACGCAGAACGAATCATTGGCGAATATCAAAGCGGTTTCAGACCTGGGCGCTCCACAACCGATCAGCTCTTCTCAGTCAAACTGATACTCCAGAGGTGCTGGGAATACAACGTAAACGTATACCAAATCTTTGTCGACTTCAAGCGGGCATACGACAGTATCGATCGTGGAGTACTGTACAACATCATGCTGCAATTTGGTATACCGGCAAAATTAGTGCGACTGACAAAGATGACGATGACCAACTCCGTCCCACAAGTCAGGATCCAGAATAGACTTACTGATCTATTTGAAACACGCACTGGTTTGAAACAGGGCGATGGACTGGCACCGACGCTCTTCAACCTAGCATTGGAATACGTTGTTCGGGCCATGAATATGGACAACAGCAAGACGCTACTCATCAAGTCGACACAATTAGCAGCGTACGCCGACGACATCAACATCATGTCCCGAAGATTGGCTGACGCAGAAGAACTTCTGCATACGCTCGATACCGCGGCAAAGGAAGTTGGATTACGTATTAACGAGGGTAAAACTAAAATAATGATGCAATCGGTGACAAGGACACCTGCACAACCGAGCATCAATGCGGGGGACCTCAACATCGAGTTCGTGAACAACTTCATTTACCTGGGTTGCAACTTATCATGAGACGCCAACGAAACTCACGAAATCAAGCGACGGATACAGTTAGCTAATAAGACTTTTTTCTCGGTTCTCCCCATAATGAAATCGAAGCATGTGCACAGAAACACGAAGCTCCGCGTGTACAAAACCATTATACGACCAGTGCTATGCTATGGCTGCGAAGCATGGACCCTAACTCAAGCCTCCGAAAACATGCTAGACACTTTCGAACGTAAGGTTCTACGGCGAATTTCCGAGGCTATTTGCGATCGAGATGGATGGCGCATCCGGTACAACCATGAGTTGTATGAACTGTACGATGAGCTGAGTCTCGAAAATCGTCAAACTACAACGACTTCAATGGGCAGGGCATGTACAAAGAATGGACGATGATCGCATGCCTAAGAGAGTAATGAATGCTGAACAGGTCGACGGAGCGAGACTGCGAGGACGACCGAGATCTCGTTGGGAAAGCTCAGTAGGTGTGGACGCCGCGCAGCTGCTGGGCTCCCAAAATTGGAGGACGCGGTCACATGACCGAGATAATTGGAGGACAATGATCCAGGCGGCCAAGGCCGGACGTCGGGCTGTCGCGCCACGATGATGATGATTGAGATTAAAATGCCTCTTAACTGCGATTCGAATGTTTTACATTACAACTGTACTAATCGTGCACAAAAATAAAAAATGTAATTAAAGTAATTTAAAATTATTGTTATTATAAGTAAATTTTGTAAATACATAACAAAAACCTTCCCTCAAGATCAATTCAAGTTGTGCAGCCTAAAAGATAACCTGAGCCTCCGACGAACACTGTTCGAGATATTCGAGTAAATAATGTAGATTCATTTCCCAGACACAATTAATAGTATGATACATATCGTCATGGCTTTGAGAGTGAATGTAAAATTAAATGATAAAAATATGTATTATATCGATTATTACAACCAAATACATATTAAAATACAGGCATAGTGCTCGCTAATCGAAGTACGATCTTACGTGTGTGTTGATTTCTTGATCTTTTCAGGGGATTGGACGCGTCAACATCTCCTGCATTACAATGCATCGTTGGCGCTTCGATAGCATATTTTCGGAGGGTGCAGTTACAAGCATGCACCTCCTAACCCCGCCGACTTTTTACTGACACGCTCCAGACGCTATGAGCTTTCTAGTAGCAACCACAGCTAGCTTTTTATTAACGTACAGAGGATTAAACCTTTGTTTCTCATGATACCGTATCGGAGAGGTGCGACCGAGACCTTACGGCTACCGAGACCACACGGCTACTAAGACCTTATGGCTACCGAGCGCGTCAAACGTGCAGAACTTAATTTACAACTTGTTCCCAGCAACGTACTTTACGTTGATTGATACGAGCAATCGTACATCTGTCCGCCATTCCACAATAAATTCCCAACGGCTTTTTGTGGAGGGCATATCAGCGATTTCGGTTGGCTAGAGATGATTTTCCAGTGCATTGCAGTGCAATGAAAAATCAACCCCAACCAGGGCAACTCGTGGCTAATACTGCTAGCGGACTCAGATGTGCTTCTTGAGCACATCAACGATTTTCGTTGAAGGATTTGATTTTCTATTGAGGCCGATCAGGGCAAATGCAAATTATTCGGTAAGAAATGTTGTTGTTAGTATTAAATTCATCCACTCAGCAAAACAATTAAAGGGCCATTGAAAAAAGTCCACAAGAAAGGAAAGCATGTGCAGATTTTGATGAAGATGAGCAATTTCTGGTCATCTTAAACTGCTTTTAAAAAAACAATGCAATTAAAAACTTCCATATCCCTTGAACATCAAATTACCTCGGGGTATAAAGCTTCAAAGGATAGAGTAATGCTTTTATTAAAGAGAGGTTCACCATTGGGATGAAAATCTATAAAACTTTTTATGAAGACCTACTTGAGCATCTCGAACGCGACCTACTTTAAGAAATTTTGTCAAAGACAAGAGTCTGAAGTTTTTAAAATAGCAACTCAAAACCTGTTCAAACTCATCCATCAGAGTGTTTCAGATAACTACGACATTTGATAATATAGGGTTGAACAATAAGATGTTTCATTTTAAATTTTGAAAAGACTGATTATTTTTTGAAATATGGTATGCTTTTAATTTAATAAAGGGTACAAACTCTTCGATAAAGTATGGGGTACAATTTCCCATAAATAATCACCTCAATAGTATTTGCGAACTTTGATTCTTTCGACTAAATTCTTCATTTTTGCATATTTGGGGTTCAATGTTACAATGAATGACAAATAACATATTGTTTTTAAGTCATCGACCATATTTTCTAACCCAGGACAAAAAAAGCTAGTCAACATCCTTCGCTGTCCATTCACGGAAACGATGCTGCAAATCTTGTTTTCAAAAATACCAGTAAAACCTGCCCAGCATGCGGTCACTTCTAAGGCGATATTCAGATTAGCTACATTTTCAGCTCCGACGCAGCCACGCACAATAGCCAAGCATAGTCGATCGTATCGCATGCTGAGTGATGAGTGTGAATCCGCCCATTTGATGCTGTGTATCTCGACTGAAATTTCAAGCAGTCGTGCAGCGCGGTGTCGTGTGTGTGAATTTTGCCGGAATGTATTCGAAGCTCCAAATGCGGCAATTTGTTTTTTGTCACTTGGAATAAGGAGCAGGATAGGGACACACAAAAGTGTCAATGAGGGCGGAATAAAGATTCTAAGTCGCTATCGGGCGACGCGACGGCGCGTGCTTAAAGATGCTCAAATCGGTAAAAAAAAATGTGGAGGGTTTTTGTCGTTACACGGCCCCATAGCCCTTATCACATTGTTCAACCATAGCAGTAAATAAAGAAAGAAAACCAAAATGGCCGTTGACTGCCTCATGCACTACACGCGCTAGGGTCAAGATGCTAGAGCCTCGGCCTCTAAGCCGATCCCAGCCTTGAACTCTAATGGCCGGATCATTTTGAGACTCCCAAATATCTGAAACAACTAAAACCACTTTACTTCATGATCTGAGGAGGAAAGAGGTTCCAGAAGGGAAAATTCAAATTTAAATCAATAGCACATTATTATGCGATTCATTTTCACTTTTACTTTCTTTTTGTCTATATTGTAAATTCTAATACTACGAGTACTACTACTTACTATACTATTTTTCTCCTTCAGAAGCTCCTTTACATTTGCAATTAATTTATTACATATGCATTTTTTATTATATTATACTACTATTATTTATTTTAATGAGAAAATCATTATAATTTACTTATTATAGTCCTAGTTAAACACCGAATCGAAAAAATTTCAAATTGCGAAAATCGGTACCTGTCGTCACTTAAAAGTCCTTCCTTCAACAAAGAAAAAAAACAATTGCGGTCAGTCGAACAAACAAGTTGTACACTCCCCGAACAAACTTCTCGTAATCGAAAAAATTTACAATCAGAATATCTGATGCTATTGCTTCTTAAAACCACTTCAAAATTTCTCTCTTTCAAAGACAATTTCGGGTTGCTCGGAACCAAGTCCTCACGGCGAAAAATCTACACGCAGAATAGCTGCGAATGCTGTTTTTTTCATAGAAGCAAATTCGCTAGTCGCAATCCAGATAAATTTTACGATTTTGAAAAAAAAAAATCCATTGAGCTACACAAAACTGTTAATTTCCCATAAAACTCTCCATTTCAAAGTCAAACTAATTCGAATCCTGGACACAATTTCTATACGGGAAAACTACACGCGAACTTTAAACTATACTGCTTTTTACCCGTCATGCATTTCCCAGCGTCTATCTTCAACAAATTTTTCCTGCAAACTCTCAACTTGTTTAACAGTCATCATTAAGATCTATGAGAATTTCCATGGAAACGTTGCCCTGCCTCACAACCAAAACTCGCCGCTTCTGTTCAACTCTGCACTAAACGAAAATTTACACATAATCAATTTACTCAAACTTGATGAATAAATATCCACACACACATTTATTTATCAAAATAAATATATTTCATAATTATTATCGTGGCGAAATAGCCCGACGTCGGACTGGATCATTCTCCTCCAATAATCGTGCCTCTGTAATTCTCACACCGCGCATATCGCACTCAGTGGTCGTGGTCGTTCGGTCACCGCTCTACGATACTAATCTAGAGCTCGGAGTTCAAATCTCGGCGCGATAAAAAAAACTGCTTGTGAGTACTAAGATAACTCTCACAGTGCTCTGAGCTTGTCAGTACTCGTATAAAGACGGCGCGGATAGGAGATGCTAGCAACTGCACTTCCAAAAAAGTAGATATGCTATCGAAACGTCAACAAGGCATAGAAATGCTAGAGATGTTGACGCGCCCATGCACCTGAAGGGGTCAAGGCAATTAACACAACATAATTCTCACACCACAATTTATCTCTCCTATTGTGAATGGACAGATGATACTCCTGCGCCAATCGTCTGGGATCACCTCGTCCTCCCAGATTCGCAGATAGTTAGTGTATGGCATTTAACATACCCGTTTCGCCGAATTTTAGCAGCTCAGCTTTAAAAGTATTTTCGTTTCTTATGTACGTCTAATTATTCTGTTTGATATGCGCCGTAGCTTATCATATTTTTCTTTTTTTGCTCTAGTTGCACGTCCAATATATTGTCTGTAAGCCTCGGTATTTGCGTCGAGTGATTTTTTGCATTTTTCGTGAAACTATCCATTTCACACTCGACGGGCTTTGTATCACACGACCTTCTCTGCGACTTCCTTAATGGTACCTTTAAGTTCTTCCCAGAACCCGTGTACACCTGTGTTGCTGATGTCGTGTAGCATAGGTGATAGTTTTGACATGGATATGTCTTATAGCTGGGGGTCATCCTAAAAATCTGTCCGTAACACGAGATGTCTGCTGTGTTACTCGGGGGTCAGAAGAGGAAACAAGCCCATTGAATTTTGACTTGTGCTTTCTGTGCTACGCTCTCAGTCAACGCGACGACGCGACGCCATCAAAACTACGCATACATACATACCATACCATACATTCAAAATCCTCAAAAATATAGAGTACGCTCCGTATTCCCTAACTTGACTAGGGCCCCAGAACACGTCGCAAGAAGTCGTCTGCTCTCCTCGCTCGACATATGCTCACACGCAATTTATGGTCTCTGAATGTATACGAAAATTCGCTCAGGCCAGCGGACCTCCTCCTCTCATTCATTCATATCATTCTAATTCTCACCATTTCAATAAACAAATTGTGCACTCCCGGCATGCACATGCATAGACACAATCTGAGGCCACAATGAATGAAATTCCATTTTTACTAATTATTTAGGTCAAGGACGTACAAGGACTTTCAATGAACTTCAATTTCCGCCAATTCCCATTCAAAAATAGCGCGCCTTGTACTATCTGAATCACTAGGGTCCCAGAAAAAGTAACAAGTAGTCAGTTCGACTAACATTTGGACATGCG
Source organism: Chloromyia formosa (assembly GCA_964017055.1). NCBI lineage: Eukaryota > Metazoa > Arthropoda > Insecta > Diptera > Stratiomyidae > Chloromyia > Chloromyia formosa. The sequence goes on along the minus strand of OZ024815.1, from coordinate 26,104,972 downwards.
CAGACGCTATTTGAGAGAGTGTACATAGTTCCCGCCTCCGAAGATTAGCGAGAGCGGATGGAGTTCATTCGAGCCAAATCGGGTGATCAGCGACTGTGGCTGTGCATTTGCAATGGCGGCGATTTGAGGTCTGACTGGTCCACAATGTGGGCCCCCACCACACGTGCAATAAACATATAGAACAAAATGGCGGATTTATATTACGCAAGTTAAAATCTCTCAAGCCCCGAAATAGAGAAATATTCGTCGCAGGATATTAAATGTTATGATGTACATTCAGAGGTCTGTAGAAGATAAAATGCCCTCCTTCCGCAAAAATTCCAAAATGTTTAAAATGGCTGGAATCGAAACAAAAATCACTAGGGTCCCAGAAAAATGATACAAAGTATCTACACTGCATGCAGATACATCGGAACATGGATATGTCTTAAGCCTACCGAAAGCGTGTTTTGTCGAATGATTTCATCCAGTATAACTTTACTGGGATCTTTATAAAACTTACGTCGATATCTTCAACACAACAGGTTCCACGCAGTCGGTAGTCAAAGACATATCCATGTTCCGATATATATGCATGCAGTGTAGATACTTTGTATCATTTTTCTCAAGGGCGACTGTATTTGCCTGCGCCGAAGCATCGCTCAAGAGTTTCACAACCGCAAAAATTTTGGGAGGGCTGATTCTAGATCGGTGCACTGAAGAAATCATATTCCGATAGGTTGCCTTGGTCATCGATTCCACAACTTGATCCCTTAAAGATTTTCCTCATCACTGATTATGACATTGCCCAACATTAAGTCTGAATCCATCAAATCGGCAAAGCCGCCACCACCGACTACAACACACTATGCTGAACAACGGAAACGGATTATTATTAACAATCGCCAATGGCCGAACATTAAAAAACCGCGAGATTACTTTGTAATGCATTACTTCTTACGTAGAGTAATTGCTGCCGGGTAAAATTGTTTCTTTTTTGTTTCCATCGTTTAATGAGAAAATATGCCACTCACCTTGAAGCATTGAAACATTGCCGGCACTTTATTTCAATTTTACTGCCAACTCTTACGCAACTGCGATGCGTGATTATTAGTGGATAGTACGTGTGTAAATCTAATAGCACAAACAACTGTTAAAGCTTCTTTTTCGGTTTTTAAGATGGAATCGATCGATTTCAATTTAAATTCAAACACTGAAATCTGTCCTTGGATTCAATTCTTAAAAACTCGTACACACTACATTCATCTTATTCAGGTTAATTGATGGACATGTTCAGCTGCGATGCTGAAAAAACACCCAGTTGAATTTTGATTTTTGTCTTCGATACGTTGAACTAGTACGATAGATTGATTGGCAGATGTCGCGTTTTGTTTGTACCACAGAACAGAATAAGCACACGTATAACATTAACAACATTGTCCCTGAAAATCCTCGATGACTGGCTGGTGCAAACGATTTTTCATGTTGAAATTTTCGCAATTCGTTGTGGGCTATGCTATGTAGTAGTTGTAGTAGTTTACTTATAAAATTTAGGTCGATCATATAATAAGGCACTTTAAGCCGGTAGCTCAGTGCACCGAAGCCTCAGTTTGATGTCTCATAATATCGGTTTTTGAGGGTTTGAATCCCGTCATTCCTTGGATATGTTGTATTCCCCTGTTATGTAGAGTGTAACAAGTCGCAACCACTCCCAATTTGTCACAGAATGCGGCGAAATGGGCAGGATGTGTATGCTAACAGCATGCATAGTTCGAAACCAGTTACAGTGAGTCACAGTGAAAATGAACCACCTTACGTTAGGCAAAGAATGGGAAAAAGTGTTGCTACTAATTTCAAAGTGGCAAATGCACCATAAGTCACAACGAAGGTATGATACATACTTCGCTTCGCGTGAAAGGTATCATTCTTTCAGTTGTTTTTCTTTAATGCGTATTATTTCAAAATTTTCAAATCCAAACCTTGTAACGGACGCTTTGGTGGGCATCCGAAGATGCCCGTAGGGACGGAACCGAAGGAAGCATAATGGCCGTGAGGGTCGGGCTGTGCCATATGGCGAAGAAAAAGGCCCCTCAACGAGCTATGCAGCGGCTTATGCTTGCTATAGTTCAGTTTGGGAGACGTGGGCGGGGTTTTCGCCGCTCGTTGCTCCTGTCCTCTCCGTATTAACAAAAACTAACAGGCCTGGGGAAGCCAACACAAACAGGGGTGGTACAAATTGGGAATAAACAAAAATGAGGCGATAAGGATGGAATGGTTGGCGGACTGCTCACTTGCCCTCGCGCCCGCATCGGGGTCCAGGTCTAATGAGACCCTCGGCGTCTGGTTTCGTACCACCGACAGATGTTACTCATGAGGTGCTGCCATCGATCTTCCAGTGGAAGTAACACAACCAGACCAGAATATGGTTCATTACAACGTATCAAAGAAATATACCATTGGAAATCCTACTCATTGGGCCAATTTTTGTCGAATTTGCAGATTTGTTAGATCAAAGTACCGTTGTAAAACTATCGTTTGAATTTTCGGTGAAAAATTGTTTTTGAAAGTTTGAACAGTTGTATCTTTGAAGAAACGATGGATTTCAAAATCCGAAATTTTTTTATATTTTATATGATACTTTATGTAGTTTCAGAGGTCAAATCGTGGATTAAGTTATTGAAACAGTGTCAAATTTTCGGAAAGTCAAGCTTTTTGACACAATTTACAAAAAATGGTATAACTCTGTAACAGTTAAAGACAAACTGTCCACTATGGTGTCAGTTTTCTACAAATTAATGCTACTATCTACTATTGAAGTATTTACCATCTGAAGCGGGGCATCCTGTATATGATTTTTACTTTTATTTAAGGGGTGCATTTTTACTGTGATGTGTTTGTTTGAACTTTTTAAGTTTATATATTTTTTTTGTATTAAGCAAAAAAATAATTTAAAAACATACTGAAATAAGAGCCTTATGTTAAGACAATAAATTTATATGAAAACAATTTTAATCTAAATTGTTTTTCAGTCATTTTTTAAGTAATTTTTTCCTAGCATTAGGTGGTTCATTTTCACTGTGACTCACTGTATATGCTTACGAAACGTAAACTAAGTCGCTTAGCAGTAGTTGACGCGCCCATGTCCCACAAGGAGTTAAGATAAATAGTATACAGTTTATTTTCAGTAAATAAAGTGTTGATTTTATGTAATTACATGGAATGAAAACAAAGATTCTATTGCGCAGATAAGATTTGTTAGACCTTATTTTCCCTGAAGAGTATGACAATTTAAGTTTTCTCCTGATGTTTGCGCTGAGGTTTCGAAACTAATGCAAAACACACCCTGAACCAAGAAAAAATTCTATGTTCCAAAAATCCATGTTTCGCTGTTCTGTTTTATATCGTTTCCTTGCTGCTATTCTCTTCTGTTCCAGTTACAAAGAGATACGGCTAATATATCTTGTGTTTCGGACAGAATTTTTGGGGAACTTGATGGCATTTAGTGTGACCTTGCAACAACGTTTCGCATTGTGGTTTTAATTAATTGCCGTAAAACATTGACGGGAAAACTGAAGAAAAATAGTGCGAAATATGAACTCTGTCCATAAAATTGGCTCTTTCGCAGAGTCTACCAGGTATACGAGTTGGAAGATCCATTAATTGATGTAAGTTAAACGAATCGCAAAAAAGCTCAACCCATTTTCCAGCCGGACTGGACAGAATGCGCTATGCTCCACAAGGGGTTGTGGCAATTGAGTAGTATCCTCGGTTTCAGTTGAAAGTTCATTAGGCAGTTCGGATCATTGTTTAGTATCGGCCAGATTACCCAACAACTTTATGTCAAGTAAAAACATGCCATCGGCAAAAAGACATTTATGGCATTATGACAAAGCCGATTGGACCTCCTTAAAAAATTCATTAGAGAATTTGATTGGTCCGACTGCTTCTCAACAAAAAACGTCAATTTTATAAGCGAAAGCATTGTGAATATTATATGGTTCGGAATGTTTTCATTTATCCCTCATAGTTTCAAAAACCCTAAGCCGATCACTCCCCCGGGTTTAATAGTCGTTGCGAAGAAGCTATTAGGATTAAGGAAGCGGCTTTTCGTGCGTATCAATTATGCGGTCCTCCTGAACTGCGTAATTTTTTGAATGGAATTTTCCTTACAGATAATGACCTTTAATTTGTTTATAACCTTTTTCAATGGTTTCTTCCCTGAAAGTCATGCTTTTATGAATGTATTTATTTCAAAAACGGCTGACTATAACTTTCCGAAATATATTATTATACCCTTCACGGATGTGATAGGGTATATTAACTTTGTCATGAAGTTTGTAGCGCACAGAAGGAAGCATCTCCGACCATATAAACTATATATATATTGTTGGTCAGTATGATGAGACGAGTCGATTAAGCTTTGTCCGTCTGTCCGTCTGTTTCTATGCAAACTAGTCCCTCAGTTTGAAAGCTATCAAGCTGAAATTTTGTTCATAGCCTTATTTCTATTACTCAATTGCTCTAACCCTTTGTGGGGCATAACGCGTCAACTGTTCCATGTGGCCCAAGTTGACGTTTCGTTGGCATAAATTGGTTTCAGAGAATGCAGTTGCCAGCATGCACCTCCTGCACATCCATGGCCACGAACGTCGTCGTGGACGGGACTCGAACCCGAAACGCCGGTAGTCAAACATGAGACTGATGCCTCAACACACTGCGCTACCGGTCGCTGTATATATGTCAGAACCAACGGAATCGGACTACTACGTCATATAGCTGCCATAGGAACGACCGGTCGAAAAATTCGTCTTTGTGAGAAAAACTTTTCTATTTCTAAAGATATCCTTTTCAAATTTCCCACTAATCAATGGTATTTTTAGATAAATTTCATACCCAAATTTGGTTCAAATTGGATCACTATCTCGTATAGCTGTCATAGGAACGACCGGTCCAAAAATTCGTCTTTGTTAGAAAAACTTTTTTATTTCTAAAGATATCATTTTCAAATTTCCCACTCATCAGTAGTATCTTTAGCCAAATCAAGTTTCCGAATTTGGTTGAAATTGGGCCACTACGTCATATAGCTGCCATAGGAACAACCGGTCGAAAAATTCGTCTTTGTGGGAATAACTTTTTTATTTCTATAGATATTGTTTTCAAATTTCACATTAATCAATAATATCTTTAGTGAAATCACATTCCCGAATTTGGTGGAAATCGGACTACTCTATCATATAGCTGTCATAGGAACGACCGTTCCAAAAGTAAGTTTTTATCAGAAAAACTTTTTTATTTCTGAAGATATCTTTATGAAATTGCATATTACTCAAACATATTGACTGCTAAGTCGTGTTCTTAAATTTGGTTGAAATCGGCCGACTATTTCATATAACTCTTATAGGAACAGTGAAATCGGAACAAGTTTTACACTAATTTTCTAGTGGCGTACAACAAAACACAACGAAGGTATGATACCCTTCACACGAAGGGTTGATTGCTGTTTAAAAGCACCCCTATAACCTATAAAAATTAGCTCCACGTGCCTCCATAGAGCCTTTTAGATGAGATGGCAGATACTCTCAAGATCTCAAGAATCCGCAATGATCCCCACCCAAGATTACCCACGGCGATTTTAGTTGATCATTTTGCTGATAAGGGTTCATTGTTTTGAATGCAAGTTTTGGTCATATTCATACATGCTTTATCGAAACATTGACCCCATAATCCCTTACAACATTTTTTAATGAATTTGTGTTTTAAGGTAAGACTTTTAAAACCTCATTGACTTCAGAAAATTTCGACGTAATTTCTAAAAAAAAGCATTAAATACGTTGGTGTTTCTAGCCTCGCATGCAGCTTTTGGGCCAAACTCGTATTTACGACTTTGAGCCAACAACTGCGCACAAAATTAGGAACACTAGATGACGAGGCGAAAATTATTGAAATAAGGATGTCGCAAAATATTTTGACAGGTATATTGACTGCGGAACCAGGGTTTGTAGTAGAGTTCCACATATAGGCAATAAATATTGGGTGGTATGCATCAGTGACGTGCAGTGGAAATTTTTCATAGTCAAGCAGTTGGGCGCCCTAAAGCCAATTTAGCATAAACAAAAATGGACTGTATAATAGAATATGGACAGTCACAAAAACATTTATACCAAGCGGCTTTAAGCCTTAAAGAAGAAATCAGGAAAGATATAAATAAAATATTGGCACATATATTCGGAATACAAAAAAAAAATAAATAAATAAAATATTACTAATAAAAAAAATGATAAATAAATATTATGTTAATTAAGACTAAGAAAAATTCAGGGGAATTTGAAATAAATAAATATTCTTTCGCCATTGCCATTTATTTGTATTCCAAATCTATGCGCCGTTCTTCAAGTAAAAACTCTTTAATCACATTATCAAAAAATCGTTTTCTCTTCGCATTTGTATAAGAAGATCCTTTTCAACCGCAATTAAAGCAAGATCCGAAAGTCGTTCTTGGGATTGGCGATTTCTCAAAAATGTGTGAACGCGCTTTAGTGTTGAAAATGACCTTTCCGCAGTTGCCACTGTGACTGGAATTGACGTTAATAATTTTGCTAAAATATGAACTTGCTTAAAACCGTTTGCGACATAAGGCCGTTTTTGAAAATAATAGAGAATTTTACTAGGATTCGCGTTTTTAAACTCATCTGAAGAATAAATAACTTTTAGCTCATTTTTCAACTTTATTCTATCGAAAAATTGACCGTGATATTCAATAAGTGAGTCAAAATTTTTATCGGGAAAATTTGACTTGAATTTAGAAAAATAATTCGGTTCAAGCAACTCTAAAAATGAAAGATCTTTAAACGAATGGAATCGATCTCGAATTTGCCCGAGAATAACATCTATAATCTCCCGAAATATCCGCCGTAAATTTTGTAAAGGATCTATCGCATTTCTACATTTCTTACGTGGTGGCTGATATTCTGCTGTAACTGTCGAATAGAAATTATCAAACTTTTTAGAAAAGTCATTTTCAAGCCAATTTTCAAATTCAATATTTTTTTGGCTTGCATATGGAATGTTTACCACTTTGCTCTGAATAATATTAAATAATATATCAGTTTTCGAAAAAATTTCAGAAAAAATTAACAGATATAATTGAAAATCTGACTCTGCGAATTTTTGTAAGTATATATCGGAAATAGTCAAGGAATCGCCATCCCAGTGTTGAGAACCATTCGAAATTGTCTCAAAAACTGTACAAATTTCATGCTTATGTTCAAATATAACGTTAATAATACGCGAATGATAATGCCAACGCGTTTTGGAAACCGATGGTAAACGACGATTTACTATATTTGCAAAAAGGTCCGACCTTTTAGTGGATGTATTAAAAAATGATGCGATTTTATTGATGTGCGCGAAAAATAATTTAATTTCCGGAATAAACTCAACTGCTTTAGACAATACTAGATTTAGTGAATGAGCGTAACATGGAACGAAAATTGCCGATTTATGTTTTTCCCGAATTAAAGTCTGAACTCCACGAATTTGAGAAGTCATTACTGCTGCGCCATCGTAACATTGTGCAATTAATTTCTTATCGATATTAAAATTTTGCAATTGTTTTAAAATGTGAGAGCTTATTGCTGTAGCTGTACGATTAGCGCTTACATCCAAAAATCCGATAAATCTTTCTTCAATCTCATTTGATATTGTATATCTAAAAATCATCGTTAATTGTTCCCGACCGCTAACATCTGGCGTTTCGTCGACCATTACAGCTACAAATGGAGCCTCCTTTATTTCCAAATTGATTTTATTTCGAACCACATTAGCTATAGCGGAAACAAGATCGTTTTGGATTCCATTAGACAAACCCGAAAACGCTGCATTTGCTTTTATAGAATCTATGTGGGACTCAATTATCGGATCGTACAAACTCAAGAAATTTACGGTTTCGATAAAATTACCACGATTATTTGAAGAAGAGTCTTCATTATTTCCGCGAAAAGGAAGCTCCTGTTTTGCCAAAAAAATTACAGTATCGATTAAACGTTTCAAAATATTACGATTACGCTCAACTTTTTCATTATGCAAACTAACAGATATTGCCACCTGGTTACTAAGCATAAACTCTATACGCTGAGAACCAAAATTATCTACTTTAATTAACGACTGAAGATGTTTTTCGGAACTTGAATGCTGAGCCCGTAAAATTATTCAAATCACTAAATCCAGCTTTATTCCAAACAGATTTTTCATTCGTGAACAAAAGACACGGCCAGCAAAATAACTTATTTAATTTACAGCTTCCCGTTAACCAAATGTACCTTTCATACGTTTCGATATGGAATTTTCGCGTAATATTTTTTAATTTAAACTCTAAACTAAGATCTGGCTTCGGTCTATCCGATTCTATAATTTCTCTTTTCTTGGCAAAGGAAAGAGTTGAAAATCCCGCTTTTAGTACGAAATCCATCGCGCAGCAATACTCCGACATAATGCGAAAAGAAAACTTACCACTTTTATCACAAATCAAATCAATTAAATCACTACAAACGGTCAAAAAAACTTCAAATCACAATTTAATCAAAATCACCCGATTGCACTGATTTCCTCTTTTAAATTGCAACGGAAAATCCATTACATAACAAAAACAAAAGCTCTACTGGAAAAATCAAATTCCCATAAACATTCCCTGCATTGGCAACATTTCATTAACAAGCATCATTGGGCTTTATCCCACACACAAAAGCAGTCGCGCCAGTGCTTGACTTGTCTCATATAAATTTGCGAACAAAACAAAAAAAAATCGTTGCCCAATGTACTACCGAAATCCAAGATTCCCATTTTCTGGAATCAACATGTCTCTAGTATTTGGATCCACACATGGTACATGCATCTAAAGATCTAGGCACATTTTCCTATTCTAAGTTTGGTGTCTATGGTGTGCAAAATGTGGGAGGTTTGAATATTATCTAAAGTAATTGAACGAATGTTTTTTAACCAAAAGAAGGCGCGGATCAGAATTTGAATGTGTAAAGGAATATTTGAATGATAATATGTATTCTTCAGCTTAAAGAAAAACATTGACTGAAATGATGATATGTGTATTGGTGTAAGCAAAGTTTATTATTGAATTGCTTATTTCGGTAAGTCAAGCAGTTTGGAATTGCTTACTACGAGTGCACGTCACTGGTATGCATAAAGTGAGTCGAGTGGAGGAAAGCTGAGTTGACCGAATTTCACTCAATTTGGTATACATAACATATGCGAAAAACTCCACTCCACTCACCAGCAGCTGCCATCTTGAGTGAAAATCAGTCTGACGTTTTAAAAAATCATCGCATATGATAATTTACTCAATTTCGTATGCATAATATCTGAGTTGAGTCAAGAAAACCTGAGTCTACAAATATGCACACTCAAGCGACAGTCTTTCAACATTTTTGGTGTACATATACACCATGACAGTTGTCAAATTATCAAAACAAGTAGATATACGGTGATTTGCTTTGTTAGCATGTTTTTGGTAAGCAAATTCACTTATTTGACTGTGAGAACTACCTAAGTTCTGGCTGCTTGCAGAAATCCCCGCAGGACGATGTCGATCAGGAGGAAGGCATTTGAAGGAGGACGGACCAGTGGCAGCTTTGTAGTCTTTTCAACAAGTCCCCTATTTGGATAATGACAACAGAGGATAGTAAAAATTAACTCTTGACGATGGCGATTTCATGCGCGAAAATGCGGAGGACGATTTCGATGTGGAAAATACGCCAACTCCAACTAAATCGGCGTCCACCACTATGACCTTAAGAAGTTCGCCCCGTTAAGAGCTACTCGATGGATTGAATTATCACACGACATCTAAGAAGGCCAGCAAACCACACTCACAAAAACAGACATCAGATTATAATGAGTAGGACTTCTACTACTCCATGGGTGAAACGACTCTAGCTAGACAAGATGGCTTCGACGCTTTATTGAAATGAGTCTGCATTGACCCGAGAGACTGATACAAGTCTGTTGTCAGACGACAGAATTGCAACGAGGTTGAATTTACTTAGTCACTAGCAGTTGATCTTGTACTTGCCATAGTTAAAGAGGACCTCAAGATGGAATCCGTCAAGTGGGTGTATGAGTACTTATCAATCGTTGCCACGGCAGCCGGTTCTTCGTACCGGAACGACCCGTTTTTCGAAAAAACCCTCGATGCAACAAGAACTGCAGAGTTTGAAGCATCGCTACCACAACAACAATAGTACTTATCAATTTTCATTAAAACGTTCTCTCCCGTAGTGGCTACTATGACGAACTGAAACAAATCGTGCGTCAGATACTTTGTTCGTTTACACAGTCATCCTATAGTTGATGTTGAACATATCCTATTTATCCTCGCATTGTAGCTCATACCATATGACAAACAGGTAAATGTAAATGTAAATGCAAGAGAAGACGATGACAGGAACAGCTGACAAAATGTCAAAACGATAGAATGACTGAGTGAACAATTAATTCGATATTTTTATGTCCTCTGAATAGAGTGTACTTTTATACATACCAATTTTCCACTCAACTCAAAGAACATCGCAGACTCAGAAATGCACTCAATAGTATCCACTCTGGAGTATATCCTCATTTTTATGCATACCACCCAATGTGCTATTCGGGTAATTATTAGCAGAAATATAAATGGTTTCAAAAATTAGGTAACAAAGCCAATATCCAACGCCACTTTATAGAGAAATTCGGATTACTCACGGACACCGTAAAGCAACGAAGTGGGACAAGGAATACCGGAAAGAAACCTAAAAATTTTTTCCAAAATTATGAACTGGCTGCTGAAATAATGAACGTCAACCAAACTCTTAAAAACAGTTGAGAACAATTTTGGAAGTAACTTGCAGTAATCATTACATCGATGCAGAGAAATTCCAAATTGCGCCCTTAAAACAGCACGCATGGCCATTAGCCAGTATCCATGGTACTACAATATTTACCAGCTACTGTCCAGAAAAACATTTTGCACGCTAAGAAAATGATTGAGAATAGCATTCTACCAATAGGCTATATGTCAGAAGAGAGCAGAAACAAAGATTACAGATTCTTTAGAGCGCACAACAGCAGAAAATCATTCCAAACAGCAACGAACGAAGATGTTTTCCATTTGATGCTAATTTCCTCCAGTCCTTTAATAACGTATCTACGACACGCCCCGAAAGTGAGGAACGTTCCTCTTAATCATGAACCGAAATTATTATTGAAATAATATTGAAGGGCTGGAATCTCAAACGACTGTGTTTCAAGTAGAAAAACAAATGAAACCAAGTGCCACAAAAATTCCATTTTCACTTATAAATAAATAAATGTGTTATAAAAATCAACTGGTATGTGCTATTTTTTTTGTATTAATAAATTATTGTAAATACGTAAATAATTTATATCGATGCAAAAAATAAAATTGAATCTGATCTAAAAAATAAAATTTAATCTGCATTTTCACATATATTTATATAACACACACAAGAAAGAATAAGATTAAGAACGAAATACGCATATAATGTCATTTATGGGAAATTCCCTTTAAAAATCGCCATAGCATGAAAACAGTTGATTCTATACCAACCTGAAAATGATTCCATTCGATTTAGGATGACAAAATATAGGGTGTGTTTTGCCTCACTGCCCACCGTCTTACTAATTTCTAATATATAGGTATACATATACATATATATTTTCAGAAAGTATCATATTTTGATGATTTTTTTCAAAACAGTCCAATTATCCCGCCTTCTTTCCACAGAAACAATTAAATAAAATACAACTCTCATCGTAATCAAAGCTCAATTTCAAATAAAATCTCTACTCACAATGGCACAAATCGTATAATAATATAATAATTATTATATTGTGCTTATTATGAGAATAGTATTGCATACATATTTATATTTTCTCTCTCTCTTCTTGAGTAACTATTAACAACATATTTTCGTCATGCAACTTTTCGCCAATTCTCTTCATTTGTTGATTGTAGCAGACAATCACGTAATAGTTGTGGAATATAATAACACAAACTTCTTAAGTCAAACTATTTTTTTGCAACATTTTAGGAATAGTGAATTAAAACTGGTTTCGCGATAAAGCCGCTAAAAACACGAACCGCAGGTGATTCACTTGTTATGTATTACAAAATCACGGAAAACTTAAACTGACCGCAAAAATTGCATTTTTCTGCTTATTTCTTATTTCTATTTTGACATTTTTTTCATTCACGGCAGTTATTTCATTTGGTAATTATGGTGCTATTATATTATATGTTTATAGGATCAACTCGACAACTGATGAATATATTAGTATTAATAATGATATTGAAAAGCATGTTGGGATATCATGCAGAGATATGTGAGTTTGTAATAAAAAGATTAATGATTTGATTGATATCTTAAAAAATTCCGTACACAAATGGATAGCTTTCAACAGCGGCTATCTTGATAATGGATTTTGTGACACCTTTGCAGTTAACAATGGCAGAATTTCGTAATGGTAATAGTATTATATTGTTTTCATTGACTGTTACTTTTATTATATGAATGCGGAAAATCAGTCTCCTTTCTTACGTATACTATCAACCAGTTATCTGGAAGAAACTCCCAGATAGGCCGGTCGATGAAGACAAATCGACTAAAAAAATCAAGTAGTTTCGAAACAACATGGTTATTAGTTTCTATAGCAGCGATACGTCATAATAAAAATCCCAGCAAGCGGGGGCCGGGCGCTATTTCATGGGAGGTTTAAACGACTGTAAGGCAGGGAGAAAAGTTGCAAGTTTACGCAACGGGGTGATGCTGAATAGACTCAGTCAGTGCTGCGATAAAAACAGAGTAAGTAAGAAATGGGTACATCAGACACGCATGTTTTCGAAGTCTCAGTTAATGGCCAGCGTGAATAGAATGACTTTCGATGATATTGGCACTTTAACTATTAATCTATTGTACTGTTGCATTCAAAATGCTAGCTTGACTAGATCGAGTCATCCAGTATGTTCTTTTCGATAAAACGGCTGAAATGGTCAATCAGTGGGCAAGACCTTACCACATTTACAGGCCTTGGCCTTCCATTAGCAATAGTCGACATCCTCTACGATGCACGTACTTGGTACTAAATATAAGGTATCGTCGCTGATCTGAGTGTCTCGTGAAATCGTGAAAAGTACGCAGCTTAGGGTGCGATTGTAGCACAGAATCGTGCTGAAGGTATTCGAGGGCTTGGCAAATTTTTATTTGGAGGCCCCATGCTTTTGAATTATAATTTCATTTTACCACGCGGCAATAAAAATTATGTAATTTATTACAGTACACTTCCACTTAATCGGACTCGTTGGAGCCGGACCTCAGGGCGACAGCCCAGGTGTAAGAAAAAAAAGTAGTATGTATTGACAAAAAATTCAGTATGTATTTTATCCCGCCAATACGAATAGGGAATTGGTGGCCATGAGTCATTTGTACATAAAAATATAAATACAAATTGTTTTTCTACCCTTCATGGATGTGACAGAGTATATTAACTTTGTCATGAAGTTTGCAACGCACAGAAGGAATCCTCTTCGACCATATAAACTATATTTTTGGTCAGAATGATGAGACGAGTCGATTAAGCTCTGTCCGTCTAGTTCTATGCAAACTTTAAACTTTAGTTTTAAAGCTATCAAGCTGAAATTAAGTAGAAAGCCTTTTTTGCACGCAGTTTATATGTCGAAAGCAATGGAACCACTACGTCACATAGCTGCCATAGGAACGAACGGTCCAAAAATTCGCCTTTGTGAGAAACATTTTGTTTATTTCTAAAGATTATCTTTTTCAGATTTCAGTCTAATCAATAGTATCTTTAGTCAAATCATTTTACCGAATTGGGTTGAAATTGGACTACTCTTTCATATAGCTGTCATAGGAACGCCCGTTCCAAAAGTATTTCATATTATTCTATCATACTGACTACCAAACCATATTACTAAACTATTATTTCATCTACCTCTTGTAACGGGAGGGTTTGGTGGGCATCCGAAGATGCCCGTGGGGGCGGAGCCTAAGGTAGCATAATTCGCCGTGAAGGTCGGGCCGTGCCATCTGGCGAAGATAAAGGCCCCTCAACGAGCTAAACAGCTTGCTGTAGCTCAGTTCAGGAGATGTGGGTGGGGTTTTTGCCGCTCGTTGCCCCTGTCCTTTACGTATTAACAAAAATTCATAGGCCTGGGGAAGACAACACAAACAGGGGAGGTTAGAATGGGGAATGAAAAAAAATAGTCGATGAGGATGGAATGGTTGGCGGACGCCCACGCGGTCGCACCTGGGTCCGGGTGTAATGGGACCCTCGACCTCTGGTTTCGTACCACCAATAGATCATTACACATCAGGTGCTGCTTCGATCTGCCGGTGAGAGCAGTACTACCAGACCAGGTTCATTACAGGTGGTTCATTACACTCTTATAGGTACAGTTAAATCAGAATAAGTTTTACTATTTTACTAATTTCAAAGTGGCAAATATACGTCACAACGCTTCGCATGAAGGGTATCATACCTTCGGCTAGCTTGTTAATTGATAATGAAGTATGAAACAATCAAATCTTTGGACTTAAATTGTTGATATCATCTTCTTAAAGTGACCACTTTCAATTGATATTTATATAAACAGCATTTTTCAAACGTAGACATTTTTCTACTGAATCTGGTATCAGAAGGTTAAGCGTTGACGAAATATCATCTACTTGCATACCATTTCCTCATCTGATCAGCATTAGATGCTTTAAGCCAAGGCCGGCGAAAGGCATGTGTCAACTGTTGCATACTCTACACACCAAATTCCAGCCTGTGGAGAATGCAACATTCCAAATTCATCCTTCCGGTACAATCTTTTTTTCTTACGATATCATATCGACATATAAGCCAATATTGTTTGGCGGCACTTTTAACGGTTTGTATATAAACGTGTGTCGCATCACCACCCAGTGCAGCAGAGACTCAATGGGAAGAGAATCGGCATTTAACGATGCATACGAGTATGTTGCACACTTGAGATTCATTTTCTTTTTTTTTTTCTTTTTCTAATTAGTGCATTTCTATCCATTTTCACACACGTACAGACTACACAATTCCATTTTAACGAATTTTATGATATTTCAAATCATCTTATGACTTATACTATGTTCAGACTGAGCCAAATCACGTAATTTCGATCCACTTTCGTGATTTCATGTGAAGTCACTCCCCAAAGCATCTCGTCGTCCACATAATCTGACAGACCAAAATCATCTCGTTTGCCACGATTTGTACAAAATCAATACCAAAATCATTTGAAAAATAAGCTTAATGAACTGCTTAATGAACTGCTTGGATATTGACAAAAAAAATGCAGCCGCCCCCACAACAGTTTACCCTTGAGGAGCATGTTTTTTTTAATTGTTCAAAAGTATAAAGAAAAAGTTCTGATCGGATAGCCACCATCGAGGAGGAAGGTAATTTATCTGATTTTTCCAGCGAAAACAGATACAAAGTTTGAGGTTAGTGGAGGTTGTTTTTGTCAAATCACAGTGCAGTGTGAACGTTCTTCGGTGATTTTTGAAATCACCCGATTAAATTTCCTCATTTCCGCAGATGTGAACAAAACATTAGGCTCCTTCCAGGTTTTGTTTATGTTAACATCCTTTCAGAAACCATTTTTTATAATACCTAAGTAAGTAAAAGTAATTTAAGATTTTGCGTCTAGTTCATCCATTTTTATCTATCAGCTTTAAGAGCTGAGAGCTGAGCTGGAAACTCACTGCTAACACTAATACGATTTTTTTAGGATATTCGTGTAGAACATGTAGCCTATCACTTCATAATTATTTAATCCAGGCTCAGCTTAGGTCTAATGTAAAGCTCGTGGCTATTATCAAATAAGATGTCGTGACAGATAACTATCTTGTCATTAGGTTAATTTCATAAAATGATTGGGAATGTGTTCCGTCTTCCTTTGAAAGTATTGTATATATAGTATGTCCAAATTTCCCCCATTCATTACAACAATTGAAGTGTCAAAAGGAGAAAATGAATAGGAAGTTGTTCGTGTTGAAGTCACAGAAAGGTTAAAACGCTAGTAAGTAACTCTACTGCACATATTTCTAAGCCATGGCAAACACTTTTTCAAAATAACTCAATTGCCGCTATAATTTCACTAGTCGTACCTATTGGAATTCTATTTTATAATACAAATTTTGTAAACATCTACGCAGACTAGATATCCACAGTGCCAGCTTCTGTACCAACAAATTACGTATCAAATATTCGCTAATTCAAGCTGTAACACCATAAACCCAATCAACAAAAAATGTTAATCTGTAGGGAAATTAGATCAGAAAAAGAGATCAAATCAACTAAATTATTTCGGACATTTAGAATTTATATAGCATGATTCAATATCCCTTTATAATTTTTTGTAAACTTCGTTTACATTGGGTAAAACGTCGATGAAACGACAATAAATTTAAAAATATTATACTTCTTTTTTTTTAAATCTCTCTTTCGTTCTTATACGATTTGCCGCATTTCTTGTTGAGTGTTTGTGGTTCTTTTAGAAGTTTTCACACCACCCGGATGCGTTTCGCCGGCCCTGATCTAAGCGCTCTTCGCCCATGGTAGAACGGAGTCCATTTTTAATCAATTTCAAAATGGAAAAAGTCCCTTCTGTAGATGCTGAAGACCCAGGAGGAGTACTTATCGCATCTCCTTGAAGAGAGCATTAGAGAACATTAGAGAGACAATTTCTTAGTTCTCGGGGTCTGAAGTGAAAAAAAACTTTTCGCATGACTTAAAAATTCCCGATTTAAAAAAAAAAAAAAAAACAAGAATATTTTATATTTTATTTTATTATAATTATATTTGGTATATTGAAGGTATGGAAAATTGCAATAATCTCAATCTCTTTACGTGGGCTCAGCACATAAAGGCTCACAACGTTCAATATAATCGTATGTATAGCAAATTTCAAGTTTATGCATTTCCGCAATCTCGCCTTGTGCATATTTTTTCTTACAATTTTGCGGATTTCTTTTCGCACTGCCACCATTCTATTTTTCTATTTCTTCATTTATTCAACAAAAACGTAAAAGATTTACACAAAACATATGGTAGTCATGTCACCCGCTCGAACTAGATACTGATTAATGTCTTTAGGTTAGGTTTTAGTGACGAAAAGAGTACTAATGTGCCGTTCAAAGCTTTCTTTTTAAGTTTTCCGAGTCTTACTTTCCCTTACTTAGCGCTACAGGCAAGCACCCAAATTTCCGGGAATTGGAAGTTTCAAATTTTCGAAGAAAATAAATTTCACAAAGTCGGAGGCCTCCGCATTTCGCGGATCTGGGTGTATGAACTGCACGCCCCTGTTGTAGCGAGTTGAAGCGAGTAGCCTGAAATGAATAGTTTAACCTGCTTTAGACTCGCATGAAAACCTCCCACTGAGAGGTGGTTACTTAACTTTGCAATCTCTTAATAGTTTCCTAATGAGAAATGGGATAGCCCACAAAAAGGTTCCGCGCCAAAAAATCAGGCTACGGAACCCTGTCTGCTTGTTGAGTGCAAGCTTATTGCAATATTGCTGACAGTTGGATGTGGCACCGATTCTGCCTGTGCAGAGTGTAATATATGGCATACCCTTTGGATGTAGTTATTTTATTAATACATTTTACGTGCGCTAACACAATTTTGGTTGTTTCGAAAACACCGGAGAACCATGCTTATTTCCTAATATCTTAGAAAGTCATTAGGTGGGCCGATAGCATCCATGACTTGCGCTCAAATACCATTGCGGCAACACGCCTGGACTGAAAGCGAACGTTCTAGTACGGTTTCCTAAAAGGGTACAAAACTCGTACCGAAAGTCCTACGTTTCTTCCCCCACTTGCCTTAGTAGGCTATCTTTTTTAAAAAGTTCAGACAGTCTTACATAGATTCCGGTCTGGACCCCCTATGTCCTCTCCCATCGATTATGTCGGATTCTTAATAGCTAAAAACATAAGGTCCAGTCCGATTTTCGTTCGTCGTACGAACCTACGTTTTTCAGTGTGAAACTATTTTGTATGATGGGTACAAGCAGTGTCCATACTACTAAAGCTGATATCCGCTTTGCATCCGAAATCAAGTAGACTCCCGCTTTGGGAAATACGAGCATATAGTGTTTGTATCATACAAAATGGGACATCTTACCGCTGTTTTTGGCGATGCGACCGAAACTGGCATAATTGTATATTTGAAATTGGAAGTATTTTTGAAAGCATTTAACAAACAAAAATTTAAATTCCCCTCAAATTTAAATTTGGAGTGATTACTCACTAGCCAAATTTACGCATGTTGAATTTTCTGCCAAACCAAAATTGAACTTCTATGAATTACTATATGTCCCACAGGGAGAATTTTACAGGCAAAATGAACTTAAACATTTACAAAATTTTTATGTGGATTTTTGTTTTATAGGGGTCAAGAATTTTCGGGGAGTAGGGGGGGGGGGGAATAGTTTGCGGATCCGGACAGTTAAACTAATTTTCTGGGCAAAGTTCATCTTTTTCTGCTGGGTTTCTTTCGGATGTTCACGTTCTCAATGGGATGAAAAGATTAACTTTGGATTGGCCGTCTTTCAAGAATAGAATTAAAAAATGTCGCCAGTTGACAAGGATTGTTCCGAGGATATTTCCAGCCTTATGTATAGATTTTTTTCCGCGTAGTATGTGCTGAATTGAACCTGGTGCTCTCGGACGCACGAAATTTACTTTTGAGAGATTTACTGATTTTTCGTTAGAAATGACAATTTTGCTGCAACTATAAGACCGTAATAATATTCCTTATTAATCCCACGTCAATCGGAAAAATCAACGAGGAAAATACTTTGTTGATAAAAAATAAACAGTTACGTAAATTTTTCCGGCTGATCACTCAGTCTTTGACTTCACCGGCGAAGAAAATAATTTTTAACATGCACAGACACGATGTTGTCCCTGAGTTGTACCTGTGATCGCAGCAAAACTTGTAAAATACGTAAAACGTCTTTTCTTCTCGCCGTTTTCTTTAATACCAACTGGACCTGAAAGAATTGAGAGCCATTTTCACCCATTCAACGTGATTTTAGGAACTCAAATAAACATATAGAGATGCTTCAGGGTAGATGAAGCATCATCGTGCCAATAAACAGATGAAGCCATTGCATTAATTGCATTTTTAGTCTTTATTCAAGAAAAACTATATTTCGCGCCGGTCCGTGTTCTTTGAAGCTCTTGTTTAATTATCTGTTACTTTTAGTATGAACAACGCACTCCATGAATTAAAATTTCCACAAGTGAAGCAATGCCAAATAAAACTCTAAGCATTGGTTTTCTATGTGAACTGAATTGGATTGAATCAATCACATAAAGCCATTAAATATTCAAATAGATAAGTCTATCCATTTTGAAATGTAAAATCTTTATCTTGGATCCCGAACTAAAACCTTTGAACCCTTCTGCAAATTAACTTAACGAATATATTAAAAATATCAAATAAATCACTGAATATTGATTTTGTGCATGTCTTACAATTTTTTTTCTTTTTCTTTTTAATCGAATCTTACATGGGTTCACGCGATTAACTCAGTTATGCAATAAACGACAAAACTCGTGATACCTGTAATACTGTAGAGTTTATTATGTATAAGTATTGAAATGTCTCTCATACCATAGCGCAGCATACCGATCGCCAACTCTTTAGATAGTGTGCATAGTTCTTGCAGGCTCCACGTTTTGGATTGATCATATTGACCGAGCGGTATGCTACCAATGAAACCGACTTTTTTTTGTTAGTCGTTATACTTTACATTTATGTTGGTCGGCTTCCATTAAAAGTGACATTTGAATGTGCACGCGGAAACTTTCACTTCAACATAAAGTTGTAGACACCGTTGGCACCACCACCGCCGCCAATACAGTCGATACTAAATATCTCTGTACGCAAATATGCACGAAAATCCCACGATATAGCAATGTATTTTTTCTCATCAATACAGCTGTATGCTGCTGATGATCTATTGTATCATGTCATTATCGAATTTGGAAAATGTTGCATAGTAAGAAAACGCTTACTCTTGCGAGTTACTGGCTTAACTCTTTCGTTTAAGATTTTTTTTTGCGTACAGAATAGGAAAACTAACACACGTTAGACTGACAACATTGCTGCCAATGATTTTCGATAAACAGCTGGTGCAAGACACCTATTCTAAAGGCTACTTTTTGGGTTGAAAAATTCGGAACTTACTGCAGGTCCTCATGTATACACCAGTTTAGGTCGATTATACAGTTAATTTCCTACGAATATAATGTCTAATTTGTGTAATTACATGGAATAGTAACATACAATATGATTCTGTTACCTAAATAAAATTTGTTAGATTGTGGTTGCACTGAATATATTGAGTATAATTTGAGTTTGTTCTTTAAAGTTGAGTTGAGATTTGGAGACTAACTTACCCAAGACACACCCTAAACTAAATGTTGGGGAGCTGGCAGCCCTTTCGGTTACTGTATAAGTACCAAGGTTAGAACTTTTACGATCGTTTTTCTGTAATGCAGAAATATGAAAATGAGAAGCCTGGCAAGCATCCGAGGGTGAATTTGACAGCCGTGGAAGGTTAAAATTTGCAAAAAAAAAATCTTAAAATTACGTCATTTTATAAAACTCGCCGCTTTGTATTGTGAGACTAAATGAGAAATCACAACGAAATCCATAAAAATGTCAAAAAAAATTTTCGCATCTGAAATAGTTTTTGAGATAACCTTTTGCTAAATCTCAGAAAACAACAAAAAATAACTATTTTTGTTTATTTTGGACTATATTTCGAAAACGGTTAATCGTATTGAAAAATGTCCTAAGAAAAAATTAAAGATCACATGGAAATTCTGCTTGTAACAATTTTTTTTTGCATCTGAGATAGTTATCGAGATAACTTAGTTTAAAGTATGGTATATTTGGCAGAAATTTTAGAACTACGAGTAGTAGAGCGGGAATTATTTTATGGCCGTTGACTGTTAAAATCTTTGACTGGAATTTCTAACAAATATACCACTCTTTAAATGATGTTATCTCGAGAACTATTTCAGATACAAATAAATTTCCTTATGATCGTTAATTTTGTTCTAGAAGGTTTTTCAACACGTAACCCGTTTCGAAATTTTATCCAAAAACTAACAAGAGCAGTTATTTAATGTTGTTTTGCACATTTTTCCCAAAGGTTATTTTGAAAACTATTTTAGATACGTGAAACATTGTAATGGCATTTTTTATGGATTTCATTGTGATCTTTCATCTGGCCTCAAAATTTTTTTCCCTATAATTAACCGTTTTCGAAATATTTTCAAAAAATTAAAAAATGGTTTTTATGTTTCGTGTTTTCTAGTGATTAACTTGAAAACTATCTGAGGCACGAAAAAGATTAATTTCAGATTTTTAAAAGCTTTCTGGTAATCTTTGATTTTGTCTTAGAATGTTCGACGCTGCAATTAACTGTTTTCAAAATAATTGAAAAAAAAAATCAAAAAGGTCCTTTTCTGTAGTTTTTCCGAGATCCTCCCGAAAGTCAACTTCATATTTACGAGCACTTTCTGTAGAATCTTCTCTGAATCCCACTACAAACAAAGAAAATAAAGAATATCCTGGATAATTAGTATCTTTCACAATACAAAGCGGCAAAATTGCAACATTTTTTTTTGCAAATTTTAACCCTCTACGGTCGCCGAACCCACCCTCGCAGACTTGCCAGACAAAACGGCCGCCAGCTCCCCAACTATAAGGAAGTACTCCATTTTCCTCTAAATCTATTTTTCACTATTCTGTTCTTCTATTAGAGAATCAGCAGCAAAGACACAGCTGCTGATTCTATAATATTCAGGTACTTGTCATGGTTGTTCAAAATCGGATCTACTCTTTTGAACCTAGGTCGCACATCCAGACCTAGGTCTAGTAGGTCCTATTTAAAAAAGATCTAGGTCCGTGTAGATCCACTGATCCGAGTAGCTCCGCTGATCCGAATAGTTCCAATGATCCAAGTAGGTTCGCTGATCCGAATAGTTCCAATGATCCGAGTAGGTCCGCTGATCCGAATAGTTCCAATGATCCGAGTAGGTCCGCTGATTCGAATAGTTCCAATGATCCGAGTAAAATATAAAATAATGATGCAATCGACGACAAGGACACCTGCACAACCGAGCATCAATGTGGGGGACCTCAACATCAAGTTCGTGAACGGCATCATATACCTGATGGGTTGCAACTTGTCAAGGGACGCCATCGAAACTGACGAAATCAAACGACGGATACAGTTAGCTAATAAGACTTTTTTCTCGGCTCTCCCCATAATGAAATCGAAGCATGTGCACAGAAACATTAAGCTCCGCGTGTACAAAACCATTGCCATTAGCATTGACCAGTGCTATGCTATGGCTGCGAAGCATGGACCCTAACTCAAGCCTCCGGAAACATGCTAGACACATTTGAACGCAAGGTTCCACGGCGAATTTCCGGGGCTGTTTGCGATCGAGATGGATGGCGCATCCGGTACAACCATGAGTTGTATGAACTGTACGATGAGCTGGAAGTTTCGAAAATCGTCAAACTACAGCGACTTCAATGGGTAGGGCATATACCTATACAAAGAATGGACGATGATATCATGCCAAAGAGAGTAATGAATGCAGAACGAGTCGACGGAGTGAGACTGCCTAGACGACCGAGATCTCGTTGGGAGAGCTCAGTATGTGTGGACGCAGCGCAGCTACTGGGCTTCCGAAATTGGAGGACGCGGTAACGTGACCGAGATAATTGGAGGGCAACGATCCAGGCGGCCAAGGCCCGACGTCGGGCTGTCGCGCCGCAATGATGATGATGAGTAGGTCCGCTGATCCGAATAGTTCCAGTAATCCGGGTAGGTCCGCTGATCCGAATAGTGACTGAAATTACCGTTCTAATGCCCGGTTCACATTATTCCAGTCCAGTAATCCAGTCCAGCGATCCAGTCCAGTGCTGGACTGGATCATATCGTCTACATGATTCCAGTCCAGTAGTCTGGCGAGTGTGTTGTTGATTCGGTAACTATAGTAACAATGATTTCTGGGCGAGCTGGATTGCTACTGGAATAATGTGAACCGGCACTGGACAGCTATCCAATCCAGCAATCCAGTCCAGTGATCCAGTCCAGTGACTGGATTGTCGGTCTACTTTTTCATTCCAGCTCGCCTAGAAATCATTGTCACTATAGTTACCGAATAAACAACACACTCGCAGGACCACTGGACTAGAATCATGTAGACGATATGATCCAGTCCAGCACTGGACTGGATTGCTGGACTGGATTACTGGACTGGAATAATGTGAACCGGGCATTAGAGGAAGTTTTTGTTAGAAAAACTTTTTTATTTCTTTACGAAATTGTTCCTATTGTTCAATCATATTGACTGCCAAATCATGTTCCTAAATTTGGTTGAAATCGGCCTACTATTTCATATACCTTTCATAGCAACAGTGAAATTGGAACAAGATTTACTACTAATTTCAAAGTGGCAAATTCACCATAAGTCACAACGCGTGAATGGTATCGTACCTTCAGCAAGCTAGCCAAAGACTAGCTTGTTTTGGTTTCAAATTGGTTGCTATGATACAATATGAATTAATGTGATTATTGTCAAACTTTTGATCAAAAACATATTGCTATTACACTATTATTAAAAAAATTGACACTATGGCTAGTCAAATATTCGACTGTTTAATTGCCGCTTTAGTCGCTGATACCCTATTCTATCTTACCCATTTAATTACTTCCACAACAACACTGGGGCATTGTGGTCTGCCTATCAGCACTAAGTTAGCCGGCGAAGCTACCTCTGCTGTGGCTTTACGCCTTTGACCGTATATATTTATCATTTCAAATACCAAATGCAGGGGTAACAAAGTTCGATTTTAGCGTATGTATTACTATATACATCATTCAAATACAGCTGATTACGAGTCCCTTTATCAACAAAACCACATATATCGATAGGACAAACGCTCAAACCTTGTTGCTTTTCTGAACAATTATCTATAAAATACCTTCAATTACTATTTCTTTATTATTTCATATTAATCAACAATTAATTACTCTTTTTCTTTTTCTTTACAGGTAAGTTTATTTGTGAAGAGATCTATCAAATGATCATATCGATATGATCATATTGTACAGCTTGAATGCTACCATAAAAAGAGGTTGGTTTTTGCTGTGAATTATTAGGGAACTTAGCATGCAAAAGTGGGATGCATTTGCAACAATGCAGTTGAGAGGAGGCATATCTATGAATTTATAATTAAGTAATTGTTTTATTACATGGCTTTGAATTCAAATATATCGGCCAAATCGCGTTCCGGATTTATTGCATTGATTTTTACTAAATTAGTATACTTTTTCGCTACTAAGCCGACTGGAAGCCAGACCGAATAGAATCGCCGACTTTTCACTTTATAAATCGACTCTCGATCGACTCATCTGAGTCCACAATAAATTTATTATCTTTCCGAAAAATTCCTCAATAATCTTAATAATGAATAAACACGAAACAAATTTCGTCTTCCATTTACATTTTGTAAAAATCTATCCTGCTATCATGATGTTCAGGCGCGCATCTCAACTCGTCGTCGATGTCGATGATCGCGACCTAGAATTGGAGAAAACAAGGAACACAAAGAATCACATTCAATAGATAATACAAATTATACTTGTACTTATCTGATTATCTGCATCACGGCTCTCCACACAACACTGTTTGTTTACATTTAGATATTTAAACATAACCTCAACATTTGAATTCTCACTTGAAAATATTATGTTATTGAATTATACCAGTGGATATTGTTAAGAAATTCTTAATAGATGGCGTGAATCGTTTTTAGGCAATTATTGTTATGAATTTTTGACAGACAGGATGAGTAAAAGGGATTTTGGCTGATAGAGTTGCAAATCATCGTGTAAATTATAATTATCGTACTAATTTTATTAAATTGAATATTTTTGAAGTGTCTGTGTTTGCTTTAATAGTAAAACAGGATGGTCCGTCGACTCATGCTCGTACATTTTGGTCCGTCGAGCCGGATAATTAATTTTTACTTGTTAAAACCTACTCGGATCCATTAGTTATCGAAGTGTATGAAAATTAGTTTTAATCGGTATTCGCGAAACGCAATTGAATATTGGTGAGTCCCATTCCCTTTTCCCTTACCTGCGATATATTTGATATTGAAACAAAGGCAACGAATATGGAAGCCACAACTGAAAAGCAATTTGCCATCAGACAATTAATGAATGATTTAATTGCCAATTACAAAGAAACAAGGAAATCTTGTCGAACAGCCGCCTGCCGTAAAAGGCAACTGAATGCGTTGGAAGCATATTGGGTGGATTTCCAAAGCGCTCATTTGGAGATTCTATGTAATTTTTGTGAAGCAGATCATGGTAAATTTGAGTACTTCAAACACAATATTTACGAAGAAGTGCTTGAATTCTTTTTCAACGAGTTCGACTGCATCGAACAGGAACTCATCATAGCCTCTCCCGAAGCCGTGTCCGAGATGGATGTAATCGCCATGGAAATCAATTTAATATCGGAACGTGACCAATCCAATCTTATAGATAACACCGCCGCAAAGTACCAACATTTTCGAAATGCATTTGATGAGGAAAACCAGTCGATATCAGTTTTAGCTCAATCAAGATCGACTCCAATCAGCGCCTGTGTTCAGGGTATTGGAGACTCCTCACCACGATCGGCTCCAATCAGCGCCTGTGTTCAGGGCATTGGAGAATCTCAATCAGAATCGGCTCCAATCAGCGCCTGTGTTCAGGGCATTGGAGAATCTAAGTCAAAGTCGGCTCCAATCAGCGCCTGTGTTCAGGGCATTGGAAAATCTCGATCAGAATCAACTCCAATCAGCGCCTGTGCCCAGGGCATTGGAGAATCTAAGTCAAAGTCGGCTCCAATCAGCGCCTGTGTTCAGGGCATTGGAGAATCTCGATCAGAAACAACTCCAATCAGCGCCTGTGCCCAGGGCATTGGAGAATCTAAGTCGAAGTCGATTCCAATCAGCGCCTGTGTCCAGGGCATTGGAGAATCTCAGTCAGGATCTGCTCCAATCAGCGCCTGTGTTCAGGGCATTGGAGTACAAAAGCTGCTGTCCCAGTCACCATCAACTCTTATCAGCGCCTGCGTTCAGTGCATTGGAAAATTTAAGCCTTCGGATCCAATAAGCGCCTGTGTGCATGCCGAGATCATTGGAGAATCTCATTCACAATCTACTTCAATCAGCACCTGTGTTCAGGGCATTGGAGCATCCCAGTCGCGCAAAATTCTCAACGACGCTAGGAAGCAGGACGAAGATCACTCATTAAAAGAAGAACAGCGTGAGATAATCTTGATGGAAACTAATCGTCGACTATCAATTGGTAGTAATCAGTTCCAAACTTTTCGCCGATTATCAATTGATAGTACTCAAACTAAATTCATCTGCCCTAATCGTCGGCTACCAAGTAGTAGCAATCGAACGCTATCATCATCGTCATCAGTTTCAAGCGGCAGACATCGTCGTACTTTTACTCGTCGTTTCGTTGATTTCGCGAACGGGCAACACATCACCAAGCCAGAATGCTGGTGACTAGTCAAAATAATCATATTAAATCCGAAACCACAACCCTCCGAATTCTTTTCTCGCTTCAACAGCAATCCAACACCCATTATTGGTCAGTATCGGATACTTTCTACCATTAGCCGAATCGAAACCTACAAAATTTGCGGATCAAATAGAACTAAGGAAGCATTCTACGATCGATTTCAACGGAGAAAATTATGTAATCATATCGTCAGTGAAACCTTGTATTTCTTTAGCTGGACTATTTCGGAAATAATACTCATTTGGCTGTTATATCGTCTCATAATGTGGAAAACTTGCTCAATTGGATACCTAACAACTTGCTTTTGGAAGCAGTTTCAAAAAATTAAGGTCGCAGATTATGCCTCGAAAAGGATGCATCAAATTGAACTCAGTGATCGTTATTTTTGGCACCACAAACATAAGCTTGTAGAAGCATCTCATCTGCCAAACTATCATCGATAAACAATTGAGTCTAGGACTCAACTTACGTACATCAGTTTTTACAGTTCGAAACATTAGCTCAGTTTTGTTTGAAATCGTTTGGAATCAACTATCGTTTATGCTCGCGACAAAACCAAACCTACTTAATCAGAACTGGAGTGATGATTGCCATAGCTTAAATATCGCATTCCCTTTACGTCCTATTCCACCTAACTTACATATCCTTCCTCACTAAATAGCGTTTAATATCAAACAATTTAAACATTGAATTGGAACTTTGAGTGAGAGCGGTGGAAGTGGACGCCCAACATAGTTGGGATAACTCCACTACACTGTCTTCATACCAATGGTGGAGTCTGGGACATATTTGATACCCATACCAACAAGGAATAGGCCAATGGAAACTTTGGCCGGCTTGCAACTACACTGGATAATATCTATATCCTAAACTAACCAATTGAAGTCACACACTCGATTTGAATTAGCCCCGTTAATAGTAATTTTCTTGCAGACAGGCCGAATTACTTTGAAGTAGTTATTCGCCATGCGCCTTTAATCTCGAGTCTTCTTTCGCTGAATCCAAAGCTATGCGCCATCGACTTGTTAGCGCGAAATGGAAACAAATCCTTCAATGGTTCGCAATTATTTATCGAATGCTATACGTCCTTGCTGTGAACGAATCAGCAACTCCAACTTCGGATACATCACTCTTTCGACAATCGAGTCTGTAGCGTTCATCGTCCAATCACCAAAGCACTTCTCGAATCATCGATAAGACGTTCATCATGAAATTCTGAGCCTAACGTCTCAGCGCGGGGGAGAATGTTCAGGCGCGCATCTCAACTCGTCGTCGATGTCGATGATCGCGACCTAGAATTGGAGAAAACAAGGAACACAAAGAATCACATTCAATAGATAATACAAATTATACTTGTACTTATCTGATTATCTGCATCACGGCTCTCCACACAACACTGTTTGTTTACATTTAGATATTTAAACATAACCTCAACATTTGAATTCTCACTTGAAAATATTATGTTATTGAATTATACCAGTGGATATTGTTTAGAAATTCTTAATAGATGGCGTGAATCGTTTTTAGGCAATTATTGTTATGAATTTTTGACAGACAGGATGAGTAAAAGGGATTTTGGCTGATAGAGTTGCAAATCATCGTGTAAATTATAATTATCGTACTAATTTTATTAAATTGAATATTTTTGAAGTGTCTGTGTTTGCTTTAATAGTAAAACAGGATGGTCCGTCGACTCATGCTCGTAAACATGATGTCATCTTAACTTGACGAATCAATCTGGATGAAATATTTGAATATTTTCACTGCCAATCTCAAATCGAATTAGTAACATTTAAACTAAGTATGTATATACTTATTACAATTTGTAATAATCCTATTGTGTTGGCAGATAAAAAAATAATAAATCGTATACAAATCTACCTAACTGGAAAAAAAATGACCGACAGTCTCAACAAAGAATCAGCATCGCAAAAATGATTAATTAGAAAAAAAATACTCTCTCCATTCAATGTACGAGTAGGTATGCAATTCATCAATTAGGGATTGAAAATTGCACACAAAAAAGTTTCACTATTAACCTGATAAGTCATTTTACAAATTGATTGATTAATATCTAGTAAAAGTAGAGAAGTATAGATCAACATTTGTTTCTCTAGGTAAGATTTGATACCTTCAATTGCAACTTGCAGCGAAAAATAAAACTAAGCACCATCCATGGCTGAATCCCATATTTTTTTCGAGTGGTTCGTTACGTACATACCAGTATATCGACGACAATACGACCTGAACAATCAATGACAGCCCTCGTTTATTTAGACGTGAATTACTTCATTGGAAGATGCAATATGCAAAAAAAATAAACTATTGAAATTGTTAGATAGGAA
Organism: Chloromyia formosa; assembly: GCA_964017055.1. Lineage (NCBI taxonomy): Eukaryota > Metazoa > Arthropoda > Insecta > Diptera > Stratiomyidae > Chloromyia > Chloromyia formosa. Next base: position 26,075,920 of record OZ024815.1, on the reverse strand, counting down.
TTTGTTTCCCTTTTATTTTCGTTTACATCATACTTGAAGAGGATATCTTTAAATTACTATAAATTTTCAAAAATAGTGTTTCTATTTAATTTACTTGGACCCGCCATAGACTGTGCGATCCGTCGATCTGATGAAAAATTTCCAAAAAATCTCTGATGATCAAAATTATATGGAACTGTAAAAAAAATCGCCAACGATAGGCGCATAGACAGTGCGATCGATCTGACGATCACAATATCGTCAGATCGATCTGACGACTGATCGCATAGTATGTATATGGGGGCGCCAGGTATGTATTTCCATTACAAGCAAAAAGAGAAAATTATATTTGAGGGACTTTGGACAACCCTGGGCGATAGTGTTCTGTTACAGGTGGTACCTCTACAATTATGCTTTGTCAAAAGGTATTCCGATCCAGAATACTTTTTGCCCTAACCCCTAGTGGGGCGTATCAAAATCTCCAGTTGACGCATGTCGCAAGGATACACATCCTGTATATTTAGTCGCATTCTGCGACATGCGCGGAAAGGCTGTGTCTTATTCTTACGTCCCACACCACATAGGGAAAATAATATGGCCGAACCCACGAACCGGTAGCAAGAAACATCAGACTGATACATCAACACACTGAACTACCGCCTCTAGATAAGCATGTATTATTTGGTTTGGTTTTTGCAATCTGAGTCTTCCTCTGAATCACTCATCTTATCTGGCTAGATAAGTCGACCGGTAGCGCAGTGTGTTGAGGCATACGTCTCATGTTTGACTACCGGCGTTTCGTGTTCGAATCCCGTCCACGACGACGTTCGTGGCCATGGATGTGCAGGAGGTGCATACTGGCAACTGCATTCTCCGAAACCAGTTTATGCCGTGGAAACGTCAACTGGGCCACATGGAACAGTTGACGCGCTATGCCCCACAAGAGGTTAGGGTTTTTTACCTGAAGCAGGAATATTGTTCCATCGAACAAGATATTGTCAATATTTCGGATAAATGCCTCTCAGCAGAAAAGAAGATGAATTTCTAAAGCTCTAACCGTCAATCTGATCAACTACCTTAATCTAGGCAAAGAAGCAAAAAAAAATTAAACTAGGCGTATATCATACTAAAAGTCCCCGCGCGCCGGTGGAGTATGAGCTCACGTAGGGGGAGGAGGATAAAAGTGTAATTTTTTTTTTGTTTTTTTTTTTTATCTCCGTAACTATTAATCCTAACAAAAGCTTCCTGAGACAAAATCAATGACTACAAAAAATGCATAAAGAGTGTTATAACCACTTTTCCCGTATCTTAAAGAGAATTGATAAGATGTAAGCCAAAAACACAAAAATTCCTCTTTTACCCCCTGCCTCCGCACTAGCCCACCCCACTTGCGGGGACTTTTAGTATGATATACTTCTGGTACCAGCCAACAATTGTGCCAAGTTCCAAAGCTTCTTGATTTTTTTTTAACATATTAGGAGTTAGTGAAATAAGATGGTGGAACAGCGGAGAATTTAGCTCTCGTAGCACTGTAATGTTGCCTACTCTCTCACAAAATCATGGATCTAAACGAAATTGCTTTAGATCTCAAAAGGGAGGCTAGCACGTTTGGCCTAAAGATTAATACTAACAAGAACAAGGTTCTTAACCCGCCTTGGCGAAAAGGAGAAATCCAATTCTTATTGTCAGTACTAGTTGACAATTTTACCAAGCATGCATTGTTGCTTAAAATTGTGGTACGGAGCAGGAGTTGGGTCGACCCATCCACTAGGCTAAATGCGCATTTGGCATGTTGTTTTAAAATCTAGTAATTCAGTTATCTCAGTATTAAGACAAAGCTAGGTTTGTTCCGTTCCCTGGTATTCTGTCTGTGCTGTTGTATGAGCACAGTAATTAGAAAGTTTTCGTAAAGATTACCAGAAGGCTGCAAGTTTTCGTCAACTCATATCTTCGTCGAATTTTAAGAATGTTCTGGCCCGAAACAATATCAAATGAAGAGCTCAGTCGATGTACGGCTCTGATGCCAATCAGCCTATTGATGTGCTGGCGAAAATTGGAGTGGAAAGGTCACATATTGCGAAATTTAAACACAAAAAGCGAAATAGAATTTAAAGTGAACCAGTACAAAAAATATTTTGATGTAAGTTTTCTCAAGTACATTTATTAAATTACCGAGTAACAAAATGTTATCATAAATTGTATTCATAGATTAAATCTACTGAAGACGCCAAAAAAGGCGAAACATTGAGGCAATAAATATAGTTTATAAAACAAGATTACTTTCGTTACTAATAGCAATATCATATTAGAAAAAAATCGATTTTTAGGTTTGAAAAGGTTCCATTTTTTTTGTGACTGCCCATTTCAGTTTCGGTTTGGGCGCCAAATATTTTCGAGCTTATCGACAATTTTTCAACCAGTTTTTGATTATTTTTTTATTATAAATATTCACTGACATATAAGAAAATGCTTAATGTAGGATTAAGATGGCGTTAAAGTAGCCCTAAGGTAGGGCCTAAAAAAGTTTTGGTTTTTGTGATGGATGGCACTGTGGGATTATTCGATTACCAATTTCGAGTTCATTGACTAGATACAATCACACTACCACCACAGGAGCGACCGGTAGCTCAGTGCGTAGAGGCGTCGATCTCATGTCTGACTACGGTCGTTCCGGGTTCAAGTCCCATCCACGGCGTTCGTGGCCATGGATTTTTGTGTTGTCTTCCCCCTGTGGTGCGGGGCGTAATAATAAGCCACAAAATTTCCCGAATTGCCGCGGGTGGGTAGCTAAATCGGAGCAGGATGCTGGCACGTATACCCTTTATGAAATGAACGTGAGCACCCGGGTGCTCATAAAATCATTGAAGGGATAATTATCCAAAACCATAAAAAAATCAAGGAAAATTAGAAAAATACTTTTGGAAATTGTTTTCCGTGTAAAACATAATAGCGATGGTTGCTAAAAAAATATGGTTTACATTTCGGTTACTAAATGCAACAAAAAATATATTTTACACCGGCTGTGCAACGGACGTTTTGGTGGGCATCCGAAGATGCCCCTGGGGACGATGCCTAAGGTAGCTTCATTGATCGTGAAGGTCGGGCTGTGCCATCTGGCGAAGCAAAAAGGCCCCTCTACGAGGTAAGCAGTGGCCTATTCTTGCTGTAGCTCAGTTCGGGAGATGTGGGCGGGGTTTTCCCCGCTCGTTGCTCCTGTCCTTTACGTATTAACAAAAATTCATAGGCCTGGGGAAGACAACACAAACAGGGAAGGTAAAAATGGGGAATTAAAAAAGTAGTCGATAAGGATGGAATGGTTGGCGGACGGATCAGACGCCCACGCGGTCGCACCTGGGTCCGGGTGTAATGGGACCCTCGGCCTCTGGTTTCGTACCAACAGATCACTACTCATCAGGTGCTGCTTCAATCTGCCGGTGGGAGCAGCACTACCAATATGGTCCATTACAGGTGCTCGAGGAATTATCCGAGTGTTAAGCAAATTATTATGTACTTAACACTACTATAGTAGTAGTAATCCAAATATTATTCTTGTAGCGTTCTTGGTATTTGCTTATTTGGGCGCATATTTCATTTTTAGGCCTTCCGCAAACAGGTCGACTCGACATCAAATCGACTGCAATTCGTAATAGACATGATATTCTTTTCTCCGCATACTTTATCACTGCAGCTCGGAAGCCAATTCAGTTTGGAGCCCCTATACGGCACATATAAGGTCAACATTTGTCGCCCAGCCATTATGCTTGACCATCTTCGTCCCCATGATCGCCCGAGAAACAAATAACTTTCTGACCGAAAACCAGTCCATGCAATATCATACAAAGAATCCATGTTAAATATTCACACATTTAGTTATGTGTCTGGCTTACACTTTCAATTATTTTTCGCCACACTCGTCATGCTCGACACGCTCGACTTTACCATTTCAAACGAGACACATGTGTCGAGCAGAGTTTGCGTCGCAGTCGAGGCGAGCAGAGTGTGGGCCTACATTATTATATATATAATATGTATCATTGGATGTCCGAAGGACTCCCATTTCGAGTCGCGGTCGAGTCAATGCCGAGTCGACTTTTCTGTGGAAAGCCTTACACATAGAATATATCGTGCCATGAGTCCACTTAGTTTTTTTTAAGTCATGCAATACATACCATGGAGCGAATCGCTGATCACACTCCTCCTCGTGTAGGGCCAATTGCTTTTCAATAGAATAATGTCAATTTATACTTCAGCTAAAATGACCATGTGAGATCTACATCTAGCTTATGACGAAATATATATTTTTTTATGAACATATCGTGCCCTGTAGCCGATACGGTTTAGTCCCAATTTCACTAAACAAGGGGTGCCCCAAATCTCCTAGGTCGCAGAAAAATTCGTAGGAACGATGAGCTAACGACCTGTCCCAGCCAAATATATGAAAGCTACACAGAAGCTACAAGTCGGCTGTAGTGAAATAAATGTAAAATTAAAATTGGCGCGCCTAGTAGCCGTGAGGTCTCAGTTGCCACTCTACAATGCTTGAATCTACAGTTTAGAGATTAATTTGCACCTATGGGGTTATGGATTATGACATTAATATGACCACCACGCAACACATAAAGTCTAGGCGAGTGTCTATTAACTGTGTAATACAGTTTAACCTTTCTAGAACTTTTTCAAAAAAAAACACTAAGCCTTGCTTAATATTTCTGTTTCTGTAAATTACCAGAAGCCTAAAGCAGAGTCATTCAAACGATTTGTATACATCTCAATATCATCACGACTTTATATCTTTTCTTAGCCGCCGAATTAAAATGTCTATTTATTGACTTTCACTACTGAAACTTGAAATATTGGCTATGTATGAAAAATGTTTGTCAACATTGTATATTTGCATATCCGAATGAATTGTTTTGATTATTATCGTTTTCGACGTTGCGTTAAGATACACATAAAAAGACAATAAATGTTAAAATGAATACTAGTAAATATACGTACAAATAGTTATGTGTGCACTTTGTATGAGGAAAAAGAAATTTTTATTGTGTTGATCTTGAAATGCAAAGTCAATCTTTCAATTTCAAGGCAGGCTTCATCACCAAGTTTATATATGAAATAAGACACAATTCAATGTTAACATCTTTGTTATCGCATGTAACCTTGACATGATACACAGAGACAAATGGTTAATTTCAAGTTCAATTCAGATAAGTACCAAGAGTTGATGTAGATATTGGAGAGATTCTTGTTAAGATTCTTATCGGTTTTTTTTTATGAATAAAAATACTTCCAATCCCACTATTTATAGTACTCGTATGAATTTTATTTGATTGCATTGAGCATATGATTTTATCACTTGCGATGACCATGTGTTGAGAAGTAAAGGAAGGTGTTATGTTATGAGCCTGTCGTAATGGTAGTCACTGAATATGAAACCCTGTTTTTGAGAAACGGTTGTTGCTACAATTTATAATAGTGACTAAAATTTAAACCACACTTTGGCAGTGAGGTATAAGGATATTTACATGGTCAGATATTTGACTAAGATTAATGCCAAATCGTAAAGAATAAGTATAATGATATGCAGCCGCAGTGACTTCACTGACTTTAGAGCTTATGAGTTTACTCAAAGGAGAACTCCCGATGATAGTCTGCAGTTATGTCGTGACATCGCTACGACCCTCTTGACTCGTAAATATGGAATAAAAATAGCTTAATAAATTCAACTCGAGATGGCTTATTGCTAGTATGTACCTGCAATAAAGAGAACCTGATCTAGCTCAAGCTGGATTTAAACCGATCCTCAAATCTTCATATAATGGTATTTGAGATCATCGTAATTTTTTCCTATACATCTCCAGTCCTGTAACACCACGAATCCGTTCTAAACAGTTTCAGAGTGTAGCAAGATATGAAGAGTAGGCCGATAGCAGCGATGCCATTCATCCAAAAATGGGCCTCACCGCAGATGTTGATTTTCCATCGAAATCGGTGTCCACTTCCAACTGTTCCAGAACCCAGTCAGCCCCTGTTCGACGCAATTGTATTTTTTAATCAAAAGTTGAGGAATTGACTGTTTAAGGTTATTCTGCACACTCTCGTCACGTCTCACGTTTCAACGACGCACGAGTGTTGTTTGGTTGTTAACTGAACCAGTTGATTCGAATTTGTCCACCAAACAATGAATAGTCGACGAAAAAATAAAATAGTAGTTCGAACAAGCCCGGTCGGACGAGTATTTCCCCATGAAAACAGGGTGGTCATTCTCGGGTGGGCAACTCCATTTTTTTTGTTTTTTGACTTAAGATTCGGAATCAGCGACCCAAAATTACCTAAATATGTAGTTTCACTATTAGGCGAAACTTCATGGGACTGTGTCTCCGATTTTAGTGAAACTACATAAAAATGCAGTTTCACTATTAGGCGAAATCGGAGACTGAGTCTCATAAAGTTGTGCACAAAGAACCACAGCGAGCCACCGAATGTGTCAAACCTGCTGATTCCGAATTTGAAGTCAAAAAAGAAAGAAAAATGGGACACAGGTTGATGGTAATAAGTTAATTTCAGTCGTCGATTCACCGAAGCCTGGACGGACAATTCAGGGTTAAGAACATCAGCGATCTTAAAAAACGATATATTACTGAGAAATTCAGCCGCTTTGGATACAATCTTCTTATGATAAGAACACACCCTGTATGAGAGTTTACCTCTCATAGGGGTTTCTTTACAAGAGTTCATCTATCGTAAAAAATAGCTCAATGGGAGTACATGATGACTGGAGATATCTTGTTACAAGAGTAAAAATCTCTCAACCCTACTAGAGTGAGACTATCTTTTGTTACATGAGTTATGTTATATGGGACCCACAGTGTCTTACTATATACTTTGAGACCTTATTGCAATCAGTAGGAGCTTAACTCAGAAACTAAATAAATTGTGCTTTCGTGAATGAAAGATAAAGAAGGACTTTCTGAGCCCGAATCATGTCGAATTTTAGGGGAAATTAACCAAAAAAAACTTTAGGCGCTTTTTTGTACTCCCACATAGTTCGGAGCGAGCGGCTGTGCAAAATACATTCCAGTTTACCTATTCGGCTTAAGTGTCAAAAGTTCAGTGAACTTCTGGAGTCATTTTAGGGTTTCGTAGTAAAAACAAAACCCCTGCATCCCTAAGACACATCAGAAGACAAAAATATTGATGATAAACGATATTGGTTATCGTTTATCATTATGGGCAATAATATCTACAAGTTTCGTAATAATCCCATAATATTTAAAAATAGTACATTGATTCAAATCTGGACATTTTGATTTCATCCATACAAAAAATGCACAGAACAGGCCTCATGTACTATATACTAATACTACGAGTATTACATACTTACATTTTTTTTTCGTAGAGCAAATTGGAGCTAACCATTTTGAAAGGCTAAAGATTGGTGGAGGAGGCGTGAGAGGGAGAGGGGAGGTAGGCTGTTCGCTGACTCTACTTTCTTTAATAATTATTCAACAATTTATTTTAATTTTTACGCAAGCTTGCAATTTGCAATGTTGTCTTAACGTGAATAGTTAAGCATCTCCAAGAGTAGGACAGTTCATCTCCTATTGGCATGGGACACTACAAAACACGCGGATTGCGGGCGTATCCCTCTATTTCCCAGTTTCATTTATTATATTTGCGATATTAAAAATGAGGTAACATACCCAGAAAAATATCTACGATATGTTCACCAATAAACCTTATTTCAAAAGTCTAAATAAATTGTGTATGCAAGCGACATCTGGCGAAATATCTGCCCGTTTGATTCAGGATTCAGGATAACGCATTGGTGTAATTACATGTTGTAAAAACCTGCACTAATCTATCCACTCCCTATAACATGATCTCTAAAAAATATATTTACACAAGATGAGAGAGAGAAAGAGAGAGAATTTGAAGAAATCTATTTAAGATTAAAAAATGGACGTTGCAGCCACAACTCTATCGATGAAACAGTTTGCTTCTGTATGCAAAAAGGAAGTCTTCAATGCCATCTGTCGGCACCCTTGGCAATTGAAAAAAATATTTGACTACGAGAACCAGGGTCAACAATAAATTATACTATCAATCTTGAGGAACACATCCGAAAATAATTCTTCTGTAATGGATGATAATTTCATTTGTCCAAGATCAGTGGCAGGCCGATTCCAGCAGCATCCTATATTATTTACGCTTTTATAAATTGAAGCCGGCAAAAAATATACTCAATAAAAGTTAGTAAAGATTGCAAAGGCCGCTAATCCCGCTCTTGCCCAGGAATCAATTCACGGGGGAACAGCATTTTGTTTATTTCGATTTGATATTCATTTCTAGCTAATTTTTGGTCGTAGAATCTGGAAATGCTAACCGTTTTTCTCCTATACGTCCAGTTTTTGAGATACAGGGGGCTCAAATTTTGGCCCCCATACAAACCTTCCCTTCATTGAAATCAAAACAAACGAAACTCGTTACAATTTTTTTAATTATAAATTTTGATTTTACATCTTAACAATATTACCTAAGAACTAAAAAAAAATTATGGCAAAAATTTTCGTTTGTAGCTTTTCCTGGAGTGTTCAATTTCAGGACAGTCCCGTTTTATGCTCCAACAATAGTCCGCCATCATATTCGCATCCCATCTGCCTTGATATCGAGTTTCCATGATTTTTAAATCTTGATGAAATCGCTCTCCCTGCTCATCACTCACAGCTCCAAGATTTTCCGGGAATTCATCTGTTGTTTTAGTACAACAAAAGTAACAATACCTTGTGTGGTTTGAGGGCTCTCGCCATATCATTGGCACACCAAATGGCAACTGAAGTCGTTCTGCTTTCGTCCAGGACCTCAAATGTGTGACACAGCACCTGCGCACTTTATGAGGGACCCACCATTTATCCTGATTGCAAATTGGAGTTTTGAAGTAGGCAAGATATGCCTGGTGAACAAAGGGGCCTATTTTTATCCTCTGACTTAGAAATGTATAACTGCCACATATATAGCAAAATGAGTCCGGAGCGTTGAGACACTTTCGACGAGGGATAGTAGAGGCTTCCATTACACAAGTTAAGAGCACAATAATAGAGTAATATACTGGAACAGAGGCTTTTAAATACATTTTTTTTTACATAAAAGAGCCTTAAAAATGGCCGAAGAATTTCACAACTTTTAACAAACAATCCAGGTAGCGAGAAATTATTTACTTTTTTTTTATTGCTTTTAATTTTATTGTATACAGGTACTAGAAAAACCTGCACAAGGATGCAGCCCCGTAGCTTTTAAAAAAAAGTTGTTTTTAAGGGGGCCTTTTGTAATTTTCCGTAAAATTAAAAAACAAACGATATTTCGAAAACCTGACGTATAGGGGAAAAACGGACTGCATTTTTGTAATCAGCGAGGCCGTTTTACTATAAATTAGGTGCAAAATTCAAAAAAACAGAAAAAAGTGTCAAAATTGTTCTCCCGTGTTATCTTAGGGTGGGCACTGAAACACGGCTTGTTAAGCAATTGTTCTCATATGGAAATGAAAAAACAAGCAATCACAAAATAATGACCACACATAGTGCGGTTCAAATACGAATCATATCAAGCAAGATCCAATCAATATTTAGAAATTTGATTCAATTTCTCTGCAAATTAAATTCTATCCAATCAGCATTCATGGTGCTACCGCATCGCAAATAGCCACGTAACCAAAGCGACAATAAATTATCATACAAGTGTCGAAAATATTTAAATATATTTAATTAGATTCTAGTCAGCAATTCAATTGACGATAAAAAATATTTCTTACATAATCTTCGAAACATTCCAGACAATGTTATGTTCTTTTTCGTTTTTCCTGACCATGAAAATTGCAATTACACGTGCTATGAACACCCGGAACACCTAGAATTTCGCAGATTCTATAACTCTTGCCAGTAAATTATTACCATACTAAACATCAAATCTGCCTACTGGAAAATTTTTATGTTCACAGAATTGTTAATATTTTCCGGCCACGACTTTAGTAATCAAAATTAACTTTTACAACATCAACGGAATATAATACGTGCTGTACAGTAGTGACGGCATGAAGATATGACTTTTTTTTTTAGTTAAAAGGTAACACAGCAAAACTAAATAGCAACGTCCTCCATATCATCGAAACTTCGAATATTATTGCAATTAACCTAAACCAGTTACATATACATACATATATATATGGGAGAATGTCGACTTGATTTCGAGAGGGTTGAAAAAACGACAATCCGTTCAGAAAAATGCAACGAAAAAATATGCCTAAAAAATGCGAATGGAAATCAGGGTCGGGTTGAAAAAAAAAATAAAAACCGAAATATTTGCAACGACTCCCCAGTGTGTGTGGAAAGTACCACTAAATGATACCCCAAACCATTATGTATGCAATTATAAGCGGAAAACGCGAAGAAGCGGGCATCGTTTCAATGTTTGAATGGCACATTGCTAAAAACGCTATAAATAGAAGCAACGTAAGCTAAAACACAGTCAGTAACAGCTAAAATTTTGCTCTAATATTTATACCCTAGGCCTTACAAAGTATAGGGTACATTGTTTTTGTCGCAATGAAAATATGTTACACCGTAGTATAGCAAATTACGGCGACCGGTCGCGCAGCGTGTTGAGGCATCAGTCTCATGTTTGACTGCCGGCGTTTCAGGTTCGAATCCCGTCCACGACGACGTTCGTGGCCATGGATATGCAGGAGGTGCATGCTGGCAACTGCATTCTCCGAAACCAGTTTATGCCAACGAAACGTCAACTGGGCCACATGGAACAATTGACGCGCTATGCCCTACAAGGGGTTGGGACAATTGAGTAGTATAGCATTGTTCTATATATACATATATGTATATCCTTCCCAGTTATATATGGATTTGAATAGAGTGGCCTCCTGAATCGATTTAAACATGTATCTCTACCTGCCCGTCCGATTGTCTGTCCGTCTGTCCGTCTGTCCGTCTGTCCGTCTGTCTGTCTGTCTGCCTGTTCGTTCGCACGATAACTTCTGATAGAGTGAAGCTAGCGACTTGAAATTTTGATCAAATGTTTGTAGTGGTTGGTATTGAAAATGGGCAAGATTAGACCAAAGGAACCCCTACCTACCCCATCAATGATACGAGAGTAAGGTGAAAAGTTCTCGGCCTGATACAGAAATACCGCTACAATCAGTAAAAATTTACGTTTCCTGCCTGGATGAACGTGTAATTAGTTTGTATGACAAGTTTCAACTTGTTCTTTCAAATAGTTTGTTTACACGAACTTTTGCAGTAAACATCTTACGTGTTTTTCGTTGAAATGGAGAAACTTGAATATCGTGCCGTCATAAAATTCTTAACTTTGGATGGATTAACTCCCAAGGAAATTCATCGGAATGAAAGTTGACGGAGACTCTGCTCCTTCGATGTTAACCGTTGAAAAGTTGGCAGTTGAATTTAAACGTGGTAGCACGTCCCTTGAAGACGACCCACGTGAAGGACGGCCAAAAACCGCAACCACACCGGAAACCATCGGAAAAGTGCTTGATATCGTGTTGAACGATAGGCTAATGGAAGTGAGTGATATTGCTGAAGCTGTGGGGATATCGGGTGCGAAAGGGTGCGAAACATCTTGCACAAAGAATTAGAGATGGAAAGCTCTGCACAAGATGGCTGCCGCATATGCTAATCAAAAGCAAATGCGCAAACGATTTTCGCAGCAATCTTTCCACCGGTTCAATCGGAATCCGAACGATTTTGTGAGACGATTTGGATGAGACTTGGGTCCACCACTACACTCCAGAAAGGGAACAGCCGTCGATGCAGTGGGTGGAAGCCGGTGGTTCATCGCCAAAGAAAGCGAAGTCGACCGCACCTTCCGGAAAGGTCATGACCAGCGTGTTTTGAGATGTTAATTGATTACCTTGAAAAAGGCAGAACAATAACAGGCAAATATTACTCCAAACTTCTTAACCAGCTGGGTGCCAAATTCGTGTGTTGAAGTCAAGGGAGACTATCTAGAAAAATAAAATCATTTTTTAACTGAAAATCGCAGTTTTTCATTGTCAGGCTGAGAACTTTTCTCCTTACCCTCGAACTGACTCAGTTTTGAATCTATCAAATTGAACGGAATCAAACCTTCGGTAAGCTAGATATCAAATTGTTGCAAAATTGTATAAAATTTTACCTGATGATGCAATAAAACGAAAACGAAACGTCGTGAAATAAAGCGAATCTTTTATTAAAGAATATTAAGTGCGAAAAAAAGAAAGTGCAGTGTTTTAAATATTCCAACGTCCAGCTGAACAGCAGAGATCTCATTTTCGGTGACTCGTTAATTAAACAACTACTCGACGCAGTACTATGGTTAGCGCAGGGACGTTTCGTTTACGAAATATGTATTTTCGGTCATACTCTTAAGCCTTTCTTAATTTTTTCTTGATTTTTCCAAATTTAATTTTTTTTTTCTTATGCAGAAGCTTAATCAACTCATCTCGTCACAATGACCAAGAATATAATAGTATATAGTTTATATGGTCGGAGATGCTTCCTTCTATGCATTGCAAACTTCATGACAGAGTTAATAATATCCTATCACATACGTGAAGGTTATAAAAAGGCTAGTTACCAGACTCGATTAAAACGTCCGTAATGCATTATCGCCAAAAAGAGAGCTCTTTTGGGAAAAATAATCTTCCATTTTTTTTTTTTTTTGTTTAACCATAATTTTTTCACTTAAACATTTCCAAATCAAATGCCTAATGACGAAAATGTTAATTTTTATGCATGTCTTTTTTGATTTCTTATATCTGTGGTCGTGAAAAAATGTCAATTAAGAGTACAATGCGTGTTTACTGAATGGTGGGCCCCTGTGTCAAATATATGTACGTAGATATGAGTATGAAATCAATTCACTTGTGTACTCGTATCTTAATTTCGTAGCGACCTTATTTGCTTTTGATTCGGTGAAGCTACAATCACCTCATTCGACATTTCATAATCACCATCCTCATTTATAAAAAAAAAAAAACAAGAAAATAAAGACAAAACTAAGAATGAAGATGAAAGCTATCAACAATAATATCAGCACCTCCGTAACAAAGCAATAAACTGTTTTGTTTGTTTCTGTTTGTTCAATTACCAAATGCAATCAACAAGAGTTGTTGTGCTGGTCAGATTCAGCTTCATAGCTAGTTACTGAAGTGCCCACTCGTAACTACACTTGGACAAACAACTTTCGATTTCAGCAACACCCGTGCAGTTTGTCTTCCGGCATTATGGCCGAGCATCTTATTTTGGCACCTGCACCGAAACATCGTCAAACGATTAGCATACATCGAAGAAGGAACACAAAGGCCTGTTTTGTGGTACGGGTGTCATTACAAAGCAAATTTCCATCACCTAATTGCAATTTCAATATTTGATGAGATTTTCGCATGGTCACTTTCAGAATTTTAGCAGCATCAACGACACGAAACAAATGACTTCAAAAATTACTAATTATAAAATCATCATAACTATTTGGTTGACTCTATGATTACAATGTTTTCACACAAAATTCTAGCGAAAATGAAACTGAAATGGTGCAAATAAAAACATTTGGAAATTCAACAATAATTACTTTTAACAATGGATTGTTGTTATCATTATATCTAGGAATTTGTTGCCTAGAAAGCAGACATAGACATAGATTATATTCAAATCGTCCAGGAAGGAAAGTCTCACATATGCAGATCAGTTGTTTAGTTGTCAAACGGCCTAGAGCCGGTGATTTTTAAGACACTCTTAAATGATTTTTTAGTGAAAATTATTTTGCTTTGTAATGTGTTCCACGTGATTCAGTGCGCAGATCTGAATGCCAAAATGCTTCAAATCAAATGCGTTTTGCATTTTAAACCGCACATCGAGTTGCGTCGCCTCGTATTGAAAAACGAAAGACTCAAGGCAGTAACTTCATTTTTTTTTATTAGATGAAAATAATCCTAACAATCAGCACACTTAAATCAAATTTAAAATTCAGTAAACAGTAATATATGTAGTACAGGATGCGTCAGAATGCACCACCATAATTCTGCTTTAAAAACAACTACAATAAATGCTTTTATTTTAATTGTTTTTATTACAATACATTTGTATTATTTTTTCACATTATTTCATTTATTGTATATTAGGTTGCGGCAGTTATTTTCGAAGTGCTGGCGAAGTTGCTTCGGAAAGTTTTTTTATGGGCCTACTTTCAATATACAGGAACTACTTATTGTGTATTAGAGACAAGACGACCCCTCGTTGCCTTTGCCTTAGTTCCAGTATTCTGTTTGTCTATGGCTTCACTTTTTAGGGTTTTGTATTAAAAACAAAACCCTTATGAAATCGGTCAAATGTCTGTCCGTTTGTCCATAAAATATCTCACGAACGGCTGAAGCTACATACATGAAATTTTGTGGGAGTATGTAGAATTATTATAATTCGCCGGAGAAAGCGATTCGTTGTAATAGGCTGACTTTAAGGGGATGTCCCCATAGAGGGGAAATGAAGGTCAACTTTTTTTTTTCATCTGGTATAGGCAAGTGGGGTATCATGAGAAAGGTAACACCGAGTACATTAAATTTCCGGTATTTTCATTAAATTTGAAAAAAGGGGAAAAGAGATAGAGGGGAAAATATGTGATCCGAGTTTGCCCCCCCCCCCTTGCATTTCGATACCGTTATACTTAGAAATATGAAAATTTGCAGAAAGGCGGCATTTTACTAGTGTAGAAAACCGAAAATCGTAGAATTTTGATATCTCAACCAAAAAGGTTAATAATAGTACATTTCTATAGTTGCAGTTAGCATACCCCTGCACGCCTTAAGCACAGCCAAGGTCAAAAATATTGATGGCCAATGATAACCAACATCATTGGCAATAATATCTTTAAGTTTCAACAAACACATAATATTTAATAATAGTACATTGATTTAAAGTTAGGCATTTTGACACTATCCACACAAAAATTACACCTACCGGCCTCATATGTAGGTGTGAGTACTACTTTCATGTTGTTTTTCGTAGTGCGAATTGCAGTTATTTAATTAATCATTTTTGAAAGGGTAAACATTAGTTGGGGGCGCTGCGTCGTAATTGGCAAACTTTACCGAGTGGAAGGGGGAGGGGTCCACATAGAGGCGAAATTAAGCTAAAAAATTTTTTTTTATCGACTGGTATTATAGGCAAGTGAGGTGTCGTGAGAAAGGTAATGTTGAGTACATTCCATTTTTTCGCATTTTCTTGAAATTTGTAGAAAGGGGAATAGTGGGGGAGGAAAAAATATTAGTTCGTAATTTGCCCCCCCCCCCCCCCCCCCTGGCATCTTGAGACTGTTAGAATTATGAAAACTTACAGGAAGGTGGGTTCCGAATAGCATATAAAATGGAAAATAGTGGAATCTGTATATCTTCTCAGAATAGGTAAGTAATAGTTTATTTCTGTAGTTACAGTTAGAACACCTCTGCATGCCTTAAATACGTTCGAGGTCAAAAGTACTGATGGCCAACAATAACCAAAACCTTAGGCAATAATATGTTCTAAGTTTCGTTACAATCACGTAATATGAATTGGCATGTAAAATGTAAGTGGGTAAGACATTTTAATTATGTTTTTTTTTGTCCATCTGAGTGGTATCAAGAAGAGCAAGGAGCCGATATTTATATACCAAAATAAGCGCTTGCTACAAAACCCTCGGATTGCGGGCGTAGCCCTCTATATTCCGGTTTCATTTTAAGAAGAAAAAGTGACCGAGCCGTAAAATCAGTTTGCTGTGAAATTTGTTGGACAAGACTTTGAACTAATTGTGCGCTAGAAATTTTAAAAGAGATATTCTAACGGTAACTAATATCTCGACCGATTTGCCCTAGCATAATTAGATAGGCCAAAGGTCATTCCAATTGGCATCTCCATAGTAGTTAAAAATAACTAGAGTACAGTCTCCTTAAAAGGAGCTCATCTGTCTTGAATACGAGATTAACTCGCGTATGCACCCTACATATATACGAATATTGAAAGTGGCAGTTCGAATGACATTCAAAAAATGTTGCTAATACGTTCTAAGCGTTTTTGCTAGAAGGTCTCATTATCCCTTACTATAATAGACTTAAGACGCAATAAGTCAGGCAGAGATTCGGGACGAATTAATATGAAAATTCACACAGGCAATCATAAACGGTCTTGAAATTATTACAATTAATACAATACCAATTAATACAATACTAGTGGACGATAAAAACGCTGAAAGAGAACGAAAACGTAATTCAGTGTTCGAAAAATTAAAATCGGAACAAATTTAAATAAAAAATAAATAACTGGCGCAACAGTCCAATTTGAACCATGGCCTGAAGATTAGTTAGCATCATCTCATCTTCTACATCGTGACGGTAGGCCTTGTACAGAGGTGTGTGATCAGCAACTCGCTCAACCGAGCTATTTACCCCATAAATGGGTACTCATTTAACATCTGAGTGGGCTCATAGTCTGAAACGTAAATCCCCTTTTTCATCGAAAACTACCGCATTCAGTATGAATCGAACCGGGGCCGAGTGCGTAGCAGGTGAACGTGCTAACTGTTGTGCCATCCGGACTACATATTTTGTATTTGAAATTAATATTTTTAAGAATGAAGCCTGAGGGTGCCCAGCTATTTTATGAACATTCAGGAATGGAATATTTTTGCAATCAAAATTTCTGACAACACAAAGTAATAATTCTATTTTTAATTTAATTTATACATCTTAATCGTTTACATCTTAACCCATTGCGTCCAACCTGCTAATACTAGTCGAAGTCACACCCTGCACTCCTGCGTAGGTCTCATTTTCCTTATAAATGCGTCTGTTATGCATTCTAAGAAAAATCTCACCCGACTAGATGCTATGGTAAGAGAAAACCTGATTTCAGGCCGATCTTGTGAATAAATTGGCTGACGAATACAAAATTTAAAGAGAGCTTAAGAATCTCCGTGTCGGTCGAAGTAACAAGTTGGGTATAATGTTGGTTTACCAAGTCAGTTCAATTCTTGCCACGAATATATTTAAACAGTTATTTTTCTCGAGAGCATCGAGTTAACTTAGTTGTGAAACTGAAAAAAAAAATAATTATTGAAGTAAGGGCGGGACCTGCGTGAAAATGACCAACTAGATTGCCTTAACTCCTAGTAGAGCATACAAATTCAAATGCTGTAATTAAAGTCCCAGAACTACAACGAATGAGGATGTCATGAACATGCTACTCTTATCATCAGATCTATAAATGAACAGTGACCAAAATAGACCCAAGAAAAAAATTCTTGAAATTCATCTTGAAGTTAAGCTTTATGGTAGCGTAAATTAGTATTTACTTTTTACGCAACTGATGTACATATTTTTATTTTACATGTTAAAAATAATATAAAATAAATACAATCTTTCCTCATTCATAAAATAAAGATCAATACGAGCATGTTTATAAAACTTATTAATGGTAGTGTCGAAATGCTCCATTTTAAATTAATATAATATTATTAAATATCGTGTGGTTAATATTAAAACTGGTATACATACTCTCTATGGTGCTGCTTATTATTTTGTAGTTATGTTTTAACAGGGTGTAGTATGGTGCTTATAGCAGTTTCAACAAACCGTGAGGTGGGGTAAAAAACAAATTTTGTCCCCATACTCCTCTATGGTTGCTTTAAATTAGGAAAAAATATTAAAAATGGAATGTGCCAAGCACATCCTTTGAAATGACACCCCACACACCCGATGCGAAAAATGAAAAAAAAGAAATTGACCATAATTTCCCCTCTATGCAGTGCGGCGTAGTGCCATGAGTTTCTAGGACGCCCCCTTTTTCTTTCCTGCGACGGTGAGCTAAGAACCTTGGTCTTGTTATTGTTAATTTTAAATCCAACCGTGGTCACTTCGCTTCGAATATCTAGAGCTAAGATCCGGGATTTTATTAGAGAAAAGGCATACATTTGTGAGCGTAGCCAAGATAAGATGTATAGGTCCACCAAATTCGTCTGTGTCCTATACGGACAGTACTGCATGCAACAAATCGCCAATCACTATGAGGAACAGGATCGGTCAGAGCGAACTCCTCTCCGAATATCGAAGTCCCTGAAACCTTACCGTTATCCAGAAAGCGACATTTCGCGAAAACGTAATGCTACCCATCCGTAAAGTCGCCCATATAGATTCCCGGTTCACACTGTCGAAAGCCTTCTCAAAATCAATGAAAAGCAAGTGAAGTGAAGAGTCGTACTCAGCGCATTGCTCAATGATAATGATTCACAACGTGTTAATGTGATCGACACAGAAGAATCTTGATGTGATCGAAACCCGGCCGGCTTTTCACCGATTGTTCTTTCCAGGTACCTCTGCAAATGTTGCAATCTGTACGGCTGCCCTTTTTTGTAAGTTTGACTACCAAGCTTTCCTTCAACTCAATGGGAAAGCTGTCTGTGCTACACACTTTATCAACAAGTAGGTACAGCAACTCGGTGGTTATCCGGAGGAATCCGGTAGCCTAAACTCGCTTTAGTGCGATAATTGCTGCGACTGTTTTCTCTTTAGTCGAAGCATTTTATCGTATACACGCGTTTTAATTGCCAGCTAAATTGCGTACATGAGGGAGGGATGACTTCGCCAGTTACAAGTTACATGGTTCGAAACCCGGGAGAAATGTTCTTTCCATCGCCTCATCTGATCTTCTTCTAAGATAAGTAGCTTTTTATAACGGTCCTTCACCGGATGTTAATAGCAGTTATGACTACCTTCAAACTCCTTGATGAGATCGCGTACGGTGCTTAGGTTGTTGCTTCTTGCGACTTATGCCGGCTATCCGGGTTTGTGGCAAGGACGATATCTGCGCTGTCAATGTACGCACTTTTTATACCTTCACAGTGTTCGTTCACGTCACTACCTGGCTGACTACTTAACTGCTTTCAGTGCAAGATAGTCGTTGTACTGCTGTACGATAGTTTGATTTTTGAGTCTTGTGGTGTCGAATTTGCGACGCCTGGATCACCCGTCACTAGGATGGCGAATGGCTGCAATACGCAGTCGAATATTAGCGATAATAAGATAATGATCTCTTCCCATCCTATTATTGGCGTCTCTCTTATTTCGCACGTCCAGAAGGCAACTTTTGAATGTTTTGCTAGTTGCAAAGTGGTCGACCTGATTTTGTGTTTATTGCCGATCAACAGTATGGACCGACTGATTTTGTGGAAGTCCTTGTGCTAAAAAATATTGCAGCCTTTGAAGAGAGGGTGAAAGTTGCGGAACTCTGTAAATCTCTCATCGTTGTCTTTTCGATCACCAATAGCGTGTTTTCCAATCAAATGCCTAAGTCTATTTTATTAGCACCCACTTTAGCATTAAAATCTTCCATATTCATTAAAATTTTACCTTTGTTTGTTCTGCTCTGGACGGGGCTAGGTCAGTGACGTAGATAAGGGGGTATTAAGGTGATCAATCCCCTTCCCCATGAGTTCTAATACAATCGTTTCTATGTTGTCTTTATTTCAAGTCTCAGAAGAAAAAAAACTTGTTTCAAAATCCTGAGAAATTAAATGGACTCATAACGGTTTTAGTATGTACAAAATGCACACCGGGATAGAAATGACAAACGAATATAAAATGCGCAACTATTTTAGCGCCATTTTCAACTAATAAGAAATATGCTTATTAGACATATACAGTCTCTGCTTCTTAAAAACGACCATTAATTCATCGTGCAAAATTGGCGATTTATTTTCACACAACCACAACTATCTGGCACAACAAAAAACTTATAAACTAGATAGGCCTTGCAAGAAAACTAGATATTTACCAGACTTTGTGTTATTGAAACCAAAACTAATAGACAAAGTTGGCGAATTGCTGTTTCTAACTTAACACTCAAAACCATTGAAAACTAAAACACAAATCTATCATCAGTCAGAATATCGAAGCCCCAATCATATATGATGACATCAACCAGTTGGTTGATAAATGAAAACAGCCGAAAATATTTGGCGTCCAATGTGGAATCAATGAGATTTGATTTAATCAATGAAACGAGATGTCAAATCAACTTATTGGGCGTGATGCTGATAGTACAAAAAAAAACACAATAACCGAAACCTTCAATGCTGCACCTGAGAAAATTGACAGTCGAAAAATGATCAAAGAAGCCTGATATTACTTGACGCCCAAAGGGAATACTACAATTGCGCTAACACCTAGTGCGGCAACAGGCCTGGTTAACATTTCGCTAGCCTTTTGCCAGCATATAGTACACCTCCTGCTCATTTAGTTCATCCTGCGATAAGTCGGGAAAGGTTGTGGCCAAGGGGGAAGACAAACTTCCGAACGCTAGAAAATATGCGACGCCAGCGCTGAGTCAGCGCTTAATCTTCGCTTCACAATTGCTGACCAGCGCGTTATTTTCGTGTTTTAGAAACGGTATGCTGCCTGTTTCATTTGTCAAATGCCATGTTGAGTTTGTCATTTCACAATAAATTCAAAATTTCTTACTTTAATGAGTCGCAGGTGACATACAATACATATATCATAGCAATTTCACTTTCCACAATAAAGTTTGGCAATTACTTTAAAAACACTACTATCGGCTATACACAACACAACTGAGGTTAGAATTCTTACCTTACCTTAGCTAAGCACAAGCGTTTCTAGAGCAAATTACCATGCAGAACTAAGCACTTCTCAGTTCTGTTGTTTTAGGACCGCAACCAATGGAACCGAAATGGAAAATCGAGTTGACGCGGTATCATTAGTCACAAGACGCCAAAACCGAATCCTATTTTTGAGCGTATCTCTAGCAATCTAGATATTCAATAAGCCTCAAAGTATTCGGCGTTCAACGTAGTCTCAGTGTGGTTTCAATTAGACAATTAAACCGGAATGGGCAATTAAATTGGCGCATGGTATCATATTCACGAGACACAAAAACCGAAACTATTTTAGGCCTTACTTTATGGTTTAATATTTATTCAATTTTCTTCTAAAAGGACAGTTGCAGGTCTATGCATAGAACGTCGGTTTGCACTCAATGGATGAGTGGTCCGAATCTGTACCCAAGCACAAAAGAATATAAGGCCGACGACATATCCCCTCCCCCTTTAAAAGCTATCTACGTCACTGCGTTAGGTTGTTCATGGAAGGAATCTTCCGCCACGACATTGTCGGGCATTTGTGTGATTTTCTCAATTTGTTCCGAAATATGGAGGTCATGATCCTGTCGGAGACGGATCCAAGAGTAAGAGACAGCTTCACTACCACTACCTGTAGCTTTACCGGTGTACGACATTACAGTGCTACGCGTTGGGGAGATAAATATTCCGCTATTCCACCATTTTACCTTATACCCCCATATACGATACAATCCGTCGTCAGATCGATCTGACGATATTGTGATCGTCAGATCGATCGCATAATGTATGTGACTATGGTTGACGATTTTTTTGACAGTTCCATATAATTTTGATCGTCAGATATTTTGTGGCGATCCGTCGTCAGATCGATCTAACGATGGATCGCACCGTCTATGGCGGGTCTTAGAAACTTCCAACATATTTCATTTATTCCGCTGAAATTCACTCTCTAATTGAAAAAATCGTGCGGTTTGGGTATCTTCCAAACCAATCTTTGTTATTTAACGATAGCCAAAAGTCGTAACCGTTGAATCAGTCCTTATCCGAGGCAAAGTTTAGGTTTCGGGAGCATATAAAAGATTTCGGATGATACAAGTTGCTCGCATACACATTCTATTCTTTTTAGTCGGCTTCTACGACTCGCCGGGAAAGGCCGGGCGTTATTCTTACGGCCCACGCCACAATTTCAAATTGCAATATAAAATTTCCATCATTGTCAGCTGTAAAATCCCCTATATCTGTATATGTATTATTACCATAAACGAACCTTGGCATTATACCAACCAACAATGAACGCATTTTATATTTTCCAAGCGTTTACAATTTCGCCGGATTGATAGCTTCATTTCAAAAGGAATGTAATTATATTCAAAGTAGATGACATGGTGTGGCGGCAATCATATTGGGGCTTGATTCCGTGCCTTCTCCTATTGTTTGCTAATGTGCGGAGGTGAGGCCTCTTTTTTAAGCCAAACAATAAGATACCGCGAACAGGTGCCTTAACACGGAAACCGGTCAACGTCGTTGATGACGAGTTTTGAAGCAGACGTTAAGATATTTCGCGGTGCAGTACAGCACATGTGAATGGACTGTTCAAATATGGTCTGGTTTGGAAGATGGCATGGTGGATAGTAGCAAAACAGCTGTTTCTTCTTCTTGTCTTGCTGTAGGATGGTCATACTCGTAGAAAAAACAACAACAAACGAGTACTCAATGGTATTACCTGTATGTTGAAAGTGAAAACTTTTCTAGTGTTAATTCTCTTGTAAAAGTGAAAATATTTGGGTTTATCTTTTAAAAGCGTATTTGACTGATTACGCAGTTATTACGGCCTTCACAGTGCATATTGGACAACTGCGGTTGTTGAAATGGAGGAAATGAATCTTTGTCGATAAAATATGGAATGGTAAGCTTGTGAAAAAATCTGGTTTGGTCATCAATTTGCTGATATTCCTAAAAATATATGTCATATCAAAATTAAATATTAAGGCATTGAAAACTTGTGCTTGTGACCAAGGCACGTTTTTTTCGTTTATTGTCAAAATACAAATTTAAGGTTTGGTTTTTTAATAAAAACTTAAGTGGTTAGTCGTATCTCAAGTAAAACTAATGAGTTAACAAAAAATGCCATCGATTTATTAAAATTAAATTAAATTACTTAAAATCACAGAAAACAATAAAAATTAAACATTCAGTTTTGTAAGAGTCATAAAAATTCAGACATTTAATTAAAAATTAATAACTGGTATTTCCACCTCTGCCTGCATGCAATCAGGCATGCTGTAGACTATGCTTCCTACTTGGAGTCTTTCCAGGCGGCTACCAGAGTGGCTTTAGTTGATTAAGGGTCTGCGAAGGGTTGGAACCCGACTTAATTTTTTAGCGTGTCCCAGACATATTCTATAGGATTCATTTTAAAGCTTCTGGCTGGCTACTTCAATTATAAAATTCCTATATCCGAAAATGAGTTCCCCGCCGCCAATGAATTCCACGTAAGATAGGACATTTTATCTAAGAATCTCTTCAACATATCGCACTTAAATGCGAAACTAATTCATCATCTCTGATGGGATACCTAACTTCTTTTTAAAGGAAACACATAACTCTATATCAGTTTCTCTCGCCATTAATTTAACAACAGATTACAGGGAGGTGTTTTTCCGCCGCAGTGGAAATCATCCTAGGTCCTAATTCTGCCTCTAATCTAAATGTCCCTTTTATCATCTTTTTCCAAACTCCTTAAGAAGATTGTTTTCAACAATATTTGCGATAATTTTGAATATTTCATCCGCCCTGAACAGGACGGGTTCTACAAAAATAAATTGATTGTTATCTTAGTTGACTTCGTTAACTATGTTTCCAAATTATTTTACTGATTTCGTAAAGAGCTTTTGACAGTGTTAGTCACAAAATTTTACTAGATAAATTTGTCAATCACTCTTCTTTTTCCGCCATACCTTGGTTTATAGCTTATCTTCCATCTTCATGACCAGTCATTTAGAGTTGTTTTTAAAAATTTAATTTCTTCCGCTTATCATCTACAGACCTGGGCATTGTTTTTGACACTAGACAGCGCTTCACTGATCGTGACTCCTGTATTATAGGCACCAGCATTTGCTGGTTTCATTTTGCGCTGTTCCTGTAACTTTTAGTCCATACATAATTGCGTGAATTTATTTGTGTCAGTTATACGTAGTATCTTAGAGTACGCTGCCGTTAGATTTCCTTCTACTTCTGTGTCTTGTGATGCATTAGAATCCATCGAAAGAAACTTTACTAGAAACTTTATATTCCACTAGGGTTGAACTAACTAACAAATATTATCAGATTTAAAAGACGTTTGTCCGGAAAAACTCGTAAGGAAAGACGTCGCCGCCGCCCTATACTCGTTTGCCTTAACCCCTAGTGGGGTATAGTCCGTCAACTATTTCATGTGGCTTACCTGACGCTTCGTTGGCATAAACTAGATTCGAACGATGTACGTTGCCAGCATGCATCCCCTGCTCCCCCATTTAGCCGCTTACCTGCGACAAGTCGGGAGATATTGTAGCTTATTATTACGCCCCGCACCACAGGGGAAGACAACACAAACATACATGGCCTCGAACACCGTGAACGGGACTTGAACCCGAAACGACGGTATTCATATGACTGACGCCTCTATGCACTAAGCTACCGGTCGCCTCAAAAACACGGAGTGCATTCAACAAAGCTAGGTGGTCCGGTAAGGCGGAAGACTGGGATCGAAACAAAATGGAATTGTCTCTCTTCTAAAAGAAGATAAAACGAGCCAAAGGTGTCTCATGGAGAGATTTCTATGAGAACATTGAGGGAAGTACTGAGGTTGTCAGACTCAAGCAGATCCTAAGAGTAACCTCAACTCTTTACAAAAAAAAATCTGACCATTAGTACAAAAAAAAATTCAACTCAAAATCTTTCTAATTTCTTACGGTGCGCACAAAATAGCAATCGAAAACGGTGATTTTTTTCAACAAGAGAAAGGATTTTGATTCCTGATGACACGTTTCGTTTTTCCAGGTGTGGAACCTTTTTCCTTTGGAAAGCACTAAAATAAAAAGGAAAACTTTTCTTGCACACTGGCCGTATTCAAATGGCCGTCCCGCCAATACTAAGTCCAGTATCAAACATGCTGGAGCAAATATCCAGAGTACTACTAAGCCTAACGGGCCGGTCTTATCAGTCCTCTCCCAAAGAAAGTTGCTTATCATGTACAGGAACAGCTACCATTTCGTTTTATCACCATACCGTAAAAGCATCATCAACCTCTCTGTTACCACTACATGCTCAGCTCCTTATGATAATGGTTTCTGGTGCGTCAATAAGAACATAATATTATACAATATAATTGCATGATGCATCTATGCACACAACACTCCAACACTAATGAACGCAATTACTGCCAATAGAATTAGGGAGTTGCGTATATAGTTGCATAGTTGACATGTGGAGACAACAGAACAGTATGTCTATATCTACCACAGAATTAAATAAAAATTTGTAATATTGTTGACTGCAGTCTAGAGCATGTAAGCAAGAACGTACATATTACAAAAGCCTCGACATCTTAGGTGCTCTCAAGAGGTAGCAGAGGTGGCAAGTACCGACTCGTTGAATCAGCTGATTCAATTTAGCGGTGGTCACTTGGCAGCTCTAATAAGCCAGCGGAGGATGACAAATGAGCAACCCTCTTACCTAAACTAACTTAATCTAACATTCAACTACAAACTTGCATACTGCCTATACTCCTATCGCCTAAGCCTTCTTCAGTTACTGTCTATGAAAAAAAATATTTCCTTAGAAGTTGTGTAATGGATTTGTTAACTCATCAATTTTACTAGACATTAATTCTCGGGCTCCTTACCACAATACACGTTCGGTTTGCAATTTTTGATTCTACCCTTTCTGTTTATGTGATCTATGAGACACTTTGGTAGATTGGAGCTTGGTTCCATACCTGCGTCTTTTAATACATTGAAGCGTATTCTGATACAAAAGCTGAAATAATCTGAGCTCAATATGTCAACCTATTTAAACATTTAAACCTCAAATCTTTTTACTTACACTTATTTTAATCGATACTCTACCATCAAAAAAAATAAAAAGAGCTACAAAGGCAACAAATCACAAAGCTGTACCATGGGATGAGGCGTGAATGTAAAAAATAAAGAAAAGAAATTATATTATACAACCATGTATGTGAAAAATTAATAAATTTTTTATTGCAGTAATTTGTAAGTAAAAATCCGTATCTAAAACTCAACCATAATCTCCGAAAATAAAAAAGAATTCGCATGTTGCGGGAATTATCAAAATCTCTATGCCGCACCACCGCCGAATTAATTATATTAGTATATGATCAAATCATACAGTGTACACCGTCTCTTGAAAATCCAGCGTTAAGTTCATTACCAAGTAATGGTAATGATCCCCAACAATACGATTACATTGTTATGCTTATCATAAATCCACTAGCCTTCATTTGTATTGTGGAACTCAAATGTTTTGAACAGTTTCGGTCTCTAAATCATTTTCACTTTCAACTTTACAGCATTCACATGAGACATGCTTGTTACTTCATTTCCGCTTATCATTACTATACATAGAGATGTATCTTTGATCTTACACCTAAGTGTATAGCGTGGACATAGCTGCAATCATGCCCGATATAGTAGAGTGCACTCATTTCAACGACGAACTTTCAATTGCATTTGGTACTGACAAGTCGTGACTTAGGTTTGATTATTGCATTGTTATAAATAGTAGTACTTGTTCCTTTTATCTGCCAGTGAATGTGTTTTATTTTTACCTTTTTCAAGTTATTTCGATTACTTTCACTGGAAAGCAATCGATATCAGTAACAACAAGTGTAAAGTGTTCTTCAGTACTACGTCTACAATTAATAATTGGCGAAGTCTGAAACTATTACCGATATGTATATGGAATGTAAAATAATCTATCATGGGAAAGGACATCGTTCCCAGAGTAGTAAAAAAATCATGTATCATAAACGAGCATGAACAACTATGTATATAAAATACACATCAAATACATAAACATTTTGATATTAAAATTATATTCAACACGTTTGTTAGAAGTTCGTGAAAAGAATATAAAACAAATACAGGAATGCACAAGGATACACCGCCGGACTTTTATTTTCGTAGGAACTTCTTCAATTTTTGAAGGCAAACTTCTTCAAGTAGAAACAGAAACCAAAATGTTACCCATAGAATCTTTGTCAAATTCCTCGTATCTGAATAATGTGTCATCGATCGGCACTCCCACAGAAATATTTATACAATATCATCAAAATCAAAAGACTTAAGCCAAAAACTTGATGCTAGTAACTTGGTGATGATCGGCGAATCTTGTTAAATGTCACCCAATTGATTCATTAAGGTAAATACGTACTTGTGCGTTGGCTGCTACGCTTTCGCTTATGGGTGTAAGGCGAATACCAAAAAAAAAGAAACAAAAACTGTATTCATATTTTACATATGATAATTGAAATTTGCCCGTTTTTCTAGTACTTAAAATCATTTAATAATATGATTACACAATAACTGAAGAAATTCACAGAAAATTATTATCTAAGAATGCTACATCCATACAATGCAGCAAAGAGTGGGAAACCTACTTGAATAGTTGACTTGCGGTGCACGAAAAGTCAGTAAAGTTTAAAGATACTATTCATTCATGATGAAGGAAAGAGATTTTATAACAATGCGGAAATAATAATTTGATGTAGGTGTGTACTTGTTGCTAAGCATAAATCACAGCCTCAAGGCTTATTGGTGTCGTGTGTAAAACCCACATCCAATAGATAGGACCTTTACACAAATATTATGAAACACTGAAAAATAACCCGTCATGGATATTTAACGTGATTTTACCCGGTCTTCTTAGGACACACAACTACCAACTTAATATTGGTGGCGGAAGAAGAACGGATGGTGTGCGTGGGTTTGGGTATTTGCAAATCTAAATCTTAGGAGTCTGCTTTACACATACTATAGGTATAATGCAGCAATTACATTGCCGGTAGAAGCAATCGCAGTAGCAGCAATATCAACGTCCACCTGTTCAGTTAGAATGCACTTACTCCCTTTAAGCGAACTATATTGGGGCAGTAGCAGAGACTGCAGCATCGGCAGATCAGCTTTCCATCCAAAATTCTACAATGCTTCTTTAGTGCCGGGATCTATCGGCATGCTGCGGAAGCTTTTGAAATGTCATAAAAAAAAAATCTAAAAATATTCCCTTCCGGATTACAATACTTTTGTGATTCTAAAATTGACAGTTCACGGTACATTTTGCCGGAGGGGAAAGCATATGGAGGAGAAATCGAAAAAGTCAGGTCCTGACTTTGCTTTGAGAACCGCGACCAACGTGAGACTCGATTCCACAGTAGTTCTTGCTGCTTTCTATCGGTTTGCAGTCTTAGCAATCACCTTAACATTCACAAGTGCCACCGAAAATCTGATTCGCACATACAAAAATTTATTTAAATGAATAAATTTGACATTTAATATTTACATAAAGGATTGTTGTTTTTATTACTATATAAAAAAAATTGTCTTGTCTACTAATTTTACATTGATTTTTAAATTTTTAGTTTTGTGTACATATTGTATTATTATTATAAATTCAAGGGGTTTGCTGCAAAAAAGGAGGTAGCTCTATTTCTGTAAATTTTTTTGGTAAGTGCTCGAAAACGTCTGGAAAATCAAAAAAGTTATGCAAAAATTCCAAATTTTACAAATTTGCTCACTTGTATCGCATATCACGATCCTATTTTCACTCAAAAATATATTGTGCATCCATTTTTCAACCGTTTTTTTTGCGATCTGTCGAAAATTTTACAGAAATGGAGTTTCCTCCTTTTTGCAACAAACCCCTAATTACAATATTAAATAATATGTTACATTTACGTACTTTTAATTCAATTGCGTTTTTAGAATTAAGTGAGTTAGAGAGACTATTATTAATATGCAGGGTGTCCCGCGTAGGGTGGACAATACAAATACAAAGTGTTATTCCACAGTTCTTTCGAGGAAAAATGGTACAGAATTAGCATATCTTCAACCGTTACCAAGGTAGAACTGTTTTTATGATTGTCATCAAAAACCGTGACCTGCCAAACAAACTCAAAATTTACCACTTCCCCAATCAACAAATCTGAGATTTGACATCACTTTTTAAAACTACATAAAATTTCATATAAAACGTTTCTTTCCCTTTTTCGGTTACTTCAAAGATACAACCAACCAAACTTTGAAGAAATTTCACAAACAGAACTGATACTTTATTTTAATATGTAAAACTTTTAGCGTAAAACCAAAGAAATAAATAATTAGATAGCTCCGAGAAAGGAAATTTTTTGTTTTGATTTGCAAAATTTTCCATTTTCATCATTTTATCTAGATTTTCCACATTGTAGTAGTTTGTAGTTTTATTTCAAAAATTGAATTTTTCTTTTCTCGCAATTAAATTGGTATAAGATTATTCCATCCTAACAATGCAAATCGATCAGTTCGAGAGCTCACTTTTTTGTATGTAAAATAATATAAATTAAATTAAGAAATAAGCATGGGTACTTCTTAGAACGATGTGATTGTCCATAAAGCATTCAATAGCTCAATTTTTGAAATAAAACTAGTATCTTATTCATGCGAAAATTCTAGAAAAATTGTTTTCGACTTTCATTGTTAGTTCTACAACTGCCAGAAAGTAAGAAATTAGGATGGAATGAGCTCATAACAATTTCATCGTGAGAAAAGTGAGATTCAATTTCTGAAATAAGACTACTAAAACCTTAATCACGTGGAAAGTCTAGATACTTGTACGTAAAATAATTAAAATCAAAAATTTTAAAACCAAAAACAAAAGTTTTCCTTTCTCCGAGCTACAGCTAATTATTTATTTCTTTGATTTTTACGCAAAAAGCATAAAATATTAAAATAAAATATTAGTTTCATTTGTGTTTTCTTTTTACTATTCTAACTCGCGTGGTTTTGCAATTATTGCGTTTCTAGTGAGATGGACTTAGTAGTAGTCGATTCGTTCTACATCAAGACCACGTTTTTTCCCTTTAAATATGAAACATTCGTAAATTTTCAAATCTAAGTCCTTAATCTTTACATGTTGTTCGAAAGCTACCATAATGGATCAACTTTTATCAACTTTGCAGAATTGTCAGTTCAAAGTACTGTTACATTATTAGCTTCTGAATTTAAAAAAAAAAAAAAAAAAAAGATTTTGAAATTTCTTCAAAGTTTGGATAGTTGTATCTTAGAAGTAACGGTGAATTCTGCAATCAAGGAAAAACTGTTTTATATGAAATTTTATGTAGTTTTGAAAAGTGATGTCGAATTTTGAATTTGATGATTGGTGAAGTGGCAAATTTTGATTTTGTTTGGCATTTCACTGTTTTTAATAAAATCACAAAAACAGTTATATCTCGGTAACGGTTAAAGATATACTACTCAATTGCCCTAACCCCTTGTGGGGCATAGCGCGTCAACTGTTCCATGTGGCCCAGTTGACGTTTCGTTGGCATAAATTGATTTCAGAGAATGCAGTTGCCAGCATGCACCTCCTGCACATCCATGGCCACGAACGTCGTCGTGGACGGGATTCGAACCCGAAACGCCGGTAGTCAAACATGAGACTGATGCCTCAACACACTGCGCTACCGGTCGCACCCAACGAGGGACACTCTGTATATTGCTTCTTATATTGTTAATTTATTTTTATTATTATCAATATCCACTATCAATATTCAATCCAATATTAATGTTATCGAAATTCATTTTATGATTTTCTTCTAATTGTTGTTTACTAATTTTACTAATGATTATTATTAGCCATTCTATTCTTATTTTCATTTATTCTTGTTATTAAGTGGTGAGTTGTTGACCCATAATATTCTTTTTTTTTATAATTATTATCATCTTGGCAAGGAAGTAAACTGCATTTTGTAATTTTTTTTTCTACTTTATCCGTATAAATTTCGTAATTTATTATTATGTTTAAAAGATGTTACTATGTGTACATCTTCATTCATTATGTATTATCTGAATTATAGAGAAATTTATTTCTTAATTATTGCAGAAGATATCAGTGAAAATATGTATTCGTAATTAGTAAAAATGCCACTAGTACCTTTATTGTAACTTGAACAAACACCAATGTATTACATTGTAATATTATCAGTTTATAATACAATAGTGTGTAGCTATGTCACTTCTTAATAATTGGTTGTGTTAATATCGCCGAATCGTTGTTTTTTTTTGGCAAAATTAAACTGAACCCAGACTATTAAGAAACCGAGTACGTAAGGATCCTAATGTCATTAGTAGAGGATGCACCCATTAGACGAACGGATCTTTTTGTAACTATGGTCTCATTAAGGAATGCGGGTTGTATATTTCTTAAAATTAACGCAACAGTCGTAAAGAGAGAGTATGTATTAAGAAGAAAGACAGTTAATTCATAAATTTACCATTTTCGGAAGCAAACAATTAAATGAAAATAAAATACATATTGCAAAATACGCCTAAATTTGTATTCTATCCACGAGCGAACTTGTTCTTTTTCCACGTTTTTACCATTTTCTAGCATACTATATGTGATATAAATATATCATACTGAAGTCGTTCATTCATCAAATTAAAGATAAAATTAATAATAAATTATCTACAAATTTATTTTTAATAAATTTCTTCATAGAATGAGTACGTTTCATGATATTTGGAAAGATATATGAGCGTGAGGAACATTTATGACTTTTTAACAAATTTTGAACAGCTGCTTCTCGGAAAGTTCTGAGCGTACTGATCTAAATGTGGTATGGAAGTTTAGCCAATTTAATGTACTTCAGAAAAATTATTATTAATTTTTTTTTAATATGAGTTGGCTTCTGACTCAAAACGGGCCAACTTTTAGCAGAAAAAGGTTTTACAGAAAATTCTGGTTGACAAACCTCGGATTCATGTTCAGCACCCCAAAAAAATTATGAAGGTACACAAAAAACAAAAGTGTTCTAAAATATTCCCTACCAAAACCAGGTCCCAGGTGCTTAGACTATAAGTATTTCCTAAAATTTTCCAAAGCCAGAATTTGCATCTAACGTGCTTCCCAGCTCTTGATCCGCCACTGATTATGGATACGTTGAATCTTATCAAATTTAACTGTTACCCAACTACTATCATATTAATAACGAAAATTCGATAAACGTGAAACTCTTTGACCTCGAATCTTATCCACCATACAATTATGTATTGATCTTTAAGTTGACCAGTTTTTTGCTAACCGCAGCTGTACGATTTCAGCTGTTAAACCTTATACAATGGATACGTTATGTTCATAAGCTTTGTTTTCAAATATTTTCAATTCTAGTAACATCTGTCAATATTACTGAAGAAATACAAAATCATCGATCAACCCTAACAGCCATTCCAAATTAACAATAGTCCAAATGCAATCTTCCGTAAAAAGAACTATCAAAAACCAATATGACACAATAATAACATACAAACATACAAACATATAATAGACACAACTAATGTGTAAATTTGATTACCATGCATAGAAAACTGCATAACGTTTGGACTATTATACAGTATTATTAACAAAGTTGAATGATTGATTATGCCATTTTCTGAGCTTCTCAATTGATATTCAATTCTTTCACAATATGTGCTTGCCCTCATGTTTATGATAAATGCTGGTAAACTGTACAAAACTGATATTTTATCAAACCGCAAAGAATGGTTGCGTCACAACAAAAGCTCATCAATATGGATATTCATAATCATAATAAAAAAATGTACTCACGCGTACATTGCAGTTATGACGACCTCTAAATTCACTTTCGCCCACGCAACATAACCCCGTACCCACTTCAAATCAATGGACGGACAATTTAGCTAAGGTAAAAACACGCTCATAGTAAATTGCCTGGGTCATGTATTCTGCATTAAATATTTAATAAACAATGAAGGGTGGTTAATATACGCTCAGGTAAACACACAGTCGTTAAGTCATTATCACAGTGTATTGACTTGGCGGATTTGATCATGACACCAAAAGACTTCCAACAAACTGGCCACTAGCAAAAACCTCATTGATTTCCGATCAACTCGTAATTTAATGCAATCCGAAGCAATTGTTCGAGTCAAGTGTAATTGGACAATTGAAGTCCGCAGACAAAACAAAAGCTCATAAACTTTGTGGTCAAGCCCAGACCATGCCCGATCCGAACGTGGCACTGTGCACAGATTGTACATATTCGATGTATTCGGGGCTGACTGGCCAATTTCCATCTATGGGAGAACTTCACCTTCTTTTCGGGACCTTGAAACTTGGATTTCGCTGTCACACTTGACACGAGTTGCATTATTGTCAGCTAATTTTAATGCTGGTTATGGAATAATGTTATTTTAGATTACGAATTGATCGTTACATTGATTATTACTAACTGGAGCTTGTTAAGTGTCAATAAAGAATGTAACATAACAAAAGGCGCGTTCTTAACCTGTATAGGTTAGTGAAATAACACGCAATACAAGAACAATGCTACCCTTTACAGGTAACGCTTAACCTGATAATTTATCGAGGGCTAATCCTGACCTCAATAGCACACAAGTAAAGCTTTTATTTAGGGCGCATCTACCGGTTGCTAGAAGAAGTTCGCTTTCACCTAATTCACCTCAATTAAATTCAATCATCATCATCGTGGCGCGACAGCCCGACGTCGGGCCTTGGCCGCCTGGATCATTGTCCTCCAATTATCTCGGTCACGTAACCGCGTCCTCCAATTTTGGGAGCCCAGCAGCTGCGCGGCGTCCACACCTACTGAGCTCTCCCAACGAGATCTCGGTCGTCCTCGCAGTCTCGCTCCGTCGACTCGTTCTGCATTCATTACTCTCTTAGGCATGCGATCATCGTCCATTCTTTGTACATGCCCTGCCCATTGAAGTCGTTGTAGTTTGACGATTTTCGAGACTTGCAGCTCATCGTACATTTCATACAACTCATGGTTGTACCGGATGCGCCATCCATCTCGATCGCAAACAGCCCCGAAAATTCGCCGTAGAACCTTACGTTCGGAAGTGTCTAGCATGTTTTCGGAGGCTTGAGCTAGGGTCCATGCTTCGCAGCCATAGCATAGCACTGGTCGTATAATGGTTTTGTACACGCGGAGCTTCGTGTTTCTGTGCACATGTTTCGATTTCATTATGGGGAGAACCGAGAAAAAAGTCTTATTAGCTAACTGTATCCGTCACTTGATTTCGTCAGTTTCGTTGGCGTCCCTTGACAGGTTGCAACCCAGGTAAATGAAGTTGTTCACGAACTCGATGTTGAGGTCCCCCACATTGATGCTCGGTTGTGCAGGTGTCCTTGTCACCGATTGCATCATTATTTTAGTTTTACCCTCGTTAATACGTAATCCAACTTCCTTTGCAGCGGTATCAAGCGTATGCAGAAGTTCTTCTGCGTCAGCCAATCTTCGGGACATGATGTTGATGTCGTCGGCGTACGCTGCTAATTGTGTCGACTTGATGAGTAGCGTCTTGCTGTTGTCCAAATTCATGGCCCGAATAACGTATTCCAGTGCTAGGTTGAAGAGCGTCGGAGCCAGTCCATCGCCCTGTTTCAAACCAGTGCGTGTTTCAAATAGATCAGTAAGTCTATTCTGGATCCTGACTTGTGAGACGGAGTTGGTCATCGTCATCTTTGTCAGTCGCACTAATTTTGCTGGTATACCAAATTGCAGCATGATGTTGTACAGTACTCCACGATCGATACTGTCGTATGCCTGCTTGAAGTCGACAAAGATTTGGTATACGTTTACGTTGTATTCCCAGCACCTCTGGAGTATCAGTTTGACTGAGAAGAGCTGATCGGTTGTGGAGCGACCAGGTCTGAAACCGCTTTGATATTCGCCAATGACTCGTTCTGCGTACGGTTTTATTCTATTTTCCAGAATTTTCGTCAAAATTTTATAAATTAAATTCAATGGGATTCCAAATTTTTCCCAACTGGAAAAGTGACTTTTGTCGGAATATTAATAAGTTTCTTCTATTACAGTAGCATTTGATAGGTTCAATGCTTGCTCTGGATGTAATAGAACGAAGTTTGTTTTTAATATTTTTCAAAGAGTGGAATTATCCCACCACTTGAATTCCAAACTTCATCTGAGACAAAATCCATTTCAAATCAAATACATGCCCTTACCCTGTATGGTCACCTACATCGTTTTTTTGCACAAAAGCTCGAGGCAACTACCCTGGATAGCTGAAAAAGAACGCGCATTCAAATCGCTTGTGACAGATCAGTTTCGAAATTCAAGTATATAAAAAATCGTATTAAAAAAAATCGTTCGATTATTTTGTACGAAATGATCAATAAATAAATGTTTATTAACAAAATAAAGTGTACACTTGATTAATTTCATGTCATCAACATTTTGAAAAATTGTCTATCCAGAAATCACTTATTACTACTGAATCATAAAACAAATTACGTGATTTGGGCCCTTTTTCCTAAAAGCCCGGGGTCTGTTTAACCCCCCCCCCCCCCTCTCTGCTCCTGACCACCGAGTATATTAGCGTTGCATTATGATATTCAGAAAATTGTTGTTATTAGTAAGTGGGTAATGGTTTCAATAATGCTATACAAATCTTCCATTGATGTTTGCAAAGCTTTGATTTTAAGAACTATTATTAACCCCCAACTTTAATTGATTTAAAGTAAACCTTCCAAAATATATACCTTTTTATGAATATCTTAAATTTTAACCCTTCTCGTACTTTTACTTTCAGGGTCCCGAACATCCGGAGCACGTTGGAGAGATTTTTCAGGACGAAAAGAATTTGGCTGCAATTTTAATGCGCCGTCAGGTTGAAACTGGTGATCTAATTATGGTAAGTTTTTAGTAAATTTGAAATTATTCAGTCTTCAAGAAAGATCATTGGGATCATTATCAGTGAAAGCTATAACACGTTTAATCAGGCCCGTCTCCGGGGGTGTTCAACCAACACCCTGCAAAATAATCCTGGAAAAAATGTCTTCTATGTAATTAACAGCAACATTCAAACGATTAGTAGACTCCTCTTGGTACATGCTTAGATAACTACATAAAGCAATACTTTTACTTGAAAAAGATACAATTCTTCTTTAAGGTTAATTAGTTAAATAAGATTCCTTGTTCGCTTGAATCGTAGTATATGTCCATTGGTTAGAAGAATGATGAAACATTCGGAATATGAAAAATATTGCGGGTACCTTCCATTAGAGCTTCTCATAGAAAGTAGCCAACCGGAGAACTATCCCCAATATAATTGGAAACTTCCCTAAAGCCAATTAACTTGTAGATGTTCCAGCGGAAACTCCCACCGAATTTCAAGCTTGTCATTAAAAGACGGCTTTACGAATAGAAGGTATACCGCATACTAGCAGCTGCACCATCCAAAAATTATGCTAACGAAACATCAACAAAGCACTGCTAGAGATGTTCCTCTTTAGTTAGGCAGATTGTAAACGCATATTTAGACGGTTAGTTAAATTATCTATATGAGAGGGAACTTCACCTGAAGTTACACTGTTCAAGACTGCGGCGTTCTTTCCATCGCCTCATTTACTACTTAATTGCCCTAACCCCTTGTGGGGCATAGCGCGTCAACTGTTCCATGTGGCCCAGTTGGCGTTTCGTTGGTATAAACTGGTTTCGGAGAATGCAGTTGCCAGCATGCACCTCCTGCACTCTGCACATCCATGGCCACGTATGTCGTCGTGGACGGGACTCGAACCCGAAACGCCGGTAGTTGAACATGAGACTGATGCCTCAACACACTGCGCTACCGGTCGCCCCCTACCGGTCGCCCCATCGCCTCATTTGATCTTCCTTCAAGATTTCCATCATTTTTTTTATCATTATCCTTTACCGGATGTTGGCAGGAGTTGTAAACTACTGGATGACAAAGTATACGGCGTTCAAATTGTTACTTTTTGCGGTTTCATCTGCTGAGTCTAAAAGAGAATACGCATGAACTCTTTCATCGCGTCGCACACTACGCTGAACTTCTCGAGCTTTCTAATGGTAAAGGAGATCGATGCTGCTTCGATTATCGTCTGATCATCATCATCATTGTGGCGCAACCGCCTGGGAGACAAACAGCTGGATTTTTTAGTAGAGCGGTGTTCAGTTTGCGGCGGCTGGATCTTTCGACGCTAGCGATCATAAGATAATAGTCTCTTCCCATCCCAGTATCGGCACACTTCTTGTTTTGTACATCCAGGAGACTACTCTTGAATGTTTTACTAATGGCAAAAAGGTCGATCTGATTTTGTGTTCTGCGCCGATCCACAGAGGACCAACTTATTTTGTGGTAGTCCTTATGCTCAAATATAGTACCACCGATGAAGGGGCTCTGAAAGTTGCAGAACTCAGCAAATCTTTCACCGTTCTCATTACGATCACCAAGACCGTGTCTCCCATCACATGTCTGCGCTAACTTTTGCATTCAAATCTCCCATAACCATTATAATGTCACCTTTAGGTGTTCTGCTCTGAACGACGTTTAGTTGTTCGTAGAAGGAGTTTTTCGCCAAGACATTGTCATGTTCAGTTAGAGTATAGCATTGTATTACTGAGATGTTCCTCATTTTGGTCCGAAACCTGGCGGTCATGATTCTGCCGGAGACCGGATCCCTGGTTAAGAGACAATTTCGTGCGGCTATGGTTAAAAGGAGCCCCACACTTGACTCACGACCACTACCGGTAGCTCTATCAAAGTACAACAGTATACAGTTGGAGAAATAAATTCTTCGCTGTTTCACCATCTTATCTCACTAAGTCTTAAGTTGTTAATTTATACCTTAGAAATTCACTCTCTAATTGAAGAAATAGTGCATTCTGGAGACCTTATGCTCCATTGTCCACGAGAGTACGCACACCCCAAAATCCAATCTTTGTCATTGAACGACAGCGAAAAATCATAAGCGTTGAGTCAGTCCTTTTTCGAAGCATAGTTGAAGTTTCGTTAGCATAGAGAAGATTTGGAATAGTGCAAGTTGCTGGCATACAAATCCTGTCCTTTGTTTGTCGATTTCATCTACAGGCCGTCAAAGGGAAAGGCCGTGGTATTATTCTTACGGCCTACACTAACAGGGGAAATATTCACCTCTACCAAATTATCGCACCGCCATTACTGGTGGCTTGACTTGGTTAGCAATGGTCAGTGACCACTGCCAGAGGGCGCCCACGAGGAAGACTATGAAAAAAGAATTTTTGCCCCTCAAAATGGACAGGTACATATATGCTGGCAACATTCATCGTCCGAAACCAGTTTAAACGAAAGGTCAACTAAGCCACATGGGAATGGTTGACGCACTATGCCCCACTAAGGGTTAGGGAAAATAGTAGTAAGACATTTTTGTCTATAGCGACGTATCGTTCTGGGGAAAATAAACAAAAGTATCGTTTAAAAAAATGAAACCTTTGCTGCCGCGTAAGTCTTTAAATAATACTTTTCCGAAATAACAACAATGTTGTAATACATTGTTTGTCCCTAAAGAAGCCCCGGGGCTACAACCGCGCCGTCGTGGCGGTGTCACGCGGCTACAGTTCTCCCTAACGGACTAATTCCTATGCGACGACTGAGACAACTACAACCGCGTGACTATAGTCGATTTAGTCTGGAACGCACCAAGTACGCCCATTGCTATGTGATTGTTTATCGGTTGAAAAAATTCTGCTCTAAACGCGCAACTGTTGTCGCCTGAATTGTCTAGTAGGACGCTTAAGGAGTAGTATTAAAAGTTAACATATATAAACTCAAAATTGACTGGAAAATGGCCGGTTATTGTGGTGACACAGAGAGGCTGTGATCCAATAAACCTACATTCTGAACTATGGGACCGACCTTTATAATTATATTATATTATTAAAAATTATAATTACCTACTTAACATTTTTCAAGGACTATATGCATAGATGTTTTGATTGTTCATAAGTTAATCATGCCCACTCATAATCGAAAGAACGATTCTATAGTTAATAAACTAACTGTGTAAATCAAATAAATTTAAACATTTTTAACTAATAAACGAATAAATACAACAATTTTACTCTCAAGATATTATATAAGAGATTATCATTGTTGTGTTGCACATTGCGTCTTGTACTCTGCCACAAAATCTGAATGAATGGACAACACAAAAGAATGGCCGGCAATCTGCAAATCAACTTAACTCGTACTCGTACGTTTTGCCAAGTGCTGAGTTATTATAACACAGTCATATACGAGTGGTAGATACTATACATAATTATTTCACCTTGACCGACTTACGTGAGAATTAAGAATACAAATCCAAGTTGCCCAAGGCAGGTGTTTTCGCAGAGTTGGTGGTAAACTTAGGTGTATGGGCACAAGTCACCACAAGCCACTCTTTCTCCCTCACTTGTAGGTTTCTAAAGCATCCATCCACGCGTTTAATACCGCAGAGTAACTTGCGCGTGCTCTTCGATTAAGCAAAAATTTAACGTTTGATGTCGACCAAATTGTGGCTAATTCGTATAATGAAGCAAGTGGTACTCATATTGTGGTCAAGTTGTTTGTTCTTGAAAGTGATCTTATAGAAACGTTCTAGTCAGACATAGTCATATAGGTATGTTTAATAAATCATATCACGGCCGTTCAGTATCAATTCAAATTCAAATATTTGGAATGACACTAAAAAAAAACAATTTACAGATTAGACACAAACAAGCTGATTCGATAAGATCGGTCTAAAACGATTTGTTGGATTTGAAATGTAATCTGTAGTGATCAAGTAATCAATCTTATTTTGAAATTCATCTAGAAGTTGGAGGACTTCAAGTTGGTTGATGGCTTATTCAACCGACATGGAGCCAAATTATGTTGGAATGACCCCACGCAGGTGTACACCGATAGAAAAATAAGTCGTAAATTTATTGTTGAAGAAAAATGCAATGAAATACGGAAGGTTTATAATAATAAGTAATCCACTTGATCTTTACATGCGGTATTAGTGCCAATACTATTGTACTTTAAAAATAATACAGAGTTTCCCATATTTTTTTAAGGTAATTTTTAACTGATTTCTGAAGAATTAATCAGTTATTCGACCCTCCCTCGATAACGAGTTTCTACCCCGGAGTTAGTTTTCTTTACGTTTCATGACCCCAGGAATCGATTGGCCTCATTAGATTTTTTTAGTGTCATTTATATACATACATATATATGTATTTTATTATATTTTATATATGGGTGGTTCTACAGTAATTGACGCAAAAATGTATTTTTTTCGGCAGAAATGTAATTTGAAAAAATAATAATCCTCAAGCACTTTTCTGCAACAGATAATTCTTCAGATCAGACCGACCAAAGGAACAACTCGTTTCATCATTTTAAGAGCTTTTTTAATATACTAGCCTCGTTCATTCGATGAGTCATTTTAAAATAATAGTAGCTCATTAACAGTCTTCTTTAAATTCATTAATTGAAAAATATATCACAAGCTCATTACCACGGCATTCATCATTACCGTGGACTTTGTCATTTCCGTGAAGGATAAATATCCACGGTCATGACGCCACGATAACGACGCCACGGTAATAACATTTTTGAAGTTTCTTTGAATTTCTTCTTTTATTTTATAATACTGTTTGAAACCTTTAACGTATTTAATTTAACGAATATTACTTTGAAGCGAATATACATAAACAAAAAAACTGCATTTAATACGAAATTATCAAAAAGTACTTACCGTGGACATTACTGCTCAATAGGATCCTTTAACAAATTTTAATTTTGACAACCTCTTTCTAAAATTTGCACTTTACTTGAGC
Organism: Chloromyia formosa; assembly: GCA_964017055.1. Taxonomy (NCBI): domain Eukaryota; kingdom Metazoa; phylum Arthropoda; class Insecta; order Diptera; family Stratiomyidae; genus Chloromyia; species Chloromyia formosa. The sequence goes on along the minus strand of OZ024815.1, from coordinate 26,035,362 downwards.
TCTAATTGTTTACTGAGTCAGGCAAGTTGGGATAACATGGCCACGAACGTCATCGTGGACGGGATTCGAACCAAAAACGCCGGTATTCAGACATGTGACTGAAGCCTCTACGCTCTGAGCTACCGGTATGCCTTACCCCGTGTGGGTTTCACGACATCCCTGTGCGGTCAATCGTGAGTCACTCTACAAGTTGGTACACCTGATGCTTATTTCTCGGGTGATCTCTACTAGTCTCGGTACATCGTCTGTGCTCCGCCACGTAAGTAGGGGTACTCCCCAAAATGGTTTTCTATCTCCCGTTCCTTGGAATTTGGCAATCAATAGGTTGTTTTTAAATCTGAAAGGGTTGGAATGCAAAATCTTACGTTTATGCGGTCGATATAACCATCCCGGGTAAATTTCTCTGTGTCCCAAGCGGTATAATGTAGAATGCAAAACTGGGCTGTGCAGATTAGGGTCAGATTAAATTCGCATGAAACAGATCTTGTTTTTTTTCTTCACTAAAAAATACAGACTACTTTCATTTAACCCACCATTCTTGGAGGATGTTTACTTATAAAGAAAAATTTCTTGGTTTCATCTTAGATAAAAAGGACATGTGGTAAAGACAGCTATTTCACTATACCGGTACTCATTCAAAAAGGCTATAGGCAATAAATGGGGGCTAACAGTCGAAAATGGTTTTCTGGTTCTCAGACAAATAAAAAATAAATAAATCGTCCAGTTTGGACATTCAGCTAATGCTTCATTAACCTTGACACTTGATTTCAGCACACTCTGCATCTTTTTCACATTACTTTTAAATAATTTATGAGTATCTACGTTTTCAAGTTTAAAGTTCTTAAAGTAATATTTTAGTTAAATTCTCGATACGAAAATGATTAATGACATAATCGGATTTAGAGCGAGAATTTCAATGCCGGTAAGAAAATTAATTAATGCAAACACTGAACCCATTATATTTGGTGACGTTGGAAAACGATAGGTTGTTCATACTTGCTGTTATTTCAAGAATATTAAATATAATTTGAAATATCTTATTGACTTAAGTCCTATAGCTTTTAATGTACGTACCTGTAACAAGTTCAATGTTTTCAGGTTTTGAATTTTCAATAAATGGTAAATAAAAAGTTGTTGGCGACTAGTAATAGTATGATGACAGGGGTCAAGGCAGTACGATAATGCTAATTTGTCCACTCTCGATCCTGAATCATTTTATTAAAATATTTAGAATTTTATCCAATACTACTTATGTACTATATATTTTTAGGCCATGGGTTTGCAAACTAAATTTTTTCAGATACACAAATTAGAAGAAACATTTATCGAAATCTCTCCACTATTTTGATTTCTCAAATATTACATTGTTACAATACAAAATGGTGGTTCAGTTAAATTAGTACATTTGACATTACATAGTATGTTACATAATATTTTACATCGAATTTTTACTTTAAAAAATTAGCTTGAATTCAAAAACCATTTTTGATCGACATTGGTGAGATTAATCACCATATCAAGCTTATGACGAATTTCCTGAGCTATCGAGTGACTCAAACTTAAGACTTGAACTTCCAAAAAAATCGTTAACTGAATTCTGGATCGGAGCTAGAATTCCCCGCCATTTCTGAAATAACATTAAATGTTCATTTGCCATTTTGGAACTTCCACATAATTATGTAAAATAACTTTTTCCGCTCTAATCAAATCCAAATATTGTTCAGCGCTTTACGTCCAGTAGTGTCAAATATTACACCAAGATTTGAATTGCTATGTAACAAAAAAAAAACCAAGAAAAGGTAACAGAGTCGGGCTACTGACCCAGCTGGTGGGCATTTTGCGACAATAAAGACATCTATTACGCCGTCCCATAAATCAGTCAAAGGACCGTCCACTCCTCTTATAAAGAGTAGTATGGTTTTTTCAGGAATCAACCTGAAATCTGCAGAGCCTGAGCGACATCCTATAACCGGCGATGGTGGGACATTTGTACAAGATGTGTTTGGTCATTTCCACGTCCTCTAGGCAGAGACGGAAGTAAATCTCGCTTGACGAACCCATCTAGTTTAGATATCTAAGAACGTTATGGCCTGATAATTACCTCACTAGATGAGTTTTGTATCCTAAGGGCATTATTAGCTCCATCGACTGATGCAGCCCTGGAAGTTTATTCCAGTACTGATGCCGTAATACAGGCCAGCATCTGATTTGCCATTTGCCGAGGCCAGTTCCACAATCAGGCTCTGATCCATGAAAGCGATTAGATGATCCTTGTCTGGTGGTCTGGCACCCAGCACTAAAAAAATCGGTTTTTGGTTGCCAATAGTTGGGGGATTTTGTAACACTCCTTCACCAGTCTCGAAGAAATTTTAATCGGAAAGAGCGCCTTTATGACTGATTGGCTATCTATGAGTAGATAGCAAAATGAGCGCCGTGAAGTCACTATTCCAAGAGCACCCTGGCGCAGACGCAAACCTCAAAAGACCTCCGTCATCCTGAAATCTGATCTCAAGCAGATCTGCACGCCAGGAACTCGATTCAGAATGCTCATGTGACCGCCTTCTTCGTAACGTGTGTCGGAAGTTAAACGAATTTAGAGAGCATTTGCGGTTGTTGACTCTTGAATGAATAAATATAGCGCTACTGCGCTCCACATATCGCAACAAAAAACAAGCACATCCAAGTCAGCAAAATAGGGAGCTATTTTTTATTATTCAATTGAATACAAAATTGTTTCGCGGTTTACTTGCTCTTTTGTTCAGTTTTTTGAAACCTTTGTTTAAGAACTCAAGAAGAGAGCAAATACTCAATTGAATAATAAAAATATCTCATCAAAGGAACGCGTTCTGATACTCATTTTCAACGGGAAAACTACCGCCCGAAGACAATACATACATTACTCTCTCCATTGCCCTAACCCTGTTCCAGTTGACGTTTTGTCGGCATACACTGGTTTTGGAGAATGCAGTTGCCAGCATGTACCTCCTGGACATTCATGGCCACGAACGTCGTCGTGGACGGGATTCGAACCCGAAACGCCGGTATTCAAACATGAGACTGATGCCTCAATACACTGCGCTACCGGTCGCTCCACATACATTACAGTTACACGTAATTAAAACTGATTTTGTTTCGTGTTGTTATACCCTTCACGGATGTGATAGGGTATATTAACTTTGTCATGAAGTTTACAACGCACAGAAGGAAGCATCTCCGGCCATATAAACTATATATATTCTTGGTCAGTATGATAAGTCGAGTCGATTAAGCTTTGTCTGTCTGTCTGTCTGTCTGTCCGTCTATCCGTCTGTCCGTCTGTCTGTCCGTCTGTCTGTCCGTCTGTCTGTCCGTCTGTCTGTCCGTCTGTCCGTCTGTCTGTCTGTTTCTATGCAAACTAGTCCCTCAGTTTTAAAGCTATCGAGCTGAAATTTTATAGAGAGCCTTCTTTCTATTGCAGGCAGTACATAGGAACGACCGGTCCAAAAATTCGTCTTTGTGGGAAAAACTTTTTTATTTCTGAAGATATCGTTTTTAGATTTCACACTAATGAATAATATCTTTAGCTAAATCACATTCCTGAATTTGGTTGAAATCGGACCACTATGTCATATAGCTGCCATAGGAACGACCGGTCCAAAATTCGTCTTTGTGAGAAAAACTTTTTTATTTCTAAAGGTATTGTTTTCAATATTCACATTAATCAATAGTATCTTAAGCGCAATCATATTTCCGAATTTGGCTGAAAGCGGACTACTCGATCATATAGCTGTCATAGGAACGACCGTCACAAAAGCAAGTTTTTGTCAGAAAAACTTTTTTTATTTCTGAAGGTATCTTTACGAAATTGCATGTTATTCAGTCGTATTGACTGCTAAGCCACGTTCCTAAATTTGGTTGAAATTGGCCCACTATTTCATATACCTCTTATAGGAACAGTGAAATCGGAACAAGTTTTACTACTAATTTCAAAAAGGCAAATAAACCACAAAACACAACGAAGGTATGATACCTTCGGCAAGCTAGCCGAAGGCTAGCTTGTTTTAATTTGTGATTGAACCAATCATAAAAACTTTTTTTTTTCATATGTGTGTACATATACGAGTATGGTTATTGTAATGAATAAATTATTTTTGTGAAAAATACCTAAAAGCCAATTTTTACTTTATACATATTTAATATCTGGGGTCGCGAAAAAATCTCGATGATATAAAGTGGTCATGCTTAAAAAAAGTTTATTAAGCCCTGCCCTAGGCATTGAGACTTTCTGGATAGAAGTGTCGACAACACAAAAATTAAGTATGGGGGTTGTGTTTGGATAATTTAAGAGATACATGCTTAAAGTAAGTAATTTTAAACAAAAAAAAAACACATTTTTTTAAATTTTTTTTAAAGTGTTTTTTCCTTTTATTTTTCCATTATTTATTGTACAAAAAGTTGTCAAAGAAAAATTACAGGTAGTAAAATTTGCCACAAAATTAGTACAAAATTCATTGTTGTATCTTAAACAGGTGGCAAGTTATAACCATTTATGAAATTTCCTCAGGACTCCGTACTGCATTTCTAGTTATACTCGTCACCTGGAGTGAAAATCAGGTGGAAAACTTTTAAGACTTAGCAACAATGTTGCTTGATACTAGGAACATATCATACTAAAAGTCCTCACCGGGATTCGACCGCCGCGCCGGAGGTATTAGGGGTTAAAAGAATTTTCTTTTATTTTTTTTTATCTCGGCAAGTATTAATCTTAACAAAAAACTTGCTGAGGCACAATTAAAGAGCACAAAAAATACTTAAAAAATGTTTGATTTATATTTCCGAATCTTAAATATCTTTCAGGATAATCTCAGTTGAAAACCAGTTTCGCCAAATGCTCCTTCAAAAAATCGTCGTTTTTGCGATGTATTTCACCAGATAACGAGTAAAATACTAGTCGCACGAGGAAAATAAAGCGGATCGTGTTTTTTTCATAACTAAGCAAACTTTAGTTTGAGATAAGTCAGATAACCGTAGATGTGATAGTTACTTAGAAAAACGAGAAACTGGATTTCACGAAACACAAATGTAAACATCGCCTAATAATTCCTAAGGCATGTGTCTTGCTGAAAAGTTGTCTACCACTTTTTTAAAGAGTACTTAATTTCCCAAAATTTCATACCTAAAGCTAATCCGCACGTGTAAGCTTTTCTGGAGAAAACATTGAAAATACTTTCCGAAAGGGGAAAATTGACCGATATCTCATAGATCTTTAATTTGAGATTAGAGCAACGATTTTAGGATTATCAGTTATATAGGAAATGAAAAAAAAAAACAAATAGCTTAAATTTAGCCTACAAAATGCAATATATTTCCTAAAATTTGGTATAAAAATCATATTAATGTGTGAAAAATATTTCGAGAAACAGCTCTTCAAAGATTGGAAAAGTTTCCTTCAAAGATTAAAAATCTTTATTTCGGTATAGTATACGAACAAAACATTTATTTCTCGGGATAAGTCATCAAATCATTTTGCAGATAAATTGATTAGCTTTATTAGAGATATTTGGGACATCAGTAGCATGAATAGTTACTGAGCAAACAGCGAAACCAAGTCTAGAAACAAGTGGGCATAAGCGCAAACAATAAACACTGAAATATCCCCAGCTAAAAACTGCATACAGAATGCATATCATACTACAAATCCTGTATAATGTGGGAGAGAAAGCGGTTAGCAACCAGCTCTCTTTTTGCTTAACACTCCATAATTATTAACTAGGAAGAAATGCCAAATTCCAAAAAAAAAGTTTTTATTTCACTTTGTCGCAGATACTTTCAGTCGGTTCTATACACCGAAGCGACCCGTTCACCAGCAACGGCCAAGGGTTGCTAAACCCCTTCCACGCCAGTAGGCGTTGCTACTACAAAAACAACTAAAAACTGAATAATTTGAGACTAAATTGAGCTTTCTACGATGAGTGGTGTCCGTTCTGCTGGTTATCTACCAAATAATTCAGGCGGTCTGCTGGGCTTGCTCAATTCTCAGAGCTTTATTCTTTCTAACTGAAGGCATTTGTTTACACCCCACAAACAAGAATTAGAAAAGAAACCGAGGTCTGCGATTTCTGCACACTCTACTTTACCCACCTCCTAGTCGAATAACATTTATACGGTTGTTTTATTAATCTCGTAATTTCAACTAAATTTTCAAATTGATCTAACTTTTGATCAGTTCAACATACAATACTTATTAGTATGCTCATTTTATGGAAAATTGTATTATCTGCAATTTTTTCATAGGCAAATTTTTTGTGCAACGAATGGGAAACAAGATAAAAGGAAAAAAACTTGGAAAATGTGGGGTAAAATAATTTTTTTGGAAAATTTGCGAATTTCATAAGAATCCATCTCTTAAACTACGAGTATAAAAGATACGGAAAAATAAGGTGAGACACTATTATAGGAAATTTAGCTCTTTAATTTTGTCACCAGACTTTTTCTGCTACAGTTAACGGTTTTCGAGATATATGCGAAAAAAAAAAACGAAAAATGGAACCTTCTGCGTTCCCCTCCCTTTTCCACACCTTGTACGTTCGGGAACTTTTAGTATGTTTACCTCCTAACTAGTCCAAACAAAACCCTATAGTTAATGTTTATGGTACCGATATTTCTCTCTAGACCCCCACCCAAATGAGCATTCATTTCCTGGGCTAATAATCATGCTTTGCCATTGAGTACAGAGACAAGCACGATAATCTCTACAGAATAAACGCAAATCAACGGCAAACCTTTGTTTTCGCTTTCATTTCCACGTAATCACCCAATCAGTCGTCAACATCTTACCTATCGGTCAAGTGTCAAGTTCAATCATATCAAAACAGCAGACACTTGTCAGGATGTCGTATTTTTGTATTTCATTATTTCTATCGATGAGGCAAATGAAATGTTTCCTGAATTATGCAAAAGATTAGTGTTTACACTGTCTTGAATTTCGCATAACACTAGCAATACGAACGACAGTAGCGATTTTAACATTTTAACAAGATACTCCTGCCATGTCGTGATGAGCTGCCTGGCATGCATAACAATTCAAAATGTCACATGAATACGAGTATAAAAGAAGAAGTAGATATTTTCGAAAAACGTGATTCTAATAAAGTGTCAATTTAAATGCAATTGATGCGAGATAAATAAACGGAGATTGTCAAACGCGGTTGGGATTGTATAAAATGATCCGAGTTGCGTATTCAAGGCACATACGAGTACTGTGGCAAAGGGGAAAAATTCACATACGTACGGTTTTATAGAAAGTTTTTTGTTTTGGCCCAAAGATAAATCTCATTTTCGAGGAACTCTAAAATGAGAGCAAGCTAGTTTGTAGAATTTCATACAGTTGGAATTTGAATTATTTTTGATATATAGTAAATAAACTGATTTCAGACTTATAGAAAAAACAACCGAAGCGATGGTACCTTAGACCTAGTGATGAGACTGAACCCAAAAACTTTGCAACAGCGATTTGCATTAAATCTGTGTTTCCTACAGCACATTAATAATTATACCCTAGACTTTTAGTATAGGGTATATTGTTTTTGTCACGACGGAAATATGTAACACCTTAAAGGAGGCTCCGGAGGTATAGCAATGTATATATATAAATGATCAGGATCACCTCCTGATTCGATTAAGCCATGTCTGTCTGTCTGTCTGTCTGTCTGTCCGTCTGTCCGTCTGTCTGTCTGTCTGTCCGTTCGCACGATAACTTTCGATAGAATGAAGCTAGAGACTTGAAATTTTGGTCAAATGTTGGAAGTATAATCTACTTGGTTGGTATTGAAAATGGGCATGATCAGGCCAAGAGAACGCCTACCTCCCCTACATATGTAAAATAATTAAATGTATCTATAACTCCCGATTAAATAAACATAAAAAGCTCTAGCTTTGGCAGATTGCTCGTGAGGATAATCTTCTACTCCCCTAAAAAAATAAAATCGGTCAGCTGAAAACTAACAGTAATTTTCTTACAAAGAGCCCCGTACTACTCTACTTTTCGGGTTTTTTGTCTATAACTCTTGAACCAATTGACGTAGACACCTGATTTTTGGCATGTAACCCTGGAGTAAGAAGATGCTTAAGTTCTAGTAAGTTGGGCATAATCAGATCAAGGGAACGCCTACCTCCCCTACAAATTTCAAAAAATTAAATATTCTTTTAATTACGATAACTTTCGACCAAATGACACTAGCGAGTTGAAAATTTGACAAAATGTTGTTAGTAGGATCTACTTGGTTGGTATTGAAAATGGGTAAGATCCGACCCAAGCAACCCCTACCTCCCCTACAAATGCAACTTCAATAAGCGATAACTTTTGACAGAATCAAGCCAGCGACTTGAAGTTTTGTTTAAATGTTTGAAGTGAGATCGGGTTAGTTGGTATTTAAGATGGGTTAGATCAAACCTAAGGAACCCCCACCTCCCCTACAAATGAAACATCAAATAAGCGATAACTTTCGATGGAGTGAAGCTAGAGACTTGAAATTTTGTATAAATGTTTGTAGCATGATTTTATTTGTTGGTAGCAATGATGAGCAAGATCCGACCCAAGGAACCCCTACCTCCCCTACAAGTGAAACTTCAAATAAGCGATAACTTCCGATAGAGTGAAGCTAGAGGATTGAAATTTTGTTTAAATGTTTGAAGCATGATCTTATTTGTTGGTGGCAATAATGAGCAAGATCCGACCCAAGGAACCCCTACCTCCTCTACAAGTGAGACTTCAAATAAGCAATAACTTTCGATAGAATGAAGCTAGCGACTTGAAAAATTCGACAAATATTTGTAGAATGAGTTAGTTAATTGATTTTGATAATGGTCAAGATCCTACTGAATCATTGCCAACCTCCCCTATAAACTGGCCGTATAGGAAACTCACTTTTAATGCATATGGTCGTTACCAATTGGTACTTTTGGCATCACCACTAGGTCTGTACAAGTCTAGGGTATATACGCTTCGGACTCCGGGCCGAAGCGAAGCTTCGGCCTGGTTTTTCTTGTAATTGGGCTACAATGACTGAACAATAAGCCTACATCCGGCAAATTCCATTTCATCAAAATATGTTATCAAATGGTTTTACGTATCGTACTGCAATCCCAACATTGTACTATACCTTCATTATTTCGGAAGTTTTCTCAATATTTACTTTGATAATTAAGCGACTATACTAAATCAAGGTTTCATGTGAAGCCCGCATTTTGTTCATACAATACTTAAAAACTAAAGAAGTGGCAAACACTATATAAGGAAACCGATCGATCGATCTCATTTACAAGAGACTTTTTGCGTTTATTTGATCGGGAGTTATATGTGGGGAAGTAGCCGTTTCTTTGGGCTCTTTTTACTAGATCCAAATAATGCTATCATCTGAAGTCCTCATTCCATAAATTAAGAGTAACGAACAAAAACTTTAAAACTAGGGTATTAGGAGGCCACTTTATACAAGTATGACCACTACCCATTGTTTACAACCGATCTATTTCATTTTTACAGGAGAGTTAGACTGTAATACGGCTCTAAGCAGTCATCCAACTAGTCTAATACGAACTTTCTGTGGTCATCTATTCAGAAATTATAAATGCTTAATACATAATAATTGTCGGATAAACGCATTGCCTCGTGATTTCCCAAATTATTTTCCAGCAAAAAATATTAAACGACTTTTTTCCGAAATCTTAGCCCGTTATCTGCTACAGGCATTCACATTTTTTATAAAAATTTCCCTCCTCAAACTACTAAAAATACAATATCCTCAAAACCTCACTAGCTAGAACCCTCAAATTAGTTAGTTCTCGCAACCAATACATCGGTCTAAAATACGAAATTTATTTCGTAAAAATCAAACAAACGGTTTAATTGTTATAGCTCTTTAAGGTCACCCCTATTTTCTCAAATTTTTCAATACGTAATGGGCTTGTTCGATTTTTTAAACAAATTCTTTATTGTATGACAATCAAATCGTGTACATCATTTTATCCTAATTTATCTGGCAGTTATAGCCCTTTGAATATATGAAAACGGGATTTTTCGTTTAGTGAATTTTCACTTAAAGTGAAAACAAGCCAGGTAAAGAATTTCATATCATCCAGGTGAACTGCTTAAGAAAATAATTTTTTGTACCTTTTTGGCTACTGCAAAATTGTATTTAAATTACATTTGTATAACTTGAAGTGTAATGAATCAATATTCACAAATATTTTGAATGAATTGCATGAATGAATGATGGAACAATTGCGGGTGAGTTACGTATAAATATATAAACTATATCCTTATACAATCTGTGAGCTGTGGTAAGCATAATTCAATACAACAAAATGTATTCATCGAGCGAATATTTCGATATGGTTTGGCTCTTGGGGCAAGTAACGGTAGCAATAGCGGAGCAGCTGCTGAATACAGGCGATGATTCGCTAATCCAAATCCGAATATTTTCCGTACGCTAGAGATTCGAGCGATTCGAAACGATGAGGGACGGCGTAGTACTTCAAGAACAGTCGAGAATGAAAATGTGGTGATCAGTCTCATAGTATGAAATCCGGCAGCTAGCGTAAGGCAAGTAAATCGAGAAATGAACTTTTCAAAGTTGGCAGTGCTTCAAATCCTTCGAAACGAAGTCCTTACCACTATACAAACTTCATCCGCAGGATTATGCAGCACGAATAAATTTTTGTGAATAGCTGCAACAACAAACTTATTTACGGACGAGTACCTTTTTATGCAGACAGGAATTGTCAATTACCACAATAATCATTGGTGGAGCGAGACAAATCCCCATATGGTGCATAATTTACGGAAAGTACAAGTAATAACGCTTCTAGACAAGGAGTATCAGGAAGACCGGATAGGACGATATGGGCCGGTACGATAGCCTGCAAAATCTCCTGATTTGGATCCTCTGATCTATTTTCTATGGGGTCATTTAAAGGAACTTTACTATAAGGTAGTCATTTCGAACACCTATTATAAAATTAAAATAAAAAAAAATTAAAAATTAAATTATCTGTCCATTTTCATTTAAAATAATTCATTACTAGCAATTTGTTACCTGTCTTGTTTTCACTTTTAAGTGAAAATTCATTAAGTAAAGAATCTAGTTTTCATACTTTCAAAGGGTTATACGAGTGACTGCCAGAAAAAAAGTGATTTGAATAAAATGATGTTAACACGATTGATTGAATTTCCGGACAGCCTGAATATTAAGGGAAGTAGGTGTTCGTTTGGTCCGATCATGCTCATTTTCGAAACTAACCTAGATCCTACAACTGCGGTAGTTTCATTCTATCGGAAGTCATCGTACGAACAGATGAAACTCAATATAAAATAATATTTGAAATCTTATTTCGGCAGTAGCCTAGGAATGTTCGGGTTAAACCTGAACATTTATTTTCCAAACTTATTATGCACTTCCAGAACCAAGTTTTTATGCATATCCATCATATAAAGACGAGGCCGGCAACCCGATTTTCCGTCGTCATGATTAATCCGAAACTAGTTTTTATTCTGTGCATGGCTTTCCAGGATATTTTGAAGGAACAGGTCGTCCAAGGCTGTGCATGTGTAGCACGTAGTGTAAATAGTGTAGTTTTAGTTCTACAATAAAAAATTTTTTTTATTTTTTCCCTGTTGGAATATTGTCAGTTTTTCCTACAGATTCGGAATCGGAAGAACTGAAGGACATAACAACAAACAAAAATAAAGGACGTTGTAGAGACGGTAATCGGGTACAAATTACAGCGCACGGGAAACGACTGGTTCGATTAAGAGTTCCAAGATTCTCTTGATGTAATGAACGAAGCTTACAGAAAGAATATTTACAGACCAACAAGAGCAAAGAAAAATATGACGAGCTACGGCGATAATCAAATATGTTAATTCGACGAAAGAAGACAAAAAGTTTTGACGAACAGTTCCTGAGTATTGATTACAACTTAGCTAATAGCAAAACTAATAATTGTGATCAAGAAAGGCGTCAAACCCATACAGCAAATCTTTTTTTTTCCAGTAAAGTTCAACTAGAGATAATCTAGTGAAAAATATCGCATACCCATAAATCTAGTAAAAATACCTAGAAGTACAGTTCGTGGCCAAAAATCAAGTGAAAATAACTAGAAGTACAGTTCGTCTTGTCAATTCGACTGTTTTTCTAGTGCTCACCACTCAGTTTCTAGGAAAAAAGTATTGCATCTAGGAAACTTAATAAATTTACTGTTAAAGCGGTGACATAGGGAAGTCATGCATCATTACTGTCTATGCATTTACTCAATTGCCCTAACCCCTTGTGAGGCATAGCGCGTCAACTGTTCCATGTAGCCCAGTTGAAGTTTCGTTGGCACAAGCTAGTTTCGAAGAATGCAGTTGCCAGCACGCACCTACTGCTCCCCATTTTGCCGCCTACCTGTGGCAAGTCGAGATATGCTGTGACATATTATTACGCCCCGCACCACAGGGGGAAGACAATACAAACATCCATGGCCACGAACGTCGTCATGGACAGGATTCGAACCCGAAACGCCGGTAGTCAGGCATGAGATTGATGCCTCTACGCACTGAGCTTTCGGTTGCCCCAAAAAACACTAAACACTCGAGAGAGCGAATTGTAAGCAATCGACTTTAACCATCTTTGGATCTTCTTTTTCATTACTTTGGTAAATTTATTATGTAAAAAGAACCCTAATCGGGACGCAAACTACTACTTTGCCTTAACCCCTAGCAGGGCATAGCGCGTCAACTACTCCTGCGCGCCATCGTACTCTGTTCTGGGCAATGGGGCGCAACTCCCCAAAAGACTTACCCAGTACCTAAAACTCCTTTGCCACAGATCGACGCCATGTGATTCGAGGACCCCCTCTTGGTCGGCCTTGGTTGGAAATGGGGTTCCATTTCATGGCATGCAAAGCAATGCAGTTATCACTCTTCCGCAATGTGTCACCTATCCACTGCCATTTTCGCCTGCGTATCAATTCGTCGATTGGCATCTGACCCGTACGCCGACTTAGCTCTTCATTTGATATTGTTTCGGGCCAGAAAATTCTTAAAATTCGACGAAGACATGAGTTGACGAAAACTTGCAGCTTTCTGGTAACTCCTACGGAAACTTTCCATGTACTGCTCCCATACAAAAGCACTGATAGTACCAGGGAGCGAAACAGGCCCAGCTTGGTCTTGATGCTGAGATAACTGCCCTGCCAGATTTTGGACAGCATGCCGTATGCGCGTTTAGCCTGGTTGATACGACGAGCGATGTCCTGCTCCGTACCACCATTTTCGGCAACAATGCTACCCAGGTAGACGAAGTTGTCCACTTTCTCCACAGGCTGCCCATTAATATTGATGACAATAGGTGTCGGATTTCTTTTTCGCAACGGTGAGCTAAGAACCTTGGTCTTGTTGGTATTAATCTTTAGCCCAACCTTGCTTGCCTCCCTCTCGAGATCTAACGCCATTGCAGACAGATCCATGATTTTGTGGGAGAGTAGGCATATGTCGTCAGCGTAGTCAAGATGTTGTAGATAACATGTCAAAGTCCATTGAATTCCTCTGTCGAGTCCGGATAGGGCTGCATGCAACACATCGCCGATCACAATGAGGAATAGGATCGGTGAGAGGATGCACCCCTGCCGAACTCCACTGCGAATCTCAAAGTCCCCCGACACCTTATCTTTATGCAGAACGCGACATCTCGCGCCGTTATAGGTTGCCTTAATAATAGCCACAAGCTTCTCAGGGATGCCTCTCCTGCGCAAGGCCGCCCATATAGAATCCCGGTTCACACTATCGAAAGCCTTTTCGAAATCGATGAAAAGCAAGTGAAGCGGAGAATCGTATTCAGCGCATTGCTCGATGATGATTCGCAAGGTGTTAATGTGATCGACACAGGAGAATCCGGATCGAAAGCCAGCCTGCTCTTCATCAATTGTGCTTTCTAAGTGGGCCTTTAGTCTTTCCAGGACGATTTTAGCTATTATCTTGGCAACGGCAGGAAGCACACAAATGCCTCTCCAATTATTACAGTCTGTGAGGCTGCCCTTCTTTGGAAGTTTGATGATCAAACCTTCCTTCCACTCAATGGGAAAGGTCTCTGTATTCCACGCTTTATCAACAAGTGGGTGCAGCAAATCGGCAGTTACGCTTGGCGCTGCTTGATAAAGTTCGGCAGGGATGCCGTCAAGTCCGGCGGCCTTTCCTCGTTTTAGTGCAATAATTGCAGTGACTATTTCCTCTTTAGTCGGGGCAGTGGACCGTATACGCACATTTTGATGGTTAGCTAAATTATCTATATGAGGGGGAACTTCAACAGAGGTTACACGGTTCAAGACCGCGGCGAAGTGTTCTTTCCACCGCCTCATTTGATCTTCTTCCAAGATAAGTAGCTTTCCATCACTATCTTTCACCGGATGTTGGCAGGAGTTACGACCACCTGTAAACTCCTTGATGACACCGTATACGGCGTTTAAGTTGTTACTTCTAGCGGCTTCTTCTGCTGACGCTAAAAGAGAATTGGCATAAACTCTTTTATCGTGTCGCACACTACGCTGAACTTCTCGAGCTTTCTGACGGTAAAGGAGTTCGATGCTGCTTCGATTGTCGTCTGATGCTGCAGCCAAACGAACTTTCAGCTCCTTTCTTTCAACAATCCGCTGCCATGAAGCGTCGGACATCCAAGGCTTATTCCGGCAATCCGGGTTTGGGCCAAGGATGGTATTTTCGCTATCAATGTACGCATTTTTTATGGCATCCCAGTTTTCGTTTATGTCACTATTTGGGTGACTAGTTATCTCAGCCGCTTTTTGCGCAAGATGGTCATTATATTTTTGTAAGACAGCTGGATTTTTTAGTCGAGCGGTGTTGAATTTGAGGGGCCTGGATCTTTCGTCGCTGGGGCGGCGCACGGCTGCAATACGCAATCGAATATTAGCGATCATAAGATAATGGTCTCTTCCCATCCCAATATCGGCACCCTTCTTGTTTCGCACGTCCAGGAGGCAACTCTTGAATCTTTTACTAATGGCACAATGGTCGATCTGATTTTGTGTTCTGCGCCGATCAACAGAGGACGCAAACTAATATGATTAAATGTTTCCGCACTTCGCATCTGTATATCTCCATATGAAACTATTTACTATGTGAAATAAGGAAACGGATTTTTGTCAAGATCTGTTTGAAATTTGCTATCCCAAACGATTTCCAGAATAAAAATGTGCCTAAAAGTTCCTGTAAAAAGGACCACCACAAAAATTACAAAAAAAATTTTCGCCACTACTCGATATCCACTTCCAAAGCCTTTTACGCTATCATTCCATAAAATAAACTCGGCATATAGCTCTCCATAAAACCATTCATGTTTCCTAATAGGGGAGTCCTTAAACTATGTCAAATTTCACAAGCATCGCTGCGTAAATTGCGTTATCTATCAAATGCAATGTGTCCGATGAATATCAAAAGTTAATTGCTGACACAAAATTTACAGACGTTCAACAACGATTAAAGTTCATAAGTCACTTGAGTCGATAGGCCTTCTATATGTCGCGCATCAACCATTCTGACCTGTCTACTCGACATGCAATCAAAAAACATTATCATCTCTTGAAGCACTTGAACAAATAGCAAAATACCACTGGTATCAAATGCCAAAAGAAACAACCGATACTAGTAAAGCGGGAGATTCCTTTCTCCCGAACTCCCTGCGGCACAATGTTAAATGCTAATTGATTAGATCAAACTACCATCACCTTCATATAGACACAGTAACTACTTTACCTAATCCTCAAGTTACGGTCTTCTTCGTTTATCAACTCACCAACTACCGCAACATCTTCTTGTCTACATCATCATTCGCAACCGCATCTTCGTCTCCTTGCAATGAATCTTGAGACATTATGCGCGGATTGCGTAAGGCAGATACCATACGGCTTAGACCAATTATCAATGTTGCTTTTGCATGGTTTTACCGACATGGGTGCATAGTTTGTCAGACCTCGGTTTCAGTAAACCCATATAACGTTGCGAATGCGAAGATACATGAAATCTTATTAACTTGTAAGACAACTGTTTTACTACAAGCGCATAGCCTTGATATTTACAGAAATCGACAAGAAGATGCACCATTATGTATATAATGAATGGCTTCTGATGAGTACTTTCGATATTTTATAATGTTTAACCCGTTTTATTAAGCTTGTTCAAATTTTAATGATTTCTTTAATCTATGTTTTTTTGTGCATCATCGCCTTCAGTTAAGAGAATATGCAACTGTACAACGTTCCCGAGCATGCGGAAGCTTGGTATTGAAAACTAAAATAAAAACAAACTATCTTATTCAATTTATATGATTTTAATTTCAAGGACTTTTCGGAGAATGCTATCAAAATATGGACTAATTCTATAAAATCATACACAAAAACAGTGTTATGTGTTATTATGTACATTTTGCAAATTGAAAATGTTGTTAATGAAAATGTTTATATTATCGGACGCCCCTGCAGAATAGAACATACGAAATCTTAATGAAAGTTTTTACACAACATCAAATCATAGCGAGTATACAGGGTGTACTATTCCTGATGGTAATTACTTTAGAGATAGTAGTGATGTTGATTTGAACATAAAAATAACATATCACATGGCCACTCTCTCTGTAACCGCTACAGAGACATAGTATTTTTTGTAAATTGTGTCAAAAAAATCAATTTTTCATCGGAAATTCAATTGATTATTTTAAAACGGTACATTAAACTCACAAAACTGCAAAGTTGACGAAAGCTGTTCCATAGTGTTAGCTTTCGAATGGCAGATTAATTTTAAGCCTCAGATTTGGCAATTTGCAAATGTTACATGTTAAAGGAAAGAAAACATGATCTGAAGATGCAACAAATTTACTTCAAACTTGACTTAAGATAGTCCACGCTACGAATAAAAAATAGAAAAACAAATCGTATGTTTCCTCAATAACATAACTGATTTGGTGCATATTGTGCTCTAAAGGCCCCGTCGATAGAGGGGCATGTCATACCTTATTATTTACTACTTTGCTTTAACCCCTAGTGGGGCATAGCGCATCAACCAGTACTGAGCGCCATCATAGTCTGTTCTGGGCATGTGATAAGGACCCCTTCTTGGTCGGCCTTGATTGGAAATGGTGTTCCATTCCATGCCATGTAAAGCAATGCAGTTGTCATCATTCCGCAATGTGTGACCTGTCCACTGCCATTTTCGCCTGTTTCAATTCGTCGATTGGTATCAGGCCCGTAGGTCAACTCAGCTCTTTATTTGGTATTGTTTCGGGCCAGAACATTTTTAGAATTCGACGAAGACATGAGTTGACGAAAACTTACAGCATTCTGGTAACTCTTACGGAAACTTTTCATATACTGCTCTCAAAAAAAAAAAAAAGTCGTTTTCCTAATGGCAAAGTGGTCGATTTGATTTGGTGTTCTGCGCCGATAAACAGAGGACCAACTGATTTTGTGGTGGTCCTTATGCTCAAACGTAGTAGAACGAATGAAGAGCATGTGAAAGTTGCAGAAATCTAGAAATTTTTCATCATTGTCGTTACGATCTCCAAAACCCTGTTTCCCCGTCACATGCCTGAGCCCATTCTTATCAGCTCAACTCTTGCGTTCAAATCTTCCATAACCATTATAAAGTCAAGTTTGGGTGTTCTTCTGTGGGCGGCGCTTAGTTGTTCATAGAAGGAGCCTTTCGCCAAGACATTGTCATATTTAGTTGCAGCATAACATTGCACTATGCTGATGTTCCTCATTTTGGTCCGGAACCTGGCGGTCATGATTCTGTCGGAGACCGGATCTCACGGTATGAGGCGGTTTCGTGCGGCTCGTATTAAAAGGTGCTCCACACCCCACGACCACTACCCGTAGCTCTACCAGAGGACAACATTCAGTGCTACCCGTTGGAAAGATAAATGATCCACTGTTCCACCACCTTATCCCACTAACTCCTAAGATATTCAATTTATGCCGCGCAAAAGTCGTAACCGTTAAGTCAGTTGACGTTAACATATAAATGACTTCGAATAGTGCGAGTTGCTGGCATACACATCCTGTCCTTTGTTTGCCGGTTTCTATGACTGGCGGGCAAATGGAAAAGCCGTGGTGTTATTCTTACGTCCCACACCACTGGGGGAATGTTTATCTCAACCAAATCATCGCACCGACATCACTTGACTTGGCTAGCAATGATCAATGACCACTGCCGTTCCAGAGGGCGCCCACGAGGAGGACTATTGAAGAGAATTTTTGGCCGAAATTTTAAAAATGTGCGGGAGAAGATGGATTTGGGAGGAAATCGCGAAAACAATAGACACAGATAATTTGATGAACCCATTTCCGACGCCTTTTATTTCCGAAAAGCGATTTTTTTAATCACATAAACATCATATATTTGTCATTCGATATCTTCTGTTATTTTCTACCTTATTCTCAAATAATCCCAAAATTAATAACAATTCGTCTCCACACAGCTTACGAGCTCAAACTGTATTAATGGTTTTTTCTCATCACTTTTTAAACAATTCTTCAACTTTGTAAAATTAGAGAGGAATACAAAAAATACACAAGTTTTTGTAGTCCGGATGGCGCAACGGTTAGCTCGTCCGCCCTCTATAAACTGGGCTCCAGCTCCATTCCTACTAAATACAGTAGTTTTCGACAAAAAGGGGATTTACATATCGTACTATGAGCCCACTCATCTGTTAAATTAGTACCCATTTGGGGTATATAACTTGGTTGATCGTGTTGCTGATCACACACCTCTGCACAAGAAACAGCGTCACGATATAGTAAGTCAGATGACGCTAACTTATCTCAAGGCCTTGGTCCTAAATTGGACCGTTCCGCCAGTTGTTTTTTTTTCGTAAACAATAGGCTTCATTTAATTTCAGAATCTCTAGGTAGTTTCATGAAATTATTATTATTATGATGACCCAATCCTACGACTAAGTCAGGAACCAATACAGTTGATTGTGTAAAGATCTCGATGGCGTCCTCGACCAAACCCCAAAAGCCTGAGTTGTCATTCCGCCCACAGACAGACCACTCTTCGCTGGCTCCGACCTGTTGGTAAAAGCAGGACGACTAGTTTAGGAGTTCATTGCATTGCGTTCCTCAGTGTATGATGTCAATGGGTGGTGCGTACGAGTATATCCCCAACTGAACGAACATGAACTAATTAATATGTATATTTACTTACCGATAAAGATATTATACTTTCTTAGTAAGAAAAGGGTTAAATCCGTTTATTTACTCCAACACTATTTCATAATGTAGTAACCCAAAACAAGAGATGTGCATGCAATTTGATTTTAACTTTCACGAACATTTGCATCGTTACTTGCAAAGCATAGACAACACCGCATAAATCGCCAGTTCCCACATAATAAGTAACATTTGATACCTTCCCATAACTTCTTTGATAATTCTTCGTGACACCTCTTTCACACTTACACAATTTGAATGCGCCTGAATGCCACGAACGAAGTAATTGAAATTAAATCTGCACTCAAAGTACTGTTTATTGTCTTCAGACGTATCAGTGAATCGTGATTATTACATTATTACGAGAACAATGTAATCAATAGCTCTTGGTCACTTGGTAAGGTCAATATGGTGTTAATTCTTTTTAATTCAATTATTACTATGTATGTATATACAACAAAGTAGCCTTGTCTTCAACGGTCTGGTGATTTGCTTCTTAAGTATTCTTCATCAGTTATCGTCGTGTGAACAGTAGCATTTTGAAGGTGCTTCTAAAACACCTGGAAGTATGTTTTGGCCTTCTTTTATGTATTATCTTGAAAATAATTACGACGGTTTTTGGTAATTGTTACTTCAGTTTAAAGCACCACACTCAGTCAGATACAAAAGGAATAATTCACACATACAAATGTATACTCTTCGCAGAAAAGGGTATTCATATTTAGTGGCGGATCTCGAAACCGAGCTCGGAGGGGGCCAGGCTTTGTTTGTTACCTGGAGAGCTAATGGTGTGTCCACACTTATTCAACATTTGGTCCTCAAGCGGCATATGTCCATTGAAAGTGCGGACGCATTCCTTATTCGAGAGAAGGGCCACGATGAATGTACAAAACCATGAACTCAGGTTAGGTATAAGGATTTCAGTGCTTAGTACAGCACACATGGACTGGAAGAGGGTTCATTCTATTACTATGTATCAGGACCTTATCGGGTGATAATCCTAATGATTGCACCAGATTGAACCTCTCATAAAACAATGGAGTTTGGCCCCATCAACATTAGTTAGTTAGTTAGTGAAGAAATTTGATCCAAAAAAAGTCTTCCTCCTTCTTGTCAGAGCAAAAAAGGTGAAGAGAAATAAAAAATACACTGCTCCTCCCCCACTTTCCCTCGTAACCGTAGCTTTTACAGCAATCGACTATAGTCCAGTTATGACTCCAAAAGCAGCTCTGATCTATAGCCTTTACAGCGACAACAGCGGTGCAAATACAATACAATCTGGGCCACAGCACGATTGGCAAGTGAACCAACAACATATACAAAAATCACTACTCACAATTGTGTTAATAAAGTAATGTATAATAACTAATGATGCAAAAGAAACTGAAAACTTACTCAATTGCCCTAACCCCTTGTGGGGCATAGCGCGTCAACTGTTCCATGTGGCCCAGTTGACGTTTCGTTGGCATAATCTAGTTTCGGAGAATGCAGTTGCCAGCATGCACCTCCTCCACATCCATGGCCACGAGCGTCGTCGTGGACGGGACTCGAACCCGAAGCGCCGGTAGTCAAACATGAGACTGATGCTTCAACACACTGCGCTACCGGTCGCTCCATTGCATTATTTTGACAAAATGTTTAATAAAATATTTTTTAAATAGTTTTATTTATGTTGGAGCAGTTGAGGTTTAGGCCATATTTATACAAAATATATTTATGTACATTCAGTGTGTAACCTAAGAAATTAATATTTTTCCTTTTTTCTTATTTTCCAGGTGAGTTATTAAAATCCCGTAAAAATATAAATGCCGAAGCAATGTGTAAGTATTATGTCGAAAACATAAACACATACTACTATTTCAAGTGAAATATAGTGCTCCAACCTTCCGTATTAAGTTTTAATGAAAAATTGATTCATTCGATACGCAGCTATACAGAGTATACCACTTAAACCAGAGAAGCTCTTCACCAACCAATTTTTCATGCAATTTTAAGTAAAAACCATTACAAATGAAACTTTAAATAAGCGATAACTTTCGATAGAGTGAAGCTGGAGAATTGAAATTTAGTTTAAATGTTTGTAGGGTGATCTAATTGGTTGGTGGCAATGATGGGTAAGATCCGACCCAAGGAACCCCTACCTCCCCTACAACTGAAACTTCAAATAACCGATAACTTCCGATAAAATGAAGCTAGTGACTTGAAATTTTGGTAAAATGTTTGAACTGGGATCTAGTTGGTTGTTATTAAAAATGCGCAAGATTCGACAAACGAAACCTCTACCTCCCCTACAAGTGAGGCTTCAAATAAGCGATAACTTTCGATAGAATGAATGAAAAATTCGACAGATATTTGTAGAATGGGTTAGTTAATTGATTTTAAGAATGGTCAAGATCCTCCCTAACCTCCCCTATAAACTGGCCATATAGGAAACTCACTTTTAATGCATATGGTCGATACCAATTGGTACTTTTAGTATCACCACTAGGTCTGTACAGGTCTAGGGTATATGCGCTTCGGCCTGGTTTGTAATTGAAACTTTCTATGGGAAGGTACGCGCACTGTTTCGTTAGGATTTTTATGTAACGGAAATGGGTGCTTTTTAAGAACAATTTCATGTATATTATCAATAAGTGGGTGTCGTCTACTGTCGACGGTCCACTGCCCCGACTAAAAAGGAACTAGTCGCTGCAATTATTGCACTAAAACGAGGAAAGGCCGCCGGACTCAATGGTATCCCTGTCGAACTTTATCAAGCAGCGTCAAGCGTTATTGCCGATTTGCCCACTTGTTGATAAAGCGTGGAATACAGAGACCTTTCCCATTGAGTGGAAGAAAGGTTTGATCATCAAACTACCGAAGAAGGGTAGCCTTAAGGACTGTAATAATTGAAGAGGCTATTTTTGTGCTTTTTGCCTTTGCCAAGATAATAGCTAAAATCGTCCTGGAAAAACTTAAAACTCAGTTAGAACGCAAAATTGATGAAGAGCAGGAAGGCTTTCGATCCGAATTCTCCTGTGTCGATCACATTAACACCTTGGGAATCATCATCAAGCAATGCGCTCTCCGCTTCATTAGCTTTTCATTGATTTCGATAAGGCTATCGATAGTGTGAACCGGGATTCTATATGGGCTACCTGGCGCAGGAGAGGCATCCCTGAGAAGCTTGTGGTTATTATTAAGGCAACCCATGACGGCGCGAAATGTCGCGTTCTGCATAAAGGTGCAAGGTGTCGGGGGACTTTGAGATTCGCTATGGAGTTCGGGTGCATCCTCTCACCGATCCTATTCCTCATAGTGATCGGTGATTTGTTGCATGCAACCCTATCCGGATTAGGCAGAAGAATCCAATGGACTTTAACATTCTATCCACAACATCTTGACTACGCTGACGACATATGCCTACTCTCCCACAAAATCATGGATTTGTCCTCAATGGCGTTAGATCTTGAGAGGCAGGCAAGAAAGGCTGGGCTAAAGATTAATACCAACAAGACCAAGGTTCTTAGCCCGCCATTGCGAAAAAGAAATCCTACTCTTATTGTCATCAATATTAATGGGTAGTCTGTGGAGAAGGTGTACAACTTCGTCTCCCTGGGAGGCATTGTTGGCGTAGATGGTGGTACGGAACTGGACATCGCTCGTCGTATCAACCAAGCTAACTGCGTCTACGGCATACTGTCCATAATCTGGCAAAGGAGTTATCTCAGCACGAGGACCAAGCTGGGCTTGTTTCGCTCCTTGGTTTTCGTCAACCCATGTCTTCGTCGAAGTTTTAGAATTTTCTTGCCCGAAACAATATTAAATGAAGAGCTTAGTCGGCGTACGGGTCAGATGCCAATCGACGAATTGATACGCAGGCGAAAATGGCAGTGGATGGGTCACAGAGAGGGGGTCCTTAAATCACATGATGTCGATCTGTGGCAAAACAGCGTAAAACTCTGGGTAAGTTGTTTGCAGAGTTGCGCCCCATTGCTCAGAGCACAGTACGATAAGGCGCTATGCCCCTCAAGGGGTTAAGGCAAAATATAGATAGTAGTATGCCTTCACAGATTAAATAATAGAATTCTCACCTAATATGTGGTCGTCTTGCACACAGATAGTTGTAAAGATGTAAAACATTGCATAGTACATGTACGAAACCACTAAGCTAAGTAGAAATTAAAAAAGAGCGAATTTGAGAATTGAGACATTGGTCCTATTTAGGGGCTTGAATCTCAAACGACAGTAGGCGCGTTTTTTTGCGTATCTATCCAGTGTAGTGTAGGGTAACAAACACGCATTACACAAACAACAAACGTCAAACGATTTGTTGTTCGTGTAATGCGTGTTCATTATCATTACCATACCCTGCACATACAAAGATACGCAAAAAAAGGTGCCAAGTGTTTCCAGTGGCAATAAAATGAATGGCTCGTTGTGAGACTATGCTAAGTTGGTATGCAGAATGGAATCAAATTAAATAAAAATTTCCAATTTTGATTATACGAGTAGATACATACTTTTAAGTTATTAGCACAATACAATGGAGTGTTAATTTTGATATTTCATTGAAATGAAAGGGATCTAATTTTACTTTCCAATTTATCAGCTTTGGTATCTAAGTATCGCATGGATACTGTAAAATCTAATCACAATATACGTTGTGGCCATCCCAGAAAGTTGTGTAAAAGTATTGTAGCGCTTGTATACAACTTGGACCAAGGGAATAACCTCCAGTTACACTTTTTTGATAACGTTACGATGAAGCGATTATAATTAAATTGCTAAAAAGTTCGATGGAAAGCAACCTTTCATCGTCTATACACCTTACCAACAATTGTATGAATTATTAATAGAGCGCAATTATAGATTTAATTTAAATCGCCTTAATCTACCGTCGCGCATCTAAATTGATCTTCTCGGCGGCAAACGATATTCAGTCCTAGGCGTTTGGCGTGTACTGTTTCCGAGAAACATTTTTAACTTTCTATTTCCAGATTCTACCGGCAAGAGTAATAGTCACCTTTTGTCTTCCGGAATGTTACTCGTAGTACTACCGCTCTTCATATGGTAAAAATACAGCGATGCGATTATTTAAGCCTTTCCCTTTCATTTAAACGAGTTTTCCTCCTCCGTTGCACCAGCGGTTTTGCATGTGACGTACAAAATGAAAATTTCACTGCAATTGAATGCAGTCACGGAATCTTATTTATTATCATTTGATTGCCATATATGCTGATAATGGCTATTATGGCAATAGGAAATAGTACTAAGTTTGGTCGTAGAATCTTCAGTAATAAATTGCAAGCAAAGACCAGACTGAAGACGAATATTAAGTAAATTTTATTTGGACACATCTTGGCAGAGAGTAGTTTACGAGTATGTCATAAAAACCTACTCTACTTTACCTTTGCAAATTCACTGTGCTTGCATTCGAGACATTACAGAATGACGTGTCTTTTGTACGATTATCTGACTTCATCACATTTCCTGCTAAAAACATTAAACAATATAAGAAAATGCATGCATTGCAAAAATTATTACGATTTAGTGCTCTGCTTAATAACTACTCGGTTATCCAGAACAATTTCATAATATGCATGTAGCGTGTTGAACACAAATGCGGGTCGTTGCAATCAACACATCAACTTGCAATCATTTAGATTAGATGAATACTTGCAACGCTAACTGGATTACTTCCAGTAAGCGTTGCAATTCTTTTGGATGGGGAGATGTTGTAAAGTTTAAAAGGTGTTTAATAATTAAAGTTAATAGTTTAAGCAATACCAGTAATGTCTTTAAATAATTTTTTTTAGAATAAAAGCATTATTCTATTAATACCACCTGTTATAAAAAATATGAAGACTTTGCATCGGAATTAAGAATTAATTTGATGTACTACAGTGTACGCTCTCATAGCCGAACACCATCGGGACCAACAATTTTGACCGGTTATTGAGAGTGTCCGCTTAAAAGAACTCTAACATTTTTTTAAGCAACCTTCTAATTTTTTAAAGAATGAAATAACCTAAACTTGACTAGTGGCGATATTTGAAATTATTAATCACACCCTGATCCAAGGGTTAACACTCACTGACTGTATTTGGGGGTAAAACCATAATGGTGACGTTGGAAATTTCAAACTTTTCGTAATCGAACCAGCGACATCCAGAAATAGCAACACTATCTTATTACGCCATCTCATACTCATTTGGTTCTTGAATCTCAATAACCAGTCCCGAACCTACCATATGTGCAGACTGAGCATTTGAGCAGGGTGTCATTAAACAAAATGTTACATTTTGAAATTCATACGGTAACCTTAAGGTTAGATTTCAAAAGGTTTCAGTCTTGTGCCGTATGTAACTAACTGCACCACATGTTTATTCGATTGCCATTTCGGTTTTAATAACTGACTAAAATCCTACCGACCCTACATTGGGCGCCGAATATCTTCGGACTTGTCATTTTCGACTATTTTCTACCGTTAATTTTTATTCATATAGGATAGAAAAAGCCTTAGTGTAGGCTTAAGGTAAAAGCCTAGAAATGTTTGGTTTTCTTTGTTTTTTTCGCCAACGAGATAAAATCACAGTCCAGATTGATCGCCTAATATTTTCAGGTTTTTTCGACACTTTTTGGACTAATTTCTTCTATTTTCTATTACGTAGGACTGAAAAAAGCCATAAGGTAGTTTAAGATAGCCTTAGAGAAAGTTAAAGATGCCCTAAGACAGCCTTAAGGTGACAATTCTATTGCCTATTTTGCATTAATTGACTGGATAAAATCCCACCGATCCCACATTGGATACTGAATATCTTCGAACGTTTTCTACCATTTTTCGACTATCTTTTACTGTAAATTTTCATCTATATGCAATTCAAGAGCCACTAGATAACCTTATGACTAACGGTATTCGATTGACCATTTACATTGAGCGCCGAGTATTTTCGTTTTTTTTTTCGATAATTTTTTGACTAATTCCTACTATTTTCAGTGACCTAGGATACAACAAAGTCTTAAGCTAGCCTTAATAAAACTTAAGATAGCGTTAGGAAAGCTTTAGAATGTCTTGAGATGGTCTTAAAATATCTTTAAATTACAATTATCCCACATTGGGCGGCGAACGCGAGTGCCGATTATTATGCTGGTTTGCTCGTTTTGGTGGTGCTTACACACAAATAAAGAGGATAGTGAACTTTGGGACAAATTTGTAAAATACAGACATTTCGGAGCTTACTGTATTATGTGTAACATTGGATTTTGAATGCTATGCTGCGGAATGCTTCAAACCACTTTCTCTTAATTGAACAGCGTGCTTAAATAGTTAAGGCCGGCACTGTCACTAACCTGTCCTTTAGAATCTTTAAAGTAATGATAATGCGAAGAAAAACAATTGCGAAACCATCAAGTTGTCCGGTTATTAGAGGTTTAGTCTGAGAATTAACTGAAAAATGCATGTCCGTGTCCGGCTATAAGAGCCTAATTTGTTTGTAAATTTAAAAAAAAAATCGGGGCTTAAAAAGTGTCCGGTTATAGGAGGTGACTGTACAGAGAGCGTATTCTACGTTTTACTTTAACATGAATATGTTTTTTGGGCGACCAGTAGCGCAGTGTGTTGAGGCATCAGTCGCATGTTTGACTACCGGCGTTTCGGGTTCAAATCTCGTCGACGACGACGTTCGTGAGCATGGATGTGCATGCTGGCAACTGCATTCTCCAAAATCAGTTTATGCCGACGAAACGTCAACAATTGAAACAATTGATGCGCTATGCCCCACAAGGGGTTAGGGCAATTGAGAGAGAAATTTTTTTTGTCATCGGATTACGGTGATACTATGCATATAAAAGCTCGGCCCTCACCTTATCATCTGAATGATTTTCATATTCACGTGATATTATGGGCGCTTTGCTAATGAGTGGGACTGACACTTAGGAACATGGAGAGTAGAGGGATTATGGTGGGAAAATCGAGTATGTGACATGGTTCAAAGCATTTTAATTTCCAGTTTTGTAAATTTTAACTTTAAACCATCCAATGTAACTAGCACTATTGAAACTTCTCAAGCGCCCTACAGTGCCGAGCATCACAACAAACCTGTAAAGTGTAGGCTGATCTTGACATATAACTGGCTTCCTTGTGTCATAGCGTGAGGAGAGTAGACGTAAAAGCGGAAAATAAAGTGTATTCACCCGAATTCGTGTTCTAATTATTTCCTCACTACAACTTCAGAAGTGGGATCTGAAACTCATATTGACCAGTTTCGAATAAGTCCACATTCCAAACAAACAGTTCGATTTTTATCCGTCATTTCGTCGATCCCGTATGGTACGGTAAGGTCACTGATTCGTTATTTCAAGGCGGAATTGGTAGAGCTGCTGCAGAAGAAAGGAATTGAGTTTTCTCGCACGGCGAAGGCTATATGTTGAAAATACTGCCAACCCGACGAACCAGCACTCGCGGACGCAGTAGATATCGTCAACTTGGCATGCAACCGTGCTGACAGGGCGACGTCTGACAATAACCCGACTCTTTCCAGTGATTAAGACAAACTACCTTTGATGTCGAATTATACCGTTTGGAGTCGCGAAAACATATCAAGCAGTCCGAGTGGAAATTGCTTCCAAGGATGCATGAATTCAAAGATATACGCAATATCGTGTCACCTTTTCCAAATTCTGAGGATTACGATGGCAAGAGGTGGATCATCGATTTCGAACCGGCCTCCGATTCCGTGGAAGGGTAAGAGAAGTTCCGTCTACGTTCTGTCCGTCATACCTTCAGTTCAACGAAAACTTCGGACGGAACTTAATCATTCTCGATGTTCTTGAGAAAATGCGAGCCAACAACTTCCGGGCTGCTAAGACTTCTGTTCTGGGGTATATACTCCAAATGCAGGAGTTGGCTTCTTGCGCCGACATTCAGGAAGACCTAATCATTCAATTCATTATTGATGGATGACAACGACTCTGCAGTGTTTGAAGGAGCTGACTTCCAGGTATGCCCGACTACACGATAGGCGATCAATGCAGACGACCACGATATATGTGAGACCGTCAGCTCCCGCAACGACCACTTCAATAAGATGTTTCAATTGTTCCGGCACCATTCACATCTCAGCACGTTGCCCCGAACCAAACAATCCATTGGTTCTTGTTTCCGCTGCGGATCGGCCTATCACGTGGTCAGGTTTTGTCCTAAGCCTGCTCTCGCAAATACTAATCAAGTGGCTTTGATTGATGACTTTTGCTATTCCGGCAATGACAAGGAAAAACCGCTTGAAATTCCTGATTCTGATCGATATGTGATTTCCCAGATAAACTAGTGTTGCTTTTCAGGCTGATTGTTCTGTGTCACATTGTAGTATGTGCTCTTTCATGTCCCTCTTTGATACCGGTAGCCGAATTAGCCTGATACGACGTTCCTCGATTCCGGCCAACATCATTGGAAGATTATTAAGTTATTCCGGGTAAGGATTGGGTAATTCCCGATTATATACATATAGTGGCATTCCGAATGACACGTGTTATCGAAGCGTTAAAAAAATTATTACAGTTTATGTCGTTCCGGATCATCTCTTATTCCGGAAAGTTTTTTACAGAATGATGAGGAAAGCCAAACTGGCAGAATTCCAGTAGAACGACAGCGGTGTGTTGGTTGGAAGTGTTCGCTATAATGTTGCTGAAAAAACGCAGGTACGCGAAGCCCGCAATCAAGGGGCAAGAATAAGAATGATTGCTGCGAAAAACGCTGAACCAATTGCGAGATCAAATCAACGGAGAGATATAATGATGGCTGCATTCTAATATGCCAAAAATTTAGATTACAGCTTCCATATAAGCGTTTCAATTGGGAAGATGGAAAAGATGTATATGTACTGCCACACTTGAAAATTTGAAAATAAACGAATGTGCTGATCAAACGGAAAAGTTCAACTGCCCATAATTTTGGAGCGACCAGAAGCGTTTTCGAAATATTTTGGATGAGATCCTCTATAAAAATATTTCCTTCGAAATGTCAGGAAGTACAAAGCTTGCTTCCAAACGACATCATTCCGTGCTAAAAGATTTGTTAACGAGAGTAAATTCATGTCAACGTTTAAAGTACGGGTTCAGATATACCATCAAGTGAGGCTCACTTCTTCCACTCCCCGACCAAGACTACAAGGTTCTTGCAAATTTATTTCATGGGCATCAAAGAACACAGCATTGATATGACTCTAATTGCCTGCAATAGAATCTTTCAGTAATGCTAAAATTGCGACATTAATGTGTAAATCTTTTAAATGAATATTTAATACTGAAAACATAAAACTTTATGACTTTGTAATACATATATTCGACCCATTTCCTATACCGTTATACCAGGTTGAAAGTCGAAAATTATGAACTTGGCCTCATTCATTAATTAAATAATTAATTCGTTAAATCAAAGAAGAGTATAGGTTAATAATGGTTAGAAAAATAAAAAACTTCTAATCATTACAATTCAAATAAGTGAAATCACATTGATAAATGAAGTACAATTACAAATAAGAAAAAATCAAAATACTATCTTCTATATTAATGTACTACTCTACTGCAAAATTAAAAATTCAGCATAAGTGCATTTGACCGAAGTTAACCACGGAGTAGTTTGCCGTCAAAGATGGCATCATTATGAAATTTGAACTTGTCTATTGCGTACGTGTGGAATCTTAAAATTAAATTGTCGACCATGATCCACAGTCTCAATAAAAAAGAAAAAATACGCCAGAGTTGAGTTTATACTTACTGGTGTACGCATGTCGAATATCGAAAATCACTACTTACTGTTTGCAATGCTAACCAACCGTGATATCATGAGATCAGATTAATTTAGATTCAAAACTCACAAAGTTGAAATTTTAGTACCATGTTAAACCGATTGTTGTGTGGATAAGATAAAGCATTCCTGCTGGCTGGCCGGCACAAAATGAGGTGTAGACTAATCCACGGCGAAAACGAAAGAGCGTTAAAAATTCAATTTAAAGCCAAAACTTAATGCCTGAATATAAATTTATCGACATGCATCCTAAAAAAAATAATAAATAAGAAAATAAAAATATCAACACCAGCGTCAGCTTCTAGTCAATTAAAAATATACATTATCAATTTCTCCGCGTGGTTGCATTCTGTATCATTCCATATGGTTAAGTGTCACGAATAACCAAACTTGAATTTTGGAGTTTTGTAGAAAAACAAATACCTTCATGAAATCAGTCAAATGTTTGCCTCTCTGTCTGTCTGTATACAGAAATTATTTCGTGAACGGATGAAGCTAAATATAGAGTAGACAATTTGGATACTGAATGCACTGCTACTCGGAAGTTTTGAAACCGATGAGACATATGCTAAACGGTGCTAATGGCTTGGTTATTAACATTTAATTTGTTTAAGGTGAACTCTGACCGCGGAAGATATAATTACAATAACAAATGAAACCGGAATATAGAGGGCTACGCCTGCAATTCGAGGGTTTTGTAGCACGCGCTTATTTTGGTATCTAAATATTGGCTCCCTGCTCTTCTTGGTACCACTCAGCTGAAAAAAACACCATAATTAAACGTCTTACCCATGATATAGTATCTTACATGCCAATTCACAAAAGGACTGCATCTATCACCTCTCAAAGTAATAGTTTTAATACGAGAAGCTGTAGATAGATATGTATGTATACGAGATAAACTGTCCTACTCTTCGAGATGCGTAACCATTCATGTTAAGACGACATTGCAAATTGCAAACTTGTGTAACGGCTTCGAAATTCAGGGCGGCTGGGACAAATTACGGTCTAATATTTTTTCCTCCTCCACTGTTCCCCTTTCTACAAATCTCAAGAAAATGCCAAAAATGGAATCTACTCAACATTACCTTTCTCACGACACCCCACTTGGTTATACCAGTGGATAAAAAAAATTGACCTTAATTTCGCCTCTGTGTGGACCTCCCCCCCTCTCTTAAAGTTGGCCAATTACAACACAACGCTTTCTCCAGCAAATTATAGCATTTCTACACATTCCCGCCGAATTATGTGTGCAGCTTCAGCCGTTCGTAAGTTATTCTATGAACAGACGGACAGACAGGTATTTGACCGATTTTGTAAGATTTAAGACACAAAACCCTAAAAAAATTTATTGTGTGAATAGTCATTGTTAGGATCACCAATCACAAATCTTCACCCTTCCAAAGTTGGTTCATTAAATAACTGCAATTCGCACTACGAAAAACAACATGCAAGTATTGTAGTACACGCATATCTATGCGTGAGGCTGGTAGGTGTATTTTTTGTATGGATAGTGTCAAAATGCCTAACTTTAAGTCAATGTACTATTATTAAATATCATGTCATTGTAATGAAACTTAGAGATATTATTGCCTATGATGTTGGTTATCATCAGCCATCAATATTTTTGACCTCAGGTGTGCTTGAGGGGTGCAGGGGTGTGCTAACTGCAACTATAGAAATGTACTATTATTAACCTTTTTGGATGAGATTTAAAAATTCTATTATTTTCGGTTTTCTATGTTAGTAAAATGCCGCTTTTCTGTAAATTTTCATATGTCTAGCTATAACGGTCTCGAAATGCAAGGGGGGGGGGGGGACAAACTCGGACCACATATTTTCCCCTCTCCCTCTTTTCTCCTTTCTTCAAATTTGAAAAAGATTCCAAAAATGGAATGTACTCGACGGTACCTTTCTTACGATACCCCACTTGCCTATACCAAAGGAAAAAATAATTTCGACCTTCATATCCCCTCTATGGGGACCCCCCCTTAAAGTTGACCTATTACGACGCATCGGTTTCTCCAGAGAATTATAGTATTTCTACATATTTCCACCAAATTTCATGCATGTAGCTTCAGCGGTTCGTGAAATATTTCATGGACAGACGGACAGACAGACGGACAGACGGACGCATGACCGATTTCATAAGGGTTTTGTTTTTATACAAAACCCTAAAAACCGCCCAAAAATTGGAACCGACCAAATTGCACCCATCATTTCTCGGATAGTTCCCTCTTAATCGCAAATGCAAAAATTTATATTTTTAGAACAGAGAAATTGCTATAAAATATAGCTGAAATCTGTATGAGCAATTCCACGGTTAGTTTGCAATTACCATTCCGAGAAATGCTTGGCCATTTTCTGACATATCAATCAAGTGATATCACGAATTAAATTTATTTCAGGCCCGCATCAATTGTAGCATAGACTACTATACATTTGATAGGGAGACTACGACACGTTTAATGCGGGCCTGGAGTAAATTTAAATGCTGCTATCAGCGGATTAATACGTCAAAAAATGGTCAAAATTCCTTAGAATGGTAATTGCACGTTAACCGTGGATTTGCTCAAATAGATTCCAGCCATATTTTATAGCAAATGGACAAATTTGTTCTTAGAAAATATCTATAAAAATTACTTCTTACGTCCGGGGATTATATTCGAATAAACGGAGAATTTGATAAACTACATTTTAGATATATTTCTACAATTTGATATTGATATTTCTTATACTTTTTGAAATTCCCCGTACATTTCATCGTGAAAAGAGAAATTCATCGAGGAATCAATTTCTGTTCGCCACGTTTCATAGAGGGGTGTAGATGCGTGAACGTGAAAGTGAACCGCCGTGACGTTAAATTCACCACGTTGCTGTTCACGTTCGAATTGCATTTGCATTCTGAAAAGTTGTTTATCGTGAAAAAAACTACTTTTTAGGGTTTTATAGTAAAAACAAAACCCTTATGAAATCGGTCCAATGTCTGTCCGTCTTTCCATGAAATATTTCGGGAACGGCTGAAGCTACGTATATGAAATTTTGTGGGAATATGTAGAATTATTATAATTCGCCGGAGAAACTGATTCGTTGGAATAGACTTACTTTAAGGGGAGGTCCCCATAGAGGGGAAATGAAGGTCAAATTTTTTTTTTCATCTGGTATGGGCAACACTCATGATACCCCACATGAAAAAGGTAACACCGAGTACATTTCATTTTTGGCATTTTCATAAAATTTGAAAAAAAGGGAAAAGAGGTAGAGGGGTAAATATGTGATAGAGGCGAAATTAAGGTAAAATTTTTTTCTTACCGACTGGTATAGGCAAGTGAGGTGTCGTGAGAAAGGTAATGTTGAGTACATTCCATTTTTTTTTTGCATTTTCTTGAAGTTTGTAGAAAGGGGACCATTGGGGGAAGAGAAAATGTTAGTTCGAAATATTAGTTGTATTTCTCACTCAAAAGAGAGCGATCACCACTATAATGACCGGTTTCCACGCGAAATAAAATGTAAGGTAATTGTTTTCGCGTGGAAATTGCCCACAACAGTATGCAATCTTTTGTCTATGTATGGGATTTTCGTGCGAAGAACTGAGTACCGAGAAAACCAAAAATTTTCGTGCGAACCGGATTTTTGACAGTTTTCGTATGGGATTTCACACGAAAAACAGAGGTTAGTACTTTTCTTTACATGCAAAAATGGTTACCAAAGATGGTTTGAAAGGAGTCAACTTTCTCATAAAGCTGATTTGACTGAGAACTATCCATTTATTGATGGATAAATATACAAAAAAAAACAGTGAAGCTTTTTTCTTCGTTAGAAAAAATATTCCCATGAAAAAGTTACAGAAGGAACTAGCCAGGATGAAAAAGTTACAGAAGGAACTAGCCAGGATTATTGGTTAAATATTTGAATGCATGAAAGTGAAGTCCGAAGTATGCAGCATTTATAAGTAAATTATTGTCCAAAAAGGTTTTTTTTGACACTGAAAGTTACTGGCTTAAATCTTTTATTTTTGCGCATACTCGAACTTTATAATAAATTATAAAATAGGAAACTGATCTATTATTCCAGAGGACTAAACAATCGAATTGAAGAAAACACTAAACACGGCACAATAATCAAATCATGTTTATCTAAATAACATCTATTACACAGAAATCGGGTACCAGACTTCCCATTTTAGACGAACAGCAACATACAAATTATTAGTAAAATATCATTTTTATGTATATTGGATTCACTAATTTTTATTTTTTTAACTCAGCAGTTATACAAATTTAAGTTTACATAAAAGATTGGAATATATACCAAATATTTACGTGTTATAATAGTCCAGGCTAGGAACGAAAAATAGGAAAAATAAATAGTGTAGTTTTGAAATTTGGCACAATTTTTGTGGACTGTCCCTTGAATGTGTACCCCGATGATAGTTTATCATTGTAGGGGAAATTGTTCGGAAAATATCCCAAATACACAAAAATTTCCTACAAAATTAAAAATAAATCACACCCCTGATTAAATCTGGGGTCGCGAAGAATACTTTAGATACACAAATTAGAAGAAACATTCATCGCAATCACTGCATTATCTTGAATTCTCATATATTGCATTGTTACATTGCAAATTCGCAGTTCAAGTTGAGTTTTAAATAATTATATTTTAAATTACAAGTTTTCCGAACATTCCCCATCGAATTTTGACTTTAAAAAGCAAGCTTGTATTATATAACCGTTTTTTATCGATATTGATGAGATAAATCACCTGTCATATCAAGCCCATAATGAATTTTCTGATTTATCGAATGACTCAAATTTAGACCTGACTTTCCACAAAAATCTTTAACTGAATTCTATATCGAAGCTAGAAGTTAATTTCCTGTAAATTTCTCAAACGTCATTAAATCGTCTTTTTGTCATTCGTTATCACATACTTATGTGAATAATATCTCTTATTAAATCCAAATATCGTTCAGCGCTGAGAAAATTTGAAGATGATTTATGTCCAGCAGTGTCACTACTGATCTGAACCGTTATGTAGCAAAAAAACAAGATAAGGGAGTCTAACCCCTGAACCTTCAGACTGCCAGATGATTGCAGTCTACTCCAGGCGGAGGAGC
Source organism: Chloromyia formosa (assembly GCA_964017055.1). Lineage (NCBI taxonomy): Eukaryota > Metazoa > Arthropoda > Insecta > Diptera > Stratiomyidae > Chloromyia > Chloromyia formosa. The sequence goes on along the minus strand of OZ024815.1, from coordinate 26,000,221 downwards.
TTTGAATATACTATAGAAGGCAGCCAAAGCGGTTATATCGTCTCGGACGAGGGGTAGAATCGTCATGCATTCGGACAGTCAGGGGATCGCTAGAACAGAGCAACGAAATCGCGGATGGGCGATAGGATGTATGCGCTGGCCAACGCAAACCCACAATACCAACCAATCTAGAATAACGAAATTAGTCTGGAACACCTATGATAGGAAGAAGACTAAAAGCCTCTTGAAACTACCCAGACGACAGTTCGCACTGCTAGTGGGCATAGTAACGGGACACTGCTTAATAGGAGAACACGCATACAGATTAAAATTATGACTGCAGGAATTGCAAGCTACTAAATACAAAGAAAACTCTAAGGCACCTTCTGTGCGACTGTCCAGTACTCGATAGGAAATGATTAAAATGCCAGGGGACCTACTTTCTTAAAGTCCTAGAAGGAGTTGCTGGTCTCAGCTTGAGAATTTTTTGGAACTTCGCTAAAGTGTTCCAGCGCAACGAAAATCTTTTTGAAGCAACTAACAGCGGAACGTAATTGGTATCGGAAGCACATGGTATCGCTATGGACCCAAGCGGTCTAGGCAGAGCCGTTAGGCTGCCACCAAACCTAATCTAACTTACTGACCCAGCGGGTGGTCACAGCGACCATAGGGAGGTCTATTGTGCCGTAGCTCATTAATCTGTAAAAAGGACCGTCCACCTTTCTAATTAAGGACAATATGGGTTTGCAGGAATCAACCTGAGATCTGCAGAGCTGATAGTAGTCTGCCCGAGGAACAACATTTAACGCGCGATTGCGAGGCACTCGCACAAGATGTGTGTAGTGGTCTCCAAGTCCTTCAGACAGATGGGGTATTCAGTCTCGCTGGTCAAACCCATCTTGTCATCCATCTGCCATCAGCTTAAAAACGCAAGGCGAGACTCCTATTGCGATCGAAATCTCGATACTCGGTCCAAATACACCTGCCCCAACACCCTGTTCTGTTTTTACCTATCGGTGAACCACTTTATACATCTAGGGTCTGGTCAAAGAGTGCCATTTTCCCATTCAGAGCGGTCAGGGATGAGTGCAGAATTTTCTGCTGAAGCAAACCTCTGTGATCCTCACGTAATCTAATCTCAAACTGATCTACACGTCAAGAATTTGTTCAAAATGCTGATGGGAACGCCTTCTTCGCTACGTGTGTCGACAATCAAAAGGATTATGAGAGCATTTAGAACGGCTGATTCTTGAATGAATAAATGTAACGGAGTAATGGACTTACTCTGATCATTCCTTTCATGCTTTTATACCCTTCACGAAAGTGAAGTTTGTCATTAAACAAGTTTGTTGCCGGCGACGGCCATCGACATCATACAACATATATGATGCATGTCATGCCATCAATCCTAGCGGGACTACACAATTCTATACATGCAAAATTTGTCAAGAATGATCCCAAAAAATCGTGCTCACCGGTTTCGGCCGTTAGTGTGACGCGCGTCTCATCAGACGCCACCGCTTCGTGCATCGCACCAGTGGGGAAGACATGAACGGGCACGAGCCGAGTCGGATCTTGTTTTGCCGTGGCAAACACAGAAAACTGGAAAAAACTGACAATTAACCCCCTTTATTCTACACTTCCTGACCCTCTATGAACGGATACTTTGGAGCATAAATCCATAGGATTCTCCGCATCATTTGCGCTAAATTTCAAAATTACAGGATTTTTTCCTGTTTTAATAGCGATGTCTACACTAAAAAATCGAAATATTCATGGAAAACTGAAAAAAATTGACTTTCACACCTTTTATCCTACTCTTCCCGACCCTCTATCATCATCATTGCGCCAAATTTCAAAACTACACGATTTTTCTTCCGGTTTTTCGTTCGATGGATATATAATACTAATAAAAATAATAATCTGATTAATCTAATAACGTGTAACCTCTGGTGAAGTTCCCCCTCATATAGATAATTTAGCTAACCATCAAAATGTGCGTATACGGTCCACTGCCCCGACTAAAGAGGAAATAGTCACTGCAATTATTGCACTAAAACGAGGAAAGGCCGCCGGACTTGACGGCATCCCTGCCGAACTTTATCAAGCAGCGCCAAGCGTAACTGCCGATTTGCTACACCCACTTGTTGATAAAGCGTGGAATACAGAGACCTTTCCCACTGAGTGGAAGGAAGGTTTGATCATCAAACTTCCAAAGAAGGGTAGCCTCACAGACTGTAATAATTGGAGAGGCATTTATGTGCTTCCTGCCGTTGCCAAGATAATAGCTAAAATCGTCCTGGAAAGACTAAAGGCCCACTTAGAAAGCACAATTGATGAAGAGCAGGCTGGCTTTCGATCCGGATTCTCCTGTGTCGATCACATTAACACCTTGCGAATCATCATCGAGCAATGCGCTGAATACGATTCTCCGCTTCACTTGCTTTTCATCGATTTCGAAAAGGCTTTCGATAGTGTGAACCGGGATTCTATATGGGCGGCCTTGCGCAGAAGAGGCATCCCCGAGAAGCTTGTGGCTATTATTAAGGCAACCTATGACGGCGCGAAAAGTCGCGTTCTGCATAAAGATAAGGTGTCGGGGGACTTTGAGATTTGCAGTGGAGTTCGGCAGGGGTGCATCCTCTCACCGATCCTATTCCTCATTGTGATCGGCGATGTGTTGCATGCAGCCCTATCCGGACTCGACAGAGGAATTCAATGGACTTTGACATCTCATCTACAACATCTTGACTACGCTCACGACATATGCCTACTCTCCCACAAAATCATGGATCTGTCCGCAATGGCGTTAGATCTCGAGAGGGAGGCAAGCAAGGTTGGGCTAAAGATTAACACCAACAAGACCAAGGTTCTTAGCCCGCCGTTGCGAAAAAGAAATCCGACACCTATTGCCATCAATATTAATGGGCAGCCTGTGGAGAAGGTGGACAACTTCGTCTACCTGGGTAGCATTGTTGCCGAAAATGGTGGTACGGAGCAGGACATCGCTCGTCGTATCAACCAGGCTAAACGCGCATACGGCATGCTGTCCAAAATCTGGCAGGGCAGTTATCTCAGCATTAAGGCCAAGCTGGGCCTGTTTCGCTCCCTGGTACTATCAGTGCTTTTGTATGGGAGCAGTACATGGAAAGTTTCCGTAGGAGTTACCAGAAAGCTGCAAGTTTTCGTCAACTCATGTCTTCGTCGAATTTTGAAAATTTTCTGGCCCGAAACAATATCAAATGAAGAGCTAAGTCGGCGTACGGGTCAGATGCCAATCGACGAATTGATACGCAGGCGAAAATGGCAGTGGATAGGTCACACATTGCGGAAGAGTGATAACTGCATTGCTATGCATGCCATGAAATGGAACCCCATTTCCAACCAAGGCCGACCAAGAGGGGGTCCTCGAATCACATGGCGTCGATCTGTGGCAAAGGAGTGTCAGGTACTGGGTAAGTCTTTTGGGGAGTTGCGCCCCATTGCCCAGAACAGAGTACGATGGCGCGCAGGAGTAGTTGACGCGCTATGCCCCGCTAGGGGTTAAGGCAAAGTAGTAATAACAGAGGAGTATAGTAAGGTCCTAGGCAGTCATCCGTCCGAATTTGACCTGCCAACTTTAATTCGGCGAGGTATTTTTGGAATGTTTGCAAAAATAATATATGTAGGCAAGCCAGGCGTACTTTTGATCAGATCGTGCCCATTTGCGGTACCACTCAACTAGATCTCAGTCAGAATATTTGACAAAATTTCCACGTCGCTAACTGTATTCTATCAGGACTTATCCTGCCGTTTTTCCTTGAGAGGAAATCAATATACCTATATGTATTATTTGATGGCCTAGTATAATATACCATTTAATAGTCGGCGGTATGACATATTATTTTGAAAGAAATTTTACATGCTTTGATTACGTCTTGTGGCATTTTTTGTGGAATCCATAGTTTTCAAAGCAATTAAGGGAAACTGAAAAAAAGGCCTTTACCCCCTCTCCCCTACACTTCCGAGCCATCTATTATCTGGGACTTTTGAGCACATATTCTCTGACAATTGTGCCAAATTTCAAAACTTCACGATTTTTTTTCCTAATCAAGCTTTTTTGGACTTCTTAGCCTGGACTATAAAATCATTCGAATAAAAAGCAAAAAAATCCATAAATTCAAGAAACATTAGGATGGTTTCAAGAGTGAGAGTCCATACACCTCTAATATTTACAGTGTGACTTAATACACCTCCAGAGTTTATCCCAAAGCCTTTAATCAAAAACGTTCAATTACCATTCCATTACCAAAACAATAGTCCATACAATACTATATTGTTCTTTACTTTTTTCAGTTGTTTACTGTCTTCACGCATCTTTTCACTGCTTATGCGATTTTCAGCTATTAAGGTCACATGCTAAGTAAATACCGTGCGTATAGTGTAATTATGGAGACGTACACAACCGTAAAGTAAGTGCCATGCCATGCAATACACACATTTTACATCCATCAGTGTAAAATACCACTTTGCATACTCGTACTTACATTAATCCAAGAGAACAATTGCTGGTTTGTAATAAGATTGTCAAGTAAACATCCGTTTTAAATAGAAATTACGTCTACGTTTAAGTAGCGGTTTCCCAAGTTTCAAGGTTGACGTTAGCATTGTCTGCATATAAAAGCTAAGCGGGTTAAAACTGACTCACAATTGAACTGGAGCCGAATGACTTTTCTTGAAGTACACAATCACAATACACACATTCTTATGGACATTATTGCAAATTTATAAACTAGGAGATCTTATCTGGAAAATATTTAGCACGTTTCCAAAAGAATGCATTTAATTTTATCTTATCAAATGGTGACCGGTAGTAGTTGACATTCTGAGCAAAATGAAAGGATATTTTGCGATTTTTGCCGATGCTGCTAAGTAAATTAATTTCTCAAAGGAAATATATTTTCCGTGAAGTTTTCTTTTTGATGATCCTTACAACTTAAAAATTTGTGCAAAGAAACTCACTCACCTGCAGTCTAATTGAAAGAAATCATATTTGTTCACACACCTACAGTCGGTCCTAAATCGACCTTGAGATCATAGACTGCAGTCCGCCTGAAACTGCAAATGTATGGCACATAATGAGATTGTCGTATGTTCGGGCCTTCTTATGATCTTCAGACAATAACAGAGTGTAATGTTTGACTCAGGTCACTTGCAACCACTCCATAGAATTAGTTTTGGTTCAGAAAGCATGGATCTTTCGACTAAACTCTATCATGACGATAAACAGCGACAACGATAACTAACTGTTAGTTAGGTGCAAAGTAAAGTAGTAAATCATTTGTGTTGGCCGTGTTTTGAAATTTAGTTGAGATTTAAGCCTGCAGTATTTTCCTATCAGTCCTCGTTCCTTCAGTTAGCTCTTAACTGTAATACGCATTTTGCGAACATCATCATCGTACATATTTTCTAATTTCGGATCAGAGTACCTAGGTTTCATTACATTGACCCTGGCACAGTTAATTGAAGTCATGGGATAATTTATCGTGCTTTCAGGAGGTGACCCTGATCATTTATGTATATCTTTACATTGCTATACCTCCGGAGCCTCCTTTAAGGTGTTACATATTTTCGTCGTGACAAAAACAATATACCCTATACTATAAGTCTAGGGTATAAAAATATGCTCGTTTCCACCGTTCAGTGATATTTGATGGTTCGGTGGAAGTTCGGTCGTGGTTGTGTGCGTTCATGTGTGGCGACCTTTAGATGCCACTGGCGAACTAAAAGTGGATATGGAATGAGTGACATTGTGTTTCCCTGGCTTAGTTAAATTGCTAGAAGAAAAATGTTCTCGATAAGTGGAGAAAAATTCTTTAACACGAGGATGTAACAAATTATCATTCTGAATAGATAGGGTTGAAAAGCAATCTTTCGAAGTACATCCCACAGTATTCAGATTGGTGGTTTGATCGATGAGTGATTTCCTAGTAATATCCGCCAATAAGCCAAATTGGCATAAAAAATCCGCTCCAATGATATCGATATCGATATCAGCAATGACAAAAAGAGAAAATCCTTCGCAAACCATGGTCGAGAGATACGGATATAAGTTTTCTGCCATAAATGTGAATGGTAGATGAGTTGGCAGCAGAAAGAGAATCAGGAAAACGTCTGTGAACAGCTGAAGGCGGAATCACAGAAATGTCTGCACCAGTATCAATAAGAATATGGCATTTAGTAGAACTATCCAAAATTGTAAGGCAACATGCACCCGATCCAGTGAAATCAGTTGCCAATATCGAGAACTGTTAGATTACTTATTTAAAGAAGAATTCGCAATTGCACGTGTGAGAGCTGAAATTTGAGCGTTAAGCTCTTTCAAATCATTGAAGAATTTTCTTTTTCAAGTCGCATAAATACCTCATTGATCTTACCCGCGCTAGCCATAAGCTCTTGCGCTGAACTGGCCGCATTGCAATCTAAAACTAAGACTAAGGACTTCAGTAAGTCTTGAAACCACAGGTACGGTAAATCTTTCTAAAAAGGTGGAAGTTGTATTGACACTGAACCAATAGTAGGTGGAACACTTGATGATAGGGGCACGTCGAAAAATTCCTCCTGAGACGTCAAAAACAAAAATGATTGACAACCATTCACTAATGTGTTCTGAACGATAGAACCGAGCAAAAAATATGGAGTTTTATCACTTTTACAATAATTTAAGAAAATATTTGGAAATTGAATTAAATTTAAATCAATTACCCAAAAAAATCTTGATGATGATTTTTTCAAATTTTCTTGTTGTTCAATTGAAATTGAATGATTTCTTGTTGAGAGAGCAAAATTTATATGCAAGTTATTTGGACTCTCAATACGGCAAATCTCTTGAAGATTTGGAAGAATAAATCATTTAATGTGGCGCGATTCAATGAAATAGGAGAAGAGAATACTAGCTTTCGCTGATTCTGATTTCAAGTTGAATTCTTGATCGAAATTCTCAATCGGAATTCTTGGTCGAAATTTCTGATAAAAAGTCTTGATTCTTGTGATTCTTTGTGATAATTCTTGATCGAAGCCCTTGATTGTGGTTCTTTGTTGTCAGGGTCACCAATTGTTAAGATTAATAGATTAATATTATTTAAGGCTTGTGCTTTGTATTACTTCCTCATGGACACATCCTTCGTCCTTCTGATACCATGATTTCGGTATTATGCATTAAAACAAAATTACAATAATATTTAATTTAAATACAGAACAATGGCTAAGTTCATAACACACAGCGGAATCGCAACATTCTATGGCAACAGTATCGAAGCAGTATTGCAACACGTTGTTGTGTTCTGAACTGCACTCGCATCTAGTCATCCATCAATCGTAAAATTTCCAGTTCAAAACTGACTACTGTCGAAAAGCCGTATGAATATGACAGCGCGAGTGCCATTTCAGGATTGTCATCATATGCTGGTCCTAGCCAGCGGAGAAATTTTTGTGATGGTGAAAATGACATTTTTCACAGCATGTTGCGTCCATCAAAAACCCAGTGGAGAGAATTCATAAAACAAATTGAGAACAGTATGCCAACCGTTGTGTGATATGAATTTATGCCGGGTTTCCACTAAAGAGACAGTTTTAAAAAACAGTTTTGTTTTCAAAAACAAGAACAGAAACAAGTTTTATTTTTTGAAAACAGTTCTGTTTTATGTAAACAGACTGTTCCAATTAAACACACTGGTTTTGTCTCTAGTTCTGTTTATCTTGTTCAACATGTGTCCCAAAAAATGTCAGACAACGAGGATTCATAATAAGCTATGGCATTTTTTAATAAATGACATCTAAAACAGAAAAAACGGGGTCAATCCTCAATTAAAAAAAACTAAAAGTTATATAACTTCAACCTTTAAAATGACCACTGATTGTATACTTGGATGCTGTCGCAAAAAATGAAAGTGCGTGTTTCAATCAATCAGACAAAAAACAAGAACAAATGCGTTTTCCTTTTATCTGTTCTAGAAAACAAGAACATTTTCCCATTCGCGATGGGAACGTGTTTTGTTTCCTAAAACAGTTTTTAGAGACACAAATGTTTTCAAAACTGTTCTGTTTTCACAGAACATTTGTGTTTTTGTTTAGAAAAACAGTTTTTGTCCGTGTTTTTCAAAACTGTCTCTTTGGTGGAAACCCGGCATTAGCCATTGACAAATTACACTATCTGATGTTTTCAAAGTTTGACAAAAGAATTATTTTTTTTTTTATTTTTTACAAAGTTAACGTTTATCAAATTTTTTGATTTTCTCGAATTGATTTAAATAACAAGTGTTTAATTTTTAAATGAAGAATTTAATGTTAACGTTACAGGAAAATTTTCCTTCGCGTTGCCACAATTGTTACTCATATCTGGAAAATTCGTGATCTGAAAAAGGTTCCTCGCGAAATATAAAACTTAAGAAACAAAAAAATAGTTTCAGCATCGGTAAAGCATTATATCGTCGGACACAAGAGTTATCAATTAAACTTAATGTAAATATAATCGCATTTGAAAATAAGTTCCAAAAAAAATATGTTAATCGGAATTTTTCATTAATTTTTAAATCAATTCAAAAGTAATGCTGCCGTATGTCACCAAAAAATTTATCACAGCTGGGGGAATGAACTTGAAACAAAGCCTTCAAACAAAACTATCAAACTCTTTCTCGCATTTGACATTCTGACAAATCCATCTCGATTGAAAATGATCTCATCGATAACTTTTTTTTTCTGCACAAACATTCACGGCCAAGTGCAAGTAAATTTGTCCTATTACTAACTGGATTTTAACATAATAAATGAATACACAAAAAAATGTAGTTAACGCTTTAATGGCAATTTTTAAGTCATATCATACGTATCAGCACAGACACCGAAAAACTCAAGTGGATTAATGGCTAACCATTACAACAAATTTGTTTCGCTTTAACCTTTTTCAATGCTGTCTATAAAAATAAAAAGCAAATTTTTTTTTTGCAATGATCTTAAATGATCCTGGTACTGTTTTTGTTGTGCTTCATTGCAATTGAATGTCATGTGTGAAGTTCATTACCAATAAACCGTACCGTCATCCGTCACTATTCTAGGTTCATGTTAAATTTATGTTTGATTGATGACCATGCTGATTTGTGGTACTGATAATTTGCGGAAAATTGATAATAGAAATTGTTGATGCAATTAATGATGAAGAATTAGAAGACTAGGCTGTTAAGATGAGTTTCAGTAGAAAAGACAAAAATGCTTGACTGCGATTTGAAGCTATGCGTCATTATAGAAATGTATTATTACTGGATTTTTAATTAAAGCCTTCATTTGCAACAGCGTCATACTGAGTATTGGAACTCTTCAAGTTAAGAAAAAAAGGATTTGTTGACTTAATTCTTAATTAAGTTTGCTTTTCTATGGGTTTCATTCAACCTAAAACTGGTACATATTTACTCACATTGTTATTTACTTCCCATAAGAAGTTGTTAACAGCCGTGTTCTATTACTATCAGAACAGATCAATTTGTCCAAGTTGAAATATTCCGAATTTACTATAGACACTGCGATTTGGGAGGCCAGTAGCTCAGTGCATTGAAGCGTCGTCAATCTGATGTCTCAGCATACCGGTTCTCGCGGATTGGAATCCCGCCGTCGCCATGGATGTTTCTGTTGTCTTCCCCCTATCGTCTGGGACGTAAAAATAAACCACAGCCATCCCTTCGCAGAATGCCGCTAAATGAGCAGAAGGTGGGTGCTATCAACATGCATCGCCTGAATTAGTTATGTATATACTAACGAAACGTCAACTAAAGCGCTTAGAATTAGCTGACCCGCTTATGCTGCCACTGCCACTAGGGGTTAAGGCAAATAGTAATGCAGTTTAAGCAAGATCATACACTATATTTACTGTGAATAAATTGTTGATTATGTGTAATTACATGGACAAAAAATTAATTTTAATACCCAAATAAAATTTGTCAGCTTGTATTTTCACTGAAGTTTTATTAAAATTTAACTTTTCTCTTGAGTTGAAATTTGAAGGTTAACTAAATCCAAGACAAGCCCAAGAAACCCTTCATTTGCCTCTAGATTCTTCTTTCGCTATTCTGTATCGTTTCTTTGCTGCTATTCTGTTCTGTTATGTTCCATTCAAAAAACAAAATATGAATAAACGTCAAAAGTTTTTGATTGCCAGAAATTAGGCCAGTCTAATAAGACATGCAATATCGGAAAAAAGAGGAAAATGTTATTTTTTGTTAGTTATTATATTAGAATACATAATAGTAATGTAAAACTAAGTTTTCAGCTTTCAAAGTCTGAGTTAGCTGAGTGGTGGTTGAGAAACCTCAATTTCTTCCGATTTTTTTAGTTTTTCGTAAATATCTCGAGAACCATCCATTGTACGAAAAATGCCCCAAATGTGCCCAAGACCAGCTCTGTAGCTCCAATTGATCCGAAGCCCTTCAAACATGGGATATTTTGTCCAAACATTCCAAGTCTACTTTTATTCATCTGTTTATTAGAATATGGATTGCAAGGTATTGGTATTTTGTTTTGGATAAACGATGAAGCGGAAGCTTGGCGGCGGACTTTTGAAGCTTATCTTTATTTCTAAAATTTAAAGGGCAGATAAGGTTCCCTTTAGCGTTTTCGGTCGGATGAACGCTAAACAGACATTGGGAAAATGAAATTGTGCTAACAGGCACGATAAATTATAACAAGACATTTAGAAAACGGGCCTATGTCTATTATGTATATTATAAAGTAAATCTTTAACACATCCAAGATCGAGGGCCGGTAGGTCAGTGCGTTGAGACGTCAGACTGGTGTCTCATCATGCCGGTTATTCCGTCTTCAGCTCCCGACGTTACCCTGTGGTGTAGGGCATAATAATCAACCACTACGTTTTACGACTTATCGCAAGTATACAGCTAAATGGGCAGGAGATATCGTCCGAAACCAGTTTATGCTAACGAAACCTCAACTAAGCCTTTGGAATAGCGCTATGTCCCATTAGGGGATAGTTAGAGCAAATAGTATCTACACCCAAGAGCAATTGGTCCAATGCTCTGACCATAGGATTCGAAAATTCAACAGTACTCCAGTTCATTCGTCTCATCGCCCCTATTCAGAAAATATCCGTATTCTCTACGTTTGGTTTCGGTTTCATTTCATATCCAGGAGTGTCCTGTTATCAGGACCGGCGAAACGCATCCGTGTGGTATGAAGACTTCTAAAAGAACCACAAACACTCCCCAGTTATGAATTTAAGCATTAGACCGAAAACAAAAATCAAAAACAGACTATTTTTAGTTAATATATAATAATAATAATATTGAACAGTTTTGAATTCATTATGTACATATTATAATGCATATAGGTTATCGTTTTTCTTTTTAATTGAAAATTTTAAATATTTGAATCGATAAATAAATACGATCGATTGAATTGATTTGTAAATTATTGTATGTTTTATTGTTCGCCAAAAAAAAAATTGATTATGAAATAGTTAAAGCGAAGAGAATTCGGAAAAGAGGAACAATATGCAGCGAAAAAAGAAATGCTTGACGCATTTCTTTTTTCTTTTCTTTTTTTCTTATAAAAAAAGTAAAATATTTCAAAATTTATTGTCTTTTCATTGACGTTTTACTTAATGTGAGCGAAGTTTACAAAAAAATATGAAGGAATATTAAATCCTGTTATAAATTCTAAACGTTCAAAGTAATTATATTGATTTGGTCTTTTTTTCTGATCTAATTTCCCTACAGGGTAAGATTTTTGTTAATTAGATTTATGGTGTTACAAGTTGAATGAGCAAATACTTAATACGTAATTTGTTGGTACAGAACGTGGCACTGTGGATATCTAGTCTGCGTAGATGTTGACTAGATAGTCTGAGAGTGCCAAATGAGGAGAATAGGGGGGATGGTCGAGCAAATCGTAACCCAAATCCCGCACTTTTTTGTCGCCAACGCACACTTGTGTACAGTTACGTTGTCCTGGTGAAAGATGATTTTTTTCTTCTTCAAGCCAGGCCTCTTCTCGCGAATTTTGGCATCCAGCTGGTCAAGAAGTTTGGAGTAATAGACGCCTGTTATTACTCTGCCCTTTTCATTTTTTGCCATCACCTTTCCGGCAGATGCGATGTACTTTTTCGATAGTTTCCGATGTGGTTGCGATTTTTAACCGTGCTTCGCGTGGGTTGTCTTCCAGGGACGTGCAACCACGTTTAAATTGAGCTGCTCATTTTTTAACGGTTGACATCGAAGGAGCCGAGTCCCCGTAAACTTTTGTTAACTTCGGATGAATTTCCTCAGGGGTTAATCCATCCAAAACGAAGAATTTTATGACCGCACGATATTCAAGTTTCTCCATCTTAATGAAAAGCACGTATAGTAAAACGTTTACTGCAAAAACTCGTGTAAGCAAACTACTTGAGAGAACAAGTTGAAACTTTTCATGGGAACTAATGACACGTGCATCCAGGCAGGAAACATAAATTTTTGCTGATTGTAACGGTATTTCTGTGTCAGGCCGAGAACTTTTCACCTTACCCTCATACAAGTGATTTCATTCGCAATATTTATCATTTGAATGTAGGAAACTACTTGCTTGAACATACGAGTTTTCCCAATTACTGACAATTGGTTGGCATAAACCAGTTTCGGACGAAGCAAGTTGCTAACATGCTCCTCCGGCAGACATGAAACTGACGCATGTACGCACTGAGCTACCGGTCTACCGGTCGGAATCTCAATCTAAAAACGAAAAATCTGCTATTTCCGCGATTTTTTTAATGTCGACTTATCCAACTGTTAACGTGGAAATCTGTTAATTTCTTATGCATATATGGTTTTGTTAATTGTTTCTTGACGTTAGCAAGAAAAAAACTTGCTAATACTGAAACTCGGTTAACAGCTAATCTTAGCAACATGAATTTATATGGGAATTTTAATTATACGAGTATATTTAGAGTTGAGTTGACTCCACATAGACCTTCCAGCTGGTTTATTTATTAATAGAACCGCGTCCAACATAAACAATTTTCGGGTTACAGAATATATGATCATGATTGATTGGGATATGAATGTATTATTGTTTTCACAGTAGAAAATTTTATGTTAGTTCAAAACAGAATATTGTTGGTAGCTTGCGAGGTATTTGTATTATAATCATATATCAATTTTGTAAATAATGAGTATTTTTAGTATTGAGTATTTCATTTAAATTAATTTAATATTCTTTTTTTATTCGTTTTCAGGAAGGGAGCGTAGGCCATGAACTTGTCATTAAACCACTTCCAAAAAACTTGAGTCCGGATGATGGTACACATCACGTGATATATAAAAGACTGGCAGATCCTAACGATCAATTCAGCGATTTTGGTAAGCCTCTTAGAGTCAAATAATTATACGTACGTAATGATTTTATTCCAATGATTTTATTCCCAATGTAACCGAGTTTTTAGTAATGTGCTATAGTAACATACTATTACGACGCTTCTCGTACCTAGTATGCAGGAAAAATGAATGAATAATTGTCAAAAAAAATATATTTGCATCAATACCATATTCAGCCTCCTATCCAAATCAAGCAACTTTTCCATGGTTTTAAGGAAGAAGGAGTAAGGCTAATCAGTCCACAGAATTTGAGCGTATGTCCCGACTTATTACCCCCTTTGGGTATGAAGACCACATTAACTTTCCTCCAAAGTTATGGTATGTAGCCTAAATAGTCGATTAGTGGAGTTATTAGGATCTCCAAGCTGTTTTGCAACAGAGCGGGGAATATGCCGCCCACCCCAGGAGCTTTAAATGGCTCAAAGGACTCCATCGCCCATTTTACTTTGTCCATGTCGAAGATGACCCCCGATAAACTGCGTGCCCGGGCCTCGCAGTTGGATAGGGGTCACCTTCAGACAGTACGGATTTTTTTTTTTTTTTCAAAAGCACAGAACAGCTTTTTTTAACCAGTTAAAAACGTAAAGGCAATGTGTAATGCCTCTTGGGCAGATACCTGGTATTTAATCACCCAGGATCTAGGCTGCAAAATTAGCAAACAATATTATTATGTTCGCCATACATTAACTTCCATACCTACGAAATAAAAATTTAATTGAATCACCCTATACATATATCAAAAATGCAGTTTAAAGAATTCCAGTTCTTTCAAGTGTCATAATTTGCCCACAACTTGCTGAAAAGTGCGAATACCAGTTCAGAACTACTAATTAACGCACGATCATTTACATACATACATTTTTGCTGAGCAGGAAGTATCAAGTCAATACATATGTGTATTAAAATTAAATTAAACATACATACCTGGATTGGATATCTAATTATCGCATTCAGATGAGATGTATAACATGTTGCATTAGCGTTAAGAAGTGGTAACTTTTTGGAAATTATTGTAATAACCTAATCACCTGCAGACAGTATGGTTTCCAAACAGGTCTAGGGACACATGATGCGGTGGACGCAGTAGCGTCGGAGATATATACCGTGGACTTGGCAAAGACATTTGATACGGTGTCTCATGTCCTGTTGGCAAACAAATTTAAAAAAGTGGGAGTTCTGGGAAATGCGCTTGACTGGTTTAAAATGTATTTACATCAAAAACAGCAACACGTAAAATTAAAAAATACGCTTAGGAACAGAGTATGGAATCCCTCAGGGAACTGTTCTTGGTCCAGTGCTGTTTCTAGTATTCATGAACGAGTTGGTCTCTCTTGAGAATGAAATGTATGGCAAATGCTATTTATTTGCTGACGATTCAATATTATTATTCTGTGCTCCGTCCTGGTCCCAATGCTGAAGGGAAGCTGGACGGGGATTAAATATAGTTAAGAAATGAATGGATGACATCAAACTCACAATACATATTGATAAAACAAAATTTATAACATATTCCATTTATGAATCTGGTCAACCTCCAGCCGAAAGTATAATTAAAATCCACAATAACGACTGCCGAGCTATAAATTGTACCTGTACTGACAAAATACTGAAAGTGAAGATACCTAGGTGACGCACTTAAAATGGTATAGGCTCTTGCCCAATCTGTCCTTGCTTATGGTTTATAGTTACCCCCCAACGCTGCACTCTGGTGACACAAAATAATATATTAAGGGCAATATTGGGAAGGCGTAGAACGGATTCGGCAAGTGCAAGTATCGGGAATTGGACATACTTCGGCTGAGTTAAAATTATCGAGAATATTTAAAGGTGACGGAACATGGTCCAGGAACCAGAGGACGGTTGGATGGCGCCTTTATTGTACCAAGGAGATGCACCACACAAGGCATGAGACATTGGTCTGACCAAGGGCCTAAATTGTACAATGACCTCCCCCGGAAGATTCGTATCGCAAATCTCTCTCTAATTGCCTTGACCCCTTCAGAGGCATGGGCGCGTCAACATCTCTAGCATTTCTATGCCTTGTTGACGTTTTAATAGCATATCTACTTTTCGGAAGTGCAGTTGCTAGCATGCACCTCCTATCCGCGCCGTCTTTATACTGACAAGCTCGGAGCACTGTGAGAGTTCTATTAGTGATCACAGGCAGTTTTTGATCGCGCCGAGATTTGATGTCCGAGCTCTAGATTAGTATCGTAGAGCGGTGATCGAACGGTCACGGCCACCGAGCGGTATTGCAAATACCTTCGTAAAATTCTATACACTACTCAGGTCTTTTCTGAACTCTGGACACTGACCCGAATTTGCTTTAACTTAGCTGTCCATACTTCTAATATGATAAAACGTATTTAAAAACAAAAGTAAAAATTTGTTTCTTTTTTTAAATGATTTCAAGTTTGATTAAGTACTGAACTCTTTGCCACGCTCTGGATTCCCCATTTTCTTAATTTATTTTTAGTTGTACAAATGATATCTATGTATAAATAAAGTTTATATAAGATCCTAGAGTCAAAACGAACCAAACCGTAAAATACTAGAATGAAACGAACTGTTCTACAATATTTGAGTTTTCACACTTTAATAATCACGCACACCTAAATGCTACACAGCATAACCAGATACATCACACATTTTTCCTTTGGCCTTAGTACTTAAGATGTTTTCTGAGAAAGGATCATCGCCTGGTGCCCACACACAATATTGACGTGTCCCTCGAATGTGAAGCGCTAATGCCGTCGACGGATGTCTATGTATATGATGCCTTTTGCATATACTAGTGAAACTTGATGCAATGGCGCACGACGGGGTGTTGACGTGGATGTGCCCTGGTTGCATATGTTGGGCGTTGTTCATGTGCGATGAACTGTTTCTTACATTTATTTGAATTTGAATTGATATTTTCACTTCTTTTATTATTCCATGATGAATGTCAAATAGTACATAATCTATAATTAATCATTTTCAAGTGAAAAATAATTGATTTATTTTAAATTATGACTTTTATAAGTGATTACATATTGAGCCCTTACGAAATCTATCAAATGTCTGTCCGTCGGACCAGAGAATAGCTTGTGCACGGCTGAACCTACATCCTTGAAATTTGCTAGAAATATGAAGGACTGCCATAATTCGTTGCTGAAAGCTCTTCATTATATTAGGCAGCTCTTCATTATATTAACATCCATGGCCCCAGTGCAAGGGAACTAAACCCGTGACTAACCGGTATGCTAAGACATCAAACTGACGCCTCAACTCTGTCAGCTACCGGCAGGCTTAGTAACCACTAAACCGAGAGTAATGTTATTTCATAGAAATATGGAAATATACGATTACTTTTATTTTATTCATTATTTTTATTTATTTACTTTAGCCACCGGGAGAACATATGCATAATGAAATTTGCTATATAAATTTTACGGTGTGCAGAAGCCTTTTTAAGCAATAAGCTTGAATAAGCAGCAGTGTTTCAACAAACATCGGAACCAGGCCTTTCGAAAAATCCCCGATTACAAACTTAAAAAGAGAACCCTTGGCAAAAACATAGCAATTAACAAAATTTATTAAGATTAACTTCTATTCTCTTCTATATTACCCAAAAGAAGTAAAACGCTGAACTTTTCGTATTTATTAATTCACGGATGGTTCAAAAGTCACCGACCTCACTTCATATGCCTCACAGACCTTGCAATCTTCATTCAAAGTATACTCGTTCATTTCAAAAACAATTTTGGTATCGTCAGATCAACATAAGACGCACGTCTCCAATATTAATTAGTTCGCCATTATTATATTTTGTAGTAACGAATTAATATTCCTTCCTTGAACAGCATTCATGGAACCAGATCGTTTAGAAAAACGCTATCATGAACGAAGATCAGCAACCGCAAGCCAACAAAAAGACGACTCAGGCACCTCATCGCTGACAGAAGACGGTTTCGATAATAATGACGACAACGGAGCAACACCTTCGACAAAGAGGAGGTCAAAACGTGAGACCCCGTACGTCATTTACCCGGAAATATTGGTAATAGTTGACTATGATGGTTATAGACTTCACGGCGGCGATAATCTTCAGGTAACATAATATCTTGCTTTAATGGAGACGAAGTGGAAAATACTTATAGTACTTGCATAAAGCATACTGTGGTGCAGCCATAACAGAATCCTAGCTCATCTCGGATGTGCTGGATTATTATCTGCTGCGGTCAGCTTCTCCTTATAAAAAAGATGTTTCACATTTTAGTTCTTTATCATTTTTATATGGTAGTCTGAAATTGAAAAGATATGCACATCTGAACACTGATTTATGATGACTAGTCGACTTGAATGATGATGTTCTATACAAACTGGCATGGCGGCTCTTACGAGAAAAAAAGGAAAAAAAAAGGAGAAAAATTGATTATGTCAACCATTCATTATCTTTTGCAGGTGAAAAGATATTTCGTGTCATTTTGGAATGGCGTTGATCTCAGATACAGATTGCTGAAAGGTCCAAGAATACGTATAAGCATTGCTGGCATTATCATATCCAGGGTAAGTATTTGAAATTTGATAGTTTATTTTCGATTGATTTTTTTTTTTGATTCTCGAAAGTGATGAGGAGTTTCAGTTTTACTGGAACAAATTCTTCTGGTTGTGATTTTGATGAGATTCATAATTCATGAATAATGTAATAGTGGTACAAAAAATTCCTCAGATTTAAAAATGTCAATAGATTATCATACAAATCATTCAGATACTTCGTTTGGGTAAACGAATTCTAAGTGTTAATTCAAATCTTTCAACTTAACTTCATTCTTATTAAAAAATTAATAACATTTCATTATTTTCATATCAAATGAGATCCGGTATGCGTATATACATTTTTTCCTTCGGGTTAACATATTTACGAACCTACTTGGCAATTGTACGAATCAATTCAACAAATTACCGCATCAAATGAGATAGGAACATTTGTTAATTGGATTCGTACAATTGTCAATTTGAGGAAATATGTTAACTTGACGAAAAACAAGCTAGCCTTCGGCTTGTGGTACATTTGCTTTTTTGAAATTAGTAGTAAAGCTTGTTCCGATTTCACTGTTCCTATAAGAGGTATATGAAATAGTGGGCCGATTTCAACCAAATTTAGGAACGTGGCTTAGCAGTCAATAGGATTGAATAATATGCAATTTCGTAAAGTTATCTTCAGACAAAAACTTACTTTTGGGACGGTCGTTCCTATGACAGCTATATGATAGAGTAGTCCGATTTTAACCAAATTCGGAAATATGATTTCACTAAAGACACTATTGATTTATTGTGAATTTTGAAAACTATATCTTTAGAAATAAAAAAGTTTTTCTCACAAAGACGAATTTTTGGACCATTCGTTCCTATGGCAGCTATATGACGTAGTGGTCCGATTTCAACCAAATTTGTGAATGTTATTTAGCTATAGACATTATTGATTCCCGTGAAATTTGAAAAAGATATCTTTAGAATTAAGAACGTTTTTCTCACAAAGACGAATTTTTGGACCGGTCGTTCCTATGGCAGCTATATGACGTAGTGGTCCGATTTCGTTGGTTCCGACATATATACTGCGTGCGATAAAAAAAAGGCTTTGTACAAAATATCAGCTTGATAGCTTCAAAACTGAGGGACTAGTTTGCGTAGAAACTGACGGACAGACGCACAGACGGACAAAGCTTAATCGACTCGTCTCATCATACTGACCAAGAATATATATAGTTTATATGGTCGGAGATGCTTCCTTCTGTGCGTTGCAAACTTCATGACAAAGTTAAAATAATATACCCTATCACATCCGTGAAGGGTATAAAAAGTAATTCGTATATATACGTTGACTTTTTCTGTTACTAGTTGCATTAATTTGGTACGTATTTGTGTAAATATTTATTAAAGATGCATAGACTATAAATATATAGTATCTGGTATCGCACCGTAAACCGCTGAAAAAATATAAAACTGAAAAAATATGAAACTTTCAGTTCTAACGCAAAGCTAGATGAATATATTCTGCATTGCAAAATAATTGCATTATATAAAATAGATTTATGTATATATACTATTGTCTGTTCCAGTTTTGCGGCCAAACAGTTTGCTCGAACTTCACGAAAATTTTAACAATATCTTAGCTATGATTTTTTCGAATTGAATATAGACCACATCGCCTGAGGGTGAAAAAATGCCCAAAAGGATCGAGATTGTTGTTAATTGCCTTGACCCCTCCAACGGCATGGGCGCGTTAACATCTCTTGCATAGCTATGCCTTGTTGACATTTCGATAGCATATTTTTCGGATAGTGCAGTTATTAACATAAACCTCCTATCCGAGCCGTTTTTTACTGACAAGCTCGGAACGCTGTGGGAGTTCTAGTAGTACCCACAGGTAGTTTTTTTTATTGGCGCGCCGAGAATTGAAGAATGTAGAGTCATAAGTGGCGACCGAGAACTCACGGCTACCGAGCGCGTCAAAGGACCAAGATTACTGTCGAGTATACGGTTTTTAGGGTCACTGAGATTAGAAATTTTGTTTGGCTTACAATTAGTTTCATTCTACATATATACTAACTTCGTATCCGACTGTAACTTAACTTGACAACACGTTATGCATTTTTTGACACTCGGAACATTTTCGTCTGAGCGTCAAGCCCCCAACGGGATAAATATCTCAAACTCCCTCTTTTTTCTAATTTATCCAATCTTATTGGTAGTCCGAATGACGCAACGACTAGCACGTTCACGTTCTGAGCACTGGTTCCCTGGTAAAAATTCTACTGAAAGTAGTAGCAGTTTTCAATAAAAGGGGATTTACGAGTCAGCAGTTAAATGAGTTCCCATTTGGGGTAAATAACTCGGTTGAGAGTGTTATTGATCACACCTTTAACTAATCTCTCTAAACTTAAATTGTAATACAAAATATAATAGAAAAAAAAACTTCCCTCAAACCTGAGATGGCCATCGCGACCTAGAGCAGTTGTATGTCAAACAATGTTAAGCCAAAACTATAAAAAAATAATTAAAATAAATAATGCCGATTGCCGATTTTTTGTCGGAATATCGGTATATACTCGTATTTGTAAGCACTAAACACACTATGCGCCCCTTCAAGCTTTTTACGGGGAAGCTCAGTACACCGATAGTAGACGACGTTTTCTGAACGGACAAGAATTCAGAATACCATGGTCGTATCGTCTATTATTGGTGTATTGAACTTCCCCGCACAAAGCTTGAACGGTGCACATTGTGGATCATCTAGCTAGTGCTTAAGAATATTGGCCGATACTCATACAAAAAAATCGGCAAGTGGGAAACCGCTCTTAAATCTGAATAAACGTTTTAACGCGGCACAAAAACATCGCAAACATCTGACAAAACAGCAAGGGGAAACTTGTCAACACATTGAAATTTTGCTTGTCCCGATTCGCCGACCAGCACTATAAGCATTTTTCCTTCCAATACACGGAATTAACATGGGCAACGTTATGTTCCTATTTCGGGTAGTGACTCAAAGGATGCTACTAATCGACCACAAAAAAATTCGTTCAATTTCATCTCTCTGCAGGTTATGCACTGCATTGAGACACACGTCGCCCATTTATCCTTGTCGGCTGACACACACTATTGCCACCTCGTAGAAACGTTGGCGATTACAGATATCGCTCTAAATACAATGGCAATAGACACGTTGACAACGAAGCCCCAAAACCGAAAACCTCCTGTCAATTTGAGCTTTTTGCCAGGTTGACTTTTTGACCCGTTGGCTGTGACCCTTTCTGTTTTTATCGGGTGACTTACCGAAATTTCAACCAGCCATTGTTTGCCTATATAACTTAGCTACCGGAGATGTGTGTGTGTTCTCCGCAAAACGAAGTCCCCATAACCAAAACACCCAACACCTAGACAGTGGCGGCGCGGCGGCCCGTGGCTTCCAACTGCCCATTTGATATTTGTCAATCCTTACTATGATACTTTGCCTTAACCCTTAGTGGGGCATAGCACATCAACTACTCCTCCGCGCCATCGTACTTGATTCTGGGTTATGGGACGCATCTGCTCCACGACTTACCCAGAAACTAACACTCTTTCGCCACAGATCGGCGCCATCACTTTCTAGGACAACCCTTTGGTCGACAATGGGGTCGCACTTCAAGGCATGTCCAGGCATGCAGTTATCACCCTTCCGCAACGTATGACCTATCCGCTGTCACTTTCGCTTGCGTATCATTTCGTCTATTGGCATCTGACCCGTACGCCGACTCAACTCTTCATTTAATATTGATTCGGGCCAGAAAATGCTTAACATTCGACGAAGACACTAGTTAACGAAAACTTGCAGCTTTCTGGTAACGTTTACGGAGACTTTCAATGTGCTGTTGCCATACAACAGCACATACACTACCAGGGAGCGAAACAAGCCCAGCTTGGTCTTAATACTAAGATTACTGCATTACCCAATCGCCCTAGTCCCTTGTGGGGCATAGCGCGTCAACTGTTCCATGTGGCTCAGTTGACGTTTCAGGTAAAACTGATTTTGAAAAAAAAAGATGCAAAAATGTGCGACAGGATGTGTAGTCCACTGCCCAATAATGTAAAAGCCGACAGACTTCGAATAAAACGTTGATTTTTGAGAGTGGAACACATTAATTTTAGGTGCAAATATATCAACTAGTAGTCCATAAATCCTTGCATTCGAATACATTAGTTAGAAAAGGATACTCATAGTGGGCTAAGAGAGGAATGGGGAACTAATACTAACTCAAAAGTAACGCTGTAGCTGTCATATTGCTACATTTGTCACTGTATAAGTGAGAAATTTTTAATTTTTTGTATGTATTAGCTGCCTAACTACAGGGAGTCATGTTGTTATTGGTTACCGAGAGCGGAGAAATATTTTGTTTTGTTGGCATCCTTTTCTCACTAATGTCCTTTGGATTTGAATCGATTTTGTCTTATTCGCACAGTTTTGTGTCAATTCACACTTATACTACATTCGTTCTACATCCGTACGTGATTATATGAATTGCAAGTTTTACGCATACATATATACTGCGAAATTCAAAATTTTGTACTAAGTTTGTCGGCTTTATATTAATGGGCAGTGGTGTAGTCTATGTATCATCATATGTTTAATAAAAAAACTTTCAATCTTGGGAGCCAGGGCCGGCGAAAGGTGTGTTGGATCTATTGGGACCTCAACACACGAAATTTTTCCTGTGTTGAATCCAACAGACGAAATTTTCCCTTCACGTTATTAATAAATCGATTATTGAAATATTTAAAGACTGTTAGAGTAAAATTACTTTTTTTTTTAAATAAAAAAGTAACAAATCAAACCACTGTTTATATTCTTCTACTATTTAAGAACATTGTGTTGGTAAATGCAGAAATACAAATCACGGTTGTATTGATATATCCAATACACGAGATTTTCTCCTCATGTAATTTAATATTGAAATACTGAGTAAGTATTACAGTAAATTTGATTTCATTTGTAAATAAAAAATAGCCACCGTTTACTTTCACTTTTCAAGAACGTTTTATTTAGAAAAGCAAATCGTTGCTGTGTTGATACAAATTGGCGCGAATGTCGAGGTCCAGAATTTTAATGAAAATTCCGTGTGTTGGACTGGCCGGCCGACAGCTTTTAGCATGGGCAAACGTAAAAAAATACCTCTTCGTCTCGAGTCATCCCAGTCAGAAAATCATGATTATTCGACTCCAGAATATATGTACCGCAAATTTTATTATTAAATTTTCGACCTAATTTTCATATCACGGAAAAGTCGTTTTCAAACGGAGTTCGCTCAGTTTTTTAAATCATTGGAAGTTTTTGCAGTCGGAAAATTACTGGATTTAGAGGAAATTTGTGCCTTTTATAAAGGAGATTTCGAAGAAAAGAAATTACAAGATCACTGCGAAGTATTTTTGAAAATTGCGAAGAATAAAAACGTAGAATTAAGAAAATTTATGGATGTGATTAACTTTTTGCGCGACAACAATTGGTGTTTTGGAATTGCCCCCGAGTACGTTCGATTTGTTAAGTAACTTATGACCATACCCGGGTCATCATGTTTAAACAATATTGCGATTATACACATCTATTCAGAGTTGGCTAAAAAGTTAAACATGGATGAACTATTAAATGAGTTTATAATGAAAAATACAACACGAACAGCGGTTTTTGCTTTGTGTAATAACTGAAAATTTGTTGCATTCTAAATATTGTATTATTTATTTGTGTTTTCACTTGCTATCATTAGATTGAATTAGAGTGGCGGGGTGGTCGAGTTCGTCGTTTGAATATTAATTCAAAACCCCAAAATCCAACACACGAGTTTTACCTGTTCCGCCGGCCCTGTTGGGAGCAAAAGGCTTTTTTTAATATTTGTCAATGTCTTTTTACCATTGTAGTTTCGCATCTTGTACTATTGTGATATTTTTCAATTAAAGTTCGATTATACAATATCATCGGTTCAAGAGGTATTAAGATGATATTTTGTGATTAAGCATGTCACTTTCATTTTTGTCGCGCTCGGTGGCCGTGATCGTTCGGTCACCGCTCTACGATACTAATCTAGAGCTCGGAGATCAAATCTCGGCTCGATCAAAAACTGCCTGTGAGTACTAATAGAACTCTCACAATGCTCCGAGCTTGTCAGTATAAAGACGGCTTGGATAGGAGGTGCATGCTAGCAACTGCACTTCCGAAAAGTAGATATGCTATTGAAACGTCAACAAGGCATAGAAATGCTAGAGATGTTGACGCGCCCATGCCCCTGGAGGGGTCAAGGCAATTAGAAAAAAAATGTCATTTTCTTCAATAAGCTTTGAGTTTAATGTTTATATAGCAGTTTTAAGATGATCCCTAATGTATTTCGTAATTCTGAATCAAATGAAGCTAACAGCAAGTTGATACTATCATTATCTCAAAAAATATTGGCCTTTCTTTTTCGTTTTTTTTTTTTTTTTGTAATTAAATAAGCTATTCTAAATCAAATGAAGTAAACCGCAACTCAATACAATTGTTACTTCAAAAGTTATTGGCTTATTTTCCTATTTTTTTGAATAATAAAGAAAAGCCATTTTCTTCAATAATTTCAAAATTCTCGGCTTATGTGCCATTTTGATGATTCCTAATGTATTTGGTCCTCCTGAGTCAAATGAGACCAAACTGAACTCATTACGATCATTGGTTCAAAAGATATTGATTTTTGTCCACTTTTTGGCTATTTGGCCCCACTGTGCGTCGCCCCGTGAAATAGGGATATACCCATGAACTTGACGACAAATAATAGGCCCCTCGCACTAGACAAATTTTTGTACAATAATATAAGAACTCCACTCTAATACAAAAATTTGCGGAAGCAAATATTTAAACCGCTAACTTTGCAACCGCAAATATTTTCAAATGGGTTTGAAAATTTGTGTGGACACTTCAAGTGTTTGCCGACTATTTCACAATTTTGTGAATGAAATTCCATGTGAAGGCAATCGCACTCATCCTTTCTGTCTGTGCGCCGTTTTGAGGGGTTCATCGTTAAGGAAAATCTCTAAGACACTGGCTAAACTCGAATAGGCCCCTCAGACTAGCAGGAATTTTCTAAAATTTTTGTACAAAAATTACAGTGGGCCAGAACTTTGCTAGTGATTTGGAAATTTTGCTTAACCGTGAACCCCTCAAAACTGCGCACAGAAAGAATGGATCAGCCGGCAAAAATTGGAATGTCCACAAAAATTTTCAAACCCATTTGAAATGGAGAAATCGTCGTTTTTTTAATGTATTTTATAAAGTAACGGATAAAAGACTAGTTCCACGAGGAGACCTAATTCCCTAGAAAAATTATGGTAACTATCATACCTACATACGTGTATCTGACTTAATTTCAAATGAAAGCTTATATAGTTATAAAAAAATCGATATTTACCCTTTTCCACGCGGGACTATTATTTTATCCGCTATTCGATAAAATACATAAAAAACGATAATTTTTTCACTTCGTGGGAACAAACGAGCAACTGGCAGTATTTGTTGGTGCTTTTCAAGGGAGATTATCGAAAACTAAATATTTAAAATACGAGAAAAGTTGTTGTAATATTTTTTATGTATTTTTTGTGATCTTTAATTTTGTCTCAGAGAGTTTTATTTTGATAGGATTGATAGTTACGGAAATAAAAAAAACTCCCCTGTAACCAGGTTCCCAAAGATCCTCCGCGGAGGTCGAAAACTTAGATTCAGCATATCAAAAAAAATCAGTACTACCATATTTGATGCGAGGTAACCCCTCTTTCAGACGACAACTGTACTGGCCTATATTAACTGAGCTTCGAAATATCTACTAATTGCTCGGAAATTGTATTGTATGTACATACGTACCCGTATAGCAGAATTTTGAATTTTCCGTCACTTTAAACTGCTTCAATCCAAGACTTGGTAGAGAAACCGTAAATATTAACCGGGGTTTCCTCCTGTCGGCCATACTTTTTCAATGAACCTCATTTTATCAGATATCAATTTATGCTGCAATCTTAATTTATTGCACCCATCATTACTTAAACATATTGTATAGTATGGATATGATTATAGATCTACGAAGGCACCTTCAATTTTATTAAAAGTAGATCCACATTGATCACGCTTGCTGCATGATAAAACCAATGATGTATTTGTGAGACATACATAATACTCGAATGAGCGCCTCGTGCTGTGCGAATTAAATCTACTAATACACAATAATATTTAATATACGCCAACATTTACGTAAATAACATTTCACGTACTCTTGGGTACACAAGTGCAATTAATTCGTAATAAAAGATGTTAATGGCGTATAATTTCACTCATGTAAAATGTACCAAATTACGATTTTCAAGTTAATTAATTGCATCAAACTTTCCCTCTCAACGGTGGAATTTATGCGGATAGTAAGCAATGGGAGCAATATTAACGTATCTACATATGTTACATATCTTTATAAGTGCAAAAGTATGAAACCCACGTGAATTTCCCCTTTAATTTAAAACATTATTCAAGTTTCAGTTATGCAATGACTAAATAAGAAGTAGTCTGCACACACAGATAGTGCACTGTGTTCATACGCCCGTAGGTCTTGGGAATAGCGCGTTCAGTGACTCATATGCCCGTAATAATGGCAAGCTGTCGAGTAACAGCGGCGCATATAACTAGAATGGCAATTATAATTAAAAATTAGTACAACAATGTTTAGAAAACTGTAACAATATCAAAGACCAAAGACCAACTGGTCACTTAAGTTTTCGCTTCGATGGTGGCTCTTTCCGCCTGGTCACTTTTCATGACCGTTTCATCTCATTTTTTTTTAGTCCATAAATGGAGTGTGGTAGCACAACTAAGTAAAAAAGGTTTAAATATTTACGGAGATTGGATTTTTACAGCTGGAAAGCAAGACTTTTCATTGCTTAATGAATTACCTAATAACAATTTTGACGAAATTATTTAATGTAGCGGAACTCGGGGTAGCATGGAGGATTTTAAGGAGTTGGAAATAAATAATCACATGAAATAGTATGTGAAATATCCGACCAATTTTTATAAAAATTACAATTTATAGGATTAAATTTATAATCAAACTTCGGCTAACATTTTACATAGTCCAAAACAAGGCATGTTGTCGCCATGTGTACAGTAATTAACCAACCATACCCACCTACCGGTCCATCCCAGAAATGACTGTTGGGTATTCCCATTGCCATCTTAATTACACAGGCCTCCGCTCCGCTGATCGTGGTGAATTGGACTTCTATTTTGACGTCAAATATACGTCACTAATTCCTTGCCAAAGCAGTGACTGCACACGACGATATCCCCGGCACGACATAATTTTCGCCCCCTAAAAACACACTTTCTGGACACTTGCAGCAATTTGGTCAAAGCCGCAGTCCTGGGAATTAGTCGCAGAGTGTCGCCAAACAGTTCAGACTTGAAAAAATACGTCTTTCGACTGCAAGACACATTTTCATCGTGCATGTGTTTATTTTCTCGGATCACTAGATGAAATTTAACTAACAAATAAACACTGAGCGCGGAAAACGAAAACTAAACACGGAACGCACAAAAACCGAGGACTCGCCACCATCTGTCGCCGACCACTGGATTCTTTTTCACAGACTCTATGACGAAATCCCAGAAGTAAGTAATGACGTCATTTAGCCGTCAAAATCAGCTGAGCGGAGGCCTGTATTTTAAGATGACAATGATATTCGTCCATCACTCCCGTAATTCTGTTTCTTTTTTTCCACATTTTTCGATTGTCAATGAGGCTCTACATTTGTGGTGATAGCATCTGGTCCACTAAATTATGCGAGCTGATATTAGCTCTCAGTATACTTACCTTACTTCTTAGATGTTGTATTCGCGGTGAGACATAGTTTTGCACTCGCACTGCTGCTTCCAATTTCGCATCACCAGAAGCTCTCTATATTAGGCGCGTTCTTTTGTAGTGCAGTATAGGTCACTTCGGGTGAAGATTAAGCGGCGTTCAAAAAAGCTCTTCAAATGATTGAGGAAAAAAATCCCAACACCCAGCAAGACATTTGTTTTCGATACCCAGTGGAATCGAGAAATCTTCGTTCCTACAGCGGTTTCATTCATCGGTTTGTCTCCAAAGCTGAAAAAAATCGTTTTCATTGCGATTAAAAATTGACCTTTGTCATCGGTTTGTCTCTGATGTGAATGGAATCGAAATGCCTGCGATCATACATTGATTCTTGTAATCAATTTACCTGAAATTTGAATTCATTTTAAAGTATCTTTGTTTTTGTTGTCCGCCATTCAATTAAAAGTACCGTGGTGAAATCAATACAAACATTTTAAAACGATTCAAAATAAATTTTTTCCTGAAAAGTTTCGCGTGAATTGTACACGAGATTTCACGATAATTTTAGTTTCTGGATGAGCTGAATACCAGGCTTAAATATCAATTCTACACATTGTCTATAGTCATCGATCCTAATCCGATCTCAGTGTCGATTCCAAGTTGATTACAGTCATCGATTCAACATCGAATACAGTCATCGATTTTGGATCGATTCCTGTCCTCATTTTTGAGCGGCCAAGCCCATACAAATGTCTCCGACGTTTCATCGATATAGTCCCCGATTCCTTAGTACTTGTGTGTACTTGTCCTCATTTAAAAATTGTTTCTCTATTTTATTATGATCAAATCGTGTTAAGATAACTTCATCCTATTTTTTATTTTCTGGCAGTTTAGCCCTGTGAATGTTACAAAACAGACTTTTTAGTAATTTAGAACGTCGTGCACTACGCCAATTTTACATTACTAAAAACGCATTAGCTATAAAACTACACAAGCGACAACTTTCAAATAAACACCTAATCTTAACTAGTGCCTTACTCTTATTTTCAAAATTTATCCCATAAAAATTAAATGAATAGTTTGTTGATTGTAATTCTATAAAAAGCAGATTTTTTTATTGTTTAAAATCTTACCCTTTTACAACTTTTTCTTGAATTTTCGTTTACATAATAGGCGCATTTTTTAACAGCCATGCGGAGCAGAGCAGATTAACACCATACAATTACATTAACAACTTGATCTGAGTTTCTCTGTATAGAAAATTAGTGCAGGAATTCTACTCTGTTAAAAATTTCAGCGTTTTGAAATGCAGGCGGCGCAGGTGTCGAAGTTTGGGAAGCACATAGCATTAACTCAATGTCAATAAAATGTTGATTTTGTGTAACTATATGGAATAGTAAACATACAAAATGATTCTGCTGCCTGAAGGAAATTTGTCAAATTTAAGGATTTAAGTTTCCTCTTGAAATTTGGGTTGGTGTTTGAATGCTAACTATATCAAGACACACTCCAAACAAAGACATGCCCCATTTTCGTGTTCGCTATTCTAATCTGCTTTCCATCGTTTTTTGCCGCTTATCCTGCTCTACTCTGCTCTGTACAAAAAAAAAACGCAGCTATTATGTTTCAAATTGGGTTTATGCAATCATCAAACAGTTTCTAATCCATTCTAAATGAAGAGAGAGAGTGGAACGTTTAAAGCAACTTATTATCTCCGTTCCCTCTACAGAATTTCTACATGTTCGTATTGTAACCTAATTTTATTCAACAGGGCCGTTTTGATAATGTCTAGTTAAAGTTTATCCTGTTGATAAAGGCTAAACGGCACTCATCCTCCAGCTAAAAATTTATCGGGCAATAATTCCAAACAGCTGATACGAGCTGCTGAGATTTTAAAAGCAAGAACTGTTTACGTTTGCATTCTAATGAGACAATTAAACTGGTCACAAAGAACAGAGTTCTGGAAATTCAATTGAAGGAAGAGGATTTGAAGCCAACTCAGTCCCAAACTAATGCTGAGAGGTGGCACAGATGTAAAATAGAATAGAATAGAACAGGCGGTAGAATTCCGGCAATAGAATCAGCTGATTTTCTACTGCATTAGCTGAGCTGGGGGCGACCGGTAGCGCAGTGAGTTGAGGCATCAGTCTCATGTTTGATTACCGGCGTTTCGGGTTCGAATCCCGTCCACGACGACGTTCGTCGCCACGGATGTGCAGGAGATGCATGCTGGCAACTGCATTCTCCGCAACCAGTTTATGCCGTCGAAACGTCAACTGGGCCACATTGAACAGTTGACGCACTATGCCCCCAAGGGCTTAGAGCAATTGAGAGAGAGAAAGCTGAGCTGTAGACTGCATTATCATATTTTGAGCATTGTATGCGCTAAGGTTAAATTTAGTGTCCCGGATAGCTAACTTTCAATTTAATGAGACATTGAGAAAACGGTCCATACTCGTACATACACAACCAAAATAATAAAACGAAAAGAACATATTTTTTATATTTTTCTTATCGGTATAATCTCTGCGCTGATGACAGAAACAGGCAGAAAAGGCTAGCTTATTTATTTTTGTTTATTTATGAAATAATTTTGAAGGCTAGCCTGTTTCTGGATGATTTGACATATCGTCCGATTGCCTACTTCAAAATAAGTAAATATGTATTTTATGTAAGTTACTCCATTAATCATCGATCTATTTATATGCAACCTATAAAAAAGTTGGAATTCTTTGAATTTGATACACTTTCCACTGCAGGCACAGCCATATATCCAAAGATTTACCTGTATAGCAACCTCCTATAAACATTCAATGTTATCGTAAAGGGACTAAGCCGCAGCTGGTTCCCCTATCGTTAAACTAAGCTGATTAGTATACGGAAGTCTACACGGAATCAATCGCCTTATGGTACAAAAGGCGAATGTCACGATTACCACCATGTTAAGACTACTGTCATAAATTGACTAACACTATACCCTTCTCAGCATGTAGCCTATAGGCAATAACTTATATCGAAATAATTACGCCACTTGAAAGACATACTTTTCAATAATTAGAGATTGACTAATTCGCATCTGATACCAACTAACTTAATCTTTTGATTGTTAGTAAGATACTGGGTCTACTTGATTGTCCATACAAAGATGATGTTTTAACGACCGTAAACTTTTTAACAATTGCTCACTTTTTTTCTTTCTCTCTAAATCAGTTGTAATACTTGTACTTTAAGAGTGACGAATTAATTTTGTTATGACACTGAAAGTAATTTAATCAATTTGTTCTACGGTCATTTCGACACGCCTTTCAACGCGGAACTATACACGCCTCGTTGTGCAGAGTTATTTAAGCCTGCGGCTTTTTAGATCGAACCTATATCTAGTTCATCGGCGACATTAAATTGGAGTGGAATTCTAAAAAATAATAATAATTGGATTAAATTAGTTTGGTAACCTTTTTGAAGAAATTCGACAATTTAATTGGAATGCAGGAAGAGTGTAATCATATCCAATGAAAAGAAGCTAATTTACAGACCTTCAGAAAAGAAAAAAATATTTTGGGGCAATATTTCAAGGAGTTTTCGCCAATTCCTTTGTATTGTGAAGGTTGATGTTTAGTTGGGCCTATTAGAAGATGAGATTTTTGCTCACAGGAAGACAGAAAAAAGACCATGAAGATTATTGGCCACGGTTTAGTATACTTTTTAACAAAATGTTTTCACCCATTGGCCAATCTTAGCTAATTAAATTATCTGTGTGTTACAGAATCTGGTTGAAATGAAAGATATCAGAAATTATCAGCTTTGAAATTAAGTGTCTCAACTCTCTACTTTCGAAAAATTCGTTTCATTATATATTTATTATCACGTTAATTCTAATTTTGTTTACGAATTAAACCCTCACTTGGAGTATTTTGCATGCACTCATACCAGTTGTTACATTTTTTTTTTTTTTTTGTATCAAATCCGCAAAAAAAAACAGTTCAGAGGGTTAAACTAAGATGGATCTTAAATACTTTTTCTCTTATTCGGCAATTAACCAATGAATGGTGGTTCATGCAAGCGGCCGAGGCGAAAAATTTAGCAACACTTTTGTTTTTAGTGCACCTTCATGTTTTTTGGGGTGCTGAAGACGAATCAAGGGTTTGCCAACAAAAATTTAGCTGAGAAACTTTTTATTGACAAAGAAAAATATATTTTTGTTTGCTAACCCTTGAGTGGTTATGTTAAAATAACTATTTTTATTTTTTCGAAAAAAAAAAATATTTTTTTATTTGGGGGCGACCGGTAGCGCAGTGTGTTGAGGCATCAGTCTCATGTTTGACTACCGGCGTTTCGGGTTCGAATCCCGTCCACGACGACGTTCGTGGCCATGGATGTGCAGGAGGTGTATGCTGGCAACTGCATTCTCCGAAACCAGATTATGCCAACGAAACGTCAACTGGGCCACATGGAACAGTTGACGCGCTATGCCCCACAAGGGGTTAGGGCAATTGAGTAGTAGTATTTGGGATGCTAAATCTGAGATTTCGATTTCAGTTAGGGAACCCATTTTAGATCAAAACACCGAAATGTCATTTTTCAGTTTTGTTGTATCTAACTTTTTTTTGCACTTTTTTCGGTTTTTGCTTAATATCTCCCGAAGTATATATCATAGACTTATCAACCTTATCTTTTTTAAAGCACATTAAATTTGGATACTGAAATAAGCTTCGTATGTCCAGAAGTTTCCGAAAAAAATTCCTTCGAAAATGAGAGTTGTTTTCTCCCAATGGGTGAAAAATTTTCGTTTTAGTGGTGTTTTTTTGCCAATACCGGGAAAAGTGGTCATCCCACGAGGGATTAAAAGAAATCCTGGTCCATGGATCTGCTGTGTATGCAACAGAGAGCTACATCCAAACGCTACTACGGTGAGATGCAATCGCTGCCATCAGTGGTGCCATCGAAGAAACTGCTCTGGACTCATCAATGGCACCGGAATTCCTCCTTTCCTGTCAGTCAGTGTAGGAACAGAGGACTACAAGCAGCAACCTCGTCCAATACATCTCATCATCCAACACAATTGAGGACTTGGTTTACAGCCATCTTCGATGACTCTTGCGAACAGCTCTTACAGGATTCCTCAACAAAACAATCTTACGCCTGCACCATCGATCGCCATTTTCGGCACGAAAATAAAATAGCCGAACTCGCATCATTCACGGACAGACATCGCATCCAAGTTGGAGCCATACAGGAGACGAAGCTACACTCCAATTCGTCCCTCAACACACTTAGTAACTACGCTTTTGTCAAGAAAGACAGGTTGGCCAAAGCTGGAGAAGGGTTTGCCTTCATTATTCACCATTCCTTGCAATATTGGAAAATTTGTGACACCATTTGTGATAACAACATGGGAGAGCAGGTCATCGCCATAAAATCGGAAAATCGGGGAATGTTGATAAGTTTGCAATATTTACATTCCACCGGTATCAAGCTGTCCCTCAGGATACCACGTAAACTTAAACCATATCCTCACCGGTCAACACCTTCAGCTTGATGACTTTAATACTCACAATGGACAGGACCGTATGGCCGCGTCATCACCCCATGCCTCAACCATGTGCGACAGGATGCATAGTAAGAATAAAATCCACAAAGCATTGGCCGGTAGCACCTGAGGCAAGGACAAAAACACTCTACTGGTCACGTATAGCAGTCGGAAGATCAGTGGCCAACTATGCGGCTTCTGTTTGGTATGATACGCGAAGCGTGAAGGGTATCATACCTTCGGCAAGCTTGTTCTTTTTTTAATTTCAACGATTTATTTGTGGCTAATTATTACACGAAATCAAAAACAGGTCCAAATTACTTTAAGCCAATTCTACGTAGGATAATCGTAGGATAGATCTATCCTAGCGTAGGTTCCTTAGAAATTATATTTTTGGTTATTCTTATTTTTTTTTAG
The DNA here is from genome assembly GCA_964017055.1 of Chloromyia formosa. Classification (NCBI taxonomy): domain Eukaryota; kingdom Metazoa; phylum Arthropoda; class Insecta; order Diptera; family Stratiomyidae; genus Chloromyia; species Chloromyia formosa. The sequence goes on along the minus strand of OZ024815.1, from coordinate 25,966,529 downwards.
TGTTTATTGTTTATAAATACGAATTCCCAACCAATCACAACGATATGCTTAAAATGTTTTTAACTACACCAACCGCTATTTCTAAAGCAACTTTTACTATATTTGATCATCACTCTTGCTATAATATTTTAGTGATGTCTAATATACTGAAAGTGGCTCACAATTTCTCTTCATTTACTAAATACTTACAACTATGATTAAACTATTTTATTATTATATGATGTCTTTCATTCAAACACCAACAATAAAAATGTCGGCTTCCCTTTGATCCTGATTCACGCCTTGCCACTGATACGTATAGAGGCCTAAAGTATTTCGTGTTCCTGATTTGAAACCCTTTATCTGGACTTCTAAGCCCTGCAGCGTACTGTGACTATCCAGCTTTAACGAGCATCTTTGTTATTTTAGGGAACCTTATTCCTAGTTAAAGTTTCGTTAGCGTATAACCGGTTTCGAATGATGTCCGTCGCTAGCATATACAGCCTGCCCATTTAGTCGTATTCTCTGCGACAAGTCAGAAAAGGCTGCGATTTCCTCTTCCACCAAAGGAAGCAGAACACTTAAACAGCCATGGCCACGGTGGGATTCGAACCCAGGAACCAGTAGGAATATACATTGTACTGAAGTCTCAACACACTGAGCTATCGGCCCTCCGCTTCTCCTGAGTGGCCTTTTACAGAATATGTATTGCAATTCACCGTTTGCTGCGCAATATTTTAGTAATAGTTCCGAGTTCAACAAATAAATCAACCCCCACCCCTGACCGTCCTTCAAATAGAAGGGTACTACTCACATGAGTAGCACTCATCTAAGACTTGTAGTAGAGTACTAATCAGGCCTTAGTTATCACCTGGTCTGATATCATGTAAACAAGATGGGCCTGTCCAGCGAGACTAAATACAATCATTGTCACGAGGACGTGGAAACGACCAAGCACGCCTTGGGCAAATGTTCTGCCATCGCGCGTTGGAGCATGTCGCTCCGCACCAGGCTTCTATCAGCTTTGCAGACTTCAGGTTGATTCCTTCCAGAGACACACTGTCCTTTATTAGAAGCGTGGACGTTCCTTTGACAGATTAACGGGCTACGACACAATAGACCTCCTAGGGTCGCAGAGCTCACCCGCTGGGTCATTAGCCCAACTGTCTTATCTGATTCTTTCTAATCATTTGTGAGAATATTTCGCAATTTTGGTTAGCCACAATAGTTCTAGTCACTTTCGATTAGTATAACAACACATTGCACATTAAAACTATGTAACAGTAACACACGTCTTATATTCAATCAACTAATCTATGGAGGTTTGTCACAAATCAAATTAAATTCAGTCAATAAGAATGCTCTCCATGAGGGGACGAAACCAAGCGACAGGGTGAATTGGCTTAAAGCTGATTATTTTTGTGTGGTAGTGGATAGCGAGGCTGGTCCATTTTGACTTAGACTCGCAATGACCCACTCTACTTTATTCTTATTATAGGACACACTTTCACCAACTAAATTTTCCCCAAAAAATTGTTGTTCAAATTATTTCTTCAACGCTAATAATTAGTACCAGCATTTGTAATGGATGGGTTGGTGGGCATTACACATTAAAAACGACAAGTTTTTCGAAATTTTTCATCATATTTTCTATTAACTGCTTTTTTTCATTTTGTTTTGACGAAACAATGAACAATTGTTAAATTGATAGATGGTTCAAGGCCTTCTATCCAGATTTGCAAGCTATTTGCAAATGTATATCTGCCCAATCGAGTATTTCAACATTTACAATTCCATCCATTAATCAATTCTTTCTACGGCGAATCCACACCATGATACCACAACTTAATTACTTCACTGTTCAATTAATCACACGTCATTGTCGCCATTCATACACACAGCTAGTTAACATTCTGCTTCTAGCCAACATCATCTTCCACGGCTCAAAGATCGAAACGGGGTTAATTAAACAGAAAATGTTAGAAATCATCCCTAAAAACATGTTTGGATATGCAGTACCTACAAAAGGAAAGAAAAGATATATTAAATGCAATACAACATGTCAAATAAAATGCCACAATATAAAATTTGCAGATGCCATGCGATGTCATGATGACCGCAATCTTAATTCAAAATCGTTGTTCTTACATAATCTCTAAGTTGGAAAACAAGTTCGGCTCAATATAATGCCAGCAGAGACTCATCAAAACCAACCATCATCGTCATCATTCACGTCTTTAATGATGTATACTTGTTACTCGGATGCTTTGATCACGATTTCAACTTTACCGATTTTTATTTAAGGAAAACTGGTTCAAGAAATCGCGACATTGTTGGTAAATAAATAACAGGTGAATATATAATAATGATGGGATCAGTAACTTGACTGCAATGTAAATGAATAGATAGATAGATAGATATAAAGATTCGAGCTACTTTCCCAGCAGGAAGGCACTGCGACCATAAAGATCTATTGTGCCGTAGCTCATTAATCCAAAAGACCGTCCACCCTTCTAATAAAGGGCATTAGGTCTTTAGCAGGAATCAACCTGAATTCTGCAGTGCTGATAGTAGCTTGCCCGAGGAGTGACATCCTAAAACGCGCGATGGCGGGACATTCGCACAAAATGTGCTTGGTCGTTTCCACGTCCTCCAGACAAAGACGGCATTCAGTCTCGCTTGACAGACCCATCTTGTTCAGGTGATATCTGACCAAGTGATGGCCAGATAAGTACCCCACTAGGAGTCTTAGGTGGGTTCTACTCATTCGAGTAGTACCCTTGTGACTGAAGGGCATTATCAGCTCCTTTGATTGACGAAGCCCTGGAAGGTTATTCCAGTACTGTTGACGCAATCGTGCAAACCAATCAGTGATCCGCAGTTTGGCCGAGGCCAGTCCAAAGCCACAGTAAGGCTCAGGTCCATGAAAACGACTGGATGATCCTTGTCTAGCAAGTTCATCCGCAGCCTCGTTCCCCTCAATGCCCTGGTGGCCAGGCACCCAACACAAGAAGACTTGGTTATTGGTTGCCAACAGTTGAAGGAGATTGTAACACTCCTTCACCAGTTTTGAAGAGACCTTATATGAGGAGAGCGCTTTTATAGCTGCTTGGCTGTCTGAGTAGATAGCAATGTGAGCGCCGCGAAGTCCAGTTTCCAAGATTACCCTGGCGCAGACCTCAATGGCGTGGATCTCAGCTTGAAAAACGCTGGGCGAGATTCCCATTGCGATCGAAATCCTGGTGTTGGGTCCAAAGACACCTGCACCAACACCCTGTTCTGTTTTAGACCCATCGGTGAACCACTTGATACATCTAGGGTCTGGACAGGGTGTGCCATTTACCCATTCAGAGCGGTTAGGGATGAGGGCTGAATATTTTCTGCCGAAGCAAACCTCCGTGATCATGTAATCTGATCTAAAGCAGATCTGCACGTCAGGAATTTGATTCAGAATGCTCATGTGACCGCTTTCTTCACTACGCACGTCGGAAGTTAGACGAAGTCTAAGAGCATTTAGAGCTGCTGATTCTTGAATGAATATATGCAACGGAGTAAGTCCAATAATCGCCTCCAGGGCTGACGTAGGACAAGTGCGCATAGCTCCAGTGATGCCAAGGCAGGCAAGGCGTTGAAGCTTATTGCACTTCAGTAAGACAGAAGATTGCTGAGTTTTCGGCCACCACACAAGCGCTGCGTAGGTCACCATAGGCCGCACCAGCATGGTGTATAACCACTCAATTATCTTTGGGGTGAGCCCCCATGTCCGTCCAAAGAAACTTCTGCAAGCCCACATTGTGCGTGTGGCTTTTCCAAGTACATTATCTATGTGAGTATTCCAGGTGAGTTTCGAGTCTGGAGTTACCCCGAGGCATTTAACTTCAGTGGAATAATCTAAGGTCGTGCCGCCTAACGAAATTGGATCCAAAGTTATATTTCGTTTTCGTGTGAACGGCACAACGACAGTTTTCTGTGGGTTTACATGTAAGCCCACAGCCACACACCAGCGTAGAACTATGTCAAGGGCCGACGTCATCACCTCAGTGATGGTAGATTCGAATTTGCCCCTGACTATGATAGTTAAATCATCCGCGTATCCGATAGTGAGATAACCGCGCTCATTAAGCATGGAAATCAGTTCGTCTACGACAAGGGACCACAAAAGGGGTGACAGAACGCCACCTTGTGGACAACCCTTTACGGCATTCACGCAAATGGATGTACTGCCTAGAGTTGAGTAAATATCCCGTCCACGGAGCATGGCGTCTATCCATGCAATGGTAGCGGGCGGGATGTCTCTGAGTTCCAGTGCTCTGGAAATGCACTCGTAGCCAGTATTATCGAAAGCCCCCTCAATGTCAAGAAACGCGCACAACGTGATTTCCTTTTCACTGAGGGACTTTTCGATTGTACTGACAAGGCTATGCAAGGCGGTTACTGTTGACTTACCCTTCGTGTACGCGAATTGCATACGATGTAGGGGGATTGACAGTTCCATCTTGTGCCTGATATGCAAATCAAGCAACTTTTCCATGGTTTTAAGGAAGAAGGAAGTAAGGCTAATCGGTCTATAGGATTTGGGCATATGTTCCGGCTTATTGCCCGCTTTGGGTATGAAGACCACATTAACTTTCCTCCAAGGTTGTGGTATGTACCCTAGGGTGTAACTTGCCCTAAAAAGTTCGATTAGCGGAGTTATTATGATCTCCAAGCTGTTTTGTAACAGAGCGGGGAAGATGCCGTCTACACCGGGAGCTTTAAATGGCTCAAAGGATTCTATCGCCCATTTTACTTTGTCCATGTCAAAGATGACCCCCGATAAACTGCGAGCCCGGCTTACGGGAACCCGTTGGAGCCTCGCAGTTGGGCAGGGGTCACCATCAGACAGTACGGACCCAGGGAAATGGGTCTGAAGAAGCAACTTTAATGTTTCTTCTGGACCTTCAGTATACGAACTGTCTGGTCTCAATAGAAGGCCGACGCCGTTAGCTGAGTCTTTGGAAAGGGCTTTGTGAAGGCGCGCCGCTTCCGGTAGCGACTGAATGCTTTCACAATGTCTTTTCCAGCATTCTCGTTTGGAATGCCTAATGAGTTTGTTGTACTCGGTGAGAGCAGTTCTGTACTCATCCCACCTATTGAAGCGCTTGGCTTTGTTGAACATCCTCCTAACTTTAGATCGCTTGCGGGCCAATTCCTCGTTCCACCAGGGTACTTTTCGCCCCGACTCCACCGAACGTGAAACGGTACTATCTCTGTAGGAGGAAGTTAAAATTTCATTGAGCTCCTCAGCTGCAATCTCAATTTCCCCTGTAGTGCTTATGGGGCTGACCAGTAGTTCCGCTTTGGAGCTAACTAGTTCACGGAATTTAATCCAGTTAGTTTTCCTTGGACAAAAAGTATCCGAGCGAATGTCGGATTGTCCTAGGATGTCAAATCTGATGTGTCTATGATCTGAAAGAGACACTTCGTCCGACACGTGCCAGTTCGCAATGAACCTGGAGAAGAAACCGCTAGCAAGGGTGATGTCGAGTACCTCTGCCCTTGCCGCAGTGACAAAGGTAGGTTTGCACCCCCTGTTCAGGACATTCATATGTTTACACATAAGATAGTCAAGAAGGCGCTTACCTCTGTCGTTGATGTCGCTGCTACCCCACACCGTGTGGTGTGCGTTTGCATCGCAACCGATCACATAATGCCGGTTTATACGTCGACAGAAGTCAACGAGCTGCTGGACCTCGAGTGGTGGAATCTCAACATTGTCAGATGGGAAGTAGGCAGACGCAACTACCACTTTCTGACGACCGTTGAGCGTGGATACCTCCACCAATGCTGCAGCTAGATCTCTAGAAATAAAATTGGTTAGTGGCAAGTAGTTGACGCATTTGTCGTTCAGAAGATAAAGAAAATGTGGAGCGGTTGCGCAATGGCTTAGTTAGACATTTTTCACCTACTAAATGGCATGGACCAACACAGATGTGTATTTTTTGTCTAGACTTTTTCCGAACTTTCATTTACACAAATTTGACAATGTGTGTGTTCACAAAAGTTAATTATCTCTCAGCCAACTGACTGCGCGGATATCGTCTATGAACTGACAAAAACGCGATCGTAACATGCTCAGCAAGTAAACAAAAAAAGATGTCTGCTCATATCAATGAAATGACACTTAATCGCAACTTATTCACCTGAGAAACGGTTGCACCTTCTGAGCGCACGCAATGCTGGATATTGTGGGGAATAATTTAATGGTTTCTTTTAATGAATATTCGTTCAATACTCTTGGGCGACCAGTAGCGCATGTTTGACTACCGGCGTTTCGGGTTCGAATCCCGTCCACGACGACGTTCGTGGCCATGGATGTGCAGGAGGTGCATGCTGGCAACTGCATTCTCCGAAACCAGTTTATGCCGTCGAAACGTCAACTGGGCCACATGGAACAGTTGACGCGCTATACTCCACAAGGGGTTAGGGCAATTGAGAGAGAGAGAGAGCATGTTAAGAGGATAAAATCGACCGTAAAATTAAAATTGACCATTAATCTTCACATAACCAGTACAGAAAACGGTTATGAAAAGGACAGACCTTGCGGGAAAACTAGAAATTTACCAGTCCTTGTGCTGTTGAGAACAATTGCTGATTTTGAACTTAAAGCTCAAAATTCGTTGAAACTAATAGCCGCCATACATTATCCGATCCGTCGCCCGATCGATCGGCCGATGGATCGCCACAAAATGTCAGTTGATCAAAAATTATACGGAACTGTCAAAAAAATCGTCAACGATAAGCACATACACTGGCCGATCCATCGGCCGATATCCATATCGGGCGACGGATCGGCCGATCGATCGGTGTGTGTATGGCACGTTTAAAACACAAAAATTTAACTATCGACATCGTTATCAGTCCGATTTATCAAAGCCACTTTATTTCACGACATTTTTTTCTATGGCGTGGTTTCTTTTTTCAGCCATTGATCAATGATGACACAACCAGACGGCAACCAGCATTTCTACGTTATGGTTTTTTTGATCCTACGTCATTGAAAATTGACAGTAAAGAAAAGATTTGGCGCCCAATGTGGGATTAGAGTGCACCCTAAGCCACTCCCCGCCCAATGTGTGGTCGGTTTTGCTTTATCTAATCAATGAAATCGAAATGCGCAATCGGCTATTTGTATAATGCCGGCCTAAAATACCTGAAAATATTCGAAGCCGAATGTGGGGTCGGAGTGATTTCATCTAGGTAATAAAACCAAAGTAGGCAATCGAATAGACGAATGGCGCAAGACACAAAACAAAAACTATTTTGTACTGTACCTCGAGGCTACCTTAATCTACCTTAAGGTTACCGTAAGCTACCTTAAGGTTACCTCATGCCTTTTTTTATCCTACATCAGTAGAAAATAATCGAGAAACTGACTGACTTTTTTTGTGAGTCAATAAGCAATCGAATAGGCGGGTAGTACAGTTGATCATGGCATATGGACCGAAAGCTTTTTAGACCTTCCTTGAAGATATCACCACAAACCTCCTGATGATTTTGTTGATGATACTTTTCGACTATATCATCAACTACTCGTTCCGAATGAGTACTTCAAAGATATAAAATATTTTATTGAAAAATGTCGTCAACTAACTTATTAGTGCATAGTTGGATATTTATTCAATTTTCTTCTTTCTTACAAAAAAAAATGTAGTACCGATGGCATATCCCCTCCCTCTCCTAGAAGCTATCTACGCCACTGTTAAAACTCGCAAGTACCAGCCGTTGCGCTATCTAAATACGGACGGTGAGAATGATAGCCGTTTTACTTATATTCATTGTCAATCTACCGCCTAGATATAGAAATTAAATTAGGTGTACAACTTTGCTTCCGCTGATTTCCGACAGACGGCTGCATCGGTTAGGGCTGGTCAAAATACGTAGTTCAAAAGTATCACAAAGTGAGTTTGGACGTCTGTGAACGAATCGACATCCCCGCAACAGTAAAAGTTGTTCGCATTTTTAATAAGATTCGCGATTCAAAATGTCTGTTTTCGAGCCAAGTTCTCGTCATTTGCGGGAAGTTTTGAGCTTCTGCTTCCATTTGAAAAAAAACTGCAGCTGAGGCTCATCGAATGCTCTCAGATACTTACGGTGAGGTTGCTCTGAGCGACAGAACATGTCGTGAGTGGTTTCAACGTCTTAAAAGTGGCGATTTCAATGTCGAGGACAAGCATGGTGGTGAGAGAGAACAATTTTTCAAAGAAGACGAATTGGAAGCACTGCTCGATGAAGATTTCAAAACGCCTCAAGGTCATGGGCATGATTCAGAAACAAGGAAATTGGGTTCCGTATGAGTTAAAACCGAGAGATATTGAACGGCGATTATTTGCTTGCGAACAACTGCTTCAAAGGCAGAATCGGAAGGGATTTCTACATCGCATCGTAACCGACGACGAGGAATGGGTCCGTTACGATAATCCCAAGCGCAGAAAGTCATGGTGAATGCCCGGACATGCCTTAACGTCGACGGCAAAACCGAATATTCACGGCACCGAGGTTATGCTTTGCATTTGGTGGAACCAGCTCGGTGTGATATACATACTACGAGCTACTCAAACCGAATGAAACTATCACAGGAGATCGGTACCAAAGGCAATTGATGCGTTTAAGTCGAGCATTAAAGGAAAAACGACCATAGTACCAAGAGAGACACGACAAAGTCATCGTCCAGCATGATAATGCTCGGCCACACGTCGCAAAAGTGGTCAAGACATACTTGGAAACCCTGAAATGGGAAATCTTGCCCCACTCGCCGTACTCCCCAGACATCGCTCCTTCCGACTACCATCTGTTTCGTTCCATGGCGCACGGCCTGGCTGATCAGAATTTTCGTTCGTACGAGGAAGTTGAAAAATGGATCCAATCATGGATCGCGTCGAAAAACGCCTCCTTTTTCCGAGATGGAATCCGAAAATTGAAGGAGAGATGGGCGAAAGTTGTCGCTAGCGATGGACAGTACTTTGAATAATACATCTGTAAGTACTTTTTGACAATTAAGCTTTTAATTCCAGGGGAAACAAAGTTGTACACCCAATAAGAAAATTTCTAATTCTCTATTATAAATTCGCCATTTAGCGATTCAGCCGACATCTTTTGACATATCTATCCGGTGTAGGTTTATTCACTCGTTGAATTCTCCAGCTTAACGCATTGTTATAATCGTGCCCCGGAGTACAAAAGAACGCCCCTAAAGTTTGATAAGTACGAGGGTGTTTACGGGGGTGTTAGATTTAACATTTGACGCTCACTAGTCTTCATAGCAGAAATTCACGAATTAGGCTCGAATTGAATAAGGCTAACCAATTTGAGCTCCAATTCGAAATTTAGTGAATCACCCTCGTAATTCATAACTCGGACACGTCGATGATATGATAATGAGAAAATAGCGATGGTTTAGGTTCAATGATTTTTCACCATCGCTTTTTTGATTCGATGGTAAACATCAATGGATTTCGTGTTTTCCCACCATCGATGACTTGGTACGTTTTTTTACGATTGCGAACATTAGTGTTGTCTTTTCAATGTTCGACTCTAGTATTTAGCGATTGATCAATCTTGTGCTGGAGAAATAGGTAAATCTTGCAAGTAAGGAAGTAAATAGTAACAAAAGGCAAATTTCCGATAATTGTTTTAAAAATCAGAGCATGAATAATTTACTTACTTTACACCTATTTTTTTTAACTTTATCTCTACCCTTGTTTCTTTCCTCCATTTTCCAATTTTCCCTGAATTTATTTATTATTAACTTTGATTCTTATTTTCGTATTTTTGGAACTCCTTCTTGCAACAACTAACCACATAAAATATCTTGGCGTTTTCAGCTGAAACGATCCACCCATACGATCATCCAATCATTTGCTATCATTTGCTAATTGTTGAAGACTTTATTGACAGTCATGATCTTGTTTTTAATGCAAATATAAATATAGGAATTTTACTTTATTTCGGATTAATCAAGAGAGAGTTGAGAAATGTCTCATACGCCAATATTAATTTAATCAAGTAAAAGAAAAAGAAACAAGATATATTATCAATCATCCATTTATTTGAAAATTTACCATTTCATCCGTCTCTACACCAATTTCTTCCAACAAATGCTTTTTGGTTTTAGGATAACCTTCCAATATTGAATCAATCATATTATTACAAATACGCTTCCTCTTGCGATACTCAGCAAGCATTTTCGTATATTTCTCATTTATTTTTTCAATGTCGTGCTCAATTCTCTATTGGAAAGAAAATACGATCACTGTTAACCATCGATTGCAGAAATACAATTCAAAACAACATAAACTTACCGGCGGAGATAAATCCAACGACGATTTGGCCATCTTCAATTCTTCGGTTAATGAAAGCACCTTGATTTTACATTCGTCCTGTTCAATTTCTAATTCAATTAAAGATGGTTTCGATGATAGTTGTTTTATCTCGAGTTCAAGCGTTTTGATACGATCTTCCTTTTCTTTCCATGATTTTTGGAGACTATCGACTTTCCTTTCGAGTTGATCCAGTTCATCAGCCTGTAAAAGAGGCAATGTCACCCCTTCGAGTCATATGTAAAGTAGTATGTAGATATAGAACTGCTTACGTCTGCGCCCTCGTCATCATCATTCTGCCTTAGAAAGTAGATTTTCTGTTTTCCAAATTGTTTTTCGACAATTTTCTCCCGTGATACTAATGAATCGATGACCCTAAAAAAAATTTGTAGTGTCGAATTATTAAATGTGATATTTTACATATCTAAAATTATTTGCTGGTAGTCCGGATGACGCAACAGTTAACACGTTTGCTTTCTGTGCAAAGAGCTCCTGGTTCGAATCCTACCAAAGGCAATAGTCTTTTCGATAAAAGGGGATATACGTGTTGGATTATGATGAGCCCACTCAGCTGTTTCGAGGTCAATAACTCGTTTGAGCTGTGTTGCTGATGACACACACACACACATCGTGTGATCATCCGGTCACCACTCTACGATAATCTAGAGCTCGGAGATCAAATCGCGTGCCTGTGAGTACTAATAGAACTCTCACAGTGCTCCGAGCTTGTCAGTATAAAGATGGCGCGGATAGGAGGTGCATGCTAGCAACTGCACTTCCGAAAAGTAGATATGCTATTGAAACGTCAACAAGGCATAGAAATGCTAGAGATGGTGACGCGCCCATGTCCCTGGTGGGGTCAAGGCAATCAGAGAGAAACGAACTAATTTGTCATTTTTGCACTTTAGAAGTTATTTAAGATCTAGTACAGCTTTTTTTAAGTAAAGATTCAACTGCATAAATTTGGCAGATGAATAATCACCACAAATTGGAGGGAATTTTTCATTGTTTCGGAAAAAAATGTTTTCATTGATACTTGATTGAGTATTTCAATTGAACAACCAAGAAACTGCTTGTTCGGCGACTAGTTATAAATGTATGAATTTAGGGCCGTTTTCACAATGTCTAGTTAAAGTTTATCCTATAGATAAACGCTAAACGGCGCTCATCTTCCAGTTGACAATTTATCGGACAATAATTCCAAACAGCTGATATGGGCTGCTGAGATTTCGACAGATAAAACTATTTACGTTCGCACATTCAAATGAGTTCTGGAAATGCATTCGAAAGAAGAGGATCTGAAGCCAACTCAGCTGAGAGATGGCACAGACATAGAATAGAACAAAACAGGTGGCACAATTCCGCCAAGGAAATCAGCTGATTTTCTACTGCATTAGTTGGGCTATGGATTGCAGTATCATATTTTGAGCGTTGCATACGTTAAGGTTAAATTTAGTGTCCCGGATAGCAAACTAGCAGTTTAACGAGACAATGAGAAAACAGGCCTTAGCAAGAGAGGGGGAGGAAACAAAGTACTTTTGAAACCAGGTCCGCTCTTAAGAGATTGTCGTCCTCAGTGACCGCCCTAGAGCGATCGCTTCGCTCGCTATACGTATAACAACGGTAAGCCGCCCTAGCATGTCCTCATCAAAAAAATTTACAGCTCACTCATAGGGAATAAAATAGCTCCTGGCTCCGGAAATCATAAATGCATACGCTGGTTTCACGCTCAAGCCGATTTCCACTTTAAAGAAAACGAACCTCAGATTTTCTAATTTTAATACACATACTCGCTATCCATATTGCCAAAAGCCTCCGATTTAAAAAATACGAACCTACGTTTTTGGGCATGTGAGTCTTCTGAAATACATATGTACTCACTTTTGTACGGCACTCTTGCTTTCAGACTTTGCACATCGTTCATGTATCTCATTCAATGAAAATGGCCTGTTATTATCCTGACAGAATTTAAGTACAATTTCCTGCAATTCTTTCTTGGATGTTGTCTGTATAAAAGAAGAAAAAATGAAAAATTTAAATAAAATATTCGAGAATATATTCCAAATATGCACTTAACACAATATCATTTTAATTTTAATCAAACAACACTCTATAGTATATATAGAACACCGCAGATCGCTCAAAACAATTGACAAATAGCTGGTTAAGTGATATTGGGATGGTTATTCATCGTTAATAATCGATCCCTTCATGAAAGCAACAGCTGTCTTTAATGATTATAATCATTAGCCGCGTTTTTTTAACAGCCATGCAGAACAGAGCAGGCTGACACCACACAATTATACTAACAATTTGATCTGAGCTGCTCTGGATAGAAGGTTAGCGCAAGATTGCTGCTCCGGATAGTTTTCGGGTAGTTTACAGTTTGAGGAGCACTAAAAATTAATTTCCTTTCAATTAATAAATAAAATAAATAACTGGCGCAACAGTTCAATTTGAACCATGGCCTCGAGATGAGTTAACATCATCTCGTTTTCTAGATCGTGACGGTATGTCTTGTGCAGAGGTGTGTGATCAGCAACACGCTTAACCGAATAATTTACCCAAGAAATGAGTACTCATTTAACAGCTAAGTGGCTTATAGTCCGACACGTAAATCCCCTTTTTTATCGAAAACTACCGCATTCAGTAGGAATCGAACCGGGGCCCAGTGCGTAGAAGGCGAACGTGCTAACCGTTGCGCCATCCGGACTACCTTCCTTTCAATAAAGGGGACAAAAATCCTCTTCCATAGTCCTCCTCGTGGGCGCCTCCTGAAACGACAGTGGTCGTTGACCATTGCTAACCAAGTCAAGCCGCCACTAATGGCGGTGCGATGATTTGGTTGAGGTAAATATTCCCCTGGGGTGTGGGACGTAAGAAAAGGCTGTTTCCCTTTGGCGGCCTGTCGTAGAAATGGACAAACACATTACAAGATGTGTGTGCCAGCAACTTGCACTACTTGAAATCTTCTATATGCTAACGAAGGAAGCGTCAACTATGCCTCGGATAAGGACGGACTCAACGGTTACGACTTTTGGCTATCGTACAATGACAAAGATTGGATTCAGGAATGTGCGTACTCTCCTGGACAATGGATTAGAAGGCCCCCAGAATGCACGATTTCTTCAATTAGAGAGTGAATTTCTGCGGTATAAATTAAACATCTTAGGAGTGAGATAAGATGATGGAACAGCGGCGAATTTGTTTCTCCAACGGGTAGCACTGTAATGTTGTACTCCGGTAGAGGTCGTAAGTCAGTTGTGGAGCTCCTCTTAACCAGGGCCGCACGAAACTGTCTCTTATCCTGGGATCCGGTCTCCGACAGAATCATGACCGCCAGGTTCCGGACCAAAATGAGGAAAATCACAATAATACAATGCTATGCTCCAACTGAACCCGACAATGTCTTGACGAAAGAATCCTTCTAGGAACAACTAAACGCCGTCCAGAGCAGAACACCTAACGGTGACATTATAATGGTTATGGGGGATTTGGGGTTTGTAGAGTTCTGCAACTTGTTTGTTGTGTTTTAGCATAAGGACCACCAAAAAATCATCATCCTTTAATGATGGGCGCAGAACACAAAATCAGATCGACCACTTTGCCATTAGTAAAAGATTCAAGAGTTGCCGGCTAGACGTACGAAATAAGAAAGGCCCCGAAATTGGGATGGGGAGAGACCATTATCTTATGATCGCTAATGTGCAATTGCATATTGCAGTCGTGCGCCGTCCTAGCAACGAAAGATCCAGGCGCCGCAAATTTAACACCACTAGACTAAAAAATCCAGCTGTCTTACAACAAAATAACGACCGTCTTGCGGAAAAAGCAGCTGAGATAACTAGCCCCCCAAATAGTGACATAAATAAAAAACTGAGATGCTATAACAAAAAAATACGTACATTGATAGCGCAGATACCATCCTTGGCACAAACCCGGAATGCCGGAATAAGCCCTGGATGTCCGACGCTTCATGGCAGCGGATTGTTGAAAGAAAAGATCTGGAGGTTCGTTTGGCTCCAGCATCAGACGACAATCGAAGCAGCATCGAACTCCTTTACCATCAGAAAGCTTGAGAAGTTCAGCATGGTGTACGACGCGATAAAAGAGTTTATGCGAATTCTCTTCTAGTCTTAGCAGAAGAAGCCGCAAGAAGCAACAACTTAAACGCCATATACAGTGTCACCAATGAGTTTAAGTGATCGGAACTTCTGCCAACATCTGGTGAAGGACAGTGATCGAAAGCTAATTGTCTTGGGGGAAGATCAAATGGACGGGGGAAAAAAAACACTTCGTCGCGGTCTTGAACCGTGTAACCTCTGGTGAAGTTCCCCCTCATATAGATAATTTAGCTAACTAAGTGGATAGGTCATACATTGCGGAAGGATGAGAACTGCATTGCTTTACATTATATGAAATGGATGCAATCGGTGACAAGGACACCTGCACAACCGAGCATCAATGTGGGGGACCTCAACATCGAGTTCGTGAACAACTTCATTTACCTGGGTTGCAACCTGTCAAGGGACGCCAACGAAACTGACGAAATCAAGCGACGGATACAGTTAGCTAATAAGACCTTTTTCTCGGTTCTCCCCATAATGAAATCGAAGCATGTGCACAGAAACACGAAACTCCGCGTGTACAAAATCATTATACGACCAGTGCTATGCTATGGCTGCGAAGCATGGACCCTAACTCAAGCCTCCGAAAACATGCTAGACACTTTTGAACGTAAGGTTCTAAGGCGAATTTTCGGGGATGTATGCGATCGAGTTGGATGGCGCATCCGGTACAACCATGAGTTGTATGAAATGTATGATGAGCTGCAAGTCTCGAAAATCGTCAAACTACAACGACTTCAATGGGCAGGGCATGTACAAAGAATGGACGATGATCGCATGCCTAAGAGAGTAATGAATGCAGAACGAGTCGACGGAGCGAGATTGCGAGGACGACCGAGATCTCGTTGGGAGAGCTCAGTAGGTGTGGACGCCGCGCAGCTGCTGGGCTCCCAAAATTGGAGGACGCGGTCACGTGACCGAGATAATTGGAGGACAATGATCCAGGCGGCCAAGGCCCGACGTCGGGCTGTCGCGCCACGATGATGATGATATGAAATGGAACCCCATTTCCAACCAAGGCCGACCAAGAGGGATCCTAAAATCACATGGCATCGATCTGTGGAAAAAGAATGTAAGGCGCAAGGTAGGTCGTTAGAGGAGTTGCGCACCACTGCCCAGAAAAGTAGTGAACATACAATGTTTCTGCTGCGTAAAGGAAATTTATCCGATTCTATCTGTACTGAGAATTTAAGTTTCCTCTTGAAATTTGGATTGACGTTTGAATGCTAAACTAAACCAAGGAACGTTCCCAGCAAAGACATGACCCATTTTCGTCTTCGCTACTTAATCTGCTCTATAGCATTTTTTTTTGTCGCTAATCCTGCTCTACTCTGCTCTGTGCAAGAAAAAACGCACCTACTGATGTCTTAGATCAATATTAGAAAAAATCTATAAATTACGACGATATTCACAGCATCGCACAATATTTAATCGAATCTAAATGCAATGAAGATTCATCAATTTTTATGCAATCCATAGTTAAATCAATCACTGTCATCGTATTTTGCAAACATTTACGTCCGCTCATTCCGTATATGCCTAATGAGGATTACATAGATATTTGTGATGCAAAAGATAACTAACATAAAAAGTTTGTAAGTTGTATATTCTTTGGGATCAGTCAAGATTAAAATTAGAGATGGATTCCCGGCAAAGAAATCGTTTTTCAATTAAGTATCAAACAAATGCGTTTTTCAGTTATTGCCATCTGATTTGAATGATGCAACTCTCTATATTATATTATATCAGAGACAAAGATTACAAAGCATTATCAGCTGGACTATTGTTTACGCTAACGTTTCGTAAGTCGCAACACCAAGTGGGGTCGCCAATCATACTTCGGGGGGTCGCAAAAAATATCTTCCGGTCAATTGAGACGCGAGATGAAACAAAGACCTTTCCAGTTTTGTTATAATTTGGCCGACAACCCTTTCCCGGGTGGTCGTTTACCTGCAACCTTCGATAATGTGCAATGATCACAAAATTCCCAAAACAAAATCCTTAAAAAAAAATGCATACTCTTGACTCCGCTGCAAAAGAAGTTGGACTACGAATAAACGAGGGCAAAACAAAAGTAATAATAATAATCAAGAACCAGGACGCCAGCACAATCGAACATTAACGTAGGGGACCTAAGCATCGAATTCGTAGATGATCTCACATACCTGGGTAGCAACCTGTCAGAGGACGCCAGGGCAACAGACAACCAAACGACGGCTACAGCTAGCAAATAAGACTTTCTTCGCAGTCCTCCCCATAATGGTTAGGTTAGGCTAAAAAGGGCTGCTTTAAGAAAAAAAAGCACTCATAGACCACCACTGGATCCGTTGTGATACTCCTAGACTCAGCAACCTGAGACCAACTCAATCGTCAAACCAGCCAGAGCTTACAATGAATCGATGAAGCCGACCCACACTAACCTCTTTCAGGTCATCCAGATCGGTGAAAAAGTAGATGCCAAGAAGGTATTTTCTAAAACTTGCAAGGGAAGGACAGGTACACTGAAGGTGAGACGTACTCTCTTCCTCCTCGTCCCCACAGCTCATGCAGAAATCATTATGTGGAAGACGAAGTATCCTGGCATGCTCCCTAATTGGGCACTGTCCAGTTAAAACTCCTATGACAGTTCTTAGATGATTTCTGCTTAGCAACCCAGAGGATTGTTTGGGATCCAGGTTGGGCCACATCTGTCTAGCAACGTGACAGATATTGCCATTGCTCCACCTGATGCTAGCCCTATCATATGCCGCATCTTTAATAGTCAGTTTACAAGTAGCTAGAGACATGCTAGTACTACGCAACAACCCGCTGGTCTCATTGATCGAGCCCGCCCGAGCTAGTTCGTCGGCCCTACAGTTACCAACATATCCACTATATGCTAGCCCCATAATGAAATCGAAGCATGTGCATAGAAACACGAAGCTCCGCGTATACCATAAACCAATTATCGAAATTTGGTAAATAAAAGTGAATAATCCCTAGAACATTTATTTCTTTTTTTGTGAAACACGGGAAAATTAATTTAAAAAAAAATGTTTTTACCGGAAAGCAAGCTGATTTAATCGAATTGCAACTGGTTCCCGGGAAAGACTAATTGCGTTGTGCATGGTGTAAAGACTATCGTATACGTCCTAGAACGGAAATTCCCTTGGGTGTAAGCCTACTGCTTAAGGTGGAAATCTACTTAAGTTATTTTCCATTTTAAGCCTAGTACACATTATAACTCGTTGAACCTACTTATCGGACGGGATTCAAAAGAGTACTAATCCACGACACACAAAATGCACCGCGAAAATGAATTAGGACAGCCCAGAGGCAGGCGAGATACACAGAGAATTCAAGCGAGACGCCAGGAATCAGCCAAAGATATAAGAAAAGAAGAGGATCGGAAGATAGCTCATAAATACATGTGAAAATAACAACAAAAAGTGGGCCAATACAGTTGGTAGTTAATTGTCAATGCCTTGCAAAATGTGGGTAGAAAGATTTTCCGATTTTCATCTCGAATGATTAAAATTTCAATTTTTCTTGTAATAGAGTGCCAGTTAAATGCAATTTATCGCGTAAATTACGCGAAACCGTGTCCAAAAAGACATTCATTAGCAGTAACACCTTTAATGAAAAGTTGCCCCCAAAATGTTTCCTATGTTCCGGTCCTGATATTCCCTAGTCTAAGGAATCAACTCAAAGAGTTCCAGTGCATACTGTCCTTTGCAAAATCCGTGACATATTGAAAACAGCTGATTACATGGTTTAATTAATTTTTTAATTTATATCTAAGGCTGTGGAAAAATTTCGATGGTAAAATGGGGATATAAAAATGTTTAAGAACCCCTGGTTAACGCGAATGAAGAGATAACCCAATCAACTTAAATATTCAAGCCCATTAGCCTCTGATTGAAACCATTACTAAATTTGTAGAAAAGTGCAACAGCAACCGCATCTTCTAAACTTTTACAACTAGAAAAATTACAGGAAATACTTAGGCTGGAGAAGTCACTTGGAACGACAACATTCGCAACAAAAAAAGTGTCTATCTACATTACGAGTATAATGCTGCCTCAAGCAACGATTCTAAGTAAACGTTCTTCATAAACACAGATATTTAGAGGTCTATTCAATGCCATTAAGACTAAAACCGTAGTGCCAACTTAAATAACAATGGTAACAGAAATTCAATTACCAGAATCTGAATTAAGCTGTTTCAGAAGCCAAATCCACAAATAATATAAATGTCTACAAGAAAAAGTTTCAACATAAGGAATTTCAGAGGAGTTTAAACAATCATTTACGATCTGCTAAGAAAATGGAAGGCCAGCGCGGAAATTAACCCTGAAAATTTGCCATTAAATTTCGCATCAACAAAATTTGTAGAAAAATATCATAAATCACATTTCAAAGACAAACTAGACTAAATTTCAAGTGGTACAATTTTTCAAAAAGATAATATTTCACCAGACCTAACGAGAAAGGGAGTATAGGGGTGATTTCCCCAGGGGGCCTTGATTTTTCAAAACAAAAGCTTTTTTTTTAAGCCCTTGGTACATATAGGCCAGTAAAATTATATTTTATTAATAATAATAAGGGAAAGATCTGAAAATTATTTTAATCCCTTCCATAGGTACTGAATGCATGGAAACTGAGTTTGTACGGCCGGCAGGCTCATCTAAAGGTGTTGCTGTTGCCTGTACGTGATTGGTACTATTAGTCGCCTCGTACAATCAAGGTAGGACTCACCTAGGGGTGCATATTCTAAACCCGTCACCCCACGGGGGTCTTCGGAAAAGTAGATATGCTATTGAAACGTCAACAAGGCATAGAAATGCTAGAGATGTTGACGCGCCCATGCCCCTGGAGGGGTCAAGGCAATTAGAGAGACTATTATTTTTCTCTTGTGGTGTCAGCGATGTTATTTGAGAAAAAAGTGTTGCACTACGTAAATACACACATATATCGAATGCAATATAACGATACATATTTTTGAAATACATCGATATATACCGCAAAATGATATATCGTTACCATACCTAGTAATTAGCAATTTCAACACCTATGGCGTTATACTTAGTAGTAGTCCCGCAAAACGAATGACAGAAAGATTAAATTTTACTGATAAGAGTCAGAGTATGAAACGCCAGATAACTATGGCATCAGATTTTTCATAATGTTAGTAAATACAGTGGCTAGTGAGGAAACGTTTATGCAATCCATACGCCAAATATTACTCTGAAACCCAGTACATGTTAGCAGACTTTGAACTTTTATTCGCAAATATTTTAAATAAATAAGTTATTTCTTCTTTTTTAGCAATTCCAATATATCAGATTTCTTTGAACAGAAATATTTACACAACGATCTATGCATTACTTCACAGAAAAAGCAATAAACAACTCGGCAACTATCCACCTCGCTTTGACAAAACCCACTAGATTAATTTTGAAATCCATATAAATGTTAAAAACTATCTTAATCTTCTTCCTCATAACGTAACAAGATATCGTGACTTTACACTTAACACAAAATCGTTACAGGAAAATTTATAAAGACCATATCGCTATGTTACAATAAAATATGACTATTGTCAATTTCACCAACCTTTACGATATGATGTCTCTCTCACTTGAAATAGACATTTATTTTCAATTTTGTAAACATCCATTTTATACATTTCGTGTTTTTTTTTCGATTTTCAGGGAAGAGATGCAACACCATACTTAGAACGAAATCGTGTTGGTCGAGATGCAATCGATTCAGCTGCAGCCTTAACAGACATGGGTAAATATCTCTTTCGCGAACGACGATTGCCCGTTTATGATATCGCAGTTGCAATTACAAAGTGAGTATCGTCTTATTGTTTAATGATAACAAGAAGAAGGAATCGGATCGATGTTCGTTGTCAAATATGATTTTGAATTACACTGGGTTGTGGAAGAAGTTGTGCGGTTTTTTGCACCAAAAATAAGACATATTTTTTATTCTTCAAAATGAATTTAATCAACCAGATATTGTCCGTTAATTTCAATAACCTTCTGCCAACGTTCTGGCAAGAGCATGATGCCAGGTTCATAAAAGCGCTGTGGCTTATTGCGGAAAAACTCATCAAGGTCATATTTGATGGCTTCCACGGATTGAAAGCGGTAGCGGAAGCTCTGTAGCTTTTGTTTCGTTTCCACAGACGTATGGGGGTTTTCGGCTATTTCTCGTTGCTCGTTTTCCACCTGAGTGCAATACTTCCTCGAATCAATAGTTGGACTGCGTGGAAGAAGTTCGTAGTAGAATACACCCTTGTAATCCCACCAAATGGTAAGCAACACTTTTTCCGACTTTGCGACGGTTTCTCCCATTTCTCATCCCCGTTACAATCTTCTTCAAAAATGGTTCCAACGAATGCTATTTCAGTAAATATTCACAGATCGAAATTCGGTTTAACATGAACAACTCACACCTACACGTTGGACTTTTTTACGACTCCAACCTGATTTAGTCGTTTTGCGACGCTTGAATGATCAATGTTGAGCCTTTCTGCGATCTCACGAGCTGTCATATGCCGATCGGTTTTGATGAGGTCCAAGATTACATCATTTTCAACGGTGACAGGGCCACCAGTGCGGGGAGAGTCGTTTAAATCCGTATTTCCGGAACGAAAGCCAGAAAACCATCTCTGTGTTCTCACTAACGGCTTTCTCACCGTAGACAGCGCATATCTCTCGTTTGGCATCCGTGGCCTTTTTCACACCTTTGCTGTACAAGAACAAAAAAACGTGTCTAAAATGGACCTTTCTCTCTTCTATTTAATCACTTTTTTTTACCTATAAAGCAAATTAGAATTAACTAAAAGATTTGATGAAGTTTGCGTACACTCAATAATCTTTTAACCTGCGGATAACGATTCAAGATATAAATAGTACATACAGTGTTGCCAGGCATATGAAAATTCTTAATGCAAAAAAAAACCGCAGAACTTTTCCCACAGCCCAATATATTGTCAAAGTTATTGTTTTCTTTCGTGCTGAATGAATGTGTTGAATAATTGAAAGAGCACACACTATTCTGACACGATTTTCTTTTTATCGATAAACGCACTACCACGTGATTTTTCATGCAATTTCCAGTAAAAAATATTAAGGAACATATTTTCGAATTCTGCCACAGGCATTTACATTTTTATTGAAAATTCCCCGCCTCACACGACTAAAAATTCAATATCTCGGAAACTATAATACAATAACCAGAACACTAAAAATGATAAGCTTAGCCAATATTTTGCTGTAAAATATAAAATTTGATAAAAATTAGACAAATGCTTTAATTTTTAAAAATTTTTAAAGTCCAAATTTTTGTTTTTCTCCAGAAAATATTTTTTTTTTCTATCATCTTTTTCTTAAATTTTCTCATGGATAATGTACTTGTCCGGTTTTAAAAATAAATTCCTTGTCTTATAGTAATCAAATTGTGTTAGCATCATTTTATCCTTTTTATTTTTTTATTTTTTATTTATAGTCCTTTGGATGCTCGAAACAGGCTTTTTGTGCGTTGCAAAGTCAAATACTACGCCGATTTTACATTGCTAAAAACGCAATTGCTCGAGAAGTATGAAAACTATAACTCCCAAATAAACACCTAGGCCCAGCTAATACTCTACCCTTACTTTTAAAATTAATTTCATAAAATTCAGAGTAAAAGTTTATTGGTTGTACCTCCATGAATTGAAAATGTGTTTTTTAGTTTTTAAAATCATATGTTTTATCACTTCGAATTTTCGAATGCACAATGTACAAGTTTTATTAAAAAACAAATCTCCGCTTTCTTTTCAACGAATCGTACTCAGATCATTTTACCCTTAGTTATTAATTTCTGGCACTTCCGGGTCCGTGAAAGAAACTCACTTATGTCGAAAATACCCCTTTTTCATTAAATATAGGGTGACCAGATAAGAACGATAGGAAAAGAAATTTGAATAAAACATCAACGGTGTGGGATATCAAATCGATTCTGGCTTTATTTTGAAGCAACATTCGTGCCATTACGTATGGAATAGCACGTCATTCAAATCGCCGCCTCGGCTTCGCTGGCAGTGCTTCAAGCCGTCGGTTCAATTTTGTATGTCTCGGTCGGTAATAGCGTCTCAAATATAGGCCTCGAGCTCGTCCAACCAAAGAACTTGACGTAGCCCCAGAGAAAATAATCGAGGGGTGTCAAAGTCGCATGATCGCGGCAGCCAATTGATGAACGCTCGCCGTGAGATGACCCAGTCGCCAAATTTCTCCCTCACAACTTCGAGCGTTGCGTCACTTGTATGGCATGTAGCGCCGTCTTGTTGGAACTACAGCTCGGATATATCGATGTTGTTTGTTCTGGCTACAGAAAGTCGATTAACATCGTTCTATACCGAGGACCATTGACGGTAACGGTGTCTCGTTCCTCATTTCGTAAGAAATAATGTTCGATGATGCCGCCGTGTCGGCTATGTTTTCTTCACTTCGCAATCAATCTCTGTCTGGTTGGTGGTTTAAGGTCTGAAATAGTGTACTCACGCTCAAACTTTTTCACGGTGCGACGAATTGCCTGCTCACTGAAGCCATGTTGACGACCGAACTCACGACGAAATTCACGTTGCGTATTTACGACTGAGCCGGAATTTCCACAATATTTTTTAATAATTTCCAAACGTTCGGGAAGCGTGAAACGATGCATGACGAAATGGCAAACCTTACTGAATATTTTGACAGCTAAATGTCATGACAGCTGCTGAAACATAACAATTGGAAAAACTATCATTAGTATCTGGTCACCCTATATTTCGATTTCCATCGCACAACAGCCTTGAGGAGTGTTAATAATAAATTATTTTAAATGAGAAATGGATGGCAATCTCATTTTGTTTGGGGCGACCGGTAGCGCAGTGTGTTGAGGCATCAGTCTCATGTTTGACTTCGAATCCCGTCCACGACAACGTTCGTGGCCAAGGATGTGCATGAGGTGCATGCTGGCCACTGTATTCTCTGAAACCAATTTATGCCAACGAAACGTCAACTGGGCCACATGGAACAGTTGACGCGCTATGCCCTACAAGGGGTTAGGGCAATTGAGTATGAGTTGTTTATTTCATTTTATAATAAGTGTTCAAAATGCCCACCTTTCAACCGTAAATTGTACACTCTTTGGAAAACTATAATACATACACCCCATTCCACCATTCCTCTTATAGTGTCAACAGATACATCGTTCATTTTCTTACACTTATTTTAAAATAAATTTAAAAAAATATATATAAATACAAAATTCAATTTTCTTTCATTTCATATTCAAAATATTTCAATTTTAAAATCCGACAAGGTTGTTAAATGTAAAGAATTAAGAACGCGATTTTTAATAAAAAAAGATAAATTTTCGACTTAAGTGATTTTTAAACATAGGTCCATAACTGCCAGAAATTTAGAAACTAGGGCGGTTTGATCTTAGTACGATTTGATCACAAGACAAATAGAGATTGGATTTACAAAATAAAATTTGTACATTATGTAAACGAAAAAATGAAAAAACCCAAGATTTTAAAAAATTAAAACAAATATTTTCATTTCATGGGTGTACGCACAATAAACTGTTGCTCTGAATTTAATCGGATTCATTTTAAAAGTAAGGGTAAAATATTAGCTGAAATTAAGAGTATATTTGGGAGTTATTGCTTGTGTAGTTCTCGAGTTATCGCGTTTTCAGCAATGTAAAATCGACGTAGCATTCGACGTTGCACCGCACAAAAAATCTTGTTTCCCACATCCAAAGGGCTATAACTTCCAGAAATTAAAAAATAGGATAAAATAATGTGAACACAATTTGATTTGTATAAAATAAGGAATTTACTTTTAAAACAGGACAAGTGCAAGTGTGTCAAGTTGGCGTAGTTTCCGAGATAGTGAATTTATAGTCATGCAAGGCGGGGAATTTTAAAAATGTAAATGCCTGTGGCAGCTGAAGGGTTAAAAATTCGGAAAAGTTTTCCTTAATATTTTTTACTAGAAATTGTATGGAGAATCACTTGGCAGCGTGTTTATCCGGCAATTTTCAGACACCCTGTATATTGAACTTTTACGCGTAGAGACTCATCGGTTACTTTTTCTTTTCTTCTTCTTAATTAGCTCCAATTTATTTATTTATTCGATCATTTTCAATCCCAGCTCTCTTTTATTTTTATTTCACATACTCTTTAATTTCTTCTTGTGTCAAAATCTTTGCTCTATGAATAATATTCCACAGATACGATATGTGTCGAAGACGTAAGGGTGGCCGTTGCACAAAAGGCACAGCTGGTAAACAAAAAACAAAAGAATATTTTTCTTTTCTGTAAATTTTAACAAATATTCACACCAAAAATATACACACATAATTTGATTGGGTTTATAGTTAATAAATTGTGAATTTTGATAAATTAGAATTCATCGATAGGTATTGCCATTGTATTTTTGCATTCATAAGTCCGGTTACCACTAGTTATGTTTTGGAGTAATATTTTTGCTTATTTTTTATTGACGGTAATTGCAAATACACCCAGTGACAAAAAAAAACCCCGAAACAACAAATTTACCGAAATTTGTTTTTTTTTTCATCCGAATGTCAAAAATGATTGTCAAATTGTGGAAATATGTATTTCTTGTTGTGTTTGCTATACTGAATTGATGTTTTGACGATTACAAAAATCCAATGTTAAGACTGGGTCTGAAAATACTAGAGAGAGTGACTTTTTGGACAATAGTACTTCTTTATAAATAATTTTATCTAAACACGTATTTGAGAGATATTGTTTTATTTTAGGAGAATTTAGTGAATGCGTATAAATTTTGATTTTCTTAAACAAAAATTAATGAAAGCATATTAAAATTAACACATGTAAAAGCTGTTAATAATTAATGTGGCCGCCTTTTGCTTTAATGACAGCTTTTATTCACCTATTCATACTATCATATAGCGTGGTCAACGTATCTGCATTTATTTCGTTTTCCCATACTTCTTGGATGACGTGTTTTATTGTTCTTGGCTCTTTTTTCTTTATTTTCGATCCCATTATCTGCCATAGATTTTCAATGGGGCTCGATTCGGGGCTATTTTCAGACCAGGGTAGGGTTTCAACCCCGCCTTGTGCCTTATATTGCGTGATCTGTTATTGATAAATGTTACGACAACAGCGAATTTTGATTCAATGTCAAAGGAACTTACAGAGCGAGCACGATGTGTTGGAGCAGAGTCATCCTGAAATATCGAATTTTGAATGTTTTCTGTTAGGTCCCCAATTGCTGGAACAATACCTTCATTTATTATTTTCTTGTATGCTGCTGCATTCACAGATCCTTCTAGAATGATTAGAGGCTCTACGCGGTTGTACATGATTCATCCCCAAACCATAACGTAGGGGGAATGCTTCACAGTTGATTGAACGCAATCACCAGGATAATGCTCTCCTCCTCTACGGCATACTCTGGCTGATCTATCGGGCCCAATCAAATTGAATTTTGGATTCATCGGAAAAAATAACATGTTTCCAATCCTCCAAAGTCCAATTTTCCCGCTCCTTGCACCATTGTAGTCGAGCTTTCCTCATTCTTCATCGAAGGTTCCAGATCAGCTCTTAATTTTGCAGCAGATTTGAAGCGATCCTGAAGTGACAAGAGCTTCAAATGGCTCTGCTCTCTTGGCGTAGTAGCCCGCCGCCTTCCGCTGCCTGCTTTCCTCTCAATAGTGCCTCTTTCCTTCTGTTTTTTTATTATACTTCGCACTGCCCCCCATGGCATCCAACTTCACGAGCGATTTCGGATTTCGAATAAACAGAAGTTTCGCAATTTTTGCTCCATAGTTAACTGCTTGACAGTTTTGACATTTTTATCGACTTCTTGTTAATACAAAAAAAAAACAGAATAACACTGATGCGGCTATTATACATTTTCTGACTTATAGAGAGACCCTAATTTATACCTGTAAAATTTCAACCGCCTACGAAAAGGATAAAAGGGTCATTAGCTCATTTACCGGGAGACCCCTAATTCGGGTTTTTTTTGTCGTTGGGTGTAGTATAGTGTGCTTTCCAGACATTCTGCTTAGAAAAATTTCGAGTCATTTTGCAAATTAAAAACAAATAGAGTCTATAGAATAATTTATTATGCAATTTTTTTCAATATTTCAAAATTACAAAATAAAACAAATAACCGTAACCGTAACCGAAAATAAAGAAACCCTAAAGACGTCGATTGAAAAAAAATACAACATTAATTATTATGAATTATTCTGTAGCCTCTTTAAAGATAAATTAAATTTTAACGAAACACTTTGCCGATTTTCTTGCAATTGACGATTCGATTATTGCAATAAAAAAAACTGAAACTAAACTAATCAAGAGATAAAACAGTAGACCTCGTGATTTAAAGCAAAACCTTAATTAATGTAATTGGCGATTAGTAAGAATTAGTTTGAGAAAAAAGGAAAATTGTTGCTTTAATCGCATCCTGTTTTGATTTGGATTTAATTTTGTATTTTGAAAGAAAATCGGCAAAAACGTTTACTTAAAAAAATACATACACAAAAACAATAACATTGGATTTTCATCAGAAACTAACTGGATCATACAATAAAATATATAATGTACTAGTATGTAGAAGAGACGGCGACGGATCACCGAATTATCGACATGAAGATAGGAATTTACAAACTATTTACTGTTTTTAAGAAGGATTTGAGAAATAGACTAAATCAGGATTCAATCCAGTTGTTTGGATGAAGCCGCCTCCAGCGTTTTCGGCCAAGCGACTGATGGTCACCCCATGTACCCATTTTATCAAATAGATTGGAAAAAATAGCATCTTTTCGATGCTTTGAACAAGATAGATCGAAAGCATTACTTGTTAACCAGCCCCAAAGGTGGCCATCAGTATTCAATCACAAACACCGTAGGAAGGTTTATCGAATCAACTAGAATAAATCCTGATTAAAACCACCACCTCGACTCTCCCTTAACAAGTCTCAGACTTCTGGATCTGAAGATTCTAGCTTTACACGAAATTTTTTTTTTATTTTTTATTTATTCTATTTTATATACCTATCCTTCAATCTTGAAAATATTCCTATAAACATATTCCATACATCCCAGGAATATAGAATCTCTCATATACATTCACAAATATAAAGAAAGCATTTTTCATTAAAACATATTACAGATTAGATATGTGCAGACGACTACAACCATATGGTGAATGTAAACGTGGTACAGCAGGTAATTCATGCAATAGCACTTTTTTTCGTGCATGAGGAAATTACAATAAATCAACCCTTAATTTTTTAAATATTTCTACTGGGTTAAATTCCCCCATTTCTCGCAAAGAATTTCACAACCTACTGTGGTCTACCCTTTCTTTTTCTGCATTCTGTTGCTATAATGTGAAGATGGAGAACAATTTTAGTCTTTGTAAATAATAATTACTCTGAACTTCTTTATTATTAAATGAAGCATAATATTATGTTCTCACACCGAGTGTTTATGTCAAGTGTTCAAACCGTTTTCTTTTGTATTTCGATATCCATACTATTGTATATGTTTTGTTAACAAAAATGGTGTACCACAAACTTTTTTACTCTTAATTTTTTTTAAGCTCTTCGATTCTCTATCCCTACATCTGAGACAATGACTGATTTAATTTCGATCATTTAAAATTCCTTGTACATAAATTTACTTCCGTTTGTATCGCACAACCTAAAATCAATTTAAACTGATATGTATAGGTATACATATATAATTAGTGAAGTAATCTAGGTTTAGGCAACTAACCAATCTAGGTTAAGTAAAAGGGGCTGCCATGAACAACTACAGCACACATAGACCACATCTGGGTCCGTTGTGATTCCCACCAGGATGTGTTGGCCCGACCCACTTTAAGCCTCGAACCAGCCTGAGCTCACAACAAAACGGCGGAGCTGGCAAACATCAATGTCCTGCAAGTCCCCTAGCGCTCGGTGGCCGTGGTCGTTCGGTCACCGCTCTACGATACTAATCTAGAGTTCGGAGTTCAAATCTCGGCGCGATCAAAAATTGGCTGTGGGTACTACTAGAACTCTCACAGTGCTCCGAACTTGTCAGTATAAAGACGGCGCGGATAGGAGGTGCATGCTAGCAACTGCACTTCCGAAAAGTAGATATGCTATCGAAACGTCAACAAGGCATAGAAGGCAATCAACAAGTCCCCTAGCTCGGCAAAGTAGTAGGCTCCAAGAATTGACCACGTCATACTTTGCAGGCCCCGACATTCACAGAGAAAGTGGAATATAGTCTCCTCCTCGTCTTCATCCCCACAGTTTCTGTAGTAGTCGTTATACGGAAGCCGAAGCCACCTCGCGTGCTCCCCAATTGGACAATGGCCAGTAATGACACCCACAACCGCACCAATATGATGCCTCTTCAGCAACAATATTTTGGCAGAACGGCTCATGCCCAGCCTTAGCCATATCACGTATTTCAACTTTGCATAGAGTACATACGGCTTCTTCCGCTGTCCCTCTTCTAGCAAGCTCGAAAGTCGCACGAGTTGAGTTCACGAATCCACTATGACCCGGAGTCCAACACAGAACAATATCAAAGACATCACCCATCTGCATGAGAGATTCACAGCACTCCAGCAGCATCCTTGAGGTGCTAAGTACTGATAATGTTCCTAACAGATACGACATGACGATGACGCCCCAGCCAGACCAGGACTTCCCAAATAGCTATCAATTCCGCTTGTAGAATGCCACAGTAGTCAGGTAGTCCTATAAGTTTAGACTTAAACTGTCAGAGCGAACGCCAGCTGAAACCACTGTCGATCTTAGACCCATGAAAAAAAAAACCTTGGGTTGACTTTTCTCTAAAGGGGAACACACACTATCAACTTTGTTGTCAACCTTGTCGTACACAGTGTGTGGACAGTTTCCAGTAAGTTTGTAAACATTACCTATACTTCTATTATAGTACTCGTGGTAGAGAGGTTTAAAATTTGTGTTAATAATACCGAAAAATGAGTGAGCCAAGTGAGGATTTGATGAGTTTATTTCTGTTGAACGAGTGTTGTGTTTACAATCTTGTTGTCAACCGTTCCACACACATCACAAATGCCAACTTCAACGTGCTCACAGACGGGCAACATGGTCGTCAACATTGTAAGTTGTCGACAGGGTCGACAACAAAGTTGATAGTGAATAGACTGTATAAGACAGGTTAGAAACATTTGGCAAGAAGAAATCATGCCGAACGAATGGGGCCCAACTGTAATCTATCCCATACACAGAAAACGGCTTAAAGGGGAAATTTACACGCTATTTGCATACATCCTACAAAAATTCTAGGGGCAAATATAAAGCCAAGTAGTCCGGAAGGCGCAATGGTTAGCACGTTTGCCTTCTACGCACTGGGCCCCGGTTCGATTCCTACCGAATGCGGTAGTTTTCGATAAAAAAAAGGGGATTTACGTGTCAGAATATGAGCCCACTCAGCTCTTAAATGAGTACCCATTTATGGGGTAAATAACTCGGTTGAGCGTGTTGCTGATCACACACCTCTGTACAAGACCGTCACGATCTAGAAAATGAGATGATGCTAACTCATCTCGAGGCCATGGTTCAAATTAGACTGTTGCGCCAGTTATTTATTTAAATATAAAGCCATACGCTGAAAGAATAATCAGCGAATACCAAGGAGACTTTTGGTGGGGAATGATCTACATCGGATCAAATATTCACGGTAAAGCAAGTGCTCGTAATATGTCTTGAATTCAGCAGAGAGATCCACCAAGTATTTGTTGACTGCAGACAGCGTCAGCATCGACTGAACATTATATAGGGTGGGCCATTTAAACATTTGGCAACTTGTTTTCACATCAGTTTTCAGATCTACTTATGACAGCCCGCATTCGAAGCGTCAATTCAAGCTAATTTGTGCCGTGAAACATTTATTTACATTTACGGTGATTTTTAGCAAAAAAATTATCATTTTATTTGAATGGGACCGTGAATAAAAAAATTGTTCTACGCCAATGAAACCCTCAATTAATTCAAAAGGAGCCTCACCCCACGACCGACGCGTGACTGTTTGGGCTAGAATTCATGAGAAGAGAATCATTGAACCATTTTTCTTCGAAGACGATGCTGGAACAGGAGTTACCGTCAATGGAGAGCGTTATCGGGCCATGATAAAGGATTTTTTGATGCCAATTCTGACTGATGAGGGCGTAGACAACTTTTGGTTCCAACAGGACAGGGTGCTTTATTGCGTATCCCGAAGGTTTAAATGCAGCACTTGTGCGCCAACATAGTTAGTCCAACCGACTATTACAATATTAAACTCAACATCAAAGGTCAAAATGAGCAACAACTTGACCGAAGCGTTTGAAGCAAGAGTCCAAATAAATCAAATGAATTACAAACCATTTTGGCATTTGGTAAAATTTGTTAGCAAGTAGTAGCAGGGAATCTGCTAAAATTGCACTGCTTGTTAATACGTATTCCAACTTCTTTTGCTGCCGTGTCAGTAGGCCAGTTTCATTCCATTCTCTTATTGCTTTCAGGCTTTGATTTTGGCCAAAATCAAAGTAAAGTATAATCAAATATTTGATCCAACTTTGGGGTTCTATGCAACACATTTACAAAAACTCTACGCTTCTCAAATTTTACAAAGTATTTAAACATAAAAAGGGACTCAAAACATCTACACTGGCAATAGAATGCTTGGGATAAGGATTGTTTGTTGAGGATAAATTGGCTTTTCAACATAAAGTAATCCTCTTCACAAAAAAGTATAAAGTACCTCCGCTTTACCTCATAGAATGATTCTAAGCTCAGCTTGACACTGAAATATATACTCGTATAGTTAGGTAGTCTGCATAAAAAAAGGCTTACCTGTCGGGCTATAATTTGTTTTTATTTATTATAATAGTTAGGCTATATCTGGTATTAGCTGCAACCAATGTTTATTTCTAGCTCTAATACATATACATAATGGTTAAAATTGGTTCTAAATAAGCGATATAAACGGAGCCCCTAATTTCGCAAGAAATACCTCACTGTTTCCAAATACGTGACTACACCTTCTATGCAAACATATATACGTCCACAAATATTTACATTCCTTTCCAAGTCTTCACAAAGGACATTTAAGAACTCAAAAAATAGGTGAGTTTTACTAATAAATAGTGCCACAAAGGACATAACATACGTATAACATAACACATGCATGACACATCGTTTTCATCATTTTTCATCTTTAGTAATAATTATTGATGGACATGGCACATTAAAACATTAAAATCCTTCATTTATACATTATCACATTTTCCATTATGCGTCGGTTACATTCATATTTATATTCAAAATTAAGTGAAAACTCTTTATTCTCTATGAAATATGATAAATACAGGATTTGCATATGTTGGTGGTGCTTGTGTTGTTAATAAGCGATTAGAAAAGGTTAACAGTGTTGCAATTATTGAAGATACTGGTGGATTCAGTGGAATTATCGTTGCGGCCCACGAAGTTGGTCATTTGTAAGTGAACACATCCGCGACATATTCAGATTTTTTTTTTGCAAATTTTAAGAATCTCGCTATGTCGTTTAGATTGGGTGCTGTTCATGATGGATCTCCACCACCAAGTTATTTAGGTGGTCCAGGTGCTGAAAAATGTCGTTGGGAGGATGGCTATATCATGTCAGATTTACGGCACACAGAGCGAGGTTTCAGATGGTCACCATGTACGGTACAAAGTTTTCATCATTTCCTTAAGTAAGTACGTTTAGTGTTAAACAATAAAATACATTTTAAAGGAAAAACAACACTTTAAATTGCGTTAATATTGAGGTGAAAGCAGGTAATTTACCCGACATCTTTTCAAAAATAGCGGAACCTGTTTGATGTTTTCAAATACACGGTCAGATGGGCACAAGCCGCGCTCTCCTATATTAAATCAATGTACTCATTCACCGGTGAGAAAAGCAAAAGCATTAAATATTGGAATAAAAAAAATAAAATAAATAACTAGCGCAATAGTCCAAAACGAAGATCATCATAACTTTTAGATTATGACGGTATATGAAGCCTATCTATGTATCTATCTATCGAGGAAACCTACATAGGTTTTAAAGCTTTAGCTGTTAGCTACGTTAGGATATCTGGGCCACCAAACTCGAATGAAGTTAATTTGATTTTTGCCCCGTCCCCATATGAAATCTGGGGTTCGCTAAGCTCACAATATTGACGTTAATTTCGATCATTTTGGACAGTTTTTCATGATCAGTCAACCCGGGGTGAAGTAGGGGTTTTGGAACAGCCACCATTCATCTCAGCGACCCCGAAAATCATTGGTTTGACATTAGTCTCGGTCATTTTGGATTATTTTTTAAATGAATTAAAAAAAAAACAGATACTAGTCGATATTTTTTATTCACCGTTTGTTGGTACTCAATATTTTTATAGTATTGTTTGGCGCATAGATTAATAAATTTGCTGGTCTCTCACTCGTGAGCAAGCAACATATAATTGTTTATGTGAAAAATATGAATTTCCCAAAATGACTCCAGCGACATCCAACGATTGTCCTTGAAATTTATTGATGATCATGGCGAAGACGAAACGCACTGCGAATTGCAGACGTTTGAATTCAAATGGAATGTCGTTTGGAATAATTGGGATACGTCGAATGAGCACATCATCCCCTTCTGAGAAAAAAAAAAGAAAAAAAATAAGCATTTTATTTGTACGAGTATCAACATATCGTACGTGGATCATGTTTGTAGAGCCTTTATATTGTCATTGTCATTGTCATTGTCTGCACGCAAATTTCGTAAACCCAGATGACGTCGACTTCGCGATCGCCATACCAACGGAACCTCCTTTAAAGTGTTATCATACATTACGTATGTATTTCCGTTGTGACGAAAACAATTTACCCTATACTTTATAAAGTCTAAAACTCCCGTCGGGACATTTGATTTTCGACTTTTGTCTGCTATTTCTACACTGTGCGCCGCGTTCTTAGGTTCGGTTAAATGGGGTTTTACTGCATGCGGTCAAGAACCACCTTAATATCTATTCCAGCTCCTCAAATATACTCGTGCAAAATTTGGTGACAATCGCCCCATTGGTTTAAAATATACAAACCGCATCTTTACTTTTATAAACATATTAGATTAAATGATGAACGGGCATATAGTCCGATCCATGCTATCCGTTTGTGCGTTAAGCCATTTATCCAGGCACTTCCTGTGGTCCGAGATTAGCCGAATTTTGTATGTGGTGTCCTTGGGTGACCTCGGCCCGGTGGCAGCAATTTCAGTTACGACTGAACTAACAGTAGGTTAGGTTGGGTGGGAGCCAAACGGCTCCGCATGGACAACTTAGGTCCATAGCGATACAACATACAACATGTACTTCAAATACTCATCAAGTTTTGTGTTAGCCTTTACTATAAAGATCATTGTTGAGGTCGAAGGATCCTGACTCATTAGCGAAGCTCCAAAGGGTTTTCAAACTGAGACCTGCAACTCCTTCCAGATTGGTGGAAAAATAGGCTCCCAGGCTTGTTAATATTTTCCTAGCGAGCGCTGGACATTCACACAGAAGATGCCCTAGAGTTTCCTCTGTATTTGATAGCTTGCAATTCCTGTAGCCGCCGCTAGTTATCAGTTTTAATCTGTAAGCATGTTCCCCTATCAAGCAGTGTCCCGTTAATATGCCCACTAGTAGTTTGCACTGCCTTCTGGGTACTGTAATACTAACGGTTCTGTTGTATACATAGTTTCTCACCTAAAGGTCGCCTCGCATGAACGCACACAACCACGACCGAACTTCCATCGAACCATCAATTTCATAGAACATGCGGAAAAAATTCCCCTCATTTCCACCGTTCTATGTAATCAATGGTTCGGTGGAAGTTCGGTTGTGGTTGTGCCGTTCATGTGTGGAAGTCTTTTCTAATTTCCTTTCTCCTGGCATTTCCAGTGGTCCGATTTTAACCAAATTTGATACATTGCTTTCTTGGGTGATAATAAGCAGAATCCGATGACGTTTTGGCGCTGGTACAGGTACGCATGAGGACAACAGGACCTTGTTGGTAATGAAGTGATATACGAGTATAAAGGATGGATGGATAAAGATGGGTGTCATATGAGTAGGGATATTGAGGTGAATACATTTGGCTACTGTTGATGTCATTCTGAGTAATTTGGTTAGGTAAATACTACTGTTGACGGCGTTTGGAGTCCTTTGGTCAGAAAAAAAGGATATTCGAGGCAATGTAGTGATATTTAGACAAGATGGGCATCATATGACTGGAGCTGCAGAATCGTTTGCATAAGACCACTGTAGATAGCACTGAATCCTTTGGTGAGGAATAAAAACATTCCTGGTCATAAGGCGATATCTAGGCAAGATGAGTATCATATGATTGGGGATCATAAGGCAAAGTAATAGACTACTGTGGTGTGGGTGGCAGTTTGAGTCCTTTGGTGAGGAAAAAAGGACATTATTGGCAATTAAGTGATATCCAAATGGGTACCATATGACTGGGGGTCATTTTGAGTCCTTTGTTCAGGAAAACAGCACCTACTTTGGCATTAATTGTAAGAGAAACCAAACCTAGAAAATATGGCTGATTTCGGAATCCGGGTGGCGTATTTAAAAAAAACGAAGCTGTATTCTATATGTCCCCAAACTGGTGAACTAGCCCATTCTTTATGAATCCACTCTAATGATGCTCTCGCGGTGGATTTGTGGCTTTTAAAGCAGAAATTCTTTGCGTGTAGGCTGTGGGTTGCAGTTCATTTCCGTAAGAATAGTAAGAACCTAACCACAGGGATTTGCAGTTCATAAAGCGGGAATTACTTGAGAGCGCTACCGCTTTAAGCTAAGTACTAAGATCAGTTTTTCGTGCAAAATCTGATGCAAAAACTCTCAAAAGTTGCGTTCGCATGAAATTTTTTAGATCTTCCAGTACTAACCTATTTCGTTCGAAGAAAAAAGTCTCCACATCATTATGAGCAGTTTTTCTGCGAAAACAATTACTTTGCACGTTATTTCACTTGAGTGAACTTTCCTTCTAGTTCACTTGTCGTGTAGAGAGCCGCGGTCATGTGATGTGTGCAAGTCTACACTGTCACTTTTTTGTGGGAGAGATAAGTGCAATATTTTCGCACGAAAAGATGGTAAAAATTATCTTAAATTAACGATATCGATACGGATTTAGGGACATTTAGCCACTATGGCAATGTCTCTGTATCACCTCCACAAAGGGACGAGATGGATACGGGTTTTTGGACATTGATTTAGGCACTAAAAACTCGTCTCGATCTCATCAGTGGCTTGGGGACGTACTGAACACGGTTTTAGAAATACGCATCCAGGTGATGATAGCAATCCTCAGGACGTAAGGGACATATAGAATATAAAGGACTTAATGGACACGAAGTACCGAAAAGACATGCCCTTGAAGGCAACTCCAAATCATGTCAAAGACACATTTACTCAAAGATGCGTACCAAAAGAGTTAGCTCATTAGGTACAACATTTTTCATAGCAAATCATAGACACTTGAAACCAAATGGATTAAAATGAAAATGTATTTGCATGGGACGGGCCTAAAATGCCGATGAACATGGCTCTTTTTATCTCATTATCATAAAACATGTTCTCATATTATTTTTTTTTAAATTACCAATTCCATCATTTCAGTGGTGATACAGCCAGTTGTCTTCATAATGCTCCACACGAAGACGAAGCGCTAGGCAGAGCCATGCCTGGCACACTACTGTCATTAGACGCCCAATGCCGAAGGGATCGAGGAACATATGCATGCTTTAAAGACGATCGAGTGTGTGCCCAATTATTCTGTTTTGATTCATTAACAGGCTACTGTGTAGCATATAGGCCAGCTGCCGAAGGATCTTCATGTGGCAATGGATTGGTAAGTTTTACATACTTTTGAGTTAAACGAACACGAAATAATTGCATTTATCATACAGCATTGTCTCGATGGTCGGTGTATACCACAACAACAGCAAAATTCTATTCCTAATTATACACAGGATGGAGGCTTTTCAAATCTTTATAGACCGGTTTTCAAGTAAGTGTAAATAAAATGCCAAAAACACATTGGTGGCAATAATAAAAATGACTTGTGTAAAAATTAAGTTTCTTGGTAAACAAAGTAACATTTCATATTAAACAAATAAATATTTCTTAACACACCCAACAGCGATGAATATGATGATATTGAAGCTACAACAATAGTTGCACCATCATCCACGCCTGCACCGATCAAATATAAAAAGCGACTCTATTATAGAACAACTGCACAACCGATACCATCATCATCGGCGTCTGATAGGTCTTTTGATGAATATTTAAATAGTTTTCCCAAGGCAGCGGATAATCCTTCAGATCCTCCCCAACCAGAAAAAATTTTTGATAGTAAAAATTCTTATACACCAACTACTACAGCCACGGTTACAACAAGCACGACAGCAACACCAAGCACAACAAAATCCCCTACCAGTATTAATCCTTTCTATTTTGGTTTTGCAAAATTTACTACCAATACGAATAAGTCACCACCGTCACAGACACGAAATATTAACAGTAGTTACGATAAATCATCAGTTGATACAACAAAACCACCATCAAATAGTCCATCTACGAAAAACAACAACCGAATTGACGGTCAATTGAACACAAAAACATTTAATAATGGCATTTACAATATACATAGTACAACGAAAACGACTGTTACAACTTCTAGACCTACCAGGAATATTACGCCTACATTGAAATACCAAGCCTACAAAAACGGTGACAACAAATCTGGTACAATGACGGCAGAAGAACTGTTTTTCAATTCATACTTGAAGAAATTGAAGACAACAACACGCAATCCTTATGATTTTCATAATTTAGCGGAATATTATAAAAGTACATCAACCAAATCGCCGTCCTCCTTATTATCGTTTGGTTTTCTTGGAAATGATAAAAAGAGTGCACCATTAGGCATTTTGTTTGCTTAATTCCCTCGGAAAATGCATATTACTAAATAATTTTCCAATGGCATAGTCAATAGTTTGCCGTTGTAGGATGTCAACGGGGTAAGATATCGTTTGAGGTTCGTTTCATTGTGGTATCACGCATTGGGACTCTTATTTGTGCCGTCCACTTTCTAACTTTCGGATCTTATCTTTTGCGAATTGGCCTCAAAATTATCTCTTGAAAAACAAAAACAGAAAAAAAATCAAGAAACTAAATTCAATGCTAATACAATTACAACTATCCAATTTTTCAAATCTGTTCTAGGGTTCGCATCATGTATATAGAAATCATTATTGTCTATTATTCTACTTCTATATCTTACTAGAATCTTCGTCTAATTAAAATTCAACAAGAAATTCAAATTGCAGAATAACAAATCGCCAACGAACTCAGTATGAAAACTCCCTTTTGGAGCATCACATTTCAATTGTCAGAAGAGACTTAGAGTTGGGGATCTGGCGGCCCTTTCGGTTACGGTATAAGTTCCAAGGTTAGAACTTTCCCGATCGTTTCTGCGTAATGCAGGAATACGAAAATGAAAAGTCTGACAAGCCTCCGAGGGTTTGGCGGCCGTAAAGGGTTAAAATCTGTAAACAAAAACGTTAAAATTACGTTATTTTACCAAGTTTGCTGTTTGTATTGTGAAAGATACTAATTACCTAGGCTATTTTTTATTTTCTATTTTTATAGTGGGGTTCAGAGAAGATTCTACAAAAATAGAAAATAAAAAATATCCTGGATAATTAGCATCTTTCGCAATACAAAGCGGCAAACTTGATAAAAATAACGTAATTTTAATGTTTTTTTGGAAATTTTAACCCTCTACGGCCGCCAAACCCACCCCCGGAGGCTTGCCAGACCTCTTATTTTCGTATTCCTGCATTACAAAGAAACGATCGTGAAAGTTCTAGCCCACCAGCTCCCCAACTATTACAATCCACAGCCATAAATTAGCTTAACACAAATTTAATACACATTAGACACGTTTTTTTACTGCCATGCAGAGCAGAGCAGGTTAAGGTCACACAATTTCACTAAAAATTTGATGTGAGCTGCTCTGGATAGTAGGTTAGTGCAAGAATTCGACTCTGTTAAGTAGTCTGCGTTTTGAAATGCAGACGGCGCACGTGTTGAAGTTTTTGGGCAGTTTACAGTTTGGAAAGCACTAAAAATTAATTTTGTGTCAATAAAATGTTCGTTTGGTTTAATTAATGGAATAGTAAATATACAAAATGATTTTGCTGCCTAAAGGAAATTTTTCCGATTGCATCTGTACTAAGGATTTAAATTTCCTCTTGAAATTTGAGTTGACGTTTGAATGCTAAACTAAAACAAGACACACTCCCAGCAAAGACATGCCCCGTTTTCGTCTTCACTACTCTAATCTGCTCTATAGCGTTTTTCCGCCGGTTATCCGGCTCTACTAGGTTCTGTACAAAAAAAAAACGCACCTATTATGAACATTGTGCGAAATGTTTCTGTATAAAAACTTCCTTCATCTTGAAAGTGATTAGTATTCTACAACGACGACATTTGAACGGTTGTTGCATACGAGTATTTAGCCATCTATCTGGTAGTATGTGAATCCTCTGAAAAGCATTTATTACTTTTAAGTACTTTTAGTCATAGAACAATCATTTTCCCAGTATCTTAAATATACGAGTATAATATACTCGTACGAGTATAATACACTCGTAAATGTTCATTCTACCAATTACTTTTGTTACCACAGAGCGCTATGACCGCAATGGTGACCGACTCACAAAATTTTCAATTTATTAAGGTCGCCACACACGACAACCATTTTGGTCGCGAGCACACATCGAACCCCGTCAAACTCAATAGAAAAAAAATCACATTTCCACCGTTCTATGATATTTGATGATTCGATGGAAGCTCGGTCGTGATTCTTGCGCGATCATGTGTGGTGACTTTTAGACACCATTTTACATCTTTAGACCATATTTCTCAACTAGGTACAAAGTGGACTAAGCTTCCTCTTGACTTAAACTAGAAGGGGACACTAAAGAAGAAGGCGAATCCTCGCATTTAACGTACTTAGTGGACAATTGCTATCATAGGCGTCGACTATAGGGGGGCAAGACACTTTTTGCGCATCCACCCCCCCCCCCCCCTCCCCTACGTTTAACCGTTTTCAAAATATAAAAAAAAGCAGCGTTTTTTCTTTGCGATTTTTTTGCTATAACTCAAATTCCACCAATAATTTTTGGTGGACAGCTCAGATTTATAATAATTAATACCGAAAAATTGGAAAAAGTTCCTATAAGCACTTAATGACTAGGCTACAGCCAATGAGGATTGTAGCATTGAATCTTGTGCTTTAACAAAGCTTGATAGCCCTCGATCCCCCGGACCCCGTGTCATGAGAACCCGTGTGATAACCATAACCGAACAATAATAGTCATATGAGGTATTAAAACTCGTCGTTCAATTTGGTTATGATTCCTCGAGATGCCGTCGAAACTTCATGGATCTTTTGTGCTAACTATAGTGATCCTAAGACGTTGACAATTATGTAAATATAATATTTAAATTTAATAAAAGTTTAATTCATTATTTTGTGTTATCAAACAAAAAAGCATTAAGGATCTGGATTGGATCTTAATTTTTCATTCTTAAAAACAAAACATCATTTCCATACAACGCTGATGATTTTACAGCCGGGACCGGATAACTGGAGACTTGACGAATAAATCGGTTCCAAATTGGTACTCCTAAATCGTGAAACAATTTTGATTGACTGTATGAGACTATACATTCGTAACGACCCATCATCAGTCAATTTTTTTAAGTGCAAGAGATACTTTAATTGTTATTTCCCTGAAGAATGGATCCGTTTATTGTGGGGATACCATCACAAAAAGTTCACACAACAAGACAATCCGACAGTCAATCAAAAACATATGAAAAGTTTTGTGCCCCCCATAATTTTTAACAGTCGGCGCCCCTGATTGCAATTCTTTAAGATCAACACGATTCAATAAACTCATAACAACAAAGCAGTTGCAACAAGAACACGAACTGATTCGAATTTAGTGAGAAGCTTCAGTGAGAGAGAGAGTCGCGGCATCTGGTCCCGACTCATCTGGATTTTACAGGGAAAATTTACCGACGAAAAATGCTGATTCGTTTCCGCAGATCATCATTTCTAAACAAATACATCTCCAAACAAGATGTGAGGAAGAATTAAGAGAAG
This sequence comes from Chloromyia formosa, assembly GCA_964017055.1. Classification (NCBI taxonomy): domain Eukaryota; kingdom Metazoa; phylum Arthropoda; class Insecta; order Diptera; family Stratiomyidae; genus Chloromyia; species Chloromyia formosa. Next base: position 25,925,773 of record OZ024815.1, on the reverse strand, counting down.
CCGGCTTCTCTGCCTCTTCCTATTTAGTCCAATTAGTAAGGGAAAGCAAAGGCCGGTTATCATTCTGTTCTGAAGACTCCTTTGTAGATGATTCGGCATGATTCGGAATCAGATACTTTGTCCCTCTTTCACTTACGAATACACAATTATTTTCATCTCTGGCACACTGGTTCTATTTGTCAAACTGAGAAGAGAGAGAATAAGGAAATCAAATTACCCAAGAGAAACGAAGCAATTGGTTGGCAGCTTGGTTGCTCTACTATATGGACCGGGCGGGTGCTCCGGGGAAATAAAATGGAATTGGGGAATGTCAGCTTTACAGCTTGGTTCGGGACTATATGCACCGAGCGGGAGTTCTGGGGTAGAGGGCGTGTGTCTTTCTGTTTACTTTTCACCAAGTGGTATGAGATGGAATTGCTTCAGAGAATTTAGTGTACATATATGGTGATTATCCTTCCTTATTCTCTCTCTTCTCAGCTGTCAAGTAAGAATTTTGAAATTCCGGAACTCGAATTCGACTTCAAAAAAGCGCGATCTAGGAAACTGTTCTGTGATTTTCTTATGAACGCGTTCCTGACGTTCGGGTGTGAATTTCTGACGATGAGAAATTAATGCAGATATGATAGGGCCCTAAACTATTTCTTTAAAAAGAAAGTAGGCTATGAAAAACAGGAACATTCCTAGTAGGCCGGGCGACGCATAGTGATTCGCGTCTTTGACCAATAGTGGGTTTTAAATTGTGATGATTCCGCAGTCCTCTTCCGTGGGCTCCGCATGTTAAGGGGTTGCCACCCTCAGTATACAAAACTAAAACGCTCGATTCGCTTCCTCTATACGCTACAGCTGTAAAACCACTATTAACCAAGAACCAAACAAAATAGTATTATACCAAAAAATTAAATTTACCATAAACTGCATTTTTTATGAATTTCAATCGACGCTATTTTTAAGAATCACCAGAAATATGGCCCAAATGAAACTTTTCACAATGAATTTTTAATTTTTTATTAATTACATATGTCAACTTTCCGACTTCAAACTTCAATCACATATTTGACATTTCAACTATCCTGACACTACTTTTTCTACTTACTTTACTATCGTAAACACTATACGCGACCTAATCTACTTTCTGTATCAAAAACGAAACAATTCAACCTGAACTTTACTGAACACCATATAAATAAGAAGCGCTTACGCTCTATCATCATAAAAACTTTGGTTGCCTTCATAATTTTCGCTCAACGCCTAACAATTCTAAAATCTGCTGTCCACTCATCATCATACGAAATTCGCCCATCTCAACAACAGCGAAGAAACACAAACAAAAAATCAAAGTGTTTTTGAACACACCTCTCAACTGCCCGATCTTTACTAACATTTGACCTTCTCTCTTTTTTGACTACTTTCAGCGGAAAAAAGAAATAAAAAGCGACGACTACGGAAACCAACGAGAAATTGCCATTATTTAAAAAATAATTGCTAGAATATTATTATGAATGCATATAGTGTAATGATATTGTAGTGTTAATATTAAATTTTAGTTAATGTTGACTGCAAATATTTAGGTGAGAAAATATTTTCTATATTTTAAGATTAGACAACTTACATAATAATATGTATTCATGCATATGTGATAATTTTTCTTCACGATCAATTCTATATACTCTTTTTTAGTTATTTTTATTTGTTAAAACAAGGGAAATAAGCAAAATATAATTGCATTAATAATGCACTAAAGTAATGTTGTAAAGTAGAAGAAATATAAATCATAAGAATGATGAATTTAAGAAAACCTCCAATTGTGTGCTAAAATTATGAAAACCGAAAAAATCATGTTACACGTACTTATTATAATTATGTATATTTTAGATAATACGAACAAACCAACCATACAAGAATATTCCTGCATTGTTTCATCGATATAGTCTATGTATAGGTATAGCGATAAACTAATAACCTTAACTTTGCAACTTCGGGTAGCAGTAGGTAAAAAAATAAAGAAAACTACAAAAAAACAACAATAAATTTCACCCAATGGGTTGTAATTAAAAAAAAACAAGCGTTTCCCCATGTTGGAACCTTACCAAACGATCAAAAACAACTTAATTCTCTATATCTCAGTATTACGAAATAAGATGCAATTTTCATACACAACAATAATTGCCGAACAAAAACCCATTCCAGAAACTAGAGCGAAGTTTCTTTTATCAAAATCGTATAGAACAGAAAAATGGTAGTGATAAAAAATTTTAGGTCTAGGATGTAAAAACACGTTAATGTAACATCTATTTTTTATTGTTTCACATCCTATGCGAGGCGTTTTTGTGAAATGCTAAAGAATCATGTTCAGGAACATGTAAAAATGGAAAACTATTTTGTAATAAAATGATGTTAGAAAATCAGTTTCGATTGTTTTATTTATGGAGATTGAAACTCACTCGCAGTGTGTGTTAATTGCCTTGACCCCTCTAGGGACATGAATTCGTCAACATCTCTAGCATAGCAATGCCTTGTTGACGTTTTGGAAGTATATAAATTTCAGATGGTGCAGTTGCTAGCATACACCTCACTATCAGTATAACCGTTTTTCTACTTACAAGCTTGGAATGTTTCTGGAAGATCTAATAGTAACCCCACACGTAGTTTTTTATCATTTGGTATATATTGTAATGTTTGACCGACGCCGGGTCCGTCGAATACAACCAATGGTTAACTAGCTCTAAATATCCCTTTCCAGCGGACCTTGATAACGACTGCACTTCTTTTCCGTTTCCGAGCGGATCCCGATAACGACTCAACTCCGACTGAACTTAGAGTAAACTCCCCGTTCCCGCTTCCGATCGGACCTCTATAACGATTTAACTTCGAATGAACTTCCCGCTCTTGATGACATCTGCTATATAGCTGATCTCTGATTCCAGAACTATCTAGATGGCTCTGTTTTTATCTGAAATCTTTTCCTAGAAGATACATGTATCAGCTCGTTCTATTGTTACTTGTTATCGAAGCTTTTAGATGATTCGAGACTCCGATAGAACTTAATAGAGCCTGTCCCATATGAGTGACGTACTCCATGCATATTACACTGCGTCCTCCTTAAACCTGTTCGTCCCGAACAGAAGTCACTATGACGCCGCTCACGCTGTGCCATCCGATCCAAATACACGATCTTAATTTTCACTTTTTGCCTTCATCGCGACGCACCACATCATCCAGGTGGGCAATAATCTCGTCCGGTTCCTTCCAGTTCTGTCGAAGCCCCAAGCACATCCGTTCTCTACGAGGTCACCATTGCTGAAACCAACCGATCGAACTTTCAAGTTGTATCTCCTCCTTACAAGAGAGAGAGAGACCGACACTCCACCCAGGTTTTCCTTGCATCAGGCCATGTACGCCATCCAATTGGCGTTCGAAGTCGGAAACCGACGCTGACTGCTCCATACACGAAGCACGAACCATTCCATGGGATTGGGATGTACTGCAACACCTCCGTAGTCGGACATCACAATGCCAAATTGACAGCTGTAGTACGCCTGTTGTCGCTCCAGGCGTTCATTACCACAGCGGCCCCGAACTGCATGCAGGACGCTTCCACGTTAAGAACTGGTTCTCTAACAACCTTCGCGGAAAATTCACCCCTAACGACTCTCGACGTTTCCACACGTTCCAAATCGTTCCTCAACTTCCAACCGTCTCGACTCCACCACACACGTTTCCGATCTGCGTGCCTATCCGCATCCGTTCGAACTTCATGGAGCCTTTCCGAAGCTTCTCGCCTGTTAGCTTCCAGACTCCCACAGACCGCTCCTCTAATTGTGGATTCAAGCTGTTCTTTAGCTCTTGCAACTTCTTTGTTACTCTCCGTAGCGACTCCTCCAACCTCACCGACCGCTCGTTCAACTTTGCCGATTGTTCGGTCAAGTTGACTCAACGTCGTTTCCCTCAGCGACTCTCGAACATCGCTGGCCACTCGTTCATCTACGTTATCATTTTATTTGGCAACTAATCCGTCCTCGCTGACTGCTCGCTATCGGTCTGGCTGTTCACAGCCGCAGTGGTCTCCAACTGTATCCTTCATATACCCCAGAACATTTGTCCGTCGAAAACTGGCGCCATCAGATTTTTCACGGCCGATTCGGTCTTACTACTTTGCCTTAACTCGAAGTGGGGCAAAGCGCGTCAACTACCCCTACGCGCCACCGTACTCTGTTCTGGGCAATAGGGCACAACTCCCCAAATGACTTACACATTGCCTTACCTTCTTTGGCCACAGATCGACGCCATGTGATGTTAGGACCTTCTCTTGGTCGACCTCGGTTGGAAATAGGGTTCCAGTTCATGGAATGTAAAGCAATGCAGTTATCCTTCCGCAATGTGTGACCTATCCACTACCACTTTCGCCTGCGTATCAATTCGTCGATTGGCATCTGACCCGTACGCCGACTTAGCTCTTCATTTGATATTGTTTCGGGACAGAAAATTCTTAAAATTCGACGAAGTTGACAAAAACTTGTAGCTTTCTGGTAACTCTTACGGAAACTTTCCATGTACTGCTCCGGCTCCCATACAAAAGCACAGACAGTACCAGGTACCGAAACAGGCCCAGCTTGGTCATGATGCTGAGATAACCGACTCGGTCTTGACGTCCCCTCCCTGATGTTTCAATGCGCTCGTCAACTCTTCGCCCCCTCGACAACCGTATCGAACCTGCCATTTATTTTGGCGTCCATCTCCGGAGATTCGAGCGTACCCGGATCCAGGTAATCGTCTAAAGGTCGCCACACATGAACGCGCACAACCACGACCGAACTTCCATCAGACCATCAATTTCATAGAACGTGCAGAAAAAAAATTTCCCGTATTTCCACCGTTCTATGATATTTGCTGGTTCGATGGAAGTTCGGTCGTGGTTGTGCTCGTTCATGTGTGGCCACCTTTATGTATCACCTCAAGCCCAAGTTTGACGATACCACTTTTTCAGTATTGTATCTGACTGTAATGTGGCTCATCTCAGATCATTGAGTCGTTCAGCGTCGGTACGAAACGCATAATTTGAGTACATATGTATCCGACAAAAATCTGGATCGGCATCGCACGACCGCTATTTTAAGATCGAGCCTACTCAACTTTACCCTTTTCTGGTCTATATGTACAGCTTAAAATATGCAAACTGTGCTTTACGGCAAGCAATCTTCAATTTATTGTATGTATGTAGCCAAAAGCAGGATGACACGGCAATTACGTGCCAAATTGCATGTAAATCCCACCAAACTGTTATCTGGTCTCTGCCTTATCACAACCTAACAGTGAAAACACAGCCGCATCCCTTTATAAACCGCAACCACTTATGTATGTATTTGTATAAAATCAATATATACTACAAATCATTATCTCCTAATTTCTGCCCGGAATCGGCAGGTACTTGTTATAAACAAAAACATTTCTGATAAGCGCAGCACAAGAGAGCACGCAGATAGCGCCTGCCGGCATCATTTTTCCCGATCTTGACCAGCGAGCACCCATGATTCCGGCCAGAACCAAAGCCGTTCCAAACTGCAACAAAGGGCGTGGTGGACTCTGCGAGTTGTAGTGGGCACCTACGCCCAGAATGGCTCCAAAAGCCAGGCCAGCGCCCAGGGAGGGAATCGAGCCTGACAAGAATTGAAACAAGCATGAAATGCAAAAATGTCAGTCATTCGAATCAGTCGACGTACGTACCGGCCTTTACATAACCCATGATCCCTCCAGCTGCCACTGTAGCAGCGTACAAATATCCAACAAGATCCAAAGCCATTTTGTACTATGATCTAAGCACTCCTTTTAAAACTAGTAAAATCACTGTGATTTTCGAGAAGATAGCCGATGACAGCTCATGGATGAATGGGAACTGAGTGGACTCAACTACACGGAGTGCAATTACGTTGGCTGTCAGAAACCGGTTTGTTTTGAAAACAAATTGCGGAAAATTAGGTTATGCACAGCCAATTAATTTTTGGAAAATTATTTTGCCAGCCGATAATAATGCAAATATTGCATATTTGAAAAGATAGAGAATAAATTCGTACATACGCGTGCATATGTATTTGAAATCTCGACTTACCATGACGGAAAACCACAAAAGTCTGAAGCGCAGTATTTCAAAAGATGCCAAACGTAAATGCAGACAGTTCCGAAAGAGTATTGAACCAACCAACCAAAGGCCACCAAAATTGAAATTTTAAGAAAAATCTCCGCGGTACTAGCCGATATTTACAAACGAAATTAACAAAAGTCCCGGTCACAATACTTGACAACCATAACAAGAATTCACAATAGACATCTTTTATACCATTCACGAAGTTCTACTTTGCCTAAGGCCCGGTTGACACGCTAAAAGCACACTTCTCTGAAGTGCTGGAGTTTAATTTAAAGGAGTATCCACCATTGTGAATTGTCACTCTGCCACTGGATTTAGTACTTCCAGCGAATTCTCACCAAAACACATCATCCATACCACCAGAAATTTAATAAAAACCATCAACGTCATCATCATCACTCATCAGCCATTGTTTCTGGACAGCAAATTCTTATGCCTGCTACAGATGGCCCATCCCCGGCCATTAGAAGCCATTGTCATCGTATATCTACGCGTATAGCGGTTAGTCGCAATAGTGGATGGCAGAAAATGGCTTTGAAAGCCATTGTGAGCAATTTCCTGGCAAACATCATCGCCACAAACCACTATCTGCCCAGATTTATGATAGCAACCGACAGCGATGGACCATTGTCTGTAGCAGGCATTAAAATCCAACGAAGACACGAGTTAACGAAAACTTGCAGCTTTCTGATAACTTTACGGAAGCCTTCCATGTGCTGCTGCTATACAACAGCACATACAGTACCAGGGAGCGAAACAAGCCCTGCTTGTTCTTAATACTGAGATAGCTGCATTGTCAAATTTTAGACAGCATGCCGAATGCGAATTTAGGCCGGTGGATACGACTAGCGATGTCGGCTACAAGCCTGCGTTCAGAAGTTACCGAAGAGCTCGAACTGCTCGCGAGCAGTTCCGGAACTTTTCGATTATGCAGTCCGTGCCTGCTGAACGCGACTCTCGTGCTACCCAGGTAAACGAATTGGTTCACCTTTGCCGCAAGCTGTTCATTGATACTGATGGCTATTAGACGAGTCGGATTCCTTCCTTTTTCGCAACGGAACCTTGAATTATCTTTGGTTAATCTTTAGCCCAACCGCGCTCGCCTCACATGAACGAGCACAACCACGACCGAAGTTCCATCGAACCATCAATTTCGCAGAACGTGTGGAAAAAAAATTCCCCCTATTTCCACCGTTCTATAATATTTGATGGTTCTATGGAAGTTCGGTCGTGGTTGTGCTCGTTCATGTGTGGCTACCTTAATCCTGGACATTCACGGGCGGTCCAAATCCATTTACCCTGGTCGAAGCCAAAATTTCCCTGTCAAATCCATAGTACGAACGTCCAGCTTAATGCTGGACATTCGTGGACGATCCAAAGCCAAATTTTCCCTCTTCGGAGCCAAAATTTTCCCTTTCAAATCCATACATCGACCGGGGAAATTTGGACTTCAGCAGGGAAAATTTGGCTTTGGACCGTCCGTAATTCTCCAGCATTAAAGTGGCACACACTTGCGCCCAAAATCTAAACTTTTCCCGGTCGAACCCAAAATTTACCCTATCGACGTATGGATTTGACAGGGAAGTTTTGGATTGGACCAGGGAAAATTTGGATTATGAACACAAGTGTCGGACGGTCCAAATTCAAATTTGAACCGGTCGAAGTCAAAATTTCCGCGGTCGAACTATGGATTTAACAGGGAAATTTTGGCTTCGACCAGGGAAAATTGGATTTGCACCGTCCGTGAATGTCCAGCATTAGCGAAGTGTTATGTAGTGTAGTGATTGTGGTGTAAATCAGCAACCAGAATCTAGAACTGGATGTTCTTGGTGGATGACTCAATTGATTCAGAATCGTCTAGAAGGGCAAGAAATGACGACCGAAAATACACATAAACTAATGCAAATACAAAGCAATACAACTTTTTTAGTGAGGTTAAGGTCGCCACATATGATCGCGCAGAACCACGACCCAACTTCCAACGAACCATAAAATATCATAGAGCGGTGGAATTGAGATGTTTTTTCTATTGATTTTGACGTTGTTCGATGCATGCTCGCAACCAAAATGCTTTTCGTGTATGTGGGTCTTTACCCAACCGATAACTAGAGTTATCAAAGGAGAATAAAAAAAATAGGACGGTTCAGCGCAGTTATACGCAGAGCGACCGAAGTGAGCGTCCTAGAGCTGCATACTGAAGGTAGCAACTCCTAAAGCGTGGAGCAAGCGGAGCTCATTCTAATGAGTCCTGTTTTTGGTTCAAACCGAAGCATTGTTCGTGGACGAAAAACCGATATAGAGCATGCATGCACAATGTCAGTTTCAAACCGAAATAACCCATGCAACGGAAATCCGCAATATTGTGTGCACGCACTATAACGCATGCCCTATTTTGGATTCTTTTTTAAAAACGAAAAAGGAATCTTGTGATACATCCTGCCGCAAGCATATTCGAATTGTTGTTTTTATCGAGAGCATACAGTCAAAGCTGCAAATAAATACACTGATTTGATAAAATCATGAAAAAGGCGGGGCGAGCGTGATACTGGCCATTCACCTCCCAATTACTCTGCTCTACTTTACTTTTCGCCGCGCTCGGTGGCCGTGATCGTTCGGTTACCGCTCTACGATACTAATCTAGAGCTCGGAGATCAAATCTCGGCGCGATCAAAAAATGCCTGTGAGTACTAATAGAACTCTCACAGTGCTCCGAGCTTGTCAGTATAAAGACGACGCGGATAGGAGGTGCATCCTAGCAACTGCACTTCCGAAAAGTAGATATGCTATTGAAACGTCAACAAGGCATAGAAATGCTAGAGATATTGACGCGCCCATGCCCCTGGAGGAGTCAAGACAATTAGAGAGACTTTACTTCCCACCCCCGAAACAAAAAGGGGAATACTTTAGCTGATAGTGCAGATAATTAACACACGTAAATTATGTTATTCTTGTAGGTTTCAGAGAAACAAAATAAGCGACTAGTGCCTCATTATCTTTTTCACTGGAAGTGTCAATACCTATAACCAGTGCTTGAGGGCACCCAACATTTCAATGGTAATAGTGTCGAAGTTTGCGGAAGTGATCGTGAACGTCAATTTGAAGCAGATATACGTCCAAACCCAACCCATCCTTCGAGGTTCCATAGCCATATAAAATAGAGAACCATTCTACCTAAACCGATCTAAAACTAGGATGATCATTTAAGATCAGAGATCTAGTTTTGGATCCGGCGATTTGTAATGTAGTAGAATTTAAGAAAACATTTCGCAACTGTAATCCATACATCTGGAGAAAAAAAAACACGTTTAGAATAATAAAAATAGTGGGAAAGATACAAAAGAGTTGCTTTTAATAATTCATTACCACAAAGTCGAAGGGTTGTCAATCGAATCAGTGATCATGCAAATATGGAAACATGTCTAGCGCTTAAATCGAATTACTCATAAAAGCGACCATTCCTATTCAAATAAAACCAAAAACATTGTTCGTAAGTGCAACAATCGTTCGCTTCTGTGTCAGACATTAAGAAGATTCAAAGTAAATCCCTCCCAGTACTAAATCAAGAGCCAGCGTCTATTTCACAGTCATTCATACCCTGTACGAGTATTATACAAAACCTCGATTAGGTTTAAAATATTATCAAGAAGACTACAAGAAACATGGACCACACCGCGCCAGAGTTTATAAGATAAAAGACATTTCCAATAAAAATGAAAATTGCGTTTATTGAAATTTCTTTTTAGAAATTAAAATTAACTAGTACATAAGACAACTTGTAATAATAACGTTATGTAAATGTTGATGGTAAAAGAGAATATTTTGTAGGCATTTCAAAAATATTTTGCAATATATTTTAACCGATTATTTGTATGTATATATAATATAGGTACATATATATTTAAGAATTTCATTGTGCATTTGTTTAAAAATATAAATCAACACACGAAATCGAATTGATCAATTACCTGCTCAAAGAACAACAGAACAAGAACGTCGATTTGTCGACATAGATTTCGATTTAGAGCTCAGACACTCATTCAACTAAAAAATATACATGAGAAATTATATATAATTTATAAAAGAAAAAATTAACGGTATACGCCCAAACTGAATTGTTGGGATAAAAATGTAATAATGTATATGTGATGCGGGGAAATTTGATTGGATATCCAGAGAAAATATAATATCAAATGTATGCAAAGGAGAAGAAGTCTAGTATCCTCCTGAAACGAACTTAATGTCGATTTATAATAATATATTGGTTCAAATTTATATAATGCAATTGGAAAAGCCTGCAATAATGAATATTCTATTTTTCAGATGCATCAGTAAAAAATATAAATATACATATGTACTATGATAATTTAAAAAAAATCAAAACTATAATGATAAATATATAGAAGGATACTCTAGTGGAATAAATCTAAGTGACCAACTTAATAAAAGGACAATTTTGTAAATAAAAATAATAACGAAATCAATAACAAGATTATCTTACCATACACTTTACTTACTCTTAGTTGGGCGGCCTTCTTCTCATTTTTCCGCTACCAATTGTTATAGCAGCATTGCGAAAAGTAAACCATTGCATATAACAATTCTATGTTTGTATTTGATTTTTGGAGATTGTGTACATCCTATACGATTGAAAGTAAAACTCCTCGTGAGTTGTACCTTTTAGGGACTCAGCTGTCATCTATAACCCCGGATTAGTCATGTGACCAGTTGAGTTTGCAAGGGATTCAACTGGTTCTGATTTCGAATCACGAATTTTGGTATAACGGGAGTTCTTAGCCCATTGATACTCATCATGCCATTCTGCTTTTTCGACTCTAGTCTAATTTTTAAAAATATAAAGTCTTTTCATTTACGATGTAGCCTGAATGGCGCAACCGTTAGCACGCTCGCATTCTTTGCACTGGGTCCGTAGATCCTATAGTACTTAAGGAGGTAGTCTTTTCGATAAAAGGATGTCGGGCTATGACCCATTCAGCTGTTAAATAAGTACCCATTTGGGGTAAATATCTCGGTTGAAGTGTTGCTGATAAGTGATCACACAGATCTAAGTACACCGTCATGATCAAGTAAATGAGACAATGCTAACGCATCTCGAAACTTGGTCCATTAATTGTTTTATTTTTACTCATCTATGATATTCTGACACAAAATGATGAAATTCCCCTCGACAATCATGCCAACACCGGGAATCCCGCTTGAAATTTGCCCAATATTTTATCAGCTGGATGAAAATAGTATTTTCGGTCGAGTAGCAGTTCTATGTAGATAACCCTAACGGTTTCTGTGCCTATCTTTTTGATATAAGGAAGAAACCTAAATACTTGTTACGCTATCATCTCCGATCGGCATCCGAGATTGAATGAAGAGCTGTATTACTCTACGGAGCTGTTGGCCTAGTGATTCCTCAGACGGACAACAGGTAAAATTGAACTGACAAGAAGATTCCAACTTCCCAGATAAAAACATTGAATTTTATTTTGGCTTTGACTTTTCCTGAAGTTAATGTCTGTGTTACAACTTAAGTCAAATAATTGATGGAATGCGGACAACTTGAGCTGGTAAGCCACACTTTTAAATCTTGACGATTCTATGCCATGTTGATGTTTCAAATTATACACAAGATAACGGAAATATAAATTGAAAAAACTAAAATACGATACAAATTTTTATTTTTGTATTCCTTCTTTTGAGTGTCCTGTGAAATTTTTTCTACCTAAAGCATGGTACTAAGGTCTGTCACTGTCAAAAGTTTCCTTTGCACGAAAAACTTTCGCTCTCTCAGTACTAACATAATTCATTAAAAAAAAATTCTTCACATCGTTGCGCAATTTTCACGCGAAAACAATTACTTTGCATTTTATTTCGCTTGAAAACCGGTCTTTTGAGTAAGAAGGGAAGTTCAAGTGTCCAGCTTTATAGGCTGATACTAATCTTTTCGTGCGAAAATGATGCACTTATTTCTCCCACGTAAAAGTTTTAAGAGAATTGAGGCGACCGGTAGCGCAGTGTGTTGAGGCATCAGTCTCATGTTTGACTACCGGCGTTTCGGATACGAATCCCGTCCACGACGACGTACGTGGCCATGGATGTGCAAGAGGTGCATGCTGGCAACTGCATTTTCCGAAACCAGTTTATGCCAACGAAACGCCAACTGGGCCACATGGAACAGTTGACGCTAACAAGGAGTTAGGGCAATTGAGTATTAATCCCACTCTTTTTTTTACTTCCACGTATACTGTATTATATTCCCCTAATCAGTCCAATAAAAGGATTTAAACTGATCAGACGTGTCTTTTCATCCATAGCAGGTTATGGGCCCAGACACTAGCACAGTGCGGTTCTATAAAGTTTAGAAAAATGTGATTGAGTTTCGATTGCGGAAAATCATTAGTTGCTGCACATCAAAATTGTGATTGGTTTATTCAAAATGAATTCGGTGTGCAAAATGGAAAAATTAGTTTCGGAAGGTCAATGGGTGACTTCGAAATCTCAAGTAAAAATCATTTTGCAAGCTAGCGGTCTTTTCAAGTAGTAACGGGTGTTACTCAAAAGCCTACCGACGAGACAAAGCCAGATTTCGCACAATTTGTAAAAATTGGATTTTAAGGTGCAAAGAATTATTGTGACTTCTGTCGGCCAGCAGCCACAAACTCATATAATTGACTGCACTTCTACGAAGGAAATGTGGTTAAAGTTGGAAGCCATTTACGAGCAAAAAACGGAAACGAACGTTCATATGCTGAACCAAAAGTTTGGCGCTTTTTTGAATGACGATCAGGACGACATAGCGACTCATATATCCAAATTAAATAAATAGCTCAACAATTACGAGACCTGGGCGAGACAGTTTCAGACAGCATGTTGCTAACAAAAAGTTTGATGGCGTTACCTGAACAGTACATGCATTTTCATACAGCGTGGGAATCAACAGCCGCCTGTGAACGTACGCTGCCCAATCTTATAAGTCGACTTATTATAGAAGAAACTTGTTGCTTCACGCAAATTCGATATAGCAAAATGCATTCCTTGCTGAAAAAGACAAAGAGAAAGCAGCGAGAGCAAATCGAAATATGCCTTTATTTCGACTCTTCTCTTCAACCAGGTACACGATGACTCTCAAAATTGGTTTCTTGATTCTGGGGCAACGGATCATGACATTCGACAGAGCACTCTTTCTTCTCTAATTCTTCTGCAACGTTCATGTTAGCAGGCTGTGCGTTTGTCGCGGAGATCGTGGAACCCTCAACTAGTGAAGACGCGCTAAATTTTGAAAATGCAAGCCAGTGAGAGCAAGCCATGGAAGAGGAGATTGAGGCGCTGAAGAAAAGTAACAACTGAAAGCTTGTACCACCACCTAATGACCGGAAGATAATCGAAAACAAATGGATGTTCAGGGTCGAAATCCCAAATGCAAATGAATCGACTCGATATAAGGCGAGAGTTGTAATTAACAGCTTCTCGCAGGTCAAAGGCATAGATTATGAAGAAACTTTGAGCCCAGTGGCAAAGTTTGCATCGGTCGTCCAGTTCTTCGTTTGGAAACTCTTAAGCAGTATTCCATCAAACAGTTCGACATTACCACAGCTTTTCTGAACCGTCGCTTAAAGGAAACCATTTACATGAAACAGCCAAAGGGTTTGAGAAGGGAACAAGACGTGTTTACAAGCTTCTAAAAAGCCTGTATGGCTTTAAGCAAGCCTCGCGAGTTTGGAAGCATTTCCCTTCTTTTCTTCGAGCTTTCAAGCTAAAATTATCCACAGTTGATTCTCGTGTTTTCATCGAAGAAGGAATAATTCTCGCAATTTACAATGATGACGACATAATTACGGCAATAAACGAAGAAAGTATGTAGAAAATCGTCAATTATCTCAAGAGGGAGTTTGCGGTCAAAGTTTTCGATGCCAAGCACGATTTGGGTCTCGAAATTCGAAAGAATGGTGGCATATTCATCAGTCAAGCGAGTTTTGCGAGCAAGGTGCCTTCGAAGTTTGGTATGGAAAACGCAAACGCAGTATCAACACCAGCTGATTTATCCAATTTTCTTTCTGATGATGACGACGCTTCTGAAGACAACAATTTCCAATATCGGCCAGCTGTAGGCAGCCTCATATATTTCGCTATTGGGACCAGGCCCGACATACTCTTTGCGTTGGGAGTGGTTATATATATGGAGAATCCAAAGTCTGTTCATATCAGGGGATTAAACCGTATCCTAAGGCACGTTAAGGGAACACCAAACTACGGTATATTTTATGATTCGTTAACCGAATGTACCTTTTACTCTTATAGCGATGAAGATTTTGTGGGTGATCGAGTAAATCGGCGTTCTACAAGTGGGTTCATTTGTTTTCTGGGAAATGGGCCAATTTCTTGGGGGTCACAGCAGCAGCGTTGCGCTCTCAACAACAGAATCTGAATACATCGCAGCTGCGGAAGCTGTAAAAAAAATATGCTGGATAAAACATTTACTGGACGATTTTAAAATTCCGTATCGAACCTCAACACTACACTTGGATAATAAAAACGCGATAAGGCTTGTGAAGAATCCCGAATTTCACAAAAAACCTAAGCATGTGGATGTGAGGTATGACTTTATTAGAGACAAATTTGCGGAAGACGTTTTTAATATCGAGCATGTCGAATCGAAATTACAAAAGGCCGACATTTTAACGAAATTTCTACCCAAGGACTAATTCGAAAGATTGAGAGAATTGATCAATATGGCCCCGGCCACAAATAATCTTAAATAATTTTGTACTATGTATTCTTGAATATAGAAAAAAAATTATTGAAGAATGAATCTATTAACAGTAAAGTTTTCGAATTCAGGTATAACTTGCGAAATAAGTTCAACATTAGGAATTTTGAATATGAATTTATCGTAAACTTTCGTTTTCGTAATTACAAAAAAAAATATTAATAAAAGTGGGAGTGTTAAGAGAATTCATAAATCCCGCTCTTTTTTTCACTCACAAGTATACTTTATTATATTGTATTCCCTTAAACAGTCCAATAAAAGGCTTTAAACTGATCTGACATGTCTTTTAATCCATAACAAAAAGTAACAGTGTAAACTTGCACACAGTGCACACAGCACATATCCTCAGCATTCTACACGATACTTGAATTTCCCCTTCTCACTCAATGTGCGAATACAACTGTGATGACCGGTTTTCACACGAAATAAAATGCAAAGGAATTGTTTTCACGTGGAATTTGCTCACAACGATGTGAAATTTTTTTTCTATGTGCATGTGTGTGAAATAAGTTGGTATCGAGGTAGCGAAAATTTTTCGTGCTAACGAAACTTTTGACGGTTTTGTATGAGATTTCGCACAAAAAACGGAGGCTAGTACTTAGCTTAATCGCAAAAACTCATAAAACACGCTAGGTATGGTGATTATTGCAAAATTGACCGATTTCGGTTATTCCGATTCTAAATGGCTATTACAACCCTTATGGCTCGTACCCATACTAGCCCAGGGCGGGCAGTGACAGCCAACTTCCGTAGTGAAGACGGGCAATTTGCGTGGATTGGTGCGTTGGCCCACGAATTGGTACGTGCCAATGTCTCGCCGACGCAGGCCTCTGTTATTATTTGGACAGCTCACGTCAATGTATGATACATTAATTTCGGTATGTGAATTCGTCTACGTCCTACGAACTCGTTGACTTTAGTTTGTGGATTCAGTTGGCCGCTAGTGAATTGGCCCATCATGTGGATGCTCCGAACTGAATGGTGAGCAACTGTAGCGTTTGTCGCCAACGTCGCGGCCAATTCCTGGGCAAGTATGAGTACGCGCCATTAGACTAGGGAATATTAGGAGTGGAATATAAGAAAAGTTTTGGGGATAGCATTACACTAAAGGTGTTTCAGTTAATGAATATCTTTTTGGATCCGGTTCCGCGTAATTTACACGACAAATTGCATTTAAATGGCACTCTACTACAAGAAAAATTGAAATTTCAATCAGTCGAGATGAAAGTCGGAAAATCTTTCAATATTTGACATTGAGCGACCCACTTTTTACAAGGCATTGGCCACTAATTATCCACTGAATTGGCCCACTTTTTCTTGTTGTTTTCACATGTATTTATGAGCTATGTTCCAATCCTGTTCTTTTTCTACATCTTTGCTACAACCGTTCAAAGTACAAATCACGACGCGCCCGCTTTGACGGTGTGTTTGGTGAAGTTTAAGTACCCTTGTGGAGAATGTCATAGTGGCCTCGTTTATGCCGCGGAACTATCTTCGAGCTAACTCACGACGACATAAACATGTCGCATTAGCTAGTTTTGGTACTAATTTTAGCTCCACTTGCGATGCAGAACTGGACTGGAAAATCGGAACTAGATGGTGTTGATGTCTTCGCTAATCCTTTCCTGAAACTCCGCATTCGTTTTATTAGGAGGCTACTGCCTCTTGATATTTTCCAAACCAAAGTTACAAACCAACAAATGACATCTTTCATATTTAGTACCTCTCCCTATGGTCGGTATAAACACACCACGAACAAGTACTAGCACTAGGACAAGATGATTTAGTTAAATTGCCTTTTAGTTCCACGGTATAAACGGGGCCAGTGATTAGTGAGACTGGGTGCTCGATCAAAGCAACTTACTGCAGTGATTCCAATGAAAAGAAAACACGTAGACTGCGTTGAGTTGAATGTCGAAAACAGATCAACACCACCCGAGAAGTGATTGGGCGGTAATTTGCAGTGGTTAATTTAGAAAAAAAAATCGGATTCTCATTCCGATCCAGTAAATGACAGTGAGTAACAGGATTATAAAGCGTTCTATGTAAGAAAGAGAGTTGCTGTATCTGATGCCGAAACATGTGGATTTTTAGAGAAGAAATTTACCGGAAAAAAAATTCTAGCTCGCTTCCTCAGATCATGACTGCTAAGCAAATACATCTCTCTCTCTCTCTCTTGAGAATTGAGCGAAACCGAAATTAGTAAGGGTAAGAAGGAATAAGCAAATAAGATTTTCTTCTCTGTCCTCCCAATAATGAAATCGAAGCATGTGCACAGAAATACTAAGCTCGGCATATACAAAACCATCATATGTGCTATGCTATGGCTGCGAAACGTGGACCCTTACTCAAGCCTCCGAAAAAATGATAAACACATTTGAACGTAGGATCCTCCGGCGAATATTCGGGGCGATTTGCGACCGAAATGGATGGCGCATCCCGTACAACCATGAGCTATACGAACTGTACGATGAGCTGGAAGTTTCGAGAATCGTCAAACTACAACGTCTGCAATGGGTAGGACATATACAACGAATGGACGATGAACGAATGCCTAAGAAAATATTCAATGGACGACGCGTCGACGGAGCAAGGCAGCGAGGAAGACCGAGAACTCGGTGGAGAGACTCAGTAGTTGAGGACGCCGCATAACTGCTGGGCGTCCAAGATGAGAGGACGCGGTGACTTGACCGAGATAATTGGATGACGATGATCCAGGCGGCCAGGGCCCGACGTTGGGCTGTTGCGCCACATGAAGAAATGGTAAGGAACAGCAACAACGAAAATAGGCCAGTCGTAATTCTGCTCTCGGGACACCTATGTAGATCGGGTACAGATAATGCGATTCTCTTTGATTTTATACACAATACACTGATTCGATTGCGAAACATGTTCTATGTTATAGGAACGCGGCCATTGTCATTTCGGTCAAAAGCTTTCTAGAAAAACTACAATATAAGCAACATCAACATCAGCAAACAAGTTAAATGCACTAGACCAAATGTATAGACAAATATATTTTTGCTAATTATATGAAAGTAACGACAGCGTTACGACATGTACATATAGTTGTATGTACAAAACTCAATGTGTTAACAATTCAAGTCAACATTAATTTTGAAAATATACCTTTCATGTACTCGTAGGATGTAGCTGGTCCACCTATCATTTTAACGAAATATTTACAAAATTATAAATTAAGGACCAAACTCAAACATGTATACATATTGGTAAAGAAGTAATTGCTAGCTACAAATATAGGGACTTTTATTAAGTTGGTCGCTTTATAGATTTGACTATCTTATTTAGGGTCGCATGATATCAGTTTATATCGATCATTTGTATATATTGGTAAATACGAGCAAAATCTCCAATAAAAATGTACATATACAATAAACACACATATACGGAATTTGAAAAATGTTCTAGGCTGGAACAATGCATTTAGGATATGAATGAGTGATAGTGCAGACAATTATCGCCATCGTTCTGATTTTTATTTAGCAAAAAGGTTGATGGTAATTCGCAATGCAATTATATTTCAGAACCCGGTCTCTTTCAATATAATTGATCTCATACAGTCTCAGTGTACCCGAGACAATTGAGCTAAAGAACAATAAATAAATATATTTCTTTTGTCTTTTAACTAATTAGTTAATAGTTATATTTTTAATTGAAAGTTTTTATATATTTTCACACCAAATAGAAAGAAAGAAAGAAATTAAATCAATGTGTTATACGGTAAACATTGAACACTATGCATATTGTTTTATAATATTCTATCCTAAATTGGTTTTTATAGGTGTATGGAGTGTATCATTTTCATTTACACAAAAAAAATATTTTATTCATGATTCACATGTAATTATAAAACATAAATGTAATTCGTATTATAGATAATTGACTTTTTATAGTCACAAAAATTCAATACCAAGGGTGCACAATATTTATTTAGGTACGAATTATTATTCAATTTAAAACTGTTTCATGTTGTTGTCTCATGTTTGCATTTTAATAAATAATTTGTTGTCGAAATGACCTTACCATCAAATTCAACGCCAATTGCAGCTGTTCAAATTGCGGGATGGATGTACATGTCCGAAAAGTATCATCGATAGTAGTGCGTTTGTATCTAGATTCGATCCCTATGCTCATAATGCAATGTAGACCTATATATTGTAATATAACGACTCCATTTTCTTTTTTGAACTTTAGAAATATTGTAAACTAATATTTTGAATAAACATACATAGTAAAAAAGACCTATAATTACAGAGTAGAATACATAAACAAAGTCTCTTAATCCTGAATTTACTTTCTCTTTCATACGAAGGATATTACCCAAATGTTGTTAAAATTGAACATTTACCCAGTTTACAATAATAAATAAATGACTAAAAGTTTTTAGGAATTTAAATAACAATTTCAGAGAAAGTCAAAATACGAGGAATGTCCAGAAAGTAAGAGTACTGTTGATTCTCGCGCCGTGGGAATTCTTTTTTTTTCAATAGTTGGCAACACTCAGCGGCAGTGGGGATATCCCTGAACACAACGAGCACCGGCGACCCTCGTTAGTACCAAAATTCGCCTCGTAGTGTCCGTTTCTGTGAACTATGTCAATAACAAATTCCGCCAAGTGCGAGGTGCGCGCTGTCAAAAGCTTCCTTCACGCGGAAAGAAAAACGCCGACTGAAATTTTTGCAGGAATCAAAACTGTGTATGGCGAAGGTGTTATGAACCGAACGAACATGTTTAAGTGGTGTCATGAGTTTAACGAAGGAAGAACGAATATTCATGACGAGCAAAGGAGTAGAAGACCTTTAATTGTGACCGATGAGTTAGTGCAAAAAATCGAGGAAACTGTTCGTGATGACCGCCGATTTACAGTGGATGAAATGTCTGCAATGTTTCCACAAATCTCCAGATCTCTTTTACATGGGACAATTGCGGAAACGCTGGGATTCCGAAAATTATGCGCAAGTTGGGTCCCAAAACAACTGACAGAGCAGCACAAATTGAATCGGGTCGCTAGCGCTCGCGAGTTTCTTGAGCGATTTAAATTGGAAGGTGAGGATTTTCTGAGCGCCATTGTGACTGGTGATGAAACATGGGTGGCCCATTACACCCCTGAGACAAAAAGACAGTAATCACAGTGGCGACACACTGGTTCCCTATCTGCCAAAAAAATCAAAACCTCAATTTCGGGCAAAAAAACCGTGGTGATTGATCGAATTTTTGCCTCAGGGGGAGACCATTAATGCAGTGCGATACTGTGAGACCCTAAAAAACCTCAAGAGAGCAATTCAAAACAAACGGAGGGAAATGTTGACTAAGGAAGTGTCTTTGTTGCACGACAACGCTCGCCTGAACATGGCCAACTCCACTAAGGCGCTTCTGTATTCGTTTCGTTGGGACACTTTGAACCATCCCGCATACTCTCCTGATTGGCGTCCTCAGATTTTCATCTTTTCACCTTCCTGAAGACTCACATGGGTGGAAAAAAAACCGATGAGGAGGTGAAACAAGAGGTCTTGAAGTGGACGAAGGAGATGGTGGGAGAGTTCTATGAGGAGGGAATCAAAAATGCCAAAACGGGAAGGCAACTACGTGGAAAAATAAGTAACATGTATACCTTCAATATCATGTATTTTTTTTTAATAAATAAGGTTATAAGATAGAAAAACCGAGTACTCTTACTTTCTGAACATGCCTCGTAGATAAAAGCAAAACAAAATCAATAAGTGAATTCTATACGAGTAGATGATTATATTTAAGTAGGCGAAGGTGAAAGAATTTCGACACACAATTTAGAATTTTCGACTTAATGGTTCTTTGTTTAGCCCCCAAAAACAAGCAATGAGATCTGAGGAACAGCATCGATCCGCCCATCTGTTGCAAAAGTGGAAAACTGGTACTAAAAAAAATCCCGGCAATAACATTTGGGTACAGGTAAAGGATGAAATTAATCAAGTCACTTTTTTTTTACTTTAACCCGAAAATGAAACAACCACCGCACTCGGTAGCCGTGAGGTCTCGGTCGATGCTTGCATCTAGAGATCAGGTGTTCATTTCCACGGCACGTTAATAAAATAAGAATCTGCCTGTGAGTACTATTAGAACGAACGCCCACAGAAGTGTTACTAGCAACTGCACCATCCGAAATTTATGTGCCACTGAAACGTCAACAAGGTATTGATATGCTAGAGATGTTGACGCGTCCATGCCCCTGGATATGATCTACCACTGAGATGTTCACAGTAAATAGTTCGGTATTACAATCCAAAACTTTTTAACCCACTAGAAGAGAGACCTATGTTTTTTTCTGTCTTTTTCAATGGAACAATTAAATAGATAACTGGCCCAATTCCAATTTTGGACCAAGGCCACGAGATGAGTTAGCATCATCTCATTTACTAAATCGTGGCGGTGTATTTTGTGTAGAGGTGTGGGATCAGCAGCACGCTCAACCGAGTTATTCACCCCAAAATGGGAATTCATTTAACAGCTGAGTGGGCTCATATAGTCCGACACGTAAATCCCCTTTTTTACCGAAGATTACTGCATTCAGTATGAATCAAACCGGGGCCAAGTGCATAGAGGGCGAACGTGCTAACCGTTGCGCCATCTATAGTACATCTGAAGGTGTTGGAAGGGCAGTTAGAAACGCATTGGTGAAATTCCTGAAGCCTGCCCAATCTGCTATGTTGTGGTTCAAAGAGGTTCTGCGATCAGAATGTTGTACAGAGGTTGGTCGGTCAAGTCTGATGATGATGGGAAGATGGTCAGAAGAAAGAGTTAGAACGGCTTCCTATTGGGCAACGTTGATTACGCCAGCGCTGAATGAATAAAACGGCATGGATCTCAAGTCAGTTCATACATTCTAGATTTTGAGTTTGTAGTACTTACTAAAGTAAGAAGACAACGTCAAAGTAATGGGAGTTGTCAATTACCCCGAACGAGCGAAGCGTACAGCCGCATGTTAAATCCTATTAAATTGAATGAAATGCGTCTTCTGGGCACGTATCTTGTTTACGACATGTTAACTTTTCAAACATGCAATTCACAATTTAATACGTATACAGCACACGCATCTCTTTAAATTCCATGATACCTATGCCAGCCAATTGTAGTCCGGATGGCGCAACGGTTAGCACGTTCGCCTTCAACGCACTGGGCCCCGGTTCGATTCCGGGGATTTACGTGTCGGACTATGAGCCCACTCAGCTGTTAAATGAGTACCCATTATGGGGTAAATAACTCGGTTGAGCGTGTTGCTGATCACATACCTCTGCACAAAAACCGTCACGACCCAGCAGCACAAATCCAACGAGATCCAACAACAGACCTGGATTAAAGACCGGTCTGCAAATTTGTATGAAGATCTAATGAGATCCAGGCGAATCGAATACGCCTATTATAGATATGTCTGGGGAGCTTGAGCAAGATCCAGTTAGACGGGTAGGGGTGTGTTCGTTCAGAGGGTAGAAGTCCGATAAGTCTAATTGCTTCGCCATATCAATCCCTCGGGAGTCGTTGTCGAGGTTTAAGTGCCACAACTTATGCTGGGCGCTGAAATCAAGTATAAGTCGGTATTGTCCAGTAAAGAAGGGACTAATATTAGTTTTATAATCAGAGGGGCAACTAGAGACAGGAGGAACATAGATATTAAAAACATTAATCTCTATGTTTCCTAACTGAACCGCAATCGCCTGTATCTCGAGAACATTGTCGTTAGTGGTAGGAGATATCTCACGGTATTGTACAGAGCGGTGGATAATAAGCGCAAGTCCTCCACCTGCATTAATTAATCTGTCCTTCCTTAAAATGTTGGAACCGCCGTGTGAGCTGAGGGCCGAATTGGCACAATATTTTTTTTTTCCTGAATGGCTCCTATTAGCATATGGTGACTGTCGATGAATGTAATTAGTTCTGCTATCTTACTTTATGCCGGTTACAATTGCACAATTGCTGCACTCACGAAAGTATATTGATGTTTGCCACCGCCGGAGCTGGAGTTAAGTTGAATTTCGATGATGGTCTTTGATGATTGATGTTGTTATTCATAGGTGTCACTGTGTGTAAGTGGGGCATAGAAGATGATTGCTGGTCCTTATTTTTCGCAGTGAAGGAACAGTTTTTTCAAATGGCACCATTCATCGCAACAGTTGCTTTTCACAGAGATTGAATTTCGGTGAAGTGGCCTGTTGCAAACGCAGCAAATCCAGGGACCTGGTTTGGTTTCAATACCGGCGCGATGTAGGAGAATTAAGAGCGGTAGCGCCGGCATGTGATGCTCCCAATTCGCATAAAAAAAGTCTCTAAAAATATGTCACACACACATGTTCTTCCTTCTCTCCTTTTCGGGTCGTTCCAGTACGCAGACCCGACTGCCACAGGAACGGCATTGTAAACTGTCGTTTCCATAGGCTAGCCTTTAAAAATTTCTGAACCATTTGTCAATTTATTTCCGTGGAGAGGGGCCACAACCAATCACGCTTTCAGACGCACGTCGAAAAAAAGATTCAACATTTCGAACTTCATTTTTTTTTAGGAGAAAAAGGGGACAACATTAAAACATTTATTTCAAATGTCGTGGACAGCAGCGCTGAGCGGCCATGATGGACACAACCAAGAACTCTAACAAATAAAAGACGAGTTGAGTCCTATGATCAAAATAAGCCATTCTACTTGAGATGAAAACTGTGAAGCAACTGAACTCGAGTTATCATGAATAAGGATAAAATTTCCCCATTAAAATTTTCCTCTATGAATTTAGACAATCTGGTGAACGCAACAGAAAAAAAAATAACGCAGGGAAAATTTTCGAGTTTCTATACAAAAAAAAAAGAAATTTCTTGTTGGCATCAAATCAACAACCCTAATACCCAAAATTATGTTTCTTCTCTGCCAGTTATTTAAAATACAATAGATTCATTCAAATCCAATTCCAATTTTCTGCCAACATATTTTTAAATGACTGTAAGCTTCCCATTGACAGAGGAGTAGTAATAAAAACATTACCGAAATGGGTGCAACAACCAAATGAAGAAAATTTGCCGAATATTTAGATTACGAGTCTAATCAAAATGTCCAAAATGTGGAAAGATAAAAGCCGGAAGAGAAGAATTCAACGATACACATCTATGTATAAATGTAATCCTAAATTCATAAGACTCGCAATGGTGTTATGTGATAAACTATTTTGTTTTAAACTTCTTAAACATAAATATATTCGACAGTATTTGGCAGTTTTTATGAATTTGAATATGAAAAATTTACCTCGTCATAATCAAACAGTATGTGGCAAAAAGAACCGCTCTATCAACGCCAAAATCGGATAAACACCAATCTGTAGGGCACTATAATAAACGAGGTAACATACATTTCGAATAAAAAAGGTATGAAAAGTTAAATTCGGATGAAACGCTTCTTCCACCACATTTCAAATATCTAAACAAATGGTATCATATTTTGCAATTCGAAGAATTTTATATCATATTTAAACTGTATTAAATATCATGAAATATATATGTATATATATAAATTTGTTTTTATGATATATATATGAAAAATCCCCTAATATGTATTTGCTAATTTTCAATTTTGTTAAACAGTTTCGGTGTAGGAATTAAATTGTATATAAGATATATAGTAAAAACAATTGCATATATGATTCAAGATAAATAAAAAAAAAAAACAGTTGTAAATGTACCTTACAAGAGGACAAGCCGAGACAACTACAAAGATCTTCCCTTCCGTAGACATTCATCTCAAATGACACTCAATTTAAAGCGTGTGAAGTCATCGCACTGCAGCAGAGACAAAGTCCACCATTATGCTCATTCAATGACTTCTAGAAAGGTTTTGTTCAATAAAAAAAAATTAGCATTTCATATTCATTGTGTTTTAGTAATCAAGTTTCATTTAATAATTAAATGCAAGCATATAGTAAATATGTATTCAAGATTCAATATAGTATAATCAAGTAATCAGTTTTTCAATTAATTTAATAATTTCGAATTAAATTCTCTTTCATACTTACAGAATTGATATTCAAATCAGTTTTGAATTTATTTATTTTTATCAGCACAGAATTGAAAGTAAAAATGCGAAATGATCATACGCGGAAATTTCAATTTGAGTGTTTAAACAAGTTTTGAAATAATGAATAACGTCCGACCAGAACGAAATAAATTAACACACAAAATCGATTACCATTAATCCTATGTTAACATAAAAACGACAAGGGTGCAACTAAGTGTACAGACGTCCAGAATGAAAATCACGAAATAGAAGGAATGTTGTTGAATGTCTACTTATTGGTACGATTTTCTTTTTTTTTTTGTTCTCATGATTTGAACAACTGAGGATAGATTTGGATTGACGCCAATTAATTTCGCATGTTTACTTTCCGAACAAAATTTGTTTTACGATCATTGATAACAGGAAGCAGCATCAAATGTCGAAACGCCTGTGTGACAATAATACAGTTACACTTTTTGAACGGTACATTACCATCGTATTTTCTTACTAAGCCAAATACCTTCCATTTTCTAACATTTGCTAAACCAAATCAAAATGTCAAATCGAATAGAGCCACCTGAGAGAATATTTTTTTTTTTTTTTAATCGAAAAAAGGATAAACTCAAAATACAAATATTTAATAAAGGTGACATTATCTTATTTTGCGTATTCCATTTCAATATGAAAATTAAAGAAAAAAATGTAGAAGAAAACAAAAAATGAAATGAAAATGAAAATCTTTCCGATACCTTCCGATAAAATGTGAAAACATTGTTTCTATCATGTATATTCTAATATTATTGGATTTGTGTAATCTCTTACTCTTTTTATTGTTAAATATATTATCTTGTTATTGTTAGTAACTATTGACTAAAACTTAAATTTATTACGCTGTATTCTTTTATGTATAGGTATGTATATGCGTAAATTCTATGAATATATATATATATATATAGCAATTTGTTTGTACGGAAAGAAATATGTTGGTTGTTTCTTTATTACATTTTCTCTCTCTTTCTCTCTTACTTTCTTTCTGTTTCGATTTGCTCACAATTATTGTAAACAACGTCCAGTTACAGTTGGTAATGATGCAACGCTATATATATTTTATGTCTCCACTTCAACCACACCTTGGATTCAAAATACGACTTCTGTAAAGAATCATTTCTTGTTTGTTTTGTTTCTTTTTTTGGCAAATTTCACAAAAAAAAGGTAAAAATAAAATATTTCAAAAATTTAAGCATTAAGTAAATGTTAAACATAAATAGAATGTCATACACTTTAGGGTAAATAAAACGAATTATAAATGAATATATTTATATATAAATGTATGTATAGAGAAATTCGAGAAAATATTTTGGAATATTGTTTGAAAATGATATTTTTGTTTTTAACGAAATTGTTATTTTGTCAGGTTGTTCCGTTATATATTTAGATAATATAATATATGAAACGAAATGAAAACAATGTTTAAGTTTTTTTTGCCATACTATCTTACCAGTTCTTGTCATTTTGCTGTTGATTTCCTCCAGGTCCGCCCTGCGACGATTGTGGTGGTTGAGGTGCCTGTTGTGGCGCGGCACCCGGATAAGCACCATAAGCTCCGTAAGCTTGTGGGTAGCCTCCTTGACCGGCAGCTGCTGCCGCTGCATAATATTGTGAATATTGTGCATAGGCAGCAGCTGGAGGGATGGGTTGTTGAGGATAACCCGGCTGAGGAGGTTGTGGTGCTTGCGCGCTTTGTGGCTGAGCTTGTGGATTGGCCGCTCCCGCTGCCTGTAAATATAAATAAAAGTCGGGGGTTTCTTATTATTGTCTTTGCAATATAATATAGGGTTTTTATTATAACAATGACGCTCGATCTTTGGTAACCGAGCATAAGCAAAAGACATACAGCGTTGCTGCGGCAGCCGGTGCGATCCGTTGGTAATCTACCAACGGCCAAGAGCTGCAATACCCCCTTCAACGCCAGAAGGAAATCATATGTGTGTGTATTGCCAGCATCGGTTTTTTATGTCTATTGGAAGCAAAATTTATCGGTGCAGCTTCTCTCAATACTCCTCATTCGCGCCGACATTAAGAACAACCCTGGTCCAAAGACCTTGCATCCAAACGCCACCTCTATTAGATGCAATTGCTGCAACGAAAGGTTCCATCGGCATAGCTGCTCGGGACTGATCCATCATAGGCAGTGTGTTGCGAACCACTGCAACTCATTGCATTCTATTCCGTTTCACACTAGTGCAATTCCAGCTGATGACACTCCGTTGACCGGCTAGCGTTCCCGATTGCAAGATATGCTGCAAGGTCGCCTCCAAGTGCGAATGTATTGCTATCGGGACGCTATAGTTAAGAGCCAGCACAGGTGATGCAGCAATAGTATCTGTGTATCGTTTGCTGTATTGCATAGAGGCAATTATTTAATAGGAGCAATTGTCGCTGTTACACGGCACGGCGATATACAGAGAGGATTTCGTATGCAAGTCAATCAACATGGTGTTGATTGGATGAAGTTATTGCTATGCAACATACAGTCATACAAAAAAGTATTCGTACACACGTCGTATCGTGCTTTACTACTGTCCTGCAACAGTTAAAAGAGCTACATTTTTTTAACAAAAAATGTCTCTAACTCTTTTAGCAACACTACTTTCTTATATTAACTTAAAAAAAAGTACTCTTTTCTGATCGTGTCAACAGAAAAGTGAGAAACAGTTATGCAATTCCCGAGAATTGAATCAAAAAAGTATTCGTACAGCAGCAATGCAGAAAGAATAATGCCGTTATTCCGTTGCCGATGGCGATCATTCGTATTGGGATCAGTCTTGTGATAATTATCAAGTTATCATGATTTGCATTGATTGTGCAAGGAAAGGATAATTCTCCTTTCTCCTTCTGTCGTTTCTTTACCTTTTCGTCCCATAATAAAGAATTTAATGGAAATCCACTACAAATTTGCTTAACAACAATTGATAAATACTTGATAATTATCACAAGACTGATCCCAATACGAATGATCGCCATCGGCAACAGAATAACGGCATTATTCTTTCTGCATTGCTGCTGTACGAATACTTTTTTGATTCAATTCTCGGGAATTGCATAACTGTTTCTCACTTTTCTGTTGACACGATCAGAAAAGAGTACTTTTTTTAAATTAATATAAGAAAGTAGTGTTGCTAAAAGAGTTAGAGACATTTTTTGTTAAAAAAATGTAGCTCTTTTAACTGTTGCAGGACAGTAAAGCACGATACGACGTGTGTACGAATACTTTTCTGTATGACTGTATGTAGTTCTGCATATTGGGTTGCTGGTGGTGAAGTGAAAGGGAATGGTATGCGGTTTTGTGGGGAGTTCGTTGACATTTTTGGTGGACAACAAGCGGTCCTTTGTTTTTGGTATCTGGCGAATTGAATTTGAGGGGTCGGTTGGTTTTTGGCAAGTGGAGATATATTGAAATTGGTTGTTGTTGTTGTAGCAATGGTCGGAATTCGGTGTGTTTGTTGGTTACATGTCTACGGATTCGGTTTCATCCCCGATGTTGAGGGATAGAAAGTTAGCTGCCTCTATGGGGTTCTCCCACAGCGTGGGTGAAGCTGGGCAGTGAAAGATGTGGTCTACGTCGTGAGGGGCCCCATTACATGCAGGACAGATGTTTGAGACGTCCGATGCGGGATAGGTAGGAGTTCAGTCGTGAACACCAGCCTGACTGAAGTTGGGCGAGTGTCGTTCTCGTAGCTCTCGGAAGTCTTTCCTCTTCCGGAGATATCATTGCTGGTATCAAATTGTTTTGGTTTTTCGGAGAGTTGGTGGACGGCTGGTTTTTTTTTATTTGAGATTTGAAGAAGTCGGAAGTTTTGATGCAATAAAGAATTTTTGGATGCGTTTTGGATTTCATTTGATCGAGAGGAGTTAGTGTGAATTTGCAATTGCAAAGTGATACAAGATACAATTGGATGTTTTATTTTCTTTGTGTCGGCAATCGGGAAAAGAAGCAAATTAATGCACGGAGGATGATTTTAGTGGGAGTTTCCGGAAGGATGTTCCATTTTTTTAAGAAAATATGTAGAAAAAATGAAAAGTAACGATAAAACGCTTAATAAAGTGAAGTTTTTATTAGGAAATACGAGTAACAAATGAGAATTGATAAACGTGAACGAATTTACATTTTTAAAATGGATTTGAATCGAAAGAAGTGAAGAGTGAATTGCAGATTAATGGAGTGGTAATATTACAAATTAAAGTACTGCTGAAAACCCAAAGTGACCATACAAAATTTCGAGACCGTTTCGCTTATAAAACATCGTTTGTCCGGTTTAACTACGGAAACATCGACGAAATTGTAAAGTTTTCCCTGTTTGGATGATTTTCTGAAAATTTATTAACTAGTTTCTCTAGCGAGTTTTTTTAGTATACAATTTGGATAATTCTTCATTTATTAAATTTAGAAGGAAATTTGTGAGAGTACCACAGACGGACGATAGATCGTTCTTCGAGGGAAATACGAAGATAAATTTGCTTGCTGTTTTATAGAGTTTTTGACAATTAATATTTTTATTTTCTTGAGAAATTCCTTTGCATAATAATTTTCCTATTAAAAAATCTAGCCTTGTTTTAATTAACCTCGAATTTTGTTATTATAATTTCTGAAATTAATGAATAATATTTGTTTAATAGTATGAATCATTAGGCGTGTTTTTTTTGGAAATTTATCGCGTGTAGAGTAAAATAACACACGCGTTACACCAACAACATTAACCGGGATAGCTTAATTGAGTGGCTACCCTACACGCTATAACCCCTCAATAAATTCCACATGCATGACACACAGATGGCTCTGGTGTCGTGTAGAACGTGTGTTTCTGTCACTCAGCCAAATTCATTGGTAAACTAATATTACGTCTTGCTCTGATGGGCCCATGCCTATTATTAAATAATACATTTTCAATAGGATTACTAAAAAAAATCAATGGATCAAAAAAAAAGGAAAAAAAGATAAGAATTCGCTGGGAATCGAACCCGCGACCTATTTGGATAGATTGCACTTGTAGCTGTCACTGATAAATAGCTCGTTTGAATGATGTTTGTTAAGTTACAGCGGTACGCCAAGTTTAAAAATGTCCGCTGTCACGATAAATAAACGATCCGACAATCAAATTGATATTTCATTCGAATTTGTAATTTATTTCCACCACATATGAGGCGCACCACTTGACGTCAGTGTAGACAACTTCACGATTCGGAATTTAACCTGGATGCTGCCCTAGAGCGTTTTTTTGTGGAACCAGGACAGGGAACCTTCACGGTTACGCAAAACAACACGCCTTTAGTGTCACCATACACTGTTGAACTCCAACTCGAAATCGAACATGGTACAAGGTACAGGTTTATGTAACGTGTGTGTGTGTCTCGGTGACACTTAGCCACTGCTTACGACATTCCATTGATCGTTCCTGCGGCAGCCGGTTCTTCGCAGCGGAACGACGTTTTTCAACGGCCAAGAGCTGCCAAACCCCATCGATGCAAGAATTCATCATCGCTACCACAACAACATTCTGTGTGCAATGATCAAAAGCTACTTCGACTTAGTCAACACCTTTTTCACCAACAAAAACTTGTTGATCTCAGCGCCGAAATTATCTGCCACATTGTTCACATCTTGGAAGGAGGTGAAACAACATCTGAACATATCAGTAGGAGACCAACCAATTCCCATCGTCAATCATCAGAAAATCCTTGGTCTTACCTTGGATAATATGGCACTATCATCTGCCCATATGCGATAAAAGGAGAGCTCGCAATAAGGTTCTAAAAGCGCTCGCTAGAAGCTCGTGGGGAATGGATAGAGGCCCTACTGGTAATGTACAAAGACACTGGAAGATTGGTGGCCAATTACGCAGGACCTACCTGGTCTCAGAACGTGAGTGACACACACCGGAAGCACATAGAACCCTGCCAAAATACTACTTTACGCACAATGACAGGCTGTCACTCTACGTCATCTCAGGATCATCTTCACCAAGAGACAAACATGCTGCCTATGCCCTCGCGAATCATTACTTGGTAGGCTTCAATCTTGACTTGAGCATATATTCAGAAGACTACTTTTATTAATTTCGAAAAAAATTCAAAACTACACGAATTCGGTTTTCCGGTTATGATATCGATATCCACACCAAAAACCCGAAATATTCAAGAAAAGCCGGAGAAAATGACCTGCGGCAGCCGGTTTTTCACACCGGAACGACCCATTTTTCAACGGTCACGAGCTGCCAAACCCCCTCGATGCAAGAAGAACTGCAGTATTGGAAGCATCACTACCCCAACCACAAAAACAACCACCTTTAACCCCAACTCCGAAATTTCGATTTTTATGTTTATTTCGAAAATCATTTAAAAAAATGTTCGCCGAATACGACGGACAGCGTAAATTTTGATGTGACACACAAGGGGAGAATTTATCCCACGTATACGCGGTCCGTAGTCAGTTCTTCAAATTCCGGCGAGAATATGAGCACCGCACACATTTAGCGTATATGTTTATCTCTCTCTCAATTGCCCCAACCCCTTGTGGGGCATAGCGCGTCAACTGTTCCATGTGGCCCAGTTGACGTTACAACGGCATAAACTGGTTTCGGAGAATACAGTTGCCAGCATGCACCTCCTGCACATCCATGGCCACGAACGTCGTCGTAGACGGGATTCGAACCCGAAACGCCGGTAGTCAAACATGAGACTGGTGCCTCAACACACTGCGCTACCGGTCGCCCATATGTTTATAGATCTGCGATTTAACAAACATGTACATACTAGACAGCTTTTGAAGTGACCCACCTGTTGAAAAGTTTTGAAGTCTGGTGACTGCATAGGTCACCCCATACAAGCAAATCAATTGTTAGTAGAAAATGAAGATATACCAGGTGGATCACTTCAAAAGTCTATTAGTATAATTTTTTGATAACTTACTTTTTGCGCTTGAAGTTGTTTCTCAATAGCTTCGGCTTCATCCATTTTTCCTATACTCCTGTAGTAGTCCGCCCATTGCGAGCTGTAGTCCTGCGCTTGACTACCTTGAGCTTGCTGTGCTTGGGCGCCAGCCATCTGTGCCGGATGAGAGGCATTTGCGCCATTCGCGGCTCCGCCTGCAATACAAAAAGAAAAGACAATTGATGTAAGTACATAGCATTTTCCATTTCCAGTGCTCTCTTCTTGAAATAATCGTAAAAAAACAGTAATTGTAGACGCGTTCTTTTGCGTATCTATCGAATGTGGGGTAGGGTAACGAACACGCATTACACAAACAAGTCACTTGTCGCGAATTCCACGCGTTCTCAAATTTCCATGCGTTCTCAAATTTCGCGCACGGTGGCCGTGGTCGTTCGGTCACCGCTCTACAATACTAATCTAGAGCTCGGAGTTCAAATCTCGACGCGATCAAAAACTGCCTGTGGTTACTAATAGAACTCTCAGTGCTCCGTGCTTGTCAGTGTAAAGACGGCGCGGAAAGGAGGTGCATGCTTGCAACTGCACTTCCGAAAAAGTAGATATGCTATCAAAACGTCAACCCTGGAGGGGTCAAGGCAATTAACAAACAAAAAACAAATTTCAAGAGTACATAACTTGGCGTTTGCTAAATGTCACTAATATGTCACCCGATCTGAAAAGTATAGAAAGCTAACACCGAAATCTGCGATAACAGAAACCTTTAGACCATAAATACTGTGCTTTCTTGAGGTTCTCGCCGCACGCTCATTCTTCTGTCGCCAACATGTAATTTAAATGTTGACTCGTCCGAAAAGATGACGTGGTTCCACATCTTCTGAGTTCAAATGACATGCTCCTGAGCCCATAGCAAACGTTTTTTGCCTGATTTTTAACGGAAAGTCTGGGTTATGAACTGGTTTCACAGCATCTGCAAGCAATTTCTTACCCAACTTGACAAGGCTTGTTTACCTGTTGCTAGAAGTAGATTGTACCTAATATCAGAAGTTTTGAAGCGGTTCCGTCCCGACGACTTTATAAAGGTAAGAAGCGATCTACCTCTGGAGTAGATTTTCTTGATCGTCCAGAGCCTTTTTCCACTCGGCGGTGCCCATTCCCCGAAAGTTCTTCAAGTACTATGGAACAGGACGCTGAGGAATATCCAGTCTTTCACCTAACTACGCCTAACTCTTTCCGCAGTTGTTAGGTAACGGCTTAAGTTTGAGGAACATTTACCTAGACTAGGGACCAACTGGCGGGTATTCACAATCACACAGAACATGTCTAGTACTCCTAAAGCACGTACTTAGAATCATCCCGGCGGTGCCGTCTACGACGGCCTTTCCGGGCATGTCGCAGAAGGCGACTAAAAAAGGACAGGATGTGTACACCAGCAACTTGCATTATCCGAAATCTTTAATATGAACGCCTCGGGTAAGGACTGACTCACCGATCATGACTGTTGACTGTCGTTTAATGACAAAGATTGGTTGCTGGAAAGTGCGTACTTCCTGGACAATGGATCAAAAGGTATCCAGAATGCACGATTTCTTCAATAAGATAGATTAAAGATCTTGCGATAGTGAGATAAGATGGTGGAATAGTGGAAAATATATCTCCAATGCGTGGCACTGTAATGTTGCACTTCGGTAAAGCACCGGTAGTTATCATGAGTCAGGTGTAGGGCTCTGAAGTGGACGGTTTGGTGGGCATCCGAAGATGTTGTGGGGACGGAGCCTAAGGTAACATACTAACCGTGAAGGTCGGGCCGTGCCATCTGGCGAAGAAAAAGGCCGAGCCAAGCAGCGGCCTATGCTTGCTGTAGCTCAGTTCAGGAGACGTGGGTGGGGTTTTGGCTGCTCGTTGCCCCTGTCCTTTACGTATTAATAAAAATTCATAGGCGCAACAACAACACAAACATGGGAGGTAAAAATGGGGAATAATAAAAAAAAAAAATGGGGTGATAAGGATGGAATGGTTGGCGGACGCGCAGATGCCCTCGCGCTCGAATCAGGATTCGGATGTAATGGGACCCAGGGCCTCTGGTTTCGTACCACCGACAGATCACTACTCATCAGGTGCTGCCTTCGATCTGCCGGTGGAAGCAGCACTACCAGGATAAGGTTCATTACAGCTCCTTTTAACCAGACGAAGCTGTCTCTCATCCCGGTCTCCGACAGAAGTTATGACCGCCTGATTGCGAACCAAAATGAGAAACATCACAATTATGCAATGCTACGCTTCAACTGAACCCCACAATGTCGTGACGAAAGATTCCTTCTACGAACAACTAAACGCCGCCCAGAGCGGAACACCAAAAGACATTGTATTGGTTATGGGAAATATGAATGCGAAAATGGGCGCTGATGACGATGGGCTCAGGTAAAAGGATACAGAACACAAAGGCAAATGGACCACTTTACCATTAGCAAGAATTTCAAAAGCTGCCTTCTGGACGTAATAGGGCTGAAGGTCCGCTTAGCTGCAACGGTAGACGACAATCAATGTAGCATCAACCTCCTTTGCCATCCGCAAGCTTCAGTCGAGCTAGTTCATCAACTCTCCTATATATGGAGATACGGGACAATCCAGCACCGCCCTTGAAGTGGGGTTCCAGGGGTTTTATCAGTTGACAATCCGTAGCCGTGTTTTTTTTGTACAGTGCAGATCATAGCAGAACAATCACACGCACTAGACTAACATCCAGCTTTATCCTGAACAATTTTGTTAGTGTAACGCTTGCAATTATTGTTCTATGATCTGCACTGTACATGGCTATTATCCCTCGCGGTTGACATCACGTCCCAACCAGGTGAAACGCTCCCAAAATCACCACAAACTCCTGGAGAACGCTACAGTGGCCAGAAAGTTGAAACAATAAATTTAAATGTAGGATGTTGGCGTGAAGGACAGCTTCTACACGTGACGCCAGCTTTCAAGACATTGTGGGTCAAATTACATTGTAAAACGTTATCATGCAAAAACTTACCTGGCATTGCGCCTGCTTGTCCACCTTGTTTGGCTTTCAGTTGCTGTTCAATCATCTCCGCTTCTCGGTGCATGCCCATCGACCTGGAGAAAAAAACATAAATTGTTGAATTACATGTCCACCCCATTTCTCTGAAAGACGTAGAAACTCACTTGTAATAATCAATCCACTGTTGTGAATAGTCCGCTTGGCTCGCGCCTGCATTCATCTGTGCGCCTTGTTGCTGTTGATTCTGATCCCAGCCCTGGCTATAGCCACCCCACTGTTGCTGATATTGTTGCGCGGACGGATCGTTGTTCTGCATATTTCCATAGCCACCCTGACCACCGCCAGCGCCGCCATGATTTGGTGCATTGCCAATTGGTTTGCGGGTCAGAATTGTTATGTCTACGTTGATTTTCTCCGAGATCATTTGACGGGCATGTTCAATTTGTTCGGGTGTGCCTTTGGATTTGAACATCTTCTCATTTGGTGGATTCACAGCACTGCGGTCCATTTCACAATAAGCTCCGGACTGTTGATTGATAAGTTTGATGGTTTCACCACCACGGCCGATAACAATCTGATGTAATAAAAAAAAGACACGACAATCGATTTAAGAAGTCAAGATTTGGATGCACCGGGTGAGTAATTTGAACAGCGGGACACTTACACCACATTTTGAGGCTGGCACTGCAAACGTAACTTCCTCTCGCTGAGGCTGTTGTGTGTGATTCACTCCATAGCCGTATCCGTAGGCCGAATTGCCGTTGTCCATCTGGCCGCCGCCTTGCTGGTTCTGTTGTCGCGACCCCGGATTGTTTCTCTGTGAAATCGAAAGTGAATAATAGGATTCTCTCATCACAAATGATTGTTACCATTACACTATCAATAAGTTCCTCGATCATGCGCTTCGCTTCATCGACCTGTGCTCTGGTTCCCTGAATAATGCAACGGCGGTCGCCAGGTCCATCGTTTTTGCCCTGGATGAATTGCAATTTGCACCCAGTCTCCCCCTGGATCTTCTTAATCATATCGCCTCCCTTACCGATCACGACACCAACCGCTATCTTGGGAACAAACACTTCAGCCTGCTCCCCGCCCGAGGCACTTCCGCCGCGGAACTGCTCTTTATCCTGAATCAGTTCGAAAACCAGACTCTTAGCGTGTTCAACTTTTTGAGGGTCGCCCGAAATTCTGAGCGGTTTCTGTCGAAGAACAGCCGAGGTCAGTACAAGTGGAATGGGTCAACAGCAAGAGGACGCAACTATTGCACATCCGGTTCTAAACAACATCGGAACAAACTTACAATCAACTCCTGGTTCGGTCCGTCCTGGATGATGACCATCTTAGCGCCAGTCTTCTCCTGCAACATCTTGATCGTCTCTCCGCCCTTTCCAATCACCAGTCCAACCTTCGGTCCGGGCACCATGATCTCCTGATACGGGGGATATCCGTTTGCGCCTGGTGGTAGAATTGGTAGATATAAGAGGACATCGAGAGAACCTCCACCACTCTGATTAATAATCTCGCGCGAGCTTTAGTCACTGCTTCTCGAGATAAGCATCTATCTCATATCCCAAGATTAGCCGAAACGATTTGCTCCGAGATCCAAAGTGGAGGAAAGGCGGAGGGTACGTACCTGAATCGTTGGACACTTTGCCTCCAACATCCGCTTGGATTTGCGACACCTTGTCGTTGGCGCCGCCACGACCACCCATCATCGCTCCCATGGCATTTTCCGGATAGCGAATTTGCTCCTCGCCTGTATTGCCCACGGTGGCGGCGATTCGAGCCGCAACAGCCGCCGCTTGGGCCATGGCTTGTGACATGTTTGCGGGCGGGCCGCCGGACGAGGTGGAGTCTGGGCTGCTGAACTTTTTCGCGTCTGGACCAGAATCGTCGTCTAAAGGACGCTTAGTTCCTACTGTTTGTTGACTTCCTGGATGGATTTTTGCTGCGATCTAAATAAGCGGCGGAGAAAATTGCGAAAATTTATTGATTGGCATCGTCGCGATGGCAGCTCGCGGCAATGGACGACAGCACGACGACCCGGGTGCAAATTTCCTTACCTGTTTTGCTCGCTGTAAAGCCGCTGCGAATGCCGTCGATTGACTAAAGTTTTGTTGCGATTGAGGTGGAGCCACAGAGGAATAATCGCCCATTTTACACTTAAACCAAAGTGAAAGCTACGTATATTCGACACGAGTTTTAATATGGCGACGTGCTTCAAGCAAAAAAAAAAGTTCACGAAAAACGCACTACTCACCGCTCACAGAACATGTACATGTACAGCGCATGCGCTGAAAAGTGACAGCAAGCGCAATTGGTACTGCCTCATGGACAGTGGAGTGATATCCCTTTATTTTAAATACGAATGTACCAAGAAACAGTGGGATTTTTGATTTGGTACCATTCATAACGAAATATGTACCAAGTTTATTTATCGAGCTCGCGCAGAATTCGAACTTTTTAGTTGGAAAAAGAACTAAATAGTTAAGTCCGAAAAATAGAATACACCGCGGCTTATGATATTTAGTTATCGCTGTCTGCCGTCTGCGCGAGCTGGTGTACGTGTACAAATTTAGGCTGAGCGCACATTGATCGCGTTCGCGTGTTTTATGTCAAACGGATTGAATCTTTGCTAGAATGACACCATTGTCATCTTAATATACAGGCCTCTGCTCAGCTGATCGCGGTGAATGTCTGCCTCCGTTGTTGACGTCAAAATTACGTCATTAGCACGTTGCCAAGGCAGTGGCAAAGCATGAATGACGTAATTTTGACGTCAACAACGAAGGCAGACATTCGCCGCGATCAGCTGAGCGGAGGCCTGTGTATTAAGATGGCAATGCCTGCGTTCAGAAGTTACCGAAGAGCACGAACTGCTCGCGAGCAGTAACTTCTGAACCTATGCAATGATGACACTCCGTCAGTTTAAAGGGGCCCCTAGACGATCAAGCCGCTTGATCAATCGGTTGCAGTCCCGTCAAGCACGGACTTTTCAATCAACCTTCTACACGGTCAATCAACTCTTCAAGCAACGCTTTAATCAACTCTTCAAGCTATTGATCAAAACTCATTCACAGTTGAGTTTCCGAGTAGGAAAGATTGTGAAGTGAAGGGTCACAATGGTTTCCAATAAAGACTTGGCCTTTCTTGCCATGACATTGGTTGCCCTCAAGCGGAAAAATAAGAGGAAGCGACGTTGGTCCAAGGAGTGGTATGAAATGAGAAACCGCTTCAGTCGTAAATATTTACTCAACGTTCTCCGCGATACGGAGCCAGAAGACTACGGGAACTTCATTAAGATCTCCACCCATGAACGAGCACAACCACGACCAAACTTCCATCGAACCATCAATTTTATAGAAATCATAGTCCTGGGAAAGACAACACAAACAGGGAAGGTAAAAATTGGGAATAAAAAAAATGGGACGATAAGGATGGAATGGTTGGAGACGGTACAGCGGCCCTTGCGTTCGCATCGGGTTCAAGGTGTAATGGGACCCTCGGCCTCCGGTTTCGTACCACGACAAATCGTTACTCATCAGGTGCTGCCTTTGATCTGCCAGTGGAAGTAGCACAACCAGACAAGAATATGGTTCTTTACCGAGTAATAACTTGAATTAGAATATATGGATCATCATTATCGTGGCGCGACAGTCCGACGTCGGGCCTTGGCCGATTATTACAATAGAATATGTGGGTACTATTCTATTTGTATGGTTATGTAGTGAAAACAAAACAATGCCGGGCAATGTCCGTCCGTCTATAAAATATTAGACCAACAGCGTAAGGTAAATACATGAAATTTGGTATGCAATATGTATAAATTGTATAATTCGGAGAAAGCGATGCGTCGTAATCATCATCATCATCGTGGCGCAACAGCCCGACGTCGGGCCTTGGCCGCCTGGATCATTGTCCTCCAATTATCTCGGTCACGTGACCGCGTCCTCCAATTTTGGGAGCCCAGCAGCTGCGCGGCGTCCACACCTACTGAGCTCTCCCAACGAGATCTCGGTCGTCCTCGCAGTCTCGCTCCGTCGACTCGTTCTGCATTCATTACTCTCTTAGGCATGCGATCATCGTCCATTCTTTGTACATGCCCTGCCCATTGAAGTCGTTGTAGTTTGACGATTTTCGAGACTTGCAGCTCATCGTACATTTCATACAACTCATGGTTGTACCGGATGCGCCATCCATCTCGATCGCAAACAGCCCCGAAAATTCGCCGTAGAACCTTACGTTCGAAAGTGTCTAGCATGTTTTCGGAGGCTTGAGTTAGGGTCCATGCTTCGCAGCCATAGCATAGCACTGGTCGTATAATGGTTTTGTACACGCGGAGCTTTGTGTTTCTGTGCACATGCTTCGATTTCATTATGGGGAGAACCGAGAAAAAAGTCTTATTATTAGATGCGTCGTAATAGGCCAACTGAAAAGGAAAGAATATTTACGTGAAATCTGCATCGCTCATGGACACAGGCGTCAGACCAATAGCCAAATTGATTCAGGAACAAAAATCACAGATTGCTTGCAGCGTGTTGCCAGTAGCGGTCACCGCGATCGCTCAACGACAAAGCTAAAGCGAGCGACTCGTTCACCAGTAACGGTCAAGGGCTGTCAAATCCCTACAACGCAACAGAAGCAGCTACAACATTATCGTTGATCGATCACCGCAATGTTCGCTCTGAGCAACGATTTGAACTCGAACACCGTAGCATACTGGAGATAGGTGCGTGTTGTTGTAGTAACAACGCCATGGCGGTGAGGGGATTTGGCAGCTCTTGATGAACGGGTCGCTCCGGTGCGTTGAACCGGCCATAGAAGCGCTTAGATAGAGGCTGTGAGTGCTTTGCCCCTTAAGAGATTAAGCTCCCTAGTAGAAGTATGTATGTTTTGGTAAATGTTGACAATTTATTTGGATTTTAAGAAACTGATTAACTGGTCTTACATCGTAGTCTTATAATTGTAAACTTATTTAAAATAAAGTCATCCATATGTAATAAGAGATAAATATCGAGTTATATGCAATCCGTAACGACACTAGTCACAAAATCATCGAGGCTTTAGTTTGGAAAATCCTTATTTCGGCTTTCGACCTTTGCTAACGGAATTATTCAATTTAATTTTTTTGTTAACGTTCTTTTTATCATCCTCTTGTTTACGTTTAGGCGTTGTGGACAGCACCTAGAAATGAGAAATTAATATAGTATAATATAATTTATTTAGAATTAATTAATCAATTAGTATGAGCCTCCAATTTTGCTATTTGCAAGACCTACTTTAAAGAAAGAATCCAGCCTCCCTTGTGTGGATGTTGATCTGCACTTCATAATTTTCTTGACACCATTTCGGACGCGTTCTTCGCTGAACTGCCGATCACCGCACAAATATTTCACAACACCCTCTTCATCGGGTTCGTCCCATTTTAACTAATTAAGAAAATTTATATTATTATCAGATATGCAGTAAAGACAAAGTTAATTACATCGATTTCATCGGGGTTCATAATCTCGGGTTTGATAAATAACTCTCGGGCTACCTGGTAATTCCAATTCTCTGGTATTGTGTACTTGGATTTATCAATATTATCGATAATAGTCTCAATGTCACGATACTGGTTTATCAATTCGACCGCCCGTTTCGGCCCGATTCCCTTGATGCTGTCGCAGTAGTCACAGCCCAACAAAATACAAAGATCTATAAACTAGTAAGGAAATATAATCCTATAGCAATTGAAATATGAATGACATTGTAAATATTTTGTACCTCTTTCTCGTTTAATTCGAACCCTTTCAAGACTTTTTCGTAGAAATACTCTTTTACGGGCATTTTTCTAGCCTCACTGAAAGTCAAATGTCGAAGCATTATATTTGAGCCGAATGTCAACGCATCCATATCCTCTGTAGCCGTCCCATATACCTTTCCAGCCTTAACCAATGCCGCACACTGGGCTTCAGCTTCACATGGGGCTTCGACATATGGCACTCCCATCAGCTTCAAGAGTTCTCTCGCTTCCGCTGCATGCTCTTTTGTTACTCGTACGAGACGTCTGTTGAATTTTTCAATTTCAGCCTCATCACCAGCCTCTGTAGCCTTTTCGAGCGCTTTCTTTGCCTCATCACGTCGCTCGGCACGTTTTGCCAACTCTCCCGACTTTAGATCTGGTGGCTTGCCGTCGAACACATAAACCGGTTTAATACCATTCTCCAGAAGACGAATAGTTCGGTAAAAAATTCCCATAAGGTGTGAAGTAGTTTCGCCGTCCACGGATGTAAGTTGTGCTCCTGAAAAGAAATAGTATAGGGTGCCCAAAAGTAATGAGAATGTTTTTCTGTTGGCTGGAAGGATGGCAGCACTGGCAGCATTAAGCTTGTTAAATCAAATCCAAGTGCAATACGATTTATTAATTCCGAAGAGTTTATTTGAAAAAAAAAATAAGTACTTTACATTTCTGGTATTTTTCCAATTTGAAGTAGCTACGTCGCGTCGGAGTGAGGGGCGAAAGATGTGTCGTACCTACTTGAGAATACCAGAAATGGAAAATTATCCCCTTTGATATGACATCCAATATGCCTGTAGTCGATGGAGCAAAATTTCGCCCTTTTTCGTACTTTTCGGACCCCTCCGACCAATATTGTTGGTAGCAAAATGAGTTTTTGACTCTAGAGACTACAGCAGACAACAATTTGCACTGCGGGCAAAAGCAAATCATTCGATCTGGGTGAGTTTAAAATTATATGTATTTGACAGTTTCAGATCACGCGATCTGGCGCAGATTAAGTGATATGGCACCAGTGGCCACGTTTATACCGTGGAATTAAAATGAGTACTAACTAGGTAGTATTAGGGTTAGTACTAATTCGAGGTGTGTTTATACGAACCGCCGACCGGTACTAAATATGGCAAATGTTAGTTTGTCACTTCGGTCTGAAGAGTATTTTAGAAATATCAAGAGTCAGTAGCTTCTTGATAAAAGCGCTATTATACCGGCGACTCTGACAAAACAAACACCGAACAAAACATCCGTAAACAATGGAAAAGTCAACCTAATCCCAATTTTTCAGTCCAGTACCGCATCGCAAGTGGAGCTAAAGCCTCGTTTTCCAAGCTGCGGAACAGACTGCCTCAAAATCCTCGTTTCTCTATTTTCGAAGCTGCAAGATATCGCTGCGTGTTGCGGAACAGACTGCTTTCTAGGCAGTCTATCCCGCAAGACGCAGCGGTATCCTGCAGCCTGGAAAACAAGGCTGAAAGTAGTCTATTCCCCAAGACGCAGCGGAATTCTGCAGCTTAAAAAATGGGGCTTTAAAGTTAATCACACTCTAATGCGATACATTTACACCGTGGTGAGTTGGGTGGGATTTATTAATACTGGAACATAGTCCCGCGATGTAAACATAGTGAGTGTGAACATGAACTAGGACTCGATTGAGAACTATCGCGGACAATTAAGAGCCTTATCAAGATACGAAGACTAGTGTGTGGGGCACAATCAGGAAACCATCAAATCCCCAAAATAGTCCTTTGTGGAGAAGTGGAATAGTATTAGGAATCCTGGAAAGCAAAAAAGAAAAACGCTAGGAGAAGCCCAACAAAGTGATAGTAGAGGCTCGGAACGATAAACTGGAAACGGCAATACATGAACCAAGACGTATGGAGGCGACGACTTTAA
This sequence comes from Chloromyia formosa, assembly GCA_964017055.1. Lineage (NCBI taxonomy): Eukaryota > Metazoa > Arthropoda > Insecta > Diptera > Stratiomyidae > Chloromyia > Chloromyia formosa. Next base: position 25,883,205 of record OZ024815.1, on the reverse strand, counting down.
GAAGCCATATCTCCCGCCGATAGTTAGAATGGCTAATAAAGGAAGATGAGAAGAAAGAATAAGGAGTCAACAATTGAAATAAATACAAGGCTTATCAGAAGACATGTGTAAATAAATATTAATTGGAAAACACTTGGGAAATAAAGTTATTATTCTTTGTACTCACCATCACTTCTGACGGCAATCAAAAATTGATACAAGCACATAGAAGCATCGATAGCTACTTTACGACCTGCAAACAAACTTAATATTAGCCCGGTATCCACGAATTTGAATTCGACAGTATTCACCGAAAAAGTTCTTTATTTCTCCTTCTTTCACAGCAAACGGCGCAATATCAGCTATCAACTTAGATAAGCCCTGAATTCCCATGGCGAAACTGACTCTAAAAACCAGACAAATTTACAAATTTTGCGAAACACCGGATCAACAACAGAACATCGGCAAACAGCGCGCGCAATAAGAGCAGTGCCAGTGGTGACAGCTCTTTGGCAATCTTTGGCGCAATGAACATAGTGACAGGGAAATTTTTCAGTGCTCTCATGTTTTGGAAGATATTTCGTATCTGAGATGGTTCGGAGCATAGCTGGACCTGATGGTCCAAATCCATTTTTTTTCCCTGGTCGAAGCCAAAATTTCCCTGCCACATTCATAAAGGTCGTCACCCATGAACGAGCACAACCACGACCAAACTTCCATCGAACCATCAAATATCATAGAACGGTGGAAATAGGGGTAATTTTTTTCCACACGTTCTATGAAATTGATGGTTCGATGGAAGTTTGGTCGTGGTTGTGCTCCAAATTTTTCCCGGTCGAAGCCAAAATTTCCCCGGTCGCACTATAGGTCACCACTCATGAATGCGCACAACCACGACCGAGCTTCCATCGAACTATCAATTTCATAGAACGTGCGGAAAAACAATTAACCCTATTTCCACCGTTCTATGATATTTGATGGTTCGATGGAAGTTTGGTCGTGGTTGTGCTCGTTCATGTAAATATATACGTCGAAATAGGGGTTTCTTTTCTTGAAGTGAGGAGAGGAGAAAAAAAAGATCGTTTCATTTAAAGACACGATGTCCACACTTGTTCAACATTCGTTTCAACATTCATTTCAACATCCACTTTTAATTTTCCACCTTCAATTCAATAGTGAATTCAATAAAGCACCGAGAAAGAGTAATCCTTTTCCTATCCACATGTTTTCGTAAGTTTGCTTTCAACATTCCTCGCGAGTTGATTGAAGACAGGCTAATGTTACGTTTACACTATCCGCAGATTACTTCATCTGCAGCGTAATCTGGGTGTGGTGAGTTCAAAATTGTATGTATTTGACAGTCGCAGATTATCTCAGCTGGCGCAGATGAAGTAATCTGCGGATAGTGTAAACGTAAAATTACGTTTACACTATCCGCAGATTACTTCATCTGCGCCGGCTGAGATAATCTGCGACTGTCAAATACATGCAATTTTGAACTCACCACACCCAGATTACGCAGCAGATGAAGTAATCTGGGGATAGTGTAAACGTAATATAATATAATATTACGTTTACAGTATCCCCAGATTACTTCATCTGCAGCGTAATATTACATTTACACTTGTAAAGAACTGATTCGCAGGAGGCGAATAATGTCATTCCCCTTAGGAAATGACCGAGTCAAGCAGAGCGGCACCTGCTGGCGGGCTGCTCAGTTTGGGAGAGGGATGGTCGGTCGGGGTTATGTCTCCGCTGACTCGTCAGATCTATACGAAGTGTCAATCAGGTGCTGCTGGAGAGAGAAAAAAAAAAAACAGGGGAACTAGGGGTGGACACAATCCACACACTTCCACGCTCGTCGGTCTTGCCAAACGTGTCGTGTCCACTTCTGACCAAAAGTCCAGATATGATGCAAGAGAGGACAGTTAAGTTGTTTATATTCTTTTTCTTGGTCGTAAGTGCCTAGTTCCCCGATGTTTATCCCCGCCTTCCCACCACGAATAGCGCGCGTTTATGCCATTATGGCAGGTAACAGCCGCCGTAGCCCGAAGAGTACATATGGAAGGGTCAGACTGGCATCGTATCACAAAAAAATCAGCCAAGCATTAGGTCACATACAATCAGATGTATTCGCCCGAAAAAATGTTAACACCGTATTTATAATATTTAAGTAATGAATCGAACAATAGAAAATATAAATATTACAATGTTTATATATAAATATTACTCTAGAAATTTAAATACTCAACAGTATCTCACAAAAAAATACATGTTCGATTTTTACACTAACCATATATAAGGATAAACATTACGTTAGTAATTTATATACAATAACTATTCAAGATTATTTCGCGTACCTCACTTTTGCTACCCATACGAAAATATGACACACAAAAAAATAGACACAATTTTATATACGTTTTTTTTGTTTTTGTACTACTCACGGTTTCCTTTTCTTGTTTGGTTGCGATTCGCGAATCCTGTGGCGGCCGCTACGGGATGTTGGTGTATGTCGTTTGTGGTTGCGCTGGTGAGGTTTTGCAAAGAATCCTGACTTCTTTTTCTTTCTGTTTTTGTTTTTAAATCTATCGATACGCACGTAGTTGACACATAACACTTAAACGGCACGACACGAAACACAGATGTGATGTATAGCGTTAAGTAGATTGACAGCCTTTGTTTAGCGAGGCATCGGTAGCATCGGCAATAGCATCGGCAACAGCATCGGCACCGCTTCGTTGCGTAAACCCATGAAGAAAAAATAACCAAGACACTTCTACTTCCTTATAAAAAAAAAAAAGGCACGGGTGGGAGGCAAAAAAAATAGCCCGGGCTCCTACGGCGTTGGCCCCCTTAGACTTCTAGACAAAGGTTCAGGGCACAGCCGGACGTCACGGGCCCCAGATTTATCGGGCAACCTTCTCTTCCACCGCCTACGCCACCCGTTGCCACCGAAGGTCTAAAAAAAAGGTGATTGAAAGGGTGTGTAAGGCGCGGCTCTGCTATTTTTGTCTTTTATTTAATTTTCGGGGATAATTACCTTTGAAATAGCTTTATTGGTGTTCTCCCTTCCGCACCACTACCACTCTAACCGCACTTTCCAATAACACGGTGGAGCGAGGGCGATCTAGGTCCAGCGCAGCCCCTGTCGATGCTAGCTGTAGGAAATTCCCGCACTCGAAATAAATTTTTCTATTGATTTTCCCCAGGCGGTGTGGGCGTCGGCCGTAGCGCCACCGGGATATGTCACTTGATCTAAAATACGAACTAAATTCGAAAAAATTATAAATTTTTCCTTTTTTCCCTGATGGGGCTACTCACTCTGGGTATTAAACTCACTGCAAATATAATATGCTTTTTATTGGAGCCTATGGAGGTCTCCGCCGGTCCGTACACCTTCGCTGCTCCGCTAAGAAGAACACGCGGTGGCCAGGAGAATTTCCATTGTCCCCTTACCGGAAACGCCACTGTGAGGTGAGGAGAACAAAAATAATTCAACTCATGATCCACAGGGGAAATTTGCAAAATACGTCCATTTTTGGAACGCTACCTACGGGAAATTTGTCAACGTCGCATATGGTGTGACAGAAGTTTGACATTTTTCATACTGTCAGAGTAAATATAAACAATGGTGCGACCATTGTTGTGAAGTTTTCGTTTAAAAGTGAAATTTAAGCGACCGGGTGCGACCAAGGAAACATGTAAGTATCCCAAAGTGTACATGGTGGTTTTGTCCGACTGAAGTGTGTGTCCACCTTCGCGTTTGCTGTGTTGTGATTTGAAAACCAGCCAACAAACGTTGAAGGTGGCCCAGATACACTTCAGTCACATCAACTTCGGATTGCCGGACCAATTATAGTATAGATGTGTCATTTTATAAGTGAGAATTTGCATTCTATCCGGATCGAGACCCATTGTGTCGTAGATGACGTTGTAACTTGTTGGGGAGACGGTTCCCTGACGTACCGACTGCGACACCAAGTAGAAGTCATAACGTTCCGGTAGTGTAATAACATCATCAGCCACGGTACCCGGCCGCGGATTTTGACCTCGTGCAAAGTAGCGGGTATTGATTGATTTCGAGACAAGGATGAATGCAAAACGCAGTCCTGACTAATGTCAGGTAATTGCATTTCCTTTATTTAAACAATTCCTTTATTGACATCGCTTTGGGGTGTATTTGTTTTCTGATGTGGTGGCCTGTACATATTATATTCAGGCCATCACTCAGAAAACAAACTTGACACCGCTGGGCTCCGACGTCAGGACAATATGTCAAAGGAATAGAATTAACTCATTACAGGGCAGCATCTTTTGTCCACCTATGGATGTCCGAAAGATGCTGAAGATCATCTGCGAATATCTTTGGCATGATATTTGCCTAAAACTTTGCCTTTCAGATCCGAAAGTAGGTAGCACGTCGTGCCAATCCGTTCGGTAATCTGAGCTGGTAGGAACTTCTTATCTAATTTGGAGTTGTAATGCTTGGCGAAATCGCTCTGCGAAAAATTTCGCCGATATACAAGATCTCCCGGTTTAAAATCGACGGGTCTAGATCGAAGATTATACGTGCGCATATTGCTTTGGTAAGCTTCTTTGATTTTTTCTTGTGCTTTACTACGAATTAATTCGGTCCGGGTATATGGTTTCACGTCTGCCGTTGGTTCCATTATTAAATTTATCTTACGCAAGAGTTCATACGTTTCCCCATTCATCACCATGTTCTGTCCAAAAACGGTGAAATACGGTGAGAATCCGGTGACGGAATGGTTCGCAGAGCGGAGAGCACTACAAATGGCTGAAATTTTTGCATCCCAATCCCTCTGATCGGGTTGAATATACGATCGGATAGCTGCTACTAACGAGCGATTTACCCTTTCCGAAGCATTAGCTTGGGGAGAGTATATTGCTGTTAGCTGGTGTTTGATTCCGTACAGATCCAGAAGGGATTGAAACAGTGCTGATTTAAACTGAACTCCATTGTCAGATATTATGGTCTCCGGCACGCCAAACAAGTGGAACACGTTTTTTTCCAAAAAGGCTACGAGTAGTTTGGCGCTGAACTTACGAACAGGTTCGACTAAAACGAACTTGGACAAATGATCCAACACCACAATCGCTCCAATATTTCCAATTCGCGAACGGGGATACGGTCCGATGAAGTCGATGTATAGGCGCTGGAATATGCGATCTGGGATGACAGCTTTACCCATGGGAGGTCGTAGGATTTGATTTGGCGCTTTTGTCTCTTTACAAGTGATGCACGCATTAACATAGGCTTTGACATCTACTGCCATCTTCGGCCAATAATAAAATAGCCTTAGGCGTTTCAAGGTTTTAGCGAAGCCGCCATGTGCGCAGAGTGGGTGGTCATGCGCGCGTGCCATCACTTTTGACGTCAGCTCCTCAGGGATCCATAATTTCCATGAGTTTTCTTCTTGAGTTTCTTCACCAGTCGCATACTCCGAGCGCCGATACACGAACCCATCGACAACACGCAAGTCAAGCAACCGATGTTGATTAGATTGTATTTTTGCTATTAACGCAAGATAGGAAACTGACTTGAAGTGGGGTGACTGCAAGTCTAACTCAAGAGTTGGATCCAAGCAGGCCAAGGAGCTAATACAATCCATAGAATTCACTCGAGAGAGCGCGTCCGGGACTATATTCTGACTGCCCCGACGATGTTTAATAGTAAAATCGAACCCTTGAAGTTTCAGAGCCCACCTCGCAAGTCTGCCATGTAAATCTGTTTGAGCCATCAACCATTTCAAGGATGCATGGTCGGTAATAACTTCAAATTTGTGACCCTCAACGTAAGCCCTGAATTTCTTGATCGCCAATACCGCCGCAAGACACTCTTGCTCGGAAACAGAGTACTTACGCTGGGCGGCGTTGAGCTTTTGAGACATAAACGCAACAGGTAGTTCTGCACCATCTTCGTTTATCTGAACCAACACTGCTCCAATACCAGTCTGACTGGCATCGCACTGAATCGAAAATGGTTGGTCAAAATTAGGGCTTTGCAGAACAGGCGCAGAAATCAGCCTTGCCTTTAAACTCTCAAAAGATTTACGTCCTTCCTCTGTCCAAGTAAATACTCGTTTCTTTTGCAGCATGTCCGTCAACGGTGCAGACAAAGCAGCAAAGTTATCGATGAAGCGACGGTACCACCCGCACATGCCTAAAAATCTCCGGAGTGACTTAACGGATGTCGGTAATGGAAAGTCCGCGATACATTGAACCTTATCGGGGTCAGTTTTAATAGTGCCATTTCCAATCAAGTGTCCTAGATAACGAACTTGCTTCACGAAAAACTTGCTCTTCTCAATGTTCAAAGTCAAACCGGCCTTGCGGAAACAAAGAGCGACTTCCTGGAGAAGCAACAAATGCTCCTCGAATGTCTCCGTTATTAACAGAAGATCATCCAAGTAGATGAAGACCTGATGCCTCAAATGTGCTGGAATAACTCGGTCCATTAGCCTCTGCATGGTCTGAGGAGCATTGCACAATCCGAACGGCATAGTTACGAATTGGTACAATGGCCGACCTGGAACCGTGAAGGCCGTCTTCTCCTTTGACTCTTGATCGAGAGGTATTTGCCAAAAGGCGTCTTTTAAGTCAAGACTCGATATAAATTCGGCTTTTGGGAGTCGACTTAGGATACCGTCAATCAAGGGCAAAGGATAAGCGTCCTTAACAGTGACGTCGTTCACTTTCCGAGCATCCAGACACATTCGGACTTTTCCGGGCTTCACCACAAGGGTGACAGGCGAAGACCATGGACTGGTCGACTCCTCAATTACACCCATCGCAAGCATCCTGTCAATTTCAGCATAAAGAAGCTTTTCGATGGCGGGAGAGACTGCAAAGTGTCTCTGCTTAATAGGCTTGCTGCCTCCGACATCGATGACGTGTTGCACAAGGCTTGTACGTCCTAAGCCCTCCGCAGAAAAAGAAGGGTACATTGCGATGACTGTATTGAGTCTCGCCTCTTGTTCTGGAGAGAGAAGGTGGTTGTTGGAGTCAGTGGCTCTTTGTTCTGAAGACAGGCTCGATGGACAAAGAGAAGATACAAATAAATCGGAAGCCAGTCCGAACAGACGAATAAAATCAACGCCCAAATACAAGTTCTGACTTAAGGATGGCATGATTAGTAACCATAATTTCTGAGTTTTACCTCGAAAGGTAATGTCCGCCAAAACTCTCCCTACTGCCGAATGTGAAGAACCATCAGCGGTTGCCACGCTGAGAGAGAACTTTTCATATGGTTGTTGTTGGTTTTGAAGGAATTGCCTGGCCAGATCTCCTGCCATGCAACTAACACTAGCTCCTGAATCTATCAGACCAGAAACTTTACTGCCAAACAGTAAGACTTCGCCGTAAGGCCTCACATCGTGGTTAGACTGAGTACCGCAAATAGCCGAGCAATAAAGTTTTCGGTTTTGTCTGACCTTTTTCCAAAAATTCCTTAACTTCGCAGTGGACCGTTTTGGTCGCCGAGAGGAAACAGAATTGCCAGAAAAAATGCGATCGCGTGCGATCTTATATTCTTGCCAACGTACGTGAAGTGGCTTGAAACTGTAGTGGACTGAATGGCTTATTAGGGATAACATAGCAGAGTTTTGTTCCGAAGAACGAATCGGAGTTGTCGCAGATTTTTGCATAAGCTTCGGTGCCGAAGCACTTGCTGAGGAGAATGGTATTACGACAGAGGTCGTCATAGCAGGTGAATGTTTAGTAGAAGCTGGAACTGGAGAAACAATAGTATCTACTGGCGGGCTCCCGAGTGTTGTAGAGGTGGTTTCGCTTTCCCGTTTTTTGACACACTATTGCATTTTTCGCACTGTGGCTTATAGGTGTTGGGTGTACCACAGCCGTAACAAAATATTGTCCGAGGACCGCTGCAAACATCGTACCGGTGTCCCAACTCTCGGCAATTCCAACATTGTGTATTTACGTTGATAGCCGCCACAGCCTCTGCATCGAACTCCAACACTTGTTTATCCTCAGTTAGCTCTGAGATATTTCTTCTAACTGGTGGACCCCGATGAAGTTGAGTCTGAGAAGTCGTTTCGGCCTCCAAACCTTCCCAACAATACACGAACTCGCGTAACTGCCGTATTGTTACTATTGGTAAATAAAGAATATCGCGGCGTATTTCTAGTCTTAGATTGCGTTTTAAAATTTCAACCAGCTCCCATTCTGGCAACGTGCGTGTGAGCCGGTCTACTAATTCCAAGACTCTTTCGTGGAACATATCGAAAGACTCCGAACTTCCTTGCTTACGATTACGGATCAACTCCAAAAGGTCATAGTCTGACAATCTCTCTTGAAATTGATCGCGTAGAGCGTTAGCAAAGGTGTTCCAGTCAACATGTCCAACTCCCCGATGGAATCGCCAAAACCAATTGGCCGCCTTTCCCGTAAGCAACGCATGTAAATGGTTAGTAACCAATTCCAATTCTCCGTTAAGAGTTAGTGAAGCCAAAGTTCTTATCTGGTATAAAAACTTTTCTACCGGTAGGAAAGCATCTTCCCCGCTGAATCGAAGATTCCAACCAGCAATAATTTTCGCTATGCGATCGTCAGGATAACTGGGCATTCCAGCACGTCGAGTAATCCGTGGATTCGCCTGCGCTCTCGTCTCCGAAAGAGGAGGTTGGTGGTATGTTGGAAGATTATTAGACAGTGGATGTGCCTGTGCTCTCGTCTCCGGAAGGGGATATTGATGGTATGTTGGAAGATTATTAGACAGTGGATGTTGATTGGATGTGGGCATTGTTAATGACTCGTGTAGACTAGACCCAGTTCGACTATCCGTAGGCAAAGTTGGAACGGACGGATTTCTCGAACGATAGTTTACCGGTAAGGTAGCCAATTGATGAGTTAAAACTTCAGTCACCATCGCTTGTAAGGCAGTCCTAAATTCCGCACTCGAAATAAATTCACGAGACAATCCCCGTGAATCCTGAGATTCTTGACCCGGTGGGTCAACTGCGGGAAGTCCTACGGACGGCTGAACATAGCCTGGAGCTAAAGATGGTGCCTGCTCATGAGATGGGACGTGATGTTGATTGCCACCAGAAACAGTATCTTTTGAAAAAGAAGTTAATGTCTGGCCCTTCGCTTGTGACCGCGTTACCGGACCAAGACTGCGTGGGACGGCACCTTGTCTTGAGGTAGCCATTTCAACCGATTCTGCCTCTTTCGAATGTGATGCGGTTTCACCAACAGCTGTCAATGAAGCTGCGCCTATATCCTGCTGTCTTTTATTTAGGTAAAATGCTGACAGACGACCCGGGTCGCAAGAGCATCTACACAAGGGGCAATTTAAATTTTTCATTAGCCAAGTATTCAAGCACTCATTGTGAAATACATGAGCGCACTGTGTGATTACAGCTTGATCCGTGGAGAGGAAATCAGTGCCGCAAATCGAGCAGCTGGTGAAATCATCGTGCTCTATGCTCATAAGGTTTTCCGAACTACGCCGTACTGCCATTTTATCGAAATATTATGTAAATATATATAAAAAAACGAAAAAAAACAAAACGTGAACGAACTAAACGAAACGATGCCATATGTCTTCGACACCTTCCCTATGCATTGATGACTATAAGCCAATATCGGGTGGGAACATTTTAGGAAAAAAAATGAGATCATTGCATCTCTCATTAGCAAAAACAAAAACGTAAGGAAAATAATCAGGCGAAGCTACTCGTTCATTTCTTCGTCCGAGAAGGGTCGAGATGCGGCGACAACACCACCAGCATTTCGCAATTCCCAGCCATCTGAAGAGAATGAGTGCGAACAACCTGTTCCAATTACTCCTTCGATTAAGACCTAGACAGGAGAACATTTGTGACAAAAAGGCGAGGAAAAATCACCTACAGCAAACATAAGTGAGCTTTTGAGTAAACCCAAAAAAACTCAATTCCTATGTTGACTAGGAGCATCCATCGCATGATACTACTACCATAAACACACACACACACAAGTGTTCCTGTATTCAAAGAAAATTAAGCGAAATAAACTAGGAGAGAAGTAGTCCGAAACCTCCCCTGCCCATACAATTGCGTTAAGCACAAAAAAAATATAAGTACCAACGTACTCAACATATGGGAAGATTCGGAAGTGGGGCTTAATATATTACTCAAGCTGGTTGCGAGTAAAAGAAACGGTTTGTTCCTCTTTTCGGGCCCCACGTTGGGCGCCAATTATGTAAAGAACTGATTCGCAGGAGGCGAATAATGTCATTCCCCTTAGGAAATGACCGAGTCAAGCAGAGCGGCACCTGCTGGCGGGCTGCTCAGTTTGGGAGAGGGATGGTCGGTCGGGGTTATGTCTCCGCTGACTCGTCAGATCTATACGAAGTGTCAATCAGGTGCTGCTGGAGAGAGAAAAAAAAAAAACAGGGGAACTAGGGGTGGACACAATCCACACACTTCCACGCTCGTCGGTCTTGCCAAACGTGTCGTGTCCACTTCTGACCAAAAGTCCAGATATGATGCAAGAGAGGACAGTTAAGTTGTTTATATTCTTTTTCTTGGTCGTAAGTGCCTAGTTCCCCGATGTTTATCCCCGCCTTCCCACCACGAATAGCGCGCGTTTATGCCATTATGGCAGGTAACAGCCGCCGTAGCCCGAAGAGTACATATGGAAGGGTCAGACTGGCATCGTATCACAAAAAAATCAGCCAAGCATTAGGTCACATACAATCAGATGTATTCGCCCGAAAAAATGTTAACACCGTATTTATAATATTTAAGTAATGAATCGAACAATAGAAAATATAAATATTACAATGTTTATATATAAATATTACTCTAGAAATTTAAATACTCAACAGTATCTCACAAAAAAATACATGTTCGATTTTTACACTAACCATATATAAGGATAAACATTACGTTAGTAATTTATATACAATAACTATTCAAGATTATTTCGCGTACCTCACTTTTGCTACCCATACGAAAATATGACACACAAAAAAATAGACACAATTTTATATACGTTTTTTTTGTTTTTGTACTACTCACGGTTTCCTTTTCTTGTTTGGTTGCGATTCGCGAATCCTGTGGCGGCCGCTACGGGATGTTGGTGTATGTCGTTTGTGGTTGCGCTGGTGAGGTTTTGCAAAGAATCCTGACTTCTTTTTCTTTCTGTTTTTGTTTTTAAATCTATCGATACGCACGTAGTTGACACATAACACTTAAACGGCACGACACGAAACACAGATGTGATGTATAGCGTTAAGTAGATTGACAGCCTTTGTTTAGCGAGGCATCGGTAGCATCGGCAATAGCATCGGCAACAGCATCGGCACCGCTTCGTTGCGTAAACCCATGAAGAAAAAAATAACCAAGACACTTCTACTTCCTTAAAAAAAAAAAAAAGGCACGGGTGGGAGGCAAAAAAAATAGCCCGGGCTCCTACGGCGTTGGCCCCCTTAGACTTCTAGACAAAGGTTCAGGGCACAGCCGGACGTCACGGGCCCCAGATTTATCGGGCAACCTTCTCTTCCACCGCCTACGCCACCCGTTGCCACCGAAGGTCTAAAAAAAAGGTGATTGAAAGGGTGTGTAAGGCGCGGCTCTGCTATTTTTGTCTTTTATTTAATTTTCGGGGATAATTACCTTTGAAATAGCTTTATTGGTGTTCTCCCTTCCGCACCACTACCACTCTAACCGCACTTTCCAATAACACGGTGGAGCGAGGGCGATCTAGGTCCAGCGCAGCCCCTGTCGATGCTAGCTGTAGGAAATTCCCGCACTCGAAATAAATTTTTCTATTGATTTTCCCCAGGCGGTGTGGGCGTCGGCCGTAGCGCCACCGGGATATGTCACTTGATCTAAAATACGAACTAAATTCGAAAAAATTATAAATTTTTCCTTTTTTCCCTGATGGGGCTACTCACTCTGGGTATTAAACTCACTGCAAATATAATATGCTTTTTATTGGAGCCTATGGAGGTCTCCGCCGGTCCGTACACCTTCGCTGCTCCGCTAAGAAGAACACGCGGTGGCCAGGAGAATTTCCATTGTCCCCTTACCGGAAACGCCACTGTGAGGTGAGGAGAACAAAAATAATTCAACTCATGATCCACAGGGGAAATTTGCAAAATACGTCCATTTTTGGAACGCTACCTACGGGAAATTTGTCAACGTCGCATATGGTGTGACAGAAGTTTGACATTTTTCATACTGTCAGAGTAAATATAAACAATGGTGCGACCATTGTTGTGAAGTTTTCGTTTAAAAGTGAAATTTAAGCGACCGGGTGCGACCAAGGAAACATGTAAGTATCCCAAAGTGTACATGGTGGTTTTGTCCGACTGAAGTGTGTGTCCACCTTCGCGTTTGCTGTGTTGTGATTTGAAAACCAGCCAACAAACGTTGAAGGTGGCCCAGATACACTTCAGTCACATCAACTTCGGATTGCCGGACCAATTATAGTATAGATGTGTCATTTTATAAGTGAGAATTTGCATTCTATCCGGATCGAGACCCATTGTGTCGTAGATGACGTTGTAACTTGTTGGGGAGACGGTTCCCTGACGTACCGACTGCGACACCAAGTAGAAGTCATAACGTTCCGGTAGTGTAATAACATCATCAGCCACGGTACCCGGCCGCGGATTTTGACCTCGTGCAAAGTAGCGGGTATTGATTGATTTCGAGACAAGGATGAATGCAAAACGCAGTCCTGACTAATGTCAGGTAATTGCATTTCCTTTATTTAAACAATTCCTTTATTGACATCGCTTTGGGGTGTATTTGTTTTCTGATGTGGTGGCCTGTACATATTATATTCAGGCCATCACTCAGAAAACAAACTTGACACCGCTGGGCTCCGACGTCAGGACAATATGTCAAAGGAATAGAATTAACTCATTACACACTATCCGCAGATTACTTCATCTGCGCCAGCTGAGATAATCTGCGACTGTCAAATACATACAACTTTGAACTCACCACACCCAGATTATATTACGTTTACACTATCCTCAGATTACTTCATCTGCGCCGGCTGACTTCAGCTGCAACTGTCATATACATACAATTTTAAACTCACCACATCCAGATTACTCTGCAGATGAAGTAAAATTACGTTTACACTATCCCCAGATTACTTCATCTGCAGCGTAATCTGGGTGTGGTGAGTTTAAAATTGTATGTATTTGACAGTTCCAGATTAAATCAGCCGGCGCAGATGAAGTAATCTGCGGATAGTGTAAACGTAATATAAACGTAATATAAACGTAATATTATATAGATCAGCCGGCGCAGATGAAGTAATCTGCGGATAGTGTAAACGTAATATTAATTTCATTCCACGTGATCTGTGTACTACCTTGAAGTGAAAAGTCAAGTTTGTGGAATTGTTTGTGACACTTGGTTTCATTCTGCACACCAACTTAGTATGCGTCTGTAGCTTAGCTCGGTAACGCACCGAGCTTTTTTTGCTACTCGAAACACGGTCTCTGCAGTTCGCGCCCCGCAACGGGGCCAACTATTTTTTATTCTCAAATTCCCTCTGAATTAATTTCTCCGAGCTTAGTGGTTTCGTATGGATAGTAGCACTCATCAGGTCTTGCATCTTTGCAGCTATCCATGTGCAAGACGACCACGAAAGTGTGAGAATTCTGTTTGTATAAGCCGTGAAGGCGTGATTTTACTTGAAAACTCGACCGTGGAGGTCTAGATGGTGTGAAGCACTTATATTAACTCACTAGAGGGGTGGAGAGAGGGTGAGAAGTGGAGATATTTGTTCCCTGGCAATTTTACTTTATGTATTAATGTTCTTGCAAATGTACAAGTGCGAATCATTTTCAATTTAAATTGAAATTGTTTGTGACACTTGGTTTCATTCTGCACACCAACTTAGTATGCGTCCGATATCAATATCGTGCGACGGATCGGTCGATAGATCGCTGGGTGTCATCCGCATATGTAACATATTAACTAGTTTACGACGCTTTTACGATTTACAGCAGCGAGCATGAATCCCCCTATTTTCCTTAATTTTTCCGAGTATGAACATATGCGTAGGAAAATTGCTTCATTTCTATTGATTTATTCCATTTCCTTCTAACTCTCTTCTCTCAGACTAGAATTCAAATATCTACTGTCAAAATACTATCGCGGCGAGTTCTTCACGCGACCACAGCGAACACCCAACCACAGGGAAGGACCTCAAGCTTCCAGGAACTTGAAAAGCTCCGCCGACTTTTCTTCGCTTTCGCCAGTTTTTGTCGTCAATTCAATTTCATACACGACTGCCGTCGCGTCAACGTCAGCGGACTATCTGTCATTTTCGCGTTTGTCGTTTTTAACTTCTGCGTGTGAATTTTCCTGCGATTCTTTACTTGTGCGCGACGACAAGTGGAAAAATCGAAATTACGAGAAAATTATAAGTCCTGTATGTGTCGTGAGCTCAGCGCACGACCCATTCACGTTTTGGATTTAATCGGAAAATTGGAAAAATTGTGTGCGCCCATTCCGCAAAATTGATTGTGTGTGTCTCCACGAGCCAGCAGAAATTTGTTTGCATTTGGAAAAAAAAGAGTCCCAAAGGAAGCTCCTTGTGATTTGTGTGTCTGTCGGGGCGACTGAGTTGGCTGCTGGAAGAGACGACGGAGTGTCTCTGTTTGCCACGAAGAAAAACGGTCGATCGTAGTCAGAACCGACCCCAGGGGGTACATTTTTTTCTCTCGTCTAGAACATCATCGAACGAGCTCGTTGTGGGTGCTAGAGGATAAGAAAAAACAAATCGCGCTGAGGTTAAAGATTAGAGTCGTTTCGTAGTATCATCGTGTACGCGCCGAATTTTTGAATTGCTAACGTCCCTCCAGTTGACGCAAATTTTGCGTGTAATTTGTTTCACCGCCGAAGACGACAAGCAGATTGTCAAGTGATCAGTCTGTGGATTTTCCAAGTGGTGGACAAAGGTTTCCGGAGGCTGCGACGAGGGCGTCTGACAGGTAAGTCGGTTGGTGGAAATCAATAGTTTTTTTACAGCTTTTCTAGCCGAGAACATGTTCTTATCTCCGGCGCGAAGGCAGCTGCAGTCTCGTTCTCATGTTTCCTATGACCTTGTTTCCGGTGTCAGCAAAGCGGGCACAGATCGAAGGCCGCACTTCACTCAATTGGCTGAGCCTCACGTCGGTGACAATGATGCGATAGCTGCGACCACCGATTCTAAACGTAGAACGCGTCTTCTTGTCCACGTCTTGGGCTATTTTTACATTCTCTGCATAAAATTCCATTTGTCGTCATCGGCCTCGATTGGTCCCAATCAAAAGAAAGTGCAAAATTTCGCTACACGCTGCCTCCCACAAAGTCTCGGGCCTGAGTGTGCTGTGGATTTGTGGATTGTTGACACCACGCTGCAGTGGTCCGGCTCGATTGTGTCCAATTGACTCTGAACACGGGTTTTGTTGTTGTCATTTTCTAATCAGACGGCTGATTGATAAGTCAACTAAGGTTGCCTTCTATTCTAGCATCCGAGCGACGGTCTATGCTGATTTAGAATATGGCAGGGTGGCGATAGTGTCCCCCAGTCAAGTACGTGCCATTACACAACCTCAGCGACCTTCGTGATTCATCGATGGAGCAGTGGGAAATGCATCAATTATGTCGGATCCAATTAGTGCAATTAAGCCGGCAATGGGAAGCGAGAAATTTTCATTGGAAATCAGCGTGACTGTGCAGTGATTTTGTTTCACAGTAATATATTTTCGTCCTTGCGGGATTCATCTCTCGATTGAGAACTGCTGAAGCCTAACAAAGGAGCAGTTTTGCACCGATGTCCACGCCTGCTCTTCGGATGCCATCTCCTTTCAAGCATCTCCTTTGGTGGCTACTTTTGAAGCCACCTTCAAAGACCCTGCTCTATGCAAGGACACTTGAGCCACCTTTTCCAAGAGTATAGTGAAATATTTTCAAGGTCATATGCAACTTCACACAATTTCAATTCTATTCTGTCGTCCAGGATGGGTGGCGCATGCGTGTCGCCGCCGCCAACATTTTCATTCCTATTGCATAATTTACATGGGGAGCCAAAAAGTTGTAAAAAAAGAGAAAAAAAAAATGGTTATCGGGCTGAAGCAGTGTTTCGTCATTTCGACTTTTTCCTCCAGGCAGCAGTTCCCACAGTTACAGAACCTGAGTATTCATCGCTACCCTAGTTATGATGTAATCTCAGTCGCTAGGTTATTCTTAGCTAAGTAACTTGGACGTTTCTTCGGACGAACTCTAACCATCGCCATATCACCCCCTCTCTGGATATTGTCCAAACACTAGCGTCCGCCAGCTATGAGCAGTCTAATCGATTTTTGTCAAAGCAGAAGAAACATTCTTGTACTTTGGGTTCATTCATCAACAGTTCGCGTCTCCCCATGTGAAGGGGTGTACGTCCGTACAGTGGATGGAGAACGGGGCATAGTCACTAGCCACTAGTCAATGAGCCAAGAGTGGGTGCAGTGATCATGAAAAAGGGAGAAAGGATTTCTGGATAGTACACCATGAGGAATCCACTCTTGGACGGACGTGCGTAGCGTTTTTTCTCGATAAGCATGATGCGTACAATAGGATTACAATGCCTCGATTTAACACTCACGTCCGACTGCTAAGAGCTTGAGGGGGTGGATGTAATCCGTGGGATTTTTTTCAACATGATGATTTCAGATAAAAAAAAATCCAATTGACTTTATATTTGCTTGAAAAGGGGCGCGTCGGCATCTTTGTCGCGTTGTGTGTGCTTCACTTGGCCTCAATCCCGTTGGAAATCTGCGTACACACATTGCAGTGTTAAGGGGAGAAAAAGTAGAGAAGTACATGTTGCGTGTAGTGTACGACGGTGGTTAGTTACATGCTGAACTCAGGGACATTTTGTTTTTGTAGTGTTCGACACTTAGCATTTTTTAGCGTTCGCTTGAAAGGCTTCGTTGGCACCGAGCAGGCCTGATTACTTTTTTTTTATTTTGTCCTTTGTTATATTAGGGGAAAAAGACAAACGATTCCAATTTAATTGGCAGAGTAGCTCGGGACCATTTCCCTCGGGATGTTCGATTGATTCTGTTGAGCAGCTTTGACCTAATTTTCGAATTCGCAGATGGTTTCCTTATTGGCAGATAAATATTTGATTGGCCTCTCGGAAGGCAGTAAGAATAACTACTTCATTCCTTACGTTCCTACGGTAGCCGGGTCTTTACACCGGGACGACCCGTTTTTCAACGACCAAGAGCTGCCAAACCCCGTCGATGCAAGAAGCACTGCAGTATTCGAAGCATCGCTACCACAACAACAACAACTTCATTCCTTAAGAATATCAACTTTGCCTTAAGCTCACATAACGCGTTAACTACATAACTTTAACTTCCGTAATGCGTGAACTATCCGCTTCCCTTTCCGCCTGTGTGCACCTGACCCGTACCCTCAGCTTTCTATTTGATATTGTTCCGGGCCAGGAAAATCTTAAAATTCGACGAAGACAGGAGTTGCCTAAAACTTGCTAGCTTGCTTATAACACTAACACCTCAACTCTACTCTTTAATTTTAAGATCCCCCTACAACTTACGTTAATATTGAGTTGTGGAACAAGTTCTGCGGTTTTTTTTGCATTAAACATTTTCATATGTCTGGCAACACTGTATGTACTATTTATATCTTGAATCGTTATCCACAGGTTAAAAGGTTGTAATGAACCACCTGTAATGAACCATATTATGGTCTGGTAGTGCTGCTCCCACCGGCACCTGATGAGTAGTGATCTGTTGGTGGTACGAAACCAGAGGCCGAGGGTCCCATTACACCCGGACCCAGGTGCGACCGCGTAAAGGACAGGGGCAACGAACAGCGGAAACCCCGCCCACATCTCCCGAAATGAGCTACAGCAAGCATAGGCCGCTGCTTAGCTCGTTGAGGGGCCTTTTCGCTTCGCCAAATGGCACGGCCCAACCTCCACGATCATCATGCAACCTTAGGCTTCGTCCCCACAGGCATCTCCGGATGCCCACTAAACCGTCCGCTCCATATTTTGGTTCCCGTACCGGGAATAGAAAAATAGTCGATAAAGATGGAATGGTTGGCGGACGGATCAGACGCCCACGCGGTTGCACCTGGGTCCGGGTGTAATGGGACCCTCGGCCTCTGGTTTGTACCACCAACAGATCACTACTTATCAGGTGCTGCTTCGATCTGCCGGTGGGAGCAGCACTACCAGACCATAATATGGTTCATTACAGGTGGTTCATTACAAGGGTTATTGAGTGTACGTAAACTTGATCAAATCTATTAGTTTAATTTAATTTGTTTTATACGTAAAAAAGTGATTAAATGGAAGAGAGAAAGGTTCATATTAGACACGTTTTTTTTTTGTTCTTGTACAACAAAGGTGTGAAAAAGGCAACATATGCCCAACAACAGATATGCGCTGTGAACGGTGAGGAAGCCGTTAGTGAGGACACTTGTCAGAGGTGGTTTTCTCGCTTCCGTTCCGGAAATACGGATTTAAACGACTCTCCCCGCACTGATCGCCCTGTCGCCGTTTAAAACGATGTAATCTTGGACCTCATCAAAACCGATCGGCATATAACAACTCGCGAGATCGCAGAAAGGTCCAGCATTGATCATTCAATCGTCTCAAAACGACGAAAGCAGTTTGAAGTCGTAAAAAAGTCCGACGTGTGGGTACCCCATGAGTTGTCCATGTTAAACCGAATTTCGATTTGCAAATCTCTACTTAAAGAAGATAACGGCGGATGAGAAATGGGTTGTTTACAAGAACATCAAACGGAAAAAATCGTGATGCTCGCCCGGAGAATAATCCACAATCGTTGCAAAGGCGGAAAAAGTGTTGCTTAGCATTTGGTAGGATTACAAGGGTGTAGTCTACTAGAACTTCTTCCCCGCGGTCCAACTATTGATTCGAGGAAGTATTGCACTCAGCTGGAAAAGCTGTAACGAGCAATAGCCGAAAAACGTCCGGAATTGGCTAACAGGAGGGGGGGTCGTTTTTCATCACGACAACGCCAGAGCCCATACTTTTGTGGAAACGAAACAAAAGCTACAGAGCTTCGGCTAGGAAGTAATGCAACACCCGCCTTACTCACCGGATCATGCGCCGTGGGATTACCACCTTTTCCAGTCTCTTCAGAATCATTTGGATGGAAACCGCCTTGAATCTGTGGTAGACATCAAAAATGACCTTGATGAGTTTTTCCGCAAAAAGCCACAACGATTTTATGAACGTGACATCATGCTCTTGGCAGAAGGTTGTTGAAATGAACGGACAATATCTGGTTGATTAAATGCATTTGGAAGAATAAAATTTTTTTGTCTTATTTTGGTGCAAAAAACCGCAGAACTTTTTACACAACCCAATATATGTAGGCTGCCTTAATAATAGCCACAAGCTTCTCACGGATGCTTCTCCTGCGCAAAGGCGCCTATATATATTCCCGGTTCAAACTGCCTTCTCGAAATCAATGGAAAGCAAGTGAAGCGGAGAATCGTACTCAACACAATTCGAAAGATATTTGTGATCAACACAGGAGAATTTGGGTCGAAATTCGGGTTGCTCCTCACCAATTGTGCTTTCAAATGGTCCTTTAATCTTTCCAGGACAAGTTTAGCCATTTGTTTTGACAACTGCAGAGAGGACGCAAAATGCATCTCCAATTATTGTAAAACTCTCCAGTTATTTCGCATCGCCGGTTTTAGACTTTCTGGTTGTATCGCTCTGATTTCACTTGCCGTAACACCCTGTATATTATCTCACCTGTCGTCCTTAACCCTTACTTTATTTCTCAGAAGATACATGGTAGGAAAGTTGGTGGTTTCGCCATGTAATTTGATAGGACAAAAGGTCAGCAATTGAAAAGGTCGCTTTAACTCGTCAGTTAAAGAAGACAAAATAAATATTTGGCAAATTGTTCTAAAGTAATGAATATTTTTGTGAATTTGCAAAAGAATCGTGTTGGAGGCCAATGTAAACTTGATCCAGAAATAAGTGAAGTAAAGAAAAAAAAATCTTGGCTCGTTCTAGACAACCCACCAGAAAAAAAAGAAAATCAAAGTTCCACAAATTGCACCTTCGGTCTCGGGCGACGATGTACAAAAAAGAACGACCGCAACCCAACATTTCTGTAACGATGAAAAGTAAAAGTTTTCTGTGTAGGTGGACATTTTCATCACAGCGTGAGAGAATAATGTACAAGGTTTTTATGATTTTCCCATCCCCTATATCATTACTCTTCCTACCAATCGACGACGGCAAGGATAACGAAGACGGGAGGAACTTTGGGAGTTGGATCAACGAAGAACAAAAGTAATGGCCATCTTAAATCCTTCCTAATAATGCAAAGTCCTTTGGCATTTCAGGATTTCTGCTGTTTCATCAACCGAAAGACAAGAGTGTGGTGAACGTACATAAGACAAACTGAAACGATAAATTAAAGTGGGATTATTTGCGTCCACATGCCCAGTTGTTCTAGTTTTCAACATTTATTAGACGATCCATTGGAGAGAGGTGAAGGATGTTGAATATGATTGGCAGCTTGTCGGATTTGACTTTATCGATTATGGAAGATCCAGACAGAATTTATTTATCGGATATTTGATAGCTTGGAAGCAACTTATTGTTCTGATTTTTGTCGGTGTCGTGGCTGTCGATGAGGCTTATCGAAATTCTGCGAGTCTCCTACATAAAAACGATGCAACGAAAACTGGTCCAACTATTTTGTCTTCGTTTATGGTTCTTGGAAGAAGACGAAGAAATCGAGAGTAATTATGTAAATTAGGAAAACGAAAATTATGGACCTTTGGAAATGCTGCTCTATTACACAATACATATGTAACTAATTTGTTAAGTAGAGCGATCTTGTAAAAAAACATTATTTTGAAGAAGGAGGAGTATTTAAAAGGCGTTAAAATGAGTTTTGTACTAAAATATGTTTTTATTACTAATAAATACAGATTAGCAAGTTAAGATTTAGTATTTTAAAATGTGTTAGGTTTCTTGCACGTTGAAGAAGACGCGTTCAGGATGTCAGTTAGTCATCATTTTATGGTTCAAAGAATCATTAAACTTTCGGAACATTCCTACTTGACCGGGCGAAGCATAGTGGTTCGCGTCTTTGACCAATAGTGGATTTTAATTTGAGGGGATTTCTCACTCCCCTTGCGTGGGCTCCGGTCGCGAAGCTGCTTAAGGGGTTGCAACCCTCAGTATACGGCTCTAGAACGCTCGTTGCGCTCGCTCTATTTCCCACAGCGGTAAATTCACTATTAGCCAAGGCGCAATCCACGATGCCCGCTGAAGGAGGAATATACCAAACTTTCTAATTCATTCTTCTCCTTGGTTCCGTTAATCGAGGTTTTATTTTCCTTCCCGGTAAGGAATTATAAAAATTCTCCCTAAATGCAATAAAGAGAATTCTTCTAATATTCGCGAAAGAGGAATGTTCCGTATTTTCGTTTTCTAATGCCCGTACCACATTATGCGGGATTCGCCGAGTCACGAGCCAAGTGGATAACACATTGTGCACACCCAAGCACCTCTCTCGTCTCTCCCGTCCAGCGACTCATCGGGTGAATAAAATGCTCTACGAGTGCTTGCTCGGCATCCGTTGCATTGGATGAAATTCGTTCGCTCGTAGGTGTTTGGATGTGCACGACGTGTTATCTATCCACTTGGCTCGTCACTCAGCAAGTCCCTCATAATGTGGTATGGACATTAAATGACACCACACTCTTGGGTGTGTACGGTTAAATTGGATTCTATTGTTAGTAAAAACATTATGCGGTCGCTAACCATCTTACTTTCATCCCCGCCTTCCCAAATATACTCGTGTCAAATTTTGTTATCCCAAGTGACGCTACTCTCCGTGGTTCGGTTAAACGGGGTTTTACTGTATTCGGCATCATTGTGGGCTCACGAACAACCTTGTTTTCCTTCCCGAACTCCAGATTGTACATCCGAAAATTGCCGCTTGAAATAACGCCACCCTATTGGTTCGGTTAATAGAGGTTTTACTATATGTGGTATCATTTTGGAGCCGCGAACGACCTTATTTTTCACAAAAACTAGGCCCACGGTATCAAATCACGGTTCCATTGGCATTACCAAAACAACTAAGTGCACGATTTCCGAACTTAGTTTCTCTCAATATGTTGAGCGCCAAAGAGCTGTCAATACAAAAAAAAAAAACAGTTTAAAAAGAAATCGCTTGATTGACCACACTATATTGTATTTTTATTAAGAATTTTGTTTTTACAAAATGTTTTTCCTTATCATTCAAAAAATTAATCACCCCATTTAAACCGTGTGTAACAGGATGCGCGGTAGGAATAAAATCCTTAAAGCCTTGGCCGGTAGCACCTGGGGCAAGGATAAAGAAGTCCTATTGGTCACATACAAAGCAGTCGGAAGGACAGTAGCCAACTAGGCGGCTCCAATGTGGTCACAGAACCTCCGTGACACACAATGGAATAACATTCAGGCTTGCCAAAACGCCGCTCTCCCTACTGTGATTGGCTGTCTCTTGATGTCATCCTAGGACCACCTGCATCAGGAAACAATGATGATGCCCCTAAGGGACCACAACAAGCTTCTTGCGAAACAGTACCTGGTGGGTTGTTACTGGAGGGAACACCCCAACACCGACCTCATGGACAAGACACCGCCACCAAGACATGTCAGGCGTGATTTGAGGGACCTTGAAAGAGACGTCCACAGGTACAAAAGGGTTCCCTTTGACAACAACGCATACAGATCAGTCATCGCATCGCAGCAATACATCATGAGGAGGTACAAACATCAATTGCAGGACTAGGTCCAAATAGAGTTCTCTCGATACAACTACCAGCCATTTTTTCCGATGAGAGAATACTTCCGAGAGCAGCGAGAAGGACACTTGTCCAACTTCGGTCGAGCAGGTGTTCGCGTTTTAACTCCTACCTACATATCTCGCATTGACCGGGATGTCATGAACACATGCCCTGCCTGCAATGGTACACCTCACGATGTGGACCACATTTTTAACTGCCCTGCTGCACCCACACACCTGACCCCCAGGTCGTTGTGGGAGAACTCCGTAGAGGCAGCTATCTTCTTGTCGCTTAACACCGAGACAGACGAAGAACAATGACAACATGTAACACACTCACACAACGAACTTCTGACCATTGCTACAACAACAACAACAACAACCATATAAAGTAAAGATGAGAGGGTAGAGAGGGAGTAAACCCTCTCTTCGTTTTCTCCCCCACCACCCGTCCTCTATTCTATTAGAATAATGCCACAGTTTTCTCCGGTTTGTCGTTAAGTTGACTAATGGGATAGGATGTGTATGCCACCAACATATTGTATATCATTCGAAATTTCTTATATGCCAACGGAACGTCAACTAGGTCGTAGGACTAGTTGACGCGGTATACCCCACAAGGGATTAAGGTAAATTTGTATAATAGTTTTGAAGAAGGATGAGATTGTCGGAAGAAAGTAGACTAACGTCGAAGGAGGCACTAAGTGACTTATTCAAATACACATATGAAATGAGATTTGGTTGACCATTGACCAACTATGACTATGATAAATATCCGTCAGGGCGAACCGATGAGTCCAGCTAGTTGCTAGTTGCAGAAGTCACATCCGTTCGGCTGCCCAGTTCGTCTGTAAGCTCGGCCACATGTTGTCGAACACGAATTCGAACTCGAACAACAGTATGGTCTTTACTTCAGATTTGTGTAAAGTTTTTTGAGCCATTCGCTTGAAGATCACCTTTCCTCAAGCGCTGTGTTAAGATTTCCTCCGAATGACTCAAGGCTTCACACAAATCTGAAGAAAATTGTCCACTGAGACCAATTTAGCGTTCGGCCGGGTTAATGTACGCTCAGCTTTCTGGCATAAGATAGCTAATGAAAAGCATGAGGGCATACAACCAACGATTACAATGAGGACGGAAAATACAAGTCAAATGCCCTACTAAACTGCTGTGTAACATGATAACTTGGGCCGAATTGGAAAATTATCAATTACCTTTGTACTTTTTTTTTTCATGTTGACTCATCAACATTAACATTTTTCATTCAATAAATTTGGTCCTATTGAGGCTAATAAAATTGAATTGGCTTTGGTCGACTTTTTTCGCGGTTATTTTATCAATTGTTTTTGGTATATAGATTAATGCTTGTAACTGGTATTCGATATGCAGAACACCGTATTTTCTGGAATTGCAAATTCAACTACATACATTTCCGACAGATTACTGGCACGTACAGTATGGACATTCTCTGCAAACAAATCAAGTCAAGGGCCTGGTATATTCCTATCTCACCCGGGGACGCATCATGGTTCGCGCCTTGGCTAATAGTGGCTTTACCGCTGTAGCGTATAGAGAGATCGTAATAGGGCGGTATACTGAGGGTTGGAGCTCGCGTAGCGAGCGGAGCCCACGCAAG
Source organism: Chloromyia formosa (assembly GCA_964017055.1). NCBI lineage: Eukaryota > Metazoa > Arthropoda > Insecta > Diptera > Stratiomyidae > Chloromyia > Chloromyia formosa. Next base: position 25,858,753 of record OZ024815.1, on the reverse strand, counting down.
AGGGAATGCGAAATCATCTCAATTTAAAAGACGCGAATTACTATGCGTCGCCGGAATAGTTGGAATGTTCCTGAAATATGAATTATAGCTCTGATAAAAAATGTATAGAAAACATGAAAACACCATTCATTCATACACTAGCCTTTTTTTCTGCAATATCAGATGTAATATTTGCAACAAAAGAACATCATAGTTTCTGGTGTTTTTTATCATGAGAAATGCAATTTAAAGATATGTTCATTTTCAGTTTAAACTGTGTTTCTATTTTTATGGTTGTTGCTGATAGCACTTTGGGCGTCAATTCATTGTGTTGATAACAGCTTTTGAGTCAGATTGTTGTGTATTGAATTTTTAAAGAGTTGTCGGATATTGCACCCGTCGGTGTCGGTTGAAGACGGCCTTCACATGAGTTTGACGTTGGTAATGCTTTTTTTTGCGTATAAAAAATATTTTTGCTTTTCCAGAGTTAACAGTACATATTGTTCAATAATTATGAACTCATCTTCATCATCATCGAAAAATCGAATTCTGCTCTTCAATAAGGATGTTTGTGTGTTCGAGGTGTAGGTAGATCTAGCCCTGTTCCTAAAACAGTCTTCTGTTAGTACCGGTCCCGAGATTCCCAAGTACCCGTTTCGAAAAAACCGAATCATTAAAAAAAACGGCTTATGGTCATAAAAACCGACTCATGATCGGTAAAAAAACCGACTCATTAAAAACCCGATTCACCAAAAAACCAACCGACTTGTTAAATACCGACCGGTTCCGACTAGTTAAAAACCGACTCATTAAAAAACCGATTCATCAAAAAACCGACCAAATACTCGAAAACCGACGGGCTCATGGTTAAAAATACCGGGTTTAAACCCGACTCATTAAAAGACCGATTCACCAAAAAACCGACCGGCTCCGATGAGTTGAACACCGGTTTTTTGGTGAATCGGTCTTTTAATGAGTCGAGTTTTAACCCGGTTTTTATAACCATGAGCCGGTCGGCTTTTAACAAGTCGGTTTTGAGTACTCGAGTACTCGGTCGGTTTTTTTGGTGAATCGGTTTTTTAATGAGTCGGTTTTCAACCCGGTTTTTTTAAAACTATGAGCCGGTTTTTTTTAATGATCCGATTGACCGCTAGGAAAACCGGTTTTCTAAAAACCTAAAACCGGTTTTGAAATTTTAGGACCAAACAGGTCTAGGTAGATCTTGCGACGAATAACGGCTGTTATGTACATGCATATTTGCAAAGTGTTGGCAAGCACGTTATCGGTCTTGTTTGAGATGGATTGTACACTGTTTGCTGAATCAAAGAAGACCAGCTTCCCGAACTACAAATTTTTATTTCTATTGTATATATATATATTTCGGGAGCGACTTACCCCCTTCTTCAGTACACAAGCTACTAAACATAATGGCAAGATACAGGTCATGATATCCGTATACGTTACAAATTACTTTACTTTTAAGGGCGGGTAGATGAGGCCTTAAACTCATTTTATTGCATCTCCTATCGGTTTATGGACCTTTTCTACCTGCTCTTTTACAATTCTTCGCGGCTAATCTAATTAATTTTGAGGGGCAGTTTCCTTGATCCGTGTTCAGTATTCGCCTCGTGTCTTCTCACATGATCTCCAAGCCCTCCAATGTCACGAAGTGGATTATTCTAGTAGACAAGCTTCCAGCATCAAGCATAGTACTAAGGTCTGCTTTTTTTTCGTTCGAACGAAACATTTTCGCTCTCTCAGTACTAACATATTTCTTTCTAAGAAAAAAGTATCCACATCATTATGACCAATTTTCACGCGAAAACAATTACTTTTGCACTTCATTTCACTCGAAAACCGGTCTTTTGATTAGAAGGGAAGTTCAAGGTTCGTGTAGAGCGCCGCCGATATGTGCTGTGTGCAAAGTTTACACTGTCACTTTTTCGTGAGACATTTTCGCACAAAAAGGTTAGTACCAGCTTTTAATCTGAAAGATGAAATGTTCATCGCTGTTTTAATGTGGTTAGGTTGGTAATTAAATAAAAAACTGTCTGTGCTAGGGAGCAGTGTTTAGGCGTTCCGTTATAGAATTTGCATCTAAGCCTAATTGGCTTTCTTCTATCGAAAACCATTAAAAGATCTTCAACCAAATTGTCAAAGAAGCAGTTTCATGGTTGTGTTTATATTGGTTTTTAGGATATTTATAGTCCCTTCATTACAAAATCAGACTACAAAATACATTACATATTATTTTAACCACATGCTTTCGTGTTGAGAATTCACGGTATTTGACTCATATTCATCAGCAGGCCGCCAACATAATGTCAACGTTTCACCACACAATTTGGTTGGTTGCCTGCACAGTCTATCATAACCATTTATCGCTTTTTATGGAAGAACGTCGGGACAAAAATCATTCTGGCTTTATGTTTCGTTGATGGTAGCTGCGAAATGGAAAATGGCCTTGCACGGTTTCAGTTTCCGACAGCAATATCTGATTTGCTTACATCTACCCAAATTTGCTAGGTAAATGTGAATGAGGTCGACTGTTGCTGGCGGCCAACACTTCGTGTTAGGCGATAAAGGGCCAAATGGTTAACGGTTTACGAGTGAACAACTGAGGGCGGATGACCTTTGAGTGAAATCGATTTTTTTTAATTGCACTTTTTTCACTTTCATTCTTTCGGTGGGGTTTGCGAATATAAATTACGTAAAATCTGTATTAGGCAATTAAGTCATGGTAACTTTTAGTAAAATATAGAAACGATTTACTTATACATCATTTAAAAAAAAAAACTTAAATCGGAATTTGATGCGTGGAATACACAATAATAAATTCCGTTTTTAACCGTTAGTCAAAAGTACAAAACCGCACCTCTGAGCTTTCCCAGGTTCCAATCGGAACAACCTATACTGCTAATTTCAAAGTGCAGAATGGATTGAAATTGGTGCACACAGTCTACACCACACCATTTGTCGTGGTATTCTCAGGACAAAATACTATTTACAAATTTTTCGATGTTTTTAACCTTTAGCTGCTCTTGGCATTTTAATTGTCATTACTACTTTGTAGTATTCATTAAACAACAAGACTAGGTTTTTATGCTTGACTTTTGACTATACGGCTGCATAGTCAGTTTCGTTGTTGAATCAAACGAAAGAGAAATCAATAAGCCAACGACAATCGTCTAAAGCTCACTGACCCAAAATTCTGCATACAGAAACTTTCGCAAGTGAGTAATATATGTATATGTACATATTCGTACATAATGTAAGTAAAATAACGGAAAGTTGTTGGATCCTATATACGAATCTTAAGAGTCAAGATACGGCAAACACACAGATGCTTTTCCATGTGCTACTATTATATTACAACTCCTTATTGTGCTTGAGGACATGTTACTGCGTAAAATATTGTACCCACGTAGGAAGTAAGGATGAGAATAGATAGTCCCTTTTCTAGGGAAAGGATACGGAATCGATTTTTATTTGTGTGTTTTATCCCTTCGCCTGCTGTTCAACTATTGCTTTAAAACTTTCTTTTTGGCTGCTAGTATTCATGTGAGTTCAGGAAAATACTACCCAAACACAGTTTTTTTTTTCACCACTGCATACACTCTCAAATATTGCATTGAATCCAGTATCAATATCACTGGGCCAAACTATTCGTATTCGAATATTGAAGTAAATAATTCAACAATGAGTTCCTGTAGCTGTTAAAAGTTATTGAAGCCAACTTTCTGAGTTCAAATCTGTCTCTTTAGTATTTACCTACTCCCGAACGTGCTCTATGGCTTTGAAGTCGGTGCCTGCATAAGTCACCCCATTCGAGCAAAACAATTGTCAGTAATGAAGGTATATCAGGTGGGTCACTTTAAAGGTTGACTTATACCTATAATATTAATTCATTAATTTAAAAAGACAAATACATATTTTATGATTTAGCACGCTTCTTTAAGCGGCTCATACACTGGCCAAGGGTTGAGAAATAATCGTTCAACCATTTGACAGTTGACGACTAATTATCCTGTGTATGGCTAAGTTGTTGCGATTGAGCAACCGTTGAGAAATTTAATGTTACCGGATTAAATTTTTGACAATTGAACAACTGTTTTCACGTATGTGGCGCAATTGAACGAGTATTGCTCAACTTACTATTTTGAGTGTAGAATTCAGTGGTTGAATTTCATACAAATTTTGCGCTCTTCATCGAAGTTTGCTCCGCGAAATTAAAAAAAAAGTGAATGACTAAGTTCATATCGGACTATGAGCCCACTCAGCTGTTAAATGAGTACCCATTATGGGGTAAATAACTCGGTTGAGCGTGTTGCTGATCACATACCTCTGCACAAAAACCGTCACGATCTAGAAAATGAGATGATGCTAACTCATCTTGAGGCCGTGGTTCAAATTGGACTGTTGCGCCAGTTATTTTTTTTATTTAAGTTCATATCACACAACAGTTGGCATACTGTTGCCAATTTGTTTTATGAACTCTCTCCACTGGGTTTTTGATGGACGCAACATGCTGTGAAAAATGTCATTTTCTCCATCACAAAAATTTCTCCGCTGGCTAGGACCAGCATATGATGACAATCCTGAAATGACACTCGCGCTGTCATATTCATACGATTTTTCGACAGTAGTCAGTTTTGAACTGGAAATTTGACAATTGATGGATGACTAGATGCGAGTGCAGTTCAGAATACAACAACGTGTTGCAATGCTGCTTCGATACTGTTGCCACAGCATGTTAAGACTCCGCTGTGTGTTATGAACTTAGCCATTGACTCGCGGCCCAAATTGACTTGAAATTGTCATATGCTCGACGAATTTGACACCGACCGTTGCTCAACTCTGTTGTTGAGTGAAAAACAGAGTGTCAGTTATAAGTATTCCCCTTTCGTTCCGAATCGGAAAATGGATACTAAGTGTAGTAAAGTATTGTACTTAATTTCGGAGACCTTTTTAACGGGAAGGTTGTAACTATGAAAGGTGACATGGTCAGTCTCACGTACGTCCTGCATTTATACCATTAATTTTTATCATATTAATGAACTGATTCATAGCTGAGTCGACTGCAGGCCGGTAAGAAAAGCAACTGTTTGAAAATGTTCGTGACAATAATCGAACTTGCTATCTCTCGCTTGGTAAATCGAGTTACCGCGCCCGATACTTCAAATAATCGAATTGGACTCATGTATGTATTGGTCACTATCGCTGCTGCTGACCTTATTCTCCAACTAAATTCCTCAGCAGAATTAAAATTACTTATTCATCAGTGATTCACAAATCGAACATGGAGTGTAAAATTTTTCCACCATTCCTTGTAGTTTCACTGCAGTGATATCAGGACGATGCTATTTCTGAATTTGCTGCACAGAAGTCGAGCCAGCTTCGGGGAATTTCTCAAAGTATATTTACGAGGAACGAAACCAAGAAAATATCGGAAGTATGAAACTACCACAGAGAATATTATTACATTATATTGGATCCTCTGGTCCGCACAGCGCACATGGATTCAGTACATGCATACTCGTATATGCAGGAAGAGACCTTAGTTGTATTTATACGAGTCTGTATACGAGTAGAAGAGCTAAGATAAGGAGACACAAAAAGAACATGTTTAAATCTTATCGTTGTCATATGTTGCCTTCTCGGAAACTTTCCTTTTTTTTTACTACGGACGGATTTTCTTCTTGTATCCTTTTTGATCCTAGTCAATGCTTATGATTTTCTGTGTAATCCTTGTAGAATACGCATGAAATTTTATTTTATTTTTAAAATTCAACTTGAGCAGTTTGTGGCAGTTTTATTTTCCTTTTATGTACGGTTAGGCTGCTTTTACACGATGTGTACGAAATACTTTATTTGACGGAAGGTTTACTTTAATCGAATGAAACAGTTGAAGTGTACATTGTATGAAGATGTTCACACGGTGCTAATTCGAGAAAATCATGTAATCGAGAAATTGGTTTCTTGTGTGTGTAGATACGACACTTGCCGGCCACTGCGATTCGGTAAAGCTAGCATCCATTCCAGGCACACATGATATGCGCGAGTTTGTTGTTAAAAGCTCGAAAGCATTTTAGGCACACGCGCCATAATTTTACAACGGAGACTATTCGATAAAACCATGTGATCGAACGAACGAAGCCTATCCCAAGCCATGGTTGTGAAAGGAGGAGGAAAGCATATTTTCATATATTCTCAGGCGGTCAAACCCCACCTCGGGCTGTTGTGCCACGATGACGGTGTGGAAAATCGAATGTCACCGTGTTAAATGCTGTTTCGATTTCGAGAAAAGCTTATCCGTGAAAATATTGTGGATCGAACGGCGTCGTGTGAAAGCAGCCAAGTATACTATGAGCTAATCTAATAAAATCATGTTATCGAAAAATATAGTTTCTCGTGTACATACGTATACCACACTTGCCTGTACGATAAGGCAAATCTCGAATGCATTTCAAGGACACGTGATGTGTGCGAGTCTGTAGTGTGATATTCTTAAAAGCTCGAAATCATTTTAGGCTTTAGACTTCAGGTGCGCAAGAAAATCGAATGTCGCCGTGTGAAATGCTGTTTCAATTTCGAGAAAAGTTCATCCGAGAAAGCATCGTATCAAATAGTATAGTGTGAAAGTAGCCTTAGGATAGATGTTAATTCTGTTTCCTATAATCATATCAATATCGCTTGACCGCATGGCGGTAAATAAAAGAAATACTCGTAATAAGGTAAAAAATAAAAAATGTTTTGATCGTATCGTTTTCGTTTTATGCTTTCGGGGGTGTTATATGTTTGGGTGGTTTTTGTGTAAGTGATTTTTAAAACAAATTAAATCTGCCTTACAAGTGTACTTGGTTTCGATTTATTTATGACAAAAGGCGCCTGTTTTTTTCGTGAATATTTTAACTATGATAAAATATAAGAGCAGGAAATATCAATAAAATATATGAATTGATTTGTAAGTTATGAAATAAATAAGCAAACTTTTTCAAAGCAATAAAAAACTATTTTTACATTTTTTTTCGACATATTACAGATAATGTAAAAATGTAAATATGTATGTTTATTCTTAACCATAAATTAAAAAAAAAAAATTTTTTTTGTTCATGCGTGATATCCTCTATTGGGGTGGTAGTTTTTTTTACCGCCCATGTAATTGGAAGCAGTTTCTTTTTCGATTCATACAGAGAGGCACGTTACATCGAGAACACTTCCACATTGATCGTTGTTTATTTTACTTGCTCCTGCAATGAGCACAGCGGCGCGAAGATGTTCTTTCTGGCAAATGTCCAGTTGATTGAACTGATGAATGGTTTTTTTTCCGTCGAATTTGCGTTAGTGAAGTTTTTGGCCACTTTTTTCGTGTTGGTAAGGAAATACTTGTCGAGTAAGTTATTACGTCCAATTTGAAGTCCTTAACGACTCCTTCATAATCGTTAAACCTGGCTGTGATGAAAGCGTTCACCGAAGTGACGTCAGGAAGTGGTAAAAAATTCGTGGCCATCACTTCTTGCTTTTGCGATCTAGATCGTAATACTTTTTGAGCTGGTCAAGCTTATCGACGTGTTCATGTGGAGATTGTAGTCGTGTATGATCCCTGGACATTGGACAATCTGCACTCTTCGATGAAAACCTCGTCTTTAAACTTCACTCACATTGTGAGGATCGTGGAAATTGGATAGCAGCATAGTAACGGATTTCCTATCCATCCACTTCAAATAGAGTCCAGTATTATTGTACTAACTTGCAAATCGAAATCACCTCTGGATAAATATGTATCGTACGTCAAATCGTTGGACAAGTGTTTTCTTTGGCTTGGACTGTTCAACGAGAAGATCGTGGGAGTTGAAATAATTGTCAAAATATGATTTATGATTTTGATGGGTTATTATAACTGAGGGCAGATTCAAAACAATTCTTTCTCCCATATTTTTTGTTATAGTATTGTGTTTCTTGCCGGTGTATAATTCGAAATTATATATGTAACCGCTTTTGTCACATACTATAGCATCCAAATTTTGTATCCTCGTTTGATGGGCTTCTTGGTATACTATATATTGCTTCAACGTGCTTCTTCCTTTGAACTTTATCATCTCTCGTCGATGGCTACGTAAAAACCAACATCGAAGCACTGTTTGGAATCTTTCTAATAACATATCCAGAAAAGGTTGTATTTTATACAACTTAATGTAATTGGGTGAACCTCTTTGGGATATGATTGACGTGTCATTCCAATAAATGTTATTCAATATCCAGCTAAATCTTCTTACTGGCATCAAATTCGGAATGAACATATGCAGCTCAGTAACCAGTTTGCCATTTCTCACTATGCATTTCGTCAAAATAAAATATTTTTTTAGGCAAATTCGTGTTCTGACTCCGACGATTATACCTTACGCCATGAAAAATTCATTCGATTTGTTTGTAAACTTTTACTGAACTAGTCTTCTTTCTGAAAATTTTAGGTTCAATGACTTATTTTCTTTCGTTTAAACAGATTACGATTAATAGAACGATTATAAAAATGATAACAAACATGGATGTGGCTTTGTGAAAGTGGTTGGCAAGAATTTTGAAGTATTGTTTGATTTTCCGAAACATAAAGTTTCGTCACAAGTCCACTTGATTTAATGATTACCTCTTTTGGTGCGGAGCAAACGCACTTTTTGGCTTGAGATTATCATTGTTTTCTTTTAAGTTTCTTAGCTGGAGCTCATACGGTTTCAATCTGTATTATCTAAGTATGGAAAATTATGATTGTAATCAATAACAATGAATTACCAATTTACATTATCAGTAAAAAGATAAAACTCACTGTTAGATTTAGATGTATGTACGCCTAGCCGGACAAAAAAACCTGCAAAAATATAGCATACAGTTTGACCGCTTTCACACTATCCGATTTCAGCCGTACGGCTGAAACTGAAACGGCGAGAATTCTATTTGATTTGTTTAGCTCTCGGTTTTTAGCCGCGACCGTGTAGTGTGAAAAGCGCGATGTTCTTCTTCACTCCACTGAAGAAAACTTCGCCGTTTCGGTTTTAGCCGAACGGCGGAAATCGGATAGTGTGAAAGCAGCCTTGAAGTTCAGATAGCACCTGCGTGTATATTATGTTTCGGATAATCAGTAATTATTTTATTCTGAAATCCTAGCATAATACAAGGTTAGTCAAATTTAGTGAAATGTCTGCAAGCAAGACAACGTACTTTGAGGATGGGCATACATACGTATATATCAATATCCGTGCTGCCACTGCGACAATCAAATCAAGGTCAAAAGAAACTAGCACTTGCACAGGACAATCTTTCCCTCAAAAGTACAAAACCAGGTCATCTAAAATACGCAGCAAACAATTATTTTCACAACGTTCTTAATTCTCTGCCCACAAGAAAGTTTATTCCATTTATTGCCTCTGCAAGCTCGGAAGTTTTTGTATGCGCATACATGTGTAATTTATGTATACAATATATACAGTCGTGGCCACAATTATTTACACAAAGACAAATTGGGATGGAATCAAAATAATTCCTTTAATTTATATAAAAACAAAATTAAATTTTTATTTAATAGCACTTTCATTTGTCGAAAAAAATTGTCCCCAAAATTCGACCGGCTTTTTTTGTGCTTAATTGCAAATTACAAGTGATTTTTAGAGAGGCTGTTTCCTGTCTACGTGCGTTAATTTTCTGAAGAATTGTTTATATTGTGTGCAACTTTACCACTTCATCATTGTTAAGTAATTATGAACTTTCCAAAGAACACCTCAATAAAATTTCACTTCGTGAAATAAATTGAAGGAGTTGTTTTTGATTTGAGTCCAATTTTTATATAACTTTGTCATGAAGTTTGCAACGCACAGAAGGAAGCATCTCCGACCATATAAACTATATATTTTATATTCTTGGTCAGTATGATGAGACGAGTCGATTAAGCTTTGTCCGTCTGTCTGTTTCTATACAAACTAGTCCCTCAGTTTTAAAGCTATCGAGCTGAAATTTTGTACAAAGCCTTCTTTCTATTGCACGCTGTATCTATGTCGGAACCAACGGAATCGGACCACTACGTCATATAGCTACAACCGGTTCAAAAATTCGTCTTTGTGAGAAAAACTTTTTCATTTCTAAAGATATCTTCTTCAAATTTCATACTTATCAAAAAAGGCTTTCGTCAAATTATATTCCCATTTGGTTGAAATTGGACTACTCTATCGTATAGCTGTCATAGGAACGATCGTTCCAAAATCAAGTTTTTGTTAGAAAAACTTTTATTTCTAACTGTATCTTTTTCAAATTTTCACGCTTGTCAATAATATAATATAATATCTTCAGTCAAATCATATTCCGGAATTTGGTTGAAATTGGACTACTTTATCGTATAGCTGTCATAGGAACGACCGTTCCAAAAGCAAGTTTTTGTTAGAAAAACTTTTTTATTTCTGATGATGTCTTTACCAAATTTCATATTATTCAATCATATTGACTGCCAAACCAGGTTCCCAAATTTGGTTGAATACGACCTACTATTTCATATACCTCTCATAGGAACAGTGAAATCGGAACAAGTTTTACTACTAATTTCAAAATGGCAAATGCACCTTAAGACACAACGAAGGTATCATACCTTCGGCAAGCTAGCCGAAGGCTAGCTTGTTCTTTATGATTTTCTTTAGGCGAGTTCTTTTGCTTATCTATCTAGAGTAGGGTAACGAACACGCATTAGTGTCACCACACGCTGTCGATCTCGAACTCGAACCTATTACAAATGTCCTCTGAATAGCTCAAGACACACACACTTCACATAAACGTGAAGAAAACCGGTCCACTTGTACCATGTTCGAGTTCGAGATCGTGTTCGACAGTGTATGGTGATACACAAATAGCAAGTCGCTGTTGTTTGTGTAATCCGTGTTCGTTATCCTACACTACCTTCTGTGCCTCTTGTGTAAATAATCGTGACCATGACTGTATGCATATTTATTATGTCGCAACATCTAAAAGAAAAAATGGAATTATGGTGGACTCCGGTGAAAAGAAGCTGGCGGCTTAATGTCTAGCAGAGAGTCGAGCGGAGAGAATTAGGGCGAAGAGTCAATAAAGGATGCTACCAACATTGCTCAATGTGGGAAATTTGTGTGGCGCCCGTTGTAAATGACGTCAATTTAAAAATCCTCTTTGGAGTAGGAAGGTCTTGAAGTTATACGTACACTACCATTTTCATCATTGCTTATACAAATGTTTTATTGCGTATTTTCGTTAAAGTATAGCGTAGCATGTCATTTCCGAGAAAATTATTATTATAGAGGAAAGTTTTTTTTTCAGTTGCCAGGACGATTTGAAGGCAGATTTGTAGATATAGTATTATGATGAAATATTACACTAATATTGGGACTCTTATATAGTAATTATTTCTTTTAAGTGCGAGTATATCAATGTATCTGTAACTAGGGTGATCAGGTTTGAATATCGAAAATCAAGGACACAATTCCCCCATATTGGGTGACCCAATAGGTATTACCACATGACATAAATTCAAAACCACGTAACATCCCTTATTTTCGATTTCTTGGCCCATAAATTGCACTAATAAGCGAGGAACTTGAATTTTTTTTTGGAACGTTCTGAAGGTGTGCTGAACACGAAACCCATGTTTTCCCACAATAATTTTGCTGGACAGCCCTTTTTTTTACCAAAATAACGGTTTTTTTTTCAAACCTTTGAGGAGTTATTTTAACACAACTATAGGCGCCTTTTTTGTATTCTAGTAGGGAGATTGGTAGCTGCGTGTGGTGAGGTGTCAGTTTGATGTCTCGTCATACCCTACCAATCATGTGTGGGAGACTAATTGGAACAGCTTCAGCTTGTTCCGTCCTGTTTATCGCGTTACGTTAACAAGATTGCTGTTGGTCTGGTCTTGTTGACTACTGTTTAAAGTCATTGTTGTAACTTCGTTCAGCAGTCGGGTCTAGTGCATTGATGCGGTGGGCAAACTGGATCCTTCATCCCATCCGAACAACAATCGCCAAATTTGGCGCCTGGGGTGCCTAACATTGATTGCGGGTGGCTTTTGTCTTAGCTAATATTTTTTCGTGGCCACAACAACTGGTTGACAACTTATCCAAAACTCGTAGCGAGTATAATATTTTACGTCCCGTGGATGTTTAAAATTTTTTTCTGGTCGATATAATATTTTCAGTGTGATTTTTACGATCTCGGGTGGCCACCCTATTCCCGCATAAAATTTATTGAAAAGTGATAGGAAATACGCTTGATTTAGGGGGGGGGGGGGGACTTCCGCTATAGAAATGGAGTAGTGAAAGCAAACGGCTCCGCGGTGCGTCTGAACAACAGCCATTTTTTTTTCGGATTTTCTTTTTTTTTTATTCCGTCAACTTTTCTTTTTGCTCGAGTTTCGCAGATCACTTCTGAATCCTGTGCGCATTTTAGACGAGTTATAGCGTTATTCGTGCGCGAATCACTTTAAGCATTGGCTGCATTCAGGCAGCAAGTACCGCTATGTATCAAAATATCCCTCCACTACACATTTGAGGAGCCGCTACTTGTCACAACACTTGTTTCGTGATTGAACAGCTACATATCAAATATCTTTGACAATTGTCTGACAGAATTTCGCAAGTGAGTTATTTAGTGCATAGTTTGTGTTTATATTTAAAGGTCGCCACATACTTGCGTCCATTTGGACGCGGATCAAAATAGGCGCGCTCTAATAATCGCGATTTGATTCATTTAGTACGCAAACAAATGTCACTCATGTGGTAACGTACATACCAGGCGTGAATTGTCAAATGTAGCCAACTCCATTCCCAGAGCGCGTGAACAATTTTTGTTACGAAGGGGAAGTAGCTACTCAAGAGCGGATTAATTAAGCGATGCAATCACGAGGCGGAAAGGTCGGAGCGCTACGACACGCTACATATCCTATCCACCCATTGTTTCAGTGTTTAGACTTAAGGAAATTAGAAGCGTGATTACACCTTGCAGCCTCCTCTTCTTTATTTGAAAATCTTTACACTATATGTTTTTAATGCGAAATGCTCTGATCGGCGTTTCTGGTTCCCAATGATTCAAATCCAGAGGCGAAATAATGAAGAAAAAAAACGTGAAAAGCAAAAAAAAAAATTAAAAAATGGAGACATTACAATACAGGTGAAAATACACAATCATTAATTAAAATCGACTAGATTCGATGAATCATATAACTCTTCGGCTCCCGGGTTGGAAGCAGCCGTTAAATCAGTTGCCAAAAAAGAGAGCAAGACTAAATGTGCTGTTGCTAATGGTTTATTTGAAGTTTTCAATTGTTGCGCTATTTTCGATACATTTTTGTATATGGACATTGATATGCAGTCATAGTCGGTAGTCCGGATGGTGCAACAGTTAGTACGTTCGCCTTCTACGATTCGATTCCTACTGAATGCGGGAGTTTTCGATAAAAAAGGGGATTTACGTGTCGGACTATGAGCCAGCTGACAGCTGTTAAATGCGTACCCATTTATGGGGTAAATAACTCGGTTAAGCGTGTTGCTGATCATCCACCTTATCTTTAGCTTTCTGCGATTAATTTGAGTATGTGATTGTGGACCATTCAAAAAACAACCTCATATGATCAGTCATAGTTGAACTAATGACAAATGCTTCTACATGAAACCCGTAATGGAAAAAAAGGATGAAATGCGAGAAGAAGCCGATTCAGGCCAAAGTACAAGACTTTATGCTTCCGACATACATATAAAACAGGACACATATTTTCCAATATCCCATTACAACAATCGTCCATTTATTCTTTCTTGTTCAGTAATAGGACAGCTGTGTGAAGTCAGCACTATGTGCGAATGCAATATTGGACAAAATGAAAATAAATGTCTGTTTTTCCCATCCTCGAAAATTTATTCACGAATATTTTACAGGACTGCTACATGCATACATACTTTCCCACTAATGGAGCTTTTCCAACTGTTGCTTCTGAGTGAACTGGCCGCAATATACATATATGTATATTGCGAGCATATGCATCGCCACATTTTAATGTCGGAACAATGGGCAGTACCATTCAAAACTAATATCGCAAGTAATGGCCGAAGGAATTATGAACAATTTATAACACATTGTGCACTGCAGTTGGTAGCACGCTTTCTCATTATCTTAATGAGAAAGGATCTTTTTGGAATAGTTGTCGGGGAATCATTTGAATTTGTGGACAAAAACTGTAGAGTTTCAATACGCCATGTCAAAAGTTGAGTTCTGCTTTTTGTAGATTCGATTGGGTTATGAAGAATCAAATGGATTGAGGTCACGTTAATTACATATTTGTAATTTTTGTCTGCAGTGGACAAAATGAGGGAAAAAAACATCTGTTAATGGTTGTTGGAACTGGAAAAAAGTGAATGTTTAGTGCACTAGAATTTCACTAGTTTCAGAGCAGCTAATACAAGTACACTCGTACCTATAGTCAAAGAGTGCTGTAAATGTGGACAATCTCAGTAATCCGAAGTATTTTAAGCTAGTTCATTATATTTGATATTTCATGTTCGTAATATCCAAGCGAATAAACTACAATAAGGTTGGGCTGTTATCTCCGACTAATTTAAAAATCTAAACAATGGTGACAATCCAAATTATTATACATAATTGAATAAGAAGTACTCGTACATTACTTCTATATTAAACTTGGCCCACACTATAAGATATCATCTCGACTTGAGCCCATGTTAAATTCATGAGTCGATAAGTTTAATTAAAATTAAATTAGCTTTTTTAGGAATTTTTTGGGTTTACTTTGTCGATTCGTCGACTCATGAGCTCAGCGCGTCTAAACCTCCAGTTTTATCCCAAATTAATTTCATCTGCTGTTGATGATTCGATGAGTTCAACAATAAACACATTGTACATATTACCTTCTTTCGCGCCAATTTTACATTCGGCCTAGTAAATTCGAAGGATGATTTCAGTCCCGATCAACTGAAAAATTGAAATTAATCCTATGTACAAGGTGGAGCATGTACGACACACCCCAGCTAAGTACTACTACTATGGGTCTATTGCACGCAATAGTGCAATAGCCATGACACTCGATACAAATTGAACGAGAAAATTGTATTTTTCAGGTTAAGATAGCAAAATACTCCGAGGGAGTTGCCCTATCCCACTGGCAACTAAAATAGAGAACTAAAATTGCATTTTTTTGAAAAATACTTCCAGATCATATGCTGTACTGATGGTTGGTGGGATTTTGAACTGATTGGATTTTGAATTTCGAGATTTTAAACTTTTGGGGGATTTTGAATGATGGAGTTTTAAATCACGGGATTTTGAGAAGCAAATTCTCACTATTCGAAAACCCCAGGAGGTATCGTATCAAATCCGTTGTCAGTCTCCTACCGGGCGCGTCTCCAGATGGTAGAGTTAGAGAGAAGGTAATTAAGGTCAGTCATGCAAAGACTTATGAACACCCAAGAAACGCTTGCTGCGTCGATTCACGAGTTCATAGCGTTCATGGATAGAAAAAGCAATGTTCTTCGTGTAATAAAAGATAGAAAATTTCAGGTAAAAGAGATCATTAAAAAACAGGTGGAAAAATATTTTGCAGTTTGCGTGATGTTTTTTTGAAGTTAATCGATGATTGCCCCCATTGGGGGGCAAAAACTCCTCTTCCATAGTCCTCCGCGTGGGCGCCCCCTGGAACGGCGGTGGTCACAGACCATTGCCAACCAACGTCAAGCCGCCAGTGATGGCGGTGCGATGATTTGGTTGAGGTACCCCTGTGGTGTGGGGTGTGAAAAAAATACCACGGCCTTTCCCTTTGAGGGCCTGTCGTTAAAACCGACAATCAAAGGACAGGATGTGTATGCCAGCAACTTGCACTATCCGAAATCTTTATATGCTAACGAAACGTCAACTATGCCTCGGATAAGGACTGACTCAACGGTTACGACTTTTGGCTATCGTACAATGACAAAGATTGGATTCTGGAATGTGCGTACTCTCCTGGACAATGGATCAGAAGGTCCCCAGAACGCACGATTTCTTCAATTAGAGAGTGAATTTCTGAGGTACAAATTAAATATTTTAGGAGTTAGTGAGATAAGATGGTCGAACAGCGGAGAATTCATCTCTCCAACGGGCAGCACTGTAATGTTGTACTCCGGTAAAGCTACCGGTAGTCGTCGTGAGTCAGGTGTGGGGCTCCTTTTAACCAGAGCCGCGCGAAACTGTCTCTTATCCTGGGAACCGGTCTCTGACAGGGTCTTGACCGCCAGGTTCCGGACCAAAATGAGGAACATCTCAATAATACAATGTTATGCCCCTACTGAACCCGACAATGTCTTGGCAAAAGACTCCTTCTACGAAGAACTAAACGCCGTTCAGAGCAGAACACCTAAAGGTGACATTATAATGGTTATGGGTGATTTGAATGCGAAAGTTGGCGCTGATAACTATGGGCTCAGACATGTGATGGGGAGACACGGTCTTGGTGATCGTAATGATAACGGTGAAAGATTTGTAGAGTTCTGCAACTTTCACAGTCTCTTCATCGGTGGTACTATGTTTGAGCATAAGGACCACCACAAAATCAGTTGGTCCTCTGTTGATCGGCGCAGAACACAAAATCAGATCGACCATTTTGCCATTAGTAAAAGATTCAAGAGTTGCCTCCTGGACGTGCGAAACAAGAAGGGTGCCGATATTGGGATGGGAAGAGACCATTATCTTATGATCGCTAATGTTCGATTGCGTATTGCAGCCGTGCGCCGCCCCAGCGACGAAAGATCCAGGCCCCGCAAATTCAACACCGCTCGACTAAAAAATCCAGCTGTCTTACAACAATATAATGACCATCTTGCGCAAAAAGCGGCTGAGATAACTAGTCACCCAGATAGTGACATAAACGAAAACTGGGATGCCATAAAAAATGCGTACATTGATAGCGCAAATACCATCCTTGGCCCAAACCCGGATTGCCGGAATAAGCCCTGGATGTCCGACGCTTCATGGCAGCGGATTGTTGAAAGAAAGGAGCTGAAAGTTCGTTTGGCTGCAGCATCAGACGACAATCGAAGCAGCATCGAACTCCTTTACCGTCAGAAAGCTCGAGAAGTTCAGCGTAGTGTGCGACGCGATAAAAGAGTTTATGCCAATTCTCTTTTAGCGTCAGCAGAAGAAGCCGCTAGAAGTAACAACTTAAACGCCGTATACGGTGTCATCAAGGAGTTTACAGGTGGTCGTAACTCCTGCCAACATCCGGTGAAAGATAGTGATGGAAAGCTACTTATCTTGGAAGAAGATCAAATGAGGCGGTGGAGAGAACACTTCGCCGCGGTCTTGAACCGTGTAACCTCTGGTGAAGTTCCCCCTCATATAGATAATTTAGCTAACCATCAAAATGTGCGTATACGGTCCACTGCCCCGACTAAAGAGGAAATAGTCACTGCAATTATTGCACTAAAACGAGGAAAGGCCGCCGGACTTGACGGCATCCCTGCCGAACTTTATCAAGCAGCGCCAAGCGTAACTGCCGATTTGCTGCACCCACTTGTTGATAAAGCGTGGAATACAGAGACCTTTCCCACTGAGTGGAAGGAAGGTTTGATCATCAAACTTCCAAAGAAGGGTAGCCTCACGGACTGTAATAATTGGAGAGGCATATGTGTGCTTCCTGCCGTTGCCAAGATAATAGCTAAAATCGTCCTGGAAAGACTAAAGGCCCACTTAGAAAGCACAATTGATGAAGAGCAGGCTGGCTTTCGATCCGGATTCTCCTGTGTCGATCACATTAACACCTTGCGAATCATCATCGAGCAATGCGCTGAATACGATTCTCCGCTTCACTTGCTTTTCATCGATTTCGAAAAGGCTTTCGATAGTGTGAACCGGGATTAAAGGTAAGGTGTCGGGGGACTTTGAGATTCGCAGTGGAGTTCGGCAGGGGTGCATCCTCTCACCGATCCTATTCCTCATTGTGATCGGCGATGTGTTGCATGCAGCCCTATCCGGACTCGACAGAGGAATTCAATGGACTTTGACATCTTATCTACAACATCTTGACTACGCTGACGACATATGCCTACTCTCCCACAAAATCATGGATCTGTCCGCAATGGCGTTAGATCTCGAGAGGGAGGCAAGCAAGGTTGGGCTAAAGATTAATACCAACAAGACCAAGGTTCTTAGCCCGCCGTTGCGAAAAAGAAATCCGACACCTATTGCCATCAATATTAATGGGCAGCCTGTGGAGAAGGTGGACAACTTCGTCTACCTGGGTAGCATTGTTGCCGAAAATGGTGGTACGGAGCAGGACATCGCTCGTCGTATCAACCAGGCTAAACGCGCATACGGCATGCTGTCCAAAATCTGGCAGGGCAGTTATCTCAGCATTAAGACCAAGCTGGGCCTGTTTCGCTCCCTGGTACTATCAGTGCTTTTGTATGGGAGCAGTACATGGAAAGTTTCCGTAGGAGTTACCAGAAAGCTGCAAGTTTTCGTCAACTCATTTTCTGGCCCGAAACAATATCAAATGAAGAGCTAAGTCGGCGTACGGGTCAGATGCCAATCGACGAATTGATACGCAGGCGAAAATGGCAGTGGATAGGTCACACATTGCGGAAGAGTGATAACTGCATTGCTATGCATGTCATGAAATGGAACCCCATTTCCAACCAAGGCCGACCAAGAGGGGGTCCTCGAATCACATGGCGTCGATCTGTGGCAAAGGAGTGTCAGGCACTGGGTAAGTCTTTTGGGGAGTTGCGCCCCATTGCCCAGAACAGAGTACGATGGCGCGCAGGAGTAGTTGACGCGCTATGCCCCGCTAGGGGTTAAGGCAAAGTAGTACACGACTTCGATGTTCTTTTTTTCCGTGACCAAAGCGCGTCAGGGACGGTAGCACCTCAGTTGTAAATTTAAAAAAAGTCCACCGCCAAAACAGGGGAACAACTTGTATCGTATGAAAAAGGAAGAAGACGCATCCCTCAAGCGGGTTGAGAAATATTGGCAAGTTTTTTTCCATTGGCTGTGAGTTTCGTTTCATTAGGACTACAGCCTAAAATTGATTTACCCAAAATATGAATTATTAATTAGACACAAATATACTCTCCTCTTTATCGTCCCTACCTCAAACATTATCCGGCCTAATCATAACCGTACCTAATTATCAATTATTCACTATGGGAGCACACGAGAATTTCAGTGGAAAACACGTTTCTCCATAACCATGTATATTATGAATGTTAACAAAATTCATAGAAGATCCCACAGCAACTTCATGCATGTGTTAATTACAAGCTGTGCACAGAAGGTAAATGGTGGTTGTTTCTGCACGATTCCAAACCATGGAAGCCAGCTTTTTGTATTGTGTATAAAATGTTTTCCCTCCCAATGTCCTATATTCCATGTAGCGAAGTTCACGATTTGGGAATTTTCAGTTTCTTATCAACTTTGCTGAAATATGATAGTGGTTTGGGGGTAGTTATGGCTTCCAGGTCTTAGCGTAATGGAAGCACGCACTCAAGAAATTGGGATGAAGGCATCCTTGTGGTGGGATGTAGGTCTCTTAGGGTTGTGTGCTATGAATATTTATTCATTGTATACCGTACCCGAAGAACACAGCGTAGGTTGATGACTTGTATTTTTTTATGGCCTACAAGTATGTACATGTAGAAGCTTTTAGTATTCGATATCTATGTATTGGCGAAATATTTCTCCTTAAAAATATTTTTATTGAATTTAGACGAAAAAAATAAAGATTCCTTCAATATGCTTGGCATCGTTTTTGGGAAATAACTTTGAAAAACTAATGGCACATGCTTCTTAAAATTGATCGGTTAATATTTTGATCGTGTGATGGGTAAGTGCTTCAGACGAACGACCCTATATATTGTAGATATATGCTTGTCTAAAACCTGGGAGAGTTTCCCAATGTGCAGTGGTTTCTGATCGTTCCCATTCTCTGATGTGTCGGTCGTTTTATATAGTTGTGTTCTGGAACCAGGACGATAATTGCAGCAACTCTATCAGCCCTCTTTGGCGACCTCATTACCTACAAGACTGATATGTCTAGTCTACTATAGAGACCCAATAAATGATAACTTTGTCGGTAGACCTTAACGTTTTGCAAAGCTTCTTGACGACTAAGCACCAGTTTCGAGCAACAGAGAAATTGCCGAGTGCTGCGGAGATTGCAATATTTATATACTGTGGCTAGAAATAGGTTCGCGCAGGTCTCAGGAACTTCTGTTTGGAAAACAGTTGGGTACTTACTCTTTGTGTGTTCCAAACTAACGACTTGCAAGATTTATTTTATTACTGAAAAAAAAATTAATGAAGATCATCGGGTGAAACAGATGACATGCTTCAAAAGACGGATTTGGTAAGGACCATTGGAAGGACAATATCGTGGCTCCTCACATCACAGTGCATCCTCTCACCCATCGTATTTCTCATAGTGATTGGCGACGTTTTGCATACAGCTATATCCGGACCAAACAGGTCAATTCGATGGACCTTAACATCTTATCTACAACATCTTGACTACGCTGACGATATATGCCTCTCCCACAAAATCATGGATCTAAACGCTATGGCTTAGATCTTGAGAGGGAGGCGAGCACGATTGGGCTAAAGATTAACACCTACAAGACCAAGGTTCTTTACCCGCTGTTGCGAAAAATACGAAATCCAACTTTCCCTATCAGTATCCATGGAAAGCTTGTGGAGAAGGTGGACGAATTCGTCTACCTAGGAAGCATTGTTACCGAAAATGGTGGTACGGAGCAGAACAAACCGTCGTATCAACCAGGCTAAATGCGCATTCGGCATGCTGTTAAAAATTTGGCAATTTAGTTATCTCATTATTAATACCAAGCTGGGCTTGTTTCGCTCCATGGTGCTGTCTGTGCTGTTGTATGGGAGCGGCACATGGAAAGTTTCCCTAAAGGTTATCAGAAGGCTGCAAGTTTTCGTCAACTCATGTCTTTGTCAAATTTTAAGAGTTTTCTGGCCGGAAACAATATAAAACGAAGAGCTGAGTCGGCGGACGGGTCAGATGTCAATCGACGAAATGATACGATGATGAAAATAGCAGTGAATAAGTCATACATTGCGATAAGGTGATAACAGCATTGCTGGCCATGCCATGAAGTGGGGACCTCAATCCCACGATGGCCGACGAAGGGGTAGTCCTAAAATCTCATGGCGGCGATCTGTGCCGAAAGAGTGTAAGCTACTGGGTAAGTCGTGCAGTAGTAGTAGAGTAGTTGGGCTATGCCCTAATAAGGGTTAACGTGAAGAATTATGGCTCCTCACAACCAATTCATCGAATACAGGTACATGTGAGTGGATGAGCTAACGATGGGCCATTTTTGTGGCAACTGTGCTGGCCCATCACCGATTATAATCCTAGTCCCGGTACATCGTCTTTACACAGTTATTATCAGTATGGAACTGTTATTATTTTCTGCAGACCAAAAATCCATGATTTCATGTTTTCCGTACATCTTTCAACGAGTTAAATAGTGGCAGGTACGTGGAGTTGTGGAGCTTTTGCTGCTCGTTTACTTAGTTATTACCTTACTATTTAAAGGATAAAAATGGAGATGAATAATGAAGTTGGATGATGCAACGACGTTAGTATCTCAGGCCAAGCTCTCAAGATAATCTCATAGATCCCAACCTTGAATTCTTTACCAGAGTCAAATAGAGATCCTATCCTCATGGGCGCTATAATGGGGACCTCCCTGTATGAACTGAAATAGCAGTTAGTATGTTGATTCTTCCATAAATAGGATGAAAATGCTCCAACACATAAAGCTAATTAACAGGCAACCACCCACTAACGACAATCTTTAACTCGAATCCTCTATAACCTGAATGAATGTTCTTCAAAGGAATTTAGTAGCTCAGAAGTGAAGTGGCGCGGCGTTACGAATCTAAAAATAGTTTTTAAGTGAGGTATAAAATCAAAACAGGATGAAATGAGCTCGTGAGAGTACCAAAAACCAAAGCAAGATATCACAAAAACACCGTGTTTTTTTATTCATTTGCTTGACGCTGTACAGCTGGGCGTGTGGACTTCTATTCGCGTTGGAGAAAAGCAAGACCCGGAAAAAGATGTAAGAGACAGAGACATTGAAAAAATGAGATCTGATTATCGCACGTCAACAATGCTTCGCCATGCCCATCACATCCATCTGCCGTGCAGATGGTAGGGTTCTTTTCAATGTTTTGTTTTTCTTTTACCAAATAAGGGTTTTCCTGTGTTAGGTCAGCTGAATATGCCCACAATGGATTGAAAAGCTCAACTTCATGTTTTCTCTGACGATGAGCTGAAAAGAAAATTCTTTTTATTATCCTTGACTTGTTCTAAACAGTTCAAATACCGTAAACTTTAGAAATGAATTTGGTCTGTATTTGTTTTAATCTGACACTTTTCATAAGCGCTATTGTTTAATTGGAATCGAAGACGTACTACACGCGACAATCTGAGGAAGCTTCTAAAAATTCACATTAAAATTTAATCAAATTATATTAAAGTATTTTTATTAGAAATATATGTTTTTACGCATACTTTTAAACTGCTTTGAGCGCATGTTTTTTCCCAGGATTATCTCGCTGGGATACACGAACCTGACATCGACTTGCTATTAGCATTATTCATAGAAAGAGAATAAAAAAAGTTTGATTCCACAGAAATGTAAAATAGAAATCCCAAGCATGTGGCGTTTCAATTCAAGAAAATATCCTACCAATAGATTTGCATATTTCATAAAACTATCCAATTTTATTCGCACGCGTGGCTAAATTTCTTTCTTTGGGATCGTATTATAATAGAGTAAAAAAGTTAGAAATAACCTTTTAACGCATTTAAAAGTGTGATTGAAAAGGGTTTTCTCACAATTTCTGTTTTTCGAATCATCCATTCGTAAAAGGCAACCACCACTTCAGTGTGCTTATAATTTGTTTCCTTTCTTGTCACCCCACCAATTCATCAGAGTAATATAAATAAATGTACATACTTCGACGCGCTCGGTGGCCGTGTGCTATCGGTCACCACTCAACGATGCTACATCAGGTTTGATCCTTGTCGCGTACAAAAACTGCCTGTGGGTGCTTATAGAACTCCCACCGCCCTCCGAGTTTGTAACTGCACCATCCGGAAAAAATATATGCTTTCGAAAGGTCAACATGGCATAGTAATGCAAGGGATGTTGACGCGCTCATGGCTCTGGCAACAAACAAACATAATGTAGGCGTGTACACTCTAGTGAATTCGCAATACGTAGGAGTTAGGTGTACGCTTGCTCAGGGTTAAAAGTAAAGTACCTTCAAATTGCGTGTATATAATTTAATACGATTGAAAGGAGTAGTGTAGAGTTGATGGTAAACATAATTTTGCTATGTATTCCCATAAATAGTATAAATATAAAGATAGCGTATCCTGTGGAGAAATTTAATCATACCATATTTTATATAAACACTTTATATCTTTTTGTGAGAATAGATGAGTATTGAGTTGGATCCCGCCTTCTAAATAAATATAGACTATCAACGTATTTTATCGCAAAAGTATTGTCAGAATTATTTTAACTCTATCGCTTTACATTAGTGTTTCGAAGCTAAACCGCACTTTTAAATTAACATTAATGTGGTCAACCATGAAGACTTTCGTCGGAAATGAGTTAAAATCGTAATTCTGTATTTGACGTAGGATTGACTACTGTACTGACTAATGGGATTTAAGGCAAACTGTATTGAGCTATTGTGTGTCTTCAGCTGTCGAGATGCAGCCTTGAATACATCTGGACATCCATAATACCTTTTACAAAAGAGTATATTAATTTTGTCATGAAGTTTGCAACGCTAGAAGATCGTGTGTAGTAAATCCGGTCACAGAATGACGAAATCAGGAACATGTTTAACTTTTGGTTCAGATCCAGGTTTGTGAATCATTTTTGTCAAAGAAATGGCTATAATTCATCAGCTGTCAGTCTTTAAGTTTCTGTCCGCGAAACAGGCCAATGGCGTGCGTCGAGTACTGGCCACTCAGCTATTCTGGGCAACCTGTATCTCCTTTTGGAAACTGATTACACTTCTCCAAAACACGTTTTTGACAGGAATTACACCAGGCTGATTCCCCCAACTCCTTGGCCATCTACACGGATGGCTCTAAGACCGATGACGGCGTTGGGGCTGGTATATACTCGGAGAGACTGGTAATTAACTTATCCTACCATCTTTCCGACTTTTGTAGTGTCCTACAGGCAGAGGTTTCGCCGATCTCGGAGGCTCTGACCTGGTTAAATGACTCCTTAACTGCGAGAGACATTACTATCTACGGACAGTCAGGCTGCGTTTCGCTCACTTGGCTCTGTCCTCACTACACCAAAAACTATTCAGAAGTGTCACTGTGGCTTTGCGGGAAACTGGTGTTGTTGATGGGAACCGCATTGATTTTAAAATGCCAATTTTAAAATGGCAATTTAGTTCGCTGCGGTGGATAGAGCTAATACTTAATGGCTCAACGGTAGCACTTGCCAAATGAAGAGAATGATTTGGTAGAAATTTGATTCTAGTCGCTCTGCCTCTTTGCTGTCACTGAATAGGAACCACATTGGCAGGGTGGACGGGACTATCACAGGGCACTGCCCCATCGGCGTATTCACATGGAGGCTCCGTCTTATAATGACTACTGCAGGAGTTGTGAAAATGCGGATGAGGAGGAGTGCGTTTTGCACCTTCTATGTCACTCCCGCATTGTCACTGTCCCGGATCAGGAGGAAGAAATTCCTGGGCTCCCGGTTCTACTGTGACTTGGAGGACCTCAAAGATATGAGCGTGATACAGCTTAATCGATACATTGTCAGTACAGGCTGGTTCGGCACCTAGGTTTCTTTTTAGTGAGATGAAACGTTATTAGTGGTATCACAATGAACCCATAAGAGGTCTAACTGTGCTGTATTGCATCATGGCCATCCCTTAACCTAACCTAATCATGTGTCATCCTCACCTCTTTAAAGTAATTTCAAACTCCACAACCGTCACAAGATTGTAGTTTGTAGTGTATAGTACATCTTCTTCCTTCTTAGCCAGATCAAATACAACCACAAATATGCATAAGCTCCTTAGCAAATGATGGGGAAAAGGTAGAGGAGTAAAGGGCCTCTCTGTGTGTGCGTGTCCTTTTCACATTCTAGGGAAGAAGATAATGAAAAATTTCATATTTTTTACTTCCTTTGGGAGGTCGGTTAATGTGAGACCTTTTATGGGGGAGTATACTGTAATCAAATGACATGAAAACAGAAATCAGAACAAATTGATTGCAAATGATCCCTACCTAGCTTTTCATGAGTATACCTTTTCTTTTGCATGGATTCTGTTTAATTTAGGTGAACGAATCGATAATACCATACGAAATGGTATGAATGAATAAATCTCCAATTATGCCAGCAATGGCGTTTTGACAAATAATTGTTGTTTTGCGTTAATTTTTTAGACTTCTGAAAGTAGTAGGTGTTTTTGTAAAGCATTCACTTACAGTTACAGGAAAACAGGTAACAATCGTATTTGACCATTCATCTACAGCCGGTCGTAAAGTGGCTGCAAGTTTGTGGTAATTTGAGATTATCGCTGGCTCTTCATTTCCAATTGAGATGTTGTTAGTTCTACACCTCCAGTTGAGATTGTGATTCTTCATTTCTAATTGTCTATGTCTAGTCCACACTTTTGTCATTCATTTTGCTTCAACATAGATTTCAATGTTGAAAGCTAAAAATACCCAACATGGGTCGATTTTTGTTCATGGTTCTCCGCCATTTTCTATTGAGATTTCGAAGTTTTCAATGACAAAAAAAAAATACTCCCAATAACCTTTAATTTTATTTTTCATCTAAAACGGCTTAACAATTCCAAAGGTTTCTTCCGCGAGTAATCCCATACAAAAACTGTCAAAAGTTTCTTTCGCATGAAAAATTTTCGCTACAGCTTCTAAGTTTCGTGAAGAGCGCTGAGGATATCAGCTGGTTGATAGTTTCCACTGTCTCTTTTTCTAGGGAGAGACAAGTACAACTTTTTCGCACGAAAATTTTAGTATATACTAGCTTTATCATTGATCAACTTAAAAACTTAATATGGTCCGAATACTCAGAGGAATGCGACGGAGTCCTGAAGTTTTCCCAGGGATTATTACCTAGGGCGATGAGAAGTGTAAATCATGTAAATTTGCCTCTTGTGTACGATTGAGTATAGACAAGTCTGATAGTTATGTCTTATGCGTGATTTGTTTCTACAAATGTTAACTATTCTTATAGGTATTTCGATAGAAACCTTTGACATTTTCTAATAATACGAGTACATAAGTGAATCTGTGATGTAGGCTGCATTTTGTATCGAAAATTACATCTAGATTATCATATTTCATTGCGTACCAAGAAATCATACATAATTGTTTCCATATCTCATCTCTTTTCCCCAATCTTTGCAGCATTGCTGGTCGAATACCTTTTGAAGCGGGTTAAATTGTTCTTTTTCCTTAAACATGATCTTGATGTTGCATACAGAAAAAAACGGATAGAAAACTGTTTGTGGCTTATGCCCTATCCATCCACTTGGCATTTTGTCCTTACTTCTGTTTTTCTAGCTATAAAAACCACACTTGAGTGCTTAAAAGAACTGCTGCTGTGCATGTGTGCGTCGCGTCGTCTGCCTGTACCTTTTCTCGGCTCAACCGTAAATGAGAGTATCCTGAAGGCTAGGAACCGGCAAAAAAGATGATATTGAAGAACGGAGACTGTAAAGTTAATTAACGTTTTTTTTTCTTCTGGGTGTTTTCGAATTAGGTATGGGTGGATACGAGCTATGCGTCTTTTTACAAGATGTGCTCATTTCAATTCTGCAATTTTTGTTGAAGAACGCTTGAAGAGTTAGTCGTTAGGGTTAACAATTCTAATAAAATTTTGTCTTAAAAGTTCAAACAAACCTTTCTTTTTGCTTGCACGATTCCTTTGTTCATTTTCCTCACTAATTAACGTTACAAAAAGTAGACTATTTTTCTTTTTCGTGGATCGTTATGGGTCCAAAAGTCAATCTCACAAGATATTTTTATAGATAAGAAGGAGAAGGTGTGAATGCATTTAGGGAAAGGTGAAGTCATTTGGGAAAAAAAATTTGTATGCATTCGGGAATAGGGTGTGACATTGCAATAAGGTTTTTTTTTCTCAAGTCACTTTAGGGAATATGTATATTAAAATGGCAATAACGGGTCCAATGACATTTTAAACTGAAAGTAGAAAAATATAAAAAAAATATTGAAACATTACAACACTGGTGAAAATTAACTATTGTCACCAAAAGTAAAGACTCACCAGGATGGTCTACCGAGCAACGAAGTGTTATATTTCGGGTGAAAATCCTTGCCGTAAATACCAATACCCATCTGGCATGTAAATACTCACTTGTCCTAACCTCTTGTGGGGCATAGCGCGTCAATTGCTCCACGTGGCCCATTTGACGTTTGGTTGGCATAAACTAGTTTCGGAGAATGCACTTTGACATGCCATTTAAATACATTGCTTAGTATTGTAATGATTGACTTCACAGCATTATCTAAAATTGCGACAAAACACTACTTGCAGCTTAATTAGCCATGCTTGCTGATTGTAAATTCTTTTGTATCTCATGTCAAATCAGATAACAATCTTCCTGGAATAAAAATTTATTTTAATAATTTTTTGTTTATTCTAAAAGTTTTGTTGGAAAATTTGGTAATGTGTAAATAATTAATAACATTTTAAAGAGCGGGAATATTTCGAATAATGGCATTCTTTACCTTTGATAGAAATAATTAACGAAATTTTGGTATATGCACTCTGCGACAAAAGCTTAGGTTTACCGATGTTTCGTTCCATAGATCATCGTCAAAGAAAGGCTATCTGTATTCCTAATAAATTTTTTGGGATATTTAAAGCATTCGAAGTTATACAGATAGTTTTAATCCGCTGAGAAAATAATGTTGAAATTATAAGAATTAATTTGGTTGAAACAGGCACCATGTTAGGGCGACAATTGTTTAGGTTCAGGGAACTTTTTACAATTTTGTGTGATAGTTCAAAAATATTCCAGGCAAGTATAAAAGACATCAAATGAATAATAAAAACAAAAATAATTTTCATTTTCATTTCAGTGTATTTCCGCCATTTTTATTTATAATTTCAAATATTTTGAATGGTAAGGAATTATACAGAAAATAAATCGTGGCATGCAGTATTTTCGCCGGCTTGTTTGCATTTTTTAATTGTTCTTTCGAGTTATATTGGCTACCACACAACCATCAACTTTCGCGAACAAGCCAGCCCCAAACATTTTCTATTCTGTGCATATGAGGAAAGTTTGGCACTGAATCTAAAACAGTTATGTATATTCTTCTCTAGAATAAACGATTTCACGTCCCCCGTTATGTGAATTAGGGCGAGGTCCTATTGATAAACCCATGGTTCTTCTTGTAACACCTCACCTACTTTGGGGACTTTGTCTATTAACAACTGTTTATAAGTTGCTCCCGTCTGTCTGCCATGTAGGATAACTAGATCAATAGTTCCATGTTATGATATGGTCCCCACAGCCCATACCACAACGGATTTTATTCGGGAATGATGGCGTGATAGGTGCTTGGGTTCCATCTTAATATCGTGGTAACTGCAGGAAAACCCATCTGGATCATCCAATGAAAACCACTTCTTATCCGTTAACACTACTTACCTCCATTCCGAAGTCCAGTTCTTGGACTTTCTTTCGAATTTTAGGCGCTGTTCACGATGTTTTTGCGCTGTTTTTTTCTTTAGCGGCAAACGTTTTAATGACGGACAAGCTTCTAGAGTTCGCTTGACTGTCGTTATACGTGTGGTTATCCCCATTTTCCACTGCAAGTTTTCTTGCAGTAAGGGAAAAATTGGAAGCTTATCTTAATAATTGTCGTCCCAATTGGTCAAAAATTGCCTTTTTTCTACTTTCCTCCGTATCTTTAACTATTTTTTTAATTACAATATAAACGGACGATTCTCCTTTAAATAAAATACAAATTCTCTAACATGGTGGTAGACTTAATAAAACCAAATAATTCAGTAAAATTAGGATATTCTATTCAAATTACATATTATCATCTAAATATAAAGTTAAGATGTAAATAGTATTAGTAGTAGTAGGATGGCGCAACGGTTAGCACGTTCGCCTTCAAAGCACTGGGCCCCGGTTCGATTCCTACTGAATGCGGTAGTTTTCGATGAAAAGGGGGATTTACGTGTCGGACTATGAGCCCACTCAGCTGTCAAATGAGTACCCATTTATAGGGTAAATAACTCGGTTGAGCGTGTTGCTGATCACACACCTCTGCACAAGACATACCGTCACGATTTAGAAAATGAGATGATGCTAACTCATCTCGAGGCCACGGTTCAAATTGGACTGTTGCGCCAGTTATTTATTTAAGATGTAAATATTTTAATGTATAATATATTATTAAAATAAAATAAATTTAAGTCAAGCGTTTCACTCAAGCCGGATTAGATAAAAGGTAAAGACACCTGGCGCAAAGAAGCTAGAGGAACTGATTTTGGATGTGCGCTAATTCGAGATGATTTCCAAGTTTTGTGTTAAATTGAGATATAGGGTGGGATACTTAACATCAGTTATTAGTACCGGGTGTGAAAACAACAGAGTCATGTATATCGATATTTTTAAATTAGGTTTTTGTTATATGAATTTATCTCCAGCTTCATATTGAGCTTCATAAAATGCATTAATTTCGCGTAGCGAGATATTTTGCTTGCAGTTTTTTGCTGTTATACAGTCGACGCCGCTTAATATGATCACTTCGGGTCTTCGTCGTTTTGATAATAATAAGCGAATGATAACAATAAACGATGAAATGTTTTGAATGCATATGTGTATATCTAGAAAGCAAAGTATGGGTTTTAAAATATATTTATCAGCTTAGATAAGAACATATTTTCGAAAAACGAAAACAAAATATAAAACCAAAAAAATAATAATTTGTACATACAATATAATCCATGTTTTTTTATTATCCGTAGAACTATCGGAAATAATCATTTAATAATGTTTGCTTGTATTTTTTTCGTGTAAGTACATTAATAAAGTTTTCATATTTGTAATGAAAATCAAAATCAGTTGCGCTGTGTTGCACTTCTCTTCTTAAAACGGGTAAAGCTGACCTCATTTGAACTTAAAGAAGGCTGAGCAATATTTTCGCCGTCATCAACATTCTGTGAAGTCAAGCTATTTTCATCAATATGTTTCAAGTTTTCAAAAAGAGCCGCTTCACACGCATAACCCTTTGAAGTTATTTGGCCACATAAATATCTTCATCAATTGCTATCCTGTTTTCGAACTCCCGCTGCAGGGATGTCATTGGGAATTACATCATTGGTAACTTCTTAAACTGGTTGTTGGGAAAATCCTCCGTGTTTGTAACAGTTCTGAATAGTGTTGCTTGAAACTAGATCCCATGAAGCAGCTATCAGATGAATAGCATCTAGTAAGCTTGTCCTCTTCGCGATAATTAAATTTTTTAGAATCCTAGATCTCGTTTCTCGCCGGTGGTAGTGGGATTTCATAGTTCCAATGATACCTTGATCGCATGGTTGTATCAAAGATGTTGTAGGAAGGAAAATTCATTTTATGTTCCTTAAATAAGAATCAGCAATATGTGTAGCACAATAATCAAGAAGCAATGCCAGGCGGCCAAGGCCCGACGTCGGGCTGTCGCGCCACGATGATGATGATGAATGCCGTTTTGTGATCTAATTTTTTATCCCATACATTCAGGGGCGCCGAAATAAGCCATAGCGAAATAAGGCATACGAAATAATCTATATAGATACTTTCGTTTGGAAACGAAATAAGCTATGCATGGACAATATCGGTTCCAAATCGAAATAAGGCATGCGATAAAAACGAAAATAGCCATGCAGTGTCCATAGCGAGCGAAGCGAGCTTTCATGTTTGTGCGATACTGAGAGTTGTAATCCCTTAAGTGCGGAGCGAGCCCACACATGGGACTGCTGTATCCAGAGCGAGCGAAGCGAGCGTCCATTTATGTGCTATACTGAGGGTTATGATCGCTTGAACGTGGAGCGAGCGGAGCCCACACATGGGACTGTTGTACCCAGAGCGAGCGAAGCGAGCTTTCATGTTTGTGCGATACTGAGGGTTGTGATTCCTTGAGCGCGGAGCGAGCGTAACGAGCGAAGCCCACACAAGCGACTGTTAATTCATAATCCACAGTATCGTACAAGTGTGCATGGATAATTTCGGTTTGGAACGAGGTGGGCTAGCTCCACTCCTAGGGCGTTGCGAACCCCCCCATGTAGCCCTGGGTCGCCCGTTTCACTCTTTGTACATGTACCTGCATCCGTTTCGTCCTAGCATATCTGCATCCAGCAATTGTTTTTGCTGTGCACAATTTCAAACCGAAATAAGGTATGTGACGGAAAGTAAAAATAGCCATGTATGTACATACTCACCTTCGTTTTAAACGAAATTAAGCATTGAGTGTGAAACCGAAAGAATATATGCATGGTTACTTTCGGTTTCAACCGAAATTATCCATTAATGCCTTATTTCCAAATGGCTTATTTCATGGTGCCGATTTAATTTAACTTTTTCATTATTTTATTCATGTGTTTTTTAACTAAATCCACCATCATTTGAAAGAAAATTATGTAAAGAATAATTAATAAATTGGTTGCCAGCTTTCTGCCTGCCGCAACCCTGGTTTAAAAAAGATTCTATTGATTTTATGCACTTCGAAAAATTACGAGTATACCAAATTCAAATTTGACCTAGGGTATAATTATTTTGTATCGTGTAATCTGTGCTTGCCTATACCTAGTACTTATCCATAATTCTCGCAGTACCGATTGTAATTATTAACGACGTAAACTGCAGTGTATCCATAGCGCGATTCGGCGAATATATAGCGAAAATATAGCCTTCCTACATAAGGACGTTTATTCTAGTTATTTCGCCAAAACACACTGCTTACCGCCCCAAAACTACACTTTAAAGTAAGTGAACCTATACATACAATTGTCGCGTTTGCACAAGTTGTTTTTATTTCGAAAAATTCCGTTAATTATTTGGACCAAACACTTGGTAGTAATGGAACATTTACTCGTTTATTGAAACAATACAGCTAAAATTATGTACCACTTAAACACATATATAGAAGCTGTGGTATTTATGAGTCAAAATAATACTGAACCTAAGCATTTGTCGCTGAGCGTATTTCATTAAAATTGATTATATTATTAATTAGGCAGTTTTACTTAAACTAGAACCGAATAGAGGTAAATGTGTCACTTCCAAATGCTTAAATAACAAGACGTTTATATTGTGAAAACTGCACATGCAAATCTATTAAAATTTTTACCATACCACAAGATTTTTAGTCGACAGTTTAGTTCTTGCTCTGAAAAAGAAAAATGGGATCAAATCATCTGAAACTTATTCTTTTCTTCTCCTTGCTCATTCTTTGACGTTTCGTTTTTATTAAATTCCTCTGCACATCACACTAGTTTCAATTTGAAATTTACCTCCAACTTGTTTTTTTTTTCAGAATTTTTCCAGAAAACGTGGATCGTCGTCATAACACCTAATCTGATTGACTGTAAATAATTTCCTTCAAGGTAGTAGAGTGGAGACTCTTCTTGGGTTTTCAATCGTTTTTAATTGAAAATCCAAGGACTGGACGATAAAGACGTCGATTTTTAGCGTGCGACTAAAAAGACTATCAATACTACCACACAATGGCGTTCGCTGGCCTTAAGAAGCAGATTAATAAAGCTAATCAGGTAACTTTTTTTATTCTAATCCATTTTACAATTAGACGAGAATGAAAATGTGTTTTAAGTGAGATAAAGCTAAGGGAATTTTCTTAGCATTTTTTTCTGAATACTGAATGAATTGTCAAAAGGACAAACCAAATTAATTTTATCGCTTGAATAGGTTCCGTGAATGTTACTGTCTCACCTAGGATGGCTTAAAAAAGGCGGCCTTATTAAGCTGTGAGAGTTGTTAAAGCTTCTTTCACACTACGATGAAATAAACAAAAGAATTAGGTTTTGTTCTTATATTACTATACCTTTTTTATTTTGTAAGCTTACAATTGTTTCGGAGATAACGTGCCTCCTTTTTCAGTGCCAATCCTTATAATATTCTATTACATCATCTATATATAACTGGTACTTCTTCTCCTCAACACTTCCGTACTAAGATCGATGCGCAATTTCTTCTTGTTATCTGTCTGCACGCCTTCTTCACTAACCTTGATACTGAATTTCCTTCATCGTAGTTTGAATTTACCTGCTTAACTTCCAAGTGTACTTTCTTTCCTCTTTTTATTATTTCCATATTTTTAAAATCAATTGTATGCCTTTCTTCCACCATACGAGAGTAAAGTGAAAAGTTCTCAGCCTGACAATGAAAGACTGCGATTTTCAGTTAAAAAATTAATTGGTTTTTCTACATAATCTCCCTTGACTTCAACACACTTGGTACAACGTTTATGCAACATCAGTATTCTTTCCCGGAAATGAGAGTCTGGAAGGCTGTCAAAATATTCATCTACGGCCCTCTCAACTTCTTCATTCGACTCGAAGCGCTTCCCAGAAACAAATTTCTTCAAGTTTGGGAACAGATGGAAGTCTGAGGGTGCCAAATCAGGATAATAGGGGGATGGTCGAGCAAATCGTACCCCAACGGCAGTTTTTCCATCGCCAATGCACACTTGTGTACAGTGATTGTGATTAACTCAGCCGTCAGCAGCTGAGTTAATCTGTTCATTAACTGTCTTGCGTGCTGAGATTAGAGACCATGTAATGGTCGCTCCAATCGGCTCGCAAATGTTACGCCAAGCGAAATAAATGAGTCCTTAGCGACTTTCCATCTATCATCAATTGTAGGATTCTCACAAGGTGGTGGTGCAATAGCTTTCTCATGCAAAGCGATGGAATATCCACGTCTTATAGATGGGTCTTTAAGCTTTTGCACATTAAAACGTGACAAGATTCGTGCATTTTGAGGGCGCTGGACCGCTGCCGTTCGTAAGCGTATTTTTGCGATAACAAGTTGGTCGTCGCTGCCAACATCAGCACGTTGCTTCGACCTGACGTCCAAGAGACAATTCCTCCATGTCTTGGAGACGGCTATATGGTCAATCGGGTTTCCTGTTCTGCCATCCGGGGAGGTCCAGGTTGTTAAGTGGCAGTGTTTGTGCTTGAGCAGGGTACCGCCAATGACGAGTTGACGAGAGTTGGAAAACTGCACGAACATCTCGCCATTTCTGTTCCTGTTGCCTACTTCATGATTGCCCATTAGGTGTTCTAAGCCTACATTGTCAGACCCAACTGGCGTTGAGATGCCCCGTGATAATTTTTATGTCACCTTTGTCGAAGGTGTCCGTAAGCAAGCCGAAGGTAATTTGTTTTTATATAAAATGATTCATTAATATGATTTACATATAACTAAACATTTATCATTCCCACCTCGTCCCCTTCCCGCGGTATAACGATTTTAATAATATATTTCATAATGAACGTCATGTCAAATGTGAAACCCTGTAACTGACGTCTCAAGTCATTTCTTCATCGAGAATTCACACTGGGAAACCTTCTATCTTCTTGTTGGTCTGTATTGTTGCTGTTTGAGACAAAGGGAAAGTGCAATTAATGATTACCCGCTGTGTATTTTACATCAAATAGACTCTTTGTTTTGACTTAAACACTAGTTTTTCTTTTTATCCAACTACTGAAATATTTGTAATGGACGGGTTGGTGGGCATCCGAAGGTGCCCGTGGGAAAGGAGCCTAGAGTTGCATAATGACCATAAAGGTCGGGCAATGCCATCTGGTGAAAAAAAAGACCCATGAACGAGCTAAATAGCGGCCTATGCTTGTTGTAGGTCAGTTCGGAAGACATGGGCGGGGTTTTCGCCGCTCGTTGCCCCTGTCCTTTACTTATTAATAAAAACGGCTGAAATGCCCTCGCGCTTGAATCGGTGCCAGGGTGTAATGGGACCCTCGGCCTCCGGTCTCGTACAACCGACAGATCACTACTCATCAGGTGCTGCTCTTAATCTGTTGGTGGAAGCAGCACGACCAGACCAAAATATGGCTCATTACATATTTTATAAATCGTTAAACATTGAGATAAACAGTTTTTTGTCCCTTCTGTAAAATTTGCCTTTTTCCAGTCAATATTTATATGTATATTAACCTTAATCGACTTTAATGAATAGTTCTATCTGAACTGAAAGGGATGTGACACTTGGAAACAATTTGCATCAGGGGAATCAGTGAGGATCTACCAGTGCATATTCCATTCACGAAATTTAATGAAAACGCGTAGAACTTTGTGCTCATGACCTAATTCCCTGAAACAGGACAGAATATAAATTAAGTTCAACATTAAGGAAATCATGGACGTGACTCTGTGCAGCTCTACCTCTATTACACGCCCCTTGAAATGCACCGCCACTCATTTGTTCAGTGAAGGACGACCAAATAAACCAAAGTGAATTTCCTGTTTGTGAGAAGAATGGCATGGCATCTTAATATGAAATAGAGACTTAAGGATATCATTAATTTTAGGTGGCATAATAACATGATGCGTTCCGGTACTATTTATTTTACAGGAAATCACTACTGCTAATCATCTAGCGGTGTTCATTCCCTACAAGCCCTTTGGTTAAATTCGCAGAATTCGTGCTCATTATATCCTTCCGGTATTGTAGTAGGAAAGTACCTTCCGAAGGGTATTCCCGTCTCTTATGCGAATTCAGACTATATCGACAATGGGGGAGTACCCTAGTTCTTCATGCAACTTATCCCTAAAATGCTGAAATTAGGTCATGGTCAGATTACGATTCAACGTTTCCATGGTAGCAGTGTTCAGGTCCTTCGCTACAAATCCAAGGACTAGTAGAGTCAACCGACGTGCGAACATATACACTTTGAATTGTAGCGAATGGTGGATTTGTTTTGGGGTGGCTGAGAACCGCAGAAGTGGGAGATGCTGAGTCATGATTGTGTAGGTATTAAGTTATAGTATTATGTGAGGATGAAATTCAGGAAAAAATCTGATAGTAGTACGTTAGGTAGGATTCGTAGGAGGTGTATCGCATTAATGAGAATGCCCCTCTGCCCTAAAGAAATAAGTGTTTGCAATGTTCATTTAGATTGGTAATTTGCCTTGTCAACAGAATATTTGGACTATTCCTGCGGGAGCCGGTTCTTCGTACCGGAACGACCCGACTTTCGACGGCCAAGAACAGCCAAACCCCCGTTGTAAGAAGAATTGCAGTATTCGAAGCATCGCTACCACAACGACAACAACTATTCGAAACATTTCAACAAAATTTTAAATACAATATATCAAGAATATTCCAATATTCTTGAAATATGTATTTAAAATTTCATTGTATTCTGTTGTATGAAATACATATCGGTATTTATATTTGCTAATGTTATCTTAGAATGTTGATAAAACAATGGCTCATTTGTTTGCTTTTGTAACATCAAGGTGTTAATCAGATTATTAAAATAAATTCGAGACATACTAAGCCATACATTCCTATATCAATTCTGCAATACATATACGATTTTTTACACTCTCTGAATGAACATTTTTGAGCTTTTTTGATCAACTGATATTTTATTTTATTGTTGGTATTTTATCAACTATACGGTAAATTCCGAGACAACAGATCAGACACTAGTGGGAATTGTTAGGTTGGGGAGTTTCGATTGTATGTTATGCATTTACCTGGATTAAAATGAGTCCCGGCATGGTTTTGATGGTTGGTAACTATAGCCTAAGAGCATCTTTTGATTGCAATGGAATATTAATGCATTAGTTAGCTTTCATATCTTAAATTTATACTACAATATTTGCACATGAAGGATTCGAAAAGGATAATATCCAGTATACTGGACGTCGATCTATATAAACAACTATCCTCCCTATAAACCGAATGTTCAGTTAACTGGAAGATATTCTCAATAGCGTAGAAATGCATGATTATAACCGTTCAGTAAACTGGACGTGTGCTATACTTAAGGACTCATGTATCGAGTTAACTGGACGCCGGGACTCAACCGGTTAACTGCGCGCCATTGTACTCAGTTCTGGGTTATGGGACGCATCTACCCATGGTGTTGACATGAGCGCATTCTTGGACATGAAGTGAAATGTAGGAAATACGGGCGTCGTCTGAGACGGCCAATGTACTGGAGTGTTGTTGAAGGCGTTTTTAACCCTATGGTGTTGACATGACCACATTCTTTCCAGAGTTCTAGAGTGGCGACCGAGACCTCACGGCTACCGAGCGCGTTAACGTGACAAATGATGAACGTAATATGTATATCCTTTTTGGTATGATTTTGTTAAAAAAAAATTGTTCTACTATCATTAGGATTACAACATAGTTTCGTTGATAGAACATTTGCTTTAACTTTGTTTGATACCTTGAGGCTTTCATTGTATACAAAAATAACGCCAGCATCAGGGTGTCGTAATTTTTTTGGCAACGTACAATATAATACATTTTGGGATTAGACTCGACACTTTTGCCTTGTTGAACTTTGAATCACGCGTGCGTTAAAAAGTTTACCTTTTTATTTGGTTAGTAGTTCGTTTAATTAATCGTCGTGTTTCCTTTGTATTGCAGTATGTTACCGAAAAGATGGGCGGTGCTGAAGGCACCAAACTTGATATGGACTTCATGGACATGGAAAGAGTAAGTTCAATTTCATGAAATTTCAGCGAGGTCAGAAATAATTTGGAAATAATGTTTTTTGCGTTTTCAGAAAACCGATGTAACAGTAGAACTAGTCGAAGAGCTTCAGACCAAAACAAAAGAATTCTTACAGCCAAATCCAACAGCACGTGCCAAAATGGTAGCTGTTAAAGGTATATCTAAACTATCGGGTCAAGCTAAGAGCAATACTTATCCACAGCCTGAAGGAATATTGGCCGATTGTATGTTGTTATATGGAAAGAAATTAGGAGATGATAGTGTATTTGGTAAGTTGATACAATTTTTAGTATATTATTTCAAAATTACTGTACATGCTGACATGGACACTGAAATTACTGATTTAAAAGAAAAATAATATGTACCATTGCGTTCTACCCGAAGTATAATCCATTCGAGAGGTATGCAATAGTCCATGCAATGCGCACTCGATCGAAAGATGACTAGCAACCATCGAACACAAGTCGTTCCAACTATCATCAACCTACTAAATCTATCCGGATGTTCCAGTTCTTGGTCAGCAACGCTCTGTTGACCAGTCTGAAAATGTCACACTACCACAAAACCTTGTATCTTTGGGTAAACCACAGCAGATGAGCGCTTCGGTCAGCCAAGTATGATCAGCGATATCTTTGATAACGCTTGGAACTTATAATCACTCTCATCTTGCAATTGTCTTAACACAAATTCACCAAGTTTATTACGAAACTGAACTACTGTAGTAAAACAAAATATTTGGATCACCACAGAGCCTCTCATGCTATCCTTTCTAGAAGACCAAGTTCTAAAAATAGACCAAGCTGTAACGCAATTGACTAGTATGTACTGCTCCGAAATCTTTGAAGGTTAAGTTCGGTGACGAAGATATAACATTTACGAGTGTCCTAAATTTGACAATTTGCACCCGAAAGCAAACTATAATAAAATAAAAAAAAATTAATTCGTTAAAGTTTGGTTGATCAAGCGAACTGTGAGAGCGCGCCTTAAACGTTGAGTGTTTAGAGAACGTAGAGTTCAGCTTAAAATCATCGACTGACACTTCTTGCATCGTTCATTTGATAATTCTATTATGTGTATATTTGTTGTTTGACAGGAAATGCGCTCGTGGAATTCGGCGACTCACTTAAGCAAATGGCGGATGTAAAATACTCACTAGATGACAATATCAAACAAAATGTCTTGGAACCACTGCATCATCTACAAACCAAAGATCTTAAAGAAGTCATGGTGAATAAAAACGAAAAATGTTGAAAGCAATATCGATTTCAATTCAATAATTTTCTTTTTTCAGCATCATCGCAAAAAATTGCAGGGACGAAGGCTTGATTTCGATTGTAAGAGGCGAAGACAAGCAAAAGGTATACTTTTAAATTTTTGCTTAATATATTTTAATTTACAAATACGAAGTATATCTAAGTACAACCTATTAATTAATTATTATTAATGAAACTGCTAATAATAAGCGATTTCTTTTGTCGGATGTAGCGTAGGGTGACGAACGCGCATTATACGAATAACAAGCGACTTGTTGTTTATGTAATGCGTGTTCCTTACCCTACACTACACTCGCAAAAGAACGCGCCTAATAGTAGTTACTTATACTATTTACACTATTCACAAGCCGAAATATCGTATAATTCAGACCATTTTTTTAATATGTTTAATTAATGTAGTTCATCTAGTATTCTATTGAAAAGAAAGGGCAGATCTTCATTCTTACATTTTATAATATATTTTGTTTTATTTTTCTATCGTCTATAAATTTGTTATTTATGAATCTCCAGTTCGGTCACCGATGGGAAGTCCTGCTCGCGGTGGACAGTTGCCTGGTATTTCTTTCGAAAAATATATTTTTAAATGAAATAGTCGTATTATTATCGCTAGCGTTAAAGTGGAAATTTGTGGAATATTAAATGTGTAAATAAATCACCATGAAGCTGCGTTAGAGATTTTATGAACGATATTTTCGTTGTGTTGGCAGATCCGCAAAATAAAACGTCTGTCTGCAAATGAAAAAAATCGACTTAAAACTTTCAGGGGAATAAAATAAATCAAATCGCTCCAAAAAAGGTGAATTTTGCCCCACACATAAAATTTGAAGCTTCAAATTGTTAAGAGATATTTCACGAGAATAAGGAGCCAAAGATCGGGGTTGTGCAAAATACCCAAAAATCATACCCAAAATTGAATATGGAGGAGTCGCTTTTTGTGACCATGCCATTACGAATATTATCATGTATGCATCATAATAACATCTTAACAGATTCAAACGTAGGTTCGTACTGCCCGAAAATCCACGTGAGGTTTGCTGCAGAGTGGATTTTCACTTTAGAAAGTGCGAACCTATCGTGTATGCATCATAACAATACATAGCTGGGCTGGGTCGACTATCAAAATATCAAAAATTTGTTGGGTGAATAGTTTCTTAGCCCACTCAAGAAGTATAGATCTTTCGAAATGGGACACCTTTGAATAATCAAATTACATACATACAGTCGTGGTCACAATTCTTTACACAAAGAAAAGTAATGAAATTAAAATACCTTCTTTAATTTATATAACAAAAACAAATGAAACAGAACAATTTTGTTAGTGTAACGCGTGCAATTCTTGTTCTGCTCTGATCTGAACTGTTGAAAAAACGCGCCTAATGAAAACAAAGACGAATAGGCACCGTTAATTTTTTAGATAATTGCAAATAATTTTGGCCATATTGATCAGGTTGCAAAAAGTTTTGGCCACTTTATATTTCAATATTTTCTTTGCTCTGCTTTATTTTATTTTGATGTTGCTTTTATTAAGTAATAATTCCCAAAGAACACCTGAATAAAATTTCACTTTGTTATAATATAAATTGAAATTGTAAATTGTCATTTGCTTTGTGTAAATAATTGTGGCCACGACTGTATATAAAAAATAATATGATACGATTACGGTTTTGGTGACGCCAAATAATGATTTGGTGGAATCTGATATATTCAAATTCTTAGAAATTCATTGGCTTGTAGCTGGTAGCACCTTACTGAGACCTGTTTGGGGAATTAAGAGATAAGGATGTGTAGCTTCACCAGGGCTCTTAAATCTGCACCTTCTGCTGTTATGCCATGTAAATTATTACTAAACTTTCTTCTCCTAGATATTCCTAGTCCTAGATACTCGTATTTCTACAAATGTTTAACATAACTGTCAGAACATAGTCAATATCAAAGGTAAATCCTCATCCATTGAAAGAAGTAACAAGTAAAGTACTAAAGTAGTACCAAATTTGGTTTATAATGTTCCACAAATTGTCTACGGACAATGAAAAATATTTGGAATTAAAAAAAAAAATAGCATTGCAGCAATAAAAACTGTCACTATTTCTAGATATTTATACTTCACTTTCCATTTATATTTAATTGTGAATTTAAGTACAATATGTATGTAATGATTGAAACATGCATCGTTTAAATTGAAGCTTTTTAGTGCTTATATCCATATTTAATGTACATTGCAGTCAAATTACACAAAATTCAAGTTACACAAAACACATCACAACAGAAACGGTGTATCCGTATTTGTTATGTAGTCACAATTTCAGGCTGCAGATCAAACAATTAAAATTATACATTGAGCTTTAGAAGTTTATCAGTTTAGTAGTGTTTCATTTCA
Organism: Chloromyia formosa; assembly: GCA_964017055.1. NCBI lineage: Eukaryota > Metazoa > Arthropoda > Insecta > Diptera > Stratiomyidae > Chloromyia > Chloromyia formosa. The sequence goes on along the minus strand of OZ024815.1, from coordinate 25,817,283 downwards.
CTTGCAACAATCTTCCTAAATCTTTTCTTCTAAGAATCCAGATGGCGTCCATATTTACTGCATTGAAAGCTTATTCGCGTTTATGCACGAATTGATACCACATCACGACTTGGAAATGCAAGAAATTCAAAGCGCATGGGTTCGTTTCAACTTCTTAAGAACTTTTGTTTAGTTAGCCAATTGTGATGGACAATGAGCTCTGAAATGTATGTATGTATGTATGCGCGTCAATATCTCCTGCGTTACTATGCCTTTTTGACGTTTCAATATCATATAGATTTTGAACGTTGCAGTTGTTAAGCATACACCTCCTATTCGAGTCGTCTTTTACTGATGAGCTAAGAGCGACTTATAATTGTCCAAAAATTAACCAATGTTAATTGAGGAGGAGGAACCTATCAGCAAACAGGGTTAGGTAAAAAAATCCAATAAAATAAAATCCGCAAAAAATAGATCCACCAATTCAAAATCCACCAGTTCAAAATCCATAAATGTTTGTATGGAAAAGTATCAGTACAAAATCAGTCTTGTATCATACTCCTGCTATACGGGTTAAGTGTTTGTTCCCGCGTCAGGTGGTAAGCACCTAGAACTCTCACACGATAGATTTTCAGTTCCTAAAACGGAAATTCCTTGAGTGGGGGTTCAGAGTTCATTTTCGCCTTAGGAACTAGAAATCTATTGGGTGGGCATCATGAATGGCTTTCGACAGAATAAACCAGGTAGATTTTGAACTTGTGGATTTTGATTTATGGATTTTGAATATATGGATTTTATACCTAACCCTGACAAACTGGCTGAAAAAGAATAAAGCTTTGAATTTTCCTTTTTCTTTTTTCTGGAAAATTGTCTTCAGTTAAATGTTAAATCATTCTGTATTTCATACATATATCGTCGATAATTATAAAAATAAATATTGTTATTTAAATTAATCAGTCCATACTCAGATAGAAGAACTGTTATATTTGACGCGGTACTTTCTTTAACCTGAGTTTTTTTACCGAAGCAGTAAGGCAGTGGTGGAGAACAACTAGTACAAATCAATAAAAAATATACAATATATGTAGGAATGATGTTGTTGAAAAATGATAATTATAAGCGTTTAAGTATTCACTCCAGTACTTAATAAGTCTAGAACATACGAGTATTCCCTTCCTCTAATAAACCTACATTGTTTTTAGCAAAATATAAGTGTGTTAGAAATTAAGTTTCTAGTACAATTGTTAACAAAATTTACTTATTTCATATTTTTATTTCTTTTTCTTTTCCATATCAAATGGATATCATCATTGAACATGGACTTGAATATTATTTATGGCCCCGATCCTATCTTATTGATTCATCCTGCACGCCGTATTTTTTTGTATATGAAATAAATTTTTGATTGAATTACACGACCGATCAATCAATATTTTGTACACAAAATTACACTTTATAATAATTATTATTTTCAAACAATCAATTGATTTAATATGGTAAAAAAAATTATGAAAATGTAATACTTGCTACCGACATTTGTTTTTTTTTACTATGTATTATTGAAACTCAATTTATCTATCGCTCGGATTTTGTATTGTGAAATGAATTTTGTTTGTTTATAATACACATAACAATACAAAGGATCTCACATTACAGACGATGAAATTCGCAGTGCTGAAGAGAAATTTGCCGAATCAATGCATTTAGCTCAAATGGGAATGTTTCATTTGCTGGAGAATGATGTAAGTATAGAGATTGATGGCTATATAAGAGTAATGTAAGACTTGTTAATGTCAGTACAATATTACGTGATATATAGGGGTTAGGGTTAACTAATAGATGATTATCTGTGGTATGTGCCATTAAATATTCCGCTTGTTGTTGTTGTAGCGGCGCTTCGAGCTCCGATAGCTGTATGTGTCACAAATTCGGAATATCCATATTGTTATCCTCTAAGCCCAGTTGGAGGGAAGCAGCTGCCTCGATGGGGTTCTCCCACAGCGCAATTGGAGTTAAACGCATGGGGGCTGCTGGACAGTTAAAGATGTGCTCAACCTTGTATGGAGTGAGACCACATGCTGGACAGGAGTTTTGGATGTCACTGTCGATGCGGGACAAGTATGAGTTCAGACGCAAGCACAAGCTAGAAATGAGCCAATGTAGTTCTTGTTGCTCTTGGGAGCCGGGATTCGTCTGAAGATAGGGCAGGTGGTTGCACATTCAGTACCTTATTTAGTTTTAGTTCCGCAATCGAAGAAACCACTTCCTTACTGTGCAGCGTTGTGATGGCCGGCTTATTGCTGGCGTTATCAAATGACATTCTTTCGAACAATTGGACTTCCCTTTCGGGGTCCCTCAAGTTGCATCTAACATGACGTGGCGGTGGGATTTTGTCCATGAGGCTATAGCCTTAGGATGGTCGCTCCGATAACAGCCGGCCAAAGTGAGAAGAGTGTTGTGGATTTGTATGTCGCAAGTAGGGTCTCCTTATCTTCCCCCAAGAATTGCCAACTAAAGTTTTGATGGCTTTGTTCCTGCTTCTTCCTGTCACAAATGGTTGACGGATGAGCTGAGGAGGTGGTCGGGCTATCAAGGGTGATACCGTGGCCCTTTACTTATTTTGCTATGTGTATATAAAGTCGCTGGAATTTTGAATTTGTATTTGTTTTAAATCGAACTGATATTTTCATTATTTATTTTCATTACAAGGTTGAACAAGTCTCCCAGCTCGTGACATTCTCTGAAGCACTATACGAATACCACTCGCAATGTGCAGACATCTTAAAGGTGCTAACTGAGACACTCGCAATGAAGTAAGTAAATTAAATGACTTGCCAATTCATTGATTTAACGTTGGCATTATATTTTATTACATATTTTTCTTCCTCGTGTTTTTTTGCGCAGACGTGAAGAAGCCGAATGTCGTCCAAAAGTCGAATTCGTACCAAAAACATTGACCGACTTGAATATTGAAGCGGGCTTGATTGGATCGGAGGGTGGAGGTGCGCATCGAAACGGTGGAATTATTGGCAGTGGGAATGGTTATGGTGGTGGCGAACATTCATTGCAAAGTAATGGACGCCATTATCCACCGTCCCGTATAAAAACAAATAGTATGAACTCCCATCACCAATTGTACAGTTCTCAACAGAATTTATCGTCAAGTGCATTTAATAATAATAATAAAAATAACAACAGTAACTTGACTAGTAATAACAATGTAAAAAGTTCAAATTTTACTCGATCACGTATGTATGGGTCAGTTCAATCTCTATCCAATACCAAATTGACAACAACATCAAACAATAATATGATGAATCCCAATGCAAAACCCGATTTATTAGATACGAGTTATGATTGGTTCAATGCTTGGGACGATTCGCCATCAAAAATTCCGAAAGCTAAAAGTTATAATAGTACATCGGCAGCTGCAAATTTACCGAACATTGTTACTACAACCGCAACAACAAGACCAACATCAAGTAGTAACAAATTTTATAATTTCAATAGTCATTCTAGAACTAATAACATTCAACACAACGACCCTTGGACAGGTGAAATTCATTTCGTTATCTTAATTTTATTCATTGAAATAACTTAGTTTCGTCTTTTAAGTTTCGTTACAATTTAGTTCTCACTTTCATATCATTTGTACAACCAATAGACGAATATTTAGTTTAGTTTCATTTCGTCCTTCTACATATATTCTGTTCCGTCATTAGAATACATAATTTTTTGAATTTCTTTTATTACTTAGTTGGTTTGTCTTTTTTGTTTTATGAAACACGACACTTTGCATAATGTTTTTTGCATTCACATTGTATTCGAATTTTCTCGGGAGCTGAAACTGTCAAAACATGTTCATGTACGTGAGGTTCTCCAATTATGAAGAAGCATAGTAACTCTTCAAATGGCGATTATAAGATAAATTAATTAATCAATTATTGGGGGCGTTAAATTTACATATTTTAGGTAGCAGCTATCTTGTTAGATTGTTTTTTTCCTAATTTAATATTCTGTTGTCTCTTAAAATTGAAGATGAGATTGATATTTTGATTGAAATACATATTTGTTTAGCAAAGTCTTTGGCACTTCCTCCCTTCTGGTTTGAGGGTTCTGCATTTGTAAATGTATGTAAAGTATGTAGTTTAAAATCTGCCTTTTAAAGAGCATTCCTTTTGAACAACAATTGGCCGTAGAATATATTGTTGGAATGGGTCGCAATATCAAAATTTGCTTGAATAGTTCTCAAGCACTTTTCAATCGTCGCCCAATCTGTTTCTAATTTGATCAAGCTTCATGTCACGTAAATATATGATTGGTATCCCGATAAAAAGAAAACAAGTCTGGAAGTACATATCTTACAGTGGCACCTACTTTTCGCGCTACCCTGGTCACTTTTTTCTTTTTTAACTGATCAAAAATATGGTTCGTTTAGTTTGTTATTTTATATTTGATAGTTTCCGCGGTTTATCAATTTTTCGTTAAACATTTTTTTTTAGGAGAAAAAAAAAGCGTGACATCGAATCCTTAATATAATGGCTTAGTCTATCATAGTCCGTATAATTTTATCAACTAACTTTTGCAGAGTAAGCTCTCTGATGTATAATTTTGTACATGTCCACTTGACTTTTATCAAATAGCTCGCACCTCATTCATGACACATGACTGCACACCGTCACCATCGCTTTTATTTTCATTCATTCATTTTGTAGAAATCACCTTCATCTAACGTCATACTATTATAAATTATAACAGTATTTTGTCTGAAGATATTATTTAACTTAATTTTTATGTATTGCATCGGACAAGGCAAAACAATAGATACAATAGTTTACATAATGCGGTGATGGTAATAGGCTTATATGAGGCTATGAAGTCTATAATACCTCATTATACTTATAAATAATAATATTTTACATATGTACACATATTTTTCTAGGTTCGTATAATGGTGATGGGAATTTGTTGTGAATGTCTATTGCATTTTGATATTATTAATATCTATCTCGAGTATAAGAATGCTGTCAACTGAATATTTTTTTTTTCAACTGACATTATGTACTATTTCGGTGTTGAAAGAATCGGATTTGTGTAATATCGTACGTAGTGGACTGCTGCTCCTTTAATTTTTTTCGGTTGAAAATACAAAAGTAGAGGTAGCGTGCATAAATACGTTAAGTAGATTGGTGGCCCAAGAACTTGCAGGATAAGCCCCTTGTCCAAGTTTCATCGTTCTGAGGAATCTTACTAATTGACCATAATCCTTAGTAGCGCATAGTGCGTTAACTACTCCTACGCGCCATCGTATTCGGTACTAGGCAATGGGACGCATCTGTCCGCACGTTCTACCCAATAAAGCACACTCGTCGGCCACATATCGGCGCTATGAGTTTCTAGGAAGCCGCGTATCAATTCGTCGATTGGCTTACTGGTAACACTTACGTTTAGTATTAACCCTGAAGTAATTGCTCTGCCTGATTTTAGACAGCATGCCGAAAGCTTGATACAACCAGCGAAGTCCTGCTCCGTGCCATTTTTGGGAATAATGCTATCTTGGTAGATGGATTTGTCCATTTTCACCACACCGAATTTCTCTGTCGCCCGGGCTGCACGCAACAGATCGCCAATCATTATGAGGAATAGGGACGGTGAGAGGATGCACCTGTGTCGAATTCCACGCGACATTTCGCGCCATCGTAAGGTCATCTTAATAATAGCCACAAGCTTCCCAGGTCAGGAATGCCTCTCCTGCGCAGAGCCGCCCATATAGATTTTCGATTCACACTGTCGAAAGCCTTTTTCGAATTGGAGTGCCTAAAATGCTTTCGAGCTTTTACGAATATTATACAACAGACTTGCTAACATCATGTGTGCCTGAAATGCATTCGAGCTTTGCCCAATATGTAACGGACGGTTTGGTGGGCATCCGAAGATGCCCGTGGGGACGGAGCCTAAGTGTCACCGTACACTGTCGAACTCGAACCTGGTACAAATGTCCTCTGACACACACACACTTCACATAGATGTGAAGAAAACCGGTCCACTTGTACTAGGTTCGTGTTCGAGTTCGACAGTGTATGGTGACACTAAGGTAGCATAGTTGGCCGTGAAGCAGCGGCCTATGCTTGCTGTAGCTCAGTTCGGGAGACGTGGACGGGGGTTTCGCCGCTCGTTGCCCCTGTCCTTTACGTATTAACAAAAATTCATAGGCCTGGAGAAAACAACACAAACAGTGGGGGTAAAAATGGGAAATGATAAAAAAAATGAGGCGATAAGGATGGAATGGTTGGCGGACGGCGCAGATTTCCTCGCGTTCGCATCAGGTTTAGGCGTAATGGGACCATCGGCCTCTGGTTTCATACCACCGACAGATCCTTACTCATCAGGTGCTGCCATAGATCTGCCGGTGGAAGCAGCACTACCAGACCAGAATATGGTTTATTACAAATCGTACTGGTAAGTGTAGTATGTCAACGAATAACCATATTTCTCGATTAAAATGATTTTCTGACAGCTCCGTGTGAACATCTCCGTACAATGTACACTGCCACTGTTTATTTCGATAAAAGCTTCCGTTAAATAATGTGTAAGGTACACGTCGTGTGAAAGCGGCCTATAGAATTCTAGATGTTTTCTCACAAGAACCACTCTCGGTTGCAATATGCTATCGAACATTAGCGATCATCCCCCAAGATACTGTGCCTCCATCTAGTGTTGGCCCATCCTTATATGAACCAATTTTAATATTTAATTTAAATCCCTAATAATTTAAATCCCTCATTACCATTAACAATTACAGCGTTAAGTTTTTTTTATATATAGATCGAGTCTTTCGCCTCAGTATTGACCGATAAGTTGGAGCGTAGCATTGACGTTAAGTTTGTACCATTCAAATTTACTTTCTAATTGAAGTAATTGTGCATTCTCTTCTGATCCAATCTGCAGGAGAGTACGTATATCCCAGAAACCAATCTTTGTCATTAAATGACAGTTAAAAGTCCTAACCGATGAATCAGTCCTAATCCGAGGCCTCGCTTCCATTTCATTACCACATTGTTCGACTAATGCTACTTGCTGGCATACACATGTGAACGCTTACTACTACGCTAGCACTACAACAATTTCGATCGATCTACTAAATGTAAAACTGCTAAGCGACCTAAGTTAGTATTAAATAAAATACCTTACTTCACAATTTGTCTCCAGCAGCATCGGACTGGTCACCTATGAGAAGCAATAAAGACTTCGCCACGCCTTCCGACGCTTGTGTGCAGGACTATTTAAGAGGTCTTCTGCAACATTCCAATAGTTCAAGGTACATCTAGATACATTCGGGAGAAAGTTATTTCTAGGAGGGACCACCATATTTGTTTTTGACAATTATTTTGTGCTCCACTTGATGGGATGGGAAGAGAGGAAACTGTTTTTTATACTTAGTCGTTGGTTTTTGGGAATATGTAATGTTTGTGTGTTTGTGTGTCTGGGAGAGGGTCGTGAACATACCTACTAAATCAAACGAAAAATATGATGATCCGAAGTTCTAAGTGAATAACAAGCATACAAGTGACTCCCTCGCTAGAAGACTAATATAAATATTCAAGAAATAAGAAACCTGCTCCATACCAAAACCATTACCGCCAGATTCACGTTGAAATCAACTGCACGAAAGAGCATGAACAGGTCGCAGTTTTTTTTATCTGTCATCGAACGTCTTACATTATTATACAAAGAAGGAAGAAATCCCAAGAAACTTTAGCCAACGGGGAAGGTTGCACTTTCGGAAATATGTGGCCATTGCCTGACCCATTGCGATACAATAGGGGGACGTACATATTAATGGGGGCATTTGGCGCAGATCTAAGGCCACACTTAATGTCGGACAGTCATACGTCCCAAACTCGCTTGTTTGGATATACACGTTCGATTTGCTGCGATAGATTCACTCAGAAACATTGGCTTGTGGCGAATAAACAGCTTGTGCAGGTGAACTATACTATATCGATCCAGCCGCAAAGCGTGTGACTTGAACTGCACGCCATTATCCGTCACCAAAGTCTCTGGTGTTATGGGCGGCCGGTAGCTCAGTGCGTTGGGGCGCCAGTCTGATGTCTCATGCTACTGGTCAGTTACGGGTTTGAACACCGCCCTCGACGTGGCTATGGATGTTTGCGTTGTCTTACCTCTGGGATGTGGAGCGTAACCCTTCCTGACTTGTCGTAGGTATGCGCCTTAATGGGCAGGAGATACAAGCTAGCATATTCATCGTCCGAAACCAGTTTGAGTTTATGCTAACGAAACGTCAAATAAGCCACATGGAAATAGTAGGGCAAATGTTAGTATGTACTAGTAAACTCTCTGGTATCCGAACTATCTGAGTTATAAAGTCAATTCTTCAGCTGTAAACTTTTTGTTAGGCTCCACAAAGTTGACTGATTATCTAGTTCAAAAGAAAAATCGTTCCCACAATATCGGCTTTGGCCATGCGCTCTCTTCAGCAAGTCCATCGTACACCGAGGTTCCATGATTTTTCGGAGTCCTTTAGATGCTGCTTTGTTTTGGTCCTGGGTTACGTGGTCTATCATATCCAGATGGTTTGGGTCTAGGAAAACATGGCGTCATGGAAGTGTGTGCAACGAGTCGCAATATTATGGCTTCTTAAGCTTCGTATACATGTGAGCACGAATGATCATATGTGTACGGTAGGAGCATGTGTGCGCACGAACACGATCCATCGCTAGTGGATCTCCGTGCGCGCACAACTTTGTGCGCGCAATTTAGTCTGGACAAGATTCTGTGCGCGCACAGCGTTCGTGCGCCCAAATATCACGTACACATAGGAAGATTCGTGCGCGTTGATTAATGTTGTTGTTGTATTTGCAACGCATCTGTCATTAAAGGGGTTTGGCAGCTCTTGGCCGTCGCTGATTAACGGGTCAAGGGCTGCCAAGCTCTTTCAACGCCAGTAGGCGTTGCTACAGCAACAATAACGAGTCGCTCCCGTGCATAGAACCGGCGGCCGTAGGAGCGAGGTGATTAATGTCATCCCTTTTGGAAGTTTTTTTTTAACGTTGTGCTGTGCCAATTCGTCTAGCTTAGTTTTTTTTTCTTTGGGGTTTCCTGATCGCCCGGGAAAACGCGTGTTATTTTATATCTTACAAAAAAAGCGTGACCGGAGTAGATTGTAACTCACGTCGCTGAGCTGACCTGCATGCATAATTTGACCAACTTTGATAGAAAATTTTTGTAAAGCGGAAGAACGAACACCTGCTGAGAAAAACTAACTAGACCCAAGTTTGAAACCTGTTATCCATAAAAAGCATCCTTTGCTCCGTGTCGGTATGGTACCTGGCCTACCGGTATGGGTGGTACTACCTATACTATCCGCACACCGCTGCCGGTTTGTAATAGGCGCGTTCTTTTGTACTCCAGTGGAGGTTAATTCGGGTGAAGGTTAAGAGCCGTTAAAAAACGGTCCGCACTAATTACTCGGTTAAGCGCAATGGACTCCTGGCGTCAATTTAGTTTTTCAATATTTTGGACTGTGCTCGCGAGATTAAAAGTATAAATCATTTTCGGAAAAATATCTACGATATGTTTACTAAGTTTACTAATTAACTTGGTATCAAAAATCAAATTAAACTACAAAAATTCCTAATTTTCCATAATAAATTCGCCATTTAGCGATGCAAGCTCCATCTCTTGATATATCTATCCAGAGCAGGTTAATTAACCCGTAGAGCTATCCAGGTTAATTCAGTTTAACGCATTGTTGTAATTGTGTGTTGATAACCCGAAATAACTTACACATGAGTACAAAAGAACGCGCCTAATCTATGTTACCTTTACTACTGTTTATATGAAATTATGTTCTGCAATTTTAATCGTTAAAGTTAAGTCGAACACTACGAACGATAACATCGATTCTATCGTTATTATTCAATATGCAATATGAAATTAAAAAAAATGTCCACTGCGGGAACCAAGTCCTACTTCTATAATTCTTCCATTCGTTTTTCGTTTACATTTCTGTCTAAATGTTTTTTATATTCTCTCTAAATGGGAACTTGAAAAAGTGTATTACTCTATCAAATATGAAATTTACCTCAAAAAATTTTTTAGTAACGAAACCTACTCATCTGGAATTGGATAACGGTCATGCGCAGGCTCGATCTGCTAATGGTAAAATAGACGAACAATAATACGAATTTCACCAAAGTTATCTGTTTCAAAAGTGAACTTATTACATCACACAAAAAAAAATATTCGAACTAAAAAATTCTAGTGTTATAATATTTCTGAATTGTATTTTTATCGAATTGTTTCTTTCATTTGTGCCATTGACACACGTTCAAAGTTAAATGATAACGAATTATATGAATAATAGAATTGGCGATTTCAGAAAATGTGAAATGATTATAAATAAACGCTCTTTTGTCTGATCGCCTGATCCGCCTTGATAACATTAAAGTCATATTTCTCATAGTTCAAATTTATTTACTATTTGAAGTTCCTAGAAATTTTGGAATGATTCAACCCAATTAATTGTCAACATACGTAATTGAAGAGGTAATTGGAATCTGAAGAGGTTTATTGAAAGTCTGCGGCTAATTCCGAATTAACTCCAGCGTGTGTCAACGACAATAAAATTTATAAATCTTTGCATGTAGTTTTCTCCAATCCTTACTGATTCAGTTAATATCTAATAATTAGGATAAACAGATTGTGCATGTGTCATTTACAACGTTTAATGTTAACATATTTAATTCGATTAGGCCGCATGTTTTATTGTATCTGTTGTCCCAAAGTTATGTTATTTGCGCATGGTTCTGGATGAATTTACTGTGTATTTTAAGTGCGCTTCAATCCTATACACGCGTCAAAATAATGGTTAAGTTCATAACACAACCGTTTGCATACTGTTGCCAATTTGTTTTATGAACTCTCTCCACTGAGTTTTTGATGGACACACCATGCTGTGAAAAATGTCATTTTTTCCATCACAAAAATTTCTCCGCTGGCTAGGACCAGCATATGATGGCAATCCTGAAATGACACTCGCGCTGTCGTATTCATACGATATTTCGTCAGTAGTCAGTGGATGACTAGATGCGAGTGCAGTTCAGAACTCAACAACCTGTTACAAAGCTGCTCCGATACTGTTGCCACAGCATGTAGCGATTCCGCTGTGTGTTATGAACTTAGCCATTGTTAAAATAGTTTTTGTATATATGTCGTAAGCTTTTGGCGAAATACATCATTTCGTGAAATTGTCCGGCGAAGCCGTACAAAATGAATTGCCGCTTTAGGAACCACAAAGGTTCTTATCACCTAAAGCGGAAAAGCCCTCTGAAGAAACATTTAAGGAATCAATGTGGTAAATTTCCTGCAGTATTTGCCGAGCAATTTCACGAAATGACCCATTTCGCCAAAAGCCTGTGACATATACATATTTTATTGCGAATGTTTAGGATTTAAAATATTTTCAATTGTTCCTTTTCTTATGTTGGAGGGCGATGTACTCAATAACGTTGTACATTTTAATATTACAGCTTCGCCGCTTCCATCACCTATGAGATCGCCTGCTAAGACACCAGCACAGAATCGGGCTCCATGCTGTACGGCATTGTATGATTTTGAACCAGAAAATCCAAATGAACTTGGATTCAAGGTGAGTTGTGTGAATTTTTATTAAATCCATATTCCAAATTAAAGAACAAATGGTAAATGCATTTTCGATGCTCTTTAGCCCGGCCACGCTGTTGAACACGAGCTCGAACATGGTAGAAGTGACCTCCGAGCTCCGAATGGCTCAAGACACACACATACACGCACCTCACACAAATCTGGAGAAAATCGTCCACTTGTTTCATGTTCATGTTCGACAGTGTGCAGCCGGAGTTATGAGCTTATGAAAGGTTTGAAAAAAAAAACGAAAAAGTCAACCTAAAGAAGTTACACAGTTACCATAATGGTATTTTTTTTGTTAAGGTCGCTACAGAAGCTCAAACATGGTTCACAAGTTTGCTTATGTTCACTTCAAACATACTTGAACGTCCCTCGCATGTAAAAGCCAAAGTTATATAATGATTGATTTTGGCTACAGTTGATATGGCGACAGACTGGTTGATATGGCTTGAACTCAAAATGAATGCAGAATCCAATAGAGACAGGATGAACTTTGAAATGTTACCGGTTGCAAAATAAGAGGCTTTATACCATATTAGAACGATACGACACGCCGCGCCGCAGCGAGTGTCCATATTTTTTTTTAAATAGCCAAGTGATCGATATCCATTTTGTGTAAGCTTATAAAGGTATACGGTGTATTGCTTAAATCACAACAAAACTATGTAACGCCTTAATGTGTATATATGCAAATGCTCAGCATCACCTTCCGACAGAGATGCCAAAGAAGAAAAATTAAAATCGTATATTTATTTGTAGAAAAATCGTAAAAGTAGTATATTATAAAAACCGTAATAAGAGACTTGTAAATGCATGTTAGGGTCGATTACATTGAGCGAGTTTACTACCTACAAGGCGGCGGGTCATCTAGCGCTGTCGTCGTAATTACACACAAGTTTTAAACTCGCTCAGTAGCCAACTAACAGAAGGTTGCATTATCCACTCCCGCACGAACTAGTTCTGTTGACATTTTGAAGACACTGACTGAAACTAGTGGGATACTCGTAGCGATTTTACCAGTAATTACATAAAATGACATTCATCAACTAGTTTAGTTAGCGATTCCCATGGGTTGGATGACAGTTAGCAAGTCATACTACTACTACTACCTAGTTGGGCATAGCGCGTCAACTATTTCTTCACGCCATCGAATTTGTTCTGGGCAATCGGATGCAACTCCCCCCACGTCTTATCCAGTGACGCATACTCTTTTGCCACAGATCGACGCCATGACTTTATACAACCCCTTGGTCGGCCTTCATTGGCAATTGGTCCCATTTCATGGCATGTCCAGCAATGCAGTTGTCGCCCTTCCGCAATGTGTGACCTATCCACTGCCATTTTCGTCTGCGTATCCGTTCGTCGATTGTCATCTGACCTGACCCGTACGCCGACTCAGCTCTTCATTTGATAATGGATAAGTTCCTGCGAGCGGATCAGGATTTTACATTTCTCGAATTTTCCTCCATATGTTTTCCCCTCCATATGCTTTCCCCTCCGGTAAAATTTGTACTTCCGCCCTTAGGTTGTATTCGGCCTTGCGTACATCAGTTGGAGTTGACAGAGCAAGAAATTTGGCATTGGTGAAGGATCAAAGACTGTTTCAGTCAACCTTTCGTGGTTGACAAACGTGCGATGTTCAGTAGGTAAAATGTTTGTTGTTGTCAAGCCTGATGACGATTGGGAGATGGACAAGTAATAAAGTTAAGACCGGCTCCCAGTGGGCTTCATCTACGAGGGCAGCACCGACAATCGTAATATCAGATGAACTGGAACACAGGTGCCGGCAATATGAGTGGGAGTGTCATCATTCAGTGGGCAGAAATCCGAAGCATCAAGTTGTTCTGCTATTTATATGCTTGTGGCTTCGCTGTCAAGGATGGAATGCCAGAGTTCATGGTGAGCATTAAAGTCACCAAGCAAAAGACGATGATGACCAATGAGGAAAGGATTGACATTAACATTGTATCCTGAGCGACTGCTGGATAGCGGTGGTATGTAGGTTTTATAGACTTTGATATCAACGTTTTCTGATTGTATGGCAATGGCCCGCACTTCCATGATATCATTAACGAAGATGTCAATTTTTCAATATTGGATGAAATCATGAATAAGGAAAGCAAGCCCCACTCCAGCGTCAGTCAATCTGCCTTTCCTAAGAACAGCGTAGTTTGCATGGGACGAGGACGGAGATTGCTGTCCTCTACTTTACACTGACTAGGAGTGTAGGTTGAGTTTCAGTATTTGTGGTGGTTAAACTCGGAACAGTTCCTCAAATGGCACCACTCATCGCAGCAATTGCATTTAACAGATGTAGCATTTGAGTGAACCACTTTGTTGTAAACGCAGTAGATCCAAGGACCGGGGCGACGTTCAGTGCCGGCGCGGTGTAGAAGAATTAAACAGTTGCGCCGTGATGTATTGCTCCCAATATTCATATAAAACGACTTTGAATATGTTGTACATGTACACCTTCCTTTTTTTTGCATCGAAAGGGGTTTGACAGCTTTTTGCCGTTCTGACGAACGGGTCGGTCCGCTAACTATGGAACGAAATGGTTTTCTTACAACAGAGAGCTATACTGAGCTGATCTTTCAGGACTACGATAATCGAAGCAACTGAAATTTTAGAAACACCAGCCGTCTGTGTAGCGCTAGAACATCACTGAGTGAGATATCACATAAATCACCTTAACCAGATGGATCTGTCCATGAAAACTGAATATGGTCTCTGCTTGAAAGACTTGAGACAACCTTTAACCACTATCTGGGTTAATGCCCGATAGTTGCTTGGTCTAGGAAAAACTTTGTATGCCCTGGTCTAGGGTATGCACTCCTCGCACTGTGAAACTTCGGTCTCGTTTTTTTAATTAAATTTAAGCTAGGCGACTCGCGTGTATCTCACATTCACCATCTCCACATCAGTAATTTCAGCTGCAGGCTCGGTTTGACTACTTCTTTGGTTTGTGGTCAGAGCTCGCCCTTAGGTAGAAAGTGCAGTAGACACGGCCGTTTAATCAAATATAGTAAGGACTATTGTCATAGATTAATCAACATGATGTCTCGCAAATAATGGCATTTATGCCGTTTAGATCACTATGGAACGCCAATTCGTCGGGCAGATAGTTTAAGCCAAGGTCCGACGTCGGGCTGTCGCGCCACGATGATAATGATCACAATTACAAAATTTCCTAGTATCTGCAGTAGTATCTTTTTATATTATTGATTAAACGCCTATTCGAAATACATAAGTTTATTTTTAATTACATTACATTCCATATTATAAACTGTTTCTGTTTCCAAAATTGTTCATACGTTCCAACTCTCTTGCAGGAAAATGACACCATCCAATTGCTGAATCGTATCGATGACAACTGGTACGAAGGCAGTGTCAACGGACGAACCGGTTACTTCCCACAATCCTATGTTCAAATAGTAGTACCACTACCTGAAAACTAAACTAGCTAAAAACGACGCAGAATATGACCGTTAACAATAGAAAGGAAGTAAAGCGAAAATAATTATATGACGATAAGGCTGAAGCGACATACACAAAAAAGGAACGATTGAAAATATTGAGAAATATTATATATATATCACTGTATTGGAGAAACGCAAGTAACAACCGAATATTATACAAATTACATTTATCATAACACAGAATGCCATCGGATTAAGTTTATTACGTAAAAAAAAACATTTGCGTTATGGGTCAAAGTAAACGAAGAATGCAGTCAAAATAAAGCTTATAATTATCCAGAAGATAAACGTACATTTTAAGTAAAACGTGTTCAAAAGTTAAAATAGCAAAAATGATATCGCTAAATTATAATTGCAATTAGTTATCTCTTATTGGAAATATATATATAATATATAAAAAAAAACCTAAAAACACAAATAATTCGAACGCAATGTTTGTTTATGCAGTCCTATATCTTAAATCAGAGCAGACAAAACAAATGCATTCTTCTAACCACAAAATCAAGCATGTTAAGATATGATATTATTGTATACATACCTATATTCTACTGCATATTTGTTACGAAACATTTTGCTTTTTGTCTCATAAAAATCCTATTGAAACGCAGCGATGGACAACCAAACCACAGTAGTGTGAAAAATATACAATATGTACACGCATACACACATATACAAAGTGTATAAAAGGCGAAGCAAATAAATATTAAACGAGACATTTAAGCATTATATTTATAATCTAATTGCCTAAAATAAAAAATGAATCATTCGTCTCGTTTATTTAAGGGGATGGAGAAGAGATGTTAAACAAAAATCGATTTTTACAATATTTTGCATTAACTCATTTACGGGTAGATGTTGCGGAACTCTATTTGATGTCAAGTTCCTCAACTTGCTGCAATTTTTGTTTGAAAAGGGATTTGGATCAAGTCTTATTTGCTCTTGACTACTAGGTACCATTAGAGGGAAATTTATAATATTGATGTTGTTTTTTGGTCGACGATGACGATTTACGCTATGCGCTGCTTTATTTTAACAGATTAGTTTCTTGATTTTATTAAACCAAAAAGGTACTCAAAAAATTGATAATTTAATCTATTACGATTTTACATTTATATATCTTGTAATCTAAAGAAAATAATACCTAATCTGAACTCGGCATCATAATTGTTTTTGGATTATTCTGTTTATATTAGCTATTGATAGTTTTTGAGTAAATGGCTGCGGCCAAAATAATAGTAGTACTGCCATTAGCAATGTTTACGTTCTCATATCGCCAGAAACATGAATAAGCATTTTTCACTTTTTTGAGTTTATAAAGTGAATTGCTCTGTTAAGTTTGTTTTTTTTTTCACACATATCTACTGCAGATATGGTATTTGTTGAAAAATTACTTAAAAATAGCAAAATTATTGAACAGCTTTTGTTACAGTTTTACATATTTACAGTTTTTGCTACTATTATTTTGACCGCCACTGCATTGTTGTAAAATGTAAAAAAAAAAGTAAAATGATGAAAACAAACAAGCAATAGCATGATTGACACTTTTTCTTTTGCACTTAGTTTTTAGTTTCTTTTAAGTTAGAATTAAAATCCAACAATTTGGTGATGAGATGTCGAGCTAAGAAGATGTAATGTTATCCTTTTATTTGAATTTATTGCTTTAGAAATGACAATATAACTATATTATATTATTTCTTTTTTAAAAAACAAAGCAAAATTGTTTTATTTTTTTAGTAAATTTTAGTTACATGCAAATGTGCATGCTGGATACATCGGATTGCTTTTTTTATGTTTTTGTTTGGTTGAAAATCTTCAATTACGTATCAAGGAACGAATTGAGTATAATTTCAAACTCAACTGTATAATAATTATGTGTTTATTTTCTGTGTTAAAATCAGGGGCGGTTCCTCATTGGAAGCAAAGGCAGCAGTGCTTCCCTTGTTATTTTCCTTAAATAATTCATTCTGATTCATGTAGCCAAACCGACATTAAACGAAATATATAGATTTCTTTAAAGACAATTAATTCATTCATATTATCATATATATGTACTACTTAATTCATTAGTTACATTCTTCTACTATTTTCATACGTATTTCCTGTGCGATTCGATTTCCTATTTCCTATATGTACAAATAATATGTTATTTCATAAAATTTTCCCATACTCTTTTACTTCTATTCGTGAGAACAAAGCGAATAGAATATGAGTGGACAGATTTTCGTCCGGCTAGAAACAATAGAAGCAACAGAAATCTATGGTGCCTATTTGAGATCGCGCATGGCGACGCAACGACATTGGGTAAAATCTTCTATACTCGTCATGCCTCTATGATTCGCTTGTGTATCTTGAGTAGAAGCGGCCAGAATCGTAACTGCTGCTCAATCACTACGAACATCATCCTGCTGTCTTTCCTCTTTCTTTTAAGGAGAGTCTTACCAGCACTTCTCCGCGCATTCCCGCACTTCGCCTGCTACTTCGAAATCCTTTCGTTTCGTTTCAATATTTATCCAATCGCTGGATGTGCTTCACCCATTAAAAATTTCGTAGGGCCCCAGCAAGAGGTGGAATTTGCATAGAAAATAGGACAAAGGTTTCCCTCTCCACCTCATCTTCGCAATTTCGACTGTGTTCGTTGTAGAGAATGTCTCATCTACATGCTATTGACGTGTTCTGGGTTAGGCTCTCCTTGGGTTGAAGGATGGCTATGGTTCCCAAGATGCAATAAGCACATGTTATCACTGCGTCCCGCCGCTGTGGAGGAGTTGTGAAACGCAAGAACTCATCCCGCAAGCTGATTGACCTGTCTGTTATCCTCAATCGATTAAATCTCTACCATATTGTTTTAGTAATAGCGATGACGCCCTTACAGCCTGAAAAGCCTTTATCACAGTCTGACTGTCCGTGGAGACTGTGACGTCTCTTGTTTCAAGGCTTCGTTTCCGGCCTTAAACATTGCTAGTATAGAATTGTAGAAACTACGAAATAAATTATCAGAGTAGTTCCCCGCATAAACTCTGTAAATCATTTTCGACCCGTTGTATCGGTATTTTCCATTCATATCTCCTCGTCGTCTCTCCAATACTAAATTATCAGTATGTTGGGAAAATATCACGCGCTATCTCGGTAGGAATGACAAAATGTTGCTGTATATGCTGTATGGTTTTACAGTCCAGCATGCTGACTGCATACATGATACAGGCGGCGTTAACTTCAATTTGCATGTAGGAGGTGTAGGATGATATTTAGCTTGTTCCCTGGGCACAATCGGACAGCACCCGTTACCATTTGCAGGCTATGGTTCTACTCATGATTTCACCCATGACAGAAATATGTATGTATGTACTACAGAATGCCTTCTCAGATCTAACCATTTGGGCTCACAGGGCTCAGTTTTGTTGTGCGAAGGTAAATTTCAACAAAATAGAACCAGTCCTTTTTATAATAAGGTATACGATACCTCCAGTTGTGCCTCTTGTGCTGAATGTCGCAATTTGCTGATAAAGGTGTAAGAGATTGGCACATGTGGCTATTTGTGGGGCTTTAAGGACTACTTCTGTTGCCCTGAACATGCTGCTCAACCCGATTCCTCTTTTGGACGTATCTGGATTTTAGTATGCCTTCGATCGTCGTTTGATAACCTGGCACTGAACACTCAAGTACTAACTGAACCTCTCCGAAATGTGTTCTCGATAACAACTTTGAGAGTCTGCTTTCAACACGCAATCGATGGGAAGAAAATGCGCTGCCTGAATTTATAGAAATCAATACAGATGACTCTGACAGAGTGTGTGATAAGTAAGGTCTTCATTACTGCAGTATTTTTCAAGCCGAGATTTGGGGAATTACAGAAGCTCTGACTCGTTGGGGAGTCACGTCATATCACCGGAGAAATGACTGCATAAATCGTCACTGACGAAGCCGTGGACCCGTAGGTAACTGTGGAGCAAACGAGCTTCGGTGGCAGCGCACAATTGTGGTACTATCGATATACGCATCACTGCATATTACCTGTATTAAACTATAATGCGATTTTCAAAACAAATTTTGACTTAATAAATGCTAGCACATGCAATAAGGTCGTTGCACTGGTACGATTGTGTGAACCATAATTGGACACTGAATAATTGGTTAGCATACTGGGATAACTAAGCTGCCGCGTTGAAGACGAAAAGAAGAGTACTTTTGATCTTCTCTGACCCTGTCTTGCCCTAGCAAGTAGGAGGAAAGTACACAATTCATGAATCCTAGAGTTGCTTCCGGGAGTTCATTTTCGGACTTTTAGAAAGGAATAAGCCGGTTCATATGCACGCTTTATCACTGCTATGTACGGAATGATTTGTGGCGTTAATTATGTGCAGTATATTTGTTATGCTATGAGAGCATGAATTTCTACGTTAGTATAACAATTAAGTGCTTACTTTTTTTTTAAGTTTCTTTATTTCAAAAAGGAACATGCAATATTTTTTATCAAAAAAAGTCAGTACGATACATGTCGCGTTTCAATAGGTAGGTAATTTTTTCTTAATTAAATATGATGTGATTCTGAACAGTTATGTTTCCTATTTTGCCCCATATGCCCACCGTAGTTAACGAAATAAATTATAATACTGTTAATAAATATATACTTTGTTACAAAGCTATAACTGCCGAGGATCTGTGAACAGGTGTGAAAACATGAATTTAAGAAATACGTGCAGCGGCTATAGCTATTAAACATCAAAAAAATTGTATTCATAGGTTTCAAACGCCACTATTTTGTTTTTCATATCTCCATAAAATGACAAACTAATATAAATTATACATAAATGCATCACAAAGACAATACATAGCGTTAATTAAACTAAAAAGAGGATAAAAAGAAAAACAAAAAAATATTACAAAATAACTACTGAAAATTGACAGAACTAAAGAAAGATATTAATTGTATTAAAGTATGTAATTATTAAAGAAGGGGGAAAATATATACACAAGACCCCTATATTATACACAATACTTAAAGTATAAAATTCCTTATTATATATACATAAATTAAAATGAGATTTAAATGCGCAACAAGAACACAAGAAAGATGAAATGATATAAAATAACTATGAAGGCTATTTAATATCTCAGAATAAAAAAGAAAATAAAAAAAACAAGCAAAACACATCAGAATAATAAATTGTATTATATAAAATGAATATTAAAACGGAGCGCATAAATACTATATACTCGTAATTCATAAATCACGATTAAACAGAAAAAAAAACACAAAATGAAAGTTATCTCATATTTATAAGAAGTTTTTAACTGTTCGATGAAATGAAGAAAACAAACATGTAACACGAATTATAACTCAAGTCGTCCTCTGAATTCAATTAACATAATATACATTGATTGCGTATATTACATGTTTTGCGATACAATAGCATCAATAACAGCAATTAATGTATTTTTTTTTTTCAAATCAAATGGTATCAATCGCGATGAAAACGAAAATTCAAAATGAACTTTTAGCGCTTTTTTGTATTTGCTCATACTTCCTGTGAACTCTACTCTAAAGCTTAAAATTTTTATGGTCAACGAACGCAGTTGTTCATAATATTGGTGTTTTTCTATTGACCGCTTTAACGTTTATTAGGCGACTTTAGAGAAATGCACCACAGTATAGCTAATGGACTTTTATGGATTCTTTGAACTTGAATTATTTGAATTTAATTGGAGGTATCTATTTTACATCTAAGCGAGTAGCAACCTAAACCTAAAAATTCTTCAAAAACTAGGATCATCGTTATTCATTCTGCTAAACAGTTCGAAATTATTGTCTTTAATTACTAACCTGCTTATCAGTCAATGTATCTCTCACGATATTTGGCTTTCGCTTAGTTTCCGTCTATAGATTGCGTCCTTCAGTTTTAGAATTCAAGCAGCTTTCCGCTATCTCGGTTTACATAGTCCACCCCACGCTTTTCGGTCTGCCAGATATTCGGATTTTTGGAGGCTTATCTGGTTCGTCAATTCGTTATGCATGCTCAGCCCACTGAGGTTTTCTAACCTTAACAAATTTGGAAAACTTAGGTTTGTCGTGCATTTCGAAGGATTCCGCGATTGATCTCAATCACGAGTTGCTCCGATTATTCCACATTTGACTCTCCTTTCTAAGAGGTTTATCATCTTTTTCAAGTATGTATAAGCCTCATTGTCGTTTTGTAGACTTCAAGCTTCACCTTCCAATGCATGCAGCTATTTTTGAGTACAGGGAGCTCGACGTTTGATATCACGATTTTTCATACCGTTCTCTGCAATAGCGATTTGTATTTCTCCTTCTTGCGGGATGGCGTCAGTACTTTCGTTTTTGCTTTGCTATTTTGCAGATCAACTTCCTTTGTGGCTTGGTCAAGGGCACATACAAAGTAAATATGTAATATTTTTCTGTTGTGACGATTAGCAGCGTTGAATTTCGCAGCATTATATGATATCAACAGGATGCTGATGTTGTTGTACCGGGTTTTACGCATTGAAGCGTAAGAGTCAAAAGCAAGGGGCTAGCACAATTCCCTTTGTCAGTCAAAGTTACTCTGAACTCTCTCTCTTTTTCCTGTACAGGTGATGCTTCTCATCGACCTTTACTCCGATCCACATGGTTTCCTGAATTGCACTTTGAGTTTTTAGCTACTGAATTGTTATATGAAGATGTTCATGCCACCACTGTTAGACAAAGTTCGATGTTTTCGCTTCCAAAAGAGTGTTCCGTATTTTATTACATATGTATTTACATTTCGATCGTATCCATTGACCTTGGTTTACCGCTTCCAGGAGACGCCCACGTGGAGGACTGCCTCCCAACTAAAAATTGCTATTTACTCTAACCCCTTAGTTGGGCATAAGCGTCAACTACCCCCTACTTGACGTTTCGGTTTCGGACGATGCATGTTGCTAGCATATACCTCCTTCTTTGGAGGATTAAATAATTACTGGCCAATAAATACAGCCAAATAATTTCCACATAAACGTTTCATGTTTTCAGACGCAAAATGGCAACTAAAATACATAGTTTGTTTCCTACAGTTTTTAGTTTTATATTCCTAGATAACGAAGATAATTTAAAAAATACCCCAAAAATCGCTACAATTTTCAGATGCAACGTTGATCTAATCGATGCCTAATATTGATAAAAATAAAAATTTGCTTTTTTTTAACAAGTATTATTATAAATTCCTATATTAATGTGTATATACGAGTAAAAAAATAAATCTCTTAATAAAATTACCTTTAATTTACTCTCTACTGTTTGTAAATTTCCACTAACCGTTTTCAAAGATGTCTTTATTGTAATGTTAAAAAAATATATCTTCTAACGAATCATCGTTTTTCCTTTTTCTATCCAAATTCTCATGATGTGTGTAATGTATTTGCAAATGTGTAAAAAAAAAGAAAAATACTAAAAAAAAACTTCTCCAAAAAACGATACTAAATTTTTTAATTTTAATCTATTTTTCATGTTGTAAACGTATTGTCATAATAAGATACAAAATAAAGATGAGAGGAATCCAATGACAAACTAATATCAGCTGAGCATGTAAACATAGTAATAAAATTCAGAAAAGATAAACTGAAATGTTTATTGACACACATTATATTCGCATAATGAATAAACAACAATAACAAGAAAATATTATAATTATTACGATTTTTATTGATTAATAGATAATGGTAACCAATTGGAATAAATTCGAAATCAAGTATAAAATAAACGTCGCAATAAATTGATTTTTTGAAAAGAAGAACACGGAATACATTACAAAGTTTTTGGAGTAAAACTTAAAAACTTAAAAGAATGTTGTGAAGAGTATTGTTGAAGGCGCTAGCAGAATATTAAATCTAAATAAGATTGAAAGATGGCTTCATCTCGATCTAAAGCGAATAAAAATATATTAACTTCTTCGTGTCTTATTGTAATTAATTATTCAAGATATTTATTTGATGAAAAAGAGTTGGATAATTTATTGACATACAATAAAGAGACAGTAACGTTTAGTGGTTGTTTGTTTTACTCGAAGTTGACATTTATCTCTAATGACTGGTGATGTGCGCCGTACGCCTTAAGGCCATATGGCGATGTACGGTGGGGCATATCATGTTCAGCAACGCACACTTCTTAAAAGTGACATTCACGGAGAGGCCACAGAGCCAAATGACTTCGCTCAAAGCCAAAACTCACCATGTGAGGAGGTCAACTGCTGGCTCTGTAATCCAACTGACGCTTGCGTAATCCAAATTGGATATTCATCTCGCCTAATACCCCACATACACGGAGCGATCCATCGCCCGATCGATCGGCCAATGGATCGCCACAAAATATCAGCTGGTCAAAATTATATGGAACTGTCAAAAAAATCGTCAACGATAAGCGCATACATATGGCAGTCCATCGGCCGATATCGATATCGGGCGACGGATCGGCTGATCGATCGCTGCTTGTATGACACGTTTAATATCAAGAGGAAAAAGCCGCCGAACACTCGAATACCCCGCTACTTGGTAGGCGACATCCGAACTGAACTGTGTCAAAATTTGTTAACTTTTTGTACTTTTTATCATTTCATTCGAATGTCGGCTATCGGCTTTAGAACAATTAAGACACTAAGCCTACAAGCTGCAATAGAAATGAAACACTAGAATTGAACATGCTTGACGACATTCCATTCCAAAACCTACGATTTGCAGTGCACAGCAGCCTAAAAACACAAATCGAAGAAAAAACTGCCCGGATTAAGAGGCAATTATGCTGAAAACGAATAATAATCAAAACATCCACAAGCAAATGTGATTTTGTCAATTGTCAAAGCATGGAATGACGACAGTTAATTAACAGATTATTGCTTTGGCTCGATGGATTCGGCTCTTTCGTGAATGACCCCCAAGTTGGGACTTGGAGCCAATGGACGAGGATCAAATAGCCGCAGGCCAAATGGCCGCCCCGTAAATGTCCAGCTTTAACGAGATTTAGAAATCCGCTTTGTCGGTAACTGTGGGAAAAGGGGCTCTTCATTGTCCAATCCAGCATTGCAGATATTACACGACAACCATTTTGGCTGCAAGCATGCATCGAACTACGTCAAACTCAATAGAAAAAAATCTCATTTCAACCGTTCTATGATATTTGATGGTTCGATGGAAGTTCGGTCGTGGTTCTGCACGATAATAAAATTCTTGACTTTTAGAGTGACGCGAGTGAAAAGTGACAAAAATCCGAGTGAAAAGTGATTTCCCCAGCCGGGGTCCCGGAAACTAAAAGGTTGCTGATAACTGAGTTTTTTATTGGTATTGTATCGGGGCAGGAAATGCTCAAGGTCACATGATCGCGCAGAACCACGACCGATCTTTCATCGAACCATCAAATTTCACAGAACGGTGGAAATGAAATTCGCGACCAAAATAGTTGTCATGTGTGACGAGCTATAAGCTTTAGTGACCTTAACTATCGAGCAAAACGACAACAGAACCATTCGCTAACTGAGCGGAACCAACCAAGAAGTAAATTGTGATTGGCTGTTATATGCTTCGAATCGGTTTTTATGTTATTGGGAGCAACACATCTCGGCGTAAATGCTCTCAATACCACTTCGCTGTACCAGCATTGAAACTAACCCCGGCCCTTGGATCTACTGCGTATGCAACAGAGTGCTGCAGTCAGATGCAACTGCTGTGATGAGTGGTGTCATTTAAAGGTCGACATACACGACAAGCAAAGGGGGCAAAGACCTTTTCCATAGTCCTCCGCGTGGGCGCCCCCTGGTAACGACAGTGTATCAATTCGCTGACGGCCAATGTCTTAGCGATAAGACAGTTTGGAAAAGGCAGATAGCTGTAGCCTGAATGGATGACGAACACCTAAGCGTCTCAGGTCTAGTAGGATGGATTGACTTGCGTAGTTGGACCTGCTACATAGTTGTGTGGGCTCCAGCACGTTTATTAAACCATCTGAAGCAGCTATCTCCGAGGCGATCCCCTGAATGGGGTTAAGCGACGTGCTGACAACTCGTCCTTGTAAAAACCACTCCATGTCAAGAAACCTGGAACAAAAGCCTCGGATTGGACGGATCACCAACGACGACCACGCAAACGACTAAAGGATTATTCTTTCGGATCCTGGAATGTACGCTCCCTGAACAAACCGGGGGCCGAGAAGGCCTTCCTCCAACAGGTCGAAAAGTACAAACTGAGCATTACTGCAGTCCAGGAAATAAATTGGCTTGGCAGCGAGATTAATGACAAGAAATCGCACACAATTTTTACAAGTGGCAAACCATCAGGCCGCGAGGAGTTTGGAGTAGCATTTATAGTGAACAATCGCCTCAAACCGCATATTACTGACTTCAAACCCATAAATGAACGGCTGTGTGCGATTCGCATCAAGACTCGATTCTTCAATCTCTGGCTCATCAATGTACACGCCCCCACTGAAGTTAAAGAAGACGCAGTAAAAGACGAGTTCTACGCCCGCCTTGAAACTCTCTTCGACTCACTTCCAACAAATGACGTCAAATTGCTGCTGGGAGACTTTAACGCGAAAGTCGGAAATGAAAGTTGGCACCGGGGGACCACTGGAGGCCACAGCCTCCATGAAGAATGTAACGATAACGGCCAGCAACTTATCGACTTTGACTGCAGCAGGAATCTAGTCGTAAGCTCTACGTGCTTCCCGCATCGACGCATTCACAAGCAGACCTGGAAGTCTCCAGACGCACATACCGTCAACCAAATTGACCACGTCCTCATTTGCAGGAGATGGACGTCTAGTGTCATGGATGTCCGCTCCTATCGAGGAGCAAACTGCGACTCAGATCATCACTTGGTGAAGACGACCTACAGATGTAGAACTTCCTCAGTGCACCAATCAAGAATCAGCCCTCCCAAAATCTTTGCGGTTGATAAGCTTTTGAGCTACAGCGGTGGCGTATACTACCGCCCTTGAGGAAAAACTATCACCTATGCTACACAACATCAGCAACACAGGCGTCCATGGGTTCTGGGAAGAACTCAAGGGTACCATCAAGGATGTCGCAGAGACGGTCGTGGGATACAAAGCCCGGCGAGCGCGAAATGACTGGTTCGACGAAGAATGCAAAGACTCACTTGACGCGGAAAACGAGGCCTACAGACAATGGATTCAACGAGGAACCAGAGCCAGAAGAGAAAAATATGACAAGCTACGGCGAATATCAAATAGAATAATTAGACGTAAGAAACGTAAATACTTTGACGAGCAGTTGCTGAACATAAACGAAAACTTAGCTAATAGGAACACACGTTGACGCGCTACCACTGCAAAAACGTTGCTACAAACGCACACAACACATTTTCTTCGCACACATATTGTTCTCTCGGATAACTATAGACTCGCATAACTTTAATGCTGCTTCTAATGTATACCAACATTTTTCGGCGATAACACTCAAAATATTTGTCCGAATATAACAAAATGTTGTTATGACCTCCGAAAGAATGCTTTTGTAATGGTGTAAAAATCAACATCGGTTTAGTAATTTAGGAGGAGTTCCCGTCACAAAATTCCCATACAAAATTTATTAGCCTGTTAATACGAGGGTTGACTTTTATATTTCGGGATTAGAGAACAAAAACAAATATTTATCATTGAAAATCGCTTTATTGTTTTTCAAAATATTCCCCATGAAGTTCTATACACTTTTGCATGCGTTTGAACCAATTTCAAAGCACTTTTGCCACTCTGATTAAGGTGTCTTCAAAACATGCATTCTGAACGCAGCAACCGCTTCTTCAGATGTTGAAAAACGTTGACCTCTCAGTTTGTTTTTTGCGTACGGGAACAAAAAGAAGTCATTCGGTGCCAAGTCAGGACTATACGGCGGATGACCTATCAAATCTATGTTTTGAGTGCTCAAAAATGCAGTTGTTTGAGCTGATGTGTGAGAGCTCGCATTGTCGTGGTGAAGAGTGATCCGTCTTCGGCGGTTGGTTTTCCTGATTTCTTGGAAGACAACTGGCAAACAAATGGTTGTGTACCACTCAGAATTGACTGTTCTGCGTTGTTCTAGTGGTACGGTTGCGACATGTCCAGTTTTTCCGAAAAAACAGGCGGCGATTTGCTTGGAAGCGCTTCGTGCGCGAACAACTTTTGTTGGGTTGAGCTCATCTTGAAACACCCATACAGTCGACTGCTGTTTACTTCCGGGCTCATACGCGTAAATCCACGATTCATCACCTGTCACGATGTCATAGACGTGTTTCGAAGCACCGCGATCGTATTTTTTGAGCATTTCTTTCGACCAATCGACACGAGCCTTTTTTTGAGCGATTGACAAATTGTGTGGGATCCAACGCGAACAAATTTTTTTGACAGTCAAATGTTCATGCAATATTGAATGTATGCTGGTCCCCCTAATGCCTAAGGTTGTCTCAATCTCACGATAGGTCACATGACGATCTTGCAATATCAGTTCGCGCACAGCATCAATGGTTTCCGGAAAAACAACTGATTTTGGACGACCTTCACGAAATTCGTCTTGGAGTGAACTACGACCTCAATTGAATTCACCATACCATCGATAAACACTGGTCCTTGATGGAGCTTCATCGCCAAAAATTGAATTCAGTTCATCCATGCACTGTTGCTGAGTTAATCCACGTCGAAAGTTGTAAAAAATAATCGCACGAAAATGGTCACGATTGAATTCCATTATTTGGCCGAGATTAATCTTTTAAGTTACTGTAAAAACACAAATAGCGCTCATATGTCAAAACGTTCTGAGTACGTATAACCTCAAAAATGTCAAACTTTACGATAGAGCTGTCAGTTACCAGATTGCAACACTAGGGTTGTCCAATCCCGAAATATAAAAGGCAACCTCCGTACTTGAATAAACATTAGGGAATCTTTTTTCTTCTGAAGGTTTCGTTCTCTTCACTTAGCGTTGCGTGCAGAGTAGCCAGGACCTTGTGGCCACCACTTGATCTAAGCAAGACCACGATGTTGCTTAAACTCAAAACAAATAGGCGGAGCGACGGTAGGTTTATTCACACGACACTGCGCCGCACCGCATCTCACGATTGGGACTGACCCTTCAGAAATTTATGCAGAAGATGCGAGATAGAAGAACAAGAGGGCACCATCGAAAATAATTTGTGCACTATAAGTGTCCATTTCTAAATTAGAAACGCCTCAACGTCTTAGGAGGTGCATACAGCTTTCAAGAGCTAGCAGAGGTGGCAAGTGTCGTCTCGTTGAATCAGCTGATTCAATTTAGCGGAGTGGTCACCTTGCATCTCTAATAAGCCGGCGGAGGGTGGCAAATGGGCCCAAATCGGAGGCCTAATGCGAGCTGCTTGAGCGACAACCCTCTTACCTAACCTAACCTAGCACTGCGTGGAAGCACCCGAATTTCAGCGTTGCGGAAATTTTAAAATTTCAAATAAAACAATTAAAAAAATTTAAAGGCCCCCTGAAGGCCGAGGCTTCCGCAGTTCGCGGACCTGGGTATATGGATGGCACGCCCCTGCACATGAACAACTCTTACTTTCAACGATAAAGTAAATATCCGCTAACTAATAATGAACCATAGCAATCTTGCCAAAATTGCAAATTGTATATTGTTACTGGAAAATGTGAAAACAGCTGAGCCTGAATTGTTAACCAGAAATGTTTGTACGGTGGTGGTTGTTGCACCTGTGTCGCACTTTCCAATTTTGTAGGTCAAGTTTTGTATAATTAAGTGGATATTTAGCATAGAATTGTTTGAACGGAGGTAGCTTTCTGCTCAATAAATGCTTTATATAAAAGGCTTTTTGAATGTTTGGTGATATTAGTTATGTTCAGGCTTTGTAATCGAACTAACTTCGGCACTATGAAAACTTTTGGGTTTTCGATAACACTTTGCTTACTTTTATTGTCAGTATTGGCACAGAAGGATACAAAGGAAAATGCAGAAAACGTCGGAAATGTAAAAAGTGTCGGAAATGTAGAAAATGTTGAAAATGCAGCAATTAGTCCTTATTCGGTAAGTTAAAATTCTCTTGTTTTTGTAGTACACATTCTTCCTATAGCATCGGATAAATGTTGCTTTGCTTTATATTATACTTATTACTTGTTTTTTAACGTACTTAGAAAAATATAATTAAATCATAATACATGGTGGAAAACAGTAATCAACAGTAATGCATATTTTGTGTGCTTATAGTAATCTCCATCAACCGCCAATCTCTTAATCTGAGGCCCTATCATGGAATTCGATTCGAATTGAATTGCTTTTAAAAGGATGAACATGGTACCATGTAACTCGAAAACGAATTTTCCAATTTCAAAAACCATCGAGTATTCGCTTCGTATGAAAAAAGTGGTATCGAATACTCGATGGCTATTAAAGTGGAGAAATTAGTTTTCGAGTTACATGGTATCATTTTCAGTTTTCTTTCATCTCGAAAGCAATTCGATTCGATTCGAATTACATGATAGTTAGGGCCCCTGCATCTTCTGATTTTGTCGAGTTAATCATTCAATTATCACCAATTTGAAAAAAGCTGGTTTAACTCTATCGTATAATAAAACCTCTTAACAAAACTACATACAGTATTTTTTTTTCTTTTAGGAAACAAAAAAACAGGATACGGCCCCATATCGTCCCCAACCAAAAATTTTCTTCGACAAATTCTCAACAACAACAGCTTCAACCACCACACAGCAACTACAATTAATAATTACTGGTGGTTTTACTAATACCGGTGGTGGTGGTGGTACTGGTATAGGCACTGGTACTGGTATAGGCACTGGGACAGGAGGTGGAACTCTAACAGGAACCGGAACCTACGTCACTAACACTGCGAATGGACGTCGTCGTTTGCGAAGACGTCGTCCAAGGAGGGGACGCGGAAGGCGCGGAAGACGCGGAAGGCGCGGAAGGGGAAGAAAAGGAAGGGGAAGAGGGCGCAAAGTTGTTTTGAGTAAAGGGCGCAACCGACGAGGCAGAGGGGGCCGAAAAGTAATATTGCAGCGTGGCTAAAAAAAACCTTGCCAACATTCATTTTATAAAAAAAATAATCATATTTATTTATTTATGATAAATTCTAGTGGAACGGAAATATACAATAAAACAACAATAAACAATCACCACTTCATTCTTCAACCTTATACATTTCTCTCTAACCTATGAACTTCATTGTACCGAAATTGAGTCAGAATAATTAACAACAAACAGTTTAAGCACTGCCTTCATAACATACAGCCCAAACTGTAGAAAACAACTCGCCAGCACACTTAGAAACTCTGACTTCGTGAACGACGTCATTATGACGTCATTGAGAATTTTTGTATAAAGAAGGCAGTGGTACTACCAAAGATTAACCATAAGTAAGATACCCTACTTCATACAAATTAACGCGACTGACTAGTAGCTGCGTATGTGTAGGTTCCCATATGCGTACACAAAGGGGTGGTGCCAACTATCAAGCATGTTACTCACACATTGAAACTTTATAGGCAGTTGCCATTACTGAAGTGTTGCCGTCTCTATCTCTCTTAAGGGAATTTACCTTTGAATTATTGGCAAAGATTAAACATGAGTGCATCCCGTTCTAAAAATTAAATCGTACTAAGTGAGGTATCTTAGTAAGGTTTAATCTTTGGTACTACCACTGCCGAAACCCGAAACAGGTGGCTGCGAACACATCCATCCGACATTGGGAAACTGGTCAGTTTACCGTCTCAACTATACGGGTCACTCATACGATTAGATCTCTTGAGTCTGTCAGTACAAACTCGAAGACTGTTGCGGAATGTCGCTCCTCCCTCTTGGAGGTGGAGGTCTTTTTTAACATATCCCTAGTTTGGATATCGACCCAAAGTGGCTTTGGTGGTAACTGTAACCTAGAGAAGGCACGACTGGTGGGACCAGGCTAAGTCATGGCAATTCTGGGTTGTCCTTATCAGCATGGCATGCAAAACGATGCGGACGCGTCTAGAACTGCCAAGGCCAGGTCAAATAGTATAGACTTCACAAGAGTGATCATATAACTTTCGCCTCTGCCAGTAGATTGTAGATTTGTATGTATTGACAAATAGTATAGACTACATAAGAGTGCTCGCTTCATACAAAAATTGAGTCTCCACCAGTAGATTTGTATGTATTGATTCTCTTGTCTAGACTACTATTTGTCAATACATACAAATCTACTGGTGGAGGCGAAAGTTCTACCAAATAGTATAGATTCCACAAGAGTTATCACTCCATAGAAGTTTCGTCTCTGCCAGGAGATTTGTATGTATTGACAAATTGTATAAACATACAATAGTATAAACTACACAGTATAGATACACAAGAGAATCAATACATACAAATCTACCGCCGGAGGCGGAGTTAGCTTTCTTGTGAAGTTTATACAATTTGTCAATACATACAAATCTCCTGGAAGCTATATGGAGTGATAACTCTTGTAGAATTCACGGGGGAACAGCATTTTGTTTATTTCGATTTGATATTCATTTCTAGCTAATTTTTGGTCGTAGAATCCGGAAATGCTAACCGTTTTTCTCCTATACGTCCAGTTTTTGAGATACAGGGGGCTCAAATTTTGGCCCCCATACAAACCTTCCCTTCATTGAAATCAAAACAAACGAAAGTCGTTACAATTTTTTTATTTATAAATTTTGATTTTACATCTTAACAATATTACCTAAGAACTAAAAAAAAATTATGGCAAAAATTTTCGTTTATAGCTTTTCCTGGAGTGTTCAATTTCAGGACAGTCCCGTTTTATGCTCCAACAATAGTCCGCCATCATATTCGCATCCCATCTGCCTTGATATCGAGTTTCCATGATTTTTTGTCGATCCACAAGCGGTTCATGAACAATATTCGGATCACCAGCCTTCAGATCAGATCTCGGGGGCCAATTCCTTTGTGTCCAGTGTTTATCACGAGCTCTGCTATCCCACATACACAAAAAGCACGGATATTTTGTATATCCACGTTGCTGACCGAAAAGGAAGCAAACCATCTTGAGGTCTACACATATGATCCATTTATGCTGGTTATAATTAATTATGTCCATTACCGTTTTAATGTCGTTGTATTCCTCGCGTAAACAAACGGAGTGACCTATTGGAACGGAACCAAATACGTTTCCATTGTTAAGCAGAACACATTTCAGGCTTCTTTTGGAACTGTCGATAAACAATCGCCAATCTGCCGGTATGTAGGAATTAATTCCCAGCTCTTTCATCAATCCCGAGATATTGTGGCAATAGACAAATGCTTTTTCGGTTCGGAAGTACTGCAGAAAAGAGGCCTCCCTGGAACGATAGAAGGATACTTTGGCTTTTGGTTCCAGGAGATGTTTTTCCTGTAGCCTAGACGCTAACAGCTCTGAAGCTCTTTTAGAAAGCCCCAGATCGCGCACTAGATCGTTCAGCTCGTTCTGTTTAAATCCTTTAGGTTGGTTCCTAGCGCTGAGTTCGGAGAGTGATGATGTCGACGGACTTAAAAGCATATTTACGTCCACGTCCAAAGAAGGCGAAGGAGATACTTGATATACTGGCACTGGCACTGGAACTTCAGGAGAATGAGCAACTGGTCTTTTCGCCGATTCTAAATTGGGATACTGTATCTTATTTTTGTTTTTGTGTGTGTACCCTGTTGTTTTAGTACAACAAAAGTAACAATCACTTGTGTGGTTTGAGGGCTCTCGCCATATCATTGGCACACCAAATGGCAACTGAAGTCGGTCTGCTTTCGTCCAGGACCTCAAATGTGTGACACAGCACCTGCACACTTTATGAGGGACCCACCATTTATCCTGATTGCAAATTGGAGTTTTGAAGTAGGCAAGATATGCCTGGTGAACAAAGGGGCCTATTTTTGTCTTCTGACTTAGAAATGTATAACTGCCACATATATAGCAAAATGAGTCCGGAGCGTTGAGACACTTTCGAGGCTTCCATTACACAAGTTAAGAGCACAATAATAGAGTAATATACTGGAACAGAGGCTTTTAAATACATTTTTTTACATAAAAGAGCCTTAAAAATGGCCGAAGAATTTCACAACTTTTAACAAACAATCCAGGTAGCGAGAAATTACTTTTTTTTATTGCTTTTAATTTTATTGTATACAGGTACTAGAAGGTCCTGCACAAGGATGCAGCCCCGTAGCTTTTAAAAAAAGTTGTTTTTTAAGGGGGCCTTTTGTAATATTCCGTAAAATTAAAAAACAAACGATTTCTCGAAAACCTGACGTATAGGGGAAAAACGGACTGCATTTTTGGAATCAGCGAGGCCGTTTTACTATAAATTAGGTGCAAAATTAAAAAAAAAAAAACAGAAAAAAATTTCAAAATTGTTCTCCCGTGTATCAATCCTCTTTCGTTCTACGGAGTGATCACTGTGCAGTCTATACTATTTGGCCAGGTAGAGTAAAGCATGTTGCTAGACAACTTTGGTCTAAGCTTGATCCAAAACGCTTTGCGGAGTGGTTGGCGTTGGAAAGAAGAAACCTCAGAAATCTTGTTATCGAGGTGACATTGCCTAATCGACGAACATGCTAGGAGACTAAGGGCCTTCGTCCGGTAGCTCAGTGCGTAGAGGCATCAGTCTTATGTCTGACTACCGGCGTTTCGGGTTCGAATCCCGTCCCCGCCGACGATCGTAGCCATGGATGTTTGTCTTGTCGTCCCCCTGTGGTGCGAGGCGTAATAAAAAGCCACAGCATCTCCCGACTTGTCGCAGGGCTAAATGGGGGAGCAGCAGGTGCATGCTGGCAACTGCATTCTCCGAAACTAGTTTATGCCAACGAAACGTCAAGGTCACATGAAACGGTTGACGCGCTATGCCCCACAAGGGGTTAGGGCAATTGAGTAGTAGTACGGGCTTTCGTCTAAAGGTGCAATGCAATTGCAACGCAACTGCAACCCAACTTGTTTGCATCAGTTGTATGAAAGTCGCGTTGGCCGTTCTTCGTCCATTGGCGCAAGTCTTTTGCGACTTGTGGTCCATAAAATAGGTACCCAAAAATCAAAACACTGGAAACCAACGAAAATTCGGATGAGCATGCGAGTCGACACGCAACTTGGCAGCCAAGTCGTTTTGGAGTAGGTCGTTCTCAAGTTGCGTTGCAGTCGTACCAGTGGACGAGGTTCAGCGACGTGGCGACTCCCGTCCAATGCTTATGCGTCTCTTTTTTTAAGTCGGATCGCAGTCGCGACGCCTATGGACGAAGAACCTAAAGGTGCGTTTTGCTAGGCACACGATTGTCGCACATTGTTCGCGATTACTATTTCCTGATTCCTGATGATATCGCGCTCGGTGGCCGTGGTCGTTCGGTCACCGCTCTACGATACTAATCTAGAGCTCGGAGTCCAAATCTCGGCGCGATCGAAAACTGCCTATGAGCACTAATAGAACTCTCACAGCGCTATCTGCATGTAATCCGGAATTCCACTTGTAATATTCCCGTATCGAATTGGGTATTGCACTAATATTCTAAATTAATCCGCATTTTTCCCCTTTGTTGTATTCTAGAGTGAAGAAGACTGTGTTATGTTCGTCAGCTAACGAAGAATAGAGATAAAAAATCACACACATGGGGCACGGTGAAAAGTATATAAGTGATTTTTTCCCGATGCCCTAAACCTTTTAACTGAAAGATTACCGGGTAGTGCAACCAGGTAATTAACCGGTTGGCTACCCGAGAGTGGTTTTGCAGGGTTACTACATATTTCAGCTTGCCATATACAGCAAAATTTGGCGTGGTTTAAAAGTTTTTGCACTACAAACATACAAAAATAATCTTCACTTTTATATAGTATATTAGATGATGGGTTTGGAAAAAAAATTTTGAAAAAACAAATTTTTTCGAAAAAAAGAAAAAGTTAAAATTTCAAACTATTTAGTTGCAAGATTATTTAATTACTGAAACTTGTCTGTAATAATCTCCTAGATTTATAAATTTATATTCTTAGCTCAGTCAATAGATCCTCATTCGATCTGATTAAGAAACCATTGTGTCTTATTAGATGTTCAGAATCATCTGATATCAATTCGTAGTTATTTATTGTCAATTCTGTTTCACTTTATATTGTATAATACACACAACTGCATCTCGAAATTTACAATACAAATATACAGAACAAAACAAACTTCCGTGTGCAACCGATGTTTAAGGTTTGAAAAATCGACCTTGGATATTTTTAATTTGTCATAGGCGAAAATATTTAATTGTTTATATTTCATTTATATTAATTAGAAATATACAACAGTCCTTTCAATACTATAGGTACATAATATTTTCTCGTATATTTTAGTAAATAAGAATGGTGTATGTTTCGGACATGGTCCCGCATCTATAAATGGGAGTATGACACGCTTTTGATTCAGAGCCAATTGGATAGTTATAGAGTGCATTAGGTGAACTAATGTAGCTTAGCTACGTTCATTGGAACAAATGGAAGAAGTCATAATTAAAGTCGTAACATTGATCTTAGTGGGATGTTTTATGGGATCCTCAGTATTAGCTCAGGTAGGTAAGCACCAAACAAGGCAAAATTATTCTATTAACTTTGTAATCAATCTACAGGTTAGAAATAGTGCTGACGCTGAGAAATCCCCAAAACCCAAAGATGGAAAATGTTTTTTTCCTATACCTGTACCAGCAGCAACAGCAACACCACAGAGACAACCAGTAAGGATTATTGTCACGGGAGGGAGTGGCGGAGGGGGTATTGGAAATGGCGGCGGCAGTGACTATTACTATATAGCGGACTATGGAAACCGGCGACGTCGTTTGGTAAATCTTAGGCGTAGAGCCCGAGGTAGAAACGGCCAAGGTCCACGTAGACTTCTTATGCGACGATCGCGTGGTAATCGATTGCTTCGTAGAAATGGTAAAAGAGCAGTTCGGTTGAATACTGGCAAATAATAAAATGGTATTTACAAAACTAGTTGTTTAGTTAATTTGAAGTGTCATCATCATCGTGGCGCGACAGCCCGACGTCGGGCCTTGGCCGCCTGGATCATTGTCCTCCAATTATCTCGGTCACGTGACCGCGTCCTCCAATTTTGGGAGCCCAGCAGCTGCGCGGCGTCCACACCTACTGAGCTCTCCCAACGAGATCTCGGTCGTCCTCGCAGCCTCGCTCCGTCGACTCGTTCTGCATTCATTACTCTCTTAGGCGGCTATTACACTATAAAAGTTCTTTTACAAATATATTTGACGAACGATATTTCAAAAGAACTTTTATGAATGATATTAGCCGCTAAAGGGGGAAGGTGTGCAAGCATATTAGAAAAGTAGTTGAAACAAGCAACGTCCATGTCGCAAATCTTTTCTTAGGCGGCTATTACACTATAAAAATTCTTTGAAAATAGCTTTCATAAAAGATATTTGTAAAAGAACTTTTATAGTGTAATAGCTGCCTTAGGCATGCGATCATCGTCCATTCTTTGTACATGCCCTGCCCATTGAAGTCGTTGTAATTTGACGATTTTCGAGACTTGCAGCTCATCGTACATTTCATACAACTCATGGTTGTACCGGATGCGCCATCCATCTCGATCGCAAACAGCCCCGAAAATTCGCCGTAGAACCTTACGTTCAAAAGTGTCTAGCATGTTTTCGGAGGCTTGAGTTAGTGTCCATGCTTCGCAACCATAGCATAGCTCTGGTCGTATAATGGTTTTGTGCACGCGGAGCTTCCAACCCAGGTAAATGAAGTT
Source organism: Chloromyia formosa (assembly GCA_964017055.1). Taxonomy (NCBI): domain Eukaryota; kingdom Metazoa; phylum Arthropoda; class Insecta; order Diptera; family Stratiomyidae; genus Chloromyia; species Chloromyia formosa. The sequence goes on along the minus strand of OZ024815.1, from coordinate 25,780,413 downwards.
GTTCACGAACTCGATGTTGAGGTCCCCCACATTGATGCTTGGTTGTGCAGGTGTCCTTGTCACCGATTGCATCATTATTTTAGTTTTACCCTCGTTAATACGTAATCCAACTTCCTTTGCAGCGGTACCGAGCGTATGCAGAAGTTCCTCTGCGTCAGCCAATCTTCGGGACATGATGTTGATGTCGTCGGCGTACGCTGCTAATTGTGTCGACTTGATGAGTAGCGTCTTGCTGTTGTCCATATTCATGGCCCGAATAACGTATTCCAGTGCTCCAGGTTGAAGAGCGTCGGTGCCAGTCCATCGCCCTGTTTCAAACCAGTGCGTGTTTCAAATAGATCAGTAAGTCTATTCTGGATCCTGACTTGTGAGACGGAGTTGGTCATCGTCATCTTTGTCAGTCGCACTAATTTTGCCGGTATACCAAATTGCAGCATGATGTTGTACAGTACTCCACGATCGATACTGTCGTATGCCTGCTTGAAGTCGACAAAGATATGGTATACGTTTACGTTGTATTCCCAGCACCTCTGGAGTATCAGTTTCACTGAGAAGAGCTGATCAGTTGTGGAGCGACCAGGTCTAAAACCGCTTTGATATTCGCCAATGACTCGTTCTGCGTACGGTTTTATTCTATTTTCCAGAATTTTCGTCAAAATTTTATAGGACGTACAAACTAGTGAGATGCCCCTGTAGTTCTCACACTGCAGTTTATCTCCCTTTTTATGAATTGGACAGATGATGCTTCTGCGCCAATCGTCTGGAATCTCCTCGTTCTCCCATACTCGCAGGAGTAATTGATGTATGGCATCAACTAGACTCGTTCCACCGAATTTTAGCAGTTTAGCTGGAATCTCGTCAGCGCCCGGCGCTTTATTTCGTTTTAATGACCGCAAGGCGAGATCAACTTCCTCTACTGTCGGGGGTTGAATGGGTGGGCCTAGATCAACAATTTCGTCGAGAGCTTCCTGTGTGGGGATGTTAGATGGTCGGTTTAGAAGCTCTTCAAAATAAGAGGCCCATCGCTTGTTAATCCCATCGGTGTCGCTGATGATGTTTCCATCCTTGTCCTTACAAAGGCTAGTCTAATTTGAAGTGTATGTCAGTTATATTTTTGGGAATTCATAATAGCAGTCTTTTTTTTTGTACCAGAACAGTATTGAACAAAATAAGCAGCAAAGAAACGATAAAGAACAGGGGCCGTAATATGTAATTCGACTCGAATTGCTTTCAAAAGGATGAAAATAGTACCATGGAACCCGAAACCAACTTCCCAATTTCAAAAATCATTGAGTATTCGTTTAGGCCGCGTTTAGAAGACTAACATATTTACACTGAATTTAAATGGAGCAAACCGCGGTGGCAGCATCCGCTACGGTTGTCTAGAGGCGGACACACACTTGCGTGCAAAATCCAAATTTTCCCAGGTCGGCTCCGAAATTCATCTGCCAAATGCATACATCGACCGGAGAAATTTTGGTTTCGACAGGGAAAAATTTGGATTTTGGACACAAGTGTGTGTGTCCACCTTAAGAGCGCCGATATTGCATTTCAATTCAATTCAAATTTGTAAACCGCGGCAGCTTCCGCGGCGAGTGCCGCACTTTGCAGAAACTCGGTGTTGAAATGTAAAATTTTGTATCGATTACTCGATGATTACTGAAATGGAGAAATAAGTTTTCGTATTGATTACCATTGTATTCCTTTCAAAAGCAAACCGCTTCGAGTCGAATTACATCATGGGGCCCCAGAAGAGCGAAAGGAGTATTTAAGGGAAAATGAAGTATTGTTTAAAAACCTGCACAAAGTTGCATTCTTACGGGCATTTGACCAAACAACAATACCGGCGACCGGTAGCGCAGTGTGTTGAGGCATCAGTCTCATGTTTGACTACCGGCGTTTCGGGTTCGAATCCCGTCCACGACGACGTTCGTGGCCATGGATGTGGAGGAGGTGCATGCTGGCAACTGCATTCTCTCAAACCAATTTATGCCAACGAAACGTCAACTGGGCCACATGGAACAGTTGACGCGCTATGCCCCGCAAGGGGTTAGGGCAATCGAGTAAAATATTGTAATTGGGTATCTGCTTCGTTCAGCGGGTGTGTCTTGGGTTAGGTAAGTTAGCCTTATATTACGTTTACACTATCCCCAGATTACTTCATCTGCTGCTTAATCTGGGTGTGGTGAGTTTAAAATTGTATGTATTTGACAGTTCCAGATTAAACCAGCCGGCGCAGATGAAGTAATCTGGGGATACTGTAAACGTAATATTAGGCGAAATTCACACACACGACACCGCGCTGCACGACTGCTTGAAATTTCAGTCGACATACACATCATCAAATGGGCGGATTCACACTCATCGCTCAGCATGCGATACGATTGACTATGCTTGGCTATTGTGCGTGGCTGCGTCGTGCAGCGCGGTGTCGTGTGTGTGAATTTCGCCTTATACTTCAACTCAAATTTCAAGAGAAAACATAAACTCAATTATATATCCTCAATGCAAATACAATCTAACCATGTAATATTATTTGGGCAGCAGAATCATTTCGCAGCACTGAATTTCAGAGATTTAAATGTTGTTTGCCCGGATGGAATATTGCTACCATAGGGTATTCTAATAGTTGAACGATTTAAAAGGAATTGGGATTCTGTTTACGGCAATGTGTCTGTGTGGAAATAATATAAAATAATGACCACAGTTTTCAGCTTCGCTTACACAAGCTTTTTTTTACCAGATAATCAAACATTTCTGGATGTATTGCTCCCAAATCGCTTACAAGAAAGGTTATTTTTTGTTTGAGGCTTATTTCTGTGTGATGCTTATTTCTGAGAAAAATCATCATCGTAGCGCTATAACCCGACGACGGGCTTTGGCCGCCTGGATCATTGCCCTCCAATTATCTCGGTCAAGTGACCGCGTCCTCCAATTTTGGAAGCCCGAAAGTTGGTCGGCGTCAACATCTACTGATTCTTCCCAACGAGCTCTCGATTTTCCTGCGTCCTTTTAATATTTTCTTAGTCATGCGGTTATCGTTATCGTATTGTTCATTCGGTATACATGCCCTACCCATTGATACATTATAGTTTACGATTGTCAAAACTTCCAGCTCATTGCACAGTTCGTACAGTTCATGGGTATACAGGATGAGTCGTCCGAAAATTCAAGTGTGTTTAACATGTTTTCGGAGGCTTTAGTCAGGGTCCAGGTTTCGCAGCCATAGCACAGGTCGGTTTTGTATGATGTATATTTCTGTGCACATGCTTCGATTTCATTATTGGGAGGACCGAAAAAAAAGTCTGGATTTACTAGCTGTCTCCGTCCCTTGATTTTGTAAGTTTCGCTGGCGTCCTTTGAAGGGCACTATCCAGGTATGTGATGTCGCCCATGAAGTCGATGCTGAGGTCCCCCACATTGATGTTCGGTTGAGCTGGCGTTCTTGTTCTTAATTTCATCATTTCTCGTTAATGTAGAGCACTAAATAGGAAGGTACACTCGACGCCATTTTGTTGACGACGAATGGAGAGTGGCAGGCATGCACACATGACAGTTCCCAGCTGTCAACATTAGTGCTATTTGATGTAGTAAATCTCCATTCGATGTCAACAAAATGGCCGCGCGAGCGTACTCTCCTTTTTAGAGCCTTAGTTAATGCATAGTCCAACTTCTTTTGCAGCCATGTCAAGATTATGTATAAGTTCTTCGTTCTTCTGCAGTAATAGGTTTCGGGACATGATGTTGATGTCGTCTTCGTACGCTATCAATTGTGTCGACTCGACGATTAGCGTGCTGCTGGTGCCCGCATTCACTGCCCGGATAGCGAGTTCAAGTGCCAAGTTGAAGAGTATCGGCGCCAGTCTATCGCCTTGCTTCAATCCAGTACGTGTTTCCAAAAGATCAGTCAGTCTGTTTTGGATCCTGACCTGTGATATGGAGTTGGTCATCGGCATCTTTGTTAGTCATACTAGTTTTGCTGGTATACCAAATTGCAGCATAATATTGTACAGTACACCACGATCGATATTGTCGTATGCTTGTTAAAGTCGACGAAGATTTGGTACACGTCAACGTTGTATTTCCAGAACTATTCCAAGATTTACTTGATCGTAAAAAGCGGTTGAAGATCAACCAAGTCTAAAGCCGCCTTGATATTCGACAATAATTTGTTCAGCGTACGGGTATTATTCTAATTTCCAGAAATTTTGTCAGTATTTTGTAGGACGTACATACTAGGGACATCTTGTATGGGGACGTTAGATGTAGGATTAAAAAGCTGCATTACTAAAACACACTAACTGTATATTTTCGTAAGGTGGAGCACAAAAACTACATAAGATAAATCTATGTTCTTCGCAGCAGATACTATGATAAAAAGTATCCCCTGGTTTATCCCGCAAATGGCAGTTTTCACAATGTCTAGTTAAATTTTATTCTGCATATAAACGCTAAAAGGCACTCAAGAAGAATTTTTCGGATGATAATTCCAAACAGCTGATACGGGTTGCTTTCCTTCTGAGCTAATGCAGTAATTTTCTTGGCGGAATTCTGCCGCCTTTTTTATTCAATTCTACATCAGCATTAATTTGCGGCTGAGTTGGTTTCGAATCCTCTTCCATCGAATGAATTTCCAGAACTCTGTTCTTGGTGACCAGTTTAATTGTCTCATTTGGATGTGCAAACGTAAACAGTTCTAGTTGTCAAAATCTCAGCAGTCCGTATCACCTGTTTGGAATTATCCCAGTCGGACATTTGTCTCCGATTCCAGTGGAATCGCAAAGTCTTCGATTCCTTACCGGTTCCATTCATCGGTTTGTCTCCGAAGCTGGAAAAATTCAAATGTTTTCAATTATGTATCGAGTTAGCCTGAAATTTGAATTCATTTGAAAGTATCTGGCATTTGGCGGCGTATGTTGTCATATATGAAATATGGAATAAAGGAATATGTATGTTTTGTAAGCCATGAATACAATCTGCCGTTAAATTAAAAGTGCCGTGAAATCAATCACGACACTTTTAATTTCTGGACGAATTGTATATCAGGCAAGATTCAACCCATTTATACAGCCATCGATCCGAATTCGATCTGTGTCGATTCCTCGTTGGCTACAGTCATCGGTCCGGAATCGATTCCAGTCATCGATCCGGATTCGATTCCACGTTGACTACAGTCATCGATCCCAATTCGACCCCAGTATCGATTCTACGTCGACTCCAGTCATCGATTCTCCATCGACTACCGTCATCGATTCCGCATCGATTCCTGTCCTCATTTTCGGTATCGCAAAAGCGGCCATGCCCATACAAATATCTCCGACGTGTCTCCGATAAAGTCATCGATTCCTTAGTAGACAGTCATCGATCCAGGACCGGTCCAGTATCGATTCTTGTCCGACTGGGATCGTACGATTAATTTTTAACTGAAGGATGGGTACCGTTTAGCGTTTATCCATAGGGCAAACTTTAACCAGACATTGGATGGATTCAGAAGTTACCGAAGAGCACGAACTGCTCGCGAGCAGTTCGCAACTAGTCGGTTATGCAGTATACCTATATGCCTGCTGAACGCGACTCTCGTTGTCACACACGCTTCATACGAAAGTCAAGGAGAAAGAAGAAGAAGAAAATTGCGAGCGGTGAGCAGAAATATTTCTTGCTTGGTGATCATTTGATCATGATGACTTAAGCGGAAGTTGCTCAGTATATTCGGAATCCTCCCATATTGTCAAGAGCGTGTCACATGTCCAAGCCTACACCGTCAGTTAGGCACGGTTAATAACGGTTTAGTTTGAACAAATTAAAATATAACATTACTTCGGTATGAAATGTTCCAAACGAAAGAAACTTTCAGCGTTTCAATTACATATACCTATATGTACCTATGTACATATAATGTAAAAAATTACTTACGGACAGTTTGCCGATTCGGTGTGCTATTATGACGTTTGTTTTCGGTGTAAATAGAATACCTTTTGTGCGGATAACATTTTTACACCTACGAGTATATGTGACTTTCAATATTCCCGAGTGGATTAAATATTATCCATCAAAACGATGAAAACAAATTATCCATACGGTGAATACGTAATTTTTATTCTAAAAAAAATCTCGAATAACAACCAATGCCACATTTGGATCGAATGGAAGGACGAATATATCAAACTGACTATCAACGCGCTAAGTTACTGAGCTATCAATGATATGAAAATACGTGTTACAGAAGAGGAATAGAGCTAATATGATGCAAATATTTACACCATGCTTTGGATTTATAACTCCGGTTCGGTTTTTTTTTCAATTTTCGTTATATATTGTATTTTTGGCCTTTTACACCACTTGTGAAATAAATACGAGTACCTACACCAAGTAAAGGTTTTAAAACACAAATCGTGCAGTGTATTCCAGAAGTGGTACCTATACTAGACGATAAAAAAAAATGTTGACCTTCATTTCCCCTCTACGGGATACTCCCCCATTTCGGGAGGCCGAGGAAGAAAATAAGATAGTTCGTGACTCCAAAATGATACCACAAACATTAAAACCCCGATAAACCAAACCAAGAAGGCGGTGTCGTTTCAGATAACGAAATTTTTCAGAAATTCTTCCTGGAGGCCGCGCCGGGGAGAAAAAGAAGGTGGTTCGCAAACCCACAATAATGACGAATACAGTAAAACTTCGTTTAACCAAACCAACAGGACGGCGGTATTTGGGTTATCGAAATTTGATGAGAATATATTTTGGAAGGCGGGATGAAATTTAGATGGTTAGCGACTGCATGATGTTTCCCGAACCACATTGGATCAAGTGGGACCGAAGAACGTACAAATTCGAAAAAGGGTAGATATGATACCAAATAAACCCGGCGATGAATGAGAGTGTAAAAAATGTCAAAAATGACCGAGTCAATGGTTTTCGGGGTCGCTGAGATAAATAGTGGCGTTCCCAAAGTTCCTCTCCACCCGGGGAGAGTGACCGTGAAAAAATATCCAAAACGACTGAAATTAGTCCGTAATGCAGCGTCGCGAACTCTATATGGAATAACGAGCAAAGAATGTTATTATTACAATATCGGTATAATTAACAAGAGGGAATCACGAATTTGGTTGCTTCGGACAAACTGAGGAAGGAAATGAGGAGTGTGCAGATTGATAGCAGGATACGCTAGCAGAAAAAAAACGAGTTAAAATTACATAATCGTCATTAAGACGGCAATTCTCAAATGAAACTTCAACGCAGTAGAAAGTCTGGGCAATCTAAAGCAACCGAAAGATCAAACCCTGAACCACAAAACCTGAAAACTACAATCATAGTAGTTGAAGTCAAGTGAAGGAAACACTCAATAGGCGGTAAAGTCACCATTGCAAAAGAATAATTTTTTGTGAAAATATTCCTCATTGCTTCGAGAAAAAAATATTCTTCTCTAAAATCTTCAATGAACTTCAACGCGCAAACACGAACTGTTGCTTATTGTAAAACTAACCTTGTACTGAAAATTGCAATATTTTAGAAAAAAAAAGGAAGAAGTCGTCCTTGTATCCATAATATTTGCCTAAAGTAAAATTCATCAATGCGACCTTACTGCATGGGTAATTGTTTTCCTTATTTTCACGAAAATATGGAGAAATATAACCTACTTATATTTGTTTCTATTTCAATTTCTAATCAAATTAAGGCCAAACCAACAATTTTCCAATGCTTAACAATGTCAATTAATTTGTTAAAATTGTAGAATAACAATGCACACACCTATGAATATTTAACCAAAATATGTAATATTTCACTTCATTCATATACCAATTAAACAAATATTATATTGAAAAAAAAAATATTATTAACATTTTCTGAACAATTTCTTATATAAAAGTAGTACTACAAATTGAAAATTAACATTGTAAAATTTCATTCAGTAAAACACACTTCAGTGAGTTTTAAGTGAAAAAAAAAGAAAAATATTTTAAAAATGAGTCAGATTTTCATATTCTGCTTGATTTGTGTAGCTTTTCTTCCCGCTATTCTGGGAGTAAGTACTCGTAAAGTCGATAGGAAACTCTAAGAATGTTAATTTTATTGAGAACTTGAATCCTTTCGGTTCTCGTTTAAAAGTTCCCACAAAATTATGTAAACCTTTTACAGAAAACATTTAAATAAACAAAGCAAATACTTACCAATGTTATCCGTTACATTTACAGACACCCGTGAACGAAGAGGAATCAGTGCGGGAGCGACGCCAAGCAACGCGATACTACTACTTAAACAATGCAAGAGTTAATTTGCGCCCAGTTGGTTCTACCAATAACAATAATAGAGGTAACCAAAGGCAAGGCAGATTAAGATTGGTTAACATTAACGCAAATGGCCAACAAACGACTTCATCGGGACAGGTGAACGTCGCACTCGTCCGTCCGGGAAAATAGAACACACATATGTAGTTTATGTACTTTACAAAAAATTGAAATACAAAATTAAATGGAAGTATGGAATCCAATCTATTTATTTTGATATGTGGAGGTCGGTAGTAGTCATGATATGACCTGCTCCGAGTCCGGCAATGGACCTAGGTTCGCAGACCTAGGTCTGCGAACCTAGTTTCTTGAACCTATGCTACTTGAACCTATTCTGTTGTCGATGGAGTGGAAGAACAGAAGAGCGGGTGAACTAGGTTCGTTGGAAACTGAACTTTTGATTAGATTAGAAAACACATCTACATGTGGCTATAGTATATTGTAGTGTGGGATTGGGATGAAATGGATTGTATTTACAATTGGATTTTATTGATATCAGGTGGAGTGGCGCTTTTAGACTTTTGTTGCGTTGTTATCTATTTTGCCTTTGGTATTTTTTTTACGTTAGAGGCGGATAAGAGCATGGTATTGGTGTTGGATTGCGTACACTTTCTTATTGGTTTACCTTAAATATGGAGTTGCGTTGCGTTCACATTTAATTTGTTTGAATAGAATTCTTGCATTATAGTTGCAGTCGGTCTTTGGCTTTGTTTACGTTTGACGCATAACTCGCTTGGATCCCAATACTTTTCTATGAAAAAATTATGTAATATAGGCCAATATGTTTCACATTTTTCGAAACATTTAGTTGAGTACTCTTCTCTAAAAAAAAATTCACGAAATTCACCCAAATTTTCAGCGTTCACACTGGTATAGCCCCTTAATTCCCAATCCCATATCCTATCATCTTGTATCATTTGCATCGTAACGCAACGCAACACCTATTCTAAGTTAGACAATATACATAAGTAAGTATAATGGGCGTGCACCCAATCCAATACCAGCTTCACTCTACCTAACATAAATAAAATCCAATTGAACATTTATTCCACTCCATTCTACACTACAATATAACGTAACAATAGCGACATCAACCGTATATACATATGTTACACCATCTGTTCTTCATCTACTTTTCTATTCCCCATATTTAAACGATCTGATCTGATCATACTCCGATTCCGACAGATGGATCTATTATCAAACCTATTCACTGTTCATTTTTAAACTGCTCCGATTCCGACCTGAACTTAAAAAAATCAAATGATCTAGGTCCGTTTTCTTGCTCCGAAACTGATCATTTTTCGACCTGATCATTTTTCGATTGCGGACCTAGGTCCGAATCCCGTCTATGCCATGGATGTTTGTTTTGTTCTCCCCCTACGGTATAACAATACGCCACAATCTTTCTCCACTTGTCGCAAGTTTAAGGCTAAATGGGCAATAGGCGCTTGCTAGAAACATGCATCGTACGAAACCAATTTATGCTAACGAAACGTCAACTAAAGCGACAATTCCACATACAACAGAATTAGGAACAGGATCAGAATTCAGTAAATTTACAACAGGAACAGAATCGTAATTCTGTTCTTGTCGCTATAGTGACACAATTAACAACTACAGAAAACAATTAATTTTTGTTGTGGTTCTGTTCCTTATTTTTATACCCTAGACTTTTAGTATAGGGTATATTGTTTTTGTCACGACGGAAATATGTAACACCTTAAAGGAGGCTCCGGAGGTATAGCAATGTATATATATAAATGATCAGGATCACCTCCTGATTCGATTTAGCCATGTCTGTCTGTCTGTCTGTCTGCCTGTCTGTCTGTCCGTCTGTCCGTCTGTCTGTCTGTCTGTCCGTTCGCACGATAACTTTCGATAGAATGAAGCTAGAGACTTGAAATTTTGGTAAAATGTTGGAACTATAATCTATTTGGTTGGTATTGAAAATGGGCATGATCAGGCCAAGAGAACGCCTACCTCCCTTATATATGTAAAATAACTAAATGTATCTATAACTCCCGATTAAATAAACATGAAAAGCTCTAGCTTTGGCAGATTGCTCGTGAGGATAATCTTCTACTCCCATAAAAAAATTAAATCGATCAGCTGAAAACTAACGGTAATTTTCTTACAAAGAGCCCCGTACTACCCTACTTTTCGGGTTTTTTGTCTATAACTCTTGAACCAATTGACATAGACAACTGATTTTTGGCGTGTAACCATGGAGTAAGAAGATGCTTAAGTTCTAGTAAGTTGGGCATAATCAGATTAAGGGAACGCCTACCTCCCCTACAAATTTCAAAAAATTAAATATTCTTTTAATTACGATAACTTTCGACAAAATGACACTAGCGAGTTGAAAATTTGACAAAATGTTGTTAGTAGGATCTACTTGGTTAGTATTGAAAATGGGTAAGATCCGACCCAAGCAACCCCTATCTCCCCTACAAATGCAACTTCAATAAGCGATAACTTTTGACAGAATCAAGCCAGCGACTTGAAGTTTTGGTCAAATGTTTGAAGTGAGATCGGGTTAGTTGGTATTTAAGATGGGTTAGATCAAACCTAAGGAACCCCTACCTCCCCTACAAATGAAACATCAAATAAGCGATAACTTTCGATGGAGTGAAGCTAGAGACTTGCAATTTTGTATAAATGTTTGTAGCATGATTTTATTTGTTTGTAGCAATGATGAGCAAGATCCGACCCAAGGAACCCCTACCTCCCCTACAAGTGAAACTTCAAATAAGCGATAACACCCCTACCTCCCCTACAAATGAAACATCAAATAAGCGATAACTTTCGATGGAGTGAAGCTAGAGACTTGCAATTTTGTATAAATGTTTGTAGCATGATTTTATTTGTTTGTAGCAATGGTGAGCAAGATCCGACTCAAGGAACCCCTACCTCCCCTACAAGTGAAACTTCAAATAAGCGATAACTTCCGATAGAGTGAAGCTCTGCAATTTTGTTTAAATGTTTGAAACATGATCTTATTTGTTGGTGGCAATAATGAGCAAGATCCGACCCAAGGAACCCCTACCTCCTCTACAAGTGAGACTTCAAATAAGCAATAACTTTCGATAGAATTAAGCTAGCGACTTGAAAAACTCGACAAATATTTGTAGAATGGGTTAGTTAATTGATTTTGATAATGGTCAAGATCCTACTGAATCATTGCCAACCTCCCCTATAAACTGGCCGTATAGGAAACTCACTTTTAATGCATATGGTCGTTACCAATTGGTACTTTTGGTATCACCACTAGGTCTGTACAAGTCTAGGGTATATACGCTTCGGACTCCGGTTTTGTATGCTATATCGCCGCTTGCCACACACAGCGCATATCTTTCGTTTGGCGTCCGTCGCCTTTTTCACAACTTTGTTGTATAAGAACAACAAAACGTGTCTAATATGGGACCTTTCTCTCTTCCATTTAATCACTTTTGTTTTAGTTATAAAACAAATTAGATTAAACTAAAAGATTTGATGAAGTTTACGTACACTCAATAACCTTTTAACCTGCGGATAACGGTTCAAGATATAAATAGTACATACAATGTTGTCAGGCATATTAAATCCTCTCCCATCAATGTTTACCCTTACGGAAATGGTTAACTACAATTCGCTCTACGAAAAACAATATGCAAGTATGTAGTACTCACACCTATACATGAGGCCGATAGGTGCATTTTTTGTATGGACTATTTTTCAAAAAATTTAAATGAATGTATTATTATTAAATATTACGTGATCGTAACGAAACTTAGACATACATTCTGTCAAAAAAGTTCCGGGAATTGGTAAATAAAACACGAAATGTCCAAATCCAAATTTATTTTATCGCCTTCAAAGTAAGCCCCTTCTGAAATGATACACTGTTCAGACCACCGTAATTTGAATAAAAACCACCAACAACTCACTATTTCCCGCCCCAACAACTTTTTTCTGTGAACTTGTCGATTTACAATCAATTCTTTGATGGAAAGTTGAGCACCATCCTACTTTACTTTGACGGAACGCTAGAGACTTCAAAGCACTTTGAAGGGGGTTGAAACGTTCAAAGTAGCCTCAAAGTAGGTTGTCAACGTACTTTGTCAAAGTGTACTTTGAACGTGTCAACCGGCCTTAAGCCAACGAGTAACCCAATCATCAAAATATTTTTCAAACGCATTTTTTGGAATCGACTTCAGTTCTTGCAGCGATTTCTGTTTTATATCTTCTATCGACTAAAAGCGGGTGCCTCGAAGTTGTAATCTCAGTTTCGGGAAGAGAAAAAAGTCGGACGGAGCCATGTCAGGTGAATACGGTGGTTGTTCAATGGTATTAGTTGAGTTTTTGGTCAGAAATATGTTCACAATGGCTGCGTTCCTAAAAGTATCGTAAATCCGCTACTTATCCATTGTCCCTTCTCCGATTCGTGATTTTTCCGGGAAACGACACGATTCCCTTGCCGCCATGAATATATTTCACACAAACATACGCCACTTAATAAGGGATATTTCCACTTTCAAACACAATTTTCAAATAAAATTACGAGCCAGGACAGAGTTCCCGGTCACTATACGCACTTTGAGGCCAACAAACAGTTGTTTACAAATGGAGTGACAGAACTTGTCAAGAGCGAACTGTCAAAACTCTAGGAATCGTTGAATCTTTTTGAAGGGCAAAAGTATCACGATTTTTTTCCAATCCGATTACCCCAATCGGATTGGAAAAAAATCGTGATACTTTTGCCCTTCAAAAAGATTCTGGTATCGGTGTCTGAAATCGTACCGTTTTCGCAAAGTATCTATGTAACCGTGTCGACGCGCTTCCGACACGGTCCAAAATAGGAACGCAGCCATTGATAGCATTATGTGATGGTGCGTTGTCGTGATGCAAAATCCAAGAGTTTTCTTTCCACAAATCTGGCTTTTTTCGACGAATTTGCTCTCTCAATCGCCGCATAACGCTCAAATAATATTCTTTATTAACTGTCCGATCTTTGGGCAAGAATTCTGAGTGCACGACACCACGGTAATCAAGGAAAACTGTCAACTGACGTGGTTTTTTACAGTTTCGGCTCAATTGGAAGGCGCCATTCCGAAGTTTGTTGACTGGTTTGCATGTCAAACTCGCAAACCCATGTCTCATCACCAGTTACAATGAGTTTTATGAATGTGGGGTCGGAAAATTAAAAACAAATTCTTTGTTCGATAATGTCGTCCATTGCAAAAATCGCAAAACACACTTGAGATGAACTGACAATATCGAGTACTGTAAACAAACTAAATGACAGATGACTGTCAAACTCCGTGACAGTCTAGAAGACAATTGTGCCAACTTAGCGACAAAAGAATATTGACAATCCTGTCGGACAGGCTTTTTTAATGATTGATTCCCGGTACTTTTTTGACAGAATGTATTATTGCCTATGGTGTTGGTTATCGTTGGCCATCAGTACTTTTGACCTCGGACGTGTTTTCAGGGATGCAGGGGTGTGCTTGCAGTAACTATGTAAATAAACTATTATTAAACTATTTTGAAAATATATTCAAAACCCATTATTTTCCATTTTCTATGCTGTTTGGAATCCACCTTCCTGTAAGTTTACATACATATTGCTAATTGTAACGACCTTGAAATGCAAGGGGGCTGGGACAAATTGCGATCTAATATTTTCTCCTCCCACACTGTTCCCCTTTCTAGAAATTTCAAGAAAATGCCAAAAATGGAATGTACTCAACATTACCTTTCTCACGACACCCACTATTATTAACCTTTTTTGATGAGATTTCAAAAATGGAAAATGGAGGAAACACTCAATAAGCCAAAAGTCCGTTTGTATTTGGATTTCATTGAGGATCACAAGCCACCCACCGGTCACCATTGTAAAAGAATCATTTTTGTGAATACATATATTCTTTACTACTTCAAGAAAAAAATATTCTACTCTACCTATACAATCTTCAATTAACTTCGGCGCGCAAACATGAACAGTTGCTTATTGTAAAAGCGACCTTTGTATTGAAAATTGCAATATTATCGAAAAAAAAAGTAAGAAATTGTCCGCGTACCCATAATATTTGCCTAAAGTAGAATTCATCAATACTTCCTTATTACATATATGGATACTTCTTTCCTTATTTTCGTGAAAATATGGAGAAATGTAACCCACTTATACTATATTTGTTTACATTTCAATTTCTAATTAAATTAAGGCCAAATCAACAATTTTCCAAGGCTTAACGATGTCAATTAAGTTGTTCAAATTGTAGAATAACAATACACGTACCTAAAAACATCTAACTAAAATATGTAGTATTTCACATCATTAATCTACCAATTAAACAAATATTAAATTTCATAAAATATAACATTTACTGAACAATTTCTTATATAAAAGTAGTACTCCAAATTGAAAATTAACACTGGCTGTCACTCTTCAGTAAAACACACTTCAGTGAGTTTTAAGTGAAAAAAAGAAAAATATTTAAAAATGCGTCACATTGCCATATTCTGCTTGATTTGTGTAGCTTTTCTTCCCGTTATCTTAGGAGTAAGTACCTACTCGTAAAACCGACAGGAAATCTCTAAGAATATTAATTTTACTGCGAACTTCAATCCTTTCGGTTCTTGTTATAGCCGCCATACATTATCCGATCCGTCGCCCGATCGATCGGCCGATGGATCGCCACAAAATGTCAGTTGATCAAAAATTATACGGAACTGTCAAAAACGTCGTCAACGATAAGCACATACACAGGCCGATTCATCGGCCGATATCGATGTCGGGCGACGGATCAGCCGATCGATCGGTGCGTGTATGGCACGTTTTAGAAAGTTCCCACAAAATTATATAAACATTTTATAGAAAACATTTAAATAAACAGAGCGAATACTTAACAATGTTATTCGTTACATTTACAGGCACCCGCGAATGAAGAAGAATCAGTACGGGAGCGACGCCAAGCAATGCGATACTACTACTTAAACAATGCAAGAGTTAATTTGCGTCCAGTTGGTTCTACCAATAATAGAGGTAACCAAAGTGGTAACCAAAGGCAAGGCAGATTAAGATTGATTAACACTAACGCAAACGGCCAACAAACGACTTCATCGGGACAAGTGAACGTCGCAGTCGTCCGTCCGGGAAAATAGAAAACGCATAATTTATGTATAATACTTTACAACAAAAATTAAATTCAAAATTAGATTCAAGTACGGAATTCATTCTGTAGATTTTGATATAGGGAAGGTCGGTAGCTCAGTGCGTTAAGGCGTCAGTCTGATGTCTGATCACACCGGTTATTCACCGGTTCGCGGCCCATCGTGGCCATGGGTGATTGTTTTGCTCTTTCCCTGAGGTGTAAGTCTGGCTGCGTTCCTGCGAACGAATCAGGTTTTGACATTTCTCGAATTCTCCTCCATATGATTTCCCCTCCGGTAAAATTTGTACGGACAACTGTCATGAAAATGTTCCCTTCCGGTTAAGACAAGTGGGGTATCGTGAGTAAGGTGACGTTGAGTACATTCCATTTTTGACATTTTCTCTAAAAAAAAGCGAAAGAGTGGGGGGAGAGAAAGTATGAGATTGTAATTTGTCCCAACCCCCTTGCATTTTGAAACAGTTAAAAAATAAATAACTGGCGTAACAGTCCAATCCGAACCATGGTCTCGAGATGAGTTTTCATAATCGCATTTTCCAAATCGGGACTGTGTTTTGGGCAAAGGTGTGATCAGTAAAACGCTCAAACCCATACTCATTTAACAGCTGAGTGAGCTCATAGTTGGACACGATCCCCAAGACGGTGAATCTAAAAAGAAAAACTACTGTATAGGAAGGATGGGGGTGCTATAGAGGAAATCACAGCTACTTGAAGGGAAAATACGTGAAGTAAAGAGGGCTAAGTCCTAAGACTTAAAGCAAGTAGCCTTAATGTGCTTGTGGGGATGCATAACGGCGGAAGGACCAAAAAAGAACCCAATAAGGTCCTTTTCAGTCCTGTTCTTGACCAGAAATGGGCCCCTTGTTGGGCGCCAAATATGTAACGAACGGTTTGGTGGGCATCCGAAGATGCCCATGGGGACGGAGCCTAAGGTAGCATATTACCGTGAACAAGGTCGGGCCGTGCCATCTGGCGAAGAAAAAGGCGCCTCAACGAGCTAAGCAACGGCCTATGCTTGCTGTAGCTCAGTTCGGGAGATGTGGGCGGTGTTTTCGCCGCTGGTTGCCCCTGTCCTTTACGTATTACCAAAAATTCATAGGCCTGGGGAAGACAACACAAACAGGGGAGGTAAAAATGGGGAATAAAAAAAAAGTCGATAAGGATGGAATGGTTGGCAGACGGATCAGACGCCCACGCGGTCGCACCTGGGTCCGGGTGTAATGGAACCGTCGGCCTGTGGTTTCGTACCACCAACAGAACACTACTCATCAGGTGCTGCTTCGATCTGCCGGTGGGAGCAGCACTACCAGACCATAATATGGTTCATTACACACAATGTGGGTAAAAATTTAACAAATGAAATCCAAATAGCGAAAATGATTGCATTGCCCGACTAATTTTTCATTGTTTGACACAAGGATAATGGCAATTATAAGCTTCTGAGACAATGCTGGAATCTTTAAAATATTAACTCCATGTAGTTCACGAACTGGAGTGGTATGTTCGAGTGTACTAAATTCCGAATGAGCCGTTCGGAATCGGTTCAGACATCGTCACACTAAATACACGTTTATCTAAAACACAGTTTATAAAATTAATTGTCGAAATGTTGTTAAATCCTTTCTTGTCCAAGAAATCTTAATAATCTATAATATTTGCCAAAAAAATGCTCGGACTACGTGGGATGGGCATCCTAATGCTGGACATTCACTTCTTCACCTGGTCTAAAATATGCATATTGTAATGTATCATTAATGATGATGACAGCTTGTATGATGTTTTAAATATTAAAGTGTCAATTTCGGATTCCAATCGATGACATGAATAGTATTTACACAGGCCATCGAGTCGGAAGACGAATACACTCCAAAATTGAATTGTCACTTGGCGATCTAATATAGTTCCAAAGTAAAAAAAAAAAAAAAAAGGGAAGAATTACCTGACGCTCGTTCCAAGGTGACACCACCACACCATATCGAGCTAGTCGGACGTGGTCCTGCCACTCTATATGGCAGGCGCTCCTTTTCGTAGCACTTCTCTTGACGTCGCGCCAACCGTTGCTGAACAAGATATATGCATGGTGGCGAGCAGAAGACCCGGTTTCTTTGCCATAGGACGTTTGAGTGACCTTTGCAGGCAGGATGACAACAACCCTTTCATTCCGCCCGTGTAGGTAGCGCTCCATTGCTTCGCGAGTTAGCTTCTAAGAGAACAAGAGAGTTAAAAAAAGGACCGGACACCATCATAAACAAAAGTAGGACTTACCGGCTTTATCGATGAACCTCTTGGGAAGAAGATTCCCGGAGTTTCGATGGGTTCCCCGACGTACTGCCTCGCTGAAATCCTTTCCTGTCTCCATCAAAGAGATGAGTCTCCATCCAACACAGATTGCCTGTAAACAATTTACCAACTGTCATAATATCAGTGACGTTCATTTTATTGACGCCACTGAACCGGAATTTTGGCAAGGCATGTGGAACACGGAATGTGCGATGTGGCAATTCTCTCTGGGTGGTGTTCCGAAAGAAATATGTTCTTTTTCACCACCCAGGGGAAAAGCTGCAGGAAAAAGGGAAATTTGTGTTCCCTCATTCAAAAGGCGTTTCCGGAAAGGGGGCCAGAGGAGAATTTTGGACGGCCGCATGGTTAGTTTCGACCGGCAGGGGAATAGATCAAATAGTACAGCCGAAAATAAGAAATTAAAGGAAATAAAAGCAAATTATAGAAATTCGATATAGAGAAAGAAGAAAGAGTAAGTAGAAATAAAATTTAAGGAAGAATAAATATAAAAATCCTGATTTTTAGGCGTTTTTCGCGGCTATCTGGTGTGCAAAGTGCAAAGTGCGTGCGGTGGTTGCGATATTATTTGGTGTGCGGGACAACAGGCCCTAGGCCTGCCCTAGCGGGCTTCGTCCTAGCGGGAGGGACGAAACCCAAGAAAAAATCCCGCTCCGCCAAGCTAACCACATAGGGAGCCGCATAGGCGCTCCGCCAAGCCAGCACCACATAGGGAGCCGCATAGGCGCTCCGCCAAGCCAGCACCACATAGGGAGCCGCATAGGCGCTCCGCCAAGCCAGCACCACATAGGGAGCCGCATAGGCGCTCCGCCAAGCCAGCACCACATAGGGAGCCGCATAGGTGCTCCGCCAAGCCAACGACCCACACTGAGCCCCATAGGCGCTCCGCTCAGCCGACACCATATATCTGACGAGCGAGTCGGCCTCCGCCCTACTGCAAGAGCCCGGTCAAACCCTGGATTGGGGTATTATGTGTTTTGTGTAGTTGTGATTAATTTAAATAATTAGTTAAGTTATTGTTTTCGTTTTAAGGAGCGACTCGCATCACAATTTCTTCTATTTAAAAAAAAAAAAAAAAAAAGGAAAATTCGCCTAGGTTTATTTTTCGAATCATCATCCCGTAGCGGCCGCCACCGGATCCTGCAACAACGAAAAAAAAAAAAAAGGCTAAAAAAAAAAAAACCGTGAGTACATAAAAAAAAAAAAATATATATTATCTATATTATACATTACTGTGTGATGCGAGAACATGCTCCCAGGAGCACTTAGTATTATCTAGTAATTTATTCGAGATCTGTATCAGTGATAATAATAATTTATTCAGTTACGTAACCGCGTTATTCGCCCGTGTCGTGGTGCTCTTGTTCAAACTTATTCGGCACGCAACGTATATTATAAAATGTAAAATTAAACCGTTGATTTGAAAAGAAAGAAAAATGTGTTAATAATACGAAGAAAAGATGTCCTGCCCTAGCCCTCCCCTTCGCTTTCCACCAATTGCTTATAGAGGGTGGTCTGGCGCGATGGCGCCTTAGCAGCTACTTAGCTTAGGCTCGCTAGGTTGCATTGGGTATTTTTGCCTGGTTGCCTCGGGGAACTCCACACTGCCGCCATTTCCTTCTCCAATTTAGGTCAGCGGCTCCATGGATTCGTTGGTGAACGAAGAGCGGAAGTGCGACGCCGTCAACACGGAAATATACCGGGACCCCCGTATGTCGACCGGTTGGGAGTTGCCGCCCCTGGTTTTCCCCTATCTTTTATGTCATTTCTATTATTGCACTACCCCGATGGCATCTGAAGTTTAGTTGTGATGTGTTTGGTCCATCAGCGAGGACACCCACCCCGTTACTCTACTGAACTGAGACGCCCACCAGCAGATGCCTCTCTCCCTCGCAGACTGAGGATGAAATTTTATTCATCCCGAATTGGACTTGGTCAACCGCGCATTACATAAATGGCGCCCAACGTGGGGCCCGAAAATCGAATTATATCACATCTTTAGTCATAAAACTTTAAAAAATAAGGAAAAGGATAGATTTTGGCTAAATCGGTTTTTTTGCTCCACTTCCGGGTTATCACAATTCAAGAGCTTTGTCTCTTTAGCTTTGCTGCACGCATTTTCTTTGGGCCGTGAGAACTGCGGAAGTCTGTCTTGTATTAACGTTTTTTTTTTATCTCTACAGGAAACCACTCACGTGTTGTCCTAGAGTTTGAAACTCTGCGGTGGATTCCATCCTGCTACTGGAGAATTACGATTTGTTTGATGTTTATATCGAATATTCGTCTCTGGTATGCTTCGGATTGGGTCTTTCCTCGCCTTTTTGTATGGGTGATTCTCCTTCCGTGGTCCTAGATCCATAGGAAGTATTGCAAACTAGTTCTCGTGCTCTTTTTCGCTTGATGGTTGAGAATTGCGGAATGATGGTGTTATTTTACGCCCCATTTCGACTCTTCTGGAAAAAGATAAGGAGCATTAGCTAATGACCGATACTTTTTATGTTTATTTTTGCTACAAGACAGATCAAAAATTTTCATTTTTTTTTTCTCTTTTCTCATTACCTTGCAGAATCCCTTTGTTAATATTAGACCAGAGTAGCTTGAGCCATCCAAAATTTTTATAGCCATAGAGATGTAGATTTCTATACTGTCAAGTATCTACACTCGTTCGTTGGGGAAAGGCATGAGCGTGGACATCTTTTGATTATTTTTTTTTTTGAAGAAATTTGCTGCTTATTTCGAATATTGTCTGTTTTTTTTTATGTTGCGTACACTGTCTAAAACGAAATAGGTGTTTAGTTTTAGTATTTCCATTCTGTACGTTTTGTTAAATAAGTGTTTTCTTGCTTTGAGTACATTATTTAAGCGTGTTGGTAATAATGGCTGTTCGGCACAGCACAGAAGACTTGCCAAGTCTGTGGGAAGATAGTCCGACCAAATGTACAATATGCAGTAACGACTTTCTGTTATCTGACAAGGCGGTTGTGACCACTTGTGCACATGTTTTTCACCGGGATTGTTTAACCAATTGGTTAACACACCATTCCACTTGTCCGCTTTGCAGACGGTCTGTTCGGGAAGACGATCTAGAGTCTTTTCTTTTTAAGAAAGATTCTAGTGGTATTACACAGGAAGCTGGGGTGGCAAATAATCAAGGCGCAATCCCAAAACCCAGGATGGTCACCAGGTCCCGAACCCGAGAGGAAGCGTTGACTTCACAATCTCTGAGACCACCTCCACAAGACCAAGCCAGCTTGCCCGTTCATCAAGCTGCTAATATATCCTCGGATCGGATTAGTGATAATGTAATTGCTCAAATTAACGCGTTAGTTACCGAGGCTATAAGCCGACAAATGGCAGTGTTATCATTAAATAACCGTCCTGCTCCTTCCTCGTTACCTTCATTGCCTAGTGATAGCCAACTGGAGTCTGTTAGAAATGAACCCGCTCCGCCTTCCTTGCGTCCATCTGATGGAGTTAACCTAGAGCAAGCCAGAACGGATCTACCTTTTCGAGCAAGTAACCGTATCTTATACGATCACGATCTTTCGGGAGTACACGGAAATAATTATAGGGCATCACATTCAAATTATAATCTGCCAGGCCCCCAGGACTTTGCGGGACCATCCGAGACAGCAACTCGTAACGTTCGTCGGTCGAGTCAGTTTCCTGATGAACGAATAGGAAAAATAATTGCTGGCTGGAATATTCGCTTTAGTGGCGAAGATCCAGGGATGCCAGTTGAGAAATTTTTGTATCAAATTCGTACCTTGGCTTCCGTTACGCTTGACGGAGACCTATCCTTGGTTACCAGACATCTTCATACCTTGCTAATTGGCCCTGCCTCAAAGTGGTTCTGGCGATTTCATCGAGGGGTTGGGTACATAGAGTGGAACACCTTCTGCGATGCGTTGCGCGATCAGTTCCAAGAACGATTATCTAATTATGATCTATTGGAACTGATCCGCAATCGAAAGCAAGGACCTCATGAGACGTTTGACGCATTTCATGATAGCGTAATGGAGTGGCTGGATCGCTTGACAAGACCTCTTCCAGAATGGGAACTGATCGAGATTTTGAAGCGCAATTTACATTTGGAACTGCGTCAAGAGCTTTTGTATCAGCCGATAAATTCTATTCGACAGCTTCGTTTTTATGCCTACCAGTGGGAAAATTTGCAGTACGAGATAAAAACAACATCCCTTAATCCTCGCATTGATCGTGGAAAGAGGAATATTTCGGAACTGGGTAGCGCTGAACCAGCTGAACTTGACACTCCAGTTTGTGTAGAGGCTATAAGCCGTACCGGCTCCTACATTTGCTGGAATTGTCGTGAAAGCGGTCATTGTTTTGCAGATTGTATGGCACCTCGTGCCATCTTTTGTTATGGCTGCGGGGCTCCCGACACCTATAAACCGCAATGTGCCAAGTGTTCCAAAAACCAAAAAAACTGGAACGCGTCGAGGGTCGACCCTCCACCACGACCCTCGAATCAAAAACAATGACTTCCATCTCTAATAATGTCTTGCCCGAAGCTCTGCAAAGTCATGACAAAATACATCACAGCTTTCTGCCTTTACATGTACGGTTGCGAGCCTACTCCGAAGCTAAGCGACGAATCTTTGCAGAAGTCACTCTGCAATCTCGGACTCCGAAGCGAAGTACCCTGCGATTGAGGGCATTCTGGAGGAAGGTGAAGCAAGCTCGGCGCTTATATTGTTCGGCGGTTGGTCCGGGTTCTCCGCGAGATGATATTCGCCCTTATGCGGAAGTTTCCCTACTGGGAAAAAATGTATCGGGGTTGATTGACACTGGCGCAACCGTCAGTTGCATATCAGCAGGCTTTGCCCAGAACTTTTTGGAGGCAAATACATCTCCTTGGAAACGTTTTACTGTCTCCGTTCATACGGCAGATGGGACAACACATTCGGCTGTGGGTGCAGTGACAGCAGATGTATCCTTTAGAGGACAAACTCATCCGCTTACCTTTTTAATAATTCCATCTTTGTCTCAAAATTTGTATCTCGGCGTGGATTTTGTACGAAGGTTTGCACTGGCTGCTGACCTATTTGTATCTTCTCTGCATTCGGAGTCCCTGCTAAGTGCGTCCACGTGTAATAGCGACAACTGTCACTTCCTCAATTCTCGAGAGCAAGCCAAACTCAAAGCGGCCATCGCTTTATTCCCTTCCTTCGCTGTAGAGGGGTTGGGACGAACTGAGCTGGCGAAACATGTCATCGATGTCGGCGATAACAAGCCCATTAAACAGCGGCATTTCGCTGTATCACCGGCCATAGAAGAGCAGCTTTATAAGGAAGTCGACAGAATGCTAGCCCTAGGGGTAATCGAAGAGTCCCAAAGCTCTTGGTCGTCCCCGGTAACATTGATAGTGAAGCCAGGGAAAGTTCGATTGTGCTTGGATGCCCGAAAGGTGAACTCAGTCACAGTGAAGGACGCATATCCCTTGCCACTCATTGAAGGTATTCTGAGCAGGCTCCCTAAAGCCAAGTTTATAACAAGCTTGGACTTAAAGGATGCCTTTTGGCAGATACCTCTTGATGAGTGTTCTAGGGATAAAACCGCCTTCACTGTACCAGGGAGGCCGTTGTACCAGTTCGTAACTATGCCGTTCGGACTGTGCAACGCGCCTCAAACCATGCAAAGATTGATGGATCGGGTAATCCCTGCACACCTTCGTCATCAAGTGTTTATTTACCTCGACGACTTACTCTTGATTACCGAAACCTTTGACGAGCATTTGTCGCTGTTGCAGGAGGTCGCTCTTTGTCTTCGGAAGGCTGGGCTCACTCTGAATGTAGAGAAGAGCAAATTCCTGATGAAGGAAGTGCGTTATTTGGGGTATATTGTTGGTAATGGTACTATTCGTACTGATCCGGGTAAGGTACAGGGTATAGCTGAGTTTCCCTTGCCTAAATCGGTCAAACAGTTAAGACGATTTTTAGGCATGTGCGGGTGGTACCGCCGCTTCGTGCAGAACTTCGCAACATTGTCGTCTCCGCTGACAGACATGTTGAAAAAAAAACGTGTGTTTACCTGGACGGAGGAAGGGCTCACGGCTTTCAACACGTTAAAGCAAACACTAGTTTCCGCACCGGTGTTGCACAGCCCAGATTTTGCAAAACCGTTTTCTATACACTGCGATGCCAGCCAATGTGGTATTGGCGCAGTTCTGGTGCAGATGACCGAAGAGGGTGCGGAAGCTCCAGTGGCTTACATGTCTAAAAAGCTCAACTCAGCCCAGCGTAATTACACGGTTTCGGAACAAGAGTGTCTGGCAGCGGTGACGGCAATAAAAAAATTTCGAGCGTACGTCGAAGGCCACACATTTGAAGTAGTCACGGACCATGCATCGTTGAAGTGGCTTATGACACAACCTGATCTTCATGGAAGGCTTGCCAGATGGGCATTAAAGCTTCAAGGCTTTTCATTTAGCATCAGGCACCGAAAAGGCACGCAACATGTCGTTCCGGATGCTTTGTCAAGAGTGCATGCTACTGAGTGCATCGACTCGTTGGAACTGTCTGACTCGTCATTGGAGGTGGATTTAACATCGGAACATTTTTCGACGGATGAATATACCGCCTTGGTCGAAAGGGTGAAACAAAATCAACACCTGCTTCCGGATTTGAGAGTTGTTGACGGGTTTGTGTACCGGCGCTCGGAATATGCGACCGGCGATGAAACTCAGGAGGAGAGTTCTTGGAAACTCTGGATTCCGGAGGAGCTGACGTCGACCTTGATAGCACGCGCACATGACCACCCGTTGAGTGCTCACGGTGGTGTTGGGAAAACCCTGAAACGTCTTAGACTGTTCTTTTTCTGGCCTAAAATGGCTCAGGCGGTCAAAGACTACATCTCTGCGTGTATCAAGTGTAAGGAGACTAAAGCTCCCAACCAGATTCTGAGACCTCCAATGGGGAATCTAGTTATTCCGGAGCGCATATTCCAGCGTCTGTACGTGGACTTCATTGGACCATACCCCAGATCCCAGTCGGGAAATATCGGGGCAATAGTTGCCTTAGACCAGTTATCAAAGTTCTCGTTCGTGGAACCAGTACGAAAGCTTACAGCTGATAACCTGGTTAAGTTCCTCGAACGTAAAATTTTTCACGTTTTCGGAGTCCCCGAAGTATTGATCTCCGATAATGGAGTCCAGTTCAAGTCGGCATTGGTGGCTAAACTGCTTGAAACATATGGAGTGAAACACAATTTTACAGCCGTTTACTCACCCCAATCAAACGCAGCCGAAAGGTTAAATCGGTCGGTTATTGCCGCTGTTAGGTCTTACATTCACCCATCGCAACGGGACTGGGATGCAAAATTATCCAGCATCAATATGGCGCTTCGTTCTGCGTACCACTCCGTCATCGGTTTCTCGCCATATTTCGCTGTTTTCGGACAGAACATGATCACACATGGGAAAATGTACTCTTTGTTGCGCAACCTTAATCTGCTTCAGGAACCTTCTGCTGATGTAACGCCGGACCTAAAAACAGAGTTGATTCGATCAAATGCACAGAAAGCTATCAAACACGCTTATGACGTAAATGCAAAAACTTATAATCTCCGGTCCAACCCTTCCACCTTTAAACCGGGAGATATCGTCCTTAGGCGCAACTTCTCGCAAAGCAACTTCGCCCACAATTACAATGCAAAATTAGACAAAAAGTTTTTACCAGCGCAAATCGTCAAAAGAGTCGGAACCGTGGATTATTTATTGTCTGACCTGTCGGGCAAGTTCTTAGGCAAATATAATCAGAAAGACATCAGACGTTGCTAGTACTCCTTCAGGCTCTTTTCCTTCCACGACTCTTTATAGGTCCCTCTTCTTTCTTTCTGTTAAGTTTAGCTGTAGTTTACATTAAGTATGTTCATTCGGAGGATTCAGCCGACGCTATGCGGTATCATCCTCGGAATACCTGGAAGCATCTCCCTTAGAGTAGTATTAGGTTAATTGTAAAATAAGTTAGGCTTAAATATGTTTGAAGCGGTCAGATCAAATATTATCAACTTTCATACGTAAAAGTATTAAAGTATTACCATAGTCCAATATCGAAATATTATTTCTAAGTTAAGATGGAAGGAAGAAGATGTAGGCTTGAGAGTCGTTGAGGTAAAATTTCCTGCCCTGTAATGTATCATTAATGATGATGACAGCTTGTATGATGTTTTAAATATTAAAGTGTCAATTTCGGATTCCAATCGATGACATGAATAGTATTTACACAGGCCATCGAGTCGGAAGACGAATACACTCCAAAATTGAATTGTCACTTGGCGATCTAATATAGTTCCAAAGTAAAAAAAAAAAAAAAAAGGGAAGAATTACCTGACGCTCGTTCCAAGGTGACACCACCACACCATATCGAGCTAGTCGGACGTGGTCCTGCCACTCTATATGGCAGGCGCTCCTTTTCGTAGCACTTCTCTTGACGTCGCGCCAACCGTTGCTGAACAAGATATATGCATGGTGGCGAGCAGAAGACCCGGTTTCTTTGCCATAGGACGTTTGAGTGACCTTTGCAGGCAGGATGACAACAACCCTTTCATTCCGCCCGTGTAGGTAGCGCTCCATTGCTTCGCGAGTTAGCTTCTAAGAGAACAAGAGAGTTAAAAAAAGGACCGGACACCATCATAAACAAAAGTAGGACTTACCGGCTTTATCGATGAACCTCTTGGGAAGAAGATTCCCGGAGTTTCGATGGGTTCCCCGACGTACTGCCTCGCTGAAATCCTTTCCTGTCTCCATCAAAGAGATGAGTCTCCATCCAACACAGATTGCCTGTAAACAATTTACCAACTGTCATAATATCAGTGACGTTCATTTTATTGACGCCACTGAACCGGAATTTTGGCAAGGCATGTGGAACACGGAATGTGCGATGTGGCAATTCTCTCTGGGTGGTGTTCCGAAAGAAATATGTTCTTTTTCACCACCCAGGGGAAAAGCTGCAGGAAAAAGGGAAATTTGTGTTCCCTCATTCAAAAGGCGTTTCCGGAAAGGGGGCCAGAGGAGAATTTTGGACGGCCGCATGGTTAGTTTCGACCGGCAGGGGAATAGATCAAATAGTACAGCCGAAAATAAGAAATTAAAGGAAATAAAAGCAAATTATAGAAATTCGATATAGAGAAAGAAGAAAGAGTAAGTAGAAATAAAATTTAAGGAAGAATAAATATAAAAATCCTGATTTTTAGGCGTTTTTCGCGGCTATCTGGTGTGCAAAGTGCAAAGTGCGTGCGGTGGTTGCGATATTATTTGGTGTGCGGGACAACAGGCCCTAGGCCTGCCCTAGCGGGCTTCGTCCTAGCGGGAGGGACGAAACCCAAGAAAAAATCCCGCTCCGCCAAGCTAACCACATAGGGAGCCGCATAGGCGCTCCGCCAAGCCAGCACCACATAGGGAGCCGCATAGGCGCTCCGCCAAGCCAGCACCACATAGGGAGCCGCATAGGCGCTCCGCCAAGCCAGCACCACATAGGGAGCCGCATAGGCGCTCCGCCAAGCCAGCACCACATAGGGAGCCGCATAGGTGCTCCGCCAAGCCAACGACCCACACTGAGCCCCATAGGCGCTCCGCTCAGCCGACACCATATATCTGACGAGCGAGTCGGCCTCCGCCCTACTGCAAGAGCCCGGTCAAACCCTGGATTGGGGTATTATGTGTTTTGTGTAGTTGTGATTAATTTAAATAATTAGTTAAGTTATTGTTTTCGTTTTAAGGAGCGACTCGCATCACAATTTCTTCTATTTAAAAAAAAAAAAAAAAAAAGGAAAATTCGCCTAGGTTTATTTTTCGAATCATCATCCCGTAGCGGCCGCCACCGGATCCTGCAACAACGAAAAAAAAAAAAAAGGCTAAAAAAAAAAAAACCGTGAGTACATAAAAAAAAAAAAATATATATTATCTATATTATACATTACTGTGTGATGCGAGAACATGCTCCCAGGAGCACTTAGTATTATCTAGTAATTTATTCGAGATCTGTATCAGTGATAATAATAATTTATTCAGTTACGTAACCGCGTTATTCGCCCGTGTCGTGGTGCTCTTGTTCAAACTTATTCGGCACGCAACGTATATTATAAAATGTAAAATTAAACCGTTGATTTGAAAAGAAAGAAAAATGTGTTAATAATACGAAGAAAAGATGTCCTGCCCTAGCCCTCCCCTTCGCTTTCCACCAATTGCTTATAGAGGGTGGTCTGGCGCGATGGCGCCTTAGCAGCTACTTAGCTTAGGCTCGCTAGGTTGCATTGGGTATTTTTGCCTGGTTGCCTCGGGGAACTCCACACTGCCGCCATTTCCTTCTCCAATTTAGGTCAGCGGCTCCATGGATTCGTTGGTGAACGAAGAGCGGAAGTGCGACGCCGTCAACACGGAAATATACCGGGACCCCCGTATGTCGACCGGTTGGGAGTTGCCGCCCCTGGTTTTCCCCTATCTTTTATGTCATTTCTATTATTGCACTACCCCGATGGCATCTGAAGTTTAGTTGTGATGTGTTTGGTCCATCAGCGAGGACACCCACCCCGTTACTCTACTGAACTGAGACGCCCACCAGCAGATGCCTCTCTCCCTCGCAGACTGAGGATGAAATTTTATTCATCCCGAATTGGACTTGGTCAACCGCGCATTACAATATATAGCAAATCTGCTAACAATGAATTAACAGATTAAGAATTAATTAAAACCAAAGGCACAGAGGCAGAGGCAGATTAAGAATTAATTAAAACCAATGACAAGCTCTTCAGAACTCTTTGGATGTAGTTAACGATAACCATAATTGACGTTTTCCGAAATACTCGTGCCCTATTACAATGGCCACGTTAATATCGTTAAACTGAAACTAAATCGTTTTAGTGTTACTACTTATTGTGGTGTGTTTATACCGACCATACGGAGAGGTAATAAATATGAAAGATGTCGGTTGTTGGTTTGTGACTTTGGTTTGAAAAATGTCTAGAGGCAGTTGCCTCCTAATAAAAGCGCGTTTATACCACTATAGGTACAATCAAAAGATGAAACGAATGCAAAGTTTCAGGAAAGGATGAGATATTTATATAACACATAAAAAAGAATTATCACCAACAACACCATTAGCGAAGACAACAACATAATCTAGTCCCATTTTTTCAGTCCAGTTCTGTATCACAAGTGGAGCTAAAAGTTAGTACCAAAATTAACTAATCCGATATGTTAACCTCGTCGTGAGTTAGATCATTTCGTTAAACCTCAAAGATAAGTCCGGCAATATAACCGTAGCGAATAAAATCAAGTGTATTTTTGTAAAGATACAATAATTATAAACGGTTTACAAAATACACCTTGAACTTGACCGAACAATAATTCTTATACCTTCGTTGCAAATATACCTATACACATACAAAAAATAGGCTGCTTTATTAGAATTGTGTTTTTGCAGACACTGATGGGGTATCGTAATCAAAATTTGTACTTTCCCGCTAAACAAGTTTTCAGCTACTGATATACAGTAGCAAGAATCAAAGAGTTTTTGTTTCGTTTATTATGTGAATGACTTTTTATTAGCTTTTGATTTTAGGGGGATTAATATTTGCAGACACAGTAACAGGTAACAGCTTATTATGCAAATCGAAACCTGATTTTAATTCGCTTACATTAAATTTCTGACAAAAAAAAACACGAATAAATCTTTTATGATTCACATTGAACAAAATATACCTACCATAAAATAAATATGATGGGTTCAAATAATTTTTTAATACCTTTACTACTCGAATGGTCTTTGAAACCACGAAAAAGTTTAGGAACTTCGCTGATTAACATAACCTCGATAAACCGGTATCAAACTATCTTGCCTCTTAGAACACATTTGATGTACACATTACACTGATTAGCGTCCATATTCAGTTGTTAATATGCAAACAAAAAAGTTTTAGCAAAAACAAATCTGGTCTCATTGTGGTAGGAGTGCTGAAGACGTTTTACCAATCGTCTTATCATGATGCAAAGTATTATAAATGTACGTATATGGTACGAATTTTGTCGTCTATAAATACGAGAATCAAATTAAACAGTCCTCATTTTATCGTCAACTCGGAAGACAGCATTAGTGAAGTGATTAAGATTGAGATATTAGACAAAGTCAATCAGTTCTATATTCATATACGAGTATAATAAACAGTAAGTGCAAAGTTAATAAAAAATAATAGTGCTCCATTGTACAAATACTTGATTGCATGTAATAAGACCCACCCTAAAGAAAAACTTAGTGAAAGAAACGTTCGTTAAAACAACTGCATAAAAATGATGATTTATGGAAGATGTTAATTTGCATTTAATTTAAGCTCCTTGTTCACCTTGACATGATTATTGTTACTGTTTGTGATTTTTGAACAGTTTAAAGAATATCTGGTTTTTGGGGAATTTAATAAACAATGACGATCCAAATCGATAATTTTGGCTGCTTTCAGTTTTAATTTGTCAAATTAAGACTTAAGCTGGCAGACACTACCGTAACTTTTGAAAAAGAAGTGTGACTATTTTTTTCCGACTGTACGAAATTAGCACTAAACACAATAAGTAGTTTTTGTTTGAAAAAATGACAAAAGTTTTGGTTTAGTTTATCGTAATTTAAAAAAAAGCTTAAGTCGTAAGCTAACAGACACTACCGTAAAAGTAAAAGTAAAGTGTAATAAATTTTTTTCGACTGTACGAAATTATCACTAAGTAGCCCCGTATTTAGTACACTTCTTCGAATTATGTCTGCTATTTTTGCTCTGCCAGCTTAAGAGAGGTAACATTTTCACATAAAAAGGTTAGTACCAGCCTTAATGCTTTTTTAAGGCTGCGCGCAAGTTGGCACACGTTCGCGTGTCGCGTTCACGTGTTTTATGTCAAACGGTTTGAGTCTATGGTTTTCAACCACAGATGCGAATCTGTCAATTTGATAGATGCTCGGCTGTTGTCGTATCACCAAATTGGATTCATTATTGTGTATTAACGCTAATAATTTAGTATGAAATATGTATTTGTGCTCATCCTACTACTCCCCAGTCGTTTGTTTTACCACTCAATTCTTACCTAATTATCCATTTTAAAGCATGATAACGAACTCAATTTGTTGATACGACAATAGCCGAGCATTTGTCATATTGACAGATTCACGTCTTTGGTTGGAAACCATAGACTCAAACCGTTTGACATAAAACACGTGAACGCGACACGCGAACGTGAGCCAACATGCGCGCAGCCTAAAACTCGTTTAATAGAATCGCTGCATAATAGAATCGAAATATAAAAAAACCGACGGGATTCCAATATCCGGCATCTACTGTACTCGTATATATTTTCATACCTTTCGGAGAAAAGCGTAAACACATTTAACTTTGAATTTAAGTTTGCAATGCGAACACAGAAGCATCTCCTAAGTCCGACCATGTTGTTAATTGTCTTGACCCCTCCAGGGGCATGGGCGCGTCAGCATCTCTAGTACGACTGTATCTTGTTGCCGTTTCGGTAGCATATCTACTTTTCGGAAGTGCAGTTGCTAGCATGCACCTCCTATTCGCGGCATCTTTATACTGACAAGCTCGGAGCACTGTGAGAGTTCTACAATAGTACGATAGTACCCACAGGCAATTTTTGATCGCGCCGAGATTTGAACTCTGAGCTCTAGATTAGTATCGTAGAGCGATCATTGAACGATCACGGCCACCGAGCGTGACCAACTCCGACCATACAAAGTATATTCTTGGTCAGATGATAAGATAAGTTGATGTACCCATGTCCGTCCGTCTGTCCACCTGTTGCTATGGAAATTACTTTCTCATTTTTAAATCTATCGAGCTAAGAGCGCGTTGACATGATCAAACTACGGTTTGACAAACTAGCATTTGATGAAAAGTTGAGCACCGTCCAACTACGGTTTGACAGGAGCACAAGACTTCAAACCAGTTTGACAACGGGTTCACACGTTCAAATACGTGGTTTGTCAAACCGTAATTTGATCATGTCAACGCGCTTTAAAGCACTACGCTGCCAGAAATAACTGATTGAAAAGTAAGTGTTTGTGAGAATAACATCTGTGCTTACAAAGATATCGTAAGCGTAACCAAATTTCATATTGTCCAATTATATTTTCCGCCAATCTACATTTTCGAATTTGGTTGAAATCAGTCAACTATGTATTTCATATACAACGGACAGTCACGGTGCCAACAAAATTGTCCGTTGCAGAGGGATGTCCGCTATGGGGAGGTGGACGAAAACGTTGATTTAGGAATGTATACACTGCTCAGAAAAAAAAGTAAGCCACCCACTATTCTTCCTACTGAGGAGAGCAGGGAAGATAAAATTTCAGTTTTTACTATCATACTAGTGTAGGAAGGGTGAATAAAAAAAGCCTTCAAAAATCGTTTTTGTGAGTCATGTCCCTCACCAACAAAAATGATCTCACGATTTTTGAAGGGGTACAGCCACATAAATTGATCCTCACTTGTTGATTTTTGACAGAAAACATTTTTGGAAAAAAAAATACATCAATTGTCAAATGAGAAACTGGAGGAGGGTCTCCTTCTCCAAAGGATCCAGAACAATATACAGTAAATATGGTCTTCTGGGAGCATGGCGAAGAGAAAACGAACGTTTTCTACCCAGTGCACTTCAACCAGCATTGGTATTTGACGGCAAGTGAATCATGGTGTGGGAAGAAACTCTCTTGTAAACTGTTGTCGAGCAATGTGGTGCCTTGTGATAAATAGCGATCATTTTACGGGATATCGATTTTTGAAGGCTTATAGCCGCAAAAATTGGCTCCCACCTATTGATATTCCTTCTGACCGGCCTTTTTAATTTACATGTTTAAGTTGATCAATAAAAGACATTAAATCAGAGTTTCTTCATTTTTAAAGTTATCGAAGTGTCCGTTCAGGAGAGGTAAATTTATTTCTTGATGTCGATGTTTAGGCTGTTCGCGTCCGCTAGAGGGGTGTCCGTTGCAGAGGTGGTGTATATGCATTGTTTCCTATACCTTACGTTCGGGACTTTTCAAAATTATCCATAATGAGGTGTTTCCCCTAGAGAGAGGTGCCCGTTAGCAGAGGTTTCACTGTACCTCCATGGGGACAGTGAATCGGAGTAAGCTTTAATCAAAAAGCCAACACAGTCTTCACTACTCGGCTACTGTGAAATGCATCATAGCTACGGGCAACTAACCGAATGCAAGGTATTCTGCTATTCAGATTTGTTTGAAATTTCTGAAACTGCATATATAAAAAATAAATTGTTTCCATTCCTTTCGCTACTTCGTTGTGTGAAACAAAATTCTGAGCAAATATTTTTTTCTCAAATTTTCGCAATTTTTAACGTACTACGTTCATTTCAAAAAATGAATCTCAACCAAATACACAGTGGTCCATGTGATTAGATTAAAGACAGAACGATTAAATTGAAGTAGCGCGGCCGTGTTTATTATTTTGGGGCGACCGGTAGCGCAGTGTGTTGAGGCATCAGTCTCATGTTTGACTACCGGCGTTTCGGGTTCGAAGGTGCAGGAGGTGCATCCTGGCAACTGCATTCTCCGATACCAGTTTATGCCGAGAATCGTCAACTGGGTCACATGAAACAGTTGACGCGCTATGCCCCACAAGAGGTTACGGCAATTGAGAGAGAGAGATAGCACGGCCGTGTTTATTATACCCTACATAGACGGAGCGATCCGTCGCCCGAACGATCGACCGATATTCTGATCGCCCGACGGATCACACAGTGTATGCACCTATCATTGGCGATTTTTTGACAGTTCCATATAATTTTGATGGGCAGATTTCTTGTGGCGATCCATCGGTCGATTGATCGGGCGACGGATCGCTCCATCTATATGGAGTCCTAGTAAGAGCCCACCAAGGTTGAACGATCCATCGACCGATATTGGCTGGGTTCATAAGGTACCGAGTGATTAGAAGCGCTCGCGATCAGTTCCCGCAACTACTGAACGCCACTCTTGTTGTCACACACTCTTCATGAATGCCAAGGATTATGCTCGTTGATCATGACCCGATCCATCTGTGTATGTAGGGTCCGAAATCGTATAATGGCTGCGTTGTTTTTTTTTTTTTTGTACAGAGTAGGGTAGAGCAGGATAAGCGGCAAAAAACCATCGAGAGCAGATTAGAGTAGCGAACACGAAAACAGAGCATGTCTTTGCTGGGAGTGTGTCTTGATTTAGTTTGAATCCAAATGTCAACTCAAATTTCAATAGAAAACTTAAATCCTTAGTACATATACAATTGGACAAATTTCTTTAAGGAAGCATAATTATTTTGTATGTTTACTTTTCCAAATAATTACACAAAACGAACATTTATTGACAGGAAATAAACGTTATGCGCTTCCCAAATTGTAAACTGTTCGAAAACTTCGACACATGCGCCGTCTGCATTTTAAAACGCAAACTACTTAACGGAGCAGCATTGTTACACTGACGTTTTATCCAGAGCAGCTCAGATCAAATTGTTAGTGTAATTGTGTGGTCTTGACCTGCTCTGCTCTGTATGGATCTTGAAAAAAACGAGCCTAGTGTAATTGTGTGGTTAAAAAAACGTTCCTAATGTGAAAGGATCGTAAACCCGATCGTAGACCCTATTTCACATCTGAATCTGCTAGGATCATTTTGTACGGAGATTGATTCAACTGAAATGGTCGCACCTATTATATTGTATATTACTTAAATTCATTTGTAATAAACTAATGCCTTAACCTGTAATCAACTATAATGGGGATTAATTTAATTATGTTATCTCGGCCCGAAACAACAACACAAATATGTCCAGATTTTTAAAAATCGGGTACTGTGTCGCATATAAAATTTAATTATATTTATGATAATTTCTTCACTTTTTCTTTTGTGTAAATGCTTCGACTGATATATGCGTTCTATGATCAAATTTCTATTACTGCCTTTTTTAAATAGAATACATTCCATTTGTTTATAGGCATTATGAGGACAATTCTTCTTCTATCGATTCTGGTCACTATTGTTGCCGGCCAGGGTCTGTTGGGAGGACTTGGAGGTCTGGCAGGCGGCATCACTCAAGGAGTTACTAACCGGATTTCAAGTGGTTCGAAATTATTGAACCCTGCCAATCTTCCACTTCCAGGTACCATTGGGAACTTTGCTGATTTTGTCGTAAGTACCTGCAGGCCCGCTGAAAAAAAAACCTAAACATTTACATGAACTAAATTTCAGACAAAAACTGGAAAGAAATATGCTTCGAAAGCTGAACAAACACTGCGTCAAGGCATCTTCGAGGCACACAAAAAGGTGGTTGATAATCATAATAAACTCTTCGAATCAGGCAAGAGTACATTCGAAATGGGATTGAATTTCCTCTCGGATTTGAAACCAGAAGAATTCTTGGCTGGTTTGACTGGACGCAAGAAGAACCCGAAAGGAGAGTAAGTACATTTGGCAGATGGTATTTAAGGAAGCAGTTGTTAACTTGGTTATGTATGCAGGTCGAAAATCAAGAATAGAAAATCGGCAGCCCCAGCATCTGTTGCGATCCCAGATTCATTTGATTGGAGAGAAAAGGGAGGTGTTACTCCAGTTAAGTTCCAAGGTAAGGGCAAAAAAAAATTAAATTATAATACGATAACAGACAATTTTAAATTTTATTTGTATGATATATATATATTTCCGCATAAAACTGTTTGACTATGGATGGGTTCAGAAATTATCCAAAATCATAGTGCTCGCGATCGATTCCGCAAACGATCGGTTATTCAGTCTGTGCCTGCTGAACGTCACTCTCATCGTCATAGAGCACTAAATAGGAAGGTACACTCGACGCCATTTTGTTGACGACGAATGGAGAGTGACAGGCATGAACACATGACAGTTCCCAGCTGTCAACATTAGTGCTGTCTGCTGTAGTCAATGCAGGCGAAGTCTCCATTCGATGTCAACAAAATGGCCGCGATCGTACTCTCCTTTTTAGAGCCTTAATCGTCACACAACTTCATATGCAAGTCAAGGGAAAGAAGAAGAGCGTGGGCGGTGAGCACGAATATTTCTTGTTCGGTGATCATGTTCGCCTGAGCAAAAGTTGCTCGGTAATTTCTGAATCCATCCTATGTGCATTTAATTATAGAAAATCCAATCACCGGGTTTGCTTTATTTCTAGGTCTTGAATGTGGCGCTTGTTGGTCTTTTGCCGTTACTGGTTCAATTGAGGGTCACGTTTTCCGGAAGTCTGGGCAATTAATCAATCTTTCTGAACAACAGTTAGTGGATTGCTCGGCGGCATTCGGAAATACAGGCTGTGACGGTGGTTACCATGACTATGCTTACGAGTACATCATTGAAAATAAAGGAATAAGCAAAGCTGATGCGTATCCATTCATTGAAAAGACACAAGACAAATGTCAATATAAAGAAAGTGATATTGGCACTAAGATCACAGGATACGCCACCATCCCGCCCGGCAATGAAACCCTCCTTAAAGAAGTAGTGGCCACATTAGGCCCAGTTGCAGCATCGGTAAATGCTGGACCAGACTCTTTCCAATTGTACAAAGGAGGCATCTATAACGATGAAGAATGCAACAAAGACGAAGTGAATCACGAAATTTTGATTGTTGGTTATGGCAGTGAAGGTGGAAAAGACTACTGGATCATCAAGAACCAGTGGACTGACAAGTGGGGCGAAAGCGGTTACATGAAGCTACCACGAAACGCCAATAGTTTCTGTGGAATCGCATCCGAGCCAAGTTATCCTATTGTTTAAGAGAATAACGCAGTATTTTAAATTTCTTGTAGTTATCTATCGTTGTGTATCAGCTAATGGTTGTATGAAAAATAAATCATAATTCAATTTTTTAATAATTCTTATTATCCTTTGTACATTATGGTTCCAAATATCTTTCTGAATCCGCGTTATACAGGTGATATTAGGCCCTAACCAGATTGAACGCAGAATGCAGCAGCAGCGGCAGAAGCAACAACAACATCAGGTAGATCTGTCGCGATGGCACAGCGGCGATGACAGATCTATCTGTTGTTGTTGTTGCTTCTGCCGCTGCTGCTGCGTTCAATCTGGTTAGGGCCTTAGGCGTGTTTTTTCCAACAGTCCAGATCAAGGGCAGAATAACAATCGCCCACATTACGCTAACAACCTGCTCTGTTTAGAACAATTTTATTAGTGTAACGCGTGCAATTTTTGTTCTGCTCTGATTTGAACTGTTGAAAAAAACGCGGGTATTGTCGCCCGGCTTTTCTACCGAAGAAGGGGGTAAGTCGCTCCCGAAATGTACGTATATATGGCTGCGTTCCTATTTTGGACCGTGTTGGAAGCGCATCGACACGGTTTCATAGTAGACGTAGACATAGACAAGTTCTGTCACTCCATTTGTAAATAACTGTTTGTTGGCCTCAAAGTGCGTATAGTGACCGGAAAGTCTGTCCTCGCTCGTAATTTTATTTGAAAATTGTGTGGCGTATGTTTGTGTGAAATATATTCATGGCGGCAAGGGAATCGTGTCATTCACCGGAGAAATCACCTATCGGTGAAGGGACAATGGATAAGTAGCGCATTTACGATACTTTTAGGAACGCACCCTATGTATATACTATATAAATAAAATTTGTAGTTTGGGAAAGCTGCGCCTTCTTTGATCTATGCAGATCTGCTTTCGCCGCTGCCGCTACATTCAATCTAGGTCACGTATGGGAAATGCGTGCTTTCTAATTTGACATTTCGCTGCCGCTGTTCCTGCTGCTGCACTCTGCGTTCATTCTGGTTCGAACTTCCATCGAACCATCAATTTCATAGAACGTGTGGAAAACCGTTCGCCGACCACTGGATTGTGGACACGATGAAGTGAAGGCCTGTATTTTAAGATGGCAAATGATTCAGGCACCGCCATCTTTACTCTTAAGTTAAGATGGCAGTGATTCAGCCCATTTACACAGTCATCGATCCGAATTGATCTCAGTGTCGATTCCTCGTTGGCTACAGTCATCGGTTCGGAATCGATTCCAGTCATCGATCCAGATTCGATTCCACGTTGACTACAGGCATCGATCCCAATTCGACCCCAGTATCGATTCTACGTTGACTCCAGTCATCGATTCTCCAGCGGCCATGCCCAGTATAAATGTCTCCGAGGTGTCTCCGATAAAGTCATCGATTCCACAGTCATCAATCCACGACCGATCAAGTGTCGATTCTTGTCCGACTGGGATTAAGCTGAATCGTGTGCTTCGCAAGACTTTTGACAATTGTTGGCTGTCAATTGATCTGTCACAACTCTGTAAAAACCCGGTAACCATAAAGGCCGGTTGACACGTTCAAAGTGCACTTTGGCAAAGTATGACTTGAAAAGAATGTCCACCATTGTGAATTACCACTTTGCTACTTGCAAAAAACGCTGGTTTAGCATGTCTAGGGAATTCACACCAAAACACATTATTCAGACCACTATAAATTGAATTAAAACCACCAACACCTCACTACTTCCCGCTCCAACAAATTTTTTCTGTGAACTTGTCGATTTACAATCAATTCTTTGATGGAAAATTGAGCACCATCCTACTTTGCTTTGATAGGATGCTAGAGACTTCAAAGCACTTTGAAGGGGGTTAACACGTTCAAAGTAACCTTAAAGGCCGGTTGACAGGCTCAAAGTACACTTTGTCAAAGTATGACTTGGCAAGAATATCCACCATTGTGAATTACCAGTTTGCCACTTGCAAAAAACGCTGGATTTAGCATTTCTAGGGAATTTATACCAAAACACATTGTTCAGACCACCGTAAATTGAATAAAAACCACCAACAAATCACTATTTCCCGCCCCAACAACTTTTTTCTGTGAACTTGTCGATTTACAATCAATTCTTTGATGGAAAGTTGAGCACCATCCTACTTTGCTTTGATAGGACGCTAGAGACTTCAAAGCACTTTGAAGGGGGTTGACACGTTCAAAGTAACCTCAAAGTAGGTTGTCAACGTACTTTGCCAAAGTGTACTTTGAACGTGTCAACCGGCCCTAAAGTAGGTTGTCAACGTACTTTGCCAAAGTGTACTTTGAACGTGTCAACTGGCCTTAATAGAAAGCCTCAATAAAGGCCGGTT
The DNA here is from genome assembly GCA_964017055.1 of Chloromyia formosa. Lineage (NCBI taxonomy): Eukaryota > Metazoa > Arthropoda > Insecta > Diptera > Stratiomyidae > Chloromyia > Chloromyia formosa. The sequence goes on along the minus strand of OZ024815.1, from coordinate 25,741,540 downwards.
GACACGTTCAAAGTGCACTTTGGCAAAGTATGACTTGAAAAGAATGTCCACCATTGTGAATTACCACTTTGCTACTTGCAAAAAACGCTGGTTTTAGCATGTCTAGGGAATTCACACCAAAACACATTATTCAGACCACTATAAATTGAATTAAAACCACCAACACCTCACTACTTCCCGCTCCAACAACTTTTTTCTGTGAACTTGTCGATTTACAATCAATTCTTTGATGGAAAGTTGAGCACCATCCTACTTTGCTTTGATAGGATGCTAGAGACTTCAAAGCACTTTGAAGGGGGTTGACACGTTCAAAGTAACCTCAAAGTAGGTTGTCAACGTACTTTGCCAAAGTGTACTTTGAACGTGTCAACCGGCCCTAAATGTAATGGAATGAAATGAATGTAGGTGGCAAAGTGGCAATTCACAATGGTGAGTATTCTTTCCAAGACGAACTTTGGTAAGGGCCGGTTGACACGTTCAAAGTACACTTTGGCAAAGTACGTTGACAACCTACTTTGAGGCTACTTTGAACGTGTCAACCCCCTTCAAAGTGCTTTGAAGTCTCTAGCGTCCTATCAAAGCAAAGTAGGATGGTGCTCAACTTTCCATCAAAGAATTGACTGTAAATCGACAAGTTCACAGAAAAAAGTTGTTGGTGCGGGAAATAGTGAGTTGTTGGTGTTTTTTATTCAATTTACGGTGGTCTGAACAATGTGTTTTGGTATAAATTCCCTAGAAATGCTAAATCCAGCGTTTTTTGCAAGTGGCAAAGTGGTAATTCACAATGGTGGATATTCTGGCCAAGTCATACTTTGCCAAAGTGCACTTTGAACGTGTCAACCGGCCTTTAAGGGGGTTGACACGTTCAAAGTAACCTCAAAGTAGGTTGTCAACGTACTTTGCCAAAGTGTACTTTGATCGTGTCAACCGGCCTGTAGTAGGATGGTGCTCAACTTTCCATCAAAGAATTGATTGTAAATCGACAAGTTCACAGAAAAAAGTTGTTGGAGCGGGAAATAGTGAGGTGTTGGTGGTTTTTATTCAATTTATAGTGGTCTGAATAATGTGTTTTGGTGTGAATTCCCTAGAAATGCTAGATGCAGCGTTTTTGGCAAGTGGCAAAGTGGTAATTCACAATGGTGTATATTCTTTTCAAGTCATACTTTGGCAAAGTGTACTTTGAACGTGTCAACCGGCCTTAAACTGTACTTTGAACATGTCAGACGACCTTTAAATCCGCTACAAAACTGCATTACCCAAACGTCAACATCATCTGATCGTTTTTGAATCTGCTTGACAGCTGCATTGTTAGTTCTGTGAATTTACAAAAAATGCTTTTTCTTAAACTTCTGTTATGTCTTGCGATATGTGAGTGAATATAATGTTCCATTTAATCGACATTGAATGACGCTTTCAACCTTTTTAGTTGGACAGGCACACTCCCTTGAGCTAAGAGGTCTTCAACTTCTCGGCAGCATAATCAGCGGTGAATTCCTCGAGTCGAAAACACGAAATGATGAAGAAACAGCCGTAGTGGGAAGTGCTGATAACGGATTCACAAACTACGATTTCCTAGACTTTGTAACATTCCCGGGAAAGAAGATCTGCGATGCTGACGATCCCAACAAGACGCTTAATCATGTGCAAAAGTCGGACGAACGAAGGCCACCAGTCAAAGTGAAATGTGCAGCTGGCCGCGGGAATAGCACTGTGCAGGTGGTCGAGTCAATGAAGGAAGCACTCACAGTGCTCGCCGTACACGGAAATTCCACAAAGCGTTCGGTTGAAGGCAATTGTACACTCATTTTGTTCTACGCCAGGTCGTGTGCATCTAGTGCATTGGCTGCTCCCTTCTACAATGCTCTTGCACGGCAATTCCCCGACATCAAATTAGCGGCTATAGATGCTTTTAAGTTTTACAGCCTAAATACTGAATTCGGAATCGTTGGTGTACCAACTATTATGCTCTTTCATCAGGGCCGGCCTGTTGTGAGGTTCAACGAGACGTCATTATCAATGGATATTTTAGGTAACTTCGTTACCAGACACACGGGCATAAAGCCTGCATCGCGTTCGCCGTATGTCAAATCCGAGGATTTCATTGGACCACTCTCGAACAAGGTGGAGAAGGATCCCGACGTATATCTGTATATGGCTTGGGCGTTTATCTGCATCTGCGCCGGATACTACTTCACCAAATCGAAACTCTACACACAAATCGTTGAAATGGTCAAGCGAAATTGGAGGGAGTCGGAGGCGCAGCACGAGAATGGCAGTTGAGGCTTCGTTAGAGTCAGTTATTTATAGACTAAATAGATTTTAAGGATTGGTAGTATTTTAGGTGTTGTATGTGATTGTTTGCGATTGTATTCTTACATAAATGGTTTCGTTTTGAATACTTTTTATTTCACTGAAATATTATACGTGTTCGTTTCATTCAGTCTCAGATCCAGCGTGAATCGACCGCCACAGATCACAACGAGCAAATTCCCACATCGCATAAAGCCATGGATCCCGACGATGGCAAATTCAAACAGCTCGCATACAGATAGTCGGCGAAATTGTGGGCGAATTGTTAATTTACATGCAGATAGGGGCAAATTTTCGAAAAGCATGTTCACGTTCATCCAATTTACTTTCAACTTTATACGGGGCCCTATCATATAATTTAATTCGAGTTGAATTACTTTCGCAAGGATGAAAATGGTACCATGTAACTCATTTCAATAATCATCTAGTATTTGATAAGAAATTTTTCATTCGAAGCGAATACTGATTATTTTTTAAATTGAAAAATTAGTTTTGTTGTTGTGGTAGCGATGCTTCAAATACTGCAGTTCTTCTTGCATAGATGCAAGGGAAATTCGTTTTCGAGGTACAATACATGGTCGCATTTTCATCCTTTCGAAAGCAATTCGATTCGAATCAAATTACATGATTGGACCCCTGGATAAACAATCGGTCGGTCCTTTAGGAATGGTTATATTGTGTTCAATTTTTCGTTCTGGCTACGGATACGAAATGAATGAAGATTGTAACAAAACATCTTAAGGGACATAAGATGTTTTGTTGCAATCCCCATTCATTTGTTTGCTTGCTGCATATTCACTCGATCGATCGGAGATCGGACTAGCGCAGTTTGCGTACGATACAACGCACTTCTACACAGGGTGTCCAGAAATTGCCGAAATTGACCACGTCGACAATTGTTGTTGGTTCGATTTATAGAGGTGACAGTCACCGCATTGCGTGACTTCACGCAAACACTTAATCCGAATAAAGCGTACGGTTTAAATGCGATGAATAGGTGCGTTCCATACAAAACGACCGACCATCCGTTTCTTGGTCCAGGCAAATCCGAATCAGTATTTATTTATTTATTTATTTAATTCATGTATATACACAGAACGAAATTCCAAAAACCGTATATACGTAAAAAGAAAATTAGAATAAAAATTATTACTAAAAACAAAAGTAAAAACAAGAAAAAATATAAATGTATACAAGCATGAAATTAGAAGACAAAGATTGTAGAATAATAACAAAGGTACGTGTGAAAACCCTAATGGTGATCAGCGTTAGGATATGTACTAAGTCTTAGGAATACGAGTCTACGGAATGCATTGAAATTCATTGCAAAAGGACCAAGTTGGAGTTCATCATGTACCCTCATTAGTCTGAGCAGAGGAGAGTTGTAATAAATGGCGAGTCTGGCCGTTGGCGGATCGAAGATATTCACATTACGCGAGGGTCGAAGCGGCATCCTAAATCGAATACCTTCCGCTAGGGTAGAGTTGATAAGCCCGTGGTAAAGTTTGAAAAGAAAGCATTCGTTTAAGACAATCCTCCGATTTTTTAATGAATGCAGGTTAAGGAAAAGCAGGCGACCGGGGTAATCGGCATTCGGCAGTCCGAATTTAAAAAAGAGTATACGGGTAAACTTTCTTTGTACAGCCTCAATTTCGTTTGAGAAAGTTATTTGACTAGGGGACCAAACTACACAAGCATACTCAAGAAGACTCCGAACCAGGGAGCAAAAGAGGCGCACAGCGGACTGGATAAAACGAAACTGGGAAGTACAACGTAGGACAAAACCAGAGAGTTTAGAGGCACGGTTTATGATAGAAGAGTAGTGATCTGTAAATTTCAATTTACAGTCGAACACAACACCTAAGTCCTTAAAAGAGAACACTCTTTCAAGGGGAACACCGTTAGTAGTGTAAGAGAAAGACAAAGGGATAGGTTTAAGGGAAAAGATCATATAAAAACATTTGGAAAGATTGAGCTGTAGACCGTTGTCTGAGCACCAAGACGAAAGCGAATTGAGTACTGTCTGTAATTTGAGACAGTCAACGGTGGAAGCGAAGAGCAAACTGGCACATTCAAGTAAAGCGGGGAGGTCATTGATAAAAATTGCAAAAAGCAGCGGTCCAAGAATAGACTAATGGGTTATTCCAAGAATAGAATAATGGGTTGGTGTCTTTGTTAAATATGAAAGCTGTATTTCTTTGTATCAGAGCCGTACAACATTACATGCATGCTCTAACAACTGACGGCGGCTCGACAAAGCCCTGGTTCGCAACATATGGTGCCCAAGTTTTAAGGATTTTAGTTCCAATGTTAGCATTGTTTTGATCGTAGTTGGTTAGCTTCGAATGGAAGGTAGTGGTCCGCAGATGCGAACAAGCGTCGAGGGGTCGTTAATGCAACAATGGCGTCCAACACCCTAATATTCCATGAATTATATATATATAATATATATACAAAGAAAATTAATTTTTTTTTTTTCGTTTTATCTATTTTTTATCTATCTATCTATTTTTTTCTCTTCTATTCTTTCCTTTTTGTTTTTATTTTATTTCATTTTTTTCCTGATTTTTATTTTTCTAATTTTATTTCCCTTTCATTAAAAGATCGCGCGATCTGAATCTTTAAGAGTGATCACCCAAACTTCAACCTCTCGTCCATACCACCAATGATATCTCCGGAAGAGGGAAAACTTCCGAGAGCTACGAGAACAACACTCGCCCAACTTCGGTCAGGCTGGTGTTCACGACTGAACTCGTACCTATCCCGCATAGACCAGGACGTCTCAAACATCTGTCCTGCTTGTAACGGAACCCCTCACGACGTAAACCATATCTTTCACTGCCCAGCTGCACCCACCCACCTGACTCCTAGATCGCTGTGGGAGAACCAATAGAGGCAGCTAACTTTCTATCCCTCAACACCGGGGATGAAGACGAAACCGTAGGCATGTAACAAACAAACACATCGAATTCTGACTATCGCTACAACAACAACAACGCGTCGCCCGGTGAAATAAGAATATACCGAAATCGCTAAAACTATTGATTGTCCCAAGTCGCACAAATCCTTTGTATTTAGTAATGAATTTCTGGAACTTGTTTAGGTAGCCGCTGTCGAACAAGAGCATGTCGATATTTCAGGGGGACTCTCCAATTATCTTCAGTTGACCAGCAGCGATTCGACTTCGTTAAACGTCAGTTTCCATCTTTTCGTAAAAAGTGCTTGGGTAAAACCATACTTGTGTCTCATAGCATTGATACCAGCGAAGCCAAGCCCATCAAGCAAAGACATTACGCCGTTTCGCTGGTCGTACAGAAACTGATGTATGACAAGGACAAACTCGATCGTATGTTGTCGCTGGAGGTAATTGAGGAGAGCCATGGCGCCTATTGACTCTAGTGAGAAAACTGGGGAAAGTGTATCCGTGTCTGGATGCTCGGCGGTTGAACAAGGCTACCTTTAAGGATGCGTATCCGTTACTGATCATCGAGGAATTGCTGGCAAGGGTGCAATCCACAAAATAGTAATAATTTTTGTTGCAGTGACGACGGCTCGACAAAGCCGTGGTTCGCAAGAACCTGTTTGATATACATATTTCTTAGCATAAAAGTGGTTGCTATGATAAAATAATTGTTATTATTGTCAAACATTTTTTTACATTACACTAGTCAAATATTTGACTGTGTTGCATAAGTTGCAACACCGGGATAGGTCGGCCGCATCTTGGACGTAGGCAGGGTGGCGCAGCGCAGCGCGAACATGGCATTGTTGTTGTAACAATCGTCAAAATCTGATTTTACAACAACAATGCCAAGTGCGCTACCCTGCCTACGTCCAAGATGCGGCCGGCCAAAAAGTCGTCATAAAAGCCCTAGAGCAGAAAAGATTACTCTTGAATGTTGGTTGTTGACAGTGCCAGTAGGCGGTGGAAGGATAAAGAGAATATTACAGCGCTACACTATACATTCGCTGAAATTGAGTTCCCGTCCTCACAAGAATTATGAAAAAGCAGATATTCCCTGGGATCACTTATCCTCCTGGTGCATAGGTGAATTGTGGCAAGCAAGATTTAAAGGAAACAGATTCAAATTCAGCGATATAGATATTTATTTATTTTTATATCATCTAATCGTTTATATTAGGAGAAACTTACATGAACAAGAGAAAATCGAAATTTACCATTCAAACTCTATACATACAATGAATGTGAATGACGAGAAGCTGTAAAAGTACATAAAATAAAAAAAAAAACTATTTTCGCAAAATGAAGAGGAGAGAAATAAAACATACTTCACTTATAAACGCTTTAGGATTAATTCAAAAACGTATACTTAACCGGTCATCCGAGCCGTAGAAAATCAATTTACTTCCCGCTAAGAACATATATCTACTAATTACACTAAAATTTAAAATATTCCAAATAGACGAAGAGAAAATAAAACACTACATATGTATATCCAACTCTCACAAATCTTAATAGGGAAGAAGAATTGCATCATTTTTTTTTCTTTTTCTTGAACGCTTGAAATAGTCTTAAAAGGTAAACTTATATTTGAATTATATTTAATTAAACGATTCCCTCTGTATAATCTAGTCATCAGTTGGTGCTGAACTGTTATGAACATTGGTTTGGCTAGGAGTATTTTTTGGGCGATGATTTCTACGGCCAGCCGCTGATGTTATGTAAGGATGTGGACGCACACTGTAAAGAAAAATAAAAAACGGAAATGTTTTGGTTATGTTTTTCTTCAAAGCAAATATGTTACAGTATTTCGTATAAATTAAATGTACATTTTGAAATGGCATGACACTACTAATTTAAAAATGATAATTACCAAAATGAATGCATATATGTCCTTCATTCACGATATTAAGCGAAATTTATGTCGTTCAACGAATAATCATTCAAAATTCACAACAAATAACATTATCACCGAATATCTAGCTTATACGCGTATATGTTATCTGTAGTCTTGCCATAAACTCTGTTTCATTTTATATATAGCTCTTAACTCATTTTAGTTTTGTGTATTTGATTACAATGGAAAGAAATTCTTTCAGAGTTCCATGTCAGCAGAGAGTCATCAAAGAAATCCAAAGTCTTTAGATACGATACTATCCGAGAATGAGAAGACGCAAAACAAGAGGGTAGGCCAAAAAGCAGAAGGTCGTTTAACATTACAAATTATTCTTCTAGGATGCAGAGGAGATAATTTTGAAGTTGGAATGAAAGCCGCCCCATCCAAGTTCATTACTTTGTCTCATTAGCACTGAATGAGAAGTGGCGCGTTAGGACCAAACCTGGTCATTTTCTTTGCGAAAGCAAGCAAGCAATATAAAAAAAGCCGTTTGAAACATTCAATATGGAAACAACCATTATGGTTTTAAGCAGCAGTGAGATAACGAAGAGCATACCGCGTAAATGACCAGCACCACCAAAAACCCAATGCATGCTAGGGTTACCACGCATCGAAAGTGCATCTTTCCACTATTATAATAGAAAAGAAAAATAGTGGCAAAAGTGTTTTGTCCTGAACAAAGGACTCAAAATGCTTTCAACAGTACTCCAGAGTTTATTGGTCTTAACATCCCGATTTAGAAGGTATCCACAAACAATTACGCATATGGTCTTAAGCTTTAGCAATAACATGGGGAGAGAAAATTCCACGGCCATGTTTCATTTGGGACTCGCCCCGGCTTTGCTCCAGAAAGCTTGCCACCTTGCCAGTGATCGAAATTTCATCAATATCGCAATAAAATATGTAATGAACCACCTGTAACGAATCATATTATGGTCTGATAGTGCTGCTCCCACCAGCAGATCGAAGCAGCACCTGATGAGTAGTGATCTGTTGGTGGTACGAAACCAGAGGCCGAGGGTCCCATTACACCCGGACCCAGGTGCGACCGTGTGGGCGTCTGATCCGTCCGTCAACCATTCCATCCTTATCGACTATTTTTTTTTATTCCCCATTTTTACCTCCCCTGTTTGTGTTGTCTTCCCCAGGCCTATGAATTTTTGTTAATACATAAAGGACAGGGGCAGCGAGCGGCGAAAACCCCGCCCACATCTCCCGAACTGAGCTACAGCAAGCATAGGCCGCTGCTTAGCTCGTTGAGGGGCCTTTTTCTTCGCCAGATGGCAAGGCCCGACCTACACGGTCAACATGCCACCTTAGGCTCCGTCCCCACGGGCATCTTCGGATGCCCACCAGACCGTCCGTTACAAATACTATATAATAGTTTTGGATATGAATTTTCGCTAAAAAAAATACGTACAAACTATTAGCAGCACTCAAAATTAAGCTAATAAATTGTCAAACATTTGATAAATCATTGATACGAAGAATAAAACTAAAGAAGAATAATTAATTTGAATCCACTTATGTGGTCATAAACTGCATTCAAACTTTAAAATTAGAGAAAATGTGGACTATCTCTAAGCCTAGTCCAGATTGAGAACAAATGTTCCACTTATGTGGTCATAAACTGCATTTAAACTTTAAAATTAGAGAAAATGTGGACTATCTCTAAGCCTAGTCCAGATTGAGAACAAATGTTCAGAAAGTAATAAAAATTGTTTCTGAGCAGTTCAGAAACAATTTTGAACACTGTTTCTGAACAGTTAAGAAACACCCTACACTTTCGGACCTTCTATCATCGGCGACTTTTGAGCACATATCCAAGGGACTGCCCCCAAAAATTGTGCAAAAACTACATGAGTTAATTTTCCTATTCGTTCCTAGCCTGGACTAAAGTAGCACTATGTACTTTTTCTATTAACTGTAAAGTATTTTCTCGATTCCACATTTTATTCAATTAAAAATTGATTCGAATCATCACAAATTCGATATGGCTTAACGGTACTTGAGCATACGTCCACTTGTTCCGCTAGTCCAATATTTGTGTGTTTTCCATTTAAATGGGAAACAACGAACAACACTTTTTGAACTGGAAACCGATTGGAACTGTTCAAAATTGTTCAGAAACAGTGTTCAAAATTGTTTTTGAACTGTGCAAAAATAGTGTTCAAAATGTTGAACACTATTTCTGAACATTTGTTCACGATCTGGACTAGGATTAATAATCACCTACTGTAATCTCATATTATGTGCAACGCTTGCTTCCCCATGCTATTGATATCCGCATAGGGAATGACCCCATGCACTACTATACGATGATAATATTTATATTTTTTCTTCGTCGCATAACTGAATTTTAGAAGAATGGATCTTACGCTTAAACAATATTGATGGGCAAAAGAAGTTCCACGGTCACATTTCGCTTCGGAATTAGGTTCCATCTCTTCTCGGCTTAAGGTTCTCGCTTCAAATCCTTCTGCTTATAGCTAGTTATTGAAACATAATGGTTCATGGACGACTACTAGTTCGGAGACTATTCGTATTTTATTGGATACCCACTTACCGGGCAGCTCAGATAATTTTCCGTTCACTTCCAGCCGATTTGCAACTGCCTCTACGTTCTAAGTTTGCAACACACATCTAATATTATATCCCCCTGGATCGAAGTCATCTTCAGGGCCTGTTTGTAACTGGCCTACTATATCCCAGGTATATGAACTGAAGTGAACGAGATTTTTATCCCAAAAGCGGATAAAAGCTCACACGCACGCACGCCCCAATGAATTTAGACCTATCATCTGCTGAAGATGTTTAAGAGGCTGATTGATAATTATCTATGGAGTAGTATCTACATCCCAACATGCCTACTGCAAAGGTAGATCGGTGGATTCAGCTTTGCACTCTTTAGTAAGCTACATCGAGAAATCTCTTAGCTACAAGGAATATACCATGGTCGTGTTCCTAGACATTGAAGGCGCTTTTAACTACGTCACACCCGAAGCTGCCATGTTGTCGTTGTTGTAGCGATATTTGGAATACTTGTGTGTGTTATATACATTAGAAATCAATTTCCAATTTAGAACTTTCCCCTCTGCCAGAAGATTTGTATGTATTGTCAAATTGTATAGACTACACAGTATAGATACACAAGAGAATCAATACATACACAAGAAAGCTGACTCCGCCTCCATGTCGGTAGATTTGTATGTATTGATTCTCTTGTGTATCTATACTGTGTAGTCTATACAATTTGTCAACACATACACATCTTCTGGCAGAGGGGAAAGTTCTATGGAGTGATATCTCTTGTCCAACGCATTAAACGTTTATCGCAGCTCCAACATAAACAGCTCTATGTAAAGGACGAATCCATTTCCATCGCTTCACTATCAGCGCTGCTCTTATCGTTTGTCGAAACTCTAACATAACCGCACCCTAACTCAAAATAATGTCGACCTTTAAACCCGCCATAGACGATCGTAAATCCGTCTCCGGAAAAACTTATCAGGTCTTAATATGGCCTTCGCCACAGACGATCCGGAATTCCTCTCCGTAAAAATCGATCAGGCCTGGCCTTGAGGAATTCCGAATCGTGTATCGAAATTTGGCCGATTCAGGTGGCCTCAAGGCGGCCGGATGCACAATAAAATAAAACTCAATTGACTAGACGTACCCATAGATGTGCGCACATACGTAATTTCAGATACAAGATACTCGTATCTGAATATTCAACAATGAATGAATCGGTGGATTTTCTTAATGTTGATGGAAGCTTGATTAGCTTTTGAAAACCAACTTTTCAGAGCGAATACCCCGAATGACATGATGATTGATACATTCGTACATTAAAATAAACTCCTCTAAAAATTCAATTCGGTCAGTTTTTCCGGATTGATTTTGAATTGTGATTCCGGCCGCCTTGAGGCCGCTTGAACCGGCCAAATTTCGACATATATGATCCGGAATTCCTCAAGATCAGGCCTGATCCGGAGTTCCGAACCGTCTATGGCGGCCTTTAGAGGAGAAACTGACGATGATGGGTTGATTAATTTTGCTGGAAATAAGTAGGAGCCTACTGCTCATACCGGTCGCTAATTAGACAAATTTCAATTAGCTAGCTTCTTCCGTCTAATAAAATTCTGCCGTTATATAACTGTAACTTTTGAACAAATTGATAGATTTACTACTACTCAATTGCCCTAACCCCTTGTGGGGCATAGCGCGTCAACTGTTCCATGTGGACCAGTTGACGTTTTGTTTGGCATAAACTGGTTTCGGAGAATGCAGTTGCCAGCATGCACCTCCTGCACATCCATGGCCACGAACGTCGACGTGGACGGGATAGATTTGGCTGAAATTGAATATAAGCCTTTTCCTTACTAACGACCACCAATTTCGATAAGTTTCACCCTTATAGCTTCTTCCGCTACCGATTTTTTTTTTTTTTCAAAAATCACTTAAAACCCGATTTTTTTACTTTACCGTTACATATATTAAAGGCTTGTTGTCGCATACAACTGAAACTGAAACCGACACATATTTTAGGTTCGGTTCTGTCGTTCAATTAAGTACCTAATTTTTGGGTACCGAAACCGAACCTGAACTTAACTGAATTTCATTTTCCGAAAATCATTGTTGACAATCCTTGATCCATGTTTTGAAGCGGATTTCATCGCCTTAATTGCAGTTTTGAAAAAAAAAGAAAAAGTCCGCGTATAATATATCGTCAAAGATCGGCGGAAGGTGCAGTCAATATTTTGGTGAATCGTCATTTAATGGACGACGACACGAAATTTCGAGAATATTTTCGTGTCAGTCCATTTCATTTTTCGAAAATATTGGCCGTTTTGCAGAATGATTTGGAAAGTGTTGCCACAAGTTGGGTGAGGAGTCCAATAAGTGCGCATCACAAATTGTGTCTAACATTGCGCTACTTGGCAACTGGTGAAAGTTTTAGATCACTCGCATTTCAATACAGAATAAATCATTCGACAATCGGCCGAATCGTGGAGGAATGTCTTGGTGCAATCATTACTCGTTTTAAGGAAGAAGCAATTCCGACACCAACCAGTGAATCGCTAAAAAAAAAAACATCTACGATTACTTCATAAAATGGAATTTCCCAAATTGCTGTGGCGCAATTGATGGAAAGCATGTGCGCATAAAATGTCCGCCAAAAGCTGGATCAGCGTTTTTCAACTACAAAGATTTCCATTCGATCGTGTTATTAGCAATCGTCGATGCCAACTACAAGTTCGTTGCGCTTGATGTCGGATCCTACGGAAGAGAAGGAGACGCAGGTATGATTTCATGACTTTGCATTTCTATTAAAATGAATTGTGTTTGCGCAGGTATTTTCTTGAAAAGTGTTATTTTGATTTTTTGCTTCGGAGTCACGAAATCTCTTGTGTTTCACATTATACAAAACTTCATTTGATTTCACAAATTCGATGATCTTCTCCTCGTCCTCTGGAGTGAATTTCACTTTTTTCGACATTTTTTTTTCTTTTATTAATAATTAAAAAGACTGTGATGACAACAAGAAAAGGAATTATTCAATGAGTTCGGTTGCTCTGCAACCGAAACAAGTCAAAAGTACTTCTTTCGGTTTAAGTTTCAAATGTACTGAATTCAGTTTCGGTGGCTAGCAACCGAAAAATCAAGGGTTTCGGTCGCCAGCCCGATTTCGGTTGCAAATGTACTGAATTGGGTTTCCGTTTAAGTTTAACCCGGCTTTAGACGCATAACTTGATTTTATGTGACTTTTTACTCATGTTTACGTGTATGCAAAAATGCAGCTTATTATCTTAAATTCCGAGGTTTACCGTTTTATTTTCCTGCACTATAATATAGTATATTAATGTGAGGCTCCACTTGTAATCAATCAGTCATCCTGATATGGCAATCATACAATTAAAAAAACATAATTTGCTCCGAACTAATTATCGAAAAAATTACGCGACATCACAAACACAGAAGCAAACACACATATAAAAAGGAATCGCATATCCAAATCAGCATTATTGTTTATTCGCCTATTTCAAATTGATAAGTGTCAATATACATTAATAAAAGCGTCGTTTTGTCGTAACAGTCGCATGGCAAGAAGATTAAATGGAAAATGATTATATTGGTTATTATTGAAAATGATCAACGTCCAAATCATAATTAAAAATCGTAACAACAATGAACGTAACTGAATCAAACTATTGTAGATAGAATACATACATGAAAAATAAAGATCAGACGTATAAATGTAAATAATTTGTCAGCAAACGTTTCTCAACGGTCGATGACGATGAGTAGTTATGGCTTATAGTATCGTGGGTTGTACAACCGCCAATCTCTATAAAAACGATAATGTAATGTGTAATTGATCAGTGTAGTAAGGTTACATTAGTAGCACAATCGGAGTAGTTTTATTGAACATATCTGCTCATTTGTGAATTATCACCAAATCTCCAACTAGTGGCGAAATGTTTAATAAAAACGTGTGTGTTATTTGTAAAAAAGATAGAATCACGTTTATTGACGTTAACATTGTAAAGTATAAATTAGTGCGAGAGATCATAGACTTAGATCACCATTAATTTCTATATTCTGTTTTCAATATTCTTGTCGTTTATTTTTGCTTATTATTGTAGTAAACAAACCTTTTCGATGATGAAGCAACATTGGTTCGCGTCGGAGATGATAGGGCTAGCGGCGACGAAGGAGGGGTACGTAGTGGCCTACGAGATGTAGCCTTTGGTATATTTCTTAGCGCCCGTCGAGATGATGTGTCGTCATAGCTATGTTAAATTTAATTTGAATTTTTTTATTGATGTCACAATAGAAGCCAAAATAAATATAATTTTTTTTTATAATATTTTAATTAAATAAAAATAACGGAGACAGTCGAACGAATAATAAACAATCTAATGTACTATGATGTGTAGTAAAAATTAGGTATAACAAAATTAAGTGCAATATGGTCTGTCGATTTAAGTACATACGAATGAATACTGAATTTTCTTGCAAACTGTAGGTATATAGAGACTCGAACCATGATTCAACAAGACAATATTACCTCTTCCTGCATTTCATTTTTTAATTGTTCTACGCATGTCGTCATACGTGAATAATTTTGAGAAGCGAATTTCGTTTTTTTATTTTTATCTCTATAACTACTAATCGCTAGCGCTAAATGTTGTAGAACAGAATATTTATACTAGACCAAATTAAAAAAAAAGTCCTATTGATTTTTGCCGTAGAACCGATACTTTTAAAAGATAAAGGGCGGACAAGCATTCAACCCTATATAATTAACAACTTAATATTCCATTGCCATCGAATTTTAAAAATAAATAAATAACTGGCGCAACAGTCCAATTTGAACCACGGCCTCGAGATAAGTTAGCATCATCTCATTTTCTAGATCGTGACGGTTTTTCTGCAGAGGTATGTGATCAGCAACACGCTGATACCCGAGTTATTTACCCCATAATGGGTACTCATTTAACAGCTGAGTGGGCTCATAGTCCGACACGTAAATCCCCGGAATCGAACCGGGGCCCAGTGCGTTGAAGGCGGACGTGCTAACCGTTGCGCCATCCGGACTACCATCGAATTTTAATGAGTGCGTTCAGAAGGTGGCAAAAGAGCAGAAACCGCTCGCGATCAGCTCCGCAACTGCTCGCGAGCAGCTCGGTTAGGAGTCTGCACCTGCTGAACGCTACTTCACCAGCTGACAAATCGACCAGCTGAAAGCTGACGATGACAATTTTGGACGTCAAGTGCCGAAAAGTGGAAAATACATGAATCCCACGCTGTCCATTACAAAAATCACGAACAGCGAGAAAACAAATTCAAAAGCACCCGAAAACCAATGAAACTAGAAGCCGAAAACGGCGAAAACACAACAACCAATTTGATAACTGTCAAAACTCGAAACTCGCAACATGAGCGTGAGGTTAAAAAAGAAGAAGAAGAACCTGAGCACTGATCAGTGAGCAGAAATATTTCTTGCTCGGTGAAATTTGATCATGCTACCCGAGCAGAAGTTGCTCAGTCACTTCTGAACCCGCTCGTTCTGAACATGTTCGCTGAGCGGAAGTTGCTCAGTCCCTTCTGAACGCACACAATGTTGTGATTATTGGAATGTTAATTATTTCCCCTAGCGGGGCATACCTTCTTTGTGACTTATGGTGCATTTGCCACTTTGAAATTAGTAGTAAAACTTGTTCCGATTTCACTGTTCCTATGAGAGCTATATGAAATAGTGGGCCGATTTCAACCAAATTTGGGAACGTAGTTTTGCAGTTAATACGATTGAATAATATGAAATTTGGTAAAGATATCTTCAGAAATAAAAAAGTTTTTCTAACAAAAACTTGCTTTTGAAACAGTCATTCCTATGACAGCTGCATATGTATATGATAGAGTAGTCCGATTTCTATCAAATTCGAGAATGTGATTTAGCTAAAGATAATACTGATTAGGATGAAATCTGAAAAAGATATCTTTAGAAATAAAGAGTTTTTCTCTCAAAGACGAATTTTTGGACCGGTCGTTCCTATGGCAGCTATATGACGTAGTGGTCCGAATCCGTTGGTTCCGACATATTTACTGCGTGCAATAGAAAGAAGGCTTTGGACAAAATTTCAGCTGGATATCTTTAAAACTGAGGGACTAGTTTGCATAGAACCAGACGGACAAAGCTTAATCGACTCGTCTCATCATACTGACCAAGAATATATGTAGTTTATATGATCGGAGATGCTTACTTCTGTGCGTTGCAAACTTCATGACAAAGTTAATATACCCTATCACATCCGTGAAGGGTATAAATAATGGTTCACAGATGTATCGAAAATAATAAAAGCCAAAGAGACAGGCGTTGTTGTTGGCAACTAAAATTGGATCTATCTGCACCAGTACTTTTTTGGGGGATTTGTAACGAGTCGTATAAGATAATGCGAAAAAAACTGAAGGTAACAGGCAGCGGGAGATTAAAGTGTGGATGTTTCACTCATGTCGTAAGGGACGGAGACACCATCTATAGCCTGGGAACGGTGGCAACCGAAGTGGAAATTTGTGGAAATTTTTGCAGGAGTTTGTTTCTGAGTGCTAAACACGAATCCGAGGTTGAGCAGTTATTTTTACATGACTATGCACTTTTAATGTTCTGAAGAAAACTTGCTTTTCTTATTCTAGTAGTATCTAGGAATTCGAATTTGTGGATTGCCTATACACATTTTGACCAAAAATCCCTTTTTAGACTAAAATAACAAAGTTGCATTTTTTCGTTTTTTTCTCGGCTTCTTTTTTTTTTTGTCTGCTTAATATCTTCTTCTTCCTACACAAAAGGTCGCCCTTATCTTTTTTTTTCTTTGAAAGTATGTACATAAGTATATTAAAGTTGGAAATTATGCTTTAAAAATTAGATTTCCTCCAAAAAGGAAAATCTTGCCCGGTTTAGACATCAATATTGTGCCGAAAAAGTATGCATCCCACGAGAAAAGTCATGAGTTGATAGAAAATGTTGTTCCTGTAGGTAGGCTCATAAGTTACGTAGGAAATGACAAAAAAATCGATTTTGGAAAAATTAATTTACAAAAAGCTGAAACACGTATTCCGCATCGCACCGACTTGGGTAATTACGCTGAGTTGTTGTTGGGCGGCTTTCGGGCGTTCAGTCTCGAAAGACTGACCATGCAAGTAACTTCAGCTATCATGTCCTCCTATGAAGAAAAATGCCCTGTCAGAACGATTGAGGACAGAAGGAGGATTTCGTGGGACACAGAACTCTCTCCCATGAGAAAACGAACAAGGCCGTTGTTCGACAGAGCAAAGCATCAATGGTTAATAGAATCTATATCGATAGTGACTGACTATACCAAAAAGATTAAGACAGCCAAACCCAACAACTGCACTTCTCGTGAACACAGCTACAGTCATTTCCACAAGAGCGTATACTTTGTAACTTTTTAATGCAACATTTCTCAAAGAGTGGTGGGGGACTTTTAGTTACCTGCATTTTTCCTCTTTTTCGCATTGTATAAATTTGGTCATTCTAAGTTCAAGTAGGAGAGTGATAAGAAGGCAAGTGAAATGAGTGCGATTTACAAAAAACGATTCGAAGCTGTGTTTTTAGTAAGTCATCCGAAAGGACCAAAAATGACACCTGCATCGGCCGGAAAGTACCTGAAAGTTTCGACACAGTTTGTGAATAAGTGGATAAAGCGTTTTAAAGATACTGGAAATGTAGACGATCTACCTGGTAGGGGGTAAAACCCGAAGCACTTCAAAAACCCAGGATAAGGCCATCATTGATATTTTTAAGAAAAATCCGTCCGTTACTACCTTAGTGCAAGCAAAGGAAATGTTATCGAAGAAGAATATTTACGTGTCCTTGAATACGATTCGGCGAAGATTACAAGAGGAAAACATCAAAACCAGGTATGCCTTGATGAAACCATTACTTACCGAAAACCAAAAGCGAAGACGTGTAGAGTGGGCTAAGGAAAACATCGATCGTGATTGGGACAACGTGATCTTTACGGATGAATCAAGTTTTGCTGTAAATACGTTCAGGAGACGAGTGTGGGCACAAAAAGGAGAAGCTGTCGTGAACCGAACCGTTAAACACCCTGTGAAGGTCCATGTTTATGGATGCTTTTCTGCACGCGGTTTCGGAAAATTAATAACGTTTACCGGAATTCTTACTGCTGAAAGGATGATCATTTTGTACAAGAAAGGATTATCGAAGTCTGCTAGGATGCTATATGGCAACGACAACACCGATTGGTTTCTACAAGAAGATAACGATCCGAAACATATTGGCCTTCGCAATCGCCGGATGCCAATCCTATCGAAAATGTTTGGGGATTAATGAAGCAGAAGCTTCAAGGAAAGCAAATAAAAGGAGCAGCACATTTAAGGCGAACGCTACAAAAAATTTGGAAGAACTTATCGACAGACTACGCGGAAAAATTGGCCGAAAGTTGTCACCGAAGATGCCAGTCAATAATCAATAGTGACGGCGATTGGACCATGTATTAAATATAATTGCGAAAATGTATTTTGTATTTACTTTCAATAAAAAATAAAATTTCTTACTTGTAACATTTTGTTTTTATTTTGTGAGGTATACGGTCTTGTGGAAATGACTGTATCAGACTCCATCGGGTTCTGGCCAAGAGGGGGTCTATTTCAATAAGCACACTTAAAAGTACGGATGGGAGTATCGAACATGAAGAGTACAGCAATTTGGGTAGTCAAACTATACTCTTCAAAACCAAAACTCCCGCCGCAAAACATTATATCTCAGATTCCTAGGCTCCTGTGCTACGATGTATCGAGTCTAGAGTAATGAAATATATCTTCTACCTCGATGGTATCGAATACTTCTCACTAAACCTAAAACGCAAACATTTCTATAAAAATTTAACTTATGGCAAATCTTACGAAAAAATCAGTTATCAATCAAAATGATTCCTTGTATAAAACAGTGCCAAATCCACTTCACCAACAGCCCCTGCATACTCAAAGGGAAAACGAAAAATAAATATGAAAAAATAACAAAATTATTAACGCTACTCCCGGGAGAGTATAAAGAATACCCTCAGAACAAAGGAAAAAAAACTAACGACTCACCAACAATACGAAACCCACCCAGGTCTAGAAATTGAATATCAAACATGTCTATTTTTACTACGGGAATACTGCAAAGGTGTAGTTACATTCCATGAGTTAGATGAAACTTATCCGGACTCATGAAAGAGTTTAACTTATTACTCTTTGAAAACACAAAATAAAACAACAGCTAGAAAGCTCAATATCTAGCTTTTAGTATATTTTATAGAAAAGCCTTGAACAAAAATATATATATATATATATATGTACAACGAACCGAACCAATAATATGCACTTAATTTTGTGTGTATTTTGCGCAATGCAATTAGCTGACAAAAATAATTTATTAATACATACATTCATTAATACCATCGATTTCAGACAATAAAAACAACATTCCCATGCCACATCGAATACTGACATCGAGAATAATCGAATAAATTCGCTAACATGCATTTGATTTCGCAACCGAATGCAGATCATTTTCTACTGCTATATGTCAACGAAAACTAACTGATACTGAACACTAGCAGAGTGAAAACTATTCTCGCAATTATTTCAATTTCATGAAATCGACAACGTTACAAGCTAGAGTATGGAAATATCCCTCGACACAATGTAACTAATAGCGAGAATCGACTCTTGATAACTTGATACAAACTTTACTTAAATCATTCAAAATAGAATTCATATTGTCATACCCACTTTTTACAAATAATAATTATATCTGAAAAGCATTTATACACCAACTTCAGATAAATTTTCCTCAATCTCATTTAAATTTAAAATATCGGTGGCAATGGTGAAAGAAAGGAATTGTTGTGAAGCGAGAATACTTTCGATACCGATTTATGTCAATAAGAATACATAATGCAATTAAGAAATTTCGACAATACATATTGAAATTCCGATTCAAACAATTTCGACAATAACTTAACCATCTCGTTTCACGACACCTATTCTTCGCACACACACACAAGCACATAGATATAATACGATATTAACTTACCTAGGTGGTGCTGGTAGAGCAGGACGACTGATAGCTGATGGAACTGCCTGAATGGTTACACCTGATGCGCCCTGACGCGCTTTATTAGTAAACTCCCGGTCGAAGTCTTCAGCCTCTTCTTCCTCTAAATTAATGAAATCTTGACGTTCCTCCTCAGTACCGGCTCGGAAATTTTTCTCTCTCTCAACAATGTGAGCCCGTTCGCCAATATGATGTCCAATAGCCATTTTCTTGACGCCAGTTCGTGAGTCTTGGACAGTTTTACGTGTTTCACGAATACCACCTGGTCCAGATTTTGAGCTGCTTGTGGCCTGATAAACTTGAGGACGACCATCTGGACCTTGGGTCATCGAAACAATACTGCTTGAACAGAATGAGGCTCCGTTGTTGGCTCCAAAATCTGAAATAGATGGAAAAATTTAGTAACACGTAAGCCATTTACTTTTCTATTGAATGGTATTTATTAGGCGCATCGAGAAATATCGAGAAAAATTTGAACAATTGTTCTCGACATTTCTGGAGGGAATTCTGAAGTAGGAATTTTGTCCTGTTAATATTAGGTGTACAACTTTGCTTCCACCGTTTTCAGACAGACGGCTGCATCGGTGAGGACTGGTCAAAATACGTAGTTCAAAAGTGTCACAAGGTCAGTTTGGACGCCTATGAACGTATCGACCTCCCCGCATTAGTAAAAGTTTTTCGCATTTTTAATAAGATTCGCGACTCAAAATGTCGTTTTCGAGCCAAGTTCTCGTCATTTGCGGGAAGTTTTGATCTTCTGCTTCCATTTGAAAAAAAAACTGGAGCTGAGGCTCATCGAATGCTCTCAGAAACTTACGGTGAGGTTGTTCTGAGTGACAGAACATATCGTGAGTGGATTCAACGTTTTAAAAGTGGCGATTTCAATCTCAAGGACAAGCATGGTGGTAGGAGAGAAAAAATGTTCAAAGACGACGAATTGGAAGCAGAATTTTCGTTCGTACGAGGAAGTCGAAAAATGGTTCCACTCATGGATCGCGTTGAAAGACGCCTCCTTTTTCCGAGATGGAATCCGAAAATTGCCCGAGAGATGGGCGAAAGTTGTCGCTAGCGATGGACAGTACTTTGAATAATACATCTGTAAGTATTGTACTTTTTAACAATTAAGCTTTTAATTCCAGGAAAAAACGGCAGAAGCAAAGTTGTACACCCAATATGTATTTATAAACTGTATATAAATTACGATGGAACAGAAAAAAATAGATTCGCGTTTGTTTCAAGTGTTTCACATTATAGACATCAATAGAAATCTGCACAAAAATACACGACTGCAAGGTACCTGAAACAATGCTGCTATCCGCCGACAGAAAATTTCGTGAAAAATTGAGATTCGCCTAAAAATGTCTGATCTATGGCTGCTCGGATAATGCGGAGCTCGGTTAATCGAGGGTCGGATAACCGGGAGTCGACTGTATCACTTTATTGCCAGAAATGTTCTTTTTCTCACACCAAAGGACACAAAATGACTTCAGCAGCAGTCTAGTAAATTCGCCTCAACATCCCCACACATATGATAACCATCTTGCCTAGATATCGCTTCATTGCCTAGAATGTCCTTTTCTGCACACCAAAGGATTCAAAATGGTTTCAACAGTAGTATACTGCATTCGCCCTATGACCACTTTTCATATGATACATATCTTGCCTATATCTATATATCACTTTATTACCAAGAATGTCCTTTTTCTTTCACCAGGGGACTCAAAATGCATTCGCCTCATAACCATCATTCATATGATACCCATCTTGCATAGATACCACCTAATTACGGGAATATCCTTTTTTCCACACCAAAAGAACTCAAAATACCTTCAGAAGTAGTATAGTGCATTCGCCTCAACATCCTCAATCATGTGATATCCATCTTGCCTAGATATCACTTCATTGCCAAGAATGTCCTTTCTCTCTCACCAAAGGACTCAAAATGCCTTCAACAGAAGTCCAGTGCATTCGCCTCATGACTCGCAGTCATATGATACCCATCTTGCCGAGTCATCGCTTCATTACAAAGAATGCCCTTTTTCTGCCAATATCGTTTTTTCCACACCAAAGCCCTCAAAACAGTATCAGTCCTGACCAAAGGCCTTCGACAACCGCCTTCATATCCGTTCATTGCCAAGAATGTCCTTTTCTCCACATCGAAGGATTCAAAATGCCTTCAGAAGTAGTCTACTGCATTCGCCTCGCCCTATCATATGATATCCATCTTGTTGAGATATTACTTCATTGTCAAGAACGTCCCTTTTTCCAGACCAAAGGACTCAAAATGCCTTCAACAGTAGTCTAGTTCATTTGCATCGTGACCCGCAGTCAAATGATACTCATCTTGCCTAGTCATCGCTTCATTACAAAGAATACCCTTTTTTATACCAAGAATATCCTTTTTCTCCACACCAAAGGACTCAAAACGGTATCAGTCCTGACCAAAGGCCGTCAACAGTACTCAGGAGATTCCCATTTACACTACGTTTTGTTTCATGAGTCCTTTTTTCAGTTTTAGTTTTCGAGATATTCTCACATTAAAAAGATTATTTTTCATGTTAAAAATATGGATGGGCATATAGTCCGATATATGCTCCTTGTTCGTTAGTTCGTTTGTCCGGGCAATTACCGTGTTCTGGTCTTAACCAAAATTGGTATGAAGGCTTCTTTTGTGACTCTGGGCACAAATCGGGGACCGTAATTTTGATCATCGACTGCGCTAACGGTATATTCTGTTGCGTTCAAATCAGAGTTACTCGCCTAATTGTTTTCTTTTTTTGTCCTATGACTTTTTTAGTTAGTGTATTTTCTTCTTGCGGCCATAGTACAAATTACTCTATATTTAGTGCACAATTCAGATATATAGGCCTTATCTGTGGTGAAAATCTGGACCAGATTTGCCCATTTCGCTGTTTGCTGGATGGGCCATAATCTTACGAAGCTCCCAAGATGGGCTACTACAACAACTAATTGCCTTAACCTCTACAGTGATGCAAGAGCCCGTCTACATCTCTAGCAATGCTTTGTGGAAATTTCAAATGGTGCGGTTGCTAGCATAATGATATGCTACTAATTTACAATTCAAATCATTCTTAAATGCCAAAAACTGCTAGAATGCGACAAAGCTGTTTCGCAATGTGCATTCACTGTGCATATACTATGTGTTTAGTATGGACACTAAATATTAAATGATCCCTTAGATTAGGAAATATCAGATATGAATATCTTTTTTCGTTTCGCGTCATTTACACGACAAATTGCATTTAATGGCATTCTATGATACTATTACAAGAAAAATTGAAATTTCAATCAGTGGAGGTTAAAATTGGAAATTTTTTCAATATTTCACATTTAGCAAGTCTTTTTACCAGGCACTGACAAAGTCATCCGTTAGCCAGCGTTCAGGGAGGACGTATTTTGCAAAGTGACTTTTATTAATCTGCTGCGCAATAACCTACAAACCTATTTGTGTAAGCTAGTTTACGCTTCCCTTCCTGAATTTTTTTAAGCGAATTGCCTAGTAGTGGAATAATTGTGGTGCGGATTAGCGCACTTGGACCGGCGTCTATAACTGGATGATCTTGGATGACGACTCAACTGGTTCATAATCGTCTCGAAAATTATCAAAGAAATAAAAAAATAGACACGACAATTCACTACCTATTGGCCGACTTTTTGCTGTTGTTTCCACATGTGTTTATGAGATACGATCCAATCCTGTTCTTTTAAACTTCTTTCAATGGTCCTCACACCGGCGCAAAACTTGAGAAATCGCGCGGAAACATTCGCGACGCACTACCCAACCGCATAGTATCGTCGGTGTGAGGACCACTTTAATTGAAGTTATGATAGCGAGCCAGAGATGCCACGACCACATTTTCAATAAAGGCAAAGATAAAGTATGATGCAGCACTTAGACAAAATGCTACCTTAAAACGCTTCTTCCAAGCATACTTGCAAATAAGTCCCTAAAGCTGGCGTCTGACCGAAAATAATTGTAGCAAACTACCCACTCCCGCTGGATGCTAATTATGATTATTTGACGGGTGGCAGATTCGCCCGCTCTCGTCGATTACATCATTATTATTTTCAGGGAAATGCATATAAAGCCGCGTCAAAATCTTATCAGACGTTCTTTCATCGACAACACACACGACATAAAACTTGATACGCTTGACGCGATAAAAGGAGATGCGTAAATTCTTTAAAGTTTACCGATTGCGTCTTTACAAGGCGAAAAAACACAACTTACGAGAAAAACATGATTTGTAGCAAGAAAATCTACTTACCTCCTCCGTTGAGCAGACTGTTGATATTTGGCATACTCTGGAAACCGAACGGCATCAGACTATTTCCCATTGGTGGCCGATAATGGGCAGCACCCGTTAGAGCGGAATGTCGAGCTCCTGCGCCAGGGAATCCACCGAAACCATCGAAGGGGCTCATCATGCCGAACGGGTCTGGCATGAGGGTGCTCATAATACTATTCATTTGACGCATTGATCGCATATGATGTCTGCAACAAAATACATTCGCCATTATATCACATTTGCTTTCAACGGAAATTTATCGATTTTCAAGAAAGTTCCCGTAAACAATTTTCTCCGAACTCTTCACTGCATCCACCGAGCAAGACACGGACATTACACATACTTGGGCGAATCTCGTAACTCGACTTTTTCCCTCACTCAATGCCATCCACTTACCCAAAAATCGGATCATCTTCGAAATCACCAAGCAACGAACCGAACAAGGACATTTTCAGTAGATCTCAACGTATTGTTTCTCGAAAAATCACTCTGAAAGTATATATTTTCGCAAGCACTCGGGATGTCGTCGAACAAAAAAAATTATCTGGTACGATGTGAAGTCGTTCGCAACTAATCGCATTTGAAAAGGTTGCGTTCTGAATATTGAAGCGAGGTGCGCGTTCCAAATACGTGTATCTTGCCGAAATAAAAACCGGTCGACACGTTCAGACACTCTCCCGTAGCCAAACCGTCTAATGGTTTTTTAACAGCCATGCAGAGCAGAGCAGGTAAACACCATATAATTACAATAGGTGGACATACACATGCATCCAAAATACTATTTTTCCCGCATCCAATCCAAATTATCCGGTCGTTGTATGGATTTGACAGGGAAATTTTGGATTCGCCCGGGGGAAACTTAGATTTTGACGTGGAAGTGTGTGTCGGGGTTCAGGCCGGCCGCACATTGTGTCGTTGTAAGGCTCTAAAAAGGAGAGTACGCTCGCGGCCATTTTGTTGACATCGAATGGACTTATGAGAGAGATAGACAGCACTAATGTTGTTAACTGGAAGCTGTCATTTTTGCATGCCTGTTAAGGGCTATACAGAATGCACCGCACCGTCCCGTGCCTTCCCGTTACGCTTACTTCGCGAAATTGAGATGGCCACATTTCTCCGTTCCGTAACGTCAACTGACAGTTTGAAAGTTTGATTGTTTTCGTGTTATTAAATGGAATTTGTTAGCTAGGAAAATGGATTTCGAACTGTTTGATTTATTTTTGGAGCTGTATGGCCCATACGCGCAATACGGGAAACAAAAAAGGAGAAGAAACATTTTCGAGGTTATATTCTCCGTTAAATTTGACAGTTCGAAAAATTTTGGGAGAGGTTCCGTCCCGTGACATCCATTCTGTGCAATTACATACAAATTCCATTGAACCTACTTTGACAGCTGTTCGGTACGGAACGGAAACGTGGCTATCTGGTCAGCCCTTTACTCTCCATTGGTTGGCAACAAAATGGCGTGGAGTGTACCACCGCCATCTTAACTCTCAGGCCGGAGTGTGAAAGCAATGACGTCATGACAAGCAGTGAACCATATGTAAACAAAGTGAAGAACGCGTGCAGTCGACCTCTTGAAATTTGGCGATTTTCGTGCGTAAAAGTGATTTTAGTGTCGCGATTTTAAGTGCAGTTGAAAGTAGTGCTTGTCACTGATATTTGGAAGTGAAAAAAAAGCAAGGTGCCTCGAACTTCCGACCAAAATGAACTGCTCGAAAGTGCGCGAGACATGAGTGTGGTTATGAAAGTGCGACACGAAAAATTTCGCATTTTTCATTAATTTTCCGGTAATTTGGCTAGTGTGAATGGTGCAGCACTACCCTGGGACGAATCCTTGGGCCGGTGAGCTCAGCGGAAACTCCCGGAAGTGCCCCAAAAAGTGAATTCAAAGTGGTTGTCAAATGACAACATTACAGGTGATTTCCGGCCTTTTCATCGGAATTCATAGGGTAATTATACGTTTTTTGTTGTGTAAAAATTTTAGTGAATTGATGCGCCCCAAAATACGGGTCTTAAACGCGTTGTTGACGAGCCAGACGAAAGTTTCACTGCAGCTGACAGGACTAGATGCCTAGCAGTGAAACTTTCGTCCGGTTCGTCAACATCGTGGTCAAAATCCACACTTTGGGGCGCATCAATCCACTTAAATTCTACCACAACAAAAAACGCATACTTACCCTATGAATTCCGATGAAAAGGCCGGAAATCACCTGTAATGTTGTCATTTGACAACCACTTTGAATTCACTTTTTGGGGCACTTCCGGGAGTTTCCGCTAAACTCACCGGCCCGAGGATTCGTCCCAGGGTAGTGCCGTACCATTCACACTTGCCGAATTGCCGGAAAATAAAATGCGATATTTCCCGTGTCGCACTTTCCTAACCTCGCACTTTTCAATACACTATTTTACTCGATATTTCCCGGCACTTCACGTTTTTTTTCACTTTCACACGGCACTGATAGCCACTTCTTTTAGTTACACTTAAAATTCCGGCACTAAACTCACTTTTACACACAATTATCTCGATATTTCACCGGGCGACCGCACGCGTTCACACTTCGTTGACTGCTTGTCATGTCGTTAGTGCTTTGACAATCAGCTGACACTCCGGCCTGAGAGTAAAGATGGCAGTGAGTGTACCTTCCTTTTTAGTGCTCTAGCCGTAGGCAGGGCAGCCAACGCAGCTGGCACATGGCATTGTTGTTGTAACAATTGTCAAAACCAAATTTTACAACAACAATGCCAGGTACATGCCACGCGGGTTATCCTGCCTACGACGCAATATGCGGCCAGCCTTAGGCCCTAACCAGATTGAACGCAGAATGCAGCAGCAGTGGCAGAAGCAACAACAACAACAAGTGGATCTGTCGCGGTGACACAGCGGCAATGACAGATCTACCTGCTGCTGTTGTTACTTCTGCCGCTGCTGCTGCATTCTGCGTTCAATCTGGTTAGCGCCTTAGGCGGCTATTACACTATAAAAGTTCTTTTACAAATATATTTGACGAACGATATTTCAAAAGAACTTTTATGAATGATATTCACCGCTAAAGGGGGAAGGTGTGCAAGCATATTAGAAAAGTAGTTGAAACAAGCAACGTCCATGTCGCAAATCTTTTCTTAGGCGGCTATTACACTATAAAAGTTCTTTGAAAATAGCTTTCATAAAAGATATTTGTAAAAGAACTTTTATAGTGTAATAGCCGCCTTAGGCCGGCCGCATCTTGGACGTGGGCAGGGCAGCGCAGCGCGGACATGGCATTGTTTTTGTAACAATTGTCAAAATCTGATTTTACAACAACAATGCCATGTGCGCGCAACGCTGCCCTGCCTACGTCCAAAATGTGGCCGGCCTTAAGGTGGACACACATGCGTCCAAAATCCAGCTTTTCCCGCGTCCAATCCAAAATTACCACTGTCGATATATAGGTCGTCACACACGATAACGATTTTAGTCGCGAGCATGCATCGAACCACGTTAGGCGGCTATTACACTATAAAAGTTCTTTTACAAATATATTTGACGAACGATATTTCAAAAGAACTTTTATGAATGATATTAGCCGCTAAAGGGGGAAGGTGTGCAAGCATATTTGAAAAGTAGTTGAAACAAGCAACGTCCATGTCGCAAATCTTTTCTTAGGCGGCTATTACACTATAAAAGTTCTTTGAAAATAGCTTTCATAAAAGATATTTGTAAAAGAACTTTTATAGTGTAATAGCCGCCTTAGAGCCGCTATAGACGGTGTGATCGATCCATCGTCAGATCGATCTGACGATGGATCGCCACAAAATATCTGACGATCGAAATTATATGGAACTGTCAAAAAAATCGTCAACGATAGTCACAAACACTCTGCAATCGATCTGACGATCACAATATCGTCAGATCGATCTGACGACGGATTGCACCGTTCTTTGATATTTGGTGGTTCGATGGAAGTTCGGTCGTGGTCCTGCACGATCAAAATGACTGAATTAGGCCGGCCGCATCTTGGTCGTAGGCAGGGCAGCGCGCGCATGGCATTGCTTTTGTAACAATTGCCAAAATCTGATTTTACAACAACAATGCCATATGCGCGCTGCGCTGTGCTGCCCTGCCTACGACCAAGATGCAGCCGGCCTAATTAATTTAATTTACCAGAACCCTGTGTCTTAACTTTATATAAAACACCATTTCATACCAAAAAGGCATTTTCGGACAAAAATGTAGTCACGAGATTCACCAGCGAGTATTTCAAATATTTCACCCGCCAACCAATTTACTCCGCTACACGAGAATATCGCAAGAAAAAATCCCATTTCCCCTTCGAATTAGACATTTCACAAATAAATTTCCCCAAACAAAGAGAGGCATGCACACCGCTGAATTCGTGCCAATTTTCCGTGTTTATTAAAGAAAATCGGTTAAAAAACGTGCTAGATCGGTGCAATAATCAATTATAACGGAAGTGCAATTGGCTGCGTAATCGAAGTTTCCACTTGAGTTGCGTGTTTCTGTAGAAACCACCTGAGCAATGTGATGAATCAACAGGTTGTCAACATGCACGAGAAACTTTGCTTGCATGCAACTTCCTAGTTAGAAAACTACGAGTAAGCGGCTGTTAAGGATAAGATAAATGCAACTGGCCGACATCAAAGAAGTTCCCCGCTGCCTTTTCGTTGTGTAAATGATACGAAAGAGATTTTATAGCAGTAAATCTACTGTAAGTAGAGATTGGAATTGTCTGGTCGATGGGTTTCATGTCAATTGGCTTTGCAGGTGTGCGTCTTTGCTACATATGGGCGCGTGTCTAACATTGGAGCGCGACGAGATAGAGGCGCGCCGACGAAGCGAGGAAATCGACAAACAGCTTGAAACGCTTGCCAAGGAGCGTCCTCGTATATTGAAGATTTTGCTGCTAGGAGCTGGCGAGAGTGGTAAGTAGAATGCATTGGATGGAAGGGCTGAATTCAGTGGAGGCGCAAACCTTTCGGAGTACAGTATGTAATGCAACTGCACCAAAGCTGAGTGCAATAAGCACGTCCTAAAATCGCCACACATGAACGCGCACAACCACGACCGAACTTCCATCGAACCATCAAGTATCATAGAACGGTGGAAATGAGGGGCACGACTTCGATATCTGAGGCGCCAAATTTTATCGACGGCTAATACACGCCAAATCTAAAATACGAGTGTCCTGAAAATATAAAAACATAAATGGTGATGTATCATAGTAGGATCGTAACTACCTATAGCGGAAATTTATTCTATATACAATTCTAGGGAACATTCCTGTTTCGCCAATAATAAGAGAATTCTCTCCATTGCATTTAGAGATAATTTTTAAAATTCCTTAATTGCGACATTTCCGCTTTAGGTGGTAAGAACCTAGAAGCCACGCGGGGGGATTTGTAAATCCTAAAGCGGAAATTTGCCGAGTTTTGTGGAAATTCTCTCTAATCAAATAGAGAGAATTCTCCTAATTATTGCGAAACAGGAATGTTCCAACTCTAGCACTGGATTTTCCCATTCAAAAGTTTCAACTTTAAAGGCAAATATCTCCAAAACGGTTATGAGTTCGCAGAAAAGGACTTAAGATTCGTTCATTTCAGACCAAATTTGATTGAAATCCGACGTTAAATTTTGGCGCCTAAGATATTGAAGTCGCCCCAAATGAGAAGATTTTTTTCTATTTAGTTTGATGTGGTTCGATGCATGCTCGCGATCAAAATGCTTGCCGTGTGTATCGACCTCAAAGCTCGTCACACACGTCGAACCAAATGGCTCACGACCACCACCGAACCATGACAATTTCAATAGAACAGTAGAAATAAGGAGATTTTTCTTTTTTTTGCGCACGCTCTATGAAATTGCCGTTGAGTTGCATAATGATAACTACAAGAAAGTAATTTGTTCACCAAAATCGATTTAAAATAAATTTATCCGTTACCCATAATTACCGTAGAGTATAGGTATACCATTGGCTGGTATGGATTGCAAAACAAACAGGCGAAGGGTCGGTCGTTCAAAAGGCAGCTATATGACGTAGTGGTCCGACTCCGTTGCGACAGCGTGCAATAAAAAGAAGGTTTTGTACAAAATCTCAGCTCGATAGCTTCAAAACTGAGAGACTTAGTTTGCATAGATTCAGATAGACAGACGGACAAAGCTTAATCGACTGGCCTCGTCATACTGACCAAAATATATATATAGTTTATATGTTCGGAGATGCTTCCTTCTTTGCGTTGCAAACTTCAAGACAAAGTTAATATACCCTATCACCTTCGTGAAGGGTATAAATACAAATTATGATGTATCATAGTAGGTTCGTAACTACTTAAAGCAGAAATTGAGTCCAAATACAACTCTAACACTGGATTATTCCATGCAAATGTTCATTCTTTCAAATCGTTGAATTCGCGGAAAAGGACTTTAGATCCGTTCATTTCAGACCAAAGTTGATTAAAGGCCATCATTAAAATTTCTTATTATTATTTTGTTTAATGGAAGCTCCCCGCCAAACAAATCTCATGTACATTTGCCAGAGAGAGACGCAAACAGCTTTTCGTGGATATCCGTTGGCATGCGATCTCTGCGAGTAATTTGCTGTATCGTCTAGATTGGCTCATTGAAATTGTCGAAAAGACTTAAGCGAGAAGCTCTATAAAATTTCACATTTTTGGATGTATGTTTTTATCTACTGCACGGATCAGAGCAAATGATAGCCTATGCACACCCTTGGGACACAGTCAATCCGTGAGAAAAGAAAGCAGACCTCGATACGCTCGCTACGAGGCTGTAGCCCTGTCAAGAGAACAAGAAAAATGTGAAAAATTGCGATTTTCAAACTGTCGTATCTCGGGTGTTTTTCTTTGTATCGAAATCAACACTTCGTAAGACGACCGGAGACAATGACCATACCAAATTTGAGCTCAAAAAATCACCCGGGCCGAAACTACAGAGGTCCGAAAACCCGTACTTGTTGTGTCGCGTAAACATAGTCTCGGTCAGTTTTCTAATTTTTGTTTTTTCGATTTTTTCGTTTTTCTTTGGCGGGCGGGTTACTTTCAAGTTAAATTTGTATAATAAACATTGTTTGCATAAACACACTACACTATTAGACAGCATCCCACTGCATTCCAAATTTGTTAGTAAAATACGGCTATACGGATACGAGGTGTATGCTAGCAACTAGACATCCGAAACTTATATGCTAACGAACTGTCAACAAAAAAATTGCTAAAGATGTTAACCCGCCCGTGCCTCACTGGAGGGGTTAAGGCAATTAGTAGTAGTAGTAGTAGCTAAAAAAAAATCGAAATTTTTATTTTGCTGTTTCTTATTTTAAGGTAAAAGTACTTTGGTTAAACAAATGAAAATCATCCACTCCGATGGATTTACGCAAAGTGAGTTGGGTGCCTTTCGCCCAACAGTCCTCGACAATCTACTGTCATCAATGAAATATGTGCTCACTGGAATGGGTTTATTGCGAATAAATCTGGAACATCCAACAAATAAAACTTACGCTGAAATCGTATTGGCCAGTCCGAGTTGCTTTGATATGGAATTTCGTGTAATTGATAAAGTTCGCATGGCGCTTAAAGTACTATGGAAGGACCGTGGAGTTCGTTTGGCTGTGGCCCGAGGCTATGATTATGAATTGAATGATTCGGCCTTATAGTAAGTGTTGTGTAACCATAATATGTTAACATATTCCCGAATAGTTACTTTGGTGGACAAATTGTATTCAGAATTCTATTAATTTTACAGCTTATTCGAGAATATGGATCGAATTTGTGATGAGAAATATACACCCTCGCCAACAGACGTGTTACGAGCTCGAGTTCGGACCAATGGAATTATTGAAACGAATTTTCGAGTAAATGATGTTATAATAAGGTAAGAAATAGTGCGGTCAGGGTTCTTATAGTCTATTTATTCTATAAGTCCTTAAATCTGTCAAAAGCGGAACACTTTAAAAACTACATTTAACATTTCAGTATGTACGATGTCGGTGGTCAACGATCGCAACGTCGAAAATGGGTATACTGTTTCGAGGATGTGCGAGCTGTTTTGTACGTGGTAGCACTTAGTGGCTATGACATGACCTTGCTTGAAGACACCACCGTAAATCGTCTTGAAGAAAGTTTAAATTTGTTCGAACAAATTGTAAACAACCGTTGGTTCAAAGAAGCATCTTTTGTTTTGTTCCTTAACAAACTGGATTTATTTCGGGAGAAAATTATGAGCACGAAACGACATCTGCGAATATTCTTTTCAGAGTACAAAGGTAAAGGTTCATCCCCATTTCCAGAATCTAGAATCGTAACCATTGTCATCTAATTTAATTTGTAGGCCCGGACCGTAATATTGATCAAGCAGCGCTCTTCATTCAAAATGAGTTTTTAAAACGCAATCACAACGATCGGCGTGTCATTTGTCCGCATTTTACAACGGCTACGGATACAGCAAACGTACAAACAGTCTTCCAAGTGGTGATGGAAACGGTAATAAAAGAGAATCTTGGCAATGTTACTCTTTTGTAGTATGCTACAATCTTACCCATGGCTACCAAGAAGGATTGGTTATAAACATTTTGGTACATATCATCGACACTGCCAATGTTCATCGACTTTTTTTAATGTAACAATTACTATGGCCTTCTGTTCCATGGTGTATCCTGACATGGATATTTGCCCAACGTAGCATGCAGTTTCTCTTTTCAATGTCTTCTACTATTAAGATGATCGTGATCTTTATTGCCTTAAATATTTTAGAATTAATCAATTCAATGGTAAGTAATTTTTAAATTTACTTAAAAAAAAATTTATATGATGCATTGCATCGCTTATTTTATTTTTATTTTTAATTCACATGCACAAAATATTGCACAAAACATAATTGCCTTTGGATCTCATTTCTCCATAAAGCGTGTGATTATTATAGTACTTTAAAACTATATTTTTGAATTCATATTTTATACAGAGAATAAATTAAATTGCAATAAGTATTTTTTTGTCTTGAAATTTATTATATTTGTGATAGCGGCAGATTTAAAAATAGATTCAAGCTTTCATACGGAAAACTAAACTTTGCTCTTTGAACTACAGTACTGCAGATTTTGAGTAAAACAAGTCCGGTTGTCATGTTGCCCGTAGTGTATTAACCGAGCACTCAGCCGGTTGTCTAACGCCAGTGCTTATCATGAAACTATTCGGACTGGAGATTTAAACAATGAAAAATTAAAAGAGGAACGAACAATTACCCGTTCCTGATCGGGCGCACAAGTCACACGAAGCGTCGCCCGGTGAAATAGGGATATACAGTACTCTCCCGGTAACGTGAACAGAATAAAACCGGACGCGTTTACACTAGCGGGAGTGTTAACGCAGTTTTAGCCAGTAAAAGACTTCAGATTGAGTTTTAAGTGTAAGGTTTCATTTTATTTAGATAGATAACTTGTCATTACATTTGACAAAACGCATTCATTTGCCGGCATTGATCAATGGAATCTACACTTGGTTGATTTAGTTCACGTTAGACGTATCATTTTTGTTCACGTTGTAGATTAGTCAATAGAAAATATTTGCTGTTCATAGTATCGGTATGTTCACGTTAACGCTTGTTCGCGTTACCGGGAGACTACTTTATTACTATTTCGGAAAATGGCGAATGGTAATTCGCTAAAAATTGCATATTTTTGGACACTGAGTGGCAATCGGTCATAAAAATAATTTATTGGGGGGGGGGGGGGGGGGGGCATATATATCATTTGGCTTTGGCGTTCCTAAAATCCTATATAATGTATAGAATGTATCCTGCTAAATTTATGTATATTTGCTGAAGAATATGTTGGTATAATTTGGAGTCAGTCTGTGCGGCGGAAACTGGACGTTCCAACGCTCAAATGGTCTAATTCAGAATTCCGCACTTAAAAGATCATGTTTTACTTCTGAAATCATTGATATAATTAAGGAGACACCGATAAATATTATAAGGCAAAGTTTGTAGAAATAGGAAGCAATTTGAGTTGATACTGTAGCTGAAAAGTGCCATTACCATAGTGGTTCGCATCTTTTTCCAATAGCTGATTTTAGGCGGCTATTGCACTATAAAAGTTCTTCTGCAAATATCTTGGACGCCCGATATTTTAAAAGAACTTTTATGAATGATACTATACTAGCCGCCTTAAGGCGGAAGGTGTGCAAGCTTGTAAGAAAAGTACTTGAAACAAGCAACGTCCATGTCGCATGTAATAGCCGCCTTAATTTGGGTGGACTTCTCACTCCCCATACGTGGGTTCCGATCGCGAAGCGAGCGGCTTAACCCTCAGTATAACGCCCTAGAACGCTCGCTGCACTCGGTCTATGTCCCACAGCGGTAAACCCACTATTCGCCAAGGCGCGAACCACGATGAAATAGGAATATACAAAAACTTCAGTTTTGGGATTCGGGTCCCGGTTCTGTAAAAATGTAAGTTGAGAATCTGTGTGTGTTAAAACTTGGTATTAATTGTGCCAAGTTGTTTCGAGTGCTGTTTTATTTGAATTCGTTTTAACAAATATGTGAGTTGGGAGCTGGTGGCCGTTTGGTTACGTTATAAGCACCAAGGTTCACGATCGTTTCTTTGTAATGCCTAGTACGAACCTTTTCTTTTCATTTCTGTTCATATAAATCCATTTTGCGACTGATGAGTTTTTCTTTGGCGGGAAACTTTTTACAACACTTTATCTGAAACTGTCAGATACATACAAATTAGACGTTTCAGATTAATAAATCTATCGGATCAATTAGTTTGGCCGCAAGTGTGAAGTGAGTTTAAGAGGAAAATTGGTTAAAATCATTCACATGTAATTAATACATATCTATATAATTTTCGCAATTGACTTCTTTAAAGTCAGTCGTTTAAAGTCGATCTCGATAATAGAAAGCCTAAATAAATAAATGAAATTAAATTGAATAAGAGTCATAACTCGCTGATTAAATATTAGTGAATCAAACCATTTGTCGCTTAGTGTATGCCTGTATTCATAAATTGGTAGCGCTACTAGAGCGCTCCTATTTCTGTCCCATTTTTGTACTGTATTGCAGCAACAAAAACAGGAGCGCTCCAGTAGCATACGATTTATGAATGCAGGCTATGTGAACTATAGATATATATTGAACAGATTGGTAACAGTATTATCCCCGCTCCATTGATATACAAGAGAAGGATAGAGACAAAAGCTATACGTGACTGTCTGTGAAAGTAACCAAACTGTTGTTTTCCTTTTTTTAGCTGCGATCAGCTGTTCTTAGTTTCGATTTCGTGGGATGACATTTCTCGCCGGTCATTTTGTGCTGAACACGAGATTGCAGTGAAAAATTACATTTTTTCAAGTGAAAACTCTATTAGTTTTGTGAAAATTACATCAAGAACTGTAAAGTGTTGTTTATGTGTTCACTTAGTGGCCTATTTTAAGTGAGACAAGCTACTAATCCCATTAATTTTGGAAAATGGAGTGTGCTATGGAACATTGCCACAACAGATGGATTTCCAGGAAAAGTGGAGTTTCATTTCACAGGTAAGTGTCCTGATTTTGTATCGCTATTAAGTGCATCGTCGCTTTACGTAGCTGAAATGCTTTTAGAACAAAGATATTCCCCGGTAAGTAAGTGTTTTTGTTCGTGGTCCGCGGGTAATTAAAATCTGAACACTTGGGTTATCAGCTGCTTAGTTTTGATTCAGTAGCGCAGCCTTGAAAGTGCAATGTGTGGGTGACCTCTTGAGAGAAGTTGCATAAAACGCAAACGCCACTGGAAAGATGTGATAGTGGTCGTGTAACAACCACATCTAAGCGAATGGTTACCAAAATTTTCCCTTTGTCTACTTCCTGGTCTCCCTATTCCAAGCCCCGCTCTGTACTTCAGGTTATTTTCGAACCAACACGCGCATGCGCACT
Organism: Chloromyia formosa; assembly: GCA_964017055.1. NCBI lineage: Eukaryota > Metazoa > Arthropoda > Insecta > Diptera > Stratiomyidae > Chloromyia > Chloromyia formosa. The sequence continues at coordinate 25,705,481 of OZ024815.1, read as the reverse complement.
GCTACCCATTTGCACGCGGGCGCTATACGTTCGGTAAATGTGACGCCATCGGCCACTCAGCCATAATTTTGATATTTACGAAGCATTTGGTCCCTCGCTCCTCGGGCCCCTGGGACAAATGTTAATACGTGTTGTGCGTGTTTCACTGCGCAGACGCGAATATGTCAACCAAAACTCGATTTTCAAATTTTTACCCCCACCCTGTGCCTATTTCCTATCTGTTCAATATATATCTATGATGTGAACATTTCTATCATTGTCATTTTGACAACAGTAGTGTTTTGATTTGCCGGCGTTTGGGAGTTACTAAGATTACTATGGATATTTACGATGTTAACGAAGACCTAGTCAAGGTTCTGTGCAAGAACCAGAAAATTAAAATCTACTCTGACGAGTTCAACAAGCTTCCTACCAGCCACGAAAAGGTGAATTTCATTGAAAACCTCCTTGTAACATACCAGCAGATACCTAAACTCGAACTCAGACTGGAGTTCAGAGTGAATAAAAATGATGATAAATCACTTCAATTCAGAAAGGAAGGCAACGGATTTTTCAGCTTAAACAACAAGGACTATTTTAAAGCACTGGAATTGTACAACAAGAGCATTTGCTTCGCCAAGGAGGACAACGAGAATTTGAGCATTGGCTACGCCAACAGATCGGCTGTTCTGTTCGAGTGGAAGCGGTACAAAGATTGCGTTGCAAATATACAACTAGCTAGGGAAGGAAATTACCCGGAGCGGTTGAGTCACAAATTAGACGAACGCGAGAAGAAGTGCATGGAACTGATGTCAACGCAAACGGACGACCTGCAACCTCGTGAATTTCAATTGATTTCAGAAGCCCATCCGTCCATTCCTGCAGTAGCTGACTGTCTTGGAATGCGCACTTCTAAGGAAGAGGGTCGTTACGTGTACACTAAGAAGGAACTCAGCCCGGGCGATTTAGTTGCGATCGAAAAACCATTTAGCACCATTCTTCTGCCTTCGATGCGTTACATTAGATGTGCCAATTGTACTAAAGAAAATTATTTAACTTTAATCCCTTGTCCGTGCTGTACGTCCGCCATGTTTTGCAGTAAGAAATGTTTGGCAGAGGCCACTGAGAGCTTCCATAAGTACGAATGTCCCATCATCGATCTGCTTTTCACACTATTCAATAAAATACAGCTTATAGCACTACGAGTCACCTTAGTTGCTTTCTCACTGTTCGATTCTGTATCAGAATTCAAGGAATTTTGCGAGCGTCCTGGTAATCAGAATCGAAGCGCTTTTGATATTGATTACACAACTTTAAGTAAAAAAGAGGAATACCTCGCGATACATGGATTAGTCACTAATGAAGAGCAGAGATCTACGGCTGATCTCTTCCAGCGTGGAGTGGCCGCAGCAGTCATTAAACGTTTTCTTACTCATCGAACACCATTCAAGGATTTCCTTAAAGACGAGGTAGAGATAGACTTTTTCAGCGATATCCTCTTCCGACATCTACAGACAGCTCCGTCCAATATGCACAGCATTTGTTTAATAGAACAGAAGAATGAAAGCGAAGATGACTACAACTTTGCTTCTGGTGCCTACGCTTTTGCAAGCCTTTTGAATCACTCGTGCGTTCCAAACACGGTGCGCTTTTATAAAGGAACAACCCTTCACCTGTTTGTTTTGCGACCCATACCAGCCAATGGTATACTCTACGATAATTACGGGTAACGGGTAAATTTATTTTAAATCGATTTTGGTGAATAAATTACTTTCTTGTAGTTATCATTATGCAACTCAACCTCGCAGCGTTCGACTGAAGAACCTCGAAACGCAATATCACTTTCGGTGCCAATGCGCGGCGTGCGAGAAAAACTTCCCCCAATTTCACGATTTGGAGGCGCATCCCAAAGTCCCCGAATGTGTAAAAAGTGAAGACATTTACTCACTTTTAGCATTTGATAGACAATTCGCAGAGGACAATTTGGAAAAATATACCAAGTTTTTGAGTGAGTACAAGGCGTACTATCCTTGTGCACAGATCAGTTCAACCGAGGAAAGTTTGAAAATGGCGCTTAATATTTTATTAGATTCGATACCACTGAAGGCTAAAGTGGCTAAATTGTAATCGGTGTCATATAAAAATTTTGAATCAGCACAAAAAAGAGTGTTTAATTTGAATTGTTTCTATATTTCAGTAGAAAAGGATATCCCTTGGAGATTAAAATAAATGTAAGAGCTGAACTACAGTTCTGAATGGATTTAGGTTTTGGGATAAATTGGGATGTTGCAATCAAAGAAGCGGGAGCTTCGTTCTAGCTGCTGCGTACAAAATGATGACAAAATCGTATCAAACGATATAACAGACACTCCCTCTTCAATTCCAGAACATTTTTGGTCTACCTGGGTGAATATAGCAGCAGGATTATGCTCCTATTCATACAGCCCGACTGATAGAAATGCGTATAAGCTCAAAATATGAATTTTATGACACGACTCCCGTGCTCCAGACTTGGAATATGTATTATGAAAAATGTTTGGAGACGATTTACTCAAAAAAGAACAGGCGGCATGCAGTTCGAGGACAAAAAAAAAACAGATAAACCCGGTAGCGCAGTATGTGGAGGCATCAGTCTCATGTTTGACTACCGGCGTTTCGGGTTCGAATCCCGTCCACGACAACGTTCGTGCAGGAGGTGCACGCTGGCAACTGCATTCTCCGAAACCAGTTTATGCGGACGGAAACGTCAACTGGGCCACAGTTGACGCGCTATGCCCCACAAGGGGTTAGGACAATTGAGAGAGAGAGATCCAAGTCGCTTTGGGCGACCTTTCGCTAAAATACGGTCAACCCTTAGGGCGACCACAGAGTGAAAGCTGATGCCGAGCTGGATGACGTTTTGATTCTGAACACTCTGCGAAGAGAAACATTTACGTGAAACGAGCTCATCGAGCTTTCCCTGACATGCTATTGCTAAACCTATTCGTAATTGTCCGGTGCATTCGTTTTATTTTTCTGTGTGTTATGAATGGATTTTATATAGAAAATCACAGGACAATTACGAATGTGATCTTAAGCTTTAGCAATAGCATGGGCAGGGAAAGCTCCATGAGGGCGTTTCACGTGAACGTTTCTCTTGGCTGAGTGTTGACAATCAAAACGCCAGCACAAGCACCTGCTTTCACTCTGTGGTCGCCCTAAGGCAGTGGAGATTTTGACTTACACAATTCTTGAAGACGCTATCCATGTTCAAGTGACCGGAAGTGTATAAACTTATAAACCATGAATCGGGGAGAAATTAACCACAACTTTTTTTCGCTACATTTCCTCGAAGTGACAAAGAATATCGCCGATATTCCGACTGGCAAAGTGGAAAACGCTCCCAAGTAGTGCGAGCATACTGTGATATAACATGCTTTTTTATAAAGTTTAAAACCCACTTTCTCGACTCGTCCAACGTCGGACCTCGGCCGTCTGGATCGTTTTCCTCCAATTTCTCGGTCAACTGACCGCGTCCTTCAATTTCGAGGTCCACGCAGATATTTGACGTTAGCATCAACTGAGTCTTCCCAACGAACCCTCGGTTTTCCTGCTCTCTTCCTTGCTCCACTAATGCGTTCTTTCAATGTTTATTTATGCATACGGCTGTCGTCCATACGTTGTGCCCATTGAACTCGTTATAGCTTCACGATTCTCGACACCTCCAGCTCATCGCACAGTTGGTACAGCTTATATATGCACCACCCATTTTGGTCGTAAACTGCTCCTACTCTTCGCCGAAGTACCTTTAATATGTGCTTGGAATGCTTTCGGAAGCTAGCGTTATATTACGTTTACACTATAGCCAGATTACTTCATCTGCGCCAGCTGAGTTAATCTGAGACTATCAAACACATACAATTTTGAACTCACCACACCCAGATTAGGCCGCAGATGAAATAATCTGGCTATAGTGTAAACGTAATATTAGAATCTAGATTTCACAGCTATAACATAGCACAGGTACTATGGCTATTTTGTATATGCGTATTCGGGCTTCATATTTCGGTACATATGCTTCAATTTTATAATTAGAGGAACCGAGAAAGAAGTCTTATTTGCTAGCTGTATCCGTCCCTTGATTTCGTCTGCGGACGTCCTTTGACAGGTTGCTACCCAGTCCTCTAGAAGGAGTTGTTCATTTTCGTTTTTGTACAGTACAGACTAGTGTACACAGTACGATGACAATACGAATCTGGAGGGATATGACGTATTGGACCATTGTATACCTAATCGCGAATATCTCAGAAATAGCTACGAATTTCCGAAAACGATAACAAATTTGATCGGTTCGTATTACGTAAAACGTGATTTGACACACCAGAATAATTTTCAAAGTGAATTTCTGGTTTGTTAGTTTCGAAACAAAATCTAGTAAAAACCATCATAGAATATATAATCTGTATAATCATAGAACTTTAATGTCAAAGATATTGAAATCATTGCCCGTCCGCATTAAGATTCAAGATTGGGTTAATCAATCTCCTTGCACCGAGTGAACACAAAAATGGAAAAATCAAACGAAACTTCTGCACCACGCTGTAAAACGCGTTAATTACTTACCCTTAAAAGACATAAAAATCCGAATGGAAAACCGATGAATGATAAGGACTAACTACACTAATAAGAAGTAACTAACCACAACAATCAATCCCCTGCAGACTTCGCCACCAGCAGGGACCTAGTCATCAGCGCAATACCTTTTTCTACAAATCCAAAAAATGTGGGTCTTCGACGACTGTACCTTGAACCAGTTTTACCACCACTGCCGTAATAATATGTATTTTGAAAGGTCAGACGAGGCGATGGGAATAGAGTTTCAATCCGTTCGTTAAAAGCAGACATTTGATCATATTATAATTATTCGTTCGGCCATACCTTGCGGTAGAATCTTGTATTACTCAAACCTTGGTCGACCCTTAGACTTCTTAGCGCAGAACTGCGCAGGAAGGATTTTTGCCGTTGGGGAAACTATGGATAGAGCACTATGTGCTATGGTTGATACACGAATCACTAAAGAAAGAAACATTTATTAGTAGCAAAAATATCTGATGCAAGTGAAAAATTAAAACCTGTTCACAAAATATCGATTTCAGCAAATTTTATTTTATTTTAATGAAATTGTATGTCGCACAGGATTTATGTATTATATCATATGAAATTTATTTGATTCCATACAATGAAATACAGCGAAACACCACTGGCAAATTTAACATTAAGAAATAAACTGTAATTTCTGATAACAAAAATATAGAAACCGAAGACATTATGTAATCGCAATCGCATGTACATATATTACAATGGCGTTAAAAGTAACATTTTGTCATCATTATTACGTAATGTGTAATTCGAAAAATTGGCATAACAAATATAAAATGCTCTAACCAGACAATAACCCATGCACTACCTAATGCTACTGGCACCGTACACGCCTAAGCCTAAAATCTATTAATATTTCTTAAGTTACCCACATACAAATCAGATCCATACTAACATAAGTAAACATTATCTTGACGCAGAATTTATATTTATATATAAAAAGTCAGTGTTAGTCATACACCAGCTCCGACCAGTCTCTTCTTTTATTTGGTAAGTTAATATACTTTAAAATTGTTTGCTTCTTAGCTCAAGACGCGCATAACACACTCATAATTCGCATTAACAGTGGAATCTGTCGGGTTGTCGTTAAAACAACTGGTGGAACGAATATTTAATTACAACTATCGTTTCCGAACATAGTACAACATAACGATATTCCCTCTAAATAACGAAGATCTTTATTTGCCTCTCTATTGGCTGAATTTTACGCCAATGTTATTTACTCGTGCCTTCATATGTTGCAATATGTCTTCGGATAACTCTTCCACCGATGTATAGCGGCATTTCTGGAAACTGTAAATGTCATTTAGGAAACCCAATGTTTGTTCACGGAAATAATGACACACATCACGAAGACTTTCATTTGGCCCGAAAAATCCCCACGCCATAAGTGGTGAAATTTGTTCAGAAATTATATAGAAGTGGGACATGAATCCATTCGGCAATTTCAACATTCTTCGTTTTGCCTTAAGTACAGACCATACGGCCGTCGTCAGAGCCTAATCAATGAAAACAAAATAGAGATAATCAGCAAATCTAAAGCAAATTAAAAAAGGCTTACCGTCTCCTTAAATCCGTTGGACAAAAATCGATTTTGAACAACAGCTGTAACGCTGGCTGGAGGTGCATCCAGATCACGAAATGAATCTAGAATGATGAAATCCAGGCATACATCATAAAAAGTCATAGCCTTTACACTTCGTTGTTCCAACTCCCGTTCAATATATGCCCAATTGCCGGGATCTTGTAAAAACGCCATCATATCTTCGTAGCCAACTAGAAAATCTTTCGGATCCTTGTCTCCAAGGCACAATAGGTCCGTGAGAATTTGTCTTCCAGTATCAGCAACCCATTGGCCTACAGATGCGTCCTGAGAATCAAATGTGTTTCAATTGACTGAACAGACAGAAACGATTTAGATATGTACTTACCTTAAACATATATTGGAAAGCTAATCGAATGCAATGCAATTTAGCTAAATATTCTACATCGGATGTGCATCCGACCTGCTCCGTTCTTATTGTTCGGTATGGAATCTGTTGCTCTTCCATATGTTTAATGGCACTCTGATACAATGGATACTGTTCTAATTCAGCAAATGCTTCAGTAAATTCTTCAAACTCACGCAAATCAGCAACTTGATCCAAGGCCGATGCAAAACTCTCAGCTGAATCGAAATTAGGATCGGAAGCTGTTCGACTGAGCAGATTGCTCGTTTCTTTTTTGGAAATCTCGCCATTTTTTTCTCCATCCCGGAACAAGATTGAGCGTTGATCGAGAAACAAAAGTTCACTTTGGTCCTGCAAAGCGTAGGCCATGTCGAGAAGGTTTTGAATTTCACGACAAAATTCAGATTCTTCTGCAGTTGTCAATGATAGAACACCCCCAGGTGAATAGTGTACAGAAAGAGCATCCTCCCAATGGTTTATGACCGTATCGAGCGCCTCCATTCCCATTACGCCTAATTGTTGAGCGGTGAGTTGTTGGGTCGAGACTATGCCCGGTCCCAAAGAGCCTGACGCTAACGATAACCGATCCGATAATGCGACCATTGATCCACCAGGACTACCCGATCGAGCAGATGCTTTGGATCCTGCAACCGACGCCAAATCATTTGGGCTGCGAACACTGTTGCGAGTTCTACGACCGCCACCATATTTTCGCGTGCGTCGAAATGGTCGCGGGGTACGACGGCGTCTAAGATATCGTGCTAATACGCCCAATAAGGCAACGCCTGCTGTAACGGACACCACTATCAGCTGTAAAAGAAAAATATGGATAAATAGATAATATTAGAAAGAAACTACTAATAAACTATACAGAGGGGGAGGGGAGTAGCTACCCCACATTGCGCCCGGGGGAAAACTCCAGTACGAACACCCCGATTAGGGGAGGGGTTAAGTGTTTTGGCGCCCTCAGCCGTTGCGCTCGGGGCAATTAGTATCAAGGGCAAATGAAGCCGGAACATAAAAGGCTGCGCTCGCAAATTGATGGTTTTGTAGTCAGCGCTTTGCTTCGGATTTAGACTACTTCCTCACTCCTCTTGATACCCCTTCAAATGAATTAAAACGAATCGAAATGTCGGCATAGTTACCTTTGATTTAATATCCAACATGCCAATCCCTGCATTTCTGTAGTTAAAAATCTCAGAGGGTTGAAGCGGAAGTAGAAAAGGGCGTTTGACAAACGAAACTGGCATTAAGTTTAAAGTTGGAGATGTTGTGTTAGTAGAAAAAGCTGCGTTCGGTGATGGCAGAAATCGGAAGTTGTTGCCAAAGTTCAAAGGATAATTTTTTGTGAAACGGAAGTTGTCTAACTCGCAGAAGGAGAAATGCGAATATGTGGAATATGCGAGAAGTTGAATCAGATTCGATAAAAGACGACTTGAAACTGAAAGGATAACCGAGTCGTTAGCTAGAAATGAATAAGCAACGTTAGTAATACGGAGTGCAATGCGACACCCCCAATTTCAGTGAGTTGGGTACCATTCGTAGCTTGGACTCTATCGAGATATTTAGTTCTAAAATGTGTGTTTGTCTGCTCATGTGTCTTGTGCTTGCCAGTTTGTCTCGACACTGGAGCTCTCCATTTGTTGCGTAAAGGTTTAAGGGACTCGCTGGATAAGACAGCATTCAATTGTGTGAGTGCCCACTGAGTTTGAGTACATAACTCACATTTTCTCTTTTTAAATTAGACGATTGAACACTCAAACAGCTGGAATTGCAAAAAAAGCTTCGTTATCTGTAACCGGCTGGAATTTACACCACTTGTAAAACATAGTACGAAGACTACGAAAACGTACGTCATCCCAGTCCTGCCCGTGACCTATGATGACTGTGTTGAGCGTTTTTGAGATGGTCAGCATGGGTTGTCGTACGCTTCCGCTTAGTCTTCGTACTATGTTTTACAACTGGTGTAGATTCCAGACGGTTACAGATGACGGAGGCTTTTTTGCATTAGGCTCCAGTATTCGAAGTGAGGAAATTTTGAAAATAAATACTAAGGGAATTCATGCTCACGTCACAAACATCGTATTTGTCGTAAAGTTGTAAATGTCCGTCGCTTTACTGTGCGGATGGCAGAAGTTTACGATTCATACGACATATACGATAGGGAGCGTGAATCTCTCTAATACATTTCGATAAAAGTAACCTTTTAGATTTATAATAAACGATTGTACCAATATAATATACTACCTTTTGCGACGTCGACATTCTGAACGACATTAGCCGGCTGTCTGACAATCTGCCCGGTATTAATGACCTCAAGAAACTCATCCCGCTGCTCCTGATGTTTTGTTGAGGAAATCTTGCGTAGTTTCTCCACTGTACCACTATCTCGCTATGTATGTCTGGAATGCTGCAGGTGTTAGAGGCGTATAAACTTCGTTACTGCCTTCTGCTCTTAATGTTATGTCATAACACACGTCTGGGTAAAATTGATTGTGCATAACTACTGACTGCTTCCGATTGAAAATACGAGAACATTTCTAGTCACCATTACTGGGAAAACAGCACAAACGACGACAGTGTTTATATTTGTCGGATAATATTTCGGTAAGTTAGGGAAGGTTAGTGAAAGTTGTGATTCGTTACCGAAATAAAAGTGGCGCATGTATTTAGTAGACGCTGCGTTTGGGATTTGAATATAAAACCCCGGGGTACATTAACACAATATTGTTACGATTTGGAGGTTTACAAATATACCACTGCTACAGACACCGGCCGATTTAAATAGAAAAGAAATAAATCTGGGCCTTCACGTGAAAATCGTTCAAAGTGAAAGCAAAAGTGACGTGTGGAGACAACGATGGGCTACGTTCGGTTATTTTGTGATAACAGATTCAAAATGGAAATTGTGAACCGTTGCTAGTTGTATATACTTTGGTTTGTGTAGTAACCAAACCCGCTTATTGGTTGAAAATTACATCTAGTGAGCAGAGTTTCCAAAATCATTAGAATCATAAACTACTCGTAAGCTTAAAAATCTTTTAATATATTTCCTTAAAAAAAAGTACTGAAAACTCTACACAGAAGACAGCTGTTTACTGTCAATGTCAGGAACAAAAGGTAAATGTCAAAAACACGTCAAAACATTGCCGAAAAATTTAATTTTTACAAGACTACGAATTCCCCGTCAGTGCATATTTGTCGTAAATAAGTGCATAATGATTTCATAGGTAAATTTTCGTTGAATAATTTACATAAAATTCATTTGGAAGTGCGCAAAGAAAATACCTAACAATGGGCGATATTCATGCACTACCCGACGAAGTCCTTGAGTTCATTTTAAGTTACCTTCCACCGTACGAAGACTTGGAAGAATGCGAAGCAGTTTGCAAACGTTGGAGGGCTGTAGTACGAAGTAAGATTCCGCCCTACTGCACAGTGTTCAGTTTGCACAATTGCATCCCCATATTAACATTCCAGATGTACGGCGGCGAGGGAAAATGAACCTTCATCGCGGTCTGAGCGACTTCAACCTCTGCTGGCGGACCCTGCGTCCCGTGGACATGGTGCCAATGATAGCGGGCCGTTTCTCACATTCGGCAGTGCTACATGAAAATTCAATGTATATATTTGGTGGCGGATCGTCGGCGGATACGACTTTCAATGATTTGTGGCGATTCGATTTGTCCAAGCGAAAATGGATCCGTCCCTTGTCGATGGGAACTTACCCGTCGCCCAAGGCTTCTGCTACCATGGTTTGCTATCGCGATCAACTTATCCTGTTCGGGGGATGGCGGTATCCTTCAATTTATCCGCCCTATCAGCCGTGGCGTCTGTTCGATGAACTTCACATGTACAGCATTAAAGACAATCGTTGGACTGTTCAGACGGCCGCTAACTGTCCGCCACCCATGGCAGGCCATTCAGCCACTATACATGGGAAGACGATGGTGGTTTTCGGTGGATATCAGTTGCATGACGAGGTAAATTCCAATTCGAACGACATATGGTGCTTAAACCTCGACACCCTGGTGTGGCATCAGCCTCAAGTGGGTAATGTGAAACCGCAAGTGCGCTATGCTCAGTTTCAAGTAGCGCTAGACGCAGAACATCTCTTAGTGATAGGCGGATGCGGCGGACCAAATAACATGTTCAGCGATGCATGGTTGCTAAACATGTCTGGTAGTGTCTGGCAATGGCGAAATGTACCGATAAAGAATAAAAAGTGGGCTGCAACTCACATGTGGTGTAACCCTGCTTGTCGTGTCGGTTCGAAACTGGTCGTTCTAGGTCCCACCCCTATACGACCTTTGGATTTTCAAGTGCTAAAACAACAAATGCCGCAAGTTTCGAATCGGGCACGACATGAAGCGCCTTTACTTCGCGACGACAATGTCCCGTGGAATCGTAATCGGTTCCAAAACGAAGATCACTTGAGAAATCCCAGACAAGAATTGGATGTGAACGTTCGAAATTTGCCTGTCAATCGACAGGCGGGCCATGCAGATGACTTACCCAATAGACAGAATAATGTAAATAATAATCAGAGAAACCCGAATGCAAATTTACCAAATAATATTCAAAATGCAAACAATGAAGACGAGGCAGCAAACAGGATGCAACGAAATTTGGCTCTTCGAAGTCGCGACAGCGACCCAAAAATGCCGAAACGTTTCGATGAACGACATCAGGTTAGTACGCTAAATAAAAACAAAGACTATTCAAAAACCTCTATAAACATAAATTGCCCTCTTAGGACCATTTCCGTATGGCGGCATTCAATGTCCCGGATAACGCACAAAGTGCATCGTCACGCGAACGACAACAGGAACGGGTCCGTCGAATGGAGGAGAAAATGAACGCTTTGCGCAACCTTCGACGCAACAATGGTGAACAGAAAGCTGAAGAGCCTACACGGAAGCGGGCGAAGCGTAATTGCCTTGCCATGTTTGTATGCGACTTATCCAACGTGCTGGCAGACAATTGTTGCCTTGATTGGGTTGAATATAAAAACTTCGGAATCGTACCAGGTGCCCCGGAACGATTGATACTTTCGTCTATTGTGGCTGGCAACGGGGAGCTTATCATGTTTGGCGGTGTAAATAAGGAATCGTTATCCGACATGGTACCACAAGTGTCCAATGCGGTGCACTTTTTGACTGCTCCCCGCACAATTATTTAATATTACAAATAAACTTGTAGTACATGATTCTAATGTATACCTTACTGAGGACGACACTGCTTTTCAGTCAATTTCGGAAGTTGAATTTATTTGAAATGTTTTGTGGGAACTTTTTGCGTGTAATTTAACGAAAACTTGGGTTTTATTAGATAGGATTTAGAGCGATTACGTACTGAAAGTCATGATAGGAATGTCAAGTTGTAATGAATGTAAAAAAATACATTGCTATGAATACAAGCAGTTTTAAGTTTAAGTAAATTGATAGAGCTGGAAACAAGTTGTATGTTGCCGTTTTTTAGTTACAGGGTATCCTGCATGCCCACAATCATCATCATCATCATCGTGGCGCGACAGCAAGACGTCGGGCCTTGGCCGCCTGGATCGTTGTCCTCCAATTATCTCGGTCACGTGACCGCGTCCTCCAATTTTGGAAGCCCAGTAGCTGCGCGGCGTCCACACCTACTGAGCTCTCCCAACGAGATCTCGGTCGTCTAGGCAGTCTCGCTCCGTTGACTCGTTCTGCATTCATTACTTTCTTTGGCATGCTATCATCGTCCATTCTTTGTACATGCCCTGCCCGTTGAAGTCGTAGTTTGACGATTTTCGAAACTTCCAGCTCATCGTACAGTTCATACAAGTCATGGTTGTACCGGATGCGCCATCCATCTCGATCGCAAACAGCCCCGAAATTCGCCGTAGAACCTTACTTTCAAATGTGTCTAGCATGTTTCCGGAGGCTTGAGTTAGGGTCGATGCTTCGCAGCCATAGCATAGCACTGGTCGTATAATGGTTTTGTGCACGCGGGGCTTCGTGTTTCTGTGCACATGCTTCGATTTCACTATGGGGAGAACCGAGAAAAGTCTTATTAGCTTGGCGTTTCGTTGGCGTCCCTTGACAAGTTGCACCCCAGGTATATGAAGTTGTTCACGAACTCGATGTTGAGGTCCCCCATATTGATGCTCGGTTGTGCAGGTGTCCTTGTCGTCGATTGCATCATTATTTTAGTTTTACCCTCGTTGATACGTAGTCCAACTTCTCTTGCAGCGGTATCGAGCGTATGCAGAAGTTCTTCTGCGTCGGCCAATCTTCGGGACATGCTGTTGATGTCGTCGGCGTACGCTGCTAATTGTGTTAACTTGATGAGTAGCGTCTTGCTGTTGTCCATATTCATAGCCCGAATAGCGTATTCCAGTGCTAGGTTGAAGAGCGTCGGTGCCAGTCCATCGCCCTGTTTCAGACCAGTGCGTGTTTTAAATAGATCAGTGAGTCTATTCTGTATCCTGACTTGTGAGACGGAGCTGGTCATCGTCATCTTTGTCAGTCGCACTAATTTTGCCGGTATACCAAATTGCAGCATGATGTTGTACAGTACTCCACGATCGATACTGTCGTATGCCTGCTTGAAGTCGACAAAAATTTGGTATACGTTTACGTTGTATTCCCAGCACTTCTGGAGTATCAGTTAGACCGTAAAGAGCTGATCGGTTGTGGAGCGACCAGGTCTGAAACCGCTTTGATATTCGCCAATGATTCGTTCTGCGTACTGCGGTTTTATTCTATTTTCCAGAATTTTCGTCAAAATTTTATAGGACGTACAAACTAGTGATATGCCCCTGTAATTCTCACACCGCAGCTTATCTCCCTTTTTGCGTGCATCCTTAGTCAACAGAATTCCGACGCCTGCCAATCTAGGTGAGGTATCGTTTTCACTTCCAGAGTAGAGCAGCACTGTTTGGGAGCTTGGCGATAAAGTCGATCCCGATCCAACGGTTATAAAGAAAACTTTCTATATATTCTCAGACTTTAAGCTATGAGAGAACTGGAAGCAAGATTCTGTTGGAAGTTTTTTGAATATTCAGAGCAAAAACTTCGGTTTCGCCAAATTTATGGACACCGATTTTATCATTCAGGGAGGAATGTCATCAAGTTCCAATGGAGAAACTTGAATATCGTGTGGTCATAAAATTCTTCGTTTTGGATGGATTAACCCCTAAGGAAATTCATCCGAAGTTAACAAAAGTTTACGGGGACTCTGTTTCTTCGATGTCAACCGTTAAAAAATGGGCAGCTGAATTTAAACGTGGCCGCACGTCCCTTGAAGACGACCCACGGCCAAAAATCGCAATCACCGAAAACCATCGAAAAAGTGCATGATATCGTGTTGGACGATAGGCGAATGAAAGTGAGTGATAATGCTGAGGCTGTGGGGATTTCGGAAGAAAGGGTGCGAAACATCTTGCACAAAGAATTAGAGATGCGATAGCTCAGCGCAAGATGAGTGCCGCATTTGCTGAATGCCGATCAAAAGCAAATGCGCAAACGATTTCGCAGCAATCGCACCGATTCAATCGGGATTCGACCGATTTTGTCCGGCGATGTGTCACCATGGATGAGACTTGGGTCCACCACTATACGCCAGAAATGAGACAGCAGTCGAAGCAGTGGGTGGAAGCCGGTGTTTCAGCGCCAAAGAGAGCGAAGTCGATCGCATCTGCCGAAAAGGTCATGGCCAGCGTGTTTTGGGATGCGAAAGGGATCCTGTTAATTGATTACCTTGAAAAAGGCAGAACAATAACAGGCGAATATTACACCGAACTTCTTGACCAGCTGGATGCCAACATTCGCGAGAAGAGGCCTGGCTTGAAGAAGAAAAAAAAAATCTTACACCAGGACAACGCACCTGTACACAATTGTGCGTTGGCGATGGGAAAACTGCGGGGTTTGGGGCTCGACCATCCCCCCTATTCTCCTGATTTCGCACCCTCAGACTTCCATCTGTTCCCAAACAATTTATCCCCGTCGCGATTCACTTTCTTGTAGCCGACTCGTTTCGCCAAAGTTTTTTCCTAGAGGTTTCGCTTTCGGTAACTATTTTTTTCCCAAAGCGGGTGACTCCCGCGATAAGATGGCGATATCCCCGTCGATAAATTTATCTTCCAAGGCGAATCGCATTCATATCGCGGAAGATAGAAATTGTTTACTGAGATGCATCATTCGAAACCAGTTATGTATAGGCTAAAGAAACGCCATATTAGGGTGCGGTTATGTTGGAGCTTCGACATACGATAAGAGCCAGCGCTGATGGGAATGAATTCGTGCTTTTACATAGAGCTGTTTATTTTGGAGCTGCGAGATAAACGTTTAGATCGTCACTGAGAGCAGTTCGTATCATAGGACGGAAAACAGCTCTATGCATCACTATTAGCGCTGCTCTTATCGTTTGACGAAGCTCCAACCTAAACGCACCCTTAGGAGTAGTTGACGCACTATGCTCTGAAATAACTCGAAACAAAAACTTTCCATTGTAGCTGGTGTAGAAGACCAATCTACAATCGAAATCTGGCCAACACTGTACCGGTAGTCGTTTCGGATTTCGTTGTTGTTTCTGTGCGGACATACTTTTGCAGCTGAGTGGGTATGGATCTGAGACACACTCAGCCGTATCAACAACCTACCAACAATACAACGCTACAAATACGAATATATGAAACTTTGAAGATAATAAATAAAAAAACGTACGTACTCGTACAATTCTTTTGTGCTTCATTCATATTAAGTAAATTCAAATTTTAACATTTTTCGCAAAATTAAAAAAATAGAGTTGGTAATGTTTTTCTTTTTACAATAGAAGATTATACAAAACATTAATATAATTTACAGCTACCTAATTCAACATAATCCAGCTATGTATATATGTAATTCATTTACTTCCGACGTGCGAATAATATAACATAGTAATTCGTTGCTTATTTTAAAATTAGAAACAATAGAAAACTATTATTAGCGAAATATAATTATATATAAATATAAGCTTGGTAATTTTAAATAAAGACTTCTACATTTAGCAGACTCACGAAGTCTATTTAAATGTAATTGATATAAATACAAATCTACGTACAATATGAAAAATGCCAATTGGGATCAGGTGTTCAATTATAACGGTGATGAGGTTTCATGTTTCGTTGGGGTTCTTGAATTGTCGGCATAAGCTCCAATTTCTGATATAGGTGTTGTGCTCGGTTTTGTGCTTGTGGCTTCTATATCCTCAATTGAAATATTATTGGGCGATACAACTAGTAAATTTATGGAAACCAGGAGTGGATATGTTAATTCTTTGTCCATGAGCATCAAACTGACTTCTTCGTTCTTATCAAGGCACAGGGATTTTATATCCGTTGTCTGGGAATGCGTAACCTGACGCTGATCATTCAGAGATGCTAAAGTCGCTCTGTAAATAGTAGGCGTTAATAGGACAAATTCAAACAGTTACAGTTAAAAAGCCACTTACCTAACTAGGAACTGTCGCTTGGTTTGAAGACTTAGCAGTCGTTCATTTTCCATTCGATGATGCCGCTTGATACTGAGCACACGATTATGAGTTATTAGCACCAAATCAAGTCCAAAATTAAAGCCGGTCCATCGCCATTTCTGATATCCTTGTTCTTGTAACACTCGGCCACATCGCATACAATTCTGATAAAAAATTTGTTTGTCGATTTCTCCGGGTCTACAAGAGTGAGATTTCTTTTAGTA
Source organism: Chloromyia formosa (assembly GCA_964017055.1). NCBI lineage: Eukaryota > Metazoa > Arthropoda > Insecta > Diptera > Stratiomyidae > Chloromyia > Chloromyia formosa. The sequence continues at coordinate 25,689,199 of OZ024815.1, read as the reverse complement.
AACACCAGTAAAAGGGATCGTACAACATTACCCATTCTCCATAGTGTGATCCACCTTCAATACAGCATTCCAGTGGCCTAGGACATAATTGTGCAACCATTCTTTCGGGATAATATTATCTTCTAGTACTAATTTAAAGTCTATGTGATGATTAAGCAGATGTTGTATACGAAGCACTCGGAATGGAGCATCGTATTGTTTCCCTTCGTGGGTATTTAGAAATGCCGGCATATTTTTACGACTAGCAAAATAATTTTGTGGAGTGACTTCATTTTCTCCTTGCTGTTGCTTATCATTTGGATCATATGTTGGGAAGAATTTGAGTAACAGCCAGGTACGTAACAAGGTATATAATGTAAATTCTGTTTGCATTACATAAAGGTCGTGACTAGCAACGAGATCGGCCATTAACTCTTCACTGATTAATTTTAAGTATTTTACACGCTTAATATAGTAACCGACTAGATTAGATAAAAGCCAATTGAAGGCAGCCTTTTTTACATTCTGAACGCCATATTGGCAAGCTGCTTCGTAATATGGCACTGCAGTCTGAAACGAATTTATTTTATAGGAAAAATTTGGCTGCAAATCGGAAATTTAGTCGCTTACCTCGGCGTTTGTTGTTTCCACCATTATTTCGGCACATCGTTCAATAATTCCATCTAACTGGAAGAGAGTTGCCGTCGCTAAAACGGAAGCGACTCCAACCGGTTCAATTATAATTTCATCCAAATACAGAGAGCCGAAAACGATTTCTAGTGCTGGAAAAACGATAGGAAAATGTTGAATTAGATAAATAGATTATGTACTTATCAGTTTGTTAGTTTTCTTCGTTTTAACACTATTCGCATCTTTTTGTTATTGTCCCCTGAATCTGCCCAAATTACAAATTTCGGCACGTGGGTTCTTCAAAGACAATACCACAGGCAAACAACCGGTCATTAACAAGCTAAGCACCGCCGATCTAATATTAAAACTAGTATTTAGCGGTTGCGCCGGTACGCACTTGCGCGAGTAGGATTCGTCAACCAAATAGTCCTGTTGGGTGCTCGATCATGTTATAAGCAACGAGCTTACCGATAAGCTACCTAGGAAAGCGTCTTGCTGTTGGTCTGGAGGGGGATCCCTCTGTGTAATGTCAGACGACATATCAGTAGACTTCGGCATTTTAGACCCGATAAAGTGAAGTTTTATGTATCTAAAATAGGCTGCAAATGATGAATTAGTCATCTTAGACTAAAGAATACTACAACAATTTATTTTTGTGTTATATATTTAATTTTATTAATAATTAGCTGCTCCAGGAATCCAAATAGGCAAATTCATATTTTCGCTGTACCTGTTAATACATGGATTTCTCTTTGCACTAGATTCGCACAAATAGACATTTGTCTAGAAATCAGATGTGTACACATCAGATAGTCGAAGCGCACAAAAGGCATTTAATGCAATATTTGCCCTGGCGAAAGGCTGACCAACCACTATTGGGCATCTTGGGCCACTCACGTAATCGAGCCTTGTTAATCGTTCCTGCGGTAATCGGTTCTTCGTACCGGAACAACCCGTTTTTCAACGGCCAAGAGCTGCCAAACCCCCTCAATGAAAGAAGAACTGCAGTATTCGAAGCATCGCTACAACAGCCTTGTTAATGCTAAACTTAAGCAGCAAAGAGGTAAGGACAACATAAGGACTTCTATGTTAATTGTCTTGACCCCTCCAGGGGCATGGGCGCGTCAATATCTGTAGCATTTCTATGCCTTGTTGACGTTTCGATAGCATATCTACTTTTCGGAAGTGCAGTTGCTAGCACGTACCTCCTATCCGCGCCGTCTTTACACTGACAAGCTCGGGGCACTGTGAGAGTTCTATTCGTACTCACAGGCAGTTTTTGATCGCGCCACGATTTGAACTCCGAGCTCTAGATTAGTATCCTAGAGCGGTGACCGAACGACCCCGGCCACCTAGTACGCATTATACGGAAATTATTTTCGCTTCTTTAAGAGTGAGTGCCTTTTCACACGAAGAGCCGCGAGTGGGAGCGAGGCGCGTAAGACTGAAATGCAAAGAGTGCACTTTAGCTTTCACACGGGGAGCACGACAATGGCTCTCGCTCTGCATTCAGTCGCAAAGTACGCGTTGCATGCAATGGATTCTATACGTGCCATGGCCACTTATCTTCTTAACGGTCGACGCTGTCTTCGACGACAAAAATGTCAACGTTCCAGGGTGTATTGGGTCCATCCTAGTAACAAAAAGCGGGATAAAGCAGAAGTTTTTGCCACGCTTTATCAAGAACTCGCGAGCGAGAGCCGTGCGGCTCTTCGTGTGAAAGAATGGAAGGTAGGAACGGAAAAAGCTCTCACTCGCGAGCGAGAGCCGTGCGGCTCTTCGTGTGAAAAGGCACTAACGGCAAGACATCCCAACACATTTCTATGTCGTTGTATTGCACTTTCCCGCTAAAGCATAGAGTGTAGACGTTTTTTTTTAGTAGAGGCGTAATCAATACGATTTTTCCAGGTGTACAATTAGTTAATTTCATAATAAAAAATAACGTTTAATTTTAATTATCAATATTGGGAACATTCCTGTTTCGGAAAAATTAGGAGAATTCTCTCTATTTGATTAGAGAGAACTTTCACAAAACCCCACAAATTCCCGCTTTAGGACCTACAAATCCCCCCGATTGGGTTTTATGTTCTTACCACCTAAAGCGGAAATGGACATCCTGAAGCGGAAATGCCGAATTTTGGAAATTCTCTCTACAGGCAATAGAGAGAATTCGCCTAATATTCACGAAACAAGAATGTTCCCAATATTGTTTACCCTAAGGACAACTTGAACTCTCCTTTACATGCAGTCAATAACATTGCTAACACCGTCGTTAGGCATTCTATCCGATTCTACCTTCTGTAGCTTTTGAAAAGTTAGTCAACTTTCCAAGCTCTAATCGGTCACCTTACGGAATTTCACACATGCTCTTTTGGATTATCAGTCGAAATTGAAGGTGTACTTCAAATGTTGAGTATTATACTCGTATATTTCAGATAGGATAGTCAATGTTGTGTTATGTCTACTATATTATTAAATTAATGTTACTCCAAATTGATGAAGTAATTTTAATACAGTTTAGCAGACTAAACTATTTAGTTATCGCTGTGTGCGCGGTCTCATAAACTACCGTGTGGTCTATTTTTCTGACTAAACTATTTAGTTTTTCTGGGAACTAAAAAGTTTGCCATGTGCGCGAGCTCTTACTGTGACGTTTTGGTAGATGTTTGAATCATGTATGCCGTCATATTGGCGGTGACACCTGTTGCAAAACTGCGTTGTATGCATGAGTAAATCTTATTTTATTCAAATGATTACGAGAATAATGATCATATATTGAACGTGTAAGAAACCATTTGCCGATTGTCTTCATATCAAAACGATAAATAAGTAATACGCAACTATAATGAATCACCTAATTACTAACTACATAATGATGTTGTTGAGTAGCAAGGCGACTGGCGTTGAAGGGGTTTGGCAGCTAGTTGCTGATGCAACGGATCGCTCCAGTGACTAGAACCGGCTGCCGCAGATACGAACTACTAATGATGATTACTAATTGTTATATTACTATCTAAACGACAATGAACGGTCTCTCGTCTAAGATGTAATGATCAATAAAATACCATTCCTCAAATGTACTTACATTCAAGGGTAATTTTTGGATCCAATATTTTTATATTGACAAAACTCTCACATGCCTCCCGCCACGATCCATTGAACATGCTTGCGAAGTATGGACTCTGACCCAAGTAGATTTTATGCAAGTGCCACACTTTTCCCAGTGCCATAACAGCTATATCTGAATTTTTCTGTTCTTTGAAGAGTGCCTGATATATGTACTGTGTTGTTGTAAGAAGCTTTTTCCTGAAAAAAAGGATATAACATATTTAGAGAATCGAGGGGATATAATTAATAAACGGAAAATACTTTTTAGGCACATGTAGCGACTTTTCCAAGGCATTTGTTTCATTATATAGGTCATCGTCATCCTCTCGCTTCCGTTTACGTCCGGTTATTATTTGTGCCACACTACCGGTTGCTTGACGCAGGGGCTCTTTGATTTTACTGACTATTTTCCCCATAACTGAAAATGAGAGGAAAAGCAAGTGATATATTATTATTGTACATTCGATCGAACATTCTTTGGCAGAACGCTCGTACATACTAAACGTAAACGTATTAACTATAAAAATATTCTAAGCATGATATATTTATATCCACATATATATATATATATATATATATTTTATACCACTAGAAATAATAAAGCCCATTTATATTCTCGCGAAGTAGCAGGAGGAAGGGCGAGGCACGAGAATGCAAACATACTGCTCGCCCAGCGCTCGTTGTTCCTTACCTCGACTCGTCCGACTTCGCTCCGGACGCAATCCACCGGTATGCACACAAGACAGCCCGAGCGTCCCGTATTCACACTGTCGTTTCGTCGCGATGTTGCGGTCATGTATTGTACTATCATTTTCGGGCGCTTTTGTGAATAGTTAGGGGGTTGTTTGGGCCACTTGCGAACCTGAGTCCAAATAGCAAAAAACAAAACGGAGGATCCAGCATGGCAATACTTTTTTTTATTTAAACACGGCCAATCTTGCGGGAAAAACTGATAGGGGGCTGTTTGGGTCGCTGATTGCGAATCTCAGCTGATCGAAACTTCTATTTTGACGTCATTTTCGCCTCGCCACTGCCTTGGCAAGGCGGAAATAGAAGTTTTACGATCAGCTGAGCGGAGGCCTGTCTATTAAGATGACAATGGTTGTACTCTGGCGAGAATGACTGGGTTCAGGAGGTCCCGAGCAATCGGAGCCGGTCACGAGCAGTTCCGCAACTAGTCGGTAATGCAGTCTGCACCTGATGAACACCACTCTTGTTGTCACATATCTTTACATGAAAATCAAGGAGAAAGAAGAAGAAAAAAAGTGAGTGGTAAGCAGAAATATTTTTTGCTCGGTGATCATTTGATCATGAACACTTGAGCAGAAGTTGCTCAGTATCTTCTGAACCCAGCCAACGTGAACGCGCACCTTGCCCAGGAATGTAAACCGGCCATGTATTGTACATTATAACATGTACACTCCACCGCTTCTCACATATGCGGCTTACAGTTAGTTATTCACTTTTACCTCAATCGTCAATTTTTAGTATTGATTATATAGAATGGGATAAAATTTCATCAACCATCATTAAGAAATTCATTTTCTATAAGCGTTCTAAGTACGACCTTGATCTCATTCAGATATGTACAAAGCCAAATTGCTAGATAGTGATAGAGAAAACGTAATTTTTTGTGCTCGCAACGTGAACAATGTTGAAATTAACAGCACTAGGTGGTTTTTTGGAACTCTATCAACTGGAGTGTAGGTTAGGATAAGTCATTGCGATGTTGGTGGCCAATATAGTGTAGAAGCATGACGTTGATATCGAATGGACTGTCTTTTTAATTATAGAAAATTGTCTAATTAGAATGTTTGCAAAAATTAAAAGCATCAGAAGTAAACTTAATTCCTATATATTATAAGCGAGCATTATGAATGATGTGAAAATGAATGGATTAGCCTTTTAAATTCAAACGTGATAAGATTTTTTTTTTTGATTCCGAACAGTTTTCTCAAATTTAAAAAAAAAAACATCTTTTACCAATCAGAAAATTCACAGTCCAATTAAATGAAAACAGAATGACACGATAAATTTCAGACCTGTTCGCATAGAAGTAGCTTAAATAAAGTACAGTGGACCCCGCTTATTGTGATCACGGTTAATGTTATCAACCGTTTATTGTTATCAAGATTTGAAAACCAAATCAGTTTTATGACAATGCATACTAAATGTATCGCTTATTGTAATCGATATTCCGGTTAAAGTTATCAAGTTGCCTATGCTAGAGCTCAAAAACTTGAACTGGAACTTCGAGCAAATAATTGTGTTAATATTAGATCTGTACGTGTTCTTCTCTTAGATAAGTTGGCGCCCATTATTCTTTTAGTTTCGCAGTCAGTCTGTTTACTAAATCTAGTGCTGCTTGCTACATTCTGCTCCGTATTGTTAGAATTTTATTTATTTATTGTTACGAAGGGGAAGTAGCCGCTCAAGAGCGGATCAATGGAACGATTGCAATCACGATGCAGAGAAGTCGTAACCAGCGATCTGAATGCAGTCAATGACAACTGCCTAGAACGTTTCACTGGCTGCGTTTTTTAAATTTAACTTGTTTTATTCAGCAATCAATTCAGCAATTCGGATACATATGAGCCTAAAAGAAGAGAAATGTACCTGAAATGCTGCATAGCAAAGAGAGACAGCAAATTGAAATTTTTTCATCTATCAAGTTTACATGCAATCTGCACTTGAAATTGAATGGAAGTTGGTATGGTAAGGTAAGAGGGGCTGCCGTAATCTCTTTACAGCACACTTACACCAAAAGAAGGTCCCTTGTGTTGCCCTGGAATTGTGTAATTCTATCCGTCATCCATTGTTGAACCATCCGGAGCTAATAGCGAGTCGCAGGAGTCGACCCACATCTGCATTAGCTAGGTCTCCTAGATCCGCATACGCAAATTCACCTTAAGTCGACATTCTCCTGCAGGCTAATGCCGGGCAGGTGCAGAGTAGATAAAAGATGCTCTCCTCCTCATCTATGTCTCCGCAACTTCTGCAGAAGTCATTATATGGAAGTCGGAGCCTCCTCGCGTATTCACCGATAACACAATGACCAGTAATAATTCCCACCACTATCCTGATGTGTTGCTTACTCATCGACAGCAGTTTAGAAGTACGGTTTTTGTTCAATAAGGGCCAAAATAACTTCGCATTTTGGCAGGTACTACCACTTAACCATCTCAAGTTAGCCCTGTCTATCGCTGTCATAATTAGCTTATGTTTACACCTGCAGATGGGCATGGTGAAACCCCGACTCATCTGAAGAGTTATATCGTTCGCACCGTTCCGAGCGAGCTCGTCAGCCCTACAATTACCGGCGAAAGCACTGTGACCTGGTATCCAGCATAGTGTAATGTTATAGATACCTCCCATCTCCACAAGGCAAGAGCGACAGTCCGCAACGGTTTTTGACGAGACTACACAAGATTCAAGGGACTTTATTGCAGCTTGGCTGTCAGTATAAATTATGATATCTGTTGCTGCTATAGTATTACGGCCAATCCACTTCACTGCCTCTTTAATAGCGTGGATCTCCGCCTGGAGGACACTACAGTAGTCTGGGTGACGAATCGACAGATGGAGGCTAGGCCCATCGGAGAAGATTCCAGCCCCCACCCCCTCATCGGTCTTGGAATCATCAGTATAGATGCACAAGGATTCAGTGCATGTCGGGTTCATCACTTCCCAATGGCTACGGGAGGGAATTGAGCATGTAAAGTTTCTGTCGAACGTGATTTTCGGTATACAATAGTCCGTTGATGATGGGATGTCCATGTTGCTCAGGATTGATGCGTGACCGGTGTATGAGTCTGCCCACCGTCCTGTCTCCCGTATGGGATCGCCGAGTTTGCGGCAACTTGTTCACCTATGATGTCCAAGGGAAGAAAATTGAGCAAAATCTCAAGTGCTGCGGACGGTGAGTTATGGACACTCGACAATACTGGGCAACTTGGATTTCCCCGTGGAGACTGATTATACTTCTGCAAAATACGTTTTTGGCCGGAACCATACCAGCTTGACTCCGTCGAGGGATCTATGAGGTAATATTGTAATAACACGCTCATGACCACCGACTCCATGGTCATCTACACGGATCTAGGACCGACGGCGGATTTGGGGCTGGTATCTATTCGGAAGGATTGGGAATTAACTTGTCATTCCGTCTTCCCGACTTCTGTAGTGTCCTGCAGGCGGAGGTTCCGGCAATCCTGGAAGCTCTGACCTGGCTGGGAAATCATGTTGTGACCACAAGGGCCGTTACTATTTATACGGGCAGTCAGGCTGCAATTCGATCACTCAAATCCGTCCTGACTACATCGAAAACCATCGCGAACTGTCGTTTAGCCCTCAAAGAGAAGAGTGTTTTTTTTTCAACATTACGCTCTGTTGGATACCGAGCCATTGTGGCTTCACAGGCCACCGCGTGGCGGATGGGCTGGCTCGGGAGGGGACAACTGTTATTGACGGGGACAGCGTAAACATCAAAATGCCAGCCGCATCGTGCAAACTTGTCATCAAAGCCACTACAGTTGACAGGGCGAACATAAGATTTTTAAAGCAATACGTGTCAAACAACGACGTCGTCCTTTCACTGAACAGGAAACACATTGGCAGAGTTGTGGGGATTATTACGAGGTACTGTCATATAGGACAGCTTGCCTGGAGGCTTCGTATTCCTCACAATGACTATTGCAGGAGCTGTGATGACGTGGATGAGGAGGAGAGCGTTCTCCATCCTCTTTGTCACTGTCCGGCCTTGGCTGAGAGACGGAGGCAATTTCTGGGTTCTTGTTTTTTTCGGGATCTGGACGACCTTAAGGATAGAAGTGTAATGCAGCTCAATCGCTATATGTTGCTAGCACAGGCTGGTTTGTGGCTAGGTTTGAAAAAGTGATTTTAGCGGTATCACAACGGACCCAGAAGTGGTCTACGTGTGCTGTGCGGTAGCATGGCAGCCCTTTAACTAACCTAGTACCCTAGTACCTAGCTTTCGGACGAAAGTTGTCAAACATATCCATGTACCGACGTATCTGCATGATGTGAAGATACTTTCAAATTTCTTTTTGAAATAGATATCACTATTTAAGCATCACACATTAAAACAGCTGTAATGCACATAATTAAATATTGGTTTGTTTACATAGTCAATCGCGCCCTATATTCACTCGCCTATAAATAGAAATACTGTACCCGATTTGGATTAATGTTGATCGATAACCATCCACCACGTAATTAATCACTAATGCGAGCACAGTAGAAGTGAGACCTTGCTCGTTTTGGGAGGTGTAATTACAAAACAGACGAAGAAATACCGCGACTAATAAGCACACAAGTAAACACAAGTCTAGTAGCTGGAACTACGAGTACTCTCGTCTCTCGGTATGATCGGCAGCATTTGGGAAGCAGTTGGCGCGCAGTGCGATTACATCACCTAAATGGCGTTCGTGAACGAGTTTGAAGGTTTCTGGGTTGCTGCGGATGACTTCATCGTCCACTCGGCAGCTCTTTCAGCTGTTGTTGGGTTGTTAAAATTATCGTGCTCGTGATTGTGTTACTAACTAGTGGACAACGGACTATCTGAAAATGATATCGACTCAAAGTTTGTCAACAACACCAACACTTGATGATGAACATCAAACCAGCTTTTGATGCAATATGTATTAAGTATTTTTTTAGGGTTTTGTAGTAAAAACAAAACCCTTATGAAATCGGTCATACGTCCGTTTGTCTGTTTGTCCGTCTCTCCATGAAATATCTTACGAACGGCTGAAGCTAAATACATGAAACTTGGTGGAAATATGTAGAAGTACAATAATTCTCTGGAGAAAGCGAGGCGTCGTAATAGGCCAACTTTAAGGGGTGGTCCCCAAAGAGCGGAAATGAAGGTCAAAATTTTGTTTCCTTTGGTATAGGCAAGTGGGGTATCGTGAGAAAGGCACCGTCGAGTACATTCCATTTTTGTCAACTTCTTCAAATTTCGAGAAAGGAGAAAAGAGGGTGAGGGGAAAATATGTGATCAAAGTTTATCCCCCCTCCCCTTGCATTTCGAGACCGTTATACTTAGAAATAAAAAAAATTACAGGAAAGCGGCATTTCACTAGCATAGAAAACTGAAAATAATAGAGTTTTGAAATCTCATCAAAAAGGTTAATAATTGTACATTTCTATAGTTAGTAGTTAGCACACGCCTGCACCCCTTAAGCACATCCCAGGTAAAAAATATTGATGGCTAATGGTAACTAACACCATAGGCAATAATATCTCCAAGTTTCATCACAATCACATAATATTTAATAATAGTACATTCATTTAAAATTAGGCATTTTGACACTATCCGTACAAAAAATACTCCTACCGGCCTCAGGCATAAGTGCGAGTACTACTTGCTTGTTGTTTTTCGTAGTGCGAATTGTAGTTTAACCATTTCTGAAAGGGTAAAGATTTGTAAAGGAGGAGGGGGAGGGGGTAGGCTGTTCGCTAACTCTACTTTTTATAATTATTTAAACAATTTTTTTTTTATGCAAGTTTGCAATTTGGAACGTCATCTTAACATGAATATGGTTAAGTATCTCGAAGAGTAGGATAGTTCTCGGATACATACATATCTACAGTACTGCTTTTAGAATTATTAGGGGAGAGGGGAGAGATGGAGTCTTTTTTTTTGTGAATTGGCATGAAAGATGCTATATCAAGATTAAGACATTTTAGCCATCTGAATAGTAGCAAGAGGAGCAAGGAGCCGTTATTTACATACCAAAATAAGCGCTTGCTACAAAACCCTCTATATTCCGGTTTCATTTTTAAATGAGATCACGTATGGGATGTTTTGAGCACTGTCACTTACGTATAGATTTTATAATATTGTACAATTAGAAGGATTCCAAAAAGATAATAATGTTTTTGTTTTATTTTTTTTAAACAAGTTTCCACACTATGTTTATGCTCTTACCTTGCAAAGGTATGGGGTATATTGTTTTTACCATAACGAAAATATGTAAAACTCTAAGAGATTCCGTACTTACGTGTTTTTCGTTAAAATGGAGAAACTTGAATATCGTGCGGTCATAAAATTCTTCGTTTTGGATTGATTAACCCCTAAGGAAATTCATCCGAAGTTAATAAAAGTTTACGGGGAGTCTGTTCCTTCGATGTCAACCGTCACTAAAAAATTGGCAGTTGAATTTAAACATTGTCGCACGTCCCTCGAAGACGACTCACATGAAGGACAGCCAAAAACCGCAACCACACCGGAAACCATCGAAAAAGTGCATGATATCGTGTTGGACGATAGGTGAATGAAAGTTAGTGATATTACTGAGGGTGTGGGAATATCGAAAGAAAGGGTGCGAAACATCTTGCACAAAGAATTAGAGATGCGAAAGCTCTGCGCAAGATGGGTGCCGCATTTGTTGAATGCCGATCAAAAGCAAATGCGCAAACGATTTTCGCAGCAATCTTTCTCTCTCTCTCTCTCAATTGCCCTAACCTTGTGGGGCATAGCGCGTCAACTGTTCCATGTGGCCCAGTTGACGTTTCTCGGCATAAACTGGTTTCAGAGAATGCAGTTGCCAGCATACACCTCCTGCACATCCATGGCCACGAACGTCGTAGTCAAACATGAGACTGATGCCCCAACACACTGCGCTACCGGTCGCCCCTATTTAATCGGGATCCGATAGATTTTGTGCGGCAATTTGTCACCATGGATGAGACTTGAGTCCACCACTATACGCCAGAAACGAAACAGCAGTCGAAGCAGTGGGTGGAAGCCGGTGGTTCAGCGCCAAAGAAAGCGAAGTCGATCACATCTGCCGGAAAGGTCATCCTGTTAATTGATTACCTTGAAAAAGACAGAACAATAACAGGCGAATATTACTCCAAATTTCTTGACCAGGTGGATGCCAAAATTCGCGAGAAGACGCCTGGCTTGAAGAAGAAACAAATCATCTTTCACCAGGACAACGCACCTGTACACAAGTTTGCATTCGCGATGGGAAAACTGCGGGATTTGGGGTACGATTTGCTCGACCATCTCCCCTATTCTCCCGATTTGACAACCTCAGACTTCCATCTGTTCCCAAACTTGAAGAAATCTGTTTCTGGAAAGCGCTTCGCATCCAATGAAGAAGTTGGGAGGGCCGTAGATGAATATTTTCACAGCCTTTCAGACTCTCACTCCCGGGAAGGAATATTGATGTTGCAGAAACGCTGGACCAAGTGTGTTGAAGTCAAGGGAGATTATGTAGAAAAATAAAATCATTTTTTAACTGAAAATCGCAGTCTTTCACTGTCAGACCGAGAACTTTTCATCTTACCCTCGTATACTTGAAATGTAAAAAAATTATCAGTTACTTAGCTGATGACGTCCTGATCAGTTTATCAATTACATTCATTGGATTTTTCACCAGCTACGACCTTAAGGCTGCTACTAATCTCTTTGTGCGAAAATGTTGCACTGATCTCTATCACGAAAAGTGACAGTGTAAACTTGCACACAGCACATTACCGCAGCGCTCTACACGACACGTGATTTTTCCTTCCACTCAAAAGACCGGTTTTCAAGCGAAATAAAGTGCAAAGTAATTGTTTTCGCGTGAAAATTGCTCATAATGATGTGGAGACTTTTTTCTTTGAATAAAATATGTTAGTACTGAGAGAGCGCAAATTTCTCGTGCGAATGCAAATTTTGACAGTTTTTGTATGAGATTTCGCACGAAAAACTGATCGTAGCACCCAACTTTATATGTAAATTCGTCAATGTTACTCTTGTAGCATGTCATGGGTGATTCTGATTATGTATATATTTTCACCGAGGGTGCGTGATTTAACGAAGGTACATAAACGAAATAAGTGGGCATGTGTATGCTATAAATATCTTCGCATTATTGTGCTCCTCCAGCTACTCCTCCACGAAGAAAAATGGTCGACCGATGAGCGATGGTTTATGGTATCTTCCACAGAAAAAGATCAATCTTAGTGTCACCACCCACTGTCGATCTCGAATTCGAACTCGAACACGAACCTGGTACAAGTGGACCGGTTTTCTTCACATGTATGTGAAGTGTGTGTGTGTCAGAGGACATTTGTACCAGGTTCGTGTTCGAGATCGACAGTGGGTGGTGACACTAACTCTACAAATGAACTATGATGAAAATGAAATGAGCCCGAAACGTACATAACCTTAGACCTGTGCAGACCTAGCATTGAAAGTGTATTCCCCATATGGTTGGTTTGCGCAGAAGTTAGCCGATGAAGCTACGATGAAAAAACATATATAAAGAAGGTGACCGCTATGTGAGACTGGTGATTTTTTTACCACAACTTTATAGGGGAGATGGGATTTTGAATCTTGTCCATTTCCAAAATCAACTAACTAACCCACATCAAAAACATTCGACCAAAATTTCAAGCCCATAGCTCTATAATATGGAAAGTTACTACATGTTTGAGATAACATTTGTAGGAGAGGTAGGCGTTCTTTTGGCCCGATTATGCACATTTTCAATACCAACCAACTAGATTCTTTTATAAACATTTGACCAACATTTTAACTTACTGGCTTTATTTTATCAAAATTCGAAATACATTTGTAGGGGAGGTAGGGGCTCGTTTTGTTGGATCTTGCCTATTTTCAATACCACTGAACTAGATCTTACTACGAACATCCTACCAACTTTTCAACTCGCTAGTGTCTTTCTATTGAAAATTATCATAGTTAAATGTATATTTCATTTTTTGACATTTGTAGGGGAGGTAGGCGTTCCTTTGGTCTGATGCTCATCTTACTAAAACTTAAGCAGCTTCTCATCTGAAGTTTACACGTCAAAAATCAGCTCCTACGTCATTTGGTTCAAGAGTTATAAACAAAACACGTGAAACATATGGTAGTACGCAGCTCTTTGTAAAAAAAAAAGTACCGTTACTTTCCAGCTGATCGATCTTATTTTTACAAGAGAGTATAAAATGACCCTCTCGAGCCATCTATCAAAGTCAGAGCTTTTCACGTTTATTCAATCAATTATTATACATATGTAGCGGAGGCAGGCGTTCTCTTGGCCGGATCTTGCCCATTTTCAATATCAACGACTAGGTCATACTACGAACATTTGACAAAAATTTCAAGCCTCTAGCTTCATTCTATCGAAAGTTATCGTACCTCTTTGTATCGTTTATTTGATGCTATCGTGTTTTGTACTTATGTAAGTCACAAAGAAACGTCGCCATTGTTTTAACCCCTTTATTTTATGTAATAAATCTCGAAAATTGCGGGGGTTGTATTATGTATTCTTTATGCAAGCGTTACCAGAGGGAGAAATGGTGTAAATTTCAAAAGAAAGATGTGGGTAACACTACTGCTACTGTTGTGGAAAGAACCTGTTAATTTAAACATACCACACTATTAAAATGCAAGATGCGTGGGGGGAAATTTTAAGTGTCACAGATACAAGCATCTGTTTATTTCTTTTTGAAATTTTTGGGTATAGTAGCTGATGTACAATGCAGTGACTGCCTACACAGTAACAGTGTTTACTATGGTCGGGTTGTTACTCTAATGGCATTTCGTCTTTCATTTCCATTCTAAAAATTTGTTCACCCTAACTTTCAGTGTTATTAGCGACTTTTCATGTTTCTGAAGAACATGTGTAGGCCTGTATTGTATTAAACTCCAGAATTCACGGCGCCATTGACGACTCTTCCAAAATAGATAAATTGGGGAAATTGCATAATGCTTGATCACTAAAACTAACTCAAATACAAAACCAATACATATATGTATGTACTCAAAAAATAAGATTTGGGGTCAACATTTAACGCAATACTATTCTACCGGTGGGACTGCTGTTTACCAATCATTTTGTTTGATCGTGAAAAAATTGCCTAATATTATATGACATCATTTTCATAGCTGAAAAAAAGCTTTCCAGATTATGTTAGCACTGTGCCGATTTTTTATGTTTTGTAGTTCTCTAAATACAATAAGGTGATTTTATAAATGGACAGAGGGGAGCAAAGTTTGAAGAATATGGTCAGCGCATCTTATCGTTGGGAACGCGATAACTCCGAGTGTCGTCGGATGTTGCGAAACCAACAGACGATTGTTACTATTTTAATTTCTTTATGTTTTTATTCGCAAGCCAATGACCTTTCTCAAATGCGATAAAAATACTGGCTTTTGGCACATACATACATACATTTTTGCAATTTGAATATAAATTATTTTTTATAGAAAATCACATTATATAAAAGTAAATCAATGAAATAAGTTTGATGAGGTAGTTTCTGTATTCTTCTTTAATGTTGTGCTCTTAATAAAAAGTAGAATGAAAAGACTATTTATGTACATATAAGTGTCACCATACACTGTCGAACTCGAACCTGTTACAAATGTCCTCTGCCACACACATACACTTCACATAGGCGGCTATTACACTATAAAAGTTCTTTTACAAATATCTTTTATGAAAGCTATTTTCAAAGAACTTTTATAGTGTAATAGCCGCCTAGGAAAAGATTTGCGACATGGACGTTGCTTGTTTCAACTATTGTACTTTTCTTATATGCTTGCACACCTTCCCCCTTTAGCGGCTAATATCATTCATAAAAGCTCTTTTGAAATATCGTTCGTCAAATATATTTGTAAAAGAACTTTTATAGTGTAATAGTCGCCTTAGGTGTGAAGAAAACCGGTCCACTTGTACTAGGTTCGTGTTCGACAGTGTATGGTGGCACTTAGGCGCGTTTTTTTAACAGCCATTCAGGGCAGAGCAGGTTAAGATCACACAATTACACTAACAATGTGATCTGAGGTGCTCTGGGTAAAACGTCAGTGCAAGAATGTTGCTCCGTTAGTTAGTCTGCGTTCTGAAATGCACGCGGCGCAAGTGTCAAAGGTTTCGGGCAGTTTCAGTTGGGGAAGCACATAAAATTAATTTCCTGTCAATAAAATGTTCGCTTTGTGTCATGATATGGAATAGTAAACATACAAAATAATTTTGCTGCCTAAAGGAATTTTGTCAGATTGTATAGGTACTAAGGATTTAAGTTTTCTCTTGAAATTTGAGTTGACTTTTGAATTCTAACTAAACCAAGACACACTCCCAGTAAAGACATGTCTCGTTTTCGTGTTCGCTACCCTAATTTGCTCTCGATCGTTTTTTTTCGCCGCTTAACCGGCTCTACTCTGCTCTGTACAAAAAAACGCAGCTATTATTATCCACCATCATCATCGTGGCGCAACAACCCGATGTCGGGCTCTGGCCGCCTGGATCGTTATCCTCCAATTATTTCTTGGAAGCGCAGTAGTTACGCGGCGTCAGCATATACTGAGTTCTCCCATCGAGCTCTCGGTCTTCCTGGCAATCTCGCTCCGTCGACTCGTCGTCCGTTCGTTACTTGTTGTACCGTACTCTACTGTTGTACTTGCACTACGCTACTATGCTCATAAAATTTAAACGAATGCGAATTTCGTTTTTAAATTTTGGCAGCGTATTCTTGGATTTTTAAGCTAACAATTGATGCACTAAAAAATTGGATTTTAAAAACCACCTAACGTGGTGGTTGGTGCACTGAAGAAATTCTACACCGATAGGCTGTCTTCACCAAGTGATAGTCTGAATCGCAGTTTGGTGGACGCCCACCTTTTGCAATAGAGGACGTGGTCAATTTTGTTGACGGTACGTGTATGTGGAGATTTCCAAGTCTGTCTATGAATGCGTCGATGTTTTCCGCATGCGGAGGTTACTTTCGTTTCCAACATTCGCATTAAAATCTCCCAGCAGTATCTTAATGTCGTTTTTTGGAAGTGTGTCGAACAGTGTCTCTAACTTCAGTCGGGACGTGCACGTTGATGAGCCAGAGATTAAAAAACCAGTCTTAATGCGAATCGCACACAAGCTTTCATTAATAGGTTTGAAATCAGTAACGTGCGGCTTGAGCTGTTTGCTCACTATGAATGCAACTCCAAACTCCTTGTGACCCGATTTTTTGCTGTGTGCGAATTCTTGTCGTTTATCTTTATCTCGCTGCCAATCCAATTTGTTTCCTGGACTGCAGTTATGCTTAGTTTGAAATTATCAACATGTTGAAGGAGAGCCTTCACGACCCCCGTTTTGTTCAGGGAGCGTACATTCCAGGATCCGGAAAAATTATCCGTTGTGCCAGAGTTCACACAACTATGTTGCAGGTCTGACTACGTAATTCATGACACGTTACTGACCTGAGACGCATAGGTTTGACTAAGCCATTCAGGCTACAGTTATGCTTTCCTTCTTCGTTCACAACCATGGCTTGGGACAGGCTTCGGCGGAGTTATATATTATTATTAACCAACATAATTGCTGCTAAATTTATTAATCATATATGTACCAGTAGTCCAGATGGCGCAACGGTTGGCACGTTAAACTTCTATGCACTCAGCCCGGTTCGATTCCCACTGAATGCGTTCTTCGATAAAAAAAAGGTATTTATGTGTCGGACTATGAGCCTACTCAGCTATCAAATGAGTACCCATTTGAGGTAAATAACTCGGTTGAGCGTGTTGCTGATCACACGCCTCTACACAAAACACAGTCACTTTCTAGAAAATGACACGATGCTAACTCATCTCGAAGCCACAGCCGCATGCTGCTAGCAACATACAACACCTTAAACCGTTTTAATGCTACGTTTAAATGCTAACGAAACGTGAACTAGGCCAGCTCAGGTGTAGTTGACTCGTTATGTCCCACTAGCGGTTTCGGGTGAAGGTTGAGAAGCAGGTGTAAATATGTGTTTCTTCTTTCTCAGACTGAATACACTTATTCCAAGAAAAATTTGAGTGGAAGAAATACACATTTAGTGTTATTACTATCGTATATATTTCTTTCAACATCAAGGTCCCAAAATAATGTTTTGTGTATTTTTTTTTTGACTATATACGTATAAATTGCGTGATTAAAGTTCGCGTGCCTACAACAATAAATCAACGAAAAATATATTTTATTTTTCTAGTTCCCCCTAAAATTTTAGTTCCACACTGAGAAAATAGGTCAAAGATATCGATTGTGGTCGATTAGATTGTTCTATATAGAGCAGGTTGCGTCAGTTATCAAGCAGCGCCAAGCGTAAGTTGTTTATAAAGCGTGGAATACAGAGACCTTTCCCACTGAGTGGAAGGAAGATTTGATCATCAAACTTCCGAAGGGTAGCCTTAAAGACTATAATAATTGGAGAGGCATTTGTGTGCTTCCTGCCGTTGCCAAGATAATAGCTAAATCGTCTTGGAAAGACTAACGGCTCACTGATGAAGAGCAAGAAGGCTTTCGATCTGGAGTCTCCTATGTCGATCACATTAACACCTTGCGAATCATCATCGAGCAATGCGCTGAGTACGGTTCTCCACTTCACTTGCTTTTCATCGATTTCGACAAGGTTTTTGATAGTGTGGACCGGGATTCTACATGGGCGGCCTGGGGCAGAAGAGGCATCCCTGAGAAGCTTGTAGCTATTATTAAGGCAACCTATGATGGCACGAAATGTCGCCTTCTGTATAAAGGTAAGGTGTCGGGAGACTTTGAGATTCGCTGTGGAGTTCGGCAGGGGAGCATCCTCTCATCGATCCTATTCCTCATAGTAATCGGCGATGTGTTGCATGAAGCCCTATCCAGACTAGACAGGGGAATTCGATGGACTTTAACATCTTATCTACAACATCATGACTACACTGACGACATATGCCTACACTCCCACAAAATTATGGATCTGTTCGCAATGGCGTTAGATCTTGAGAGGGAGGCAAACAAGATTGGGCTAAAGATGAATATCAACAAGACCAAGGTTGTTAGCCCGCCATTGCGAAAAAGAAATTCGACACCTATTGCCATCAATATTAATGGGCAGCCTGTGGAGAAGGTGGACAACTTCGTCTACCTGGGTAGCATTGTTGCCGAAAATGGTGGTACGGAGCAGGACATCGCTCGCCGTATCAACCAAGCTAAATGCGCATACGGCATGCTTATCTCAGCATTAAAACCCAGCTGGGCCTATTTCGCTCCCTGGTACTGCCTGTACTTTTGTATGGGAGCAGGAGCAGTACATGGAAAGTTTCCGAAGAGTTACCGGAAAGCTGCAAGTTTTCGTCAACTCATGTCTTCGTCGAATTTTAAAAATGTTTTGGCCCGAAACGGCGTACGGGTCAGATGTCAATCGACGAATCGATACGAAGACGAAAATGGCAGTGGATAGGTCACACATTGCGGAAGGATGATAGCTGCATTGCTTTACATGCCATGAAATGGAACCCCATTTACAACCAAGGTCGACCAAGAAGGGATCCTAAAATTACATGGCGTCGATCTGTGGCAAAAGAGTGTAAGGCGCTGGATAAGTCATTTGGGGAGTTGCGCCCCATTGCCCAGAACAGAGTACGATGGCGCGCAAGAGTGGTTGACACACTTGATCTAGACTGATAAAAAAAGCAGCTATTATTGGTAGGAAACTTCGTGTAGATTATTTTCGCTTTTAATAGTTTTTCCGAAAAACTTAGTAATTTTGAAGTTACATGCAAAAAACTGGAAACAAGAGCGGAATTTCGTGCGGTTTCTTGGAAGTAACACCTCCGCCGAGGGGGAAACATTCGAAAATGGTAGCGCTACTGGAACGCTCCCATTTTTGTTGTTGTGATTCAGTGTAAAATTGGGACAGAATTTGGAGCGCCCTGGTAGGGCAACCAATTTATGAATGCAGGCATTAACCTGGTCGAAGCCAAGATTTCCCTGTCAAATCCATACATCGAATGACTTACCCTCGACTTCAACTGATCTTCTCCACGTGTTTCTAGGACGTCCAACGCGGCGACTGGCATCGGTTCCCTGTGGGTTCCAATCTGTCATTTTACTACGTTGTTAATTGCCTTGAACCCTACAGGGGCATGGGCGCGTCAACATCTCTAGCATTTCTATGCCTTGTTGACGTTGCGATTGCATATCTACTTTTCGGAAGTGCAGTTGCTAGCATGCACCTCCTATCCGCGTCGTCTTTATACTGACAAGCTCGGAGCACTGTGAGAGTTCTTCGGATATTAGTACTCACAGGCAGTTTTTGATCGCGCCGAGATTTACTATGGGGATGACAGAAGTTTACGACGAATACGACGTTTACGACATTGAGCGTGAATCCCCCTATCTCAGATATCAAAGTCGTGCCCATGTGTGTGTCGGCCATTAGAATAGTCATGATGGGACTCAATTGAATAGATTAAAATAATAAAACCTTTACCAGGAATTATTTCCGAGTGAAAACCCAGCCACTGACCTAAAATGTTAATCTTTTACCATTTAATTTTCATATAGATCAATCTCGTACGGCAACACTGCTAGTCAATTCAAACCACTAAACAAGAAAAACGATGACATCATAGTCCGATGGAAGCATCGCGCAGTGTAGATAAACAAATCACAGATGATTTTGGCGACGCAGCATTCGTCTTCTTCTCTCACCAGTGAGTTGGACGAAGGCAGCTGGTTACATAGTATTGTTGACGGATAAGTTACTCTTCCCGTCATCGCTCAATATGAATTTTCCCCACTATTGCGTTCGACAAAACGGCAACGGGGGAATGCATAGTACGAGTGGTTCTAAATTTAAAAATAAACTCTCACTCACCTCCTGCACCAAGCGGAAATGTCTTGTCTGGACTTGTTCAAGTAAATAAATGTTTCCCCGCTTAATTCACCACTATAAGGAAACGACCAGCGTTTCGTTTCGCAATTCACTAATAAGAGCTGTCCTGAACGACTCGGATGCACTACACCACCACAATGTACCGAAAACCCTGCAGGCCGACCACGGCGACACAACGCAAAAATAACGGGAAACCTCTTGACACACGGTTTGGGGAGCGGTAAAGGGATAACAAATAAATTATTCCTGCCGATATCGTTATCTAGTGACAATTTGATAGGAAGCACTCGATTTCTCAGCACAAGCAAGGCACCTCGCAAAACGAACCACGCACAACTCGAACAGCACGGGACGAAAGCACACACCGAACTCGTCACCACCGCAAAAACGTAGAGAAATGAAAACAAAATCAAAATAACGACATACCAGAGGGGGAATGTACACAGAGAGAATTTTCCGATTGCCCGATGAACACTGAGCAAAATTTGTCAGTGTACCGAAATAGCCCATACCCCAAAGACTACGTTTATATCGCGAGACTATATTCATGTTTATAACGTGGAGTTAAAAGGAGTATTAACTAGATCATATTAGATTTAATTCTAATTCGTGGAGTGTTTATCCCGATCGGTAATAAATATGTCAAATGTCAGCAGATGTTGGCTTATCACTTGGGTTTAAAGGCTGGGTTATGGTGTGTGCAACGAACACGGATTCTGGTGTCAAATAAAGTCGAACCAATGGGTGGTATGCATAATAATGAGGATATACTCAAGAGTGAAGTCTATTGAGGACATTCCTGAGTCTGCTATGTTCGGTGAATCGAGTGAAAAAGTTGTATGCATAAAACTACTCTCCGCTCCATAGTGAAAATTGAGTGGAATTCTGTCAACTCAGCTTTACTCCACTCGACTCACTTTATGCATACCACCCAATGTATTTCAGATGGCAATAAGTAAACTCTGCGCAGCAACACGTCGCTAACGGAGACGAGTTAAACTTTGTTGGAATCAACGCGCCGCGAAGTGTCAATTCTTATCTGTTTGTGTTTAAACACTGGGCGATTATTTGTTTTGCTCTAAAACGTGCCATACACACACCGATCGATCGGCCGAACCGTCGCCCGATATCGATATCGGCCGATGGACCGGCCTGTGTATGCACTTATCGTTGACGATTTTTTTAACAGTTCCGTATAATTTTTGATCAGCTGATATTTTGTGGCGATCGAGCGACGCGACGGATCACTCCGTATGAAAAAATTACATACTCTACACATTTTTTTCCGCGGGCCATTTCGCCGATGAAATGCTACTGTCAATTTTTCCATTTCACACAATTTGAGTACCAGGAGTGCGTTCCATAACGTAACTATAGTCAGAGCTGTAGTCAACTCTGACTACTGTCATAGTCAGCTATAGCTATGGGTGTTATGGAACGACAATAGTCGTAAAGTAGCACAAACACCCGCCATCTTTTTCACTAAACACACATTTGCGTCGGTATTTCACTCTCCATGCAAAAATTTGCAACACACAAACACTCTTTCGCCCCAATTTTCCTCAAATTAAATTTAACGTGCTCTAAACTGCATAAAACAATTCAAAATTAATGCAATAATAAAGTAATTTTGCACAACATTGACTGTTTACTGTCAGTTTGCCTTCGTGTGTACGTGTGTGTGATAGCTATCGATAGCTTCCCCTCATGAGCACGAGCTAGAATAGTTGACTACAGAGCTGACTATTGTGTGTTATGGAACGACGATAGTCAACTACAATAGTTGACTATCGGAGTTATGGAACGGCAATAGTCAGTGATAGTTGACTATAGTCAACTATAGTTATGTTATGGAACGCACTCCAGCACTGCCATCTTTACTCTCAGGCCGGAGTGTCAGCTGATTGTCAAAGCACTAACGACATGACAAGCAGTCAACGAAGTGTGAACGCCTGCGGTCGCCCGGTGAAATATCGCGATAATTGTGTGTAAAAGTGAGTTTAGTGCCGGAATTTTAAGTGTAACTAAAAGAAGTGGCTATCAGTGCCGTGTGAAAGTAAAAAAACGTGAAGTGCCGGGAAATATCGAGTGAAATGGTGTATTGAAAAGTGCGAGGTTAGGAAAGTGCGACACGGGAAATTTCGCATTTTTCGTTTATTTTCCGGCAATTCGGGAAGTGTGAATGGTACAGCACTACTCTGGGACGAATCCTCGGGCCGGTGAGTTTAGCGGAAACTCCCGGAAGTGCCCCAAAAAGTGAATTTCAAGTGGTTGTCAAATGACAACATTACAGGTGATTTCCGGCCTTTTCATCGGAATTCATAGGGTAAGTATGCGTTTTTTGTTGCGGTAGAATTTAAGTGGATTGATGCGCCCCAAAGTGTGGATTTTGACCACGATGTTGACGAACCGGACGAAAGTTTCACTGCTAGGCATCTAGTCCTGTCAGCTGCCGTGAAACTTTCGTCTGGCTCGTCAACAACGCGTTTAAAACCCGTATTTTGGGGCGCATCAATTCACTAAAATTTTTGCACAACAAAAAAAGTATAATTACCCTATGAATTCCGATGAAAAGGCCGGAAATCACCAGTAATGTTGTCATTTGACAACCACTTTGAATTCACTTTTTGGGGCACTTCCGGGAGTTTCCGCTGAGCTCACCGGCCCAAGGATTCGTCCCAGAGTAGTGCTGTACCATTCACACTAGCCAAATTACCGGGAAATTAACGAAAAATGCGAAATTTTTCGTGTCGCACTTTCATAACCACACTCATGTCTCGCGCACTTTCGAGCAGTTCATTTTGTTCGGAAGTTCGCGGCACCTTGCGTTTTTTTCACTTCTAAATATCAGTGACAAGCACTACTTTCAACGGGACTTAAAATCGCGTCACTAAAATCACTTTTACGCACGAAAATCGCCAAATTTCAAGAGGTCGACTGCACGCGTTCTTCACTTTGTTTACATATGGTTCACTGCTTGTCATGACGTCATTGCTTTGAAACTCCGGCCTGAGAGTTAAGATGGCGGTGGTACCAGCCTATAAAACGTGCTATACACGCTGCGATCGATCGGCCGATCCGTCGCCCGGTATCGATATCGGCCGATCGATCGGTGTGTGTATGGCACGTTTTAAAGGCTGGTATTCAGATCGCGTAGTCCGGATGGCGCAACGGTTAGCACGTTCGCCTTCAATGCACTGGGCCCCCGTTCGATTCCGGGGATTCACGTGTCGGACTATGAGCCCACTCAGCTGTTAAATGAGTACCCATTATGGGGTAATAACTCGGTTGAGCGTGTTGCTGATCACATACCTCTGCACAAAAACCGTCACGATCTAGAAAATGAGATGATGCTAACTCATCTCGAGGCCGTGGTTCAAATTGGACTGTTGCGCCAGTTATTTATTTATTATTTATTCAGTTCGCGTGAAATTAAAAAATTGACAGCAGCACTTTTCATCGGCGAAATGAATCGTGGAAAAAAGTGTGAAGGTAGTACACAGATCGCGTGAAATGAAATTCAGTTTCCACACAATTTCATGTCTGTTTTTATTGGCGAAAAATTTTGCGATTTTGTATGGGATTTCACGGCACTTTTTATTCCACGTGATCTGAGTACCGGCCTTAACTTTTTAATAGCAAGTGTGCGCCGGCACATACATCATTTTAAGCAAATTAAACGGTTTTTCGTTGGTATGGCACTACAATTTTATGGTTTAGCACCCCTCATTTCTCTGATTGTATCTGTAGTAAGGATTTAAGTTTCTTCTTGAAATTTGAGCTGACGTTTGAATGCTTAACTCACAGAAGAGAGAATTAGAGGAAATGAAAAAGAGCGAGAGAAATGAAGTAATTCGGCACAAGTGAGGAAATAAGAATTGGGATGGAAATTTGACATCTCTTTTGCTTCTATATGGACCGGGCGGGTGTTCCGCGGCAGAGAGACAAAATGGAATGTTATTGTTCACAGAAAAGTAGGAGAGGGGATGACATCTCATTTGCTTCCTGTGCTTCTACATGGAGTGTGCGGGTGTTGCGCAGTGGAGGGCGCGTCTCTCTCTGTTTACTTTTTACTAGTTCGTATGTGGTGGAATTACGTCTAGAATTTAGTGTACAGTAAATGGTGGTTTCATCTCCTTCTATATGTCTCTGTGGCTAAACTAAAGCAAGGCACTTCCAGCAAAGACGTGCTCCGTTTTCGTCTTTACTACTCTAATCTGCTCGTGACCACTATCCACGTCGATTTATAATTATAACATGGGGAAATAAATCTCCCCATTTTCACCGTTCTGTGAAATTAACGTGGTTCAGTGGTGGTCACGCCCAGTCCAAGTATGTTGTTTGGCGGGTATCTTCTGGGAGTGCTGCTGCTACTGGCAGACTAGACGGAAGCGCCCGATGAGGCATCTGCCGGTAGGCGATACCAGATGGTGGGATTCACGGCGTCTGAGCCGAAAAGAAAGGATGATCCGACCCATGACATTAATAAGGGACATATTGGCCTGCTCGGCAACTCAATTCATAAGATAATTTATGCATTCAAAAAGTTATGAAGCATATCATAAAGTCGTAATGTACATGTTTATCCAAAACTGTCAGCTGTGCTTATTGTTTCAGCTGCCAGGGCTAGAGGCTGCGGGTGGGCCTTCTTATTTTTAAATCAGCATGTGGTCACGGCTCCGTCATTTTTTAATTTCGCCCTTTCACTGCTATTACAAGTCGCCGTCTGCTTGATTCAGCTCATCTGGTCGAAGAGTACTTTAAATTGAAAGAGCATAGGCTCGCCGCAGGCATTTTGACATCATTTTCCGGTTTTGATTTTTGTCTGAAACCCTTTTAAACGAATTGACATGCATGAGTTATCATCTGAGCTTTGTTGTTGTGGTAGCGATGCTTCAAATACTGCAGTTCTTGTATCGAGGGGTTAGGCAGCTCTTGGCCGTTGAAAAACGGGTCGTTCCGGTAAGAAGAACTGGCTGCCGCAGGAACGTGTCGTAATAGACAGTACTGTACTGAGCTTTGGTTTTGAATGGTAGTTAAAGCCAAATTTGGCTTCTTTTTGCAGAATAAAACTCTCGTTTACAACCGTTCATTGCGATTTTTTCTTTATTATTTACTCTATTACGACCAATATAACGTCATAGGCTTACAATCTGCCCCAAAATAAAATATTGGGATTTTACAGGACCAAAAACATTCCTAAGGCAATCGTTTCTTAATCAAATTCTCCAATTTTCGTATCCTTCCCCGATCCGCTGAGCTGTCCAATTCGCCGCCCTCAACTCCACTAGTTGTCGCAGATCCAGCACCACTCCTCCGACCGAACAGCATATTGCCCGAAGTACCACCACTGGTTGCACTTTCGACGTCTTTCGATGGTGTCATACGATCTGTCACGCCCGCACCACCTCCGCCTCCCGTGGCACTCTTAAACAATTCCACCAATTGCAATTGATCCACTCG
This sequence comes from Chloromyia formosa, assembly GCA_964017055.1. Classification (NCBI taxonomy): domain Eukaryota; kingdom Metazoa; phylum Arthropoda; class Insecta; order Diptera; family Stratiomyidae; genus Chloromyia; species Chloromyia formosa. The sequence goes on along the minus strand of OZ024815.1, from coordinate 25,663,357 downwards.
CTTCACACCCTTCATGTCCAAGATCTTTTGATACTCGGTCAGTCCGATGTCGGGCAAAAGCTTTAACACTTGCTCGATAAATGTCATGGGCGGCTGGATCGGTGCCATGACCACTTTAATGATCATTTCCGCCCGTGTCATCCCCTTGACGACGACTTTTGTATAACTTGTTGGTGCCTTCCGGTTCACAGTTGATGCAATTGAGGGTAAATCAAAGAGCACTGTCTTCAGACTGTGCGTGTCAAGCAATAATTGCTCGCAGCCGAGAATATTGTGCGTATTGTCGGCGGACGATGCGTTCGTCAAGCGACACTTGAACAGTGTATTTATGTATTTTGGAATGAACGAGTTGACGAATTTCAGGCAGAATTGCGTATAGTATTTGCGCGATGTGGACAAATTGTCGCGTATTATGGGCACGGTGTGCTTAAAGTGTGAGACGATGGAGTTGACGAAGGAACTTTGATCGCCTACGTTGTTGATCGTTTGCCATTGGATCTGGAAAAGGGAAATTCCGGGCATTAGAATTAGGATTAGCGACCCAAGCTAAATTCGAGGCGAGGGGATCAGAATTAGAAACAGTAACCCAACTGACGCTTTCGATAGCCAGGAGGTATCGGCCGCCGCTCTATGATGATTGCATCTAGAGTTCAGGGGTTAATTTTCCCGGCGCGTTGATCAGTCCTCAAGCTTGCTAGTAAAAGACGGATATACGGATAGGTGTTTGCTAGCTACTCCACTATCCAAAATTTATAAGCTAACGAAACGGCAACAGAGCATTGCCAGAGATGTTGGCGCGTCCATGCCCCACAAGAGTGGTAAGGCAATTAGTAGTATAGTAGTAACCTAACTGTGTTACCTTGTTTATGACATGCAGTGCCGGCTCGCAGCCATTTTCCAGATCCTGAACGAGCAACTGAATACTATTCGAGATAATCTTGTGAAAAACGTCCTTTTCTTCGCCCAGATCGATTTTATCCGCATACGCGACATCGATTTTCTCTGTCAGCTTGTCCTCGAGCTGTTGAACCGTCTCCAGACAATATTCGGCCGTTGTTAGAATGCAACAAATGCGGACAAGTTCGTCTTTGGTGAAACTGCGAAATGAGAGAGTGGAGAACTAGTAGATTGGTAAATGAAAAATGCAATTTGAGAACTGACCGTGGCGCCTCGCCCTCCTTGAGGAAATTATGAATCACTTGACCAGCGGCCGTCGATAAATTTTGGAGATTTTCGCGTGTCAGCAACGACATACTGGTACCTGAAGCGACATTACAAGAGATCAGTGAGTTAATTCTACGAAATGCCGCGTGCTGTGCCACCTACCAATTCCCGACTGAACGGTCGTCACTTTTGGCGTCGACGCTTCCAGGATTTTGATTGCATACTCTCTTAGGTACTTTTTGAAGATCATGGCCAAATCGTAGAGGGGCTTCCCATTGCTGAGTTGCGTGCATTGGACCATGCACTTTTTGTAAAAGACGAACAGGTCAGCGCAGCTATGAAGAAAGCATCAAATGGTGCTGCTTGGGTTATGCGGACACATGACTCACCTGGGATACACAATGGATTTGGCCTCGAGCGGATTAAAAGGTTGTTTGCTGGCCTGCACAAATCGTTCAATAAGTTCTGTGAGATTACGATCAATGCTTTCAGTGTAGATGTCCAAATGTGTTTTGAAGCAGATGCCAATTATGTCGATGAACGGACTGTACGACTGTGTAGTGACCGCGTCCTCCTGCGCCACAGCGCCAGGGGAAGGTTCGTTCTCTAGTGTCTGATGCTGTGCTTTTGCGGGTGGTGCGACTGCCGTCGTTATCCCATCCGCGTTCAATGTAACTCCCGTGAAACGTTTCGAGAGCAATTGCTCGAACGCTTGTGTCTTAGATATTGAAAACAGCAACAGCTTGACATCGATTTCATTGCGTCGACGCGCCATGATTTTCGTCAGTTCGTCTCGTGTCAGAATGCAAAATTGCACGGTGACACGTTCCGATACTTCCCAGTCCATGGGAAAGATTCTACCGAATTTTTCCTCAAAGTCAAGCAAATGCCTTTTGAGCCAGGCGTAACGTTTGTCAATTTTATCGAGCCACGCGATATCCTGGTTTTCGTGGAACAGCTGAACGTACTCCTCGAGCTGTAGCGCTGCAGAAAAAGGAAGAGGAATATCGTCAAAGATCGCCAGGAAGAAGTGATAGGACTTTCCCACTCACTCACCTATGAACCACTTGAGCAGATCCCGTCGCACTTTCGGATCAAGCACGGAGACAACCTTGCAGGCGTCCGTCAGCTGGGCTAGGGACATCTTGCTACCGCCGGTTGTAGCCGAAGTCGTCGTGGGCGAGAATGTATTGTGAAAGTCTTTAGTGATTTGGACGGCCAATTGTTGTTGGATCTGGTGCACCTTGTCCGATAGATTCTGCAGTAGAAGGAGGGGGCATTAACTCGGCGGTCTTTCAATCACGCCACACCTGGCAACTCACCCGAATCTGAGGAATGTCAATGTATTCCTGGAAGTGTTGATTCACCTCGGTGATTGCCTGCAGCGGATTTAAAATCTCCCCGTACAGGCGTTTCTCGATCAGCTTGGTGAGACTGTCGATACCACCGACCAGCATATGCAAGTGATTGAGTGCTGTTATGGCCGTGGTAAGGTTTCGTTTTGCCGAGTCCAGTTGCTTGATATCGCGCGTTATTTCTTTCACCATGTCCTCGGTCTTTTCGGCGCGTGTCTTAATTTCCGTAATTTGTGCAAACAGTTGATTGATGACTTTCTGAGCCCCCTCGAGCGCCATGCGCCCGTCCTGGCTGGTGTTTGTCTGTCCGCGTATTACGCTACGAATATTGTCGTCAATGACACTCACCTCGCACTCCATTTTCGAGACGACGTCGTCAATGTTGGACAGCGATTGCTCGTTAGGGAACATCTGATTGATGTAGTCGATGGGATTGAAGTCTGAACTGTCGAGCGGATCGGTGCTTTGTAGCACCTATCGAAAGAAAAGAGTGAAACAATGCGATTTAATTGCCCACTTAACGCATTTTCACACGCACCTGTTCGATGGCATTTTGCACCTGATCGGAAAAGACAATTTTATTAACACGCACGTCATCCGCATCGCAAACAGGCTCGTCCATGGTTGTATGCTTCGCGGGGTACTAGCAATTGCACACGAAACCGTTGCAAACAGAGAATTAGCGTACGGCAACACAAAATCTTTCTTTTTTTCTTCCTTGAGCACGTCGTAATGTACTAGCAACACGAAATCGTGAGGACAAAATGTTGTGACAGTTGACAAACAGGTGATGTATGGAAACGTCAGTCAGTAGTCGCGGTCCTGAAAGCGGATCTGGATTTGGATCTGGAACAGACTATTTCGATTCCCCCACCCCCCGGTTCCAAAAAAAAACTTCTTAATATTACGTTTACACTATCCGCAGATTACTTCATCTGCGCCGGCTGATTTAATCTGGAACTGTCAAATACATACAATTTTAAACTCACCACACCCAGATTAAGCAGCAGATAAAGTAATCTTGTCTTTCTTTTTTTTCTAGATTTTTCAATGGACGCGAGTTAAAAGTAAAAAAAAAAATAACCCGGCCCCGGAAACTAAAAGATTGCCAAACAAGATCTCAAATAAATGAATTGAACTTTTTTTCTGAACGCGGCCAATTTAAAACCAACTCCGAGAATACACCTACGGTCGACAACAAACCGCAAACAAGTGGCGCTAGCGGTAACTTCCAAGCAGCTAACCTACAAAATTAAGAAGCGGCTCCGAGCGTCTGATTTCCGTGAAAATAAATTGCAGGCGCAATGCACAAAGACGACGATTATAGTGGAACTGTCCTGACGCAGCCTCTATCCATTGGGTAAGTTATCCATCAATGCTCTTTCGATGGCGAGGTAAATTCACAGACATCTTACAGGGAACTGATTGAAAATGGTACTCAATTCGAGATCAACACAAATTTCGATGACAATTTGCCCTCTGAACTGTTTGATGACATCGATATTGGCGACTCGGACGACGAGGATGAGCAAAATCGTCAGGTACTTGTATCCCCGTGGGAGGCCACATTCGACGAACTCCGGAAACAAATGACTCAAATTAACGAATTCATTTACAAACGGACCACACAGGAGGGTGTGGAGGAATGTGGCAAAATTCCTGAAAATGGACGGATTGTAATCACCTACACCGCATATTGGGAGGGCGAGATTGCTCCTTTCGATTCTTCCTTCATGCGCGGCGACTCCCTAACATTCTTCTGTGGCAAGGGCCAAGTTCTCCCGGGGCTGGAGGCTGCTGTCAAGACCATGTTCAAAGGAGAGGAGGCGCAATTTGTAATCTCGTATCACCTGCTTTTCCGCGAGATGGGGTGCCCACCACGGGTCAAGCCCAAGGCCGATGGCCTCTTTATCATCAAAGTAGTCGACTTTTCCGACATAGGCGATGAAAACGCTATTGATAAAGTCCCGGAGGAGGATCGTAATAAATTTTCGGTAATTTACGATCGTGTCAAGGAGGTCCACCTCAAGGGATTGGACTTTTTCAAACAGGGCAATATGCACTGTGCAATTCGAGCGTTCCACAGAGCCGTGAATGCTCTTCAGTTTAGCAGGCTGAGCAATGAATGCGAGCAAAACGAGCAGCAGGAGTTCATGATCAAGTTGTATATCAATCTGGCCGTTTGCTACAATCGTCTGAATCTCCCCCAGAAGGCGTGTAGCATGTGCAATGAACTACGCCGTTTGACGAATATCAATGAAAACTGCAAGGCACTGTTCCAGGAAGGTCGCGCTCTCCTTATGATCGGCGATTATGAAAGGGCTCGCAATCGACTGCAGAGAGCCCAACAGTTGCAACCGAATAACGCAGAAATTATCAAAGAACTGAAGCTGCTTAATACCAAGTATCAATCCTTCAAAGAGAACGAGAAGAATCTATGGAAAAAAGCCATGGGCTTGGCCGAAGAGTCCAAGTCTGAAGAGAAGGCAAACGTTGAACATATCGATGAATTTAGAAAGGAAATTAAAAAGTTCCTTCGTGAATTCAGGGATAACGCGAAGAATAAGGATTTGACATTGCCAGATGGATTGTCGTCGGAGGAGGTGGATTGTGTCGGCACACTGGCCAAAGAGCTGGATTTGAAACTGACAATTAGTGACTTAGGCGGCCAAAGGTCCTACGTCATTGCTAGAAATAAGAAAGTTTAAGTAAAAAAATGGTATATCTCATAAATATGACTTTGTTATGATTCAATACAAACGAAAAGAATAAAATTCACGAATTTCTGTTTATAATAATTTATTGGGTCTCTTATTTTTGTACCCTTCACTGAAAGGGTATACATATTTACTTTGTCACCGTTTGCAACGCAGAGAAGGAAGTATCTCTGACCATGTGAAGTATATGATGCATATTCTTGGACAGCATATTGAGGTAAGTCGATCTAGCTATGTTCGTCTCTTCCTTTGTAACTTACTTTCTCCGTTTAGAGCTGTTAAATTGAAACTGCATAAATCTGCATAGTAGCCTACAGTAGAAAGCACGCTACTACTGTAAATATGTATGTCGGAACCATCAGAATCCGACGACTATATTATATAGCTGCTATAGGAACGATCAGTCCAAAAGTATTTGTGAGAAACTATTTTGTTTCTAAAGATTTCTTGACCAATTTTTATATTAATTATATAATATGTATGTACCTATATATAGGTATATTGGGGCGACTGGTAGCGCAATGTGTTGAGGCATGTCTGACTACCGGCGTTTCGGGTTCGAATCCTGTCCACGACGACGTTCGTGGTCATGGATGTTTGTGTTACCTTCCCCCTGTGATGCGGGGCGTAATAATAAGCCACAACATTTCTTGACTTGTCGCAAATAGGCAGCTAAATGGGGGAGCAGGATGTGTGTGCTGGCAACTGCATTCTCCGAAAACAGTTTATGCCAATGAAACGTCGACTGGGCCACATGGAGCAGTTGACGCGCTATGCCCCACAAGGGGCTAGGGCAATTGAGTAGTAGTAGTAAACCATATTCCCATATTTGGTTTGAAATGGGAACACTATTTCACACATCTCCCACAGGAACGGTGGAATCGAAAGATGTTCTACTGTTAATTTTAAGATTGTTTTATCGTGAAATTCTAGGGCAAAGATGTTGTGATTTTTTTTCGATTTTCCTTACCCGGCTGCAGACATTTTAATTGTTATTGCTTAAAAACAAGCTTGTTATTGAAGAACTGTGAATGGTAATACTACTTTGCCTTAACTCCTAGTGGGACATAGCGCGTCAATGACGTTAGCATAGACATAGAAGATTTCGGATGAAGTAACTTGCTAGCATATACATCCTTTTTTAGTCGGTTTGTACAACATATCGGCGAAGGGAAAGGCCGTGTCATTATTCTTACGCCCCACACCACAGGGAGAAATGTTTACCCCAACCAAATAATCACACCGCCATGATTGGCGGTATGACTTAGTTAACAATGTCCAAAGACCACTGCCGTTCCAGGGGGCGCCCACGAGGAGGACTGGAAGAGGATTTGTCATGCGATACGTTTATATCGTCGAGAGCTAGATCGATTTAGTTAGATCTCGAAGATAGTCCCGCGATATAAACGTAGTGATTAACAATGGGTAATTTTTTACGGCCAATGGTTTCGTAGAAAGCCAAAGCATTAAAAAATAAATAAATAACTGGCGCAACAGTCCAATTTGAACCATGGCCTCGAGATGTGTTAGCATCATCTCATTTTCTAGATCGTGACGGTATATCTTGTGCAGAGGTGTGTGATCAGCAACACGCTCAACCGAGTTATTTACCCCATAAATAGGTACTCATTTAACAGCTGAGTGGGCTCATAGTACGACACGTAAATCCCCCTTTTTATCGAAAACTACCGGATTCAGTATGAATCGATCCGGGGCCCAGTGCGTAGAAGGCGAACGTACTAACTGTTGCACCATCCGGACTACAAGAAAGCCAAAGCATTACTTGGTAAATAAATTATAAGATTTACCAAGATACTAATGTAGTTTAGATGCTATTTACTAGAATTTTACATTTATGTGACTATTCTATTCTATACTCACTCGTTATTACTGATAAATAAACCGGCATCAAATTCGGTATTATACAGTACTGGTATTTCTGGCTACTTGTTTAGTTAACGCTAATACTCAATGTTTATTCGGCAGTACCAGTACCGGAGAAAAGGACTGTATGTGATGTTCGCTAACCAACCCGGAACAGTTACAAAGTAGGGTATATAAATCACACTTATATAGATAGCATAATGCAAACTTGTTAAGTTCATACTTGGGTCCAAAGCACGGGATCTGACCAAATCAGTTGATCTAAAAATGTCAGATACATACAAATGTGAGCATCAGATCAAGTATTTTGGCTGCAAGTATGAACCTTATATTAGGGTGAATTTTTTCTATGTCCAATGTCTTTTAACTAAAAGACTACCGGTAGTGGAACCAGATAATTAATTTACCAGTATGGTTTTTGCTTGGCTTCGTGTGTTGTCTCAAAACAGCGAATAAACCTTTCAGCACTGCTCAATTGAACCATGTAAAAATACCTTTACGATCAGTTCACTACGAGAATACTACTTCTGGATTTGTTTACATTCAGTCAGCTGAGTTTTGCAATTTTGACATTGTGTTCCACAAGTTTTAGGCTATCACCTCATTTGAAAATGAACCTTTCTTTGAGCAACTTTCTTAGAAAAACAATCACTAACAATGGAATATGTAAAAATAACATCCGTTGCGTCAGCTATGTACAAGGCCAGGAGCCGGAACCCAAAATTCGAGAATATTTCTACTACATCGACCATGAAGGAATGGTAAGCAAATAATAAGGGGATTCATACTCACGTCGTAAGTGTCGTATTTGTCGTAAAGTTGTAAACTTCTGTCATTTTACTACGGAGATGACAGAAGTTTACGACGAATACCACGTTTACGGCTTTTACGACACTGGAGCGTGAATCCCCCTAGTGTAATATGCATTGCGTACTTATTCCAATTGTATATCTCATTCTTAAGCTTGTTGTTGTTGTTGTAGTAGCAACACCTACTGGCGTTGAAGGGGTTTGGCAGCACTTGGCCGTTGCTAATGAACGGGTCGTTGCGTAGATCCGTCTACCGTAGGAGCGGTCCTTAAGCTTCGGATTGCCCGCTGTTTAATTTGTATTCGAATTTAAAAATTGGAGAAAGTGTGATTCTCAAATTTTTTTATTCGCCAGCTTTTAGATTTTTCGTCACTTTCACTATGGCTGCTTAAATCGAATACGCTGTCCTATACAATTAAGTTAACTTTGTTCCACATAATCCTTCTGTATCTTTCTCGCTTATGCCATTTATAAATGATAAGATTACCCCTTGTAAATATTTCTGCAAATGAGGGAAGCTTTCTTGACCGGCGTGCTTAAGAACGGTTCTAATAGCCCCCACATACGATCCAATCCGTTGTCAGATCGATCTGACGATGGATCGCACCGTCTATGGTGGGTCTAAGCTATTCACTACAATTTCTTAATTTGAGAAATACTAACAGAAAATTACCAACTACGACAACTTTTGTCAGACCCTTCGCATAAACAATCTATTGAACAAGAAGCATACTCGTGTATTGTATCTTCTATGTCCAATTTTCTAGTAGTCTCACTTCCTATTAATATTGTTGCCAATGCATGCAAACGACCATGTTTCATCATATAGTGAAAATAATAATAATTTTTAGTTGCAATTGCAATTGCGATAGTGAGATTTGGGACCGATTCTTGGACATGTTTCATTAATTTCAGAGCATTTAGTGCAGTTTTCATCTTTTGAGGAACCACTTCTAAAAAATAGCATTGACTCGGTGAAAAAATTTTGCCCATTATACATCCACGAAGTCACCATCTTATACCCCACATACACGGAGCGATCCGTTGCCCGATCGATCGGCCGATGGATCGCCACATAATCTGATCAAAATTATATGGAATTGTCAAAAAAATCGTCAGCGATAACTCTACCTACACCGTGTCAATTCTCTGCGTTAATTTAATACATAACAACTGGTTTACGGGAATAAACCAAAATCGCGTTTAATTACAATTCAAACCTGAATCCATTGAACCTCACTCTTAACAAAAAATCTTTTGTAGCTTTTTTTAGACGATGCCAAAATGAAGAATTTTACATCATGCTTTAAGGAAAAGAAGTTTCTACAGTTTTTCTTCACTCGGATCCGTTTGAATTCGACCGAACGCTATCGGGACGATTTCCCATTTATTTCGCCGTGTGGACGTGAAAGAAACTTTATACGTTGTGATGATCTCCCCATCGTTTACACACATATTTTAGTCGATGATACAGGTATGAATGCATATTTGCCCACACTCTATTAGTAATCAGTGTTTATCTTTTTCATCTTTACATATTGCTAACAGGCAAAGAAAAATTATCATATGCACATGGGGCGGATCTCCTTACCGTAGACTACCAACCCGACAAAATTTACATGTCACCGGAAAGCGGTAGAGTTTATCACCCGGCATGGGATCGCGTTGGCAATATTGGCCTGATACGGTCGAAACTTGCAATTGAGTTGAGTAAACACTTTGAATTCGCCGATGGAGAACTTCAACCGCCGACACATTTTATATGGAACGGAGTAAAGCTAACCTTGGACAGAGATTGGGTAAAGGACACAATACTCGCGAATAGATTGGTCCACGAAATAAAAACCTGAGTGAGTTTTAAATTTCTTTAATAAAAACTTAAAACGACTATTGACTATTAAAGTTAGATTTTGTGACATGTTTTTGTGAGTTTAGATCAATTTGTGTTGTGGTCCCGCAGCACGATACGGTCGTGGCTTCAACATTCCTTGCTAAGTGGCTTGAACTCGCCCTCTTTTACCCATGACAGTCCAGTTGTTGGCGAGGAAGGACATATTTCTTTATTTTTCCTGAGATTTTGCAGCACCGGTCCGTGGATATCATTATCGAACTTTTCAAACGAAATGTAGTGGATGTCGTCGGTGGGCGGTGGATCGTAGATTCGCTCGACACTTGCCGTAACACATTCCTTGACTTTTGCAATAAACTCTGCCTTGTTTTGTGATAGTAGATCGGCCGCCGTTTGATTCGGAAGCTTGTTTTCCAGTGATTGGCAGCAATCTTGTGGGTTTGTAAAAATAAACTGCAAAAATTTTAAAATTTGCCAAATATGATTCTTTCCTTCGGTCCACGTAGGAAACGCGCCTGATATGTCAAGAGTACAAGTGTAGGGGCAAATCAGAGGATGAAAGATTTCGTTTTGAAAGATTATTGTCTGCAAGTTAACAATTAGTCATGTTGGGTATTTATCACAAATATAAGCATTGTACTTACCGGTGGTTTTTTGTCAGTCGGAAAGTTGTCAGGCAAAGATATGTTAAATCGAAAGACTCCGTCTTTGTAGTAACCTTCTCGGACAAATATTACTCCAAACCACACTGAAATACGTCGATGATTATCATTGGTGTTTCTCCTTTAATATAAACTTACGAAATGAGTTGTCCCTGGAAGGTATCACGTAAACTCCAGCAGTATCTTCAGATTGAATCATTTGGCTGAAAGAATATCATAATTAGAGAAAGCCAATACGAAAGGAAACAAACGCACTATTCTGCGAGTATTTTGTATTCCTGATGGATAGTTGTTAACAATTTCTCCGTATTCACGTTTGTATCGAGCGTCATGTTGGTGTAGATAAGAATTTAAAAAGAATTGCAAAAGAAGTTACACAGCGTAAATAACAAAATAAATTATCAGCACTGCTACGAACTATGGACACCTAAAACATCGTTTGACAGAATCGCTTATGGCACTTATCAGCTGTTGCTCCGTGGCTGTGTGTGAATCATAGATATATATTGAACAGATAGGAATTAGGCACAGAGTGGGGATAACAATTTGAATATCGAGTTTGACATATTCGCGTCTGCGCAGTGAAATATTACGTTTACACTATACGCAGATTACTTCATCAGCGGCGTAATCTGGGTGTGGTGAGTTCAAAATTGTATGTATTTGACAGTCGCAGATTATCTCAGCTGGCGCAGATGAAGTAATCTGGGGATAAACGTAATGAGTGCGTTCAGAAGGTGGCAAAAGAGCAGAAACCGCTCGCGAGTCTGCACCTGCTGAACGCTACTTCACCAGCTGACAAATCGACCAGCTGAAAGCTGACGATGACAATTTTAGACGTCAAGTGCCGAAAAGTGGAGAATACATGAATCCCACGCTGTCCATTACAAAAATCACGAACAACGAGAAAACAAATTCAAAAGCACCCGAAAACCAAAGAACTAGAAGCCGAAAACGGCGAAAACACAACAACCAATTTGATAACTGTCAAAACTCGGAAACTCGCAACATGAGCGTGAGGTTGAAAAAGAAAAAGAAGAACCTGAGCACTGAGCACTGATCAGTGAGCAGAAATATTTCTTGCTCGGTGAAATTTGATCATGCTCACCCGAGCAAAAGTTGCTCAGTCACTTCTGAACCCGCTCGTTCTGAACATGTTCGCTGAGCGGAAGTTGCTCAGTTCCTTCTGAACGCACACAATAAAACACGCACAACACGTATTAACATTTGGCCAGGGACTCGAAGAGCTAGAAGCCAAATGCTTCGTAAATGTCAAAATTGTGGATGAGTGGCCGATGGTGTCACGACATTTACCGAACGTATAGCGACCGCGTGCAAATGGGTAGCAGAGCGCATGCGCGAGTTGGTTCGAAAATAACCTGAAGTACAGAGTGGGGATAGTATAATTACAGATCTGTTCAATGTGGGCTCAGAAGGTGGAACCGTTCCGGAATGATGGGGTAAATTTCCCCTGCCTAGCTGAATATGTTCCGATTTAAAAAAAAAAAATAAATAACTGGCGCAACAGTCCCATTTGAACCATGGCCTCGAGATAAGTTAGCATCATCTCATTTTCTAGATCATGACGGTCTTGTGCAGAGGTGTGTGATCAGCAACACGCTCAACCGAGTTATTTACACCATAAATGGGTACTCATTTAACAGCTGAGTGGGCTCATAGTCCGACACGTAAATCCCCTCTTTTATCGATAACTACCGCATTCAGTAGGAGTCGAACCGGGGCCCAGTGCGTAGAAAGCGAACTTGCTAACCGTTGCGCCATCCGGACTACTATTTTCCGAGTAGAAAATTTTGCTGCTCTGTTTGCAGAGCATGTTGCGGCAATCATTTTGACAGTTCACAGGTGATATCTACGTTGTTGCTTTTGTAAACACACATGCAAAATTGTGTAAAGGAAAGTTCGGGAAAAGTCTAAAAATTTCACAACTGTCCGATTTTTTGTCACTTACCGCTCGCGTCGTCCAAAAACTCCCAAATTTTGCAAAAAAAAAAAATTTTTTTATTTTTTTTATTTTTTTTTGCCCTTCACGAATGTGATAGGGTTGAAATCGGACTACTCTATCATAAGAACGACCGTTCCAAAAGCAAGTTTTGTTAGGAAAACTCTTTTATTTCTGAAGATATCTTTTCCAAATTTCATATTATTCAATCATATTTATCACCAAATCACATTCCTAAATTTGGTTGAAATTGGCCCGCTCATATACCTCTCATAAGAACAGTGGAATCGGAACAAGTTTTAATACTAATTTCAAGGTGGCAAATGCTTCATAAATAAAAATGAAGGCATGGTACCCTTCACAGAGGGTATATTATATCTTCGGCAAGCTTGTTCTTTTTATTTCTTATTTTTTTAAATTTTAAAATTTTTTTTTCCATTTTTTTTAATTCTTTTTAACATTATTTTTTTGATTTTTTTTTGTGTTTATGATTTATACTGAATGTTTGATATGTTTAAAACTGATCAAAACGCTGTTACATGCAGAGTTGGTTGCAATACCCTAAAGGTGGCCACCCATTGACGAGCACAACCACGACCAAACTTCCATCGAACCATCAATTTCAAAGGACGTGTGGAAAAAAAATTCCCCCTATTTCCACCGTTCTATGATATTTGATGGTTCGATGGAAGTTTGGTCGTGGTTGTGCTCGTTCATCAGTGGCGACTTTAAGCGCGATGCCAACGGAGTCCTCGCAAAGGGACTTTCGAATATTGCAATTTTCCATGCCTTCAATATACCAAACATTCAGTAAAAATGATTAAAAAAAATAAAATAAAAAAAAACTTGCAAATTCTAGACTTTTAGAGTGACGCGAGTGAAAAGTAACAAAAATCCGAGTGAAAATTGAATTCTCCTGCCCGCGCCCCGGTAACTGCATTTGTAAAATTGTGCCTGCATAACTGTAATGCCTGCTACAGACAATGGCTCAGCCCCGGCCATTCGGGGCTGTCGCTATTGTTTGGACGGGCGGATGGCGTTTAGTGGCCAATGCCGCGTAACCGTCATTTCTGTGAACAGCGATGGGCCATCGGATGGCCACAAATGGCTTCGAGAGTCATTTTCCTCCACGCGATGGCCCATCGCGTACACAACTTTGAACAGCTAATTTAAGTTGATAGGCCACTACACAATTATCGGAATGCTACTATCACCGACCTTCTTTCGTACGCGATCCGTTTAATTATAGCTGCCGTGACGCATAGAGCGACAGCTTTCAATTTCAATGGCCCACTATACGCAATTTCCTGATGGCCCATCGAAGACCATTGTGTGGACAGAAAATTTTTGAATTGACCTTTGGTGCGTGGTGGCGACCATCAAATCATCATCGCGATGGACCACTGTCTGCAGCATGCATAACAGGTTGGTAACGCAAGAAACCAGCGTGAGCCTAGTAAATATTCTCTAGTTTACTCTGCTCAACCCATGTTACTTGAATTAAAAAGCCAGCTAATCACATTACCCGACTTCTAACCGCTATCACGCACCGGCCCAAACCTCTTATGACCACAGAATATACACACGCGGATGGTCTATGGGTCTCATCCTATATTCGATGTTCATTCTTTCCGCAACCTCCAACCTGTGTTTAAATAAAAACATAGTCCAACCGACAGATTTTGGCGCATAAAAATGAGTCACGATGGAAAAAAATTAAGTCGTTCGGAATACAGAAAAAAGGCGGCGGAAAAAATCGAAAAAGAGAAAAAAGTCTTGGCAAAAAACAAAACGTGCACGTACTGACATATCTATTATATTTTATTATGTAGCCTGGGATCTGGGTACATGGTTCAAGAATAGAAGGCTACGCAAAGAAGCGTGCAGCATTTTCCTTCTCTCTGCGCATGGCGTCATAGTTTCAATTTTTCATATGCGAGCGTTGCATTTTGGTATAAAATTCCCTGATTTTTTTTAAAGAAAAATTCCATTAAAATCCACAATTTTATTCCGATTTTGATGAAACATCGAACACTCAACCTTTTGGGGAATAAGGTGAGTCACTGTCTACATGGGATTTTTAAAAATCACTCCCAAAGGGTGTTGGGAGTGGTTTTTAAAAATCCCACTCCTTAAAAGCAATTCACAGTTTTACTTACAGTTTTACTTTGATCTCGATTAAATTTTTAAAATGGGACCTTCAGAATAAGTGCAAGGGGACTGTTTACCCGTGATTTATTGTATATATACAGGACTACTGGTAAATCGACGCGTTCCTTGTAACACGTTATAATATAGCGAAAATGCAACAAAATAAAGCCGCAAATATTCTACCGACTTTCCGTGGCTATTGAAATATTTGAATTTTTAGGTTTAAAAAAAAACACAGATTTAGCCATTTAAAATAAAATAAGAATTAAAAAAAACTACCAATTTTTTTTCTCTTATCCAAAACAGATATTTCTCAATCATTCAAAGTTTAAAAAATAGTTCTCATCTCAAAATTTTCAAATTTTTACTCAAAGTAATCTATTTCTATTGAAATATTTTGTATTTCTGGATAACAAATTCATCACCAAAAGGCGTTTAATGGGGTATGGGGCTACAAACGGACGAACGCAGTATATGCAATTAAATTATTTCCCGTTTTAGCAGATTATGCGAATGGCAGCAATTATGATTTTGAACATATATGGCGAATTCCGTTTTGACATTCCCTTCCAAAAGTCCTGCGAATGTTTTTACTGTTGTAGATGTTGTACACATGCATACGAGTATTTTGTGTTTGTCGCAATTGTGGCTTCAAAGGTTTGTAGTACAATAAAAACAAAACCCTTATGAAATCAGTCAAACGTCCGTCTGTCAACGGGAGGGGGGGGGGGGGGGGGGTGGTCCCCATAGAGGGGAAATGAAGGTCGATTTTTTTTTATTTGGTATAGGCAAGTGGGGTGTCGTAAGAAAGGTAATGTTGAGTACATTTCATTTAAATTTTAAGAAAGGGGAACAGTGGGGGAGGAGAAAATACGAGATGGTTTCACCCCCTTGGATTTCGAGACCGTTACACTTTTACACTGGCACTACTCACACGGGGATACTCAAAACAGCGAGCGACTGGGCTAACCGGCCACTAAGAGATCTGACATGTGTAATCAGACGGTGGCACTCATACGGAGATATTCCAGTCCAGTCACGGATACTCGGCAAATGCGCGACCGATGGCTAGGAGATTCGACATGCTAGTCTGCGAGCTGCGTAGTCGCCCAGTCACCTGGTTGTGCACGTCGTTTGAGTGAAGTGGTCATTGTGCACGGCTGTAGCTTGCTGATTTGCGCGGGCGGGTGTGTACATGTTGAGATGTTGATAGCGATAAAGGTTGCAGTTGTGGACGGTAAGGAAAAGATGGTTTTCGGATTGCTTATGGATGTGCGGGGTCGGCTTGTTTGGGGTATTACCATTGTACATGTCGCTGCCGTATATTAGTCCTGGCTATGAACGAAAAATATGAAAAATAAATAAAGAACTACCAGTTCAGGGCTCACCTCACAATAAAGGAGTTCGCTTCGCAGTTAATTTCGCACCCATTTACTTTAAAATCCAAAACTATGAGTGATCAGGAGTTTAATGTAAAATTAGTGGCGGAAGTAGAAAAATTCCCTGAATTATATAATTTTAAATTAAGAGGTTATTCCAGGAAATATGTGACGGAGAAGGCCTGGAATGAAGTAGCAAAGGTAGTTCAGATTTCAAATGAGTAAAAAATGGCACCATCAATTGCAACAATGCACTATTTAAAAAAAGGAACATTCCTACTTGACCGGGCGAAGCGTAAGGACACATACGTACACACGCGCTCGGTGGCCGTGATCGTTCGGTCACCGCTCTACGATACTAATCTAGAGCTCGGAGATCAAATTTCGGCGCGATCAAAAACCGCCTGAACAGAACTGTCACAGTGCTCCGAGCTTGTCATTATAAAGACGGCGCGGATAGTAGGTGCATGCTAGCAACTGCACTTCCGAAAAGTAGATATGCTATTGAAACGTCAACAAAGCATAGAAATGCTAGAGATGTTGACGCGCCCATGCCCCTGGAGGGTCAAGGCAATTAGAGAGAGAGAGAGAGGCGCTCCTTTAGCTGGATCACGTCTATTTTCAATACCAACCAACAAGATCTACTGTACAGGTGCAAATCCAGGTCTCCATGAAGCTGTTGGCGACTCCCTAACATTTGAAGCTTCCCGTTTTAAAATTATTACTTTGAGAGGTGAGAGATGGAGTCTTTATGAATTGACATCTATAATACTATATCATGGGTAAGACATTTTAATTAAGGTGTTTTATTCACCTGAATCGTACCAAGAAGAACGAGGAGCCGATATTTACATACCAGAATAAGCACTTGCTACAAACCCTCGGATTGCGGGCGTAGACCTCTATATTCCGGTTTTATTTACATTTAAAATGACTGTAACAGCTCGACATTAAAAGAACAGGATAACGAGTTGTTAACACATTTAGCCACAAACACATATTAAATACGAATACTTCGACACGAATTATTCGGGGCGTATTTGCGTTGGTTTGAGCTTAAGGAGCTTCGTTCCGATTCCGTTTCGTCGATCCGTCTGTCAAATTTGTATTAAATCTCATTCACAATAACGTAATGACGGAACGGCACGGAGCTATCTGGTCAGCCCTTAACTCTAGCAGAAATACATGCGATTCCGTGACACCGCATTCGAACAAGTGGTAATAGCTACTCGGACTAACAGATGAGTGATACCAATTCCGATTACCGAAGTCGTGCTTTGTGGAAATCGCTGGAAGTAGCCCCTACACCCTACATCTCAGGGATGCTCATCACCATGGAAATGAACTTGACAGTTGCGTACTAGACATATTTTATGCTTTGTCTAGGATTTGTGAATTGAAGCGAAACAATTCAACAATTCACTGAGAATGTGCATCAAGGTCTCGTCAATCGACACGGGACAGATTATGTTGTATGAGGCAGCGGAGGCAACGTTGGGTGATTAAATTAAGCGAAGGAAAGTCTGTTCACTCTGAGGGTGGAAAGCCACCACTGTAAAGGATATCTAACTAGCTAATGAAAAGACATGGTCTATCCACGTTTGACCCATTATCTGTACATGCACCATTTCCTGTAGTAGTTTGAGCCTGAGGTACAACAATAATTCAGATACATCTATGCTCACGATTAAATAATGTTATAGATAAGCATTTACCTTCTGTAATGTTTTTTTTTTATTAAAACCAGAACCGTTGCTAAAAATACTAATACCACTTCTATATATTTCCGACAGTGAGAAGTAATACAAATTAATTTTTGAATTAGCTGAGAATATTGAAAGTTTCACCCAAAGGAACTAGGAAAAAATTGCAAACAAGCTGGATTTTTTTGTGAAGCTTTCTAATAGCGTCCCAATCAACCTCTGAAAAGTACCAATTGAAGCCAATGACAGAAAAAAAATTTATAGGGATGAAATGGGGCTATATTTCTGCGATTTTCTCGAAAAATGTCAATTTTTCAACAAAAATCAAAACAACCAAATTTGTAGCTTGTATAATTTACTACAAAAATAGCTTACAATTTGTATTCCTAAGATCAACCGTTATCGAGATACAGGCCGTACAAGCAATAAGTGCACTCCACTAAATGATGTTTAAAGTATTCAAAACAACATTCAAACACTTTGAAATAAACATCATTTAGTGGGGTGCACTTATTGTTTGTATGGCCTGTATCTCGATAACGGTTGATCTTAGGAATACAAATTGTATGCCATTTTGTAGTAAATTTTACAAACTACAAATTTGATCCTTAATGGTTTTATTGAAAAATGAATATTTCTCGAAAAATTCGCGGAAAACATCATATAACGCCCTTTTAACCCCTATAAAAAATGTTCTGTCATCGATTTCAATTGATACTTTTGAGAGGTTGATTGGGACGCTATTAGAAGGCTTCACAAAAAATTCTGCTTGTTTGCAATTTTTATCTAGCTTTATGTATTATATTCCTGGGCTAAATATCGGATCGGAAGTGATTTTCTATGAACCCTAAATAGAAAATCGCGTGTTTTTACTCCATAACAATCCTTGTTCTTCAAAAACTACTGAACGGATTAAAATGATTGGTTTTGTTACATAATAATAATACATAAATAGAAAGAAAGAAAGGTTTTCAGGGGATCTTTTCTAAATAAAAATTGTTAATAGTGCTATAAACAACATTTAAACGAAAAAAAAAGTATGAACAAATATTTAATTTTTTTGTAAATTGCCGCAAAATATGCCTGAAGCTGACCAGGCGAAGGCGGGAGTAAAAAAATGAAATCATAGAAATATACTATTATTTACTTTTTCTTTGATAATATCAAGATCCTGTGTATTTAACGTAGCTGTGCTCATGAAAACAATAACAAGCTAATCGAAAGCTGAATTTTGTTATTCCCATAGACTCACTTGTATAATTTCAAGGTAAATTTAGCATCTTATGTTGACCGTGCTTTTGCCTATACATAAATAATTGTTTGTCCACACGTGTTTTTGTTGGAAAGTGGAGCTTTTCTCCCCTACGGACCGATTTATCAACAAACACGTGGGGCCCCTTTTCAGGAAAGCATGTTACCGGATTGAACGACGATTGCATTGCCTTCGTATGTCCTTATGGCAACATCTATTGTGGGTACCACGAAGCTGTCGTCGTTCTTGTCTCAATGGAGCATCGCTTATCCCAGTTTCGACTGAAACGCTGCTGAAGAAAGTTGAAACTCGTGGTAGTGAGTCGTGTCCTTTACTTCCTGTTCCTACTTTGTTCTGGGCTCAGTTGTTTGTCTGAATCTATTCAGATGCATATAGTTCCTGCATCCCTGGAATTCGGTTATGACTTTTCTTTTTTGTCGGTTAAGTGAACGGTTCGAACGGTGAGTGGGTGAAGTGCTTAGGCATATCACAAAATATAAATAAATCGGAGGAATTTCACAACTGGTTCAGTGATATTATTTGATAATAAAAAAAATGTGAATATGCGAATGTGCGTACACAAACGATTGAGTCCGTTGAGTCTGGCCAAGAGATCAGGACTCATTACCAATAGCTCGTCGATTGTGGTCCATACATTTATCCTGTGGTTCTGGATTGCCGGACGTTTCGTCGTTACATAACGCATTCGTGATAATTTTCCCATAAAATATGCTACACGCGGGTAGCTCATATACCAGTAGGTGTTTTTTCAAGGCTGATCCGGGGAGCAAAAATTGAAGCTTAAGCGGTTGAACGTGTTCAACGATTGCTGGGACACATTGCATTTTTCCGCTGGATAATTTTGGAACTTTTACGTCACGACCTGGAGCAACAATTTTCACGTAAATTTTTACAGCAACTAATCCTGAATGAATAGAGAGTAAGTATCTAATATAAATAGATATCCTTATGCATCCATGGCGTTAAAATATGGTTTAGCGTTCTCTGTCATCCGTCGATTTTGATATAGCAAACTGCATTCAGGAATCGATTAAGTGCATCCCCGGTGAAGACTTGATAAGTTGCAGAGGGCGGGGGTGTACGTAAACACACGTCCTTGGAAAATGAATGGGTTGCGAAAATGGGGGTGGTAAATTGAACGAACTGAAGTAGAGTTTTATGCATGTCGATTATTTGGATAACAGGTCAAAGGAGTATTTATGTGAGGATCAAGTTCAGTTTAAATGATGTACGAGTTTCGTTCAATGTCATCTTGACTTTTGATGGTTTTGTTGTGGCAGCAGAATATATCGCTAGTAAAAGTGTGGAACTTCATAACTGACATTTTTCCCGAAAATGCTTTTTTGGTATAAAATGATTCAATAATATGATTTACCAACATTATTCTTGAAAATGCATTTTCGTTGTTGACGTTCCTTTTGTTGGTGTTTATGTTTTGTTGGAGTTGGCGGTATAAAAGCGCTTTTCACAAGAAGGTACTGCCCCTTAACATTTCCAAAAATCTCTTTAAACTCAAATGATAAACCAACATCTGACATTTACCATATTTAGTACCGGTCGGTATAAATATTCCACGAATCAGAACTGAATCTAATATGATTTAGTTGATACCCCTTTTAGTTTCACGGTATAAACGTATCCAATGGAGCTAAAAGTTAGTAGCAAAACTAATTAAACCGGTACCTTTACACCGTCGTCCGTTTGATCGACTTAGTTAAACCTCGAAGATAGTCCGGCCGTATAAACGTATTGAATGTTATGTATTTATGTACCAACAAAATTTACAGCAATATATGAATAGTGCATACATGAATAGTGCATCAAAAATATTAAGCGGAGGAATCCCGAAAATGTTAAAATGGTTTGGAATTTCGTTTCGCTCGGAGATAGGCAGGGTGTCGCAGATAGAAAGAATTTGCTGCGCAGTAGGGGTTAATATTTTTGGGCTCAAACACTTTTTTTTTACTCTTTGACCTCTACAGACTACCATAAGGAATTATTCGCATTTAAAAGCACTCAAGCCAGGACTATTCATGCATTGCTGTAGATTTTGTTAATACATAAATAGATAATATTTTAGTGTAAAATACAAAAACTGCGTACATCATTTGATTATTTACCAATCCGATCACAATTCTACGGCAAAATTTGTCCAAAGTTTGTTTTGTGTGTCTCGGTTCATCACAAACTGACACGCGAAGACGCCTGCAATGGACGATTGCTCATAGCCACTTAGTTCCGCACTGCTTCTTAACGCTTGTGCTGCTGGAGCACGTAGCCGCTCTTTTGCGCTTGCAGTGGAGGACCGCGCTTAAGACGCATTTAGATACAAGCAAACTACTCGGCCAACTTTTGAAAATTCATCCCGCAATGAGAAATGTGTTGTACTAATCATATTCCCGTCCTTTTATAGATAATTTTCGTCGCGCCTTGAGTTTGGGGTTCATCTAAAGAGGTATCAATAAAATGGACTTTTGTTTTGTTTAAAGATGCATTCACACTCATGGCAAGCCACTCGGCCAACTTCTGAAAATTTACCCCGCAGTGGGAAATAGTGCATGTGTTGTAGAAATCACATTCCCGTCCTTTTGTAGATAATTTTCGTCGCATCTTCAGTTTCAGGTTCATCTAAATAAAATGCACTTGTTTTGTTTAAGAAGCGCAAACGATTTTGGTTTTGGGGATTTTGTGATTGGAGATTTCGTAACCATCATCATCATCGTGGCGCGACAGCCCGACGTCGTAACCAATTGAGGTTTAAGATGTTGGAACGATTTTTTAATTTTTTTTTGTCGTGGTTTCCATAACCATAACGTTTTGATGCTTTTATTCGAACTATCTGTTAAAGTTGTCGATTTCCGTTGTGTTGCAGATATGTTTCCCGATCTGTATTTTCTTTTCATTTCTGTACTGAAATACGTAACTGCCTGACTTGCGGCTTTCGGCTCCATACAGGCTTTTTTGAAGCGGGGATCGGCAAGCGAAGTGTGGCATAAAATTGGGTTATTTTTGAGTGGTCAAGAAGAAATTTCATTTCGGTTTTTAACCCAATGGAGGTAAAACCGACCAGGTATAAACCGCGAGAAAAATGAAAAAACGAAAAACTGGGGTAATTTTTTTCAAAGTACCGGTTGTTTTTGGCTTAGACGACCGGTTTTTGACATCCCTACCTCAGTCATTCATTAGGGTGAATAGTTAGCATCCACCATCTCCTTTTTTGCCACACATTATCACACTTTCTCCTATTATGTGTAGTTAGAAAGTAACTGTGTACATTTGTCATTATTTATTATTATTATTATTCGGGTTTTAATAATTTTATTTTCACGAGCCTTTAAGTATATGTCGTTGGTTTTGTAAAAATTAATAATGTAAAAGTAAAAATGTGTTTAAAATGAGTAATGAATGTAATGAGTAGCCTGGCCATATACTGCAATTCTTAAAGAGTGTGGGCGAAAAAGGGGGGTTAGAACCGTGGGAAAAAGTGTATTCCATCGGTGCTAAACACTGGCTTCTCTACATGGTTATAAAAACAGGAGTATATTATATATATGTCGTAGGCTTTTGGCGAAATTCATTTCGTAAAATTGGCCGGCAAATTCTGTAATTCTGTATCGATTACTTAAATATGGCTACAGAGTCCATTTCCGCAATAGGTGGTAAGTACCTTTGTGGTTCTTAAAGCGCCGCTCAATTTCGCGGAATTACATATTTCGTCAAAAGGCTGTGCCTACGGGATGTATCGTAGGCTTTTAGCGAAATTCGGCCCCACAAGAGATTAGGGCAATTGAGTAAACACATCGTTTACCGGCACTATTCCATGCAGTGCCGGTAAATATGGTAGCATTGCCATAGAAATCGAGTTGTTATTATTTGATTAAAACTTGAATAAAAAGAATTGTAACAGACGGATTGGTCGGCATCCGAAGATATCCGTGGGGACGGAACCTAAGATAACATAGTGACCCATGAAGGTCGGGCCGTGCCATCTGACGAAGAAAAAAGGCCCCTCAACAAGTTAAGCAGCGGCCTATGCATGTTGTAGCTCAGTTCGGGAGATGTCCTTTACGTATTAACAAAAATCATAGGCTTGGGATAGACAACAGCAACAGGGGTGGCTAAAATTGGGAATAATGAAAAAAAAATGGACCCAAAAGGATGGAATGGTTGGTAAACGGATCAGTTGCCCTCGCGCTCGCATAGGGGTCGTGTGTTATGGAACCCTCGGCTTCTGGTTTCATACCACCGACAGATCAGTGCTCATCAAGTGCCACCTTTGATCTGACGGTGGAAGCAGTACTACCAGAATATGGTTCATTACAGGTGGTTCATTACAATTTATGTAAATGGCGACAATTACGAATTTGAACAAATCCAAACTTTATCGAATTCTATGATACAGTCCTCGCATGAGTCTACTTGCAGTAGAAAATTCTCCATAAGAAGTTTTCTCACTGACGAAATGTTACAGACTAGAACATCGAAGCTTATTCTGCAAGTTGAATAATAAAGTGTTCCCAAAGCACGTACAAACATACACGTTTTCATGGTTGCAACCCGCTCGAGTTAAAAGCAATTTATTGTGTCCATCTCCTGAAATGGGTTTTTACTTGCATTTTTTTTGTGAACGTATTTGGTGTTTTTTTTTTGGATTAGGAATAGTGTGCCCGTTTCTCGAGAGTAGCATCTGGTCGCCCTATAATAGAACAAGAAATTATTAATTCAGTCATTCTAGAAAAGAAAACAAATGTTTTATTGTTTTCCTAAGACGGAATATTTTTTTAAGCGCATTTCGGACATAGGGACTGAAGTTGTTTTCTTAAGTACACTTGGTACTCCATGTGAATTTTACTGAAGGACACAACTTCCATCCGAAAATCGTGTTTACCAATTTAAAAAAAAAGTACCCATCTTTGTTGCGTTAGTTGTCTTCGTAATAAAATCTTATTTTCCTCCTGTTCCAATTGCTTGGAGGAAAAAATGAGATATGAAAACTGTAACTGAAAAATATTTGACCACTACTGAAATTTCTCTATGATGAAATTTCGATATATTTCCGTGCACCGAAGAGAAGTTTCGGTGCAGGGTACAAGAGGCTTAAATTTCGGTACTGAGTTGGTCACCCTAAACATACCATTATAGATTTTTCCGAAAAAGAGAATAAGATGGTTGGATCAGCTTTTTTTCCAAGCCCTGTTCGTTACTTTTTACTTTCCTTTCCTACTATAAGTATAGCAGCTTGCATTCGACCGATAATGATATATCGCTGGTTAACGTTATGAGCGACTCTACATTTAACTGAGCCAAAAATACAATTAGCCTTCTTCAATATTTTCACTTTCTTATTCTTTTTCAAATTCTCTATCAACTACCACAATTAGAGCACCCAACTTTAACAATATCATAAAAGTAACATCAATAAATATAGTGATAAATTGTGCTTACCGTACAGTTATCCTATGTGTAATAACAACCAAAAGAAATGTTATTTGTGGGCGGCACACATAAATTACGAAGCAAGAAAAGAGACTAATGAAGAGGATATCCATTCCGTTAGACGCACATGTGCTAGCCGACTATGTACTCGTACACGCCAACTTATTTTTTTTTATGCCAATTATTCATACAACGTCAGCATTATGTCTTTTTCCTCTCAATAGGAGGAAAGTGTCCTTTTATCTTGTCAGAGCTCTACCCTTTGATTACGCCCGTCTGTTAGTTCAAAATTATCCGGATCAGATATGGCGTCCTTATCGCCGACACGTCAGTCGTCTTGCTATTTTACTTTGAATTTGGCGAAGCATTCAGACATCGAGGATAAAAGGGATAGAACATAAACAAAATTATTGATGCCTTTTCCTCGTGAAGTTTATGGCGATATTCAGATTAGCTACATTTTCAGCTCCGACGCAGCCACGCACAATAGCCAAGCATAGTCAATCGTATCGCATGCTGAGCGATGAGTGTGAATCCGCCCATTCGATGTTGTGTATCTCGACTGAAATTTCAAGCAGTCGTGCAGCGCGGTGTTGTGTGTGTGAATTTCGCCTATAAGGCTACAAAAAATTGGTTTAACACAGTAGCACTGCGTTTTTTGGCAGTCCATATCAAGTGCAGAACAACAATCGCACGCATTAGACTAACAACCAGCTCTATCCAGAACAATTTTGTTAGGGTAATTAAGTGTTAATTGTTGTTCTGTTCTGATCCGGACGGTTAAAAAAACGCTGCTAATGTTGTATTATATTAGTTTCTGCAAAGACCAACTTATATCAATACTCATTCATACGATATGTTCATTAATTAAATTTACGATACAAAAAAAAAACAGTTTACCGATGCAACTGATCTCTACTCGAGGGATTGATTCAACTGTCCGGTCAGCTACAACAATAAACTTCTATGTTTCCATACACCATGATCACGATGTGGTATATACGTGAATAGTCCTCAATAATGCTGAAAGCTTTCCACTGCAACTAAGCTAAGATGGTCATCACGGCCAAACCCTTTGTGACTATTGCGCGCGACCAACTTCAACAACGACCGAACTAATATCGTAAAAATTTTTGATGGTGAAAATTTTTCTCGTACATTTTGTACGAGAAAAAATGTAATCCTCCTTAAATCCACAACTTGACATTTCATTGTTAAGGGCGGTACTCAGATCGCGTGGAATGAAAAGTGCCGTGAAATCACATACAAAATCGCAAAATTTTAGGTGGCACTGGAGTGGAGTTATTTACAAAATTCTCCACTAGAAATGAGACTTGAAATACGCGATAACTTACGACAAAATAAACCTAGCGACTTGAAATTTTGGTCAAATATTTGTAGTAGGATCCAGTTGGCTAATATTGAAAACACGTAAAATCCGACCAACGAAACCCCTACTTCCCCTACAAACGAAAATTCAAATAAGCGATAACTTTCGATAGAGTGAAGCTAGAGACCTGATTTTTTTTAAATGTTTGTAGGGTGATCTAATTGGTTGGTGGCAATGATGGGTAAGGTCCGATCCAAGGTACCCCTACCTACCCTACAAGTGAAACTTCAAATAAGCGATAACTTTCGATAAATTAAGCTAGTGACTTGAAATTTTGGTAAAATATTTGAACTGGGATCTAATTGGTTGCTATTAAAAATACGCAATATTCGACAAACAAAACCTTTACCTCCCCTACAAGTGAGACTTCAAATAGGCAATAACTTTCGATAGTATTAAGCTAGTGACTTGAAAAATTCGACAAATATTTGTAGAATGGGTTAGTTAATTGACTTTGAGAATGACCAAGATCCTCCTGAATGTGTGCCAACCTCTCCTATAAACTGGCCATATAGGAAACTCACTTTTAATGCATACGGTCGTTGCCAATTGGTACTTTTGGTATCACCACTAGGTTTGTACAAGTCTAGGGTATATACGCTTCGGACTCTTTTATATAACAAATACATAATAGATTAACGCTTCGAATCTAAGTATAAACATTGCTAAAATCTCTGTTTTATAATATTTCCAATTGAACAATTTCTCACTTCGGTTATTATTTCGCTTTTTAATTCTATTCTACTAAAAAAAACCTGTTAAAAACGTCGATGTCGCAATTATTGCTCTGTAAATGGAACGGTTATTCCTACGGACTCTTTCCTGTTTCCAAAACTGCAGAGGTGGGGTAGAGATATGACGCAACTGTCGAAATTAAAACCGAGAGCTCGATGGAAAGACTCAGTATGAGGACGCCGAACTGGTCGTCCAGAATTGGAGGGGGGGGGGGGGGGTCACTTAACCGAGATCATTGGAGGACGATGAGCCAGGCGGCCAGGGCCCGACGTCGGGCTGTTGCGCCATGATGATGATGAAAGTCAAGTCAAATGACAAAAAGGCTGACAAAAGAAAAGTTTAATGGTAGATCGTTTTTCTACTGGGTATTCTAATAACTCAAATGATTCCATTTTACCTAACTAAATTTAACGCTGAAAATTTGTACAGTAAAAATCCACCAAATTTAGCGTGTTGCAAAGGTCAAAGGTAATAAAAACGGTAATAAAACATCTTATGAACCATGTTCTTCTCTAGCAAAATTCCTGTCCATATTACAATTCGAATCCTAAAAACATATTTACTTTATCCCTTGTGACCTTATTTCGCAGCCGTAGCAATTCAGATTTCTTGCACGTGTACGAGAAATCGACGAATATCAGCTGGTTCGATAATTTTGATGTAGAGTAAACCATCCGATAACTAATTTCATATAAACGCTATGATTACATATTTCCAGGTGAGTGAGAAAACGGCAACAGCTCCAATATCCGTAAACTCTTTAGATGGAATGTGTGACTATGTGTAGTATGTACTAGAAAGTCCTATCCCAATCTTCGCCGATAGTGTCTTCTATCCTATCTATGGTATATGCGGAGACATATATGTAGATGCAGATACCGACGGAAATTTTCGTTTTCTAGGATGAAAAGTTTTCACTATAAGCTCAAAGGTATGCCACCTCAGATAGTTTGTGTTAAAAGAATGTCCTGCGAGGGGACAGGTAATGCGAGTTACATAGTATTATCTCCAGAAATATACTCCGAAATAAGAGGAGAAGGTTGATAAGACCCATCTAAGTTGGATGGGTTCGGTGGTGGCTTCTCCCCGAACCCTCTACACTTTTTTCTTATTTTTCCTCCCATTTGATAAGCGTAAATTCATGATATAGCATTGTCAGTGGTTTTGATTGATAATGGGTGTTATATTTGACACGAACATGGATCATTATTGCGAATCCTACCAGATCTACATTTTTTGACGTGACAACGTTTTTCAGGAGTGTGTTGGGAAAATGTGGGACGGAAGTTGAAATGCCTGAAAATCCGTTTGGAGATCGTTGCGAAAGGCGACGTCATTCAGGATCAGATACCCTGACTCTTTCTCTCTCTCACTCAAGGATCTAACATTTTACATCACTATCATGATTCGAAGTCCTCATACTTATTTTTAATTTCATATCGCACATGTCAATCCTTAAACAAAATTAGTGGTTACCGAGTAAATACATAAAAACTCATAAATTAATAATATGAAAAAATTGACTTTTTGCGCTTCTCACTCGGCTATGGTTACTTCCAATTGTAAAAAATACCAGAAATGAGCACATTGTGCTCTTTGATATGACGTATGCCTCTACCCGATGAAAAAAAAGCAATCCTTCATTTTCCTACCAAATTTCATGCATGTGTCTGCAACTATTCACGAGATATTCTCTACTCCTGTTTTTTTTTGTTAACTACAAAATCATAAAAATATTAACCAATGACAAATATCAATAAACTCACTCCTTATCATTTTCTTCGTGAGGCAAGTATTTTTTCGGATATTCGGAAAAATACTATATGCTTGAGGAAAACGAAGATTTTCCCAGTTTGTAGGAACAAATGAGCAAGAAGTGGTGAACGAGTCGACGGAGCGAGACTGCGAAGACGACCGAGAGCTCGTTGGAAGAGCACAGTATTTGCGAACGCCGAGCAGCTACTGGGCTTCCAAAATTGGAGGATGCGGTCAAGTGACTGAGATAATTGGAGGAAAACGATCCAGGCGGCCAAGGCCCGACGTCGGGCTGTCGCGCCACGATGAATATGATGAACTATATTTTTAAACAATTTTAATCTCTGAAATTCGTTAACTTTACGGTTTATCCCATCCCAACCCGAGGGTGACACTTTGCTAACTCCCGACTATATTAATTCTGTGAGTGTATGTTCCCGATAATGATCTGTTGGAGCTCGCGCGTATCCCTTCACTTTTCTATCGGGCTTAGCATAGGAGTGTATGGAGTTAAAAACTGCAACCATAAACCGACGAAGTGTACAACTCGGCTATTTTTTTTTACTATTATTTTCTTCGTTATTCCTAAAAACCAGGACTTCTTGCCAAGACGGATCAAACTTTTCCATTAATTCATACATTAAGTAGCAGCAATATTGTAGTATTACAAGTTAATAATTAATATCAGTTTGAATAATGTCCCCGTTATTCATCGCAGCAATTCGCGTGTGTATGAGACGCGAACTGACGGGTATGGTGAAATCGAACCTGCCGACGTCGAAGATGCAAATTGAAATCGTACCCGTTAATAAAAATCAACTTCTGTCGGGTTTGGTAGCTGATTCTCGAAGATTACTCGTATACGATATACTCTTTGTGGATTGGTTTGAACACGGAGCGCCAACAATGTCTCAAAACGAACCAGCTTCATTGTGATGCCTAGTTTACCCGATCCCTTATTAATAATCGCCCTACTTCCATTACAATTTTCCTCAAAATCCTTATGTTTAATTTGTAAATGGCAACACAAAAATTTCTAAATTAGTTGATTTATGAATTCATTCCTTCAGGCAACAACAAAATCTGTTGCAGTGGCAGTTTGCTCATTTGATTTGGAAATTTGTTTATTTCAATTGGAAAATTACATTTTGATTTGAAAATTAAGTAATTTGACTCGGAAAATTATTTATTTGATTCGGAAATTTGAAATTCAGGGATTTATATACATATTTGGTGTGGAAATTTATATAAAATAGGTATATTTGATTTTCAAATTTATTTATCTGAAATGGGATTTTTTTTTTAAATTGCATATCGCACGTTACTAAAAACACCATACTTAGAAAACTACACTAGCTATAACACACAAATAAAAGGTCAATCATAGCTAATACTCTGCTCTAATATTTAAAATTTATACCGTGGAAATCAGATGAACAGTTTGTTTTCTACAGCTTTGCAAAATCAACATTTTTGTTTTGCTGCCAAAAAAATCACCTTTTTCTTGAATTTTTTCATACGTAACGTACTTCCCCTGTTTCATAAAAAAATCTCTATTTTATTGCAATCAAATAGCGTTAACATCATTTCATCCTATTGAATTTCTAGCGGTTACAGCCCTTTGATTATAGGAAAACAGGCTTTTTTGTGCATTGGAACGTCACATCCATTTACATTACTTAAAACGCAATAACCCACTACGCCAGCTATAATTCTCAAATAAACACTCAATCTCAGCTAATATTTTGCCCTTATAATTTGAAATAGTATAGGCATAGTGTTGGTTATACAATGTTATGAAATGCAAATGTTTTTTTTTTTAATCTTGCTTTTTTATCATTTTTCGCGAATTTTCGTATACATAACGTACAAGTTTTGTTTCAAAAATAAATCCCTATTTTCTTATGGTCAATTCGTACTAAGATCATTCCACCCTAATTTCGTAATTTCTGGCCGGTGTGTGGACCTGAATGGAAATCGTTTCGTTTTGTCAAAAATTCGGCTTTTTTCATTAAAAATTTCGTATTGCATTAAAGTACTTAATTTTTCAACGCACAACAGCCTTGGCGGATGTTAATAATGAATTATTTTGAATGAGAAATGAAAGATAATTTCATTTTTATTTTAGGTTTTTATATAATCATCATCATCATCGTGGCGCGACAGCCCGGCGTCGGGCCTTGGCCGCCTGGATCATTGTCCTCCAATTATCTCGGTCACGTGACCGCGTCCTCCAATTTTGGGAGCCCAGCAGCTGCGCGGCGTCCACACCTACTGAGCTCTCCCAACGAGATCTCGGTCGTCCTCGCAGTCTCGCTCCGTCGACTCGTTCCGCATTCATTACTCTCTTAGGCATGCGATCATCGTCCATTCTTTGTACATGCCCTGCCCATTGAAGTCGTTGTAGTTTGACGATTTTCGAGACTTGCAGCTCATCGTACATTTCATACAACTCATGGTTGTACCGGATGCGCCATCCATCTCGATCGCAAACAGCCCCGAAAATTCGCCGTAGAACCTTACGTTCGAAAGTGTCTAGCATGTTTTCCGAGGCTTGAGTTAGGGTCCATGCTTCGCAGCCATAGCATAGCACTGGTCGTATAATGGTTTTGTACACGCGGAGCTTCGTGTTTCTGTGCACATGTTTCGATTTCATTATGGGGAGAACCGAGAAAAAAGTCTTATTAGCTAACTGTATCCGTCGCTTGATTTCGTCAGTTTCGTTGGCGTCCCTTGACAGGTTGCAACCCAGGTAGATGAAGTTGTTCACGAACTCGATGTTGAGGTCCCCCACATTGATGCTCGGTTGTGCAGGTGTCCTTGTCACCGATTGCATCATTATTTTAGTTTTACCCTCGTTAATACGTAATCCTACTTCCTTTGCAGCGGTATCGAGCGTATGCAGAAGTTCTTCTGCGTCAGCCAATCTTCGGGACATGATGTTGATGTCGTCGGCGTACGCTGCTAATTGTGTCGACTTGATGAGCAGCGTCTTGCTGTTGTCCATATTCATGGCCCGAATAACGTATTCCAGTGCTAGGTTGAAGAGCGTCGGTGCCAGTCCATCGCCCTGTTTCAAACCAGTGCGTGTTTCAAATAGATCAGTAAGTCTATTCTGGATCCTGACTTATGAGACGGAGTTGGTCATCGTCATCTTTGTCAGTCGCACTAATTTTGCTGGTATACCAAATTGCAGCATGATGTTGTACAGTACTCCACGATCGATACTGTCGTATGCCTGCTTAAAGTCGACAAAGATTTGGTATACGTTTACGTTGTATTCCCAGCACCTCTGGAGTATCAGTTTGACTGAGAAGAGCTGATCGGTTGTGGAGCGACCAGGTCTGAAACCGCTTTGATATTCGCCAATGACTCGTTCTGCGTACGGTTTTATTCTATTTTGCAGAATTTTCGTCAAAATTTTATAGGTCGTACAAACTATATAATAAGTGCTAGAAAATAAAAGGAATGTTGGGAAGAGCTATACGTAGTGGAAGCTGGTCATTTCGACGTTTTTATGCAAACTTTAACCATATACAGCCGCCAAGCCCACGCTCTGAGGCTTGCCAGACTTCTCAATTTCATTTTTATTTTAGGTTTTTATATAATAAGTGTTAGAAAATAAAAGGATTGTTGGGAAGAGCTGTATGTAGTGGAAGCTGGTCATTTCGACGTTTTTATGCAAACTTTAACCCTATACAGTCGCCAAGCCCACGCTCTGAGGCTTGCCAGACTTCTCAATCTGCATTACAAAGAACCGATCGTGAAAGTTCTTTCTACTACTACTCAATTGCTCCAACCCCTTGTGGGGCATAGCGCGTCGTGGTTTCGGAGAATGCAGTTGCCAGCATGCACCTCCTGCACATCCATGGCCACGAACGTCGTCGTGGACGGGATTCGAACCCGGAACGCCGGTAATCAAACATGAGACTGATGCCTCAACACACTGCGCTACCGGTCGCCCCTAAAATTTGTAGTATAGCCTTGTTTCTTTCACCTTTAAAAAATTCGTTTGCTGGCTTCCCAACTACAATAATTAAAAACCAAATTTCGAGAAAGAACAGAACAGTTTTTTTTTGGGACAGACTATATTTGCAGCTTAACCACTGTATCACTATTCTACATTTGTAAGGATTGTGTAAGGGCTTAGCAAGTGTCATCCTCACTTCACGACGTAAGAGACAGAGACGAGTGGAAATGAAAGGCGAAAATGAACATTGGCTAGAAGATGTAACAACCTTTTTAGTTATAAATTATATGCCAAATGCAATTTCGCCTCTATGTAAATGGAAAGAACCATTGAGAATGCTTTGTAACTTTGACCTTTGCCAGAAGCAATTGTAACTAGATTGAAAGGGTGAGACCGTGGGTTTTTCCGTTTCAAATGTAAACAGAAGCCACCTTTGGCATGTATTTGCGTCCGCTTATAAATTGTCCTTTTTCTGTAGGTAGTAAAAGTTTGAGGAGACAGTTATCGAAAGACAGATATGATCGACGCATGGATAAATGCATCCATAGTACGAGCATCTTGCCATATCGATGTTGAGTCTTTATTATGTCAATAATGTTGCACCATCCCCATAGCATAGAAACGACATGACAACTTTATGGTCTAGCGAGAATGAGAAGGAGTCAATGAAAAAGCAGAGATGAATCAGGGTACATTTCGACCTAACAAATAATGATTCGACCCATTAGCAGCCCCTTTTCAATTCCCTTGAATTCCATTGGCCAGCAAACATGGGAGCTGACGAGGACTGAAAAGTTCGTGACAATAACATTTTAAGGAGGAGCAGACCACGTACATCATTTTAATAAAGGAGCAAGGTTTGTTAGAAAGAAATCCATCTTTGGCTCGATGGAAGTGCAGGATTCTTTCTGTGTGTGAAGAGAGTTTAAAGAGGTTTTCTGGTAGTTGCAAATTTGCTAATTTATTCCATCGCTAATTCAACTTCAGTGTTAATCTTGAATGGATTTTTTATCGTCTCGGGCAAGTCGTTGAGTCAGTATTGTTTTGAGTTTAGGCCAAAATTAACGATGCATAAAATTCAAATGGGGCAAAATCAATTCTGTTTGAGGAAAGGAAGGACGACGGTGGTGGTGTTCCATTGAGATGAGGTCATACGTTAATTATTTGTTTCGCAGAATATCTGTGCAGGTATTTGCAATAGTTTAAAAAAATCTAATCCGATGAACTTCTGGAAGTGGGTAAAAGTGAAGCAATATGCGGGTCCCTTGATATAGGTGATCCAGCCTGTCCCAGTACGTAGGGCTACGTTTTGACAAGACTGGATGTTACTCCATTGGCATTGTGTATTACTCAGGTTTTGATACCAGATATGAGCTGCATAATTTGCCACTGATCTACCGATGGCTTTATAGTTATACCAGTAGGGTCTCCTTATCCTTACACCAGGAACTGCCAGTAAGAGCTTTGAGAACTTTGTTCCTGCTTCTCATCTTGTCACAGATTGGTGATGCATGGGCGGAAGATGTGACCATGCTATCAAGCGGACACCGAGGATTTTTATATCACATTCGTGAAGGGTATTAAAATACGTAAGCTCTGTTGGAGCTAACGCGACCATGTACAACACTCTGCGTATAGGCTTTTCGAAGTGGGGCACCCTGTAAATTTTGATTTGTTGTTGTAGATTTCACTTTTCAAGGAAAACTTAATGTCAAGAGCAAAACCGATTTGCCACATGATAGCATCTTAAACATGTTTCCAATTAACACTTGAACTTAATGTGGCTCATAGCAAACAATCTTGCTCCACTCTGGTTTTATTATGCTATTGCCTTGAGTTGCAACAAAATAATCGATAAAGGCACACATGAAAACATTCTCTCCCTCAAGGTTTCATTCACATAATGCAGCTCCCCCCTACGTTGCACATCGTTTATGATAAATTCTAAATCTATTCGAGAAAATTGCATAATAGCAACACAGTGGTTAAACCACGGAAGCCCCTGAGCCACTTTTTTTTTAGTAAAGCAGAAAGCATGGAGTTAATTTCAGCTCCTTGTAAATGGTTAGAATCACTTAAACTTCAGTCACACCAGGCGAGTTTACTCGCTGCTCCTAGAAGTGGCGACTAACCGCTCTAACTATTTGCGGCGACTGATTTGTCACACAGAACGAGAGATTTGTAGTACGAGTTGGTAGCTCAAACTAGTGAAATGTTCAATTCTATATGTATCGTTGGCCACGTTTATGCTGTGGAACTAAAAGGCGATTTAACTAAATCGTTTTAGTGCTAGTACTTGTTCGTGGTGTGTTTATACCGACCATACGGAGAAGTACTGAAGCGTCGTAAATCGTAAACTAGTTCACAATTGTCTCGTATTTGCACCAAATACGCGGCTAGTGTGAACTAGTTTACAATTTACGATGCTTTTACAGTCTAAAAACTGCCTGCCGAAATAAAAGCAAATGTCAATAAACCTTTCTCTGGATCTTCTCCATCGGTTGGAATGGTTTTTAAGTGGATGGTTGGGATTCCTTAGGGTTGTACTACCCTCATAGATGAAGACCGTTCGAGAAAGTCAAAAACTTGGAAATGTGCTCCAAGTTGTTTTAAAGGATCGCCAAATCAAAATTAAAGAGATCTCTGGAGCTGATTCCATATAATAATATGAAGGAATTTAGCAAATATTAACTAATTTTTAGGAAGACCCTTACTTAGCAAAGAAGGCACTTATTCCAAAGATTTGGCACCCAATGACTATATTGTGTTTCTTAAGGCGAAAGGCAAAGGAAAAATGCGAGTAAATTTCTTTAAATCACGAGGTCATCTCAGGCGCAAGAAGTTTTTAGTCCAATCATATCAGTTTCAGTTTTCTAGAAGTTTTGTATCAGTTTTGCGTAAGATCTCTGTAAATGTTCTATTCATTTTCATTTTCTTTTAACGCCTAGTACGCACTGGGTTTCTTTGAATATATTCTTTTGCATCTCGCCATCCTCGACTCATTGTTGACGTGAATTTTGTATGTATTTTCTGCAACTTGCAATGAATCGAGGTAGGCGAGATTCTAGCGAGACGCAAAAGAATCTATTCAAGAGTCTCAGTGCGTACTAGGCGCAAGCATGCGTAAAAAAGCCAACGGGAGCTTCTTTTTAAAGTATATTATACTTTTCCAGCGTCGAAGCCAAGGCTACTGCAATTAGGCAGTTTTCATCTGTTGTTGATTACACTTTTGAGAATCGACACATATAACACCCGTATAAGTGTATAGTTTCCATGTTGTTGAAGCTAAAGCTGTCAAATGTGGAGTTTAGTAATTAATGTTGGAAAAATCTTCATGACAAGTTAGGGGCATTCGCTGATTGAGCAGTTCGAATTTAACTCTGATTAGGACGGAAAATCATTTTCAGCGACGATGCCCATTTTTGTATTAATGGCTATTTCAAGCAAAATTTTTATATTTTGAGAGATAACAGTTCAGATGAGACCCATCAGTTGCAAATGTATAGGTATGCAGAAAAAATCACTGTTTGATGTGTATTTTGCTCCGATGGGATCATTAACCCGTACTTTTTCGAAAATGAACCTGGCGCTGGCCGTCATAACTGGCACAGCGAGAGGTACAGATCGTTACTAACCAAAATTTAGTGACCTAAATTGGAAGATATGAATCGCAACAACAATGTGGTTCCGACAAGACGGCGCGGCGCTACGTGGCCACATGCAACAATGGATCTTCTGCACGAAAATTCTGTCAGCAGGGCTATCTCGTATTTTGACGACGTCAACTGGCCAACGAGATCGTATGATTTAACGCCATTAGATTTTTTCTTGTGTATCTATGTATGCCTATGTCTATCTATGGATATGTGCCGAAGCCGAACTAGCCGCGGCGGCCATTTGACCGATATTATATATCATACATAATGTAATCGAATACTCTATTAAATAAAACAACAAATTTAACAATTTGTTTTACACAACTTGTTTCATTTAAATTTAAAGTTTGAGCACGCTTAATGCAAAACCCTAAATGTAGCTGTATTACTTTATTATGTATGTGTGTTCACAACTGACTCATCAGATTATTTCCTTCTTTACAGATACCGTCTTCCTACGTCACGGATCTGGATCGCTGTTACAAGATGGGATGACTCTTATTAAGCCATTGCATCGCGCATGCTAAATTCACTACATTTGGAAATAATTTACTTGCCACTAAACACATTCAGCAAAGCATCTGACACGTCATTATTAGAAAATTCGCGCCTTTTATTAGCACATTTAATTGCACATAATTAAACCTCTTTTGCAAATTGTTCGAAGGAAAATTATTTTCATATTTCGATACTTAAGATTTTCACTTGCTCTTGTTAACATCGGTTTGTTTCATAGTACTCCCAACTTACTTCCGCTAACGACGTTTTTGCGCTGTGCTAAAAAAAACCATTGATGATGAGAAAATAGATGGTAGATATCCAGATTGATTTCCTGGTAGAGTTTAATAGTGGTTGTTTAAGTGGCATTTTGCGATCGAATTATTTTGTGGGTATTTTTTTAGTGGCTAATTTTTAACAAATAATTCAAATATTTAACTAAAAAAATCGATAAAAGTGCGACTAATGAGACGGTGAAACTATGACAAATAAAAAGAGCAAACCGAAATCGCTAAAAAGGAGTAAAAATTCGGAGACGAACCTTGATTTAGATTTATGGGTCGAGGTACGAACTTTTTTTAATATTTATTTTATCTGAACTTTCGTATTATAAGATAGCGGTTAGATGTTAAATTAAATTAGGTGTGTTTTTTCAACAGTCTATATCAAAGATCAGAGCAGAACAAAAATTGCACGCGGTACACCAACAAAAATGTTCTATACAGAGCAGGTTGTTAGTGTAATGCGTGCAATTGTAGCTCTGCTCTTGATCTGGACTGTTGAAAAAAATCGCCTATTGTAGCCTTTTTTTTAAATATGGCTCCCGTAGAATTGAAACTTACAAGTACATAATTGCATGATTTAACTCTGTTCATGTTTTTCAGCAAATTAAAAAAAAATTAATTCGTGTTGTAGGTCTCTTGCTTGTGGCTGCAAACTTACATTGATAATCTTTAATATTTATACAATAATTGGAATTTGAGAGGAGTTGTATCGTATTTTATCGATAATTTTAAAAACGATTGTTTGATAATAGCTGCGTTTTTTTTTAATTCCAGATCAAATGTAGAACAAAAATCGTACGCATTACACTAATAATCACCTCTATCCAGAGCAATTTTGTTAGTGTAATGCGTGCTGTTGTTCTGCTCTGAACGCTCTGCTTTACTCTGCTCTGCAGAGCGCAGCTATTAAGTGAAAAGCGAACCCTTTATACATAATCCAGTCAAAATACGGTCGAATTTGACACATACTAATTGCCTTAGCCCCTCCTGTGGGGCATGGGCGAGTCAACATTGATGCAATTGACGTTTCGTTAGCATTTAAATTTCGGGTGGTGCAGTTGCTCTTCCTATGCATTAAGCCGTCTGTTACCGAAAAGCTTGAAACGTTGTGGGAGTTTTAATAGTACACGTCTCATAACTGAAAATAAAATTGTTTTATTTTTAATTGGGGTTCAGAGAAGGTTATACCAGAAGTGCGAATTGAGCTTCACGTAGAATCTTCGGGAAACATGATAAAAAAAAAATTTTGTTGTTATACCCTTCACGAATGTGATAGGGTATATTAACTTTGGCATCAAGTGTGCACGCACAGAAGGAAGCATCTCCGACCATATAAACTATATATATTCCTGACCAGGATGACGAGATGAGCTGGCCGAAAGCAAGCTTGTTTTTTTTAAATATATATAACATATTTTGAAAACGGTTAACCCTAGCGAAAAACCATCACTTTTCCATGCGTTATATAGTTTTCGAAATAATTTCACTTGAGAAACCGTTTTTATATTTTTTCTTTTATTTCCACAAAATCAAATATTTTCCTTTTTGGTGATATATTTTGCAAACATTCAAAAAAATACAATAATAAACCGAAACAGACATATTTCCCAAGAAAAATTAAATGCACGTTCCATTCTTAAATTTTATATTCACACGAAGAATAGCTGAAGAAAAGAACAAATACATAGGGTGACCAGATGTCCCGGTTTACGGGTACATATCCGTTTTTTGACTATCTATCCCCGTGTCCCCGTTTATATGAAAAAATACGCGAAATGTCCCGTTTTTGACCAAATGGCACAATTTCCCCTATCCCTTTTTTCCACTTTTTTAGAGCTAATTTTCCTAATTTTTGTGACACAATTTTCACCCGGCTTATGTAACCTACGATTCTATAAAGTATCGCCATGTTCCTACGGCGCACAATAAAATTGAAACATTTTGAATGGTTTAGGGTCTTCCTTTTGAAAAATGATTCCAAGTTTGTGGCAATATTTATCCAAAATTTTGGAGAAGAGTTCATACAATTTGGAGTAATAGTTCCAATCTTTTTTCAGAAAGATAAAAAATTGCCTAATCTTTTTGTAGTATTTTTTTTTAGTCGCGTTCTTGTGTTTTTCTGCAACAGGTTGAGTGAGTCTAAGTTTTATTCGGCGAAAACCTCCCAATTAGCTTGACAACGGCTGTGTTATCAAGCTGCTAAAGCCGTCAAATGAATATTACTTAGACATTCACTGTTAAATATTTGTTTGTTTGTTTTTTTTATGATTGTTTTGTTGTTTTAATTACTCTGTTTTTAGACACAAACTGACACCTTAAATTTTTTTGATCGAGTAAAGGTCACCACAGTCGATCAAACCGAATGGTTCGGGGCCACCACCGAACAATGTCATTTTGATAGGAACGGTGTAAAACTTTTTCGCACGTGGTTCGAGTTGGTAATATGTGGCGAGGCCACTAGAGCCGCTTCAAGCAAAGGCGGCTCAATTCAGGGTTGTTTTGGATTGATTTTCCCAATGAGAAATTATCCCACAAATTGGATTGTATTTTATAAATTTTTGGGACAATCGGTCTATACAGCGAACCAACCGAAACGCATTATGAATTTATGTATGTAGTTGAGTTGGCCAATGCCAACGCTTTATAGATCGCTCAGTTCGTAAAAAATGTAGGCACCCAGAAGTAACCTTCTACTTCTACTCAGCGCTGGGCAGGCGCTGAGCAGATGAAAATTGCTCCTCATTCACGTCATCGCAGTTTCTCCAGGAGTCATTAAAGGCTAGCTGGAGTTATCTTGCATACTCTCCGACCATAAAATGACCTGTAATGACACCCACAACAGTTCCAATATATTGTCTTCTCAGCGGCAACAGTTGTGTGGAGCGGCCGATATCATGCCTGGGCCATATCTGCCTTGTTACATGTCAGGTATTTCCATTAATCCACCTCAAGTTGGCCCTGTCAATTGCAGCCGATTTCAGCTTATCTTTGCATGATACAATGGGCATATCGAGATAGCGAAGTCTTTGAGGAATTACACCCGTATTGCCTTGGCGCGCCAATTCATCAGCCTTGCAGTTCCCGATGAAACCACTATGTCCCGGAATCCCGCATCTGGTGAGATTGATTGTCTTTGATGTAATCAAAGCAAACTCCAGAGCTTTTATAGCCGCTTAGTGTTCGGTAAAAACAATTACTGTATATTCTTATCAGTTAAGATATATTCGCCCAACCTTGTTAACCATGTTAAGGCTTCATTTATCGCCGAGACTTCCGCTTGAAAAACATTACAGTGATCAGGGATTCGAAAAGTCAGATTTATACCAAGCGATTCGGAATGTACTCGAGCATCAGTCTTCGAACCATCTGTATATATGGTAGCGGACCCATGGAGCGAAATTCCATTCTCCTCCCATTGGGTCCGTGATGGAATCAAACTTGTGAAGTTTTTGTCGAAAGCGTAGGGTGGTAGGATATAGTCGGATGTTTCAGAAATATCCAGACTGTCCAGAATTGATGAGTGTCCAGTGTTTAATGAGGTCTACAGACCCGTTTCACACAGACGAACTGCAACATTTGCCGCCATCTCTTCCGTAAAAATGCCCAGTGGAAGGAAGTTTAGCAGTTTAATTAGGACAACCCCTTCCACTTCCCTTGATAGTGGAAGGGGTTGTCGTAAGAGATCCAGTGATTACAATACAAGCCATTCGTTACTCAGTAAAAGACGGTTCGCTAGTGAACCATTTTTTGTTGCATACCCAATTTTTGGCCTATAGCCTTCCTACAGCAGTATAAGGGGGTCGTGGCTTTACTTACACGCTTCATAATGTTAGGCTTCCGGGTCAACTTACTATCAAGTATAACGCCCATGAAATTTGCTTGGTCTTGAATGTCAATCTCTATCGATGGCGATTCTATAAAAGGTATCCTCTACCTTCTTGTGAATAAAATCAGTTCCGTTTTGGATAGATTAACTTAAAGAGCACAGCTGTTTGCCCAGCTAACTAGGACAGAGAGGGCGTTCTGCAGAACCTCACATAGAGAGGAGAATTTAATTATTGCATTGACTTTGAATAGCTAACTATATCATATTGGCTAGAAGTGCGGCGATTTTAATTCGATTTAATTGAGAAAAATTGAATTAATTTAAAACGTTTCCAATTAATTTTCTCTGAGAAATTTTCTATCAAAAGGGATAAATTTGGTATGATTGTTGTCTGAAATGATATCATTCTTGTATACGAAATGTACTCGTATATGTACCTTTAAAATCGATTTCTGACAATTTGATGCCTTATTCTTCTGTTTACTGTTTACTTCTCATCAAAACGACAAGTGAATCGTTTCGGCCATTGAAATATTCCCGCAAGCGGAACCATTTGAGTAATCAGAAGAGAGTCAATAAAACAATGCAAATTTCAAGTGGTGGAATTGCAAATTTCAGTGAAATTTTAATACCAAGTGAAACAAAACCAGAAGCTTTCAGCATTCACATCATCAGCACTTCCTCTGCAATACTCAGTGGCAAGCAAGGAAATATATTCGGATTTTTATATCTGTTTCCCTTTGTTTTGTTCACAATCGATACGGGTACGTACGACGTTTGTGTACTTATACCTATATATGCTATTTTGCGATAACCACATCACCCAACTTCCATTCTTTCTGTGATGAATTGCGTTATCTTTTCCATACTTAAATTGTGCACTTTTACAAACCGTGCAAGGACATTCACGTATCACTTATATTCAATTCACATGCAAATAGAATAATTGTCTATTGTTTACCGGTAAAATGGCGTAAACAAATTGTTGATTTATACATATTACGATGCTGGGTGATACAGCAGGTCACATCCATGCTGTTAACAAAAGAGTATGCAGGAAAAAACCCTGAAAGGTCCCGCAGGCCAGGGAATGGTGCTGGCAATTGTGTTGTGTTGGATCTGTAGCTGGCAGAAATCATAGAACCATCTTGATTCATATACAAATGTAAAATACACATGTTTTTTTTTACCGTTTTCCGTTTCTTGTCGTGTTAATAAATGAAAGTCAGTAGCTCTCCTTACTACAATATACTTTATTTCTGTAAATGCGCGTATTTCGGGAGCGACTCACTCCCTTCATCAGTACAATTGCTAAATTGCTAATAAATAATTTTCACTATAGCATATGATTATATTTTCTTCATTTCGTCAACGTTTCGCATGAAATATGCATTTTCAAGGCTATTATAAATTATAAAATAGTTGAATAGAAAAATATTGTTTATCATAAAATAATTAATTATACGTTTAATATATTTAATCATGATACTGTTAATATTTTTTATTTAACTATTTTATTGTATAATTTATAATAGTCTTGAAAGTGCATATTTCATGCGAAACGTTGATGAAATGAAGAACATATAAACAAATGCTGGATAGTGAACATTAGTTATTTATTTAATTATGAGAATGCATTCAGAGAGGATTTTCATAATTTTTTCTACAAGTGTAATTCCGCTTTGAGCTAGGTACTAAGATCAGTTTTTCGTGCGAAATCTTAAACAAAAACTGTCAATAATTTCTTACACGAAAAATTTTCGCTACCTCAGTACTAACATATTTCAGTCGATAAAAAAATCTCCACATCATCCCGTGAAAATAATTACTTTGCACTTTATTTCACTTGAAAACCGGCCTTTTGAGTGGGACGGGTGGTTCAAGTGTCATGTAGAGCGTTACGGATATGTGCTGTGTGCAAGTTTACACTGTCACTTTTTCGTGGGAGAGATAAGTGCAACATTTTCGTATGAAAATGTTAGAACCAGGCTTTAGGTTGCAAGAACCTCCTCACACACGGGGGATTTGTAGTTCCTAAAGGCTGGTACTAACTTTTTCATGTGAAAATGTTGCGCTTATCTCTTCCACGAAATAGTGACAGCGTAAACTTCACACAGCACATATCTGCGGCACTCTACACGACACTTGAACTTCACTTCTTTCTCAAAAGACTGGTTTTAAAGCGAAATAAAGTGCAAAGTGATTGTTTTTGCCAGAAAATTGCTCATAGGACCGTTTTCACAATGTCTAGTTAAGGTTTATTCTGTAGATAAACGTCGAACAGCACTCATCTTCCAGTTAAAGCGCGTTGACACGATCAAACTACGGTTTGACAAACCACCTACTTTAACGTGTCAACCCCTTGTCAAACTGGTTTGATGTCTTGTGCTTCTGTCAAACCGTAGTTGGACGGTGCTCAACTTTTCATCAAATGCTAGTTTGTCAAATCGTAGTTTGATCATGTCAACGCGCTCTTAAGCATTTATCGGACGATAATTCCAAACAGCTGATACAAGCTGCCGAGATTTTGACAGCTAGAGCTATTTACGTTCGCATGTTCAAATGAGACAAATAAACTGGTCACAAAGAACAGAAGAGTTCTGGAAATTCATTCGAAGGAAGAGGATTTGAAACCAACTTAGCTGCAAAATAACGCTGAGAGATGGCACAGACGTAGAATAGAACAGACGGTAGAATTCCGCCAAGAAAATCAGCTGATTTTCTACTACATTAGCTAAACTTTCGATTGCATTAGCATATTTTGAGCGTTGCACACGCTAAGGTTAAATTTAGTGTCCCGGGTAGCTAACTGGCAGTTTAACCAGATATTGAGAGAACGGGTGATAATGATGTGGAAACTTTTTTCTTCGAATGAAATATGTTAGTACTGAGAGAGAGAAAATTTTCCGTGCGAACGAAACTTTTGACAATTTTTGTGTTAGATTTCGCACGAAAAGCCAGTGTTCTGTGTTTAAAGTGAAATTTCTATGATTGTGATAAAAATTCTCTCTAAATGCAATAGAGAGAATTCTCCTATTAATCGCAAAACACATTTAGTACATTTTAAAGTAGCTACATTTGAATTTCTACATACGAACATTATAATTTTCAATTTAAACTTTTTCTTTAACAGAGCGATGACAAATATTCTGTGGCGAATTCGCAAATTCCATTGTCCAGCGAAACAGGGACAATGGAGGATCAGCTGGAAGGAGACCATCCAGAACGTGGAAACTGGACGGGCCGATTTGATTTCTTACTATCATTGCTTGGATATTCCGTGGGTTTGGGTAATGTTTGGCGATTCCCATATCTCTGTTACAATAATGGTGGTGGTAAGTACCCCAAATTTTTAAACAGATCAGTATATAGGTATTTTATCTAGACAACTCACATATTTTCCCGTATTTATTTGACATATTTTTTATATAGGACTAGAGCCGTTCTTTTTTTTGTACACTGCACCGGGCAAATTTGCCTGATACAGAGCCAATGCTTATACCCTTCACGGATGTGATAGGGTATATTAACTTTGTCATGAAGTTTGCAACGCACAGAAGGAAGCATCTCCGACCATATCTCTCTCTCTCTCTAATTGCCTTGACTCCTCGAGGGGCATGAGCGCGTCAACATTTCTAGCATTTCAATGCCTTGTTGACGTTTCAATAGCATATCTTATTTCGGAAGTGCAGTTGCTAGCATGCACCTCCTATCCGCACCGTCTTTATACTGACAAGCCCGGAGCACTGTGAGAGATTTGATCTCCGAGCTCTGATTAGTATCGTAGAGCGGTGACCGAACGATCACGGCCACCGAGACGGGACGAAACAAAAAATTAGCCCAGAACCATTGCGGTTCGGTTCATGTATATGAATCGACGGCTTGCGTGTGTATGTTTGTTTTTAGTGAAGACACAACTCATGGTCCCTCTGCGGGAAGAAATCTGTGGAACAAACAAAAGACTAGCCCAGAACCATTGCGGTTTGGTTCTGACCCCGAATTGTTTTAGGTTTCATGGCGACATGAACTTCACTTCTTATGGCGAACAGCACCATAGGGCCGCCACACTAGACAAATTTTTGTACAAAATATAAGAGCTTTACTTTTATACAAAAATTAAGCCACTAACTTTGCAGCCGCAAAAATTTCAAATTTTAAATGGCTTTTAAAGTTTTTGCGGACTGTAATGGACCATATGGTAGTGCTTCCACCGGCAGATCTATGGCAGCACCTGATGAGT
The DNA here is from genome assembly GCA_964017055.1 of Chloromyia formosa. Lineage (NCBI taxonomy): Eukaryota > Metazoa > Arthropoda > Insecta > Diptera > Stratiomyidae > Chloromyia > Chloromyia formosa. The sequence continues at coordinate 25,618,661 of OZ024815.1, read as the reverse complement.
AAGGATCTGTCGGTAGTACGAAACCAGAGGCCGAGGGTGTCATTACACCTGGACCCCAATACGAGCGCGACGGCAAGCAAGCCATCTGCCTACCATTCCATCCTTATCGCCTCATTTTTTTTTATTCCCCATTTTTACCTCCCTTGTTTGTGTTGTCTTCCCCAGGCCTATGAATTTTTGTTAATACGGGACAGGGGCAACGAGCGGCGAAAACCCCGCCCACATCTCCCGAACTGAGCTACACCAAGCATAGGCCGCTGCTTTGCTTGTTCAGGAGCCTTTTTCTTCGCCAGATGGCAGAGCCCGACCTTCACGGTCAATTAAGCTACCTTAGGCTCCGTCCCCACGGGCATCTTCGGATGCCCATCAAACCGTCCGTTACAGGACACTTGAAATTTTTGCCAACTATAGGTATTTCCCGAATGAAGTTCCGTGTGAGATGATGGCAACCGCACTCATGCATTCCGCCTGAGCGCAGTTTTGCGGGATAACGGCCAAGAAAATATTTAAACCACTGGCAAAGTCCTAAACCACCACGAATTTTTACTAGACTGAGAAAAGCCTATTAGAGAAATAGTTTGCATTTTTCTATACGGCTCTAACAAGAGAGTTCATGTGCAGATTTCAATACGCCTTAATGTAATGTATGTATATGTATGTATGCTACAACATGAGGCTTCCCTCATATAGCAACCCGTTATGGCATAAAAAAAACACCCTATATATGAAGCGTGTATTTACTGTACTAATAATGGAGTTTCCAATAATTTATGAATTTAAAATGCGTTGTGTACATACGAGTAGTACTTACTTTTGTCAGGCTTCCTTTTTATATTGTTTTGTTGCTTTATACAACATTTTAATAATATCAAATAAAAAAAATTTCAGGAGCGTTCCTTATTCCATTCACCATTATGCTGATCATAGCTGGTTTACCGCTGATGTTCATGGAACTATCGTTTGGACAGTATGCTGCATTAGGACCGGTTGCGATCTATAGACGGTTTTGTCCACTTATGAGAGGATTAGGCTACGGAATGATTATAGTTTCGGCGATTGTGATGCTCTACTATAATCTAATCATAGCATGGACAATTTTCTACATGTGTGCATCGTTAACATCCGAATTGCCTTGGCAAAACTGTGAAACTGAATGGAGTACAGCACGTAAGTAACAATTGCATTTTACGTGTTATGGCTTTTTTTAAATGTCTTTTCATAGACATTAAGATTTTTTGTTTAATTTTTTCGCGAAAGAAACTATCATCGTGATCGTTTTTTGAAGTTGTTAAAGAGTTAGTCGGTTTTATACGGTCAGCGGCTTATCAACTAACTGATGGACTTTAACACGGGACAGGCTTAAAGGGAGGTTAGTTATCACATGATGGTGATTTTGACCTATAACATCTGAAAACGTCCATTTGAGCCCGAGTTAAAAGTCATCGGTAGGTGGTCCAACTATGTATTATGTTATGTTAGCTTTTGGATTTTTTTTTAAATAACAAATTTTTAACGAAAGAAAAAAGAAATTCGAAATTTTCATTGCTACTGATATTGTTCTGTTGTTGTGTTCTGTACTTCCTACAAAATGATATAGATTGGCTAAACATTTTATACCCTTTACGGATGTGATAGGGTATATTAACTTTGTCATGAAGTTTGCAACGCACACAAGGAAGCATCTCCAACCATATAAAATAAATATATTCTCGGTCAGTATGATGAGACGAGTCGATTAAGCTTTGTCCGTCTGTCCGTCTGGTTCTATGTAAACTAGTCCCTCAGTTTTAAAGCTATCGAGCTGAAATTTTGTTCAAAGCCTTCTTTCTATTGCACGCTGTAAATATCGGAACCAACGGAATCGGACCACTACGTCATATAGCTGCCATAGGAACGAACGGACCAAAAATTCGTCTTTGTGACAAAAACTTTTTTATTTCTAACGATATCTTTTTCGAATTTTACACTAATCAATAGTATCTCTTGTCGAACCACATTCCCGAATTTGGTTGAAATCGGACTACTCTATCATATTGCTGTCATAGGAACGTCCGTTCCAAAAGCAAGTTTTTGTTAGAAAAACTTTTTTACTTCTGTTATCTTTATGAAATTTCATATTATTCAATTATATTGACTTCCAAACTACATTCCAAAATTAAAATGGTTAAAATCGGCCCACTATTTCATATAGCTCTCATAGGAACAGTGAAATCGGAACAAGTTTTACTGCTAATTTAAAAGTGGCAAATGCACCATAAGTCACAACGCTGCGCGTCAAAGGTATCATAGCTTCGGTAAGCTAGCCGAAGGCTAGCTTGTTTTCTTTGATTTTGTTGAGTGGAAGCTATTGCAGAATGTTAACTCCATAGAATTTAAAAAAAAAGCTATTAGTTTATATTTTGGCTAACAACTTTACCTCGCGATAGTTCTAGATAAGAAAGCTGGTGCATTTAATTTTTTCATTGATTTGAAAGCTAGATGGCGCCACAATATGATAAACACAACGGCAACTCGTTTCTGTTGAATTCTGTTATCGATAATTATTTATTTTCGTACACAATTACAAGGAATTTGTAATTAATTCCATGTAAAATAGCAAATCGAATTGAGCTCTCTTTTTTAGATACTTCACTTCTTACGATAGATAAAAATATTAACACTCCCATTCCGAAATTGAAAACACTTCGATCGAATTTTCCATTTCACCTAATTTGAATTTAAATCGAATAAAAGTCAACACTAATTCGAATTTCATGGATTTTCGCACTTCACAATATTGACCACCAAATTAAATGCGAATGAGGAATTTATTGAATCATGAAATATTGGACGGTGTGTGTGTGTATACTGTGAAATTGAACTGAATGAATTTTAAAGTTGTCATTCGATGTTATGTTTCATAAGGGTTTCGGCAAATTCTAATGCCCAAAATATTTTGGGGAGTCATGGATTCAGACATGATATGTTTCAATTATTAGGAGGTATATTGACCGATATTTGAGCCCGGTAGCTCAATGTATTGAGGCGTCAGTCTGATGTTTCATCATACCAATTTTTTGAGGGTTCAAATTTCGTCGTTTCTATGGATATTTGTGTTGTCTTCCCTCTGTGGTGTGGGACATAATTTGCCGCAAACTAAGGCGAAATGGGCAGGAGGTGTTCGAGTATATGTACTATTAACATTCATCGTCAGAAACCATCATGATTTGATTTCCGAGAACAATTAGGCTGACGAACAAGTACATGAATTTAAAATTAATTTTAAAAATTGGAACTAAAGAATTATCCATTTTTAAAACTCGACCCAAATTGTGAGACACTTTATGAGCAGCGTTGATAAGTTATGCAAGATGATAAAAATGGAATCCATAATTAGCGTTTTTAGAGGTCAGAGCTCAAATAATCGGCTTCTCTTTTTTTCTGAATCAACCGTACTGTACTTCACTGCACATAGAAATTAAGATACAAAAACAAAACTTAATTTCCCTTTCCTACTTCCGCAGTTCTATTCGCAATTGAAACTTTACAATTCAAACATACAAAAAAAACATAAAAGAACTACGATTGGGGTAAACCCCAATCATGCAATACTCTAGATGAATTTGAACCTGGTTAAAGCCAATAAATAATTTTGGTTGCAATCTCGGATGCATCGTTAAGACTTTGTTGATCCCATCACCTCTCAGATTTCATCTAGAGTATTAGTTTCTGAGAAAATCTGATTATTGTAAATTTTCAAAAATGTGTCATTTTGTATGGGAGGGGGTAGAAGGGGTGGAGCGATTTAACCCGTTCACGAATTTAGCCTTCATTTTTTGTCAAAAATAACGTGTGCAAAATTTGAACTTCATAGCTCAACGCGTTCTCGAGCTAGAGAGGTCACGGACGGACGGACAGACGGACATCCGGTTTTGAGATATTCGAGTGATAATATGAACTTCTGTATCATTCATTTTTTTCTGCGAGCCTTATTTCTTAGCGTTACAAACTTTGTGGCAAACTTATAATACTCTCAGATTTCATCTAGAGTATAAATATCTTAAAAATATTTTTTTTTTGTCCTCAAACAGAAAAACGTTTTAAAAGCAAACAAATGCAAACAGCATTATATCGCGGGACTATGTTCCAGTTAGATTAGACTTTTAGCTCCACTTGCGATGTGATGCTGGACTGAACAAATGGGATGAAGTTGACGTTTCCGTTGTTGTCGGCGGTATAAAAGCACTTTTATCATGAAGGTACTGGCTCTTTGCATTTTATAGAATACTCTTCAAACTGAACTGACAAACCAACTTCTGTCATTTGTCATATTTAGTACCGGCCGGTCAGAACACATCACAAACTGGGATTAACCCTAATACGATCTAGTTAATATTCTAGTTTAGTTCCACGATATAAACGTGGCCAGCGTTTTTTGCAACAAATAGGACTAAATAAGCACAACATCGGATCCGAAAAATAATTTAGTTTTACAAACAAGAGAAAGTTCCGGGCTTTCAAGCTAACGACTCTTTGTGATGTCCATAAAATGGCACTCGTTGAAAGTATCCTGAAAATTTGTTGGAATGAGTATAGTATACCGGTCGCATGTTATTTTGCCATGAATTGAAAAATAAGAACATTTAAATGGCCCCTGCGAAGATTTAGAGGCAGGCGTATTTTGGCAGATGGCACTAAATAGAATAAATAGGAGGAAAAAAGTGGAATTATCATGTAAATTACATAGGTCGGCTTTATTATGATTGAATCATTCGAATAAGGCGCGTTGCGGCGCACAGTGTTGCAATAGCGGACACAAAATTGAAGTGTCCTGTCGGGAGTTAATTTTAATTGATTTTGATTCTCGATTAGTTGAGGAATAAAGTTCCGATTTGCATTCTCCATATTTTTTTCGTTCTTAGGGTGAAAATTTGCGGTAAAGTACAGGAACAGAAGAAACTGGTTTTACTGAGCAATTTTCGTTAAGTAATATTATTATGTACGTTTATATTATAGCTACTTTGATGATGAGCGATTAATATCTATTATGTTGGCATATCGTAGTACCAGTTTGTAATTACCAGAGCCGCATTGCAACAACAAAAAATTACTTTAAAGTAACTTACTGAAAAAAAAAATTAAAGTAGGCTTATAAACCAAGCGTCAACACGCGTCAAGCGAAAATTAAGCCAAATCGAACCAGAATATATCCAGGAACAAATCCCCAAAGTTTCGTCTACATATTCTTGTATAATAGGAAGTTATGGTCATTTATCTAAAGAATATCCACTTAAAAATTCATAAAAAATCAAACATAACAGAGCACGCAACATAGAACGAATGGAATCCTATCTTCCAGAAATGAAAATGGTCATAATGGTAATTTGTTCTTCTACCTGTTGCAAATTTTTTTTTTTTTTTTCAAAATAAATTTTACCTGAAAAAAAACTTTGTAAAAGTTTCGAGTCAATTTTGGCATAAATAGTCCAGTAAAATTAAATTTTATTACTAAAAATTAGGGAAAGATCTGGAAATAATTTTAATCCCTGCTCTGGATATAAGTACATGGAAACTGAGTTTGCACGGTCGTAGAAGGAGAGCTTAACTTCTGGTGGGTGAAAAGCCAAGAAATTTGAGCCCTTTTTTTAATATTATACTTATAACTCCTAAACGGTGCCTCGTATCGAAAACATTTGCAGGAATAATGCACTGCTCAAAGTTGAAATTCGGTTCAGTAGCGTAGTCAAAATCCATAGTCAAAAAACGACAACTTTCGAGGCTTCGGAGAAAAATCACACTTTATCACATTTCAAGCTCACAGATCGTTGCAACGGATGTTCCACATGGAAAAGCTTATTTGTAAAAGTTGAAGAATGAACCCGGAGGATTTGAATGCGAAAGTTGGCGCTGATAATTATGGATGCAGGCATGTGATGGGGAGACACGGTCTTGGGGTGACATACAGGACAAGCTCATTCTAAATACTGTATGTTCTAAGGAGACACGATGCTAGACAAGTCACGAGACCTGCTGTGAAATCTAAAGCCTCATATACATATGAGCAAGCACAGCACAGCGTTCGTGCGCGCACGATTGCTCATATGTATACGAGGCTTTATAACTACCAGACCAGTCACTAGAATGTTGTGATGCTACCGAATAGCTGGTCTGATAGCAGGCCTCACGGCTGGCCTCGCGACAGTTTTTGTGGCTGGTTTTGTAGAACGTCCCGTGGCTTGTCTCGCAGCTGGCCTCAGAGCAGGCCTCGTGGCTAGTTTCGCAGCACAGCTCATGGCGTAATGGTTTTATGTTCGAAACCATTTTATACGGTTAAATAAGATGAGTGAAAATGTTTTTTTTTATGGTTTAAATTTCCCGGAAACCCGTTTCGATTCGTTATTTTACAAACGTAAACACGGATAAAATAACCAACATCGACATTTCCACTGTTGGCACATTATAATAAAATATTAGTTTGATAAATATGCTTTTAAATTGTCAACGTAGCTATGGTGCGTTATTTATTTTGCACTTTGCGCATCTCTCTTACAGATTGCTTTTCATACGAAATGGCCGATCAATGCGAAGCGCTGAATGGAACCTTCTACCTTCGGACCTGCTATAATTCAACGTATGCGGAATCTCGAAACTATACAGAATTATCAATTCATGCCCTAAAGCGTCCTCCGGCTGAAGAATATTTCACGTGAGTGTTAATCGCTTTTTTTGTCATCGTCCTTTCTTTTCATAAAATATTCAGACTTTTTGTCTTTATTTTGAGCTCGTTGAAGATCATTTAACACTAAGGTAGCATTAATGATTGTCTTCTTTACAGAAACTATGTCCTTGGCCTTTCATCAGGAATTGAAGAGACTGGCGGAATCCGATTGTCGTTGGCAATATGCCTGCTAGTTGCATGGATAATTGTCTTTTTGTGTCTGTGCAAGGGCGTTCAATCGTCTGGAAAAGTTGTTTATTTCACTGCCCTATTTCCCTATGTCGTGCTAGTTATACTCTTTTTTCGTGGTGTGACATTGCCAGGTGCGAAGACTGGAATACTCTTTTACCTAACACCCGATTGGAAACAATTGGCTAACGCTCAGGTGAGTGATATGATAAATAGATTGAACTATTTTAGATTAGACCTAAGCTTGCAATCTTCATCCTTGTTAAATAAATTTACATCCCATCATAATTCCGTAATTAAAATATGTCTAGAGACATCGCTTTGAATGTGTTATAAAATGTGTTTTCTAGGCTCCTTTATTCACTTCCTTTTACATTCATAAACCTTGTCTGTCTCCCCTTTGTGTTATACACATCTGTAGCTTTGATTCTCTGGCTAACAGTATCCACAACTCATGTCACCACTCATCAGACTCTAAATACATGCCACTCTAACAATTATACATGCTTTTCATCTTCTCAAAAGCGGTCTCTAAAGACGATGCTTATCCTTGCCTTATCCGCACACAGACCGTCCCACTTCCTATTCCACTTCAGTTCCTCTTTGAAGGAAACCGTATCCTACTTAGATTATCATGTCGCCTCCTCAAGATAATCGTATTGTCTTTTGTGTCTCCGAGTTACAGGTGTGGGGTGATGCTGCCGTTCAGATTTTCTTCGCCCTTAGCCCAGCATGGGGAGGGCTAATTACGCTGTCGTCATACAACAAATTTACAAACAATTGTTACAAGTAAGTATAGGACTTGAAGGAATCTCATTCATGTCAGTGATACATTTTAACAAGGGTGCCGACTTTGCACTGAGCATTGCATACGTGTATCAAATTACGAGTATTATCTAATTTAAGCCGTGTTCGATACAATCGAACAAACATCCAGAGTGAATCGAACGGCCTGGATCCGTTTCTGTGACGAGCGAATTGTGGACTCAGTATAGAAATCGTAGGGGCGAATTGCCGAGAAACAAATTGACGTTCAACCAATTCATTTTCATCTCTAATCCAGATGTGATCCCTTTTGAGATCTGGATCAAAAGCCAGTCAGTAGTTTTGTATGAAATGAATCTTTATTCGGGTGAATCGAACGGGGCTAATGTACAACCACATATTAGCCCCGTTCAAAAAGATCAATTTCCAGACAAACTAGTATCCGTCCTTTGATCTAATCTCGTGTGGGATTGCATAGGATCAGTGTTGAAAGTGAGTTGGTTGAACGTCAACTTGTTTTCGGCAATTCGCCCCTAATATTTGTATACTGAGTCCACCATTTGCCCCACCGCGGCGAATTATCTGTACGGTGGCAGTTTGAATTCGTTGATCACAGATCCAGGCCATTAGATTCACTCTGGATGTTTGTTCGTTTTTATCGAACATGGCTAATAAGGGTGCCCTAAGTTAATTTGTATTTTGATATGGGCTTGTAAACTGGGGAAAATTTAAATAAAAATTTTAAGAGTCAGTTAATTAAACTTGATAACTTTAGGCAATCTAAAGTAATTTTGAAGAGAATAGTAGAATATGTGGGAAAATAATAGTCTACTCGTAGGTCTGACGCATCTGAAAAATTGAAAACTGATCGTCATGATTGGGTCGCTTCGGCTTTCCCTTACTTACAGCACGGATGAACCACTGTAAGTGTGAATAGAAATCACTGTGAGTTCATGGCCGGTGGAATCACGGGCCGGTCATGGAACCGAGCCGTCACTGTTGAGTGTGAATCGTGCTTTGCAGTGTTTCATCCGTGCTGTAGCAGTGCAGTGTGAAAAAATACAGAACTTGAAAAAAAAAGACACGCCCGTTAAAACCCAAAAATATCGTCAGAAAGAAAACTGATCTGCCTGATACGTTGCAGTGCCGGTAAGAGCACTGCTTGCACTGTCACAGTCATGCGTCGGGCAGATGTGAATGGGCCTCTTCAAAATTCGTAGAAGAATATTTTCGACTTCATCGGTGGAATCAGGGGCCAGTCACGGCACTGTACCGTTGTGTGTGAGTCGACCTTCAGTGTAAAAGTGCAATGGACCCCTGACGTCAATTTAGTTTTTCATTATATTTGATGTGTTCGCGAGATGGAAAATATCTACGATATGTTTACAATTAGTAAAGTAAAACTTGATATCAAAACTCAAATGAAACTATGGAAATTTGCCATCTTTTGACATATATATCCAGTGCAGGTGATTATCCCGTAGAGCTCTCCGGGTTAATTCAGATTAACCCATTCTTGTATATGCGGTTTTTAACCGAATTAACCAGCACTGGAGTACAAAAGAATGCGCCCAATAAAAGCATTTTCAATGATAACTATTTGGTTCTGATTCTCGTTCAATTTGATACCTTGCCGAAATTTCATTAGCATAAATAGATAAAATCAAGTTTCGCAGACTTACGCCAACCCAAATCCCCTTTTAATTCCACTGCCTATAAAATGAGGCCAAATAATTAAGTAAACTTTAATACGACTTCATTAAACAGAGATATACGAGTACGTATTGCATCGTAACATTCTTTAACTATGCATTTTCCCTTCACAGAGACTCGCTCATTGTAGCCATTTCGAATATTGCAACTTCCTTTTTTGCTGGACTGGTAATATTCTCAATTATCGGTTTTCTGGCTCACGAATTGGATGTTGAGGTAAAGAAGGTGGTCGATCAAGGTGCTGGCTTAGCGTTCATCGTTTATCCGGAAGTGGTTACCCGTCTCCCTGTTTCACCTGTGTGGTCTATCCTGTTTTTCGTTATGCTGCTCACGTTGGGACTGGACTCCCAGGTAAGTTCGAAACAAAACATTTTGCTCTTCAACATCATTGCACATTAAACACCGAATGTTCGCAGTTTGCCCTTATGGAAACCGTTACCACCGCCATACTCGATAAATTTCCTGCACTTAGACAATACAAAGTTTGGGTAGTTTTGGGCGTATCGATATTGGGTTACATTGGCGGTTTAGGTTTTACAACAAATGTAAGTAAATGTCATGTGAACTTTTTGGATATCTATTAATTATTTTTTTTTTTCATGTAGAGTGGAATGTATTGGTTGCAACTCATGGACAAGTATGCAGCCAATTGGTCTGTTCTTCTAATGGCCATCAGTGAATGTATTCTGATTGCGTGGCTATATGGGTCGCAGCGTTTTTTGAACGATATTCAATCAATGATTGGAAAACGATCCAAATTTTGGAACTGTTTCTGGTCAACAATGTGGAGATTTATAACGCCTGCTACTTTGCTGGTAAGTCGTTTGTTATAGTTTTTGTAGAGTTTTCAAAGAGATGTGAAATATAAGGGGGATTCACAGTAGTTCACAATTACCTCGTATTTGCACCAAATACGAGGCTATTGTAAACTAGTTTACGACGTTCTTACGATTTACAACAGCGACCATCAATCCCCCTAAAATATATGGAAAATTTAAATTTTATTGGCTTATAGCTTGAATCCCCCTTAAAATATACAGAAAATTTAAATGGCTCATTAGCATCACGTGTATCGTGCGTTCTGTGTGAAAGCCGCTATAGTCTAATGCCTGCTAAAGACAATGGCCCAGCCCTGGCCATTCGGGGCCATCGCCATTGTGTGGACGGGCGGATGGCATTCAGTGGCCAATGCCGCGTAACCGTAATTTCTGTCAACAGTGATGGGCCATCGGATGGCCACGCAATGGCGATGGCAGGCATAAAGCTGATCTCTTCAAGCATTTCTCCAGCCAATTAGGCAAATTGAGCGGTTTCAGTGGTTTCTTTAGTTTTGGTAGCAGAACCACCACTAATAACCTTTACATACAAAAAAAAATTATTTAACTTTTCGCATTTTTTAAGAACTGAGTGTTCTCACTCAACATGTACTTAAATAAAATGATGGATGCGTGGGATATACCCTTATGTTATGCCTGCTACAGATAATGGGCCGCCATAACTGACAATTGGAACCCATTGCCATCGTCAGGGCCGTCGAGAGGGGGGGGGGGGGGTGTTTTTTTTAGGGGGGCCCGGAAATTTGAAAAATTTAAAATAAAACAAAAAATAATTTTTATCATAACGCATTCCATATATTAACTACAATATGGAAGTTATGAAATCAAAATTATTCTTAATTGATACGTACTATACAGTCGGACCTCGATAACTCGAATCTCAAGGGACCGACAAATTCCTTCGAGTTATCTATACTTCGAGTTATCCAAATTCGAGATATCAAGGTCTGGTATGATGAAACTTCGACTTATCGAGTTTCTAAATAAAGTAGCCGGAAATAATAACCAATGATATTTGTACAAAAAATAAAAAGCAAAAACTGCAAAATTAACGTTTTATTACGCAAAAACAAACAAAAAAATTACATTACATATATCGATATTATGTAATTAGACATTTATAGTAGTTATACATACGAGAATGTACTATTCATATGCACATAAATTGCACATTATGAAGTGAAAAGACGAAAACAAACAAGTTCGCATTTTAAGTTTTTTTTTACAGAACGCATAATACAAAAATGATGACTAAAAAAATTCAAAATTAACGAAAACATGGAAATGCAATAAAAAATTTATACATCTTGTTGACTTTAGGGTTTTTTTTTAAGATGAATTTATCCAAAGTTTTCTGACGTAGATTTTGGTGTGAATTTTTTTTCTAAAAAATCCTCAATATCGCTGACAGGTTGGAACATTCGATCATCCACGCCATCGCAACCTTCCAAATACGCACGTATTATCTGCGCGGCTGCACGAGCTTCTTTCGTGGTTGGTATTGCTACTTCTTCCGCTAATTCTTCATCTTCGTCTTCTTCTACGTTTTCTTCTATTCTGCCCATAGCTGTCGTAACTTCGTCAACGATGTCTTCCTCCGTTTGATAAGCGGACGTTGCTACACCTTCATCTACCAAAACAAATTCCTCGAACGAAGTCGCTTCGATGTTCAAAGCTCGTGTAAGAGTGGCCCATTCATCATTCAAATTGTTTGAATCGGTTTCCACGGCTTGTCCTTGGTCTTCAGCAGTAGACAGAAACCCACAAGCCCTAAAACAATTTTTCGACGTATTTTCCGTTACGTTTTTCCATGCTTTCTCAATTAAACGTATGCCTTCTAAGACGTTGATCGGTTTCGGCTCGATATTTTCCTCAAAATCCCTGATCAGCTTCCTTGTCACTTCTTGCCGATAAAATGTTTTAAAATTCTTAATGATACCCTGGTCTAGGGGTTGCAATTTAGAGGTTGTATTGGGAGGAAGGAGTCGAATTTTTAAGCGTTCTAGTCCGGCAGGAATAATGTGTGAAGGGCAATTGTCGATAAACAACAACGCGCGTTTATTTTTTTGCTGTAGGTCCTTATCCTAGTCGTTCAGCCATTTGGAAAATATTTTAGACGTCATCCAGGCTTTTCGATTAGATTCGTAAATAACTGGCAGTGACTTTACGTTCTTCATGCAAATTGGGTTCTTTGACTTGCCAATCACTAAAGGTTTTCGTTTTTCCGTTCCGGTGGAGTTGACAACCAGTAAGATGGTTAATCTTTCCTTACTTTGTTTGCCGCCATAACAATGATCCTTTTTAAAAGTCAGAGTCTTGTTTGGCATGCACCGATAAAACAATCCAGTTTCATCCGCATTATATATTTCTTCGGGTAAGTAATCTCCAATCAAATCAACAAGTTGATGCTTCCAATCGTCACAGACTATGAGATCAACACTAGAACTCTTACCACAAGCGGTCCTGAACACTATAGAATGCCTTTTCTTAAAGTTATTTAACCATCCATTGCTTGCCCTGAACTCTGGGTGTTTCAAACTTGTTGCGAATTGAAGGGCTTTTTCTATTAGCAACGGTCCACTTATGTTAATGTTCCTTTTTCGGCACTGTTCAAACCATTTAACTAAACACTGTTCGATGTCCGGAAATTCTGGCTTTTTTGATCGAAAGGAGTTTTTTCGAACTGTCGAGTACGCCTCAGCCCTTTGAAGAATCCCGTCTTTATTTTTCATAATCGTTGATAGAGTATTCGCCGGAATTTTAAACTCTACAGCAATTTCCGCCTTCGGCCGTATTCCTCTATTTCGCACGGCTTCAATCAAGCGAATCTTCTCATGGAGAGATAGCGTATTACACTTCCTGGAAGACATGACCACTCGATTTTGTAGCTAACACCACTACCACCACTACAGAATAAACTGATGAAAAAAAAATATTTCCTCCGTTAAGGAGGTGGAAATCGGTTCTGCATTGCATTTTTAACTGTAAAAAATGTCAAGTTATAGAGGCTCCAAAGCAATTACACTTCGAGTTATTGAGACTTTCTGTCTCGCTTCGTACTCACTTTGACCAATAGTTGAAGTTATTATTCGAGTTATAGAGGCATTTGAACAAATTTCTTCGAGCTACTGAGGTTTTTCTCGCTTTATTCATCCCAGTTTGTATTCGAGTTATGTATACATTAGTTCTACTTATCGAGTTTAAAATGTGAAGAACTACATAGGAATTTCGCGGGACCGAAAATTTACTTCGAATTATTGAGGTATTCGAGTTATTAAGGTTCGAGTTATCGAGGTCCGACTGTATTATAGATTTTTCTTATGTGTATAAGTAAGCCTGGCACTCTTAGTGTCACCACCCACTGTCGATCTCGAACTCGAACACGAACCTGGTTCAAATGTCCTCTGACACACACACACACTTCGCATAGATGTGAAAAAAACCGGTCCTCTTGTACCAGGTTCGTGTTGGAGTTCGACTTCGAGATCGACAGTGGGTGGTGACACTTAGAGACCAATATGGAATTGACCGTGGCCATAATATATGTACATATACAAGTGTTTTCAAAGCAATTTCATTTGGCGTTGCCATTGTTCCTGATAGTCATATAATAGACTAAGAGCTGACGGTGATTGAGTATGAAAAATTAGCGGACCGCGGATTGTTAGTGGATTCTTTTCTAGGGATTGTAGGAGACTAGAAAAGTGCAGGGTGCCAATAAAAGTTAAAAAAAATTTCGTCCAAACTTTTTAAAAACCCACAAAATCGCCGATATATGTACCTGAATAAATGCAAATAAAAGATAAGTTCCATTTTTTAAACCCCATTGCCAACTACGCGCTGGAAAAGCGACGCCCTTGGAGTTAATATTTTATCGGGAAATTGTATGAATTGAATTGAATGAATTCGTAAAAACATATAAATTTTTTTTTAAGCTGAATTTTTAATGTAAAAAGTTTTTATTGAAAATTGCATGAACTTTCCGAATTCTTTCAAAGAGGAAAAAATGCGTGCAATAGCTTCCATCAATATTATGTCATATTATGGGGTCCCATAAAAGTTGAGTCCCGGGCCCGGATTTTCTCTCGACGGCCCTGGCCATCGTGTACCAACGCGTATACGGTTAGTGGCGATGGTGTTTGGCAGAAAATTGCTTTGAAAGCCATTGTGTCCCATTTCTGGCAGTCATCATCGCCACAAACTGCTATCTGCCCAGATTCACGATAGCAACTGACAGCGATGGGCCATTGTCTGTAGCAGCCATTATACAGGGTTGCCAATTCTATTGGTACCACTTTTCCCCAAACAAACTGTGAAATAACCCCTATCAGTATTGTCCACCCAACGCGGGACACCCTGGACCCAATGTATAGTTTGTAGTGCAAGTTCGTTTGTATGGAAAAATTGTACCTGAAGTGCCTAGTTCTAGCTTACTGCGACAAAAATACGGTTAGTATTCCGAGTAGGTTCCGCTTCTCAAATTTTCCTGAGCCGTAAGTCCATTATGATTTCATAAATAAGTGAACCTCTAAGTTATCACGTCATTAAATTCTAACTTGACTTCCTTGTAAGACTTCATTTGGCTAAATCGAATGTGGCTGCCAGGGAAATGATAGACTGTCATTTGGCGCGGCTCCAACATGTTTTTTTTTTTCATTGTTCAAATTTATTATGGTGTGCACACTATCAAAAGTGAGAAACTTTTACATGCATTAACACTTATGCTTATAACATTATCCTTTCAGTTCATCCTCTTCTTCAACTGGGTCGAATACAAGCCAGCGTCCTATGGTCACTATGTCTATCCTCTCTGGGCTGATGGTGTGGGATGGATAATTGGCCTACTTCCTGTCTTTATTATATTCCTAACAGCCTCCCAGCAAATACTACAGGCACCGAAAAATTTAACGCTGATGGAGAAAGTTCGAACGCTTTTACGTCCAACGCCGGAATGGGGTCCAGCTGGGCGTCCATGTTGCATCATTCCATCGAACAGCAAACACGAGGAAGAAAGTAATCGATACGATAGTACGGCGACAAGTAGAATTTTTATCAATGGTGTTTCAACTGATTCACCATCACATGGAGGTAGTGCTTATGGTGTTCCCGGCTATCATGATGAGGCTTTGCAGCTCTGAGAACGAGTTCTAGCACCCTCATCGAACATGGCTCGGCGTTCGGGTGGAGGTGCTAGAAATTATGAAAAGGTAATTATTGTTCATTTCAATAGACATTGTATAATTTTAGATAATCATGTACGTTATCACGTTTTTATTTCGATATGTTTCCGACGGTTTGTAGTTGGTTTATAATATTGGTAAATAATTACTAACTTTTGTTCGAACTACAAGGATCTTTATTAGTTGTAGATACAAGTATTTCGGGAGCAACTTGCTCCTCTCTTCAGTACAAAGCTAATGGTTAATAAAGATCCTTGTAGTTCGAACAAAAGTTAGTGATTAGTTACCAATATCATGTATCTTATGTTATATTAATATCGAAAGCATGATAAAATCAAATCTTATCTGTATTTTTTATATGTTGTGTTGTCAGGACTATGAATTAGCTCCAATCGTTGTCGTCACTGGTGTTCAAGTGGAATCAGAACCAATACTTTTGCGTACGCCGGGCCCAAGTATATTGAAAACGTCGAAAAATGGTAAGCATACACCAGCTAGCAACACAACTAAACATAAAAGTACCCCCATCGACTCTAGTCCCAGCAAACAACCCCTTATTGGGCCCGAACTTCGTCACAACGATAGTATAGGTAGTCTACAAAATAAAATATCTGTAAATGTACCACTCGTACCAGTTGCATCAACAACACATGTTTGCACTGCTAATTCAACTTCTATAACAACAAGAGTTACAGCAACTATTAAACAACCAGAATCATATCTTTCATCCCCGGCGATAGTTACATCAACCACGACAATTATGACACCATCTACGGTAACAAGTATTGATTATCGAGGTCGAACGTTGACCACATTCGTCGGTAGTGGAGTAACAAATACCAAAGCTGACCGTACCAACACAACAAGCACAACAGAAAACCAATCTCAAATTCAAAACAATAAGAACAATAAAAGGGTTACAAATCCAAATGTCAAAGGAAATGAACGATAAGAGATAGTTGTTGTCAACACAGCCTTATTTCGCGTCAGAGCTTCTAGTCATATAGGAAAATGTGTTAAATCTGTTCATATAATACTATTGTTAAGAGCTGAGAACTTTTCCATACGAAATTTAACAGGGATTTCCTACTAGCCTTGCTTATAAGCAGCTAGAACTTCATAAGAATTCTTAAGTTGTGAGCTTGAGAAATATGCCTGAGGAAAATTTACTTACAATATTTCACTATGCAGGATCTCTCTTTAATTCGTGTGTTTTAGTGGTTGTGCTTTGAATATACTTTATAATCATTTTGGCAGTCCGCTGTCGCGCCTTGGCCGTCTGCATCATCTTCCTGCCTTTGTCTCGGTCCAATGACCGCGTCCTCCAATTTCAATAGACTAGCGGCTGTCCTTTCCTAGTTCCGCTGATGCTTGTAGCATACTTGCACTTGCGTTAGCTAATTTCGGCTATACATGGAGGACTCCGAATCCACTGAACACCTCATCTATCGCCATAATGAGCTGTTATCAAATTGGTATCGTATAATTTTTTCAAAGTGCACAAATTCAACGGAACCTTAGTTAAACCGGATTCCGGCAGACGCAAAGCTGGCAACCAATTTTTTTATTCTGTCTCTCTCTCTGGATCCTGTCAACCCCTTGTGGGGCATAGGGCATTAACCACGCCGACTTTCCACCTCGTCCTGTTTGCCGCCATCGCCTTTAACTCTCCCCACGATTTGCCTAATGACTTACCCTCGTCCTCAACTGATCTTCTCCAGGTGTTTCTAGGTCGTCCAACGCGGCGACTTGCATCGGTTCCCTGTGGGTTCCAATCGAGGGCCTGTTTTGCAATGTTTTCCGGCCCCTTTCGAAGTGTGTGACCTATCCATTGCCACTTTCGCCTTTTTATAGAGGTGTCTATCCTGTCCTGGCCAGTAATGTACAGGAGATCGTCGTTAGAAATGACCTCCGGCCAGCGTATGTGCAGGATGCGCCGTAGACACTGGTTCACGAAAGTTTGCAATCTAGTTGTTATCTTCCTGGTCACCTTCCAAGTTGAACAGCCATAAAGAATTTTATATTGGTTTCGAAGATCTTGAGTTTGGTACGTCTGAAGATGTTGTTGTTTTGCCAGAAAGGAGTTAAACTGAAAAAAGCTGCCCGAGCCTTATTGATGCGAGACTGTACATCAGCATCCGCCCCACCATCTGCTGTAACTACGCTTCCGGGGTAGCAAAAATTGTCCACTTTTTCCACCGTCTGCCCCGAAACACAAATTTCGCTCTGTCTTCCTGGATCCAAGCTCAAGTATTTAGTTTTGGCAGCATTGATTTTGATCCCCGCATTGCCACTTTCGCGGTGCAGGGCATCCGTCATTTGAACTAGATGATCCGATATATTTGAGAGAAGACAAATATCGTCAGCGTAATCCAGGTGTTGAAGGTATTCAAACAGGTTCCATCTGATACCTCTGCTCTGGTGTTCACGAAGCGCACTGCAGAGTACGTCGTTAATGGCAATCAAAAACAATATAGGTGACAAAATGCAGCCTTGTCTCACTCCGCTATGTACCTCGAAGGGATCTGAAAGCTTACCCTTGTGTAAGACGTGACATTGGGCTCCGCTATAGGACTCCTTGATGATGGATATGATTTTATCTGGTATACCGCTCCTACGTAAAGCCTTCTAGATGTATTCCCGGTCAACGCTGTCAAACACCTTCTCGAAATCGATGAACATGACATGTAATGGGGATCTCCACTCTGCGGATTGTTCAATAATAATTCGGAGGGTGTTGATGTGGTCGCTACATGAAAAGCCCTCGCGGAAACCAGCCTGTTCATCGTTCAGTATGCGGTCAACTGTTTGCTTTATCCGGTTTAAGACTATTTTTGCCATCAGTTTGGAGACTGCGGGGAGGAGGCAAATTCCACGCCAATTATTACAATCCTTCAGGTTACCTTTTTTCGGGATCTTAATAATGACGCCCTTCTTCCATTCTTTAGAGAGAGTTTCGGTTTCCCAACACTCTTGGATAAGGGGTAGAAGAATATCCGCAGTAGCGTTGATATCCGCCTTAAAGAGCTCCACCGGAATTCCATCTATCCCCGTGGCTTTACCCGCTTCCATCGATTTAATAGCCACAGTTAATTCCTGTTTAGATGGTGGTTTGGTATCAACTCTGGCTATTTGCGGAATATTTTCTACTTCTAGTGAAGATGAGTTCGAATGTCCAAAGGTGTTGTTGAGGACCTCAATGAGGTGCTCTCTCCACCGTCGCAGTTGGTCTTCATCAGTGACCAGTAGAGACCCGTCTTTATCTTTCACGGGAAGTTCAGCTGTAAAAGATTTTTTTATTACTCTTTACATAATTCTCTTTCAAATTGTGTTTCATCTAGTTAAAAAACATATTAACCAAATAATTAAAAGTTAAATTAAATCAATTGGTATAAAAATTTAGTTACTATTACGGCAATTAAGGATTGGTGCGGCAGGATTTCGCTAGACAACCCAATTTTACTTTATTAGTTCTTATCTTCATTTCAATATGCACAACTCATAAAAAAAACAGATGGGTGCAGATTTTTGCAGTGGGATTTTATATTACGTTTAAAAAATCCCCAGATTACTTCATCTGTGCCGGCTGATTTAATCTGGAACTGTCAAATACATACAATTTTAAACTCACCACACCCAGATTAAGCAGCAGAATAAGTAATCTGGGGATAGTGTAAACGTAATATAATATTAGACTATTAGATCCTGAAAAGTTCGATATTTTTAGTTCGAGTCATTTTAAGTTGATGTTTGACTTGAAAAGTGAATTTGTACCGTGGAACTAAAAGGAGTATTAACTAGATCATATTAGATTTAATTCTAATTCGTGGAGTGTTTGTACCGATGGGTACTAAATATGACAAATGTCAGATGTTGGCTTATCACTTGGGTTTAAACAGAATTTTAGAAATGTTAAGAGCCAGTAGCTTCTTGTGAAAAGCGCTTTTACACCACTAACTCCAACAAAACATAAACACCGACGAAAACAATCGTCAACATCGGAAATGCAAACCTAATGCAATTTTTTTAGTCCAGTACCGCATCGCAAGTAGAGCTAAGAGCTAGTCTAATCAACTTATCCGATATGTTTACATCGTGGTGAGTTTCCTGGGAATAGTTAATACTGAAACATAGTTCCACGGCATAAACGTGGCCATACTGCTTCGCTAACGACACAAACGGACCAACTGGACTTGAACCATCAGAACGCCCATTTGCCTAGTGCTTGATTCAAAACTACTAGTCCAACCAAAATCTCACAAAAATTAGAAAAAAAAACAGATTTTTCTCTTACATTTGAAAACGGTTAACCGCAGCGAACAACTTTTTAGACAAAATGAAAGATCCTGAAAAATTCAAAAGCTTGCAACATAGAATGAATTTAGCAAATTTCTACTTTTTCTCCGTATCATATTTTTTTCGGATAATTTAAATCCAAAAAGATACCATACATTTTACCAATCAATTATATATACATAGGTGTTGTTATACCACCAATAAATGAAAACAAAGTTAACTTAGACAAAAACAACTGATTTGTGAAAGAAGTTTTTTAGCGTGTATTAGAAACAAATTGAATCTAATTTTTCGATGTATTTTGTAGAATGTTTATAAGATAATCGACAAATTTTATTTAAGAGATATTATATAGATAATTAAAAGAAATAACAAATTTAGGAAAAAAAGAGGACAGTTGAATTACATGTGTACCTACATTATACATACTATACATATACAGAATTTAATAAAAATTAGAGTTATTACACGAAAGCTGTTGTTTTGCGAGGTAGGTGTATAGAAATTGAAATTTGTCAGAAATAATATAATATAAAATGAATATACATAATATGTAAGTTTTACATTAATACTGAAATGTGAATAAATGTTAAATAGCCAAAGTTATTGAATCTGTGTTACAAATTTAGATATAGAATATAGTGTATAGTAAGGATCTACGCAGTCTGATTCGAATGGGTAATATAAATATACGATTAAAATCAGTATACAAATAAACAGGTCGGCAAAGGTAACACGTTACAGACTTTCGAAAACAATATTTTTTTCGACACTGTTGTGAATCTATAGGCGCGTTTTTCTGCGGATCTATCGAGTCAAGTGTAGGGTAAGAAACACGCATTAAACAAACAACAAGCGACTAGTTGTTCGTTACCCTACCCTATCGATAGATATGCAAAAGAACGCGTCTTTGGTGTTATTTATTCCTAGTACTAGGCCGGCTGCACATTGCGTTGTAGGCAGGCAGCGCGTACATAGTATTGAGTGGGTTCCTGCGAGTGGATCAGGATTTGACATCTCTTGAATTCTCCTCCATATGCTTTCCCCTCCGGTAAAATTTGCACAGACAACTGTCAATTTTCGGATCTGAAAATTTTCCCCTCCGGATCATCTGAAAAGTATCCTGATTCGGAGGGGAACATTTTCAGATCCAAAAATTGGCAGTTGTCCGTACATATTTTACCGGAGGGGAAATCATATGCAGAAGAATTTAAGAAATGTCAAATCCTGATCCGCTCGCAGAAACCCACCCATTGTTGTAATAACAAGTGTCAAAATTGCATTTTGCAACAACAATGCCATGTGCAAGCTGCGAGTGTTGCCTTGCGTACGACGCAGTGTGCGGCCGGCCTAGGCTGTGATTTCGCAGAAAAACACATAAGCAAGCTGTCAAGTTTTCGGCGAAGAGAAAGATGTCCGCTGCCTGGATACCGATGTGAAAAATTTCGTGAGAAAAGAATTGTGGCATATTCAATTACACGACAAAATGTGTAGTTTGACATACGAGTATAAAATTCCACATACCCGATATAAAGGCAAGACAGCTAATGATCGCCACAAGTTCCTCTAAATGCTATTAAAAATAGAAAAAATTAATCATTTAACCTTTTTTTTCATTATGCGTTTACTGGGTTTTAAAAATACATATATTCACAGCCATTGAGCCTCACTACAATGGTTATAAGTTAACTTAAAACATGCAAAAGATTCGCCACGAATGTACGAAGTCTCACACAATCATCTCACTGATATTAAGACAACCTTCCGTTCTGTTTGCGTCGTCATGGTGAAGTCATAAGCTACACGATCTCCACCGTATAACCTCTCTCTCTCTCTCTGGTTATATGACGCCTTAAGATTACTCGTTCAATTTGGTTATGATTACTCAGGATGCTGTCAAATCTTAATGAATCTTTGAATGAACACAATGCATAAAGTCTTAACGACCTCACGAAGATTCATACTACTCATTTACCTAACCCCTAGTGGGGCATAACGCGTCTATTCCATGTGGCCCAGTTGACGTTTCGTTGGCATAAACTAGTTTCGGAGAATGCAGTTGACAGCATACATCTCCTGCTCCCATTTAGCCGGCTACCTGACAAGTCGGGAGATGTGGCTTATTATTACGCCCCGCACTACAGAGGGAAGACAACATCCATGGCTACGAACGCCGTGAACGGGACTTGAACCTTGAACCCGTAACGACCGTAGTCAGAAATGAGACTGACGCCTCTGCGTAACCGTTAAATAAACGAGTAATCTTAAGGCGTCATGAAATTTTCAAAACAACATTCTTAAGAATGGAGCACGAAGATCAAGGACAATGAGAATTTTTATACAATTTTTGATAACACAAAATAATACTTGAAATATGTAATTTAAAGCTCAAATGTTTTAATTATTCTCATGTTAAGACCATTACTAACTGCCTTAAGGTGCTTTTTAATAGGCACCACTCTCCGTCAATCGCAGGCGACGATCAAAAAGATACATACAAATAGTGCTCCGTGCTCTACTATATGACATGATCGCTAATCGCAAATCGCGAACAATATGCGACGATCGTGTGTCTAGCAAAACTTTAGCCCCTCCAGTGGAGCATGGGTGTGTCAACACCTCTACCACAATGCCTTGTGGACGTTTAGTTAGCATACATATACATTTCTGATGGCGCATTTGCTAGCATACACCTCCTATCCGTATAGCCGTCTTCTACTGACAAGTTTGGAACGCTGTATGGGTTTTAATTGTAACCACATTTTATTTTATTAACGCGCCGGGGAAATGAACCCCTGATCTCTAGATGCAAGCATCGTAGAGTGGCGACTGAGGCCTTACGGCTACCGAGCACATCATTATAGTTGGTTTAAAATATCCATTCAAATTTGGCAGCATCATGGGCATTCATAACCAAATTGAACGAGGAATCTTAAAAGATTTTCTAAACATTGTGGTTAGGCCTATTGTTTGATTGCTAAAGCTGTGTCGACACACACAACAACCGCTTTGATCGCGATTTATGGGCCAATCGATCGGCCGATATCGTGATCGCCCGATGGATAGTTCTGTTTATGTGTCTATTGTGGATAATTTTTTGACAGTGTCATTAGTTTTGATTTGCCGATATTTTATATCGATCCGTAACTCCATCGATCAGCCGATAAATCGATTAGTGTACGTGGGCTTTTATAAACCGAAATTAGGCAGGAAAAGTGATTATGATAATGTATGTGTTATAAACATACTGGAATTTTATTTTATTAAAAAATGATTAATCTAAGGAACTTAATAAATAAATATTAAAAATAACACAACACAAAAACGCTGTAAAAAATTATGAAATTGTTATAATTGTTATTTAAGTCGAAAGATGTACTGCATTAAGCAAAATCTGATTCTACGAGCAAGCATCAATTTGTTGTTACTAATTTAAGAAGAAAAATGTAGGAAAATCGAATGTACGGAACAATTATACATATTTGACCCTATTACGCACTTATGTGCTAGAATGTACCTCAGTAGATGTGATTTCACTTCCGATTAAAAGCCACTATGGCGATATATAAACTCATCACTTCTATCGGAGGTTAGATTCCATTTGCAGAGGTAAAGTTCCATTCCGGAACAAACACAAAACCTGTATTACTCTACCTAGTCAAATAGAAATGTTCCAAATGCACTAATAGCGAGGCATCGTGGTTCACGTCCTGGCGAATAGTGGCTTTCTTACTATCGTATAGAGCGGTCGTTCTACGACGATATACTGAGAGTAGGAACCTCTATTAGCTTGAGACGCAAACAAGTTGGTTTGTATCTATGCATCGTCCGGCCAACTAGAAATGTTCCCTAATTTGTTATGAGTACTTTCAATTGCTCGACCATTTTTATTATAAAAAAAAAATATTGAATGCAAGTACCATTAGAAGATTGTTGCTAAAGAAAACAATTTAAAAATTAAAACAGAACAGCAACTCAAAAGAAATCCACAAAAAGCTCAACAGCGATATATCAATCACAAAATCCTCTAAGAAATTATAAATTGTCTGAAACAGTTTAATTTCTGTCGCAAAGTCAACACTGTAAATGTTATTTGTTCGAATAAAATAATAGCCCGATAATAGTTTAATTAATGTAAATGGAAATTAAAAATAAATTAAGTCAATTAATTCATTAACATGCCATCTTACTTATACAACATAAATTGTTAACAATGTGATTTAAATTAAGCTCAAATCGATTTTGTTAAGAAAGAAATATATATGTATTCGAGTTGTTTATTTTGTAGGGATTTTAGAATTATATATAGTGAAGCATCAAAATACCTAAAAGCCATTCAAGTAACGTAAGTACCTACGCAAAAAATAGCTAACAAAAAAAATGATTGAGAAAAATGTTGCATTAGAATATACATACGATACATATAATATAACACGTATAGAACAAATCAAAGATATATATACATATGAATATATAACAAAAATATTTTTGTGTCCATGTTGATATTTTGAGAAATGTAGTTATATACATGCGTATAAATAAATAAAACACATATTAGTTATAAGCTGTGATGGAATCTGAATAAAACAAATACTGACAAAAATGGATGTATTAGTTTAAATATAGGTACAAAGTACTCGTACTCGTACATACTCCAACGAAAATAAGAAATTAACGAAATAATTTTTATTGTTTCCTCGATGTGGATATCCTGCAAAAGAAGCCAAAATTGGCGTTTGAATGCCTTCGTCTTTCATTGTTTATCACACGTCTTATTTACTTAACAGCCTTCGCGTCATGCGTGGGATTTGGCATCTGAGTGCAGTCGCGTCGCCTCCAATCAACCCAGTCTTGGCATAGCACTCTTGAGTTATGGGATTCGAATAGTCTACAGATGTCTTCGCCGACGGAGCTCGACCAGCGCTTCTTGGATCTACCACCTGGTCTTCCACCTCCAAAGGCCGAAATACATGTAGACGGACGGATGGACGGCAATTTTCGATTGATCATCTTTTTGATCAAGTATTTTCATTTGCAGTCAATTTTGCACACCAACGTATGAACTTTTTCTCAAATATACGAATTCCATAGAGTATTGTTTACACATGCCCGTAGACCGTCTAGTACGTACATTTTACAGGCATTGCAAGTACCTTACAAGTAACTAGCAAGCTGTCACTTGCATATGTGTAAATACCCGTGCCTGTGAACTGCCAGGCCAGTAAACCCGCACGGCGCCTTGCAAGCTGGCCTCCCGGGCCAATTGATTTCCTACTGACATTTCAGTATAGACACTTCTCTCAATTGCCCTAACCCCTTGTGGGGCATAGCGCGTCAACTGGTCCATGTGGCGACCGGTAGCGCAGGCATCAGTCTCATGTTTGACTACCGGCGTTTCGGGTTCGAATCCCGTCCACGACGTTCGTGGCCATGGATGTGCAGGAGGTGCATGCTGGCAACTGCATTCTCCGAAACCAGTTTATGCCGTTGAAACGTGAAATGGGCCACATGGACCAGTATAGAGACTTGCGAACATATGTTTCTCGTCATTCGCAGATTTGCACTGGCAAATGAAAACGAGCCATAACAGCTAGTGCTTGCAAACAAAAGCTTACAAATTTCATTGCTCTCCGCAAAAAGTTGACGAACGCGATATATGCATAATTTATACTGGATATGTACGACGATGGTCTCCGAAGATCTATTTCCCCATGAGCAAGAGTGACTTTCTCATCAGTGGGTGGTAGATGCAAGCACAAAGCTCTGAAATGTTTGCCTCGTGAGAAAGTAGTGTTGCGTGTACGGGGTATCTTTTACGACCCACACTGTACTAATCTCGAATGATCGATGACCAGTACAAATTGAATGGACACTAGGCTATTCTCGAGCCATCTATAGTCTAGAACCTTCTCCAAACAGAAACATTGAAGCGGATTCTCGAACCTTCGTTGAGTAAGCACCCGAGACTGGAACATCTCGAAAAATCTGGAGTCTTCGCTAAATTGACGGATGCATGGATCTCCACCTATAAAAGGCCAATGTCACCGAACGAAGGAGCAGTCGTGAAGAAGTAGTCAGACTCGACACTCAGTGGCGGTTGGATCGCTACAAAGCGGGATCGGAAAGTAGTGCCGTCGTTGTTATTACTAGTTTTAACGTTTGTTATTAGTACGCGTGTGTAGTTTGTTTTGTAAATAAAGTGTGTGTTTTTGATTCGAAGCGTTTTCATTATTCAGCACAAGAATATCTAACGAACCTGTTTTGATTTCGTGGTTTCGCTCAGCAGGGGAAACATTACAGTAGCATACTTCGCAACGTCTCGCATCTATCATCGACAGCAAACCAACAGCTGACATGTTTAGTACCTCTCCGCATGGTTGGTATAAACACACCACGAACGCGTAGCACTAAAACGATGTAGTGAAATCGGCTTTTAGTTCCACGGTATAAACGGGGCCATTAACTCCGATTTAGGTGAAATGTCGAACATGTCAACCGGCCTAGGAACACAGCCTGACTTCCAATTGCCAGTCATGGCCCATATTGTCCTTAGCAGCATAAACATTTGCTATATGCTATATATAGCACCGGTCGGTAAATAAACACACCACGAATTAGTACTAGCCTCAACGACGCAGTTTATGGTCTATTCAGTTCCACGATATAAACGGCCTATGCAACTGTTGTCAATTCAAACTGAACGGATTGAATGCTCTTTCTGATATCCGTTAAATAACCGATTCAACACAAACCGCACAAAATTATCGAATACACACACCCATTCAATCTCCACCGTCAACAAAATTTGACAATCAGGTGTTCTTAATATATAAAGTGTAAACAGTTAGCTACGGTTGATCGCGGAAGACCCGCTTTTTATTAAAAATGAACAAGTATCGGCCCCCTGAATCGGACTCTGACGATGATGGCTATGATGGTTTCTATTTCAGCGACGATGTAAGTTCCATTTAATTAATAGTAAATCCCGCATGTCTACAAGTGTCCTTACAGGTTATTAAACCCTCACGGCCCCTGGTCAGGGCGAACAGTGACCAGAACTTGTACGAAGCGGTATCGTGTGGCGATATTGAAGTAATAAAGAAGCATCTATCGCAACCCCATGCCAATATCGATATGCCACTTCGAGGAGGAAATACTTTACTGCATCATGCATGCCAATACGGACACCTCGAAATCGTTCAATATCTCCTGGAAAAAGGTGCAGAGCCTAACCGGCAAGTTGATTCCGTCACCCCTTTAATGAGCGCCTGTTCAAGCAAAAGCGACGGCCCGATAGCTAAAGAAATTGTGAAACTTCTCATCGAAAAAGGTGCTGTCGTCAACATCTCGAACAAACACGGCGTAACGCCATTAATTTTTGCTTGCATTCACGGACAAACGGAAGTTGTGGAATATCTTGCTCGAACAGCATTCATTGAAGCAAGCGACAATCAAGGTTGGACCGGTCTCTTCCATGCCATCGAAAACAACCATCCCGAAATTGTTCGCATCCTGGTGAATGCCGGAGCCGATGTGAATGTGGCCAATCGGAAAGGCTACACACCCCGTCAAGTTGCTCAATTTCACGGATTTTACGATATTTTAGACATACTGCCACCAGAAGAGTACCAATACACGGTTCCTACCAATTACCTCGCATATAGTTCCCTAAGCGATCACATTCCACAACTGTTCCTTAAAACCGAAGTACCAGAGTACTTTCCGGAAATTGATCGGATTTTGCGAAAAATGCATCTCCATTCATTCGTCGAGAATTTTGCACAGCACAAAATAAATTTGAGGCAATTTCTAACAATGACTGACGAACAATTGAGCAGCGCTGGCATTCAATTGCCACTCCATCGCAAGAAAATTCTGTTAGGCTTATTGAGGTAACACGGTCTAGTAATTGATCGCATTCGAAATTAATCTTTCCGTGTCTCCGTAGATTTCATCAGCAGCATTGGTCTGTGCAGGCCATTTCTCGGGTCAAGCGAAAAGAACCCGACTCGTGAGTAACTTGGCGACTGTAGATTAAATCTACAAATATCTAATGGCTTTAATTTTTGCAGATTCTACGACATTCTCATGATAGTATCCAACCAACTTAAAAATGTCATAATAGTTACAGCAGCTCTTGAATATATTCAACAAAACCTGGAATCTTCCTATTTTGGACCAGTGTCTCTAAAAAGCATAGAGGAGTACAAACAATCCATAGCAAAATACAAGAAATCCATTCGAAATATGTATGAAACCACAAAATACGTAAGTAGATTAACATTGTTTCTTTCGAAACAATAATAGGAAAAGAAATTTTTTTTTCTTAGTTACAATCCTTCAGTCCCGAACGGCCACCGCTTTACATCAATTACGACGAATCAATTAAGATCGAAAGGCGAGCCAAAATTCAACGTTATATAAAATATACGATTATTGCCGGAGTTGTAATCGTTATTGCACTGAAATGGAAAAATATTTTCTAACTCGTCAATTATTGTAACGTTTAAAACGTAATTATGTATTCGATCGAATTTAAGAAGAGAAATATTTGTGATTTAATTTTTGAAAAAAAAAAATAGAATTCCATGAGAATTGAAATAATAAATATATTTTCTGAAGAACAGTTTCGTTTGTGCCTCTGGCTTACTGGCTTACTAAGTACTAATAAAAAACAAGCTACTAACTAGAACCAGATGCGCTTTCCACAAAATACCTCGTTTTTTTCACGACTTGGGTGGCATGTGTCAACATCCTGCTGGGAATAAGTGGGCGGTTTGGTGAGCGTCCGAAGATGCCCGTAGGGACGGAGCCTAAGGTAGCATAATGGCCGTTAAGGTCGGGCTATGCCATCTGTTGAAGAAGCCCCTCAAAGAGCTAAGCAGCGGTCTATACTTACTGTAGCTCAGTTCAGGAGACGTGCGCGGGGTTTTTGTAGCTCGTTGCCCCTGTCCTTTACATATTAACAAAAAATTCATAGGCCTGGGCAAGACAACACAAACATGGGAGGCAAAAATGGAGCGAAAAGGATGGAATGGCGGACGATTCAAATGCCCTTCAAATGCTCGCACCGGGGTCCGGGTGTAATGGGCACCATGGGTTCTGGTTTCGTACCACCGACAGATCACTACTCATCAGGTGCTCCCTTGTTCTGCCGGTGGAAGCAGCAGTACCAGACCAGAAAATGGTTCATAACAACTCCCACTGCGTTTAAGCTTGTCAGTAAAAAACGGCTCGGATAGTAACAGCATAATCGAAACACCAACAAGGCATAGCTATGCAAGAAATGGGTCAAGGCAATTAAAAACAAAATCGTTGTGATCGCAAGGAGACGAGAGGAACAATATGGCGTACTTTACACATTTTCGGCAAATATGGGACGTGCTTTCCTTCTCCAATTAGGGACTCATGTACACTGGGACCACAAGGACCGCTACGAGATTTGCTTTACTCAAAGTCTTCAGTGCTTTAGTTCAGAAAGCAAAACTTTGGTTCCGTTATGAAAGATTACTTTATTGTCTACACGTTTGGTTAAAAACAGTTATGTTGAAAATACCTTTCCACTATACCAGTAGCATGTAGCAGCAGGATTAAACTCCGGTCGTTAAATCCCGAAGAATAAAACGGATCTAAGTTCAAAATGTAGACTTTGTGACGTGACCCCGTGCTTCACAGACATATTCATTATTAAAAATGTTTGAGGATTCGAAAAGTGGACGAATTTGGTAGGCATTTCGAGGGCGAAAATAAGCTAATTGAAGTTGCTTGTGGGTGAACTTTCGCTAAATTACTTAAAATCCTTATACGATTCCATGTCGACTGAGATTTTTGGCGCAGTTTTGAAAAAGGATGAAGTACAAGTATTATTATTATTAAATTTCATACCATTAATGACCATTTTATGGCGTAGAAGCAGAATTTTACAAGTGCGCCAATTTTTAATGTGGATTTTTCGGTGCATCAACTTAAAATTAATCAGTGCGAAGCATGAATACCCTAGACCTAGTGATAGAACTTAGATCTCGGTTAGGTTAGTGATGATACTAAAACTACAAATGATATTATATTGCGGTTCGACAATTCTAGCGTGAAATCTCTAGATAGTTCTTTAACATTTACTCTGTCAATTGAGCTACGAAAGAGGAAGGAAGGCGTTGTTTTTAATGGAACCAACTCCTTTTACTGCAACTAAATGAGGGGTTTTAGGCAAAAACATGAATAGTTGTGTTGTTGTTATAGCAACGCCTGATAGCGTTGAAGGGTTTGGCAGCCCTTGGCCGTTGTTGATGAACGAGTCGCTCCGGAGCGTAGAACCGGCTGCCGTGGAAAAAGGGCAACATAATTTTATTTAGCGGAACAGCATCTTGCTCATTTTTTATTAACCCTGTACTTATCCATTGATGAACTTATTTGAGGATGCTTTACTTTGTGTACGTTTTTTATTTACTTAGCAACGGTTAAAGCTATAAGTTTATGAAGTGTCGCCGGATAAAACTATAATTTCAATTAACTTTTCTATTGGACGTTTAAATTTCACACATTACGAAACCCTCGAATGTAGACCAAAGCTCAGCCTATTCCAACTATGTATGTAGTTTATTTTACATAATAACAACCTGGTTTCTTTTACTTTATTATCTTCCATCTTTAACTTTTCTATCTTCTGAATTAATACCTAGTAAAAAAAAAAGTCACTTTTCGTCAGAAGTCTTGCCTGGTGTATCCTTTTTCGTTTTACCGCCTTGTGTTATAATTTTACCCAAATCTTTTAGAGATATTTCGCCACTACCCCGTTCTAGTGGTTGTGGTTGGTTGGGTCCAGGCTTCCACGCTACCAAGTAAATAACTTGGAATGTCGCAGTTATTCCGTCATCCTGCAAATAAGATATTGGACAATGAGTTGAAAGAACTTCAGGAAACCATTATCATTGAAATTCTCTTTGATCGCTCACCAAACGTACTTTTTTCAAAAGCTCACTGTGTTTGTAGACGAGGGAATATTGCCGTCCGTCGTGTCGCGTCCATCCGTCTGCATGTATTTTGGCTTTTAATGAAATCTTTCAACAGTGTGGACAGGGGCATATTGCGTAAACGTTGCAACTCAGATGCACGTAAATCATTAAAATTCTCTGGTTGATTTCTCCGGTTCAAGTTTTACATGAAATCTGCACTTGAAATTGAATTGAAACCAATTTTCACCGTTGAAAGCTCGCCTCAGACGATCGAATCGAACGTAGTTCGACGGTGGTGACGAACAGTTAGGTTTGTTCGTCTGTGGCGAGCTTATTTATTTATTTTGTGAACATAGCCATTGTAACACGGCGCAACGTCCCTACAGACTACGGATTCGGAGCGGAGTGGAGCGGTTATAAAATGTCGAAGCGTTGAGCGGAGCGGTTTTTCAATTTTTGAGCCGGAGCGGATCGGTGGAGCGAGATAATCGCGCCGCTCCGAATACCTGCTACAAACACAGCGAGCTTTTGAGAAAAAAAATATGTTTGATTAGCGATCAAAGGGGAAATAATTGATTGTCGTTGAATTAAATTAAAAACAAATGAGTTAAATTGAAATCATGTACGTATGCCTCTGATCCCGTGATACCACCCAAATATTGTACATTCGTCCATTCGTCTACATGCAATTCGGCCTTCTTAAAATACAGTTGTTATCGAAATACTTTTTTGGATAATTAGCTATCCGGTGGTTACTATATGGTCGGTAGCCGCATACTAAAAACAGCCGACGAAGCAGGATACTAGATGTTCTCTAGTAAGAACCCCACGTGAATCATTTTTCTCGCCATTCTCCCAGCACAACGCATTCATTAAAAAAGATTTATGTATGCGCAACAACACTAGTCGGCCAATGTCTGATGCAGAATAACACATAACACATTTACGTATTATGTGCTACTTCAACTCTAAATAACTCATACTATTTTGTCTTGCACAGTACATTACCTTTCCATACAATTCCTTATAAATTGCGGAGGCTGCCATCAATGTTTCCCGACTAATATGTAGCGGTCTATTAAAAGCAGCGTTGCTCTCAGCCATGCCTAGAAAAAAAAGCAAACATTAAGTTCCTCGAAATATTCCAACCCGATTTGTTAAACCACCTTTCAAATCCCATAACAGTTCAAACATTGTCGGATATCCTACCACGACTTCATCGGTATCAATGGTAAGCATAGTGAAACCTGCTCGATTCAACAATGAACCGATATCTCTGATCTGTAACATTTAAATGATTAGAAAGTAGACTTTATAAAGAACCACAACTGACCTGGGTAAAAGGTGAAATATGAGGCGCCAGTCCTCCCCTTCTTTCCAATTCGGCCAGCTGCAGAGATGATCTTAATTCGTAGAGCGTCTCACCTCCGAATAGTGCAGCCATAAATACGCCGTCTGGTTTCAAGCTTTTCATTATAGAGCTAAAGCACCCGGGAAGATCATTGACCCAATGCAGACTAAGACTTGATATAACTAGATCCAATGAATTTTCCTCAAACTGCAGAAAAAAGGAATAACTCCTCCTCCTTAGTGAAATGGATAAAAATACATCTCATACCTAAATGACGTACCTGCAGATTCTCTTCATCCATTTCCCGTTTCTCAATTTGGACTCCTGGCGTTCCGCTAGCTTGTTCAAGCATAGTGGGACTAGCATCACATAAAATCATTTTTTCTACGGAATCTGCCAGGATGTGCCTTGACACGAATCCACGATTGCATCCGATATCAGCGGCCACTTTGAATTGTCTCTTCACATCAAACACTCGGTCTGATAGTCGATATCCAACTTCCTCTTTGATGTAATCGAATAATTCAACATCAGGGCTGAGAAATATAAAAAGTTCGTAACAAGACAGCGGAGAACGTTAGCATTTATACCTTTTGGAGGCTCGTTCCTTTTGCATACGTTTTGCATTTCTATCAAAAATATTCATGGTTGATTCGATGGCTGCATAGCAAGAGCTAGTTGAGACGTTTCTTGTCTGCCTCACCAACAAGTCCGTTATCCTATGAATCCTTTGGAAAGTCGCCATTTGTAGGCCGCTTTCAAATCCTCGCACCACTTTGACCGCCGTCCCCTAACCTCTGTTGAGTATGTCAAGATCAGCTGTTTATTGCCGGGTAGACACGGCCCGCCTATAATTTGTTGATTTGGAGCTCAGAAGTGAAACCTACTCGCGTCCATGGGTCATGGATCCTGTCGAAATTCGAAGATTAGACGACGCGGTTGTCAACAGGATAGCCGCTGGGGAAGTTATTCAAAGACCAGCGAATGCATTAAAGGAATTGATTGAGAACAGGTAAATTGGTTCACATATTTGTAGTTATGTTATGTTGCTCAGTGCGTTGAGGCATCAGTCTGATGTCTCATCGTACTGATTTCCACGGTTTTGAATCTCGTTGTGACCATGGATGCTCTGTTTTGTTTCTCCTGTGGTGCGGTGTTCGGGGCATTACAATTAGCTACAGCCATCTGCGACTTGTCGCAGAATGCGGCTAAATTGACTGGAGGTGTATGCTAGCAACATGCATCGTTCAAAACCAGTTATATGCTAACGAAACATCAACTAATAGCCCCCATATGCGATGCCACGTTTGTCAA
Organism: Chloromyia formosa; assembly: GCA_964017055.1. Lineage (NCBI taxonomy): Eukaryota > Metazoa > Arthropoda > Insecta > Diptera > Stratiomyidae > Chloromyia > Chloromyia formosa. Next base: position 25,585,368 of record OZ024815.1, on the reverse strand, counting down.
TAATATAATGAACTTTTTTGTAAGTTGCAATTTTAGGCCAACTAATAATTTAAATATTTCAGCCTGGACGCTAAATCAACCTTCATACACGTAACTGTAAAGTCAGGTGGATTGAAACATCTGCAAATTCAAGATAATGGCACTGGAATACGTAAAGAAGATTTGGGAATTGTTTGTGAACGATTCACGACTTCAAAACTGCAAAAATTTGAAGATCTCACATCAATTGCAACGTATGGTTTCCGTGGAGAAGCACTGGCCAGTATTAGCCACGTCGCACACTTAACCATTCAAACTAAGACACGATTGGAGAAGTGTGCATTTAAGTAAGTAATCACTTTTGAGTGACTATTGTTGTACATTAGTTTCTACATTGTGTTTCAGGGCATCTTATGAAGATGGAAAACTTAAGGGTCAACCAAAGCCTTGCGCCGGAAATCAAGGAACTACCATTACTGTAGAAGATCTCTTCTATAATGTTCCACAACGACTGCAAATTTTAAAATCTCCCAGTGACGAATTCCATCTAATTTCTGATGTCGTGAGCAAATATGCCGTGCATAATGCTAACGTCGGTTTCATGTTGAAGAAATTCGGAGAGAATCCTGCAATTCGTACGAATGAGAATAGTTCCATCGTTGACAATATCAGGACAATATATGGCAGTGATATAGCAAAAGAAGTTTTCGAAGTAGCTATTGAAGACGCAGATTTACAATTTAAAATGCGAGGACACGCTACAAGTTTGAACTATTCTGCAAAACGGGGCATTATGCTGTTATTCATCAATCATCGCTTGGTTGAATCGAAATCTATTAAATCGGCTGTCGACTCCGTTTATGGCGAATATATGGGAAAAGACGGACATCCATTTATTTATATGAGCTTAGAGATCAATCCAGCCAACATTGATGTAAACGTCCATCCTACAAAACATGAAGTGCATTTTCTGAACGAACATGAAATAGTTGAGAAGATTAAAGCGCATTTTGATGAAAAGTTGTCGACTAGCAATAGCACAAGAAAATTCTATCGAGAAGTGAAATTACCTGGCGCTTGGGTTGCGCCGGAAGTTAAAGAATCTAAAGATGAGAGAGTCTATGCGCATAATATGGTGCGAACTGATCATAAAGAACAAAAATTGGAGAAGTTTTTCAGCAATCAGGTCGTGCAAAAGAAAGTGGGAAATTCATCACTAAATGATAGTGCGTTACCCATGACATCGTTCAACGAGAGTAGAATGCCTATAGCAAACAGTACGATGAAATCTCCAGTTGCGGCTAAACGAAAGGATACAAAGTTGACTAGCATTCTAAATATGAGGCAAGCCGTGGAGAAAGTTTGCAGTTCGGAGTTCAGAAAAATTCTGAAAGAGTTGACCTTCGTGGGAGTTGTGAGCAGAACAGATGCACTCTTTCAATACGGGACACGATTGTATTTGTGTAATACTCTAAAATTAAGGTGAGTTCATACTTTGTATTCAAACTTCTACTACTACTTTGCCTCAACCCCTAGTGGAGCATAGCGCGTCAACTATTCCTGCGCGCCATTGTACTCTGTTCTGGGCAATGGGGCGCAACTCCCCAAATGGCTTACCCAGCGCCTTACACTCTTTTGCCATAGATCGACGTCATGTGATTTTAGCACTCCCTCTTGGTCGGCCTTGGCTGGAAATGGGGTTCCATTTCATTGCATGTAAAGCAATGTGTGACCTACTGACATTTTCGCCTGCATATCAATTCGTCGATTGGCATCTGACCCGTACGCCGACTTTGCAGTTCTGGCTCGGCCAGCGTGCCTAGTATGCATTTCGTCGTATATGTTCTTGTAAGTGTCACCATACACTCTCGAACTCGTACTTGGTACAAGTGGACCGGTTTTCTTGGTTTTCTTCAGGTTTATGTTAAGTGTGTGTGTGCATCTTGAGCTATTCAAAGAACATTTGTACCAGATTCCTGTTCGAGTTCATGTTGGAGTTTGACAGTGTATGGTGACACTAAGGTGCAGAAATTTCGGTATAATCGATTACCGGGTATATCTGTTCAGTTCGCGCAAGAGATTGATAGACCTGAGAAATTTTCTTTTTCCTTGCTTCCGGTAAATGTTAGAGAAGATACGAAGAAATATTATTGTAAAAGTGATTATATTGTGAATCGTTTCATCGCGTACGAGCATTGTCGGCTAGTCCACCTCTCCATCCTTTATTTTGAATACTGCAGGCAATTTCTTTAACTGCTTCCACCGTATAAAGAGATTTTCTTTTTTTTTTAAACCTCAAAACCTGCCTCAAATAGCTATTCGTAAATAAAAAAATATATTTTCTTTATTTTCAGTCACGATCTCTTCTATCAACTTTTAATCTACAATTTCGAACAATTCGAAAGCTTCAAATTGGATCCTCCATTGTCAATTAACAAATTAGTGATGATTGCATTACGGTCGTCAGAGAGTGGCTGGACCGTGGAGGATGGTCCGCATGAGGAACTTGCCGCACGGGTTTCCGATATTTTAGTAGAGAAGTCACCAATTATGCGGGAATATTTCGGCTTGGCTGTCAACGACGAAGGTTTTTTGGTAACATTACCTATTTTGCTTGAGAATCACAAGCCACCTATACATCGACTACCCATCTATTTGCTTCGGCTAGCGACCGAAATCGATTGGGAATCCGAGGAAGAATGCTTCGAAGGATTCTGCCAGGAAACCGCGTCATTCTATTCGTATATACCACTCGACGGGGAAAATACGAATGAACAGAAATGGTTGATCGAACATATTATCTATCCAGCGTTCAGGCAATATCTCATCCCTAGCCGACGTATGAAAGATTGCATAACGGAACTTACCAATCTGCCGACCCTATACAAAGTATTTGAAAGATGTTAAAGTAAGAACACAACTAAGGTATAAGATAAAACAATAAATGTATGTTACAGAAAACAAACGTCTATTAAGTTACACATCTGTTTAATAATTCTTAACTATGAATATCCGGCATTCGAAGTCGCGCTTCCTTTTCCAAATTTGCTACATGTTTCTTAAACATTTTCATAATGTCATTGTCATACTCTTCAGGGGTGGGTTTGTTGTTAGTGGCCCAGTAGTAGATATCCCAATCGTTCGTTGGACCATTGATCAACTTGTCGTACTGTGCGGTCTCTGCTTCGTTCATTGACTTCAGATATTTTGAAGCAAATGTGCTAAGCAAAAGATCATTCTCCAACATGCCGCGCTTTCGTGACTGATAAAGAAGTCTATAGGAGCGTGTTTTGTCAGAAAATTTCGAAAAGGACACCCATCTAAACTCACCGTTGCTTCCTATGTTCCAAAGGTTCGCCCGGTCGATCCGGATAAACAGGTAAAGGCAAGTAGTCGGGATCTTCAAAATCTATAATTGGTGGAGGTTTTCCTTCTAGATTGTCTTTCGGTGGACCACCATCTCCAGTTGAAGCAAAAGTTTGCGAGGGCAGGATTCGGCGAGTGCAGCGCAGCTTCTGCAAATGGACGGAAGGGAAGGTTATGTAACCTTGATAATTCATTGGGAGAAATATTGAAAATGTCATCTACCGAAATGCAACGCAACATTTTCAGTTGTTGAGATATGATTTATTTTCCTATTTATTTAACTGTGTAGAATTGCCGAAAGTATGCAACCAGATAACCCTAGACAGGCGCGACGGGGCACAAAAAGGAAGCAATGGTCGAGAAGACGTTTGAGTTGAATGTTTTTATTATTTGTTTGTGTGCATGTTTCTCATACCCGACGTTGCTGGCGTTGTAGTCAACGTGAAGACTTTGTTGTAATACGATGACGTAAATTTGAATTTTTTCTGGTTGAAGTTGCCACTTGCAGTATCCATAAATAAAAATTGTAGATGATTTCTCAAGTAAATAAATGCAGTACAATGTACTCATAAATTTTGTGCACCAATCTGTCTTTAGTAAGAATGAATTTATCAATACCGATAGGTGTACAGCGTAATTTATAGCAATAAGCACGGCGAATTGAACTACTTTTGTATAAATAAATGTACAAATGAAGGAATTCTGATTCAACCAATTTCGGATCTTTGGGGTTTTGTTTTGGTTCACAAGGGCTTTTGTTATAACTTTTTTTTTCCATTTCATGAAATGTCGATCCATCGAAGTAACTACACGGGCATCATCTGGCGACTACATAAAATGTTTTGTCAGAAGCCAGGTATTCGTAAACGCACTCAAGCTGTAGATTTAATTTTCTTGTTGTGCATTATACGTGTACTTTTGCTATCTACAATGTTTTCCCAAACTGGTGGAAACGTGCTAAGAGTAATGATTTGTCATTTATGACCAACTACTTTCCAATCCCGTAGATATCATATAATCAAAGGTCGACGCTCGGTTCTCACCAGCATGAAGTGAAGTTCGGTAATGGTGCATCCTTTCACCGATCTCATCCCTCTTAGTGATTGGTTATATGTTACACGCAACTCTATCCGGAGTACACAGGGAAATTCAATGGACCTATACATCTTATCTGCAGCATCTTGACTACGCTGACGACATATGCCTACACACACAAAAATCCTGAATCTGGGCAGAATGGCTCTATACGTCTTGAGAAAGAGAGACAAGCACGGTTGGGCTAAAGATTAATTCAAAAAGACCAAGGAATCTTTCTCGTCCTATTGCCATTAGTATCAATGGTCAGCTTGTGGAAAACGCGGACAAATTCGTTTACCTCGATAACATTGTTGCTTATTCGGCATGCTGTCCATATCTAACAAACCAGCTTTCTCAGAGTTAAGAACAAGCTGGGAAACTTTCCTAGTTCACCAGGCGACGCATAGTGGTTTGCGTCTTTAGCTTATAGTGTGTTTTAAATTGAGATGATTTCGCACTTCCCTTACGTGGGCTACGCGAGCTCCGCGACTTAAGGGACTGCAACCCTCATACCGCCCTAGAACGCGCGCTTCACTCGCTCTACATGCTACAGCGGTACAGCCACAGGCGCGAAACGCTGTGCATCGCCTGGTTAAATAGGAATATACCCTGGGCCTGTAAAGCTCCCTGATACTGGCTGTGCTATTGTATGGGAGCAGCTCATGAAAAGTTTCCGTGTTATCAGCAAGCTACCAATTTTCATAAATTCATGACTTATCCAATTTTAAGAATTTCCTGGCCCAAAACAATAGGTATCAAATATGTAAATAGCTAGCGTACGGGCGAAGTGTCAATCGACGAATTTCTACACAGTCGAAAAAGGCAGTGGATAGGTCACAAATTGTGGAAGTTGGATATTTGCGTTCCTGGATGTACTATAAAATAGGATCGAAATTTCCGAAGGATTAACAACCTACCCAACAAGTGGAAATTGATATATTTCACTTGATTTGTTCTTGCTTTTGTCCTTTTTTTTTACAGGGATGGAGGGATCACTGTGGCTAAAGGCCGCCACACATAATCGGACAGAACCACGACCGAGCTCCCATCGAATCATCAAATATCATAGAAATGAGATTTTTTTTCTACTGAGTTTGACGTGGTTCGATGCATGCTCGCGAACGAATTCTTGTCGTATATGTCTATGAAATTGATGGTTCGATGGAAGTTTGGTCGTGGTTGTACTCGTTCATGGGTGGCGACCTTAAGCAAGGCAATTAATGGGCATAATTTAGACTTGATTTGATTGATATGATCATTCCAAGCAAGATCATTCTCATCGATAATAAGGCCTAGATATTTGATCTCATTCAGTCTTTCAATGGATTAGCTACCAAACTTTGTATTCAATTCAATATCGGCTTCATTTTTTTATTTGAAAGCATGAATCGTGTCTTATTAATGTTTATATTTAGTTTCTTACTATGAAGCCACTGATGATAGATAATCATATCATTGTTAACCATTTCTTCCGCATCACTTCACCAGAAATGGGAATACAGTAGTAGTGTATCATCTGAATAGGTGACATATTTACCAGAGACCAGAACTGCTAAAGATCGCCACACACGACAACCATTTTGGTCGCGAGCATGCATCGAACCACGTCAAACTCAATAAAAAAAAATCTTGTCATTTCACCGTTCTATAATATTTGAAGGTTCGATGGAAGTTCGGTCGTGGTTTTGAGCGATAATGTGTGGCGACCTTTAAACAGCTCACCGAAGAACCAATTAACCTAAATCAAATTGAAAATGGCTGACGATGCAATTATTACTTTGAAGTTAAAAGAAAATATGTCCGTCATGTCGCTGGGCCGTAGCCTTGCAGGGTCCCGATCTTCTCCAATTGCGCATCGATGTTTTTTACTTGATGCAGACATGCCCTGGACGGCGGTGAGCTCGGAACTTCTACGGCAATCGCTCAACAGATCGATACCCCTAATGCATCATGTACATCAAGAAAAAAAATTCCCTCTTTATCGTTTTATATGAAACGAAGTAAATTCTGCGTCCGCACACAACACGACCTGGGAAGTGTAGCGACAATGACACTCAATCGAACTTACATATGTATATTTTGAGAGGATGCAAAGATGTACCTTTGTATATATTTTAATAGCGGAGCATAGCGCGTCAACTATTCCCAACGGTTTCGGACGATGCATGTTTTACATGGAACTCCTGCCCTTTTAGCCGCATACTTCGACAAGTCTGGAAAGGCCGTGACTTACTCTTACGACCCACACAGTACGGGGAAGAATGCTCAATGCTGATTAACCTGTAAAAAATCCTAAAACACCGCAGCTGTGGGTTAAATTTAATTCAATTTACATATCAACAAAAGAGAAAGCTTACTTGTATTTTTTTAAATAAGTTTATAATTTTTCAAATGCTTAATGTTAGTACAATTCAAAAAAGGCGACAGGAACCGCTTTGGCAGTTCATTCCTCATTTATTCTACCGATCACTCCTTTTGTTTCTTACTCGTTTTATCATCCTTCCCCTTATCCGTCTTTTCATCCTTCTTTCCATCCTTCTCGTCCTTCTTACTATCCTTGTCCTTGATATCTTTGTTATCCTTATCCTTTTTGTCTTTGCCCTCATCCTTCTTTCCCTCTTCTGCATCGCGATTTGTCAACTTATTGTTGATCAAGTTGTGCAGGGCGATGATGGATCTCACCATTGACGCCAAATAAACAACAAGCATTTGGTCGTTTGTTTTGACGTACATTGTGTCGGTGAAGTTCTCATCAGTAATATCGGGCAGAAGATTTAAAATGTCCTGCAGCTGGTAGACGATTTGATGATTCAAAGGCAGTTGACCGTTGCCGATCTTTTGCAGGTAGTTCTTAATGTCCTTCAGTTGTGCATGAAGCCCTTTGAGGCCTTGCAATTGATTCGTAATTTTCTGCGATAAGCTGCCGACCGTAGTATCTTTGATGTCGCGCAACAGATGCTCAACGCCTACTTCTTCCGCTTCTTCGGCCCCAATTTCACTTGGAACATGCTCGAAAGTTTTTGACGTCGGGGTTCCATCATCGTGGACTTCTTCCACAGCGATGTATGCTTCCGTGGGTAGGCCAAGGTCTTTTGGTTTCGCATCGATTATAACGAGCACTGAATTGGGACAGTATCGGCGAATCAGCTCATTAATGGCAATATCGTTCTGATGGAGTTTGGGTCCGGTGTGGTACCAGCCAACCACTCTTTCGCGGGCATTGACTTTCTTAAACATTCCGTACATGTTCTCGAGGTAGTCATGATCGAGGAACCACACTGACTTCTCTTTGTCATCTTCGTCAAATGGAACTGCAACGGGTAATTGTGGGAATTGGTGCGAACATGTAATACGTAATCTCATTCACAACTTACCTGCAAAACTATTTGAAACGTCCAAAACACCTTTGGATCGCCAACAACCCAATAAAACCCCAACAACCCTTTTTTGGTTACCGATTTTGCCCATTCGATTGAAATGATCTACCACGCTCAACAGAACGAGCGGATGAACAATGACTTTGCTAACATTTACCTCGCCGGTGGGCATCTTGAAATTAATTTTCGTGAATAACTTAGAACAGAGGAAAGACGTATCAAATTTTTACGAGTAATCAAAAGCCGATCTGCCGCACTTGGAAAATGACAGGACACAATTTGATGAATTGGGAAATCAATTTATTACGGTTGGTATGACTAGCGGGTGGGCTGCCATAGTGAATGTTCTATATTCCATTATGGATCTGACATTTGGGACAACTGTCAGCGGAATTTTGGTTTTTGATTTTATAGGTCAGAACGAAAACAAATAACTATATCTATGCATCAGTATCTATTGAAAAAAGGAGCACCCAAAAACCTTTATTATAAAAGTTTGTTTTAAACTCGTTTCAACCAATTTCCATATTGACATTTTGCATGCTACCAACTTCACATTCAATTGAAGCATCCTATTTTTAGTAAACTGACAGTCGGGTATTTTTCCAGTCCGGGCTTTTCGGTCTGAGTTCTCCTTTTGTGGCAATTTCAAATGGCAAACGATGTAAGTGTAAATTATCGAATATATCCAATAATATAAACATGTTCAACGATTCATTTTAATTTATTAGGCTTCAAATGTGGAAGAGCGACGGCTATGGATCGGGAACTTGGACACAAGGCTTACTGAGTAAGTAAACAATTATCGATTTAAAGGCTAGTGTAAATTCGGCCCAAAGGCACGCTTCCGTGTTATTTCCGTCATCCTTTCCTTGCAATGTAGCGCTAATTTACTTATTTCTCGTTTTTCTTTATCGGTTTCAACTACTGAAAATTGTGCAAAAATGCGGTAATATCGAGAAGTTCGACATGCTCTTTCACAAAAGCGGCCCACAAGTGGGACAGCCGCGGGGCTATGCATTTGTTACTTATAAAACTGTAAGTAAATCAATTGAATATTAATGAGTTATTAGTTGACTGCAGTGATCCCGTTTTGTTCTCAGTAAACTCTTGTTTCTTTAAATTTGTTGCGTTGTAATCTGCTCTGTGGGACGAAATACTCATTAGGTACCAAAACCGGGAGTTTTAGAAGAGACACTGTGAAATTATTGAGTCCCTGTAGGAAGTACAAAAGGATCGGATCCGATGGTTGTTACATTGATAACCCTGAAAGAATTGCTTGCGCTCTATATCCCCATTTTCCAGAGTCCTGAATGTTATTCGACTAACAACACCCCTGAATACCTCATTCACACATTTACCCGAGGAAAGATAAATTTGAAAGCAGCAAATGAGGGAAGCAAATGATATATAGGTAGTTTTGAAACTTTAGAAACATTCAGAGGGAATGTAGTAATCAGAAAAGCAATACTGGGGTAACTTTCTGGTGCTGCGGCAATCGAAGTTGTAAATGAGATCCTTCAACTATGGAGATACTTTCCACATGAGTAGAGCTGAGGTGAGGCTACTTGTAGACTACCTATTGGACCATCAAGGAGTGTGATATCAGAGCCAGACGGAATGTCGTCTTTGTTTGGAGGACTTTCGCTAAGACGATGATAGATAGCATCCGATACAGCGCCTATTCTTTTATATTCTTTTGGAAGCTTATGACCTACGTAAAAGAAAGTACGGCTTTACATAATTTTAAATAAAAAATATATTATATATAAATTAGTTATACATTTTTGCGCAAAATACTTCCTTCTTCTTCCTTGCCCTTTCATAACACTTTGCGGCTTCGCGTTGCTCTGCTTGTGGTGTTGGCACTTCGCCCATTCTGGCGTTATAATCTCAGTTTCCTTTCTGCAGGCAGCTCGGTCTTGGATCGTATCACCGCCGAGATTAATGCGCTGTTGTTGCTTCTTCATCTGATCGATCCACGTGTGTTTCCGTCTGCCTCGGTGTTTGGGTTCAGCAAATGAATGGAACATTCATTGATAGTGCCGTCAAAACTGGGTTCTCAGGCGGACGCAACAACAACAACGATCTTCAGGCTTTTCAGTGATCGGTTGCTCAACAAACAAGCTGCCTCGGATGTAGGTGCTTTTGATATGATCCTTTTTGGTCACACCGGCTGAAATCCATAGCATTTTCATCTCGGTCGCAGTCATTTTCCTTTCGTGTATCAAATGATTAAGTAGTTTTATCATTTTTTCAGGCTAAAGATTCCACCATAGCACAGGAAAAATTAAATGGAACATTGGTTGGAAGTAAACATGTCGTTGTACGTCTAGCGAAAAATATAAACTACGTAAGTAATCGATGTAATCCAATAGTTTTACTTAAATATAATCGTTTTATGTTTTACAGGATGATTTGGAACGACCAAAACCAAAAATTGAAATTCCAGTTCTAGCGGCCGGTGCATCCAAGGATCGGATGATTAGCAAAGAAGTGGCCATTCAGGCAATCGAAGCAAAATTAAAAATGCTGGAAAGTAAAAATGACGACTTTGAAATTAATAGAACAGCAACGTCTGATGTTCCGTTGATACAAAAATATCAGTATAATAAGGCGGGCGGCGGCAGTGGTGGTGATGCAACGTCATCGTCAAACAAACAACAAACTAACTCACGTTATCATTATACGAAATCGAGACAGTCCAGCCGGCCATATAATAAAAGTGGAAGGCATAGTAGACGTTAAAATATGAAGTTCAGTACTTTTTTTTTACTATGTACGAATGATGTATCAGTTCTTACGTAGTTCTTTTCTCTAAGATCATCTCCAATATTGCTGTTTTTGGCAATTGTACTGTACATACTCGGTATTAACAATTATTAATTTATTATTTGACATTTTCTCAAAGTTGTTCTTTGTGCGCATTACGTAGTCAATATTTGATCCAATTCAAAAGTGAGAATACTTAAGTGAATTTAGATTTGATTAGTGTAAGTTTTAATGTCGTTGTCCAGACTAACAATTGTACTGATTTAGGACCGGCTTTAATAATATGATAGTAATATATATAACTTTGTTGTTTTATTTGTGCACTGAATTGATGTTGTTTTTATAATTTATGACCTTATGAATATTTGTAACACCCAATCCTTCCTGAATTATGTTTCAATCGGAGAATCATTGAATTATATAAGACTGATTTATATGAAAGATAGCGCCAAAGAAAATTCTGAACCCTCATCCTTGTAAAAAAAAATATGCTGCCATTTTTTGAGCTTTTGTGTGGTGTGATGTCGCGAGTATTGTTTATCGCGTCGTTGTCTTTTTCCCCTAAATTTCAAACTTGATTATTTGATTGGTCCTTAAGATGTGTATGTTCCGGAATGGGAGGGATCCTTGGGTTTATATCGCTACCGTGAATTCGATATTTTTGTTCAATTAATCGTTAACGCCTCCGCGGTATTTTTTCGTCTATGATTGTGAACACGTCGATATTTCGAAGCCACACGCTTGGCATGATTCCCACTTCTTTCATTCGATTTTCCAATCTTCGCATAAACATCTCTGTTACCAATGGAGATAACGAGTTACTCATGGTCACTACCGGAGTTGGTTTTGTAGAATTTTCTCTATAAGTTAATTAATTCACGTTCATCACAGATTAGCCACATTGACGTACTGTTTCACCTTTTTATACATTCGGAGATGGTATCGGTAGTGTTTAGCCAGAATTCCAGTTCACTGATCGCATGTTTAGCTGGTGTATTCGGAAAAAGTGCGGCCACGTCAAACGATATCAATCTTGCGTTATTCTGAATGACTACACCTACACCAGGCTGTTTCTCCGTTAGTTCGATGGTATTTCGTACTGAGTACACTTGGCCCTCTTTGGTGGGTTCGAATCAGCGATAATCTCCCTCATTTCGTTACCCTTTTTGTGGATCTTCGTTTGCCATGACAACGTCCAACCCCCATCATTACGTAATCAGACGTCTAGAGAAAAGAGCTCCCATCTCTCGAGACACGGACTACGGCAAGGTTTTTTTCTTCAAGCATTAGATATAATGATAAAGAAGAAAAAAACAATTCAATTTGGCCTGGAGTCCGAAGCGTATATACCCTAGACTTTTATAGACCTATGGTGATACCAAAAGTACAAATTGGCAACGACCATATGCATTAAAAAAGAGTTTCCTATATGGCCAGTTTATAGGGGAGATTGGCGATCATTCAGAAGGATCTTCACCATTCTCAAAATCAACTAACTAACACACACTACAAATATTTGTCGAATTTTTCAAATCGCTAGCTTCATTCCATCGAAAGTTATCGCTTATTTGAAGTCTAACATGTAGGGGAGTAGAGGTTTCCTTTGTCGGATCTTGTGCATTTTCAGTAAAAACCAACTACAATAGATCCTAGTACAAACATTTGACCGAAATTTCAAGTCACTAGCTTCAGTTTATCGAAAGTTATCGCTTATTTGAAGCTCCATTTGTAGGCAAAGTAGGGGTTTTGTTAGTCGAATTTCACGTATTTTCAATATTAGCCAACTGGATCCTACCATACTCATTTGACCAAAATTCCAAGTCACCTTGGTACCTCTGGTCGGATCTTGCCCATTTTTAATACCAACTAACTAGATCGCACTACTAATATTCTACCAAATTTCCAGCTCGCTAGCTTCATTCTGTCGAAAGTTATCGTAATTAAAAGAATAATTAATTTTTTGAAATTTGTAGGGGAGGTAGGCGTTCCTTTGATCTGATTATGCCCAACTCATTTAAACTCAAGCAGCTTCTTGCCTCAGGGTTACATGCCAAAAATCGGAGTTATGGGCAAAAAACGTGAAAAGTAGGGTAGTATGGGGCTCTTTGTAAGAAAAGTACCGTTAGTTTTCAGCTGATCGATTTTATTTTCTCAGGGGAATATGAGATTACCCTTACAAACAATCTACCACAGCTAGAGCTTTTCATGTTTATTTAATCGGGATTATGGGTAAATTTAATTATTTTACATATGTAGGGGAGGTAGGCGTCCTCTTGGCCTGATCATGCCCATTTTCAATACCAACCAACTAGATCATACTGCCAACATTTGACCAAAAGTTCAAAGCTCTAGCTTCATTCTATCGAAAGTTATCGTGCGAACGGACAGACAGACATGGCTTGATCGAATCAGGAGGTGACCCTGATCATTTATATATACATTGCTATACCTCCGGAGCCTCCTTTAAGGTGTTACATATTTTCGTTGTGACAAAAACAATATACCCTATACTAAAAGCCTAGGGTATAAAAATATTAGGGGCCGCAAGCCGTTTCCGGAACGTGTCTAATGCACTGTATTGCAGCTCCAACAATAGCACTAAAGCGTAAAATCTATTGTAGTTTAGAGCCTCAAAACACTACAGAACTTGTAATGTATTCAATTATAGTTCAAAGCACCATAATGAAAAAAAAACCTTTATTTTAGAAAACCACGGGCCCCCTTTTGAAAGCCTGGGGGAATAACCCCTTCCTCCTCCCCTCTTGTCAGGCCTATCTTATCGCCCAAACCTCTCTTATTTTCTTATTTTCATTCGATTTTCTAGAATTCACTCAATTATGTAATATAATGATCTAATATAATGATCGGCACAAGTCGGTTTTTAAATGTTTCACAACAAAATAAATACTGTTTAATTCTATTAATTAATATTAATTTCGTTAGCATGATTTCGAAAGATGCAAGTTACTGGCATACACATCCTGGCAGTTTGGTCGTCATTTTCAACAAGCCGGTAGAGGTTTTGGCATTTTTGTTTACACCTCTCCCCACGTTATATTCTAATTAATCTTCAAATCATAAATAAATCCACTAAATCGACTGATTTAAATAAAAAAAAAAAACAATTTTTACCACAGGGTCAATCACTGGTGATGCAGATCATAAACAATGTCTCTTTCCTCTTCTCTCGGTTGTCGACTTAGATCCAACAATCAACAACCAAAAATAAAATGATAAAAAAAAATCTCTTTATTCTGCGGGTCCTTGCGAATGTGTAGTAGGCCTAGAGAATCTATGGAGGAGCAATCAGCATATACTGAACACTAAACTATTTGAAGTAATAGTAAAAGGTAAACAGAGAGACACACGCTCTCTTCCCCGCAACACCCGCTCAGTCCATATAGTCGCACATGAGATGTAAAACTCATACTTCTCCTTTGTGAACAATAACATTTAATTTTGTCTCTCTACCCCGGAACACCCGGCCCGGTCCATATAGCCGACACATGAGATGTCAAACTCATACCCCCTTCCTATTTCCACCCTTGTGCAGAATTGCTTCATTGCTCTCGCTCTTTCTCATTTCCTTTTAATCTTTCTCTTCTGTAGTATCAGACAACCGTCCTCTTCTCCCCATATTTTTTTTAATACAAAATTCTTCGTCTATTATCATCAAGACACTTCACATACTTCCATTCAAGACACAGACATGGGCTCTCTTACGCCTAGTACATGTTTTCGGGTGATTGCGGCTCGTTTGCACTAAGGAGTTCTATAACCCCATAAAACACATAATGGGAAAACATGACATCGAAGTGGTTGGGTCGAGCAAACAACATACGATCAAAGCACTCCTGAAGACAGAAAAGGATCCTAAGAAGCCCAGCGAGAAAAGCGGAATCTACCGCATGAAATGTGAAGACTGCCCCAAAGTTTACATTGGGCAGACGAAGCGATTGGTCGAAGTCAGAGTAAAGGAACATATCAGCGAAGTGAATACCGCAAGACGAAACAAGGCACAACAAATCAGATCCTCTGTGGCCAAGCATATAGTCGAGGAAGGACACAAAATGGGACAATTCGAAGTGATCAAAGAAGTCAAAGCCAACAAATTGGACACTTACGAGAGCTACTTCATCGAAAAGGAAAATCCGGAACAACGACTCAACACGGATCTTGGGAATGCACATTCGCACCTTTTCAAATTGATACCAGTCCCAGGTAAAAAACGAAGTGCACGCCTAAAAGCCATAAAACGTAATTAGGTTACGTATTTCCCATTGTAACATATTTTTCGTTTTTTTGTGTTTTTTTGTGTTTTTCATTCTCTGGGTTTTCAGTACCGATGTATAGTAATTAACGTAATAGGAAAATCCCCAAAAATATTGTTAAACTAGTTTAAGTATGTACATATAAAATAAGCACACCAGAAAACTGATGTACATTCCACTGAAGAAGGCAGCAAGTAGCTGCCGAAATACGTATATGGATAAATAAAAAACTATCATCGACATAAAGGAAAAGTTGTATCATTTAAGATGGAATATAAGCTAGTCGATGCAAACGAGCCGCAATCACCCGAAAACATTAATATGGCAACCAAGCCTATGTCGGCATTTAAACGTCTACTGAAAGCAAAGCAGCAGATGGCAAGGACAAGTGAAAACATTCGATTTCTGAAATTATGCGTACATCACAAGGTTACACCGAAAGGATACAAATTGAAAATTTTGAATAAAAGGCAGGAATTACGCGCACAAGTCGCAACATGGGAATCAAATATGATCAAATCGGACATCAGAAAATCATATACTAAACTGAACAATTTGACGCTACAGGCATACGAAGCCCACTTAGAATTAGCCAAACAAAGAAAAGATGATGGAGAACCTATTGAAATCACGATATCAAAGATATCCAAGGCATACGAATGCGAGAAGCTAAGAAAAAGGAAAATACTAGATAATAAACTGGCGAACATCTTGAGAACACACAACCCGAAGCCGGCGAAAATGGAACCAAATAAAATCGAAACTATCCCCAACTATTTAATTAACAAATCCACAATTCGCTTTTCGATAGAAGAACTCAAGCTCCTCAATAAAGGGATGAACTACGCCGTACCCCAACATCCACCGATAGAGACGACAATCATGGACATCGAATCTAAAATAAAATACTGTGAATTTGAAACCAAATGTAACATACGCCGCGAAGTGGGTAATATCATAAAATCTAACCGGAACCCCCCAAAAGTCTCAGCGATAGAACAAAACACGATCAAAGAATTGAACAAAAAGGAAGCAGTCTACCTTAAAGCAGATAAGGGGAACGCGCTGGTGATAATGGACAAGCAAGAATACGACGAGCGAGTATTCAAAAAGCTAAAATCGGGTAACTATTACGAATTAAGGAACGACCCTCTACCGGAATCAATTAAACGAGTGGAAAAAGTGCTTAAAGAGTGTAAGCCGATCATACCTAATCTTGCTAAACTTAGAATGCCGAACCCCAGCTTACCACGAATCAGATGTCAGCCCAAAACACACAAAACCGGAAATGAAATGAGAGAGATTATAGCTGATACCAATTCCCCCACATACAACATCGCGAAGTGGGTGATAGAAGAGATTAACAAGGTAGGCGATATATACAGTGACACGTCGATAAGAAACTCCACTGAACTAGTTGATAAACTGAAAAATGTCAAACTCAAAGAAGATGAGGTAATAGTGTCATACGATGTAAAGGCCTTGTTTCCCAGTATCCCCGTCAAAGAAGCCATCTGGAGGTTGGAAGAATGGATGGTGGAACACGATAACACAATCGAAGGACGAAAAAAGGCTAAGCTCTTGACAAAGTTAGCATCAACGTGTATGTCGGAAAATTACTTCATGTTCCGCAACCAGTTCTTCAAAACAACCAAAGGAACTGCAATGGGGAACCCACTATCTCCCATGATAAGTGAGGTATTTATGGCTAGTTTGGAAAAGAAGATGACAACAGAAAACGTGAAACCAATACTGTGGGTGCGATATGTGGACGATATTTTAGCCATCGTGAAGAAAGACGAAAAAGAGAAACTACTGGACCAAATCAACAGACTGCATCCCAACATCAAATTCACCATGGAAGAAGAAGTCAACGGAGAGATCCCGTTCCTCGATCTTAAGGTGATAAGGAATGGAAAAACGATCGAATTCGACATCTACCGGAAGCCAACTAACACACAACGGACGATTATACGGACATCCGATCATACACACCAACACAAATTGGCAGCGTACAACTCGATGATACATAAATTGATGACAGTCCCTCTCAATCAAGAACGATTCAACAAGGAACGAGCATACATCATCGACACGGCGAAGAAAAACGGGTATCCAGTGTGTTTGATAAACAATATAATAGCGAAAAAACGGAAGATAATAAGGCGGAACAAACAGACGACGTTATTCGAACAGGCGAAACAAACGAAAACCACAAAACGGATGAGCATGATATACTCTAAGGAGTTCTATAACCCCATAAAACACATAATGGGAAAACATGACATCGAAGTGGTTGGGTCGAGCAAACAACATACGATCAAAGCACTCCTGAAGACAGAAAAGGATCCTAAGAAGCCCAGCGAGAAAAGCGGAATCTACCGCATGAAATGTGAAGACTGCCCCAAAGTTTACATTGGGCAGACGAAGCGATTGGTCGAGGTCAGAGTAAAGGAACATATCAGCGAAGTGAATACCGCAAGACGAAACAAGGCACAACAAATCAGATCCTCTGTGGCCAAGCATATAGTCGAGGAAGGACACAAAATGGGACAATTCGAAGTGATCAAAGAAGTCAAAGCCAACAAATTGGACACTTACGAGAGCTACTTCATCGAAAAGGAAAATCCGGAACAACGACTCAACACGGATCTTGGGAATGCACATTCGCACCTTTTCAAATTGATACCAGTCCCAGGTAAAAAACGAAGTGCACGCCTAAAAGCCATAAAACGTAATTAGGTTACGTATTTCCCATTGTAACATATTTTTCGTTTTTTTGTGTTTTTTTGTGTTTTTCATTCTCTGGGTTTTCAGTACCGATGTATAGTAATTAACGTAATAGGAAAATCCCCAAAAATATTGTTAAACTAGTTTAAGTATGTACATATAAAATAAGCACACCAGAAAACTGATGTACATTCCACTGAAGAAGGCAGCAAGTAGCTGCCGAAATACGTATATGGATAAATAAAAAACTATCATCGACATAAAGGAAAAGTTGTATCATTTAAGATGGCCTAGTACATACTGCGGCTCTTTCAATAAATTCTTCGCGTCTCGCCTGAATCCCGTGTGCGTGGCGCACTCCCCAAGCGAGATAGGGGAGTGCGGCGGGGTGCCTTGACACATTGTCGCCGTGAATTTTGTATGTCGTGGGTTACTATGTGCTGCATCTTTCGAATATTGCCCGATATGAAATTCAAAGACTCATTATTGAGTCTGCGACATGAATAGATTCACGAGTCCCATTGTATATTAGGCGTTACAGTGCATGCGAGAAGCAAATTTGGTGTTCATTTCCAGTAAATTAATTAGCTCGTGTGATTGTTTTTGTCAGTCACTAGGTCATCATCCGTGCAGCGTGCATTGGTGCCATGTGAACCCTCGAATCAGCTGGTTTGCAATAAAACATAAAAAATAAAAGCACCAATGAAACATTTCATGTTTGACTTTTGTATTCATCATTTTTATTTTACATTAAGTTCAATATAATATATTTTTTTTATATATTATGTTTTATTCAAATAAATCCACTTCGATTTACTCCCTTTTGCTCATGCGTTTAATATTTGATTTTATTGTTAATATTTATTGTTATCTGAATAGAGAATAAGTGTTTATATGTGTTTCACAAATGCACCTTGGGTCACGTCTTCGATAAACCCGAGATAATTTCTCTACGGGAGATCGGAATACGGCGCTGTTTCTACTCCATCATACGGTTCTATGAATTGCGCAAGCATCTATGAGCTATGACGCAATGCAGATTGAAGAATAATAGCGTTTCCCCCCTCATCCACACCGGTCAAGATTATCAATGACATTAGCATTGATACCGACGAGCAATCAGTGTACCAATCTCAATATCAATAAATGGAGCGGCAGCGGAGTCCATATTCTGTAAATTCAGCTTAGTAAGAAACGGGAAATTTCAATCTTGCATGTTTTTATAACTTTGTTTTATTGTAATTACTTCATGTTTTGATTGTTACGACAATAAGTTTACTATGCTTTCACTTTCACGTTACTTTCCTTTCTGTAATTCATTTGAACATTGGTTTTCATTTTTTTTTTATATAATCCTCTTAATATTAACACATTAAATTTATATTTAATACATAATTACTTTGAAATAGCTGCGGCGAAAGTTCTAATTCTCGCGCCACAGAAAACGGCACTATGAGCGAAAAAATGACGACATTTTTTTTTTTAATTTTATGCGATAATTTATTAAATAAACAATTATGTTGTTAATATGTATGGTAATTTTGCCACATTTTTTATGGGTCATAGTGCAACGTTTCCGTATCGATATATTTGTTTTTGATATTTAGTTTTAAATTAATTTTATCATAGATGTGACATATTAATTTAAGTATATAATAATAAGATTATTTTTTGTTTATTTTGTTTTTCTTAGAAAAAATCAATGCTTTTGTTAAAAAAAGATATTCACGTTACTGGTTATTTGAGTATACATAATTATATACATGGAGATGTGTTGCGTGTCATGTGGCGGTGCACAGTTTGTACATTTTTTAACGTGGTAAAAATTATATCGAAATTAGATGATAAATATCCTTGCTTATTACTAGCTAAATAATGTATAAATATTTCACAAAAATGCACAATTCATTCTATTGAGTCTTCGCTTATTTATCTATTCGAGAAGAATCAACTAGATGAAGTTACGTTTTAAACTATCTAAAACCAGTGTGGCACAATACTTAAAATGTGTATAAAAAAATAATAAAAAAAAATTACGGAAAAAATTGGTATTGACTTTCCATGAGCCCTAAGGAAAATCAATCGGATTTTTTCCAAACCGTTCTCAAATTAAATACATATAAATCCACTTTTCTACGACCAGATCTCCACGTCTATAGTTATTTTTCGACATTGTGGTTGAAAGGCGAAACATAAAATAGAATCCATTTCTAGTTGAAGTTCATCTTCAGTTATATTGGATTTCGATAACATTTAAATAAGTGCAAAATTGAATAAAAAAAAATGGCTTCTTATACTTCGATCTAACGTCGATATCGCAAATATCGATGTGATTATTCCAGGGATGAATTTTTCGGTTAAGGATTTTAGGGTTTTCAGATAAGAAGACAATTATTTCCTTCTCATTCTTACAACCGCAATTCAAAATCTGAACTTGTAATATTGCCTATTACAGGTATACATTACTTTGTATGCACGTTACTAGTATTGGGTTTTATCGGTTGTGTATTAATAAATCCGATTTTAACTATTGTTTACAACTCGCTGGCATGTTGTTATCAAACGGAGACCGTTGTAGTGAATAAAACTATACAAATGTTAAACATTTCATACCGTACAGAAAATCGGTTACACTTATATTTTTCTCCGTTGATATAATTTTGCTATGATTTCTGCAATTGGCTGGCTTGCAATCAATTCGATTTTTTTTACTGTTTCCGCTTTTCAATTCATCAAAAAAACTGTATACGGCGAAAACAAATTCATTTTTAATAACAGTTAATTCAATTTACATAAAAAATAAAAGAAATATGTATTCTTTTCCTGGGGAAAAGAATACATATTTCTATTTTGTGCATTCACATATCTTTTCTTTAGAACTAAAGCGCTTTTAAAGCAAACAATTTTAATTAATTTCGTATGAAAAAGGCTTAACACAGTCAAATGTTTGTGCATAAATAAAATTACTTTCGTCTCCGTTGTCCATATACGTTCATCTTTTTTTTTTTGTAATAATGAATGATTTTCCATTTGATATTGTCTTCGATTGAAATGTCACATTTAACATTTCTTGAATGAATATTTTCATTTTCAAATAGCGTTCATCATTTTTATCGAGATGTTTAATTTCCTTTTGTTTTAGTCTGATCGAGTTATTGTGATTTTTGTTTCGTTTTTGTTTATTATTTATTTTTTGTCTTTGTATTATGTGCTGCTTCAATGGTTGAAATTCTTCTCAGACATGCGATGATTGAGGTAAATGGTCTGAAACGAAAATTAAAGATCAGATTTGGATTATAACGAATATTGTATTTATGCAATACCAAAGGAAACTAAAAAGGGATAGATAATATGTTAAGATGCAATATTTTCAAGACAATAAGAGGTCAAGTCAATCAGGGCCGCCGAACGGAAATCCGGGCCCGAGGGACAACAATTCCAGGCCCCAGTACTAAAGTATTAGAATAAAAAAATAATAGAATAGGGCCCATATACACTGCTTGTCATAACTATAACCGCACTATGAAACAACTGATATGTGAAGTTTAAAAAAACCTAAAGCTATTACTAATATGCCATACTTGAGAAAAGTCAAGAAAATAAATAATTTAACAAATATAATTCATTTATTTCAAACCGTTATTTTTTTATAGAGCAAAAAAGTGTTTCCAAAGTTGCATAACTATAAGCGCACTTGAGAAAAACATGACAAAATCGACAAAAATAAGGAAAATAAAGGAAATCAATAATGGGTAGGACCCCCCCCCCCCCTGTTTCGAATAAGCTCAAAGAGCCTATCTGGCATACTGTCCACCAAAATTAATTCTCAATTCTTCGGCTACCGACCTCCCCGCATCGATAACCGCTTTCTTCAGATGAAATACACTTTGATATTGTCGATGTTCCTAGTAAACTTGACACTGTTATGTTCCCAAAAGGTTTTCTATAGGGTTTTGATCAGGGGAACAAGCGGGCAATTCCATAACATTGATACCATTTCATTGTAACCAACTTTTAGTAAGACGACTGGTATGAACAGGCACCTTGTCCTTTTGGAAAATCAGTTCTGTGTCGTCTCTCCTTACCAAAAAGATATTAATTTATCTTTTAGAACGTCGACATAATCTTGCGAAGTCATTCGTGTACTAGGAAATGCTAAACCAACTGTTCCATCATAGGAAAATGCTCGCCACACCATTAAGGAACCTCCTCCGAAATTCCTTTTAGAGAAATATCGAGGTTCCTTCTGAAAATTCCTATAATAGTTGTTAAATCTGTCTGGACCGTCAAGATTGGATTTTTTTCATCTGAAAAAATCACCTGAAAAAGGAAATGTAAGAAAATAATCAAAACAGAAGTACCGCAGTAATGAATCACCTTTTTCCGATTTGTCTGCAAATTTTTCTTTGCGGACGCCATACGGGCATGTTAGTGCCGAAGATGTAATTTCGTCGTCGTAAGGAGTTTTTGCCGTTTAATGCGTTTTGACTGTTTTAAAACTCTACTTATTATAGATTTAGATACTTCCACCCTACTCTCGTTAGATATCGTCGATAGACTTTTCATAGAGTTACTAGCGGTATTCAAAATGCGGCGCTTGTCTCTTTCAGATAGCTTGGATTTTAGGCCTCCAGTTTTCTTTTTCTCGCATTCTTTTTGGTTATTGACAAAATTTCGGATGACTCTGTCCGAACACCCCAATTTTCGTCCAATTTCCGGTAAATTTTAGCTTTTTCGGATCAAAAATTATCCAAAAGGCTAAAATTTTGCCTTTATCGACTTCAATCAGATACGCGCCATGTGGGGCGAGAATGAATGACAAATTAAGAAAATATAACGGTACTGTGAATGAAGTTCAATGCATCTGCATTTTCTTCAAAGAAAACAAAAAATATGGCTATATTGCAGTGTGCAAATGTAGTGCGGCTATAGTTATGTCACACTAACAAAATAAGGTACATGGCGTAATTAAACCAATTTAAAGAATAGATAGCTCCCATTTGGCAAAATAGAAGTTAAATTATTTCGCCTTAATATGATGTAATTAGTTGCATCAAAATATCTCATAAAGTCATAAAATACTAAAATTACCGGAATATATGATGCGGCTATAGTTATGCTACGCAGTGTGTATCATATATCGGATGAGAGGTGCATGCTAGCAACTGCACTTCCGAAAAGCAGATATGCTATCGAAACGTCAACAAGGCATAGAAATGCTAGAGATGTTGACGCGCTCATGCCACTGGAGGGATCAAGGCAATTAACATATATCCTGGGATTTCATACATCTTGGGGCCCCATACATCTCTAGGTGAGCGCCATACATTCTCGGTGCGCATATATCGAGCTATTAGTTCTATTGCCAACCACAGGGAAATTCACCCAAGATTGCAATAGCAATGCCGTCCGCATAAACGGTAACTTGGCATCCCAGCCCTTCCAGGTAAATCAAACTGTTGAGCGCTAAATTCCACAAGAGAGGAGAAAGAACTCCGCCTTGGGGCGTGCTCCTGCTTACATGCCTGCGAACAGATGAAGTGCCAGACTAGTGGAGATCACTCGACATGTAAGCATCAGGTGCACAAACACAGAGCGATTCATCTCCCCACAGGATTAAGAGCGCATCAGTTGATAATCTCCGGTTTAAGTGTCACCATACACTGTCGAACTCGATCTCGAACATGGTACAAGTGGACCGGTTTTCTTTACGTTTATGTGAAGTGTGTGTGTCTTGAGCTATTCAGAGGACATTTGTACCAGGTTCTTGTTTGAGTTTGAGTTCGACAGTGTATGGTGACACTAACGTTATTGAAAGCACCCTCGATATCCAGAAAGGCAACCAATGTATACTCCTTGCAGACGGGGGACTTTTCAATGTGTCCTATACGTTCCAAAGAACGGCCTTTCAAGTGTAAATGTGCCTGCAGGTGGCTAAAAGATGAGTTGGAATAACACTCCGTAAGTGTGTGTCGATCAAACGCTCCAGCTAATGGGTTGAAGGTTCTTTGGGCGTGCGTGAGAGTTTAAACGAGGAATGTAAGAAAATTCCAAACAGGCTCTGAAATCGATTCAATCCACACTATATCCAGCATGTGCTGTAGGTCCGTCGGAATGATTATAGATGGATATTTAGAATAAAAAATATTTACCATTAATATGTCATATAAAATCGCCTGAGCCCATGCAAACTTTTTTCACTTAAAATGTAGGAAATTATAATCTTTAATTTTATAATAGCCAACATTTATTGAAGTTATTTTGGAAAAAAACCAGAAAAAAGTCAGATTTATATTACGTTTCTTGCTGAAAACATATTTCCCGGGAAAACTTTGGTTGGAAAACTACAGATTCGTGTTCAGCGACCCCAAATCAAAACTCCACTAAAAGTTCTCTTTATTTTCTAGCTAATTCTTAGACTATAAGATATTTATTACAAACAGAACACCCAAACACACAAACCCGTCGCCCTAATACAATAACCCTTGCCCCTAAGCCTGGTTTAATTATCACTA
The DNA here is from genome assembly GCA_964017055.1 of Chloromyia formosa. Classification (NCBI taxonomy): domain Eukaryota; kingdom Metazoa; phylum Arthropoda; class Insecta; order Diptera; family Stratiomyidae; genus Chloromyia; species Chloromyia formosa. Next base: position 25,561,281 of record OZ024815.1, on the reverse strand, counting down.
ATACGGCTTTATAACAAAATTCGCCAAATACTCAGCCAAATATGTTAGGTTGCCAAAAGGAACCTGTTCATAAAACCAAAAGTGAAAGGTCAAATACGAATTCGGTAGATAGAATAGACGAATTGGAAATAATTTGCGAAAATTTTTTGGACCCACTTCAACATAATAGAAACCAGCTCGCATCGGACAATCCAATGAATAGTTTGTGGTTGCTAGTATACTTCGCACTAACCCTTCCATGTAAGGAATACGTTTGGCCAGGCGAATCATTTCACAAGCGCGAGTCGTGGTATTAAAAACAACTTCTGTTTGTTTGTTTGCCCCATTCCATCTTGAGCCCACAAAGCGCATCGTCGGATTAACGAAATTTTGTAAATGTCTAACATAGACCTTTAGGTAAGTTTGGTTTACAAATGATGTGTTGATCCTTACGTAGCCACTGTCCTGGCCAGAACGAATGCTCATGAGTTCAGCATGGAAAGATTTCTAAGAAAGAGAAAAAATGACAAAACAAACTAAAAGATGAACTGATCGGTTTACTATGATCTTACTCTTTGGGCAAGGATAAGGTACCCCGAACAAAATAAAATAACGCAACAATGAATAAAACGATGCATTTCAGAGCCCAGTCTGGTGAATATAAAATTTTGGAAGATCGGTTTGCCGAGTTTATCTTGCTGCTATTAAACTATCATCAAAAATACTGGATATCAAGTAATGCATCAGTTGTATTAAAAAATAATTAATTAAAAGACAATCTGATGGTGACCACAAAGGGTGACAGTGGATTGGTATCAATAACAACAAACAACAACAAAATGATGAGTTCATAATGGTAAATACGCTAGGCAATAAGACTTTCTAGATAGAAATGTCGACACCACAAAAATGAGCTACGGGGTTTTGTTTGGATTAGTTAGAAGGTAAACATACTAAAATTCCGCAGACCTACGAGGTGTGGGAAAAATGGAGGGGGGGGACAAAGAAAGTGTCATTTTTTAGTTTTTCGATTATATTTATATTTGGGGCGACCGGTAGCGCAATGTGTTGAGGCATCAGTCTCATGTTTGACTACCGGCGTTTCGGGTTCGAATCCCGTCCACGCCGACGTTGTTGTTGTTGTTGTTGTGGTAGCGATGCTTCGAATACTGCAGTTCTTCTTGCATCGAGGGGGTTTGGCAGCTCTTGGTCGTTGAAAAACAGGTGGTTCCGGTACGAAAAACCGGCTGCCGCAGGAACGCGTCCACGACGACGTTCGTGGCCATGGATGTGCAGGAGGTGCATGCTGGCAACTGCATTCTCTGAATCCAATTTATGCCAACGAAACGTCAACTAGGCCACATGGAACAGTTGACTCCACAAGGGGTTAGGGCAATTGAGTATGCATCGCAGAAAAAAACATTTGTATGGCAAAATTAATAAGCCCTAATTAGATTGTTATACATCATTATTTTGTATCCTTTATAGTTAAAAAGATAAATGCTTTTTAGAGTCAGTAATTTAAATATAAAATTTTTTTTTTTTTGCTTTTTTTTTATAGCTTTTTTCCTTTTATCTTTTCAACCATTTATTGGACGAGGGGCCTACACATCTTGGTCCCATATTTTTTGGAACTCCACATTCTTGGGGCCCCAGATAGCAGCTCAATATTTGAAAACGCTAGAATGCCTCGGTCATGCATGACATATATTATATTGAAATATGTACATTCTATTATTATTATATCATATTATTATAATACAAGAAAATGTTCGTCAAGGGTGGTGCCCATCGGACGTCTGCCCGGTGGTCCAGTCCGCCCATTGGGCTATCCAACAAAATGAAGCACGAAAGTAGTTTGTGTACGGAAGGTGACAAAAGGCGCATTCTTTTGCGGCTATCCAGGTCAAGGGTAGATAACCCGAGCTTTTGTGCAAAAAAAAAACGATGTATCTGACCCGTACAGGGTAAAAGCATGTACAGTCTGTTCCACAGTAAAGGAGGCGGGGTTTTTAACAGTAGAATTGAAAATGTTCCAATTTCTTTGCTTCATCGTACCACCGGTTGGCTACGACGCAGTTACTGATTTACATACCTCAATGTTGCTCGAAGCGTCGAAGTGAGCAGCCGTTTATCGAAATGAGTTCCATGTACGCGAAGCGCTTTGAGGCTGTCTTTTTGTGCACACATGCAAAAGGACCGAAATTATCATATTCCGTGGCAGCTAAAGTTATTAAAAAGTCAAAGAAGTTCGTTGAGAAGTGGGTGAAAAGGTACAAAGAGACAAAAAATGTTGATGATCTTCCTGAACGCGGGAAAACAAGAGCGACGTCCAAAACACGAAAAAGTGATGTGATGTTCAGGAGTCATCCCACTCTGCGTCTGCGCGAAGCCAAGGTCAAACTCGCCAGGAAGGTGACTACACTGTTTACTAATTGATTGCGCCGAAGCTTTTTACTTGTATTACACTGTAAAAAAAATTGGAATAAATAATCTGATAACTATCGAAATACTCGCGCCTCCTTTCTTATGGAACAGACTGTATTTGACACTAAATGGATTTTGTCCTAGATAAAGTTTGGATTTTAAATCCCACTCTTTGAAAAATATTAGAAACAAACTTCATTCTATTACATCAAGAGCAAGCATTGAACCTATCAAATGCAACTATGATAGAAGAAACTAATTGATTCCGAGTAGTTTCCTAATATTTCGACAAAAATCACTTTTCCAATCGGAAAAAATGTGAAATTGCATTGAATCTAATTGAGGTGAACCGACGTGAACATCGTGGAATGATGCACCCTAAATAAAAGCTTTACTTGTGCGCTATCCAGGTCAGAATCGACCCTCGATAAATTACTGGGTTAGGTGCTAACCTATATAGGGTAGCATTGTTGTTATATTGCGTGTTATTTCACTAAGCCATACAAGTTAAGAAAAGCAGAAGAACGCGCCCATTATAACATAACAAGAAAAAATAGAGGCCCTAAATCGACAGCAATCTAAAAAATATTAGGAGCCCCAAGCCGAGTCCGGAACGTGTGTAATGTATTTAATATTGTATTAATTGTGGCTTAGGGATCCGACACTAGAGCCAAAGCATAAAATCTATTGTAGTTTAGGGCCTCAAAGCACTACAGAACTTGTATTGTATTTATTGCTGTACTACAGGTAGTAGCATAGGTACCACTTCACGTACTTTATTGATCAAATCAACAATAAATTTCCTCAAAAAAAGTCTCATACAATTTTTCTTCGTAGGATCAACACTTTAAAAGTTATAGGGCGAACAATATTTAATATTTACATTTTTCAATAGAATCCCTTTTCTATTGAAAAATATCGTGGTTTGCTTTTAAATGCGGTTACCTCAAAAACTAATCATTATCTTTCATTTTGCTACAAATTTTTCCGTTAGTATTTATTTGGGTTTGGTAACGAAGATAACTATTATAAATTATAATATTGTTGCGTGTACGAAGTACGTCTCTCTTACGACACACACACTGTACTAAGCTCTACCATAGTCTCGATCCATACATGACAAGTACCAACTGATTCTCGAGCCATCTGGAATCTAGAACCTTCTCGAAACAATCCCAGCTATAAAAGGCAAATGTCACTGGGAGCGACAGGTAGTAATACTCGACACTCAGCCGCAGGCGGATCGTTATAAAGTATCCGCTCAGAAGCGAAAAGGGGGTAGTCGTTATCCGCCGTTACAAATAGTTAGAGCTAGTTTGACGTGGTTGTTAGTTACGCGTGTGTAGTTCGTTTATCAAATAAAGTGTGTGTGTTTTTTATTCAGCACAAGATTATCTAACGAACCTAGCTTCGGTCAGACGAAAAATTACAATATTAACAAAATACTTACCTTGAAAATTAATCGAAAATTCGACTCGTTATCAAAAAACGATTTTATCAAAATCTTGGAAGTTGCGCGGTTCGGCTAATTGTCAAACTTGCGGTTTATGCTTCCCACCACAGATACCACACGAGACACCAACTAAATGGCATGCACGTAATGGAGGATAACACCATAAGCACGGAACGACAAGCGAAAGTAATGCCAATCCAGTCCATCTACAATAAAAATAAATAAAGGGAATTTATAGTTCACCGATTTGGAAATGAATGAATGTCGGTTAATATAATTTATATGTATGTAATTTCATTTAGGTTTCGCCTATTTTTTTGCACAAATACGACGTTTTAAGTTCTGATTGAATCTTAAAAACCTGAAGTTAAGTACTAGATGCGAGCCGGACCACCAATCATTTCGGTCAAGTGTACCATACCCAGGTATTTTAATTCATCTACGAATTAGATGTTGAGGACCCCGATGTTGATGTTCCGTTGTCCTGGCGTCCTTCTTCTTGTTTCTAAAATTAGTTTCGTTTTGTCTTCATTAATGCATAGTAGTCCAGCTTCTTTTGCAGTCGTGTCGAGATTGTGTATGTTAATAGTTCTCCAGCGGCAGGCATATTTCGAGAAATTATGTTAATATTGTCTTCATATGTTACTATTTGCGCCGACTTAAAAAGTGGCGCGCCTCTGGTGCCCGCTCTTATCCCCCGGATGGCAGACTTATTTAAAGATCGTAAAAACCAGTCCATCGCCTTGTTTCAATCTAGTACGAGTTTCGAAGAGGTCAGTCAGCCTGTTTTGGATCCTGACCTGTGACGCGAAGTCGTTCATCATCATCTTTGTTAGTCGTACTAGTTTCACTGGTATACCAAACTGTAGCATAATATTGTACAGTACACTACGAGTACTAGTTCGATTGATCCAAATTTGGGATATCCTTTGCATGGTAAATGAATGAAGAGTTCAGCTATGCTGACGGATTCATCTCTATTGTAATATCAAGGAGCTAGTGAGCTCATGTGTTTTTGAGTCGGTTATAAGAACCGATTTTACGAAATTCTCCACGCAATAATATTAATTTTAACTTAATTTTGTGTAAAAAAAAAACAACTTAGTACTATCTTAAGCCTAGTACTAAGTTTTTTTTAGAAAAAAATTGAAAACGCCAGTTTATCTATTGAGTTTGGTTTCATACATTATCCGACAATAAAGTGAGACACTAAAAATTTACCTTTTTGTACATCCACTTTCACCCGAACATTCGCATGGATGAGACGGTGTCTCACCCTCAGCGTCGCTCATACAATGATAAAGCATACATCGTGCACATCCCATTCCCGATATGCATTCTAAGCCACTCCTAAAATAGTCGGGAGCAAATTCGCATGCGCCCTTTTTATTCCACTCTTCTGTATACAATTCATGACAGAATCGACAACGTATACGATTTTTTAATAAACCAGGATGCTCTTTTAGTAAGCTACCAGGGACATCAATTGCCACACGTTTCTTTAAACTACTTGTTGAATCGCGTCGTGTACTTGTTATTACTGTGCTCACCGGTTCATCGACAACGGGGTAATTGTAATCATGTACCTGTTGTTAAAATTTTTTTTAGACATTTCATTTGAGGATAAGAGAAAATTATTACTGCGGTTAGTTGAACGTAGGAGTAATTGTCTCCCGGTGCTATTGTTGTCTGTTCGGCGGCCGAAGTTGTTGAAGGTGGCAAAGGTAGTTTATCACACGATATGTAGTGAATGCTTGGCTTATCTGCACTTTCTACAACAGATTAACAATTTATTAGATATGTAGTGTTTGACAAAAAATCTTGAACCCAAGATCTTACTTTGGCTTCCACTTCCTTCGGGACTAGATTTATGTTCATCTGATAAATCAGAGTGAGGGAGATCAAGAGTCTGAAAGAGAAAGAAAGCATAAACATTTAAACAGATGTTTTGAAAATCGTGTTTTAAGTCGATCACAATCAAATTTAAATGCGAAATCAAGGAATTTTCAGGTGGTTATTTCAGTTCCATAACCACTATAATAACTAATACTGGAACTCCGATGGATACCAGGCCACAGCGGCTGCCTTGGCAACGATATTGCGGATGGACTCGCAAAGCATGGAGCTGCATTTGATGTCACAATGGCAATAGCAATCCCTATTCCAATACAAACACTAAAAACAAAAATGAACTCTAAGATGATGCAACCAAAATTGTAACAGAACCATAAACTCTAGAATAACGAGAAAACTCTGGAACTCATACAACACTAAGAAAACCGATGTACTCTTAGGGCTCTCTAAGGGTAAATGTGCTAGTGGACTTATTAACAGGTTACTAGCCTAATAGGAGAGTGCGCACACAGACTGGGACTGATCACAGACAGCGGCTGCATTCATTGTAAGATGCCAAATGCCAAAGAAACTTTGGAGCACCTCTTCTGCGAATGCCCGGCACTCGCAAGGACAAGACATATATATCTTGGAGCCTACTTCCCCCGCAACCTTAAAGCGATTGCAAACCTTAATATAACGAATTTTCTAAGATTCGCAAGCGCGACGAAAGCCTTCGAGCTCAACAAGGACTTGTTGATTACGACTGATACCAACACCTAACGATCTTTTGTTTCTTTGTGGCATCGCTATGGATCTATGCGGGGCTGTGAGGCTGCCATCTAACCTAAACTAACCTTAGCACCAACGTAACTTTCCCTATTTTACTAATATGTATATAATCCATCTCCAACTGCAACACGATCCAAACACAGTTCTCAAAATAAATGCAAGAGTGTGAAAGGAGTATTCACTTAGCATCCATATATTAACTGCATACACACATCGACTTCAATTTTCAATTCACCACCCAGACAGCAACTTCCACTTTCCACTGATACGGTTGCCTTGTGATTTGTACCCAAACTACAACCGCAACGCAACCACACCAACGAAAAAGGGAAAATTGGATAGTCCTATTGCGGTAGCCAGACTGCAACCATGTTTCCTATTTTCAATTTACCACCCAGATCGCAACCGCACCGGACTCGTGCAACCAACCAACTCACTCGAAACATCACTTGTTGCACAAGTGGTCCCACCGTAGTAACGCGAGCGCCACAAGTTCAGATACCCGTGGCAAAGAAGGTGACGATCTAAAAATTACACTTCAAATATCCTAAAATCAAAATCATCACATAATTGGCCCCTAAAACCTTAATTAGCTAGAATGGCATTTTTCCTGGTAAATTTATTCTTCTTTATTCGTTTCAAAGATTGGCATCATTGGCTAATCGCGAGATGGAGTCTTAACTTTAGGAAATCAGAAAAACAAGAGTGCAATTTTTTGATACGACCCTAAATGTTAGCATCAGGTTAAAAAGTGTGCAAAGTGAATAGTCAAAACTCAGACACGATTGTAATACCTGAAAAGGCTACCAAAAAGTATATAAGCAATGTAACTTAATAGACTCTGAATTAATCCCTATTCACTTACTTCAATTCCAATAGACGTACAGTGAGGTGGATAAGAAGGGTGATGGAATGCTGATTCGTAGGTGAATGTCGATCAGCCTTCTCAGGACCTTAGAGAGAGATGAGAAGCGAAAAATGTACCGAACCGCAAATTCTTGCAATTCTCCCCGGTTTGAAGAACAAACAGACATGGTAGCGCATTGCCGAATTACTCAAACGAGAGTAATATCAAAACCTTGATAAGTTAAGGGATATAACAGCCTTCAGGGGACACTTAACGAACGTTTTCCGTATTGAATAACATGTTACATTTGCGTTAGGAATAGAAATGCTGAGACATAGGAGTTATCGAAATTTGAAAAAATACATTACGATCTAAATAACCAGGTCACGATCGGTATGGTAATGGCTGGTAAAGGTAAAGCCGAAACGAAAGAGATTGCTAGAAAGGGTTCCGTAACTCACGTTGAGCCTGTACCGATTTTTTATGTAGCTAAGATTTCAGGTAAAAGAAGTGTCGATGGAAGAGGTAAGATAGATGCATTCGACTAATGGGCAATGTACTACAATACAACCAAATTTATGAAAGAGGTGGTATCTGACCAGTAATACATTGAGTCCTGATCGGGCGTTTCAACCTAAAACGATATAAGTGAACAGTATAATAGAGGAGAAAAAAAGACGAAACACAAGTATCGACTCACACATTCCTGAACTGAATCGCAACACAGTTAGGATTACTAATTACTAACACTGCTAAACATAATATTGTGAATATAGTAGTCATACTCGCAGTCGCAGACTCAAGCTAATAATTCGTACTCATATCCGACTGCTACTGTCCATAATTAGGAGCTATGTGGTATAATTCGATAACAACTAGTCATAACAATTTGCCACGACTACAAGAAACCTCCTATCCATCATCTAATATTATTTTGACATGTTTCACTTTTTTTTTATTTAACTAAACAACACTTGGAAAACACACACCCAAAATATAGACAGTATGATCTATTTTTAAATATTAAAACTTATTTTTATCTCCAAAGTCTAAATACTTGACGGTACTCACCATAAACACATCATCTTCTCCAACTGAATCGTACTTTTTAACTGGTCGTGGCCAAGCGTTATTTTCCGCCATTCCTTTAATAAAACGGATAATATAAAAATTAGACAAATATATTTGCTTATCACAAGACATATTTTCAGGTTTAGTTTCTATCAGACGAGAAATTTATAAATGAAAAATATATGCTAACAGTGGAATTCATTCGTTGGTTTAAAATATGATATATGTACGCATATTTGGAATTGTGTTTTAAAACATTTCTAATTCCTCATACTCGTTCACCACAAATCTCCGATTTTACACTTACCGAAATTCATAAGATTTTTGTAAAGATGTCCAATTGTATATGAGGCAAAATAAAGAAGAGCACATGATTTAGATTTGACAAAATAAATTTATAGATTCAAGTAAAACGGAAAAAATGATTACAACAGCATGTTAAATTATGAGACAAAAAAACAACGATTACGACAAACCACATAGAACTAACGGTTTATTCGCATCGAACAAAATGTTTTAGATCGTTAGGGGAAGAAACCTAAATTCTAATAGAATGAAAATATCGATGCAGAATAACGCAATAATTACAAAGCTGAATGATAGTTAATGATGGAGGTCTTAGTGTGGAGGTCACCGCTGTTGCTCAGAAGTCCACAGGTGGGGCTCCTATCATGGATCAATGGCTAATCCTTACGGATTGTATTGCCATCAGAGATTTCCGAAGCAGGTGCAACAAATGGAATATCAAATAGAAAAAACGGACTTCGAGGAGACCGCCATTCTGTAACTGGCTCATAACCAAGTCGAGAGTAATGCAGTGCTGACATTCAGAAACCAGGCTCAGTTACTCCTTAATAAAATACTACAGGTTTCAAGAATGGGTGAAGTTCTTTAAAATGTACATATTATCATTACGCCTTATGCTTGGGTGTTTACCTACGTTCCTACGGCAGCCGGTTCTACGCACTGGAGCGACCCGATCATCAGAACGGACATGAGGTACCAAACCTCTTTCAACGCCCGAAGGAATATGCTAATACACACACAGACATACTCAAACTCAACGCGTTGCTACAACTACGACCAAAATAAGTGACTCGCGATCTAAAGCCCAACGACCTTGGGGCAGTGTCGTACGTTATTGGCGAAACTGAGCCCATGTTTGTTTTTAAAGTGTCGCCTAGACCTAGATTATCAATTTTATAGTCAAAATTACTTTAACATTGTCATAGGTTGATTGATGCGGGGATTGCTTGTTCGGGAGGAGATTGATGGCCAGTCCATGTGCGTGAATATAAATTTCTAAAGAAAGAATTCGATTACATTGGTTCCAAAAAGCACGGCGACCGTGCAGGAAGGTAAGAGAAACTGCTTTGGAAAACTCTGCGATTACGAGATAACAGTTTTGAAATAGTCGGTCTCAGACAAACATGATCAAATGTAAGGAGACCAAAGCTTAGCTTCCGAGTTCGAAGCGTGCTGGATACCCTAGACCTGTGTAGACTTAGTGGTGATACGAAGCCTAGAAATTGGCAACGGCCATCCGCATTAGGTGCATCCTAGCAACTACTCGTCGGAAAAATATATATGCTGTCGAAACGTCAAAAATGCATGTGGACGCGTCCATACCCCTGGAGGGGTGAAGACAATTAACAACGTATGTTTCATATAAATGGTCAGTTTGAACAGATGTTAGCCGAGGAGGCTACGTTTATGGAATCTTTGTGTCAAAAAACACTAATTAATCGACAACTACAAACATTTAACCAAAATGTCAAGTCACTAGCTTCATTCTATGGAAAGTTATCGTATATTTGAGATAGATAACATTTACAGAGGAGATAGGGGTTCCTTTGGTGCGATCATAACCTTTTTCAAGACCAACAACGGTAGCTTCATTATCAAAGTTATCGCCTATTCGAACTATCGTTTGTAGGGGAGATAGGGGTTCCTTTGGCCAGATCTTGTCGATTTTCAATACCAACCAACTAGATCCCACTACAAATATTTGAAAAAAATATCAAGTCGCTAGCTTCATGCTATCGAAAGTTATCGTACGAACGGCCAGAGGGTCATACGGACAAACAGACAGATAAGATATGGCTTAATCGATTCAGGAAGTGACCCTGGTCATTTCCAGATATATGTAAATTGCTATACCTACGGAGTCTCCTTTAAGATGTGACATATTTCCGTTGTGACAAAAACAATATACTTTATAAGGTTATCCGTTTTTTTTTGTCCATTTGTTTGTGTTGTTTCACATAAAGGACAGGGGCAACGAGCGGCGAGAACCCCGCTCACGTCTACCGAACTGAGCTACACTAAATATAGGTCGTTACTTAGCTCGTTGAGGGGCCTATTTATTCGCCAGATGGCACTGTCCCACCTTCACGGTCACCATGCAACCTTAGGCTCCGTCCCCTCGGGCATCTTCTGATGCCCACCAAACCATCCATTACAAGGTCTAGGGTATAAAAACTGTCGGAAGCCAAGAATCGATCGATAGAGAGACGATTCCTGTCATGACTGAATAAAAGTTTTTGCAGGTCATATATTTATTAGCGACAAAGAAGCGTCATCGTCAACAATGCCAAGTCGGACAACATTTCATTTCAGTCCAAAGTTGATTAAAATATCACCAAATATTGGCCTCAGATATTGAAGTTGTCCCCGGACAACAGTTCACGTAGTTTCCAAAAAGAATAATAATTGTTCCATCCGAAATTACTGCTACTAGGTGGACCGAATTTTTTTCATTTTGTCTGCTGAACATTGAGGCGAAAATACTAGGCAGATCATTTTTAACTGACGACCACTGCGCCATGGTGGAAAAAGACTGTCTAACCGGCAGTTTGCTTTTCGAAAGTCACCTTCCACGGATGCTACACTGAAATCAAGAGCTGCGTTATGGTGACATTGCACTCATTTGTCTTTTCGTCTGCAGTATGATGCTTCCAACGAACCTAATAGTATAATGTAACAGCAGGTATTCCACAGGGATTTAGTACGAATCATGTATGTCGTGTATACCATCTTCGATATTTCCGTCGTTAAAGAGATAATTAGTGATAGCTACATTCGTAGTCGCAGAACAAGAAAATTTTAAACGATCAGAGTTGGAAGCAGTATCATTTTCCCCAAGTCAGCCATGGGATAGGGATACGGGTGATGATGATTACGCAAAGCTGACCTTTGGAGAGCCCTCAAGTCAATGTGATTCTGACAGGATAATCAAAAAATAGGCTTTATTCTGGAGCCGTCCGAAGAAAGGAGGAATAGAAACGAAAGCGCGAGTAGAGATGTGCTATCGGCGATGCTATCAGTGTCGTGTAAGCAATTAATTATAATTATTAATAATTATTTCGACATACTTGTATCCAATAAAAAAACCGTTTGCACATAAAAAAAAAGTATTTCAGATTCTAATAACATTGCTTGATTAATAAGTGCTAATTGGTATTTTAGGCCAATTCTTATTATTTTTCCCCATGTACCAGTTAGGTGTCACTTCCTTGAAAACGCGCTAAACTTTAAATTATCTGAGATTGATGATAGTCGATGAGTTTTTGTATTATTTACTCATAGTTCTATTCATACCCAATACAAATGAACAACATTTTCTATTAGAACTATGCAAAAACCTATATAACGGAACTTGGTTTACATACGAAGGCAATATTAAAGAAGCCATCACACAAAAAGTGCAAAAAAATTGGATGTGTTTGTCGAAAATTAAAAAAAAAAATACGCGTAATATTTTTATAACCGTACGCCATCCTAACAATGCATTACTGATTAGAATTAACAAAAGTCCTACTTCCTTCGATATGCATATGAAAGGAAAATAAATTAACTCTACAGGAATTATAAATAATGCTGAGGAAGTGATAACTTGAACAGCATCAAATTCGATAGAAATAAGGTTGACATGCACAGATTTGTTACTAATCAAATTGGTATCGTACTACTCGTAAAATATCAATTCATAGTTGTTTTCGAATAAAATTATTCCCTAGTAATCTTGAGACAAGTGGTGTACGGTCATAACTGTATTGCGCAATATTGTTCGTACTATGAATTCAACAATAGCTGCGTTTTTTTACAGAGCAGAGTAGAGCAGGTTAACCGGCAAAAAAGAAACGATCGAGAGTAAATTAGGGTAGCGAACACGAAAACGGGGCATGTCTTTGCTGGGAGTGTGTCTTGGTTTAGTTAGAGTTCAAATGTCAACTAAAATTTCAAGAGAAAACTTAAATCCTTAGAACATATACAATCGGACAAATTTCTTTTAGGCAGCAAAATTATTTTGTATGTTTACTATTCCAAATAATTACACAAAACGAACATTTTATCGGCAGGAAATTAACTTTATGTGCTCCCCAAATTGTAAACTGTCCGAAAATTTCGACAACTGCGCCACCTGCATTTCCAAACGCAGACTACTTAACGGAGCAACATTCTTGCACTGACGTTTTATCCAGAGCAGCTCAGATCAAATTGTTAGTGTAATTGTGTGGTCTTAACCTGCTCTGCTCTGTATGGCTGTTGAAAAAAACGCGCCTTATATCTATCGATAAGTATGTGATTGAAAATCGCATGAAGTAAAAAAAAATAACTAAAAAATACACTAGAACGAACACTATAAAACAACGTCATCGAGAACCAAAAGTTATTAACGTTATAGTCGCGTTTAATTGTCGAACAAAGAAAGAAAACAGATTAATGTCTTATTGTTAATTACCCTCAATGAGTTCATTGTACGCTTTCACAACTCCTTTATCAAATGCCCGCGCATCTGCGGCCGTTTGAAATGTTAAACCATTGCGCTGTTTGCCCGCATGCCAATGATGGAAAGTCGGCATTACTTTGTAATACTTGAGGTCACTATTTATGACACAACTTAAAATGACCTGAAATTAAAAATTTAAATATTTATGGAATAGAATATTTTGCCAGATTTTTAGTCATAAAAGAAAATAAATCATATTTTTGCATTGTTCTTACATTTTGATCAGATATCCTTTGACCGTAGATGATGTACTCATGCTCTCCGTTGCCTGTGGGCAGTCTAGCACGCCGCCGTATTGAGACATTTGCTAGACCGCCCCCGGCCAATGGAAGCCATCCCTCTGTGCTTTCGTCCCGCGTCATTACCTGTGCACGAACTCTTACTAGGAAGTCACTGTAATAAAAAAAAATATATATATATTAAGAATTCATCATATTAAACGAATCACTCTAGAAATATTAGAAATGAGAAAATTGCTTAGATATTTGGGATAAAATCTGAATGACATGCAGATGGAAATAAATACTGTCTGCTTTCTGTTTATACTATATATGTATGTAACCCTTTTAGTAAGCCTCTTTCGTTTATTGTGGCAAAATGGAGAGAAGCACTGAAGGAAGCCGACACGCTAACATTGCTCTCTTCGGGGTGGGAAAGACTAACTTACAATTATCCCGACTACACACTGTCGAACACGAACTCGAATATGGCACAAGTGGGCCTTTCCTTCAGATTTGTATGAAGTGTTTGTGTGTCTTGAGCCATTCGGAGGACACTTGTACCATATACAAATAGCGGTGCAAGGTTACATTTCGGGTGAATCACGTGGTAAAATGCGGACGTACGTTGATTCATGGGGCGACCGGTAGCGCAATGTGTTGAGGCATCAGTCTCATATTTGACTACCGGCGTTTCGGGTTCGAATCCCGTCCACGACGACGTTCGTGGCCATGGATGTCCAGGAGGTGCATGCTGGCAACTGCATTATCCGAAACCAGTTTATGCCGAGAAACGTCAACTGGGCCACATCGAACAGTTGACGCGCTTTGCCCCCACAAGGGGTTACGGCAATTGAGAGAGAGAGAGACTACCTAAATAGGGAATTAACGTGATTGTACCACGAATGCATCATAACAATAGTTTCACTCTGAAAACGTTGCTTCGTACAGCCTAAAGCAGAAATTCGCTTCATCGAGGGATTCGCTTTAGGCAGTACAAATTTAACAGTTTCTTAGTTGTACATTTGAAATACACAACTCGTACGTAGGTGAAAACATAAAAAAACAACTCCAAAGCGCATATAACACAGACCTGTGCAAACCTAGTGGTGGTACCCAAAAAATCCAAATAGGCAAAAGCCATATGCATTAAAAGTGTGTTTCCTATATGGTCAGTTTGAACGGAGGTTAATCGATGAAGCTACGATCAAGGAACAAGAGACTAGTGAGCTCTTTTTACCACAACTTTATAGGGGAGATAGAATCTTGCCTATTCCTAAAATCAACTAACTCACACTACAAAAATTTAGCCAAAATTTTAGGTCACTAGCTCCATTCTCATATATTCAACATAACGTTTGCAGGGGAGGTAGGCGGTCCTTTGGTTGGATCATGCCCTTTTTAATACCTACGAACATCGACGTCGGGCAGGCAAGTTCCGAGACATGAAACTTCGTATACATATGAGCATTCGTGCGAGCACGAATGCTCATATGTGTACGGTAGGAGAATGCATGCGCCCACAATTTTATCCGTACGAACACGATCCATCGCTAGTGGATCCCCGTGTGCGCACGAATACTTATATGTATACGAGGCTTTAATGTTGTTTGCGTCGACTTGAAGAGTAGTATGCCTCTCGTGTCCGCATTCGTCACCCGGAGATGGCGTAGTTTCACATTGAAGAGCTTCGGAGCCAGTTTATCACCTGGTCTCAGTCCAGTAAGTGTTTCAAAACAGGCTGAATGATCTCATGTTGTTCGATCAATTACTCACTGGTTTTTTTACTTTCGTTGTATTGAAAAATGCTCCTTTCTCCAGCAATGATAAGGAAAAAATAAACATATCATTGCTAGAGAAAGGAGCATTTTTCAATACAATGAATGATCTCAGTTTGTTTTGGATACCGACCTGTTACCGTTACCAAATTGCAGTAGTACACTCCCTGTCGTAAATGTAAACGTCGTATTCGTTGTAAACTTTTGTCATTTTACTATGGAGATGACAGAAGTTTTCGACGAATACGAAGTTTACGACATTTACGAGCAATCCAACCACACTACTCGCCGAAGAGTACCTTGAAACAGGTAAGCGCCTTTTCCAAACGCATCAATTGAAATCGCAACGAATTCCGAGCAAATACTCGTGATTTCCATATGCTGCGGATATTGCGAATACGAGTAGTAGCCAAACAACGACCAATTGCCGGATTGTGATTTCCGCAGTGCTCGCGGCGCACGAAATTTCAATTCTAGCTGATGAAAATTTGTTCCAGTTGAAGAATCGCATTACGGCAAAAAAGCAAGGTGCCTGAGGTGTGTCAAGATGGAAGTTCCCATTTTTGTAATCGACATAAAAATATATACCCAAATTAACAAACACTTTCCTTCCTTTTACTTTTTTATGAAAGTTTGACGACATGGGATTTTAGGCCTTTTCTGTTTGGTTATATACATACAGTGGCTCACAGCTTATTTCGTGTGACCAACATTTTTGAAAAACCAAGCATTAAATTGGTATATTTTATTCTGAACTCAACAAACAAATGATGCAGTTTTGTAGATAATTTAGTCTCCAATATAAAATATCAAAAAAATTTACACAAACATCAACATAGAACGATTTATTGAGAAAAAACTATACAAGTACATAATTACTATGTCACAGCTTATTTCGTGTGATTATTTTCATTCTTATTTTTCTTGGAAATATTGGATTCTAATAACTAACGGTACATCAAAACATAAACAATGATGACTGTAGGAAGAGTGAGTCTACTCAAAAATATTAAAATTAGTTATAATTGTGTGATTTTACAAGATGGGTCGACGAACTTCAATAGAGATACGCGAGTTAGTTATTAAACACTTTCAAAGTGGGAAAACTCAAAAACAAATTGCTGAAATTGTTGATTTAAGTTCATCTACGGTTCAATATATTATTCAGCGTTTTGTTGGAGAAAACCGTGTGCACAACAAAGGAAGAAAGGCTCCAAATAAAATTTTTACTGAACACGATGGAAGGTAAATTTTGCGAAAAATTAAAAAAGATCCCATGTTAAGTGCTCCAGCTATGGCCAAGGATGTTGAAATGTTTCTTGGCAAAAAATGTCATCAAGAAACTATACGCAGAGTACTTAGAGATGCTAATTTTCATGGGCGAACAGCAAGAAACAAGCCGTTTATTAATAAGAAAAATCAAACAGTCCGGATACAGTTCGTAAATTTTTTGTTTGGAGCTCAGTATTTGGTTGACGCCACACATATGCCTTACCGTCTGATGTAGAAATATTAAATTTACTCTCATCGGCAAAAATTACTGTGTTCCAGAAAGAAATGCCTTTGTTTTCATGGTCTTTTGCGAACTGTAACCGGACTTTTTGATTTTTCTTATTAATAAAAGGCTTGTTTCTTACTGTTCGCCCATGAAAATTAGCATTTCTAAGTACTCTGCGTATAGTTTTTGGATGACATTTTTTGCCAAGAAACATTTCAAAATCCTTGGCCACAGCTGGAGCACTTAACATGGGATCTTTTTTAATTTTTTCGCAAAATTTACCTTTCATCGTGTTCAGTAAAAATTTTATTTGGAGCCTTTCTTCCTTTGTTGTGCACACGATTTTCTCAAACAAAACGCTGAATAATATGTTGAACCGTAGATGAACTTAAATCAATAATTTCAGCAATTTGTTTTTGAGTTTTCCCACTTTGAAAGTGTTTAATAACTAACTCGCGTATCTCTATTGAAGTTCGTCGACCCATCTTGTAAAATCACACAATTATAACTAATTTTAATATTTTTGAGTAGACTCACTCTTCCTACAGTCATCATTGTTTATGTTTTGATGTACCGTTAGTTATTAGAATCCAATATTTCCAAGAAAAATAAGAATGAAAATAATCACACGAAATAAGCTGTGACATAGTAATTATGTACTTGTATAGTTTTTTCTCAATAAATCGTTCTATGTTGATGTTTGTGTAAATTTTTTTGATATTTTATATTGGAGACTAAATTATCTACAAAACTGCATCATTTGTTTGTTGAGTTCAGAATAAAATATACCAATTTTATACTTGGTTTTTCAAAAATGTTGGTCACACGAAATAAGCTGTGAGCCACTGTATATATTTTTTTTTACAATAAAGCCAATTTCTTTGCACGCTTGGCCGTTGGAAATAGCTGGCCATCTCTGCTACTGTTTCCGGTTTTGGAATGACACCGTTTTTCGCAGATCTTGTATGTTTGTACATACAAGAACATTACACTATTACATTTAGGGCCGTTTTCTCAATGTCTGGTTAAATCTTATTCTGTAGATACACGCTAACCGGCCCTCATCTTCCGGTTAAGAATTTATCGGACAATAATTCCAAACAGCTGATACGTACTGCTGATTTTGACAGCTGGAACTGTTTACGTTCGCACATTCAAATGAGACAATTAAACTGGTCACAAGGAACAGAGTTCTGAATATTCATTCGAAGGAAACAGATCTGAAACCAACTCAGCCGCAAAATAATGCTGAGAGGTGGCACAGGCGTAGAATAGAATTGAACAGGTGGCAGAATTCCGCCAAGAAAATCAGCTGACTTTCTACTGCATCAGCTGCGCTGTGGACTGCATTAACATATTTTGAGCTTTGCATGCGCTAAGGTTAAATTTAGTGTCCCGGATAGCTAACTGGCAGTTTAACCGGATAATTGAGAAAACGGGCCTTAGTCGCTCGAGGAGGATTTATTTGACCGAAGGGAAGTGCTTGTTAACTTGACGTTAAGCTAGAAGTGCCATTGTTTAAAAATATTTATAAAAGAAAAAGTTCCTGAAGGAATTTAATGATTGTAGGCTTTTTGTAAAGCCTAATAGCCAAAACAAAGTGAAATAATAAAATCGTTAAAAATATTTCCACATGATAGTTCACCGTTGGAAGTGCCTTCAAAAATTTTGATTTTCAAAAAAAAAGCCGAAAATTTTATTTCGATGCCAAATATTACCTGAAAATAATCAAAAACTTGGGTATATAGTATATTTCAGAGCCCGCGCAGACGGCAAACTTTTTAGTTCGCAGAAAAACTAAATAGTTTAGTCAAAAAAATAGAATACACGGTATTTTATGAGACCACGCACACAGCGATTACTAAATAGTTTAGTTTGCTGTGTTCGCGGTCTAAACCGCGGTGTGTTCTATTTTTCTAACTAACCTATTTAGTTTTTCTACGAACTAAAAAGTTTGTCGTCTGCGCGGGCTCTCATATCGATTACAAAATTGCCATTTCCATCTTCACACACCTATGTACATAGGTGCTTCCTATTTTATGAGCATTTGTTCGGGACAAAATTGCGAGTAGTGTGGTTTGTCATATACAAGGTGCACGGAATTTAGCAAGATTTTGCTCGTGACTCAGCGAGCTGTGTGGTACGGCCTTAAGGTGTGTTTTGAACGCACACGATCGTCGCACATTGTTCGCGATTAGCGATGAACCCATAGAACACGGAGCACTATTTGTGTGTATTGTTTTGGTCGTCGCCTGCGATTGACGCAGAGTGGTGCTTAGCAAAACGCATCTTATAGTAAAGGTGTGAGTTCCAAGGCTCGGTCGAACGACAACGACGACTTGTATACTTGGTGGTAATTCATTTCAATTTTACAAACACAATAATTGTTTTCTTCGTTTTTACCAATATTTTTTTTTGTATTCTTTGTTACATTTTTGGGTCCTACGCGTACGCGTACTCGCAGTCGTTGCCATTATATGTTTAAAATAACTAATAACTATTTGGTCTACAACTTAATAATGAGACTTTTTTTGGAATTTTGGGCATTTGTTCATAGATTTATTCATATAACTAAATTATTCAAAATATTGGCCATCAGCAGCGATAACTTTCTCCCATCTTTCGGGAAGTCTACGAATTCCGTCGCGAAAAAAATCTTGGGGTTTCGAGGCTATCCATGAATCGAGCCAGTTCTTAGTATCCTCATATGAAGTGAAGTGCTGATCAGCCAACGCATGAGTCATCGAAGCGAACAAATAGTAATCGGATGGAGCAATGTCAGGGCTATACGGCGGGTGGGGTAGCACTTCCCATTTGGTTGTTTCCAGGTACGTTTTCACGACTTGCGCAACATGAGGGCGAGCATTGTCATGCTGAAGAATTATTTTGTCGTGCCTTTCAGCAAATTGTTGCCGTTTTTCACGCAATGCTCGACTCAAACGCATCAATTGCAGTCGATAGCGCTGCCCGTCAATGGTTTCATTCGGTTTTAGCAGCTCATAATAAAGAACACCGATCTGGTCCCACCAAATGCAGAGCATAAGCTTGGAACCATGAATATTTGGCTTCGCGGTCGATGTTGATTGGTGCCCGGGCGGTCCCCATGATTTCTTTCGCTTTGGGTTATCATAATGAATCCACTTTTCATCGCCGGTCACAATACGATGCAAAAAACCCTTCCGTCTTTGCCTTTGAAGCAGTTGTTCGCACATGCAAAAGCGCCTCTCAACATCTCTTGGCTTCAACTCGTACGGACCCAGTGGCCTTGCTTTTGGATCATTCCCAGTGATTTTAACCGCTTCGATATGGCTTGCTGAGTCACTTCCAACGAAATTGCCAACTCTTTTTGAGTTTGGCACGAATCTTCTTCGAGTAATTTCGTCAATTCTTCGTCTTCAAACTTTTTTGGCTGGCCAGGTCGCTCTTCGTCGGTAATGTCGAAATTATCATTTTTGAACCGATGAAACCACCGAAAACACTGTGCACGCGAAAAAGCATCGTCACCGTAAACTTCCACGAGCAATTTATGACTCTGAGCTGCAGTCTTCTTAGCAAAATAATGTCCAAGTAAAACTTCCCGCAAATGTTGTTTTTTTCGTGAATTTTCGAAACTTTCCATGGTCCGGTAAAATACGTTGTCAACAATCAACACGAAATGTTTATACTGACATTGACAGCTTATGAATACAAACTTCAAATGGTATGTATGTCAAAGATGGACTACCATTGGTTTATCGGTGTTGCCATCTCTAAAAAAAGTCTCATTATTAAGTTGTAGACCAAATAATTGACAAACAATAGCTTCACTAGTCCTGTACTAATAGTAATATGTACTAGTACAAACAAGATAAACGATATATTACATACTTCCTGAAAGATTTTCCTTATTATTATGTTATTATTACAAGTAGGTATTGACTTAAATTACCATGTGTCCTGGGTATACGCGCCAGTAATACGCTGAAGTTTCTTAGCATACAACAGGTTAACCAGTTATATTGGCTTGAATGCTGACGTATGTATTGGTAATATATAGTATATCATGATTTCAAATCTTTTTGCAGTTGAAAACTGGTTGTTTTGGCTCTATCGAGCCTGCACTGTTCGTATATGAGGAAAGTGCAAATTACATAATTATGTACCTACATATTTTATAAGTAAAATACATACCCACATGCCAGAGTCCAAGCTGGTCTCTGAGAGGTGCCAACAAGGAAGACTGTGCGATATCGTGTAGGATCGAACTATATGACTCAAAAGCTTATACAGTTTTTCGCAATACAACAGAGTGGAGGCGTTGGCACTGTTTAGAAAAGATAGCATGCACACTTTCATCTCTACGTTGCACTCCCCTTAGTTGGCTGTGTTTTTCTTTGTTTGCAATGCTCAACCTTCAAGAAGGGCGCTCGATTCTAAGCTATTACTTTCATTTCGTGCCATGTTTGCAATGTTTGCCACTTACGCCCGGTTATATGGAGGCCATGCGAAGAATGAATGGAGACGATTCATTGATTAAAACCGAACGAGGATCTAGAACCACATGCAAAGCTACACCCATGCAAATGTATTCAGAAAACTGCTGCCGACTTCATAGTTCATGGCTATTTTTCTATGTATGCGTTTGTAGGGAGGAGCGGGCATTCCCCTTTTTTTGTTGATCCATTTTTGGGTTGATGCAGGATTTCTGTTGTGTAGGACATGGCCATAGCTCTTCAGGACCTGCGTAATGTACATTATCGACTCTTTCTCTCTATCTCTTTGAATCAAACACCGTGAAGGTTCATATGTGTTCGTGTGTTCTATTGCATGATGGTATGTCATAAATGAATGAATTTTACCTTGGTAACCTCTTGGCTGAGAACTCCTTTAATATTCACAAAATCCAAATCGACATAGGGCAATTAAAAAAAGACGACATACGTGTATTTCGCTAGCGTTAATGAGTAAAAAATAATTAAGGCGTTAAAACGATAGAATTGAATGTAAACAATAATTTGTGGAATTATCTTTGAAACCTTATAATGTATTACTGTAGCTGAAAATTTCAGAATTTTTTATAAAAGGAAACTAAAGTAACTGAAAGGATTTGTCCCATCTCCCATCCCAGTATATTTTTCTCCATATATACGGGAGTATATCTGTGTTCGATACAATGCATTCATATTGGGACACTATAAGCGATAAAATTATGTACAATATATAATGTAAAAGTGCATGGTGTGCTCACAGTGTTTCGTTGGCCCAAAATAAAAGAATGTTTTCAAACATTGTGTCTTCTCAAGGATAGTTTCGCTGGGAAATAGTATATTTTCATGCGGACGTCATGATGGGGGTGGTAGCTGCAGTGATAACTGAACTTCTCCTCCCTCATTTCAGGATTTATCCTTGACTTGACCAACTATGCATTAATTTCATTCATAACGGACTTATGAATGATATCGGTGGAATTTTTCGAATTTCTGAATAGTGACAGGACAAAGGTAGAAATATGATCACACATAAAGCCAAATGATGCAAGTGCTGACAGAAATTTCAGGACGAGATGTGATAGTCCTGGAAATTGGGTCGTGGAGAGTATTTGTGTCACTATTCATAGTGCTGGGTTCGCTTGCTGTAGGGACGATGAATTAGTTTAGTGTAGTCGATATTATCCAGAAGGTTGTGTCCTTCGTTTTAGGACCATTCAAGGTTATGAAAAGGCAAAATTCTATTTTTGTATACTATTATAATTTCGGCAGGTGGGACACGTGTGGTATTTTTGGTATATTCGACGGCTGTGATGAAGTGTGTTGTTTAACGCATGGAAGATACCTTGGGAATATTAATGGCCTTACAGCCCATATAATTAGGGGGCATACATGACCTTAGGTTTATCGAGCTGAATATTTATAATTATGTATATTATTTTGATTGCGTAACCATTCCTCCTGTGTTTATTAAAAGGCATTTAACATTATGTTGATATTGAAGCGATACCCTGCTACAACCAAAGATGGGCATCTTCCTTTAAACTAAAGATCTACTTAACCCGAAGTTCAGCACATCATCGATCGAAATACTAGGTAACCATCCAGCGCAAGCACTCTCCCAGGCCCGGCGAATTCGAAGCTGCTATCG
Organism: Chloromyia formosa; assembly: GCA_964017055.1. Lineage (NCBI taxonomy): Eukaryota > Metazoa > Arthropoda > Insecta > Diptera > Stratiomyidae > Chloromyia > Chloromyia formosa. The sequence continues at coordinate 25,538,476 of OZ024815.1, read as the reverse complement.
AAGCCCAAAAGAACAACAAAGCGCCGGGCATCAAGGAAATAACAGCGGAGTTTACAAAAAAAAAAAAGTGTTAATAGTTGCATCAGAAACGTCATACGAGTCGACACGCTAATTTGGGATATATGGCAAGAAGAAACCAGAGCGAAGCTTCCCTTCGGAGTCCAAAGCGTACATTTGACCAAATTTTCAAGTCGATAGCTTCATTCTATCGAAAGTTATCGCTCATTTGAAGTTTAGTTTGTAGGGGAGGCAGAGTTTTCTTGGGTTGGATCTTACCCATTTTCAACACCGGCAAACTGGATCCTACTACAAACACTTGGCCGAAATTCCAAGTCACTAGCTTCATTCTATTGAAAGTTATTTGAAGCGTCATTTGTAGGGGAGGTAGGGGTTTCTTGGTTCGGATCTTGCCCATTTTTAATTACAACCAACTAGATCTTACTACAAACATTTGACCAAAATTTCAAGGCTCTAGCTACATTTTATCGAAAGTTATCGTGCGAACGGACAGACAGACATGGCTAAATCGAATCAGGAGGTGACCCTGATCATTTATATATATGCTATACCTCCGGGTCCTCCTTTAAGGTGTTACATATTTTCGTCGTGACAAAAACAATCTACCCTATAATTATAAAGTCTAGGGTATAAAAAGGTCAAAGGAATCGGTTAAAAGTGTAATTTGCCCAATATATTAGAAAGAGGATAACAGGAGGACGGAGAAAATGGGACAGCATTAACTATAGAGGCATCTGGATGCTCTGCCCAGTCTACAAAGTACTCTCAAGAATCTAAGAGTCAGGATCAGACTAAGTATATACAGAAAATTTAAATGGTGAATACCAGGAAGGCTTTCGACCAAGTGATCCCGAAAGATTAGCGCGGGAGCATTATTTATTCACAAGAAGGGAGATGAACTGTGGTGCGAGCATTACAGTGGCATATCACTAGTCTAAATGTCTTAGAAAATTTTGGAAAATAGAATAAAACCGTACACTGAGCGGATCGGCTTTATACCTAGCCGAACAACAACCCAACAGCTTTTTACTGTTACGCAAAACTTGGAAAAGTGCTGGGACGTCGACGCGTACCAAATGATTGTCAATTTTAAGCAAGCATACAACAAAATCGATCTAGGTGCATTGTACCGTAGTAGTAGTGTAAGGACACCAGAGGCACAATACTTTTTAAGTCGACGCAAATAATAGCGTACGCAGCCGACATTAACATCATGTCTCGAAACCTTTCTGCCTCTGAAAAGCTACCACATAACCTTGATACGGCTTCAATAGAAGTTGGACTACTTACTAACGAGGACAAAATGAAAATAATGTTGCAGTCGCGAACAAGATCTTGTGATAACGAGTGTAATATAGTACTAATGCCTACATTATTGTCTGCACAGATAGTCATGTTATGGCCAAGAAGCCTCTGAATTTAAGTCTCCCTGGCACAATGGCCTCAATGGCGTCCAGACGCTGGGCCAGACAACGTCCATATCGATTGAGATCCTAGTGTTCTATTCAAAAACCCCACCATAGACTCTCTGTTCGGGTTTTACCAATGATTTACCTAGGATCTGCTATTCGGATGATTATCCCAATTGAGTCTTGAATGTAGCAAATAAATTGATATATGTAAATTCAACTCAAACACATTACGCTGTGATAAAAAAAAAATGCTTTTTAAACTATTTGATTTTTCCTTATCAAAAACAATATTAACTCGGGCCGGATGAAAACCAGAGGCGGCCGGATTTGGCCCGCGAGCCGGAGTTTGCCGACCCCTGATTTAGACTGTGGCACTCCACAACTGACTAACTATTCACAGTAAAACATGTGCTTGTGAAATGCTACGCATTTACTTCGATAACAAAATTACCATAAGTATATGGAACGGTCCAAAAAATCGCATACACGGTGGGATCGATCTGACGATCACAAATATCGTCGAATCGATCTGACGACGGACCGCATAGTTAGGCATATCGTCAGCGTCAAGATGTTGAATATAAGTTTCATAGGTCCATAGAATTCCTCTGTGTCCTCCGGATAGGGCTGCATGCAACACATAGCCAATTACTATGAGGAATAGGATCGACGAGAGGAAGCACACCTGCCGCATCCTATCCTTTATACAAAACGCGACATTTTGCACCATAGTACTATAAGTGTAGGACAACGCCGCCCATATAGATCCCCAGGTCACAATTCGAAAGCCTTTTCGAAATCAATAAAAGGCAAGTGAAGCGGATAGTCTTTTTTTTTCTATGTTAACACCAAAGCTTAGGGAATATCCTTTAATGTAATAGCATAGCTTTGGTAGGTGAGGGAATTAAGGTAAGAGGAAGGGGATGGGTTGAGCTGGATTAGACGAAATTAAATGACGGTGGACATTTTGTTTAAATTTCTGCAGGTCGTAATTGCAGGGGAAAAAAGATGATGGTAAAGCGTTCCACATTCGAGTTGTTCTGTATACGAAAGAGTCATAAAATTTTGCGGTTCGGCTGACACTAGTTTCGATGGTAAGATGGTGGGCACAAGTTGACTGCCTGGTGTTGCGTACAGGAAATGCAATATCGGCAATTAAACTACTTATTTCAGCAGAGCAGCGGCGGTTGAAGTATCGATAAAAAAGTGATAGACAACTAACGTCACGTCTGTGCTGAAGTGGTTCTATCCGAGAAGTTATATCGTCATCACCAATAAGTCTGAAAGCTTTTCGTTGAACTCTGTCCAATGCCGACAGTGCAGTGCGACCCGCACCGGCCCATAAATGGCAGTTATATTCGAGTCTCGGTCTAATGTGACTCTTGTATATTAGCGCTAAATCAGATGGCGTGAAATATTTTTTGCATCTATTTAGGAAGCCCAGGCATTTCATTGCGTTTTTCGCAATGGAAAAAATGTGGTCAGTCCAATTAAGCTTTTTCGAGATGGTAAGACCTAATATATTAAGCGCTGGTGAGTCAGAAATACTCACACCGGCGACGAGGATGTACTGTGAGGTGTGTGGAGCAGATACTTTATTGGTAATAAGACAGCTTTGGGTTTTGGAAGCATTGAACACTACGCGGTTTGCTTCGCCCCAAGCGATGATTTTTGAAATATCCGCATTTAATGAATCATACATGCGATCCCGATTAGTAGATGTTGTGCTCCTACGAGATTCAGTCACGGTACTAAAAGAGTACGTGCAGTCAAGAGTACTGTCATCGGCAAAACTGTGTATTGGGTTGGAAGTTATACCCAAAAGGTCATTGATAAACAGGAGAAAGAGGGTTGGAGACAAGACAGTGCATTGCGGAACTCCGGCATTGATGGTATACTGACTCGATTTCACTCCGTCAAGGACGACTTGGATCGAACGGTCATGCAGGAAACTTTCAATCCATTTGATGAGCTTGGAGTCAAGACCAAAAGCATGAAGTTTAGCCAAGAGTGCTGAGTGCCAAACTCTGTCAAAAGCTTTGGAGATATCTAGAGCAATGACTTTGGCCTCACCGTATTGACGGATACAGCGATTCCAACGCTCGGTGAGAAATGTCAATAAGTCCCCAGTGGAGCGAGCAGATCGAAATCCGTACTGTCGATCGCTTATAAGATGGTGTGAATCTAGATAATTCATTAATTGAGAATTAACAAGTGTTTCGAAAACTTTTGACAAGATCGATGTGAGTGCAATTGGCCGGTAGTTCGAGGGATCACTGGCATCACCCTTTTTGGGTATTGGTTGTATATTAGCAATTTTCCACTCAGATGGGAACATACCCGTGTAATAGGATAAGTGGAATAACTTACGAAGAGGTTTTGCTAACGAGGATGCGCAATGTTTGAGAACTATAGGTGATATACTATCAGGTCCCGCGGATTTGGAGATGTCGAGTCTTGAAAGAATTTTGAATACCTGAAGTCGTACTCAATGCAATGTTCGATGATGATTCGCAAGGTGTTAATGTGATCGATACAGGAGAATTCGGATCGAAAGCCGGCCTGCTCTTCATCAATTGTGCTTTCTAACCGCTCTTTTAGTCTTTCCACGACAAATTTAGCTATTATTTTGGCAACTGCATGAAGCATGCAAATGTCTCTCTGGGAATGATTCACCTAAAATGGGTGACAGGCAAATTGGGTTCAGTTCTCATATGGTTTAGCATTAGCAACATTCTATCATGGGCCTATTTTGAAACTGCAATTGAAAAAAAAGCGCGGAGTTGAAAAGTAGTTTCAAAAAAATAGACCTTGACACCCAAATTTGGGATCACACTTTAGTCTACCCCTACGTCTGTAAGGCAATCATCCAAATTATCAGAAATCGATGGATCTTATTCTTCTTATTCCATTCATTACAAATGTCAGATTGTTGACAATATTTTTACATCCTCTGAAATATACTGCTGCCAATGACATCTATCCGAAATGACTGGTCCACAGTCCACACATCCTCGAGAAGTATTCATTCAGAACGTGTTACGCCATTCTGCAACCAAATTTTCATCTGATTTCTGACGCATGTCTCGGATAGCATCAAAACACAACATTCAAGTACACAAACACTACAGTCAAGTAGAAATTTTCATCTCAGAAATAGAATGATGTTGATGCTGACTAGGTGGGAGATGCCTTCTCCTCTTCTCAAATCAGGAGCGAACCACTGTGTTCGCACGTCCATGGTCACAGCCACTGTACCATTAGATTCGTATTCGTAGACGTATGCGACTTTGTTGAGCCCCTCAGGGGGATGAAGTCGCAACATTCGTTCTATAGTCAGACATCTATGTACGTGCGCTCACACATCATCAAATCGTCCTATTCATGGAGAAGTTGAGAGGATTACAAAAGGAGATAACTAAGGGGCCGAAAAAACATGTCATGTACCGAAACAAGCCGAGAGATCGAATCAACAGCAACAAATAAGAAGAACACACTTCAGGGGGACTCTCTCGACGTGGGAAAAAGATGTTGTCCCCGTCATGGTCGTGAATGTTGTTGTTTTTCATACGAAAGTGAAGGTGATTAAGGAAGCGGACCAACAAAAAAGAGGAGCGCCGCACTGGCTCATTTTCATTTGGGAGGAAGAACAGAGTGTGCATGCTATGCTTCCATGGATGCTTCGATCGGTGCTTTTGTACTTGTGTTTGTGGCAAGCTGCCACTCACGTCGTCGTAGCTCTCAGTATATTTGCACGCCAGATCTTTGAGAAATCCACAAAACATACACAATACGGATCCTTCAGTACGTTGTTCAGCGAAGCAAATTCAAATTGCAATAAACATGCCAAAAACAGAACGTGCTAATGTCAAAGGTAGAGCGCTAAGCACGTCCAAACGACTAGCGGCAGAGTGGACGGGGGTCTGGGGTATGCACGATTTTGGAGAGGGTGCCGATGAATGAAAGACACCCAACAGCCAACATGAGCCAACACTTGTTTCTGTCGAGCGAAAAGTGGAATGTGCGAATCGCGCTCTTTGTTCGACTCCTCTGTGGGGTGTAGCGCTTGAGTCGATATGTTGACAGAAAGTGTGCACCTGCCTATGGTTAAGTGTTTCCCTTTCGAATGGTATCGCGGATCGTCCTGATTGCCATGATCTAGGGTAGGGTGTAATAAAATGTTATCTTATGGCAAACTATTTTAACATGACACTAATAGGAGATCTAAGCATGACCAAAATACGATAGTAGAAGACGACGTCAAACTACACTCACCTTTCATGTCCCTCTGTCATGATTTGTAATCACATAAATCCTAATTTTGTGGCGTTGGACGACCGATTTCACCATTTTTAAAGCATAAAGACATCAGCTAGCTAATTTTCTGTTGGTTGCGTCGTCGTCGTCGTCGTCGACTCTGTCGTCTTCTTCGCCTCCTGGCTGCGGTTCTCTTGCGTTGTGTCTGCGTTTTCGGGACAGGACGCCCTGCGTGGTCCCGTTTTTCGTTCGACTTGTGGCGGAACGCTGATCAGTGGATAGTGCCTGCCTAGGACAGCAATGCAAACTACGACTTCCGCCGTCCTAATACACAGGCTGGACAAGAAGGGCTATCGTGAAAACAGCAATGCAAAACCCGCAGCACCGTACACCAAAAGAACTTTTCTGTTCCGCCGCCCGCAACTAACAAGTGCAAGTAACCGACCGATCGCACAATTGCACAAAAAACGGACACCAGAATTTTACTTTTCACGCGTAATTTTCACTGTACGAATTTTCGCTTTTTCCTTGTCGTTGTCGATGTCACAAAACAGAGTGGTGTCTCGCGTTCTTTTCACTTTCTCGCACACAATTTTTCACGGTTTGGCGTGTTGCGTCGCCGACACGGGGTCTAATCAAACGGCACAACATTCACAGCACGGCCGACCAACGACTTTTCTTTTCATTTTTCCAGCAGCGACGACATTTCCGCCGTGACATTTTTTCTTAGCACTTGGTTGGTCGTTTTGCCCAATTCCCCAATGTCGTCGCCGCGCACTACACCGATATACCGAGACGAGCCTTGTCGCTGCTTCTGCTGCTGGTTGGTCCTTTCGGCTCTTCACACTGTCTCCGACCCTTTCCGCGGTTTTCCCGTTTCTGCCAATTCACTTCGTGTTGCCTGGCGTAGTCCGATTTTTCGATACACTCCGTCCGTGTCACGGTTTTCTGCGCGAAATCCGAAAAATTTTCTTCACACTACTGTTGAAGTAAAATAAAGGGGTCAGCGTTTCGGGAGGGACGGTGCGCAAGCCTCTTGCAAATTTGCATGGGACTTTTCTTCAATGAATTCGTTCGGGTCGCGGTCGGTTCACCGTCGACTGGTCCCGTTCACGGAAAAATCCGAGCCCCATTCGGCTTATGAACAGCGCGGTTGTTGTTCTACGGTCCATTGAGCGGGCTTTTGACAGACGACATTGGATTGGAAAAGAGCATGAATGGAGGGTTTTATGAATGAACAACCGTGTCGCCTTGAAAACTTATGAATGGAGTCGTCAATTGCTCTATTCACGCGCACAGGTCATTTCCATAAAAGTAACCGTAATAATTGATCAACTAAAAGCCATCATTGATTAACTGCTAACCAAACATCAATCATAAAAACGAAAATTCCAGCCTCGACGAAGCTCCTCATTCCATAGCACTACCAATCTGAAAGAACCAAAATCCCACCTACCCTCATTTCGTTTGACGTTTCGACAGTGCAGCCACGCTTTCACAACAAAAACTTACGACGTTGGTTCGTCACGTTCGTCAAAACCATCGGGAATTCTTTCCGGCGCGGGTTGCATACGTCTGATGACATTTGCGAAGTGACTAGGTGAATTTCGCGAATAAAAACCTGTGAAAATGGCGAAAAAGAAAAGCGAGGAGTATAGTGGCGATGATGCGGAAGGTGAATACGGCGAGGAACCGAATTTTGATGATCCTGAGGGATTTGTAGATGATGTAACGGACGAAGGTGAGTTCCGACCGAGTCCCTACCGCCGCTTCACTGCCAGCATGGCTTACTTTATTCGAACATAACCTATTGATCGAGCCGTCCTTTCCAGAGACATTTTGTATGGGAGCATGATCACAAAAATTGTTTGTTTCGTTTCAGAGCTCCTTGCCGATATTCTGAAACAAAAACCGTGCGAGACCGATGGCGTCGAGAATGTCGTTGTGGTCGACAACATACCCAAAGTCGGCCCGGCCCGGCAGGAGAAGCTGAAAACTGTCATCGAGAAGGTCTTCGCGACTTTCGGGAAAATTGTCAACGTTTACTATCCGCTGGACGAAGAGGAAACGACTAAAGGCTACGCCTTCTTGGAGTATAAGAACTCGGCCCAAGCCGAAGAGGCTGTTAAGTCGCTGAACAACCATCGTCTGGACAAGTCGCACACGTTCGCTGTAAATTTGTTTACGGACTTTCAAAAGTAAGTGACACGTTAGCCGCAATTATGTTAATGTGCATGGGCTGTTCGCGCCGGACTTGGTTTGCAAAGTGCGATTAATGTGGAAAGATGTATCTTCCCACATTTGGTTCCACTGATGATAGATTTTTCTCCTACATTTGTGATTTCTGCGGATATACTGAGACAGTTTCCCGAAGCAAGCTGACTGGTGGCGATATAAGGACTTGATTTTCTTTTTCCTGAAACTGTTGTCAGTTGCAGATTGAAACTGTTTTTATTTCATTCAATTCTTATCTCAATTGTGTCAACTCATTTATTGGCAATTGAGTAATAGTCAAGTTTTGAAGGGAGAGTAAGAGTAAAAACTCTCCTTGTGATCCGCTCCTCTTATCCGCACAAATCGCTCAGACCCAAATTGCTTTTTTCCTAGATTAAGTGTAAAAATCACCTGAAAATAAGTTTCTGCCTATAAGCATTTTGTAGTCGGTTCTAAGAAAGTTGGCCCCTTCGGGTATTTCTCGTGGTCTGTTCCCACTGTTACTTTTTCGTAGAAGAGGAAAGTGCAACATGTTCGCACGAAAAACTTAGTACCAGCCTTTATGGTGAAATTACAGTGATAACTTTACGATTTTACGCTGCAATCTTGCGTCACGGAACGCCGCTTGCAATAGTGAATGAGAGCGGCATTTTTTGGAGTGATGTCGTACACTGTCACTTTCGAAACTGTCTCTTATCCTCGGATCCGGTCTCCGATAGAATCATGACCGCCAGATTCCGGACCAAGATGAGCATTTCAATAATACAATGTTAAGCTCCAACTGAACCCGACAATGTCTTGGCGAAAGACTCCTTCTATGAACAACTAAACGCCGTCCAGAGTAAAACACCTAAAGTTGACATTATAATGGTTATGGGGGATCAAAATCAGTTGGCGCTGATAACTATGAGCTCAGACATGTGATGGGGATCGAATCACAACGGTGAAAGATTTGTAGAGTTCTGCAACTTTCACAGTCTCTTCATCGAAGGTACAATGTTTGAGCATAAGGACCACCACAAAATCAGTTGGTCCTCTGTTGATCGGCGCAGAACACGAGGCGTGTTTTTTGCGTAATCGTGTGGGTCCCTGCCCTGGTTGCGCAGGTTAAATTCCGAATCGTCTACACTGACGTCAAGTGGTGCGCCTCATGTGGTGAAAATAAATTACAAATTCGGATGAAATATCAGTTTGATTATCGAATCGTTTATTTATTGCGACGGCGGACGTTTAGAAACTTGTCGTACCGCTCTAATTTAACAAACATCATTCAAACGAGTTATTTATCAGTGACAGCTACAAGTGCAACTCTATCCAATTGGGTCTCGGGTTCGATCCCCAGCAAATACTTATCTTTTTTTTCCCCTTTTATTTTGTTCGATTGACATTTTTAGTAATCCTATTGAAAATATATTATTTAATAATAGGCATGGGCCTATCAGAGCAATCCGTATTATTAGTTTACCAATGAACTTGGCTGATTGACAAAAAAAAAGCGTGCCGACATCAACATATTAGATTCCACACGACACACGTGTCATGCATGTGGAAGTTATTGAGGGGTTATCGAGTGTAGGGTAGCCACCCTACTAAGCTATCCAGGTTAATGTTGTTGGTGTAATGCGTGTGTTATTTTACCCTACACCCGATAAATTCCCAAGAAAACACGCCTACAAAGATCGACCACTTTGCCGTTAGTAAAAGATTCAGGAGTTGCCTCCTGGACGTGCGAAATAAGAAGGGCGCCGATATTTGGATGGGAAGAGACCACTGCAGCCGTGCGCCGTCCTAGCGACGAAAGATCCAGGCGCCGCAAATTCAAGACCACTCGACTAAAAAATTCAGCTGTCTTACAACAATATAACGATCATCTTGCGCAAGCAGCTGAGATAATTAAGTCATCCAGATGGTGACATAAATGAAAACTGGGATGGTATACAAAAGTGCGTACATTGATAGCGCGATGTCATCTTTGGCTCAAACCCGAATTGCCGGAATAAGCCCTGGATGTCCGACGCTTCATGACAGCGGATTGTTGAAAGAAAAGAGCTGAAGGTTCGTTTGGCTACAGCGACAATCGAATCAGACGACAATCGAATCAGCATTGAACTCCTTCACCGTCAGAAAGTCCGAGTAGTTCAGCGTAGTGTGCGACGCGATAAAAGAGTTTATGCGAATTCTCTTCTAGCGTCAGCAGAAGAAGCTGCAAAAAATAACAACTTAAAAGCCGTGTACGGTGTCATCAAGGAGTTTACAGGTGGTCTTTACTCCTGTCAACATCCGGTGAAGGATAGTGATGGAAAGCTACTTATCTTGGAGGAAGATCAAATGAGGCGGCGGAAAGAACACTTCGCCGCGGCTTTGTACCGAGTAATCTCTTATGCAGTTCCCTTATCTCAGCATCAAGATCAAGCTGGGCCTGTTTCGCTCCCTGGTACTGTCTGTGCTTTTGTATGGGAGCAGTATGTACATGGAAAGTTGCCGTAAGAAAGCTGCAAGTTTCCGTCAACTGGTGTCTTCGTCGAATTCTAAGAATTTTCTAGCCCGAAACAATATCAAATGAAGAGCTATGCCCCACTAGGGGTTAGCGCAAAGTGGTAAAATCCCCGATCGTCCATACAACCGTTCCTGCGGCAGCCAGTTCTTCGTACCGGAGCGACCCCTTTTTCAACGGCCAAGAGCTTCCAGACCCCCTCGATGCAAGAAGAACTGCCGTATTCAAAGCATCGCTACTGTTTTGACGTGGAAGCGGGCGTGTCCGCGGATTTTAGAAAAATTGAAAAAGAGCAATATCAGTCGGTGATCGATTTTTTGTTTTTGGAAGGGAAATCGCGCAGCGAAATCAAAGAGCGCTTGGATGCTGTGTACGGTGACTCTTCTCCTTCGATGGCGACCGTTAAAAATTCGTTTAACGAGTTTCAACGTGGTCGCATGTCAGTTTTTGATGAGCCACGCCCAGGTGCCCCGAAAACGGCCACCACGGAGGATAACGTGACAAAAATCCACGATCTCGTATTGGCAGACCGCCGATTGAAGGTGCGCGAGATAGCTGAGACAGTAGGCATCTCAAAAGACCGCGTGGGTCATATCCTGCATGATATTTTGGGCATGAGAAAGCTGTCGGCGTGATGGGTGCCGCGTTTGCTCACTACGGACAACAAGCGCAACCATGAGACCACTTCAGAGCAGTGTTTGACGCTGTTTAAGCGCAATCCGAAGGAATTTCTGCGTCGTTTCGTGACCGTCGGAAAGACTGTCCTATCGGCAGGAAAGGTGATGGCTACCGTTTTCTGGGATTCACAAGGTGTGATCTACATCGACTACCTGGAGAAGGGCAAAACGGTCAAAGGGCTCTACAATGCCGAATTATTGGGCCGATGCGACGCCGAATTGCAGAAAAAACGGCCCCATTTGGCGAAGAAAAAAGTGCTCTTCCACCAGACAACGCACCGGCTCATACCTCCGCCGTCGCCACGGCCAAATTGGTCGAATTGGGCTACGAACGGCTGCCCCATCCACCGTATTCTCCAGATTTGGCCCCGTGCGACTTCTTTTTGAAAAAGTCACTCGCCGGGCAGAAATTTGAGTTGAATGAGGTAATCGCCGCCACGGAGGCCTACTTTGCAGACCTCGAGAAAACGTATTTTTCAGACGGGTTAAGGAAGTTGGAGTATCGCTGGGTCAAGTGTATCGAGCTAAAAGGAGACTATGTTGAGAAATAAATCGCCACCTATCCAAAATTTTCGTTTTTCTTTTGTAGGCTAAGTACTTATCGGACCGCCCTCGTACAACAAATGGAAATGGAATCTGCCGTCGGTAGAAAAGCGACAAAGTTTTGAGTTTGATTAAACTTTGCGACAGCATAAAAGCCCGCACATACATTAGTCTATCCAATACATTTCGCATGTGTTTAGACTCGTTTTGCGCAACCGCAAAAATCGAGAAGTTATCACTTACAGAAAATTTTTTTTTTGTAACTGCTGTTCATCGAGAATTATCGGGGATAATGTGTAATTGTGTGATGTTGTTCTGCTCTGGTACAAACAAACGGAGCTATTGTGATTTTATCACAGGGGAAAATGTAGGCTCCGTGTGATAGTAATATATAGTAAACCCTCGTTATAACATAGTAATGATCAAGGCCACCCCTAAATCGATTTAGCCATGTCTGTTCGTCCGCCTGTTTGCACGATGACTCACGACAGAATGAAGCTAGTGACTTGAAATTTTAGTCAAATGTTTGTTGTAGGATCTAGTTAGTTGGTGACAATAGGCGTGATCTGACCTATAAAAATTATTGCAAATACATTATACGTAACTTCAGATTGGATGAACGTAAAAAGCTCCCATTCTTATGACCATATCATTTCCTGAAAAAAATGAGATCGACCAGTTGGAAATAAAGGCTACTAGGTCATCAGGAGCGGCAAAACACGCCCGGCTGGAGAGGCTAGGCTAGGAGAGGGTCAACTAAAATATCCTAATAATCACTAACTTTAGGCCGACCGATAGCTCAGTACATAGAGGCGTCAGTCGCATGTCTGACTACGTACGGTCGTTACGGGTTCAAGTCGCGTACACGGCGTTCGTGGCCATGGATGTTTGTGTTGTCTTCCCCCTGTGGTGCGAGGCGTAATAATAAGCCACAACATCTCCCGACTTATCGCAGGTAGGCGGCTAAATGGGAGCAGGAGGTGCATGCTGCCAACGTGCATCGCCCGAAATTGGTTCCTGTCAACGAAACGTCAGCTAAGCCACATGGAATATGCCCCATTAGGGGTTAGGGCAAATGAGTAGTAGTAAGAAATAGGAAACTTGCCCAACACCATGCAATCTGTCAGCTGCACGTTCGACAGTTGTGTGGAGATTTTTTTGATGCGGTTGTCGAGACATTGACATTAGAGACGTCAACTATCTTCTCCATTTGTAGGTATCGTCTGCTCTTTTTTTATTAACGCCACTCTTGATAAACTTGAAGTCTATCTTTGAGTTTAAGTGAGCCGCGGGATTGTTTTGATCCTTTGTTCCGACCGAATACTTCAACCTCCGTCTGGAATTCAACTGTATGTGTTACGAATTAATGGCGGCATGGTGTGCTTGATTTATTCTTCTTTCTAATATTTTCCATAGTTTGGCAGTGTTACATTCGCCACTTGGCCCTCGATTGGTTAATGTTCTCCAATAGATGCACTTGACAATTGCTGCGTTCTATGTTTTATGAGTTGATTTATCTATACTCATATTTCGTACAATATAATATGTTTACTTATCGATTAGTCCCCGTAGGAAGTTGCTCCAGTAATTTGTGCTATATTCTTTCATTGTTCATCCTGTTGCTTGGGACACCTTGTTTTTGAGAATACAAAATATGTTTTATTTCTTTTTTTTTTCAGATATGAAAATATCCCCGAAAAATGGGAACCACCAACCCCCCAACCGTATAAAGTCCAAGAAGACTTGTACAACTTCCTTACGGAACCTGATGCCTACGATCAATACTGTGTGGCAGCCGAGACCGGTCCCAATGCGGTTCAAGTGCAATTCTGGCAGAATACGGTTCCAGAACCAACTGATTTGGAAACCAGAGAGGTAAGCAAGTGCTTTGGATTTTCATCTATACGAGTATTTAGAATAATAAATATGCTTTCTCCTCTCTAGCGATTTACTGATACATACGTTAAATGGTCGCCACTTGGTACGTACATTGTAACCTTCCACAAGCCTGGTGTCGCCATTTGGGGTGGCACCAGTTTCGGAAAGATCAACAAATTTCCGCATCCCGGTACCCAATTCGTTGAGTTCTCACCATGCGAAAACTATTTGGTTACCTACGCACCAACGCCTGTCGGACAAAAAAATATAATTTGGGACATTCGTAGTGGACAGGAAAAGCGTAGCTTTGTCTCGGAAAATATGTCAAGTATGTCAATGTTCCGCTGGTCGCACGATGACAAATATGTTGCTCGAATGTGCGAGAACTCGATCCAAGTTTACGAAACACCCAGCTTTTATTTGCTTGACATGAAGTCTATCAAGATCCCTGGAATTCGTGATTTCAGCTGGTCGCCAACTGATAATATGATTGCCTATTGGGTTGCCGAACAAACCGACGTTCCGGCTCGAGTGACGCTGATGGATATCCCGAAGAAGAGAGAAATTCGTAACAAGAATCTGTTCAACGTGGCCGATTGTAAAATTCATTGGCAGAAATCTGGAGACTATTTGTGTGTGAAAGTCGATCGTTTCTCCAAGTCTAAAAAGGACAAGAAGGATTCTGATGTGAAATTCTTGGGAATGTTTTACAATTTCGAGATCTTCCTTATGCGCGAAAAGGACGTTCCAGTTGATTCGGTGGAAATCAAGGACTTGATTTTGGCATTTGCTTGGGAGCCCGTTGGCTCGAAATTTGCCATTATCCATGGTGAGCCCAACAACGCTAATGTGAGCTTCTACGAAGTGAAAAAGGGTCAGAAGCCAAGTTTGGTTAAGAAGTTGGAAAAGAAAGTGTGCACGCATCTGTTCTGGTCACCTCGCGGTCAGTTTATCGTATTGGGCAATTTGACCATGGGTACCTTTGAATTCGTCGATACGAACAATGACTTCGTTGTTATGAGTACGGCCGACCATTACCGCGCTTCCGAAGTTGAATGGGATCCAACGGGACGATATGTCGTCACGGGCGTATCAATTTGGAAAGTCAAGGAGGATACCGGCTACAATATGTACTCGTTCCAAGGTCGACTTTTGAGACGAACGGCGCTTAAAAATTTCATTCAATATCTGTGGCGCCCAAGACCGACATCGCTGTTGTCGGAAATTCAACAAAAGGAGATCAAAAAGAACTTGAAGAAGTACTATCCACAATTCGAAAGCAAAGATCGTATGCGCATGACACGAGCATCCAAGGAATTGCTTGAAAAACGTGCGCAATTGCGATCTCAATTTACGGAATATCGCAACAAGAGAATAGCCGAATGGACCGAACAGAAGAGCAGACGTCTCCAATTGAGAAACCGTAAGCTCTCACTGCAAATATTTTCGAAATTTGCCCTGTCACTTTTTTTTTATTTCGTTTCAGACTTCGACACAGACACCTTAGATACAGAAGACGTGGAAGAAGAAGTTGTTGAATTTTTGATTAAAGAAGACGTTACGATTCTCGAGTAATCCTCTTACGAATTATCACGTTTTCATAGTGTGTGCGATCTTCTTTGTTGCTTTAAATATTACCTCGATTCATTTGAGAGCGGTATAAAAATTCTATCGGGGAAGATCGCGAGAGACATCTGTCTTGCAAGTGTGTTCTGGTGTTTAAAATTATAGCGAGTTTTTTTTATTGTATCTAAATGCTATTATCATATTTAATTGAAGTTCTGCTACTATCTTTGAAATCAGCAACGCAGTCAGCCACTGTTTGCGACACTTCAACTATTATAAACTTTGTATTTGCAGACGAAACTCTGGTAGTATGGTTTTTATTGATAATACTGCTAATAAATATTTTATCTTTTCGTATATTAAACGAACATTTGTAAGACAAAATTCTGTATGCATTGTGTTGTGTCTAGTTAAATATGAAAGGTATCTTATTTCTCTCTCTCTGGATCCTGCCAACCCCTTGTGGGGCATAGTGCATTAACCACGCCGACTTTCCACCTCGTCCTGTTCGCCGCCATCGCCTTCAGCTGTCTCTATGATTTGCCTAATGACTTATCCTCGACCTCAACTGATCTTCTCCAGGTGTTTCTAGGTCGTCCAACGCGGTGACTTGCATCGGTTCCCTGTGGGTTCCAATCGAGGGCCTGTTACATTGCTAAACAGGCCCTCGATTGGCCCTTCACGAATGTGATCATCACCATCATCATCGTGGCGCGACAGCCCGACGTCGGGCCTTGGCCGCCTGGATCATTGTCCTCCAATTATCTCGGTCACGTGACCGCGTCCTCCAATTTTGGGAGCCCAGCAGCTGCGCGGCGTCCACACCTACTGAGCTCTCCCAACGGGATCTCGGTCGTCCTCGCAGTCTCGCTCCGTCGACTCGTTCTGCATTCATTACTCTCTTAGGCATGCGATCATCGTCCATTCTTTGTACATGCCCATGAAGTCGTTGTAGTTTGACGATTTTCGAGACAGCAGCTCATCGTACATTTCATACAACTCATGGTTGTACCGGATGCGCCATCCATCTCGATCGCAATCAGCCCCGAAAATTCGCCGTAGAACCTTACGTTCAAAAGTGTCTAGCATGTTTTCGGAGGCTTGAGTTAGGGTCCATGCTTCGCAGCCATAGCATAGCACTGGTCGTATAATGATTTTGTACACGCGGAGCTTCGTGTTTCTGTGCACATGCTTCGATTTCATTATGGGGAGAAGCGAGAAAAAAGTCTTATTAGCTAACTGTATCCGTCGCTTGATTTCGTCAGTTTCGTTGGCGTCCCATGGCAGGCTGCAATCCAGGTAAATGAAGTTGTTCACGAACTCGATGTTGAGGTCCCCCACATTGATGCTCGGTTGTGCAGGTGTCCTTGTCACCGATTGCATCATTATTTTAGTTTTACCCTCGTTAATACGTAATCCAACTTCCTTTGCAGCGGTATCGAGCGTATGCAGAAGTTCTTCTGCGTCGGCCAATCTTCGGGACATGATGTTGATGTCGTCGGCGTACGCTGCTAATTGTGTCGACTTGATGAGTAGCGTCTTGCTGTTGTCCATATTCATGGCCCGAATAACGTATTCCAGTGCTAGGTTGAAGAGCGTCGGTGCCAGTCCATCGCCCTGTTTCAAACCAGTGCGTGTTTCAAATAGATCAGTAAGTCTATTATGTATCCTGACTTGTGAGACGGAGTTGGTCATCGTCATCTTAGTCAGTCGCACTAATTTGGTCGGTATACCAAATTACAGCATGATGTTGTACAGTACTCCACGATCGATACTGTCGTATGCCTGCTTGAAGTCGACAAAGATTTGGTATACGTTTACGTTGTATTCCCAGCACCTCTGGAGTATCAGTTTGACTGAGAAGAGCTGATCGGTTGTGGAGCGACCAGGGGTCAAATTATGAGTTCCGTGAACGTAACGGCAATCGTATGAAAAAAAATTACGTGACTGTCGTACGAGCGAGTTCACTGGGACTATGATTTACGATTGCTCACGGAACGTAATTTTTTAGGAATGTAATAGATTCCTAGTTACTCGAATTGATAATATGACAAGTTAGTGTCATTTCAATGATAAAAAAAATCAAAATATTAAAAAGTAGAACTAAAACACAAGGTTAGTTTAAATTCATGTTTTGTCTAACTTTTTTTTCTTAATTTCTGGTGGATTTGTGTGCGTGTCCTTGTATTACAGATGTGCTTAAAAGAAGCGAACATGCGACAGTAGAACCGACAGAGTTGGAGGGTAACAGTCGGATGGACTAGTTGGTGAAGCGGCAGAAGAAGTGAGAGAATTAGAGAGCGATAGTTCGACGGGCTGGTTGGTTAATGAAGCGGCAGAAGGACCGAGAGGATGGATAAGCGAAAGTTGAACGGACTGGCTGGTCAGGCGGGAGACAGAGCGAGAGGATTGTAGGACCGAAGTTGTCGGTGAAGCGACCGGAGCGATGAAGTTGAAGAACGACGGGCGGACTGGTTGACACCCGAAGATTTGGAGAGCGTAGTACGGTTCTGAAATAAAAGAAAGAAGAGGAATGTAGTGGAAAATTCTAAGGAGTAATGTTGTCAGTGCATTGTGTGTACACATGAACTCGATGTCACAAAGCATTTTTACGTAAGTGACTGAGGGGAGACTCTTCAATCGTCCAATATTTGGAATTGAAGAAACCAATCAGTTCGCTATTCGGAAGTGTTTGCAATGAGGAACGTGTTATTATGAGTGCAGATGGCATGGATCCAGGTCTTTAGACCCATACCTCCGCCTTTATGGTAGACTGAAGAGTTAGAACTCTTCGACAGTGGTATGTGCCTCGACAGTAACACAAGTATGAATTGTGAACCAAATCCGCTTTGCGGTGGCCGAATGCGGTGTAAAACAAATGCTTTACATCACATCGAGAACACTATGACCAAGCTTACTTACTTAAAAGCTTCAATCGCGAATGGCTTCGGTTAATCTCAGCGCACCTGTACAGAGGTGAACTTCAAGCTTAAATTAAAAATCAATGCTTTCATCCTCACGCGAAACATCCTCGCGCAGCGTTCACACAAGGTGAAATATGAGGCTGAGTAGTTGCGCGCGAGCAACTAACAATGAGCAACCGGGTGCATCACACCACGAGTTCCTCTCGCGAGATTAGTTTCGTGCGAAGAACATGTTCATACTACACGCAATTTTTCCTCGCCAACCCGTTTGCGCGAGTGATTTGCTCATTTTTTTGCTCATTATTAAGCTTAGTGGTTCTTAAGAAATAATTTAAATTTAATTTATTGAAGAATAACCAATAAACGTGCTTTTTACAATTATTTACTTCCATTTTTCTTACGAAATTTGTGCTATACGAACGGTTCAATGCAATCGAATGGGGGATCGAATGATTGATACGATATCGTATACGTTGACGGAAACCATAATAGCCAATTACGATACGTTTGCTACGTTCACGGAGTGTGTAATACGAAATACTCGTTTTTACGTGACGAGTAGTCCGTTCACTGAACTTATAATTCGACCCCAGGTCTGAAACCGCTTTGATATTCGCCAATGACTCGTTCTGCGTACGGTTTTATTCTATTTTCCAGAATTTTCGTCAAAATTTTATAGGACGTACAAACTAGTGAGATGCCCCTGTAATTCTCACACCGCAGTTTATCTCCCTTTTTATGAATTGGACAGATGATGCTTCTGCGCCAATCGTCTGGGATCTCCTCGTTCTCCCATACTCGCAGGAGTAATTGATGTATTGCATTAACTAGACCCGTTCCACCGAATTTTAGCAGTTCAGCTGGAATCTCGTCAGCGCCCGGCGCTTTGTTTCGTTTTAGTGACCGCAACGCGAGATCAACTTCCTCTACTGTCGGGGTTGAATGGGTGGGCCTAGATCAACAATATCGCCGAGAGCTTCCTGTGTGGGGATGTTAGATGGTCGGTTTAGAAGCTCTTCAAAATAAGAGGCCCATCGTTTGTTAATGCCATCGGTGTCGCTGATGATGTTTCCATCCTTGTCCTTACAAAGGCTAGTCCTGGGTTGGTAGCCGTTCTTAATTGTATTTACTAGTTTGTACGCTTATCTGGTGTTCCTATTCACGAATGTGATAGGGTATATTAACTTTCTCGAAAAGTCTGCAACGCACAGAAGGAAGCATCTCCGACCATATAAACATACCTATATATTCTTGGTCAATACGACGAGAGGAGTCGATTAAGTTTTGTCCGTTTCTATGCAAACTTGTCTCTCAATTTTGAAGCTATTGAGCTGAAATTTCTATTGCACGCTGTATATATGTCGGAACCAACGGAATCGGACCACTGCATCATATAGCTGCCACAGGAACGACCGGTCCAAAAGTTTGTTTGTTAGAAACACTTTTTTGTTTCTGAAGATATCTATACCAAATTTCACATTTATCGATCATAGTTACCGCTAAACCACATTCCCAAATTTGGGTGAAACCGGCCCACTATTTCATTTATCTCTCATAGGAACAGTGGAATTGGAACAAGTTTTACCGCTTATTTCAAAGTAGTAAATGCAGAATGGTTGATCAATTTTGCATTCACCATTTATTACAACACAGACTATGGAAGGTTTGATAACCTTCAGGCGAAGCCTTCGGCTATCTTGTTCGTTCCTACGGCAGCCGGTTCTACGCACCGGAGCGACCCGTTTTTCAACGGCCAAGAGCTGCCAAACCCCTTCAATGGCATTGCTACAACAACAAGCTATCTTGTTAATGCTTGCTACTGTTTTGTTACCCAAGGATCTTCCACAAGGCAGCAGACCGCGTTTTTCTAAATTTAATCAATGTGGGGTTGTACGAGTACACTAGAGACTACCCTAGAGAAGTATCGTACGGTATTTCGGCGAGTTGACTACCTCTGGATGACATTTTTAAATCCAGAATGTATTGAATATTTACCAGGAGACTAAGATCGTTCAATAGAAGACCAGGGCGATACCGGTCCAGAGTGACATCAATTTATGCAGATATAAAGCCTCAAAAATCGTGAAAATACACCTTCTGCTGGCAAAAACGACCACAGATGCCCCTCGGGAACCGTTATTCTGGCTCAAGATTATGGTAAAAGGTAAACAGTTAAGGTTGACCTAATATTCAGATTTCCCAGGAAATTACTGGTGTTCACAAGGCGTTGTTGTTGTTGGTTTCAGCACCACTTTTTTTGATGCGCAGTGGAGTTTATGCTGACAAAACTTCAATTAAGCTTCATGGGAAGTTGGCGCGCTAGCTCCCACTATGGATCACTGTGAGTTTAATCCTCCCCAACGCGTCAGTCCACAGCCGATATCAATGAGCTACTGGCATTTTTTTTTTTCAAACAGAAATGAATGTTATATTAATTATGAAACCTAGATCTCCTCTCCGGAATTTTGCCGCCACCTGAATTCAGTAGAACTACGAAGGCTATATACCAAAATTGGTTCACATCGAAACATGGGGGAAGTGCCCGGACAGACAAACGGACTACAGGTAAACAAATCGGACAGGGCAAAAGTGATTCGATGATTATGTGAAAACCCCTTTTTAATCCCCCACGTTAGGGGCCAGATTAGTGACGTCTCACAATGCACTGGTTGCTCGAAGTACATGCACGCTACATATATGAAGGGACGTTTCACGTACAAAGGCACTAACAAATGAAAAGATACATTTTTTTCTTCTTTGTAAAAATACGCTCCCCAGGAGCATAATGTATTTTTCAAGTTCTTTTGTACATATTGTTGTTACTCGAACTTGCTCCTTAAGCAGCAATGGTGACTTCGACCTCTACACCAGGTTCGATGTTGATGGATGTGATCTTCTTGACGATTTCAGAGGGCGAATGCAAGTCGATGATACGCTTATGAATTCGCATCTGAAAAGAGAAAAAATCCACATTACAAATGCGTTCCAATAATTGACGTGTAAAGTGGGATGACTGTGAACAAAAAAGTGTAAAATCTCATGGAGTCCTTCTGACTTGGAAATACGTCAACTGGTTCTATGATCGAGATTCGTTTGATCTAGGCAATTGTGAGCAATCGAAATAATTTTCAATAGAATTAGATCAAGATCAGAGTCACAACCGCCCATCCGTCATCTTGGTGAGGGAAACGGAAATTCGAAAACCTACCTGGAATCGATCCCAGGTCTTTGAACCTTCACCGCAAGGTGTTTTACGGGTGGTGATGCGGAGGGTTTTTGTCGGCATGCGAACAGGCCCCTGAAAGCGAAAATAATCAAAATTAGAAATCGATCTCAGCGTAAAATTATCTGAAAGACAAATTTGTAACGATTTGTTGACCGGAAATTAATTTGCATATGCACTGGGATCAACAAAGCAAATAGGCTACTTCCTGGGCATTAATTTTGCATCTATTGTAACTAGGAAAAGCGTCGGTGGGACACAATCCCTCCAGGTAAATGCGTTGCTTATTCCGCCCCTATGAGTGGTCCCCCCAAAAGCTTACCTTAACTTGCAACTTTTGGGTCTTGGCGCCCTGAATCAAGTCACGGCACACATTCTCCAAAGAACGAACGTTCCTGGAGGTTAAAGTGATGCGGATACGATGTGTGGTGGATGAGTCCGCCTGGGGCTTTTCAATGTCCTTCCCTACAGCAGCCTACAAAGAAATTTGAAGGTTAGAGAATGATTAAAAAAACCATGTCCACGTGGGAGAACCGATACTAAATTGGCAAATGGGAAGCCATGAAGATCGTTCTTTTACGGCATGTCTGCATTGTTCAGGTGCACTCTTGGCTTGCGATGCTTACCATATTATATTGCAGAATTCCTGGTCGAGATAATCAACAAAATAAGTGAAAATTGATCAGCGCTGAACCAGCCTTCGTGCTCACAAAAGTCAAAATGGACGATGCGAGGGAACTTCTCTTGACTTTTCGGTTCGGGGCACCGAAATAAGCCATATCGAAATAAGGCATACGAAATAATCCATATAGATACTTTCGTTTGGAACCGAAAGTATTTATCGGAAAATTAACGAAATAATCCCTGCATGGATAATTTCGATTTCAAATCGAAGTAAAGTATGCGAACGAAAGCGAGAATAGCCATATACTTACTTTCGTTTCTAAACGAAATTAGGCATTGAGTGTGGAACCGAAAGAATCTATGCATAGACATTTTCTGTTTCAAGCCGAAACAAAATATGCGGCAGAAAGCGAAATAATGTGTGCGTTCAGAAGGAACTGAGCAACTTCCGCTCAGCGAACATGTTCAGAACGAGCGGGTTCAGAAGTGACTGAGCAACTTCCGCTCGGGTGATCATGATCAAATTTCACCGAGCAAGAAATATTTCTGCTCACTGATCAGTGCTCAGTGCTCAGGTTCTTCTTCTTCTTTTTCAACCTCACGCTCAAGTTGCGACTTTCGAATTTTGACAGTTATCAAGTTGGTTGTTGTGTTTTCGCCGCTTTCGGCTTCTAGTTCTTTGGTTTTCGGGTGCTTTTGATTTCGTTTTCTCGTTGTTCGTGATTTTTGTAAAGGACAGCGTGGGATTGATGTATGTTCCACTTTTCGGCACTCGACGTCTGAAATTGTCATCGTCAGCTCTCAGCTGGTCGATTTTTCAGCTGGTGAAGTAGCGTTCAGCAGGTGCAGACTCCAAACCGAGCAGCTCCGGAGCTGCTCGCGAGCAGTTGCGGAGCTGCTCGCGAGCGGTTTCCGCTCTTTTGCCACCTTCTGAACGCACTCAATATATGCATCTTTCACATAAGTAGGGACGGCGCGAATGCAATTTTTTGTATGGGATCGTTGTGATAAGGATGGTTGTGGAGCATAATGGCTTGCTGTTGATCAATGAATTATCATGAAAAGGACATTCTTTGCAGTGAACTGGGATATAGGCGATATGGGTGTCATATGAATCGGGGTGATGAGGCGGATGCTGTGGAGTACTAATGAGGGCGTCTCGAGTCCTCTGGTCAGGAGAAAAGGACATTATTCGCGATGAACTGGGATATAGGCGATATGGGTGTCATATGAATCGGGGTGATGAGGCGGATGCTGTGGAGTACTAATGAGGGCGTCTCGAGTCCTCTGGTCAGGAGAAAAGGACATTATTCGCGATGAACTGGGATATAGGCGATATGGGTGTCATATGAATCGGGGTGATGAGGCGGATGCTATGGAGTACTAATGAGGACGTCTCGAGTCCTCTGGTCAGGAGAAAAGGACATTATTCGCGATGAACTGGGATATAGGCGATATGGGTGTCATATGAATCGGGGTGATGAGGCGGATGCTATGGAGTACTAATGAGGGCGTCTCGAGTCCTCTGGTCAGGAGAAAAGGACATTATTCGCGATGAACTGGGATATAGGCGATATGGGTGTCATATGAATCGGGGTGATGAGGGGGATGCTATGGAGTACTAATGAGGACGTCTCGAGTCCTCTGGTCAGGAGAAAAGGACATTATTCGCGATGAACTGGGATATAGGCGATATGGGTGTCATATGAATCGGGGTGATGAGGCGGATGCTATGGAGTACTAATGAGGACGTCTCGAGTCCTCTGGTCAGGAGAAAAGGACATTATTCGCGATGAACTGGGATATAGGCGATATGGGTGTCATATGAATCGGGGTGATGAGGCGGATGCTATGGAGTACTAATGAGGGCGTCTCGAGTCCTCTGGTCAGGAGAAAAGGACATTATTCGCGATGAACTGGGATATAGGCGATATGGGTGTCATATGAATCGGGGTGATGAGGCGGATGCTATGGAGTACTAATGAGGACGTCTCGAGTCCTCTGGTCAGGAGAAAAGGACATTATTCGCGATGAACTGGGATATAGGCGATATGGGTGTCATATGAATCGGGGTGATGAGGCGGATGCTATGGAGTACTAATGAGGACGTCTCGAGTCCTCTGGTCAGGAGAAAAGGACATTATTCGCGATGAACTGGGATATAGGCGATATGGGTGTCATATGAATCGGGGTGATGAGGCGGATGCTATGGAGTACTAATGAGGGCGTCTCGAGTCCTCTGGTCAGGAGAAAAGGACATTATTCGCGATGAACTGGGATATAGGCGATATGGGTGTCATTTGAATCGGGGTGATGAGGCGGATGCTATGGAGTACTAACGAGGGGCGTTTCGAGTCCTTCGGTCAGCAGAAAAGGACATTCTTTCTTTACAGGCGATATGGGTGTCATATGAATCTGGGTGATGAGGCGGATGCTCTGGAGCACTAATGAGGGCGTTTCGAGTCCTTTGGTGAGGAGAAAAGGACATCCTTCGCGATGAACTGGGATATAGGCGATATGGGTGTCATATGAATCGGGGTGATGAGGGGGATGGGAGTTTGACATCCCATGTGCTTCTATATGGACCGGGCGGGTGTTCCGCGGCGGAGAGACAAAATGGAATGTTATTGCTCACAAAGGAGAAGTATGGGAGGGGTTGACATCTCATGTGCTTCCTGTGCTTCTATATGGACTGCGCGGGTGTTACGCAGTGGAGGGCTTGTGTCTTTCTCTTTACTTTTTAGTAGTTCGTATGTGGTGGAATTACGTCCAGAATTTTGTGTGCAGTAAATAGTGGATTCATCTCCTATATATCTCTGTGCTACCGGTGCAAGTTGTTGTTTTGAGTTGTGTGAAAATAGCAAAAAGATAGGGAGCTCTTCTTCACCGCCTTTTCATGCTGGTATCTGGTATGCCGATAACTGTGCCGGCTGCAAAGGGCGGCTGTTCGACAAAATTTTTGAAAACATTTTCAGTGTTCACATACTATGAAAGGCCACGTTTATCCGTGGAACTAAACGGCGATTTAAAATCGTTTTAGTGTTAGTACTTGTTGGTGGAGTGTTTATACCGACCATACGGAGAGGTATTTCATCTTCTTCTTTCTCCGTTGACAGCACAGATAAATTTGACAGATATAAATGTTACGACTGAACAAGACTTTTTCTTGCCCGTGATCACGCACTGCTTTCCTGAAATTGCAAACAAAACAAGCGCCGAACAAAAAAAAACGACAACAGAGGAAACGTCAACCACCGCGTCAACATTAGCGATGACAGAAACATAGTCCCAATTTCTTTTAGTCCAGTTCCGCATCGCAAGTGGAGATAAGCTAAAATCAAAACTAACTAAACCGATACGTTTATATCGTCGAGAGCTAGATCGATTTAGTCAGATCTCGAAGATAGTCCCGCGATATAAACGTAGTGAAAGATGCTACCGCCGCCATCTTTACTGACAGGCCGTAGTGTCAAAGCAATGACGTCATGACAAGCAGTGAACCATATATGTAAACAAAGTGAAGAACGCGTGTCGTCACTGCCATCTTTTCTCTCAGGCCGGAGTGTCAGCTGATTGTCAAAGCACTAACGACATGACAAGCAGTCAACCAAGTGTGAACTCGCGCGGTCGCCCGGTAAAATTTCGCGATATTTGTGCGTAAAAGTGAGTTTAGTGTCGGGGTTTTAAGTGAAAATAAAAGAAGTGGCTATCAGTGCCGTGTGAAAGTGCAAAAAAAAACGTGAAGTGCCGGGAAATATCGAGTAAAATGAACTGCTCGAAAGTTCGCGAGACATGAGTGTGATTATGAAAGTGCGACACGGAAAATTTCGCACTTTTCGTTAATTTTCCGGCAATTTGGCTAGTGTGAATGGTACAGCACTACCATGGGACGAATCCTTGGGCCGGTGAGTTCAGCGGAAACTCCCGGAAGTGCTCCAAAAAGTGAATTCAAAGTGGTTGTCAAATGACAACATTACAGGTGATTTCCGGCCTTTTCATCGGAATTCATAGGGTAAGTATACATTTTTTGTTGTGCTAAAACTTTAGTGGATTGATGCGCCCCAAAATGCGGATTTTGACGACGATGTTGACGAACCGGACGAAAGTTTCACCGCCAGGCATCTAGTCCTGTCAGCTGCAGTGAAACTTTCGTCTAGCTCGTCAACATCATCGTCAAAATCCGCATTTTGGGGCGCATCAATCCACTATAGTTTTAGCACAACAAAAAACGTATACTTACCCTATGAATTCCGATGAAAAGGCCGGAAATCACCTGTAATGTTGTCATTTGACAACCACTTTGAATTCACTTTTTGGAGCACTTCCGGGAGTTTCCGCTGAACTCACCGGCCCAAGGATTCGTCCCATGGTAGTGCTGTACCATTCACACTAGCCAAATTGCCGGAAAATTAACGAAAAGTGCGAAATTTTCCGTGTCGCACTTTCATAATCACACTCATGTCTCGCGAACTTTCGAGCAGTTCATTTTACTCGATATTTCCCGGCACTTCACGTTTTTTTTTGCACTTTCACACGGCACTGATAGCCACTTCTTTTATTTTCACTTAAAACCCCGACACTAAACTCACTTTTACGCACAAATATCGCGAAATTTTACCGGGCGACCGCGCGAGTTCACACTTGGTTGACTGCTTGTCATGTCGTTAGTGCTTTGACAATCAGCTGACACTCCGGCCTGAGAGAAAAGATGGCAGTGACGACACGCGTTCTTCACTTTGTTTACATATATGGTTCACTGCTTGTCATGACGTCATTGCTTTGACACTACGGCCTGTCAGTAAAGATGGCGGCGGGTAGCATCTTTCACTACGTTTATATCGCGGGACTATCTTCGAGATCTGACTAAATCGATCTAGCTCTCGACGATATAAACGTATCGGTTTAGTTAGTTTTGATTTTAGCTTATCTCCACTTGCGATGCGGAACTGGACTAAAAGAAATTGGGACTATGTTTCTGTCATCGCTAATGTTGACGCGGTGGTTGACGTTTCCTCTGTTGTCGTTTTTTTTTGTTCGGCGCTTGTTTTGTTTGCAATTTCAGGAAAGCAGTGCGTGATCACGGGCAAGAAAAAGTCTTGTTCAGTCGTAACATTTATATCTGTCAAATTTATCTGTGCTGTCAACGGAGAAAGAAGAAGATGAAATACCTCTCCGTATGGTCGGTATAAACACTCCACCAACAAGTACTAACACTAAAACGATTTTAAATCGCCGTTTAGTTCCACGGATAAACGTGGCCTTTCATAGTATGTGAACACTGAAAATGTTTTCAAAAATTTTGTCGAACAGCCGCCCTTTGCAGCCGGCACAGTTATCGGCATACCAGATACCAGCATGAAAAGGCGGTGAAGAAGAGCTCCCTATCTTTTTGCTATTTTCACACAACTCAAAACAACAACTTGCACTGGTAGCACAGAGATATATAGGAGATGAATCCACTATTTACTGCACACAAAATTCTGGACGTAATTCCACCACATACGAACTACTAAAAAGTAAAGAGAAAGACACAAGCCCTCCACTGCGTAACACCCGCGCAGTCCATATAGAAGCACAGGAAGCACATGAGATGTCAACCCCTCCCATACTTCTCCTTTGTGAGCAATAACATTCCATTTTGTCTCTCCGCCGCGGAACACCCGCCCGGTCCATATAGAAGCACATGGGATGTCAAACTCCCATCCCCCTCATCACCCCGATTCATATGACACCCATATCGCCTATATCCCAGTTCATCGCGAAGGATGTCCTTTTCTCCTCACCAAAGGACTCGAAACGCCCTCATTAGTGCTCCAGAGCATCCGCCTCATCACCCAGATTCATATGACACCCATATCGCCTGTAAAGAAAGAATGTCCTTTTCTGCTGACCGAAGGACTCGAAACGCCCTCGTTAGTACTCCATAGCATCCGCCTCATCACCCCGATTCAAATGACACCCATATCGCCTATATCCCAGTTCATCGCGAATAATGTCCTTTTCTCCTGACCAGAGGACTCGAGACGCCCTCATTAGTACTCCATAGCATCCGCCTCATCACCCCGATTCATATGACACCCATATCGCCTATATCCCAGTTCATCGCGAATAATGTCCTTTTCTCCTGACCAGAGGACTCGAGACGTCCTCATTAGTACTCTATAGCATCCGCCTCATCACCCCGATTCATATGACACCCATATCGCCTATATCCCAGTTCATCGCGAATAATGTCCTTTTCTCCTGACCAGAGGACTCGAGACGTCCTCATTAGTGCTCCAGAGCATCCGCCTCATCACCCAGATTCATATGACACCCATATCGCCTGTAAAGAAAGAATGTCCTTTTCTGCTGACCGAAGGACTCGAAACGCCCTCGTTAGTACTCCATAGCATCCGCCTCATCACCCCGATTCATATGACACCCATATCGCCTATATCCCAGTTCATCGCGAATAATGTCCTTTTCTCCTGACCAGAGGACTCGAGACGCCCTCATTAGTACTCCATAGCATCCGCCTCATCACCCCGATTCATATGACACCCATATCGCCTATATCCCAGTTCATCGCGAATAATGCCCTTTTCTCCTGACCAGAGGACTCGAGACGCCCTCATTAGTACTCCATAGCATCCGCCTCATCACCCCGATTCATATGACACCCATATCGCCTATATCCCAGTTCATCGCGAATAATGTCCTTCTCTAGACGCCCTCATTAGTACTCCATAGCATCCGCCTCATCACCCCGATTCATATGACACCCATATCGCCTATATCCCAGTTCGTCACGAAAAATGTCTTTTTCTGCAGACCTAAGGACTCGAAACACCCTCATTAGTACTCCATAGCATCCGCCTCATCACCCAGATTCATATGATACACATATCGCCTATATCCCAGTTCATACGAAATAATCTATATGGATACTTTCGTTTGGAATCGAAAGTATTCATCGGAAAATTAACGAAATAATCCCTGCATGGATAACATCGGTTTCAAATCGAAATAAAGTATGCGCACGTAAGCGAAAATAGCCATATACTTACTTTCGTTTCTAAACGAAATTAAGCATTGAGTGTGGAACCGAAAGAATCCATGCATAGATATTTTCGCTCTCAACCGAAATAATCTCTTAATGCCTTATTTCCAAATGGCTTATTTCATGGTGCCTTCGGTTCGCCATGAGGGAAATTTTCTGGCAGGGAAATTTCGGTATGGCATAGTTAAGTTCGACTGATGATTTGCTTAGTAAAAACATGAATTAAAAGATTAGAATAGTGCACTTTCAACATTTCAAGTGTTTGTGAAATATGCTTAAAATCAAAATTTTGTCAATACGCCAAACATAATCAATTTATCAAGTTATTATTTTCAAGCCGGCCAAGAGCACCAACTACTCAGCTGTGAACCCACCTGGTTGTCAACTGTCACATCAACTTTATTTGATAAACAATTCGGGATTGGATCCATTTCCCTTGGTACATCATGGGAATCCTCACCGATGCATCGCTAAATCAGCGTAATCAACTCGGTCGCAACTTCATTAAACACAATCGGAAGATTTGTGCGCTTTTCTACTTAGCCGGTGCCGTGTGGTTCTGTTGTCTGGGCCACTCGCAATTCAATCATTCAACGTACTTATCGGAAAACGCCCTATCACCAGGTAATTAACTGAATGGACCTTATTCCGATCGTGAACCCGGTCAGCAATGATTCCGCCAAATTTCAGGACTTGTATATTCCGAGATTAAGGTCGAATCGGCACGCATAGCTCAAAACTATCTCGATGAGTTGAATCGGGAGCGAGAGACTTACCGGAGTGGCATCCCGTACAATTGGATTATGGCTAAAATGCAACAGATCGGCTTGGAAGTGTGCACGCATAATTTCACGTTGAACTACCCGCTTGGATCCAGACGCGTGTTTCATGGGAAGAACATTTACGGGATTCTTCGAGCGCCCCGAATCGGATCCACCGAAGGCATTGTCTTCTCGGCACCTTATCGAGCGCCGGATTCAGTACATCCCGATATAACGGCTAGTGTACCGCTGATGTTAGCATTCGCTGAATTCACTAGAAGTATACAATGCGTTATCAGTTGAAGGCCGATTTGATTTTTTATTGTAAAACTTCTTGCAGAAAAGAACTATTGGGCAAAAGATCTTATTTTCCTAGTCACGGATCGAGAACAGTTGGGAATGCATGCTTGGCTGGAGGCTTACTATAAGGGCGACTTGGATGAGAACTCTGTTTTGAATGCGGGAAATTTGAAAGGCCGCGCCGGAGCACTACAAGCAGCTTTAAATCTGGAGATTCAAGATTTCGATGCAGGTAAGTCTAGGATTGTATGTATTGCCAATGTAGGTAAGATAAATAAGTTGCGTTTTTATAAATGGCCGAAAAAAAAATAGGAACATTCCTGTTTCGTGAATATTCCGACTCCATTGCATTTAAAGCTGAAAACGGAGGTTCGGGGCGACCGGTAGCGCAGTGCGTTGAGTCATCAGTCTCATGTTTGACTACCGGCGTTTTGGGTTCGAATCCCGTCCACGACGACGTACGTGGCCGTGGATGTGCTGGAGGTGGCAACTGCAACTGCATTCTCCGAAACCAGTTTATGCCGTCGAAACGTCAACTGGGCCACATGGAACAGTGCATTCGCCTCATGATCCCCAGCCATATATCCCCCCCCCCCCCCTTTATCAAGAATGCCCTTTTTTCCACACGAAAGGACTCAAAATGGTATCAGTCCTGACCAAAGGACTCAAAATGCCTTCAACAGTACTCGAGTGCATTGGTCTGATCACCCGAATCAAGAGATACCCATTTCAACCAGATTTGGTTTGCCTAGGGTTTAGGGCAAATGAATATATGATACCCATCTTGCCAGTTCATTGCCAAAAATGTCGTTATTCCACACCAAAGGACTCAAAATGCCTTCAGCAGTGTTGTAGTGCATTCGCCTCAGCATCCCCAGTCATATGATACCCATCTTGCCTAGTCATCGCTTTATTGCTAATAGTGTCCTTTTTTACCAAGAATATCTTGACCTGGAGAAAAAATCGTTAAAAAGTCTTATGCGAGTAACTC
Source organism: Chloromyia formosa (assembly GCA_964017055.1). Taxonomy (NCBI): domain Eukaryota; kingdom Metazoa; phylum Arthropoda; class Insecta; order Diptera; family Stratiomyidae; genus Chloromyia; species Chloromyia formosa. The sequence continues at coordinate 25,507,552 of OZ024815.1, read as the reverse complement.
GATTTTAAATAAAACAGAATTTACCGTTAGTCCAGTCGATGATCAAAATTGCGGTCCCTGATTTGTGCTCTGGGGGCACAGGCAACCTACATACCAAATTTGGTTAAGATTAGAATACGGGAAGTGCGCGGACAAACGAACAAACGTACAGCATGCATCGGACTAATGCCCGTCCATATTCACATATTTTTTTTATATGGGACGGGCGAAAAAGTAAAGTGTTCCCTTTCCGTTCCGAATCAAAACATGGGGTACGAAGTGTATTTCCGAGACAGACATGGTCAGTATCACGCACGGACGCTTTACTACATTAATTTCTATCAAATCAATGTACTCACTCACCGCGACTGGAGGGCGGCGAAAAGAATTGAATATGTTCGGATCGGGGATCGAATCTGCGACCAATCGCTCGGTAAATCCTCTATCCATCGAGCTACTGCGACCTTAATTTTTAAAAAGGATAAAGTAAATTTAATTGTTAATTAATTTGATTGATTTGTAATAATTATTTGTGTCAACTTTTTTTTTTTTTATTTGTAATTATCAACATTGTCACTTTTTATTCAATTTCAGACTACTTAAGAGTGAAAATTGAAGGACTTAATGGACAATTACCAAACTTGGATATGTTTAACCTAATACAAAGAATAGCAGCTCGAGAATTGCCCGTTCGAGAGCCATGCGGCTATCAGCAAAGCAGTCCTAAAAAGCGTTCCAGGAATAAGGACGCCGTCTCGGAAAATGTGAAGGCTATGCTTTCGATGCTGATCTCTCAGGCGAATGGTGTTCCAACCGGGAATCATGGATTATTCCATCGATATCGTGTGGAAGCATTGACTATAGAGGCAGTGAAAAAACCAAAATCCGATTACCAAAGCAGAGGAGCCGCTGTTCTACCATTGCTCAAAGTTATTGAGGGTGTATCGCGAAGCTTAAATAATTTGTTGGAGCGCTTTCATCAAAGTTATTTCTTCTACATTCTGGTGTCGAATGATCGTTTTGTATCTATTGGTGACTTCATTCCGTGTCTACTATTGATGGCTGGGCCGCTATATATTAAGGCTTTTTTCCTTTGGCTTGGTTTAAATAGCGAGGAACAGGAATCTGAAAAGAAGAGCAGTATGAATGAAGATGATTCCGAAACTAATACGCAATCTAATGTCAAGAAGGAGATCGACTTGGAGTACGCGAAAGTACTGAAAGTCTTTCTTATCGCTCATTTAATTGGTTTCGTTGCTTCAACGTTGCCTGAAAATCGAGTTTTAAACGAAATGTTCGCAACCTGGGGTGCTAGTTCAGAACAGTTTATAGGCGGCATGGCCGTATTCTTCTCGTTAGTCGCCTTTATTGCTCCACATTTTGTGAGGTTCAACTATGATGGAATTGAGGTAACTTTGTGCTATTTGCAATTATTATCATATATCAAATTATTATTTTTTTCCAGCTTTTACATATTGTGATCTTGTTAGAAATTGCAAGTGTTCTTGTCGTTGTTGGACTGTTGAATTTTGCACTTGGTTTCTTGCTTTCCGTAATCATCGCGCCGGCCGCCATTTTGTTGGATAGAAATCATACTGGAGCACTTAAGAGGTAGAATTTCAATTTGAATATTTTTCCAGAAAAAAAAAACACATTTTTTTCTTCATGCAGTATCAACAGGTTATACATTGTTCTTCTGCACCCTTTGTTGGTATCCTATGGCGTGGTGCTGGTTCTAACGTTAGGCGCATTCCCTGAACTCGGATTGTGGGACGTTGCCAAAAGAGCAGTTGGAGCAACCGTCGACGCTGTGACTTATTCAGTGGTTGATTCAATTGTAAGCGTATTCTAATAATGAATATTCGTTTGTTATGCATAAGGTTTTTTCGTTGTATTTATAGATTTACGGAAATTGGGTTTTCAATGCTGTCTGCATTGGATTTTTATCATCATGGATGTTGCTTTGGCGAGCCGTGTCCTATCAAAAGACTATAATAAATATACCAAAATTAAAAACAAGTTAATTATTTTAAGTTTTCCTGAGAATTCCAAACTAATGTATTTATTTATTTTTTGTATGTTATATTTTCGTTTTTTCTTTAGGAGTACAAAATGAAATATGATAAATATGTAGATTTGGTTTTATTTAATAATACACATCCACGAAAAAATGATGGGGTGTAGAATGTTAAAAAAGGGGTTTGAAAAAACTGGTTGTGCTATTCCTGAACAGGATTAAGCAATGTGTTTACAGTTCGTCCTTGTAAAAACAACTTCATGTATAGAAATCTTGAAGAAAAATTAATGAATGGATCAACAGCGACGACCAGCCGATTACATTTTTGGATTCTGGAATAAACGCTCTCTGTACAAACCAGAGGATATCGAGGTCCCTTTGTCATTGCAGTCTAGGAAATTAAATAGCTTGACATTAGATACATCGCACATTTTCCTGGTTAAAAATCGAAAAAGTCATGACTTTCATGAGTTTAGAAATTAAACGAGTGATATTTAATAACTAAATGAGACGGCGAAATAAGCAAGTGCTACTATTCCTTTCTAGTTCCGAGTCCAAAAAATCTGAAAGTTTCCCTGATACACCCAGTGAGTGCCAACCCTGAAATCAGCGTGTAATTAAAATGTCAAGTGTGAACTGTTACACGATACTCTGCGACTGATCCCCGGGGCTGCGGCTTCGACCAAATTGCTGCAAGTGCCAGAAAGTGTGTTTTTAGAGGACTAAAATGCCGTCTGACGCAATTCCAATTATAAACATATGTCGTGCCGGGGAATTCGTCGTGTGCAGTCACTGCCTTGGCAAAGGAATTAATGACGTACACGATCAGCTGAGCGCAGGCCTGTCTATCTAGATGGGCGTTGAGTCGAGTCATCGCGAGTCAAACGTTATTTTAAAAGTCAAGTTCGACGACAAACTTAATTTTAACTTAATTTCACGCACCGACAATTGGATTGCAAAAGTTTTGTGTTTTGGCGGGATCGTGATCAGATTTTTCTTCCAGACGCTTTTCCCTCATTTCTGATCCGGTTAAACATGTGTGCTGCGTGGGTTAAAAATGACAATTTGTAAAAACTTTTTGTGATTGGAAAATAGGGGCTTGGTATTTTGAATGCGTGTTTATTTTGTTTTGACAAGGTGGCGGGATAAGCCGTTTGTAAGGGTAAACTGTTTCACGAATCCGAACCGAGGGAAAAGTTTTTCCAGGCAGTGGCGTAGATAGCTTCCTGCGGGGAGGCGATATGTTGTCGGCACAAGAAAAAAATTTACTATTTGCTCGAGGCCGAATTTGAACCTTTCACCTGTTGAATGAAAATCAACGCAAAGACCTACAACTACCGTCCTTCTAGATGAAAATTGAGTAAACATGGAACCATCCACCAATGAGCTAGCTGATAATATTTTTCAATATATCCGTACTTATCTTCAAAGCACTCAGCGAGTAGCTGATGAAATATTCGATAAGTGTCATCAACAATGTCATCTTGATGACCGAAGCCTACGATGAAAGAATACAGGATGTAATATAAGCGAGAATTTTGGGAACCATTTTCTTCATGTGGTTGTGCGCACCAACACTATCTCATTTTCAATGGGCTCATTCACCAAACATGAGCAACAACGCGGCAACTACTGCCGCTCCGGAGCATTCGTTCTGGAATGACTACCTCGCTTTGTTATTGTGTGTGCTATCGGAATCCACATGGCACATGATCCGAACATACAGAAGGTCTTATCAAGACAAATATTTCTATCTCTACGATTTTGTGAAATTTATCCTGAAATACAACGCGAAAACCACGAAACTAGTACGAAATCTTTTTATTTCCGGGACTCTCGCACTTTTCGCTACGGAGGTGAAGTAGCGGCTCAGCAATATGAATGAGCCCAATGGTGAAAATGACAGACGGACATCTGTTTACCTTGCGACTGGCGAGAAATGGCCCGCGAAAGAAAACAATTGTTTTATTAAGAACACAATTGTATTTTATTTATTCCAACGCCACATCACGGTTCCGCACATCTTAAAGGACGCGTTCAACACTTTTACGTGTGTAATGAAATTCTTATTTTCCGGAAATTCCACTTGTTTCGGCGGACTTTTACGACGCGCGCTATTTTTGTAAAATTTGGGTGTTTCGCACTATATTTTACATTTACAAGCCCACAAATAGAATTTAAGATTCGAATCTCGCAAGATTACGAAAAAATTTCACCAAACAAACTTAACTTTCTCTTATTAAACCGCACTTGAAAATTCCACTGCGCCAATTCACTTCTTTAAAACTAGGAACTGTCAACCAAACAATTGTCATCCAGTCTAAACAACCAAAACAGCTGTTAAAGTTTGGTTCCCCACACACATAGTGTATATGTGCGTTAGATCTCATCCATATAGATCGTTGACCGAAGCTTAAAAAACGTCGATGAACTTATGAGATCAAATTTAAAAATGGAATAACCTGCAGCATGTTAAATTACGTTTACACTATCCCCAGATTACTTCATCTGCTGCGTAATCTGGGTGTGGTGAGTTCAAAATTGTATGTATTTGACCACCGCCATCTTTATCCTCAGGCCGGAGTGTCAAAGTAATGACGTCATGACAAGCAGTGAACCATATGTAAACAAAGTGAACAACGCGTGCAGTCGACCTCTTGAAATCTGGTGATTTTCGTGCGTAAAAGTGATTTTAGTGTCGCGATTTTAAGTGCAATTGAAAGTAGTGCTTGTCACTGATATTTGGAAGTGAAAAAAACGCAGGGTGCCGCGAACTTCCGAACAAAATGAACTGCTCGAAAGTGCGCGAGACATGAGTGTGGTTATGAAAGTGCGACACGAAAAATTTCGCATTTTTCGTTGATTTCCCGGTAATTTGGCTAGTGTGAAAGGTGCAGCACTACTCTGGGACGAATCCTTGGGCCGGTGAGTTCAGCGGAAACTCCCGGAAGTGCCCCAAAAAGTGAATTCAAAGTGGTTGTCAAATGACAATATTACAGGTGATTTCCGGCCTTTTCTTCGGAATTCATAGAGTAATTATACGTTTTTTGTTGTGCAAAAATTTTAGTGAATTGATGCGCCCCAAAATACGGGTTTTAAACGCGTTGTTGACGAGCCAGACGAAAGTTTCACTGCAGCTGACAGGACTAGATGCCTAGCAGTGAAACTTTCGTCCGGTTCGTCAACATCGTGGTCAAAATCCACACTTTGGGGCGCATCAATCCACTTAAATTCTACCACAACAAAAAACGCATACTTACCCTATGAATTCCGATGAAAAGGCCGGAAATCACCTGTAATGTTGCCATTTGACAACCACTTTAAATTCACTTTTTGGGGCACTTCCGGGAGTTTCCGCTAAACTCACCGGCCCGAGGATTCGTCCCAGAGTAGTGCTGTACCATTCACACTTCCCGAATTGCCGGAAAATAAACGAAAAATGCGAAATTTCCCGTGTCGCACTTTCCTAACCTCGCACTTTTCAATACACCATTTTACTCGATATTTCCCGGCACTTCACGTTTTTTTTCACTTTCACACGGCACTGATAGCCACTTCTTTTAGTTACACTTAAAATTCCGGCACTAAACTCACTTTTACACACAATTATCGCGATATTTCACCGGGCGACCGCACGCGTTCACACTTCGTTGACTGCTTGTCATGTCGTTAGTGCTTAGACAATCAGCTGACACTCCGGCCTGAGAGTAAAGATGGCAGTGATTTGACAGTCGCAGATTATCACAGCTGGCGCAGATGAACTAATCTGGGGATAGTGTAAACGTAATATTAGGTGTGGAATTAATCAATTTATAAGGTGGAGAAGTAGCGAGGGTAGGAAAACTATTGCGTTCCTGCGAACGAATCAGGTTTTGACATTTCTCGAATTCTCCTCCATATGCTTTCCCCTTCGGTTAAATTTGTACGGACAACTGTCATGAAAATGTTCCCCTCCGGATCAGAATACTTCTCAGATCCTTACATCTGTGTTTGAATATTGAGAATCTTAAATTGACTGTAGTGGACCACTGCTAATCCAAGCTTTTCACTATGGGTGAGCCCACTAGCAGCGTTTTATTCGGCATAAGCGCCATAGTACCTTTTTCCACGCGATGAATCAACTCCTCAGGTGCTGCCTTGATCTATCGGGGAAGCAGAGACAGGTACTTATCAAATCATTAATAAGGCCGGCCGCATCTTGGACGTAGGCAGAGCAGGGCAACGCAGCGCGCACATGGCATTGTTACTGTAACAATTGTCAAAATTTGATTTTACAACAACAATGCCAAGTGCGCGCTGCGCGGGCTGCCCTGCCTACGATGCATAATCACCACATATTTAGCACTTAGAAGCAGGCCTGGCTGTAATATATATGTATATGCGCAGACTGTCCATTTAAAGAGTATGTCATTATGCAGGGGCACGAAATTTCTTTCTTAATTGACCAATATGCTACATTCAAAAAATCGTAAGGTATTTTTAAGGCACTGTTTAAAAAGCTTCCGGTTCTTATGTTTCGTGACTAACGGTACCACGCGCCTATTCTATTGTTCATTTCGATTTTATTGTTTAGATAAAATCACACTGACCCCACGGTGGGCGTCGAATACGTTTAAGCCCTTTCGATCTATTTTTGACTATTTTCCACTGTAAATTTTTACTGACGTGGGAAAAAACACGTTGAAGTAACTTTAAACTAGCCTGATGTAAGATTCAAAAAGTTTCGATATTTGTGTCTTGTGACTAAGGCCCTAACCAGATTGAACGCAGAATGCAGCAGCAGCGGCAGAAGCAACAAAAACAACACGTAGATCTGTCGCGATGACATATCGGCGATGATGATTTGACTCCTTCTGAAAGACAGTTGCTGGATAATTTACTTTTCCATCAATTCGGTGAATTAATACTTCTGGAATACAACGCCCGATTGGTGTTTATCATATAATACTTTTATTTGATGCGTTTATTTCACAGGTAGTGTAAAAGTCAAAATTGTTACCAAAAATAAATAACCAGAAATCAAAAATTCCAACCGGAGTTATTAATATAATGCATTGTGTAAATATTTCTATCATTTTAACTCTATTCCTCTTCCGACACACAAATCTGCATATTAGTCACTCGGTAGCCCAGTGAGTTGAGGCGTTAGTCCGATGAATTCATTCAGTGGCATTGGTGGTGGTCCGAGCTTCCTGTGGATTTGAATAAAAATTACATTATTAGCTATTTGAATGGGAAATATTTAATCCATTCAGGATATTTTTGAATTCACCTATAGGTGTAAAAATATTATCCGCACAAACGGTATTTTATTTACACTGAAAAGAAAACCGTGATAATGTGTAATAAATTCCGAGTTAACAATTGTAGCCGTTGTTCCGTGACCAGACGTCCGATTCCGGGCATCTGTCACCACAGCATGGTGTTCTGTTGATGAGAACTTGGAGCAGCGGCACGTGCTGGTGGGCAACTCGAGTTCGGGAGATGTGGGGGAGGTCCTTTCTCCATGTTCTCATGTATTCGGATTTCAAAAACCAAAAAAAATCACGTGCCTGCAACGAAAACATACTTTACGCGGATCTGACCCGAATGCAAATTCCTAGACACCAAGGGTGTCAGCCAACGCCGATGTTAAAGAGAAGGTAGCAAGAAGGAAAGGCCCATGGTTCTTTTAGTACTTCATACTTGTTATATTTTTCTTTTCAGGGAAACGACTTAACGAATACGTGCTTTGCATATAGAAGCTAATTCAAAAGTATTACAATAAATTTGATATTCAAACAAAATATTACAAAAAAATTGCCACGGACTAGTAGCGCCACTGAAAGATGGGACACCCTTACAGGTCTGGTACCATACAAACCCCAACAACATAGACTCTAAGAGATATGTAATGAGAATTACCTTTTCTTTTTTTTCTGTTTTTTTCTTGAAGGAATATCCTGTGGCGGCCGCTACGGGATTCCACGATCTGCAAGGCAATAGTAAGTTAAAATAAACAGGGTTCCTGGCTTTCAGGTACTCTTACCACTACGCACATACTGAGCAAATTACTTAAATTTAGTCTTAAAAACGAGACCGGAGACTTTCTCCGCAAACGACGCGGCCAGCGACTCGTTGTTCCGCCGCACAATAGGATCGTGGCCTCGTTGGAGGTTAGAGCCACCTCTTGAAAACGCGATCGGAGAATTTCTCCGCAAACGACGCGGCCAGAGGCTCGTTGTTCCGCCACGCAATAGGATCGTGGCCTCGTTGGAGGTTAGAGCCGCCTCTTAAAACGCAACCGGAGACTTTCTCCGCAAACGACGCGGCCAGAGGCTCGTTGTTCCGCCACGCAATAGGATCGTGGCCTCGTTGGAGGTTAGAGCCACCTCTTGAAAACGCGATCGGAGAATTTCTCCGCAAACGACGCGGCCAGGGGCTCGTTGTTTCGCCACACAATAGGGTCGTGGCCTCGTTGGAGGTTAGAGCCGCCTCTTAAAACGCGTTCGGAGAATTTCTCCGCAAACGACGCGGCCAGGGGCTCGTTGTTCCGCCACACAATAGGGTCGTGGCCTCGTTGGAGGTTAGAGCCACCTCTTTAAACGCGATCGGAGAATTTCTCCGCAAACGACGCGGCCAGGGGCTCGTTGTTCCGCCACGCAATAGGATCGTGGCCTCGTTGGAGGTTAGAGCCGCCTCTTAAAACGCGATCGGAGAATTTCTCCGCAAACGACGCGGCCAGGGGCTCGTTGTTCCGCCACGCAATAGGATCGTGGCCTCGTTGGAGGTTAGAGCCGCCTCTTAAAACGCGATCGGAGAATTTCTCCGCAAACGACGCGGCCAGGGGCTCGTTGTTCCGCCACGCAATAGGATCGTGGCCTCGTTGGAGGTTAGAGCCGCCTCTTAAAACGCGATCGGAGAATTTCTCCGCAAACGACGCGGCCAGGGGCTCGTTGTTCCGCCACGCAATAGGATCGTGGCCTCGTTGGAGGTTAGAGCCGCCTCTTAAAACGCGATCGGAGAATTTCTCCGCAAACGACGCGGCCAGGGGCTCGTTGTTCCGCCACGCAATAGGATCGTGGCCTCGTTGGAGGTTAGAGCCGCCTCTTAAAACGTGACCGAAGATTTTCTCCGCAAACGACGCGGCCAGGGGCTCGTTGTTCCGCCACACAATAGGATCGTGGCCTCGTTGGAGGTTAGAGCCGCCTCTTAAAAACGTCGTCCAGCGGAGCCCTAAAACGAGTGGGCCCGATTTTAGGGTTAGCACTCTTTTGATTATTTTTTTCCTTTTCGTTACGTGGCACCTTTGGGCAGGGTTTCCCCTCCTACTTACCCGTAGACTTTGAGTCGCTCTTTGTTTTTCGGCTGCCTTCGATTCTTTTGTTTTCCTCTGCACTAATTTCCCAACCGCATACTTCGGGGGCTCGCACTGGACTAAATTCCATGCCTCCGGTCCGTTTCCACTTCGTCCCTGTGCTCAGTTTCCATATTACCAATTAGCGTCACAAGAAGGTGCCGAATTGAACGCATTTTCGACGATTAGTATTAGGTACTGACAATTAGATGGCGGGGCCGTGCCAACAGCTGATGATCAAAGCAGCTGACCTGACAGTTGTGGTGAATATGAGTTCAAATTCAACTTGCCATGTAATAAGTAATTTCATTGCATTTTTAGCCAACCGTTGGCCGTTTGGATCAATCGTTTTCACTTGCGGATGACTGAAAAATAGAAGAATGTCACCGGAAGTGAGAATGACAAGTTGATCCCACGGCATTGTCATCATTTCTACATTATTTCCACGTTCAAATATTACAGGGCAGGTTATTGTAACGAAGGTAGATGAGGTACAAGAGCCTGAAGATTAACGTCTTAGATCTTTTGCATGGAATTTACCCAATGATTTTCCCTTCAAATCAGATAGCAAGTAGCAGGCAGTTCCTATCTTTTTCGTAACCTGGGCTGGAAGAAACTTTCGATCTAATTTTACATTGTAGTGTTTCGTGAAGTCGCTTTGCGCAAAATTTCGTCGAAACACGATGTCCCCTGGTTTATATTCTACTGGCTGGGATCGCAAATTATAGGTCCGTTGGTTAGTGTTGTAGGACTCTTGAATTTTCTGTTGTATGTTAGAGCGTATTAGAGCCAGTTTAATGTCGGGTGTTACATGAGCCGTAGGTTCGTCCAGCATCTTTAGATTGCGGAGCAGAGTATAAGTGGTACCGTGCTGAATCATGTTTTGTCCAAAAACTGAGAAATAGGGAGAAACCCCAGTGGAAGAATGGTAACCAGACCGAAGGGCACTTCCAATTGCGGAAAGCTTTGCATCCCAATCCAATTGGTTCGGTTCGACATACGAGCGTATGGCCGCTACTATAGAACGGTTCACTCGCTCCGAGGCATTTGCCTGAGGCGAGTATAGGGCTGTAAATTGGTGTTTAATCCCATATTGTGACAAGAGGTCCTTGAAAAGTGTCGACTTAAACTGAACGCCGTTATCTGACAGTATGCTTTCAGGGACGCCGAAGATATGGAACACATTCTTCTCTAAGAAAGCCACCAATAATTTAGCGTTAAGTTTTCGCACGGGCTCAATAAAAACGAATTTGGACAACTGATCCAAGATGACGATAGCTCCAATGTTTCCGCCACGGGAGCGAGGGTATGGGCCAAGGAAATCAATATAAAGGCGCTGGAATATGCGATCGGGGATTACAAGATTCCCCATTGGAGGTCTAAGAACTCTATTCGGAGCCTTAGTCTCCTTGCATATGCTGCACGCATTCACGTAATTCTTGACTTCGACGGACATTTTAGGCCAATAGTAGAACGTTTTTAGGCGTTTTAATGTCTTTCCAAAGCCGCCATGAGCGCATAGTGGATTGTCATGCGCGCGTGCTATCAATGATGACGTTAACTCTGAGGGGATCCACAATTTCCAGGAATTCTCCTCCTGCGTTTCATCCCCGGTCGCATACTCCGAGCGCCTATACACGAAGTCGTCAACCACTCTTAAGTCTGGTAGTCGCGATTGATTTTCGATAATGTTTGTTATCAAATTAGTGTAGGATTCGGATTTAAAATGAGGTGAATTCAGGTCCACTTCCAAATCTGCTTCCGCGATTTCTATCGACTCTAAACAATCGGCTGCGTATACACGCGATAAAGTGTCAGGAACGACATGTTGGGAGCCTTTCCGGTGTTTAATAGAAAATGTAAAACCTTGTAACTTTAGCGCCCACCTAGCCAATCGTCCGTGCAGATCAGGCAGCGACATGAGCCACTTAAGCGATGCGTGGTCGGTAACTATTTCGAACTCGTGTCCTTCGACATAAGCTCGAAACTTTTTCAGTGCGGTCACCGCTGCCAGACATTCCTGCTCGGAGACAGTATAGTTTCTCTGGGCGGAGTTGAGCTTCTTGGACATAAATGCGATGGGTACTTCACTTCCATCGTCCGCTAGTTGGACCAGGACGGCGCCTATACCAGATTGGCAGGCGTCACAATGTATTCCAAAAGGTTTTTGAAAATTGGGACTGTGAAGTACAGGAGCGGTTGTTAGGCTCGTCTTTAGTGCATTAAATGCCTCAAGACCCTTCTCCGTCCAAGAGAAACCACGTCCTCCGCGCAGCATGTCTGTCAGGGGTGCCGACACTGATGCATAATCTTTCACAAATCGGCGATACCAGCCGCATAAACCCAAAAATCGTCGCAACTGCTTCACTGACTTTGGCTGAGGAAATTCTGCAATGCCCTGTGTCTTATCAGGGTCCGTGCTAATCGTTCCATTCCCTACGATGTGGCCTAAATACCGAACTTCCTTCATTAGGAATTTTGACTTCTCTATATTGAGAGTGAGTCCGGCCTTTTTTAAGCTAAGAGCGACTTCCTGAAGGACAGTAATGTGTTCGTCAAAGGTTTCAGTGACTATCAATAGGTCGTCCAGATAGACGAAAACTTGATGGCGTAGGTGACAGGGTATCACTCGATCCATCAACCTCTGCATGGACTGAGGCGCGTTGCACAGTCCGAACGGCATCGTCACGAACTGATACAACGGCCTTCCGGGCACTGTAAAGGCAGTCTTATCCTTAGACCTCTCATCGAGTGGTATCTGCCAAAAGGCATCCTTTAAATCGAGGCTAGTAATATATTTGGCTTTGGGCAGCCGACTTAAGATACCATCTATGAGAGGTAAAGGATAAGCATCCTTTACAGTGACGGCATTCACCTTTCGAGCGTCCAAGCAGAGTCGGACCTTTCCAGGCTTCACAATTAACGTTACGGGAGAAGACCATGCACTTTGCGACTCCTCAATCACACCTAGTGCAAGCATCCGGTCGATTTCCTTATAGAGGAGCTTCTCGATGGCGGGAGAGACCGCGAAGTGTCTCTGCTTAATCGGGGCGCTATCGCCGACATCGATGACGTGTTTACAGAGTGTCGTACGTCCTAAGCCCTCCAAGGAAAAAGACGGAAAGATTGCAATAGTTGCGTCGAGTCTCGCCTGTTGCATAGCGTTAAGTGCATGTTTATTAACGTTGGTCTCGATTTGTTCAATGTGAGGTGACACAGAATGTAGAGGGGTACCAAATAGGTCCGGCGCGAGACGAAATTGGCGTACAAAATCCACTCCCAGATAAAGATTTTGTTTGAGCGACGGCATTATCAAAAATGTCATGGGGAGGGTTTGGCCTCGAAAAGTAATTTTGGTTGACACTCTTCCTACTGCCAAATGGGGAGTTCCATCCGCCGTGGTGAGGCTGAGGTTAAAACGTTCCCAGGGACATTTAGTTTCTTCTAAGAATTTCTTAGCGAAGGCACCTGCTAAGCAACTAAGAGTAGCTCCGGTATCTATTAGTCCAGAGACCTTTTCACCAAGAATCATTACTTCTGCATATGGTCGAAGATCCGACTCCTGCCGACCCGCGCAAATGGCAGAACAGTAATTCCGTCGGTTTTGTTTTACCGTCTTCCAGAATAGACGAAGACGCATGGTTGAGCGTTTTGAACGTGGGGGATTATGAGGTCTCGCTCCAAAAATTCGATCACGAGATGTTCGATATTCTCGCCAACGAATATGCCAAGGTTTAAGGCTGTGATGAAGGAACGGGTATGCATTTTCTGGCGAAACAGAAACAATTGCCGAAGCGTTGTCTGGCGGTCTAGTCAAGATAGTAACGGGCGAAGACGTCACGGTGGTAGCAGGGGGTACTGTTGTGGTAACAGTCAGGGATGCCTCGGAGGAAGCATCAACAGGGTTCGAGAATGAATTTAATTCTTGTGCTGGGAGGTCAGGTGTTGGGACTTCCCGTTTTTTTGAACAGTAGTACACTTGGAACACGTAGGTTTATACACCTCGGGTGTGCCACAACCGTAACAGAACACAGTTTTAGGCGCAAAACACTCAGCGAAACGGTGTCCTTTTTTACGGCAATTCCAGCATGTGACGGCTGAATTGACTTCCGCGATCTCTTCTACTTCTGGAATGAGTATACCTTCGGGCATTACCTCTTCCGATAATTCAGACACAAATCTTTTATTTACAAACGATTTCGAAGTAGCAGCTCGGGTGCGAACTTCGCCCTCTAAATTTTCGTTACGATATACAAAAGCCCGAAGCTGATCGATGGTTTCTATTGAATGGTGCAGCAAATCTCGCCGAATCTCAAAGCGTAAATTTCGCTTTAAGATTTCAACTAATTCCCACTCGGGAAGATTGCGAGTCAGGCGATCCATTATCTCCATAACACTTTCATGGAAAGCGTTAAACGATTCGGTTGGCCCTTGCTGTCTATTACGAATTAATTCCAGTAGGTCGTAATCTGATAGTCGTTCTTGGAATTGAACTCGCAAGGCTTTGCAGAAAACCTCCCACCTCATCTGACCTACTCCTCGAAGAAACCTCCAGTACCAATTAGCGGCTTTTCCTGTCAACAAAATATGTACATGCCTCGTGACCAATTCCAAATCTCCATTGAACGTGATCGATGCCATAGTTCGTACCTGATACAAGAACTTTTCTACTGGCAGATTATAATCTTCCCCACTAAAGCGGATATTCCAGCCGGCAATAACTTTACTAATCCTATCGTCCGGATAGGTGTTTGCACCTGCACGTCGAAAATCGTGATTACTCGCTTCGGAATAAGGCAAGGAATCTCGTTGGTTAGGTAAGTTGGAATACGGGCGAGCTGGAGCACTAGGGTTGACTAAAAAAGTCTGATGCATGGGCTCGGGAGCCCGAGTTGGTATTCTGGCAGGTAAAGGTTGTGAATTCAAACGAGAATGATTCCTCGGGGGCTGTAGAGGCTGTTCCACAGACCACGGAATTTGCGGTGCTGCTGCTTGCACGTTAGTGTTCATTCGGTTGACGGATTCTGATCGGCTATCCGTTGGTAAAGACGGAAGCTGTGACAGCCTCGACCGGTTACTTATTGACAGGGGAGACAATTGTTGACTTAATGCTTCCGCCACCATAGCATTGATTTGCGATCTCAAATCCTCGAGAACAGGACTAATTTGTTCTGCTGTAGTAGAGGTAAGCGGGACTGATGTCTTATCACCGCTTGGCTGAGGGGGCTGAGCGGCCACCGAGGTCAGAACCTGTTCTCTAGTCTGTGACCGGGTAACTGGTTTCGATTTCGGAACTGCACCCCGAATGGTACGAGCACTAGCTCCTGCTGCATCATCCACATCTTTGTTAAGGTTCAGATGATACAAGTTACTCGGATTGATAGTATGCTGACAGAGCGGACATGTCGGCTTATCCGCGAGCCAATTATCTAAACATTGGCTATGAAAAGCGTGTGCGCACTGAGTTAGTACTGCTGAGTCTGTTTTCTCAAAGTCGACGCTACATAACGAGCAACGCGTCAGATCGTCACCCGCTACATCAGCCAAATCTTCATTGCTACGTTGGATCACCATGTTACCTTGGTTCATCGACATTTTTATAAGTATATAATAACGAGCTTAATACTACCTAGTTATTCAATAAATTTATATAGTTTGAAACGAAAAGAAAATTTCTAATGGGGCCTTTCCTTACATGAAAACCTCCTTCTCTTTTTGACCTCGAACCACTGACGCTAATCAGCGGTTTCATTTAATAGTTTTGCATTCGGGGACAAAAAAAAAATAAAAAGTACTTTCGGTACATTCATTAACTAATGAATGCTACCATGAAAGACAAAAAAAATGTTAATAAAAGATTTAAGAATAGTTCATACCAAGCTAATGAACCGGAACTTATTCTTTCAAGTATCATGGGCTAAGAACTGTCACGCTATCTGACTAGTTTTTGCAATTCCACAATCATCTCTGAACATAAACTTGTTCCAAATATAAAAACTGGCATATTGAGGTGGAGTAAACTCCTTTAGAAAAAGGTCACATCCTTCTCACATAAAGGCATGGGCGGACTCTTCAGCAACTAAAGGACTGGTAATTGCAGCTACTGCTAAATCCAATAATTCGCTTAAGTCGGAGAAGGACTCCATGCATGGAAAGAAAATCCATGGGACGGACAAAGAAAGAAATAACCTGTGACGTCCGGTAATTTAACACAAAGAGTTGCTAATAATTCACACTACCTGAAAATAATGTGCAGAAGGCACTCCAGATCAAATAGGGTAGAAACTAGGAAAATATGCGGTAGTGTGTGTGCAATGAGACCATCATAGTGTCAAACCTCAAAAAAAATTTGAAGTCTGGTATTTTTACCAGTAGATCTCACTGCGCCGAGCACCAAACATTATCCTGCAGCTAAGACAGGACAAAGTTGGGCCCCACGTTGGGCGCCATTTTGTAATAAATTCCGAGTTAACAATTGTAGCCGTTGTTCCGTGACCAGACGTCCGATTCCGGGCATCTGTCACCACAGCATGGTGTTCTGTTGATGAGAACTTGGAGCAGCGGCACGTGCTGGTGGGCAACTCGAGTTCGGGAGATGTGGGGGAGGTCCTTTCTCCATGTTCTCATGTATTCGGATTTCAAAAACCAAAAAAAATCACGTGCCTGCAACGAAAACATACTTTACGCGGATCTGACCCGAATGCAAATTCCTAGACACCAAGGGTGTCAGCCAACGCCGATGTTAAAGAGAAGGTAGCAAGAAGGAAAGGCCCATGGTTCTTTTAGTACTTCATACTTGTTATATTTTTCTTTTCAGGGAAACGACTTAACGAATACGTGCTTTGCATATAGAAGCTAATTCAAAAGTATTACAATAAATTTGATATTCAAACAAAATATTACAAAAAAATTGCCACGGACTAGTAGCGCCACTGAAAGATGGGACACCCTTACAGGTCTGGTACCATACAAACCCCAACAACATAGACTCTAAGAGATATGTAATGAGAATTACCTTTTCTTTTTTTTCTGTTTTTTTCTTGAAGGAATATCCTGTGGCGGCCGCTACGGGATTCCACGATCTGCAAGGCAATAGTAAGTTAAAATAAACAGGGTTCCTGGCTTTCAGGTACTCTTACCACTACGCACATACTGAGCAAATTACTTAAATTTAGTCTTAAAAACGAGACCGGAGACTTTCTCCGCAAACGACGCGGCCAGCGACTCGTTGTTCCGCCGCACAATAGGATCGTGGCCTCGTTGGAGGTTAGAGCCACCTCTTGAAAACGCGATCGGAGAATTTCTCCGCAAACGACGCGGCCAGAGGCTCGTTGTTCCGCCACGCAATAGGATCGTGGCCTCGTTGGAGGTTAGAGCCGCCTCTTAAAACGCAACCGGAGACTTTCTCCGCAAACGACGCGGCCAGAGGCTCGTTGTTCCGCCACGCAATAGGATCGTGGCCTCGTTGGAGGTTAGAGCCACCTCTTGAAAACGCGATCGGAGAATTTCTCCGCAAACGACGCGGCCAGGGGCTCGTTGTTTCGCCACACAATAGGGTCGTGGCCTCGTTGGAGGTTAGAGCCGCCTCTTAAAACGCGTTCGGAGAATTTCTCCGCAAACGACGCGGCCAGGGGCTCGTTGTTCCGCCACACAATAGGGTCGTGGCCTCGTTGGAGGTTAGAGCCACCTCTTTAAACGCGATCGGAGAATTTCTCCGCAAACGACGCGGCCAGGGGCTCGTTGTTCCGCCACGCAATAGGATCGTGGCCTCGTTGGAGGTTAGAGCCGCCTCTTAAAACGCGATCGGAGAATTTCTCCGCAAACGACGCGGCCAGGGGCTCGTTGTTCCGCCACGCAATAGGATCGTGGCCTCGTTGGAGGTTAGAGCCGCCTCTTAAAACGCGATCGGAGAATTTCTCCGCAAACGACGCGGCCAGGGGCTCGTTGTTCCGCCACGCAATAGGATCGTGGCCTCGTTGGAGGTTAGAGCCGCCTCTTAAAACGCGATCGGAGAATTTCTCCGCAAACGACGCGGCCAGGGGCTCGTTGTTCCGCCACGCAATAGGATCGTGGCCTCGTTGGAGGTTAGAGCCGCCTCTTAAAACGCGATCGGAGAATTTCTCCGCAAACGACGCGGCCAGGGGCTCGTTGTTCCGCCACGCAATAGGATCGTGGCCTCGTTGGAGGTTAGAGCCGCCTCTTAAAACGTGACCGAAGATTTTCTCCGCAAACGACGCGGCCAGGGGCTCGTTGTTCCGCCACACAATAGGATCGTGGCCTCGTTGGAGGTTAGAGCCGCCTCTTAAAAACGTCGTCCAGCGGAGCCCTAAAACGAGTGGGCCCGATTTTAGGGTTAGCACTCTTTTGATTATTTTTTTCCTTTTCGTTACGTGGCACCTTTGGGCAGGGTTTCCCCTCCTAAAATACTTACCCGTAGACTTTGAGTCGCTCTTTGTTTTTCGGCTGCCTTCGATTCTTTTGTTTTCCTCTGCACTAATTTCCCAACCGCATACTTCGGGGGCTCGCACTGGACTAAATTCCATGCCTCCGGTCCGTTTCCACTTCGTCCCTGTGCTCAGTTTCCATATTACCAATTAGCGTCACAAGAAGGTGCCGAATTGAACGCATTTTCGACGATTAGTATTAGGTACTGACAATTAGATGGCGGGGCCGTGCCAACAGCTGATGATCAAAGCAGCTGACCTGACAGTTGTGGTGAATATGAGTTCAAATTCAACTTGCCATGTAATAAGTAATTTCATTGCATTTTTAGCCAACCGTTGGCCGTTTGGATCAATCGTTTTCACTTGCGGATGACTGAAAAATAGAAGAATGTCACCGGAAGTGAGAATGACAAGTTGATCCCACGGCATTGTCATCATTTCTACATTATTTCCACGTTCAAATATTACAAATGGCACACAGGATCGATGAATTTCCGCTAGGCAATTTCTTGACCGTGCGGTCAATTTCTAGTTTTAAAATCTATCTTTTTTCTAACAACATGATTTTTTTTTGTGAAAGATCTGTCGGTTAATGAAGATAACTGCCAATTTCGGTGGTACTTTCCACAAATGAAGAGTGAACTTCTTAAGAAATGCAGACATTTCGAAGCAGACTATTCTGCACATGTCTAATACACATTTTTATCGACTAATCAATTCACTTATAATTAGGGGGTATTGATCTCCTTAATCCCCCCTTATCTACGCCACTGATTCCAGATCTACCTAGTGTAGTGATAGTGCTTGCCAAAACGCAGCCGATAATACATTACTCATAAGCTGTGAAATATCGATAAGTCAGTAAACCGATGTATTGATCACAATTTGCACTATTTTTCGGTTTCACTTGCAACCGCAACGTGGGTAGCAATGCAAATCTGAAAGCTTGATTCACTCCCATACACGTAATCGAGCAACGAACAACTAAAACATATGGTCAATCTTTTGCAGAAAAGTACATCAACTTGATTGGTTCAATTGCCCGTCCAATGAAGGAGTCTGCAAAGCTTTACTGTATCAATGCGGCGCGTTATAGTCAACAGTTAAACGGTGAGCATAGTGCAAGCCCACACAGCCTAGTCTCTGCACTGCACACCAAAGTGGGTATACTTCTACGTCCCACAGATGACCTTCTCCAGTGAATTCACTTGTTGTGTTTGTGCTGATGCGATCAGCTCGCAAGTTAGCCAGTCTTCGCGCTTTTAGTCCAGACGATCTACAGTCTGTAAATGAACGGTCAGCGCGCTAGTAGACGGAGTTGTATCAGCTAAGTGGCTTTTCCGCATAGGCAACGGATAAAAATTCGTGTAGATATTCGTTCTGGAGATGATATTGCACTTGCAATTTCGCGATTTCTGGAGTAAAATAAAATAAAAAAAAAAACCAGTTTACATATTCAACACCAGTGCACGATCATCGTCGGCGTCAATTTCAAGTAAAGTCGAGAGTGCATTTGAATACTAAGTTCGGTAGGTGTAACAAAGTGCATTATGCGTTTGCAAAAAAAAGTAATGATTTATATATAGTGTTTGTGAAAAGTCATAGCGTAGTGATTTTATGTGTTGTTCGAAATAAAAGGGCGATTTTTTGTATGCTTAAAAAAATGTACGCAACGGTCCATAGCATGCGGGTATATGTATTGTGTCGTTGATTGTAATTAATTAATTCAAATCGTCATGAAATTGTCCGTACAGTTGATGTACATACGCGACCCGCTATAATGCCCATGCTTACTATATCTGTATGTATAAAGTTCGGATATTATTATTATTTCCATAGTACATACTATAGACTGTTGAATGGAAATTAGTCGCCCAAAAAGGCTGAAACCACACACACAAACACACATTCTGTCGACATCTGCAAAACCGCCTCGTCGTTCTTTTCCAATTTTAGCATTGAAAGTCATATATGGAAGAGGAACGCCACACATCTCGTTGGTACAAAAAAGAGGAAATGAAAATTGAACAATCGCGAGTAGCATAATAACGATCATCATCCGCAGCCAACTATCCCGACGTTTGGATGCTAACATGCAACAACAGCATTCTGGATACAATATCAATTGCCGTTATTATTTGTAATATAACTAAATGTACACTAATTATCTTCTTGATATCGGGATGACAATGCTCTTTCAGGAGGAAACGGCCGCGACGGCGGATTAAGAAGCCATGTAACATTCATTGATGACTCAAAGATGATGCACGACAATAATTGTAAAAGCAAAGCGTAAAATCTAAGTCCAATCTTTTTTTTTAGGGTTTTGTATTGTATTTAAAGCAAAACCCTTATACAATCGATTAAATGTCGATCCATCTGTCCATAAAATATTTTAGGAACTGTTGAAGCTATATGCAGGGACGCCGAAACGAAATTTAAAACCCATTTGATCGGTTCGATTACCAATGTTCCCCATGTTTATTCCATGAATATTCTGAAACATGTGGAATTGTTTGTGTTCCTTATTAAATCGACTATAGGGATAAAATCAGTACAAACCTGAGGGTATGGAACATGTATTGAAGAGAGGCTATCATCACACACAATCCATACGTGTTTCGTACATATTTTTTTTAATAGCCTGCCTTCTCTTTTCCCTCGTTTGTCAGATTAACTGACGGAAGCTTGCAATTTGTGTCGGCTTTTACAATATTTTTTTCCATTACCTACTTTCTCCTATCAGCTGGTGCTCCCTCGGTTGCGTAATGATTGAAAATCACAACAAATTATTTGACAGCCGGGAGGAAATTTTTGTGGTGTGTGTAATGTCTCAGTGTGTAAACGGGTACCAAAAATTTTAGCTGATTTCCGTTCTTTATATAGTCTCCATAGGGATAGCACGGGGTACCGACTGAAATCATAGAAATATACTTTAATAAATTTTTTCTTTGAGGATATCAGTATCCTGTATATTAAAGTCGCTATGCTCATGATGTGCTTTCTTTCTCAAATTTTCATTTCTGCGGCTTTAGCAGTCACGAAAAATGGATGTGAGGACAAACAAAATATTTATACCCTCCTCACTGCGCTATGGTTACTTCTAATTGGAAATAATATCAGAAATGGAATGTGCTAATTGTGCCCTTTTATATGCCACTCTTCATGCCTACACCCGATGAAAAGGAAAAAATGTTCGATAAAAGAGAGTATGTAAACTCTCTACTGGCCTCAGCAGAAAAAAAAACGCACGAAGTGGCAACTTTACCGCCGTGTACGCTGTCATCAAGGAGTTTAAAGGTGGTCGTAACTCCTATCAACGTAACCCCTGTGAAAGACAGTGATGGAAAGCTATAATACTTATGTATGTCAGATGAAGAAGAGATGAGGCGGTGGAAAGAGCATTTCGCCACGGTTTTGAACCGTGTAATTTCTGGCGAAGTTCTCACCGATGTAGACAATTTAACTGACCATCAAAATGCGCGTGTGCGGTCAACTGACCCGACTAAAGACGAAATAGTAGCGCAATTATTGCACTAAAAAGACGTAAGGCCGCCGGACTCGACGGTATTCCTGCTAAACTTTATCAAGCAGCACCAAGCATAACTACCGCGTTGCTGCACCCACTTGTTGATAAAGCGTGGAACACAGAGATTCTATGTGGGCGGCTTTGCGCAGGAGAGGCAAGATAAGATTGTGGTTATTATTAAGGCAACCTACGATGGCGCGAAGTGTCGCGTTTTGCATAAACGTAAGATGTCGGGGAACCTTGTCATCCGGGGTAGAGTTCGGCAGGAGTGCATCCTCTCACCGATCCTATTCCTCCTAGTAATAGGCGATGTGTTGCTTGCAGCCCTATACGGACCACACACAGAGGAATGGACCTTAACATCTTATCTGCAACATCTTGAATACTCTGACGACACATGCCTACTCTCCTATAAAATCATGCATCTAAACGCAATGGCCTTAGATGTCCAGAGGGAGGCGAGCACGGTTGAGATAAATATTAACACCAACTAGGGATGGGAAATACCTACCGGTTATTCTGACAACCGGTATTTTCCATTTCGAATAACCAGTTATCTCCGGTACTATTTTTGTCCGGTTTTTTACCGGTACTACTTTCTAAATCCAATAACCGGGGAAAAATAACCGACATGCAAAAATGCTAACTTGTTTTTTTTCCAAATCGTTCGACGCCAAAGAAGAAGAAAAATTCAGCCGTTTGTCCTTCTGATTAAAATTTAATGGGACCGTTTTTTTACAATGGCTATTTAAAAAAAACGCATGCACCAGAAAAATATATTTGAGCCCCATTATTGCCAGCCAAGCCATCATTTTAGCCAAGAGGTTAAGCACCACTTGGCTGACATTGGCAAACTTTTACCCTTACCTCAAAGGGCTGAGGTCATAAACAACTAAAATCCTTTTTGGTCATCACATGACTAGGAAGTATCCAAGGGAGCTCCAGTGGAATAATTTCCAAATGAATTGAAACTCTATCTTCAGCAGCCGTTGCTTCATAGGGGAAGTAATCCTTTCAATTTTTGGGAGAAGAGCAATGCCTGCATGCCGGGTTTGTCATTTATTGCTCAAAAATATTTAGCTTTGATCGTGGCCGCTGAACGACTAGTATCAACTCATCAGCTCATGAGTACCCGGGTACTCAAATATGTATGCGAGTATTAAATGATGTGAGTGGTATATAATGAAAGGACCCGACTAACGGATCAAGATATTAGCGAAAGAGTATTTATGAATAAACTGAATACCAACTATTGGCCCAAAGCTTGATTTGTGAAAAGGGAAGATTGTGAGTTTGCGCTATTTTGTAGACCCTTTGGCATACATGTGTTTGGGAAGCAACTTTTCTTCAGTGCAACTCTTACTTATTTGGTAAGTCTAAAACGTGCCATACACACACCGATCGATCGGCTGATCCGTCGCCCGATATCAATATCGGCCGATGGATCGGCCTGTGTATGCGCTATTGTTGACGATTTTTTTGACTGTTCCATATAATTTTGATCAGCTGATATTTTGTAGCGATCCATCGGCCGATTTATCAGGCGACGGATCGCATAATGTATGACGGCTATTACACTAAAGGCATAAGTTGCTCCCCAAACACATGTATGCCAAAGGATCTACAAAATAACGCAAGCTTGTCAACAATTATTAACTTATTTTATTATTATCAAATAACCGGATAACCGGTTAATCCCATAACCGGTAGATTGGGTCGGTTAAACCGAAGCGGTTAAACCGATGGCGAAAATAACCGGAACAACCGGACAACCGGTAGATTTTCCAATAACCGCCATCCCTAACACCAACAAGATTATGGTTCTTGGCCCACTGTTGCGAAAAATAAGAAGTCCAACTCACTGAGTATCAATTGACGGCTTGTGGAAAAGGTGGACCAGTTCGTCTACCTAGGTAGCATTGTTGCGAGAATAATGGTACGGAGCAGGACGTATCAACCAGGCTAAATGCTCACATTCAAAATGCTGTCTAAAATCTGGCCATGCTATTATCTCAGTATTAAGACCAAGCTAGGCTTGTTTCGCTCCCTGGTACTATATGTGATGTTATGGGAGCAGCACATGGAAAGTCTTCGTTACGGTTACCAGGAAGCTGAAAGTTTTCGTTAACTCGAAACAATATCATATGACGAGCTGAGTGGGCGTACGGGTCAGATGCTAGTCGACGAACTGATACGCAGGCGAAAATGGCAGTGGACACACATTGCGGAAGGGTGATAACAGTATGCTGGACATGCCATGAAATGGGACCTCACTCCCAATAATGACTGACCAAGAAATTGTCCTAGAAAGCCATGTTGTTGTTAATTGCGTTGACCCTTCCAGGGGCATGGGCGCGTTATACCCCACTAAATAGTATTAGTATACTAGTATATCACATTAATAAAAAAAAAATCCACATCAAAATTAAAACACCAGCTTCTCATTCGAACTTCTTTTTTACCTTGTCTGCGCTCTAATTTAACTCGCCAAATATAAACTCATTGAAGTCAACCGGGATGATCAGACACAAACAACGCAATTGTTTTTCCTGAATTAGCGCTCAAGACTCTCAACTCCCAAGTGTCATTTAAACTAAACGCTGAACGCAATACGACGTATTACAGCGGCTGGCAGTTAAATCATTAGAGCGCGTTGACATGATCAAACTACGATTTGACAAACTAGCATTTGATGAAAAGTTGAGCACCGTCCAACTACGGTTTGACAGGAGCACAATACATCAAACCAGTTTGACAAGGTGTTGACACGTTCAAGTAGGTGGTTTGTCAAACCGTAGTTTGATCGTGTCAACGCGCTCTTAGGGGATTTGCAGATGTTACGTCAAGCCATGAAAATTTCGACATTATACCCCTGGAAATCCCTAGAAATCCTGAAAAAGTAATACCTTCAGCCATGACGATTAATTAGTCTTCAAGACTAATTACTATTTTTTATATGTCCATCCACTAATCCCTCACATTTTTTATTTTATTTTTTTTCTCAGAAGCGGACACATGTGTATTTCATTCACCATATGTGTCCGCTGTAGAGAGGAAATGTGCGTACTTGCAAAGAATAAACGAAATTCCAAATTAACTGAAATTCAGAGCGTACATTTATCACAAGCTTTGTATTCGCGAAGCATAGTGGTTCGCGTCTTTGACCAATAGTGGGTTTTAACTTAAGTGGATTTCTTCGGCTTAAGGTGTTGCAACCCTCAGCATACCGCACTAGAACGCTCGGTGCGCTCGCTCAATAATTCAATGGACTTTGACATCTTATCTACAACATCTTGACTACGCTGATGATGTATGCCTACTTTCCCACAAAATAATGGATCTGTCCGGAACGGCGTTAGATCTTGAGAGGGAAGCAAGCAAGGTTGGGTAAGAGATTAATACCAACAAGACCAAGGTTCTAAGCCCACCATTGCGAAAAATAAATCACACACCTATTGCCATCAATATTAATGGGCAGCCTGTGGAGAAGCTGGACAACTTCGTGGTACGGAACAGGACATCGCTCGTCGTATCAACCAGGCTAAATGCGCATACGGCATGCTGGCAAAGCAGTTATCTCAGCATCAAGACCAAGCTGGGCCTGTTTCGGTCCCTGGTACTGTCTGTGCTTAAAATACATGGAAAGTTTCTGCAAGAGTTACCAGAAATTTGCAAGTTTTGGTCAGCTCATGTCTTCGTCGAGTTAGAAGAATTTTATGGTCCGAAACAATATCAAATGAAGAGCT
Organism: Chloromyia formosa; assembly: GCA_964017055.1. Taxonomy (NCBI): domain Eukaryota; kingdom Metazoa; phylum Arthropoda; class Insecta; order Diptera; family Stratiomyidae; genus Chloromyia; species Chloromyia formosa. The sequence continues at coordinate 25,482,501 of OZ024815.1, read as the reverse complement.
AAGTCGGCGTACGGGGAAGATGCGAATCGGCGAATTGATACGCAGGCGAAAATGGCAGTCGATTGCGGAAGAGTGATAAATGCATCTCTTTGCATGCCATGAAATGGAACCCCATTTCCAACCAACGCCGACCAAGAGGGGGTCCTAAAATTACATGGCGTCGATCTGTGGCAAAGGAGTGTAGGGCGCTGGGTAAGTCTTTTGGAGAGTTGCGCCCCATTGAACAGAACAGAGTACGCTGGCGCGCAGGAGTAGTTGACGCGCTATGCCCCACTAGGGTTAAGGCAAAGTAGTAGTAACGAAACGTCAAGTAAGTCGTTTAGAGTAGTTGACGCTTATGAGCCACTAGCATTTTGTATTGAATGTTATAGGAGTACTTGGGTATAAATTGCAAGTAATTTAATGCAAGAGGGGAAGTAATTTTGTATTAAGTACTTTAAATAAATTAGGCACAATAGTCCAATTTTAGCCCAAGGCCTCGAAATGAGTTACCATCATCTCATTTACTCGATCGTGGCGGTGTATTTTTGTGCATAGGTGTGTGATCAGTAACACGCCCAACCGAGTTATTTACCTTAAATGGGAACTCATTTAACAGCTGAGTGGGCTCATAGACTGACACGTAAATCCTCTTCTTATCGAAAACTACTGCATTCAGTAAAAATCGAACTGGGGTCCAGTGCATAGAATAGAAGGCGAACGTACTAACCGTTCCGCCATCCAAACTACTAAGTACGACTAGTAAGTAATAAGTTTATTTTTAACTCTATTATGTGTTTACCAGCAGTTCTACAGTGAAATAACAAAGAAAATACTCAACTACTCAATTGCCCTAATATAATAATGGCGCGTGAACTGTTCCATGTTGCCCAGTTGACGTTTCGTTGGCATAAACTAGTTTCGGAGAATGCAGTTGCCAGCATGCACTTCCTGCTCCCCCATTTAGTCGCCTACCTGCGACAAGTCGAGAGATGCTGTGGCTTATTATTACGCCCCGCACCACAGGGGAAGACAACACAAACATCCATGGCCACGAACGTCGTCGTGGACAGAATTCGAACCCGAAACGCCGGTAGTCAGACATGAGACTGATGCCTCTACGCACTGAGCTACCGGTCGCCCGGTAGTCAGTCAAATATCGTCATCATCGTGGCTCAACAGCCCGACGTCGGGCCCTGGCCACCCGTCAGTCAATTATAATCTTCCTAAAAAAAAACCTAGAAATAATTTTTCCCTTAAACGCCAATTTTAAGAAAATTGCCTTCACTAGTAAATTGCACTATAGCCTTGAATTTTGAATGATTCCCAAGGTTTATACTTGTGATAAATGTATCAAAAACAGAAAACGTGAGAATGTAATTCATGATCTAATTTTAACCATTCTGCGAAAATTCGTTAATATTCCAAAAACCCGAAATAACAATGAACTATTCGTATTCCCATTCCGCGGAAATACTAACCGCTGCCAGCTATGTTAATTACAAAACGAAACACGCTTGGACACTTGGTGCGCTCTACAAAAGCAGAAGTCAAATTAAATCATTCCTTAGTTATATTATGGGAAAATTTGTGAATTAGTACCACGTATAATTTGATGAAAGTATGAGTGCAGTTAGTAGTGTAGTTGTAACGATTTCTGAAGTGTTAACAAATATTCGTTTCGGTTTCAATCTGTTTATAAATATTTTTTTGGAAACTATCTGCTTTATTCTCTCTAATATTTTTGGGACTTATATGGGTCTCAAGGATTTTAAAGATAAAAAGCTATTGCGGAAAACAAAACGCAATATTTTGCTTTTGGCGCGAGAAAATCTAATTATTGGGTTGTGGAAAAGTTCTGCGGTTTTTTGAACCAAAAATAAGACAACAATTTTTTATTCTTCAGAATGCATTTAATCAACCAAATATTGTCCGTTCATTTCAACAACCTTCTGCCAACGTTCTGGCAAGAGCATAATGCCACGTTCATAAAAGCGCTGTGGCTTCTTGCGAAAAAACTCATCAAGGTCATATTTGATGGCTTCCACAGATTCAAAGCGGTTTCCATCCAAATGGTTCCGAAGAGACCGGAAAAGGTGGTAATCCGACGGCGCAAGATCCGGTGAGTAAGGCGGGTGTTGCATTACTTTCCAGTCGAAGCTCTGTAGCTTTTGTTTCGTTTCCACAAAAGTATGGGGTCTGGCGTTGACGTGATGAAAAACGACCCCCTTTCTGTTAGCCAATTCCGGACGTTTTTCGGCTATTTCTCGTTGCAGATTTTCCAGCTGAGTGCAATACTTCCTCGAATCAATAGTTGGACCGCGTGGAAGAAGGTCGTAGTAGACTACACCCTTGTAATCCCACCAAATGCTAAGCATTTAGCATCATTTTCCATGATTTGGAAGTAAACTACTGCTGCTATTTTTGAACTGGGAAAGCATATTCCATATTTAATGAACTGGAAAAATCCCCACACCATAAACCCTTCAGATATCGGAGGGAATATTCGAAGGCATTCACTGTTGAGTGTTTCTCGAGTTCTCCGCCGCCCGGAGATTCTTGCGCCGTCGACCTGTTGCTTAAATATCGACACACGCAATGTTCCAAATCGTCTGAGTTCATATCACAGCCCATTTCAAACGTTTTTGTCTGTTTTTACATATACCCTTCGTCTGTCTGTCTGTCCGTCTGTCTGGTTCTATGTAAACTAGTCCCTCAGTTTTAAAGCTATCGAGCTGAAATTTTGCACAAAGGCTTCTTTCTATTGCACGCTGTAAATATGTCGGAACCAACGGAATCGGACCACTATGTCATATAGCTGCCATGGGAACGACCGGTTTTAAAATGAGTTTTCGTGCGAAAAAACTTTTTTATTTCTAGAGCTATCTTTTCCAAATTTCACAATAATCAATAGAATCACCAGCCAAAACATATTTCCGAATTTGGTTATTCGACTACTCTATCATATAGCTGTCATAGGAACGACTGTTCCAAAAGCAGATTTTTGTTAGGAAAACTTTTTTATTTTTGAAGATATTTTTAACAAATTTCATATTATTCCATCATATTGACTGCCAAATCAAGTCCCTAAATGTGGTTGAAATTGGCTCACTATTTCATATACCTCTCATACGAACAGTGAAATCGGAACAAGTTTTACTACTAATTTCAAAGTGGCAAATGCACCATAAGTTACTACCCTTCGCGTGAAGGGTATCACACCTTCGGCAAGCTAGCGCTTCACAATTGCTGGCCAGCACATTGTGATTATTTTCCTGTTTTAGAAACGGCATGCTGGCTGTCTCATTTGTCAAATGCCATGTTCAGTTTGGCATTTGACAGAAAACTAGAAATTTCTTACTTTGATGAGTCCCAGGTGACACACAAGATACGGTATCAACTTTCTTTCCCACAATAAGGTTCAACAATTACGTTAAAAACACGATTATCACCCATAAACAACACAACCGAGGCTAGAATCGAATTTTAAGAATTGTCGCAAATGTCGCTGAGCAAGAAAAGCGAGAAAATTTTATGCTGACCAAAAGTGAAAGCGCTTACCCTCAGCGCTTAGCTCAGCGCACGGGTTTCTACGACAAATCATCATGCAGCACTAATCGTAATCGCTTCTAGGTGCTGACTCAGCGCTGGCGTTTTAGGAACGCAGTCAATGCACTTAAGCCAGCAATAATAAGCTTTTTTCTCGCCAAACTTGATGAGATTTGCAAGTCTGCTGCTTATTAAGCTATTATCACCAACTAAGTGAACTTATTTCAAAACTTTTCACTATTTCTAGACAATGTTTGTGTACTTTGTTATAACCTGGGCCCTATTGCACCAACCACTTATCAATTATCACTGGCCACGTTTAGACCGTGAAACTAAAACGATTTAACTAAATCATTTTAGTGTTAGTACTTGTTGGTGGAGTGTTTATACCGACCATACGGAGAGGTACTTCTTCTTCTTCATTCTCCGTTGACAGCACAGATAAATTTTACAAATATAAATTTTACGACAGAAAAAGACTTTTTCTTGCCCGTGATCACGCACTGCTTTCCTGAAATTGCAAACAAAGCAAACGCCGAATAAAAAAACGACAACAAAGGAAACGTCAACCACCGAATCAACATTAGCGATGACAGCGACATAGTCCCAATTTTTTTAGTCCAGTTCCGCATCGCAAGTAGAGATAAGCCAAGTCCAAAACTAACTAAATCGATACGTTTATATCGTCGAGAGTTAGATCGATTTAGTTAGATCTCGAAGATAGTCCCGCGGTCTAAACGTAGTGACTTATCAACTTATCAAATTTTATGCTAAATTTCTGTTGCACCAAACAGAGAAACTCAAATAATGTTTGATAAGCAAAAAAACACTTATCAATTTACTTTTCGAAAATTTGCTTAAATGTAAGTGATAAGTGGTTGGTGCAATAGGGCCCCAGAGCCAATAAAACATCGTCACTATAACTACTTCCAAGAATTTTCACGAAAAAGGGAATAAAATATTGCTTGTATTCACCTCTTATCCGCGCCATCTTCATACTGACAAGCTCGGAGTGCAGTGGGAGTTTTGTTTCGAACGAACATGGCCACCAAACTCGTCAAAAAAGGTGGTGGATATAAATTTCTACTTTACAAATTTATAACAATTAAATCGCTTGTCTGATTTCTACAAAATAAATTTTATATTTTAGAATATCGTGTTATCTGCGATTGACTTTTTATATGAGCTAAGTATCTAGTGTAATTTTAAAGATAGTGTGAGCTAGGCAATTAAAAAAAAAAGGTTAAATACTTGGCAACTAAAGCGTAAAGAATTTGAGAAAAATTTCCTTACTAATTTTTACTGAAAATTGCATGGGGAGATCACGAGGTGCGTTTATACGCCAATTTCCGGACACCCTGTATACTGTATACAGACTTCAGGATCAGTAACGTTTGAATTTTAAAATCTTCATTGGACCAGTATCATATTGAATATGGATTTTGAATACTTATACCAATACCGATAACTAAGAAGTAAATATTATTGTGTAAATTGATAAGTTATACATACATACATACGTATAACGATATCAATTATATGCTGGTGTTACAGTATACTCATACCACTTAAAATTAAAGCTAAAATAAGCGGCTCAGCGTATTACGTACGTACGAGTATTCATAATATACCTTAAATACGAGTATAAGCGGATATGCGACGGTTTTCTTAGCTCTCCATTCAAGCAACCAATACGTAAAACCATTTGGTGATGATTGTTTTAATTACGATAATAGTTTTAAAATTGCCCGAAGTTTTATCTTTGCGTTCAATGTTTACTGATGAAGATCCGTTCAATGTACTTAAAAAAATAATTTTATTTACCAATATTAATACATCCCATTACAGTATTAGCACGGAGATTTCGTATATAATCTGTAAATGGTATTGCTAATTAAAATATGTATGGGATCGCCCACATTACATCGAGTTTCGCATCAATTAAAAGAATTAGTCATCGAATCTGCGCTTGAGATTTTTAATTACTGGAATTGCACTATTGTAAATTGTTGAATCGATATTGCCGTCACACATAAAATTAGATTAGCCGTGTTTCTTTGTGCCAGAACAGAACAACTATATCTGCATAACACTAACAACATTAAACGCATTCTTTTGCAATTATCCAGGTCGAGTGTAGTTTAGGCAAATTCATTGCACAAAAAAAAAACGATTGTATCTGACCACTGGCTTCTTAATATAGTACACAGGCCCATGCCCAACTGTAGAAAACAAGCACATATAAATTCTGCCTTCGTTGTCTACGTCACTGAGAATATTTGTATAAAGAATAGGCAGTGGTACTACCACTGCAAAGTGCAAACACCTTGCGTACAAACGCACACAACACATTTTCTTCGCGCACATATTGTTTTATCGGATAACTAGATACAATTGAACTAGTAGGTAACCACTGAATTAATACTGAGCGCGGAAAACGAAAACTAAACACAAAACACACGAGAACCCGACTCGCCGCCATCAGAAAATTTATGTTCTATCCAGGTTAGATCCTGCCACAGATAAACCACCGGGGTAGAACGCTAACCAATACAGGTTAATGTTGTTGGTGTAGTGCGTGTTATTGTACTGACCTGTATAGGTTAAGATTCGCTAAAGAACCCGCCTATTATCTCCAATAGTTCTTGATGAACAGCTGCTGAAAAAGAAGTTATGTAGGCGACTTTTTAGGTAGAAGTATTCGGAATTCATTGCAGCCAATACAGTTTACTATTATACAGTTTAAGTCGATAACACATTTTATTTCCTGGTGTTAACATAGATATGATATTTTAAACCGGCGCCCCGGAAACTATTTTAAAAGTACCCCCTATTCTGTGTCGTTTCTTTGCTGCTAATCCTTCAGCACAGGAAGTGACGAAGCTTTCTATATTATGTATATACATACATGTAACATAGAAAAGTCGTTAATCCCGCGACGTTCCCTTGACAGTGGCTTAGCTGGGCCATTTTTCGCCTGGATCAAAAGAAAGTGCTCATTTAACCCCACAGACTGAAACGCTGAATACCGATATTATTAGGGCGACCGGTAGCTCAGTGCGTAGAGGTATCAGTCTCAGCGTTTCGGATTCAAATCCCGTCCGCGCCGTTCGTGGCCATGGATATTTGTGTTGCCTTCTCCTGTGGTTTGGGGCGTAATAATAAACCACAGCATCTCCCGACTTGCCGCAGGTAGGCGGCTAAATAGGGGAGCAGGAGGTGCATGCTGGCAACTGCATTGCACAGTTGATGTCCTATGCCCCACAAGAGGTTAGGACAATTGCACGAATTTGATATATGTATGTTTCTTAAAAAAATACTCACTATACCTGTTTTAGTTGCATGCTGCGAAAGATTGTTCTCTCTAATTGCCTTGACCCCTCCAGGGGCATGGGCGCGTCAACATCTCTAGCATTTCTATGCCGTGTTGACGTTTCAATAGCATATCTACTTTTCGGAAGTGCAGTTGCTAGCATGCATCTCCTATCCGCGCCGTCTTTATACTGACAAGCCCGGAGCACTATGAGAGTTCTATTAGTACTCACAGGCAGTTTTTTATCGCGCCGAGATTTGATTTCCGAGCTCTAGATTAGCAACGTAGAGCGGTGACCGAACGATCACGGCCACCGAGCGCGAAAGATTGTTCAGTGAGCTCAAATTTATTAAAATCCTACTTGACATCAACGATGAGTCAACACATGTTATCAAATCTTGAGATTCTCTCGATAGAAAGTGAAGCTGCAACCACTTTTCTGTTATTTTTATATTGAGGATATAAATATTAACTAATTCGGAACGATTAAAACGAGAAAAGTGAAATTTCAGGATTATGTTGATTATTAACACGGCCATTGTCTTAGTATGAATTTTATTCAACATGCTGCTTATCTGCGGTTGGGAATTTAACCCATGATTACCTTTACTTTGCAAGGCTTTCGATGCTTTAATTGTCTTCATCATGATTCAAGAATGGAATGGAAAGAAGTGTGCAACTTGTTCGTTCACTCTGCGCATGTCGTCACAGTTTTACATGTTCGAAAGCTTTCAATGCATTTTGTTTGAGATCACATACTTTTAGAAAGAAAAACGCTTACAAATCTAAAGTTTTAATCCGATTTGTAAATTTTGTATATTGGACCTCCCGAACAAGAGGAAGGTTTTTATTATCATTTTGTGACAATCGATTTTGGCTACACTGCTGAATCGAAATCCGACTTTGAGTAGTGCATTGGACGCAGAATTCAACACTCTTTAGTTTACACCCTAATAAATTTTTCGATCCGAAGCACCGTTTAGAAGTTATAAGAAAAATGTTAAAAAAGTTTCAATTTTCTCAGATTTTTACCTGCCAAGAGTTAACCTCAGCTTATGCGACTGTGCAAACACAGTTTCTATGTATTCAGAATCTATAGAAGGGATTGCAATTATTTCCAGATATTTTCCAATTATTTCCTATAAGATCCCCAAATTGATTCGATTTTACTGGCCTGTCTTTGCAACGGTTCGGTTTATCAATCAATTTCATTGCCAGAGGCAGTTGTACTTATTCGTTCTCGACTGTACGTGAATACGTTCGGGCGGGAGTCGAACCTGCTACCTGCTATCGCGACCGATTAATTTTTTGCTAATAATAACATAAATAGTAGAGTTTAACTACAAAATATAGTTGTGAAGGATGAAGCATAAAATTCAGGAGGCTCTTCCTTACGATGCATTCTATACTCATTGTTCTTACTAATACTGACTAATTGCTATTGTTGCTGGTTTTTCAACAAACCCCTACAATGGCATTGGAACTCAACAAAGTACAGAAATTTCTAATACAGATAGAGTATGACAAGAGTCGATTTTTTTATTTCTTGCTGACATGACGTTAAACCAACAATTTAATTTCATGGAATCAACAAGCTAAACGTATCTCAAATTAAATTTTGTAAAGTATATTGAGACTGAGTATTTGTAAAGTGTTAGTACCCTTGTTATTGTATCTTTCTTATCTACCCTACTTTGCATTGCTCATAGGATAGGTGTAGGTAGAGTGTTGTTAGTGGGTAGCTTTTTAAAAAATAAAAAAAGCCTTCAACGGCTCTTTTCAGATTTGATAAGGAACGGCAGCTGGGAAAATACAATATATTGACATATTTCTAATAATTCAATATTACTAATGTTGGTTTTTAGGGGAGAATTGGTTGGGTTGCTTATTACGAATCTGAAGCCAAAATTTCATAAAATAACAACTGTCGAACTTTATCAAGCAGCGCCAAGCGTAACTGCCGAGTTGCTGCACCCACTTGCTGATAAAGCGTGAGACGTGAGACCTTTCCCATTGAGTGGAAGCATGGGTTGATCATCAAACTTCTGAGGAAGGGTAGCCTTACAGACTGTAATAATTAGAGAGGCATTTGTGTGCTTCCTGGCGTAATAGCTAAAATCTGGAAAGACTGAAGGCTCACTTAGAAAGCAGAATTGATGAAGAGCAGGCTGGTTTTCAAATCGGATTCTCCTGTGTCGATCACATTAACACCTTGCGAATCATCATCGAGCAGTGCGCTGAGTACGATTTTCTCATTGCTTTTCATCGATTTCGAGAAGGCTTTCGATAGTGTGCACCGGGATTCTATATGGGCGGCCTTGCGCAGGAGAGGCAGTTGTTCGTGGGTAGCTTCTTAGCCCGCCATTGCAAAAAAGAAATCTACACCTATTGCTATTATTATTAACGGGCAGTCTGCGAAGAAGATGGATAACTTTGTCTACCTGGGTAGCATTCTTGCCGAAAATAGTGGTACGGAGCAAGACATCGCTCGTCGAATCAACCAGACTAAATGCGCATACGGCATGCTCTCCAAAATCTGGCAGCATCATTTACTCTGACATACTAAATTTAAGCCTGTCCTTCCGTCTCCCGGATCATTGTAGTGTTCTCCAGGCGGAAGTTGCTGCAATTCTGCAGGCTCTTACCTGGGGCGGCAAGCCATAGCTTGTAGGAATATTGCAATTTACTCGGATAGTCAAGCTGCGATTAGATCCCTGCAATGCTTACATCCAAGATTGTAGTAGACTGTCGTTCAACCTTCAAAACGATGGGGGAGTTCTTCAATTTTATCCTATGCTGGATTCCAGGCCATAGTGGCTTTGGTGGTAACTGCCACGCTGATGAGCTTGCTAGGCAGGGGATTCTGAGCAAGGCCCCGCAACTGCATAATTGCATATTAATGCCCATCAGGGCATGCAAATCCTTTTTAAAATCTGAGGCCATTAGGAGGGCAAATGACAGGTGGTCAAGCAGTAATACGTGCCTCGCGACCAGGTCTTTGTGGCTTGAAATGGACCCTATCCGCTCCTCCCACCTTCTGTCTCTGAGGAGGCGGCACATCAGCTCTGTCGGAGGGGTGATCACCGGTCACTGCCTTATTGGTGAGCACGCCAGGAGACTGCGTCTTCCTTTCAATGACTTCTGCAGAAGCTGTGGAGATATTGACGCGGAAGAAAGCTGCTACCACCTTCTCTGTGCTTGTCCGGCCTTGGCGGTCAAGAGGAGATCCTCTCTTGGCTACTATTTTTTCCAGGAGCTTGAGGAATTGAGGACTCCCAGTATTGGCCGTCTGCTTCACTTTATTACTAGCTCAGGCTGGTTCAAGAACTAGTATGGTTAGGTTGTTGGATCTCCAGGGTATCACAATGGACCAATTTTATGGTCTAAGTGTGCTGTGTTCTGTGTATTCCACGGCAGCCTCTTTTACCTACCTACATACCTATCTGTCTCAGCATCAAGACCAACCTGGGCCTGTTTCGCTCCCTGGTACTATCTGTGCTTTTGTATGAGAGCAGCACATAGAAAGTTACCGTAAGAGTTACCAGAAAGCTGGAAGTTTTCGTCAACTCATGTCTTCGTCGAATTCTAAGAATTTTCTGCCCCGAAACAATATCAAATGAAGAGCTAAGTCGGCATACGGGCCATATGCCAATCGACGAATTGATACGAAGGCGAAAATGGCGGTGGATAGGTTCAACATTCCGGAAGGATGGTAACTGCATTGCTTTACATGCCATGAAATGGAACCCAATTTCCAACCAAGGCCGACCAAGAGGGTGTCCTAAAATAATATGGCGTTGATCTGTGGCAAAAGAGTGTAAGGCGCTCGGTAAGTCATTTGGAAAGTTGCGCCCCATTGTCCAGAATAGTGTGCAGGTGTGGTTGACGTGCTATGCCCCACTAGGGGTTAAGGCAAAGTAGAATGTATTTTAGAACATATTGTACAATTCGTTGCAAATTTTTCTATGGCTTCCAGCCACAGTTTATGCAAATTGCAAGAATGAATAGCTCGTTCGACGTTCGAGCGATTCGGATGCCAATGAAACTAGTATACACGTAAAAGTGGTAATTGGTGTAGTGTTTAGGCTAATCCATTGTTTATACTTGTATCGTTGATCATCCGCTTTTAAAGTTTAATTCCCACAACATCATAGTATATAAGTTCCTATTTATATTTGATTGGTATATAGCATCTATGTTACTGAAAACCGCATTTATCTTAAACCTCTAATTGGGTCCATCATTAGATAATGATATTAAATACCTTGCTAACATCTGAGAATACTTTTTTGTTGTGTGATTCGATGGTGCTTGAAAGTATGCATTGGTTACTATTGTATTAATACAATGCAATTAATTGCTAAGGTATCATTTCAAAAGCAACTATGTCCATACATACAATAGTTATAAAACTAAGTTCCCAGATCATTTTGATGTGTACATACATCGTTTCTTGGACGATCGATGAGTCTAACCATACCAATAAGGATAGGAACGTAACGTACTTTAAAAAGTGGAACGGAACATCAAAGTCGTGACGATTTTTTTTATTGTTTCATGAGAGCTCATGCGGATTTTCATTAACGTGTTTCCCTAAATATATTTGGGCGCAGAACACTTAAATCGTATGTTCTAAACACTTGAAATAAAGACTTTGAAAACGACCACAGGTTTTGACTCCAACAAGTCGTGGTATACTTGAAGTGTTTCGATTTTGTATGAAGGGTTTTGTAATACTATCTGATCAATTAAATAGAATTAGATTCATGTTTATTTAGAATCCGGAGCATCATCTAGTGAATCGGTTAAAACTTATGATATAGTCGTTACAAATGATAAGATTTGCCAGTAAAACGAAACATAGGTCTATTTGTTGGTTGATTTAATCACTCGTTGACGAAATATAGGTTGTATAAGTGTATAGTATTCTAGAGATACCAACATATGTATTACGAAACGTATTAAAAATTATTGTTATGCGCTGTTTCGAAAACACTTCATTTTATTCAGTAGAAGATCTCAAGGGAAACCCTTTCCAAAAACTAGAGTGTTCTGCTAGATGCTATTTAGCCATGGCCATATTCCCTAATAGAGCAAATAGGTCTCAACGTACTCCGGATATAGACGACAATGCGTCTGGCTAGACAAACCGTATTAAGATGAAATCTCCCTCAATTTCCTGATGGCCTGATAGCCTACAAGTAGCCTCCTGTGGGAAGTATCTTCATTGCTGAAGTGTCTAATCTAATTAACTCCTCCGATTGTCGCAGCCCGGGAAGGTTGTCCCAGTATTAATGTCGTTTCGTTGTGGATCATTCCTTTATAGTTTTCTTTTGAAGATGAGCCTTACCTAGCGAGTTCATCTGCTGCGTCATCTACATATATAATAATTTAACTCAATAGTTTTCGTCATCAGACATTGGAAAAATTCACGACACTCTTTCACCAGCCTTAAGGAGAGCTTACGTGAAAAGAAAGCCTTTCTGGTATTCGGCAATGTGTGCCAACACCACAGCAGAGCAACGCAAAGCCACAGAGTGGTATGAAACGGCAAGGAGGAAGAGGCAATGTGTGCGCCGGGAAGTTTCTTTTCCAGAATTTGGGGCAGACCTCAATAGCGTGTATCTCGGTTTGAAAAACGCTGGGCCAGGTACCCATAGCGACTGAAATCCTGGTGTCGGACCCAAAAACGCCAGCACTAACTCTCTGTTCAGTCTTAGACCCATCGGTTATTTTGGCAGGGATTCCAAATTTTCCATTCCATGCGTTTTGGCATGAGGGCTAAGAATTTATTGCCGGAGTATAACTCCAGATCATATAATCGGATCTTAGACAGATCTGTATGCCAGGAAGTTGTTTTAGAATACTCATGTCACTACCGCATACGCCAGAATTTAGATGTATCCTATGATCAATGAGAGCTGCTGTTTCTTTAATGAAGATATGCAGTGGTGTCAGTGGAATTATCGCCTCCAGATCAGGCGTGTGCGTATACGTTGTATGCATAGCCCGTCATCCCGAGACATGTAAGGCTTTGTAACTTGTTGCACTTCAGTGTGGTTGAGCTCCGTTGTGGCTTAGGCCATGCATACCATCACACTATCTTCGGTGTAAGCCCCATGTGCCTGCAAGGAAGCTTTTGAAATCCCACATTATATGTGCGGGTGTTGCTAGCATACATATCCTGTCCATCTAGTCTCATTCTGCGACAAGCCGGGGGAGGTTGTGGGTTATTCTTACGCCTCACACCACAGGCACAGGGAGAAGACAGCACACATAACACTGATTGAAAAAACTGCAAGCCAACAACTCAAAACACCACTTACGCCATGGTCAGAACAGTCCACGACCTGACGATTAGCCACATACTCACATTTCGTTATCGTCCGTCCATTGTCAGTCCGAAGTTTAGTTTAGAGCAGTCGAAAGATCCCTGGTCTAATCTTTTGCTTTTCAAACAAAGACTAATCAGTCTAGTCTCACACCACAGAGCGAGGCGATAAATATTTTAATTCTGGCCGATAAATGGCCATGCAACTCATTGTATGGCAATGAATTATCAAACATTGAATTTCTACGTCAGTCTCAACATTCACATACGGCTGATGCATCGTATTTCAATTCAAAATTACAATATTAATTTAAAATTTCAAAAACTTCGTATTATCACTAGCTTAATGTTTTTCCCATTTAAATACGCGAATACCAAACAGTTATAGCTGCCAAAATAGAAAATCTTAGCAGCCGATGTCAACTTTTGAGTTTATCGCTTCGTTAAACTGGACAGGTTATCTAGTTAATACTACCAGATGTGAAAGTGCCAGCACTGTAATCAAACCTATTTGAAGTGAATATTGCAGAACCCTAATACTCAATTCTTGAATTGGCTGCTTGAATATTGTCAACATAAGCATGTAGCATCCCATGAGTGAGTGAGTATATTGAATCAAATTACACTTGAAAACAATAAATATGGTGAAGAATATGCTTACGTAATAGTATGAGACAAAAGTGTTCAAACCGAATAATGTTTGTATCTCGTATTTACACTCTGGGTAATTTGACCCCTGCGTGCTCGACCACTATAATGAGACTGGTTTCACCGCGAAACTCTAATGGCTGCGGCTTCACAAAGGGTCGTGGATACTAGTGTTGGGTTTTAGATTTCTAAGGTGCAGATTAAATAGAACATCAACTGTCTAAAAAAAAATGTTTATGAATCATGTAAGGAGACGTGATTGCTTTTTTTTACCACAATAGGAAGTTGAAAAAAGTAGGCGCTCTACTTTGTACTCCAGTTTTGTAAGTGCAAGGTTTACAATATGCAGTTACTTACTACATTGCGTTATCCTGGAGAAATCTGACTGTTCCATGTGGGCCAGTTGACGTTTTGTCGGCATAAACTGGTTTCGGAGAAGGCAGTTGCCAGCATGCATCTCCTGCACATTCATGACCACGAACGTCGTTGTGGACGGAATTCGAACCCGAAACGCCGGTAGTCAAATATGAGTTTGATGCCTCAACCAACAGACTGCGATACAGGTCAACCCCAATGCACTTTTAAAACTTAACCTAAGCACTTGACCCGGCACGTTTCTTCGCACGCTGCTTAACCTGCACATGGCACTGGAGTACAAAAAACAAATATAATAAAAATATGAAATCATATTTACGTGATTAGTTGTTCAAACACACTTGTCTATTTCAAATGCGAACAAGTGAACTTGTGCAGTGTGTATACTCGTAAAAGATAATTATCAAAAATCTAATAAAATGTCCATATTTATTTGGAAACAAGAATATGCTGATGTTAGTATGAAGATTTTTACGTTCCTTTTTCTTCTGACAATTCTTATTTTCCTAAGCAAGTATATTAACATCTGACTAAAATTTTACACTTTGTACTTGTTAAACGTTATCTTGATTTATTTCGAATCGAAGGAGTTGTCTAGGATTTAAAAAGCTTGACAACTTTTGAGTGTGGCTAGCCTATTCAATAAAATCCTATTCGTGAAAAAATCGAATGTCGCCGTTTCGCTGTTTCGTTTTCGGGAAAGGCTTATCCGAGAAAATATCGAATAGCGCCGAATCGAAGAGGGCGCTGGGTTGGGCCTAATTTCCACCTGAATTATAAGCGCCTCAGAGCTGGCTACTGCATGCAAGCGCACCGCTTTGAATTTGAAGTTTCTTTTCTTTTCGCCGAAATTCTTTACTATCAATTTGGTAACATTGGTTTAGTGCTCCAATCTTCAGTGAGGCGAATCTGAAGTACAAAGTTTTGAAATATTCGTTAGCAAAGGTTCAGAAATTGGTCGCAAGTGAATGATTTTAAATTATTTACAGATTAAATCCAAACATTTTTTTATTAAATATTTTGTGGAGCCTCCCTAAAAAATATATACAGTAAAATCTCGATAAATCGAAAAGATTATTTCACATTATCGGGATTTTCAAAGTAGCAGGATTCCAAATTATCGGTTATCAAATTCAATTTAGCGGGGTAAAAGAAATTTATTTTATTATAGTAAATAAAATTAAAATTCGAGTAAATTCATAATACATATTATGCATACATTATGTGTATTATTATTTCGAGGCGACCGGTAGCTCAGTGCTTAGGCTCGTCAGTCTCATGTCTGACTAGGGTCGTTACGGGTTCAAGTCCAGTCCACGGCATTCGTGGCCGTGTGGTGTCTTCCTCCTGTGATGCGGGGCAATAATAAGCTACAACATCTCCCGACTTGACATTCCTAGTAGACCAGGAACATTCCTAGTAGACCAGGTGACGCATAGTGGTTCGCGTCTTTGACCAATAGGGGGTTTTAAATTAATAACTCCGCACTCCCCTTGCATGGGCTCCGCTCGCTACGCGAGCTTCGCAGCTTAAGAGGTTGCGACCCCCAGCACACTGCCCTAGTACGCTCGCTTCATACGCTCAGTAGTAAAACCACTATTATCCACCATGCGTCGCGTCGCCCGCTGAATAGGAATATAATATACTTTAAATTCTAAAACGTACCATACACACACCGATCGATCGGCCGATCCGTCGCCCGAAATCAATATCGGCCGACGGATCGGCCTGTGTATGTGGAAATCGCACCGATGTTTTAGTGCGATTTTCGTGCGATCCGTCGGTGACGATCGATTGGATAGTGTATGTGATTATCGCAAGTGAATGTCAAATTACCAAATTATTAAATAATGAAATTTGAAGGATTCTAATGATTTAAATGGCACTACAATTAAAGTATCAAATATGTGGTATACGAAAATACCACACAAATCCAAATAGTTAACAAAAATTAATCTAGGTTGCATTGGGAGTGAATCAGAACCTATTTTTTGACTTGTCATTCGTCATCGCATCGCATCGCACGAAAATCGTACAGTGTGTGTGCAGTGCAGATCGGCAGATATTTTGTGGCGATCCATCGGCGGATTGATCGGACGACGGATCGGATAATGTATGGCGGCTATAATAAATCTTCAAATACAATCTAACGAATTTTATTTAGATAGCAGAATCATGTTGTTTTCTTGTTATTTTACAAGTATTTAATCCAATGTTGACAATAGGTGCGTTTTTTGCGTAACCCTGTAGGGTACCTGCCCTGGTTGCGCAAAAAAAAACGCTCTAGGGTAGCATCCAGATTAAATTCCGAATCATCAAGTTGTCTACCCTGATGCCTGATGTCAAGTCGTGCGCCTCATTTGTGGTGAAAATAAATTACAAATTCGGATCGTTTGATTATCGGATGGTTTATTTATTGCGACAGCGGACGTTTATAAACTCGGTACCGCTCTAACTTAACAAACGTCATTCATACGTGTTCTTTATCAGTGACAGTCACAAGTGTAGTAGCTCTATCCCGCGTTGCGATCCCCAGCAAATTTGTATCTTTTTTCTCCGTTTTTATATTTTTCTATTGATTTTTTTAGTAATCCTATTGAAAATATGCTATTTAGTAATAGGAATGGACCTATCAGAGCAAGACGTAATATTAGTTTACTAATGAACTTGGCTGATTGGCAAAAACACAAGCGTGCCAAGATCAACATATTAGATTCCACACGACACTAAGGCCATCTATGTGTCATGCATGTGGAAGTTATTGGGGGTTATCGTGTGTAGGGTAGCCAGCCTACTAAGCTATCCAGGTTAATGCTATTGGTGTAACGCGTGTGCTATTTTACCCTACACCCAATAAATTCCTAAAAAACACGCCTAATGTTGTTAATATATTGCGTATAATGCTGGTCTGCTCTGGTACAACGAAACGCGACTAATTGTATCACATACATATGTATATGTATAATTAGAATGAGGTAAGGATCTAAAAGGTTGATTTCTCCCTGAATCAAGTGTGAGCACTGGGTTCCATTTTAGCCACGCAAATAAGGTATGTGCACCTCAACTCAATGGAAATATCTTTCATCAGAAACTCAGTGACTTATCGCTAATATCTTCTCCTGCTCCAGTGCCGATCTTAATGATTTGTAATTGAAGAATGCGAAACGATCCTGTAAATATCTGTAATATCATTTGTATACAATACACCAACCCATAATTTATGTCCATTGTAACTCGACAAAGTAAAAGAAAAGCCGAGCGCTGGTACAGTGAAATATGGACTGTCGGAACTTCCAGATTAACCGCAAACAAAAATGGCAATTAAAAATTAACGTACACACCATGTGTATCCAAAAATAATTACATACTGACTGCCGTCTGGATTATTATCCGATGTGTGCATAGATTGGCGACCAAGACTCCAGGGAAGAAGATTGTTGTTAGTGTTTACATGATTTGTATGCATACAGAAGTCGTTAGTAAATCCGGCTGTTTATCGCAAAGTCCGACAACAAAAACATACAAAGTCGCTTACTGTACTGAATTTGTCATCATCTTATTTGAGAATACATTTTCAAAGTGCGCGCGGCTTTTTTATCAAATGTTGATATGAATTTTGTGTGTATTTTATATGTATAATACTTGTAACTATAATATAACTTCAGTAAGAATTTGACCGTCTAGAAAAATACAGTGGCGGATATCACTAGAAGAATGCTGCGCCTGCCATTTATCATCGAAAGGCCAATTAACTGAAGAGGATGCAGACTAAGATATTTCGTTGATTGATATTAATTAATATACATACATAAGTGGTTTCTTTACTTTTGGTGAAAGATTGCCATTATCTAAAATGCAGAAAAGTGTCCGGGATTTTATGAACATAATTTCCTGCTTGTCGAGAATTTCATGTCTACAGAATTTACATACATACGAGTATAGCCCAGGAGGCTTATTTGGAGGGTCTAGATAGAAATGTCGATACCACAAAAATGAACTCTGGGGTTTTGTTTGGGCTAGTTAGGAGGTAAAGTCCCCGGACCTCTGAGGTGTGGGAAAGGAAGGGGGGACGAAGAAGGTGCCATTTTTCGTTTTTTTTTCGTATATATCTGAAAACCATTCGTCGTGGCAAAAAAAAAAATCATACGACAAAATTAAAGAGCACTCAATTCCCTTATGTGTCTCACATAATTTGTTCGTATCTTTTATAGTTTAAGAGATACATAGATGCTTATCAAATTGGCACAATTTGTCTCAGGTTTGTCCAAGTATTTTTTCCTTTTACCTTGTTTGCCATTCATTGCAAATGATATAGAGCTGAAATTTTGTACAAAGCCTTCTTTCTATTGTATACTATATGGAACCAACGGAATCAGACCACTATGTCATATAGCTGTCATAGGACCGACCGAACGAAAAGTAAGTTTTTGTTAGAAAAACTTTTTTACATCTAAATGTTACCGATTTTCAAATTAAACATATCTATCGACAAACCATATACCCCAATTTGGTTGAAATTTACTCACTATTTCATGTACCTGCCATAGGAACAGTGGAATCCGAATAAGCTTTACTTCTAATTTCAAAGTGGCAAATGCAGAATGGATCAAAATTATCGCACACGTTTTTTTTTATATAAGAAGCCAGCGTATTTGAAAGTATTCAAGGCATGATAGCCGAAGATTTGTTTTAGGTTACTCTTTATACAATACATTGATTTTTTAAGTCAATAAAACTGTACGAAGACTTTATTGATACAATACGATATCAGAAACTTTAAGGGTCATTAAGGTTTAAAACTTTGTCAAAGTCTGGCAAAAGATTTGGTATTCTGGGCAAATTTAAATGAAGACATTTATAAGAAGGTAAGCAACTGTAAATAATGTCTTCGAGTCAGAAATGCTCAGCCCCTTCTATGGAAAAAAGTTGGAATGTAATATTTGAGCCGAACAAGATTATTTATATACTGGTAGTCGATTGCTATTCAAAATAAGTAGAGGTCGGATGTCTACACTACGGCTACACTAGTAAACATGTCATTCAAAAGTTAACGACTATTTCTGCCCGCAATAGGACACCCAAAAATAATAATGTCATAATGAACATCCATTCAATTTGAAACAGTTTAACGACTTTGCATTAGCTAGAGCATTAATAATAAAACGTCCAGTCCGTATACGAGTATGTCTCGAATGGAACGATCACTTCCCCCAATGAAAAAATGAGGAAAAAAAATGAGAAAATCATAAGAGGATATCTGATATCTGATTCATACATTGATTTATTACACTATCCAAACGAGAATCTTCCATCTCCAGTTGAAACAAAAAATTAGAAAAGTGCCAGCCTGTCTAGACGGATAAAAAAAAAAATATCAGAAAAATGTACAAAATAAAAAAAACAGCTATAATAACTTTCACGCTTCGCGAACTATAGTGAATTTGCCACTTTGAAATTAGTAGTAAAACTTGTTCCAATTTCACTGTTCCTATGAAAGGTATATGAAATAGTGGGCCAATTTCAACCAAATTTAGAAACGTGGTTTGGCAGTCAATATGATTGAATAATATGAAATTTGGTAAAGATATCTTCATAAATAAAAAAGTTTTCCTAACAAAAACTTGCTTTTGGAATGGTCGTTCCTATGACAGCTATATGATAAAGTAGTCCAAATTCAACCAAATTGAACCACAAATTCGGGAATGTGATAAAGATACTATTGATTAGTGTGAAATTTGAAAAAGATATCTTTAGAAATAAAAAAAAAAAATTTCACAAAGACGAATTTTTGGACCGGTCATTCCTATGGCAGCCATATGACGTAGTGGTCCGATTCCATATATATAGCGTGCAATAGAAAGAAGGCTTTTTACAAAATTTCAGCCTGATAGCTTTAAAACTGAGGGAGTAGTTTGCATAGAACCAGACGGACAAATGGACAGACGGACAAAGCTTAATCGACTCGTCTCACTTATCATACTGACCAAGAATAAGAATATATATAGTTTATATGGTCGGAGATGCTTCCTTCTGTGCGTTGCAAACTTCATGATAAAGTTAATATACCCTATCAAATCCGTGAAGGGTATAAAAAACAAGCACAATATTTCAATAGGACTACAAAGTCCCTTGAACATTTGAAACCTAGAAGAGATACATATTGTAATGTTTCCTCTGCTGAGCGAAACCACGAAACTAGGTTCTTTAGATATTCTTGTGCTGAATAATGAAACACTTCGATTGAAAAACACACACACTTTATTTACAAAACGAACTACACACGCGGACTAACAACAAACGTTAAAACTAGCAATAACAACAACGACGGCACTACTTTCCGATCCCGCTTTATATCGATCCAACCGCCACTGAGTGTCGAGTCTGACTCCACTCCGTACACGCAACAATATTAAAAAAAAACCTTCTGGACTACTGGAACTATGTAAAATAAAAGTAACATTATAACCTGACCCGAGATCTTACATAGTTCGTGTTTAACACCTTTAAGGTTCTAATACATGGGACGCGTATACGCGATCGCGTAATTTTTACCCGAATCGCGTAAACGCGACTAGTATTTACACGTAAGTCGGGTTTACGCTAACAAAAAGTCAGAAACGGGTATCGAAACGAATTATTGACGTGGAAATAATGCACACGTCCGTCGTTGTGTTCACACGAGGTGCGTTTACGATTCGACAGCATATGTGCGAGTACTGAAATAATCTTACTTGTGTTTGTTTGTTGGATTCGTCAACTCATCAACGGCAGATGAGTGCCCGTCGGGACCCGTCGTCAGTTAACAAGTTACGCGTTATCGTAAACCTGTTTGCTGTTTACACGGGACGGGTATCGTAGATTTAACGCGCCCGACAGGTTTATGCGTCACGTGTATTATAACCTTTAGACGGAATAGGAAACGTATCATGACCCCGTCAAATCATAGAGAAAAACATGCTGTCGAGTGACAAAAATAACCGGTCTTCATCTGGGCCACAGAAGAGAGAATTAGAAGGAAATGAAAAAGAGCGAGAGAAATGAAGTAATTCGGCACAAGTGTAGAAGTAGGAAGGGAGATGGGAATTTTACATCTCATGTTCTTCTATATGGACCGTGCGGGTGTTCCGCGGCAGAGAGAGAAAATGGAATGTTATTGTTCACAAAGGAGAAGTATGAGTAGGGATGACATCTCATGTGCTTCCTGTGCTTCTATATGAACTGCGCGGGTGTTGGGCAGTGGAGGGCGTGTGTCTCTCTGTTTACTTTTTACTAGTTCGTATGTTGTGGAATTACGTCCAAAATTTAGTGTACAGTAAATGGTGGTTTCATCTCCTTCTACCTATTTATACTATATCTCTGTGGTCTGGACCAAACATCTAACATGTCAGAGGAGGATGTAGTATAAAGATTTAGATTCGGCAGGATTATTATTATATGTATATATTAATAAAAATAATACCACCTTCAAAACTCGGTTATTCTTAATTAGCATTTCGAATGTGTTAAATTCGTTTATATCGTGAAAATACCAGTATTAACTAATCCATCCTAACTCACCACGGCCTAAAAATATCGGATTAGTTAGTTTGGGACTAACTTTTAGCTTCACTGGCAATGTGGTGTGGGACTGAAAAATTGGAATTAGGTTGACCTTTCCGTTGGTGACGGATATTTTGTTCGGTGTTTCGTTGTGCCAGAGTCGGCGGTATAAAAGCGTTTTTTTTTTTTAAATAGCTGGTTCTTTATATTTCTAAAAGACTTTTCAGGCCGAAGTGACAAACCAACATCTGACATTTGCCATATTTAGTACCGGTCGGTATAAACATACGAACTGGTTATTAACCTTAATATGATCTAGTTAATACTCCTTCTACTTTTAGTTCCACGATATAAACGTGCCCATTACCCAACCCTCGAGTATTTGTCGGATTGGGAGGATATAATGATACATATATCACTATAAAACTATATAATTGTTAATTTTACATGTTTATTTCTATCATATTTTTATATTGATATTTATATTTTTTTTATCTCCTTTTTTCAGATTTTTTTTTACTAAACTTCGATACATAAATGGTTTAATCTTCTCGACTTATGGCTAAAAGATACGAAATCGACATGTCTCCCTTCGACAACTGCTTACAAGATCCACAGGTAATAGATTTTACTGTTGAGGCATGTAATTGATATTTTCTTGATACATTTTTTTTCTTTTCTTCATTTGTAGTCGGCACTAGCCAAGGCCTTGCAAAACAAGAACTTTCAAGAGTTTAAGGTTGCTCTTGAAATGGATGCTGATCCAACTCGAGTGGATGAGAACACCCATTCAAGCATTTTTGAAAAAGCACTCCAGACTTTTGGGTGTGTCGAATTTGTCGAGGAATGTATCAGAAGAGGATGTAAATGCGATTATGTGAGTACGCATATTCCTAAATAGATAAATTTGTACATGTACACGGTTTTCGATACGCTTTCAAGATGTATTGACTGGCAAAGTGATAATTATTGTTGAGATGAAAACATGAAAATAATTAATGTTTTGTTGAGAGGTTTATGGTACGTGTCTTCCATGAAGATTTTTGATTTGAATGAAGTGTTTTCTTCCATACATAATAGAATCAAACCAGAGAAAATTAGCCTTCGCTACAGATAGAGCAATGTTTTTAAGTGACTCTATTATTATCAAATATAACAGATGATGGAGTTTAATTCGTATGCATAATTTAAAACTTAACTATGCCGCTGTGGGTATAACATACTAACTACGTTGAAATAATGTGAGGCACTCGGTGGCCGTGTTCGCACCATATCGGTTGGATGTAATTTATTTACTCACTGATTAACGACTTCCGTTAGTCGCATTAACCTCTTCTGATGACGTATTGATAGCTGAAATTTTGTATTGTATTGTATATTGTATAATATTCTTTCTATTGCGCCGTATATACCTAGTCTAGCCATAAATATTGTTACAAGGTTTGGCAACCCTGCAGAAAGAACCGTTATATTGCATTTCTTAAAAATTGAGCTAACCGCTATAGTACGCTTGTGCTTGATGCATTTGTCATCATTTGAGTTTAATTTTTAGTGTAGTGAACATGGATTGGGGTGACAAAGAAAATAGAATTGCTGTGATTGCACTTCATAAAGTAGGAATGCAACCAAGTGATATTTTTAAGACTCTGCATACCCTTGGTATAAACCGAATGTTTGTATATCGGGCTATTGAAAGATTTAATGATACGTCTGGAGTAAGTGACCGTGAAAGAAGTGGCCGTCCGCGAACTACTCGAACACCTCAAGCGGTTAAAGTCGTGCGCGAGAGAATTCGCCGTAATCCTCTTCGGAAACAAAAAATTTTATCGCGTGAGATGAAAATACCCCAAAGAACAATTCCACGTATCATCAAAAGTTACTTGGGTTTGGGTGCTTATCGTAGATCTACCGGGCATTTACTAACAGATTCGTTAAAAAAAAAATAGAGTGGAAAAATCAAAACGATTACTTTGCCGGTACGCAAACCAAGAACACCGTAAAATTTTGTTTACGGACGAAAAAATTTTTACTGTCGAAGAAACATTTAATAAACAAAACGATAGGGTTTATGCTCGCAGTGCCAGAGAAGCTTCTCAAGTTGCCCAAAAGGTTCAAAGAGGTCATCATCCAGCCTCAGTAATGGTTTGGTGGGGTGTTAGCTACTACGGG
The DNA here is from genome assembly GCA_964017055.1 of Chloromyia formosa. NCBI lineage: Eukaryota > Metazoa > Arthropoda > Insecta > Diptera > Stratiomyidae > Chloromyia > Chloromyia formosa. The sequence continues at coordinate 25,458,598 of OZ024815.1, read as the reverse complement.
GTGACAAAGTTGCATTTTTGTGAGAAGGGCGTCAAAACGTCTGCCAAAATTTATCAAGAAAGTGTCCTTGAAAGTGTAGTGAAACCTCTCAACACGTCATTATTCAAAAATCAGCCTTGGAGTTTCCAGCAAGATTCTGCACCAGGTCATAAGGCGAAGTCAACCCAAAAATGGCTTGAAGAAAATGTTCCAGATTTTATTAAAGCTGAAGATTGGCCTTCCTCTAGCCCAGACCTGAATCCGGTGGATTACGAATTATGGTCTGTCTTAGAGCAAATGACGTGCTCTAAAAGACATTCTAATATCGAATCCTTAAAGAAGTCTCTTACACATGCAGTCGCCAACTTTCCGATTGAAGTCGTGCGTGCTTCCATAGATAAGTGGCCAGCTCGATTAAAGGCTTGTGTAAAGGCAAAAGGCAATCACTTCGAATAACTTGTTGCAATTTCCGTTGTTGACAATGCATTTAATAAATAAACAATGATTTCTTAACATATAACACCTCTTTTATTGAACAGTGCTTCAAAAAGTTTGTAACAGTATTTATGGCTAGACTAGGTACATATGTCGAAACCAACGGAATCGGACCATTATGTCATATAGCTGCCATAAGAACGACCGGTCCAAAAGTCAGTCTTTTTGAGAAAAACTTTTATTTTTCTAAAGATATCCTTCTCAAATTTCATATTATTCAATACTATCTATCGCCAAATCACATTCCTGAAATTGGACTACTCTATCACATAGCTTTCGTTAAGGGAGTTTTGACGCGTAGACGTTAATTAGTTTTTGTTTTCAGTCATCCTTCTAAAAATCAGATTTTATACTTCTACATAGTTGGTTTTTAAGTTTACTAATATTTGTTTACTTCACTTCTTTTTTAGACAAATCGTCTCATCAACAAACAACCCATCAATTTTGCTGCCGACTCCCGGGATCCTGCCATAATACAAGCCGTCCTAAGTACCAATGCTGTCAACGTGGACTTCAAATCTTCGAATCTGACGCCACTGAATTTTCTGGCAAAAAATATCAACGATGATAACTATGACAGTGTCTTTCTTTGCATCAGGCATCTAATAAGTTATGGCGCAAATCCCAACATACCAGACCAAGGAGAACGTACACCGGTTCTACAGTTACTGAAAAACAATAAAATTTCGGACCATCAAAAAAGAGATCTGATACAATATCTGTTGGATAATGCTGACTTGGATTTAGATAGTTTCCGAGATGGTGAAGCTCGGGAGAAGCTCTCTAGTCGATTTCCGGAGCTGCATTTGCCACATGAAATTGGAGCGAATGTTACGTACGATACGCTCCTCAGTTTCTTGCGGAATGGAAATGAAGAGAAATTTATCAATAATTTTAATCAGTATCATTTGAATATGTCGGAAAGGGACAATCAGCAAAATGCCACTCAGGAGAACAGTATTAGTTTACTAGTGGAAGCAATAAAGAAGGGACTTCAGCAGGCCGTCGAAATAATTTTGAAGACAGGTGTCAATGTGAATCATAAGGAGAAAAGCAGTTCTCCGATTGAGGTAGCATGCGTATATGGAAATAGTAAAGCACTGCAAAGTCTGCTAGATCAGGACGACTTGAAGTTGAAAAACGTCGATAATTTGTTAATAACCGTCATAAAGAAGCTGGACTCAAAGTCTTATAATGGGTTCTCTGACTACTATAGTTGCTTTTTTCTACTACTCAATTCGGATAAAATAGACATTAATCTGCCGGATGCATCAGGATCAACGCCCCTACACTATGCGGTTAAATATAAGAATGACGTGGCTATTCGTGAACTTTTTAAGCGTGGAGCCTATATTGGCGGTCAAAATGCTTTCGATCGCCTTCCGATTGACGACATTAATCCAGAGTTATTGGAAGAGTTCTTTGATTCTTGCATTACTACAAATAATCACAAGCCAGGTGATGACGATTTCGAAATTATCGTGAACTTATCAAACTTGATTCCGCCCATAAACGAGAGGCAATCGGCCAATATAGTGCAAGAAGAAATGCTACCCATCAAATATATGGCGGATTCAAAGGAGTTGAAGCATCTGCTAAAACATCCACTGATTACGAGTTTCATGTTCCTCAAATGGCACCGATTGTCGATGATTTTTTATTTGAATTTCTTATTATATTCACTCTTCTGCGTTTGCCTCGTTACCTACATCGTTTTGAATTTCAACCAGTCGACTGACGAAGCAGTTCTATCGATTTTCCGAATATTATCATTTTTAGGACTCATCTACATGATTATAAGAGAACTGATACAATTCCTTATATCACCAAGATTATTCCTAAGGTCTTCCGTTAATTATATGGAGATAATACTAATCATATTTACGGTTGTAACCTTAAGCAGTCCGAACTATGAGAATGAAACACATCGAGTGATTGCAGTTTTCACAATACTCCTGGCCTCGGTGGAGTTATGCCTGCTCGTCGGATCGCTACCAGTCTTATCGATTTCAACACACATGCTAATGTTACAAGCCGTTTCCACGAGTTTCATAAAGAGCTTCGCACTGTACTCGATTTTCGTGATCACATTCAGTTTATGCTTCTATGTTCTGTTCGGTCATGGAGACGTGCCAAGTGGTGCGGCAGCTGAAGGCGGCGAAACTGACGAAGGACAGCTTAACAACTTTGTAAATCCCTTCACGGCAATTATCAAAACGATTGTCATGCTAACAGGTGAATTCGACGCAGGCGACATAAAATTCCATTCCCTGGCCAGCTATTTTGTTTTCTTGCTGTTTGTATTTTTCATGGCGATCGTTTTGTTCAACCTCTTGAACGGTTTGGCTGTCAGTGATACGCAGGTAAGTAACTATTCCCGTAATTATATTCGCTATTAGTACATTACCACCATTTTTTATTTCGCAGGCTATTAAACAACAGGCTGAACTAAATGGCTGCATTTGTCGTACAAATTTGCTCAGCAGCTACGAGGGAGTCATATCAGGTCACAACAGTACAACCAGCTTCTTTGTTAAGCACAGACCTTTCCGATCTATTTGTAAGAAACTGGTTAGCCTCTTCCCGTATTACATCAGTGGCAAATTTATTGCAATTACACCGAATAATCGCAATCGGATTTTAGTTTCCGCTTCCAAGACCGTAGACGATGACGTGGCTTTGCTCAAGTCTAATGGAAACTCCTTTTACAAATTCCACGAAGAGATAGACCAACAGAAGCGAATGTTACAGGGACCTGTACGAGTTTTGCCCTGTTGCTGTCTATGCATTACTGGATCCTGTTCAGAAATGGAGAAGCGAACAGTTAAAGCCGCTCTTTTGGTTATTGAAAATCGTGAAAAGATCAATCAAAAACAGCAGAAAATACAAGAACAAGATGCTCGGCTGCGAAAATTGGAGTATACAATTAATCAAATGTTTGATATGTTGAGAGATTTATCTATTAAGTGATTGACCATTGGTTGTACAGTTTTAAGGCAGTTGTAACATTCTAACTTTATACAGGACTTAACAGACGTAGTACAAACACCCCAAAGATTCTGCGTCTGCTAATTCCCGTTTTAATGAAGATGTAAATAGGAATAGGAAATAGGACGCTGTGGTAACAGCTTAAGCCGAATATTTTGACTGCTTTTAATATTGACTTTTAAAGTACATATAACTATAATATAATTTATTAACATTTTTTTGTATCTTCTTTTAAATAAAAATATTATATATACTCGTATTATATAAAAATGCGCTATTTTTTTTTAAAATTAGTCATTAGTCATGAATCGAATGCACATGCACCTAATAGGTGCACCTAATAGGTGCATTCGATTCATTCAGATCTGGATCATGAATAAATAAAACGGAATGGATCTCAAAAGTCAGTTCATACATTCAAAATCTAACAGTTGGTAGTACTTACTAAAATAAAAAGAAGACATCGTCAAAGTGATGTCAATTACCCAGAACGAGCGAAACGTACAGCCGCAGATTAAATCCTATTGAATTGAATAAAAAGCGTGTTCTGTGCAAGATACGTGCACAGAACACGCTGTTTACGATATGTTAATTTTTCAGACATGCAATTCACAATTGAATACGTATACAGCACACGTATCTTTTTAAATTCCATGACATGAGACATATGATAGCCAATTAACGTTCGAGAACTGTCAGATAGATATCAGGGCGACAACTTTGTGGATGACCCAGCAGCACAAATCCAACAAAAGACCTGGATCAAAGACCGATGTGCCAATTTGTATGGAGATCCTACGAGATCCGGGCAAATCGAATGCACCTATTATGAACTTATACCAAATACAATAGTATAGACTGCACAAGAGTGATCACTCCATAGAACTTTCGCCTTCGCCAGTAGAATTGTATGTATTGACAAATGGTATAGATTGCTCGGATTGCTCATTAAATCACTCATCAAATCGCTTGTCTAACCGCTCGAATTGCATGGATTGCTCGTTAAGCTTCGACAGTATCAGCCAACGAACATGGAACACATAGAACAAGCACTCAGTACATTAATTTTTGTGAAGCGGGATGCAAATAGTCAGCCCCACACATGTTTACCCATTTTTGACAGCAACCTAAACGGGAAAATGCATTGGGTAGATAAGGACAGCATCACTTCATAATCAGCAGCTCAAATGACAAAGCTTCCCACGTTTTTAAATGTATTGGTAGCCTGAGAGAAAACAGCCCTCGTTTATATTTGTACTGGTATGACTTTTACCCGCAATTGCAGTGGTGTGTGTACTATTTTCATGCTTTCGGGTTCGACTTCCTTTTCAGACTCACGGGATCATATGAAGAGGTGTATATCTGTCTATTTTCCGCGATTCTCTCGCAAAGCGATTGTGTACGGATAATAAAATTTAACACATTGACAATTACGGGAATAGAAAACAACCTTTGGGCATCTTGTACTGAGTGCCAGTTCTAGTCTCAATGTTCGTTGGTATCAGCTGCAAGAAAGGGCCCCTGGCGGAAAACTGTTTCGCTCCCGATTCGTTGAGATATTTCCTCGACTCGATCCCATCCACCGGAAATTCAACCCTGCCCAGATCCTGTCCACCGGCTCTTATCATTTGTGCTAAACGAACACACAGCGCGGACTTATTTCCGGTCGTTAACGATTTTCGTCTTGCTAGTTCGTGGTTTAAATCAGCGGTTGTCAATTCCCAAATAGTACGCGGCATTTTAGTCCGGTATTCACAAGTTGACAATAGTCAATCGTGCAAATTCAACCCACGTAGAATGTTCCCGCACTTCACTACAAAGTTTTCCAAAACACACAATCGCGCGCAACTCCCCGGCGCTTCACATCAAAGTTTCTTGAAATTTCCCGTGCTTATTTACACCACCGTAAGGCCGGCCGCATCTTGGACGTAGGCAGGGCAGCGCAGCACAGCGCGCATATGGCATTGTTGTAACAATTGTCTAAATCTGATTTTACAATAACAATGTCATGTGCGCGATCGATCTGACGATGGATTGCATCGTATATGGGGCTATTTACCCTTAACTTGACTGATGCACAAAAACGCACCTATTTTTACGATGCGCAGCTCAAAGATATTTCCAATGTACACTTTTCTATTTTGAATTGTAAGTTTGTTGTTGTTGTGGTAGCGATGCTTCGAACACTGCAGTTCTCTTGCATCGAGGGGGTTTGGCAGCTCTTGGCCGTTGAAAAACGGGTCGTTCCGGTACGAAGAACCGGCTACCGCAGGAACGAATTGTAAGTTTGTACTTACTGTTGATGAAAAACTAATGCAATCAAATCAATACGCACTGCGAAAATTTGCAGTCAGGTCAAGCCATCCTTCACTACACCAACTCACTCTGCAATATATTTGAACTCGCGAACGGTTCGCAGTTGAACGTCAGTCCGACTTTTTTCTTGAATTTTCAACAATCCTATAAAATATCACAACATGTTGACAGCACTAGCAACATTTTTCAGCAGCACACAAAATTGAGGTTACTTTATGGTACACTGACGTCTTATCAGTTTCTGAGATGGTATCTTGCGAGCGGGATATTAACGATGCTTTCGAAGACATCCTGTTAACGGAAGAATCTTTGGCCAAGGAAGGTTACAACGAAGGCTACGAGAAAGGCTTGGCCGAAGGAAGTTTTGAAGGATATCAGCTGGGATACGGGAAAGGCCATGAATTAGGAGCTGAGTTTGGCGAGTACTATGGAACAGTTCTTTTCCACTTGGAAAACCGACATTCAAAGCATGTGAAATCCCTTCTCGAGAGTTTAAAGGAGTCTATTGAAAAATTCCCAAGATCCAACGATCCAAACGTTGACATATTAGCCGAAGTGACAAACATTCGAACACAATTCAAACGGGTTAAAGCTGTTCTGAGATTGAAGGACGGAGGTGGCTGTCCGGATAAAGTAGTCGACTTATCTTTTTAAAATCGTACAAAATGAATCTCCAATCAACTCGACTGCATGTGGAAAAAATCCTTGCACACTTAACGCCATCGCTTGGTTTTGTGAATTGCCACATGGTTGAATTTATAACAGGCAATTTGTGGGAGAAGTATATTCCTCCAGACGTCCGCGAGGAAATTAGGAATGACGACGACATTCAAAATGGGATGAAACTTTTTTTCGGTTCCGGCGAACCAAAAGCACTTCCAAATTTGCATAAATTCATTACTAGTGCTGAGATCTATCGTTTGGAAGCAATGAATGGAGTTCTCACGTCTCAGGAGTCCTTATTTGATGTAATTGGTGTCGAGAAACCTTATAACTACGATTCGCTTAATGTAAAGGAGTTCATGAACGAAAAGAAGAATCATGAGGTTTGTACATATTTCCATAATGCGGGTTTCGTATTGACCGATAAGATTTCCAGGTTGATGTCGCTTCGAAATTGGTGGCTACACTTGCGTCTCATGTGAAGAAGGCTGCGACACATGATAACATTTATATTTTGGATGCTGGTGATGGAAAAGGTTATTTGTCGTCTAGGCTCGCGTTGCAATATAATTTAAAGGTGTTGGGAATTGATGCTAGTGAAATCAACACGGAGGGAGCGCAAAATCGTATGAAGAAATTAGAGGTAAGTTCAAGTTCTTTCCTTCCTCTATCCTTATTATCTTATCCATGTTGTTTTTTTATGTTTAACGGCTGCTTCTGGCCTGCGACGGGACATTTCTCTAATTTTAAAAATGTCTTGCCACCTACGTAATAATGAAGTGGCTGGAGTCCGGATGCCGCAACAATTACCACGTTCGCTTTCTATACATTGGGCCCCGGTTCGATTCCTTCTGAATGAATTTACGTGTCGGGCGCACTCAGCTGGTAACTAACTCAGTTGACCGTGTTGCAGATCATACATACCCATCTCTGTACAAAATACACCGTCACGATCTAGTAAATGAGATGATGACTAAGTCGTTACTAGACCCTGTTCCAAATTCGACTGTCGAGCCAGTTTTTTATTTTATTTATAATATCCGATGGATGTTTCGACCGGACGAAGTTACTTAATTTGAAACAAATACATACAAAATCTGTCTGAAATTAAGCACATAATTTGGCGTCATTGGAAACGTATCTTTCATTTATTGGATTTATTTATGAGCATCTATATTTACAACTTTACTTTCCTTTTAATTACAGCGCGCCTGGGTCGGACTCAAAAAGCGAACAGAATTAATAAACAGTGGATTAACACCTCCGTCTAGATTTAAAAAATCTAAAGCGAAAGAAGACAATAACGGCTCAACAAAAACCTCGTCGACTTATAAATGCATAAACAATTTCATTACGAAAGATACAGACTTTGACCAATTAATAAGAACAAACTTTGAAGTGGCCACTGATTTTTCAGTGTGTTTAACAGGACTGCACACTTGCGGAAACTTATCGCCGACGTGTTTGGAATCATTCGCCTACAATCCTCGCATTAAGCTGTTGTGCAATATTGGTTGTTGCTATCACCTGCTCTCTGAAGCTTATTCCGACAATGATAATTTTAATGCTGATATAATTAAGAAAGGCAACATAGATGGCTTCCCGATGAGCAAGTTGCTGAAAGAGAAAAAAATAAAACTTGGTCGCAATGCAAGAATGCTCGCCTCTCAATCAATTCATAGAACTCAAATGAAATGTGAGTTAAATACACAATCACTGTACTACCGTGCTGTTCTCGAGGTCATACTGCAGGAAAAATATCCCGATTTGACCGAAAGTCCACGTGTCGGGAAAGTGAAGAATTTTTCCAATTTCAAAGAATATTTGGAAAGATGTGAATTGAAATGTCGCTTGAATTTGGACCAGCTGGAAGACAACTACGTTAATGGGATTTTAAAGAAACATGCTAAGATGGAGGATTTGATTAGCCTGTATTATTTGATCAGGATGTCATACGCTCAGAGTATAGAAACGCTAATACTGCTGGATAGACTGCTTTTCTTGCAAGAGAATGGTGTTGACAAAAGCTATTTAATTCGACTTTTCGATCCTGTTAAATCCCCTAGGTGCTATGGAATTGTTGCAATAAGGTAGTACATATCACCATTCTATATTATATCTAAGATATATATGTATATTTGTTCAACAATAAAGATTACAAAATGTCGATCTATTTTTATCTACAAAAGTTTTAAATGTTTTGTTAGCCTATCGATATTTTCAACAGTATCGGGTCCGATCCCTAAAACAGTAACTGTTCCCGCCGCCAATTGGGTACGTCCTGCGTCCCGTACAAGTGCAGCGGTTATATTCGCTTTGTTGGCATTGCTGTAAATCTTCTCGATTTCAGTAAGGTCGTCTGCTTTTAAGACGATTTTTGGTTGTCCCGCTGCATACCATATTTTCAATAGTTGGGGCTTTCTGCTTAAACCTTCTTCGTAGCAAAGGATTGAAGCGTGTGCACATTGTGCAGCTGTTTTTCCACGTCCCATTTTCAAATCTCCCCGAACAATTAGCACCATTTTCAAAGGATCTGATGTAACTGATGAAAATATGCGCCTTAATAATTGACTCATTTCACTAGTTGGCCTTGTATTTCTCGCGTTGCTGATCCGTGTAAACCTGCATACATTTTTTGAAATTTTGTACTTGCTCCTGACACTTACGCCAGTCCTGTGTTTCGGCTATACACTCCTGTAAGTATTTCAATTAACATTAGTCAAAAGGAAAATGTTTAAATATTTATATTACATATACGGTGTGCTTTGTTCATACATAAACAACCAACACAATAACAATCACGACCCCATCTCGAAAGACGACGCGCGTGCCGTGTTTGTTATTATTGTATTTTCCTAAATGTTCACGAGTTCATGTGTGAACGAAGATTTAGTGCAGTTCTCCACTGGAAACGGATTTGAGCGGCAATGCGCTTCGGCGACACAAGCGGCGCACGACTTAAGCGACAGGGATCGTCCATTACAGGCGTCTTCGCGCCTCAGTTTACTTAACTATCTCACCCATTGCGAACAAAATCGATCGGCAAAATGTATCTTTCGAATACATTCTTCGAAGCAACACGCGGCTACGAGCGGAAAATCCAAAAAAATTTGGATCTGGCGCTCGAGTCGCGTGGCGCACGTGGACGCACGTAGACGCTTCGCTCAAATACGATTCTAGTGAACGGCCGCACTTAGGCATCTAAATGCCGCAACAAATGTTTAAACTGAGAATACATATAGTGAAGTCATCTTAGCATTTGATCGAACACTCATTATACCCTTAACGGATGTGAAAGGGTATATTAACTCTGTCATGAAGTTTGCAACGCATAGAAGGAAGCATCTCCGACCATATTACATAAACTATATATATTCTTGGTCAGTATGATGAGACGAGTCGATTAAGCTTTGTCCGTCTGTCTGTCTGTTTCTATGCAAATTAGTCCCTCAGTGTTAAAGCTATCGACTAGAAATTTTGTATAAAGCCTTCTTTTTATTGCACGCTTTAAATACTATGTATATGTCGGAACCAACGGAATCGGACCACTACGTCATATATGTAGCTGCCATAGGAACGACCGGTCCAAAAATTGGTCTTTGTGAGAAATACTTTTTTATTTCTAAAGATATCGTTTTCAATAGTATCTTTATTCAAATCATATTCCCGAATATGGTTGAAATTGGACTACTCTATCATTTAGCTGTCATAGGAACGACCGTTCCAAAAGCAAATTTTTGTTAGAAAAACTTTTTCATTTCTGAAGATATTTTTACCAAATTGCATATTCAACCATATTGACTGCCAAAGCACGTTTCTGCGGCAGCCGGTTCTTCGTACCGGAACGACCCGTTTTTCAACGGCCAAGAGCTGCCAAGCCCCCTCGATACAAGAAGAACTGGAGTATTTGAAGCATCGCTACTACAACAAGCTAGCTTGTTTTTTTTTACTTTTTGTATATTTCCTGAACACCAGATACAAAAAATAGGAATTGGGATTTGTTTTTTTTTTACTGAAATTTTGTCCATTTGTTTCGATATTTGGTTGTGCCACTTTCTAGGTATCTATTGATATTGACCCTACGAACATTCCACTTATCTTAAATCAAAGCTAATTATCCAGAAACTCTTTTTTGTTTACTTTTCGTAAGTATATTTCTCACCGGCCTCAGCTGTGAATGAGTACTTGATTTGATAAAGATTAGTGGAGTAACGCCCGCCATAGACGATCCGGAACTCCTCTCCAGGAAAACTGATCAGTCCCGGCCTTGAGGAGTTCCGTATCGTGTATGTCGAAATTTATGTCGGTTCAGACGACTGGATGCACAATAAAACTCAATTGAGTAGACGTACTCACAGATGTGTGCACGTACGTAATTTCAGATATCTATGTATATGTGCGTAATTACAAGATAGGTACTCGTATTTGCACTGAATATTCAACAATGAATAAATCTGTGAATTTTCTTAATGTTGATGGAAGGCAGACGCTCATCCACTTGATTGGCTTTTGAAAATCAACTTTTCAAGGCGAATAGTCCGAATGACATGATAATTGGTACATACATTGAAATAAACTCAAAAAATTCAATCCGGTCAGTTTCTCCGTATTAATTTTCATTTGTCTGAACCGGCCAAATCTCGACGAACACGGTCCGGAATTCCTTAAGGCCTGATCATCAGTTTTTCCGGAGAGAAATTCTGGATTGTCTATGGCGATGGCGACCTTAAAGGCGAGACGCACGTGACACTGACCATGTTACTTTCCAATTACCATCTTCCCGAAAAACGGTCTCGGGAATGAAGTGCTCTGCTGCACATCACACTGCTCTGAATTAGAAAAAGTGAAATTGTGACACCCAAATTCACTAGGCTCTCTATCCCAGTCGGACAAGAATCGATACAGGACCGGTCCTGGATCGATGACTGTCTACTAAGGAATCGATGACTTTATCGGAGACACGTCGGAGATATTTGTATGGGCATGGCCGCTTTTGCGATACCGAAAATGAGGACAGGAATCGATCCGGAATCGATGACGGTAGTCGATGGAGAATCGATGACTGGAGTCGACGTAGAATCGATACTGGGGTCGAATTGGGATCGATGACTGTAGTCAACGTGGAATCGAATCCGGATCGATGACTGGAATCGATTCCGGACCGATGACTGTAGCCAACGAGGAATCGACACAGATCGAATTCGGATCGATGGCTGTATAAATGGGTTGAATCTAGCCTGATATACAATTCGTCCAGAAACTAAAAGTGTCATGATTGATTTCACGGCACTTTTAATTTAACGGCGGATTGTATTCATGGCTTACAAAAAAAACATACATATTCCTTTATTCCATATTTCATATATGACAACATACGCCGCCAAATGCCAGATACTTTCAAATGAATTCAAATTTCAGGCTAACTCGATACATAATTGAGAACATTTGAATTTGTCCAGCTTCGGAGACAAACCGATGAATGGAACCGGTAAGGAATCGAAGACACTGGAATCGGAGACAAATGTCCGACTGGGATTATATAACCTAATCTCTACACATTACAAACAGATAACCGAACGAATGAATATTATTTGAGGTCAATTAATTATCGGTCACGCTATATAGTTTCAGCAGACAATTTTTAATGCATATCTGGTCGGGCGAAGATGATCCAAATCCCCAGAGTTAAACTAAAGAGATAACCTCTTTAACTTAGTTACTTACCTGTACTTTATAATGAAGGTTGATGCATCCAGTCCGTTTTAGCATAGTCTCGACAGGGTCTTCCACATTATCCGACATTCTTTGAAAACTTTGGTAGGGGTCCTCTTATAATTTAAAACACATCCCTCCGGCTACAAGAACAAGTATCCGTCATAACAATAATCATGCAGCTAAGAAGAAATGGAACGGGTGTTTGACAAATTTTTCGGATTTCTGTTTCGTGATAGGAGAATTCTCTCTATTGCATTTAGAGAGAACTTTTAAAAATTCCTTAAAGGCCGGTACTCAGATCGCGTGGTATGAAAAGTGCCATGAAATCCCATACAAAATCGCAAGATTTTTCGCCGATGAAAACAGACGTGAAATTGTATGGAAGGTAAAATTTTATTCCTCGTACTATATATACGAGAAAAATTTTCACTGGCGGCTCAGCTGTCTCTGTTGGTGTCATTCAGGTTGTGCTGTTTTTTCCCGGTGTTATTTATAGTTGGGCGATATTAAACAAATTAGTCGATGTTAATGTTATTTGCGGTGCTAATATTTCATTTCACCGGTACACAAATCGGGTGAAAAGTGAAAAAATAATAGGGGGGATTCATGCCAACAACAAACTTCTGTCATTTTACTATAGGAATTACAGAAGTTTACAATATTTACAACACTGAGCGTAAATCCCCCTGATATGTTCCACACTATCTTTACGACGAGCTATTTCAGCGATGAAAAATGCTTATGTCGTTTTTTTCATTTCACGCGATCTGAATACCAGCCTAAAATTACGTTTACACCATCCGCAGATTACTTCATCTGCGCCGGCTGAGATAATCTGGGACTGTCAAATACATACAATTTTGAACTCACCACGCCCAGATTACGCAGCAGATGAAGTAATCTGGGGATAGTGTAAACGTTAAATTAAGTTTACACTATCCCCAGATTACTTCATCTGCGCCAGCTGAGATAATCTGCGACTGTCAAATACATACAATTTTGAACTCACCACACCCAGATTAAGCAGCAGATGAAGTAATCTGGGGATAGTGTAAACGTAATATAATATAACTACTCCACATATACGGAGTAATCCGATCGATCGCGTTCGAATGAAATATGTTAGTACCGAAAAATTTTCGCTCCGTAATATTACGTTTATATTAAAATACGTTTACACTATCCCCAGATTACTTCATCTGCGCCAGCTGAGATAATCTGCGACTGTCAAATACATACAATTTTGAACTCACCACACCCAGATTACGCTGCAGATGAAGTAATCTGGGGATAGTGTAAACGTAATATTACACTATCCCCAGATTACTTCATCTGCGCCGGCTGATTTATATTACGTTTACACTATCCCCAGATTACTTCATCTGCTGCGTAATCTGGGTGTGGTGAGTTCAAAATTGTATGTATTTGACAGTCACAGATTATCTCAGCCGGCGCAGATGAAGTAATCTGCGGATAGTGTAAACGTAATTTTAATCTGGAACTGTCAAATACATACAATTTTAAACTCACCATACCCAGATTAAAATTACGTTTACACTATCCGCAGATTACTTCATCTGCGCCGGCTGATTTAATCTGGAACTGTCAAATACATACAATTTTAAACTCACCACACCCAGATTATATTACGTTTACACTATCCTCAGATTACTTCATCTGCGCCAGCTGAGATAATCTGCGACTGTCAAATACATACAATTTTGAACTCACCACACCCAGATTACGCTGCAGATGAAGTAATCTGGGGATAGTGTAAACGTAATATTAAGCAGCAGATGAAGTAATCTGGGGATAGTGTAAACGTAATATAAGCAGCAGATGAAGTAATCTGGGGATAGTGTAAACGTAATATTACGGAGCGAAAATTTTTCGTGCGAACGAAACTTTTGACAGTTTTTGTATGACATTTCGCAAGAAAAACTGATCTTATATTACGTTTACACTATCCGCAGATTACTTCATCTGCGCCGGCTGATTTATATTACGTTTACACTATCCCCAGATTACTTCATCTGCAGCGTAATCTGGGTGTGGTGAGTTCAAAATTGTATGTATTTGACAGTCGCAGATTATCTCAGCTGGCGCAGATGAAGTAATCTGGGGATAGTGTAAACGTAATATTAATCTGGAACTGTCAGATACATACAATTTTAAACTCACCACACCCAGATTAAGCAGCAGATGAAGTAATCTGGGGATAGTGTAAACGTAATATTAGTATCTAGCTTTATATTACGTTTACACTATCCGCAGATTACTTCATCTGCGCCAGCTGAGATAATCTGCGACTGTCAAATACATACAATTTTGAACTCACCACACCCAGATTACGCTGCAGATGAAGTAATCTGGGGATAGTGTAATATTACGTTTACACTATCCCCAGATTACTTCATCTGCAGCGTAATCTGGGTGTGGTGAGTTCAAAATTGTATGTATTTGACAGTCGCAGATTATCTCAGCTGGCGCAGATGAAGTAATCTGCGGATAGTGTAAACGTAATATAATATTACGTTTACACTATCCCCAGATTACTTCATCTGCTGCGTAATCTGGGTGTGGTGAGTTCAAAATTGTATGTATTTGACAGTCGCAGATTATCTCAGCTGGCGCAGATGAAGTAATCTGGGGATAGTGTAAACGTAATATAATATTACGTTTACACTATCCCCAGATTACTTCATCTGCAGCGTAATCTGGGTGTGGTGAGTTCAAAATTGTATGTATTTGACAGTCGCAGATTATCTCAGCTGGCGCAGATGAAGTAATCTGGGGATAGTGTAAACGTAATATAAACGTAATATAAACGTAATTTAAGACCCTAGAACTCACGCAGGTAAATGTGTAGGTGTTAAAGGCTGGTACTAACCTCTTCGTGCGAAAGTGTTGCACTTGTCTCTCCCACGAAAAAGTGACGGTGTAGACTTGCACACAGCACATTATTGCGGCTCTCCACACGTCACGTGAACTTCCGTTCTATTCAAAAGACCCATTTCCAAGCGAAATAAAGTGCAAAGTAATTGTTATCGCGTGAAAATTGCTCATAATTATGTGGAGAATTTTTTATTCGAAAGAAATGTGTTAGTACTGAGAGAGCGAAAATGTTTCGTGCGAACGCAATTTCTGACAGTTTATGTATGAGGCCCTAACCAGATTGAATGCAGAAAGCAGCAGCAGCGGCGGCCAAATGTCAAGTTAGAAAGCATGCGTTTCCCTTAAGCCACCTAGATTGGACGCAGCGGCAGCGACAGCAGATTTTCCTTTTGTAGTTGCTGCCGCTGCTGCTGCGTTCAATCTGGTTTGGGCCTGAGATTTCGCACGAAAATCTGATCTTAGTACCTAGCTTAAAGCGGAGTGAAATAGAAAGAATTCTCCAATTAATGCCAAATCCATAATGTTCCCTAACTTTTTCTTTTCGTGCGAAATTTCATAGCGTAGCAAGCGGAGCCCACACAAGGAAACGTTGATTCACAACCCGCAGTATCGCATAAAATGTGCATGGACAATTTCGGTTTGGAACGAGCTGGGCAAGTTCCCTCCTAGCGGGTTGCGACCCCCCGTGTATAGTACTAGGTCGCCTGTTTCACTCCTTCTATTTCTATCAGCATCCGCTTCGTTGTAGCCTATCTGTATCCGGCATTTTTTTTGTCTATGCCTAGTTTCGGTTTCAAATCGAAATAAGGGGTGCGAAGGAAAGCGCAAATAGACATGTACATACTCACTTTCGTTCTTAAACAAAAACGAGCATCGAATGCGAATCGAAAGTGGCCATGTATGGCCATTTTCGGCCATTTGCGTTTCAGCGGTGACTAGGGCCTTTAAAAAAATAAGAAATACAATCAACTCCTAGTAAACATAACATATTTTTTAATTTATTGGCTGAAACAAAAATATAAATTTTTAATTTACAAATTTCAAATGTTTTCCCACAGCTTTTTAGAAAACCAATGTTATGTATGCAATCTTACAACATAAATTCCACATTACAATAGTTCATACTTCTAACTTGAAAAACTTATATGAGACTAAAAACATTCTCGAAACAATTGTAGTTATTACATGTCTGGAAAGGAGAAATGATTTCTTAGCACATTTGGAATGAGAGTGTGATATTAAAGGAAAATGATTGTTCAAGTTTTACTAAGTAAAATTTCATCTATTTTTGCATGTAATCATTTACAATTGAGTTCAAACATGTCTCTTTCACTATGAACAAAATTCGGATAGAATATTGATAGAGCAATAATTTGTTTCAATGTTTATATTAAACAAAAATATGTGTTTAATATAGAAACGTGGATTTTCGATTACATGTGTTTCGTGTTCACGGAAAGAATCACAAATATAAGGAGTTAAAAGTAAATTGCACCATCTTTAGAGTTGAATGTTTTTAGTCGCTAGCAAGACAAACAAATAAGCTAAGTTACGGGGATGGTATCTTCATTGATTGTCGACCCCGTTGTCGTGTAAAATCTTAATTTTTTACCGAGTATGCATCATAGATTTTACTCGCTTGCGATTTTACTTTATTGTATGTTGTTTTGGCAGCATCCTTGACCGACGTCGTGGTTTTTGCTTGGTTGTATTGGATATCGATGGAATGTTGAGGGAACATTTTGAAAAGGATATAGTTGAATCCAGATGTCTGCAAATGAAAACCTTTATGTTTCAAAGTATGCACTTTAAATAATAAACATCCAAAATCTTACCGCCTTCTGGCAA
This sequence comes from Chloromyia formosa, assembly GCA_964017055.1. Taxonomy (NCBI): domain Eukaryota; kingdom Metazoa; phylum Arthropoda; class Insecta; order Diptera; family Stratiomyidae; genus Chloromyia; species Chloromyia formosa. The sequence goes on along the minus strand of OZ024815.1, from coordinate 25,441,699 downwards.
TTTGTTTTGAATCGTTCAACGCCGAATGCACGGATGGCTCTCGAGAAACCAAATACTTGGGAACTTATACAGGCTGATCGGATCGCTATCGTCCTACCATCTTCTCTCTCTTTGTACTCTACTTTTTCATTGACACTCTAAGTAAGAAAATAATTTGCAACGGTTAAAATCATGCCAGGGAAATGGGACGGTTTTTATAATATACCATAATACGTTTGTAGCCAATATTTCTGGTGTATGTGACCAATGTTCGCGTCTTCAAATCAAGCACTGAATCTTCGATAATCTTCACTGATTTTGCACTGTAGAACCTTTCGCCCCATTTGGGGACATGATTTGTTTTCGACAAAAGTCTCCGTGTATAAAGTTTGCCATCACGTACCTCCCTTTCAAGCGTGTCCTCAGTCAGAACATGGGAGCTGGAAATATAAGAACATTAAGATGTGTTAAAAATTATTCGCAAATCCTCCAAATTTATAATATAGGTTGCAAAAGACAAATAAATACTATATTTTGAAAGCCAATAAAAAATTAGTATACAAGTTAAACAGACATGCATCTTGCATCACTCGCATATCCCACACGTAACGTCGGTGTCCGCATATTGAGATACAGCGATAAGGACTTTAAGCACACCAAGTCAACAGAAACTATAAACAAGCTCGCCTTCGGTTAGCTTGCAGAAGATGTGATAACCTTCACGCGAAGCTATATAAATATTGCTATAAATGGTAAATGCAGAACGAATCAACCATTCTGCCGTAAAAAAAAAGAAAAACAATAACTGGCGCAACAGTCCAATTAGAACCATGGCCTCGAGATGAGTTAGCATCACCTCATTTTCTAGATCGTGACGGTCTTGTGCAGAGGCGTGTGATCAGCAACACGCTCAACCAAAAATATGAAATTTGGTTAAGATATCTTTAGAATAATAATAATAAATAAGGGCAAGCTAAGATACCCATAAGGTAGGCACTGCGACCAAAAGATCTACTGTGCCATAGCCTTGACTAATCCAAAAGACCCTCAATCAACTTGATGAAGGCCAATAGGTCCTTTGTAGGAGCACTCTTAATGACAGTGGAGCTCACTATTGAATCTCCAAGAAACGTAAACTTGGAACGAGCGATCGCCGGGCATTCACAGAGAAGGTGTTTAGTGGACTCAATGTCCACCAGGCAAAGCCGACATTCTGTCTCAGTGGACAGACCCATCTTGTTTAGGTCATATCTCACTCAGTGATGTCCCGTGAGGTAACTAACGATTAACCTCAGGTCCGCTCTTCCCAGGCGACTAACTTGGTTCCGACTGTAGGGATCAATGAGATCTTTGGATTGCCGCAGTCCTGGGAGATTATTCCAGTACCGCAACCTTTCGTCCGCAGACCATACCCTCACCATCGCCTTGGCTGCGGCAAATTTCACGTGTAATAAACTGAACATAAATTTTGGCTTAGCGGTTAAGTCACAATTGATCCGCAAAAATCGACCTTTTTTTTTAACTTGGCTGAAAAGTAGGTTATCTTCGTTTTCAAACGTCTGTAATCATACACCATACAACTTCGAACTCCAACTCGAACTTACTTACTTATATAAAATAAGTAAAAAACCTATAAAAGTGCCAAAATTACGCGGTTTTTCGGCCCTCACAAATGAAGCACAATTCATAAACTGTCGAAAACTTATATAAGTCTTATTTAAGATGTCCTAAGTGTATTAAAACCTGAGAATATGACGATTATATAAAGAACGGAAATAAGCCAAGATTTTTGGAACCCGTTTACACACTGATACATACCTATTACACACACCACAAAAATGTTCCCAGGCTGTGAAATAATTTGACTTGATTTTCAATCATACCGCAGCCGAGGGAGCACCAGCTAATAGAAGAAAGTAGGCAATGAAATAAAGTATTGTAAAAAACCGACACAAATTGCAACTTTCAGTCAGTTGAATTGACAAACGAGGGAAGAAAGCTATGAAGAAAAATGTGTACGAAACACGTGTGGATTGTGTGTCATGATAGCGTCTCTTCAATACATGTTCGATAAACCCACAGATTAAAACCAGTTACAGCGTTGCTCTATTTTTTCGTTAGCAAAAGTTTAACTTTCCTGGTCTACGTGTTTTGTCATGGTTGCCAAGCATGGAATCTCACCCAGTCATCGGAGAGTATGATAGATACCTTCGAAAAGAGAATCCTACGGCGTATCGTTGGAGCGATTCGCGGTGGTGACCAACGAAAAACGTATAACAGTACAACGCTACAACGCGAAATACATAACGAATCTGAGGTCTCAAGATGCGTTAAGCTACGAAAACGGTAGTAGGCTGGGCACGCAAAGCGGCTGAAGGAACATCGAGTAACCAGAAAAGCATTCAAGGTTGACATGAGAGGAGGAACAGCTTATGATCAATCAAAGAAGTAGTGATGTGTAACACAGTAACGAGTCGTTCTTGTTGAACGACTCAACAGAATGAGCGAAAGATTCGGCACAACGACATAGCCTCCGAGTCGTTCAATTTAAGAATGACACACTGTAAAATGAATACCCTAACTAGTCCCCGCATAAATACCACGCAACACATAAAATCGACGCTCATTCAAAATTTCCGATTATTTATATGTATTGCACTCATATTCATTCACATCACATCTTAATATCTATCTGAAACTAAAACCACCATTATCTATTGTATCTACCAAACCAATCCCACCTAAATCCTTTCATAATCATCTCTATGCAGTGGGCAATGCACGCATTGTGTATTCTCCTAAATATACACACAACAGTCCATGCTGATGCTGACTGCAAGCAAATCAAAAATCATTTGCTTACGTCGCACCGCACATCCATCTAAAATACACTTGCGAACAAAAATACTGAATCAAACCGAAAGCACGTGTATTTGTATGCGTATTTTGAAAAGTACATTATGTATCTCTACAAATCTATATCATTAGAAAACTTGAAATCTTAGCTTTACATTAATACCATTTTTAACAATATTTGAAGATAGATTTTAAAGGAGTGGGGCTTGAAATCACAAAGTAGGAAAATGAGGATGTTAGAAAAGGGAGTGTGGTCAGGTTTTTGTTAAATAAAACAAAAAATTTAAAAAAAATGACAAATTTTTTTTATTATTAATATCTGGTATTAACACCTCTTGCTCTAATCACAGCTTGTAATCGATTTTTAATTGACTTTATTAATTTTTTAATGGTATCTTGAGGAATTTCGCTCCATTCTATTAAGGCCTCCTTCAATTCGTCGATAGTCGAAGGCGCGGGATTTCTGTGTCAGACTCTTCTTTTGAGCTCGTCCCACAAGTGATCAATGGGATTTAAGTCTGGACTGCGTGCAAGCCAGTCAATTGTCGCAATATTAGTTTCGTTCAGGAACTGCTGTGCTTGACGCGATGTGTGACATCGTGCATTGTCGTGCATTAAAGTAAAGTTGTCGCCAATAGATGCTGCGTAGGGAACAACATGGCCACGTAGAATAGCGGCAATATACCGTTCGGCTGTCAGTCTTCCTCCTCGGCCTCCAGAGGGCATGAATACAATTTCCGTTTTTGAATCCACAGAGATACCGACCCATATCATACACGAACCGCCCCCGTATGCTACCGTTTCTGTGATACAGCATTGTGCAAATCGCTCACCTAGACGCCTGTATACCCGACCTTTTCTGTCACTGCCATGTGGACACACTCTGGTCTCGTCGGTGAACAATACGGACCGCCACTGCTCGAGGGTCCAATTTAAGTGATTCCTGGCAAATGTGAGTCGCACTTGTCGGTGATGTGGGGTCAATTTTGGGCCTGTGGCGGGCCGTCTTGGAGTCAAATTCGCTTCCTTTAGTTATCTCCTCACTGCCCATTCGCTTACAGCTACTTCGCGAACGTCTCTCAGATTCTGCTGCACGTCAACTCCCGTGAGGTGCCGATTTCGTAGCATACTTGTCACAATAAAACGTCGTCTCTATCGGAAGTGCACCTAGAGCGGCCGATTGTAGCTGCCTTCCTCTCGAAACCTCTTATACAGTCTTGACACAGTAGACTGACACATTCCTAGCTGACGAGCGACTGTTCTGAGTAAGCTCTTCCGAAAATAGGGCGACAACTTGAGCCGCCTGCTGAGGCGTGGTACTCATGAATGACAAAATTGTGACTTTTATTGCTTTAAACTTATTCAATCGACCTTCCAGATTCAACTGACCATTGAAAACCCTTTGCGGATACATTTATAGGGTTAGTTTGCCTTGTAATAACCCATTCATAAATGTTGAATTTTCCGACTTTTTAGCTCCAGGTAGCATTCATTCATAAAACACTCCTTAAATAGTGATAAAAAAGGTATCATTGTAAAGCTAAGATTTCAAACTTTCAAATGGCATACGATTTGTAGGGATACATAACGTACTTTTGAAAATATATATACAAATACACGTGCTTTCGGTTTGATTCAGTATTTTTGCTCGCAAATGTACATAAAACAAGCCCAACATTCTAAAACAAAAGTAATCGTCTTGTATCATCATCTCAAGCTCAACTTTAGATGAAAACCAACCAAACCAACAACCAGACAATTTCCTTTGTATACTGTGGCATGAAATGCGTAATTCGCAATGTGAGTTGTGAGTTTTTAACACAAACAGCACACTCTGTGCTGTGAGGCATACTGGGCTGTGGTGATTAGTAACATAAACATTGATTTCAGTATAGACTCAAATTCAGATGTTTCACTCACTAACCGCATACTCCAATTACTCACATTCTCTGCCGATGAGGAATTCATGGCATGGAGCTTTTAGAACAGAGTGGAATAATTTGAGTCTATCTTGCAATCCACAGGCTATATGAAAATGAAAACCATATGAAAAATTCTGACAAAACAACAATCTAGTTTAGAAATGCTAGCCCAGCAGCTGGAGATGTTAATGTTGTTGATGATTGAGGAAGTAAATGTTAGTGGCTGCACAGGCGCGTACTTTTTCGCGCATTGAAATTTGATGTAACGGTTAGAAAATCAATTTTTGAAGCAAAAGTTTCGTGCTTAAACTGTGAGAATTGCGCAGAGAAGGACCAATCTGGCGAAATCGACTTCAGTTCAGTGTTTTCAGTAAAAAGAAAAGTAAGTAGCTTTAATAAGCCCACTCAGCTGTTAAATGAGTACCCATTATGGGGTAAATAACTCGGTTGAGCGTGTTGCTGATCACATACCTCTGCACGAAAAAAAAAACCGTCACGATCTAAGATAAATAATACGATAAAAATATCCAATAAGACGCTCGTTCTAGGAAAAATTATTCTGTCATGTTTTCGTTTTTGTAAAATATAGTCTAGCGGTCGTTGGTCGAGAGCTAATTCTGCTATAATACAAAAAAAAATTGATTGGTCGGAAGGGTCCGAAAAGGATAAAAAAGGAGGGGGGGGGGGGGGGGGGAGCAAGTTAATAATAGTATGTACATTGCATTTCACTTAATTACGAGTTTTTTTGGATATGTTCTCCGAGTCTTTGGATTTGTTCGACTCTTTTTGAACGACTCAGTGGGAAGAGTTAGAGCGTATGTGCAGACACAGTAGAAAGAGTCAATATGCCCACCACTACAAAAAAGCGCTGGGCGAACTCCGTAGGCGAAGACAGCGATAAGCTAGTCGGCTCCTGAAACTGCAGGATGCTATGCCGACCAAGAAGACTGGAGGCGAAGGCTATCAGAAGCCAAATTTCGCTGGGGGCACACCGCGCAGGCTTTTAAATAAGTGTAGCTCATACCCAGCCGCGGGTGACTGATAAATTTATAAATTTCAGAATCGTCGAAAAACTGAAACATCGTTGTTTTCACATTACAACATCGATGTCACGTCGCACCACTAGTTTTAGGGTTTTAACTACTTTCGCACCAAAGCCGAATTCTTTCATTTCGGTCTGATTTTGCACGTACGTGTTAAAAATGGAACTACTTAATTTGCTTAAATTGGAATATGTGCCCTTTCGAGATTTGTAAATCTAATCTAGACAAATTTGAGTAGATAACCGTGATTACGTGCTTCCCTAGGAATGTGACAATACTGGTGAAACATGAAATGTGGTTTTCTATTGGTAAGATTAATTATTATTGTAAGATTTTACTGCTCGGCGTGTAGAAGCTATTAACCAACCACTAACCGCAATTTAACTGCATTTTTTTATTTATTTACTTTTAGTGCGTCGTCCTATTGCTGACTAAATTGTTGCGTATTTGTTGAGGTCTTTGATAGAAAATCAAACCAATCAATTGCAATCCATTACGATTTGGATAAACTTGACCTGACATTGTCACACTAGTAAACATCTTGTTCTCTAACGTGCTCGATATTCTGCCCCACTGAAAGAAGCGATCGCGTATACATACATTGCTTGAAAATAATCCTCAAAACGTGACCGATTGCACAACTGCTCTACTTATCGAGAATGCGTAAAAAATCGTGTGTGACATGCGATTTCTCTTTCTGAAACCCACAATAGAAATTTATTTGTCAGGTCCAAAGATCAATCAACGCAACAACACATTACCGAGAATCCAAATCGAATTACCTTTGGGGGTTTGGATATCGATTCCAGAACGCCTGCACGACTTGCCTCCAATTGAAGTCGAAGATCTGAGTGTTTTCGTAATATGTGGCCATTTCTTGCTGCCGCCGTATCCGAGCTCAAGGCACCATCCAGAAATCACTGCTTGTTTGTTAATTGATGGCTACGTGCCCAATGCGTGAGAATTTTCACTGCTCAAAACACATTTCCATCGATGCACCTCAAATCGGAAATTTTCGAGCCGTGCCAAACAACAAGAAGCCCAACCGGCTGCCGAGCGTTTCGTAAGCACACAAATCTCTGACGACACTTTCACGAGCCCACTAAAACCGAGCGTGGTTTGATAAGCAGAGCCAAATGGGATGAGACCATGAAACGCGAAGGCGCCGGCTGGGACTGTTTAAAATAGAATGAGAATCGTCCCAGGCTAGGAATGTTTTTGTTCCACGCGAATTCAGGTGTTGGAGACTGAACGGAGTGGTAGTGAGGCTGCTTCCAGCAGATACTTTGTTGCGGAACTGGTGAATCTTGGAAAGTTGAGATTTCACAATTAAATTTACCGAAATTTTCCTTCGAATTAAGCCAACATCGCGACTAACCTCACGTCCCGTCCACCACGAGCGACAATTGACACTGACAGGTGTCAACGAGTGAGTTGCGCAATAGATTTCTGTGCCATAATTGGTCATTAATTGGTCGTGGTTTTGAAAGCGGATCTGGATTTGGATATGGAACTGACTTTTTCGATTTCTTCTCCATTGCCAACGAACATCGAGACTAGAACTGGCACTCAGTACAAGATGCCCAAAGGTTGTTTTATATTCCCGTAATTGTCAATGTGTTAAATTCCATTATCCGTACACAATCGCTTTGCGAGAGGATTGCGGAAAATAGACAGATATACACCTCTTCATATGATCCCGTGAGTCTGAAAAGGAAGTCGAACCCGAAATGCATGAAAAATAGTACCCACACCACTGCAATTGCGGGTAAAAGTGATACCAATACAAATATAAATATGTTTTCTCTCAGGCTACCAATACATTTAAAAACGTGGGAAGCTTGTCATTTGAACAGCTGATTATGAAGTGATGCTGTCCTTATCTACCCAATGCATTTTTCCGTTTAGGTTCCTGTCAAAAATGGGTAAACATGTGTGGGGATGACTATTTGCATCCCGCTTCACAAAAATTAATGTACTGAGTGCCCCTTCTATGTGTTTCCATGTTCGTTGCCATTGCTTTGGACTCCGCTAAAATATGAGCAGGGCCCGATTCCGCAAGAGTGAGTTTTCTCGGTGCGCACCGAAAAAACTCACTGAAAAAATTCACCGAAAATATCAGTGCGCACTGGTGCAATTCAGCAAAAGCTAGTGAGTTTTTCAGTGCTGAATGAATTTTTCAAACAAACGTCAAACGTGTGTAATTTTTCTGATTGCTGAAAACATTACAAAAATTGGTGACGTTCATGCTTCATATGAAATTATGGAATCGATCAATAACATTTATTCTCTTTCAGGAGGAAAAGTTTTGTGTTTACGAGTATATTAAACTCCCAACCACGGACCATTTCACATCCAGCGTTAAATATAATCATTTAGGGGATTCACAATCCCTTTCGTATATGTCGTAATCGTGGTAAACTTCTGTCACTTCATAGTAAAATGACAGAAGTTTACAACTTTTCGACAAATACGATGTTTACGACGTGAACATGAATCCCCCTATTGTTACTTTTCTTGTTCGACTTCAATGACGACCAAAGTCACTTAGATTTTTCGTAATTCGTATGCTCTGCATCAAACGAAACATAAACACGCTCCCTGCCGTAAATATCGTAAACGTTGTATTCGTCGTAAACTTCTTTCATCCCCATAGAAAATTGACAGAAGTTTACCATTATAGGACACATACGACGTTTACGACGTGAGCATGAATCCTCTTATAATCTTCTTTCAGAAATGGTCGGTCCTAGTGACCGAATGAAAACGGGATAACAATAATAATACATAATAGGGGGATTCATGCCCACGTTGTAAACGTCGTATTTGTCGTAACGTTGTAAACTTCTGTCATTTTACTATGGATATGACATAAGTATTCGGCGAATACGACGTTTACGACATTTACGACACTGAGCGTGAATCCCCCTAATATTAATTGCTAAAGAAGGCCCCGGATACGGAAACAAAAACTTCTCATCTTCACTATGAATTTTTATATTTTTGTCCTTAAATTCAACACGAAGCTCCGCCCTTCATCCATTTCTACTTTGAAAAGTAGTACTCCACCTTCGTATGCAGAAATCAACAATTTAATACATAATTTATAAAAAAATATATTTTGCACTTACCAAATAGCCAGTGCAAAATATATTCGCACGGTGCGCACCGGAACTGTCAAAAAAAACTCATCGCATCGTTGCGGAGTCGCATTTTTGCAATTCAGCACGGTGCGCACCGAAAAAATTCATCTCAATCTTGCGGAATCGCATTTCTTCGGTGCGCACTGATAAAATTCACTCTTGCGGAATCGGGCCCAGGTATCCATGGCAGGTATCAAATGTATTCAAGGAATTCAATTTATGGACATATAGCCTAGCGATGTACATATATAATAGATATACATTGAACAGATCTGTAATAATACTAACTCTGTGCTTCAGGTTATTTTCGAACAAACTCGCGCATGCGCACTGCTACCCATTTGCGGTCGCTATACGTTCGGTTAATGTTGTTACGCCATCGGCCGCTCAGTCACAATTTTCACATTTACGAAGCATTTGGCCCCTCGCTCCTCGGGCCCCTGGGCCAAATGTTAATACGTGTTGTGCGTGTTTCACTGCGCAGACGCGGATATGTCAGCCATAACTCGATATTCAAATTTTTACCCCCACTCTGTGCCTATTTCATATCTGTTCAATATATATCTATGATATAATTAAACGAAAAAAAAGAGAACTTATGGCTGAATTATAGTCTGCGCGAACAACGCGGCGTCTGCTGGCAAATAAAGTTGAACCAACGCCATTGTCATTCAACCTACTAAACTAACAAAACAGATCGTTGGTTTAGTGTCGGATAGCTATCAATGCCGTGTAAAAGTGAAAAACACGTGAAGTGCCGGGAAATATCGGGAATTTGGCTAATGCGAATGGTGCAACACAACCCTTGGACGAATCTCCGGGCCAGTGAATTAGCGGAAACTTCCGGAAGTGCCCCAAAAAGTGACTGCAAAGTGGTTGTTAAACGACAACATTTTAGATAATTTTCGGACTTTTCATCGGAATTCATAGGGTAAGTGTGCGTTTTTTTTATGCTAATATTTTAGTGGGTTGATTCGCCGAAAATGCGGGTCTTGAACACGGTTTTGACGAGCCAGACGAAAGTTTCACTGCAGCTGACAGGACTATTATCATTGGTCACGTTTATGCCGTGGAACTAAAAGGCGATTTAACTAAATCGTTTTAGTGTTAGTACTTGTTGGTGGAGTGTTTATACCGGCCATATGGAGAGGTACTTCTTCTTTCTCCGTTGACAGCACAGATAAATTTGACAGATATAAATTTTACGACAGAAAAAAACTTTTCTTGCCCGTGATCACGCACGGCTTTCCTGAAATTTCAAACAAAACAAACGCCGAACAAAAAAAAAACAACAGCAGAGGAAACGTTAATCACCGCGTCAACATTAGCGATGACAGCAATATAGTTCCAATTTTTTAGTCCAATTCCGCATCGCAAGTGGAGATAAGCCAAAGCCAAAACTAACTAAACCGATACGTTTATATCGTCGAGAGTTAGATCGATTTAGTTAGATGTTGAAGATAGTCCCGCGATATAAACGTAGTGTATGAGTTACATCTTTTCTACACGCATCTCACTTATCTCAAATGAAAGCGGATTAAACTGAGTGCGTTCAGAAGGTGGCAAAAGAGCAGAAACCGCTCGCGAGCAGCTCCGCAACTGCTCGCGAGCAGCTCCGGAGCTGCTCGGTTTGGAGTCTGCACCTGCTGAACGCTACTTCACCAGCTGTAAAATCGACCAGCTGAAAGCTGACGATGACAATTTTAGACGTCAAGTGCCGAAAAGTGGAACATACATGAATCCCACGCTGTCCATTACAAAAATCACGAGCAACGAGAAACCAAAATCAAAAGCACCCGAAAACCAAAGAACTAGAAGCCGAAAGCGGCGAAAACACAACAACCAACTTGATAACTGTCAAAATTCGAAAGTCGCAACTTGAGCGTGAGGTTGAAAAAGAAGAAGAAGAACCTGAGCACTGAGCACTGATCAGTGAGCAGAAATATTTCTTGCTCGGTGAAATTTGATCATGCTCATCCGAGCAGAAGTTGCTCGGTCACTTCTGAACCCGCTCGTTCTGAACATGTTCGCTGAGCGGAAGTTGCTCAGTTCCTTCTGAACGCACACACTATCAACCACTGCCCATTAATATAAAGCCGACAAACTTAGTATAAAATTTTGAATTTCGCAGTATATATGTATGCGTAAGACTTGCAATTCATATATCACGTACGCATTTAGAACGAATGTAGTATAAGTGTGAATTGACAGGAAAATGTGCGAATAAAACAAAATCGATGCAAATCCACAAGGACATTAGTGAGAAAAGGATGCCAACAAAACAAAATATTTCTCCGCTCTCGGTAACCAATAACAACACGACTCCCTGTAGTTAGGCAGCTAATACATACAAAAAATTACAAATTTCTCACTTATACAGTGACAAATGTAGCAATATGACAGCTACAGCGTTACTTTTGAGTTAGTATTAGTTCCCCATTCCTCTCTCAGCCCACTATGAGTATCCTTTTCTAATTAATGTATTTGAATGCAAGGATTTATTGACTACTAGTTGATATATTTGCACCTAAAATTAATGTGTTCCCCTCTCAAAAAATCAACGTTTTATTCGAAGTCTGTCGGCTTTTACATTATTGGGCAGTGCTATCAACAAATTCATCCCTTATCATATTAATAGTAGGGTATGTATTTTTGCGTTATTTGACAGAATACATCAGAAAAACGAATATTTTTATATTTGTGGGAACAAAAGATAAAAATAGAAGCATTTCAAATAGTATTGATGCAGTTTTATGGGAAAAAGCCACAACCTAAGGTTTTGTTGTTAGGTATTTGATATTTATTTCATCTTAACATTGTTTACTTTATTTTTATTATTAATAGGTCTGAATGTTTTGGTAGTATCCGTAAATAGACCCTGAAGATGGGCGCTGCACGAAATTAAGACTTAAAGATAGTCTTCATCAAGTGAGAATATCTCGAAAACTACTGAACGGCTCCATACCTTTGATTTTGTCACAAACAATTTTTCACTAGGGTTAACCGTTTTCAAAAAATATATGTATATATAAGGTGTTTTTTGGTTATGACTCAAATTCCACAAAACAATTTTTGGGCAAAAAACACAGATTCGTAATAAGTACCCAAAAAACATAAGTATGTAAATAGAAAAAAATTAAAACTATTCTCCACAATTTGTTTTAGGCAAATTACCTGATGACTAGACTATTGACCATTCAGCAAAATGTGTCTCTATTGGAAAATCGTTGTCTTTCGAAATAACCCCCTTACATATTTTTATTATTCGTTCTGAGGAACACGTTTGAGACGATCCTTTGACATGTATTCCATTTCAATTTATTGTGCAAACATCAGAATGGCAATTGAATTCAGTTGAATCTAGGGTTCCACGAATCCACCGAAAAGGGTTCCAACGGAAATTACTTAAATATTAATTGAAATTACAAAATTTACAAGCAACAATAACGACAAAGAAGACTTAACAGGTGGACAAGACATGGAAGCCGTTTTGGGAATCTGCTACTGTTTATTTAGGACTAAAACAGCTCACAAATATTCTAACAATTTCCTCAATTTGTTAGTATGATAAAGTAGCACGCTCTGTTTGGGAGAAGCTCGACAGTTTTTAATGGTAGGTGAATTGAGGAATAACATTTTTAATTAATTCAGAATCTTTGAAGTGCCGATGATTGAATGATTGCAGAAGATTTATTTTACCTAGTGCGCAAGTGGCTCGATTACAGATTATAGTTCCATTGCTTTCTCGCCCTATAAAATCTAAGGTATGTAGCTTAGTCGGGAATATTCGAGAAAATACTCAGAAATGATTTATAAAAGTGATAGCGGAAGCGAAAGATGCCCGACATGAGTGGCTTTCTTTGCGCTACGCGCTTCTCTTCGATTTCAGTTCATGGTTTTTCACGATCATCATTTCATGTTTCTCTTCAATAAGAAATGCGTCCACCCTTTTGAAAGGTACATGCCTCTTAACAACCGAAAATTGAAAGGCACTCGACATGGGTGGGTCTACTATTTCCGCGACGCGTTCCTCTTTCATTTTGATTTGATTTTTGTATGCCTCTCGACGCTTTGTTTTTGCCTACCCTACGGCTTTTCACGTTCATCATTGCTTGCCTGCCTCTTCAATAAGGCGTGCATCCAGCGTTTCAACATGAGAATGCCTCTGGGAGACCTAATGTTAAATAAGTCTGCTTTCCAGGTAACAATGAATCTCGTGCCACTCCAATCTCGATTTCTAGGCCGTTGTATCATTAGGGTTTGCATTGGGCGAAGTCAAAATGGATTTCGCCTCCTTAGTAATCATGTTGGATCCACCACTGACAGCGAAGATGACAGAAGTTTACGACGAATATGACGTATACGACAGGGAACGTGAATTCCCCTAGTATCAACTTCATATTCAATTAATAACAGGCAATAAGAAAGCAACATTTTTTGAAAGTTTCTACATTGCATGTAAATACAATACATCAATACATAGATATGTTTTATAGCTACCGAATGCGTGGAACATGTTTTGTCGAATGTTTGCATCCAGTGTAATTAACGATACTGGAATCATGATAAAAACTACGTCGATATCTTCGAGAAAACAACCCACCCATTTGGTAGCCATAATGGCTCGTTTACATTTGCCAGTACACCGGCATGCCTGTAGACTTGTCGACTAGTGCCTTGCCTGTAGCTGCTTGCATGACGTGTGCCAGTAGGTGTTTACACACATAATTCGACTTGCAAGTTGGCTGGGATTTTTCCTTGGTGGGAGCATGTAATTCCTCGACTTGTTCTGTCAATTAATCTGTAAAGCAAAGCAAACACCTTCATTCAAAATCTTTTATTAGGAGATTATCACTTATTTACCATTGCGATATCCTATTTGAAGGCGACACTGATCTTCCATCGTTTGTTGGCGTACCAATGACAGCAAACATATGATCGCAAGTCTCTACTGGAATGCCTGTAGGAAATCAATTGGCCCGGGAGGCCAGCTACTTGCAAGGCGCCGTGCGGGTTTACTGGCCTGGCAGTTCACAGGCACGGGTGTTTACACATGTGCAAGTGACGGCTTGCAAGTTACTTGCAAGGCACTTGCAATGCCTGTAAAATGTACGTACTTGCACGGTCTACTGGCAAGTGTAAACGCTACTTAAGACATCCATGTACTGATGTATCTGCATGCACTGCACTCGTCATCAGTTTACTGATAATTAAAGTCCGGATTCGCGTGCAATTGCACGTAACTGCACAAAATTGCACGTTTTGGGGGTTACTGCACAAAATTGCACGTTTTAGGTGTTACTGCATAAAATTGCACATTCTTCATCTTTAATACACAAAATTGCATATTCACCTGTTTTTTATCATATTTTTGTAACTGCCCCACGTAAATCAGCAACTGATCGACATAACTCGGTGCTCTTCGAATATTCGAGCCAAATTAGCACACATATTGTAAACTGGTACTCATAGAAACATTAATGTGGATACCAACGACATTGAAACTCTTTTGAAAAAAAAAAGACGCCCCAAATTATCTTCTTAAATTGATTACAGGCAACCACTCATTGTGTTGTAGATACATACATACTAAGGGAGGCCTATATTGATGTGTAAATCACATGGAGTCGCACCCTCATCTAGCAAAATACGCGGGAAAAAGTTTTCCGAATAAGTAAATTCTGTATGGGCTCCAATAAATTTCAAATTTCCTAGCATGGAATTTTTCTCTCAAAACTATAATAGTGAAACACAGAACATTCACAAAGAGAAAAGAAAATTCTTTTTTGCTTGGAAATTTGAACTTTCCGATTAGATTTCCCTGCAATTGAAAACTCTGAGTGTCCAAATTTGCGAGCTGCTACTGTACATGATTTCCTTTCAGGCGACGAACCCACCGAAGCGCGTGAACTACTACATACTTGGAGTTGGAAATCATGCACAGTACCAGCTCACAAATTTCAACACTTAGAGTTTTGAATTGCTGGCAAATCTTATGGAAAAGTTAAAATTAAAGTTAAGTTGAAAAAGCAAAAAGGGAATTTCTTTTTCTCTTTGTGAATGTTCTGTGTTTCACTATTATAGTTTTGAGACAAAAATTCCATGCTAGGAAATTTGAAATAAGTTAAAAGAATATAATATAATCCTTATAGTAAGCTACAAATGTGAATTTATTTATTTTGAAGGACATTGAATCAATACCATAATAGACTGACCTAATTTTAAGGATCTGGATTTTATTATGCACCACCTAAAATTTTAATTGCACAATCTTGCACGATTTGGAGTTTTCATTGCACGATTTTGCACGATTTGAAGTTTTTACTGCACGTTTTTGGATTTTTGGCTGCACGAAAATCCGGTCTTTACTGATAATAAACTACTAGGTAAGATGATGTGAGGACTAAGCTGTAGTAGACCGCTGGTGCAGGCGCGTCTCATCAGACGCCTCTGCTTCGCGCATCGCACCAGTGGGAGAGGCGTGACCGGGAATGACCCAAGACATTCGGTATAAATTCACACCCATGTCGTGTTGGTCGGCCTTTATAAGGCAAAACAACATCTGTCTTGGATCATTCCCGGTCACGTCTCTCCCACTGGTGCGTTGCGCGAAGCAGAGGCGTCTGATGAGACGCATTTCGCACCAGCGGTCGAAACCGGCGAATCACGTTTTTTGGGCCCTCTTCGAGGGGGAAATTATTCTTAAAAACTCTTTTTAGTATGTTAACAGTTAATAAACATTATGTTAGCGGCCCATTGGTAGAGTTTGCAGACAATTTGGCAATAAAATTGCTAAAATTCCCGCGCCCGCGGCATGTGGCTTCTTACCGTGTTACAATTCAAACTGCTCATCTAGCAGCACTGCTCGTCAGCCTCTAGAATGGGGCTTCACTATAATGTTCTCATTACGACAAGCTGGCAACTAGGCGATTCACTTTACATTCTCTGGAAATTGAACATAAAGAATTGATTTCGATTGACAAGAATATGCAGGCAGGATTAAATACCTAGGTAGTTTCGTAAGGCGGCTATTACACTATAAAAGTTCTTTTACAAATATCTTTTATGAAAGACATTTTCAAAGGACTTTTATAGTGTAATAGCCGCCTGAGAAAAGATTTGCGACATGAACGTTGCTTGTTTCAAGTACCTTTCTTACAAGCTTGCACTCCTTCCCCTTAGACGGCTTATATCATTCATAAAAGTTCTTTTAAAATATCGTACTTTAAAGATAATTGTAAAAGAACTTTTATAGTGTAATAGCCGGAAGTAATTCACTAACTTCCACTTAAAAAAATTTGTTTTTTTTTATCTTTAGTTCAACTGCTACTAATTGCGCTAAGTTATAGTGGGGCATAGCGCGTCAATTATTCTCACGTGGCTTACTCGACGTTTCATTAGCATAAAATGGTTTCGGACGATGCATGTTCCTATCTGCATGTACATACCTCCTGTCTATTTAGCCGCATGCCTGCGACAAGTAGGTAAAGATCATGGCTTATTGTTACGCTCCACACCACAGGAGGAAGCCAAGACAACACAAACATTCATGGCCACGACGTGACGTGGACGGGACTCGAACTCGTGACTAACCGGTATGCTGAGACATCCGACTCAATGCATTGAACTGTTTCGCTACCAATTCCATGATTCCGTCCTCTCCCCTCCTAAACTTATTGATCAATTATCATTCGTCCGTAATGAATAAATTCCGAAAAAGTCAAAAAAGCAATTGCCATTTATTTGCATTAAATCACTACTGAAAAAAGCATAAAAACTCAAAACGAGAGAATTCGTCGAATGCCGAGAACGAGTCAAGCAGCGGAGCCCTCTGGTTCTTGGCAAAAGAATGTTTTCTACGCTGATGCGGAGATTCCCTGATTCCCGGATTCATTGTTAGCTAGCACGTTCATATAAATCTTCCGGAAAATTCCTATCCCGGCCATTTAACAGGGATTTTAATTAGAAAGAATGAAATTACGAAGAGTAGCTTCAGTAATAGCATGACGGCGGTATGGAAAAATAGGCACCAGGACGCAAGGCAATCGTACAGGACCATATATACTCATAGTTTTAATGTGAGCCAACGGAGCTGGGTACATCGCTAGTACTAGTGCCGGTATTAGCTACGACCATAGATTGGAATCGTGGGAATCTATCTAATGGATTAAAAGATAGGGACGACCCAAGGGATAAAGTGGGACCAACGATATAAATCTTTGGGTATTTTTCAAAAAGGTCACGGTCGAAGCATATATAAGAGTGCATAACTTGAAAATTGGTAAGCAACAGTTAGTACATGTAATAATGGATGTGTTTGTTGTAGGTTTATCCAATTAATTTTGGTGGTAGCTTCATGTTCACTTTAGAGAGTAAGGTTTACAATTCTTTACCACTGTTGCCTCAAGTTGAAATGGGAAAGGCTGTGGCTGATAAAACGGAACAGAGTGCAAAAAAACGTGCCCTAATAATATTTTACGAACTTCTTTTATAATAGATACACCTTCGGCTAATTAAGTTTTATCTTTACACGGTGTCTTAGAGCTACAACATAAACTCTCTTCGAGCAAAAAAATGAACTAAGAACTTTGTTTTTCGGTTTCACCCGCCGAAAAAATCAACCAACTGGTTTAAGATGACCACTTAATCAAAGTTATAGAAATTGCTAAGGCGTCAACCATATCACATGAAGGAATTTAGAAAATATTCTCTTCAAATTAAGGAAAAAATTGTGTTTCATTGAGTAAAATCACCCGCGCCCGTTTGTATGGCAAATCATCACGAATGGTGACTATTTTATTTCATTCTATCATATTATGAAAGTTGGCTTGAGGGTAAAAAAAAATCGTTAATTGAAGAATTCTTCACAACGGTGACGATTATTTTGAAAACAAGTGAGTCGTTATTTGGAGAGTTTGGGACGCTAAGCGTATCAGCCGTGCAAACTATGATAGAAAGACGCCATTTGACACGAATGCTGGTGTGACTCGCACCTTCAGTTTAAGAGATGGAGCCATTTTGGAACCTGCGGCAGAGCGGCTGTGTAGGCGAAAAATCGAGAGATTTTAGCCCTTTTTTTCTTAAGAACTTCAAAACGGTGCACCGGATCAAAAAATCTAATAACCAATTTGGTCTTCAGGACTTTAGATTCTGGATTCAGAAGCTCTTCAAAATAGGACGCCCACCATTTTTTGATGCGATCGGTGTCGCTGATGATGTTTCCATCCTTGTCCTTGCAAAGCCTAGTCCTGGGTTGATAGCCGTTCTTTATTGTATTTACTGTCTATATGCTTGTTTACTGTTTCTATTAGCTAGGTTTTATTTGTGTTTCTTACGTCTAATTATTCTATTCGATATTCGCCGTAGCTCGTCATATTTATTGTTTTGCTCTAGTTGCACTTTGGATATTTTGTCTGTAAGCTTCGTTCTTTGCATCGAGTGATTTTCGGCATTCTTCGTCAAACCAGCTGTTTCGCGGTCGACGCGACGGGCAGTGTATCCTACGACCTTCTCTGCGACTTCCTTGATGGTACCTTTAAGTTCTTCCCAGAACCCATGTACACCTGTGCTGATGATGTCGTGGGTGATAGTTTTTCCTCAAGGGCGACTGTATATGCTTGTGCCGTAGCATCGCTCAAGAATTTGTCAACCGCAAAGATTTTGGGAGGGCTGATTCTCGATTGGTGTACTGAAGAAACTCTGCACCGATAGGTTGTCTTCACCAATTGATGGTCTGAGCCGCAGTTTGCTCATCGATAGGATCGGACATCCAATACGCTGGGTGCCAACTTTTTGCAAATGAGGATGTGGTCAATTTGGTTGACGGTACGTGCGTCGTTTATTGGAAGTCGAGTCTCCAGGCGGGCATAACTTCAGTCGGGGCGTGCACTTTGATGAGCCAGAGGTTGAAAAAAACGAGTCTTAATGCGAATCACACACAACTTTTCATTAATAAGTTTGAAGTCAATAGCGTGCGGCTTGAGCTGCTCGCTCACTATGAATGCAACTCCAAATTCCTTGTGACCCGATGGTTTGCCACTTTTGAAAATTGTGTGAGTATCCGTATTCTTGTCGTCTATCTCACTGCCAATTCAATTTTTTTCCTGGACTGCAGTGATGCTCAGTTTGTAATTCTTGACCTGTTGAAGGAGGGCCTTCACGGCCCCGGTTTGTTCGGGAATTTTTTGGAAGAAGAGTACTCAACTAAATGTTTCGTAAAGTGTAGAACATACTATATATGTATTACATAATTTTTTCATAGAAAAGTATTGGGATTCAAGCGAGTTATGCGCTGGATTCGGAAGCCACAAAAAAAAGGTCCTCCACTGCTGCCGGCCGATTGAGTAGCTGAAACCGAAAAAGGAAAAAATGTCGTTAAACTAGAAGGTATTTCCTGTACAATGACTTAGGATTTTAGAAAAATATGAAAATCTAAGAAAATGGCATAGTTATGAAAAAAAAGTCTGTTTTCTTGCCTATAAAACGGTCGTTTTTTCAGTGCCAAATCGCCAATTTTCATCCAATCGAAAATATCCTACGTCATTGTAGAGTAAATATATTCAGTAGTACCCAGTATAAGTTTCAAGTCAATCGGATAATTGCTCCTTAAGTTACGATGGCAGCAAATTTGAAAAATCTAAAATAATTTTGGGAAAAAACGCGTTTAAAGATTTAACTAACGAACTGCGTTGAACGACCCGAGAATCCCTTTTAAATGGCAACGCTGTTTTCATATGGCCCTATAGATATATTTCCAGCTTAAGTAGTGTCCCCTCTTAATTATGTACCGTTAATTATGCCGAAAGATTCAAGTAACAACACGTCAGAGCTCCGCCTCCAGGCAGATGAAACATTTTATACCTGCGAGCGGTTGCTGTTTAGAAGGCTGTCATTCGGGGAGTATTAGAGGTTAGGTTAGGTTAGGTAAAGGGGCTGCCGGGTGCTCACCCAGCACACTTAGTTCATCATTTGGACCGTTGTGTTACCACCAAAGTAGCCTGTTATAACCTAGGTGTTAAACCAGCCTGAGCTGGTGATAAAGCGATAGAGCTGTATGATACTCGTGTTTTTAATGTAGTGTCCAGGTCCAGGAAAAACCAAGAGCCAAGGAATTTCTTCCGCCTCGTAGCCAAGGCCGGACAGTGACAGAGAAGATGCAGAACGCTTTCCTCCTCATCCACATCCTCACAGCTCCTACAATAGTCGTTATGAGGAATACGGAGCCTCCAGGCGAGCTCACCAATGGGACAGTGCCTTGTAATAACCCCCACAACCATGCCAATGTGCTTCCTATTCAATGAAAGCAGTGCGGCAGAGCGGTTAGGGTCAAGTTTCGGCCAAATCAATTTCGTCGTCTGGCACGTGTCGCCGTTTAGCCATCTAATGTTCGCTCTGTCAATCGCGACGGCTTTAATTATAATTTTGCACGATGCGATTGGCATTCTATTGTTTAAACGGTCTCCGTCGAGAGCCCCGGTGGTCCCTTCCTTAGCCAGTTCATACTACTTTGCCTTAACCCCTAGCGGGGCATAGCGCGTCAACTACTCCTGCGCGCCATCGTACTCTGTTCTGGGCAATGGGGCGCAACTCCCCAAAAGACTTACCTAGTACCTGACACTCCTTTGCCACAGATCGACGCCATGTGATTCGAGGACCCCCTCTTGGTCGGCCTTGGTTGGAAATGGGGTTTCATTTCATGGCATGCAAAGCAATGCAGTTATCACTCTTCCGCAATGTGTGACCTATCCACTGCCATTTTCGCCTGCGTATCAATTCGTCGATTGGCATCTGACCCGTACGCCGACTTAGCTCTTCATTTGATATTGTTTCGGGCCAGAAAATTCTTAAAATTCGACGAAGACATGAGTTGACGAAAACTTGCAGCTTTCTGGTAACTCCTACGGAAACTTTCCATGTACTGCTCCCATACAAAAGCACTGATAGTACCAGGGAGCGAAACAGGCCCAGCTTGGTCTTGATGCTGAGATAACTGCCCTGCCAGATTTTGGACAGCATGCTGTATGCACGTTTAGCCTGGTTGATACGACGAGCGATGTCCTGCTCCGTACCACCATTTTCGGCAATAATGCTACCCAGGTAGACGAAGTTGTCCACCTTCTCCACAGGCTGCCCATTAATATTGATGGCAATAGGTGTCGGATTTCTTTTTCGCAACGGCGGGCTAAGAACCTTGGTCTTGTTGGTATTAATCTTTAGCCCAACCTTGCTTGCCTCCCTCTCGAGATCTAACGCCATTGCGGACAGATCCATGATTTTAGCCAGTTCATCCGCGATGCAGTTACCCACGAAGTCGGTATGACTCGGTATCCAACGTAGCGTAATGTTGAAAAATGCACCCATCTCTTTAAGAATCGACCGACACTTTGCGATGGTTTGCGATGTAGTCAGGACGGATTCGAGTGATCGAATGGCAGCCTGACTATCCGTGTAGATCATAACGTCGCTCATGGTCACTACATGATTTCCTAGCCAGGTCAAAGTTTCAAAAATTGCCGTAACCTCCGCCTGCAGGACACTGCAGAAATCCGGAAGGCGGAGTGACAGGTTAATCCCCAGTCCCTCCGAATAGATGCCCGCCCCAACACCGCCAACGACCCTAGAGCCATCCGTGTAGATGACTATGGAGTCGATGGCCAGGGGCGCGCTATTAGCCCATTGACCCCTCGACGGAATCAAACTGGTGTAGTTTCGGCCAAAAAGGTATTTCGGAGAGATATAGTCAGTCTCCGTGGGGAGACTCAAATTATCCAGTACAGTTGAGTGCCCGCATCTCAGCGTGCGCCACTGGCCAGTCTCACGAAAACGCAGGGCCGTGTTTGCCGCCAGTTGTTCACCACAAATATCCAACGGGAGCAAGCCGAGCACCATGTCCAGCCCGGCTGACGGAGTGGTCCTGAAGGCCCCCGTCATGGCCATCGCAGCTAGTCTTTGTACCTTGTTCAGTAATTTAATATAAGCCCCTACTCGAAGTGCTGTCCACCAGACACTAATTCCGTACAGTAGTATGGGTCGTACGACAGCAGTATACCTATATAGCCAATATACAGCTTTAGGCTGCAGGCCCCAGTTATTACCAATGGCCCTTTTACAGTATTAGAGGTACGCCCTTGAAATTTTTACAGGATATCCTTAAAAGTATAAGCTGTTGAAAAAGGCAAAAATTTTTTTTTTTGATTTTTTAAAAGTGTCACACTGGCATAGCCCCTTAAATATTGTAACAAAAGCGATTTAGTTATGTACGCTAATGGCTGACCCGTTCCAGCCCTCCTCAGATCTTACGATAGCTGGAACAAGCCTTGAAGGATGAATGGGTGAAAGATTCTCAGGAGGATATTAGGCATCTCATAATATGCATGCCTAAGTGAATTCAGCTCACGGTGGCAAAACATAAATAAATAACTGGCGCAACAGTCCAATTTGATCCATGGTCTCGAGATGAGTTAGCATCATATCATATTCTAGATCATGACGGTCTTGTGCAGAGGTGTGTGATCAGCAACACGCTCAACCGAGTTATTTACCCCATAAATGGGTACTCATTTAATAGCTGAGTGGACTCATAGTCCGATACGTAAATCCCCTTTTTTATTGAAGACTACCGCATTCAGTAGGAATCGAACCGTGTCCCAGTGCGTAGAAGGCGAACGTGCTAACCGTTGCGCCATCCGGACTACGGTGGCAAAACATGCTACTAAGCAAACGATTACATAGAATAATAAATGTTTTATCATTTTTACCAGCTATGGAAATCAAACTTTCCACCCCACTCTTTATACTCTAGATGAAATCTGAGAGTATTATAAGTTTGCCACAAAGTTTGTAACGCTAAGAAATAAGGCTCGCAGAAAAAAATGAATGATACAGAAGTTCATATTATCACTCGAATATCTCAAAACCGGATGTCCGTCTGTCCGTCTGTCCGTCTGTCCGTCTGTCCGTCTGTCCGTCCGTCCGTCCGTGACCTCTCTAGCTCGAGAACGCGTTGAGCTATGAAGTTCAAATTTTGCACACGTTATTTTTGACAAAAAATGAAGGCTAAGTTCGTGAACGGGCTAAATCGCTCCACCCCTTCTACCCCCTCCCATACAAAATGACACATTTTTGAAAATTTACAATAATCAGATTTTCTCAGAAACTATAAAACATATTGCTTTGAAATTTTTAATATATCACTTTTATGATAATTGTAACCTATGTTATAAAACTTATTGTAATCCTCACCCTCCTTCTACCCCCTCCCATACAAACTGCACTATTTCATGAAATACGTTAAGCAAATTTACTCAGTACGTATAAAATTTATCGGGCTGAAATTTTGTACTTAACACTTAATTAACAATATGAGTTAGATTCAAAAAAAGTAATCGATTACCCTTACTCCGTCTACCCCCTCCCATACAAAATGACACATTTTTGTTAATTTACAATAATCAGATTTTCTCAGAAACTATAAAACATATTGCTTTGAAATTTTGAATATATCACTTTTATGATAATTGTAACCTACATTATAAAATTTATTGTAATCCTCACCCTCCTTCTACCCCCTCCCATACAAACTGCACTATTTCATGAAATACGTTAAGCCAATTTACTCAGTACGTATACAATTTATCGGGCTGAAATTTTGTACTTAACACTTAATTAACAATATCAGTTAGATTCAAAAAAAATAGTCGATTACCCTTACTCCGTCTACCCCCTCCTATACAATATGACACATTTTACCAACGTTGCTCTCTAGCTTGATATCGCTTTGAGCTAATACAAAATGTTGTCTTTTGACAATAAGCTGATTTTCTCGAAAAGTGTTACAGCTATTAGTCTGAAATTTGGAATATAAAGCTTTGATGAAACCGAGATTGCAACCAAAATTATTTATTGGCTTTAACCAGGTTCAAATTCATCTAGAGTATTGCATGATTGGGGTTTACCCCAATCGTAGTTCTTTTATGTTTTCTATTAACTTATCTCTGAACTCTCAAAAGATACGTACATGCTCCGTTGAGAGTTCATTTTAGGTCATTCGCTAGTTGTGGGAGTTCTGTGGAAAGAAGGATTAGCCTGGCTCAATAGTCCGACGGCATACCAATCGTGACCATATTCCTACACGCGAAAATGATCGTAAAATAACGAGTCCGTACGATTATCGAAATAAAAGTGATCGTACTATTAATTTATTTATTAAGGTAGTATTTGTAAATACTTATGTTGACTATACTCGTACATACTTCCATAGAATGCATTGCCAGGTTTTTATTTTTCCTTATCATCATTAATTATGAAAGAATGTTGAAGTTAACCAAGTTTGTTTATTCTTTTTGGGTTCTTTTGTTGTTGCCCGTTGAATTTTATACTAAGTCCCTATGGATCCATCGTTTGCAAGTTGCCCCTTGTTTGTTCAGAGCAAATGCTCATATTTTACCTATGCAAATTCAACAATCACATGCAAGAGGTATCCGTTAATGCCATCATCTTGCAACGACCATAGGTACAAAGAGTAAATTACGTACCAAGAACAGATCCAAGCTCTGTCAAGGTATTACGGTGATTATTACCGGAATCATGGCCATATTACGCTTAAGTTGGGAGTGCAATAACTATCCGGGCACCAGCGCGTTTATCAGTGGCATGCTTTTAGTCTGATTGCAAGCAATGCTTTCGCGAAATAAATGGAATTAAACCATAGAGAGAATAAAGGATGAGCGAATGGAGCGGTTAAGGACTTAAGCAAATTCCAGCGCTTTCATTATGCACACTGAAGTTGTATGGAACCCTCCCTCTTAGAAAGGAATTTGCAGATATGTATTTGTATTTGTTACGTTTTATTTGTGTTACCTCATTTAGTTTCACTTGAGTACTTTCAGAAGGATGTTAAATATTATCATAGGGTTAATATTTGTATTTAACCTGGAAACTGGCAGTGTGCTACTTTTTGAGAATATGATTTAATTTTAAATAAAAACCAGAGTCCGAAGCGTATATACCCTAGACTTGTACATACATACCTAGTGGTGATACCAAAAGTACCAATTGGCAACGAACATTTGCATTAAAAGTGAGTTTCCTATATGGCCAGTTTATAGGGGAGTTTGGCGATCATTCAGAAGGATCTTGACCATTCTCAAAATCAACTAACTAAACCACATTACAAATATTTGTCGAATTTTTCAAGTCGCTAGCTTCATTCTATTGAAAGTTATCGCTTATTTGAAGTCACACGTGTAGGGGAGGTAGAGGTTTCCTTTGTCGAATTTTACGTATTTTCAATATTAGCCAATTGGAGCCTACTACAAACATTTGACCAAAATTTCAAGTCACTGGCTCCATTTTATCGAAAGTTATCTCTTATTTTAAGTTTCATTTGTAGGGGAGGTAGGGGTTTCTTGGATCTGATCTGGCCCAACTTTAACACCAACTAACTAAATTTCACTTCAAACATTTGACCAAAATTTTCAGTGGCTGGCTTTATTCTGTCAAAAGTTACCGTTTATTTGAAGTTTCATTTGTAGGGGATTCTTAGGTGGGATCTTGCCTATTTTCAATAACAACTAACAAGATCTTATTATCAAAATTCCACCAAATTTTTAACTCACTTGTGTCATTCTATCGAAAGTTATCTTAATTAAAGCATTATTTAACTTTTTGAAATTTGTAGGGAAAGTATGATTATGCCCAACTTACTAAAACTCAAGTAGCTTCTCACCTCAGGTTACATGCCAAAAATCAGGCGTCTAGGTCAATTGGCTCAATAGTTATAGACAAAAAACGTGAAAAGTAGGGTAGTACGGGGCTCTTTGTAAAAGAATTACCGTTAGTTTTCAACTGATAAATTTTATTTTTCCAGGAGAGTATAAGATTATCCTCACGAGCAATCTACCAAAGCTAGAGTTTTCATGTTTATTTAATCGGGAGTTGTAGATACATTTACTTATTTTACATATGTTGGGGAGATAGGCGTTCTCTTGGCCTGATCATGCCCATTTTCAATACCAACCAACTAGATCATAATGCGAACATTGGACAAAAATTTCAAGGCTCTAGCTTTATACTATCGAAAGTTAACGTGCGAACGGACAGACAGACATGGCTAAATCGAATGAGGAGGTGACTCTGATCATTTATATATATACTATATAATGTAACCATGCACCAGGCCACTCAACGCCATTCCGAGACCTGGCCCTCGCATTTGCACCGACCCAGATCACTTGTGTTACTATCTTTGTAATCGGCCAAAATCGAGTGTGGACCGAGTAGCGACCGGACCTGATTGAAAACTGTTATATAAAATCAGTTGTAATAACGAAATTTTCATGCTTAATTAGAAGGACTTACTTGCCCCCTCCAAAACTGACCGACTTTTTTCTTTCAATATTATAAATTTCCGGGTCCCTTTAAAATCACGGGCCCCCTTAAAATCACGCGCTCGGGGCGTTTCGCCCCTTCCGCACCCCGCTCTCGACGGCCCTGACGCTGATGCGGGCTGCCAAATTAGATGAAAAAGTTGAGATTAGTGAAGTTTGTTTATGAAATGATAATGCAGTGCAGTGTGAACGTTCTTCGGTAATTTTCGAAATTACTTGGCGAAATCACGTCGTTTGCACCGATGTGAACAAGACATTACCCTGCAAAATCACTCTTGGGTAGCTAACCGGTTAATTACCTGGCAATCTTTAAATTTAAAGGTATATGGCATCGGGAAAAAATTCACTTATCCGTATATACTTTTCACCGTGCCCGTTTTCTTAATGTCCAGTTAAAATTTAAACTCGAGATAAAATTTGTTGTTGTTTTCCCTGTAAAATTTGACAGATGGGTACGTTCAATGTCTGTTTAACTGGTGTTTAAATTTTAATCAGACATTGAGAAAACGGGCCATGTATTCTTCGTTAGCTGACGAACATAACACAGTCCTCTTCAGTCTAGAATACAACAAAGGGGAAAAATGTGAATTCATCTAGATAAAATATTGGTGTAATACCCAATTCGATACGGGAATATTACAAGTAAAATTCCGGATTACAAGCAGACTCGTAGGTGGTCATGTATGGTTTCATCGAGGGCTATCAAGGTGAGAAAAAAGTAAATGCTCGTGGCAGAGCTTGATCCCAAACCGCACGAATTATGAGAAATCTATACCCATTGAGCCATCATAGCCATTTTCTCCTGAAGGTTATTAAGCGAATTTTAAGCCCTCGAGGGAAACTTTTGCCAACTATTGCAGCATCGAGGGGAAAACAAAATTAGTCGTGAGAGTGAGCAATTTATGAAAGTACATAAGCAATTGAAGGAGAATCAGGAAATACCGAAATCAAAAGTTCACGTTGCCATAGTTTTCAGGTATTGATGTGGTTATCGCTACCAAAACAATTACCATTGCAGCAATCACGCGGTATTCGTTCGGTTAAAGATACCATAAAAATACCTAGTTTTTGGTAAGTATTGTATATCCTTCAGTTTGCTTGTGTTTGTGGTCCCACAAAAAATTGCAGTTTCAGTAGCGTGCAGGGTACTGTGTTGAAAATCTCAAAATGACCTTCTCTGATACTATAAAAGCATGAAAAACTGAGAAAAGTTCACATTTATCTTGGATGAACACAGATGTGTGCATCTATTCTATACATACATATATACATATAGAGGTATGTATAGTATAATGTCAAGATACAAGTGCGAGCCAAGAAGGTGAGTTAACTAAGTGGCAAATAGAAACGAGAAAAAATTGTCAGTTGAAATGAATATAAAACTTTAGCTTTATAAAATTCACAGAGAAAGAAATAACAAACTTGAAAAGATGATCGTCGTTTCGCTATTGCTTTTCTTTTGAAGGGATATGACACCTGGGTGCATTGTTCTTTTCGATAAAAAAGAGTAAGGGGAAGAAATAAACGGAACACCCGTTGGATATTTAATAAGTTTGAAACAAAGAGTTCTTTCAAAGTGAACTCTCATATAAGAAATCCATTAGGTTAATGGAGTAACCATGGAATAAAGTGGAATAAAGGAGTATCTATATGGATTATTTCGGATGGCCATTTTTGCCATGTCGCGGTGTCCCGCTGGGCTTTTCCAGGAGTAGGACAGTTCATCTTCTATTGGAATTGGACACTGTAAACCCTTAAGGTCGACATACACGGGAAGCATTTTGGTCTCGAGCATGCATCGAACCACGTCGAACTCAATAGAAAAAAAAATCCCCATTTCCACCGTTCTATGATATTTGATGGTTCGATGGAAGTTCGGTCATGCTTGTGCTCGTTCATGTGTGGCGACCATTAGACTGTGGGCGCAGCCCACTACTTTCCGGCTTTATTTATCCCCAAATCCCATTTTTTAATTTCCCTCTTTTTTTACTATCCTCCGCTCGCATTTTTATCAGACATTAATGAATTTTTTAACAGAGACGAGCGTCCCATTTGTTTACAATACCGAAGGTAAGCTACAGCAAGCATACCCCAGTTATATCAGGAATCTTGATTGTCTTTGTGCAGAACTTCAGGTCTACCCTGCAAAACCTTCGGGTGTTTACAAGTCTATCTCGGACCATTTGTCAATGTTGACTAATCCGAGTATCTATTCACGTCACCTTGATACTTTGGCGACTATTACACTAGAAAAGTTATTTTAAAACATAAAAGAACTACGATTGGGGTACACCCCAATCATGCAATACTCTAGATGAATTTGAACCTGGTTAAAGCCAATAAATAATTTTGGTTGCAATCTCGGATGCATCGTTAAGACGTAAGACGTAAGTCGTTAAGACGTTAAGACGTATTTCATGAAATAGTGCAGTTTGTATGGGAGGGGGTAGAAAGAGGGTGAGGATTACAATAAATTTTATAATGTAGGTTACAATTATCATAAAAGTGATATATTCTAAATTTCAAAGCAATATGTTTTATAGTTTCTGAGAAAATCTGATTATTGTAAATTATCAAAAATGTGTCATTTTGTATGGGAGGGGGTAGACGGAGTAAGGGTAATCGATTACTTTTTTTGAATCTAACTGATATTGTTAATTAAGTGTTAAGTACAAAATTTCAGCCCGATAAATTGTATAGGTAATGAGTAAATTGGCTTAACGTATTTCATGAAATAGTGCAGTTTGTATGGGAGGGGGTAGAAGGAGGGTGAGGATTACAATAAATTTTATAATGTAGGTTACAATTATCATAAAAGTGATATATTCAAAATTTCAAAGCAAGATGTTTTATAGTTTCTGAGAAAATCTGATTATTGTAAATTATCAAAAATGTGTCATTTTGTATGGGAGGGGGTAGACGGAGTAAGGGTGATCGATTAATTTTTTTGAATCTAACTGATATTGTTAATTAAGTGTTAAGTACAAAATTTCAGCCCGATAAATTGTATACGTACTGAGTAAATTGGCTTAACGTATTTCATGAAATAGTGCAGTTTGTATGGGAGGGGGTAGAAGGAGGGTGAGGATTACAATAAGTTTTATAACATAGGTTACAATTATCATAAAAGTGATATATTCAAAATTTCAAAGCAAGATGTTTTATAGTTTCTGAGAAAATCTGATTATTGTAAATTTTCAAAAATGTGTCATTTTGTATGGGAGGGGGTAGAAGGGGTGGAGCGATTTAGCCCGTTCAAGAACTTAGCCTTCATTTTTTGTCAAAAATAACGTGTGCAAAATTTGAACTTCATAGCTCAACGCGTTCTCGAGCTAGAGAGGTCACGGACGGACGGACGGACAGACGGACAGACGGACAGACGGACAGACGGACAGACGGACAGACGGACAGACGGACAGACGGACAGACGGACAGACGGACATCCGGTTTTGAGATATTCGAGTGATAATATGAACTTCTGTATCATTCATTTTTTTCTGCGAGCCTTATTTCTTAGCGTTACAAACTTTGTGGCAAACTTATAATACTCTCAGATTTCATCTAGAGTATAAAAATATCTTTATAAAAGATATTTTAGAAGAACTTTTATAGTGTAATAGCCGTCTAAGAAAATATTTGCGACATGAACGTTGCTTCTTTCAAGTACTTTTCTTAC
This sequence comes from Chloromyia formosa, assembly GCA_964017055.1. Taxonomy (NCBI): domain Eukaryota; kingdom Metazoa; phylum Arthropoda; class Insecta; order Diptera; family Stratiomyidae; genus Chloromyia; species Chloromyia formosa. The sequence continues at coordinate 25,411,693 of OZ024815.1, read as the reverse complement.
AAACTTCCGCACCTTCCCCCTTAGGCGGCTTATATCATTTATCTCTCTCTCTCAATTGCCCTAACCTCTTGTGCGGCATAGCGCGTCAACTGTTCCATGTGGCCCAGTTGACGTTTCGACGGCATAAATTGGTGTCGGAGAATGCAGTTGCCAGCATGCACCTCCTGCACATCCATGGCCACGAACGTCGTCGTGGACGGGATTCGAACCCGAAACGCCGGTAGTCAAACATGAGACTGATGCCTCAACATACTACGCTACCGGTCGCCCCATTCATAAAAGTTCTTTAAAATATCATAAAAGATATTTGTAAAATACCTTTTATAGTGTAATAGCCACCTTACGGATCTGTAGTTGACTTATCCCAAAAGCATTTCTGCCGAAAATTAATTTCGATTTTGGAATTATAAATTCGGCTCCCTCTAAAAAGTAGCATTCGATTCAAATATTTGTTGTAATAACTTTCTCGTACATAAAACTTTTGGTTAGACAAAGGCATTTAATGCCATGAAGAAATTAGCTACGCTCAATCTAAGGAGGGTTTAATTCAAAACTTATACCATGAGGATAATTTGGGATAATTGTAATTTTCAGCTTACCCTCTTAATAGTTGGTGATCCTAAATTCATTATTACGCCCCGATGTAAAAATTTGCCTTAATCGAAAGATGAAATTTCCACCCTGCGAACACTTTTCTTTCATTATACACACTCGTACGTATAATCATTGGAAGGCTAACTTGGAATTAACGAAAGGACAGTTTTCGATTCTGGACCATCATCAAATACACTTGCCAGTTGCAGAAATTGTATTTGAACAGCACCTGTGTTTTATTTGGGAAAAGGCTTTTTATTAGTAAAAATTGCAGTAAATACTGTACTGGGAATAATTGGAAATTTTAAGGGTATTCCTAATTATGAACTAATTCACTCCAGAAAAGGATCTCGAGTTTTCCCCTAAGCTCTTTCGGACTGTAGGGTGTAAATTTTTATTACTTGAGTGTCATCGAGGTTATGAATTTGAAAAGGTTTACGAATTTAGTTTCAGAAAATTTCAGATTTTGCATATTAAAATAATTTCGTTTCCATTTTCAATGAATTGGTACGAAGCGTTTCGATTTTAAACTTAATATGACAGAAATGCAAAATTAATAACTTCAAATAGCCTGATTTTTGAAATGGGTAACTTGAGTTATTAATAGAGAAGAATTATTAATAAAAGAAGTCCCATAGACGTCACAAATCATGCAACAGCATTTAATGCGATCGTGTGGACTAAGGTCATGTTAATAGTAAAAGCTTGGAGCCGAGCATAGTTGACGTTTCGTTAGAATATAACACATTTCAGATGATCCCCCTGTGGTGGATTAATAATATGATTTGTTTCTAATGGCTGAATTATACCTAGTATGCGCGAACAACGCGGCTTCTGCTGTCAAATAAAGTTGAACCAATGTATTTCAGATGGCGATAAGTATACTGTGCGCGAACAACACGTCGCTCACGTCGCAAAAGCTGAGACGAGTTCAACTTTGTCGCAATCAACGAGCCGCGAAATATCAATTCACAATAGGCATGTGGCTTAAAACTGTGGGTGATCATTTCTTTTGTTGTAAGTTACTGATATGCGCTTGGAAGTGCATACTTCTATTCTTAATTCAAAAAAGTGTTTCAAGTTTGGCTTCCTAGCCAGTTTTTCACAGCTCAAATGTGTCAAAAGAACGCGAACAAGAGATTTGACTATAACAGGTTGAACAGCTGATTTTCGTTGACTGCGACTTGTGGACGTAATTCGCGCATAGTATAATCATAGAGTAAAGTTTCAGTCATGCCACCAAAAGATTTAAATTGTTGTTATGCACACCACGAGGATTTTTGCATCCAGCATCCCTAGTTCCTCTGCCGCTGCAAACTATTCATATTGATCATTTGGGGCCTTTTTCCAAAAGCAAGTGCGGAAATGCTCACATTTCACAATGCGTTAGTGAATCCATTTACCGAGTGTTTGTCTACATATATGGGCAGTAAAAACCAGTAAGACAAAGTATGTTGTTGAGGTTTGCAAGGATATTTTTTCTGTATATGGAATACCGAGAGAAATAATTTCGGACCAAGGTGTCGCTTTTACCTAAAAATTATTTCAAACTTTCTGCGAACAAAATGGAATTCAACATATCAAGAATGCTGTTGCAACACCCCGAGCAAATGGAGAAGTTGAGAGGATAAACTGGTCCATACTCAGGTCCTCAGGAGATAACATATCGGCTTGCCATGACAAAACAAAAACCAAAACGCGGTCACACCCTTAGGGACACATTCTCACGAGCTGGTGGTATAAACTATCGCACAATTAAATTAAATTTACATAACTTCACAAATAACGAGTAGTTGTCACTTTTAAACTTATATTCGCCAAATATTGGAGCCAGTGACATACAGGACAAGCTCATTCCATGTACTGTATGTTCTAAGCGGTCTACTGAGTTACCGACAGTCGACCACATGTCGACTTAGTACCCAGATTTTGGAGCCACTGTTTCTATGGAGACATACAGAACAAGCTCATTCCATGCCTGCATGTTCTAAGGGCTAAATGGACAGAAGGTGTATGCTTGGAATAGGGAGACCAGGAAGTAGACAAAGGGAAAATTTTGGTAACCATTCGCTTAGATGTGGTTGTTACACGACCACTATCACATCTTTCCAGTGGCGTTTGCGTTTTATGCAACTTCTCTCAAGAGGTCACCCACACATTGCACTTTCAAGGCTGCGCTACTGAATCAAAACTAAGCAGCTGATAACCCAAGTGTTCAGATTTTAATTACCCGCGGACCACGAACAAAAACACTTACTTACCGGGGAATATCTTTGTTCTAAAAGCATTTCAGCTACGTAGAGCGACGATGCACTTAATAGCGATACAAAATCAGGACACTTACCTGTGAAATGAAACTCCACTTTTCCTGGAAATCCATCTGTTGTGGCAATGTTCCATAGCACACCCCATTTTCCAAAATTAATGGGATTAGTAGCTTGTCTCACTTAAAATAGGCCACTAAGTGAACACATAAACAACACTTTACAGTTCTTGATGTAATTTTCACAAAACTAATAGAGTTTTCACTTGAAAAAATGTAATTTTTCACTGCAATCTCGTGTTCAGCACAAAATGACCGTCGAGAAATGTCATCCCACGAAATCGAAACTAAGAACAGCTGATCGCAGCTAAAAAAAGGAAAACAACAGTTTGGTTACTTTCACAGACAGTCACGTATAGCTTTTGTCTCTATCCTTCTCTTGTATATCAATGGGTGTATGCCAGTAACATGCATCGAGCAACGTCTAAAACCATTTACATATATGCTAACGAAACGGTGACTAATCCGTTAGGAGTACTTGACGAGCCTTTTTGCTCGGCAGAATCGCTAGGAGTTTTTTTTTTTTTTTAATTGTGCATCACAGAAGCTTTCATCCCGGGACTGGGCCTCTCTGCATCACTTTACTTACTCAACGTAAGTGACTTATCAATCTATCGAGTGCGAACCCTAGCAGATTGTTTAATTAGAATGGAAATTTATCAAAATATTCCCTTTTAAAAATAAGTTTGTTAATTGAGTGAAAGTCAATTATATCCTTCAAGCTGTTATATAAGATAATAGACCGTGTAATCGGTTCATTAAGACCATAATTCACTCTATGAAAAGGCTGAATAAAAAGATTGTTGCGCCGCAAATCGTGTGAGACATCTCTAACTACAAAGTAATTTTTAATATCTTCACACGAAATGTGAGAGCATAGCAAGTCTCTTATAAACATCGCGTTCAGGAAAGTCCTTCTATAAGCTAACGTTTGTAAACCAAATAAGGCACAACGAGTACTATAATCAGGCTTAAAACGCCAGCCAATTTGGTAAATAGCAAAACGAGTAAAATTATGTTGAATTCTCTCTATACGTTCGATATGAACATTATAGAAAGGATTCCACACAATTGAACAATATTCAAGAATCGAACGAACAAATGAAGAATATAGAATCTTCAAAGTATAAGGATCATTAAATTCGCGCGCGTTCCGTTTAACAAAACCTAACATGCTATTCGCTTTTGACAAAATGTAATCAGTATGTGGTCGAAATGAAAGCTTTTGATCAAAAATCACACCTAAATCGGATATCTCAGAAACTCTTTCAAGAACACTACCTGCTATGGAGTACTCATAAAAGAGAGGATTTTTTATTCTAAACGCGCTCAAAACTTTACATTTACTAACATTTAAATTTAAATTATTATCGCGGCACCAATTTTCCAATTTCTCTAAATCGCATTGCATTTTGAGACAGTCGGTTACGTCGCCAATTTTAATAGCAATTTTCATATCATCCGCGAACTGCCATACCCGCACGTATTCAAAATTTTGGATGATATCATTTACAAAAACTAAAAAGAATATCGGCCCTAAATGACTTCCTTGTGGTACTCCCGATGTACATCTTATCATAGAGCGCGATGTACAGCCGTTTAACTTCACCAATTGAGTCCTATCAGTTAAGTAGGATCTCACCCAGTTGAGAAAAGTCGACTGTATACCTAAATTTTCTAATTTGCGAAGTAATATGTTATGATCAACTTTATCGAAAGCCTTCGAGAAGTCGGTATACACAACATCAACCTGCATGCTCTCTTCCATAGAATCAGCAACAAATTTAGTAAAGGAAACTAAATTTGTTGTAGTTGATCTACCTTTAAGGAAGCCATGCTGACATGGCGATATTAACTCGCTGATCAAGACATCTATTTTATTTTTAACAATTAATTCAAAAAGCTTCGGGATAGCCGATAGTTTAGCTATAGGCCTATAATTGTCTATATGATGTTTTGGACCCTTCTTATGAACAGGAGTAATAAAAGATGTCTTCCATTCATCAAGGAAAACACCTGTAGACAATGACATATTAAAAATGTTCGTTAGAGGACGACATAATGACTGCATGCAATTCTTTAGAAAAATGTTAGGAATGCAATCAGGTCCGGCTTGAATACTAATATCAAGCTCAGTCATAGCACATAGCAGGTCATCTTCAGAAATCTGAAGAGCACTATTAAGACGTTCATGAGCCATTTGAGCAATCGGGAATCTCCCATTGATAATGTCATTCAATTGCGACGAAACCGAACCTGGCGTATCATAAACCGAATTGAAAAAACTTGCAAAACCATCACATACCGATTGAACATCATTATAAAAATTACCATTGAGTTTTAAATTTTTCGGAATGCCCGTATTCTTGCGTTTACTGTTTATAAATTTCCAAAAAGCTTTACTATCATTCTTTATATTTTGCTCCGCTCGAGCAATATATTGTTTATAAAGATATTTATTTAACAATTCATACTCTTTCCTCAATCTAAAAAAGTTAGCTTTGTTAACAAGAGACTGTGAATTTTTAAATAATTTATGTGCTTTATTTTTTGAATTTTTAAGTTGGTCCAACTCCTTGGTAGCCCAAGGATTTCTCTGTTTTTTGTTAAAATATTTTAGAGGAACATATTTATCAATAGCTTCAGATAATATTGATTTGAAAATATCATAAGACTCAACAATACTTTTATTTGAGAAAATAGAAGTCCAGTCAATATCAGAAAAGTAAGTATTCAAATCAGCATATCTGGCTTTTTCAAAATTTCTACTAGGAGTGACAACCAACTCTTCCTGAATGTAATCATAAAATATAAAATCTAAAAGAAGAGCATAATGATGTACTGAATTCGGCAAAAGTGGGTAATCTACTCTATTTACGGAAGCATTTAAGTTAGTACTCACAAAAATTAGATCTAAAATTCTACCAATGGAGTTTTCAACATGATTAATTTGCATCAAATCCATGGCAGAAAGACAATCTGTTAGAAAAAATTCGCACTCGAAACGTAGATTGCGTGGCAAAAATCTTTTTTCTCCATCATTCCAATACCAACTTACATACATAGTTACATACTTATGTCAAATAGTAACCACCCCACGTTTACGTAGTAATTGTCAATGAGTGCATTTAGACCGCCTGTCTTCTCCGTAGCGCTTCGACTTCTCCGCATCGTAATTGCAATCGCTCCATTGATCCGCTCTTGGGCGGCTACTTCCCTTCGTAGCCAAAATTTTTCACGCTCTCTGGGCATGGAGCCCGCTGCATTTGACAATTCACAGGTGGTATGTGTGTTGTCACATGAGTGACATTTGATTGTGTACTAAAAGCGCAAAATTCGTAAAGCGACTCAAATATTTGCGGTGTCAGCTGTATGCCAGATATTTGATATATAGCTGTTCAACCACGAAGTAAGGCTTGTGATAGGTAGCGGCTCCTCAAATGTATAGTGGAGAGGATATTTTGATATATAACGCCACCTTCTGCTACTAGCTGCCAGAATGCAGACAATTTTAAGAATTTCAGATTTCTTTTCTTCGCCCATCCTATTTAATTTTTTTCTTATTGGATTGGCGTATTGGTTATAATACAGTGGCTGCATTCCTAAAACAACAGCGATGAGAAGCGATTAGTGCTGCATGGTAATTTATCCTAGAGGCGCTTGTGCTGAGCTAAGTGCTGTAGCTAAGCGCTTTCACTTTCAGTGAGCATGCAATTTTCTCGCGTTTCTGGCTGAGCGTAAAATTTGTCATTTGCGACAGTTTTTAAGTTGCAAATTGTCAAATGCCTGTTCCAAACTTCGATTCTAACCTCAGTTGTGTGTATGGTCGATGGTCGTGTTTTTAACATGATTGACGAAGGAAAATGTTACGATATGTTGTGTGTCACCTGGGACTCATCAAAGTAAGAAATTTCGAGTTTTCTATCAAATGCCAAACTAAACATGGCATTTGACAAATGAGACAGACGGCATGCCGTTTCTAAAACACGAAAATTATCACAATGTGCTGGTCAGCAATTGTAAAGCGCTAACTAAAGCCTCGTTCTCCAAGCTGCGGAGCTCTGCTGCGGAACAGACAGCCTCAAAACCCTTGTTTTCCTATTTCGAAGCTTCAAAATAGCGCTGCCCCATTTCCCAAGCTGCGGAATTTCCGCTGCGTCTTGCGGAATAGACTATTTTCAGCCTTGCTTTCCAGGCTGCAGGATACCGCTCGAAAGTAGTCTGTTCCGCAAGACGCAGCGGTATTATTATTATATTCTGGGGGATAGCCGAAGCAGACCTTTTCGCCCCCTACCGGTCATCAGTTGCTTTCAGATGTCGACTGATAGTTGTCGACCTCTTTCTTCATCACTGAGTCCCGTGTTATTGCAAGCATTTGTTTAAGGATGAGTTCACTCATGGCTTCTACACTTATCGTGTGCTTGCCTGTGATCCTCAACCTCGTGCTAGCCAGTACTGGACATTCGCACATAATGTGTGCTGCCGTCTCGGCCTCCTCCAGGCATAGCCTGCAAACGTCATCTTCCCCGATTTTCATCTTGGCCAGATGAGCCTTAAAATTACCATGCCCTGTGACCAAGGCAGTTATCCAGCTTAGGGTACTCCGTTTATAACTAAGTACCTTTCTCGCTTCCCTGCCTAAAGGGCTGGTCATTGCATTCCGAGCTTGTTTGCAAGTGACTAGCTCCTGCCATCTTTGTTGATGCATGGAGTCCATCCACTCCCCAACCTTCGCTCCAATCATGCCGTTTCCCAGAGCAACTCTGGGTTCTGGGCCAATGAAAGTTGCCGTTTTGCTAGGGCATCCGCCGCCTCATTTCCTGTTGTACCCATGTGTCCTTTTACCCACATCAGCGTAACCTCATTTTCTGAGGCACACGTGTTGAGCTTCCGGACACACTCTAGTACCAGTTTAGAGTTTATGTTCGTCTGCTGCATGCGTCTGATCACCGATTGGTTGTCCAGTGCAATAAGGATTTTCTTCCCCCGCACCTGACCTTCAAGCAGGTGGTCCAACGCATGCAACAAGCCAAGCACCTCTGCCTGGTGTACGGACACATACTCTCCTAGACTAAGCGCACATGCTAGGTTTAGCTCTTCAGAGTAAACCCCCGCCCCCGCTTTACTGTCTATTAAAGAGCCATCAGTAAAAATGCTGATGTCATTGAACATACAATCATTGTGTATGTTTCCATCTGCAACGTGAGTCTTGTGTAGTCTTTCAACTACCCTACGTCTACTCATGCCTTCTACCGGCATTAGATTCTCCCTGACCTCATCGCTGCAAGACGCAGAGGTATCTTGCAGCTTCGAAAATAGCAAAACAAGGCTTTTGAAGCAGTCTGTTCAGCAGACCGCAGCGGAGTTCCGCAGCTTGGAAAACGAGGCTTAAGCCCCGCTGCGTCTTGCGGGATAGACTGCCTCGAAAGCAGCTGCGGTATCCTGCAGCTTCAAAAATAGGAAAACAAGGATTTAGAGCCAGTATGTTCCGCGGCACGCAGCGGAGCTCCGCAGCTTTGAAAACGAAGCTTAAGTGCTGACTCAGCGCTGGCGTTTTAGGAACACAGCCAGTGTTACACATACTCTTGTCAGTGCCGTACCACGATATATAAGTGAGTTCAGAATTAAAAAACGAATCGGATAAAATGTTTTAAATGAAGTTAACCCTCCGATTCGAATCTTATTAAATAAATCGTACACATTTTAAGTAAAACTTTATTATCAAACCGCCCGATGGCATGGAATTAAACAATTTTTATTCTTTTGCGTTACCAAATTTTCATGGCTGTAGGTACTTTCATTCCTATACTAATAAAGACGGACTTTCCTGTACCTCAAAAACTTTGTCCTTTTCAGCTTTGAAGACAATGCTCCTTAGAATGGCGTATTGTCATAATCCAAAGTGTGATAGCCACAATGCTTCTTCGTAGAGTGTTGCCATTTAAATAAATTGGTATTTTCAAAGAGGATAGATTGATGACTGCCTACTTTTATCTAAACATAAGTCAGTGGTCAATATGACAATACGATTTATTTCACAAAATGCTTGCATTTTAATGTGTAATTTCAAGCGTATTATTCTCTATTGGGGAATAATGCAGGTTAGAGCAAGAGATGCCAAACAATGTATATACGATTATGTATGTATTATTAAGCCCAATCAGATTTTCTATGCTCCTAGATTGGCAAGTCATTAAAATTTGGTCGTATTCTTGTGACATTTCGATTTCCATTTCTTAACTTGGGTGACAACCTGTCCGCATCGTTATTTCCCTTAAATATGTATTTCCATTGTTTTCCATGTTGGCTTGTACAGAGTCTCCTCTGAAATTTCTGAGAGAAAGGTGCCACAAGTCGAAAATTATTTTTTTTTTTTGCATTATGGTCCGCAGTAGTCGAACTGATAAGCTGTCACCTGACTTGAAGGTTAGGTAGGAAAACGCGAATTATTTTGGGGAGTTTGAATATGCTCTCGATCCCCAGGGTATATACATCAGAGTTGAAAACAATGTTTTCACTTAAATGCACGTCTTTTATCTTAAAGATGGCTGTGTTTTCGTAGTTGGTGTTGATTCAAATAAAGATAAATGGTGCTCCCGGAGGGTATTCAAGTGCCTCTTATTTGTAACTTTCTTGTTCGAAAAAAGTTTGGCAGCATAATTCATTGGAGGATTGTACTGTGTCGACGGTAAATATTTATCTATACGGACGAATCACTCCATTATCTTTTATTCTTGGTGTATTTTTAATATTGGAATATTTTTTAATGATGTACATTACAATGCCTGCGTTCACGTTCCGCAACGTTGTAATTGCGGTAAAAATTTTCCCTCCACCCAACCATAAACTCTTAACCCGAACGACTTGTTTTGCAGTTGTCATGTATTTTATTAAACACCTGATAGCCGATTCGCTATTGAATTTCAAACAAAACTTCAATTAAATTCGCGACGGTTTCAGGAAAAATGAACAACACTGCAAAATCGCCACGAATTTCTGTTGCTCCGGTGTAAATAAGCATACAAGACGCCATGTAAAAATCAAGAAACCGAAAACGAAAATCCACACCATCTGGCAGTCATATGCAATACGTCAACTAACAACTGTCAAATACGCTAATACCCCTTACCCCCCGGTTGACCGGAAATTAACCAGGAAAAATTTCTGGTCAATTTCCCCGATATGTGGTAAATCAAACGCAAACTGAAACGGACCGTCCACGAGCAAAATCAGTCGAACTGTTTGCATTTGCGTTTAAAACGTTGCGCGACCTGAACCCACCCAATGATTACATTGACTGGAAGGTTACAAGAAAACTTTCTTTAAAGAAAAACCGTACGCTGAGCGGATTATTATCGGCGTATATCAAGGTGACTTAAGACATGGCCGAACAACAACCGATCAGTTTTCCACAGTTAAGTAAAACCTGGAAAAGTGGAATACACTGTCCACGTGCACCAAATTTTTGTCAGTTTCAAGCAAGCAAAAGGTGACGATGACCAACTCTTTCTTACAGATCAGGATCCGAAACAGGCAGACTGATCTCTTTGAAACACGTATGTACTGGATTGAAGCAAGGCGACGCTCTTCAACCTGGCACTTGAATACGCCACCGGGTAACAAATGCGGACACCAGAGGTACGCTACTCGTCAAGTCGACGCAACTGATAGCTTACGCAGACGACATTAACATCATGTCTCGAAACCTGACTGTCGCAGCAACTTGTCAAAGGACGTCAGTGAAGTCGACGAAAACAAGCGAGAGACACAGCTAGATAATAAGACTTTTTGCTCTGTTTCTCGAATAATGAAATTGACGATAAATGGCTCCCGAAGGGTATTTTGCTAACGCGCTTTGATATGTTTACATAAAGCATGTTTACGATACGGCTTTTGGTCGTCGAAAGCGTATATTCGTATTTTTGTAATATACTCGTAAATATACTAGTTATTAAAATTGTTGTTGGGTGCAGTCGGCATTCGTTTCATAAGCACCTGAGCCGATATTTTTGAAACGAATCCAGACTCTGGCGCTTCCAAGCATGTGGGGTACATGCCTAAACCCGATGAAAAAAAGAGCTCTCCATTTTCGTCCTTTATGATCCTCACCCCGTTGTAATTTCGTCGAAGTAGAGCTTGGAAAGATAGAGCGCCAGAGTCTGGATTCGTTTCAAAAATATCGTCATACCAAATTATACATTAAACTTCTGATATTTCTGTCAAGTTCGGAGTAGCCACGACGGGCAATTCCTTCTTTTTTTTCGTTTTCTGACTCTTCAATTACTACAGATTTTGATATGATATCCTGTAAGTAATAAGTAAACAAATTATGCCATAAAAAATAACAACATATGAGTAAACACATACTCGTCGTATGTGTGTATATCTTAAGGTGCGTTCTTTTGCGAATCTTGAACTCGACACACACAACAACCATCTTGGTCGCGAGCCACCATCGAACCACGCCAAAATCAATAGAACGTGCGGAAAAAAGAATCTCCTGGGATCCAGTTAAGGTGGAATGGGGTGAAACAGAGTGGAACCACACACCTTATCTGAATTAAGTGCGAACTAAATAAATGCAAATTTGCGAATTGCACTACACCCGCATGCATTTCGTTAAAAATGTAATATCAAATCAGTTAGCAAAGTCGCACAGTTCATGGGAACAGTGAACACTCGTGTCATGAACAACACGAACAATAAACGTAAATAACAACAAAACGGCGGTAAGGAAAGAATGAAGTGGAATAGAATGAATATATCGTAATCGTATACGTTAGAGTGAGTGGCATACATAGATAATCAATCGCACTTTCCGCTGTATCCGCATCGCCGCAATCAACCGGTTTGCGCTCGCTTCGCATGTACACACAAAGACCACGGTTTTAAGCATACCATATGCGAAACATTCAACGTTGCGTGACTCTAGAAAGCAAAGACGGTGCACTCCCTTCGTCTGGTCTTTTTCGTGTCCATTGCCGTTGGTGTGTTTGGAGCGATATCATCAGAAGTGCGCAGGTCTACAGTGTAGTGTGTGTATAGTGATAAAATCGTTGTTCAAGTGATAAAGTAAATCAAGCGAAAAAACATGTCGGACCTACGTCAATATTCTCGTCAATTTTTAAAAGAATGGATAGAAATTTACCGGAATCTTCCGTGTTTATGGAATACAAAGTGTCGCGAATATAGCAACCGTAATAAAAAAGCCAAAGCCTACGCGATACTAGTGAATAAATTTCGAGAAGTTGAGTTGCCTTCGCAGTGCAATCGAGATATGATCGTGAAAAAAATTAATTCACTGCGTTCGTGTTATAGAAAAGAGATGCGCAAAGTGAAAGAGTCGTTGCGTTCGGGAGCGAGTCCTGAAGATGTCTACAAACCAAAGCTCTGGTACTACGATTTGTTGTCGTTTTTAGAAGAACAGGATACATTACAAGCTAGGGTGGTAGTGAAAGAAGGAGAATTAAGTGATGTAAGTACTCGTACATGGTAGGATTGCTTGGATTGTTAAAGCCCGAATATAGAGGGCTGTGCAGCCAATTTAGGGTTTTGCAGTGGGCGCTTTCCTTGGGATGTGGAATGTGCTTCCATCTCTTGGTCGCCGTTAAGTAAAAAGAAACGAACTGAAATGTCCTAGTTTTTACCATTGATTTGGTATCCCACAAATGTCCTAGTTGTTACCATTGATTTGGTATCCAATAGGAATTTGGGGGATATTTTTAGTTTCCGGGGCCCGGGGTGAAAAAATCACTTTTCTCTCGGAGTTTTCGTCATTTATCGCTCGCGTCACCCTAAGACTCGCAAATTTACAAAATTTTTTTTTTTTTAATTTGTAATATTTTTTTAATGTTATTTTATTTTTAATCTTAATTTTTTAATTTTTTTCCTTATTTTTTTGTTCTAATGATTTATACTGAATGTTTGGGATGTTTAAAACTGTTCAAAACGCTGTCGCACGCAGAGCGAGCGTTCATGTTTGTGCAATATTGAGGGTCGCGATCCCTTAAGCGCGGAGCGAGCGTAGCTTGCAGAGCCCACGCAAGAGGATTTGAAAATATTTAAATTTTGTATCCCTCCAATATTCCAAACATTCAGTATAAATTATGAAAAAAAAATTCTTGTCTTTTAGAGTGACGCGAGTGAAAACTGACAAAAATCCGAGTGAAAAGTGATTTCCCCAGCCGGGTCCCCGGAAACTAAAAGATTGCCCAAAAAAGGACTACAAAACCGGTAGGTACTCAGAAATCCGGATAAAAAAACGTCTGTTACGCTAGCACCCCCACCACTAAGTATCCTTATCAGGCATAGTGCATAATTAGGGGCTAATTAGTTGCTAATTAGTTGCTCTATTCCCGAATTTATTGCTCCTGACGATCCGCCAGAATTGACGATTTTATGTGGGGGTGCTAGCGTAACGTTACGCTAGCACCCCCACTTTTTTATCCAACATCTATCGCACGCAAATTTGATGCAAAATGAAAAACAGAATTAATTGCTAATTTGTTGCTCTATTCCGGAATTAATTGCTCCTGCCGAATTGCCAGGATAATGTTTTCTGTATGGTGGTGCTAGCGTAACGTTACGCTAGCACCCCCACTTTTTAATACGGCATTTGTCGTCTCTAAATTTAATGCAAATTGAAAGCCATAATTAATTGCTAATTTTTTGCTCTATTCCCGAATTTATTGCTCCTGCCGATTCGCCAGGACTTCAGCTTATATATGGAAAGGACACCACATTTGTACCCCCCTGTACTATCTCCACTGGCACAAATTAAACAAAAGCTTGATGCAGAATAAAAGCAATAGATATTTGCTAATTTGTTGCTCCATTCCGGAATTTATTGCTTCTGCCGAATCGCCAGGATAATGTTTTTTGTAAGGTGTTGCTAGCGTGAAATAATAATAAAAATAAATAACTGGCGCAACAGTCCAATTTGAACCACGGCCTCGAGATGAGTTAGCATCATCTCATTTTCTAGATCGTGACGGTTTTTTTTTTGTGCAGAGGTATGTGATCAGCAACACGCTCAACCGAGTTATTTACCCCATAATGGGTACTCATTTAACAGCTGAGTGGGCTCATAGTCCGACACGTAAATCCCCGGAATCGAACCGGTGCCCAGTGCGTTGAAGGCGAACGTGCTAACCGTTGCGCCATCCGGACTACTGCGTGAAATAGTAAAAAGTTTAAAAAGAAGTTCACTTAGTTTGTGATAATAGCGTCATAAGCAGGAAAGTGCAGTTTGGATGAAAAAATAGCATGCGATATAAACTCAGAAAATTTGGAACAGCGCCATCTTTTTTTTGTGTGTCCATATTTAAGCAACATGTTGGCGACTGATGAATTTGCGTGCGGCGGAAACTTCGAAAAACGCTGAGCACTGAATTCCTTTGAAGATTCCCTACGAAATCTGGAGGGTTTAAGGTGTGGGAATTTTTTTCCGGTCACGAAGGTCGTCGAATATACTTTCCCAGCTCAAAAGTAGCAGCAGCAGTTTATTTGCAAATACTGGAAATGGATTGTAGTCTTGTGCGTCAGGTATTCACAGCCATTGGTTTTTCTTAAATATTCCGCCAGACACGAAATCTTCCGCCTCAAACATGTTGCTTAAATTTCAACTATCCCGGAATTATTACAGTGTTCTCCCTCTTCCAAATCTATGTGACATGCTCCCAAGCCCATTTCAAACGTTTTAGCCTAATGTTTTAACGGAAAATCTGGCTTACTGACTGGCTTCCACGTACGTAAGCCAGCTTTCGTAAGTCTTTTCTCATCAAATTTGTTGAGATTTGCCAAAACTAGATCGTTCCTAAGGCCAGATGAAGTTTTGAATCAGTTCGGATGGCTTTGTAACGGTAAAAATTAGGTCGTTTTTTTCTTGATCGTCCAAAGCCTTTCTTTCGCTCGGTGGCACCCTTTTCCCGGAACTTCTTCGAGTACCATTTCACAGTACGCTGCGCAACATTCATTTTTTCACCTATTTTACCAATATTTCGATTTTCTCGCGCCAAAATAAAAATATTGCTTTCGTTTTCCGCGCTAACTTTTTCCTACCTTTTCACCCAAACTGCACTTTTCTGTTTACTACGCTATTGTCACCAAATGAGTGAGCTTCGTTCAAAACTTTTCATTATTTCTAGACACGATATAAATACTTTGTTATAACCTGAGCCAATAAAACACCATCACACTAACTACTTAGGAGAATTTTTATGAAAAAGGGAGTAAAATAGTTTGAGCAACTTTTTTTTTCTAACACTTTATATTGAACATTATCCTGTGGCTGAATGCGGAATAGAGGTGACGCAAACGGCAGCGTTCTTGCGAGCTCCTGGATCAAGTAATATGGATCTGAATTTTTCGGTTTCTCCTCTCCATATGCTTTCCCCTCCGGTTAAATATGTGCAATCAACTGTCGATTTTTGTATCTGAAAATCATTCCCCTCCGGATCTGAAGAGTATATATTCAGAATTGAATCGACTGCTGGTGAGTGTGTCTTAGTTTAGTTAGAATTCAAATGTCAACTAGAATTTCAAGAGAAAACTTAAATCCTTTGTACATACACAATCGGACAAATTTCCTTTAGGCAGCAAAATAATTTTGTATGTTGACTATTTCGAATAATTACACAAAACGGACATTTTATTGAGAAGAAATGAACTTTATGTGCTTCCCAAACTGTAAACTGTCCAAAAACTTCCACCACCCGCGCCGCTTACATTTCAAATACAGAACTATTTAGCAGAGTAGAAAACCTGCACTAACGTTCTATCGAGAGCAACTCAGATCAAATTGTTAGTGTAATTGTGTGGTCTTAACCGGCTCTGCTCTATATGGATCTTGAAACAAACGTGCCTATTATTAATAAGTTACGGAACTTTCTGGCCGCTGCAATTTTACTACACAACTTTTTTGACTTGGTTACAAAAGAAGTTGCAATAAGCATCAACCAGGGTAAAACGAAACTCAATGAACGACGAGGGTGCCAGCACAACCCAAAATCAACGACGAAACCACAATGTCGAAATAACGCAAGGGAGAGAGGCGAAATGAAAAATCGCGTCGGCCAATAAGACATGTTATTCGTTTACCAATTGATGAAAACATTAAAGTGGCATGTTCGGATCAGTTTGTGCATTAAATGAACAATACAACGATAAGAAATAAATTCGGAAATATTACAACAAATTATAAATTAATTATCTAATACACTGTGCGTTGAATTTAAGTCCAAGATATACTGCATTTAGAAATATAGTACTTATTGCCTTCATTACGCGTCAAGTTTTTGTTACTCGTAGATTTGTGCCAGTGGTGATTGTACAGGGGGCTATAAATGTGATGTCCTTTCCATATACAAGCTGAAGTCCTGGAGAATTGAAAGGAGCAATAAATTGGGGAATAGAGCAACAAATTAGTAATTAATTATGGCTTTCATTTTGCATTGAATTTGGAGACAATAAATGCCGTATTAAGAAGTGGGGGTGCTAGAGTAACGTTACGCTAGCACCCCCACTTTTTTATCCAACATCTATCGCACGCAAATTTGATGCAAAATGAAAAACAGAATTAATTGCTAATTTGTTGCTCTATTCCGGAATTAATTGCTCCTGCCGAATTGCCAGGATAATGTTTTCTGTATGGTGGTGCTAGCGTAACGTTACGCTAGCACCCCCACTTTTTAATACGGCATTTGTCGTCTCTAAATTTAATGCAAATTGAAAGCCATAATTAATTGCTAATTTTTTGCTCTATTCCCGAATTTATTGCTCCTGCCGATTCGCCAGGACTTCAGCTTATATATGGAAAGGACACCACATTTGTACCCCCCTGTACTATCTCCACTGGCACAAATTAAACAAAAGCTTGATGCAGAATAAAAGCAATAGATATTTGCTAATTTGTTGCTCCATTCCGGAATTTATTGCTTCTGCCGAATCGCCAGGATAATGTTTTTTGTAAGGTGTTGCTAGCGTGAAATAATAATAAAAATAAATAACTGGCGCAACAGTCCAATTTGAACCACGGCCTCGAGATGAGTTAGCATCATCTCATTTTCTAGATCGTGACGGTTTTTTTTTTGTGCAGAGGTATGTGATCAGCAACACGCTCAACCGAGTTATTTACCCCATAATGGGTACTCATTTAACAGCTGAGTGGGCTCATAGTCCGACACGTAAATCCCCGGAATCGAACCGGTGCCCAGTGCGTTGAAGGCGAACGTGCTAACCGTTGCGCCATCCGGACTACTGCGTGAAATAGTAAAAAGTTTAAAAAGAAGTTCACTTAGTTTGTGATAATAGCGTCATAAGCAGGAAAGTGCAGTTTGGATGAAAAAATAGCATGCGATATAAACTCAGAAAATTTGGAACAGCGCCATCTTTTTTTTGTGTGTCCATATTTAAGCAACATGTTGGCGACTGATGAATTTGCGTGCGGCGGAAACTTCGAAAAACGCTGAGCACTGAATTCCTTTGAAGATTCCCTACGAAATCTGGAGGGTTTAAGGTGTGGGAATTTTTTTCCGGTCACGAAGGTCGTCGAATATACTTTCCCAGCTCAAAAGTAGCAGCAGCAGTTTATTTGCAAATACTGGAAATGGATTGTAGTCTTGTGCGTCAGGTATTCACAGCCATTGGTTTTTCTTAAATATTCCGCCAGACACGAAATCTTCCGCCTCAAACATGTTGCTTAAATTTCAACTATCCCGGAATTATTACAGTGTTCTCCCTCTTCCAAATCTATGTGACATGCTCCCAAGCCCATTTCAAACGTTTTAGCCTAATGTTTTAACGGAAAATCTGGCTTACTGACTGGCTTCCACGTACGTAAGCCAGCTTTCGTAAGTCTTTTCTCATCAAATTTGTTGAGATTTGCCAAAACTAGATCGTTCCTAAGGCCAGATGAAGTTTTGAATCAGTTCGGATGGCTTTGTAACGGTAAAAATTAGGTCGTTTTTTTCTTGATCGTCCAAAGCCTTTCTTTCGCTCGGTGGCACCCTTTTCCCGGAACTTCTTCGAGTACCATTTCACAGTACGCTGCGCAACATTCATTTTTTCACCTATTTTACCAATATTTCGATTTTCTCGCGCCAAAATAAAAATATTGCTTTCGTTTTCCGCGCTAACTTTTTCCTACCTTTTCACCCAAACTGCACTTTTCTGTTTACTACGCTATTGTCACCAAATGAGTGAGCTTCGTTCAAAACTTTTCATTATTTCTAGACACGATATAAATACTTTGTTATAACCTGAGCCAATAAAACACCATCACACTAACTACTTAGGAGAATTTTTATGAAAAAGGGAGTAAAATAGTTTGAGCAACTTTTTTTTTCTAACACTTTATATTGAACATTATCCTGTGGCTGAATGCGGAATAGAGGTGACGCAAACGGCAGCGTTCTTGCGAGCTCCTGGATCAAGTAATATGGATCTGAATTTTTCGGTTTCTCCTCTCCATATGCTTTCCCCTCCGGTTAAATATGTGCAATCAACTGTCGATTTTTGTATCTGAAAATCATTCCCCTCCGGATCTGAAGAGTATATATTCAGAATTGAATCGACTGCTGGTGAGTGTGTCTTAGTTTAGTTAGAATTCAAATGTCAACTAGAATTTCAAGAGAAAACTTAAATCCTTTGTACATACACAATCGGACAAATTTCCTTTAGGCAGCAAAATAATTTTGTATGTTGACTATTTCGAATAATTACACAAAACGGACATTTTATTGAGAAGAAATGAACTTTATGTGCTTCCCAAACTGTAAACTGTCCAAAAACTTCCACCACCCGCGCCGCTTACATTTCAAATACAGAACTATTTAGCAGAGTAGAAAACCTGCACTAACGTTCTATCGAGAGCAACTCAGATCAAATTGTTAGTGTAATTGTGTGGTCTTAACCGGCTCTGCTCTATATGGATCTTGAAACAAACGTGCCTATTATTAATAAGTTACGGAACTTTCTGGCCGCTGCAATTTTACTACACAACTTTTTTGACTTGGTTACAAAAGAAGTTGCAATAAGCATCAACCAGGGTAAAACGAAACTCAATGAACGACGAGGGTGCCAGCACAACCCAAAATCAACGACGAAACCACAATGTCGAAATAACGCAAGGGAGAGAGGCGAAATGAAAAATCGCGTCGGCCAATAAGACATGTTATTCGTTTACCAATTGATGAAAACATTAAAGTGGCATGTTCGGATCAGTTTGTGCATTAAATGAACAATACAACGATAAGAAATAAATTCGGAAATATTACAACAAATTATAAATTAATTATCTAATACACTGTGCGTTGAATTTAAGTCCAAGATATACTGCATTTAGAAATATAGTACTTATTGCCTTCATTACGCGTCAAGTTTTTGTTACTCGTAGATTTGTGCCAGTGGTGATTGTACAGGGGGCTATAAATGTGATGTCCTTTCCATATACAAGCTGAAGTCCTGGAGAATTGAAAGGAGCAATAAATTGGGGAATAGAGCAACAAATTAGTAATTAATTATGGCTTTCATTTTGCATTGAATTTGGAGACAATAAATGCCGTATTAAGAAGTGGGGGTGCTAGAGTAACGTTACGCTAGCACCGCCATACAAAAAAACATTATCCTGGCAATTCGGCAAGAGCAATAAATTCCGGAATAGAGCAACGAATTAGCAATTAATTCTGTTTTTCATTTTGCATCAAATTTGCGTGCGATAGATGTTGGATAAAAAAGTGGGGGTGCTAGCGTAACGTTACGCTAGCACCCCCACATAAAATCGTCAATTCTGCCGAATCGCCAGGAGCAATAAATTCGGGAATAGAGCAACTAATTAGCAACTAATTAGCCCCTAATTATGCACTATGCCTGATATCGATACTTAGTGGTGGGGGTGCTAGCGTAACGGACGTGATAAAAAAGGTACTCATCGAGATTACTAGCGGTGCTGAAAATAAAACAGGATACCTGTTTTGAGAACATGCCTAAGTGAAGCTTCTTCCGATTTTACCGTTCCTATGGAAAGTATAGTATCTTTAAAACTGAGAAAAGAAAAGTTTTTGGTTGGTTATTCCGGTTTTATCATCTCCGGTTGAACTTAAGGTGTGAGTTCCAAGGCCGCGACTGAGCGACTTGCGTTTGCGACTGTGAAAAAAAAACTATCATAACGGAGCACTATTCGTGTGTATTTTAAAGTTTAGAGGATCGTCGAATGCAAGCTGCAGTTGTACGACTGCACTTCCACATAAAATACACACGAATAGAGCTCCGTTATGATAGTTTTTTTTCACAGTCGCAAATGCAAGTCGCTCAGTCGCGTCCTTGGAACTCACAGCTTTAGCTTAAATCGATAGATCAAAAAGTCAGTCAGAAGAAAAGAAACGGTTTTTGGTTTCATTGTAGAAAAAAATGTTAAAGAAAATTACGGTTGTTTACACGGTTCGGCGAGATAGATTTTATTTTTTAATTGACTATGCGGAAAATAATTGTTCATTCAATTAAATAAATTGAAGTTCGTAATGTGAATCTATTTTTTTTCCAGTTTTCAGATGACCTTTCCGAGCCACCTCCGCTAGAATCATCCGCTTCTAACCAAAAGCTTGACTCTACTGAAACCACCGCAACTGAAACAAGTGAATCATTGGCGCCCATAACACAACATATTGACAAGGATATTCAAGACAAATCTATTCCAGATAAATTTAATTATCAAACGGAGTCCTTTGATCGCGGCAATTCACGCGATTATATCTTTGTAAAAGAATTGATCGAATTGTATCGTGGTTATCCGTGTTTGTGGGATTCCAAGTGTCGGGAATATAGCCATCGCGATAAGAAGAGCGCAGCTTATGAAGTATTAGTGAAGAAGTTTAAAGAAGTGGACCCGCATTGTACTCGGACGACGGTCGTGCGAAAATTAAACTCACTGCGCTCTTGTTATAGAAAAGAGGTGAACAAAGTGAGAGCTTCTCTACGCTATAATGTAGACCCTGAAGACGTTTACAAACCAAAACTATGGTATTACGATCTGTTGACATTTTTAGAAGGCGAAAAACCACAGGATTCAAGTATTTTAATCAAAGAAGAGGATATCAGTGATGTTAGTATGAAACACAATTAAAATTGTTACATTGTATTTGTGTATTTAACATAGCAAAAAAAAAAAAAATTAAATAAATTTTACGTATTATTATTTAAGGCAATGAAACGATTTTCTTTAATGTGAAATTGTTGCGAAAATCGTTTATTTGACTTAACTTCATCTAAAGTAACGTTAATTCGTTAGAAAAATTAGTGTGAAAACACGTTAACTTGAAAGTGCTGTATATCGTCATTCGCCAAAATGAATATGTACGCTTAGATACAATTTAATCTAATTGACACAAACTAGAATGACTAATTAATATTTTATATACATACATATTTACATTTCAAGATTTCAGAAGACTATTGGGAATCCGCATTAGAATCATCGTTTCAAAAAGAGCCTTCGACAGCAGTCCCATCGATGATGTATTATGAAAACGATTCGTATGGCAACTTACTTCCAAATGTTAATACAATTTTACCTGATCCCAATTACCCACCTGAACCGTCGACGAATACGTTCAATGGCCATTATTCCCGTGATTTTATAACGGACGTGATAGCCATATATCGAAGTCATCCATGCTTATGGAACTTCCGAATTCCCGAATTTGGCGATAGTGTTAAAAGAGGCAAAGCAATGGAAATAATAGTAAATAAATTCAAAGAAGTTGACCCACATGCAAATCGTGATAAAGTGGTGAACAAAATTCATGCGTTGCGGTCCTGTTACCAAAGGGAATTCAGGAAAGTGAAAAAATCCTTACGTTCGGCGCTTAGTCCAAACGATGTGTATATACCAAGACTTTGGTATTTCAACTTATTAAGATTCATAGACTGCAGAGATCCACTGGATTCATCTATGTCGTCGATTAAAGGGGAGGACACAAGTGATGTAAGTAACATTTGATAAATGCAAAAATTCCTAAATTCTTCTATGTACTCAAATTTTTATAGTTTTTACATTTTCAACATGTTGTAAAGGCAATGAATAATTCATCTTATGGACGTGTAGATAGTATTTTGATTGACTTGTGTGCATATAACGTTTTACTTGTGAATTAGATTTGAATTTTATTTATTTATTATAATCAATTTCCTTATAAATTTGTTAAGCGTCTCATCATTACATTAATATTTATAATTATGTTTATTCTTTTTCATTTCAGGAATCAGATGATTGCTTGGAATCAGCTCCTGAATCGTCTGTTTACTCTCAAAAGTTTGATGCCTACCCAACATCGGTGACCACTGGAAAGACTGTATCTACAAGTATATCATGCGGATCTGTAACGCGACCTTTAAAGAGAAGTCGACCCGATGCCGATGATTCTGGCGACAAACTTCTTCCAGATATGGATACTAACAGTACACCAATGAGT
This sequence comes from Chloromyia formosa, assembly GCA_964017055.1. NCBI lineage: Eukaryota > Metazoa > Arthropoda > Insecta > Diptera > Stratiomyidae > Chloromyia > Chloromyia formosa. Next base: position 25,389,310 of record OZ024815.1, on the reverse strand, counting down.
TCACAGTCGGAGCTGTATTTCTTAAGTAAATCGTGGGCAATTTCAATGCAGGAATTACCTCGCGATCAGCAACTATTGGCGAAAAGATTGATCAATGAAGTAATTTTTCGGGCGCAAATGGGAAAGTTGACAACGGATACAGATATTTCGAAATGATCTTTGAAATAAATTTAACCAAATAATTATAATAATTATTTTATTTTATTAAAAAAAAAAATACCCATGTTTGGATGTCCGACGCATCATCATCCGCGGCAGATTGTTGAAAAGAAACAGCTGAAGGCATGATTAGGTATTGTCATCTTAATATACAGGACGTACTGTAGAAAATAATTCTCCCGCACCCGCAAACAAAGAAATTCTACCTTCGTCGACTACGTCCTCATGACGTCATTGAGAATTTTTGCTTAAAGAATGCAGTGGTACTACCATTGCAAACACCTTGAGCAGAACAAAAATTGCACGCGTTACACTAACAAAATTGTTCTGTACAATTATACAGAGCAGGTTGTTAGTGTAATGCGTGCGATTGTTGCAAGGCTCACCCGAGTCGCATCCGTGTCGTGTCTACAACCTAGTCAAAATAGTCTTAATCTTATCCTCAAACATTTTAATGTTTATTCTTTTTTTTACGATGTTCAACGAACATTATTTATACCAAAGTCCTAGGAAAATACAATGCTAACGTCAAGCAGTAAATGAAAAAAAAAGACGAACTAGTTGAGTTTGTGCAAAATCAATGGAAATATTGCTCAGTGTCGCCTAAAATATTTCTCTGTTCGGGTCAACTGCTTTCTCTGTGCAACTTAGATAGATAGATAGATATAACAATACGAGCTACTTTCCCAGCAGGAAGGCACTGCGACCATAAAGATCTATTGTGCCGTTGCTCATTAATCCAAAAGACCGTCCACCCTTCTAATAAAGGGCAGTAAGTCTTTAGCAGGAATCAACCTGAATTCGGCAGTGCTGATAGTAGCCTGCCCGAGGAGTGACATCCTAAAACGCGCGATGGCGGGACATTCGCACAAGATGTGCTTGGTCGTTTCCACGTCTTCCAGACAAAGACGGCATTCAGTCTCGGTTGACAGACCCATCTTGTTCAGGTGATATCTGACCAGGTGATGGCCAGATAAGTACCCCACTAGGAGTCTTAGGTGGGTTCTACCTATTTGAGTAGTACCCTTGTGACTGTGCAACTTACACATGACTGTTGCAGTATTGGGGCAACCGGTCGTTACGAGTTCATGTTCCGTTCACGGTGTTCATACTACTTTTCCCATGCCGCTATGCACTAAGCGTTAGGGCAAACGAAAAGAGTCTTCTAAAGTACCTAAGTACTCTACTGAAAAATCACCTTCACTTTTTCCAAGTATATTAAATTCTGTACGTTTAAAATATTTTTTTCTAAACTGAAAATTTCTCTTGTAAAAAAAAGCATGAACCACGAAAAATATTCTTTTTCGTGAGAGATTATCTCGAAAACTATTGGAGATACATTTGGAAACCTTTTTTAAAGAACTTTATATTTGTCAGAGGTGAGGTGCACGCTAGCAACAATCAATCCGAAAAAAGAAATGCTATTGAAACGTCAACAAGGCGTAGGTATGCAAGAGATGTTGACGCGCCCATGCCCCTGAAAGGGTCAAGGCAATTAGAAAAAAAAAAAAAAAATTGTCAAAGAAAGTTTTTTTTTTACTGGAGTTAGTCGTTTTGAAAAGATTTTGCGTAAATCTCATTCGGTTTTTGATTTTTTATTGTTTTCTATTAAACTGATTTTTGAATTTTTCGTTTAATATTGAAGTTTCGACAACGTCTTCGCGACCCCCGGAAATTTCACCGCGACCCCCAGTGGGTCGCGACCCACACTTTCAGCATCAATAGATTAAACAATCATATATGCAACTTAATGTAATTTATACGTTTACAAGTATTAAACGAATTCACTAGCATCAGTATATTGCTTCTTGAAAACCCATAAATCCATTCCGCACGAAAAAAACGAATCCATTAGCTTGATTCGTTTTTTTACTTTTTTCTCGTAAAGTGTGCTCATAGCTTAACGTTTTGAATCTAAAGGAGAAAGCTATCAGTCAGCGTAATTTTACAGAAATGGATAATTTTCCATTAATTCTATTAAACCCTCTTAGGATGATTTTGGTCCTATTCCTTGTTCAAAGCACGTTCATGGAGTAGCGTTATAGTAATTGGTTTACGAATAATCGTTGAGACGTTTCTTTTTTAGAAAATCAGTGAGAAAAGGATGTGTCTGATATGCCATATATACTATGTACATATGTTATAGGGAAATGTATATATCACAGAGCATGGTGTAACGGACGGTTTGGTGGGCATCCAAAGATGCTCGCAGGGACGGAGCCTACGGTTGCACGATGACCGTGAAGGTCGGCCAGTGCCATCTGGTTAAGAAATAGGACCCTCAATGAGCTAAGCAGCGGTCTATGCATGCTGTAGCTCAGCTCGGGAGACGTGGGTGGGGTCTTCGCCGGTCGTAACCCTGGTCCTTTACGTATTAATAAATCATAGGCCTGGGGAAGACAGCACAAACAGGGGAGGTAAAAATGGGAAATAATAAAAAAAGAGGCGATAAGGATGGAATGAGTGACGGCTAGGATGCCCTCGTTCTCGCATTGGGGTTCGGGTGTAATGGGACCCTCGGCCTCTGGTTTCGTATCACCGACAGATCATTACTCATCAGGTACTGCCATAGATCTGCCGGTGGAACGAAACTAGAGGTCGAGGGTCCCATTACACCCGAACCCCAATGCGAAACTGAAGCTTGGGCAATCTTGTGTTAACGGCGGGCGAACGAAATAGCGTGAAATAGCGCATAGATATGGAAAATCTTAAAATTCGTTGTTAGCAATTCGCCCAGAAAAATTGTTTTGTTAATAACTTTTTTTTGTAAGAGTGGGCAAATGAAACTTTTTCTTGGACAAAAATGGGCCTACGATGGGCAAACGAATTGCACAAATTGCGCGACTAAAATTTTAAATTTGAGTTTTTTATTTTTTTACAAGCATTATGGTGAGCGAATATAAAAGAATTGGGGGGTGCGCAAACGAACTGAAGGTGGGCAATCTCGTGTTAACGATGGACAAACGAAATAGCGTGAGATAGCGCATAAATATGAAAAATTTTCATTTTTGTTTCTTTGCGACTCGCCCCAGAAAAATTGTTTTGTTAATAACTTTTGTTCTAAGGGTGGGCAAACGAGATCTTTTCTTGGGCAAACATGGGCCTACGATGGGCAAACGAATTGCACAAATTGCGCGAATAAAATTTTAAATTTGCGTTTTAAGCATTTAAGCATTTTGATGTGCGAATAAAAAAATTGAGAGGTGGGCAAACGAAAGTAGAGGTTGGGCAATCCTGAGCTAACGATGGGCAACCGAAATAGTGTATAAAATCGCAAAAAAAAAACGAAATTTAGATTTTCAGTGGTTTCCAACCTTTAAAAAAATACATTTATTAATAACTTTTTTTTTTCTAAAAGTGGGCAAACGACAATTTTTTTCCTGGGCAAACGATTTAGCCAGTTTCCATGAAAAAAAAATCATCTCGAGGTGCCAACTTATCACAGACCTACACATCATAGCTTATGGGAAGTCAAATTACAGCTCGTGTCAACATATCGCGATCATTTACCCACGTCAGAGTGGATATTATGACCCAATCAACATTAAAGACAAGAATGAAATGGAGGAGTTCGTACTCATAAACGATATTTCGCTGTGTTCGTGTGTTTGGTAGTGAAAGCTATACACATCGAAGTAGTCAACGACCTGACAACCGAATCATTTTTGACAGCATTTCGACGCTTTGTTTCAAGACGTGGTTTGTGTTCGGATGTGTACAGCGATTGCGGAATGAACTTTACAGGAGCGGACGCAGAACTACGACGAATTGTTAATGCAAATCGACGAATTTTCAAGGATGCTGCGAATCTTGGAATAAAATGGCATTTCAACACCACAGCTTCTCCACAATTCGGTGGCTTGTGGGAAGCGAGAGTCAAATCGATGAAAAGGCTCTTAAGAAGGATCCTCGGAGATGTACTTCTCACCTATGGATTGTACTCTTCAGGGGCTGCCTTAATCACATCGGGGAAGCAGTTCGACCAGGCTAGGTGGTTGGCCTGGTCGAGCCAACATTTCTTTTAATTAGTATAAATATGTACCTGGTTTATGCGATGCAATTTTTCGTTCCTTCATATATTTCGTCCCCGAGTTAAATGTATTTATCCGTCCTCATAACAAAATTGCCAACATGTTCACAAAACATAAAAGCATAATACCAAAAGGAGAAAGATTTGACGTCGTATATAAAATCGATTGCGCTGACTGTGGCCAAAACGTACATAGGAGAAATTATCCAAAAATTAGGTACGCGGGTTGTATTATGTTTACACTATACCCTGATTACTTAATCTGCGGGCAGATCATTTAATCTGGGCCAGATTAAACAGCAGATTACTTCATTTGGTGACTGGCGTAGCTTCATCTGCAGCAGATTACGTACCCAGATTATCTTGATCTAAACTCACCACGCATGTGGTGAAAATAAATTGAAAATTCGGATGTAAATATCAGTTTGATTTGTCGGATCGGTTATTTAATGCGACGGCGGACGTTTATAAATTTAACTTGCCGCTCCAATTTAACAAACATCATTCAAAACAACTTCTTTCTCAGTGACAAGGGTAGCTCTAGATTATTATCCAAATGGATCGCGGATTCGATTCCCAGCATAATTCTAATCTTTTTTTCCTTTTTTCTAAAATATCGATATATTTAGTAATCCTATTGAAAATATCTCATTTAATAATAGGCATATGCCTATCAGATCAAGAAAAATAGCAGTGCTTTAATGTTCATGGCAAAGAAAAGATACGTCAAATGGCTAGACTAATCCGGGATAGTGTAATCACCTTAACTCACCATGTTTAAATCTGCGCGCAGATGAAGTAATGTGGGTATAAAATAAATAAATAACTGGCGCAACAGTCCAATTTGAACCACGGCCTCGAGATGAGTTAGCATCATCTCATTTTCTAGATCGTGACGGTTTTTGTGCAGAGGTATGTGATCAGCAACACGCTCAACCGAATTATTTACCCCATAATGGGTACTCATTTAACAGCTGAGTGGGCTCATAGTCCGACACGTAAATCCCCGGAATCGAACCGGGGCCCAGTGCGTTGAAGGCGAACGTGCTAACCGTTGCGCCATCCGTGTGGGTATAGTGTAAACGTAATATTAGGTAACATAAAAAGGACACAAAAGAAATCTCTCAATAATAATTTGTCAGCCCTAGCCAAACGCTCCATCAAAAAATAAACATACATTTAATTCTGTTGATGTGAAAATTCTTAAAAATTAACAAAATAAAACGAAACTTCAAATACTCGCACATGAAGTGAACCAGATTATTAGACATGAAAACACAACTTGTAACGACAAAACCGGATAAAAAAAACACGACAGTAGCACCTATTTTAACCTTAAGATGAATTGCAAATAAATTAGTTTTAAAAATACTATATGACAAATATTGACAATAACTGACACCTGTGATATTCTATTTACGTTTTACTTCTCGAAGAAGTTGGTTAAATGGAGGTTCCACTCTTTATGATTATGTACTTTGTTTATGTTATTTATTCATTGTTATTTTTTCAAAATATATGCTGATAGAATTTAGAAGAAATAATAAAAATGCAAAAAAATCTGATTCGTACATATTCTACCAAAAGAGAAATAACCTAGTGGTTTCTAACAGTAATACAAAACCCGGCCTTTACATTTCAATGGTAAGTCGTAAAAACTTATGAATTGCCCTTAAACCATTTCAAGGGAAACATAGGACAAAACATAACAAAAAATACCAAACTCCCACACCTTACCTAACCGTTTGATAAACAAGAAGATACAGTCACAAAGGCTTGACAAAACTCCCAGTTTGATAAGGAAATTTCTGTACGTTCCCCCTGCGTTGTCCCATCAAGGCCATCTCATCTGACTATCGATACAAGGCGACAAGAAGTAGTGAATTGAAAGGATTAGAAAAGGAAACGTGATATATGGGGATTGAAAGGATTTTGCATTCTTCTTCTCGCCCTATAGGATCGAAAAGGTTGCCGTTGTCGTCTTGATAATAGACTTTATTTTTATGGTGAAATCGGGTCCTGACTCTCCCTGTCGTGCGACTTGATCAAGCCAGGAGTCATGCTTTTAGTCCTAGTGAGTGGTGACATTGTTTTTATCACATTTCTACGTGCCCCTTATAATTGCGTCATAAAAGTGAATCATAAAACTATTGAAAAGGAAACGGGTTCCCTATCGATTCCTAGATACCTATCGGATATTTATATTTTGATGAAAATGGAGTTGTGTGTCGGGCAATCGGATTCAAATGTTTTTGTATTAGGTTTCAAAGAGTATTTGCATTGAAAGGACTTTTTTTCAGAAAAGGACATTAAAATTTATGCTAGAGATTTGGAGCTTACGATTATTATGGGGTCAACTCGCTCAATTGTTTACTCGTTGAACTAATTTTGTTTATTTCGATGTTTGAACCCTTTATTCAATGTCATCCAATTCATAAAAGCTTTTGTGTGGGTTCTTTTCATGTTATTTTTTTCAAGTCGTTTGGATGGAAAGATAGTGAGTTGTTTGTTATTGAGGAATGTTTGGTAAAACTACTAATTGGAATCGAACTACGTATGATTCAAAGCATAACCGGAAAATTAGCACGAAAAATAAATTGAATTAGATATGCATAAAAGTTGTTTAAATTATGTGAAAATAAGAGTATGTACTATCTACGCTTCTATTAAAATTGCCATGGGGGTTTGATACGCAAACTGTGATTATTCAGTTTTCCATTGTCGTTTATCTATTCGTATCGTATGGAGTTTAACGGCAACGGTTATCCTGGCTCATATGCTTTAACGCTTTTTCATTATAATAAGCAAAAATATATAGAGTCATTTTTAAGGAATCTGCACTCCAAAAGATGCTTTTAGAAGGCTGCTATTCCAAAAGAATCACATCTTTTCCTTTTTTTCCACACGTTCCTGACTGAAATCAAAGGCCACTTCAATCTTTTCGAGATTTTCTTTTTGTTCGTTTTTCTTATAAGCTTATGTTCCTGTTATGACTTCAGCTTCTGGTTCTGGGCTTCAGCAGAAGGATGACGTCGGATATAGTATACATATGTATTAAATATGTATAACTACTCGTATATATATAATACATATTTTGCGAGGCGAGGAAAATGTGCTTCTTCAACGGTTTGTTTGTAGCGAGGTTTAACATCGACCGACTCATAAGAAAGCCAATAGAAGGCGAGTGCTTCAAGGATGCCATTCTTGTGCAACTCTTTGATGCCTGAAAAAAAAGAAATATCCGTACGTGTGAAGTTCTCAAGCAAATACTTTTGCAATCCAATAATTTCCAATTTTCGCGTTTTTAGTATGCATTGCATATGCTTTAGGCCAGGCGCGGATCCTGAGTGTTAATTTAGGGGAAAATTGCCTGGATTTTTATTTTTAGGGGCAAGTCCCACCAGTGTGCGCCTTTATTAATAATATCTGTCGAAATTTTACCCCTGTGATGTTGTCCGGTGGGTCGTTCCATGCTTTAACATAGGCTCGAGCTAATTATAAGTACCTATCTCAAAGGAGGCTGGCTCGCACCAGAAAAACTCTTATTTTTGAGTGAACACAAATAAGAGCGCATGCAAACGACATTAACATCGTGTTTTGAAACCTGCCAGCCACTGAAGAACTACTTCATAATCTTGATACGACTGAAAAAAAAGTTGGACTACGAATTAATGAAAACAAAACAAAAATCATTTTACAGTCAAGAATAATGGCATCAGCACAACTGAACATCAACATCGGGGACCTCAGCATCGAGTTTGCAGACGGCTTAAGTTACATGGGAAGCAACGCCAGCGAAACAGATGGAATGAAACGACGGATACAGGTAGCAAATAACACGTCTTTCTCGGTTCTTCCAATAAAAAAATCGAAGTATGTGCACAGAAATAAGGAAGCTCCGCATTATACATATATCACCCGGGAAATCTAATCCAATCTCACACCAGATAACATGAAATGTTTTAAAGGCAATGGAGTGCAGACATTTTGGGTCCATTCCAACGAGCATCTAAGTTATCACACCCCCATTATTGGACTATGTACCACCAATCAATCGCCTCTAGAAATTGACCTCATTTAAAATATTGTAATAAGAGAATATTATTCCGATTGCTGTATCGCGTAACTTGCATTTCAGCCGATTTCATCAATCCAATCATTGTACTTCGAACCCGATATTGCTTATTTGCCATTATTTGTAATTAATTGTCTTTTCTGCTAATAATGCATTTTTTAACATAAGAGGTAAACTTAGAATGTAAGTTCAGTTCTTGTATAGACTCCGCAGCGCGAGGAATAAAAATTGTTGTCAAAACGAACCGAAGTCTTTTTTTTCCCAAACCCAATATAAAATATCTTAACTTCTATACCTATGGCAAGGTGCCGTCTTCTAGGCAGATGTTTAAGTCATTGAGGTATGTGTTGAACTTTACTTGGAGGCCGATGACCACAATATAATTATAGCAAAGACTATCAAGCAACCATAGTATGGCTCTCACTAAGTATAGTCTGCCATATCTTACCAAGGTTTTCATAAATTGATTTCCTGGTCACGTTAACTTTTTCGGAAATGAAATGGCTGACGAAGACTTCGGTGACTCCTTTCTATGGTCCAAAACTATTCTGTGAAAAGTGGCCATGCATGGCATGCATGGATTCGGCCGAAATTGTCCACCAATGGCTAATTTCCAAATGGCTTATTTCATGGTGCCGACTTGGACCTGTTGACAAACTGAAACGTGAATTCACGCCGCACCGAGAATGTGTTCGTCCAAACTTTTGATTACGTAATATCACGTGTGCTGCGTATGGCGTGAGGTGATATCGGTGTAGCTCTGATGAACTAAAATACATGGAAAAACTTGGACAACACTTTTGTGATGTGACGTGACTTCCCATGACATCATGTGAGTTCACGTGACGTGACAGCAGTGTGTTTCTACCTTAAGACGCTACGACGTCAAAAATAGAAGCACGGATTGAACAAAATATAGTCGAAATTAATTAAAACACAAGTTTTGTTGAATGTAGGACGGTATGAATATTTTTCCCTATACCACGACCATGATTTAACTGAATTCGTTAATATTATGTACTTGTACATACTTAAAAATTAAACAACAATTCGAGAAAGCTATATTTTACTATTACAAAGTTAATTCTCAACAAATTACCGACACCATTAAATTCGTTTATCGCTAATGGTATTTTCATTCAACTACCATTAGCTATAATAATGTTGTAAATTTACCTGCCCCATAATTGTGAGTGTCCACGATAAAGCTAGCCGTGTGCAACGAAAGCAACCATTCAATAATAAAGGAAACCTATCTATGTGCCAGCTATCATGTGTCCTTTTTGTAATGATTTTTTCACTTTTCCAATCATTTATTCATATCATAAGCGATGTCATTATCGATGACTGTCAACTTCAATGGCACTCATTGGGATACCCCCACGTCCCCATTATTGGCCATAAATACCAATCTAAGGAGTTCATTAAAACTTTCGTGGGGTGTACAACTTTTTTTTCCATCACTTTGCCTCCGACAACTTTGCACAGGACAGTGAGCAGGGTATCTAACTTGCAAATTGCACATTCTGCTACACCTGTGCTCGCGCTAACTACAGTCTTGGCAGAGTATCGAAAAAATAATTTTGGTTTGACCCCTTCACCTCCGCCTTCTGCAAGTTGCTGTTGTTTTGTTGTTCTTCTTGGTTCTTAGTTGTGGCGGACGAAACGGACGAAACGACAGGATATATCTCTTATTTTATGGAATTTTCTGGATGGAAAAATTCACTGGGAGAAGCCATGAAAATTGAAACATAAAAAATCATGATGGAGCTAATATGGAAAAGTTTTCAGAAAATGGAAACAGAATATTGAAAAGTTTTTTTTTTACAAAGTTTTTTTCTTTTAGTACATTATAGATTGTAGTCATGATTAAACGCGATGGTTTAAAATTCGTACTTTGTAATTCGGTATACATACTATTCTTACTGTCCATCTTCTGCAACATGTCTGTTATCTGGTGCGTTCGTCATCATCAAATCGGGTAGACGATCCGAAATTCCTCTCCGAAAACACTGATCAGTCCTGGCCTCCCGGATTGCCTGAATATGCTCATCGCCACAGACGAATTCCTCTCCGAGAAAGCGGAAAACTATCCTGGCCTTCCGGATTTGCGGATTGTGCTTGTGAAATCAGACTGTTCCAGGGCCATCGAGAGAAAATCCGAGCCCGGGACTCAACTTTTATGGGGCCCCATAAGGAATAATGGCAACGCCAAATGAAATCGCTTCGAAAACAGTTGTACGAGTATTATCGCCACAGTCAATTCCATAGCGGTCTCTAAAGTGCCAGGCTTACCAATATAAGAGAAATCTATAATATGTATTAATTAAGAATAATGTTGATTTCAAAATACCATATTGTAGTTAATATATGAAATGTGTTATGAAAATTATTTTATTTTTTTTTATTTCAAATTTTTTGAATTTCCGGGCCCCTAAAAAACACGGGCCCGGTGCTATTCGCCCCTTCCGCACCCCCCTCTCGACGGCCCTGGGCTGTTCAATTGGCCGAATCCACAATCAAAGATCGTTGCGGATAAACTGATCAGTTCTAGCTTTCACCACAGATGGTGCATAATTCCTTTCCGAAAAAACTAATCAGTCCTGGCCTTCCGGATTTAGAAATTGGACTGTTCCGTCGACCGGATACACAATCGGACATCTCATTTAAATCGATAATACGGAAAGTATGCATAGCAGCGATACACAATACCTCTTGTGAGATACATTAGATACGGAACGTATGGTGGACGCTTATCATCAGGAATGCAGCTCATAAAAAATTGATTTAAATAAGTCGTTTCAGCGTAATGAATCATATCCCATTATGATCTAGAAAAAACCATGAACCTATTCTAGCTCTTCTCTATAGCTTGGTCACTAAGTGCTTGTAGGAACTTTTCTAAAACAAATTATGGTGTAGTTTTGATTTTTTCTATTAATGTTTTTGTGGTGCTGACTACGAATCTAAGTGTTTCCCCCAAATTTTTTTTTTGTAGAATTTGAGTTATAGCTAAAAAACATAACATAAAAACATCTTTTTTTAATATTTTGAAAACGATTAACCTTATTGAAAAACTTCCTAAGACAAAATTATTGTTATTTACATCGGAAAAACGTAGATTTGCCCTAAACTATTCAAGATTTCTGATTTTGTCTCGGAAAGATTTCCGCTAAATAAAAAAAAAAAAATAAAAAAAAATGGGTGTTTTTTTTTGCAATTTTTTTTTGCTATAACTCAAATTACCCAATAAAAACCCTCAGATTCGTAATCAGCACCCCAAAAACATAAATAGAAAAAGAACCCAAACGACAACACAATTTGTTTTAGGCAAACTAGACACTAAACGAAGATTTTTCATAAAAAAAAAGACCCAATGTTTGTAGAGCTATTTTTCAGAAAAGTTTAGACGTATGGAGCCGATTTTTGTATTAGGTTTTGTGGAATTTAGTGTATTTTTCAAAAGATAAGTTATTTGTCTGTGGACACATATAGTCTAAGAGTCCGCTGTAAGAAAGCCTTCGTCATCTGTAAAACCGGCTGGAATAGACACTAGTTGTAAAAAATAGTACGAAGACTACGAAAACGTACGTCAGCCCAGTCCTGCCCGGGTCCGTAACCCATGCTGACCATCTCAAAAACGCTCAACGCGATCATGGACCTTGGATGATTATTTACAGCACACATAGACCACATCTGGGTCAGTTGTGTTACCACATGGCCAGATTTTTTCCCTGTTAGCAACACGCCCCGGTAGGCAGACTAACTTTTTCTTCCACATCTAATCAAGTACTTTTCGATGATATGTATTAGAACTGTTAGCAAATGACTTGGCTTGTATTCCACAGCTTTGGAAACATACAAATTTCCAATTTTCGATACTGTACTGACACTTAAGGGAGTGCCGCTCCTACCAAGATTGTACATTCGAGTAGAGTCAAGTTATGTACGATTCTTAAGTCGTATTTCACCTTTTTCGTACAAATTTCAAAAACTTAAACTTGTCTGCCACGGTGTTTCCATTTTTGATGCGCTCCTCCCCACCACTGCACATTCTTATTGAGACAGGGGTGAAAATTGCAACAGCAAGGTTGAAAGTCTGCAATACCCAAATTAGACTGAATACGGCACAAAACAGCAGGCTGCTAAATTACATTACACTCAGTACCCTGATTAGGGAGCTATGCTTCGAGAAATCCGTCCGGTCAATTGTGTGGGATATAGAACAGTGGACCTACATCTCTCCCCACCTCAACACATAAAATGGTTCACGGATGGCTCCAAAACGGATGAGGGATGTTAGTGTAACGCGTGGTGTCCGCACGATACGCGTAAAGGGTATTATACCTTCGGCAAGCTAACCGAAGACTAGCTTGTTGTACATACACTTGATTGTGTGAAGGCCACTCATTGCCTTGAGGCGTCAGAACGATGTTACTTCCCACCGGTTTGTGGCATTGAATATAAACCTGGCCATTGCAGTTTGTGCTGCCTTTCCCCTGTCGCGTAGGGCGTAATAATAAGCCACAGCCTTTCTCGGCTTGTTGTAGGCGAGGCATCATAGGAGTTCATATGATTTGTATAATATTAAACATAAATGTGATGTTCAAAGAAATTAAAAACAAAAAATTGAGGGTTATTTAATATGTAGTTCGCTTTTAAGAAAAAGAGGACTAGAGGAACAAGCGGGCGGAGTCTTCCCCGAAATATTCTCCAAAAATCGTAAACAGTGTGGAGGGTCCACGCCTACATTGCATCAATACTTTTGGAAATACATTGGAACATTTTTGTAACAAAACTTTTTATAAAAATATTGCTAATGTCAAAATCGCATTAGAATAAAATGTTAAGTTACATACTATATTTTCGAAATTCGCATTGAAAATGTCAAGGAAATCATTGATTTGATTACGATTGAATATGTAGACACAATTTCGCCAACTTGCTGACGAGTCTTTTCAAAAAAAGGCAGACAGTGTGGCTCCAAGATGTCATTAATATGTTTTCACGTTAATTTCCTTCCGAGCTAATTACCCAGATAACATTTACGTAATTATCAGCGATTCGTCTCAAAATAGTGGTCAAGATATATTCATGGAGCCACCAAACTCTATCAGGATTCCATGATAGTTTGCTTCTACTTCGAAAACTAAATCACATCCCGCAGAACCTATAAAATCCTTAATTTGGATGATAAGATAAAAGTTAAGCCATATAAGATGAGAGGCATTTCTAATTCAGTTAGTTCGCGTGTGTTGTGAGTTGGTCGTAAACAAAAATATAACGTCATATCTTGACGTGGAAAACTGCTGCTGCTCTTTGCATCAACTTTAGATTACATCTTGGAGAAACGAAAAGTTTTCCTAATGGACTTACAGATAAAGGCACATCCTACATGAGAGGACTCCGAAGAACGAAAAAAAAAACTGATCTGTTGCCAATAATGAACTTAAGTAGTTTGAAAAAGTTCCACGTCACTATAGTACGGTCGGTCGTATAGGATAGTAAGGAAACGATGAAGAAATCATTGAAAGCATACACATACATATCCGTACAACTTTCTTCGAGATATTTTGTATCATGTTCACAGGAAATGTTTCGTAAAGGAAAACATAAAAGGGAAAATCAAAATTCTTCTGAATTTTTTCGTCTGTACTCTGTAGCATCATTTGTTCCACTCTTAGTTTAGTTTATTAGGAATGCATCATTATTATAGAGAGAGTTTAAAGATTTTTTCAATATTCTGAAATTACACGCGAAACATTTAAAAAAAGAAATGTCTACTAATGCAATTAAATATTGTAGGTATAAATAAAAAAAAACATATTTTTAAAAATTACACATTCATCATAATATTTCCCGTGTAGTCCGGATGGCGCAACGGTTAGTACGTTCGTCTTCTACGCACTGGGCCCCGGTTCGATTCCTACTGAATGCAGGGATTTACGTGTCGGACTATGAGCCCACTCAGCTGTTAAATGAGTACCCATTTATGGGGTAAATAACTCGGTTGAGCGTGTTGCTGATCACACACCTCTGCACAAGACATACCGTCACGATCTAGAAAATGGGATGATGCTAACTCATCTCGAGGCCATGGTTCAAATTGGACTGTTGCGCCAGTTATTTTTATACCCTAGACTTTTAGTATAGGGTATATTGTTTTTGTCACGACGGAAATATGTAACACCTTAAAGGAAGCTCCGGAGGTATAGCAATGTATATATATATAAATGATCAGGGTCACCTCCTGATTCGATTAAGCCATGTCTGTCTGTCTGTCCGTTCGCACGATAACTTTCGATAGAATGAAGCTAGAGCCTTGAAATTTCGCTCAAATGTTGGTAGTGTAATCTAGTTGGATGGTATTGAAAATGGGCATGATCAAGCCAAGAGAACGCCTACCTCCCCTACATATGTAAAATACTTAAATGTATCTGTAACTCCCTACTAAATAAATATGAAAAGCTCTAGCTTTGGTAGATTACTCGTGAGGGTAATCTTATAAACTCCTGGGAAAATAAAATCGATCAGTTGAAAACTAACGGTAATTTCCTTACAAAGAGCCCCGTACTACCCTACTTTTCGGGTTTTTTGTCTATAACTCTTGAACCAATTGACGTAGACGCCTGATTTTTGGCATGTAACCCTGGGGTAAGAAGATGCTTGAGTTCTAGTAAGTTGGGCATAATCGGATCAAAGGAACGCCTACCTCCCCTACAAATTTAAAAAAATTCAATATTCCTTTAATTACGATAACTTTCGATAGAATGACACTAGCGAGTTGAAAATTTGACAAAATGTTGTTAGTAGGTTGGTATTGAAAATGGGTAAGATCCGACTCAAGCAACCCCTACCTCCCCTACAAATGAAACTTCAAATAAGCGATAACTTTTGATAGAATGATACTACCGAGTTAAAAATTTGGTGGAATGTTGCTAGTAAGACCTACGTAGTTGGTGTTGAATATGCGCAATATCCAACCCAAGGAACCCCCACCTCCCCTACATATGAAACTTCAAATAAGCGATAACTTTCGATAGAGTGAAGTCAGAGACTTGAAATTTTGTTTAAATGGTTGTAGGGTGATCTAATTGGTTGGTGGCAATGATGAGCAAGATCCGACCTAAGGAACCCTTACCTCCTCTACAAGTGAAACTTCAAATAAGCAATACCTTCCGATAGAATGAAGCTATCGACTTGAAAACTTCGACAAATATTGTAGAATGGGTTAGTTAGTTAATTGATTTTGAGAATGGTCAAGATCCTAATCAATGAGTGCCAACCTCTCCTATGAACTGGCCATATAGGAGACCCATTCTTAATGCATATGGTCGTTGCCAATTGGTACTTTTGGTATCTCCACTAGGTCTGTACAAGTCTAGGGTATATACGCTTCGGACTCCGGTTTTATTTATAATATTTCCCAAATTTCCATTCAGATTTAATTAAAATATGTATACGAGTCCATTAAAGTACTATTATGGAATGAAGTCATCTGCAGACTTAGTTATGTATCTACTTACTAAATTGTGCGTAGATTTATCAGATGATCGGCAAGGGAGTCGCCTGATGTTGCCATTCTGGGGTGGGCAACCCCAAAATGTTTTCTTTTCTTTTAGGTATATAAGGGATTAATAAGAGAATAAGGGAGGTAATTCTGCCAACATTAAATCTTGTTCTCTTCAATGTGGATACAGCTTTCTTTCAAGTTTACTGGTTTTCCGCGTTTCATATAACTCCCTTTTGTGTCTCTTGCCAATTTAACCCGGGAGTCACCTGACACTTAGCCGCTGTACTTACTAATTAATGTGCCGCGCTGGTTCACTTATAACCAAAAACCCTTATCGCATGAGCGCTATAAAGACTACTTCGAAAGTATTCTAAGCGCAGCAAGAGAGACTTTATGTGTAGATTTACCACTATGAAAAGAATATGTCTCAACAGAGGCAAAGAATGGGAAATATAGTGGGTTCGGTAACTGAGATTTGATTGTCCAAGCCTTTTATTCAGAAGATCTGCCTCCCAATGGTTTATTTTTGGTTTAAGAGACGAGTCTTGGAGGGGGGTAAAATAATATCCATCAAATAAAATGGCTACTTCAATAGTACAGATTATTTTAGAGCCACAATTTGGAAGGTATAAAAAGATGGGACTACCTTCAGGCCAAGTTAA
This sequence comes from Chloromyia formosa, assembly GCA_964017055.1. Lineage (NCBI taxonomy): Eukaryota > Metazoa > Arthropoda > Insecta > Diptera > Stratiomyidae > Chloromyia > Chloromyia formosa. Next base: position 25,372,871 of record OZ024815.1, on the reverse strand, counting down.
TCGAACTAAAAAAAAATCAGGCTGAAAAATTAAACGAAAATTGCATGGTACTTTTTACAATGTTTTTGCGCGGACTTTTTAGAGAGCCCTAATTTTTTTATTTTAAGGGTAAATACTCTGTACCTGTCTAAATATGTGGGGCATTCCAGAAAAGAAAATTCTCGCAGATGGCGCTCATTTCAGTAACTTGCCTTGGGGTTTGCAATTTCGCATGCAGCTAGGATGTCTACTATCTATCCTAATCAAAAAACCCTTGGGAAGACCCTGTATTCGATGCACAATTCCTTAAATTTCACAAAAACCAGTAGACATTTTTGTAGCCAGAAGTTTTCAAAAGCATCGAAGAATACATTCACTGAAAGAAAATGATATAAACATTTATCAGTATCTCGGCAATAAGAATCCAAATCCGGCAGAGGACACGTAGCTTGTGATAAATAAGTATCTCGAAAGGAAGATATACATATGTATGTATGCCCTATCAGCTGTATTAATTAAGTTATATCAATGTAATCCTCAACTGAAAGCGTATTCGGCGATGTTCGTTGGCATTAATGGTGGAAAATTACACCTGATGATGGATACTATCTAACTTAAAGACAAATGGAGTCTTCAAAACTCAGAGAAAAAATGTTAACCGCCTTCTTTATGCTTAAATTTATTTTACAATTAGCAAAAATTGTCCCGCTTAGAGGCGTGCTCTTCAAGCGGTTTCGGAAAATACAAAATTAATGATGCGTTGTCAAGCTAAAACCTTAGAATATAGAGTCATGGAATGAGCTTATCCTGTGTGTTTTTGGCTCCAACATTTGGCGAATAAGTCGACAGCCAGCCTACTCGGTTGTTGTTTGATATTGACATATGTTGACTGTTCTGTCGAATTTTGCATGAATAAAGGTCAATTCTTGTCAGAATATTGACAGTCAGCCTACTCAGTTGGCGTTTCGGTATTGACATAATGTTGACCGCGCTGTCGAATTGTGCATAAACAAACGTCAATTCTTGTCAATATTTAAATTTCATAATTACTAAACGGTCTACTGAGTTAGCTGACTGTCGACCACATGTCGACTTAGTACCCAGATTTTGGAGCCACTGTTTCTATGGAGACATACAGGAAAAGCTCATTCCATGGCTATATATTCAAAGGCTAAAACTGTTAAACTTTAAAAGCATACTAAGTTTATATTCCGAAGTAACCAAGTCGCCAATTTTTGCATTTGCTTATATTAATTTCAAGTGCAAACCTCGTTTTCCTTAAAGTTAAAAAGAAATAGTGCCGACGGACCATCCACGCACGGAAGGAAACATTTCCGATAATATATTCTTGCTCAGTATGATGAGATCAGTCGATTCTGCTTTATCCGTCGCCTATATGTCTGGTTATGTGCAAAATACTATCCCAGTTTAAGAGCTCAATTTTTGTGCAAAGATTTCTTTCTATTGCACGATGTATATTTGCCGGAACCAACGGAATGCGACCACTATATCATCATATGGCTGCCGTAGGAACGGCCGGTGAAAAAAAAAACAGTTTTTGTGAGAAAAACTTCTTTGTTTCTAAAAATATCCTTACCAAATTTTATTATGTAAAAATAATAATAATTCATAATATTCAATCGTATCTATCGCCAAACGAAATTCCCGGATCTGGTTGAAATTGGACTACAGTATTATGTGATATACGGATAGCTATCATAAGAACGACTCGTCTCAAACGAAGTTTTTATTTTTGAATGTATCTTTACCGATTTTCAAAATAATCAAACATATCTATCGCCAAATCATTTACCACCATTTCTTCGAAATTGACTAACTATTTCCTGTATCTCCCATAGGAAAAGTAGAAAAGTATTTTACACTGTAAAATATACTTGGCTCCTTTTAACATCAGTTGCTGGATAATGCACTTTTTCTGTCCATTCAGTGAACTAATATTGCTGGAAGACACCGCACGATTGGTGTTTAAAATTAAATACCTTTACTTGGTATATTTATTTGACTAGTGGTGTAAAAGGCAATATGGTTCCCAAAAATACATAACTAGAATCGAACCAAACCGAACCGGAGTTAGAGTTCCAATGCGTTTTGAAAATATGTCATATTAGCTCTACTCCTCTTCCGAAACATGCATCTGAATATCAGTCAGTCGGTAGCTTAGTGCGTTGAGGCGTCAGTCCGATATATTCAACTTTCTATTCGAGGGTTAAAATCTAGCTGTAGCATTAGTTGTTGTCCAAGCTTTTGTTTCGGTTTGAATAAAAATTACATATTCACGTTTCGATGGTGACATTTAATCCATTCGGGATATTTCAAAATTCACCTATAAGTGTAAAAATATTTTCAGCACAAAAGGTATTTTATTTACACCGTAAAAAACCGTCATAACGGCGTACCGAATCGAATTCCCCTAGGTAATTTTTTACTGTGCAGGTATTCAAGGTATTGTTTTATTTCTTTCTTTTATAAGAAATTATTTCTTTATTTTTAAAAAGATAAGACAAGCTATGTATTTCTTATACGTCATCTCATAGCTTCTCCATCCGAATTCCCTGAGCTTTGCATCTCCGTCAATTCATCATAATTTTCGGATTACATTTGATGCTACGCAATCCTTGCAAAAAGCTATTTTCAACAACACCGCCTAATCTACCACATTGTCTTGCCTTTGAAAGAAAATCAACAGGCTTTCTTCTTGTAAGCGATGCGTAAAACTTTCTTCCGAATGGCTCGAGAGACTTTATCCAAATCTGAAGAAAAGTATCCGCTGAGACTGTGCCCGTGTTCGTTAGCGTGTGGGCACACTTAAATAAGATTATACGGAGGAGGATGTTACTGACGAATTCGCAACTTTTAAAACGTAAAAGCAAAGTTTTTGAATCGTGTTTTAGATTTAAATGAGAGAAGGATAAACTGTTTTGTTTAGGTTAACGTACATTTTTACTTAATGTGGGGATTGTCTAATGATTTCTCATATCTTGATTTACAATTTTAATCTTGTGTATAATTACAAATTATGAATGGTAATTAATTTCGCATTACTCCCCGCCCTCACTTCCCATTTGCCGCTTGAAATTTTCTTACAAGACTAGAAGATCTCGTATGCTTACAAGCCAGATGCTTATTTGCTTAAAGAGTGCGGGGAGTACGCTCGAACACATAACATATTACTTATCGCATGTGAGGTGGATTATTGACAAGCGAATTTCCAGTCTAAATAAAATAAATTTCGCGTTGACAATCGATCAGATTTTCGAACGATATTTTTTTATTTTGTTTGCTGGCTGCCATATAATATTTTATTTTTTGCTTTCAATTTGAATTTTCGTCTGCGTTTCCACTACACATAAAAGCGTCCACATTGAAATCATGAAAACGTAGTGATTTTGTAAAATTTCATAGGCAAACTTTTTGAATCCGACGAAATCGTGAATCCAAGTACGAGTATATGTTTTTTAATTAGACATTTTTCAACTTTATACCCATCGATTCGATAATAGTCCTAAAGGATGTCAATGCTCAAAACCGAATGACTCAATCCAGTCACACCGAAAGATGCACACAATTTATTTTCCATCAGCTCCCTCCACACTAAAATCGGGCCTCGGCAAATTTTCTACCACCCCAATTTTAAACAGCTTTTGTTTTAATGAAAAGTTGTTCAGGCGTAAAGTGGATACGATCGTACGCGCCATATGGCCTTGCGAAACTTTCCGAACTTTCAAGTTGTTTTACAGCTGCCCAGCTATTTTGCAACAACACTACCCGTAGCCAACCCACGAGGGAGCCTGGAATCAAAAGTTATGAATTATGCAAAAACTCCCAGAATAGTCCCTATGAAAGGGAGGTTTCGGCAGTTATGCCATGCACGGCCTTTTCGCCTGTTTCCTATGAATTTACTAGTGCCTAGGCCTGGTCGCTTGCCTGCCTGCCGGCCTGATATCTGTTTATTTCCCATGTCTAATAAACTTTGTATCTGAATCGATACCAGCTTCCATGTTATGGGTAATTTAGTGGTGATATTACAAATCCATTTTGGAGAAAATCGAAACGTTTAGATACGATGGGAAACTCATTTAGCACAAAACCAAATTGACGGGGAGCGAGAAAACAAAATGCGGATACATGCGGAACGAAACGGAAATTGTGGTTGAAATATTTTCATTTTGCTTTTATCGGTATGAAATTTTAATTACATTTAGGCCGATTTTTCAATGTCTGGTTAAACTGCCCGTTAGCTATCTGGGACGCCGTCTATTGAAAGTCTAAACCCTAAGCGTGTGCAACGCTCAAAATATGATAATGCAGTAGAGAAATCAGCTGATTTTCTTTGCGGAGTTCTGCCGCCTATTCAGTGGCGTAGACTAAGGGATGAAACCCTCAATGCTCATATAATCCGATGCATGCTGTACGACTTCCGGGTCGCAGTGCTTGTTGGCCCTCTCGGCCAACTGCCGTCCATCTAATGCTGCACGTTTGTTCGATTGTCCGTTTGTGCTTTTATTGGTTCGGGCTCTTCTCGTGCAATAAGACTGTTTTAGTGCTGCAGGAACAACAGGACTTTGTTGGGTATGATGCAAAATGCAGACCAAACATAGAAAATATAGGCACTGTCTGAATCGAGGTGATGACTGATGGGACATGAAACCAATGTCCTAGGTAGACCAGGGTTTAAAAGACACAATGGACGAAAACAACAAAATGGACAGAAACACAAGAACTTAACAGACAAATTTGGTATCCAGCTTTTTTGGGATAGAACCGTACGGTGGTATCGATTGGAGTTTAAGGTACAGGATGCATCATTTAGAGGTTTCGCCATATGACGTATTTTATAAATCATTTGTTCCTTATCGAATTAAACTGAGTAAATGCTGGATTATAAGATTTAAAAATATATTTAAAATATCGCTTCGAAACCATTCATCCCCTAGAAGGCGACTAAATGGACACCAATAACATGCATCATTAAAAACCTGTTATATGCTAACAAAACGTCAATTATGCTTCTTAGGAGTAGTTGGCGCACTTTGTCCCGCAAGGCGTTAAGGCAAATATTAGTAGTAGTAATTTCACTCAATTTTGCCCTAACCCCTTGTGGGGCATAGCGCGTCAACTGTTCCATGTCGCCCAGTTGACGTTTCGTTGGCATAAACTTGTTTCAGAGAATGCAGTTGCCAGCATGCACCTCCTGCACATCCATGGCCATGAACGTCGTCGTGGACGGGATTCGAACCCGAAACGCCGGTAGTCAAACGTGAGACTGATGCCTCAACACACTGCGCTACCGGTCGCCCCGGAGAAATAAAAAAGAAGGAATTTGAGAATAAAAAGTATTTGGTGCCGTTGCGGGGCTTGAACCGCAGACGACCGTGTTTGGAGTAGCTGAAAATGCCCGGTGCAGATATTGTTCAGGCATTGTTGTCTTTTTATAGTTATGTTATGTGAAAGAAAAACAAGCTTGCCAAAGGTATGAAAAAAAAAAATGTTCTGATTCCACTGTTCATATGAGAGGTATTTGAAAGAGTGGGCCGATTTCAACTAAATTCAGGAATGTGGTTTATATAATTGGTTATTATGAAATTTTGTAAAGACATCTTTAGAAATAAAAAAGTTTTTCGACCAAAAACTTACTTTTGGGCCGGCCTTTCCTATGACAGCTATATGGTAGAGTAATCCAATTTCAATCAAATTCGGGAATTTGTTGGTTTGGCAAAAGATACTATTGAATAATATGAAATTTGGTTGCATCTTTAGAAACAAAAAAGTTTTTCTCACAAAACAGTCTTTTAGACCGGTGTACTATGGCAGCTATATGACGTACATAGTAATCCGATTCCGTTGGTTCCGACATTTATACAGCGTGCAATAGAAAGAAGGCTTTGTGCAAGATTTCAGGTCGATAGCTTCAAAACTGAGAGCCTAATTTGCATAGAACCAGACGGACAGACAGACGGAAAAAGCTTAATCAATTCAACTCGTCATATTGGCCAAGAATATAAATATTTTATATGGTCGGAGATGCTTTCTTCCGTACGTTGCCAGCTTCACGACAAAGTTAATATAGTGTCACATTCATGAACGGTATAACATCAATTGACTTAAATGTCAAAGCCAGCTTTTGTTTTACCATGGGTTTAATACTTAGGAAACTTATCCTGCCAGCCATTTGGCCACTTGGCGTCAGCGGGAGCAGCCACTCTGCTGATAAGCGGGGTCCTGTTATTGAGGTAGCAGGAGCTCATTTTGTTGATAGACAATGTTATTAAGAAAAATAAAAGAAAAACAAAGCTTGGACAAATATTGCAGCGAAAAGTGTCGTTCACTTCTAGGCTATAAGTTTTGTTTCTATTTCATTTCATCCTAAGGACGGGACTTCGTCTGGACGCGCCCCTGCAGGAGCACCAAAATGGGCTTGGTGCATAGAGTCACCCAAGAAAGCTACCTACCAAATTTAGTCGAAATCGGACCACGGTAAGTACATATGCGCACAAACGTACAAACATTTGGTATCGGACTATATACCCGTCCATTATATGAGTATATGGGACAAGCTACAAAGTGGGGAAATAGGAGGGGAGGGGAGATTCACTATTTTTCATTGACGGTTCCGTGCGTTCACATACATAGTTCATCGCACAACTTTGGATCACACGATTCAACAAACTTCGCGAAAAGGGTATTTATGATACCGAGTATTGAGTTCCTTCGTAATTTGTTCCCTCATTGGGCACCAGTATATGCCCTACTTGATTAAATGCGGAATATGTATACATACATACGAGTATGTATATATTTATCACATTTCAAGCAAACGGATTAAGTTGAATGAATAAATACCTCTTTATAAAGGATTAAAGTGGTCAGAGCATGGATACCAATTCCGCAATAAGTTTAATGGAAGTTGAACCCTGGTTAATATTTAAAATTCCCAACACCGTACATAGGATTCAGCAACCGTCGTTGACCATTAGTTTGTACAGGTGAGCTTCAGTCTACATTTGTTTGTTTTAAAATCTCATAAAGTTTTCATAAATATGTTTGAAGGTTTACTAGAATTTGTCTGGCTTACTATTTTAGAGGAAACGGGGTAAATGGTTAATGGTTTTGAAAACTCTTCAACAAACGTGCAGACAGATTACTATACTATCGCTATTGAAGAGTTGCGGATGCTAAACGGGGTGCCCCGGTTCGAAAATGTTGACTATCGTCGAAATCAATTTTGGCCCCAACATTCCAAATAAATTTTAATACATAACATAATCCAACATAGGCTCTTTAATTTCTGCGTAATTATAGATATAACCGTTTCAATCTTAAAATAATAACTAGCTTGTTTATTTTTTTTTAAGTAAGACTAAATCTTTAAAAACACTCAAACTTAGAAAGTGCGAAAATCAATTTTTAATTTTGACTTCCGACAATAGATGATGGAAATTTACCCGCTTTCTACGACAAGTCGGGAAAGTCTGTGGCTTATGCCTAAAAGGTTCTTAGACCCAAGATCCATCAGTGAGACCAGCCACGAGACCTGCTATCAAAACAGCTATTAATTATCCTGACGGCGGCGCGGCGGGCCTTCGCAACATGTCTCGTGTCTAAAAGCCATTATACGCCCCACTTACGTTTTCTTACATTCAAAGAGGTGTAACTGCTAGAAATTAAGAAATTAGGATAAAATAATGTTAACGCGATTTGATAATAATAAAATAGAGAATTAATTTTTGAAACAGGACAAGAACATTATGTATTCAAAAATTCGAGAAAAAGGTAATAAGGTAATTTTTTCAACAAAATAAAAACGTTGGTCTTATGGACCGATTAAACCGTTTGTCTGATTTTCACGGGAAGAAATTTTTAATATTTGAGAAGAGTATCAGCTGTGATTGACTTTTATTTGAGTGTTCTAGCGTTGTTTTCAAGAGGTTTTGTTTTTGGTAACATGAGATAAGCAATTCATAAAGAAAAAAATAAATGCGACATAAGAATATTGCGTGACCAAAGTGTAACTTTCAGAATATGTTTTTAAGCGTGTGCTTAAAAATTTTGCACCTGCTCTTCCTCACCCATGTGGCAGATAGGCCATCAGGAGACCTACAACTCATCTCGGCTCAGAGACTACGAAAACTATGGACTTAACACTAACATTGGCGATTTTTACTGAGGGTAGCTCAGTGCATCCGTTTTATGTCCGACTACCGGCGTTTCGGATTCGAGTCCCGTCCACGACGACGCTCGTGCGCCTGGATGTTTGTGTTGTCTTCCTCTATGGTGCCGGACGTAATAATAAGGCGCACCATCTTCCGACTTGTCGCAGGTAGACGGCTAAATGGGGGAACAGGAGGTGCATGCTGGCAACTGCATTTTCCGAAACTAGTTAATGTCAACGAAACGTCAACACCGATTCAGATGACACCCGTATTTCCTAGATTTTGTTTCATGCCGATGAATGTTCTCATGTCATAACACTTCGGTGCATTAGCGGCATCACCCCGATTGTGCTGATGTGAACACCAAAGGATTAACTTTCAATAACATTTCAGAGCATTGACCTCATCACATTATCAAGTTAAAAAATCCGAAGGTAATCGTAGCGACGCGAGCGCCACACTATCCTGGTGGTGTGAATTTCAAAGTGTAATTTTAGAGGTGTCGTCGTTAAATGCCTGTAGCAGCTAAAAGCTCACGAATTCAAAAAATGTTCCTTAAATTTTTTGCTAGAAATTGCCTGGGAAATCACATAGCAGTACACTTATGCAGTAGTTATATGTTAATTGGTTTGACCCTTCAAGGGGCATGGGCGCGACAACATCTCTAGCATTTCAATGCCTTGTTGACGTTTCGATAGCATATCTACCTTTCAGAAGTGCAGTTGCTAGCAGGCACCTCCTATCCGCGCCGTCTTTATACTGACATGCTCGGAGCACTGTGAGAGTTTTATTAGTACGCACAGGCAGTTTTTGATCGCGCCGAGATTTGAACTCCGAGCTCTAGATTAGTATCGTAGAGTGGTGACCGAACGGCCACCGAGCGCGATATAATAGTTATATACTCTGTAAAGAAACAAATTAAAAAACATGTCCTTGTCTATATTCTTATTCTCATTCGCATCCTGTTTTGAGGATGCGATTTTTCGCATTCTTCAATATACCCATCCGTGTCCTCAAGTTTCATTTTTTTTCTCCCAATTCGATAGAAAAAAATCGTTATACCTCTACACCAATATACGAGTACTTTCGATTTCCATGTTTTCCACGGTTTTCCCTACTTGTGATATTTTCCGTTGAAGCTCATTCCTCTAGTTTACGCAGCAGAAATTTGTTCATTCGAAAAAGGTCCGTTCCGGCATATTGAATGAATAGCCAACCGAAACTAACATAAAAGCAACCCTCTCAGACAGGCTGCGAATCAATTCTTTGAATGTAATTCCGTTTTTCCAGACATTTAAAATAAACTTGGCAGCCGGGACGAATCTCATGATGTGAATTTTTACCCGAGATTTTAAAGCGATTTTCCGCCCTTAATCTGAAATTCGTTACTCTCGTTATAGTGTTTTATCTGTACACACATAAAAGCAAATTGCTTGTTTGCTCTGGTCCGCTTTTAGGTGGCGTCACCTTCGGCATTCGAATCCGAATATACCAGAATATGTTTGGGATGTGCCAGCAAGTATGTGTGGCGGGGCCGGGCGTGTCGAAAGAGCATCCCAAAATCCGTATTGCGGACGAAAAAGGGCTTTTAGTATTAGCATAATTCCTCTACAATAGCCTCGGCACTGCCACAAAGGCTCGCTCCATTCATACTATGGTGGAGAATCCGCGTGTGGGGCTCTTGTTAAGCGCATTCCCTTGGCTATTGGATTTGGCACAATTTTATCAGATTCAACCTTGGCTGCTTGGAACAAATATGCGAACTATTATGGCGTCCTTTCGGAATTTCAAAATGTAGAATATTTTCAGAAAAAAAAAATGGACGAAAAAGGCTTAATCCCAGCTTCGATTCGAGTAAAACGGGCAGGCTAACAGGGGATGCATTGAATGTTTGAGAAAGTGCGGAATGAAATGCAAAAGGAGGATGAATGTAGCTGCAGGATAGTTTTCGATAAGGGCGTATATGTTTGGTAATACATACCACAATTCGGCTATATTTCGGGCATGTGTCGGTACCTGTGAATTTTCCTCATTCGATATGGCGGTGGTATGATAGTTGAAATCTTATTTTGAGCGATGTTACAGAGTTATTTGCATATGTTTTTGATGTATTATACGAAAATATCGTAATATTCCTACAAGTCATATCTTATTCACCAGCGGCCCTATGATAATTGGCGCCCAGGCAAGAGATGAAAATGGCGCCCCCTTTTTTTTGTTTACAATACGTTTGAAACTCAAGTTTGCAGACCAGTTTGCGAAGCAACCAGCTTTGAACGCAGTTGCAACCAGTTTGCGACCTCTGTCCACACACAGTGCGACTGATTTGCAACCCGAGTTTCAAACAAGCTGCACACTAGAATTGGAATCACACTTATCAGACTAGCACTTTTCATAGTCTACTTACTTTACCAAATCATCTTCGGCCGCCAGCCGCCACCTTTTACTATGTTATAAAGCTACAAATATTCGAAACAAGCTACTTTTGCACCACCGCGAACGTCACTTCACACATTTTGACAGACTGAACAACTGGCAACAACAAAATGCACATGCAACAATTCGAGTTGGGAAGCGGTGTTTAATTTATTTGTATTTGCAGTTATTTTTTTTTTTTACAAAGTTCTGTTTATGATAAATTAGCATGTTACTTGCCAAAGGTAAACTTGAGCGCGAGTGCACTCGCATGCGGTATCTGTTTTTAATAGTTTGTATGTGGGCTTACTATTTAAGGTTATTATACTTGATTTTAATTGAAGCGAATAAAAAATTAATAGCAGCAAAAATGTAAAAATATAAAAGAGCGAAATTTCGAAAAAATAACAAAACTTTAGAAAATATTAATCGGGAAAAATTCGAACTAAAATGTGAAATAATAAATAAGCAGTTGAGAAGCAGGCAACTTGTTTTTTATTCCTTTCATTTTCTCTCGTTAGCATACGAGTATCTATATTTAATATTTCATGTCTAAGAATTCAAAAAGTCGTGTAAAGATTTTAGAGAAAAGAATCCTAATAGTCGGAATTGTCAAACGTAAATTTTTTCAGTAAGCTCTTAAAGTTTGTGTGATTTAAGCTTCGTTTTCCAAGCTGCGGAATTCCGCTACGTCTTGCGGGATAGACTGCCTCGTAAGCAGTCTGTTCGGTAACACGCAGCGGTATATTGCAGCTTCGAAAATAGGAACACAAGGATTTTGACGCAGTCTGTTCCGCAGCACACAACGGAGTTCCGCAGCTTGGAAAACGAGGCTTTAAGTTTTGTTTTAATTCTAGAGACAGACCATTAAATAATCGTGGTCCTAATAAATAAAAGTAAACATAACAAGGAAGCGAAAAAATTCGTAACGCGAAAATCCGCGGCCGATTAGCGGCGGAAATTCGCGGGGCGGTATGGACATCCTCGTAAGACGTTGCGCCGTGGTCAGATGTTTGACGCTGTGGAAATTTCTGCCGAAGACTCGCCGAGCGATTTTTTCTCGTCGGTGTGATACTCAATTGCCCTAACCCCTTGTGGGGCATAGCGCGTCAACTGTTCCATGTGGCCCAGTCGACGTTTCGTTGGCATAAATTGGTTTCAGAGAATGCAGTTGCCAGCATGCACCTCCTGCACATCCATGGCCACGAACGTCGTCGTGGACGGGATTCGAACCCGAAACGCCGGTAGTCAAACATGAGACTGATGCCTCAACACACTGCGCTACCGGGCGCGTCGGTGTGATGATCACTATACTCAAGTGGCTTTTAGTGTTAGTTTTATTACATCGGGTGGTGTGAAAAGGTCGTTATGTATGGTTGATCTACCAAAATCAACTCTGTTGCATAAAATTTCCCACAAAAAAAAATCTTCATCAATAAAATCATTCCATGTTCTTCAGATCTTCGTACTTATCTGTTCTTATTTTAAGCAAGCTCTTCGCCAAACAGCGTTAAAAGAAATTAATTAATTTAATCAGGGTTCAATATGCATACCCTAGAGCGAGGCGCAAAGCTACAAGTACTTTGGCGAAATTAAAATATGTTCGTATCAATCCTTCGCGTGAAGGGTATCATACCTTCGGCAAGCTAGCCGAAGGCTAGTTTCCTTATAAGTTTTACCAATCTGCGGGTTTGGAATTGTCCGAACTGTGGTTACCGCGCCGAACTCCAGTTTACTTAAACTTGAAATAAAGTTGGTAGACCAGAATATGCGTCGGGCTGGGCTAGGCTGTCTAAATGATGCAAAAAGAGCGATAAATTTATCGGCACTTGAGGCCAGTCCCATGTAAATACATTTCACTTTCATCCTTTTGCTTTCCAGTTGTACATGATTTGCTTTGAAAAGTGTTACTCCAAGGAACCAATTATTTAGATGGACATCATTGAATAAATTTACCCCTGGCATCACTATGAGTTGCCTTCGATGAAATTATATCTTTCGGTCCTTTATGTCCGTTGAGTTATTTATATCCTACATGTTCATCAAGTCGAAACTGATCTTTTCTAGATTTGGTTTCTGTTTAATTTCATGCTTAAGAAGATACTCTTTTCCTAACTAAAGGATTCAAACACCATAAACAGTGCTCTAGTGCATTCGCACCACGATCCCCAGTCGTATGATACCCATCCTGCCTAGATATCGCTTCCTTGCCAAGAATACCATTTTTCCAGTCCAAAGGGCTCAAAATGCCTTCAACGGTAGTCTACTACATTCGCCTCATCACTCCCCGTCTTATGATATTCATCTTGCCTAAATATCGACTCCTTGCGAAGAACATCCTTTTTTCCTCTCCAAAGGACTCAAAATGCCTGCAACAGTAGTCTACTGTATTCGCCTCATCTCCCCAGACATATGATACCCATCATCCCTTGATATCACTTTTTTTCCAAGAATGTCCTTTTTCCTCTCCAAAAGACGCAAAATGCCATCAGTCTTGATCGCAGGACTGAAAATGTCTTTAACTGAACTCCAGTGCATTGGTCTTATTGCCACGATTCAGAATAATACCCATACCTACCAGCTTTGGTTTTTGTTTCATTTCATGATTAGGAGAGTCCTTTTGTCCTGACGCACATCTCCAGCAACACCAAAATATAACCGTGTGGTACTTATAATAACCAAAGGAAGCTATGTACCAAATTTAGTTGAACCACGGACCACGGGTAAAGCCTGGAAATTTTTATACCCTAAACTTTTAGTATACGGTATATTGTTTTTGTCACGACGGAAATATGTAACACCTTAAAGGAGGCTCCGGAGGTATAGCAATGTATGTATATAAATGATCAGGGTCACCTCCTGATTCGATTTAGCCATGTCTGTCTGTCTGTCCGTCTGTCCGTCTGTCTGTCCGTTCGCACGATAACTTTCGATAGAATGAAGCTAGAGCCTTGAAATTTTGGTCAGATGTTAGAAGTATGATCTAGTTGGTTGGTATTGAAAATGGGCATGATCAGGCGAAGAGAACGCCTACCTCCCCTACATATGAAAAATAATTAAATGTATTTATAACTCCCGATTAAATAAACATGAAACGCTCTAGCTTTGGTAGATTGCTCGTGGGGGGTAATCTTATACTCCCCTGGAAAAATAAAATCGATCAGTTGAAAACTAACGGTAATTTTCTTACAAAGAACCCCGTACTACCCTACTTTTCAGGTGTTTTGTCCATAACTCTTGAACAAATTGACGTAGACATCTGATTTTTGGTATGTAACCCTGAAGTGAGAAGCTGCTTAAGTTTTAGTAAGTTGGACATAATCAGATCAAAGGAACGCCTACCTACCCAACAAAATTTAAAAAATTAAATATTAATTTAATTACGATAACTTTCGATAGAATAGCACTAGCGAGTTGAAAATTTGGCAAAACGTTAGTAGTAACATCTTGTTAGTTGGCATTGAAAATGGGCAAGATCCTACCTAAGGAACTCCTACCTCCCCTACAAATGAAGCTTCAAATAAGCGATAACTTTTGATAGAGAGAAGCCAGCGACTTGAAATTTTGGTCGAATGTTTGAAGTGAGATTGAGTTAGTTAGCATTAAGGATGGTTTAGATAAGACCTAAGGAACCCCTACCTCCCCTACAAATGAAACTTCAAATAAGCGATAACTTTTGATAGAATGAAGCCAGCTACTTGAAATTTTGGTCGAATGATTGAAGTGAGATTGAGTTAGTTGGCATTAAGGACAGGTTAGATCAGACCTAAGGAACCCCTACCTCCCCTAGAAATGAAATTTTAAATAAGCGATAAAAATAAAGCTAGCGACTTGAAATTTTGGTCAAATATTTGTAGTAGGATCCAGTTGGCTAATAATGAAAATACGTAAAATCCGACCAATGAAACCCCTGCTTCTCATTCAAATGAAACTTCAAATAAGCGATAACTTTCGATAGAGTGAAGCTAGACAACTGACACCTTTTTTTTTAATGTTTGTATTGTGATCTAATTGGTTGGTGGCTATGATGGGCAAGATCCGATCCAAGGAACTTCTACCACCCCTACAAGTGAAACTTCAAATAACCAATAACTTTCGATAGAATGAAGCTAGCAACTAAAAAAATTCGACAAATATTTGAAGAATTGGTTAGTTAATTGATTTTTAGAATGGCCAAGATCCTCATGAATGTGTGCCAACCTCCCCTATAAACTGTCCATATAGGAAACTCACTTTTAATGCATATGGTCGTTGCCAATTGGTACTTTTGATATCACCACTAGGTCTGTACAAGCCTAGGGTATATACGCTTCGGACTCCGCGCCGAAGCGAAGTTTCGGCCTGGTTTTCTTTGAAATCATTAAAAAGAGTAAATTTTCCCTTTGAAATCATTGGAAAGACTTAAGCGAGAAATTATAAAAATTCATTTATGCACACCCATAGGACACAGTCAATCCATAAGAATAGAAAGCAGATCTCGATACGCTCCCTACGAGGCTGTAGCCCTGTCAAAGAACAACGAGATCAACGAGAACAACGAGATCAACGAGAACAAGAAAAATTTGAAAAAAATGGCGATTTTCACACTATCATATCTCAAGTGTTTTTCCTCGTATCGAAATCAAATTTGCACCACTTCGTAAGAGAACCGGAGACAATGACCATACCAAATTTGAATCCCCACAATCACCCGGGGTCGGATCATAATTATAATTGAATTACATATAATAATAATAATTCGCTTTCACTTTGCCTGATTCACAGATAAATAACACAAACGTGCGTTGTGGCCAACGATCGAACCACATACTATGCAAATCGGTTGCGTCGTGTGCGGAAGGCCTAAGTGTTAGAATTATCACCCTTGACATTTTTAAGAAAGAAACGGCCACTCATTCGATTGGAGTGAAACAGATCCCCGTTTTGGTCGTATAAACCAAAATACATGTAACATACTCGCATATCCTTCGCATATGTGACGTGACATGTCCCAATGTTGACGGATATCATCTTTTCGCTGTAATAATAATCCACACCGCTTTCAAATACTGCTACTTAAGATTCCAATGTATTCAAAAATATGTCCCGATCGTATTCACGGATTCCCGTATAGAAATGGAAGTATAGTATACATACATACTGTCGGATACATATTTATTTATTTTCCGCGATATGCGTTCTGATAGTACTCAGAGCCATTATGGTCGAAATACATTTTCAAGTTTGATAAAAATTGAATTTCTTCGCGTATTATTTCAGTGGAGGTGGAATAAATTTATGAAAACCATCATCATCATCAGATTTTGTATTATTCGACGAAATATATGAATGTATTTCAGAAATGCTCATCAGTCATCAGCTGTACAAACTTTCCAGTCGTTTTTCAAACCGCTGAAAAACATTAGGTGAAAGTTTCAACGAAGGAAAAACGGATTCATATTGCGGCATAGCAAGCTGTAAAGAATCTGAAGATAATCCGTAGTTTGAGGTGGATTCGCGTTGAGTACAGAAAGGGAGTTACCACTCTACTTATGATTTGGGCAAATCATAGGAAGTATTTTGTATTTATCAGAGAGTACACTGTCTATTCAGTCAGTAGTGAATCCACAGTCATGCCATCGTATTCGAAGAAAGTCAGATTATGAGTTTTCCGACACGGATCTCAGATCTTTGAAAAGGAATTCTTCATTTGAATGTAGATAGCGTTTTACATATCTATTGGGTTGTGGAAAAAGTTCTGCGATTTTTTGTATCAAAAAAAAGATAGAAATTTTTTATTTTTCGAAATGCATTTAATTAACCAGATATAGTCCGTTGATTTCAACAACCTTCTGTCAACGGTCTGGCAAGAGCATGATGCCACGTTCATAAAAAAACTGTGGCTTATTGCGGAAGAACGAAAAAAAAACTGTTCAAAAAATATGATTTTGCCTGTAAGTCGCTAACTACGCAATTTTCTGATTGCTTTTGTGAATGTCGTGTGGAGGTGTTAATGAGTTGCGTTTTGATTTATT
Organism: Chloromyia formosa; assembly: GCA_964017055.1. Taxonomy (NCBI): domain Eukaryota; kingdom Metazoa; phylum Arthropoda; class Insecta; order Diptera; family Stratiomyidae; genus Chloromyia; species Chloromyia formosa. The sequence goes on along the minus strand of OZ024815.1, from coordinate 25,356,292 downwards.
TATATATTTATATGTATGTATTTATTACTTTATATTGCTTTATAAGCATGAATTTGTTGCTTTGAATTTATGAAAAAAAAAAATATGGAAGGTTGTGCTGATGATTGATATGCCCGATTCCATCACTCTGCCTCCAGCATAATTGCTGCTACTACAACTCCGGTCCTCCAGCAAAAGGGGTGCATCATGAAAAGCTTCCACTTTATGAAGGGATAGAAAAACAACAATTTAGCGCTTTTGTTATCCCCGTTTCTTATTTATTAGTTTGAGTCGATTTTTGTTTGTTTGTTCTCCTTTCATTTTTATAGTTTCTACTAAAAAAATTAAATAAAATCCTTCTGTTACTATGGAGAGTTTGGGAATCACATTAACTTAAATAACAATCCTAAAGAGCCCTGCGGAGAAGGGAGGATCTAACAAACGGTTATCGGAATTCGAGAATTTAATATAATTTTTGATAAGACTTAGGAAGCAAAACAAATCGAATAGCGAGTCGCCATTTAAAAAAAAATTCCGTGCAATTAGATATGGTCTTAGTGGACTACATCCTAACAACTCGTCAGCACACAATGATAAACAACATGTTGTTTCACATATGTAGCTAGGATTGTGTGTGTTGTGTTAATTGCCTTGACCCTTCCATGGACGTGGGCGCGTCAACATCTTTTGCATAACTATGCCTTGTTGACGTTTCGATAGTGTATATTTTCCGGATGGTGCAGTTGCTAGCATGCATCTCCTATCCGCGCCATCTTTATACTGACAAGCTCGGAGCGTTGTGGGAGTGGTAGTAGTACCCACAGACAGTTTTTATTAACGCGCCGAGGATTGAACCTCCGTCTCTCTAGATGTAGAATCGTAGAGCGGTGACCGTAACCACACGGCTACCGAGCATGTTAATACTAAATAAATAAAAAAAGGAATTATATAATATATAGTAAAAAGAAAGTAAAGGTGGCCATCAGACCTTAAGGCTGGGAGGGTTAAGAGGCTGAGTGTCCTATTAAACCCGGACTCCAATGCTTGCACGAGGGCGCCTGAGCCGCCCAACCGCCACTCTTCCCTTACCGGCCAATTTTTTGCTCCCCCATTTTTTCTGCCTCTCTGTTTGTGTTATCTTCCTTAGGCCTACGAGTTTCTGTTAATAAGTAAGGATAGTGGCAACGAGCGGCAAAAATTCCACCCATGTCTCCCGAGCCGAGCTATAGCAAGCATACGCCGCTGCGCTGCTTAGCACGTTGAGAGCCCTTTTTCATCGCCTGTTGGCACTGTCTGGCCTTCACGGTCACTTTGCTACCTTGGGCTCCGTCCGCACGGATCTTCGGATGCGCATCAACCGGTCCATTGCATTCTATTCCCCAGTAACATCCATCTATTGGACAAGTTTCATGCTACAGCATAAGCAGGAGCTATCGCTTGTTCCATAATCGAGGCGGACAGTTGTTTTGCTTGTACGACACTCATGTGATCCTATTTTCGTCGAATAAAGACATCTATTACATCTTTGGAAGTAGGTATCGTTTCAAAAGACAATAGATAGCCGAAAATGCAGACACTTGCACAATCTTCAATCGAAATATTTGTATACTTTTTCAAGTATTTTTCAAGGCTTCCCTACCCACCATCAACCCCACATCAACGGTAACACCTTAATTAATTCCGTTCCAAGCTTATTTTTCCCGAATTGCTCATAAGACCAGCGGTTTGCTGCAGAGACTCGCCCATCCTGTGGTATCCCTCCTGCATCCCAATCGACATTTTCACCGAATTATTCATGACTTTCATAGCATTGATGAAAGCGTTCGGAAAACAACAAACGATAACTCCTTAGGTTTTAGTTTATAGTGGAATTTTACGGCCTAGACTAGGGGACCAAGGTAACCTGAACAAAATAAGGGAGGTGGATGAAGACGAAACCGGGACCATCGTCGCGTCGGCGGCGTCGTATCGTTGGAATTGAGAAATACGAGTATTATTGTGTGTATCTAATTCAAGATTCCAAACAGATTTTCTCTCCATTGCTGAGTTATAGTAAGAAAATGGGAAAATTACATTATTTTCAGATCGACAAATAGCTGGAAGGGAACACGATAACAAGGGAGCGCACTGGTGGTAGATGTAGACATGACCGCCCAGTGGGAAGCGGAAGCCCAGGAGAGGCGGTGATCATACAGTCCTAGATTCGTGGTGGTAGCTCTAGTGGGCGCGATAACAATTTTGCTTCGTATTTTTGTTTGGTTCTTCGACTACAACCCCACGACAGCTGTACCTATTACAACGACAAGCTAGCTAGGGTTGAATGCATTATTTAAATTCATATTACCCGAGAAGTGGGATATAATTTTATAAAGTGATAAACACGGAGTCGTTTGCGTGGTAATTCAATCAAAAAATATCACGTTGAGGCAACATTGAGGATGGGCCTTCCAAATAGGATGGCTACATATTCTATGCACGCTTATGGATATGCATGTCGAGTGATATATTTGGGGACTCGACACCAATGGGCGCAACATGTGAATGTAATGGACGAAGGGAAGCAGTCATTTGAATATGTGAACATTTTTTGAAGGGGCAGCACACAATAAGCTTAAATTGCTTTTCTTCCCGGAAAAGTCAAAATGGAAATGAAACTGAATAATGCATTTAGAAAAGCTTTTTTCTTTCTTTTTAAATTAATGCCTTCATGTAGATGTGTGGATAACGATGTAGAAAGCAGTATGCTGATGGATGAACACAATAAAAAAAAATGTTTTTACATGAATCGTGTGGCTTTGACGTTTCGTATGCGTAAAATCGACATACATGTAACCAGTCGGGCATTTAAAAAACGCGCTAACGTGCTCACATGTTTCCTGTATGTGAAGCTTAAAGTTGAATGGGATACTCAAATCTATAGCCAGCTTTAAATGGATCCCAAAACGTATTCATTCCTGATAATGTAGACTCTGCTTGATAATACAAAATTAATCTGAAACCATACCTATATCAGACCATTTAAAAATTTCGACTAATGTATGTATGTTTTCACGTAGCACTTCTTCTATGATCAGAAAATCTAAATTATATACATATGTACATCAATGCTTAATATACCATCATTGGCTGCTTTGCTGCGAACGAATCAGGTTTTGACATTTCTCGAATTCTCCTCCATATGCTTTCTCCTCCGCTAAAATTTGTACGGAAAACTGTCATGAAAATGTTCTCCTCCTGATCTGAGAAGTACATATTTTGATACCGGAGGGGAAAGCATATGGAGGAGAATTCGAGAAATGTCAAAACCTGATTCGTTCGCAGGAACGCAGACATTGTCATCTACATAGATTATACAGCTGATTTTGAGTGATGAATCATGTAATTGTTGCCTTTGTCTGTTTTATCATAGAGGCTGTGAATCCAGTGGTTGGCGACTGATGGCGGTGAGTCCGGTTTTTGCGCGATTCGTGTTTAGTTTTCGTTTTCCGCGTTCAGTGTTTATTTATTAGTTAAATTGCATCTAGGGATCTGAGAAAATAAACATGTGCGGAATGAAAATATGTTGTGCAGTGTGCGGCCAAAAGACGTATGTATTTCTTCAAAAGCGAAAAAAAAAAAAATACCAAAGTACATGGTGAAAATCCCATTTTTAAACGAATCGTTAAATAGTTTTGGCTAAAAAATCTGCGAACTGTTCAAGGATATTCTGCGACTAATCCCCAGGGCTAAGGCTTCGACGAAATGGCTGCAAGTGTCCCAAAAAGTGTATTTTGGCTGCCAAACACACCACACAACATTTTCTTCACGAACATATTGAATTTTGAACAACAATGACTCTTAACTGCTCTCTTCCTCCTTGCCATTTCATACTACTCTGTGGCTCCGCATTGCTCTGTCCGTGGTGTTGGCACTTGTTTCATTTTGGCTGGATAATCTCAGCTTCCTTCTGCAGCCAGTTCGGTCTTGGATCGTATCATCACCGAGATTAATGCGTTGTTGTTGCTTCTTCATCTGATCGATCCACGTGTGTATCCGTTTGCCTCGGGTTTTGGGTTCAACAAGTAAAACATTCGTTGATAGTGCCTAATTGACAGGGTTCTCAGACGGACGCCTTAGACCATGGCAATACCAATCCTGCTCAACAAACAAGCTGCCTCGGATGTAGGTACTTTTGATGCGATTCTTTTTTGTCATCCCTGCTGTCATCCGTAACATATTCATTATAATTGGTTATAATCACTTTCTCTCTTATGTCTTGTACATAGTCCAGAATTCAGACGCATACATTAGTGCGGGACGTACAACCATTTTGGCCCTTAAGCTTTAGCATCTTCTTGTCGTAGAAAGAGTTTCCTCGCTACTTCATCCAACCGACACTGATGCGATGTTTAACGTCGTCATCCCAGGTAGCTTCCATGTTGACCATCGAGCCCAGGTACTTTGTACACGACTTCAGTTGGTCTCCTTTAATGTAGATATCTGGTATCGGTCTCTCTGGATTTGAGAAAGGACAGCAAAGGTTTTTGGTACACTAATCCAGTCCAGTCCATGGTCCTCCAGTCTCTTACACCACCTGGTCAGTGCAGCTTGCAAGGCAACGATGTCTTTGCTACCTAGGACAACGTCATCGGCGAAGCGAAGGGATATTTCCAGGTCGTCAGAGATGAGTGTTAACAAATAGAAAAGAAGCACCGGAGGTATAGCAATGCGTATATATAAATGATCAGGGTCACCTCCTGATTCGATTTACCCATGTCTGTCTTTCTGTCTGTCTATCCGTCTGTCTGTCTGTCCGTCAGTCTGTCTGTCTGTCCGTTCGCACGATAATTTTCGATAGAATGAAGTTAGCACCTTGAAATTTTGGCCAAATGTTGGCAGTGTCATCTAGTTGGTTGGTATTGAAAATGGGTATGATCAGGCCAAGAGAACGCCTACCTCCCCTACATATGTAAAATACTTATATGTATCTACAATACCTATATAACTCCCGATTTAATAAACATGAAAAGCTCTAGCTTTGGTGGATTACTCGCGAAGGTAATTTTACACTCTCCTGGGAAAATTAAATCGATCAGTTGAAAACTAACGGTAATTTTCTTACAAAGAACTCCGTACTACCCGAATTTTCACGTTTTTTTCCCTATAACTCTTGAACCAATTGACGTAGACATCTGATTTTTTGGCATGTAACCCTGAGGTGACAAGCTACTTGAGGTTTTGTAAGTTGGGCATAATCAGATCAAAGGAACGCCGACCTCCCCTTCAAATTTCAAAAAATTAAATATTCCTTTAATTACGATAACTTTCGATAGAATGATACTAGCAAGTTGAAAATTTATTGGAATGTTGCTAGTAAGACCTACTTGGTTGGTATTGAAAATGGGTAAGATCCGACCTAAGGAGCCCCTACCTCTCCTAGAAATGGAACTTAAAATAAGCGATAAATTACGACAAAATAAAGCTAGCGACTTGAAATTTTGGTCAAATGTTTGTAGTAGGATCCAGTTGGGTGATATTGAAAATACGCAAAATCCGACCAACGAAACTCCTACTTCCCCTACAAATGAAACTTCAAATAAGCAATAACTTTCGATAGAGCGAAGCTTGAAATTTTGTTTAAATGTTTGTAGGGTGATATAATTGGTTGGTGGCTATGATGGGCGAGATCCGACCCAACCCCTACCTCCCCTACAAGTGAGGCTTCAAATAAGCAATAACTTTTGATAGAATGAAGCTAGCGACTTGAAAAATTTGACAAATATTTGTAGAATGGGTTAGTTAGTTAATTGATTTTGAGAATGGTCAAGATCCCACTGAATGATTGCCAACCTCCCCTATGAACTGGCCATATATAGGACCCACTTTTAATGCATATGGTCGTTGCCAATTGGTACTTTTGGTATTACCACTAGGTCTGTACAAGTCTACGGTATATACGGTTCGGACTTGTTTTTTACGAAATTGGGTGAAATGTAAAGAAAAATACAAATTGTGTTTAAGTCATTGTTTTGTTATCAAAATCTATCTGGAACGGAGTTATAGGCGAAACACTGATAAAACTGGCAGTTTTTCTAAGATGGTGGGGAGACTGACCTAAACTTGAATTTTTTACTACCCCACTGACCTATACAATATATCAAAAATGCAGTACTACCGAACCTTTTGAAAGGTAAAAACTTTCTGTCTCTTGGATTAATAATACTAACGACTGTAATTTTAATAATTCATATATTTTTTAACTCGTCCCTTTCGTTTTACATTTCCATATTCATTTCAATTGAATTCTTCTTACTGAGTATCAGAAAGGATCTTCTTATAAATAAGTATGTACGCTCTAGCAATTAAATTTTCATCAAATAATTTCTTTTCAAGGCTTCTTAATTCACCACAACACGTTAGTAGGTGAATTCTAAGAAATAAAATGGTTTCCATTGGGAAGGATCAATGAATGAACCCACATTTTGAGTGAAATAGAATTTCACATTTACATTAAATGTGGGGGTGTTTAGGCCTTGAGTATATACGTGACACTCATTGAATTGCTTGTAATATTAAAAACGTGTACGTGTTTTCTTTGTTAACATTTTTGTTGAATTTGTATAACTTTTTCTAAGTAAAAGGATGAATTCGAAAAGATTATATATCTGCAAACTCGCTTCTTCTGCATGTTCTCTTGAAGAAAATAATAATAAATAAGCCGACAATTTTTTTTAAGAAAACGAGTTTTACACAGAGGTGGCCCTAAATACGTATCTACGAATGATTTTAAAGATATGAATTGAGTACGTATTTAGAAAAGCTAGGTAATTTATTTTTTCTTAATGAACATACGTACGATACCTCACTGGTATGTATACTTTTGGGCGTTTTGTACTTATTACAGGCAGACGGTTATCAGGTAAGTGTGTACAAGAGTTAGCCGATGAGCACGATGAATGAACATTTGCCTTGGAGGTAGGCGTCATTTTGTGTCGAGTGAGTTTTTTTACCACAATCAAATTAAGGTCTCATTTGACGTTCGCAAGTCAAAAATCAACTCTCTAAGTACTTTTGTTCAAGAGTTATGGGTAAAAGTTTTTAAAGTAGGGTGGTAAGAGGCGCTTGTTGTAGAAAGTAAACTTTTTACGGCAATCGACTGATCTTATTTTTTTTTGTTAGAAATGTTTAATATACGAGTAGCTCTAGGGATTCATCTGACTCAATACGGAATTTCAATGATTATCCATTCGGAAGTAATATACTCGTATATGTTACGAGAGTATATATTTTAACTAAAATAGAAGAGGTAGGCAGGGGCGTGTTGGATTCTAAATTTTTTTTCATAATGCTCGAATCAGATTGAACGCAGAAAGCAGTAGCAGCGGCAGCGGCAACGAAATGTCAACTTAGAAAACTTGTATCACGCAAGCAACCTAGATTGAACGCAGAGGCAGCGGCAGAAGTAGATCAGCTTGTTGTTGTTGCTGCTGCCGCTTTTGCGTTTGGACAAAACTTTTTAATCAAGTAGCGTTACATGTTGTCGGCAACGGTCGAGGTGTAATGAAGTTGTCAAATTGATTTTTTATTTAAATATTATTTTTAATAATTTATATTATTCCTGAGAAGGATTATGAGGGACTTTGGTTGGCATAATCACTAACAAAAAAAATATTGTGGTAAATACAAAGCAGGTTCGTAATGCCTAATGCGGAAATTTCTCTTCAGAACTTTTATCTGATTTTCGCTAGACCTAAAATTTTCTAAGAAAGGATTTACATACATAAATTGAGTACATTGGGAAGCCTAATTTTGCCCTTTCCAGTTTAACTGGAATATTGAATTAAGAAACTTTTTCCAATTTGAGGATTTTGTGTTTGGGGATTTTTCTTCATTTGGGGATTTTCTGATTGGGGTTTTCGTATGGCTCCCGTTGCTGAAGGGGTATCAAATGTCACCAAAAGCACGAAACAATGGACGAACTTGACGCCATTCGATTCAGGATACTCTTGCAATTGTAAATGTTAAAAAGCAGAAATTTGGGATAGTTGGATTTTATGAAAACGATGGCAGACGTCATCAAAACCGCAAATCGGTCCTACTCAAGTGCGTAGCTTGATTCGATGGTATTCGATTCAGGACACTGCCGCAAGCGTCTCAACTTGAACCGATGGAAGCGTCAGTGATGCAAAAGAAGAGTGAATGCTTTGGCATTGTCGCAGTCAATATATCGAAAAGAGCAGGTTGGATCAACAGATCGGCTTTCTAGGATCAGGGCAATAACATAATAGACTGCTTCTTCAAGTGTTTGTGGCTCTTCTTTGGAAAAAACTATTTGTCATACTATATAATTTAACCTATACCACCTCCCTAGATAAGAATTAAAAGAGAAATTATGAAAATTTTGCATTTTACTCAATTTATATGATGTATACATTTTTTTTGGAGCCTAGCTAAAAAATCGTAAATCGTAGGTTAAATTTTATCAAAATCGCAAAATTTTGTCCTGAGCTCTTTTTAAATCGTAAATTGTATTAGATGCTGAAAATCGTACAAAATACAATAAAACGTACTATCTAGCACCGCTGAGGAGCGTTCTATACCAAATGTCGTCTGAACAACATTGTAAAAATGACTTGACTACGGTCATTTATTTAATCGCGGGTTTGATAACGTCGGCTGGCGGTTTCCATATTTCCAATTTTCAACGTTTTGAGCACGAAGGCAACTGAATGTCGGGTTGCATTTTTTTTAAGATGGACACTTGGATGATTATCCTGGGTAAAATTCCATTCGTATCAAGAATAAGAAAATGTTTTGATTTGGGCGCATTTTTTGGCGCTGCTTAAGATGTCTGCAGAACGTTTATTAACTAAGACTATATTTCCAATTTTCAAAATTGCTTGCTTGGCGTGGTGTTAGCAATATAATTTGGGTCTGTTTTCTTGCACTGATACTTCATGGCTTTTTCGCAGTGCGGCCTGCATAAAGAAACTTTTTTTTCAAAGTGGCCCATTGTCCTAAAAAGTTGCCGAACCCTGGTCTACGGTATAAGAATAGAAAAGGGTTGCGTAACGTAACCCCACTCATTTCAAGTATCTTTCGCTTTCAATATTGAAATTCATGTTGAAGCTAATTTCAAAAAGAATATTGTACCACTGTGAACATAGACCCATGTATTTTCAATGGAGCCAGAACAGCACTCTCTTCGCTCATTTCATGTTTGACGGTAAAACGTGAACTAGAACTTTCAATATCACAAGCATATTCGCATGCGCTATAAATTATAAAATATATTGTATGGGCCCTTAAAGGAAGCCAACGACATAGAGAACAAATGCTTTATTTTCCATATAAACAAACGTTCCACATATCTAATAATTTTTCGATTACGCTTAATTCGCAGTCCTCATTAAAATTTCCGCTCAATCTGACTTTTCTAATAATTGAAAAGAAGATACTTTTAACTTTTCGCTTAATGGGGGGAGAGCTCTAACAAAGTCGCGCATTAAACATTTACGCTAGGACGGATTCAAAATGAATGAACTTACCGGGAACTTTATTTTATGTGATGTTTCCATATTGGACATATTTTTTGGCTAGACACAGAATGCGGTTCGAGAAAACGACTCGAGTTTTTGTCGTTATCTGAAGTCGTTATGGAGGAAACTTTTTTTTTTAAATATTTCTCTTCGTATAGTATTTGTATTCTTTAGCATGCGGCAGCTGAGCCGCCGAAAGCAGGAAATTTACCACCACCCTCACCTCTGCCGCCCACAACGTTGTGGTTTATAGCCAATAGCACAGGCTCCTTGCCCAAGTCGTTGATCTGAACGATGATGATGTCAGCCTCCATCTTTTTTTGTAGCAGTCAAACTTTTTCGGGATGATTAAAACTTATTTACGGTTCTTTTTTCAGAAAAACCAAGAGAAATTCTATTTGAGGAGTCCTATAAGAGCTGAAAAATACAGAGAAAAAGTTTATTGGATGGACGCTTTGGGGACAATTCAAATCAATTAACCTCCAGGAACTATGGAATTACGTCAATTTGTTTAAGTGAAAATCATCCTTGATTAGCAGTCGGCAACTTGTTGCACAGGCAATCGGACTGTCAGTAGGCAGGACGAGACACTTTTTGTGGAAATTAATAAGGATTGATTGGTTTCGAGAAGGCTTTCGACAATGTGTACCGGAAACTTATATGAGCGCTTTTACGCAGAAGAGGCTAGAGTTTCTGGCTATTATTAAGACAACCTACGGTGCGGCACGAAATGTGTCGTTCTGCATAAAGGTAAGGTGTCGAAGACTTTGCGATTTGGGGTGGAGTTCGGCAGGCGTGAATCCTCTCATCGATCATATCCGCATAGTGCAGCCGTATCCAGACCACACAGAGGAATTCGATGGACCTATAATACATCATATCGGCAACATCTTGACTACGCTGGCGATATTGCCTAAACTCTTATAAAATTATAGATCTAAGCGGCATGGCTCTAGATCTAGAGACGGAAGCGAGCACGGTCGGGCTAAAGATGAGCACTAACAAGACCAAGGTCCTTAGCCCACCGTTGCAAAAAAGAAATTCAGGTCTTCCTATTGCCATCGGTATTAATTGACAGCCTGTGGAGAAGAATTGTTACCAAAAATGGTGGTACGGAGCAGTCGCTCTATTACCAAGACTAATTGCAAAGTAGTTATCTTAGTGTTATAGGCCCCTCAACGTGCAATATTTTGTTCAATATATGAACAAAAATTTGACGACAATTTTTTTTTTTACAAAAAATTGTTCGTCTGAGGGCAATTATTGTTTAATAAAATAGGTGTTCAAAATATTGGACAGCTTGGCAAAAATTTGCAAGCGGCTTTGAAATTTATTACGGACCATTCAATATTTTGCGAAGAAATGTGCGGATTTTTGGCAAAAAAATATGTTGAGTTGTAGTTGTAGGGTCTGCTCAGATGATGTTTATATCGATGCGAATTTAAATAAATCTATGTTTCCCATGTTCGGGTGAATTGGGTATAGTTAATAAGTAAAATAATAAAAATAAACTTTAGACGTTCCAACACATGGGAAACATCGGCAATTTAAACATTTTGTGTGTTAAAAGACCGATGTTCGGTGATTGTTAGGTGACCATTGTAGACTACAATTTGGGTATAATTCATGGGGTTGCGAACTCTGGACCACCGACAGGCGAGAAGGCATACGCCACAGTCGCCGAATATGGCACCACACGTTGAGAATACATGGTCGATACTAATTATTAACCACAACCATGCACATCGACTCTACTGAATTTTCGTTCAATATTATGTTAAAAAATTTGAAAAAAAAAAAAAAGTTGAACAATAATTTGCCTAGTGTGAGGTGAGGGGTCCACGGCGTTCAATATTTTGTTCAAAAATTTATCTTCAAATTTTTGTACAAAATAGTGCATTGTCTGAGGGCCCTATTAAGACCTAGCTGGGCCTTTTGTGCTCCCTGACACTGTCTGTGCTGTTGTATGAGAGCCGCACATGGAAGGTTCTCGCAAGTGTTACCAGCAAGTTGAAAGTTTTCGTCAACTCTTGTCTTCGTGGAATTTTAAAAATATTCTGGCCTGGCACAATATGAAATATAGTAGGGAGCTGCACGGGTCAAATGCCAGGCGAAAATGGATAGGTCACGTATTGCCGAAAGGTGATAACAGCATCACTGAACATGCCATAAAGTACGACCCCATTGCGAATGAAGGCCGACCAAAGGGGCGGCCTAGAAACTCGTAGCGCCAATCTGCGGGTGACGATTGAACATTGCTGTGTAAGTCATGAGGATAGATGTGTCTCACTGCCCAGAATCGAGTACGATGGACCGCCGGCAAATTAGTACTACTCGTATACGTATAAATTTGATCCTGAACGCAGAAATAATCACGCCGTTGGCGAAACTTGTATACAGGGTTGGATTAAGCAATCTAGGGGCCAGAGGCAATGCAAGTCTCGGGCCTCTCTCCCCTTAGGTAGGCAGGTCTCTGGTGAGTGGGCTGCACAGGGAACATAGTGTGCAAGTTTAGTTATTCTCTTAATATTCACCTGAATGTTTTTGTAACAACTAGACATATTTGACGGATTGTCGTATTTCTGACCTCTCAAATTTTTAATTCATTTAAAAATTTTAAAACTGCGGTAGCCAGTTCTTCCCGTTTGTGACTTTCTATAGGAAATAATGTAAGAAAACGCTCTGCCACTTCACCGGTTGACGTCTTGACATATTTTGGCACTATTGTATCTAATTAGTATGCGATATGTCTGGTGTCGAATCGACACTTATTGAAAAATACTTGGCTTCATGAATTTCGTTAACAACATTTTGGAAAATTCTGTCTCCCAATATTTCAATAATTTTCTCGCAAATCGTTGAAGACAAATAGGACGGTTTTTCTTTGCCTTCATTACCATATCTGGCTAAATGAGACGGATGAAAGGGTCATATTCTGCGATTAACTCCACTGTATAATATATTTTTATTACAACAAAATCGACCCACTATCTTGAACGAAATCGTTTTCGTCAAATTTCATCCCCTTTCGGAGTTGCATTTTATCTCGGGACACACGGTATTGATCGAAATGAGATTGGCGCAAATAGTGACAGTATATTCACCTAATTTTTCTCATAGGTCGCGGGGCCGCTAGGTAGCTCTTGGCACCTAGGCAATTGCTTACCTTGCCTCATAGATAATCCGGCCCTGCTTGTATATATTAAGGAACTTTTTTGTTTCGAAGTCGGTCGACGTTCAATGAGGTTAATTCTCAGTATTATGCTAGTTCCGTCTCTACTTCATATTTTTTGTCAGATCATGGTTGAGTCGACTAGCAACACTGCCATCTTTACTCTCAGGCCGGAGTGTCAGCTGATTGTCAAAGCACTAACGACATGACAAGCAGTCAACGAAGTGTGAACGCGTGCGGTCGCCCGGTGAAATATCGCGATAATTGTGTGTAAAAGTGAGTTTAGTGCCGGAATTTTAAGTGTAACTAAAAGAAGTGGCTATCAGTGCCGTGTGAAAGTGAAAAAAACGTGAAGTGCCGGGAAATATCGAGTAAAATGGTGTATTGAAAAGTGCGAGGTTAGGAAAGTGCGACACGGGAAATTTCGCATTTTTCGTTTATTTTCCAGCAATTCGGCAAGTGCGAATGGTACAGCACTACCCTGGGACGAATCCTTCGGCCGGTGAGTTTAGCGGAAACTCCCGGAAGTGCCCCAAAAAGTGAATTCAAAGTGGTTGTCAAATGACAACATTACAGGTGATTTCCGGCCTTTTCATCGGAATTCATAGGGTAAGTATGCGTTTTTTGTTGTGGTAGAATTTAAGTGGATTGATGCACCCCAAAGTGTGGAATTTGACCACGATGTTGACGAACCGGACGAAAGTTTCACTGCTAGGCATCTAGTCCTGTCAGCTGCAGTGAAACTTTCGTCTGGCTCGTCAACAACGCGTTTAAGACCCGTATTTTGGGGCGCATCAATTCACTAAAATTTTTGCACAACAAAAAACGTATAATTACCCTATGAATTCCGATGAAAAGGCCGGAAATCACCTGTAATGTTGTCATTTGACAACCACTTTGAATTCACTTTTTGGAGCACTTCCGGGAGTTTCCGCTGAACTCACCGGCCGAAGGATTCGTCCCAGGGTAGTGCTGCACCATTCACACTAGCCAAATTACCGGAAAATTAACGAAAAATGCGAAATTTTTCGTGTCACACTTTTATAACCACACTCATGTCTCGCACATTTTCGAGCAGTTCATTTTGGTCGGAAGTTCGCGGCACCTTGCGTTTTTTTTCACTTCCAAATATCAGTGACAAGCACTACTTTCAACTGCACTTAAAATCGCGACACTAAAATCACTTTTACGGACGAAAATCGCCAAATTTCAAGAGGTCGACTGCACGCGTTCTTCACTTTGTTTACATATAGTTCACTGCTTGTCATGACGTCATTGCTTTGACACTCCGGCCTGAGAGTTAAGATGGCGGTGCTAGCAACCGCGCGAGAAAAAATCGCAATTCAAATGTGCTCGGAACAGAACTCGACATCGAAATTCAACTACTATCTACATTGGTTGCATTCCTGCGAACGAATCAGGTTTTGAAATTTCTTGAATTCTCCTCCATATGCTTTCCCCTCCGGTAAAATTTGTACGGACAACTGTCATGAAAATATTCCCCTCCGGATCAGAATACTTCTCAGATCCGGAGGGGAAGATTTTCATGACAGTTTAAACCTGATTCGTTCGCAGGAACGCAGCCATTGAAATCACTTTGTGCGCCACAACTTTACTTAAGCACTCACCACACCTGAACTCTACGAAAATGTTATTAGCCACATTCACTATAGATGCCTACACATAATATGCATACTTGTATGACATAAACACTTTTCACACTTTGTTTCGCAATTTCATGAGAGCCCGATAAAAAATTGATCTGGGAAGATACAAGCGTTCAATTTTTCAAGAGCACTTTTCCGCCACACCATCAAACGGCTTTATGAAGCCATTCACTCTATTTTACAAGTTGAATAATCGTAAAAGTGAAAGAGCTTTGCAGAATTGGTTTGCTTTTTTTCCTGGAAGAACATTTAACGGTCTTCACATGAGTCCATTCGTGGCTCATACGAAATGTATTTTTAGAGGCGGGACGGTGTTGCAAAATTGTAGTGAATGCATTTCTTCTTAAAAAGAATGTACACAAAGTTTCATTCTTTCAGTTGGGGATTTAAAAAAAATAAACTCTTGACAATTATGCCCATAAATACATACTATGCGTACGCTCTGTAGCCGAAAGGTCTCGGTCCCCACTTTACGATGCTGCACCTAGAGAAACAGCGGTTCAATCCACATCCGGGCGAAGGTAGGGGCAAAGGGGGTGACCTTCCTGGGCGCCATTAGTAGGGGGCGCCGATAGCTTTCAGTTTGGTTATTACTCCAGTAATACAGTACCTAATGTCTAATGTCGTGTGTCTATGCTACACGTAGACGATAATTCTCAATTATCTCCGATTTCTCAATTATCTCGAGTTAATCGACATTAAATTCTCACTTATCGGAGCGAAATAATTGAGAAAAATAGTCTCAATTAACTCCAACTGAATTAAAAATGTGTCCTAGCTAAGTGGAAAGCTTTTGTGGAACGAGTGCAATGTTTGTGGACCAGAAATATGAACAGCTGTTTTTGTTGTCATTTTGGCGTATTTGTGTTGTTAATATCGCAAAAGTGGCTATTTTCAGTGGATATTTTGTATTTTGAGGGTTGATAAAGTATCACTTAGTGTTAATGAAGTGTTTTTTAGTCAAGAATTGTGCCAAAGTCTATGATTGAGTGTTTTGACAGATGACTGGCATTATTTATATTGGCCACCCCAGCATGACAACCCTGCTTTCATAGGGAAATACTCGTCCGATCCGACTGGCTCGAACTACAAGGTAACTTTGGGTCGCTGTTTCCGAATCTGAAGTACAACAAAAAAAAAAATTGGGGTTGTCCACCCCAGAATAGCAACCCTGTTTTCATGGAGAAATAATACGAGACAGTATTTCCCCATGAGATCAGGGTAGTGATTCTGGAGTGGGCAACCTCAATTTTTTTTTGACTTCAGATTCGAAATCAGCGACCCAAAATTACGTTCTAGTTCGAACTAGCCCGATCAGACGAGTATTTCCTCATGAAAACAGGGTTGCTATTCTTGGGTGGGAAGTACCAAGTTTCTTTTTGTCTTCAGATTCGGAATCAGCGACCCAAAATTACTTTCTAGTTCGAACCAGCCCGATCAGACGAGTATTTCCCCATGAAAACAGGGTTGCTATTCTAGGGTGGCCAACTCCAGGTTTTTTTATATTTTTTGACTTCAGATTCGGAATCAGCTACCCAAAATTCCCTTCTAGGTGGAACCAGCCCGATCAGACGAGGATTTCCCCATGAAAACAGCCAGGTCGGACGAGTGCTTCCCATCAAAACCACCGGAATTTTCCCTCGTGAACCAGTTGCGCGAGTGGTTTCGCTAAATCTAAACGCACCTTTACGAACCCGGTGGTTCATTGTTAGTTGTGCATATCGATGGGGAAGATTCCCAACCTCCTATGTCAATTTATGAGATATTTTTTTTCTCTTTTACTAAAGTGCTTTTAGAATATTTATATGTATAATACAATACATGCAACAATTGTTCAACCTCCTATGTTGTTATTTTTAATGGAAACCGATAGATTGCGGCAGTATCCAAACCCTCTACGTCAATATTGTTTTTTAATTTTTACAACCTCCAAAGTAAATTGACTGCAGAAATGCCATTTTTGACATAGCAGGTTGGGTACCTTCACCATCGATTGGCATGTATTATTTCATGGTGGCTCTCGATTTGATACAAATAGCTCGTTTTACATAGCGGTCAATGGAAAGAAAGCTTTGTAGAAAATCTCGGCTAGGTAGCTTTAAAACCGAGAGACTAGTTTGTACAGAAACAGACGGACTGACAGACAGACTGACGGACAAACCTTAACCGACTTATCTCGTCATACTGAACCAAAATGTATTGTAATATTATTATAGGTATATGGTCAGAGATGCTTCCTTCTGTGCGTTGCAAACTTCATGACGAAGTTACCCTGTCACATTCGTGGAGGGAATAAAAAAAACGGATTTAGGATGAATTTGTCTTCGAAATAACGGAGGAAACACGATGACGACACAGACGCGATGTAAAATGGACTTGGACTACGGCTTCAGTGCGTAAATTTTATTAAGTAAAATTAAGTTAGGCTTCTCCTGTTGCAACCGCTATGAATGTTTATAAATCTGCCGGTTTTTTTTATAGGAACTACGCAAAGCTTATAAATCACATATGTGTAATTTATTAATTGCATTTTCTCAATGCTTCTGCATGTCAGCATGAAGCAGATGTGCTGAGTCTCCCAAATGTAATGGCGAAACAGAGATAATGGAAATGACTTTTGTATTGTACATCATTTGTGCGCCTCTGGATTACTCGAGGCACACTCTGGAAAACACCCTTCTATCAGGACACCGCGCAAAAGAGGGGCCCGGCCTATTAAAAATAAAACATGCAAGTCACGCTGGTGGATGACTTAAGGTCGCCACATACTAGCGTCCATCTGGACGTGGGAAAAAATGTACGCATTTCAAGTGTCTTTCGTCCAAATTTCGGGGACACACACTATAATCCAATCTATCGCGAGCCAGATGGCATTTTAAAAAGCAGGTTCGATGACGAACTCAATTTTCACTTATCCGATTTAATTTCACGCACCGTCAATTGCATTGCAAAAGTCTTGCATTAAACACCCTGGCCGCCAACACGTAAAATTTTTTTCTTTGTTGCTTTTTAACACTGACAACACGAAAATAAACAAAATTTCACTCCGTTAAGTTCGGGGTTCGCGCACAAATTTTTGAACAAGTTGAATATCCAACTTGGGCTGCGGTGGATTCCGGAGCTCTCAACTTGAACCCCATACACTACGAATTTAGGATTAGACGCGGGAAAAACTGGATTTGGGACGCTAGTGTGTGACGACCTTTAAAAAACGATGGCAGCGGCGTCCGAATTTAATTGCCATTCAGCCGTAATTTTTTTATGAACGCCACCCGTCACGGCACTGCTCATCATATTCGCCGCGCAATTGCACTTCATCTTCATGATTCGAGGGATACCAAACTCCATAAGCAATTTCAAACTCGACGCGTTCGAAATGCCACAATTTGACGGCGGGCTGATGGCAACCTCCGATCCAAATAATAACATCAAAGCCACACGCACCACTTGCAAAGACTCAGTACAGGAGACAAGCGACAATTTTCTTTCCGGACGAGCAAAGGCTGAAAATCCAATCTGTGTCCAGCCCTTCGACGCAAAACTCCGAGCAAAATAACGAAAAAACAGGCTTTTAAAAGATCGCTTTCATCCATCGACTCTTCGCCTATTACAGCAAACCATAAACAACAATCGCCGCCCCATAAATAATTGCGCCAAAATGATGCTTCACCAATGGCATTGCTGCTAACCTCAGCAACTTTACCCATCCAATAAAACATGGCCGCCGTCCGAATAATTTTAATTACAGCTTCCAATTTTTATCCATAAATGTCTACTTTTGAACTTACAACGACTTGAAAAGGCTTTTCACAAAATATTAATCAAATATAGTACATTTGTGAAAAATATGCAAATTCAAAATAGGCAGTTATGTGTCAGAATTGGTTCGTTATAACACATGTATCTAAATATATATAGAATTCGAAATGTTACTGAGTTGACGGGTCGCCAAGACCCTGCTATACGCGCCCAGAAAACTTTTCGCACGAATAATAAACCTAACTTTCAAAAGAACTCATAGAGCATTTATTGAAAAATAATTTGCAGAAACAACATCCAAGACTTGGGCGAGCTAATCATAAGGAAAATTCCGTCCAATTATGTTTATTGAATATTTTTTTTATTTAAGCACAAAGTACATAATTGCTATGGTCACAAAGATCAGAAGAGCCAATATTAATTTCCTGGAATGATGAAGAATAATTATATGGAACTTGGCGATAGATTGCTGATCAGCCTTTTCAAAGTAAATTAGTGTGAGTTCTACCGAGAATAATGATTACATCGTATGGTAAGGTATAGTACGAGGTATGAACAATCAGCCAGCTACATATTGTTATAAATGTCAGGAATCTCCTTAGCCTGTCCTCTGTACCGTCTTACAAGTACTTTGGATTGGTCGAGGAATGAAATTTCTGTGTCACTCGATTGGTGTACTAACCACTCCTTATGCAACCTGAACTAGTACGAGTGTGTACTCAGCAAACAAACCAACTACCGTGGCCATTGTAAATATGGATTTTGCCTCGATATAAATTCCGTCGAGGACCATCATTGAAATTGGAAAGGATCTCTTATCCCAGGAGCCATGTTTGCCCCAAATTGGACCATTACGGGACAAAAGGACAAAAATCGATGTAAATCGCTCCGAGAAGGAAATCACCAATTTGGTACTTTCTTTTGCACACAACACATACTTGCACTAATGGTCACATGTGAAGACACGGACAACAAGTTGCCCGACTTCAGCACGCCCATACGAAGGATTTTCAGGTGTACGTACGTACAGTCACAATTCGATCAAGAACTCACTTCCTGCTCTGCATTTCCCGTTCTCTCCCGGGTGACCATTGTGATGGCTCTTTGTAACCAGGTCAAACTTGAATATAATCATCTCTTGAATTCCTCTTGAAATTTTATAGCAGTGAGTCCTGCTTGAACAACCTTTAGCAGCTTCCTGCTATCCACTACGAATTATTTATGTTGGCTTATACGAAGTGTTTGTTATTGCCTGCATATTTAAGAACGACGAGTAACGAGTAAGTTGAAGAACGTAAATGTTGAAGGTGGAGCCTTTCGATATTGTCGGAGCTCGGAGGCGATTCCTATTGTCAGTGGCTCGTAGCAGGCCTCAGGGGAGAAACTGTGCGTGTGTCAATCATCGTGCTGGTGGTAGGACCGGACAATAATCATATTTTGACGTAGTCATGAATGATGTGCAACCCCGTAACTAATGTCAATTAGCTGTTCATTCAAACGCAAAGCAGACACCATCATTCTGACAAAGTGTCCACTAGTCCCAATTGACGAAGCTCTGCTTCACCTGGAAAATGTTCTGCATAAATATCGTGCAACGTCAACCATGGGTTGAGCGCCATACTCGAATCTTGTATGTTGGCTGGTCCAGTGGAAAAAAAGGATTGGAAACGATGTCGTTTGCCGGTACTGTTTGGGGTTGATAAAGTTTTTATGGTTTTCGGGTCAGTAATAATTCAAGATTGCTGAAGCATTAGAAGGGACCGGTTGGATAAAGCAGATGCCTTATCGCCGAAACGGAGGCTGACTGCCATGCCCAATGTCCGAGCAAGGCCGCATTACGAGGTTGTATAGGTTACTGTCATTCCTTTTACTGACGACTTCTTTATTTCGATTCCAAAGTATTTTCACGCCATTCCATTCCTCCATATCCTGTAGCTGACGAGCGGCGGCGGCCGTCTGTGTTTATAGTCTTTTGCTGGCCTGCATGCTGAATAATCAAACATGGTCTTGCCCGCTTGCTTGCTGCTGCCTGCTTGCCGTGGGGACGTGAATACACACAGTTGGTTCGTGCCTTGGCATTATATGGAAATTTCTTGTGATTTTCTATTTGAATTTCTTTTCGCTTTTCGCCTTGTTAGGTGCCCGTCCAGTTGGCAATTCCTTTTATTAATTCTTGTTTGCTGAAGAAGATTGGTTTGTAAACATGAAAATAGCTCCATTATTGGTGAAAGTGCCTATAATGGACTCTGAATCAAAACGTTCGTGTTCTAGTCGGTTGCATAATTTTTTAACATGCTCAATAGGAAATCAATCTTTTGTCGAGAACAAGCGAAAATAAGAAAATTTAAACAGAAACATTTTCCATAATGCGTACAAATGTGAGTTGGAGTTATTGTACATTTATATAAAATTTCTTTAGAACCATCTGTGTTTTCATGGAAATAGAAGTTGGCAGATTAAAAGTGTCCTAATAAGCAAACATGGAGCATTCCTGATTGGTAACTATAACGAGAACTCCCTCTATCAGATTAGAAAGAATCTCTCTATCGGAATAGAGAGAATTTTCAGAGTGAGTTGTCTATTTAGGGGGTTTGTAAGGATTCGCAACAACCAACACCACAACAGAGTGTTTCAACCAAGAACGAGCGAAACGAGCGTTCATTTTTGTGCCTACTCACTCGATACCTACAGTCGACTCTCGTTAATTTGAAATCCAAAGGACCGGAGAAAAAGTTCAAATTACTGAGTGTTCAAAATAATGAAAATTCAAATAACCAAGAGGGAATTAGGAAAAAATTCAAATAAACAAGAGTGATTAAAGTAATTGTAATGTAAAACGGTGCAACTTACAAAATTTGTATGGCACATATGCTTGTACACAAAAATTAAGATACACATAAATACATATGTATTATAAGAAATATACATAATAAAGAAATGTACATATACAAATGTTTATTTTTGAAAGAAGTCCGTAATTTTTTTCTGATCTAGCGTCTTCCATCTAGCGTTATCCAGGGCGTTCTCTATCGTGATGTGGGTTGGGAAGAAATCATCATCATCTTCTTCGTCCTCATCCTGAGAGGCTAACAGTTCAGCACCGCTTAGGGCACCGTGGACACCGATGTCGTTATCAACTCGAGCGTAGTCTTTAAATGTTATCTCTCCACAGTCTGGCAGAAGTGTCCATTTTGGGTCTGGCTGACTTAAATTGGGAACAATTGGAGGCGCTGATGGCTGCTCTACGTTGTCACTTTGCTTAACAAACCCGCACTTTCTAAAGTAATTATACAGGGTGGTAGGATTCAAATATTTTTCAGGCCTTATCGATTATGGTTATGGCGGCCAAAACTGTAATATTCACCTTTTTCAATGCTGTCCAACGCAAAAGAAACAATTTCTCTGCGGTAGAGGGTTTTTAAGTTTTGAATAATGCCCTGGTCTAACGGTTGCAATCTTGATGTTGTGTTAGAAGGGAAAAAATCAATTTTACGTGGTTTAATTGTGGTGAATTGGTATGTACGGTGAACTTGTCCAAAAAGAGTAAGATTTTACGTTTTTCCTGTTAACCGAGGTCAGATATTCATTAAACAACTCCGTCGTCATCTATGATTTTTTGTTTGAGCGATAAGTTGTGGCGGGCGATTTTATTCCTTTGAAACAGCGTGGTTTCGCAGATTTACCACAATGAGCGGTTTCAGTTCTTCAGATCCGTCCATGTTACAGGCTAGAAGGATAGTTGTTCTATCCTTGCTTAATTTCCCTCCATGATATTTTTCGTCTTTGAACGTCAGGGTGTGATCAGGAAGACATTTGTAAAAAAGCCCAGTTTCGTCTGTGTTGAATATGTTCCTTGAGTCATAGCCTTTCAAAATTTGATTTAGTTTATCAATCCATTCGGAACAAAGGGAATTTTCCACACTGGCGCTCTCTCCGAAATTTTTTTGAACGTAATGGTGTGCCGGTTTTTAAAATTTGAAAGCCAACCCTTCACTTGCTGCAAATCTTTCAATCCCGAGAGTCTGAGTAAAAGACTTTTTCCTTTAATATCAAACAGCCTGTGGGAACGTTTTTTCCTCTACACTGCCGAATCGACCATATAATATAATGTCTAGTGTGTCATAGCCTTTTAATTAAGCAAAAGATCGTCAACCGTCTCCTGCCAGGGTGTTGCGGCAAGTTTGAACCAGGCAGGACCGGATGCCCTGCTCAGCTTTCTACACTTTGATGCATTTTTGATTACAAACCGACATGAGGGTACTGCAAACGATTTTTCAACTTTTTTGTAATTTGTTAAAAGGCATTTCTGGCAGGATCTGCTCAAGTACGCTTGATATTCCGTGATTGCACGTATCAAGTCTTGGAGGTGCATGCTGGCAAGTCCGAAATTAGTTTTTGCCAACGAAACGTCAACTGGGCCACATGGAACAGTTGACGCACTATGCCCTACTAGGGGTTATGGCAACTGAGTACGTATCAACTCTATAACCTAATTACGGTAGGGAAAGTACACGCGATGTAGGTAGTAAACACGCGGTCGTTTCCCGAACTATGACACTTAATTTTTTTTTGTACTGTGCGACCCGCCTAAAGCTACTTCTTCTGAAAGTGGTCCACTGTCCTAAAATGGTTGCCGACACCTGCTCTAAGGTCTTTTTTGCTCGCTTCTCAAACAAAACAGAAGTGCAATTATATATAGATGAGCCCCAATCTCCAGGAACGACGAAAAGGGCGCGAAAATAATAGTACAATATATGCATTATTCATTTCCACCTTTGAGCAAAATTTCTAGTTGTGTATCTTCCACGGACACAGTACTGTATGTTTTCTTCATTTTCAGATTGGAAAGTAAACAAGTTGAGCGGCGAGCTACCATTTAAAACTAGGTATTTGTAAACCAGTAGGAGGTGCATGCTTGCAACGTGCATCGTCCGAAGCTGGTGTACACCAACAAACGTCAGCTAAAGCCGCGTTCCCATTGAGCAACAAACGTCGGGGGACAAAGACCAGAGATAAACCCGGCGATAAAAATCGGATGTTTTTGTTTACACTTACCAACAAAAGTCGTTCAACATTCTGTTTCGCAGTTTGATATCTGTCGAATAAGCCGGTCTCTAACATTGACATCACTTCGAAGCGAGCGAAACTTTGCAAGTTCCCTTGTTTCTCAAGTGTCTATTTCGATTCCGTAGCGCCGGCGGAGTCTACTGGCAGAATTCAATTGCCGACTATATAATCGACAAGCATACAGCACAAGATAAGTATGTACTTCCAAAAACTTTCGGCTATGGCGAGGGTACTTGCACATGTCGAAAAGCGGCCTTCAACTCATAGTAATAAGCCACAGGATGGCGCGGCGCTACGAAAACTTAAAAAGTGCCAAATTTATTCAAAAGAACTTTCTTTACAAAACTTCTACACGCCAGCTAACTAGCAATAATTACATCATTTGCACAATTTCGAAACGGAACAATCGTCTGACTGACAACAGCGGACCGATTAACTACGGAAGTGCACGACCTACTAGTAGAGCGACAAAGTATTGACGGGGACAAAACTCTGTTGGTCGACTGAAATGTCTTTCAACATTGTTGAAACTGGAAAACTTTGTCACCCGACTTGAGTCAATGCTCGCTCAATGGCAACGCGCGGCTTTAGCCACATGGAATAGTCGCGCTATGCCTCACTATGGGTTAGAGCAAATGAATATTTGTAAACCGCTCGATTCGCCGCAGCGGTTGCCGTCGCGGTTTGTGGATGGGCGAGATTACGTTTGAATATGTACAGTGTAAATATGTAAATCGCGGCGGCTGTCGCTCTATGCCTTTATACACAGCGGTGGCCGCTGCCCAAACTGCTTATGAAACCGGAACCGCGCCTTATCATCTATCCACTATTTCGCCCAATCAAATAAATCAATCAATGATATAGGAAATTTAATTTCACGTCATATTAAAAATGAAAAAGTTGAAAAGTAAAATACCTTTTGGGTCCTTTCCCAGCAATACGGAAGGACACTCGAAGAAACCTAAGAGCAATTCAACTGCGAGACATCACCTAACTTTATTCGTTCCCTCTTAGCGCAAAATTAAAAAACTTTCTTTATTGGATATGATGGACGTATCGTACTAAGTTTTCCTACATTCCAAAAGAAAATTATACTGCTATAATCAGTTTTTCCCCTCGTTCTTTTAAAGGCTGCGTTCATAGAAATCCACACTCAATAGTTGCGTCCTCCGCCGCAACCATAACCTGTCGTCATTATGCTGCCACCCCACGTCGACGACACGCCTGGATTTTCATGTTCGTATGACTTTGACATATGTCTCAGTCAAAAAAAAAAAAAAAAGAATTTTGGAAGCTTAGATGGCGGTCAGGAAGAAAGTTAGTCTGGCGTAAATCTTGTTTACTTCCTTGTCGTGAATAATGATTGGTCTGGAACTCGATAAAAGTTTCCCATTAATTTTTAATTGGGCAGCCATTTTGCAATGGAAGTTTTTCTCATTAGAGCCCAGTGTAGAATGCGGACTTAAACGCCGCAATAACGTGATTTATGAAAACTTGCATGGATAATAATAATAACGCCGTGCTATTTTGTAACGAAACACGTAGGTATTTGAATAATAATACAAACGCTTATGTAATGGCAAAAAATGTGTATTAAGTACGACGAAGACAGTTTGTTATAAATAGGAAAGTTGGTCCGGTCCGTTAGCCAATCAGGATCACAAGTACTGAAATCGATTGGTCTACTGTCTAGGAATTAAACATAACGATCAAGCTTGGTCATACTGATAGAGTTACTCAGAAGGCAAAACGGGGTCAAAGCAACAAAGAAGTCGACCGCCAGGTATCTATGCGAAACTTTTGCAATTCAATTTAATGAACCACCTGTAATGAACCATATTATGGTAGTGCTGCTCCTATCGGCAGATCGAAGCAGCACCTGATGAGTACTGATCTGTTGGTGGTACGAAACCAGAAGCCGAGGGTCCCATTACACCCGGACCCAGGTGCGACCGCGTGGGCGTCTGATCCGTCCGCCAACCATTCCATCCTTATCGACTATTTTTTTTATTCCCCATCTTTACCTCCCCTTTGTGTTGTTTTCCTCAGGCCTATGAATTTTTGTTAAAACGTAAAGGACAGGGGCAACGAACGGCGAAAACCCCGCCCACATCTCCCGAGCTGAGCTACAGCAAGCATAGGCCGCTGCTTAGCTCTTTGAGGACCCTATTTCTTCGCCAGATGGTAAGGCCCAACCTACACGGTCAACATGCTATCTTAGGCTCCGTCCCCACGGGCATCTCCGGATGCCCACCAGACCGTCCGTTACAAATTGTCGGTGCGTTAAAATTCAACAAGTGAAAATTTAGTTCGTCGTCGAACTTTTAAAATGACAGAACACCGGCGTGGCTTTGCTCCCTCGTAAGTGACCGCCAAATTGCGATGTTTATCATTTGGATTGGATCTATGTTGATCCGAATCCAAATAGAAGCAAGTGTGTGTCGACTTTTATGAAATCGAAACAATGGCTCCACTAAATAAGCCATACGGAATAGTGCATTAATGAGCACTTCCGGCTTACGTTGTTGTTTTAGGACATGTTAGTTCTTTAACCTGAATAGGCTAAAATCAGCAAAACAAAACGCCTTCTACTCTAGGTTTCAAACTCACTACATGTTTGATCCAACCCTATTAACCTGGGATGCTTAGGCGGAACTTGAGCACTCAGGCGCAACTATCAAATTTTGCCTCAATCAAACTGTCTTACCGGCGTGAATGCCGTCAAAATTTGGCTAACAACGATCAAGGAACACTGCCTATTGCCACTTTAAAAGCATTTTCTGTTTTAATTTCCCATGAATTTTTTATTAGTCGAATTTATAAGTTATCTGGCTTAGAATGAATGATTTCATAAATAAACCCTCCCTACCCCCGAAAGCTTAGATAAGTCCTTTCAAAATCCTTTCGTTCAGGCAATAATCAATATGTAGTTGTCTTTGAACCAAACTGTAATACGTTTCAACAGATATCAATACTCCAGCATTCCGCTGCCAGACCATGTGATAATAATTTACCAATCGTCAGTCATTCACCCAATTGTAATACTACGAGTACTTGGCAATATTGCAAATAACTCAAACATTGTATGAATCGCAACCAATACAAACCAGACTCCAGATCTGCAAGACATAATCCTGCAACCCGATATGGAATTACCTTCATTGTACGACGTTTAATTCATTGACCCGTCGGCGATATGTGCGATTTATTTTGTGTGTAGGCTCCCTCCGATAAAAATCAATTTGGCATTGTTTGCTTATCGATTAAAGTCGGCCTTGCCGGCCAAAACAATACAATGAGCGACCACGAGCCCTCGACTGCAGAAAAAACCCCGAGAAATTTATGAAGAAATTGAAAATCGACACACGAAAAAGATTTTATTTATTTAACTCGTTTGTTATTGTCTTGGATTGCATCCAGTCGCAATCTCGGGGATAATCCATCGATGCAAGTTACGAAATCGGGGCCGATTATCTCGATAAGATAGCGAGCGCCCAAGAATGACGCTCATCAGAGTGGGTCCTCTTGCTAGGATAATCAATAAACAGCAAAGGGGCAGGGTGCGCTGCATAGTATCGATGCGGATGAAAACATGCATTTCAATTCACATTTGCTGCGTTTTGGCAAGCGGATCAGAAGCAGACTTCTCCTCCATATGTTTTCCAATCCGCTAAAATATGTACGGACAACTGTCGCAAGGCTTCTGAAAGAAGACTGCACGGAGTTGACCAGTCGAATTCATAAACTAATAGTTCAAAACTGAAACAAATGAACGGCTATGTACGATTCACATTAAGACTCGATTCTTCAATCTCCGGCTTATCATTGTGCATGCCCCCAATGCCCCAATGAAGTTAAAGAAGACGCAGTAAAAGACGAGTTCTACGCCCGCCTTGAGACTCTCTTTGACTCACTTCCAACAAACAACGTCAAATTGCTGC
The DNA here is from genome assembly GCA_964017055.1 of Chloromyia formosa. NCBI lineage: Eukaryota > Metazoa > Arthropoda > Insecta > Diptera > Stratiomyidae > Chloromyia > Chloromyia formosa. The sequence continues at coordinate 25,329,189 of OZ024815.1, read as the reverse complement.
TGGGAGACTTTAACGCGAAAATCGGATATGAAAGTTGGCACCGGGGGACCACTGGAGGCCACAGTCTTCATGAAAAATGTAACGACAACGGCCAGCGACTTATCGACTTTGCCTGCAGCTTCACAAGCAGACCTGGAAATCTCCAAACGCACATACCGTCAACCAAATTGATCACATCCTCATTTGCAGGCAATGGGCGTCTAGTGTGATGGATGTCTGCTCCTATCGAGGGGCAAACTGCGACTAAGATCATCACTTGGTGAAGAAGACCCACAGATGTAGAATTTCTTCAGTGCACCAATCGAGAATCAGCCCTCCCAAAATCTTTGCGGTTGATAAGCTTCTGAGCGATGCTACGGCGGTGGCGTATACTATCGCCCTTGAGGAAAGACTATCGCCTATACTGCACAACATCATGGTTCCACGAAGAATGCAAAAATTCACTTGACGCGAAAAACGAGGCAATGGATTCAACGAGGAATCAGAGCCAGGAGAGAAAAATATGACGAGCTACGGCGAATATCGAATAGAATAATTAGACGTAAGAAACGTAAATACTTTGACGAGCAGTTTCTGAATATAAACGAAAACTTAGCTAATAGGAACACCAAAAAAGCGTACAAACTAGTAAATACAATTAAGAACGGCTATCAACCCAGGACTAGCCTTTGTAAGGATAAGGATGGAAACATCATCAGCGATACCGATTGCATTAACAAACGATGAGCCTCTTAATTTGAAAAGCTTCTGAACCTACCATCTAATATCCCCACACAAGAAGCTCTCGACCATATTGTTGATCTAGGCCCACCCATATAACCCCCGATAGTAGAGGAAGTTGATCTCGCATTGCGGTCACTAAAACGAAATAAAGCGCCGGGCGCTGATGAGATTCCAGCTGAACTGCTAAAATTCGGTGGAACCGTTCTACCTAATGCCATACATCAATTAGTCCTGCGAGTCTGGGAGGACGAGGAGATCCCAGACGATTGGCGCAGAAGCATCATCTGACCAATTCACAAAAAGGTGGATAAACTGCGGTGTGAGAATTACACTAGTTTGTACGTCCTATAAAATTTGTAAGGAAATTCTGGAAAATAGAATTAAACCGTACGCAGAACGAATCAAAGCGATCAGCTCCTTACGGTCAAACTGATCCTCCAGAAGTGCTGGGAATACAACGTAAACGTATACCAAATCTATCGATCGTGGAGTACTGTACAACATCATGCTGCAATTTGGTATTCCGGCCAAATTAGTGCTACTGACAAAGATGACGATGACCAACTCTGTCTCACAAGTCAGCATCCAGAATAGACTTACTGATCTATTTGAAGCACGCACTGGTCTGAAATAGGGCGATGGACTGGCACCGACGCTCTTCAACCTAGCACTGGAATACGCTATTCGGGCCATGAATTTGGACAACAGCAAGACGCTACTCATCAAGTCGACACAATTAGCAGCGTACGCCGACGACATCAACATCATGTTCCGATTGGCTGACGCAGAAGAACTTCTGCATACGCTCGATTCCGCTGCAAAGGAAGTTGGATTACGTATTAACGAGGGTAAAACTAAAATAAAGATGCAATCGACGAAAAGGACACCTGCACAACCGAGCATCAATGTGGGGGACCTCAACATCGAGTTCGTGAACAACTTCATTTACCTGGGGTGCAACTTGTCAAGGGACGCCAACGAAACTGACGAAATCAAGCGACGGATACAGTTAGCTAATAAGACTTTTTTCGCGGTTCTCCCCATAATGAAATCGAAGCATGTGCACAGGAACACGAAGCTCCGCGTGTACAAAACCATTATACGACCAGTGCTATGCTATGGCTTCGAAGACACATTTGAACGTAAGGTTCTACGACGAATTTTCGGGGCTATTTGCGATAGAGACGGATGGCATGGTATAACCATGAGTTGTATGAACTGTACGATGAGCTGGAAGTTTCGAAAATCGTCAAACTACAGCGACTACAATGGGTAGGGCATGTCCAACGAATGGGCGATGATCGCATGCCAAAAAGAGTGATGAATACGAAACGAGTTGACGGAGCGAGACTGTCCAGACGACCGAGATCTCGTTGGGAGAGCTCAGTAGGTGTGGATGCCGCGCAGCTACTGGGCTTCCAATTGGAGGACGCGGTCACGTGACCGAGATAATTGGATGACAACGATCCAGGCGGCCAAGGCGCGACGTCGGGCTGTCGCGCCACGATGATGATGATAATCGGCTATAACAATGCAGTAGGCTTGGTTCCTTCAAGTTAGTTGTAAACGATATTCAGCTCCAGTGTATATTCCATACTAACACGCTTTTTCATAAAAAGAAGAACGAACTGAAGAAGTGGAGGCTGCAATATAAGCTTTCCATTTCTGGCAATTCTGCCAGGGGATTTTTACACTTTAACTAGAATGGTTGGCGTGTGCTGCGCCCTTTACAAATATATTGTATATAATACAACGTCACTAAAATGTTGATTTTTTTTATATATATACACTGTGCGTATATATAGGTATATAGAAAAAGCAAATAAATTCGATCAAATCTCCTGTTTGTCGATATCTTTAAATACGAAATTATTACTCGACCATTAGTCTCAAACAAATCCGGTTAATGGATGTTGAATGTTAGGAAATCGCTTTAAAATCGAATTGTACGGCTCCATAAATAGGCTTCCCTTTTTCATCCCGATTCGTCGAGGTCACCGCCATCTCAAGCCAAGGGATGAAATTTATTATCTGGGCTTCACGAAGATCTTTTAATTGTATCCCTCTCTCCCTCGAAACTATTCTACATTTCCTATGTTTTGCTCAAGAAGGCAAAAGAGTGTGGGTTATAGATAGAACCAAGTCCCTCGGAATGGCAAAGAGGACAACGCCAAAGAAGACTACATTGGGAGCTTGGCTGCATGCCGCCAAGAATGGCGATGTTGGAATTTATGTAGAATTGTCCAAGTGAATTTTATGCGATCGAATTAAATTGCCTGTGGTTGTTCGGTAATTACATTTAATCACTGACATGGGACAGATGGAATTCTCCTCTATTTGAAGGAAGTTCTTGAACAGCAACCAGGATTTATGATAGAGAAATCTTTAGTCGAGGCTGAATTTATTAAGGGCCAGTCACTAATTGTTCTAAACCTTTGGTTGGGAGGTCAGAATAAAGTAACATTGCGTTTTTTTATTGTTCTTAATTCATTGCTTTCGAATAGTACATTACGTTTGGGCTGTAGGATTATGTTTTTATCCAATATTGTAACGAATGATAGAGATTTAGAGATAGATGATATTTGATATTTTAATTTTCTTTTGTGGAATCTAATTTTTATTTTTTTAGAATTTAAATTAGCATACGAGAACATTTCTTGTTCCAAAAATGCATGTGATAACAAAAAGAGCAACTTTGATTTTAGGGCCAGATCTACGAATAATCGCATAGTATTCTCTCCACCGAATAGACCCGAACATCAAAAAGTTTTTGGTAGATAGACAGTCAGTTTAATCGATCGACTCAAGATCAGAAGGTGACCTCAATTACGTTCATTATATTGTAACTATGTCTGGGGTAACTGGATGCCACTATCGAAAAACACAGTTCCGAATAAAGAAACAACAAAAACAAAGTGAAACACAACAAATATGAACGTATACAAATAGCAAGTAAAAATCCGTTTGCATTCGCCGAGAAATCGCAAATCAAAATACTCGGCATTTGACGAACGCCTTAAAACCGATAAACGCGCAGGGCGGAAAGCGCTTTTGAATTGAATCAATTGAAATCAAAATGAATTCCGAGCAAATACTCGTAATATCCACATACTGCGGCTGAGGTTCTACTCGAAGACCTATACAATATTTAGAATGGTGCCGGAAAAGGAAGACAGTTATCAGTCATTAAAACTTCAAAAAGTATTGTTATGATGCTCACCGTTTTTTTATTGTTGCTTTTTGTTTGTTTGCTACATATAGATAAAATATTTATCTCGTCAATAAGCGTGTTTTTTTTTTTAACAGCCATGCAGAGCATAGCAGGTTAACATCACACAATTACATTAACAATTTGATCTGAGCTGCTCTGGATAGAAGTTTAGTCCAAGAATTCTACTCTGTTAAACAGTCTGCGTTTTGAAATGCAGGCGGCGCATGTGTCGAAGTTTCTGGATCGTTTACAGTTTGGGGAGCACATAATATTCAATTCCTGTCAATAAAATGATCGTTTTGAGTAGTTATATAAAATAGACAACGTTCAAAATGATTCTACTGCCTAAAGGAAATTTGTCTGATTGTATCTGTACTAAGGATTTAAGTTTTCTCTTGAAATTTGAGTGGAAATTTGATTGCTAAACTAAACCAAGACAGACTCCAAGTGAAGACATGCCCCGTTTTCGTCTTCGCTACCCTAATGTGCGCTATAGCGTTTTTTTGCCGCTTATTCTGCTCTACTCTGCTCGGTACAAAAAAAAAATGCACCTTATGTTTCATTTTAAATATGTATGAACCTTTAGCATCAACAACTTGCTGAATTGACTCGCGCCACCTTTTTTCCTCGTCTTTTTATCTCCGTTACTCATTCCTACAGCTAGCTGCTTGTTATTGTCAGAGGACTGTTTTTCTGAAATAAGGACAATGACGATATCCTGATTGTACATGGTGGAAAACGACGGAAATAACGACTCCTGATGTCATCGTCTTAGTTTCTTCCAATGTCAAGAAAATTCAATTTCACTTTGGTCGCTTTCAGATATCCAAACGAAATGTGAACACGAAAATGACTTGGGGCACTCCACTGAAAACACACGATTTTCGTGTTGTCCTTCGAGACGACGGATGGCGCGGCCTGTGAGCCCTATCGGCATTAGATCGAGTGCAGAGAACAGAAATAACGAAGAAGAAAGGACAAGCGCGACAACAATTCAATGGAAAATTATTTCAAGGAATATTGAAAGCAAAAGCAACTTCAGTACCGGAAATTTGAAGTGCACCGCCGAGTGGATGGAATTTCGATAAACTACCAAATGAAACAATTTATTAAAAATGTCATAAGGTTCTGCTCTCTTAGTGAATATTAAATTGAATGGATTTCTAATAGGTAGTCCCTTCTGCTTTGACAGGTTCTGGGAAAAATTAGCTGTGGAGCACAAGGAGTATGAGATTGATTTTTCGTGTAAGAAAAATTAAAAATGTATTAACCATTTGTGAAGATATGTACGTATACATACATCAAAGGTAGCATAGGATACCTTTTTAGATGAGGAAATTTGATTTCATATTATCAGTTTAACTGACGATATACCTAGAGGAGAAACGAACGAGAATTTGGTAGGATATACTGACAATAATCTTGTAGCAAAAACTGAATGCTCACAAGGAGGGGCAAGATAGAAATATCGATACACGGAAAATTTACTTTGGAAATTTGGTGTGGAAATGGGAGGTCACGACGCGACGGTTCATCGTCGCTTGAAAATTGTTAAGTACAAAATTAAAGAGCATTTACTTTTTTACAAGTACATTTTGTTTATTTTTTCATATCTGTTACGGAGTAATAAGCTACTTAACGTGCCAAATAAAATCAAATCGTGAATATTTTGAACTCCGAGATTTACATGTATCACACAATCGTACACATATCAGAGGCTATTGGGTAAGGTGACCGAAATATACAAAAGTCGATAACTCTTTTGATTGGTGTCATGAGGATGGGGGTGTAGGGATTGGGAATATGCAGAGTGTCGACCGTCAAAGCCAGCGGGGAAGTTTGGAAGGGAGTATGGGAAACATGAATATAGTACACAGGGCCGGCGGAACAGGTAAAACTCGTGTGTTGGATTTTGGGGTTTTGAATTAACATTCAAATGAAGAACTCGAGCCCCCCCCCACTCTAATTCAATCTAATGATAGCAAGTGAAAACACAAAAAAAAAATATTTAGAATGCTTTATTCAACAAATTTTCAATTATTACACAAAGCTAAAACCGGTGTTCGTTTTGTATTTTTTATTATAAACTCATCATCCATGTTTAACTTTTTAGCCAACTCCATGAATAGATGTGTATAATCGCAATATCGTTTAAACGGTCTTGGAGCATTGTCGACCGCAAGTAATTTTTCAGTCGTTTCAAAAATGAGAAACTTCTTTCGTTTATGCATGATGACCCGGGTATGGTCATAAGTAAATTAACAAATCAAACATACTCGGGGGCAATTCCAAAATACCAATTGTTGTCGCGCTAAAAGTTAATCACATCCATCAATTTTCTTAATTCTACGTTTTATTCTTCGCAATTTTCAAAAATACTTCGCAGTCATCTTGTAATTTCTTTTTTTTTCGAAATCTCTTTTATAAAAGGCACAAATTTCCTGTAAATCCAGTAGTTTTCCGACTGCAAAAGCTTCCAATGATTTAAAAAACTGAGCGGACTCCGTTTGAAGACGACTTTTCAGTGATATGAAAATTTGGCCGAAAATTTAATAATAAAATTTGCGGTACATATCTTCTGGAGTCGAATAATCATGATTTTCTGACTGGGATGCTCGAGACGAAGAGGTATTTTTTTTTACGTCGTGGTAGTTACGCAATTATGATTTTTTCCTTCCCGCCAATTTTCATCAACCCAACAATTATTTGCCCATGCTAAAAGCTGTCGGCCGGCCAGTCCAACACACGGAATTTTCATTAAAATTCTGGACCTCGACATTCGCGCCAATTTTTACCAACACAGCAACGATTTGCTTTTATAAATAAAATGTTCTTGAAAAGTGAAAGCGTATAAACGGTGGCTATTTTTTATTTACAAATGAAAACAAATTTACTGTAATACTTACTCTAAGTATTTCAATATTACATAAATTACATGAGGAGAAAATCTCGTGTATTGGATTTATCAATACAACCGTGATTTGTATTTCTGCATTTAGCAACACAATGTTCTTAAATAGTGGAAGAATATAAACAGTGGTTTGATTTGTTACTTTTTTATTTATTTAAAAAAAAGTAATTTTACTCTAATAGTCTTTAAGTATTTCAATAATCGATTTATTAATAACGTGAAGGGAAAATTTCGTCTGTTGGATTCAACACAGGAAAAATTTCGTGTGTTGAGGTCCCAATAGATCCAACACACCTTTCGCCGGCCCTGATAGTACACGGTCTTCGAATCAATCGTAGCTCGTGAATTGCTCATTCAGGAAAAAACAGGCCCTCGGGTCTTCAGCGGGAAGAGGTGGAAGTTAAGGTAGAAGTGGGATGACTCTTAACATCTTGTTACTGAGATTACACCTTCGGTATGGGGGGAAAGGGAAGAGCGAAGTATTTTTTTTCTTCTTCCTTGTCCTTTAATACCACTCTGCGGCTTCGCGTTGCTTTGCCTGTGGTGTTGGCACTTCGCCCATTCGGGCGGTATAATCTCAGCTTCCTTCTGCAGGCAGCTCGGTCTTGGAACGTATCATCGCCAAGATTACCGCGTTGTTGTTGATTTTTCGTTATCGATTGAAACCACATCTGATAACCGAAAAATAATACTTCATTCTTACCACAAACAAGTCAACATCCATTATCAGTACTTCCGTAAAAAAATCTGTATCGTTTTGCTCGCATATTATCTTCGTTGCTTCGAAGCATTTCACTTCTTCAACTATACTTGTAATAAAGTTTGTTATAGTTTGACCTGGAAAGCAAGTTCCTTTCTATCATGATGGGTTTATTAACGAGGGGTCATCCTTAATCGGCCATTCACTAGTCGAATGAGCACTCCACAGATTTTATGCCATTAATCTTCCAACTAAAGGGACACAATCCAAGTTGACAAATTGGAAGCGGTTTATAGCACCCACATAGCAAACAACGAGTAGACATATGGTAAACAGCCGCTACCAAAGTTTCCCAGAGGAATCCCCACATGAGGGTTATTCGATCTTGTTTCTGATGAGTACGTATCTCTAACGGCAATAACAAGAGTTTCCTTCACGTCCTGCGAGTAATACACCAAGTCGACGCAATGCAGTTTATAGGCGAAAGTGGAGCTTTATAGGGAAGTAAAAATCTGTGTGAGCTAAAATAAGCTGTTCCTTTCCTATATCATCTGCAAGATAATAGCAGACTACCATCTCCAGACTGGAGGAACTTTACTTGTAGTTTGGAACCAATTATACAAATATGTGTGTACTGATACTTTAGCGTTGATAACAAGCCATTTTCACTCAAATGTACCGATTGCAGGATACACAGTTCCGTATAGTTCCCAGTATCCGTATATTTTCCGGGCGCCATCGGTTTCAAAGGGATATCACATCCCCTTCATTTGCCGACAGTTATTGTTTTCGGGGGAAAAGTCGTTATACATGTGATAGTGATACGGGAAAGCAATTAGACCTCTGTTTGACTTTGGCGCTAGGAAAACTCTTTGCTCAGCACATTCGACGTCATGACGCATTTGAGGAGAAAGGGAAGAATGATGACAAATTTTTCGGGACGGAAAACACATATTTGACTGGATGCTTTTCATAATAAAGTTGATGAGGATACTCCATTTTGTTGGTCGAATGTTTCGACTCAGTAGGACCTGGGACTGAAGCGAGCGGCGAGCTCTGGACGGACAGTTTCGGAAAATCTGTTTACTCAGTCTTTTTTTTCGGGGAGTTCTTATTGAATGCAAGAAATATGAGTCAAAACGCTTGGTGATTTATTTTCAGATTGTTATTTTGCGTCCTGGAAAAATAAGATTCGATTACTTATTCTCCGGGGTTATTATTGTTTCATTGATTCTTGTTTGTTGTTTATTATCTGCTAAATGAGCGCTTCGAGGGAAAATAAATATGTATAAAAGAGCTTTAGCATACATACAGAAATATATAAATGTAATATACACATTTGGTATATCGTGAACACAATTGGGGATTGCTTATATGTATGTATAACACACGTCATTTTGGGTAATTTGCTAAAACTGTTCGTCTAAACTGTTTATTCTGGCTGGGATAGTAGGAAGATGAATATGAAAAAGGAGATAGCTCCGTTTTTAATCGCCAGGATAAGGGCGGAACAAGTAAACTCGAATGTGGGGTCTAATAATAGAAAATCCATACTACCTCAACTTCGTCTCCAAAAGGTTTTTTTTTCTCAAAGGCAACGTCATCTGAAACTTGAAGAAATTAAAAATTTATGCATCAAATAAATAAATAAATAAATAAATAACTGGCGCAACAGTCCAATTTGAACCATGGCCTCAAGATGAGTTAGCATCATCTCATTTTTTAGATCGTGACGGTATGTCTTGTGCAGAGGTGTGTGATCAGCAACACGCTCAACCGAGTTATTTACCCCATAAATGGGTACTCATTTAACAGCTGAGTGGACTCATAGTCCGACACGTAAATCCCCTTTTTTTATCGAAAACTACCGCATTCAGTACGAATCGAACCGGGGCCCAGTGCGTAGATGGCGAACGTGCTAACCGTTGCGCCATTCGGACTACTGCATCAAATATTTGTACTTAAAAAATCGCTATTTTTTCTTTGAGTCCTATTGATTAGGTCGACTTTCCTTAAAGTCGACAGTCTCACCGAAGCAAGTCAGTTTCAGAACGTGCAGAGAAGTACTTCTAAGGGGAAGCCTAGTACATACGAGTACTGATATCCGGCTGTCTGAACTGCACAAGAACGGCGTAATGAACACGATCAACAATATACCCAGCATTGGTTGACAAAATTCTACTTGCTTGGCGATCGGACCGTACCGACGTTGGAGCTGTTTGTGCTCCGTTATATTTCCGGATTCCGGTCCCAGCCCAGTTGCTGTAGCTCCGTCGCACAGTGCATTGAATGTATGGAGAAAGTACCTAGTGGAAAATCAATGGCTGCATTGCTAAAACGCCAAACTAAGGAGCGATTAGTTGTGCATGGCAATTCATCGCTGAACTAAGCGCTTCCACTTTTAGTGAGCATAAAAATTGCTTTTCTGGTTCAGCGCAATAAATGACATTTGCGACAATTGTGAAACTTCGATTCTAACCTCGGTTGTGTTGTGTATGGTCGATGGTCGTGTTTTAAACGTAATAGTTAAACCTTATTGTAGAAAAGAAAGTTGTTACCTTATGTTGTGTGTCACCTGGGACTTATGAAAGCAGGAAATTTCGAGTTTTCTGTCAAATGCCAAACTGAACATGGCATTTGACAAATACATGGCATTTGACAAATGAGACAGACGGTATGGCGTTTTTAAAACATGAAAATAATCACAATGTGCTGGTCAGCTACTGTGAAGCGCTGACTCAGCGATTTTTTAGGAACGCAGTCAATATCTTAAGAATGGTCCAACCGATGTTAATAAAATTTAGCACAAATGCTGAGCTACACTATATCCTTAAAGTGTAAAAATTTCGATGCGATACATTCATGGATTTTTCAGATAAGGTCAAAAATATTTTTCATTTTGCGCTTTTTATGAGGGCGTTGCTTAAAAAACAAATTTTAAGACCGGTTATAGCAATTATTACAAAATTTACTAAACATTTTAGGGATGCTATGGATATTAAACCGAAAAAAAATTCTTAGTGATCTGGCCACGAAGTTTTGAGATATTGTTACAGGTAAAACTTTCAGAGGTCCGCGGCTGGTGCCGGCTTGCTGCGGAGCAAGGGTGTGGGGCGCCACACACTTAAAATTTTTCCCTGCCGTGACGGAATCTTCGAATCCGCACCAAGTGCGAATGTACGCTCCTAAAATTCAACGATAACTACTCCGGGAGCTCACCTCACACAAATAATTATCACACGCTCGTTCTCAATCGTTATAAGAAAGAAAAAACAAAAGAAAACTTAATTTACGCGGTATACAAAAACTATCTTACTCCACTAGCTTAATATCTAACTGAATACCTGGGGGGGCGACAACCTCACTAAAATTGTACCCTTTTCTCACACGATGAATAATGTCGTCGCTTCCTGCCTTTAGCTCGTTTCCGGACTTGATGAGCGCCTCCGCTTACCGCCACTGAATCTTACTTCGTCGTTCGATGCACTCGTTCGCAATTCCCACAAAAGATACGTTCGCGGTTGTCGTCTCTGATACGCTTTTCTGCAAGTCGGTTGGTCACTCTTCCGAGCGACGTTCCTTTTCCTTTTCCAGTAGACGTTTCAGGAATCGAAGAGAGAAAATTCCAAGAAAACCAATTAATCATATAGTCAGCCTAAGTACGCGGATATTCACCTTTTCCAGTAGACGTTTCAGGAATCAAAGAGAATATCCCGTACGAATTTGGCCCTTTTATTGGTTTGAATATTTGGTTTGATGAATTTGAATTTTTGTTCACCTTGAACAGCGCGAGTTCACGACCCCCACTATTCGCACGCGCCATGCAATATCAGAAACATTATGACTATCACATATCCAAACATGTGACCATCCAATATTCAAACCACGGGCATTCATGTAATTCCTGCAGTGATTCTCAAATCGATCTATCCGAATGTCAGAGTCAGCTGATCGTGTCATTTGGCCAATGTTTGTTTACGAATGTGTCTTCTGGTTATCGTTGTTCCTGTCGGGACTAAAGTGACCGGAACCGAGAACGCCACATAAGCGACACAAGGAGCACCGTAGCAGCTATCGGTCGGACGAAAAGCGAGCTGTTGTCAGATAAGTATCTTTAATTTATTCTAGTACAGTGCACAATACTTTGTGTATTCTTTCCCTTCTTTTCAGATGAAGTTCGAGCTGGTTTCTCCTTGGGTTTCATGATGAAAACGGTAGAATAAAGGTAATTAACCTACATGGTTGCCAACTATCCCTAGTCGCCCCTTTACATGCTAATTAATTATTAATTTTCTGTTGCAGGTTCAACCCGGACTGTAATAATATTAACGAAAGAATATTCTCAATTTAGCCTATTTTTAAGATAGGGTTAGTATTCAAAATCTTGAAAATAAAATAGTTTAACCGATTTTTATCGAATTTCGCTCAAATGTTGCCCATCTAATACTATTTGCTTTTTATAAATTTTTAAACACATTGAATTATTATTAATTTAATTCTGCTGCTTTTGGCTCTTTTTAATTCTCTTTTTAAGTTGAAAACGGATAATAAAAGATTACTATGGAAAGAAGAAACTGCTAATCTGCAACGTTTATTTGCTATACTGCTCGAAAGTTTTTTAACAATTAAAAAAGAATCAGGGTACAGTTTATTTATTTGTAAATTTTTTTTAGTGTAATCTTTTGTCGCAAAGTGTATGCTCGGAACTTATTTTACCCACCAAATAAAATTGCTTATAACTTTGCTGAAATTGCTTGTTTTGACAATAAATATTTATTTGTCATTCATTTGTTATAAATACGTATTGACACTTAAGATGTGTCAAATATCAATTAGACCCAAACGAGAAAAAATGGTAGCGGAACTTAAAGTGTATACGTGTAGCTTAAAAAAAAACTCTAAGCCACTTAAACGATCTGCGATGTTATATTTTTTCTATTCTTCCCTATTATGAATAACTTGTGGACAACCGAAGAAGCTCAGCTGCAAGTTTCTGTTTTAAAAGCGATGCTTATAATTTAAGTAAAATTACAAAAAGAATGTCAAGTATTTTATTTTTATTTGAAATCGCCCTACAATGTACTGAAGGAAATTTCTCCCTTTGATTAAGTACAAAATGTCATCCAAAATTTAAGGTATTTTATATATACAAGAATAATAAATCAATAAATCTGTATTACAATGTAGGTACGAACATGCTATGAATTCCTTCACTTTTTTTCCAAAAATCTTAGTGTCCTGTTTTGGTAGAAGAAAAAAATGTGACCCTAGTTATATCCTACAATGGATTAGGACAAACAGGATCTATCATTCGCCGTACCCTTTAGTCCGACTTTAGATATCATCTCCTTATACTGTTTCTCTTAAAACTGAATACATATTTAAAATATACAAACTGATCAGAGAAAATAAATTAACTTTGAAAATACAATAGAGACAAATACTATCTTAACAGTAAAGATTAATAAACCTACAGAGAATAAATTTGCTCAAGAACCTGAGAAAATTTACTCAACTTTTCTGAATTAACGGAATGCCTATCAATTTGTAATAAGTCAGTCCACGTCTCCTATATCTCATTAAATTATGCTAATGCAAGCCATTCTGAATCTGAAGAAAAAACATTCTCAAGAAAACAAAAGATTCTAAAATTGACTGCCAAACTTTCCCATTCAAGTATCCGTTGGGGCTCCACATCAAATCACCGAGCCAGGAAAAACAATGCGACATAATGTCTCTTCTTATCTCGAGATCACCATTTGGTTAATTACTTTCTCAAGAAAGCCACTACGTGTCGAGTTCATCTGGAAGGATGTCGCAGGCCCTGCGATGAAAGTGCAGGCGGAGCGGCGGTATAACAGCCCCTACATTGTCAATCTTCAGGAAGCCAGTCGAGTATCTGCCCAATGTTTTCGGATGCATTTAGGCGTCGTCGTCGGTCGTGCTTCCAGGCGAGACATAAAACAGACGGTGCGCTTGAAAGACAGGCACACGTACACACGTCTATTCGTCGTCCCTATTTCAGGGGGGACTGGAAATTTATGTCAAGTGCTTTTTACCAGTGACATAATTTACGTCCATTATGCAAATTGCAAGGAAGACAAGTCTACAAGGGCCATAACTCGCGTATTGTCTCTCTATTTCAAAAGGCGACAAGCACCATCGGGAGCAACGCCACAACTTTTTGATGCTTCACTACGAACAATATGAAGCGCTTTAATCAAAGTGATGCCGTGTTAAAGAGCTCTTTCGCTAATGCTTCGGGCACGGCACCACAAAAGGATTCGATAAAATATATGCATAATGACAACTGCCAACGTCATAGTTTATCAGAATGGCGTCTTTGATAAGAAATTAATCATAGGGCGACCTCACGATTAATAAAGTGGGGTGGTCTAAAAGTGACTAAGAGAAAGTTTGCATTTTATGGTGGTTTCCCATGAATTTGAAATTTGTTTGGACTATAAGTGTTGTGTGCGCGAATAGAAGACGTCGTTCTGCCGTTTTCAAAATGTCTGGTTAAAGTTTGTCTTATCAATAAACGCTAAACGCCACCCCTCCTCTAGTTAAAAAATTATCGTACGATAATTGCTCACAGCTAGTACGGGCTGCTGAGATTTTGACAACTAGAGCTGTTTACGTCTGCACATCCAAATAAGATAATCAATTATCATAAAGATACCAACTCAGCCGCAAATTAATGCTAAGAGACCTAGACTAGAAGACGCGGCAGAATTTCGCCAAGAAAATGAGCTGAATTTTCGACTGCATTAAGATATTCTGAGCGTTTGCTAAGGTTTAGTTTAGTGTCCTAGATAGCTAACTGGCAGTTTAACCAGACCAATTGAATTGAAAATTTTAAGTAAATTACAAAGGCTGGTATCACAAACATATGTATGTACATAGGTACGACTGGCCATTGGATTTTTTCCCTCGAGTCGCCAGATTAAAAAACCTAAGGCTAGCTTATTATGCCAGCATTCATAAAACATCATAAAACCGGGATGACTACCATAACGCTAAAAATCTCTTGAGTGCTACAACTTCTTTGCTTGGCGAATGCAATCGCTGAATCGAGTGGCTACTTACCGGCTACTTTCTCTCCGGAGCGAAAATTTTCTGCGCTTCCTCTGGGCCTTGAGTACTACATTTTCCTTGACAGCTGGTATCTGTCCTTAGTTTTTGATGATTTCTTGGGGAAGTGTGTCTAAAGATATAAGAGTACCGGGAAACAAAAGATTTAGCATTCGTTTCGCGGCTGTAGAGTTGTATTCTAGTGCAAGTTCGTGGAAAACGAGGTTTTTGTGTTGATAAGTTGGCACGAATCAATAGTTCATCAGAAAGATTGGTCTTGTGTAGGTGGTGGTAGTAAGTGTATTCATAAAACAACGACTCCGCTTAGTATCAACCGTGAAAGGGAGAAGTCGCTCTGTAGCCGCTTAGATGTTGTCTGAATGAATCCTACGAATTAACTGTTAAAATATCATACCCATAACTTCGGCAAGCTTAAAGTGCTTTATGACACTTCATTTTAATTGAAATTATGAATGAATTACTATCATAGACACATGTGTATACATACTAGACTAATGATACTGTAGTCCCAACTTTAGATTTTAAGCCGGAATTTAAGATTTCACAAACGGCATACTATGGCATTTTCGGCTTGCGAGGCGTACGGACTGTGATGTGGCGATCAATTTTCAAACTTCGTCGCAATCAATATGGTTAATTGACCTACCACCCTCTTTGGTTTATTATTATATACTCTGGGGGATAGCCGAAGCAGACCACTAACGTTTCGGTCCCTTTTCGCCCCCTCCCGGTCATCAGTGGCTTCCAGATGTCGACTGATAATTGTCGACCTCTTTCTTCATCACTGAGTCCCGTGTTATTGCTAGCATTTGTTTGAAGCTGAGTTCACTCATGGCTTCTACACTTATCGTGTGCTTGCCTGTGATCCTCAACCTCGTGCTAGCCAGTGCTGGACATTCGCACACAATGTGTGCTGCCGTCTCGGCCTCCTCCAGGCATAGCCTGCAAACGTCATCTTCCCCGATTTTCATCTTGGCCAGATGAGCCTTAAAATTACCATGCCCTGTGACCAAGGCAGTTATCCAGCTTAGGGTACTCCGTTTATAACTAAGTACCTTTCTCGCTTCCCTGCCTAAAGGGCTGGTCATTGCATTCCGAGCTTGTTTGCAAGTGACTAGCTCCTGCCATCTTTGTTGATGCATGGAGTCCATCCACTTCCCAACCTTTGCTCCAATCATGCCGTTCCCCAGAGCAACTCTGAGTTCTGGACCAATGAAAGTTGCCGCAGATCCCTGTTTTGCTAGGGCATCCGCCGCCTCATTTCCTGTTGCACCTATGTGTCCTTTTACCCACATCAGCGTAACCTCATTTTCTGAGGCACACGTGTTGAGCTTCCGGACACACTCTAGTACCAGTTTAGATATATAATCTGTATCGTCCGATGTTTGTAGTTGTGCTTTAGATATGTGAGAAAACGTAGCTTTTCCCCAAACTACAAGGTTTATTTTGTGTATTATATATACAATACATGTATTTCGGGAGCAACTTACTCCCTTCCTCAGTATACAAGCTACTAAACCTAATGGCAAAATTACAGAACAATTTAAGAATCTTAACATTAACGTTGCAGGTAGTCGAGAGCCATAAAAAGTATACCTGTGTCCTAAAAAGTGAGGGGCCATATGTCACCAGTTTAGGGTCCTTTACTACCTGCTTTTCTACATCTATTCGCGGCGAGTTTAATTAGTTTCGAAGTGCAATTTCCTTGGTCCGTGTTTAATAATTCCTCCGGATTTTCGCGCATGATTTCGAGGCTTTCCCATTGATCCAGGGTGTACGGCTTATATATTCACCCAAGCCAAAGAGGAATCGCTGAGACGTATCAGCATCCCCACATCTCACCTCTTCACTAAAATTAAAAATTTTTTGGTTTCTTTTAATTTACAGGTAGTGGGGTCGAGCAGAAATGCATCCCTCAGGACATTACTGGGCAGCGCGAAAGACCCGTTGAATTTCGACGAGAAAAGCGGGATATACCGGATCCATTGCAATGACTGCAGCAAATGTTACATCGGGCAAACGAAGCGAATAGTCACGACTAGATTCAACGAACACATCCGAGAAGCCGAAAACTCCAAACGAAATCCGAACCGAACAATTCGATCGTCAGTCGCCGCGCACATCATCGAAAAAGGACATACCGTTACCCGCGAAAACTTGGAAATACTTCGACACATCAATAAGCCGTACACCCTGGATCAATGGGAAAGCCTCGAAATCATGCGCGAAAATCCGGAGGAATTATTAAACACGGACCAAGGAAATTGCACTTCGAAACTAATTAAACTCGTCGCGAATAGATGTAGAAAAGCAGGTAGTAAAGGACCCTAAACTGGTGACATATGGCCCCTCACTTTTTAGGACACAGGTATACTTTTTATGGCTCTCGACTACCTGCAACGTTAATGTTAAGATTCTTAAATTGTTCTGTAATTTTGCCATTAGGTTTAGTAGCTTGTATACTGAGGAAGGGAGTAAGTTGCTCCCGAAATACATGTATATATAATACACAAAATAAACCTTGTAGTTTGGGGAAAAGCTACGTTTTCTCACATACCAGTTTAGAGTTTATGTTCGTCTGCTGCATGCGTCTGATCACCGATTGGTTGTCCAGTGCAATAAGGATTTTCTTCCCCCGCACCTGACCTTCAAGCAAGTGGTCCAACGCATGCAACAAGCCAAGCATCTCTGCCTGGTGTACGGACACATACTCTCCTAGACTAAGCGCACATGCTAGGTTTAGCTCCTCAGAGTAAACCCCCGCCCCCGCTTTACCGTCCATTAAAGAGCCATCAGTAAAAATGCTGATGTCATTGTACATACACTCATTATGTATGTTTCCATCTGCAATGTGAGTCTTGTGTAGTCTTTCAACTACCCTACGTCTACTCATGCCTTCTACCGGCATTAGAGTCTCCCTGACCTCATCATGAATAATGTCTAGGGTGCTCTTATGACCGCTGCTAGTTCCAAAGCGATGCCACATGGCATCCCTTTCCATGCGTATTGCCGAAAGCACCGCCGTTTTCTTTATAAATAAGTCTAACGGCGGCAGTCCCAACAATGCCTCCATTGCTCGCGTTGGTGTGGTGCGCATTGCACCACATATGCTTACGCAAGCTATCCTTTGTACCCCATCTAGCTTCTGCTTTGTGGTATTCTGCATGGCTTTTGGCCACCATACCACTGATGCATAGGCTAGAATAGGTCTTACCATCATTGTGTAAATCCAGTATGTCGCTTTAGGTGAAATTCCCCACCTACGAGCACACACTCTCTTACATTGATGCAAAATCCTTTTCGCTTTTTGGATCTTTTCATCAACGTGAACATTCCAAGTTAGTTTCGCATCTAAGGTAACTCCTAGATGCTTCACTTCCTTGGACACCTTGATTTCCGAACCAAAAAGCCGTAAGGGAGTTATCTCTATGTCTTTCTTCTTACGAGTAAAAATCATAGTGTTTGATTTACTAGCGTTTATGGTTAGCTCTTGCTCATTACACCATTCTTCGGTTACTTTGAGAGCTTGTCCCATGCAACCTAGAATTGTGTCCAAGAACTTTCCACTGACCGTGAGTGCCAAGTCATCGGCGTATCCTACAGTGTGTACGCCCATCGAGTCCAGTTTCCAGAGAAGACTGTCCACGGTGATGTTCCACAGTAGAGGCGAAAGAACACCTCCTTGTGGGCATCCTCGGACTACCTTACCCCGTATTCTGTCACATCCACTCCTAAGATTTACCGCCCTCTGCTTAAGCATAGAGTCGATCCACTTAATTATAATGTAATCAACCCCCCGCTCAAACAGGGCGTTCCTTAGTTTGGTAAAGGAGATTTTATCAAAAGCACCCTCTATATCCATAAAAGTAGACATAGCGATCCCGCCATTGTTAATCTCTCTCTCTGCAACTCTAACAAGTTCATGTAGAGCGGTTTCCGTAGATCTGCCTGCTCTATAAGCATGTTGGCACCTACTCAGAGGACTATACATTAGCGTGGTGTTCTCCAGGTAGTCCACCAACACCTTTTCCATTGTTTTCAACAGGAATGATGTAAGGCTAACCGGCCTGAAGGACTTTGCCTCTGTATAGTCTTTCTTTCCCGGTTTAGGCAGGAAGACCACTTTAGCCTCCCTCCATGCCTTCGGGATGTAGCCTGCTGAAAGACAGGCGACGAATATATTCCGGATCCTATCTAGTAGAGCGCTCATGCCCCACTGTAATAGTGCCGGGAATATTCCGTCCATTCCAGCCGTTTTAAATGGAGCAAAAGAGTTTATAGCACTTTTGACTCCATTTGGAGTTATTATCCTCTCAGCTTCTTGTTGACTTACCCCACCAGCTCCCATGTTAGTTTGAGGCCATGGTTGGTCTGACTTGAAACTTCCAGGAAAATGTACCTCCATCAGGGCCTGCAACGTTTCTTCCACTGTTTCTGTCATGGAACCATCAACTTTGCGTATCAGCCCCATTTTCGAAGCAGTGTCTTTCGATATCATCTTCTGTAATCTGCATACTTCCGACGTATCCTTCATGCTAGAGCAGAATTCCCTCCACGTATTTCGTTTCCGAAGACGTAAGGTTCTTTTCAGCTCCCTCTTTTTATCCTTGTATAGTTCCCAAGAGTGAGAGTCTCTCTCCCTCATGTAACGGTTAAAGGCTTTCCTTGTCTCTTTTTTCATAGACTCCAGGTCCCTACTCCACCATGGTGTTGGGTCCTTTTCGTCCACTACTGTGGAGGGACAAGCGTGTTCGAAGGCGCGATTAATAGCAGAGTTCAGTTGTTCCACTGTTCGCTCTATCTCGACCGTATTCCGAGGTATTCCGTCTTGAATATCCTCGACTTGTTCCAATAAATATGTCTCGTACTTAACACGATCAGTATTTTTTGGCACTCTTATACGTTTGAGTTCGCTACTCCGTTTTCTGCCATACAGAATTTCAAACTGGATAGCCCTGTGATCAGACATGGTTAGCCTGTCCACCACTCTCCAATTCTGAACTCTGTCAAGCATATTAACAGAGCTTAGGGTAATGTCGATCACTTCAGCCCTTCGTGCATCTACGAAGGTGGGAGCGACCCCCTTGTTTGCTACCAGCAGATTGTACTTTTCCACAAATTCTAGCAGCTGCTGTCCTCTGGGATTGTCATCTGTGCTGCCCCACACAGTGTTGTGCGCATTGGCATCACAGCCTATGATCAGGGCCATATCTCTTTCTTTACAACACCTTACCAGATTTTCTACTTCCTCTGATGGAGGTGGTTCTGGTGCATCATAAGGGAGATATGCTGATGCAATTAGGAATGATCCTGCACCACTGCCGATCATTACTACCGTAAGATCAGGCGAGCAGAGATGCATCATTTGTACTGCACGTATTCCATGACGCACCAGGATGCATGTCCTTATTTTACCGTCCACCTGTGCATGGTACAGATTTGCGGTTTGTTGTGACAAACCCCTAATTTTGTTTTGTAAAATCCAGGGTTCCTGTATCAAAGCTATGTCCAGTTTCTCTTCATCAAAGCATCTCGTCATCATCGCTGATGCCGCTTTGCTGTGATGAATATTCAGCTGGCACACAGTTAGTCCTCTTTGGTTAATGATTACCTTGTTAAAAATATAAACATATTTATTTTTAAAACGCTGGAAAGCGTCTAAAAATTATAATAATGCACAAATATCCCACACGATTGACTTTCCCACCATCGTAGTTATGAATGGAAGGAACGAGCGAAATTGAAGCGCTTCATTCAATAACTATTTAACTGACTATTGTACCTATTACATATTTCCTAAATTACAGTAATTTATTTTTCAAGAGTTTATAAAATTCAGTTTTATATAACAACGTTACATTTAAAGATTTAGTTTAAAATATAGTCCAAATCTACACCTTTGGGAATTGAACCCTGTGTCTCTGAGGACTAGGTCTGCAGAAGTTCGACATGGTAGTAGCTGGTGTATCTGACATACATGCACGATATACCAGCTACTACCATATTGCACTTCGGCATACCTAGTCCCCGTAGAATAAATCATGTTCTTGGCGAAAAAATACGACGATTTTTCATTTCAATAAAAAATAAATAAAAAATTATGACAAAATCTTAAACTTACCCACTCAAGCAGTCAGATAATTTTCTAGATAACAAACCTTAAAGCATTGTCCTGGCAAAGTGACGTAAAATTTCAGTTGGTATTCAAGTATCTGGCACGTATTGCTGCCAGATACGAAAACAAATTATTAAAGTACCAGGATTAGTTTCCAATTCATTCTTGTAGTAACGATATCACTACAAGCTACGGCAACATCATAAAGACAAATAATGCAATAAGCTCTGTTGCCGAGGGCAAACGAAATGACTTTCCCTACATCTCGTATTTTATTAGATTTGGCCTATAGCAGCTTGCATGCAACATATACCCAATATGGTGAATGTGTCGAACACTGCGCGTATGGCAAGGATCCAACACAGTACTCCCCAAAATTTAGGGAGAAATTTGCTGGTTCCGTATCTTTATATCGGGAACAAAACTTCCACTCCCCCTTTCGGCAAAACAATGATATGTTAGCAAAATATGGTAATTGAGGCGAAATTGGATGATGGTGTTGCTTTTTTGTACCCCTACAGGAAAAAATGTCATCTTTATTATGTTTATGTAATAAAAACCTGAATGGAATAATTGAAGATATTATACTTTCATCCGAGTATATTTTAAATCGATGTAAATGACATTTTTAACAAACATAACGATATACTGGAAACTGGAGTAGTACGTGTGAATTGATTATAATGGGAAACTGTCCCATAATAATCCTAGAATTTAGGAGGGAAATAGTCAATAACGTTCAGCAAACAAGAAGGATTTCTTGGGTTAATATCGGACAGAATAGTTAGTCGTATGGTTCAATTACTCTATTTACTCCATTAATTTCAATTTATAATTGAGTTAATTTATAGTATTTTATAATGAAATGAGAATGGTAGTCCGGATGGCGCAACAGTTAGCACGTTCGCCTTCTATGCACTGGGCCCCGGTTCGATTCCTACTGAATGCGGTAGTTTTCGATGAAAAAAGGGGATCTACGTGTCGGACTATTAGCCCACTCAGCTGTTAAATGAGTACCCATTTATGGGGTAAATAACCCGGTTGAGCGTGCTGCTGATCACACACCTCTGCACAAGACATACCGTCACGATCTAGAAAATGAGATGATGCTTACTCATCTCGAGGCCATGGTTCAAATTGGACTGTTTATTTTATTTATAATGAAACTCGGCTTATGTCGCTAATAAATGAATGAAGACCGACGTTGAAAATATTGTATTTTACCCATTTTTGGATTCGAATAACATGACATTGTTCTAAAAGTGGATAAAATATTTTCACTGTGGTGCTTTATTTCACGTTCAGGCCGAAAACTGAAGCTTCGTCTTTTTTTTACAACTCCTAACCCATACCGGTTATTGTAACAAAACGCTTTACAACATCAACAAAAGCCTATATGGATTTATTTTCTACCCCTGCGATTTATCTGGTGTATATAATGCACTCGATAGAGGAAAAGACGTACTTTATTGCAAATAGATGTAGTCTATCTTGGCGCACTGTTCAACATTTTATTAATGTATTGAATTAGGAATTTCGGATTGGCAAAAATAATTTTTTTTTTTAAATATTCGAAAACGGTTCGAAATTAATAAATCTCCTGCATTGCAATCGGATTTGACAAGTTTAATGCTCACTTATATATATATTATAGAATTGAGTTTACTTTTGCGGTTTTTTTATTTAATTAGCATTCAGATTAAACAATCACTTATGATCAGAATTTTATCTAAGGCCCAATCCATTTTAAATCATACTGTCACCCTGGATGGGTCTTTTATATTGACTTCCAACCCAATGTGCACTAATTATCCTCCTGCTTGAATTTCAGTGTTTTAGCTTTCGTTGCTTTTATTTTTTAGCGTGTTAGCAGGTGCGATTAGAGCCTTAAAATACCTGTAGCAGCTAAAGGGTTAAGAAGTCGAAAAATATTTTTTTTTCCACATTTTCTGCTTACAATAATGTAGAATGCTATGGTGTATCATTTGGCGATACTTTCCGCACACACTTCAGAATCAATGCAATAATATTGAATCTCGATTTTTTTGACACTGACCTCGATGTTTTTTATTTTTTATGCCCATTTTTCGAGCAAACCAATTGCCATTTTTTAACCCTCGCGTAACTAAGTCGAACCCAAGTCTTAGGCGCCGTTTACAAGCTGCGGTTTAACAAGCGGTTTGAGTACCGGCGATTGCATTTCAATACAGTGTAAATTTGGAAGCCGCGGCGGCTACCGCTTGTTTGCCTTGATATACGGGGGGTGCCTCTGGTCCAACCGTCTGTAAAACCGCAGCTTCTAATGGCGGCTTAGGTTAAATACTGTATATATGTGGTATTTTTCGGACATCCTGAATGTTTTCATCCGTTGTCATATGTCATTGTCACTGCTCTGCATGTGTAGTTAGAATCACACATCAATCTCTCTCCCTCTCTCTCCAGCACCTCCAGTCATATGATACCCATCTTCCCTAAATATCACTTAATTGCAAACGATAGGTGCGTTTTTTAACAACGGGTTAGGGTAAGTTAACTCGTGGAGGAAAAAAAAACGATCGAGGGCAGCTATCCAGGTTAACCTGTTAAATGTCATCTTATGCCAATTAGAGCAGTCAGATTGGCTTTCAAAATTGACGTAGCGACAAGCAATTATGAATATGGGCGCCTAAATATTAGATAGTATTGACGAGAAAATATAAAATGTAGAAATTACGAGTGAACTGCCCCGGAACTTCGCACCAATTGTCAAATTAACGATTTTGCTGGTACAATTGTACAATCTATCGAGTGCAGGTTAACCACCCCACTGCCTCATACACGGTTAAACTTTTGTTGTTGTTGTAATGAATGGAGATGTCCTAACCTGAACCGGATTGATGTTCAAAAAAACAGACTTTATGTCGTTTTCTATACACCAAAGGACTCAAAATGTCTTCAATATTAGTCTATTGCGTTTGCCTCTACATCTCCAGTCATATGATTTGGGGCGACCGGTAGCGCAGTGTGTTGAGGCATCAGTCTCATGTTTGACTACCGGCGTTTCGGGTTCGAGTCCCGTCCACGACGAAGTTCGTGGCCATGGATGTGCAGGAGGTGCATGCTGGCAACTGCATTCTCCGAAACCAGTTTATGCCAAGAAACGTCAACTGGGCCACATGGAACAGTTGACGCGCTTTGCCCCACAAGGGGTTAGAGCAATAGAGAGAGAGAGAGAGCATTTGCCTCTACATCCCCAGTCATATGATACCCATCTTGCCCAGATACCACTTTATTGTCAAAAATGTGCTTTTTTCCACACCAAAGGAATCAAATTGTCTTCAGCAGTAGTCTAGTGCATTCGCCTCAACATCTCCAGTCACATAATATCCATCATGACTAGATATAACTTCATTGCTAAAAATGTCCCTTTTCCACACCAAAGGACTCACAACTCCTCCAGCAGTAGTCTAGTATATTCGCCTCAACCTTGCCTAGATATCACTTAATGGCCGGGAATGTCCTTTTTTCAGAATCAAAAGACTCAAAATGCCTTCAGAAGTAGTCTAGTGCATTCGCCTCAACATCCCCAGTCGTATGATGCCCATCTTGCCTAGATATCAATTTATTGCCAAGAATGTCCGTTTCACTACACCGTGGACTCGAAATGCTTTTAACAGCAGTCTAGTGCATTCGCCCCATGACCACCAGTCCTTACCAAAGGACTCAAAATGCCTTCAAAAGTACTCGAGTGTATTGGCCTCATCACCCGAATCATTAAATACTCACTTCTATCAAGTTTGGTTTACATTTGATTCCATGATAAAGAGAGTCCTTTTTTTCTAACGCACACATGCAGGAGGACCAAAATGTCACCGTATGGTACTTATAATAACCAAGGAAACAAAACTGAATCTACCGTTAGTCCAGTTGATGATCAAAATTGATATCCCCGATTTGTGCTCAGGAGGACACAAGGAACCTACGTACTAAATTTGGTTAAGAGCAGAATATGGGAAGTTTATGCAAAACACTTATAGTACAGGCTAGGAACTCCGAAAAAGCTTGATTAGGAAAAAAAATCGTGTTGTTTTTAAATTTGGCACAACTGTTGGAAACAGTCCCCGGAATATGTGCCCGAAAGTCCCCGATGATAGAGGGTCTGGAAGTGTAGAGGAGAGGGGGTCAAAGGTCCTTTTTCTCAGTTTTCCTTATTCAAAATTATTTTCAAAACTAAGATTTCTGCAAAAAAATGCCCAAAGCCGAATCAAAGTACATAAAATTCCATACAAAACGGTATATCATACCTCGTCTGTCAAATGGGTCAAATGGTATATTATACTCTAGACCATTAAAAAATATAGGATAAATTGATTTCCTGACAAGAAAAACGGCGCGATAGCTCTCGATGAAATACAGTTAGCGGCATGAAAATTTGGTCAAATATTTTGATTGAGATCTAGCTGGTTGGTACAACCAATAGGTACGATCTGACCAAAGATACGCCTACCTTCCCTACAAATATTATTCTTGCAAACTTGCCAAATGCATCCCAACGAATTTAAGTAGGCAAGTCAAATTCGGGTGGATGACTGCTTAGGGCACTACTATACTTCTCTGTAAAAATAAGTTCAATCGGATGGAAACCAGGGCTAATTTCCGTAAAAGGTTCCCAAACAACACTACTTTTCAGATTTTTTTAGTCGATCCATTGAACAAAAAACTGAAAGAACCAGGCCGAAGCTTTGCTTCGGCCCGGAGTCCGAAGCGTATATACCCTAGACTTGTACAGACCTAGTGGTGATACCAAAAGTACCAATTGGTAGCGACCATATGCATTAAAAGTGAGTTTCCTATACGGCCAGTTTATAGGGGAGGTTGGCAATCATTCAGTAGGATCTTGACCATTATCAAAATCAATTAACTAACCCATTCTACAAATATTTGTCGAATTTTTCAAGTCGCTAGCTTCATTCTATCGAAAGTTATTGCTTATTTGAAGTCTCACTTGTAGAGGAGGTAGGGGTTCCTTGGGTCGGATCTTGCTCATTATTGCCACCAACAAATATGTTTCAAACATTTAAACAAAATTTCAGAGCTTCACTCTATCGGAAGTTATCGCTTATTTGAAGTTTCACTTGTAGGGGAGGTAGGGGTTCCTTGGGTTGGATCTTGCTCATCATTGCTACCAACAAATAAAATCATGCTACAAACATTTATACAAAATTGCAAGTCTCTAGCTTCACTCCATCAAAAGTTATCGCTTATTTGATATTTCATTTGTAGGGGAGGTAGGGGTTCCTTAGGTTTGATCTAACCCATCTTAAATACAAACTAACCCGATCTCACTTCAAACATTTGACCAAAACTTCAAGTCGCTGGCTTGATTCTGTCAAAAGTTATCGCTTATTGAAGTTGCATTTGTAGGGGAGGTAGGGGTTGCTTGGGTCGGATCTTACCCATTTTCAATACTAACCAAGTAGATCCTACTAACAACATTTTGTCAAATTTTCAACTCGCTAGTGTCATTTTGTCGAAAGTTATCGTAATTAAAAGAATATTTAATTTTTTGAAATTTGTAGGGGAGGTAGGCGTTCCCTTAATCTGATTATGCCCAACTTACTAGAACTTAAGCATCTTCTTACTCCAGGGTTACATGCCAAAAATCAGTTGTCTACGTCAATTGGTTCAAGAGTTATAGACAAAAAACCCGAAAAGTAGGGTAGTACGGGGCTCTTTGTAAGAAAATTACCGTTAGTTTTCAGCTGATCGATTTAATTTTTTTATGGGAGTAGAAGATTACCCTCACGAGCAATCTGCCAAAGCTAGAGCTTTTCATGTTTATTTAATCGGGGGTTATAGATACATTTAATTATTTTACATATGTAGGGGAGGTAGGCGTTCTCTTGGCCTGATCATGCCCATTTTCAATACCAACCAAGTAGATTATAGTTCCAACATTTGACCAAAATTTCAAGTCTCTAGCTTCATTCTATCGAAAGTTATCGTGCGAACGGACAGACAGACAGACAGACGGACAGACGGACAGACAGACAGACAGACAGACAGACAGACAGACAGACAGACAGACAGACAGACAGACAGACAGACAGACAGACATGGCTAAATCGAATCAGGAGGTGATCCTGATCATTTATATATATACATTGCTATACCTCCGGAGCCTCCTTTAAGGTGTTACATATTTTCGTCGTGACAAAAACAATATACCCTATACTAAAAGTCTAGGGTATAAAAATCGTGTGGTTTTGAAATTTAGCATAATCTATGTGGAGAGTCCTTCGAATATATGCTCTAAAGTCTCCGTTGATAGAGGGTCCAGAAATGTAGGATAAAGGGGGTTAAAATCATTTTTTTTTCGGTTTTTCTCAAACATTTCAATTTTTAGTGTAGACATAGCTTTAAATACAGGAAAAAATATCGTGTAGTTTTGAAATTTGATACAACTGATGTGGAGAATCCTTGAATATACGCGCTAAAGTATAGAGTAAATGGGGTTAAAAGTCGGTTTTTCCGGTTTTACTTGAATATTTCGGTTTATTAGTGTAGACATCACTGTATAAAACGGAAAAAAACGCGTAGTTTTAAATTTTTCGCAAAATCAATAAAGACAGTCCCCTGAATATATGTTCTAAATTTCCCGTTGATAGGGCGTCCGGAAGTGTAGGGAAAAAGGGCCGAAGCCAATTTTGAAGTGTTCCTTGAATATTGGCATACAAGGACAACCTTGTATAGAAAGTAGCCTAGCTTTGGTTTTCATCCGATTGAACTAATTTTTATAAGGGAGTATAGTAAGGTCCTAAGCAGTCCACCAACTAAATTCGACCTGAATACTTTAATTCTGTGGGCGTTATTGGCATGTTTGAAACCATTATATATTCATAATAATTTTAGGGGAGGTAAGCGTACCTTTGTAGAAAATTTTATGTCGTTTGATTCGGCACTGGGACATTTTTCTTAGGATCCTTAGTTTTCCAAATAATCAAAGAAAACTAAAAAAAATGACCCCCTCTCCCCTATACTTGCGGGCCCTCTATCATCGGAGACTTTTGAGCACATATGCCCGTCCATTATATTTTTATATGGGGCGGGCCAAAAGGGAATACACATTTCTAATACATAATTCGAAGAAATTAGAAAAATTAAAATTAGTAGTAGTATTTGCTTCGAATTATATTTGTTTTCTGATATCGCTTTTTGAAGAAAATTTTCAAAATATTTTAGATTCGCAGAATTTTCCTTAACGCAATGTGTTATGGTTTGGATTGTTTGGATTCATCCATCCAATCTAATCCATCATCTATACATACAGTTGTCTATCGCACTTCCAAGTTATTAAGCCCCTAAACACATAAATAATTATTAAACCCCCCACAATAGTTCAAGCTGTAACAATGGAGCAACAAGTCATTTTTGCCTTGAGAAAAAACACAGAATTGCCAATGACTTTTATTATTCTGTTTGTAATGGTACTCTCAGAAGTGTTCTTTGTTACTCCGAATTCAACAGGGAAATATACTTGAAATTTATTAACAATAAAAATATTTCACATTTCAGACAACAACATTGCTTTCACATTTATTTTATCCATTCTCCTGACACAATGCAAAAGAATATCCTTCACTTACTTAGACACAAAAGTGAATTTTTCAGAAGTCAGAAATTTCTCTAAGAAACGTAAAAATGAAATTTCCTTCAGACGAATGCGATAAGTTCGTGGATATACTCGTACTACGTATGCTAAAACAACACAGCAAATTTGGCGCAAAAAGATCCATATCCCGCATAAGGATTCAATAATGTGGGGAATATAAAAATGAAATCCATCGTAAGAGGGCGTGCACCTTTGCATCTCGCATTGAGCTAAGAGCGAGCAAAGCTTTTACTGCACACGATGCATATTTTACGAGTAATGTAAAGTCAAGCTGGGGAGCTGCAATTGCATGGGAACGTTAGAGAACGAATAGCGAATATCACAATGAAATATTTTTCGTATTTTCACATATTGGCTCGCACATTAGCTCTGTGTTTTATGTTAGCCTGTCAGGTCCTAGCCCGACAACCAGTTCCCTATATCAAAGGATTTATACGACCCGGG
The DNA here is from genome assembly GCA_964017055.1 of Chloromyia formosa. NCBI lineage: Eukaryota > Metazoa > Arthropoda > Insecta > Diptera > Stratiomyidae > Chloromyia > Chloromyia formosa. The sequence continues at coordinate 25,300,339 of OZ024815.1, read as the reverse complement.
ATGGTGTAGCTCTACATTTTCTATTGCCCAGCCCGGATAGAAATTCATATCGGTGGCGTTTGGTTCAAGTGTACTTCATGTTTCTGCAAGTTTATGGGTTGTCGCCATGAGTCGGATCAGTTTTTGGTCCGTCTCATATAAAAAATATATGTTCACATAATGACGGACATATAGTCCTATGCCTGCTGTGCGTTTGTTCGGTGGTTCATTTGTCCAGGGACTTCCAGAGTCCAGATCTTAGCCAAAAATGGTATGAAGGTTCCTTGTTTGACCTTGGCACGGATCGGAGACCGCAGTTCTGATTGTCGACTGGACTAAGATATATTCTGTTGTGTTCAAACCAGAGTTACTCGCATAAGTCTTTCTAAAGATCGTTCCTCCAGGCATTGCCCGTGGACAAATTTCAACCAGATTAGGTACGTTGCTTCCTAGCTATTTATAAGTACCACACGGTTCACACACCTTTTCGCAAAGAATATAAACTTTGAAGTGTGCCTTATGCCCGAACCAGATTGAACGCAGAAAGCAGCAGCACCGTCAGCAGCAATAACAACAACAGGCAAATCTGTTTTCGCCGCTGTGTTAAATCTAGGTCGCTTAAGGGAAATGCATGCTTTCTAACTTGACATTTCGTTGCTGCTGCATTCTGCGTTCAATCTGGTTCGGGCATACGGCTATGAAATAACTCTAAGCGGTATCATACCATCGGTTTTATTTCACTTTATTTCAAATTTGAAACAAATAGCTTTCTCGTGGTTCGACTGTTCCACGTGGTCCAGTTGACGTTTCATTGGCATAAACTAGTTTCGGAGAATGTAGTTGTCAGCATGCACCTCCTGCTCCCCCATTTAGCCGCCTACCTGCGACAAGTTGGGAGATGCTGTGGCTTATTATTACGCACCGTACAACAGAGGGAGGACAACACAAACATCTATGGCCACAAACGTCGTCGTGGACGTGATTCGAACCCGAAACGTTGGTAGTCTGACATGAGACTGATGCCTCTACGCACTGAGCTACCGGTCGCCCCAAAGTGGATGTATGAAGAGTTGTTTGACGTTATGCTCACAGTCAGCGCTCTCTAGGAAAGCAACAGTAATGTAATGGTTTGTATAGACAACGTCATAAATCCGTCAACCACCGTTATATTATAGCCGCTGAATTACGGCATTGCTTTCCAAAGAAACCCTAGTTTAAGACAGCATCGTTCTCGACGAAATGAATCATATCCCACAAAATAATTACAGGGGATTTCACAGCATGGGCGATCGTACAAGTAGGGGAGCAGGATGTTTTCTTCATTTTCGAGATCGTTTCACGGGACGCGCGTCTCTCCATGGCCAAGTTTCAGATATACCTATCTGGCCGCGTGGCCAGAATGAATTTTTGCAAGAGTTTATTTGAATGTACCAATGTATCTGATTGTATGTATCAGGCGGCCAAGGCCCGACAACGGGCTGTCGTGCCACGATGATGATGATGAATATATCTGAAGCTTGACCATGGAAAGTAAAATGCCGTACAATTCAATTCAATCGATAGAAAGATACTTCGAGTTTCTGGCGATAAGATCGTTTTACAGTTTTGTATCCAGCTGCTTGATAGGTCTGTCCGGCCGGCTCGTGGCCACCTGAAGCGGCCATACACGATCTGGAATTCCTCAAAGCCGGGACTGATCAGTTTTTCCAGCAGGAATTCCGGATGGTGTATGGTGTATGCTATATTCAGGCAAACCGAAAGGCCAGGCTTCATAAGTTTTTTCGGACAGGAATTCCGGATGGTGTATGGCCGGCTTATGGCGCTTAACATGCCGTCACCCTTAGCAGTCACCAGTTCGAATACACGTTTAAATAATAGTAATTAAGAATAATTTCTCCCCGAAGGGGTCCCAAAAATTGTGTTTCCCGGTTTCGAACACTAAACGAAATTCGCACCCATGTTGTGTTTGCGGGCCTCTATAAGGCAAATCAACATTGACTTGGTCGTTCCCGGTTACGCCTCTCACACGTTGATGAGACGTGCCTCGCATTAGTGTACGAAATCGGGAAACACAATTTGTGGGTCCCCTTCGGGGAGAAATTATTTTTAATAACTATTACCTTAAAAGAGGTTCCGTAGGTACGTAGGTATATGTAGATGATCAGGGTCACAACCCGATTCGATTTAACCATGTCTGTTTGTCTATTATTTGGTGTTGCTTTTGTATAATAATATCTTTCCCGCATCTCTTCCTGTGCCGGCAACTCCACTATTCATACTTTGGCTTCAGCTACTATTGCTTGGAGGAAAAGCAAATATTGCATAAAATTGCTTACAAAGCAAATCCCCGACAAGATATGTCTATGATAGAAAATCGCTGAAGGATACAACATCCATTGTGTTGTGGTACTTTGGTGCAAGAAGTTTCCTATGGCATTGTGCTCTAGGAAACGTATGTGTCATATATTTCGGATTTTGTTATCCAAGCACTATCCAATTATCCTATCAACCCAGTTATGATCGTCTCGTTTATCTTGTCGTCGGTATGGTCCTGCACAGAATGCATCTCCAGGATGTTAAAGTACAACAAGGGCTAGATTTAATATGATATTAAAGATACAATCGAGATTCTCCGACTAAGAAGAAATCGATATTATTACCAAAACATTTTCAGTTTTCACTGTCCCGTGTATAAGGATCTACTCGTATATACGAGTATTATCTATTCTATTGCCACAAGCGGAATCCTTAAGTATTTCGAGTCATATGGAGGCAGACTTATACAGTGCTTAACATTTACGAATCCGGACTACTTCCGAGAGTGCAATTTCCTCAAGAAGATAGACGCAAACTTTTTGAATGACTTCAACGGACAATAAAAACGACTTGGGGTATTTACCGCCATACAAAACTCACTTCCAGCACTCGAACTAAAAGTCCAATTGAAAAATTCAATTTTCAATAAAGTCAACGAATATTTTTGTTGTTGTTTTTGTCTTTTTTTTTGTGTTGTTTCATCGTCCGCTCTTCGCTGCAATTTCATAGTCCCTGTTTGCGCATTGTAGTCGTAGACGACGTTCGGGTCAATTCCAATTTCGGCTCCATCAACCGTTCTCGTGATGTCCAGACAAGAAAGTTTGTCGTTCAGATTTGTTCTTTCAGGCACATCTGAAACTGGAAAGTACTGAAACTTTCATTGCCCTGAGCTTTTGAGTGTACACCATAAAAATTGTGCACAGCAAAAAATGTCTTTTTTATATTTGGAAAATTGAAAAACTTCAAAATGTTCTTTGTTTCAGAATAAACATGAAATCTTTAAGTTAACTGCTGAGCGAGTGCACAAGGGTAAATTCAGGCGATCTGCTTCTGCAGTGTTCAACAATTTGGCCGGAAGATGTTGGTAAAGTGCACCAGGGGCGGGCAACGCGATTTTTTTATAACTAAACAAGCTTTCGTTTGAAATAAGCCAGATGACCGTAGATGTGATAGTTTCTGCAGTTAGGGGTTGTTTACGAACTGGCTCTTTTTTGCCTAAAATGCCATGAATATTATTGTAATTTGTAGTGGACGGTTTGGTGGGCATCTTAAGATGCCCCTGAGGACGGAACCTATGGTAGCATAATGACCGTGAAGTTTGGACTGTGCCATCTGACGAATGAAAAGCCCAATCAACGAGCAAAGCAGTGGCCTATGCTTGCTGTAGCTCAGTTCGGGAGACGTGGGCGGAGTTTTCGCTGCTCGTTGCCCCTGTCCTTTACGTATTAACAAAATGCATAGCCCTGGGTAAGACAACACAAACATGGGAGGCGAAAATGGTGAATAATAGAAAAATGGGGCGATAAGGATGGAATAGTTGGTGAACGGCCCAGATGCCCTCGCGCTTGAATCAAGGTCCGGGTGTAATGGGCTCCTTTGCCTCTGGTTTCGTAACACCGGCAGATCATTATTCATCAGGTGCTGCCATCGATCTAACGGTGGAAGCAACACAATCAGACCAGAATATAATTCATTATTATAAATTATTATAACTAAACTGACTGCTCACACTGCACACTGCAATGAACTGACATTCAATGAGAGTGTTGTTTTTGATTTTGTGGATCGAGCGGTTTTTTTTTTTCAAAAATCCGTATAATTCCGTAAATTTCAATTTTGATTAATTTATCTGAATCAAGCTGACAAGGTCCAGTAGGCAAACGGCCAAAATAAATCTTCCCGGCAAGAGACATTGAAATTTCAGTAATGTATTATCAGTAGTAAATAAAAAAAAAATATTTGTATGCTTTTCATTGTATTTTTATTGAGTAAACGATTGATAAGCAATTAAGAAACTTTTACATTCTTTCGGTTTCCATTTTATCCTAACGCAATTTTGTTCCTGCAGCTTACGAATACTGCAATTCTCCCGGTAAATATTTCCTGGTAAGTTCAGTTCAACCCACTTCATTCGGACGTTAGTCCAACTTGAAGAAGTAATCGGCAACCAGGAAGTAACCATAACATTTTAGCCGGGAAGAACATTTCTCATCTGTAAACAAACAGAGGATGAGTACGATCATGTTGAGAATTTATTACCTGTGTATTCTTCAGTTACCATACTAAGCACTCATTCAACTGCGAAAATATAACAAAATTTATGTCGACATAAGCGTGTGCAAATTTACGTCAATTATACTCAAATGAACATACAATGAATTCATAAATTATCACATATGTGCATTTTGATAAATGATTAATGGTTCGTGTAGGAATAATTTGAATTTATTTGGATTGAGTCTGGCTGCCTAGCGAATCCTGTTAACGAGTTTTGCATATTCATGTATTTATGGTTCGATACAAAACGTAATCTCGTATGTATGTATTTGTGTTAAATGAAGGATTGACTGTTTTGCTTGAAGCTGACAAAGAAGCAAAATTAGTAGTCGTAAGAAAAACGCATCACTGCCCATACCAGAACACCTAATAGTCACATTGTCATTGCTATAACAGACTTAAATGCTAAAGTGGGTGCTGATAACAGTGGACGCCATCCAATTCAATTTTTTTGCACCATTTTATTAAATTATTAACGATTTACATGGCGGTAGAATGGAAAATAACTAGCATGACATCAACAACATTACCGTCACTTCTATGCGATTTGATTTGATTTGTTCGCAGCAATTGTGCTAACAAAAAATCATTGTCGCTGTCGTATTGTTCAGACTCATAATTTAATAATTTGGACCGAGCTGAAATCGGTGAAACTTCCCTCTGTCTGTCTGCCCATGAAATATCTCACGAACCGCTGAAGCTATATGCATGAAATTTGGTGGAAATATATAGAAGTATTATAATTCTCCGGAGAAATGAGTCGTAATAGGGCAACTTTAAGGGTGGTCAATGAAGGTCACTTTTTTTTTTCTATATTTATATGCAATTAGCACACCCCTGCATCCTTTAACCCTCCGTATACAAGGTGACTAAAAGTTGCACCCCGTGCAAGGTGGGGTCTGACAGAGCCCAAAATATATTTAACATATTATCTTTATATCTTAACTTTTTCAGAATTTGTCATGAAACTATCTTTTAAGCATTTATAGCAAATGGAATTCACTAAAGAATATAGATGATTCCTCGTTTGAGCTTTTATTTAACATGACATGAAAGTACAACTTTTTTCATCTTGCCATTTTTGCATAGAAAATTATTTTTTTCGTCCAATCTTTACCTGTCATACCTATGGCACTTTGAAGATGTGTAATTAACCAAGTATCCGGTATCAAACGGATTAGATAGTATCGTTTGAACGGAAAACGTTGTACATCCAGCTACTAAGTGAAAGAGCTACCGGTCTTATTTAGTTTAGTAATAGTAGCGTATTTTCGATGGATAGGGTCTGTCAAACTCTTCCTTGTACACGGAGGGTTAGACACAGTCCAGGCCAAAAATATTGATGGCCAATAATAATACCATAGGCAACAATATCTCTAAGTTTTGTTATAATCGCGCAATATTTAATACTAGTACATTCATTTAAAGTTAGGCGTTTTGACACTATCTGTACAAAGAATATACCTACCGGCCTCATGCGTAGATCATCGCGCTCGGTAGCCGTGGTCGTTCAGTCACCGCTCTACGATACTAATCTAGAGCTCGGAGTTCAAATCTCGGCGCGATCAAAAACTGCCTGTGGCTGTGGGTACTAGTTGAACTCTCACAGTGCTCTGAGCTTGTCAGCATAAAGACGGGCGCGGAGGTTCATGTTAGCAACTGCACTTCCGAAAAGTACTCGTAGATGCCATCGAAACGTCAACAAGGCATATACTATATATAGATAACACATCTGTAACGGGAGAGAAGTCTTTTATAGCTTATAAATGGGGTGACCGGTAGTTCAGTTCGTAGAGGCTTCAGTTTCAAGTCTGACCACGGTCGTTACGGGTTCACCCCTCGTCCAAGGCATTCGCGGCTATGGATGTTTGTGTTGTCTCTCCCTGTGATAAGGGCGTAATAATAAGCCACAAGATCGCCAGATTTGTCACAGGTAGGCGGCTAAATGGGAGCAACAGATGCAAGCTGGCAACGAGCAATCTGGTTTATGCCAAAGAAACGCCAGTTAAGCTACATGTAATAGTTGACGCGCTATGTCCCACTAGGGGTTAAGACAAATGAGTTGTAGTATATGATCATAAATGGATCGATGTAGGACTCAAAGTATCCTTATCTGAATGTTGTTCTTTTTATGATCGGTGAGTAACTTACGCTCGAATGTTCGGGAAGGGAAAGAGTAACACCAAAAATTTCACCACTCATTGTTCATACGGTTCCAAAGGTTTAAAATGCTTAGCTGAGCGAATATGCAACCGTTACAAAACCGTGCGGGGCTCTACCTTTCTTCTGAGCGCACCCAATATCTCAGCTCGGCTTTCTCCCAGCTACGATGTAAATAATGTTATATAGAGCTCAGAACGAATTTCCATTTTCAATGCCTGATGCAATAAAATGATAGTGCGATTAATTTATCATCGAATTAATTTTCAATAAAATACCTTTTCGTTGTTGTTAGTAGGATAGCAAGCAGTAGTTAATAAATATATCACAGCCGCCCGCAAATACTCCCGTGTACCCTGCGGTCGTTTGTCCCTGAAACTGTGATTTCAGAGGAAAACCACCTGTTGTCCGCAAGTTGAAAAGGCACGCATCTATAAATCTCTCGGAAATGGAAGTTAGAGAACTTCCCGTAGCACAGAATACACATGAAAAATAAACCAATCCAACGCTAGAGCCATCATCCTTGAATGGGATGAAGGCGCAAGGGTACGATGCATTTTCAGGTGTGTTACCTACCGACTCGTCTTCTTCTCTTACCTTTGCAAATGTGCTTGGTCATACCGAACGCATAAATTAGAAGTAGAAAAGGTGCTTTGATTGCATGCAAAATAAGTGCTGTTCCATGAAGATGGCGTAGACCTCAGAGGTTTACGTTTTATTCCTTGATACTGAGGGCAGTATGTAAGTTAAGAGTAGGGCATACAATCCGGGAAAGCTCAAATTGGACAAAGTGTTGTTTCAGACTATAAATACATATTAGGATTTGAATTTATGTATTCTTCTGCTCAAATATATTAAAATATTGACGGTTTCCAAAATTTATAGTTCACTGATTACCTTACACATTTTACCCTAGTTAACGGGTGCCTATTTTTGGTGATCGAAGGAAAAATTTCAAGAAATTTTTAAACTTGGAACGGTTATTGGTTGATACCAGTAGTACATCATACTAAAAGTCCCCGCGCGCCGGTTTGTAGTGAGCTCGCACTTTCATATCCAGAACTATCAGTCCTAGCAAAAAACTCTGAGACAAAATTAAAGATCATTAACAAATGCATAAAAACTGTTATAACCCATTTTTGCGTATCTTAAATACTCTTTTAGATAATGTTATTTGAAAAACCACGTTTTGCCAATTGCTCATTTGTTTCCACAAAGTGGAAAAATCATCGTTTTTGTGACGTATTTCTTCAATTCAATGGTAAAATACTAGTCCCACGAGGAAATGATTAGGAAAGATTTTTTTTTTGTAATTAAATAAGCTTTAATTTGAGAAAGTCAGATCCCCAGATATAACAGTTGCATTGAAAACGGCAAAAAGTAATTTCTTGTGACTAAGAAAGTTTTTTTTTGCTATAATTGACAGTTACGGAGATAAACGCAAAAAAAAAACAGTAAAACTCCTCTTTATCCCCTTCCTCCGCGCGAGCTCACTTCCCACCGACGGGGACTTTTAGTATGATATACTCCAGACAGCAACCAACAATCATGCCAAGTTTTAAAATTTCTTGAATATTTTCCTCGATTTTGCTTCGTTTCCTAGGGTATTTGGTACATTTGCTTTGTGCCCTGCACTACTCTACGTCTTTTAAATGGATGCGTGGGTTTGGCGTTGCCCTGGATTATACCCTAGTTCTATGATAGTTTCGGTGTGGTCCTGGAAATTTATATATGGGATATGAATGCCCACTAATCGTGTGTTGAAGTAAACACGTAAATGTTACGAGCGTACCCTATAGGACACCTTCTCTTGCTATGTGTGCATTCCGGGTTCCATAGAAATATCTTGATCTCAATTGCGAAATTTCTTGGTTTCTCCATTAAATTATGGCCGGCAAGGTGTAGTTGCAATCATAAATTAAATTTTATAACAAAGTGGATGAATTATAAGAACTCATGTTGTCTTCTGTAGCACTGTTAAGAAAGTCGACTGAAAGCAACACTATTAAAATTATTGGATTTACAGAACAGATGGATGTCGCGAATTTCGATATGTAATTTATAATTTAATAGTAATGATATCCATATCGAGGAGCCAAGTTGGAATATTAAGAGACTTTGGCTAAATTGGGCAAGGCCAAAGCAAAGGATATGCAATATCGGAAAGTGAACTTACCCAACAAAGTGTTTAAATTTGTAGTTTAACAGTTCATTGGCTCTTTTCGGAAGCGATATTCCTAAATATATGGAGAAAGCAGAGATTGGCGTTACTTCCAAAACCAAATAAGCCGCCAGCGCCGGGTGAACTGAATTCATATCGCACAACATGTCTGGTAGACACTGCGGGAAAGATTCTTGATTGATGGTACAAGATATTGGAGGAAACAGGATGTCCATTAAACAGACAGTACGGCGGCTTTGGAAGCGCACGATCCACGGTAGATGGTATCCAGGATGGGGGGGGGGGTCGATCCGGAGGGCACCATGAAATAAGCCATTTGGAAATGAGGCATTAATGGATAATTTCGGCTGAAACCAAAAGTAGCCATACATAGATCCTTTCGGTTTCACACTCAATGCTTAATTTCGTTTAAACCGAAAGTGAGTATGTACATGGCTATTTTCGCTTTCCTTCGCATACCTTATTTCGGGTTGAAATTGTACATAGACAAGAAAAAAAAATTTCTGGATGCAGATATGCTAGGACGAAACGGATGCAGGTATATGCACAAAGAGTGAAACGGGCGACCGAGGGGGTTCGCAACGCCCTAGGAGCGGAGATAGCCCAGTTCGATCCAAACCGAAATCATCCATGCACACTTGTGCGATACTGCGGGTTTCGAATTAATAGTCGCTTGTGTCGGCTTTGCTCGCTACGCTCGCTCCGCGTTTAACGAATCACAACCCTCAGTATCGCACAAACATGAACGCTCGCTTCGCTCGTTCTGGGTGCAACAGTCTTTTGTGTGGGCTCCGCTCGCTTCGCTCGCTCCGCGCTTAAGGGATCACAACCCTCAGTATCGCACAAACATGAAGGCTCGCTTCGCTCGCTCTGGACACTGCACGGCTATTTTCGTTTTTATCGCATGCCTTATTTCGATTTGAAACCGATATTGTCCATGCATAGCTTATTTCGTTTATTTTCCGATGAATACTTTCGTTTCCAAACGAAAGTATCTATATGGATTATTTCGTATGCCTTATTTCGCTATGGCTTATTTCGGTGCCCGATCCGGAGTACGCTGAAATGCGTGTCGAGAAGGGAATTACATTACATTGAGTTATGGCAGAAAAGGATGGTCTCGACTTGCCGGAGCAGAAAACAGAAGTCGTCCTCATTAGTAACCGCCGAAAGAAAAACTCTTTAAAGATTTAAGTCGGAAGTAGTGATCATTTTCAATCCAGCCCACGAATACTTGGGGGTGTTGATTGACGCGGATATGAACTTCGGAGAGCATCTCAAATACGTATGCAAAAAAGCGGCAAATGCTACGGAAGCGCTGGGGAAAATGATGCCAAGCACAGGCTGCCTTAGAACGGGCAGGGGTTATTGCTCTCCAGGGGTATCACCTCAATCCTTTCGTTATGCATGCCTGCTGTTATCATGCAACACGGAATGTGTCAGGTCAGTATATCGCAAGAGTGTGTTAAGAGTGTGCAGTGTATATTAACAAAACACGAAATGAAGCTGCCTCTGTTGTCGCCGGAATGATAGCAATACACATCCTAGTGGACGAAACGAAACGTCTTTGCAAAAGCCGACTCTTACTGCTCCCAAGGACGTAGAAATAAAGCAACCAGTCTTAAAAACAATACTATAGCAGAAGCGGTAGGAGGAATCACCATCAGATCCAAGAACGTACATATTCATTGAAAAATTGCGTTGTGAATAATTCGAAAGCGTTACTGACACAGTTCCTACTGGACAAGGTGGATAATAGGTATCTCCACAAGTTTATATTGGACGACTGCCGACTTACGGACTTACCAGCTGTAGGAATAAATGATTGTAATTTGTAGAGCTGACAAGAACCTGTAGGAATAATTAGACGATATTTTGAAGCGCTGACGAGAAGCTGTAACTGCAACGATGAAGCACATTTGGTACCAGAATATTTGGCCTCCGACTTGGTTTAAAACTATACGATACTTCTGTCTCCGGCAGTTGATGTATGGTGATGGTCTGTTCACCATTTTGTGTTTCAGTGTCCTGCGTATTTTCAAGGGCACTACTTGGTCCAAGCACCTCATGGATTGTCCGCAACTTCGTTTTTCTTCCTTGTTTCTAAATTGGTATGGACAAATTTTAGAATAAGCTCGAAATCAAATTGATATCCTCGTTACCGGTCGGTACAAATAATCATGTACGCTGATACAAAGGTTCGTGATAGGAATTGATAAAGTTCCGGGTGTCCTTCCCCATATCTAATGGTCTTGAATTTTTAGATATCACTCGTTGACTAGGACCTACCAAATATTATCTGAACTTTGCATCACAATAACATATACTAATGAAACATATTATATATGACACATACATTCATCAATTTCTATTAAAATTACCATGAAAGGACACCCCACATAATTAACTATGCATCTATTACTGTCCAACGGGTGGCCTCATAAGCTACTTATCTGATTGAAAGCCACAATTACCGCGAAATGAGTTCATCGGCTACTCTTATTTATTCCAATTAAAACATTCCGATTTCTTCATTTTCCACTTCTTTTTGTCGGTTTCAAATAAAATTCTGAACAAAATTTCAATGATGGACGGTATTTCAAAGTGAACATATTTTCTAGAATTGCAATTGGATGATTTGGCTTGGCTATTGCAATCCATCTTCCAGAAAATTGTCGTCGCTATTCTTCACAAGTTTTATCAAAATCTTAGACAACTTATTTTGCATTGAGTAAGACATATGCAATTTCTGTGATTCTTATCAGGCCACAGTGTGCAATGATCATAAATCAAGAGGCAGATTATGGCGACAGTATGACGCGGTGAATTCTGCAAGTATACGCGTTAGAATCGCTACCAGTACGTTCGATTCAATTCCCAAGCTTGCGAGAATAATGAAAAAGTCACAAAGCATGTCCACAAAAGAATGGACGCATGGGTAACTGAACTGGGCGGCTACGGATGAGAAGACACTTATCTGTCGCTTTCCACGGGGACCTTGAATCTTGATAATCGAGTGTCCTGGATAAGTCATCATCATCAAACAGTGTGTACTTTTCCCATTTGTCTTAATCATATGAAAGGTTTAATCACAGAAAATCCAAGAAAAGCTGGCATGAGATGTTAATTATCGGATGACGGATTGTTTTGTCGGTCAAAAAAGACCTTTATTCGCATGCACCAATTTTTCATTTATTATGTTATGATAATGACTTCAAACTGGCCCAGGTTCAGAGGGCTAAGGCTAATCAGGTGTACGAAATGAAAAAAAAAATTAAACTATCGACTTGAAATTTCCTGTTCTGGTCTTCTTTTCAATTTGGTTAAGAATTTTTCAAAAATACCGATGCGAGCCTTAATTCAACCTTAGCATACCAAATTGCCCAAGTCCCTTGTGGGGCATAGCGCGTCAACTGGTCCATGTGGCCCAGCTGACGTTTTGTTGGCATAAATAAGTTTCGGAAAATGCAGCTGCCGGCATCATTAACCGCCTACCTGCGACAAGTCGGGAGATGTTGAGGCTTAGGCCCTAACCAGATTGAACGCAGCAGCCGCAGCAGCGGTGGCAGTAACAACAACAAAAGGTAGATCTATAGCGATGACCTGTCATCGCCGCTGTGTCATCGCGACAGATCTACATGTTGTTGTTGCTGCTGCCACTGCTGCCGATGCCGCTGCTGCTGCGTTCAATCTGGTTAGGGCCTTATTATTACGCCCCACAGCACAGGGAGAAGGACTGACATAAGACTACGCACTGAGTTACCGGTCGCCCCGGTTATGTAGGATTTTTATCGACTAAACCAAAAACACTTTCTCGGTATAATTTCTCAATGCGGCAACACCTTTCAGCCTTATACTATTTTATTTGCACTCACAGCTAATGCGGCATCAAATACTCCTAAGCGGCTTATTTGACGTTTCTTTAGCATATAACTATGGTTTCGGAGGATGCATGTTGTTAGCATACACTTCATGCCCATTTAGCCGCATTCTACGGCCGGTATGATCATACTGATGCCTCAGCATACTGAGCTTCAGGCCTCACTTCGCAAGGTTCGCTTTGACTAATTAGCTGTCACTTCGCTTTTGGGGACTTACACAGTTGTACCTACAGACCATTTTTATTCGCGCCAAGGACCGAACCTCCGCTCTCGATCGTAGAGTGGTGACCGAACGAACACGGCAACGGAGCGCCTCTATTTCAAGAGGTCATGAGGCGAACACACCAATCTACTGTTGATGGCATTTTGAGTCCTTTATTTCAGAAAACAGCACCTGCATTGGAATGAAGATACCAATCCTTTGGGCGTAAGGGACATACAAGATTTAAAGGACTTAGCCGACACAATGGATCGAAGAACATAATATCCTCGAAGGAAACTTAAAGTCAAAGGCACATTTACTCAATGATGCGCACGTATAGAATTAGTTATTTGGGGACAACATTTTTCAAAGCAAATCATTAACAGGTTGAAAGCAAATGGATCAAAATGAAAATGTATTTACATGGAAGGGGCCTAAAGTGTCGGTGAATATTATCGCGATCTTTTGTGTCATTTCCTCGCTCTTTTGTGTGATTGCACTAATTTGAAATAAATCTTGTTTCAAATCACGTTTCGAATCTTTGTGGATTACGTTGGTATTACGTATTACTGATGTGCAAATGCAAAAGCCCTTAAATTATACTAATATTTACTACTTATTAAGTTGTAGTAAATTCGACTGGTAAGCAATAAATTTTCCGTGATATTGCTAGTATAGGGATTTACGAAATGCATTGTTTCTTGTCTAACTTGCCAGGTCACGATATTCCCAAAAGCCAATTTATTGCACTTAATTCGCATTAATCAAAACTTTTACGGAATGCCTACAGACGGGAAAAAACCCTTATTATGATTTTTGTTAAATCAAATTAGTTTTCCAGAGAATAAATAAACCAACAAACTTCTGTTTCAATATCCTGGCCAACAACTTACGAACATGTCGCTACTTTGTCGGAGGCAGTCCGAAATCCTTTGCATGTGCTACTTCCTGCTTTGCTTACATAGCAGAAACGGAATCCTCACAAGTCACGGAAATGTACAGAAATTACGTTAAAGAGTTCTGCCATGGCCAGTACACTATCGTCCCGTGCATGCTTACATCGACTGCCACGGCAAAACAGAACAGTAAATACTCCTGCCCGGAATTCTCGTACGCCATAATGGCTGACGTTATCCTTTCAGGACTCTGTGGAGTTTGGAAATAAATTACATCCTCCTGCACGCAAGTTCCAATTAAAATGCGATAAATCAACGTGCAAATGACACGTACCGGGAGACGTATGTACATATATGTGGGTGGGAATAAAGGTGTGCACTGAATCACTTTTCAACAGTTCGTGGAACGGGTGAACAAGTCCGAAAAGAAAATGGTCAGAATTTGTTGACCAGGGGAAGAATTCAGTCACCATGCAAGATTCGGGATCCAGAACATCGAATACGGCTACGGGCAGGATGTGTGGCTTTGGACTGTCAATAGCGGTTAAAATGTGTGGCTTTCTAAAAACTCAGTAGGTGGTGGATTAATAGATGGTTGTGAGTATGCAACTGAATTGTCAAAGCCTGTAGCTACACGAATAGTGAATGTATTGTAGTATGCAATCCATTGAATGGACACTCTCCGAGAAATTACGGAAGAGTGGTTTTCGACAATTTCATGTTTTTGATGCAGATGCACTCCATTGTCAGTTCAAAATAATACGATAAAGGTTTTTCAATTCGTTATCAGGAGTTATCTAATGCATTACTAGGATTGCTAGTTGTTTTGATATTTACATTGCACTGCGTAAAGATCGTGGAGGTGTATGATAGCCACTGCACCATCCGAAATTGTCGAGAGCTTGTCGTAAACATGTCGATGTCGTTGAGGCATCAGTCTCATGTTTTACTACCGATGTTACGGTTTCGAATCCCGTCCACGACGACGTTCATGGCGATGGATGTGCAGGAGATGCATGCTGGCAACTACATTCTCCGAAACCAATTTATGCCAACGAAACGTCAACTGGTCCACATGGAACAGTTGACGCGCTATGCCCCACAAGGGGTTAGGGCAATTGAGTATTCACTTACATTGCATTCCAAGAGTATGTCGTGTCGAGTAGAGGACAAGTCGAGTAATGAGTTGCAGGCCAAATAGTTAATTTAAATAAGGAAACGAAGGCATCAAATCGAGGTATATGACAAAAAACCTAACTGCAGGTTGTACAGCGAAGTTAGAATAGTGAAGTGCCCTACAATCATTCAACCGAAAGCACAAAACACCCCGCATACCGGTAGGCGGTTCAGCAGATCCGTCAATTACGGTTTTATAAATAAAATTATTACGAGTGCAATTTAAAGGGGTGTAGGATCTACTGAGAGCCTATATAAGAGGAAGGAGCGAATCTCGCACTTTTGGGGCCAATACAAAACCTGCACGATTTGGTGGCCTTCGTCTTTTATTCCATCCACAAACTTTTATTGCCATATTTCTATTGAATATAGCATTTCTATACACAGTCACCTACCTAACATTGCCAGCTTCGTTAGACAATAACTGTCCTGAATAGCGTGGTCCGAAAATCTCCACCTCAAATGGTCAGCCACCAGCTTATGTCCTATTATAGTAATTATATAACGTAATATCGTATCACGATTTCATTTTATCCAATTTAATGAAGAGTGTCCCATGGCCAAGATGCTAGCATCCATCGCTATTGTCGTCGTCTTCCTGATAGCGTACCGTAAGAGTCAACCGGGCCAGTTCACAGAAGCAATGGTGCCCATTCTGATAAAAAGAAATGCTTAATAGTGATCTCGATGGATCGTAAGAGCAATCTTTTAAAGTTTGCCAGGAACGCCACAAGTGCTTCATTATAACAATCTAATTAGGAAGGTTAGCTCGTGACGTTGTTGTGTCTTGCCGTTGTTCCTTCATCAGACATGTTTCGGGGGACTCCCCAACGTTTTTGACTTAGTCCATGTGAGATTCTTCTAGTTAATACAAAAAGAAACAACACTATCGCATGCCAATGTCAAATAATGCTAGGAGCGCGAGAGCGGATGCAGTCTTTTTTTTAAAGATTTTTATAATTTGAGATACAGTGCTACCAGTTTAATTTTTCGGAACATTCCTATAGTTGATCGGGCGACGCATAGTGATTTGCATACTTGGCCAATAGTTAAATTGAGGTGCGGGATGTAGGGGAGGTAGGCGCTTCTTTGATCTGATTATGCTCATATTACTAAAACTAAAGGAGCTTTTTATTTGATGTCTACATGCCAAAAATCAGCTCTCTACGAGCTTCTTTCTATCGAAAGTTATCGGAGTTAATGAAATATTTCATTTGACATTTGTAGGGGAGGTAGACGCTTCTTTGGAATGATTATACCCATCTTACTTAAACTAAAGCAGCTTTTCGTCCGAAGTTTATATGCCAAATTTAGCTCTCAAGAGTTATAGACAAAAAAAAAGAAGTGAAAAATAGGGTAATATAAGATATTTGTAGGGGAGGTAGGCGCTTATTTGATCTGATTATGCTCATATTACTAAAACTAAAGGAGATTTTCATCTGAAGTTTACATGCCAAAAATCAGCTCTCTACGTCAATTGGTTCAAGAGTTATAGATAAAAAATGTGAAAAGTAGGGTAATACGGGTTTTTTTGGAAGAAAAGTACCGTTCGTTTTCAACTGATCGATCTCATTTTTAGCGGAAAGTGTAAAATGACCCCTCCGAGCCATCTGCCAAAGTTAGAGCTTTTGACGTTTATTCAATGGGGGTTTATAGATACATACATATAATAATTTTACGTAGGTAGGGGAGATAGGCGTTCCCTTGGCCGGATCATACCCATTTTCAATACCAACCAACTAGATAATACTGCAAACATTTCACCAAAATTTCAAGCCTTTAGCTCTATTCTGTCGAAAGCTATCGTGCGAATGGACGGACAGAAAGACAGACAGACTGACGGACAGACAGACAGACATGGCTAAATCGAATCAGGAGGTGACTCTGATCATTTATATATATATACATTGCCATACCTACGGAGCCTCAATCAAGGTGTTACATATTTTCGTCGTGACAAAACAATATACCCTATACCTTAAGGTCTAGGGTATAAAAAGCAGGCAAATTCAGTGGGTAGTTAATTGTCAATGCCTTTTAAGAAGTGGATCGCTAAATGTCAAATGTTGAAAGATTTTGCGTTTTTCATCTCGATTGATTGAAATTTCAATTTTTCTTGTATTAGAGTGTCGTTTAAATGGAATTTGTCTCGTAAATTACGCGAAACCGTGTCCAAAAAGATATTCATTAGCTGAAACACCTTTAATGAAAAGTTGCCGCCAAAAATTGTTCTTGTGTTCCAGTCCTGATGTTCCCTAATCTAAGATGTAGGATGACTTGGTTATGCTTCTCTCATCAGTAGAGCTTATACTGGGCATGACGAGGCATAATCTATCTTTAGACAGAGGCAAGGCTCAATAGTTGTACTATTTCGCGAGAAATATGAATTCAGGCTATAACATCAAATTTGAAAATGTGTACATACTCGTAAAAGAATTGCCCCAACAATTTTTGATACTCGTATTAATACCCGGCAACAACACTGACCAGGAATTGAACCAAATTCAGTTGATGCTAGATCATTGCGACATGGTCTGAGAAGGATATTGAAATGTTGGGCTTTTATCTATTAATGTCTTTAATGGCGTAACGTTTTAATGCTCCGACATTTGGCTTTGCTCTGATTGTTTTTCAACTCAGACGACATTTATGTCCCTGGGAGATCTAAGAACTTTGCAAATTAGATCGAACCGATCTGAGATTTAGATTCTTCTGTTCATTATATCAAACAGTAATTAACGAGGATTTAACTCGGAGCGGTTCTGATCAAACCGCGAATCGATTTTCTCGGGACTGTCGAGCTCGTCTGGCTCGGGCATTTGATGCTAACATTTGCAGCTTCCTATAACGCTAGATGAGTATAGTATGTAGGTTCAATACGATTACGAGTTCAGTATTTGCATATTGGGTGCTCACGTTTTCCAATTGTTGGATTTCGATTGCATTTCATTTTATTTTATTTGCATTGATTGGCTTCTGCCATTTTTCATTGCAACTGGCTACAATCTACAATTGGAGCGGAGCTTTCATTAAATAATTGACTAGCAGCCTGCCCGTTTGCATGCATTGTGGATTTCTTTGGAGACGGTCCCGCTTGATTTATTCATGGACTTGAAATGCTGACGGAAACGCGTCCAGCTTCTATCACAATTTAATGAAGTTAGTAAATGATTGATTGCTATTGGAATACGACTAGAATCGAGTTTTTCATGTGGCAGTTTTATCCCCAATGGCTAGCTGCGTTTCTTTCAGTACGCAATTTTTCAAAGGAATCGAGAAATAGCACTGCCCTAGTTTTCAATAAATAAGTTTCTGAGTATGCAGTTTTTGAATTGGCAATTGTTGAATTGGTTTAATTTAAAACCACCTCTATAGTAAGCCTGGAACCACAGAGAGAATTAAGAGAAATCCGCCTACTTACGATATTTCCGACCCGTTCTATTTAGTACAATTAGTAAGGAACAGGGATAATGTAAATAGGCCTAATTTCATTATTTATTTCGCCTGGTTCCGGGCTTGTCACTTAGATGGTTTTGGTTTAATTGGTTTACACATAGACAGCCAATGCTAATCATCGATAGTAGATCACACAACTATTCGGTAAATATGTAATTCCTTATTTTCTTACTAATGAATGTCGACATATTTTCATTGGTTAGTTCCAAAAAATGCACACTTACCTATGCGGAACGGTAGCAGTTCTAGTCAGTAATTCAGCTTGCGCCTTCTGAAAGAGAGCTGTGCAATTTTTGTCTAAACTCTTTCCGAATTTTCCTTTACACAATTTCTGCATGTGTGTTTTTAGGGGGTCAAAAGTCTTTTTTTTTATAGTTTTCCTTGTAGGGAATAATATACCATTTTATACAGTAAATTTTACATGCTTTAAGAACTGTTTTTTGTAGAACTCATAGTTTTCGAAATCAGGGCCGGTGAAAGGCTAAGGCCCGTTTTCTCAATGTCTGGTTAAACTGCCAGTTAGCTATCCGGGAGACTAAATTTAACCTTAGCGCATGCAATACTCAAAATATGATAATACAGTCCACAGCGCAGCTAATGCAGTAGAAAG
The DNA here is from genome assembly GCA_964017055.1 of Chloromyia formosa. Classification (NCBI taxonomy): domain Eukaryota; kingdom Metazoa; phylum Arthropoda; class Insecta; order Diptera; family Stratiomyidae; genus Chloromyia; species Chloromyia formosa. The sequence continues at coordinate 25,281,204 of OZ024815.1, read as the reverse complement.
TCATCTGATTTTCTTGGTGGAATTCTTCTACCTGTTTAATTCTATTCTACGTCTTTGCCACCTCGCAGCCTTATTTTGCGGCTGAGTTGGTTTCAGATCCGTTTCCTTCAAATGAATATTCAGAACTCTGCTCCTTGTGACCAGTTTAATTGTCTCATTTGAATGTGCAAACGTAAAAAGTTCTAGCTGTCATAATCTCACCAGCCCGCATCAGCTGTTTGTAATTTTTGCCCGATAAATTCTTAACCGGAAGATGAGTGCCGTTTAGCGTTTATCTACAGAATAAGATTTTTACTAACTAGACATTGAGAAAGCGGCGCTAAGGTGAAACTGGCGGTCGCTTGGAGCACCGGCTTTGAAAGGGCGCCAAGAGGAAAGCCAAGCTTGAGCGTGAATTTCGTCAATTTAGACCTGAGTGTAATGTAATGCCAATTCGCGATTTATCGTATAGAAATCGAATTTGAACTATGAGAATCACTTATAGTTCAAATTTACACCCGTGAACGATCCTATTTCGAACCTTAACTCCCTTTAAAGCTCGCTCATGAAAGATAGCATTTCAGTAGATACGGCTCTACACTGTCTGCTCAGCCTTATTGAAAAATCTCTCGATCACAAGGAATTCACCACGGCTGTCTTCCTGGATATCGAGAGCGCGTTCAACAATGTAAGAGCCAGCGTGATTGTTGAGGCACTCTTGAGCCTACACGTCGGTGAGTCGCTCTGTAAACTTATAAATAAGCTGCTACTATCGGGGCTTATTCGCGCCACTCTGGGCACATCATCTATAAGTAGCCGCTTTTGCAGGGCGACTCTCTAAGGCGATAAATGGTCTCCACTTCTTTGGAATCTAATCGTCAATAAATTGCTTCTGGACCTAAAAAAGATGGGGTAAAATGTCACTGTCTATGCGGACAATGTTGCAATCGCCGTTTCTGGTAGATTTGCCACCACCCTCAGTGAGGTACTGAATGCCCTGTCCATATTAACCGATTAAGCAAACCACTGTGATGTTAGAGTTTACCCGGACAAGACACAGCTTGTGATTTTCCCCAGACGGCATACGCTCCGTCCTAACTTGACCGAAAAAAAACAGGCTTTTATGACAAGGCAAAATTCCTTGGTCTCATCCTAGATAGCCAACTAACCTGGAAACAACCAACCAATTTTCTGGAGCGGGTGAAAGGCCGCACATGTAGAAATGTCATTGGTAAAAACTGGGACCTGACGAAATGGTACATTGGATAGATATTGCTGTGGTGCGTCTTATACATACTGTATGGTATAAGTGCATGGTGGCCGGCACTCGGAGTAGCTGTCTACTGCTGGGGATGGTGCAAAGACTAGTTCCGTTGACTGTAACAGGGGCGTTTAGAACCACTCCTTCAGCCGGATGGGACTTGCGATTCAACTTGCTTCATCTGGATATTTTAGGCGTACAACTGGCGGCCAACACGGCTCTACGCATTCGGGAAACTGGTCAGTGGCGTGCATGGTTTGGTATTAATTTACTGTTCTGTCTTCTTGACTTTTGTAGCGTCCTCCAGGCAGAGGCTTTGGCGATTTGTGAGGCTCTGACCTGGCTGGGAAGTCCCGTGGTGACTGCCAGAGACATCACTATTTTCGCGACCAGTCAAGCTCCATTGCGTTCACCTGAATCGGTTTTTACTACATCCAAAACAACTGCGGATTGTCGCTCAGCCCCCGTGTCAATGGGCCGATTTTTCAACATTACACTTTCTTGGATAATGGGTCGCAGTGGCTATGTATTTAATAGCAAAGCGGATGAGCTTGCGCGTAAGGAAATAATCGGCACTGTGGCTGCGAATCGTGAAAGCCTCAAAATGCCTGTTGCTAGCATGTAAAATGGTAATGATAATGGTAAGTCCACTGCGGTCGACAGGGCCAATACAAGATGCGGCTCGGTAACAGATTTTCAATCTTGATGCAATTGTACCCAAAACCGTGTACGATGGCGCGTTGGAGTAGTTGACGCGCTGTAGATACTACGGCAAATTTGTAAAGTATATTTTGCTTCATAATAGAGGTGCTCCTATCAATATCCTTCAATTATGTTAGCAGTGGATTGACCGCACCTACCTATATAAGCAGTTACAGTTATCTCCTATCAGGTTCACTGAGTTCAACGATCTGGCCCTTTGCAAAAAAAAAGTTTGCCGACCCCTACACTAGACTGCTGCTGATGGCATTTTCAGTCCTTCGGCGAGGAAAAAGGACATTTTGGACAATAAGGAATGAATGGAAGGGCAAGATGGGTATCAAATGACTGGGGGTGTTGAGGCAAATGCACAAGACTACGGTTGATGGAATTTTGAGTTCATTGGCACTGGAAAAGGACATGTATGTATCTATTGCTCAATAGATATTGTATCTGTTGCTAAATAGGTTAATCGGGGTGATAAGGACCACATTTTTCAAAGAAAATCATAGACAACTTAAAAGCTAATGGATCAAAATTAAAATAGATTTACATGGGACGAGCCCATAGTTCCGATGAACATCATCGCTCTTTTTGTGTCGTTATCTGTACTAATATTTTTCTGAAACATTTACGTAAATAGACCCAATCGCTCGCATGCTTCATATATTGAAATCAAATTTAATATACGAGCACTGCAAGTACTTTCATACTCGTAAATACCATAAATCTCAGGTTAAAAAGACACCGATGTAGTTGATTTGACTAAACTTACATTTTGCTATTGTCCTCAAGCTGTTCCTCAAGAAATAATTGTCCATCGTACAAAATTTATATGTATAAGTAATCAAATCACATTCCAATAATATTTGCCAGGGAAACGGTTTCATGGTGCTCGTCGTTAGCGCTTTTAGCTCAGTTTAAGTACAGGATGGCTTTGCAACGGTCACGTCAATTACCGATCTAAATAAGCGTGTAAATCATACCATAAATAGGAGGCATCCAGGCTAACTGTGAGGTATCGCGATAGCAACCTCACATTATCACCTAAAACTACATGTGGCAGGGCAATTCAAGAGCGATGTGGTTTGGCGGATATAAACCTTTGGTGCAATCAGCCATCCAATCGAAACCATAAATAATCGAACAGAATGAGGCAACAGCAACAGGGAAGTAACATTGCGCCTCAACTCAACGTACTCCGCGAACCCATATATTATTTGAGGAGCACCTATCGGGCACTTACAGAGATTTTGCGCAAAAGTATTTTCGGGAAATTTAAAGATAAATGTGGTTGATATTACGGAGGAGCATATCGATAGAGTAGCAAATACAAACAGACCAACGCCACATACATATTCCACTTCATTAACGTCTTTTATTAAATTAAATTAAATTAAATTAAATTAACAAAACAATTATTCAGGAATAAAAAATAAATACATACATACATATAATTTTGGGGATTCCGAGCAAAGAGCCGGGATCTATTTTGTCAACCCTGCGGTAAACCTAAACGATGTGTTAGTGCAGTCACAGAATGTGTGATAGATAAATCAAAACGTCACCTTAAAAATTACCGCAAACCCATCGCGTAAAGTATTGAAAGAACTATTGCTTTTTAACCAATTGTACTCTTAGCCACTTACGCTACATTACTTGGTTGTAAGGCGTGAAGATTGGCCAGGAGTATCAACTCGAGAGACTCGAATTGGAGCTCAGATAACGTACCTTATATATTGACCCTAGTCGAATGCCGCAATGCCGGATTGTGTTTTTTGATTTCAAAATCGGATTTATTGCGGCCAATCCGGCAATCAATCAATCGTTGTATGAAGAAGACAAAATTAAAGGCGGTATCTACTATACCTATAAATTGCATGAGGTCATAAAATACGATGCGCACCGCAATTTAACTTACATTTCAGTCACTTTCAAAGAACAAAAATTCAAATAGAATTTTGACAAAAACTAATCTTAGTTTCAATAGAACATGTCAAGAAATTAAGGCTTAAAAATTTGCCAAAAAGGAAAAAAAGAAGAAGAAACTCTCGCGATCGGTTCTTTGTAATGCACGAATAATAAATAAGTCTGACTAGCAGTGGCGGATCTTTGGTAAAGGGGGGAGGGGGATTCCAATTTGAAATTTAATTCCCCCTTTTTTTTGTTCAACGGTAGTCAGACGTGAGGTATGTCAAATGCAAGGGATGCGAAGTTACATTCCTCATCATCATCGTGGCGCGACAGCCCGACGTCGGGCCTTGGCCGGGTTACTTTCCTAATTTGAAGTAATTACAATGGAGTGATGGGCTAACACATGTGAACATTTTCGTGCTACGGCCGGAGTTTGGCAATAAGATTTTGCAAATTTGGAAAACGCTACCTACTACCGGAAAACACTTCATTTCTTTGGACGGCACACGATCATCGCACATTGTTCGCGATTAGCGATTAACGGAGCACTATTTGTGTGTATCTTTTTCATAATCGCCCGCGATCGACGCTGAGTGATGTCTAGCAAAACAGACCTTACAGAAATGTCTGCAGAAACGGTAAATAAATGAAGCTGTATTTTGAGAGTCTATTCATATTAAATACCGCACAGGATGCTACGAATAGCAACTTCGCAGGGTTTTAATATGCTATGAAAAGTGATCTAAATTTTGAGAGAAAAAAATTCGATTAAAAATATAAAAGTCCTAATAATATTATTTCTTGGATGTAAATTGTTGGTCTCACTGTATTTACACAACTAATCCATTTTTTGTTATATTTTGGCAAATATGAGTTAGCATAACAACTACAAGAAAAGAATGCATCATCAAAATCGATTTCGCTCTAGCGAAATAAATTCCGCTGTTCGACACCAATCGTCACAGAAGACGGCCAGGTTTTGGTAGACGTCACAAACATATGTTGACGTTGACACTAAACATTTGTTTTATTACTTGACATTAGACATTTGAATTACGTTACATTACATAAAAATCTAGTTTTCCGTCAATACATGTAGGATTCGCAATCAGACGCATAGCTTGCCAAATATCAGATCGTCAAAGTTTCCGCTCTTGTTCGCAGTGTACTGCCGCTTTACCAAAAGCGGCCAATGTCGCGCTTTCATTCACGACAATTAATTTTGTTCATTTTAAAATGCGTTGACTGATATGGATCGTACGGCTGTTGTGGGGAATAGGGCGTTTGTCTTTTTGTTAGATTCTTCAAACAGTACATGCGGAGAAAAAACGTCATTCATATATGGATGGATACTAAAAAAACACAAGATTAATACGACCAATATAAGATCTGAAGCCAGGGGTTTGTCAGAGATCCCTAATATGAAATCGACGGTTCATGCCTTTCAACCTATGGAACAAATTTGGTTACTTATGCTCTCTGGCTAACGCTACTTTAACGACCTGTCAATCAAATTAATGTCGAAAAATTCTGCATTATTCGGAGTACAAGATTTTTTTCCTGGAAAAATATTCAGAATGCATAATCACTGACACTTTCATAAAACTTGATACTTTCTCGTTCTGATTAATTGCCCCGAAACACAGAACACTTTAAAATCAACCCCGGGTTGTCTCTCAGAAACTTCCATTTGGTACTTCCTGTCCAACTGTGGATGTCGGTAAATTATGAGAGTTAATCCATTCTGGCGGCCAAGGTACGACTACAATCGAAGGCTTTTGCCATTCAAGTCCCTGAATAATTTTCCTGCTAAATCTACGAAATCGTCTGAAAGAAGGTGCCCGGCAAACGAAACGTTTCCGTTCTGTGTACCAAGACGCCATAATGGTTTGAAACAATGTGCCTCTTTAGATGAGCCCGCCAAATTACAGAACGTTTTACCTGGTGAGTTATTAATTGATAAAAATAAATTTTATTGGAGCTCTGTCTTAATACGACCCAATCCGTTCCACCTTGGTCGCCAATTCTTCAGTTGAACCGGCAAAGCTTCGTAGACCTGGTTTACCGCGCAGTTAATCCCGGCGAAACAGTCAGATTAGTCAATATCACCAAGAGGCATATGAAAATGATATTGGCTCCAGAAACTTAAAAGTGTACAGGAGAGTATGGTAACAGGAAACCCAACCTACTCTAGTTCGAAAGGCAGTCTCTATTTCTACTACTACTATCTATCCTACGCAAGCAATATTCCTAGTTAGCTGGGCGACGCATAGTGGTTCGCGTCTTTGACCAATAGTGGGTATTAAATTGAGATGATTTCGCACTCCCCTTGCGTGGGCTACGCGAGCTCCGCGGCTTCAGTATACCGCCCTAGAACGCTCGATCTGTACGCCACACCGGTAAAACAGGTGAAATTGGAATACACCAAACTCCTTGCTGGTCAAAGACGCGAACCACTGTGCTTCGCCCAGTGAAGTAGGAATATTAAAAAAAATATGGGAACAATTCGTACGCCCATCAAAGGACCTGCCATCTCGACGCCTTTATACGTCTCTTAGTCAATGTACGTGTACGTGTATGTTGAATATTGATATTTTTTGGTCGCGCTAACGCCAAACTGCATATCCCTCTCGAAACATATGCATGTAAAAATACCCATATTAAGATGGATAAATTGGCAATTTAACAGTTGGTGCAACACTTTAACCTATGGGTATATTTTAAATCTAAATCGGTTGGTACTTATTCGAATATTAGCATTGAGATGTTGGCTAAATGCACCATTTTATGGGGCATTAATTTCATAGTCTGCGCCAACATATTGCTTTTCTGACGGATTGACGGCTTTCGTGGATGTGGAAATTAACCCTACAAGGGGGGCAATAGACCAGAGTTTGCCCGAGCAAATCCAGCAAGGTTCGAGTACATACATAATTTCATACAATGTATATGAAAGAATTCCGTGATGAGGGACAATTAATCTTTTTCGCCGGTTGTACCGTATTTATTGCGATACGTTTGCTAAGCATTAGTAGAACGTAAATCACACTCAAGAGAACTTCATGGTTTCATCAGGTGGAATTGGAGTTGATTGCCAGGTTGGATGCCTTAAGTACGAGTACATATGTATAAGTTGGGGCCAATTTTTATTTGGAAGGGTAAAATCAATCAGATTTTAAGATTGCTCTGAGTTTTAGCATTTTTGAGCATATTATAACAATGGAAAATCTTGTTATGTATTCATATAAAGTTTTAATTTAAAATTAAATAAAACAAGTTGTGTACAATATAGCTTTATTTTTTATTTAAAAAACACATGTTTATGGCGGTATCTCCTAAATTAGTCTGTTAAAAAATGTAGTAAAGCTTTTTTAAAACTAGAGTAAATTATCTATAATACAATTTGAGATTATAACAAAACTCCTAGCTGTAATACTTACCGAGATAGAGCTATTAAGGATTAAATTTGCTAAACCGACATTTTGGCGCTTTTGCAATCACACTAAAAGTCGACCGAATTGAAATACTCGTATATTGGTCACGATAGACTTGAAGTCCTCAACTTTGATTTTATCAGTTTTTCATTTGGAGCATCCATTTCAGAGATCTGTGAGCTCGAATATTGATAAAATGTGATTTTCGTAACCCTCAAAAATTATTATTTTATGATTTTCGATTTAGACTGTATAGGTACATATTGCTAAATCGTAATTCTTCTTTGAGCAGTGCATCGGAAAAATGCAATTCTCTTTAGTTTACATTCTATTAAATTTTTCGATCCGAGGCACCGTTTTGAAGTTATAAGAAAAATATTTAAAAAAAGGTTCAAATTTCTCGGATTTTCACCTGTCACAGATTAAGCTCACCTCATGTGGCTGTGCCAATAGTTTGCGTGTATTCTAGAATCTATAGAAGGGATTAACATTAATTCCAGATATTTCCCGATAATTTCCTTTAAGACCCGAATCGACGAATTTTACTGGCCTACCTTTGCAGCGGATAGGTAAAAAAACGGATAAATTTCATTGCCAGAGGAGATTGCATCCGTTCTCGACTGTATTCAACAATATACACGTGATAGATCAATATGACTACGTTCACTCCAATTGCTATCAAATAATGTGTCCTTTTGTTTAAACAGTGAACGGGTCCGATTTAATTTCAATTCAATTTTTTTCGTAAATATGCAAACAAAAATGTCGGTGTAAGATAATCGTGGCTCTAGTAACTTTTCACCCTCCCCCTCATCGAATCAACATAAATCACAATATCATCAACATTCTTGGTCTGCTTGGAACCCGCCTCTGAAATATGTAAACATATTGCCACTTCCCTTATTTACGATAACCAACCAAATGAACATGCCAGACTCCATATTTGGTTAGTCCTTATTTTGTCGCGTCTCATAGTCATAGTCGATGGCAACAAGGAGAAGCAGACAAGACCGGAAAACATCCGGACATAAAAATGCGCAACAATTTCATCAGTTTAATCCCTTAATAAAAATAAATTCAAATAATGCCTTGAAGGCTCTCTTGTTCCTGCTTCTTAAGGATTTGGCATTAACAAAATGGAAGGAGCACTACCAGCAGTTGGGGTTTGCGACCACACAACCCGACGACGCGATGCAGAGAAGACAACGAGTTTGTCGTAAACTTTTTTGCTCTTTTATTGAATGGTTCTGACTTCCATCATTTGGCTTATGTTGAAAATATGAAGAGATTTCGTGTCTTGCCAATTAAGAGAGTTTTGGAAAAGCATTGTAGAAAAGGTGGAATGATTAGCTTATACCAAAAGGTATTTTACTTATTTGATTGGGCGATTGTTCTTCTCCGTGTCTCACATTGAACAAGTTGACCAATTGTATGAATGCCTCTCAGTGTGGCGCAATCCTGCAGATGCCCGATCAAGGTGGCAACACTGTAGCAACATAACTTCGAAAATACAAACAGTATTGTGTTAAGACTCATATTTGCCGATGGCAATGTAACAGCGGCAACGGCAGTGGCAGGATTATCTGGAACAGCCACATAAACAGTCAACACGCTCCCATTTGTATCCTTCGAAACATATTAGCGGAGGAAACAGAAGCCGAGCAGATAATCATTGTGACTGGGTGGGTTTTGTATTCCACAGGAAAATTCTTAGCGCTGAAAATAAAGGAAAAGCATATTTCGCTCCGGGAAATGAGCCTTTATCAAATTTATCCTCACTTCATTATTTTGCGTTTTCGTTCATTCGCAGTAGCATATTGAACAGAGGGGGTCCTGAAGACCGAATAAGAAACAACGAACAAGGGAGCGTCTCGAACTAGGACATGCACTAAACTTGCTTGTGAAGGCTCGACAGTTGGTTGATTAGTATCGTTGAAACTTTGGAGTCGATACGCACTGGTATACACCAGGATAGGATATCATACCTGTACCGTATATAACGAAACCTGACAATTTCATTTCATAACTGGTTCTTACCTATCGTGTAAAGTGGTAATTCTCCGGATATTTCAAAGTCGCGTCGCCAGGAGATGTGCAACTTTCTAGGTGTAACAGAACTAGACGATACTCCGCGAAGTCTGTCCATTATTTTTCGTTTCAAGGACTTCAAGCTCCCCCTGATTTAGAATTCCAAACAGATTTCACTTGATTGTCGGGTATAAATTACATTACACTTAGACCAAGGGATGTCGTGGACATGAATAGCAACTGCAAATAAAACTGGTTGCGGCCACCAAGACATCATGGTGAGAAAGTTTAACTGCAAGAATGACTATAGAAGGGTGCAACATTGCGGAAAAGACAACCGGAAGAAATCCCCATTCGCAGGCCGACCGTCCGACCGGCAGATATGTTCTAATGGAAAAGTGGATAAAATGTCCTTCGGAACAGAAATTGCATTGGTATTCCGTGCACTTCCGTGAACATTATTCAATAAGAGATCTATTCTTTGTGAAATGAATTTATTATTGAATAAAGGAATATTTCATGGAATGGATGAACATTTCTGAGCGAAGGAAAAATTTAAGGCAATTGTATTGGATATGTATAATTCATTTTTGCGTAAAGAGTATAGTACAGGGTTTTCCGAAAAGAATGTCTGGACCTTGACAAGCTTCCAATGTGACAACATCAAATAGAAAAGCTTATTTATTTGGCATCATCAGGTCAATGCAACTACAATAGATATAATTTAATTTGGCAATAAATATATGTACATTTATACACATGAATTGAATACATCTGAATGAGTACCGAGACCGACTGATCACATCCGAATCCTAAATTGGAAATTAAGTAAATCATTTTTTAGGTTCTGACTACTTAAACAGTTACTATATTTGGAAGATCTCATGACGGAATATTACACTACTACTACTAATTGTCCTAACCCCTAGTGGGGCACAGCACGTCAACTATTTCCATGTGGGCTAGTTGACGTTTCGTTAGCATAGCCCCCAGTGGGGGTTGGAGAGCAAGGCGACTCATATAAAGCCCCTTAGTTTATCGCATACTAAGGTCCTAAGGGTTATATTGGTAGTTGGGACACAATTTTCTACACAAGAACGGTTGGAGCCTTTTCCGATGCTGCAAGTTAAGCAATTGTATGTTATTTGGTTAGTGCTGTAATTTTTATCACAGGCTATGGCCGATTTTCCTTGAAGCAACATACTTAGTTATATAACGAGGTAAAACGGATTAAATTGGCTAGTGCCTAGTGCAAAAACCACATCAGGCAAGTCACATTTCGAAATAAAGGCATCAAGAACTTTCAACATGCTTCTGACGAAAACAAATTGTTTGTTTTATCATCAGCTAATCCGATCCTTTGTTCACCTATTAATTCAGTGGTTTTCGTGTAATCGACCATTAGCAGTCCACTAGAAAATGGCATTTCGTAAAAGAGAAATAAAAATTTAGTTCAAATGGACTCCTGTCGTTTTTCAACCTTTGCCTAATTTTTTTCATTCTTATTGTTTTTTTTTACCCTTTCACTTTTTAATGAATATATTATTGAAATTCATTTTTCAATAAAACAAAAATAAATAACGCTTAAGCACATACGGATCCTTTCCCCCCTCACAAACATGTTTTCGTGGATTCATAATCGTGGCTCGACAGTCCGATGTTGGGTTTTGACCGTACGTATCGTCTTTCTTCGATTGTTGCAGTCAAGTAACTGCGTCCACCCATTTCGGGAACCCAGCAGATGTTCGGCGTCAGCATCGACTGAGCCTTGATCCGCTGATGGGTCCTTTCGTTTAGACAGCTGCAGCTGTTGTCCATTCGCTATACATGCCGTTCCGTTTAAAGTCGTTGATCCTTGACGAAAACATTTTTCCTGTATATTAGTGACTTCTGTCATATCAATGGTGGGCCTTACAAAGAAGCAGCGATTTTGTGCTTTAGCAGAAATGTAGAAACACATTTTCCGATCACTAAAAGGCTAAACATTTCTAGACTCAATCAACGAATGCAAATCAGACAACTGTATTGGAAAAAAATACGTAATAATTTTGAAATTAAAAATAAATAACCTGCGTAACAGTCCAATCTGAACCATGGCCTCGAGATGAGTTAGCATGATCTCATTTTCTAGATTGTGACGGTGTGTCTTGTGCAGATCGAGTTATGTATTTACCCATAAATGGGTGCTCATTTAACAGCTAAGTGGACCTATAATCCGACATGTAAATTTTCTTTTTCATCGAAAATTAGTACATTCAGTAGGAATCTAATCGGGGACCAGTGCATAGAAGGTGAACGTGCTAACCGCTGCGCCATCCGGACTACACTAATTTTGATACAATTTTAAATATTCTATGAAATGCTCGCCAAGTAGACCAGAAAAATTAAGCCAATTTGGGAGCTTGATAGGAAAAATTAGGTTGAGATTTAGAATTTTTTTTAATCCTTTCTATAGATACTGTAATCATGGAAAATGAGCTTACACGGTCGCAGAAGGTGAGCTTAACTTTTAGTAGGCGAAAACCTGTGAAATTTGAACCCTTTTTTTTTTAAATATTATCCTTATGACTTCTAAACGGTGCCTGCGATCGAAAAATTTTCTAGTATAAAATTAAAGTGTGTCGAATTCTGCTATTAATGCATTGCTCAAAGTCAAAATTTGGCTGGGTAATATAGTGAAGACCGACAGCAGAAAAACGACGCTTGGAAGAAAAATCACACTTTATCACTTTTCAAGTTCACAGATCTTTAGATTTTTGAAACGGATGCTCCAAATTGAAAAACCCATAGATAAAAGTTAATGAGAATTTAATTTCAAGTTTAACGTGGCCCATATTTTCCAATTCGAGCCTTTTGAGCCACAACCAATGACTAACTAGTTCTAAATATCCGTTTCCGACGGATCTGGATAACGATTCAACTCCAACTGAACTTTTCACTCTTGATGACATCTGGTTTTATATAGCTGAGCTCTGATTCCAGAATTATCTAGATGGCTCTGTTTTTGTCCGAAAGCTTTTCCGAGAAAATTAGCGTATCAGCGAGTTCTATTACGACTTGTGTTTAAGATGGTTCGAGCCTGTTCCATATGAGTGACATATCCCATGCATATTACAGTATTTTGAGTTTGGCAAAAATCGACGACATTGCTTTAATGAAAAGGCAATAACTCAAAAACTGCACCAGGTTAAATATTCTAGTAAAAACTGAATAGCAGCTAATATTCTATCCTAAAAGTAAAAAGTAACCCGTAAAAGTCAGATGCACTGCTTACTATATATATCTAAAAAAAAAAAAAGAGAGCCCATCAACATTTTGCTGGTTATCTTATTTTTCTCAAGTTTTACCTACTTATTATAGTAATTTTATTAGAAATAATAAATTTCTGTTTTGTTGTAAACAATTTATGTCAACTTTAAATAATCCTAATTTTTAAATTTCGGTTAATTGCAGCCCTTTAATAAAAAAAATATACTTGTGTAAACAACTTTTTTTTTTCAATAAATAATAATTTTGATTTCCAATCTATATGATTTCGACGGGCTATTTTCAATTTTTAGGGCAGGATATTAGCTGCGATTCAGTTTTTACTGCAATTTTTAACGTGGTGTAGTTATTCGAATTTTTATAATACTGATTGCATTAATTAGGGTGGCTTCGAATTTTTCGTATCTTGTATAAGTTGGCACAGTATTGAAAAATTCGAGTTCGCCCACCACTGCGGATGCCGCCACCATGTTGAGAAAGCGGCTAATTGTTTGATTTGCCCAGCTTCAACCTAGCAAAGCTTTTTTAACTTAAGTAATTTATCTAAGTAATTTATCTACAATTTGAGACTAAAACGAAACTTCTAGCTGCTATATTGTACTTACCGAGACAGAGCTCTTAAGGTAGAAATCACATTTTTGCATTTGTGCTCATAACTACATATTCAAAAATGGCCCGAATCGAAAAATTCTCACAACGTTAGACTTGAAATCAAATTATCTTGAACTTTTCCTTTTAAGTTTTTCGATTTGGACCATCCGTTTGAAAGATATGTGAGCTTGAAATGCGATATTGTCGGATTTTTCTCCAAAGCCTAAAAAATTTTCGTTTTTTTGGCTATCGATTTTGACTATACTACTGAACTGAATTTAAACTTTGAGCACTGCGTTGGACGCCCAATTAACGCTCTTTAAATTAAGTTTACTTTTTTTTCATTTTGAGGCACCGATTAGAAGTTATAAGGTCCCGAGTCTGAAGCGTATCTACCCTAGACTTGTGCAGACCTAGTGGTGACACCAAAGCTTTAAATATGCAACAGCCATATGCATTGAAATTGTATTTCCCATATGGTCGGTTTGAGCAAAAGTTAGCCGATGAAGCTACGATGAAAGAACATTTGTAGGGATGGTGGACGCCATTTTAGACGAGTGAGCCCTTTTTACCACAACTTTATTGGGGAGATAGAGTCGTGCTCATTTTCAAAATAAACTAACTAACCTACACCACAAATATTTGAGCAAAATTTCAAGCCGCTAGCTCCAGTCTATGGGAAGTTGCCACATGTTTGATATCATTTGTAGGGGAGGTAGGCGTCTTTTTGGCCCGATCATGCCCATTTGCAATCCCAACTAACTGGATTCTTTTAGAAATATTTGGCCAAAATTTCAATTTGTTTGATTTATTCTATCGAAAGTTATCGTCTATTCGAAGAATAATTTGTAGGGGAGGTAGGGGCTGCTTTTGTCGGATCTTGAATATTTTGAATACCAACTAACTAGATCTTACTATGAATATCTTACTAAATTTTCAACTCGCTGTTGTCATTCTATCGAAAATTATCGTAGGAATATTTCATTTTTGACATTAGTAGGGGAGGTAGGCGTTCCTTTGGTCTGATTATGCCCATCTTACTAAAACTAAAGCACCTTTTTTTTGCCAAAAATCAGATGTCTACGTATATTGGTTCAGGAGCTATAGACAAAAAACCTGAAAAGTAGAGTAGTACGGGGCTTTTTGTAAGAAAAGTATCGTTAGTTTCGAACTGATCAATTTTGTTTTTCCGGGAGAGTATAAAACTATCCTATCGAGCTATCTACCAAAGCAAGAAATTTTCATGTTTATTAAATCGGGAGTATCTATACTTAATACATTAAATTATTTTACATACATATGTAGGGGAGGTAGGCGTTCTCTTGACCGGATCATGCCTATTTACAATAACAACCAACTCGATCATACTGTGAACATTGGACCAAAATTTCAAGTCTCTAACTATAGTCTATCGAAAGTTATCGTGTAAACGGATAGATAGACAGATAGATGGACAGACACACACAGACAGGCATGGCTAATTAGAATCAAGAGAAGACCCTATTCCTTTATGTATGTACATCGCTATACTTCCGGAACCTCCTTTAAGGTGTTACATGTTTTCGTCGTGACAAAAACAATGTACCTTATACTGTATAAAATCTAGGGTATAAAAAAGGCTCAAAATTTCTGTTATTCGCCCACCAAAAGTGCGACCGTGCAAAGCTCTGTTTCCATATATTTAGTATCTATAGAAGGCATATTAAATTATTTCCAGATATTTCCCTAATTTTTCCTATAAAAATTTATTTTACTGGCCTAAAGGAGCACTTTTATCGATACATATATGTATAAGAGTGTACTCGTATCCGTACTATGAATGTTTTCTCTATCGCAAATGACGCCTTTCTAAAACAGGCCTAATAGGCAGTTAAACTGGTAAGCTCAGTGCATCAATTAACACTTGTTGCGTTGTTCCGTGTTCGAGGAGTTTTTAGCGACGATATCCTGCATACGCCATTAATCAACAATTACAATTAACTTTCTCACCTGAACGCACTTGTGCAACATCCTTCTTCGGGAATTTGTCCGCACCATGTCGCACCTCTTCACGAACAAGTACGTACGTACCTTAACACCATATCCTTTTGATTTTCGCATTACCGAAAACAAATCACATCCTCGCCTTCTGGAGGAAGATCGCAAGCGTTTTGTATAGAAGTGTGGTTTCGCAAATGTGTAGAGTATGTTAGTGCTCGTACGAGTACTATGTGGGAATTCAATGGGGTGTAATCCATTTGCTGGGTGCGCATTATTACCTCTGTTATGACTGTTATAAATTATATCTAATTGGGAGTGTACAATTTTACTCCGTTCCTGATGCTCGCTTCTGAGACGTATAATACCTGGCCATTATTATCCTCCATTCCGGCATGGAGCACTTAGTCGAGGAGGCATCGCAACACACTTTTGCAATGGCAATATTCTGTATGACTATAGCCCGGCAAAATGATAACAATAATAAAGTCTTCGAAGAGCATTTAGATTTCTGCTATTGATGAACTCCCGAGATAATGGAAGAATGGTTCACAGTTTCGTACATTATCCGCATGCAGAACATGTGTACAAAAGTCGAGTTTAAGGATGTTTTAATGCTGGTAATAATCATTAAGTCTCTACATGGCGACCATGTTTGTAAAATGAGATAACAAGAAACAACATTACAGATTGCGGTGATATGTTCATACGAATATGAGTCGACTTTACAAGGAACATGTTGTCGAAATTGCACAACTTGTTTTCGCTACTAATTGGAAAACAAAAGCAGTAGCACTAGGGGTTGACGATTACTCGATAATTCGCTAAGAGTTATCAGGAATAATGATATCCTGTTGTTAACAACACCAATGACATCTCCACATTTTTCTTCAAATTGTTTTTATTCTGGGTTTGAGAAATCGATTTTAAGTTTTTCAACAGGTGCGTTTACGATCTGGCACAACATTTCGGCCGACATATTGACCCAAGAAGTTGGTCGCGTAAAACGTTGGCGATGTTTCCCAACATGCTGCAGGTTACAAATGTCAATGCCGGCTTTTATGTTGTACGGAAAATAATGCTCAACTGCAATCGAAAAAGAAACGAAGCAAAATCGAGTGATAAAATAAAAGAAGTTTTGAATGTTGGCACGATTGTTCGTTGGCACCAGCAGTATATTACACTAAAAGTTTGCGTCCATGTGGAGTGCTTGCTCGCGGGGATTTTTTTAGTTTCCGGGGCCCGGGGTGCAAAAATCACTTTTCACTCGGATTTTTTGTCACTTATCACTCGCGTGACCCTAAGACTCTCATCATCATCATGGCACGACAGCCTGACGTCGGGCCTTGGCCGCCTGCATCGTTGTCCTCCAATTATCTCGGTCACGTGACCGCGTCCTCCAATCTTGGAAGCCCAGTAGTTGCGTGGCGTCCACATAAACTGAGCTCTCCCAACGAGATCTCGGTCGTCTCGCAGTCTCACTCCGTCGACTCGTTTTGCGTTTATTACACTCTTTGGCATGCGATCATCGTCCATTCGTTGTACATGCCCTGCCCATTGAAGTCGTTGTAGTTTGACGATTTTCGAAACTTCCAGCTCATCGTACAGTTCATACAACTCATGGTTGTACCGGATGCGCCATCCATCTCGATCGTAAACAGCCCCGAAAATTCGTCGCAGAACCTTACGTTCAAATGTGTCTAGCATGTTTCCGGAGGCTTTAGTTAGGGTCCATGCTTCGCAGCCATAGCATAGCACTGGTCGTATAATGGTTTTGTACACGCGGAGCTTCGTGTTTCTGTGCATATGCTTCGATTTCATTATGAGGAGAACCGAGAAAAAAGTCTTATTAGCTAACTGTATCCGTCGCTCGATTTCGTCAGTTTCGTTGGCGTCTCTTGACAAGTTGCAGCACGGGTATATGAAGTCGTTCACGAACTCGATGTTGAGGTCCCCCTACATTGACGCTGGATTCTGCAGTTCTCCTTGTCGTCGATTGCATCATTATTTTCGTTTTACCCTCATTGATACGTAGTCCAACTCCTTTCGCAGTGGTATCGAACGTATGCAGAAATACTACTACGTCGGCCAATCTTCGGGATAAGATGTTGATGTCGTGGGCGTACGCATGCTAATTGTATCGACTTGATGATGAGCCT
This sequence comes from Chloromyia formosa, assembly GCA_964017055.1. Lineage (NCBI taxonomy): Eukaryota > Metazoa > Arthropoda > Insecta > Diptera > Stratiomyidae > Chloromyia > Chloromyia formosa. The sequence goes on along the minus strand of OZ024815.1, from coordinate 25,263,895 downwards.
CTTGCTGTTGTCCATATTCATAGCCCGAATAGCGTCTTTCAGTGCTAGGTTGAAGAGCGTCGGTGCCAGTTCATCGCTCTGTTTCAAACCAGTGCGTGTTTCAAATAGACCAGTAAGTCTATTTTGAATCCTGACTTGCGAGACGGGGTTGGTCATCGTCATCTTTGTCAGTCGCACTAATTTGGTAGACCAAATTGCAGCATGGTGTTGTACAGTACTCCACGATCGATACTGTCGTATGCCTGCTTGAAGTCGACAAAGATTTTGTGTAGGTCGTTGTATTTCCAGCACTTCTATGGAGTATCAGTTTGACCGTAAAGAGCTGATCGGTTGTGGAGTGACCAGGTCTAAAACCGCTTTGATATTCGCCAATGATACGTTCTGCCTACGGTTTTATTCTATTTTCCAGAATTTTCGTCAAAATTTTATAGGACGTACAAACTAGTAATATGCCCCTGTAATTCTCACACCGCAGTTTATCTCCCTTTTTGTGAATTGGATAGATGATGCTTCTGCGTCCATCGTCTGGGATCTCCTCGTCCTCCCATACTAGCAGGAGTAATTGATGTTTGGCATTAGCTAGACCCGTTCCACCGAATTTTAGCAGTTCAGCTGGAATCTCGTCAGCACCCATACTTTATTTCGGTTTAAGTGACCGCAACGCGAACTCAACTTCCTCTACTGTCGAGGGATGTATGGGTTGGCCTAGATCAACAATATCGTCAAGAGCTTCTTGTGTGGGGATGTTAGAAGGTAGGTTCAGAAGTTCTTCAAAATAAGAGGCCCATCGTTTGTTAATACCATCGGTATCGCTGATGATGTTTCCATCCTTATCCTTACAAAGGCTAGTCCTGGGTTGGTAGCCGTTCGTAATTCTGTTTACTATTGTAGTTTTTACGCTTGTCTGGTGTTCCTATAAGCTAAGTTTTCGTTTATATTCAGCAACTGCTCGTCAAAATATTTACGTTTCTTACGTCTAATTATTCTATTCGATATTCGCCGTAGCTCGTCATATTCTCCTCTTCTGGCTCTGGTTCCTCGTTGAATCCATTCTCTGTGACATCTTTGATGGTACCCTTGAGTTCTTCCCATAACCCATGGACGCATGTGTTGCTGATCGACCGCAAACATTTTGGGAGGGCTGATTCTCGATTTGTGCACTGAGGAAATTTTACATCTGTAGGTCGTCTTCACCAAGTGATGATCTGAGTCGCAGTTTACTCCTTAATAAAAGCGGACATCCATCACACTAGATGCCCATCTCCTTGCAAATGAGGACGTGATCAATTTGGTTGACGGTATATGCGTCTGAAGATTTCCAGGTCTGCTTCTGAATGCGTCGATGCGGGAAACACGTAGAGCTTACGGCTAGATTCTATTGGCCGTTGTCGTTACATTCTTTATGGATACTATGGCCTCCAGAAGTCCGCCAACTTTCATTTCCGATTTTCGCGTTAAAGTCTCCTAGCAGCATTTTGACGTCGTTTGTTGGAAGATAGTCAAAGAGAGTCTCAAAGCGGGCGTAGAACTCGTCTTTTACTGCATTTTCTTTAACTTCAGTGGGGGCGTGCTGATTGATAAGCCAGAGATTGAAGAATCGAGTCTTAATGCGAATCACACTCAGCCGTTCATTTATGGATTTGAAGTCAGCAATGTGCGGCTTGAAGTGATTATTCACTATAAATGCTACTCCAAACTGCTTGCGGCCCGATGATTTGCCACTTGTTAAAATTGTTCGCTCTTGCTTGTCATTTATCTCGCTGCCAAGCCAATTTGTTTTCTGGACTGCAGTAATGCTCAGTTTTTACTTTTCGACCTGTTGAAGGAGCGCCTTCTCGGCCCGCGGTTTGTTCAGGGAGCGTACATTCCAGGATCCGAATAATCCTTTAGTCGTTTGCGTGGTCATCGTTATTGATCCGTCTAATCCGAGGATTTTGTTCCAGGTTTCTTGACATGGAGTGGTTTTTACAAGGACGAGTTGTCAGCACATCACTTAACCCCGTTCAGGGGATGGAAGATAGTTGCTTCAGATTGTTTAATAAACGTGCTGGAGTTCACAACTGTGCAGGTTCAACTACGCAAGTTATTCCATCCTATTAAACCTGAGACGCTTAGATGTTGGTCAGCCATTCAGGCTACAGCTATCTGCCTTTTTCCAAACTGTCTTATGGCTAAGACTTGGCCGTCAGCAGTTTGATACACTGCCGTTACCAGGGGGCGCCCGCGTGGAGGACTATGGGAAAGGTTTTATGCCCTCCCTAAGACACAAATTTGCAAAAAAAAAAAAATTTTAATTTTTTTTTTTTAATTTTCAATCTTAATTTTGTAATTTTTTTCCTTATTTTTTTTTTGCTCTTATGATTTATACTGGATGTTTGGTGTGTTTAAAACTGATCAAAACGCTGTTGTAAGTAGAGCGAGCGAAGCGAGCGTTCATGTTCGTGCGATACTGAGGGTTGCGATCCCTTAAGCGCGGAGCGAGCTGAGCCCATGCAAAGGGATTTGCGAGTATTTCAATTTTCAATGCGTGTAATATACCAAACATTCAGTATAAATTATGAAAAAGAAAATAAAGAATAAAAACTTAAAAAAAATTAAAAAATATTTTTTTTTCTGTAAATTCTTGACTTTTAGAGGGACGCGAGTGAAAAGTGACAAAAATCCGAATGAAAAGTGATTTCCCCAGGCGGGGCCACGGAAACTAAAAGATTACCGATAATTCCAATCCAATAACGAAAATTTTTCCCCATAGTTAGGCTAGACGTAGCCGCCACCTAAACTGGTGGAGGAGGAAATTAGCGAATTGGATTTAGCAATATTGTCAATTCAACCGATTATGAACATTCCTTAATACTGGTATGTAAAAGTACGTCTTTCTTTACTCGTATCGACTGTAGAATTTACCCCACAGATAAATTACTGGGGTGGAATGATGTAATTTAATGTTTGTGAATTGCGTACTCGCTATGCTAGCATACACCCGATAAATTCTCAAAAAACGCACCCACCGTTTGCTGTTCACCCTCAGTATATTTGATCATCCCTTCCTCGTAATTAGTATGTACGAGTACAATCAATCGTTTGGATTTGGACAGAATATTTTCACACAAGTCTGTTTTTTTTACGATTTTCCAACAGTGACTTTAAATCTACGTTTGTCTAGACAAGACCAGTTCATATTTTCCAATGGCAGCTTATAATGCATACACCCCCATCGTTTATTGCTGAATCGTCCCATATGAGCGGGTTTGTATCTGCGGGCAGTTTATTCTTTCCACATGGATGCCGATAACATCAATAGGTGTTGTATGATGTATGACAAAATGATAAAATAATCTCTGCGACGCGGAACTCTTGTTATATAGAGCCAGGAGGAAATTAATAATGTATGTACATGCTGCAGAATTTGCTCCTTTGCTTATACGACTACAAGGTGCAGAGAATTGTTTAGTACTGAACAGTTGGTAGCCCAGAATAGTATTTGATTTTGGTAAAAGTGCCTTTTGAATCAATGCTAAAAAATATAATGGACCATTGTCGAACAAAACAGAAAGGATTATGCTGAATTGAATGCAGCCTAAAAGCTCTGATAGGCAAGAACTATTTGTCAGTTGTTATACGAGTACCTACGATTACATTTCGTAATATGTAGATTTAATTTGATCTTGGAACATACGGAGTGCAGGTATACCTCCTAAAAAAGGGTTTCTCGAAACACTAAGCTGAGTACTACTCTCTGCTTCTCGTGCGAAATCGCATACAAAAACGATTACACGAAAAATTTTCGCTACTTCAGTACTAACATATTTCACACCAAACCGCGCATATAGAAAAAATTCTCACACCGTTGTGAGCAATTTCCATAAGAAAAATATTGTTTTGGATTTTATTTCGCGCGAAAACCGGTCATCACAATGATGATCATAGGCGCCGACTATGGGGGACAATTCATCTTTTGCTCCCTCAATCCAAACATTGCGAGCAACGTTCCCCCAATAATTCAGGCACAAATAGCGAAAAGTGATCCTCATTCGATTTCTTCGTTTCAATAATCAAACACTTCTTCAGCAATGACACATACGGAAGGAGCGTCTACAGATATATGGCCTATGAGGATTGTACCATTGAAATTTGTGCTTTAACAAGGTTTGATAGCTGTCAATCTACCGAGTCACGAGAACCCGTGTGACATTAGCCCGGAGCATAATAGTCATATTAAGTATTAAAACTCGTCGTTTAATTTGGTTATGATTCCTCAAGATGCTATCAAAATTTAATGGATCTTTTATGCCAACTATAAAGATCTTCAGATGTCAACATTTAAAATATTTGAATTTGAATTTAATTAAAATTGAACTCATTAGTCTTGTGTTATCATACAAAAAAAGCAGCATGGTTCCATCTACAAATGCTTGAAGAATTGACCTAGATTTTAATAGTTAATTCTTAAAAACAAACAACAAACGTCATCTCCACACATCGCTAATGATTTGCATGGTCGGAACCGTAAAACTCCAGACTTGACGAATGAATCGGTTCCAAATTGGTTCGCTTCAATCGTGAGACCATTTTGATTGACTGTATGAGACTATTCATTTGAGTCGATATCCAATATTTGCCTGCTTGCACACTTGCGTCCATTTAGACGCGAATCAAAATGGATCCGCTCCGAATGATTTCGATCCAAATTTCGTGGTCACACATTGCGGAGTAGATCCATCGCGAGCCAGACGTCATTTTAAAAGTGAAGTTTGATGACGAACTCAATTTTTCACTTGTCCGATTTAAGGTCACGCACCGTCAGTTGGATTAAAAAAGTTTGTATAAATACCTTAGCGGCCACCGACATGCAAAAACGATTTCATCATTGCTATTTAATAGTGACAAGCTGAAACATAAATCAAATTTGACTCCGTTCAGTTTGGACCCGCGCACAAGTGCCGTGGCAGTCCGGTGATCGCTCATGGATTTTGGGCGAGTCGAATATTCGAATTGGATCGCGGAGAATCGCGGAGCCATAAACTTAAACCTCACACACTGCGGATTTTGGTTCGAACCGAGATCAATTTGGCTTTTGGACGCAAGTCTGTGCCCATCTTAAGACGTGGATTTTTCTTTAGCTAGGGCTATTGAACCATTCTGTTCGTGGACCCATCATCAGTCAATTTTTTAAGTGCAACAGATACGTTTATTGTTATTTCCTCCAAGAATGAATCTGTTTATTGTGAGCATACTACTATGTATTTGCCCTAACCCTTAGACCTGCCATAGACAGTGCGATCCATCGTCAGATCGATCTGACGATGGATCGCCACAAAATATCTGACGATCGAAATTATATGGAACTGTCAAAAAAATCGTCAACGATAGTCACATACAATGTGCGATCGATCTGACGATCACGATATCGTCAGATCGATCTGACGACGGATTGCATCGTATATGTGGGCTATTAGTCAGTTAGTCATAGTGCGTCAACTATTTCCCTGTCGCTTAGTTGACGTTTTTTTTAGTATAAACCGGTTTCCGGCGATGCATGTTGCAAGCATGAACCTCCTGCTCATTTAGTCATGGCTTATTGTTACGCCCCACACCACAAGTGGAGGACAACACAAACATCCATTTCCATGACGCGGATGGGACTCGAACCCGTAACTGACCGGTAGCATGAGATATCAGACTGACGCCTCAACGCACTGAGCTGCCGGCCTCCTCAATTCACAAAAAGTTCACACAAGTCAAGTCAATCCGATTTGATATGGATTCTCCATATTAATTGTGCCTGGACACACGCTCCAAAGTCTCTGTTGCTAGGGGTCCAGAAGTTTTGGGGAAAGGGGGTCAAAGTTCTTTTTTTACAGTTTTTCTTGAATATTTCGGGCCGGTTTCTCCAGGTCATGTTTTTTTCTTTAATGCGTATTATTCGAAAATGTTCAAATCCAAAGAAATATACCGTTAGAAAGCCAACACATTGAGGCAACTTTTGTAAATTTGCAAATTTGTCAGTTGTAAGTACCGTTGTAAAAACATCATTTGAATTTTCGATGAAAAATCGATTTTGATAGTTTGAACAGTTGTATCTTTGAAGTAACGGTGAATTTCGAAACCGGGAAGTTTTATATGTTTTATATGAAATTTTATGCAGTTTCAGAAATTGAGGTCAAATCTCGGATTAAATGATTGGGAGAGTGGCAAATTTTGATTTTGTTGGAAAAGTCAGGCTTTTTGACACAATTTACAAAAAATGCTATAACTCCGTAAGGGTTTAAAATAGAGTGTCCATTTTAGTGTCAATTTTCCACAAATGATCGGTACTGTCTACCATTAAAGTATTTACCTTCTAAAGTGGGGCACCCTGCAAATGATTTTTACCTTTAAGTGGTTCATTTTGACTTGAAGTGTATTTTTGAACTTTTGAGGCTTGTATCATTTTTTGTGTACTGAGAAGAAAGAATAATTATAAAATATACTGAAATAAGAGACTTATATGTTGATACAATAAATTTACACAAAAACAATTTTAATCTGAATGGTTTTCAGTCATTTTTTAAGTAATTCTTTCTCTAAGATAAGGTGGTTCATTTTGACTGTGACTCACTGTAACTAAGAAAAAGAATCAGAGCTACAAAACAATTTGCATTAGGTCAGTTCCTTTAAGTACGTGATAACTCGGCTACTATTCGAAAGTACGAGTAAGAAAAAGGCATTTAGTGGCGTGCAGAGCTACTCAAGGAGTCTCTCTAATTGCCTTGACCCCTCCAGGGGCATGGGCGCATCAACATCTCTTGCATTTCTATGCCTTGTTAACGTTTCAATAGCATATTTACTGTTCGGGAGTACAGTTGCTAGCATGTACCTCATATTCACGCCGTCTTTATACTGACAAGCTCGGAGTACTGTGAGAGTTCTACTAGTAGTCACAGGCAGTTTTTGATCGTGCCGAGATTTGATCTCCGAGCTCTAGATTAGTATCGTAGAGCGGTGACCGAACGATCACGGCCACCGAGCGCGACAAGGAGTACTCAACGAGTACCCTGCGAATAAACCTCTCCAAATCTGAATCGATTGGGAAAGCGTATTGTTTTCGGTGGAAAACACCGATTTTCATCGTTTCATGAATTTGGTTGAACTTCAAGAGTATAAGTATAAAGAAGAGCTATCTTACTCCGTGTTTCTTTACTACGCATTCCTCTTACAATGCACCAATTATAATTTACTCTTAACAAATTCGATTTTGGTCAAATCAAATCTAGATCAATGCATACAATTTGCATATTTTAATTAACGCCCTGGGGACATGGTAGCTTGTCTTCATTCGCCTCGGGAGAATATTTCACTTTTAAAGTTACAATAGGACATTCGAAGGAAGAATAAAATAGAAAAAGTTCAAAAGTAGAGAGTCTTATTCTTTGCTCCCCCTCAGCTACCGTCATGGCTCAATTTTGCAACCGGAAAAATACCAATGAGACGGTCGTCAGCTACCCGCATAGACCTTAAATCCAATACATGTTTTCACCCTCGCTATTTCTACTAGATTAAATTAAGATAAGGATTACAAGATATCTTTCCGCAAACAAGTACTCATTGAAGCTGGTATGTAGATTTGATAATTGGTACGATGTGAGTTTAATAAACCCCCGGGGAGGCTTTTTAAGGAAGCATATAATAGCTGTGTTCCCCCTAATGTAGCATTTCCTTTAGAGGCATGTAAAATACAATAGGTATTTAGGAGTTTGTGGGGCGATGTTCGATATTCTCCTGTTAAGGATCTGTTCTAAATTGACATTAGAGTTTTTGCCACGAAGTCAGAAATGTATTTGCCAGGCAAATCTGGCATGGAAGATTCATTTCATTTTCAGATGTATTTTTATGATGTCATTAAAGTGTGGGTATATTACGTACCTGTGTCGTAAAAAACATGGTTTGTAAATAATATCAGACGAATGTTGGGGTTGCCCATCCCAGGATGGCAACACTGTTTTCATGCAGCACGCGAACTTTTTCGCGCATCAACGTCTGGGTGGATTAGATATGTAATTGATTTTATAATAAATTATTATTTAATATTTTGAAAGAACAGAAGATCAGGAGTAGCTCTGTACTGCAGGTCTGGTAAGACTGGATATGAATTCATTTAAAATGTGCAGAAATTATTGATTGATTGTTTTGTAGTTCTGCACGTCTGGGTAGATTTAATAGGTGAAGGAATTATTGATAGATTTTCTTGCTGGAAATTTTGGTTCGAATTTGCTGCAAGAAACTAGAAGCGAGTTTTTGTATCGTAGATTGTGAATGTGAAGTGAAAATTTGCAAAAAAAAAATTAATTTGAGTTGATAATTGAAGTTGTAATTAAATATCAATAAAGATTTTAACAAATGTATTTAAAATTGTTGCCCAACGCACAGGAACGGTACCCCGTAAATTTTGAAAACCATCTCAAATGATGGAACGACTCTTTCTGAAAGACTCCGTGAAAAGAGTCAGAGCTTATGTGCCGGCACATTAAAAACAGAGTGCCCATCATTTGTCTGGAAGTGCCACAGTAAGAGGAACGGCCGAAAAACTGCCGTCCGAGAAAACAGTAGAAATCGATTTTAAACGAAAAGAGTAAAATAGAGAAAATAAAAGTACATATTTTATATACATTTTTAAAGAATGAAATGGAGTGGAATCTATGTCGTAATGACTTAGTTTAGCTATCCACTTCCACAAAAATTATCAGCGTTAAGCCAACTCTTACACTGTCCCTGGTTTAGGCCACACGATGAATTGTACTCATCAGCTTTAATCACATTGGGGGAGCAGCTCGTGGTAGTGGATAGCTAAACTAAGGGTGCGGTTATGTTGTTGCTTCGACAAATGATAAGACCAGCCACCTTTTTAGTTGGGAGCTGCACGATAAATGTTAAGCGTTTAGCGTAGCAGAGAGCAGTTCTTATCATACGGCGGAAAAAAAGAGAGAGCAATGTGTTCTAACATAAATGCTCTATGCATCATTATCGGCGCTGCTTTCATGGTTTGTCGAAGCTCCAACATAAACGCGCTCCAAGTCATTACGACACAGATTCCACTTCACTACATTCTTAAAAAAGATAGTTATGCGCTTATGCGTAATTAATCAGAAAGATTTTCATTGGAAATTAATTCACACTAGTGTCGTACAATGCACACTATATGTACAAACTGTAGCCATTGTATCCAGGGGCATATTCCGATTTAGCTTGGAATACCAACCACCTGGTCTGGTCGAGCTACTTCCAGGATGTGATTGAGACAGCTCCTGATTAGTACAATCCATCATGTATAGGAAACCAGGGACAGTGTAAGAGTTGACTTAATGTTGATATGTGGCAGTGGAAAACTAAACTAAGTCATTAGTAGTTATGCGTGATTAATCAGAAAGATTTTCTATGGAATATAAACATAATTGTACTTTATTTTCACAAAAAAAAGGATCCATACTAACGGCTTACATTTATATTTGAGCCTGATTGCCAGATACAAAGTATCAAATTCCGATTAGCTCACTTACGAGCTAATTTTCTCATTTAAAATTTATACTCTTACGGTACTCAAATTTCATAATAACAATAGCCTACGAGTATATCACGAAAGTGTTCATTACACCGAACGTGACACTATCGCGACATAATGCTTATATTCACGCCATTCATTACGTACTCGTATTGTTTGGAAAACTAATTACATTCAATATCGTGGAGGCCATCGTACGTTGACGGTTTAGTTTCCCACAACCTCATTCAACGTCTATACAGTTTTCTTCCCAAACACTTAAATATTCCCTGTAAATTGCTTCATTCTTGTACTACTTTGTAAGCTTTTATGCTTCTCTCTCGCCGGAATTCTGAATGAAAGTCAACAATTAACACATTACTCAAAACGAGTCTGCCTATGGGAGGCATAGTTTGATAATTGATCTGTACCGAGCTGTTGTGCATAACAAATTAGGAAAATGAGGAAAGTTCCAAAAATTAGTAACCGTCATAAACAGAAATTGGGGCTTTGAATTCTACGAGTAACTCTAAATGAAGGATGATATTATGACAGAACTACAGTCAACGATACTGTTGGAAATAATTCTGTTCCGCTTTAAAAAGAAAGGGGCAAAAAGAGCCTGACTGATTATACCATACCTTAGACTTTATAAGGCTACGGTATACTGTTTTTGCCAAAACGAAAATATGTAACATTGAGCGCACGTTGATCACGTGAATCTTTCCTAGAATGACACTCCTCAGTTTGACAAAGACTCGGCGGTTTACGTTTCACCAATTGTGTAAACTCTTGTGTATTTAAACGAGCAATTGTGAAGATAAAGAAGGTGGGTCGTGGGTCGTATTGGAACAACAAGCACTGCGACCTTGAGGTCTATTGAGCAATTGTGTAAGAAATGTGTGCTAATATATGTCTTATACTGTCCAGTCGTTTGTTTCGTCGCTCATTTCTTGCCTAATTATCTGTTGTAAAGGACGACAATCAACCCAATTTTGATGCGATGATGCTCGAGTATTTGTTAAATTAACGGAGTGTCATTCTAGCAAAATTCAATCCGTTTGACATAAAATACGCGAACACGATAAACATGCGCTCAGCCCAAAGAAGGTTCCGTAGGTATCCCAATGTATAGATAGAAATGATCAGGGTCACCTCTTGAATCGATTCAGCCATGTCTGTCTGTCCGTTCGCACGATAACTTTTGACAGAATGAAGCTGGCGACTTAAAAGTTTTATCAAATGTTTGTACATAGTAGGATTTTATCTATTCAATGTTCTTGCAATGTGCAAGTGCGAATTGTTTCAGTGAAAATTGGAATTCTTGTGACACTTGGTTTCATTCTGTACACCAACTTAGTATGCGTCTGTAGCTTAGCTCTGTAACGTACCGGACATTTTTTGCTAATTGAAACACGGTCATTTGCGGTTCAAGCCCCGCAACGGAATCAAATATTTTTTGTTCCCAAATTCCCTCTGTTCTAATTCCTCCAAGCTTAGTGATTCGGTATGGATAGAAGCACTCATCAGGTCTTGCATCTATACTCAATTGCGCTAACCCTTTGTGGGGCATAGCGCGCCAACTGTTCCATGTGGCCCAGTTGACGTTTCGTTGGCATAAATTGGTTTCAGAGAATGCAGTAGCCAGCATACACCTCCTGCACATCCATGGCCACGAACGTCGTCGTGGACGGGATTCGATACTCGAACCCGAAACGCCGGTAGTGAAACATGAGACTGATGCCTCAACACACTGCGCTACCGGTCGCAAAACGTCAACAAGGCATAGTAATGACGGAGATGTTGACGCGCCCATACCTATGGAGGGGTTAAAACAACTAACAATATGGAAAAAAGCGCTTGAACTATTTCTGTAGATTTATCAGTGATTCCCAAAAGCAAAGCTGAGACTAGAATGACTCTTGAGCTGAATTTATTAATTATACATTTTACTTTCAAAAGTTGTATAATACTATGACCCACTAGGAGCTAGAGCTTAGAGCAAATAGTAATGCTGTCTTTTCAAGGACACGAGCTATCTCAGATTCAAACCCTGTACGACCTTCATCATAATGGTCCCCCCACACGATCGCGCATAATCACGACCATAAAGTTCACAGAACGTAAATTCTCCTCATTTGCACCGTTCTATGAAATTGATGGTTCGATCTAAATTCGGTCGTGGTCATGTGCGATCGTATGTGGGGATCATAATTATAACCGTTAGGGGCTAATAAGATTTTCGGCCACCGACTCATTAAAAAACCGATTCACTAAAAAACCAACCGACTTGTTGAAAATCGACCGGCTGCGATGAGTTATAAACCGACGCATTAAAAAACCGATTCACCAAAAAACCGAACGAGTACTCGAAAACCGACTTGTTAGATTAGATTAGATTAGATATAAGATTCGAGCTACTTTCCCAGCAGGAAGGCACTGCGACCATAAAGATCTATTGTGCCGTAGCTCATTAATCCAAAAGACCGTCCACCCTTCTAATAAAGGGCAGTAAGTCTTTAGCAGGAATCAACCTGAATTCTGCAGTGCTGATAGTAGCCTGCCCGAGGAGTGACATCCTAAAACGCGCGATGGCGGGACATTCGCACAAGATGTGCTTGGTCGTTTCCACGTCCGACTTGTTAAAAACCGACCGGTTTTTTGGGGAATCGGTCTTTTAATGAGTCGCTTTTTAACTTGAGCCTTTCGGTTTTTAGGAAGTCGGTTTTCGAGTACTCGAGTGCTCGGTCGGTTTTTTGGTGAATCGGTTTTTAATGAGTCGGTTTTTAACCCGGTTTTTTAACAATGAGCCGGTTTTTGTAAGGATCCGGTTTACCGCTAGGAAAGCTGGTTTTCATAAAAACCTAAAACTGGTCTTGAAATCTTAGGACCGAACAGGTCTAAGCACAGCAGCCTTTGTATCTAACTTAGCCTTGGTTGAAGCTTACGTTCATCATTGCATGATTCTCTTCAATAAGGAATACGTCCGTGCTTTCAATATACGCATGCCTTTTAAGGACGAAAAGTTGAATAAGCCGGGCCGAATTCGGTTTCAATATCCGCCACTGCATGCATTCTAATTTGACTTGACAAGTGAGCGACGCTGCTGCTTCCGTTGCGATTGCTTCTGCCGGCAATGTAATTTCCGATAATCAGTATGCAAAGTTTGATCAAGAACTGTCAGGTGGTGTATTATTTCAAAGAATGTCAAATTAACCAAATTACTGATCATTTTGCACAGTAGACCACATAGAGCTCTCCATGCCGATTCATGGGCCAATATTGCGGTCGCACTTTGATGGCATAAAGTATAGGTTAACAATCTTTATTCTATGGTAATGTTGCCTTTGGTTACTTTTTCTACTAGAAAATATAATTCATGTTATCATTGCACGCACTCTCGATCTCGTTGTGTTGTGGGCTTAGTTCACTGCATCGTGCGGCATCCTCACATATTCGGACCATGTAATGCCGCACCGAAGTGATAACAAGTGCATCTTCGAAATTAAGACATTTTGAAGGAACAGAACAGACGACGACGCTTTACTTAATGTCTGTGGCGTTATCGGAAAGATGTGAGAATGGCGCTTCGTGGCATGAGATAAAGACGCGTGAAGGCGATGCCGTAAGCCACAAAATTGGTTGGACGGAAAGGCGCCTGTTTTATAGTTTTATAGTCTTGAAATGTGATTAGCGTATGTTAAAGGGTCTTACATTAGGGATTACAAAAAGAAAAGTTGTCTCTATTAGGCGTTCCTTATTTATCATATTCACGTGAACGTTTCTCAAGACGTTCTTAGAGTATTAGATAAAAGCCTTTAGAGGCTGGGCGGCTGGACCAGACGATTAATCTGTTGGACCATGTATGAGTACGATTTAAGCGAAGGCAATTTACTTTGTATTTTTTTAGTACTTATATTAATTATTAGACCATTAAAGAAAATTTTTATAAACAAACTCGTGTGTCGTATGCTATACACCAAGGGTTTCCAAACAATGGGTAAAATTTTCACAACACAAATTAAAAGAAACCTTTGAAGAGAGAGAATCAGAGGAAATGAAAAAGAGCGAGAGAAACGAAGTAATTCGGCACAAGTGAGGAAGTAGGAAGGGGGATGGAAATTTGACATCTCTTGTGCTTCTATATGGACCGGGCGGGTGTTCCGCGGCAGAGAGACAGACTGCAATGTTATTGTTCCAATACGAGAAGTAAGAGAGGGGATGACATCTCACGTGCTTCCTGTGCTTTTATATAGACTGCGCGGGTGTTGCGCAGTGGAGGGCGTGTATCTCTCTAGGCGTGTTTTTTTGTACTGCGGTACAGGTTAATTCGGCGCTATCCGGGTTAACTTACACACATTACACAAACAACATACCCTAGTTGTTTGTGTAATGTGTGTAAGTTAACCCGGATAGCCCCCAATTAACCTTTACCGCAGTACAAAAAAACACGCCTTCTGTTTACTTTTTACGACTGGAATTGCTTCAAATAGTTTAGTGTTGAGTATATGCGGATTGCTCCTCCATAGATATTCTCTATGAAAGAAATATTCATCGCAATCTCTCCATTATCGTGGACTCTGATACATTACACTGTTATGCTTCGTTTACACGTGAACGTGCCAAACACGGAACATTGAAAAATTGCATTGAAAAGCACCAACAACAAAAATTTACCTTTCTGTTCTTAGATGGCCAACATGAATTCACGAGCATTTGACTCGTTCCCATCCGTTTCCATCTCTTGTGGGAACGACTCAAATGCTCGTGAACTCATGTTGGCCCTGTAAGAACAGAAAGGTTGGGGAGCTGTCTCTTACTACAGACCGATACCTAAGATATCAGTGGACTAAAATTCCCGCCGAACTCGTACCAAATGATATTGATTCCAAAATATCAGAAAATTTTTGGGCCTCGGGATGCGTATTCTAGCACCATAATACCCCTATTCACACATCGCGATCACTAAAAACTTGGATCGAAGTCAAAAATGTTGATTTGATGATATGGCCCCGTACTCCCCACACTTAAACATTATGGAAAACGTTGGGGAATGGCTGACGCGAAGAGTTTACGAAAATAGCAGGCAATTCGAAGACAAAAATCAGCTGACCGAGGCAATCAGAGTCGCATGGGATGAAGTTTCTTAAAATTATCTCAAGTCATTGAATGATTCTGTCTGACCGAATTTTTGAATGAATTTTAAATAAAGGAAGAAGTACACATTACTGGAAAAAAAATAAATCGAATACAGTTTTTTGCATTTTTTTTTTTTTGAGTAAAATCAGAGTTTCTCCAGTGTCCTTATTCAAGTGACACAATTTTCAATGTCAAATTTAACTATTAACACTTTTCGTGGAACACAAAAAGAAAAACACACTTTCATAGGAAAGTGAGTAACAGATCCAAATGCTTACAAAAATACTGTTTGCTGGAAAGAATCTTATATTCAAAAGAAATTTGCAGAACTTTCGTCGCGGTCTGAATGGAAATCACCATACTGTAAATGTGCACTAGCATGCAATGGATCCGCACGTATGTTGAACTCAGTGTTTGCACGCGTTCGTCCCATTGATGCACAAGGCCCTATGCTCAACATAAACGAACAATGTTGTACCCTTTTGCTTACTTACAACTAACTTCCAAGTGAATCTGCATGCTGGCTTGTTTACAGTGGAAATGTCTATGGAAACATTTACAGTATGATGGAAAAATTAGGTGCCATTCATTCCATACCTAGTGTACATTGGAGCTCATTCAATATACGTGATAATAATTGAAATGAAACTGTTTGATTTTAAAACTAGCATTCTTTTCGTTTCGTAGTCCGGATGGCGCAACGATTAGCACGTTCACCTTCTATGCACTGGGCCCCGGTTCGATTCCACTGAATGCAGTAGTCTTAGATAAAAAAAGGGTTTAGGTGTCGGACTGCTCACTCAGCTGTTAAATGAGTACTTATTTGGGGTAAATAACTCGGTTGAGCGAGTTGCTGATCACAAACCTTTGCACAAAACACAGCGTCACGATCTACTATAGTAAATGAGATGATGCTAACTTATCTCGAGACCTTGGTCCAAAATTGGACTGTTGTGCCAGCAATTTATTTTTTTCGTTAGAGAAGCTGATTACCTTCGAATATTTTGCAAGAACTTTGTTTATTTTTTAATAAATACATGTGTAAAGTACACACATGTTATGTTACTATGTAATTGTTTTTCCAATGTTGATTCCAAATAGAATTTACATACTCACGTAGGAACAGAAAAGTCACACGGTACACCAATTTTCGGTAGAACCGTCAATTCTTTTTTACTACATACTATAAAACGTAGCTAGTTTCGCACGTTCGTGCGGTTAGAATGCAGTTGGATCTCTGTAGAACGATCAATTGCATTTGAAACTGCAACTTCTCAACATGAATAGAACAGGTTGTCATTGTCACTATCGTCATTCCTCAACTATCCAAGCATGTCTAAAGCAGCCCATCCACTATCCGTTTAATTGACGATATTCCTGCCGGAAAACTGATGAATAGCTCACAGTCCAGTGCTGGATTTACGAGTACCTTGGGCAAGGCACTGCTAAAAAGACCCATTGATGTTTTGGAATTGATTATGATCATACCTTATAGTACCACATCGTTTTTTACTGGGTGTCCCTTAAAATGCTATCGCGCTAAAACTTTGCAAAAAGCGCAGTCTATATGTGGGAACAACCGGAATGCAAGTATTACATTACATAGCTGCAATAGAAACGAACGGTCCAAAAGTAAGTTTTTGTGAGAAAATCTTAATAATTTTAACTTTACTGTACTTTACAAAATTTCATTTTCATCAATGTCATTTACAACTAAAGCACAGTCTCAAATTTGGTTGAAATCGGCTTATTTTTCATTTACCTCCTATAGGAACAGTAAAATCGAAAAAAGGTTATATGAAATGCAGAATGGATTGAAATTGGCGCACACAGTCTCGAATACACGAATTTTCGAGAAATCTTAAGCAAAAATATTATCAATTTTTTTGATCTTAACTCTCAGGGTGCGCGGTCACATACACGCCAACTAATTGGCCAACATCTAATGCCTGCCACAGACAATGGGCCATGACTGGCAATTGGAAGCCATTGTCATCGTTTATCTACGCGTATACCATAGTGGTTACTGGCGTACTTGCGTTTGGCAGAAAATTGCTTTGAAAGCCATTACGAGTCAATTGCTTCCAACCATCATCGCCGCAAACCGTCCATTAAACCAGGACCGCGATGCGAGCGAGAGGCCAAGTGAGCCATCCGCCAACCATTCCATCCTTATCGCCTCATTTTTTTTAATCCCCGTTTTTACCTCCCCTGTTTGTGTTGTCTTCCCCAGACCTATGAATTTTTGTTAATACTTAAAGGACAGGGGCAACGAGCGGCGAGTACGCCGCCCACGTCTCTTGAACTGAGCTACAGCAAGCATAGGCCGCTGTTTAGCTCGTTGGGGGGGCCTTTTTCTTCGCCAGATGGCACGCCCCGACCTTTACGAGCATTATGCTACCGTAGGCTCCGTCCCCACGGGCATCTTCGGATGCCCACCAAAACGTTCACTACATACTTGGCGCCCAAGGTGGGGCCCATTTCTGGTAAAGAACAGCACTAAAAAGGACCTCATCGGGTTTATTTTAGTCCTTCCACCAATTTGCATCCCCACAAGCACATTAAGGCTACTTGCTCTAAGCATTAGGATTTTCCCACTTTACTTCACGTATTTTTCTTTCAATTAGCTGTGCCTTCCTCTGTAGCACACCCATTTTTCCTATAGAGTTGATTATCCTTTTAGAGTCAGTTCAACAAGGCAATCCTGGTGTTGTGTTTGCTTTTGTGGTTTCGCCACGTACCTAAGGCCTCCATAAATGCTTTGAATTGCCGGCATTAGCGTCTTCGGGGTCCGGACATAGCGCGAAGGAACCCTGGGTACCTTTGTGTTGCCAGGATTGTCACTTCCACTAATAGTTTTATGACCATTATTGCATTTGTTTCTATTATTGAGATGCTCAACCGTTTTCAGAGATCATGATGGAATTATTGCAAGGAATGCAGTGTTGCGCCTCTGCTTTCCTCGTGATTCTGTGAACTCTGTTGATCAACTGAATAATGGGGAAATGTAGTATTTTTTTTATTTAGTTTCTGCTATTTTTCTAATCTACAGTGGTTCCCGGCTAGCTCAGAAGTCCAGTTCATTTTTTTTCTTTTTGCAGCACACTCTGTCCTCAGCTTCTACTTCTTTGCAGACCTCGAAGTAAAAGCTGACCTGTAATGAACAATATTCCGGTCTGGTTGTGCTATTTCCAACGGCAGATCGATGGCAGCACCTGATGAGTAATGACTTGTCGATAGTACGAAACCGGAGGCCAAGGGGCCCACTACACCCGGGCCCCGATGCGAGCGAGAGGGCAAGTGAGCCATCCGTCAACCATTCCATCCTTATCGCTTCATTTTTTTTTAATTCCCCATTTTTACCTCCCCTGTTTGTGTTGTCTTCCTAGGCCTACGAATTTTTGTTAATACGTGAAGGACAGGGGCAAAGACCGGCGAAACCTCCGTCCACGTCTTCCAAAATGGGCTACATCAAGCATAGGCTGCTGCTTAGCTCGTTTCGGGCTTTCTTCTTCGCCAGATGGCACGGCCCGACCTTTACGGTCATTATGCTACCTTAGGCTCCGTCCCCAGGGGCATGTTCGGATGCCCACCAAACCGTCCATTACGGAAGCACAAAACGATTTTCGAGGAAAATGACATGGAAATGCCATGTTGCATGTAATGTTGTAGTTGGATTGTAGTAAAGCGAATCCAATTACCCCGCTGTTCTTCGCAGGTGCTCACATTATTTGCAGATGGGCGCTTGGTCAACTAATTTGCGCGTATGTGACCGCACCATTAGGCGGTGGTTTCGATTCACAGTGTTTAGCGTGTACGCGAGTACTAGCGTGTACATAACTTAATCCAAATGCGTTTGTATGATTACAGTTCAATATTTTTGCTCGCTCGTGTATTAGTGTAAATTAATAATACTTACACACGATTGTACACGCTAGTACTCGCGTACACAACTCGCTGTGAACCGAAACCACCGCGTTAAGCTGCTGTTGGACTTTTTTTTGTTATTACAACCAGTATTTATTTAATACCAAGCTAGTTAATTAAAATACAATAGCTTCACATTCACAGACATTATTCAGCATTACATTATTAATACATTATTTCTGTGCAATTCGATACAGCAGTATAATATGAACATTCATCCGACGTCATCTAATAAAATGATTCGATTTTTGTATCGTTAGTTTATATGTCGGTTTTTTCCTGTATAAATATTGTGAGTTAAGCTGGAAGTCAATGGGCACCTTTAGAACAGCTGATCATCACCGGTGCATAACTTCGGCTGCAGCCGCTTCGGTTGGTCAATCAGCCTAGCGGGTTGCCCACTACTACACGAAGATACGGTACGGGTGTATCTACTGCTAGGCAGGTATTAAATTATGGTTTTCCACTTTGCGCATATAAATTCTATTCGACCATTTAAAATGTGTATATATGCGCAATCAAATGCACTATCAGTCAAATATAGTCAACGAGCTTAGGGGCCTCGTTGGCCAAATTTCCGCATTCCCCTAGCCTGGAAAGTAGAGTTTAGTTTTATTTTAATCAGAATATTTTATATCATTAGATTGGATAAAGCGTCATTCGTACCCATTGAATGAACATTTTTACGTGTCAGCATTAGCTTATGACAGGCGGACAGTTGTGGAGGATGACAATCGACTTAGCCTACAAATTAAACAAAGAGTTTCATACAGGCTGGTATTTCAAGGCCTGGATTGCTTGTATAAAGTCTCTAGTTGTTTGACACTTTTGGTCAAGCGAGCTCTTTTTTGGTAACCTTAGAAACCATCCGGATGAACGTCGACGGATATCCACCCAACCGTCCATTATACTCGTATTACTGTGCTGCGCTGGCGTCAGCATATGACTACCCTAACTTCGTTGTTCGAGCATAATATGATCGCAGTTTGTTTCTTTTTTTTTATTTGCGCTTTCAAAAACTTGAATTGCTCTAGAACTGAACATGCACTAGATGCAAACAGATTGAAGCTGATGGAATTGCGGAAATGTCTTGCCAGGAATTATTTATCAGTTCAAATTTTTCGCTAGTGCACACCTCCAGCTCCATATCACTTACATGCTGCATCTATTTTGAACAGTACGCTCTTCGCTGAATCGCGAATGCAACTTGGCCGCGTGTCTAACCAATTTTTTGTCTAACAGCAAATGCATTTGCATGTACATATAACAGATAGAACCGAACAGATTACGGGCGAAACTCGAATCCGAAAAAGCCAACATATTTTCTGAGTGACGTGAACTCGATAAATGTGTCATCGTGAAATGTAATGCACTATTCCTGCTTTACAAGCGTCCAGAAAAAATAGTTTAATGTTTACAGGCTTTTACCTTGTACTCGTATGGATTTGTATGCTACAATTAGATTAAGCCCGTATGATAGATTGTTGCAGATTGTATAGTACGAGTAATAGGACTTGGCCCTGTGTCAGTCTCATTTCCATTTGACCATTGCATTGCGTGATTGGGAATATGAACATGTCCAAGTGTCGTGGCGTGGTAGCCGTACAAGCCTTAAAATGGATCGAATGGTATCCTCTCCAGAGTTCATTGATTACGTAAACTTTGCGATCATGTACTCGGGTAATGGTGTCGTACATTCAATAAATCCCACGATATTCTAAGATACATAATCGTAAACGATAATGTTGCGATTGTACGACAGGCATAATCCCCAGGTTCAGGTAGAACCTTTGCAAGTTCTTATTAAATTATATGATGACATGGACTCGGTGTTTCGTTGTTAATTAGGGACGACAAAAATGGTTGGATATCCCATGGTCACAGATTACAGTTCGTACAGTTTTTATATGCATGCAGCAGTAACAGCGGCATGGAAGTCAAATCGTAAGTTATCAATTCGAGCATCTTTCCTAACATCTCAGACTGAATTTAAGATCGTTTATGTACCTGGATAGCGAACGAGCAGATATGGAAGTTGCCGTTTCGCAAAAGGAAACTGTTTAACCTTTGTTCAGCAAAATTATTATTGCAGCAAGAGGAAGGTTGTAGAAGTTATTATGTTCATGTTTAATGTCTTGTTTTTGTCCCCTGCAATTTATTTGACTACCAAGCAAATACTAGTCACCTTTCTTTGCTAACAGAATGGAACAACTTGCTTAGATTACGTTGTCTCCGA
The DNA here is from genome assembly GCA_964017055.1 of Chloromyia formosa. Taxonomy (NCBI): domain Eukaryota; kingdom Metazoa; phylum Arthropoda; class Insecta; order Diptera; family Stratiomyidae; genus Chloromyia; species Chloromyia formosa. Next base: position 25,243,079 of record OZ024815.1, on the reverse strand, counting down.
TAATTCTGGGTGGACAGGTTGAAATATTCTGAGTTCACTGCAAACAATACTGTTTAAGCAGATCCATACAGTTTATTTAAAGAAATAATAAATGAAGTGTGTGTTTTTTGTAATTGCATGGAATAAAATAAAATTAAAGCGCGTATAAATATTTTAGATTATATTAACGCTAAGAACAAATTCAATTCAATTGACAATTAGAAAGGTGAACAATGAACCAAGGTAACATTTCCTTTTTCCCTAAGTTCTCCTTCCACTACTATGTTCTGTTATGCATCGTTTCTTTGTCGTTATTCTCTGCTGTTATGTTCTGTTCACCAGAGGCGCCGACAGTTAGAAAATATTTGGGGGCACAATAACTTTTCATACATTTTTAAATGGCTATGGAATTGTCATGTTGTGTGTTTTTTTTATGATGGTATCTTCACAATAAACTGGGCCATTCTTGAAATAACAATTAACGTAACTCTTGCACTTTAAAAAAATTACAGAACAGAACGGCCCAATAGCCCTAGATAAGAAAGTCGACGTTTTAAAGCGGTGATATCGATACGAATGTGTATAGTCGGATACAGCCAATCACAATAGTCCTTTGAAGAGAGAGTATATGAGGAAATGAAAAAGAGCGAAAGAAACGAAGCAATTCGGCACAAGTGAGGAAGTAGGAAGGGGGATGGAAATTTGACATCTCTTTTGCTCTATATGGACCGGGCGGGTGTTCCGCGGCAGAGAGACAGAACAGACTGGAATGTTATTGTTCCAATTGGAAAAGTAGGAGAGGGGATGACATCTTACGTGCTTCCTGTGCTTTTATATAGACTGCGCGGGTGTTGCGCAGTGGAGGGCGTGTGTCTCTCTGTTTACTTTTTACGACTGGAATTGCTTTAAATAGTTTAGTGTTGAGTATATGCGGATTGCTCCTCCATAGGTATTCTCTATGCAATAGTCTCACGATTGAGGGGAACCAATTTAGAACCAATTCTTCGTCATGTCTCAAGTTGTACGGTCCCGACAAAATCATCAGCGTTGTATGGAAATGGCGTTTGTTGTTCGGTTTTAAGAATGATGCCAATTTTTCAAGCATTTATAACTAAAACCATAATACTTTTCCACATACCCCGGGGCCCGGGAGATTGACGGCTGTCAAGCATTGTTAAAGGTGCGTTACTTTTAGGGACACGATCGCCGCACATTATTCGCGACTAGCGATCAAACCATAGAGCACGTGCCCTTTGATCGTCGCCTGCGATCGACGCAGAATGGTGCCTAGTAAAACGGACCTTAAAGCACAGGATTGAATGATACAATCCTCATAGGCCATATATACATATATCCGTAGAAGCTCCTTCCTTCTCTATTTGTCATATCTAAATACGTGTTTGATTGTTTGAACGAAGGAGTCCAGTGAAGATTGCTTTTCTTGCGAAACGATATTTGTGCCTGAAATACTGGACGGACGTTGCCCCCCCCCCCCCCCAACATTTGGATTGAGGGGGGCAAAACGTGCCTTGCCCCCGATGGTCGGCGCATATGCTGTTCAAAAAAAAAAAAAAAAATACGGCTACTATGCATCGGCTAAAGATGCTGAATTGCATGGATTAAAAAATAACAAACATATAGCAATATGGCAGAAAAACTAAAAATCCTAAAAAAATATCCACATTGTCAATTATATAAAATGAAAGATGATGCTACGCGAAAGACGGTCGTTTGGGGTTCAAGCCACTCAGCGGGACAAATAGTTTTATTCTCAAATTGCCTCTATTTACTTTCTCCAAGCCTAGTCGTTTCGTAGCGATAGAAGCACTCATCAGGTGTGAGACGACCGTGAAAGTGTGGGAATTCTGTAAGTGTAAGCGGTGAAGGCGTGATTTTTACTTAAAAACTCGACCGTGAAGATCTAGATGGTGTGAAACGCCCTATTAACTCACTATATGGGATGGAGAGAGAATGAAAAGCGGAGATATTTGTCCCCTGGAAATTTTACTATATGTATTCAATGTCTGCAATGCGCGATTGCGAATTATTTTTCAGTGAAATTGAAATATTTGTGAGTAGACGGTGTGCAGAGTGAAACGAAACTCTGCACACCGTCTACTCCACGGTCGAGTTTTAAATTGACAATCACGCCTTCGCGGCTTCTACTAACAGAATTCACATACTTTCGTATTCGTCTTGCACACGGTTAGCTGCAAAAATGCAAGACCTGATAAGTGCTTCTATCTAGAGAACCTTGACATTCTTCATCGAACCAATCGCTTTGATTTGTATCCGATTACCGTCTCTTTAACGTCCTCAATAATGTCCTCCAGTTCTTCCCACTGTTTCGCTACCCTTTGTCGCTGAAGTAATTTAGCATCGGTCATAGTTTTCCCGTAAGGGCGGACCGCAGATGTGCCTTACTAAATTTTCTCGACTATAAAGATTTTGGGAGGACTGAATCTCGATTGATACAGTGAAGATATTCTGCATCGATAGGATGTCTTTACCAGGCGATGGTTTGAGTCGCAGTTTGCTCCTCAACATGATCTAACGTTCATATAATACGCACATCTTTCGTCAATGAGGAGGTGGTCGATCTGTTTAAGAATGCGTCAATCACGGAAGCATATTGAGCTTACTACAAAGGTTCTGATGTTAGCGAAATTTATTGGAAGTTGGCCATTTTCATTGCTTTAATCAGGGAGACGCTACCCGCCTGTGGGTCCACGATACCATAGCTTATTTCAAACTGCCAAGTAATTTAGTTTCCTGGACTGCGGTGATTCTTAATTCGTACCTTTTGACATGTTCCAGGAGGGCCTTGACATCTTCAGGTTTGTACAGAGCGCACATTCCAGAAGACAAAATAATCGTTTGCGTGGTCGCTGCCGTTGGTCCGTCCAATCCGAGACTTTTCCCAGATCTCTTGACGTGAAGTAGTTTTAAAATGAATGGGTTATAGGGTCATAGCGAATGCCCAGCCTTTTCAAGGTGGCCTCGGTGATGGTTGCTTCAGATTGTGTCTAGCATACAAGAGTACACACAACTATGTTGCAGGTCTACGTAATTCATGCCACCCTACTAACCTGAGAGTCTTAAGTGTAACAAATCAGGCTACAAGTTTCTGTTGCGTCAATCAAATTTTTTACTTTAACAGAACGTGTTTAAAATAAATAACTGGCGCAACAGTCCAATTAGGAGGCCTCGAGATGAGTTAGCATCATCTCATTTACTAGATCGTGACGGTGTGTTTTGTGTAGAGGTGTGTGATCAGCAACACGCCCAATAAAACGTGTTTAGTTTCGGTGTATTATCGTCGCCGGTCCAGAGGCGCATACGAGGATTACTATGGAAGAGTTTTCTTTTGCTCCCCTCCAAATAAGCTTTATTAAAATAATAAGTTGCTTTTGTTTGAAAACATTGAAAGACGACTTAAAGAAAAACAACAGGCTGTATTACATGTTACGTATTTTTAAAAGGTATGAATCATTCACATTAACTCTGAACATTTCTTAAGCTAAGGCGGCCATTACACTATAAAAGTTCTTTTACAAATATCTCTTATGAACGATATTTTAAAAGACCTTTTATAGTGTAATAGCCGCCTAAGTAAAGATTGGTGATATGAACGTTGCTTGTTTCAAGTACTTTTCTGACAAGCTCGCGCACCTTTCCCCTCAGGCGGCTAATATGCCCATTAAAGTTCCTTTGAAATTGCGTTCATAAAAGATATTTGTAAAAGAACTTTTATAGTGTAATAGCCGCCCAAGAGAGTGTTTCTTTAATGTCCGAATTGATAACTAAATGATTGTACAAATGGACATGTCTCCGAATGTCTCATTCATAATGAAGAAAGGGCTTCCACCCAAGAATGTGGCATCTGGCCAGTAAATCTTATATCAACAATTATCTTTTCTTTTCTCGCCTTTTTCACTTTTCAACTGCATACGTATGAGTATATATGAAGATCTCGGACGTGCTATCTAAACACAGAGGCTAAGAGCCGCTTTATGAAGAAATTATCGAACAAATGGCATTCAAATTTGGTGACCCATTAAAATGAAAAATTTACACCTTTTGCTGGGTGTTGTAGGTGAGTGAATTTATGATTGCGATAGGAGGCGCCTTCGGCACTGGTGCGACGATAATGTCGCATTTTGTACCCATTTACATTTAAGCGGATTAAGATGGTATAACAGTCTTGACTAGACTCGTGCTAAGTTCCAATTCGCCGATATTTTAAAGTGTTAAATCGAGGTAATTTCAAGATATTTTTGTTTGAATTCAAGTACATAACTCATGAAAAGCTCTAGATATAATTGGCGCGAGATTGAGATAATCGTATAATTTGTGAGTGGCTTGGCAGTAAAATGGAATATTTATTTACGGCTTTAGTGTCCTGCTTTGGTCTTAGCCTCAATGGAACATTTTATATATACATACCCTTTGTATGTTTATACACACTGAAAAAGAGTTATTAATGGGTGGTTATTCAGATAGGGAGTTCTGGTTGAGTGTAAAGAAAACGAGTGGGACAGATATTAGATAGCTGGAAATAGGATAATACGTATTGATATTGTAATGCGTTCTGTGCCGCGATTACAAAGCAAACACATGTATTAGAAAAAGTATTAATATTTAAATACATGCACACTTTCTGTAGAGATCGTAGAAAAAAAATGTATCTAACCTGTTTGAAAATCGAAAAGTAATGAATTTTGTCCAAAAACTCATCGTAGTTCTACGGATTGTGATGAATCTATTTTTAAGATGGAACTTTCAGCCTCTTTGCATGTCAATCGGTTTGCCCACAGCTCCATATGTAACGAAAAACCTACAAGTGACTCATCTAGTAAATATTAATCAAGTATTAATAGCCTAACAAATTTTGTAAGGGAATTTTGTGACAGAAACTTCTCCCAAACTACTGAACCGATTTTAATGATTTTTACACCATTAGAAATAAATAAATAAATATTGCGAGCTTTCGTAGACTTGATCCTGTTGAGGAAAAAGAAACTGTGCCAGGAAAATTTTTGCGGTTCAGTTCATATGTATATCCGCTGCGGCATTCAGTTCGGTCCATGTATACATACTCATATAATTAAACATAGTGCCATAAAGGAAGGTTGTGGAAGCCTTAGCGACTGTTTTACTGGTGATCGCTCTGTGGCTTCTGTTCATGTATTTCACAAACCTGGTGCCACTTTTCTGGTGGTTACTCTGTGTGAAGAAACAAAGGCGTTTGGAGCTTCGGTTCGGTTCGATTCTATAAATATGGTATAGGGTTACCAACCCTTTGGCAGGTCTGACTCGGAGATACGTTGAAAGAGAGTCAAAAAATGAAATTCTGTGTACGTATCCACAAAGTAGATTACCGTTTCCAGTGACGTCGCTACGATTTTGTTTGTTTAGAGGAAAGAGTGGGGAGGTTGCTGATAAGGGCGGCTCTACGCTACTCACAGTATACATGGCACATCACTTGGTGTTAACTTCATGTTGAATGAGTGATGGGTGACGAGTGTTGACAGCCGTCAAAGGGGGAGTTGCGTATCACCAGCCAACAAAATCTGCTGGGTTTTTGACGATTTTCTTGTCGTACCGACGGGAGAAATTAAGAAAGTAACTGACACGTGGCTGATCCCTTGCAAGTGTGACCAATTAATGTGTTGTATCGATTTGCACTTTTGTTTATTGATGCCAAAGATGCGCTTAAATGCTGAATATTTTGGAAATTGGCACAGGTCGGAGTAAAATGACATTCGTTCGGAGAAAAATATCGGTTCGTAGTTTTCGGATCTTGCAGTTATCCGCAGGTGCGTTAAAATCATTTTTTAACTGAAAATCGCAGCCTTTCATTGTCAGGCCTAGAACTTTTCACCCTACCCTCGTATATAGTTGGCCAATTCCGATGTGTTGTTTTGAATGATTCAACGACCAATGAGAGTTCACGCGGAGCACTTTTTTTTATTTTGTTACTTAGTGGTGTTTAGTCCTTGTTTTGTACAGCTTCCCTGTCTCCGAACGGCCGTACGGATCATTGGGTGAGATTTTTTCTTCTTTTAATATCCGTATCGTCTTTTTTTCTTAAATTTGAAGATTTTGTTTGGTTTATTAGTTTTGCATTGGTTTTCTTTCGTTGTGTCTTTCCTCTAATAGTACAATCCATCATTTCTGCCTAGTATAATCATAGAAAAATCAATAAATATGATGTTTTCCTTTAGGGAGTACTCCCCCATCCCTTCCAGGTTGGTTGTGAGATAAGGTAAAGGTACCCAGCTTCATCCTTTGTTCTGTTTGTCTATCCCAAGGCACATGGTATCATATATGTTACATGTAAGATGACTGGGACAAAAATCCCGCCGACATTTCCCGAACTGAGCTGAAACAAGAATGTGCCCCTGCTCAGCTTGTTGTGGAGCGTTTGCTTCTAGCGCCGCCGGACTTTTACGGTCACTTTGCCAAACTTCCTACTCCTTACAAAAAATCAAAAGCAAACGTCGTTTCAGCTGATTTGGTGCTTCTTATAACAAGTCTATCTTTTATTCATGCTGCGTCCGTCTTCCACTTTCCGCGAAAAGAACCAATTCTTTAGAGTGATTTGATTCTAGTATCACATAGCTTTTTAAAAAAAAAGTGCGTCTCAATAATTAGATCACTACGAATCCCTATTAACGTTAGTTCCTTTGCGTGCATAAAAAAATGATTTGATAAAATCCTTCCGATTCAGTGGCAGCCGTAACAATCTTGGCGCTCTTTCCCGCAGAATCAGAAACTATGTTATGTAAAGAATATAAGCTGGAAATAAAGAATTGAAATTGAAAATAGGAAACGCTGGTAACATTTCAGCATATTCCGGCTGGAAATGTCTGTAGTTCTTAAAATCGTCTGTCGTCTTCATTTTTAGAAAAGCACCATCAAAATAGGTAATATAATATAATATATGTATGTAATATATTTTATATATATATTTTTTTTAACCATGAACCGTTTTTTTTTCGAGTGAACGTAATTCCCGGCTCTTTTCTAAAGGAACTTTTTTTTTCAACCAGTTTTTTCCTCGTTTTTAAGCGTTTTTTTTTTTATCCTGGTTTTATGAGTACGTACTACAAAGACAAACCAATACTAAACACACTTAAAACCAAGAACTCAAAAAACCGGGAGAAACAGTACTGGAAAAATCAGGAGAAAACAGTACTCATGAAGGGGATAATATAAAAATCCGGGAAAAGACGGTAAACCACGCAACCGGCTCATGGTGTAGGAAACCTGTACTAGAAAAACCGAGAGAAAACCAGTACTAAAAACCAGTACTTGGCTATATTGGTGCCGGTACCAAACCGATGAGCCGCTTTTACCAACAACCCTAAAAACTATTGCACCGATACTGTGAGACGTCTCTCGCCCTAATTCAGAAACCACGAACTGAGTAACGACATAAATATTATTAATAACCAACACCCAAAATCTTAATCCGATTGCCATCTCCCAGCGAACGAATTATGCAGAGTATCCAGAAAAGCTTCATCGTTTAACACCAGATAATCGATGATGCACCCCAATGTGCTATATACGGTAACGACGACGCGACGGGATGATTTTAATATCTGAGACCCCAAATTTTAATGACGGCCTCAGATACTAAAGTCGCGACCAATTTGGTTCCTTATAAATTATTTCAATGTTAAAATACGCTTGAAGTCCAAACGATATAAACGATGTACTGGAATGTAAATGGGAATATTTTTTTTTTCAAATATGAATGATCATGTCTGAATTGACCTTATATTTATTTACATATGTACGAGTATTTATAGAATATTTATATTTACATATTAGTTTGTTTGAAAAAATGTTCAACAATGTACGAAGGGGTTAATTTAGTTTCCAATTCAATTACATACTGGTATTTTAAAATTGAGCTCGCTTTAACAAATATTACTGCAAATTAAAAATTCCATCATCCTTAACTTTAAATACATAAACATTTCCCTACCCACCGTAAATGTAATATTGTTATTCATCTCAATTTCCTATTAGCTGGCAGATAAAACGGTATCTATTCGTTGAAGATCCAATAGAATCAATTGATATAGAGACTATGAAGTGCACCTACGAAAAACCATTCTAGGTACTTGAGGGAATCATCCAAAGCAATTCTTCGATCCATTCAAATAGGAAGAGGTCCCATACTGCACAAATTATCGAACCATTGCAATGTCATAAGACTTAAACTGCGAGGTCGTCGAGGTTATTTTCTTCAGTAGCACAACTGAGCCTGGCAATCAGTAGAATCGCTGCATCACAACTACAAAACCAACTCAACAAAGAAACTGACTTCCTGACTAATTCAGAAACACACAACCAAATGAATCGATTGAATCCGTGGCTTGCTATGGATTTTCAGCAAAATAGAAATGGATCCGATCACGAGCACGCTGTTTTATGTAAATTAATCAAATGGTAATAAAAATCCACCACAATTGCCATATTATTATAATTGTTAATCGATTCTCCCGTACGTACACAATTGGGAAAAGGGTTTTACGACCTCATTGGGGCTTAACCTTAGAGATCAGCCCACTTCCATTGTATGACGACGTATCGTATTATAAAAAGAAAACTTCACAAACTTAGAATTACATTCGCGGATTAAAGCCTGTCATGAGCAATGCAAAAATTATTTTTCCATTGTCTTGCAACATTGCACCATTGTATTTCCATGTTTCACTCAGAACGTTAAATGCAACAATGGTATTCATGTCGTATGGTGCAATGAGTGAATGAATAGTATGTTTGGAACATACCTACAGCATGGATCCGTGCCACAGGGTTACCATTGAGATGGAATTTTTGGAAAGCATTGCATTATTATAGGTGCGTTCTTTTGCGAATCTTAACCTATACAGATCCGAGAAATAATATGCTCTAAAACAAAAACATGAAACTATTGGCAGGTTCTTTTGTACTCCACTCGAGGATAATTTGGGTTAACAACACGCAATTACGACAATACGTTTACCTGAATTAACGTAGATAGCTCTACGGGCTAATAAACCTGCACTCGATGGATATGCCAAGAGATGGCGCTTGCATAGCTAAATAACAAATTTATTCAAAATTCGAAATTTTTGTAGTTTAATTTAATTAATTATTTAGTTGACATATTGTAGAAATTTTTCTGGAAATGATCCATATTTTTAATCTTGCTAGCAGCGTAAAAAATATTGAAAAACTAAATTAACGCCGAGGGGTCCATTACACTTTGACACTTAACCGAGTAATTAACCCGCACCATTTGTTTGATTTTTTTTTTCAACCCATTTATCTTTTACTGGAGCACAAAAAATACGCCTTATGTATACGGCTTAAGGTTTAGACCTGGTAATTTATCTAGGGCACATCCTGACCTTGATAAAACATAAAGCTTGGCTACCATCTAGCGATTGCGCCTCGAAGTTCATTCGTTCCAGTCTGTTTTCGCCTCATTCCACTGCAATTGGATTCTACATTTCTCTGATTGGAAAAATGGTTTTCGTTGAAGTATATGGAAATTATTCGGAATCAATTATTTTCTTAGTTTCTTTTATCATAGAAGCAGTTGACAAATTTAATGCTTGGTCTTGATAAAATAGAAGAAAGGTTATTTTTAATTTTTTTTCAAACATCGGGACTAGACAATCACCTCTAATCCAAACCTTATCTAAAACAAAATCCATTCCATACAAAATTAGTTAGTTAAATGGCCCAAAACAATAGTCGCATTTAGATTTAGAGCAGAGCAGAACGTATACTAGAACAACAAAGAAACGATACAGAACACATCCAGAACAAGAAATGTTGAAAGTGTGCACCATATTAATTGCCTTGATCCCTCCAGGAGCACGGGCGCGTCAACATCTTTAGCATTTCTATGCCTTGTTGCCAGCAGCAGCAGTAAGGTTTTGTGTATTGAGTAAATGTGCTTTCTTACACCTAACTCGCACATGGCAAATTTTCTGGACAAAAAACCTAAGGTTTGTACGAAAATTTTTTCCACACATTTTTGTACAAAAATCAATGCGATTTAAAACTTTGTCAGTGGCTTAGAAATTCGCTTGACTATAAACCCCTCAAAACAGCACACAGACAGAATGAATGAGTGCAGTTGCCCTCATTGCGGAACTTATTTCGCCAAAAGGTGAAATGATCGGTAAAAATTTTAACTTTTTTTTCCGCAAACATTTTCAAAGCCATTTGAAAATTTTAGAGGTTGCAAATTTAGCGGTGGGAAATTTGAGGAATTCCAATAGCTGTGAATGGCTAACGCACAAGGCTCCAATTCATTTTCCAGTATTTGCAAGTAAACTGCAGCTGCTACTTTTGAGCTGGGGAAGCATATTCCATCACCATCGTACCTGGAAAAAAAGTCCCCATACCATAAACCCTTCAGGTTTCGAAAGGAATATTCGCAGACATTCACCGCTGAGCGTTTCTCGAGGTTTCCGCCACACGCATATTCATCGGTCGCCAACATGTTGTTTAAATGTGGACACCCAAATAAAGATGGCAATGTTCCCAATCTTCTGAGTTCATATCAAATGCTCCTGGGCCTATTTCAAACATTTTAGCCTGATTTTATTAACGGAAAGTCTGGCTTATGGACTAGTTCCAACGCACGTAAGCCAACTTTTACAAGCTTTTTTCTCAACAAACTTGATGAGATTTGCAACACGTTGCTAGAACTAGATGGTTTCTAACGTCAGATGAAGTTTTCAACCAGTTCGGATGGCTTTGTACTCGTAATGGTAAGAAGCGATCAAAAAAGAGGTTACTTTTTTCCTGTTCGTTTGAAGCCTTTCTTACGATCATCATCATCATCATCGTGGCGCGACAGCCCGACGTCGGGCCTTGGCCGCCTGGATCATTGTCCTCCAATTATCTCGGTCACGTGACCGCGTCCTCCAATTTTGGGAGCCCAGCAGCTGCGCGGCGTCCACACCTACTGAGCTCTCCCAACGAGATTTCGGTCGTCCTCGCAGTCTCGCTCCGTCGACTCGTTCGACTCGTTCTGCTCGTTCGTTCTTACGATCGGTCTGACCCATTTCCCGAAACTCCGGAAAGTCTGGCTTATGGACTAGTTCCAACGCACGTAAGCCAACTTTTACAAGCTTTTTTCTCAACAAACTTGATGAGATTTGCAACACGTTGCTAAAACTAGATGGTTTCTAACGTCAGATGAAGTTTTCAACCAGTTCGGATGGCTTTGTACTCGTAATGGTAAGAAGCGATCTACAATAAAAAGAGGTTACTTTTTTCCTGTTCGTTTGAAGCCTTTCTTACGATCGGTCTGACCCATTTCCCGAAACTCTTCGAGGATCATTGCGCATTACACTGAGGAGCATCCAGTCTTTCACTTCTTTCGTAAATATTGTTGTTCGATTGTCTGGCGCTAAATCCAAAATATGGCTTTTGTTTTCCACAGTAACTTTTTCCTAATTTTTCACCCAAACTGCACTTTCTGCTTATTACGCTTTTATCACCGACTAAGTGAACTTCTTTTACTATTTCTAGACAAGATCACATCATTTATTCTAACCTGAGCGTGAGCCAATAAAACACCTTAACTTAAACTGCTTCGAAGAATTTTTGCGAAAAAGTGAATAAAATAGTTTGAGCCACTTTTTTCTTCCAGCACTATGTACATATATGTACATTCATCGCTGGCAACACTTTCTATCTATGAGGAAATTGCAAAACCCATCCTAAGGTGACAAGTGACTTCGGCACAGTTAGAGGTCTAATTTCATTCAACTTTTCGTCAAACAATGGGATCATCCATTCGCTTCGCTGATGGGAAATTCAACAGTAAAATGATAACATCCATATGGAGTGTTGTAGCGCATTCTGATCGTTTTATTAGCCAAATTCAGATAAGAGTAGCTTTTTTTCTGGATCATCTAGATCCGAGATCATTTCTGATTATCGTGCTTTTGCTTTGGTAATTTAGTTCCCATTCGTAATGGAGAAATGGTCGAAAAGCAACTAATGACCACATTGTCTTGATAAAACTGGGAGTTTTTATTAGCCATTCATTTCTTTGAAATATTGTGAGATATTAATTTGTAATTGGCTTTGCTCCGTTTGGATTTTATTTTTGGCGCCATTGCTCGTTTTGACACAATAATTAAGCGGTGATCGTTTCAATTTGCGTGAGGAACAAAAACGATTTAACCATTTCTTTTAGGAGTTTGCACCAGGTCAGCAACATTAGCATCGATCACCGCCATCTTGATACTCGTACTACAGACCAAATTGTTGCGAAATAATACCTTTAAGCACTAAAGATTACACAAAGATTGGCTATGTGTGTATTTGTCACCGCCAAAATATTGTATATGCTACAGCCCGCACACGAATGCAATTATACTGATTAAAATCAGTGCCGGTCAAAGTCTAACTTAAGGTGCAGGCGAAGAAATTTTTTCATCGGGTATAGGCAAGTGGGGTTTCATATCAAAGGGCACAATTAGCACATTCCATTTCTGCTAATATTTTTAGGGTTTTGTATAAAAACAAAACCCTTATGAAATCGGTCATGCGTCCGTCTGTCCGTCTGTCTGTCTGTCTGTCTGTCTGTCTGTCCATGAAATATCTCACAAACCGCTGAACATACATGCATAAAATTTGGTTGAAATATGTAGAAATACTATAATTCTCTGGAGAAAGCGATGCGTCGTAATAGGTTAACTTTAAGGGGGGGTCCCCATAGAGGGGAAATGAAGGTCGAAATTTTTTTTTCGTTTGGTATAGGCAAGTGGGGTATCGTAAGAAAGGTACCGTCGAGTACATTCCATTTTTGGAATTTTTTTCAAATTTTAAGAAAGGAGAAAAGAGGGAGAGGGGAAAATATGTTGTCCGAGTTTGTCCCCCCCCCTTGCATTTCGAGACCGCTATAGCTAGACATATGAAAATTTACAGAAAAGCGGCATTTTACTAGCATAGAAAACTAAAAATAATAGAAATTTTAAATTTCATCCAAAAAGGTTAATAATAGTACATTTCTATAGTTGCAGTTAGCACACCCCTGCACCCCTCAAGCACACCTGAGGTCAAAAATGTTGATGGCTAATGATAACCAACATCATAGGCAATAATATCTCTAAGTTTCATTACAATTACATGATATTTAATAATAGTACATTGACTTAAAGTTATGCATTTTGACACTATCCATACAAAAAATACACCTACCGGCCTCACGCATAGATATGCGTGTACTACTTGCATGTTGTTTTTCGTAGTGCGAATTGCAGTTATTTAATGAACCAACTTTGGAAGGGTGAAGATTGGTGATTGGTGATCCTAACAATAACTATTCACACAATTAATTTTTTTAGGGTTTTGTGTCTTAAATCTTACAAAATCGGTCAAATACCTGTCAGTCCGTCTGTTCATAGAATATCTTACGACCGGCTGAAGCTGCACACATCATTCAGCGAGAATGTGTAGAAATGCTATAATTTGCTGGAGAAAGCGTTGTGTTGTAATTGGCCAACTTTAAGAGGGGGGGGGGGGTCCACATAGAGGCGAAATTAAGGTCAATTTTTTTTTATCCACTGGTATAGCCAAGTGAGGTGTCGTGAGAAAGGTAATGTTGAGTACATTCCATTTTTGGCATTTTCTTGAGATTTGTAGAAAGGGGAACAGTAGAGGAGGAAAAAATATTAGACCGTAATTTGTCCCAGCCGCCCTGAATTTCGAAGCCGTTACACAAGTTTGCAATTTTCAATGTCGTCTTAACATGAATGGTTAAGCATCTCGAAGAGTAGGACAGTTTATCTCGTATACATACATATATATCTACAGCTTCTCGTATTAAAACTATTACTTTGAGAGGTGACAGATGCAGTCTTTTTGGGAATTGGCATGTAAGATAATATATCATGGGTAAGACATTTAATTATGGTGTTTTTATTCAGCTGAGTGGTACCAAGAAGAGCAGAGAGTCAATATTTAGATACCAAAACCCTCGAATTGCGGGCGTAGCCCTCTATATTCCGGTTTCATTTTAGAATTGCATTGAGTGGAGCTAGGCCTGTTCGGTACTGAGATTTCAGTACCGGTACTTGATATTTTCAAGTACCGGTACCACAAGCGGTATCCCGGTACTCACAGGTATTCGTTCAGTACCGGTACTAGTACCGGTTTTTTTCAGTACCGAGTCTTTTCAACCATGAGCCGGTTTTTTTCAGTACCGGTACTGAGTACCTGTTCCATTCAGTATCGAGTCTTTTCAGTACCGGGATCCCGGTACTCAGTACCGAGTCTTTTCAGTACCGAGTCTTTTCACTACCTGTTCTTTTCAATACCGAGTCGTTTCAGTACCGAGTCTTTTCAGTATCGGGATCCCGGGATTCGAGTACCTGTTCTTTTCAGTACCGAGTCTTTTCAATACCTGTTCTTTTCAGTACCGGGATCCCGGGATTCGAGTACCTGTTCTTTTCCATAAAAAAAAGACTCGTTCATTGCTGGACCAATTCTTCAGGTTTTTGGAAATTGTTATTGGAAATGTTCATAGAGTCGTGTCGTGCATTGAAAGATTTTTCAGATACACATCGTAGTATAGTATGTTAGTTAGTACGCACATAGATATACGAGTATGTACAGTGTACATACATAATTGATTTTGAGTTTTGTTAGGATTGAGACTGAGATGAGAGTATTTATTGTATTGGGAATAGGATATGTAATTGGGTATGATATAAATATGAAATACATATGAACGAATATGTATATGTACGTATGTATTGTACATAATATAATAATATAATGCGTTGCATTGGTCAATAGCCGGCCATACACACACGCTCTATCATCTGCAAACGTACGCCAATTCGATCGCCCCATTTTTTTCCGAATGATTCGCCGCGTTCGCAATCCCCTGCAAAATCGCGTCACCTGGGTCGCCCAATTTTTTTGCGAATGATTCGCGGCGTTTACAATCCCCTCGAAAATCGCGGCACCTGGGTCGCCGAATGATTCGCCGCGTTTGAACGAGTAATGAAATTTAAGTAATTTTGTGCGACCAGACGGTTCGTGGCGTTTTCGGTTTGCAGATGATAGAGCAACAACAATTTGTATGGAGACGATGTCTAGTTGGGTGCGTTGTGATTTTGCAGATGATTCGCCGCGACCGAATTTTTATGGGTTATCTATAGTGGCGGTAGTAGTATGTAGCTTGCATAATAAAATATGAGAAGGATGGGTCCACGCAGATATTTTGGTCCTGCTGCAGGTATGCGTCAGGATAAAAGGATTTGTTTATCGATGAGGAGAGATATATAGGCAAGATGGGTGTTGTATGACTAGGGGTGCTGAGACGAATACGTTAGACTGCCGCTGAAGGCATTTTGAGTCCTTTGGTAACGAAAAAAGACATGCTTTGCAAGGAAAGCCCGATCAGACGAGTATTTCCCCATGAAAACAGGGTGGCCATTCAGGGGTGGGCAAAAAAAAAGTGCTGGATGCAGATATGCTAGCACGAAACGGCTGCAGGTACATGTACAAAGAGTGAAACGGGCAACCTAGGGCTACATGCGGGGGCTCGCAACGCCCTATTTCCCCATGAAAACAGGGTGGTCACTCAGAAGTGGGCAACTCACACAAGCGACTGCTAATTCACAACCCGCAGTATCGCACAAGTGTGCATGGATAATTTCGGTTTGGAACTGGGCTGGGCTAGCTCCCCTCCTAGGGCGTTGCGTACCCCCGTATGTAGCCCTAGGTTGCCCGTTTCACTCTTTGTACATGTACCTGCAGCCGTTTCGTGCTAGCATATCTGCATCCAGCACTTTTTTTTTGCCCACCCCTGAATGGCCACCCTGTTTTCATGGGGAAATACTCGTCTGATCGGGCTTTCCTTGCAAAGCATGTCTTTTTTCGTTACCAAAGGACTCAAAATGCCTTAAGCGGCAGTCTAACGTATTCGTCTCAGCACCCCTAGTCATACAACACCCATCTTGCCTATATATCTCTCCTCATCGATAAACAAATCCTTTTATCCTGACGCACACCTGCAGCAGGACCAAAATATCTGCGTGGACCCATCCTTCTCATATTTTATTATGCAAGCTACTACTACCGCCACTATAGGTAACCCATAAAAATTCGGTCGCGGCGAATCATCTGCAAAATCACAACGCACCCAACTAGACATCGTCTCCATACAAATTGTTGTTGCTCTATCATCTGCAAACCGAAAACGCCACGAACCGTCTGGTCGCACAAAATTACTCAAATTTCACTGCTCGTTCAAACGCGGCGAATCATTCGGCGACCCAGGTGCCGCGATTTTCGAGGGGATTGTAAACGCCGCGAATCATTCGCAAAAAAGTTGGGCGATCCAGGTGACGCGATTTTCCAGGTGATTGTAAACGCCGCGAATCATTCGCAAAAAAATTGGGCGACCCAGGTGACGCGATTTTGCAGGGGATTGCGAACGCGGCGAATCATTCAGAAAAAAATGGGGCGATCGAATTGGCGTACGTTTGCAGATGATAGAGCGTGTGTGTATGGCCGGCTATTGACCAATGCAACGCGTTATATTATTATATTATGTACATACGTACATATACATATTCGTTCATATGTATTTCATATTTATATCATACCCAATTACATATCCTATTCCCAATACAATAAATACTCTCATCTCAGTCTCAATCCTAACAAAACTCAAAATCAATTATGTATGTACAATGTACATACTCGTATATCTATGTGCGTACTAACTAACATACTATACTACGATGTGTATCTGAAAAATCTTTCAATGCACGACACGACTCTATGAACATTTCCAATAACAATTTCCAAAAACCTGAAGAATTGGTCCAGCAATGAACGAGTCTTTTTTATGGAAAAGAACAGGTACTCGAATCCCGGGATCCCGGTACTGAAAAGAACAGGTATTGAAAAGACTCGGTACTGAAAAGAACAGGTACTCGAATCCCGGGATCCCGATACTGAAAAGACTCGGTACTGAAAAGACTCGGTACTGAAAAGACTCGGTACTACTGAAAAGACTCGGTACTGAAAAGACTCGTTGCTGAAAAGACTCGGTACTGAAAAGACTCGGTACTGAAAAGACTCGGTACTGAGTACCGGGATCCCGAATAAAACCGGCTCATGGTTGAAAAGACTCGGTACTGAAATCCCGGGATCCCGGTACTCAATACCGGTACTAAAAAAACCGGGATACCGGTACTCTTAGTTTTTGGTACCGGTACTGAAAAAAAACCGGTACCAAACCGGGATCCCGGTATTAGGAACAGGCCTAAGTGGAGCAGAGGCCACTATTTGGGCATGCTCCTTAGTCACTTTATTAGCTGACTCTTGACTGTAAACTGGTTTCGTCGCCAAACATCATACTCAGTAGTCGCAGTCTGATCAATTGATCGGACTGTGGCTAAACTGGTCGTGTTGCCTCGCCAATGGATCTAAAGGCAACACCTGAAGAGTGTAGGTCCATTGGCGACGAAACCAGTTTACAGTCAAGAGTCAGCTAATAAAGTGACTAAGGAGCATACCCAAATAGTGGCCTCTATTCCACTCAATGCAATTCTGAACAATTAAAATAATACTATTTTAGTATTAAGCCCAGTAGGGTGAATATTTTCAATGCAATATTTTTTAAATTTGCAATAACCATAGCGGAGTGAGGGGGCGTAAAAGGTAGATTTGTCTGCTGAAGAGAGAGAGAAAGAAGCTGAGCCTGTTTCGATCCCTGGTACTCTCTTTGCTTTGCAGTTGTATGATAGCTGCACATGGAAGGTTTTCGCAAGTGTTACCAGCATGCTGAAAGTTTTGCGTCAACACTGGTCTTCGTTGAATTTAAATAATTTTCTGACACGAAACAATATCAAATGACGAGCAGGGTCAGCCAACGGGTCAGGTGCCAATCGACGAATTGATACACAGGAGGTGAATCCATTAATGAACATACTATGAAATGAAACCACATTCCCATAAAGGCCGACGAAAGGGGCGTCCGAAAACTCATTCCACCCATCGGGTGAGTGATGCAACAGATGCGATCCATTGAACTTGACCGAACGCGATTTCGCTTAGGAGTAGTTAAATTGCGTTTTGCTAGACACATGATCGTCGCATATTCTTCGCGATTAGCGATAAAGCCATAGAGCACAGAAGACTAGTATCTTTTTGATCGTCGCCTGGGATCGACGCAGAGTGGTGCATAGCAAAACGCACCTTTAGAGCTCCGTGCTCTATGGCTTAATCGCTAATCCCGAACAATGTGATCCGTGGCGGTAGCATCAAATATTGCAGCTATCTTATGACATCGCTGATAAACTTTCAGATGTGTCTGACATGTGCTTCGAAACGTCATCAATAATTCTATTCTATTAGATATTTTTTTTCTGAACTTTCGGTAATGGGTGACATTGACATGAATTAAAACCGAAGATTCACTTGCATGTGCCTTTTCCCTTTCCTTTACCCTCCCTACTCTTTCAAATGAATTTTGACCAATGACAATAATTTTCATAAGAATTGTAAAGCAACATTTGAATTTCCTCAATATTTGGAGAAGTTTCCATGGAATATTTGCATTATTCACTTGTATACACATAAAAAATACATATTTCCAATTGCGAGAGATTTCCAACAATTGATGCATTGCACATTTGATTACTTTACTCTGAGCGGATTTTAACAAGAAAAGATTCATCTCTTTAGAATGCCATGTCGAAATCCTGAATGAAACTCCCACGTACAGTTCCAAAAAGCTAATATATTCTACTTCTACTGCATTGAAATGGTATTGCTCGATTGCAGCGAATAGATTGGAATCGGATGGGAAGCCGACGATGGAATTTTGCTTGCCTGCCAGTCCTTATGACATTTGCATAGGTACAATAGCAACAATGACTACTACTAACGTCTACGACTACCGAATCGAATAATGTTCTCAATCAAAATGTTGCAAATTTGAGCCGTCATTGAAACGAAGAAGAAATGATGAGTTTGAATAGAATTTTTTGTTCGTGGTTTCAGTGCTATCCAATTATGGGTATGAATTGCACCGCTGATGTGTCCAAGTGGAAGATTATACACATACAGTAGGGAATTTTACCCTTTTTGCTTCGAAAAGTTCTTATTGTTTGCTGAGATGCTATCATATGACTAGTCATCAGCGGGACGGAAATGGCAACGGATAAGTAATAATTACGACTAACACTCTTATTTGGACCCGCTATTGTTACCACAAATTGGAGTTGTACTAGATGAATCCAGTTGACCTACTGACATACTATGATAGATTCACGGAACTGATTGAACGATTTTAATTTTGTGTATCTATCTACATATGTACATACATGATACATACCTTTACTTAAAAAGAAATTAACAAGTGGGGTTTTTTTGTACGTATACCCTACCTAAAATCAAATCAGTTCGTATTTTCTATATGTGTATACCGTGACTGTTGAGAAGCACTGCTTTTTGTTTTCCCTAAATCTGCTGTCTACGGGACAGTAGTCACCTTGCACCAAGTACTTCTCGGTTCCCGGAAAATCCTAGTCAATAAATTCATATCGGATCAAAAGTTATTTGTCTCCAAGCATTTGGTGCGCATCGAAGTTGCAGTTTCAAGCGTACGTAACATGTGTTTGTACAAATTTGTATTTTGCATTTAAATCATGGGGTCGTATCTCATTTCATGTTTCTCTAGTTTTTTACTTGAGTCATACTATGATAATTCATGGCCCTAATCCTGACATATGCACGTATCCAGGTACCGGTCTAATTGTGATGCAAACGATGAGTTCAAATGAATTCTGACTGTTCACTCTCCACTGGATTTTTACTGATCTACATACCAAAAGGCAGTGAGCGTTTGTATCTATGAGTATCTGGTTGTACATGCAGTTATTTCAGAAATTTGAATTTGTCCAAGTCCTTTCTTGTGTCATAGAATTCCTCAGTACTTGTTACTGGGAAAATGTATTTTAAAATTTATACGTGCGTCTCGTGGTGAACAAGTCCAAGTCCATATTCCCGACAAATACTTAATGCCGTGGTGAAACCGGTGAAACGTATCCATTTCGCGAGAATGCCTGGTGTATCGGCTTAATAGCAATTTGCATTAAACATCAACATTAAAGACAGAATGAGCTGTTGTCCATTTGCAGGTAACATGACATCTCACATGGTCTCAAAGTTCGATACATGTTCAGGGGAGAAGAAAATGCGCGTTGGTGGCGTTTATTGCGGCAACTTAATTAAGGGTATCAGAGTTAGCCACTTTGTTGTTTTCCGTATCTGTCCACCTACGTCCTGTTGAATCGGTTGATTCATTTCGGACCAGACAGAGTTGACGCACATTTCAGTAGTTAATGGTATTTTCTGAAGAAGTTAAATCAGAATTCGTTCCTTTTTTTTTCAAGTCTTCGTGTATGTGTATCAGAAGGACGCGCTTCGGTAGTAACTGCTATCAATCAATACACATTGCGTCCGGTTACACATTTAAAAGTGGGAGAAAGGGATTTTTTTTTTAAATTATGTTGTCCATTTAGTTCAACATGCTATTAGAAGCGAACCGCCGTGTTTGATGTCACGCGTAGTGTTGAAAATTTCGTACCGCTAAATTAGCCGATTTAACAGAACTTTTCTTTCCAAAACTGTGCTAAGAAATAAAGTAAAAAATTTCCCTGCTAGGAATAGGAATTCTTCTTCTCCGCTGCATTTAGTAGGGAAACTACTGGCTTGGCTTGATGTCGGTGAGAGGATAGGATGCACCCCTACCGAAAGCCACTACGAATCTCAAAGTTCTCCGACTTATTGCCTTTATGCAGAACGCATTTATAACTCGTCTTAGCTACAAACTTCTCAGGGATATCTCTCTTCAGCTGTTATGCTGCTTGATAAAGTTCAGCAGCAATGCCGCCGAGTCCAGCGGTTTTACCCCGTTTCAGTACAATGATTCCAGCGGCTATTTTCAAAATAGTCGGAGCAGTTAACCAGATACGCGCATTTTGATGGCCAGCTAAATTATTTACATGAGACGGAACTTCGCCAGAAGTTAACCGGTTCGAAACCATCGCATAATGTGTAATGAACCTCCTGTAATGGGCCACATCCTGGTAGTGCTGCTTCCACCGGCAGAACGAAGGCAGCACCTGATGAGTACTGATTTGTCGGTGGTACGAAACCAGATGCCGAAGTTCCTATTACACCCGGACCCCGATGCGAGCGCGAGGGCATCTGTGCCGCCCACCAACTATTCCATTCTTATCGCCCCATTTTTTATTATTCTCTATTATTATTTATTACTTTTGCCTCCCATGTTTGTGTTGTCTTCCTCAGGCCTATGAATTTTTATTAAAACGTAAAGGACAGGCGCAACGAGCGGCGAAACCCCCGCCCACATCTCCCGAACTGACTTACAGCAAGCGTAGGCCACTGCTTAGCTCGTTGAGGAGCCTTTATCTTCACCAGATGGCTCGGCCCGACCATCACGGTCATTATGCTACCTTAGGACTTGTCTCCACGGGCATCTTCGTATGCCAACCAAACCGTCTGTTACAAATACTCTTTCCATTTCCTCATCTGATCTTCATCTAAGTGGCTTTCCATCACTTTCCTTTACCGGATGTCGATTGGAGCTGCGACCACCTTTAAATTATTTGATGATTAGCATACGGTTTTTAAGTTGTTGGTTCCTGCGGTTATTTCTGTCCAGACCAGAAGAGAGTTTGCATATTCCTCTTATCGTACTGCACACTACGCTGGATTTCTCGAGCTCTCTGGCGGTAAAGGAGTTCGATGCTGCTGCGAGCGTCATCTGTCGTTATTGTTAAGCAGCTCTTTCCTTTCTACAATCCGCTCCCATGACTTTTGCCGGTAACTCGGGTTTGTGTTAATACGCTGCCAATGTACACAAGCAACCTGGATAACTAGTTATCTCAGCTTTTTTCAAAACCAGATGGTCGATGTACTGCTGCTCGACAGCTGAATTTTTGAGTCGGGCGGTGACGGTGATTTTTACAACGCCTAGGTTTCTGCTTTTTATTGTCTACATAGGAGAGTACGCACATTCCAGGAACCAATTTTTGTCGTCAAAATTCAGAGCCTATGAGCCCTGCATTTTTTTAGTCGCCTTCTAGTATGTGTTCTACAAATTTGGCCAAATTGTCCGCTATAAATGAACTCTGCTGGAAGCCTGCTTCAAAAAAGTACATGTACAGATAATAAGTTTGATGATGTCTGTCACAGCCATGCTTTTAATGGATCTAGTATTTTATAATTCTACCTCTAATTCAAAACAATTTTGAAAACAATAATTACTTCGTAGTTACTTTTTCAAAAGGATTCTAATCCAAATGATAATCTCGTCAAAAGCTCCCTTTATTTTAGCGAACATACTTGCTTCCATTCCTTCCTGTAATTTACGATGAGAATCCTTTGAATTGCCAAAGAATATGTTATGAGATTTTATGACTAACCCTGGCCACGCACTGTCGAACACGAACTCGAACTTGGAACACGAACATGGTACATGTGGACCGGTCTTCTTCAGATTTGTGTGAAGTGTACGTAGGTGTGCCTTGAGTTATTCGGAGGACACTTGTACTATTTTCGTGTTCGAGATCGGATTTGAGAGTGTGTGGTAACCCTAAGCGAATCACAAGCAGAACTTTATCTACGCCTACATAAGGATTTATGTACAAACGAAGTTATGTCCTTTTGAACACATCTCTTTGGACATTGCCAAATGGATTACTAATCCGATTCGTTTTTAGATCCAGACAATGCATTTTATAGGGAATCACAATTTTAGTTTCCGAATGAATGTAAGGATTCTATATTTGGAGATGAAAATGTAATGGATTTTTGTAAAAATAGCCAGAACAATATCATTTGCTTTTGGCTCGTGGTGAAAGAAGGAAAGCTCAAAATTACAATGCATACAAGTGAGGATAAATGAATTGTATCTATGGTATCGTCACTAAAGCAGCTATATGCCAATGAAACGTCAACTAAGCTTTTCAGAAGTAGTTGATGGAGCTATATTATAAGGGGCTAAAACAGAATAGTATCGTCATGCAAATATGTAATGCAAGCTGTAATAGTTCAATTGAAAATCGATTTCCAACATACTGATTCCTGTTAACCTCTTGTGGGGCATATAGCACTAACCACGCCTACTTTCCACCTCGTTCTGTTCATCACCATCGCTTTCAGCTCACTCCACAACTTGCCTGTTGAGGCACCCTCTCTCATAACCGATCTTCTCTAGGTGTTACTATGTCGTCCAACACGGCGACTTACACTGGTTCCCTGCGGGTTCCAATCGAGGGCCTGTTGAGCAATGTAGTTCGGACTTTTCGGAGAGTGTGACGTATCCATTGCTACTTTCACCTTTTAATGCAAGTATCTTTCCTGTCCTGACCAGTAATAGTAAGGAGGTCGTCGTTAGAAATGACCTTCGGCTACCGTATGTGTAGGATGCGCCGTCGACACTGGTGCAAAAAGCTTGAAATCTAGTTGTTATCTCATTGGTCACTTTCCAAGTTGAACGGACATATAAAAACACTGATTTTACGTTGGTTTCGAAGATCCGGAGTTTGGTGCGTCTGGAAATGTTGTTGTTGCCAGAAAGGAGTCAAACTGAAAAAATCTGCTCGAGCCTTGTTGATGCGTGACTGTACATCGGCATCCGCTCCACAATTTGTTGTAACTGTGCTTCCGAGGTAGCAGATATTGTCAAGTTTCTCGACTGCCTGCCCCGAAACACAAATTCCGCTTTGCCTTCCTGGATCCAAGCTCAAGTACTTAGTCTTGGCAGCGTTGATTTTAAGCCCCGCATTACGGCTTTCGCAATGCAGAGCATTAGACATTTGAGCTAGTTGATCTGATTTGTTTGATAGAAGACAAATATCGTCAGCATCAGCATAGTCTAGGAGTTGAAGGTATTTGAACAACTTGCATCTTATACCTTTGTTCTGGTGTTCTTGAAGTGCGCCGCTTAGTACGAGTACATCATTAATGACAATTAAGAATAGTAGAGCTGACAAAATTCAGCCTTGTCTCACTCCGCTATGCACCTCGAAAGGATGTGATAGCTTACCTTTGTGTAAGACGTGGCACTGGGCCTTCACGAAATCGATGAACATGAGATGTAGGTCATCCCGACTCTGCGGATTGTTCAATAATAATTCGGAGGGTGTTGATGTGGTCGCCACATGAGAAGTCCTCGCAAAAGCCGGCCTGTTCATCATTCAATGTACGGTCAACTGTTTGTTTGATCCGGTTCAACATTATTTTTGCCATCAATTTGGAGACTGCTGGGAGAAGACAGATTCTACACCAATTATTGGAATCCTTCAGGTCGCCTTTTTTCGAGATCTTTATAATGACGCCCTTTCTCCACTCTTTAGGGAGAGTTTCGGTTTCCTAACACTGTTGGATGAAGGGGAGAAGAATATCTGCAGTAGCATCTGCTTTAAAAAGTTCCACCGGAATTTCATCTATCCCCGGGGCTTTACCCGCATCCATCGATTTAATAGCCGAAGTTACTTCCAGCTTAGAAAGTGGGCTTGTATCAACTCTGGCTATTTGCGGAATATCTTCTGCTACTAATGAAGATACATTCGAAGGACATTCGAAGGTCCAAAGATGTTGTTGAGGACCTCAATGAAGTGTTCTCTTCATCTTCGCAGTTGGTGTTCTTCGGTTACCAGTAGAGACTGATCTTTATCTTTCACAGGATGTTCTGTTTCAAAAGGTTTGCCAGTTAATGGTTTGATAAGCCACTGTCAGCGCAGTAAGCCGCTTCCTCTGTCTACTCCGCTAATGCGTTGATGTAATTTCGCTTGTCCCGTCTTACGCATCTTTGCTCGCCTTTCTGTAGTGAAGGGTATTCAGCTCTGAGTTGGTCTTTGGCAGAACCGTTAGTAGCTGTGTTAATCTGTTCTTTAAGTGTCTTGTGTGCGTCATGACGCGATTCCTCATCTAATCCAAACGAAGCGATATTGGATTATCTTCTTCTTTATTGTCTATCATACGCGCACTTCCACGTGATTCGATATACAATTTTCAGCAAAATATTGAGCATTTTTTTTTTCTTAAGCATTTCTACATTTCCAAGTCTATTTAAGTTCATATTTGAAAAGCTTCAGACAAACGGAAGCATTTACATTTCGAATCTCCTATAATCCTGCCCGCTGAACCTAAAATTACAAAAATTTGGCCCCTTGCAGAAAAAGTTTTTCAAACCCTGTAGAGGAGGGCGCCCAAAGAAAAACATGTAGACCATATAACGGTATACATACATACATATGTATATGTATTTACATACATATTCCAACACTGATATCAACAATTTTAAAAATACTCGAAACTGATTTTTGCAAATTCAACGTGTGATGATAAGACAATGTTGTTGACTGGCCAGATCAGGTAGAATTGGTTGCTTATTGAATAATTGTATGTAGCTAGCCTATTACAACTTCAGTACAACGTAAAATTTGAAGGGATGTGCTGAATGTAATAATATGAAAATATATAATGATCTCTACACAAGCTTCTATATGACATTTACTGCTTCCGCATTACAAAAATTTCCTATTAATGAACATTGAAAATGTCATCTGAATGTAAAGAAGACATTTCGCCCCCACATTTCAAACATGCCCTACAACCATAAGCAGCCGATAATACTCTATGCGTATAACAATGTCTTTCATATCGTGAACCTAATTTGGACGAATTTCGTCAGGGGAAAATAAATCAGGGCATTCTTCTTTTAAGAAGGCATCGTCTTATCTGTAATTAAATTTAATGTAAGGAGAAAACAACCATCTCTTTGACTTCTCATCTTACTCCTATTCTGTTCAGTTTTCATATGCCGCACGTTCGGACGAAAGGAATGTTATAAAAGGGAGGTTGGGTGGGACATGGGAAAAGTACAATCTAATAAATGTTACACAAAAAAGGAGAAACATTTTCAGTAAATGCTCTGCTTTACAATATCTCCGCCCGGAGCTTTTCATTTTAATTTAATTGATTTTTCCTGGTGCCTGTTTTTTGCCTTAGATTTCATGTTTCTGTAGAAAATAAAATTCTGTTTCCTCTTTTTCTCATTTTTAATGCTCTCGGCTTAGTTTTTTTTCGTGCTCCTTTCGTTTTTTTTTTCGTCCGCATGTCTTTCTCTCCGTTATTTTTGATGCCTTTGAGTTTAATATAAAAGTTTTGATTTTCCCTTTTCGTTCATTTTGTAAAAAAAAAGCAAATCCTAACAAGAGCCTATCGTTTTTTCTCATTGATTCGCATCCAAACAGAAACATATGAAATACAAATATGAATGTATGTTATGAGACCCCCACAAAATAAAAGAAAATTACAACTTCATGTCTGAAAATTCATTTTAGGCTGCCTTCAGGGGCGAACTTGTTGAACATTTATTTTATTTAAGCACCAAAATACAAAGGGAAACCAGGAGCATTCGATTAGTAACTATGAAATAGACAATAAAATTTCATGCATTTTGCTATCCGATAGACCGACGATGATTTTAGTCTACAGTGCGCTTAATTTGAGGAATCGTTCATTTCATAACTTAAGCCGGGTCAACGTGTATGAAGTACTGAAAGCAATAACGTTAGTTCTGAAGAGGTGAATTCGCTCATCTTAGCGTAAGTCTATAACGGAGAAGACAATAGTTGTCCTTCAAACTATCTCTCGCCAACGACTTCGTCCACAAATTTAGAAAGTATAGCATTTTAATCCCAAAAGAAAAAATATCGTACTTTGTCTTTTCCACTTTTATTTTATTATTCTTTTGGGATTAAAATGAATTTCCACAAAGTCGATAAGACGTCGATCGAGTCAAGTGTAGCATTTGTTCGGCCTCTGCATCAACTGAGCCTTCTCACCGAGCTATCGGTTTCAGTCCCCGCCTTTTCACGCGAAACCAGTTGTTTCAGATCCCACTTAAGGCTTGTTGTCCTGCATCAAGGTATGTGTAGATATTATCCAAACTGAATGAAAACTACTTCCCACATGTGAACACAAAAAGAGCGATGATATTCATCGGCACTTTAGGCCCGTTCCTTATAAAAACATTTTCACTTTGATCCATTTGCTTTTAAGTAGTCTATGATTTACTTTTTCGTTGCATCCAAAAACTAATTCCTCAGGTGCCCATCGTTGTGTGAATGTGCCTTTCACATGACTTTGAGTTGCATTCGTGAATATTATGTCTTTTGGTCCCCAACGTCCGTTAAGTTCTTTATATCCTATATGGCTCTTACGTTCAAACGATTGGTATCATCACCCTGATCCAGAAATATTGCTAGGTTTGGTTTCCGTTTCAATTCATGTCCAAAAAGGTATTCTTTCCCTGACAAAAGTATTACAAACTCAGATCAACAGTAGTTTAGTACGATTGAATGTTTTTTTCCTCACCAAAGGATTCCAAATTTCTTCAACAATAGTCTAGGGTCATTCGCCTCAACACCCTTAGTCAATGATACCCATCTAGCCTAGACATCACTTCATTGCCAAGAATGTCAATTTTTCCGTCCAGAGTACTCAAAATGCCATCAACAGTACACACAGAAAAATTTAGGTTCAATTTCAATGTTTTCAGGGTTACATAAAAGCCCGATTTAAAAATGAATTAATAAATAATACTGTTTTTTAAAAACCAATGTAATAAACTGATGTATTTAATTATAAATGAGGCAAGATTAAATATTTAGGAGACACACAAATTATATTTTAATACGAAAATTCTAAAATTTTAAAATGGAAATAATTTTATTTTATTTACTTTAAAGTCTTTGTAATTGAGTAATAAGACAGAGGCGGATTAAATTGTAATAAGGCTCTGTTACTTTTGAAATAGTTCGCGAATACATTTCCAATATTTCCGCAGTTTTTATTTTAATGAGTTTACTATTAAATTATAACATTTTGTATGATTCATTGTAAGCCGTTTTTTTTTGTGTTGCCATGGACGTAACTTGAACCCGTGACTTACCGATATGCTGAGACATCAGACTGACGCCTCAACGCACTGAGTTACCAGCCGCTACTCTCTATTAAAGTCTAATAGCTAAGTCGATTTGTCCATCCAACGAAGGCACGAGTGCTAAATGTAATACCAAAAATATTAAAATTGAATACGGAATGCATTTTATATTGTTTTTCAATCCAATTCGGCATTAAACTGTAACAACTAAGTGGATTGATTCACTCATTGCACAAATTCTTAGATGTTCGCTTAGTCAATCTTCGATTAAAAGTCGACCCTTAGGGTTAAAATATAATATGGATATATTAAATAATAATACAGATGCCACAAATAACCATATTTATATTAAATTTAAACACTAAAAATATTAATATTTGCATCAGTGTTCTAGTAGTATTACAATTAAAGAAAAAAAAGTTTAAAATAAGGTGTAATACGCTTCAATTGAAAAGTAGCACCAACTTTTTCTCTGTGTAGTCTAGCGCATTCGCCTCATGATCCCCATCTTCCCTAGATATAACTTCATTACCAAGAAGGACCTGTTGTCCTGACGCGCACCTGCACCAGCACGAAAACGTCATCGGGAGAAAGCTTAAGTTTGACACACATGGCGAAAAAATGGTTCGCGACCACCGTCGAACCACGTCAAAATCAATAGAACGTGCGGAAACAAGAACTAGGCCAGTCAAATTAAATATTATTAATAATAATTAGGGAAAGATCTGGAAA
This sequence comes from Chloromyia formosa, assembly GCA_964017055.1. Lineage (NCBI taxonomy): Eukaryota > Metazoa > Arthropoda > Insecta > Diptera > Stratiomyidae > Chloromyia > Chloromyia formosa. The sequence goes on along the minus strand of OZ024815.1, from coordinate 25,214,323 downwards.
TAATTTTAATCCCTTCTATAGATACTGAATACATGGAAACTGAGTTTGCACGGTCGTAGAAGGTGAGCTTAACTTTAGGAGGGCGAAAATCCGAGAAATTTGAGCCCTTTTTTAATATTATCATTATAAATCCTAAACGGTGCCTCGGATCGAAAAACCTTGCAGGTGTAAATTAAAGACCGTTGAATTCTTCATTCAATGCACTGCTAAAAGTTGACATTCGGTTCAGTAGCGTAGTCAAAATTGATAGTCAAAAAATGACAATTTTTGAGGCTCCCGAGAAAAATCACACTTTTTCACTATTCAAGTTCACAGATCTTTGCAACGGATCCTCCAAATGGAAAAGCTTGTCTGTAAAAGTTGGGGACAATTTGATTGTGAGGGGGGTGTTAGGGGGGGGGGGGGGGGAATAGAAAACTCGAATTTTTAAGCAATGTACCAACTCAAACAATATATCAAAAATCGAAACTACCTTAATTAAAGCAACCAGTGTTATAACATTTTGGCTGACCAAAGTATTTTAACCTTTGCAGAATCACCGACTTTTTTTTTAATAAAAACGCAATTACTCAAAAACTATACCCGCTAGCATATTCTAGTAAAAAGTGAATCGCAGGTAATATCTTACCCTAAAAACAGAAAATAGCCTGTAGAAATCAGATAAACTGTTTATTAGATATAGCTCGAAAAAATAAGAAGGATATGTAGACCACTATCAACATTTCGCTGTTTTATCTTATTTTTCCCGAGTTTTCACCTATTTATTATACTAATTTTAACAAAAATAAAAACTTCCTGTTTTGTTGTAAACAATTTGTTTAAACATTATATAATACTAATTTTTAAATTTCGAGTCATTTACAGCCCTTAAATTAAAAAAAATAATTTGTTCACACTTTTTTCATTTTATTTTCCAAGGTCATATCTAATTAACAGTTTATCTGATTTCTACAGGCTATTTTCCATTTTTAGGGTAAGATATTACCTGCGATTCACTTTTTACTAGAATATGCTAGCGGGTATAGTTTTTGAGTAATTGCGTTTTTATTTAAAAAAAAGTCGGTGATTTTGCAAAGGTTAAATTACTTTGGTCAGTCAAATCCTTATAACACTGGTTGATTTAATTAGGGTAGTTTCGATTTTTGATATATTGTTTGAGTTGGTATATTGCTTAAAAATTCGAGTTTTCTATTTCCCCCCTAACACCACGGACCCCGCCACCGTGTTGAAAATATGCCTAATTGTTTGGCTTGTCCTGTTTCTTTTCAGTATCTCCTAAATTGGTCTCACAAGAAATCTTGTAAAACTTTATTTAACTGGAGTAATTTATCTACAATTTGAGACTAAAATAAAACTTCTAGCTGTTATACTTACCGAGATAGAGCTTTTAAGGCATAAATCGATGAGCATTCATTTTGAATTTTTTTTCATAGCTACTCTAAAAATGGCCCGAATTGAAAAATATTGGCGACGTTAGGCTCACAATCAAATTGTCCCCAACTTTTACAGACAAGCTTTTCCATTTGGAGGATCCGTTGCAAAGATATGTGAACTTGAATAGTGAAAAAGTGTGATTTTTCTCGGGAGCCTCAAAAATTGTCATTTTTTGACTATCAATTTTGACTACGCTACTGAACCGAATGTCAACTTTTAGCAGTGCATTGAATGCAGAATTCAACGGTCTTTAATTTACACCTGCAAGGTTTTTCGATCCGAGGCACCGTTTAGGATTTATAATGATAATATTAAAAAAAGGGCTAAAATTTCTCGGATTTTCGCCCTCCTAAAGTTAAGCTTACCTTCTACGACCATGCAAACTCAGTTTCCATATATTCAGTATCTATAGAAGGGATTAAAATTATTTCCAGATAGTTCCCTATAAAAAGCCCCAAAATTGGTTTAATTTGACTGGCCTAAACCCCATTTCCACTGTTTTAATGATTTTCACGAGGTTCGATGTTGGTCGCGAACCATTTGGTTCGCCATGTGTGTCGAGCTTTAGAATCACCCAAAGAACCACGAGAAAGGCTTGCAGAAACAAACTTGTAAAAGGCTTAGGCGAGAAATTCTTATTTGGACACAACAGAATATACCGCTAGTTCAGTCAATAACCAGAATTCCTTCCACCGAACCGTACTAAGACTATACATATACCCGTCCATTATATTATTGTAATATATGAGATGAACCGAAAATCGAAGCCGATGCCGAAACCATATAAAAATAAAAAAAAAAAATTATTGTATTCACACAAACCGCCCGCCTTTATTAAAAAATCTAAATCCAAACATTTGGCTGGAAAGTGGTGTAAAATTTCAGTTACTGTGAGAAAGTAATTTGCTATGACTAATTTCTTAATTTGATTTTTCCCACAATTTATTGTACAATATGTTTACAAGTATACATCAAGTATGCACTTGGTTACGCGTACTTAAGGAAACAAAAACGATGTAAACGATGATGATGAGAATTTTAATATGATCGGTCACCAATTGACTGTGAATAAAATGAGTAGTGGAATTTATCTTGAGACCACAAAGTACATACATACGGATGGGAACTCGTCTGCATCAATTTTTCTCCTTTATAGTTCATAAGTACGCATGTGAGATGAACTACCGGGGGACATATCGATATTGGATTACCTGTTCGACGGCGTTCACACGGTAGTCGTTTTAAATGACTTAACTAACAAATAGATAGCTGCTAAGTACCTGGTTGGTATCAATCTTAGGGTAAACCAGCCAGATGTTGTGACTATCAAAGAAAAATGTTAGGGTGAAATTTATCAACAATTGTAAACTATTTGACCCAACCCCTAGTGGAGCATAGCGCGTCGACCATTTCAGTGTGGCTTAGTTGAAGTTTCATTAGCATAAACTGATTTCGCCCGATGCATATTGCTAGCATGCACCTCCTGCCCACTTAGCCGCATACCTGTGATAAGTCGGGAAAGGTTGTGGCTAATCCTAATTCATACGTCCCACATCAAAGAGGGAAGACAACAGAAACACCCATGGCTCAAAACCGGCAAAGCATCAGACTGACTCGATGCGTCAACGAACTAAACTACCGGCCCCCTAATTGTTATGAACAATTATCTAGGTCTTTAATAATTGTAAAATATGTAGATTAATTTTGTTAAGTTTACTGCAATAAAACGTCACCTAAGATATACTGAATAACTTTAATGCATCTTATTAAACAATATTCTAGAATGTGCACTTTCAAGCGATCTTCTCCTACCGAGTCGCAGATAAGTAAGAGTGAGAATTATTATCTGATACTTTACCTACCCCTAAGTATCTACATGATATGCCCAAGAAAAATTAAAAGTTGGTTCCAGACGATTACTCAAATTTCACATACATTTATCGCAATTGTAGAATTTTTCCCACAAGAGATCACTGCATGTGCGTATATTACAAAAGCATGTACCAGCAATGCAACAGCTTATCAGAGATAAATTTTTCAATGAACTTGCTAAAAACATGTGGAGTAGTATTATAGAATTGAAAATAGATATTTTGCATAAAGTGAATGATATTGGCTAAGTTCATAACACACAACGGAATCGCAACATGCTGTGGCAACAGTATCGAAGCAGCTTTGCAGCAACTTGTTGTGTTCTGAACTGCGCTCGCATGTTGTCATCCATCAATTGTCAAATTTTCAATTCAAAACTGAGTACTGATAAAAAATCGTATGAATACGACAGCACGAGTGTCATTTCTGAATTGTTATCATATGCTGGTCCTAGCCAGTGGAGAAATTTTTATGATGGAGAAAATTACGTTTTTCACAGCATATTATGTCCATAAAAAACTCGGTGGACAAAATTTATAAAACAAATTGGCAACAGTATGCCAACCGTTGTGTGTTATGAACCTAGCCATTGTAAATCGAATTGATGCAAATATTACGGAAACTTTATTTCGACGGATGAAATACATTAAAATGTGGCGTGTCTGAGGTCATTTTGTATGAAAGGTGCCGTGTTTTGACGATTTCTGAGTGCGCTTAAACGTATAAATCTGTCCTCGCTGTACGATGTTGCTCTTGGTCGGCCCTGTCCTCGTCTTCTTTTGAGTTGTCCTATCTCCTGGAACTTTCCCCGGAGTCTTTTGATGGCAGAATGACTCACTCCAAGCCGACGGTTCACTGCCCGCAATCCATGGCCTTGCTCTATTAACGTCAAAACCCTACACATTTCAAATTCGTTGAGATGTCTTCCAGCACCTTGTTGAGCATCCATCACTTGTATCGAAAACAACGACAAAAAAAAAAAAACAAGTGACTCTATCATGTTTACTTCTATGTAGTCAAATTTACCGTTATGCTGGAAACTAATGATTTAAAATGTGTTCTACGTCTCGCCCTTTTTACAATAATACTAACATTTACAGATAGATATTCTTATTCGTAATAATCAGGAGATTTCGGAGTTTTTTAAAGTGGTCGTTTAATTGTTTTGCGGTGTGTATATATTGTACATAGTATATATTTTCCTTAAGATCCCACTGTATCTGGGTTAATGTAAATCGTCGCCTCATTTCATATTGGTTCGACTAACTTTCCTTTAAGGGTTTTGTACATAAAGTGAAACACCTCAGAAATTGATCAAAAACATGTCTGTTTGTCCAAAGAATACCTTCAAGCTGAAGCTACATGCATGAATTTTGGTAGGAATATGAAAGATTGCTATAATTTGTGACTCATTGCAATAGAGTAAATTTAACGGAAGGCCTCCAACTCTATAGAAGAAAAAAAAGGCCAAAAATGTTTCTTTATCGAGTGTAGTCATGTATGATATTATAGCAAAGTTTACAAAGGTGCACCTCAGCTCATTAGCCCTAAGAAAGTAGTGCCGGGAATCGAGCCCAAGAGTATTGTATTTTTGGCCGTGGCAGGAGCAATTGGTCCACAAGCGTGACTTTGATCTAGCTAATCGCTAATGATTTATACTATTGATATGAAAGTAAAACTCAGGAGGTGAATTCAATTAAATTTATGCGGAAATACTCCTGTTAACACGTTTTTGAAATTGGCCTATACCTACGGACACTTTTTGGCACTTGTGGTGTAATGTGACTCGAATATTTTAGCAAAATACTGGCTACTTCTTATATGTCAGCTTGAATTATCATATTTGTAATTGTTTGATTTTAATGTTTTCATAGAAGATTCCTTTGTTTAATCCACTTGCAATTATTTTCCGATCATCAGAAGCTACCAGAAGAAAATGCAATTAATCTAATCTGTGATAAGCATTGGGATAATTCCTCCTTTAAGCTTAGTTACCCAAGAGTATTTCCGAAGAAATTAACTCTTCGGCCTATCCGATTAGATTTAAGTACTTCTCCACTACAACGAATTTCTATCCTAAAACAACAAATTTCCGGAAATCTGAAAAAAAAAAAAAAACAGAAAAGCAGAAATGCAAATGATTTTTCAGCCGCCCTGACAACAGCACTAGAGAATTACTCATTACAATATAATCGAAAAAAAAAAAAATCCGCTTGCCTTTTTTTTCGGGTAGATCTTACTTCGTCGCCCTCTATCGTCCAGCAATTGGCTGCTTAGATAAACACGAGGACAAACGATTACTTCAAAACGAAAATGCGAAAAAAGTGAAGAAAATCTTCAAGCCAAACATCCACGGATTACCAGCAGATAATCCTCTTTAACAATTTTAATCTTTGTTTGACTTTATCGTCGTCGCCAACGACACACTGTGGAATATGTCGTGGAAAGGACGAAAAATCGTATTGTCCCTTGTCGTCGAGACGACGAATGACGACAGGTCAATTATTTTTGATATCTCGTCTGGTGTCCTTTTTCTCAAGAGACAGGTATGCGCATTTAACGAACTTGCTTGTTTGAGAAGGAAAAAGGATTGTGGATTACGAAACAGTTTTAAGGATTATTATTGGGTGTTTTCGACAAGGGATGATTTTGGGAAGAATTTCGATTATGAATTTTCAGTTTGCCAATTCAGAAGATATTTTGTGAGATTATAATTTGAGTAATAATTTCTAGGGAAATGCTACTTCACTAAATCCGCGTTCTTGCTAATTTATAAATTCGAATACATACTTATAGTATGAAAATTCAATAGCCGCGTTTTTTAGTCCAGAGAAGAACACAAACAAGTAGAAAAAGGTGCTAGAGAACAGAATAGTGAAAGTGGAACTTTCGGCTCAAACAGAAAGCATAGAATAGAGATTGTTAACAAGAAATTGGACTCCATACGAATTAAGAGTGCCTGACGATTAGTGGCATATGTGTTGAATTCCATTAGTACACGAAGAGGTTATGCCGAATAACATGAATGTTACTCATACAATGAAACGTAATAGACAGTTGTCATTTGAAGAGCTTCTTTAAGTGTTGTCGTCCCTGTCCTTCTAAAGGCGACTTTCACTTGAATTAAGTATCTGCGTCTCAGTTGAACCGCGCTTTTGCTTAAATCGGATAAATTTCCATCTCCAGATCAAGAGCAGAACGGCAATCGCACGCATTACACTAACAACCTGCTGTACTGAACAATTTTAATAGTGTGACGCGTGTAATTTTTGTTGAAAAAAACTCGCCTTATTTCAGATGGGAATCAATATTGAAGAAAGTAACTGGCGCGAGGGTCCAATTAATTGACCAAGGCCTCGAGAAGAGTTCGCATCATGTCATTTTCATGATCATGACGATTTACTTAGCGGTGTGTGATCAGCAACACGCTCAACCGAGTTATTCGCCCCAAATGTTTGCTAATTTAACAGCTAAGCCCGACACGTAAATCCCCTTTCGTAAAAACTACTGCCTTCAGTAGGATTCGAACCAAGTGCCCAGAGAACAGAAGGCGAACGTGCTAACCGTTGCGGCATTAGGTTTACCGAGAATCCGATAACGTACATATACTTATAATTATTTGAAACAAATCAAAATCGTACCATATATCCGAACAGTACGACGACGTTCGGAATTTTGTGTGACACTTGGATTCATTCTGCACACCAACTTAGTATGCGTCTGTAGCTTAGCTCGGTAACGCACCGGGCATTTTTTGCTACTCGAAACACGGTCTCTGCGGTTCGCGCCCCGCAACGGGACCAACTATTTTTTATTCTCAAATTCCCTCTGATTTTAATTTCTCCGAGCTTAGTGGTTTCGTATGGATAGTAGCACTCATCAGGTCTTGCATCTTTGCAGCTATCCATGTGCAAGACGACCACGAAAGTGTGAGAATTCTGTTTGTATAAGCCGTGAAGGCGTGATTTTACTTGAAAACTCGACCGTGGAGGTCTAGATGGTGTGAAGCACTTATATTAACTCAATAAAGGGGGTGGAGAGAGGGTGAGAAGTGGAGATATTTGTTCCCTGGCAATTTTACTTTATGTACTAATGTTCTTGCAAATGTACAAGTGCGAATCATTTCAGTGAAAATCGCGAACCGCAGAGACCGTGTTTCAAGTAGCAAAAAATGCCCGGTGCGTTACCGAGCTAAGCTACAGACGTATACTAAGTTGGTGTGCAGAATGAAACAAAGTGTCACAAAAAATTCCGATTTTCACTGAAATGATTAGCACTTGTACATTTGCAAGAACATTAATACATAAATTACGACGTTGCTTAACATAATTAAATTTTGTATTTTTTGTGTTGGGTTGGTATGTCAATTGCTTTGACTCCACCAGGGGCATGAGCGCGTCAACATCTCTAGCATTTCTGTGTTCTCATCACGCGGTAGGAGTAAACTTATTTTAATGTAAAATAGATAGTCGCCGATTGTCGATATAATGAAAAAAACGGGAGCGCATATACCTTACACTTGTGCAGACCTAGTGGTGGCACCAAAACTTCAAATATGCAACTGCCATACGTATTGAAAGTGTATAGCAAATATGGTCGAACAGAAGTTAGTCGATGAAGCTACGACGAAAAAACATTTGTAGGGAATGGCGCCCACCCATTTGAGACGAGTGAGTCCTTTTTACCACAACTTTATAGGGGAAATAAGATTTTGCCACCACCACGAATATTTGTCCAAAATTTCAAGTCGCTAGCTCCATTCAATGGGAAGATACCATTTATTTGAGCTACTATTTGTAGGAGAGCCAAACCGGCCAACTGGATTCTTTTACAAATATTTGACCAAAAAATTTAAACTTGCTACATAGATTTGTTTTATCGAATGTTATCCTCTATTCGAAATATCGTTTTAAGGGACGCAGGGGCTGCTTTTGTCGGATTTTACCTATTTTCAATACCAACTAACTAGGTCTTACTAGGAACATCCTACCAATTTTCAACTAGCTAGTGTCATTCTATCGAAAGTTATCGTCGTTAAATGAACATTTCATTTTTAACATTTGTAGGGGAGGTAGGCGTTTCTTTGGTCAGATTATGCCCATCTTACTAAAGACTAAATAGTGAAGTGTATGCCAAAAACCAGGTGTCTACGTCAATTGGTTCAAGAGTTATAGACAAAAAACCTAAAAAGTAGGGTATTACTCTTGGGAAGAAAAGTATCGTTAAGCCGAACATACACCATCCGGAATTCCTGTCCGGAAAACTGATCAGGCCTGGCCTTGAGGAGTTCCGGATCGTGTACGGCCGTTTCAGGATTGGCCTTTCAGGTGGCCGGAAGGAAAATCGTTCCCGCCCGGCCTCCACCACACACGTTCCGGAATTTTTCTCCGAAAAAACTGATCAGGCCTGGCCTTGAGAAATTCCGGATCGTCAATGGCATGTGCAGGCCGCCTTGAAGCTGCCGGACAGGCCTTTCAGGCGGGCGGACGGATAATTGAAAATCGATCTTATCACCATAGAATGAAAGTATCTATCTATTGGATTGAATTGTACGGCATTTTACTTTCCATGGCCAAGAGTCAGATACATTCGTCTATTGAAATAAACTCGAATGAAAATTCATTCTGGTGTGGACAGTTCGCCTTGAAGCGGCCGGCCAGGCTTTTCAGGCGGCCGGATGGATAATTGGAAATCGATCTTATCGCCATAGACGGAAAGTATCTATCTATCGTGTGACTAGAATGAAATTTCGCTAGAGTTTATTTCAATAGACGAATGTATCTGAAGCTTGGCTATGGAAAGTAAAATGCCGTACAATTCAATCCAATAGATAGATACTTTCATTCTATGGCGATAAGATCGATTTTCAATTATCCATCCGGCCACCTGAAATGCCTTAAGGCGGCCTGATGCAGCCATACACGATCCGGAATTCCTCAAGTCCGGGCCTGATCAGTTTTTCCGGCAGGAGTTCCGGATGGTGTATGGTGTATTCTATACTTAGGCAAACTGGAAGGCCGGACCTCATCAGTTTTTCCGGACAGGAATTCCGGATGGTGTATGTTCGGCTTTAGTTTCTGATTGATTTTATTTTTCCAGGAGAGTATAAAACTACCCTCTCAAGCTATCTACCAAGGTCTAACCTTACGCTAATTGAATCGGGAGTTAAAGATGGATTTAATTATTTTACATATGTAGGGGAGGTAGGCGTTCTCTTGGCCTGATCATGTTCATTTTCAATACCAACCAACTAGATTATACATTTGACCAAAACTTTAAGGCTCTAGATTCATTCTATCGAAAGTTATCGTGCAAATGGACAAACAGACAGACGAGCATACTTTTTTTTTGAGTTTTCTGGTCGTTACGTTGTCACTGATTGGTACCTTGGAAATAATTTGGTCTACACAACCAACTCAATTTTAGGGCTTTGCGAACTTTAAGGCCTCTTATTTTTATATTTCCTTTTATTTGTATAATATACCTATACTACTATATTACAAAACTCTCGTATTGCAGGCGTAACCTACTTAATTTAGGTTTCCGCTAAATAATCACCTCGCAGATAACAAATGTACCGGGAATGAATGTCGGCATCTAACTTCAACTAATTCCTCATAAAACTCAGTTTTGATTTTTTTTCCTTCAATATTTATTTCATTAGCTCTAGAAAAACATTTTGTCAGTTAATTAGTCTAATTAATTAGTGTATAATTAACATGAAATATATATTTCAAGTGCAAGAAGAAATACAACTTTCTTTGTTCCGCAATGTCCGGTTAAGACCATCTAAGTGATAATTTTGTTTTCCTTGCTTATTTAAATCTTTATGTTTGTTGATTTTATTTATTAATTTTCCAAGATTTGTTTTCTTGTTGGTAATCTATCTCTTTTTGAGGTACCGTGTTTGATTAATATGCATGAAAGCTATTTTAATTGTTCCGCATTCTTATTCTTTCTTCTTTGTTATAATTTTAACTAATTGTTTAATATTTGTTTAATTGGCTTCAATAATCAAGACGTGGCTTCACTTATGTGACGTGTGTGTGTGTGTGTGTGTGTCAGAGGACATTTGTACCAGGTTCTTGTTCGAATTCGAGTTCAAGATCGACAGTGGGTGGTGACTGACACTGATAAGTGTACAAATTTTTATGTCCCAACCATTTTTGCATATTATCAAAAAAATAGTGTCCCTTAATCGGACGCTCCTATAGCCGGACAAGGACAAGTATTTTTCAGTTATTTTTCGAACTTAATCTGTAATAGCCGCATAACTCGATAGTTTAGCAATTGCTTTTCTTCGTATTTTTATGACTTTTAGCGACATTCAATAGCGATATGAGACGACGTTATAAGCAAGTGTTGCTATTTCATGATAACGCTGCGGTTCGTATCCAAAAAAATTTAGATTTTTCAAGCTCACCACTATGATTTTGCCCTCAAATATAAGCAGTAAGTACTATCCTTTGGATTAGGATGTAATTAAAAATTTTAAATTTCACTACCGGTCCGGTTTTAATCATTTGATTCTTTAACAAAAAATTAGAAGATTTCTTTTAAAAAATTTGGCGTTCTTTTAAGTGGACATTCCCCATAACCTGACAAAATGGTTGGCCCCGATGATGTCCGGTTATGAAAGCGTACACTATTACATATATATACATAATAATAATATAATATTACACATATTTACAGCAAAACTACAACATATCCGTGTTAGGCGCCGTTTAAAAGCTGCGGTTTTCAAATTTACATTGTATTTAAATGCAATCTCGCCACTCAACAAATCTGCCGCAGTGTGTTCAGCGGCGAGATTGCATTTGAATACTATGTCAATTTGGAAACCTTGGCAGCTGCCGCTAGTTTACCTTTAAAGACAGCGGGTGTCGCTGCTCAAACCGCTTGTTAAACCGCAGCTTCTAACGGGCGCCTTAAAGACAAGGGAAATAAAAAGCACTTCACTTGAAACTTTGATAGAAAAGGAAGCATTGTTATTCAGAGAGTCGCTTTCTTTCTCCACTAACTTGTCTGCATTTAAAATTGATTTTTAAAAATCCATGCTTCATATATTTTTGCTACTGTAATACATTTTCCTCAAAGCAGCCAACCTATCCAGGGGGAAAAACTTGTCTCATCTTCTTAGATATTAAATATTTATTAATCAATTATTTATCCAAATTCACATTCCATTCGGGTTGACATGGCTTTGGAATTTCAGTATCATCGAATGTTTGGCAATTGTATTCAAGCCAATCCAGACCACTGACGGATCATGAAGATGCGTCTTCTCCGTATATACTCGCACATAACACACTTTGTACCGTGGACCTGGATCTTACTTTTACAGCCAATTGATATTAGTACCAGACCGCTTTTTTACCTTTTCTTTCGCTGCTGGAATTTAATTTACGAGCCATTTGTGTAAAATTATATTAGCAGATAAGTAGCATGAATTGAATGATGATTTGGAAACGGACGAATATTACTTTTTTTTTGTTGAATGGAAGCATGAAACCCAGTTCGGTTGTTAGCAACCAAATCAGCATGTTAAAGCCTATTTTGGTAAATTGCTTTATTGTTGCTCGCGAGCTTATGGTGCAGATGATTGAATACCCTAACCGTTCATATTTTTCCCAGATTTAAATTATGCATTCATGATGGAGCATTCTTTCAAATTATCGTTTTCTTTTTTGGGATGCATCTTAAAAGGTTCATGTTTGAATTTTCTTTTAGAAAACTAATAATTTAGTCAAAAAATTAATTTTAATAGAATGGGTTTATAATATTTAATAATTTAGGTAAAATCAATTCTAAGAATAATTTATGAATAATTTATGAAGAAATATTAGGCATGTGGATTTGACTATCTCCAATGGTGTCATTTAGCATCAAAATGACCGTAGCAGAGTCATAGAAATCTTTGGACGTGAAAAATGTAAAAATATTTGAGACAGAAAGCTTGTTTGTTTGTTTATTTTTTTTTTCAAATAAAAAACATTGAACCTACCAGAAAATTCTGTACTTCCTTCTTAGTAAAGGATGCACACAAAAATATTTTGTACGGAAAATCAATTGATATGTACAGTGAAACCTCGGATAGAGGACACCTCTTTATAGGGGAAAAATGTGCATGTACCGGCTTCAGATATTCATAATTAATGTATGTACTTGCAACCTTTGTTTAAAGGACACTCTAAATAAAGGACAAGGACAGTAGATTGCATAGAAAATCAGTTTTTAAAACCTCTCAATAAAGGACAAAATTTGCCAGGTCTTTTATTGGTTTTTTCAACTTTTTTTATAAATGGAACGAGGTGCTTTTTTCCATTCATTTCCAAATGCTTACATACAACATATGGAATATATCGCCGGATGGTACGAAAGATGAATTACAAAAACATAAGGAGAGTTGGACTCGCCGTGAATGATGGTTTCTAGTATAGGCAAATCATTGTTCGGTTAATGAAAATTTCTGGGAAGCCGAATTCTATTTTTTAAGAAGATTCCGTGGGCTGAATTTACCGACCGGGCAAATTATTGTTAGGGTGAAAATTTGGCGTCAGTCTAAAACAGTAATGAAGAACCCATGACACCATTTCAACCGACGGATGACTTTCTGTACATATAAGTGAATTTCATTACTGGGTCGATAGAAAGTGGTGCGAGAAGCGAGTTTAAAAATTGCAAAGAGTCCGTGAGTAGGGGACCTGAAACTTAAATTAAGCTGAATTTGAAATTAATTTTTTGTTTGTTCAGTTTGATTTCTCTTCTATTATATCTACATTTTCAGTTTAGTATGTAGCGTAATATCCCAGTTTGTCTTGAATATTGTTCCTGACAACATGGCTTCAACCCGAAAGAGACAAAACGTCCTTGATGTATATGAAAAATATGGGAGACCAAGTGTTCGAACACTGGCTGATAAGCTTCAGCTAAGTTAAATTTTAGTGGCTCATATTCTTAAGGACCAAAACGCGATTAAAAGTTTAGTGTAGTAAAATAAAAACTAACAATCTAAAATCGTTTATCGTGCGGGGACAACAGTCGATTTGGATGAAGTCCTATTAGAATGGTTTCGCCGAGCCCGTTGCAACAGTGTTCCTATAATTGGCACTCTCCTTCAAGAAAAAGCCCAGAACACTGCTCAAAAGAAGGAAAAAATGACTTCAAGGCATCGAATGGCTGTAGTAAGTAAGTAGATGGCTCAGTAGCAGACGAAACAGTGCGTGAATGGACAACTAATTTTGACAAAATTTGTGAAGGCTACAAAGAAAACGACATCTTCAAATGTCCCGAAACAGGATTGTTTTACCGAGCGCTCCCTACTAAAACCATGATTTTAAAAGGAGAAACCTGCAGTGGCGGAAAAATATTAAAAGAGCGATTAACCGTGATGCTGTTTGTGAATATGTTGGGTGAGTTTGAGGTTCCATTAGTCATAGGAAAACCAAAAACAAAAACTTCGCTGTTTTCGTGGCGTTAACCTGAAGGAATCGGAGTGGAATGGGAACATAACACCGAAGTCTGGATGACTACGAAACTTTTCGAAGACTGGCTCTACAAACTCGTCAATAAAATGATCAGGCTTAAAAGAAAAATTAATTTCTTTCTTGACAATGCTTCATCCCATTCCAACCTGGTTTAAAGAACATTAAACTACTTTTTTTACCCTCCCAACAGAACGTCAAGATGCCAGATCAGGGCATCATCAAGAACCTGAAAGTTCATTACAGACAAAAAATTATAAAACACTTGCTTTCGAAAATTGGAAAATGGAAAATTTTGACTGTTCTGTCATAACTATTTTGGTTTTGAAGGCCACATTATGGATTGCAACACCTTTGTGCGAACTGTTTTATAGAAGTGGGATTTAAACGAGACAACTTAGATCAATCTCGAGATGATTCTTCAAATAAGAATGAGGAAGCTACAGAACTGAATCAGTTACTTCGAAGTGCTGGTAGTGAGAATGAAGATTACATTTCTATTGACGATAATCTTGTAACGGATGATCAAAGTTTCGATCTCGAGGTAATTATGCAAAATAATGATGCGACAAACAGCAAACATTCGAGTTCTATTTTCAAACTCCCTTTAACTCCTTCTTCAACTTTATCTAGGGATCGGCAAAAACCTCCACTTAGAGAACTCCTCTGTTTAAAGGACATCGCATCGTTCAAGAGTTTGTCAACCGCAGAGATTTTGGGAGGGCTGATTCTTGATTGGTGCACTTAAGAGATCCTACACCGATAGGTTGTCTTTACCAAGTGATGGTCGGAATCGTAATTTGCTCCTCGTCATGATCGGACATACATTACGCTTGAAGCCCATCTCTTGTATATGAGGACGTGGTCAATCTGGTTGACGTGCGTATATTCGGAGATTTTCAGGTTTATTTATGATTGCGTCGGTGCCACGACGATGTTCGTGGCCATGGATGTGTACGAGGTATGTACATGCTGGCAACTGCATGCTCCGAAACCAGTTTATACCAACGAAACGTCAACTGGGCCATGGAACAGTTGACGCACTATGCCCCACAAGGGGATTAGGGCAACTGAGTATGCAAAGTCGATTAGTCGTTGACTATTGTCATAGCATTCCTTGTGGAGGCTGGGTCCTCATGTGGTTCCTCGATGCCAACTCTCCTTCCCAACTTTCGCTTTGAAATCTCCCTGCCATGTTTTGACGTCGTTTGTTGGAATTGAGTCGAACAATATCTCCAGGCGGTCGTCAAACTCGGCTTTCACTGCTTCTTCCTCCACTTCAGTGGGGACCTGCACGTTAATGAGCCAGGGGTTGAAAAATCGAGTCTTAATCAAATCGTCGTCATAGTCAAATCGCACACAACTTTTCACTGATGGATTTTAAGTCAATAAAGTGTGGTTTGAGGTGATTTTTCACAATGAACTCCAAACTCAATGTGTCCAGATAGGCCAGTAAAATCAAGCCAATTTTGGGGCTTTTTAATAATAATTAGGGAAAGATCTGGAAATAATTTTAATCCCTTCTTCTTACTGAATACATGGAAACTGAGTTTCCAATGTCGTAGAAGGTGAGCTTAACTTTTGGAGGGCGAAAATTTGATTTGTTGTAAAATTTTATTAAACTACAGTAATTTATCTACAATTTGAGACTAAAATAAAACTTATAACTGTTAGACTTACCGAGATAGAGCTTTTAAAGCAAAAATCGATGAGCACTCATTTTTGAATTTTTGCTCATAGCTACTCTAAAAATCGCCCGAATTGAAAAATTTTGGCAACGTTAGGCTTACGATCAAATTATCCTCAACTTTTACCGAAAAGTTTTTCCATTTGGAGCATCCGTTGCAAAGATCTGTGAGCTTGAAAAGTGATAAAGTGTAATTTTTCTCCGAAGCCTCGAAAATTGTCGTTTTTTGACTATCGATTTTGACTACGCCACTGAACCGAATTTCGACTTTTAGCAGTGCAATGGACGGAAAATTCAACGGTCTTGAATTTACTTGTGCTAGTTTTTTCGACTCGAGGCAGCGTGTAGGAGTTATAAGGATAATATTAAAAAAGGGCTCAAATTTCTCGGATTTTCGCCCTTCAAAAGTTAAGCTCACTTTCTACGATCGTGCAAACTCAGTTTCCATGTATTCAGTATCTATAGAAGGGATTAAAACTATTTTCAGATCTTTCTCTAATTATTATTAATAAAATATAATTTTACTGGCCTAAGATGGTTTACCGGTTTTGAAAATCATGGGCGATTTCTTGTCGTTGATCTCGCTGCCAAACCAATTTATTTTCTGAACTGCAGTGATGCTCAGTTTGTATTTCTCGACCTGTTGTAGGAGGGTCTTCTCGGCTCCCAGTTTGTTCAGGGAGCGTACATTCCAGGATCCGAAAGAATATTCCGTCAAACGTTTGCGAAGTCGTCGTTTTTCATCCATCCAATCCGATGCTTTTTTCCCAGGTTCCTTGATATGGAGTAGTTTTTACAAGGACGGATTTTCGGCCAATCGCTAACTGCTATTCAGGGGTGGCCTCTGGCCTGATAGCTGCTTCAGGTGGTTCATAACGAGCTAGAGTTCAAACAACTATGTTGCAAGTCTGACTACGGGATTCATGCTACTCTAATGACCTGAGACGCTTAGGTGTAACTCAGCCAGTCAGACTACAGCTTTCATTCCCTCCGCCTTTCACAATCACAGCTTGGGACAGGCTTCGGCACACTATCGACCCTACAGTATTGTCTACCTAACGCGGGACACCCTGCATATATTAATTATTTTATTTTTAAATATTTTGCATAATTTTGTTACTGAAGATAGATATATTGCAAGAGCCATTATCTTGCAAAAGAGTAAATGCTGAAATTTATTAGGTAGAAATTCTGGTTGTATTTTTAGCAATTGTGTTGAGCTTTCCAATTGAAGATTCGTTGTATAGGTTAAGTCAGTGACCGAATTACGAATCATTCTACTTTCATGCGGAGAGAACATAATTTAGGATTAAAATTAGTTTAGACGATTCGCTATAATCGTAGATTTTTTTTTATTATTGAAGATATAAAAAATTTCTAAAGCCCCATGTAGACGACATTTTTTTATTGACAACTTCTTTGATGTTTTCTTCTACTGCAAATTTCTTCATTTAAATGCTCTAGACTGCTTAGATTAGAGTCTTCAAATACTGGAATATGAACACTATTTCATTCGTATTATTAAAGTCAATTAAATATGTACACTATTTCATTCGTATTATTAAAGTCAATCGCTCATCAATAGAAAGAATCGTCTAATGGCCTTTAGTCGAAACCCCGAACTGCGTAAACCAACCTTTACGTAATTTAAAATTCAAAAGACGAATGATAATCTCTAATTTTACGGTATGCTTTTTGTTAGTCTCTGAAAATGGTTGCGAAGTCCAAACAGAATGAATGTTTGTACACAGACGAATAAAATGACGAATTAAAAGCATTTAGGCATAATGTTATACATTAGTGCTAAATTAATATATTTGTTATCTCAAACTACCAGGTAAAGCTTTTATTTTATTTTCATATTGGCGGTTAATTACTAGTGGCAAGTGGGAAGCAGTATTTTTTTGTATTACGGAGTGGATGTGGTTGTTGTTTTAGGAAAAAAATGCATCCGAATATAATGATGTCATTGTAAATAGATAATAGTAGATCCGTGTGAAAACGAAGAGCCTTTTTAAAATTCATATATAAATTTTAATTTGCCAAAACGAAACTTAATGAGATCTAAACTAAACACATTTTTTATTAGGTTTTCAGCTTCAAGTCCCACACACTTAATAAATTAGATTTTGGAAGGAACGAAAAAAAATTAATTTGTAAAAATTGTTATAACCAAATGCAAAAACCAGATATGACTTGGTTATAAAAATTCCCTAACTAAATCGGATCTGGATCGAAATTTTACCCAATTTGAATTGAATGACACCTAAAATACTTCTTTTTTAGAATAACAAATTTTTACAATATTTTGAAGCTTTATGTATTATAGATACAGTTTATGTTTGTTAATATTACAAAGTTGAATGGCCCTTTACCAAATTCAAGACATAAAATAACTAGTGCAACAGTCCTATTCCCATCCTAGCATCATCTCATTTACTAGATCGTGACAGTGTGTTCTGTGTAAAGGTGTGTGATCAGCAACATCCGAGTTATTTACAATAGATGGGTACCCATCTGACAGCTGAGTGAGCTCATCCTAATACTCGTAGTTCGACACGTTTTCAGTAAGAATCGAACCGTGGTCCAGTGTACAAAAAGCGACCGTGCTAACCGTTGCGCTATCCGGACTACTGATTTCAATTCAAGACATGGAATCATGGATAGGTTTTCGTGCTGAAGAGAACGAATTTGCTTATATGTCAAACCAAAGACGATGTACTAGGAATAAAATTTGTTCTTCAAGGGCATATCAGCCATTTTCTCACTTTAGTGTCACCACCCACTGCCGATCTCGAACTCGCACACAGTGGGTGGTGACACTTAGGCTACTTTTCAACATTTAAGAGATACCATATATAATAGGCCAGTCGGTTCGGTAGCCGTGTGGTCACGATCACTGATCTACGATTTAACATCTAAAGACTCGAAGGTTCAATTCTCGGCGCGATAATAAAAAAACTGCCTGTGTGTACTACCAAAATCCCCACAGCCCTCCGAGCTTGTCAGTACAAAGACGATGCTGATAGAACGTGCACGCTAGGCACTGCATCATCCGAAAAACACTCGTGTATGCTATCGAAAGTTCAACAAGGCATAATGATGCAAGAGATGTTCACGCGCCCATGCCCCTAGAGGGTTTAGGACGTTAACAACATAATAGGCCGCTCAAATTGGACTTAAAAATGGTGAAGCGTCATATACATAGTTCTGATTTTTGATATGGAATTAGGACCGGTTAGTATCTACCCATGTTTGCAGCTTCGAAAAACCGAAGCTCACTGCGTAATACGTGAAAAACTGCAAAATTTTCAGACTTTATTGATTAGTTGCCTTATAACTCACAAACTTCGCATTCTTCTCCATTAGTCGTTATTACCACTCTTATGTACATTCAATTTTCAACCAATCTAGCGCTTCAAAAATTAATCATATTTGTTTTTTTTTAAGTACAATTTTACATTTCGGCCTCGTTTTGGTACAAGCGCTTATTTACTTAATTATCAGCCTTCGTGTTCTCTGCAGGATTTGGTTTCTGATAACTGCCGCTTCAGTTTTCTCGGTCTCAGCATCGTATTCTCCAGTATCGGAAGCCCAGCAGTAAACTACTGTCTTCATCTACGAAGTCCACCCAGTGCTTCTTTGGTCAACACCGAGCTCTTCCACCTTTGATGTTAACTTGGAATTCTTATCTCGTTACTCGATGTTTGTTCATTGGCTCTACGTTCACTTTAGTTTCCGTAGCTTAACCAATGAATACAAAAAAAAATGCAACGGATTAACGACAAATTAGCCAGCCTTGAGACGCAATACCGAGAAGAGTTCCGTAGGGAGAATGGTGGTGAAAGAGGGTTGAAGGTTTTTGCTGGGTAAGTAGTTGCACACTAACGATGAAAGTCCCATGTCGCTGGGGATTGACAGTTGACACTAGTTGTCGGCAGTGTATCCTGAACAATGAGATTTCCCCTCTCTATAATACAAAATAAATAAATAAAAGGTTACCAATTGGGAGACCTCTGACTCGTTATGTATTTCGTGCGGATCACTGTTTTACCTCTTCCATCATTGGGCGCCATCGCGAATCGCTCCTGTGAAGGACTATTTGGACTCGTGCGGTCCGGGAGTTGGTACCGGTAGCTTTCTTATCACGTACTTTTATTCGAGTGTAAGACTGAATAGCATTGCGGTTAGCCCAGCACCCTGTGTAGAGGAAACCCACATTCGCGACAACGACTCCCGACGACTGCTCAAATATAAGTTAAGATACACAGCATCAAATGTGCGGATTCAGTTCGATTCTGCTGACACGATCGTCTCGGTCCGCAGATGGTCCGCAGGCAGAATTTCAGCAGTCCTCGGGAGTCGTTGTCGTTAGTGTGTATTTTGCCTTAAGCCCGACTTGCGTTTTGAACGATTTGTTGATACTAAAATGTACTGTTGACTCGAATATTGTCATTTCTGTAGGTCGGACTTATTTAGAACGCCAAAGTGTTAAATGATCTTATATAATACTTTTCGGTTAATAGCCGTATTCGAGACATAGCCTAGTCATTATTGTAAGTCCCACAAGGTAATATTTTGGTCCTGCTGCAGGTGTGCGTCAGAACAAAGGGCTCGCTTGATTATGAAATGAAACAGATACCAAACCTGGTAGATATACTTATGTGTACTCCAAAATCGGGGCGTTGAAACCAATGGACTGGAGTACTTTGGAAGGCATTTTGAGTCCTCTGGTAGGGAAAAAAGGACATATTTGGCAATGAAGTGTAGGTAATCTATTCAAGATATAGATATCAAATGACTGGGGATCATGAGGCGAATGCACTAGACTACAGTTGATGGCATTTTGAGAAAAGAAAGAATATTCTTGGGGATAAATTGGAACAGAAAACAAACGAATCAAACCTGGCTTGTAGGAACTGTTCTAAATCAAATTGTGGTGAAATCTGGGTTTTTTTTCATTTACCTTTTTGGGGTGCTGATTACGAATACGAGGTTTGCACCAACAAATGTTTGAGCCATAGCCAAAAAACCACAAAAAATAACACCCTTTTTGGTAAATAAAATATTTTGAAAACAATTAACCATAGCGAAAAGTTTTTAAGCAGTTCAGTAAAAAATGTTAGCTCAACTATTTCCGTATCTTCAATAGTTTTCAAAATACTCTCACTTGGAAAATGCATCAGCAAATCTTAGATTATTTCTTCTTGTCATATATCCCGAATCAGCCTTTGTATAATGTTTCCTGCTGGATGCTTGATGCTTTGTTTTTCATCTGGGCTTTGATTGCAGCTTCGACTTCGACTCCAAGGTTGGCGGTTCACTAGGGTTTGCTTCACTGGATGGTTGGCTAGTTAAAGTTCGGGTTAAGTAGATCTTCAAAGTAGGGCGACCATACTCTCTTGACTGATTGATGATACCACTATCTTTGTCCCTCTTATCATTTTGGCTAGCTTTTAGGCTTCTTGTGCCTTGTTTGTCTCGAGATTTCCATGGTCTTTGTCTCCAAACTGATTAAGTTTCTGTAGTATTTTGTCGGCTCGGGTTGCTCGTTTGAAGACTGAGTATCGTCGGGATTAATACTTTCAAACGCGTTACGTTGGTTAAACATCATATATTTTAAATACAAAGAAAATGTGTGCCTTCTAAGGAATCGAGATTTTGTCAACTTATGTCTTCGTCGAATTTTAAAAATTGTCTGACCTAAAACAATATCAAATGAATTACTAGGAAAATTCACGCTCAATGTCGTTATGTCGTAAACGTCGTATTCGTCGTAAACTTCTGCCGTTTTCATAGTAAAATGACAGAAGTTTACATCTTTACGCCAAATACGACGTTTACGACGTGAGCTCGAGTCCCGCTACTAAGTCGGCGTACGGATCAGATGCCAATCTACGAATTGATACGCTGGCGAAAATGGTAGTGAATACATCACACATTGCGGAAGGATGATAACTGCATTGCTTTACATGCCATTAAAAGCAATTCCATTTCCAAACAAGGTCAACCAAGAGGGGGTCCTAAAATAACATGGCGTCGATCTGTGGCAAAAGAGTGTAAGGCGCTGGGTAAGTTTTTTTGGGAGTTCCTCTCGATTGCCCAGAGCAGAGTACGATGGCACGCAGGAGTAGTTGACGCGCTATGTCCCACTAGGAGTTAAGGCAAAGTAGTAAGGAATCGACATGAAAATTTCTGAAAATTATTATCGTCAATCAAACCATAGTAACGTTAAAACTGCAAATGGGGCCAATTTTTATTGTATTGTCTTCTATGGCTTCTTGGCTACCTACTACCTATGCTTGCCACATTGAAGAATATTTAGCAAATTAACGTAGTCAATTCAACTCCCTCTTGACGATATCCTGGATCCGTCACTGGGAAAAAAGTAGTAAAAGTATTCATAATCTACACAACTATTATAGAAGTATTCTTCTTTTGCGCATCCGTTTTTTATTAGTCTCGAAAAATTAAAGGAAAACTAAAATTGCCCTCTATTCTATAGAAACCACCTCCGAACTCAAAGTAGACCCATTTCAATATAGCAATTTCCTATATTCTCAACAAAAAAAAAAACATGTGAATATGTAAGCTGTTTCGATGATAATCTGCTGATACACAGCGTAACGAGTATAATTTTAAGTGGTCTGAAGTGAGGACGGAGGCAAAAGCTTCGATCATTCAGACTAGAGATGGTATGCTCTTTTCATACCTGCGATTTTTTCACTGCTCTTTTAAAAAAGCAGTAGCATATTGTGATTGAAAACTGAAAAGAGCTGCGATTGGAAGAGCAGAAATAATGAGTACTGCATACTACGTATTATTTACGGTCTATCGCCAATACAATTCTCGCCACTTCGTTTTAGCTCGCTAGGATCGCAACGCAAGGTTTTTGTTTTTATTCGTATCTCTTTTCTACGAAAACAAATTGAAAAAAAAAATTCGGGCGAAATACCACGAGCAAAAAACCACGGGCAAAAAAACACGGGAAAAAAACTACACATTAAACCAATGTGAAAACACTATTGGTTTAATGTGTGCTATACGCCACGAACAACAACAACAAAAACAATGCTGTACAGAAATGAATTGAATGCGAGCATTCTTGCATCATCTACGTTTCTTGATAGTGTCGGCGCCAGAGCCCGACAATCATTTCGCGCGCACTACCAGCTCTAAACTCGCCGATCTGCTAACACACAGCTCGCAATGTGCTCCTGCTCAGTTTCGTTCATCGATCAGCAATCTTCCGACGATCAGTATCAGAATTTCTGATCCGATCTCAATACCAGAATTTCTCATCAGCTATCTTCGAGCAGTACTGCTCGTCGGAAGAGCTGATCGGAACTTAGCGCTTTGCGTTGCGAGCTGTTAGCAATCACTATTTTCCATTCCTTTTCAATAAAATCACTGCTATTAGGAGAGCTGCTCTTTTTCACAGATATTGAAAAAGAGCAATCGCAGTTATCACTGCGATTGAAAAAGAGCAGGTTTTTGCCATCTCTAATTCAGAGCATGGCAGACACCCAAGTGTCAACACCTCGTCAGTGACCGGGTATGACGCAGGCTAGATAGCTATCTATAAATCTATTCAAGTTGTGTACATCAAGCAATGCCAAAAATATACATCTAAACTAGTTATCATATGAACATTGTTCATGAACATTTATTTTCCTTTTTCGTGAACTTTAATTTCCAAAGTCTGTACAGTATTTTTCGCACGCAAAACTTCTGCAACAACTCAAAGGAGTTTATCTTTAAATTCCCTGCATAACATGTCTGCTCATTACTGCAAGCAAAAATAAGTTTTTCGTCATATTTGATATGAATATGAAACGTTCCCTAGACCCCACATAAGGAAGGCTCCAAAATTCCATACTCGCACACGCTTCCCATATTCAGCCAATGATTGTGCATATTTTTGTGCACTGGAATTTAAGATGAAAAAAAAGGTCTATTGACTTATTGTTTGATATTAGCTTTGTCTGAAGCCGAAATGCAACTGCCAGGAATATTCTTATAAAAGAGCCAAAATGAGCCTATCAAACGGAACAAAGATTCAAAGAGAACAAAGATACCTAAAGCACATTTTTGTCTTGTAAACACCTTGCAGTCACAAACATCATCAATTTACGATTTTCCGAATATCATTGCCTATTGTTGGCACCCCATTGCGGGGCACAGCAAGAATTAATTGAAATTATTACACGTATGTTAACAGCCGAGAGTCAATCGAATATTGATTGCGAGTTTTAATTAGAACCGTTTGTGCTTAAAAATTGTGTGCATTCTGGCAATAAAATAAACTTCCTGTACTTCCCCTTGATGAAAAAATGTTGTTAAATTTTGTAGGACAACGGTACTTCAACATCTTCTTGAGTTTCATAATTCGTAATTGCTCATTAGTAATAAAACTTCGCATGATAAATCTGCGGTGTTATCTCCATGCTAAGTGATTCATGTCATCAAGCATCAATAACTTCCAGGTTGTTTTTTCTATTTAATATTATCACAGCTAAAACAAGCATGTGAGAACTTTCAGAAGGATGGTATCCAATCATAACCATATGCAAAAAAAAACAGATTCTTGGAAAAACAATTTTTTTCTTTTAATTTTAAATGACTTCAATTTATTTTATTTAGTGTAATCAATTTAACATTTTTCTTGGAAATTATTTTGAAACCGATGGAAGATATGCCAAACGATAGCTAATGGTATCGTTTATTAACATAATAATTTGTTTAAGGTCAACTCTGACCGCGGAGGCTACAAGTAACGAAAAACCACCCAAAAATTTGATCCGACCAAATTGCACTCATCGTTTCTCGAATAATTTCCGGGTCAATCGCAAAAACAAAATTGCAGAGGATTTGCTATTAAATATGGCTAGAATCTGTATGAGCAAATCCACAGTTAATTTTCAATTACCATTTCAAAAAATGCTTTGTCAACTTTAAGCAAGCGTACGACAGTAGTATCGATCGTGGTGTACTGTAATGCTGTTTTTACACGATATACTGTCCAACCGTTAGACCGCACATTAGACCACGCATTAGACCGTCTATTAGACTGTTCGTTAGATCACGTATCAGATCAGGTTAGGGGATCATTATAAAAATCAAATAGCTGCTCTGATACGTGGTCAAGTGGGCGCTTTAATGGACGGTCTAACGCGCAGTCTAATAGATGGCCTACTGCGCGGTCTAATGGACGGTCAAATGCGCGGTCTAATAGACGGTCTAATGCGTGGTCTAATGGACGGTCTAACGGCAATCGAAAGCATGTGCACAGAAACACGAAGCTTCGCGTGTACAAAACCTTTATACCATCAGTGCTATGCTATATGGCTGCGAAGCATGGACCCTAACTCAAGCCTCCGGAAACATGCTAGACACATTTGAACGTAAGGTTCTACGGCAAATTTTCAGGGCCGTTTGCGATGGGTGGCGCATCCGGTACAACCATGAGTTGTATGAACTGTACGATGAGCTGGAAGTTTCAAAAATCGTCAAACTACAACGACTTCAATAGGCAGGGTATGTACAACGAAAGGACGATGATCGCATGCCAAAGAGAGTAATGAATGCAGAACGAGTCGACGGAGCGAGACTGCCTAGACGACCGAGAGCTCGTTGGGAGAGCTCAGTATATGCGGACGCCGAGCAGCTACTGGGCTTCCGAAATTGGAGGACGCGGTCGCGTGACCGAGATAATTGGAAGACAACGTTCCAGGCGGCCAAGGCCCGATGTCTGGTTGTCGCGCCACGATGATGATGATGATTTAACTTAGATTTATCCATTTACTCAATGTCTGCTTAAACTGCCAATTAGCTATCTGGGCATACAGTTCAACATTAGCGTATGCAACGCTCAGAATATGATAATGCAGTAGAAAGATCAGCTAATGCAGTTAGAAGTCAGCTGATTTTCTTGACGGAATTCTGCCGACTGTTCTATTCTACTATACGTCTGTACTAGTCATGGTTTTCAATTCACGAACCTACACTTTTTAACCTACTCCGTACACTGAACTAGGTCGACCTACTCCGCAATCGAAAAATGATCAAGTCAAAAAATGATCAGTAAGTTCAAGTTGGAGTCGGATCAGTTGAAAAGTGAATAGGTTTAGTAGTTGTCTGTCGGTATCGGAGCATGATCAGATTAAATCGTTTAAGTCTGGCGGGGAAAGAGAAGAAAAAAGAAAAGTAGGAGAGACCTGAACTATTGATTAAATTAGATGATGTGACATATATACGATGTCGCTACGCTATATTGTGGTGTAGAATGAAGTGATGTTGGGTGGAGTGAAGCTTTTCGTATTTCACTGTGTCGTGAGTGGTCGTGGCCGATGATGGATTGTGAATCTGAAGTCCAAATGGCAAAAAACGAAATGGGGGATCCAGAATGGCAACACTTTTTTTTAAAATATAAACACGGCCAATCTTGCTGGAAAAAATTGATAGGTGGTCGATTGGGTCGCTGATTGCGAATCTGAAGTCAGAATTGCAAAAAAAAAGAGATTCTAAACGGCAATCCTCCTCCATCTGATATCAATAAAATCCAATTGAAAATACAATCCATTTTATTCGTTACTGCAACATAGCGATATGTAGATATGTCTTCTAATCTAGTCAGTAGTTCAGTTCTCCATTCTCTTTTTTACAATTACGACTCAGACTTCGACGAACCTTGTTCACCCACTCTTTTGTTCTTTCACTACATCTCCAACTCCATGATGGACGACAGATTAGTTTCATATACGGAGTAGGTCTGCGAACCCAGTTTCTTGAACCTACTCCGTTGTCGGACTCGCAGTAGGTCGACCTGATCCGCAAGAGGAGCAGGTCATACCATGGCTAGTCTGTACCGTCTCTCAACATTAATTTGCGACTCAGTTGGTTTCAAATCCTTTTCCTGCGAATCAATTTAGAGAACTTTGTTCTTTGTGATCAGTTTAATTGTCTTATTTAATGCGCAAACGTAAACAGTTCTTCCTGGCAAAACCTCAGCAGCCCGTATCAGCTTTTTGGAAATATCGTCTGAAAAAGTTTTAACGGGACGATGGGTGCCGCTTAGCGTTTATGTAGAAAATAAACTTTAACTGGACATTGTGAAAACAGCCCATAGACTTGAAAATATTCATCTGAAAGAATCGTCGAATAATAGAAAAATAAATAGCTGGAAAAAGTGAAATAAAGCATTATAATTTAACATCAGTGAAAAGATTATTATTATTATTATATTTTTATTAAATGTATATTAAATATACAATTAAATTCTTAAGCTCTAGTTGCTAAGACCATCGGCTAAGTGAAAAGAACAATTGAATATCTTTCAATGAAAACTGCCATAGTAGGCTAGTCATTAAGCGATGATTGATTTTTTCCTATTTATGTGTTATAGGGTGCTGATTACAAATCTGGGGTTTGCCCCCCAAAGCAACTTTTTTGTTTTCTTTTTTTAGATATTTTGAAAACGGTTAACACGAGCGAGAAATTTTTTGAGACAAAAGGAAAGATATGTAGCAGTTCAGTAGCAAAGGTTAGCGCCACTTTTTCCGTATCTTCAATAGTATTTAAGATACTCTCGCGTCAGAAAAACGATAATTTGTGTCTTACCTTTTTAGTTTTTCTTAAGTGCGAATATCTCGAAAACTCTTGAAGATACAAAGATTGCGATACAATTAACAATTTCAGAAAATTGTTAAAAAATAAAAAAAGAACAATTTGTTTGTTTGCGGTTTTTTGGCTGTAACTCAAATTCCACAAAAAAAGGTTTGGGGAAACCTCAGATTCGTAATCAGCACCCCAACAACACGGAAGAAAATCAAAACTACACACCACAATTTGATTAAGGAAGACTAGCTGATGACCAGGCTATAGTACAAACGAAAAGTGGTAGCAAATAAACCGTCGAATCGACCTCCTTCGATATTTGCCATCTGTCGTGTTGTCTATCAAATGAATTTACCTAGTCTAGCCATAAATACTGTTACAAACTTTTTGAAGCACTGTTCAATAAAAGAAATCATTGTTTATTTATTAAATGCATTGTCAACAACGGAAATTGCAACAAGTTATTCGAAGTGATTGCCTTTTGCCTTTACACAAGCCTTTAATCGAGCTGGCCACTTATCTATGGAAGCACGCACGACTTCAATCGGAAAGTTGGCGACTGCATGTGTAAGAGACTTCTTTAAGGATTCGATATTAGAATGTCTTTTAGAGCACGTCATTTGCTCTAAGACAGACTATAATTCGTAATCCAGCGGATTCAGGTCTGGGCTAGAGGAAGGCCAATCTTCAGCTTTAATTAAATCTGGAACATTTTCTTCAAGCCATTTTTGGGTTGACTTCGCCTTATGACCTGGTGCAGAATCTTGGTGGAAACTCCAAGGCTGTTTTTATTAAGTGCGAATATCTCGAAAACTATTGAAGATACGAGCAAAGTTGCGCTACAATTAACCATTTTCAAAATATTTAAAAAAAAAAGAAAAAAAAAATTTTTTTTTGTTTGTTGGTGATTTTTTGGCTGTAACTCAAATTCCACAAAAAAGGGTTTCGGGAAACCTCAGATTCGTAATCAGCACCCTAAAAACACGGAAGAAAATCAAAACTACACCACAATTCGATTAAAGAAGACTAGCTGATGACTAGGCTATAGTACAAACGAACAGCGGTAGCAAATAAACCGTCGAATCGACCTCCTTCGATATTTGCCATCTGTCGTGTTTTCCATCAAATGAATTTATATTCGAGTTACAATAGACATTGCCAATCTTTCATGCTCAACATAGATCCATGCATTGGGACATCCACACGCGGAATAGAAATATGTGCAAGAGCAAATATTCCACGTAACTGCTTTTGCTATGTTAATAGTAGCGCAGACGATACCTGTACTCTCAGTACTACTTCTACGTTTGGCTAAAACGATTCGGTTCGCGTTTGCTATGTGAGTCAATGGATAAACAAACAGAACGACAAGAAGACAAACAAACAAACACCAGAGTAACAAACATCCATGCATATGATCATAACAAACAACGGACAGTCTAATCGAAATATGCACCAGCAAGTGCTTTCAATTTCACCTGCGACCACGTCCGCTGGCCCACCCTTATAAAATCCTGCACTCGGTCCTGCCGTGGGGGTGTTTCAATTCGAGTTACATCGTGAGTAGCGCCTCTCCATCGAATTGCTCCAAGAATGCTCGGTTGGAAGGACATCGAATACTGGAATTTACACTTTATTTGATTATTGAACGTACATATCGGTTATTTGTATTGTTGATATGTTTAATGTGTTTCTGAACGTCGTCAGACCTATCAGGACATTATCTGTTAGCTCATAAATTTCCATACGAAAATACAAAACAAACATCAAAATGTAAGATTAAAGGTAAATATTTTGTAATCTGATATCCGGCAAGTTATTTTGTCGAATTCACCTATGATTGGGAATGGGTGGACAATGTTGTTTCTATTCTACTGCTGGTTAAATTTGACATCATATGAAGAATTTAATGAGCGATTTAAAATATTTATAAAAGCCGCTCCAGACATTCGTCGACGTTGGCGCCAATGCTCGCCCAACATGCAATTTCCAATGTCTGGATGGGTATTCGCGTGATGTGGTTTTTAGTATTTCACACACCGACCTGAAAGAAATCGCAGTGCGAAAATCCGTCGCTATTTCTCAACTATCTACACGTGTCCTGGCGCGGAAAAGTTCGCAATTCTGTCGACATGGATTCCGAAGGGGAAGAAGCTATGTTGCTTTTGAAAGTGGCTAAAGTTTCTCTATCACTTGACTAACTATGGCGAGGGAGATCTGAGAAACGTGCCAATAAGAAGATGCGGCGGTGCGGTCTGCAGTGATCCAACACCGACTGCGCGAAAATCCGCGGCGGATACTCAATTGCCCTAACCCCTTGTGGGGCATAGCGCGTCAACTGTTCCATGTGGCCCAGTTGACGTTTCGTTGGCATAAATTGGTTTCAGAGAATGCAGTTGCCAGCATGCACCTCCTGCACATCCATGGCCACGAACGTTGTCGTGGACGGGATTCGAACCCGAAACGCCGGTAGTCAAACATGAGACTGATGCCTCAACACACTGCGCTACCGGTCGCCCCAAAATTCGCGCCGATTTCTAGACTACTCACATCGGCAACGCGGAACAATTAGCATTTGGAAAACAGTCATTAAAACATTGCTACGTTTACCTAAATCTATAGCATTCTTTATCATATAAATGCAAATAATAAAATATATGAGTACTTGGTGTTCCGCGTTGGATGAGCAACACTGGTAGTGTGGATAGTACGGTTTCCCTTATACGGTTTAAGAAGTTCGTAGAGTTTATTTCTTGTGAATAAAATATCGATTTTGTGTAATAATGAAAACAAACAAACAAAATGAGTCTGCTGCTCAAATAAAATTGGTTAAATTTATATTTCCAGTAAGAATGTATTAGAATTTAAGTTTTCTGTTAAAATTGGAGTTGACGTTTGAAGGCTAAATAAACCAAGATGAATACCGGACCAAGGAAATACTCCGTTTTCGTACGTGAATTTCCCTCTCGCCAGTCTGATATGTTACGTATCGTTTATTTTTTTGGGACCCGATGTCCTGCAATCTGCACTGCACTTTCGGTTCAAAAACTGTGGTCTCTATTCTTATTTCTTGGCGAAAATATGTTAATGCAGGGCATAGATTAGAAGTTTTTTTTCCTCCTGAGATATAAAGTGTGTATGCAACTAAGGTATAACTTACATGTTACACATATAACCCATACTATTCAAAAGCCTCCCAACAACAAACAATCCTCACAGCTGGTGTAATGAACTCTTAACCTTAATTCCAATTTTAATAGATCTTCATAGCTCAAAACAAATTATCATCACATTTCAGACTATAGTCAAATCGAACAAATTTTAATAACATGATCATTTCGAATCAAGATGAAAATAATATCCTATACACACAAGTTATAGGTACGAGTATCTGTACTCGAATAAAAACGTTTTTTCGAAGACAGGTAGCTTCGGTCAATTACTAAAATCTGCATACTAACGGACCTCTTCCAAGTCTGAAGTGCGTTATAAATTTGTAATTTATGACTGGCATTTCGATTTTATGGTTCCGCATACTATGCGCGCTTCGTCGTTAAGAACGAAAGCATGCCCGTCATTTCAATGTTTGATACCAACAATAAAACGATTAAAGATGAAAAAATCAGCCAAATCTAAACGAAACTATCTTTTTCCAATCCATTTGGTCGCAAGATAGAGACGCGACGGATAAGATGGTCCCCAATTTAAAGATTGTATACAACGAGCAGATTTAAGTATGGACTTGATAGATTGATCCCAAGATGGACCTCGAAGTCTTATTATTTTTTGTTTACTTTCTAACAGGTATCTTTCGACGTCAACTTTTAAAAATTGTTCATTAAAGTTTGATTTGCCGTTGATTTTACTGTGCACATAGCTCTATGAGTCAAAATGGGAAAAATGATGGACACACTCTGAAAAGTAACCGATTCGATATGTGAGATTCGCTTTGTGATTTGTCGCGATTGAGATCGCCTGTTTACAGTTGGCAATCTGATTCGAGTAAGTGATGATTTGGAAGCGTGATTGACGGATTGCTATTACGCTTTTTAATTATTTGGCCACTCACGTCTCGGTGTTGGTTAGATAAAAATATAAAGGCTTCATTTACATTTCTGAGTGTATATCTAATTTCGCTTTACACTACTATGTGCTTCACAGCACATAATACTAATATATTAAACCCAAATGAAATACATACATTTTAATTAATATACATATGTATTTTACATTCGGCCCTACTGAAGCCTGGATATCCTATCCTATTATCGTTGTTTCTTTTGTGGAAGTACATTTAGAAGAATTGGATGCAAACTATGGAACGCAGGCAATTATTTGCCGTGAATATTTACTCGTATATAATACGTAGTCCGGATGGCGCAACGGTTAGCACGTTCGCCTTCTACGCACTAGGCCCCGGTTCGATTCCTACTGAATGCGGTAGTTTTCGATAAAAAAGGTGAATTACGTGTCGGACTATGACTCAGCTGTTAAATGAGTACCCAACTCGGTTGAGCGTGTTGCTGAGGACACACCTCTCAACAAGACATATCGTAACGATCTAGAAAATGAGGTGATGCTAACTCATCTCGAGGCCATGGTTCAAATTGGACTGTTGAGCCAGTTATTTATTTTATGTACCTAGAGTGGGGAAAATTGCAAGTGGAATAAAGTAGATATATTGTTAAGAACGTGTGATCCGGTAATTTAGATTTTTGAAATACATATAACTATTTGTTCGGTTATGCTTCTATTGATTTTACTTTTAAATACGGTTCGACTAAGTGCAATCGTGAATTCCCACTTCTCGCGATTGGTAAAGTAAGGCAGATGAATATTGAAAGCGCAAGGTGCCGACGGCCCGTCTCCGCGGTCGGTCGGAGGCTGCCCAAGAATCGGCGTAACAATTGGCGTACAACGTTCCGGGTTAATTTTGCTTGTAATTTGGCAGTTCGTTTGCTTCTATTTTTGTATGATGAGTGTTAATTCGAATATTTATATCCTCAACGAGGAGAAAATTTCTTATGAGCTATTGATAAAAGGACTCCCGATCGGCACGGTAGGTGAGATTCGCTCTTCTTTACGCGGGGTGCTTAAACAAGAGAAAGAAGGTGTCTCCTTTGTTTTGACAGTGAATCGCCTCAGTCGTTTGAGGAATATAAAATGCCTGCAACAAATAAATTAGCTAAAGTTGAAGAATTGAAGTTATCGGTGATGGAAAAAATATAAAAAAAAAACAGACCGAAGCTTCGCTTCGTATAAGTGGGACTTAATGTTTACAGGGGAAGTTTGGAATTAATCATTGATGGCCTTCTTGGAGAAGATAGAAGATTTGCGGTTGGCACGAAGAGTATCGAAAGAGGAGTTGCTGGGGTCAGCCATGGATATTTTCTCTGATTTCGCACTAGTTTGATACCGAGCGATTAGAAGCAGACTTCAGAATTGGGATCATCTGGTAGAGGAACTTAAAACACAATACCTTCCCGTTGACTACAATGAAAGGTTGGAGGTGGAGATAAGATGTAGGCGACAAGGGTATTCGGAACCATTGGGTTTATACCTGGCATCGATGCAGGGTTTATTTAGACGTCTCGCAAAACCATGAACGGAAGAGAGGAAGCTTGAAGTGGTGAAGAAAAATCTCAGTCTTTTTCTACAAATTCAGTTAGCACTTCATTGGGGGACGATCAACAGCATAGATGAGGTGTTGCGGATAGGTAGATTGTTAGAGGCTGCAAGACACAATACCGTGAACTCTAGTATATCCGTAAGAACCCGATTTGAGTTATGACAGGCAGCATAGTAGCGCTAATAGTAGTGGATTAAGTAGAAATCTAAGGATAGTCAACCGCGAGATGTACAGTGCTTTTATTGCAGGCAGATGGAACATCTGTCAAACGTGTGCCCAGAGCCTCTTTGATGTTATGGGTGTGGCAAAATAGGAGTATGTATTTCGCCTAGGTTAGTGAATTAGTATGAGGGAAAGTAGAGACAGTTAGAGAAAGGATAAATGAGATGAGATTCGTCCACATGTCCAGGTTTGTGAATGAAATTCCGATCGTAGATCGGTTAGATTCTGACGCGTCTCGCTCTATTCAAGGGGGAGTAGTGTGATCCTGTTTGAAGCAAAAAGGAGTAACGTCATCTCTGGTTAGTTGGGAGTATGCGAAATTGGCGAACGGGGAGAAAGTGGAAGTTTTGATGGAATAAGGAGGCACATTGAATAAGATATCAATGCTAGTTATGGAGGGAGTTGAAACGGAGTTAATCCTAGGAGTCGATGCTCTGAAACGGTTTAAATCGACTGTTAAGTTTGCACAGTCAAAGATGGTGGTAGGAAACGGTTTAAATCGACTGTTAAGTTTGCACAGTCAAAGGTGGTGGTAGGATCGGGGTCGCCAGAAGAGATTGGATTGGCTGAGGTACGCTCTAGGTGATTTGACGTTGCAACAGGTCAGTCAAATTAAATAATTGGTCCTATTCGATGGAAGTGAGGATAGTATAGGGTGCACGGGGCTAGCACAGCACAAAATCGTAACAGCAACAGAACCTATTAAGAAAAGATTAAAGTGTTCTCACACCGACTTCGCGAAGGAAATTCTGCGGAGTCAAAAATCTGACAACGGTGCAGCGTGTTATGAGGACGTCCACACTGACGCTAAGTTTCACCACTTGGTACAACGAATTTTTCCACATGGTCAAAATTCACTGCCGACCGCGCATTTTCGCGTTGACACAGCGTCTTCTTGTTCGTGCGTAACTTTGTAGTTGTTTTGTTTTTGGGGTTGTTGAATCGGGAATAAACGTTTCTCCATCTCCGTAGATAGTAGGTATGAGTCTTTAATAATAAAATGCACGAAGAGTGTATCTTTATAAGAGCAGGTGGAAAGAAGTAATGTTTAAACGATTTAAAGTAAACAGAGCATCGTGCTCTTCCGAATCCATGACGACTGACGTTTTCCGATAGCGAATTTTTCCGCGCCGCTGTGAGGAATCTAGATTCGCCCCGAATCTGCCGCGGAGTTTCCGCTGCGATTTTATTCACATCGGTGTGAGGACCACTTAAAACTCACATAATAGAAAAGTTGACTCATGTTGTTTAACATTCAACCGTTTTTTTTTCTGGTCTCCATTTCTATGCTGAATTTCAACTTTTTATATTCATAATATGTAAATGTTTTTCTGTGAAAAAAATGAGGACCAATAATAATTAGTTGCGTTCTGTAATTTGAGCTCGGCCATAATAAGCTGCGTATTGAAATTATTGCAATAAACTTTCCAGTTATATATTTTTTTTAACAAAAGTTGAGTGCACGCAATGTACGGATCACATTTCCCATCAACTCGCAGAAAGCAAATGACCAAAGTCTTAAGCAGCTTATCAAAAAGCTGCGCAAGGTATATAGTAACAAACGTTAAAACAAAAAAAAAATATTTTATGGGATGTGTAAACGAGTTCTTTTTAAAATATAACATTTTTTTTAGCATGGTCGACAACAAAAGAGGTGACTCTCCGGACAAATTGCCAATTATTGCTGTCTTATGGTAAGTATATTGCAAAATAAATTAGTGTCAAGCTATTCTTGCTGAAATTTCAACCAAAGACGAACATACAGCTACCAGATTCTTGTTTCATCGAAAACGTCTCGGAGAGAAAAAAAAATATGAAAATTTTATATTTGCGTAATTTGTCTGTATTGTGGTAGAACGGACCGTAGCAACAAATACCAGAGGATTTGCATACATTAAAAATTAATCCGTATCAATGACTTTAATTTTTTTTTGAGGGGAGAGAAAGCTCTTGAGCGGTACTTAAATACAAAACGCACTGTACGAATCCGAATAGGTTTATCAATCGAGCGTGTACATTTTCATTAGCCTATTCAGGCAATCATAAGCATAGACTGCTTTCGGTTAGGTTATGTGCACAAAAACTCGTAATGCAGAACTGGAAATTGGGTCTTTTCTAGCTTATCGTTCCAAGCGTCTTCTGAACTATCGCTTTAAAGATAACAGTGAAAATCACTAAATGGATAGGCACTGTTCTCATAGCATACGCGTTCATTCAACTATCTGTTTCCACATGCTTTCTTTTCAAAAGGTACTGGAGCGTCTGCCTGTGAAACGCTACAAATTCAGGCGACCATAACGAATGTTCCGAAAGCGCTTACGTCTTTTAAATAATGCGCCTGCATTACTTTTCATTTACATTTTATCTAATTTTTGCATTTCGTCTTGTATTGATCGCCTGGCTCCTATGCACAATTTACATATTTGTGTTTTATTGCAGTTCCAATTCAATAGACGTCTGTCTGTTTATCACACTTGGAAAAAATAATTTTTCTCTCTTTGCAATTGCAAAATCCGCCAACAGATTTCAGATATTCCGTTTCAACGTTAGCATGCCTTGACATTTTGTATATCACTTGGACGTTTGTTCTGATGACGGTTGTGATGATGGTGGTGAATGGTGATAGAAGCGACGGTGGAAACTGTGGTGAAGGCATGACGAGCCCAGCTCCATCCTTGTTTGCATGATTACAAATTCAAATTTCACCCATTTTTCCGGACGTCACACGTATTCTAGCGGAATAATTTTCATTCGGTGAGTACTTTCGAACTATGCAAATTCAGGTGATTGATATCGGCTGATGTGATTCCTTGACGGATTCCCGTGAAAACTAATAATCCGATAGTATGACAGCAGACGCGATAGGCAGACAGACCGTAAGAGCAAGAGGGCACTTTGTTGTCAAATCACATACATACTCGTATATATACCTATATTATTTGCATGAAAAGTCAATGGCTAAAGTCAAGATATAAAATGTTTGTTGTCACTAGATGAATATCTTTTGTAAGTACATATACTTATATGTACATATAACTTAATTTCAGCGGGTAAAGTCAAATCTACGTACGATTGTAGTCCTGGTTGCGCAACGGCAAGCACGTTTGCCTTCTGTACACTGGGCGCCTGGCTGAAATCCTACGTTTCGATAAAAGGGGACTTACATGCCGGACTACGAGCCCACTCAGCTGTTAAATAACTACCCATTTGAGGGAAATAACTCGGTTGAGCCTGTTGCTGATCACCCACCTCTAAGTATACGGTCATGATCATGAAAATGAGGTGATGTTAAATCACCTCATGGCCTTATTCCATTAATTGAACTGTTGCGCGTTGTTAAATTCTTGAGAGTATAATAGCCACTTAATCAGCGGTTTTTTCAAAATGCTCAGTTAAACGGGTCTATTAAATACCATATACCAACTACTTGTGCGAATCTGGGAGGACTAGATTATCCCAAACGATTGGCGCAGGAGCATCATCTGTCTCATCCACAAAAAGGCAGATAAATTGTGGTGTCAGAATTACAGAGGCATTTCACTAGTCTGTACGTTGTAATGGACGGTTTGGTGGGCATCCGAAGATGCCCGTGGGACGGAGCCTAAGGTAGCTTAATTGAACGTGAAGGTCGAGCTGTGCCATCTGGCGAAGAAAAAGGCTCCTCAACGAGCTAAGCAGCGGCCTATGCTTGCTGTAGCTCAGTTCGGGAGATGTGGGCGGGGTTTTCGCCGCTCGTTGCCCCTGTCCTTTACGTATTAACAAAAACTCATAGGCCTGGGGAAGACAACACAAACAAGGGAGGTAAAAATGGGGAATAAAAAAAATGAGGCGATAAGGATCAGAATGGTTGGCAGATGGCTCGCTTGCCCTCGTGCTCGTATTGGGGTCCAGGTGTAATGGGACCCTCGGCCTCTGGTTTCGTACCACCGACAGATCCTTATCCATCAGGTGCTGCCATAGATCTGCCGGTGGAAGCAGCACTACCATATGGTCCATTGCAGGTGGTTCATTACAACGTCCTACAAAATATTCACGAACATTTTGGAGAATAGAATAAAGCCATAATCAGAACGAATCTTTGGTGATTATCAAGGCGGTTTCAAACCTGTTCGCACGACAACCGATCAACTTTTTACGGTTAAGCTAATCCTGCAAAAGCGCTGGGTATACAACGTTAGCGTGTATCAAATCTTTGTCGCCTTTAAGCAAGCATACGACATGCATCATGCTACAATTTGGTATACAAGCAAAACTAGTACGACTAACAAAGATGACGATGACCAAGTCCGTCTACCAGGTCAGGATCCAGAACAGGTTGACTGATCCCTTTGAAACACGTACTGCTTTGAAGCAGGGTGATGGACTGGCGTCTTCACTTCAACCAACCACTTGAATACGCCCTTCGGGAAATGGATACGGACACCTGCAGAGCGCTACTCATCAAGTCGACACAAATGATAGCGAAGGCAGACGACATCAACATCATGTCCCGAAAACTGACCGACTCAGAAGAACTTCTTCATACTCTTAACACGCTGCAAAGGAATTTGGACTACGCTTCAATGAGGACAAAACAATGCTAATGACGCAATCAAGAACCAGCGAGCCAGCAAAATCGAACATCAATCTAGATGAAATCTGCATCGAATTCGTAGACGACTTCACATACCTGTCAAAAGACGACAACGAATCTGACGAAATCAATCGACAGACACAGCTAGCAAATAAGACTCTCTGCTCGGTCCTCCCCATAATGAAATCGAAGCATGTGCGCAGAAACATGGAGCTCGATACGACCATGCTATGGCTGCGAATTGTGGACCCTAACGCAAGCCTCCGAAAATATGCTAAACACATTCGAACGGAAAGTGCTTCGGCAAATTTTTGGAGTAGTTTATGACGGAGATAGATGGCGCCCGGTACAACCATGAGTTGTAGGAACTGTACGATGAGCTAGAATTTTCGAAAATCGTCAAACTACAACGTCTTCAATGGGCAGGTAATGTACGACGAATGAACGATGTTCGCATACCTGAGCAAGTAATGAACGGACGACGAGTAGACGAAGCGAGACTGCTAGGAAGACGGAGAGCTCGTTGGGAGAGCTCAGTATATGCTGACGCCGAGCAACTATTACGCTTCCAAGACTGAAAGACGCGGTCACTTGACCGAGATAATTGGAGGACGACGATCCAGCCGGCCAGAGCCCGACGTCGGTCTGTTGCACCTCGGTGATGACGACATCACATTTTATTACCAATATCGACTAATTTTGTTTCTTCTGTTGAAAGTTTAAGTTTATCTTTGTTTATAATTTTTTTGGATTTTTTATTGGATTTTTTTACTTTAAGCTTCACCGCTGCGATTGTCTTGACCTTGACATGTGTCATTCTTGGGATCATGGTGATCAAGAATATATATATACACGGTGAGTGCGGATTTGCCTCCTCCAAATTCAAATTGCAGCATGATGTTGTACAGTATTCCACGATCGATACTGTTGTATGCATGCTTGAAGTCGCTAAGATTTGGTATACGTTTACATTGTATTCCCAGCACTTCTGGAATATCAGTTTGACCGTAAAGAGCTGATCGGTTGTGGAGCGACCAGGTCTGAAACCACTTTGATATTCGCCAATGATTCGTTCTGGGTACGGTTTTGTTCTATTTTCCTGAATTTTCGTCAACATTTTATAGGACGTACAAATTAGTGATATGCCCCTGTAATTCTCACAACGAAGTTTATCTCCTTTTTTTGTGAATTGGACAGATGATGCTTCTGCGCTAATCGTCTAGGATCTCCTCGTCCTCCCATACTCGCAGGAGTAATTGATATATGGCATCAACTAGACTCGATCCACCGAATTTTAGCAGTTCAGCTGGAATCTCGTCAGCGCCCGGCGCTTTATTTCGTTTTAGTGACCGCAACGCGAGATCAACTTCCTCTACTGTCGGGGGTTGTATGGGTGGGCCTAGATCAACAATATCGTCAAGAGCTTCTTGTGTGGGGATGTAGATTGTAGGTTAAGAAGCTCTTCAAAATAAGAGGCCCATTGTTTGTTAATGCCATCGGTGTCGCTGATGATATTTCCATTCTTGTCCTTACAAAGGTTAGTCCTGGGTTGATAGCCGTTGTTCTTAATTGTATTTACTAGTTTTTACGCTGGTTTGGTGTTCCTATTAGCTAAGTTTTCGTTTGTATTCAGCAACTGCTCGTCAAAGTATTTACGTTTCTTCGTGCTATTGAAACGTAAAAAAGGTATAGAAATGCTAGAGATGTTGACGCGCCCATGCCCCGGTCAAGGCAATTAGAGATATTCGCCGTAGCTCATATTTTCCTCTTCTGGCTCTGGTTCCTCGTTGAATCCATTGTCTATAGGCCTCGTTTTTCGCGTCAAGCGAATTTTTGCATTCTTCGTCGAACCAGTCATTTCCCACTCGCCGGGCTTTATATCCCACGACCTTCTCTGCGAAATCCCTGATGGTACGCTTGAGTTTTTCCCTGAACCCATGGACGCCTGTGTTGCTGATGTTGTGTAGTATAGGCGATAGTCTTTCCTCAAGGACGGTAGTATACGCCAGTGCTGTGCATTGCTCAGAAGCTTATCAACCGCAAAGATTTTGGAAGGGCTGATTCTTGATTACTAAAACGAAATAAAGCGCCGGGCGCTGACGAGATCCCAGCTGAACTGCTAAGATTCGGTGGAACGAGTCTAGTTGATGCCATACATCAATTACTCCTGCGAGTATGGGAGAACGAGGAGATCCCAGACGATTGGCGCAGAAGCATCATCTGTCCAATTCATAAAAAGGGAGATAAATTGCGGTGTGAGAATTACAGGGGCATCTCACTAGTTTGTACGTCCTATAAAATTTTGACGAAAATTCTGGAAAATAGAATAAAACCGTACGCAGAACGAGTCATTGGCGAATATCAAAGCGGTTTCAGACCTGGTCGCTCCACAACCGATCAGCTCTTCTCAGTCAAACTGATACTCCAGAGGTGCTGGGAATACAACGTAAACGTATACCAAATCTTTGTCGACTTCAAGCAGGCATACAACAGTATCGATCGTGGAGTACTGTACAACATCATGCTGCAATTTGGTATACCAGCAAAATTAGTGCGACTGACAAAGATGACGATGACCAACTCCGTCTCACAAGTCAGGATCCAGAATAGACTTACTGATCTATTTGAAACACGCACTGGTTTGAAACAGGGCGATGGACTGGCACCGACGCTCTTCAACCTAGCACTGGAATACGTTATTCGGGCCATGAATATGGACAACAGCAAGACGCTACTCATCAAGTCGACACAATTAGCAGCGTACGCCGACGACATCAACATCATGTCCCGAAGATTGGCTGACGCAGAAGAACTTCTGCATACGCTCGATACCACTGCAAAGGAAGTTGGATTACGTATTAACGAGGGTAAAACTAAAATAATGATGCAATCGGTGACAAGGACACCTGCACAACCGAGCATCAACGTGGGGAACCTCAACATCGAGTTCGTGAACAACTTCATCTACCTGGGTTGCAACCTGTCAAGGGACGCCAACGAAACTGACGAAATCAAGCGACGGATACAGTTAGCTAATAAGACTTTTTTCTCGGTTCTCCCCATAATGAAATCGAAACATGTGCACAGAAACACGAAGCTCCGCGTGTACAAAACCATTATACGACCAGTGCTATGCTATGGCTGCGAAGCATGGACCCTAACTCAAGCCTCCGAAAACATGCTAGACACTTTCGAACGTAAGGTTCTACGGCGAATTTTCGGGGCTGTTTGCGATCGAGATGGATGGCGCATCCGGTACAACCATGAGTTGTATGAAATGTACGATGAGCTGCAAGTCTCGAAAATCGTCAAACTACAACGACTTCAATGGGCAGGGCATGTACAAAGAATGGACGATGATCGCATGCCTAAGAGAGTAATGAATGCAGAACGAGTCGACGGAGCGAGACTGCGAGGACGACCGAGATCTCGTTGGGAGAGCTCAGTAGGTGTGGACGCCGCGCAGCTGCTGAGCTCCCAAAATTGGAGGACGCGGTCACGTGACCGAGATAATTGGAGGACAATGATCCAGGCGGCCAAGGCCCGACGTCGGGCTGTCGCGCCACGATGATGATGATGATTCTCGATTGGTGAGTGCACCAAATTTCTACAATTCTACATTTGTAGGTCGTCTTCACCAAGTGATGATCTGAGTCGCAGTTTGCTCCTCGATAGGAGCGGACATCCATGACACTAGACACCCATCTCCTGCAAATGAGGACGTGGTCAATTTGGTTGACGGTATGTGCGTCTGGAGACTTCCAGGGCTGCTTGTGAATGCGTCGATGCGGGAAACACGTAGAGCTTACGACTAGATTCCTGCTGAGGGCGAAGTCGATAAGTCGCTGACCGTTGTCGGTACATTCTCCGTGGAGACTGTGGCTTTCAGTGGTCCCCCGGTGCCAACTTTCATTTCCGACTTTCGCGTTAAAGTCTCCCAGCAGCAATTTGACGTCGTTTGTTGGAAGTGAGTCGAAGAGAGTCTCAGGCGGGCGTAGAACTCATCTTTTACTGCGGCTTCTTTAACTTCAGTGGGAGCGTGCGCATTGATGAGCCATAGATTGAAGAATCGAGTCTTGATGCGAATCGCACACA
This sequence comes from Chloromyia formosa, assembly GCA_964017055.1. Taxonomy (NCBI): domain Eukaryota; kingdom Metazoa; phylum Arthropoda; class Insecta; order Diptera; family Stratiomyidae; genus Chloromyia; species Chloromyia formosa. Next base: position 25,172,708 of record OZ024815.1, on the reverse strand, counting down.
GCCGTTCATTTATGGGTTTGAATTCAGTAATGTGCGTCTTGAGGTGATTATTTACTATAAATGCTACTCCAAACTCCATGCGGCCCGAGAGTTTGCCACTTGTAAAAATTGTGTGCGATTTCTTGTCATTGATCTCGCTGTCAAGCCAATTTTTTTTCCTGGACTGCAGTAATGCTCAGTTTGTGCTTTTCGACCTGGTGAATGAGGGCCTCAGCCCCCGGTTTGTTCAGGGAGCGTACATTCCAGGATCCGAAAGAATAATCCTTCAGTCGTTTGAGTGGTCGTCGTTGTTGATCCGTCCAATCCGAGGCTTTTCTTCCAGGTTTCTTGACGTGGAGTGGTTTTTACAAGGACGAGTTGTCAGCACGTCGCTTAACCCCATTCAGGGGATGGCCTCGGAAGATAGCTGCTTCAGATGGTTTAATAAACGTGCTGGAGCTCACACAACTATGTTGCAGGTTCAATTACGCAAGTCATTCCATCCTACTAAACCTGAGACGCTTAGGTGTTGGTCAGCCATTCAGGCTACAGCCATCTGCCTGTTTTCAAACTGTCTTATCGCTAAGAGTTGGCCGTCAGCCGTTTGAAACACTGCCGTTACCAGGGGGCGCCCACGTGGAGGACTATGGAATGGTCTTTTGCATTTAGCTCATGGTTTAATATTAATAGGTCGTGAAAGTTCTTTTTTTATGCTTCAAATTTAAATGAAAATTTCAAGTTCAAATGAAATTCTGAATTGGTCTAAATTTTGGCTAATTTACATATTACATTCCCTAACTGAATTAATTCCAAAAGTTTCAATGTCATCGTGATCTAAATAATCCATTGTCAATGAATTCATTATACATGTATGTATTTAGATAGTTAACTAAATATATTTTAGTACAACTAGAATTGTTAATTTACTTTTACTATATTAGGAGTCTAGATTCTAGGTCAGATTCGTATAGAATTTTATATATTTTACTATTAGATAAGATAAGAAAACACGCATAATGTAGACTCCAATTATGCGTGTTTTCTTTCGACGCAAAAGAACACGTAATGTCGACTTCAATCTAATCAAAAACTTTAATGCTAGTCGGTCCAAAGCCAAATTTTTCTTGGTCGAAGCCAAAATTTCCCCAGTGGTTGTATGGATTTGACGGGGAAATTTTGGCTTCAACCAGGAAGAATTTGGCTTTGGACCGTCCAGCATTAAGGTGGTTGGTTCTGCCTGATATTGATAGTTACACTATGAATAGATAGGATTTTCTTTTTTGAAGCACTTACATATTTTACAATGTGGTAAGTGACGAATTTTAAAGCTAATTTTCCAAAGAACATACTATTATAAATATTAGAAAAACGAATGTGATGTTTGTAATGAAAAAATAATCGGCAGCTCAACCGTGTTCAAATGTTCGTTGACTTTCAAATAAGAATGAACTAATGACAAGTTCGTACTTAGAATTATCGAAACAATTTACATACGAGGGCAGTCCTCTCGGAATTACAATGACATTCTTTGAGAACGATCCCAGATCAATTGAGCCAAGTAAACTGCAGACATGGAACCTTTAGTGCTTTTAGTGCAATGTCTTCGGCTTTTCAATGTGCATTTGGTCTCTTAATCAATGTTGAGGGTATTCAAGACACATCCTCATGAATTTAACTGGCCGGCAAAATACCCGTCATATGTGAATGCGGGTAATTACAACATACGTTCCCGATGTCATACGTTGTCGTGTTGGACAATAGAACCCTAGAAATGGACTCGTTGTCCATGCGATCTTTGAGATTCCCCCGCTGGATGAGTGCCAGTGCAGGGTACTAATGTGCTACGACCTACGAGTGGATATCTGAAAGTGCAACGTACACACAACAACCCACATTATGAGAATTCTGCTGCAGTGCTTGTCCATTCCATCCAGCAAATTCTGAGCCACACACTTCATTACTATGCACGACCCCCGGTCCATTCTAAGGGCCCCGAGTAGTTTTCTTAAGTAATTATTCGCGCCGGCATCAAGTGACAAATTTCCACGTAACAATAAGTTTATTTACGTTTTTCGTATAGCGATTGCAGCAGAAAACGCGTGCTACGTAAACGTAGTCATAGCGCAGCTGCCATTTGATTTGGTGCAGTGGCGTGGACCGCGCAAAGAAGTGGTGTGGTGAAGGATTCGAGAATGGAATCGTATTCAAAAGTATTGGACTGGACTTCCCTTGAATAAAGACGAGATTCATGCATACTATTAATGCTACACAACTGCATTAAGATTCAAATGTATGCTAATGCATCCATATACATAATGTATAGTATACATGCGGCTAAGTTCCGCCTATCGGTTTCAATTCAAAGTGCGATATCCAATTAATTTTAGATCTTAAGCCATTAACTAACATATATTAATAAGACCAAATCTACGTATATTATATGTACCTAATTTGCCTGGGGTATTGATAACAAGCTGATCAAAGTGGTTTTATTAATTTTGTTAAGTTAGACAACTTCATAACATGCATTGATTTTCGTGGGCCAAATCAATAGACGTTGTCGATATGGTTATGGGTTTTTCTCGTCTTCATAATGGGTATAAATGTACATTCCGCTGTCGTCCACAAATGCAATTTAAAAGAAAGTTTTTTTTTGTAGACAGAACTTAGTCTGTTTAAGAGCTTTATCGTGGAAGGTGAAAAGAGACAAATGAAAATTAGTACGTACAATATGTCATACCAATAACTTGCAAAAGTTTTCCAGAATCTGTAGAAAGAAACGACACTCTAAATATAAAATATGTGCGCCACTGAGACCTAGCATTCCGGAATACAGCCAGCCAGGATGTTTTGACTCACAGGTTCCACCGCTATAAGAGCAATTAAAATTTCAAAGAATTAAGATGCAACGAACTGACAAAAGACCGCACCAGATGCTGTTGCATAAGATTGCAACCAGTAGTTGCTGTGGCATATCGAATTTCCACTGTTCGAATCTCCACCTCGTTCACTGAAAATTGTCAACAAATAATCTCTTGTGTAGGTTTGCTTCCGCCGATGCCCATGATGGAATGTTGCTTGTTACATGCTTGTAAGCAATAGGCTCTTTTGCAGTCCAATGTGAGGAAGAGTTTGGTTGGACCAACAATCTTTAGTCACAACTATTGTGATCGTGTGCGTTCTACCAAGAAAATGTTGACAAATTATTTGCAGAATAAGCTACCGGTACTCCAAGAAACTTAATCAAGAAAATTTCATGGATACAACGGAGTGGATGTTGATACGTAAATTGATATATGTATGTACATACATATGTACGAGCATGTATGAAATAGAACTTATTTGGGGTTTAAAATAGGATAGGATGCATACATATTAATAAATATTTACTCCTGCATAATTCGTGTTAACTATGCCTGCGTTCACGTCCCGCAAAGTTATAATTGCGGTAAGGATTTTCCCTCCAGCCAACCATAAACTCTTCACCCGAACGACTTGTTTTGCAGTTGTCATGTATTAAACAGCTGACAGCCGATTCGTTATTGAATTTCAAACAAAACTTCAATTAAATTCGCGACGGTTTCAAGAAAAATTAAAACACTGCAAAATCGCCACTAATTTGTGTTGCTCCGGTGTAAATAAGCAGACAAGACGCCATGTAAAAATCAAGAAACCGAAAACGAAAATCCACACCATCTGATAGTCACACGCAATTTGACGTATTGCGACAAATAACAACTGTCAAATACGCTAATACCCCTTACTCCCCATTGACCGGAAATCAACCAGGAGAAATTTCTGGTTAATTTCCCCGATGTCTGGTTGATCAAACGCAAACTGAAACGGAGCGTCCACAAGAAAAATCAGTCGAACTGTTTGCAATTGCCTTTAAAACGTTGCAGGATCTGAACCCACCCTATGTCTCTCTCTGAAGAGGAGTCTTCTTAAGCTTCAAGGTTCTAATACACGAGACGTGTAAACTCGTCGGGCACGTAAATCTATGATACCCTCCCCGTGTAAACAGAAAACGGGTTTATGACAACGCGTAACTTGTTAGCTGACGTCGCCTCCCGGCGGGTACTAATCCGCCATTGATGAGTCGATGAATCCAACAACAAACACATGAAATAGAGAATTTCAGTACTCGCACATATGCTATCGAATCGTAAACGCACCTCGTGTAAACACAACGACGCACTGTCGAGCCAAACAGTGGCGGATCTAGAAATCGAGTTTGGAGGTGGCCCGACTTTGTTTGTTACTTGGAGAAGGTATATCCACACTTATTCAGCTTTCGGTCTTCAAGAGGCATGCGTCGTCTGTTGTATAGACGCGTTCCTCATTGCAGGGAAGCATGCAATAATGAACGTAAAAAACCATTAACCATGTAAAGGTTTGGCGTAAGGACTGCTCTGCTTACCACAGCATATATGGACTGCAATAGGGTTAGTTCTATTACCCCCAGGGACTGATCATTTGATAATCCTAATGACTGAACTAGACGGAGCTTCCAAAAAATGGATCATGCCATCACCAACATTAGGTAAGTCATCCAGTTCAGTGAAGAAATGGGATCCGTGTATTCCTCCTTCTTGCCAGAGAAGGACAAATGAAATGAAGATAAAAAATACACTCCTCCTTGTTTTCGTCATGGCTGCTTCTACAACAGTCATTATAGGCGATGCCAAACTCCGTGGAATGCTCCCTAGCTATGCACTGCCCAGCGATGTCTGCCACAGCAGCTTTGATGTGTTGCCTTCTTGGTGACTATAGTAAAGCGGTGCGACTAGAATTCAATCTGTGCCGATGGATTTTTGCAGCATCGCCTGTTGTACCCTGCCTTGCCTACAGTTATCAGCCAAACCACTGTAACCCAGAATCCAACACAATATATTCTTAACAAAATGGCACTCATCTCTTGAGTGACTTTCCGCCACGAGCTTTTACGTGGTCAGACCCGGTTCGAAACACAAGCGCTTAGTACAGTGCTTCATAATCGTTGAACAGCAAATCGAGATTATTTTGTGTGTTTAGGGACGAAATGCTGTCTCATTTGTCAAATGCAATAATGTTCATTGTGTCATTTGAGACTGGTGGGGGTAGGGGCACGTAACACAATTTGAGAGCACTAAAGGTTATGATTGCCTTCCGCAGTGGACTCAAGTCACGACCGATTCCACAATCCACAAATACGTGCTGAGCAAGAAAGGGGCAAATATTTTATACTGAGTAAAAGTGAAAGTGCTGAGCTCAGCACAAGCGTTTCTAGAACAAATTACTATGCAGCACAAAGCACTTACATATCAGCGCTTGCGTCTTAGGACGACCACAGAATGAAAGCTGGTGCTTGTGCTGGTGTTTTAATTCTGAACACTCGGCGTAGAGAAACGTTCACGTGAAACGTGCTCATGGAGCTCTCCCTGCCCATGCTATTGCTAAAGCCCAAGATCGCATTCGTAATTGTCCGGTGATTTTCTATACAAAATCTATTTATAACACAGAAAAATGAACCAATACACCGGACAATTACGAGTGTGAATTTAAGCATCATGGGTAGGGAAAGCTCAACGAGCACGTTTCACGTGATCGTTTCTCTTCGCTGAGTGTTCACAATCAAAACACCATCACAAGCATCAGCACCAGCTTTCACTCTGTGGTCGCCCTTAGGAAGGTGGCCAGTATCTCTAGCTCATATCATGTGACAGCCAGGTCAGATTAGACTGATCCTAGAGGAGTCATCAGCCGTTGCAGAGGTATTTGGGTTGCTCAGAATAGCAGCATGGCCAAAGCCGAAAGTAAACTACTGATCAGTGTAATGGAGTCAATTAACTGTATTTGCTGCCATTAATTAACCAAAAATGTCAACGTCATACTGCCTAACCTGCTAAGGTTAGCCTCTGTATTCGGAGTAATCCACCAGGCAACTACCTCAAAAATGAAAAAAAAAAAAGACACCTGGCGCAGTGAAGCCAGAGGAACTGATTTTTGACATGGGCTAATTCGGGATCATTTATGAGTTTATGTATAATTATGATATGGGTGGGATACTTAACTGGAGTTGCTAGTACTAGGTGCAGTTGCAGAATTATGTATTTCGATATGCCGGCGATATTTTCAGATGATGAAACTTTTTAACTGTTCAATTTCACTTTATGAATTTATCTGACGTTTCATTTTAAGCATCATCAATTAAATGCCTTTCGTGTAGGTAAATTTTTGCTTATTATTTTTTGCTGTTATGTTATTGTAACCTTGCGACTGTACCGTGGATTTTCCTGAAACTCGACCGGCAGCTATTCCTCACTAACTTTCACCAATTGGAGAAGTTTCGCTCAACTAGCTTTTTCCGTTGTAAATTTTGCTGCTATGTAGCGGTAACTCTGGAACGGTCTCATTGATGATGCTGAAATTGAATAGCACGACGATCGCCCACCATTTAGAAAAGTTTAACTCGGCTAGCTTCTTGTGCTATTGAGTTGTTTTGCTTAGCAAATGTTGCCGTTATATAGCTGAACCGTTTGACGCATTCTTCTGAAATTAGACAGAAGCCTCTCTCTAATTGCCTTGACCCCTCTAGGGGCATGGGCGCGTCAACATATCTAGCATTTCTATGCCTTGTTGACGTTTCAATGGCATATCTACTTTTCGGAAGTGCAGTTGCTAGCATGCACCTCCTACACGCACCGTCTTTATACTGACAAGCTCGGAGCACTGGTGAGAGTTCTATTAGTGCTCACAGGCAGTTTTTGATCGCGCCGAGATTTGATCTCCGAGCTCTAGATTAGTATCGTAGCGCGGTGACCGAACGATCACGGCCACCGAGCGCGACAGGAGCCTAGTCCTCCTTAACATCCATCAACTGGATGGGTTTCGCCGAGCTAGCTTCTTCCGTTATGTGGTAAGTGTAAACAAAATGTTTATAAAATCATGCCGTTATATAGCTGTAATTTTTTAACCGCCTGATGGATGTTTGCTGAAATTAAAAAATAGGCTAGTCCTTATTAACGTCTACTTACTGGTCCAGCAAGCTTATTCCGTTATGGAGTTATTAGGCTTAGATACTTTTGCCATTATATAGCTGTAACTTTTTAAACACTTTATCGATACTGCTGGATTTCAATAGCAGCCGGCTCCCTACAGACATCTATCGACTGGAAAAGTTTCATTTTGCTTACGACTTCCGTTCGACTGTTATCGTGTCCACAACATTTTGCGGATATATAAGTATACGTATAAATGATACTAAAAAAAAACTAATGATGTCAATCGATTCCTGGGGTCGTGAAACGTAAAGAAAATTGACTCCGGGGTCGAAACTCGTTATCGAGGGAGGCTCGAATAACTGATTTTTGCTTGAAAAATCAGTTAAAAAAATGCTAGACTGTCCCAATTACATATTATTTGATGGGATCGAAATAGTTTTTTGCTTCTGCTGTACAATTTTTCAAACTGAAGACCCCTTCTCAAAATGGCTGCTTCATTTGATGTTTTAACTGTGGAATGGCCGCTTCAGTAAATCGAAATTGTGAATGTCAAAATTTTCCATTTCATTCGGCCGAACTCTTCTATCAATCTACGCTACATAATAGGCGCAATCTTTTCTATTCCTGTGTAGTTTATTTCAAGGTTACCCAAAGTATTTTATTTACAACAACATAGCATGGTATACCTGGAGAAATCAGCGGATCAATAAACCTGCCCCGGAAAGATCTGTCAACAGATGCCGCTTGCATCGCTAAAGTAACGTATTTATTATGGAGAAGTATAAAGCCAATAATACTAATACATGTGTACTAAATTTATCAAATAATAAATGACTCGAGACGAAATGAAAACTCAATTAATATAATTGAATTGTAGACAAATAATGAAAAAGTTGCTAACGTAGAAAATACATAGTTAACTCGGAAGTAACGTTTAGACTTTTTTCTCAATTTCATCTTTTGCATCATACTTTCCAAAGCAATCAATCAAAAAGAATTTCGTGGTATGATAGCCTGAACATTGTTATTACTGGTTGGGTGACTTAATATTGATGTCCACGCATATCTAAAAATTTCCACACTGCTTTTACAATAATAGACATCCGTTTTACGTCCAACTGTTCAGGTACTTAGCTTCGTGTACATGTATGTACTTACATACTTAGCATGTTAACAATGCATTATAAAAAGATAATGCTATAAGGCCAGCATGGTACTGCATCATGGCTCGCAAGTGCCCTTCGTTTTGTATTGTGTCAAATATGTTCCTATGCTGCTAAATAAACTGTTAATTGGTAATACCTGATGAATAATTTGGAGATACCCATACACTTCCGGCTTGGCAACACAATAAGAGTAGACTAATTATAAAAGATACTCGTTCCGAATATCCTCGCAAAGCAGGGGAAGAGAAGGGTTACTGTACGACAGACGAGACATCTAAGCATGGAGAAGTCGTAAATAGGTGAATTAACTCCGTACACCACTTGAATGATAATTAGAAATGCTAATCAGCTACTGCCAGAATATAGGTAGCAGCAATTCATTGACAGGTGTATTGTTTGGGGAATCATCATTCTATGAAACCAACGCTCTTAAAAAACAGGGCTACATTAAAAAGAAATTAAGATTACACAAATACTGGTGGAATGGGAATAGATAAACATAAGGTATAGAGTATATATTTAACAGTTACCTTAAAACTTCGATTTGGTAGGTGGATATGAATAATTATTCGATAGTGAAATAAGAAATGAGTCCATTTTTACATACGATCTTGACCATTAACTATGTACTGTACATACATATATACTTTAATCATAATGAAATTCAATTTACTGTCTCCTTCATATTTTAACGTGATAACGCCTTACAATTTTATTTCACCCGGAAAAGTTGCGTCACGAAATTTTAGTACTATAGTTAGTTAGTGCACGGTGTTTGAGAAGCTCGTTTTCGGGGTGTGCTGAGATGGGTTAGGGTGGGGTTATGTTTTGGGGGTTCACATTCTGCGAATGTTCCATTATTTTAATCTTGGTATTGTGCATGTGTTCAACCTAGTGCCTCCTACAGACAATGGCCCGGCGCATATGACCATGATGGCCGCCGTCATGCACCATAGTATGATGTTACTCATTTGCCGTCAGCGCGTCAACTATTCCATATGGCTTAACTGACATTTTGTTGGCATATACCTGTTTCGGACGATGCACGTTGCCAGCATTCAACTCCTGCTCCCATTTAGCCGCCTACCTGCGATAATTCAGGAGATGTTGCGGCTTATTATTACTCCCCGCACCACAGGGGGGAAAAACACACGCACACGAACGCTGTGGACGGGACTTCAACCCGTAACGACTCTAGTAGGTGTCAACTTTACACAAATGACACAAATTTAGTCCAATTTCGAAAACATAAACCATTGAATTGAATAAGAAGAGATAAGGCTGTTTTACAATGCCTGGTTAAAGTTTATCCTATAGATAAAAGCTAAACGGTACACATCCTCCAGTTAAAAATTTATTGGACGATAATTTCAAACAGCTGATAAGGGCCACTGAGATTTTGACAAGTAGAACTAGAACAAATTCAAATGAAACAATTGACGATGATCACAAAGAACAGAGTTCTGGAAATTCATTCGATGGAAAGGATTTGAAATCAACTCATCCGCAAATTAATGCTGAAAGACGGTATAGACCTAGAATATAATAGAACAGCCGGCAGAATTCCACCAAGAAAATCAGCTGACTTACTGCTGCATTAGCTGATTTTTCGACTGCATTATCATTTTTGTACGTTACATACGCTAAGATTTAATTTAGTGTTCAGGATAGCTAACTTCCAGGTTAACCAGACATTAAGAAAACGGGCTATATAAACATTTAATTGTAAAATTAATCTGAAGATGGTCTAATAGAAACAAAGGCAAAACGTCGTAGGTAAAAACGAACAAATTATTTTATTAGCTGGGAGTTGAGGCAATTATCATCATAACTGATTGGCAAAGGAAACAGTGAGGAATTAAAATAACAGAATTATAGGTCTGTTGTTTGAACTTAGTACATCTCAACACATAAAATGTCTTCGGTAGTCATATCAACCCTTTAAACCCAATGCTAATGCATGTGCACACAAAAATGCACTAAGTGCTTGAAAACACATAAAAATTAATCAGCCGTCCTATTAACTCACTTGCAGTTGCAGCTTGCAAGACGAGCCTTGCATGTTTAAGATATTCGATTTCTCAGTATATAATTAAATTTTATCAGCCTGAAAAATAGACAGAAATTGACTTCAATTAGTCGACATTCAGTTCATTTTTGCTGCATCTAACACCCAACAAGTGCTTTGGTCATAAAATATTTATTTTCACTGTCACTCCAGAGATGAGTAGACCATTAACCCTTTTTCTGTCCTTATCAAAATCGTCTTGGAAAGGCACGTGTGTTAAAATTTTTTAATTGACAAGCAGCATCAGGAAATTCCTAATTAATTTTGAATCTTCGAGGTTTTAACAGACGAGCATGAGACTCGTGTGCGTGGGCAATGACATAATGCATCTTGGTTCAATTAGCGTCTGAGCGATGCGCCCCATATCCGTAGAGCACTTGCGTCGAAGACGCATTGCGTCGCTCTTATCTTTGAAAAAAAGGAATAGAGTCATCAAATGAGAGACTGATAGTGGATAGCGACGATATGTCGCGGCAGCCGAGGTGACGTTCCAGCAAGTAGACTTTTCTAGTTACCAGGGTACCACATTAGACAACAGAACCCGCAGTGTCATTAAATGAACCGTGAAATGTGGTCCATTCCATCATTCTTGCATCTTCAGCTCCAGGTAATCAGTATTTTCTCTGACCAGTGTCAGCATTCCAATCTGGTTTGAAATGTGAATAACATTCGTGGTCGTGATGCACTTTTAAACGCAGATTGTAGAGAATCCGCTGAGTATGCGCCATTGATGCAAGTTGATTAATGTAGGCGATTTAATTGTAGACTTGAATTTAAATTCATGCAATACTTGGCCCCTGATTGACGAAAAGAGACGATAGAGACCAATTGTGATGAAAATGCAACTTTCTATATTAGTGTTTGACGAATTATATATTTTATATTAGGCTCGTTTTTCGACATGGATATGTTTTATGGTGGGGGGGTCATCCTGAAAATTTGTCAAATCCAGACACACCTTGTAGGGAAGTACCACGACAAACGAAAGAGGTGAGCCACTTTTTGAATATATGCCTGAAAATAACCTTATACTGTGTAAGAGGGGAAGTACACCAACCTTCATGTTCCCAAGTACGGACAATTTCCGGGGTTGGGGGGAGGTTCCGCATGCCACTACGATCACCAACAGTGTAAACTTTATAGATGAGTACTGGAAAATCTCCAGTGTAACGTATTTTTCGGATCGCAGCTGGATTCTCTTTCCGCTGGATTTCAAGGTGAGGAAGCCGAAGCCGTTAAGGAATCCGAGAAGAACTGACTGGAAGAAATTCAGGAAGGTTATTTTCACAAAATTATCTAGCACAAAAGATATCATTAATACTTGCAATTAGCACAAGTATTGGGAACCCAATACAGACTGTCTAAACATATACAATAAAGCCATCAAATCAGCCAAAAGGGATTATTGTAAGTCGATTGAGGATACGAGCGGCTCCTCAAGATTGCACAAAATTCTATCCAAGAGCCACAACTGTCCGTCTTTTATCAAAAATCCGGACGGTAATTGAACCAAATCCACTAGTGATACACTTGAATATCTGAGCAGCCAGTGTCGGGGGACGAAATTGCGTCGGTTATCACAGCCCAAAGGTTGGCGTGGTTCATTAATAGCTTCCCCCTTATAAGTCACCGGGTCTTGATGGTATACTTCCAGTCATGTTCCAGTAGGCAGAGGACATAGTGATTCCATGGCTAATAGCCATTTTTAGGGGCTGTATTTTGCTGAACTACGTCCCCATGTCATGGAGGCAAGTTCGCGTGACCTTTATTCCAAAGGCGGGAAATGCGGTCATGATTTCGCGAATGACTTTCGATCCATCAGCCTCACCTCTTATGTCTTGCGGATGTTGGAGCAAATCTTTTAATCATAACCATATATGTATGACAATTACTGCTGAAATCACCAATATCAGTATGCCAACATGCCTACCTCAAGGGTAAGTCGTCCGAAACGGCTCTCCACGAGGTAGTACGCATGATTGAATATGACTTAAAGTACAAACAATACACGTTGGCGGCTTTCATAGACATTGATTGCGCTGTTCAATAATGTCAAGATTGGGACTATAATGGAAGCTCTAATCGAGTTAGCAGTGGAGGCCCATTTCAGCAGATGGATTGTAGCCATGCTGAGTACCAGGGTGATCCAGCCTAAGCTAGCCGAAAGTTGTATTACTAAATACGTGCGCAGAGGGACGCCCCAGGGTATTGTAATCTCCCCTCTGCTATGGATTTTAGTAATGGACGGTCTCCTCAGAAGACTAGAGAAGTCGGGAGCTAAAATAGTCACCTATGCTGATGATATAGTTATCTTGATCTCAGCAAATGTCTCATTCTGATGAGCGGACATCATGAGTAATACCCAAGATGGTAACCACTTGGGCGGCACAATGCGGTCTTAGTGTGAACCCACAGAAAACCGAACTGGTGCTTTTCACTACAAATACAAGAATTGAGAAGTTTGCGCTCCCTAAATTAAACGGACACTCATTGACTCTTTCGATCAATCTAAAGTGCCTGGGATTCTCGACTTGAAGCTCTCATGGAAACTGAAGGTCGAGCTTCGCATCAAGAAGGCTTATATACATAGCTGCAGCAGCTTGCAGCAGAACGTACGGCAAAAACTGGAGACTCCAGCCAAAAGTGTTCTTGTGGTTGTACACTGTGATTGTGCGACCGATACTCACATGACCGCGATACTCACATACACGCAGTTGGCCTGGGCTGCGCAGAAAATATAATATTGATCTGCTGCACAGGACTACATCCATCGGAGTCATGGGTGCTCTGAGGTCTCACCCAGATGACGCTCTTAATGTTATTTTACACTTTCTCCCCTTCGCCGTGTGTAGCGCGGTCAGACTTACTGAGTGTACTGGCGTACTGGACACCGAAACCATATGGGCATTGTAACATTCTGTCCACCCTGGAGGGTGGATATGATACCAACGGACCGTTTTCCGTTTTCGAGAAATACTTCGCTACTGTCTATCCAACTAGAGCGGAATGAAGTGACGAAGATGTGATGTCGGAATATGACCTGAGGATTTTCATCGATGACTGGAGATGTCTTGTGGAGTCGGTGCAGGGTTCTTCGCTGAAGACCTCGCAGTCTCCAAGTCGTTCCGCTTTCCTGATTTTGCTAGTGTATTTCAGGCGGAAGTGCTTTCAATTAGGAAGACCTACTGGATGCTGAGACGCATCACAGTTACCACAAAGGATATCGCGATTTTCATGGATAGCCAGGATGCCATAATGGCCCTTGAGGCGGCGATAGCGTCATCGAAAATAGTAAAATAATGCCATCAAGAGCGGAACTCTCTGGCCACCCTTAACACAGTCACCCTCCTCTGGGTCATAAAAGTATAGCGGGAAATTAGCAGGCCGATCAGCTGGCGCGGCTGGGCTCTGCCCTTGACAAATAGTACGCACAAAACAAACAATAGATGGGGCACACTAAGGACGAGTATCACCTCTAGGAAAATTGTGCCATCCTATAATATACAAAGAACTAATGGTCTTCTGATAAGGATCCGTCCAGAGGTGAGCAGGGTTGTAGCGGCGAGTGGGAGAGCACGTAGCCATACTTGGTATTCCATACAACGAGTGCTGTCTTAGTTGTGAGGATAGTGCGGAGAAGGCGACTCTTTTACACTTTCTTTGTAAATGTCCGGCACTGGCTATGGCGCGGCACCGTACTTTGGGCAGCGTCTTTCTTACAGACAACCGAGATCTCCTCTTTAGGGTGTAAGATACAATACAAGATACTTGATTTCCTAAGTCTCACAGAACGGATCTAAGGAAATACTCCGCCTGACCCCTCTGATAGACTTAATAGTATCGGTTTTCTTCTTACAAGGATTGTGGCATCAAAACGGCATGCACCAGCGCTAATTGGGTGTTCTGTTTTTCGGGGCTCTGTCGCCACCTTAACTAACTAACCAACATTGGTAGGAGCGAATTGCCGAGAAACAAAGTTGGCGTTCAACCAATTCACTTGCAACTCTGATCCGATGCGATCCCATACAAGACCTGGATCCAAGGTCAGTAAGTAGTTTTTACGAGAATAGGTCTTTGTTCGGGTAAATTGAACACGGCTATAGATACGAAAAAATTTGGCGTACAGCACGGTTTTTTATGGTCGATACAGGCCGTCAATTCGGCGCTCAGGGTTGTACTTAGGTTTATCAATTTGGTAGAGCAAAAAGTTGCAAATACGAAGTAAAGGCGTTTTTTGCGACTATATTGGATGTAGGTAAGCGTACCGATCACGCCGACAAAGAAAAAAAATTACATCATTCTACTCCGGTAATTTATCTGGTCTAAAACCCAGACTCGATAGGGGTAAAGTCAGACTCTACTTAGAGTGCATCTAGGCGAACTGGCCTGAAATTTGTATGTGTCACTCTGTTTTCGCCCAGTTTGCCCCAATTGGATTATGAATTTTCTAATTTTACCCTACATGTGTCACCTACATCATTTTTTTCGCGCAAAGGACTTAACTTTCGCTAGCCCATGTAGAAGTCGCAAAAAAGAAGCACCTATGATTTATGATTCTTTTTCCATCATAACACACTTTTATCATGTAAGCACTGTACCTCGTTTCGCACTTTGATCTTCAATGGCATCGAGTCACGAGAAAAAAAAGGCATACCCGTACATATAGCAAAGACAAACTTTCCCAAGACACTTTAATTGCAGATGCAGACCCTTCCACTAGACTCGTTGGCATTGTTTGTTGTTTATATGTTGCGTTAATTATGCCGGCAAATTAATGCAAATCTTAGAATTAAGGAAAGTAACCGAGCATTCAGCCTGACTTGTCTAGGCGGCAATTGAAATAAGCACTCATATCTTGCAACTCGGTGACGCTCCGGTATCCGGCCATTGGCCATAATAGTCATTCTGTAGTTGTCTTCAAGATTCTCGTAGTGACTTGGAAGCATCGCTCTTTACGTGTCTTTTACGTACAGGTAAGTTTGGAATGGTTAGAAGACATACTCGCGTCTAAGATGGAAGAGGTCGCAGTCCCATTACCAGTCTTCACCACTCACGGCTATCTTCGAAACAGGTTTTTCGGATTGTTGTTATCCATCCAATTTTGAGCACGTTAGCTTTTCACTAGCTAGTACATACTATCTATTTAGTTAAGTGTTGTTGACTTAGTGAAATGATCTCAATGAATGGATTTGATTCATGACACTTTTATGGAGGACAAACCATGAAATATGAATATATTCTTGATAATGAAGTCTCACGAGAAGACTAATAATTTGTTGGTAAAACAAGCAAAAATCACAATGTTAAATACGTACCATTGAAGGCGAAGGTCTCTTTCGACCCGACCGAATGGAATTTCTAAAATATACGTAAATTACTGAATGACTTTCTTCCGTAAAAAGGAATATCAGCATCGACCACTGCTGGCAGCACAATTCCATTATCTACTGCCCATTGATCCCCTTCACCTGTGCTCCCTGTGATTATGGAGCGCTCATCGCTCTGGGGCTTGGACTATTTTTCAGATTTCAGCGTTTTTTTTACCCTTCTCGCTGGCTCCATCTTACCTTGATGTTTTGGAGCTCTTTAATAATCTGCTGCTCGTGATCATCACCTGAAAGTTTTTCCGTTTTCTCGGCAATGAATGGACACGGACGACGCGACGCTGAAGACGGGAATGGGCCGTGGCCGGTCAAGAGCAAGGCAATCAAAGATACCTGCAGAAGTTCATGAGCGCGAGTAACAAAACAAGGCCGGGCACACAGCACTATAACGTGTGAAATAAATCATTGAAAACTGCCGAGGACCCATTAAGCCTACCTTTGTTTATACCTGTGAATCGTCGCATGTGAGTATGAGGTGGCCACAGTCGGGCCCACATATGCACGTCAGCCTTGCATAGAGACGATGTACGTAAATGCATAATGCAATACAATCCAATTTATTGGATGCCGTCATAAATGAGTGCAGCGTCACGGAGCACCCAGCGGCCGCCAAAGACCGATCATAAAATTTTCATTTGTCCGTGATTAGGGAAGTTCATCTAATATGCAGTTGCAGTCGGGAGTGAGGCTGGTTGTGAAGAAAGGTATGTGAGTAGGACGTTTGATGTTCTTCCTGTCGAGTTTGGATGGGACTACTATTAGAATCATTATTATTTATTGGAATTTTATTCAACATAAAATAAATAAGTGACAATTACCATTACAGATTTTGTTAAGTCTTGCTCTTATTTTGACACCTGGAAAGTGGCTGCTGAGGTTGACAGCTGTACTCTTTTCTTTCTCCGTAAATACGTAGAACTGTGTTCTGTACTCTGTGATTTTGTGACGTACAAAAGACGTTTTCTTTTACTGATATAATTTTTTCCGAGGAATCCGATGTTAATTGCCATGACCCCTCGGGGGCCATAATCGCGTCAACATGCATGTATGCGACATTAACGATGTCCACCTGAGCGATACTCCTTCTCAGTTCGTGAAGCACGTTTCTTTGGAGTATCTTCAACAACTAAAAATTATCCATCTGTGGAGATAGCCTATCAGCCATTATTATAAGGCCAAGTCAACCGTCTAACGCTTCTATAATAGCGCCAGAACCAATCACTGGTAAATTGCTGATCAAATAACCGACAGAACGTTTTTCATATGGGCTTAAAAAGAGGAGCCTTCACATGCTCAGAGAGGGCATAGTCGAGTCAACATCTCTAAGAATGTCTAGTTGATGTTTCTTTATCATACAAATTGCAGTTGCTAGCATAAACCTCCTATCCGTATAGCCGTCTTTTACTGACAAGCTTGAAATGTTGCGGGAGTTCTAATAGTACCCACAGGTAGTTTTTATACCCTAGACTTTATAAAGCATGGGGTTTATTGTTTTTGTCGCGACGAAAATAGTAAAACCTTAAAGGAGGCTCCGAAGGTATAGAAATGTATACCTCCTGATTCAATTTAGCCATATCTGTTTGTCCGTCTGTCTGTCTCTCCGTTCGCACGATAAGTTTCGTATAATGAAGCTACTATTGGTCAAACGTTGGCTCTATGATCAAGTTGGTTGGTATCGAAAATGGGCATGATCCGGCCAAGAGAACTATCTCCCCTACATATGTACATAATTAAATGTGTCTATAACTCCCGACTAGATAAACGTGAAAAGCCCTAGCTTTGCTAGATGGCTCGAGAGGGTAATTGTATGCTCTCCTGGAAAAATAAAATCGATCAGTTGGGAATTAACGATATTTTCTTACAAAAAGCCCCGTACTACCCAACTTTTCACTTTTTTTTTTGTATATAACTCTTCAACCAATTGACGTAGACACCTGATTTTTGGCATTAATCTTCAGATGAGAAGCTGTTTCAATTTTAGTAAGATGGGCATAATCAGACAAAAGGAACGCTTTGTTAATTGGAACCCCTGAACCCCTCTAGGGGGTCTCTGACATTTTGATGCCCTGTTGACGTTTCGATAGCATATCTACCTATACTTTTCGGAAGTGCAGTTGCTAGTATGCACCTTCTATCCACGCCGGCTTTATACTGACAAGCTCGGAGCACTGTGAGAGTTCTATTAGTACTCACAGGCAGTTTTTTTTATCGTGCCGAGATTTGAATTTCGAGCTCTAGATTAGTATCGTAAAGTGGTGACCAAACGACTACGGCCACCCAGCGCGACAGAGCAACGCCTAACTCCCCTACAAATTCAAAAAAATATTTCCTTAACTACGATGACTTTCGATAGAATAATACTAGCGAGTTGAAAATTTGGTAGGATGTGGGTATTAAGATCTAGTTAGGCAAGATCCAACAAAAGCAGCCCCTACCTCCACTACAAATGGTACTTCGATTGGGCGATAACCTACGATAGAATAAAGGAAGTTGAAATTTTTGGTCAAATGTTTGTAAAGAATCCAGTTGATTGATATTGAAAATTTGTGTAAACGGGCCAAAAAGACGCCTACTTCCCCTACAAATGATATCTCAAATATATGGTAACTTCCCATAGAATGGAGCTAGCGACTTGAAATTCTGATAAAAGATTTGTGATATGGGTTAGATAGTTGAATTTAGAAATAGTCAAGATTCAATCTCCTCTATAAAGTTGTGGTACAAATGTTCTTTCATAGTAGTTTCATCGGCTAACTTCTGCTCAAACCGGCCATATAGCAAACACACTTTCAATGAATGTGGCTGTCTTATATTTGGAGTTTTGGAGTCACCGCTAGATCTGCAGAAGTCTAGGGTATATACCCTTCGGACTCCGGACCGCAGCGAAGCGGTCTGGTTTATTTTATTAATGCACCGTGGAAGTGAATCCCTGATCTTTAGATTCAAGCATCGTAGAGCAGCGACCGCGACCTCACAATTACCGAGCTTTAAATTGAAGAGAATTAAATTTCTTAGAGCCCGCGCACACGGTAAACTTTTTAGTTCGCCGAAAAACTAAAAAGTTTAGTCAGAAAAATAGAATCTCCCCCGACTCATTACAAGATGCAGAAAATATATAAAAAAATTCACGATGACAATGAATCGGGGTAGGCGAGATTCTGGTGACACGCAAAAGAAATTATTCAAATAATCACAGTGCGTACTAGGCGTTATGCCCGGTTTACATTATTCCAGTAACCAATCCAGTCCAGTAATGCAGTCCAGCGCTTGGTTTGCTACTGGAATAATGTGAACCGGCACTGGAGAGCAATCCAATCCAGCAATCCAGTCCAGTGACTGTCGGTCTACTTTTTCATTCCAGCTCACTCAGAAATCATTGTCACTATAGTTACCGAATCAACAACACACTCGCTGGACTACTGGACTGAAATCATGTAGACGATATGATCCAGTCCAGCACTGGACATTATGCCCGGTTCACATTATTCCAGTAACCAATCCAGTCCAGTAATCCAGTCCAGCGCAGGACTGCTACTGGAATAATGTGAACCGGCACTGGACAGCAATTCAATCCAGCAATCCAGTCCAGTGACTGGATTGTCGGTCTACTTTTTGATTCCAGCTCGCCCAAAAATCATTGTTACTATAGTTACCGAATCAACAACACACTCGCCAGACTACTGGACTGGAATCATGTAGACGATATGATCCAGTCCAGCACTGGACTGGATTACTGGACTGGAATAATGTGAACCGGGCATAAGGGCCGATAATCCATTCCAAATAATATGCTAAAAAGCAATGTATAATTGATCCCATAAGCAATAAAGTTTGCAGTTAGAATTTAGTGTCATACTACCTATATATTGTGGATTATATTTAGTTTCACTTCATACAATATTTTATTTGATAAGGTTGTGATTTAAATAAGTTCAATAATTCATCGCTCTCGCTCACAAACTATATTATGTGCTCGCTTAGACCGGATTATCATTAAAAAAATGTTATTAAATCGTATAGTAATTAAGTTTTTCTAATAACCTCAAAATTTGAAGTTGAAACCGATGCCTGTATGTTTGTTATTTGTATTCTTCCCAAACTGTGCCGTCTGCATTTCAATACTAACGTAGCAACATTCTTACTTGCAATAAGAGCAGCTCAGATCAAATTGTTAGTACAATTGAGTGGTGTTAGCCTGCTCTTCATAGCTGCTAAAAAAACGCGTCTATTTTGTTGCAGTCATTATTGTATCCACAGCTAGTGAGCTGATAATAGGTACGTTTTTGTACAAGCCATGCCGAGCAGAGCAGGTCAAGACCACACAGTTACACTAACAATTTGATCTGAGCTGCTCTGGATAGAAGGTTAGTGCAAGAATTCTACTGTAAAGTAGCCTGCGTTTTGAAATGCAGATACGCGGGTGTCAAAGTTTTCGGGCAGTTTACAGTTTGGGAAGCACATAAAATTAATTTCCTATCAATAAAATGTTCGTTTTTTGTAATTAAAATACATGGAATAGCAAAATGATTTTGCCGCTAAAAGGAAATTTGTTTGATTGTATATGTACAAAGGACTTAAGTTTCCTCTTGAAAGTTAAGTTTACGTTTAAATGCTAAACTAAACCACGACACACTGTGCGAGCGAATAAATGCTTACCTGGAACAGCTTAACTCCTTCTTCACGGGCAAGAATTTAATCGTATCCGCGCCCAAATCCTCGGCAACATTATTCACCACCTGGACGAAGGAAGTCAAGATGCAACTTGAGATCTCGATTGGCAACCAACTTATTCCGACCGTGAACCATCCTAAAATCCTAGGAGTGACCCTGGACAGTATGGCTACGTCATCCCCCCATGCTTCAACAGTGTGTAACAGGATGCGCGGAAGGAACAAGATCCTTAAAGCCTTGGCCGGTAGCACCTGGGGTAAGGATAAAGAGACCCTACTGGTCACATACAAAGCAGTCGGAACGTCTGTAGCCAACTATGCGGCTCCAGTGTGGTCACAGAATCTCTGTGACACACAATGAAATAACATCCAGGCCTGCGAAAATGCCGCCCTCCGTACTGTAACTGGCTGTCTCCTGATGTCTTCCCAGGACCATCTACATCAGGAAACGAGGACGATGCCTCTAAGGGACCCCAACAAACTTCTTGCAAAACAGTACCTGGTGGATTGTTATCGTGAGGAGCACCCCAATTCTGACCTCACGGACAAGACGCCGCCACCAAGGCATGTCAGGCGTGATTTGAGGGACCTCGAAAGAGACGTCCAGAGGTACAAAAGGGACCCCTTCGACAACAACGCATATAGAACAGCCATCGCAGCAATACACCACGAGGAAGTACAAGCATCAATTGCGAGACTAGGTCCAAACAAAGTCCTCTCGACACAACCACCAGCCATCTCTCCAGACGAGAGAACGCTTCCGAGAGCAACGAGGACGACACTTGCCCAACTTAGGTCGGGTTGGTGTTCGCGTCTAAACTCCTTCCTGTCTCGCATTGATCGGGATGTTACGAACACATGCCCCGCCTGCAATGGTACACCTCAAGATGTAGACCACATTTTCAGATGCCCAGCTGCACCCACACATCTGACCCCCAGATCGCTGTGGGAGAACCCAGTAGAGGCAGCTACCTTCCTATCACTCAACACTGAGGAAGACGAAGAACAACACAACATGTAACACACTCACACAACGAACTTCTGACCATTACTACAACAACAACAACGACACACTTCCAGCAAAGGCATACTCCGTTTTCGTGTTCGCTACTCTAATCTGCTCTCGATCATTTTTTTGTGCTGCTTATCCTAGCTATTGTGTTGCAGCCATTATTGTGGCCACGGCTAGTGAGCTGACAATGGCTTGTTTTTTAGGGTACAGAGCAGAGTAGAGCAGGATGAGCGGCAAAAAACGATCAAGAGCATATTAGAGTAGCAAAAACGTTCCGTTTATTTTGGCCTTTTTGTTTAGTTTTCCCGACGTAATATTTTAGGGATACTCGTCAGTCGCCTGTTTATTTTGAGACTACACACGGCAAAATAATTAAACGGTCACTTGCAGAAGCCCACTATTCTTTCTGCTGAAGAGAACAACGTCAAAATTATATCACACATGGCTAAATCAATCGAGATAGTTATTGTCGATATGGAGGGATCAATTAATCTTTGAGTGTGTTATGTCGTCTGTATATTTTAAACGCGGAAAATCGTCACGAATGGACTAAGTCCTATATCAAGTGTAGAGTATCAAGAAAAAAAAAACAGGACAAAGAACTAATCAAACCAATGCAACCTTAAAACATAATAATAAAAGCAGATCTTGTTAATTTTTCATATTTAGGTTTGTATATTTTTTCGTATCTTTTATGGAATTTGCATTTCATTTTTACATATACATATATAAATTCATATTCATATCATTTCAGTTCTATATACTTTTTCACACTACAAGTAAATACAATTTGTTTCCTATTAAACGAAATTAAAAATAAATGTAATACTAAATGAAATATACACGAATATACACAGCGTCGTGACAAACAGAAGTAGTTCAACAGATAGATCACGAAATTATTATCTTTCAACATGAATTAGTGTTTGTACGAGTACTTACTATCTGTCGTCTTAAAGTGGAAATGTTTTAAAAACTAAATAAATACGTATTATACATACAACTTAATAGAATCTTTTCACTTTTTAGACATCAAAACGATTTCACTTCAATTGACAATTGATTACCTTTTAAGACAAAAAATTAACAAAACATTTATGCTTCCTTTTTTATTTTTCAGAGTTTGGAAAAGATCAATCTAGAACTAAGCAATGATGTCAATGTACATAGTCGTGATCAATATACATACTTGGATTTCTTTTTCAAAAACTTGGATTTCATTTTTTAACATTTCTGATCGAATTTCTATAAAGATGTAAATAGCCAGATAATAGTAAATATAATTGATTTCTTCACATTTTTTTTAATCTTTAAATTCAATTTTTAACAAAAATAATTTATATTCTAAGGACCTGAGAATTAACGGCCCTATCACTTTTATATATTGATCTTTTATCTATCAGTCAAGGTAATTTAGGATTTTTGTTTTCAATATTTAGGCGGATTATTCTTTTTATCTTTGTTAATATATTGTTACTTGAGAATTTCGAAGAATATCTGCTCGTTTGTGAAATTCGAAATTTTGTTCCTCGAAAAGGAAGAGCCTTTTTGTTTTCCTTTTTTGACTCGGTACAGAAACTATGCTTGAGACCGCAGCTTTTCCAAGCACGAACAAGTCCTCGATCAAATTCAGATTTCTTTCTTTCGATCAGATCGGTCGAACACGTTAACAGACGAGCATAATTGTGTGGTCCCTGCTTTTATAATAATTTTTCCATTTTTTTAACAGGTTTTTGAAGAAATCCACAGGTAGAACTTACGGTGACTTCTGCCGAGTTTTCGGGTAATTATTTATGGAAAATAGCTACAGTTAACCTGGTGGGTCTACATGGGAAAAAAAGTGTCCATCGGCCGAAAAAAAAACTGTCCAAATAGGGAACGAAGCACTTAAAATTCTTGCATTGATAATAAGCTACCAGAGCTTAGAGAAATTGAAGCTAATTAGCGAAAAAGAACACAAAAATTTGTCCAAATGAATAAATTATTTAAAATTTGGAGCATGTTGCCCGGGAGTATTAGTCGGCTGGAGACAAATGGCTGATCATAAAGAACAGGCGCGGCAGCACACTCTTTTTGGGCCGATAGTTTAAATAGATAAGAAATTATGAAAGTTGAAGAACTGGTGGGCAGGTAAATTAGTAAATATTGGTGTCTCTCAGCGAGATGGCGCAGAGTCTAAAAATGAAGGCTGCATACATGTTTTTTCTAAATATGATCATTGCCGCCATCGCCCTGTTGCCCGAATATGCAAAGAGGTTGATAATTACGGCAGTCTATTCAGAAGAATGCGCAATTTATGCAAACGTTTGTTTTGTGAACAAAAAATGGGTTTGTCTTAAGATTTATTTTTATGATGGCCGATGATGGAATTCAACCGCTAAGTGGTCCACTTGATGGATGGACCATGTTCGAATTAATTCTCCTGAAAATACGGTGACTATGAGACTGACCGGCCAAAAACAGATGCAAGCAGATAAGATAAATGTCATTTCTAATTTCGCCAAAATTTAGTAGCTAACCGCAAGCATAATTTGTTTGTGAGACAAAAAACCACAACGATGGTTGTAACCGGCTTTCGGTCGAATCGGGGAAATTAATTTGTAAGTTTAAAAAGAAATGTTCAATAGTATAAGTGTGCAATATCGACGTGAGCTATAGCTCCCCAGTCTGCGAAAATGGAAGTCACGCCTTTGTATTGTGTCAACGGATAGTTGATCGTCAGAAGTGAAAGAGCGATTCAAGAAACCCGACGTTCTGATTTAAAATTTCGAATTTCAAATAAACGAGAAAAATAGTACAAAAGGTTTGTCAGTCAGGTGGCAATGGATGAAATTTAAGTTGAACCACAATCCAAGAGAAAGATGTTTGCGGTCGACAGTGTCGTGTTTCTGGTAAACCGCAAAATATTTCTGTCGGAATGAATGGAGACTTGAACAAATCAATGAGTGCGACTGCTGGACGCGATTTTCTACAATTTTAAGGCGTTTTTTTACCATCGAAACAGTCTATTTACAAACACAAACTCTTACAAAGGACTTCATAAGAATCGTCAGATGAATTACAGGCTTACAATCTAAAGTATCTTACAACTAACTGTATAAGTCGAATCGAAAAATAAAATAAAGTTAATACAATTATATCACATGAATTTGTTTCCTTGTTGCAGGGAATTGTGGCGGGTTTTTTGGATCGTCATGGCATATCCCGACGACGTTTGGCCAGGACACTCGACCATGATGTGGAACAATGCGTTTCTAGCCAGCCATCGGAAGGGGTTGGGCCTCAACAATTTTCACAGCGACCAATCAGCGCAATTTCCGGTCCTCCTCGTTCTTTTGATCCATTTGTTTTCTTGTGCTTAAATTAAATGACTTTTGTGCGTGGACGGGAATATAGGCGTGAGCATACAACTATTGTGTTCCTCGGGACACGGGTGTGCACACCTAAACCAAGAAGGCTTGACCGCCGCTGCTGTTGTTTGTTCCGCTTGAATTCGCACCACCTGGTGGCATGGGACTTGGACTTGTTCCGCTTCCACCACTACCGCTCGCGACCGGCGTTTGGGGTTGTGGCTGAGCGCCACTGCTGCGATGTATCGAAGCGTGGACGGCTTGGGCTGCGCTCAAGGGTCGCCAATTCGAGGGATGGCCGCTACTTGATGACGCTTGAAATTTTTGCAGTTTCAGGTGAGGGTTGCAAACAACACCACCACCGCCGCCGCCCGGCATCATGGACAGGTTCTCGTGATCGTACGCGCTGTACTCGGAATCGATGCTCGAGTAAATGTGCTCGGAGGGCGGCCGCATGGGGATATCGTTCAAAGGATGTCGAGTGGGGCGTGGACTCGGTGTTGCTGTCGTGGCCGATGAATAATTGGTCGTCTCGTCGCCGTCCTGGTAGTAGGCCGGTGGTGGCGGTGCCTGTCGGAATATCACACCTGGACTCACCGGCTGTTTGAAGCGTTCGTGATGGTCGATGGTGTAATTATTGCCGCGCGGCGACAGCTCAATTGGAATCGCGTAGCGAAGTTTCTCCCAAAAGTATGCGTCGCTGGTGAGGATACGATTGCTGGGTATCGATTTGAGGTAGGGCTGGAGTTCAGCGACTTCTTCGGCGTCCGCACCCACGTCAGTTTCTTCGATGAAGACCAACTTGCTGGTCAGACCGCGCAGGGCTTCGTGGAATGCGCTGCGGAATTCGCCGCGGGTCCATTCAGTTTGAAGGAAGTTCCGCGTCAGGATCACAATCATTTTTCGCGATGCTCGCGTCGCCTCGACGATCTGCAGATGGGATGCATCCGGGGGTAGATCGCGCTGTTGGATGCACAGTCGAAAAGGTGGCCGACCGTGCTCCAGCTCACCGGCAATGGTACGGCAAACAAACTCGTAATCTTTGGCAGAGTGGAGGATTATGGCATCGTACAATTTGCCAGCATCATCGAATCGCGGCTCGCACACCCGCACTCCGTAATGTGCGAACAACCACATGCGAACCGACTCCCTGAACACGAAGACAACTATCAAGATAATAATGAGCACGATGAGGACTAGAACGGCCGCCAGTAGGGGGATGTAGCCCGAGTAGATGTCCTGGTTGCCGATGTTGGCCGTACTTCCGGCGTAGTTCTCATTGCACCCAGCCGAGGCGTTGAGATCGAGCTCGCGTTTCACGGCCCCATCCACACAGTAGATCTCTTGCGGATCCTGAATAATCATAGCGTTGGACGACACGAACTCCGTCAGCTCTTGGAGGAGCTCGCAGTGGCAAGACCATGAATTACGGCCCACAGACAAGGCAGTGAGGCTGCTCCTCTGTTGCAGTTGGAGTATTTGCAGCGTGGGGAAGGCAATTAGGCGATTGTTGTCAATGCGAAGAACACGGAGGGACGTTAGGTGTGCAAGAGTACCATTGCCGATATACGAAAGTCGGTTGTTGTGCAAGTAGAGCTCGCGCAAGGAGTGCAGTCCTTCGAATTCAGGCCCCTGCAACGCCTGCAGCCGATTGTTTTCCAAATGCAGAACCTCGAGCGCATTTAGGCCGGTAAATGTTTGGTTTTGTACAGTCAGCACGTTGCTAGCATTCAGGTAGATAGAACGAAGGCTCTTGCGACCGATGAAGATTTGATTGTGCAAAACGGGCAGATTGTTGCCGTCGAGATACAGGTCGGTGACGTCCATGGGCAGTTTGTTGGGCACTTGGTTGGCATTCTGGCGCCCGCAGTCCACGATGTTGGCACCCCACTGGTCGTCGTTATAGCAGCTGCAATTTGTTGGGCAGATCATTTCGCAGTCACACGCATCAAACTCACAGCAGTGGCAGAGCGGCGAACAGTGGTTTTTGTACTTGCAGAGAAAATCGCTACTCGAGAGACTGCTCAGTGGGCGAATCGGAGCACTGCGACTGTGAGGCATGAGGCACTCGATATTCGCCAGGTCCATGATCCGGGGATGTTGGCGCGACGTCAGATTATCTGACCGCTGGAGCCACTCCATAGAGCAATCGCACTCGAAGGGATTTCCGCTCAAATAGAACTCGGGAACCAATTTCTCGTTCGGCACGGGGGCCACGCGCAAATTGTGCAACTGCAGCTTCGATATCATGTTGGCGTAGAGGTCAACGCGAGCCAAGCTGGTCTTGTCCACGAACGTGTTGGGCTGGATCGTCTGGATGCGATTGTTGTTGATAAAGAGCAGCTCAATGGTGTTCGGCACCGACATCGGTCCAATTTCCGTGATAATATTGTGACTGGCGTCCAATGTCTTCAATCTGATCTCCTCCTGGAGCTTGTAGTAATTTCCCAGTGATTTAATGTAGTTCCCGTGGATGTCCAACCACTTGAGCTTGCTCGGGATGAAGGCGTAGTCGAACCAGTCCAAGTGATTCTCCGACAAATTGAGCCAAAGCAGCGACGCCAGGGTGGCAAA
This sequence comes from Chloromyia formosa, assembly GCA_964017055.1. Classification (NCBI taxonomy): domain Eukaryota; kingdom Metazoa; phylum Arthropoda; class Insecta; order Diptera; family Stratiomyidae; genus Chloromyia; species Chloromyia formosa. The sequence continues at coordinate 25,145,522 of OZ024815.1, read as the reverse complement.
CACGCCGTTAATATCGGTCAGAAGATTCCGGTCCAAACGAATAGCCTCCAGTTGTGTGTTGTGATCAAAGGATCCGCGCTCGATGGCCTGGATACGGTTGCGGGCCACGTTCAGCACACTCAATCGCGGCAAATCCCAGAACATGCCCACAGTGATATTACCGATCTGGTTATCGATCAGTCGCAGTCCGGTCAGTTGATTCAGGTTGCGGAACGAGCCATTCTGGAAGCCTGTGATTTGGTTCTCGCCCAAATCGAGACTCTTGAGCATGGACAGATCCTGGATGGCTTCCGGCACTTCGGTCAATTGGTTCGAGCTCAAATCGAGTTCCTTCAGATCGGAGCAATTGCGGAACGCCTGCGACTCAACAATGTTGATGAGATTATTGTTCAGCGTCAGTTTGGCCAGTACGAAAAGTCCGTTGAAAATTCGATTGTCTAGCGTGTGAAGACGATTCTCCGCGAGGTTCAAGTTGTGCAAGTTGTACAGCGGCAAGAACGCGCCCTCCTCCACGTGACCAATAGAATTGTTGCGCAGATTCAAAATTTGCAGAAAGTACAACTCGCTGAATGTTTTGGCGCCGATTCGCGTCAGCGCATTGTTGGCCAAATTCAAAACCACCAGACGGATCAGGCCCGAGAATGTTGCATTGTCAACGTTATGGCTGGTCAGCTGGTTTCCGCTCAAATCCAGGATGAGCAGTTGCTCCAGTCGATGGAAAAGTCCGCGTGGCAGGTCATAGAGTTGATTCTCCTGCAGGTGAATTTCGCGCAATTCCTTGTTGTTGGCGAACGCATCGGTGGGTAGAGTTTCCAGGTGATTGTAACTCAGGTTGAGCTTCCGCAACGAAGCGAGCCCGGACAGGGCATCGGGCGACAATTCGGTGATATTGTTGAATTGCAGGTGGAGATCCTGCAACCGGCGAAGGCGCGACACGCCCCAGCTATCCGGAATCGACCGGAGTTCATTATGGCTCACGTCTAGCACTTGGAGTTCAGAACCACCCGCGCCCGTGCATGGCAAATCGCCGAAGCCAAGACTGTCCGCGGATCGCAATCGATTGTGGGTTAAGTTCAAAACTTGCAAATTGCTCAGGGGACACCACACACCTTCCGGCAATTGCCGTAAATTGTTCTCACTCAGATCCAACATTTGCAGCTCGCGCAGACCGTTCAGGGAGCTTGTGAACACTTCGAGGCTCTTGCCCGCGCCCCAGATACTATTCCGCGTGTTGACCGCGAGTCCTTTGAGCGAATTCAGTCCTTTGAATGCGTTCGGAGGCAGTTTGAGCAATTTACAGGAGTCGATGTGGAGCTCGTTTAGTTTGGGGAGCCGGGCAAACGCCTCCAGGGGGAATTCACTTTGGAACAGGAGCGTTTCGCTGCAGGCGATGTCGAGACGGTCCGCGGATTCGGCCACCTGTAGATTCAGACCCTGCGATTCAAGGATTCGCAGGTGACAGGTTACGCTGAGGCTCTGGTATTCCCACGAACACTGGGCAGACGTCGTCCGGACGACGAGGGACAGACACGCCGCGACAAAGGCAAGAGTGGCAATTTTTGGGGGCTTAAGGGACAACATATTTCCGGCACGGCACATTTTTCTTTTTCTCAGAACCCAAAATATGAAATTAAAAACTACACAGCACTTGGGGATTTTTCGGCTTTTTACGCAGCCATCGTTTCTATGATTCTTTTTCCTCTTCTTCTCTATTTGCTTTTCAAATTTCGCAAATTCAAACAACACACTTGTTGCACAAAACGATTTTCTCGCGTTATTCGCGCGCCACTCTCGAAACGGTCGTCGAACACGACTCGGAAATGATGTGTGAACTTTCCTTGTGCATTCAACGAACTTCAACTGCGCACGACACGACTTCACATCAACAAGTTGAAAGCGATTTCTCAGAAGAAGCGTTCAATCAATCCATAACGGAACGCGGCCACTCAACATGTCTCTTGTGCAGCGAACGAACTCAAACTGACTCTGGTTGCGCTCTCCGACTCGCCATCCAGTGCCGGCACGGTACGTACACACATGTCGAATGATGTTCATCGAACAGGTTTGCGGCGTGTATGTGCACGAGATATGCATTCACGCGTGAGAGTGTGTGTGTGTAGTGTAGTAAAAATGCATAGGAAGCAGAACGTGTCCTGTGAACCCGTAGTCGCCGTCTCGGTAACATAACAGTTCTTGTTCTTGGGCCCGGGTGGGGGTGAAGCCCGCAAGACGACTAAACGCGATGAATGGAATCAGACCGGGCGCCGGGGAGAGGGGTGCTATGTGCAACTATGCATTTTCAAGTGCACGTGCATCTCGCGCCAGCAAAGGACAGGCCAACGCTCGAAGCACGCGCCGGAGTGGGACGGTAAATAATTTCTAATTCAGTCTGCGATTGTTTTGATTTATTTTCAGTTCACGGAGAGGTGCGGAATCTGGTCTCTCGCTCTCCGCTCGCTGTGATCTGTTCCGGCCAGTGGTCGTCCAATAGATGGCAGCAGAGGTCCTAAAAATTGAATTTCGATGGCAAGTTTGTGGCACGGTCGTCGCGTTGAAGTCTTTCGTTTGGACGGAATCTACGGCCAGGCGTTCGCGTGTTTTTCTGTGGCTGCTAGGAGTCTCGGAATTTTGGTGCGCTGCTTTTTGGGTTTGATGTATTCCGAACTTTGTTATCATTGGGCGCACGATAAGACGAATGACTAATCTGAAAAAACGAAGACAACGGAAATTGTTTTTGCAAATCATGGCAATGGCAAAAATAGATTAGGTCAGTTTCCTGCCCTGGGTAAATAGAGGACGGGCACGATTAAGCCATTAGATGGATCTAAACGATTTCATTTTTGGCAGATAAGTTAGGTAGGATGTAGATATTGTTAGTTTGGTTGAGATAGCGACGATGATGACGATGCAGGCAGTCAATTGGGCGATAATTCTTCAAGTCGACGATTATGTGGGCCGTTTATTTTGAGAGTGGGATAAGTCACGTTTTTTCTAAATCGAGATACTTAAGGGTTTGCGTTTTAACAATTTAAAAATTATTGATAATGACTTTCGAGAAGATTCACTTGTATTTGTTATCTTGGGATAATTGTTGCTCTATGAACAATTTCCAATGCTCATTGCAATATTACAATTTTTTATTTTATTTTATGTACATATTGCACTTTCATAACAAATGGCTTAGAAAAATTACTGACTCCGGTTAATTCTGTCCGATGTATTTTATTATTCTCGTGTCCGACTGATAAAAAAGAGTATCCATCCTAAAAAATGTGGGTTTTATAGCACGACCCCCCGTCATTAAACATTTTTAGAAAGGTTTTGTGATGGGTTAGACGAAAAACAGCTAATGGAGGCCATCGAAATCACATAGGGTGAACTTTCGCTAAATTACGTAAAATCCAGGTAGAATCAAGTTTTTAAAGGGGTTTTAAATAAAGGAGGTATTACTCTTCCGAGAGTAAGGTGAAAAGCTCTCGGCCTGACAATGAAAGGCTGCGATTTTCAGTTAAAAAATGATTTTATTTTTCTACATAATCTCCCTTGACTTCAACACACAGCGTTTCTGCAACATCAGCATTCCTTCCCAGAAATGAGAGTCTGGAAGGCTGTGAAAATATTCATCTACGGCCCTCTCAACTTCTTCATTGGATGCGAAGCGCTTCCCCAAAACAAATTTCTTCAAGTTTGGAAAGTAGATGGAAGTCTGAGGGTGCCAAATCAGGAGAATAGGGGGGATGGTCGAGCAAATCGTACCGCAAATCCCGCAGTTTTTCCATCGCCAACGCACACTTGTGTACAGGTGCATTGTTCTGGTGAAAAATTATTTTTTTTTCTCTTTCAAGCCAGGCCTTTTCTCGCGAATTTTGGCATCCAGCTGGTCAAGGAGTTTGGAGTAATATTCGCCTGTTATTGTTCTGCCTTTTTCAAGGTAATCAATTAACAGGATCCCTTTCGCATCCCAAAACACGCTAGCCATGACCTTTTCGGCAGATGCGATCGACTTCACTTTCTTTGGCGCTGAACCACCGGCTTCCACCCACTGCTTCGACTGCTGTTTCGTTTCTGGTGTGTAGTGGTGGACCCAAGTCTCACCCATGGTGACATCGGCCAGATCCCGATTGAATCGGTGCAAAGATTGCTGCGATAATCGTTTGAGCATTTGCTTTTGATCGGCATTCAGCAAATGCGGTACTCATCTTGTGCAGAGTTTTCTCATCTCTAATTCTTTGTGCAAGATGTTTCGCACCCTTTCTTCAGATATCCCCACAGCCTCAAAAATATCACTCACTTTCATTCGCCTATCGTCCAACACGATATTATGCACTTTTTTGATTATTTCTGGTGTGGTTGCGGTTTGTCCGTCTGTCCATAGAATATCTCACGAACGGCTGAAGCTACATACATGAAATTTCGTAGGAATGTGTAGAATTACTATTGTATAGGCAAGTGGGGTATCGTAAGAAAGGTACTATCGACACATTACATTCCATTTTTGTCAAATTTGAAAGAAGGAGAAATGAGGGAGAGGGGAAAATATGTGATCCTAGTTTGTCTCCTCCCCCTTTTGCATTTCGAGGCCATTATACTTAGAGATATGAAAATTTACAAAAAAGCGGCATTTTACATGCGTAGAAAACTAAAAATAATAGAGTTTTGAAAACTCTTCAGAAAAGGCTAATAATGGTATGTATATTTCTATAGTTGCAGTTAGCACACCCCTGCACCCCTTAAGCACACCCGAGATCAGAAATATTGATGGCGAATGATAACCAACATCATAGGCAATAATATCTCTAAGCTTCATTTCAATCACATAATATTTAATAATAATACATTCATTTAAATTTTGATATTTTATTTTAACACCATCCATACAAAAAATGCACATAACCGGCCTCTGCTACGTATTAGTACTACGAGTACTGCATACTTGAATATTGTTTATTGTTTTTCATAATTGGAGTTAACCTTTTCTAAAAGGGTAAAGATTGGTGGGATAGGATAGGAGTGGGAGGGGAGAGAAGTGGAGGGGGGGGGGGGAAGTAGGCTGGTTTCTGCTTTAAGGAGAGGTCCCCATAGAGGGGAAATAAAGGTCAACATTTTTTTTCATCTGGTATAGGCAAGTGGGGTATCATGAGAAAGGTACTACCGAATACATTCCTTTTTTGGTATTTTCATCAAATTTGATAAAAGGGGAAAAGAGGTAGAGAATCTGTCGGTGGTACGAAACTAGAGGCCGAGGGTCCCATTACACCTAGACTCCAATACGAGCGCGATGGCAAGTGAGCCATCTGCCAACCATTCCATCCTCATCGCCTCTTTGTTTTTATTCCCCATTTTTACCTCCCTTGTTTGTGTTGTCTTCCCCAGGCCTATGCATTTTTGTTAATACGTAAAAGACAGGGGCAACGAGCGGCGAAAACCCCGCCCACGTCTCCCGAACTGAGCTACAGCAAGCATAGGCCGCTGCTTAGCTCGTTGAGGAGCCTTTTTCTTCGCCAGATGACACAGCCCGATCTTCACGGTCAATTAAGCGACCTTAGGCTCCGTACCCACGGGCATCTTCGGATGCCCACCAAACCGTTCGTTGCAAGTTCGAGTTCGACAGTGTATGGTGACACTAGGTCACAACGCTTCGCGTGAAGAGTATCATACATTCGTCGTTTGTGCGTTTGTCCGGGGCCTTCCCGTGACCCGATCTCAACCAAATGTGGTATGTAATTTCTTCCAGTGAGCCTAAACACCACCTCGTAGCGGCTTTTTTTATCAACTAAACTAAGGGAGCTTTGTATTGTGTTCAAACAAGCTCAATATTAATCCCCCTGTTCCAATCGCAACGATATTTAGTACGTATCTTCCGTATTGGATGATTCTAAGCACCACCTGGTGACGACTGTTTACGTCAGGTTTGCTTTGGTACTGTTCTAGGTGAGTGCTAGGATAATAAGACCTTTTTAGGCATGAAATAAAACCGAAACCGCACCTGGAAAATAAATATGACTCCAATGCTCTAGACACAACGGACATAAAGGACAACACGAACAAAATGACATAAAAGACAAACGTAGTACCGGTACCAATGACCATCGCAAATTTTTGTGCCTTTTACAGAATCCGTAATAAGATACTGATGATCATAGCAACTTTTTGTGCCATTTACAGATTCCGTTGTAATGTAAATCAAAAATCTGATATAATTGCCAAATTCTAGAAACTCTGTAACCATTCCTTTTCTTTGGTTCAATAAATTAATCGTTATCATGTAAGTATTGTTGTTTACAAGCTATTTAACGACTTCGCTCGTTAATTAACTCTGTTTCCACTACAAAAAATGCTTAATTGGAAATCAATCCACATAATCAGCAGTAAAATGAATAGCTTCCAACTATGAACAGCAATTCATTGACGTTACGATAGCAATTTAGCAGGTGTGATACCAAAATTAATTTTAAACTCGACAAAAATATGCCTTCTTACGTATATACACCATCACAACATGCGAAAAAGTTCATTTAACCATGTTATGGGACTCTGCAATTTATTCATCTTTTTTTCTCGAAAAACTGGTAGTCGACTGCCTTATTTGTCTCGTAAAGTCGGCACCATCGAACGCGTACACTTGTGGCCTCAACCGAATATCTTAAGATGAAATTTATTACCAAAAATGAATTTTTCAAATGTATTTATAATTTAATTAAGTAGAAAATTTGTTAAAATTTGAAATTCAGAATTCCGTATATTTATTTGTCTGAATTTGAGCGTTCTTTGATTAGTTTGTCGAGCGCGACCAAGCCAGTGGCCGGTTGTTGAGAGGAGCGGATTGATGGTTTCGAGCAAAACAAAAAACTAATTTGCATACTTGTCGAATATATTTGGAATTTCTGTTTGGAAACGAATGTAAATTCAGGCATTATGAGAACCGACATTCGTTAATGCATTAAGGAATTAGTTGGCTCCTACTAATTAGGCTGACAACTACAACGGTGATCACGGCGTTGATGGGAATCTTCGATTGGATACCGAAAGCACTATCACAAATATTGTCAACACAAATTCTTATCAAGATGGCTCATCATGATTTTAGGTCCGGAATTGGTCGGCTTATACGTTTATTATATCCTTCACTGAAAGTGTATACTAACATTGTCATGCAGCTTGCAATGCACCTTCGACCATAAAAAATATGCATAGTATATTGCAGGCTTTTGGCGAAATACGCCATTCTTGGAAATTGCCGGCGAAGCCGTACAAAAGGAAATTCAGCCCAAAGCTTTTTTTTTTGTGGGGAAACCTTTTATATATTCACCGCCAAAGCATGTTACATATACCTCCTACAGGAACAATGGAATCGGAACAATTTCTGATGCTAATTTCGAGTTTATGCGTTCGCCACGCGATTCGTCAAGAAGAAAAAAGAAAAAAATTATGTTATAAATTTTTTCAATTTTTTTAAACTTTAGCTGCTGTAGGCATTTTACATGTTATTATAATTGTGAAGGGTATTAAACATTCGGCAAGCTTGCTTTATATTGTTTTACACACTAGATAACTTTATAAGATATCAGGAATGACTCGTCATGATCAGTGGGTGTTTTGTTTCCAGAAATACAAATTAGGATAAAATAGGTTAGGTGAGGCTAGGGCTGCCATGAATGATACAGCGCACATAGACCACATAAAGGCCCGTTGCGATACCCCAGGCATTTACCAACCTGCATAATATACCTATAGTTTAATCATTGAACCAGCCGGAGCTGACAATGAAGCTAAGAAGCTTATTGGCATCCATGTCTATGAGGTCACCCAAATCTCCGAAAAAAAAAAAAAGACCCAAGAATCTCATAACTCCTTACAGCTAAGGCAGGACAGACACAAAGAAGATGGAAAGTACTCTCCTCCTCATCCTCGTCATCGCAACTCCCGCAAAAATCCCTGGGAGTTGGAGTCTTCGGGCGTATTCGCCTATCAGACAGTGTTCAGTGATAACTCCCACCAACATGATGAGGTGCTTTCTTACCACTGGCCGAAGTTTGGAAGAGCCGCCAGGATCAAGGCTAGGTTACATCAGTTTTGTTATTTTGCATGTGCTGCTAGTACAGTCTGTTCCATAAGAAAGGAGGCGCGAGTATTTCGATAGTTACCAAAATATTTATTCCAATTTTTTTTACAGTATAATACAAGCAAAAAGCTTCGGCGCAACTAATTAGTAAACAGCGTAGTCACCTTCAGCATTAAGAATGGCCTCGCACCTTCGAGGCATGCTTTCGACGAGATTTTTAGCGTAGCTTGTTGGAATATAACGCCAAGTCTTTCCAATCTCCCGCGAAAGCTGCTTCAAATTGCGAACAGGCTTTCCCGCAAGTTTGCTCTTCATAATGGCCCAGACATTTTCGATGGGGTTTGCGTCAGGAGATTGGGAGGGTCAGTCCAAGGTGTTGATGCCATTTTTCTCCTTCCAGGCGCGACAGAGGCGGCTTCGATGCTTCGAGTAGTTGTGTTCTTGAAGGACTCATTTTCTGTCATCGGGTCCAAACATTTTGTCGGTCGACTTCATAAGGCTTCGTTTGTAAATTTTCACTGCATTCAAATTCTGCGTGCAAAGCCGCAAGCAACCAAATCCCCGCTCTGAGAAGCATCCTCAAACATTTACTTTTACCGGATGTTTGACAGTGCGCTAAACGAAATCGGTACTGCTTCCCAACCAGGCACGCTTCACTGGAACCCACGCCCAAAAAGTTGCTTCATCCGAAAGAATAGTTTTCGACCAATCGCGATCTTGCCCAGTTTAGGCATTTTTCCATGTGGGTTGCGCTGAAAAGAGGTTTCGAGCTCGTAGAAGGGTATAGCAGCTTGGCTTCATGTAAACGTCACCTTATTGTGTAGAGGCTGACATGAACTCCTTTCCTGCCGAGTTTTCCCTTGGCTCCGCACAGGCGCAGAGTGGGATGACTCCTGAACATCTCCATTATCACTTTCTCGTGTTTGCTGGACATCGCTCTTGTTTTCCCGCGTTCTAGAAGATCATCAACATTTTGTGTCTCTTTGTACATTTTCACCCACTTTTCAACGAACTTCTTTGACTTTTTAATAACTTTAGCTGCCGCGGAATATGGTAATTTCGATCTTTTTACATGCGTACACAGTCTCAAAGCGCTTCGCGTACGTGGAACTCATTTCGATAAACGACTGCTCAGTTCGACGAGCAACACTGAGGTATGTAAATTACGACGCAGTTGTAAGCGACCGATGGTACGATCCTGCGAAGAAAAAAGGATTTGGAATATTTTCAATCCTACTATGTATTAAAAACCCCGCCTCCTTTACCGTGGAATAGACTGGACTCCATCTAGTGTTAGCCCTGCTGAAGGCATCAGCCATTATTAACATTTTACAAGCAGCCATGGGTAAATTTCGTGAGACCCCAACACCATCTCCCTAGTCCCTGATAGAGCAAGCTCGTCAGTCAAGTTGCCAGCGAAACCGCTGTGACCAGGAATCCAGCACAATATAATGCTGGAGAAATTTCCCAGCTCAACGAGAGACAAGCGGCATTCTTCCACCAACTTGGATGAGGTGTGTAACGGACGGTTTGGTGAGCATCGGAAGATGCCCGTGGGGATGGAGCCTAAAGTAGCATAATGACTGTGAAAGCCCTGCCATCTGGTGAAGAAAAAGGCCCCCTCAGTTGCCCTCGTGCTCGCATCGGGGTCCAGGTGTAATGGGACCCTCTGCCTCTAATTTAGTACCACCAACAGATCATTACCCATCAGGTGCTGCCATTGATCTGCCGGTCGAAGCAACACAACCAGACCAGAATATGCGTCATTACAGGTGAAAACGGAATCGATAGACCTTATTGCTGCGTGACTATCAGTGTATTTAACGATGTCTCTAGAGGTTACGATGTTACGTTCCAACCGTGTCAAAACCTCTAATATCGCCGAGACCTCCGCCTGGAAAACGCTACAGTGATCAAGTAAACAAAATAAAATACAGACTTTCAGGCTTTCGGAGTATACAGCGGCGCCCACTCCTTCGTCACTCCTGAAGCCATCCGTGTAGAAGTCTATACAATCCCGCCCTGCGGGGACATTACCAGTGACTGTAAAGTGTGTAAAGTTATTTCCGAATGCATGCTTAACAGACGTGTAGTCGGTCGTTATAGGAATATCCAGGTTGTTGAGAATAGTTAAGTGGCCAGCACTTAACATTACCCGCACGGAAGTAAACCGCCGTATTTGGAGCTACATATTTGTTCAGTAAAAATATCAGGCGGTAGTATGTTAAGTAGCATATCTAGAGCAGCAGATGCTGTAGTTCTAAGAGCCCTAGTTATTGCTAAGCAAGCAACAGATTGCGATAGGCCGGTTTACGTAGTGCCGTCCACCACCATTCAAGAGTATGGGACGCAAGACTGAAGCAAACAGCAAATAGCCAGAAGACAACCTTTGGCTGCAGTAAAGGGCCATATTAACTTTATTCACACGTTTTTTTATGTTTAGCTTCCAAGCACATTGTTTGTCTAGGACTACACCCAGAAACTTTGCTTTATCAGTGAACACCAGCCTCATCCCTTTCAACAGTGGAGGAGTGAGATCGGGAACTGTGTACCGGCTTGTGAAGAGAAAAAGTTCTGTTTTGTCCGGATTTACCCAAACGCCAGCATAACTTGCCCAAATTTATAGAATTGAAAGTGCATTCTCTATTATTTCACAGAGAACGGTTGGGAACTTGCCCGAGTTGGCAATGTCGTCCCCTGGCGGGGGCCCAAAAATGCATGTTCGCCGGTTTCGATCGCTGCTGCAATCATCAGACGCCTCTGCTTCGCGCATTGCACCAGTGGGAGAGGCGTGACCGGGAACGACCGAGTCGATGTTGTATCGCCTTATATAGGCCGCCCAACATGATATGGGTACGAATCTCGCAGCAATGCAAATTGCAACGTGAAACATGCCAATGCGAAACTCTGTATATGTTCTGGCTAGGTGCTAGTTGCCACACTTGTTAGTGTTAGCATAAGGTTAATGAGTTTCCAGCGTGAATCGTCAATACTCGGACTTGCGAGTGCATCAGTGATTGCAACCGGTTGAACATTGTTAAAAGCTGTATGAATACCAAAAAAGGCCACCAAGGTGTATCCTTTACAGGCAAGAGATTGTTTGACGTGATTTACCCGAGAGTGTAGGGCACTATCCCCAGACCGTCCCTTCCACTATGCGTGTTGTGGATGATACGTCGGAGATCAGTTGGGTGCGCCTGCGGCCATTTTCCTGATCTCGGAATAAATACAAATTTAACCTCTTTCCACACTCGCAGAATATGTACCGATTCCAAACATGCCCTAAAAATAGGTGCAATCCAAGGATACACTAAATCCAGCGTGTGTTGTAAGTCTGCCGGGATAATACCATCCGGTTCAGTAGACTTAAAGGATTTGTAATGAACCACCTGTAACGAACCATATTATGGTCTGGTAGTGCTGCTCCCACCAGCAGATCGAAGCAGCACCTGATGAGTGATCTGTTGGTGGTACGAAACCACAGGCCGAGGGTCCCATTACACCCGGACCTAGGTGCGACCGTGTGGGCGTCTGATCCGTCCGTCAACCATTCCATCCTTATCGACTATTTTTTTTTATTCCCCATTTTTACCTCCCCTGTTTGTGTTGTCTTCCCCAGGCCTATGAATTTTTGTTAATACGTAAAGGATAGGGGCAACGAGCGGCGAAAGCCCCGCCCACATCTCCCGAACTGAGCTACAGCAAGCATAGGCCGCTGCTTAGCTCGTTGAGGAGTCTTTTTCTTCGCCAGATGGCACGGCCCAACCTTCACGGTCAATTATGCTACCTTAGGCTCCGTCCCCACGGGCATCTTCGGATGCCCACCAAACCGTCCGCTACAGATTCAAAGCTGGAAATTTCCCATAAAATATTCTCCTTTGTGAGAATAGATGCAGAGACACCGGAAATTGCTGAAAGGATTAAATAATTATTTCGAACATTTTTGTCGATTTTGAATTACACCAAATTGATTAATTAATTTAATTACACAACTTGTCTTTTTTTTCAGTGATTAAAATTATTAAAAAAAAACACGAAAATTTAACTCTTCCATTTACGAGTATTTAGACTAGCCGAAAGCCCAGCGTTAACAGGACATAAAAACAAGAGTCTCAAACTTTTCCTAATTTTATACTGACCAAAGTATATTTGAGCGTTCATCGCCTTCCTAAAAAAACTCCCCTAACCAGATTAACAGCATATCAGCGTTGAGATTAAAAGATTAAATTTAAAACCGAAGGAATTTTTCTGAAATATTTGAATAAAAATTTATGTCTCATCAGATTCAGTAGCCAGTCATTCGTCTACCATAAAATACATAACCTTAGGGTCGTGGCATGGCCTTACAGCAATCGTCCCTACAAAAATCTTCGTTCATGTTTGCTTTTACTGATCGTTCTGATATTTAAAATATTCGCGCGTCTAACCAGATTCATTATCAATGGTATCTTTTCTTATCCCAACTTATAATCAGCGTTGCCTGTTGCGGCTACTATTCTTTCTTAATTTTTTTCTGACCCAGGCATGGAGATATCGTGTTACTTTACTTTCATTAAGATCCCAAGCTAAAGAGAAACATGTTTTGAAGCTATGATAAGACATAAGAGTAGCTTCTATGCAAATGGGCTATCCAGGTATCTGAAAGACTTTCAGTGTATTTTTTTTTTGCAAAAGTTGCTCGATCAGAACCCAATTCTGGGACACCATAAATTTGGAGAAAACTTAACAACATTTTGATAAAATTCATTTAAATGGTAAATCAATCTTCAATGTGAGAATATCAATCTTCAGTATGAAAACATGATGCTTTTTGTGAGTATGGTAGTAATGTTTATATGAGTTAGTGTTCTGAAGGCAATTTTACGGACGTTTCATTATGGGATTTATTGGCCCATAAAAATTTATTTCTAATTGGTTATTGGATTTCAAATATAAATTGACGCAAAAGCCTCTCGAATAGCACATCCAATAATAAAATCTTAATAGTTTTTACTGCCTACGTTAGATTTTTATTTCAATATTTTGAATTTCGAGTCGAAACGACCATAGTTTTTACAAAAACTGTAGCGTTTGATTGATGACGTAACGGCGCGTCGTTTTCATATGAATGTGTACATCCTGTACCGTTCGTTTATACATTGTACGTTATGAATTTACAACACATACCTAATAGTTTTTATTATAAGCCTATTCTTATTTCTGGAGTGGATGTTTTTATTTTACTTTTTATTTCTATGTTAAGCGAGATGAGATTTTTTCAATGGAATTTGACCATAAAATATTTTATGTGACACATAATGGTTGCAATTCGCAAACCTTGTTAATTCTGTTATTCATTATTTGATTTTCTGGTCTAAGTTGAGGTACTCTCCCTAGTAAAGGTTTCGATAGACCTTCACATGAGAATGTTTCGTGGATGGCTTCACCGATGAGAACAGTTCTCGGGGCTATTTATACGCACGGCAATTCTCATAAGAATAAAATGAGAAAAAATTCATGAGAATATTCTCATTCATTCTCGTAATATCCGTATTTAGACTCATATTGACGTTTTCATGTAAGAATGATAATCATTTCTACGCGCTATGAAATGATGCTGTTATTGTACGGTTCATGAGATATGGTCAGACGTATCGTATATAGAATATGTGTATGTACATTAAGGCTAAAAGCACTGCCATCTAGAGCAGGGGTCGGCAAAATTTTTCTGGAAAGGGCCACATCGTTGGAATTTTGGGTTCAGCAGGCCAGATAAGAGACCCGATGTGTAATTGCTTACCGATGTGGTCAACCCACTGCTAATTGCACGCTTGACGGAAACACCCAGTCAAATAGACTTTACTGGTTTTCCTTAACATATCAAGATTTGAAAAATATGTTTATTTTTGCAATAATTTTCTGGAAAAAAATTCTCCGCCGCGCCGTTACAAAGTAAGGGTGTTTTCATTAATAATAGAAATTTTTAGCAGCATGTAAAATATTTTAAGGTAGTCCGGATGGCGCAACGGTTAGCACGTTCGCCTTCTACGCACTGGGCCCTGGTTCGATTCCTACTGAATGCGGTAGTTTTCGATAAAAAAGGGGATTTACGTGCTGGACTCAGCTGTTAAATGAGTACCCATTTATGGGGTAAATAACTCGGTTGAGCGTGTTGCTGATCACACACCTCTGCACAAGACCGTCACGATCTAGAAAATGAGATGATGCTAACTCATCTGGAGGCCATGGTTCAAATTGGACTGTTGCGCCAGTTATTTATTTAAAATATCCTAAGCGATTAGTGAAATTGACGTCTTTCAAGCAGAGACGATATTCCTCTTCGTTGGCCTCATCCAGCTGGGGTGATAGCTCACTCAGTGGTGACTGATAGATATTCCTCTGGCAGCCTTGAATCAGCTATATTCGTACGGATTGAGTCGCTAAAATACAAAGAACTAATTAGGTCAATTGCTGCAGTCTAGTCCAGCGTTCTGAATGAGAACCAGCAAAGGCTACGAATGAGTTCTGACCCCTAAAAGTTCACAGAATGACTTGGTTGGAGGTCGCCACTCATTGAAGGCTTCGAAGTACTCTTTCATTAGCTTCGATGAGAGCTTATGGGACGAGAGTGCACTAATGGCTACCCATTTATCTATGCAGATGACAATTCCAACTCTACAAAGTCTCTGGCACAGGACTCAATGGCATGGATCTCGGATTGTAATATGCCAGGCCAGGGATTAAGATCCTGGTTTTTAGTTCGGAGACTCCAGCATTAGCTAGCTCTTTTTTCCATCGGTATATCATGATACACCTATGTTTGATGTTTCAAAACTGGTAACGTTTATAATCTGTAGCATATCAAGAGGGCTAGATTTTTGGGCCTCTATACAAGTCAGTATATGTCAACACCAGTCGCACGTACCAGCATCACTAACGAAAAGGTCGTAACTTTCGAATACTACAGGTCCACGTGATTCGTATCCTTGCTGATTACGTAGTTGACGTTATTAGTACGTAGTTCCATTGGATCGATCGTCGAAAAGAAAAAACCGATTTTTTTTTAGTAGGTAAAATTACACATCCCGATTTATGTCGCAAGAGCAAAGCGACTTTTTTAACGAATTGCTTTTGCGACAAAACTGACATTTGTACTCGTAATTAGGTATTTAGACTTTAATGTGGGACTCGGCGAGTACCGACCAAATGCTCGCTAACCAGGTATTCACCAATTGCCGAGACTTTGCCAAATATCGAGCAACTTGCACCAGACATGTGAATTGCCACGCTCGATTTATCGAGTGGGAAAAATATTCATCAGGTAGTATTAATCAACAATTACTTGGCGAATACTGAGGAAATACTTGTCCCACCCACACTCTGCAGCTGATCGCCAACCACCAAGCAAATGCCTAGTCGTGTGGTTGGGCCTGGTATAAGGTCTTCGACATTTTATCGGTACTTGCCAAGTCGCGGGTAGTGTGGTAGCACCATTAGATTAGGAGCTATTTTTCCACACAATAAAATATGTTTTAAAGAAAAACTGGGATATTTTTAGTTTCCGGGGCCCGGGGTGAAAAAATCACTTTTCACTCGGATTTTTTGTCACTTATCACTCGCGTCACCCTAGGACTCTAAAATTTGCAAAATAAAAATCATTTTTTTTTAAATTTTTAAACTTAATTTTTTTTCTTATTTTTTTGTTCTAATGATTTATACTGAATGTTTGGTATGTTAAAAACTGATCAAAACGCTGTTGCACGCAGAGCGAGCGAAGCGAGCATTCATATTTGATACTGAGGGTTGCGATCCCTTAAGCGCGGAGCGACCGTAGCGAGCGGAGATCACGCAAGGGGCTTTGCGAACATTTCAATTTTCCATGCCTCCAATATACCAAACATTCAGTATAAATTACGAAAAAAAATAAAATAAAAAATAAAAAAAATTAAAAGTTAAAAAAACAAAATAGAAAAAAATTTACAATTTTTTTTGCAAACTCTTGACTTTTAGAGTGACGCTAGTGAAAATTGACAAAAATCCGAGTGAAAAGTGATTTCCCCAGCCGGGGCACCGGAAACTAGAAAGTTGCCCGCAATTTTCTCGCACAAGCTGAGCTACTTGTTAGTTAACTAGTGAAGTTGATTGTTGGGCGAGTTTACTGGCAGCTAGTAAATTCGCCGATGTCCGTGGCCATGGGGTGGAAGGAAGTGAGAAGGCCTAATGTTTTACTAATTTGGTTCACTTCCTTTTTCCATCTAACCAAAATCTCCGTAGATTCGAATTTTTAGTGTTAAGGTTTCAAAACTTTAATCCCACTTTCACCAGCATTTATGCGGCATACTATTGGTTTTGAACCTTTCATGAAGGGCTATCAACTTTAATTTTCTGGGGAACCATTTTTTTTTATTTTTCCGTAAGAAAGTCTAAGTGTCACCATACACTGTCGAGCTCGAACTCGATCTCGAACTCGAACATGGTACAAGTGGACCGGTTTTCTTCATGTTTATGTGAAGTGTGTGTATGTGTCCTGAGTTATTCAGAGGACGAGATCGACAGTGTATGGTGATACTTAAGGAGCTCATGAAAATTCATTTTTCATTTTTCGAGAATTTTGAAGGAATGACTGACAACAACTTGAACAGCCGATGAGAGCCTTAGGAAAAACTGAAAAAAGTGGCCAGCAGTTCGGATTATCGTCAGTGGTTTCCACAGATTCTCGTCAGCGCTTTAAATTGTTATCAGTTATTTGTACAGTTTCTTGACAGCGCTTCAAATTATTATTAATTACTCCTACGTTCGCTTTCCTTACAAGATTTTCGTCAGTGTATCCCACAAAATTTTCGTCCGTAGGAAACTGATAGTGAATGAACCGTAAGTTTATCATCTGTTTTTCCTGTGGTAACATCGTCAGTTAAATTGATTCCTTTATAAGGAAAATTATAGACAATTTGAGAGCATGAAGAGTTATCAACGATGTGAGGTTATTAATTTTTGGAACGTGTGCTCCCTCCTATAGAGCCCCGACGATTTTTTCGGTCGGCATCCTGTCACTAATTTTTTTTTCTGCCGAATGGCGCGCCTGAACATAGTTCTTTTGAAAGTGGCCCACTGTAATAAAAAGGTTGCCAACCCCTGGCTAGTGAATTGGCCTCATGACATATTTATCTTCTAACATTCTGCACACTATTGACTATATCTGCGAAATACGTTATGGAATCTATTTTAAATTTTCACACTAACCATTTAATATGTCCGTATCGTCCATTAATATCGGAAGACAAACCATCATGCTCGAATCGATATTTATAAATTACCATTTTCTAGAATTCACTTTTCGGTCTATCGATTTTCGCATGTATGTATTTAATTATTTACGTCTATATCTGTATCAGAACATTACACAACCGAATAAAAAGCAAAGTAACGCCTTTAAATCTCAACTCAAGTTTCATTAGAAAAGTTAAATTCTCTCGGTGCAAAACAAATTTTATTTGTCCAGCAGAATCATTTTGTTTGTTTGCTATCCCATTTAATTACACAAAATCAACATTTTATTCATAGGAAATAACCTGCATGATCGACCTATAGCATAAAAGTAAGCTGCATTGCCCGCCTCGAACTCGCCTTAATAACAAGTTTCTTCCACGAGCTGTTCATTAAGTTAGCGTAATGCAATTGTTCGTGAACAGGGTGCAAAAAAACCCTCCAAATATTCTATTAGAAAGAAATATACCCAGAGTCATATCACTAGCTTAATATCACTGAAATTTTTACTAATGGCCATACAAATTATATCAAATTTAATCTGACATTGTACCCAATCGAAATAAATAAAATTGTAGATCTTTTTCGACTTACGAGTATGCTTTTGTTTTTGACTTTTTCTCATAAAGAATCGAAATCTTTTTTAATCAAAGTCTTGAGACCATCATAAATAAAACCGCTCTTTTCTAATCCTTTTAGCCACTTAGCGAACTTATTCAAGCGAAGATAAGTTCGAAATTAAAGCTCGGGGACGAAGAGAAGATTGGATAAATAAAAAAAATGTTTCATAAGATATACGTAACTCTATTAAGAAAAGATAAATATGCATGATTGTATTTCTTCGTCAGAGGTTCACAACCAGGGTTGCCGGATGAGAATCCATCACTGTGCCCACATGCGCAACCAAACTATTCGGTTGCGTGGTATGTGCACACATGGAAATGCATGATTACAAAAAATGCAATGGATCGCTACTAACATCGATATTTGTATATTCAATTCCTTGGTCTGAAACCGCGTGCAGGTGTACACGTTGTGTGGAATCACTTCGCGGCCCAAGAAAGCATGCATACGTTCCATTGAAACTGAGCGCACCACCATTTAACCCCATGTATGTATTTTATACCGATTGCGAAACCAATTAGTTGCTAGTACGAGTAGTTTGAGACAAAGCTCAAATTATTCAATTTCAAGTAAATTACAATCAAATGTGCGCGTATTCTCATACGTATAATATACGCCCATCTGACTCAGAATAGCAATTAATTGCATGTTAGGCCTGGCATTCACATGCAATTCTTTAGTTGGGCAATCGATTGATTGCTATAGACTGATTCCTATGGGCTAATAAGAAAGTGCGCCCACATGGAATTGTAATTATGTGCACCTCAGTGTTGTGGTTGTAGTCACACGATTGCCCAAATTAAAATTGCGTGTGAGCGGTAGGTAAAAAAAGGCAAAGTAATAAAAAAAAAACATTGCAATTTTTGTAATACGTTTTGATTAGGGTAAATAAGCCCGCAACAATTCTGACAAGTCGTACCCATCGAAGGACGATGGACTAGAGAAGAGACCCGACCTTATTCTATTATAAGCGTCTGCTATGGTATGAGAGAATTCTTCCCAAGTCGTATAAAAATAATTATACCAGAATAAAACAAAAGAATTCATTTTCGGAGGAGCCTAAAAGTAAGGGAATTTACCATAGTCCGTTCACCAGTAATTGTTTATATCAAGCAATATATTAAATTATTCAGGGCACTACGGAAAGTAACAAAGGGCGTAGAAGGGTTTCTGATGATTTCGACAAATTCTGTGGAAACGTCAATTCTACTATAGTAAAAACTATACAGTTCATTTTCGTGGGTAAGGTATCGTTATTTGTTCTAGTTTTTTTAAATACTTGCAGGGTTGCTTAGAAGAACGAATAAAACATAAAGGTAATGCGAGGAGGTAGCTATCACAAGACTGCGTTTGGACTATACCAAAGCCACACACCTCCGTTTAATAGCAAAATCATTCAAATCAATCATCATCATCAAATCATCAAATCATTATGAAACCTTTGTAAATCCAGGTTAACAATCGAGCATATGGTAAACGCACAATTCGAACAACGAAACCAATATAATTTCTGATTGCAGTCTGGTCAACTGTATCCAAATAATATCTGAATTAAAAGAAGCTAGTCAACTTAACAGCATTTAATTAAAAAATTAATATTAAATAAACTAGAAAAAAAAGATTAATGTTCAGATTATACGTAAAAATACTACAATAATAATTTTTATTTTTTAAGACAGTCGAAATTTTATGGTCTGAGTAATTAAAGCTTCTTGTTTTATTGGATTATTAATAAATGTGATCGAATAAATAAATAAATAAATTTAATTTGATCACAAGATTTTGCATTGTAAAAATCGAAGTTTAAAGTTGTTTTGTATTTTTTTTTTGATTTTAAATTTCCCGCCGTTATATTTTGTCTTCCGATCTTAGTTTAGATTATAGGGTCCTTTTGTTCTGCAATGAACTTTAACCAAGCCTAGGTCCATTGTATTACCCAGGAAATTTAAAAGCTCCACAGCATTCTTGTAATGTTACAACCATCTGGAGGTAGTCATGAAACGGAGTAGGTCGCAGTTTCAAAGAATTTATCTTCTCACTTGCTTCACTAGGAACTAGAGCACCTGCTAGTGAGTTAAAAAAAATTAGATCCAAATAACACGTTGCGCTTAGTTAGTTAGTCTTAGTTGGCGACAGCAATTTTGTGCATCGGCTTGTATTTAGCTTAGGTCGGCTTAGCTAAATTTTGAGACACTGATCGTTATTGGTGCACCTGAGTCACGTCGGTTGATCCTCTTCTAACGACTCGAAAACTGTTTACTTTTAAATTTAAACAAAATACTGAAAATGTTATCCATCTATTCAAAAGGCATGCTCGACGCTCAACTATTATCAACGATTATTTACGTGTTCAACCCTTACTTGAGCGATTTAACTGAAGTTGTCCTTCAAAATTTGTTTCGGGGATATGATGTGAAGCCAAAATCTCATCGCAGTCTCTTTTACTGTACAGGCTTCCGTAAAAAAACAACACTGTAGTATTTGGGAGCCGAAAAAGCCCCGCTTTTCGTCAAACATGCTCTGCGTACCTTCCGCAGTGAAATGAACCAATTCTGACATACGTGTGACATTTCGCCATTTGTCAGAATGGATTTCACAAGTGCATTTATTTCGACCTAATTCAAAATAATTTATTTATTTTGAATTCATTCGAGATAAATGTGCTTAAATTAAAAAATGTCAGATGTGCGTCCGATATGAACCGGCGAGCACCGAAATAGTGCATGGCGAAATGCACGCATTATTTCCGTACTCTCTGTTTCAGGGTGCTTAAACCAGCTTGTGCGCAAACCGAACGCGGTCTTCTGTTAGTAGATTTTCGCGCTGCTGGAATTGGACAGTTTTTTCTTTGGCAGGAACTGAGAGAGCTTTGGCGGGTTTGTTTTGGTTTTTTTTATGGGTTTGGAGGAGTGGTGGTGTGGTTAATACTCGTAAGTTTACGAGCGGACGGCCATTTTCTGAATTTTTGGGGAATTTTGATTTTGGAGGTCGTGGATTTTAGTGGCGTTTTGTTGTGGAGTGCTACATGAGATCATCTTTTTCGTTCGTCATTTTTGATTCGTATCTCGCCAACTAACAGAAGAACGGAAAGCACCCTCTTTCCTTGCTTGTGCGTTTGCATTGCGGTTGGAGAGGGAGACGTTCGCGGCTTGAGGATTGGTTGTGCAAAAGCGTGAGAGTTTGCGTGAGCAAAAAAAAACTATAAAGCGTTAATCGAAACGTCACGTATTGCAATTCGGTATTCGGTTAGTGTTTTGGAGAGAAATCACTCGACGGCTTCGTTAAAATAAAAAATAAAAAAAAAACAACATTTTTCGGTCAAAGGCGTCTGAAGTATTTGGGGGAATGCGAATAAAAAGTGTGCATGTGGGCGTGTGTGTAAGGAAGGGGGCTTCTTTTTGACACGAAGGCCGCAGGCCAATTCGACGCCATTAGTCCTAAGCCGGGTGAGTTCACTTCTTGCTTTGTTTCGTTTTTGTTTTCTTTGTTCTTTGTAGATAAGTTTCTCCGTCATGTCCCCAACGCTCCTTATGTAATGTTTCTCCCCTCCCTTGTTAATCTGGTGTAACATTGAATGATTGTGCATTTAATTTAAATTTAATATAATGTACTATATTCCGAAGTCTAACGTCAAGTAAACTGTATTTTAACTTTGTTAAAAAAAAAAATAATTTTATTAATTGAATTCTACTAATTTCAAATAATTTCAGAAAAAATTGTCTCTTTTGGAAAAAAGAGGTATTTGCGACCTGTATATGCACATACGCTCCCACTCTTAACCTTATAACCAATTTTCATAAAAAACATTGTAAGACCCACCATAGACGAAGCAATCGATCGGATATCGGCCGACAGATCGGATGTGTATGTTTAAATCGCACCGATTTCGCTCATCGGCGGATCAATTTTTATCCGCCGATATTTTAGTGTAATTTACTGCCATCCGGCGGTCTGACGACTGTATGGTCTGTGTGAAGAAATTATTCCAAGTGAATGTCAAATTATCAAATTTGACGGATTCTGGTGATTTAAATAGCTCTACATGGAAATATCAAATATTTAGTTTACGAAAATACCACACAAATCCAAATAGCCAACAAAAATTAATCTAGGCTGTATTGGGACTGGATCAAAACTTATTTTTATTTTGAATTGTCGTTATTGTTATCGCATCGCACGAAAATCGCACGGTGTGCATCGGAGATCGTCAGATATTTTGTGGCGATCCATCAGACCATCGATCTGACGACGGATCGCACAATCTATGGCGGCTTTATTGTAAGCAAAACTATCAAGGGAAATGTAGGCGTGATTCAGAAAAACCGCTTCTGTAGATGCTAGGAGGCACGTCTAGTAAAACGTAAACGTAAAACCGTAAACAACATACGTTCTCCAAGTCTCTCAGTCGAAATCAGAAGTGTCGATTGCAGTCACTAGAGAAGTTCATAAAAGACAGCACCGCTGGCGTTGCCCTTTTTCTTTTATTAACTGATCCTAACGAACTCTCGATTGAATGAATAATATACAATATTAATATTATTATTATTTACCAATTATATAAGAAATAGTAGTTATAAATGTTTAAAACAACAAATCTCTAACTTTACTGAATAACTATTGTAACACCACTGCCTCAACAAAGCGAATCAAGTGGATCGATTTGCACTTATAAGATAATATGTCACGTCCCAAATAATCTGACGTACGCACATTTACCAGAAATAATGGCCGAAAATTTGTCTTCACGCTGTATCTTTGCATTCCAATGGGGATAAGTCAAAGGCCGTTCAACGTAATCTGCTTAATCAAGAGCGCCCCCAAGAAAAGAAACAAAATATCGCGCCTCGTTGACCAAATCAATTGACGACGCAACATAGTTTGTTTTCACCTGGTCTCTCGTTTCGTGTATCTTTGAATTGGGCCGAACCGATTTGTGTTTTGTGTCGATTTGGGATCAATTGCGAACGGTCCACGCGCATGATTAAACTAAAGCAACATACCTGTTCAGGTAAACGCCAAACCATGAACAGAGCATATCCGTACACAAGCATGGCTAAAAACAAACGCAGTTTCGCCGTGCCGCGCCGCATTCAGAATTAGATAAACTTAATAAAATGTAATTAGGCATGGTAATCGCTCAATTCAATCGTCAGATGACGAATGCCAGTTCAGACAATGGAGCGGTCCACGTTAGGTCGATTTCGTTAAAGCGGACACATCGACCTTTCCAATGCATCTGGAAATTTTCAATAATTGAATCCTTGGACGCAACAACTAGACGAAACAGAACGTTGCGAATGAAATTAGTCACGAATAAGCGATTTTGAAGCGTCTAAATGCCCATCATGGCTCATCAATTTCCAAAAAATGTGAAAAGACACACATTTTAATTTTGATACGCCCTAGTGAAATTCTTAAGAGCAAAAGATAAGCAGGCATTATCCTTTTTTCGAAAAAGACGCAGGATATGGTCTTAGCCGAGAGGCTCGCACCAGGCCGTTGCAAATTTCATAACAAACGAAAAGGTTTCCTGGAAAACGTGCACACTTATCACGCATATTAGGACGGTGCTGGCGTAGGCCTTTGCGGAGTCCGTTCAGGTAGAGCGGTTGACATCAGATTACAGACGTCAATGACAAAGGTAAAGTGTTGGAATGTGGTCGAAAACATAAAAATTTCTGATTTTATCGTGTACTCGGTATAAATAGTTATTTTTGATAAAAGCATTTGTTACACTGCACCGAATGCTTGACGTTAAGCAAAATCTATATCTTAAAATGATTCCGTAACACCAAACATACTGACCGAATTTGAACGGCAAAATCAGGAGAAGCGTGGAAAGTCCTGACAGTTCTTTTCAGGTGTGTCCGTTCCACGAGATCCTATTGTTTTCGGAATCGGCATGGGTTCTGTGTGAATTTGAACGGCAAAATCAGGAGAAGCGTGGAAAGTCCTGACAGTTCTTTTCAGGTGTGTCCGTTCCACGAGATCCTATTGTTTTCGGAATCGGCATGGGTTCTGTGTTTACACGACGAACGTCGCGTGTCCGAGTTTCGTTGTCCTTTCATGCTGAGTCCCGGCGACTTAATGACAGCGACTACAATCCGTCTATTGTCTTCACTCTTGTTTGTGTCAGGACGAACTGGAAGCAGTCGAAATTTAGAAAAAAAAGCGCAGCAGCAACGCAGCAATAAATAATGGATTGCATGCAAAAGTTTTCCGGGCTATAATTCTTGCTGTAAATTTTCCCTCAAGGATACGTCCCTTGACTAAGACGACGACTATTTGTGAAAACAATGAGGGCAAATGTACAAAACTGTTTCCTTCAGTGTATTTTGTTTCCTCTGTTTATGGCAATTTTCAGTTGGTGTTGGACCGTTCTCTGCACCATTGCAACAAAAAAAAATATTGTCCTTTATTTATATTACGTTGACGTAAACACAAGGATATGTGCATTGCACGGAAGACGTTTCATAATAAAGCTCATTCAGAATTATATGATGTGTTTGTATTTTATGAAAGTTCTAAGAAGAAAGTTGAAGAAGATAGAACGGATACGAATACGCCTTCGTGGGCTACTGAATGGATTCTATTGCTCGTAACTGGTCCTTCGATATTGGAATTTGAGGTATGAAGGGATGGAATAAAATTCAATGGATGGAATCAAGCGATACTGACGGTTACAAAATCAATGTTCGGAGGTTCTTATACATTCGATATTGCAACATTGGCCGGGGTCCTAAAAAAGACTGATCCCGTTTTTCTTGGCGGCACTCTGCCGTCTATACCATTCTATTCTATGTCTATACTGTCTCATTGATTTGCGGCTGAGTTTGTTTCAAATCCTCTTCTATCGAATGAATTCCCAAAAGTCTGTTCTTTATGCCCAGCTAATGGTTCTTATTTTAATTTACAAAATTAAACAGTTCTAGCTATTAAAATCTCAGCTGCCGGTATCAACTGTTTGGGTTTCCCGTTTCGACCAACTTATAACCGGAGGATAAGTTGCGGTTAGCGTTATCGATCGGATAAACGCTAGCCAGAAATTGAGAAAACCAAATTGTGCTAAGTAGCGGTTTATCGTTACGTTAAATTTAACCGGACATTAAGAACAATAATTTATTGCTGATGATGATTTACCTTTACCCCTGCAGGGGCATCGGCGCGTCAACATCTCTAGCATTTCAATGCCTTGTTGACGTTTCGATAAGAAAAAGAAAAAAGAATGAATAGACTAAATAGGAAGAGGCCAGATAAAGAAATCAAGTCCCTTCAATACAAAAACTACAAGTCACCGGAAAACAAATACACAGCTATTTTCGAGGTTTCAGGTGAACTGTTTTCAAGGCTCGTTGATAGATACATAAATATTGAACATGCCAGCTACTATTGTGCAAAGATTACTGACGTGAAAAGAGGCTTTAAGTGCCAAATTTTGGGCATATAGTAAAATACTGCAAATGTTATAGTGATGTATGTCCCAAGTGTGCAGGCAACCATCGATTATCTGATTGCCAAGTACCAGCAGTGTGTCAACTGCACAAATAAAGGTAGGAGTGATTGCAGACATAGCACAGATTGTAAAGATGTCCTGTATATGCATTTGCGTTAAATGTTGCAGCTAGCAGGATCAATTTTTACTCATCAACACCACAAGGAGTCCACCATTCTTCACGATCTTAGTCCATGCTACCAACGAAAATAGGAATAAATGTCGTATAGTTTCGAAATTTGGCACAATTAATGTAGAGAGTCTTCTGAATATATGCTCCAAAGTCTCTGTTGATAGGGAGTCCGGAAGTGTAGGATAAAGGGGGTCAAAACTCCTATTCTACAATTTTCTTCATTATTTTAAAAAATTTAAGAGTTCTACAAAAATAAGTTCAAATAAATAAAAATAAATAACTGGCGCAACAGTCCAATTTGAACCACGGCCTCGAGATGAGTTAGCATCATCTCATTTTCTAGATCGTGACGGTTTTTGTGCAGAGGTATGTGATCAACAACACGCTCAACCGAGTTATTTACCCCATAATGGGTACTCATTTAACAGCTGAGTGGGCTCATAGTCCGACACGTAAATCCCCGGAATCGAACCGGGGCCCAGTACGTTGAAGGCGAACGTGCTAACCGTTGCGCCATCCGGACTACAAAATAAGTTCAAAATGCGAGCTAAATCACACAAAATTTTCAAATTGAAACGTTAAAAAATGTACTGTTGGAAAGCTAACACATTGGGGCAACTTTTGTCATGTACTAGGTTATTTTCGCTTACCCTCGCATACCTTATTTCGATTTGGAACCGAAATAAACGAAAAAAATTCGGGATGCTAGATACGAAACGGATGATGGTGCATACAGAATGAGTGAAACGAGCATCTTAGGGCTATAATATACTGGGGGTCGCAACCCCCTAGGAACGGAGCTAGTCCATCTCGTTCCGTACTAAAATTGTTCGCGTACACTTTGTGCAATACTGCGGATTATAAATCAGTGTCAATATACCAAACATTCAGTTTATATTATTAAAATAAAACAAAAAAAAAACTTAAAATTTTTTTTTTTTTAACTTGAGACTATTAGAGTGAAGAGTGACAATCAATCCGAGTGAAAGTTATTTTTTCACCCCGGGCCCGGAAACTGAAAATATCCCATGAACGCTTACTTCGCACGCTCTGGGTGCAACAGTCTCTTGTGTGAACTCGGATTGTGAATCAACAGTGCCTTGTGTAGGCTCCGCTCGTTACGCTTGCTTCGCGCTTAAGGGATCACAGCCCTCAGTACTGAACGAACATAAACGTTCGCTTCGCTCGCTCTGAGTACAACAGTTTTTTGTGTGGGCTCCGCTTGCATTTTCCCCACGGCTTACTTTGGTGCCCCGTTGAAAATGTGTATAGAAATTAGTGGAAATTTTGTTGAAAACATGCAAAATTTCGAAGATTAAGAATATACAAATTTTATTTTATTATGTTTTTTTGTTTTAGTCTATCTACGCCAACTTTTGTTAGTCCCATCGAATGTACTTATATTCAATTATACTCAACATTCACTTCGCGTGTCAAAGGAGAGTTTTATGTATTTTAAATTTCTGCTTAGTCAGTACGTATTTCTACTTACGAAGGGTGTGTTCAAAACAAAGGTCAATCAGCTTTAAAGATTGCATTGCGATTATTATTCAATTGTACCATCTTGCAATGTTGTCTTTGGCACAAATCAAACAATTTGCACCTATTGACCAGGTACATTCCCCAAACGTCAACACCTTTCGTTTTCATTACGTTCAAATACTTTAACGAAGTTACGATTTCTTATTTGATGATGCCATGTTGCCGTTGGGCTTAACATAATCATCGCCCACGCGCGAAGTCACTTTTATCGGTCAGATTGTATCCAAAAATTAATAAGAAATACAAACATGGCAAACTCTTTTCGATGCTATCTTCACAGATATAAAAAAAAATACACATACTGCAATTACCCAATGGAAGGTAATCAAAGTACATGCATACATATTTGACATTTATAAGCTTTTATATAATAGTATCTTGACCTGGAAAATTGCCCAGGCAAAGATATTTTGGCAAAGATAATAATCATTTCACTGATTAACGGTCATGGCAGCGAAAGACTTGACTTGTCACTGTTTATTACAATATGTGTCATGGATGCTGGAAAGGTTTGTCTTAAAGAATTCATCAATTTATTGATTATCTAATGTCTTAACAACGACACAAACATCGCTGCGTGATGTCTTCGAAAGTCGTCAAAATCTCATCATCGCCTTGTAGTGGCCAACTTCCTGACTGACACCATATGTGCATACATACGCACAACAGATGAGTTATTGATAATCAGTTAATTGATTAACAATTTGTTATCTTCTGTAAAATAGCCAGGCCTGTCATACTCATATTATGGTTTTTTTTTCTGGCTAAATTGAAAAATGTAAGTTTGTCATGTTCATTAGACAAGATAAAATTCTGCATTCCCGCCTTCGTCGTCGCCTGCCCTTGTGTTACTTTACAATATGTACGGTGACCAAACATTTTAATTTTAACATTATGCAATATGTCCTCTACATGAATTTTTACAGAGATTTGCATAGTCCGCAATGCTGTGATTTTCGGTTTCCGACGTTTGAAAAGATACACTCAGCTGCTTAACGATTCATAAGTGAAATTGCAATTACAAAATGACAAAAAAAAAATGTCGAAATTGCTCGCTGTACCTGGATTAGGTGCTGCAATTATATTTACGAGGAAGTCATG
Organism: Chloromyia formosa; assembly: GCA_964017055.1. Taxonomy (NCBI): domain Eukaryota; kingdom Metazoa; phylum Arthropoda; class Insecta; order Diptera; family Stratiomyidae; genus Chloromyia; species Chloromyia formosa. The sequence continues at coordinate 25,117,325 of OZ024815.1, read as the reverse complement.
CTCTTTGTAGCACAGTACTCTCTAACTAGATTGACATAGTCTGCAAAAACCGCAATCAAAATTTTTGAACTTACCAAGCAGTTTGAATTGAACGCACCGCCCCGCATCCGCCTACGAACATATCGATCAATATACTATTTGTATCAAAATCCATTCACAAAATAAAGATCTCTAAATAAAAAAAAGTAATTGTAGATTTCAATTTGATTACGAGCTCCTTAAATTTGTTTGTTAATTTCGTATAAGTGCGGTGTGGTGTGACCGACATACTCGTAGCAGTTCCAGTCTGCAAAAAATAAAACTCAGTCAACGTCAACATATTGAAGAAAGCGAAAGCAATCTACATTTGGATTTTTTTTTGTTTTTGTTTAGATACTTGATATATGCTTCGATAAGTTGATACAGCGAAAATCAAAATCTTCAGATAATTATTTTCAAATTGCAACTATGAACTACTTAGTACAAAGTTTTGCCGTATTTGTATGTTTGGTTTTGGAATTAGTCAGTAGGTGGGCCGGCAGCAGATAGAACCAACGGTGAAGGCGAATAAAGTTGATAGTGCCAATTATGTAGTAAATCGGTTTAGTAACCCGAAGAACAGAAAAATTACGGAAATTGTACTGAAGAATAAGGTCAATTGTTAGAAGATCTTATTCAATAATATATTCATTAATAATCACAGCATTTAGAGAGTATCAGATACATGCATATTAGTCGAGCTATTAGGTAGTTTGCCTAAAACAAATTGTGGTTAAGATTTGATTTCTTTTTTCATTTATGTATTTTGGAGATGGTAATTACCAGTGACGTGCACTCGTAGTAAGCAATTCCAAACTGCTTGACTTACCGAAATAAGCAATTCAATAATAAACTTTGCTTACACCAATACACATATCATCATTTCAGTCAATGTTTTTCTTTAAGCTGAAGAATACATATTATCATTCAAATATTCCTTTACACATTCAAATTCTGATCCGCGCCTTCTTTTGGTTAAAAAACATTCGTTCAATTACTTTAGATAATATTCAAACCTCCCACATTTTGCACACCATAGACACCAAACTTAGAATAGGAAAATGTGCCTAGATCTTTAGATGCATGTACCATGTGTGCATCCAAATACTAGAGACATGTTGATTCCAGAAAATGGGAATCTTGGATTTCGGTAGTACATTGGGCAACGATTTTTTTTTGTTTTGTTCGCAAATTTATATGAGACAAGTCAAGCACTGGCGCGACTGCTTTTGTGTGTGGGATAAAGCCCAATGATGCTTGTTAATGAAATGTTGCCAATGCAGGGAATGTTTATGGGAATTTGATTTTTCCAGTAGAGCTTTTGTTTTTGTTATGTAATGGATTTTCCGTTGCAATTTAAAAGAGGAAATCAGTTGAAGTTTTTTTGACCGTTTGTAGTGATTTAATTGATTTGATTTGTGATAAAAGTGGTAAGTTTTCTTTTCGCATTATGTCGGAGTATTGCTGCGCGACGGATTTCGTACTAAAAGCGGGATTTTCAACTCTTTCCTTTGCCAAGAAAAGAGAAATTATAGAATCGGATAGACCGAAGCCAGATCTTAGTTTAGAGTTTAAATTAAAAAATATTACGCGAAAATTCCATATCGAAACGTATGAAAAGTACATTTGGTTAACGGGAAGCTGTAAATTAAATAAGTTATTTTATTTTGCTGGCCGTGTCTTTTGTTCACGAATGAAAAATCTGTTTGGAATAAAGCTGGATTTAGTGATTTGAATAATTTTACGGGCTCAGCAGCAAAGCATTCAAGTTCCGAAAAACATCTTCAGTCGTTAATTAAATTAGATAATTTTGGTTCTCAGCGTATAGAGTTTATGCTTAGTAACCAGGTGGCAATATCTGTTAGTTTGCATAATGAAAAAGTTGAGCGTAATCGTAATATTTTGAAACGTTTAATCGATACTGTAATTTTTTTGGCAAAACAGGAGCTTCCTTTTCGCGGAAATAATGAAGACTCTTCTTCAAATAATCGTGGTAATTTTATCGAAACCGTAAATTTCTTGAGTTTGTACGATCCGATAATTGAGTCCCACATAGATTCTATAAAAGCAAATGCAGCGTTTTCGGGTTTGTCTAATAGAATCCAAAACGATCTTGTTTCCGCTATAGCTAATGTGGTTCGAAATAAAATCAATTTGGAAATAAAGGAGGCTCCATTTGTAGCTGTAATGGTCGACGAAACGCGGTCGGGAACAATTAACGATGATTTTTAGATATACAATATCAAATGAGATTGAAGAAAGATTTATCGGATTTTTGGATGTAAGCTCTAATCGTACAGCTACAGCAATAAGCTCTCACATTTTAAAACAATTGCAAAATTTTAATATCGATAAGAAATTAATTGCACAATGTTACGATGGCGCAGCAGTAATGAGTTCTCAAATTCGTGGAGTTCAGACTTTAATTCGGGAAAAACATAAATCGGCAATTTTCGTTCCATGTTACGCTCATTCACTAAATCTAGTATTGTCTAAAGCAGTTGAGTTTATTCCGGAAATTAAATTATTTTTCGCGCACATCAATAAAATCGCATCATTTTTTAATACATCCACTAAAAGGTCGGACCTTTTTGCAAATATAGTAAATCGTCGTTTACCATCGGTTTCCAAAACGCGTTGGCATTATCATTCGCGTATTATTAACGTTATATTTGAACATAAGCATGAAATTTGTACAGTTTTTGAGACAATTTCGAATGGTTCTCAACACTGGGATGGCGATTCCTTGACTTTTTCCGATATATACTTACAAAAATTCGCAGAGTCAGATTTTCAATTATATCTGTTAATTTTTTCTGAAATTTTTTCGAAAACTGATATATTATTTAATATTATTCAGAGCAAAGTGGTAAATATTTCATATGCAAGCCAAAAAATTATTGAATTTGAAAATTGGCTTGAAAATGACTTTTCTAAAAAGTTTGATAATTTCTATTCGACAGTTACAGCAGAATATCAGCCACCACGTAAGAAATGTAGAAATGCGATAGATCCCTTACAAAATTTACGGCGGATATTTCGGGAGATTATAGATGTTATTCTCGGGCAAATTCGAGATCGATTCCATTCGTTTAAAGATCTTTCATTTTTAGAGTTGCTTGAACCGAATTATTTTTCTAAATTCAAGTCAAATTTTCCCGATAAAAATTTTGACTCACTTATTGAATATCACGGTCAATTTTTCGACAGAATAAAGTTGAAAAATGAGCTAAAAGTTATTTATTCTTCAGATGAGTTTAAAAACGCGAATCCTAGTAAAATTCTCGATTATTTTCAAAAACGGCCTTATGTCGCAAACGGTTTTAAGCAAGTTGATATTTTAGCAAAATTATTAACGTCAATTCCAGTCACAGTGTATTTTGTATTCCGAATATATGTGCCAATATTTTATTTATATCTTTCCTGATTTCTTCTTTAAGGCTTAAAGCCGCTTGGTATAAATGTTTTTGTGACTGTCCATATTCTATTATACAGTCTATTTTTGTTTATGCTAAATTGGCTTTAGGGCGCCCAACTGCTTGACTATGAAAAATTTCCACTGCACGTCACTGGTAATTACTTATAGTAGTCCGGATGGCGGAACGGTTAGCACGTTCGCTTTCTACACACTGCGCCCTGGTTCAACTCCTACTAAATGCGGTAGTTTTCGATAAAAAAAAGGGGATTTACGTGTTGGACTATGAGCCCACTCAGCTGTTAAATGAGTATGAGGTAAATAACTCGGTTGAGCGTGTTGCTGATCACACACCTCTGCACAAGACATACCGTCAAGATCTAGAAAATGAGATGATGCTAACTCATCTCGAGGCTATAGCTCAAATTGGACTGCTGCGCCAGTTATTTATTTTTTATTTAATTATTTATCTGAGGTTTGCTACAAAAAAAAAGTTCAATGTTGAAATGTAATAAAGAGCGGGATAGGGACACACAAAGTGTCAATAAGGACAGAGCTTTAACTTGAAATTGACTGTGAAGGTCATAAGTTGCCATCGGACGAATGCTCCTCAGTAACCGTCGGCGACACGTGCTTGAAGCTGCTCAAGACAGTAGAAAAATGGGGACGGTTTTTTGCCGGTACACTGCCTCAGCAATTACCACATCGTTCTCACGTGCCAAGGAAATACAAACAATAACGAAAGAAAGAGATAAATGTAGATCAAAAATGGTCCCACCAAACCATGGCAACAAATAAAGAAAAAGGATAAAAATGGCCGTCGTGCAACATGCGCTAGGGTCAAGATGTTAGACCCTCGGCGTCGAAACCCATCCCAACCTTGAACTCTAATGGTCGGATCATTTTTAGACTTCCGAAAATCTGAAACAACTAAAATCACTTCACTTCATGATTTGAGGGGGAAAAAGGCTCCAGAAAAGAAAATCAAAAATCTGCTCCCCACGTTGGGCGCCAAATATGTAACGGACGGTTTGGTGGGCATGCGAAGATGCCCGTGGGGACGGAGCCTAAGGTAGCATAATGACCGTGAAGGTGGGGCCGTGCCATCTAGCGAAGAAAAAAGGCCCCTCAATGAGCTAAGCAGCGGACTATGTTTGCTGTAGCTTAGTTCGGGAGATGTGGGCGCGGTTTTCGCCGTCCGTTGCCCCTGTCCTTTACGTATTAACAAAAATTCATAGGCCTGGGGAAGACAACACAAACAGGGGAGGTAAAAACGTGGAATGAAAAAAAAATAGTCGATAAGGATGGTATGGTTGGCGGACGGAACAGACGCCCACGCGATCGCACCTGGTTCGGGTGTAATGGGAGCCTCGGCCTCTGGTTTCGTACCACCAACAGATCACTACTCATCAGGTGCTGCTTCGATCTGCCGGTGGGAGCAGCACTACCAGACCAGAATATGGTTCATTACAAGTGCGCTGAATACGATTTTTCGGTTCACTTGCTTTTCATCTTCGAAAAGGCTTTCGATAGTGTGAACCTGGATTCTATACGGACGGCCTTGCGCAGGAGAGGCATCCCTGAGAAGCTTGTGCCTATTATTAAGGCAACCTACGACGGCGCGAAATGTCGCGTTTTGCATAAAGGTAAGGTGTCGGGGGATTCTGAGATTCGCAGTGGAGGTAGGCAGGGGTGCATCCACTCACCGATCCTATTCCTCATAGTGATCGGCGAAGTGTTGCATGCAGCCCTATCCGGACTCGACAGAGGAATTCAATGGACTTTGACATCTTATCTACAACATCTTGATTACGCTGATGACATATGCCTACTCTCCCACAGAATCATGGATCTGTCGGCAATGGCGTTAGATCTCGAGAGGGAGGCAACCAAGGTTGCGCTAAAGATTAATACTAAAAAGACCAAGGTTCTTAGCCCGCCATTGCGAAAAAGAAATCCTACGCCTATTGCCATCAATATTAATGGGAAGCCTGTGGAGAAGGTGGACAACTACGTCTATCTGGGTAGCATTGATGCCGAAAATGGTGGTACGGAGCAGGACATCGCTCGGCGTTTCAATCAGGCAAAATGCGCATACGGCATACTGTCCAAAATTTGGCAGAGCAGTTATCTCAGCATCAAGACCAAGCTGGGCCTGTTTCGCTCCCTGGTACTATCTGTGCTTTTGTATGGGAGCAGTACATGGAGTGTTAGTTAACTATCCTATTAAATTAATGGGTTATGTACTAATTAAACGTTTTGACGGAAAAATTTTCTGAGTGTCCTAACCCAAGTTAATCCCAAATTGCTAGCCACGGTACAAAAAGCAACTTGCTTGGCAATTATCGCACTATCCGTTAAATTCTATCTGTGGCCATGATGCTAAGATTAGCCAGAAAGCTGGTGAGAATTATTTGCGGGCTCCTTACGGGTCATTTTATCTTAAGGGGTCATCTACATAGATTGGGGATTGTCCCTGACCCAAGCTGTCGCTTCTATGAGGATAAGGATGGGACTTCCCGTGCACATTCTCTACGAATGATGAGTGATGCACTTCAACTCCGCCACTTGAAATGCTTCAGGATGCATTCCTGAAGCGGAAACGAACTCCAACAACTGAGCGGCTAAGCAGATTCGTTGGATTGGTTGGTCTCGAGAATTAATCCCTAATCTAGGGTTTGTGTAGCACAATAGACTTTGAGGTCGCAGTAGTTGATGGCTCTTCGGGCCAACCGTCCTCCTCCTAATCTAATCTAATCGAATTGATATGATACTTAACCTGTTACCGTTGGATATTCTAGGCAAAGAAATGGCGATAAATTTAGCTATTCGAAATCGGAGACGTATCGAAATTGTAGAATCTAAATCTATAGATAGATCAGTATTTAATGCTTTGCTTTAAGCTATAATACATTCACGAAAATGTAATCTATTACACTATATAAAGTAGTATTAAAGTATAACTACCGCACTGCGATTCTTTGAATAGATTCTTTTCTATCTCGTCTGCCTCGACTCATTGTTGTCGTGAATTTTGTAAGTACTTTCTGCATCTTGCAATGAGTTGAGGTAGGCGAGATTATGGCGAAACACAAGGGAATCTATTCAAGAGTCCCAGTGCGTACTAAGCGATAAAACAATAGGATAAAAACAAGTCGCAACACTGATGTAGCCTCATCTGTGGACTACTAAGTGAAAGCATCAGTAACAAAGTACTGAGTTCTCAAGAAGAAAAAATGTATTACCCTGCGGTCGATACTGTCGTATGAATATAGCCTGTGTGAACATTTTTTCCCATCATATCCTCTGTAATGAGATAAGTACCTGCGTTTTTTTACCCTACCTACAAGTATCATATACGAGTAAATACCTAAATTGAATTTTTGAAAAAAGCAAGTTTCTATGTGCATATTCCATTTTTCCTTGTTCCATTCTATGTGTTTGCCTTCCGAAGTGAAAAATATTTCTTTGGGCATTGTATTGCAACTTAATGTTTTGGCTAGTATTATTTTTTAATGAATACACTTTAATTGACTACGGTCTGGTTTCGACTGGTCCATTCTTCGCCAGAATCAATATTTGTGAAGCCATGAAGAGTATGAGTATGGAAAAGAAGTGCGCAAGAATCCTTTGAAGACTTTCTCACCTCATCGAAAAGGTCCACAGAAGTGATCTTCTTTTTGATTATAAAAAACTGAGCATAATGTGAATAAGACCGTGCTCTTAAGGGTCATCGCTACTACACCAAAAAATACCGTCTGACCAACATTGCGTCTCATTAATGCAAAGTCAATCCATCAAAATCCATTCTTGGATGTAAATTTTTATGTCATATATTCCCAAATGAATGCCATCAGAGGTATACAGGTGTGGCATGCTGCTCTGAACCTTCTGATGATGATGCTACCTGAAGAAGTGCACTTGAAAGTCAAGTCAATGCTCAAATAATTCTTGTCCATGGACGCCGTCGCCGCCACCGCTCTTTTAATTCAAAGTACGAATATGGTTGATTGTCAAGATTTCGAAAGCAATGGGGTAAAAAATAAAAATGTTTCATGAAATAATATCGTATCTGGGATGGGATGTCAAGTCGGTGTAATAAGCATCCATCAAATGAAATGATCTTTGGAAGAGATGAAAATCGAAACGGATTGGAGTCGCAGACTGAGTGGCGAATGCGTGGCATGTTAGTCGAAAATATCGTGGACTGTATCGCCATGTATGGTGTTGCCGCCCAGGTATTACTCAGTCCTGTATCTTTGTCTTCTTTTATCGCTCTCACCTTCAGTAATTTTTTAGACGGAAATGAGACTTGTATGTATGATATTTAATACTCGAAATTACCTGTCGAAAATTACTCGACAACCCCAATAACCGGGCACCACATTTCCAGAGCTAAGATGGCCATCAACATCCACAAGAATTGAAAAGATCTTCTGGATAAAATACAAAACGACATATCTCAAGAAATTCGAGTCGCTCTGGGACTGCGGTTTCGATTACCACTAGGCCCGCGGGGCAGACAGATCACTCACTACTCGCATACATATGCAGATATTCTCGTAAGCGTTACCTTGCATAGCGCTGAACGCTCCAGATGGCGGACGTGATAAATCACTCCTTAAAGCAAATATGATTGACGTCCAAACACTTTGAATAATTTGCATGTCACGTTTTTTGTGTTTAATGGAGTCCGCTTTTTATCTGAATCTTTGGGCCCAAAAAAAAATCAAATTCATATCTCATCTGGGTTTTCGGCTCGGATACACGGGTTCATTCTACACGCATGCGAAGTTCTTTTGACACCTCGAAATTTCAAACTGCGGAGATACTCGTATCTACAATTTGCCTTCCAATTATAAACATTTCACAAGGTGGACCATTACCACATTTTGATTAGCCGAAGTGATACGATACAGTTTCAGTAAGGTTGCTGGTGTTAAAATCAAGCTTGCAGTCGGACTCACGATGATGACCCAAATCGATGAAGTTGAAAGAACAGCACTAGAATCTGCACGAAAGGTGTAAAACTTCAGATTGAAATGTGTGAACATAATGATAATGGAGTGCTTTTTAATGCCAATTTGCCAATTTACCAATTAGACACTGCTGAGAGAAAGTGGGTTCTTTTGTTTTTAGTGCGACTTGAGCGTGTGCACTTATCAAATGGCATATCAATTGACAACCAATTCGGCGAATACAAAGATTAAAGTTCAAACTGATAATCGCTTCAGTTTGGAATTAAAGCAACAGAACAAACAAAAACTTGTTTCAAAACTTGGTTAACCATTGGGTATGCTTGACCGACTGTGGTAATTGCAATTTGTTGGATAAAATGGAGCAATTATTGATTCGAGAGACACGTATTTTCTATGAACCAAAATAATTTATGATTGAGGAGAAAGTAGACGATCTTATTTAATTGAATTTCGTCATGGGAAATACATTATGTACACGATCCATAATGTAAAAAAAAACGAGATAGATAGAGATGTGGATACTCAACACCTGAGACTTAGTAATGATCCAGAACCACAAATTTGTAACGGCTATGCTATTATCAATATATAATTTAAGAGTGAACTGCGAAGGGCTAAGCGCAGCTCGCGGAAATCTTCTGCGAAAACATTGATAGATCTGCGATGCCTCCAGACTTCGAAAGACCCTATCTACAATACAATCCCAATTATGCCTAGTTACTACTTACTTATTTGCTCCAACCCCTAGTGGGGCATGGCACTTCAACTATTCCATATGGCTTAGCTGACATTTCGTTGGCCTTAACTATTTTAGTTTCGGACGATGCACTTTGCCAGCAAGCACCTTCCGCACCCAATTAGCCGCCTACTTGCGACAAGTAGGAAGATGTTTTGACTTATTATTACGCCCCTCACCACAGGGGGAAGACAACACAAAAATCCATGGCCACGAATGCCGTGGACGGGATTTGAACCCGTAACGACATGAGACTGACGCCTCTACGCACTGAGCTACCGGTCGGCCCTAGTTACCTACTGAAGGATGATGGTACATGGACATTCCCGAGCCAAGAGACGATCCAGGCTTTGCTTAACACGCATTTCCCTGATAGTTCTCCTGGTATATCTCCCGAAATCACCACTATAGCCAATACGGTGTCATGTGATTTCTCTTCAAGTCTCTCGAAAAAAAGATTCCATGGGCTATAAGCAGCTTTGACTATTTCAACTCTGCCGGCTCTGATGGTATTCTTCTACAGCACATGCTGGATAAAGTGTACTCTTGGACTGAATCGATTTTCAGAGCCAGTCTGAAATTTTCATATGTTCATCGTTTATGCAGAGAAGTTAAACTGATTTTCAGTGGGTAAAAGCTCTTACGTACACCCAAAGGATCTCCGACCTATCAACCTATCATCGACTATGCTAAAGGTGCTGGACTGTTTGATTGACATATACTTGCGGAGTGATATTACAACGCATCTTCTATCCGCCTCCCAGCACGCTTATCTGAAAGGCCTGTGGGATCTGCGTTACATTCTCCCATAGGGCGAACTGAAAAGTTCCTCGCCTGCAAGTAGTATGCGTTGCTTTTCGCGATATCGAGAGTGCTTTCAACAACGTTAAACTGGAAGCTATCACTAATGCGTTCTTAACCCTGGGCAGAAATGAATCGCTCTCTATGTTTATGTACCAGATGCTTACTTGTCGGGTGATTTCCGTTAGTCTGGGCACATCACAGGGCACAGGGTGAAGTTTTTCTCCTTTCTTGTGGAATTTAGCGGACAACAATTTGCTCTTAAGCCTGGAAGGGCTGGAATGCCAAGCTACCGATTATACGAACGACATTGCTATTGCAATGTCGAGTAAATTTCCCGGTGTTTTAAGCGGATCAGTGCATAATGCCCTCTGTATTCTGACGGAGTGGGCAAGTGAGGTTGGGGTTAGAGCTAAACGGCAAAAAACGAAACTCGTTCTCTTTACTAGAAGATACAGTATACTTTCATTTGAACCCCCACTGATGGAAGTCACAAAGCTTATCCTCACTGAAAAGGTAAAATTTCTTGGCCTGATCCTGAATAAAAAGCTATGACGAAGGGCTAAAGTGTAGGAGTATGTGACGAAAGCAACAGTTGCACTGTCCTCTTGCAAGAAGGCTATTGGTAAGAAGTGGGGCCTCCAGCCGAGGGTGGTTTACTGGCTCTACTCATCGGTATTACAACCCATAATGATTCATGGGGTTGCCGTCTGGTCGACGGTACTTAGTATCTTTGGTTAGATTTACCGTTGTTTGTAGTTCGTATTAAATTGAAAATTAAAACAGAAACATATGTTCCTACTACAATTCTTTATTATTCTGCAGATACAGTATTTCGGAAGCAACTTACTTCCTTCTTCAGTGCTTATGAATTCCCATAAGGAAACAGTGAAAATGAGATGATGCTAACAGCCACAGCGTCAAAAGAAAATGCGAAATAGGGGGTGCTATCGTCGGCAAAGCTATAAAAAAAAACATATCTGAAGAAATATCTAAAATATATTTTCCAATAAATTGGTATTCGATTAAACTACGAAATTTTTAATTTTCCCTAATAAACTCACCTATAGTTATGCAAGCGACATCTGTTGACATATCTATACTGTGTTATTTACTGCACCGTTGGGCTCTAAAGGTTAATCAAGGTTAACGCATTGTTGTTATGAATTAACCTTCACCGGAGTTAAAAAAATAACACTTAATGTTTTACCTTTTTTAGTTTTAAAGTTATTATATTTGGTAATGTCAGATCGGAGATTTTTTTTAATAACTAAATTGTGTGTAGCAACTAAAGCGTGGCGAAGGATGCGCCTGGCTTAACCGCGCGATGGGACACCCTCTAAAATACTCGTAGATGAATAAAGGTATAATTTTTATCAATCTAGTTTTCGAGAGTTCAGTTTAATTAATTAAATTAAATTAAATTGGATACCTCGTCGAAAAGCCCAAGGTTCCCGTAGAGTGGTGAAAAACGCTGAGGAGGGAATCTCCTCGGCCTTCCCCAGCATTTTGGCAATTGGAAAAGGGTGAATGATAATTATCTAGAAAGCTACAATAATTTTTTTGAGTTTTCGTTAATACACTTTTTTTTTTTTACAAATTAGCGTAAGTGAGATTCACATATCCTGAAAAATTGTACAATACTACTAAATTGCAAAGAAAGCTTCACGATCAGGTATTATTTATGTTTTATTTCCATCTAGCTTTACACCTTACTAATTTTCAAAAAATCAGTGCCAAACTATGTACTCAGCACCTAAGACAATATATCTCAATTGGCATTGAAATCTGTAACATTCCAATGAAATTGGATCTAACAATTTTCTCTGATTTAATTGGGCATATTGTGTTCTGAAATATGACCCAAGAAATCATATGTTGCGTCAACACCAGGTAACATGAATCAAATCTAATTATGATATGTATTATTTGACTCACTTTCACTTGGACATTCCATCACAATCAAGGGGAAATTGTCGACCTTTTATTTCACTCGTCACTTCTCAATTAGTCGGCCTATTCGAGTTCCAAAGTTGTACGACCCAGTCGCTGCGCCGTAACTATGACCATAATCCATGTAAGTTCAAATTGATTCCGATAAATGTTAACACGGAGCAGCCTCGCATCACATGTTTCCTTTGCATTTAATACCTTGTAGCTTCCCGCGTTCAACAACTCTTGACAACTTATTCTGCATAGGCAGAGAAGATAGATTGAAGTTGAATCCGTTGCAGTTTATCTGAAATTGCAGCGGATCTACCGGCAGACAGGCAGCAGCTTCTTTGGCACTAAAAAGCGGACGGGGCCCGCACTACCATACAAATGCGGTACCGGCATGGCCGTGGTTGTTGTCTTGTTCAAGAAATTTTCTCCTGTGCACTTGCCCATCAAAGTGCATTAACACAAAGCAGACAGTTAGCGTGTAATTGCGCATCGAAGCTAAAAATCTCTGCATCCATAACTTCTGATATCGCGAAATACCTGTAAGGTAAATGAGAGGCTTGGGTCGAACCAGTGCCCGTAACAAGTTACAGTTGTCGTTTCAAGTAACCGGTGACGTCCACGAATGAAATAATCCTTATTTATGACTGATTTGTTAGCCAGGGGGTCAATCATGTACGGCTCAACTGTTTCTCTAAAACACTGGGTCCTTCCTTCCTGACATTTGGAAATTTTATTGATAAGGATCACAATTTACATCTGATGAGATTTAAAATTTGGTTACTTTTCCAGTCGCATACTGTAATACCACCTTTCGACACAAGGATACACCTCTTTGCATCGGCCAGCATATTGTTCGAGTTTCCAATGGTTGGACCTGGGCCGGGATTCACATTTTGCTCTATTACGTCCATCGTCATCGTGTAACTTATAATTTGCAGTAATTTTTCTTTTTTCGTAATTTTTCCACTGTGCGTCGTCGTACTACCTGTTCGTATGCGCTTAGTTTCATTGTAGCCCTTTTGTTATTATGGTCTCTTGGTTTTATGGTGTTATCACACGATGTATGATTAACCGTCGTTGCTTCTTATTATTACATTAGAATAGTAATAAATGCATGGCTTGTAAGCAAAATGCGCGAAGGTTGTTCGTAGGGCGCCGAATCAGATAATTTGATGTGAAGTGCAAGTGGTGGAGATAGAGATCCATGCAACATTGGCAGGCGGCATTCGCCACAACGAATTTGACAAAGTATAGGCCGTGAAATGAAAAAAGGCAAAAATATTTGCCTGGAGGAGCTACGAGTTGTTGACTTGTTGCTCTTCTTATGGTCTATGTGTGAGGCTCGGAATCGCAGTGCATGAAGGTGGGTGATAGATTTCGATAAGGGAATCAGATGCTCAGAATGGCAATATGAATTACAGAAATTAAAGATTTGTAATGTTCCTCATCCACTTCCGAACATTCAAGGCATCCTGGTTCTGGTGCTGTTTTACCGCTGTATGGAGCGAGTGAATCGAGCGTTTCGGGACGGTGCACTGAGGATAGTAACACCTTAATCGTGGGCTCCGCTCGTTACGCAGTATTATACTAGTATCCCTATTCAAGTGGCCCACTTTCGAACGTTGAAGTGATCGGTGTATCAACTTAAAGTTAATGAAACATTGCTCTAAACCCTTGTGGGGCCTAGCGCGTCAACTGTTCCATGTGGCCCAGTCGACATTTCGTTGGCATAAACAAGTTTTGGAGAATGCAGTTGTCAGTATGCATCTCCGGCTCCCCCATTTAGCCGCCTACCTGCGAGAAGTCGGTGGATGATGTGGCTTATTATTACGTCCCGCACCACAGGAGGAATACAAAACAAACAACCATGGCCACGAAAGTTGTCGTGGACGGGATTCGAACCCGAAATGCCGGTAATCAGACATGAGACTGATGCCTCTACGCACTGAGCTACCGGTCGCCCAATAACCCTTCATAACGGAAACTATCATATGTTTTGCCCTCTTCACTCATTTGGTAGCCGGAGAAACAAACCTTTTCCTCTGTGCATCTGCCCTAAGTTGACGTCTTATATGTAATTGTATGCGAATAAAATTTGAATTCTTGTGCACACAAGAACGCCAAAATGACACAGCATGTCAATTCTTCGCCTCGTTGTTAGCCCAAAGGCTTCCCGTACACAGGTCGACTCGGCATTGACTCGACTTTCATTCTCAATATTCCACACACTCGGCGACTCGACTGCGACTCGAACTCTCGTTGCAGGCGGCATGTATGGAACGAAGTCGAGCGAGTCGAGTCGAGTATGATGAAGATTAATCAAAATCAAGTGTGTTTATATCAAAACCATCTACATTCAATGCCTGGAAACAGACCTGTTCACGCACACAACAATAGCTCAAAGGAGGCCGATGTCAGTCGAAAATTTGTATGGCGGTGTATGGACGGCGAGTGATTCCGCGCGACATTTTAATCGAAAAATGTCGGTTCTCCATCGGTTTGCGGCGTGTAAGTGGAATATGTTGTGCAGTGAAGTGCTGGTGATGTGCTCAAATGAAAAAAATATGTATAATCGGTGAATTTAGTGTTCGTTTTTGCGTTTGAAGTGAATGTGGAAATTGTTTGTTTACTTTTTGTGTCGCGTGTGGCAAATGCGGATAAAAAGCAATATGGCGATTTGTACGGGTGAATTAATTTTTTTTCGCACCAAATATATTTTTTTGTTTCTCTGATTATGTTACTTGTGAAAGTGAATTGCGAGGTGCGGGAAGTGAATATACGAATCAAATTGAAGTTTCAGGCATTTCATCTTTTAGTTGTGATAATTAATAATCAATCAATAGATGGGGGGGCAAAAACTCCTCTTCCATAGTCCTCCGCGTGGGCGCCCCCTGGAACGGCGGTGGTCACAGACCATTGCCAACCAACGTCAAGCCGCCAGTGATGGCGGTGCGATGATTTGGTTGAGGTACCCCTGTGGTGTGGGGTGTGAAAAAAATACCACGGCCTTTCCCTTTGAGGGCCTGTCGTTAAAACCGACAATCAAAGGACAGGATGTGTATGCCAGCAACTTGCACTATCCGAAATCTTTATATGCTAACGAAACGTCAACTATGCCTCGGATAAGGACTGACTCAACGGTTACGACTTTTGGCTATCGTACAATGACAAAGATTGGATTCTGGAATGTGCGTACTCTCCTGGACAACGGATCAGAAGGTCCCCAGAACGCACGATTTCTTCAATTAGAGAGTGAATTTCTGAGGTACAAATTAAATATCTTAGGAGTTAGTGAGATAAGATGGTGGAACAGCGGAGAATTCATCTCTCCAACGGGCAGCACTGTAATGTTGTACTCCGGTAAAGCTACCGGTAGTCGTCGTGAGTCAGGTGTGGGGCTCCTTTTAACCAGAGCCGCGCGAAACTGTCTCTTATCCTGGGAACCGGTCTCTGACAGGGTCTTGACCGCCAGGTTCCGGACCAAAATGAGGAACATCTCAATAATACAATGTTATGCCCCTACTGAACCCGACAATGTCTTGGCAAAAGACTCCTTCTACGAAGAACTAAACGCCGTTCAGAGCAGAACACCTAAAGGTGACATTATAATGGTTATGGGTGATTTGAATGCGAAAGTTGGCGCTGATAACTATGGGCTCAGACATGTGATGGGGAGACACGGTCTTGGTGATCGTAATGACAACGGTGAAAGATTTGTAGAGTTCTGCAACTTTCACAGTCTCTTCATCGGTGGTACTATGTTTGAGCATAAGGACCACCACAAAATCAGTTGGTCCTCTGTTGATCGGCGCAGAACACAAAATCAGATCGACCATTTTGCCATTGGTAAAAGATTCAAGAGTTGCCTCCTGGACGTGCGAAACAAGAAGGGTGCCGATATTGGGATGGGAAGAGACCATTATCTTATGATCGCTAATGTTCGATTGCGTATTGCAGCCGTGCGCCGCCCCAGCGACGAAAGATCCAGGCCCCGCAAATTCAACACCGCTCGACTAAAAAATCCAGCTGTCTTACAACAATATAATGACCATCTTGCGCAAAAAGCGGCTGAGATAACTAGTCACCCAGATAGTGACATAAACGAAAACTGGGATGCCATAAAAAATGCGTACATTGATAGCGCAAATACCATCCTTGGCCCAAACCCGGATTGCCGGAATAAGCCCTGGATGTCCGACGCTTCATGGCAGCGGATTGTTGAAAGAAAGGAGCTGAAAGTTCGTTTGGCTGCAGCATCAGACGACAATCGAAGCAGCATCGAACTCCTTTACCGTCAGAAAGCTCGAGAAGTTCAGCGTAGTGTGCGACGCGATAAAAGAGTTTATGCCAATTCTCTTTTAGCGTCAGCAGAAGAAGCCGCAAGAAGTAACAACTTAAATGCCGTATACGGTGTCATCAAGGAGTTTACAGGTGGTCGTAACTCCTGCCAACATCCGGTGAAAGATAGTGATGGAAAGCTACTTATCTTGGAAGAAGATCAAATGAGGCGGTGGAAAGAACACTTCGCCGCGGTCTTGAACCGTGTAACCTCTGGTGAAGTTCCCCCTCATATAGATAATTTAGCTAACCATCAAAATGTGCGTATACGGTCCACTGCCCCGACTAAAGAGGAAATAGTCACTGCAATTATTGCACTAAAACGAGGAAAGGCCGCCGGACTTGACGGCATCCCTGCCGAACTTTATCAAGCAGCGCCAAGCATAACTGCCGATTTGCTGCACCCACTTGTTGATAAAGCGTGGAATACAGAGACCTTTCCCACTGAGTGGAAGGAAGGTTTAATCATCAAACTTCCAAAGAAGGGTAGCCTCACAGACTGTAATAATTGGAGAGGCATATGTGTGCTTCCTGCCGTTGTCAAGATAATAGCTAAAATCGTCCTGGAAAGACTAAAGGCCCACTTAGAAAGCACAATTGATGAAGAGCAGGCTGGCTTTCGATCCGGATTCTCCTGTGTCGATCACATTAACACCTTGCGAATCATCATCGAGCAATGCGCTGAATACGATTCTCCGCTTCACTTGCTTTTCATCGATTTCGAAAAGGCTTTCGATAGTGTGAACCGGGATTCTATATGGGCGGCCTTGCGCAGGAGAGGCATCCCTGAGAAGCTTGTGGCTATTATTAAGGCAACCTATGACGGCGCGAAATGTCGCGTTCTGCATAAAGGTAAGGTGTCGGGGGACTTTGAGATTCGCAGTGGAGTTCGGCAGGGGTGCATCCTCTCACCGATCCTATTCCTCATTGTGATCGGCGATGTGTTGCATGCAGCCCTATCCGGACTCGACAGAGGAATTCAATGGACTTTGACATCTTATCTACAACATCTTGACTACGCTGACGACATATGCCTACTCTCCCACAAAATCATGAATCTCTCCGCAATGGCGTTAGATCTCGAGAGGGAGGCAAGCAAGGTTGGGCTAAAGATTAATACCAACAAGACCAAGGTTCTTAGCCCGCCGTTGCGAAAAAGAAATCCGACACCTATTGCCATCAATATTAATGGGCAGCCTGTGGAGAAGGTGGACAACTTCGTCTACCTGGGTAGCATTGTTGCCGAAAATGGTGGTACGGAGCAGGACATCGCTCGTCGTATCAACCAGGCTAAACGCGCATACGGCATGCTGTCCAAAATCTGGCAGGGCAGTTATCTCAGCATTAAAACCAAGCTGGGCCTGTTTCGCTCCCTGGTACTATCAGTGCTTTTGTATGGGAGCAGTACATGGAAAGTTTCCGTAGGAGTTACCAGAAAGCTGCAAGTTTTCGTCAACTCATGTCTTCGTCGAATTTTAAGAATTTTCTGGCCCGAAACAATATCAAATGAAGAGCTAAGTCGGCGTACGGGTCAGATGCCAATCGACGAATTGATACGCAGGCGAAAATGGCAGTGGATAGGTCACACATTGCGGAAGAGTGATAACTGCATTGCTATGCATGCCATGAAATGGAACCCCATTTCCAACCAAGGCCGACCAAGAGGGGGTCCTCGAATCACATGGCGTCGATCTGTGGCAAAGGAGTGTCAGGCACTGGGTAAGTCTTTTGGGGAGTTGCGCCCCATTGCCCAGAACAGAGTACGATGGCGCGCAGGAGTAGTTGACGCGCTATGCCCCGCTAGGGGTTAAGGCAAAGTAGTATGTTCGTGCCGAAGTGAAGTCGGAGCCATTCGGAACTTGGTCATCGGAGCTAGTGCCGATTGTCAGTTTGAAAGGAGGCCGACTCACACACTCTCAGCGATCTGCTTCCAGGCTTTGTATGTGGATGGTTTTGGTTTATATGTTGGAATAAACAACAAAGGCTCTTTCTTCACTTGTCGGTATGGCAGCGGTGCGGGACAGTACGCTCTCTATACCGAAACGATTCCGCACTGCTTTCATTTACGAACTAGACGGTATATTTTCGGCAATTATTGTTCAGTATCGCTCATGTCCTCGCCATTTTTCACTGGATATTCCCCCCGCGACGCGGTAAAACGAAACGATCTCTCCCCGCATCCGTGAATACCGAGCCAATTAGGAAACACTTATTGAAATAAAGGCGCTCGGTAAGCTTTTGGTAACGAGCATACCGATCCCGCACCGGTACCGTACTAAAAAGTGAGAAAAGCGCCTAAGTGTGGTATATAGTAATGGGCATAACGACTCTTTTCACCATGCCGGCACATAAGTTCTGAGTCTTTCCAATAAGTCGTTCAAAACGAGTTGTTCAAAAAGAGTCATCCAAAGAGTCTGAAACTTGGCTAAAAACATATTTAATACAAGTCGTAGTTTTAAAAAAAATCAGTTTTCCTCCTTTATTTTTGACTCCCGATTCGCAGTCGTTATGCCCCAGGTTAGGTTGCTCCAGTCAGATCGGACCACTATTACCCATGAAAACGGGGATGCCAAGCTAGAATGGGCAACCCCCATTTTTTGATCTGTTTTGACCCGTGGACTCGGAGTTAGCGACGCCCAATAGCCTTTACTTCGAGTCAGCCACATCGGATGAGTATTTCCCATAAAAACGTATCATTTCGTGCGGGCGGCTGCCTAACTCAAACTAGGTAGTTCAAAATGAACGACTCGTTACTGTGCTACAATCACTAGTGTGATGTGCACTCTTTGTCTAATATTGTGTGGATTGGTTTTCGGTGCGAAAGTTATATTCTTCTTATGGCGAAAAGGGCAAAAAGCCTCTTCCATAGTCCTCCTCGTGGGCGCACCCTGGAACGGCAGTGGTTATTAACCATTACTAGACAAGCCAAGCCGCCAGTAATGGCGGTGCGATGATTTGGTTGAGGTAAATATTCCCCTGCCGTGTGGTGCATAAGAATAATGCCACAGCCTTTCCCTTTGCCGGCCTGTTGTAGAAACCGACAAACAAAGGACAGGATATGTATGCCAGCAACTTGCACTATCCGAAATCTTCTTGGTGCTTATAAAACGTCAACCGACGCACTATACCCACTAGGGGTAAAGGCAAAATAGTAGAGGTATGTATGTCTGTGTCGTGATGACTAATTCAAGTTGAATCTCCATACGTTGACCACTCAAGGACGCACAAATTTCGGTCTACTTAGGGAGGTAGTTAATTTAAAGAGGTTCATAAAATGCTAAAATTTAAGAAAAGTGAAAAGGAAAATTATTCTACATGCAAGTACATGAATATGTGTTTCAATATGTTCCACGCATTCGGTAGCCATAATGCGGATACATGCAGTGTAGAAACTTAAAAAGAAAGAGAATTACAAAATCAACATTTTATTTACAGAAAATGAACTTATGATCGGCTGCATATGTACATTGCATTGCTCGACGCAGACTCCGAATATTTCTACCTAAAAATCGCTTCAGAACATTTTTTTTTTGCACCAGCTGATATGTATACTAAATAAAATAAAAAATAATAATCTGTTTATATTTACGGAGGTCATACTATTAATTTGGGGATGCCGGTAGCTGGGTGCGTTTAGGTATCAGGATTTTCGTGGGTTCGAATCCCGCCGAGAGCGTGTGGTCTGGGTGTAACAATAAGCCACAGCCATTTCCGAATTTGGTCGACGGGTAGCTCAGTACGTCAAGGTGCCAGTCTTATGTCTCAGCATACTGGTTAGTCACGGGCTCGGGTCCATGTCGTGGCCATTGATGCTTATGTTGTCTTTCCCCTGTAATTTGGGGCGTAAGAAGAAGCCACAACATTGTTACAGGTATGCGGCTAAATGGACACGAGGTGCTTGCAAGCAACATGTATCTTCCGAAACCGGTTTAGCCAACGAAACGTCAACTAACTCACTTTCAAACTTCTTCTTCGGCGCCATTTCAGAGTCGGCGCCTCAGGCGTCCGCCTGTTTCGCCTTAGCCTTTGACCGGCCGTGGCAATGAGTTAAATGAGTTTTAAATTTAAAAATAGAAATGATTTTAAAAATGTACTTAATCACATTGGTTTTCGTGCGGTTAGGCACAATTTACTCATGTTTAACAAGTTGACGGAGCGAGACTGTGAGGACAACCGAGACTTCGTTAGGAGAGCTCGGCATATGCGGACGCCACGTAACTACTGGGCTTTCAAGATTGGAGGACGCGGTCACCGGACCGAGATAATTGGAGAACAATGATTCCGGCGGCCAAGGCCCGACGTCGGGCTGTCGCGCCACGATGATGATGATCGTTAATGTCAATACTAAAATAGGACTATGTATATGTACTATATGTATCCTTTAATAACTAAACAATACAATATGCATCTACTTTTTATTATCAAATTGGCAAGTTGTCTTAAGGTGTGTGGACAGAGTCTGTTACTCATTTAGCATTTCATGTTGCACGAACATTTCTCGAAAGAACTTGTTTCAGAAACAACATAATGAACACAAATCGACACTATAATTTTCCACATATTCTCTCATCATTCGCAACCATGTAACTATGGAGTCTTATGTTCAAATTAAACCTGCCTATGTAGGCAATTCAAAAAGTGCCGATGAAAAACACCTAAGCCAATGTTCTACACCTGAGGGAATTTTTATTGATGACATACCTGAACATATGTAGTCGCTGTGTAGAGCAAGGCCAAGATCACGATCGAAAAGCACGTTCCCAGTGTGTACAACGGAACGATCCATATGCGTCTATAGTTGCGATCACAGAGGTCAATAATATTTTACGGATCAAAGACAAAAGATTGAAGAAGTTATTCTGCTCGACAGGAAGAGAGATTAGAACAGATTAAAATAACAAAGATCAGGCTAAGACTATGGAGTGCCTTTGTCAAAGACACACCCTGCTGAATCGTGGCAATGCCCACGCATATACATAATTACAACTAATAAATCACATATTGATCGTGTAGTATGAGCCCATACAATTGATCGCGTAGTGAAATTCAATTGAATGACTCTTTCTACATGCTACATAAATACAAATTCTTGCTTCACAGGTTGGCCCATACTCGTACATACCGAGTACTATTCATATATAGACATGGAGGACTGGTAAGACAAGTACGGTATAAAATTTATTCCCAGTTTTGCTGTGGCCGTGGTAGTTCGATGGGTAGAGTCGACCAGCCAATCAGGTGAGTGGTCACGGGTTCGAATCCTGCTCGAAGCATTTTCTCACCGGCTACCAGTCGACTCAGCTGTGAATGAGTACATTCATTTAATAAAATGATACGTACATTTTCACTTGATTGAACAAATGTTGGATTATTGATAGGCTTTTTTTCATACGAAGACGACATTGGTCTGTTCGATTTGTATCTGACACTGAGTGAATTACCTACTCAACTCGAAACTAGTGAAAATATTATACGTTCAGGTATAAATTATTTACTTACTGATTCAAAATAAAATACATCTAGTTCGTTTCTCCCATGCGATTCTTTTTCTATTCAATGAGCTTGTTCTGCATCTGATTGGCTGTTTTCAAATTGGCCAAAGTTTTCATCCTTGATTGTTTTTATGAGAATTTACGAATTCGTAAAATTTCTAAACTTGATGTCATTTAGATACTAAAATATGTCACCGCGGCAGTGCTGCGTGGCCGAAATGTTCGGCGAAAAAGTCTTAAAGGATAATGGCGACGACATTTTAACTAGCCAACAACAGGTACGCGAGAACGGGACGGAAATTCCAGATATTTTAGATGGGCATTTTTTTTTAAATTTGTACGTTTCATCGGAAAAATGACTTGGTGAGTGCGGAATGCACGAACTGCAGAAAAATTTGTAAAAGCTACATCAATATAACCTTAAACTTTTTAAAGCACTTAGGGAAAAACATCCCCTAATCGCCTAATCAATCAAAAAGGACAATTTTAGTTTTTCTCAAATATTTTGGAGGCGAAAAATATACGGATACAAAATGAGAGATCGCCAAAAAATCCATAAAAATGTGCCACATACTTTTTCATATCTGAAATCGTTTTCGAAATAATCGCGTGAAACTGAAATCACGTAACAGAAAAAAAAAACGCTTTTGGTTTTTTGAAAATAATTTGAAAACCGTCAATCATAGCGATAAAAGTTTTAAAGAAAAATAAAGGATCGCGGCAAAATACATAACAATGTTAAAATAATTGTTTACGTATCTGCAATAGTTTTCGAGATAATATACCGTTGGAAAGCCAACACGCTGGGGCGCAACTGTTGGCAAATCTGCCAATTCAAAATACCGTCCTTAAATCATTATTTTAACGGTAGCTACGAAAAAGTTAATTGAAATTAACTGAAATTAAATTATCCAATGTAATATTTAAAATTAAAAAAGAAAAGTATTATCTTTTTGGATATGAGTGGAAGGTGTCATTCATATGAGAGTTCGATTGGCAGCTTCATTTCCCATTCTTCCTATCGAAAACATCACTCGTATCGCGTAATTAAAAATAATAATTATTAATAAATATTTATTACAAATTTGGGGAAATAATTATAATTGTAATAATTACTTTTTCAGATGGGATATGTTATAATAATAAATATTTATTATTTTAAAGTTTGAAGCATAAATAATAATTAATAATATATATTGATTTAAAAAAATTGTCAAACCTCTGGTTAGATCTTAAAAGGGAGGCAGGCAAGGTTGGGCTGCTTTTGTATTGGAGTAGTACATGGAAAGTTTCCGTGAGAGTTACCAGAAAGCTTCAATTTTTCATCAACTCATATTTTCATCGAGTTCTAAGAATTTCCTGACCCGGAACAATATCAAATGAAGGAATAAATCGGGTTAGGTTACACATTGCGGAAGTGTGATAACTGCATTGATTTACATGCCCTGAAATGGAACCCCATTTTCAACCAGGACCGATCAGGAGGGAGTCCTAAAATCACATGGCGTCGATCTATGGCAAAATAGTGTAAGGCGCTGGATAAGTTGTTCGGGAAGTTGCGCCCCATTGCCCAGAACATAGTACGATGGTGCGCAGGAGTGGTTGACGCGCTATGCCCTACTAAAGGTTAAGGCAAAGTAATAGTATTTAAGTGCATGTCATACATTAATATGAACATACGTATTTTCAAAGTACATATAAGACTTAATTCAACTGAAAATTTTGCACTTCACCACATTCACATTTTTCATGTTAAAACACAATTATCCTTCACATTCCTCTCGTTCAGGCAATCATTCACCCTGTATCTACTAGTATACCCTCTGTCAATCCACGCCACGTCTTTCTTCCCTCTGCAATACATGTATAGTTAGTTCTCCTCTGAAATTTGCGTTATCAATTTCCCTAATTGTTGTACAGAAATTTCAAGGAGATTTTCAGAAGTTTTTGCCTTTTTGCAGCATGTTGCAAGCTGTTCGTGTACGATTTAATGAAAATTTATGTTAAACGCAATATGTGCAATGCTGCGATGCAATGTATCTGTGCAGACATGTACACGAGTAGAATGTAATTTACTTTATCAGAAAGTCTGGCTACGCCACGCCCTGTGATCTAAAAAGATCAAACTCTGTGACGGCGGCCAAGAAAGATTGTTGTTGACCAGCAGTATTCAAGTGTTAGTCGTGCAGTGCGAAATGTAAATGAAGTTATAAATCTATGCAATGTCGCACACATATGGTAATATTGCAATGGCCATTATACGTAATCGATTCAAATAAGTCGATCTCGCTGGTGTAACAAACGAAGGCGAATTTTGTTGCGGAATGGTAATGGCTACAAGCGTATATGGAGTACAACTGGGAAGTAGGTAAGTATGCATGGGTACATAGTGTGAATAAATCAAATTGGTAGTTTCTACAGAAAACTAGGAAAAAAAATTAAACTATTAATTGCTTGACAAAATGCTAGTACAATTAGAAAAGCACCGAAACTACAAGTATGTATGTACTAAGAATAACATGGAGTGGGTCATTGCGAGTTTAAATCAAAATGACTCAACCTCGCTATCCACTACCATTCAAAAATAATCAGCTTTAAGCCAATTCACCCTGTGGCTTGGCTTCGTCCACACCATGGATTTTACTCATCAGGAGCTGCCTTAACCCATGGGGAAAGTAGCTCGACCAAGATAGGTTTGTATTCCGACCTAAGACGTAATAGGTCCCTGTAAGCAATGTAAGCGTTGTTTACACTATATACAGACTATACACAGAACAAGAGTGCGAGTTATCATCCAATGTTAACAACTCGGATATGCGCTTATGCGTGAGTAAACACAGTGGAAATTTCATTGTCGTGTAATGCACACTATACAGGGTGTCCCAAACCCCAACGTCAACCCGAAAACCGGTGATAGGCCAAGTGATGGCAGTTATCAGAAAAGTATTAAAAAAAAGTCTCCGTCAATTATTTTTTGACTTATAGACATTCAAAAAAGAATTGGAAAAATTCATACCCTGTGATGATTTTTTAAGTACTGTTATTACAAATTTTCATTTTTTTTTATTTTTTTTTTTTATGAAGCAGCCCTGGCTAACTGTTCTATAAATCACAATCTAAAAGTAAAAAATTACTGTATTAGTTTTAAATAAAATATGACTTTTTTCCCCAATTTTGTACTCAAAATTATCACTTATTCCAACTTCAACTGACTGAAGTAATTGTTTTATTAAAAACTCCTTATAGACCGCAAAAAATTCGATAAAAAATAGAATGCACAAAACAAGTAAACTATTTTGTAAATATCTTATTTTTTATTAAATTATCGAATGCATTTCGGTTACAATACCATGGTGTAACCATCATCAGCGAACGCTTGATGAGCACTGGCTTGTCAAATATATGTACATGTGAGAGTCAAATAAGTCAAACATATATCAAGAGTTAAAGCTACTATGTATATGGTGTTGTCAGACGAAAGGATTGAACGATATAACAAATTAAAACTTAAAACAAATTAACAAATTAATAAATAAACAAGCAAATAAATAAATTCATAAATTAAACAAATCAACAATAATTACAAATTGATAAAACAACAAATTATTTTAATAAATTAACAAATTTACAAAATTAGCAAAATAAATTAACAGATTAAAATTGAAACAAATAATTTATATTTTCATAATTACTTCCTTTTCACTAAGTCAAAAAGAGGCGACTCTATTGCACCATTGCATAAATTCATTAAATTGTCATTGATCGAAATAAATAAAGATTCATATGCGTCCAATTTTTGTGGGTTGTTAACATTTTTTATAATTTTTAAATTCTCTTCGATGGAATTGATCTTGTGTAGCTCCGTGTTGTCCAAATCATATACGTGTGCTGCTATGCCTGAGTGCAGCTCTTTGTTGCGGATACTTCGTAAATGTTCGGTGTAGCGAAAATGTACTGCTCGTTTCGTCTGACCGATGTATTTTTTGTCACAAGAAGAGCATTTTATTTCATAAATCCCACTGCGTTCTCTCATAGGGTTCTGGTCTTTCGTTGAGCCTAAAAGACAAGTCAATTTGTTTGGGTTTGTATGAACTAATTTCAAGTTTGCTTTTTCAAAAGTTGCTCTTAAATGATTTGTGATATTTGGTGCGTATGTAATTGCGACACGACGTTCATTCGAAATCCGTGCCTTGTTTTGAGCGAATAATGTCGAGCGTTCTTGTTTTTTTAATTTGTCGCTAGTTTTCCGCACTAAATTATCTACGATAGATTTCTTGAAACCATTGATGTCAGCTAGTTTGACTATATGTTGATACTCCTTCATGTACTCCGAGGTGGAAAGTGGTAAACGGATTAAACGATATACCATCGAATGAAACGCAGCAATTTTGTTTTCATATGTGCAGTACGAGTCAGCTGTTGTATATCTATCCGTTGTTGTTGGTTTTCTGAAAACGCCAAACTCGATGTTTCGGCCATTACGTTTGAGATTTAAATCCAGAAAAGTGATCGTGCCGTCAATTTCATTCTCCGTTTCATAAGTGAATTTTATAGATTCATAGCGGCTGTTTAGAACTTTGAGGAAGTCGTTGACTTTACTCCTCTTAACAATAGCAAAAGTGTCATCGACATATCTAAACCAAATACGTGGCAAAAGATTTTCATTTTTTAATTCCATTTCGAAATTGCACATAAATGCCTCTGCTACTAAAGGGGATAGACTGTTGCCCATACTGCATCCAAGATCACTTGAATAAAAAATTCCTCTGAATTGGAAACAATTGTATTTCATACATGTTTCTATTGCTGTTACGTATGCTGAATTGACACATGATACGATTTTTCGCATTTTCTCTCCTGGCTTGTGGACTTTGGGCAGTCCGTACATTAACGGCACTTGTGGATTAGATACATTTAAACGATACTTGCTAATGCCTAAGGTTTGGTGTAGTTTTTCACTCACAATTTTCGCGTCTTTTTTCATTGCATTAAGTGGAGATTTTCGGCAAACTGTGAAACGATCTTCATGAATCGACTGTAGCATGCGTCGATCATAATCGTCTTTATCCATCGCAATCACCTGATTGCCTTTGTCAGCTCTCATATAGAAAACATTACGCTGTTTGAGACTTTTTAGCGCGTTACTCCATTTGTCGGTCTTTTGTTTGGATTTTTTGCTGTTTTCTTGTTTGATGAGTGGAATCGCTGCTGTTCTAATGTCTTGTTTAATGTTGAATGGTTTGTATTGGATCGCTGATTCAATGTCTGCAACCACATCAATGATTGGGCTGGTTTTAGGTTGGATGGAAAAGTTCAGTCCTCGATTTAAAAGCTCCAATTCATTTCCATTAAACGTCTCCGTGGATAAATTGATGAAAAGGTTGTCGGCATTCTTTACTTCAGGTTTTCTTTCGATGAATCTACCGTCTAAAAGTCGTTGTAGTTTGTTGTTTTGAACTCTTCGTTTGTTCTCGAAAATATTATTCCCTCGAAGCAAAATCGATGATTGTTTTTGGATGAAAACCTTGTATTCATCGTCATTCAGATGTCTGGTCATCTTCAAATGTAGTTCATACCTTTTTAATTGTATCGAATCTAAATGGCTATAGTGATATTGTTCGTTGATAAAATTAAGGACGTTGAAATCGCAGAAGACGAAATAATGATTTCATTTGACGTAACATCGTTGTTCCCTAGCGTTCCTATAAACATTGCAGTACAGGCCATACGTAAACACCTCAACAAGTTCGACTTGTCTGAAGAAATCATCGACACATACGTAACAGCAATAGAAACATGTATGAAATACAATTGTTTCCAATTCAGAGGAATTTTTTATTCAAGTGATCTTGGATGCAGTATGGGCAACAGTCTATCCCCTTTAGTAGCAGAGGCATTTATGTGCAATTTCGAAATGGAATTAAAAAATGAAAATCTTTTGCCACGTATTTGGTTTAGATATGTCGATGACACTTTTGCTATTGTTAAGAGGAGTAAAGTCAACGACTTCCTCAAAGTTCTAAACAGCCGCTATGAATCTATAAAATTCACTTATGAAACGGAGAATGAAATTGACGGCACGATCACTTTTCTGGATTTAAATCTCAAACGTAATGGCCGAAACATCGAGTTTGGCGTTTTCAGAAAACCAACAACAACGGATAGATATACAACAGCTGACTCGTACTGCACATATGAAAACAAAATTGCTGCGTTTCATTCGATGGTATATCGTTTAATCCGTTTACCACTTTCCACCTCGGAGTACATGAAGGAGTATCAACATATAGTCAAACTAGCTGACATCAATGGTTTCAAGAAATCTATCGTAGATAATTTAGTGCGGAAAACTAGCGACAAATTAAAAAAACAAGAACGCTCGACATTATTCGCTCAAAACAAGGCACGGATTTCGAATGAACGTCGTGTCGCAATTACATACGCACCAAATATCACAAATCATTTAAGAGCAACTTTTGAAAAAGCAAACTTGAAATTAGTTCATACAAACCCAAACAAATTGACTTGTCTTTTAGGCTCAACGAAAGACCAGAACCCTATGAGAGAACGCAGTGGGATTTATGAAATAAAATGCTCTTCTTGTGACAAAAAATACATCGGTCAGACGAAACGAGCAGTACATTTTCGCTACACCGAACATTTACGAAGTATCCGCAACAAAGAGCTGCACTCAGGCATAGCAGCACACGTATATGATTTGGACAACACGGAGCTACACAAGATCAATTCCATCGAAGAGAATTTAAAAATTATAAAAAATGTTAACAACCCACAAAAATTGGACGCATATGAATCTTTATTTATTTCGATCAATGACAATTTAATGAATTTATGCAATGGTGCAATAGAGTCGCCTCTTTTTGACTTAGTGAAAAGGAAGTAATTATGAAAATATAAATTATTTGTTTCAATTTTAATCTGTTAATTTATTTTGCTAATTTTGTAAATTTGTTAATTTATTAAAATAATTTGTTGTTTTATCAATTTGTAATTATTGTTGATTTGTTTAATTTATGAATTTATTTATTTGCTTGTTTATTTATTAATTTGTTAATTTGTTTTAAGTTTTAATTTGTTATATCGTTCAATCCTTTCGTCTGACAACACCATATACATAGTAGCTTTAACTCTTGATATATGTTTGACTTATTTGACTCTCACATGTACATATATTTGACAAGCCAGTGCTCATCAAGCGTTCGCTGATGATGGTTACACCATGGTATTGTAACCGAAATGCATTCGATAATTTAATAAAAAATAAGATATTTACAAAATAGTTTACTTGTTTTGTGCATTCTATTTTTTATCGAATTTTTTGCGGTCTATAAGGAGTTTTTAATAAAACAATTACTTGAATACCAGACCACAAAAATCGTTCGCGAGTTTAGTGATTAAAAACTAACAAATTTTCTCTTCAACTGACTGCACTGTAAAAAAAAATATACCACGCGGTTTTGGCAAGTAACTGTAAAAGATGGCGCATTTTGTCCAGATTCCAAAATGGTACGACGCTTCCTATATTATCTCTTAATTGAGGTGAAAAGAATTAATAATCTCATTTATAGTCCAATAAATAGAGACCAAATAAGGGGAGTTAGCGTGCAAAAGGTGCGGTAGTTCTGAATTTTTGATATGTTGTATAAGTCGGTGGGGTAGTCAAAAATCCAAGTTTGCGTCACTCTCCCCCCTGAGCTCTCCCCGCTATCTTGGAAAAACTGGCACTTTTATCAGTTTCGACCCATTTTAAGCACATTAAACCACCTATGAACTGTTGTTCTCGAAGGAGCCGATGTGGGATAACATTTCTGCAACTATTGCAATGATCGTTCAGAAAACAAAACACAATGGTTGATCAAGATACGATATTCCCGTTTTTCCATTTTTTACGAATTCGAAAGTAGCGTCACTCAAACGACTGTAGCTTGTAAACGAATGTACGAAATGTCATGAAACTTCATACTTAAACTAGTGATAGATGAGCCTCTCGAAATGAGTCATGTTCATTTTCGAGCTGTGGCACCTATTGGAAAATCCCGGGACTTTTCAGCCAATGTAGTATAACTGGTTTCGTACGGTGAATGTTGCTAGAATACACATCCTGCCAATTTAGCCGCATTATGCGATAAATCGGGAATGCTACTCGGAATTAAGGGATTTGACTAATCCTTGATGTTTTTCGCTTTCTGAAGAAAATTGGAAAACAAGCCCGAGACCCCTTTCATTTGAGCTCCTTTACAGGAGATTCCAGAGCTTCAATAAGATTATAGATATTGTTGAGTTATACTATACAAATATGTATTTTATATGAAATTCCTAATTGTTTGGCAATAAATCGGTATGCATGCACTTTATGCAATTGAAGTGTAACCAAGCATACTCTACCCACCCATCGAAATTCCACCGCCCTGCACCAACTCGGTTAACACCCAAACGCAAGGCCAATCATAATTTTATTTCAACCAAATAAAGAAGAGC
This sequence comes from Chloromyia formosa, assembly GCA_964017055.1. Classification (NCBI taxonomy): domain Eukaryota; kingdom Metazoa; phylum Arthropoda; class Insecta; order Diptera; family Stratiomyidae; genus Chloromyia; species Chloromyia formosa. Next base: position 25,087,103 of record OZ024815.1, on the reverse strand, counting down.
TCGAGTGACCCTTTATGGGGGCTTCAAAGAGCTTTTGCTCCAATATAACCATTCAAAAGCACTTGAAAGTTGAAACCTCTTGTGAATTTTTCATTCGAGTTTTTTTTTTCTCCATTATGACCAACCATCATCATCATCGCCATCATCATTATCATCATGGTCGCACCGTCAAAATACAAACGTACCGTATGATGATATTTTTTCAAGCGTACATTAATCGATTTTACAATATCTCATCAACGAATGCTTTCAGAGAAACATAAATATGTTGAAGTACGTACTCAATCGGAATGGTTAGTGTCTTGGAACGGAATCTATCCATATAATGACATTACGTTGAAAATAAAATAAGAATCTCAAGATGACCGTTATATAACATAACATACACATACCTACCTAAGAAATGGCATGAAAAAAGAGCAAAAATCAAATACAGAAGAAATGAAAAGCGACAACGATGAGGATGACGACGACGAAGAGGCAGATGATCATTCCTAGATGACCGCGGATGTTTTCAAGAACTGATTCGCCCGAGGAGAAAACATTTCCATAGAGAAAATTTCAATGGACAAACGCGACATTTGACATGAGTGATGATGTTAAGATCTTGTTCATTTCCATGCTTGCTCTTCAGCATCTTCAAAATACGATTCAATACGACCGCTAGTCGTCACCTATGGCATCTTTCCAAGTGGACCGATCTTGCACTGCTGTCTTAATATTCTTATGTAATCACCAGGATTGATCTTTTTATTAAAGATGTTCTGACTATAAGTACAGGTGCTTGCAATTTGTTCAGAAAGGTGCGAATCTGCAAAGAATCTTTGGAGTAATAAACACACAACAAGCCGACACGTTTTGATCTCGCAAAACAAAACCAGGAATTTCTATCGTGGGAAGTATCATTAAATTATGATTAGTGTTGATAGGTGGTAAGAAAAGTTCATTATGAGCGTTTAGTTTTTAACTCTTGGCTTCGCAAATTCGAATTCGATCTTCTCAGAATACTATTATAGTGGTTTATCCAGAAAAAAAAACTATTCAGATAGTGTTAGCACATAACTCATATTCTCACTTTCTGTTCGTCTCTATTGTATCGTACCAGTTCCAGCTCGGTGATACCTTCAAGATGAAGAGGAAGATTATTCAAAATGATCCTTTTGCCTCTTCAGAACTCTATCACCATAACCATTCCCGCCTCTTCATTTCACTACTGTTAATATAATCTAACATAAATGATCTGATCACCATATGCAACAAGTTTTGTTCAAATTTTGTGAGCAAGCATTCAAATCAACAGTCCAAATGGACATAATACTCGTACGGTCTTTTTTTCAATGGTCACTTTCATGGAACCAGAATTTCCAATTTCTTTCAATAGAAAGATCGCTTGTCGATGTCAAATTAATTGCGTTACAAAGCATTTGACAAGCTTTAATCCGGTGGAACAGGTTGACTGGCCAACGTAAATAACGTCAACTGTATTCTGAAGGTGTTAGACTAATCTGTTTTAGAATGCGGTCAAAATGCATCGAATGTACAAATAATATGACTCGGTGGACCTCTGGCAGCACTCCTATTGAAGAAGATGGTGCGTAGGTAAAAGTAGTCACGTTAAGCAAAGAAAAAAGAAAAGATGACAATATATCAGTATGCAAAGCAGGGTTATAATAGTAGGGTCATAAATAATTACCATGATCCTCCGAAATGGGCATCGTGGAAATTATGAAGAAAATGCTATCAGAGTAACACGTGCTGGAAGTTGAATATCTATTATTTGATTTAATGTTTTTTTGTAAAAGATTGTAGCTTATGCCTTTTTGGCAAATTTATGATTCGCAAGTCCTGAAGAGGGATAGATTTGGAAAGCAAGCTGTTTGTATAAGAACAGCTAGATTTTTCAGTGCTAATTAATTGAATACACACACTATACAGTCTGTAATCTGATTTCTAAACACTTTAGCTGCTACAGGCATTTTAAGGTTGAAAAAATACTACTTTGCCTTAACTCCTAGTGGGGCATAGCGCGCCAACTACTCCTGCGCGCCATCGTATTTTATTCTGCGCAATGGACGCAACTTTTAGCCAGCGCGCTACACTCCTTTGCCACAGATCATCGCAATGTGATTCTAGGACCATTTCTTGGTGGGCCTTGGTTGGAAATGGGGTTCCATCGCAGCTAATACTTTATCCTCAAACATGAAATTATGTCCGAAAAAAGTATGATAAGTTACATACGAGTATTCACTAGATGTAGCTCAGATAGCTCTTAAAATTGAGCAAATCTACTTCCTTAGAATTTAATTTGCTATTCAACAATCTAATACCTTCGCACTGGTGTTCATGAAGCGCACTGCATAGAACGTCGTTAATGGCAATGAAAAACAATATCTGATAGATTGTGTAAGACGTGACATTGGGCTGCCTCGTAGGACCCCTTGATGATGGATACTATTTTATCTGATATGCCTCTCCTACGTAAAACCCTCCAGATGTATTCGTAGTCAATGCTGTCAAACGCCTTCTCGAAATCGACGAACATGAGATGTAATGGGGACCTCCACTCTGCGGATTGTTCAATAATAATTCGGAGGGTGTTGATGTGGTCCCTACATGAAAAGCCCTCGCGAAAGCCAGCCTGTTCATCGTTCAATGTGCGATCAACTACATACATATATGCTTGATCTGGTTCAAGATTATTTTTGCCATCAGTTTGGAAACCGCTCGCAGAAGGCAAATTCCACGCCAGTTATTACAGTTCTCCAGGTCGTCTTTCTTCGGGATCTTAATTATGACGCCCTTCACTCTTTTGGGGGAGTCTCCATTTCCCAACACTCTTGAATTAGGAGGAGAAGAATATCCGCAGTAGCATTGGTATCCGCCTTTAGTAGTTCCACAGAAATTCCATCTACACCCGAAGCTTTACCCGCTTCCAACGATTTAATCGCAGCTGTTACTTCCAGCTTAGATGGTGGTCTGGTATCAATTCTATCTATTTGCGGAATAGTTACTGACTCTAATGGAGATAAGTTCGTAGGTATAAGGGAGTTGCTGAGGGCCTCCATTAAGTGCTCTCTCCATCTTCGTAGTTGGTGTTTCTCGGCTATCAGTAGAGACCCGTCTTTATCTTTCACGGGAAGTTGAGCTGCAAAATATTTTTCACTTAATGGTTTAATAACTTTGTAAAGGGTTCCACTGTCACCAGCCGTAAGCCGTTTCTTCTACCTTCTCCGCTAATACGTCGATGTTATTACATGTGTCCTGTCTTACACTTTTTTGCACGCCTTTCTAAAGAGAACGGTATTCAGCTCTAAGTTGGTGTTTGAGTTTTGAGCCGTCAGTAGCTGAGTTAATTCGTTTCTTAACTCTTTTGCGTGCTGAGATTAGAGACCATGTAGAGTCGCTAATGTATGGTTTTCTACCGCGCTCCAATCTGCCCACAAATGTTTCGCCGCACGTAATAAATGTTTCCTTAGCGACATGCCATCTACCTTCACTTGTAGGTGGTGGTCCATTAACTGTCTTCTTCAAGGCGGTGAAATATGCAAATCTTATAGATGGATCCTTAAGCTATTACACACATTAAAACGTGGTAAAATTCTTGCGTTTTGAGGGCGATGGATTGCTGCCGTTCGTAAGCGCACTTTAGCGACAACAAGTTGATGATCACTGCCAATATCAGCACCCCGCTTCAAGCTGACGTCTAAGAGACAGTTCCTCCATGTCTTGGAAGTGGCTATATGGCCAATCTGGTTCTATGTTCTGCCATCCGGAGATATAGTCTTGTGCCTGTTTGAAATCAACAAAAACTATGATTGGTGTACGTCGAGGTGGAATTCAGGACATTTTCGAACACTTGTTTGATTATAAATAGTTGATTTGCGGTGGATCGTCCACGACGGAATCCTCCCTGATATTCACCAATGATCTTTTCATCTTATGGTGGGATTCTCATCGTAGTAGGATGTTCAAAGTAGTGGGATACCTTCGTAATTGTTGCAGTCTAGTTTGTATACTTTCTCGTGTATAGGGTTTTTTTTTTTAACTAATAAGACTCAAATCTTTATGAGTCTTTTTTTATAGTTTTTGGGTTTTATTGTAGGTTTTTTTTAGATATGTGAAGCTTCAGCTAACAAATCGATACTCAAATCCCCCGCGATTATGAAAGCCACAACCTTTACCGACTTGTTGCAGGTATGCGGCTAAATGGGTGGGACGTGCATGCTAGCAACACGCATCGTTCGAAACCAGTTTATCAACTAAGCCACAAGGAAGTAGTTGTCGCGCAATGCCCCACTAGGAGTTAGGGCAAATCGTATATCTAACAGGAGCTTATTATTATCGGTTCGAAGAACATTCAAACGCTACACTAATTGAATGTTAATACTCTATCAGAGGTACTAATACTGACTCTTATATCGTCGCATCAAATATAATAATCTCAACGTGCACATATGGGAACTGTAACCTGCTGTCGAATATCTCTTTTCTTCCCGGTTTCCTACAGTTTGACTGATATTTGTCGACTCACTCGAAAAACTATAAAAGTACCAATTTTCTAATTGTGTAAGGCATAATATTTCTCATAAAGCTATAACTTCTGGAATTTTAGCTATCACAATGAATCAACAGCAGCCCGAAATTCTCCGGCACGTCATTTTTTTTGACATTGCAACGAAAAAAATGATTAATTTTTCTCACTGATACGTGATACTGTTGTTGCGTTGTTGCTCCCTTTAGGGAAAAATCAATGGTCCGATAAATTTTTTGACATATTACCCTTTGAAGAAGATACGCCGTGGGTTTTTTGGTAGACTTCTTTTCTACGCTTGTACAATAGCGAGAATGATAGGCGGAAGCCTTTGAATGACTCGACTGAAATGAGAAACCCCATTCCCAACCTACCACAGTGAATAATAGAGTTTTTGTCCAATAAAAAGTAATAACATTTTGAGTAACTCTTTGGAATACATAAAAACCTCATTGAAAGAAAAATGAATTTATGAAATGTGTGTGTGTATGGTGTATTGAAGCATTGAAGGGGGTTCTTTGATAGAATTCCGTGATATAACTAAAACTGATGGAACAGAAAATATTAAAATCGTAGACTTTATGACGGTGGAATTTTTAAGTGTACTTTCAAAATGACATCAAACACAAATACTTATAATGGGGCTATATTAGCTTTCGTCTCAAAAAAAAAAAAAAAATTGTCTGAACAATGTAAATGCTGATGTCTAACCTGAATTAATATTCTAAATTCGACCGAGAATGCGATTAGATATGTATGTATATAATATGTAAAATATCAATTTTAAAGCATACACTTGCATTTGATTGTCCAACGACTACTCCAATGTCGCGTCTAGAACGGGCAAGATACGCTTATTTCATTCTTAATATGTTTCGGTACGAGGCTCTATCTATAGAAATTATAATTATTTCGGGCTACCAACTTAGCTCTTGGGGCAGCCGGTAAATCAGTGCGTTAAGGCATCAGTCTGAATTGTCATGCTACCGGTCAGTTACGGGTTCGAGTACCATCCACGTCGTGGCTGTTGTGTCGTCTTCCCCCTGTGGTGTGGGGAGGAGTCACATGCTAGCAACATGCACCGTCCGAAACCAGTTTATGCTAACGAAACGTCAAGTAAGGTGTGTTTTTTGAACATCCATAACACACTCTGGAGTAGCTACCTAACACATACTTTGGTTTATGAATACACTTACTACAACAAGCTTCACCTTCCTGGTGAACAGCTGACTCTTGCCGTCAACACGTTTTTCACGATCTTGTACTAACAATAAGACACAACTTTACAATTGCGAAACGAATGCAAAATCTTTTTTTTCCCGGCACTCTCACACTTTTCGATTGATGAAAACAGTAAGGTGAAGTTGATCCACATTGCGGCCGCCACGGTTTACAAATTTACTGCGAATTTAAATGCAATCTCGCCACTCAACAAACGCAGCGGCTGCCGCGGCGGCTGTGGTTTGTTGATCGGTTTGTTATATTTAATTTCAATGTAAATTTGTAAACCGCAGATGCTCTAGCAGCTTCTAAACTCGGCCTAAAAACTAACGACACAGGTATAAGCTGTGAACTGTCAAGAAAAATATAGCGTGCTCCAAGCTAAGGGAGCGTGAAAAATTTTCACTTCGAAGGGATAGTAGCCGGTCGCTGAATAGACTCGCTCATTCACCAGTCGGAGGAGTAGTAGTGAAAAGGTAGTGCTCCGAAGGGGTAGTAGGGGAAGGGGTAGCCATCCTGAATTAGCTCCAAATTCGGCAAACGTAGCATAATGTGGCCCTCTCTCGAAGCAGAGGCTGCGGTTAAATCAGGACCTTAGCGAATGGGCGAACCCGAAAATCGATTTTTATACCCTAGACTTTTAGTATAGGGTATATTGTTTTTGTCACGACGGAAATATGTAACACCTTAAAGGAGGCTCCGGAGGTATGGCAATGTATATATATAAATGATCAGGGTCACCTCCTGGTTCGATTTAGCCATGTCTGTCTGTCTGTCTGTCTGTCCGTCTGTCTGTCTGTCTGTCTGTCTGTCTGTCTGTCTGTCTGTCTGTCTGTCTATCTGTCTGTCTGTCTGTCTGTCTGTCTGTCCGTTCGCACGATAACTTTCGATAGAATGAAGCTAGAGCCTTGAAATTTTGGTCAAATATTGGTAGTGTAATCTAGTTGGATGGTATTGAAAATGGGCATGATCAGGCCGAGAGAACGCCTACCTCCCCTACATATGTAAAATACATAAATGTATCTATAACTCCCGATTAAATAAACGTGAAAAGCTCTAGCTTAGGTAGATTACTCATGAGGGTAATCTTATACTCTCCTGGGAAAATAAAATCGATCAGTTGGAAACTAACGGTAATTTTCTTACAAAGAACCCCGTACTACCCTAATTTTCAGGTTTTTTGTATATAACTCCTGAACCAATTGACGTAGGCACTTGATTTTTGGCATGTAACCTTGAAGTAGGAAGCTGCTTAAGGGTTTGTAAGTTGGGCATAATCAGATCAAAGGAACGCCTACCTCCCCTACAAATTTCAAAAAATTAAATATTCCCTTAATTACGATAACTTTCGAAAAAATTATACTAGCAAGTTGAAAATTTGACCAAATGTTGCTAGTAAAATCTACTTTATTGGTATTGAAAATGGGCAAGATCCGACCCAAGGAACCCCCACCTCCCCTACAAATGAAACTTCAAATAAGCGATAACTTTTGATAGAATGAAGCCAGCAACTTGCAATTTTGGTCGAATATTTAAAGTGAGATTGAGTTAGTTGGCATTAAAGATGGGTAAGATCCGACTTAAGGAACCCATACCTCCCCTAGAAATGAAACTTAAAATAAGCGATAACTTAACGACAAAATAAAGCTATCGACTTGAAATTTTGGTCAAATGTTTGTAGTATGATCCAGTTGGCTAATACTGAAAATACGTAAAATCCGACCCAAGGAACCCCCACCTCCCCTACAAATGAAACTTCAAATAAGCGATAACTTTTGATAGAATGAAGCCAGCAACTTGAAATTTTGGTCGAATATTTAAAGTGAGATTGAGTTAGTTGGCATTAAAGATGGGTAAGATCCGACTTAAGGAACCCCTACTTCCCCTAGAAATGAAACTTAAGATAAGCGATAACTTAACGACAAAATAAAGCTATCGACTTGAAATTTTGGTCAAATGTTTGTAGTATGATCCAGTTGGCTAATACTGAAAATACGTAAAATCCGACCAACGAAACCCCTACTTCTCCTACAAGTGAAACTTCAAATAAGCGTTAACTTTCGATAGAATAAAGCTAGCAACTTGAAAACTGCGACAAATATTTGTAGAATGGGTCAGTTAATTGATTTTGAGAATGGTCAAGATCCCACTGAATGAGTGCCAAACTCCCTATGAACTGGCCATATAGGAGACCCACTTCTAGTACATATGGTCGTTGCCAATTGGGACTTTTGGTATCACCACTAGGTCTGTACAAGTCTAGGGTATATACGCTACGGACTCCGGGCCGAAGCGAAGCTTCGGTCTGGTTTTTATTCTTTCCTTAGTATCAGATATATATAGACAACGTGTGGATACCTCGTTTTGCTCAGGTAAGCCCTTAGTATTCTCATAGTTCCAATCTAAAGTGAGTAATATCGTTTTCTGTCAAAATCTCACTGTTCGGTTTACTTATGTCGAACCCCGGGTCTGAAACCCCATCCAAGCATTATGAAATCATTCGTATTCACCCTTGCTCTTCTGTGAAAAGTGCTCGTTTCGCGACTGACTGTTTTGTCATTTTTTCTTCATTAAATTGACTAATCTAAACATTTTGAAATGTACCTATCAAATGGGGGGATTCGATATTAGTTACTTTGATTCCGACAGTTAATTAATAAAATAAAATAAAGTACTTTGATTCCGTTATACTGTCGGTGTCGGTGTTAACGGAAACAAAGTATTTTACTTTATTTTAGTACCTATCAAAATTCAAAAATCGTTAAAATGTTGAAAAAAATAAAGAAATAAATTAAAATTAATACATTCACCCTTGTTATTTTGACGTACTTTCAAAATTGTGAGCTCGATTTCCCAACACCTCAATTTGGGGATTCGCCCTTTCTATTCCAAGGTCCTGAAATGCTATTTCCCATATTGTTCCTGAAATTTGTCTGGAAATACTTGCATATTCATAGTAATATATTGTACATATTTTATGTATGTACAATTACCTTTATTTGCCGGCGACAGTACGTTTCATAACAAATCACAAATTAAGTTGTTGTTCAGAAAATCAATTAATCGCGTTACGTACATACATATATATTTTGACAATTGATACATTTTTTCAAATTAATTCCCCAAATTTAATTGCAAAGTATGTATAATGATAGATCATATCTCAAGTCTGTAATTGCAGTTAATTGAGTTCAACGACTAGCTAAAAATTCGCTTAACTACAACAACAAATCGCCAATTAAGGAAATGAATCTCAAGAAACATTTCTCATCGCCTGCTGACACCTTAAAAAGCTGTTTAAACTACATCACTTTGTATCTTATGTATAATAACGTCTAACTGAAATATAGATGTATCATAATCATACAAATTGCTCATTACAGGCCGGCTCAAAATATAAAATTGATGTCATTTCAAAGAGCATGTGAGCCACAAGTTTGTACATTAGAACATAGACGAACCTTAACCTTGCCATCTTTGCTATTCTGCGCAAAAAGCATCTATCCAGCATTTTAACATTACTAATTATAGTCCTTTATCTTCTTTACTGGACTTAATTTGAAACACGAAATTGCTTCGGCCTCTAAAGATCGTCAAAAAATTCAAATTTAAACTAGAATATGAATTAATCATTCAAAATTAAAAAATCCACAAACAAATGATCGGCAATTTTGCACAACAAAAGCGTTCATCGACCCAGAACAAATTTATCTTATTGGGATCATACTTGCTCGTTACATATAGATAGATATTCCAGCTCCAGGTATAATTATAAAGATGTTGAGGAATACAAAATTCTAGCCGGTCGCATCGCATTGTGTTAAAAGCCAGCGGTCAATGTGGCGTCTACAGGAAAAAAAGATGTTTAGATGCGATGGCCCGTTAATCAGTAGATATGCCAAAACATTTACCAAACAATTACCATACTTTTTGATGTAGTAAAGATACACTCTATTCATAGCATTAATAAGCCAATCTTCGCGACTGACATGCTCATTAAGTAACCAAATTAGAAACACCTTAGACCTGGCCGTGTATTAATCATAAACGAGGTTCTGGGCTAGCTTGTGCCCGACTACCGAATCCACTCATTCAGTAATAAGCCTTTGTGTCGTCATACGCAATCGTGTACGCGGACAAATTACCATCTGTACGGATATTAGCTCCAAATGGGGTCTTCCAATCCTAGCTGGAGCAGTTACAGCCCAAGGAGAGAGTTCAATAAATAATGCGCTCCAACAGTGTCCCATTATACGATTAAATTGCTAAATTCCTTCAGGTACGATCACGAAACAAATAGGCTTTATTAAAATTTCGAGAATGCCCTTTGCCGAGAGTTGGCAAAGACAAAATATGCCTGATTCGCCTATCACCTTGAAAAATGTTGAACAGCAGTATCAGGTATTTTTTGCATTTTAAACTACCGGCTGACTTCTAAACGAGGTTCATGCCAAGCCAATATATGTACCCGTACATCTACATACTATGCTCGCATTCGGCCCATAGAAAGAGCATGTCAGAAACATAATTCAGTCACCTGGTCTAGGCTTTCAACAGACTCCTCTTTTATGGATACGCCAAACCAAAGTAAAGAAAAAGTTAATCACTATCGCATGGAGCGGGACCCCCAAGTGATTCGGTTGCTTCATCTTCAAGACAAGTCACTTGATACAATTGACTTTCGATCCAGGCTCTTTTGGAAATCATGTCTATGAATAGAAACTCCATCATCAGGAACTGTGTGCACAAGTGCAGCATTTTTCATCAAAGGCTTGGGATTAGATAATCCATGACTTTCAACTTGTGGAAATGTAATGAATGTTGCGGCTTCTGTTAGGGTTAAAAATTTTGGAAATTGGAAGTTGTCGTTTTTCTCTATTTTGTGGCATGGGATCATCGGAACAGACGATCATAAATTGTAGTCTTTCAATGCGGCTACTTAATTTTAATACCCAAAATTTGAATAGTCTGTTCCTTACCGAAATCCACAGGGATCCCCGAAAATTAAGGAATTTTTTTCTTTTTATATCTATGGAGGTTTAGGTACCCAGGGAACAACATCCGTATTTAGATGTACATATACAATGTATGTACCACCCAAAAACCGCTGCTTTATCTGATAGTAAAGTGGAAATTCAGTTGCCAGAATAATGGGCGATGGTTCGTCTATATTCAGATACTATATTCAATATTTTTACAAATGCCACAATTTGGAAAATCCCTCGATTTAAGTGATTAATTAACATTGTTCGAACCTGAGTTGTATGTACGACATGTCCCTAGCCATTCCATCTTATATTTTATGGAAGTATTTTGACAGGCAGAAGATGAAGTAGACAAAATCAGCTGTACATATGTAGTTTCTTTTCTGGAAACTGCACCTATAGTAAATAGACGTGATGTTATTGCAGAGGTACAATCCAGAATTTAGACACGACGCTGTGCGAGACTCAAATTGTGTGAATTGGCCGTCCAGATCTTGAAAGTTAATTTGACTTTGGGCGATTTTATTAACGTCCAATGTCACGTTTGAATCGAGGGCATAAACTTCGGCGAGGACATTCGAAAACTGAACTACGGACAACACATTGGTTGCGTTTCCGTTTTGTACCGTGTCGACACTGTTTCATAGATACTTTGCGGAAACGCTATGTTTTCAGACACCGTTACCTGAACCTTTGAGAAGGGGAAAAGTATCACGATTTTTTTCCGATACGATTACCCCTTCAATTATTCCTAGAGTTTTGACAGTTCGCTCTTGACAAGTTCTGCCACTCCATTCGTAAATAACTCTTTGTTGGCGTCGAAGTGCGTCTAGTGATCGGAAAGTCTGTCCACTCTCGTCGTCGTTCTAATCTCCCCCACTCTGCTGCACGAGATTGTCGAGATGACAACCAAATTTATGACAGACCCAATTCAAATCTCCGTGAAACGGTAGGTTCAGACCATAATTCCGTAGATATACTTCACTAATCCTTCCCGAATATGTTTTTTATTTCAGTGACGAATTACCGCTGGAACGCATTAAACAATTCTTCGTGGTCGTCGAGAGGGAGGCGTGAAAGTTCGACACAATCTGCGATCTATACTACACGCTGACTATCTCACAGGCCGTTATTTTGAGCAACACGAGAGGAAAGGTTTACTGGCTGAAGGAGAAAAAAACCTTGAACCCAAACAGATCTGAAATTCATGTTCGGCGGTATTTGGATAGGTTTGACTGTGAAGCTGCAAGCTGTATCTAGTGAAAGTAATAAATATTTTTCTTATGTATTAATTAAACACAAGTCCGCCGTTCTCAAGCCGACAACAAATAACCCTTCGCAAAATTCAATCTTTCACCACACTAAAGTTCACGTACTGGTATATTCCTTAAAGACTGCCAGCAGGGCACACCACCATATGATTTCCTGCACTTTCTCTTACACATGTGAAGTCTCCTTCGGATATTTCAATCCCATCTACTGCTATATGTAATATTAAATTCAATAAGTGAATCAGCACATCAATATCCCATCAGTCCATTAGCTAAAGACGGTCTAAGTACTATTAATGCGATCGTTGCATTTGTGCACAAAGTGAGATTCTCTCTTGGGAACGCGGGACGAAATAGCAACTTCAGATAGTTAGGAATCTCCTACTGATGTCCTCGTTAAAAAGCAAGAAATCAACTCGATTATGAACATTTGCATGCAACAATGTCACATTTGGTGCATTGCATCCCCGACGGGATCATTCTGCACACCATGCTGAGATATGCTGGAGCTGTCTTAGCATTTGTACCAACGTGCCTATCTTAATCCACCATTGCACTTTCAACTTGCTTCTCAAGTTGTTTCGTTTCCCTGGATTTACGCCACTTTTTGCCATCTTTTTATGTGCTTTGCACTGTTTTGCACTCCTTCATTTTTCCTCGTCTTATCGCAGCCAGAGTGACTCCTTGTCGTTTAGCTCTTTCCTCTCGCACTATCAAATGACGTGTTAACAGCCATTAACAGGGATTTTTTTGTGGTCTTCTTGGTCGCATAAAGCCATGGATGCCATGAAGCAACCGAATAGCCTTAAGGAAAGAGGTTTTAGTTCTTTTTCTTTAAGTTCTTTCAATTTTGTACCATGTTCACAGTTGGCCTCAGTGTTGCGTGTTAAATTAAAGCGTTGGAGAATAGCAAAACTTTTTCATTTTCGTTTTCATTCTTACACGGAATCGATAGAATGGGAACGATTCTGGTGAGACCAAGTTGTAGAAACTACGTATGGTTGGACAATATCTGGAGATCCAAAGGCTTCTGCAGACAATTTACCAGCCCGATGACACTATGCCACTATGGGAAGTTGGACGTTTCCGTGCAGTTCGTAATTTGGTGATTTTAACTAAGTTTACGGATTATTTAAAAAGTGGGATTTGTCCTAAAGGTGGAAGCCTCGCCAAAGAAAAACGAAAAAATCGAAAAAAAAAAATGGAAAAGTGACCAAGACTATGTTTACGCGACACAACAAGTACGGGTTTTCGGACCTCTGTAGCTCCGGCCCCGGATGCTTGTTCAGGCTCAAATTTGGTATGGTCATTGTCTCCAGTCATCTTACGAAGTGCTGCAAATTTGATTCCGACACAAGGAAAAACACCCGAAATATGATAATTTGAAAATGGCTATTTTTCAAATTTTTCTTGTTCTCGTTGTTCTCGTCGTTCTCGTTGTCCTTTGACAGGGCTACAGCCTCGTAGGGAGCATATCGAGGTCTGCTTTCTTTTCTCACGGATTGCCTGTGTCCCAAGGGTGTGCATAGGTTATCATTTGCTCTGATCCGTGCAGTAGATAAAAAGATACATCCAAAAATGTGAAATTTTATAGTAGAGTTTCTCGCTTAAGTCTTTTTGATAATTTGAATGTGACACAGGAAATCACTCGCAGAGATCGCATGCCGACGGGGAGAGACGCAAACACTTGATTATGTGAGTAGTGACGACGACGGATGCAAAAGTCCGTGCGCTCGTCGGGGGAGGAGAACCATACGAGGTAATGGCTGCGGGCGTGGCTTGTGGCAAGTGCATGATTGAAAAGTGTGTGATGAAAAAATTGAAACCGAATGTTTATGGCTGCATCTTAGAATGTCCGGAAAGAAAAAAAAAACATGCTGTGTGGTATATGATTTAGGTACTTTATGTACATATTAATGTTCTTGCAAATGTACAAGTGCGAATCATTTTCAATTTAAATTGGAATTGTTTGTGACACTTGGTTTCATTCTGCAAACCAACTTAGTATGCGTCTGTAGCTTAGCTCGGTAACGCACCGGGCATTTTTTGCTACTCGAAACACGGTCTCTGCGGTTCGCGCCCCGCAACGGGACCAACTATTTTTATACCCTAGACTTTTAGTATAGGGTATATTGTTTTTGTCACGACGGAAATATGTAACACCTTAAAGGAGGCTCCGGAGGTATAGCAATGTATATATATAAATGATCAGGGTCACCTCCTGATTCGATTTAGCCATGTCTGTCTGTCTGTCTGACTGTCTGTCTGTCTGTCTGTCCGTTCGCACGATAACTTTCGATAGAATGAAGCTAGAGCCTTGAAATTTTGGTCAGATGTTGGAAGTATGATCTAGTTGGTTGGTATTGAAAATGGGCATGATCAGGCCAAGAGAACGCCTACATCCCCTACATATGTAAAATACTTAAATGTATCCATAACTCCCGATTAAATAAACATGAAAAGCTCTAGCTTTGGTAGATTGCTCGTGAGGGTAATCTTATACTCTTCTGGAAAAATAAAATCGATCAGTTGAAAACTAACGGCAATTTTCTTACAAAGAGCCCCGTACTACCCTACTTTTCAGGTTTTTTGTCCATAACTCTTGAACAAATCGACGTAGGCATCTGATTTTTGGTATGTAACCCTGAGGGAAGAAGCTGCTCAAGGTTCTGTAAGTTGGGCGAAATCAGATCAAAGGAACACCTACCTCCCCTACAAATTTAAAAAAATTAAATGTTTCTTTAATTACGATAACTTTCGATAAAATTATACTACTGACTTAAAAATTTGGTGGAATGTTGCTAGTAAGACCTACTTAGTTGGTATTGAATATGGGCAAGATACGACCCAAGGAACCCCCACCTCCCCTAACAACGAAACTTCAAATAAGCAATAACTTTTGATACAATGAAGCCAGTGACTTGAAATTTTGGTCAAATGTTTGAAGTGAGATTGAGTTAGTTGGCATTAAAGATGGGTAAAATCCGAACTAAGGAACCCCTACCTCCCCTAGAAATGAAACTTAAAATAAGCGATAACTTGTGACAAAATAAAGCTAGCGACTTGAAATTTTGGTCAAATGTTTGTAGTCGGATCCAGTTGGCTAATATTGAAAATACGTAAAATCCGACCAACGAAACCCCTACTTCCCCTACAAATGAAACTTCAAATAAGCGATAACTTTCGATAGAGTGAAGCTAGAGACTTGAAATGTTGTTTAAATGTTTGTAGGGTGATCTAATTGATTGGTGGCAATGATGGGCAAGATCCAACCCAAGGAACCCCTACCTCCCCTACAAGTGAAACTTCAAATAAGCAATAACTTTCCATAGAATGAAGCTAGCGACTTGAAAAATTCGACAAATATTTGTAGAATGGGTTAGTTAGTTAATTGATTTTGAGAATGGTCAAGATCCTACTGAATGAGTGCCAACCTCCCCTATGAACTGGCCATATAGAAGACCCATTCTTAATGCATATGGTCGTTGCCAATTGGTACTTTTGGTATCACCACTAGGTCTGTACAAGTCTAGGGTATGTAAGCTCGGAGAAATTAATTCAGAGGGAATTTGAGAATTAAAAATAGTTGGTCCCGTTGCGGGGCGCGAACCGCAGAGACCGTGTTTCGAGTAGCAAAAAATGCCCGGTGCGTTACCGAGCTAAGCTACAGACGCATACTAAGTTGGTGTGCAGAATGAAACCAAGTGCCACAAACAATTCCAGTTTAAATTGAAAATGATTTAGGTAGTTTCATTTATGGCATTTGAGATATGAATTATGATGTAAGATGATTTTTTCCAATGTGTGGAAGATGGGAAGCGATGTCTAGGCAAGATGGGTATCACATGACTGGAGGTGATGAGGCGAATGCAATAGACTGTTAAAGATGTTTTGAGTCCTTTTGGCAGGAAAAAGGATATTTTTGGCAAGGAAGCGATTTCTAGTTAAGATGAGTATTATACGATTGGGGGTTATGAGGCGAATGCACTAAACTACTGTTAAAGGCACTTTGAGTCCTTTGAACTAGAAAAATTATATTCTTAGCAAGAAAACTATTTACCCCAAATGGGTAACCTGAGTGGACTCATAGTCCGGCACGTAAATCCCCTTTTTATCGAAGACTACCGCATTCAGTAGGAATCAAACCGGAGCCCAATGTGTAGAAGGCGAACGTGCTTACCGTTGCGCCATCTGTATTACTACTACTACTATGCAAAAAGATATGATATCTCTCAAAAACAACTCTGTTGTAAAAAATTCCCCGCCAAGAAAAACCTCTCAACCGCTAAAAGGACTGATATGAATACAATACCGCCAAAGTACTCGTAGCTTCGCGCCCCACTCTAGGGTTGGCATATTGAACGCTGGTTGAATTAGTAAATTTCTTTCAAAGCTGATTGGCGGGGAGCTTCATAGCCATAGACAAAATGACAGTGATAATGACAACGATGTCGTTCTGATAAAATGATGGATATGTAGTTGCGTGCATATCATGCTGTAGGCTCTTATGCCAAGTATTATTGGCTTCTCGCCCGGATCTCGTTATAAAGCTTCCGCTTTACAAAAGACTAACTTCAGGCCAGAAATGATTAATAGACCATTTTCTACCCCGTTTTTCTTCAGATTGTTCAACTTATTTTGTTTAATGGAAGCTCATCCAGAAATCTACCACCGCGCTGCTATGGTAACTTTAAGTAATACCAGAAATGGAATGCGCTCATTCTGCTCTTTGATATGACAGCCTACATGCTTACACCGGATGAACAAAAATTATCCTTATTTCCCTCTATAATTGTTGGCCAATGTGGCGGATAGGTAGGTATACCATATCTGTCGATAACCATTGAATTCGATTCGGATACAGACTTTCCGCGAAATTGGTTGCAATACGTCGAGTTGATGAAAATATGTGTTAATGGAAATATATAATTGATTGGAAATTATTTCCCTCGATTAAGTATATGAACACTTGCGAAAGTTCGAACAACACGAGCTTAAGTCTGTTCACGTTATCGATACTCGGGTGCACTTCGTAAGTGTCCCAGTCATTTAATTTGAATCAATCCATTACTTTGACGCACTATGCCCCACTATAGATTAAGGCAAATTATTATAATCCAGTACTTCTGGGCTTCGGGTTAATGATTGCTATATCCAACTTGGCAGATCTTTGTTTTGTAGGAGCCTGGTTTCGAAATGTTTCGACTCATAGAACTGGTGGGTGCTCTTGCGAGAGAAAACATGGATTATTTCTTCAGGCTCCTTATGGTCGTCATGTAGGAGCGGTACCAAAAAACCTCCCGAAACCAAGGTGGATGCGCTCCTCTTCTTGAGATAAGACAATAATCTGCATAACATAACAATTCCTGTCATTTATTTTTAGAATTTTATTCTATGAACATTACAGCATTATGAAATGCTTCCTCTTAGCTCGAAACTAATCCACTGTTCCTGTGACTGCAAATTAAGTTGAAACTCCAATAAAAGTTTATGATAACTGGAGGCTTTTTTCCACTTCACCGACACTTGACTGCTGCTTGCAATTCCAAGTGTTTCAAGGGAATGCCTGCACATCAATCTTTATGGCATATTCAGCAATTTCCAGATTCTCCTTATGGGTACTACCACAATAATAATACGTACGTACTCGTATAGTATGATCTCCTGGGTGCGCACATCTTGCATATTACGAATTGAATTTGCGTTGTGCCATCGGGTCTGTGGGGAGGAAGCGCGGATTCTTGCAAATTATAACAAGTGCAGAGAACCCGTTTCTTTGGTGTTTTCTTTCAAGTCGAAATGATTTTGTAGAAATACTGCTTATGGTCGACAATTACATACTTATCACACATGTTCAGAGCATCGCGGTGTGATCAATTCATCGCATCTTCTTGTTAATGATGTTAAAATGTGACTTGCTGCTCTAGGCCATGCTAGAGTGGCATTCGGAACTATAACGATTATTCGCGGTATCGTTCAATTGAACTCGA
Organism: Chloromyia formosa; assembly: GCA_964017055.1. Taxonomy (NCBI): domain Eukaryota; kingdom Metazoa; phylum Arthropoda; class Insecta; order Diptera; family Stratiomyidae; genus Chloromyia; species Chloromyia formosa. Next base: position 25,069,105 of record OZ024815.1, on the reverse strand, counting down.
ACCGTGACAACAGAACAAGCACTTGTCTGAAGATTGAGTATGAAATCTGCCTTAAAGCATGATTTTGTTCAAATTTATAGTTAAAAAGTCTAGGGTATAAAAATGATCACTTAAAATCTTTGCTTATTGTCACCGCTACGAGTATATATGTACATATGTACCTGGATATAATTCGTCAACCGAGTGAATTCAAATTGAATTTACAGTCCCTCCGGTAATGAATATCGTTTTTTTTAATTCAAATGCATCTACTCCAGTTACATATATAAATTATTCTGAGCTTTACTTTTCTCAATACAGTTTATTATCATCTCAGAAACTTCCTCCAAAGATTAGACATTAGGAAGATACTGCACTTCATACAAATTAACGCACGCAAACAAATCTCACGGTGCTAATAATTCAAAGGGAAATCGCCTTTACAAAGATAGAGACATCAACAGTAAATGACAACTATGCCTATTACATTTCATTGTATGAGTAACATGCTTGATGGGATTACCCCTTTGTACTACTAGGCACTGCGTTCATTCCTAGCATACCAAGCGAACCGCAAACGAGTCATCAGCGAGTCAGAATTCACTAACAACTCGCTGGTAATAACTCTGTCGTTCCCAATTTATTGTACAATACATTCGCGACGAGTCTTATTTTTCAGATCACTGACGACTCATTGGTGAAAGTGTTAACGAAGATTCTCCTCGCATATCTTCGCTCTTAGTGAGGGTTTAGCGAACAAAATTGATTTCAAAAGAACACAAAACAATATTATAATAAAAACTTTCGCTTACATTTGCTTTAGTTGCTCTGCTCTTTAGCGAGTCGCATACCCTCGCTAAAATAAAGGTTCGCTTTTCTTCACTTTAAGTCAATGATAGAGGTTCGCTACCATTCGCTATCATTCGCTTCTTGGTGAACCTTCGCCACGTTGAATGCTGCGGTATCTTTTAATGTCTAATCTTTGCTTTCTGTAGACACACCCATTACATTGCTAAGTAGTTCCCCTTTTTCTACTACGATCTGCTGGCAATGGTAATCCGGAAATTTATTGAAAATGCTGATTGTATCTTCGCACATTGGTAAAGTGCACCTCTAGTCATCCCACGTGGTAGGATCTGTCGCCGCCATAACTTGGAAGTATTTACGGCAAGAAGTCCCATACTTGTCACTAATGCTTTTTAATAGCCATACAGCAATTTCCATTTGATAGTTATTGCGTCAAGATACGTTGCAATTTGCGGTCTTGCGCCACAGGATCTAGAAAATTCCGCACCGGATGGAGCGCACAAAATGCGTGTAATGACAATAATTACTGCGCACTTGAGACATGTAGTCATGAGTCTATCAAATGCATTAGTGCTCGTCTGGTGCCAAATGAGCAATTCTGTTTTATGTATTCCAAGAATAAAGTTATAAAATTCTTTAGTTTTTTTTTTTTAATTAAAGCTTACTGACAAAAATCTTATACCGCAGAAATTTTTCAACAGAACCAGTGTTAACGGTTGCAGTGCTGGTTTTGCCACATCTTTACTTGTAGTAGTAGATGTCATAGCAGCCAATTATACTTATATCGTTTTAATCATTAGACTAGAGCTCAAATTATCAAACCAATCACAATGGAAACGTTAATTACATGAACTACTGAATGTTACCCATTTTTTTTAACAACACGACTATTGATGAACTTGAAGTCCAACTTTGAGTTACACATGGCATTTTTTAGCAGGAAAAGCATGTGAAAGAAATAAAAAAATTCACAATATTACAGTGAGGATACCGATGGCAGTATAGTAGGTAGAAGTTGAGAGGTCGATACAATTTCAAACAGTCCTCAATGGATGCACTGCATTAATTTCGTCACTGAGTGCATACGTTTCTAGTACTATATATGGTTGAACCGGAAAACGGATGGTGTAATGCGTTTCCACCGTGGGTTCATTTTCTCACTGCGTTTTTACGGGATAAGTTTTCCCGTTGTCGTTGAACCTGCTGCAGTAAAACGATTCCCGATTGCGGTAGGAAATTGCATCGTTTTCGTAACGCATAAGTGTAAAGCGTCTCATTTAAATGTACGCGCACCACATACTCCATCGGGAGTAATATAGAATGGTTTCCAAATACCCCAGCAAAAAGTGTGGCTAACCAAATAGGGTGGCTGGGTGGCCAACGATGCCCGCCAATGTTACTAACGTGGGCTACTACCGTATTTACCTTTCCTAAGTTGGTCCGCTAAATACCCACCGTAAGTGAAAAAAAATCAGCTACATCCGGTTGGTATGCCTATTTGATTTTACGGTTGGGTCGCTTTCTTAAGAATTGTTTTTATAATTTTTTCAACATTTAAATTAAATGTTTGTGTTTGCGTGTCCGACTAGGATTAGAACTCGGGTCGTTCTGCCTCAGAAGCCATCGCGCTACCACATACGCCATCGCGACTAATATAGAATGGTTTCTAAATAATGCTTGATAAGCAATACTGTCACACAAGTTGGGTACGTAACGTAGTAACGTAATCATGAAAATCGTAGCCCCCGCGCCACGGATCTCTTGGAAATCCTATGGACTGAGTAAAAATGGTGGTTACGCCAGGACGGCTATTTCGCATATCTATTTTGGGTGGTACGCGTTACCGGGGGGTACGGTTTTTTGCTGGGTTGGTTTCTTCTGCATACCAACTTACAATCTAGAATTCTGTTAACACACGCTTTTAAGGCTTGCATTAACAGAATTCTCACACTTTCGTGGTCGCTTGCAAAGATGCAAGACCTGATGAGTGCTTCTATCCGTACGAAACCACTAAGCTTGGAGAATTTAAAATAGAGGGAATTTGAAAATAAAAAGTATTTGACCCGTTGTGGGGCTTGAACCGTAGACGACCGTGTTTCGAGTGGCAGAAAATGCCTGGTGCGTTACCGAGCTAAGCAACAGACGCATACTAAGTTGGTGTGCATAATGAAACCAAGTGTCACCAAAATTCCAATTTCACTGGAAAAATAATTCGCACTTGCACATTGTAAGAACATTGAATACATTAAGAAGTCAAAATATTTTTACGTGACTGTTTTCAAGCTTGCAGAGTCTTCTCGCGAGCTGACTTGGCATTTGAATTTTATTCACTTGAAATAATTCATATAAGCTTTGCCGATATCCACACTGTATTTTTCCGAAAAGCTACTGATAGAAGAAGGACAGTTTCCTGCGTGTTTACCGCCAGTACTCCTTGGCTTCAAATTGCCTTTGATTTGTACCATTGTGGTGGTTAAATGCGTAACACCACCTTTTTGTCTGTATAGTCTTTTTATTGTTTGTCATCATGATACGGATAGTTGCCCATTTATCGTTTTTCCCTGTTTTACTGAAAATATTTGCATTAGTCGACATCTCGCACCATGTTTCGAAGAGTGTTCTGCACTTAGAAAAAAGTGTGTACGAAACTTAATCGTACGTATGTGTGTACTTATACACAGTACAACTTGGACTCAGCACGTAGGTATGTGTTAATGAATAATGCAAATTAAGTTCGGCGACTCGTATAATTAAAAGCGTGTGTCATGCAATGCAACTAGTTTATAGACATTGCGTGTCCAACTACTTTCTTTGGAGTCGTTTCTTGTTTTCTGATTGAACAAAGATAGTTGTCGGCCATCAAACTGGCGGAATCCAATATTTAAATACTTTTGCATTTCTACGAGGTAATTGTAGCTGACTGTCGACAGAATGTAAGCGTTGCAAGATATCTGTGTCCGATTCTGGAGCAAACAGCACATGCAAATAGTGTAATTGAATCTTGGCGAATGTTAATAGTCCTGAGCCAATTACCGGTGTTTAGATTTTTCCTGTCAGATTAAATGTTTTTTCGCTAATTTTGAAAATCTCGTTAAACATATATCTCAGGTTTGCAGGTCGCCACTGACCGTTAAAGTTTCAGTTGAATAGTAGAAGTTCATAAGCTATGTAGTTTCCATTATTTTCATTCATTCGAAATTTAGTAGTTTGATTTTATACTCGTACAGACTTAATTTGGCGCATTTGACGTAGTCCAGATAGCAGAAACTAATGCTCATTTGCCCTTATCCCTAGTGGGGCATAGCGCGTCAATTATTCCATGTGGCCAACAACTCCAACGAAACTGACGAAGTCAAGCGACGGATACAGCTAGCAAATAAGACTTTTTTCTCTGTCCTCCCCATAATTAAATCGAAGCAGGTGCCCAGAAACACGAAGCTCCGCATATACAACACCGTCATACGACCAGTGCTATGCTATGACTGAGAAACCTGGATCTTAACTCAAGCCCCGAAAACTTGCTAAACACATTCGAACAAAAAGCCCTTCGGCGAATATTCGGAGCAGTTTGCGACCGTGGTGGATGACGCTTCCGGTACAACCATGTGTTGTATGAACTGTACGATGAGCTGGAAGTGTCGAAAATCGTCAAAATACAACGTCTTTAATGGGCACGGCATGTACAACGAATGATGGATGTTCGCATGCCTAAACAACTAATCAATGGACGACGAGTCGACAGAGTGAGGCTATGAAGAAGACCGAGAGCGCGTTGGGAGAGCTCAGTATATACTGACGCCGAGCAACTACTGGGCTTCCAAGACTGGAGGACGCGGTAACGTGACCGAGGTAATTGGAGGACAACGATTCAGCCGGCCAAAGCCCGACGTCGGGCTATTGCACCACTATGATGATGGTGATAGCACTCTCATAACGAGTACGCGCATCCCTAGCAAAACTTTCCGTTTCAGAATTCCTTCTCTAAGATATGGTTTTTATAAAACAAGAAATACAGGAATTTTTCTTTTAAGGATTAGTACCTGGGATACTAAATTAACGGTAACTACGAGGACATTTTCGTTCGTTTTTATTCATCTTTAGAGGGATCAAGGGAGGAAAACCGCCCACATTCCATGTAAAGAGCTCACTTTAAAACCCTCAATTTGGGGGCGCAGCTCTCAATGTTTCCTTTGTTTTTTTACTTGTAACTTATATATGTATGTAAAGGCTCGAGATCAAGGGGGAGGAAATTCGCTCTGCCTATGTTGAAAATCCATACTTGTCTATCATCCAGGGGATTTTGGTTTTAGACAATACGAACCTACATTATGAGAAGACACTATTATGGTGTACATGTGCACGGTAAATGCGTATTGCCTAAAGCGGAAATGAGCTCTGGGCCCTGCCCTGCCTCCGATGCAATGTGAGGCTGGCCTAACTGTCGTACGGCATATTTGTCTAGTGGACACACTTAGCTCAGCGGCTGATCTTTGCTAATAGATCAGCTAGCGTGGCAGCCGATTCCATTGCGAATGTTTAACTTGATCGGACATAATGTGAATCAAAATGAAGATCAAGCGATTTTATTGTAAGTGTCACCATACACTGTCGAAATCGAACTCGAGTATGAACCTGGTACAAATGTCCTCTGAATAGCTCAAGACACACACACACACACTTCACATAAACGGGAAGAAACCCGGTCCACTTGTACCATGTTCGAGATCGAGTTCGAGTTCGACAATGTATGGTGACACTTAGAATACCTTACCATGATTCTCACTTAAATGCTAACGCGACTAAATACGAAACATTTTTTTTGGTTTCAAACACTCGTAACGTATGTCGCATAGATGCATGTTGTATGTCCTTTTCAGTCCGAACATCAATAACCGCTCTCTCTCACTCTCTGACTTTTCCACTTACTTTCTGACAAATTGTTTGCAAATCGCTCAAATGAATTTAATTCCTCAAATTCTGTTCGAAAATCCCCAAATTCACATTTCCAAATGGGATTCAATCAAAGCGTTTGTTCCAGACTTAGAGCAAATAAGCACAGTAAGGATTTGCTTAATCAAGCAAAGAGAGAATTCCCTGTATCAAGGAATCTAAGAATCCCCTCTCGAACGTAATTGGACGACTAATTAAAGGATTCATTGAAATGGCAGAAATCTTCGTTCAGCAGAAAACATTTTTCCGACGTTTACCTTTAGCCGAAACGATAGGGCACCCCACGATAGTAGAATTGTGAAAGGTATCATCCTTTTTTTCTGTGTGTAAACTGGGGGTCGAGGTAGAGTACGCTTTTTTTCTTGTCCTTACTTCGGCAAGACACGAAATCATGAGTCAGGATAAAAAGTTTACTACACACGATTGGCTGTGTTTAGAGAAGCCCGGACGAAAATGATGACTCTGATCGTTATTTAATAGCTACCAGTGACTGTATTTATCCGAAAATCGGATTATTTGTTTGAAGATTTGGATTGAAATTGAATGTCTTCCTGGAAATTTCTGAGAAGAGTGGTTTTCGGCGGATTTAACGGGGAATTTGTCAAATCAAAGCCGCTAACAATAATGGATGTAAAGGGGACTCGCATTAAGTGTGCTTTGTTGTTAAAAGTAAAATTGGAGAATGAATTCTAACTTTACCATAAAGATAAATTTAAATTTGAAATGGGCATTTTTACTGTCTTTATTTTGATAGTTTCAAAGTTTTCATAACACAGGATCTGCAAAGAAATTAAGATAAATTGTAGTCAAATTTAACCAAAAAATATATAAGTTTAAGGGCCGTTTTCTCAATGTCTAGTTAAAGGTTATCCTTTCGGTAAGCTTTAACGCCACCTATCCTCCAGTTAAAAAATTTATCGGACGATAAATCCCAACAGATTATACTCAATTGCCCTAACCCCTTCTGGGACACAGCGCGTCAACTGTTCCATGTGGCCTAGTTGACGTTTCGTTGGCATCAACTATTGTACTTTCGGAGAATGCAGTTGTCAGCATGCACCTCCTCCCCAACGCTGATGCAGGCTGCTGATATTTTGACAGCTAGGGCTATTTACCTTTAAAGAATATGCACACCAGGCACCTAAATCTTGATAGATTGCAAATCCCGAAACTCATGCACACCATCCGTTTTCTTCTTTTGGTTCTACCACCAAGATTTAGTTGGCGGTTGCGCTGTCGTTCACCTACATGGGAACAGAAAAATGATGGTGTGGTGGTCTCTATGTACTCGCACGTGCGTGTGAATTTCATAACAAATAGCATTCATATGATCCCTTCTCTTCTCCTCATGGATAATTCACAAAATGCAATATGTCCGTTTCCATTGCACACATTGCGGCGAAGTTCGGGGAAAATACTAAGATTTCAGACGAGATTTATTTTAAATCTTGTTCGAAATCTAGATTAGTATATCTTGATAAATACATCGTAACTCTAGGAGATTTACGGGAAGATTTGCTTAAATCTCGAGGTTTGTCCAAATCTCATGTAGTTTGCAAGGGACATAACATGTTCAAATGAGTCAGTTAAGCTGATCATAAAGAAGAAAGTTCTGGAAATTCATTCGATGGAAGAGGGTTTGAAACCAACTCAGCTGCACGGTACAGACGTTGAATAAAGTAAAACAGGCAGCAGAAATCCACCAAGAAAAAAAATAAGATTTAGCTGCCGCATTATCATATTTTGAGCGTTGCATACGCTTAGGACTTAGACCCTCGATAGAGAGGTCCCAGATAGCTTACTGACAGTTTAGACAGATATTGAGAAACGGCCCATACTCCTACCTAGTTACCCAATGGTTCCGAATTACATTTGCTAAATAATTTTAATGGCATCTCGAGCACAAGGTCAGTTAAATTTCTTAGAATGTCCATCAATACTTGTTCGAGCCTTATCTGGTTCTGCAATTTGTATTATTCGACTAAAGTCACCTGACACAAATCACCTGCTTGCATTGATGGCTTCCTCCAGGCCGTATCATTCCTTTCTATCATGACTAACAGGCTAAATTAAAATGCTGATGATAATGGTGTTTACTTGGTGAGTTCAAATGCACTTGACCATTATCGACACGGCCAAGAAAAATGATTCGCATCTTTAAAACGCTCATAATATTTAGACATGACCAGTAGCTACGGCTTGAAAAATATGTAAATTGCGTGGAATGAACGTACATGGCGTAAGCGGATACCATAAGTTTAGTGTCCACAGCGTCTTTTCGAACATTGCTTCTTTATCATACTTAGCACGGTATCAAGCAGACCTCACGAATCGCCTAGAGATGTCCACTGGAGGACATTGTCGACTTTGCAGAAGGTCCACCGCAGTTATGACGCGACAAATGACCGAGACCATATTTTACTCGAAACAACTCAACTACGATTTAGTCAGTCCGTAATCGGATTAGGGACTAAGCTGATATTCGTGAATCCCGTTACAAGTTGAAAAAGACAATTTTTAATGGTGGCTGGACTCTGGGGACTTAGCAATTTATACCTGTATACGTTTAAGGCGAAAGACACAAGAAAAGTTTCAATGCAACAAGTTTCGGACAAAGGTTGGAGAAGATTGAATACGATGTCGTACGATGAAGTAATCTTAACGTGGTAGCGGCGAACGAACAACTGGCGGAGGTTCGAGAAAATATTCAAAGAGCTTATATGTATGTATGTGCAAATCCCGTGATGAAGTTGTATTTGAGGAATAGATGAAATATGTCTGAAAAGCTAAGCCTTCGACAATTTTATTGTAGTATAATTCATATGATTTGCAATTACATTTTGGCGAAAAGGACAATGCACTTTGTTTTAATATGAAATATAATAGAATAAAGCACACTGCGTGGTAGTTTTTTGTATGAGCTACTATGAACAGAAGATTTGACAGGAATTAGCAAAATTTTCTGTCTACCAATCACTACGATGACTTAGGAGAGATACCACCTCAACTAACAATGTCTTTCTTATAAGACTATTCCACAGGCTTATAAGAGTCATCATGGAGAGGTACACTCTAGTAATTTAATTCTGGTAGAATATGATAAGAGTCTTATGAAAGTTTTATGAGAATTAAATAGTGCACTTTCTGAGAGTTATTTTATCTTGTAGCAAGAGTTCAACTCTCCTAATGAGAGTTATACATGCCTCATATGCGACTTTCAGACTTATTATGTGAGGTTTTAGCACAAAGGGCCACTCGGCCTCCGCGCTCTGAACCCTTAGGGGTTCTACGCCCACCCTACAATCTAATCTATTATGTGAGGTTATTTTTACTCTTGTAAGAGTATTATACAGTACACTTGTTAAGCTTTCTTTATAAGTGTACCTAGAAAGAGAGATTATGATAGAACAAAAAATACACGATTTTTGTTCGGTAAGTACGGGTAAACATTAGTTCAGGACAGTTTGTATTTACTACCACTCCGTGTCATTTTCAATGACAAATTAAAAAGTTTTTGAATACAAAATTATACTGACTTTGCAGAACGTAGATTTTCCATAAATACGGGCCAAAATGTTTATGCGATTGAAATTTGATCGTTGATAATAGCCACCTGCTTTGAAAAAGTCCCTTAAAAATTATCAACTTTTAGATTATGTTGTTAAGTATGATAATTATCAAACTGTTCAATAGTAGTCTTCGCTAAAATAATTTGGGGTATAGGTATAACTCTGTTGAGCGTGTTGCTGATCACACACCTCTGCACAAATAGTTCTAGTAAATGAGACGATACTAACTCATCTGGAGGCTTGGTCCGAAATTGGACAGCCGCGGAAGTTATTTTTATTCAATAGCTTCCTTAAAATTTTGTTAAACCACATTTACACGTTAAACAAAATAATCACTTCCACTTTGCATGTGTAATAGCGTTTAGCACTCATAAACGCAAATTTATATTTTCACACAAAATTAATCCTATCAGAGGTAGCGCTAATTGATTAAGTCTCTTATAAAACTTAAACCTCATCGTGAAAAGGCGACTCTTCTTATAAGGATAACAGTCTCAATATGACACGGCGACTATTGTAAAGTCTCCCTATGAGAATTTAATGCTGCATACTAAAGTGACAATCTTCTTATGAAACTAGAACTCTCACTGTGAGTGTTATTTTCTTGGTATTGGGATAGGAATATTGGGGAATGAATTGGCCGACCAGCTGACGAGGCATGGCTTCGAACTTCACGGATCCTAAGCGGTGATTGTGTATACGCCCATCAGCATCTTAAAAGGGGAAATTCATAGCCATCAATGTAATTAGCTAGTGACAGATGGTGCGCACTGACAACATGCGCTACATCCAAGAAATAGTGGCCAAAATACGATGCGCGTTGAACTTGAAATAAGCTAGCGAAAGATAGTGCGCACTGACAACATGCGCTACATCCAAGAAATTGTGGCCAAAATACGATGCGCCTAGAACAAATGCTGTTCTGAGTAGAACCCGCTTCGATGTCGCTAGGATAGCAGCGATCACGACGGGACATTGGTCAGTGGGGGAGCGCGAGGCTAGATTAGACATTCCCCACTATCTTTACTGCCAAAGCTGTAGGAATACTTCGGAGAAGGAAACTCTGATACTAATTCATTTCCTGGGCGAATATCCGACTCTAGCAAGAGCCAGGCATCAGGATCAGGTAGTGCTTCCTTCACCAACATATCCGATATCTCTTCGAAGAGTATCGGGGAGATAATATGCTTTCTCAACTCCACGGGATGGTTTTGATGCGGCCTCCCAACGACTACCATATAGTCATGGGCATAATGACTCTTTTCACTGTGCCAGCACATAAGCTCTGACTGTATCGCTCTTTTTAAATGAATCTTTTTGTGCTAGTTGATTTTGTATCGCTCTTTTTGAACGAATCCTTTTGTGCGATACGATTTTGTATCGCTCTTTTTGAACGAATCTTTTTGTGCGAGTTGATTTCGTGTCGCTCTTTTTGAACGAATCTTTTTGTGCGATATGATTTTGTATCGCTCTTTTTGAACGAATCTTTTTGTGCGAGTTGATTTCGTGTCGCTCTTTTTGAACGAATCTTTTTGTGCGATACGATTTTGTATCGCTCTTTTTTAACGAATCTTACATAGAGAAGGGAGAAGTGGATAGGAAGAGAGAGGGCTGAGGAGCATCCAAATAGTGGGGATGGATGCTCCTCAGCCCGGATGGGGGATCTTAAGGGGAGGGGGTCAAAATGGTGTCAAAAGTGCGAAATTCCTTATACTTTAGAAGTTATGGCCACAAGTGGTAGTGGTGGTGGTGGTAGATGATAGTGGTTTTAGTTTTAGATAGGCAATGGGATGGGATGTGAGTGAATGAATGTATTGTAGTAGTACATTATATGTAATGAGAAATGAGCGTGGATTGGTTATGCGTTGGGTAGTATTTATGCGATGGGCTAGTTTGGGAATTAATTTTACAGTGAGTCATTCTTAAATTGAACGACTCGAAGGCTATGTCGTTGTGACGAATCTTTCGCTCATCCTGTTGAGTCGTTCAAAAAGAGCGACTCGTTACTGTGTTACACATCACTACTACCATAGTAATACTTCGATAACTAAGGTTATTCCTCGTACGAGGCCTGTGGCATCAGAACGGAGCATAACTAGCGCTACTTGGGTTCTGTTCTATTGAGGAGGAAACTAACACATCAACAATCAACCTACATATGTTCTTTTTATAGAAACATAAGTCTCCGTATGAAAGTCAATAATTTGACGATTGCTTTGGAGTTGACCGGTCGTTTGCGGTGTTTATAGTAACCAATATTAGGCATCATTGGTACCTATCACTAGTGAACTTATCTGACTCGATCAGCGGTGACATCGAGCGAATATATTTTGTATCGCTAGGTACATAATTGTTGAATCATTTAGGTGGCGGATCTTTTAAAATTTTCCCATTCGAAGTGTCTTTCTTTCTTCCTAAAATGCAGATTTATTTGTGGTAAATTGGTAATTCTGTAGGCTGTGGTCTTTTTGGCCAGGAAATCGAAAAAATATATAAAATAACCACGATTCTCTGAAAAAATGAAGGGCATAAGTGACATCGGGACAATTTAGCGGTGCGAAATATTGGTATGCACTATTGATACGTGAGATATGCTTACTTTTCGAGTCCCGCGTTGGGCGCTATAGGTGCAGTGAGTCCTGGTGGACTAAATATGCTCGTCGAGACCGAATTTCTTTCGGAAACCCACTATCCTTCTCCAATTATCTGCAGACGACGTGCACTGAGACGGATCGTTGGTCGTATTATTACGTTTTCGATAGTCGACCTCACCTGCTTACTAAAAAAACTGATACATTCCTATTTGAACAGGTAAACTTTATTTATTGAAGAGGCGAAACGTCCTACACTCGTAATTTGAAAAGAGGCCAATAAATTTTGAACTGAATAAAATGCTTTTCTTGTGGTAAGTTTAGCGAAAAACATGACAAAATATGTTGCACCTTAAAGGAGCTACCGTGTGTGTAGCAATATGTGTATATAGATAATTAGGGTTACCTTCCGAACCGATTTAGGCTTGTTGCACGATAACGGCAATATGGTTTCCGTTCTTCGCGCTCCTCCGGCGACCTAATGACATACCTCACCGAAAGATGGAATCGCTATATCCACCACTTTGGCGAAACTTTAGTCATTGCCTTTGACATTTAGAAAGCTGATAAAGGCTCTTCTAGCTAAGCTCCAGGCTTTTGGTTTGAGCCCAAAATTAGTTAAATGGACCGAAAGTTTCCTTCACGACCGTTTGCTTCAGGTCGTCCTTGATGGAGTTAAATCAAATTGCCACACCTCCAACGCAGGGGTCCCCCAAGGTACTGTCCTTTCACCAACGCTCTTCCTTCTATTCATCAATGATCTTCTGAGCGTGACTTCTAACTCCATCCATAGTTTTGCAGACGATAGCACCCTTGACTACACTTACTCCTTTCAACTGTGTAGCTGACTCTCGTCGAAATTCAACATCTATCAACAGAGATCGCATGTTTGTTTCACTAAATAAAGACATTTTAAAAATTATAGAATGAAGCAAAGCGAATCGATTAGTTTTTAACGCCTGAACAACTCAAAGTTGTCTACTTTCCAATAGATAGATAGATAGATATAAAAATTCGAGCTACTTTCCCAGCAGGAAGGCACTGCGACCATAAAAATCTATTGTGCCGTAGCTCATTAATCCAAAAGACCGTCCACCCTTATAATAAAGGGCAGTAAGTCTTTAGCAGGAATCAACCTGAATTCTGCAGTGCTGATAGTAGCCTGCCCGAGGAGTGATATCCTAAAACGCGCGATGGCGGGACATTCGCACAAGATGTGCTTGGTCGTTTCCACGTCTTCCAGACAAAGACGGCATTCAGTCTCGCTTGGCAGACCCATCTTGTTCAGGTGATATCTGACCAGGTGATGGCCAGATAAGTACCCCACTAGGAGTCTTAGGTGGGTTCTACTCATTTGACTGTGACTGAAGGGCATTATCAGCTCCTTTGATTGACGAAGCCCTGGAAGGTTATTCCAGTACAGTTGACGCAATCGTGCAAACCAATCTGTGATCCGCAGTTTGGCCGAGGCCAGTCCAAAGCCACAGTAAGGCTCAGGTCCATGAAAACGACTGGATGATCCTTGTCTAGCAAGTTCATCCGCAGCCTCGTTCCCCTCAATGCCCTGGTGGCCTGGCACCCAACACAAGAAGACTCGGTTTTTGGTTGCCAACAGTTAAGGGAGATTGTAACACTTTCCAATAAGCGATGTGCTTCATCTGCCACCCAACCTATTATTGTCGATGGGGTCAGCATTCCTGATTCGCCCATACTGAACATACTAGGATTTAACATCTTTAGTAAACTAAATTCTTCCGACCACATCTTCTGCGTTGCAAAAAATGCAATGAAGTGTCTGGACTTTCTGAATCGCTGTAGAAGATACTATACTTGTACAACTGTCAAATACCACTGTGAAATTCAGGAAAAAAACGAAGGTTTATCTGTCAGTGACAGTCACAGTTTATCCACAGCCCAATAGACCATCAGGTCGTAAAGCTAGTGGACCAGCCCACGGCCTATTTCGAATAAATTTGTCAGTCACATCTATTGTATTTGACATAATAGCAAATTATGCAGAACATCATTAGCAGCGAAAGAATCAAAGTTTGTCCTTACTATAACTTGGAATAAATGCCTTTTTTTTGCAATAATTCAACTATACTCACCTTCTGCTGGCATTGAAATTAATGTTCTAGCAACACATTGTATGGTTTTGAACTTAATATTCCCATCCAATATTGTATTCATAATACAAATCTAAAACAATCTAAAGAAAGTAGTCACATAACAATAGTATAGTACATGTCCCTTGAAAAGTAATCACAAGAAACACGTCCTTACAATTTGATTATGAAACAATTGGACCTTGAGATCCTGTAGAGCAATTAAGGCGAAGGCACACTTTTAGCAGGAAACGGTTTCAACTAATCCTTCAGAAGTCAGCAGGATGTTGCAAACGTTCCCGCTGAGGGCCAGGAGTTAAAAGTCGGTACGACACTAGTTTGTGTGCACACATATGCGTTCACTTCGCCTTTGTACCGAAACTGGTACGTTTAATGGTCGACCTCGGCTACAATTGCATGTCATAAATTTTATTGTCGGTTGGTTTTGTGGTCCTGTCAAAATATTTTCAAGAATCTGCATTCACATGGATTTCGGCCTTTTTATAGTCCTTCAGCTACTGCCAACAGGAATTGCTTTGTTACGATATTTAACACGTTTATGACGTGTCATAAAAGCAGATTTGAAGGACAGATCGTCATTTCGAACTTTAATGGTCTCAGGAGGTGTTTCATTTGGTCCTTGCATACAATCTTTCCTGCATAAAATATGGATATTTTAAATATTGATGATAACGTCGAAATCGGGAAAGTGGGGCATCGCGAGAATGCTTTGTTTTTGCTCGCATGACATTTTTATGTGGACTTGTTTCATGTCGAGTGTTACGATGGCATCAAGTATAATTTTATCCATTTAATTGATCAATAAATTCGCACCATATTGTTAAACAAAAAATTGAAGGGTACACAGAATATCTTCGCACAGGTTGCCGTTCGGTGGTGATTTTTAATAAAAGTTTATAGGCACATAAAGATGATATAAATTATGGATGTTGAGATATGGTTTTCCAATAAAGCAGGACGATTTTCATCTTGCAAATAAAGATATAAATATAGGCCATAATTATGAATGATAAATCGAAGCTGTACATTTTATTTTCATGTCGAGGTGATGATAAAGGGATATTAGTACGGCACTTTGTTAATAAGATTGCATTTAATAATTCTTCACGTATGGACACATTGTAATAAGGACGATTGAAAAAATATCACAGATTTTTTTCCTTATTGTGTTTTTTACGAAGAAGAGAACATAACAAAGTAAATCATGTATGAGACATGTTATTCTCTCCGTTAAGTAGGCCGTTCGTCATTTCTGTTTCATAAATCCACAATCCTGTGTTCCTCTGCTTCAAATTTGTGCAATAAACACTCCCGTAGGTACATATAAATCTATTTGTAAGGTTTCAATAGGCGACTACCAAAGGCAACGAATGAACTGTTTCCGCTTAATTCGCACGCATCATTAATAACACGTAAGGACCTGCCATAATTTCAGTTAAAATAACGCCGAGGTTCGACAACCTCTCTTCTAGCCATAAAATTCATTGAACGTGACTAGTTAAACTCAAGCTTGTTGAGCGAAATAGTCTAAAGTCTAGCATTATCGGAAACTGCCTCCTCAGTGGTTTGCTTATACGTTCCGAGTGCTATGCTGAAAATGTTTTCGAAATTGCGTTAACAGCTTTCCGAAATCATGTTTGGTGCTCATACCACAACACTTCACTTGATGCTCTCGGGAAATATTCCAGACAAAGTACTAAACATGTCCGACATCAAACTGTAGGCCTTCATCGCTGCAGTAATAAATGCCTAACAACCGACAAGATACTTGAATACTTGAATCGCTGCAAAGCCGACTCTTTGATAAATGCAGCTGAAAATCGACTAGCCAACGAGAACTAGAGGATTTACATTGTACTAGAGACTAGGCGGATGTGAATCCTTTCGTATTTTCACAAACAATAAGTAATACGAGTGGTGGAAACAATGCAACATGGACCGTTGATGTCGAGATTTCGAATCGCCGATGGGGATTATCAGAATACGTACATATGTATTACAAATTTACCATGAATGGCGTATGAAGAGCGCCACAAAATTGTCTACTTTCTTTTTCACGAAGGAACGCTGGTTTGAGTTGCAGGGATTTTTGACTGATTGTTTCAAATATAATTAAATAGACACTTTGTCCTTTGTGGTATTCTTTTCTTTCAAAATCAAAAGATGTCAGAGCAATATGTGTGGATTAACGTCAGTTGCACTCAGACCAATTTCAGACAAGATATGGGGAGATAACCCTTTCCATGCATAAACGCCAACAAGGATTGATTTATGATTATAGCGGAATCACTAGTTACGAAGGGAGTCATAATCTACAATTGCATGACATTTTGAAAAGGGTGGAAGTACATAGCTGTTACAGTTTAGATATCCACTATGTATGGAGATGGAGAACAAAATAGCAAGAGAAATTCAATAAAGTCCATTCCATAATCTACAATCGTCAATTCCCGAAGATTTGTCCTTAATTGTATGGCCGGAAGATTTTACAAAGCCGTAGAAAATGGCCTGAAAGCTTAGATAAAGCGAAATCTGAGACACAGCTTCGTGACGTAAAGTAAGTTTCTATGGCACAACTAAAGATATTCGTAGGTATAGGGCAATTAAAATAGTGCGCCATGTAAGGTTCGAACTTTAGCTAAAGTATTATGTAAATTCGGTGTTACTACTAGCACAAACTAGCAAATGCCCTTAGCGCCAGTGAGGCTTAGCGCGTCAACTATTCCATGAGTTATCACATAGGAATTTAGGTTGCCAGATCCGTGATAACATTGTATAACAAAAATAATCCTTTTCCGACAATGAACTAAATATGAGTCATGGCATGCTCTTTGCCAGGTAGACGTAGTCACAGCGATGGCATTTGGTAATATAATTATTATAAATGGCCTTCTAACAAGAGATAAGAAGATTCAACGATAATGGGCTGTCTACATAATACATGACGCGCCTGGGGGAGGAGCGGTTTCACGATTTGAGACGAGGTATGACATGGAGGAGGGAGGGGTTCTACCGAAGTGAGATGTCACGTTATTTGAATTTATGTCTCTTCAGCGCATCCAGATTTTACTTTTCGCCTGTACTAGTCTAGTCCTCCCACTATAATAATTTGTACATATCTAGAAGATTTTTCCGTTTGTTAAATTCAAAACATAATACAGTGAAATCTCTCATAAGGTGTGAGTTCCTAGGTCGCGACTGAGCGATTTCCGTTTGCGACTGTGAAAAAAAATCTATTACAACGTAGCACATTTCGTGTGTATTTTTAAAGTTAAGGTGATCACCGAATACAGGCTGCAGTTGTACTACTGTACTTCCACAAAAAGTACGCACGAATAGTGCTCCGTTACTATAGTTTTTTCACGGTCTAAACTTCGAACCAGCCCGAGCCCACAACAAAACGTTGGAGCTGGCCAACATCGACGTCCTGCAAGTCACCCAAGTCGGCAAAGCAATAGGCCCCAAGAGTAGCCCTCCTAATACTTTCCAGGCCCGGGCATTCATAGAGAAGGTGGAAAGTACTCTCCTCTACCTCCTTATCCCCACAGCTTCTACATAAGTCGTTATATGGAAGCCGAAGCCTCCTGGCGTGCTCTCCAATTGGACAATGCCCAGTGATGATTCCCACGACCGTACCAATGTGATGCCTTTTCAGCGACAATAGCTTAGCGGAAAGACTCATATCCAACCTGGGCCATATCAGCTTTGTCTTATAACAAGTGCTGCCACTTAGCCATCTCGTGGCATCTCAACATTGCAGAGAGTACGTTCTGAGTCTTCTAAGGTCCCTCTTCTAGCAAGTTCGTCAGCTCGGCAGTTGCCAACAAAACCAGTGTGACCCGGAATCCAGCACAAGATAACATCAAAGATACCACTTATCTCTATGAGAGATTCCCATTATATTAGCAACAAACAATTTGGATCCGAGATGGTTCGCTAACGAGGGATTTCACTGTACGGTACTTCTGGCTGTTCAACAAGAAATGTTCTCCACGCTGAGGATGATTTTTTCTACACCTTTTGAATTGCTTCAGAGCGCACCTAGTTGATCTATGCGGCGTTTGGTTTTCAGTTCGTGAATAATTCGGATCTTATACGGATGTAGCCTCGTGTCTTTACCGGAAATTCGTAAATGTAAGGTCGAAGTAAATATTCCACTCAAAATAGAGATTATACTCGAACAAATTTCTAAAGCTTTATAATTTTTCTGTATTTTAAGTGTTACAAGGCCCTTTTTTCAATGGCTGGTTAAATTCTTCAATCCAATGAATTTCTAGAACTCTTTAATACCAGTTTAATTGTCTCATTTGAATTTGAAAACGTAAACAGTTCTAGCTGCCAAAATCTCAGCAGCCCTATCAACTGTTTGGAACTATCGTCCAACAAATTTTTAACTGGAGGATAGGTGGCGTTTAGTTAGGAAAAACTTTACTCAATTGCCCTAACCCCTTGTGGGGCATAGCGCGTCAACTGTTCAATGTTGCCCAGTTGACGTTTCGTTGGCATAAATTGGTTTCAGAGGCAGTTGCCAGCATGCACCTCCTGCACATCCATGGCCACGATCGTCGTCGTGGACGGGATTCGAACCCGAAACGCCGGTAGTCAAACATGAGACTGATGCTTCAACACACGCTACTGGTCGCCCCCAGACATTGAGAATTGGCCCACAGACCGACCAAAGAATAAGTGGCGATATTCGGAGGTGTTTGACGATCCGTCTTTCTGAGTACTGTAGCGTCTGTCAGGCGGAGCTTTCGGTTCTTCTCAAGCGCTCTGACCTAGCTGAGAAGTAACATCGTACCTGTTATGGTTAAAGGAATATCACCGAATACACGGACATCCAAGCTCATGTTTAATTTACGCCTAGAGACATACCATTCTAGACGCACGGCTGTAAATTCCATACAATACAAGAGACGTACGTCTCTAGTCATCGCGTAGAAATTCCTCCTTTGGGAGTCAGATTCAGCGGAACTGCAGAGAACTTACCTTTTCAACGCGTAGCAAAATAATGTTGTACTCCGGTAAAGCTACTGGTAGTGGTTGTGAGTAAGGCTCCTTTTAACAAGAACCGCACGAAGCTGTCTCTTATATTGGGATCCCGTCTCCAACAGAATCATGACATGGATCATGGTTCCGGATTAAAATGAGAAACTTCACAATTATATAATGCTACGCTTCAACTGAACCCGACAATATACACACAGGCATCGCTGAGAAGATTGTGTATTATAAAGGCAACCTACGATGGAGCGAAATGGGAGGGACTGCAAGATCCGGAGTGGAGTTCGGCCGGGTGCGGGGTGCATTTTGTCACCAATCCTATTTCTCACAGTGATTGGCGACGAGTTGCATGCATCCCTATCCGGACCACACAGAGAAATTCTATGAGCCTTAACATTTTATCAGCAACATCTTGATTATGCTGTTGACATAGGAGTACTCTCCCACAAAATCATGGATCTTAACGCAATGGTATTAGATATCGAGAGGCAGGCAGGCCCGGTTGGTTATTTTGGATTAACACCAACAAGACCAAGGCTATTGACCTGCCGCGCTCTTGCGAAAAAGAAATCCAATTCGTTTAATTGCCATCAATATCAATGGACAGCTTATGGAAAAGGTGAACAACTTCGTCTACCAAGGAAGGACCGTTGCCGGAAATGTGGTACGGAGCAGGACATCGCTAGTTGTATTAACCAGGCCAAATGCGCATTCGGTATGCTGAAAAAAATCCGGCAATGCAGTTATCTCAGTATGAAGATTAAGTTGGGCTTGCTTGGCTCTCTGGTACTGCCTCTGCTGATGTATGAGAGGAGGACGTGGAAAGTTTCGGTAAGTGTTACCAGAAAGTTCGCTCGAAACCCCTACATCGCCAGTACTGGCTGATTTTGATATCTAGGTTAATAACGTGTTCTTCGTGGTATCACAACGGGCACAATTGTGGTTTATGTGTGCTGTGAGATCTTATGGCAGCCCCTTTACCTAACCTAACCTACCAGAAAGCTGCAAGTTTTCGTTAACTCGTGTCTTCGTCGAATTTTAAGAATTTTCTAGTCCGAAACAATATCAAAAGAGTTGACCCGAGTCGGTCTACGGCTCAGATGCCAATTGACGAACTGATGCGCAACGATGCGAAAATAGCAGTTGATATGTTACACTTTGTGGAAGGATGATAAGTGCATTGCTGTATTTGCTAAGAATTGGGACCCCATACCCAATGAAGGGGTGTCCCAGAAAGGCATGGCGCCGATCTGTAGCGAAACAGTGTGCGTCGCTGGGCAAGTCGTGGGGGCAGCTGTGCTCCATGGCTCAGAACCGAGTACGGGGAGTAGGAGTAGTTGATGCGCTATGCCTCACTAGAGGTTAAGGCAAAGCAGTAGTATGCTATGGCTGCGCAACCTGGACCTCAACTCAAGCTTCCGATAACATGCTAAACATATTTGAGACCGAAACGGATAGCGCATCTGAAACTGGACGACGGGGTCACTTGACCGATTCAGACCAAGGTCCGGACTGTTGCGCAACGATGATGATGGAACCTTTAGCAAAGACACACACCGCATTTGATTAGAAGAGAGCCTGAAATGAGGGTTTGTCAAATCGCTTTGTCAGACTTGCAACATATGTATGTATGTAGTTGCGTGAAACTGGTGGGTTCCGGAAACATGTATCATCGAGGTAGTCCCTGAATACGCTTAGTTTAGGCTTGCTTTTGACATGGATATGTCTTATAGCTGGGGGTCATCCTAAAAATCTGTCCGTCACACGAAATGTTTGTTTTTCTACTCGGGGGTCAGAAGAGGAAACAAGCCCATTGAAAATTTTTCTTTTCTGGTTGTGCATGTCGTTTGAGTGGAGTGGCCATTGTGCATGGCTGTTGCTTGTAGATCCGCGCGGGCGGCGCGCTTGCGGGGATCCTGTGTGTACATGTTGGGATGTTGATTTGATAGCGATAAAGGTTGACGTTGTGGACGGCAAGAAATAACATAGTGTACGGGTGAACAGGCGCTCTCTGTGCTCTCTGTCCCACGCTCTCAGACAACGCGACGCCATAATCAAAACTCCTGCATACACACCATACCATACATTCAAAACCCTAAAAATATAGAGTACGCTCCGTACTACCTAACTTGACTAGGCCCCCAGAACATGTCGCAAGAAGTCGTCTGCTCTCCTCGCTCGACATGCTCACACGCAATTTATGGTCTCTGAATGTATGCGAAATTTCGCTCAGGGCAGCGAACCTCCTCCTCTCATTCATTCATATCATTCTCATTCTCACCATTTCATTAAACAAATTGTGCACTCCCGACATGCATATGCATAGACCCAATCTGAGGCCACAATGAATGAAATTCCATTTTTACTCATTATTTAGGTCAAGGACGTCCAAGGACTTTCAATGACCTTCAATTTCCGCCAATTCCCATTCATCATTTAATAAAATAGCCCGTGTTGTACTATCTGAATCACTAGGGTCCCAGAAAAGGTACATAGCAAGTAGTCAGTTCGACTAACATTTGGACATGCGCAGACGCAATTTGAGAAAGTGTAGATAGTTCCCGCCCCCCGAAGATGAGCGAGAGCGGATGAAGTTCATTCGAGCCAAATCGGGTGATCCAGCGACTGTGTTTGTGCATTTGCAATGGCGGCGATTTGAGGTCTGACTGGTCCACAATGTGGGCCCCACCACACGTGCAATAAACATATAGAACAAAATGGCGGATTTATACTAGGCGAGTTAGAATCTCTCAAGCCCCGAAATAAAGAAATATTCGTCGCAGGATGTTATATGTGAAGCCGGCACCACATAATGCGGGATTCGCCGAGTCACGAGCAAAAGTTCGCCAATTGGCGAGCATCTTGTACGATCATTTTCATGGGATTTTCCGAGTTGCAATTGCAAGTAGTGTGGTTAGGTACAAGATGCTCGCCAATTGGCGAACTTTTGCTCGTGATTCGGCGAATTCCGCATAATGTGGTGCCGGCATTATGATGTACATTCAGAGGTCTGCAGAAAATCAAAGCCCCCCCTTCCGCAAAAATTCCGAAATTTTAAAATGGCTTGAATCTAAACAAATAAAATAGCGCGCGTTGTACTACATATCTGAATCAATAGGGTCCCAGAAAAAGTAGCAAGTAGTCAGTTCGACTAACATTTGACATGTGCAGACGCAATTTGAGAGTGTGTACATTACATAGTTCCCGCCCCCCGAAGATAGAGAGCGAGAGCCATCGCGGATGAAGTTCATTCTATCCAAATCGGGTGATCCAGCAACTGTGGTTGTGCATTTGCAATGGCGGCGATTTGAGGTCTGACTGGCCCACAATGTAGGCCCCCACTACACGTGCAATAAACATATATCATAAAACAAAATGGCGGATTCGTACTGCGCGAGTTAAAATCTCCCAAGCCCCGAAATAGAGAAATATTCGTCGCAGGATGTTATAGTTCCGGGCAGCTCATCGTGACATGATGTACATTCAGAGGTCTGCAGAAGATCAAATGCCCCCTTCTGCAAAAATTCCAAAATTTTTCTTGTGCATTCTCTTTGTGCGTGTGTTGGAATGTTTTGTTTGCTCAATTGCCCTAACCCCTTGTGGGGCATAGCGCGTCAACTGTTCCATGCGGCCCAGTTGACGTTTCGTTGGCATAAATTGGTTTCAAAGAATGCAGTTGCCAGCATGCACCTCCTGCACATCCATGGCCACGATCGTCGTCGTGGACGGGATTCGAACCCGAAACGCCGGTAGTCAAACATGAGACTGATGCCTCAACACACTGCGCTACCGGTCGCCCCTTTCTGTTTGCCGGACACAATCGCATAGAGTCGCACGCGTTACTTGAGAAACGGATTGTGTGTGCCGGACCGTGACTGTTGATTAAAGGGGCGGGATGAGGCGGATAGTGTGGGAGCGATTTTGCAATAGATACACAAACACAATACACGTCCGATTGGGAAAAGATGGTGGGAAGCGTGATTGCGATTAGCAGAAACTTACTCAGAGAAGTGTCGATAGGCTGCAGTCTGCAAACTGTACCGAACGGGTAGATGGAACAGGGTGCACGAGAGGAGGTGAATATTGCACACACGCGATGCAAACGAAAACGAAACGATCCCGCGAGAGAAAGGAGCCCGAGCGGACAGGACAAAGCAAAGCAGAATTTATGACGAGTAACTACACTGCCACCAGATCCATCGGTACATGGATATGTCTTATGCCTACCGAAAACGTGGGATGTGTTTTTTCGAATGATTTCATCCAGTATAACTACCTATATACTGGGATCTTTATAAAACTTACGTCGATATCTTCAACACAACAAGTTCCACGCAGTCGGTAGTCATAGACATATCCATGCTCCGATGTATCTGCATGCAGTGTAGATACTTTGTATTTTTTCTCATATTTCTTGACATAGAGTTGTTTTTACTAAAACGAGTTGTCGGCACAACACCTAAGTGTTTGCTCACACGGGTCGTCTCGTAATCGGCTCGTCTGCGATTCTAACTACAATTCCCAAGCAAATGTATGGAGATGCTCACACGGGTCGTCCATTGATCGGCACGCAAGTGAATCGATTTGCTTGGGAAGTGGAGTTCGAATCGCAGACGAGCCGATTACGAGGCGACCCGTGTGAGCAAACACTAAGTGTATTCAGGGACTACCACGGTGATACATGTTTTCAAATAATACTATTATTATTAACTGAAATACTATTATAAATTAAGTTTAGCGAAAAATTGACAATGATGTTTGCAACAATGTATGTAGATATGTATGTTTGCACACTCATCCACCATTATCAATTCTAAGTGCATTGTAATGACGATTGGTAATGGAAATAATTTTCCATTTATTTTAGGGCCAAGGGATAAAACTCCGTGCTGTGAATTTCTGTGAAAAGAAATACCAGAGCCATTGCACAGCATAAAGAGCATCTTCACTTTCATAATTGAAAGTACGAGTACATATGTACATATTGTATGTAGTATGCCGAAAGTTATTAATCTTCTTTTGTTATACTAGCATGGTCATTGGAGCGATCATAAGCGAAATATGTACTTAACTTCTTTTCAAACACAGAAATATCTTGGGCATAGGAGATGAAAAATACAATAAACTCAAAAACCGATTCAGCGTTTACTCTGCTCCACATAAATCCGCAACTCGCGACTAAAGGTTATTCTCGTAAAGATGCAAGAGATATCTGAATCCAGTCATGCTGCAAACTACATATCTGGATATTTTATCTTAGTCTAGTACCAGAAATCATCGTATGTACGAGTATACATAAATTCATAGAAATATTCTCTTTCCAGATTTTCCCTTTTACGTATCCGTGCCTCTATTGGCCTCAATATCTTAAGTTCGTGCATTTCAAGAAGTTGTGCCTGAAATAAGAATGTTTACAATAACTTCTTATTTATGAGATCGCTTTCAAGAAAACTGGCCAAGTGCATAAATTCTAGTCATTCTTATCATTAAAATGAATCTATAAATCGCTAATAGTAGTTCTTTATGAGTAGTCGTAGCACTTACTTGAATACATACTTTTTATTGTAATGCTACGCACTAGTCTTCGATACGTGTTGGTCAAGTGGAAACATGTAATTTTTAAAAGTGATCATTGTAGATCACTGGCATACAGCGTTGATTTCGAATGAAACACACCTAATCTAAAATAAAGTCACGAATGTTTCTCTTCCCGACCCACACATTATAAAATTTCAAGTCAATAAATTTACCAGTAAAACTCCTTTCGACGATTACGGGGAAGGACTAGTAGAAAGTGCTAAAGATTCTTTGAAAAATGCCCCGACCTTTCTGGACAAAGGTGCGCATCCATTCGGTAGGTGCATTATCCATTCGGTAGGTGCATTATCCATACGGTAGCTCGGAAAGGGACACGAAAGTTGAACCGCAGAAAATCCGTGACCGCTATAAACTGGGGTTATATAGTTGACACGACCAACCTTATATTTGAATTACGCAATAAATCCCTTCATAAAATCGTAAAAATAAGTTGTTTTGTGAAGGTACTGTTTGGCCTACCCAGAGTTCTATGTAAGCGAGGTTTCTGAGTTTCAGAGCGGTTAGAAATTAGAAATATGAGGTTGAATGGTCCTCAGCTAAAAAAAGGTACAAACTTATGTATATTTAAATACATATGTGGCGGGTATCTATGTTTCTCTGGCGGTAGCGAACTTTACAACCATTGTGGAAGCAGTGGCCGTATCTTTTTGAATATCGCGTATTTACATTGTAATGGACGGTTTGGTGGGCATCCGAAGATGCCCGTGGGGACGGAGCCTAAGGTAGGATAATAACCGTGAAGGTCGGGCCGAGCCATCTAGCGAAGAAAAAGGCCCCTCAACGAGCTAAGCAGCGGCCTATGCTTGCTGTAGCTCAGTTCGGGAGATGTGGGCGGGGCTTTCGCCGCTCGTTGCCCCTGCCCTTTACGTATTAACAAAAATTCATAGGCCTGGGGAAGACAACACAAACAAGGGAGGTAAAAATGGGGAATAAAAAAAATTAAACGATAAGGATGGAATGGTTGGCAGATGGCTCGCTTACACTCGCGCTCGTATCGGGGTCCAAGTGTAATGGGACCCTCGGCCTCTGGTTTCGTACCACCGACAGATCCTTACTCATCAGGTGCTGCCATAGATCTGCCGGTAGAAGCAGTACTACCAGACCATAATATGGTTCGTTACAGGTGGTTCATTACAACATGCTTACTTAAGGCCGAATTACACGCAGAACGGCTGACGGACGGACGTCATACGTCAATATTCAATTATTCTCATTCGCAGCCAATTTGACATGCACGATTATAAAATTGCATATAGACGTCTTTCTTATAACCATTTGTAGAAAGGAGCCGGCTAATGCATGCAAGCAAACGCTTTCAAATTTCATTGCTCTCCGCCAAGAGTTGAAGCATATACTGTATGTATAGTTTGGATATGTTCGAAGACGACCTTCGAAGATTTATTTCCTCATAAACGATAGTGAGTTTCTCATCTCTTATAATCTTGTGGGTGGTAGATGTAAGCACAAAGCTCTAAATATTGAAGAATGTTCGCCTCTTGAGGAAATAGCATACTGCGCAACATCCCTCATCTACCAACATAGTGAGCTTTTGAAAAATTTTGTTTGGTGAGTGATCAAAGGGAAAATAATTGACTGCCGTTGAATGAAATTAAAAGCTAAAATCATCCACGTCTGCCCCTGACCCCACGATAATACAAAAAAAAGGCGTTCGCCCATCTGTCGCGTCCAGCAGTCTGCATGTATTTCGGTCTTTAAGGTACTTTTTATTTTAGAGAACAATAGACTGGAAACTTTTAAAGGGGAAAAGAGGAAAAACAAAAGTAAATAAACAGAGTGGTACGAGTAAGAAGAGTTTAAACTCCGGATGTTTCTCATTTAGTCACATATTAAATACAATATGTAGGGTATAACATGGTCGTTGGGAAGAGATCCGGGCTCAAGGGTACAGCGATTCCGAGATCCAACTCCAAAGGGTTGAAATCAAGTAAAGTGTTTATTTTATACTCGTGTTCTCGTCGGTTTATTTTGCCCGCTATCTTTATATTTCGCAAAAATCGTACTGGACATTGATGCGGAAGCAAAAAAAAGTTAATTCGAAAGTTCGAAATAGAAAGATTAAATTGAAAGTTTTCATTTTGTTATGAAAAACCTGGAAACATTCGAAAATTTTGATAAAATATTGCAAACTTAAATTGGAAAGAAGTACGTACGAGGGTAAGGTGAAAAGTGCTCGGCCTGACAATGAAAGACTGTGATTTTCAAATGATTTTATTTTTCTACATAATATCCCTTGACTTCAACACACTTGGTCCAGCGCCAGCGTTTCTGCAACATCAGTATTCCTTCCCAGAAGTGAGAGACTGAAAGGCTATGAAAATATTCATCTACGGCCCTTTTAACTGCCTCAATGAATGCGAAGCGCTTCCCAGAAATAAATTTTTTCAAGTTTGGGAACAGATGGAAGTCTGAGGGTGCCAAATCAGAAGGATAGGGGGGATGGCCGAGCAAATCGTACCCCAAGTCCCCCAGTGTTCCCATCGCCAATGCACACTTGTGTACAGGTGCGTTATCCTGATGAAAGATACCTTTTTTCTTCTTCAAGCCAAGCGAATGTTGGCATCCATCTGGTCAAGAAGTTTGGAGTAATATTCGCCTATTATTGTTCTGCCTTTTTCAAGGTCCCTTTCGCATTCCAAAACACGCTGGCCATGACCTTTCCGGTAAATAATTTCAACCAATTTCGGAAGTGAAATTTGATAATAAAATAGATACCCAGTTCTTTTCATCTGAATAAAACCTCATTCCCATACAAAACGGCTGACCCGTCGGTGATCCAGGTCGCGTATTGGATCACATCTGGATCAGAGTTGAAAGCGAATTGGTTGAACGCCAACTTGTTTCTTGGCAATTTGGCTTATATATTTGTATATGAAGACCCCAATTCGCCCCCACGCGGCGAATTATCTGTATAGTGCCTAGTTGAATTCGCTCGTCATTCGATCCAGGCCATTCGACTCAGAGATCAACTCATTCCGGTTGTCTCGAACGGGGCTAAAGTAATAAATGGAAACGAGGTCTGAATATACCGGTATTTGCATTTTTGTATGTACTATATTTGCAAAAGTCATATTCCTATTTTAAGTTTTAATAGAAATGTCATTTACGGGTAGAAATCGGTGACTTGAGACTCAAAAGCACTCAGCCCGCTTGTGTGTGACCCGCAGCCATTATATCAATTGCTTCTTGCACGATTCCCATGGCTTGCTTTAGGCGAAATGTAAACAAAACTTTAAAAAGCGATATGAAATAGTTTAAGATTGAACCTCACCGAAATGATAAAAAAGAAATGTATTAAAAATGAAGCTGGAGAAGAGATCATTCCAATGAATGGCCTCTGGCACATTCAACTTTTTGGCACTCGTGTGCTTACAATTCAAGATTGTCCGTGTATCGTCTGAATGGATTTTTTTTTCTGCCTTGTTGGCTGTTAACAAGTTCGGACCCCTGCTAATACAATTTGTTATACGATGGGCATTCCTAAACGTAACAGCAACAACAAGCGAAAAAAATCTAAAACTTTAAATATAATTTTTGTGTGGGTCCATTGATGATGAATTATTGTTATTGCAATTTTTGATATAATATCCACTTAAGAGTGCTGCGTAGCATTTTCAGAAAACTTGAGGCCACTTGGCAATATTTTTAATTAAAACATTCTTTTGTCTGTTGGGAGATATTTGGTAGTAGATTCAGTTGTAGGTGGTTGCAGGAAAGTTGAAGGTGGTGATGTTTCGTAACGAAATCGTTGCGTCAGAGTGCTATTCAAGATTGATTTCGGTTTAATAAATTTCAAGTAGGGCATTATAGTTGGAGGGATAGGGACATTTGACTCAATGGAACGACATAACTATGCCTTATGAGGGGCTTCTATCTAATAATCACACAACTAAAACAAGAAGCAAGTTGTTATGATGCCGTGTTTCCACAAAAATATTAAATCCAAAAACATACATAAATCACGTTTAAAAAAATGCATTCTCCGAAATTAGTTTGCGGATATGCTAACGAAACGTGAACTGGGCTACATGGAACAGTTGACCCACTCTGTCCCACAAGGGGTTAGAGCAATTGTGTATACAACAGCACATAGACATACCGTACCAGCCCAGCATACCAAGCGGACCGCCAGTGAATTACCAGCGAGTCACTTTGGCGAGCAAAACCTTCGCTAGCGAATTCACTAACGACTCGCCGGTAATACCGTTGTCGTTCGAAATTGACATTCGAGGCGAATGTTCTTTTTCGAATCACCAGCGAGTCACCCTGAGCGAATATATAACCAGTCTATATAAAATATTCGCTGAAGCGAAGGTTTCTCGACTCGTCAGTGATCCGGGAAAAAAGGGTCGCCGCGAAAGTAAATTTCGAACGATAGAGTTATTACCTGCGAGTCTTTGGTGAAGGTTTTCTTCGCCAAAGTGACTCGCTGGATATTTACTGGGGGGGTATAATTAATATATAATATTGTACTTATACCTACGATAAACTGAATCAATAATTTGATTATGAATTCTTCCACACTTAATCACTTCACTGCTTTTTATTTCACCGTTTAATTTAAACTCTTTGAATGCAGAATTGCAAGTGTTTCCTTAGCTAGCGCGGAACCGAAACATTTCCCGCTATGAGCGAGTAAAACATTCACTTTCAGCGAAGGTTTTCGATACATAGTGTCGTTTGTTTTGCCGTTTCAAAAAATCCTCGCATACCTTCGCTCTTAGTGAGATCCAAGCGAAGAATTTTTATTAAAAAGAACATAAAACATACGCATATTGAAAACCTTCGCTTGTATTCACTTTGGTGGCTCTATAGCGAGTCGTATACCCTCGCTTTAATGAAAATCTTGCGTTGGTTCGCTTTTCTTCGCCATAAGTGAATAAAAAAGATTCGCTATTATTCGCTTTTTGGTGAAGGTTCGCTTGGTGGTATGCTGGGAGGGAGCGAAACATGCCCAGCTTGGTCTTAATAATTGATATAACTGCATTGCCGGAATTTTGTCAGCATGCCCAATGCGCATTTAGCCTGGTTGATATGGCGAACGATGTCCTGCTCCGTTCCACCATTTTCAGCAACACTGCAGATGTAGATAAATTGCTCCATTGTCCATTGATGCTGATGGCAATAGGACGAGTTGGATTTCTACTTTTTCGCAAAGGCTCGGTCTAAAACCTTTGTGTTAAGCTCAACCGCGCTCGCCTCCCTCTCGACATCTGATGTCATTGGGTTTAGATCCATGATTTTGTGGAAGGAGTAGGCATATGTCGTTAGCGTAGTGAATATGTTGCAGATCAGATGTTAAGCTCCATTGAATTCATCTTTGTGGCCCGGATAGGGCTGCATTTTATGCTGAACGCGACATTTCGCGCCCTCGTAGCTTGCCTTAATAATAGCCACAATCATCTCAAGAATGTCACACATGGATGACACCACATACGGCGTTTAAATTGTTGATTCTTGCGGTTTTTTCTTTTTCTGAGGTCAGTAGAGAGTTTCATACTTTCTTTAATCATACATACTGCGCTGGACTTCGCGAGCTTTCTGACGGTAAAGAAGCTCTACGCTACTTCGATTATTGTCTGTCGCTGTAGCTAATCGTGCCTTCAACTGCTTCATTTCAACAATCCATTGCCATGATTTTTCAGGCATCCAAGGCTTTAGCTGGCAATTCGTGTTAGTGCTAAGGATGGTATCTGCGCTGTCAATGTTCACATTTTTGATGACATCCTAGTGTTCATTCAAATCCTGGGTGGCTACTTATCAGCTGCTTTCTGCGCAAGATGATAAGACAGCCGGATTTTTAAGTCGGGCGGTGTTGAATTTGCGGCGCCTGAATATCTCCTTTCGACTGTAATTCGCAGTCGAATATTAGCGGTCATAAGATAATGGTTTCTTCCTATCCCAATATCGACGCTCCTCTTATTTTGCACGTCCAGAAGGCAACTTTTGAGTCTTTTTCTAGTGCAAAGTGGTAAATCTGATTTTCCATTCTGTGCCAATCAACACAGAACCATCTAATTTTCGGGCAGTCCTTATGCTTAACGCAATGCAATGCTGAGACGGTGGAAGCTGCAGAACTCAACAAATCTTTCACTGTTGTCGTTTCGATCTCCAAGACCGTGTTTCCACAGCACATCCCTAAAACCATTATTTTTAGCATCCACTTTTGCATTCAAATCTTTCAACCGTTAGAATGACACCTTTGGGTTTTCTGCTTTGGATGACGTTAAGTTGTTCGTAAAAGAAATCTTTCGCCACTATATTGTCGGGTTTAGTTGGAGCGTAGCATTGTATAATTGTGATGTTTTTCATTTTGGTTCGAAACCTGGCGCTCATTGTTATGTCAGAGACCGGATCTCAGGACAAGACACAGCTTTATGTGACTCTAGCTGAAAGGAGCTCTACACCTGACTCACGACCACTAATTGCAGCTTTACCGGAGTCCATCATTACAGTGCTACGCGTTAGAGAGATGAATTCGTCTTTTCTACCATATTATCTCATTAACTCCCAAAATGTTTAATTTATACCGCTGAAATTCTCTCTCTAATTGAAGAAATCGTGCGATCTGTCCCCCTTCTGATCTATTGTCCAGGAGAATACGTACATTCCAGAAACCATGATTTCGGATGATATAAGTTGCTGGCATACACATCCTGTCCACTTGGTCCCCTTCTGCGACATGCCGGGAAAGGCCGTGGCATTATTTTCATGCCGCACACCACAGGGGTAGGCAACCGGTAGCGCAGTGTGTTGAGGCATCAGTCTCATGTTTGACTACCGGCGTTTCGGGTTCGAATCCCGTCCACAACGACGTTCGTGGCCATGGATGTGTAGGAGGTGCATGCTGGCAACTGCATTCTCCGAAACCAGTTTATGACGTCGAAACGTCAACTGGGCCACATGGAACAGTTGACGCGCTAAGCCCCACAAGGGGTTAGGGTAATTGAGAGAGAAACAGGGGTGTAGAAGTACCTACCATACACATATTAATTTTGAAAAACACCATTAACACGAATATAAAATTGCAACGTCAACTCCAGGTCTACCTATGCCTAGGATTTCCCCTATAAAAATAAGTTGAATCGGTTGAAAATCAAAGTGTCCCTGGTATGAAAATATTCGAGAAAAAATTAAAGTTTATTTTGACCTCTGTACACATCCGGACTCCTATTAATGGAGAAGAGCATATATTCTGGGGACTTTCCCAATTATTTTTTTCCTTCCTGTTTTTCGTTAGATGAATAGACAAACAAAACCGAAATATTCTAGGAAAACACGAAATAATGAACTTTAACCCCTCCTTCTACATTTCCGACCACTTCTTGACGGGGTCTTTGAAGAATGGATTCAGAGTACTGTCTTCATCAATTTCGCAAAATTTTCGAAACTACACGATTTTATTTTTGTATTTTTTCTTCGATGCCTACACTTAAAAACCCTAAAAGTAGAGCAGTTTGGTGAACCTTGTATGGAGAGTACCCTTGGTTTTCAACCGATTTTAGAGAAGAGTGTACTAAGTTCCTAGGCAGTCTACCTAAATTTGATCTGCCGACTTTTATTAGATGGCTATTGATAGTTTTGCAAAAATAATATGTGAAAGGGAGGTAGGCATTCCTTTAATCACCAGCTACAATCTGTTCTGTAGGATATACTGGCACTGAAGTACCATTTGTCCTAACCCCTAGCGGGACATAAACGCGCCAACTAGTGTTTTCCTTAGTATATAACGAACGTTGCGAACGATGCGTGTCGCTAGCATACACCTCCTGCCCTCAGCCGCAATTTGCGACAACTCGGGAATGACAGTCGTTTATTATTACGCCTCACACCACAGGGGGAAGACCGCACAAACATCTAAGGCCACGGCGGGCTCGAACCCGCAAAGCCGGTAAGACATCAGACTGACGAATCAACTCACTAAGAAACCGGGCTCTACCTTGAAATACTCGTACATATTAAGAATTCCAATTGCATTAATTATTAAGGTAGTGTAACATGTTGTTTCGAATATATACTAGGGCTACAAATTTATAATTAAATAACATTTTTCAGTAAACATTTTTTCCTTAGTAGTTCTATCAAGTTTATTATTAACGATAAATAAATTTACACCCATACAACGTAAGCAATGATAAATGATCAAAACCGGCATGCATAAAAATTGATTCAATAAAACATCATAACAAGTAATTGCACGTCAAATTCTTTTATTATAGTTATCAATATTTTTTGCCAAATCATCTTAAATTATGTCTTTTTATTAGGATGGATCGAGATACATACCAAACATCGTGGGCAGACCTTCACAGGTTATCATTAAATTCACCAAAAACTCAGTGGACTCCGATCCGAAGACCTCCTTTTTGACAGATTTAGAGCAGCGGATTATTATGCCGCCGCGCTGTCGAAAAGTGAATTGTAGAAAACTCCACAATGAATTCGTGAATCGTGCGTATGATGGATGCAGCATTTGAGTCGTTTCAGTTCAAAAGAGGACTTTCACTTTTTATATTGGTACACGGTAGAGATGAGTTCGAAGCACGGTACATACAAGAGGGAATTAATGGTGATCTACTCACGTAATACCCTACTCGAAGTTGTAAGCGCTCTGGTTTAAGAAATGATAATACCAAAACCAAACCAGTGCATGCAGGGTCGTATAAAAAGTGTACCATCGAAACAACGCTGGGTAAGATTCAACTTTAGATATAACATAATTGCTTAAATTTTTATGATGGACTCAACCATACGGATTGAACATTTGAAAACATCGACCGGAAAGTTGCATGCATTTTGCACAAGTAGCTTGAACTTCTGGTTTTAAATTACCCACAGTGACGATAGTAATAATATTCGTACCATTCCTACTACGGCCACCACATATAGTAGTCATACATATAAGTGGATGTTCACACTGCGTGCGATGCCGAGCCGAGCCGGGTCGAGCGATGCAATGCGATTGCAAGCTTTTAAAGCAAGAAAATGGAAAGTCTTCAATTTTAAATGGAATCACGCTTTGAGTGTACACACTGCGCGCGATGCAATGATGAGCCGAGCGATGGCCCGATGTTTTCACAAACTTCTTTGCTTTTTCGTGCGAGCACCGGCTGCTGATTTTTGGCGATGGAATTTAATGGGCTTTGCGATGGAGTTTATGGGCTTTGCGATGCTTTGCGATGTGAAGCTTTTTGAAGCCAGTATGGTGCAAGTACGAGCTGTAAAGTAGTATTTGATGTAAGATCACACTGAAAAAAATGCATGTATGTCTGCTTTTATACCCTAGACTTTTAGGCGCGGCGGTGTGGCAGTGTATACATGGAAATTATGAGGGTCATCTTCTGATTCGATTCAGCCATATCTGTCTGTCTGTCTGTCCGTTTGCACGATAACTTTCGATAGAATGAAGTTAGAAACTTGAAACTTTGGTCAAATGTTTGTAGCATGATCTTGTTGGTTGGTATTGAAAATGGGCATGATCCGACCGAAGGAACCCCTACAGATGAAATTTCAAAATGAGCGATAACTTTCGATACAATGATGCTAGCGACTTGCAAAATGCGACAAATATTTATAGTGTGGGTTGGTTAGTTGATTTTGGGAATGGGCAAGATCCTATTGAATGAACGGCAACCTTTACTGTAAACGTTAGTTCAAATGTAAATATCCAAAATTCGAATGGATGAACGATGAAACTTTTCATTGGATCCATGCCCACAGCTCAAACTGACCATATGGAAAATTCACTTTTAATGCATATGGCCGTTGCCAGTTGGAAGTTTTGGTATCACAACTAGGTCTGTACAAGTCTAGGGTATATACGCTTTGGATTCCGGTTTTGATTCAGTATGGCTCAAATGAAAGGTTATTATCACCGTAATAAGGTCGCGTTTAGAAGGCGTGGTTTCACAAGCGGTTTGAATTCAAATGCAATCTCGCCGCTCCACAAACCGCGGCGGTGGCCGCAACGGCGAGTCGAGCGGTTTATACATTCATCGTCCTAAAGCCGCCGCGGCTGCCGATTTTTGCGTTTATACACAGCGGTGCGCCGCTGCTCAATCCGCTTGTGAAACCTGTCGTCTGAGGTCGCGGAAGAGATGATGAAATTCACCAACACTGGGCCTTTCTTCATTATTGGGATGCACCCAATGGCAACGCCGTTCCATTTTTAGAGCACTGTTTTGAAATAAATTTACTGGGTCAAGCATACAAACGACATGATGTCGAACAGATTCTATTCCTTGAACTAAATTGGTCTCTACTCTCCATCATTGCGTGCAGTGAACATCCCGGATCATCTTTGCATCGCAAGCCATCGCTCGGATCATCTTTGCATCGCAAGCCATCGTTCGGCTCGGCATCGCACGGCGTGCAATGTGAACACCCACCTCATCGCATCGCTCGACCCGGCTCGGCTCGGCTCGGCATCGCACGCAGTGTGAACATCCACTAAAGGTACCAACATGGCCCTCCAGTAAAACTACATTGGAGTGTTTGCCGGTATCCCATTGATATTTTTTTTCGCGAAGTTGCGTTTTAACCAGACGAATTAAAAGTTCTGAAGTAAACAACAGCATTAAAGCGAGCCGCCCGATGTTATGCTTAATAAGATTTGATTTACAAGAAGAGCTGTGTTTTGTTTTTCAAAGACCCTATGTGGATGTTCACACTGCGTGCGATGCCGAGCCGAGCCGGGTCGAGCGATGCAATGCGATTGCAAGCTTTTAAAGCAAGAAAATGAAAAGTCTTCAATTTTAAATGGAATCACGCTTTGAGTGTACACACTGCGCGCGATGCAATGATGAGCCGAGCGATGGCCCGATGTTTTCACAAACTTCTTTGCTTTTTCGTGCGAGTACCGGCTGCTGATTTTTGGCGATGGAATTTAATGGGCTTTGCGATGGAGTTTATGGGCCTTGCGATGCTTTGCGATGTGAAGCTTTTTGAAGCCAGTATGGTGCAAGTACGAGCTGTAAAGTAGAATTTGATGTAAGATCACACTGAAAAAAATGCATGTATGTCTGCTTTTATACCCTAGACTTTTAGGCGCGGCGGTGTGGCAGTGTATACATGGAAATTATGAGGGTCATCTTCTGATTCGATTCAGCCATATCTGTCTGTCTGTCTGTCCGTTTGCACGATAACTTTCGATAGAATGAAGTTAGAAACTTGAAATTTTGGTCAAATGTTTGTAGCATGATCTTGTTGGTTGGTATTGAAAATGGGCAAGATCCGACCGAAGGAACCCCTACAGATGAAATTTCAAAATGAGCGATAACTTTCGATACAATGATGCTAGCGACTTGCAAAATGCGACAAATATTTATAGTGTGGGTTGGTTAGTTGATTTTGAGAATGGGCATGACCCTATTGAATGAACGGCAACCTTCGCTATAAACGTTAGTTCAAATGTAAATATCCAAAATTCGAATGGATGAACGATGAAACTTTTCATTGGATCCCCGCCCACAGCTCAAACTGACCATATGAAAAATTCACTTTTAATTAGTGATGGGCATATTGACTCTTTCTACTGTGCCAGCACATACACTCTAACTCTTTCCACTGAGTCGTTCAAAAAGAGTCGTTCAAAAAGAGTCGAACAAATCCATAGACGTGGGGAACATATTCAATAAAACCCGTAATTATGTGAAATGCATGTATTGTATATTAAAATACATCAACTTATTTCTAGTTTTTTATAACTAAAGTGTATATGGAAATAACGTTAAATAAAACTTATAGCTAAAGATTGGAATTCAAAAATATAATCTGTCAAACTTTATTTGATGTTATTCTGTTCCTTCTCTCCGAAATAATCTGTCCTGATTTCGAGAAAATCCTTTCACACGGCACCGATGTAGCCATGACACATAATCGTTTCTTCATAATTTTAAAAAGGCGTGGATAAAGCAATTTCCGCTCTTTTCACCACAACAATGGATCGCTGCTTCATTTGACATATGACTCCTGCAAATATTTGTCTAATTCTGCAATCCCGACAGTAATGGGGTTAGACACGGATGTGATTTTCGACATTCCTTCGTCAAAATCGCCCCAAATTTCCATTGCAGATAACTCCTCACAGAAATTTTCGGATGCGGATGTATGACTGATTTGAGAGGAAATATTTATACAACTAGCTTGTTGTGAAATTCCCAGGTTCGAACAAGGAAGCGTAGGTGACAAATAACCGAAGTTATAGAAATTAATGCTATATATTATTATTAACTTGCTTGTAGAAAATTTCCATACTCATGTAATAAACGATATTGTAGACAATAGTTAAGTTATACCAAGTTCCAAATCAATCGTTTAATATATAACGATATTAAATGTTTTGTAGTTAAATACAAGCATTTCGCCCCTCTCTGCGTCTTAGTTACAGCAAATTGAAAAAAATGCCAGAAGTGGAAAGTATTCATTATCTTTTTTGAAAAGACTCCTTACAAGCCTTATAGGCGAAAAAAAAACAAATCAAAATTCATATGTGCATATGCAGCCACTAACCTTTACTTCCTCAATCATGAACAACAACAACATGAACATCTCCAGCGGCTGGGCTGACATTTCTGAACTAGACTGTTGCTTTCTCAAAATTTTTCATAATGTTTTCATTTTCATAAAGCCTGTGGATATGCACAGAAGAGAGAGATAAGGAAGGATAATCACAATCTATGTACACTAAATTCCCTGAAGAAATTCCACCTCATTCCGTCTGCCAAACGCACATTCCCCAATTCCATCTCATTTCCCCGGAACACCCGCCCGATCCATATAGCAGAAGAACCAGGCCAAAATAATGCTGCCAAAAAATTGCTTCGTTTCTCTCTAGCAATTTCATTTCCTTATTTCTCTCTCTTCTCTGGCTGAAAAAGTCTCAAATCAAATGAATGTGTTGATTGGAATATGTGCTTATGAGTGAAATATCTGGGTCTATTCTGTACTGAATTACCCAAATAATCAATGTGTTTTTCACTCAAGACACAGCCCAGTATGGCTCGAAGTACCGAGCGAGTGAAATACAGAAGTGTTAGCGTGTGCTGTGTGCTGAGTGTGCTGTTTTAAAACAGCACAAATTGTGCTAAAAACTCAAACTCACATTTAAGAAACTTCTCATTGCGTCCACAGTATACAGAGGAAATTGTCTGGTTGTTTGTTGGTTTGGTATCGTTTTCATCTCAAGTTGAACTTGAGGTGATGATGATGATATGATACAAGACGACTACTTTGTTTTAGAATGTTGGGTTTGTTTTCTGTATGTATTTGGGGAAAATTGGATGTGCGGTGCGACGTAAGCATATGATTTTTGATTTGCTTGCAGTCAGCATGGGTTGTGGTTTGTATATTTATAAGTATATACACAATGCGTGCATTGCATACTGCATAGAGACGATTATGAATGGATGGGAATATTTAGATGGGTGGGATTGGTTTGGTAGATAGATAATGATGGTTTTAGTTTCAGATAGATATTAGGATGGGAGGTGAATGAATATGAATGTAATACATACATACATATATGTTATCAGAAATTTTGAATGAGCGTTGAGTCTCCATGCGTTACGTAATATTTAAATTAATTTGAGTATTCGTTTTACAGTGTGTCAATCTTAAATTGAACGGCTCGGAGGCTATGTCGTTGTGCCGAATCTTTCGCTCATTCTGTTGAGGCGATCAAAAAGAGCGACTCGTTACTGTGTTACCCATCACTACTTTTAATGCAATGGCCGTTGCCAGTTGGAAGTTTTGGTATCACAACTGGGTCTGTACAAGTCTAGGGTATATACGCTTCGGACTCCGGTTTTGATTCAGTATGGCTCAAAGTAAAGGTTATTACCACCGTAATAAGGTCGCGTTTAGAAGGCGTGGTATCACAAGCGGTTTGAGCAGCGGACACCGCTGCGTATAAAGACATAGAGCAGAAGCGGCGGTTTACATATTTAGTGCCGGTGCACATGGACGTCCACATGGAAAAAAAAAATGACACCCGACGCTGCGTCACTTTCAATCGGTTAGGAAGAAATACATTACGGGCAATGAAGCGATGCACATGGCCGCAGATAGCTATCCGATAGCTATCGGCGGCATTTTGCCGCCGCGATAGCTATCTGGGATGACGCTGGTTTCTGCTCCTATCTGCGTCATTTCACGCGTCCGCATATCAATTTTTAATAAGCCGGCCCACATACATTCGAACCCGGAACACGGACACGGTCACAATGTTTGATTTGTATGATGTTTCTTAAACCATTCGCTTGAGGATCACTTTTAAGTGCCAATTAATTAATTGTTAATCGTTGATCGTGACTACTACCATTGACAAATAATTTTGAGAAAAAAAAATGGTGGGGAGGGAGCTCTCAGCTCGGACGGGGGGTGAAAATGGTGTTAAAAATGCGATATTCCTTATATTTTAGAAGTTATGGCCAAAAAACAGTTTATTTAAAACTAAAAATAACATAAATTGTAAATTCAGGTTCGCTATTATGTGGCCCGGCTTATATAATACAGAGTGGCGCTGTGTCCTATCGCATC
Organism: Chloromyia formosa; assembly: GCA_964017055.1. Taxonomy (NCBI): domain Eukaryota; kingdom Metazoa; phylum Arthropoda; class Insecta; order Diptera; family Stratiomyidae; genus Chloromyia; species Chloromyia formosa. The sequence goes on along the minus strand of OZ024815.1, from coordinate 25,029,925 downwards.
ATGTGAATTGAAATGCAGATAGGTATCAAAGAGGGAGGAGCTTAAGTGACGAGGCGTCCGGTGTCATTTGGACGTCCATGTGTACCGGCTCTTACACTGAATTCAAATGCAATCTCGCCGCTCCACAAACCGCGGCGGTGGCCGCAACGGCGAGTCAAGCGGTTTATACATTCATCGTCCTAAAGCCGATTTTTGCGTTTATACACAGCGGTGCGCCGCTGCTCGATCCGCTTGTGAAACCTCTCGTCTGAGGTCGCGGAAGAGATGATGAAATTCACCAACACTGGGCCTTTCTTCATTAATGGGATGCACCCAATGGCGACGCCCTTCCATTTTTAGAGCACTGTTTTGAAACAGAAATAAATTTACTGGGTGAAGCACAAACGACATGATGTCGAACAGATTCTATTCCTTGACCTAAATTGGTCTCTACTCTCCATCATTGCGTGCAGTGAACATCCCGGATCATCTTTGCATCGCAAGCCATCGCTCGGATCATCTTTGCATCGCAAGCCATCGTTCGGCTCGGCATCGCACGGCGTGCAATGTGAACACCCACCACATCGCATCGCTCGACCCGGCTCGGCTCGGCTCGGCATCGCACGCAGTGTGAACGTCCACTATGTGGATGTTCACACTGCGTGCGATGCCGAGCCGAGCCGGGTCGAGCGATGCAATGCGATTGCAAGCTTTTAAAGCAAGAAAATGGAAAGTCTTCAATTTTAAATGGAATCACGCTTTGAGTGTACACACTGCGCGCGATGCAATGATGAGCCGAGCGATGGCCCGATGTTTTCACAAACTTCTTTGCTTTTTCGTGCGAGTACCGGCTGGTGATTTTTGGCGATGGAATTTAATGGGCTTTGCGATGGAGTTTATGGGCCTTGCGATGCTTTGCGATGTGAAGCTTTTTGAAGCCAGTATGGTGCAAGTACGAGCTGTAAAGTAGTATTTGATGTAAGATCACACTGAAAAAATGCATGTATGTCTGCTTTTATACCCTAGACTTTTAGGCGCGGCGGTGTGGCAGTGTATACATGGAAATTATGAGGGTCATCTTCTGATTCGATTCAGCCATATCTGTCTGTCTGTCTGTCCGTTTGCACGATAACTTTCGATAGAATGAAGTTAGAAACTTGAAATTTTGGTCAAATGTTTGTAGAATGGTCTTGTTGGTTGGTATTGAAAATGGGCAAGATCCAACCGAAGGAACCCCTACAGATGAAATTTCAAAATGAGCGATAACTTTCGATACAATGATGCTAGCGACTTGCAAAATGCGACAAATATTTATAGTGTGGGTTGGTTAGTTGATTTTGGGAATGGGCAAGATCCTATTGAATGAACGGCAACCTTTACTGTAAACGTTAGTTCAAATGTAAATATCCAAAATTCGAATGGATGAACGATGAAACTTTTCATTGGATCCATGCCCACAGCTCAAACTGACCATATGGAAAATTCACTTTTAATGCATATGGCCGTTGCCAGTTGGAAGTTTTGGTATCACAACTAGGTCTGTACAAGTCTAGGGTATATACGCTTTGGATTCCGGTTTTGATTCAGTATGGCTCAAATGAAAGGTTATTATCACCGTAATAAGGTCGCGTTTAGAAGGCGTGGTTTCACAAACGGTTTGAATTCAAATGCAATCTCGCCGCTCCACAAACCGCGGCGGTGGCCGCAACGGCGAGTCGAGCGGTTTATACATTCATCGTCCTAAAGCCGCCGCGGCTGCCGATTTTTGCGTTTATACACAGCGGTGCGCCGCTGCTCAATCCGCTTGTGAAACCTCTCGTCTGAGGTCGCGGAAGAGATGATGAAATTCACCAACACTGGGCCTTTCTTCATTAATGGGATGCACCCAATGGCGACGCCGTTCCATTTTTAGAGCACTGTTTTGAAATAAATTTACTGGGTCAAGCATACAAACGACATGATGTCGAACAGATTCTATTCCTTGAACTAAATTGGTCTCTACTCTCCATCATTGCGTGCAGTGAACATCCCGGATCATCTTTGCATCGCAAGCCATCGCTCGGATCATCTTTGCATCGCAAGCCATCGTTCGGCTCGGCATCGCACGGCGTGCAATGTGAACACCCACCTCATCGCATCGCTCGACCCGGCTCGGCTCGGCTCGGCATCGCACGCAGTGTGAACATCCACTATGCCGTTCGAGTTGATTGAAGGACTTCTTCGAACTCATGTTTTGGTACAAGAATCGGAAATGCTGCCTACAGACATTAGCTGAAATTAGCAAACCTTGTATGTTCGACTGTACTCGGAAGTAATTTATTGATTTTGAAAATTAATCTAGATTATGAAAAGCAAACTGAATGATATAAGTTCATATCCGGTGTACAACCTACGAAGAAACACAAAGTAAACAACCGTAGAGGCGGAGGACCATGTAGTAGTGTCGAGTAGAGACAACCAAATTGAGTCTAAAGTTTGTCGATCTTATCTTTGTACACGGATTTAGCAAATCTACAAAAAAGAGCGGTTATAGCGATTTTTAATACAGTACTTATTTACTTTATTGAAATATTGTTCACGGACATTATGTGTTGCAAATTACATTAAACAAATTACTACTGCGTTGTCGGATAGCATGATTTCTTCGAACTGATTTGCAAAGTTAAACGGAGTTACAAGTCCCTCTCCCAGTAACGATCGCAAAGCATGTCCATTCATAGTCATACCGGCATTACCAATTTAGCCGTTTTCCGGCTAAATTTAGCTGGAAATAATATCTTACACGGCAAAAAAAAATAAAAACCGGCCAGCCGAATTTGATCAATAAGGCTCGATCAAAGATTAAGGCGAAGCAGGCGTCTAGGGCGCCGACTCTAAAAAGGCGCCGACTCTAAGAAAGCCGGGTTTTTGCGTGAATTTTGTCAATTTAGGGCTAAATATAAATCCATTTAGTTATAAATATTTCGCGATTCATCTGATTGAATATGATATCATTCTCACAGTTCAAATTGAAATTGATACGCGTGAATGATTCATTTCGAATCTTGGGCTCCATTAGCCGGCCATACACACACGTTCTATCATTTGCAAACGTGTGGCACCTGAATCGCCCAATGATACGCCGCGTTTCTTTCCCCTGGAAAATCGCGGCACGTGGAAACGGGGGATGATACGCCCAATGATACGCCAAATGATCTTTCCCCTGGAAAATCGTGGCACCTTGAAACGGGAGATGATAGAAGGAGTAGTGAAATTAGGTAACTTTGTTCGACCAGATGATTTATACCGTGATAATACCATCAACAATTTGTATGAAGACGGTGTCGAGTTGGGTGGCGTGCAGTCGTGTTGTGATTCGGTAGATGATTTCGGTTGTTCGCCACGACTGAATTTTTATGGGTTAATCTATGGTGGTGGTGGTAGTAGTAGCTTGCATCATAAAATATGAGAAGGATGGGTCCACGTTGATATTTTGGTCCTGCTGCAGGTGTGCGTCAGAATAAAAGGATTTGTTTAGCGATGACGAGAGACATATAGGCAAGATGGGTGTTGTATGACTGGGGGTGTTGAGACGAATACGTTAAACTGCCATTGAAGGCATTTTGAGTCCTTTGGTAGCGAAAAAGTACATGCTTTGCAAGGAAAGCCCGATCAGAATACCAAATATACATATGCTCAACAATTTTGTACAACTTTTTGAACGCAAATTCTTTACGAAATTTTTCATTCGAAGCGAATACGCGAATAATTTGTAAAATTTGGAGGTTCGTTTTCGAGTTACATGGTACCATTTTCATCGTTTCGATTCGAATCGAATTACGGGCCCAATCATGTAAGATATGGGATGCTGATACTTTAACAGCTGGAACAGCTTACGTTTGCACATTCAAATGAGACAATTAAACTGGTGATGAAAGAGGATCTGAAACGAACTCAGCTGCAAATTAATGCTGAGGGATGGTAGGTACGCAGAATAGAATAGAACAGGCGGCAGAATTCAGCCAAGATTGATTTTTTACTGCATTAGCTGATTTTCATAGTACAAATCATTTTCATATTTTAAGCGTTGCATACGCTAGGGTTTAATTTAGTTCTCCGGATAGCTAACAAGCAGTTTAACCTGACATTGAGAAAATTGAACATAATAGCTGCGCTTTTTTCGTACAGAGCAGAGTAGAGCAGGTTAAGTGGCAAAAAAAACGATCGATAGCAAATTGGGGTTGCGAACACGTAAACGGGGCATGTCTTCGGTGGTAGTGCTTTGATTTAATTAGAATTCAAATGTCAACTCAAATTTCAAGAAAAAATTTAAATCCTTAGTACATATTCAATCGGACAAAACTATTTTGTAGGTTTACTATTCCGAATAATTTCATAAAACGAACATTGTATCAGTAGGAAATATACTTTATGTGCTTCCGAAACTGTAAACTCTTCGAAAACTTCGACACCTGCGCCCGCCGCTTGAATTTCAAAACGCAGACTACTTAATGGAGCAGCACGTCAGTGCAAGAATACTGACGTTTTATCTAGAGCAGCTCAGATCAAATTTTTAGTGTAATTGTGTGGTCTTAACCTGCTGTGCTCTATTCGGCTCTTTGAAAAAAAAAACACGCCTATCATCTTGTTTCTATCTTACACTGTTCTGTTAACGTACTGTCAACTGTCACTGATACTGTTCTATCAATGCATAGCTAATGTATGTACAGGGTGGCACAAAACTACCGTTATGGTTCAAATGCTTAATAACTTATTAATTTAATTTATATTTTTTATTTTTATTTCAGAATTTTGTGAAGAAAACTTCGAGAATTTGAAATGGAACAGTACACAACACAGCAGCGATCAAAAATTATTGAATTTTATTTTGAAAATCAACGGTCAATTGTTTTGACGCAGCGTGCTTATCGTCGTTTTTTTAATGTGCGTACTGGACCTTCAGCACCAACAATAAACCGCCTGGTTGCAAATTTTCAACAATATGGTACAGTAGGACACATTCCATGTACCGGAAGACCTCGTACGGCCCACACGGAAGAAAATATCCAACGTGTTGTGGATAGTGTGCAGGACAGTGGAGAAACATCGACAAGAAGACGTTCGGCACAACTGGGGCTATCGCGGAGGTCCCTTCAGAGGATTTTGGCTACATTGCACATGTTCCCGTATAAGGTTCAGCTTGTGCAAGAATTGAAGCCGATAGACTACCAACAACGGCTTGATTATGCCATTTCGTTCCGACAAAAAGCAGAAGAAAATCGCTATTTCATTCACAATTTGATAATGAGCGATGAAGCCCATTTCCAATTGAATGGTTTCGTAAACCAGCAAAATTGCAGAATATGGGCTACGGAAAATCCAAGAACAGTTCATCAGCAACAATTACACCCACTTAAGTGTACTGTTTGGTGCGGCGTATCGTCCGAAAGGATCATTGGTCCATATTTCTTTGAAAATGCACATGGCGCCGCAGTTACGGTTAATGGTGCTGAATATCGAACGATGCTGGACAATTTTTTGAGGCCAGCTGTAGAAAACCATCCACAGTTGTGGTTCCAACAAGATGGAGCCACAGCCCACACTGCAAGGGATACAATGGCTCTGTTACGGGAGCTCTTTGGCGAACGCATTATTTCGCGCAGAAGCGATTTCAATTGGCCCCCACGTTCACCGGATTTAACAGCGCCAGACTGTTTTCTTTGGGGTTATTTGAAAGAAAGGGTATACGTAAATAAGCCAGCGACCATACCAGAGCTAAAACAAAACATTCGCAATGAAATTCGAGCCATAACACCCGAAATTTTACAAAAAGTTATGGAAAATGTACTGGAAAGAGCACGAATGTGCGAAGCCGAAAATGGCCACCACTTGCGGGATATAATTTTTCATACTTAAGCCAAAATTATTCCCCATTAATATACTGTATTACAAAAAAAAAAAAAAATTATAATAATTAACCATTAAATAAAAAAGTTATTAAACATTCAAACCATAACGGTAGTTTTGCGCCACCCTGTATTATTATGCTGCTGTAAAGGTGCTGTTACCCAGTCCCGATGAATTGTCGGTGTGGCTAGTTAGAGCCGCCATATACTGTGCGATCCTTCGTCAGATCGATTTGCCGATGGATCGTCACAAAATCTCCGCTGCACACACACTGTACCATTTTCGTGCGATGCGATAACGAATGACAATTCAAAAAATAGGTTATGATCCACTCCCAATCCAACCTACATTAATTTTTGTCAACTATTTGGATTTGTGTGGCATTTTCGTGTGCTACATATTTGATATTTCCTTTGCAGAGCCATTTAGATTCATCAGAATCCCCCAAATTCATAGTTGAGTAATTTGACATTCACTTGCGATAATCACATACACCATCCAATCGATCGTCAGACCGACGGATTGCAGTAAAATCGCACTAACAAATCGGTAGATAAAATTTGTTCGCGGATCAGTGAAATCGTCAACGGTAGCCACATACACTGACGACGGAATGCATCGTATATGGGGGCTATTACTCACACAGGCCAAATTTATTGACTATTATTGGAAGGCAGGCACTAAGTATTCGTATCAACTTTATTTTCAATTTAAGCTATTTTTAATAAGCAATGATATTTTATAATGTACTCACCTTTTAAAGTGTCGCAAAGTTCCAAATGAGATATTTGACATTCATGCGGGACCAATAGATAATGGATAAAAGCATTCCGTAGAACGCCAATTAGATATTATTTATTATGCCGTTTCGCCAAAACTTCATGGAAACAGCTCCAAATTGCATTCATTATTCACTTATTCGACTATTCGCTCTACAAGTAGACAGGTGCCTTGACTTGTACACTTTATATCGTAATATGTATTTCTGTATTTTTATTAACGTCCCAATTGTCTTAATTTATTCAACGGTCGTATTTTCTGAATGGTTTTCTTCAATTTGGCTGGCAAAGGGTGTAGACTGTAGAGTCCATGGAATTGACTGTGCTCGTGCTGCCCATTCTTTCGAAAGTTATTTTTTTTTTAAATCGAATTGTCGTTTGTTGGTGAATGCAGTCTGTATGGCATTTTCCCATTTTAAGACCTCCACGATTAGATAGATGTAGGAGGCTTTTCGACTCATTCGTAAATTGAATGATTTCGTTTGGCTAGTTACTTAGTTAGCGAAATAGTAAAGACCATTCGCTTCTTAGACGACAACTGGGCGGGCGGTAGGTCGCTGCTCTAATTGCGCTAGTACTAGAACGGTTTGTCTTATGTCTTATGAATCAGAAGATACTGGTGTACATGTATGCATACAGGGCTGCCGCTGTCTAGAAGAAAGATAATACGCAAACATAGACATGCGGTAGAGTCCTGTAAAGATTCCGCTTTTCTTTCTTTTTTACAAAAAATCCCATTCTTCCTTAAATACAAATGGATTAATTTATTATGGTTTTCAAACATTGTTGCGATTGCATTCACAACCTGTTTCGGCTTATTTCGCTACGACATAATACGCTGGTCTTGTGAAGCGACAACTCTTGAACATGTAGTACAACTAAACAGTTGTGGGTGCTAGTGATCAAGTGGACATTCGCCGATTAAATTGACCGATGACTGGTTAAAAATCTGTAACAAGTCTAATGAGGTATTTGCGTAATACACTTTGAAACAAAGTTTGTCGGTTCCCTCTGTACGTTATATTGAATTATGCAAGCCTGAGTATGAGCACAAAGGGGTCCATTTGGGAGGTCTTTAGTGCAATCGAGAGAAATGGTTTCCAGGTGGTGCGGGTTAACTGCTGATTTTAATGACTAGGTGTGATTTCGGTATCTATCAGTGCAAGTGGTTGTTTACAGGAGTATTTATTGCACATAGTAACAACGAAATCCTTGTGGGGAGTACACATGAGTATATCTTTGAATCGGCTGGAGTTTGAAATTTGTATGTTGTACATACATTCAGGGCCGGGGGTATTTTTAGTTTCCGGGGACCGTGGTGAAAAAGTCACTTTTCACTAGGATTTTTTGTCACCGCTCGCGTCACCCTAAAACTCTCAAATTTGCAAAAAAAAAATGTTTTTTTTTTGTTTTTTAATTTTAATTTTTTTCCTTTTTCATTTTAATAATTTATACTGAAAGTTCGGTATGTTTAAGACTGATGGAAAAGCTGTTGCATGCAGAGCGAGCGAAGCGAGCGTTCATGTTTGTGCGATACTGAGGGTTGCGATCCCTTAAGCGCGGAGGGAGCGTAGCGAGCGGAGCCCACGCAAGGGGATTTGCAAATATTTAGATTTTCCATGCCTCCAATATACCAAAAATTCAGCAAAAATCATCAAAAAAAATAAACTCGCAAATTCTAGACTTTTAGAGTGACGCGAATGAAAAGTGACAAAAATCCGAGTGAAAAGTGATTTCCCCAGCCCGGGCCCCGAAAACTAAAAGGTTGCCAAAAATGGATTTACCGGTTGAAAAGTGTACGTACTGAAATTAATGGAATTTATGTTGAAAACATAAATAGTCACAAAGATTAAGAATATTTAAAAAAAAATCGACGTTTTTTTTAAGCCCAACTACGCGAACTTTTGTTAGACCCCTCGTATATGTTACAGGAATTTAGAGCATTCCGTCTTTTTATGAAGTTTACCGGCAAACAGGAGTGAAACTTTATTGCACTTTTCTTCGGAATCACTTTAGGAAATACCGGCGTTAAGAGGACCTACATCGACATTGCCCTATTTTATTTTTGAACGGACTCCGAAGCCGCACTTAAGGAATTTTCGGAAATGGATTTCTTAAGTCCGGTTTCATAGTATATTTCCGCTTCAGGTGGTAAGAGCCTAGAGCCCATACACGTTTTGTTTGTAGTGTTTTGTTTTACAAGTGTGACGGATGTGCTTCAATTAGTAATTTTGTGTAGTAGCGAGTTTTAGCATTTTATTCTAAATTTTCTGGAAAGTTTTAAAAAGATGCCGCTAAGTGATGAGAAAAATTGTGCATTATTCGTCGGGCAATATCGTTACTTGACGTTATGCACTAAATCCCTGCGACAAGTATATTTTATCAATTAATTCTACAAAAAACTTTCCCCAACACACTTTCATTTTGAAATTGTGTCGACGTATGCATTGTCAACAGTTTAATCAGACATTTCCTGTTAGTCATAAATTATCTTTCCTAATCCTAACATTTTTCTCGGACATGGTCAATATGTTAACATTGACAAGCGGTGCATGCACATTGCACATCCTATCCCTTTCCAAAGTAGTGTTTGTGTCATTTTTTCTATCCCGAAAACATCAAACAAAACTGTGGACCTCGGGTTACATAGAATGTATGGACAGCTCAGTTCTAATAAAAATTCAACAAAATTGCTGGCGCTAAATAGACTGGTGTCGTCATCAAATAAACAAATTTGAAATGGACTCAAGTGTTTCGCGTCATGCAGCAGAACCTACAACGACATCTTAATTTTGATCTTTTTAAAAATAATGACTAGAGCCACTCCACAGATTTGTTGTTTTGTCGAGTGCTCTGTCGTCGCCGATCTTCTTGATTCAGGGAACACTTAAAAGATGTCCAGTGTTTTGATTTTGAAATGTGCCTGTGTTTTAAATTACAGCGCTCTACAAACGCCGGTGCATATTTAAGAAAAAAAATTAAATACATTTTCTGAATGTTGTTTTTGGACGCGAAATGGGCTATGTAAACTGTTGCGACATTTATATTCTCATAAATACCAACCAGATATCCGCATTTGTTTATAGGGAAACGGTTGGATTGTTTGGTCTAAACTCTTGAAAGTTTAAATGGTGTGGCGACAATCTATTTAGTAGAATTAAATTTCGAAATGGTTTGAAATCAATAAATAGGAAAGAAAATTGTGACGGTAATTGCTCAGTGACAAATTATGAAAATATTTTGCTTTGAATGTTGGCTTGCAGACCGAAATCGACACAAAATCAACTATTGATACTGTGGGTGACATCAGCGTGGGCCTCTATTTTTAATGTATTCGGTTTAACGTATTATCAATGCGAAAGTAGGATTCGCAAACTTTATATCCTGACTGAGAAGTTGACAAAGCTCAGAGAGAAGAACAGCCATCGAGATACCTGCACTCTTCAGGTGGAGGTAATAGAAAACAGCATAGTAAACAGGTCTTGTCTTGCTAAACATGTACGCTGTACTTTCCAACATGAAAGGCGAAAGAAGTCAGACGAGGGGGTGTAGAAGGTATCCTCATTTCGAGCTGAAGCGAGTATAAAAAGACCCTGTGCCGGATTCTATCAAAAGAGTTCAAAATAGCATCGCAGAAAACCCATTGAATTTAAATGTATTGTATAATAAGTTGGACATAAATATTTGGAAAATAATTATTCTTGCGAGCTCATAAGAAATGATTCGCATTGGAAATGTTTTTTTTGTAATTGGGTTTTCAGAAGATCCTCATGTTCTTTCATCAAAAATTCCAAAAAATTCTGTTGAATATCCTCAGTTTCCAACTATTTTTTAGTGGAATCAAAATTTACAATGGATCAGCTCCCACTTTTACCAGATTTGCGCTCGGGTCGCTCGATCAAAATTCTTCGGACATAAATATTTTAAGTTTGCTTACTACTCAATTGCCCTAACCCCTTGCGGGGCATAGCGCGTCAACTGTTCCATGTGGCCCAGTTGACGTTTCGTTGGCCTAAATTGGTTTCAGAGAATGCAGTTGCCAGCGTGCACCTCCTGCACATCCATGGCCACGAACGTCGTTGTGGACGGGATTAGAACCCGAAACGCCGGTAGTCAAACATGAGACTGATGCCTCAATACACTGCGCTACCGGTCGCCATTATATTTTTGTTAGGAATTAAGATAAAATAAGTCAATAAACATGCATTTTTACTATACTAGGAATGTTGATACTTATGATTCTTCCTATATCTCTTTTTTGATTGCTGAACAAAAACCTGCCATATTGAAGAAGCAATAAGCTTGCCTACGAAAAACATATTTTTGGTGCAATAGGGCACATAAGCAGGCACATTTTATTGTACATTGTAGACGAATCTTTTATTTTACTGATTGCAAACGTTAGGGAAAAAAAGTAGCAGGTCTCCCCAACATTTACAAAGGAATCCAACCTTACCTACAACTGTGAACTTACTATTGCACAACTAGAACTACGAACAGCCATCCTTCCCGACCGATTCAAATTATTTACCGATTGTCGTTTATAAAATGGCTCATTTTATCTAAATATATTCACTTTTATCTAAGAGAACTGAATACGAAGAACCTACACATCCCCAAGCTATGTAGCCAGATTGCTTCTCACTGCCTGTCGTATCGGTCCTAGCCAGGCAAACTGGCAAAAGGTTTACAATTAAACAATTGTCCGGTTTTATCACCAAACGCGAAACGACACCTCACCATAAATGTCCCTCATATCTTTTCGCGATAGGATTCAACCGTGGTTTCTGTAAAATTCCCTATTGCCAGGTTGTCACCTTCTCCTGTCTATCGTAGGCACGACCAGCGGGAAAGAATTCTTGCATTGTGCCGGATCGCGCAACTACACCACAATATGCGAGCGAAATCGCATATTGCAACGAAACGAAAATGCTAATCTTTTAATTACTGACTATAAAGCATTCGCTGGATGACATGTAACACGTCTTTAATGGTCGCCTTATCTCGCCTATTCGCCAGTTTGTCGCTATGAAGAATGGCATGGAAAATTCTTACATGGGATCGAGTGATAGTGCGGAAGGAATTAAATGACTTGATCATTAGGTGCTGTGTTAGATGCATTGAAAAATCGTGTACTTGAAGATATTTTGTCGCTATAAAAGTCACCATGAATATTTTAGAAGAGATAACTGAGAGAAGAAAAAGATAATGAAAGAACATGATGACTGGCCGGCCGTGTGGGAGGTTCGGGAGTGTTTTGGTTTGGTTTGCAAAATTTACATTATACTAGTGTAGAAGAATTGTATAATTCAAGAGTTCCCAAACTTTTTTCGGCCCCAGACCCGTTCACTAAAAAACTTCGAAGACCGTCGACCCCCTGGCCATTTACTTTAATTTAGTTATTAAATTCTATTTCCATTACAAACGTTAGAATACTCTCATAGAAGAAATCAAAGATTTCTTGGAGAACGCTTACCTCACCGATTTAAATACAAGAAATCACGATTAGGGCAAATCGAATCAGTTTTTTCGGTCAATTTCCATATTAATTCTAAGGGGTTGCATCGTTTTGACAGTTTACAAATGATAATTCACTACTTGGATGTTGTCGCCATTTCAGTTTGATTGAACCACCATTATGAAACTTCCGCAAAAATTAAGCACTGTTTCACAGAACAACTTATTTTCCTCTTGGATTATGCCTATCTTTTTTAAGTTAGGCAGCTGAGAAAACTTCAAAATCAAAATGTTTTGCTTAAAAAGGTTAATGCGGAATCAGATTGAAAGCAGAAAGCAGCAGCAGCGGCAGCAGCAATAAGAATAACCTGCAGATCAGCATTTCCTGGAATTTTCCAAGACCAAGATATACATGTCAAACATTTTGAAGGGGGCCTGGGCCCCCATGGCCTCCCTCTGGACCTGCCACTGAGGACCAACCATATATCTGGTGCTTCTTCTGGCGCAACAGATATGATGTTAGTCAGTGGTATCTCTTTTCCCTTGGAAAAAAGATCTGTCAATTTAAAAACCGATTCGCGTATGGTATCAGTTTTTAAAGTTCGAACACAACGTAATTCTTCGCGTACTTCCTGATCATCAATAAATCGAACGTACACCTTCAACAAAGATGCATTAGCGGGTAATGCCCACTTGTTGCAATGAACCATATTCTGGTCTGGTTGTGCTGCCTCCTCCGACAGATCTATGGCAGCACCTGATGAGCAAGGATTTGTCGGTGGTATGAAACCAAAGGCCGAGGGTCCAATTACTCCTGGACCCTGATGCGAACACGAGGGAATCTGTGCCGTCTGCCAACTATTCCATCCTTATCGCCCCATTTTTTGTTGATTATTCCCCATTTTTATCTCCCCTGTTTGTGTTGCTTCCCCCAGGCCTATGAATTTTTGTTAATACGGTAAGGATAGGGGCAACGAGCGGCCAAAAACCCCACGTCTCCCGAGCTGAGCTACAGCAAGCATAGACCGCTGCTTAGCTCGTTGAGGGGCCTTTGCTACCTTAGGCTCCGACCCCACGGGCATCTTCGGATGCCCACCAAACTGTTTATTACATGTTTAGAGTTGTCAAGATTGGGGGTTTCCAACAATATTGGCGCAAGAAACCCATGGTTGAGAGGGCAAGCCCGAACGGGGCCCATAATATCTGGAGCCCGTATAGAGCCGTTTTAAATCAGAAGGCTCATCTGGTTTGTAGAGGTGAAGGATCTGTCCTGATTGGACGGTATTCCCGTCATCGTTATATCTTCGGCCGTGTACCTGTTTGTAGTTTGGCTGATGCAGCCCTGTGCCCCTGCACGGGAGTTGTATCTTTTTCGTATTTTTGGGAGTTTGACGTTCCTCGTCACAGTTAGGTTTCCCTTTGTGTATCTTGTTCTTTTGGTAGGTTATTTCGCGTTCTTTTCTTTGAGTAACGGGCAGACGTGCGAAATCTTTCTTTGTTGATAATGGAGGACGCCGGTGGCTGCCATGTTACGCCCACCCCACTACGCCCGACAGCTGAGCTGGTCTGCCAGCACACGTCACAGGTGGTCCTCGTAGAGTGGTTACTTGACACTAGGCCTTCATGGCCATACCAACCCTCGTCCTCCGGTATCCATTATTACATCGTCCAACTGAAGGGAAACCGTTAACAAGCGGGTTTTCGTTTCCAATATCGACCGCCAATTTTTTATTATTGATAGCCTTGTAATACAAGGGGGTCTTTTATTTCAATCGACGACTCCCATTTTTTCCTTGAAACTGTGGACCCTCTGAAACTTGAAATCGACCTCTTGAGTGCTATGAGTAATGGTATAATTTTTATTTCGTGGATTATTCTGTGTTCGTCCGATATACCTATATATTATATGAGGGTTGCGCGAAAAATGGTTGATTTCTTAAATGTCTATGGCTGTGTAAATTCAAACGTTTTAAAGTAAAACAGAGATGTTTTTTATGTAACTAATAAAAAATAAAAATAAAAATTGAGAAAAGTCAGATAAAATAGTAAAATTTTAAAAGAGTCGTACAAGGGTTCTAGTAAAGAATTAACCTTATTTTTACTGATTTTTGTTTTAAACTAGCCTTTGACAACACTCGCGTGCATTGGCCTCATCACTCAGATTCTAAAAAAAAAGATGTAACATCATAATTTGAAAATTTCACATAAAAACATGAATTTGTCGATTTTTGGTAATACAATATATTGCGCAGCGTCACCTATTGGAAATTGGTCAAATTATTCTCTAACCCGTTCCAGCGATATGTCAAATATAAACCATAAATTTGGGTGCAATAGGTGAAACAGCTTCGCAGTCCATAAGCTTCATACGAACGTAGAATCGTTTTCACTCTTCACACGTCGCAAATATTTGTCCAAATTTACAAAGAAACATAAAAGAACTACGATTGGGGTAAACCCCAATCATGCAATACTCTAGATGAATTTGAACCTGGTTAAAGCCAATAAATAATTTTGGTTGCAATCTCGGATGCATCGTTAAGACATAAGACGTAAGTCGTTAAGACGTTAAGACGTATTTCATGAAATAGTGCAGTTTGTATGGGAGGGGGTAGAAGGAGGGTGAGGATTACAATAAATTTTATAATGTAGGTTACAATTATCATAAAAGTGATATATTCAAAATTTCAAAGCAAGATGTTTTATAGTTTCTGAGAAAATCTGATTATTGTAAATTATCAAAAATGTGTCATTTTGTATGGGAGGGGGTAGACGGAGTAAGGGTAATCGATTACTTTTTTTGAATCTAACTGATATTAATAATTAAGTGTTAAGTACAAAATTTCAGCCCGATAAATTGTATAGGTAATGAGTAAATTGGCTTAACGTATTTCATGAAATAGTGCAGTTTGTATGGGAGGGGGTAGAAGGAGGGTGAGGATTACAATAAATTTTATAATGTAGGTTACAATTATTATAAAAGTGATATATTCAAAATTTCAAAGCAAGATGTTTTATAGTTTCTGAGAAAATCTGATTATTGTAAATTATCAAAAATGTGTCATTTTATATGGGAGTGGGTAGACGGAGTAAGGGTAATCGATTAATTTTTTTGAATCTAACTGATATTGTTAATTAAGTGTTAAGTACAAAATTTCAGCCCGATAAATTGTATACGTACTGAGTAAATTGGCTTAACGTATTTCATGAAATAGTGCAGTTTATATGGGAGGGGGTAGAAGGAGGGTTAGGATTACAATAAGTTTTATAACATAGGTTACAATTATCATAAAAGTGATATATTAAAAATTTCAAAGCAATATGTTTTATAGTTTCTGAGAAAATCTGATTATTGTAAATTTTCAAAAATGTGTCATTTTGTATGGGAGGGGGTAGAAGGGGTGGAGCGATTTAGCCCGTTCACGAACTTAGCTTTCATTTTTTGTCAAAAATAACGTGGGCAAAATTTGAACTTCATAGCTCAGCGCGTTCTCGAGCTAGAGAGGTCACGGACGGACGGACGGACAGACGGACAGACGGACAGACGGACATCCGGTTTTGAGATATTCGAGTGATAATATGAACTTCTGTATCATTCATTTTTTTCTGCGAGCCTTATTTCTTAGCGTTACAAACTTTGTGGCAAACTTATAATACTCTCAGATTTCATCTAGAGTATAAAAATTTGTCCAAAAAGATTAATCTGATAAAGCCGTTTTGTCGCTTAATCACAACACCTTAAATAGAAAGAATTTTTATTTGACTTTCTTTACGAAATCCTTGTCGTTTTTTGCCAGATATTTGCCACGTGTGAACGTACCTTAAGCTGTGATTTAATCCTTATTGCAATGTTCCACGTGCCGTAGTCTTTGAGTTATTGTGTTTAAAGTAATGGGAGGTCGGCGATTTTGTAAGGCTGCATGCCTCCATGCATCTAGTAGCTAAAAGTTAAAAAAAACACGAATTCTTAAATATTTTCGGTTTTCATGAATATAATTTCATGATAAATTACATGAATAAAGAGATTATACGGGTTAACTGCAGCTCCCTGTATGTTTCATATAAATGCTGAAGAAATCTAAATTTTACTCGTAAATATTCAATTTAACTTTTATCTGGACTTTTGTTAGCGATTTTCCTTTGCTTTCCTTTCATGCTTGACAAATTCAACAAACACAAAAATTCTACATTCTCTATCGTAGACATCTTCCTCTTTAGTTATTTATCACTACATGTGTACATGTCCTTTTCTATAATTTAAATGGAAGATAACTGGGAATTGCACTCTCCACAACATCATTGGCCCCAATCTTCACTAAAGCGTGGAACTTCATTCCAGGCGTTCGTTATCAATGGAACTGGAGCTGTCTATTTGCCTTTCGTGTCCAGCATTCGTCGGACCAAGTCTCCAGCCGGTCCCAATGAGATATACGCTTGGTCATTCTACGACACTACCTGGTTTATCATCGAACCAAACTAATTAATCATCTTTTGCCAAGTAGAACTCGAGTGGAATGCTACTGATACGGCAGACATGGGACGAATTAAACTCTTTTCGCCAGTCCCTCTCATATTTACGATTTTGCATGCAATGGATGCAATAGTGCAAGTTGCACAACATTGCACAAATGCAATCTGAAATGCAGCGATCTGAATATGGACAGCGATTTGACATTGCTCCCTTTTTGAGCACGTAAGCATGGATGCATGGATATAGTTGCAAGCACTTTGGATTACTATGAATTGACAATTAATTATTAATTCAGATTATGTGACATACTATAGACTTTAATTTATAACATGTTTCGGATTAAATAAAATTGAAGGGATAGTCAACGATTATTGCGAATGTCAATTACCCATTAAGTGGAACCAAAATATGGTCATTGCTTCTGCGGTGAAACTGATTAGTTATCGTTTCAAAACATACCACAATTATGACCCCATATACCGTTAGAAGCAGGTAAATATGCACAATATTTACTTCAAACTTCTGACACCAAATATGTATTTTTTTAAATTATATAAAAAAATGAAATTAATTTTAAAATGCTTTTAGAAATCTTCGGACAGTTAAGCCCAAGTCTATCCCGGATAATTTTCGAGATTTTGAAAACTTCTACAGAGTGGTGTTAGATTGATAAAAATGTTCAAATGATGTTTCTCGCATTCAGCTTAAAAAAACAAGAGCAATTCAAAATTCGTAACAGCAGAGATCCGTATAATAAAACTGCTGGTCGACGATACTGTACCCGACTGTGGTACAACCGCGAAGGACAACGTACCACCCATTGTAGAGCATCTTTTGGAAGCAAGTTTCGAGCAGCTCCACCATTTTCATGTAATGCTCTAATATAGGGCGAAAATTGTAACCGGCATGGGGGATCTCTTCGTACACCAGCAACAGAAAATCGATTGCTGAGCGGCTTGTTGCCAGCAGCTTCAATATCAAATTCCGCGAAAGGGTCCTCTTGTGAGCAGCTATTGGCGATGGCATCCTTAATCAAATGCTACCAATTGCCATCAACTTCCACGAAAGGCATTGCCAGATGTAACAGTTTGCTCTGTAACAACTCCGGGAAATTCATGATTCACACGAAGAGTTGGAGAGATGAGGTAAAGATGGCTCCTTCTAACATAAAACAACAACAGCATAGTACATCTGGAACTAACTAACTTTCGGTTCCAGTATAAGAGAAATCGAGGATCACTCTTACTCACAACCGGCTGCAATATCGCTACTCCGAATGAACCAGAATCTCAGTATCCTAACAGTCAACCACTCCCCACCGCTGTAGAAAAGAGGTAGATCTACCACCTATCTGCTCCATGAAGATCTCTCCGATGGTAAGTTTCAAAAGACTCAGCATCGGCATGGTACAATTCACCACGTCAAGACCTCATCGGGTTAGTTGCTGGATTGGCAGGTGAAAATATGGTAGTAGTTAAGAAACTTAAGAGGGCTCATAGAAGCTAACGCCGATCATGCCTAGGGCAAGAATACTTGCTGACCTAGGTCGTGGGTACGTGTACACATAACGAATTTCATCAAATATACTCACCTTTCGAAATTTACCGCCATTCACTCTGGTGAGGTAGTTCATAAAAAAAAGATAGAACGTATTATATTAGTTGTCAGCAGATAGACGAAAAGCCCAACCACGTGCTTGCAGCAGCAGTGAAAATAGCGGTAAAAAACCGTAAGAGATAGGAACATACGTCCGGTGAGTGCGAAAAGGCACGAAGATGGCCTTAGTTATGTATTTTTGAGTCAGGGAGACTTTTATCATATCAAAGTAGAGCTAGGTTTTTGTAAATGAGTAGGAAAGGAGTACAGGGCGAAACGCCTGTACTAACCAAAGACGGACGAATAACTGCACTTAGTGCAGCTAACGCGAAAATGAGTGACCAGATCGTTCGACTAAGTGATCAGATCGCCAAGTTGATGGAAAAGCTGGACGCAGTTGTGTACGAGAGTCAACGCCTCTCTCACGAGCTAAAATTAGCTCGAGAGACCGACCAGAATTTGCGCAACAAGTCCGACCAGAAGCCTGCTGTGCCTAAAAAGGAAGGCCAACAGTTCGGCCAGCTCCTCCACAGCCGCGACAATCCAAAACGGCACAGACAGCAACGACACGGACAAGAATGCCTCCGCGGACAATAACGAGGAGGCTACTGAGGAGTCATCTCCCAACGATGACGAAATAACATCGGACAGAGAAGAGGAGTTCCCCGCCCTTCTCCTACCGTCTACGCCGACCACCATCCTGGTTCCGCAGAGAGCTACATCGGCCCCAGGAAGAAAATTCTGAAACCCGCTGCGGTTCCAGTGACAGACTCGACAACAGCGACAGTTCCAAAACCGGCTCTGGCCACGATTCCACCCCCGAACACCACTTCTGCTTTGTTGCCAGAAACGGCCGTTGATAAAGCGGTTCCCATCATTTGGGCAAGGGACGACAATAAGTCGTCTATTAAGGACGCACAATATACGCTACATGAGAGCCAAGAGAGTATATTTGGGAATCCAGATAGTCCCCGAGACGATCTCGGAAGCTGACGAGGTTTCTGTCCGAACGCAAATACCAATATCACAGGTATATCCTGCCGGAGAAGGAACACTTGAACATAATAATCGGCTGTCTGGAAGATACTTCTCCGGACAAAATAAAAGAAGATCTGGAACCACATTATCGAGTGCTACCGCCTAAAGCTCAAAAAAATCCAGAGGTATAAATTGAACAAAGTTCTCCTCCCAAGGACCGAGACGAATATATATAATATAAAGGGAATCTGCGGCCTTTCCGGCATAAAAGTAGAGGCCCAAATTTTAAAAAGTAGTCAATCCCAATGCCACAATTGCCAACAATTCGGGCATGCGGCCAATAAGTACCATGCCAAACCACGGTGCGTGAAGTGTGATGGCCTCCACCACTTCAAAAATTGTACACCCTCCGAAGCTGGCTGCCCCAAGAACACTGTGAATATCAGGAAATCGTTTGCCCAGACGGCAAGAGCTTCTGTACTTCCATCAAACCAATCACCGCAAAAAAAAACTCAACATATACCCATCGCAGTCACGATCCCTAGCTCCGGGCAGGTAGAAGCCTTTTTCGGGCAAATGTAGGCCCAATGCCGACATGTGATGGAGCAGATGATGGCTACCATGATTTAGGCGTCGTCGACAAAAAATCAACGGAGTTATCCTAAGCGTTTACCCAATCATACACTACAAGCAACTCAACAACAAAATAAGATAGATAGATAGACGATACTACCGACGCTACTATAAGGAGGATTAAGCAGCTACAAATTTGCCAAAACCCTTCTCTGCGGAGAATCTTTAGTGTTCCAAGGTACATTAGAAATACGAACATACATACGGACCTTCGGTCTGACCCTATCAAAACCTATATAAGGGACAAAGCCCTTAAACTATTCGACGAAATTGACGGACAATCTAATAGTACCTTGGTTCCTTTAAGATTCTCTATAGGTAGGAGTCAAAGCTACCCTGACCTAAAAAATGTTAGAAATTAAGAGCACACCGAGGTCTGAATAATGCAAAGTAAGACTACGATGGGCCCAACGTGCCCACAGCAAAAATGGATGTAAAAGAGCTAAGCGCTAGCTCCATTCGCTTATAGTTCCTAGTTATTGGATCGTTCTATTTTATATATATAGACATATGTATGTATATCAATTGGGGCGACCGGTAGCGCAGTGTGAGTGAGAAATCAGTCTCATGTTTGACTACCGGCGTTTCGGGTTCGAATCCCGTCCGCGACGACGTTCGTGGCCATGGATGTGCAGGTGGTGTATGCTGGCAACTACATTCTCCGAAACCAGTTTATGCCGACGAAACGTCAACTGGACTGCATGGGACAGTTGACGCGCTATGCCCCACAAGGGGTTAGGGCAATTGAGAGAGAGAGAGAGAGATGTATATCAATTGATATAAGTCGCATAGCGTTCGATGTATCATGTGATAACATCATCTGTGGCGCTAGGTATCATATCATCATCATTTGATATAATCTTTGAAGAGAGACAATCAGAGGAAATGAAAAAGATCTCTCGCTCTTTTTCATTTCCTCTGTAATTCGGCACAAGTGAGGAAGTAGGAAGGGGAATGGAAATTTGACATCTCTCGTGCTTCTATATGGACAGGGCGGGTGTTCCGCGGCAGAGAGACAGACTGGAATATTATTGTTCCAATAGGAGAAGTAAGAGAGGGGATGACATCTTACGTGCTTCCTGTGCTTTTATATAGACTGCGCGGGTGTTGTTCAGTGGAGGGCGTGTGTCTCTCTGTTTACTTTTTACGACTGGAATTGCTTCAAATAGTTTAGTGTTGAGTATATGAGGATTGCTCCTCCATAGTTATTCTCTATGGATATAATAAATCGATATTTTGAAAAAGTTGCCATCTCTAGAGGGTAAACATTATTCCGCGCGATAGTATCGTCTTAAGGAACATATTAAGACCATGCACATCGTATCGGAAACGGCTGTCGATTTTGTGGGCCACCTAAAAAAACTGTCAATTTTCTTGGCAACTGTTATATCATCCTTGGAAAGTATTACACCTTTATAGGCTACTGTGCCACTATTTTCACTTTGCATGAACCTTGTGGGGCATAGTGTGTCAATTAGTGAAAAGAGACCAATTTTCGTTTCGTTGGCATGTAAAAGATTTTAGATGCTGGCATACAAATCCTGCCCAATAATCCGCGTTCTATGACAAGTCGAGATATTTTGTTTCCTGATTTCTACGCCCTACACCACAATTTCAAGCAAGAAGAAAGTGATCTGAAATAATTCGGATACATTGATATTTGCATCAGTATGAGCAAAGTTACCTACATATTAAATTTCCTATTTCAGGCGATTTGTTTCGTTGATATTGAGATGCACAGTGGAAGAATGGAATGGGAGCTTTCTGCCGGAATTCATATTTCAAATATTTTTTTTCCATCCTGTTTTTTTTTACGTGAATTCAATTGGATTCCCGAATTATTTATTTCTAATATGCATTTTTTGATCCCATTACTATCAAAATGAATACTTTGGCTGTCTGCTTCGAGAATGTATCCATGGGAGTAGTGCTGCCCAATGACTAATTACCTGCTCTACTGACCCATTCTTCTGCTAACAATCCTTCTCGACGCGACATAAAAACCCAAGCATCCTTTGTAGTTCTTTTCGGTCAGAGAATGGATTGCCACCCATCATTCACACATTTGGAAGTCCGTTCGTTGCAGCAAGCCACCAGCATTATCCTATTGTAAAAGATGCCACATCATATTGTACCAGAATCCATTTCAGACTCACAGATGCATACCAAATTAGTGTATAAAAGAGTTCATAACAAGTACCCGGAGCCCATATAGCAGCAAGAAATATCAAACAAATTAAAGCACCATTCGAATTCAAATGCGTAACAAATTTTGATACAAAACTGCCTGAAATACGGTATTCCTCCCAGGGATCATCATGGATCGGATATTTTTGTATGCATTCATGCACGGTAGAAAATAGCCCGGCAATTTATGTCAAGTCACGAGACATGTTACAACGATGTGGTAAGATTTCTTTAATTACGTTGATCTTCCAATACATTGTGGCGGCAAGAGTCAAACGAAGACCGCATCAATGGGATTCCATTGTACGCACAACATAAAGAATAGAGCCCCGTCGCTATGATCCTGACTATTAACCTAGGACCTACCTGTTCGCACGTCCTATGCCCTATATGAGTCCGGCGTTTTCACTAGCTCCGTGTTGTTTCTTTCGTTGCCGCCAAGGGCGTAACAAATTGTTGTCACTTTTTGTCGACCGGTCCTCGATGTGTTTCGAACGACTCGTGAAAAAGAGCGGATTGTCGGAAAGTTTCTTTCATCATTAATAGATGCAGACTTAAAAGATGAGAGTACCCTGTAACCGCCTTATCAGCTAAATGAAAAAATATTTTGCACAAAATAGGCACGGATACTTTCAATTGACACACACATATCCTATTCTTTTGTGTAATACACAACATGATTGCCGGGCGGTGTACATCCTTAAAACTTGCCGAAAATGAATTCGATACACTTGTCGGAGCGTTCCCAGCCAAGTGACAATTTTGAAACTTCCCATAGTTACCACCCTTGTACTCCAGGAAACAATAGGTCTACCGCGATGATGGATATCGTCGTTACACTTGTGCTAGATATTTTTAACAATAATAGAGAATTCAATGCGTGTGGTACTGGCTGTCATGCTCCTGTGGGAATGAGTTCGATGTTAGATGATTATGAAGCGAACCTCTTCGAAGACATTACCATCATAGGAGATTCTCAACCCATGCTAATAGGCTGCATTGAACAGTCATAATGGCATCGAACTTGGCGATAAGGCCATGCTGCCTGTACTTTAAATCAAAACCAATTTATTTGCATTACGCTATTGTACAATGGGTATATTAGTAGTCAAAGGAAGAAGGGGACCATCTCTTAGCAATATCTGCAAAAACACGACAATGAACATGAAGACGATGCTGGTGGAACATTTTTGGTGTGCATGCCAACATCAATGCAACCAGGTTGCAGCCGTGTGATAGCATCTGATACGTTCGTAATAAAGAAACCATTAAACGTTATTGCATTTCTATATAAGTGACATTCTTGGTCGCTTATCTCGAGCAGCAGTCAATGACGGGAGCAAGTATGCATACGGCTGCAGGTTCTGAATTGAGAACTATGCACGCTGAGGGCTTATTTATAGAGTCCTTAGAAAGCAGTTAACTTCATTCGGGCATAGTGGCTTCAGTAAATTATGGAAGATATTACTTAAAAGTAGGATTTTTGACGTGGCCTTTCAATAACCTGTCTTGTTGTCTCGAACATCGCTGTTATCTTGGCAACCGCAGAAAGCTGCGATTTCGAAATGGCGCTTATCTGTTTTAAGGTGCTGATTTTGGCGAGCTTTTGCTTCTGACTTGGCGAGTCACGAGTAATGTGGTACGGCCTTACGACTGCCCTCTTATGAAGGTTTGATTGTCAGGCCAAAGAATAGAGATTGTGACACAAGAAGTGTGCCTGCCTAGTAGTTGCATATGTGTTGGATTTCATAAGTACGCGAAGGGGTGCCGAATAACAAGCATTTACTACCCCACCTATCTATACAACATACCAAAAAATGTTACTCGGACGATGAAACGTACTAGGCAGTTGTCATTTGAACAGCTTTTAAAGTGTTGTCGTCTCTACCCCTCTAAAGGCGACATTTGTTTATTTGCCTTTGCTTAAATCGCATGAAGTTCTATCTCTAGTAGTTGCTACTTTTTTGTCACTGTGGGAAAGGATTCTGTGTTCCACGCTTTATCAAAAAGTGGGTGCACTAACTCTGCACTTATGCTTCAAGTTCGGCAGGAATGCTGTCGACTCCGACGGCTGATCCTCGTTTGAGTGAAATAGTTCTAGCGACTATTCCCTCTTTAGTCGGCGCAGTTGACTGCATACGTGCATTTTGATGGTCAGCTAAATTATTTACTTGACGGGAAATTCGGGGTTATACGTTATATGGTTCAAAATACTCTTCCTTTCGTCATCGTCACGTTCATCTGATCTTCATTTATGAAAAGTAGCTGTCCTTCGCTGGATATTGACAGGAGTTACGATTACCTCTAAACTCCTTGACGACACCGTACAAGGCGTTTTGTTGCTTCTTGCGGTTTCTTCTGCCGAGTTCAGAAGAGAGTTTGCATATCCTCTTTATCACGTCGCGTGCTACGGTGGACTTCACAAGCTTTCGAACGACAAAGGTACTCGATGTTCCTTCGATTACGTCTGAAGCTAAACGTTCCTTCAAAAATAGGGCTGCTATGATGTGACGGACATCCAAGGCTTATGACGGCAATCCAAGTTTGGTCCAAGAATGATATCTGCGCTGTCAATGTACTTTTTCTGGTCTCCAACTCAGTTTTCGTTTACATCACTACCTGGCTCACAACTTCATACCCATGTTTCATCTAAAAATCGATGCTATGAAAATTAACCTGATACCTTAAAGGAAAATTGTAGGAATTTCGTGTACACGATAGCATTCGTAGAGGTTCCTTTTTTGCTTGAAAATTCCCAGTTGCATTTTTAAACTGGCCGACCATACGGCTACGTTTATAAAAGCATAAAATGCTTGCATGCAAGGAAACTTGAAGTCTGGACGTATCAACCTGTACTCTATAATACAAATACAATGGTCCATCCTACAATCTTGCTTAATATGAAAATCCTCTTCTCATTTGAATTGTGTTGTGTTGTAGGCAGAATTGGTCTTGGCCCAACGGGTCCCTGTGATGCGAAAGACATGAACAAGATGAAACAGTACACTGTTTCTGTTCACTTTTCTTAATTAATGTATCTAAGATCAATAAGATCGGTAGATTATAACAAGTATTTTAATTGCTATTAAATATACACAACAGTCAGTGGCATGTCCATTAACTTTGGTTTCGTGATTTTACGAGTTGTCGGATCCTGCAGAAGGGTTTCGTTTGTTTGCCATGCTGTTTAAATCGAAACGCGCAACGGATTTATAAGACGATTTGCCTTGATGTGTGTATCTAGATTTAAATATACAATAATCTAAAGGAGAATATACAAAAAGGTAAGAACCTACAATGCAAACAATGAGTCAAGATCTCAGTTTAAATTAATTGATTGCCATTTTTTCAAATGTCTTTAGTTTTTGTTTGCGAACGTGATGAATCGCCAATTGAGGTCAAACTCGTTTAAGTATAAAATAATAAAAAATCCAATTTGACGAATGATAGTATATTAATATCTCAAAGTTATATATTTACATGGTGTATATACATGTATTCAGTATTTAACTCTAGATGGACATTAGGCGCGTTTTTTTCAACAGTCCAAATTAAGAGCAGAACAACAATCGCACGCATTACACTAACAACCTGCTCTGTATAGAACAATTTTGTTAATGTAACGCGTACCATTTTTGTTCTGCTCTGATCTGAACTGTTGAAAAAAACGCGCCTATTGTTATTTTACAAACACAAATCGAAACGACGATGCTGATTTTCAAATTGATTATATTTGCTCATGACCTAAACGAAGTTGAAAATATTATGATTCTCTGTGATAATTATTTCGTTTTCTATCATATTTAACGATACCTGCGTTTATTTTAAAGTAGTAATAAATATAAAAATTATAATCAAATTTAACACTTAGGGCCATTTTCTCAATATCTAGTTAAATCTTATCCTGTAGATAAACGCTAAACGGCGCTCATCTTCCGGTTAAGAATTTATCGGACAATAATTCCAAACAGCCGATACGGACTGCTGAGATTTTGACAGCTAGAACTGTTTACGTCTGCACTTTCAAAAGAGGCATTTAAACTGGTCACAAGGAACAGAGTTCTGGATATTCATTCGAAGGAAACGGATCTGAAACCTCCTCAGCCGCAAAATAGTGCTGAGAGGTGACGTAGAATAGAATTGAACAGGCGGCAAAATTCCGCCAAGAAAATCAGCTGACTTTCTACTGCATTAGTTGGGCTGTGGACTGCATTATTATATTTTGAGCGTTGCATGCGGTAAGGTTAAGTTTAGTGTCCCGAATAGCTAACTGGCAGTTTAACCAGACATTGAGAAAACGGGCCTTAACTAAATAAATAAATAATTGGCACAGCAGTCCAATTTTTACTACGGCCCGAGATGAGTTAGCTTCATCTCATTTTCTAGATCGTGACGGTGTGTCTTGTGCACCGACATGCTCAAGCGAGTTATTTACCCCATAAATAGGTACTGATTTAACAGCAGAGTGGGCTCATAGTCCGACACGTAAATCGCCTTTTTTGTCGAAAACTACCGCATTCAGTAGAAATCGAACAGGGCCTAGCGCGTAGAAGACGGGCGTGCTAACCCCACGCGCAATCCGGACTATACCACTTAATTAAAGTCACATATATTCAAAGATTAAATTAGAGCGAAACTCTAAAGGAAAGTCAGTACTCCGTTTCATTAGTATTTTATGGTATTTGTACAAGACGCCCAATGGTCAACTTTGCACTTTTCGCATTTGATTTCCATACATTTGGCATATGACGTCCATTTTTCCCACTACGAAGGAAAAAGGACGTTAATCTTCTTTTTTTTTAGTTTTATAACGGAAAATGGTCAGAAAAGGACACAATTAGCAAATTCCATTTGTTGCTGTTTTTTAATTTGTGGAAAGTGAAAACCATAGCGAAGTAAGTAGGCGTAGGAAGTTTTTCGAGGCCGCTGAGGCCACAGATACGAAAATTAAAAAAAAAATACGTAATGAGCATAAAAAAAAATAATAATAATGAAAGTTAATAATAGTACATTTCTGCGGTTTCAGTTGGCATCCCCTGCGCCCCTCTGACGTAAACCTAAGATGAAAGCAGATTAACAATATCATAGGCAAGAATACTATCGACTTTCGTGTCAATTGCATGAGATTTATCGTGGTCATGGACATATATTTCAAGTTGTGGTTTTCTCCTTCAGAAATACTCATACTTCGCTCATTAAGCACAAAGAGGTTAAGGCAGCTTGGGTTGGTCTTTTTTCCGCCTAGCGGTGAATCTATTGCATTGCTACAGGAGCCCTGGGTCATTTGTGGTCTAGTCTCTAGAAGCTTTTCCTATTTCAGTGCCAAGGTTTCTGTTGTGATTAGCTTAGAACTTAGGACCAGGCGTTATTGAAATATATCGCCTTAAATGCCTTATACTCAATTGCCCTAACCTCTTGTCGGACATAGCGCCTCCACTGTTCCATGTGGCCCAGTTGACGTTTCGTTGGCATAAACTGGTTTCGGAGAATGCAGTTGCCAGCATGCACTTCAGTTTTTCTTGTTTTGGGCTGCTACTCAAACGCTCATCATGCTGACAGTTCTACCACAAAAAATCAGGGAGAGTTCCTTTTTGATTTACTTGTTGCTACAAACCTCCTATTGTGTAATAGTGGATGTGAAACTTTGTTCAACAACAGGTAGATTAAGGGTAAAATTAAACCCTGGTCTCGTGGAACGCGCAAATTTCTGAACTTGAAGAGGAGGAGATCCTTTAATAAGGCGAAATCCACAGGGTTGTAGTCGGATTGGGCCTTATATGAAGGAGGATATAAAGGATCTGGGCATGTTTAAAAATGAACTACGAAGGGCTAGAGCCTCTAGACTCTGTAAAATCATCGTTTCTAATCCGGCTACTCCTAAATGTTTAATGAAGCATGATGGTTAATGGACTATCTTTGATACCCACTTCCCGGGCAGCACAGTTGATTCTTCGCTCACTACTTCTTCTTCAGAAGAGGA
The DNA here is from genome assembly GCA_964017055.1 of Chloromyia formosa. Lineage (NCBI taxonomy): Eukaryota > Metazoa > Arthropoda > Insecta > Diptera > Stratiomyidae > Chloromyia > Chloromyia formosa. The sequence goes on along the minus strand of OZ024815.1, from coordinate 25,001,979 downwards.
GGAGGAGCTGGAGAGCGCAGATGTTGGAAAATTTCAACGTTTTCTTGAAGGCTCTGGATGATTTTAACTGTCAGTAAGGGTAATGAAGAATGTATCCTGGTAGTGTCACAGCGGACCTATTAAGGCCTATGCGTGCTGTGGTTGCCAAGCCAGTCCATCTACCTAGTCTACTTTCTCGTCGTTGTCTTATCGGTTACTCCGGAATTGGGTTTAAACGTTTAGGTCAAACACACTGAGGACACGCTTCGTCGAATGGACGACTCAATTCTTTGATAAAGGTCCTTCCTAACACTGTACGCAGCTGTACTTCTACGTACTTCATAATCTTTGCGAAGGCTAGAGCTTTAAGGTCGACTGACACGCTCAAAGTAGACTCTTGCAAAGTGTGACTTGCAATAGTATCCACTAACGATGTTAGCGTGAATGTACTGTATAATACTCGTATGTATGGTAAGTGTAAGTTATATTGTAAATTAGATGATCCGATATTATGCGATATACATACCAGCAGATTCGGTCTACATATTCAGCCTAAAAACATGGTCACGATTTCATGCTTTTTCGTGTAGCGGAGGAAATTTTTCGTTTTTTTAATTATTTTCCTTTGACACTCGCACACTTCCTTGTCGCCCTTAATTAGCCGGACAGTTATTTTCTAATTCTTTCAACACAATCAGTCAGCGAAGCAAATTGTCCTCTTTTTGTTAGTAATATTTTTTCAAGCTGTTTTGCTATTTGCGAATACATGATGTCTACATATGCATGCGAACATGGTCTGAGAATGGAGTAATAAAGTGTCACCACCAACGAATAGTCGCACACCATAACGGAACATTTCACAGTTGATAATCACAAGAAATGCATCATTATGATGAATGCATTTGCCAGGAACAGACGGTCTAATATGCGTAGTTTAGCACATTGCGGCAAATGTAATTGCCGTTTTTGAAGTAATCGTCAAATACGTTCAACGCCGATATCCCAGACATTGCATGGAGAGATCAGAACCTATGGTTCACCTATGATGGATACTTTCTTCTTTTTACCATTTGGCTATTAAAATTTATTGTCCACAATATTTTTAGATGCAGTACATGCTGTCCATAGTGCACTGCGATGTAATTATATTCACGCAAGGCAAGGCATATACTCGTAGAAATAAACCTTGCGAACGACTGCCGGAAAACAAACACGAAACAAAGATGCTCTGAAGAAGCCGCTTAATTAGCGCACATGCGTTAATTGCCGCAGCACTTACACGCTAACCAGGGAAAATTGCTCTTTTTCAGGTGATCATGTTCATTAGGGTACGGCGATCGGGAATTTATCGTAGATGTGTGATTTACTGTCATGTGAAGGGATAATAGCCCAAAGATAGATGCATGCTTGATATTTTTTGATTAATAGAAGAGTTGCATGCGGTTATGGCAAGGCATTCTAATAATACGTAATGGAACCGATATTGAGGAAAATGACGGTCATTGCTAATAGAACGCTGAATATGGTACGTACTAGTATTTTATCTCATAGCCTATTAATATCTATAAATGGGAATTTGATGCCAAAGCAGGATGCTGTCGCCTGACATTCATGTTGGTTAGGTTTATACATTCTCCTAAATATTATGGGACGAATCAGGAATGTCAAGCATTCTTAATGGATACAACATGAAACATGTTCTAGTATTTCGTTTTATGCAAGTGCCTTAATCGTTCCCAAAGATGTAAAAGCAAATATATTTTTCATAAATTGTTTTCAATAACGTAATAAAAACATAAAAGAACTACGATTGGAGTAAACCCAATCATGCAATACTCTAGATGAATTTGAACCTGGTTAAAGCCAATAAATAATTTTGGTTGCAATCTCGGATGCATCGTTAAGACTTTGTTGATCCCATCACCTCTCAGATTTCATCTAGAGTATAAACACAAGAGATGAAATCTGACAGCATTATAGGTTTCTCACAAAGTTTGCAACGCTAAGAAATAATGCACCGGCATCAGCACTATTCCGATGGGCGGTAATAAATTCGATAATTTATTGCCCGCGTAAGTGAATATCGACCGAATTTGGTCATCCTAATTTTCCCGCCATTGAGGAAGGTCAGCACTGCTGTAGTGAGTTTTGTAGTTATTTAATTCAAAATAAATTTAACTGACAGATTTCGGTATCGGCCTTAACGATATAGTTTGTGTGTTTTTAAGTGTTAAGTACAAAATTTCAGCCCGATAAATTGTATAGGTAATGAGTAAATTGGATTAACGTATTTCATGAAATAGTGCAGTTTGTATGGGAGGGGGTAGAAGTAGGGTGAGGATTACAATAAATTTTATAATGTAGGTTACAATTATCATAAAAGTGATATATTCAAAATTTCAAAGCAAGATGTTTTATAGTTTCTGAGAAAATCTGATTATTGTAAATTATCAAAAATGTGTCACTTTGTATGGGAGGGGCAGACGGAGTAAGGGTAATCGATTAATTTTTTTGAATCTAACTGATATTGTTAATTAAGTGTTAAGTACAAAATTTCAGCCCGATAAATTGTATACGTACTGAGTAAATTGGCTTAACGTATTTCATGAAATAGTGCAGTTTGTATGGGAGGGGGTAGAAGGAGGGTGAGGATTACAATAAGTTTTACAACATAGGTTACAATTATCATAAAAGTGATATATTAAAAATTTCAAAGCAATATGTTTTATAGCTTCTGAGAAAATCTGATTATTGTAAATTTTCAAAAATGTGTCATTTTGTATGGGAGGGGGTAGAAGGGGTGGAGCGATTTAGCCCGTTCACGAACTTAGCCTTCATTTTTTGTCAAAAATAACGTGTGCAAAATTTGAATTTCATAGCTCAACGCGTTCTCGAGCTAGAGAGGTCACGGACGGACGGACGGACTGACGGACAGACGGACAGACGGACATCCGGTTTTGAGATATTCGAGTGATAATATGAACTTCTGTATCATTCATTTTTTTCTGCGAGCCTTATTTCTTAGCGTTACAAACTTTGTGGCAAACTTATAATACTCTCAGATTTCATCTAGAGTATAACAATGGGGTTTTTATTATAGTTAGATGTAAAAACAATATTATGAAAATAGAGGCCGGTTTCTCAATGTCCAGTTAACATTTATAGTAACGGTAAACACTAACCGCCACCTATCCTCCGGTTCAAAATTTAAGGACAAGTCCAACCCAAACCGTTGATGCCAGCTACTGAGATTTTGATAGGTAGAGCTGTTGACGTTTGCACATTTAAATCAGACAATTAAACAGGCCGTTAAGAAGATAGAGCTAGAAATTCATTCGTTGGAAGAGGATTTGGAATCGACGGTACATACATAGAGTAATGACAGCAGAGTTCCGCCAAGAAAAACAGCCAATTTTTCAACAGTATTGCCTTATTTCGAATGTTGCGATGCGTTATATACTCTTAGGCTTTCACACAGAACGCACGATTTTCGTGTATCGCAGAAAAATAGATAGCAGAATGCACCAGTGGCGAGCGAGCTTTATATGTGCAACGATTGATTTAAAGTTGCACCCATATAGAAAGCTCGCTCGCTCCTGGTTCTCTGGTGCTTTCTGCTAGAATATTGTGTATCGTGTGTTCCGTGTGATATACCATAGGCTTGGTATTTTAACCGTTAGTTTATCCCTACAATAGATTAATGTTCCGGTTAGTTGATCAGCGTTTTTAAATTTCATTCTCCATTAAGCGGGAAGTTGAAGCCAAATTTTTCTTTTTGTTGTTCAATGGTAGTAAGAGGTGGAGTATCACTTTTAAATCATTTTGAAGGAATTACAACGGAGTGAGGGTTCAAAATATGTGAATATTTTTGGGCTTAGGCTGTAGCTTGACAATGAGGCTTTCCAGAACTTGGAAAACGGCACCTATCACTGGATAACGTCCCGCATATTAAAAAGTCTGATCTGAGAAAATGCATGCAGAAAGGGATAATAAATTAAGTGATATTTTCAGAGTCTAGTCATATTATGAAATATGCTCCATGCAGGATGCTCCGAAATTACTGTGCATCGTATTCACCATGCAATTTATTAAGTAACCTTAAGCTGTATTATGATTCTGATTCGTTTTTTTCAGCTCGTTAGCTGCCACAGGCATTCTATCTGATCTTGCGTTACAAAAAACACAATGGGGGCGTTTTTTTTAAATAGCCATGCAGAGAAGAGCAGGTTAACATCGCACAATTACACTAACAATTTGATATGAGCAGCTCTGGATAAAAGGTTACTGCAAGAATGCTACTCCGGTAGCATTGAAATGCAGGCGGCACAGATGTCGAAGCTTTCGGACAGTTTACAGTTTGGGAAGCACATAAAATGCATTTCTTGTCAATAAAATGCCCGTTTTGTGTAATTATATGGAAAAGTAAACATACAGAATGATTTTGCCGCCTAAAGTAAATTTGTCCGATTAAGGATTAAGGAAATTTGAGTTGACGTTTGAATGCTTACAAAACCAAGACACACTCACAACAAAGACATGCCCCGTTTTCGTGTTTGCTACTCTAATCTACTTTTGATCGTTTTTGACGCTTATTCTCCTCTACTCTGTTCTGTGCCAAAAAAAAACGTGGCTAATAGCACAATAGCTACGAGTAGAACCGGATAGACTGCAAAAGAAAAACGGCCGAAATCGATCGATCGGTGAAGTGAAAAATTTGGTTATGCTCTCTGAAGATACTGCACCTAATTTTGCTCAAATTTCCACATACATACACAATAGCCCAATTTTTATTCCAAAATCGAGTCTCTGTTTTATTATGATTGACCAGTACTAAAACAATTTTATTCATTTGATCTAATTAAATGGATAATAATGGGAATTTTTGTGCGTTATAACATCGCATTGTGCAGTGCAAAATTTTTCCCTAGAAAGTTAATTTCACGATCGACTGTGGGTTTATGGGACTGTAACTACCAGAAATTAAGAGAAAGTGACTATTTCCTCACAGCCAGAGACAGAGAGAGAGAGAGCTTTAATTTTTGGGATAAAATTATGTATTATGTATATGAAAGTTATGGGATCTAAGACTTAAAAAATGTTTGGGTCCTAATAATATTTTTAAGGGATAAATTGCAGGCATTAAATGTAAAGTATCATCTGCGTGGTAAAGCGTATCGATTTAAAAAGTTTCGACATTTCCACACTACATTACTAGTACGCTTAAAATTGTATTCTTTTGTTGACATTAACATATATCCACAATTTTCTATTTTAATTGACTCGATTGACGAATAGTCTTCCTTTTGATTTTATACACAAATGCACTTTTTTACTTTGTCTTGACCACTATTTTTACTTTTTGTTCCTGAAGCGTTTTACTCTTACGAGCTCGAGCTCTTTCTTCTTCCGAACGCGTCAGGAATAAAACAAAATAAAAATAGTGGTTCAGATAAAGTAAAAAAGTGCATTTGTTTCTATTTTAAGTTTCGTCGAGCAAAAAAAAAATAAAATTTGAGCTTGTCAAGAGAGAGTCAACACCGATCGTTCAGTAGTTCTAATTTTTGGATATATTATATGTATAGATCGGTCCCGTAGTTCAGAATCCAAGTTTTTGACTTCCATCCCCTTGTGCATTCCCCGTGGCATCCAAAAAACCAAAGAAATTCTGGCCATTTTAACTTTTATTTATAAGTTTTCCACTTAAAGCACGCTTTTCAAAAACCTATGAGCTGGAAAAGTGATAAAGTGTTATTTTTCTTCTAAAGCTTGGTACTAAGATCAGTCTTTTATACGAAATTTCACTCATATCAAAAGTTGTGTTAGCACGCAAAATTTTCGCTCTCTCAGTGCTAACATACTTAATTTGAAGAAAAAAATCTCCACACCACTATGAGCAATTTGCACGCAAAAACAATTACTTTGCACTTTTTTTTACTTGAAAATCGGCCTTTTGATTAGAAGGAAAGTTCACGTATTGTGTAGAGTGTCGCGGTAATGTGCTATATGCAAGTTGTAGCGTAACTCTCACTTAAAGTCGGATGGGAAGCACCTGATTGAGGGCAGCTCTGTTCGGGAGGGAATTGAATGGTCGCGGGTCACAAGAAAAAAAATTTCCAACTTTGACTCACATCAGAACACAGAATTCAGGTGCTAATCACAAAAAAAAAAGAAAACCAGGGAAATGCATCAAGAGATAGAAAAAAACCATGCTACCATACCGAATGGATTCAGGTCCTCTCTGAGTTCAACAAAAGAAATTAACATAAGGGCGAAGCACGACCCCGGACACCCCATACGGATCACGGTGGAAAAAGGGTTAATACACCTCTAAACAAATAATTTAACTGCACATTTTTGACGTTATAAAATTTATTGAATGTATTTTCATGATTTCTACGAAATTTATATGTACAACAAGTTACACGCTAGTTAAACTAAAAAATTCAGCTTTTTTTCAGTTTTTTTTTCTGAATTTCTCGATTTCAATTCAACTGTGTGATGAATTGACCCCTTTTTTTTGTTTTTTTTTTTCTTTTTTTTTTCTCAGCAAATTAATGAATAAAACAAACTATCTTCCGGTGGCGGCCGCTACAGGACGATACACAGCTATTTTTTATAGTACGACAGAAATAAACAATAAAAAAGTATTCACGAGCAAATGGCATGCAAATTAGAGCTCGCGCAGACGGCAAAGTTTTTAGTTTGCAGAAAAACTAAATAGTTTAGTCTGAAAAATAGAACACCCGGCGGTTTATGAGACCGCAAACACAGCAAACTAAACTATTTAATAATCGCTGTGTGTGTGTGCGGCCTTAAGCTTCAAAAAATTTTCGTTTTTTTTCTATCAATTTTAATCCTACTACTGCATCAAATTGAACTTTGAGAAATTCACTAGACAAAGAATTCAACGCTCTTTAATTTCATCCTGTGAAATTTTGTGATTCGGGGCACCGTTTGGAAATTAAATGGAAAATATTAAAAAAGAGCTAAATTTTTCGGACTTTCGTCTCCCAAAAGTAAAGGTCACCCTTTGCGACCATGCAAACTCAGTTTCCATGTATGTATTTAGGATATACAGAAGAGATTGTCGTTATTTCCAAATCTTTCCCTAATAATTCGTATAAAGCCCCTTTTTTTTTTTTTATGTTTATACCAAAGCTTAGGGGGTAACCCTTTGATGCGAGAGCACAGCATTGGCGGTAAGGGATTAAGGTAGTGGGGAGATGGGTTGAGTTTGAATAAGGTGACGGTGTACATTCCGTTTAAATTTTTATAGGTCATAGTTGCGGAGGAAAACAAAAGATGGTAGATCGTTCCACATTCGTGTTGTCCTAGATACAAACGAGTCATGGAATTTGGCGGTGCGACTATTGCTGAGTTCTAGAAGATGAGGATGGACACGACTGGCTAGTCGGGTGTTACGTAAAGGAAAAGTACGCTCAGGAATGAGGTTGGCTATTTCATCAGAGCAACGGCGGTTGTAGTAGCGATAGAAGAGTGAGAGACAGCCGACACTTCGCCGGTGTTCAAGCGGTTCGATTTTAGATGTTATGGGTTCCTCGCCAATAAGCTTGAAGGCTTTCCGTTGAACTTTGTCTAACGCGGATAATGCGGTTCTACCTGCGCCTGCCCATATGTGGGAATTAAATTCAAGTCTCGGTCTTATATGAGCCTTGTAAATTTGAGCCAGATCAGATGGTGAAAAGTATCTTTTACAGCGATTCAGAAAGCCCAGACACTTCATTGCGTTTTTTGCAACGCAAAAAATGTGGTCGGACCAATTTAGTTTACTGGAGATGTTAATACCTAGTATGTTCAGTATGGGCGAATCAGAAATGCTGACCCCATCGACAAGAATGGGTTGGGCGGTAGGTGGAGCACATCGCTTATTGGAAAGTAGACAACATTGAGTTTTTGAGGCGTTAAACTCTACTCGATTCGCTTTCCCCCATGCAATAATTTTTGAAATGTCTTCATTTAGTGAGTCAAACATGCGATCTCTGTTGATAGATGTTGAATTTCGGCGAGAGTCAGCTACAGAGTTGAAAGAGTAAGTGTAGTCAAGGGTGCTATCGTCTGCAAAGCTATGGATTGAGTTGGAAGTCACGCTGAGAAGATCGTTGATGAAGAGAAGGAAGAGTGTTGGTGAAAGGACAGTACCTTGGGGGACCCCTGCGTTGGTGGTATGGCAATTTGATTTAACTCCATCAAGGACGACCTGAAGCGAACGGTCGTGAAGGAAACTATCGATCCATTTAACTAATTTTGGGTCCAAACCAAAAGCCTGGAGCTTAGCTAGAAGAGCCGGATGCCAGACTCTATCAAAAGCTTTCGAAATGTCGAGGGCAATGATTTTAGCTTCGCCAAATTGGTGGATACAGCGATTCCATCTTTCGGTGAGGTATGTCATTAGGTCGCCGGTGAAGCGTGAAGACCGGAAACCATATTGCCGATCATTGATGAGATGATGTGAGTCAAGGTAGCTCATTAGTTGGTTGTTAACCAGGGTTTCGAAGACTTTTGATAGGGTCGAAGTTAGTGCTATTGGTCGGTAGTTAGATGTATCACATGCTTCTCCTTTCTTGGGGATTGGTTGGACATGAGCTAGTTTCCACGATGATGGGAACACTCCTGCTGCGTAGGACAGGTAAAAGAGTTTTCGGAGAGGTTTGGCTAGCGAGGAAGCGCAGTGTCTGAGAACTAAGGGGGAGATGCCATCAGGTCCAGCCGATTTTGATACATCGAGTTTTGAGAGTACTTTAAATACTTCCCTAGTGCGGAAATGCAAAGGTCTCTGGTGTGAATCACATAAGGGTATGGCTGGTGGACTCTGAGTAGTGGGTAGTAGGCAAGAGTTTGCAACAAAAGTTTCGGCCAACAGGTTGGCCTTGTCTTGCGGTTCACTGTAAATTTTGCCATCATATACCAGTGGTGGAATAGAAGAGGAGGTGAAGTTATTCTTCACAGATTTGACGAGTGACCAGAAACCTTTGCTTCCTTTCCGTTGAACGAACAGTTTCTGCCTAATTTTGCTGTCAAACTGGAATTTAGCCTTATTTATGACTGATTTGCAGATGTTACGCGTAGAATTGTAAACTTCTCTCAGTTCGACAGAGGGGCATTGTTTGTATGCACGGTATGCCGCTTCTTTTCTCTTTATAGCCTCTTTGCAATCTCTGTTAAACCAAGAGTTGGTGGTTGGTTTGGTATTCTTAGAACTGTGTGGGATAAAGCAGTGCATTCCATACCAAATGATGTTACTAATTGACTCGCTTATATAATCGACGTTCTGCGTAGAGAAGCAGTCAGACCAGTTCAGTTCACTGATGAATTGATTAAATGCAACCCAGTCCGCCTTATCATAATGCCACAATAGTCTTTTGTTGGAAGATAGATTATTGACATTTAGTGACCTAGTTGTGAATTTGGTCGATATCAATTTATGATCGGAGTTTCCCAAAGGAGATGAAACAGATACTGAATATTTGTCGGGGTGTGAGGTTATAAACAGGTCCAATAAGTTGGCGTTTTGACCTTCTATATCAGGTATTCTGGTTGGGGAATCTACTAATTGGTGTAGGTTGTATGATTCACAGAATAGCTCAGCCAGTCTTCCTGCTTGGCTTGTAGATGAAGAATATTTAAGCCATTGTACATTGTGTACATTGAAGTCGCCTGCCAAGACGATTTCTGATGCAGGGTATTTATCTAAGAGCTCATCGACATTGGTGGAAAGTATATCGAAGTAACGTTCAGTATCAGGATCAGAAATCCCAGGGCTTCGATACAGAAAACACAGGAATAGAGTATGTTTATTGAAATTGAACCTAATCCAGGTGTATGTGAATTCTGGATTAGATAAAGTGAACTGGGGACTGATGGTGGAAAAGGCGATATTATTTCGAATGTACAATGCAATCCCCCTTTGGGTTGCAAAAACGGGCAAAAAACGATAGCCTTGGATGTTAAATTGGCTTATTTCGCAATCGCTAAGGACTTTTGTTTAATTGACTTTATTTTACTTGCCTAACATCCCTAAAAACGGCACTATAAAAAATTAATTCATACATTTTGAGTGAAGTATATTTTCAAAAGAGGACAATATCATCAAATAAAAAGAAAAAAATTAATGAAATTCGGAAGTATATATTAGTTCGATCCATATATTGTGTGGCAGCATGTTTAATTTTTAAGTGTAATGTGTAATTTTTATAGTGCGTATTTCTTAAGATAATAATAAATTCACAGAAAAAACCTTGTATGCGAAAGTTAGAGGAAATTTAATACTCTAAATTTTTCAAATACATTGGTTTTCACAAGGATGCATTGTTAAAAAGATATGTGCAATAAACTAAAAATGGCCGGAAATTCTTTGGTTTTTGGAGTGACATATGGTGATAGGAGGTGCGTCTTAGCAACTGCACTTTCGAAAAGTAAAAAGTAGAAACGTCAACAAGGCATAGAAATTCTAAAAATGTTGTCGAGCCCATGCCCCTGGGGGTTCAAGGCAATTAACATTTAACATGCTCCACTGGGGGTTAGGGCAAATGAGTAGATTTTGACACCTGTCTGCTTCCTTGTATGGTTTTATATTTGCACCTTCCGTCCTGACTCACATGTATGTCAGTACATGTTACAAATCAAAACAACATTTTATCACTTTGAAGAAAATATTTAATCCACCATAATTCGGATAAGCAACTTTGTATATTTCGTATTGTTATCCCAATCTGTTGCGGCACGATATTGGGATTAAGTTGATCTGCTTCGGTTATTTTTATCCAGCCTGTCATATCAGTTCCTTCTTAAACTTACTTCCATGTAATTTGCGTGAAAGCAATCCGATATGGTCGTACAAATCATCATTCAATAAATTTCGGTAATCATGAGAGCTCTGCATAAATTCCCGACAATGCAATCTGTAAAACGTCTGCATCGGCATATAACTACTTATGTAGGTATATGATCTCGTGTTTAATATTCGAAACTCCCATCGGGAATCCAAAAGATTTTCTTATATGAGTGCAAGCATTTTTCGGATTAAGTACAACATTAAACCGAACGTACATATGTATGTACATATATGTGATTGGATTCTACACAGTCAGTCAAGTTTTATTGGCACGCTTTGGCCAGAGATTGTTGTGCAATTTTAACGCTTAGGAGAACGTAAACTTTTTGAAAAACCCGAATTATACTGGCTGGAATTTTCCTCGGGACGCTATGTTTGCTTCAGACAACATAGTTTTCCGATTATTATAGGTGAGTTTAAGGTAAAGTCAGAATTTTTCCGTCATTAGTACCTGGCTTAAGTGGCTTTTAGACGGTAATAAATAACCTTCTGAGGTCGTGCATACGTTCTCCAGCCGTTTTTTTACAAGTTGTCTTATCCGTTTCCCATATATGTATTTCGGGTAGCTTCATTTTTCCGTGGAGGAGGTTTCCGCTTCTTCAGTACAAGTGAAAAATAAACGGTCTCTATACTTTTACTTTTTGGTAAACTTTAGATACATGGTAAGCTGGGAACAGAAAGACAAAGAGATTCGGGTTATAACACACATAACGTAAGTGTTTCTAACTTCCAACTTATAGTAAGTTTTAAAAGATGCATTTGGCTACACATCTATTCTCGGCCGCAACTGAATTTCTTCCCCTATTAAAAAATTCCTTTGCCAGCGGTGAAATCGGTATGGGATACCGATTTCACCGCTGGCACAACTAACATAATAGCAAAACCGATAAGCAACGGGTAGCTAAACTCATAGCAGAATTGATAGCAGAAGAGATCGCATGACGGATAGCTCAACTGATAGCAAAACGGATGGAAGAACTGAATCTGATATGATCGTCTAGAAACCTCTTTAGGCAACGAGCCATACCTAGAGACATTATTATGTATATGTGTTTTGAAAGACAAATACGGTAACTTTACCAAACCGCACATGAAGTGTTAAATTGCATTCGAAATACATTCATTCAATGGACTGACATTTAGTTCGATCAGCATTCAACTGTTTAAAACATATGTCATTACGTCACAAGCACTTTGTCCAAGTGCCACCCTAATTTATGGGATTTGCCGTGATTTTGCACCGCATCGTATGCGCAGGGGCATTGTGGCATCTACTTAACACGACCCAACATGCGTAATGAATCCAAAAAATTCGCGAATCGCTCTACCTCCAGGTATCGTTGAGCCGTTTTTCAAGTCGGTCTTTTTGGATGTGAATTGTCGCTTCTTGTCCACCCGAGGCACTTTAAATGGATGCCGGTTTTTATCATTATGTCAATTCGTTTCGTTCAACGTTATTGAGATGTCAATTGAGAAGATGTTTTTCTGTTTACAGAATAGGTAAGCAATTTCCTACGGCCCTTTTTTCAGTTTGTGATCATATAGGTACATCAAATATTAATGTATGTACTCGTATTATCGACCAATCCTCCTCAATTCGAACCAAATAAACTCACATTTCACAGTTCGTTCCTTTGTGGGTGATCGAAGTGGTCGTTGTTTTTTAAGTAGTCTAAGTTTTCAGTATCCACCATTTTTTTCCTAGGTGTTTTTCGTTATATGCATCCACAAAAACCTCTAATTCCAAAGACATGTTCTTCGGGGCATTGTTGCTGATTCAGTCAATTTGCCCAATTTTTTTAGTTTAAAGTACTAATAATTTCCCTAAGGCTGATTTTTATTTATTTTGCCTCAAAAAAAAAAAATCGAGTGGAAGGATCCCAAAAAGATATACATAAATGACTCGACATTCGCGCTCGGTAGCCGTGGTCGTTCGGTCACTGCTCTACGAAATTAATCTAGAGCTCGGAGTTCAAATCTCGGCGCGATCAAAAACTGCCTGTGAGTACTAATAGAACTCTCACAGTGCTCCGAGCTTGTCAGTATAGGTAAAGACGGCGCGGATAGGAGGTGCATGCTGGCAACTGCACTTCCGAAAAGTAGATATCCTATCGAAATGTCAACAAGGCATAGAAATGCTAGAGAAGGCAATTAGAGAGAGAGAGAATAAAATAAAATGTGTGGTAAAATGTGTAGGATAACGATTTCACGAAGCAGCTTTTACAGACGTTTCGGTATTTCGATTTCGACACTAAATTATTTATATGCTTACAATCGTACTTTTTTGTTTACCTTATCAACGTATCTGACTTTCAAAGCGAATACTATAAAACTATATATGTACTTTTTTTGCTTTTATTCTCTTTCACACCGCGAAATTTGGATTTCCCAGATCGCTCCGCTCAGTTGCGATAAATGACAAGTCAGTGAGAGGTTGATTATTTTCGTGTGTGAAGTGAAATTAATTTTTTTTGTAATGCTAGGGCCACACCTACCTCTAATGGCGTTAATTTTCGTGATAAATCACATTAAACACAAGTGTAGCCCCGACATAACGCACTAATTAATTAATGTCCTTTATAATGGCGTTGAACATACAACGATAACTTGGATGCGGATCGGTCGTCAAGTTAAACGTTTTTAGGGTTTTGTAGAAAAACAAAACCCTTTTGAAATCGGTCATGCGTCCGTCTGTCTGTCTGTCTGTCTGTCCATGAAATATCTCACGAACCGCTGAAGCTACATGCATGAAATTTGGTGGAAATATGTAGAAGTACTATAATTCTCTGGAGAAAGCGATGCGTTGTAATAGGTCAACTTTAAGGGGAGGTCTCCATAGAGGGGAAATGAAGGTCGAATTTTTTTTTCGTTTGGTATAGGCAAGTGGGGTATCGTAAGAAAGGTACCGTTAAGTACATTCCATTTATGGAATTTTCTTCAAATTTGAAGAAAGGGGAAAAGAGGGAGAGGGGAAAATATGTGATCCCAGTTTGTCCCACCCCCCTTGCATTTCGAGACCGTTATACTTAGAAATATGAAAATTGACAGAAAAGCGGCATTTCACTAACATAGAAAACTAAAAATAATGAAATTTTGAAATCTCATCAAAAAAGGTTAATAATAGTACATTTCTATATTTACCGTTAACACACCCCTGCACCCCTCAAACACACCTCAGGTCAAAAATATTGATGGCCAATAATAACCAACATCATAGGCAATAATATCTCTAGGTTTCGTTACAATCACATAATATTTAATAATGGTACATTCATTTAAAATAAATAAAATAAATAACTGGCGCAACAGTCCAATTTGAACCACGGCCTCGAGATGAGTTAGCATCATCTCGTTTTCTAGATCGTGACGGTTTTTGTGCAGAGGTATGTGATCAGCAACACGCTCAACCGAATTATTTACCCCATAATGGGTACTCATTTAACAGCTGAGTGGGCTCATAGTCCGACACGTAAATCCCCGGAATCGAACCGGGGCCCAGTGCGTTGAAGGCGAACGTGCTAACCGTTGCGCCATCCGGACTACATTCATTTAAAGTTAGGCAATTTTACACTATCCATTCAAAAAATACACCTACCGGCCTCATGCATAGGTGCGAGTACTACTTGCATATTGTTTTTCGTAGAGTGAATTGTAGTTGAACCATTTCTGTAAGGGTAAAGATTTGTGGGAGGGGGGTTATGCAAGTTTGCAATTTGCAATGTCGTCTTAACATGAATGGTTAAGCATCTCGAAGAGTAGGACAGTTTATCTCGTATACATTCATATCTATCTACAGTACAGCTTCTCGTATTAAAACTATTACTTTGAAAGGTGATTTTTTATGGACTGACTTGTAAGATACTATATCACGTGTAAGACATTCCAGTTATGGTGGTTTTATCCATCTGAGTGATACCAAGAAGGCCAGGGAGCCAATATTTACATGCCAAAATAAGCGCTTGCTAAAAAACCCTCGGATTGCGGGCATAGCCCTCTATATTCCGGTTTCATTTAAGACGTTGCTTGTGGTGGCCACACTAGCATTGTCAAGTGACAATTCACACTTACCATGTAATTCACACTCATGAAATAATATACAAGCACAGAAGCCTCAACCACAATTTTAAAATTCTTTAATTATTGTATAATTGAACACCTTTAATTTCTAATCATTCAATTGATGCAAAGAGATATGTTCATTGAATACAGCTGCCATCATATAAAGCGCTATTTTTTACAAACGTCAAATCGACTAGACGTTAACGTATGTGTGGCCATTCTTATTACCGCGTAGTTTACGGTATGATTTGTGAGGCATTGATTATTGTATTAATGGGCATTAAGTATTGCGG
Organism: Chloromyia formosa; assembly: GCA_964017055.1. Taxonomy (NCBI): domain Eukaryota; kingdom Metazoa; phylum Arthropoda; class Insecta; order Diptera; family Stratiomyidae; genus Chloromyia; species Chloromyia formosa. The sequence continues at coordinate 24,986,796 of OZ024815.1, read as the reverse complement.
CAGGCATGGCTCCAGCATAAGAGAAAAAATTATTGGCTCCATAAAACCTTTTACCATTCTGTGTGCTTATAATACCCAATCAAAAAAAATTCAAGTTTATGTTATCCGCTAAAGTTGACAGTTGGGCAAGTTTTGAAATACATACGTCCCGTTCCGTTCCGGACATTTTTTGCAATTATACATCAATCCCATTAAATATACACGTACTTTGACATCTTCATGCAACGGGACGGGGCTATTTGTGCGATTAAGGCGCTTGCAACATCACCAATGCAAAAAGAAAACTTTTGAAGCTGTAATATACACCCTTAACACTATCTGGGGGTGCGAAATTCGTTTATCGTACCATGAAAAGCGAGTAGATGTACGGAAATGATTGCCACAACACATTCAAAAGTTTGGATTTGTTACAGTCTGTTGAAGTCGCTATAATCGCTTTGGATAGGGTATGTATCTCTGTCTCTAAATTTATCGACTTTTAGAAGGTAGTCGTGGCAAAGATTAACCATAAGGAAGATACCCTACTTCATACAAATTAACGCGACTGACTAGTAGTTGTATACGTGTTGGTTCTCATATGCGTACACGAAGGGGTAATGCCAACTAACAAGCATGTTACTCACACATTGAAACTTTATAGGCAGTTGCCATTACTGAAGTGTTGCCGTCTCTATCTCTCTTAAGGGAATTTACCTTTGAATTATTGGCAAAGATTAAACAAGAGTGCATCCCGTTCTAAAAATTAAATCGTACTAAGTGAGGTATCTTCCTTATGGTTAATCTTTGGTCGTGGTCTCTCGAAAAAGAGAGCGGTGGATTATCCAGCAAGAGGTCGTGGGTTTGAACCCTGCCTCAAGAATATTGGAATTTTATCACTTAGCTAGTCGACTCATCTGCAAACAAGTATATTGTTGTAAAAGAAGAAAAAAACTAAAAGAATTATGGCAGGATGGGCGGACGGGGATAGTAACAACCTACCCTTTGCCATAGGTTAGGTTAGGTACAGGGGCTGCCGTGATGTGTCAAAGCACACTTAGACCAACATTGGGTCCATTGTGGTACCACCGCTATCACCTTCACTTGAACCTAAGTATCAAACCAGCCTGTGCTGGCAATGTAACGATTGAGCCGTGTGGCGGTCATATCCTTAAGGTCATCCAGATCGTAGAAAACCCGTGAGCCCAGAAACATTCTTCTTCTACCAGCCAAGGCCGGGCAATGACAGAGAAGATGTAGAACGGTCTCCTTCTCCTCCACATTGCCACAACTCCTACAGAAGTCATGGCGAGGAAGATGTAGTCTCCTGGCATGCGCCCCTATTGTGATAACTCCTACTACCCTGCCAATGTGCTTCCTGTTCAACGACAGCATTGCGACAGAACGGCGGCGATCAAATTGTGAAACCTCCGCCTGTAGGATACTGCAAAAGTCCGGGAGACCGAGTGATAGGTTAATCCCCAATCCCTCCGAGTATACGCCTATCCCGACACCGTAGTCGGTCTTAGAGCCATCTATATAGATGGCCATGGGTTGCGATAACCACTGCTTTACTTCGTACCCCATATTTCGACTACGGAACACAAAAGGGACAGCTTTACTTTTGAAAGAAACTTAAGTTGTCTGAGATTGATATGAGCTACCTAATTCTAATGACTGAAATACATACGGGGACGGAATCAGCTGATAGCAGAGAATCTTCATGACGTCAACATAAATTAGAGGTACTCAGTTATGTAAACTTATTTAAAAAGATAATTGTTTCTAATGTCGCCCCGAACCTAGATTTGGAAATATTTCAGATGTACTGACAATGTATAGATTATAGGGTAGAGATTTGGTCAAAACTCGTGTGATGTGAATATGTAATTAGAATAACTTGATAGTCATAAGCATCCATAAACTTCAAATTGCATGGAATTTGAAAGAAAGGAATCTTCGATTCTAACCAACATGTTGTCCGCTGCAAATTATAGTGGCGGCTACAGTCATCCTATTACGATCATTTAGATTTGAGCGTTTTTGATTAACTTTACAATAATTTGAGTGCATTTTCAGGTTTCAGTTTATTGACTTGTTTAAACGTTCAGCCGATGGCGAAGCGCAGCTAGACTACCAGTATACTTTCAAGCGTGTAACATTTGACACTAAGCCGTCTATTTGTTATACTACTTTATGATCTTCCATGGAACCAAATTGCTATACATGAGGTTACTGCTCCTGCAGAAGTCCCATTAACTTGGAAAAAAATTCTAAAATCATCGATTATATCTCGCATTGTTTCGCTTTTGGAATCTGGTGTGCTGGGTATTGTGACTAAGACGGACGCGAATAATGCATGGTCAAAATTTTCTTGGTCTAGTGATTTGTTTGAATCTGCATAAGTTACCAGTTTCAGTCGGTTCCGATGATAAGATCTGAATGAATGAAATGTTTGCTAAAAATGATTTTTTTTTATTTATTTGTTTTTTTTTTTATGTAAATATATATATACAATATATTTATGCATATATATATGGACATTGGCGAAAGTATTTTCTACGAAGATAGTATGAAGAATTCATAAAATAAAATAAGTTGAAAGTTAAAAAACAAATGTCTGTAGTTGTGAATGAAATTTCTTCAGACTAAGGATTTTGGAAAACGAGAATAATAAATGAGAAATTGCATTAGCGTCTAAGATAAAAACACCTGAGACTAACGAATTGAGTCAAATTATCAACATTGTGATTAATAAATTTTCTGTTGGTGTCACCACAGACTGTCGAACTCGAACACGAACTTAGTACAAGTGGACCGGCTTTATTCACATCTAAGTGACGTGTGTGTCGGAGGACATTTGTACTAGGTTCGTGTTCGAGTTCGACAGTCTGTGGTGAGACTTATCTGCACAATCAAACAACTTGAAATGCTGAATAATGAGTTGGCATATGCAATGCCTGCTCATGCACCAGCTGAAGGAAAAACTTGCTTGCTATATTTAAACGCCGAAAAAAGGAACAATGTAGTGATTATACATAAAACCGATTATAACAAGATAGTAATTGATAAATTTGCAAGTTTCTCCGAGCTTTATTACAATCAATAACAAAATGATTTAGCCTCTAAACGAAGCAAGTACGGTATTTGACAATTAGTCAGCTGGTAAATCATCGTTCATGGTGAATGAAAATGCACCATTACACCGAATGTCTGAAAAACTAAGTTCTGCAAGAATATCGAATTCGCCGTCGAGTAAGAGAATGGTGATCTGCCTCCCTAGCCTGAAATCATGAGAACATCAGCAATTAATTTGTGTTGGGAAGAGCCCCTTCATACAGAGAACGATGCCTATTTCATCGAACCATGCCTATCCACAAAAAATGGCACCTACAACTGAAGGACACATTGACTAACAACAACATATGGATATCAGAGCATCCCCACGTTAAATCTGTTCGAGACTAGGCCGTGACAGGGACTGAGTATGAAAAGTTAGCAAATCTCGGTTTCCCTATATATTATCGTTGAGGGTGTGGAGGAGACTAAGAAAGTACTGGGTACCGGACGAGAATCGTGGTCGTTATCCTGGGAGAAGTAACGATAACAGCCGTTTGAATTGGACGCGTTCCGGAAATCGCTCATAGCTGGACTACCGTTAATCGGAGAAAGATTTACTTGGTCTCAAAACCTTCAGAACTTAGACCTCTGTGATTTTAGGATATATATTTGCTAGCACTCTAAAATAGCTTCTCAAACCCATAGGCAAAGATGTGTGTAAAATTGGGTTTGCGAAACCAGCGAACCGCGTTTTTTCCTTTTTTCTAAGAGAGTAGATAAGTGCTGGGTGGCAGCTCAGGAGGGTGATGAGAGGAGGGATGGGGCAGCCGCCACTAGACACGAGCAGAAAATCAATTGTAACTCGGAAAACGCTCCTCGTAGAAAGCTCTTCTTAGGATCAGGCATCTCATTTTTTAATGCTTTATACTTTAACACTAAGGCAGCTGTCATTCACTGTGAATCTGTCTGATCCTATCAAGTTTGCCAAAACGCAACCAAATATGTAATAACATTTTAACATATTGGTCGACAAAAAATTTATCACCATTATCGCATCACACTCACAGCCACACAATATTATATCGGAGTTTCACACAAACTAATTAATTCCATAAAGGGGCATTTTGTTTAGAATTTCAAACTGTTAAAAAACATGTTGACAATAGTAAATTTTTGGAGCATACAAATATAAAATACTCGTGCATTAATAACGCTATGGCCCAAGCATTCTTCTTTTACGAACGTGCGCACAACAGTCTACACGAGTACCATACGTGGGAACAAAGTGGGCATAAATTCAAACGTACGCACATAAATTTTTTGGTCACCACATTAGAGATTTTTATTAATATTGTAATAACTGTCCCCTGGGAACACGAAAAGCCACTGGTAAACACCCTAGAACCAAATAGAAATGCAAATGTATGCATTTGTGCTACAAACGTTTGGAGTTTCACGGCGTTTTCACTATTTTCGAAGAGGTCATAACGCTAAAGTTCAAATTTATTGATATGGCATAGAAAAGTAGCAAAGCGTGAAATGTCTTACATATTAATTCATAATTCATTTTTGAGGCGTCACTGACCCCACGTCGTTTTTAAATCGCCTGAATATGCAAAATAAAGGTGTTTTTAAAGTTACTTCTTCAACAGTAGTTCTGCTTAGAAGACCCATCACATCTGACTTGAGCATTATCTCGGGCTCGGTCTGACTTTTAGTACCAAATTCTACTTTAGGATTTGTGTCGTAAGAGCAATGCGATAAAAAGTGAAACCGGAATATATAGTGCTGCGCCCGCAATCCAAACGTGAGCGCTTATTTTGGGATGTAAATATCGGCTCTTCGTTCCTCTTGGTAGCGCACAGGTGGATAAAAACACCATAATTAAAATGTCTTACCCATGAGATTTAGTGTCCTACATGCCAATTCTTAAAAAAAACGTATTTCTATGGAAACCATCTCTCACCTCTTAACCTTCATAGGACCGACCTCGAAAAGATACGTTAAAGACCAAGTGGGGTGTAAATTCACCCCAACTTTTTTGTATTATACAGAGTACATACAACAAGCATTTTGGACAATTTTTTAATTCCATATTTTGAAAAATAATCTAGAATAAAACTGAAATTAAGAAACCGTATATCCGTAGTAGACAACTAATTATCCCATTTATTACAGACGGTTACTATCTTGGTATAATCTACATTCAGGTACGGATTGTACCGAAAACTTCAAGATAACCTGTACCGCAACGAGCAAAATTAACGATAACTCATTACAGTATGTAGCAATTTATTTCAAGTTTTTTGTATGATAGAAGAAGTATATTTAAGAAACATATCTAAGAGGAAATTTAATGGGAATTTTTTTTAGAAGATATCCTAAGAAATGTAAGTCTAGGGTGCAGCTGCACCCCGCTCGGGCTTATGAAGGTTAAAGTAAGAATTTTAAAACGGGAAGTTGTACTGTAGACAGTTCATATTTCCACAAAATGCCATCACCCCAGATTTGGTGGTTATCTAGTAAATACGTGAAAACTTCGTCAATAAAAGTCTAACCATGCTCTTTGTGAATGTGCGCATTTATGAAGGAAAAATAGACAATTTTGAACGATACGATACATATGAAGCTTAGTATATTTTCTTGCCTAGAAGGTTGTTAATGGATTGGTATTAATACTTTCCGCTTAGGCTAACTTAAGCAGGGAGTAGGGGTCCCAACTGAAATCATAGAAATATGCTATTATCAACATTTTTTTGAGGATACTAACACCCTGTATCTTTAACGTGGCTATGCTATGGTCATGATGTGCCTCCCCCCGTAAAATTTGTTCTATTACAACGAAAAGCTTTGAACAACAAATTACGTAAAACAATCCCTCATGTTCATACCAAAATTCATTTATGTAGCTTCAGCGCGCACGTGATATTCGCTGCACAGACGGACGGACAGACGGACGAACACATGACATATGGACGGAAAGATGGACAAACAGCCATTTGACACCGATTTCATAAGGGTTTTGTTTTATATAGAAAACAAAATCGCAACATCCACAGTGATTTTGCGACCATAAGAATTCCTAATTGCCTTGACCACTCCAGAGGCATGAGCGCGTCAAAATCTCTAGCATTTCCATGACTTGTTGACGTTTCGACAGCATATCTAGTACTTTTCGGAAGTGCAGTTGCTAGCATGCACCTTCTACCCGCGCCGTCTTTACACTGACAAACTCGGAGCACCGTGAGAGTTCTATTAGTACAGGCAGTTTTTGATCGCGCCGAGATCCGAGCTCCGCGCTTAGTATTAAATAATTATTAAATTAGTATCATAGAGCGGTGACTGTACGACCACGGCCACCGAGCGCGACTAATACTGAGTCCTATTTTCGCAAAAAAAGTAGTAATTTTACCGGGAAATTTCATTAAAATTGAAACAAATTTGCAAGCACTCTAAAATAGCCTCTCAAACCCGTAGACAAAGATGTATGTATGTATGTAAAATTGAGTAAGCGAGACCAGAAAAATGTGGTTTTTCTTTTAATTCATATTCAGGAGTAGGGAAATGCTGGGTGCCGACCAGAAAAGTGTTTGACAGCTTACCGTCAAATCACATTCCTAAATTTAGGTGATATTTGCCAACTACAATACATATTTGATATACCTCTCATGGGAACAGTGGGATCGGAACAAGTTTTACTGCTAATTTCAAAGTGATAAATAAAGAATGGATCAAATTGATAGTAGCAGACGGTTAGTCGAAGCTTGTTTCTTATAATATTTTTCGTTATCCATAAGAACCAAGACTTAGTGCAAAGACGGATTAAGTTTATCCACTAATTAACACAAGAAGTTGCAATACTTTTTCGGCAATAGAAGTTAATTTGTAAGTAATTAGTATTTTCGAGTGAATAGCATTAGCTCTTACACACGCAAACTCTCGGAAGGGTAAATCGAGCAGGATCAAATCCAGGTGCAAATTGAAGCCATACTCGTCAATAAAAATCGTAATTCGCGTTTAGTGGCACATTCTCGAAATTTCTATGACACACTCTTTTTGGAGTACGTTTAAACGCGGAGTGTCAACCCTGTCTAACACAAATTAACCAGCTTCTTTGTTTGGGGCGACCGGTAGCGCAGTGTGTTGAGGCATCAGTCTCATGTTTGACTACCGGCGTTTCGGGTTCGAATCCCGTCCACGACAACGTTCGGTGCCATGGATGTGCAGGAGGTGTATGCTGGCAACTGCATTCTCTGAAACCAATTTATGCCAACGAAACGTCAACTGGGCCACATGGAACAGTTGTCGCGCTATGCCCCACAAGGGGTTAGGGCAATTGAGTAGTTTACCCGATCTTTTATTAATGATCATCGTACTTACGTTGAAGCCTCTTTCAGGATCTTTATGTTTACTCTTCATTAACAAAATGACAACACAAACATTTTATTACCTTTAATCTCAGCCAAAACTTGGTTCTTGAGGCGATATCCACTTCAGTTTCGTTCCACCAACTTACAATAAGTGATGGTATAATGTCTGGAAAACATGTCTTCAAAATTGAACATTAATTGGCGATATATGATATACATTTCTTTAGACAATTTTGCAGTTTGCATTTTTGATTTGGAAATATATTCACTTGGCTAGGAAATTTATTTGATCCGAAAAGTTATTTTTTGAACTCGGAAATTTATTTATTCAATTCGGAATTTTATTTATTTGGCCCGCAAAGCTATTTATTTGGTCTCGAAAGTTATGTATTTGTATCGCAAACTTTTTTATTTACATGACCTGGAAAGTTATTTATTTACCTCGCAATTTGACGTAATTGACCTGGAAATGCTATATTCGGAACCGTTTTTTCAAGTGCCACTTCTGTTTAAGCGGTTTCGCTTTATACTAATACGAGTATCGACGCCGCTTGGAGAATAGTGGTTGAGGTAGCGCCACTTTTTGTCGCTACAGACAATCGAACCAAATGGTTCGCCATCACCACGAAACCACGTCAACTTCATAGTACGTGCGGAAAATTTTTTTTCTAATTTCCACCGTTCTATTGAAATTTATGTGGTTCGGTGGTGGTAACCATTTGGTTCGACGTGAGTGTCGAGCGTAAGTCACTTCCACTGGAGAATGAATCACTTTCGTTCGAAAAAATCGCTAAAGATTTATAACTAAATGGAATTTATTAAATTTTGCTCAAAATTTATAAAATCCACTCTTAAACTTTCTTCTTGTCGCCCTTTTCGGCGCCCTTATCAGAGCCTTTGACCGGCCCTGTACCTGTCGATTCCGAATAAAATCTACTTAATACGCGCTAGGACTATTCAGTTAAATAAATCCAAAATTTCGGCTTCACTCTGATACGTGATTATATTTTCAGGTGAAGTATTTTGGTGTCATCAAGTTTAGCTGGGACGAGACTACTAATAAACTGCGAATATAGTATACTATGTACCATAGATATACATATTTCAATCCACTTAAAATAGTATTGAAACTAAACAAATTACCAAGAATGGCATTGGCCTGCAATCATGTCCCTCTTATTCGCTGGTTGTGAATAAACCATATTTAGCTTATTTCGACTTTGAGAATTTGTTGGGTGGAAAACTGCCCTGGTATTAGAGATGGGTATAAAATAACGCAACGGTTAAAAATTTCCCTATTTCATGGGGGTGCCGCGAAATAGACGTTCTTTCACAATTTTGCTGGATACCATTCTAATGAGCACGGTTGTCGACAATACCTTCAAACGAAAAAGTACAGTATCCATTATTGATCTCACATTCGTGAGCAGGTTCTTGGCACAAAATACGGGGTGGTTTGTCAGCGAGATTAGTCTGGATAGCGCAACGGTTAGCCTTCTACGCACTGGGCCACGGTCCGATTGCTACTGAATGCGTGTTCGATAAAGAAGGGGACTTACATACGTGTCGTACTATAAGCCCACTCAGTTGTTAAATGAGTACCCACTTATGGGGTAAATAACTCGGTTGAGTGTGTTGCTGATCACACATCTCTGTACAAGACATACTGTCACGATCTGGAAAATGAGATGATGCTAACTCATCTCGAGGCCATGGTTCAAATTGGACTGTTGCGCCAGTTATTTATTTTATTTGCCAGCGAGAACTATTATATATTCATAGTAACCATTAGACCATTTTATTTGAGATTAGGGACAGACAAAACAATCCTCACACTAGATTTCTGATCTCGTTTAAGAATGTCTTCCATTAAAGGGACCAAATCAAAAGACCAGAATCTCTTAATACTGTTTAGATTATGTAGCAATTAGCGAAAGCAAGTAACGCCGCAATGCCAATAAAGGAGTCCAGCAACCAACGAAAAGAGAACTACTGGTGGATGGAACAGTCTTTGTGACGCGAATGTCTTAAGCAAGTGCTCAAGCAAGCGAATTTTTATACATAACCCTGTCTCAAATTAGGGTAATATGAAAAGAGTAGACCTTGGAACCAACATTGCGGAGAATAGGGATTACCCTTGTGAAATTAAAGGACGAATTCATCGTGCAAACCGATGCAGTGTTTAGCCTATTACTTTCCACACAGGGTCTTTTCTGTTTAGGTTTCTGTACTATGAAATTTATATAAAATTAAAATAGGAACAATATTTTCTACATACGTACATACTTCCATTACGACTTTTCACCTTCCAGCTCGTTTCGTAATAAAATAATGTACATATTACCTATAAATGTATCAAAAAGAGTCCTCTGTCACACTCACCTTACACAGGTTGGGAAATACAGATTGTATGTCCCCCTGAATAGATCATAAAAAATTCGAACATGCAACACATTTGCCTGTCTTATGTTCCATTCCATTAACCATAGATGGGGCTATTCATCTCAAGATTGAATTGAAGTACGACAGTCTAACAAAGTGCATAACATAAGAGACCGACCACAAAGATTTTCGTCTAATGAATTGTACGTCATTATTCAAAGCAACAATTCGGCTTAGCCCGTGTGACAGTTTGGTAATTAACTAGCCACAAAGTGCCATAAAGAATGACAAATCTTGTGCCAGGCGAAGAATATTAAATGTGAAATTACCGAGTCGAAAAAATCTAGCATCTACAAATCCACAGATCTAACGTCATCTAACCTTCAATTACGTGGAAAATAGTTTTTAAAAGACTAAAAATTGTGTAACGTACACGACGCAGCTTAAATGTAATGTCAATGTCTCTTGAATGTTTGATTTGTTTGTTATTAGCCGAACGGTTGGCTAATCCCCGGACCGGAGCAATCCCAAAAATGGTCTAGTGGTAAAGTATGGTTGTTTGTTAAGGGAACCCTTTGAGTGTAAGAGAAAAAAATCATTCATTCATTTCATCGTCCCAGAAAAACTAATCAGAAATCAAAAGTTTGTAACGAACCATATTCAGGTCGTGCTGCTTCCACCGGCAGATCGAAAGCAGCACCTGATGAGTGGTAATCAGTCCGTGGTATGAAACCAGAGGCCGAGGATTCCATTACATTCAGACTCCAATCCGAGCGCGAGGCCATCCGAGCCGTCCGCCAACTATTCCTACATTAGCTCCCCATTTTTGATTATTCCCCATTTTTGCCTTCCCTGTTTGTGTTGTCTTTCCCAGGCCTATGACTTTTTCTTAATACGTAAAGGACAGGAATAACGAGCGGCGAAAACTCCGCCCACGTCTCTCGAACTGAGCGACAGCATAGCTCGTTGAGGGGCCTTTTTGTTCGCCAGATGGCACAGCTTTCACGGTCATTATGCTATCTTAGGCTCCATCCCTACAGGCATCTTCGGATGCCCATCAACCCGTCCGTTATAAGATGACAATGATCGTTGGCCGACTTATGCACTGATACATTCCAGATCTAGACGGACCTTGGCCTATATATACAAACACTTAAAACCCACTTATTATTCTCCCCCTGGAGGGGGCCCAAAAATGCGTGTTCGTCGGTTTCGACCGCTGCTGCGAAGCGCGTCTAATCAGATGCCTCTCCTTCGCGCATCGCACCAGTGGAAGAGGCGTGACCGGGAACAACCAAGTCGTAAACATTGTCGTAAATACCTATCAACGTTGAATTAAGCCTAAACGCTGGAATCAAGAACTAAACATGAAATGCATGACAACCGGACTCACCGCCATCAGTCACCACTGATAAATTTTTGACAACACGCACACAATTACAATAGTTCTACTCCTTAAAATGACGGCTTGGCACCAAAATGACTATGACATTTTGGTGCCAAGCCGGCCGGAATATTAAGAAAGCAGTGATCCAATCATAAGTCAAACCTGTCGTGGTTTTTATTTTTCAGTTTTTCGCGACATCCCGGCGAAGTTTAAAAACTCAGCAGATGATGGCGGTGGTGGGTGATTTGAAACTCGTCAGCTTACGTTTGTCAATGTCATGACAACCATAAAAATGTGACGTCACTAACCAACATGAACTTGGCGGTGATTGGTATTCATTGTTTGGCGCATCCCGAAACTTCTGCAAGTTCAAGGTGAGTGTCTACATCCAAGATCATGAACATGTACAACTGAATTACTCCTAAATATTTATTTATAACTATTGCATTCAAGTCCGTTCATCAAGAGGCCCATTTTTTTCAACTCTATGATCATACCAATCAAACTTTACTTTTTATATGCTTCACATTGACACACTCTGTCCGTGAGCCGAAAACATGGCGTACTATCCTATTTTGCCTTAACCCGCGCGTCAATGACGTTTCGTTAGTCTATAAAAGATTTCGGATGATGTAAGTTGCGGGTGTACACATCTTTGTACATGGCGTACTATGACGGTGTAGATTACTTCAACTACAAAAAAAAAAACATGACAATAAACTATTTCAATGTACCATTATTTAAGATTCCCCCTTTAAACAACATGACGAACAACAATAACGCGAGAGAACATTAAAGTGAAGTAGATGTCACATAAGAGGATACAATTACAGTGTCGAGTTGTGGATGATTTAGAGTGGACCACTAGAATAAATGGGGTTAGAGTCAAGGTTACGAAGACGTTATGATCTTACCGAAAAAAACCCAAAGGTACCAAACGGTCTTAGTATGCTCGAAGATACTGCATTTGTATGATTCTTACTACCTCCCAAGATGGTACTTAAGACATAGAACGGGTTAAGCATTCTGGAAAATTTTTATTAAAACAATAAAAAGAAACAAACGGTTAGCCGACAATTTAAAAGTCATTTTTTTTTCAACCTTCGTTAAGAAGTTTAGTTTTTTGTTGTATTCTTTTCTTTAAGATGACAGTTCTGTCTTTTAATTCAAGAGTAATGCACAAGGGTGAGTGACCCGGATTTCTCAGAATCGCATGAAACTTGCACAAAAAGAAATGTTTCTATGAAAGTTTATCCCTAGGGCAAATGATTAGGACTGAGATTGCTGATGACAGATTTTATCTTTGGTTGCTTGTGGTTACTAGAAATGAAAGAACTAAGCCGTTTATGATACAACGAGAACGTTAGAATGTGTGAATAAGTAAAAGAAGAAATATAGAATGTTTTTTTTCATGGAATAACATAGCATAGACGTAAATATAGCACAATTAACAAAGAACGTATTATTAAGCTCAAGATTAAATCGACTAACAAATCTAGCCGATGTCTTCTAATTTAGGGAAGGCCACGCGAAAGCATACTCTACAACGTCGGGCTAACGCCTCATACTCACAGACAATATGCAGTGACGTTTCGTCATCCCCTTCACAGAAACGGCAGCTCCGATATTATACCGATCATTTTAAGATGACCTCTAAGACATGAATATACATATTGTTCTTACCCTAACACGGTTCAGCTTGAGCAGTTCAGAGGATCCCCTTCGGGGAGTTAATTATTCTTAACAAAAATATAAAAAGTGTAGTCCCATTCTGGACAGAGAAGGGCGACAGCATGCTAAGTGCCATGTAAGTTGCATGGCGTCGATGGCTATCGCCCGGCAAAAAACTTGTTTTATAGTTTAGCCACTGGCGCTAAGCCAGAACAGTTGGTGGAATTCCATATCGGCAAGTAGCACGTTGTTATTTGCATTCGATAAGAATTCGCGCTCATGTCGTGTTGGTCGGCTTATATAAGGCAAACCAACATACTCGTATGACTTTGGTGCGAGTGCGAAGCAGAGGCGTCTGATGAGACGGCTTCGCACCAACCGGCCAACACGATTTGGGCTTCCTTCGGGGAGTTAATTATTCTTAACATAAATATGAATAGTGTAGTCCCACTCTGGACAGAGAAGGGCGACGGCATGCTAAGTGCCATGTTAGTTGCGTGGCGTCGATGGCTGTCGCCCGGCAAAAAAAAACTAGTTTTAACAATTTGGTTTGCTTCAGGCCAGGGAGAGTCCCCTAGTGGGCAGCAGCCTCATTGTACTCCCACTCTCTGATGCGTTTTCTTACGATAAATGCCATTCTATGGTAGGGTGACCAGATGCTAAATTTTTTTTTATGTTAGCACCAAAGCTTAGGTTATACGCTTTAATGTAATAGCATTACTTTAGTAGGTGAGGAAAATTCAAGTAAGAGGAGAGGGATGGGTTGAGATGGATTAGACAAAATTAAATAAGGGTGAACGCTTTGCAGGTTGTAACTGCAGGAGAAAACAGACGATGGTAAAGCGTTCCACAGTTGAGTTGTTCTGCATACGAAAGAGTCGTACAATTTTATTGTTTGGCTGACACTAGTTTCGATGGTAAGATTATGGGCACGACTTGATTACCTGGTGTTGCATACAGGATATGCGACATCGGCTGCTTATTTCTACAGAGCAGCGGCTGTTGAAGTATCGATAAGGAAGCGATAGACAACCAACGTCACGTCTGTGTTGAAGTAGTTCTATCCGTGAAGTTATATCGTCGCCACCAATAAGTTTGAAAGCCTTTCGTTGATTTCTGTCCAATGCCAACAGTGCAGTGTGACTCGCACCGGCCCATAAATGCTTTTACTTACTAAGACCTTGTATAGGATGTTCAGAAGCCAGAGACCGAATTTTCCACTCATCAAAACACTTTGAAAAGTCCTGTTTCGGTATGGCCTTCAGCGCCTTCTTCGATTCGGCTTGAATATCCTTTATCGTGTCAAAACAGTATCCGCGTAAATAAATCAGGCGAATACGGTGGTTGCGGAACAATATGGGCGGAGTTTTTGGTGAAATGGTCACGAATAACGAGTGCAGTGTGAGAGGTTGCGTTGTAATGGTGCAAAAACCAAGAGTTTTCTTTCCACAAATCCGGCCTGTTAAGGCGAATAGCTTTACGCAAACGACGCATAACACTCAAATAATATTCCTTGTTGACAGTTTGGCCCAGTGGAAGGAATTCGTAATGCACAACACCACGATAATTGAAGAAAACCGTCAACATGACCTTAATTTTTGAGCGACTTTGGCGCGATTTTTTCGGTTTTGGCTCACCTTTGGCACGATATTCACTCAATTGATCGGTTGTTTCGGGGTCGTAAGCATAAATCTAAGTTTTATCGCCCGTAATAATGCGTTTTATCTTGTCCTGATAGTCGGAAAGCATTGTTTCAAACACGTCAATGCGACGCTGTTTTTGCAAAAAATTGAGGGTTTTTGGAACCAAACGGATTTGACTTTTTTAAGGCACAAAACTTCCTTCAGTAGAGTCGGTTAAACACCTTCGCATAACTTTTAACTCAACATTGAATTTTTGGCTCACATTAGCAACATCTCGGAACAAGCTAGACGAATGCTTGGGTTTGTTATTAGAAGTACAAGACAATTTTAAAATATCCACTCGCTCAAAACACTTTATTTTACAATGGTGAGAAGCAAACTCGAAAATGGGTCCGTATTGTGGAGTCCGCATTACACAACACACACGAAAATTATTGAAAAAATTCAGTATAAATTCTTAGGATATATAGATCACAAGATAGATCTAGAGAAAATGTTAATTATGGAAGCTTATTAAATATTTTAAACATAAACACATTTGATGTCAGAAGAGACTACTATGATGCTTTATGTTTATTCAATTTGCTTAATAACAATATTGATGCTCCAGATATATTAGAAAAAATATTCTTTAGAGTTCCGATTGTTAATACCAGATTCAACCGCTTATTTCAAACAAAAATTTGCCGAACTAATTACCATAAATTTTCGCCAATACCTATAGAGAGATTAAAAACCATTTTTACCACCTGTAACGTTGAAACAAGCTATTTTGAATTCACAGTCTTAGCGCGACATTACACTTTGCGTTTTTCTGCAGGAATCCCGCTAAAAAACGCATTGTCGTCCAAGAAGACGAACGTGTACATTTAAATGGAACGCATTACACTTATGCGTAACGACAATGGTGCAGTTTGCAGGAATCGCTTTGCAGCAGCAAGTCCAACCACAGCGGGAAGACTTCTCCGTCAAAAAAACGCAGTGAGAAGATGAACACACGGTGGTATATGGAACGCATTTCACCTTCCGTATTTTTGTTCAACGACAAACTAGAAACTCATGCACCCAATGACGAAATTCATACAGTGCATCCATTGAGGATTGGCTGAAATTGTATCGGGCTCCCGACTTTTACCTACTATATTGCCACAAAAATAAAACTATCAATATCCTCACTGGGATATATTTATTTCTTTCACAAGCTCTTCCTGCAGAAAGACGCAATGTGTAATTATAGGGTTCTCTTCTTGAACGACAATGCGTTTTTTTTGCGGGATTGCTCTTCCACATACGGCACGGTGAAAAGTATATACGTTAATTTCTTCCCGATGCTCTATACCTTTTAACTGAAATATTACCGGTAGTTACCCGAGAGTGGTTTTTGGAGGGATGCTGTATACATATTATATTCTTCTATACCTATATATATATGGGGTGGCACATTAAATCTTCGCCCTGGGCGCCAAATTTTCTTCGCACGGCTCTGCTCACGCCAGACCATAGTCCCATACATACCTCTGAATGGTTAATTTAACAGGAATTGCTTAATATCATCGAAAAAAGAAACACACCTGTAGCTTGACTCATAACATCCTTTTTGGTAAATCATTTGTACTAACAATCAGTAACATGTTCATTTCAAAATCTCGATAATCAAAATTTATATATTTACCCAAAATCCCATCCCATGTCGTCTTTATTAATTTATCCCTTACCTAGAAACAAAGATTTTATGAGAGATGTCATACCATACCCTAGTTTATTGCCAACCAGAATCTCATGACAACAAATTTATTGCATAGCCACTGTGTGGTCAGAAGTTTGTTAACAAAATATCCCAGACATTCCAAAGTATTCCTGAGCTGAAAATCAGAAGTTATAATAGAGACATATAATAAATTATGAAAACCTATCTCGAGCACAAAATCTTGATGTATCAACAGTACATTCGGTCATTTCGGTGCCAGTCAAATTTATAGCCAATATACCCATCCTCAAGGAGCCTAGAGTCTGGTCAGTGTATGTATAATGGATGCCATAAAGAAGGACAGTTCATCAAATTGTGTCCGTGTCCAGTTCAAGCAAAGGTAGGTGACATTAAAGATGTGTGTTTCTCCTCGAATGGATATTGCTTTGTCATCAGATACGTGTGTACGGGTATATGTTTCCAGGATCGAGTGTAATCTTGGGATTTTCAGGCATCGCTCCTCTCTAAGAATGGGCATCCTTTTTTTTCATAATCGAACAACCAAGGTCTGATCATTATCGCATGGCTCGTTGGTTTTATCGTCTTCCTACTTTTAATCTTCATTGTTCATGTTCTTTATCATTTTCTTCCTGTGTGCGACACACTGTGAGTGGAGAGATTTAGATTCTTTCAGAAGCTCCGTATCAATGATTTCGATCTCATTTCGTTCGTTTTTCGAAACAACATGATTCCTTTGTACGTACGGTACACGATCGTTGTTGGTTGGAAATTGAATGGATGGTTTTCGGACATGGATTTGTTCTAAGTGTTGAGCTGGATGGGATCGTTGAAGACAGAGTTCGTATTGTTAACCCGTATCGTACGGGTTCATATTTAAATAAAACGGTTTTGTGTTGACGAATATGGTTAACCATGGTCATGATTAAGACCGACATTTAATTGTCGATGTTGCATTTCGCGTGCGCAACACCCGGCAATCAAGTAGTGACCATCTTAGCCACCATCGAGACTAGTGGCAGCCAAACCGTTAAATTTTATGATTCATTCTTGTGCAGGACAACCCGAATGTGAAACGGTTTACTATCGTGTGTTTTCCTATGCAGTTACGACCTACAAATTCAAACTAAACGTTCACTGACATTTAATTTCATCTGATCCAACTTAATCCATCGCTCCCCTCTTACCGTGATTTTCCTAACCCACCAAAGGCTCTGCTATTGCATAAAAGGGTGCCCCCTACGTTTTGGCGTTAACATAAAAAAAATATATCTAGAGGCTTTCGGTTTTTCATCCGTATTTTTTAAAAGTTAGTTACGCCAGCAATAAAGAATAGCTATTCTTTCAGTAACAGTATTGCTGTTTATCAACAATCTGACCTATGTGCCAATAAACTGACACAAAAATATGGATTGAACATATCACTTTTTGGAATAGGCATTTTTGGGTTAAAACGATGTATGATTTACATCATACCTAAAAGTTTCTCCTTCCAACCCCGTCAGCTTCCCGTGGTATAACGATTTTAGTGATATTTCTTAACATCAAATAACCTTTGAAACCACATATCTGACTTGTTTTTTTCGTGGTTCCAAACTTTTCCAGCAATATATAAATAGGCAGTAGACCATTTTGAAAATTCGATATAAACATGAACATAATTCACATAGGCACAAGCAAAGTCATATTCTCTTGTCTTCCACTTACGAACTCAAGAGCACGTGAGGGTTAAATTTTACCTTCCCATAATGAAGTCTATTTACGGTTTCATACGTATCAGCCTCTTTTTTAGGGATTGTCCCAAAATGTCAACTTGAGGTTATTTTGTTGTGGAATATGCACATTGATATGCCACCACACCGTACAACGAACATAATAGAGTCTGTGTTTTCATTATGGGCACATCGGTAATCCTGATAAGATCAATTCACTTTGAGGATTCGTAGCATGCTCGGGTTTTGCGAGTCTTTGTTGCAAAGAACACCGGTGTCCATATCATTGATCTATTTGCGATATGTACGAGTAATAGAGAATCGGATGAATTTTTCCATATTTTAATTTTTTTATTTTCTTGAGATACATGATTCAATCTAGACTCTGAACTCTATTCAATGTCACATCGTGCCCACAATAATTCAAAGGACTGGCGGTAGTTTGTCATCACCTGCTGGGCACTTGAGAAAATGAAACCAGATTTTTCGTTCATGTTGTGGGCTAAACACTCAAGTGGACAATTATCCCTAAAAGGCAGGACATATTTTGTTAAGGATAATTATCAGCAGCTGCCCTTGTACGAGTATGTAGACCTGGGATATGTTCTAATTTGTTGTAATGGTACAGTGGAACGTCGTTTTCGTTTTATCTAAGACAACAAGTAGTGTGATAACGTACTGTGGAATGTAAGTCAATTTATGAATGTATGCATTTGAAAATACTAATAGTGTGCCCTTTTTTTAAGCGTACAAATTTTCCCATTAAAATTTAATCGATAAAAACTAAATTAAAGTGAGTTAAGGAGGGAAACCACATTAGGAGGCTCATTTTCACTGATTTTTTTTTTGTGTGGAAACAATTAATTAGAATCCAATCAAATTTTGACATTATTTTATTCATGTTTCGTTCAATTTTTGTGATTTTTCTTTCGAATAATTTAAGCCAAAAATAACAAAGTTACGCACTGAAGGCCGTAACTACAGTTCGCCAATTGCGGGACGTTTAGCAACTCCAATTGTTATCCGAGATAAAAAAGGTTTTAATTTTACATTAAACATTTACTTATTTTTTAAGAATATGAACCTTAATGCAGGTGAAAATAATGGAAATTAAAAATTTTGCAGGTGTTGGAATAAATTATTTCAATTTTCACCATATTTTTTACACTAATTATGCAAAAAAAACACCCTTAAAAAATATGATATCAGCCAGAATGTTGGTTCATATTATTTGAAATTTTCTAAAGTATCATACTTTCAATTTTCATAATGATCGGTTCATTACTTTTTGAGTTAGACTTCCCACAAATGTGAAAAAAGTCATTTTCAGAAAAACGCGTTTGAAAAACAGAATATAACCGGAATAATCCTTTTGTTGATGCTTCAAGTACCCTCTATACCATTATTTGGAAACAAAGATGCAAAAATGGAGTACCGCTACAAGGCTACGTAAAAATATAAAGCGACTCTCTGAGGTAGTGCTCCACCCTACCCCCTAGAGTGCGCTCAAGCCTGTAGACTATACCCGATGAGCGCTCGGTTCTATGCTCATAAAATCTAAACGAATGCGAATTTCGCTTTGAAATTTTGGCAGCGTATTCTCGGATTGGTAAGCTAACAATTTGTGTAATAAAAAAAATTGGATTTCGGGAACCCCCTAATGTGGTTTTCCCCCTTAATTCCGAACGATTAACAACATCATAAACAAGAAACCCACCAAGTTTCATATCAATATCATGATATTTACCAAGGTGGTCGATTAGCCACAGGTTCGAATCCCGTCGTGATCGTCGATGTTTGTTTTGTTGTTGTAGCAACGCCTACTGGCGTTGAAGGGGTTTGGCAGCCCCTGGCCATTGCTGATGAACGGGTCGCTCGATTGCGAATAACCGGCTGCTGTGGGCGATGTTTGTTTTGTCGTCGACTGTGCTGTGAGGTATAATAATAAGCAACCCTTCCCAACTTGTCTCAGTTATGGGGCTAAATGGGCAGGAGCTGCATGGTAGCAACATGCATCGTCCGAAACCTATGCTAACAAAACGTCAACTAAGCCACATGGGAGTAGTTGCCAAAGAGAACGATTAAAGTAGGAATCTCGACATTTTTTAAAAACATACTGCAAAACCATCGTACTGCGGCCACAGCCCTTTGTACTCCGGCTTCATTTTTTGCTATTCTCCTAATATTTAATTGCAATTTGGCTATTTTTATGCGTATGTACATATTCAATGAAAAGTTATTACCAAATCTTGTGATCGATTATTATTGGAATTGAATGAACAAAATCGCTACTTTTTTCTTATAATCCTTCGATTGAAACGTCTACCTATGCAGCCAAACATTGTCTCAGAAAATAACTTGAGTAGCCGCAGTAGCCGCAGAGCGACCATCAAACAGCCAGTGACCCACCAAAAAATACACAAAGCATCCAACGTACATGCATTTATTGAATATTTTCTGTACAATGGACACGACGAATGATTCACAGTTTCATAATTGAAATGTTTTGTTGCCACTTTAACTTTTATTGGTTAATTAACAAAAATTACTTTAATGCGTTCCTCAAATTATTTTAATTTCAAAAGTCTATACGTCATCGTGCCGTACAGACGAGGACTTACTTCTGGAGATGAGATATTCGGTCATTTGGATTGTTGTTCACACTGTCTGGCCGGTATCTGTTGGTTGTCTGATAAAATGCTGAACAACATTGCAAGTAATTCTTATAAAGATGGGTGTTACCAATTTAGTTATGTGTGATCCGCTTACCTAAAATTGTTGTATTTAGGCCAGGGGTTCCTTTCTTACTAATGAATAGTTTGAGCAGATAGTTTAGATAAAATGCCTTACTCGATACAATAAAACGGGATCAAGACTCTGGATTTCCTAAGTATTTGGGCTTAGTATCTAACCCTGCTTCACATACCTTTAACTTGACAGTAGACGATTTGATGCAATTGTTTGAAGTAGTAAGAAAGAAAATATAATAGCTACATTTCTTTGGTGGCCAGAACAGAGCAACATACACTCATTACACTATGAACATTAGACTCGCCATAGACGCAGCGATCGGCCAGCGATCCGTCGCCCGATATCGATATTGGCCGATGGATCGGCCTCTGTATGCACCTCTCGTTGGCGATTTTCTTTACAGTTCCACATAATTTTGATCAGCTTATATTTTGTGGCGATCGATCTGGTCCGTGTGTGTGGGGTATAACCCGCGTTCCAGATAGCCAGAGTTCCGGAGTTACACCATACAGATGATTCGCCGCGTAGGGGCGAATTGCGGTCGTCGTATACAAATAAGAATAAAGTGGAGTCGACTCTATGTCGTAATGACATTAAAGCATTAAACCAACTCCTCTACTGTCCCTGGTTTCGTCCACACGATGGATTGAACTCCTCAGGAGCTGCCTTAATCACATCGGAAAAGCAGCTCTACCAGGCCAGGTGGTTGGTATTCCGAGCTAAATCTGCTTATTGTGCTGTGTACTGTTCTGGTTACAAAGAAATGTGTCCATAGCCCAAATAAAAATATTTCCTTCGAACGAGTACATTGTTGAAACTTTCAACGTTTCTCATTCCCTACTTTGTACTCGTACCATTTCCATCACGACAACCCCGTTTCACTGGATTTTGTTGTCAATTGCTTATATGAATTTTATTCGTTGGCAATAATCGAGTCCAATTACTGTACCATGGCTTACGAATTATTTTAAGTGGATTAAAGTCCGTTAATGGGATAATTTTTTGGCGCCTATTTTTTAAAACAGTCTGACCTACGAACTCTGCAAATCATAAAGTAAAGGGTTAGTGTTGGATGTTGGTGGTTTATGATAACGTTCGCAGACCTCAGCCAATAGCCAGCATCAGTACTTAGGGAAAACCCCCGAAATCATTTAAATTACAATGTGTGGTAGTCTAATATTAGATTGGCTACCATGTGTAATTTCAATCAATTAGAATTTAGTTGATTGTTGGTTCTTTAATTGGCTTTTGAATTTGGATAATGCTTTAGGGTTTCTACTTGAATTTTGTAACAGGTTGAATTTAATTTGTGGGCGATGTTGTGAGTAATGAAATATGCTTTTTGTCTATTTGAAGTGATGGTGCTTGTTTTTCAGAGGTTAGTCAACTGAACTTCTATTTTTCTAGAGATAAAATTAACTCTATTATTAGAGAGTTAGTTTTTCTGGGAGTGAAGAGAGTTCCATTAGAATGACACTAAAAATGTAACTTAAGTGGGCAAATTTTCCGTTTAATTTAATAAAAAATAAATAGCCTAGCCGACTCTTTATTTTATCTTAGCTGATAGACTAGCAATATTAGGATATAGGTTTTCATCGCGCATAAAAAAGTACCAACATGTACGGTTAAGAACGTTCGCGCCTTCTATGCACAAGGCCCCGGGTCGATTCTTACTGAATGCAGTAGTCTTTGATAAAAGAAAAAGGGGTTTTAAGTGCCCCCTCCAATATTTCAGGCACATATATTGTATTATTTTATATTAGGATGGAGAGAGTTGAGTTGTGGTAGAGATTGTATTGATTGCCTTAATTTTTGTTCCACCAGTTAAACGCAGGTTCCTGATGTACGGGTATGTGTACCCACGAGGAACAGGGTAGGGATTTGTCATTTTTTTTGTTGTTCGGAAGCGCCTTCTCCTCGTCACCTTTCCAGTTTTTGGGGTGCACAGGCATCCTGCCAAAGCGATTCAGAGCTGATTTTGCTCCTTTTGGTAAGCAGCGTCGACTGGGTCGAGACAGGGAGTTTTATGTGGCGCGTGCTTTTTTTGTTGACCAAAACATTGATTAATTTTGGGCCAGCAGAAACTTCCTTTTTGCATCTCTGCCGTTCCGGAGGGGGGAGGAAGGGTGTTTCACCGCAAGCAACGATATCTCCAGAAAGTGTTTTTTTTTTCCTGTAATGTGTATTATTCGAAACTTTTCAAACACAAATGAATCAAAGAAATAAACCCTTGGTTAGTGGCTTCGCAAGTTAAAAGTATAATAAAAAAAAACAGTTTTGAAACTTCTTTCAAGTTGGAACCATTGTACATTTCAAGAATTTCGCAATCATCGGAAAAGTCATTTTAAATAAAATTTTATGTCGTTTCCGAAAGTGGGGTCAAGTCTAGGTTGTAATGATTAGGAGAGTGGCAAATTTTGATTGACAAATAAAGTTTTTTGATGACAATCACAAAAAGAGTGTTAGCCCTTTTAAAGATAGACCAACTATTTTGGTTCCATTTTTCCATAAACACACAGTACTGCACTCAGGAAAATATGCCGTCAAAATGTTTTATTAGTATCCCATTAATTTAATAGGATTCGGTTTCCATACAAAACTGTGATAAGTTTGGTAGTATTGATTCAATTTGTCCCACTGAAATAATGTGATCGAAACCATTGATCAGAAATTCATAGGAAACTTATTATTTGAACAGTGTTCGTAATTAATTTTACAGTATGTCATATAAAATTAGGAAATGCACACAAATAGTATAGTGTATCCCATTGTTTTAATAATTCATTTTGATTGTTTTTATATAATAGTATTTTATTGTCGAGCTCGATGGCCATGGTCGTTCGGTCACCGCTCTACGATACTAATCTAGAGCTTGGAGTTCAAATCTCGGTGCGATCAAAAACTTCCTGTGGGTACTAATACGAGTAGAACCCCCACAGTGCTCCGAGCTTATCAATATAAAGACGTCGAGGATAGGAGGTGCATGCTAGCAACTGCACTTTCGTAGATATTGTAGATATGCTATCGAAACCTCAACAAGGCATAGAAATGCTAGAGTTGTTGACGCGCCCATGTCCCTGGAGGGGTTGAGGCAACTAAAAAAAACACTCTTTCTGAAATCTGTTATATGATTCCTTCAGACTTTATACTTCTAATGGCTCTGGTAGCTCAATAGGAACACACTCGAGATACCAACCTAGAGGTGTCGGGTTCGACTTCTGCGACGAACATATTCGAAAAGTCCATCCAACGCGGGACACTCTGTATAACACAATTCTCTTCACCCAGCTTTAGCACAACCATTTGCAGTCCTTGTCAGAAGTTGATTCCAAATGAGCTAGATCATTTGTTGATGTTAAAGAAACCCGTTTATTATCGACTTCTCCATTTGGAAAATCTCACACGATTTAAAAAAAAAATTATCTGAGGATTTTGCACCTTTCCTTCGTTTACCTAGTTCCACTACAGCATCGCGTTTTAAGATCACCTTATGGGGAGTCGTAAATTTTAATTTGAAAATCTTTTCCGTTCACTTTTCTTTTTTTTTCACGCTGACCCCACTTCGGGCGCCAAATATTTTCGAGCTTTAATATTTAATTTAATTTTTGGACTATTTTCTATTGTAAATTTTTACTGAAGAAGGATCACACGAAAATCCGGATTTATAATTGAGTGCTGTATATAGAGCTGTTTGCATCCGACAGTGCGTATTGCAGCCTAAGTTCTAGTCAGGTTTTATATTCTGGGATTCATTGAGTTGGTGTTTTTGGTCATCATTTGTATTTTCAGGGTGTATCAGCGTTACTTTCTCTGCCGCATTTTTCACGAGTCTAAAATATATATGGTCGCTGATGACTGTTGTAACCTTGAAGCGGCGATTTTTTCATTTGTTTGTTTTCCGGACATTTTTCCATTTGAGAGCCTAAAAGGAAGGAAAAGGAGACTTAAGGTAAAGGTAGCCATGCATCAGCCATCATTAGTAGCCATAATTTTATCTTGAAGGATGGCTGAAAAACAAGGAACCCCGCAACAGATAAAATATGGTTGAATAAAGGGGCTTCTTTGAATCGGATTGAGAGCACATGTTTTATGGCGGATGACTATGATAATAGATGATGGATTTCAGAAGACGGATAACGGACCATATGATTTTACTTCTAGTTAAATCTTTTAGTCTGAGTTTTTACCAATTCTGTTGTTACTTTTCTGGTTAAGAAACCGGAGTACAAAAGAACGCGTCGAAAATCAAATTGCATTTGCTCCAGTTCCTAATTTTCAAGTAGAACCATTTAATTAAATACCTCTCAACAACCGAATCATATACAATTTATTGCGTTCCTTACCTGACACAGAACCGCACCTTTTAATGAAACTAACGTAATTTATTAACCACTAACTCCAATTTCGCATGTCGTCTCGCTTTCAGCTAGTAGGTAGTATGGACAATTTTTCAATGACAAAATGGCAGTACCTGAAAAGTTACATTTACTTACTACATTGTGGAACCATATGTACAGTTCGCAGAAGGATCAGGTTTTTGTTTTGCAAAGAATTACATATTTGTTCATCGTTTATAGTACCCCTAAAATATTAGTTTTGTGGAGTATTAGCCAAAATCACAATGAATCCATATTTCAAAAGGGAGCTTTACCAAACTTGCAGACATTTATGAATTAAATTCTATTATGTCAGTGTAATTACCTTTGCTCCCTTGCGACTAATTATATTATAAATTTGAGAGTCGAAAAGTGATTAGCACGTAGCGAGTGTAACAAGTAAGCATATAAAAATAAAGCTGCGTAGAAGAGTGTCGCATTTATGATTAGTTGGTATCACGAAAGTGTCGTATTGCCCTTGAATTTACAAAGACAAGAAGAAATTGAATTCAATTGCTAGTATATTATTTTTATAGTTATTTACTATAGCGATTAGTTGAGGCAATTATATCATTCAAACAGAAGTGATTCGGTTGTCCTTGACTCTTTGAGGGGTTGGCAGCTAAGAAAATTTGTACACGGACCAGAGTTTTTTTTGCGAAATTTCAATCTACACTATCAGGAAACTCACAGGGACTGGGAGCTCAGTGAAGCTACCACTCATTGGGATAAGTAGCGAGGGGTTATTCGTGTGACAGATCGACTGACCTGCTAAAGTTGAACCAGAACTGGGTCAGAGTCATCTGTGATCTGCTAATTTGACACTCATGTTTAAGAAACCAACTGAGAATATGCAACGCCTAAGCCCGGCGACGAATAGTCTGCTTTGAAATCGCCTGTCCGGAGGCTGACGATATCGCCTCCGTCTCATCGAATCTCCACTCCAGAGATAATTTATAAACTTGTTAAAGTTTGATCAACAAGCTTAGTCCTGCTTACAGACTAATGGCAATAGCACAATAATAGGCCAACCGGTCCTTCGAGGATCAACATCCACTTTACAATCGAATCTGTTTTCATTGATGGTAAATTAATTAGATATTGAAATGAAAATCGAGCAATTTTTCTAGAAAACATAAAAGAACTACGATTGGGGTAAACCCCAATCATGCAATACTCTAGATGAATTTGAACCAGGTTAAAGCCAATAAATAATTTTGGTTGCAATAGTTTCTGAGAAAATCTGATTATTGTAAATTATCAAAAATGTGTCATTTTGTATGGGACGGAGTAAGGGTAATCGATTACTTTTTTTGAATCTAACTGATATTGTTAATTAAGTGTTAAGTACAAAATTTCAGCCCGATAAATTGTATACGTACTGAGTAAATTGGCTTAACGTATTTCATGAAATAGTGCAGTTTGTATGGGAGGGGGTAGAAGGAGGGTGAGGATTACAATAAGTTTTATAACATAGGTTACAATTATCATAAAAGTGATATATTAAAAATTTCAAAGCAATATGTTTTATAGTTTCTGAGAAAATCTGATTATTGTAAATTTTCAAAAATGTGTCATTTTGTATGGGAGGGGGTAGAAGGGGTGGAGCGATTTAGCCCGTTCACGAACTTAGCCTTCATTTTTTGTCAAAAATAACGTGTGCAAAATTTTAACTTCATAGCTCAACGCGTTCTCGAGCTAGAGAGGTCACGGACGGACGGACGGACAGACGGACAGACGGACAGATGGACAGACGGACATCCGGTTCTAGATGAAATCTGACAGTATTATAAGTTTGCCACAAAGTTTGTAACGCTAAGAAATAAGGCTCGCAGAAAAAAATGAATGATACAGAAGTTCATATTATCACTCGAATATCTCAAAACCGGATGTCCGTCTGTCCGTCCGTCCGTGACCTCTCTAGCTCGAGAACGCGTTGAGCTATGAAGTTCAAATTTTGCACACGTTATTTTTGACAAAAAATGAAGGCTAAGTTCGTGAACGGGCTAAATCGCTCCACCCCTTCTACCCCCTCCCATACAAAATGACACATTTTTGAAAATTTACAATAATCAGATTTTCTCAGAAACTATAAAACATATTGCTTTGAAATTTTTAATAAATCACTTTTATGATAATTGTAACCTATTTTATAAAACTTATTGTAATCCTCACCCTCCTTCTATCCCCTCCCATACAAACTGCACTATTTCATGAAATACGTTAAGCCAATTTACTCAGTACGTATAGAATTTATCGGGCTGAAATTTTATACTTAACACTTAATTAACAATATCAGTTAGATTCAAAAAAATTAATCGATTACCCTTACTCCGTCTACCCCCTCCCATACAAAATGACACATTTTTGATAATTTTCAATAATCAGATTTTCTCAGAAACTATAAAACATCTTGCTTTGAAATTTTGAATATATCACTTTTATGATAATTGTAACCTATGTTATAAAATTTATTGTAATCCTCACCCTCCTTCTACCCCCTCCCATACAAACTGCACTATTTCATGAAATACGTTAAGCCTATTTACTCAGCGGTGCATTATTTCTTAGCGTTGCAAACTTTGTGAGAAACCTATAATGCTGTCAGATTTCATCTCTTGTGTTTATACTCTAGATGAAATCTGAGAGGTGATGGGATCAACAAAGTCTTAACGATGCATCCGAGATTGCAACCAAAATTAGTTATTGGCTTTAACCAGGTTCAAATTCATCTAGAGTATTGTATGATTGGGGTTTACCCCAATCGTAGTTCTTTTATGTTAATACTCTCAGATTTCATCTAGAGTATAAAAATGGCTCCATTTTTCGAGTCGAATCAAAGTCGAAACTCCCAAATATGCAATTTCCAGTCAAGCCAACATACTAAATTTCTTGTAAGAAATAGTTTCGTTCGAAAAGGAAGAACACAATACTCCTGTGACTAAAAGGAGGTTTCTCTATGTCCGGTTAAACTGCCGATTAACTAACCGGGACATTAGTCTATAGAAGCGCCTAACTAAGCTTATGGGTATGCAACGCATCGCAACACTAAAAAGAGACCGAAGCTTCACTGATGCAAAATCAGCTGTTTCTCTTGGCGGAATTCCGCCGTCTGTTTTCTATGTCTTTTACTTCAATCAGCATTTATTTGCGACTGAGTTGCTTTCAAATCCTCTGTTAATTATGGCCAGTTTAATTGTTTTCATTTGTGTTAACGTAAACAGTTCTAGTCGTCAAATCTCAACAGCCGGTATCGGCTGTTCGAATTCATCATGGTCGTTAGGTATGTTAAACTTTAACGTGTAGTATTCTCGTATTCATTTACTAATAATAAAATTTTGGGAGAACATTTCTTCTGTTTCGACGTACTGGCCTGATTCCAATCGACGAATTGATACACAGGCGAAAATGGCAATGGATAGGTCACATATTGTGGAAGAGTGATAACGGCATTGCTGAGCATGCTATGAAGTAGGACTCGAATCCAAGGCCGCCCAAGGGAGTGTCCTAGAAACTCATGGCATCAATCTGTGGCCGATGAGTGCGCATTGATGAGCATGTCATGAGGAAAGATGCGTCCCATTGCCCAGAACCGAATATGATGGCGCGCAGGAGTAGTTCACGCGCTATATTCCACTAGGGGCTAATGCAAATTAGTAGTAATATTGCTTCTATCGTTGTTAATTAGAAGAAAATTGTGTTGAGTACAAATAGGAGCCTAAGCGGGTTTTTAAAATAGAAAAATTTAATTAATAGTTTGTTTGTTATTTTTTTTTTCTAAATATAAAGTAGGTACTAGTTATACTATATTCAACACTCGTCAGTTATGTTATGATAGCGATTCTATCACGACTATTCACTTCAGTCATCAGAGAAATCTATTGTTTTGAATTTATGTTTGTCGTATTTTTGTATTGTATTTGTATTTTTTCTGTCACCGTTTCGTTCCATCATCAGGGAGAGCCTTCGTGTGCATATCAGACGGGAAGAACACCACAACCTTTAATTCAATTTATCAAAAAATTTTACAGAAGGAGATGTATTCCGAAATTTCTTAACGTAGGAGTTACGTTACACTCAGACTCACGGCCCGAACAGTCAAAACCGTATTACGGTGCCTTTTATTGTGTAGTGTTCTCGTGGCGGGAATAATAATGACACCATTTAAGTTTATCTCTTTCAAGTAATCTTCCTTTTTCGAGGTGTGGACAACAAAGTTGGCCAACGAAGAAACAATGGTAGTGCACTTGGGTTACATAAAGGAAAGGGAGTTCAAATGTGTTGTTAATTTTTTATTAGAATGGTAACTGATGCATATAAGGTTTAACCATCAAGTCCACAAAAAAAGACAAATATTTCATATGGACTGTAATATACTTCAGGCAAAGAGAAACTCGAGTTTTCTGTTTCTGAAAAATTGTTCTATACCCCTACTAGACTTCCTTACTAATAATATCACATCTGACTTTCGTCGAAAGACAACCGACCCTCCATTCTTCTATACATCCTTAAACGACAATCGTACATTTGTCATTCTGTGGTTTAAATTTCATTCCACTGTTGAATGGGAGCCGCGCCATCATCTCTCTCAGCGGTGGAACTGTGGAAGCACGTACGTGTTCCATTTCTTCTTCTTCTTTTATTTCTTTTCACATTCGGATATCGCACCTCACCTTTTCCACCATTCAAAGTGCAGTAGGATACACTTGACCGAAAGGTTGACAACTCTCCGGTGATATATTGCACGAAATTAATGTACGGATACAGTGGATGTTGTGCCCACTATGTGCACCATGTTCGTCGGGGTGACTAGTAGGTCGTCCTATATCTGATGATATGAGAGAACGTTCTTGATATCTTTAGATCATGTTTCTGGTACGCAGAGATATTTTACAAATTCCAGGAAGTGTTGGATATTGTAAAGTGGTCGGTCGTTATGAATTTAAATAAGCGCTCAGTGACCATTTTGATGTTACACGGCGGAGGTTGAGGCACACTAAATCAGTTGAGAAAAATCAGTTCCTTTACGTAAGCTGACAGTTTTGAGATTAATGACTTTAAGTGGTTCTGGGCATCCCTTAATAAGGTACTGAGTTTATATATAATATAGAGTTCTTCGTTTGAAGGTTTAGGTGGGTTCTTCAATGCACTGTAATTTCACTGGGATCATTATACGTGACTTGTATGTAATGTTCGCCCCGATTTCTATTGCCAGATTACGTGGAAAATTTTTTTTAATTTCATATCTTTACTTTTAAAATGCTTTCAGATAAAACGAGATAAAACGGGTGAATTACGTCTATTTGTGACAACTTCACTTGAAACGAAATTCTTACATAAAACGTGAATCATAGAGATTTCGAGAGTCCGAAAAGGTATTACCTACTCTAATTTTACTAGAGAACTTGTATATACAGATACAGAGTGTCTCACGTTGCGTGGACAATACTGATAGAGTGGGTAGTACAGTTTCTTTTTGGAAAAATGGTTCCAAAAGAATTGACACATCTTTAACCTTTACGGGGTTATCGCTATTTTTGTGATTGTCATTAAAAATGTTGACTTGCCGAAAAAAATAAAAATTTGTCACTCTGCCAATCTTAATTCGAGATTGGATCTCACTTTCCGGAACTACATAAAATTTCATCTAAAACGATTCACCCCAGGCTGCGAAATTCACCGTTAAATAAAGTACTTAGGTCGGCTTTTCGTGCGAAATATCACATAAAAACTGTCAAAAGTTTCGTTCGCACGAAAAACTATATAACTATAGCTCTATCTTCTGCAGCGGAATATGACAGCCACGGAAAGGAACGAAGTCATGAATGTTGAAAAATTTAAGTTTTGTTCGCCCATATATTCTCCAGGAGGTAATTTCTCGGGGTCGTTTAATTGTCGCCAGCAAAAACTGCTGATGTCGATAGGGGGAACCTGTTGCCATTGATAAATTATATCATTTTACATTTTTCACTTTCATTCAATGATGATTTTTTCGATGACTTGCGTTTCCGTTAGATTTTTTTCTTCGAAGGACTTTCCCCTAGGTCTGTGAAGTTGGCACCTCGAGATGATTTTTTTCCATTCAAACAGGCTAAACCGTTTGCCCATCGTTAGCCCATGTTTGTCCAGGAGAACCTTTCGTTTGTCCACCCTTAGAAATAAAGTTATTAACAAATGTATTTTCTTAAAGGTTGGGAACCACTGAAAAACCAAATTTCGATCTCTTGCTATTTGACACGCTATTTCGTTTGCCCACCGTTAGCCCAGGATTGCCCAACCTTTACTTTCGTTTGCCCACCCCACAATTTTTTTTTATCCGCACATCAAAACGCTTGTAAGAAATAAATGAAACCGGAAAATAGACGGCTACGCCCGCAATCCGGGGGTTTTGTAGTGTCCCATGCCAATAGGAGATGAACTGTCCTATTCTTGGGGATGCTTAACCATTCATGTTAAGACAATATTGCAAATTGTAAGTTTGCATAAAAAATATTGAAAATAAATTGTTTGAATAATTATGGAGAATAGACTCAGTGACCAGCAACCCCCCCTCTTCCCCCTCCCTCCGCCCCCTCCCCCTCTCCCTCCTCTCCTACCAATCATTACCCTTTTGAAAACGGTTAACTCCAATTCGCTCTACGGAAAATAATATGCAAGTATGTTGTACTCGTAGTACTATGTAGTATGTATTACAAGAGACCTGTTATGTGCATTTTTTGTATGGATGATATCAAAATGACCAAATCTAAATGAGTGTACTACTATTAAATATTACGTGATTATTACGAAATTTGGAGATATTATTGCAAATGGTGTTGATTATCGTTGGCCATCAATATTTTCAACCTCGGATAAGTTTGAGAAATGCAGGGGTGTGCTAACTGTAACTAAAATATATACATAAATATACTATTATTAACCTATTTTGAGAAGATTTTTTTGTTTTCTGTGCTAGTTGAAAGCCACCTTCCTGTATGTTTGCAAATTCCTAAGTGTCACGGCCTCGAAATGGTAAGGGGGGTGGGACAAATTATGATCTTATATTTTCCCCTCTACCTTTTTTCCCCTTTCTTCAAATTTAATGAAGACGCAAAAAATGGAATGTACTCGGTAGTACCTTTCTCATGATACCCCACTTGCCCATATCAGATGAAAAAAAATGTTGGCCTTAATTTCCCCTCTATGGGAACCTCCCCTTAAAGCAGCAACCCACCTACGTCCCCCCCTTAAACTTCTCTCCCCTATCACTCCTTTCAGAAATGGTTAACTCCAATTCACTTTACGAAAAACAATAAACAATATTCAAGTATGCAGTACTAGTATGTAGCCGGTTATGTGCATTTTTTGTATGAATGGCATTAAAATCTCAAAATTTAAATGATTGTACTATTATTAAATATTATGTGATTGTAATGAAACTTGGAGGTATTATTGCCTATGATGTTAGTTATCATTGGTCATCAATATTTTTGACCTCAAGTGCGCTTAAGGGGTGCAGGGGTGTGCTAACTGCAACTATAGAAATGTACTATTATTAACCTTTTCTAATGAAATTTCAAAATTCTATAAATCTAGGTTTTCTACGCTAGTAAAATGGCGCTTTTCTGTAAATTTTCATATTTCTATAGTATAACGGTCTCGAAATACAAGGGGGGAGGACAAACTCGGGTCACATATTTTCCCCTCTCCCTCTTTTACCGTTTCTTCAAATTTGAAAAAAATTCCAAAAATGGATTGTACTCGACGGTACCTTTCTTATGATACTCCACTTGCCTGTACCAAACGAAAAAAAAATTTCGTCCTTCATTTCCCCTCTATGGGGACCTCCCCTTAAAGTTGACCTATTAAGACGATAATTCTACACATTCCTACAAAATTTCATGTATGTAGCTTCAGCCGTTCGTGAGATATTCCATGGACAGACGGACAGACGGACAGACAGACATTTGACCGATTTCATAAGGGTTTTGTTTCTACTACAAAACCCTAAAAACGCGAATTTAAATTTATTTGCGCAATTTGTAAAATTCATTTGCCCTTTGTAGGTCCATGTTTGCACAAGAAAAAGTTTAGTTTGCCCACCTTTAGAAAAAAAGTTAACAGACCAAGTTTTCTGCGGCGGGATGCTAAAAACAAATTTTCAAACTTTCCATATTTGTGGGTTATTTCACGCTATTTCGTTTGCCTATCGTTAACACAAAATCGCCCAACTTTTAGTTTCGTTTGGCCGCATCTCAATTTTTTTATTCGCGAGCTTATATTAGCTAATTGTATCCGTCGCTTGATTTCGTCAGTTTCGTTGGCGTCGCTTGACAAGTTACAACCCAGGTATATGACGTCGTTCACGAACTCGATGTTGAGGTCGCCCCATTGATACTTGGTTGTGCAGGTGTCCTTGTCGTCGATTGCATCATTATTTTAGTTTTACCCTCGTTGATACGTAGTCCGACTTCTTTTGCAGCGGTATCGAGCGTATGCAGAAGTTCTTCTGTGTCGGCTAATCTTCGGGACATGATGT
This sequence comes from Chloromyia formosa, assembly GCA_964017055.1. Classification (NCBI taxonomy): domain Eukaryota; kingdom Metazoa; phylum Arthropoda; class Insecta; order Diptera; family Stratiomyidae; genus Chloromyia; species Chloromyia formosa. The sequence goes on along the minus strand of OZ024815.1, from coordinate 24,953,245 downwards.
TGATGTCGTCGGCGTACAGTGCTAATTGTGTCGACTTGATGAGTAGCGTCTTGCTGTTGTTCATATTAATTACTCGAATATCATCGAGAGCTTTTCGTGTGGGGATGTTAGATGGTAGGTTCAGAAGCTCTTCCAAATAAGGGGCTCATCGTTTGTTAATGCCATCAGTGTTGCTGATAATGTTTCCATCCTTGTCCTTACAAAGGCTAGTCCTGGGTTGGTGGCCGTTCTTAATTGTATTTACTAGTTTTGTACGCTTGTCTGGTGTTCCTATTAGCTAAGTTTTCGTTTATATTCAGCAACTGCTCGTCAAAGTATTTACGTTTCCTACGTCTGTTTATTGTATTCGATATTCGCCGTAGCTCGTCATATTTTTCTCTTCTGGCTCTGGTTCCTCGTTGAATCCATTGTCTGTAGGCCTCGTTTTTCGCGTCAAGTGAATTTTTGCATTCTTCGTCGAACCGGTCATTTCGCGCTCGCTGGGCTTTATATCCCACGACCTTCTCTGCGACATCTCTGATGGTACCCTTGAGTTATTCCGAGAACCCATGAACAGGCGTCCATGGAACTGATGTTGTGTAGCATAGGTGATAGTCTTTCCTCAAGGGCGATAGTATACGCCACCGCTGTAGCATCACTCAAAAGCTTATCAACCGCAAAGATTTTGGGAGGGCTGATTCTCGATTGGTGCACTGAGGAAATTCTACATCTGTAGGTCGTCTTCACCAAGTGATGATCTGAGTCGCAGTTTGCTCCTTGATAGGAGCGGATATCCATCACACTAGACGCCCATCTCCTGCAAAGGAGGAGTATGAGGCATTAGGGGAGGGTTTTCATCTCTGATGAATGAAAATTTTACCTGTGTGGAAATGATGGTCGAGCCAGGCTTTTCTCCAGACCCTGTCTCGACCAACATTTCCACACAGGCAATATGTTCTTTCATAAGAGATGAAAACTTTCCCCTTATGCCTCATATTCCAATTACCGTGGTTCCCAACCGAAAGTTTCCTTCTCTGTGCCCTTCATCAAGCACCCCCTTTTGGCGATGAATCCAATATGGTGTTTGGCGCTATTTCCTTGAATGACAAAAGAGATTTAGTTGTGATGGCTAATGGCAATTTGATTGCTCAGCGATACTTCAACGAAGTGTCAAGACTTCGTGTTGCTGGAAAACGACGTGCTGGTGAACAAGATTTAATTTTGGTGCCAGATGGAACCCGCGCTCATACTGGAAAAATAGTGCGTGAATTCTTCACTGCCAATATTATCGACCATCTTCAATGGCCAGCGTTCAGTCCAGATTTAGGTCTCACAGAATATTTATGAGATTAACTTTGGCAACACAACAGGACCCGTTCCAACCTTCGTTAGCATGTACGAAAGCTGGAACAATCAACAAAGGATGAAAGGTCGAACATTTCTCAGATGTCTCATTATAAGCATTCTTAAGCGAATTCAGGCTGTTATTCGAGCCCCTGGTGACAATTCGTGCAACTAAGCAGCTGATGAAGCAGAAAAAAACTTATTAAAACATTAAAAATAAAAATAGAAAGTCATAAAATATTGCTGGAAATTCGTTTTTTTAAGAGTTTGTAAAATTTGGATGAAAAATACCGTTATGCTCGAAATTAATTTTTAAAAATGTTTTATACTTTTTACCTTCCTTACAGTTATATCAAAGATAGCCTTGGCTTCTTCATTCTTTTCAGCAGAAAGAATTTTACACTTTTTTAAATGGTCCTTTAGTTATTGTTTTGCGGTGTGTATTAAAGAAAATATTTGCAAATGGTAGTATCGTTTACAAATCAATCAGTTTTTTGTGCCCCCTGTAAAGTTGAATTTGTTGCACATATACAACGCTCTCTCCCCCCTGAATTATGTAATTAGCAGCTATGTAATGAAAAACGTCCATGTGTCGATAATAGTTTAGAGCGTACTATCCAATTATTAATCAAAAATCATACCACTCATTTGAATTCATCACAGAAAACGAAATAATAATGGGTTCGAAAAATACAGCCGTTACGTAATCCAAAACAATTTAGTTGTGAACATATGCAAATTAATTCATGATCAATTGACTTATACGTGCAGATTAATTTTTTTACAATTTTTCTTGAATCTAGATGGTCATTTTTTACTTCCTGTGAGAAAACAGACTGTTTAAAAAAATTGGAATAAATAATAGCAGCAGCTTAAAGACAGGTATTAACTCAAGAACTGAGAATTTTGTCGGCAATATCGATTCGATCGAAACTCCATTAGTAGTAAGAAAAAAAAATACATGTAGAATATTTTTCCCATGCAGTCTCGCCAAGGTACTCTTTTACTTCCTATAACATACAATTTACTTTCCTTTCAGCATCAACAAACCCAAAACAACATTTAGAGACTTTAACAGCGGGATATAACAACTCCTTATAATCCCGTCCCAATGCTAAGTGCGTTATTACCTCTGTTGGGCTCTAATGACACTCTCATACTTTAAACTGAAAATCATTCAGAGTTCAACACGGCAAACCCATAATTCAATACGAATTTAGATCCAAGTTGCTCGGAAAAAGGGATGCGTAGGTACGACGAATGCCATTAATCAATTAGGGTGTCATCTAGTTCTGATCGAATGTGCTCATGCATTAGGTTAGGTCCAAGAGCGTCCTTTTATTTTACCTAAAACTATTATTATTTGGCGCCGGATCGAGACGTTCCTATAGCTTAGAGCATTCTAACTCGCTGCTTCACGGGATGAATGAAAGACGGGTGTTTCCTTCATGTTTCCTTTTCGGGCGGATAATTATATGGACTGTCCATTTCAAGTGGGCCGCTCTTTCGCGATCTCCATTAAATTAGCACATCAAGGGTATTGAATGCATTTATCACCTTGCAGGTAATTAATTGGCATGGTTCGTGAACGCACGAGTGACTGAAATTGACTTTATAACTGCAACCGAGCCGAACGGAAAATGTTCCTCACACCTGCTTATTGTCATTATGATCACTATAAAGGATATTTGTATGTAATGTAGGTTTTGCCCCCTTGATTGATATGTTCCGTTGAATTGTTCGAATTATCTGCAGATTAAGAGCATTTTCTCATTCACCGATATTGTGTCGGCCCATCGGCCGATATTATTTATCTCCATCTATAGTATAATGCTTTTTATGCAGATGTAAGCTCTGAAGTTAATATGCGGCATGTGCTATTTACGTGGGGATAAACAACATCGGCCGTTATCCCTACACGATATCGGCAAATGGGAAAACGCTCTAAGGCGGCTATTACACTATAAAAGTTCTTTGAAAATAGCTTTCATAAAAGATATTTGTAAAAGAACTTTTATAGTGTAATAGCCGCCTAAGGCAAGAAAAGTTATTACGATCAGCTGATAAAAAAACGTACCAAATTAAGACTACCATTTTAATGCATTGAATGCGGTCGGTTGGTATACTACTCATAATATCACATAAGTACACTACACAATACATATTGACATGTTAACCGAGAAAGTACATTTTAATCGAAGTACAATAATAAATTCATGTTTGTTTTTTGTACCAACCAGAGAAAATGTGTATAATCTTATAATTTGCATGAATTCAAATAAAAAACTTAAGATTTTTGATTAAGTATTTTACATTAATTTTCTCTATGAAAGCGCACGTTTGACTCAATTACAAAGATACATTGTGCCGGCACTCATTCATTAAACTTCTTGCCGGATTGGAGTATCTTTCGAAAGTGACACTCACACTCTCCACTGTATGGCTGCTTTGATGTTGCAAATTTCACAGAGAAGTGTTAGTTAAATGCAAATTTATGCATAATTTTCCAATTTGTCGTCTTACTTAATGACAGACAACAGCGGTCATGATTAATTGGTCGAACTAACTGGCAGCGAGATGAAAACATTTGAGTCCCCATGCGAAAGGATGATAAATGAGCTGACTTATGGTGTTTCGAGCCAGATACATACTCGTATAATGCATGTATCCGTCATTTACAACGGCAATTATAGCCTGAATTTTTAGAAAGCCAATAAGGGAAAATGATTATTACGTTGAGAAAGGACACGGTAATACTAAAAGAAACTCTTAATGTGTTACTCCATAAAACCAGCTGTTCAGTATTAGGCTTAATTTATAGTACATTACCGCATGAACCGGATGAATCCATGTCCATCATGTTACCATTACCACTTACAAATTTCGAAGTCGCCGATAGTAAATTTACGATAATTAATCCACTATACTCGATTTGGAAATTTTTAATTTTTACCTTGTTTCAAGGGGTGGTAATCAGGGTTCTCACTTCAGAAAAAAAAAATCGCAGTAGATGTAAAGAAAAAATCGCAGTGTTTGCTTATTTATTGCAGTGAATCTAAATTAAATTTTTTCCTTAGGAATTAAGTTATTCCTGTTATTCCTATCGCGCACTTTTAAATATTTATCCATCTTCTTTGGATACTTTCAATGCAACTGCAACTGTAAAGATTCACTCAAGAGTGACAGAAAAACGATCGTGACAGCCGTGGATGGCTTTCACAATCACAAATTCACAATGTAGAATATTTCCAATGAAATAAATATTAAGGAGAGGGCTATTGTTTAATATACTAAGAAGAGAAAGAAACAGGAATGATTGAACAAGAGAAATTAAGCTTTTCTGCTTTGCTTTTTTGGATGTTGCCAAATCGCAGCAGAATCGAACAAAAATGCAGTGGTGCAGTAGATGAGCAAATTCGGTGAAAATAGCAGTAGATTTACTGCGATTGCAGTAAAGTGAGAACCCTGGTGGTTAACTTGAGTGTTAAGTTCGTTACCAGGGGTTATTTAAAAAAAAGGGGCAAAATTTTTTCTTCCATGTCAAATTAACAGCAAATTTACGACAATAAATCTACTACTGTTTCAAGGAGTGGTAATGCTAACTTGACTGTCAAGTTAGTATTACCACAGCATATTTAAAAAAAACGCAATGTGATAAATTTTTTTCTTTCACGACAAATTCACGATAATTAATCCACTATAAGCGACTTCAAAATTTTTAAGCGGTAATGCTAACTTGATGGAAATGATGAATCGCATACTCTCGCGCCACAACCATCTACTTTCCACCAATGTGACTCACATTGCGACTCATCTGGTTCATGCGTCAATGTGAATTGAGCCTTAGAATTTGCTTTACGGGCAGTCGGGCCATCATCATCACCAACGTGGCGCAACAGCCCGGCATCGGGCTGCGACCGCTTGGATCGTAGTCCTCCAATTATCTCGGTCACCTGACCGCGTCCTCCAATCTTGGAAGCCCAGTAGTTGGTCGGCGTCAGCATATACTACGCTCTCCCAACGACCTGTCGGTGTTGCTCGTAGTCTCGCTCCGTCGACTCGTCGTCTGTTCATTACTTTCTTAGGCATACGAACATCGTTCATTAGTTGTACGAGTACATGCCCAGACCATTGAAGTGGTTGTTGTCTGACGAGTTTCGAAACTTTCAACTCATCGTACAGTTCATACAACTCATGGTTGTCCCGGATGCGCAATCCATCTCAGTCGAAAACTGCTACAAAAATTCGCGAAAGGACTTTCCGTTCGAATGTGCTTAGCATGTTTTCGGAGGCTTGAGTTAGGGTCCATGTTTCGCAGCCATAGCATACCACTGGTCAAATGATGGTTTTGTATACGCGGAGCTTCGTGTTTTTTTGCACATGCTTCGATTTCATTATGGGGCGGACCAAGAAGAAAGTCTTATTTGCTAGCTGTATTCGTCGCTTGATTTCGTCAGTTTCGTTGGCATCCTTTGACAGGTTGCTACGTAGGTATGTGAAGGCGTCTGTGAAATCGATGCTTAGGTACCCTACGTTGATGTTCGATTGTGTTGGCGTCCTGGTTCTTGATTGGATCATAGTTTTTTTTTTGTTTTATCCTCGTTGATGCGTAGTCCAACTTCTTTTGCAGCCGTGTCAGGAGTATGCAGGAGTTCTTGTCCGTCGGTCAGTTTTCGGGATATGATGTTGATGTCGTCTGGTATGCTATCAATTGTGTCGACTTGATGAGTGGTGTTTCGCTGGTGTTTGAATACTATTTTGAAGAGAGTCGGCGCCAGTCCATCGCCCTGCTTCAAATCAGTATATGTTTCAAAAGGATCAGTCAACCTGTTCTTGAACCTGACCTGTGAGACGGAGTTGGTCATCATCGTCTTTGATAATCGTACTTATTTTGCTGGTATTCCAAATTGCAGCATGATGTTGCACAGTATACCATGATCTATACTGTCGTATGCTTGCTTAAAGTCGACGAAGATTTGGTACACGTCAACATTGTATTCCCAGCACTTTTGCAGTATTACCTTAACCGTAAAAAGCTGATCGGTTGTGGAGCAATCAGGTCTGAAACCTCCTTGATACTCGCCAATGATTCCTTCGGTATACGGTTTTATTCTATTCCCCAGAGCTTTCGTAAGTATTTTGTAGGAAGTACAGACTAGTGAAATGCCTCTGTAATCTCAATCCGCAATCTATCTCCCTTTTTGTGAATGGGACAGATGATGCTATTGCGCCAATTCGGGATATGAATACCTCGTCTTCCCAGATTCGCAGAAGTAGTTGGTGTATGGCATTTAGTACTCGTAAACTCGTTCCACAGGATTTTAACAGCTCAGCTGGAGTTTCGTTATTGCCCGGTGCTTCATTTGGTTTGAGTAACCACAAGGCGAGATCAACTTTGTCTACTGTCGGAGGTTGTGTATTGGGACCATGATCAGTTTAACGCCATCGATTTGGGCTTCTTGTATGGGGACGTTAGATATTAGATTCGGAAGCTCTTGAAAATAGGACGCGCTTCGTTTATTGATGCTGTCGGTGTCGCTGTTGATGTTTCTATCGTTTTTCTTATAGAGCCCAGTCCTGGGTTTATAGAGTCACGAAGCAATTTGAACTAGCAAAAAACCGTTATGAGACATCAGACTGACGCCTTAGCGCACTGAGCTACTTGCTTCCCGGTTAACTGGTTAACCATCATAACTAGGAATTTATCATTTTCGACAATCACCCTAGCAGCCTCTTTTGAAAAGTAATGTCATAATGATCGTTACTTACTGCAAATGAATTCGATGAAATGCCGAATCAAAGCTGCCTACCTAAACTCAAAATGGCAGTAGCTCAACTTCGACGTTCTCCTAGTTAATAACAACTTTATCACTAAGTAAGTTAACAATATATTCCGCAAATTAAACGTTCAACGTCAGATGTAACTGTCCAATTAAAAATAAATAAATTCTATTTCTCTAATCCTATTTTATAGGCAACTTTGCGCTGCTTTGTCCACGAGCAATACATTGTTGTATGGCTTGTGAATGTCAATAACGTCCCGTCCCTTCCTTTTAAATTATATTTCCAATTGAGTATCAGCGACTAATACGCGGATATCGCTTACACTCAATTTGAAATTCCGATGAGATTAATCCCCGTGAAGGAGCTCACAATGTCTATCGCATTTTTAGTCTAGGTGAGGCTTTTCTTGGCGTTTGCCACTTTCATTTTAACACCCATGAACCTGACGATGATGACGATCCTGAGAGAATTACTTTGCCGGTATGTCAGTATCACTAGCCTATAAGAATAGTCCTTCTCTCCCATCGATTGCTACGAAGTTAACGATATACTCGTAGATACCTGTACCTCCAGTCAGAAAACAATGACACGCTTGAAAACAGCCAACACAAAAGATATCGCGAACATTAATGCAATGCGATTACGTCTAATGCCAATCTTTCTTAAATGTAATGGAGCCCATGAAGACAATGAATTTATTTGAATATTTTGTTATTCAATTATATGCCAACTTGTTTGATATTGAGTTACATATCGTTGGTGCGGAAATTCAATAATCCACAAGTCGTAACCGTCAATTGATATCTTACCGCCACCAACGCCATGTATCTATTTAGCTTACATTGTTTGTTATCAGTCGAGCGGAAAAATTTAAAATGGTTTTCGTGGAAATCCAATTTTCCGTTTCTAGTACAAAACGGATGAGACTGTAGTACGTAAACATGACAAAAATCAATCCATGTATTTCGTATGACTTTTGGGGATTTTGTGAATTACACTTGGTATTCTGTCAATAAGAGCAGAAATGCTGAAGTCGACGCGCAAAAAAAGAAACTTCTGCCTTCTATGGTACAGCACTTCTTCATGGAAACGCATTTCTGACTAATATCTGGATTTGGATTCGACTCTACAATTATATCCATAAATGCTATAATTAATCGGGTAATTAGTACATATTATTTATTTTTTAATAAGAAATAATGCAACACTTTAAAAGAGGCTTCAGCTATACCGATATTTGGACGACATTAGCGTCGCTTCCCGAATCCTGGGTCGATTTAGACATGCCTGTCGCGTGGGCCTTTCTGACTGTCAGCCTGTCCATTAAGACGATAACATTCAAATGAATCAATGAAGATATGTATATCGACTTAAGATGTTACACATATAAGCGCGTTTTTTTGCTAGTCAACCTATACAGGTGAGAGAAATACAACAATAAGGTAACCTTTTAAGAGTTAACGTTCTGCACTGGTAATTTATCTAGGGTAGATCTTCACTTCGGTGGAACATAAAGCTTTACCACACTTGCAGCAAACCTCACATTATTTTTGTACTCATTTTTGAACATAAAATTTAAGAACTCGTGATTGTGCTAAAATATTAACCGTACAAAAATTTGCTTACTTGTTTGGACTACATCTATCGGTCGCCCCTAGAAGTTCGTTCGTTCCACTCTGTTTTTGCCTCATTCCACCACAATTGGATTCAAGCTGAATGCTTGATCTTGATATATTAAAATGAAGTTTATTTTCAATATTTTTTTTTTTTTTTCAAATACTGAGATTAGACAATCACCTAGAATTCTAACTTTATCTGAGACAAAATACATTTTATATCGAATGCATCTTTCTTCCTCACATGGGTTAACTACATCGTTTTTTTACGGAATGAGTTCGCCTAAACTACACTCAACCTGGATAGTTACAAAAGAACAGGCCTTATCATTTTAGGTAAGACACTAATAACTACCGATTGGGCTGATCATTTTGTCCTTTTGCATTTTGTTAAGAACTCAACGAAGAATTGATGAAAACTTGCAGTATTTTGGTAATGTTTGACCCATTTTGTGAGACGTTGGAAGTATGTACTTGTCAAAAATGTCGGTTCGAGCCAGAATACGCTGGGGTGCACACCATCATAGTGTGAAAACAGCAAGGAACAACATTGTAAAATTAATTGAAACACTCGAAACCATGAGTGATTCTCCTTACGAAAATTTAGATACTCGATCTGCGGCAGGCGTATGGCTCGCTCGAATGTGTAACTACATATTTTTGTGTTCAATGAATTCTGGTATGTACTTGGTTTTAGTGGAAGTTCACTCTGCTCATTTTTTTACAAGCGAAATCACTTTTGATATGGGCGTAAACAAAATGGAAGGTTTGCTATTCTACCTCTTTGAAGAAAGGGATGAATTATTCAGAAGAGCTTTGGCTTTTGGAACTGAAAAGTGTCAAGAAATGGTCATCGAAATTGAAAAACCAAGGACTCACAGAAAAGAGAAACTTTTACAAGGTGAACTGATACTGAAATTGTTCTGAAAACTTTTCCATTTGCATAAATTTTGTTTTTCCATGTCAAAAATAGTATAAACTCACAGGCCGGATGGAAATCAGAAGAGGGCCGGAGTTTGCTGACCCCTGCTCTAGATCGTAGACAGTTGACATAACTAACATGGCCACCGAACCGGGCATGATGAGATGAGTTGATCAAGCCATTTCCGTCTGCCTGTCCGCATGTTCGTATGCAAACTACTTTCACAGTTTTAAAGCTTCTAACATGAAACTTTTGATAAAATCTTTTTTCTATTGCAAGTTGTATGTAGGGTGTACGGAAATTGGCGTAAAGTGCACTGCCACGTGATTCTCCATGCAATTTCCAGCAAAAAAAAAAAAATCCAGGAATATTTTTTCGAATTCTTAAGCCTTTAGCTGCTACAGGCATTTATTTTTTTTTAAAGTTGCCTATGTCACATTACTAAAAATGCAATATCACATAACTGTGCTAGCTAGAAGGTTCGGATAAAAAAAGCCAGTCGCAGCCAATACGTTGATCTAAAATATAAAATTTTGGTGGAAATCAGAAAAACAGTTTAATTTTCATCAATTTGGCGAAGTCAAAATTTACATTTATTTTGCTCTGAAATATTTTTTTTTTTTCATTATGATTTTTTTTTAATTTGTGCATACGTAAAGTACTTGTCCAGATTCAAAAATTAATTCTTTATTTTAATATGATCCATTCGTATTATCTGCATTTAATCCTAGCTTTGTAACTTATGGTAGTTATAGCCCTTCAAATGTAGGTAAACGAGCTTTTTTGTTCGTTTCAATGTCAAGCACTATGCCAATTTTACATTACTATAAACGCAATGACTGGGAAACTACGCAAGCTCGAACACTCAGATACTAAGAACTTGCTTTAAGCTCATAGGTTGTAAGGCGCAGGGGCTGCCATGGTACGTCACAGCACACGTAAACCACCATTGGGTCCGTTGTGGGACCACCAAAAATCACCTCCGTTAGAACCTACGTATCAAACCAGCCTGTGCTGATGATGTTAATTTTGAGCCTTGTGGCGGTCATATTTCTAAAGTCATCCAGATCGTAGAAGACCCGAGAGCCCGAAAATTCCTTTCTACTACCGACCAAGGCTAGACAATGACAGAGAAGGTGAAGAACGCTCTCCCCCTCATCTACATCTCCACAACTCATACAGAAGTCGTCAACTCCCTCGTCGGTCTTAGAGTCATATGTATAGATGACCATGGAGTCGCCCATAAAATCCTCGACGAAATCAGCCTGAAGAAGCCTCCGCAAAAATTATATTTTGGAGGAATGTACTCCGTCTCCTTGAGGAGATCCTGGTTGTTCAGTTTTGTCGAACGTCTTGCACTCAGCGCTCGCCACCGTCTTGCGAAGGTGCAAAGCCGTGTTTGCTGCCAGGTGTTAGCCAAGAATATCTAATGGAAGCAAGCCTAGAATCACGTCTATTCCCGCTGACGGAGTGGTTCTAAAGGCCCCCGTTACAGCCAACGCAGTTAGCCTTTGTTCCTTCCTCAGCAAATCACAGTAGGCTGCTACTCTGAATGCTGTCCATCACACACTGATACAGTACAATAATATAGGACGTTAACGGCTTTCGGCTATGAACCCCAGTTTTTACTTATGGCTTACTACACGAGTAAGGTGCAATGATAGCCTTTTTTACTCGTTCTTGAATATTAAGCTTCCACCTTAGCTTCCTGTCAAAGATAAGACCAAGAAATATAGCTTTATCAGTGAAAACCAGTTGAGTGCCTTCCAGGGTGGGGGGTTCTATTGAAGGGATCGTGTGTCTCTAGTGAAGAGCACAAGCTCCGTCTTATCCAGGTTAGCATTAACGTCGCACCGATTTGCCCACTCTTTTAGAATGGATAGGGCTTTCTGCAGCATACCGCGGTGGGTATCTAAAAACCTGCCCGTGACGGCGATGGCCATATCGTCTGTCTAAGCAATGACTCTATACCTAATCTTCTCCACATCCAAAAGTAGTCTTTGCGTATCTATGGAGCGTACACATATAACAAGTCGCTTGTTATTTGTGTAATGCGTCTTGGTAACCCAACCCTACACTCGATAGATACGCAAAAGAGCGTATGAGTGGTTCCAGAAAGTTCTGGAACTAAAAAATTGATTTTTCCATGGTTTGAATTGATTAAAATGAAATTCCGATTTTACATTTTCGCCCTAACGATGAAAAAAGTATAAATTGCAATTCATAACAAGGAAATTAACATAATTATAGCTTTAATCTGTAGACGATGTATGATCGATGCCATATTCCACAAACATTGTCTACAATTATGATTATTATGACTGGGGGTGTCAAAGCAACAAAAACTACTAACAATAATTCTTCTTCAGGCTGTTTGCACAATAATATCCTCCATGGCGTTGCAAAAATATTTGTGAAATATTCTCAGCCTTTCTTTGCCTAAGCTCCGCTTTTTAACATTTACTTTAGACATATTTCACTGTGAGCTATGTACGAAATGTAAAAATTAGGTAATAATGGCCGATTTCAAGACAGCTTACACAAAAATCGAGCCAACATTCAATCGCAATATGTCATTAAGGTTGCTATGACACGCCTCCCGATTAACTTTGGATTCGGATTAGTAACACAAGTCTCCAGTGATGAGCACGTCTTTTGGATTCGACCACATATTTTTAAGATTCATTTCAAGACTCATTCATTAGTTTGAGTCGGTGCTTCTTTAAAATGTGTAATTTACAAGATAAATAGGGTCCTAGCGTGCTGCATGCAATCCATCTTCCACGACTGGTCACTTTTTTAACGCCGCAATTTCACGGAGCTTATTCAGCTAATGAAAAAGCTGGTCAACGCGTTTGTTTACGCAAAATGAAATTTATAGGAAAGTATGCTCCCCGTTGTATAATGATAGTTAAATGAAAAGGAAAATGATAGGTTGAGAATATGAAGTTACTTCAATCTTTCTACATAATATTTAGGAATATGTAATTCGTCAAAAATTGTTGGGCATCTTTAATCGTTGTGTCGGTTCCGCACGATCGGAACACGATACATTGAATGGAAATTGAGACCAGGGTTTTAAAAAAATGAGGTTGACTCGGTGGTATTTAAATATACAGAGCTACTTTCATTGCCGGGAATATGGATATTGACACAAAAAGAGCGATGATGTTCATCGGCACTTTAGGCCTATTCCATGCAAATACATTTCAATTTTGATCCATTTATTATACTTTCCGATTGTCAACGATTTGTTTTGAAAAATTTAATTTCCCTCTTGCCTATATACCACTTCATTGCCGAAAATGTCATTTTTCGTCACTAAAGGACTCAAAATGGCTTCAGTCCTGGCTACAGAGCTAGGACTCAAAATGCCTTCAGTGCATTGGTCTAATCATCCCGAATCAGGGGAAAACCATACTACCAGGTCTGTTTTCCATTTCATTTTACGATCAAGAGAATCCTTTTTCCTGACGCACATCTGGAACAGGACCAAAATATCACCGTGTGGTACTTGTAATAACACAAGTTCCGATTTGAACAAAATTTGGTACGCACCTTACGTACCGAATTTCGTTGAAATCGGACCATGGAAAATGCTTAGAGAAGTGGTATTTAAAAAGACTTAGGCGAGTAACTCCGTTTAGAACAATACAGAATATAACATTAGTCCAGTCGATGTCCGAAATTGCTGCCACCGTGCCGTGATTAAAGTCACAACGGAAACCTACATTCTGAATTTGGTTAAGACCGGAACACGGGAAGTGCCCGGACTAACGCACAAACGCATTATGATGCATCAGACTATAAGTTAATTGCCTTGACCCCTTCAGAGGTATGGGCGCGTCAACATCTCTTACATTTTTATGCAGTGTCGACGTTTCTATAGCATCTACTTACTTTTCGGACGCGCACTGGCTAGATGCACCTTCTGTCCGCACCGTCTTTATACTGACAAGATCGGAGAGCAGTGGGAGTATTCTTAGTACCCACAAGCAGTTTTAGTTCGCACCGAGGATCGAACCTCCATTCTATAGATTGAAGAGCGGTAGCCGAACAGCCACCGGATATGCTGCTGGCATGTCTCCGATGAACCCTCATTGTCAGACCACATACATATTTAGTTTGATTTCATTGTACAAGCTTGGGTGATAGCTGAACAACCTATCCCACAACGAATTGACAGGTCTAAATACCTATACACTGAGGTGCTACACGAAAAACTCTCAATGAAGCCAGCTTGCAGGGCCCTCATTCTCTAAAGACTGACCATGGAAGTCACCTCAGCTATTCTGACTTTTTACGAGGAAAATTGGCCCCTTAGGACTACTGGGGACAGCAGGGGTGCAAGGTCAAACTCTCTTGATTGAGAAAACGAGCAAGCTATTGTTCAACTGAGCGAAGCGCAACAGTAAGTGGGACCTACATATATCGTTCTACACTGACTGATTACAACAAACAGATTAGAGCCGCTAAAGACATGTAATGAACCACCTGAAATGGACCATATCCTGGTAGTGCCGCTTCCACCTAAAGATCTATGGCGGCCCCTGAAGAGTAAGGATCTGTCGGTGGTACGAAACCAGAGGCCGAGGGTCCCATTACACCTGGACCCTGATGCGAACGCGAGGTAATCTGCGCCGTCTGCCAACCATTCTATCCTTATTGCCTCTTTTTTTTAAATTCCTCATTTTTACCTGCCCTGTTTGTGTTGTTTTCCCCAGGCATATGAATTTTTATTAATACGTAAAGGACAGGGGCAACGAGCGGCGAACTAAGCTACGGCAAGCATAGGCCTCTGCTTAGCTCGTTGAGGGGCCTTTTCTTCGCCAGATGGCACAGGCCGACCTTCACGGTCATGTTGCTACTTTAGGCTGCGTTCCCACGGGCATCTTGGGATGCCCACCAAACCGTCCATTACAGACATGGACGCATTTCTGCATAAAAGCCACAGTTACCAGACTCCATCGCGTTCTGGTCAAGAAAGGTTCTAGCTAAGTACATTACACTCAAAAGAACGGATAGCAGCATGGGATGAAAGTATCATAGAAGATTCTAGTAGCACAGGAAAGCTTTTTCTGGATACGCAATTTTCCGAATGTATTATACACTACTAGGATAGCAGCAATTCGGCCAACAATTTTATGCCCCTAGAGCTAGCCAGTGTAACTGGATAGCTGCAAAGGAAACCCTTACATATGGAAAAGTCAAGTATAGGCAATTGGTACATTCGAGCCCTAAAAATCGAGTGAAACTGACGGAGTTTTTTCCAGCCTTTTCTCAAAAAGGGCAACAGTCACTTGTCCCATTCCCTTTAAGCATATTTAGATGCAGTTTTACTTTGGGCTACATTCCCAAGTCTTGGCGGTCGGTGGAGTGATTTTCATTCTCAAAATAGGCAAGAGACCCTAAATCATATCGTCCAATCAGCTTAAAATCTCTTGTCTTTAATGGAATGGAAAATAGCCTTGACGTTCACATCAGGGGTTCGCTCCTTGTGAGTATTACGCTAAATAGACTGAATACGCTCTGAACATCCTAGTCGGAGATGTCAAAGCGGCTTTGACAGCGAACGAGGTAACGATATACGCGTTTCTTGATATTGAAGGTGCATTCCACAACACCCCTTTCGATTCCATCCACAACGCTCTCGCAGTAACAGTACAATTCCACGGTGAAAATTACAAATAACGTCAAGTATATGGGAGTTACAGTTGACAGCAAATTACTCTGGGTGAATCATCTTACCCTAAGATCAGAAAAGGCTACAAAAGCTTTGGAGATCTGCAGGCAGGTTTTGGAACACCAAGCCCCGTTTTGTCCTTTGGATCTACGAAGCGATTGTTCGACCATTTATTGATTATGAAGCAGTTATTAGGGATAGCTGTTGCAGCTTTTAGGGACACTCTTACCAAAATACAAAGGCTTGCATACCACATAATATCAGGAGCCATGCACCCCTGTCCTTATGCGGTGCTTGGGGCTTTGCTCTAATCTTCCTTCACTGAACATTCATATTAAGGCAGAGGCAAAAAATGCAGTAGCAAGGCTTAAAGCCTGTAATGCACAAGTCAGACTCAAGCCATAGCAAATTAGCTGGCTGCAAAGTCACAATACACTCATCATGCCAACTAACTACCCTATAAATAATAATGAAATCAATTGAAATTGTCGCTTTTGAGATGGATTATTACACCTCACAATTGAATTCATTTTAAATTAGTCGAGATTATCGAGATTTTTTTCAGTCGATATTCGATGTCGATATCGAGATTCATATCAGGAGCCATGCACCCCTGTCCTTATGCGGTGCTTGGGGCTTTGCTCTAATCTTCCTTCACTGAACATTCATATTAAGGCAGAGGCAAAAAATGCAGTAGCAAGGCTTAAAGCCTGTAATGCACAAGTCAGACTCAAGCCATAGCAAATTAGCTGGCTGCAAAGTCACAATACACTCATCATGCCAACTAACTACCCTATAAATAATAATGAAATCAATTGAAATTGTCGCTTTTGAGATGGATTATTACACCTCACAATTGAATTCATTTTAAATTAGTCGAGATTATCGAGATTTTTTTCAGTCGATATTCGATGTCGATATCGAGATTTTAAATAATTTTTTTCATAAAAAAATTCCGACTTTGGCAATCGAGGTTTTAGAAGTCGACGTTTTGAACCGCTGCCGAAACTTTTACTGGAGAATGAGCGTCCGAGGTCCATTTCCTGAGGGTTAGGATCCCTTAAAAGCGTAGCCCATACAAGAGACTGTTGAACTCCGAGCGAGCAAAGCGACCGTTCATGTTTGTGCGATACTGACGGTTGCGATGGGAGTGGTATGAAACGTCTACATTTAAAATCTCGATTACTAAAGTCGAAATTTTTTTTAATGCAAATTCTTCCAAAATTTCGAGTTGAAAAAATCTCTACTACAAAATAACTCGACTGATGAAAATATTGACAGAAAAACCTCGATAATCTCGACTAATCTCGACTAATGAATTCAATGGTGAGGTATCTTAAAAGCGGTATTGTAAATTGACTTTATTTCCCGCTTTTCCTCCTTTTAATAGTTCGGTCCCATTGAGGTGAATTTCCGCTTTAGTAATATATTGTACTACTATTTGTCCTAACACCTAGTGGGGCATAGTGCGTCAACAATTCCCATGTGGTTTAGTTGACGTTTCGTTAGCAAACTGGTTTCGAGCGATGCATGTTGATAGCATGTACCTCCTGCTCATTCAGCCGCATATCTACCACAAATCGGGAAAGTTTGTGGCTTATTTTTACACCCCGCACCACAGGGGGGAAACAACACAAACATCCGTGGCCACGACGTGGACGGGACTCGACCCGTAACTGACGGGTAGCAACAAACTGATGCATCAACACACTGAGCTTCGCTCGCTCTACGTGCAACAGCGTTTTGATCAGTTTTAAACACACCAAACACTCAGTATAAATCATTAGAACAAGAAAATAAGGAAAAGAAATAAAAAAATAAAAAATAAAAAAATTAAAAATTAAATTTTTTTTTTTTGCAAATTTCAGAGTTTTAGGGTGACGCGAGTGATAAGTGAAAAAAAAAATCCGAGTGAAAAACGATTTTTTCAACCCGGGCCCCGGAAACTAAAAATATCCCAATGTAATAATTACGCACATATTCTTATACAGTTATTGTTTCTAGTTCTGAATACCTCATTTGGTGATTTATTCATGATCATGAGTATTATACCAAGTCAGTTAAAAAAAAGTATGCTCGTAAGTCGTTTCATGTTCATGCAGCTGTAAAGGTTATCAATCCCGGGACTACATCTCAATCCAGATATGCACATTTTAAGACTTTATTTAGGTAGTATAGCAATATATGTAGTATACTTGCCTATGCAAATAGCTGTCACCAACCACACGACAATTACCTCATACCGAAATTGAATTTCGAAAAGTCGCAAATGTCGATAGTACAAAGTCGGGACTTATAGCCTGTCCCAATTACAAAGAACAACACTTTTCGCAGCATCATAAACACTCCTTGCCAATAACAATTTCACAACCTTTTTACTATTGTAAGCTTCCTTCGAGTTCCAGCTGCTTTCTGCTCGATTGCATCATGAAATGAATTCATTTCGACCGCGAAATGCAGCTGAATGCATGTCGTATGCACAATGGCAAGAATCTTACGATTTGGGAGCAGTAGGTTCAAGAGGTGAATTTTCTTGCGATTCTCGTGAAAAGGTATATTAAATTCAATTACCATATTGCATTTTTCTTTCATGCAACGATGCAACGAAAAATGCACCAAAGTGCACTTCAGCACTCGGGCAAATGGCATGCAATAAAAAATCCACTTAACGATATAAACTAGGCATTCAATTGCGAGTGTGCATTACAAAGCACGGAGCCCATTCATTACCTCCTCTAAAACCGATTAAAGCATATAAAAAGTGCAGCGGAAAATGGCAGCCAATTGAATTGCACCGGTGCTGTGCTGCTGTAAGTAAGCTCCAACTTGCATTTACATAATGTTTTCTAAAGGAAACGGGCGAATAAAAAAGGTTGTAATCAGCTAGCATAGAGTGCAATAGCAATTTGACTTTTTATAATGGACGGCTACAGAATTTCACGGTGGCATTCAAGTTTTTCCTGAGGAGCTTCTGGTGAAGTCTTACCACCTTCATACAAAACGATCAAAGCCTCCAGGCAAATTGACATTGCCTCGATAGCTAAAATATAATACCCCGATACCACATTGCTTGGCTCTTAAATTCATTCCGCAGTAGAAACTTCATTGAACAAAACTTTGCCGAATTAGCCCAGCTGGTAACTCATAACAACCAATTAAATTGTCAAGCTGCTGCGAACTCTTTTCGCATTTTAATTTCAACTGCACAATGTGAACATGCTCTTCGGCAGGTATCAATGGGGCCTGAATATGTACATGTTTACGAGAATCAAAGTATGTATTAATTTAGTGGCATATCACGAACTGACGCCGCAACCAAAGAAGCTAAAATCTGTTAGATGTATCTATTGGCTTGGCAACTGACTAAACAATCGAACTAAATAGATAATACTTGCAATATTTACCTTAACCCCTAGAGGATCATAGCGTTACAACTACTCCAATGAGATTTAGTTGACGTTTTGTTAGCATAGAAGAGGTTTCGGACAATGCATGTTGCTAGCATACATATCCTGCTCTTTTAGCCGCATTCACCGGATTCGATCTCAGGGAACCAGTATGGAAAGACACCCATAACCCATAGAAATCCATACATAGAAATTTTTTACAATGTGTTATAGAGGAGCTATGATTTGCTACACCATTTAAACCAGGCTGCAAAGCGTGCCTATAGTGGTTCACAAGGGGACCAACGCCTAAGCGTTTCAATGAATACTTCAAAGAGGGTAAATTATTTGCCTCTTTCAATAACAGGTAAATAATTTTACCAACAAATGGTATACAACTGTTTGCCTTAACTCCTTGTGGGGCATAGCGCGAATACCAAGGCCTAGTTGACGTTTCATTAGCATTTAATAGGTTCTAGTTGATGCATGTTGCTCCCTTCTGCGACAAACAAAAAAAAGTTGTGGCTTATTCTTACGCCCCACACCACAGGGGGAAAATGGTATACGGTGTTCTGTTATTGCTCTGCCTAAATGCTGGTACTAACCTTTTTGTGCGAAAATGTTGCACTTATCTTTCCTACGAAAAAGTGGAAACTTCCGCACAGCACATATCCGTGGCGCTCTACGCGATACTTGAATTTCCCCTTCTCACTCAAAAGAGAGCGACCAAAACTGTAGTGACTGGTTGCCACACGAAATTAAATGCAAGCAATTGTTTTCGCGTGAAAATTGCCCACAACGGTGTGGAGACTTTTTGTCTGGACTTTCATGCTAAGAACTCAATACGGAGAAAAGCGAAAATTTTCGTGCGAACTGGATTTTTGACTGTTTTTGTATGAAATTTCGCACGAAACACGGAGGTTAGTACCTTCTTTAAAAGCGAACAGGTTAATCTTTATGGGTTTTAGTTGGAAATACCAATCAAAGTTCAAAACGTCGAAATCGAATACCTTAACGATCTATGTTCTTGCTGTTCTAGCAATGTTCGGAGTTTTGGTGTGTTGCTATGGTACATGCTTACGGTTCTTCGTCATCCGACAGTGTCGATGGATAAAAAATTAGCTGCTTCTCTGGGGCTCTCCCACAGCTATCTGGGAGTCAGGTGCGTGGGTGCAACTGGGAAGCGAAAGATGTGGTCCACGTCATGAGGGGCTCCATTACAAGCAGGATAGATGTTTGAAACGTCTTGGTCAATGAGAGATAGATAGGAGCTCAGTCGTAAACACCAGTCAGTTGGGCGAGTGTCGATCTCGTTGCTCTCGGAATTCTTTCCTCTTCCGGAGATATCGTTGGTGTTATTCGGACCTAAACCCGCGATCGATTGAAGTACCTCATCCTGATGTATCGCTGCGATGGCTGACCTGTGTGCGTCGCTATCAAAGGGTACCCTTTTGTACCTCTGGACTTCTCTTTCTAGGTCCCTCAAGTCACGTTTAACATGCCTTGGCGGCGGCGTCTTGTCCATGAGGTTGAAGTTTAAGTGCTCACTTCGGTAACAATCCACCAGGTATTGCTTGGCAAGAAGGTGGTTGTGGTCGCTTAAGGGCATCACCCTGGTTTCCTGATGTATATGGGTGACATGAGGAGACTGCCGGTGACAGTACGGAAAGCGCATTTTGGCACGCTTGAATAATTTTCCACTGTGTGTAACAGAGATTCTGTGACCAGACTGGTGCCGCATAGTTAGCCTCTGTTCTTCCGATCTCTGATCTTTATAAGTAGAGTTTCTTCGTCCTTACCCCAGGTACTACCGGCCAAAGAACTAGTTAAGTTCTTCAGGATAACCGTCGATGTGTTCGAACATTTCCGCAATGTTGTTCCATGTAGCCAGAATGGAGATGATATGGATTCCTTCAGGTGGTGTTGGGAGTCCTGATAAGTAAAGATTGAACAAGATTGGAGATAGCGACACCTTGTTTAATCTTCCTAAGCTTCGATTTACTGTTCCCAAATTCGGTATAGTACTGCCTGCCAACCAGATAATTGGCAATCCATTTAACAACTTGCGTCGAGAGCGATGAACAGTTTACGTCGGAGAGAAGTGCTGAATGGCTGACAGTGTCGAAGGCTTTCGACAGGTCGAGCGCCAGCAGAATTATTCTTTGACACTTACGAGCTTGGTTGAGGCAATTGTGAATCCGGGATGTAATGGTATCCAAGGCCATGTTCATACTGTGAATACTTCGGAAGCCGTGCTAGTGATTCGCTAGCTGGGGCTAAAGTCACCCATGTACTTTCCACGTATATGGTGAGACCATACATGACCTGCTACATGAGTAGCACTGAGGAATACATCAGACCGTAGCTGATGAAATACTTGATGAGAGTCACTGACGAATTCACCAAGTCGTAGCTTGATGAATATCATTGACCAATTCATTGAGCCGTACCTGAAGAAATACTGGATGAGTATCATTGACGAATTCATCAAACTGTAGCCGGGAAAATACTTGATGAAAGTCATTGACGGGTTCAATAGGCCATAGTTGATGAGTATCACTGACCAATTCATCAAGCTGTAGCTAATGAAAGGCCATAGGAAATTCATCAGGCCATCATCAGAAAAGCCACGGTAAAAAAATGCTTGTGGCTGAACTTGAACCCGCGATTTCATCAATATAATATCAACTCTCTACCCATTGAACTACCACTGCGCTCTTCTTCTAAATCTAATTGAGCAAATATGAAAGTCTTCGATGAATTCTTCGATGAAAAATGAAAGAAGTCATCACTGAATTGGCTGATGAGTTTAGCAGCGACTCTCATCAGGTATTTAATCAGCTACGGCCTGATGAATTCACTAATGAAGCTCATGTGCAAGTTCGTAGGTGGTCATGTATCGTTTCACCGAGTGCAAGTTTGGGCAAAAAGGAGACATTGTAGGTATTTGGTCACCCTATACAAATAAGATGTCATTAACTCTTCGAAGTTTAGATATTTCAGCGTGAAACAATCTGTGTAGTAGCGAAGAAATCCTTTGCAGTTGAGGGTTAAGAGAGCAATCATCGGGTAAATCTACCTGTCAGAATGTCAACATTTAATATTTAGATAAGCCAAACTTTTACAGAGCAAGTTAAAGAGTTCATTTTCAAACATTTTCAGACCTGTCTCAACCGATATTTCTTTCCTCAAATCATCCCCTAGCATTTCAATCAAATATGGTTGAAACATCAATCCGAAACTATTATTTGTTGAAATCCATATTTTGCCAGAAACTAATATTGCAGTCTCAATCATGGATTTCTTTTTTTTTCTATTTATTTATTCCTTAACTTTTCCCAATAGCAGATAGGATATTTTTCCAATATTTCATCTTATTTTTATTGTTATCTGCAAACATCGCATGGGGAGCGAATTTATGAATATTCTTAAAGTCAGAATGGATGTGGAAGTAGCATCCTTACAAAGACTGTAAGGCAAGGGCATAACGAGAAAGGAAAGCAACACAACTCCAAGATTCGAAATGGTCCACATAAAAAACGATGTGTGCACCACATGTGTTCCACAACAAGAATGTGTGTGACTCGGAGAAAATCATTTGAATTTCCATATCTAAATTTGATGTGAGTGCTCCACGCGGGGCTCATACCCAAGCCGGTTGACTCTGGCTGAAGGCTGGCTACTCCTAACATGAGGAGAGTTGGTGTTGTTGGTGATCTCTACGCTGATGTTTGCTACAGATATTCAAATTTATTGCATTACTTTCTCTACGGGTTATGTTTTTAATACCAAAACTCATCGTTTCGCTCTAGCAGCGCCCTGAGGCATTGTTTCGCTTTTCATGTTGCAAAAGGTCACATATCCGTCGAATGTTATGGGCTGGCGGCATCAGTTCCAAACATACATCCTACTTACGGCGATTATAGCGAAATGACACTGAAGTGGGTTAAGGCATGTTACAATCGCAATAAAAATGTCATTTCAGCAATTGCGGCATGTTTAAAACGGGAACGTGTTAAAAATTTCGGCTTGAATGCGATTGCAATCGTAAAGGACGCACATACTCAGAAAATTAATAATTTATATGTTCATACATAATCAGAGCAGGCAACGAATTGCGTATTAAAGGTCCTTAAGTGCACCTCTTTATTACTGGAATGCAATGCAATTGGAAGAATTTTGAATGGGGAGTACACACTTGGTAGGCAAGTAAAAGACTGCAGTGAAATCATTCGACTAAAGTCTTTTGGATATTTTTCAATTCAATTGCTACAGTAGTCTCTTATGCCGGAACCAGATTGAATGCAGAAAGCAGCAGCAGCGGCAGCAGCAACAACACCAACACGTAGATCTGTTTTCGCCGCTGTCGCTGCGTTCAATCTAGGTCGCGTAAGCGCTTGCGCCCACGGCAAACTTTTTAGTTCGCAGAAATACTAAATAGTTTAATCAGAAAAATAGAACACACGGTGTTTTATGAGACCGCGCACACAGCGATTACTAAATAGTTTAGTTTGCTGTGTGCGCGGTCTCATAAACCGCCGTGTGTTCCATTTTTCTGACTAAACTATTTCGTTTTTCTGCGAACTAAAAAGTTTACTGTGGGCGCGAGCTCTAAGGGGAATGCATGTTTTCTAATTTGACAGTTTACCGCCATTGTCGCTGCTGCTGCATTTTGCGTTCAATCTGGTTCAGGCATTATAGTTGACGCGAGTGTTACGTTCCGCGTTATAGAAATCGACGTTATAGGAGAAACTTGACACATATTGCTCAACATAGTGTGACGGACAGTAACGCGGATCATCGATAACCTGAAATGGCAACTTATCATTAATAATGAATTCTTAGGCTTCGTTCACATGTGAACGCTGAGCCAGGCGCCGAATATTGCAAAATTGCATTGAAAAGCACCAACAGCAAACATGAATTCATGAGCATTCGGGACCATTTGAGTCGTTCCCACAACCACAAGAGATGGAAACGACTGAACGACAAAACAACGCTTCGATAGCATACTTTTCGGATGTGCAGTTGCTAGCATGCACGTCCTATCCGCAACGTCTTTATACTGATAAGCTCGTGGTGCAGTGGGAGTTCTATTAGTATCCACAGACAGTTTTTTTTTGTTCGTGCCGAGGATCGAACCACCATTCTCTAGATGTAGCATCGTAAAACGGTGACCAAACGAACAGGTCGATCGAGCGCGTCTTGCAATTTAATAGAATAAAATTAATTAATTCCCAGAAATGCCACTTAGGTGTTTCTCATTAGATAATAACCAAGACTCTAAGTGTTGGTCAAGTTGCAAATTTCAATGTATCAAATGTGGCACCCTAATTCTAATACAGTAAATGGAAATCGAACTACCCTTAGTTGACAACGAAACTCGCAAACATACATGTGTAGTTGTACATTGCATTGTAATTTTCATGTCCTGAAACCACTTCTCTTTTTGCATCGTTGCGACCACTTTTCAGATTCCTACAAAGACCAATCCTTTTGTTACCAAAGTTGTATATATACTTTGTCGAGATTCTCGCTCTTGCCTGAAACTAGTGTGTTACAAATTCGTAGCCAGCAGCAAGAATTTCGAGCTTCTGACTTTGCTCGACAATTCCTTTCAATGAATTGAACTAATAAGTCTTTGTGGGTTTTGTGGCGTTCCCATTTTCACCCCTAGCTGCATTCCGTCACAAAGAATAGAGTGAGAAATAGGAAAATTGTTATCTGTCTAGCAAGCTTGCATGGATACCAAAAACTTTGCTAGCGGTACACACTGGAGTTAGACCACTCCGGGTACGAGATATATAGGCAAAGTTGAACCGAAGCGACACATAACCGAAAAGTTTTGCTCTACTTCGTTTCTCTCTTTACGAGTTTACTGAGTAGTTTTATTGCTTCGAGGGAAGTTTTACGTAATTTGAGTTTGACAAGTGTTCATGGTATACCGTGAAGTTTATTTGGGGATAAAAGTTATAGTTGAGTTCACTATATACTTTTCATAATAATATTGAAATTTCAATTCCAAGCATTTTACGGCATACGTTTCTTCCAAGGAGGTCGACATTGTATTCAGTTGCCGGACCATAATAAGGCTAGGCAAAAGTTGAGAAGCAAGCTGTTGACATTCCCCAACACAGCTCAGGATGACTTTCTGTGAAACAAAAAAAAAAATAAGAAACGCACCAGTGGTTCTACGCTGCATTTCAATGCAGCGTAGAACCTGCGCTGCGTTGCACTGCGAAGCTTTGTTCTTACATAATTTCACATTGCAGCTTCCGCGGTGTTATCCCCTGCAGAACTGTGCTTCATTTATTGCTCTCTGGCAGGCGCAGCTCAATACGTGTTCTACCCATCGGTGCGTCATCAGGCTGCGTCTTAATTTTGACTCAGCCTACTGCCGAAACCAAATTGCAGGCAGAAGCACTGCCATCTAGAGTACCAGGCCGAAAGGTCAGCTGTTTGTTAAAGCACCCACGACATGACAAGCAATCAACCATATGTAAACGCGTGCGGTCGCCCGATGAAATTTCGCGATTTTCGTACTTAAATGTGGATATAGTGTTGTGATTTTAAGTGGAATTAAAAGCAGTCGTTATCAGTGACGTGTGGAAGTGAAAAAACGTATGTTGCCGTGAAATACCGAGTAAAATGGACTGTTGAAAAATGTGAGGTTTGTTACTGCGCGGTTTCAAACAAATCGCGGAGAACTCTGAAATTAATGGGCGGCACTAGGAGTTAGGAGGGGCGAAAGGCTTAAGTTAGGACGAGAATCATCTTGTCCATTATGTCTGAGAGGTTTCGTGAAAATTGAAATTTTATTACACAAAGAATCGTATTCCAATATATATAAAATACTTATCTGATGATCGATCGACGATTGATGCGACTACGATTAGTGCTACGGGAACGGCCACCGAACAACATCAGCATCGGAACGACAAGAGGATTGTTTTCACAATCCTGACAACTGCCAAACGCTCAATTGTGTTTGTTGTCATGTTTTGCCAATTATCATAGTCCAATTTGTCAAGGTGGATCATATGCCGAACACAGCGAACACTGTGATGCCGGTGGGTGTTCGAGCTGAGTAGTGGAAGAAGCTTTGAATACATATGTTGGTAACGTATTCTTCATGTCGTCACCGAGTCGGATAAATTTGTAGCGGCACAGTACCGTACCGGTGCCCAGGTAATAAAAGGGAGACGAACCTTGCGGGATACTCTCTTTGCTATATTTCCTTCGTGGAACAAGGTGGAAGACCCGGGAGATCCAAGACGTTTTGGGATGACTGTGGATCCGAGTTCCCAACCGTGGAAGAGAGACGAAGACGGTGAAGATAGCAGAGAGTTCCTAAGTTTAGCGAATACAGTTGAAGTAGAATTTGCGGAGACGGACAACTTGGTGTGTGCGGCGAATTCTATCCGGAAATTGGCAAAGAACCTGCATGCGGAGAGCACCGAAGCGGCGAGCGACGAACAAATTGTTAAGACAGCGTAGCGACGAACAACGTGGGAATTGCGCCAAGGAGGAGGTAGTAGGAAGCTAGTTTAGTGATTAAGTAAGTTCATAGAAAATTAGATTAGGTGATTGTCAAATGACAGCATTCCAGATAATTTCCAGCATTTTCATCGAAATTCATAGGGTAAATTTAGGTTTTCAATCTTGACTAAGTTGTTGACGAGCCAGACGAAAGTTTCACTGTAACTGACAGGATTAGATGCCTGGCTGTGAAACTTCCGTCCGGTTCGACAACATCGTGGTCAAGATACGCATTTCCGGGCGCTTCACTCTACTAAAATATTAGCACAAAAAAAAACGTATACTTACCGTCTGAATCCCGATGAAAAGGCCGGACATCATCTGGAATGTTGTCATTTGGCAACCAATTTACAATCACTTTTTGGATACTTCCGGGAGTTTCCGCAAAATTTTCCAGAGGCTTAGTCCCAGGGTATTAACATTAGCGAAATTGGCAATTAATGAAAAATGCGAAATTTTCCGCACTTATGCCTTGCACTTTTGAGCAGTTCATTTTGGTCGGTAGTTCTCGGCACCTTACGTTATTTTCATTTCCACATGTCACTGACAAGCACTACTTTCAATTGCAAATAAAATCACGACACTTAACTCACTCCAAATCGCGAAATTTTACAAAGTCGACCGCAAGCGTTCTTCACTTTGCTTGCATATGGTTAAGTGCTTGTCATGCCGTCATTGCTTTGACATTATGGCCTGGTACTCTAGATGGTACTTATTGCCGAATGGGATGCAATAATTCCTATGGAGAATTATAGGAAAAATCCAATTGAATCGGATAGGTAAACAAGCTCTGTACCTAAGACCTCAAGAGAGTTGTGCCTTACAGAGGAGTGCAATCTACGAGGGGGCGAAATGTCGCGCTCTGCATAGAGGCAAGATGTCGGGGGGCTTTGAGATTTGGAGTGAAGTTCGGCAGAGGTGCATTCTCTCACTGACTTTATCCATCTTAGTGCTTGTCCATGTGTTGCATACAGCCCCATCCGAAGGATATATACATCTTATCTGCAACATTTTGACTACGCTAACGACATACTTATATGATATACCTATTCCCTCATAAAATCATGGATCTGAATCGGACTGGCTCTAGATCTTGGACGAGAGGCGATCACGGTTGAGCTGAAGAATACCGACAAAATCAAGGTTCTTAGCCGGCGAAGAAGAAAAGGAAGAAGAAGTTTAATGCGGAGATGGTAGGGAAGTTCATCTACCTAGGTAGCATTGTTTCCAAAAATGGCGGTACCGAGTAGGACATCGCTCGCTCCATACCAGCCACCTTGTGAAGAAGGTAGAAAATTTGTTTGAATTATTAATTAATTAATTTATTTATTTTTTAATTTATTAATTTGTTTTAAGTTTTAATTTGTAATATCGTTAAATCCTTTCAGCTGACAGCAACATAGCTTTAACTTTTACTCTTGAATCCATGTTTGATTTATTGGACTCTCACATGTACATATATTTGGCAAACCAGTGCTCATCAGGCCTTCTCTGATTACGGTTACACCATGGTTTTGTAACCGAATTGCATTCGATTATTTAGTAAAAAATAAGATATTTACAAAAAGTTTACTTATTTTGTTCATCCTATTTTCTATTGACTTTTTGCGGTCTATAAGGATTTTATAATAAAACACCTACTTGCAGAAAATTTCGTCTACCTAGGTAGCATTGTTTCCGAAAACGTCGGTACTGAATAAGTCATTTCTCACTCCATACTAGCCAGCTACAAGTTTTTGTTACCTCTTGTCTTCGTTGAATTTTCAGAATTTTCCGGACCGAAAAAATATTGACGGGGGCATGTTCTTACGATTTTTTTTGCGATACAGAGAGTGTTAGTTTAGTCAGTCAATTTCCATATAATAATACAAAATTTGAACAAAATTTTCCATAAATTTTCATTGCAAAATATTGGGAATTGAGCCAGTGACAGGGAATCTCCGGAGGAGCCTCGGAAAAGTTGTTTTGCGGTGTACATCATAAGTCGCAATAGAATCATCTGAAACAAAAAAAGCGCATTTGTTAAAGGAGATGTTTCTCGAGATAACCCTGGGAGGATTTTTTTTTCGATTTTTCATTTCAGCCGATCTTGAGCATCTTTTTGTATTTGTCTACGCAAAACTCTTTCTTCTTTATTGTCGTGCGCCGCTTGCTCCTCTGCTCTACTAATTCGCAACTCGTCAACTTGTCGCACCCATTCGTGATTACTTGGCCCTGTACCGATGTGCATATGTTGCATAAGGCCAACAAAGCAAAAGAACCTTCATTGAAAGAACAGCTACATAAGCTGCACTGATTTTACAGATATTTTCCAAATAAGCTGATTGAGGCACTGATTATTTTTTTGTGTGAAACCTCCAACACATCGCTGTAAAAGTGCGTCCTTGCTCAAGTTATCATAAATAGGCTTCATGGCTTCCCGAACGTCAGTAGGAAGAGCTGTGTAGCTGTCTTTGAACGATTCTAGAGCATCTGCAGCTTTCTGCCATTCGCACCAGGAGTCCTTGCCGCTCGGATATTTCTCGTGCTGTAGGCTCTCGTCGGCTGCGTCGGTTAACACAAAATCTCATTATTTTTCTTATGATCTTCTCTGGTAATTTTTCGAGGCATTTTTAATAATAATAACTATAGTCACAGCAACAATTAAACAGAAACGTAGTTCAAAATACTCGAAAACACAACGAACACGAACGAAAACAGAGTCAAACTTTTAGCGTCACTTGCTCTTGCTTATGCTCAGCACGACATACAGCCAGGGCCGTCGAGAGAAAATCCGGGCCCGGGACTCAACTTTTATGGGGCCCCATAATATGACATAATAGTAATGGAAGTTATTGTATGCATTTTTTCGTATTTGAAAGAATTCGGGAAGTTCATGCAATTTTCAATAAATGATTTTTGCATTAAAAATTCATTATTACGAATTCATTAAATTCATTCGATTTCCCGATATAATTTTAATTTCCAGGGCATAACTTTTCCAGCGGGTAGTTGGCGATGAGGTTTAAAAAAATAAAACTTTTGTTTTTTGCATTTCTTCAGGTTATCAGCGATTTTGTGGCCTTTTAAATGGTTTGGAATTTTTTTTTAACTTTTATTGAGTTTTCCAGGGAAGCCCTCACTTTTTCGCAAATACTATATGATACTTTATTCGATGATCGTTTGTCAACTAACGATTGGCTCCTTTCTCGTGCCGGACCTCCCATTCTTCCTCTCATCTCCCTCTTGAACTTCCCCAAAACACTTTTCTGGCCGGCACCCAGCATTTTCCTACCCACCAACACCTAAATCTCCTGAACATGGATCAAAAGAAAAACCACGGTTCGCGAGTTTCGCATACCTACTCTACTTTTCATGCATGGTATTGTGAGCCTATTTTAGTGTGTTACAAAATATTTAAAGTTTCCGGCAAACTATCACTTTTTCGCAAATATGTCTACTAACTTTCTACGGTTCCAGTTCCGAGCGATTTTCGGAACGCGTCCAGCTTGACCGCCTGTTGTTCTTTTCCTTCCCCTCCCAGGATAACGACCGCAATTTCCAGCTACCACCTTGCACTTTCCTAGTCTCCTACAATCCCTAGAAAAGAATCCACTAAGAAACCGCGGTCCGCTAACTTTTCATACTCAATCACCGTCATCTCTTAGTCTATTACTATATATGACTATCAGGAACAATGGCAACACCAACACCACGGTCAATTCCATGTCTCTAAAAGAGCCAGGCTTATTAATACATATGAGAAAAATCTGTAATACGTATTAATTAAGAATAATTTTGAATTCATAACTTTCATATGGTATTTAATATTTATGAATTATTTTTTTTATTTTAAATTTTCCTTATTTCCTTGCCCCCTAAAAGAGCATGGGCCCGGTACGATTCGCCCCTTCCGCACCCCCGTCTCAACAGCCCTGCTTACAGCCATCAACTGATGTACAATATATACCATGCCTCCAATATAAACAACGCTACCTGAAAAGACGCTTCTATCAAGAAATATTTTTAGGGATTATAAATGAATATAAGGTAAGCGCACCGCACAGCTGTCGAGCAGGTATAGAAACAAATACTCATAACTTCATCAATTTTGCTCCGATCGACTTGAAAATTTGACACATTATTTTTGCGATATTATGGATTCATTAAAAAAAATAAAAATAAAAAATGCAAAAAAGTTTAAATACATGAAAAAATAACTTGGTCAAATGGGACCAAGGCAATTCTTCACGATTTGATTTCCTAATCAAGTTATTTCTGAATTTCATTGCAATCGCCATATTAACTGCAAACTGCCATTTCACAGTCAGACAGCCAAGCATGCCATAATTTGAACAAAGCTCGTCCCTCCGTCCCTTACCATATCCATTCGTTAATATTGTTCCACAGAGCCTCCCGGTCTACCTTCTAACCGCGGAGATATACCGTATAATATTTTTTGGTTTTTGCTATTACAACAAGTTCCATACAACAGTAGCTAAACATGCAAATCCTGCCATCGGGTTTCCCAGGCTAATCGATAAGTATCCGTAGCAGGTAATTTTCCTTTCTACCTAAATATGTATCGACTAGGTATGTGGAAAGAACCATGAATAATTCGGAAAGGAAATGGAATCGAATTGCGTGGCATGACTTCACGTCGAGGAAAATCCCTGTAGCTGCACAAAAGCTTCCACGTAAATATGCACGAATGGGGCTCTAGCTCTAGCAGCCTAGCTTATTTGCATTAGAATCAACAGTTTTTCCGCTGCTTGATACCGGATCACAGTATGAAGTCGATGCCATTATTTCTTGCCACGCCAATTAGAAAAATTTAACAATTAGGCGAACATGTTCTCGTTTATTATTAAAATTTATAATGGAGAATTGGGAAATTAATGGGATGCCAGTAGTGAGAACTGACGCGTGCAAAAAATAAACGTGAACGGAAAGAGAAAATAAGAACCTGAAGTGTATCAAATAAAGACTTAATAAGGTGAATGTTTCCCATAATTTACCCCATACCGGGAATATTTATACACACTACTGACAATTTATCAACCGTCTAATTAACCTAATTGCACTTAGCAGTTCATGGGCTTCTGTCTTTTCTATCTGACACTGAAATCAGCAAAAAAATAAAAAATTGTTTGTGGGTATTTTGTGGCCGAAAACATATCAGGTAAATTATTTTTGATGGTAATCTCTCTAATTGTTAATTTTTTGAATGCCGCGCCGCGTTTGTAGCACTAACATCGAAATATTTCAGAGATTATGGAATTACTTTGAATAAAAGCGAATTTTAATTTGATTTCATGTAGCATTGAATCTGACAGTACTTATTAAAAGATAGCTTTATTTCTAATAAGCAATTCATTTATACGAATATGAATGTCTGAATGCGTTTTCATTGAAAGTGTAGGCAAGAAATCAGTAGAAACAATTGTACGAGTATGATGTGGTCATTCACTGGAAAGTGAACGAAATTGTGAACATTTTCTTGGATTGGCATTGTACTAGGCCAGCTTTAGTATTTGTATGAATCTAATACCTCCTTGAAATTCATTGCACATTTTATTAGTTTCTATGAAAAAAGGGCAGAGATAATATTTTCCGAAATATCTTATGTTTCGCCAAAGCACACCGAAAAGTGTATACACCCATTATTTCAAGGTATTTTTATGAATAGATATTCGTATATGTACGGTATTTCAAGATACGAGTATAATACAAATTTTAATTAATTCTAGTCAAAACATGTGAGTTTTGAACTTCAGAAGCAATGTCATAAATACGAGTATAATAAATGAAGTTTTATATTCACCGCTTATACTCTGGTTTGAAATGATTGATTGATTGTTGCTACCACCAATTGATTGTTTCATTCATATGAGTACGATTATCATTATATTACTCGCATATTCAGCATGCTTAACTAGTTTTGGGCTTTACGAGGTAATGATTTTAGGAAGTGAAAATATAGATTGCTTGTAAATTCGAAGATAAATTGTGCTAGAAATATTGAACAATCACCATTATTGGGTAAATATGTCGAAAGGTTAACTAGGAACATCCCGAATCGGTTTAATTTTAGTTCATAGGCTGAGCTTATTTGCTAATGCAAGAGTTCGATACATTTCGAATTTTTAAAGACTATACTCACTTAATTCACCATCGGGGTCTCAACTTCAAATTCGAAAAAACATCAAATACGATACCTGGAAAAAAAATTGAACGTTAATTACGAAACTTAACAAACTCTAATTAAGTGTTCCCAAAGTACTGAAAAACTAATTAAATTGTCCAATGACTTATAATCATTTTAAGTTAGAAACATTGAATTGTTATGCAGATCATCTGAATGGTTTTTCTGCTTGCCGCTTGCAACTAAGCCATTTGGCACGTACGTTACGCTGGCACTCCCACCACTGTATAGACATCAGGAATGGTGTAAAATTAGATGCTAATTAGTTGCTCTACAGGGTGGGCCATCTAGTGTTTTTTTTTCAAATCCTAGGTTATTTTGACAGTGAAAGCTGTTTCCCGCTCGAAATTTTAACAGAAAGTCAGAACGAAATGAGTCGCTTTACACTTAAACAACGTTGGGAAATATTGAAAACTTATCTCCAAAGTGAGTGCTGTGTAGCCCAAACAGTGCGTTTTTTGAAAAGAAGTTTTGGCCGAAATGAAGCACCCACCGCGCCTGCTGTACGCAAGTTGGTGGAAAAAGTTCTTGAGACTGGCGTGCTAGTGGACAACACTCATGGTCCCCGTCGTCGTACGGTGCGCACAGACGAGAATGTGGCTGCTGTAGCCGAAAGTGTGAAACTCACTCCACGAACATCAACTCGCCATCGGTCTCAACAGCTCAACATTTCACGCACTAGCCTGAGGAGAATTCTGCACAAAGATCTCGGATTATTCGCTTACAAGGTCCAATTGACTCAGCAATTGAAGGCGCACGACCATCCGCTTCGTGATTGCTTCGCAGTTTGGGCCTTAGAGCAGCTTGAATTGGACAACGATTTTGGGCGAAAAATCATCTTATTTGTATATGACAAGGCGCATTTTCATCTCGGAGGCTACGTTAAAAAACAAAAAACAGCACGTTATTGTCGATTGTGGAGTGGTGGCATCATTGAACCATTTTTCTTCGAAAATAAGGCTGGGAACAACGTTTCGGTCAAAAGTGAACGTTACGGAGCCATGTTATGCTACTTTTTATTTACTGAAATTGAAGACATGAATTTGGACGACCTCTGGTTCATGCAGGATGGCGCGCCATGCCACACAGCCCATGCCACAATCGATCTTTTACGCACCAAATTCCAAATCGTGTTATCAGCCGTCTTGGCGATGTTAACTGGCCGCCTCGGAGCTGCGATTGGGCCCCTTTAGACTTTTCTGGGAACCGTGAAGGACCGATGTTATGCCAACAATCCAGAGACGATTCAAACACTTAAGGCCAATATCATCCAAGCAATCCGTGAGCTACAGCCCGAAACCATCGAGATGGTCTTGGAAAATTGGAATGACAGAATGCGCTACTGCGAAGCCACCCGAGGCAGCCACTTGAACGAAGTTGTGTTTCATCATTAATCGGAATGTTTGCTCTTACTAATGAAGCCATAATACATGAAAAAAAAATTTAATTTTGTTCATTTTATTGCATTTTTAAAAAGAAACTTGTATTTGACCCACCCTATACTCCCTTATTTACTGCTCCGGCCGATTCGCCTAAAAATTGGCGATTTTATGTGTTTTTATAAAACGTTTATCGTACCCAGATTTACGTAAAATGAAAGCCATAAAGCCTAGCTTAACGTTACGCTAGCACTCCCACTTTTTAATACTGCATTTATCGTCTCCAAATTCAATGTCAAATGAAAGCCATAATTAATTGGTACTATGTTGCTCCATTCTCGAATATATTGCTTCTGCCAATTTGCCAGGATTCCACCCTCTATAAGGAAAGGACACTACATTTGTTTGTATCCCCCTGTACTATCCCCACTGGCACAAATCTAACAAAAACTTGATGTATAATGAAAGTAATAAGTATTTTCTAATTTGTTGCTCCAGTCTGGCATTTATTGCTCCTGCAGACTTGGATAATATAATATTAGAAAAAAAATGGGTTTACCTTATAGGATTATGACAATGTCAATAACTGATACAAGAACTTTTGAAAAAGGAAATTTCAAACCTTAACCACTACACATATTTCTTGATAATATCGGGTTGTCCATTCTAGAGGTTGCAGGATAGACATCTTATCTAAAGCTTTGTAGCATCCCATATGTGAATACAAACCTCAATATCATTCTGTAACATACTACATGCCAGTATGTTACAGAATGTTATACAAGGCAAATATATATTACGTAACCGAATAACAAAGTGACTACATGCAGATATTGTCAAATTTCTCCCTTACTCCTTGCAAATGTTACAAAGTATTCCACCAATTCGACGAACAGAAGCTAATCCCAGTTGAACAAATAGTTTAACAATACGGACTAAGGACCTGAGTATTTCGTAGACGCGATGTTACCTTACTAACAACGTGATGGTTTCGTCACGTGGAAATGAAGTCAGTACGAAGTAAATGTGAGTCTTGAGTTTCTGTTATCAAATGTCAATTCAACGAACCTTACTGGTAGACATACGAGTAAGTAATTGAAACAAATGAATATATTCGAATCTCTACCTTATGTATTCCCTATAGAAGCTGTATTCTTGGTATGCATGTATTTACATCCAATTGGCATCTCGGTCCTACCTATACTTGCACATATTCTCGACATTATTCCCGAATACGAAATGAGATTTTGTTTCACCGACTTTGGCAAGGCGCTAAGCCATTAACGGAACCTATCGATTTTCTGGGGGCAGGATTCAGATTGCCAACGAACGATTACTTTCAAATTTGGATTAGCTTTTCAGGTGTATGAATAACGATGAACCAGCTACAGGGCAACATATCCGACAGAAATTTGCGCTAGTTGCACTTTGCATTATGCGAACTGTATGCAAATTTCCATTAATGCGAATTTATTACTTTCATGTTTATTTTATGCTCTTATTCCATGCACATTTCGCTATACGCTTGCCAGGAATCATGTTGCCTAGATGAGAAAACAGATTTCTCGCGCAGGATTCCGCACTTACTATATGCAACCTGGATTAGTTTGCTTTTTAGATGCATTCGTGGAGAATATTACCAGATGCATTAAATAGAGCGTGAATAGGAGAGTGGAAGTTCTAGAATGTGCGGCTGTGCAAATATTTCAGAAGAGCACGTTATTGTTTGGATTATTAACATAATTAGTCGATAATTAAAATTAAAGTGCTTATCCGCATTGTAGACTCTAATTTTATTTCTTTATTAGACGGTTTGTCTGTCGAATAAATTTCATTGTGCGTATAATTGAATGTGATTATTGAGAGTGTCGGTGGAGCTGTTTTTTTTAATCCAGCATTCTATGAGATAGTTAGGGAGCCAGCAGCGGATTCCTTACGTTATAAGTAACAAGGCTTAAACTCTTACTATTGGTACTTTGTAATGTAGGAGAAAAGAGAATAAATAAATCATCATCTTCGTGGCGCGACAGCCCGACGTCGGGTCTTGGCCGCCTGGATCGTTGTCCTTCAACTATCTCGGTCACGTGACCGCGTCCTCCAATCTCGGAAGCCCAGTAGCTGTTCGGCGTCCACATATACTGAGCTCTCCCAACGAGATCTCGGTCGTCTAGGCAGTCTCGCTCCGTCGACTCGTTCTGCATCCATTACTCTCTTTGGCATGCGATCATTGTCCATTCGTTGTACATGCCCTGCCCATTGAAGTCGTTGTAGTTTGACGATTTTCGAAACTTCCAGCTCATCGTACAGTATATACAACTCATGGTTGTACCGGATGCGCCATCCATCTCGATCGCAAACAGCCCCGAAAATTCGCCGTAGAACCTTACGTTCACATGTGTCTAGCATGTTGCTGGAGGCTTGAGTTAGGGTCCATGCTTCGAAGCCACAGCATTGCACTGGTCGTATAATGGTTTTGTACACGCGGAGCTTCGTTTTTCTGTGTACATGCTTCGATTTTATTATAGGGAGAACCGAGAAAAAAGTCTTATTAGCTAATTGTATCCGTTGCTTGATTTCGTCAGTTTCGTTGGCGTCCCTTGTTATATCTTTTGTTTTTTAGCTGCTTTTTATCCGTTACTATTAATTATTATTTGTTTCTGAATTCCATGTTAAGATGTTGGGCTACAGACTGAAGTGTTTTATTCACAGTTGTTTATCTCTTACGTCTATTACAATGTTGTTTCAATTATTATTATTATTATCCAATAACTTGATTGTAGTACTATATTTCATTTATGTACTTTTTTTTTATCAGTAAACATTGTTATTCATCATCATCGTGGCGCGACAGCCCGACGTCGGGCCTTGGCCTCCTGAATCAAACATTGTTATTAATTATTATAATAAATTCATATTTTTATTTACATATAATACAATTTACATACAACAAATTTATTCTTTTGATGTCGTTCGGAAATTTTAAGGGCGTGTTAAGGTTTCTGGGCGAACTATGGTCGCTGGAACTAGCTTAAGGTTTCTGAACTTAAAAAACAAGAGGTGCCTAAAACGTGCCACATGAAATCAGCTGCTTCAAATATGTTAATAAGCAATTCAATCGACAGTAAACTCAAACCCCAGTATATTCTGGATGAAAATATATTTTGGGAGAATATAACTGAGTTACTATATCCAGCTCAGATGAGCATTATTCCTTGCAATTCCAAAAATCAATAATTATTGACGCAAAAATCGTCTAATGAATGTGAATCATAACGTTTTGTGTAATCTAACTCACTCATGAAAGATACTAACAGAACAAGATTTCGGTACCATAACTCTATCCGCGATATTTTTTTAGTGTATTTTCAGAACAGAGTGCGAAAAAACGCGCCTAAAAACATAGAAGGCAACAAGACCCTAGAGTGGTTCAGGGCGCTTGAACTGGTTGACAGCATGACGACTTTTTTTTTTACATTATGTAATTTATTCCTCACGCAGGAGTTGCCTGTAAGGAGGCAGCCCGCGGTTATGGTGGTGTTTCGCGCCTTGGCTAATAGTGGGCTTACCGCTGTGGGATATAGAACGAGCCCAGCGAGCGTTCTAGGGCGGTATACTTAGGGTTGCAATCCTTTAAGCCGTTCCGACCGCGAGCGAACGGAGGCCACGCAAGGGGAGTGTGAATTCCACTCAAATTACAACCCACTACGCGAAGCACTATGCTTCGCCTTGTCAAATAGGAATGTTCCGCGAGCGGCTAACCCCACGCCTACATGGCAGATGAAATATACTCGTATGTATAATAAAACCAAACCGATTAATATATGACTGGAATCAAATATACCTCTCAATCACTAAATATTATTTTGCCAATCTTTGACAACTGTCAATCCACTCAGATGAACTTTTTAAGTGCTGTCTAGTCAAGACTTAGACAACTTTATCCTTTTCTTCGAAAATTCCGTTTAAATGAAATTTCACTCAACTGTCTCATTCGAAATTTTCAAGTTCGATAATTTTCCACGTCCATTTGCGAAAAACAGAGAACAATCTCACTGTCACTTTTTTCAATGGGAATATAGTTTTGTTCCCTCGTAGAGAAATTCCAGTGAGCAAAAGTAATGAAAAAGGTGAAGAAAAGAAGGAAATCCCTAATCCTGTTTTGACAAGTGTCTGAACAAGAATGTCATAATGTGACAGGCGGATTTCACCTGCACTTGCAAGTGATTAAAATTCTTAGAATCCAAAGAATCATCCCAAGCGTCTTATTATGGCAAATGCAATGCTATTAAGGATAAAGGTTAATGCAGGCTGACGGCTTCTGTGCTCCACCAAGTTTTTGTTCTAAAAATTGATCCATTTACAGAAGAAATTTTAAGTATTTACATACATCTCTAGGAATATATACAATATTAATTTATTTGGATTTTCAATCTTACTTTGGATTTGCCAATCCCCATCATAGACACGAATGGTGGAAAAGTAAACGAATTTTTGGAATTACACAATAAAAAAGGAATATTCTGAGTCAACTCTCAAATTAAAGTCATGTGAAATTATCAAAAATCAAAATGGGAATAAGATATCTTTCGCGGCAAAAATTGGAAATAATAAAAAACGTTTATTTTGAACTACTAAAAAAATTTTCTTCACTTGATCAAGATTAGATTATCATTTCACGGATGGTATGGCGCAGGCCAAGAATTTATCAAGTCATCCTCAATATATCAGGTCAGTGAACGAGGGGCATAAAGAAACTCGAAACTCGTCGTCTAAAGAACTTATATACCTATATTAATGGTTGTGAACAAGTGGAAGCAAATGAAGAATCGATACCCATGGACTACTGTTATGTAATGTTTTTATATCTTTTATTTATCCCTCATAAACCCGTGTGAGGTGCACATGTATTTTTTGCGATATCTTCTGACAAAAATATTATTTGGCATCCTGTGAGTTATGTTTCAAAAATATACGTCTACAATAGTGTCGAAAATTTAAACTTTTCGTATCTCTAACAACTTGTACATAGTACTCGTAATTTAATTTAATTTATTATGGGCCGATTTATCAATCTATAGTTAAATTTTATCCTGCCGATAAACGCTAATCGCCACCTATCCTCCAGTTAAAAATTTATCGGACGATAATTCCAAACAGGTGATACGGGCTGCTAAGATTTTAACAGCAACAACTGGTAATAAAGAACAGTGTTCTGGAAATGCATTCGATGGAAGAGGGATTTAAAACCAAATCGCAAATGAATGCTAAGAGACGGTACAGACATAGAATAGAATAGAGCAGGCGGCAGAGTTCCGCCAAGGAAATCAGCTGATTTTCCTACTGGATACACATATTTTGACCATTGCGTTAGCTTAGGTTTAATTGGAAAGAAAATTCTTTGAATTTCCCGTACAAGCAGTACATTATGCACAGCATACTTTTATTATAGTTAAATTTATATTGAGAATTTCATTTAGATAATCTAAAATTAAAATATTTTGTCTAAAATATTGTCAGTCTTTTCCTTATAGAATAAAGTGGGGTACTGCGCTTGGTCTTTAATATACGTAATATAAGTAATATAAGTTGTAATGTAAGAACGATTAACTAAATGTGTCTGTCTGGCAATACTTCAGTAAAATTAGACAAATCGAGTGAAATAAATCCCAAAGTTTTGAAACTTTACGTAGTTGTCGATTGGTACCTGAAGTATTGTATATCACATTAATGATCTCCGATTGTTAAAAGAGTGAGCACGTGTGCCTCTCTTTTCCTCCACAAGGGTTTTCTTTTTGAGTTTTTTTGCTTATTCCTTAGCGCAACGTTGCGCTAACGCCTTGATGCATCTTGTAGGCCTAGTCTGCATGTGCAACAGCCTCCATTTGGATCGATATTCATAATTTCATTACATCACCTTGCTTTTCGAGTCTACTGTGTATATCCATTCAATAATCGTAAGCAACTACTACTCGCTTTGCTTCTCCACTTTCAAGAAAGCTGGTGCTAAAAACAGTGTTCCTCCGTCATTCATCAATCACTTCCGATGTCTTACTAGTGATGCTAAGTGATGATAAGCCTTGTCTTGATTGAACTATGAACGGATTTCGGTTGGTATTTTTTCGCTATTTTCTTCAGGCCTTTCGGCAGATTTTGAGGCGTGGATTACTCGCTTTAATGGAAGATCAACATTAATTGGTTTTCGTTATTCTGGTTGATACCGCCAAAGACTGAACTAATAATAACAATGAGAAATGTCGTATTATTAAAAAACCAAACATATTTATATAACGGAACCAACATTTGATTGGATGCTCACGAAAAAAAATTGTCTTTTTGGGAAACCGCTTCATGACTAACCTGAAAAGTTGTAAATTCAATCATTGTTCGAACAATTTGCAAGTAATTATTCATCAATTAGACGGCAAAGAGGATTTATTTGGAAGCGATTATCAGTCACATTCCTTGAGGCTGTATCCTCTGCCTCTGTGGTACGTTGAAAAAGAAAGAAGAAACGAAAACCAGGGTATAAAAAGATGAAAAGAATCATGAATATATCTAATGTAAAAATAATTGACATGATTTGTTTGAAGATAGGTCGTCCATCTTGTCGCCGGAACAAAAGTCATATAGTAATCGCAAGTGGAGACGACCTCTTTTTGATCAAAGCCCGATAGAAGTTCGTTATGAAGAAGTCCATCATGAACGCATATATTCGTAGATGAGAGAAGACAAAAGTGGGTAACCAACGAAAGAACGCTTCGGTCGTGTGCGTTTTCTTATTGAATTATTCTTTGCGATAGGTGGCTAGATAAAAGATAAAAAGATGGAATAATGTCAGGGCCATGTCGGGCCAAAGATCGATCATGTTCATGCAGGAAGTCACAGTTTAAGACCTGCCGTGATCAGTCAGCGAAACAAATAACAATGAAAAGAACTTGGCTCGAAGCAATGTGAATGCCAGCAAGAGATTTAGAAGACCGATATCAAGATTTCAAGTAAATCAGCATTTTTATCAGATTGATGAAATATCCAAAGAAGATGAATGAAACATTTGATTTGGAATTTCGATGGCCCGTTTTGAATTGGTTGGTAGCTGCCATAGTTTGGTATTGAATAGAAATTCGGTCAAACACACGTGAGCAAAATTTCGGGAATCTACGACTGTACACTTACAAAATAATTATTATTGACCTAGTAATGAAAAAAAATCAGCATTGCCTTTGTTTAAAAATCTGCGAACTGTTTATGCTGGAGTGACTTTGGATATGCCATTTTCGCCAGTTAGATATCATACATTGGCGTAATAATGAACCAGTAAACTGCTTTATAACTGACGACAACGAACGACATGCCTAGAAATCTTGATAAGCAAACTCCGTCTTAAGCACATATTGACATCTGCACCGATCATCTATTAACGTTTCAACGGGTCCTGTGTATGTATATAATTTGTTAGTCTATTAATAATAGTGCGACTGACAAAGATGACCGTCTCACAGGTCAGGATCCATAATTGACTTACTGATCTATTTGAAACTGGTCTGAAACAGGGCGATGGAGCGTTGATGCCAGGCTCTTCAACCTAGCACTGTAATACGCCATTCGGGTTATAAATATGGACAACAGCAAGATGCTACTCATCAAGTCGACACAATTAGCAGCGTACGCCGACGACATCAACTTCATATCCCGAAGATTTTGCACAGAAACACGAACCTCCGCGTGTACAAAACCATTATACGACTAGTGCTATGCTATGGCTGCGAAGCATGGACCCTAACTCAAGCCTCCGGAAACATGCTAGATACATTTGAACGTAAGGTTCTACGGCGAATTTTCGGGGCAGTTTCCGATCGAGATGGATGGCGCATCCGGTACAACCATGAGTTGTATGAACTGCACGATGAGCTGGAAGTCTCGAAAATCGTCAAACTGCAACGACTTCAATGGGCAGGGCATGTACAAAGAATGGACGATGATTGCATGCCAAAGAGAATAATGAATGCAGAACGAGTCGACGGAGCGAGACTGCGAGGACGACCGAGATCTTGATGGGAGAGCTCAGTAGGTGTGGATGCCGCGCAGCTGCTGGGCTCCCAAAATTGGAGGACGCGGTCACGTGACCGAGATAATTGGAGGACAATGATCCAGGTGGCCAAGGCCCGACGTCGGGCTGTCGCGCCACGATGATGATGATTACTGGAGTTTTTACTCCTGGTACTAAAAAATAACCCTATCTCAGTTTTACATAAAATTCTAAAATTATCCCGAATTAGGGCATATAAAAAATCAGTTCGTCTGGCCTCACTGCGCCAGGTGTCTTTTAAATTTATTTATTATTTATTTGAATGGAGTGTTGTCATTAGCTCATTGATTCCAGCTAAACTGACATTTATAGTTCTTACAATTTTACAATTAACTGAGCCGGATTTCTGACGGCGTTTCCGAATCTTAAACTAATCGCGATATGTTAGAAAGCATGACAGCGTTCAAGTTGCACACTTCAACAAAAGAACACAGTGTAAATGAAAATCCATTAGATAAATGTCTGCCTTACAGATAAAACATGTTTTCAGACTCGATTTCGAAAACGTTCAATTGAAATGGTTTCGAAGCAATTATTTTATGACTGCATTTATTGGAGCGTACTCGTGATCGGATAAGCTTCTTGAACACTTGAAAAGTGTGCCCATGGCCCAACAATCAGGGGCCAGATGAAGTAGTCACACGGCAATTGCACCACACCCGTATGAGTAACGATTTATACACGAGTATGACTGATATCTTGCATGTAATTAGTTGTTGCTTACTGAAATTTCACAAGTGGAGCATTATTGCGCGGAATGGAAAATGCAATTCAATTGCAAATTGAAATTAATGCGTCCTATAGATGTACAATACGTACCAATGACTCGGATTGGTCGGGCATCAAGCATTGATACGTAAACCATGGTGATACGACACCGCTACTTCTATTATCACGTGACAGGATTTCATATATAGCTGGCAATTTGGCATTAATCAAATCGTCACGATGAATACCCGGCGGACACTAGTGATGTGTAATACCGTAACGGGTCGTTCATTTTGAACGACTCAACAGAATGAGCGAAAGATTCGGCACAACGACATAGCCTTCATAAATACAGAAAACAATCCAAACATTCTATTCGTCTTATGTATCATCATCTCAAGCTCAACTTTAGACATCACAATGTATTTTACAATATAATAAAATTTTAATGTCGTAAATTTGACATAACGCACGTCAAATTGACAGCCAGCTCTACTCGAAATGCGACTTGTCTCGACGTCGAAATAACAAACCCGAACCTATATTGTCGTCGAGTGGCGTATTTAGTACTAAATACGATAGGACTGTCACTGGATGACAAGTACTTTACTTTATTGTGTAGAGTGGCGTAGATAGCTTTCTCCGGGGGGAGGGGATTTGTTGTCGGTACTATTTTCTTTATTAATATGTGCTTGAGGCAGAATTTGAACCCTTCATCATGAGTTAGCTGATGAC
The DNA here is from genome assembly GCA_964017055.1 of Chloromyia formosa. NCBI lineage: Eukaryota > Metazoa > Arthropoda > Insecta > Diptera > Stratiomyidae > Chloromyia > Chloromyia formosa. The sequence goes on along the minus strand of OZ024815.1, from coordinate 24,909,900 downwards.
ATTTTTCAATATATCTTCGAAACTCTCATTGAGAACGAGTATGCGTTTGTGTGCATTTGAAGAGTGTATTGAATAATACGCTACATTTTAAAAACCAGCGGTAATATGCGCCTATTAAATTGTTCACTTCGAACTCATTGGCCACATAAAATCACACTGACCCCACGCTGGGCGCTGAACATGTTCAAGAAATTTCGTCGAATTTTCAACTATTTCCCACCGCAAATTTTTACTGAGGTAACTTTTAAGGTGGCCAAGGCCCGACGTCGGGCTGTCGCGCCACGATGATGATGAACTTTTAAGGTGGCGTATGGTAACCTTAAGGTAGATTAAGGTAGCCTGACGCCCAAAAGGTTTCGATTTTTGTGTCTTGTGACTAACAGTGCCCTGCGTCTATTTTAATTGCCCATTTCAGTTTCATTGACTTGATAAAATTACGCTTACCCCACATTGGATGCCAAATATTAGCAGGCTTTGTCTACCATTTTCTATTGTAAATTTTCACTGATGTACAATAGAAAGCAGCCTTAAGTTCACCTTAACATATCCTTCAAGTAGCTTTTGCCTTTTGTTTGGTAAGGTCTAAGATTTCGGTTTTTGTGTCTTATGATTTATGACATTGACTACAAGTAAAGCTCTTGGATTTTAGTTTAAAAGCCATACTTAGGCGTCGCCACTTTTTTTTTTATAAGCTTTGGTATTAACAACTCGAATACTGGTCAATTTCTAGTTTCAAAATCTACCTTTTCTAAAGTCGCCCAACAGGTGTTTGTTGTGTCTATGTCGGTTATATGAAGATAAATGCCAATTTGGGAGGTACTTTTCCACAAATAAATGAAGAGGACAGTGACCTAAGCGTCAGTTTTTAGAAATAGACATTTCGAAGCAAAATACGCCTTTCAAGGACTAAGCTCAAATATTACGAGCGATTTTCTATTACGTAAGAACTCAGGCTTTTCTACCAATAATGACCAATATTGTAAATTTTCACTCGACCGTTTCCATGTATCTGTAGGTTGGTTTTGACCAAGGCAGTCCGGCGGTAACTTGGTATGTACGCGTACATACAAAATTTATTATGTTCTGTTGTCAATACTAATATTTTTCGAGGAGTTTTCAAATTAAATATCATTTTGTGACGAATATCGAATAAAAAGTACAGTTCACTTAACCTATAAATCTTAGGTCAGAAAGAAATAACACACATACAATATTCACAATCCTTTCAATTTCCAGCACGTGTAAAGTAATTGATGGTAAGCTTATGTTAGTACACCCAGATTCCTTTCGTCGTCGCCTTCAACATCTATTTCTGGGAATCTATTCACACTTTTCGCCAGCTAATATTGGATTTCGCCCGGTTCTTAAGCCAAAGCCAAGCCATTGCCTCAAGTCCATTACAAGACACCTTTTAGCAGATATTTTGTCTCCCGTGGAGATCTCGCTACTTCATGTCTGTTCCGTTGATTGGGACGGTGATTAGTGAAATGTAATTGAATTTTATTATTATTTACTAAATGAAAACGGTTAATGTATAGAATAGAACTAAACGACCCGACATACCACAAAATGGTCCATTGTTTGTTTGAAATGGCTTCTGGGTGGTATTCAGCGAAGGTTGCCGTGAATGAGACTATTAGTCAGTTTGAATTCTCTTAAATGTTCCACACGGTTGCCTTGAAGCCAGCATACCCTGCCGATTTGAAACGTGTGGATTACCAAACGGTCCGTAGACCGAGCTACGGATCCAACTGATCCAAACCATGTTGAAACGCTTATCTAATTGTAAATATGTAAGTATTGTCGGAATTTCTGTTAATTTGTAGCAACCGATATGGAGAGATAATGTTCATACCGGTGATTAATTGGCGAAAAATGCACGACTAGGCGCCGCGCCGCCGGATTTGGTTACGCTCTGTTAACGAGTTTAATCGTCGAGTTGTCAATTGTTTTCGATTATAACGAAAGTTACTCGTACCTTCAAATATTAGAGTTTCTGGCATGGAAATAATCAAAACAGAAAAAAGATTTGTGAGTGAATGACTTATGAATATGCAAAAGACAATGCCATCCATCCATAAGGGCCATTGGACTTTCAGAGCGAGTTAACGTTCAGAACTAATTTTGCATTGTGAAAATTTTATTAAAAAAAGCCATTCAATTAAATGTTCGTACCTCATTAGTTGTTGTTAGTTAAAAATTTAAAATACTTAGCATTCAATACCTAAAAATTGGAATCCAAATTCATCAGTTAGATAACATATCTACACCATGAGACATAAATATTGGCATGGCCTTTTAGTAATATGTATAGGGCTTCTAATAGGCGCGAGTTATATACTTACGTACGTTTCGTATCTAATGAAAATTAAAATTATAACGATTTTTAAAGTAAAAAATATCTTTATTTCGAAATATATGTACAGACAGTTCACTTGACAAAGTTAAAGTTACTGAGCAAAGTCACATGATGAGATCAATCTTACTATTAACGGTTTACAATAAACGAGTTTACAATATTCCTTCTGAAATAGCAAATTCACTTTAACAGCACTACATATTATGTTATGACAGTATTGGTGAACAGGGTGCCATAACTCGCGCAAACTTTAAACAGTGTATAGCGGCAATGTTGTCGAAGCTATAGCTCTCAGTAGGGTTAGAGGTAGGTGTAATAATGAATGTCGAGCAAATCGTCATGGAAAGTTATAGTGTTGAGCTTAAGCAACGCATGCTCTGGAGCTGTTGGAAGTGGACCCCGATTTTGGATGGAAAATAATATTCAGCGACGAGGTCCATTTTTTATAAATGGCTGTGTCAACAAGCAAAATTGTCGAATTAGGAGAGATAACAATCCACATGAGATTCATCAGTTGCAAATGCATTCAGAAAAAAATCACTGTTTGGTAAGAATTTTGGTCTGACGGAATCATTGACCCGTAGTTCTTCGAAAATGGAGCCGGCGTCCGATAACTGTCATGTTGTGGTTTATATGAAAGATATGGATCTAAATAAAATGTGATTCCAACAAGATCTTCTGCACGACAAATTCGATGGCAGGTCTATCTCGCTTTTCGGCCACGTCAACTGACCATCGTATGATTTAACAACGTGGGGCTACGTTAAGTCAGAGGTACATGCGAATAAGTCGCAGACGATTGATCCCTTAAAAGTAAACATAACCAATGCCGTTACTGGTATAGACTCCGAAAATCGGACCTCTCGCCAAGGCGGCCATCTGCCCGATATTCATTTCATGCTTAATGTTATCGAAAAATCTTTCAAATGAAACAAAAAATTGAGGCAATATTATAAAATACATAACTTGTTTTATTTATATTTAAAGTTTGAGCGCCCTTAATGGTAAACCCTACTATTGCTTTTCATGTACGGGCCAGACCAAATTACCTAATTTGTAGCTATAAATGTAAAATGTCGTGATCAGACTCCACATTGTCTAGTTTGTCTTTGGTGCAAACCTGCTGTTACTATACGTCGAACTGTGTCCTAAACTTTAGCCTTTATTTTTCGCGAATTCATTCCCCAGCAACTTGCGTGAACTGTCGTTGTTCAGGGAGCACCCTAAGTGCCTGTTCGTATGAGCGTTAAAAGTAATTGGGGCGTCGCACCGCGTCTTATTCAATCCTATCTTTTTGATACCTATCGTCATTTCCCATAATGCAGCGTTAGCTATTAGCCGAGTCACACACTATCGAACACGAGCCCGAACTTGAGCCGGAGGAAATCTTAACGCATCGCATGAAGAAAGGTGTTCCTCAAGCGAATGGCTTCAGATACTTTACACAAAAGTAAAAACCAAATCGTCCACTGGGACCACGTTCGTGGTCGAGTTCGTGTTCTGACTATAACTCAAAACTCTTCAGACTCACCAGCTGTGCACCTAACTTAAGTAGTTGCCCCATCATACATGTCTGATGTCATCTTTACATATGCCTCGGGGAACTTGAAGTGCTCTTAGGGCCACCCATATCAGATCACGAGGATGCACATAGCCGGGATTGCCTCACTATCATCATTTCTGGCTGTAGATTGACTACCCTTTCCAGCATGGCAATCGTAATCAAAGTTCGATTCTCCAACTTAGCCATTCAAATCCCCTCCGAAAAACCAGCTCGGTATCTGATATACTTTGAAGCAGTGTGTCAACGTAGCTCCAAAATGATTCTTTTTCACTTTGCCGCAAACCCACTTGGGGAGTGTAGGCACTTTTCCCGTATCACACTCTTCCGTAGATAACCGATTTAATACTCATCAAGCGGTCGCTTATCTTCGAGAGACTCACGATTATGCCAAGTAAAGCCAATAACAGAATAACGCCAACTCCGTTTCTATCATTCGAGTTTCCATAATAGTACAATTTGTACTGTTTGGAACTCGTCAAAAAACGAGCTCGGTCGACTTGGTCATATTGCCTACTTGGTCTCCTGCACGCAGATTATGTCTATCCTTCTTCGTTTCATGACGTCCTCCAGTTTTCGTTTTTCCCCGTTGTGGAGCATCGTTGTAAGCACTCTTATGTGGAAATTATCCTCGTTGGGATTCTCAACACAAGGATATACGCGGACGACCTGGAAGGAAATTTGAATAAGTTTTATCCGACATCATCCAGAAAGCTTTGTGCGTAATTCAAGAATGTTGTGGCATTCAAGGACTTCGGGTCAGACCGTTGAGGTTCGTTATTGTCCCAAAAAAAAAGGAAGCATAGGGCAATGAAATGCCCCACACTGTATAACTCACCAGTAAAAATGGTAAATAACGTCAAATATCTAGGAGTCACGCTTGACAGCAAGTTGCTCTGAACGGAGCATCTTAGAGTAGCATCAGAAAAGTCTACAAAAAACCTTGTGGATCTGAAGGCAGTATGCAGGCATTTCTTGGAGCATCAAGCCGCGCATAATCCACTGGATTTACAATAAGCGATTGTTCGGACAATTATCGACTATGGAGCAGTTGTGTGGTGGAAAAGAGCGATCACTTGAACTAGTAGGGACACTCGCACCAAAATAGAAAGCCATGCGCTCCTGTCCTATTGTGGCCCTTGAGACTTTGCTTGATCTTTCGCCACTGTACATTCATATTGAGGCAGAGGTCAAAATTGCAATAGCAAGACTGAAAGCCTGCAATGCACAAGTTAGACTGAATCTGGAACAAAACTCCCCATCCTAGCGCAATAAAATGGTTCACGGATGGATCTAAAATGTGTGTGAGATCAGGTGCGGGCATTATGGGTCTGGGCCACAAAATTGTCACCCTATGAGAAACTTCGCCACTGTCTTCCAAGCGGAAGTGCATGCCATTAAAGTCTGTGCCTGATTACGCCAGGCCATAGGTTATATAGTATCAATAGAAATATAAGAATCTTCACTGATGGTCCGCGGCCATCATGGCGCTGACTAGTACATCGGTACAGACCAAAACTAGTGAAGTTTTGTAAGATATCCTTAACATCGTTGAAGCCTCAAATATCCTCACAATCTACTGGCTCCCTGTGCACTCCATCATTTTAGGTAACTCTTGCTCGCCGTCGAACAGGCATTGCCTACCCTATGGCCGAGAACGTAGCGTCGATCAAACTCGGCCATCTCAGTCGACTTATCATAAATGTGCAGATTGGATCAACAGATCTGGACCGACTCTCTAGAACGAGTGCATAGTAAAACAGCCTGATTGTCATAGTGCTTGTGGCTCTTTTGCGGGCCACGACCCATTAACTCTCTAGTGATCAATAACCATGTTTATGTTTTTCCTCCAAATACAACCAATGAGTGCCAACTTTTGAATCAGGGTGAGAGTAAACGTTTCAAATTTCACCGCCGATCCAGTTTTGGCTTTGTGATTCTTTAACAAAACATAAGGAACGCTTTAAAAAAATTTTGGTTTTTTTTTTAAACGGACACTCCCCATAACCGGACAAAATTTTTGGTCCCGATGGTGTCTGGTTATGAGAGCGTACACTGTATTGTTTTTGTCACAACTGCAATATGTGACACCTTAAAGGAGGCTCCCTACTTCCCCTACCAATGATACTTCAAATAGACGATATCTTTCGATAGAATGAGCCACAAACCTGAAATTTTGGCCAAATGTTCGCAGTAGAATTTTATTGGCTAGAACTGAAAATGGGCAAGATCGGACCAAAGCAACCCTTGCCACTCCTACAAATGATACTCCAAATTGGCGGAAGATTTCGATAGAATGAAGCCAGAGACCTGAAATGTTGGTCAAATATTTGTAGTGTGGGTTAGTTAGTTGATTTTGACATCGAATCAAAAATTGTCGCCTACATTCCCTACAAAGTTTCCGTCATCGTAGCCTCACTCCTCTTCGAAGTGACTATTATAAGGCACACCTTTAATGCGTAAGACCATTGCCAATATGTATTGTAGTTTTACTATCATCACTAGGTCTGCACAGGTCTAAGGTATACTCGCTTCAGAATCGGGACTGGTTTCTTTTTTGTTTTGTTGGCATTTGTTATGACATAAAATTCTACCCCCTTGACAAAGTTCTGTATTCGCCCCGGGATGTCATCCCAAATATGCTCACGCTCAGGTGTGGGCAAAGCATGAATGTATACACACATATATATAATTCAGGAAATGTATGTATACTAATTTCTGATTAATCATACGTCATTTTGCTTCATCACTCTAAAACTTTCAAAAACTTTATTCGACATTCACGCATCCATACGCACACTATTCATTGAGAATGGAAATTCTCATTGATTATAAATATACTTACAGTTTACATCTTTCTCTGTGAATTCCCAACCCAACTCATCTTGAATGGCACAGTGTATCTTTCTCCTCGTACACCTCGAAAAAGGACTTAAATTTCCTGGTACAAGGCTCTGCACAAGTGTTAATGAAATCAGCTAAAATCAGTCAAAACAAGCTGGCGGATTAGGTTGCGACACTAACGCTTCTGTTCAACGGGCTTGATGTTGTGCAATTGACTGGAAATAGGTAAGCACATCTACACGAAATTAGGAATTTCGGATTAGCCTTTCGTCGCCCCAACCCAAACAGTAGCTCCATATCAAATTTCGCTTGGTTTTTGGGGTATTCATAGATCAACATATATTTTAAAGTCAAGTAGAAGAGGACGGACGGGGAACTTTTCGTGAACCGGATTCTGAGGATTTTTCAGGTTTGATTGGGTTTTCTCGCAAATTTGTCATTTGTTCCATAGTTCATCTAACCATTCAAAGTTTTCTAAGAACATTTTTAATGAAGTGTTAAGTCATCAAATTATTCACGCCGCCGGGCAGTCCCTGCGAGGATTGCTGCCAATACTTCACAAGAACGTATATTCTGCACAATCCATTCACATACGCACAGACGTCAATAGGTGAAATGTGCTGCAGTAATTTGCAAAGTTAGTCAACATGCCAGAAACATGCATGCAGAACGAGTACCCTCATGTTCCATGTGCCGACACAGTTCTCCTGAAATGCCAAATAGGCGTCGTAAATTTCGATTTGAAACAATCGCCCATAAAGAAACATTAGTGAGACAGCAATAATGTAAAATGGAAAAATATGATGCCATACAGTTCACCCAGATTGCTATCTTTCATACCTGTACGAGTACCTGTGCCCTACTAGACCATTCAAGACGTTCTCACTTGCAAGAGCCTTCAAACCAACAACATTGGTGACTAGTGAAACCGACGTCCAACGTATTTGTTCAATGGCTACAGACACCAGACGGTATCAGTTCCTTCAAGATTTGTTCAGTGGGGCAGGTGTACAGTATTGGTCACAAATGTGCAGAACACACTACGTTGGAACAATTGGTGGGAGGATTCGAGTAAGACTACGAGTACCCTAAAGAAAAAAACGACCAGGAAGAAGCAAAGTGTTGGTAAAAATATTCAAGGAGCTTGAATACAGTACACTCTTGATCCGAAACGTGAAAATTTTCTGCCGGTATGTACGCCCTGCCCTGTGCAAATCATTTCCTTTAGAGAACATCCTCTCGTTGCAAGTGCAAGATGCGAAAAGATTTATGGCATGAGGATGCAAAGCCCAACCTGTACCCCAAAGATTGTGTCTTGATGGCCCCATGAACAGTGTTCTCAGTCCGTCGATTTCCCTATTCCCATCAGACCAAGAAGTGAAACATCCGTGGGGTCTTGAGAAGAAGGAGTTCCTTCTTTTTTCAGCACATTCTTCTGGACCGAATGGTTTGAGGACATTATGACTGTGAGTTGCGCTACGAACTCCAATCGATGAAAATCACGAAAAGTGTAACCAAAGACTTTTCACGCTTGGACGACGATAAAAAAGTATTACTGCTGGTCAATTAAATGATTTTCTTGTGGTTGTCTTTTTTGCCATGTTCTTCTTGAGTTCCTTGTGGCCTCTGGCGGAGGTCACTTTGCAGTTTACGCTGTTAAGTTGTGAACGAGTTTCCGTGCAATGACGCGATATCAGATTTCAGGCGAATTTGTTCACTTTTGCGACTTACCAGGTGACTGTGACGTGAAGTGATCTTTAATTCTACCAGGAGTCAGATTACATGGGAGCTACTTGCTACCTACGTTGAAAGTGGATACGGAAAATAGAGAATATTTCAGAAGAGGATTTTCGGGGCGTTTCACATTACACACACTCAAGTATGTTGATGGCCGGAAATTTTTCAGTGTGGTCGAATTGACTTGTTGGATGGTTTTTAAGTTTGGCGCCACAAGGAAGGTTTCTTGAATGTATGAAATGAAAAAAAAAATTGAGTTTACGTTTGTTTGCCCCAGAATCAAATTGGTCGTTTATGAACAGGGTGAATCAACATCAATTAAGGTTTGTGGGAAGTAATCAAGTTAAGGACCAAATGAATTATGATATTATAAAGTCAAAGCTTATGACTGTGACTACAAAGGGCGAACGTGGAGCGGTCTCTTATTACTATAAAATTCTAATGTAGGGTTTCAACTGCACACTGCTACTTGTGTCACTTCGGTTTTTCGACAAAAATTTCTTCACATTGTCAAGTAATGTGGGCCCGCCTTTTATATCTGACATTACCAACTAGTTCTTTCAAGTCCAGCTGAAGAACTGCTCTTCCACGTATTTATGCATGGGTTACTTTCCAATCTAAGATATGGTGTACGAGTATTTTCTATTTCTACTATATTTCGTCTTCTCTGTTGCTTCCTTTTCATGCATCTTTTCCTTGTGGGTGCGAAGTTTAGAATAATCTACCTACAATGTTCCAAATTTATAGTAAAAGGCGGTAGGATGTGTATAGTAGACCATGAACCATCATATTTATGTGCTAGCGAAACGTCATCAACGCCTCTTTTAGGTGTGTATTTGACCCACAATGTCGCAATGCCATATTAGTGGTAGATTACACAGCCACCGTTTTGGCTATGCGGATAACGAACGCGAACCCCATCCTACGCCAGGCATAACATACAAAAAAGGAGTCCAATATTGCAAAAATTATGGTAATCTAAATTTTTAAGGTTTTGTATAAGAACAAAACTCTTATGAAATCGGTCATGTGTCCGTCCGTCTGTCTGTCCATGAAATATCTCACGAACCGCCGAAGTTACATGCTTGGATATTGTGGAAATATGTAGAAGTATCACAATTCTCTGGAGAAAGCGATGCTTCGTAACAGCTGAACTTAAAAAAAGGTTGGGGGGGGGGGTCCCATAGAGGGGAAATGAAGGTCGAAATTGATCCGAGTATTCGTGATTCGTTCCAGCCGCCTTGCATTTCGAGGCCGTTACACTTATAGTAGGAATATGAAAACCTACAGGAAGGTGGATTCCAAATAGCATAGAAAATGGAAAATAATGGGTTTTGAATATTATCTCGAAATCCCTTAAAACACGTCCGAGGTCAAAAGTACTGATGGCATACGATAACAAACACCATAGGCAATAATATGTCTAAGTTTCGTTACGATCACGAAATCTTTAATACTATATATATTATATATTTAATCCATCATCCATCCATCATCTTCAAAGCAGCTGATGGAGTTGAGCGGAGACCTTCACTTATAGTCATGCACGCCGCTCCCTTTTCCTCCGGCAAGATATTGTGGCTTGTCTCTGTACGTGGGGCATTCCAACAAACAACCACCCCATACTGTAATATTGGACGCAGGACTGAAACAAAAAGCCAAGAGAGCATTTTTTGTTGCAGACCCCGTTTTTTTCTACGCCTCCTTGCAACAGTAGAGTGCTGTTTTTGCTTTGTTGGCACGTTCTAGAATATTCAGTCTCCAGTTTAGCTTTCTATCAAGTACGAGACCTAGGAAACTCGCCTTGTCCATGAAAGATAGTCTCAGTCCCTCCAGTACAGTTGGTTCGAAAGGAGGAAGCTGAGGTTTCCTACTAAATAGAAACAAGCTGGATTTTGTTTGGATTAACGCTAAGACCGCAGTTTTTGGCCCCGTTTGCCAAGATAGCAAAGTCATGCTGTGTTACCTCACTAAGGGTATTAGGGAATTTTTCTTGAGATGGCATTAGAGATGTCATCCGCGTATGCTGCCACCTTGTAACCCACCCAACAGCAGTCTGTTAACCGCTATGTTCCAAAGCAGGGGAGAAAGCACACCACTTTGCGGAGTACCGCTACATACACTTCTGCGTTCAGAGGATATCCCCATATTAGAGGAAATTATTCTGGTCATTAACATCAGATGAATTAGTCAAACCAGGCCAGGTTCTACGCCAAGCCCCAGAAGTGCCCCCAAAATTACCAACAAATAGAAATTATTAAGGGCTTCCTCGATATCTACAAAAGTCACCATTGTGCACTACTTGAAATACAAGGATCTTTCGATGTGACTATTGATAGAGTTTAGTGCTGTGTCCACAGATCTACACTTGCAAAAAGCATGCTGTGATACCCAGACTAATTCTACTGAAAGGGGGTTTCGTAAGTGGAGATCAATAAGTCTCTCTAGCATTCTTAGAAGGACCGCCGAAAGACTAATGAGACTAAAGTCGTTTGGGCGTACGTGGGAGCTATTTCCCGCCTTGTACAGAAAAAAGTTGCTACTCAAATAGCATCATCGTTATCGATATTTCCGCTGAAGTTCCAGTCGAAAACTTATACAAGATGTAGACTATACTTATAAATCTTGACTATTTTAAGGGATAGATGGTTTCGAAGTGATATTCTAAATATATTTGTAACGATTGGACCATCTAAAGCTTCGGCATCAGGCAACCCTGTAGCTTTCACTTCTGTTTTCAGATCTGCTTATCACCGCCCGTGTTCGAGGCTTCCGTCAGCCAAGCAAATTTGTGTCATGGAACAGTATTCGCCACCACAACGCGCTATTATCGTGCAGCTTTACATTTAGAGTTCATGTCAACAAGCTTCGCACCCTGGAAGCTTCAAAAGACCATATCCGACATGGAATGGCTACTATTCAGCCCAAAATAATTCGAAAACTGATGGAAAATGGGAAAAACCTAATGAAATGTCACTGTGTTTATTCACGCAATGAAAACTCGCACTCGTGTCGTGTAATGCGCACTATTTAAGGTGTTAGCATTCAACTTAGGGAAGTATTCCGACTTAGATTGTAATCCTGGCTTGGTCGACCTGCTTCCTCCATGGTTAAGGCAGCTCCTCCTTTGGGGCGACCAGTTGTGCAGTGTGTTGAGGCATCAGTCTCATGTTTGACTACCGGCGTTTCGGGTTCGAATCCCGTCCACGATGACGTTCGTGGCCATGGATGTGCAGGAGGTGCATGCTGGCAACTACATTGTCCGAAACCAGTTTATGCCAACAAAACGTCAACTGGGCCACATGGAACAGTTGACGCGCTATGTCCCCCCCCCCCCAAAGGGGTTAGGGCAATTGAGTAAGGCAAGAGTGAATCCATGGTGCGGGCGAAAGCAAGTGACAGGAAGAATTGACTTGAAGCTGACTATTTTCGTGTGGTAGTAGAGAGCGAATTTGAGTCATTTTTGACTTAGACTCACAATGACCCACTCCACTTTATTCTTATACTACAATTTGTTTTAGAACAGTGTCTATAAGCACGCAATGACTACGTTAGATGATGTTTTCCCTCGGGTACGTTTGAGCACACCTGACACTACATGCTACATGTTTATTTTTTAGCATGGGTAAATGATATTAATAATTCAAATATTCAAGTACGAGTATGTAGCTTGATTTTTGTTTTGTCAAGAAAACACTAAATACGACTTCAGTACAGTGCAGCCTGCTGGGCTGTAAAATAATATATAAGAAACCAAGATCCAAGCTGAAATTCAGATAAATTGTGTTTGAACCTACATGACACACAAAGCGGAGGGATGTATATCTTTCAAAGAATGCTCCTGTAGATTTAAATTTTTTCGTTCAAACTAACAAAGGACAAGAAACAATATGTAACGTACCCAGATCTTTCGGTTCCCACTGCAATTCCAGCCAATAAATTAATATTATTGTACATATATAAAATTTAATTAAGCACCACATAATAAATTCAACGATATGAACGATTGCCACAAAAAGTGACTCTGACCAAAATTGATTAAATATTAATTTTCATTTCGCAGTTATTAAAACAAATCAAAATCGATCCTGAAATAAAGTTAAATTAAAATGCGACACGAGCGTTGTATTTATGTACCAGGTCTGTTTTGCAATATTGCCAGAAACCTTCGACATTTGATTGTGCGAAACCCATAAACATTGTTCGGTTTTTCGGTTAGTCGCAGGAAGACTGGCGAATTCACATGAAGCATCGAGTAAAAAACGTCCTGCGGAGAAAAACCTGCAGATTGATTTTCATCAATGTTTGAGGTTGTCACAGTGCAGGCAGAAGACGGAGAAGACCGCGGCCATGGATATGGATGTGTATGATGGCCACTGGGAGTACGCGGATGATCGCAGTTTTGTGCTTTGTGATGCGGTCATATGTTTTCCACTTTGTTCTTTTTTTTTCGGGAAAATAAATGGACGATAACTTGTCCTTGTTTGACATAATTCCAACTGATCATTGCGGCGATAAAACACTTTACGTCTTGCAATACTGTCAATTGATGCAATCGGGTGGAGGTTGGAGATGACAAGTGTTACTGTCTATAAAATCGAAGAACAGACGTGAGATTTGGAAATATTGTGGTTAATATTTAATTATGGAGTAGAGGCTGCTTAGCAAGGATCAATCTTAGTTTCTGTGAATGATTAAAATGATTTTCAAATACGAAACTAATGAGCCACGAGATCTGATGCGAGGCGAACCACGAGATCTGTCGTGAGAGCCAGGATCCTGTTATCAGACTGGTTATTCTTTACGGCAGGCTTCACAACACGCTCCGTGGCTGGTCTCTCAGCAGTTCTTGCAGTAGGTCTCGTGCCTTGTCCTGCAACGGGTCTCATGACTGACCTTATATGCGGCATGTCTCGTTGCTGATTGTATCTAAGATCCATTTGATACATTTGACACCTCAGCCACAAAGTGTGCCTTATTATCAATGTCCATTCAAAATTTAAGGAATTTTTTGGCAATTTATCTTTAGCCCAACTCGATACTAATTATTTTGGCACTAATTTGGAATGAAAATGATTATTTCTTCGCCTAAGAAGCAATATGTTTGAACCGAACGGAAAGCTATCAGTTGGGTACAATTTCAGTTGATCTCTCAGCTGAACTCTGTCGCCAACCCTTACACAGGACTTCCATCAAGCAAACTGAACTCCTTCACAAACCGATGGATGATCGTTTCACGTTTTGATAAATTTATTCCGGACGAACATGTCATTAATTGCCATTTTGCCTTGCCAATGAAGGAAAATATTTTCGCATTTCAGATTGTTTATGCAGACTGTGACCAATAACCGCATCTTCAGCCTAGAACCAACGAGCATGGATGGACACAAGATCCGATGGACACCGTGCCTGGTCGAAAGACGTATTACATGTAAGATGAGCAAACGAGGAGGTTTTCTTGTCTCGATTGCCAACGGTCGCACCACATGTTGACAATTATTCCAGAAAAAGTGTGATGAACGATCACTGAATCGATCGTATATTCCTGATATTTATTGATCCAACATCAGGCGATCGTAATTAATAAATATTTTTCAATGCGCGTTTTTCTCTCCCTGCATTGGGTTACTGTTGTGAGTCTTTTATTTTGAAGCCCTTTTCTTAGTTGCAGTTGAAGCTCCACAGATATGACTGCGGTGGTTTCAAGCCATTTTGGTATTTTTCAGATTGTCACGCAAAGACATTATTCAAAAGAGGAGATGAATGCAAGAATGCAGCAGCAGTGTTAATTTGATATGCATTTGATATCGGCTGCAACCGACATGGGTTCGCCCGACAACCGAGTACGTGATATTTATTTGGTATTAAGGGCAACAAGTTTTGGCCAGCGTGAGTCGCTCCTAATTTATATTTTCCAAATTTCTTTATTATTCACTGTCGCGCATATTCGAAGACGTTTCGATCTTTCGACAAAGTCCAAATTTGTCCAACATTTCAAATTCGTATACGGATGGGTGCAACCATTAAAAACGACCGCTTCCTCGTTCTGGGTTCTTTGTTCATCGCGAAGAACACGAGTGTATTAAACTGTTCAATTGAATTTTTAAATATTGAAATACGCTTTTGATGTCATCTTAGTTAAATGCAAAGGTAAGAAGAAGTAAAACTGAAATTAAAACAAACGATCACATCTAAGAATGCAGCATGGAGGGTAAATAGCGACTTCGATTTTCGCGGTAACTAATAGAATTAACCTAAAAACAATGCGAACACGTAGCGGGCGTTCAGATTACTTGCTATGCGATGCGATGAATGCGATGGTTGTAATGGATGTGATGACCAAAGCGATGGATGCGACGATGGTTTATGATTCTTGTGATTTAATTGCTTTGTGATGACGTTCGATCGACTTTGTGATTTTATGTTTGTAGAGGAGTTCAGGCAATAAACTGAAAATGGGAAAATCAATTGTGCAGTTTTAAAAATTGGCCCAATTGTTGATAATAATCCTCTGAATATACGGTAATTGCTTAAAAGTCATTGATAGGTGGACTTGAAGTTAAGGAGAAGCAAACAAAGGTATTTATTTACAGTTTTTCTTTGATACTCGTATTTCGAAAACATTTTATTTTGAATATGCCCTCACCCGTATCGTAGGGCATAGCGGGTCACCTAATCCCATATGGCTTAGTTGACATAAATAAATAGCATGATTGATAATGCATGTTGGTAGCAAGTACTTCCTGCCCACAAAAAAAGGAAGAGCCGCCTTAGGAAGTGTATCTAATTTGAAGCCGATACGATGAAAAATACCCGAGATATAACAGTTTGAAAATCGCTATTTTTCAATTGTTTGTTGTTCTCGTTGTACTTTGACAGGGCTACAGCCCCGTAGGGAGCGTGCCGGATCTGCTTTTTTTCTCACGGATTGGCTCTGTCCCTAATGTGTCCACAGGCTATTTTTTGCTCCGATCCGCGCAGTAGAAAAAAAAAACACAACCAAAAATTTCAGATTTTGTAAAGTTTCTCGCTTAAGTCTTTTTAAAGATTAAAAAAAAAATCTTCCAGATGTTTACCGTGGTCTGATTTCGACCGAATTCGGTACGTAACTTCCTTGGCATATTATAAGTACCTCACGGCGATATTTTGGTCTTACTGCAGGTGTGCGTCGGGACAAAAGGACTCTCTGAATCATGAAATGAAACAGAAACCAAACCTGGTGGATTTATAGTGATGAAACCAAACCAGTGGAGCACTGTTAACCGACTTGTGAGTCCTTTGGTCGGGACTGATAGTATTTTGAGCAATTGGGGAGAAAAAAGGACATTCTTGGCCTGAAAGTGATACCTAGGCAAGATGGTATTTCATTTGGCCGGCGTGTTGAGGCGAATGTATTAGACAATTTTGATGGCATTTTGAGTCCTTTAGAGAAGAAAAAGGATATTTTTGGCGATATAATCTAGGAAAGATGGGTACGATATGACTGGGGGTGTTGGGGTGAATTTACCAGACTACAGTTGACGGCATTTGAGTCCTTTGAAGAGAAAAAAGGATATTTTCGGGAATGAGGTAATACATCGCATATGACTGGGCCTTATTAGGCAAAGCTACTAAACTACTCTTGGTGGTAATTTTAGCACTTTGGTCAGGATCTTGGACAGTTTGGCTAAATGAGAGCATATCACTGTAGTATCTTTAAATGTTACCAAGAAAAATCCTGACTTCTAAGCAGAATATTTTTGATTTTGAACAATATTAAGTACAAATAATTTTCTTTACGACTTTACAAATGGCAGATAAAAGTTTATCAAATCGCAAATTTCTGATAGCGACTAATATGAGTATCAATATCTTTACAGACCGACTACCGCACCTAGAATGGTACTAGCAGTATCAAGCCTGCTACCAATCGCAATATGCACACTTGTGCTACTGGACTCCGCGTTGACTTGTCTATAGTCACTAGTCGATTCAACGGATATCTTAATTAGTGATCAGAGGTAAAGATTGGGTCACCGCGCCGCACCGTATCCGAGATATCTTTCAATTAAATCAAGAAGTCGTTATGGTTAGCTAGAGACAAGCGACACGAGACTGGTATGCAACAGCAATTCGCTATTGGACATATTCGATCAAATTTTGATTAATTTCTGTCTAATGAGGTACACGCGTTACTAGATATGGCATGCACGTCAAAAGTTGAAATGTTTTAATTATTTACGAAAATCGTACTAATGCATAAGGTGGCGAAATTTTTGATACATGTGAATTCTCCATTTGGTATTCAGGGTGTCCGAAATTGGCATAAAAACGAAATGCCGCGTGATTCTCAATAAAATTTCCTGTAAAAAATATTAAGGAACACTTTTCTGAATTTACACCACCTCGTAGGACTATAAATTCAATATCACGGAAACTATACGCAAACTAGAATAGTCAAATAAAATTATTAACCCAGCCAATACGCCGCTCTAAAATATAAAATTTTTTGGTAAAAATCAGACAAGTGCTTTAATTATTAAACATTTTTAAAGTTAAAATTTTAGTTTTGTTCCAAAAAATATTTTTTTTTTCTATCACCTTTTTCTTAAAATTTTCCATGCATAATGTACTTGTCCTGTTTTAAAAAGTAAGTCCCTATTTTACAAAAAATCAATTTGCGTTAACATTATTTTATCCTTTTTTTCTAGAAGTTACAGCTCTTTGAATGTTGGAAACAGGCTTTCTGTGCGTTGCAACGTCGAATACTATATCCATTTTATGTCGCTCAAAGCTCAATAGCTCGAGAGCTATGCAAGCAATAACTCCCAAATAAAACTTAATCTCCGCTAATAGTTGACTCTTTCTTTTAAAACTAAGATTAATTATTAACCATTAAATTCAGAGCAATGCGTGTGTCTCTCCGGTTCCTGTTAATCCCTTGCGGGGCATAGGACATTAACCACGCCGACTTTCCACCTCGTTCTGTTCGCCGCCTTCGACTGTCTCCACGATTTGCCTATTGAGTTATCTCAACTGGTCTATCGCGCTCGGTGGCCGTGATCGTTCGATCAACGCTCTACGATACTAATCTAGAGCTCGGAGATCAAATCTCGGCGCGATAAAAAAAAACTGCCTGTGAGTACTAATAGAACTCTCACAGTGCTCCGAGCTTGTCAGTATAAAGACTGCACGGATAGGAGGTGCATGCTAGCAACTGCACTTCCGAAAAGTAGGCATGCTATTGAAACGTCAACAAGGCATAGAAATGCTAGAGATGTTGACGCGCCCATGCCCCTGGAGGGGTCAAGGCGATTAGAGAGAGATCCATTGGCACTTTCGCTTTTTTATGTCTATCCTGTCCTGGCCAATAATGAACAGGGGGTCGCCGTTAGAAATGACCTCCGGCCAGCGTTTTAATAGGATATGCCGTAGACACTGCTTCACGAAAGTTTGTAATTTAGTTGTTATCGCCTTGGTCAACTTCCAAGTTGAACAGCCATTTAGAAGCATAGATTTTACATTGGTTTTGAAGATACTGACTTTGGTGAGTCTGGAGATCTTTCACGGGATGCTCAGTTGTAAAAGATTTGCCACTCAATGGCTTGATAAGTTTCTATAGGGTTCCACTGTCACCTCTGTAAGCCACTTTCTCTGCCTTTTCCGCTAATGCATTGATGTTGTTGCGTTTGTCCCGTCTTACGCTTCTTTGCACGCCTTTCTGAAGAGAACGATATTCAGCTCTTAGTTGATCTTTGACTGCGTCGTCAGTAGCTGAGTTGATTTGTTCTTTAATTCTCTTGCGTGTCGAGATTAGAGACCCATGTACTGTCCATTTTGAATGTTCTTCTACCGCGCTCCAATCGGTCCACAGAAATTTCGCCACACGTAATAAATGAGTCTTTAGCGACGTTCCACCAATCGTCAATTTTAGGAGTCTGATATGGTGATGATGCATTATCTCTTTCGTGCGTGGCGGTGAAATATGCACCTCTTATAGAAGGATCTTTAAGCTTTTGCACAGTAAAAGGTGGCAAGATTCTTGCATTTTGAGGGCGGTGGATTGCTGCCGTTCGTAAGCTCATTTTTGCGAAAACAAATTGGTGATCACTGCCGATATTTGCTCCCCGCTTCGACCTGACATTTAAGAGGCAATTCCTCAATGTTTTGGAAAGGACTATATGGCCAATCTGGTTCTCTGTTCTGCCATCCGCAGAAACCCAGCTTGTAAAATGCCATAGTTTGTGCTTGAACAAGGTACCACTGATGACGATTTGACGAGAGCTGCAAACCTCCAAACTCCAAAACATCTCGCCATTTTTGTTCCTGTTGCCTAGACCATGACTGCCCATTAGGTGTTCCAAGCCAAGATTGTCAGACCTGATTTTGGCATTGAGATCCACCATAATATTTTTTATGTCCCCTTTGGGAGCTTTGTCGAGGGTTGGTTCAGTCAGAGCGTATCACTGAATTATTCCGATGTTTCTTACCCTGGATTTAAATCTGGCTGTAATGATACGTTCGGAAATAGGCTTCCAATCGACTAAGGATCGGCGAGCAAAGTCGATCCCGATCCAACCCATCTTGTTTCGCTCAGTCCTAATATAGAGATGTCATATGCGGTCATTTTTCGTTCAACTTTAGTGAGCCTTGCACTACTGCACTCGCTCCACATCGTTCGAACGTTCCAAAAATCGATTCTGGTCCGTTGTCTGTAGCCAAAAGTCGTTGCCGGTGAATCAGTCCGTGGTATCCGAGGCTCGTTTAATATTTAGAGTGTAAATTAAGAGTCGCCGGAGCTTTTTTTTATACAGCGCAGAGGTAGCTCTCCAATGGTGTTTTTTGATGATCTTTCAGCTGGGTGTGATGTGTTAGTGTTCTCACAACTATATTACAACTCCACCGTTCGCCTATTTCCTGAGTCGCACTGGTATTATGGTCATTCAAAACGATCATCGTTACGTGCCTCTACCAAATGTTTTCCACTGTAAAATTTGCTTGGCTTGGTTAGCCGTTCCAGAGGGCACCCACAAGGAGGACTATGGAAGAGGTCTTTTGTTTGTTTAATTTTTTTTAGAATCTTTTACTTTTATCATTTGTCTCGAATGTTGTTTTACATAACGTAGAAATTTTATTTTAAAGGTCCAATCTCTATTTGCTGGTGGTCAAATCGTACTCGGATCATTCCGCCCTAGTTTCTTAATTTCTGGCAGTTTTGGGCCTATGTATGAAAATCATTTAAATCGAAAATTTACCTTTCTCATTAAATATTTCGTTCTTCTTGTGCCACGTGATTCACGTGGCAGTCCTCTTATCCGGCACTTTCCGGACACCCTGCATAACTGCATTGAAATGATTTTATTAAGGGCTTTTCGTAGAGTAATGTAGTTAAATATACAACATTATTCTTCCATAACAGTTCCTTTTTGCATACATTCTGCGAAATTGATCCAAGCATGAATAAATTCGCACAATGTCCATTTTAGTGTACTTTAATTGACTATTTCGAGCAAAACATTCTATTTTTCTATGTGTTTAAAACAAAATGATGTGTACGGATACCACATGCATAGCAGCTTAATTCGTTCTCGTTACTATCTTTTAATATCTTTTAACCTTTGTTGAATGTAATTTGATATCGATTAATTGTTCGCTTTTTCAACACACCTCCTAATTATATCTACACTTTATAGTTGACCCAAATGAAGTCATGCTTCTCGCTGTCAATCGACTTGTACATGCATATATCAGTATCTGTTTTTATTGTTTTCCCATTCTTAAGATATGCCAAATCGAGAAAAGTGATTGAATGCAGGCAGCACCCAACTTCCAAATGAAACCTAGACCTTTGAATTCGTTGAGGAGTGGACTATTGACATGTGCAAGGCCGCGAGATGGAGGTCGTGCTCGTTTTAATTATCCGCGTGATAATGAGAAACCGAATCACATTTGAAATATAGTTGTGGTAATTAATAGTTTCCTACAAAGTCATAATGTTGGAGCTAATTGAACTATTTCCATTGTAGTGTAGCAAATGTCGATTTTATCGGCAAGGATATTGTGACTTTCAATGACTGATGGAATTGAGGTAGTCCAGCCAGCCGGTGGGATTACATATTGTCATTTGGATGAAAAAAAGCGGTTGCGCCCAGGCATACATGGACTACACAGTTTGTTTTATGTGGAGTTGATTCTCTACATTGATTAGATTTCACGTATAATTACGGTGTTTTCGGTAAAAACCTGCTACAATTTCGCGTGCAACTACATTCCAAACAAGATTTCAGGGCCAACAAAATGCTTCCGGAGAGAATGTGTTTTAGACGCAAGTTAAGTAGATTAAATTCAGTTATTGGTAAAGGAAATGTAATTTTAGCAGAATTAAACAGAAAAGTGCGGGTAAATTATTTTACTATTTTTTTTTCTTAGGTAATATCAATTAACGTCGGAATTCCGCCAAAGCCAGTCCCAAGCTATGGTAGTGAAAGAAGGAGGGAAGGATACCTGTAGCCTGAATGGCCGAGTCACACCTAATCGTCTCAGGTCAGTAGAGTGTCATGAATTCCGACCTGCAACATAGTTGTGTGAACTCTGGCACGTTATGAACCACCTGAATCAGCTATTACTGAGGCGACCCCTCGATAGGGTTTACCGATGGGCCGATAACTCAGCCTTGTAAAAACTACTTCATGACAAGAAACCTGGAACCAAAACCTCGGAATGAACGGATCAACAACGACGACCACGCAAACGTTTAACAGATGCTGGAATGTACGCTCTCTGAACAAACCGGTGGCCGTGAAGGCTCTCCTTCAACAGGCCGAGAATTACAAACTGAGCATCACTACAGTCCAGGAAACAAATTGGATTGGCAGCGAGATAAACGACAAGAATTCGCACAAAATTTTCAAAAGCGGCAAACCACCGGGTCACAAGGAGTTCAGATTTACATTCGTAGTGAGCAAGTAGCTCAAACAACATGTTATTGACCCATAGAGTCTATGGAGCATCCTGCACATACGGTGACCGGAGGTCATTTCTAGCGACGACCTCCTTACTATTACTGGTCAGGACAGGATAAACACTTCCATTAAAAGGCGAAAGTGGCAATAGATAGATCACACACTTCGAAAAGGGCCTGAAAACATTGCTGAACAAGCCCTCGATTAGAATCCACGGTGAATCGATTCAAGTCGACGCGTTCGACGACCTAGAAACACCTGGAGAAGATCGGTTGAGGTCGAGGGTAACTCAATAGGCAAATCATGGAGTGAGCTGAAAGCGATGGCGATGAACCCACAAGACAGAGAGAGAGAGAGTTTTTGCTTCATGTCTTGTTCAAGAGGGTCCTTTTGTCCTGACGCACACTTGCAGCAGCACCGAAGCGTCAACGAATGGTGTTTTGAATCAGCCATTTTAGTTGAGATGGGAACATAGGAATTGCACGGACAAATGCACCGTATACATCAGACGAATGTTTATATTCAGGGAGTACTGTTCAAATGGTAGATAGTAGATCATTTGAGGAGAATTAACATTTGACATGGACACTCTCTCTTTAGGCGTTATAGAGTTTTAGCATTTCTTGTAAATTGTGTCGGAAAGCTAAACTTTCCGAACAAATTCCAAATTTGTCACTCTCCCTTAATCCAAGTTTTGACCTCACTTTCTGAAACTACATAAATTTTCATAAGAAACAAATTTTTTTCCGGCTGCGAAAATCACCGTTACTTCAAAGATACAACTGTTGAAACTTCAGAAAAATTTCGAAACCGATTTTTCATCGGAAATTCAAATGATTATTTTACAACGGCACTACTGACAAAACTGCAAATTTAACAAAAGTTGTCTCATTATGTTAGCTTTCGAACGGCATACAAATTTTAAGCACTTATGTAGATTTAAAAATTTGCAAATGTTTCGTATTAAAGGAAAAAAATATGGTCTCTCTCTCTGCCCCTATTCACGACGCACAAACCAAAGAATTTTTCATTTTACGGAATATTGACGTGTTGGAGTGACCAGTTTGGAGTTCCAACCTTAATCCAATGGAAAATCTTTGGGCTATACAGTGGGCTGCCATATTATTAGGGACAGTACACACAATAATGTATTTTGCAATTAAAAATCTTTTTTTGACAAGTTGTTTCCAAGCTCTAACACTGGAAGTCTTTGTCTTCTATTAAATTAGTGAGGTAAGTGCTCATTTGGTTGTCGTTTGTTGACAAGTGCTGTGCAGTGACTTCGCCGTATTGAATAATTTTTTTCAAACTTGATGAGTGAATTTCATTTTTGTAAGCAGTTATTCATGGTAACCTCAAAACCGTTACTTTCTAGTATGGATAAGAGAAGGGACGACCGGTAGCGCAGTGTGTTGAGGCATCAGTCTTATGTTTGACTACCGGCGTTTCGGGTCCGAGTCCCGTCCACGACGACGTTCATGGCCACGGATGTGCAGGAGGTGCATGCTGGCAACTGTATTCTCCGAAACCAGTTTATGTCAACGTCATGTCAACTGGGCCACATGGAAAAGTTGACGCGCTATGCCCCACAAGGGGTTAGGGCAATTCAGTATGGATAAGACTTCAGAAACGTCTCCACGCAAGTGTCGAGAAATTCAGACATTGCTATTGCACTTCACCTTCACACATTCTCAGCGGGAGAAAGCAGCTATGATGGGTGTTTCAAAGTCGATCGTCAACAAGATTAAGATAATAACGGATCAAAACAAGCTCCTGGAGGCGTATCGTGCAGGACAAGAGTCACCACTCGCCGTACTGATAGAAAAATCAGAGATATCTTCAGAATCGTAAAGAAAGTGTGGCTCGTTTGACGACATTGATAAACAATAAGGGAATTGGAGTTTCGAAGAGAACAGTCCAAAGGCGGTTGACTGAAGCAAAATCTGGTCGGTCGTCAATGTTTGAAAAAACCGCGGATCACCAAGGTCATGAAGAAAAAGCGACTGCAATGGGCCAAAAAACACCGGTGTATGAATGTTGCAGACTGGAGTCGTGTAAAGACTTTTTTATAATAGTCGTTTTTAATATTTTTCTCATTTGACGACGCCCTGGTGAGCAGTTACATCCAGACTGCCTTGTAGAGAGGGCTAAACACCCGGTTAGTGTTATGGTGTGGTCTGTTATCTTGGCCAAGTGTATGGGGCGTCTTTACATCGAGGAGTGAGCCATGAGGCAGAATCAATACAAGCGTGTCCTGCATTTTTAGGCACGATTCGGCACCGTGGCACAAAGCAAGAAGTGTCACGATATTCCTAGCCGATAAAAATATGGCTGTTTTACCCTGGCCGTGAAACTCACCAGATATGAACCCCATAGAGAACATGTGGGAGCTCACCAAACGGGCGATCGCCAAAGAAGTGATTACCACCAAACGACAGTTAATTGAAACTCTTATCAGAGAATGGCATCATAACACCCAACTGCAGGAAAATGCAAAAGTCTGCATAGAGAGCATGCTTGGACGCATAGAGACTGTAATTGCAGCAAAGGGCGGTTTTACTAAATATTAAAATTATGTATTCATTAATGCACAAATTACTTTTACGAAAAACTAAATTAATCTGTATAACACAATATTTTAAATATAAAATACTTACGAAACTGAATTAATTATCTACTCAAAAAATTTAGTTAAAATTGAAAATACACAAATATGAGAAATACATATATGTATTGAAAACGCCGCAGACATGCCATAGCAGCTATGCCATTTAATACGAAGTGTCAAAAATATGACCACCCTCCATTGCCATTAAAAACTTTATCTTTCGTTCAGCAAAGATAAACACTGGTCTGAAATGTGACAATTTGTACAAAAGAAAGCTATTGCACAATATTTCCACAACATTTGCGAGGTGACCTTGTCAAACAAACAAAACTATTCTCCACTGGAGCACAAATCCATTCCGACTCTCAAAATATAAGTAAGAATACCTGCCTTGGCCAAGAGCGTTATTCGCCATCGTTAAATATCTGACCTTACCACACACAATACTCGTATGTACTCGTACATTATTTAGTTGATCCATATTTCTTTTGACATTTCGTTGTACACATATACTCTTTGGTATGTCCCTCTAAGCTTTTCTCAAATTTTACAATAAGGTACTTGAAAAATATTATTCAATTGAAAGCTACGTACTTCAACTGTCCCAGGTACAATTGCGTTGCAGTTGACAAACACTTGAGGAATCTGACAGCAAACAATCAAAATGTGAACTCATTTCGAGAAAATGACACGAAATTTTACTTTCAGCTTGTAACACAATTTATAATATAAAAGGCAATTAATTTTTAAAATGTCAAATGCATTACAGTACCGGCAAAAGTATTTATCAAAAATATGAGATACTTATTTCGGAAATCAAACTATTTTTTTTACCAATTTCATGCTTGCTTCACTACCCATACTCAAGGCAATACCAAAAAGCAGATTGTGAACATGTCCGAGTATGAATATAATCCATAGGTGTGGGAATCTGAAAATTCGTATCTTACGAGTACAATTAGCGTCACACCTAAAATACATAATTAAGGCAAAAGCAAATTCCTTTCACTTTCCTACTACCGAATGGTATGGACTCGTATCTGTTGCAATGCCTATTGGAGACGTCTGTCACCTGGTCGCTTAATATACTCACCGTGACCAATCATATTTTTGAAACATTGCCAAAGTGTTTGAAGCTCGTTAGATGGTTGCGAGCTTATTTAGTCAATCATTGCAGCGTGGAGGTTTTTGCCATAGGTCTTTAAGAAAATAAAAAGTGAGTTGTTTTATGCGCTTTGCATGTGATGGATTAGGATCGCGGAAAGCCTTGACAATAGCGTATCAGTAATGCCGATGGATTATTTTTCTTTACATAAGTGATTGATTAAAAAAGAAATGTTAGTCATAAGTGCTGAAAAAAGTAACGATTACGTATTGCGTTTGTTTATGAGGGTGAAAATGTTTTTAAGATGAAATTGATATTGCAAGCATATCATGGAAATCAACATACTGAAGAATAAACACCGACCGGTAGGGTCGTGTGAAGGATTTCGTCAAGGACAGGTAGGTAGATAGGTGCAGGGGTCTGTTACGATACCACCAGGATGCTGCGCCTTACTCTAAGCCCGGTACCCAAACACCCGACGCTTGAAGTAAAGCGGCTTACTTGAATTGCACTAACATCAACAAGAACTTCTAGAGAGTCCTAGAAACCTCTGCAGGAATCATGATAAGGAACGCGAAGACTCTTCGCATGCTCGCCATGCACAATAATAATTCCCACCACCCTATCAATGTATTTCCTGCTCAATGAGAGCAGTGTGGCAGAACGATTGGGATCCAGCCATAGCATCCTCATAGTTAGCAAGAACTACCGCCAAGCCATCTTGCCTGGCCCTACCAACCCCAGTGGCCTTGATAGTCATTTTACACACTGTTATCGGCGGTTTAATGTGGTTGATATTCATATCTCTGGCCGGCGCCAGTGATAGCTCCTTGAGGGGCCAGCTCAGCAGCCTTGAAGCTAGACCTGTTTGGTCCTAAGATTTCAAGACCGGTTTTAGGTTTTTATGAAAACCGGTTTTCCTAGCGGTCAACCGGATCATTGAAAAACTGGCTCATGGTTAAAAAAAAAAAAAACGGTTTAAAAACCGACTCATTAAAAAGCGATTCACCAAAAAATCGCCCGAGTACTCGAGTACTCAAAACCGACTTGTTAAAAACCGACCAGCTCCGACGAGTTAAAAACATTAAAAAACCGATTCGCTAAAAAAAAAACCGACCGAGTAGTCGAGTACTCGAAAACCCAGTTGTTAAAAACGGGCCGGCTCATGGTTAAAAAAAACGGGTTCAAAACCGACTCATTAAAAGACCGATTCACTAAAAAAAACCAGTTTTTGACTCGTTGGAGCTGGTCGGTTTTTAACAAGTCGGTTTTTCGGTGAATCGGTCTTTAATGAGTCGGTTTTTTTTATCCATGAGCCGGTCCGTTTTTAACAAGTCGGTTTTCGAGTACTCAGTCGGTTTTTTGGTGAATCGCTTGTTTAATGAGTCGGTTTTTAACTCGTCGGAGCCGGTTCGTATTTTAACAAGTCGGTCGGTTTTTTGGTAAATCGGGTTTTGAATGAGTCGGTTTTTTTTTTACCGGTCATGAGTCGGTTTTTATGACCATAAGCCGTTTTTTTTTAATGATTCGGTTTTTCGGAAACCGGTACTTGGGAATCTCGGGACCGGTACTAACAGAAAACCGGTTTTAAGTCGGTGGACCGGTTTTAGAAACAGGCCTACTTGAAGCCACTGTGCCCTGGAATCCAGCAAAAAGTCAGATTAAAGAAGTTGCAGATTTCCCTATGGATCGAGCGACAATTCTCAACAGTTTTTAGTATAGCAACGACAGATTCAAGCGCCTGTATCGCAGCTTGTCTATCTGCATAAATGGTAATGTCCCTGAGAGTTCCGACGTGCCTCCCCAGCCAAGACAGAGCTTCCAAGATTGCTGGAATCTCCGCATGGAAAACGCTGAAGAAGTCAGGAAGATGGACCGATAAGTTATTCCTCGATCCCTCCGAGTAAATGACTGCATGCAGATGGCTGAGGAGTCAAGTATAAAAGAGGTGGTATCCATCCATTCATCCCTGGAGGGCTGATGTAGTTGCTGCCAAAAGCAAATTTCGGAGAGCTGTAATCGGAAATCCAGACCACCCATAATAGTGAAGTAAGTACTCCTCAGGATGCGCCACTGTCCGTTATCGCGAAGCCGAAGGCAATATTTTGAAACGTCCTTGTTTTGAACGAAATCTATTCCCATACTAGCCAAATTTTGTAAAAAACAAAAAAATTGTTTTCTTCCTTACTTCAGGACAAGTTTATTGGCAGTTTGTAGAATAATTTTATCCGTAAAACATATCGCAGTCCTTTCTAATTAAATTCTTGCAAACATTCGCGATATCGTGTAAATCGAATTAAATCAATTATTGACTTGCAAAATGAACGATAATAAATCTCTATTATTAAGAAAACCACTGACCTTCCCGAACCTCTAAGCACTTTGCTGATGAACAACGCAAACTTCCATTAAATTATGGCCTAGCAACAATGCTCCCACAAGGAGTGTATAGTGGGCAGAATACCGTGGGGCTTGTGTACACGGCAACTAATTGCATTTCATTCGATTAGACCCACTTAGAAGCAAATTGAATTATTAGAAAATTACAAGAATCTGGCCAATGTACTGCTGCACAGCTTCAGCTTCTTCATATCTCCTGCCAAAGGCACATCGTAAGTCTATTCACAGACGAGCGCGTTCTTTGCCCTGTTTATTGCATATTTGCATACATTAAGCTGGAACGTTGTTGCATCAGCAACCACTCCAGTCTGCGCGATAGAAAACAGCTGCTACAACAATTAAGTGAAAAATTAAGAATTACAATATGAAATTAAAATGTAATTTTGTAATAAAAGAGGAGATTTTTTTTTTATTTATGTATTCCTTCTTTATACTCGACTTGCAGACACAGCCAAAGCAGTAAAGCACGAGACAAGATGAACGCCGTTTTAGTTCTTTGATTCCACTAAGTGCAAGACGAAGATAATTCAGCAAACTAATTGGAAGATTTCCTTTAAATTGTTAGACAACGGCCAGAAGGGAAATGAGTAAAATGACGGGAAAAATGCATTAAGCAACTGTTTGCTGTCTGTTAAGATGATGCTCTGTCGTCTATCAGAGGGGGTTCATTTAGAATTGGGGGATTGGAAGGGTGAAAGCGGACCACTTGATGTGATGGTTTCTTGCAAAATAATGCCAGATCTTCAGTATGAATTTCCGTCCATGGAAAGTTGCGTCAAAAAATCTTTATGATATGTAGTTGTAATTCATACGAATAGTGCACGTGTAAATTTATGAGACATTTACTTCTCATAGCTTGAGGAGTCAGAAAGCTAAATTAATGAAGCGATAGATTTAGCTGGGTTTTGGTTCTATTTGCAGACTGGCCTGAGTGCAATTTTGATATATTTTCTGTTGAGATGAGTTCCATGGAAGCCGGGAATAAAATATCATGTCAATTGTAGGGGTGACTGGTAGCTCAGTGCGGGTTTGGGTTTCCTTCAGGATAAAATAAAGAATAATGTACGAGTATAATCAAGATAGAAGATGAAAGCACATTATGCATGCAGTTGCAGAGTGCTCTTTGGCATTTTTCGGAATAAATACTTTCTTCACTCTCGTATGTAAGTAATCTGGATTCCACATTTTTTGAAATTGTGACTTTACCGGTGACTCAAAAAAATATCTAATTCCAGCAAGATCGGTCGTGTTTACGACAAGAAAGCCTTGCCGTTAACAATCCTTTTTTTGAAGTTTGAATTCAGATTCGCAATTCAGGGGTTTGCTGTAAACGGGAGGTAGCTCCAATTCTGTCAATTTTTTTGGCAAATTTCCAAAAACGAGTCATATGTAAGTCGAAATTGAAATCTGTCCAAAAATGTAAATTTTTATAAATTTGCTCACTGTGAGTGGTCGTATTTTTTCTCAAAAATATATTGGGCAGCGTTTTTTCAAGCGTTTTTTACGATTTTCCAAAAAAAATTACTAAAGCGGAGCTACCTCTTTTTGCAGCAAACCCCTGCATTAGCGACCCAAAAAAAACCTACTAGCTTCCTTTCCAGCAATATTGGCTATGCCAATAAAAAAAGTGTTGCCATACTGAATCCCGCATTTTTTCTGCTTTTTTGCAATTTCGACTTCAAATTCGTGATCAAAGACCCAAGACAATACTCCTGTTTTTTTTCCAGCAAGACTGGCTGCGTTTTTGATACGAAGCTATCTAATATAGCTCTTATACTTGCTGAGTCATGTTGAATCCGTATATATTAACTATGAGTTAGATGCGACCATAGCTAGTACACGTCAACTCTGAAATAACCCTGACGTTGGACAACCCTCGTTTGATGATCAAAACCTAGAGGATCTGGTTGGTTCCCTTACTAGCATACATACGTGTTTCAGTTTAAATGTTTAGTGCTTGCTCACAAAGTGAAACTCATTCATTTGAACGAATCCGTTGTTAGACATATAGTTCAGGGAAATAAGAATGTAACCTCTTAATGTAAGACAATAAGCTGGATTTTTGCATACACGTTCCATTTAACTTTCTAAACATATCATTTGGGGCGACCGGTAGCGCAGTGTGTTGAGGCACCAGTCTCATGTCTGACTACTGGCGTTTCGGGTTCGAATCCCGTCCACGACGACGTTCGTGGCCATGGATGTGCAGGAGGTGCATGCTGACAACTGCATTCTCCGAAACCAGTTTATGCCGTCGAAACGTCAACTGGGCCACATGAAACTGTTGACGTGCTATACCCCATAAGGGGTTAGGGCAACTGAGAGAGAGTTACTAGACATATAGTTCAGGGAAATAGAAATTTAATCTCTTAATGTAAGACAATAAGCTGGATTTTTGCATTCACGTTCCTTTTGACTTTCTAAACATAGCGTAAAAATTCGCATAAAATCACGTGTACGCGTCTTAAGATATTTAACGGTAAAGAGAAAAAATTCGGTTTCAATTGATTTTTGAAAAATTGGTAACGAAAGAAGTTATAAGGGTGCAACTTGTCAATTTGGTTGGCGTTAGTAAGAAAGAGGCTCATATTCAATTACTGCCAAATCCGTGAATTTGTTCAAAGTTGACAGCTATGTGACGGCACTTATTATTATTATTATAAAAGAAGAAACTAACTAAGTGAAACTCTAATTTGTGACCCTTAGTGGGGAATAATCCCCTACTTAATTCCAGCAAAATTCTTAAGCCCAATCAAAAGTTATAGCCGTATAGCGGCAACATTTTGTAAGCTAGATATCTAAATAAGGAGAGAAGCTAGCTGATATAAACTCGCCTCATTGTTGGGTACCAACAAGGGCTAGGATCTTATTAAATTTCAGCAAATCCATCAAATGGCTTAAAAGTTACAATTCAGCTGAATAGTAAGGTGCCAAAATTCAGTAGATTAAATACATGTAACTGTTAAACCGTTTGATGGATTTTGCTGAAAAAATTTGAGTATGTGTCATCATTCCTTGAATGCTTGTATATAGATCGTCCGAAAACTTTGAGTTTTTGATTACCTTAGTTCGGTCGACATTATATGTCACACGGTGGTGGAGTAACCGACCTGAACACCACTATCGAAAATTACAATTTCAAGGTGCTGCCGCCGAGAAACCTTCCAAGGGGGATATTATCTCCCCTTCTTTGGAATGTAGGGACCAACAAACTGCTTGTAAAACTGGAAGATATTTGATGCAAAGTTATGGTATATTCCCATTTTACCGGGCGACGCATCGTGGTTCGCGACTTTGCTAATAGTGAGTTTTCCGCTGTGGGATATAGAGCGAGCACAGCGAGCGTTCTAGGACGATATATTGAGGGTTACAACCCCTTAAGCCCCCCCTGTCATAGATAAGTTTTCTTATGTCCTCAGCGAGTTTGTAACGGACGGTTTGGTCAGCATCCGAAGATGGCCGTGGGGACGGAGCCTAAGGTAGCATATGACCGTGAAGTTCGGACTGTGCTATCTGGCGAAGGAAAAGGCACCTCAATGAGCTAAGCAGCGGCCTATGCTTGCTGTAGCTCAGTTTGGGGGACGCGGGCGGTGCTTTCGCCGCTCGTTGCCCCTGTCTTTTAGTTATTAACAAAAATTCGTAGGCTTGAGAAGACAATACAAATGGGGAATAAAAAAATTAGGCAATAAGGATGGAATGGTTGGCGGACCAGATGCCCTCGCGCTCGCATCGGGATCCGGGTATAATGGGACCCTCGGCATAGAGTTTTGTACCACGGATAGATCATTTCTCATCAGGTGCTGCCATCGATCTTCTGGTGAAAACAGCACAACCATGCTAGAATATGGCTTATAGCAGGCTATTGCAAAATGCCCTTTTTATCCGAACAGAGTGGGTTACTCTCTGCGGCGTTGGAATTAACCCGGATATTACGGAGCTTGTGCTCTTCACTAGAAGACACACGACACCTCGAACTTCCCACACTGGAGAGTATTAAACTGGCTTTCACCGAGAAAACTTAGTTCTTCGGTCTTATTTTAGATAGAAATCTAAGGTTGAAGCCCAATATTGAAGAACGGATTAACAAAGCTATTGCCGCACTCTACTTGTGCAAAAAGGTCATATTTAAAACTGGGGCCTGCTGCCTGAGGCTGTATATTGGATATATACCTATATAGCTGTCGGACGTCCTATACTACTGCATGGAATAAGTGTGTGGTGGACAGCACTCCGAGTAGCAGCCTATTATAGCCTAGTATAAAAGGTGCGCTGGCCAAGAGGGGGTCATATAAAGCCACTCCGTCAACTGGGATATGGTGCTCGACTTGCTCCAGTTGGATATTTGTGGGGAGCAATTGGCAGCAAACGCGGCTCTACATCTTCGCAAAACTGGTCAGTGGTGCACGCTGAATTGTGGGAACTCGACTATATTGGGCAACTTGAATCTCCCCGTGGAAACTGATTATGCTTCCACAAAATACGTTTTTGGCCGCAACCACATCACTCATATTCCGTTGAGGAGTCTATGGGCTGATAATACGCTCCTGACTACCGACTCCATGGTAATCTACATGGTTCTAGGACCGATGGCGGAGCGGGGATTGATATTTATTCGGAGGGACTGGGAATTAACCGGTCACTCCATCTTCCCGACTTCTGTGGTGTTCTGCAGGCGGAGGTTTCGGCTATTTCGGAAGCTTGACCTGGCTCAGAAATTATGTCGTGACCGCGAGAGATGTTAGTATTTGCACGAATAGTCAGGCTGCAATTTGACCACTCGAATCTGTCCTGACTACACCGAAAACCACCATGAAGTGTCGCTTAGCCCGCAAGGAATTGGGTGTTTTTTTGTATCAGTCTATTTGCTGGATACCGAGCCATAGTGGCTTTGCGGGCAACTGTGTGGCAGATGAACTGACGCGGGAGGGGACAACCGGTATTTTTAACGGGCACCACGTAAACACCAAAATGCCAATCACTTCGTGTAAGGTTGTAATTAAAGCTACTACGAATTACAGTGCGAATACAAGATGTTTCAACGGCGATACGTGCCAAACGACGAAGATGATTTGATCAAAACTTGACCCCGGCTGCTCTACCTCCCTGCTCTCGCAGAATAGGAGGCACATTAGCAGGGTTGTGGGAGTTATTACAGGACATTGTCCTATCGGTGACCTCGACTGACGGCTCCGTATTCCTCACAACGATTATTGCAGTTATGAGGACGTGGATAAACAAGAAAGCCTTCTCCATTTTCGTTGCCAGCGTACGGCCTTATCTGCAAGGCGGAAGAAATTTCTGGCATCCTGTTTTTTTCGGAATCTGGAGGACTTTAAGGATACGAGTGTAATACAGCTCAATCCCAATATCGCCAGCACAGGTTGGTTTGGAACCTAGGTTCAATTAGGTGACTTGGTGGAGCATTTGTGGGGTGTTATGGCGGCCCTTTACCTAACCTTACTTTAGGTATTGCACGTAGTGTATCCATATCGGGAACTCATCACGGCAGATGCAGCAATAAAACACAGCTCAGCAGGTTCGTCGGGTGACCGCTCCTGAAAACCGAATAAGGATCAGTCGATGTCATCCAGTCTATATGTAGCCTCGCTTGTAATTTAAAGGAGACAACGGGTACATTCCATTTAATTTGAAGTGACAGTTTTGTAATTTAGCATTTAAGAAGTACTAACTTCGGGGCAAAGGTCGTCGTCGTAGGGAGGTCTAACTATTTTGCATAACTAATTTGGCGCTAAGCAATAACATACAGAATTGGCGCAATTCTAAGTCGCAATAAACGATTCTGCGATGGGTTGTTTTCGTTTGCACGCCCCGCAGTTTAATGGAGTTGAAAGGTGCCATTACAATTGATGTGCTTTTGATTGACCGAAAGCTGTTGGCCAGAGCAGTGCATAATTTCCCAAAGAGTATTACAAATCTGCATTCAAAAGGATAGCGGCCGTGATGTGATTTTTCACACCTGACTGCGTTAAATCAAATGGTAAAATTCGCCTTTCTTTTGTCGAAATAAAATATATTTTTGCCTAAATCGGCTGAGTACTGTTGGTTTAAAAAACCTACGTTCTCTGTAAATCATCCTTTATTCAAAATTTGTATATGACATGTATGCCTGATATGTTTAGAAGTGACGCAAGCATTAACATTCTCGTAAGTTTGCTTACACCTCAGCGCTCAGCTCAGTAAGCCCCCTTGGAGACAAAGGCAATCATCGGCATTTGCGATTGGTCAATTATCCGACGTAGACTTGTTGATTTCCTCTCTAACTTCTTCCGTGCATCTGTCACACAAATAATCATCCAAATGCACATTGAATGTCCTTGGTGTTTTCACTTGTCCTGCATCAATGCAACCGATGGATCGTGCTTCATAGTATCTCCAGCAAACATGCAAGTGCCCAAGAAGAAAACAAATGGCAATTGTCGATGACGGACCCTGAGTGTGGTGCAGTGTCCATTTGCAAATTAACTCAAAACTCAATTTCCCGTCGATAGTCGTTTTGCAACGAAATAAATTGAAGCACGTCCGAGATTAAATTGTAAAACCACCGGAGACCAAGACAGTATTTCGATTGGAGCAGCACTAGTCCAACAGATGAGTGGACAAGTGCTACCGTGACCAGGTGAGAAGAAATGCAATGCCCTAAAATAATGCGGATGGGTTCACGGTTACTTTGGAATGGCCAATTATCTGTAAAGATATATTCTTTTTATGGGTCGTGAATAAAGTTAATTTTAAATATTAAAATTCATGCTAATATCATGGAATAGTTTTAGTTTTTTTGAGTCCCACCTAAATCGACATTACAACACAGTCGGGTGGACAAAATGACAAAATATCCTTTGTCTTGTACCAAAGCCTAATTGCAATACACAAAGAAATAAGGACACAAAACAACAACAACACCATAAGACAATAAGACAATGCATTTCCAAAAAGTCCTTTCGTTCCCCTGAAAAGTCACTCTAAATAGAATTACGGGCTTTCGAAATCGAGCCAGCGTGTGAGGTTCACTCATCCCCTTACGAGAAACTGGCAACACCTTTGCTACTGCAACTAACTGAAACTCTGTTGCTCGTCTTCATGATTATGGCAGAGGCAAGTATGGAGGTTTGATGATGGTAGCATAATGCAAATGTAATTATAAGTCACCTCTTTTGAATAATTTCGTAAATTGGTAGCTTAAGTTTCTCCTATCCTGTTCCGAGTCCCGACACTTCTCCCCGGTTCTAGAAAGGCGAGAACAGAAATTCGCCATTTGTAATTTAATTGCGGCACTCTTCAAACATTTTCAGAGTCCTCTAATTTGCATACTACAAGCCAATATCAGAACAGACACGTATTTTCAATCCCCAAACAAAAATACGGGTGCATGCTTTTGGTCGATTAAAAACAAATTAAATTTTTGAGTTTATGTTGCAATTTCATTGAGAAATTGTTTGTATTCTCCCAAAATTGTGTGTAGAGAATACGACTTTGCGACTTAGTTTCTCTGCTATGGGGTTATCTATTTAGTGCGTTTGAACTTTAAATTCAAATAAGGAAAAGTTGTGTATATCATTAAATTTTTTGTTTTATTTGAAAAACTATTCGCTTAATGTATGAAATATCAGTGGCGGATCAAGAGATCGAGTTTGAAGTGGGCCTGATTCTGAAAACTACTTGGAGACTTAAGGGTATGTCTACACTTATTCAACTTTCGGTTTTCAAGAGGCATCTGTTTATTGAAGGCGCAGAAGCATTTCTTGTTGAGGAGAAGCATGCAATGATTAACGTGCAAAATCTTGAACCATGGTTAAGTTAGGTATATGCGCTGCTGTATTTAACACATCACGCATGAACTGCAATGGGTTCCGTTTTGTTACCAATAGACACTCATTAGTCGACCATCCTTATCATTGAACCCGACAGAACTTCCAATAAAATTACTAAGTTTGCCTATTCAACATTAGCTGCGTCATCCAGTTCAGTGAAGAATTGGGTTCCAATAAACGCTTTCCTCCTTCTTGCAATATCAGGACAGGTGTAGAGAAGATAAGAAAATACACTCTTCCCTTGTCCCCGTTACGTAAGCTTCTACGATACTCATTACAGCAGATATACTAAACGTACAATGTTCCGAGAAATTAGCGCAGCGTCCCTTGTTGTACCCTGCCTGGCGAGCTCCTCTGCAGTACAGATACCAAGAAAACCACCAACCAGAATCCAACATAAAAAATACCTAAAACAAACGCACCCATCACCGTAATCATTGACTGATAATTCGCCATTGTCGTAGTCAGACCCAGTTCGAAGATTTAATTACAGCAGTCAAGAGCCAGGTCAGAGCCTCCGTAATCGTCGTAACCCTTGTCTGTAAAACATTGCAGTATTCAAGGAGACTGAAAGAAATATTGGGTTAATCCCATTAGAAAACCAGGCCGAAGCTTCGCTTCGGCCCGGAGTCCGAAGCGTATATACCCTAGACTTGCACAGACCTAGTGGTGATACCAAAAGTCCCAATTGGCAACGACCATATGCATTAAAAGTGAGTTTCCTATAATATATGGCCAGTTCATAGGGGAGGTTGGCACTCATTCAGTGGGATCTTGACCATTCTCAAAATCAATTAACTAACCCATTCTACGAATATTTATCCAATTTTTCAAGTCGCTAGCTTCATTCTATCGAAAATTAACGCTCATTTGAAGTTTCACTTGTAGGGGAGGTAGGGGTTCCTTGAGTCGGATCTTGGCCAGCATTTCCATCAACCAATTAGATCCCCCTACAAACATTTAAAAAAAATTTCAAGTCTCTAGCTTCATTCTATCGAAAATTATCGCTTATTTGAAGTTTCTTTGGTAGGGGAAGTAGGGGTTTCGATGGTCGGAATTTACGTATTTTCAATATTAGTCGACTGGATCATACTACAAACATTTGACCAAAATTTCAAGTCGCTAGCTCTATTTTGTCGTAAGTTATCGCTTATTTTAAGTTTCATTTCTAGGGGAGGTAGGGGTTCCTTAGCTCGGATCTTACCCATCTTTAATGCCAACTAGCTCAATCTCACTTTCAACATTTTACCAAAATTTCAAGTTGCTGGCTTCATTCTATCAAAAGTTATCGCTTATTTGAAGTTTCATTTGTAGGGGAGGTGGGGGTTCCTTGAGTCGGATCTTGCCCATTTTCAATACCAACAAAGTAGGTTTTATTAGCAACATTCTTTCAAATTTTCAACTTGCTGGTATAATTTTTTCGAAAGTTATCGTAATTAAAGGAATATTTAATTTTTGGAAATTTGTAGGGGAGGTAGGCGTTCCTTTGATCTGATTATGCCCAACTTACATAATCTTAAGCAGCTTCTCACTTCAAGGTCACACGCCAAAAATCAGGTGTCTACGTCAATTGGTTCAGGAGTTATAGACAAAAAACCTGAAAAGTAGGGTAGTACGGGGTTCTTTGTAAGAAAATTACCGTTAGTTTTCAACTTATCAGTTTTATTTTCTCAGGAGAGTATGAGATTACCCTCATGAGTAATCTACCAAAGCTAGAGCTTTTCATGTTTCTTTAATCGGGAGTTATAGATACATTTAATTATTTTACATATGTAGGGGAGGTAGGCGTTCTATTGGCCTGATCATGCCCATTTTCAATACCATCCAACTAGATCATACTTCCAACATTTGACCAAAATTTCAAGGCTCTAGCTTCATTCTATCGAAAGTTATCGTGCGAACGGACAGACAGACGGACAGACAGACAGACAGACAGACAGACAGACAGACAGACAGACGGACAGACAGACAGACAGACAGACAGACAGACATGGCTAAATCGAATCAGGAGGTGACCCTGATCATTTATATATATACATTGCTATACCTCCGGAGACTCCTTTAAGGTGTTACATATTTCCGTCGTGACAAAAACAATATACCCTATACTATAAGTCTAGGGTATAAAAACTCTGATCCCTAATTCTTAAGCCGTCTAGACCCAGAAGTAAGCCACTAAGCAGTGTTATGGAGTCTAATGACCGAATGTCGGGCATCTATTCATTAAAAATATCAAAAAGTAGCAGGTTAAACATCATGCTCAAAGCAGCAGCATGAGTAGTAGACCATTGGGCAACATATTTATTATTATTAATAATGTCCCATGCAGCACAGGAGGTTTGACTGGAGGTATCCTAAACTTATAAAGAGAACAAGCTTACCTTT
This sequence comes from Chloromyia formosa, assembly GCA_964017055.1. Classification (NCBI taxonomy): domain Eukaryota; kingdom Metazoa; phylum Arthropoda; class Insecta; order Diptera; family Stratiomyidae; genus Chloromyia; species Chloromyia formosa. The sequence continues at coordinate 24,872,131 of OZ024815.1, read as the reverse complement.
GTCCTATAAGTATCAGCCTAAATGAGTTGTTGTGAGAGGGCATTGCACAATACCTCACTAATAGGCCCCGAAAATTTACCAGATATAACAATAGCATGTCATCCGCATAAAGGTTAGAATACACGGGATCGCGTGATTTTTACCTGAGTCGCGTAAACGGGACTTGTGTTTTACACGTAAGACGGTTTTACGTTGACGCGTAAACGGGACTTGCGTTTTACACGTAAGACGGTTTTACGTTGACGAAATGTCAGAAACGGATATCGAAATGAATTTTACTGACGCAGAAATAATGCACACGTCGTCGTGCTTACACGAGGTCCATTTACGATTCGACAGGATATGTGCGAGTACTGAAATCATATTTTTTTAAGTGTTTGTTGTAGGATTACCAAATCATCAGTACCCGTCAGCACCCGTCGTTAGGTAACAAGTTACGCATTGTCGTAAGCCCGTTTGCTATTCATCCGGGACGGGTATCGTAGATCTGATGCGCCCGACAAGTTTACGCGTCACGTGTATTAGGACCTTGCAGCGAAAGACTTTGCAAGTTTTGAAGCAGTCTGTTGAAAACCATGTTAAGTTCCAGAGATATGGAGAGAGCACTCCCCATTGTCAAGTATCCCTGCTCACAAGTCTTCGTTCAGACGACGTTCCCAGACATGTGAACTTCTTGGAAAATCGAAGATTGCATTGTGCTCCTCGACGGCTGACTTTGGTGTTCGCTGTAATTTTTAGCGTTTTGTAGTAATAACAAAATCCTTATAAAATCGGTCAAACGTCTGTTTGTCCGTCTGTCTGTCCCTAGAATATCCCACGAATGGCTTAAGCTGCATACATGAAATTTGGTGGGAATGTGTAGAAACGTTATAATTCGCTATAGGAAGCGATGCGTCAAAATAGGGTAACTTTAGGGGGGGAGGGGAGTCTCCATATAATGAAGGTAAAAAAAAATAAATTTCGTCTGCTATAGGCAGGTGCGGTATCATGAGAAACTGGGTATATGTATTCCATTTTCGACATTTTCATCAAATTTGAAAAAATGAGAAATGACGGAGAGGGGAAATACGAGAACATAATTTGTCCCACCCCTAGCATTTCCGTTACACTTAGAAATATGAAAACTTACAGAAGAGTGACATTCCACTAGCATTGAAAACCGAAAATAATAGAATTGTTATATCTCATTAAAAAAGGTTAATAATAGTATATTTCTATAGGGGCTCAGGAGCAAGTCACATGCATTTGGAAGATGGAAAACACTGCAATAATTCCGGGATAAATGAAATTTAACCAACATGTCGGCGATGGAAGATTTTGTGTCCGGCGGAAAATTTAAGAAAAGAAAATGGCTGTGAATACCTATCGCACAAGGCTCCAATTCATTTTCCAGTATTTGCAAGTAAACTGCTGCTGCTACTTTTGAGCTCGGAAAGCATACGAGTATTCCACCACCTTTGTGACTGAAAAAAAATCCCCACACCTTAAACCCTTCAGATTTTTGAGGGAATCTTCGAAAGCATTCATCCCCAATCGTTTCTCGAGGCTTCCGCCGCACGCAGATTGATCACCAACACGTTTCTTAAGTATGGACACATAAAAAAAGATGGCAATATTACAAATCTTCTGAGTTCATATCACATGGGCGACCGGTAGCGCAGTGTGTTGAGGCATCAGTCTCATGTTTGACTACCGGCGTTTCGGGTTCGAATCCCGTCCACGACGATGTTCGTGGCCATGGATGTGCAGGAGGTACATGCTGGCAACTGCATTCTCCGAAACCAGTGTATGCCAACGAAACGTCGACTGGGCCACATGGAACAGTTGACGCGCTATGCCCCACAAGGGGTTAGGGCAATTGAGTTAGTTATATAACATGCTCCTGGGCCCATTTCAAACATTTTTGTTTGATTTTTTAACGGAAAGTCTGGGCTATGGACTGGTTCCAACGCACGTAAGCCAGCTTTCACAAGCTCTTTTCTCAATAAACTTGAAGAGACTTGCAACACTTTGCTAGAACTAGATCGTTTCTAAATTCAGATAAAGTTTTCAACCAGTTCGGATGGCTTTGTAACGATAGGAAGCGATCTACAAACGGGTTTTTTCCTGATCGTTTAAGCTTTTCTAACGCTCGGAGGAGCCCATTACACTGAGGAACATTCAGTTTTTAACTTTTTTTTTTGCAAATATTTCGATTGTCTCGCTCTAAATGTTGCTCTTATTTTTCACATTTTTTAATATTTTTCACCCAAACTGCACTTCCCACCTTTTACGCTATTATCACCAAATGAGTGAATTTCTTTCAAAACTTTTCGCTATTTCTAGACAGGATACACATAATTTGTTATAACCTGAGTCAATGCAGTCCGGATGGCGCAATGATTAGCACCTTCGCCTTCTGCGCACTGGGCCCGGTTCGATTTCTACTGAATGCGGAAGTTTTCGATAAAAGAGGGGATTTACGTGTCGGACTATGAGCCCACTCAGCTGTTAAATGAGTACCCATTTATGGGGTAAATAACTCGGTTGAGCGTGTTGCTGATCACGCACCTCTGTACAAGACCGTCACGATCTAGAAAGTGAGATGATGCTAACTCATCTCGAGGCTATGGTTCAAATTGGACTGTTGCGCCAGTTATTTAATTTATTTGAGTCAATACAAGACCGTAGCTCTAACTGCTACTAAGAATTTGTGTGATAAATGGAATAAAATAGCTTTGGCAACTTTTTTTCCAGCACTGGATGCCCTCTTTTTCGAAAGTCCAATCTGGTAATTCTAAACACACTTAGTTTGCTATCAATAACTCTTCAACCCTTTTCCTTTTTTAAATCTCCCGAAAATTCCAATTCTTCATGTTCATTTCCACACTGTATAATTTGAATGCTGACTTCAAAATATAAATCATCCAGTGCGCATATTGGACTAAAATTAACTTTAAGCAGCATCAAACTATGTATAGCAATGAACGACAAAATTCTCACTCAACTCGTTCAAAGGGAACAAGCATTTTCCACGCTACAGACATTGCAAAATTTTCCCCGGCAAATATTTGATCTTCATTATAAGTTTTTCCTTTGATGTCATGAATCCTTCAAGGAGGTTGCTTGTTCATAAAATTTGTCTGACGAGTGGAATGCCAAGTTACAAAGCTACGGAACAAGCAAATAAGAAAGGGCGCCGACCACGAAAGCACTTCACCGGAAGGAAAGAACTTCCGAAGAACTCGGAATCATCCTATCCTAAGTTTTCGATTAATAAAAACCAATATAAAATAATTAGAGTCAGGTTGATTATGTTGCTGATGATGAGCGCTGTTATTACATGATCAACAAGAAAGCAGAAAAGGATAGCCAGGAAGTTTAGCCGAATAGGAAATTCAACGGAAATTGGATAATGAAACTGAATTCCAACGATAAAACAATGCTGCAATTAACGAGAACCGTCTTAAGATATTTACCAATACAGTATAAGTTTATTATCATATATTTTACCTTTCATCACGAGCAAATATATTTACTTGTAATATTTGGGGAGGCTGGTAGATGAATGCTTTGAGGTCGTAGTCTGATGTTCCATTATACCGATTTTTCGCGAGTTCGAATCCCATCGTGGCCTGGCCATGGATGTTTGTTTTGTCTTCCCCCCGTAATGCGGGGAGTATTAATAAGCTTCAGTCATTCCCGACTTGTCGCAAAAAACGCGGCTAAATAAACAAGAGGTGTATGTTAGCAACATACATCATCTGAAACCACTTTTATGCTAACGAAAGCTCGAAGTATCAATCTAATGAGAAGATTTAAAAAAAAAATTCTCTTTTTCTAACGTGTTTTTAAAATAGTTATGCATCAATTTCTCTACCGCCTCTGTTGTTATTTTCAGTGAAAAACCGTTAGAAGCAGCAATACCCAAACCCTCTATGTCAATATTGTGGTTTATAACTTTTACAACCTCTTATTGTAAACTGACTCCAAAAATGCCATTTTTGACATAGGAGGTTGGCTACCTTCACCATCGATATGCAACTCCCGATTGAATAAACGTGAAAAGCTTCAATTTCGGTAGATTACTTGAGAGGATCATTACACTCTCTTGTAAAAAATGAGAACAATCAGCTGGAAACTAACGGTACTTTTCCTACAAAGAGCCTCATATAACCCTAGCTTTTCAGTTTTTTGTCTATAACTCCTGAAACAATTGACGTAGAGAGCTCATTTTTGGAAGGAACGCCTACCTCCCCTTTCCATAGAATGGAGCTAGCGACTTGAAATGCTGGTCAAATGTTTGTAGTGCTGGTTAAATAGTTAATTTTGGGAATGAGCAAGATCCTATCTCTCCTATACAAAGTTGTATTAAAAAGAGCAAACTCGTCTCAAAATAGCGCCTACCTTCCCTACGTCGTAGCTTCATCGACTAACTTCTGTTTAAACTGACCATATATGTAGGTAACACACTTTTAATGTAATGAATGTTGCTTATTTGAAGTTTCGGTGTCACCTCAAGGTCTGCATGGTCTAGGTCTAGGTCTGCATTGGGTAAATACGAACTGTTGACCTTCTAGAGTTTTTTTTGAGCCTTATTATAAAAAAGTGGTTCTAGCAGCGGGCATCTGAACTATAATGCCAACAGGCGCCCCTCGAACTTGTTGATCCTGCAGAAACAATTCTAACTAGTCCCATTTCAAGTTATTTTTTTTAAACAACAACGGTTGCCACAGTGAGCCTTTATACACAACTGCTGAAATCGCAGCGGTCGCCGCCCTTGATAGAAAGGCCCATATGGGCCGATTAACCTATAGGTGGCATATATACCTATGTACATGTCGTGCATTACTTTTGTACTTACGTTTCTGCTACTTGTCAATATGTAAGTTCCTACAAAAATGTATTGGAAGGTTCAAAGAGAAAATACTACACCTTGGCTCTATTTTCACTTTTCGACTAGATTAAAGCAAGTCGGCTAGTTGTCTTACCTACGACAAACTGATATCTCCATAGCTCTCGACTAGAATTTATTCTGCAGCACTAAGTTAACAAGTGGGCACTCGGCTATATAAATTATGAATTGCATTTGCATAAAACACAAAATTCGTGAGCAACATTGTGGACTTTTTTCAGTGAACGGTCAGATTAAAGCACGTGGTCAAGTTGTATCGAACCCTGGTGCTGTAGAACGCTATCATGCACCGCTGGCACAATGTACACCACTTGCAATTCGTTCATTTACGAAGGACCGTCAGGGAAAGCAACTGAAATCCAACTAAAGAATTTATTGGTCCTGATACGAAGCCATTTGCTAATAGTCTGTTGGTGATAAATTTTCGAATCACCGATTATTTATGACATCCCGCTCTCCGTTCATTTTGGAATCCTGGAAATTATTGCGCCATTGCCGCTCAAGAGTCCAACTTACGGAAGCGTTGTCTGCTGAGGGAGTGGAGTGGATTTTTGATTTCGATAGGAATCGGTTCATCGAATTTTTAATAAATCGACAAGCTGAACTGGACTGGCATTGAAAGTAAAAAGACGCAATTGACGTGACTTCTCTAAGACCTGTGCAACTGTACAGGTCTGGACGTCTGTACAGTTTTGGACGTCTGTACAGGTCTGGACGTCTGTACAGGTCTGAACGTCTGTACAGGTCTGGACGTCTGTACAGGTCTGGACGTCTGTACAGGTCTGGACGTCTGTACAGGTCTGGACGTCTGTACAGGTCTGGACGTCTGTACAGGTCTGGACGTCTGTACAGGTCTGGACGTCTGTACAGGTCTGGACGTCTGTACAGGTCTGGACGTCTGTACAGGTCTGGACGTCTGTACAGGTCTGGACGTCTGTACAGGTCTGGACGTCTGTACAGGTCTGACGTCTGTACAGGTCTGGACGCCTGTACAGGTCTGGACGCCAGTGCAGTAAGACAACACACACTAGGGTAGTGCATGTATACCTGCACAATCTTACCTCAATGTATAACTGAACGTATATGGCCGGCAGAAGGCAGGTGTTGCTGATTTTATGAATGAACAAAGGTTATCATGGCAACTTGTTCCGAAGTTTAATGCTTTTCCTTTTGAGAGTCTGTTAAAAACGTGCAAAATTTTTCGATAGGTACATATTTTTTCTAAAATGCCGTTCTCAACCCTGCACCACCTTTCCACGGTATTTCCCCGGTTTCGCAGGACCGCCTTGATGGCATCGTCTCTTATTGTTAGTAAATTTGAGGCCGTACATTAACTGCTTTTATGGATTGGTTCAAGTTATCAAAGATGAAATGATGAATGCGTTTCATCGTGTGGCCCATTGTGAAAGCATTCGCTTTTGGAACGCAATATATAGTATATATGATAGCTTTCAATTAAAAGAAAATGAGAAACTTTTTTTCGTTAAAACAAGGAAACGAGCCAGAAGCAAAATGAGCTGAACAACAATTGTTTTTTGATATATCGATTGATGCAATCGTTTCGGCGATAAATGAATTGCACATTATGCCAGACAGCGAAAAATAAACGTACGCAAAGGTAAATAACTTGCAGCAGTTGCAAATGTGATCAAGTATTTCCCATATTTAATTTTTTCAGTAATTAATGAAAATGTTATTAATTCCAATGATCAATCATCCAAACGGAATACGATGAAAGAGCCAAGTATGGCCGCCTAGAATTACTGAATGTCCGGCAAGGTAACTTTTTCATGAAATACTCGCACAAATTGTATTGGATAAGTTTCTGCAGAAACGGCCCAGCAAACAATATAGCACTATTTGGAAGATAAATCGCTTAGATGACACCATACGATCAATTTCTCGCTTTTTTATACCCTAGACTTATAGTACAGGGTATATTGTTTTTGTCACGACGAAAATATGTAACACCTTAAAGGAGGCTCCGGAGATATAGCATATTTATTTATTTATTCAATAAAACGGACCAAGTAGTCCTTTATAAAATAATTAAAAATACATGTAATTCATATGTTTATGGAAATTATTTACAGAGTAAAAATATGTAAAAATAGTCAATCAAAGTATAATTTATAGTAATTCAAGCAACCCTATTGCGACTAATAAAATCAATTACTAATTCAAAATAGCTTTCTTTATCATGTAGCTATGATCATTGAAAAAGTCAACCTGAGTAGATATTCGATTTCCGATTGTTTTAATTCTCTCAACAGGCGAAAATTTATGGTAGTTTGATCTGCAGATCTGTGTATGAAATATATTGTTCGGTCTTGTATTAATAGAAGGAACTCTAAAAGATATTTCTTGAAGAATATCTGGAGCATCAATGTTGTGATTTAATAGCTTAAAAAGAAACATAGCATCATAAAATTGTCTTCTAGCTTCTAATGAATGTGTATTTAAAATAAATAATATGTTTGCGTAGTTTATGTTATCTCTAGACACATGAGTTTTGTATGCTATATATCTCAAAAATTTGTACTGTATTTTTTCAAGTAGATCAGAGTGTGTAGTATAATAAGGATTCCACAATACGGAGACATATTCCAATTTACTTCTTACCAAAGAGAAGTAAAGTGATTTAAGTGCATGTATATTGGAAAATGATCAGAGTCACCTCCTGATTTGATTTAGCCATGTCCGTCAGCCCGTCTGTCTGTCCGTTCGCACGATAACTTTCGATAGAATGAAGCTAGAGACTTGAAATTTTGTTTGTAGTAAGATCTAGTTGGTGGTATTGAAAATGGGCAACATCCGACCCCTACTTCCCCTACAAATGAAACCCGTTCGCACCATAACTTTCGATAGAATTAAGCTAGAGACTTGAAATTTTGGTCAAATATTTCTAGTAGGAAATGGCTGGTTGGTATAGAAAATAGGCAAGGTCTGATCTAAGGAACCCCTACCTCCTCTAAAAATGTAAATTTAAATAAGCGATAGCTTATGATAAAATAAGGCTAGCGACTTGCAATTTTGGTCAAATATTTGTAGTACGATTCAACTGGCTGATATTGAAAATGAGTAAAATGCGACCAACGAAACCACTACTTCCCCTACAAATGAAACTTCGAATAAGCGATAACTTTCGATAGAATAATGCCAAAGACTTGAAATTTTGTTGAAATATTTGTAGCATGATCTAATTGGTTAGTTGCAATGATGGGTAAGGTCTGACTGAAGGAACCCCTACCTCCCCTACAAATGAAACTTCAAATAAGTGATAACTTTCGATAGAATGAAGCCAGTGACTGGAAATTTTGGTCAAATGTTTGTACTGGGATCTAGTTGGTTGTTATTAATGAGCGAGATTCGACAAAAAGAACCTCTACCTCCCCTGTAAGTGAGGCTTCAAATAGGCAATTACTTTCGATAGAATGAAGCTAGCGACTTGAAAAATTCTACAAATATTTGGGTTAGTTAACTGATTGTGAGAATGGTCAAGATCCTCCTGAATGAGTGCCAACCTCCCCTATAAGCTGGCCATAAACGAAAGTCACTTTAAATGCATATGGTCGTTGCGAATTGGTAGTTTTGGTATCACCACTAGGTCTGTACAAGTCTAGGGTATGTATGTGAAAGACACAAAAGGAATGAATAAGCACACAGTCCTAATTTGATTCGAATGCAGTCAGCTATAAGCTGTTCATTTTGGCAGAAACATAAAAACTGACAGCTGATGGATCATAGCCCATAGCCGTTTCTGAGACAACTTATGATTCACGGACCCGAGTCTGGATTGGAACTGGCACAAGTTTCTGATTTTGGTGTTTTGGCACCGCCACCATTACCTATATAATGAAATGACGTTAAAAAAAACTTGTATTTTTTTTGTAATTGTCTTGAAGTCGATGAGAGTCAGAGCTTATGAATCGTTATAAACTTATGATTTTTTTTTAAGCTGAGTGTTTAATGCAAAAGTTTTTTATTGAAAGTTGCGTGAACTTTCCGAATTCTTTTAAACGCGGGCTACAACTCTCATCGTTATTATATCATATTATGGGGCTCTATAAAAGTGGAGTCTCGGGCCCGGATTTTCTCTCGACGGCCCAGCTCATTGCCAAAACTTCTGCAAGTGTCGCCTACGCCTACGGTAACCATTCTCCCGCGATAAAAAAGCGATATCGTGACGATAAGTTGATCCTCTAAGAGGAAACGCATTCGTATCGCGGAAGATAAAAATTGTTTGCTGGGGAGTACACGATTGGCGAGTCTATTTCTAGTTTTCAATTTAGATTTAGATTCCTTGTCTGGAATGATGTTTGTACAGAATGTCGATGGACTTTTCAGTGTTAATCCAATCAAAGATTTAAGCTAGAAATAATTGACCTAAGGCCAATTTCTTGTTTTTGTATTGTAATTTGTAGTGGTCGAACAGTCTAAAACTCATTTTGCTACAAAAAATATTAATCCATATGTTCTGAAAAGGACGAAGAAAAGAGTGTCAAATGCTGCTTGCATTTTAAACGTGCAGCTCGTCGTTTACATGGCAACTATCGAATTATCTTTACCCGCTTTTGTTAGCTTGAGATCGTTGTTAACAACTTTGGTATGAAGACCTCTGATTCTTGATTCAACGCCTCTGTTTTTGATCCTATCCATTAAAGTGGACATGATCTTCCCCAGTTGCTCACCAAGTAGATTTGAATTTGGAATGTCTTTTCCGTTTCTTAGGATACCTAACTCCGAATGGACCGCCAAAGTATTCTTCATTTGGTCGACTACGTCTAAAGTGGGAGAGAACTTATGTCAGAAAGCTCAATAACTGAAAAATTTATGAAGCTGGAAAAGAAATGGTCACTGTTAATATAATTTGATTTTTCCTCATCTTCGATCCACTTTTTCAGTAGAGTATCTAGTTTTCGTTGGTGAGTGGAGGTTTTTTCTCCGGAAATTTCGGACTATCTCGAAGAGTCGAAGACATCGAACTCAGCTAGGTGAAGCATGCAGACATTTTGTTCCTCCGATGGCATACGCTGTCTATTCTCAGATATCAGTAAGTTCTGAAATTTCTTTTTATGACTCATATGGCTTATGTGGTGCACTCTGTGCATATATTTTGGGGAATAGGGAAACATTGCGCGCTTTCGTTAAGCAATGTTTGGGTTTTCCTTAGCCTTTCTGATCGCTATGCTTGTTTTGTATCGGACAGCTTTCTGTAACCTCATATCTTATAATGATAACATATAGAGCCTGAGTTGTTCGTGAACCCATAAGTCGCGTCAATATCTCTAGCATTCCTGTGCCTTGTTGACGTTTCAATAGCATATCTACTTTTCGCAAGTGCAGTTGCTAGCATGCACCTTCTATCCGCGCCGTCTTTATACCGACAAGCTCGAAGCACAGTGAGAGTTCTAGTAGTACCCACAGGCATTTTTTATCGCAATGATATTCGAACTCCGAGCTGTAGATTAATATGGTAGAGCGGTGACCGAACGACCACGGCCACTGAGCGCGACTGAAGTGGAAATGAGTACATTGATTTCAGAAAATTTAATGAAGACAAGGCTGAATGAGCTTGCTGCGTACCATTCACCTCCCCATCACATGTAAATCGTGGCCTCTAATATTCCAACTTCGGAATCGAAACTGCAGTTTTTTAAAAAAGTCCAAATCAACTCAAGTAAACATTAGAAAAAAATTCATAATAAAGTAAAAACAGTAAATTCTTCTCTTTGGTCAAAAGCAAGTCATTTCGACCATTTTTTTATAGAAAAGAAGAAACTGAAAAAAAAACAGTACTTCTCCTCCTAAACGACGAGGACGTCCAGTCCCCTATCAAAGTTCAGTGCCAGAACCACGTAAATTGGGTCTGTGTCCTTCGATATGTGCTTTTTATAAATTAAAACTGAACTAAGGTTCAGCGGAACAGCGAATTACCTTTGACCGAATATCCCTATTTGTATGATCTGTGGTAATTACTGCAATTCTAAAAATAACCGTATTGACATAGCAACCTAATGCCAGAAATTTATAAATCTGTATATTTGCTAAAAATTGCAATAAATTTGTTAACACATAAAAGCTACCCAGAAAATATTTTCCATTGTAATTAGTATTATTATTAATTAATCTAAAAACTTATAATATTTAAAATTTTACTATATGACAAATGTACAAATTTATTATTATTCTCTCTAAGTTGAGATATTATTTTATAATCATGACGTATCTTCGCCTTGAAATTGTCAGTCACGAGATAGACTGACTGGCCAAGATATAGTGCTTCACATAATTCGAGTACATACATATGTATGTATTATGCATCTGCCAAAACAAACAATTTGTATTTCAATCCTAATGAGAATGGCAAACTGCTTTGTTGCTTCTGCATATGTATAATATTCTTGTTTACTATCAATGTGGAACAAACATTAATATAGTACCATGTTAAGAAATATTTAATCAATTGATATGCAAACAATCCAAACATGAATTTGAATTTTATTCAGAAAGTATTGTTTACCTTACTTGTTTATCTTTGGCATCTTAATTATTATTATTGTGCTTAAAATCCATAGTTTTGTTGTTGAAATCGAGTCTTATTAAAAGTGATACTTGTACTATTACCAACCAATAAGAACTTACAGGATAGTGCCGCAGATACAGATAAAAATCCCAAATACTAGTAAGATCTCACAGAGTATCAAAGGTTTAAAATTATGTGTGAGGGATGTTACGACTTTATTGCAATTTTTTAGTATTCACGACTTTCCGGGCGCCCATCTAATGAATTTATTGGTTATTATAGCCTATTGAAATCAACATTCAAATAAAATTTGTCGGTTTTTTTTTTTGGTTTTTGTGCAAAAAAAGATCATTCAGTCAAATTACTGTTTGCAATTAGCGTGGGTTTTTTTTATAGAAATCGAATTTCTGTGAGTATAAATTTAAAATAGAGTAGTAATAGCCAGTATAATAATCGTAAATATAAAGTTATCTGAACCGATCAAAGTTCCATTTAAAGGCTTACTGAAATTTCTTCATTAATGAACGGTTTTCGAAACAGATTACCCATAATAATTATTAAGGAAAATGTTATTTTCGATCAAGATAGGATTACGATAAATCTTTCCGATCAAAAAACAATCTGTGAGAATTTAAAATATTGGGAGAGAAATTATGTGTGGGACTTCTATTACAAACGGACGCTCATTTTACTGATTTAATAATAAATTGGATGATAATCATTTAAATTTGTTGAAGCCAATTAGCTATAATAAATGCTCATTTGATTTTCATAGGCAATGCATTTGTAGGAATAACAGCAACCCAGACCAGAATAATTCCGTCTGTTCGATTTTGCTGAATATTTCATGCATTTTTTTTTTCAAGAATTCAACAAAAAAACGCGAAAAAAATTTCAGCTTGGGTCCTACCAAAGATTCGATAACCTCGACCATTAGCTTCTTCAAAATTTAATTACTTTTGTTTGAAAAGTAGGCGGGTTTTCTTCCAGTGGCCAAACGGCAACAAAGGTTTGTAAGTAAGCCCCTAGCAGTAGCAATAGGCATTATATTAGGTTAGCTTAGATTAAATGGAGGGCAGTTGGCCCGAATCTGCTTAGCTGCTCGAGTTTTAGTGAGACAATCGTTTCCGTTCCTGGGAATGCGGCGCCGAAGCATTTCAAGCTGCGTGGATGAAGTTCTTCACAATCACAGAGAATGTGCTGGGATGTTTCATCCTCACTCTCACAGACCGACAGCTTGGGTCAGAGACAATCCAATTCTAGATAGAAGACCCCTCAAGGAGCCCGCAAATAATTTTCTCCCGGTTTCTGCGTAATCTTAGCAGCTTAAGGGTACGATTGCGTGAGTGGCCAGCTATAAACAGTTTGTGGTGGGGATCATTGCTCACTTAGTCTTGTTGACTCGTTAGCAATGATATACCCCCCTTTTATCCCTAGAATCGTGTTTCGTCGTTTCGACTTCCGAACGAGCGCAACATCTTTTAAGCGGAGGTGCTAGTCATACAAAAAGCTGCAGAGCTAGTCTCAACAATATGCAGGATGGCTTACATTTACATTCACAGGGTTGAAAGCGCTGCAATCAGACACTATCAGATCAAGAACAGTGCTTAACTGCTACTCGGTTCTCCAGAGATTGGGCATCTTCAGCAAGCTAGAACTCCGACGGATACCTGGCCACAGCGGCTGCCATGGTAACGATATTGCGGATGAACTCGCAAAGCAGGGAGCTGGACTTGATGTCACAATGGCAATAGCAATCCCTATTCCGATACAAACACCAAGAGCAAAAATGGACTCTAGGATGATGCAACTGGGCAACCAAAATTGGAGCAGAACCATCAACTCCAGAATATCGAGAGAACTCTGAAACTCACACAACACTAAGAAAACCGATGTACACTAAGAGTCCTCTAAGGGTAAATGTGCAATGCTAGTTGGCCTACTAATAGGTCACTGCCTAGAAGGAGAGCACACACACAGACTGTGACTGATAACAGAGAGCGGCAGCTGAAATTGAAAGCTGGTAAACACAAAGAAAACTTTAAAGCACCTCTTGTGCGAATGCCTGACACTCGCAAGGACAAGACATATATATCTTGGAGCCTACTTCCCCCGCAACGATAAAGCAATTGCAAACCTTAGTACTCGTATAATGGATCTTCTAAGATTCGCAAGCGCGACGAAAACCTTCGAGGTAAGGACTTGTTGCTACCGACTGCTACCAACACCTAACGATCTCTGTTTTTTCTTTGTGGCATCGCTATGACTTAAGTGGTATATGCGGGGCCGTGAGACCGCCGCCTAATCTAACCTAATCTAATACCATGCATGATTCTGAAATCATGTGCTTATGCGTGACTAAATACAATGATTTTCATAAACAGTTTGGCCCGTGTGAGACCAGGAGTATTGTCCCAGTGCGCAATGGTTACACTTCACAAAAGGATTTCACGGTATTGCTCTAGGCCGACGAGTGAGGTTGCAGAAGCCCTCCTGGCCAACTCATCGGCTGTCTCGTTTCCTGGGATACGGGCGTGTCCGGGGATGGGAACCTTGTTTGCAGAGCCTAGTCTTCGCAAGATTTCACGACCACTAAGCACCAATTTCTAGAAGACAAAGAAATTATTTAGTGCTGTGTTGGCCGTCAGACTACCTGTGAAGATTTCAATATTCCTACCTTGTTATCCGGCTGCTAAGTGTATGTTCGCGCAGGTTTCGATTGCGTGGGAAACAATAAGTGTCTTAACTCGTAGGTCGTTATCATTGCACCATTTTTGAACTATGTTTAACGTCGATTGGAGAATTTTCGTTAGGAGTTTTTCAAATTTTACCCTAATAGTTATAACCAAGTCATCGGCATATCCTTGAGTTGAATATCCCATCTTGGTAACTTTCAAGCCCTCTACTACGATTCACCACAAGAAGGGAGGTAGTAGCCCTCCTTACGGATATCCTCGAGTGATGTTTGTTCTTAAAGTGCAGTCTGCTATGTTTGTAATGACCTTTCTGGGTGATAGCATCCTTTTCACCCATGGTGCTGATCCTGATCCCTTTGCTCTGAAAGTAAACAAAGCAGAGCCGTCGGTAGAGAAAAATGCAGTATCAAAACCACCTTCAATATCCAGAAAGGCACATACCACCATCTCCTATGCTGCCAGGGTAGATATTGGAGAGCGTTTTCAGTCGATTTACCTGACTGGTATGCGGAAGTTTCGTGAGGAGTGCGGATCTCATGTGCTTATCAAGGATTTTCTTCGTAGACTTATGATTATGTATGAACATCTTTATGACAATTGCCCATTTTTTGGGATAACGACTTCTTTAACCGAGCTCCGGGAATCTGGAATATACCCAAGGGTAAAGCTACCTCTAAATACATTCAGAAGATAGGGGATTAGTATGCCCTTCTATTTCAGTAACAGAGCGGGGAATAGTTCAACCGTGATAGTAGATTTATTCGGGTCAAAGGAGTCAGTGACCGATTTCACTTTCCAGTCATAGTGCACTCCCACGTCGTCCGCGTTGCTTATATTTTCCTCTACAGCTACGCAGCCAGAGTATCCAGAAGCAATTCGCCTGTGCTCTCGGCATCCTTTGTGGTACTGCCATCTTGTCTCATTTAGAGTGTTTACTTCATTGGCGCTTTTTTAGCCAGAACACGATGGTATGGGTATTATCGACACTTTCGGAGAATCTAATCCCACTGTGTTCCTTGGTACTGCGGACACCTTTGTTGTAGAGTGTGAGCGAGTTCCGGTGCTCCTCCTACTCAGCAGTACGATTCGCTCCTAGCAATAGGCATGGTGTTAAACCTCATTTTGTTCCAAATGTAGGCGGATCCAGAGCTTTTGAGTAAATACCTTTATTCGACTCGTGTCAAATGTTATCGCACAAATCGAAAGACAGACAAGTGTGTACATATATTGTTAAATCAAGAGGTTACCCTAAAAATATGTATGTAATATAATATAATTCCTACACCATATAGGTTGAAGGCAATCTCTCCTGCTCATTTACGTCTTTAAAGCGATAAACAGCATTTTAGAATAATAACGAATATCATCTGCATATCATCCCTAAACCCACCGCGATTTAGATTGTAGGATTCGTCACGGCTATTTCAATCCTTTCGATGATCTTTCGGGACTATGAAAAGAACAATTTTAGCCATAAAGATGTTACGATAGGAGTGTCTCAACGACTAGTTTTATCTTATCAAATAGCAACATCCGACGCAAAGTGTATAAATCGCCTGAGGCTAGGAAGCGGGTATCCAATGAAGAGGAAAGAATAGCGAAAACGATATGAGTTAAACTCATTTTTCCGGAGACAGAATAAACACTGCTGCTAGCGCTGTATATCATTTTTAAGAGGACAACCAGGCCATAAACACGGCTGATTTATATATAAAAAGGATGCTTTTCTTGGCCGCGAGCAGTGTTGACAGCAGCGCTCATTTAAAGGAGCGTTCAGTTGAATTTACGAGGAACTTACTCAATACTAGCAGCGACTGCAATGCTTGGTAAATACTTTGTGCACTTTATAGGACATATTGTCTAGAAATCATAAACATGTTACTTATTTGTTTCCCTGTAAAGTACATACTCAACGTGGACCTAAAACGATTTTGATTTCTTGGAAAGTAGCTGACAACACCGGACTAGTCTTGGAAAATATTCACAGGCTGTTGGAAGATTTGTGCAAGGAAAATCTCAATATGTTGAATTCCTGCGAATCGTTACAAAACATTACTCGCTTGCAATATTTTTATTTTGTGCTCGATTTTGTTCTTTATCTCTTTCTCGCTCGTCTCTTGACGATATTAAATGCGAACAAATATATGATTTCATATTCCGATTTTATTGTTTATGCGAACATATAAAAATTGATGGCGCCATCCGTTCAATATACAAATGCGAATCTTTTGCACGGCATAGTCGGAACGACAGAAAATCCGATTTGCGAAGATGATGTTGATACCGGGGGAAAATTGTCGTAACAGTTCAAAATATGGCACTAGCAGTGAATTGGAATTTATGTTATTCCTTTGTATTGCCTATAAATTATCTTATCGATTAGATTACAGATATCCACAATTCACGATTTGATAGTTGGGATCAATTTTCCATGAATAGAAGATTTTGCCACTTTAGATAATGATTTTGTCGCGACTTTATGGGCTTAGAGATGTATGGTTCAAAATTATGGTTTTATTCAAGGATCAGCGAGGTGGAATTTATATTCTGTTAAATATTATTGAACTGAATTATTTAATGACCATAGAAAAATGTAGTGTATGTAAGGCGTCGACAGTTACTATTAGTAAGTTTCATTTTTTTTTTAATTTAAATTTTAAATAAAGTAAGTACTCGTACTCGTATACTTTTCGCGAATGAAGTTTTTATCTCGAAAATCTTTCTGAGTTCTCGAAGTGCAATATTAAGAGGTTGAATTCAATTTTCATGGTTATCTCTCTTTTTCCTTAAATGTTTTTCGGGTTCCCATTCCAAGGTTCCTTGGTATCACAATTGGAAATGTTCAAATTTTCAAAGCTTCCGATGTTTTAGAAAAAAATACATCAAAGCAGGTTTTCGTTTAGCAAAACCATGTCCATCCCTCTTGCGATGGCTTGCTTCTCGTTCAAAATTTTCTTGTCCCCCTCTCCTTCTCACATCACTTTTCCACTTACATATGTACGTTGCACTATAGATTCTCTTATGTAAAGTTTCAATCAAAATTGTATGAGCTTTTACAGGGAAATTAAAGAAAAGTTTCAAAGAAATAAAAAAAACTCTATTTCGACGTAAAGGTCTTCGTATACATTCACATGAGAATGGTATCATGGGACTGATTTCGTTCTCGAGAACCATATAGTAATGGGAATCAATTCTCATGAAAATTTTAAGTTCTCATCTCATGCCTTCTCATTCGAATTATTCTCATCATCGTGTAAATATATAGCGTTCGAGTTTTCTCATGATCGTAACCATTCTCATGACTAAAGTTTATTCTCACGAGCTGTTCGTGAGAACAGTCACTCTCACGGACTGTCTTTTATTTTATAAGTAGAGCACACTCGGAACTGATTTTGCAGAAAAAAAAATTAATCAAAAGTGTTCAAAAAGGATTAAAAAAGGAGGTCAAAGTATATCTCATCGACTGTAGGCATGTTGGGTGCTATTGTTAATTATCACTTTCCATTCCTGCCATTTTTTTCCCGATTCGGAGTAGTTACGACGGATTGAGGGGCGAAATAGAAAAAAAAAATTAAATAAAACCTTGCATGGAATTAAACGACTGATATTATGAAACAAAATGGGGAACACAGAATGATAACACTTCTTTTTTAAAACCACGGCCAATCTTGCCGGAAGAAACTATTAGGGGGTTGTTGTTGTTGTAACAGCAACGCCTACTGCCGTTACTCATCTATAGCTCGGAGATCAAATCTCGGCGCGATCAAAAACTGCCTGTGAGTACTAATAGAACTCTCACAGTGCTCCGAGCTTGTCAGTATAAAGACGGCGCGGATAGGAGGGGCATGCTTGCAACTGCACTTCCGAAAAGTAGATAATGCTATTGAAACGTCAACAAGGCATAGAAATGCTGGAGATGTTGACGCGCCTATGCCCCCGGAGGGGTCAAGGCAATTAGAGAGAGATATAATAAATCTGCAAATTTTTCGTGTCTGTACATTCGAAATATTTTTGAAAAAAAAAAGTGATCTGGGTATAGTTGTCAGCAACAAACTACATAAAAATTATTTTTTTTTTGAAATTTTCGTCTGTTTGTCTGTTAGGTCATCACATGGAAATCGCTAATTCAATTGAAATAGATTTTTTTTTTTTAAATAATGCTTAATTTGCACTAACATTCAGTTTTAATATCATTGCAATCGGTTTTAACGATGAAAAGATATCCGAGCTTTAGGGTATTCAAAATATCATTATTATCATCAAAGATCGGTAGCGCAGTGTGTTGAGGCATCAGTCTCATGTTTGACTACCGGCGTTTCGGATTCGAGTCCCGTCCACGACGACGTTCGTGGCCATGGATGTGCAGGAGATGCACGCTGGCAACTGCATTCTCTGAAACCAATTTATGCCAACGAAACGTCAACTGGGCCACATGGAACAGTTGACGCGCTATGCCCCACAAGGGGTTAGAGTAATTGAGTATACATTATTGAAAGTCTACAGTTCCCGGCAGGGAATGGCAATTTCATTCGAATGTGCAAAAAAAAATGTTAAATTCACCTCTCACCTCATTTGCTTTAGCGCAAAACTCCACCGATTTGTGTTTAACGACTCCTGTGAAATAATGAAAAGTATCAGTAACTCCCATTAGAATGAATCTGAAAAGCTAGCATCTTGAAATTTGGGTAAAATATTTAAAGCTCGAACACCAGCCATTGTCACGACTGGATTTGAACCCATGATTAGAAGGAAGAATTCTTCGGACTGTCGACGCCTCAACGCACTAAGATACCGACTCACTGATATAAAGATACGTTTTTAGAAGAAGAATAGAGCTGATATGATATAAATATTTACACCACCCATTGGAGCAGTAACTAATGTTTGGTTTTGGTTATGTATTTTTGGTAACCATATTGTCTTTTACTCCAGGTAAAGGTATTCTTTTTTAAACATCTATCAAGCGGTGTCTCTCGGGAGTATTAATTCACGGAATGGATAGAAAAATGCTTTACACAGGAACTGAGGTTAAAAGGAGCTATTTTTTACTGTAATAGAAAAGTTATCATGTTAAAAATAGATTCTATTGTTATTAGTGCGTAAATAAAATTTGCCAAAATACTATCCGATGCCGAAAATATAGAAATATCTGAAGGTAAAACCCATAAACCCATGGACAAAAAAATGAACAATATCGTCTCGCTGCACTGCAATATTGAATCTTTGTTTGCCGGCTTACTATTATCATAATAAGCCAATTAAGTAGTTATGGGCAAAAGAAAAAGAAAAAAAGATGAAAATAATAAATAAAAACTGAATCGATGCTCTAAATGACCAGTAACATATGTATGCCTTTGTATCATACAGTGTAGGCTGGGCATGTTTATTATAATCGCACGGCAATTATCCCAAATATACACTCTACTCTGATTCTTCACCTTCCATGGGACCATCTAATTGCCATTAAGAAAGAACACAATAAAAACAACCGCGCATTATAATGGACCCCAATCAATTGATGGAGTCTTGTCTAAACTATAACTAACTACTTTACGAAAAAATAGCTGAGTCACACGGAGTCTAAAGTGGCCAACTAAAGTTGGCCACTTTAGGCAGCTCTTTCATAAATGTTATAATTTTCATAATAGCTGAAAAATTCGATAAAAATTAAATTGTGTTCATCTTTTTAGTGACTTTACGTCCTCATGCGCGGACATTATGCCTCCGGGTAACAAAGTGGAATTTATATTAATGTAGAAAGATGAATTGCCAGCTTTTGAATAAATCGATTGGTTCTTTCATAATTGCATAATAACACTCACTTAACTAGTCTCACAAATGTTTAAATGTTTGATTACAAGCAAGAAATTTGCAACCGTGCAGATTCGATTTCAGTTGATTCTATCACTTTGATGCCTCCTGTAATGCAAAGTGCGAATTACCGCGGACGGCGCGTACGGTAAGGTTAGATTGATCACGGGATTAAAGACAGACAGTCGAGTAGCCGATGACAATTTACGCCTCTAATCTAATCGCTCACCAAACTGTCATATTTTGATGCTTTAGCTTTTTTTTAACCAACTTGAGTTTTTTGACAATTGCTAGGGAATGTCAATATCTCGGTGTAGGGTATATAGGTACATAGTGCAGTGTCCTTTGCTTTCACTATTAACTCGATACATTTACACAATTGGCCAGTAGCGAATCGATGGAGATACGCCAGCTGAAACATCGTGAAAAGGGGTTTCAGAGTGCATGTCAGTATCAGGCACTGTTGGAAAAAGCCTAAATCCAAATTTGAATCACCTGAAAAATTGATGCTTATATAAACGCGGTCGTCGTTTAATAAATATTTTATTAAATATATTGCTGGACAGTGATTATTATTCTTTAATAATGATGCTTATACGGTTTTTTGACCTATTTTTTTTTTACATTGTGACAAAAAAGTATCCGGAATAAATTTTTAAAGAAGCCTGCCCGAAAGGATTGTCAATATTCTTTTTGTCGCTAAGTTGGCACAACTGTCCTCTATACTGTCGCGGAGTTTGACAGTCACCTGTCATTTAGTTTGTTTACAGTACTCGATATTGTCAGTTCATCTCAAGTGCGTTCTGCTAATTCTGTTTTATGTCTTCTGTCGACTGAAAGCGGGTGCCTCGAAGTTGTAATTTCAGTTTCGGGAAGAGAAAAAAGTCGGACGGAGCCATGTCAGGTGAATACGGTGGTTGTTCAATGGTATTTGTTGAGTTTTTGGTCAGAAATTCCGTCACAATGATAGCCGTATGTGATGGTGTGTTGTCGTGATGCAAAATCCAAGAGTTTTCTTTCCACAAATCTGCCTTTTTCGACAAATTTGCTCGCTCAATCGCCAAATAATATTCTTTATTAACCGTTTAACCTTCGGGCAAGAATTCTGAGTGCACGACACCAAGGTAATCAAAGAAAACTGTCAACATTAGACTTTTGATCGACTTTGACGTGGTTTTTCCGGTTTCGGCTCAGTTGGAAGGCGCGATGCCGTTTGGTTTGCATGTCAAACTCGTAAACCCATGTCTCATCACCAGTCACAATCCGTTTCATGAATGTGAGGTCGGAATTGCAACGCAAAATTTAAGACAATTGTTTTGTTCGATGATGTCATCCATTGCAAAAATCGCAGAACACACTTGAGATGAACTGAAAATATCGAGTACTGTAAACAAACTAAATGACAGATAACTGTCAAACTCTGTGACAGTATAGAGGACAGTTGTGCCAACTTAGCGACAAAAAGAACATTGACAATTCTGTCGGGCAGGTTTTTTTTTTAAATTTATTCCGGATACTTTTTTGTCACAATGTATTTTTGCTTCTATATCGGCCAACATTAATCGAATAAAAAAAAATTATCTACAACGTTTGGGTACGAAATTTTTTGTTTAGACAAATACATGAAATGTGAAATGGGCTGATGATATTGCCGACGGAAGCACTCGCGGTCCCTATGCACATTCGCGCAAAAACGGCTGCGACTGCTTCTGCCGGCAATGTACTTGGTCCATAATAAGCTCACTTGGTGGTTGTCCACACTAAGCAAATGAGCGCCATTTTCGACTTGACCGAAGACGTCATCCGATAATTTCGAATAACGGAATTATCGGATGATGTCGTCGATCTGGCCAATGAAAAGCGTCCATTTGTCAGGCTGACAACAAAGCGAAGTACGAGAGCGGAACAAAGGAACCGGTCAGGGGATCATTCTGGATCTGACCACGAAGGCGGTTGGTCAGGATTTTTTTCCATATTTCAAGTATCGTGTGGTCGGGTTGTGTCACTTTGCGGAAATTTCCAAGTGAAGTGTTGGCCTTTATATGTACATTTGGTGTTGTGTTCCTGTTTGCATCCTGGAATTTCCCAATTGGATTCATAGAAGGCGCTAGTTGACAGGTGTATGGCTATTTCGCCGGAACGACTGCGCCCATCCATATGGAGTTTCACCTAGACAGGGCGGAACAACCCCGGGGCGCCGAATCATTAGGCCCATCGTCGAGGGAGCAGCAGAGGGTGCTCCGCCACGAGCGTGGGGCACCGTGGTAATTGTTATTTCAAGTTAGGATGTGTCTCCTTTTGCCGTGATATGGCGGGTTAGTGGGGGTAGGAAATGGTCGGGGCCAGTAAAGGCCGAGTGGTCGTCGGATTCTGTCTCGAATCCCGGTTCGTCGCGTTCTAGCCGGGAGTGTGGGTTACGTTTATGTTGTTTGGCATGAACGTATAATTACCCCCGTAGAACATGGCCTTAACGATCATCAAAATGGTCATAGAATATCGTGAAGCATCTGTTTTGTTGGTTTCAACTTCCATTCAATTTCAATAGTGCGGCTGCATGGATAGTTGAAAGAGGAGAAATGTATCGGCAACAAGTTGCGGTACTTTTCTCATCTGTCAAGTATACATGTAATCAGCCTGGAAATTGAATGGAAGTTGAAAGCAGCAAAACAGCTGTTCTGTGCACCCAACAGTAATGTTGAATTTGAGAGCGAACAGCTGTGTCAGACTCGAGTGAGAAAGTGTCCGTTCTATGACCAGCAAGTTTTCCGTGTTTTCCTGGATATAGTGAAACCGTATCACGATTCGTGCGTGACAAAATATCTAATTGCTATTTATAATTCGAGTAAATTGCAAAGATGGCCAGCAGGAAGAAATCACTTCTGAAAGTCATCATTTTGGGGGACAGTAGCGTTGGCAAGACGTCACTTATGAATCAGTATGTGAACAAACGTTTCTCGAATCAATACAAAGCCACGATTGGAGCCGATTTTTTTGACAAAAAAGGTTGTTGTCGACGACCGAGTTGTTACAATGCAGATTTGGGATACAGCCGGTCAAGAGCGTTTCCAATCGCTTGGTGTAGCATTTTATCGTGGTGCCGACTGTTGTGTTCTAGTATTCGATGTAACAGCGCCAAATACTTTCAAAAATTTAGATTCAAGGCGTGATGAATTCTTAATACAAGCCAGTCCCAGAGATCCAGAGCATTTCCCATTTGTTGTACTTGGCAATAAAGTTGATTTAGAAAATCGAGCGGTATCGCAAAAACGAGCACAACAATGGTGTCAACTGAAAAATGATATTCCCTACTTTGAAACGTCAGCCAAAGAGGGTATCAATGTGGAGTATGCGTTCCAAACTATTGCAAAGAATGCATTAGCCCAAGAAGCTGAGGTTGAACTTTACAATGAATGCCCCGATCAAATTCGTCTAAATGCCGATAGAAACAATCGACCTAGAAATTCTGATAATTGTCAATGCTAATAAACTCAATATTTACTACTAACTAAATGATTTAAATTAAAAACAAAACAAAAAAATAATATTTAAATAAAACAAGGAGAGAGAAATCCTAAAGCGGCGGGAGCGAAGCCCCGGACGTGGATCAACTGGACCCGGACAGGACGACAGACTTACGGACTGGACCGGACCTTTTAGTACGTGGCAGGCGACACCAGGACGTGGAATGTGGTTGGATGGCCACACAGACGGACGAGGCCTTCCCCCCCCCCCCCCTGCATGCGGACCAACGCTGGAGGAGACGCACCACCACCTCGACGCTCCAACTACCTGGTTGTCACCGTGTTGGCAAACTGGCTGAGACACGCCCCCTTAGCCAGGCCAAGACCCAGCGGCATGCGACGATGACGGGCTTGACGGACCGTGGACAGAGGACGGTTTCTTTTACTACCTGCGGACCAACACGTATTCCACCTAACGTACTTCCGACGGACCGGACGACTTGACGGACTCATCTACGGGCCGATCGGCTTCGCCTCGTGCTACAGGAATCTTCTCTACCGTGAATGAATTTTTGTGGTGACATCGATTCTCGCACAAATGAATTAAACTAAAACGCGAACGTGTCATCGTTAAATTTCTTGGGAATAGAAAAATATCCCGGCAATTCTTTTTCTCTCTTGCTAAACCCAGACAGACTGAATATTAGGTTTTTTTTTTTTTTTTTTTTTTATGAAGTATCATATTGCGTTATTTTTAATTTGGATGAGACAGAAAGCTTCCTTCTCTTGTCTCTCTACATCGCGACTTGCGTTTATTTAGGGGGTTTCTAATATTTAAAGCGCCCGAAACCCATGGCTGGGAGGGCAAGGACGCGCTGGGGCCCACAACATCTGGGGCTCATCTGTTTACTTAGGGGGTTTCTAATATTTTAAGCGCCCGAAACCCATGGCTGGGAGGGCAAGGACGCGCTGGGGCCCACAACATCTGGGGCCCATCTGTTTACTTAGGGGGTTTCTAATATTTTAAGCGCCCGAAACCCATGGCTGGGAGGGCATGGACGCGCCTGAGCCCACAACATCTGGGGCTCCTATAGAGCCGATTAACACCTTAAGGCTCAACTGGCCTGTAGAAGTGAAGAATCTGTCCTGATCGGACGGTATTCCCGTCTTTATTGTATTTTCGGCCTTGTGCCTGTTGTAGTTTGGCTGATGCAGCCCTGTGTCCCTGCACGGGACTTTGCGTCTTTTGGTTCGATATTTTTGGGAGTTTGACGTTCGTCGTCACGGTTAGGTTTCTCTTTTTTTTGTTTTGGTCTATTTGGTTTTGATCTTGGTAGTTTCTTTTGCGGTTTTCTTTTGTGAGTAACGGGCAGACGTGCGATACCTTTTTTGTTAATGATGGAGGCCGGTGACTGCCGTGCATAGCCCACCCCACTACTCCCGACAGCTGAGCTGGTCTGCCAGCGCACGTCACAGGTGGTCCTCCGGAGAGTGGTTTGTTGACACTTGGTGTCCCATAGGCCTTCACGGCCATACCAACCCTCGTCCTCCGCTACTCCATTATTACAAATGTTACAACGCCGGATTTGAAAAATCCGTTTGTATTGTTATGTTTTTCCGTAGCCGGGTTCGACTGATATTCTTGTGTTTGACAATTCAAAATTAGTCAACGGAATATCCAATATCCCTTCACGATTTAATTTCTCCAAGCTTATACGTTTCGCACGGTACTTTTACTAACAGAACTCAAACACTTTTGTGGACGTCTTGTACACGGATGGCTGCAAAGATGCAATACCTGATGAGTGCTTCTATCCGTACCAAACCACTAAATTAAATAGGAGGAATTTGAGAATAAAAAAGTATTTGTCCCACTGAGGGGCTTGAACCTCAGACGACCGTGTTTCGAGGCAAATTTTTTTTATCTTTGTTCAACGGTAGTCAGACGTGGGGTGCCAAATACAAGGGAAAGATCAAGATCTGAAAAATATTCTGATCCGGAGGGGAACATTTTCAGATCCGAAAATTGACGGTTGTCTGTAAAAATTTTACCGGAGGGGAAAGCATAAGGAGGAGAGTTCGAGAAATGTCAAATCCTGATCCGCTCGCAGCAACCCACCCATTATTTATCACCCGTGACCTTGAGAACATTTCACAATTAGTTCGATGAATAGCCAGTGGTGTTCAACCCGAATGATATTTATGAGGGGGAGAACTAGCCATTAGAATAACGCGGTTCGTTTTATTTATCTTTAATTTCGATTGCGTCGGATTGCAGTCTGTTCTGGTGGCGTTTGTGACCGATCGATTAGGAATTTTCCCTTAATTAAAGGCATAATAGTTTTGAGTTAGCTTATTATGAATCCTTGTGTATCTGTCCCAATCCCTGGCTGACAGCAGGGTACCGGTGGAATAGGTTTATTAAAAAAAAAGAAAATGGACGCAAATACCTGAACTAAAAAAATAGAGATAAGAAAAAAAAATCAGTCCACAGATTTTAGCGTTAATCAAGAGCAATTTATTGTATTTATAAGTATTACAAAATCTGATACATATTTTGCATAAATAACAAGGGTAATACTAACCCGAAGCCAAAAAGTACACATTGTACCAAACGAATTGCAAGAGAAGAAGTAGAATAAAGATTACGAAAATGTGTTTTTACGGCTAGATCACGAAAATTTGTTTCCAGACTTTCCATGGGCCCCCTCCTCCGCTTTTAATGCATTTAGTTTCCCCTATCGCTTTCAGAAGGGGTTGAATAATATGGCGCAGCTCAACCCAAAATTTGGGGAGGAAGCGCGGAGCTTCATCGCCATCGGAAGGGTCCCGTGCTAGTTAGAGGGTCGGCTTGGGGATTCCTCCGCTAGGTTTCTTCTCTTGAATCGACCCTATTAGGGACTTACTCGGTTGTTTCGGCACTCGAGTCGACGCGCGAAAAATTCTTTTTGTAACCAGGGAAGAGGTAGCCGGTAACGCGCTATAACCTCGTCCAAATTACCGATAGCTGAGCTAGCTATCAAACACGCGCCACTCTCACTCTGATTCGCTGTGGAGATTTTGACGCTTAGGCATTCGCCATGGTCTGAACGACCAAGGCCTCGGCATCCGTCCTCATTTGAGCCAAGCTCAAAGTACATTCTCGTAACGAATCGGGCTCCACGTTGAGCACCATTTGTAACGAGAGTCCTTATTTGAGCCAACCTAAAAAAAAAAAACACGTAATCCGGATGGCGCAACGGTTAGCACGTTCGCCTTCAACGCACTGGGCCCCGGTTCGATTCCGGGGATTTATGTGTCGGACTATGAGCCCACTCAGCTGTTAAATGAGTACCCATTATGGGGTAAATAACTCGGTTGAGCGTGTTGCTGATCACATACCTCTGCACAAAAACCGTCACGATCTAGAAAATGAGATGATGCTAACTCATCTCGAGGCCGTGGTTCAAATTGGACTGTTGCGCCAGTTATTTATTATTTATTTATTTAAAAAGAAACACACCTTCGTTACAGTGTGTATGTCCAATACATTATTGCCATCAATTGATCATTGGGCTGCTACGTCTGTCCAAGGTATTATCAAAGAGGAAAAATATAACAGAGTTGGAACTCAGTATAAATTAAGCAAAGGTTGCCCATAGTACTTCACTTGCGTATGTGTTGTGTTCACTAATCGGTACACAATGGATGTGCAAAAAGTGAAAACTAAAGCCCCCCATCTACCTTGCGATCAGTCGACGCCTATCTGGCGATATTGTGATCGTCAGTTCGATCGCAGAGTGTATGCGCCTATCGTTGTCGTTTTGTTGCTACAGTTCCATATAATTTTAGCCGCGAAATATTTTGTGGCGATCCATCGTTAGATTAATCCGACGATGAATAGCGTTGTCGTCTTACGATGAATTGCATTGTCTATGTGGGTCTTATATCCGCGTTCATTGTGCCTAGCGGGGCCTCTAAAATCGGAGTGAACTTCGCATGGCAACGGATAGCAAACCCATTTCGTATTGGATGCATTATCAATGAGATCGCATGCTGTTTGATCCTCTCTGGCAAATGTACATGAACGCTGATAGACTGTGAAAAGATGGCGACCGTGCGCTCTTCAGGTAAGGGGAACCATGCGAAATTGTGGGATGGTCATCAAGAATCTTTGTGGGTGCGGGTGGGTGAATCTTTGTGGGTGTGGCTTGTAGCAAGTGAATGAATAAAAAGTGTGTGATGAAAAATCGGAAACTGAATCTTTATGGTCGCATTTTAGGATGTCCGGAAAGAAAAAAACATGCTATGTGGTCTATGATTTAGTATTATATATGATTTATGGCATCTGAATTATGATGTAGAATGATTTTTTCTAAAGTGGTGGAGGTGCTATTAGCGTGTTTTATAAATTTGTAAAATTTTTCAAATAAATCGTTTTTTCATCACAGACGTTTCATCATGCACCTGACACAAGCCACGCCCCCAAAGATGGAAATGCACGAATGCAATGGCCGAAAATGGTAACTCACACAAATGAAATTGAGGAACCATGTCACGCATACAATAGCAACTGAGGAAGCTTGGGCGTTTTAATCAACAGACACAGTTGATTTGATGTGTTGCTGTCCTTATCACTCTAAATGTCGGTTTACTTTAAATTGTAGCCGTTGCTTCTAGAGTGGTGAGGCTTATTTGTGTGCGTGGGATTATTTGCATCCTGCTTTAAAAATAAATCTGTTCTGAGTTCCTGCTCTTAGTATACCTGCTCTGTGCTAGAGGGGAATTTTAGCTTCAAATGCAGCCTGAACCCTGCCCCAAAAACCAAAAATACCATTCCGGACGAAAACCTGCGAAAACCCCCGAAAATTTCATGGCAAAGTGACCCCTCGACTGCCAAATATAAAAGTGCCTGTAACTTCGTTATTTGACCAGCTAGAGGGGTCAAATTTGCACTTTTCCAAAAGGCTCCATTTCCCAAACCACGGAGGCTAGAGACTTGAATTTTAGCTTCAAATGCAGCCTGAACAAAAAATACCATTCCGGACAAAAACCTGCGAAAAACCCCGAAAATTTCATGGCAAAGTGACCCCTCGACTGCCAAATATAAAAGTGCCTGTAACTTCGTTATTTGAGCAGCTAGAGGGGTCAAACTTGCACTTTTTCAAAAGGCTCCATCTCCAAAACCACGGAGGCTAGAGACTTGAATTTTAGCTTCAAATGCAGCCTGAACTCTGCCCCAAAAACCAAAAATACCATTCCGGACGAAAACCTGCGAAAACCCCGAAAATTTCATGACAAAGTGACCCCTCGACTACCAAATATAAAAGTACCTGTCACTTCGTTATTTGAGCAGCTAGAGGGGTCAAACTTGCACTTTTTCAAAAGGCTCCATCTCCAAAACCACGGAAGCTAGAGACTTGAATTTTAGCTTCAAATGCAGCCTGAACCAAAAATACCATTCCGGACGAAAACCTGCGAAAAACCCCGAAAATTTCATGGTGAAGTGACCCCTCGACTGCCAAATATAAAAGTGCCTGTAACTTCGTTATTTGAGCAGCTAGAGGGGTCAAACTTGCACTTTTTCAAAAGGCTCCATCTCCAAAACCACGGAGGGTAGAGACTTGAATTTTAGCTTCAAATGCAGCCTGAACCCTGCCCCAAAAACCAAAAATACCATTCCGGACGGAAACCTGCGAAAAACCCCGAAAATTTCATGGCAAAGTGACTCCTCGACTGCCAAATATAAAAGTGCCTGTAACTTCGTTATTTGAGCAGCTAGAGGGGTCAAACTTGCACTTTTTCAAAAGGCTCCATCTCCAAAACAACGGAGGCTAGAGACTTGAATGTTAGCTTCAAATGCAGCCTGAACCCTGCCCCAAAAACCAAAAATACCATTCCGGACGAAAGCCTGCGAAAAATCCTGAAAATTTCAAGGCAAAGTGACCCCTCGACTGCCAAATATAAAAGTGCCTGTAACTTCGTTATTTGAGCAGCTAGAGGGGTCAAACTTGCACTTATTCAAAAGGCTCCATCTCCAAAACCACGGAGGCTAGAGACTTGAATTTTAGCTTCAAATGCAGCCTAAACCCTGCCCCAAAAACCAAAAACACCATTCCGGACGAAAACCTGCGAAAAACCCCGAAAATTTCATGGCAAAGTGACCCCTCGACTGCCAAATATAAAAGTGCCTGTAACTTCGTTATTTGAGCAGCTAGAGGGGTCAAACTTGCACTTTTTCAAAAGGCTCCATCTCCAAAACCACGGAGGCTAGAGACTTGAATTTTAGCTTCAAATGCAGCCTGAACCCTGCCCCAAAAACCAAAAATACCATTTCGGACAAAAACCTGCGAAAAACCCCGAAAATTTCATGGCAAAGTGACCCCTCGACTGCCAAATATAAAAGTGCCTGTAACTTCGTTATTTGAGCAGCTAGAGGGGTCAAACTTGCACTTTTTCAAAAGGCTCTATCTCCAAAACCACGGAGGCTAGAGACTTGAATTTTAGCTTCAAATGCAGCCTTAACTCTGCCCTAAAAGCCAAAAATACCATTCCGGACGAAAACCTGCAAAAAACCCCGAAAATTTCATGGCAAAGTGACCCCTCGACTGCCAAATATAAAAGTGCCTGTAACTTCGTTATTTGAGCAGCTAGAGGGGTCAAATTTGCACTTTTCCAAAAGGCTCCATTTCCCAAACCACGGAGGCTAGAGACTTGAATTTTAGCTTCAAATGCAGCCTGAACAAAAAATACCATTCCGGACAAAAACCTGCGAAAATCCCCGAAAATTTCATGGCAAAGTGAACCCTCGACTGCCAAATATAAAAGTGCCTGTAACTTCGTTATTTGAGCAGCTGGAGGGGTCAAACTTGCACTTTTTCAAAAGGCTCCATCTCCAAAACCACGGAGACTTGAATTTTAGCTTCA
The DNA here is from genome assembly GCA_964017055.1 of Chloromyia formosa. Classification (NCBI taxonomy): domain Eukaryota; kingdom Metazoa; phylum Arthropoda; class Insecta; order Diptera; family Stratiomyidae; genus Chloromyia; species Chloromyia formosa. Next base: position 24,841,837 of record OZ024815.1, on the reverse strand, counting down.
AATGCAGCCTGAACCCCGCCCCAAAAGCCAAAAACACCATTCCGGACGAAAACCTGCGAAAAACCCCGAAAATTTCATGGCAAAGTGACCCCTCGACTGCCAAATATAAAAGTGCCTGTAACTTCGTTATTTGAGCAGCTAGAGGAGTCAAACTTGCAGTTTTTCAAAAGGCTCCTTCTCCAAAACCCCGAAGGCTAGAAACTTGAATTTTAGCTTCAAATGCAGCCTGAACCCTGCCCCAAAAACCAAAAATACCATTCCGGACGAAAACCTGCGAAAAACCCCGAAAATTTCATGGCAAAGTGACCCCTCGACTGCCAAATATAAAAGTGCCTGTAACTTCGTTATTTGAGCAGCTAGAGGGGTCAAACTTGCACTTTTTCAAAAGGCTCCATCTCCAAAACCACGGAGACTTGAATTTTAGCTTCAAATGCAGCCTGAACCCTGCCCCAAAAGCCAAAAACACCATTCCGGACGAAAACCTGCGAAAAACCCCGAAAATTTCATGGCAAAGTGAACCCTCGACTGCCAAATATAAAAGTGCCTGTAACTTCGTTATTTGAGCAGCTAGAGGAGTCAAACTTGCAGTTTTTCAAAAGGCTCCTTCTCCAAAACCCCGAAGGCTAGAAACTTGAATTTTAGCTTCAAATGCAGCCTGAACCCTGCCCCAAAAACCAAAAACACCATTCCGGACGAAAACCTGCGAAAAACCCCGAAAATTTCATGGCAAAGTGACCCCTCGACTGCCAAATATAAAAGTGCCTGTAACTTCGTTATTTGAGCAGCTAGAGGGGTCAAACTTGCACTTTTTCAAAAGGCTCCATCTCCAAAACCACGGAGGCTAGAGACTTGAATTTTAGCTTCAAATGCAGCCTGAACCCTGCCCCAAAAACCAAAAACACCATTCCGGACGAAAATCTGCAAAAAACCCCGAAAATTTCACGGCAAAGTGACCCCTCGACTGCCAAATATAAAAGTGCCTGTAACTTCGTTATTTGAGCAGCTAGAGGGGTCAAACTTGCACTTTTTCAAAAGGCTCCATCTCCAAAACCACGGAGGCTAGAGACTTGAATTTTAGCTTCAAATGCAGCCTGAACCCTGCCCCAAAAACCAAAAACACCATTCCGGACGAAAATCTGCAAAAAACCCCGAAAATTTCACGGCAAAGTGACCCCTCGACTGCCAAATATAAAAGTGCCTGTAACTTCGTTATTTGAGCAGCTAGAGGGGTCAAACTTGCACTTTTTCAAAAGGCTCCATCTCCAAAACCACGGAGGCTAGAGACTTGAATTTTAGCTTCAAATGCAGCCTGAACCCTGCCCCAAAAACCAAAAACACCATTCCGGACGAAAATCTGCAAAAAACCCCGAAAATTTCATGGCAAAGTGACCCCTCGACTGCCAAATATAAAAGTGCCTGTAACTTCGTTATTTGAGCAGCTAGAGGGGTCAAACTTGCACTTTTTCAAAAGGCTCCATCTCCAAAACCACGGAGGCTAGAGACTTGAATTTTAGCTTCAAATGCAGCCTGAACCCTGCCCCAAAAACCAAAAACACCATTCCGGACGACAACCTGCGAAAAACCCCGAAAATTTCATGGCGAAGTGACCCCTCGACTGCCAAATATAAAAGTGCCTGTAACTTCGTTATTTGAGCAGCTAGAGGGGTCAAACTTGCACTTTTTCAAAAGGCTCCATCTCCAAAACCACGGAGGCTAGAGACTAGAATTTTAGCTTCAAATGCAGCCTGAACCCTGCCCCAAAAACCAAAAACACCATTCCGGACGAAAATCTGCAAAAAACCCCGAAAATTTCATGGCAAAGTGACCCCTCGACTGCCAAATATAAAAGTGCCTGTAACTTCGTTATTTGAGCAGCTAGAGGGGTCAAACTTGCACTTTTTTAAAAGGCTCCATCTCCAAAACCACGGAGGCTAGAGACTTGAATTTTAGCTTCAAATGAAGCCTGAACCCTGCCCCAAAAACCAAAAACACCATTCCGGACGAAAACCTGCGAAAAACCCCGAAAATTTCATGGCAAAGTGACCCCTCGACTGCCAAATATAAAAGTGCCTGTAACTTCGTTATTTGAGCAGCTAGAGGGGTCAAACTTGCACTTTTTCAAAAGGCTCCATCTCCAAAACCACGGAGGCTAGAGACTTGAATGTTAGCTTCAAATGCGGCCTGAACCCTGCCCCAAAAACCAAAAATACCATTCCGGACGAAAACCTGCGAAAAACCCCGAAAATTTCATGGCAAAGTGACCCCTCGACTGCCAAATATAAAAGTGCCTGTAACTTCGTTATTTGAGCAGCTAGAGGGGTCAAACTTGCACTTTTTCAAAAGGCTCCATCTCCAAAACCACGGAGGCTAGAGACTTGAATTTTAGCTTCAAATGCAGCCTGAACCCTGCCCCAAAAACCAAAAACACCATTCCGGACGAAAACCTGCGAAAAACCCCGAAAATTTCATGGCAAAGTGACCCCTCGACTGCCAAATATAAAAGTGCCTGTAACTTCGTTATTTGAGCAGCTAGAGGAGTCAAACTTGCACTTTTTCAAAAGGCTCCATCTCCAAAACCACGGAGGCTAGAGACTTGAATTTTAGCTTCAAATGCACCCTGAACCCTGCCCCAAAAACCAAAAATACCATTCCGGACGAAAACCTGCGAAAAACCCCGAAAATTTCATGGCAAAGTGACCCCTCGACTGCCAAATATAAAAGTGCCTGTAACTTCGTTATTTGAGCAGCTAGAGGGGTCAAACTCGCACTTTTTCAAAAGGCTCCATCTCCAAAACCACGGAGGCTAGAAACTTGAATTTTAGCTTCAAATGCAGCCTGAACCCTGCCCCAAAAACCAAAAACACCATTCCGGACGAAAACCTGCGAAAAACCCCGAAAATTTCATGGCAAAGTTACCCCTCGACTGCCAAATATAAAAGTGCCTGTAACTTCGTTATTTGAGCAGCTAGAGGGGTCAAACTTGCACTTTTTCAAAAGGCTCCATCTCCAAAACCGCGGTGGCTAGAGACTTGAATTTTAGCTTCAAATGCAGCCTGAACCCTGCCCCAAAAACCAAAAACACCATTCCGGACGAAAACCTGCGAAAAACCCCGAAAATTTCATGGCAAAGTGACCCCTCGACTGCCAAATATAAAAGTGCCTGTAACTTCGTTATTTGAGCAGCTAGAGGGGTCAAACTTGCACTTTTTCAAAAGGCTCCATCTCCAAAACCACGGAGGCTAGAGATTTGAATTTTAGCTTCAAATGCAGCCTGAACCCTGCCCCAAAAACCAAAAACACCATTCCGGACGAAAACCTGCGAAAAACCCCGAAAATTTCATGGCAAAGTGACCCCTCGACTGCCAAATATAAAAGTGCCTGTAACTTCGTTATTTGAGCAGCTAGAGGGGTCAAACTTGCACTTTTTCAAAAGGCTCCATCTCCAAAACCACGGAGGCTAGAGACTTGAATTTTAGCTTCAAATGCAGCCTGAACCCTGCCCCAAAAACCAAAAACACCATTCCGGACGAAAACCTGCGAAAAACCCCGAAAATTTCATGGCAAAGTTACCCCTCGACTGCCAAATATAAAAGTGCCTGTAACTTCGTTATTTGAGCAGCTAGAGGGGTCAAACTTGCACTTTTTCAAAAGGCTCCATCTCCAAAACCACGGAGGCTAGAGACTTGAATGTTAGCTTCAAATGCGGCCTGAACCCTGCCCCAAAAACAAAAAACACCATTCCGGACGAAAACCTGCGAAAAACCCCGAAAATTTCATGGCAAAGTGACCCCTCGACTGCCAAATATAAAAGTGCCTGTAACTTCGTTATTTGAGCAGCTAGAGGGGTCAAACTTGCACTTTTTCAAAAGGCTCCATCTCCAAAACCACGGAGGCTAGAGACTTGAATTTTAGCTTCAAATGCAGCCTGAACCCTGCCCCAAAAACCAAAAACACCATTCCGGACGAAAACCTGCGAAAAACCCCGAAAATTTCATGGCAAAGTGACCCCTCGACTGCCAAATATAAAAGTGCCTGTAACTTCGTTATTTGAGCAGCTAGAGGGGTCAAACTTGCACTTTTTCAAAAGGCTCCATCTCCAAAACCACGGAGGCTAGAGACTAGAATTTTAGCTTCAAATGCAGCCTGAACCCTGCCCCAAAAACCAAAAACACCATTCCGGACGAAAACCTGCGAAAAACCCCGAAAATTTCATGGCAAAGTGACCCCTCGACTGCCAAATATAAAAGTGCCTGTAACTTCGTTATTTGAGCAGCTAGAGGGGTCAAACTTGCACTTTTTCAAAAGGCTCCATCTCCAAAACCACGGAGGCTAGAGACTTGAATGTTAGCTTCAAATGCGGCCTGAACCCTGCCCCAAAAACCAAAAACACCATTCCGGACGAAAACCTGCGAAAAACCCCGAAAATTTCATGGCAAAGTGACCCCTCGACTGCCAAATATAAAAGTGCCTGTAACTTCGTTATTTGAGCAGCTAGAGGGGTCAAACTTGCACTTTTTCAAAAGGCACCATCTCCAAAACCACGGAGGCTAGAGACTTGAATTTTAGCTTCAAATGCAGCCTGAACCCTGCCCCAAAAACCAAAAACACCATTCCGGACGAAAACCTGCGAAAAACCCCGAAAATTTCATGGCAAAGTGACCCCTCGACTGCCAAATATAAAAGTGCCTGTAACTTCGTTATTTGAGCAGCTAGAGGGGTCAAACTTGCACTTTTTCAAAAGGCTCCATCTCCAAAACCACGGAGGCTAGAGACTTGAATGTTAGCTTCAAATGCGGCCTGAACCCTGCCCCAAAAACCAAAAACACCATTCCGGACGAAAACCTGCGAAAAACCCCGAAAATTTCATGGCAAAGTGACCCCTCGACTGCCAAATATAAAAGTGCCTGTAACTTCGTTATTTGAGCAGCTAGAGGGGTCAAACTTGCACTTTTTCAAAAGGCTCCATCTCCAAAACCACGGAGGCTAGAGACTTGAATGTTAGCTTCAAATGCGGCCTGAACCCTGCCCCAAAAACCAAAAACACCATTCCGGACGAAAACCTGCGAAAAACCCCGAAAATTTCATGGCAAAGTGACCCCTCGACTGCCAAATATAAAAGTGCCTGTAACTTCGTTATTTGAGCAGCTAGAGGGGTCAAACTTGCACTTTTTCAAAAGGCTCCATCTCCAAAACCACGGAGGCTAGAGACTTGAATTTTAGCTTCAAATGCAGCCTGAACCCTGCCCCAAAAACCAAAAACACCATTCCGGACGAAAACCTGCGAAAAACCCCGAAAATTTCATGGCAAAGTTACCCCTCGACTGCCAAATATAAAAGTGCCTGTAACTTCGTTATTTGAGCAGCTAGAGGGGTCAAACTTGCACTTTTTCAAAAGGCTCCATCTCCAAAACCACGGAGGCTAGAGACTTGAATGTTAGCTTCAAATGCGGCCTGAACCCTGCCCCAAAAACAAAAAACACCATTCCGGACGAAAACCTGCGAAAAACCCCGAAAATTTCATGGCAAAGTGACCCCTCGACTGCCAAATATAAAAGTGCCTGTAACTTCGTTATTTGAGCAGCTAGAGGGGTCAAACTTGCACTTTTTCAAAAGGCTCCATCTCCAAAACCACGGAGGCTAGAGACTTGAATTTTAGCTTCAAATGCAGCCTGAACCCTGCCCCAAAAACCAAAAACACCATTCCGGACGAAAACCTGCGAAAAACCCCGAAAATTTCATGGCAAAGTGACCCCTCGACTGCCAAATATAAAAGTGCCTGTAACTTCGTTATTTGAGCAGCTAGAGGGGTCAAACTTGCACTTTTTCAAAAGGCTCCATCTCCAAAACCACGGAGGCTAGAGACTAGAATTTTAGCTTCAAATGCAGCCTGAACCCTGCCCCAAAAACCAAAAACACCATTCCGGACGAAAACCTGCGAAAAACCCCGAAAATTTCATGGCAAAGTGACCCCTCGACTGCCAAATATAAAAGTGCCTGTAACTTCGTTATTTGAGCAGCTAGAGGGGTCAAACTTGCACTTTTTCAAAAGGCTCCATCTCCAAAACCACGGAGGCTAGAGACTTGAATGTTAGCTTCAAATGCGGCCTGAACCCTGCCCCAAAAACCAAAAACACCATTCCGGACGAAAACCTGCGAAAAACCCCGAAAATTTCATGGCAAAGTGACCCCTCGACTGCCAAATATAAAAGTGCCTGTAACTTCGTTATTTGAGCAGCTAGAGGGGTCAAACTTGCACTTTTTCAAAAGGCTCCATCTCCAAAACCACGGAGGCTAGAGACTTGAATTTTAGCTTCAAATGCAGCCTGAACCCTGCCCCAAAAACCAAAAACACCATTCCGGACGAAAACCTGCGAAAAACCCCGAAAATTTCATGGCAAAGTGACCCCTCGACTGCCAAATATAAAAGTGCCTGTAACTTCGTTATTTGAGCAGCTAGAGGGGTCAAACTTGCACTTTTTCAAAAGGCTCCATCTCCAAAACCACGGAGGCTAGAGACTTGAATGTTAGCTTCAAATGCGGCCTGAACCCTGCCCCAAAAACCAAAAACACCATTCCGGACGAAAACCTGCGAAAAACCCCGAAAATTTCATGGCAAAGTGACCCCTCGACTGCCAAATATAAAAGTGCCTGTAACTTCGTTATTTGAGCAGCTAGAGGGGTCAAACTTGCACTTTTTCAAAAGGCTCCATCTCCAAAACCACGGAGGCTAGAGACTTGAATGTTAGCTTCAAATGCGGCCTGAACCCTGCCCCAAAAACCAAAAACACCATTCCGGACGAAAACCTGCGAAAAACCCCGAAAATTTCATGGCAAAGTGACCCCTCGACTGCCAAATATAAAAGTGCCTGTAACTTCGTTATTTGAGCAGCTAGAGGGGTCAAACTTGCACTTTTTCAAAAGGCTCCATCTCCAAAACCACGGAGGCTAGAGATTTGAATTTTAGCTTCAAATGCAGCCTGAACCCTGCCCCAAAAACCAAAAACACCATTCCGGACGAAAACCTGCGAAAAACCCCGAAAATTTCATGGCAAAGTGACCCCTCGACTGCCAAATATAAAAGTGCCTGTAACTTCGTTATTTGAGCAGCTAGAGGGGTCAAACTTGCACTTTTTCAAAAGGCTCCATCTCCAAAACCACGGAGGCTAGAGACTTGAATGTTAGCTTCAAATGCGGCCTGAACCCTGCCCCAAAAACAAAAAACACCATTCCGGACGAAAACCTGCGAAAAACCCCGAAAATTTCATGGCAAAGTGACCCCTCGACTGCCAAATATAAAAGTGCCTGTAACTTCGTTATTTGAGCAGCTAGAGGGGTCAAACTTGCACTTTTTCAAAAGGCTCCATCTCCAAAACCACGGAGGCTAGAGACTTGAATTTTAGCTTCAAATGCAGCCTGAACCCTGCCCCAAAAACCAAAAACACCATTCCGGACGAAAACCTGCGAAAAACCCCGAAAATTTCATGGCAAAGTGACCCCTCGACTGCCAAATATAAAAGTGCCTGTAACTTCGTTATTTGAGCAGCTAGAGGGGTCAAACTTGCACTTTTTCAAAAGGCTCCATCTCCAAAACCACGGAGGCTAGAGACTAGAATTTTAGCTTCAAATGCAGCCTGAACCCTGCCCCAAAAACCAAAAACACCATTCCGGACGAAAACCTGCGAAAAACCCCGAAAATTTCATGGCAAAGTGACCCCTCGACTGCCAAATATAAAAGTGCCTGTAACTTCGTTATTTGAGCAGCTAGAGGGGTCAAACTTGCACTTTTTCAAAAGGCTCCATCTCCAAAACCACGGAGGCTAGAGACTTGAATGTTAGCTTCAAATGCGGCCTGAACCCTGCCCCAAAAACCAAAAACACCATTCCGGACGAAAACCTGCGAAAAACCCCGAAAATTTCATGGCAAAGTGACCCCTCGACTGCCAAATATAAAAGTGCCTGTAACTTCGTTATTTGAGCAGCTAGAGGGGTCAAACTTGCACTTTTTCAAAAGGCTCCATCTCCAAAACCGCGGTGGCTAGAGACTTGAATTTTAGCTTCAAATGCAGCCTGAACCCTGCCCCAAAAACCAAAAACACCATTCCGGACGAAAACCTGCGAAAAACCCCGAAAATTTCATGGCAAAGTGACCCCTCGACTGCCAAATATAAAAGTGCCTGTAACTTCGTTATTTGAGCAGCTAGAGGGGTCAAACTTGCACTTTTTCAAAAGGCTCCATCTCCAAAACCACGGAGGCTAGAGATTTGAATTTTAGCTTCAAATGCAGCCTGAACCCTGCCCCAAAAACCAAAAACACCATTCCGGACGAAAACCTGCGAAAAACCCCGAAAATTTCATGGCAAAGTGACCCCTCGACTGCCAAATATAAAAGTGCCTGTAACTTCGTTATTTGAGCAGCTAGAGGGGTCAAACTTGCACTTTTTCAAAAGGCTCCATCTCCAAAACCACGGAGGCTAGAGACTTGAATGTTAGCTTCAAATGCGGCCTGAACCCTGCCCCAAAAACAAAAAACACCATTCCGGACGAAAACCTGCGAAAAACCCCGAAAATTTCATGGCAAAGTGACCCCTCGACTGCCAAATATAAAAGTGCCTGTAACTTCGTTATTTGAGCAGCTAGAGGGGTCAAACTTGCACTTTTTCAAAAGGCTCCATCTCCAAAACCACGGAGGCTAGAGACTTGAATTTTAGCTTCAAATGCAGCCTGAACCCTGCCCCAAAAACCAAAAACACCATTCCGGACGAAAACCTGCGAAAAACCCCGAAAATTTCATGGCAAAGTGACCCCTCGACTGCCAAATATAAAAGTGCCTGTAACTTCGTTATTTGAGCAGCTAGAGGGGTCAAACTTGCACTTTTTCAAAAGGCTCCATCTCCAAAACCACGGAGGCTAGAGACTAGAATTTTAGCTTCAAATGCAGCCTGAACCCTGCCCCAAAAACCAAAAACACCATTCCGGACGAAAACCTGCGAAAAACCCCGAAAATTTCATGGCAAAGTGACCCCTCGACTGCCAAATATAAAAGTGCCTGTAACTTCGTTATTTGAGCAGCTAGAGGGGTCAAACTTGCACTTTTTCAAAAGGCTCCATCTCCAAAACCACGGAGGCTAGAGACTTGAATGTTAGCTTCAAATGCGGCCTGAACCCTGCCCCAAAAACCAAAAACACCATTCCGGACGAAAACCTGCGAAAAACCCCGAAAATTTCATGGCAAAGTGACCCCTCGACTGCCAAATATAAAAGTGCCTGTAACTTCGTTATTTGAGCAGCTAGAGGGGTCAAACTTGCACTTTTTCAAAAGGCTCCATCTCCAAAACCGCGGTGGCTAGAGACTTGAATTTTAGCTTCAAATGCAGCCTGAACCCTGCCCCAAAAACCAAAAACACCATTCCGGACGAAAACCTGCGAAAAACCCCGAAAATTTCATGGCAAAGTGACCCCTCGACTGCCAAATATAAAAGTGCCTGTAACTTCGTTATTTGAGCAGCTAGAGGGGTCAAACTTGCACTTTTTCAAAAGGCTCCATCTCCAAAACCACGGAGGCTAGAGACTTGAATGTTAGCTTCAAATGCGGCCTGAACCCTGCCCCAAAAACCAAAAACACCATTCCGGACGAAAACCTGCGAAAAACCCCGAAAATTTCATGGCAAAGTGACCCCTCGACTGCCAAATATAAAAGTGCCTGTAACTTCGTTATTTGAGCAGCTAGAGGGGTCAAACTTGCACTTTTTCAAAAGGCTCCATCTCCAAAACCACGGAGGCTAGAGATTTGAATTTTAGCTTCAAATGCAGCCTGAACCCTGCCCCAAAAACCAAAAACACCATTCCGGACGAAAACCTGCGAAAAACCCCGAAAATTTCATGGCAAAGTGACCCCTCGACTGCCAAATATAAAAGTGCCTGTAACTTCGTTATTTGAGCAGCTAGAGGGGTCAAACTTGCACTTTTTCAAAAGGCTCCATCTCCAAAACCACGGAGGCTAGAGACTTGAATGTTAGCTTCAAATGCGGCCTGAACCCTGCCCCAAAAACCAAAAACACCATTCCGGACGAAAACCTGCGAAAAACCCCGAAAATTTCATGGCAAAGTGACCCCTCGACTGCCAAATATAAAAGTGCCTGTAACTTCGTTATTTGAGCAGCTAGAGGGGTCAAACTTGCACTTTTTCAAAAGGCTCCATCTCCAAAACCACGGAGGCTAGAGACTTGAATTTTAGCTTCAAATGCAGCCTGAACCCTGCCCCAAAAACCGAAAACACCATTCCAGACGAAAACCTGCGAAAAACCCCGAAAATTTCATGGCAAAGTGACCCCTCGACTGCCAAATATAAAAATGCCTGTAACTTCGTTATTTGAGCAGCTAGAGGGGTCAAACTTGCACTCTTTCAAAAGGCTCCATCTCCAAAACCACGGAGGCTAGAGACTTGAATTTTAGCTTCAAATGCAGCCTGAACCCTGCCCCAAAAACCGAAAACACCATTCCGGACGAAAACCTGCGAAAAACCCCGAAAATTTCATGGCAAAGTGACCCCTCGACTGCCAAATATAAAAGTGCCTGTAACTTCGTTATTTGAGCAGCTAGAGGGGTCAAACTTGCACTTTTTCAAAAGGCTCCATCTCCAAAACCACGGAGGCTAGAGACTTGAATTTTAGCTTCAAATGCAGCCTGAACCCTGCCCCAAAAACCGAAAACACCATTCCGGACGAAAACCTGCGAAAAACCCCGAAAATTTCATGGCAAAGTGACCCCTCGACTGCCAAATATAAAAGTGCCTGTAACTTCGTTATTTGAGCAGCTAGAGGGGTCAAACTTGCACTTTTTCAAAAGGCTCCATCTCCAAAACCACGGAGGCTAGAGACTTGAATTTTAGCTTCAAATGCAGCCTGAACCCTGCCCCAAAAACCGAAAACACCATTCCGGACGAAAACCTGCGAAAAACCCCGAAAATTTCATGGCAAAGTGACCCCTCGACTGCCAAATATAAAAGTGCCTGTAACTTCGTTATTTGAGCAGCTAGAGGGGTCAAACTTGCACTTTTTCAAAAGGCTCCATCTCCAAAACCACGGAGGCTAGAGACTAGAATTTTAGCTTCAAATGCAGCCTGAACCCTGCCCCAAAAACCGAAAACACCATTCCGGACGAAAACCTGCGAAAAACCCCGAAAATTTCATGGCAAAGTGACCCCTCGACTGCCAAATATAAAAGTGCCTGTAACTTCGTTATTTGAGCAGCTAGAGGGGTCAAACTTGCACTTTTTCAAAAGGCTCCATCTCCAAAACCGCGGTGGCTAGAGACTTGAATTTTAGCTTCAAATGCAGCCTGAACCCTGCCCCAAAAACCAAAAACACCATTCCGGACGAAAACCTGCGAAAAACCCCGAAAATTTCATGGCAAAGTGACCCCTCGACTGCCAAATATAAAAGTGCCTGTAACTTCGTTATTTGAGCAGCTAGAGGGGTCAAACTTGCACTTTTTTAAAAGGCTCCATCTCCAAAACCACGGAGGCTAGTGACTTGAATTTTAGCTTCAAATGCAGCCTGAACCCTGCCCCAAAAACCAAAAACACCATTCCGGACGAAAACCTGCGAAAAACCCCGAAAATTTCATGGCAAAGTGACCCCTCGACTGCCAAATATAAAAGTGCCTGTAACTTCGTTATTTGAGCAGCTAGAGGGGTCAAACATGCACTTTTTCAAAAGGCTCCATCTCCAAAACCACGGAGGCTAGAGACTTGAATTTTAGCTTCAAATGCAGCCTGAACCCTGCCCCAAAAACCAAAAACACCATTCCGGACGAAAACCTGCGAAAAACCCCGAAAATTTCATGGCAAAGTGACCCCTCGACTGCCAAATATAAAAGTGCCTGTAACTTCGTTATTTGAGCAGCTAGAGGGGTCAAACTTGCACTTTTTCAAAAGGCTCCATCTCCAAAACCACGGAGGCTAGAGACTTGAATTTTAGCTTCAAATGCAGCCTGAACACTGCTTCAAAAACCAAAAACACCATTCCGGACGAAAACCTGCGAAACACCCCGAAAATTTCATGGCAAAGTGACCCCTCGACTGCCAAATATAAAAGTGCCTGTAACTTCGTTATTTGAGCAGCTAGAGGGGTCAAACTTGCACTTTTTCAAAAGGCTCCATCTCCAAAACCACGAAGGCTAGAGACTTGAATTTTAGCTTCAAATGCAGCCTGAACCCTGCCCCAAAAACCAAAAACACCATTCCGGACGAAAACCTGCGAAAAACCCCGAAAATTTCATGGCAAAGTGACCCCTCGACTGCCAAATATAAAAGTACCTGTAACTTCGTTATTTGAGCAGCTAGAGGGGTCAAACTTGCACTTTTCCAAAAGGCAAAACCACGGAGGCTAGAGACTTGAATTTTAGTTTCAAATGCAGCCTGAACCCTGCCCCAAAAACCAAAAACACCATTCCGGACGAAAACCTGCGAAAAACCCCGAAAATTTCATGGCAAAGTGACCCCTCGACTGCCAAATATAAAAGTGCCTGTAACTTCGTTATTTGAGCAGCTAGAGGGGTCAAACTTGCACTTTTTCAAAAGGCTCCATCTCCAAAACCACGAAGGCTAGAGACTTGAATTTTAGCTTCAAATGCAGCCTGAACCCTGCCCCAAAAACCAAAAACACCATTCCGGACGAAAACCTGCGAAAAACCCCGAAAATTTCATGGCAAAGTGACCCCTCGACTGCCAAATATAAAAGTGTCTGTAACTTCGTTATTTGAGCAGCTAGAGGGGTCAAACTTGCACTTTTTCAAAAGGCTCCATCTCCAAAACCACGGAGGCTAGAGACTTGAATTTTAGCTTCAAATGCAGCCTGAACCCTGCCCTAAAAACCGAAAACACCATTCCGGACGAAAACCTGCGAAAAACCCCGAAAATTTCATGGCAAAGTGACCCCTCGACTGCCAAATATAAAAGTGCCTGTAACTTCGTTATTTGAGCAGCTAGAGGGGTCAAACTTGCACTTTTTCAAAAGGCTCCATCTCCAAAACCACGGAGGCTAGAGACTTGAATTTTAGCTTCAAATGCAGCCTGAACACTGCCCCAAAAACCAAAAACACCATTCCGGACGAAAACCTGCGAAAAACCCCGAAAATTTCATGGCAAAGTGACCCCTCGACTGCCAAATATAAAAGTGCCTGTAACTTCGTTATTTGAGCAGCTAGAGGGGTCAAACTTGCACTTTTTCAAAAGGCTCCATCTCCAAAACCACGGAGGCTAGAGACTTGTATTTTAGCTTCAAATGCAGCCTGAACCCTGCCCCAAAAACCAAAAACACCATTCCGGACGAAAACCTGCGAAAAACCCCGAAAATTTCATGGCAAAGTGACCCCTCGACTGCCAAATATAAAAGTGCCTGTAACTTCGTTATTTGAGCAGCTAGAGGGGTCAAACTTGCACTTTTTCAAAAGGCTCCACCTCCAAAACCACGGAGGCTAGAGACTTGAATTTTAGCTTCAAATGCAGCCTGAACCCTGCCCCGAAAACCAAAAACACCATTCCGGACGAAAACCTGCGAAAAACCCCGAAAATTTCATGGCAAAGTGACCCCTCGACTGCCAAATATAAAAATGCCTGTAACTTCGTTATTTGAGCAGCTAGAGGGGTCAAACTTGCACTTTTTCAAAAGGCAAAACCACGGAGGCTAGAGACTTGAATTTTAGCTTCAAATGCAGCCTGAACCCTGCCCCAAAAACCAAAAACACCATTCCGGACGAAAACCTGCGAAAACCCCGAAAATTTCATGGCAAAGTGACCCCTCGACTGCCAAATATAAAAGTGCCTGTAACTTTGTTATTTGAGCAGCTAGAGGGGTCAAACTTGCACTTTTTCAAAAGGCTCCATCTCCAAAACCACGAAGGCTAGAGACTTGAATTTTAGCTTCAAATGCAGCCTGAACCCTGCCCCAAAAACCAAAAACACCATTCCGGACGAAAACCTGCGAAAAACCCCGAAAATTTCATGGCAAAGTGACCCCTCGACTGCCAAATATAAAAGTGCCTGTAACTTCGTTATTTGAGCAGCTAGAGGGGTCAAACTTGCACTTTTTCAAAAGGCTCCATCTCCAAAACCACGGAGGCTAGAGACTTGAATTTTAGCTTCAAATGCAGCCTGAACCCTGCCCCAAAAACCGAAAACACCATTCCAGACGAAAACCTGCGAAAAACCCCGAAAATTTCATGGCAAAGTGACCCCTCGACTGCCAAATATAAAAATGCCTGTAACTTCGTTATTTGAGCAGCTAGAGGGGTCAAACTTGCACTTTTTCAAAAGGCTCCATCTCCAAAACCACGGAGGCTAGAGACTTGAATTTTAGCTTCAAATGCAGCCTGAACCCTGCCCCAAAAACCGAAAACACCATTCCGGACGAAAACCTGCGAAAAACCCCGAAAATTTCATGGCAAAGTGACCCCTCGACTGCCAAATATAAAAGTGCCTGTAACTTCGTTATTTGAGCAGCTAGAGGGGTCAAACTTGCACTTTTTCAAAAGGCTCCATCTCCAAAACCACGGAGGCTAGAGACTTGAATTTTAGCTTCAAATGCAGCCTGAACCCTGCCCCAAAAACCGAAAACACCATTCCGGACGAAAACCTGCGAAAAACCCCGAAAATTTCATGGCAAAGTGACCCCTCGACTGCCAAATATAAAAGTGCCTGTAACTTCGTTATTTGAGCAGCTAGAGGGGTCAAACTTGCACTTTTTCAAAAGGCTCCATCTCCAAAACCACGGAGGCTAGAGACTTGAATTTTAGCTTCAAATGCAGCCTGAACCCTGCCCCAAAAACCGAAAACACCATTCCGGACGAAAACCTGCGAAAAACCCCGAAAATTTCATGGCAAAGTGACCCCTCGACTGCCAAATATAAAAGTGCCTGTAACTTCGTTATTTGAGCAGCTAGAGGGGTCAAACTTGCACTTTTTCAAAAGGCTCCATCTCCAAAACCACGGAGGCTAGAGACTAGAATTTTAGCTTCAAATGCAGCCTGAACCCTGCCCCAAAAACCAAAAACACCATTCCGGACGAAAACCTGCGAAAAACCCCGAAAATTTCATGGCAAAGTGACCCCTCGACTGCCAAATATAAAAGTGCCTGTAACTTCGTTATTTGAGCAGCTAGAGGGGTCAAACTTGCACTTTTTCAAAAGGCTCCATCTCCAAAACCGCGGTGGCTAGAGACTTGAATTTTAGCTTCAAATGCAGCCTGAACCCTGCCCCAAAAACCAAAAACACCATTCCGGACGAAAACCTGCGAAAAACCCCGAAAATTTCATGGCAAAGTGACCCCTCGACTGCCAAATATAAAAGTGCCTGTAACTTCGTTATTTGAGCAGCTAGAGGGGTCAAACTTGCACTTTTTCAAAAGGCTCCATCTCCAAAACCACGGAGGCTAGTGACTTGAATTTTAGCTTCAAATGCAGCCTGAACCCTGCCCCAAAAACCAAAAACACCATTCCGGACGAAAACCTGCGAAAAACCCCGAAAATTTCATGGCAAAGTGACCCCTCGACTGCCAAATATAAAAGTGCCTGTAACTTCGTTATTTGAGCAGCTAGAGGGGTCAAACTTGCACTTTTTCAAAAGGCTCCATCTCCAAAACCACGGAGGCTAGAGACTTGAATTTTAGCTTCAAATGCAGCCTGAACCCTGCCCCAAAAACCAAAAACACCATTCCGGACGAAAACCTGCGAAAAACCCCGAAAATTTCATGGCAAAGTGACCCCTCGACTGCCAAATATAAAAGTGCCTGTAACTTCGTTATTTGAGCAGCTAGAGGGGTCAAACTTGCACTTTTTCAAAAGGCTCCATCTCCAAAACCGCGGTGGCTAGAGACTTGAATTTTAGCTTCAAATGCAGCCTGAACCCTGCCCCAAAAACCAAAAACACCATTCCGGACGAAAACCTGCGAAAAACCCCGAAAATTTCATGGCAAAGTGACCCCTCGACTGCCAAATATAAAAGTGCCTGTAACTTCGTTATTTGAGCAGCTAGAGGGGTCAAACTTGCACTTTTTTAAAAGGCTCCATCTCCAAAATCACGGAGGCTAGTGACTTGAATTTTAGCTTCAAATGCAGCCTGAACCCTGCCCCAAAAACCAAAAACACCATTCCGGACGAAAACCTGCGAAAAACCCCGAAAATTTCATGGCAAAGTGACCCCTCGACTGCCAAATATAAAAGTGCCTGTAACTTCGTTATTTGAGCAGCTAGAGGGGTCAAACTTGCACTTTTTCAAAAGGCTCCATCTCCAAAACCACGGAGGCTAGAGACTTGAAATTTAGCTTCAAATGCAGCCTGAACACTGCTTCAAAAACCAAAAACACCATTCCGGACGAAAACCTGCGAAACACCCCGAAAATTTCATGGCAAAGTGACCCCTCGACTGCCAAATATAAAAGTGCCTGTAACTTCGTTATTTGAGCAGCTAGAGGGGTCAAACTTGCACTTTTTCAAAAGGCTCCATCTCCAAAACCACGAAGGCTAGAGACTTGAATTTTAGCTTCAAATGCAGCCTGAACCCTGCCCCAAAAACCAAAAACACCATTCCGGACGAAAACCTGCGAAAAACCCCGAAAATTTCATGGCAAAGTGACCCCTCGACTGCCAAATATAAAAGTGTCTGTAACTTCGTTATTTGAGCAGCTAGAGGGGTCAAACTTGCACTTTTTCAAAAGGCTCCATCTCCAAAACCACGGAGGCTAGAGACTTGAATTTTAGCTTCAAATGCAGCCTGAACCCTGCCCTAAAAACCGAAAACACCATTCCGGACGAAAACCTGCGAAAAACCCCGAAAATTTCATGGCAAAGTGACCCCTCGACTGCCAAATATAAAAGTACCTGTAACTTCGTTATTTGAGCAGCTAGAGGGGTCAAACTTGCACTTTTTCAAAAGGCTCCATCTCCAAAACCACGGAGGCTAGAGACTTGAATTTTAGCTTCAAATGCAGCCTGAACACTGCCCCAAAAACCAAAAACACCATTCCGGACGAAAACCTGCGAAAAACCCCGAAAATTTCATGGCAAAGTGACCCCTCGACTGCCAAATATAAAAGTGCCTGTAACTTCGTTATTTGAGCAGCTAGAGGGGTCAAACTTGCACTTTTTCAAAAGGCTCCATCTCCAAAACCACGGAGGCTAGAGACTTGTATTTTAGCTTCAAATGCAGCCTGAACCCTGCCCCAAAAACCAAAAACACCATTCCGGACGAAAACCTGCGAAAACCCCGAAAATTTCATGGCAAAGTGACCCCTCGACTGCCAAATATAAAAGTGCCTGTAACTTCGTTATTTGAGCAGCTAGAGGGGTCAAACTTGCACTTTTTCAAAAGGCTCCACCTCCAAAACCACGGAGGCTAGAGACTTGAATTTTAGCTTCAAATGCAGCCTGAACCCTGCCCCGAAAACCAAAAACACCATTCCGGACGAAAACCTGCGAAAAACCCCGAAAATTTCATGGCAAAGTGACCCCTCGACTGCCAAATATAAAAATGCCTGTAACTTCGTTATTTGAGCAGCTAGAGGGGTCAAACTTGCACTTTTTCAAAAGGCAAAACCACGGAGGCTAGAGACTTGAATTTTAGCTTCAAATGCAGCCTGAACCCTGCCCCAAAAACCAAAAACACCATTCCGGACGAAAACCTGCGAAAAACCCCGAAAATTTCATGGCAAAGTGACCCCTCGACTGCCAAATATAAAAGTGTCTGTAACTTCGTTATTTGAGCAGCTAGAGGGGTCAAACTTGCACTTTTTCAAAAGGCTCCATCTCCAAAACCACGGAGGCTAGAGACTTGAATTTTAGCTTCAAATGCAGCCTGAACCCTGCCCTAAAAACCGAAAACACCATTCCGGACGAAAACCTGCGAAAAACCCCGAAAATTTCATGGCAAAGTGACCCCTCGACTGCCAAATATAAAAGTACCTGTAACTTCGTTATTTGAGCAGCTAGAGGGGTCAAACTTGCACTTTTTCAAAAGGCTCCATCTCCAAAACCACGGAGGCTAGAGACTTGAATTTTAGCTTCAAATGCAGCCTGAACACTGCCCCAAAAACCAAAAACACCATTCCGGACGAAAACCTGCGAAAAACCCCGAAAATTTCATGGCAAAGTGACCCCTCGACTGCCAAATATAAAAGTGCCTGTAACTTCGTTATTTGAGCAGCTAGAGGGGTCAAACTTGCACTTTTTCAAAAGGCTCCATCTCCAAAACCACGGAGGCTAGAGACTTGTATTTTAGCTTCAAATGCAGCCTGAACCCTGCCCCAAAAACCAAAAACACCATTCCGGACGAAAACCTGCGAAAAACCCCGAAAATTTCATGGCAAAGTGACCCCTCGACTGCCAAATATAAAAGTGCCTGTAACTTCGTTATTTGAGCAGCTAGAGGGGTCAAACTTGCACTTTTTCAAAAGGCTCCACCTCCAAAACCACGGAGGCTAGAGACTTGAATTTTAGCTTCAAATGCAGCCTGAACCCTGCCCCGAAAACCAAAAACACCATTCCGGACGAAAACCTGCGAAAAACCCCGAAAATTTCATGGCAAAGTGACCCCTCGACTGCCAAATATAAAAATGCCTGTAACTTCGTTATTTGAGCAGCTAGAGGGGTCAAACTTGCACTTTTTCAAAAGGCAAAACCACGGAGGCTAGAGACTTGAATTTTAGCTTCAAATGCAGCCTGAACCCTGCCCCAAAAACCAAAAACACCATTCCGGACGAAAACCTGCGAAAAACCCCGAAAATTTCATGGCAAAGTGACCCCTCGACTGCCAAATATAAAAGTGTCTGTAACTTCGTTATTTGAGCAGCTAGAGGGGTCAAACTTGCACTTTTTCAAAAGGCTCCATCTCCAAAACCACGGAGGCTAGAGACTTGTATTTTAGCTTCAAATGCAGCCTGAACCCTGCCCCAAAAACCAAAAACACCATTCCGGACGAAAACCTGCGAAAAACCCCGAAAATTTCATGGCAAAGTGACCCCTCGACTGCCAAATATAAAAGTGCCTGTAACTTCGTTATTTGAGCAGCTAGAGGGGTCAAACTTGCACTTTTTCAAAAGGCTCCACCTCCAAAACCACGGAGGCTAGAGACTTGAATTTTAGCTTCAAATGCAGCCTGAACCCTGCCCCGAAAACCAAAAACACCATTCCGGACGAAAACCTGCGAAAAACCCCGAAAATTTCATGGCAAAGTGACCCCTCGACTGCCAAATATAAAAGTGCCTGTAACTTTGTTATTTGAGCAGCTAGAGGGGTCAAACTTGCACTTTTTCAAAAGGCTCCATCTCCAAAACCACGAAGGCTAGAGACTTGAATTTTAGCTTCAAATGCAGCCTGAACCCTGCTTCAAAAACCAAAAACACCATTCCGGACGAAAACCTGCGAAACACCCCGAAAATTTCATGGCAAAGTGACCCCTCGACTGCCAAATATAAAAGTGCCTGTAACTTCGTTATTTGAGCAGCTAGAGGGGTCAAACTTGCACTTTTTCAAAAGGCTCCATCTCCAAAACCACGAAGGCTAGAGACTTGAATTTTAGCTTCAAATGCAGCCTGAACCCTGCCCCAAAAACCAAAAACACCATTCCGGACGAAAACCTGCGAAAAACCCCGAAAATTTCATGGCAAAGTGACCCCTCGACTGCCAAATATAAAAGTGTCTGTAACTTCGTTATTTGAGCAGCTAGAGGGGTCAAACTTGCACTTTTTCAAAAGGCTCCATCTCCAAAACCACGGAGGCTAGAGACTTGAATTTTAGCTTCAAATGCAGCCTGAACCCTGCCCTAAAAACCGAAAACACCATTCCGGACGAAAACCTGCGAAAAACCCCGAAAATTTCATGGCAAAGTGACCCCTCGACTGCCAAATATAAAAGTGCCTGTAACTTCGTTATTTGAGCAGCTAGAGGGGTCAAACTTGCACTTTTTCAAAAGGCTCCATCTCCAAAACCACGGAGGCTAGAGACTTGAATTTTAGCTTCAAATGCAGCCTGAACACTGCCCCAAAAACCAAAAACACCATTCCGGACGAAAACCTGCGAAAAACCCCGAAAATTTCATGGCAAAGTGACCCCTCGACTGCCAAATATAAAAGTGCCTGTAACTTCGTTATTTGAGCAGCTAGAGGGGTCAAACTTGCACTTTTTCAAAAGGCTCCATCTCCAAAACCACGGAGGCTAGAGACTTGTATTTTAGCTTCAAATGCAGCCTGAACCCTGCCCCAAAAACCAAAAACACCATTCCGGACGAAAACCTGCGAAAAACCCCGAAAATTTCATGGCAAAGTGACCCCTCGACTGCCAAATATAAAAGTGCCTGTAACTTCGTTATTTGAGCAGCTAGAGGGGTCAAACTTGCACTTTTTCAAAAGGCTCCACCTCCAAAACCACGGAGGCTAGAGACTTGAATTTTAGCTTCAAATGCAGCCTGAACCCTGCCCCGAAAACCAAAAACACCATTCCGGACGAAAACCTGCGAAAAACCCCGAAAATTTCATGGCAAAGTGACCCCTCGACTGCCAAATATAAAAATGCCTGTAACTTCGTTATTTGAGCAGCTAGAGGGGTCAAACTTGCACTTTTTCAAAAGGCAAAACCACGGAGGCTAGAGACTTGAATTTTAGCTTCAAATGCAGCCTGAACCCTGCCCCAAAAACCAAAAACACCATTCCGGACGAAAACCTGCGAAAAACCCCGAAAATTTCATGGCAAAGTGACCCCTCGACTGCCAAATATAAAAGTGCCTGTAACTTTGTTATTTGAGCAGCTAGAGGGGTCAAACTTGCACTTTTTCAAAAGGCTCCATCTCCAAAACCACGAAGGCTAGAGACTTGAATTTTAGCTTCAAATGCAGCCTGAACCCTGCCCCAAAAACCAAAAACACCATTCCGGACGAAAACCTGCGAACAACCCCGAAAATTTCATGGCAAAGTGACCCCTCGACTGCCAATTATAAAAATGCCTGTAACTTCGTTATTTGAGCAGCTAGAGGGGTCAAACTTGCACTTTTTCAAAAGGCTCCACCTCCAAAACCACGGAGGCTAGAGACTTGAATTTTAGCTTCAAATGCAGCCTGAACCCTGCCCCGAAAACCAAAAACACCATTCCGGACGAAAACCTGCGAAAAACCCCGAAAATTTCATGGCAAAGTGACCCCTCGACTGCCAAATATAAAAGTGCCTGTAACTTTGTTATTTGAGCAGCTAGAGGGGTCAAACTTGCACTTTTTCAAAAGGCTCCATCTCCAAAACCACGAAGGCTAGAGACTTGAATTTTAGCTTCAAATGCAGCCTGAACCCTGCTTCAAAAACCAAAAACACCATTCCGGACGAAAACCTGCGAAACACCCCGAAAATTTCATGGCAAAGTGACCCCTCGACTGCCAAATATAAAAGTGCCTGTAACTTCGTTATTTGAGCAGCTAGAGGGGTCAAACTTGCACTTTTTCAAAAGGCTCCATCTCCAAAACCACGAAGGCTAGAGACTTGAATTTTAGCTTCAAATGCAGCCTGAACCCTGCCCCAAAAACCAAAAACACCATTCCGGACGAAAACCTGCGAAAAACCCCGAAAATTTCATGGCAAAGTGACCCCTCGACTGCCAAATATAAAAGTGTCTGTAACTTCGTTATTTGAGCAGCTAGAGGGGTCAAACTTGCACTTTTTCAAAAGGCTCCATCTCCAAAACCACGGAGGCTAGAGACTTGAATTTTAGCTTCAAATGCAGCCTGAACCCTGCCCTAAAAACCGAAAACACCATTCCGGACGAAAACCTGCGAAAAACCCCGAAAATTTCATGGCAAAGTGACCCCTCGACTGCCAAATATAAAAGTGCCTGTAACTTCGTTATTTGAGCAGCTAGAGGGGTCAAACTTGCACTTTTTCAAAAGGCTCCATCTCCAAAACCACGGAGGCTAGAGACTTGAATTTTAGCTTCAAATGCAGCCTGAACACTGCCCCAAAAACCAAAAACACCATTCCGGACGAAAACCTGCGAAAAACCCCGAAAATTTCATGGCAAAGTGACCCCTCGACTGCCAAATATAAAAGTGCCTGTAACTTCGTTATTTGAGCAGCTAGAGGGGTCAAACTTGCACTTTTTCAAAAGGCTCCATCTCCAAAACCACGGAGGCTAGAGACTTGTATTTTAGCTTCAAATGCAGCCTGAACCCTGCCCCAAAAACCAAAAACACCATTCCGGACGAAAACCTGCGAAAAACCCCGAAAATTTCATGGCAAAGTGACCCCTCGACTGCCAAATATAAAAGTGCCTGTAACTTCGTTATTTGAGCAGCTAGAGGGGTCAAACTTGCACTTTTTCAAAAGGCTCCACCTCCAAAACCACGGAGGCTAGAGACTTGAATTTTAGCTTCAAATGCAGCCTGAACCCTGCCCCGAAAACCAAAAACACCATTCCGGACGAAAACCTGCGAAAAACCCCGAAAATTTCATGGCAAAGTGACCCCTCGACTGCCAAATATAAAAATGCCTGTAACTTCGTTATTTGAGCAGCTAGAGGGGTCAAACTTGCACTTTTTCAAAAGGCAAAACCACGGAGGCTAGAGACTTGAATTTTAGCTTCAAATGCAGCCTGAACCCTGCCCCAAAAACCAAAAACACCATTCCGGACGAAAACCTGCGAAAAACCCCGAAAATTTCATGGCAAAGTGACCCCTCGACTGCCAAATATAAAAGTGCCTGTAACTTTGTTATTTGAGCAGCTAGAGGGGTCAAACTTGCACTTTTTCAAAAGGCTCCATCTCCAAAACCACGAAGGCTAGAGACTTGAATTTTAGCTTCAAATGCAGCCTGAACCCTGCCCCAAAAACCAAAAACACCATTCCGGACGAAAACCTGCGAACAACCCCGAAAATTTCATGGCAAAGTGACCCCTCGACTGCCAATTATAAAAATGCCTGTAACTTCGTTATTTGAGCAGCTAGAGGGGTCAAACTTGCACTTTTTCAAAAGGCTCCATCTCCAAAACCACGGAGGCTAGAGACTTGAATTTTAGCTTCAAATGCAGCCTGAACCCTGCCCCAAAAACCAAAAACACCATTCCGGACGAAAACCTGCGAAAAACCCCGAAAATTTCATGGCAAAGTGACCCCTCGACTGCCAAATATAAAAGTGCCTGTAACTTCGTTATTTGAGCAGCTAGAGGGGTCAAACTTGCACTTTTTCAAAAGGCTCCATCTCCAAAACCACGGAGGCTAGAGACTTGAATTTTAGCTTCAAATGCCGCCTGAACCCTGCCCCAAAAACCGAAAACACCATTCCGGGCGAAAACCTGCGAAAAACCCCGAAAATTGCATGGCAAAGTGACCCCTCGACTGCCAAATATAAAAGTGCCTGTAACTTCGTTATTTGAGCAGCTAGAGGGGTCAAACTTGCACTTTTTCAAAAGGCTCCATCTCCAAAACCACGGAGGCTAGTGACTTGAATTTTAGCTTCAAATGCAGCCTGAACCCTGCCCCAAAAACCAAAAACACCATTCCGGACGAAAACCTGCGAAAAACCCCGAAAATTTCATGGCAAAGTGACCCCTCGACTGCCAAATATAAAAATGCCTGTAACTTCGTTATTTGAGCAGCTAGAGGGGTCAAACTTGTACTTTTTCAAAAGGCTCCATCTCCAAAACCACGGAGGCTAGAGACTTGAATTTTAGCTTCAAATGCAGCCTGAACCCTGCCCCAAAAACCAAAAACACCATTCCGGACGAAAACCTGCGAAAAACCCCGAAAATTTCATGGCAAAGTGACCCCTCGACTGCCAAATATAAAAGTGCCTGTAACTTTGTTATTTGAGCAGCTAGAGGGGTCAAACTTGCACTTTTTCAAAAGGCTCCATCTCCAAAACCACGAAGGCTAGAGACTTGAATTTTAGCTTCAAATGCAGCCTGAACCCTGCTTCAAAAACCAAAAACACCATTCCGGACGAAAACCTGCGAAACACCCCGAAAATTTCATGGCAAAGTGACCCCTCGACTGCCAAATATAAAAGTGCCTGTAACTTCGTTATTTGAGCAGCTAGAGGGGTCAAACTTGCACTTTTTCAAAAGGCTCCATCTCCAAAACCACGAAGGCTAGAGACTTGAATTTTAGCTTCAAATGCAGCCTGAACCCTGCCCCAAAAACCAAAAACACCATTCCGGATGAAAACCTGCGAAAAACCCCGAAAATTTCATGGCAAAGTGACCCCTCGACTGCCAAATATAAAAGTGCCTGTAACTTCGTTATTTGAGCAGCTAGAGGGGTCAAACTTGCACTTTTTCAAAAGGCTCCACCTCCAAAACCACGGAGGCTAGATACTTGAATTTTAGCTTTAAATGCAGCCTGAACCCTGCCCCGAAAACCAAAAACACCATTCCGGACGAAAACCTGCGAAAAACCCCGAAAATTTCATGGCAAAGTGACCCCTCGACTGCCAAATATAAAAATGCCTGTAACTTCGTTATTTGAGCAGCTAGAGGGGTCAAACTTGCACTTTTTCAAAAGGCAAAACCACGGAGGCTAGAGACTTGAATTTTAGCTTCAAATGCAGCCTGAACCCTGCCCCAAAAACCAAAAACACCATTCCGGACGAAAACCTGCGAAAAACCCCGAAAATTTCATGGCAAAGTGACCCCTCGACTGCCAAATATAAAAGTGCCTGTAACTTTGTTATTTGAGCAGCTAGAGGGGTCAAACTTGCACTTTTTCAAAAGGCTCCATCTCCAAAACCACGAAGGCTAGAGACTTGAATTTTAGCTTCAAATGCAGCCTGAACCCTGCCCCAAAAACCAAAAACACCATTCCGGACGAAAACCTGCGAAAAACCCCGAAAATTTCATGGCAAAGTGACCCCTCGACTGCCAAATATAAAAATGCCTGTAACTTCGTTATTTGAGCAGCTAGAGGGGTCAAACTTGCACTTTTTCAAAAGGCTCCATCTCCAAAACCACGGAGGCTAGAGACTTGAATTTTAGCTTCAAATGCAGCCTGAACCCTGCCCCAAAAACCAAAAACACCATTCCGGACGAAAACCTGCGAAAAACCCCGAAAATTTCATGGCAAAGTGACCCCTCGACTGCCAAATATAAAAGTGCCTGTAACTTCGTTATTTGAGCAGCTAGAGGGGTCAAACTTGCACTTTTTCAAAAGGCTCCATCTCCAAAACCACGGAGGCTAGAGACTTGAATTTTAGCTTCAAATGCCGCCTGAACCCTGCCCCAAAAACCGAAAACACCATTCCGGACGAAAACCTGCGAAAAACCCCGAAAATTGCATGGCAAAGTGACCCCTCGACTGCCAAATATAAAAGTGCCTGTAACTTCGTTATTTGAGCAGCTAGAGGGGTCAAACTTGCACTTTTTCAAATGGCTCCATCTCCAAAACCACGGAGGCTAGTGACTTGAATTTTAGCTTCAAATGCAGCCTGAACCCTGCCCCAAAAACCAAAAACACCATTCCGGACGAAAACCTGCGAAAAACCCCGAAAATTTCATGGCAAAGTGACCCCTCGACTGCCAAATATAAAAATGCCTGTAACTTCGTTATTTGAGCAGCTAGAGGGGTCAAACTTGTACTTTTTCAAAAGGCTCCATCTCCAAAACCACGGAGGCTAGAGACTTGAATTTTAGCTTCAAATGCAGCCTGAACCCTGCCCCAAAAACCAAAAACACCATTCCGGACGAAAACCTGCGAAAAACCCCGAAAATTTCATGGCAAAGTGACCCCTCGACTGCCAAATATAAAAATTCCTGTAACTTCGTTATTTGAGCAGCTAGAGGGGTCAAACTTGCACTTTTTCAAAAGGCAAAACCACGGAGGCTAGAGACTTGAATTTTAGCTTCAAATGCAGCCTGAACCCTGCCCCAAAAACCAAAAACACCATTCCGGACGAAAACCTGCGAAAAACCCCGAAAATTTCATGGCAAAGTGACCCCTCGACTGCCAAATATAAAAATGCCTGTAACTTCGTTATTTGAGCAGCTAGAGGGGTCAAACTTGCACTTTTTCAAAAGGCAAAACCACGGAGGCTAGAGACTTGAATTTTAGCTTCAAATGCAGCCTGAACCCTGCCCCAAAAACCAAAAACACCATTCCGGACGAAAACCTGCGAAAAACCCCGAAAATTTCATGGCAAAGTGACCCCTCGACTGCCAAATATAAAAGTGCCTGTAACTTTGTTATTTGAGCAGCTAGAGGGGTCAAACTTGCACTTTTTCAAAAGGCTCCATCTCCAAAACCACGAAGGCTAGAGACTTGAATTTTAGCTTCAAATGCAGCCTGAACCCTGCCCCAAAAACCAAAAACACCATTCCGGACGAAAACCTGCGAACAACCCCGAAAATTTCATGGCAAAGTGACCCCTCGACTGCCAATTATAAAAATGCCTGTAACTTCGTTATTTGAGCAGCTAGAGGGGTCAAACTTGCACTTTTTCAAAAGGCTCCATCTCCAAAACCACGGAGGCTAGAGACTTGAATTTTAGCTTCAAATGCAGCCTGAACCCTGCCCCAAAAACCAAAAACACCATTCCGGACGAAAACCTGCGAAAAACCCCGAAAATTTCATGGCAAAGTGACCCCTCGACTGCCAAATATAAAAGTGCCTGTAACTTCGTTATTTGAGCAGCTAGAGGGGTCAAACTTGCACTTTTTCAAAAGGCTCCATCTCCAAAACCACGGAGGCTAGAGACTTGAATTTTAGCTTCAAATGCCGCCTGAACCCTGCCCCAAAAACCGAAAACACCATTCCGGGCGAAAACCTGCGAAAAACCCCGAAAATTGCATGGCAAAGTGACCCCTCGACTGCCAAATATAAAAGTGCCTGTAACTTCGTTATTTGAGCAGCTAGAGGGGTCAAACTTGCACTTTTTCAAAAGGCTCCATCTCCAAAACCACGGAGGCTAGTGACTTGAATTTTAGCTTCAAATGCAGCCTGAACCCTGCCCCAAAAACCAAAAACACCATTCCGGACGAAAACCTGCGAAAAACCCCGAAAATTTCATGGCAAAGTGACCCCTCGACTGCCAAATATAAAAGTGCCTGTAACTTTGTTATTTGAGCAGCTAGAGGGGTCAAACTTGCACTTTTTCAAAAGGCTCCATCTCCAAAACCACGAAGGCTAGAGACTTGAATTTTAGCTTCAAATGCAGCCTGAACCCTGCTTCAAAAACCAAAAACACCATTCCGGACGAAAACCTGCGAAACACCCCGAAAATTTCATGGCAAAGTGACCCCTCGACTGCCAAATATAAAAGTGCCTGTAACTTCGTTATTTGAGCAGCTAGAGGGGTCAAACTTGCACTTTTTCAAAAGGCTCCATCTCCAAAACCACGAAGGCTAGAGACTTGAATTTTAGCTTCAAATGCAGCCTGAACCCTGCCCCAAAAACCAAAAACACCATTCCGGATGAAAACCTGCGAAAAACCCCGAAAATTTCATGGCAAAGTGACCCCTCGACTGCCAAATATAAAAGTGCCTGTAACTTCGTTATTTGAGCAGCTAGAGGGGTCAAACTTGCACTTTTTCAAAAGGCTCCACCTCCAAAACCACGGAGGTTAGAGACTTGAATTTTAGCTTTAAATGCAGCCTGAACCCTGCCCCGAAAACCAAAAACACCATTCCGGACGAAAACCTGCGAAAAACCCCGAAAATTTCATGGCAAAGTGACCCCTCGACTGCCAAATATAAAAATGCCTGTAACTTCGTTATTTGAGCAGCTAGAGGGGTCAAACTTGCACTTTTTCAAAAGGCAAAACCACGGAGGCTAGAGACTTGAATTTTAGCTTCAAATGCAGCCTGAACCCTGCCCCAAAAACCAAAAACACCATTCCGGACGAAAACCTGCGAAAAACCCCGAAAATTTCATGGCAAAGTGACCCCTCGACTGCCAAATATAAAAGTGCCTGTAACTTTGTTATTTGAGCAGCTAGAGGGGTCAAACTTGCACTTTTTCAAAAGGCTCCATCTCCAAAACCACGAAGGCTAGAGACTTGAATTTTAGCTTCAAATGCAGCCTGAACCCTGCCCCAAAAACCAAAAACACCATTCCGGACGAAAACCTGCGAAAAACCCCGAAAATTTCATGGCAAAGTGACCCCTCGACTGCCAAATATAAAAATGCCTGTAACTTCGTTATTTGAGCAGCTAGAGGGGTCAAACTTGCACTTTTTCAAAAGGCTCCATCTCCAAAACCACGGAGGCTAGAGACTTGAATTTTAGCTTCAAATGCAGCCTGAACCCTGCCCCAAAAACCAAAAACACCATTCCGGACGAAAACCTGCGAAAAACCCCGAAAATTTCATGGCAAAGTGACCCCTCGACTGCCAAATATAAAAGTGCCTGTAACTTCGTTATTTGAGCAGCTAGAGGGGTCAAACTTGCACTTTTTCAAAAGGCTCCATCTCCAAAACCACGGAGGCTAGAGACTTGAATTTTAGCTTCAAATGCCGCCTGAACCCTGCCCCAAAAACCGAAAACACCATTCCGGACGAAAACCTGCGAAAAACCCCGAAAATTGCATGGCAAAGTGACCCCTCGACTGCCAAATATAAAAGTGCCTGTAACTTCGTTATTTGAGCAGCTAGAGGGGTCAAACTTGCACTTTTTCAAATGGCTCCATCTCCAAAACCACGGAGGCTAGTGACTTGAATTTTAGCTTCAAATGCAGCCTGAACCCTGCCCCAAAAACCAAAAACACCATTCCGGACGAAAACCTGCGAAAAACCCCGAAAATTTCATGGCAAAGTGACCCCTCGACTGCCAAATATAAAAATGCCTGTAACTTCGTTATTTGAGCAGCTAGAGGGGTCAAACTTGTACTTTTTCAAAAGGCTCCATCTCCAAAACCACGGAGGCTAGAGACTTGAATTTTAGCTTCAAATGCAGCCTGAACCCTGCCCCAAAAACCAAAAACACCATTCCGGACGAAAACCTGCGAAAAACCCCGAAAATTTCATGGCAAAGTGACCCCTCGACTGCCAAATATAAAAATTCCTGTAACTTCGTTATTTGAGCAGCTAGAGGGGTCAAACTTGCACTTTTTCAATAGGCAAAACCACGGAGGCTAGAGACTTGAATTTTAGCTTCAAATGCAGCCTGAACCCTGCCCCAAAAACCAAAAACACCATTCCGGACGAAAACCTGCGAAAAACCCCGAAAATTTCATGGCAAAGTGACCCCTCGACTGCCAAATATAAAAATGCCTGTAACTTCGTTATTTGAGCAGCTAGAGGGGTCAAACTTGCACTTTTTCAAAAGGCAAAACCACGGAGGCTAGAGACTTGAATTTTAGCTTCAAATGCAGCCTGAACCCTGCCCCAAAAACCAAAAACACCATTCCGGACGAAAACCTGCGAAAAACCCCGAAAATTTCATGGCAAAGTGACCCCTCGACTGCCAAATATAAAAGTGCCTGTAACTTTGTTATTTGAGCAGCTAGAGGGGTCAAACTTGCACTTTTTCAAAAGGCTCCATCTCCAAAACCACGAAGGCTAGAGACTTGAATTTTAGCTTCAAATGCAGCCTGAACCCTGCCCCAAAAACCAAAAACACCATTCCGGACGAAAACCTGCGAACAACCCCGAAAATTTCATGGCAAAGTGACCCCTCGACTGCCAATTATAAAAATGCCTGTAACTTCGTTATTTGAGCAGCTAGAGGGGTCAAACTTGCACTTTTTCAAAAGGCTCCATCTCCAAAACCACGGAGGCTAGAGACTTGAATTTTAGCTTCAAATGCAGCCTGAACCCTGCCCCAAAAACCAAAAACACCATTCCGGACGAAAACCTGCGAAAAACCCCGAAAATTTCATGGCAAAGTGACCCCTCGACTGCCAAATATAAAAGTGCCTGTAACTTCGTTATTTGAGCAGCTAGAGGGGTCAAACTTGCACTTTTTCAAAAGGCTCCATCTCCAAAACCACGGAGGCTAGAGACTTGAATTTTAGCTTCAAATGCCGCCTGAACCCTGCCCCAAAAACCGAAAACACCATTCCGGGCGAAAACCTGCGAAAAACCCCGAAAATTGCATGGCAAAGTGACCCCTCGACTGCCAAATATAAAAGTGCCTGTAACTTCGTTATTTGAGCAGCTAGAGGGGTCAAACTTGCACTTTTTCAAAAGGCTCCATCTCCAAAACCACGGAGGCTAGTGACTTGAATTTTAGCTTCAAATGCAGCCTGAACCCTGCCCCAAAAACCAAAAACACCATTCCGGACGAAAACCTGCGAAAAACCCCGAAAATTTCATGGCAAAGTGACCCCTCGACTGCCAAATATAAAAATGCCTGTAACTTCGTTATTTGAGCAGCTAGAGGGGTCAAACTTGTACTTTTTCAAAAGGCTCCATCTCCAAAACCACGGAGGCTAGAGACTTGAATTTTAGCTTCAAATGCAGCCTGAACCCTGCCCCAAAAACCAAAAACACCATTCCGGACGAAAACCTGCGAAAAACCCCGAAAATTTCATGGCAAAGTGACCCCTCGACTGCCAAATATAAAAGTGCCTGTAACTTTGTTATTTGAGCAGCTAGAGGGGTCAAACTTGCACTTTTTCAAAAGGCTCCATCTCCAAAACCACGAAGGCTAGAGACTTGAATTTTAGCTTCAAATGCAGCCTGAACCCTGCTTCAAAAACCAAAAACACCATTCCGGACGAAAACCTGCGAAACACCCCGAAAATTTCATGGCAAAGTGACCCCTCGACTGCCAAATATAAAAGTGCCTGTAACTTCGTTATTTGAGCAGCTAGAGGGGTCAAACTTGCACTTTTTCAAAAGGCTCCATCTCCAAAACCACGAAGGCTAGAGACTTGAATTTTAGCTTCAAATGCAGCCTGAACCCTGCCCCAAAAACCAAAAACACCATTCCGGATGAAAACCTGCGAAAAACCCCGAAAATTTCATGGCAAAGTGACCCCTCGACTGCCAAATATAAAAGTGCCTGTAACTTCGTTATTTGAGCAGCTAGAGGGGTCAAACTTGCACTTTTTCAAAAGGCTCCACCTCCAAAACCACGGAGGCTAGAGACTTGAATTTTAGCTTTAAATGCAGCCTGAACCCTGCCCCGAAAACCAAAAACACCATTCCGGACGAAAACCTGCGAAAAACCCCGAAAATTTCATGGCAAAGTGACCCCTCGACTGCCAAATATAAAAATGCCTGTAACTTCGTTATTTGAGCAGCTAGAGGGGTCAAACTTGCACTTTTTCAAAAGGCAAAACCACGGAGGCTAGAGACTTGAATTTTAGCTTCAAATGCAGCCTGAACCCTGCCCCAAAAACCAAAAACACCATTCCGGACGAAAACCTGCGAAAAACCCCGAAAATTTCATGGCAAAGTGACCCCTCGACTGCCAAATATAAAAGTGCCTGTAACTTTGTTATTTGAGCAGCTAGAGGGGTCAAACTTGCACTTTTTCAAAAGGCTCCATCTCCAAAACCACGAAGGCTAGAGACTTGAATTTTAGCTTCAAATGCAGCCTGAACCCTGCCCCAAAAACCAAAAACACCATTCCGGACGAAAACCTGCGAAAAACCCCGAAAATTTCATGGCAAAGTGACCCCTCGACTGCCAAATATAAAAATGCCTGTAACTTCGTTATTTGAGCAGCTAGAGGGGTCAAACTTGCACTTTTTCAAAAGGCTCCATCTCCAAAACCACGGAGGCTAGAGACTTGAATTTTAGCTTCAAATGCAGCCTGAACCCTGCCCCAAAAACCAAAAACACCATTCCGGACGAAAACCTGCGAAAAACCCCGAAAATTTCATGGCAAAGTGACCCCTCGACTGCCAAATATAAAAGTGCCTGTAACTTCGTTATTTGAGCAGCTAGAGGGGTCAAACTTGCACTTTTTCAAAAGGCTCCATCTCCAAAACCACGGAGGCTAGAGACTTGAATTTTAGCTTCAAATGCCGCCTGAACCCTGCCCCAAAAACCGAAAACACCATTCCGGACGAAAACCTGCGAAAAACCCCGAAAATTGCATGGCAAAGTGACCCCTCGACTGCCAAATATAAAAGTGCCTGTAACTTCGTTATTTGAGCAGCTAGAGGGGTCAAACTTGCACTTTTTCAAAAGGCTCCATCTCCAAAACCACGGAGGCTAGTGACTTGAATTTTAGCTTCAAATGCAGCCTGAACCCTGCCCCAAAAACCAAAAACACCATTCCGGACGAAAACCTGCGAAAAACCCCGAAAATTTCATGGCAAAGTGACCCCTCGACTGCCAAATATAAAAATGCCTGTAACTTCGTTATTTGAGCAGCTAGAGGGGTCAAACTTGTACTTTTTCAAAAGGCTCCATCTCCAAAACCACGGAGGCTAGAGACTTGAATTTTAGCTTCAAATGCAGCCTGAACCCTGCCCCAAAAACCAAAAACACCATTCCGGACGAAAACCTGCGAAAAACCCCGAAAATTTCATGGCAAAGTGACCCCTCGACTGCCAAATATAAAAGTGCCTGTAACTTCGTTATTTGAGCAGCTAGAGGGGTCAAACTTGCACTTTTTCAAAAGGCTCCATCTCCAAAACCACGGAGGCTAGAGACTTGAATTTTAGCTTCAAATGCAGCCTGAACCCTGCCCCAAAAACCGAAAACACCATTCCGGACGAAAACCTGCGAAAAACCCCGAAAATTTCATGGCAAAGTGACCCCTCGACTGCCAAATATAAAAGTGCCTGTAACTTCGTTATTTGAGCAGCTAGAGGGGTCAAACTTGCACTTTTTTAAAAGGCTCCATCTCCAAAACCACGGAGGCTAGAGACTTGAATTTTAGCTTCAAATGCAGCCTGAACCCTGCCCCAAAAACCAAAAACACCATTCCGGACGAAAACCTGCGAAAAACCCCGAAAATTTCATGGCAAAGTGACCCCTCGACTGCCAAATATAAAAGTGCCTGTAATTTCGTTATTTGAGCAGCTAGAGGGGTCAAACTTGCACTTTTTCAAAAGGCTCCATCTCCAAAACCACGGAGGCTAGAGACTTGAATTTTAGCTTCAAATGCAGCCTGAACCCTGCCCCAAAAACCAAAAACACCATTCCGGACGAAAACCTGCGAAAAACCCCGAAAATTTCATGGCAAAGTGACCCCTCGACTGCCAAATATAAAAGTGCCTGTAACTTCGTTATTTGAGCAGCTAGAGGGGTCAAACTTGCACTTTTTCAAAAGGCTCCATCTCCAAAACCACGGAGGCTAGAGACTTGAATTTTAGCTTCAAATGCAGCCTGAACCCTGCCCCAAAAACCAAAAACACCATTCCGGACGAAAACCTGCGAAAAACCCCGAAAATTTCATGGCAAAGTGACCCCTCGACTGCCAAATATAAAAGTGCCTGTAACTTCGTTATTTGAGCAGCTAGAGGGGTCAAACTTGCACTTTTTCAAAAGGCTCCATCTCCAAAACCACGGAGGCTAGAGACTTGAATTTTAGCTTCAAATGCAGCCTGAACCCTGCCCCAAAAACCAAAAACACCATTCCGGACGAAAACCTGCGAAAAACCCCGAAAATTTCATGGCAAAGTGACCCCTCGACTGCCAAATATAAAAGTGCCTGTAACTTCGTTATTTGAGCAGCTAGAGGGGTCAAACTTGCACTTTTTCAAAAGGCTCCATCTCCAAAACCACGGAGGCTAGAGACTTGAATTTGAGCTTCAAATGCAGCCTGAACCCTGCCCCAAAAACCAAAAACACCATTCCGGACGAAAACCTGCGAAAAACCCCGAAAATTTCATGGCAAAGTGACCCCTCGACTGCCAAATATAAAAGTGCCTGTAACTTCGTTATTTGAGCAGCTAGAGGGGTCAAACTTGCACTTTTTCAAAAGGCTCCATCTCCAAAACCACGGAGGCTAGAGACTTGATAGCTTCAAATGCAGCCTGAACCCTGCCCCAAAAACCAAAAACACCATTCCGGACGAAAACCTGCGAAAAACCCCGAAAATTTCATGGCAAAGTGACCCCTCGACTGCCAAATATAAAAGTGCCTGTAACTTCGTTATTTGAGCAGCTAGAGGGGTCAAACTTGCACTTTTTCAAAGGCTCCATCTCCAAAACCACGGAGGCTAGAGACTTGAATTTTAGCTTCAAATGCAGCCTGAACCCTGCCCCAAAAACCAAAAACACCATTCCGGACGAAAACCTGCGAAAAACCCCGAAAATTTCATGGCAAAGTGACCCCTCGACTGCCAAATATAAAAGTTGCCTGTAACTTCGTTATTTGAGCAGCTAGAGGGGTCAAACTTGCACTTTTTCAAAAGGCTCCATCTCCAAAACCACGGAGGCTAGAGACTTGAATTTTAGCTTCAAATGCAGCCTGAACCCTGCCCCAAAAACCAAAAACACCATTCCGGACGAAAACCTGCGAAAAAACCCCGAAAATTTCATGGCAAAGTGACCCCTCGACTGCCAAATATAAAAGTGCCTGTAACTTCGTTATTTGAGCAGCTAGAGGGGTCAAACTTGCACTTTTTCAAAAGGCTCCATCTCCAAAACCACGGAGGCTAGAGACTTGAATTTTAGCTTCAAATGCAGCCTGAACCCTGCCCCAAAAACCAAAAACACCATTCCGGACGAAAACCTGCGAAAAACCCCGAAAATTTCATGGCAAAGTGACCCCTCGACTGCCAAATATAAAAGTGCCTGTAACTTCGTTATTTGAGCAGCTAGAGGGGTCAAACTTGCACTTTTTCAAAAGGCTCCATCTCCAAAACCACGGAGGCTAGAGACTTGAATTTTAGCTTCAAATGCAGCCTGAACCCTGCCCCAAAAACCAAAAACACCATTCCGGACGAAAACCTGCGAAAAACCCCGAAAATTTCATGGCAAAGTGACCCCTCGACTGCCAAATATAAAAGTGCCTGTAACTTCGTTATTTGAGCAGCTAGAGGGGTCAAACTTGCACTTTTTCAAAAGGCTCCATCTCCAAAACCACGGAGGCTAGAGACTTGAATTTTAGCTTCAAATGCAGCCTGAACCCTGCCCCAAAAACCAAAAACACCATTCCGGACGAAAACCTGCGAAAAACCCCGAAAATTTCATGGCAAAGTGACCCCTCGACTGCCAAATATAAAAGTGCCTGTAACTTCGTTATTTGAGCAGCTAGAGGGGTCAAACTTGCACTTTTTCAAAAGGCTCCATCTCCAAAACCACGGAGGCTAGAGACTTGAATTTTAGCTTCAAATGCAGCCTGAACCCTTCCCCAAAAACCAAAAACACCATTCCGGACGAAAACCTGCGAAAAACCCGAAAATTTCATGGCAAAGTGACCCCTCGACTGCCAAATATAAAAGTGCCTGTAACTTCGTTATTTGAGCAGCTAGAGGGGTCAAACTTGTACTTTTTCAAATGGCTCCATCTCCAAAACCACGGAGGCTAGAGACTTGAATTTTAGCTTCAAATGCAGCCTGAACCCTGCCCCAAAAACCAAAAACACCATTCCGGACGAAAAACCTGCGAAAAACCCCGAAAATTTCATGGCAAAGTGACCCCTCGACTGCCAAATATAAAAGTGCCTGTAACTTCGTTATTTGAGCAGCTAGAGGGGTCAAACTTGCACTTTTTCAAAAGGCTCCATCTCCAAAACCACGGAGGCTAGAGACTTGAATTTTAGCTTCAAATGCAGCCTGAACCCTGCCCCAAAAACCAAAAACACCATTCCGGACGAAAACCTGCGAAAAACCCCGAAAATTTCATGGCAAAGTGACCCCTCGACTGCCAAATATAAAAGTGCCTGTAACTTCGTTATTTGAGCAGCTAGAGGGGTCAAACTTGCACTTTTTCAAAAGGCTCCATCTCCAAAACCACGGAGGCTAGAGACTTGAATTTTAGCTTCAAATGCAGCCTGAACCCTGCCCCAAAAACCAAAAACACCATTCCGGACGAAAACCTGCGAAAAACCCCGAAAATTTCATGGCAAAGTGACCCCTCGACTGCCAAATATAAAGTGCCTGTAACTTCGTTATTTGAGCAGCTAGAGGGGTCAAACTTGCACTTTTTCAAAAGGCTCCATCTCCAAAACCACGGAGGCTAGAGACTTGAATTTTAGCTTCAAATGCAGCCTGAACCCTGCCCCAAAAACCAAAAACACCATTCCGGACGAAAACCTGCGAAAAACCCCGAAAATTTCATGGCAAAGTGACCCCTCGACTGCCAAATATAAAAGTGCCTGTAACTTCGTTATTTGAGCAGCTAGAGGGGTCAAACTTGCACTTTTTCAAAAGGCTCCATCTCCAAAACCACGGAGGCTAGAGACTTGAATTTTAGCTTCAAATGCAGCCTGAACCCTGCCCCAAAAACCAAAAACACCATTCCGGACGAAAACCTGCGAAAAACCCCGAAAATTTCATGGCAAAGTGACCCCTCGACTGCCAAATATAAAAGTGCCTGTAACTTCGTTATTTGAGCAGCTAGAGGGGTCAAACTTGCACTTTTTCAAAGGCTCCATCTCCAAAACCACGGAGGCTAGAGACTTGAATTTTAGCTTCAAATGCAGCCTGAACCCTGCCCCAAAAACCAAAAACACCATTCCGGACGAAAACCTGCGAAAAACCCCGAAAATTTCATGGCAAAGTGACCCCTCGACTGCCAAATATAAAAGTGCCTGTAACTTCGTTATTTGAGCAGCTAGAGGGGTCAAACTTGCACTTTTTCAAAAGGCTCCATCTCCAAAACCACGGAGGCTAGAGACTTGAATTTTAGCTTCAAATGCAGCCTGAACCCTGCCCCAAAAACCAAAAACACCATTCCGGACGAAAACCTGCGAAAAACCCCGAAAATTTCATGGCAAAGTGACCCCTCGACTGCCAAATATAAAAGTGCCTGTAACTTCGTTATTGAGCAGCTAGAGGGGTCAAACTTGCACTTTTTCAAAAGGCTCCATCTCCAAAACCACGGAGGCTAGAGACTTGAATTTTAGCTTCAAATGCAGCCTGAACCCTGCCCCAAAAACCAAAAACACCATTCCGGACGAAAACCTGCGAAAAACCCCGAAAATTTCATGGCAAAGTGACCCCTCGACTGCCAAATATAAAGTGCCTGTAACTTCGTTATTTGAGCAGCTAGAGGGGTCAAACTTGCACTTTTTCAAAAGGCTCCATCTCCAAAACCACGGAGGCTAGAGACTTGAATTTTAGCTTCAAATGCAGCCTGAACCCTGCCCCAAAAACCAAAAACACCATTCCGGACGAAAACCTGCGAAAAACCCCGAAAATTTCATGGCAAAGTGACCCCTCGACTGCCAAATATAAAAGTGCCTGTAACTTCGTTATTTGAGCAGCTAGAGGGGTCAAACTTGCACTTTTTCAAAAGGCTCCATCTCCAAAACCACGGAGGCTAGAGACTTGAATTTTAGCTTCAAATGCAGCCTGAACCCTGCCCCAAAAACCAAAAACACCATTCCGGACGAAAACCTGCGAAAAACCCCGAAAATTTCATGGCAAAGTGACCCCTCGACTGCCAAATATAAAAGTGCCTGTAACTTCGTTATTTGAGCAGCTAGAGGGGTCAAACTTGCACTTTTTCAAAGGCTCCATCTCCAAAACCACGGAGGCTAGAGACTTGAATTTTAGCTTCAAATGCAGCCTGAACCCTGCCCCAAAAACCAAAACACCATTCCGGACGAAAACCTGCGAAAAACCCCGAAAATTTCATGGCAAAGTGACCCCTCGACTGCCAAATATAAAAGTGCCTGTAACTTCGTTATTTGAGCAGCTAGAGGGGTCAAACTTGCACTTTTTCAAAAGGCTCCATCTCCAAAACCACGGAGGCTAGAGACTTGAATTTTAGCTTCAAATGCAGCCTGAACCCTGCCCCAAAAACCAAAAACACCATTCCGGACGAAACCTGCGAAAAACCCCGAAAATTTCATGGCAAAGTGACCCCTCGACTGCCAAATATAAAAGTGCCTGTAACTTCGTTATTTGAGCAGCTAGAGGGGTCAAACTTGCACTTTTTCAAAAGGCTCCATCTCCAAAACCACGGAGGCTAGAGACTTGAATTTTAGCTTCAAATGCAGCCTGAACCCTGCCCCAAAAACCAAAAACACCATTCCGGACGAAAACCTGCGAAAAACCCCGAAAATTTCATGGCAAAGTGACCCCTCGACTGCCAAATATAAAAGTGCCTGTAACTTCGTTATTTGAGCAGCTAGAGGGGTCAAACTTGCACTTTTTCAAAAGGCTCCATCTCCAAAACCACGGAGGCTAGAGACTTGAATTTTAGCTTCAAATGCAGCCTGAACCCTGCCCCAAAAACCAAAAACACCATTCCGGACGAAAACCTGCGAAAAACCCCGAAAATTTCATGGCAAAGTGACCCCTCGACTGCCAAATATAAAAGTGCCTGTAACTTCGTTATTTGAGCAGCTAGAGGGGTCAAACTTGCACTTTTTCAAAAGGCTCCATCTCCAAAACCACGGAGGCTAGAGACTTGAATTTTAGCTTCAAATGCAGCCTGAACCCTGCCCCAAAAACCAAAAACACCATTCCGGACGAAAAACCTGCGAAAAACCCCGAAAATTTCATGGCAAAGTGACCCCTCGACTGCCAAATATAAAAGTGCCTGTAACTTCGTTATTTGAGCAGCTAGAGGGGTCAAACTTGCACTTTTTCAAAAGGCTCCATCTCCAAAACCACGGAGGCTAGAGACTTGAATTTTAGCTTCAAATGCAGCCTGAACCCTGCCCCAAAAACCAAAAACACCATTCCGGACGAAAACCTGCGAAAAACCCCGAAAATTTCATGGCAAAGTGACCCCTCGACTGCCAAATATAAAAGTGCCTGTAACTTCGTTATTTGAGCAGCTAGAGGGGTCAAACTTGCACTTTTTCAAAAGGCTCCATCTCCAAAACCACGGAGGCTAGAGACTTGAATTTTAGCTTCAAATGCAGCCTGAACCCTGCCCCAAAAACCAAAAACACCATTCCGGACGAAAACCTGCGAAAAACCCCGAAAATTTCATGGCAAAGTGACCCCTCGACTGCCAAATATAAAAGTGCCTGTAACTTCGTTATTTGAGCAGCTAGAGGGGTCAAACTTGCACTTTTTCAAAAGGCTCCATCTCCAAAACCACGGAGGCTAGAGACTTGAATTTTAGCTTCAAATGCAGCCTGAACCCTGCCCCAAAAACCAAAAACACCATTCCGGACGAAAACCTGCGAAAAACCCCGAAAATTTCATGGCAAAGTGACCCCTCGACTGCCAAATATAAAAGTGCCTGTAACTTCGTTATTTGAGCAGCTAGAGGGGTCAAACTTGCACTTTTTCAAAAGGCTCCATCTCCAAAACCACGGAGGCTAGAGACTTGAATTTTAGCTTCAAATGCAGCCTGAACCCTGCCCCAAAAACCAAAACACCATTCCGGACGAAAACCTGCGAAAAACCCCGAAAATTTCATGGCAAAGTGACCCCTCGACTGCCAAATATAAAAGTGCCTGTAACTTCGTTATTTGAGCAGCTAGAGGGGTCAAACTTGCACTTTTTCAAAAGGCTCCATCTCCAAAACCACGGAGGCTAGAGACTTGAATTTTAGCTTCAAATGCAGCCTGAACCCTGCCCAAAAACCAAAAACACCATTCCGGACGAAAACCTGCGAAAAACCCCGAAAATTTCATGGCAAAGTGACCCCTCGACTGCCAAATATAAAGTGCCTGTAACTTCGTTATTTGAGCAGCTAGAGGGGTCAAACTTGCACTTTTTCAAAAGGCTCCATCTCCAAAACCACGGAGGCTAGAGACTTGAATTTTAGCTTCAAATGCAGCCTGAACCCTGCCCCAAAAACCAAAAACACCATTCCGGACGAAAACCTGCGAAAAACCCCGAAAATTTCATGGCAAAGTGACCCCTCGACTGCCAAATATAAAAGTGCCTGTAACTTCGTTATTTGAGCAGCTAGAGGGGTCAAACTTGCACTTTTTCAAAAGGCTCCATCTCCAAAACCACGGAGGCTAGAGACTTGAATTTTAGCTTCAAATGCAGCCTGAACCCTGCCCCAAAAACCAAAAACACCATTCCGGACGAAAACCTGCGAAAAACCCCGAAAATTTCATGGCAAAGTGACCCCTCGACTGCCAAATATAAAAGTGCCTGTAACTTCGTTATTTGAGCAGCTAGAGGGGTCAAACTTGCACTTTTTCAAAAGGCTCCATCTCCAAAACCACGGAGGCTAGAGACTTGAATTTTAGCTTCAAATGCAGCCTGAACCCTGCCCCAAAAACCAAAAACACCATTCCGGACGAAAACCTGCGAAAAACCCCGAAAATTTCATGGCAAAGTGACCCCTCGACTGCCAAATATAAAAGTGCCTGTAACTTCGTTATTTGAGCAGCTAGAGGGGTCAAACTTGCACTTTTTCAAAAGGCTCCATCTCCAAAACCACGGAGGCTAGAGACTTGAATTTTAGCTTCAAATGCAGCCTGAACCCTGCCCCAAAAACCAAAAACACCATTCCGGACGAAAACCTGCGAAAAACCCCGAAAATTTCATGGCAAAGTGACCCCTCGACTGCCAAATATAAAAGTGCCTGTAACTTCGTTATTTGAGCAGCTAGAGGGGTCAAACTTGCACTTTTTCAAAAGGCTCCATCTCCAAAACCACGGAGGCTAGAGACTTGAATTTTAGCTTCAAATGCAGCCTGAACCCTGCCCCAAAAACCAAAAACACCATTCCGGACGAAAACCTGCGAAAAACCCCGAAAATTTCATGGCAAAGTGACCCCTCGACTGCCAAATATAAAAGTGCCTGTAACTTCGTTATTTGAGCAGCTAGAGGGGTCAAACTTGCACTTTTTCAAAAGGCTCCATCTCCAAAACCACGGAGGCTAGAGACTTGAATTTTAGCTTCAAATGCAGCCTGAACCCTGCCCCAAAAACCAAAAACACCATTCCGGACGAAAACCTGCGAAAAACCCCGAAAATTTCATGGCAAAGTGACCCCTCGACTGCCAAATATAAAAGTGCCTGTAACTTCGTTATTTGAGCAGCTAGAGGGGTCAAACTTGCACTTTTTCAAAAGGCTCCATCTCCAAAACCACGGAGGCTAGAGACTTGAATTTTAGCTTCAAATGCAGCCTGAACCCTGCCCCAAAAACCAAAAACACCATTCCGGACGAAAACCTGCGAAAAACCCCGAAAATTTCATGGCAAAGTGACCCCTCGACTGCCAAATATAAAAGTGCCTGTAACTTCGTTATTTGAGCAGCTAGAGGGGTCAAACTTGCACTTTTTCAAAAGGCTCCATCTCCAAAACCACGGAGGCTAGAGACTTGAATTTTAGCTTCAAATGCAGCCTGAACCCTGCCCCAAAAACCAAAAACACCATTCCGGACGAAAACCTGCGAAAAACCCCGAAAATTTCATGGCAAAGTGACCCCTCGACTGCCAAATATAAAAGTGCCTGTAACTTCGTTATTTGAGCAGCTAGAGGGGTCAAACTTGCACTTTTCAAAAGGCTCCATCTCCAAAACCACGGAGGCTAGAGACTTGAATTTTAGCTTCAAATGCAGCCTGAACCCTGCCCCAAAAACCAAAAACACCATTCCGGACGAAAACCTGCGAAAAACCCCGAAAATTTCATGGCAAAGTGACCCCTCGACTGCCAAATATAAAAGTGCCTGTAACTTCGTTATTTGAGCAGCTAGAGGGGTCAAACTTGCACTTTTTCAAAAGGCTCCATCTCCAAAACCACGGAGGCTAGAGACTTGAATTTTAGCTTCAAATGCAGCCTGAACCCTGCCCCAAAAACCAAAAACACCATTCCGGACGAAAACCTGCGAAAAACCCCGAAAATTTCATGGCAAAGTGACCCCTCGACTGCCAAATATAAAAGTGCCTGTAACTTCGTTATTTGAGCAGCTAGAGGGGTCAAACTTGCACTTTTTCAAAAGGCTCCATCTCCAAAACCACGGAGGCTAGAGACTTGAATTTTAGCTTCAAATGCAGCCTGAACCCTGCCCCAAAAACCAAAAACACCATTCCGGACGAAAACCTGCGAAAAACCCCGAAAATTTCATGGCAAAGTGACCCCTCGACTGCCAAATATAAAAGTGCCTGTAACTTCGTTATTTGAGCAGCTAGAGGGGTCAAACTTGCACTTTTTCAAAAGGCTCCATCTCCAAAACCACGGAGGCTAGAGACTTGAATTTTAGCTTCAAATGCAGCCTGAACCCTGCCCCAAAAACCAAAAACACCATTCCGGACGAAAACCTGCGAAAAACCCCGAAAAATTTCATGGCAAAGTGACCCCTCGACTGCCAAATATAAAAGTGCCTGTAACTTCGTTATTTGAGCAGCTAGAGGGGTCAAACTTGCACTTTTTCAAAAGGCTCCATCTCCAAAACCACGGAGGCTAGAGACTTGAATTTTAGCTTCAAATGCAGCCTGAACCCTGCCCCAAAAACCAAAAACACCATTCCGGACGAAAACCTGCGAAAAACCCCGAAAATTTCATGGCAAAGTGACCCCTCGACTGCCAAATATAAAAGTGCCTGTAACTTCGTTATTTGAGCAGCTAGAGGGGTCAAACTTGCACTTTTTCAAAAGGCTCCATCTCCAAAACCACGGAGGCTAGAGACTTGAATTTTTAGCTTCAAATGCAGCCTGAACCCTGCCCCAAAAACCAAAACACCATTCCGGACGAAAACCTGCGAAAAACCCCGAAAATTTCATGGCAAAGTGACCCCTCGACTGCCAAATATAAAAGTGCCTGTAACTTCGTTATTTGAGCAGCTAGAGGGGTCAAACTTGCACTTTTTCAAAAGGGCTCCATCTCCGATAAAACCACGGAGGCTAGAGACTTGAATTTTAGCTTCAAATGCAGCCCTGACCCTGCCCCAAAAACCAAAAACACCATTCCGGACGAAAACCTGCGAAAAACCCCGAAAATTTCATGGCAAAGTGACCCCTCGACTGCCAAATATAAAAGTGCCTGTAACTTCGTTATTTGAGCAAGCTAGAGGGGTCAAACTTGCACTTTTTCAAAAGGCTCCATCTCCAAAACCACGGAGGCTAGAGACTTGAATTTTAGCTTCAAATGCAGCCTGAACCCTGCCCCAAAAACCAAAAACACCATTCCGGACGAAAAACCTGCGAAAAACCCCGAAAATTTCATGGCAAAGTGACCCCTCGACTGCCAAATATAAAAGTGCCTGTAACTTCGTTATTTGAGCAGCTAGAGGGGTCAACTTGCACTTTTCAAAAGGCTCCATCTCCAAAACCACGGAGGCTAGAGACTTGAAATTTTAGCTTCAATGCAGCCTGACCCTGCCCCAAAAACCAAAAACACCATTCCGGAACGAAAACCTGCGAAAAACCCCGAAAATTTCATGGCAAAGTGACCCCTCGACTGCCAAATATAAAAGTGCCTGTAACTTCGTTATTTGAGCAGCTAGAGGGGTCAAACTTGCACTTTTTCAAAAGGCTCCATCTCCAAAACCACGGAGGCTAGAGACTTGAATTTTAGCTTCAAATGCAGCCTGAACCCTGCCCCAAAAACCAAAAACACCATTCCGGACGAAAACCTGCGAAAACCCCGAAAATTTCATGGCAAAGTGACCCCTCGACTGCCAAATATAAAAGTGCCTGTAACTTCGTTATTTGAGCAGCTAGAGGGGGTCAAACTTGGCACTTTTCAAAAGGCTCCATCTCCAAAACCACGGAGGCTAGAGACTTGAAATTTTAGCTTCAAAATGCAGCCTGAACCCTGCCCAAAAACCAAAAACACCATTCCGGACGAAAACCTGCGAAAAACCCCGAAAATTTCATGGCAAAGTGACCCCTCGACTGCCAAATTATAAAAAGTGCCTGTAACTTCGTTATTTGAGCAGCTAGAGGGGTCAAACTTGCACTTTTTCAAAAGGCTCCATCGTCCAATACCACGGATGGCTAGAGACTTGAATTTTATGCTTCAAATGCAGCCTGAACCCTGCCCCAAAAACAAAAACACCATTCCGGACGAAAACGCTGCGAAAAACCTCGAAAATTTCATGGCAAAGTGACCCTCGACTGCCAAATATAATAAGTGCCTGTAACTTCGTTATTTGAGCAGCTAGAGGGGTCAAAACTTGCACTTTTTCAAAAGGCATCTCCAAAACCACGGAGGCTAGAGACTTGAATTTTAGCTTCAAATGCAGCCTGAACCCTGCCCCAAAAACCAAAAACACCATTCCGGACGAAAACCTGCGAAAAACCCCGAAAATTTCATGGCAAAGTGACCCCTCGACTGCCAAATATAAAAGTGCCTGTAACTTCGTTATTTGAGCAGCTAGAGGGGTCAAACTTGCACTTTTTCAAAAGGCTCCATCTCCAAAACCACGGAGGCTAGAGACTTGAATTTTAGCTTCAAATGCAGCCTGAACCCTGCCCCAAAAACCAAAAACACCATTCCGGACGAAAACCTGCGAAAAACCCCGAAAATTTCATGGCAAAGTGACCCCTCGACTGCCAAATATAAAAGTGCCTGTAACTTCGTTATTTGAGCAGCTAGAGGGGTCAAACTTGCACTTTTTCAAAAGGCTCCATCTCCAAAACCACGGAGGCTAGAGACTTGAATTTTAGCTTCAAATGCAGCCTGAACCCTGCCCCAAAAACCAAAAACACCATTCCGGACGAAAACCTGCGAAAAACCCCGAAAATTTCATGGCAAAGTGACCCTCGACTGCCAAATATAAAAGTGCCTGTAACTTCGTT